>CM056051.1:261700937-266978437 GCA_029574335.1 Rana kukunoris | reverse complement strand
AGAAATCAGGTGAAATGTTTAGTGCTGGGAAACTAATCAATATTTTTTTATTGTTTTATAACAGATCCAAGAAAATAATACAATGTAGCACATCGTGTTACAAAGTGGTGTGTACATGTCAATACATATAAATGTGCTTTTTTGAAAGATAAAAAGTGCGTTTTATACACAACTTTATAGATCGGACCAAAATGAGGGACAAATGAGGAGGAAAGAGGGACATTGCTCCAAATCAGGGACAGTTGGGAGCTATCTCTCTCTCTCTCTATCTATCTATCTATATCTACATCTATCTATCTCTGTATCTATCTATCTATAGATACACTATATTAGCAAAAGTATTGGGACACCTGCCTTTACACATGCACTTTAATGTCATCCCAGTCTAAGTCCGTGGGGTTCAATATTTAGTTGCCCCCCCTTTTTAGCTATACCAGCGTCATCTCTTCTGGGAAGGCTGTCCACAAGGTTTAGGAGTGTGTCTATGGGAATGTTTGATCATTCTTCCAGAAAAGCATTTGTAAAGTCAGGCACTGATGTTGGATGAGAAAGCCTGACACCCCAAACTCGCTCCTCCATGTCTATATGGACCGTGCTCTGGGATGGATTGATGTGAACCTATCCTGCAGGTGCACCAATGACAACAAGGGCAGTGCCAGGATCCGAGCTGTCATAGAGTATGGTGACAGCACTACACAGATTGCTGTCCTCGGTACAGATCACGTAAGCTCTCCCAGCTCTGATCTACAAAAGAGCTTCTGCAGCAGCTGCGGCTCCTTCCCGAGATCTTACGGCGCTGACAAATGTGGGACAAAGGTCCTATCGGAGCCCCTCCTCTTGTGGGCGGGGCCGGCCCTCCTCCTCACTATGCTCTCTCCTCCCCCTGCCTGGGCTCTCTCCTGGCTCAGGCTTGGGGATCTGCACTCGCTGAAGATGGCGGACTGCAGCACACTGCTGGATGAAGATCTGGAGTCCTTCGTGTTCAACTACCTGACTGACAGCCCGGTAAGTGGCGCCTTCCCTGGGGATGTGTTCAGCCTCTGCCATTTTAGGGGGACCTCTGATCAGTGACACTGTCACAATGTTGGGGTGTGGGGGGACCCCCATTTTTTTTCTAATGATGTACCCCAATATTTTTTTTTTTTTTTTGCATGTGTTGCCCCTGTGCAAAAATGTGATCACATTTTTTTTTTTGCACCCCGATTTTCCATTGTGCACCTCGATCCCCATCTCTCACGTGCTTCCCGGCTGATCTCCCCCTATACGGTCCTCCTGATGGCAGCCTGCACCCCAACTTTGTGTGCGCTCCTGGGATGGTGCAGTTCAGCACCACGGGCTGTGGACTCTGGAGAGGTGTGGAGGTGTCAGTGTCACTTCATTCATTCTATCCTTTCCTTTAGTCACTTCATTTGACACGTGGAGCTAACAGGAGAGGGAAGCCGGGTGTTGTGGGGTGCTGAGTGCTGGCAGCTTCAGCTACTGAGCACTGTGATCGGGGTGCTGCTGGAACACGATCACCCATGCTGGGTCCAGGGGGGCGTGATGCCGGTCCGATCACCCTCTCTCTATCCATGCATTCATAGCTTGCAGTTATTATCCATGTGCTGTGCTCTGACTATACAGCATGTGCTCTACTTCCTGCTCATACATCTGCGCTCTACAATGTAGAATGGTGGCCATGCATACTATTCTATATACCATCACATTATATCTGATCATACGATCCATATACGTTACATCATCTCCTTTTACTACAATCACATTTTCCATCCAGATCTGAAAAAATATTTCATAATAGTGGCCATGCATTCTATAATATATACCATCGGATTATATCTGATCACATGATCCATATACGTTACATGATCTCCTTTTCCTACAATCAGATTTCCATCCGGATCAAACAAAATATTTGATAATGGTGGCCATGCATTCTATATTATATACCATCGGATTATATCTGATCACATGATCCATATACGTTACATGATCTCCTTTTCCTATAATCAAACTAAAAACGTAATGGTGGTCATGCACATGTCGATATATATATATATATATATATATATTTGATGGATCCCTCCCAATAGCAGTGATCAATCTATAATAATCAATCCCAATTGATCAATAAGCCACACATTGAGAAATAAATGTCTATGAATTGTTGGAAGATACAGTCACAAGTTATCAATTGCATCTCCGATCAATCAAAGCACAATCGGATTTGTGATCGAAGCGTCTCATTGCTGCCGATCGATGCAAAAGAATACATTTCCCGCCCTGGCTGATCCACTTCAAGCTAAATCGATCACAAGAACATATAGGGCTGTTTATTTGCCCATTTGATTGCTACAATCAAATCGCACAGCGAGGAGATAATCAAATGAAAGAGCGCATGGCCACCTATAATCAAACTGAAATCAATTTCAATCTATCGTTGGAACATACAATCGCAAGTTATCAATTGCATCTCCGATCAATCAAAGCACGATCGGTGATCGAAGCATCTCATTGCTGCAGATCAATGCAAAAGAATACATTTCCCGCCCTGGCTGATCAACTCCAAGCTTGATCGATCGGAAGAAAATTTAGGGCTGTTCGATTGCTGCGATCAAATCGCACAGCGATGAGATAATGAAATCAAAGTGTGCATGGCCACCTATAATCAAATTGAAATACATTTTCAACAAATCGTTGAAAGATACAATCGCATCTATGATCAATCAAAGCACGATCGGATTCGCAATCAAAGCATCTCATTGCAGCCGATCGATGCAAAAGAATACATTTCCCATCCTGGCTCAATAACTCCAAGCTGAATCAATTTGTAGAAAACTTAGAGCTGTTTATTTGCCTATTCAATTGTTACGATCAAATGGCACCGTGATGAGATAATCAGATCGAAGTGTGCATGGACCACCTATAATCTTATTGAAGTGTGCATGGCTCCCATCAATCAGTCAGTTTTGCTTGAAATTGATCGATGACGCAGCATGGGGGTGATTTACTAAAACTGGAGAGTGCAAAATCTGGTGCAGCTGTGCATGGCAGCCAATCAGCTTCTAACTTCAGCTTGTTCAATTAAGCTTTGGAAGCTGCTTGGCTGTCATGCAGAAGCTGCACCAGATTTTGTACTCTCCGGTTTTAGTAAATCACCCCCAATGTGTCTTTTCATAGATTTTATAGATACAATCGTATTATCTGATTCTGTAACGATCCGTCCGATCGGATCATTAAATGTATGGATGACGTAACGCAATCTATAAAAGCTCTGGAAATGTACACGCTTTCTCTGTATATCACGTGAGCGATGGAGCTGGGTTCTGCAGTGAAATCCTGTGCTGTGTGTGTGATTCCGGCTGCTTGTGTGGCTCCCCTACTGATTACTAATTATAGAGCGGTGTGGTTTGTTTTACTGGAGGCGTTGTCCCTGGCAACCAATAGGAGACCTCCGTTTTTGTAGAGCTGTCTAACAAGTGACAGCTGCCACTGGTTGCTAAGGGTGACGCAGAAAGCTTCCTTCCACTTTTATGGGTGTAATCTTGTATTGTAAGCTCCTTGAGGGTAGGGGATGATGTGAATGTACAATGTATATGTAAAGCGCTACATAAAATTGACCGCGTTATATAAGTATCTATAATAAATACACTGATACCTTACATCTGTTTTAGGCTAAGTTCACACAGGCAGTGAAATATAAAGCTGCTTTAATGCAAATTTCAAACACATTAGCATTGCCTAAACATCCTTTGCGTTTTTTTAATTTTTATTGCATTGTTATTGGTCACTTTTGACACTTTGCAACCGCATCCTTAACATGCCTATTGAATTTAGACCCCTTTCACACTGCTAGCGCGGCCGCGTTAGTGGTAAAGCGCCGCTAGTTTTAGAGGTGCTTTATCGCCGTTTTAGCCCGCAGCGGGGCGTTTTTAATCCCCGCTAGCATCCGAGGATAGAGCTAATAGCACCTGAAAAGCGCCGCTGCCGAATCGCTTTGCAGCGATGCCCATTTATTTCAATGGGCAGCGCTCCTACTCCGCCCCAAAGATAATGTTTGCAGAACTTTTTCTAACATCCTGCAAGCGCACCGCCCCAGTGTTAAAGCACTTCAGCTCTCACACTGGGGCTACAGGGGAGGCATTTTTCAGGCGCTGTTTTTAGCCCAAAAGCGCATGAAAAACGCCTTCAGTGTGAAAGGGATTTTAGAGCGTATTTTAAGTGAATGGACTTGGTAGCAAAGGAGGGTTATTTACTAAAGCTTGGAGAGTGCAAAATCTGGTGCAACTCTCGTAGAGGGTTCTTTACTGTAAGAGCGGCAAGGATGTGGAATTCCCTTCCACAGGCGGTGGTCTCAGCGGGCGGAGGCATCGATGGTTTCAATAAACTATTAGATAAGCACCTGAACTCCCACAACATACAGGGATATACAAGGTAATACTGACATATAATCACACATACAGGTTGGACTTGATGGACTTGTGTCTATTTTCAACCTCACCTACTATGTAACTTTGCAAATAAATCAGCTTGCATGTTTTATTGCCAAAACTCCATTAAACAAGCTGAGGTTAGAAGCTGATTGGCTACCATGAGCAACTGCACCACATTTTGCGTTCTCCAGTTTTATTAAAGCGGAAGTCCACACAAAAAGTGAACCTCCGCTTTTCGAAACCCTCTCTCCCCTCCGGTGTCACATTTGGCACCTTTCAGGGGGAGGGGGGTGCAGATACCTGTATAATACAGAAATTTGCACCCACCTCTGGGTATAGACTCCTGCGGGAGTCACACCCCCTCCTGCTGTCTTCTGGGAAACACACTGGTCCCAGGAGACAGCAGGGACCAGTGAGGACGGACCACGCCGCTCGCGCATGCGCAGTAGGGAACCGGGAAGTGAAGCCGCAACGCTTTACTTCCTGATTCCCTCACCAAGGATGGTGGCGGGGGTAGCCGAGAGATGAGCGATTGCTCGGCTTCGGCTGCCAACATCGCGGGCGCGCTGGACAGGTAAGTGTCTATTTATTAAAAGTCAGCAGCTGCAGTATGTGTAGATGCTGGCTTTTAATATTTTTTTTTTTCGTAGGACCTCCGCTTTAAGTCAACCCCCTTTGTAAGCGCACCTTTTAACATTCCTATAGGATTTAGAGCAGGTTTTCAATACAAGTGAATGGAGGCAGTTGCAAAGCGTCAACGCCTGCTGAACTCCGCAGGCAGCGTTTCTTTCTGCTTTGTCACAACGCTAACGTTACCACGCGTAAAACTCCATCCGTTACTTATTTTTAATTTTGAGTGGAGTTGATAGGGGGGTAGCTGCCTATTTCAACACCTGTGTGAACCGAGGACTTACAGTGAATCTGGGATTACTGCCAAAACATTAGGTAATAAATACATTTGGAGCCTGATGATGAGCAGTCTATTGCACATTTTGTACTTTGCATGGTGCCCCTAGTTCCAGGTGAATGTTGGATTGGGGGGGTCGTTCTCCCAGGGACTTTGAATACCTTTCCCTAATGCTAAGCGACCATCTCCAAGTCTGTGTTGTTGTAGCTCTTGGGACTGTGGAATTCTTTCTAGGCTGTCAGTTTCATAACCTATGTGCTGAGTAGTGGTTACAAAACAGAAGCCGCTCTGAGCATGTGTGAGTTGCAGCCTGTTCCAGGTTGTTGTTGGGAGAGCAATTTTGATCTATTGACTTGTATAATGGATAGTGACTTGCTTTGCATGAATCATCGCCATCAAGACTGCAGCAACCAGATCCAGATAGCTGCTTGATGCACCTTGGCTGAGAGATGCTCCATAAGGTTAAGCATTATGGAAAAACAAAACATTCTCAGTACACACAGCATTGTATTCAGGTCCCTCGTCTGTTTGCTTTAATTATGAAGTAACGACGATAGTAACGAAGGTGTTAGATGAAGGCGTCGGGTGAGATCACAGAAGATGAGAAATTTCCTGAATTTCAGAGCTTATCTCCCAATTTAGAAGCAGTCAATAGCTTGTCTCACTTCAGTAGCATTACCGCTGGTGAAATCACAAGCCTTAGCTAATGCTCTATCTATCTCACATGCTGTATACAAAGATGATTTACTTCCATCCATTTCTAGGCAACTATGTCAGCGCAGACCGCACATCTTCTTCTTTCTCCAGTCACCAATCAGAACTACACGTGTGATTAGATCTTTATGGAGCTGAAATAGCTCCTCCAGAGCTCCCGGATTAGAATGTGTGCTGGGAGATTAGGGCAAGGAACATGATTTGATAGAAGCCTATTCTGATCTGGTATAAATATTTCTGTGCACCGTAAAACTCGATCAATTAAAGCTGAGCTTTATACTATAATATATCTAGTATAGGTATATAAATAATATAATAATAATGTAATCATATATATATATATATATATATATATATATATATATATATATATATATATATATATATATATATTTTATTATTATTATATTATTTATTTACCTATACTAGATATACTATAGTATAAAGCTCAGCTTTAATTCATATCTAGTATAGATATATAAATAATATAATAATAATAATAAAAAATATATATATATATATATATATATATATATAATATATATATATTTTTTTATATTATTACATTATTATTATATTATTTATATACCTATACTAGATATACTATAGTATAAAGCTCAGCTTTAATTCATATCTAGTATAGATATATAAATAATATAATAAAAAAAAAATATATATATATATAATATATATATATATATATATTTTAATATTATTACATTATTATTATATTATTTATATACCTATACTAGATATACTATAGTATAAAGCTCAGCTTTAATTGTTTGAGTTTTATACACACACACATACACTATTACTAAAAGTATTGGAATACCTGCCTTTACACGCACATGAACTTCAGGCTGGGTTCACGCTCATGCAAATCGGTTGTGGGTTTCCCCTGCATCCAAGTCACATGACCTGCTCTCAATAAAGCAGGTTCACACATCTCTGGGGTAGCTGAAAGAGAGAATTGCACAGGGATCCGGTGCGTCTTTGGCTCAGTTTCAGGTCGGAATTCAGGCAAAAATTCATGCTTAATTCGTCCTTGAAACAGAGAATAGGGATGCACTAAAACCCTGTTGTCACCTCCACACCCCCCCCCCCCCTCCCCAGTCTTAGTCTGCAGGGTTCAATATTGAGTTGGCCCACCCTTTGCAGCTATAATGGCTTCAACTGTTCTGGGAAGGCTGTCCACAAAGTTTAAGAATGTGTCTACTGGTATGTTTAATTATTCTTTCAGAAGTGCATTTGTAAGAGCAGGCACTGATGTTGGACGAGAAGACCTGACTGGCAGTCTACCCTCCAATTCATCCCAAAGGTATTCTACCGCATTGAGGTGCAGGTCAGTCAAGTTCCTCCGTCCTAAACTCGCTCATCCATGTCTTTATGGACCTTGCTTTGTGCACTGGTGCACAGTCATGTTGGAACATCCCCAAACTGTTCCCACAAGTTGGGAGCATGAAATTGTCCAAAATGTCTTGGTATGCCGACCCCTTAAAGAGTTCCCTCCACTGGAACAAAGGGACTAAGTCCAACCCCTGAACAACAACCCCACACCATAATGCCCCCTCTTGATTTTGACCAGTGCACAAAGCAAGATCCGTAAAGACATGGATGAGCGAGTTTGGGGTGGAGGAACTTGACTAGCCTGCACACAGTCCTGACCTCAAGCCAATAGAACACATTTAGGATGAATTGGAGTGGAGACTGCAAACCAGGCCTTCTCATCCACATCAGTGCCTAACCTCACAAATGCACTTCTGGAAGAATGGTCAAACATTCCCATAGACACACTACTAAACCTTGTGGACAGCCTTCAAAGAAGAGCTGAACCTGTTATATCTGCAAAGGGTGGGCCAACTCATAAGTGAACCCTACGGACTAAGACTGGGATGGCATTAAAGTTTATGTGCGTGTAAAGGCAGGCGTCCCAATACCTTTGGTAATATAGTGTGTGTGTGTGTATATATAGATATATCTATATATACACATACATAATACATACATTCACACACATATATATACATACACATACACACTATATTACCAAAAGTATTGGGACTATGTATGTATGTGTATATATGGTTATACTTTTGAACTATAGCAAGTGTTCACAGGTATCCTGTTATTAAATGAGAGGAAAAAAGGGACAATCTGACTGCCATAGCGAAAGTTCTGAATAGCGCCTGTGGCATGGAAACATGCGTGCCCATACTGTGGTGTGACTTGGGGTGAGAATAGAGATTGGCTAGGGAATTCCATTCTGGCCAACTTTGTGTTCCATGGGGCTCAGAGGTAGCAACTAGACATCAGATTATTTCCTGACTGTTATCACTCGGATCAGGCAACAATCCGCTTATCTCTGCGGGAAGTCTTCTCTTAAATGAACCCATCAATATGAGAGAATCTCCCCATCAGCATCCAATGCTCTTGGCTGTCTTGGTCGTTTCAATGAAAGCTCTACAATCTGTTAATTTTCCTAAGAATAGCCAAGCTTGCTGGAAAATGTTTGCAAGCTGTAGATTCGGAATGCTTGCTTTCTGTCAGATCATTAGCTGATTATTGCAAGCGATGGTGACATTAGATGTAGCCTTATGCCTTGTACACACGATCGGAATTTCCGATGAAAAAAGTCAGACTGAATTTTTTCATCGGATATTGTGACCGTGTGTGGGTCCCATTTTTTCTGTCATAGTTTAGAAATTGAACTTGTTTAATTTTTTTTCTGATGGACATCGGGAATTTTGATCGTCTGTGTGGAACTCAGGCGGAGAAAAAAACACGCATGCTCAGAATCAAGTCGATGCATGCTCGGAAGCATTAAACTTAATTTTTCTCGGCTCGTCGTAGTGTTTTACGTCACCGCGTTTTGGACAGTCGGAATTTGGTCTGACAGTGTGTATGCACGATAGCTTGAACGGAATTCCGACGGAAAATTCCATCGGAAATTCCGATCGTGTGTACAGGGAATTAGAGGACGCAACACGATTTACAACTTCACAGCCATGCTAGACTGCTCAAAGACTGCAAAACAGAATATGGCATGTCTCTTTAAGGGCTTGTGTACACCATATACAGTTGAGTGTGTTCTTTAGGTGCAGTACGGATGCAAGAAAAACGAATACATGTATTTCAATGAGCCTAGTTTACACCACTGCAGTGCGAGAGGCAGCATGGGGACGTCACAATCTCCATCTTGTGTTCCCAGTACAAGGAGCCCCTCAGTATGAACCCTAAAGCTAGCATTGCTTGCTGTGTTAGTGGTGCCAACTACAATGATTTCCAGCTTTCACAAGGATGAAGCCATAACGGTACTTATATCCTTATGTTGGTCCAAGCTAAACCGATGTAACTATGCAAAACTGTCCATACCTAAACTTCAGCTTTTAGGCCCCGTTCACATGGACATACCGATCTGTACACTCGTGCGAAGGACCATCTTCAACCAATGGGAATGTAGAGATGTTCTGTGCGGACCCCTGCAGGCAGCTTGGTTAAATCAACGACAGGCGACCAATTGCGCGGAGCTGCACAGATCTCCATACACATCCCAGAGGGTACATACATACGTGTAGGTCCAATACACTGATCAGGATGTAGACAAGACTGTATTTGCAAGTCCTTATTTATTTATTTGTTCTCTTGTAGAATTTTCAAGGTAAACGTTTGATATTGTTAGTGCTTACTGTGGTATTTTGTTTAATGCAACGTTTGTTTGAATGGTTGTTTAGCAATAAAACTATGGTGATAAATAAACAAAAGAAGTCCATTAAGGTTCTTTAAAATGTTTTACTGTAGGGATAAAGCAAAGGTATAATGGAGTTTGGATTGCTGGTTAGATGTTATGGATTTTTAGGTAGTGCTGCTGTTGTTGTTGGTCTTTGGAAATATCTTGCTAGTGTTATCTGTGTACGTTATTGCAGCAGCTTTGATGCTTGTGAGATGTAATAGCCTTTATAAGGGTATTTTTTTAATACGTTTCAATAAGTTGTTAACTTGTATTAAAGCGGTAGTAAACATTGCAAAAAACAAAACAAAACAAAAAAACTGTCATTGCAGAGTAAAGGCATAATGTGCTAGCACATTATGAAAGACTTACCTTGAAACAAAGCCTTCCAGCGGCACGTTATCACAGTTGCAGAGGTTTCAATCTTCACGCGGTCTTCCTTCGGGTTCGCCACTCGAATGGCCGAGCTGCAAAGACATCACTACCTTGGCAAAGTGCTCTGAAGAAAGGTTCCTTCAGAGCGCAGGCATTGGTGATGTCACCGGCTGCTGCTCACTAGAATATCTCCTAAGCGGTGCATGTGTTGGAGATATTCCTTTAGCCTACAGGTAAGATTTATTATAAGCTTACCTGTAGATACAAATAAAAATTGAGAGTTTACTAATTACTACCATTTTTGGCTGCATTCAAACTATAACGCGGCGTACTTTGCCGCGATTTGTAAACTTTTTTTTTTCCACAAAACATTTTACATTGATGTCTATGCCGAACGCCGAAAGCCGCCTGAAAAAAACGGTCCGGGACTTGTTTTCAGGCGGCAGGCGTATGGCGTTTCGGCGTTCGGCGTGAGATGTGAACCATCTCATAGACATCAATGTAAATTCGCTCCTCCAGCGGCACGAACGCCTAGGTGTGAATGGGCACTAACTTGCTAAATATTCTTTTTAAGGTATGAGTCTATATCAGGGGTCTCCAAACATTCTAAAAAAGGGCCGCAGTTTGGAGACCACTGGTCCATATGGTTGTTTCTATATGGTTGTGTACCGTGTAGCCAATAGTTTGTGAACACCTGACCATCAAACGTATATAAGCTTGTTGGACACCCATGCCAAAATCATGGGCATTAATATAAATGTAGCTATTCTCTCTTTTTCGCAACTGTAGCGTTCTCAACTCTGCAAGGTGTTGGAGTGTTTGAAAATTTGTGACCATGCAGCCAGAAGAAGCATTCATGAGATCAGATGCCAACGGTGGAGAAGAAGGCATGGCTTGCAAGCAGTGCTCCTGGTCATCCCAAAGGCGTTCATTATGTTTGAGGTCAGGGCTTTTTGCAGGCCACTAGACACCAAAATTGTCAAGCATTGGGGGTTATTTACAAAAGGCAAATCCACTTTGCACTACAAGTGCACTTGAAATTGCACTAAAAAAAGTGAACTTGGAAGTGCAGTCGCTGTAAATCTGAGGGGTAGATCTGAAATGAAGGGAAGCTCTGCTGATTTTATCATCCAATCATGTGCAAGCTAAAATGCTGTTTTTTATCCTCCTTGCATGTCCCCCTCGGATCTACAGCGATTGCACTTTCAGTGCAATTTCAAGTGCACTTTGCACTTGTAGTTCAAAGTGGATTTGCCTTTAGTAAATAACCCCCAATGTCTTTATGGAACTGGCCTAGTGCACCTAAAACACTCATTTGTCAGGGCGTGCAAATACATTTGACCACATTGTATAATACATCCTAGACGAGGAAGCATTTACCTAGGTTTTTCATTCCCGGAGGGTTGTTGCTTTCATGATGTGACCATCTTTTTTTTCTTTAAACTCAATATGCAAAAAGGTCACACTTGTTCATTACACAACAGTATATATTAGTCTGTCTTTAAGTATTCTCCATTCAAAGAAATGGATAGATAACAACGAATCAAAGGTTACAGAGTACATTGTGCAGCGATAAGACTTGCTGGTATCGTAACCATATGAAATCCTAAGAAATTACTACTGTCTGTAGCAGTCTTTCTAAAAGGGGTTGTAAAGGTTCATTTTTTATTTTCTAAATATGTTCCTTTAAGCTAATGCATTGTTGGGTTCATTTACCTTTTCCTTTGATTTCCCTTCTAAATGTTTTTTTTCTTTGTCTGAATTTCTCACTTCCTGTTTCTCCTCAGTAAGCTTGCCCCCATCATCTGGCTGGGGGTTAGTCAGCCAGAACAGCTTACTGAGTAGGAACAGGAAGTGAGAAATTCAGCCAAAGAAAAAAAACATTTAGAAGGAAACCCGAAGGAAAAGGTAAGTGAACCAACAATGCACTAGCTTAAAGGAACCTATTTAGAAAATAAAAAACAAACCTTTACGACCCCTTTAACTAGGGTTCCTCCAGAGGTTTGTTATGGGTTCCTTGAGCAAAAAAAGCTTTTTGGCTCTTGCCTAAAAAGATTCAGTGTCTTTGTATCTATCTTTAAGAGGTACGGGGGTTCTTCCCACTGACCATAAATGTAACAGGCATTCTTTCCACTGATCATCACGCTAATGTTCTGGGAGCTGTAGATAGAATTTTTTATAGCAGGACCAGAAAGTTATTTTTAGGGTCCCTGTCTATTAGAACTCGTGCACATGGATGTTTAAAAGCGGCAAAGTCCACTAGTATATAATCCCTGTTGCTTCCCCAAACCCAGGGAGCCTTGCGTTGCACAGACACGTGAATGGCTATTTGATGGCTTGTGAACCCGCGTTTACTCCCACGTGTGTAGAGAGTATTTTCCTCCAATGTGAAAGCGGCATGCACACAAGTATGGCCACATTAAGTGGGGCGGCTGAGCATGTTATGCTGGAGGGCTTTACAACCTCTAGATGCCCATACACGTGAGGCCAAAAGCTGGTCTTGGCGTAACCAACCCTCTGCTATGGTCATGGTTTCTGTAGGATAAGCAGAAAATAATATGACTGTCAAGCCCTGTACACACGGGCAAGAATCTCGTCAGGAAAAAAAATGTTGTTTTCCTGACGAGATTCTTGGCAAGAATCTCTTGCCGTCCGAGTGTCCAGACTCTCCTTTCAAAAGAACCGCGGTTCTCTTGAAAAAGAACGCGGCAACGTCATCGGTTAGCATGCACTCGTTACATTCGATGCCGTCGCCGCCATCTTGCTGCACCCTACCTATGCCTAGGAAGCTACCGCGCATGCGTCAAAGTCATTTCGAGCATGCGCGGGTTTCCACGGCGACAGGTAAGTATACACGCTCTCGGGTTTCTCGGCAGGAAAACTGCCGAGAATCTCACGAAAGGGAAAAATAGAGAACATGTTCTCTATTTTTCTCGTCTAGATTCTGGGCAGTTTTCTTGACCTCGTACACACGCTCGGTTTACTCAGCAAAAAAGCTCTGCCAGCAGTTTTCTTGCTGGTTCTTGCCGAGTATACCGAGCGTGTGTACGAGGCTATACTCTTGTGTCAGTATAATTACTCTAAATAAAGCAATTTAAATGCAATGTTTATTTAATCGCTGTTTTTATACGTGTTGTTTTTTTTTTCTGCCATCTTACTGGGCCTTAAGCAGACAGATTATTGCTTGTTATTGTCCTTCTCAGCCCCAAAGGCAAAAGGGTCATGAAATAGGATTAGTAATACAATGGGGAAAAAAAATAGCTATGCTTATCCCTTCAGTCCTATGGCTACATGAATAGTTAAAGCAGGATTACATAGTAATAAAATATTAGCCAGCGCCGGTGGTGAGCAAACAATGCCGACCAGGTACCAATGTCGTAAGACTACGGTGCCGAGCACACTTTTGCTTACAGGCCTCTGATGCAACTGCGTGTAAGGTTTCCTAGAAGAGTCACATGCTTTGCTGTTGTAAATTATAAATGGGAGGCGTTTACCCGGATTGCTGACGTCTTTCATTACTACCTAACCAGCCCCCTTTACTCCCACCCACTCCCACATCCTCCTTACTACAGTCTCTGCTGGTTGAATGGAGGCACGAGGCGGATAGAGCAAAGTCTGCTTGACTCATGTTTTCACTCTGTGACATGAAGGACATAAGGCAGCTCACAGCTTCTCCTTTTGCAGTCTCTTCCTCTCCCATTTGTGCTCTGCACCATTCTTCATCTTTCAAGCAGCCGCAAGTGCAGTGCGCTTACTGAGGAAGATACAATGACATTAATTGTTACAATTGTAGGCCTACAACAATCAATGAGAGTTACAAAAACTAAAGTACGGGATGTAATATGGCAGCTGTCAACTATGCTGTATACTTGCACCCTGAGTCATCTGAAAAAAAAAAGATGGAACTGCTGCTTTATCTATTTTTATTATATTCTTCTTATTATTATTATACATGATTTATATAGAGCCAACAGTTTGCGCTGCGCTTTACAACTTCAGGGAAGGCAGTACAAATACAATACAGGAGGGCCCTGCTCGTTAGAGCTTACAATCTAGGTTATTATATACAGTACCATGCATATATAAAAAGCATAAACACATATAGTACAAAAAAATTATATATAGATGATGTTAAAGTGATAATAAACATACACTGTTTAATTTACATCGTCCCTTCTATGTCTGTATGTGGATGCTGGCACTGTGAATTGTTTAATGAAAAAAAACATCAAAGTACCTTTTACATAATCGATATACACCGTGACCCAGATCTTTCTCAGCCTGTCTGCAGGGAAACAGAGGCAGGAGGAGGCTCTAGTCCTCTGCTGTTGGTCACAGGTTAAAAAAATAGAATACAAATTAATAATATCAGCAAACGGTTTTAACTTGTCATACAAATATATGTTTGATCAAATCTTTATTATTTTTTGGCAAAAAACATGGTGTGGGTGGATTTCTGCCAGTCACAGGCTCTTGTCACGCCCCTGCAGCCTGTGTCTTAGAATAAGAGGGAGGTGAAGCCTCCATCAGTCTACATGTAATATCATGCCCCTATTTGTGTTTAGGTACTTAGTGGACATAGAGGAGGAGGAGGAAGGAAGTGAGCTGTCATGTACCACTGTGTTTACGTCCACATGGGTGACTCTATAGTCACATGGCCTGCTCAGATGTGATAGGGAGGAAACGCTCAGCCTAGAGAACAGCAGGATCAACCAGGATTTTTGCAGAATACAGAAAGCGAATATCATAGTGACTCAGTGGGGGTTATTTACGAAAGGCAAATCCACTTTGCACTACAAGTGCACTTGGAAGTTAGGTCGCTGTAGATCTGAGGGGGAGATCTGAAATGAGGGGAAGCTCTGCTGATTTTCTCATCCAATCATGTGCAAGCTAAAATGCTGTTTTTTTTTTTGCTTGCATGTCCCCCTCGGATCTACAGCAACTGCACTTCCAAGTGCAATGTCAAGTGCACTTTGTACTTGTAGTTTGCACTTTTAGTGCAAAGTGGATTTGCCTTTTGTAAAAAAAAAACAGTGAGTATTAACAGGATGTAATACACCATTTATTCATAGTTTTTATGATGTGGGTTAAGTGACACTTTAAAATGGTTTGTAGCCACTAAAGTACCAGCTTAAGATATGCGGAAATCACAAATCCCCTATAACTCCCCCTGCAACTTACATGCCCACCTTATCACCACCTGTATTTAAGTCCCTAACCCCCCATTCCAAACTCTTATAATTTTACCCCCCCCCCCCCACACACACACCTTGTCTGTTTGTTTCCACCCCCCCCCCCCCCCTGACATCTACTAATACTTCTACTACTTTGTACCCTCTAATTAATTCGATTCCACCTAATTGTTATTGAAAATATTAAAAAACATAAATGCTAAAGCTGATATATGGAATATGATTGGGTATCATAGGCTCAGGAAGACAGCTAGCTAGGCCACACCTAAAATAATGGCACAATTGGCATTTACTAGCAATGTGGAGTTCAGTAACCCATAGCAAGCATTCAGATCATCCGTCAACTGTTGTGACTACAGTGGGCTAAAATCTGTCTGCTGGGGGTTACTGCACATTAACTCTGCTTTTACTAACACCCCAACTCACGCACATGCATGCACCCTCTCCTTGGATGGTCAACAAGCGCAGTGATGGTGCTGGGCTTTCCCAGTCTGAAATCTTCAATACTTTTCAAGCACTATGTATTGGATACAAATCATGGATAAACTTTTAGAGCCAGTTCATACTGGGGCAGCACACCTTGCCGAGCGACTCGGCAAGGCGATCTGCCCACGACTTGAGAGGCGACTGTCAATACAAAATGACTTTTGTATTGAAGTCCATGCAAGTCGTCCCAAATTAGTGCAGGAACCTTTTTCTAAGTCAGAGCGACTTGAGTCGCTCCTATTAGAACGATTCCATAGTATAGAGCAGAGAGCGACTTGACTAAGTCGCCTGATGAGTCGTCCCTGTGTGAACCGGCTCTAAAACCCTTGTTTACCAAAAATAATATTTTGCCTTTGAGGCATCCATAGAAGATCATGGCCTGTCTGTGGAAGGATCAGACATCCTTAGCCAAAACAATCTTTGGGGAAATAGTAATAAGTTGTGCTGGAGCTTATTAACCTGTCACTCGATAACCTGACATCTGAAATGTCTGACTCCGCCCCTCTTCTCCCCTTGGCTACACTAACATGAACATGCATGCTCGGGTAGTCTGAGCATACAGGTTTATAGAAGGATCATTCAAAATACATAGACATTTGATCTACTAGCCAACTTTAGATTACCAGACCATGCACCTACTTTTTATTTTCTTGTCTAAATGGTTATCTGTAGTGTAGGAGATTAGGTGGGGGTGCACAAAGGTGTCCAGAGGGGCTGATTGTTCTGAAACAGATAATCTCATGTGGCATACCCTGGCTTATTGATGGATAAAGATTTGAAAATACTTTGTCTGAGATGTTTTAGAAACGCTGAGATTTTTGCCTCTCCTACAGTCAGTCGGGTTAGTGGCAAAGAGTTCATTGAGAACTTATTAACCAGTACAGGACTAAACATTTATCAGGAGTTAGATACCACTGTGCTAGTCATTTGGACGGTATGTCAAACCTTTTAATTACTTTACAAGAAGAATAGCGATAATGTAGACCTGCCGGCGCTAGTTAACCCGTTCCCGGATTCTAGTAAACTCTGTAAGTCTGCTGTGCAAGCTGCAGGGATTTACATTGTGTTTTATAAATCCTTTAAATGTTTAGGAGTAGAAGGCTGTAACTCAGGGGCATGTTTTACCCTGTGCATAGTATTGAATGAATGAATGACTTTTATAGCGCAGCGGATGCGGATTGAATCGCCTCTGGGTGCTTTTTCCAGCCAGTGTCACACAGTCGTACACACATATATACATATATACTGGGCCAATTTTGGACGAGATCCAATTTACCTACCAGCATGTCTTTGGAGTGTGGGAGGAAACCGGAGTACCCGGAGGAAACCCACACAGACACAGGAAGAACATACAAAACTACAGGCAGATTGTGTTGTGGTCGGGATTCGAACCAGCAACCCTTTTGCTGCTAGGCGAAAGTGCTACTCACTACACCACTGTGCTGCCCTAGTATTGTGGCACTGGCATTGACAAACTTGATGAAAGGACTTCTCACATTCTAGTTAACATTTATGCAGTTTGGCATTGCGATAGGATACAGAAATATGATTGGCTTGGTGTCTTTTTAAACTGTATGGCCGTGTACACACGGCAGAGAACCTCGACGGGCAGAACACATCGTTCCGCCTGTCGAGGTTCTCTGCCGGCCGTCGAAATCGGCGACCCGCCCGTCGGGAATGGCAACCAGCCATTCATCCAGGCGGGCCGTCGAGCAAATAGAGAACCTGCTCTATATTTCTGCTCGACGGGATTCCCGACGGGATGCTCGCCGAGAGCGTACACACGGCCGAGGTCCTCGCTGGAATGCAGCTTCCAGCGAGGTTCTCACTGGTTTCCAGCGAGAACCTCGGTCGTGTGTACGCCGCCTATGACTTTTGGCACCTAAAGTACCAGATGCCACAAAATGTTACTTTGGTTTCAGATATTGTGGAGAACAGTTGGACATTTTTGCCAGGACAGGAAGGTAGGGGATATCTTATTCCCCACTTGTGCAATTTTACTTGTGACAATAGGATTACCATTATTTTCTATGGGGCCCATTCACACCTGTGCATTTGGGGGGGGGGGGGAGTACAGACACTTCATTTGGTGTGACAATGCTTGTTTTTGGCCCAATAAGAGCTCATGAAAAATACACCAGAAAGGTAAAAAAACATGAAAATGCAGATACCAAAGTGTTAACTTAAAATGTTAACTTAAAAAAAAAAATCAGTATTTTGCAAAAAACCTGGTTGATCCTGCTGCTCTCTATCTCCCCTTCTGGCCATGTCCCCAATGCAGCTAGGTATTTTGCAGAACAGTGTTGGCAACTCTGCACATGCTCAGTTTTCAGCGAGTTTCTATGCTGAGCATATACTCCATATCACATCTGAGCAGCCCATGTGACTATAGAGTCACAAATGTGGGCGTATACACAGTGATAAATGACAGCTCACTCCCTTCACTAACCAGCTACAATTGGAGCAGGATATTACATGTGGATTGATGGTGGCTTCACCTCCTTCTTATTCTAAGACACAGGCTGGAGGGCTGTGACACAGCCTGTGATTATCAGAAAGCCACACAAACCATGTTATTTCCATAAAATAATAAATATTTGACTGCAAATATATATTTGTATACCAATTTAATACCGTTTTTTTTATCTTGTTTATGTTTACTCTCTATTTTCCAAAGGCCTTTTTTTTATCCTCCTCTTCTGGGGTCCCTAAGCAACGCTGCTGGCTTCTCATGTTCCCGAGTGCCCTGTTGGGGAGCTGCTCTCCCTCAGGGCACTCGTGCGGACGCGCTCCCGTGCCCTGCTGCTGCGTCTATAGACACAGACAGCAGAACTCGGGCCCCGCCCCCGCTCCCGTGTTATTGGATTTGATTGAGCCTTAGTAGTACTTCCTTTTTTTCTACTGTACCTAGAACTGAAAAAATGGTGGGAGTTGGGTTGCAGTCAGCAGCATGATTGACTATCCCATTAACTCTATACAGGCATACCCCACTTTTAAATACACAATGGGGTTTATTTACTAAAGCTGGAAAGTGCAAAATCATGCTCACTTCTGCAATGAAACCAATGAGCTTTCAGATTTTATTACCAAATCTTAATTGAACAAGCTGGGGTTAGAAGCTCATTGGTTTCTATGCAGAAGTGAGCCTGATTTTGCACTTTCCAGCCTTAGTAAATAAACCCCATTGTGTACTTAAACATGGGGTATGCCCGTCCAAATCCACCTCTGTTATATGGATACAGCGATTGGAATATCCATGATTTAGGACCTGTACTCTTGATGTTTGATATAATAGAGGTGTATCCTCCATATGCAGCTTCTTGTTCCAGGAAAACTGAGGACCATTTGGAGGGTCCCCTAATTGATCGAAATTACCTATATATGATTGGTTCTTAAAGGGGTAGTTCCCCCAAAAACCTTTTTTTTAACATTAGATTGAGGCTCGTTTTGTCAAGGGGAATCGGGTGTTTTATTTTTAGAATCGAAGCAATACTCTTCGGGGAAGGGCGTTCCTATTTGATTGACAGGCTTCCGACAGTCGGATACATCGCGTCACGATTTTCCGAAAGTAGCCGAACGACGGTGCGCAGGCGCAGTATAGAGCCGCACCGGCGCTCGGCTTCTTTCGGCTACTCGTGACGCGATGTATGCGACCGTCGGAAGCCTGTCGGAAGCCTGTCAATCAAATAGGAACGCCCAGACCAGACGATCATTCCCGGAAGCGACGGAGACGATGCATCTCTAAAACGGTAAGTACTGCTTCGATTCTAAAAATAAAACACCCGATTCCCCTTGACAAAACGAGCCTCAATCAATATTATAAAAAGGTTTTTGGGTGAACCACCCCTTTAAAGGGGTTGTAAAGGTACAAGTTTTTTTACCTTAATGCATCCTATGCATTAAGGTAAAAAAAATCTCACAGCATCGCCCCCCCCCCCCCGAGCCCCCGTTGTACTTACCTGACCGTTCGAATCTCCCGGGCGCGTCCATGTCGTCCTCTTCGGTTCCCAGCCTGGCCGTTGATTGGCTAGGCTGGGCGGATTGATAGCAGCGCAGCCATTGGCTAGCGCTGCTGTCAATCAGAGCGGATGACGCGGCGCGCCGGGGGGCAGAGCCGAGTGATACAGTCGGGGGCTATGGCCGCCGCTGTATCACGGGAGCGCGCTCGCAAAAGCTTTCCTCCATGCGAGCGCCCTCGCATGAAGAGGGAAAGCTTTTGCGAGGAGGAGCCCAGACAGCCGCCGAGGGACCCCAGAAGACAGCTTTCCGGGCCACTCTGTGCAAAACGAACTGCACAGTGGAGGTAAGTATAACATGTTTGTTATTTTTTTTTTAAAAAAGCCCTGACTTTAGTGTCCCTTTAAGCACTTTGGAATCACTGCTGGATGGGGTAGAGAATTTGCATCATGTTTACCACCCTTATCACAACTTGAGCATTATCAGTGCAATGAAGATAAACAATCTGAGTTGGCCATAGATGAGTAAACATCTTCCTGGGGGCAGTAGGACATCCGTCAGTCCTAGGTCCCATTGTGGTCTTTCCCAGGACTTCTCCTACATACAGATATGCTCTGAAATGCTTGTTTTGTACTTTTTCTAACCTGTAGTGAAACACAATTGGCACAATAAGGAGAGATTCCGCATTTGTTAACCTTTTAGATAATCCTTTACCATTGTTGCAAGAGATGCGTGAATAAATGATCAGGTTGTGGAGGCCCATTTATACTCTTTTTTCACATTTTTGATTTACCTTTGCAAATAAAGTCTTTTTTTAGGTGTTTTTAAAACCTTTGCTCAGTGCGTCTACCAGCTAGGAACATATAATGGACCGTACAATTTCACTGCTTCAAGCTAATTGGCAGTGAATCCAGTCTCCTGCTGCTTGGTAAACAGACTGTGGAGAAATGCCTGGTGGACTGATAGGAATTGCTAAATTTCCCTGCATGTCAGGCTTCATACTGAGATTGCTTCAGCATCCAATGCAATGTGCAATTAACTTGATCTTTTCACTTCTTTGGAAATGGAATATTTGACAAATGGAACATTTTGTGTATAGTCATTGTCAATAGTATAAAGTCTCTGGTCTTGTTTTTTCAGATGCTGTCATTGACCTTAGCCTGTTGCTTTTTTTCAATACCTCTATCTTGGATTGTAGAGAGACTAAGGACATCTGCTGTGTTGGCAGCTGTTTTGTCACTTTTGATGTGACCGTCAAGCGCTTTTTTATATGATGAAGCAGACAGACCTGTCAGATCCTCATTTTACAAAAAAAAAACCTCTATAGTTGTTAAAAAAAAATTGCGGCACTGCAAAATCTAAAATGCAACAATGCCAGTAGTAGTCATGATGTAATATTGCGAACGCCATATCCAGAGAAACCATCAGATGCAGAGACGTTCATATATAGTATAGTGCTATAATTCACTTCTGTGTGATGTGCAAAATCTAATGCTTGATTGCATTTTATCTCAATGTTAGATTGATGAAGAAAATAAATAATTGGGTATTATGTTTTGTTTATGCTTTTTGGTGGGTCTCTTGGACATCAGCTATGAGATCTTTCTGATCTAATTTCTGTGTCTGTTTATGCAGATTTTGGAGGCCTGCCATTGTTGCTCAAACCGGTCTTCCTAAGACACATCATAATGGCTGATTTCAATGTGTAAACCTGGTGGGATGATTGCCTCTAACCACCTTGCATAGGTACATAGTCAGGTTGAAAATAGACACCAGTCCATCTAGTTCAACCAATAAAAAGTAGATGTAAACCCTAACTTAAAGGGATTGTAAATTGTTTTTTAATGTCTAAATAGGTTCCTTTAAGCTAGTGCATTGTTGGTTCACTTACCTATTCCTTCAATTTCCCTTCTAAATATTTTTTTTTTCTTTGTCTGAATTTCTCATTTCCTGTTCCTCCTCTGTAATGCCTCGTTTCCACTGAACGGTTCGGGTCGGGAAAGTTTGGAGCGCTTAGAATGGTCCGGTCTATTCTTGTGAGCGTTTCCACTGCAAGTGCCTAGGGTGTCCACCAATTAGTGGAATGTATTGTAGGTCCGCCCTAACCGAACCGTTCCATTTTCTATGGCTCCACATCTGAAGCAGAACCCAGAATGGTCTGGTACGGTTCGGTTTTATGGCACACTTTCATAATGGAAACACCCAAAATTGCGTACCGAACCGTACCGATCCGCTCAGTGGAAACAAGGCATAAGCTTGCCCCCATCATCCGAGCTGTTCTGGCTGGGGGTTAGTCAACGTGCTCGCCCCCTCCCTTGTGACTACATCCATGCGTCTCCCCGCAGGGATGTAGTCCCAAGGGAGGGGGCGAGCACGCTAACTAACCCCCAGCCAGAACAGCTCGGAAGATGGGGGCAAGCTTACAGAGGAGGAACAGGAAGTGATATTCAGACAAAGAATAAAAACATTTAGAAGGGAGATTGAAGGAAAAGGTAAGTGAACCAACAATGCACTCGCTTAAAGAAAATAAAAAATTTAAATTTACAACCCATTTAATGTAAGTTTTCGTAAAACCCCATGTATCCTAAACAACTGACATTTTGTTTCCCCCATATAAAATACTGTTTTCATCTTTTTTCCTATGTTAAACCTTGGTGCTTCAGGTCTCCAGCAGCTACTTCCGGTCTCCGTGAATGCACACCAGAAATGGCTGCATGGCATTCTCAGTGTGGCCTTCTTGATGGTGACAAGAGTTGCCCATGCCTATGTAATGCTTGGTAAATTTTCCACTTCAAGTCTGTTGGATGTCCAAGTGACAGGGTTACAATACAGAAGCACAACTGGGACATGATGGGACATGATGTCACCTTATAACAGGAAGTGCTTGAAAAATTACCCTTGAGCCAGAATCGGCATGTATTCTTTTAATAAAAGCTGCTGCTTTTAAAAATATTCAACTTGAATTTTGTGATTATATTACCCTGTTAGAAATTATATGAAGGTTGAGTGATTGGGTTTATGTACACGTGGTAAGGGATAACATTAGACGGTTGAGTTTTCCAGCATCCACCCATACCTGAAATGTTATTCCAAGGTGGGCCGACCCGACTTAACCCACTCAGGTCTTCCAACATGCAAGGAAAGACCTATTACTTTTCCCGCAAAGGCTTTCTTCTGCATCTGGTTTTCAGCATTTGTAGCAACGAGAACAGTAATGATGAGGTTTGTTCTCTTCCATTGTTCTTGTTAAAATATCTGAACTATGGTCAGCCTAAGGGCTCAGTTCTTGTAAAGTGTTTAGTCACTTAGTAACAAGGTTGACTCCTTAGAGACACTTGTCTGGGTAAAAAATTGTAGTTGAATTTCAGTCCTACTGTTTTAGCTTTGAGTCAGTTGTGTACCCGTTTTTTGGGTAGTAAGGGTGGGTACACACTATAACGAAAGTCGGGCAACCAATTGTCCGGTTTTCTTCGATATTTCACAGTTGAAACTGAGGATGCAAATGTAGAAAATTCTCGTATGACACAGGCTTTTTTATTTTGTTTGTTTCTGATCATGCTCAGTCTTTTTCGTATGTAAATTTTCTATGTATGAAAACATGCACATTAAATGAAAACCGAGTTTGTCCCTGACGGGGCAACCTGACTTACAGTGCGACTTTGCAAGGCGACTTCAGCGCGACTTGGAGTGACTTAAAACGCAACTTAAAGTTGCCTCCAGGACAGGCGACTTTGGCTGTGGCCAATCAAACAATAATCAGCTCTGTAGGAGGGAGGGGTTTGCCTGAGAATTTTTTTTTTTTCCTGTAAAGTTGCTTCAGTTAAGACAGTGACCCGACTTTGGAGGCGACTTCCATTAAAATCAATAGGTACAAGTTGTCTAGAAGTCGCCTTGAAGTAGTACAGGAACCTTTTCTGAAGTTGCGGCGACTTCAGTAGTGTACATTAATACGGCTCTCATTCACTTCAATGGAATTTCTTATGTTGCCACAACTTGGAGTGACACAAGTCGGATCCAAAGTCGCTGTAGTGTGAACCAGCACTTAGGAAATTTTTGTTTGGAAAGTCTGAATCTGATGTTAAAAGTTGTGTACACACTATATGAAAATCAAACAATAATGCCTCATGGATTTTCTTATAGTGTTGTACCCTACTGCATGCTCCTGATGATGGCTTCAAGCCAAGGTGTGGGCCAGCATGTCAAGCAATGTTGTGGGTTTGCAGGCCCCTAGGTAGACTTAAATGGAGCTGAATCTATTTACAGACAATTATTTGTTTATTATTCAATTTATTTTTTGCTGCGAAGTATAGCTAAAATACATGTATTTAAAATGGAACTTTATTCTCACATTTAATATTGACTGTTTTTTAGTCCTTAAAGGGTCACCAAAGGAAACATTTTTTTTTGCTGAAATGACTGTTTACAGGGTATAGAGACATAACTGATTCCTTTTCAAAATGATTAAAAATAGATAAAAATCAATCATATAATGTGCCTGCAGGTTAGTTTCACTTTTGAACTGGCTTCATGTTTATGTGAAGTAGAAATAGACACATAGAACAAAAACAAACAACTCCAGGGCAGTGTTTTGTTTTTAAAATGAATCTGATTGGTTCTGGGAAGTTTTAGACACACAGTAATGACAGCTTAGACCACCGTGAGAAAGCTCCCAGCACTGTGGTTATAAGGAAACAGACAAGCAGGAAGTGTGGAGATCAGAGCAGGATTACACAACTTCAAAGCAAAAACGAACAATAAGGACATGAAACGAGTACTGCAGTAAGGTAAAGGAAGCTATTTAGCTAAAACAAAAAAATCCTTTAGTGATCCTTTAATGCTGCTAGCATTAGTAAATAGATGGGACAGTTTATCATATTTACTTGTGTTAAACCTTTTGTTTACATTTCCTTAGCTTCTTTCTGGTTTCCAGGCCTAGGCCAATGATGTCATCCCTCCCAAGAGTCTTCAGGATGGGAGGAGGGGCTTTCTCAGCTAAGCACATCCTCCTGCCTGCATGCCTGAGCTAAGAGCAGATGGATTCCAGGAAGTAAATGCTACATGACTCCTCTGCCCTTACTCAAGATGGCCACAGCCTTAAAAATTCTACGGGGTGTTTATCAAAGTGGTTTCCCAGCAAAATAAAGCATGGAGACATGGATGGAAGGGGGAGTTTGCTTTGAATATTAAAAATGAATTGAATAACGTTTTTGGTTTGTGGTGCTCAGAAGCAGTGTAGTTCCACTTTAAATGAGGCAGTATTTAACAGGCGGTAAATCTGCTACTAAGTAATTCAAAATCTCTTGTGTAGTTGGCTCAACTAAAGCAAGTGATGTAACTAATTTGAGCATCTCTTGCAGTAATCAGGTCATGTAGGGGTCAATAAGAGAGAGATTACAAGGCTTTCCAGCAGTCTGAATCACCCATCATCATCATCACAAAGATATCCCTTCATATTTCCGATCATTTTCTCTACTGTGGGAAAAAATAAACCATGGACCTTAACTGCAAGCGTTCTCTGTTCATCTGCCGGCCGAGTCTTCACAGTGAGTACAAGATGGTCACTCCTCATGCATCATTGTGGGAAACAGATCTGCACCTCTATGGCCAAGCCTGCTTTATAGGGCTGATGATCTTACAAATACTGTATGGATAATACGGTACCATAAAGACTGAAACTGCTGCACGTTAGGGGATGGCCAAGTCCTCGCCGAAGACTCCTGATCACTGCCGTTTGTCATATTGCTGCAGCCCCATGATGCGATGCAGAGACTACATTGATGTTTTCTAAATAATGTAATTGGATGAAATGACTCCCGATCAAGCTATTTATATACAGTTGCTTGTGACAGAGTGTAGTGGGGGCTGTGTGAACCGCATGCATCACTTGTCTTGAAGAAATCCATTTAATATGTCTTGTTTATAGTGGAAGCAAAAAAAGTCAGGAACTGTAGAAGAAATAAATGACCTATAAATAGCACTCCATTTGTCTTATTTATCTCTATCCATTTCTAAAATCAGAAGTTGGAAAAAAAAAAAAAAACGAGTCTATGAAACAGAGCTTTTAATAGGTCTCCATGCACGCATAATATAAAGCTCAGAAAGCTATACTGTATGTGGATCTGCCACTTGTTTTCGAAGAGACATTACAGTAAAAGGCAGACATAGTACAAATATCCATAAATCGGCAGCCATTGACTGCTCGTTGCTGTCTCACTGGAATTATGTGAGTTGGAGGGTTTCTATGGGTACCCATGTTTCCACAACTCTTATTTTAAATTGTGTTTGAAAATCTCATACGTGAAATGTAAACAAAGCATATCCCTCATGGTGTGTACTTGTCTCAATTAACCACTTAGGCTGCATTCACACTTGGGCGACCTAATCGCGGCGTTTTGTCCCGCGATTTGCGGCGAGGCGTCTTGTGCCGCGATTTGCGGCGACAAAGCGCCACGATTTCAGCCCCCATTTTTTTTCCAGGTACACATCTCTATGCCGAACGCCAAAGCCGCCGGAAAAAAAAAGCTCCGGGACTTGTTTTGAGCTTCAGGCGTCCGGCGTTCGGCGTGGAGATGTGAACCATCTCCATAGAGGGGAATGTTAAATTTCCCCTCTGGCGTATACGGCGTCCGGCGTCGGGCGTATATACGCCTAAATGTGAATGGAGCCTTAGCAGTTTTACTGCTACAGGGCAACACCTCTGTGCCGGATCACGTGTATATACAGTATCTTACAAAAGTGAGTACACTCCTCAGATTTTTGTAAAACATTTTTTATAGCTTTTCATGTGACAACACTGAAGAAATTACACTTTGCTACAATGTAACGTAGTAAGTGTACAGATTGTATAACAATGTAAGAGCCGGTTCACACAGGGGCGACTCAGGCGACTGAAAAGTCGCGCTCCGCTCTGTTCGATAGAACCGTTCTAATAGGAGCGACTCAAGTAAGAAAAAGGTTCTCGTACGACTTTGGGGGCGACTTGCATTGACCTCAATACAGAAGTCACTTTGCAAGTGGCCTCTGAAGTCATCTTGAGAGCGCCTTGCCAAGTCGCCCCCAAATTCGTGCCGCCCCTGTGTGAACCGGGTCTTAATTTGCTGTCCCCTCAAAATAACTTAACAGACAGCCATTAATGTCTAAACTGCTGGCAACAAAAGTGAGTACACCCCTAAGTAAAAATGTCCATATTCTGCCCAAAGTGTCAATATTTTGTGTGGCCACCATTATTTTCAGCACTGCCTTAACTTTTTTGGGCATGAAGTTCACCAGAGCTTGACAGATTGCCCCTGGAGTTCTCTTCCACTCCTCCATGATGACATCACAGAGCTGGTGGATGTTAGAGACCTTGTGCTCCTCCACCTTATGTTTGAGGATGCCCCACAGATGCTCAATAGGGTTTAGGTCTGGAGACATGTTTGGCCAGTCCATCACCTTTACCCTCAGCTTCCACAAGAAAGGGGTAATTTTGTTGGAATACTGCCCTGCGGCCCAGTCTCTGAAGAGAGGGGATCATGCTCTGCTTCAGTATGTCACAGTACATGTTGGCATTCATGGTTCCCTCAATGAACTGTAGCTGTCCAGTGCTGGCAGAACTTATGCAGCCCCAGACCATGACATCCCCACCATCAAACAGGTGGATGCGCGCAAGGTCTCCAACATCCACCAGGTCCGTGATGTCGTCATGGAGGAGTGGAAGATGATTCCAGAGCTCCATGCCCAAGAGGGTTAAGGCAGTGCTGGAAAATAATGGTGGCTACACAAAATATTGACACTTTGGGCCCAATTTGGACATTTTCACTTAGGGGATACTTTTTTTTTGCCAGCAGTTTAGACATTAATGGCTGTGAGTTATTTTGAGGGGAAAGTTATACAAGATGTAAACTCACTACTTTACATTGTAGCAAATTGTAATTTCCCCAGTGTTGTCGCATGAAAAGATAAAATTATTTACAAAATTTTTTAGTGGTGCACTCACTTTTGTGAGATATTGTATACGTAATCTGGCTCTCCTGGGTAAGGGGCGCGCATGCGTACCGCTGGCTCGCTCCTTTGATCACACACAGCATGAGCCTAGTGGCGTGTATCGCAGACTTGATGTCCGCCGGCACCCGCCAATCCTCAGGCAGAGAGGCAGATCGGCATTCTGACAGGAGGGAAGGCATGGATCCTGTGTCTGCAATGTAGAGACATGGATCTATGTCTTCTCCTAGTTAAAGCACCTCCCATAGTACATATAAACACTGGTCCGGCACACAGTTAACCCTGTGATTTCCCCTGATGTTAACCCCTTGCCAGCCAGTGTCGTTGGTACAGAACTGCATAGGAAATGTAATATACATGACCATCATCTCAGTCTAAAAAGTAGATGCTGATTCTGAATAGTGCTTGAGCAAATATGGCACCGTCCTTTCTGGAGAGAAAATCAGAAAAAAATTTTGTCAGGGGGACTACCGTGATCTCTGTAAGGGGTAATAAATACCTGTGTAGTATGTCTTTGCAGCTTGGGGCTCCAGGAAAAACCATGTCTCAACTGCTTGTTATTACTGTTTTCCAACCATAAGTGTAAAATGGGCCTTAAAGTGGTTGTAAACCATTACATATACCCAGTAAAATGTCTGGCCTCAGGTGATACACAGAGATGAAACAAATACTTCTACATAAGTTGTACTTGTTTATCCGCAGTATTATCTACATCTGTTCAAAGTGCAGAATTTATAAAGCTTGTCTGAGCTGTCAGAAAAATAATTCTCTAGTTGTGAATGAAGATGGTTCCTAAAAAAATAAATAAAAATTAGCTGGCCCTGGATTGGACAGACTGGCTCCTGAATTCTGATTCAATGTGACCTAATTGTTCTAATATAGTTGTCCCAAATTTAGCAGATAAACCTCATTGTAGGAAAGCAGAAGACTCCTTTTATAGTTTATATGCAGAGTGATCGTTTAAAATGTTTACCTTATGCTGTCCACCTAGAAGAAAATGAACCAAAAAAGGCCTTCAGGAAGAATGGTAGTAATACATTGGCCAAGACCCGCTTGACATTTGAGCATATATATATTTTTTTTCTGCTGGTTTGGAGACAAATGTATACTTCTGAAAAAAAGAATGAATTTGAACTTTGTAAGGACTTTCAAACTCCATACTACAGCATAACTGGAATATGTACAAAGTTCAAAAAACCAGTCGTAGTGGCTAAACTTTGCCTCTAAGCACTGTAAAGATCTAATCTGAGATTAAACATTTTTTATGAGGGCAATATGCATGCGTTTTTAGTTTCACTTTGTTTATAACGAGCGAGCTTCTTGATATAGCTGAGTTAAAACGCACATATATATATATATATTATATATATATATATATATATATATATATATATATATATATATATATATATATATAATGGCTTCACAGAAAATGAGCAAGTGTGTTTGCTAGTGGTTTGCATCCTACAAATGTTCTTGATGTTGCAGGCACTTGGGAATTTTTGCTGCATTATTTACGCAACAAATAAGAAAAATAATGCTCGACCATGCATTTTTATTTTTTTTGCTTGGTGTATGTATGTGTGTGTATATATATATATATATATATATATATATATATATATATATATATATATATATATATATATATATATATATATATACGCAAACTGAGCTGGGGAAGTTATATCTGTCCAATGTTATTTTATAAACATGGCATAATGGAGACTATGCAGGAGGCTGCATGCTCAGTGTTGCTATAACAGACCTTCTCTCAAATGTTAACATGTCTCACATGCTTCCTGGATCATGACTGAATATTTGTCATTTTTCAGTTTTATTTTTAATGTGTATAACCTATAGCTGATGCTTTGAGCTCTTACGATTGTGGGCGCACACTCAGTTCTATCGATTTGCACATTCTAGGTATTAGGCCCCATTCCCAAATTTGCATTTAACGCTCAGGTTGGAGCGTGCCAAAACAGTGTCATCAACAGTAATGTTATAAAAACGTATTCTTGACAGCTCATTTTTTATTTGATTTTTTTGCTTTTATAAATTTCAAGTCAGTGGGGTAACATAACAAGCCTAAACCGTTTTTATTGGCCAAGGTGAAAAATGCAGGGTGCGTTAAAAACCTCCATCAACGCATATGTAAAACGTGCATAAAAAATATGCATAAAATCGCAAAGCTGTGACCCTAGCCTTTAACCATTTATGCTACAATCTGTACAATCTCCTTTAGGGATTGTATGCATGTACATTGATCTCTGAAGAGTGATCCGTGCTCAGAACACTCTTCAGAGAGCATTTGCGAGGCAGTGTTGTATTGTCCCCTCGATGATTGCTTTAAGAATTTTTGAATTTTGTTGGAGAGTGAGGTCTGGTGTCAGACTATCTCTCAATTGTTATGTATTTGTTTCTGTATGCTATCTAAAAATTACGATAAAAAAATAATATTCCTTTAACCCTTTAAACCCCACACAGGGTGCCATAACTGTGTGCATGCTGTTGTGATGCACTTCCTATGGTACAGGCATACCCCACTTTTAAGAACACAATTGGGTTTATTTACTAAAGCTGGAAAGCGCAAAATCAGACTCATTTCTGCATAGAAACCAATGACCTTCTAACCCCAGCTTGTTCAATTAAGCTTTGGTAATAAAAACTGGAAGCTCATTGGTTTCTGTGCAGAAGTGAGCCTGATTTTTGCACTCTCCAGCGAAAGTAAATAAACCCCATTGTGTACTTAAAAGTGGGGTATGCCTGTATATATTTCTGCCGGGAAAGCTTTGCAGCTGTGACATGTGTACACCCCTGGCTGTTGCCTCTGGGGTGTAGTTGAGGGACATTAAAAACACAGCTGAACCGTGGTATTATGCTGCCCTTCAAGCGCTGATGTGAATGAGCCCTTAGATTAGGGGTCTCTAAACTTTTCAAGCAAAGGGTCCGTTTTCTGTCCTTCAGACTTTGAGAGGGCCAGATTGTGGCCACTGGGGGTAGAAAATGTCTTGGGCCCAGCGTCAGTAAGGGTAAACATGGCCTCAATGTTAGTGATCAGTAGGAGGAGGAGTAGTGACTGATATCAGTGTAAAAAATAGTTTCCCAATGTTGGTGGCAGTAGGAGGAATAGTGCCCCAAGGGCTGGATCTTAGAGACTCCTGCCTTAGCTCTACTAACATGTATGTCCTACAAAGGCTTGTCTGGTTGGATACACACACAGATGGACGAATCTCCTCATGCGGCTGTTGTATTCGGATAGCTGGCAGCGACTGTCAAGCAATGGCAGCATCTGACTGGATCAACTCCTTCAGTTTTTTTTAATCCAAGAATGCCAGGTGAGAGGGCCAACCATGAGGTACATTTTGACCACTTCACCAGGAACAGTCCAAAATCCCGTCAGTGTTTGCCCACCATAAAATGCACATTTAGTGAATTTTCTAACAAACACATAATTGTATATTCTTTTTTTTTTTTTTTTATGGCATCTGTCACCTTTTTAAAAGAGTTGAAAGTATGGTAGGCAATTACCAGTTATCTATAACTAGATCTCATAAAATCCAGGGACAAATCTGTTTCAGTGCCATGAATCTTATTCCTTCCAATCTACTTCACACAAGGCCATGGGCCAGCAAAGCTAATAATCTATCACATGTTCCGCTTAACTTCTTCCCCTCTAAAGGCTATAGGCACTGGGAACAACCTTGGTAAATAAAATGTAGGTTATTCATTGAAAGCACAAGGGCGACCATGCATTTAACAAGAGTGGTTCCCAGCGCCCCCCCCCCCCCGTCCAGGGACCATTGCTTCGTTTTTCATTTCCTGCAGATCATTAACACAGAGTAGATTGAGTGTCACAGGTGAGAGTAGCGCTCCTGCATGGCGGCAAACCATACAGCCTGCTTTACCTTTTAGGCGTGTATATGCAAAGCAGATTTCCTGAATGTCTGCAGATTTCTGCTTTTAGTCACACAAGGAAGTCCTGCTGCACGTACATGTATTTTCATGCAGGCTTAGCCGACAAACCGCACTGTACGTTCTGAATTATCTTCATACCTCGCAGAAAAAGCAAGTCTAACCGTGCTGTTCTGCTAATTGTAACCTGGGCCCCCTCCCACCATCCTACACGCATATTTTAAAAAGCTTTACTTCCCTGCATGAAATACGAAGGTACCAATTGCCATTTCGACAATATTATCCTGTTTCCAGCTCAGTTTGTACATCGCTTGTTTGCTGGCGATTTTAAATGAAAGATTTAAAGCTGAACTCCAGGCAGTTCTAAGACCCCTTTCACACTGAGGTAGCTTACAGGGATTTTAGCACTAGAAATAGCACCTGTAAAGCGCTTGAAAACTGATTCCCATGCTGTCTGAATGTGAAAGCCTGAGTGCTTTCACACTCTGGCAGTGTACTTGTGGGATGTTAGAAAAAGTCCTGCAAGCAGCATCTTTGGGGCAGTTTGGGTATACAACACTCCCAAAACACCCCTGCCCATTGCAAAGGATGGGCAGCGCTTCCGAAGCGCCGCAACACAGGCATTTTTACCCCTTTCAGCCGCTAGTGGGGATTAAAGGCACCCTGAAAACACAGCTTTATCCGCACTAAAGTGCCACTAAAACGAACTGCGCTTTAACACTAACGCACGGTCGGCACTGGTGTGAAAGTGGCCTTAGGCCTCTTTTTACACGAGGCGGACTCTGTCGCTACGGAGTCTGCTAGCTTAGCGGGAGATCTCTCAGCTGATCTCCGCTGAGCCGGCAGATGACAAGACCCTCTCTGCTCACTGAGCGGCGAGGTGCTTGTCTAGCGCCGCTGTCTCCTATGGAGAGATCGGACAGATCAAATGTCAGCGGACATGCCTCCGCTGACATCCGGTAGGATTGCATGGAGCGGCCGTTCAGATCCGCCGACAAAACTGACAGGCGGACCTGAACGGTACGACCATGTGAAAGAGGCCTTAAAAATACAAATTAATATACGTCTTAGCTCCGGGGGAAGAAATCTTTTACCCTTCGATAAGTTAGTCCTACTCCGCACTATAAGCGTTAACTGCTCATTGTGGGAAGAATGGATAAGGTGATCTACTTATTAAGCCAGCCATACACGGTGTACATTTCTTTCCTACAACCACAAGTTGCAGAAAGGCATTTGCTCGACAGACAGTGTTGATGGGGGAAGCCATCCCTGCCAGGGAAATAACAGTGATTATTGCTAGCAGGCTATACCAGCCGCTAGTGATGATCACATGTGAGATCTGGCAGGCTGCTTGTGCCCAAGTTGATCGATCGATCAACTTGGTACATTCAGGATGCCCACACATTGTTTGAGTCTCCGCCGGTTCAGTCGTAGGTTCGAACCGCCTATGGCCGCCCTAAGTTCTCATTGCTATAGGCTTCCTCTGCACTTCCCTGAGCCCCCTTTCACTCCTGACCGATTGTCACGCAATTCCAGGCTACGACAGCAATCGACAATAATTTTTCCATTCTGTTTTATGGGGCTCGTTCAAGTCTGGGCTGTCCCTTTTTTATTCCAAAGAGGTCCAGGGACTGTTTTGGCACAAGATCGCCCCATAGACTTCACCTCCTCCTTCTTGTAAAATGCTTATGCCTTTCAATTCACAACAAAAGATTAGTAAAATGCTTATGCCTGAAAACATAAAAACATTCTTCAAAAATGCCAGAAGACAACGCTCAAGTGTAAACCCAGCCTTAAAGCAGTTTTCCTTTGACGTCCAACCGGTCATAGCTCTTTGACATCACCCCCTACAATGCAGGACATGCAGTCCTGCATTGTAGGTGAGGTCACAAGAACCCAACTACAACCCAGCAAGTCGGACAGTGGAAGAGGCTGCCAGGTGCCGGGGAAGACAGAAATAAGGTATAGTACCCAATCTTATATCACCATATTCATCAATCTTCTATGCAAAATTTGTAGTGAACCCTTGTAATGCATCAGGGGAGCCAATGATATATATATATATATATATATATATATATATATATATACACAGGGCAGCACAGTGGCTAAGTGGTTAGCACCTCTGCCTAGCAACACTAGGGTTGTCTGGTTTAAATCCCAACCAACATGCATGGAGTGTGCATGTTCTCCCTTTGCCTGTGTGGATGGTTTCCTCCGTGTACTCCATTTTCTTCCCACACTCCAAAGACATGGTGGTAGGTTATTTGGCTCCTGTCCAAATTGGCCTTAGTATGTGTATGTAGGAATGTGAGTTGGGGACCCATAGATTGTAAGCAGCTTGAGGGCGGAGACTAATGTAAATGTAATATATATTGATGATCAGTGGCGTAACTAGAGACTTCAGGGCCCCGGTGCAAGAAATCATGAAGGGCCCCCCCCCCTCCACAGTGACATGACAATCAGGTGGACCCCTCACACTGGTGGGCGGTGGTCGGGCACCTCACACGAGCGGGTGAAGGCCCCCCCCCCCGGACTTGGCTGAACTACAGGGCCCAGTCGAAATGACGACTGCTGCGACACTGATAATTCCGCCACTGGTGAAAGGTGTGCTGCGTGCAGAGTCCGGGGTGTGCTGCGTGCAGAGTCCGGGGTGTGCTGCGTGCAGAGTCCGGGGTGTGCTGCGTGCAGAGTCCGGGGTGTGCTGCGTGCAGAGTCCGGGGTGTGCTGCGTGCAGAGTCCGGGGTGTGCTGCGTGCAGAGTCCGGGGTGTGCTGCGTGCAGAGTCCGGGGTGTGCTACGTGCAGAGTCCGGGGTGTGCTACGTGCAGAGTCCGAGGTGTGCTACACAATCAGCAGTTAAAGATATTTCAAAATTTTAGTGTTGGCACCTCAATCATCCCGGCACCATGGTTGTTATGGTGTCAGGATGATTGAAGCACAATATTTCTATTATCACATGGTAATATAGAATGAAATTATTCAACTCACCATAATGCAGAATCAGTGGGAGCCCTGATGTCACTGTCCCCAGCCAGCGGAGTGCTTCCTTACATCTGAGGTGTCACTGTCCCCAGCCAGCGGAGTGCTTCCTTACATCTGAGGTGTCACTGTCCCCAGCCAGCGGAGTGCTTCCTTACATCTGAGGTGTCACTGTCCCCAGCCAGCGGAGTGCTTCCTTACATCTCAGGTGTCACTGTCCCCAGCCAGCGGAGTGCTTCCTTACATCTCAGGTGTCACTGTCCCCAGCCAGCGGAGTGCTTCCTTACATCTCAGGTGTCACTGTCCCCAGCCAGCGGAGTGCTTCCTTACATCTGAGGTGTCACTGTCCCCAGCCAGTGGGACAGAGAGCACGGGGGCGGAGAGCACAGGTGGGAGGCGGAGATCATGGGGGGGCTGTAGAGCACTGGGGGAGGTGGAAATCACTGGGGTATGGCGAAGGGCCAGGGGGTGGCAGCAGAGAGCATGGGAGGAGGTGAAGAGCACAGGGGGTAGGTGAAGATCAATGGGGGGGGGGGCTGGAGAGTACTGGGGGAGAGGCGTAGGGCAGCGTAGAGCACAGGGGGAGGTGGAGAGCACTGGGGGGGCTATAGAGCACTGGGGGGGCTATAGAGCACTGGGGGAGAGGGGGCAGCATAGAGCATGGGGGAGGTGGAGAGCACAGGAGGGAGGTGGAGTGAAGAGGGGGGCTGGAGAGCGCTGAGGCGAATAGAGATCACTGGGGGAATAGAGAGCACTGGGGGGGGGGGGGCTGAAGAGATTTAAGGGGAATTGAAAAGAGCACAGGGGGAGAGGCAGAGGGCACAGGGGCAGCGTTGAGCACAGGGGGAGGCGGAGGGCACAGGGGGAGACAGTAGAGCATGTAAGGAGGTGGAGAGTACAGGGGGAGGTAAAAAGCACAATGGGAGAGGTGGAGGGCACTGGGGGGCAGCCTACAGCATGGGGGGAGGTAGAGAGCACAGGAGAGAGGAGAGCACAAGGTGGGCTGGATAACACTGGGGGAGAAGTGGAGGGCACAGGGGGCAGTGGAGGGCACAGGGGGAGGTGGAGAGCACTGGGGGGGCTAGATAGCACTGTGGGGGGGTAGAGAGCACTGTGGGGGCAGCAGAGATAAGCAGATTAGGAGGAGCGGTGGGGTGGCTGCATATAGAAGAATCATTCTCTCCATCTTCTTCCCGCAGTACCTGAATGCCTGCGAGAGTGAGAGGAGCAGAAGCAGGCATTCAGAGACCGTGGGGGGACAATAGAGAGAATGATTCTTCTATATGCAGCCACCCCACCGCTCCTCCTATTCAGCTTACAGGGGGCTGCACTTTCTCACTGATCCCATCGGCAGACCATGCGCCGCAGCTCTATCACAGCAGGCAGGGCTCCCTTCTCGTTCTGGTCTTCAGGAAAATGGCGGCCGGCGGAGACATTATCTCCGCCGGCCGCGGACCTCTAGCGGCGATGCGGGGCCCCGAGTATAGGCGGATCGGCCCTGCCTGGAACGAACAGCAAGCACCAGCGGCGGTTGGGCACCTCATACGGGCGGGTGGCGGGCCCCCCTTACTTGCCGGAATTACAGGGCCCAGTCGCAACTGCGACTGCTGCAACACTGATAATTCCGCCACTGTTGATGATGCTATATAAGTACCTCCAAATTAATATATACAGTATACAGGCATACCCCATTTTTAAGTACACAATGGGGTTTATTTACTAAAGCTGGAAAGCGCAAAATCAGGCTCGCTTCTGCACAGAAACCAATGAGCTTCCACGTTTTATTACCAGGCTTAATTGAACAAGCTGGGTTAGAAGCTCATTGGTTTCTATGCAGAAGTGAGTCTGATTTTGCGCTTTCCAGCTTTAGTAAATAAACCCCATTGTGTACTTAAAAGTGGGATATGCCTGTATTCAGTTTATATACATCATTAAATGTATATATATATATTTTTATGGAAACAGTATAAATACCTGATATTTGGGGGCCCTTGTTGTTGTTAGGATCACCCTGGAAGGTGCGTGACTCTTCCTCTGCGGGTGGAAGGCAGAGGTATGGTAAATAAATATATATACAGTATATATCATTTTTGATTGGGGTGGGGGGTGTCCATCTGAATAGCAGACTATTTTTCTGCAAGGCTTGGTTTAACTGCAGCAGAGAGAAATCAGATTTCATGCCCTGCTACTGTGCTATTTGGCAAAGCTGCGTAAATCTCAGGACCGGATGGACAGAAATGCAACCCTTATGGCAGGTTAAACAGCTCCCTTTATATGTGTTTAACTGTTTGCATGTACCGCTTTGCATTAATCTCAGAACCTTAGGCCCGACCTAGACAGGCCTGTTCTATAGGTCTATTTTAGCAGATTCCTCTCATGCGGCAGGATTTGTTTCCTCTGGGAAAGGGAATGATTCTGTAATCTTTAGATGCAAAAGATTTTACCGGAGCCTGGATTGGTTGTTCAGTGTTCTGTACGCTGTGTGACTGCGGCAGGCGAAGCTCAAATTGGTTTTGTCACTTGTGACTATAGCACAGTTCGGGGTCGGCTACGGGTAGAACTACGTGGGTGATTTTAATCTTCCAGCCATCATGCAATTGTGTGACTGTTGGATTTTGTGCTAAGGCGGGAATAGACAGATCTGGTTTTGTGGAAGTGATTAATCATGGGAAATTTAAGAGGTTTAACTGTTATTTTGCGGTGTGGTGTTCATGAAGGAGCACCGAACACATACTGACTGATTCATGGATTTGTCGGAATAAAACAGGGAAGTGTCTGAGTATCTTTCCATAATGATGAGGGTGAAGGGCGACTGCATGATGTTCATATGTTTTGGTGCTGGTGTCCGTGTGTGCCAGGGTAGCAGGCTTTCCTAATTCTACACCTTCCTCCTCAGATATGAATGATTGATTCCTGAAAACAAACACAACATCCAGTCCACTCAGGATCGGCTTATCATGTCAGTCTCTGACCTATCAGGGCCGTACAGCTCTTCAGCTGCTACAAGATTACCCAGCTAGATGCATCCTGCCGCTTATCCCTGAAGGATTCCTATTCACTAAATGCCCACTGCCCTTTCTGTGCTACAACAATATCTGGGCTCTATTTAGATCCATGCGTGTGCGTAAAGGCGCGTTTTTTTTTGGTTTGTTTTTTTGTAGTGGCAAGCGGGTTCTTTGTCTTGCGTGAATGTGTGTGCCTTTTTGTGCATTGATATTTGTTTTCAAGGCGTTTTTAAATTTGGAGTGGATAGGGTAGCAGAACTCTGGCTTACAAGGGGTAAGTTAAATGAGGTGTATGCCACCTTGTGGACCTATCTCTTGTAGTAGTAGTAGTAGTATACAGGATTTATATAGTGCCAACAGTTTGCGCAATGCTTTACATATTTTTTTGAGCACTGGAAGCACAGCTCTTTGGATATAGATAGTATAAAGATAGATGCAGCCTTCCAGCATGTACAAAGTGTCTGCAGCTGTCTTGGGTATTTTGGATGTAATCGCACATGGAGCGATTACCTGCTATTAAGGATAAATGCTTGCGCTCTAAGCTGTTTGTGTTGAGGGGTGATAATTTATCCCTAACTGCATGTAATCGCTCCATGTGCATTTTCATCTGGACAGCTGTGGCCACTGTCATTACTTTGTACAGGGGGGTGCAATTATCAGGATCTACTGGTGAATTAGTGAATCCAGCTGTAGGAATCCTTTTGGATTCCTGCTTCAACTGGAAATAAACTCCTGTGTGACTGCTGGGGCCCTTTGCATCAGTTTTGTATGCTGGATGCAGGGCCGTTGCGACAAGACAGGCAAAGCAAGCATTTGCTTGGGGCCCCGAGCTGGCCCTCCCCTGTGCAACTCGCACGCTGCACATGGGAGGATGAGGGACAGGGAAGAACAATTTATGGTAGCGAGCGACCAAACTCCCCTCCCCGCTTCTCAACTTGAATGTACCCCCCCTCCTCATCTTGAAAAAAATAACTCAGCAACATAGCCCCCCCCCCCCCCCTGCTTCCCAACTTGAAAACAAATGTTGTTGTCCATTTTGCTTGGGGCCCCCAAATACCTTCAAATGGCCCTGGCTGGATGGTAGGACTTCTTCTTACATAGCCTTGCATCCTGGGTCCCAAGACTTTTTTTTCTTTTAACCGCTCAAATTTTATATACGTTATTATGAGGTGTCCTCACCCCACACACACAAGGGGAGAATCATTCTGCAAGCATAGATGGCAGGTAAAGGTAAAAAAAATGGTGCAAAAGTGTGCTTTTACAGACACATCTGTAGTTGGCCTACACTTGGGGGTCATTCACAAGTGCAATAGGCACTGCTTCTCCTCTGAAAAGCCGTCCACTGTCAGATTTCTTTTCAGAGGTGTTTGACAGGCAGTGAGGAGGTGATCTTTCACCTTTTTACTGCCTCATTTAACCCAATAATTGCTATACTACCATTTCATTGCACATGGTAGCTGACTGTGCAGTTCAAGCGCAGCTCTATAGAACCTTATTAGTCTCGCTGCCTAGAAAGCAGCACCACTGCCCACCGAAAGCGACCCGCTGTTTAGGTTTTCCACAAAGCACAGCATTGCAGAAACCGTGTGGTTGATTTATTAACATTGGAGAGTGCAAAATCTGGCGCAGGTAGCCAGTCAGCTGCTAACTTTAACCCCCACGTTCACATTGAATGCGGCTTTGAAATTGTGCATCTTCATCTGAAATTGCATGATTTCAAAGCTGCAGTCATTGCGACATTGAATACATCTGTGTGGCTTCATGCACAGATACCTATGCAAGTCGCACCCGAAATCACTAAAAGTAGTGCAACTACTTTTTCAAATCGGTGTGGCATCGCGTTGAGATGAGCATGGCCATTGCCGACAATAGGGTGCAACTTGTCATGAGTCGCTCCAATGTGGACAAGGGCTAACTTGTTCAATAAAGCTTTGCCAAAAAAAACAAAAAACTGGAAGCTGATTGGTTTCTTTGCAGAGCTGCACCAGATTTTGCACAGTTTTAGTAAATCAATCCCAATGTGTACAGCGGGGGCGGACTGACAACTCATGGGGCCCCAGGGCAATAGAAGATTATGGGGCCCCCGGGCTTACAGATGACCACCAAGCCAGGTGGCAGTACAGAGGCAGGATTTTCACATCAAAAGCATGTAGGTTTTGGACATATCAGGGACAGATGTAAAAAAAAACACTGATTTTGACATATTGTCCCTGGTTTTAATGAGCCTGGCAACCCTGATGGGGCCCCCTAGTGGCATGTACAGCCGTGTGCAGTTGTTTCTCTAGTGTTCAAGTGGGCAGTCAGTAAAACTGCAGTTTGGGCGCCTAGTTTTAGCACCCCCCGACTTCACGTGTGAATGAGCCCTTATATCCCCAAGCCATGCAATTCAATTCTTAAAGAGGTGGTTCACCCTAAATATAATCTCTCCCATGTGATCCAGCATACTGGCGTCAGCGCCAGTATGCTGTTTTTTTTTTTTTAAATCCCCCACTTACTGTGTAATCTTCAATTTTAATTTCTTTCCCCCGTGGTGGATGGCGCCAGTATAGCGCGTCACATCTTACGAAAATACCCGATTTAGGACTCGGGTAATCTCGGCGATATGCGGCGCCTGCGCACAGACCTAGGAGCTGACTGCGCAGGCGCCGTATTTCTCCGAAATACGGGGCCTGCGCAGTCAGCTCCTAGGTCTGTGCGCAGGCGCCACATTGCGCCGAGAATACCCGAGTCCTAAATCGAGTATTTTCGTAAGATGTGACGGGCTGTATAAGCGCCATCCACCGCGGGGGAAAGAAATTAAAATTAAAGATTACACAGTAAGTGGGGGATTTAAAAAAAAAAAAAAAAACAGCATACTGGCGCTGACGCCAGTATGCTGGATCACATGGGAGAGGGTATATTTAGGGTGAACCTCCACTTTAAGCCCCCTTTCACACTATGTTGTGCGAGATTTCACGCTTGGTGTAACCAATGCATTTTAGTATGCTGCCCTGGAATGCAGAAACGACGGTGCCATTTTTTTTTTTAAGCTTTGCTAAAAATGTCTTTATTTTTTTTTATTTTTTTAGCTGCACATTTTTTTAGCAAGCAAAATCACATGTCTTGCTTGCTGTGTTTGGGGTATTAATGATAAATGACACCACAAACATTTTTTGGATTCATTAACGCGTGTAAATTTGCACAATTTTGTGTGCGTTCACACGCTGCACAAGTGTGAATGCAGCTTAAAACACACCACTGTGCTTGTCATCAGGATGACAGGTGTTTAACTCCCCTGCGTTCTATTTTTTTTTTTTTTTTCGACGCAGATGTTAGAATGGTTTGTAGAAGGAAAAGAGACGTTTCCACTACAAAAATGCCGATGAGAATTCTCTGTACATCAGGAGGGGTGTCAGTGACTGCTTCCTTTTATGTGTTTTCTTTTTTTAAGAGAGAGCAGGCCCAGGCCATCCAGATTTAGATCGCGTTCCAGTGCTGGCTGAAGTGCTGTGTGACAAGTCTTGTGACTTTGTATCAGCCTGGAATGCATGAGAGGGGTTGGAAGGCACTGCCTCTCCTCTTTACTGTTCTGTTCAGATGGGAGAGCCTTTTTTGTGATTTCCTTTTAAAGGCATGATTCCAAACAACAAAAAAAACTCTGATGTTCCCGGGGAGGGAGACAACTCTTCGCCTTCTGCTCACTTCTTTTACAGCGGGGTTGCAATTTAACCTCTGAGCTGCCGGAGGCGGTGGCCTGGTCGCAGCCTGGTCGCAGCGTAGACCTGAAATTTGAATGTTCTTTTCATTTTCTAGGACTCAAGCTGCAAATTCCATAGCACTGCAGAGACCTGATATGTAAGCAGTGCAGAGCTGCATAGACGTCACCGATTGACAATAATGTGCAGTGGCGTCTTGCATGGCAATGAAGGCATTAGAGCAAAGCTAACCTCCTATGCCCTAGTCTGTCAATACATGTTGTCACATCCAGCATGATTCCATCCTGTACACAATTATTTTTTTTAAGGCTGGTCATTTGTTTTCTTAGCTTTCCGCTAATAATGTTCCTCTATGAGGTTTATATGGAAGTACATCCACATAGGTTTCAAGATGTTACATAATATTGGTATGGGTTTAAAACTGTACAGCAGCGTGCAGTGCCGCAATTAAACAGCAGGGGGTGATCACTTGCATAGTAATTTTAATGTTGACATTTTGTGAGTTTTCAGTTCACGTACAGGAAGATACAAGCTTGCTTTGAAAAATCTGCTGTCTTAAAAACTCATTAGTCGTCATGCCCTATCACAACTGCACTGGTTCTGATCTGTCAAGGACTACCGTGCTGATTTTATAAAAATCAATAGCTTTTAAAGTGTTGCGCCTTTTAGCAACTGACATAACAGCATATGCTTTGCATCAGTACTTCTGCATAGGCGACAAATACATATTTGCTCATTAAAGGTCTCAGATCTAAATGGGAGTGCTGACTGTTAAAGCTTTCTTGAAAGCTACAGCAGGCTTTAGTTGAGTTTCAAGAGGTGCTGAAGCTTGGTCAAAGTCTAGTTATTCATTTTTTCCCCTTTTTTTGCCCTGACTTATACATTTTCACCCTCCATTATAGATTTACTGTGATCCAACAGCTTGTTTTTTTACACCCAGCATAAAATGCTCCCTCTACAAGTTGCACCTGCAGATTACAGCCTATAGACTTCTACGAGGCCATCTCCTGGCCAGGAGATGGAGGTAGACAAGCAACCTAATGCAAAATAATTCCATAGACATACCCAAATCCACAGCTCTACTCAAGACTCCACCTGGGCCCTCCTGTACATGGACAATTTGAGTGCCGGCCAGTGTAGTCTTCACTCTCCATCAGAAATATGAAAAAAATTTATCAGCCGCACTCCACTCTTAGCTGCTTTTGCCGTATTTATTAGTTGCCAACAAAGTGACTACATACGTCTCCTCCTGGAAACCAACCTTCCTTGATGCGTTTCACCACTGCTCACTGCCTCACGAGGATAGAGGAAGTCTATCCCCTAACTACTATCCTTGTGAGTGATGAAACGCGTCAAAGGTTGTTTCCCATGTGGAGACATTTGCATGCAGTCACTTTATTGATCATAAGATACAGCTGATACATTATTTTATTTTATCATTATTTTTTTCATATTTCAAATTTCCGGGCACCAATCCATGGCAGCATAGTAACATGTGTACTGTATGCGGTCATGTTGGCTCCAAGAGAAACAGATAATTGTATTAAAAACTTAACAATATTCCTTTCTTGGCTCCAATCCATACATGTGGTAGTATGCTGCCATGTTGACGCCAGGAAAGTGGGCTGCTCAGAACAGGCAAAAGAGACTTTAACTGCTGGATGTAAACAAAATAACCGAGGGTGTGTCTCCTCAACTCCATAAAAGCCTATGTGTCAATGTACACTAATGCTTCGTACACACGATCGGAAATTCCGACAGCAAAAGTCCGATGTGAGGCTATGTGTACATGAAGCCTTAAGGGGGAAGGTGGAATTGATAGGTGTAGCCCGACCTCCACTTTAGAAATTGATATCGGTAAATCAATCCTTTTCTTTGTGCCACGGCTTTGAACGTCCACCTAGGGGTATCTAGTTTGGTTTGAGACCTCCACTTTAAGACTGATAGCCACTTGTTCAAAGGGCACATGCACCATGTTAAGTCTACCTAAATTGGCCCTTTCATCTCCAAGCTACACTAGTTTCAATGCCCCCTGTACCGGAATTCTCGCCTTCAATACAATTTCCCTTCTGACAAGACACCTACCGTATTTGCCGGCGTATAAGACGACCCCCTAATATTGTAGCTAAAATGTTGGGTTTGGGATATACTCGCCGTATAAGACGACCCCCTTCCTGACAGGAACAACCGCTGACAGGAACAGGCTTTATTCAGCTTTTTTCAAATCTTACTGTGCCATTGTATGCCTCACTGTGCCATCTATTACATGCCTCACTGTGCCATCTATTACATGCCTCACTGTGCCATCTATTACATGCCTCACTGTGCCATCTATTACATGCCTCACCGTGCCTTTATTACATGCCTCACTGTGCCATTCATTACATGACTCATGGTGCCATTCATTACATGCCTCACTGTGCCATTCATTACATGCCTCACCTCGACAATCCCATACCTTATCCCTGACATGCAGAGTCTCAGTCAGACTTCAAACGTCCATTGTTCAAAAGCCTCACCTCGTGCTGTTCCGTGATACGCGGAAAACTTAGTTTCCCAGCAGAGCCTCTGTTCAGTGTTCCGCCTATCACGAATGTCCTCTTGTCCGAGGCCGAGGATGAGAAGACATCTGTAATAGGCTGAACACAGGCTCTGCTGGGAAACTGAGTGTTCCGCCTATCACAGAACAGCACGAGGAGGAGGCGTGGCTTTTGAACAATGGACTCCCGCAGTCTGACTGAGACTCTGCATACAGGTATCAGCGTATAAGACGACCCCAGAGTTTTGAGGCAAATTTTTAAGTATAAAAGGTCGTCTTATACGCTGGAAAATACTGTGTTCAATTTCTAAAAGTGGGTTACACATTAGGCCCTTAAAAATCTTTGGTTTAGCAATGTGTTTTTGGAGAACTGGGATGCTAGTGATGGAGCAGCCGTCAGTAGTGTATTATGTGTTTCAGCTCGTATCTTTTCACATAAATAACCTAATTCAATAAGGCAGTAAAGCAAGAGCAAAGCTGTTAGCCCAAATTATCCTAAAGTATCAAATTATTTTTCAGTTTGTTCAAGTACAATCAGCGAAACATGCATTCTAATTAGGTTGTAGGAGTTTCCACTTTCCTCTTTGAATTTTTGCAAATCTGAAAGCTTTAATCACGGTGAGCTCCTCTATGCTAACAGATTGACAAACTAGACATTTGGATGTTCTGCCTTAGACGGCTAATAAATGATCACTTGAAGCGATAAAAACATATCGTGATGCATACGAAAAAATCTTCGAAATTGGTGGTCTCGATTCAGCTTTTATTACATCAGCACATATAGACAGGTTCCCCCGCTTATGACTGCAGTAGGCTGACGTGCGTCCCCAGCCTCTGCTTCACTGGTCAGTAAAATGAATTGTGAAATCAATTCCCTGAGGATGTGTATGCGTTCTACGCAGCTTTCTTTTCTCTAGTACCAACTCTCACTTCCTATGATGACGCTGTGTGATCATGTGACTGCGGAGCTTTTGACATCTCTGCTTTGTCAGGTGCATGGTTTGAATGAAGATGATACAGAGGCCGCTATCCATCTCCGTAACACTAGAGCTAGAGAGTGTCCCCAAATGCTGTGCAAGGAGCATCTGCAGTGCACAGGTGGATGAAGCTGAGGCTCAGCCATGGTGACAGATTGGTCTAGCTGGTGGCAGACAATTAATGAGTGCATAGCCTTTCAAATCTGACCTGGTGAGGGAACTTGAGGACGCTCGTTAAAAAGCCTTGAGCCATCTTATGGAGTAATTTAGTGGCATCTTGTGGGATATTACTTGCTGTTAAAAACACAGCCATTAATAAACAAAATTATATTAGAATAAACCCATTTATTTTACGCATCAGGCTAATGTTTGCGGTTGAGGAAGTCTAATTGAGCATTGACTCACGAAGCGTATTTATTTAAAATTATGAGTAAATGATCCATTTTAATGGATTTTTTTTTTTTTTTTAACCATACGCTAGAAACAATGAAGTGGATTCTGTCTGCAGATGTGAACAGCTTTAGACTTCCTTCCTCCCTACTTTTTGTAAATTTGCTCCCATAAATGGCTGCTATATCTAAATATAGCATTTCCCATTGATGTGGATTTCAGGCTATAGTTGTGCTGCATGTCATACAGATTGGATTTATTCAGTAAGGCAGTGCAGATAGCAGTGATGATATACAAAATGTAGTGACCTGGGGCTACAAAAATCAGAACTGCTCTATTGTTCTGCTTTAAATTAGACGTATGCGTGAGAATAAAACTCTAAGCTTGTATATTTTCAGAAGCACTTTGGGAGCTCTGAAATCCAGGATATTGCATTATACAGAAATAGATTTCATGCCATAAAGACAGTGCTTGTTCACATCCTTTTCCCCCGTTACTGGTCATGGAGGGTGAAGGAATGCCTTCACACTTATGCAATGCAAATGGGCGTGATTCTCATGCAGATTTTTGCTGGAGTTCAGTGCAATTTTGTATTGCGATTTGTACTAAATGCAACGCGGTTTTAATGCGTTTGGGATTGGGCGCAGCGGTGACTTCTGCAGGGGGGGGGGGGGGGTATGTAAAAATCTACACAGAAAAAGCAATATTCGCACACAACCGAACACAAGATGCGATTTTGTGACGGTTTCATTGATGTCTATGGAGAGGAAATGGCAATGCAGTAAACGTGCATAGGACCCTTTTTGTTGCCGCATTGCATTTGCAACACATAGATGTGAATGACCATCATTGAACACTATGGGGATTATTTACTAAAGGCCAAGCCACTTTGCACTAAAAGTACATTGAAAGTGCTCTTGGAAGTGCAATCGCTGTAGATCCAAGGGGGGACATGCAAGGAAGATAAAAAATCAGCATTTTAGCATGCACATGATTGGATGATAAAATCCCCCTCATTTTAGAGCTTCCCCTCAGGTCTACAGTGACTACACTTCCAAGTGCACTTGTAGTGCAAATTGGATTTGCCTTTAGTAAATCAACCCCAAAGTGTTTTTGGGTGACATGCAAATCTAGGCTTTTTGTAGCACATCAAATTTGCAACTAGTTTGCGTCAGTGTGAACTGTCACACTGGTGCGTTTTGACATGCAATTTCACATGTCAAAAACTGTAGCTGCTGACTTAAAAAAAAAAAAAAACACTCACCTTTCTCATAATCCAGAAGTGTGCTCACCCTAGCCAGTTTTGTTTCCGATTTCCTACTTGTTCAGAGTGGAAGTAGGAGCGGGTACCTGTCAAAATTGGGTACCGGCTCCGACCCCCTCCTCATAAGTGACAATTCTTCACCCTTTTTGGGTGGAGCTCTGCCTTAAGGCTTGTTATAGAGATGCCAACCCATATGTTAGGTGTCCCAAATTGAAAAGGGTTGTAAAAAAGATATAGGAAAATTAAATGTAAGAAAAGAAAATGTCACAAAAGAATCTTCTAGGTGCTTATAATTGTCAAAGTTTTAATCATCATATGCTTCAGTTTCGCCATCTGCAATTTAGAAGCTCTAAAAATTAGTAAAAAAAAATATCCTCTGTGATACGCTGCCTATAAATGGTAACAAATAGCCATGGTAACAAATGGCCATGGGTTGTGCTTTTTTTTTTTTTTTAGGGCAGATTGGAGCTCGATTATCCAGGGCTTGACACAATCTGGCACCAGGCCCTGGTTATGTCATTCCTGTGGAGTAGATCATATAAGTTCTCTCACAATGTCGCAATACAAGATCAATACAAGTCCTAGACAGAGGCCTCCCCGCAGGGCTGTGCTGAACAGGAAGGAGAGCCTCCAATTGCCTAGTAACACTTTGCACTGATGTTGAAATAAGGCTGCTTATATATTCCATGTTGGTATGTAAAAGGCTTTGCAGTGTGATGAAGTTCACATGTTGGAACAAATCAGCCAACGTGAAAAAAAAAAAAAATTGACTACATAAGACATGACTATATAACATTTTTTTTTAAAGCTTAGATAAACCTGCTCAGCAGTTATACAATTGCTTCCATTTCTGGAAAACTGCCAATTTTATCATTTGGTACAATGAGCTTCTCATATACTTTTGTGTTTTCTGTCCTTAAATGATGTAGCAAATTAAAGAACAAATCCAATAAGCTGTTTTTGCATCTATAATTAACCACTTCCCTACTAAGTCATTGTGAAATGATGTCGGCGGGAACCCTTCCTCCATTCCGGGTGGACGTCATATGGCTTCCGGGGCGGGTAGGGGGTGCGCACGCCCCGCCGTATCGCCCAGAACCCGGGGGAAGGGTGCCCCGCGGCCGCGATGTCTGCTGGGCACCCGCGATTGCCCGCAATCACGGCAGAGCCATGGATTTGTGTGTCTCATGACTGCAGCGCGGCACTGTGAAAGAAGGTATTTGGGATTCAAATTTTTAAGAAAACTGATACACAGTACTCTGTAAAACAAAGAGGATACAAGTATTGGGGTTATGTGACTTCACAACCACTTAAACCAGCCATAGACAGTTCATATCATGGCTGGTTCAGCAGGGACCGGATGGGGTTCAAACCATGTATGGGCAGGCTAACAACTTGGGTACAACCAGCCTGCCAGATTATTGCCAGAGGCTATAGCCTCTATCATTAATCACTGTGTGTGCAACGCAATGGGGGTTATTTATGAAAGGCAAATCCCCTTTGCACTACAAGTGCGAACTGCACTTGGAAGTGCAGTCGCTGTAAATCTGAGAGGAAGATCTGAAATGAGGGGAAGCTCTGCTGATTTTTATTATCTAATCCTGTGCAAGCTAAAATGCTGTTTTTTATTTTCCTTGCATGTCCCCCTCGGATCTACAGCGACTGCACTTCCAAGTACACTTTCAGTACATTTTCAAGTGCAATTTGCACTTGTAGTTTGCATTTGTAGTGCAAAGTGGATTTGCCCTTCTTAAATAACCTCCAATAGCTCTACGAGAGGTATTCCCCCACCAATACTCACTGCAATCGTACCAGCTATGGCCAGAGTATTTACAGCAGAGTAATACAGTATAGCCACAGATCAAAATAATTTCTTGATGACTGGATTAGTAAATTGTGTTTATTTGCATGATACATTATTTCAGATTTTTTATTTTATTTGATCATCTTTAGAGATCGAATCACCTGCCATTAAACAATAGAAAAGTTTTGTTTAGGCCAGTGTAGATATGTGATAATATCTTGTTCCTACACCGCACCTTTAGAATGTAGCAGACAGACTGCGGCACTGTCAGCTGAAGAGGCTTGAGAGTAAAAGCTGAGCTTTGCAGCAGAACAGTCATAGTTATATAATAGTCAAGGGGCAGGCTTCAAAGTGCACAACAAAGCTATTAAGCCAGGCAGTTAACATACCCTGGATTCTGAAGAGAGCAGCGGAACACGTTGTTATTTTTCTAACTGCTTTCTAAGTCATTTTCTGGAAGGATCGTTAGATCTTTTGCTATTCTGCCTCCAATGTTCTCACTCTCCTTAGGCAGATTTCTACTTTTTAATAGTCACGTCGGCCCTTGTTTTATGTAGACCATACAGAAAGGGTAGGACAAATACTAGGAGCAAGGTATCTGTGTCTAAGACCCCTTTCACACTGAGGAGTTTTTCAGGCGTTTTAGCGCTAAAAATAGCGCCTAAATACGGCCTGAAAAACTCCTGCCCTGCAGTCTCAGTGTGAAAGCCCGAGTGCTTTCACACTGAGGTGATGTGCTGGCGGTACCGCTCCAATAGTCCTGGTAGCAGCATCTTTGGAGCGGTGAGAGGAGCGGTGTGTTTACCGCTCCTCCACTGCTCCTTCCCATTGAAAACAATGGGACACTGTGGCTATACCACCGGCAATGCGCCTCTGCAGGCGGTATTAACCATCAATACCACCGCAATTACGACGGTATAGCGCCGCTAAAAATTGAGGAGCTATACCTCCACCGCACCTCCCGCCACAGTGTGAAAGGAGCCTACATGTTTACAGCTGACAACATCTAGCACTCTCTTCCGTCAAGAGAACTTGATGTTCGCTGTGCCTGGCTCCTGACTGTTTAGATATGCTCCTAAACCTATTAACTTATAATGTGCTGCTAAAATGCACTCTACTAAAGATGATCCATTTTTTTTGTGCCATTATTTTGTGTAATAAATATTAAAGGGTCAGCCTGCCCAAAACTAATATATATATTTTTTTCTTTAGTAGATGCTAGAGAGATAAACCACTAGACAACTTATATTTATTGGAGACTCCATTGGTGAGAGAACTTTGCCTAAATTCCTGAGTTTCCACATCTGTTGTGATCATAATGTGGGTCCTGTTGTCCTTTGGTATTGTCATTGAGAACACAACAGAGTGTACTAGAACACACAAGAGTTATTGATGCATCTATTGGTGCAATATCATCTTCAGTATGCATATTGTGGCCCTTATTATGGTCCCTGTTGTCCTGTAGTATTGTCATAGAGAACTCAACAGAGGGTACTAAAGCACACAAGGGTTCTTTGGACATCAATTGGTGCGATATCTTCCCGAGTATGCATATGGTGGCCCTCCATTATGGTCCTCGTTGTCCTGTAGTAGAACACAACAGAGGATACTAGAAAACAAAGGAATCCATTGGTGCAACATCTTCTAGAACAGGGGTCTCAAAACGTTCTAAACAAAGGGCCCGTTTACGATCCTTCACACTTCAGGAGGGCCAGATCGTGGCCAGCGGCATCAGTAGGAGTAAACATCACCACATTTGGTATTAATTTGGAGACCCCTGTTCTAGAGTTTGCATATTGTGGCCCTTATGTTTGTCCCTGTAGTCCTGTAGGCTTGTCATAGAACAGTGGTTCTCAACCTTAGTCCTCAAGTACCCTCAACAGGCCATGTTTGCAGGTTTTCCTTTATCTTGCACAGCTGCTTTAAATCAGAGTCTATAGCTTGGTATTTTGGACAGCTATTTTACCTAAGAGAAATTCCCAAAACATTGCCTGTCTTTGGGGACTGAGGTTGAGAACCATAGTCATAGAGAACACAATAAGGAGGTACACGAACACACAAGAGTGGGCAGGAATGCTAAAAAACAAAGTGGATCAGATCAGAGGAGGGATTTATGTCAGGCATATCTCCTTTTTGCAACAGTAACATAGTATTTGGGAGTGATTTGGTGGCTTGTTCCAAGTTCTTCACTAATTCGGATGATTTCTGACTGTTGTAGTATATGAGTGCTGTAAATTCTGACTTTAAAATGCGGTCATCACATCTGAGCTATTGTAGGACGTGTCTCTCCTTAAAGCGGAGTTCAACACAAAAGTGGAAATTTTGCTTTAAGCACTCCTCGCCCCCTTATATGCCACATTTGACATGTAATTTTTTTGGGGGGGAGTGGGGGCTTTGTTTGGAGTGGAACTTCCTGTCCCACTTCCTCTTTCCGCCTACGGGCCGCCCAGGCAACTCCTCTCCACCTAGACGGCCCCTCCCTCTAGGATATCCAAACTACAGCCCTCCAGCTGTTGCAGAACTACACGTCAAATGAGGCATTGTAAAACTCTGACATTCACAGACATGACAAGGCACTATGGGAATAGTGGTTCCTGAACAACTGAAGGGCCATAGTTTGGAGACCCTTGCTCTAGGCCATCTTCTGGGACACGTCCCAGAAGATCGCCTGTCTACTTCGAGAGCTCAGCACGACTCACGCATGATCGGGAACAGGTAAGTGTCTGTTTATTAAAAGTCAGCAGCTACACTTTTTGTAGCTGCTGACTGTTAATGAACACAAAAAGCCTGGAACTCCGCTTTGGCGTTCAGAGTCTTGTATATATAAAAAAAATGAAAATTGTAAGTGTAGAATTGTTTTTCCTATTGGGCCATATGGCAGAATTGGTGACTTTTATTAGGCTTTGTATTTCTGTATTCTTAGACTTGCATTACATTTGTTAGATCCATTATCACTTGGATGGTATCCTGCAGGTACTAACTGTCAAAATGTTCTAATGTGAATAAAAGACAGCTGAGATTTTATATAAACAGAGTTTGACTAGCCCTTCTTAAGGTAATTCTCTTTCCAATGTATTATTTTGTGAATCTACTTTGCTGGGATTATCTATGCTTTTTTTTTACTTTGTCAGTGTTTATTTCAAGCTAGAGCCAAACTAGATGTTTAAATCTCTGTGGGAAGACTCAAACTTGGCAGCATAAAGGCAGAGTTACACACTAATTACATATTGCACAGTGCTGGTTATTGGTGCTTAGCTTCAAATGTGATCTGTTAGGAGAGCAATTGTTATGGATTGTGCAAAACGGTGGCATAAGCAGCTTGGTTCCTTAGATTATCCGGTCCAAATCTGGGGACTAGGCTCTATCTCTTGACAGCAGAAACATTTTCACGAGAAATGAGGCATCTATTCTGGATAAAATAACACTGTGTTCCTGTAATATAAGTGACTGTGCTATGGATTATATAACCCAACTCAGAGTTTCATTAATTATGTATTTTCAAGCATTTTCTATTGAATAGCAGTTGTAGATTTGTTTCTTAAAGGGACTGTTTAGCCAAAATAGGAACAGGCAGTTTGACGAAGATTATTAAAGGGGAGTTCCACCCACAATTTCACTTTTTAAATATAAATACCCCTGTAATACACAAGCTTAATGTATTCTAGTAAAGTTAGTCTGTAAACTAAGGTCCGTTTTGTTAGGTTGTTACAGCATTTAGATAGTTATAATCTAGAAATATACTGTGGCCATCTTAAGTGTGGGCATCATGAAGCCAGACTGTATGACTTCCTGGATTTCAGCTTTGCATATCTCGCATATGCTTAGTGCTGCACACTAGGTTTCAGTCAGGTTTGCAAGGACTACTGGGAAACATGATGCCTATCCCAGAAACCCTTGCAAATAGCCTTGTGATTTAATAGCCTAGGCTAATAAGGAGGAGGAAGTAATGAAGAACTACAAAATAAAGGTATTTACAAGCAACAAAATAAATAAAAAATTTCCATTCTGAACACTATGAGATTAGGGCACGCAGCACAGACAAACATAAAAAAATGGGTGGAACTCCACTTTAATGTCGTCAGAGCTTTGTGTTGTATTCAATGGTGTTTATAAAAGTGGTGGTTTGAGACGATTTTATGCCCATGAGAAGGCAGAAAGAAGAACACTTCTAAGGTCTTGACTAGGGTAGCTCAGAGGTCGCCACCAAACTACTATATAACCCCTATAAACTACACCCCTCCCTTTTGCCCCAATGAATGCGTAACACCATGTGGAGTTAAATGGCCTTTTATTAAACAAAATAAGTAATAAATAACAAATAATTAACACTAAACCAAAGATAGATGTCCCCAGCCGCAAAACACCGCCTCTGGGACACAGACCTTACAGGTCTACCACTACCTTGGACCCCACCAGGACCACACCCAACCAAAGGACACCATACCAACGATGGTTACCCCACCAACAGATTTTTAACCCCATCCAAGGGGTCCCAACCACTATCTCAATACCTACCTACTTATTCTTCAGGGAGGGAGGACGCTCCATTTATAGGATAACTTCCAACTCTGACTGTTACTGTCCTACCTATTCCTACAGTCTACACTCATACTCTCCTCCCCATCACCTCATCTCCTCGACCAATCACGTAAGTAGATCTCCCACCCATCCCTTTAAACATGTTAAATCTATGCTGTCTGGTTTTCCTTCCACCATGTCATGCCAGCATTATGCTTTATTCGTATCTCATAGCTCCGGCCCTCCTTTCTAGAGGGCTCAATGGCATAAAGGCCTTCCATATTGGTTCATTAATAGTAGTACCCTAAGACCTCATATGTGGACAGTGCATTATATAAAAAGTTGTTAAAACTAGCCTCTACTAAAGAGTTGACATAGTGGGGGAGATTTACTAAAACTGGTGCACATAGAATCTAGTGCAGCTGTGCATAGTAGCCAATCAGCTTTTAACTTCACCTTGTTCAGTTTAAGCTTTGACAATAAAACCTAGATGCTGATTGGTTACTATGCAAGGCTTCACCAGATTCTGCATTCACATGCTATCTATAGCTGGCTAGCTCTTTTTAAATGTAAGTAAACCTCATCAGAAATCTATTCCCTTCTACAGCATTGATTAACCAAACTGGCTGCATTGTTGGGACCTACTGGAAATTATACCAAGGTTTGTGTATCCTAGCAATACTTTATGATCTTATTGTTCGGTGGGCCTCCTCATTTGTGTATCAAGGTTTCCTAGACTATTGTTTTCTAGCTACAGTTAATTTCTGATGTAGACTTCCTGATCAGGACTTGGCTGTATTAATCAGGGCACTTGGGGTCACCTGGATCATTTTGTGTGTCTGAAGGCACGACCCTGACAAACTGTTCATTGGGAAAGAATCACTTTCACTGTCAATATTGCTTCTTTTTTTTAAAGAAACTTCTACTGTGTGTTTAGTGCTCTGCCTAGACGTATGGACGTGCATGTTCAGTACATGTAAACCTCTTTGTTTATGAAGATCCTTCTACGATTTCCTCCAATGATCTTTCCAGGATAATTTGTGCATACTTTACTGCCCTCTGGTGTCAGTCAAGCTTGCATATGTAGGCATACAGTTAAAAAGCCCTTTAAATGCGTTGAAGAAAAGGGACAGAACACTGAACTATAGTACTTATCCCCTCCCTCAAAAAAAGGCTTGTCCTAGTTGTGCACTTGTTTTAATTTGATGTGGTTGTCAGTGAGAAGGCATCTGGAATGCATGTTAAGCCTATTGCTTGCATTTTAGATGCATTTACTTTGATTTCCGCCTGTCAATGTAATGTGCATTACCCCAGAGCGGTAGACCGAGTGGGACTTTGGTTCACAAATCCATAATATTGTACATGCAATCTGAATGTACATGAGCCCTAAACAACCCAACAAATGATTTCATCTGTGTTTCTGTGAGCTAAAAAAATAAATAAACTTGATGGTGGTTCCTGAAGAACAGACTGGTAAAAACCAGCTGAGGCTTTTGGATTTTCTTGGGACTTCTAAACATAAATTATCAGTCCATATCTCAGTTAAGTAGGTAATATATAATAGATCGTTACAGGTGTACTTTGGCCATAGAAGGCAAAATAATAGGTTTACTTTATAGCTTTTGCCTTCCAAATGCTGTCATGACTTGCTACTGCAACCTGCAGGAGCTCCAAGAAACACCTGGTACCTATTGGTATGGCAGAACATGCAACATGCCCCTTTGCTTCCTAAAATACAGAGGTCAATGCCAGAGTGCCCCAACATAAAGGAAAAAATCTTGAGGAAGCACCGTATAGTTAAACTGATCATACATGGCTTAAACTTTGAGCCTTGGGTGTCCAGGCGTCACTACCTGTCTTGACAAACTTCCACTCAAAGGCAGTGGAAAAAGTTGACCAAACAGTGATGGCAGCCAATCAGCTGCAGACACTGTTTAGAAAGCCTGATCCATGCTGTTTGGTGTAAATGGGGTAATCTATAGACTTCTCATTCATCCAGCTTTAGTGTGCGTGCAATAAAAGGAAACCATTTCTTTGCATGCTCTGGCCAAAGTACAGGTTCACTTTAATCCATGGAGTCATCATGGGCGAAGCCAGATAGCAATAAACTGATTTTCAGGGAAACTGGCACTCTGAATAAAGACGTTTGCCAGTCGGTTGTTTAGGGCTTTTTCATGATCGGGAAGCTGACAGCTTGCGAACAAGGATAGCTCACTGCAAAAACAATTTGTCTTTTCTCCTAGATTAGTTCCAGCCTGGTTCATAAATGACTCCAAAATACATTTTATGTACATGTGTCAGTCTTGTCTGCTACTAGAGATTTGTTTCTGATTTGCCAACTCCTTATTTTATTGTGATTCTGGATGCTGACAGTTCCGAGTTGGCTTGATCAGTTTTACATCACATGCATGTGACCTCACGAGTGGTAAAGAATAAGAATTGTGTACCCAATAAGAACATATGTAGTCATGGTTTAGACCAGATGACTCCAAACTTTCTGAACAAAGAGACAGATTACTGTCCTTCAGACTTTGAGAGGGCCGAACTGTGACCAGTGGAAGTAGAAAATGCCCCGGTGTCATTGGGAGTAAATAATGCCTCATCATTGGTATTGGTGGGAGGAATATTGGCCCATTGTTTGTATTAGGGGAAGAAATAGTGCCCTATCATTGGTGTCATTGAGAGGAATGATGTCCCATCATTATTCAATATGAAGAATAAGGTCCTGTAGTTGTGGTCAGTGGGGAGGAATACGGCCCCATTATTGGTGTCAGTAGGAAAAATAGTAACCTATTAGTATCAGGGGAAGGTATAGGACCCCATCATTGGTGTCAGTGGGAAGAATAGTGCCCCATCGTTGGCATCAGGGGAAGAAATGGTACCCCATAATTGGTGTCATTGGAAGGAATAGTGCCCCATTGTTGATCAGTGGGAAGAACAGTGTCCGATTGTTGGGGTCAGTGGTAGGAATAGTACCCTATCATTGGTATCAGTGCAAGGAATTATGCCTCATTGTTGGTTTAGAAGGAATAGTCACTTATATCGGTGGGAGGAACAGTATCCCAAGGGCCTAATAAAGGCAAAGGGCCACATTTGGTTCCCAGGCCGCTGGTGGGGACCTCTTGTTTAGACTGTAGCCATTATTGCTGCTTTGGAGCCTGTATCACTGGGCTTTTGTTCGCTTCAAGTAGGTGTTGTATTCTTATTGGTGAATGGGACTACAACTCCTGCCCAAAGCAGGTCAGGAGATAAACTGCAGGTCAAATGCACCTGTTGATAAATTCTGAATAATCTCAAACTTGTGTCAAATTGATGGCCAAAGCTGTTGACAATAGGTCCTTATGAAAGATGGAGCAAAATGGCCACCAAATTCCTTAGTTTCCAAGGTTGGGCTAGAATATGATAGCCAAGTTTAATAAGGTTTAGTGGGCATTGGAGAGCCCTGTTGTAGTATTCACTATAAACAATAGCACTGAATGGCTGGCTTAAAGGCTTTGGCCATTCGCTCTGTTTGTCGAAGAGGGGCCATGAGTGATTTTTAGGTCTTTCAGACCTATGACTGGACACGCATTTTCCATCCATACATCTAAATGTAAATGTGCCCATTGCTTGACCGAGCATCAGAAGAATATGTTGCAATGGTTGGGAAGTAAAAAAAAAAAAGGGTTCTTCAAACTGTCTAACCAAAGGGCCAGTTTATAGTCTTTCAGACTTTAGGGAGGCTGGACTTTGGCGAGTAGGAGTAGAAATTGTCCTGGTGTCACGAGTGTCACGAGGGGTTGACCAACATGGGGTTTTCTCTGCCCGATATTTAGAAATCTGGGCGGTCGATGGCCGATATATATGTTGCCAATTTTCGCTGCCAATATTTTCGATCTTTTTTTTTTCATTTCATAAAATCTAGGATGGAGAGGTGGGGAGGAGGCTATTGTTCACAGTAGAGAGGAGAGGAAGAGGTTATTGTTTAGGATGGAGAGCTGGGGAGGAGGTTATTGTTTAGGGTGGAGAGGTAGGGTGCAGTCCATCAGTGCCAACCTTTGCAGCCCATCAGTGTCACCTCATCTGTCCCCACCAGTGCAGCCCATCAGTGCCCACCAGTGCAACTGCAGCCTATGCGTGTCTATCATTGCCAACCTGTGCAGCCTGTCGGTGCAACCTCATAAGTGCCCACCAGTGCAGCTCATCAGTGTCCATCAGTGCCCACCAGTGCAACTGCAGCCATCAGTGCCCACCAGTGTAGCCCATCAGTGTCCATCAGTGCCCACTAGTTAAGCCTATTAATGTCCTTCACTGCCACCAGTTCAGCCTATCAATGAAATTAATTGCTACTTCATCAGTGCCCACCAGTGCAGGCTATCAGTGTCTGTCAGTGCCCTCTCATCAATGCTCATCAGTGCAGCCTATCGGTGTCCATCAGTGCCACCTCATTAGTGCACACCAGAATGCAGCACGGCCGCTAACAGCCAATTGGCAGCCGCAGCCGAGTCCCTTCAAAAAAAAAAGTCAGCAGAGACAATGATAACGGTCTTTTTGCATAGAAGGTAGGCAGCCTGGGGAAAATCTCCACCCCAGCCTGCCCCTGCCTCCGATCCCCTTAATCGGCCTAATGTGCATAATTTCCGATTTCTTAAAGGCCAAATATCTGCCGATATATCGGTCGACCTCTAATCATGATTAAACAGTTCCCCACCTTTGGTATCAGGGGGAGGAATAGTGCCCCATCATTGGTGCTATTGGAAGGATTAGTGTCAGTGAAATAAATAATACCCCCCGTTTTGGTGTCAGAGGCAGGAATTATGGCCCATTGTTGGTGTCAGTAAATGTAATAGCATCTCGTATCAGTGGGAGGAATAGTGTCCCAAGGGCCGTATAAAGGCAAGCAAAAGGCTGCAGTTTGGAGACCATTGCTATAGAAAACCAAACTATTTCTCATTTACTCCAGAGTTTCAAACCAGCCTTCTAGCATTAACACATCTTTAATAATTGCAAGTAGCAGAATATTGAACATTTATTTATTCCTCCCCACCACCAATTTTGTGTGGGCTCTCTTAACAAGGGATCTTTAGTTGATCAAAGCAGATAAGCTGGAAAGCTGGGTCAGGCCGGCTTGGTTGGAATGAGCTCTTGTGCCAAGTGCAAGTGCAATGTTTTCTATTTACATAAACACACACTGTGCTTGGAGCTGTGATACAGGTTTAACTTGGATAGGAAGAACAATTGTACAGCGCACAATTCCCTCCTCTTTGCCGTTGGTCCCTTCTGTTTACAATACACAAAGAGAGGTTGGGTAAGCATTGGAAGAGAAAAGCGGTATTTCTTCTTTTCTTGAAGCAAGTCCAGACTCATTCATTATATCGTGTTGCCTTATCAGAGTGATAAATGCAAGACTATATGAATTTCCCATTATTCGTGTCAGGTGATATCATTTCCAGCAGCTTATGGCACACATTTTCTCCTAGATTCAGCACCATTTGTAAAGCATTGCTTCAGTTTTAACGGTCAATGCCAGGCAACCAATAAATACACAGAAAAAATGCATATAAGGGTGGATTGTTACTTGCCAAAGGATTTGTATTTCTGTCCATCCAGTTCTGGGATTTACATAGCTCTATCAAAATGTAGCTCTACTTCGTTCACACCAGGTGCACTGTCCATCGCAGTCTCAGAGCAAGGCAACACAAAAAGCTTGGTTCCTTATCGTGTGTCAGTTCACACCACTGCGTTACAGTGATGTGCGCTGAATAAAAGTACTGCTTGCGGAGCTTATCTTAATTGTTCATTTCAGGACAGAGTCTGAGAATCAATTGACCCTAGGTTAGGAGTGCCAAACCACTGGCTTACAGGCCACATGTGGCCCACGGCACTCTCTGATGTGGCCCGCCAACTCCTACTTTGGGATTGTGGGTCTGCAAGCCCAAAATGCGGTCGGGAACCTGCGATCTGGGATAGTACTCACCAGGGATACCTGCCAGTAGTACTCACCAGGGATACCTGCCAGTAGTACTCACCAGGGATACCTGCCAGTAGTACTCACCAGAGATACCTGCCAGTAGTACCCACCAGGAAAAACCACCAGGGATACCCACCAGTAGTACGCAGTAAGCAGTACCAGCAGCTAGCAGTACCTACCAGCAGGACCTGCCCTGGAGGGCAGCCAGCAGCAGCCGCCAGCCATACCTGCCCTAAGGACAGCCAGCAGCAGCCTCTAGCCATAGCTGCCTGGGGGACAGCAGCACCTAACAATACCTGCAGGAATCCTGAGAAAGAAATTAAGATTGAGGTGCAGGAAAACCCAGTGCATCAGTGTGAAAGCAGCTATATGCCCCTTCGACACAATCGGGTCCGCCTGTCCATTTTTCAGGCGGACCCGAACGGACTGTCCATTAACCTCCTATATCTGTCCTCTTATGTTTTGGTGGATAGGACTGGAGAGCCCATAGAGTAGAGCAGTGTCTGTGTCTGCTCTGCATATACAGAGTGCAAACAGACCTGCCATCCTCCCGCTCTGCTCATTCTGGCCCGCAACCGGTTACCAAGTTGCTAAAGTAGTCCTCACTCTTCAAAAGATTGGGCACCCCTGCTCTAGGTTAGAGGCTGGTACCATCAGGTGATTGAACACTGGCTTTTTTTTTTTTGAGATTATGCTCCTCCCTTTTTTTATATTCAGGTTGCAACACAAGCTACTACATTGCAATGCTGCTGTGTGAAATGCCACAAAGATGTTTTAATAAGGTAAACCGTGCGATGTGCTGTGATTGGTGCATCGGCAATGTTTCTGTCGGCGCATACCAATAACCATGCAATTCCGTCATATGATCTGTTGAGAATGAGCCCAAACACTTACAGGCCTTGGGCCAGATTCTTAGCGGCGTTACGACGGAGTATCTCAGATACCCGTCGTATCGCCGTTTTTTTTCCTCGCATCTATGCGCGTGATGCTTAGCATCACTTTTGCATAGATACGCTTCTACATCCGACAAGTGTAAAACCATTACACTTGCGGAACGTAGTTGTAATGACAACTCCGGCCACTAGGTGGCCTTTACGTTGTTTTCTCATTTGCATATGCAAATGAGGCTAGTACGCCGATTCCCGATCGCTTTTACGCCGCCCCGTCGTCACGTACGTCGTTTTCGTCCGCGTAAGGTTACCCCAGCTTCGATGTGGAGTAACCTTACGAAGTACCGTCGGGTGCCGTCGGATGCCATGTTAAGTATGGCGTCGGGTCAGCGTCGGCTTTTTCCGTCGCTTACGTCGTTTTACTAACTCGTTCGCGAATAGGGGCATTGCGTAGTGACGCTCACGTCGTTTTGACGTCGGTTTCAACAACGCTTTCCGACGTGAGCTGGAGCATGCGCACTGGGCTTTTTCCCTGGCCGGCGCATGCGCAGTTTGTTCGGCACGGGGGCGCGCTTCATTTAAATACAAGCCGCCTCATTTGAATTACGCGGGCTTACACTGGGCCATTTTCACTACGCCAACGCAAACTACGGAGCAAATGGTTAGAGAATACGGCACCTGCTATAGTATGATGCGGCGGCGTAGTGTAAATGGCTTACGATACGCAAGCGAAATTCTATGAGAATCTGGCCCCTTGTCTCTTCCCAGTATGTGATTAGACAGTGATGGAAGGATCAGCAAAATGATGAGCTAATCTCTTTTCTTTTTATCAGCGTCTTCATTGTTGGCACATGAGGGCTGCAGCATAACTGATTGGCTGCTTGTGCTGCCTCTTCCTTCTGCAGTCTGAGCTCTGCTGCACAAGGATTGATAGAAGCTGACATCCAATCAAAATTGGGCACATACACTGCTTGTATTTGAAAAAAAAAAAGCCTGTGCCACCACCGAGACCTGAATCTGCCACCTATCTCTATGACCCTCAGAGGCCGGAAGCGACGTCATGACATCACTTCCGGCGCCGGCAGATGTGAATGCTGCCATTTTTTTGCTGGAAAGCCTGAGATTGTGTATGTGTTTTTTTTTCTTTTATATCTCCAGTTTCCAGGATAGATGTGTGGACTTGTAGACCCCAGATCTCTCCATAAAGAGGACCTATCATGCCCTATTCCTATTACAAGGGATTTTAGCATTCCTTGTAATAGAAATAAAAGCTTTTCCAAAAAATTATTTAAAGGAAAGTGTTAAAAAAAAAAAGTTTTTTACAGTTCCCCCATCTCCTTGTGCTTATGCGCAGAAGTGTACGGATACGTAGGTCACGCCCGCATATGTAAACAGCGTTTAAACCACACATGAGGTATCAATGCGAATGTTAAATCAAGAGCAATAGTTCTAGCGCAATACCTCCTCTGTAAGGCTCCATGCACACTGGTCTGCTCTGTGCAGTGTTTTTTTTTTGGAACTTCTGACCTGCAAGCTCAGTCTGGGTCAAAGCATTTTCAGATCTGTTCTGGACTTTACAGTTTGGTCCTCAGACACGTCAAGTGAGCATAAACAAGCATCTGCCATAACCACTTCTTATTTTGTTTTTTGGTTCCCTTTTATTGCAGTGTGCATATCTTGTATGAAGGGCCTCATAATATATTGTGACCTGCTCTGACACGTATTGCACAAGCAGAATGGCTCAGTTCTTTATTTTAAGATGAAGACTTGATTTTCTCAGAAGCATCAAGTGTTTGTGCAATGTCTAAAGATCCATATGTCATATATAATACGCCTATTCATTGTTTTAAAGAAGTGAAAGATGCTAGTTAAAGCTTGGTCAAGTATATACAGTGTTATTTCTTCAGGGGCCTATCCCAAGAGAACAACTTATTGATGAGTTATTGTGGTTTTGTCGCTAAACATGGTGTCTAGGACCACCAGTAGGGTTATTTTTTGAAGTGCCGTTATAAATAACAAGCATAATTCGCTAAGCTATAACGCCTGTGCTATTTGCCATAATGATCGTTATTTTAAGCCATGTGGTTATTACTTTCTGCTGCTGTTACTGAAAATTAAGGTCGATTATAGCTTAGTGAATTGAGCCTACTGCTGGGAGCTCATTCGAGATAACAACAAATTTCAACAAAAGGTTGTATCCGTGTGACCGGTTCCCATACACAATGATGAGATTCTTTTTGTTGTGCATTGTGGGACAGTGGCTGAAGCACAACAAAACGCACAGATTTGTATGAGGAAAGGTGGCCTCAAGAGGATAGTTGGATGTGCAATTCAGAAGAGATCTTTAGGTGCCATTTCAAGCATAAAAAATGCATGCTCAGATAACCCATGTGTGGATGTTTTTACTAAGACATGGGAGGGAGTATGCTTTTTTTTTTTTTCTTATGACATGAGCTGGAGGGTGTGCACGCTTATGCAAGGACATGGGCAGTGCATGTTTATACCAAAACAAAAATAAGAATCCTTAGGTAAGGTAAGAATAGTGATTGGACAAGGTTGTTTTACCCTCACAGATCTTTCCCTGATTTTAGTTTACAGGGATTTCCTGTCCATGGCATTTTGTTACAAAAATGAAAACCTCAGAATCAGCAATGCTTTGCATATTGTTCTTGATTATTAAAGGAATCTGGAAAGTGCCATCGTCCGTATGTGCAGAAACCTTTCTAGACAAGGAGGCTCGGTCACTTTCTGCTCTCTGCCTTCTGCAGTTTTGCCTGGAGCCTAATGTAAAGCAGTGACTGCTCTATTTCCTTTTACAGTATAGTGTGGCGTTTGCTTGTGCATTCCTGCTCCTTGCCTTGTTTGGTTTCTCTTGTTCATCTACAGCACTACATACACTTCTCTGCCTGGTCCCATGGAGAAGGGCAATCTTCACGCTCTCTTAACATCAAATGTCAGTATATTCTACAGTGCACTTATTTTCCATTTAGGGTTGACCTTGTACTTTTTTTTTTTTTAAACGGACGCACATGTAATACATTTATTTTTATTTATTTTTTTATTCCTAAAGAGGGACATCCCTCCCCTTCATGCTTTTTCCCTTCCCACCTTCTTTTGCTGGGTTGTCCAAACCAAGCATATTTCCCCAAGAAAGACCAGCCATGTTCTGTAGGGATCTGCTACTCGCTGCTGCACACCTGGTCCCACGACACCATCTTCCTCAGGCGCCATCAGGCGCCAGGCATCTTTTCCAGGTTCTTGCATACGTGGCAAATGCAGAGGCGGACTGACAACTCATGGGGCCCCCGGGCAATAGGAGATTATGGGGCCCCCGGGCAATAGGAGATTATGGGGCCCCTGGGCAATATGAGATTATGGGGCCCCCGGGCAATAGGAGATTATGGGGCCACACAGTACTGTATACACACATACAGTATACATAAACAGTATACAAACACACACACAGTATACATACACACACACACTATGAAGGTACTAGAGAGGTGGGGCAACTATAATCTTGGGATTTTTAGACCAAAAAGATGTCGGTAAGGGACATTCCAGGGACAGATGTGAAAAAAAAAACAGATTTTTACATACTGTCCCTGGTTTTATTGAGGCTGGCAACCCTTATGGGGCCCCCTAGTGGCATGGGGCCCTCAGGCAGTGCCCGAGAGCCCGAATGGTCAGTCCACCCTTGGGCACATGCAAGAACTAGTAAGAGACTCCTGATACGCCACAGCTCATACATTGTAGAATAACCCGAGGTCTCCTGGGTTGCACAGTGGTATTCAAAATTAAATGTAATTGTGAAAGAGGAAGACAGGGTAGGAGTGAAATGATGGAAAATGGAAAGGGTGAAGGACCATTTTAAATACATTTTTAATGTTGTATGCACATTGCACAAGAGTTCCTAGAATGTAAACAGCAGGAGTGGAATTCTGTAGTTGGGGTTGATAAATGATGGGTTTATTATTATTACCACTGATTAAAAAAAGGTTGAGTTATGGTGTAGGTTTCGATCGATGCAATAATAATTCTTATATCATAGACCATATATCAGACAGCTGCGTACATGAAGAGCTAGGAATTAAAGTGAGCCATTTGTGTCTTACAAAATACCTTCTATATGAAGGACAATTCTCATGACTGTTTCCTCCATATGGGAAGTTTCTTAATAGTGCTGCATTGATGACAAGAAAGCAGATTTTGTAGCCACCACAATTTCCCTATGTATGGTCTAGAAAATCATCCTGTTCTTTGAAAAGCAAGATATCATTAGACATTCATGGTCATGAAACAATGTTCAGAAAAGGTTGCATAATCAAGTTGATCAGCTAGATGGACGTGTGTTTTTTTAACCTAAGTATGGAATCATGTATTGCCTCGTACACACGAAAAAAAAATGATGGTTTTCCTAACTGAATTCCTCTCAAGCCTGCCTTGCATACACGCTGTCACACAAAGGTCCAGTGAACTTTTGACTGCCAAGAACGCAGTGACGTAAAAGACTACGACGGGCTGACAAAATTAAGTTCTATGCTTCCGAGCATGCGTCAAATTGTTTCCAACATGCATATTTTTTTTCCAGTTGGAAAAGCATACAGACGAACAGTTTTCCCACTAGGATTTTTTCCTGATGGGGAAAAAAGAGATCCTGCTCTCCCTTTCTTTTTTTTTCGGCATTCCAGACGAAAAGCTCTCATCGCAGTTTTTCCAATCAAAAATCCATCCGTGTGTACGCGACATTAGTTCTTGGCCTTGAGGCATTTGTTGAAAGCCAGTACTGAAGGCCCATTCACAATTGCATGTTTTATTAAAGTATGTCACCAAAACACCGTCCATTATGGATGGCACCCCCACCCAATAATATAGTAGTGTACAATACACCACAAAACACAACCTATATTGTGGTGAACGGTGAAAAAATAAAAAGTTGCTTTTAATTTTTGTCCTTTTTTTATGTTGTGTTGGCAGCCCATTCAAAATAATTTGGTTGGAACCCGACTATCAATGTGCATAGAAAGGTACTGCTGGAATCAGGGCCGATCTGCCCTATAGGGTCACTATGCAAGCCGCTTAGGACCCCGCAAAGCTGCGGAGGGCCCCCCAAATTACTAGAGGCCCCGTCTGGTAAGAAGTTATTTTCAGCCCCTCGCCCTGCTTCTCAACTCGCTGGCTGCATGGGAGAAGAGGTAAAGTCAGCAGCCCCCGCTTCTGTAAGATGTCATTTCCGACAGCTGGAGCCTACAGGTGCTGCTTACAGCTGCCCATTGAAAGCAATGTCTGTGCATGGGTATACACTGGTACTTATGGAAACATGTGCATGTGTACAGATGTATGCCCAGGGGCATGTGTCTGTATGCATGCATACTGGCATATACCTGTGTACGTTCATTGATTTCTATAGACAGCTGTATGCAGTACCTGTGGCTCCCAGAGGGGAAATACTCCTGAATTAGTATGTCATATGGCCCTAGGTGCCTGTGTGCATCAAGTCCTTGAAGTGTTTATGATAAGCTAATTTATAAAGCAGCAATATTATGTAAAGTGTAGTAACCCATGGCATCCAGATTACCACTGCTGCGTGGCATCATTCTTTATAATAGTGATAGCTGGGGACCACTACTGCATTGTCAGGGAATCGGCAACATTTTGATGAGAATTCAGCACTGGCAGCCTATGTGATTTCTCGGAACAGGTTCTTTTTAGCATGTGATCAGTTAGTACTAATTAATTGGATTAATGATAACAAGAATTACAACACATGGGAACAAAGATTCTAGGTCGTTTCTGATAATATTACCAAACAAGTCCTTCCTGGAATTGTGAGCTGATCGTGTTTCTTTCTGTAACTTGCAACTATGTAGCTCTATATTGCTTTTGTGTTGCTCTTGAGCTTGTTTTATAGATAATTAGAGACATCTCGCGTACAGTGAGATTTGACATGCGGGGAGATCAAAGGATAAATAGTCGTGAAATAATTTCTAGGCAAACAGACCGGAAAAAGAAAACAAACAGCAGCTAGTAGAGCTGGATTCCTTTAGGGAGGCACGAGTCACTTTGACTATAAGAGCTTCTTATTAAGATGTAGGCTGTTCTACTGGTCCTAGCTGAATAATTCTGGCTGGATGTAGTGTGTAAATAGTACGATGTGTGCACAGTAAACAATGCTTTGCGGCTGATTGATGTGCTACTTTGTATATGTAGTCATTTACCTGTCTGGGCCAGCTATTGCGGCAGTTTGGTGTAAACAGTGTCTGAGGACAAGCACCAATTAATTGCCTTCATATACAAACATTCACACAAGTAAGTTAGGCTTATGACAAAATTATGAAATCTATTGTAAGCAGAGTCTCCAGTGCTTGGGTAAAGTCAGCGAATTCACATCTAGCCAAGAGCCAACCAAGCTTATAGAAACAGAGCAGCAACTTTAGATCTGCAAACACTTGCAAAGCAAAAAATTCAACTTTTATCATCGGCGCTCCCCAGGGAATGTTTCGCCCCAGCCTGAGTATATTTCAAAGTATGACAAAGAATCAGGTAGGGTTGAAATATCTCCCGCATGTGCATTGTTCCTGGTTAATGAATAAAGTCATTTGAGTGTACGTTGGCGAGCTCCTCCTTTCATATATCTCCTTGCGAAGGTTTGGGCTGATTCATTAAAAGAACAGGAAAGTAAATGTGAGTAAATTTGGCGTTGTGACGAGTCACAACTGTTTGCTTTTGGTTGGTTACTTTTGGCCATACGTATACTTTTTTCTTTCAATTTCCTTTCTCAAGTGACATCACTTACCTGTTCTGTGCAAGGATTTTGCACAGAGCAGCCCCAACCCTCCTCTTTACAGGTCCCTCTTCTGTGCTCCTGTTGATTGCCCCCACAGCAAGCAGCTTGCTATGGGGGCACCCAAGCCAGCCCCTCTTCTTCTCTGCATCTTCTCCGCTTGCTATGAAGGCACTTGTGCATGCTCGCTTCTGAGCAATGCTCTGTGTGTCCATAAGACAAACAGAACGAGGCTTGATCTCGCCACCTGCTCCCTCCTCACTGGCTGTGATTGCTTCAGCCAATGAGGAGGCAGAGACCCGAGAGAGCAGCCGCACATCGCTGGATCGGGCTCAGGTAAGTACTAGGGGGATCTGCGGGGAAAGCCACACACTGAAAGTTTTTTAACATTCTATGCCTGAAGGTAAAAAACCTTCAGGCGCCGTACACACGGCAGAGAACCTCGACGGGCAGAACACATCGTTCCGCCCGTCGAGGTTCTCTCCCGGCCGTCGAATTCGGCGACCCGCCCGTCGGGAATGGCAACCAGCCATTCTTCCAGGCGGGCCGTCGAGGAAATAGAGAGCGTGCTCTCTATTTCGGCTCGACGGGCTTCCCGACGGGAAGCTCGCTGAGACCGTACACACGGCCGAGGTCCTCGCTGGAATGTGCATTCCAGCGAGGTTCTCGCTGATTTTCAGCGAGAACCTCGGCTGTGTGTACGGCGCCTTAGCCTTTAGAACCACTTTAATTAACTGCTCCATTCTACTACTAGGTTGCAGGGAAGAGTTGGAGTCTTCAACAATGTACAGTTGCCATGGGGCTGTAAAAGAGGTACAAGGAATCAATGGGTGTTGGCCATAGCTGCCAGCCCCTGACAGCTCCAAAGGGCTGCACATAATAATCTGTTAATGTTATGCTACAGAAAACTGTCAGATTAAAGATGTACAAAAGGGAAAGATCAGATATGGCAAATATGCTATAGATGTCGTTGGAGACTGGACACGTGCTTTAGGAGACAGTCTAAGACTGGGGACATGTTACATGAAACAACCAGGGATTACGGCTATTACATCTCGTTTACACGTTTGTTTCCACATTTGTGCTCCCTGAAGCCCTCTTAAAATTTTCTTTGGTCCACTTTTGATATTTCTGTCAGCAAGATCTATAATAAATGATTAGATGAAAAAATAAATGTAAAAAGAAAAATGGTATGGACAGCATAGAAAAAAAAATGAATAGCGCAAAAGAAATAAACCAAAGTACTGTACTGGAATCCACTCTAAATGGTTTTATTTCACCATTTAGACTCCACTGTCTGCAAGAGCCATGAGGGCCATGAGAACCAATGGTTGGGCATCAGGGTTCTAAAGCCACTTCACAATGTGTTTGAAATCGGCCTCCTGTGACATGATTCCCCAGTTTTTTCCCATTCCGAGATTTGCAGACAATAGTGCTTAGAACCAGAAAATCATTGACCCATCATTTTACAGGTGTAAATATGGGGAATTCAGAGCCATGCAGAAATATAATGCCAGTCACAACATGAATGCCGGCATCTGGGGGTCTTGAAACCCACCTACCTCACATGTTAAGAGCAGAGGCAAGTACCAGTATTAAACAAAATACTTCCGCTTGTCTTCATTTTGTTCAAGGCCAGGTTCACACTTGAGCTTGTTCAAGCCTTGTGGAGTGTTTGTGTAAATTTCCTTACATGTTTTTCAGGAAATTTCAGGCTTAAGCCCTGTACACACGATCGGTTTGTCCGCTGCAAACCGACCGATGGACTGTTTTCATCGGACAAACCGATCGTGTGTGGGCCCCATCGGTTTTATTTCCATCGGTGTAAAAAATAGAACATGTTTTAAAATTTTCTATGGATAACAAACCGATAGAAAAATCCAATTGTCTGTATGGAACTCGATCGGTCAAAAATCCATGCATGCTCAGAATCAAGTCGGCGCATGCTTGGAAGCATTGAACTTCATCTTTTTCGGCTCGTCGTAGAGTTGTACGTCACCATGTTTGGACACGATCGGATTTTTGACTGATGGTGTGTAGGCAAGACTGATGAAAGTCAGCTTCATCGGATATCCAACGAAAAAATCCATCAGATTAGATTCCATCAGATATCCGATCGTGTGCACAGGGCTTTAGAGTTCTTTTGTTTTAGCCAACAGAAAGCTAGTTACTAGGAGAAGGAGAGGTAAGAAATTGCATACAAAGACACAGGTTACGCATGTTGTTCAGTAAATCTCTTAAAAGTTAATAAGGACCAAGAATGCGCTAGTTTGCCTGAAGGAAGCTGAGGTATCTTTTTCGAGCTTCTGGTGACAAGCTTCATGAAATGCAATGCTCATATGTCAACAGGTACCATAGGGTACAATTGAAGTCTTCATGATAAGCATTGGAGCGCTTCTAAACAAAAAGTTCTTCAGATTGCTCGGGTGTAAACCAGAGCTAAATGTTTCCTGTTTAATCTCACTTATTCAAATAAGTGTGACACTTTTTCCCCAGTAATTGTTTCATGTAAAGAATGGTAGTTCTCATTAGAAAGCTACAATGAAAGATTGGCTAAACTGGAAAACCACCCCTGATTGTCAAATCATGCAATGCATTGCAGTGCTACATTCATAATGAAACCTCTATCCTACAATCATCAAGACAAGCCGGCTATCTGGTGTAATACATTCTCATCAATGTTCATTCTCTTCTCATTGTCATAAAATTTTGGAAGCAAGCCACTGTAGCCACCTGTTTGCGCAGCAGCTTAAATAAGCTTATTCAAGAAAAGGAGAAGAATAAAGATGAATAAAAATAATGAGGAACTTCACCTTAAAGGGGTAGTTCCCCCAAAAACCTTTTTTTTTAACATTGATTGAGGCTCGTTTTGTCAAGGGGAATCGGGTGGGTTTTTTTTAGAATCGAAGCAGTACTTACCGTTTTAGAGATGCATCGTCTCCGACGCTTCCGGATATGGTCTTCGGGGAAGGGCGTTCCTATTTGATTGACAGGCTTCCGACGTTCGGATACATCGCGTCACGATTTTCCGAAAGTAGCCGAACGACGGTGCGCAGGCGCAGTATAGAGCCGCACCGGCGCTCGGCTTCTTTTGGCTACTCGTGACGCGATGTATGCGACCGTCGGAAGCCTGTCGGAAGCCTGTCAATCAAATAGGCATGCCCAGACCAGACTATCATACCCGGAAGCGGCGGAGACGATGCATCTCTAAAACGGTAAGTACTGCTTAGATTCTAAAAGAAAAACACCCGATTCCCCTTGACATAACTAACCTCAATCAATGTTAAAAAAAGTTTTTTGGGGGAATTACCCCTTTAAAGGGGATGTACCGTCCACCTTATGCCCTTTTTCCCACTCCCTTTCTGTTTTTGGCACTTCTTTGGGGGGCATTAAAACCGGAACTGGCTGCTACCCTTTAACTTTTTGCAAAGAACTGCTTTAACTAGATGTAACCAATCTGATTTTAATTAAATAAAAGGATATTGTGGTTACTGCATTTTGTGTGTTCTTCATCCTTTTGAATACCCAGTTCATAAACAGTAGCTATATGCATTCTGTATGTGATGTATTTAGGACTATTACCCTACATTATTAAGCAGTTTAACACTTGTATACAAAAATGAATGCATCAAGATGCATACATTTTTGGTCGTGTTTTTATTTTAATCCTTGTACAGAATAGCTGGAAGAGGCATATTTTAAGGTGCACTTGGATATACAATATATTTCCATGCCCTTTGTGCCATGAATATATTTAGTATCTTGTGGATTTGAACTTTGCTAGCATTCTATTCTTACAGGGCCTTGAGCAAAAGACGCCTGCAGCAATGCAGGCTTTCATAAGGGGGGTGGTGGAGCCACCCTCCACATGCGCTCCACTAGGCAGCGATAATAAATGAAGTGGCTATATATAGACACACATTCTGTAGTATGGTCACGTGGCTGTCAGCACATTTTACTATAGAGTGTATACAGTCTCACCTCTGTCCATTGTGCTGGCTCCTCTCGATGCATCTTCAGGAAGGCATTTAGTGTTGTGTCAGTAGAAAGTAATGTGAAGGACACAAAGGTCTACCAGAAAGCAAATGAATGACAAATCAGTTTGGTTACCGACTCTTTTTCCTGCAGGTTTCTGCTGTCAGAATTATTTGATACTATATATAATATAGGGAGTGTACAATTGCATTTATATATATAAAAAAAAAAAAGATCTATCAAAAATGGAAGTTAAAATCGTGATTTCATTGTTTTGTGTTTTAAATTCTGCCAATAAAAAATGATTGGAAAAGAAAAATGAACACTTTATTTTTATTTTTTTACCACCTCATTACTTGACACCACTACAAACTGTAGAGATGCACACCTCCCCTACAATGTTAACACTCTGCACAGCTTCAGAATGAACAGATCAGGTGAAACTCCCACTGCATCACAGGAGCCAAGCTGTTTAGAGAGAGAAGTGAAGCACACACGGCATGAGTACACCATCAAAATGTGACACTTATCACAGTATGGATTGTATTTAGTTTTGATGTTGCTTTATTGCTTTTTTTTTTTGGAAAGTTACATGCCATAGATCTGTCACTTGCCTAACGGCTAGCATATGGTTAGTTTTTTAGAGTGGGCATGCTATAACTGCATCATCTTCTTGTTCTTCTTTTTCCTCAGTGCCTCCTTTTGCTACAACCTTGGGGTTAACCAGACATAGCTGTGCCCCATTAATCAAGTTGTCAGCTTGCAGTATTTGTGAAGAAGCTGCAGCTGCTCAGGATGATTGTCTAGTGAAGAGCACACACTGTCATTTTACTGTTCTTTGTGGAATACAGTGCAGTACAAGTAGTTTGTTTTCCACATCTGTACATCCACTGAAGAGGAATATTGCTGATCTTTTTGTTGCATGGTGGATGACACCTCATTCTTAGCGGAATGTTACATAGCAGTTTCCCTCTGCAATCCCTCCTTTTTTTTTTTACGGCCTCCAAAGTGTGAGAATGTCATCTGTTCTGTGAGTATGGTTATCATTTATTGAAGACCGTCTCACGTACCGATATATCAGCAGTAATCTGAGACATATGGCCTTATGCTGCCTTTGTCACGGGGTCCTGTTTCAGCCTTATTGTCAGATCTGAATGAAAGGATAGGACAAGGACAGTGTAGGTATAATATGGACACATAGAAGATAGTAGACTTTGTTATCGTAAATCTGATAACAATTTTAAGTTTGTCAGATTTTATGTACTTGGAGTATACCGCCAGATGTTAGTTTTGTAAAAAATGTATAAAAAATTAGGACCCAGACTGGTGTGTTTCTTGTGTTTCTTGTGGCACTCTGGGAAACCCCATAAATGTTGTGGAACCCATCTATGGTCCTGTCCCAAAAAGTTGTTAATTTAGGCAGTTTACAAGTGCAAGGGCACTGAAAGGAATTGGTGGACAATATATAGTTCTCCATCCTTACCTACCATGTCATAAATATTTTTATTCATGTTTTCACAAATATGTTAAAAAGATCTTAACTACTTGGAGTCGGCGCCCCCCAACTCTTTAAGGGATTTAGGATGCTGGGAGTCAGAGCAGGGTTTATGATCATGTGACGGCCATGATTTGCTGTCAAGGCAGTCACATTTTTGGTACGCTCCTGATCACAAGCAACGATTGGGTGCTTTCTGTTAGACGCCAGTAACTGTGCTGGGAGCACACCCCCAACACAGCTGTTTTTGCACTAATGCATGCAAATATTTGGCCACTCTGCCAAGGCCCACATGCTGGGCAGCTGCATCTTTTCAATCAGTCGCCACCAAGTGGATAACTATGGGGTTAATACTGTATTACTAAGTAATCAACAGCTTTCTGAAGCAATAAAGACAACTTCCTGGAAGCCCGCCAAATATCAACAGTTCCTCCACCTTTCTAAAGTAAAACATTGATTCATGGGGACCATGGTGCATGAGAAGCTCACCTCAATCCTGAACGATATGCATGCTCAATTTCTGAAAGTGTGGAAGCCATGGCTCTCACATAAGGCTGATAATGCACCTGGGCTGCTTTTTGCTTTCAACCTGAGGTCGTTGATGGTACTCTCATTGTGGCTATGTGGTGGTTTCACCCGGGACCCCTAATCCCTCCTCTCTCTTCTACCCCCACCCCCTCTTTCTCTTCCTTCATTTTCCTCTTTGCTGTGTTTTTTTTTCTTCTCCTTTTTCATTGTTTTAGGCCCTTACAGACTTTGTGTTGGCTAGTTTGTTGGGAGGGGGGGGGGGGAGAATACTGCCTCCACCGCAAGGGTGCCGGCGGCCCCAATCAGCTATGAGATGCAAACCCCTGAACTCCTTTGCACAGCTGTATATCTGAAGCTTGGTCATGTGGCCTTTTTGTATCAATATCCTTCTTATCTTGCACTGCCCTTGCCATTATTGACAAACTGGCACTACTTTTTTATGTATTACCTGTGGTATTGAGATCCTAAACTTTTTTTTTTCTAAAAATCTCAATAAATAACTTTTTTAAAAGAAGCAATATAGACAAGATAATTCTGTTTTATAATGAATATATGTGAAGGAACGGAGAATCAACTCAAGATAAAATCTATGAAGATCTCAGAACAGCCAATTGACTTGCAGCTTGGGTTTCTCTCTTTATAAATACATATTGGTTGCTATCTCTATGATAATAAATGGTCCGTATGGGCTAAGGTTACTAGTCACTTTCCATAATCTGATTTTGCAAAACTATCCTTAATAGGTCAGCAGCTTTCAGTTGAGAGGACATAGCTAGTGTTGAAACAGAATGTTTAGAGAATATCCTGATGGTCCTTTAATAATTTTATGCTGCTTTAAGCATTGTTTCTGCACTCAGGAGATACCAGTAACCAAAGATGTAGGACAATGCAAGGTCTGCTGTTTCTACAGTCATGCCTATTCCCCTTGGGAGTGCCGCTCAACACAGTTTCTTTCCACATTTGTAATGAGACATAACATGCTTTCACTGTACACATAACGTAATTCGGGATCTCTTTTTTCATATGTCAGTACACGGTTCTAATGAAGGATTAGCATAGTATCAAACTATATTGTCCCTCTTTTGAAGTACTAAAGCCCTACACTTTTGGAGTGTAGAAAGTTACAACTACGTTCAGGTTTTCATTGTTGTTTTTTGTGTTTTTTTAGGACTTTTGAAATATATCATTTTTTTTTCTACATTATGTTTAACACTTAAGTATGAAATTCCCCTTCCTATTATCAGCCTTTTTAGTATGTATTCATTCTGGTTGCATCTTAAAACCATTGAAGTTTGTTCCCTGGGCCTCAGCTCTCTGCTGTCGCCAGTACAAAAAAAGTGGCATTTTGTAAGCAGCAAGCGACCCATTACAATCAGCTATTCGTTACACATTTGCATAGCCTTCTAAAACCATTAATTCAGTGGATTGGCCCATAATTAGTGGAAGGCACATTAATCATAAGGGAAATTATGTAAGTGCTTAAGGACTCACTATAGGATTTAACATAAGTTTTTGTGTTTGAATAATTTCTTTTCAATGGTAGATATTTGGGGATATCATTTTTATACATAAATAGCCACAAAAATGGTTAAGTTTCTTTTTCTTCTGTATAAATAATAAAGTGATTTTTCTGACCTTTTATATACCTGCTTTATACTAGTTTAACTGATTTTAAAAATATAAAACTGTTGGAAACCAACACTTTTTGCTGCCTATGCCTTGAAGCATTCAGTCTCGCGCAGGGCTTTGTCTGGTGGCAAAATCTTCTGATTCTGAGACTTTTGGTTGTATCCGATGCCTGCATCCCCCACTACAGCATTGTAGTTCCATCGCCAGCTGTTACTTCACTTCTGTGTTACTGGGACACACAAATGACTAAGGGGGTGGCTGGCAGTGCTAAATACTGCACTACAGTGGTGTTTCTTCTGTTCCGCACTGAGCATTGTTGGATGTTGACAATTCTGCTGGTGGTTGTAGCTGTGCAAGACTGATGAGATCTGAAGCATGCAAGGTGGGGCAGATAAGTATGAGGGCCATTCACACTTGTGAATTACTAAAATGTGTGCACGTACTTGGCAATGTGCTGTGTTGATTTGATAAAAAAATAAAATAAAGGGTCACTTGTGTGTTTTTGATCTGTTGTAGTGCATTTGTTAAAGTGCTACAACAGAACCAGAAAGTGGTAGTAATGTCCCCCTCGTTTACTTGTACCTTCAGGTAAGCCCATAATAAAGCTTACCTGTAGGTACAGTTGAATATCTACTAAATGGTGCATGTTTACTCTAGTAACAGCTGGTGACATAACCAGGCCATGTTCTCTGCACTCTCAATGGACAGCATTGAGAGAGCTGTGCCATCCCTGTGATGTCATTGCAGCCCAGCCATACAAACGGCTGCAGCCAGCAAACCCAGCAGGAAGACCGGGTGAAGATGGAAGCCCTATCAGCGTTGACCACTCACTGCTGGAGGACTTAATTTTAAGGCAAGTCTTTCATCGACCATTCTTCTAAGCACGGGTAGCCTTCCATGTTGCCAGCACACAGCACAAACACTTCCCCATCCTGGGCTGTTCTCACCTTGTGCTCCTCTCCATTCAGGAAATGCCTTACGGCTTCCCCCCAGCGATGAGATTGGAGTGGTGTGGGCTGTGGAAGGTAAAGTAGAAGCCCACTACTGGAGTGTGGCTGTGGGGCCCTAGGGCAGATCGGAGCTGGACTTTGTGGAGGATATGATAATATGACAAGGAGGCTGCTGGGGCCCCTTGGAGCTAGGGGCAGGGTTGCGATTGTGACCCCTGCAACCCCTTATGCTACGGCCATAACTGCAGGTGAAATAGAAGTCAGCAGAATGAGCATTGGAATGGAAATTTGCTTTGAAGTTTGAACATTTAGATATCCGAAACATTTGTGTGCATTTTTGTCGACATCAGCTGAAAAATCCAGCTGTCCCCTGGCTAGGGTAACATCACCAATCTGTCCGTAGTTTTCCATTTTGCTGAAGCAAATCTGTATTTTACTGTTAATGATGTTGTTCTTTTTTGTACTGGCCATTACTGTACTTCCTAACTAAAGAAGATGGTGCTTTTCATAGATCTGATAAATATGATACATCTTGAACATAGTGTTTGTTGAACAGGACATAAAACCGTAGGAGGTAAACTGCTGGAAGCTCTTAATAAGCAAAATAATCGTTTAATTAGCGGAAGATCTCTTTATTGCCATGGACTGTACAAGGCAGTTTATGAAATAAAAAAGAAAAATGGAAGCTGAACTTAGGAGACATCAAGGCAATAGTTATGTTTGTAGCACAGCCTTTGTAGGCAACACATGACTAGCTCAGTCTTTCTGAAGATACACAATAATAAAAATTTGGCTGAAGAGTCTCTAGCTACCAATGTCGGTTATACTTTTGACCTATCGTTTTATATTTTTTTGAACAGACAAATTGCTCTCTTATTTTTATGTCTGATAAAATGAATTGACAGTGCATACGGTCCTTTTAAAACTGCAGACAGCACTTTGAGTGAAGCCCTTTTGATTATTCTCTATCAGATTTTAAGTTGTGACCATTCCTTTGAACGGTCAGGAGTGGTAATATAATTTTTTTTCCTATATTGTCTCAAAAAGGTTTATTGGAGAATAATTTCATCCCAACAAAATATCTGTTTGATGTGGGAGATGATATTCAAATAATGTGTTCCTTGACTATAATAGAGACAGTTCTGCTGACAGGTTTATAAAAAGGAAAATTGGAACAGTATGCGCAAACTTAATATATCAATCTTTCATAGATGTCGGCTGAGTCACCCAAAGGCTTCTGTATGTTTTGAGGATTCCAACAGTTTGCAGATTCAAACAAATTGTATCATTGGTGCATGGGACTTCCCGGCACAAAATATATATATAAGTGGAACACCGCTTTCTCACAGCCACCAATCAGAATCAAGATTGTATTGAAGTTGGAATGTGAATTATGATGCAGGAAGTAGAGCAAGATGCAGATACAAAGCACCAACTTTCTAAAAATACTATCCTATGTGTGATTGGCTCATCCTCAAATTTAAGACAATCATCTCTTTTTAGGGAGCTATCCAACCATGAATTATCTATGTTTAAAAGGTTTCAGTAGCTTACATTTTCATTCAGCTGACACTACTTCTAACTCTTGGGTGCTAAGGATTTTCATTTTGGAGTATTTGGTGACTCATTCACTGTCCCGTCACAGGATCAACTGGAAAAGTATTTTTATTCTCTAATGCCCATGGGTATATTCATTGCTTGTCTTGTTCATTCTTTTTTTTTTTACCTTGGCTTCAGGACTGTCTGCATGGTCAGCTCCCTACACTTGAATGGAATTTTGCAAGGTTTGAGTCAGTCAAGAAAATAGTGATTGTGGTGGAAAGTTGAACTTGAGGAATCTCATTGTTGGCATACATCACAGAATTAAAACCAGCCTACATTCACCTTTTCAGCTGCTTTTAATATGAAGTTATTGATTCTCAAACGTCCCCAGTCCTCATCTAGAAATTAGCTCAAGTTCGAATGCTAGTCCGAGCCATCTAAGTGATGCCTTCAGAAAGTGCTACTGTATTGGGCCATTGAAAAGCACCCAAAACTTTCTCTAACCACAGCCACCTGTGTACACACTCCTTGTAGACGTGCGGCTGTGGGATAAGAAACACCTGGCCGCTTATGATTGACCCATTAAAGGTGACAGCTTCTTGGCAGGATTGCTCATGTGGGTTTGGGCGAGGAACCAAAAATGCCTAAGCTTGTCTCTAATCTCGACAAAGACTCTGAAGTTGGGTTTCAGATTGTTCCGAACAGCTTAGAAACACCCACTGTGTGTTTAAATTAGAATACTGGCGTTCTGCCACGTCCTGTTCGCAGAGGGGAAAAAAAAGGCAAATTAAATGCCTGTGTTGTAAACTGAAAATGTATTTCTCCACAATTCTTTTAGATACAGTGATGAATCAGGCTCTTAAAGCGGAGGTTCACACAAAAAGTGAACCTCCGCTTTTTGGATCTCTTCCCCCATCCGGTGTCACATTTGGCACCTTTCAGGGGGAGGGGGTGCAAATAACAGGTATTTGCACCACTTCCGGGTTCGGATCCTGACGGGGAATCCAGCCTGTGACGTCAACCCCCCCCCCCCCCGCTGTATTCTGGGAAACACTGTTCTCAGGAGAGAGTGGGGACCAGTGACGGCGCGCAGTAGGGAATCGGGCAGACGCAAGGCTTCACTTTCTGATTCCCTCACCGAGGGTGGCGGCAAAAGCAGCCGAGGGCCGAGCAATTGCTCAGCCTCGGCTGCTGACATCACGGGCGCGCTGGACAGGTAAGTGTCCATTTCTTAAAAGTCAGCAGCTGCTGTATTTGTAGCTGCTGGCTTTAAAAAAAAAACGGCCTAACCTCCGCTTTAAAGTGATTTTACTGCTTGTTCTAAATATGTAAATACCTTAGTGTACTGTACATGAACAGAACATAAATGTGTAGGAGGTTCACCAAAAGATCAGTTTTGCACATGCCCATTAAATAAAAGATCACAATAAATGACTTTATGAACAATAAATCCTGGAAAAAATGAAAATCTGCAGTTTTGCCTGATTCCAGTAATCTCTGCCTATTAAGAAATACAAGAAGGTATAGTGAATTATTAAAAGCGGAAGCCATTCCCGATCCATAACCAACAGGATCTGTGTTCTAATGGTTTCACTTATCTTGATTATCCACCATATACAGTTAACATTTCACCTACTGATCTTGCAGTATTTGCTACTGACATGTTTTGAGCGTCTTAAAAAAAAAAAAGATATATATATTTTTTTAAGTGGTTTGGGTTCTGAGGATGTTGTAGACTTCAGCATCCAGGGTCAGAACTTAGGCTACCTTCAGGGGCTCCCTGAGCCCCCGAAGAGACTTTTGATGCGAATACAAAGTGACTTGCTATCACATCTAGAACATGCCAGTATTCCATGCTCAGATTCCATTGTCGCATTTCAGTTTCAAGCAGTTCCTCATGAAATGTTTTGTGGCATGCAATTCACTCTGTGTGGTGGGATCACTTGGAGAATAAGCAGAGGAGCCTGTAATTCCCACCCTAATGTCATTTTTATCTAATAGGTTTTTCCTCTGAGACTAATGTAAAAATCTAATTTCTGTAGCTGGTAGAGCAGGTAATTTATGTGAGTAGAGATATAGGGATGGATGGATGTTATTAAATGCCGTGTCAGCTGAAATGACAGCCCTTAAGAACCAGGAGTAAACAGAACATTAAAAGGTCAGTTTTACTCACTAACATTTTAGTACTGTGGCCAGAAACGCTTTTAATTATGGTTTTGGTGGAAGGAATACCATCTCATACAAGTTTGAGAGGTAATAACCTACATATAGTATTTTTTGTTTATACGTGCAAAAACATTACAGCTTTTTTTTTTTGTCAAATTCCTCTTCTTTGCTCTTCTTCGATTTCTTTAGGCCAGTGGCTCTCAGCCTCAGTCCTCATGTACAGGGCAGGAGTTAGGGTGGTGGGGGCCCCTGGGCTTGAGTGTAGAAGGGGCTCCCTGGAGCGAGGGGGAGGATCATAGTTGTTGAGCGGGGGGGGGGTGCATGAAAGTTGTTGAGCGGGGGGGGCAATTGAAGTTGTTAAGCGGGGGGTCATTAAGGTTGTTAAGCGGGGAATGTGCCGGCTCTCTTCCCTTCAGCAGACATCCCCACACCGCTCCGGTTCCTCCCGGGGGAGGTTTTGCAGTTGTTCAGCGGAGGGGGGAGTGCCTCATCTCTCATTAGCCCAGCTGTCGGCTTTCTTCCAGCAGCCACAGTCCTCCACACACCGCTCCGGTTCCTCCTGCTTCCGTGCTGCCTCCTATTGCAGTGCGGGAAAATTAACCCTTTCGCGAGACTGCGGGAAGAAGCGGAAAGTCCCGCAGAATCCGTGCGTGTTGGGAGGTATGCGCAGGGTCGCCATCAGGAATTTTGGGGCCCCTTACACAGCTTAAGGCATGGGCCCCCTGGAGCAGAGAACCGGGGGGGGGGGTGCTGCCGCCTGAAATTGAGAAGCGGGGGGGGCTGCGCAAATTGAGAAGCGGGGGGCCTTTACAAAAAAAAAGAAGAGATAAAGAAAAAATATATATATATTATATATATATATATATTAAAAAATATATATAAGGGGCCCTGGGGATCTCTGGGCCCTTTAATAAAAATAAAAAGGAAACCTCTGGGCCCTTTAATAAAAAATAAAAAAAACATTTATAAAAAATATAAAGAAAATGTAAATGTTTTTATATAAAAAAAAAAAAAAAAGGGGGGGGGGTTGCCATCCGGGGGCACTGGAGACCTCTGGGCCCTATAATATTAATAATATATAAAAAACATTTTTTTAATAAAAAAATAAATAAATAAAGTGGGTGTTGCTGTCCGGGGGCCTTGGGGGCCTCCAGACCCCTAAAAAAATAAAAATATAAAAACATTTATAAAAAATGCATAAAAAAGGGAGGTTGCCATCCAGGGGCCCTGGGGACCTCTGGGCCTTTTAATAAAAAAATGAAAAAATATAAACAAAAATAAAAAAATAAACATTTATAAAAAAAAGGGGGGTTGCCACATGGGGCCCTGGGGACCTCTGAGCCCTTTAATTTAAAAAAATAAAAACAAAAAAAAAATATATATATATATATATATATATATATATAAAAATATAAAAAAACATATTTTGGGCCCTTTAATAATAATAATATATATATATATATATATATATATAGATATAGGTATATATCTATATATATATATATATATATAAATAAATATATAAAAAATAAATAAAAGTAGGGGTTGCTGTCCCGGGCCCCCTATTGGGTGGGGCCCATGGGCTTGAGCCCAGTCAAGCCCAATGGTAAGTCCGGCCCTGCTCATGTACCCCCAACGGGAACTTTCCATAAATAAAATGGCTCTTATCAATACCATGTTATTCATTTAAAGCAGCTGTGTAAGGTAACAGAAAAACCTAAAAACATGGCCTGTTGTGGGTACTTGAGAACAGAGGTTGGGAACCACTGCTTTAGGCAGTAAGCTTTGTATTCTCTTACTACTTGTTTAACTGTTTATAGAATTGCATGTTTATGTTGAGTTTTGGCCATATTGTAAAGCACTCTGAATTAATTTATTAGTATGACTATTCAGTAGCGCTGGTATATACCAAAGCATTGCATTATAAAGCAGAAAATTAAACTTTACCCCCATTTGTACTATTATTAATATTATACAGGATTTATGTAGGCCCAACAGTTTACACAGTGCTTTACAACATGAGGGCAGACAGTACAATTATAAAACAATTTAATACAGTAGGAATAAGGGGGCCCTTCTCATTGTTTGAAGCTGAACTCCAGGATAACCAGATATTATTAAAATACAAGAGGCATGTATATTCTTGCTTGAATCTTGGTATGTTTTGGTATATTTCTTTCAGATCTGTGATCTGTGCATGAAGCCTTGACTCTGTGCAGGAGCTTCCTGGAATAAAGACCAGTCATTGCTGCTTTCTCTCCTTGTGCATGGTGAATGGTCTTGTCTCCGCCTCCATTCTTTAGTTTCTGCCCACAGCCTGTAATGGGTGGAGCCTGCTTGGTCCACCCAACAGCTCAGCTCCCTGCACGGGCTAGGTGCTGCACAATGATGATGTCATTGCTAATTTGAGAAGGTAAAGGCATGCTTGCAAAGGCATTTGAGCTACATGAAGTAGATTTATAGCTATAAAGATATATATTAAATGCAGGTTTTTGTAGCCACAGTTCATCTTTAATTTAGAGTAGTTAGTAAGATTCAGCTGGGTTTGCCATTCATCCAGGTAACTTCTTGAGCTCGTAGGCAGGTGCAGTCTGCTGTCTCCACTGCAGGTGGTACTCAACTCAATGCAAAGGGAGTAGAAGTTCCTCTATGGTTTCCTGAGTCACTGGGGCAGTGGCCTAATTGAATGCTGGCAGCCATCTTGAGTGCAGAGTCTATTTAAGACCCTGGGTTTGAAGCGCTTTCGCATGTGGGTAGTGTAGGGACAGACCACCAATCTGTCAGGGACAGTATTAGCAGCAAGAAAAGTTGCAGATGAGAAGGGAAAGCAAAGGGATCGCAATCTCCTTGGACACCTTCCCATTTGGGCATGAGACAGCCAGGAAGCATTCTGCCCATCCAGACAGACAGTTTGGCTGATATCTGCTCCGCTACACACCGTTGGCATCCTTGAGTGTTCTTGGTTGGGTCTTCTCCCACTGGGTTTGACTGTTTTGCCTGTACTTCAATACACGTTCTACTAATTGCACCTGAACTACTATGTGCGTGTTATCGCTTCACCCACCCACAAGCTCTAATAATTGTCAGAAACATACCCCAGTATGAATAGCCACATAGGTAACATGAATCCAAACGAAATAGAATAAGTCAAGGCAGATTTTATGGTCCAAAAGATGGGATGTATGAAAGTTTGTGAATCTACCCTGTTCTAATTATATAATCCAATCATTATAATGCAATGAATTTTGGGCAGGTGTTAATTGTCCATGTCACATGAGAAAAAAATGAGAATTACAGATGTTAACCTGAGAAAACTGTTTATGGGGAGAGAGAAAAAAATAAAGATAAAAAGTGGCATGCCCATTAATAAATGTCAACATTTTAGAAACCCTAATAATATTTGGTAAAATACGGCAAAGAGGTCAACCTGGGAGAATAGTTCACAGGGTGAGAGCCTCCACCTCAGTTGGTCATGGGCAGTATTAGTTGGGTCTAATACTGATTACTGGATTTATCATACTGCATATAGACTTCTTTAACTTTGTAAAATGTAAATCCTTGGATTGCATTGATGAAATATTCAGTAACTACGGAAACAATTGTATCTTTTGCGCCTCTGCTTTGTAGTTAATTTTGCTGGTGTTCAAGCTTCTTGATTGTCTTAAGCAGGCATTTTGGACTTCTATTCAAACTGGGTTTAACTTGATACATTTATTTGAACACATTGTTTTTATATATGTTTTTTTTTTGGTTATTTTCCACAAATTTTTCTTTCTTTGCAGCAAATATCACTTCTTGATTACTGTAAACAGTGGTGTTGTGGTTGTACACCAGACACTGTATTCTGGAAGGTATTGTACCTGCCTGCCTCCATGCCTTGTAAGGGTCAGTGCCTCCGAGCTGGCTGTGCAGGAGTTGAATGATTTTCTAATTTAATGAAGAAACACAGTAGATTATTACAGGCTGCTAGTGAAATACTTTCCTCAGCCAGTTTCTCCTAGTTCCACTGGGTTTATGTAACAGGAGAATAGTCTGGTTTAACGAGAAATAACTAGAACTGACTATCTGGGCTACAGAGGTTAATTCAAGGATGAAGGTGTATTTTACTGTGAAGTATATCAAGGTTACATGTGGGGCTTGGGTGGTGTTAAAGTCCACAAGGTATTATGTTTAAATATATATATATATATATATATATATATATATATATATATATATATATATATATTTCAAAGATAAAGCTCTATTAAGCTAGCAATGGTCATACAATCTCCTGCAGGATATATTTTAGGTTTTATAAGTATATTAATATGGAGAAAAATGTGTTGTTATAGCCAGGATTGAGAGATTTGATCCCTGACTAGGTTCAGCCTAGGGTCCACCTTATTCTGTTTCTGGAAGTATATGGATGTTCCCTTATGAATGGATGGTATTTACCCTTTTGAATTTTTGAATTATTTTTTTCACTAAAAGTGAATACTGACCTGCTCTGTGCAGTGGTTTTGCATAGAGCAGCCTTGATCCTCCTCTCGGGTACCCCATTGGCACTCCTGGCTCCTGGCTCCTGCCCCCATCGCAAGCAGCTTGCTATGGGGGCACCCCAGTAAGCTTACTCCTGCCCCGCTCCTGTCCTCTCCTTACTGGCTGTGATTGACCTTAGCCAATGTTTCCCACTACTTTGTTGGCCAATGAGGAGGGGGAGAGCCACTGCTCTTGTGCACGTCACTGGATCGAGATGGGGCTTAAGTAAGTATTTGAATGGGGGGGGGGGCTGTTGTACACATAAGGTTTACCACTATAGGTTGCATGGATTTGAATCGGTGCCATTGAAATCAATGGGCTGTGACATGTCATGTGACTTTATGCATCCAAAGTCGCATAACAAGTTGCACTAATGTGAACGGAGCCTTAACCTTTTTGTTGAAAAGGAGGATTTTGTGCAAGCCTATGCTTGTGTACACCTATTTTCCATGCATGTGTCATAGGCTCCCAAATAATAATAGAAATATTGATTTTTACAGATCAGCCTGTACAGTTTGCACCAGCTAAAGAAAATATATAGTCCTGCACAAGAGAAACAAGCATGGAGGGGGTGTAGGAGTTTTGTTAGACATACAACGAACAATAGCCTGTCACAATCCCTGCCCGCTCCCTAACTACCGTTCTTTTTTTTAAAAGCATACATTTAGCATGTTTAATGTCTTGTAGGTATAATCCCAGTAAATAGCACTACTTTGTATAGTAACAGGAAGGCTAAGAAATGCAGATGCTTTAATTGATCTCCATTACTATGACCCCTATGACTTGCCATTTTCTGCTTACAAGGTATGTAGACTGGATCAGTTACAAAAGTACAGATGCAGTTTTGTAATGCTTCCCATACATGTGTGCCCCAGGGAATGGGAGGGGAAGACAGCTGCTCATGTCACATTTTACATCCATGCAATCCCTGAGAAACTAGAAAATGACTGTTACGCAACGTACCGCACACTCACCCAGTTCAGGAGAATAGGATGTTAAAGTAGGTGGATCTGGAAGGACTTCTCTAAAAAAATACAGGATTTGAATTTTCTTTTGCCGAAGGGCATGTTCTCACTGTTCTTTGTTAATTGTATTTGTGTATTTGCATTCTACCATGCAAATTTTGATCTATAATGACCTTATGAGGTTGATTTACTAAAACTAGAGAGTGTAAAATCTGGTGCAGCTCTGCATGGTACCCGATCAGCTTTTAACTTCAGCTTGCTCAATTAAGCTTTGACAAAATCCTGGAGGCTGATCAGTTTCTATGCAGAGCTGCACTAGAATTTGCACTCTTTAATTGTATTAAATCGACCCCTGTACATCTGTTAAATGTCCCACCACAGTTTTATCAGACCAGAGTGAGAGTACAGATCTAATTCATTTGTGTGGAAACTTCTTTGAGGATTTGAGCTTAAGAGGATATTGATGTTGTCCTTAGTCACTGACCGTGACTGTTCAAGGGCAGATGTAATATTGACTTTTCGACATAGCAAGAGTCAAACCTGTATCAGGTTGCCAGCCATCTAGACTTAGAAGAAGAACTTGCTCCATCCGTATGTAGAATCTGTGCAAATATAAACTGCACAGACTGAACTTTTTCACCTCCATCTCCTAATATAATGTGAAAAAAAGTCAGTGCTTAGAATGACAACCCAACAGAGACAGCCTCTCTACTAAACCATCACTAATTATTCTTGGAATGAAACATTGAGTACTGGCTTGCCAACTTTCCTGTCATACTGATATAATACTGAAAATACCTATCCTTCAATGGGCTTTGGCAAATAGTGTCAAAGAGCATAAACTCTAAGGTGTTATGTGGTATCTAATATGGATAGATTTCAGAGAGTCTCTGGTTATAAGGAAAGCAGTAGATCTGTATTGGCAAGATAGCTTACAGTCTTTCCAAGCTGTTAAAGGGTACAAGGCATAGATCCTCAAGTGCCACTTACGGTACTTCCCAGATGAATATTTTTGGGCTTGGTTATGAAAATCGTTCTCTTTACTTGCACCCAGGATACCCCTACATTTCACGATCCTTGGACACCCCTACACTGTACTGCCCCAGGACACTACACTGCCTAAAATCCTAGAATGCTGCACAAGTCCAAACACTTCCTGTCTTCCTGCCTGTCATCCCAATAGATCTCTTTCATTTACTGCCGATATACTCACTATTGACAAATTGCATCAGGTCCCTGTAACTGCACCTGCCGGTACTACCAAGACCAAGGTAGAGACACAAGGCTATTCTTTGTCAAGCATCTCTTGTATCATGTCCTCAGTCTCTAACCATTACTTGTATCATGTCCTTAGTCTCTAACCATTTCATGTATCATGGCCTCAGTCTCTAACCATTTCCTGTATCATGTCCTCAGTCTCTTACCATTTCCTGTATCATGGCCTCAGTCTCTAACCATTTCCTGTATCATGTCCTCAGTCTCTTACCATTTCCTGTATCATGGCCTCAGTCTCTAACCATTTCCTGTATCATGTCCTCAGTCTCTTACCATTTCCTGTATCATGTCCTCAGTCTCTTACCATTTCCTGTATCATGTCCTCAGTCTCTAACCATTTCCTGTATCATGTCCTCCGTGTCTAACTATCTCTTGTATCATATTTGCAATCTCTTATGTAAACTTAAACTTAAACACACTACTAATAGTATTAGCAAAATTTCCATTTGGTGCACCTCTAGCAGACATGATACGGGAGATGGTCAGAGATTGCAGACATCATACAGGAGATGGTCAGAGATTGAAAACATGGTACAGGATATGGTCATTTTCGGCTCCATGATCGATAATACTTTCCTTTTGGCAATCTGCTGAAAACACAATTTTCGGCAGGTTTTTTTGGCCGCCGAAATCTCGGTGCATCCTTAGGCACTTATCTTCCTACTGACGCCAATGATGGGCTTCTATTCTTGCCCCTAATACCAAAGATGCATTGTTTACTCCCACTGATGCCAGAACTTTTTCTACTGTCAATAGCCACAGTCTGGCCCCCCTAAAGTCTGAAGGACAGTAAACTGGCTCTTTGTTTAAAAAATTTGGAGACCCCCTGGCATAGCCTATACTAAGTCTACCATGGTTGAGATGGTGCTAGAACATTGGATCCACTATATTCAATTCAGTTATGTTGAAAACAGTCCAGAGCCACTGGTTATCTGTGCCTTATTATAATTGTTTTGTGAACTTTGAGTTGAAACTATAGTCAAACTGAATGTATATGCACATACTTGTCTACATTACTCTACGTACTTGTTAAAACTTCAATAAGAACCATTAAACAAGAAAAGCAATTCTTAAACATTTATATAGGTATGTGATCGGTGTAGTTACCTAATGCATGCATGTCCATTTCGTTAGACGGAACGATTTTCCCATGTGTTTGCAAAGTAACAAAACTGAAAAATGAACGGACACCAAAATGTTTGAAAAGGTAGTATGTAAATCAAAGATTAGTATCCAGGTTTGTTATATGTTGTTGCCTAATGGAAATGTTCATGCCAGAAACCTTTTTTGCACCTGTTTTCCTGCGCTCTGTGGGAGAAGGGCTTACCGCTTCCTTCTGAACATTAAATATTTATACATGGGGGAGCTCTTTCCCCTGGAGAAGGCCGTCGTCTCTGTTTATAATTATAATTCAATGGCTGGTGGCATTCAGACAAAAGAGCCAGCAATTCCTATTCACTGTGACATTTTATCCAATGCCGTAGCAGGAGGTCCCCTTGCATTTAGTCAGTGTTTGCATCTGGCATTAAAAAGCTGGCAAATGTCACTCTTCAGTGATGTGCTTCCAGAGTTTTATATCAAGCTTAGGAGTATAAAGTCTTAACCAGACAAGTAAAGCTGTATGGAATAACCCAGAAACTAATCTAACTAAATGCGTTGGGGGTGGATTTAATAAAGGCAGATAGACTGTGCACTTTTCAAATGCAATTGTACTTGGCAAGTGCAATTGCTCCAGAGCTTAGTAAATGAGGTGAAGCTCTGCTGACTTCCATCATCCAATCACGTGCAAGCAAAAATGCAATTTTTTTCCCTCTGCAAAGTGAAACTTTACCTTATTTACTAAGCTCTGGAGCAACTACACTTGCAAAGTGCACATCTATTTGACCCCCTAGAATCTCGCATCTTGTGAAGCACATCATCTAGGTCAGTGGTTCTCAACTCCTGTCCTCAGGACTCACTAACAGGCCATATTTTAAGTATTACCTTGGGGAGATGCAGAGATGCAATCACTGAGCAGCAAATTATATCACCTGTGATGTATTTTAGTTATCTTGCAAACCTGGCCTGTGTGGTCCCGAGGACAAAAACCACTGATCTAGGTGGAATCTGCTGTATGCACTTTATCACAACCAATAAAAGTCACATAACATGGCTAGATACACACACATCCATAGGGAATTTTTCACATACGCATATTTTTTTGTACCGACTCAAATTACTTTTCCTTAATCTGGCCAAAGTCTGGGTTAGAGTTCTGTTTGAATAATGCGAAATCCTATGCAAATGGATAAATATACAGTTGAAGATTATATACTGTTCTGCATGCTAACAAAATGTGTAACTTTGTTCAGCCAGTCTTCTAAAGCAGACACTCATGCCAGACAACGTAGCCAAGCAATCTATGCCATGTCTGGCCCCTATTCCGCCCCCGCTGTCTTCTGGGAGACACACAGGTCCTAGACAGCAGGGACCAGTGAGGATGCGCAGCTCGACTTGCGCAGGAAGTGAAGTCGGAAGGCTTCACTTCCAGATTCCCTTACCGAAGATGGCAGCGCCTCCACCCCCAGATCGGCTTCAGGTGAGGACATCGCAGGCGCCCTGGACAGGTAAGTGTCTATATTTTAAAAGTCAACAGCTGCAGTATTTGTAGCTGCTGATTAAAAAAAAAAAGGAAAAAAGAATTCTTCGGAACTCTGCTTTAATTGTGCCTCTAACCTGGAATTCCTTCTGAAAAGTTGCCATGCACTTCCTGGTCTTTGATTATGCCTAGGCACTTCTGTTTTGTAGCCCCATAGCTGTATCTCTGCAGTTTGAGATCTGAGGCTTTCCTGCCTCTGACTGGTAATCTCCATGTATTTGGAGTGCAATTTGGTAATTCACTGCTTTTTACTGTTTACTTTGCTGGAGACTGGGACACAAGGAAGCAAATACCTGCTTCTACCAAGATGGCTGCTAACACACAGAGAGACAAGGAATAGGAAGTCAGGACAGCCAGTGAAAGGGTGAAGGATCTTTTCAGGTTCAGGAGTCCTACTAGACCTTGATTGTTGCTAAGTTTGTATGGTCTGTAGTCACTGTGCTGCTATACGGCAGTTGGAATAGCCAGACACAGAAGTCCTACACCATCGCACTCCTTCAGGGACCTGCCTCTCAAGCTGCAAAGCGCAAAATCAGGCTCACTTCTGCATAGAAACCAATGAGCTTCTAACCCCAGATTGTTCAATTAAGCTTTGGTAATAAAACCTGGAAGCTCATTGCTTTCTGTGCAGAATTGAGCCTGATTTTGCGCTTTCCAGCTTTAGTAAATAAACCCCATTGTGTACTTAAAAGTGGGGTATGTCTGTAATATAGGCACTTAGGTATTTAGCTTACTTCTTTCTTCTTTTTTTTTTTTCTCCTTTTAAAGGCCATGTTCTGCTCAAATACAACTGTTTCATACTACTGATCGTCTGTTTTATGTGCATAGTAACTGTTGCAGACTGCCTCTCCCAGTGCATAGTCCAACCAGAATGAAATTCTCAGGAATAGCCACTATCATTACCTTATCAATCTGATACCAGACGGATTACATAGTGACAAATGCCATTGGTTTAAGGTAGCACTATAAAATATTTCAAACAAAAGACTTTGGCTTCTTTCCATTGACTTTTTAGTGTTCTGATAATCGCTGTTGGAGTATCACTCCTTGGTCACAAAAATATCTTTATTTAAAAAAGAAAAATACTGTGCCAGCATGTCCTCAATGTTTTATTAACCTCATTGCGATCAAGGTTCACAGTCGTGCTATTTTTACACTATCAGACCGTGTATTACCCTGGTGCACTATAATGTTAAAGTTGAACTCTTGGGAAATTTAAAAACTACCCTTGCAGCATATCGCACCCCCCACCCCTGAACTGCAAGAACGGGGGTAAAACTGTCTAAAGGTCAAGTGCTTCAAACATATAGACTTTTCTATTAAACTTTAATACACCACTTTGTGTGTGTAAGCATATTCTGTGTTAAAGTGTTACTAAACTCAGGACCCTGCATTTACTATATGTGGTTTCCCACAGTACACAGAACATGGAAATTCAATTATTTTAGTAACTGTAAACTTCTAAATACCTTTTCTCAGCAGTTATAACAGTTTTGTGACTTCTATCAGTGTCTGGTTAAAGCTGGTAAGAGGAGTTTTCATTCACACCTGATTGTTCTATGAGGCTCCAGAACCCCTGACCCTCTGTCTGGACAGTGCTGATTTGCCCTGTGCTGAACACCTGCAGCCCCCCCCCCCAAAAAAAAAAAATAGAGCAATACACACCAAACTGAGCATGTGCAGCTTGCCCCTATAGCTCTGTTCTATCAGGAGATGGTTTGGGGGCTCTGGTAGAAGGAGAATCAGAAGTGGCTGCAGGCATCATTCAGATATCTTCTTTTTCTGCCGGTGACTACCTGTCATGTAAAAACAATCAAATCCGCTTGATTGTTTTTACAGGTGTTTCGTCAGAATCGGCGACCCGTCAGATTTTGCAAGTGACATCGCAGCCATCTTGCTACACGCCGCACTCATCCACTATAAGGATACAGTGAGAAGGCGGCAAGCGGACATCTTGTTATACCCACCGGAGTCTTGCGTTTCACATTCATTTTTAACAGTAAACTCAACTTATATAGTGACATACAGGTTTTAAAAATCCATCCGACTGTTTAGATTAGTTTAGGTTTGCTAATATCAAGCTATAACAGAACAATGATCAAAACAGTCTTACGGTTTTCAAAATACAGAATTTCACTATATAAGCTGAGTTTACTGTTAAAATAAGTGTGAAATGCTAGACTCTGGTGGGTGTAAAAAGATGTCTGCTTGCTGCCTTCTCACTGTATCCTTACTAGGGATGGCTGCGTGGTGTAGCAAGATGGTGGTGATAGAAAAAAAATGTTTAAAGCGTCACCTATGGAGATTTTTAAGTACCGGAGTTTGGTGCAATTCCGCGAGTGTGCACAAATTTAAAGCGTGACATGTTGGGTATCTATTTACTCAGCGTAACATCATCTTTCACATTATATTAAAAAAAAAACTGGCTAACTTTATTTATTTATTTTAATTCATGAAAGCTTTATTTCTTTTTTTAAGTTTGAAAAGATGCTGCGCAAATACCGTGTGACATAAAAAGTTGCAACGACCACCATTTTATTTCCAAGGGTCTCTGCTAAAAAAAAAATGTTTGGGGGTTCTGAGTAATTTTCTTGCAAAAAAAATAAAAATGATATTTACATATAGGAGAGAGTGCCAGAATAAGCTTGGTATGCTTGGTATGAAAGTGGTTAGGTAAAACACAGTGGGGGTTATTTACTAAAGGCAAATCCAGTATGCACTACAAGTGCACTGCAAATGCACTTGAAAGTGCACTTGGAATTGCAGTCGCTGTAGATCTGAGGGGGACATGCAAGGAAAATAAAAAACAGCATTTTAGCTTGCACATGATTGGATGATAAAATCAGTGGAGCTTTCCCTCATTTAGATCTTCCCCTCAGATCTACAGCGACTGCACTTCCAAGTTCACTTGATGCGCACTTGTAGTGCAAAGTGGATTTGCCTTTTGTAAATAACCCCCACTGTGCTGTTGTCTGGAGGTAACAGGTTCACTTTTATGCCCAAAAAAAGGAACCAGACGTTGCACACATTCGTTTGACTAAAAATGTTACCAATGATAAATCTAGCTGTATGCATTAAAGAAAAATGTTGTCATCATGCTCTGTCTTAGTATTTCAGAGAACAGAGTTTTGTTGTTCAGTCCCTCTAGGGCTTTAGATTATTTAAATGCGCTGTGGCCATGCCAGACCCGAAGAGAGGCAGGCTGTGCTTCTAGGTGGGCTAATGAACAATCTGCACCAAGAATATGTGTATACAGCACTACAGCAAATGGTTACATTAGAGATTACAATAATGTTGTTGCCATCCCTCATCTTTCTAATGAGAGTTCTCACTGGGTAATGTGGGCATTTTGTAAGCCTCAAAACCAAGCAGATGGTTTGTAGGCTGCATTAACAAGGCTTTCAGAGAGAGCCGCACACAGGACGTTACACAGTTATATATCATACCGATATTGATGATTCCGCTTACTTCCCCCACTTTCATATTTTAAAGACGCACTGTTTTTCAAAGAATTACAGACTGCAATGTAGTAGGGAATTACTACGAGGCATATGCGGCCTAGTCGTAATTACATTGACTGGTAAGCTGATTTAGATCAAACACTTTTGACCTATATTTAGAGGTCCCGCTGTGTTTGTTGTGTTTTGTCACTTTGGTGCTGGCAGCTTATAATGCAAATTAAGTTTTAGTCAGGATGTATGTAAACTTGAGGTCCAAGACCCTTTCTAGAAACCTGTGGCCCCATAGAAAAATATTTGTGGAGTGATTCAGCAATCATCTAGCTGTCTCTAGACAGCTACAGACCGCTTTTGGCGAAGGTATGGCTGGGTTGCAATTTTTCTTGCTGGTCCTTTTTTTTTTCTCTGGGTACATGCCTAGCACTGATAGTAGGTGTAGAATTTTTAGGTTTGCGTTAGCAGCAAAAAAGGTCTCAGATGTAGTGCTCTACTTTTGGCTGGATTTGCACTGTTGTGGGGCCATGATCTGCATTGGCCAATGCACCCAAAAAGGTACATATAGTATTTTTGTAACTAAGAGCATTGGGGTATGCTGCAACATATGTGTGTTGGAGATCTGTTAGGTCAGTGCATTGGGGTGTCATTTGAAATGAAGGGCATGTGTGTAAACAAAATGGAAATTGTGCATGAGTATGCATTCCCTGATTCAGCCCATCTGCAATGTTAGCCCTAGTGTTTGTATTCTGACTTTGAACTCCCTGATACTTACTGATTGTCTTTTTTAAACAACAAACATGTTATACTTATCTGCTCTGCGCAATGGTTTTGCACAGAGCAGCCCTGTTCCTCCTCTTTCTGGGGTTCCCCATCAGTACTTTTAGCTCCTCCTGCCTTTGAGTACCCCTCTAGCAAGTAACGTGCTAGGGAGGGGGAGTACTCGTGCAGGCTTAATCCTGAGCCGCAATGTGTGTGTCTATTGACGCACCTTCCATCCTGTCCTTCTGTCTGTAACTCCACACAGTAATGCAAGGCTTTCTCCCTGGTGTGGAATGTCGTGCTCGCCCCCTCACTTGGACTACAGGAGAGTCAAGACACCCACTAACATACAGCTTCTTTCTCTATCTGCAACGTAGAGAGTATCCTGACTCTCCTGAATTCCAGGAGAGGTGTCGAGCATGCCACTCCACACCAGGGAGAAAGCCTTGCATTACTGTGTGGAGTTACAGACAGAAGATCAGGAAGGGAGGGTTTCTCAGAAGAAATAAGCACATTTAAAAGCAAAATCAAAGGATGAGGTAAGTCAGGACTGCACTAAGGTAAAGGAAGCTATTTAGGGAAAATATTTTTTTTTACCTTTACAACCCCTTTAAGGTAGTATGCTAAAGGCATATCAAATGCCTTATTAAATTTAAAAAAACACATCTTTATATTGCTATTCTCACTCACTTTTAACCTAAAACAAAAGTCAGTTAAACTAAATAGATTCAGTCGGTGAACTCCTACATTGCAAGGTTACAGTTCACATATTAGTATACTATGTTCTTTCCGTGTTTAAAATGAACTTCTGGCTAAAGGAATAGTTCTAAATGGCTGGTAGTGTAGAGTCCTAAGTATGTCATAGGTGAGCAGCATGATTGCTCCTGATGAAAGACCTGTGTGACTGCAGAGACTTTAACTATGACCCGAAAGTGCAGAAGTGTCACAAAGGTTTTACAGAATTTTCTTTTTTTTTTACTTGGACGTACAAGTGCACATTCAGGGGTTGATTTAATACAGTCAAAAAGACTGTGCATGTTGCAAAGTGCAGTTGCTCCAGAGCTTAGTAGATGAACAGAAGCTCTGCTGACTTCCATCATCCAATCATTTGCAAGCAACAATTCTGTTTTTAATTTTTATTTTTCTTGCTTGTGATTGGGTATGCTTTGCAAAGTGAAGCTTTACCTCATTTACTAAGCTCTGGAGCAACTGTCCTTTTGCCTTTTAGTAAATCAAATCAATTTGAAAAATAATTGGCAGATTTTAGCATTGCAGTTCAAATATTCTGTGCTTTATTGTGGTGTTGAGGCTTCGGTTTTTGATTTATTGTGTAGAACCAGCCCATTGATTGGGTGTTGAAATAAGGAGTGGCATTTGCATAAGAATTTATTTTGTAACATAAATATATGGCGTTGCATGACCTTGATAAGTGTTCTAAGCACAGTCTGTTCAGATATTATAAAACATAAGAGATGACTGTATTTTAAACAACTAATGAAAGTTGCTGGAACATCTGCTATTTTTTGCAAGCTCTAACTTTCTGAAAGTCAGTATTACCTTGACTATCTGACAGTGCTCGGATGTTTGTGATTGACTGCTCGGGCATTGAACACTTACTTGTGGGAGAGTGCATGGTCCTCCTTTTTTCAGACAAATCATTGGGTTTTTAGGGTAGTTATAACTGCACCCTGCGGCCCTTTTTAAATGCTGGGCTAAAAACGATTTTAAACCCAAAACCTAATTTTCATCTAGAAATCTAGCCAGTAAGTCTGTTTTTCATTCAAACAAAATGTCATGCAAATGTAGCAGTTAGTGTTAAAACAAACCATTTACCCCTGACTGGGGTGCTTACAACAATCAACTTGTATTTATTCATGTAAAACCTTAATCCCCCTCCCAAAAAAAACCCTGTGTAACTGCATTGGGAGCTGGAGTTTGGCTTCAATTCAATCCAACACTCTCCTCTCCCCGAACTGACAATGCTGCTGTCCAAAGGTGCCCCTGTGCGCCATCCTCCAAAGTGGAAATAGTCTAAAGCCCCGTACACACGGTCGGACTTTTGCCCAACCAACATCAAAATCCGACACTTTTTTTTTCGTCCGACCGTGTGTACGTTCCATCGGATCAACTTTTTTGGCTTTCATCGGACAAAAAGTTGGGTCTGAGAACGGACCAACTTTCAGGCAACAAAAGTCCGATCGTGTGTACAGCAAACCATCGGACTTTTGGACAAATTACAAATGCGCATGCTCAGAACCAATGTTAAAATCAACCAATAATAGCAGAAGTTAACCAAAGGGTGGCAGTAAAGAGCAGAAAAGAGCAGAACAACCACGTGATGATGGGAAAGTTTTAGAAAAGTTTGCAGAAAAGTCCGAGCGTGTGTATGCTATGGGTGTGATCGGACAAATCAATTAGGACAAAAAGGGAAGTTTTGTTGGATGTCCGACCGTGTGTACGGGGCTTTATACAGTAGAAAAAAACTACTATATCTTCTATTTTTGGTTTTGGGTTTATTACTGCTTCCAAAGGGACACTGCCATGATTAACGGATGTGGCTATTACTGAGCTCTCCATTGAGAATAGTAGTCCCCTTGGTTTGGTTCTGATGCTTTGACTTCAGTGCTGTCTGAGTCACTGACCTGGAACAAGTATAGAGATAAGTATGTTCTGGGACTGAAACATACCAAAGTCAGACACTCCTTCAGAAGGAGGACTACAATAGCCGCCCCATAACTCTCTTATGATAGTCCCTTTAAAGCGGGAATAATACCACATATACTCACCCCGGGTTCAATGATCTGACATCTACAAGGACCCTCGCTAATGCTGACATCTTCACTCAGGCTTCTTCTGAGGTCGGTAATTGGCGGTATCCCAAGTAACGTACCTTGAGCTCTGTGTAGCACAGTAAACACTGTTAAGAAGACTGCGAACAGGCAGGTAAGTTTATTTTGGTGCAGAAAAGGCATAGCATATCTCTTCTGTGATAAATAGCCTGTCTGCTCAGTTTGTTGTTTTTACACTTTAGTTCTACTTTAAATTACTCTTTCAATTATTCATACATTTAATAGTCTGTGCAATCTCCATTAGATTTACAAAAATTCTTTAATGTGCTGGCCTCCCTAAGCAAATCAATTCTAGTTAGGTGGGCCCTTGCCCTGCACAATTATGCATAGATCTACAGTATATTAGATTGTACAATTAGGATGCAACACATATCTTCAGATTTACCTTGTAACTAGATACCACTACTGGTCTACTTTGAGATTATGATAGTTTAATTGTATAGCTCAGAGTATATAGATATTTTTGATAGGTATTTCACATATGTAAAGTATATGTCAAAATCACACAAACTGGATAATAGGTTTGTTACCCAAATCCCATGGGTCTGTGAAATGAAAAGAATTACAGCTGATAGTTTTGTTTTGATCATTGACTGCTAGCATTAAAGTGGTAGTAAACCACTGCAGAATGGAAAAAATAAAAATACCTGTAAGACTAAGGCATAATGTGCTAGTATGCATCGCCTTACTGAAGAAGTCAACGCCCTGACAACTTGCGTCCAGGGTGGCGGAACTTTCATACTGATGTCACACCCCGGTTATTTCAAGATTTGGATGTTTTAATGCTTTGCAATTTGCATAAGCTGATTGTGCTTCATTTGTGAGTGTTTCTACTACTTTTTATTCTATTAAATTAGTTGAAACGGAGAGCACTATATGCCTTTTTCTTGCATATATTACCCAACGGGAGAGAGTTTTTTTTAACCCAATAAGGAGTCTTTTACCACAGGAGGTCTCTGTATCCATAGTGTGCTAGGTGTCTTCATTTTCCCCTGCTAATTTAACTTGTGTATGAGGTGAGCAGCTTGTGATACCAGTGGTTGAGAGAACTTATCATTGTCTGCACTTGTGGTGAAATACGGATAGATTTTCTTCAATCAGTCATTATTATTTGCATGAACTTTTGATATATATTGCATTTTTCAGTCAGTGGGCTTTATCACAATTCACACATTATGTTACATATCAGTGGTCATTAACCCTGTCCTTGGGGTCCACTAACATGCCAGGTTTGCAAGATAACTGAAATACATCACAGGTGATATCATTTGCTGCTCAGTGATTGCAGTATTCTAGTCTGCATCTCCACAAGGTAATACATAAAACCTGGCCCGTTAGTGGGCTCTGAGGACAGGGTTGGTGACCACTGTTAGATATGCTTTGAGTCATTTATATGTTTTGAGTCACGTAGTAGCGCAGTACTGTTTTGTTTTTTTGGTACATTATGAAATACTTACCTTAGAACGAAGCCCTTCCAGTGCTGTGCTGTCACCGCTGAGAGGCCTGACCTCTTCCCCGGCCTTTCTTCTGGGTTTGCGGGCTCTGGCGCTAAGTGACTGGAACTGCGGTGATGTCACTCCCACACATTGGGGCCCTGGGTTCTGGCAAAAAGCTCTGAAGGCCCGGTATGCACTGGTGTCATCAGCGGCCGCATGCAGGTTGAATGTCTCCTAAGAGGTGCACATTTAGGAGATGTTTATTTTACCCACAGGTAAGTCTTATTACATGCTTACCTTTAGGTGACAATAACAAAGCAGGCTTTACTACCGCTTTAAATGAACTTCTAGTTACTTTTTTGCACCTGCCCAAAGATATTCCTGTTCAGGGCAGTGTTCGGTGTTCATTGGTGTGTAAATGTATGTGAATGTACATTGTTACTTTGAAGAATTCATAGGTCCAGGCACCATTCTGTAGATGTCTATGTACCAGCTGTCTCCATTGCCCAAGATAGAAAAGGGAATTAAGGTTACCAAATGGTGTCTAGCCTAGTAATTACTGCAAATTGCTTCACAATATTCTCTTTTCCCCTACTTGTGCTAGCCAAGCTCTACTCTGAATCGTAGTGATAGGCCTCAGCTGTCATCTGAGGAAATGGGGCAAAGTGCAGCTAACAAATGGCCTGTGGACAAACTGTATGTAAAAACAATGTTGAGCAGTTAAATGGCCAATGCTATAGTTTTTTTTCTCTTATTTAATGTTACTTGCCATATTACATATATATAGCTACATATACCTGTATAACTCTCTCTGCTGGAGATTCTGTATTTACATTAGTGGAAACAACTTCATGCAAAGCAAACCACTTGTACATTCAAACAGAAGCAGCAAATGGTTCAGCTAATCAATTGATTGCCCTACAGTTTCAGCTTTTACATTACATTAAAAAGAATGTAATTTAATTTGGTCAAATCAACCAGGCCACTTACTGGAGATATCAAAGCAAGTGATTAGCTCTAGCACTACAGCTGAAGGGGCAAGCTCTCCATCCACCATTAATATATTAGTATGTCTTCCTCTGCAGGTGCCCCCAGCATGGCAGTATATTAAGTTATGTATCAGCCAAAAAAAAAAAAAGTTTTTGCTTTAGTTGTAGCATTTAAAAAACATAGACTTGAGATAAAGATCTTCATACCTAGATATCCCAAAATGTTGCTTTGCCACCGATTCAAGGTTTAGAATTCCCTGCTTCCTTCCACCGCTTCTTAATTTAAAGACACATTTGCTCCCGAAGGTTGGCGCAGCCTTCGGCTCATACACAACAAAGAAGACAGACAACAAAATTTGTAAAAAGCAAAGTAGAATATCCCTATTGTACCAGTGTGTTTGTGAAAAATAAAGTGTAGCGCTAAAAAACAAGATCCAAACAATGAATGAATAATTCAAAAGAAAACGTATGGGATATTAATCTCTGAAAACAATAGTGATCTGATATAAACGTGATTATAATATCCTTATAAAGTGCAAATATATACATTTATTTTATTTTATATTCCTTATAAATAACACTTGAATGTCCACTGTGTATCAAGACCAAAGGGCACTTTGAAGAAACGTGAGCTTAGAGTGAGCTAAAGGTTCGAAACATCATCATGCTGGCATCCCAACGGTGAACGTAGACAAATATTTGAAGTGAGGGGAACCCGCCGATAAGATGAAGGCTTACCAAATAGTTTGAACCCAAAAGATGGCATTATATTTTAGGAAACATTTCCCATTCTCCTACTTTTTCCACTAAGCCCTCTTTTTTTTTTCTTTATTTATCTTAAGAAGTAATTAGATTTGCTTTCTTTTAATTTGCATTTTGAATGTGTGCATGTGAACTGTTAGTCACAGTTTCATTGCGACTAGAATTTTTTTATATATGTATATTTTTAGAGCTCTATTTTTGGGTTATAATTGAACCGAGTGGGAGAGTATTGTGAATAGCAATCAGAGCAAACAGTTGCAATGGTTTCCAGTGAATATGTACCCCTGCTAAGAGCCTGTGATGTGTGTAAAAGGACAATTGCTTGCTTTATCCCCCACACATACCTTATAGAAAATGCATAGTCTGTTTAATTTATTTTTATATACACACGTAGAGGTCAGCTTGATTATACCAAACCTTATCAATGTGTGTTATTGTTTAAAAAGCAGAGGACTGTCCACAGAGTTTAGAAATGTGTCTATGGGAAGGTTTGACCATTCTTCCAGAAGCGCATTTGTGAGGTCAGGCACTGACGTTGGACAAGAAGGCCTGGTTTGCTCAAAATCATCCCAAAGGTGTTCTATCAGGTTGAGGTCAGTACTGGGCAGGCCAGTTAAGTTCCTCCACCCCAAACTCGCTCACCCATGTCTTTATGGACCTTGCTTTGTGTACTGGTCCAAATCATTCGGTGGAGGAGGCATTATGGTATGGGGTTGTTCTTCAGAGGTTGGGCTTGGCACCTCAGTTCTAGTGAAAAGAACTCTTAAGGTGTCAGCATACCAAGACATTTTGGACAATTTAATGCTCCCAACTTTTTGGGAACAGTTTGGGGATGGCCCCTTGCTGTTTCAACATGACTGTGACTGATCAGGCTAGTTTCACACTGCTGCAATCTGATTTTGATCCAATTTGCAATGCAATTATGTAGTGCAACTTGGATGGAACTTGGATGTGGTCAGTGTATTATGTGGGGTCAAAATCACACTGGAATTGCACCAAAGTAATACAGAAACCTTTTCCAAAATCATGCCATGCTGAATTGCATTGATGTGTACAGTCCCCAGAATCACCATTGTCACTTTGCATCTGAAATGGCACTCGTGTGAATGGAAACTTAAAGAAGATCTCTAGCCTGATCTTTTTAGCCTGGGCTTTTCCTATGGGTCACAGGCGTGCAATTTGTTTTGCACTCCTGTGACCCGTTTTCAGCAGAGATCGGTCTGAAGTCCACTCTCCGCTGACGTCACTGCCATCAGTCGAGGCAACGTGTCATCCCGACTACTCAAGTCTGAATCCACCAGCTACCTTGATTGATGGCAGTCTCATCGAGCCACTGAGACGGCCCCCTCCACAGCTCAGCGCTCCAATGAGCGTGGAGGATCAGAGCAGGGGGGATGCTGATTGACCTGCAACATCTCTGCTCGGGGTGGAGTGAGAACCGAGCCATCGGCGGTGTTCGTTGGCTCGGTTCTCAGTGCAAACATGCCGGGGGGACAGATGCGGCATTGGTCTGATGCTCCATCCACCTAGGTAAGTATGAATCTAAAAAATAAATGAAAATCCATACTTCTCTTAGGGAAAATATTGCAATGATTCGAAACATACAGTACTTATACAAATAAATGCATTATACATTCTCTTTAAACATCCTGAAAGTTATGCCTGAACCTTTGGTATCACTCAGTTCCAACTGACAAACTACAGACCTAGCATTTACTGCTGCTGTCATAGCCATCAAACATGCTTAGACTTCATGTGACATTGAGAAAAACCCAAATTGCTTATACTAGAAGGACATAACTGTACTTGTATTCTCCTGCTGCCATCATCAGTTTTCAATATATTAGCATCTGCAGAGAAAGAAGACCTCATTACAGGAAAAAACATGTTAACAGCAGTATTTTGCACTATACTGTATAGTAAAATCATTATGTACAAAAAGGCTGCTGTAGTAGACCTCTATAGGGTGACGTTCTTCTGACACAGGGGAACACAAGGAAAAAAAATCGAATCTTGCAGAAACACCTAATGAAATTCCAACTTGTATTTAGAAAGTGCAAGAAAAAGAAAATTATGCGAAGACCTAGAGCATGAAAGTAATTTCCATTGAAAGCCTTGGATTTTATCATCTGCATTAAGCAGTAGAAAGTTCTATCCTATCACAATGCTTTTGTCTCTGAAAATGTGGCAAATAAGGAAGATGTACTTTTGAATGGCTTACTACGCTGCAATCACTGGCAGCACTCGGCTGATTCCTGACTTTTGGTTAAATGAGATTTTCATGTTTATAGAACAATTAATATGATGAAGAGGGTAGAGAAGTTTATTTTGGGAGGTCTGAATTCTGTTCCACAAGAGATGATCACACAATGCATAAATCACTTGGTCATTGGGGTTGATTTTTCTAAAGTAGTATATGTTTTACTTAGCTCAGTGAAGCTGTGTTCACATTAATCAGTCAGTAGTGCAAAGGACATTGCTGTTTTCATATATGCCTATGCTCTTCATTGAATGATCAAAGTGAGCCAGGATTATTAGCCAAGTGAAAAATGTCCTCCTCTAGTAAATAAACGCAACTGAGCCTTTAAAGTGGAAATAAACCCATCCATAAAACCATTTCATTTCTGGCACGTGCCGGAAATGTAACGCTCCCATTGGTTACACTCTCAACCAAACTGTCAAACCATCCAATGGCTGGTGTCTAAACTGATCACATGTACAGCATCATGGCAGTTGTAGATTAAACAGATACAAAGATGGCAGCTTCCTTGGCTGAAAACGATAGGGGGTTTTACTTACACTTTAAGTAGAAGAATGAGCATGATAATTTTTTGAAAACACAATTAAGTAGCGCAGGAACCCTTGATATAACTTTGGCTTTAGGAAACCTCTTCTAAAAATTATTATATTTACAACTCACAGTACATTAGTGTGATGGTCAGTGGGAATAATGTTCCTTACATTTGTGGTCATTGGGAAGATCCAGATAGCTAAATAGGTCATTGGTGCCGATGGTTACTCATCTGATGCAGAAATTGCTTATTGCTCAAGGAATTTCTAGCAACCTCTGGAGGAACTTGAAAGTTTTTTGGGTTGAGAAACCCCAGAGTAGCATATTGAAATAAAATTTCAAACTTTCTTTTAACTACTTGAATATAGAATTGCATTAGTCAGTGAAAAGATGGTTAAAGAGGCATGTATTGACCCCTGTCGAATTTCTAATTCCATGTGGATTCGCCACAATCTACTGTGTAATTGCATGGTGGAGTAGTGGTGGTGCAAAAGTACTCAACTTGATATAAAGATTTATTTTGTGGATGCCCACAAATCAAAATTTTCCCTCTTTAGTGGTGGTTTTCAAGTGACCAAAGAGCCCTGTAGAACTGCTCTATCTAAGAATTGCCATGCTTTCCTGAAGTGAAGCTCCAAATGACAGCTTCCCCATTGACCTGGACCTCAAAAAGAAAACACACAAAATGAAATGTGTGTCCTGCTCATTAGCACATGGACTTTAATAACCAATCATGGGACTATATTAACGATTTATGCCTTTTCTGAAAGTTTATGCACTTGTATTATTTAGCCAAAAGATGACCCTTGCAATGTAGTGATTGATTGGGGCCACAAAATGTATATCTTGATGTGGTTCCAATTTAAGCAGAATGATACTTGGAATGTGTATGTGTGAAACTGATTTAAGCTTTTTTTTTTTTTTCATGTATGTGTATGTATTAGACATTTTCCCACCAGTGTAGTTGTAATGTAAAGCATAAACCATTTTTTTTTTTTCTGTATCGTTTAACTGGCTAACAAACTCCTGCAAACCTATATCAGTTACCTCTCGCTTTACGTAATGCAAACAGACAGTGAGAGTGTAGAGGAAAGAGCCACTGTAGGTACCAGCTGCTTTCTGTAATTAGAGAGATATATTTAGCTTCTGTTCCCAGAGCATCAAGCTAAGTCCTACGCACATCACAAGGAGGGAGGGAAGAGGGATGTGATACACAAAACAGAGTCATGCACCTCCTCTTTGTGCTGTTTGAATAGTGGAACCTGCTTTAACACCTTTCTTGCCAGTCCCATCAGACTTTTAGCAGTGACATGGTTACACAGAAATCCAAAGTGATCTTTACTGCTTGCGTTGGTAAAGTATGTTGTCTGTTTCAAAGGAAATAATTTGATCCCCAAAGATTCAGCTATGCTATCATATTTGATAAAGAAAAGACCTTAGTATTCATTACAGACATGTATATAGCGCCAAACATGTACTCATCACTTTACATACTGTACAGTCACATCAGTCCCTGTCCACAAGGAGCTTACATTCTAAAGTCCCTAGCTCAACACCATACACATACTATGGCCAATCTAACCACCAGCATGTCTTTGGGGTGTGGGAGAAGACTGTAGTATCCAAAAGGGAACCTACACAAGCACAGAGAGAACATGCAAACACCATGCAGGTAGTGTCCTAAGTGGAAAGCCATCAGAAGAACCTCAATGCATGGTGACAGTGCTTACCACTAAGCTGCCCTACTCTTCCCTTTACAAGACTACATACAATAAAGTAGTCCTTCCTGGAAAGTATCAAGGAATAACTTTGAGGCAGAACTATGGTTGTTATTGACAAGCCAGTTTGTAAATTACATGATTACTTCAAAAAATGCTTGTTACATATATGGGGTAAAGATGTTGTATTTGAGTGTCTTTTCATTCAACTATAGATGTAATGCGATTTCTGTCAACAAATCCACTAAAGGTTAATAGAAGATTAGCCCATGTAAGGGAGAGGTATGATGCTTTGCTTTGTCATGACAGTCATGGCATAAGGTGTTCTCGTGTGTGAAAAGAGCTTGCAAGGAAAAGTATGCATTTTGCCTACAACTAGAATTTGCTTGGCCATCAGTAAGAATATTGTTTCTATTCCAGCTCCGCTGTGTATAGACTTTTAGGCATATTGCGGTAAAGCTGCACATTTTATGCTATGCTAAAGACCAAACTAGACTTTCAGAGGGAGGTTTTGGAGGTATTTAAAAGAAAACACAATCACAAGTGCATGCTGCTCTTGTATGAATGCAATTTTCTGTTTGATGGCTTACAGATATCTCCTTAGTAGACATGAACTTGGACTAGTTTGGATAGACTTCCGAACATACATAGCTGAACCCATCAAGAAGCTTTCACCTGTAATGGGCCAATATTTTGCAGCCGTGACACCTCCAGCGCAGAATTTCCCACAAGAAAAGTTTGATGTGAGCTTTTGATCAGAAATTCCGACCGTGTTTAGGCCCCATCGGCCTTTTTATGTCAAAATTTCCGACAGCAAAAATTTGAGAGCTGGTTCTCGCCCCTTACAAAGAGGGCGCTTGCTTTGAACATGTTATAGATTTTGAAAAGTGCTAAAATTAGTTATGATGGTTAGTGTTGCTCACGAATATTGCATATTCGAGTATTCACAAATAAATCGAATATCGCGGTGAATATTCGCTATTGCGAATATTCGTATTTTTTCAAATTTATTTTTAAAACAGATCACATCCTAGTGATCTCCATCGACGTCTAAAAGCATTGCTGGTATGATTAGAGACCCTGGGCCGAGTAGCTGAGGCGATCCTTTTATGTTGCCGAATATTCGCAATGCGAATATTCGTATTACGAATATTCGCGAATGCGTTCTCTGCCCTTCTGTGTTTTGTGTATAAAAAAAAAAAAAAAATAGCTTTAGTTTAGTCATATAAGTTTGTGTAAGTAGAGTTAGTGTTTAGTGCCTATTAGTTTAGTAATCCAGGAAATGATCTCCGTTTTCGCTTGTTGACGAGAATTTCGCAATCAATTTCGCATTCGCACTAGCGAAATTTCGCATTAGCGAAATTTCGCAATTTTTTTTTGATAAAATATCACGAATATTCGATATTAACGAATATTCGCGAATATTCTTCTATATATTCGCGAAATATCGCAAAATCGAATATGGCGTATTCCGCTCATCACTAATGATGGTGTCATTTTTGATAGGAATAGAGCTTAGCTCTATTTCTAATACAAAAATAAATAAAGCTTAGCTGAAAATGTAGAGTTGCTATACTACATACCTATGATTTTTCATGTTTAATTTGCCATATGATAGGAATTTTTCATTACATTTATTTGAACTGTGGTTCTGAAAGGCCACGTATTAATATATATGTAAAGCCTTATGCTTTCCTATCGACTGAACAAGCCCTGTACTTATTCCCTATCCAAAGAAATCTTTAATCAAGGTAATGACAGAGCTGTTTAACAGCATGTTTGGATTTGTTCATCTGAATATTGAATTTAATCGATTTAATAGTATATCTTCCAAGTGGTCTAATGTGCAGGGACAAACTTAATTTAAATTGATCATGAAATGTAGCCTTTTTTTCTGTAGCCCTGCTGAAATCAAATTTGTTTTCTTATCTTGCCATAAATTGATTTAGATTGGGCATTTTTAGCTTGAGATGAGAAAATGAATAAAAACTCTTGGATCATATTGCAGGGTGTAAAGTGTTGTACATTAACCTGCAGAAAAGATAAGCTCTGCATCCAGGCACAACACTTTATTTCAAATATCGCAAAATGTTGGACTCTATATGGTCCAAGAAGTGATCAGTGATTACCCGTTCCAACTTACATAACAATTCATACCTACAATTTGTAACCCTGGGACTGCCTGTATATAAAATTAGATTACAATATTTTGGAGGACTGAAGTCTAACCATTCAAATCCAAAACCTTTTATATATATTTTACAATCAAATGTCTACATTGGGTTTCACCAGTAGATGGTTTTTCAAGTCAAATGGTCTGTCCCGAGAAAAAGATGGGAGCTGTGCAAAAAGGAAACCCCCAATTTATATAGAGGGGAGTGGGGTAAAACATAACTTCAGTATTCATGGAGACCTTCTATTAACGTTCAAACACGCATTTGCCGGTGTGCAAGCTATTATGTTATCGTCATTCTTTGTAAAAATGTTACAAAACTGAGCAAATATAGATCATATGTATCTACAGTGTTGTGGTTTTTTTTTTGGTGTGAATGTACAGGCTTGGCCATCAGAACATGTTTGAGGCCTAGCAGGCAGATTTTTTGCCCTGCCAAAAGCAGGATTTTCGTGATATCATGTAGGGAATATCTTATCTTATCCACTTTACTTCTATTTCAGGAGCCTGGTGAGGAGCCTCTGTCACTGGACTTCCCCGGAATCGATCTCTCCCAGTTGGACGCTAGTGATTTTGACACTAACAGCTGCTTTAATGAGTTGCAGTGGTGTAACGATCAGTCAGAAAACGAGTCCAATCAGTACAGCACTGACGACTCTGAGCTTTTTCAGGTGACTACAGTCTTTGCATCTTACTGCTTTTACGTATTCCACATTCTTTACATATGCTGCATGGTAACGAATTTTATGTCTGGTGATATCACTGAAGATATCACTGCAACCAGTCTGGGGCCTGGTACACACACGACCGGTTTTCTCGGCAAAAAACAGCAAGAAAACTGCTGGCAGAGCCTTCTTGACGAGAAATCCATTCGTGTGTACGAGGCTTTCAGGTTTATCGTCGGGAAATCTGGCCAGAATCTCGACGAATAAAATAGAGAACCTGCGCTCTATTTTCTCATTGAGATTCTTGTCGACCCGAGAGTGTGTATACTTACCTGTCGCCGTGGAAACTCGCGCATGCTCGAAATGACTTTGACGCATGCGCGGTAACTTTCACGGCATTGGTAGGGTGAAGCAAGATGGTGGCGACGGTATCGAATGTGATGAGCACATGCTCGTCGTACACAATGACGTCACTGAGTTCTTGCCTTTCAAGAGAACCGTGGTTCTTTTGAAAGGTCAGTGTGTACACTCGGGCAGCAAGAGATTCTTGCAAAGAATCTCGTCGGGAAAAACAACGTTTTTTTCTGACGAGATTTTTGCCCGTGTGTATGAGGCCTGCTACTCATTGTGTTTGCCCTGTTGCAAGGTAGGATATTACCTGATTAGCTATGTTAGACAACATCCCTTAATTGCTTTTGCTTAATTTTTTGTGTACCAAAGGAACTCATAATACAGATGTGCCTTTCAAGTTAAGTGGTCCACATTGCAGTCAACAATAAAGAATAAAAACAAATTTTGAGTACAAGCTTAGATAACTATATTCCTCATGTACAACCTGTTTTTTTTTTTGCTAATAGCTAGTATATGGTCATCCTTCTAGCAGAACTGCAGTTCGACGGTTATTATGAATTATGAAGGTTTCCAGTCTCCTACCTATGGGACTTGGAGTCTTGGCGTTTTCCATTTTTCAGTTTTTGCTCCGTTAGAGCTAAATGTAGCTCAGATTTGTCAATTCAGAGGAAGGCACATTTATTTGTTTACTTTCCAATATTTTTTTCTTTTGTATCTTTATTATGCTTAGTGTCTATAAAAGTTTTTTTTTCTACCTAGGGATAGTGGAGCTCATTTGTCAGCTGAGTTAGAGGTTCTCCAGGGATCTGATGAACACAGAAGACAGGATGTTTGGGAGCTTGTGTTTAGACACTTTCATTGCTTTAGACTGAAGCAACATCTTTGAAAGGACTAAAGGGATTTGGAAGCTAGGTTACCAGCAGGTTATAGAAAACCTGCGTTCCAGCACCTGATAAAGGCTCAGTTGGTGGAATGATTGGAAGAATGCTTTTCCCCTTCATGGAATAATCAATCTGTTCCATCCCAAAGTTCTACTAAACCCAAAGTCAACCCTAGTCTACTCATCCGTTATAGCACTGGGAGACATAAATGTGAAGGAGTGTGGAAGTAAAAATAAAATCAAACTTCCAGTCTCTGTTTACAGTGGTTATAAGTGACAGTTTGTCTTGATTTAATAGCATGGTGGCTCAGTGTTATCTGAAGCCCAAAACATATAAATCATTTGGTGCATTTTAGACTACTGTTTTTACAAACCATTCTGCAACTAAAGCTGAAAAACGCTAAATACACAGATGAAATACAGGGAGCTGTTTTACCTGCCATTGGATTTTATTATTTTTTCCCAGCCAGTTCCCAGTTATAAGATGTATACATCTCTGCCACACAACACAGACCTGCCTGGTAGGGTAGGAAATATGTTTTTTTTTTCTTCTTTTCCATACACTTTCAGGAGAAGCAGCGGTATGATGGGCTCTTCTCTCTGTCACTCTGTTCTCTCTTCCTCTTCAGCATGCATTTTGTAGTGCAGCATAACTGATTGGTTCTGTTTGCTGCTTTGCCCACTCCCAGTCTAAAAACTTCTTTAGATGGACTTTTAACGGGCTAACACCAAGTCAGATCCAGGTGGGTATTTAGAGTGATTGCATAAAAAAATGTATGTTGTAACGGTGTATGCAGTATAAAAGCGTTAAAACACCTGCCAGGTTTATTTTTTCTGGGTTCCAGTAAAATAAATCCCTTTCATTTCCTGTCCCAAAGACTGCAACAGAAAGTTAAAGGAAATCTAAGTGCAACTTCACTCACTCAGTCAACATGAACTGTTTGTGATCATTATGCTGCTAGCATTAGTAAATGGAAAATATTGACTTGTTTGAGGCTGGGTTCACACTGGAGCACGTAGCGGCTCACAGAAGGGGTCCGATGCATCCCTATTCACTGCTTCAGGTCTAATTTTAGTCCGAATTAATGGCTGAATTCAGATCTTTTTAAAAACCATTTATCATTTTCCTTCCACTTCACAATTATGTGCCACTTTATGTTCTATACCATAAAATCCCAATAAAATACATTTAAGTTTTTTGGTTTTAACATGACAAAATGTGTAACATTTCAAGGGGTATTAAAACTTTTTCAAGGCACTGTATGTGTGTGTGTGTATATATATATATATATATATATATATATATATATATATATATATATATATATATATATATAAAATATATTTTACAGACCAAACACCTTGGATTGTATCTCATTTATCTTTTGAAAGTGTTCCTCCGAGATCCATATATTAATTATTAGACAATCATGTTGTTTTACTAGAATAATTAATTGTTTTAAGTCCTTAGCCATTAGATATAATTGTATTGTATCGACTAATTCACCTTTTTCTCTTTTCAGATCATATATGGTGACAATGAGGCCTTGCTGGAAGCCCTTACCCAGACATTGGATGATATACAGGATGATGAGATCAGCTTGTCAGCCTTCATATCCTCTGAAGATGGGGACTTCTGTCCCACACCCACCCTCTCGCCAAAACCCTGCCTCCCATCTGAGTCCTTTAAGAGTCTAGAAACTGAAGATGAGCTGTCTATAGTAAGAACCACTTCCTACTGTTTAAAGTGGAAATGGATGAGGCCCTGAATAGCCGCCTGCATGGGTATGATAGGCAAAAAAGGTCTGAATTTTTTCATTTAAGGCTTTAAAAAATATACAAAACTCATCCATATGTTGTATGTGTAATATGTATTTTAGATTCAAATAAACGTTTTCTTCCCTATTCTAAAGGACCCAGCATAGGAATTAACTAGTATCCCAGTTGATGTGCTGCAGTTTCCCATAGGGCAAGCTGCATTTTGCCATTTTAAGATTTTGTACTGGAGAATGGGAGGGTGCTGTTGCTTTTCTAAGTACTACATTTTGTAGTTCAGAAGGGTAGTATTATCGTGGTCGGCTTTTAATAAATACTTTAGTGCCCTGCCTGTTAGAAAGGCTGAAACTATTTTGTCACATCTTCAATCCATATTATGTTTTTAATGAAGCAGACACTTATGTCTGAGCTATAACTAATAGTTGTAATTGTTTAGCAAAGTTAGGGCTTGTGTAGGCGAAATGCAGCAAAAGGCTATGTTTGACCTGCTTTGCCTGCATCTCAATAGGATTTGTTGCTTCCAGACAACATGCAAAGGAGGGTCACCTCAGAACTCTCATCCACTCTATACTATTGAACTAAAGTCTTAGATGTGCATTTTAGAAGCAGAAAAACAATGTTCATCTACATCAGGGGTCCTCAAACTTTTTAAACAGGGGGCCAGTTCACTGTCCCTCAGACCGTTATAGGGCCGGACTACAGTTTAAAAAAAAAAAAACTATGAACAAATTCGTATGCACACTGCACATATCTTATTTCAAAGTGAAAAAACAAAACAGGAACAAATACAATATTTAAAACGACGAACAAATAAAGTTAAATCAACAAACTTACCAGTATTTCAATGGGAACTATGGGCCTGCTTTTGGCTAATGAGATGGGAAATATCCGGTTCCATATTTGTCACTGCTAGTCGTAACAAGTGATGCAAGTGTGCATCAGTTAGTCTAGATATGGTTGGAGATCTCAGATGTTTCATTCTGTAAAAAGTCTGTCAAAGATGGTTGCCATTTTGAGTGCATGGTTCCTGAGATTAGGATATGTTTTAGAGGGGAGAAAAGCATAGAAATTAGGAAGGCTGCTTGACTTGAATGCATCTTTCAGAGAGCACAGCAGCCCAATTAGTGCCCATGTGGGGATCATCTGGTGTGTCAGGATCTGTCTCACCTCAGTCTTGATTAAATGACCTCTTTGGGGGGGGGGGGGGATGATGCCAACTTACCCCAAGCTGCCTCTGCTCTTGTTGCTCCAAACGACTGCTGTGATGCTCTATCACGTCTCCTTCTCTCTCTCTCTCTCCCATGAGCCAGCTCCCGACATTCACTGCCCACAAGTCACGTCCAGCCGGCCCCTGCCACATGCCCTGGCTGCCTCTGAGTCCTGGGAGGTGGGAGTTGTAGTCCGGCTGCGCTGTTCGGTTCCCATGATCCAGCGCTTCAGCTGGACAGCCAATTGGCGGACGCCGCCCCCTATCCCTCTTACACCAATGATAGACCGGCTGCCGGACCGTCCGTCTCTTATGTTTGAAAACAAAGTAACGGACAGGCAACGGCGGCAAAAACACCCGGTGGGCCGGATAAATGTCCTCAGTGGGCCGCATGTGGCCCGGGGGCCGTAGTTTGAGGACCCCTGATCTACATGAACCCTTAAGATTATATTTAAACCCTAATGGGAAATCCACTGCCCATATGCTAAGAGCAGTATATTTGTATTTCATTCAAATTTTCATGAGTGTCGGTCACATAAGCTGTTTTGAACTTTAATTGGCCAATTGAGAATTCAAATATTTTAATTGGCTGGCAATCAAAATCCAGCCTTACCTGCATCAAGGCAGACCTCTGATTACCCTCTATTTATTTTTGTGGTGAACACCCAAGTGGTCCGAATGTTAAAAGGCGTTATTGCCTGCCTGGGGAAAGCATTGGTTCATTTAAATCTGTGAAATATCGTGGTCTAGAAGTATCACGCACGCTTACACTAACCAGTCACTTTATTAGGTACACCTGTTCAATTGCTTGGTAACACAAATCGCTGATCACCCAATCACATGGCAGAAACTGAATGCATTAAGGCATCTAGACATGATGAAGACAACTTGCTGATGTTCAAACCGAGCATCAGGATGGAGAAGAAAGGAGATCTAAGTGACTTTGCACGTGGCATGGTTGTAGGTTCCAGACGGGCTTGTTTGAATATTTCAAAAGCTGCTGATCTACTGGGATTTTCACGCACAACTATCTCTAGGGTTTACAAAGAATGGACGGAAAAAGAGAAAATATCCAGCGAGTGGTAGTTGTGTGGACGGAAATACCTTGTTGAGGTCAGAGGAGAATGGGCAGACTCGTTCAAGGTGATAGAAAGGCAATAGTAACTCAAATAGCCAACCAAGGTATGCAGAATTCCATCTCTGAATGCACAACACATCGAACCATGAAGCAGATGGGCTACAGCAGTAGAAGGCCACTCCTGTCATTTAAGAAAAGGAAACGGGCTACAATGCATACAGGCTCACCAAAATTTGACAATAGAAGATTGGACAAATGTTGCCTGGTCTGATGAGTCCTGATTTTCAGCTGCCACATTCAGATGGTAGGGTCAGAATTTGGCGTAAACAACATGAAAGCATTGATCCACCCTGCCTTGTATCAACGGTTCAGGCTGGTGGTGGTGTATTTGTGTGGGGAATATTTTCTTGGCACACTTTGGGCCCCTTAGTACCAATTGAGCATTGTTTAAACACCACGGCTTGCCTGAGTATGGTTGCTGACCATATCCATCCCTTTATGACTACAGTAAACCCATCTTCTGATGGCTACTTCCAGCAGGATAATACACCATGTAACAAAGCTCAAATCATCTCACCACTGGTTTCTTGAAGATGAGCTCACTGAACTCCAGTGGCTTCCACAGTCACCAGATCCTAATCCAATAGAGCACCTTTGGGATGTGGTGGAATGGCAGATTTGCATCATGGATGTGCAGCCGACAAATCAGCAGCAAGTGCACCATGCTATCATGTTAATATGGTTCGATATCTCTGAGGAATGTTTCCAACACCTTGATAAATCTATGCAACAAAGAATTAAGGCAGTTCTGAAGGCAAAAGGGGTCCAACCTGGTACGAGCAAGGTGTACCTAATAAACACATCATATGTAGCTCAAATCCTACATGTGTGGTTATTGGCTGGCTTATTGCCAACAATGTTCAGTTACCTATTTACTGCCTAATGCACAGTAAATAAAAGCAAGTTGCCGACAGTCAGAAGGAAATGCTAAATTTCACAACTCCAGCTGAGTAACATTCAAATTGCATGGGAATTTGATAACTGTTACACTATTTTTGGAAAAATAAACTGATTAGAAAACATATTCATGAAAAGTGTTTTTAAGAAAAACAGCGCCCATCTGATGTGCTGCTAAATTACATTTCCGCATGTAGCCCATAAAAAGAATACAATTAGGTTTGTCAGTGGTGCATGCATTTGTTGTAACACACTTGATACACAGCCTGATGAGCAAGAGGGATCATTTATCAACAACTTCCCAATGACATGTGTGCCTAATGGATGTTTTTCTGCCCATTTCAGATTGCATCTGGTTCAGCTCTAAGGGTTGTTTGAAGTTCAATAATTGCCTGTTCTCGCACACAAAAAAGTACTTTCTGCTCCAAACGGTTACTATGTGTGTGGATGGCTTTCTGTTGCCATTGCGAATTTCGGTGCACGCTCTATGACTAATTGTTAGCTTTTTACAGCTCATGTGATTTGTTTCACATTTGTACCTGAAAAATAAAAGAGTTGGAGAGATCTATATTCACTTTTTTTTTTTTTTACAAATGAGTAAACTCAATTTGGATAGCTATGCCAGTCAGGCGTTGCTAGCCTCAAACCCCTAACTATCAGCTGTTAAAGCATATGTCAGGGCAAAAGAACAAAATGTAGTGCATCTTTGCAATCTATATGCACAAATATGCACCTCGGCTCCCACTTTCCTCATGTGGAATGACACCAAGTGTGTTTTTTTATGGGCTACAATTACAAGACCTGGTGTCAGCCCTGCCCAGTTGTCTGTTGCTAATCTGCTAAATTTCGCCCAATCTCTCAATTGTTCTGTAGTGCTAGCATGGACTGTGAGATAATGCAGTAAGTGTGCACAGGACAGCTCTGATTTTTTTTTTTTTTTTACATGATCAATAGTACACATGGCACAAAATGCTTTTAATGGTATATTTAACGGACCAAAATAGAAGTTTATTGCTGGGAAAATATGCACATTCTGTTAAAGTGCATATAATCCCTAACACCTACATCCTTTTTATGTAGTGGTACAGCTAAAATGAGAAATATAAGGCCTATGCAGGTTATTACATCTGTTCCTACAATTTGTGTGTTGACACGGAGTATCTATAGACTCAATTGTCTTTAATTATCTGCAGTATTCTGCTGCATGCACATATATCTATATGGCAAAAAGCTAATCTTGAACATGCCATTGGCTAGCGTGAATACTTAGACCGTGGGCCTTTTTATAAAGGAACAAGATAAACAAAGAATGCTTGTAATGTTGATTATTTAGCTGCATCGCCTGATAACAGCTATTTCAGGGCCTCCAGCCAGATTTGCTATGCCGTGCTGTGCTTGTGCAGCCTTCTGTGCTATGGATTCTAAGGCAACGCTTCCACTACTTATACACCAAGCGACAAGACTCTCTGAAAAACAGTACTAGCATAGGCCGCAGCTTGCGAAATAATGTATGTAAAGAGGCATGTAGAACTCATGGAAGTAGGCCAGTTGGAAATAACTTGCAAAAATAAAGTTATTTTAATTCGCTCACGGAAAAAGGAGGTTATTTGAACTTTCAGTCCTTACAAAATATTATCCAAAACCTAGATCTTCTGCTCAGCTTTTTTATGGAAGCCTTCTATGTATACTTGTACAATATTAACAGTGGGTATCATAAGAGAAAAAATAAAGGTTCTCCTTTCAATTGTCTGAAGAAAGAAAGTCTGGTTGCTGTAGGCAGCAATGGACCAGTATTTATTCTGTACTACAGATATTAAAGGATAAGTTCACCTTCGGGAACATGTTACAAAATCTTCCTGCTTCTGCAGCCACTCAGCAATCCGCTGCCTCTGTATGACAGCAGTACGGGGAGAAGTTCCCCATAAAAGCTGTCGCTTTTTAAAAAGAGTTCTGCGAGTGAATGAATTACAAGTACCAACATCCTTTGCGGCTGTTAGCTTGTAGCTCTCAGTGATCTACCATGGCGTTGTCGAGCACTCTGGTAGTAGTTAATTGATTCTTCCTGTCAGCGTAAGGCATTGCTTCAAAATTGAAGCCTCGAGTCAAGAGGCATTTGAAGCATTTCAACACCAAACATTCAGGTCTATGGTAGCGCTTTGAAAATACTATGGCAGTGGGCCGTTAAGATTCATTTCTGTGGTGGAATAGGCATTTGTGGAGTGGTTTTACACTCATTAAACGCTTCAAAACTGCCTACAGGGCGTTTGGGGAGCATCTTTAACTCGTCATTAACGCTTATAAAACACCAGTCTAATGCCCATACTAAAGCTCAGCAATGCGAGTCTAACGCTATAGGAGCGTTTGTTAAGCATTCCAAATTTAGTGTGAACAAGCCCTAAAACTGCCTGCCTGTGAACTGACCATTTGCAGGAGTCCTGCATGGCACCAGCGATCAACTTATCGCTAGTGCAATGCTTTCCAGGCTCCTAAAAAAAAAATTGATGCAAAACTTTTTTGGTAAACGCACATTATTATTTTCTTTTTACCTGCACAAAACATTTTTTTTATTTAATTTTTTTTATTTATTTTTTGTGAATTTATCCTTTTATATTGCTGTAAGCAACAATAACAGTTTTTTCCTTCAGACATTTAGTGGATGAAAGTTCCATTTGGTTCAAAGACAAAAGTTCAACAGTGCGCAAATTCTATTTGTGATGTTCCAGAGGAAAGCATCAAAATCTATATTTCGAAAAGGAAGGGTTTTATCACTTATATGGAAGAACCCTTTTACATAATCAAATGACTTGAATACGTAACCTATAAAGCTTTTGCTTTATATAACCAAAACTGCATTGATCACTCAACCTACTGGACAGTCTAGAAATCAGAAGTTCTTTTTCAGGATGCTGTGTGCTTGTGTATGTTCAGCAATTGTTCTATGTTGAGGGTTTGCAATGTATGGTCTCTGATGTGTCTTCACTTTGTTTTCCAGCTCAAGAAGTTACTGCTTTCTCCAGCACAGACGCCCACCGGCTCTGACGCTCACAATGACAGCAACTGCAGGCAAACAGGGATAACAAAACTTCGTCCTCACCGGCAGTGTCTGAAGGTAAAGGCAGATGCTTTGTTCTTAACTTTTGTACTAGATAAGGCAAAGCAAATATTTGGGCAATATCTGTGATTGTCAGCAACAGACCTTTATTTCTAGCTATTGTTGATGTGTTTGAATTTATCTACATGCTGAAAGATGTTTACTTCTCTAGTTAAAGTGGTTTTAAAACTCAGACATGAAATATGAACAAAGCATATCTTTCCATATTGTGTACTTGTCTCAATTAAAAACACTAAAGCCCTGTACACACGATTGGTCAATCCGATGAGAACAGTCTGATGGATTTTTCCATCGGTTAACTGATGAAGCTGACTGATGATCAGTCGTGCCTACACACCATCAGTTAAAAAACCGATCGTGTCAGAACGCAGTGACGTAAAACACAACGACGTGCTGAAAAAAATGAAGTTCAATGCTTCCAAGCATGCGTCGACTTGATTCTGGGCATGCGTGGATTTTTAACCGATGGACGTGCCTACAGACGATCGTTTTTTTTTTCTATCGGTTAGGTATCCATCGTTCAATTTTAAAAAAAGTTTTAATTTTTTTAACCGATAGATAAATAACCGATTGGGCCTACACACGATCGGTTTGGTCTGATGAAAACGGTCCATCAGACCGTTCTCATCGGTTTGACTGATCGTGTGTACGCGGCATAAGTGTTGTTTCTGTCTGCTGTTTCCTTCCTCTGCTTTTGGCATGAATCACTTCTGAAAATCTGTCCTGATACAAAGAGAAAAAAGGTGACAAGGAGGGACCTCCAGCTGATAAACCTCAGCTCTGTTTCTGTGTGCTGTGTGGAGGGTGTGTGTCCCTTCCCTCCAATCAGCTCTCCTAGCTCTCCTTACTGAACTTTGCAGAGTGTAACTTCCGCTCTCCCCCCCATTTTTTCTTACCACGTAGGCAAGCCTATAAATGCAGCACTTTGCATGGCTGTAGAGAAGAGATGACGGCAGATAAACAGGTACAACCTATGTAGGAGGATTTGTTTAATCTCCATGTATCACCTGAGGATAGTTCCTTCGCTGGGTATATGTAAGGGTTTACAACCACTTTAACCATATTTGACAGAGCAATGTCTGCACATGTTTTAAAGTGCGCTCCCGCCCATTGGAAAGGTCCAACCTCCCCAAATTCCTACATTGCCACCAGGGCAAGGGCTAAACAAAATGTAAATGTTAGCTATTTTATACGAAGGATAGATTAAAGGGGTTGTATTGCCAGAGAATTAATGCACTCGTGGGAGGTTGTTTAACATTATGGCAAATTATGTGTTTTTCGCTCATGTGTAGCTTTGCAGACCTTTCAATCACTCTGTTTATATTCTTTTACACTAGTGGTTGGCATTGACTTGTAACAAAGTCAGTAGGGTATAGCAGAGCACATAAGGATATGGCGGCAAATGAGTTACAAAGGGAATTATTAAACTTGTTTTAAGATCAGATTACATAAATCATCCCATCGTCGGCTTCCCATTCAATCACCTTTGCTTACTTTTTGAGTTCTCTAGTCAGAGAACATAACTCTAGAGAGAGTATCCAGGTAAACAACAATGTACTACTTGTCAGTGCTGTATAAACTCCCCTATTGTTCCCAGCCTTATACTAATAATCATAGTATGGCCATCTGTAGCCAGATTTCCAACCCCCCTTTCAAATTGTCTTGGACATAAGCTTACTTTTGTGACGTCTGTTGTCTGTCTGATTATGCATTTTTGTATAATGGCCTTTTTGCAGGTGGAGACTCCAGTAGAAAGACAGACTGTGGTTCCTCAGACACATGGCAGAGGCTGTACTGAGCTACAAAGGCATTTGGTGTCACCTGAAAGTGACTCTCCATCTTCAGCCAAGGATGACAGCCATGACAGCAATAAGGAAGTAGAAAGTCATTCATCTGAGGAGGATTGCAGTGAGGATGAATATAGCAGCTTCTCTCCATTACCAGCTTTACAGAGCCCAGAACCTCAGTTCACATGTGAGCGGGAGAAGCAAGCTGTGGTGGACCTTATTAGGTATATGCACACCTACTGCCTTCCACCTAAAAAACATCACAGTGATGAGAAACACCAGCATTATACTGGTCTCCTGAAGAGACCAAAGACTAACACCACCCCATCTGTGCATTCTTGTTCCAACCAAGTAATCAAAGTCAACTCTGCTAATGCCAAGGGGAAGTGCTATGCACAGGGCAAGTTTAAAAGGACAAAACCAATCAGGACCGAGTCTTCAATCCTAAAAGTACTACTTGCGAAAGACATTTGTGGGGATGTAAGCAAGCCATACAGGTTGGCGCAACCAGTATATGCAACTTTTGCTGATTCTTCTTGTAGCTATGTAATGCAAGGAAAATCGGAGCAGGGGTTGGGAAGGGGCAATAAAGCAGAACTGGAGAAAACTCATAAGCCATTTTTCTCTCTCAGGAGAGAGAACAGATCCATGGAAACAGACTCTGGAAGGCCAGCACATAACGTTTCCGAGCAGATGACCAATAAATCTGCATTCAAACAGGAATGCTCTGTTTATGCTGTCAGGCGCTCCAGTAGACTAAATCCAGAGTTCTGGTTTAATGATGAAGTTTCTCCTCAGACATACACAGCACAGGCAGGCAAAAATGCCCAGATTACCATGGAACAGTCTCTCTGCTTGACAACAGACCCTTTTGTTGATGAAGAGCAGTTGGCCGAAGTGGAAGTTGAAGAGTCTGTCGAAACCACTGGTCAAATAGAAGGTAATCGAACTGTACAAAACATGCTCGAAATGGATGCCAGGAAAGCACACAGTGATATTGTCAACCAAGTTTACCACCCCTTAGGTAAGGCTGGTTACTTTATAGTTGGGTCATATGTGTAAAATTTGCCAAAGAACCTTCTTAAAAATTAAAGCCATGCTAGATATTACAATCTCTTCCATTGCATTTTCAGATTTTGTTTCTTAGCTGCAAAATTAATGCATGGACCATTTAAGCACGACCTTTGTTTCAATGGAAAGGATGAAATGGCAGAATTGCACATTAGTTGGATTATTCAGTAAGGTAGAAGAAAAGGTCAACCAATGATAAAGAAGACCTTGCTTGAAAATGCAAGGTTTGCATATTTCCTAGCCCAACTTCTAAATACAATAGAACTCTGCTTAAACCCAACGTGCCTTTTTATAAATGTTTTCAAACCAGATTCACACAAATCTGACCCAAAATTAGTTATTTCTCAATTGAATCCTGTTAGAAAATTGAGTGAATCTTAAGTAAAAGTTGTATGAATCTTGAAAACATTTATAAGCAGATCCCTAAAAACATATTGAAAGAAGAAAATGCTTCCAGATTCACCTAAGGGACAATGAGGATTCAAAATCTCCAAAACAATTATTCCTGCACTGTGCAGTGTTAATCGGTGAGGAGATGGTAGGAGGTTGGTTTTAAAAGTCTGCAAGGATTTTCATGGGGAGGCAGTGGTTGGGCACAGTGACATTACCCTGTGCCTTCACGAAGCGGGGTCCAAAAAAGTATTATTTTGTTTTCTGGAAAGGCTACTTTTTGCCTTTTTTTATTATTATTTTATTTTTATTTGAGGATTCTGGCTTTCATTAAAATGTTTTTATGCAAGGTTCAATTTAAAGCATGCTATATAAAAACCTTCTTCTATTAATGTATATGGGCAAACACCTAGCAAGTTATGAATGTCCTTATTCAGGACTCACTTGAAATTTACATTGGTGTTACAGATTATAATGGGTTATGCAGTTCAGTCATTTTTTGGTTTGCTAATCACAAGAAATGTGGTTTAGCAAAACCTTCAACTGTAACTTTCAAACATATTAAGAATCTGCTTTCAGATTGATTATTTCTGAAAGCAAATACGCCTGACATGCTGAATACAAATGATGGTGGTACCTAAGGCTTTAAACAAACTTTTAGCAGGATTTAGTAAGCTTGCTACATACATAGTAAATGCTTGCTGCATTTGGGTTTAAAATACCTTAGTGTTTAGGGCCCAACCAGGGATGGACTGGCCATTGAGAACTACAGGGAGTTTACTGGTGGGCCGATGGCTCAGTGGGCCGGCTTCAGTGACAGCGGATTGTCACCCCCCCTCCGCTCTTCTGTCTCTCTCCCTCCCCGCAGCACTCACCTGGGGGGAAGAAAGAAGCAGGGGGAGGACCAGAGGAGCTGGGGGTTTCTCACTTCTGCCTAATCTTGTCCCATAAGGGGGCCCCGAACTGATTCTTTGCCCCGGGTGAAGTAATGTCTAGCTTCCCCACTGGTACTGCCTATAAGAGTACCAGCCGTTCTAGTCTAACGAAGTAGGGAGGAGAGGGGGCTTGGGTGGCCGGGGGGGGGGGGGAGTTGTCCGTCAAAGAGACCTGTCAAAGTGGGCCAGTCTGGATGAAGTCCAGGGCCACATTTCTGTCCCAGTCCAGCCCTGGGGCCAACTTTTTTTTTAATGCATCTCTCATCTTTAATGCATCATAATACAGGGCCAAAACTGTAAATTGACATGCCAAATGTGGCTTTATTTAAATCTGGTCAGCACCTACTTCATTCAGTTATGAATATATGGTCTATGAGTTCATCAATACTAGAAGTTCTTGGCTTTTAAAGGTTAATTACATTATTACATTAGTTCATTATGTGTCCTATTTGTTTGTATTCCTTGCAATCAGCAGTGCATGTGTTTCAGTGTTTTCTCTGGTTCACAGCCCCATCCAGTGGATGAAGTAACCATTACAGACTTTAGATTCAATTCACTATATAACACATTACATAACTGTGTTGGATTTGGGAAATTGTTAAGTTACAAAAATATGTATTGTTTAATAATAGTTATAATAATAATAATAATTATTATTATTTGGGGTTTTCTTAAGTAATAAATGTTGTTTAATATTAACAATACAAATAATTATTATTATTAGGATTATTATTTTTAATTACAATGATTAATTGCATTGCTTCTTATTGTATGGAAGTGAAACCTAGTTAATTTCTTCTGCTTCCTTACCTTTCTTGATGGCAGTTGGAGGTATTCTGTTTAATTCCTGGCATTGTACTGCTGTGCAAATCCGCACCTGAATGCCGAAAGTACTTCTGATTGGCTGATTGGGCAGCCAGTCAGTATCATTGCTGTATGCAGGGTCCTGTCTAGCTGCATGAATGTACCCTAAATCAGAGTTGAGGAAGCCCAGAATTGAGAAGAAGTGAAAATGGTAATTTGTAGGAAGTGTTTGTTGATGTTTTGGTTATATTAAAGCACTAGGAAGGGTTAAAGACTGGGTCAAAAAATGTACTTTAGGACTCTTTCAGGCAGATATCGACGGACTCCAGCCTTCTGTTAATGGCATGACATGAGAGTGACACAGTTTTGAGATCATTTAGAATGTAACGACATTGATTTGCTTTTGTCCTGCCTCAAGTGTGTTTTGCATTTCCATAGACATGCATGGGAAAGCAAAATCCTTCTGAAGCAAACAAAAGTCCATCAACACTGATCCTTGAAGTTTTTTTGCATGTTGCCCAAAAATGATTGCTCATATTTACGCTCCTTAAAATATTACTAGCTTGTCAGTGGAACTAATTGTTAACCCAACTTTAAATCTTATAATCCTGTATTTTTTTCTATGCTTTCAGATGTCACCAGATGCTCTACAGTTTCTTTGCCACAAACGTAAGCTTATAATTGAAATCAAGGAATATATTTTACAGAAAGACAAAACTGTCTTATATATTACAGTGTACATGTGATTCAGCTTTGTAAAATTCACCATTTATTAAGCTAATTTTGCACGGGTGTTTTGCTGCAGTGCGAATGACAGTGGCATTTTTGCTGCCGTTTAACGGGTGTGAGGAGGAAGCTGTGGTCGCTGTGACCGTAAACTTCAATGACAGATTGCCGGCAGACACAACTATCCATGGCTGATTGCCCAGCCAGTGATTACAGTGTTTTAGTGTCCAGCTGCGATCGCTGCAGGTAATCAGTAGCTGCGCGAACAGCCATGAATAGCTGTGGCCACAGACAACCTGACTTTGCAGCCATACCTAGCCACTGTGCCAAAATGCCCCTGCAAATGTCACCTAAATTTTATAATGAGACAATTTCTTGGGCACCAGTACATTTCTATATCAATCATACTAATAAAATCACACTGTAGAATGTGTATACAGGCAGTCCCGAGTTACAAACAACATTGGGACTGTAGGTTTGTTCTTGAGTTGAATCTGTAAGACAGGAGAGGTACATTTTTAAGTATAGTTCCATACCAAAAAAAAACAAAGATTAAGCTTTTTGGATAGCATAGGGAAGGGTTAACACCTCGGTAATGTTTGTTTTGCTGTCTGTGCCCCTGTTCAGAAGATTGCACCTCACTTTCTGTCCCCATGGCAATTGGATTTTGAAAATGTTGGGTTGTTGTGGAAACAAGGATTGGTGATAAAGCATCAGTGAAGACACATTTTTCCCATATTAACTCTTATGCCGCGTACACACTATCGGAAATTCCGACAAGAAAAACAGGGATTTTTTTGGGCTCAAACTTGAGTTGCATACACACGGTCACACAAAATTCCGACCGTCAACACTATGACGAGCCAAGAAAAATGAAGTTGATGATTCTGAGCATGTTTCGACTTGATTCCGATCAGTCGGAATTGCATACAGACGAAGAAGAAATTTTCCGGTCGTAAAATTTAAAAACCAGCTCTAAAATTTTTGTTGTCAGAAGTTCCGACAGAAAAAGTCAGATGGAACACATGGTCAGAATTTCCGACCGAAAGCTTGCATCAAACTTTTCTTGTCGGAAATTCCGACCCTGTGTACGTGGCATTACAGGAGTAAATTTCCTGTCCTAGGGGTAGATTTCCTCTCACTTCCTGTTGTCTCCCTCCATTTGTAAGTAGGAGTCATTTGTAAGTCGGGTGTCTGTAACTAGGGGACCGCCTGTACATCATTGTCAAGAAAAAAATCATTACTGTCATTTAAAGAAGTTTTCCCTGCAATGAATATTTGTATGCCAGATTTACTGTTTTAAAGCGGAGCTCCACTCTAAAGTGGCACTTCCACTCATCGGAACCCTCCCCCCCTCCGGTGTCACATTTGGCACCTTTCGAGGGGGATGCAGATACCTGTCTAAGACAGGTATTTGCACCCACTTACGGCCATACAGTCTGCGGGTAGACTGCGGGCAGAACGTTAGTTCCCCCCTTTGTGTTCTGGGAAACACACAGCTCCCATAACACAGCGGGGACCAGTGAGCACAGCGCAGCGTGACTCACGCATACACTGTAGGGAACCGGACAGTGATGCCGCAATGCTTCACGTCCTGGTTCCCTCACCGAGTATGGTGGTGGGGCAGCAGAATGACGAGCGATTGCTCGTATTCTGCTGCTGAAGTCTCTGGACTCCAGGACAGGTAAGTGTCCTAATGTTAAAAGTCAGCAGCTGCAGTATTTGTAGCTGCTGGCTTTTAATATTTTTTTTTAGAGTAGGCTCCACTTTAAAGGGGCTGTAAAGGAATTTTTTTTCTCCCCCTAAATAGCCTCCTTTACCTTAGTGCAGTCCTCCTTCACTTACCCCCTCCTTCGATTTTGCGCTTTAAATGTCCTAATTTCTTCTGAGAAACCATCACTTCCTGTTCTTCTGTCTGTAACTACACACCGTAATAGGAGGCTTTCTCCCAGGTGTGGAGAGAGCCTCTTGAGGTAGAGGGGGCGAGCAGGAGTGTTGGGATGCCCACTAACATACAGCTCCTTTCTCTATCTGCAAAGTAGAGAGCGTCCTGACCCTCCTGCTCGCCCCCTCCCCCTCAAGAGGCTTTCTCCACACCAGGGAGAAAGGCTCGCATTACAATGTGTAGTTACAGACAGAACAGGAAGTGAGGATTTCTCAGAAGAAATAAGTACATTTAAAAGCAAAATCGAAGGGTGAATTAAGTGAAGGAAGACTGCACTAAGGTAAAGGAAGCTATTTAGGGAAAACATTGTTTTCCTTTACAACCCCTTAAAAGAATATCCTATAGCCTGCACACAATTTCTTTGTCTAACATTTTTACCAGGCATTAGTTCAAGTAGTATTCTACAGTGTATTATTTCATCACCTTTTGGAAGGCATTAATATTGCATTTTTTGTTGTACCTTGTAAGAAGGCATATAGACCTTTTGTCTGGACATCATTGCAATCTAAACCATCCTCTGTCTTTTGGTATATATTTTATTCTTCCTGCCTTATTACTAGGCAGTTTTGAACACACGTTTAAGTTCATTATTATTATGAACTGTCACATTTTATTTTATTTTGCAGGACATCGTCATTTGAGAAGAGAAACTTTGACCAAGGACTTTCTGTTGAGCTGTGTGGGACTGCAGGTAAGGCATTCAAATATAGTTTGCTTATAGTTGGTCATCAAATACCCCCATCCCTGCTCCCTCACAGATGCCAACATTTTCTCTTTGGATTCTTCTAGGTGTCAGGTCTTAAGGCCCTTTTAATTGGTTAGCAAGAATGATGTTCATTCATTCTTGCACTGAAGTGTGCCAAGAATGTACACTGAGCTTCACATGCACAGCTTGGTGTACATTCTAAAGAAATTGTGAACAGGCAGGTAAGCTTGTTCCTCCCTAAATACATGTTCCAAAAGGTGAACTTTACCTTTAAGGAGTAGCAATAGAAAATTGTGGATTCAGCCAGCCCTTAAATTTTGTTCAGAAAGTCAAGATTGGCTTATGATGTAGAGTGCTTGTGAAGTAAATGAGAAATTACAACTGCCTACATTTCAGCTAAAGTAGTGGTCAAGCCCTGAAAATCATTACATTTTCTGAAACAATTGTTATTTTTTGTAAATACCTAGTTTCTCCTTTTGTTATATAATTTTTGCATCTCAGTGCTGCTGACCTCTTGCAGCAACCTCCTGTCTACATTAATACATTTCGCTAATGCCTCCAAAGCATTAGTTAGAGGGGGTTTCCTGGCACTGAAAACAATAGAATACACCCACATAATATGCTATCAAACAGCCACGTATACTCTCCAGTTCCAGGGTACTATTTTTATAAAAGCTGTATATTAAAATCTGTAAAACCACCTTTGAAATTACAGTAAAATATTACTGCATATAAGATTTTGTATTAATTGGGCTTACATATCATGTAGAACTTTGAACAGAATATGTAGTCATGGACTTTGTGTGGACATATAGAAGAGAAACAGAGTACCATAAAACAACATTAACATTAAAAATCTATTACACGACATTACAAAATAACTCTCCAGACAGAGGTTCACAGCATGCAAAGGTTCCAAATACAGTTCACATGTGTACTTAATGCTTTTCGGGAATCCTTCTTCAGGAGAACGTTTACAGAATCAGTACACTGGAACCCACTCCTAATCTTTTTTTTTTTTTTTTAAATCAAATAGGGTTTTATTGAACAACAAAAAACACAGGAAGACACAAAAGTAACATTAATAAATGCAGTACAGTACACTCAGGCTGGGTACAATTCGATCTTTCAACATCAAATCACAAACACATAAAAGACACTTCACTACTAGACCATCTCATGTAGCATTCCAAAAGAACATGCCCAAATGTGCAGCCCACATTTTAGGGTTACAACCAGCCATCACCACAAAAAGTACAATGCCCACTCCACCACCGGTTTCTGACCTACGACCGGCCCCACTACTGCCCCCCTGGTCCCCACCTCCTCCCTCCTCTTATAGGAACAGGCGGTCCATGATTAAATCAACCGGAGCTAACCCAGGGACAATTAACCAGCATGCCCAAATACTTTCAAATTTCCTCACACTCCCCATGTGCTGATAGATGTATTTCTCCAATCATATAGTATCACCCATTTGGTTAATCCATTCCCGCACCGTAGGGGGTTCCTCTGACTTTCAATGCCTCAGAATGAGTTTCCGAGCCTGGAAGAGGGCCCTCGATATCCCTATCCTAGCAAGCTCCTCCCCCGGGATGGTGCCTAAAATACCCAGTAAGCACGGTTTCGGGTGCGTCTCCAACTGAACCAGAAATACCCGGTTAATTGTGTCCACCACCTCCCTCCAATAAAGGTGTAACTTGGGACACCTCCACAGCATGTGGATCAGGTCCCGTGGTCCCTCTTGCATCTGGTACAGGAAAGGTCCTCCAGTACTCCCATTCTCACCAACCTAGCTGGTGTGTAGTGTACACGTAACAAAATATAGAGTTGAGACAATCGTTGAGCCACGTTTAGGGAACTTAAGGGGACTGCTGCAAGCGCCTCCTCCCACTGGTCTTCCTCAAAGGCACCTATGTCCCTCTCCCACTTGGATATGATCCCTGCAGTGCTATTGGGAAGGAATTTGGTGAGAAGCATAGAATAACAGCCTGAAATGAACCCTTTAAATGTGGTCACTTCCATCATGTAGTTAAAGATGGGGGTAGGATCCAGAATCCAGGTGTCCCCATTCGACTGGGCCCTCACCACATGTTGGAGCTGGAAATATTAAAACCGCATAGATGCAGGTAGATTAAATTCTGCCTGTAACACAGAAAAGGCACGCAATTTACCATCTCTAATTATTTGCTTCATATGTATAATGCCGTACTTCTGCCATTTCGAACCATATTGTAATCTTTCCATCTCCAAGTAGTGTCCGTTCCCCCAGATGGGACTAAATCTAGTGAAACCCTCCACCTGCTGCAGCTCCCTGACTTTATTCCACACCTTCTGCATCAGGCCCTCCGGCACCTCCCCCCTTTCACCGTCCTAAAAAGATGTGCTACCGGGTCTTGCAAGTTAAGTACCTGGGTGCCTGTAGGCCTCAATACTCTCGCTATGTGGTGCAGTTGGGAAGCCAAATAGTACAGCCATGGATTAAGGAGAGAAAGCCCACCCGCCTCTTTTGGGTGGTGTAATTGTTCACGTTTTACCCGAGCAGTGGAGTCTAGCTAGATAAGGGACCTAAAAATGAAATTAATGATCCTAAATTGTTTTAGGGGAACTACCATGGGGGAGTTGTGAAGTATATATAAAAGTTGGGGCATCAAGATCATCTTGATCAAATTTATTCTACCCTCGGGGGACATTTTCAATTTGGACCATACCTTCACCCGATCTCTGCAATGGTTCAGTAAAGGGGATAGATTTAGTCTGACATCGTCTAAAGAGTTGGGGGTAACCTGAACTCCTAAATACCTCAACTCCCCAGACACAGGAATGTCCAATAAAGTCGCTTCCTGTGGATCGGGCGTGTTATCCAAAAGCAGAAGGGAGGACTTGGGCCAGTTGATTACCAAGCCTGAGTAGCAACCAAACGTCCGAGTCACCTCCATAGCCTCCACTCCTAATCTTTAATAAAGTAATATCAGCCAGTATGGTATACGGGAATTCATAGCATGTGTATATTGCCCATAGAGATGCAAATGAGCAAGACAAGGTGAAGCCACTGCATCTCGGGTGAGAAATTTAGGTACATTCAGTAAACGGCCAATAGTCTTGTACTCCTAATCTTACAATAGAAGGACCAACTTCTCAATGGGGAACCAACCAGACCCAATGTGAGTAAGTCACTATAAAGATGGTAATCAAAGTAGTCAAGGCACATATAAGAGGCGGTCTTAACCTTAGAAACAAACTCAGTTCACATCAATCCTGCCTGTCTTTTGATTTATAAGCAATTTTATATCCCATGTACCATAATTATATACAGTAGATGAATACACTTACAGAAAGCCATGCTATGCATTTCATAACTAGTGTTTTTTTTCTTCCTATTGAAGGTCTGACGCCCCCAACTACTCCTCCATACAAGCCTGCAGAAGAAGATCTGTACAAACCGGAGATCAGTCAGGACACTGTAAATAATGATCCCTTGATTACCTCGCCTGTAAAAACGGGAGTGACTGAAAAACGTCTCCCTCCAAATAGGAGACTGTCAAAGAAACAGCCCGAGAGGACTGAATTGTTTGCACACTTAAGTAAAACCTCATCCGTCCCTGATAACCCCCCACCACAAGGAAATAAGAGGCCATTTTCCCGGTCATTTGGAGATCATGATTATTGCCAGGTGAAGAAGCCAGAGCCAGCTTTCCAGAGAAAAGTGATTAAATCTGTGGACCTACCATACTATGGTGACAGGAAGCAAAAAGTGCCTCCAGTACTGGAGAAGAAAATGTTCTCTAATAAAGAGGACAACAAACTGCTGAAGGACCATGAAATTCGAGCTAGTCTCACCAAGCACTTTGGTTCTCCAGATACCACTCTTAAAGAAGAGGATAATGTTACATGTACCAGCCCTGAGTATGATTCAGCCTTTGAGGACAGTGAGAGTGAGTGTAATTCTCCAGAGGATGGCTTCCTTTCTCCGCTTCGAAAAAAGTCATATTGTCATAGGAGCCCTCCACCCAAGCCACAGAGCTATCCTCGAAGTCAGGCTACTGCTCAAATTATCCACGCACCCGATAACAGGAGGTCACAAAGGTGTGATAATCACTAATTTAAAGTTCTATTTATCTTGTGAAAATGGTCATATACAAATGTTTCCTTATATTAAATAAATTAATAAAAATTCAGTATTATGCAATATAGAAATAGGTTTGTGAGCTAATTGCATTTTTCCTTGTTGGATGCACTGTTTACAAGAATGCTTGTCTGGAATTGGGCCTGTACCTGTAAAGTAAAGACTGGCAGCAGTTAATTTTTGATTGTTAACCTCTTACTGACCACCTATGTATGTGACCGCAAACTGGGTGGGCCTTAATGCCTCACATACAGTATACGTCTATGTCGACTGACTTATCGCAGGCAGCTCCTAATCTCTGTTTAAGTTCGGGAGCGAGACAGATGGGCTCCCGATCACGTGACCACTGTGACAGTCAATCAGAGTGATCACATGATCAGAAAGTCCATCCTGACTCTGCTGGGAGGAGTTTGGGAAGGATTTAAGTAGAACAATGTAGTGGCATCTGAAGTCACAACCACCCATCATATTATATAACCTACCTTGAAATTTTAATAGAGATTGGAGAATCAAGTAGAAGAAGATGTACAACAGTGTCCAGGCTATGAACATTCAAATAATTACATATTCCTAAGAAACAGCCAACAAGCATTAAGTCCTTACTGATCTCTGAAGCTGCACCCACACTGGAGCATTTAACCACTTAAGGACCCCCGCACGCACATATACGGCCACAGAATGGCACGTACAGGCACAAGGGCGTAAATTTACGTCCCCGCCTGAGTGCGGTTCGGGGGTCCCATCGGGACCCCCTCCGCGGCGTGCGGGGGTCCCCCTACCTCTGGGAGCGATCCGGGATCTGCGGGCGGATGTCCGTGATATCCGCCCACCCCGCGATCGCTCCCAGCCAATGGGAGCGCGCTTCCAGCCTGTCACTTCCTCCTCCTGTGTTTACACAGGAAGGAGGAAATGATGTATTCTCTCATCGCAGCGCTGTTTCCCAGCGCTGCTGATGAGAGAAGACATCACAAGTAAGTGTGCACCAACACAACACTGACACACACTCACATAGGCATATTAACCCCTTGTGATCGCCCCCCCCACCCCCCTGTCACAGTGTCACTGAATGCAGTGATTTAATCACTGCATTTAGTGTCAGTGTGACAGGCAGTGTAAAAAACAGTTAGTGTTAGGTTCAGGATAGCCCCCCCACCCCCCCTAATAAAGTTTTAACCCCCTGATCACCGCCCTAGTTAACCCTTTCACTCCCTATTGCCAGCGTCACTAAGCGATCATTTTTCTGATCGCTGTATTAGTGCCGCTGTTCCCGCTAGGTAGCTATTTTTTTTTATTGCGATTTTTTTTTTTACTAAAGACATGTGGCTAAATAAATTTTGGCCTAAATGTTTGACTAAAATTTAGTTTATTTGATTTTTTTTTTAACAAAAAGTAAAAAATAGTGTTTTTTTTTCAAAAATGTCGCTCTATTTTTGTATATAGCGCAAAAAATAAAAATCGCAGAGGTGATCAAATACCACCAAAAGAAAGCTCTATTTGTGGGAAGAAAAGGACGCAAATTTTGTTTGGGAGCCACGTCGCACGACCGCGCAATTGTCTGTTAAAGCGACGCAGTGCCGAATCGCAAAAACACCTTGGGTCATTTACCAGCGTTTTGGTCCGGGTCTTAAGTGGTTCATCTTTAAATTCACAGAAGCATCATTAAAATTGTTGTCTTTGCCAGCTTAGCTTAATCTGCTCCCCTTACCCATCAGTGACTGCACAGCTTTCAAGCCTACTAATTGCTAATGTAAACACAGAGCAGGAGCTTTGAGAGATAACAAATTCAGTGTTTTTGCTGTGAATTTAAAGACTAATTATGCCACTGTCTTCAGCTACATAGGTAAGTAAGAGCTTTTTTTTTATTAAAGCTCATTTACTGCTTGTTAAGATAATGTAATACTTGAAAATTTCCTGGCTACAGGTTTACTTTAAGAAAACTATGCATCTAGTGAGCTGTCTGTGAACTGTCTGATTTGGTCCCAGCTGCAGTATTTGCTGGAAAACATCGGTAGCTTACTGAATATTTCCCCCTGTCACTCAGAATTGCTTCTATAAGTTCCACACAGAATTTTTTTTTTGGCACCCGTTCTGCTGCTAGAAATTAAATACTGTAAAGCATGTGATTAATAAAAATCGCCGTTCAATTACATGTTTTTTTAATTGACTACCCAGCATGCACTTCCCGGTCTCGTGCATGCACATTCTAAACGGAGCGTAGCGCAGGAATATTCATCATTCCAAAAAAATAAATAAGCTTTGTTCCATTGGACTTTATATAATCCCCCCAATAGTACTAAGACAAAAGTTAAAATATACATTTTTTTGGCACCAAACCACATTAAAAGCATAATAAATGCAAATTAAAATAATCCATAATGGGAGAGGTCAAAGTTACACCATCAACCTAACATATCCCAGTTGACATGCTTGTATGGTTGATGTGGTAGGGTCGATGTGTTTCACAGGAATACCCGCTTTGTCATTACCTCATAGACTTCACTTTGTATCCACATGTAATCATCACATAGAATTGTACTGAAAATGAGACAAAGTATCACATGAAAAATCATCAATAAGTCAAAGAAAGAAACATGCATTCATCATAAGCCAAAAGTCTATCCTCGTTTCTTGTGAAGATTGACTTTTGGCTTATGATGTGTGTATATCTTTGACTTATTGATGATTATTTATGTTTAATTGACTCATTTTCAGTTTCAATGTTATGTGATGATTACATGTGGATACAAGTGCAGTCTATGAGGTCCTGAGGCAGTGGGTATTTCAGTGAAACACGTCTACCCCGTCACATAGACCAGGGATAGGCAATTAGCGGACCTCCAGCTGTTGCAAAACTACAAGTTCCATAAGGCATAGCAAGACTCTCACAGACAGCCACAAGCATGACACACAGAGGCAGAGGCATGATTGGACTTGTAGTTTTGCAACAGCTGGAGGTCCGCTAATTGCATATCACTGACACAGACCATACATCATCTGAACTGGGATATGTTAGGTTGATGGTGTAACTTTAACCTCTCACATTATGGATTATTTTTACTTGCAATTATGCTTTTAATGTGGTTTGTTGCAATAAAAATATAAGCTTTGTCCCATTTGAAAGAAGTGGTCTGACACCATATTAGTAGAAAAAAGCAAACATAAAAACCCACCATCTACTCATCTACTCAGACTTAGTATTCATGGGGAGCAGGCATGAAGCTGACCCCAGAAGCTGGGGAAACAAAAGGCTTTGAATATTGATTCCTTCTCTGAATAACAGTAGGTCAGTGGTGTGTGTATCGCAAGAGTGGCTGAACAGAATTTTGGAAGATGCAACTGTTCACATATATATATTTAATTTAAAAGAAAAAAAAAAAAATGTTCTATGGGACTTTACATATGCCTCCAATAGTACAAACACAGAAATTAAAATATACATATTGGCATTACAACCATGCCATATACTCCTGACAGCCATACATTAGTGTCATCTGTTGATTAGGCTGGATGCCAAGTATCCAGTTATGGACAATAAGATGGTATTTCTGTAATAATTGTGTTAAATTATTCATCATTTTTTTTATATATTATGTGCCCCATGGCTTCAAAGATTGCTTACAGTAAGGCTAATAAATGCTTAATATGTGCATACTGCATCTTTTATTCACATGCAGCCTTTGTACTTTTCTAGCAGACGCGAGATCAGTGAGCAGAGACAGAATGGACACTGGAACCAAAGGCAAATCCACAGGAAGAAAGAGCAGGTAATTGGGAGTTTTTAAGAATCACATAAATTAGCTCATTATGATGGCTGACATTGCCAAATATTTGCACACATTTATCAACTCTTTAAGAATCTGTATGTGCATATATTAAATGAGATTATGGTTGATGATGAATTATTAAATCTTTAGGACATCTACAGTGCCTTGTAACCAATCAGCTTCTAACCTCAGCTTGTTCACTTAAGTTTTGGCAATAAAACCTGAAAGCTGATTGGTTTCTATGCAGGGTTGCACCACATTTTGCAGTCTCTGGCTTTAGTAAAGAACCCCCTGTGTGTGACGGAATACTAACAACTAAACGTGGTAGCAGCATCATGTTGTGGGGATGTTTTTCTTCAGCAAGGACAGGAAAGCTGGTCAGAGTTGATGGGGAGATGGATGGAGCCAAATACAGGGCAATCTTAGAAGAAAACCTGTTAGTCTGCAAAATGATTTTGACTGGGGCGGAGGTTCACCTTCCAGCAGGACAACGACCTCAAACATACAGCCAGAGCTACAATGGATTTTTTTTGGGTCAAAGCATATTCATGTGTTAGAATGGGCCAGTGAAAGTCCAGATCTAAATCCAATGGAGAATCTGTGGCAAGACTTGAAAATTGCTGTTCTCAGACACTTTCCATCCAATCTGTCAGAACTTGAGTTATTTTGCAAAGAAAAATTGGCAAAGATTTAATTCTCTAGATGTGCAAAGCTGGTAGAGACATACCCCAAAAGACTTGCAGCTGTAATTGCAGAGAAAGGTAGTTCTGCAAAGTATTCAGGGGGGGCTGAATACAAATGCATGCCACACTTTTCAGATATTTATTTGTAAAATATTTTGAAAACCATTTATTATTTTCCTTCCACTTCACAATTATGTGTCCCTTTGTGTTGGTCTATCTCACATAAAATCCCAATAAAATAAATTTAGGTGAAACATGAGAAAATATGGGAAATTTTAAGGCGTATGAATACTTTTTCAAGGCACTGTATAGGTTTGTGCACAAATCTGCAACATCTTTCAGTGTTCCCTCTTTGCCTGTATGCCCGGCAAAGGTCTAGCACTTTATAGAGGTGATGGATCTTGTCTGCATTTTCCACACATTCCTTTTGGACAGCGAGGCAAGTAATGGGCCAGTCTGTCCCTGACTTGGAAAAAGCTTGAGCATATTGGGTGTTGGAATATGCTTGTTCCAGGTCAGTGACTTCCAAGTAGAAAAGCAAGGAGTACAGTTGCAGCATCAACAATGTAAAAAAAAAAAAAGGCAGCAATGGCAGCTTTAATCTTTTTCTCTAAAGCAGATAGAATGCCAGTCAATGCATCACTGTAAAAAAAATAAAGTACTGTAAATAAATCACAGAGGACATGGAAAATAGGATAGGGTTTCTGGACCTATTTATATAGGTGGAGGTACACTGAATAAATGGGGGATTTGAGCCACAGCTGCAGCCAGTGATTACCATGTGAACCTGAGCCCGATAACGGGTTTTCAGCATTTTGTTTGGAGTGCCTTGAGTAAATCAAAAGCCATGGATTACCTCCCAGGCTACAAAAGCTTTTACTCTGAAAAGGTGATGTTCTCTGGGTCAGGCCGTGATGAAGGCACTAGGAAAACAATCTGTATGAGAAGAGGAATGCTCTGTGGGTCATTGAACCTTCCTGTGTCTTATGATGCAGGTGCATTATACGGCAGGTCACTGAGCAGCATAGTGAAGTAAAAAAAAGGCACTGTAGTCAGAGGGTGAATCTGCAGAAGCTTTACATGAATTTGAAGAGCATAACGTGGCTTTGCTTGGCAATGTACATTATATATGTTTTTATTTCTATGTACACTAGCAGACATCTGCTTTGTTTAGGGTTGCACCGAAACCACTTTTTTAAGGCCGATACTTTTTTTTCAAGTACTCGCCGGTTACCGATACTTTTTTTTATGTCATGTGACAGTAGCACTAATATGTGACACTGATGAGGTGTGGACTGTCGGTAGTTTTTTATTTTTATTCTGTATTTTTTTTTACAATGCTTTTTTTGGGGGTTATTGCTTTCATTAGATTTCAGGGGTCTAAATACACCTGACATCTCCTCTTTGAGACAGAGAAAGGGACTAAGGACACAGATTCCCCAGTCCCTTTCTTTGCATCCTCAGCTGCACTGAAGATGAATGGTCAGGAGACAGCGGCTCCTGTTCATTCACAAACTGAAGCATCATAAACATAGTTTACTATGCTCAGTTATGACTGGGAAGATTCAGTGTTCAGTGACTCTGTGCATTGAGTAAAGGAAGGAGCTGGTAAATGAGATTTACCGACTCCTCCATCCACTCTCCATCCTAAAAGATCTGGGTCGGGGGGGACCGGAGGAGGACATGGAGGGGTGGGGTGACAGAGTAGAGGAGGACATGGAGGAGGACACAGAGGGGGAGTGGAGAAGGACACGGAGGGGTAGCGGAATAGGACGCGGAGTGGGAGCAAGATAGAACGCAGAGGAGGATGCAGAGGGGGAGTGAAGAAAGACTCAGAGGGGGAGCGGAGGAGTACATGGCGGGGACCTTGGGAGCATGGAGGGGGACACCAGGGACAGTCAGGGACGATCGGTGCTGTGGTGGAGGCCATTACAAGCACCGATCTCCCTATATAGGAGATGAAAGCAGTGGGAGGTAGAGCAGGAGAAGATGCTGTCAGCTGCCTTATTTAAATCTACACAGGGAGATCGGTGATTGTAATGGCCCCCACCGCCATGCCGATCATCCCCTGACTGCCCAGGTATCGGATTGTGGGGGTGAATCTCCCCAATATCGAACCAGAGCAAATTAAAAAGATGGAGGTTTTAACTATTCAAATCCAAAATATAGGGAAAAAGCTTTAGGTAGAGTTCTACGTTTACTTCACCGTGTTTGTAGACTTCATTTGGCTTATAGAAAGGCAGTTGTATTATTGAGCAAAGGTTAGGAAAGCAGGCTTGTCATAAAGCAACTAATCAGGTAGTATGTTCTTTAGACATGTACGTTTTTGACAAGGTCTGAAAGATCACAAAAGTTAATGTGTTTAGAGGAAGCAAAATAATTGGACAGTGATGCTATCTATGACATTTATGCATCTGCAACCATGGTTGTTCAGAATTAAAGGTAAACTCCAAAGAGATATAAAATACAGTACTAAATGCATTTCTGTATTCATCAACACACCCTTATATTTTCTTTTAAATATTGGCATTGTAAGTATCTGATTTTTTTATTTTTTTTAGGTTTTCAGCCTCTTCCAGTCTCTGTGCAGCAAAGCTCAGATTGGGGAAGGGGGAAACTAGAAAGAGGCAGTCATTTGTGCTGCAGTGTAAGGATCAGGCTGATAGAAGTTAAACGGGCTTACAGAGAACTTAGATCATCACTCTGCTGCTTTTCCTATTACTGTCAGAGAGTTAGCTCATTAGCCTGCTGCTTCTCCTTTTACTGTCCAATCACAGGTTAGGGGAGGGACAAGACCTGTGAGTGTTAGGCTCCATTCAGACCTAGGCGTCGGCGGCATCGGCGTATTCGGGCGACGTGCAATAGGCGTTTTGTCCCCGCGATTTGCGGCGACAAAACGCCTATTGTTTTTTTGTAAACCATCTCCATAGCCGACAATGTAAATTCACCCCTCCAGCGTATCACAGGCTGCTGCAGCGTCGGGAGTAGGGCGACAAAACGCCTAGGTCTGAATGGAGCCTTAGGCCTCGTACACACTCGTTTTCCTCGACATAATACATCAAGAAACTTGGTGGCAGACCTTTTTTTTGCAGAGGAAAACGGTTGTGTGTATGTTTTTCATTGAGAAAACTGTCATGGAACTCAATGAGAAAAAAAGAGAACAAGTTCTCTTTTTCCTTGTCGGGAGTCTCAATTTCCTCGTCGTGTTCCTCGTCGGGCTGGTTTTCGATGAGAAACACGTTCGTGTGTATGCTTAGAAACCTGCACATGCTCAGATGTGTGGCGCCAGTGGAATCAAACTTCCCCTTTATAGTGCCGTCGTACGTGTTGTACGTCAACTCGTTTGAGAACGACGAGATTTGGTATTGACAGTGTGTACGCAAAGATTCTCGACAAGCCTAACAAGGAACTCGTAGAGGAAAATGATGTTTCATTTATGACGAGTTCCTCGGTCGTGTGTACGAGGCCTCACTGAATTGTAGCAACAAAAAATCAGGTCTCCTGCTCTACCAGACTGAGCTGTGCTCTGTAGTAGAGATGTAATTTTTCTTTCCTCATTATAACATAAATGTAAAAACTAGAATACTGGGTCGTAGTAATTTAAGTACAAAATAAACCAGTTGATGGTTTTATGTAAAGAACAATGGAAAATTATATAATATATATATAGTTATATATTATATAACAATTATATTGGATATTTATGTTCCAAATATTTTTCATTAAGGCATTTTATTGATTGAACTTTTTTTATTATCTGAATTTTAATGATTAAATATTTTTTTTCCTTCTCCAATGGATTAAGCTCAGTCTTAGTCAGTCAAGTAAAAATATCTCTAAATTGCAGAACTTGAGGTTAATCAGCCGCAAAGGTAGAAAACAAGCAGTGCGAGCCAAGAGCACACTGTGGATGAGATTTAAATGGGCCACAATGTCCTTCAAAATTACACCGCTACTAGCCAAATCTATTGAAAATTCAATAAAGTTGGAGCTGTATAACACCACTATGTTCATAAAACATCTTTCATAATTCAGAAGACTTGAATAGATTTTTTTAGTCTTTATTCATCTTAGGCAATCACAATACGATGTTCTTAGAGATCCTATGTGAGTTTAAAATTCTATCATTGATTTTTATGATGTTACCACTTGTAAATGATCATAGTAAAGAAATAAGATTTAATTAGGAAAAGTAAAAAAACAATGTATTAAGTGGCGAGGCAGTAGCTGTTGTGTTTGGAATATCAAAGATCTAAAACTGGGTTGTAAAAATAGTGAGATTACATCAGGATATGATGAGGTGGCACAAAAAAAGTCCCATAATTATTTCTCATTTTAGGAGAGTGGGCAAATCAAAGAACCAAAACAACCTCCAGTTCTAAAGGGGAGGGAGCAGAAGCTGCCACTAAAGTAAGCTTAAGGCTGCATTCACACCTGAGCGTTTTGTCGCCTGAAGCATGAAGCTCCAAAACGCTAGAGGGGAAAAAATACATTATTCTCAATGGAGATGGTTCACATCTCCACTACAAAACGCCTGATGCAGAACGCCTGACGCAGAACTCCTGAAGCTCAAACAAGTTCTGGACCCTTTTTTTTTGCTCAAATTAAGCGTATTTGGGCGTTTTTCTGTTTTTAATATTGGTGACCCTAGACCTGTCCAAATTTGCGACAAAACACGGTAAAAAACGCATCAAAAATTGCGGTAAAAACGTTGCAAATATCGCAACAAAACATGTTAAAAAACGCAGCAAAATTCTGGCAAAAAGCTACGCTCAGGTGTGAATGCAGCCTTAGGGTTTATTATAGACAAATAGGCTGTTCACTTTTCAAGGGAAGTTGCACTTTGCAGGTTGAAGTTACCCAAGTTCTAAGTAAATGAGGTGAAACTCTATCACTTCCATCATGTACAATTAAAAACATTCATTATGCCTGGTAGTTGTATAAAAAATATTTTAAATGCACTATTTCTGAAACATTGTTGGCAAATTCTCTCCATAAACAAATTTTATAAATCAGACCAATGGCTTTGTACAAGGTGCAGTAACCCATGGGCCCTGGACTTTGATTTGCTTCTAACTGTCATTTTGATTACATGGTTCACTCCACTTTGACACAAGGTCATCTCACGTTGTATTGCCTTAACCACTTGCCGCCCACCCACCGTGAAATGACCGAGGGGCGGTGCAGTGGCCGCTTTGTGTTCCTGGGACACGGCACAACCCCGATCTCGGTAAGGAACCGATGACACAGCTCTTTAACCATGTGATCAGATGTGTCCAATCATAGCTGGTCACATGTAAATGCAAAAGTGCCCTTTATCGGCTCTCCTTGCCTAACACTGACAGAGTATGTGCCGAGGAGAGCCGATCAGCGGCATCTCCTTGCAGACCAGGACAAGTCCAGGACCAGGACAGGTAATCAGGGCACTGATCATCAGAGCCCTGATTACAGTAAAGCCCCAGCAGTGCTCATCAATGACCCCAATCAGTTCCCATTAGTGATTTATTTACATTATCCCTTCTTTCTGTAGGTGGATGATGGCACTGTAATTATTTTATTATAAAAAAAAAATCTAGTTCTCTGCTGTTGGTCACTTGTTCAAAACAATATATCAATTAAGTGTATTAAATTGTCAAACAAATATATTTTTTTAACTCAAATCTTTATTTTTTGCCAATAACATGGTGTGGGTGGAATCCTGACAGTGACATGCTTTTACGCCCCTCCAGCCTGTGTCTTAGAATAAGAGGGAGGTGAAGCCGGCATCAATCTACATGTAATATCCCGCCCCCCCATTGTGTTTAGCTGGTTAGTGAGAATGGAGGAGGAGGGACGGAGTGGGCTGTCAATTACCACTGTGTATACGCCCACATGTGTGACTCTAGAGTCACATGGGCTGCTCAGATGTGATATGGAGTATATGCTCAGCATAGAAACTTACTGAAAACTGAGTATGTACAGAGTAGTCAACACTGCTTCGCAAAATCCCTAGCTGAATTGGCGACATTGGACAGAAGGGGGAATGAAAAAATAGCAGGATCAAGCATGTTTTTGCAGAATGCAGAAAATACACAATTTATTCATAGTTTTTTATCATGTGGGTTTATTGTCACCTTAAGAAGGGTTTTTTTTCCTGAAAACCTTGTCATATAGTGTCAAGTCCTGTGTTGTCTTTGCAGGATGATGGATGGGTAATTGTCATCAGAAACCTCTCAAACAGCATTAATGCTCATGAGCTGAAGAAAAGATTTGAAGTGTTTGGCGAGATCCTTGAATGTCAGGTCCTCAACAAAAGCAGGTAACTAACCATCTTTTTCCTCTTTCATTTGATAGAACTGAAAATGCATAAAATCCAAATTGCACATTGACACTAGAGCGCTGTTGAAACACAGTCTAAGGAATTATGGGTATTATTGGTATTGTACAAGTTAGAAACTGATGCCCACTTCTTAACTATCTTATGTCCCTGGGTAACTATAGGAGATTTAGGAAATTACAGTGTAAGTCTAGTGACTAGCAGACACTTATCATTTGCATGTAAAAACTAAATACATATACAAATGTTTGTCACAATACAGTATGTTTGTCTGTTTGCCTGGAGTTTGACTTTCAAGGCTACTTTTTTTTTCTAAATTCCAGCTGCCATATGCACCAATATATATATATATATATATATATATATATATATATATATATATATATATATATATATATATATATATTAATGCACTTTTTTTGTAAAAATATCAAAGCTTTACATAAAATCTACAGACACGTACCTTACTGCCCTCCATCCATGATCCCAAACGTATCTATTGCTTCTGTCTTACGTCCTTACAGACTGTAGGTCATGACACAGAAAGGAGTTGACCAGCTGACCTCATTAGCACACACCCTGCATCATCCACCCTCCCATTCCCAAGTGCACTTTTTTTTAATGAAAACACAATCAGATTGCATTCCCACATGTGTTTTTTTTTTTTGCGAGGTGGGGCGTTTTGGAGAATTTGTATAAAGATGGCCATACACCATGCAATCTGATGGTATGTTGTGTATTTAGTGAGAGGGGTGATCATGGATTGTTTGCATTTCATTAAAACAAAACATGCAGCTGGGAATGGGAGGGTGGATGATGCAGGGTGTGTGCTAATGAGGTCGGCTGGTCAACTCCTTCCTGTGTCAGGACGTAAGATAATCAATAGATACGTTTTGACTTATGGATGGAGGACAGTAAGGTAAGGGTCTGTAGATTTAAAGGTGAACTTTGCCTTTAAATATAGATTACTACTTCCCCCTTCATAAACCCATAAGACTTTTTTATCCATTGGCAAAGCTTAATTTTAAAAAGTACACGGTTTTCTTTGGTCCAAAAGTATAATTGCACATTTATGAAGCCAGCCTTATGGAAATAAGTTAAACTGTTTCCCTTTCAGAGGAGAGAAGTATGGATTTATCACTTATCGGAGGTCAGAGCATGCAGCAATGTCACTAAAGAAGGGCCCAGCTCTTAGAAAAAAGAATGAACCATCATTTCGCATGAGCTACGGAGGTTCTAGGCATGTTTTTTGGACCAAATATCGGCATCTAGGTAAGATTCATGACCAGAAATTGTTTAATGGTTCATCCATGCCTTTATAGTGTGTGTATATATGTATATATATATATATATATATATATATATATATATATATATAAAATGATTTGCAAGTTTCCTTAACCCCATATTTTATTCATAATAGAAAGCATTTCAAATGTTTAATTTCCCTGGCGATATTCCTGAGTGTGGCTCAAGGTTATCTTTCAGCACTCTTGGCGGTAACCCTGAGCCACACTTGGGATTGCATCTCAGGATCCTGGTGCAGTGTACTTGCCTTGTCCCCAGGATCCTGCAATGTCTCCGTCCTCTGCCCGATGCTCTGTGTTCCAGCTCCGTTCTCTGCGAGCGTATCGGCGCATGGGGGCGGAGCCCGGTGGCAAATTCAAAAAGTACAAAATTGATAACGCATACAGTACACTGTATCTTACAGATTACATTATTGTATAAAATCATTTCACATCCTCTTTTGTCCCTAATACTTTGTCCAGTACCCTGCCTGCACTTTTATATTATATATACAGTTCTTTCTGCCTGGAAAACCAAAAAGTGTCCCTTTATGTCAAAAGTGGTTTGAGACCAGCTAGAAGACAGTGATGGTAAATTAGAATCACTTGCAGAATTAATTTTATTATTATTATATTAATATTTTTTATCATTTTTTATAGATATTAAAATGTATAAATTTAGTGTTTGAAACTTTATCACACCAGGGATGTCTACTATAATCTTGTTTGGACTGATTTAAGTGTGTTATTCCTAAGAATTACAGGCCTAAAATATAAAACGTCAAATTTCTATGCAAAACAATGTACCGATTTGAGACGCAAAAATCTGACATAATTATACCAGGGTGGTTAAACTGAGCAAAAAGGCTTGCATGGCTTGGCTTCATAGTAGAATAGTCTTGATATTTAACTGGCCTTTAGTCCAAACCATTCACCAATTTAAAATATTTGGACCATCTTGAAATTAAAAATACGACAAAAGTCCCAGGACTGTTGACCAGGTAGAATTCTATATCAGCCAAAAATCCTAAACATTCCTCTCAGTTCCCAGACATTTGCAGAGTCAAATAGGGGATGCTACATGGCTTCGATCCAACTTTTTTGAGACATGTTTCTGCCATTAATTTTCAAAATTACCTCATTTAATTTTCTTAAAATGGCACATTTTCTCAGTTTAAACATTTGCTATGTTTTTTTTTTCAATACATTTTATTGGTTTTTCAATAAGATAAATATACAGTCAGTAGTGCATAAAACATACTCCGTTGAGTTCGGACATTACATTAAGTATTTGAATCCCATAAGGGGATAAGGAAAACATTCCTGTCAACACAAGTAAATATCATACAAGTATATATGGGTGTAGAGAGAAGAGGGATAGGGGAGAGAGAGGGAAAGAAAAAAGGGGGGGAATAAGGGAAAAGGCACCTGTACAGTTCATGAAGAAGAAATTTGAGCATCTTATTCAGGTGTCATTATAGGTCATCAAACAATTGAAGATATAGCAACATGTATATTAGGATGAGCAAACGAATCAACGTGAATTCAACCATTTATCAGCAACTGAAAATCCATGGAATTTGTAAATTCTAACCAGCAAGCCCATTGTTAAAACTTCTAGAGGAGTCTTTAGATTGGTGGATTAAGTCTTCCATATCAGCAATATGTTGAATTTTGCGTAGCCAATCAGATATATTAGGGGGAGAAGATTGCGACCACTTAATAGGAATGCATAGTCTAGCTGCATTTATTAGGTGTATAATTATTGAATTCTTGTAAATCGAATCAGGCAATGAAGAGAGATGAAATAAATACTGTTCAGCTGTATAATCAGGAGTGTAGGAAGTGATACGTGAAATTAGATCATGGACCTTTTTCCAGAATGGTTTAATAAAGGTACATCCCCACCATATGTGGAGTAATGTTCCAGGCGCAGAGTTACAGCGCCAGCATAAGGCCGAAACATTCGGATTGAATTTGCTAATAACATAAGGGGTCTTGTACCATCTAGAATAAAGCTTGTACCCTTTTTCTTGGGTCGAAACATTTAAAGATCCCTTATGTAATCGACGGAAAATAAGTTCCCATTGGTCGGACGAAATAGATGTCTTAAGCTCATTTTCCCATTTCAAATTCGTAACGTCCGACTTTAGATCATAACCAGAATAGAGTATTGTATATGTTGAGGAGATCAAATGCCTCTGAGGAGCCTTTTTAAGACACAAGATCTCAAACTGAGTCTTGGGTCTGTACCAATCAGAATTAATGTTGGCCCTGTCAGTGAAACTGGTAATCATGTTATAACCAAGCAAAGATGTCGTGCAATAAGGATATTTCAGAAGAAATGATTCAATTGACAAAAGGTTACCGTGATCAAACAGCATACCAGCCCTAAGTTCTTCAACAACGGGTGGATTAAGAGGGCTGATAGCCGAGCGATCCAGCAGTATTTCTGGGTTATAATATAGTGGAGTCATAGGACCATATGTAGAGGAAATATTATATTTTTTGCAAAGGGATCTGAAATTTTTTAAAGTAGTTCCCGTGACAGGGTGGGAATTAATCGATCTTGGGATTTTCCTAGAACCAATCCATGGTAAGTATTTTAATGGTATAAAATGTGTATAAGAGGATTCTTCCAACACCACCCAGTCCTTAATTTTACTATGAAGATGCCAATCAATGATACGGGACATATGACAAGCCCAATAATATTTTTCAATATCAGGTAAGCCGATCCCTCCCAAGAGCTTGGGGATTATCAGCTTGTCCCATTTGGTCCTAGCTTGTTTACCAGTCCATATAAACTTAAGACAAAGTCGTTTAAATTTACTGAAAAACGTACAGGGGATGTTAATTGGGATGGTCTGAAATAAATATAAAATCCTAGGGAGAACGTTCATTTTGAGTATATCTGCCCTGCCAAACCACGAGAAGAATCCCTTGTCCCATTTGAGTAGATCCGATTCTATAGTACGTATTAAGGGTGTAAAATTTTTGTGGAATAGATCATGAATTTTAGGAGTTAGATTAATTCCAAGATAAGACAAATGGTCTTCTACCCAACTAAAAGGAAAATTTTGCTGACATAAGGTAACTGTTTTCGTAGGAAGAGATATATTTAAAGCTTTTGATTTCTTGAAGTTGATTTTTAGATTAGAGATGTTTCTAAATAGAGAAAAATCCTTCAATAAAATGGGGATAGTAGTTATAGTGTTGGTCAGGAACAGTAGGATATCATCTGCAAATGCTGCCAATTTATAAGTTTTATCCTTTATAGTGATACCCATAATATCCTCATTATTACGCAATCTGCAGAGAAATGGTTCTAAAATAAGTACGAAAATGATTCAACACCCACTGCGAAAATCAAGATAAACGGCGAGCTGTCGGAGGCTTTCTCTGTGTCGAACGTAACGCGACAGAGATGCCCCTTGTCTCCAATCATTTTCGTACTTATTTTTGCTATGTTTTTTATTTTCTATTGTGACTAAAACATGGGTTTATGAGATTCGCAAATCCTTGCATTCTGTTTTTCTGTAGATTCTGCACAGGGTCCCAAGGTTGCGTATGTATTAATGTCTTAGTGCTATTCCTAATAACAACTAGAAGTAGTCAGACATATGTGGTAGCTGGTAACCTAACCCATATAGCCTTGATCATAACTGCACTGCATCGATGGTTGTGCCATTTTTTGATAAAGCGTTAGATTTTTTTATATGATTGATTTTCTAAATCTGCCATTCTCAATTTGAGTTCTGTCTGTGTTCGTCACAGGTGCCAGGGGAATGCAGGCAGTGCTTTTTTTATTTTTTATTTCTTGGACCAACATTGGTTTCACCCTCCCTGACAATCAGTTGGAGAAAGGAGTGGTCATGCACAGCAAGGGATCATCTACAGATAGGGTTGCCACCTCATCCCTTTAAAACTGAACACATATGAATTACACAAGTTCTGAGGCTTATTTCATGCAGATAGGGCACCAAGGGAGTTTATTTACCACCTTAATCAGCCTTGAAACATGTATAATTCATATGTGTTCAGGTTTAAAGGAATGATATGGCAACACTCTCTACGGACAAAGAGGGTGTCTAGGGGCTCTCAGGGATTAGGAGAAGTAGCCTCTGGACATGTTCTACCCTGTGGGGGGCTCTAATGGGTTGTATTATACTTAATAATTTGTTGTTGATTTACATTGACTGGTTGTCATCCCATCATTAGATTCAAATGTTGAAGAGCCCTCATCAATGAGGAAGAAGTATGAGCCCATGGATTTTGACAACATGCGTCGATGACAGCCTTATAATAGAGGAGTTCCTCAATACCTCAGACAAGGCACTTCCAAGATGTTTACGTTTTTTGAAACAAAAAAAATGGAATAGAGAAACAAAAGACTTGATACTTTAAATTGATGTTTACATTGAACAAAGCTGCTTCTGTATGTGATTTTATCCCATGGTGTTGCTGTCTCACTGCCACATTTTAGAATTGTTGCTTTTCCAGGTATGTCTGTAAACCTCCTGTCCTCCCCCTTTCCCCCCGTGGTTGCAGCTGTGTTCTCCATAACATTTTGTCTGTAGTGCGTAAAAACAAAACCCAAAAAACAAAAAATGTATTTTGTGAATAGTCTGAATTACAAAACTAATTTTAATTGGGGGAAGCAAAGGTGTATATTCTTAAAAAATAATAATGTATTTATGGTTTATATGTACTGTATTTCAGATTGTTGTTTGCTTCATCTTGAACTATGCACTCTAGTGAGGTGTTTGCAAAAGATCAGAATTAATCCTTAAGTTTTATTATTCATTATCCAACTGCAGGACACTAAAGGCTGGTCTGGAAGAATGCATGGCATTGACAACAAAAGACATAATATTGCAGCAAAATATGTTCATGTTATATATATCTATATATATCTATATATATCTATATATATCTATCTATATATATCTATATTGTTATATCTATATATATATAGATATATATAGATATATATATTTAGTGGTGTATGTATAAATAGCACATTGTAAGAGTAGAAATTGTGTTTTTCAAGGCCACTGGATCGCACGCACATTGTGGAAATACCACACTGGTACTTTAATACTTTCCTGCCTTTTTTAAGCCTCTGAGGGAGCTGTATTCATATGTGCTTTAAAAGCAATTTTGAACTTGCACAGTACTTACTTTACAGTTACAGTAATGAATCTATCAGTGTAAATACCACATTCCTTCATTTTTCTTAAAAAAAATGTTGTTTTGTTTGTAAGTACAGTACAAAGATTTGTGCAGTAGGTAACCCATAATTCCATCTTGTAATGTGAATATTTTTGATATGTCCACTTTTTCCTCTCAGCATCCGAGAACAGTTTGAACATGTTTTCTTTACATGCCTGAGCAAAAAAAAAAAAGGATCAGTTAACATGCCTACAAATGAAAGTGTGCAAAAAAAATTATTCAATGCCAATGTCAAACAGTCAGCTTATCTAAATAAGAGAATGAGAGGGATAAACGGATTGATTGGTAGGCACACAGTTTCTTTCAAAAGCTTATTCTTTCGTTCTGATCCAGCAATATGTAATGAGGTGCCCTGTGAGAAATGTTTGTGTCCAAAACCTCATTTAGTCAAACAAATTGTATCTGTTATCAATGATAATATGTGTTTATTTCCAAAGATTATTAGGGAGATCTGTCTCCTTATCACCTTATTGTATGCAGTGAATTCACGATCTTGCTATGTGACAGCAATACACGCCTGGAATAATGGTCGCCATGTTGTGACAGAGGCATTTAATCTTATGTTAGCCTCCAGTCTGATTTGGACATCCATTCTTTATCTATAAAAGCAAACATGTGCTTTGTCAACAAAGAACAAGACCTCATTATTGCCCCTAACAAGCAGTACATGCTTGCACTTCCTTTGCACCCCCACCTAGCCATTCAGGTAGTAGCAACATTGGAAATATTGGGTTCTTTATGTCATGGAGGAGCATGTGACTTGCTCTTCTCTCTCTCATGTGACAGTGCCAGTGCTTGGTGTTTGTCCCACAGTCTAGACATTCCTATAGTTTGGACTACAGCAACTCTGATACACAGGAGTTCCTTTTCTCGCTTCTGGTAGCTCAATGGCAAGGTGGGGGAGCAGAAGTAAAGCAAACATGTTGCTGGGGAGGGGGGGCATTGAAGTTAACCTGTTGCTTTGCCTGCCTAGTTAAACCATGCGTTTCTAGTGCAGGTCTCAATCCGATTGGTGATAATGATAAAAGGCCTTTTATTTCTAAGGGAAATAACTTATCTTTGTGTAAAAGCCATTATGTCCAATAACACCAATGTTGTGAATATTCGTATTTATGTTTTGGGAACAGGGACTGCTGAAGCTGCTTAATATATGTTTACCAGGGTAGTTTAGAATGTAGGATTAAGCCATTTTGTGTAGGTTAAGAGACGTAGCCTTACTACTTCAAATAGTTACCGGCTGAAGGACTTCTTCCGGTCTTATTTTTTTATATTTTGCCAAAGTTTCCAGCAGCTCCCACAACCCAGGGTAGGATTAAACATACCTCTTTGGCAAACACCTTATTGTAGATCTGCCTTTCTGTCATAGTATTTCCATAAAATGATGTTTACATGTGATTGCTATAGAGTTTACTGTAGAAAAAAAATAAACAAAAAGATATATAGCTATATATATAAGTATATAATATATGATGCCCTTAGGGTAATTAGTAATGTCCTGTGTTGTGCTGATAGTTTTGAGAACAATATGGAGTATTGGTCACCTGACTCAAAGCATACAGTTTACCTAAAGCCCATGATGCCTTGGGGTTCAAATTGTATCCAGATCAATGATCAATATATTTTTTAAACAGTTTTTCTGTGGCAGACGGGTTTCCTTTGTTTTGTTTTGCCTGCCTATGGCTTTTTTGTCGCCTGCTTGTAAAGGTCATTAGTGCTTCCTTTTGGTGACCAGATTTCCTTTCACATAGAAGACCTGATAGTAGATGCTGTTATGACCAAGTCTTTAAGCTTGGTGTAAATATTCAGTGGATTGAAGAACTGTATTTGTTTCCATGAGGCCTTTAGACTATTGTTTAGCAAGCTTGTTGTTCAGCACTTATGCAATGCTTACATACTTGCACAGGTAGTTACAAAGCAGGCTCATCTTGAGTATGTTCATCCGTAAGCCACGTTTGATCCTTTTTATTTAAATGTTATTTCAGTGGTAACGCACTTAACACCTATGAATGTATTTCAAGATAGATCGTGGCCTGTATTAAAACTTTAACAGTGGCAATCATGTTTTAGTGTAAACTCTTACTATGGAATCATACAGTGTCTTTTTATGACATTATTGAATCTGTAATTTGGTCTTTGGGTTTATCATGATTTTCGGTATAACAATAAGCAGGTTATTGCTGGTTTGAAGGGAGTAAAGTACTACAACATGAATTATATAATCTTTATTCAATATTTTGTTAATATGCTTACTTATGCAAATAAAGGTGTTATGGATTGTTTTATTAGACAATCTATAGGATAGAGTAAACAACTATAAGTTTATGTGATTATTTAGCCAGTGCCATTAATCATACAATAACATCTATGAGAATATAGCAGTTTAAAACAGGACTCACGAAAAAAAAATCTTTTATCAGATATGTTCCTCAATAATCACAAATTATATAAATCAACTTTGTGTGCATCAAATGCCTTTGCAAAGCCCAATAATAACCTAATTAACGAATTGATGACATCATCCTAGTGCCGCAGAGAGCAGAGCTGGGGGATAGACTGAGCAGGCTCTCCCACAATAAAGTGCCAGCGGAAACCTACATGGGGCAGATACAAGATCAGTCCCCCTGCACAAGGGTGGAGAGCCTCAATGACTGGTCTTTATTGCATTAAACTCCTGCACAAAGTAGCAAGGTGCAGGAGTTGTTTCATGCTGGACTACTGCATGGATATGGAAAAAATACACAAGACTTCAAGATTCAAATAAAAATAAACAAGCCTTTTTGTATTTAGACAATATTCCTTTAGCCCAAATTTCAGCGTTAATGTAATGATATGACAAAACCTAGTTCGGCATAACACCCAAGTTATTCAAGGCTGTGGTTGTAGCGCTTGCCAGGAACCACCTTTTTTTTTTTTTTTTTTTGAAAAGGCATACATTTACATTTACAATTGCATTTGGTGAGGCTCTAGTAGGGGTCGCTACTTGAAGACAACTGTTGTGTTTGGGCACACGTTGGGTTGCTACTTGGAGACTGTGGTTGAGCCTGTCCTGTTTATGTCCTGTTTCTAGAGATAGCCTCGATCCACCATATTGCCTTCAACTCGGAAGCCACAATGTGAAAAGCACCAGTGTAAATCATATTCTTTCATTTCTTTAAGAAGAATCTGTCAGAAAAACTGACTTCACTGGAAAATTTCCATCAATAAGTAGGAAAATATAAGAGGTAGGTCATTCATCTGGAAAAATGACCCTAAAAGATCAGAGAGCTTTGCCAAGAGACTTCTTGAGTAATTTACATACAAAGAAGTCATAATAAATCACCCTAATGTTTTAGTTTTGGGTGGAGTCCTTAATTCAAATAAGTCAGGCGCACATGCTTTTTATATTCTATATCAGTATTCTGGCTAATAAGTACAGAGACCTAAATTTCTGTAGTTAGTTCTGTGTAATCACATGTATTTTATTTTTTCCTGTTTTACCCCACAATTAGTGTATGCAGATACATCAATGTTAATATATTCTATATTAAAAGTAAATGCACCTTGAACATATGAATGGGGAAATGGAACTATTAGGAATTCTATGGGGAATAGATTGGATTATTATTTTTTTAAATGTTCTTTGAATGCAAGTTTTAGCCACTAAAAAAAAATATTTTCTTATGCTTAATGCCCTATATTGCGTATCTACTGATATACCTTCGGATCCTTCTTAGTTAAGTCCTTTCCACTGGATAATAAGAAATAAAGCAATATGGCCACTCAATATGGCCAAATTGTCTGTCCATGTCACATATTAGTCATGTGAATTGCATTAATCTGTTTCAATAAGCCAGTAACTCTCCTGTTAAATGTGACAGGTCAGCAAAACTCACCATTCCCCTAAGTGTGCAGTCTGTTCATTTTTTTATATTCTTCATTGTAATCAATCTTTCTTTTCCCACTTCCTATCAGCAATTCGCCTAGGGCTGTTTAAATTTCATTCTTGTCTGTTGCTTTTCATGTTTACTCTTTGATTTCCTTGTGTTATTTTTATACAAGTGAAAACTCTAATCATTTGTACAGTTTTCTAATTTCATATTACACTCTACATGTACATAATTTTCCTTTTTATTTCTAGTGGTGTTTTGCCCTGTGTAATTACAATTTTGTGTTTTCTTTTAACCTTGCCCATCCTTAGCACCATTAAGCAATAGTATGAGAATTCTACCCGTCCAATTTTCTAACTTGCCCCCTTGTTGCTATCCAATAGCATAGTGTCGCTGTCCTGTAGTCTCCCTAGTTAGACTTCCCCTAAAATGCCCAAATTTATTGAAACCTCTAAAGCCCAAACTTTTTTTTTTTTTTTTTTTTTTTAATAGCGTAGGGCAGGGATCTTCAAACTACGGCCCATCAGCTGTTTCAGAACCATACATCCCATGAAGCATTGTAAAACTCTGACATTCACAGACATAACTTGGCATGATGTGAATTATAGTTTCTGAACAACTGGAGGGCCATAGTTTGGAGATCCCTGGCGTGGAGGAAATTAAAATTGCTGTCGGTTTTCCTCATTTAGCAGATTTCCCTTCAATTCTTGTCCTGTAGCCTCAACAGAAAGTGAGAGGATCTTTCCAATGTGGGAGATATCCCCTTTTTTACAGTTGTCATACTGTAGGAACAAATGTCCCTATTAAAAAATTTCCATTATATATATATATTTTTTTTTGGCAACTCATAATTTAGGATTCACACTCAATTTCATTTGAGATTGGTGGTCAGGACAATTGGAGAGAATGAATGAATGAGGACACAGACAGTAAATAAAAATCTGACTATGGTCCTAACCTCTCACTATATCCAATCTAAATAACATGCCTTTAATTATACTTTAAGGAAATTAAAGAAGTTTATGTTGCCTTCTGTAATCAAGCACCCTTCAGCTATTTTCTAACCTGCATCACTGCTGGAACCTGTTTGGTTGGAAAGTCACCGACACCTTACCTTCCCCTCCATTGTACTTCCACCTTGGGCCAGATTGAACATAGTGGACCTTATGTGTAAAAAGTTTTTGGAGGCAAGGTCTTTTATACCCATAGTGTGGCTCATGTTCTTCTGGTGCAGGATGGGAAACCTGGTTTCTATGGACAACACAAACTTTCAGCCATTTTATTCATAAGTCAACAATTCAGAATGACCCATGGGCTTTTTGGGGTTTCTATCAAGACAGTGATTCTATAAACCTTGCAGAATGATAGAATGTAATACTCAAGATCACAGTGCATGGGGCATTATTATCAATCTAGCGTGAATATGGGTAATAAAAATGTTTTGTATGATTTAATATTTTTCATTAGGATTGTGTATGGATTTTCACCATACCACATCAGTTTATTTATGATTACATAATAAATCTATTTTTTTGTATGAATACTGCTAATTCTTGAATTAATGGTTAAAATGAATGATTCATGTGTTCTGTTTTATTAACGGTAGAGGTTTTTCTTTTTGTTATATATATATTTCACTTTTAAATTGAATTCTGTTATACATTTTATTTATGTACCATACGTTTTACCCTCAAATTACATACATTTTCTTGACTTTTTTTGTGTGATTTAACTGTCTACCTTATAAAGAAAGAGGATGTTTTATTGTATTTTTACATTCAGATCGTATAGTTTCGTAGATAATTTAACCAAAATCGCTCAGTGTATTATCCAGTGAGTAAAATTATATTTTAAACTGTGTAAATACTTTCTGGACTGGCTTCTTTTATTCAAATTCTATTCCTCTGGATAAGGAATTTCTTGTTTACATTACGGAATAAACTGTAGAATCTCTACGTTCATGTACTGTAAATAGCAAATGTGTTAAGCCTATGAATAAAACTATACCATGGATGGTAAAAACCTAACAATTAAAATTATTGTCTTGTGGATCTTCCTTATTGCTTTTTACAAATGGATGCGAATTTTTATTGGTACCCATGACTTCAGATCGTTTATTTTTCCTTATGCGGCAATTAGCCTTAACTTTCTGTCTCATTATTGGAAAATAGGAAAAATCTATTGTAACTATCCAAAAGGTCCTGGTTGGAGTTGGACTTTCACATTAATCTCCTGTTCAAGAGGAGGATTTTCAAGAAGATCTGTCATAAGGCAATGAATTTAAAGTTGACTTAATAAAAGACATCAGCTCAAACTGCAGCAAAGGAGCAAGTCAATTGTACCACCGTGCTCATGTGCTAACAAGGAGCATATCAATATGAATAGAGTAGAATGACTGATATGTAATTTCATCAGTCTATTGCTTCTCCTTTTCCTGCCATATGACAGGTTGGATGCAGCTTTTTGGTGTTACTTGGGAGAAAAATAAGTTTTCCTGCTTTGCCAGATAGTGCTGTGCTGTGTGGCAGAGCTGTTTAGGGCCACTTGTCAGATTTTCACACAGACTTATACAGAAGCTCAATGCAGCCCTGTGTGACTATCTCCAAGTCTGTTCAGGTCCAGAAACAAAAACTGAAAAGCACTGCATCCTTTTCTGTTTTTGCAGACCTAAACATGATGGATCGGAGGTAGCCTGATATAAACAGACTGCTGGTTCATTTGCAGTGCCTTGAAAAAGTATTCATACGCCTTGAAATTTTCCACATTTTGTCATGTTACAACCAAAACCGTAAATGTGTTTTATTGGGCTTTTGTGTTATAGACCAACACAAAGTGGCACATAATTGTGAAGTGGAAAGAAAATGATAAATGTTTTTCAATTTTTATTACAAATAAATATCTGAAAAGTGTGGCGAGCATTTGTATTCAGCCCTCTTTACTCAGATACATACACCTAACTAAAACTTAGTAGAACCAATTACCTTCAGAAGTCCCCTATTTAGTAAATGGAGTGCACGTGTGTGTGTGTGTTTTGATCTCAGTATAAATACAGCTGTTCTGTAAAGCCCTCTGAGGTTTGTTAGATAACCTTCATGAACAAATAGCAATATGAAGGCCAAGGAACACACCAGGCAGGTCAGGGATAAAGTTGTGGAGAAGTTTAAAACAGGGTTTGGTTATAAAAAAAATATCCCAAGTTATGTACATCTCATGGAGCACTGTCCAATCCATGGTTTTGGTAAGTCTGAAGACCAAAACTACAGAAAATCGAATAATGTGTATGGGGTCTAATAGTTGTCTTGTGGACAGATTTTCCCACCTGAGCTGTGGATCTGCAGCTCCTCCAGAGTTACCATGGACCTCTTGGCGGCTTCTCTGATTGATGCTCTCCTTGCCTGGCCTTAAGATTAGGTGGACGGCCATGTCTTGTTATGTTTGCAGTTGTGCCACACTCTTTCCATTTTCGGATGATGCATTGGACAGTGCTCCATGAGATGTACAAAACTTGGGATATTTTTTTTATAACCAAACCCTGTTTTAAACTTCTCCACAACTTAACCACTTGCTGACCGCGCTATAGCGAAAATACTGCTACAGCGCGGTCGAGTAGTTTTGACACGACGTCCCTGGGACGTCGTCCTTCACTTTCGCGATTGCGCGTCCCCTGGGACGCGCTCGCGAAAGTGTCCGTGATCACGCATCACAGATCACGGTAAATTGCCGCTGATAGCGGCCGTTTACCACGTGATCGCGCCTTCAAATGACGGCGCGATCACTTGTAAACAAACCGGCGTCATTTGATGACGCCGGTTCGTCCCTCTCCTCCCTCTGCTCTCTGTACTGTTCGGTACAGTGTGCGAGGAGAGGGGGGGGGGAGCGGGGTGTCAGCAGCTGAGCTGTGGCTGGATCTGTGACAAATGCAGTCACAGATCCAGCCATCCCTCAAAACATCCCAGCTCTGCAATCCCCAGTACACAGCAATCCCCCCAGTACCCAGCATTACCCCAGTACCCCACAATACCCCAGTACCCTGCATTACCCCAGTACCCCACAATACCCCAGTACCCTGCATTACCCCAGTACCCCACAATACCCCAGTACCCTGCATTACCCCAGTACCCCACAATACCCCAGTACCCTGCATTACCCCAGTACCCTGCAGTACCCCACAATACCCCAGTACCCCACAATGCCCCAGTACCCCAATACGCTGCAATACCCCAGTACCCCAATACTCTGCAGTACCCCAATACTCTGCAATACCCCAATACTCTGCAGTACCCCAATACTCTGCAGTACCCCAATACTCTGCAATACCCCAATACTCTGCAATACCCCAGTACCCCAATACTCTGCAGTACCCCAGTACCCCAATACTCTGCAGTACTCCAGTACCCCAATACTCTGCAGTACTCCAGTACCCCAATACTCTGCAGTACTCCAGTGCCCCAATACTCCAGTACCCCAATACCTCAGTACCCCAATACCGCAATACCCTGTGCGATACCCTGAAATACCCAAATACTCTGCAATACCCAAATACTCTGCAATACCCAAATATTATCGCCTATGGGGATTTTTAGGTAGCGAAGTTTTGGCGCCATTCCATGAGCGTGCGCAATTTTGAAGTGTGACATGTTGGGTATCTATTTACTCGGCGTAACGTCATCTTTCACATTATGAAAAAAAATTGGGCTAACTTTACTGTTTTTTTTTTTTTTTTTAGCACAAAACTGTTTTTTTTTAAAAAACACGCGTTCAAAAAATTTCTACGAAAATACCGTGCGAGATAAAAAGTTGTAACGGCCGCCATTGTATTCTCTAGGGTCTTTGCTAAAAAAGCATATATATAATGTTTTGGGTTCTATGTAATTTTCTAGCAAATAAATGATGATTTTTCCATGTAGGAGAGAAATGTCAGAATTGGTCTGGGTGTTCCAGAACGCCTGATGGCGTTCCCTGCATGTTAGGCCTCTGTGTGTGGTCACGCTGTGTAAAAGTCCCACACATGGGGTATCGCCATACTCGGGAGGAATAGCAGAATGTGTTTTGGGGTGTAATTTGTGGTATGCATATGCTGTGTGTGAGAAATAACCCGCTAATATGACAGAAACAAGATTTTTTTTTTTTACAGAATTTTCAGTCGTTTTTCTTTTATAGCGCAAAAAATAAAAAACCCACAGGTGATCAAATACCACCAAAAGAAAGCTCTATTTGTGTGAAAAAAAGGACACAAATTTCAAATGGGTAGAATGTTGTATGACTGAGTAATTGTCATTCAAATTGTGAGAACACCGAAAGCTGAAAATTGGTCTGGTTAGGAAGGGTGTTTAAGTGCCCAGTGGTCAAGTGGTTAATCCCTGACCTGCCTGGTGTGTTCCTTGGCCTTCATATTGCTATTTGTTCATGAAGGTTATCTAACAAACCTCAGAGGGCTTTACAGAACAGCTGTATTTATACTGAGATCAAAACACACACACGTGCACTCCATTTACTAAATAGGGGATTTCTGAAGGTAATTGGTTCTACTAAGTTTTAGTTAGGTGTATGTATCTGAGTAAAGAGGGCTGAATACAAATGCTCGCCACACTTTTCAGATATTTATTTGTAATAAAAATTGAAAACCATTTATCACCCCAGAAGACGTGGATCGGGGCCATTCTGTGCAAAACGAGCTGCACAGTGGAGGTAAGTATGACATGTTTGTTATTTTGAAGAAACATTTTTTTTCCCCTTTATTAACCCTTTAACATGGATTTGCAGCATTTAATTTGCAGAACATTCCCACAACTTTGAAGATTTTTTTTTGTGAAGCAAACAACAACAAATAGGACAAAATAACAGAAAAGTTAATGTGCATAACTATTCACAACTACAGAAGTCAATACTTTGTAGAGCAACCTTTTGCGGCTATCACAGCTCCAAGTCGCATACATTTTGTCTCCCACATGCCTCTTCGCAAACCCAAAACGTGCCATTTAGTTTTTTGCTGAAAGTAATGGCTTTCTTCTGTCCACTCTCCCATAAAGCCCAACTCTATGGAGCGTATGGCTTATTGTCGTCCTATTTACAGATACTCCAGTCTCTGCTGTGGAACTCTGTAGCTCCTCCAGGGTTACCTTAGGTCTCTGTGTTGCCTCTCTGATTAATGCCCTCCGTGCACAGTCTGTGAGTTTTGGTGTGCAGCCATCTCTTGGCAGGTTTGTTTTCTTGTGCCATATGCTTTCCATCTGGTTATGATAGATTTGATGGTGCTCCTACAGATCTTATTTTATAACCTATCCCTGACTTGTAATTCTCAACAACATTATCCCTTAGTTGTTTGGAGAGTTCCTTGGTCTTCATGGCAGTGTTTGGTTAGTGGTGCCTCTTGCTTAGGTGTTGCAGCCTCTGGGGCCTTTCAAAAAGGTGTGTATATGTAATGACAGATCATGTGACACTTAGATTGCACACAAGTGGACAGCATTTCACCAATTATGTGATTTCTGAATGTAATGGTTGCACCAGAGTTTTTTATGGGCTTTATAACAACATACGCACATGCCAATTATCAGTTTTTTTATTTCTGCAAAATAGTTTGATGTATATATTTTTCTAATTTTACTTAATCAACTTAGACTATTGTGTTCTGACACATTACATATAATTCAGATAAAAAAAAAAACATTGAACTAAAGGCTGTAATGTAACAAAATAGGTAAAAAGACACTGTAACTAAACCCTGGCTGTAGCACAGTATTGTACTGTTAGCCATTATTGAAAACAGAAAACAAAACAGAAAGTTTAAGTGGTATCCTTTAGGGTTGATTTACCAAAGGCAAATAGACTGTGCACTTTGAAGTTCTACTGATTTCTATCATCCAATCTATTCCTTGCACCTGATTGGGTATTCTTTACAAAGTGAAGGTTCACCACATTCACCAAGCTCTGGGGAAAAATGAGTGTAACTGCACTTGCATGGTTTTTATCTAAACCATTTTAATTGTAGCTCTGGCTGTATGGTTAGGGTATTTGTCCAGCTGGAAGGTGAACCTCTAACCCAGTCTCAAGTCTTTTGCAGACTGTAACAGGTTTTCTTCTAAGATTGCTCTGTATTTGGCTCCATCCATCTTCCCATCAACTCTGAGCAGCTTACCTGTCCCTGCTGAAGAAACACATCCCCACAACATGATGCTGCCACCACCACATTTCACGGTGGGGATGGTGTGTTCAGGGTGATGTGCAGTTTTAGTTTCCCGTCATACATAGCATTTTGTTTTTAGGCCATCTGGTGCTCTGGTCTCATCTCACCAGAGCACCTTTTTCCACACGTTTGCTGTGTCACCCACATGGCTTCTCACAAACTGCAAACAGACTTCTTATAGCTTTCTTTAAACATTGGCTTTCTTCTTGTTACTCTTCCACAAAGGCCATATTTGTGGAGTGAAGCCCCATACACACTATTCAATTTTTTTGCAGATTTTTGTCTTCAGATTTACCAAAACCATACATTATGTCAAACTTTACCAGTTTCAATTTGTATGCAATCTCTTTGCATGGAAATGTTCTCTTAGCTTAGTGAATGTGGTAAAAATGTACTTCACAACGAAAACCCAGTCACCTGAAAGGAAAAACAAAAAAATGAATTTTGAATTGCACACGATTGGATGATGGCTGCCAGCAGAGCTTCACCTCATTCACTAAGCTAAGGAAGAATTCTCTTGCAAAGTGAGAAGCCTATTTGCATTTTTAAAATCAACACCTAGTCTGAACAATAAAAAGATTAATACAGTTCCTGGTCCAAACTGTCACTCCTGTATGCTAAAGAAAATAAGATAAGTGATTGAAAAAAAATTATACACTGTATCTTATTTTACCTAGTACAGTAATTGAGCAAATTGCACCACTTTTTAAAAGGAGTAAAAAGCTTCAACTGGGTGAAGTCATACAAATATTTCTATTGAATATTGTTCAGAATAATTGAATAACTAAGAATCAGCCTAACATTTTAAAAGATAGGAGATTTGTTAAAGTGACCCTTTTCATGACACGGCTGCCAAAAAAAGTAAGTAAGTAAACAACTTACCGTATTTATCGGCATATAACATGCACAGGTGTATAACACGCACCTTCATATTAAGAGGGAAGTTTCAGGAAAAAAATATTACATTTTAAATATAGAACTTTGAAGCAAAATAAGGGTCAGTGCCCATCAATGCAGCCTTATCAGTGCCCATCTGCAGCCTCAAAATTGCCCATCAATGCAGCTTGATCAATGCCCATCTGCAACTTCACAATTGCCCATCAATGCAGTTTAATCAATGCCCATCTGTAGCCTCACAATTGCCAATTAATGCAGCTTGATCAATGCCCACCTGCAGCCTCAAAATTGCCCATTAATGCCCATCTGCAGCTTCACAATTGCCCATTAACTACTTGCCGACCGCCCACCGCAGTTATATGGCGGGACGGTGGCACTGCTGGGCGAGAGCACGTAGCTCTACGTCCTCTCTTTAGTGGCCGCTAGGGGGCGCGTGTGCGGCGCCGGCTGCCCGCGAGCGTGCCCCCGCTCGTCCTACGCGCGTGCCCGGCGGGCACAATCGCCGCCGGGCACGCGCGCTCGTTCGTTACAGAGCGAGGAACGAGAGGTATGTGTGTAAACACAAAGCTCTCGGTCCTGTCAGCGGGGGAAGCGCTGATCTCCTGTTCATACAATGTATGAACAGGAGATCAGTGATTTTCCCTAGTGAGGCCACCCCCCCTACAGTTAGAACACACCCAGGAACACACTTAACCCCTTCCCTGCCCCCTAGTGTTAACCCCTTCACTGCCAATGGAATTTTTATAGTAATCCAATGCATTTTTATAGCATTGATCGCTATAAAAATGCCAATGGTCCCAAAAATTTGTCAAAATTGTCCGATGTGTCCGCCATAATGTCTCGGTGCTGAAAAAAAAACGCTGATCGCCGCCATTACTAGTAAAAAAAAAATATTAATAAAAAGACCATAAAACTACCCCCTTTTTTGAAAACGCTATAAATTTTGCGCAAACCAGACAATAAACGCTAATTGGTATTTTTTCATTTACGAAAAATATGTAGAAGAATACGTATCGGCCTAAACTGAGGAAAAAAAACGTTTTTTTATATATTTTTTGGGGATATTTATGATAGCAAAATGTAAAAAATATTGCATTTTTTTTTCAAAATAGTCGCTCTATTTTTGTTTATAGCGCAAAAAATAAAAACCACAGAGATGATCAAATACCACCAAAAGAAATCTCTATTTGTGGGACGCCAATTTTGTTTAGGAGTCACATCGCACGACCGCGCAATTGTCAGTTAAAGCGACGCAGTGCCGAATCACTAAAAGTGCTCTGGTCTTTGACCAGCAATATGGTCCGGGGGTTAAGTGGTTAATGCAGCTTGATCAATGCCTATCTGTAGCCTCACAATTGCCCATGAATGCAGCTTGATTAATGCCCATATTCAGCCTCCCCATTGCCATGAATGCAGCCTGATCAATGCCCATTTCAGGGAGGGGGGCCGGATGAGCGCCAGCAGATTACATACAGTGCAAAAGAATCTCCTGTTTATTTGGCGACCTCTTTAATACAAATTCTTGCCTCCTGGACCGGCTTCTATGACAGACAGAACACTGGTCCAATGCCGGCCCAGTAGACAGGACTTCCTATTACAGAGGCCGCTGAGTAAACAGGAGATTCTCGCTGTATGTAATCTGAAGGCGCTTGTCCCATCCCCTCTCCGTTCTCTCCAAGGCAGCCCAAATTGCAGTATCGGCATATAACATGCACACACTATTTGCAACAGGTTTGCAGGGTGAAAAAGTGAGTGTTAGACGCCAATAAATACAGTATTTTGCAGGTGGGTTTCTTATAACTAAGCAGGGCCGGCGCTAGCGCAAGGCAACTTGGGCACTTGCCTTACAGTGCTAGCGCTGCACAGGGCGGAAAATGGACCAGGACAGTCACCCTCCTTATAAGCCCCAGCACAGAGGGTGTCCCGGACAGTAGGGGGATCGGAGTGGCGGGCGGGGGAAGCAATTACAGAGCAATCAAAAGGGAGAGAGAGAGAGAGACGTGACAGGCAGCTGTTGATGTGGACAGTTTTAATAAAATAAATGTTTAAATACGATCCACTCACTTTTCATGTCAGAGCTGTAGTAGGCATGACAGTCTGTGAAGTCGGCTGTCCTATTCTCCCCTCCAATCCACTGGAGGAAGCCAAGGATACAAAGCCGTGGGGAAACTGCAATGTGCTGTCAGCCTGGGATGCTGTGACCAATCAGGGCGTTCTGGAGGCTTAACCACGCCTCCATCATCAGAGGCTGACAATTCACATGAGTTTCCCGCGCTCTGTTTCCTCCAGTGATTCAATGATAACAGCAGCGTGGATCAGAGGGGAGAATGGGACAGCCGACTTCACAGACACTGACATATATACAGCTCTAACATGAAGAGTGAATGGATCGTATTTAAACATTTATTTTATTAAAAACTTCCACACCAGCAGCTGCCCGTCACCTCTTTCTCTCCCTTATGTTTGGACTCTGTATTCCCCCTCCTCTGTATTTTCTCCCCCCTCCTCCTCTGTATTTTCACCCCCCCCCTCCTCCTCTGTATTTTCTCCCCCCTCCTCTGTATTTCTTCCCCTCTCCTCTGTATTTCTCCCCTCCTCTGTATTATTCCCCCTTCCTCTGTATTTCTCCCCCCTCCTCTGTATTTCTCCCCTCTCCTCTGTATTTATCCCCCCTCCTCTGTATTATTCCCCCCTCCTCTGTATTATTCCCCCCTCCTCTGTATTTCTCCCCCTCCTCTGTATTATTCCCCCCTCCTCTGTATTATTCCCCCCTCCTCTGTATTTCTCCCCCCTCCTCTGTATTATTCCCCCCTCCTCTGTATTTCTCCCCCCTCCTCTGTATTTCTCCCCCCTCCTCTGTATTTCTCCCCCATCCTCTGTATTTCTCCCCCATCCTCTGTATTATTACCCCCTCCTCTGTATTATTACCCCCTCCTCTGTATTATTCCCCCCCCTCTGTATTTCTCCCCCCTCCTCTGTATTATGCCCCCCTCCTCTGTATTATTCCCCCCTCCTCTGTATTTTTCCCCCCTCCTCTGTATTTCTCCCCCCTGCTCTGTATTATTCCCCCCTCCTCTGTATTTCTCCCCCCTCCTCTGTATTATTCCCCCCTCCTCTGTATTATTCCCCCCTCCTCTGTATTTCTCCCCCTCCTCTGTATGATTCCCCCCTCCTCTGTATTTCTCCCCCTCCTCTGTATTTCTCCCCCCTCCTCTGTATTATTTCCCCCTCCTCTGTATTTCTCCCCCCTCGTCTGTATTATTCCCCCTTCCTCTGTATTTCTCCCCCCTCCTCTGTATTATTCCCCCCTCCTCTGTATTTCTTCCCCCTCCTCTGTATTTCTCCCCTCTCCTTTGTATTATTACCCCCTCCTCTGTATTATTACCCCCTCCTCTGTATTTCTCCCCCTTTTCTGTATTATTCCCCCCTCCTCTGTATTTCTCCCCCTCCTCTGTATTATTCCCTCCTCCTCTGTATTTCTCCCCCCTCATCTGTATTATTCCCCCCTCCTCTGTATTTCTCCCCCTCCTCTGTATTATTCCCCCTCCTCTGTATTATTCCCCCCTCCTCTGTATTATTCCCCCCTCCTCTGTATTATTCCCCCCTCCTCTGTATTATTCCCCCCTCCTCTGCATTTCTCCCCCCTCCTCTGTATTTCTCCCCCTCCTCTGTATTTCCCCCCCTCCTCTGTATTATTCCCCCTCCTCTGTATTATTCCCCCCTCCTCTGTATTTCTCCCCCTCCTCTGTATTTCTCCCCCTCCTCTGTATTATTCCCCCCTCCTCTGTATTATTCCCCCCTCCTCTGTATTTCTCCCCCCTCCTCTGTAATTACCTCCCCTCCTCTGTAATTGTCCCCCTGCTGTCCGGACCCCCCTGTGTGCTGGTGCCCCGTGATACCCCCTGTCGGCTACCATGGGGGTATTGGAGGGAGGGGTCTGTACTGATGGGGGTATCTATACTGATGGAGGTGTCTATATTGATGGGGAAGTCTGCATTATGGGGGGGTGTCTATACTGTGGGGGTCTGCACTAAGAGGGATTCTATGATAGTGGGGGGTCTGCACTAAGAGGGGGGATTCTACACTGATGGGGTGTCTGTACTGAGGGAGGGGGTCTATACTAACGGAGGGTGGTTTGTACTTAGTGTGGGGTCTATACTGACCGAGGTTGGTCTGTACTTAGGAGGGGGGGTCTGTTCTTAGTGAGGGGGATCGATACTGCGAGAGGGGGATCTGTAGTTAGTTAGAAACTCTCCCACTGTGATCTGTGTTATCAGTTTTTTTATTTCTGCAAAATAGTTTGATGTATATATTTTTCTAATTTTACTTAATCAACTTAGACTATTGTGTTCTGACACATTACATATAATTCAGATAAAAAAAAAAAACATTGAACTAAAGGCTGTAATGTAACAAAATAGGTAAAAAGACACTGTAACTAAACCCTGGGTCTATACTAACGGAGGGTGGTTTGTACTTAGTGTGGGGTCTATACTGACGGAGGTTGGTCTGTACTTAGGAGGGGGGGTCTGTTCTTAGTGAGGGGGATCGATACTGCGAGAGGGGGATCTGTAGTTAGTGGAGGGGGTCTGATATATATACATATATAATGTATGGTGTGTGTGTACATGTGCGTTCCGGGGGAGCGGCAAAATGCACCTACGCCTGAGTTGGCAAAAATCCTTGCATCGGCCCTGTAAGTAAGTAACCCTTTGTGACATATATACTGTGTGTGTATGTATGTATATATATATATATATATATATATATATATATATATATATATATATATATATAGAGAGAGAGAGAGAGAGAGAGAGAGAGAGAGAGAGAGAGAAAGAGAGAGAAATACACACACACAATATTATTTTTGTAATTTCAATAATATTTTCTAGCTGATGGTAAAAATTAGCAAAATATTTTAAGATTAATATGGGTTAAAAAGCTAGAACACAGGCTAATTAATTTTCATTTGATGCCTTTTTTTGTTAGAATAATAAAGGTCAGTTTGAATTATTTATTTAAGAAACAGTCTACATACTCCATTTGTTGACAGATATTTTATTATTTTGTAAAACAATTTTACAGATTGTAGTACCTTAAAATCACACTTCTCAAGCAATCTTAACTTTGCATATTTATATACAAGTAACTACACAATAAGTGGACAGCTTTCAGCACAACAAACAGGATATAGTGTTACATCCCAGGAGTTACAGATTATGATGGACCTACCTCAAACATAAGTGGAAAATACAATTCATATGATCATAGTTAAGTACAATTCAGTTTTTCGAGTAAACAAAAAAACGTTCTTCACTTTCCCTGACTAAACCAAATCTTTATTGTGTGTGTCTCACACTCCCCCTTGCAGACACTGCAGATCACAGTGGGAGAGTTTCAGTAACAGAGACAGGGCTGTCATCCAGAAAGTATGAGCAGGACCAGCTGTGACCAAATGTAGATTTACAAACTACAGGCTTGTGAATCATCAGTGATAATGCCGATAGCTACACCATCTGCGACATCTTGTCATCCCACTGTAGTGCAAGCAGACAATGCCTACATTAGAGTGACAACTGTACTCTGAATTCAGGAGCATTGCAGTATCATTGCCACACCATCAACGGAAGTTCCATTATCTGGACCTCACTGGCAGGATCAATAGGCATTTGTGGGACTTTGCAGGGGGGGAAAAAAGGGCAGTCACATTTATAATTAAGTGCTGATACACATATTTTTAATGGGGGGCCATAATTCTATTTTACACTGTAGTGTGATACTGAATAACAGGCTGCAGAATATATTATTTCCCCTACTCATATCTCAAGATGTAGGTGAATGTCAATTTAAGATGGGGGAATTAATTGTATTGTTCACAGACTTAAGGTGGGCCAGATTTCTAAAAATTAGCTTGTCTCCATCCATAAGCTGTTAATCGCAGTTTAGAAAAAACATTATTAGTCAGCACAAATTTAGCTCTACCTTCAGTTGTATTAATTTATGGTTTAAAAATTTGATTTTTTTTTATGTTTTTACATTTTTTTTATTAATACATTTAAATTAATGAAGTGATATTTAAAGTTCAGATTCATAGGCTTTATAACAGTCTTTGAGGTCCTGTTCAGATAACTGATACCTGTGATCGCAGAAATACAGTGGCTGCATTGCTGACCTGCTCAGAATAAGCAAGTCACACATTGAAATCAGAAACCGCTATCTGCCAACTAGGTCAGTGTCAAATGTGAATTGATCAGTTCCCATCTACAGTACACTTGTTTTTTTTTTTTTTTGTGTTGCATCAACGCGTGTTGTGTCACACATTAATTATGCCTTGCCTCAAGGCAGCCCATTTATTTTATATGGACCGGCAATGCACAGAAATGGAGCAAAACAGAGACATGCAGCATTGTTTCTTACACAACACAACACGTGATGCTACCAAAAATTCTGGTGAACTGCAGTGCAGCCATGTAGCACCGTACAACACCAAGTGAATGTTGTGGTAACACAAGCAGAGTGTGTTTCTGCCCTAAAACACTGATGCCAGAGGACCAGAAAGAAAGCCAGACTATTAGCATTTTCAAAGGAAGAGGTTAGCAACAGAAGCCTTGTATTTCTGCTTTGACAGGTTTGCAATTATTCGGTAGACACAGCGTAATCATACACATAAAAAGAGATTGAAGCAGTAGGTAGAACAAATTACAAATACAAAGGTGAGAAAAATGCTCCTTTATTATTATTATATTTATAATGTATATAAAAGAGAGTAAGCAGTACTACACTCTGATGATGTATTCTGGTTCAATAAAATGTATTCTTGTCAATACAACAATGCTGGTCCCCACCTAGAGTACCGCCCCTCTCTGACATGTTTCACCCATACAGATTCAATCATAGAGATTGGACCAAATACATTTTGAGCCAAGTGATGTCATCATTGTGCATGTTCCGTTCTTGGTCAGTGCATCTACACCTAACGTGGATGGACTTCCAAACTGGCATCCAACAGATCAGTAGTAATAGAGGCTTGGAGCAATGACTCTCTAAGGATACACCTATGAAGAGTATGCAGCAGCTATGTGTGGGCTCTCTCCTCATGAGCCTAGGAAAACTTTATCCTCTGCTCCTGTAATTATGGCCTAGTTTATAGCTTGATTCATTAATCTGCAATAGCCCTTAATACAATTGTACTCATAGGTTTACATACCCTGGCAGAATTTAGGATTTCTTGGCCATTTTTCAGGGAATATGAATAAAAGCACAAAAACCTTTCTTTCACTCATGGTTAGTGTTTGGCTAAAGCCATTTATTATCGATCAACTGTGTTTACTCTTTTTAAATCATAATGGCAACAGAAACTACCCAAATGACCCTGATCAAAAGTTTACATAACCCAGTTCTTAATACCGTGTATTGCCCCATTAACATCAATGACATCTTGAAGTGGTATTTGTGGATGACACTCTTTATCTTCTCAGATGGTAAAGTTGCCTATTCCTCCTGGCAAAAAGCCTCCAGTTCCTGTAAACTCTGGGGCTGTCTTGCATGAACTACACGTTTGAAATCTCCCCAAAATTGCTCAATGATATTGAGGTCAGGAGACGGAGATGACCACTCCAGAACCTTCACTTTATATTGCTGCAGCCAATGTGTTTTGGATCATTGTCATGTTGGAATGTCCAAGTACGTCCCATGCGCAGCTTCTGGGCTGATGAATGCAAATGTTCCTCCAGTATTTTTTATAAAATATTGCATTTGTCTTATATATACATTTTTACATGCAGACCTGTGTCCCCATAGGTGATTTAGCTTGTTTGTTTTCATAGCAAGTTCCGGTTCTTGAATTTCCGGTCCCGGAACTTCCAGATTTCGTGCTCTCCGTAGTGATTGGGTTTGTACATAAACATCCAGGTGACGTGATAGCCCCACCCTCGCTGACAAAGTCCCGTAAGGACCTAGCACGTACAAGAGGAGGGGCTATCGTGCAGATATAACCCACAGCCATCTCTAACACGCCACTGTGTTTTTACTGCTGCTTTTATAGTGCCAGTTTTCTCAGCCCTACCACCACTATTTATAGCATTAATGTACGGCCATCAATAGTTTAATATTTTGTGGATTATTTTTAAATAAAATGACCGTAAAGGAGAGCACTTAGATCGTCTTAATTATTATTTTTTATTTTACCTCAGATCATCTGGTTCCACTGTTGCATTCCACTGTTGCATTGACTGCCGGATTGACTGACCACCCTCATCCCATGTGTGGATACAAGTGTATTAGACCTTGTAACGAGACCCTTGCTCGCTCGGTTCCGCTCTCCCCACACTCCTCTCCTACTATTGGATCAGATTGCAGATCGCAACGTCTGATGGTTCGGCTATCCAATGCTCTGGGATACGAACTACAGCTATGTGCGGTTCGAAATTCATCAAAACAAACACCAGGCAGGCTGTATGTAAGTTCAAACAGGAAGACTCCTTTATTGGAAGCACACAACACACTTGTATACAGAAGTTTAAACATCCCGCCCCCAACAACCGTTTTCCTATTGGTCAATTGTAATGTACATAGTAGTTCTCCATTAGGTCCTCTTAGCCATGCAAATGAGGACTTGAAACAGGATCAGCAGGGATTGGTCCGATAGCTTGAATAGAAGGACTGCTATGTGTAATGAGACAGAAGCCCCAGGGGGCAATCAATGTACACAAACAGCCAGACACAGAACAATGGAGCCGTCTGGAGGGGGGGTAGCCTTAAGACAGAGCAGAAGACCCCCCACTGTGTAACAGATTTCAAGGAGAACACTTCCGCATTCCAAGGTCCATGACAATACTTCCCCTGGGAAACAGTCCAACAGCCACAGTGGGACCCCGAACAGGTCAACTCTAGGATGTTGGAAAAGTAGTCTTAAGTAGTCTGCTGGGATAACCCATCCGCCTTCCTGTTTTGAGGCCCTGGCTCATAATCGGAAAGCAAGAGTCTTGCTTTCAGTCCTCTTCAAAAACCTATGTACCTGCTAGGTCTGTCACACATCTCCCCTTTTGGCAGGAGACTAACACAGTAGGAGATAGTTCCAGTCCCCCAATGCCGGTACCCATACCTTAAATAAATTGTCCAAAACAGAGCATTACTCACCCAGCCAACCTCTGCCTCTCTCAGAGAACATACCCGCTGCTGGGGAGAGGCCTGGACTGGCCCTTCTCCCTGGAGTCCTTTCAGCCGCTGGAGAGAAGACAGGGTGACTGGGCTCAGTCCATCATGCTGTTGGGGATCTAGGACAACTGGCCAGCATCCCTGGGGGATACAAGTGGAGACTGAAGTCCCCTCCACTTGTGGTAGGTGAAAATTCCCCGGTGCTTGCAAAGGCTGACATCCTCCTGTCTCAGTGCCGCACCATTTTTTGGGGTTGTGTCAGTGGAGACCGCAGTCCCATCCACTACCACAGTAACTCCCTCTTCTGTTAGTTAAGAGCAGTGGCCCGTGGCACTCTGCTCTGTTGCCAGTGATTCAGCTGGGAGTAAACGCTTTACCACCTTAGCTTGTTGCTGGAGAGAGGGGCCAACTGCCCCGTACCTTTCATCGTAGGTCCTTTTGATTCCTCTCCAAATGTAGTGTTTATGGTTGTGGCCAAAAAGCAAAATTTTCGGTCTCATCACTCCAAATTACTTTGTGCCAGAAGGTTTTAGGCTTGTCTCTGTGCTGTTTGGCGTATTGTAAGCAGGTTACTTTCTGGCATTTGCATAGTAATGGCTATCTTCTGGCGACTCAACCATCTTTTTTTCTTCAAGTGCCTCGTTGTTGTGCATCTTGAAACAGCCACACCACATGTTTTCAGAGAGTCCTGTATTTCACCTGAAGTTATTTGTGGGTTTTTCTTTGCATCCCGAACAATTTTCCTGGCAGTCATGGCTGAAATTTTAGTGTGTCTACCTGACCATGGTTTTGTTTAAACAGACCCCTCATTTTCCACTTCTTGATTAGAGTTTGAACACTGCTGATTCCTGTTTTTTACAGTTTAACTACCTTTTTTCGTAGATCCTTTGACAATTCTTTTGCTTTCCCCATGACGCAGGATCCAGAAACATCATTGTAGCACTGGATGAAAAATGCAAGGGTCTGTCAGGAGTCCATAAACACATTGGCCTTTCATACACACGCACACACACTAATTACAAGCAAACAGATCACAGGTGAGGATTGTTACCTTTAATATAATTCAAACCCCTTTGTGTCAACTTGTGTGCATGTTATCAGGCAAAAATCACCAGGGTATGTAAACTTTTGATCAGGGTTATTTGGGTAATTTCTATTGCCATTATGATATAAAAAGAGTAAACACAGTTGATAATAAATAGCTTCAGCCAAACACTAACCATGAGTGAAATTAATGTTTTTGCGTTATCATTCATATTCTCTGAAAAATGGCCAAGAAATCATAAATTCTTTCAAGGTATGTTAACCTTTTGAGCACAACTGTATATAAAAACTTTTGTTTCCTAAAGTTTTAGATGGAGCGGGGATTGGGTGCATCTCCCAGAGGGCACAAAGATTTGTCCTAATGACAATTGTCACTGGGACAGAAAGTAGGAGGAAAGCCAACATTTTTAAATTGTCATGGAAGAGATGCAAGAAAAGGAGAAGAAAGAGATGAAGTAACTTTTTTCAATGAGGACAAGTGTTCCAATGACCATTACGTAAGACGGGAATTTCCCTCACCCTGGAGAGCTGCCCTCTAAGTTCCTGTTGAATCTCTATCTACAAGACATGAAGTGAAGGAAAATTTCCATAGCAGAACACAGACAGACAAAAACAATAAAAATACAAACCACTAACTGAATAACTCCACAGGATCCTGTTGCTTTCCTGGTACATGTCCATTCCAGTCGTGGACTGTGTTAGATTTCCCAAGTAAGAACACAATATTGAAATTGACAACTAGAACCTAAGTAAAATACCAAATACTTTTTTCTTGGATGTTGTTATGTGGAAGATTTCCTCATCAATCCTATTAGAGACACTTTGGGGTTGATTTACTAAAGGCTAATAGACAGTTGCTCCAGAGCTTAGTAAATAAAACAAGGCTTCACTTTGCAAAGAATATCCAATCACATGCAAGGAAGAGTAAAATAACAGCATTTTTGCTTGCACATGATTGGATAATTTCAGTCAGCAGAGCTTTTGGTCATTTACTAAGCTCTGAAGCAACAGGACTTTGCAAAGTGTACAGTCTTTTTACCTTTAGTACATTTGCTGTATTCACTAGACAGGTGAGTGTGCCGGGAGGGAAATTGGCATAGATGTGGAGTATTATTCCTGCAAATAGGATTGAATCAACAATAAAGTTCACTAAAATCCTTGCGATATCTGTAGACGTTGAAGATGTTTTTTTAATAAAACTGGAGTTTTAATTAACGTAAGATTGTTTAGCTCATGTTGTGACAATGCTAATTTGAAAGAGATCTTTAGCATGTTGAGTGAGGCATATTGCATTTGCCAGGCCCAAGTATGACCTTAATTCAAAATGGGATATATTCATAGCTAGCAACTTTTTCAACCCTCGTATTCTCTAAAATACGACCTAGCCTTCACTCGGTATAGGGTATATCATGTGCTCTTCAAAGCTAGCACAAGAGGAGCGGATTTGAAGTGCTTTGTGTTTATTCGTTTTCCTACAAGCATCTGGGGCTTTTAAGTTAAAAAATCTAGGGTGACCTAAAGTCTAAAATATTTGTGTTTTCTGTAGGTTCTGATCACAACAAGTCTGATACTGATATTACATCTGATCAGAACAATGTATATATAATAAAAGTCTGCTTACATTTTTTGGAGACTCCAACAATGACATCTTTCTAGCATATTGTAGTTCCAAGCTACGTTTACGCATAAGTTCAATAATGTCGCACATCCTAATAGCCTACTATTGCTACCTTTCTCATGCATTCACAAAGTACATAGATAAAAAATTATCAATTAAACAGACCATCACAAGTAACTGTACCAACCTGTATTATGTTTTTCTTTATAAGGCTCAAAACCTAATTTAAACTGTTGACTTCACTGGGTTCCCTGTATATTAAGTCCTTGCTCAGGATATACTAGAACACTACCACAATTACCTATAAATTACCTGGGAAGTACAGCCTAGCAATGCAATGAAACATGCCTTCATCTAATATATACAAAGTATATATATATATATATATATATATATATATATATATATATACACACACACACACACATACACATACACACTATATATATATATATATATATATATATATATATATATATATATATATATACACACACTATATTACCAAGAATATTGGGCCGCCTTTACACGCACATGAACCTTAATGGCATCCCAGTCTTAGTCCCCACCCACCAAATGATTTGGACCAGTGCACAAAGCAAGGTCCATAAAGACATAGATGAGCGAGTCCTGACCTCAACCTGATAGAACATCTTTGAGATGAATTAGAGTGGAGTCTGCAAGCCAGGTCTTCTCGTGCCTGACCTCATAAACTCACTTCTGGAAGAATGGTCAAACATTCTCATAGACACACTTCTAAACCTTGTGGACAGCCTTCCCAGAAGCGATGAAGCTTTTATAGCTGCAAAGGGTGGGCCAACTCAATATTGAACCGTACGGACTAAGACTGGGATGCCATCAAAGTGCATGTGTGTGTAAAAGACAGGCTTCCCAATACTTTTAGTAATATTGTGTGTATATATATATATACAGTGCAGAAAATAAGTATTTGAACACCCTGCTATTTTGCAAGTTCTCCCACTTGGAAATCATGGAGGGGTCTGAAATTGTCATCGTAGGTGCATGTCCACTGTGAGAGACATAATAAAAAAAAAAAAAAAATCCAGAAATCACAATGTATGATTTTTTTAACTATTTATTTGTATGATACAGCTGCAAATAAGTATTTGAACACCTGAGAAAATCAATGTTAATATTTGGTACAGTAGCCTTTGTTTGCAATTACAGAGGTCAAACGTTTCTTGTAGTTTTTCACCAGGTTTGCACACACTGGAGGAGGGATTTTGGCCCACTCCTCCACACAGATCTTCTCTAGATCAGTCAGGTTTCTGGGCTGTCGCTGAGAAACACGGAGTTTGAGCTCCCTCCAAAGATTCTCTATTGGGTTTAGGTCTGGAGACTGGCTAGGCCATGCCAGAACCTTGATATGCTTCTTACAGAGCCACTCCTGGGTTATCCTGGCTGTGTGTTTCGGGTCATTGTCATGTTGGAAGACCCAGCCTCGACCCATCTTCAAAGCTCTAACTAAGGGAAGGAGGTTGTTGCCCAAAATCTCTCAATACATGGCCTTGGTCATCCTCTCCTTAATACAGTGCAGTCGCCCTGTCCCATGTGCAGAAAAACACCCCCAAAGCATGATGCTACCACCCCCATGCTTCACAGTAGGGATGGTGTTCTTGGGATGGTACTCATCATTCTTCTTCCTCCAAACACGGTTAGTGGAATTATGACCAAAAAGTTATATTTTGGTCTCATCTGACCACATGACTTTCTCCCATGACTCCGCTGGATCATCCAAATGGTCATTGGCAAACTTAAGACGGGCCTTGACATGTGCTGGTTTAAGCAGGGGAACCTTCCGTGCCATGCATGATTTCAAACCATGACGTCTTAGTGTATTACCAACAGTAACCTTGGAAACGGTGGTCCCAGCTCTTTTCAGGTCATTGACCAGCTCCTCCCGTGTAGTCCTGGGCTGATTTCTCACCTTTCTTAGGATCATTGAGACCCCACGAGGTGAGATTTTGCATGGAGCCCCAGTCCGAGGGAGATTGACAGTCATGTTTAGCTTCTTCCATTTTCTAATGATTGATCCAACAGTGGACCTTTTTTCACCAAGCTGCTTGGCAATTTCCCCGTAGCCCTTTCCAGCCTTGTGGAGGTGTACAATTTTGTCTTTAGACAGCTCTTTGGTCTTGGCCATGTTAGTAGTTGGATTCTTACTGATTGTATGGGGTGGACAGGTGTCTTTATGCAGCTAATGACCTCAAACAGGTGCATCTAATTTAGGATAATAAATGGAGTGGAGGTGGACATTTTAAAGGCAGACTAACAGGTCTTTGAGGGTCAGAATTCTAGCTGATAGACAGGTGTTCAAATACTTCTTTGCAGCTGTATCATAGAAATAAATAGTTAAAAAATCATAAATTGTGATTTCTGGATTTTTTTTTTTGGATTATGTCTCTCACAGTGGACATGCACCTACGATGACAATTTCAGACCCCTCCATGATTTCCAAGTGGGAGAACTTGCAAAATAGCAGGGTGTTCAAATACTTATTTTCTGCACTGTATATATATATATATATATATATATATATATATATATATATATATATATATATATATATATATACATATAATCTCAATCAGCATCCTGCTTTATTCTAGCATTTAATAATATAGTAATATAGAAATGTTTTCTTATAAAGACGGCACACACATTAAATGAATATTAATTTACATAAGATTTCTTGGCTTGGCTGATTGTGGATCGATCAGACTTTTATTTACATGGAAAGGGCTTATCATCGTTTATTCACGAGAATACACAATAACACAATTTCCAAAAGGTTCATACTGAATACACTTATAACTTTCAGCTTTTATGACAAAGAGCATAACTGCATGCATATTACAATCACAGCATTGTAATCATCCACAATATTTATGGTTTCAAGTTTGAGGCTTCTCTCTTTGACTGAAACAAAGCAATTCACCTGCAATCATTGCAAATTGGATGGATTCTGTATGAGTTCTTGTTCATTTTACTTCTAAAAAATGTACTTAAAGGGGTTGTAAAGGAAAAAAAAAATGTTTTCATAATAAGCATCCCTTACCTGCAGACATTCCTCTTTTCACTTCCTCAATGTTTGTTTTTGCTCAGAAGTTGCTCTATTTCTTCTCTGTTCTGTTCACTTCCTGCTTGTCTGATTTTACTGACCACCGTGAAGGGAGACTTTACTGCAGTGGTCAGTAACGTGCTCGCCCCCTCCTGGGAACTACATCTGTGTGGCTGCTCTCTACGTGTTAGAGACTTCAAGGAGGTGGGAATTACTGGGCGTGCCGCAATTCATACTGGGAAATGTAGTTCTTACATGAACAAGTGATGCAAACCAGGAAGTGAATGAGAGAACAGAAACTAGAACGCCGGAGGTGATATAGATGAAGGAATTTAATAGGTATTTACTCGTTTGTTAACAGAATTATTACACTATTCTGTCTGTCTACCTTGCAGACATTTTAGGAACATTTTTTTTTCCTTTACAACTCCTTTAAAGTCAGCCTGTCATTGGGGAGAAGGCTCCTTACATTTGTGGTCAAAGGGGAGAATATCCCGCTTGTAGAAAGCTTAGAAATCATTGTTGTTAGTGGTCCTTATCTTAAGAGTTAGAAGTTACCCATGGAAACCTCTGCAGGAACCTAAGGGACCCCTGGTTGCATAGAATAATAATAAACATTTTTGTCACGTATATGCTTCTTTAGCTTTTTTTTCTTTGTAAGTCCCATGACGAAGTCACTGGGCCAAAATACTTTCTATCTCAGACACAGCTAGGCAAATGGATTAGCTGAGGTGGGTGATGCGAGGCTTCAAGCTGAAGAAAGACCCAGCTACCCTCCCCCCTTGGTGTCTGCCTCCTACAAGCAACGCTGAAGATGGGGTAAAGCCCCAAAATGCCTCTCATATACTACCTTATGCTCCTGGGTCCTGGCGTAAAAAGAGAAGTGGAGTGTCTGACAAAAGCGAAGCCCTGTACTAACTGCGAGAATCCAGTTGGAAAAAAACATTGTTTTTCTCAGCGGGATCCTTGTCAAGCTTGACGGGATTCTTGTCTAGCTTTCCTTGCATACACACTGTCAAGCCAAAATCTCGTTGTTCTAAAACGCGGTGACGTACAACACGTACGACAGCAGTGTAAAGGGGAAGTTCCATTCAAATGGCACCACCTTTGGGCTGTTTTTGCTGATCCTCATGTTAGTAAAAGAGAGACGATTTTCACTTTTCAGTCTTCGTGTATTTCAGTCTGTTACAGCGTGACGAATGTGCTATCTCCATTACGAACGCTAGTTTTACCAGAAGGAGCGCTCCCGTCTCATACTTAATTTTGAGCATGCGCGTTTTTTTAAGCATTTACACAACCGTTTTTCTCATCGTAAAACAGTCCGACGAGAATCACAACGAGAAAATTGAGAATCCAGACTAGAAAATAGAGAGCAGGTTCTCTGTTTTTCTCGTCAAGATTCCAGGCAGTTTTCTCGACATAAAACCATACACACGAACGGTTTTCTCGGCAAAAAGCTCTTCCAGCAGTTTTCTTGCTGTTTCTGGCCGAGAAAACCAAGCGTGTGTACGAGGCTTCAGAGCAACATCTGCCAAAGAACTTCCAATAAACCTCCAATAACATCTATTCTGCTCTAAATAACTTTTTTTTATACCAGTGAAAATAATAAGAAAAAACAGCTGTTTTTAACTCTTGCTTGGTTTGTCTGCCTGGTTAGTAAATGGTAAAAACTAATTTTAAAGTAGAACTCCAACCAAAACATTATTTTAGTCTGTGGAGTGTTAGAGCATGGGGGGTTTAGAATCTCTGCCAGGTTTTCAAGACTGTCCATGTCCCATTAAATCCTGTTCTACACATATGGCAGGATGTGGGATAAAATTAGGGCAGATTCCATCCTCGACAGTCATCCACAGAACAAATATCACTATTGGGGAAATACCCACTTTACACCTATGATGTTGAAAGAAATAAATTAATGGATATTCCTCTGAGTCATGAAAATGGTGACTAGGACAAAAATTAGATTGGATCCCCTCAACCTGACAGAGGTTATAACTCCTTAGGCTATACAAAACTAGAAAAAGATATTCGATAGGTGTTTACCTAATGCAGCCAATATGGCTGCTGCTCCACCGGCAATGCTGACAGCAGTCAAAAGTAATATATATAAGTATCTCTTTACTGCCTACTGCATTGATTGCAGCTTCATAGTTTATTTCAGTCAGCAAGAATACACAGTATTTGAGGCAAACATATGTGACATTTAACTATAAAATATGATTTTCACATATGGGTTATATGTAATTTCATTTTTTTATACAAATTGCAAAGTATGCTTCACAGTACCTAGGTCTAGCATGATATTTGAATGTATCAATACCCTACCAAAAACAGGTGAAAAAAAAAAAAAAGAAAATATTTACAGTCTCATAAGATAGAACAGCTTTTGGACTGAGGTGCTTGTTCGGCTACTGGAACGTTTCCGCCATTTTCTTTTCCTGTAGCGGCTGGGGCTGCAAAGAAGAGAAGATGATAAGTATGTCTTATGTAGTAAACTGTAAATTATAATTTAAAGAGAACTCAGAAGCATGAAGTCAAATTTATGATTTTTTTAACATTTATATCTTCTTTTTTTTTTTTTTTACAGTTGATGCTATCATTGTTTTCCAAAACATGTAACACACATAACACTGGTGTAATAAAAAATGATGGGTTTACTAAATAGAAAGAACAACTGAATATGCTTGATTTCAGACCGTCTTTCTCTAAATCACAGGGCTGCCTAAAAAGAGCAAGAAGGGAGAATGACAAGTCTCTCCCCTGGGCCCTTGGACTGTATGTACATTTCAATTGAGCTGTTGAACTCTGTAAACCATTTTTTTTTTTTTTTTTTTTAGCTAAAAAGTTGAAACTAGCCATAAAAGCATGCAAAATGGAACCTAGGGTTCCACCTGCTGGCTGGAAATGTGGCAATGAAATATTTAGATTTAACTGACATGTTTCAATGTATTCTTTTTCTAATAATCATAATATAACATACAAATTATGTACAAAACTTTATACATTCCCTATAAATGTATAGGCATAGACCTGCAAGCAATTACAAACATATCTATATAGAGGCGAGTCATTGTATTTGGCATTATCTCAATTTCATTAAAATAGCAGACTTTTATTTCTGATACACGATAATATCTTAAATTATGGTACTCCAGATCCAGTTAAATGGAGCCTCAAGAATGGGAAATTTTTGGATTTGTCTTTCAATTCATTTATTTTTATTTCTATTTTATAAAATAGCAAAGATCAACAGTAAGTTATACAGTAGGTTCACACTCGAGGTACAAAGATGTTAGGCAAGATAACAAGATAATACACCTCCCTATTAGATTAGGCTATAAGATATTAAAACCTGGTGTCGATCGAGTTAGCTGTGTATATCGTACTTCCCATCTCCCCTTCCCCCCGCCCTTCCCTATCCCATGGGAGCATACATTAATGGTATCGCCTTGGCAGGTTTATCATGCATCGTGGCAATTAATGTCGGGAGGTATTAGGGTCTAGAAGAGGGAGGCTGTTCACTAAACTGGAGTTCCTACTGGGCTATCTACATGGGCTAGGCTTCAATAATAAGATTCACAGTGGTCCTGGAGTGATGGCGTTAGGTGTCGCTGCCTGGGGTTCATGGTCGCCCGCTACCATAGCCCCCATAATTTGGCAAATTTGCCATAATTCCCTTGCTTGGTGTAGTACACTTTTTCGTTTGAAATTGTTTGATTCATAGCTAGAAGCCAGTTATCTATCGATGGAGGGGCCTGTGCTTGCCATTTTTGAGAAATTATTTTACACGCCTGGAATAGGCATCTTAGAATGGCTTCAAGGGTGCCTTGCGGCACCCTAGTGTCATCCATGCATCCCAAGAGACAAATCCTAGCTTCTGGTTCCAGTGCCGTTCCGAATTTATCATTAATCCGATCTGTAACTCCCACCCAGAAGCTATATAGTTTAGGGCACTTCCAGATCATGTGCATAAGGTCTCCCTTGTCTTTGCATCTTGGGCATTCATTATTTGGCCTCCACCCTAATTTAAACATTTTATGGGGGGTGTAGTAAACCCTGTATAGCAAAAATAAGTGGGAAAGTCTTTGAGCCGGGGCAATGGACACTGAAGTGCCCTGTTGGAGAATCTTGCTCCACTGTTTAGGGGAGATCGTTCCCAGGTCGCTATCCCAGGCCATTCTACTCTTTCGGGGGCCTTCTTTACTTAGTGCCCTCATGCCCAGGTTTTTATACATCTCGGATATTAGGCCCTTGGTTGTTATTGCCTTAATTACCGAAAAAAGGGCGGTAATCTGTGCCCAGATGACCATATGAGGTCCGAATCGGGCTTGTATGGCATGACGGATATGGAGATATTTAAAAAAGGTTTTATTGGACATTTTAAACTCGTTTACTAATTCTTGGAATGACTTCATAATGTTACCCTCGAACAAATGTTTTAGCCGACTTATACCTTTACTCGTCCATTCGCTCGATGTCTCAATGCTTACTACCTCCTGTATTTTGTTGTTATTCCAAAGGGGGGAAAATTCTGATGGACCAACATACCCCAATATTGCTTTTGCTGTATGCCATGATTTAGTAACTAATTTTATAATCGGATGTTTATGGCAGAAAAAGTCTGCCTCTAGGGCTTCCACTAATAGTTTATGCGGATTATCGGTTAGCAAAAGTCGATTATTGGAGCTTTCTCCTTCGGCGGTTCCACATCCTGCCAAATGTTGCAGTTGTGCTGCCAAAAAGTATAGCCTTGGGTGTGGAACCGCCATCCCCCCTTCTTTTACGGGAAGTTGTAGTGTTTGCAGGCTTATTCTGGCTTGACCTCCCCTCCATATAAGTTCTCTAAATAGTGAGTCTATTTTCCTATAATACTTGTGGCCTATCCACACTGGGGAGTTGTGGAGTAGGTATAGTAACTGCGGCTGCCAGATCATTTTTATTAAGTTACAGCGGCCTGCGTCTGACAAAGGAAGTCTTTTCCAGATTTCACTTTTGTTTTTCCACTACGATAGTAATGGAGTAAGATTAAGGTTAATGTATCGGGTAACGTCATTTGTAATCCAGATCCCTAAGTACTTAAATTTAGTATCTATAGTTATTTGGGAGGCGCCGGGTGACAGTTGGAGGTCTACCTGGTCCAGTAGCAGCAGAGCTGACTTTGTCCAGTTAATAGTGAGGCCTGAGAACTGGCCGAATTCCTCCATCAGTTGCATAACTTTGTCCAGTGTACCTTCAACATCCCCCAGGAAAAACAGAACATCGTCTGCAAAGAGTGCGATTTTATCTTCTCCATGGTGTCTTCTGAACCCCATTATGTCCGCCCTCGCTTGGATTTGTCTTAATGATTTAATAGATGCAACAAGATACTTTTTTTTCGAACATACTAGGGTAAACTCACCCATACCTGGTTTTGCAGGCTGAATGCCTAATTTCTTTTGCTTTTCCTCTTCCAAAGCTTTCATTTTTGCCTCATACTCATCAGCCAAAGCTTTCCATTCTTTTTTATTGTTCAAAATCCTATCATACATTGGCTGGATCTCTGGATGAAATCTTGAAAACTCCTGTGTTAAGACAAAGACCAAGTTATAGGCTGGTGGCTACCTGCCATATGATATTGTATAACAATGTAAGAAAAAATATAGAATTTTGATGTAGACACGAACCTACATGAATATTTAATTTTAATGCAGAATGTACAACATAAATGCCTGCCCACTACACCTGGCCTACAGGAAATTAGCCCACACTCCTCAGTTCAGTTGAATACTAAATAATCTTGGATTCTTGGTCAGGTGCACTGATTACATTCTGCTGGCCATATCTCATATAGACCTTTAAAGGGCCATCTCCAGAAGCTGAAGACAATCATAGATGCCTAGAAGGGACCAATGTGAATCTAGCCTGTCTGATCTGGAAGTGCAAACACTTTCATTTTATCTGTGTGGCCATGTGCACTGTGGTGGTTGGGCTAGGCTTCAGTGCCTCATCATAGAGTCCACCCTGCTAATGCCAAGGTTTCTTAAAACCAAAATCTGGAGAGATCCAGCTCTGATACAATGCAAAGGATGTAAACAAGGCATAGCGCTGAGACTGCAAGATTCTGGTAAAAATGCAGCTTGTGCTGGGTGTGGAAGGGAGGGAAGTGGAGTAAGGAAGTATAGAAGTACACTTTTCTATGTACAGAAAAAAACTAAAAAAACTGTTGATCCAGGCCAAAAAATCCAGTTAGCTCCAAACTTCCTGTAGTGAGCTGAAAAGGCTGCTTCTTCTTAACTGAAATGCCTCACAGTGTTGCCAGCCCTGCCTGGGATACAAAACAGCATGCCTCTCCTCATCTCCATAATGTATGAGGAGTTCCCTGAGAATAATTCAAGTGGAGCTGCAGGGATTTAAGTGCAGCAAAGGCAAACTTAGGAGCTAACATTTTCCTTTACTTGCAGCATTTTTAACTGGTTCCCGACCAGCCGCCACACAGGGCTCAAGTCCTGCGGGAACACGTGGGAACGGCGTCCCTGCACTTTTTTTACAGCAGGAACGCCGTTCCCTTTGCAGGACTAGAGCCGCCCGAGCCGATCAGAATCCAGCCTGGTCGGTATGAGGTATGCGGCACCCTGCTCCTCCTCTCTCAGCGCCCAGTCCAACTACATGCAGCTCCGCGCTACTTTCGGGTACTTCCGGGTTTCCTCACACTCTTTGGTCGGCTCTAGGTATGGTGGACTGGTGGGGCAGGAGGCGGCAGGGAGGAATCCGCTAGTGGTGGTGCTGCGAGACCTGGCTGGGACACCCAAGATGTGAGAACAGGAGGCTGAGCCGTGAAGAGGTGGAGGGAGAGCTGTGTGAGGCAGTGCTGCAGCTGCTGGGGGAAAGGTGAGCTGTGTGTGTGATGTGGGCTGAGCTGAGTGCAGCTGTCCATTATATGTTACTTGTCACACTGCTTCCCCGTCACACTACTCCCCCACCTGACACACTGCCCCCCCCCAAGAAACTGCTCCCCCACCTGTCTCACTGCTCCCCCACCTGTCACACTGCTCCCCCACCTGACACACTGCCCCCCCACCTGACACACTGCCCCCCCCATCTGACACACTGTTCCCCCACCTGTCACACTGCTCCCCCACCTGTCACACTGCCCCCCCACCTGTCACACTACTCCCCCACCTGACACACTGCCCCCCCCAAGAAACTGCTCCCCTACCTGTCACACTGCTCCCCCACCTGTCACACTGCTCCCCCACCTGACACACTGCCCCCCAACCTGTCACACTGCTCCCCCACGTTTTGGCAGGGGAGAGGAGACAGATCGTGTTTTCCTAGTACAGCTAGAAAACACTGAGGGAACACATTTAACCCTTTGATCGCCCCCTAGTGTTAACCCTTTCCCTGCCAATGACATTTATGCAGTAATCAGTGGCTATTTTTAGCTTTGATCGCTGTACAAATGTCAATGGTCTCAAAAAAGTGTCAACAGTGTCCGATCTGTCACAGTCCTGATAAAAATCACAGATCGTCGCCATTACTAGTAAAAAAAATGCCATAAATCTATCCCCTATTTTGTAGACACGATAACTTTTCCGCAAACCAATCAATATACGCTTATTGCTATTTTACTTACTAAAAATATGTAGAGGAATATATATCAACCTAAACTTTTTATTTTTTTTTTGGGATATTTATTATAGCAAAAAGTAAAAAATATTGTGTTTTTTCAAAATTGACAGCCTTTTTTTGTTTATAGCGCAAAAAAATTAAAATAAATCGCAGAGGTGATCAAATACCACCAAAAGAAAGCTCTATTTGTAGGAAAAAAGGACATACATTTTGTTTGGGTACAGCATCACATGACCGCGCAATTGTTAGTTAAAGTGACCCAGTGCCATTTCGGAAAAACGGCCTGGTCATTAAGGGGGTAAATCCTTCCGGGGCTGAAGTGATTAAAGAAACAAAACACGGGGATTATAGAGATATATTGATGATCTTTTTTCTTGATCCTGGCATATCCTGGTACATTTTAAAAGCACCAGTAAATGTCACAAAATGTTCATGAAGTCATGATATGATACTATTATGCTGGAAAATTATTTTGTAAAGCTGGTGATTGTTGATCCAGGAAATATCCGATTGCCTTTTGCAAGGAATTTACTTTTCCCCTGCTGGAGCAGGGTTTGTCAGCAAAAAATCAACAAATTTGATAAAAAAAAAAAATAGAGATCTGTAAAGTAGTTGTGAAGAAAACAAAGTGTATACAGTACATTACTAATGTGGGAATACCTAAATGTCCACTAATTCATGCTTCTGATGGCTGTGTCAACCTTGGATCAGACCCCGTTAAAAAAAAAAAAAGCATTTACATTGCGTAATACAAAAGTATAGTCTCTGTGGTACCCTGTAAATTTTTTAAATTCCTACTTGGATACATCTGCTGTATCTGTTAATGTGTGCTCTCAAATTATAGCGTACCACATTATAAAATACATACCTTATATACAAACGTGCAGACAAAATCGATGAAACCACACTGCAGCTTTGGAAGCTCATCAGCTTTGTTCCTGTCCATCATTGGCTATAACAAAACAAAAAAAATCATACATTGAAATATATATATTTTATAGTTTTCTATAAATTAGAACTGTCACTCTACCATTCCACTGTTGAAATGTAAGCCCATCAATATCCAGGAACAACCATCAATGCCCAGCAACAACCAAGCAAAAAGCAACCTTTATTGGTCTATCTACACAATAGGGGTCTCCAAACTTTTTAGTACAAGGGTTTCATTGTGAATTTTACAAATATTTTCAGTAAGTAAAAAAAAAAATGTTATAAAGAAATTCAGGAGTGCCTATCAGAGCCCACCTTACATCCATTAATGCCCATCGGGGGGCCTGTGGTAGGGTCATGGCTGGCTGGCTGGCAGTGGATGCACCAACCTCCATATAACAATACACAGAGCACTGTCAGCCAACCAGGGTACTTTCACAGACATTTGCTATCAACCATATACAATTTTGGAGTTGTGGCCTGGGGGCCATAGTATAAAAACCCTTGGTCTACGTTACACAATGAAACCTAAAATTGGATTGGTTGCTGCCTGTAAGTGCATAGTATTTCTAATATATTGTAGCCGGGTGTTCAGGTAGAAACAGAGAGCAATTTAGGACACTGTGCTACAATGCTTTTTGTGTCTTTGATTGACTTCAGGCTAAATCGGTTAAAAATACCTTGCCTTCACCAATTAGTTTTGCACTCCGGGGACCCGTTTTCAGCATCCATTTTCAGCAGAGAACTGAAGTCCGCTCTTTGCTGATGTCCCGAATGTCAGTCCGGGCACCGCACCATCCCGACAATGGAAGTCTGGATCCGCCAGGTATCTGGACTGATACTCATCTCAGCCTCTCAGCGAGTTGATGAAAATGTACCACCCCTGACACCCTGGCGCCCTTATTCAGAGAGAGTTGTATTTTCTTAGGCTGAATACCAAGGAACTTCCTCTTTGTTGCGAGGAGACTGAAGTGGGCACATTGAGAACCAGAGTCACTCCAGGCAGATTCATAAGTGAGTTGACATCTGAACAGCGGGACCCCTTTTGCTTTATCACTGGGATTGATGAGAGGACACTGCTGCTACTAAACTGTTGCTGCTAGCAGAGACTGAGCACATAGGGACTGGCCATCTAATTAGCAGCATTATTTACTGCATGCAGACTTTACTGGGACTGTACTTACTGTATGTGCACCACTGTAAAGACTGGTCCCCAATGTTGGCTGAAGAACTAGGGCTAAAGACTGCTTACTCAGACAGCTACTGTAAAGAACTTTACCTATTGTCCATAATAAAAGGTACCTCTTTAGGGAGTCTTACATTTCATTGCTACCAATCATATAGAGTGCACTCTAAAGTGGATATAGCCTACTGTTTACAGAGGAGTTATCACAGCATTGATGATCATTGGTGTTGCTGTTTTCTATGTCATTACTTATTGCTGATTTTGTGGATTACCACGTTTACTCTACTTTAATTTAGCTGCACAAAACTTCATTCTATGCTGCTATAGCCTAGTGAATATATTGTCTAGTGAACTGTGATTGACCTAATACTTTCTCAATTACGTGCATACTACTGTTTACTGAAACTAGTGACAATATGTTGGATTCATTTACCACTAGCAGTCTGATGTTTGCTGATTGATACTGTGTGCATGGTATCTATAATTGTGCAGTAGCAGTGCAGTATACATTCACTTAACCTGTTCTCTGAGTTGAGGCAGGAGAACAGAGGACCCAATCTACCAAGCGGCTCCTGTGGGGAGGGGCAGTACAATATTAAATGCATCTATGCAATACAGAAATGTTCTGTATTTTTTATACATAAAAAGCTTGCACTCTCTTTAAATAATTAAAAAATCTTGACCCTGTGATTATTTGCAAAAGCTTAGCTACAAATTTGCTTTTTTTTTTTTTTTACAAATATCCTTTTTTTTATCACAGTTCTTCATAAGTTATACTTACAATTGGATTTTGCTGCAAAACAGTCCTTTCCAAGTCACCTTGTTCCCAAAATTCAGCTGCAACCAACAATGCAACCTACAAAAGAAAACATTTTAATGAATTAAAGGGCAGTACAAGTTAAACAGTTAAACGCATTGTTAAATTACATTTGTATAAACTGTTTATTAATTAAATAATTCAAAACCTTATGCTCCACCCACTCCCATGTGCCTTATTGCTGCATAGCATCAAAAGAGTGACAACCATGTCTAGCAGCCACAATTACTATGACATGGTTTATATACCATTGACTCATCGCTGCTCTTTGAGCTGCTATCATCATCTGGTAGACAAGTTAACTCTCCTCCTGTACACCTCATTTAAAATAGCTGATTAAAAAGTTATTTCCTGTCTATAAACCTGCCTAGAGTTGTTCTTCAATTAAATATACAGTGTACTTTCGTAAAGTAGTGTATAGCATATATATACAGTACAGACCAAAAGTTTGGACACACCTTCTCATTCAAAGAGTTTTCTTTATTTTCTTGACTATGAAAATTGTAGAGTCACACTGAAGGCACCAAAACTATGAATTAACACATGTGGAATTATATACATAACAAAAAAGTGTGAAACAACTGAAAATATATGTCATATTCTAGGTTCTTCAAAGTAGCCACCTTTTGCAGCAGACACATCTCTAGAACAACTGTTAAGAGGAGACATTCATGGTAGAATATCTGCTAGGAAACCACTGCTAAAGAAAGGCAACAAGCAGAAGAGACTTGTTTGGGCTAAAGAACACAAGGAATGGACATTAGACCAGTGGAAATCTGTGCTTTGGTCTGATGAGTCCAAATTTGAGATCTTTGGTTCCAACCACCGTCTCTTTGTGTGACGCAGAAAAGGTGAACGGATGGACTCTACATGCCTGGTTCCCACCGTGAAGCATGGAGGAGGAGGTGTGATGGTGTGGGGGTGCTTTGCTGGTGACATTGTTGGGGATTTATTCAAAATTGAAGGCATACTGAACCAGCATGTCTACCACAGCATCTTGCAGCGGCATGCTATTCCATCCGGTTTGCGTTTAGTTGGACCATCATTTATTTTTCAACAGGACAATGACTCCAAACACACCTCCAGGCTGTGTAAGGGCTATTTGACCAAGAAGGAGAGTGATGGGGTGCTGCACCAGATGGCCTGGCCTCCACAGTCACCGGACCTGAACCCAATCAAGATGGTTTGGGGTGAGCTGGACCGCAGAGTGAAGGCAAAAGGGCCAACAAGTGCTAAGCATCTCTGGGAACTCCTTCAAGACTGTTGGAAGACCATTTCAGGTGACTACCTCTTGAAGCTCATCAAGAGAATGCCAAGAGTGTGCAAAGCAGTAATCAAAGCAAACGGTGGCTACTTTGAAGAACCTAGAATATGACATATTTTCAGTTGTTTCACACTTTTTTGTTATGTATATAATTCCACATGTGTTAATTCATAGTTTTGATGCCTTCAGTGTGACTCTACAATTTTCATAGTCATGAAAATAAAGAAAATTCTTTGAAAGAGAAGGTGTGTCCGAACTTTTGGTCTGTACTGTATATATATATATAGTCCTGATCAAAAGTTTAAGACCTGAAAAATGGCAAAAAATCATATTTTACATTGTTGGATCTTAACAAGGTTCCAAGTAGAGCTTCAACATGCAACAAGAAGAAATGAGTGAGTGAAACAAAACATTTTTTGAGCATTCGATTAATTGAAAATAACGATTAAACTGAAACAGGCTGTTTTTTTCATCAAAAGTTTAGGACCACATGCCTTTAAAAGGCCAAATCTGTGCAAAGATGTGGATTCATTGTCATTTTCTGTCAGGTAGTCATACGTTTTGATGGCAAAGGCAAAAAAACTCTCCCTTTTTGAACGTGGTCGGGTTGCTGAACTGCATAAGCAGGGTCTCTCATCAAGACACTGGACAATCCTCTACCCAAATTAAGACCCTTACTGGTGCCGACTGCAGCCCCATAACCATCAGATGGCATCTGAGACTAAAGGGCTTCAAAAACAAAAAACTTCTTCCAAAACCTCGTCTCCTTGAACGCCACAGAACTGCTCGTTTGGACTTTGCAAGAGAGCACCAAACATGGGACATTCAAAGGTGAAAGAAAGTTTTATTCTCTAATGAGAAAAAAATGTAACCTTGATGGTCCTGATGGTTTCCAACGTTACTGGCATGACAAGCAGATCCCACCTGGGATGTTTTCTACGCGCCACAGTGGAGGGGGCGCCATAATGGTCTGGGGTGCTTTTTCCTTCAGTAAAACAATGGAGCTTCAGGAAGTGCAGCGGTGTCAAAGGGCCGCTGGCTATGTCCAGATGTTGCAGAGAGCATTCCTCATGACTGAGGGCCCTCGTCTGTGTGGTAAGGACTGGGTTTTTCAACAGGACAATGCTACAGTACACAATGCCCGCAGGACAAGGGACTTCTTCCAGGAGAATAACATTACTCTTTTGGCCCATCCTGCGTGTTCCCCTGATCTGAATCCAATTGAGAACCTTTGGGGATGGATGGCAAGGGAAGTTTACAAAAATGGACAACAGTTAAAGACAGTAGATGGCCTTTGTGCGGTTGTCTTCACCACTCTGAGAAATGTTCCCACTTACCTCATAAAAACGCTTGCAATAAGCATGCCGAAACAATTTTTTGAAGTGATCATCAATAACGGCGGAGCTACTCGTTACTGAGTTCATGTTTGGAAGTTGGATTTCTGTTGGGGGGGGGGGGGGGTTTAGTTTTTTTTTCGAGATGTGCTCCTAAACTTTTGATCAGCTAAAAAACAGCCTGCTTCAGTTTATTCATCGTTTTCAATTAATTGAATGCTCAACAAATGTTTTGTCTCACTCTCATTTCTTCTTGTTACATGTTGAAGCTCTACTTGGAACCTTGTTAAGATCCAAAAATGTAAAATATGATATGATTTTTTGCCATTTTTCAAGTGGTCTTAAACTTTTGATCAGGACTGTATATATATATATATATATATATATATATATATATATATATATATATATATATATATATATACACACACACAGTATCTCACAAAAGTGAGTACACCCCTCACATTTTTGTAAATATTTTTTTGTTTTTAAATCTTTATTTAAGGTATGTGGTGTATACAACATGACATAATAACACATATCTCAACCTATGAAATGTAGTGGTCAACTTGAAAGTGTGTGTAGCCCTGTTGTGATTTTCAGCCATCTAAGAGGAAATATATATATACTGTATATTGCAGCAGGTGGAGCCAGAGAGCACAGATTGTTCAGACTTCAGTACAAAGCAGATATATGGATACATTCCTACTGAGAGGAGCTGGAGGACTGGATTTCCCAGCAGGCTGTGAGAGAGGAAACAGGAGATGGATGGGTGGGATCTGCAGGGCAGCCTGAGCTGGGACAGGATCCAGAGAAGACAGATCTGCATCAGAGGGTGATTTAAGACGGCTTGTGTCAGAGCTGTGTGTTTGCCACTGAGACACAGGCTCTATTCAGTAGTGCTTGGAGAGACTGATGTTCGTCTACTGAAACAGGGATAGACTGTGTTTGAGCGATCAAACCGAGGCCTGGTCGCAGGGCCGATCCAGCCACCGGAGTAACCCAGCCTGCACAACTGAGTGAGTGGAGCCAACGGAGCTGACGGAGATTATTGCCAGGTTCCCCAGACGCCCCTAGACGATCTAAGATGTCCTGCCGGAGGCTTTAAAAGACTGCATCCATTTCACAGACGTCGATCTGAGGAGAGAGGGACATTCGTTTTCGCAGACCATCATCCTCCTTTTCCCAAAGAGACACTGGAAGTGGTGAGCGGCCTTTGGCCATTGCAACAAGTGTATTTCCTACATCTGCCATACAGCCAGGGCCCCAACGTCGGCTAGCCTAGGACAGTACTACTGGCCAGTAGTTTAGGGTGGGGTATATACTGCTAAGTGTATATATATATTACTGTTCATTGCATTCAATCTAAACGTATTATCTCATCCTGTTATTAGTTGTATTATATTAGAGTGGGGAGACGTTAAGGGCTTTTGTCCTATCCCACAGTCATTAAATCTGTTATAAAGCTTCACAAGGTGTGCTGGTGTGCTGTGGATTCATTGTTTGTGGTGTGTCACAGAGGTGAGACAGAAGACCCGATAATTCAGCGGCTCCTTCGGGGGTGAGCGCTACACATGGGGGCCTCGTCCAGGATTTCTTCTGATACCTCTCGCAAAGTGATAACCGCACAAATGAGCCAGCAATGGATCCAAACACCGCAGCAGAGTGGTGCAAAGAACAAAATGGCCAATTAGGGCTGAGTATAGTAATGGACATTCCTGCTGACAAATGGACAGAGGAACAGATCCGTCAAGCAGTAACTACACTAGCACCTGACCAGAAAGTGTTTGTAATAGACACAAAAATAGATCAAGAAGTCTCCCATACCTATGCCCTACTAGAATGGAAGAAAGGAGTCCCAACCTGCTTCCAGGGTGATAGCATCCAGCTAGCCGAAGAAGTTAAAGCACGGTTATTCCCTTTACTAACCTCAGTAAGTTGTTTGGAGCGACCAAGCCAGACCATGTCAGACACAGTGGAAGTAACTACCACTTCTGTACCAACCACTAACTACCCCCCAGATTTCTTCTTCAGGGACATAGGAAAACTGGTAGAGAGCGTTATAAAAATGTCCTCGCCATCTGTGAACTATGGCTACAGGAAGTTGAGAATTTTTTCTGGAGTGCAGCCTGTACCTCCTGGAGAAGAAGAGTATGAAACCTGGATGGAACAGGCTATGCAAGCACTGGAAGAATGGGATGTTCCAGAGGCTCAAAAGAAACAACGCATTACTGAAAGTCTGAAAGGCGTTGCAGCAGAAGCCATCCGAAATTTGAAATTCAGTCAGGAGTCTTGTACAGCATATGACTATCTTCACATGCTACAAGATGAGTTTGGGCGCACAAAGAAAGCTACAGATCTAATCTTCCTATTTGAACACATGTTTCAACGGGAAAATGAGCAGCTTTCCGAGTATATTCGACGACTAAACAAAATGCTATACCAGATTGTACTAAAGAAAGGAATAGAGCCCATGGATATGGATCAAGTTAGAATGAAACAGATCCTGAGAGGCGCTCTGAGTTCTGATCCTATCTGGATCCAGTTGAAGACTTTACAAGGAGGGACCTCTTTGCGATACTCTGATCTCATTAAGATGGTAAGGGAGGAAGAGGCTATCCTAGAGGAGAAAAAGAAGGGCTCAGGATTTTCATTTCCTGCTGAGGTTCGAACGCTCAATGTGTCGAATGGGAATTCAGAAATGGAGCAATTAAAGGCTCAAGTTTCCCAGCTAACGCAAATGCTAACCCTATTGTATTCAGGTGTCAAGTCGCCCCTTGAAAAAGTCACTTCAGAACCAGTTCCTGAATCTACCACTCCGGTCGTGCCTATCAAGAAACCGTCAAACATCTGCTATAATTGTGGAGGAGTGGGTCATTACCAAAGTACCTGTCCGAGCCCATCGAATTCAAGAGGAAGTTATCTACCGGCGGGAAACTACAGAGGGCCCCAGCGAGGGAGCAAACTGGGTGCCCAACTACTGAAGACTGCTCTGATTCCCAGGATACCAATAAGAGGCCCAAGTCTTTACCCAGAGCCTCACCTGCTACGACAAAAAGATCCCCTCCCTTGGCGTCTGGTCCTGTGTCACAGGGAGGCAAGGCACACCCACAACCTAAACACCCGGTAGGGGGAAGAAAACAACCACCACGAGCTAGGAAGAGGGCTAGAGTGCAGCCGACTGGGTCTATGCCTTCTACTACTCCGAAGAATTTCCCTGACAAGTTGATAGGCCCTTCACCCATTATCCCAGTTCAAGTAGAAGGGGTTTACACGAAGGCTCTCCTCGATTCAGGTGCTCAAGTAACACTGATTTACCGGGACTTCTACCAGAAGCATTTGAAGCATCTACCCCTGATGGAGTTAGAGGATCTCGAAATCTGGGGTATCGGGACTCAGAAGCTTCCATATGATGGGTGTCTACAAGTGAAGCTGGAGTTCAGTTCGGCAACTGTTGGACAACCAGGGGTCTGTGACGCCTTAGCCATTGTATGTCCCCGCCCACCAGGAGCTAATCGAAGTTCTATAATTGTAGGGACAAATACTGACTTGGTGAGACGCCTTATAACTCCATTCCATTAGTGACGGAAGAGAGTTCTACTTCAGAGGAGATGCACCCAATGTTGCGGCCAATCTACCAGCGGATTATTCAAGAACAGAGGGCCCCTGCAGAAGTGGGACGGCTTTGGAGATTAGAAAGAGCAGAGAAGGTCTTACAGCCAGGAGAAATGACTAGTTTCCGGGCCTCAGTCAAGTTGAATTGGTCACAACCAGGCCCCTATGTGGTCCTGGAAACTGATCCCGGAAATGTGAAGAGATCTGGAGTGGAATTGGTGCCTGAGATAATATCCACCAGAGCTCTACAGCGGGCCCGTGGGAGAGTCTCTGTAAGTTTATGCAATGTGTCAGACGCCCCAGTGACCTTGAAGGCACGGATGCCGACTGGACAAGTGGCCACTGCCACACCCCTCTCACCCACTGAATTGATGGGGGGAGTAGACAGAGAGATCCCAGCTGAACGGTTCTATCCTAAAGATGCCCCTATCTCGCCCGAGTGGAAGAAGCGAATTCAGTCTCGGCTCCACAAGTGGCAAGATTTATTCTCCAAGGATGAGTTTGATGTGGGGTGTGCTAGGAGCACTCAGCACCGCGTTCGTCTCCAAGATGACAAGTCCTTTCAAGAAAGGTCACGGCGAGTCCCATTGGGATATCTAGATGACCTAAGGGAACAGCTGGCTGAATTGAAAAGGACCAGGATAATCCAAGAATCCAGGAGTCCTTATGCCTCACCCATTGTGGTAGTTCGCAAGAAAAACGGTTCCATCCGTTTGTGCATAGACTACGGCACACTCAACCAAAGAACCATTCCCGACCAATACACTACTCCTCGAATAAAAGATGCCTTACAGTGTCTGTCTGGAGCAAAGTGGTTTAGTGTACTTGACCTGCGAAGTGGGTATTACCAGATACCCATGCAACCTGAAGATAAAGAGAAGACTGCTTTCATCTGTCCACTGGGATTCTTTGAGTTTAATAGAATGCCCCAAGGCCTTGCAGGAGCCCCAGCAACTTTCCGACTAATGGAAAAGACGGTGGGAGACATGCACCTAATTGAGGTACTAGTGTATCTGGATGACCTAATAGACTTCGGGAGAACACTGGAAGAACATGAGCAGCGGTTGGAAAAAGTCTTGAAGCGGCTGCATGAAGCAGGATTGAAACTTTCCTTGGAGAAGTGTCAATTCTGTCTGCCTTCAGTCACGTACTTGGGACATGTTGTTTCAGCAGAAGGCATATCAACTGATCCTAAGAAGTTGGAAGCTGTGGCTTCATGGCCGAGACCTCGTAACATTACTGAACTCCGGTCCTTCCTGGGATTCTGCTCATACTATAGAAGGTTCGTAGAGGGGTTTGCCAAGATAGCTCAGCCTCTGAACACACTTCTAAGAATGGAAGGAGCAGAAGATGAATCAATGCCCTTTGAGCCGGGTTCACCAGCCCATGGGCCTAGGAAGCCTCGTGAACCAATCCAGGAGGAATGGACTGACCAATGTGAAAGAGCTTTCCTCCAATTGAAAGGAAGTCTAACACAGGCTCCTGTCCTTGCCTACGCTGATCCTGCCAAGCCTTATGAACTACATGTGGATGCTAGCAGAGAAGGGCTAGGAGGAGTACTATACCAGGAATATGATGGCCTCCTTAAACCGGTGGCATATGTGAGTCGGGGTCTCACCCCTTCTGAGAAGAATTATCCCACTCACAAGTTGGAGTTCCTGGCTTTGAAGTGGACAGTGGTGGACAAACTAAAAGACTACCTGTACGGGGCCAATTTCGTGGTCAGAACTGACAACAATCCACTCACTTACATTCTCACTACGGCCAAACTGAATGCCACTGGGCACAGGTGGTTGGCTGCCCTGTCAGGGTTCCGCTTCAGCCTCAAATATCGCCCTGGGGTCAATAACCAAGACGCAGATGCCTTATCCAGAAGACCCTATAGCACAGGGGTCCCAGAAACAGAGTGGACTCATTTGACTCCAGATATAGTGCAAGCCCTATGCCAAGGGGTGGAATGCCGAACCAAAGGAATGATTGGAGCAGAGGCCATAGGAGTCATGGCTGCCGGTGTCCCTAAAATGTATTGTAACCCTACACAGCTGAGGAGTGAGGGTCTGCCTACTTTCACGAAGAAGGACCTGAGAGTAGATCAGGCTGAAGATCCTTTGATCGGGTTAACTCTGAGAGCAATGAAAGCGGGCCAAAGAGGGCTCCTACTAACTGATTCCCCAAAAGAGGCTCATCTGGTCCACAAAGAGTGGGAACGGTTGAAACTGTTAGACGGGGTGGGATACCGAAGGGGCCCCTCGGATGACTTAGAAGAAAAGCAGCAGTTGTTCCTCCCAGAGAAGCATAGAGAACATGTGCTGAAAGCTTTGCATGATGACCATGATCACTTAGGAGCAGAGAGAACTTTTAAACTGGTCCGAGACAGATTCTATTGGCCCTGCATGAGATCCGAAGTTGAAAGCTACTGCCATTCCTGTCTAAGATGTATCCAGAGGAAAACTTCTAGGACTGCTCCAATGAGCCATCTACAGAGTCAAGGGCCTATGGACCTGGTGTGTATTGACTTCCTGTGCTTAGAGCCTGACACTAGTGGACAGGGAAATATCCTAGTGGTGACAGACCACTTTACCCGTTATGCTCAAGCTTTTCCAACCAAAGATCAACGTGCTCCTACTGTAGTCGAAGTCCTAGTAGAAAAGTTCTTCGTTCATTATGGTCTACCTCAGAGGATCCATTCTGATCAAGGCAGAGACTTTGAAAGTCGACTCATCAGGCAGCTCTTGGATCTATTGGGGATTCAGAAGTCAAGAACCTCCCCCTATCACCCCCAGGGTGATGCACAACCGGAGAGATTCAATCGGACTCTACTCAATATGTTGGGAACACTGTCGATCAGGGAGAAACAGCACTGGAGTCGGCATATCTCTACCCTTGTGCATGCTTACAATAGCACAGAAAGTGATGTTACAGGATACTCACCGTACCGCCTCATGTTTGGAAGAGAAGCCCGATTACCAGTAGATTTAGCTTTTGGCCTCTCCCTTGACCAGACGTCTATTGCCTCTCACCAGGGTTATGTGGATAGACTGAGGAGAAACCTGGCTTCTGCATTTGAGAAGGCCCGTTTGACATCTGGGAGTAGAGAACAAAGAAACAAACGGAACTATGACTTGAGGGTTCGGGTACAGGATTTACAGCCAGGTGATCGAGTTCTATTAAGAAATTTGGGTGCTTCGGCCAGGCACAAACTAGCTGATAGATGGAGTTCTCAGATCTACATTGTCTGTAAACAATTGCCTGGCCTGCCAGTGTACCAGATTCGACCAGAGGGAAAGACCGGGCCACTGAAGAATTGGCATCGGAATCATCTCCTACCTCTGAATGAAGCTGTGAGGGTACCAGATAGAGATGAGTCTCCTTCACCCATTCCATCCACTTCCCGTCAAGCACCTGCTACTCGGTCCCAACAGCCACTTTCTACAAGAGAAAGTGAGGACGACAGCGATGAGGAAGATGTGTGTTAAAGTTGGATGTGGCCATCTGAACCTATGGATGTTCATCCAACTATTATGACTCTTGAGCAGGATTTGAGCAATTTGAGACCTGATGCCCCTGAATTTGTGCCTCAAGCAAACGAGGATAATTCTGTACCCTCTCAAGTGGAAAGTCCCTTGCCGGAAACCTCAGTGCTAGAAGATGCCCCTGTTCAGCCAGTTGAACAGGAAACTGAATTCCCTCAGCTAACACAGCAAGTAGAAGAGGACTCAGCAGATGAAGGCCCATCCGGGTTTTTAGAATCAAGGTCCAAACGACTGGTGCGACCTCCTCAGAGACTCACTTATGACTCACCAGGGAACAGCACAGAAGAAGCTATCACTACTGTGCGCAGATCACCCGAGGTGTCCACCCTAACCACAGAGGTATCAAAGGACTTGTGTCCAATCCAGGCCATCAGCACACCTTGGTGGAGTGTTCCTCTGCCCACCCCACTTGCTAGACGTTGTCATAGACTGCATCTATCTATGCGCAGTAATGGTATTCAAGTGGTCTAGTATAAACTTTATATGTGCCTTTTATACTGTATATATTGCCTGTAGAACTTACAAATACAGTTTACCCTTTGGGGGGACCCCAAAGACTTTAAGTAGGGGGAGAATGTAGCCCTGTTGTGGTTTTCAGCCATCTAAGAGGAAATATATATATATTGCAGCAGGTGGAGCCAGAGAGCACAGATTGTTCAGACTTCAGTACAGAGCAGATATATGGATACATTCCTACTGAGAGGAGCTGGAGGAATGGATTTCCCAGCAGGCTGTGAGAGAGGAAACAGGAGATGGATGGGTGGGATCTGCAGGGCAGCCTGAGCTGGGACAGGATCCAGAGAAGACAGATCTGCATCAGAGGGTGATTTAAGACGGCTTGTGTCAGAGCTGTGTGTTTGCCACTGAGACACAGGCTCTATTCAGTAGTGCTTGGAGAGACTGATGTTCGTCTACTGAAACAGGGATAGACTGTGTTTGAGCGATCGAACCGAGGCCTGGTCGCAGGGCCGATCCAGCCACCGGAGTAACCCAGCCTGCACAACTGAGTGGAGCCAACGGAGCTGACAGAGATTATTGCCAGGTTCCCCAGATGACCCTAGACGTTCTGAGATGTCCTGCCGGAGGCTTTAAAAGACTGCATCCATTTCACAGACGTCGATCTGAGGAGAGAGGGACATTCGTTTTCGCAGACCATCATCCTCCTTTTCCCAAAGAGACACTGGAAGTGGTGAGCGGCCTTTGGCCATTGCAACAAGTGTATTTCCTACATCTGCCATACAGCCATGGCCCCAACGTCGGCTAGCCTAGGACAGTACTACTGGCCAGTAGTTTAGGGTGGGGTATATACTGCTAAGTGTATATATATATTACTGTTCATTGCATTCAATCTAAACGTATTATCTCATCCTGTTATTAGTTGTATTATATTAGAGTAGGGAGACGTTAAGGGCTTTTGTCCTATCCCACAGTCATTAAATCTGTTATAAAGCTTCACAAGGTGTGCTGGTGTGCTGTGGATTCATTGTTTGTGGTGTGTCACAGAGATGAGACAGAAGACCCGATAATTCAGCGGCTCCTTCGAGCGCTACATGTGTTTGGGGTCATGTTGGAATACTGCCCTGCGGCCCAGTCTCCGAAGGGACGGGAGCATGCTCTGCTTCAGTATGTCACAGTACATGTTGGCATTCATGGTTCCCTCAATGAACTATTTTTTTTTGTTGCCAGCAGTTTAGACATTAATGGCTGTGTGTTGAGTTATTTTGAGGGGACAGCAAATTGACACTGTTATACAAGCTGTACACTCACTACTTTACATTGTAGAAAAGTGTAGTTTCTTCAGTGTTGTCACATGAAAAGATATAATAAAGTATTTACAAAAATGTGTGGGGTGTACTCACTTTTGTGAGATACTGTGTATGTATATATATATTTATAAATCTATTATGATGTGATGGAAAAATACAGTCTGAGAATGTTCTTGACCTTGCAATGTTTCTCTCTCTGTGGACTCTGCATAATTAGTCTATGTCTTGGATGTAATAATCACTCAGCATAAATACTGCCCACTGTGGGAACACAACAGTCCTCTGGCAGCTGGACCAAAGAGTTGCATTGTTAGTAAATCTGGTAACTGAACAAAATCTTGTGTATTGAATAAACAATAAATATTGTAGACTAGCTTTGCATGTCTGGTCATTAAATGCCCCATGTACATGCACCTAAAAATATGTAAAATTGCCTTTTCTTTTGCCTTACTATTTATTTTACTTTTTATAAGGCAAAGGTAAAAAAAATGTATAATTCGTATATATTTTTTATTTTTATATACAGTGAGTGAAATCTGTCAAAACTGGAGAAGCTGTACATGGCAACCAATCAGCATCTAACTTTCATTTTCAAAGTTTAAGGGCCCTTTCACACGGGGCGGATCAGTAATGATCCGCCTCCGTGTGTCCGTTTGCTCAGCAGGGATCGCTCCGTAAATCCCCGCTGAGCTGTCGGATGACAGGGCGGTCTCCGCACACTATGCAGAGACCGCCCTATTTTTTCTCCACTCTCCCCTATGGGGGAGCAGATGAACATGGACCGTCTGTCCATGTTCATCCGATCCGCTCTACAGACGGAAGAAAAAATAGGGTTTTCTTCCTTCTGCAAAAGCGGATGTTTGCGGAGGCGGACAATTACAGGTGTCAGCGGATGTTCATCTGCTATCCCATAGGGATACATGTATGTCCGTATTTCATCCGAAAATGGATGGATGAAATACGGACATACGGTCCGCACGTGTGAAAGGGCCCTAACTGAACGAGCTGATGATAGAAGCTGATTGGTAGCCATGCAAAGCTGCTCTAGATTCTGTCTCCTCCAGTTTTGATAAATTCCTTGCACTATGCATATAGTCTGTCATATCTTAAACAGTTGCAGGCATTTTCTATTTTTTTTTTTTTTTATGTATACCTTGCTTTGTATTTCCCATGGCTTTGCAATGGCTGAGAGATCACAGGCTGTCATCATCATTGCCCTACATAGAAAAAAAATGGTCACATTTAATGTACTAATAAAAATTAAGTTTGGCTTTTAGGTTTTAAAAATACGAGTTGGTGATAAACTTCAAGAACATATATGCAATAAAAGTAAGCAAAGTTAAATATAATCCAGAAGTATAGAGGCTTGATCCCAAAAAAAGAGACAGAATTCAATGTAAAGTATAAGTGTAATAGTTACAGATTACTCGTTGCAGACGTCTCAGTACTCCCACTAGCAATGCTTTCATGTACAGGCAGATAGCACCAGGTTTGTTCAGGCATTTCCCAGAATCAACATCTACTTCCTGGACTGGGATAAAGGCTCAGAGATAACACAATCATGTAAAACATAGAGCATGTGTGGTAGTTGGCTGATTTCAGACGTCTGATACAGATCAGCCCCTTGCTGTAGCCTCTGACCTTGTAACTTACTACAAATTACATATTGCTACAAATATACATTGTTAAAGTTTCATCCCTTGGCGAAAGGAGAGTACACACGACCAATTTTAAATGTCATGGAAAAAAACAATGTGATTCCTCTCAAGCCTGCCTTGCATACACACGATCATGGAAAAAAAATGCTTGAGCAAAGCGCGGTGACGTACAACAGTACGACGCCACTATAAAGGGGAAGTTCTGTTCGAATGGCGTCACGCTTTGGGCTGATTATGCAAATTTCCCTTCTCATAACTTGCTTCTGAGCACGTGCATTTTTTTTCCCCATCGTTAACCACTTAAGACCCAGACCATTATGCAGGTAAAGAACCTGGCCAGTTTTTGCGATTCGGCACTGCGTCGCTTTAACTGACAATTGCGCGGTCATACGATGTGGCTTCCAAATAAAATAGCATCCTTTTTTTCCCACAAATAGAGCTTTCTTTTGGTGGTATTTGATCACCTCTGCGGTTTTTATTTCTTTGTGCTTTAATCAAAAATAGAGCGACAATTTTGAAAAAATATCAATATTTTTTACTTTTTGCTATAATAAATATCCCCCAAAAAAGATCTAAAAAAACATATTTTTTTCTCAGTTTAGGCCGATACGTATTCTCTACCTATTTTTGGTAAAAACAATCGCAATAAGCGTTTATCGATTGGTTTGCGCAAAATTTATAGCGTTTACAAAATAGGGGATAGTTTTATTGCATTTTTATTAATATTTTTTTATTTACTACTAATGGTGGCGATCAGCGATTTTTTTCATGACTGCCACATTATGGCGGACACATCGGACAATTTTTACACATTTTTGGGACCATTGTCATTTTCACAGCAAACAGTGCTATAAAAATGCATTGTTTACTGTGAAAATTACAATTGCAGTTTGGGAGTTAACCACTAGGGGGCGCTGAAGGGGTTAAGTGTGACCTCATACGTGTTTCTAACTGTAGGGGGGCGGGGCTGGATTTGTGATGTGATTGATAGTGTTTCCCTATATCAGGGAACATACGATCAATGACAGTGCCACTGTTAAGGACAGGGAAGGTGTGTTTACACACACCTCTCCCCCTTCTTCAGCTCCGGAGGACTGATCGCGGGACACCGGCAGCGATCGGGTCCGCGGGTGCGGTCACAGAGCTTCGGACCGGGTTGCGTGCGTGCGCGTGACTCCACGGCTGCGCTTAAATGGCCACGTACAGGTACGTGGATGTTCCCAGCCATGGCATTCTGCCAACGTATATCAGAATGAAGGGGTCCTTAAGTGGTTAAAGCCCACACACGACCATTTTCCACAACATGAAAAACGGCGACGTAAAAAACATTAGGAGAAAATATGTTCTAAATTTTTAATACCCATTTTTCAGGTTGAGAAAAATGCTCTGAAGCCTACACACGATCGTTTTTAATGACCAATTTAAAACATTTAATTTTTCTCTTGAAAAACGGTCGTGTGTACGCGGCATTAGAAATCCTTCCACCTACCTGCAGCAGACCGATAGGGCCAGATTCAGGTAGATGAGAGCATCTTTGCTCTGGAGTAACGCTTCTCATTTACGTTACTCTGCCGAAATATTAGGAGCAAGTGCTGTTATTCATGAAGCACTTGCTCCTAAAGTTGCGGCAGCGCATCGCAAATGAGCCGGCGGAATTCAAATTGGGCGGGTACGGGGCGTGTATTATTAAAACTAAGCGCAATCCCGCGGCGAACGTACTGCGCATGCGTCGAGTGTCAATGCATCCCAGTGCGCATGCTCCAAGTTCTGTGAGTGAACGTCAATGACGTCACATCCCCATTCATGAATGTTTTACGCAAACGACGCAATATTTTTTTTTTCCGACGCGATGACGACGCCTATACTTAACATAGGATACTCCACTAGGGGGCTGCTTTATCTTTACGCCGCGTATCGCTTCCGGAAACGTCGTAAAGTCACTGCGTCGCGCCCGAAAAAGATCGTTTATTTCCGACTCCCGCTGATTAACATATTTTTTCAGCGTTAATTAGCGGGAACGCCCCCGGCGCCATTTTTAAGTTGAAGTAACGATGCAATGGCGAAATTCAATTGCGCCGATCGCATCGGAACTCCAACCCGGCGTTTCTTGTTTTCTGGTTACAGAAAACAAAAACGCCGGCTTCAAGTGACAGTTAGGCTGGCGGATCCATTGATCCGCCAGCCTAACTCTACCTGAATCTGGCCCATAATCTCTGACTAGGCACAGTCACTTGACTGAAGATCAAGGACTGCTTTTTTGTGATAAAGATACAACTTTTTTTTTTAAATAGTACTGTTGACAGTATTATTCTTGCAGACTTGTCTAACTTTGAAATGTAAGAAATGAGTTGTCAACATTGATTTACATTGATGATGCAACAGGGCCGATCCGAGCCGGGGTGCAGGGGGTGCTCTGCACCCAGGCGCCAGAGGGGAGGGGGCGCCAAAGTGTCAGGAGCACCACACCGTTGGTCCCGAGTATGTTACCATTGAGTGGGTAAGGACGAGGGCGCCGCGCCGTGACCTCGTTCATTGCCCCCCACCTCCTCCGCCTGCCCGGCACTCCTGCAGGCTGCAGCCAGCAGTGTCCACATCCCCCGCCCAGGGCCTGCAGTAGTCGTACAAGGAGGAAAGAGGTACACAATATATAGCGACATTGCCCCCCCTTCTTCCCCGCTGCAGAGGAGAGTAGAGGGAGCGGTGAGATGTCTCGCTGCTAGCACCCCCACATCTTAGTCTGTGGGGCAGCTCATGCTGCTGGAAGCTGAAACTGTTATAATTCCGCTAGCACACCTCCCCCCCATCACAATCTGCGGTGTAGAGTAGGGGAGAGGAGAGATGAGTCTGCCCATGCAGCTGGGACCGCGTCGCTGGACATCGCTAGCACCAAGCTTCACTCGACCCCCCTTCTCATTCTGCGGGGCTGAGGAGGGGAGGGAGAGCTGTGTCTGCTCATGTAGCTGGAACTGCTGGACTTCCCCCCCACTCGCTTCTCACTGCGCGGTGCAGAGGAGGTGAGGGAGAGATGTGTCTGCTCAAGCATCTGATGTAAGGGGGGGGGCTCTGTGCAGCCTCTAATGTAATGGGGGGGCCTCTGTGCAACCTCTGATGTAATGGGTAGGCCTCCGTGCAACCTCTGATGTAATGGGGGGGGCCTCCGTGCAACCTCTGATGTAATGGGGGGCTCCGTGCAACCTCTGATGTAATGGGGGGGCCTCCGTGCAACCTCTGATGTAATAGGGGGGGCCTCCGTGCAACCTCTGATGTAATGGGGGGGCCTCTGTGCAACCTCTGATGTAATCGGGGGGCCTCTGTGCAATCTCTGATGTAATGGGGGGGCCTCCATGCAACCTCTGATGTAATGGGGGGGCCTCCATGCAACCTCTGATGTAATGGGGGGGCCTCCATGCAACCTCTGATGTAATGGGGGGGCCTCCGTGCAATCTCTGATGTAATGGGGGGGCCTCCGTGCAACCTCTGATGTAATGGGGGGGCCTCTGTGCAGCTTTTGATGTAATGGGGGGGCCTCCGTGCAGCCTCTGATGTAATGGGGGGGGGGCCTCCGTGCAACCTCTGATGTAATAGGGGGGCCTCCGTGCAATCTCTGATGTAATGGGGGACCTCCGTGCAACCTCTGATGTAATGGGGGGGGCTCCGTGCAATCTCTGATGTAATGGGGGGGCCTCCGTGCAACCTCTGATGTAATGGGGAGCCTCCGTGCAATCTCTGATGTAATGGGGGGGCCTCCGTGCAACCTCTGATGTAATGGGGGGGGGGCTTCCGTGCAGCCTCTGATGTAATGGGGGGGGGGCCTCCGTGCAGCCTCTGATGTAATGGGGGGGTCTCCGTGCAATCTCTGATGTAATGGGGGGGCCTCCGTGCAACCTCTGATGTAATGGGGGGGCCTCCGTGCAATCTCTGATGTAATGGGGGGCCTCCGTGCAATCTCTGATGTAATGGGGGGCCTCCGTGCAACCTCTGATGTAATGGGGGGCCTCCGTGCAACCTCTGATGTAATGGGGGGGCCTCCGTGCAACCTCTGATGTAATGGGGGGGCCTCCGTGCAATCTCTGATGTAATGGGGGGGCCTCCGTGCAACCTCTGATGTAATGGGGGGGGGCCTCCGTGCAACCTCTGATGTAATGGGGGGGGCCTCCGTGCAGCCTCTGATGTAATGGGGGGGCCTCCGTGCAGACTCTGATGTAAGGGGGGCCTATGATGCTTACATAATAATGTACATAACGTAATGTACCAAAAGATGCCAGTCAGACTCATCTCTCTCTCAGCCCCTCTTTCTGTCCACTACCCCCTCTCTCAGCCCCTCTCTCTGCCCAATACCCTCTTTCTCAGCCCCCTCTCTGTCCAATACCCTCTCTCTCAGTCCACTACCCTCTCTCTCAGCCCCTCTCTCTGTCCAATACCCTCTCTCTCAGCCCCTCTCTCTCTGTCCAATACCTTCTCTCTCAGTCCACTACCCTCTCTCTCAGCCCCTCTCTCTGTCCAATACCCTATCTCTTATCCCCTCTCTCTTGTCCAATACCCTCTCTCTCAGTCCACTTCCCTCTCTCTCAGCCTCCTCTCTGTCCACTACCCCCTCTCTCAGCCCCTCTCTCTGTCCAATAACCTCTCTACCAGCCCCTCTCTCTGTCCAATACCCTCTCTCTAAGTCCACTACCCTCTCTCTCAGCCCCCTCTCTGTCCACTACCCTCTCTCTCAGCCCCTCTCACTGTCCAATAGCCTCTCTTTTAGTCCACTACCCTCTCTCTTAGCCCCTCTCTCTGTCCAATACTCCCTCTCTATCAGCCCCTTTCTCTGTTCAATACCATCTCTCTCAGTCCACTACCCTCTCTTTCAGCCCCCTCTCTGTCCACTATCCTCTTTCTCAGCCTCACCTCTCTCTCTCTCCATTTGGTGGGTACTGGTAGGCTACAATTGGTGAGCAATGGTAGGCTGCATTTGATGGGCACTGATAAGGTTGCATTTGGTGGGCACTGGTGAGGCTGCATTGATCTCTTGTACCATGTCTGCAGTCCCTGATCATCTCCTGTTCTATGTCTGCAGTCTCTGATCGTCTCCTGTATCATGTCTGCAGTCTCTGATCGTCTCCTGTATCATGTCTGCAGTCTCTGATCGTCTCCTGTATCATGTCTGCAGTCTCTGACCATCTCCTGTATTGTGTCTGGGGGCTCTTTCTAAACAGACTCTCTAACAGAAGCCCTCTCTGTGTCCATTAGAGAGGGCCCCCTCCAGGTTCAATTAGAGTACTCAGCTTCTCCTCCTGTATTTCGTTTTATGTTAAGAGATCATGGGAGGATCCTGAGGTAACAATGACACCTTAGGGGAGCATCTCTGTGTTTGAGTCATTGCCATAGACTCAATTGTAAAGGGGGAGGCGTTAGTAAGGTGACCACGCCCTTGTAGGGGCTCCAGAAATATTTCTGCACCCAGGCGCATATGACCCTAGGATCGGCCCTGGATGCAGCTGTAAACTTTTGGGATCTGCTGAAACCGCAGCGGCCCTAACTTTAACGGATTCAGCCCCAGGAAGGTTTTACCCTCTTTTCTGCCCAGAATACTTTTTACAATTTGGCACTGCGTAGCTTTAACTAATAATTGTGTGGTCGTACCCAAACGAAATGTGCATTCTTTTTTTCCCACAAATACAGCTTTCTTTTGGTGGTATTTGATCACCTTTGCGGCTTTAATTTTTTTGCGCTATAAAAAAATAAAAAGCAATCATTTTGGAAAAAAATTCAATATTTTTAACTTTTTTCTATAATAAATATCCCCAAAAGTTTTTTTAACCGCTTCCAGACCGCCACACGCATATATACAACGAAACAATGGCAGCCCTGGGCAGAAGGATGTATATATACGTCCCCTTTAAGCAAGCACCATTTGGGGGGCCCGCTGCAAGCTCCTTGAGCCGATATCCGCGATCATCTCACGGAGAGATAGAGTGGGGAGATGCTAATGCAAACAAGCATCTCCCCACTCTGCCTATGATAGTGATCACCGATTCCTGTAATCGGAATCGGTGATGACTGTCTTGTCACACACAGCCCATCCCCCCTACAGAAAGAAACACTTAGTAGGGCACACTTAACCCCTTCAGCGCCCTATACAGATTAAACGCTTCACTGACAGTGTCATTTTCACAGTAGCCAGTGCATTTTTATAGCACTGATCCCTGGAAAAATGACAATGTTCTCAAAATGGTGTCAAAAGTGTGCGATGTGTGTCCATAATGTCGCAGTCACAATAAAAATCGCCGATTGCTGCCATTACTAGTAAAAAAAAAAAATATTAATAAAAATGCCATAAAACTATCCCCTATTTTGTAGACACTATGGCCCAGATTCACAGAACGATTACGCCTGCGCAACAGGAGATGCGCGTGCATAAGTCGAAATGTGCGCGTGCGTTTCAATGCACGGCATCCCCAGAACGAGATACGCAAAAAATCTACTTTTTTTTGTCCCGTGTAATTTCGTTAGACTGGCGCATCCGTCCGCGCAAAAGTGCGCTAGACAGACCATTGATTTGCTAGTCAAATATGCTAATGAGGGACTTACGGGGATCCACAAAAGAACGTTGGGGCAGCGCAGGCGACGCAGTGTGCGCAACAGCAAAATGTCCTGTCTAAAATTAGACCATACAAAAGCTGGTCTAAAAAGAGAAAAAAAGTCTACTTGTTAGATAAAGCAACACTGTTAGTGAGGAGCTCAGCAGTCACACGTGTTGCACAACAATCTGTATGCCAACATGCCAGGGGCATCGTCGCGCATTGCTATACTACTGACTTTAGATGAACAAAGAAGGATGAGGGCACGGAGGATGGCACGGAGGATGGCACGGGAGAGGATATACCGCACCCGCATAGACCTCTTTGGCATGAGTGATTCTGAGGTGTTTCGCATCTTCAGATTCACCCCTCATGTCATCCTGGAATTAACCACAACCCTGCAGGAGGACATCACCAGCCCAACACACCGCTCACATGCAGTGCAGCCACTGGTCAAGGTCATGGCAACACTCCATGTCCTTGCCAGTGGCTCTTTTCAGCGTACAAGTGGAGTGGTGGCTGGGATGTCACAATCCTCCATGAGCAGATGTGTGCACCAGGTTGCCCCTGCAATCCTCAGACGCATGGCCAACCAAATCATCAAACCCACCACTGAGGAGCTGCGACTGAAGGCAATGACAGATTTCTACAGAATTGCCAGATTCCCACGCACTGTGGGGGCCATTGATTGCACACATGTGGCACTCCAGCCCCCCCAGGAGACAGAGCACATGTACCGCAATCGGAAGCATTGGCATTCCATCAATGTACAGGTGATAGTCGATGCCCAAGGCCTCATATGGCACGTCCGTGCCAAACACCCAGGGTCCAGCCATGACAGCTACATATACAATCAATGCCACATCCGAATGGAATTCGATCAGAACGTGTATGGGGACACCTGGCTGGTTGGTGAGTGACATGGGAGTCAGGCATGACTATCCCCTCCCATGATGCACACATCACAAGGGCCACATGCATGACTAACATCCTCCTGTCTTTTCCCTTACAGGTGACTCTGCATATCCTCTGGGACCCCATCTCATGACTCCTATCCGGAACCCCCAAACCCCAGGAGAGGAAAGATACAATCAAGCACATGCCCAAACACGAGCAGTGGTGGAGCGCACCTTTGGCCTACTAAAGTCACGTTTCCGATGCCTGGATAAGTCTGGGGGGACCCTCTTGTATTCCCCAAACTTCGTGTGCCAGATCATCGGTGCATGTTGCATACTGCACAACTTCGCAGAAAGAAAGGGCCTGCAGATTGGCCTACGTGATGACCTGACCCCTGAACCAGACAATCCCCCCCTAACCGAGGCTACCCCGATTTCTGAGGGTAGAGCAGCCAGGAGACAACTCACATTGGGCATCTTTGCACGTTAAACACACACATTAATCATGGCACAATGAGAATGCATGCATGCACAACACTGTGGTCCCTAGCACACACACCCCACATCCACATCAAATTGGATTGGCACCAGTCCACCATGCAGGACTTGTGAGCAGCAACGCCACGCCAAGGCTCCAATTATGTCACTGTACATTCATACACCATTCACACGGACCTGGGGATCACTTCTCTCTGGTCCTGGGGAACCCTTCTCCACCAAAATTGAGGGTGACACCCCTTTTCCGGCAGGAATGTCACCCCCACATTCAAACAGCATTCACAACCCCAAAAAAAAAAAAAATAACCTGCAAGAGCAAAAATTTTCCAGCAAAAAAAAAAAAGGGGGAAAAATAAAATTAATGCCCTTTGCGTAAGCCACGCCTGGGGCGCCCCCGGCCACGGCCCCGGCTTCTCAGGGGAGACTCATGGGGGAGGGGTAAAACCGGGGAAGGAGGAGCAGCCCCTAATCTCTGCCCACCTGGCGGCCTGCCCTCCAAGGCCACGGCTATTCTGTCCAGGGCAGCACCAAGTGTTGCCGTGTTGGCCTGGATAGCCAGGGTAAGGGCCCTCACATCCTGCCCAACGCCTGCTGATGTCGTCTGCAGTTCGTTTAGGCAGGTTGTGAAAGCCCGGGAGTGGGAGTCCAGGTTCCCCAGCATATCCTTGATGGAGGACAGGCTCTCCTCCATCCGCACCAATGTCTGGCTGACCTGTCCCAGATGGCGGGTCTGGAGGAACTGGTCCCTTCTCAGAGTGGCGGGCAGGAGATCGGCCAACTCCCTGGTGTTCTGGGATGAAATCCTGCCTCCAGCTGATGCTTGTGGCCTGGGAGAAGGGGAGGCCCTTGTGAGGGGAGCCATGTTGGGGGAGGAGGGGGGGGGGCTCCCCCTTAGGGAGGGCTGCCTGCTGCCAGCCAGAGGGGAAGAGTCCTCAAAAAACAAACGTCCAGTGCCTGACATGGACTCCTCCTCCTCATGATTCTCCTCCTCCTCATGATTCTCCTCCTCCTCTTGAACCTCCTCCGCGGACTCCGGCCTTGTTGGGGGGGCCTCATTAGGCTGCTGTCCTGGGGTTGGTGCGGTCAGGCCAGATGGCCCTGCACCCTCCTACACATCTGTGGATGACACAAAACATTCACAGGTTGGAGGATCCACACACTTGCCACATATTCCCTTTCACCCCCTCCCCCACACATGCTACACACCTGATATTAAAAAAAAAAAACTTACCTGGCACCACGGGCTCCGGACTTGAGTCAAAGCCGGGCAGGCCCTCAACTTCATGCCGATGAAAGGTCAGGGCCACCGCACGCTCCTCCGCTGTCAGCCTAATACGGCATGGTGGGCCCCCTCCTGTGCCCCTGGCATGGGCATGCATTCTGGCCAGCTTCTGTTTGACCAGACGCCGGAGGTCATTGATTTTTTTGTCAATCCCAGACCGGGTCCGTGTCTCCCCCTGCCCCGCTGAATTGACCTGCTCAGTGATCCTATCCAAAATCTCCCTCCTCCTGGCCGGGGTGGTGTTGGCACTGTCCAGGCCGTGGAGGAAACGCCCATACTCGCTAATGGCCCGGGCAAGAATTTGTTTTCCCCCAACTGTAAAATTGAGCTTTCGTTTTCTCTCTGTCATACTTCCAAAAAAACTCACTCCCAGTCAACAAAATTCACTCACAAAAACAAGCACAACCAATCAAGCAAGAACACACACAAAGAGAAAACTACTCAGCAAGAAACAGTCACAAAAAAACAGCAGGAAAACAAACGAACAGAAATATATCAATCAAACAAACAGTCTCTCAAACACTTATCAAAAAACACTTTCAAAGATCTACTAACAAACACTTGATCACACAGAACACTAATCTGACAACTACAAAACACACCGCAACGAACAACAGGACAAAAGCACTTGGTTAAATGGGAAGGGACAAAGGGATGTACTTTTGCAATGCAAGTGCGTTTGTGTGTGTCTATTTATGCTGTTTGCGTAGTTCACAACGTTGCCCTAGTCCATTTCCAATTTCACTGATTGCGCCGCTCCCGAGTTGTGAGCATGCGCACAGCGGAGCTGACATGGTCTGCTTCAAGCGCGCATGCGCGAGCCGGCCGGCCCTTCATTTGCATGGGGTCACGGCTCATTTCAATGTAACACGCCCACGTCCTTCCCAATTTGTATTACTCCTCCTTACGCCTCTGAAAAAACGTTACGCATGCGCAATTTCCTGCGCAAAAGCTACGAGAATAGGGTGATTACGCGGCAAAATTGCGCAAGTCTAACGTAAAGGCGGTGTGCTACGCCGGTCCAATAATGCGCAGATGTACCTGAATCTGGGCCTATAACTTTTTGCACAAGCCAACCAACAAGCACTTATTGCGATTTTTTTTTTTTTTTGCCAATAATATGTAGAAGAATACAAATCGGCCTAAACTGAAGAAAAAAAGTAAAAAATATTGTTTTTTTTTTTTTAAATTGTCGCTCTATTTTTGTTAATAGTGCAAAAAAATAAAACTGCAGAGGTGATCAAATACCAAAAGAAATCTCTATTTGTGGGAAAATGGACGTCACATTTGTTTGGAAGCCACGTCGCACGACCGCGCAATTATCAGTTTAAACTACGCAGTGCCGAATCGCAAAAAGTGGCCTGGTCCTGTAGCAACAAAATGGTCTGGGGCTAAAGTGGTTAAGAACAATTTTTTAAACGTCATCTATTGAGATTTTTAAGGGTAAAAGTTTGTTACCATTCCGCGCAACATTGAAGCGTGACATGTTGGGTATCAATTTACTGAAGGTAACATTGTCTTTCACAATATAAAATAAATTGGGCTAACTTTACAGTTGTCTTTTTTTTATTAACCTCCCTGGCGGTATGATTATTTCAGATTTTAGGTGCTAAAAGCGGTACCATTATTTTGCATGGAAAATTGGCGTTTTATATTGTAGGCCTGTAATTCTTAGGAATAACTCACTTAAATCTGTCCAAACAAGAGTCTAGTAGACATCCCGGGTATAATAAAGTTTGAAACACAAAATCATGAATTATAATATAATAAATAACTATAAATAATTATTACAAATAATAATATAATTATAATAAAAATTATTCAATAATGTAATCAAATAAAAATCTCTGAAATTTGCTCAGTTGCAGAATTGTCGCTGTCATTATTTTTATTTAGGGCTGTTACTAATCAAATTTTTTGTGTTCGATTAATCGTTTTTTTTTTTTAATCGATTAATCGACTAATTTTGATTAATTATAACGCACATACAGATCCAACTACTTTTAGCTGATCTCCTTGCAGGCCGATTCCCAGTGCCGCTCCAACCACTGGAAAAATGGATAGCAGGATCTAGCAGTTAAAAGTATGAAAATGCTCAGAAAAAGGTAATTCCCAGAAGAACATCAGATTATACTGGAGTGTAGACTTCTTGCTGTTTACAGTCAATTGACCCTATAGGAAGGGCTGTATTGCATTTTGGAACTGAACTTTTAACTCATAGCAACTCATCTGAAAACAAAACAAAGGGATCTGCATCTCTAGGATGAATAGACGGTTTCTTTGTATACCTTATTTTCTCCTTCCACCTTGACTGCAATGCATTTTGCCAAAGTGGTGGATTTTTGCTGCAATCTCTCGAATTTCACTAAGGCCGCGTACACACGATCAGTCAAAACCGATGAAAAAGGACTGAAGGTCCATTTCATCGGTCCAAACCGATCGTGTGTGGGCCCCATCGGTCAGTTATCCTTCGGTCAAAAAAAAGAGAACTTGCTTTAAAATTCGACGCATGCTTGGAAGCATTAAACTTCGTTTTTTTCAGCACTTCGTTGTGTTTTATGTCCCCGCGTTCTGACATGATAATTTTTTTAACCGATGGTGTCATCAGACAATCAGACAATCAGTCAGCTTTTAATCGGTTAACCGATGAAAACGGTACTTCGGACCGTTCTCATCGGATAGACTGATCGTGTGTACGCGTCTTTAGGGCTCTTTCACACGGGACGGATCTGTGATACCTCCTCTTGCTCAACGGGGATGACAGGGCGGTCCCCGCACACTGTGCAGGGACCGCCCTGTCAGATCTCCGCTCTCCCCTATGGGGGGATCGGATGAACACGGACCGCCTGTCCGTGTTCACCCGATCCGATCCGTAGACGGATGGAAAAATAGGGTTTTCCTCTCTCTGCAGAATCGGAGGATTGCAGAACCGGGTGAGAACGGGTGTCAGCGGATGTTCATCTACTGACACCTGCAATCTCATTGGGATCAATGTATGTGCCTTTTTCACCCGTAAACGGATGGATGAAAAAGCGGACATATGGCCCGCAGGTGTGAAAGTGCCCTTAAATTTGAATTTACTCATTCCACGCACCTGAAAATCTGTGATAAGAACTGAAAACATGCAACGTTATGGGGCCTTCAACATTGCAACAGACCATAAATTATATATGCTGTGGCAATAGATTGACTTTTTTGGCCAACTAGTTAGACAACTTTAAATTTAAATTTCCACTGTAGGCTTACCTAGGATAACTGGACAGTTTTTTAACGTTTTTATTGTAGTTTGGGATAAAAAGCCATTGATAAAAATGGACAAATTACTCTTGGGGTACCCGTTTACCCCATGTTACCTGTATACGGGCAGAGCACTCATGCTATGATCTGTGGCTGCTGAACAGGACCATAATGTCAGGTGTAACTTGCCCATTAATCCAGACAGACGTTCTGGAGGTTAAAAAAGACTTTAAAGTTTTTGTTTTTTTGATGTCACAATGTACAGTATAAGATTTCCTATCATCTGTGCCCAGTCTTGCCACACAGAGTTAATCCAGCGCTAAACACTATTTTATTGTTCAGTGAAATACAACAGACTTCCAGATAAAAACCAAAGTCCTTGCTTCTGAAAAAAAGTGCACAATTCACATCTCCTCTCCTGTGTTTTGATTAAATGTTTTCAAAATATGGAGTCACAGTTCAGTGCCATGAGAAAATGCAACAGCCATCAGAATATACATGGAGCTGGAGGGAAGAGGAGAGGGGGATGCGAATTGAGCATTTTTTACAGAAGCTGTGTATGTGCACGAGATATCTAAATAACCTCTCACTCAAGCAAGGACTTTGGTTTTTATCTGGAAGTCTGTTTTATTTCCCTGAACAATAAAACGAGGATTGCTCAGAACTGGATTAACTCTGTGTGGCAAGACTGGGCAAAGATGATAGGAAATCCTATTCTCTACAATGTGACATAAAATAATAATAATAATTTTGGGTTTACATCCACTTTAAAGGGGTTGTAAAGGTAAAAAAAAATTCCTAAATAGCTTCCTTTATTTTAGTGCAGTCCTCCTTCTTTTACCTCATCCTTAGATTTTTTCTTTTAGATGTCCTTATTTCTTCTGAGAAATCCTCCCTTCCTGTTCTTCTGTCTGTAACTCCACACAGTAATGCAAGGCTTTCTCCCTGGTGTGAAGTGTCATGCTTGCCCCCTCCCTTGGACTACAGGAGAGTCAGGACGCTCTCTACATTGCAGATAGAAAAAGGAGCTGTGTGTTAGTGGGCGTCATGACTCTCCTGTAGTCCAAGGGAGGGGGGTGAGCACAACACTCCACACCAGGGAGAAAGCCTTACTGTGTGGAGTTACAGACAGATGAACAGGAAGCGAGCATTTCTCAGAAGAAATAAGGACATTTAAAAAAATCGAATCAAATGATGAGGTAAGTGAAGGAGGACTGCACTATGGTAAAGGAAGCTATTTAGGGAAAAAAATGGTACCTTTACAACTGTAAAGTAGATGTAAACCATACCTGAATGCCACTTAGATTGCACTGTAAACAACCTTTTTTTGTTGCAAATAATAATTTTAACCTTTTTATGGATCTCAGTGCTACTATCTCCTACAGTCTCTTTTAGTCATTTTCTATCTAAATGCAGCCCTTCTAGTGTTGACTGTACATCAAATACCCTTAGGATACCAGTTTATCCCATTTTACCTGTATATGGTCAAACCTTCCTTATAATAACAATGGTTGACCATGCCGGCGAAATGTGTGCTGGTGAAATCTCCATGCAAAATACATACATACACCTGTTATTGTTCAATTGTACTAAATATTTAGTCTTCCAGTGAGGTCTAAATTTAAAGTGTATATAAGCAGTGTTTCAGTAGCTTTTTGCTTATTTTATAGGGCTGTTACTAATCAAATTTTTTGTGTTCGATTAATCGTTTTTTTTTTAATCGATTAATCGACTAATTTCGATTAATTATAACGCACATACAGATCCAACTACTTTTAGCTGATCTCCTTGCAGGCCGATTCCCAGTGCAGCTCCAACCACTGGAAAAATGGATAGCAGGATACAAAACACACACAAAGGCAGCGCTCGATGGGAATAGCATTAAAACTTTTATAGTCTTCAAGTAGGTAACCAAATAAATATTGCACTGGAGATAAAATCGATGTAGCTACATAAACTGTAAAAATGGTGCGAGTAATACCAAACGGTACCAAAAGCAGTCATAAAAACATGTACCCAAGTATGATACTGGTATAAAAATGGGTACAACGATACCACTGCTGAATCCAGATGAGGAGAGGTTAACATCAGTCCGTCGGCATGTAGATGTCCCATGAAGGGAACTATCACAACTCCCAGTGGATGGTTGTAGAATCCCAGGTTGATAGAGGGAAGTGTAACAGCCCTTGCGTGTGGCAGATAGTAAGGTCCCGCCGGCATGCAAATATAAAGGTATAGCAAAGGAGCCCTTCAGATGGACACGGCAAGCCCCGCTGGTGTCCGTGACGTTACCAGATCTCCGACGGAACTCCCTGAAGGCCCACAAGGCGGCGGAGAGGTGAGTACCAATCCAAAAAATGTTAATCGATCAAAAAGATTTTGATCGATCAAAAAAATTAAAGATTAATCGATTAATTAAAAGTTAATTTGCACAGCCCTACTTTTATTGTTTGGTGACTAATTTCCTCACAAATCGCTATCGCTCAGTTCTGCAAGTGATTATAATTTATTATCGCTGTTTTCTAGCTGCTCTAAAACCACTTTTGACGTAAAGGGACACTTTTTGGTTGCTATGGACAATCTACAGTTTGCAGGCAGGTAGAACAGTTTTTATTATATAAAAGTGCATGCAGGGCAAAGGACAGACCACTAGGGACAAAGGGGGTGTGTATTTTTTACATACAGTACTGTAATCTATGAGATTACAGTATACCGTATGTAATGTGTTTATTTACGTTGCAGGTAACGAAGCTCGGCGGCACAAGGCACTGTGTGAATCGAGTGAGGAGACAGCTCGATCACACAGCGGAGAGGCATCACAGGATCCAGTGACAAGGTAAGTAACTCCCTGCGTGTGGATGCTGCAAGGCGTCCTGAGTCTGGCTCGGGGTTGCCGCTTTTGGTTCTGAAATTCCACCCTAGAGCCAGACTCGGGAATACCGCCATGAGGGGTTAAAGGCTCGGTCCTTAACCTCTTGCTGACCACCGCACGACTATGTACATCGACAACATGGCAAGGGCAGGCAGATTAGCATTCAGGTCCGTCTCTTTAAATTTTCCGCCCAGCGCGCGGGGGGGGCGCACGCATGCCCGGTGCCTCGCAACATCGACTTCCCGGGAGGCCCGCGTTTTTGGTCGGCAATGGCAGAACAGGGGAATGCCTTTGTAAACAAGGCATTCTCCTATTCTGCCTAGTGACAAGGCATTCCCCTATTCTGCCTAGTGACACTGTCACTGATGACCGTTCCCCCGTTATCGGGAACGGTCATCAGGGACGTGTCACGTGTAGCCATGCCCCCTAACAGTAAGAGTCACTCCCTAGGGAACACTTAACCCCTGCAGCGCCACCTAGTGGTTAACCCCTTCACTGATCGCTGTAAAAATGACAATGGCCCCAAAACGGTGTCAAAAATGTCCGATGTGTCCGCCATAATGTCACAGACACGATAAAAATCTGATCGCTGCCATAACTAGTAAAAAAACAATTATTAATAAAAATGCCATAAAACAGACCCCTCTATTTTAGAAGCTACAACTTTTGCGCAAACCAATCAATAAACGCTTATTGCAATTTTTTTTTAACCAAAAATATGTAGAAGAATACGTATTTGGGGATATTTATTATAACAAAAAGTAAAAAATACTGCATTTTTTTTTCAAAATTGTCGCTCATTTTTTGTTTCTAGCACAAAAAATGAAAATCGTAGAGGTGATCAAATGTCACCAAAAGAAAGCTCTATTTGTGGGGAAAAATGCATGTCAGTTTTGTGTGGGAGCTACGTCGCACGACTGCGCAATTGTCAGTTAAAGCGATGCAGTGCCGAATCGCAAAAAGTGGCCAGGTCTTTGACCGCCAAAATGGTCCAGAGCTGAAGCGGTTAAGTGGTTAAAAGAAACAAAAGTGGGTTAGGGAGGTATAACATTAACACGTTTTAGGATAATGAGTGAAGAAAAGCAAGTGTGGCGCCAATTTTTTTTTATATATATGATAAAATAACTCCACTTATGAGGTGGGTTTTGGAGACAAGGATTGAATATCCCCTTTCCCACCAATGATAGGGGTGTCCCGTACTCAGGTGATCAATGTGTTCAAACAAAGAAAAAATATAGTTGTGTATATATATATCGCCTTAAATGATGGTAATCAGCCAAAAAAGGAAAAAAAGGTGAAAATATGCATAAATAATGGTGTACATACAATGTGTAATAAAGCCACAAATGTTTCAAACTTGAGCCAAAAAAGTGTGAGTTAATAGTAACAATGATAAAACAACAAAAAATAATAACCCAGTGCAAGGGGTTGCGAGCAATAATATAGTCCTTTTAGGAGACAGTGTGAGTTATAGTCCCAAATGACCCAGGTGTTGACTTTGGGTCAAAGATTACAATCACAGGGAGAAGAGGTAGATCCCCACACTCTATGGATCACACTGATGTCAATTCCTTTCCCAGTGAGTACATTCAGGTTCACATATCTCAGAGAATGCAATCCAACAATCTTGGTAATATGGAAATGGTGAAATACTCTTACCGGATTCTGTGGACCCGTAACTCACCATACGGCGGAGGGTCTCAAAGGCGTGGACAGATTGAAGACTGTCTTTCCTTTATTCTCTGTATGATGTCACCAGCGGACTTCCAGGATCTGGGAGACTTTAAAAGGTTCCAAGTATTGCTCGTATTCAAGGATATAAAAATGTGATTCCATATAACCAATCAATAGGTTATCACACCCAAAAAAAGGGAGAGAAAAGGAATTCTCATAGTGTAAAAAAGTACCAAACTTTAATTAAAATTACAAAAAAATCTCAAAATTTAGGCATTCCCACCGCAATACATCTCATTCCAATTCCAATCCAAGGTAAAAGACTGATTGAAAGTTCACAGCACAGAAAAAATGCAAGCACAATCACTCCACTACCTCAATAACTACCTACTTTATTGAGGTAGTGGAGTGATTGTACTTGCATTTTTTCTGTGCTGTGAACTTTCAATCAGTCTTTTACTTCGGATTGGAATTGGAATGAGATGTATTGCGGTGGGAATGCCTAAATTTTGTGATTTTTTGTAATTTTAATTAAAGTTTGGTACTTTTTTACACTATGAGAATTCCTTTTCTCTCCCTTTTTTTGGGTGTGATAACCTATTGATTGGTTATATGGAACCACATTTTTATATCCTTGAATACAAGCAATACTTGGAACCTTTTAACGCCTCCCAGATCTTGGAAGTCCGCTGGTGACATCATACAGAGAATAAAGGAAAGACAGTCTTCAATCTGTCCACGCCTTTGAGACCCTCCGCCGTATGGTGAGTTACGGGTCCACAGAATCCGGTAAAAGTATTTCACCATTTCCATATTACCAAGATTGTTGGATTGCATTCTCTGAGATATGTGAACCTGAATGTACTCACTGGGAAAGGAATTGACATCAGTGTGATCCATAGAGTGTGGGGATCTACCTCTTCTCCCTGTGATTGTAATCTTTGACCCAAAGTCAACACCTGGGTCATTTGGGACTATAACTCACACTGTCTCCTAAAAGGACTATATTATTGCTCGCAACCCCTTGCACTGGGTTATTATTTTTTGTTGTTTTATCATTGTTACTATTAACTCACACTTTTTTGGCTCAAGTTTGAAACATTTGTGGCTTTATTACACATTGTATGTACACCATTATTTATGCATATTTTCACCTTTTTTTCCTTTTTTGGCTGATTACCACCATTTAAGGCGATATATATATACACAACTATATTTTTTCTTTGTTTGAACACATTGATCACCTGAGTACGGGACACCCCTATCATTGGTGGGAAAGGGGATATTCAATCCTTGTCTCCAATACCCACCTCATAAGTGGAGTTATTTTATCATATATATAAAAAAAAATTGGCGCCACACTTGCTTTTCTTCACTCATTTTACAACTTTCTTTGTTGTGTTGGCTGCCTATTTTCCACAATAGGGTTTGCGCAATATTTTTTACACACAAGTTTTAGGATAAGGGAAAAGTAAAAAGTGGAACACGTTTCCAAAAGAGAGTATTGAAATATTGTGCATTGTGATTAATTAAATATCTCTCTCTTATACATACATGACTATTTCTTTGCGGGTCTGTTCCAACATCAGATACTCCGTCCATGTTTTCTCATTTTCATATGTTTTAGACTGGTCCACTATCTTTTGGAACATAGCCCTCTTCCTGCGTGAAAGGATAAAAGTGTGTCAGTTTCAATTGACATGTGACAAGAGCACATGTTATTATTTGATTTCATGCATGGTTAGGGTTTGGATCATAAGGGCATTAGGGCTCAGCTTGTGTATTGTTGCTTATACCTTCAGAGCTTGCCAAAAGGTGTTGTCTATGGGAAAATAGCAGTGACTGGATGCTAATGTGTAGTTTTATACCTTTATCCACCAATATGACTTTTGTAAAACACAATACCATGGAGAAATAAACCCAAATGTGGGCATACACAAGGAAAAATGTGATAATAGTAGCGAAAACCATTCCTTATCGACTTTGGCATGACAAGACTTGACATTCTTATCTGTCTCCATTTGTGAGATTAACCCCCCCAATAAAACCCCCACCACCACCAACACCTCCTGTTGTGTCATTGGAATAGGAAGCAAGGGCAAATGTCCCAAAAAGAATCATAGACATCAGTAAAAACCCAAGAGTTTATAATCCTACGTAAAACTACCAATACAGTTCGGCTGAAGTATCCTTTTAACATTTATGCATTTCAGATTTACGCTGTTAATTACAGAAACACTGAGAATATTATGAGCTCTTATGCCACGTACACACGGTCAGAAATTCCGACAAGAATTTTTTTTATTTTTTTTCCAACGAAATATTGGCTCAAACTTGTGTTACACACGGTCACACAAATGCTGTCAGAAATTCCGACCGCCAAGAATGCGGTGATGTACAACACTACAACGAGCCGAGAAAAATGAAGTTCAATGATTCCGAGCATGGATGTTTTTTTTGCGCATCGGAATTGAATACAGACGGTCAAAATTTACGATAGGAACTTTTTCCGTTGGAAAATTTGAGAATCAGCTCTCAATCTTTGGTTGGCTGAAATTCCGACAGCAAAAGTCCGATGGAGCCTACACACGGTCGGAATTTTCGTCCAAAAGCCCACATCTGACTTTTCTTGTCGGAATTCACGATCGTGTGTACGCGGCATAAGTTCTATAAAAAATGTGCTACCTATGAGATTCATGAAAGTAGCCTTTTAACAAATATAATTGTTTGTCCAATATTAGGAGGTATATTTTACAGAGATAAACTTACTTAAAGTACAAAGCCAGATCTGTGGCAATGATTGCAATATCCATCATACGAATAGCATGATCATACTGTCTCCTGTTCAGGTTCTGGTAGATGTTTACTTGCTGTGAACAACAGAACATGTTAAACAAAATCATCAAATGTATAAAAAAATATCAATCTCTATTATTGGCACATTTCCCAACCATTAAAAGTGGATAAAAAAAGAGCTTATTAAACTTGGCCTGGTCTGACAAAGCCCCCCCCCCCCCCACACACACACTTTAACATATACCCACTTTCAACAGATGCCAACCTTCTCTGGACCTGAATATAAAATACAATCCAGAGTAATGGGAAGTATAACATATTTTTCTGTATAACCCTGCATGTATTTCTCTGTTATTATTAATTTCTATGGGATCCAAATTGAGAACTGATGCAGCAATATGCATACAGTATTTACATTAGCTAAGATATAAAGGGTCTGATTATATTCGAAATCTATGAAGTTTCCCTAAGGTAGCTGACTGTGGTATAAATCTGGAAACTGTAAGGCCGCGTACACACGATCGGACCAAATTGATCGTGTGTACGGCCCATCGGACCGTTGTCCATCGGACCAAAGTTTTAAAACTTGCTTTAAAATCTGTTCGATGGACGCCTGACCGTCGGACCAAAACGATGGTTAGTACACAAAAGCATCGGGCCAAAAACCTGCGCATGCTCAGAATCAAGTCGACACATGCTTGGAAGCATTGAACTTCATTTCATCAGCACGTCGTTGTGTTCTACGTCACCGCGTTCTGACCCGATCGGATTTTGGACTGATGGTGTGTACGCACATCAGACCATCAGACCACTTCAGCAGTGGCACGATGAAAATGGTTCGTCGGACCATTCTCATCGGATCGGTCTGATCGTGTGTACAGGGCTTTAGACATGTGCGCCGTAATGCGTGTCCGAAATTCAATTTGGATTTGTTTCGTATGAAATACGAATTTTCGTTAGATTTGTTTTTGTAACAATTACGAACATTCATTATGATGAATTTAAAAAGCAAAAAATACCTTTCTCAATATGGCAGCCGTCAACTCATTATGCTCATTATCAGGGGCTTCCACCATCCCTGTGCTGTGCTGACTTTCTTCTGGGGCTGTACCCTTGCTGTGCTCATTATGAGGGGGCTCCCATCATCCCTGTGTTGTGCTGACATCTTGGGTTTGTAGTAGCCTGTTAATTCATATTTCGTAATTTGTGTCCGATATACGAAAGTTCGTTAGGTTTGTTAACTTTTCGTAACAATTACGAACATTCGTTAGAGGGGCTTCCACCATCCCTGTGTTGTGCTGACTTCCTCTAGGCACTGTTCCCCTGCTGTGCTCATTATGGGGGGCTCCCACCATCCCTGTGCTGTGCTGACTTCCTCCTGGGCTGTACCCCTGCTGTGCTCATTATGAGGGGCTCCCATTATTCCTGTGCTGTGCTGACTTCCTGGGTTTTTAACTTCATCATAACGAATAATTGTAATTATTATGACAATAATAAAACAATATTAATGAACATTCTTATTTTGTCCAATTCTGAATCTCCCATCGACTACCAGTACCAGTCTGGGCAGTCTCCCACTCTGGAAACAAAATTCGTCAACGAAATTTCGTATTTTGTATAAAATCCGTAAGAATAGAAATTCGTATTTCGGATGCTTCTGAATGTACGAATTTTCGGAAATTCGTACGAAACAAACCGCACATGTCAGAAGCCTAGACTTTGAATCCTTTAAAACCAACATAAGTATTATTCTTTAGCCTTCCTTTTTTACTTTAATACAACTTTGCAAAAGTGTCCCGTTTTTTTGTGCTGAGATTTTGTCAAATCGCAAATTATGCCCACCTTACATCTCCTAAGGCCGCGTACACACGATCGAATCTATCTGCTAGAAGCGGTCTGCCAGACCGTTTCAGCAGACAAATTCGATCGTGTGTACGGGCAGACAGACAGATTTTGCCAGCAGACAGATTTTAAAGCATGCTTTAAAATCTGTCTGCTGGGAACCCGTCTGTCCGACATGTCTGCTGGTTAGTACGCTAACCAGCAGACATATCTGCCCGCACATGCGTCGAATGGATTTGACGCATGCGCAGAAGTGTTTTACTTCCTGGTGCAGTGACGTGGCGGCGTCAACGTCACCGCCACGTCACCGCGCTGTCTGCTGGCGGGGATTTTGGTTTGATCGTGTGTGATCGTGTGTACAGCGATCAAACCATAATAGCCCAGCGATCAAACCAAAATCGGTCTGTCAGACCGATTTGAACAGATTTATTTAATGGTGTGTACGGGGCCTAACACCTTCCTTGCCATATTCCTCTCTTCATTCCAAGTTATCCAAATGTTAAGTAAAAGTTGGCTTTGCCTTTAACAGAATGTAGTCTGCTGTTTTCTTGTGTTCTTATGTTCCCTCTTCTTTACATATTTTATTCTTATAAACCTCATATTCCTCATATTGTATCTAGTATTCCCTTCTTCAATACAGATTTCCTTTTTGTGTTTACATATTGATAGCACACACGCTATCAGCATTTTTGCATCAGAAAGTTCTGTTATTATACCTCATCTTTGAGCAATGTCTTGCTGAACTCCAAATGGTGCCGTTCTAGGATAGATGACCCATGGAGCTTTGCTAAGGGGTGTCCGGATCTATATGGAAAGAAAGTATCAAAAGAAGCAGCATCAGAAGCCATTGGAAAAATTGGACATTACAATACACAGTTCAATACTGCACGCTGAAAGTATCCGAATACACTTGGCAAAAAAAGAGGCGGAACTCCATTCCCTGTGGTAATTTTCCTATACCTTTTAGAAAAAGTTATTATTGGTATAATTTGTTTTACACAAACAACGTTATCTCCGTATAACAAATTGTTTGGCAGTTTTTTAAGTATTCTATATGTGGTCTGATAAAAGCAAGCAGTCTATACAAATGGCAATGTTTAGCAAATTTTTTTGGGAAAAACCTCTTCAGAATTAATATCCAATGGATTCCTTTTTTATTGCACAAAACCAAGCTTTTTATTGTAGCTAGACTGCATTCATTTATTACCCTAAATTGGATCCAACCAGTATTTTAAGATGGACAGATTTCTCACTTCCTATGAGTCTTGAGGACATCTGTCTGTCCACAATCAACCAAATTAAGTATACTATTACTGTTGGTTTTATAGTTGAAAAAACAAAATAGGGGATATTTATGGCATTTTTATTGATTTATTGTTTACTTGTAATGGCTGTGATCAGCAATTTTTTGCGGGACTGCGACATTGCGGCTGACAGTCTGGACACCTAGCTGAAACTTTTGACACTTTTTTGGGAACCAGTGACATTTCTACAGTGATCAGTGCTAAAAATATGCATTGACATTGTATAAATGACACTGCCAGGGAAGGGGTTACATAGTTACATAGTTACATAGTTAGTCAGGTTGAAAAAAGACACAAGTCCATCCAGTTCAACCATAAAAAATAAATAAAAATAAAACAAAGTAAAACACAGTATATCCTCCCATACACCCAACTCCATACCCACAGTTGATCCAGAGGAAGGCAAAAAACCCCAGCAGAGCGATGATCCAATTTGCTACCGGAGGGGAAAAAATTCCTTCCTGATCCCCCGAAAGGCAATCGGATTTACCCCGGATCAACTTTACCTACAAAACTTAGTACTCAGTTATATTATGTGCATTTAGGAAAGAATCCAGGCCTCTCTTAAAGCAATCTACTGAGCTGGCCAGAACCACCTCTGGAGGGAGTCTGTTCCACATTTTCACAGCTCTTACTGTGAAGAAACCTTTCCGTATTTGGAGGTGAAATCTCTTTTCCTCCAGACGTAAGGAGTGCCCCCTTGTCCTCAGTGTTGACCTTAAAGTGAATAACTCAACACCAAGTTCACTATATGGACCTCTTATGTATTTGTACATGTTGATCATATCCCCCCTTATTCTCCTCTTCTCAAGAGTGAATAAATTCAGTTCCTCTAATCTTTCCTCATAGCTGAGCTCCTCCATGCCTCTTATCAGTTTGGTTGCCCTTCTCTGCACTTTCTCCAGTTCTCCGATATCCTTTTTGAGAACTGGTGCCCAAAACTGGACTGCATATTCCAGATGAGGTCTTACTAATGATTTGTACAGGGGCAAAATGATATCTCTATCTCTGGAGTCCATACCTCTCTTAATACAAGAAAGGACTTTGCTCGCTTTGGAAACCGCAGCTTGGCATTGCATGCCATTATTGAGCTTATGATCAACTAAAACACCCAGATCCTTCTCCACTACAGATCCCCCCAGTTGTACTCCCCCTAGGGGGCAATCAAAGGGGCAATCAAAGGGTTAACTGTGTTCCCCCTGTGTGTTTCTAACTGTATTGGGGGAAAGGTTTACTGCATGGACACTCTGCTTCATGTTTCTGATTAGCAGGAACACTAGAGCAGAGTGTCCATGCCTGAGAGCATGGCGGTCTGCTTGTTTACATCTGCAGACGGCCGTTTTGTCTCTGAGGGGAGCGATCGCGGGTGGCCGGCGGACATTGTGTCCACTGGGCATGGTGATTGGCTCCCCTTGTGGCCAATCATCATGCAATCGTAGCTCCGGCAGCATGCCCCCCCCCCCCCAGTGGCTATTATCTAAAGCACATACAGGTACATAATTTTGCCTAATAGCGCCGCCTTGCCGCAGTATATGTACAGCAAGCAGTCGGGAAGTGGTTATTTGGAAGACATTAGAAGATGTCCCCTCTATTCCTGTTCTAGTAATGACTCAACAATTTTGGATTTAGTATCACTTTCCTTCCCAGTGACATTGGAGATCAGGACAATTATAAAGAGTGAGCCTCCCTAATGAGGACATAGTCAGCAATAAGGACCTTCACCACTCTATCCAAATCTAACCTCAGTTAGGTTTCTAAGTCACTGTAGGGAACTCTTAGACCTATGCCTCTCTTCTCCTCATAAGTCTCCCTTAGCATAATCTTGAGGAAGTTGTGACTAGGCCTGGGGGAGTTTCTTCTTATATTATTTATAGAAAATACAGGATATCTGAAGCTTGGTGACAGAGGTGATATCGCTATTAACCATATAGGTAGGACATAGAGGTCAATGACTTTTTTATAAGTCAGTAGGTGCTAAAAAAAAGTGCCATTCTACTCACAGGTAAGTAATAACATTGCTAAGGGGAATTATTATTTATAATCTCTCCAGTATGGATACACCTACTACTGGGTTGGGTTTGCATGAGGTTATCTCATTTGAATTTGTACTATTTATTTATTTATTTTAATCCCATATTTTTTAAAACTATATCCACTAAGACTCTAATTTAAGAAGAGTGGGCAAACATTGCATTTAATAAATAAATGTTGTACAATTGAACTTACTTCATTTGGTACAGGTTATTTGTACCCCTGTGGTCAATATCATGGCAGAATGCAGCTGTCACCATTGCCATGGCTTCAAGGTCCGTATAATAACGCTTTAACTTTCCTGTCTAAAAAGAAAAAAGAACATCTAGTTATCCCAGTGTATTTAGACTGTTAGAAACTGAAAGGCAGTGAACACAGGAAGTTTAAACCAGGAGATACGAGTGTTTATCAGAGACAGTCGGTAATGATACCGCTGTTCTGTGGCTAATTGGCCCACAATGATTTGAGAGGAAGTTCACTGCTGATGTTATGCTGACTGAATGCTGAAACTGCAAGTTACATCCTCAGAAACAATTGCACAGGTCTAAACACATTGGCCCAGATTCACAGAGCGATTACGCCTGCGCAACTGCTGTTGCGCGTGCGTAAGTCTAAATGTGCGCGTGCGTATAGTTGGACGCGATTCACAAAACAATATACGCCAGAAATCTACGTTTTTTGGTCCGGCGTAATTGAGTTAGACATTCGCTTCCCTTCGCGCAAAACTGCGCTAGACACACCATTGATTTGCTAGTCAAATATGCTAATGAGGGAGTTACGGGGATCCACAAAAAAACGCAGTTGCTGCGCAGGCTACGCGATGTGCGCAACTGCAAAATGTCCTGTCTAAAGTTAGAGCACATAAAAGCTGATCTAACTTTTGAAAAAAAGTCTAATTGTCAGATAAAGCAACACCGTTATTGAGGAGCAGACCACACACACGTGTTGCACTACAATTTGACTGCCAACATGCTAGGGGCATCGTCGCTCATAGCTGCACTAGTGAATATAGATGACCAAAGAAGGAGGAGGGCACAGAGGATGGCACGGAGGATGGCACGGGAGAGGGTATACCGCACCCGCATACACCTGTTTGGCATGAATGATTCAGAGGTCTTTCGCATCTTCAGATTCCCCCCTCATGCCATCCTGGAATTAACCACAACCTTGCAGGAGGACATCACCAGCCCAACACAACGCTCACATGCAGTGCAGCCACTGGTCAAGGTCCTGGCAACACTCCATGTCCTTGCCAGTGGCTCTTTTCAGCGTACAAGTGGAGTGGTGGCTGGGATGTCACAATCCTCCATGAGCAGATGTGTGCACCAGGTTGTCCCTGCAATCCTCACACGCTTGGCCAACCAAATCATCAAACCCACCACTGAGGAGCTTCGAATCAAGGCAATGGCAGATTTCTACCGAATTGCCAGATTCCCACGCACCATCGGGGCCATAGATTGCACACATGTGGCACTCCAGCCCCCCCATGAGACCGAGCACATGTACCGCAATCGGAAGAATTGGCACTCCATCAACGTACAGGTGATAGTTGATGCCCAAGGCCTCATATGGCACGTCCGTGCCAAACACCCAGGGTCCAGCCATGACAGCTACATCTACAATCAAAGCCACATCCGAACAGAATTCGAACAGAACGTGTATGGGAACACCTGGCTGGTTGGTGAGTGACATGGGAGTCAGGCATGACTATCCCCTCCCGTGATGCACAACAGAAGTGGCACATGCATGACTAACATTCTCCTGTCTTTTCCTTTACAGGTGACTCTGCATATGCACTGGGACCCCATCTCATGACTCCTATCCGGAACCCCCAAACCCCAGGAGAGGAACGATACAATGAAGCACACATCAAAACCCGTGCAGTGGTGGAGCGCACCTTTGGCCTCCTGAAGTCACGTTTCCGATGCCTGGATAAGTCTGGGGGTACACTGTTGTATTCCCCAAACTTCGTGTGCCATATCATCGCTGCATGTTGCATGCTACACAATCTCGCAGTGAGGAAGGGCCTGCAGGTTGAGCTACGTGATGATCTGACCCCCCAACCAGAAAATCAACCCCTAACCGAGGATACCCCGTCTTCTGAGGGAAGAGCAGTCAGGAGGCAGCTCATATTGGGCATCTTTGCACGTTAAACACACACATTAATCATGGCACAATGAGAATGCATGCATGCACACCACTATGGTCCCTAGCACACACACCCCACATCCTCATCAAATTGGATTGGCACCAGTCCACCATGCAAGACTGGTGAGCAGTAACGCCACGTCAAGGCTCCAATTATGTCACTGTACATTCATACACCATTCACACGGACCTGGGAATCACTTCTCCCTGGTCCTGGGGAACCCTTCTCCACCAAAATTGAGGGTGACACCCCTTTTCCAGCAGGAATGTCACCCCCACATTCAAACATCATTCACAACCCAAAATATGCCAAAAAAGTCAAACAAACAAAAATGCATAGAAACAAAAAATGCATAGTAAAAAAAAATTGCTTAGAAAAAACAAAAAAAAGCAGAGAACAAAAATAAAAAAGCTTTCAAAACAAACAAAAGGGGGAAAAAAAAATTATTGCCCTCTGCCTGAGCCACGCCTGGGGCGCCCCCGGCCACGGCCCCGGACCCTCAGGGGAGACGCATGGGGGAGGGGAAAAGCCGGGGAAGGAGGAGCAGCCCCTGAGATCTGCCCACCTGGCGGCCTGCCCTCCAAGGCCACGGCTATTCTGTCCAGGGCAGCACCAAGTGTTGCCGTGTTGCCCTGGATAGCCTGGGTAAGGGCCCTCACATCCTGCCCAACGCCTGCTGCTGTAGTTTGCAGGTCATTTAGGCAGGTTGTGGAGGCCCGGGAGTGGGAGTCCAGGTTACCCAGGCTATCATTAATGGAGGACAGGCTCTGATCCACCCGCCCCATAGTCTGGCAGAGCTGTCTCAGAAGGCGGGTCTGGGTGGCCAGGTTCCTTCTCAGACAGGCGGGCATGAGATTGGGCGCCCCCCTGGTGCTTGGGGATGACCTCCTGGCTCTTGCTGATGGTTGTGGCCGGGGAGAAGGGGAGGCCCTTGTGAGGGGAGCCATGTTGGGGGAGGAGGGGGGGGGGCTGACCCTTAGGGAGGGCAGGCTTCTTGCAGCCAGAGGGGAAGAGTCCGCAGAAACCAAAGGGCCAGTGCCTTCCATGGACTCCTCCTCCTCATGATTCTGCTCCTCCTCATGATCGTCCTCCGCATGATCCTCCCCCTCCTCTTGTTCCTCCTCTGCGGACTCTGGCCTTGTTGGGGGGGCCTCATTAGGCTGCTGTCCTGGGGTTGGAGCGGTCAGTCCAGATGGCCCTGCACCCTCCTGCACAGCTGTGGATGACACAAAACATTCACAGGTTGGAGGATCCACACACTTGCCACATATTCCCTTTCACCCCCTCCCCCACACATGCTACACACCTGAGAGAAATAAAAACCTTACCTGGCACCGCGGGGACCGGACTTGTGTCAAAGCCTGGCAGGCCCTCCACTTCATGCCGGTGAAAGGTCAGGGCCACCACACGCTCCGTCTCTGAAAATCTAACCCGGCATGGTGGGCCCCCTCCTGTGCCCCTGGCATGGGCATTTATTGCGGCCAGTTTTTTTTTCACCTCACGCCGGAGGTCATTTATTTTCTTTTCTATCCCAGAGCGGGTCCGTGTCTCCCCCTCCCCCGATGAATTGACCTGCTCCGTGATTATATCCAATATCTCCCTCCTCCTGGCCGGGGTGGTGGTGGCACTCTGCGGGCCGTGGAGAAAACGCCCATAGTCGGTAATGGCCCGGGCAAGAATTCTTTTTTCCCCCACAGTAAAATTGAGCTTTCTTTTTCTCTCAGTCATACTTCCAAACAAACTCACTAGCAGTCACCAAAAATCTGTCACAAATACAAGCACAACCAATCAGACAAGAACACACACAAAGAGAAAAAGAACAGCCAAAAATCACACTAGCACTCAGCAAGAAACACACACAAAAAAATCAGATGAAAAAAAAAAGCAAAAAAACAAACGCTCAGAAATCTATCAATCAAACAAACAGTCTCAAACACTTATCAAAATACACTTTCACAAAACTACCAACAAGCACAAGATCACACAGAACACTAATCTCACAACTACAAAACACACTCTAACGAACAACAGAGCAAAAGCACTTGATTCAATGGGAAGGGACACAAAGGGATGTACTTTTGCAATGGAAGGGCGTTTGTGTGTGTCTATTTATGCTGTCTGCGTAGTTCACAACATTGCCCTAGTCCATTTCCAATTTCAATGATTGCGCCGCTCCCGAGTTGTGAGCATGCGCACAACGGAGCTGACATGGTTTCCTTCACGCGCGCATGCGCGAGTCGGCCGGCCCTTCATTTGCATGGGGTCACGGCTCATTTCAATGTAACACGCCCACGTCCCTCCCAATTTGTATTACTCCTCCTTACGCCTACGGAAAAAACCTTACGTTTGCGCAAGCTCTTGCGTAAAAGCTACGTGAATCGCCGGATTACGCGGCTAGATTGCGCAAGTCTAACGGAAAAGTGGTGCGCTACGCCGGAATGATAATGCGCCGATCTACGTGAATCTGCCCCATTGCATTTGACTTCTAAACACATGACACCGGAGCTGACTCAGTGAGTGCAGTCTTTCTGACATAATTGACCCCTGCAGATTAGTAAGGTACCGGTATCTTGGCCTTGATATCTGACCGATGCCATGCATTCTTGAAAAGTACATCATTCTAATATCTGTAACATTTTAATTAAACCAAACTCCTCACAGTCCTAGACAATTCAAATATCGAACAAAAAGTGCATAAGCTTTAGTTAGGCCGCGTACACGCGATCAGACCGGTCCGATGAGAATGGTCCGACGGACCGTTTTCATCGGGTCACCGCTGAAGTGGCCTGATGGTCTGATGTGCGTACACACCATCAGTCCAAAATCCGATCGGGTCAGAACGCGGTGAGGTAGAACACAACGACGTGCTGAAAAAACAAAGTTCAATGCTTCCAAGCATGCGTCGACTTGATTCTGAGCATGCGCAGGTTTTTGGTCCGATGCTTTTATTGACATATTGGGCCAGATTCAGGTAGAGTTATGCCGGCATATCTCGAGATATGCCGCGTAAGTGTAAAGTTGAGCCGGCTTATCTTTGCACCGTACCCACAAAACTAGATACGCCTGAAAATAGGCTTCCTCCGACCGGTAACTTTCCTGTGCTGGCATAACTTAGGCTCATATTTACGCTGGGCGCATCTTGTGTGGCCATTGATTTCCTATTCAAATATGCAAATTAGGGAGATATGCCGATTCGTGAACGTATTTGGGTCCGGTGCAGGCTAAGTCCGCCGAGCCTAAGTGTTAAGTCCGGCGTAAAGTTATTCCTACAAATAGCTAATTTATCTTTGCACCTGACGGGCACAGATCAGCTGGAGAACAGCTCCAGCAGCACCATTACCCAGGGCAGCCATCAGAAATTATGGGGCCCCTTACACAAAACCTCTGGCCCCTTTAATAAAAAGAAAAAATGTATATATATATATATATATATATATATATATATATACCGTATATATATATATATATACGGTATATATATATATATATATATATATATATATATATAAAAATAAAAGAAATACAAAAAATATACATTTTTTTTTTTTTATATATAAAAAAGGGGGGTTGCCATCTGGGGCCCTCCGGACCTCAAAAACAAAAAAAAAGAAAAGAAAACAAATTGGCCCTTTAATAAAAACGAAAATAAAAATATATTAAAAAAATATATATTTTTATAAAAAATAAATAAAAAAAGAGGGGGTTCCCATCCGGGCCCCTGGGGACCCCCAGGCCCCTTACAGGTGTACTGCCTGTACCCTCCCTGATGGCGGCCCTGCCGTTACCGACAAACTTAGCAAGCTGAGCAACCCCACTTGCAGGACAACACACATCTGTCTGCCAACATGCCAGGGGCAGCCATGGTCATAGCCAGGGCTGCCATAAGGGGGGTACAGGCAGTACACCTGTAAGGGGCCCGGGGGTCCCCCTTTTTTTAAAAAATATTATTATTTTATTTTTTATTAAAGGGCTATTTTTTTTTTTTAGAGGTCTGGAGATCCCCAGGGAACCCGGTTAGAAACCCCTTTTTTTATATATATAAAAAAATACTTTTATATATATTTTTTATTTCTTATATATATATATATATATATATATATATATATATATATATATATATATATATATATATATATATATATATATATATATATATATATTTATTTATATATATTATTATTATTATTATTATTATTATTATTATAGGGCCCCCCCGATGCCAACCCTTTTTTATACAAATGTTTTACATTTTTTTATATTATTTTATTTATTTCTTTTTTTATATATAGATATATTTTTATTAAAGGACTTAGGAGCAAGTCCTTGGTGAATACTGTATTTGCCTCACTAGTTTGCATCGGCAGAACGTATATGCGTTACGTTACGCCGGCACAAAGATGCGCCCATCTACCTGAATCTGGCCCATTGACTCCTATGTATTATGTTCTATGATGTTTATCTTGTATATGTATTAATGTTATGCAATTTGATGTTATGAATATTCAAAGTCCTAATATATGTAGATGTTTTTAATCCAAATTTGCTGCTTTGTCCACAAATAAATAATTTTACAATTTGACCATTTATTCATTCATCAATTGCCTCATTTAAAGTCCCAAACTCCTTCTTTATTTCTATTAATTGTTGAGGCCACCCATCATATTATAAGACCGATAACAACACTCAAGTGTCAGGAGGCGATGGTACCTAGCTTAACTTTCACAGGTACCATCTGCTAATGCATTTTTCTTTTCATCATATGCATAATTTGTGTTTCCCAAGGTTATATGTTTACCTTAGGTTAATAACTTCATAATATACAGCAGACAGTACATTGACACCTAACATATAACAGGAGGAGCTGTCATGCACATCTATTGGTGCTCATCTATCATTATTCATGTGTGCAAAATACGTTTTAGAAAGATGCTGTACATTGTCCTCATTTGCAAACAAACCCACAAGCATCAGATGATAGTCACTAGGAATGAGAATTGAGTTTGCCACTACCATGGGTGCGAGGTGAGTCCTATGGGTTTAAGAATCGCAGTCCTGAGAATATTTTTGTTCAGTTTCACCCAGGAGATATTTTTTTAAACCATAATGCACTGCATGGCATTTACACTATGGCTAACATAATTAAATGGGCTGATGCCTTTAATGTTTTAAGGGGCTTTTGGTTAAGCCAGCCCCCCTCACTATAAAAAGGTAAGACACAGAGCAGCCATAATAACAAGCATAGTACCAGTGAATTAGTAGCTGTTAAAAGGAAAGCACAGGGACAACTTGTATAGGAACATATTAGGGTCAGTTTGAAAACTATACTTAAAGCGGAGCTCCACTGAAAAGGGGAAGTTCCAAATTAAGTACACCTCCCCTCTGTTATGCCACATTTGGCATGACATCTTTTTGGGGGGGAGTGGGTACCTAGTTTTGACAGATAACCGCTCCCACCTGCTTTCAGACCGTCTAGGTGTCCTGAGCGGAAGTTTTCCTCTCCCCCTCCCTCCCTGCAATGTTCTGGGACATGTCACAGGTTGGTCCCAGATGGAACCTCTTCTAAAGATGATGCACAAGAAAGCCTGCAAACAGTTGGCTGAAGACAAGCAGACTAGGTACATGGATTACTGGAACCATGTCTTGTGGTCTGATGAGACCAAGATAAACGTATTTGGTTCAGATAGTGTCAAGCATGTGTGGCGGCAACCAGGTGAGGAGTACAAAGACAAGTGTGTTATGTCTACAGTCAAGCATGGTGGTGGTAGTATCATGGTCTGGGGCTGCATGAGTGCTGCCGGCACTGGGGAGCTACAGTTCATTGAGGGAACCATGAATGCCAACATGTACTGTGAGCATTTGTGAAGCATCCTCAAATGGAAGATGGAGGAGCCTAAGGTCTCAAACATCTACCAGCTCCATGATGTTGTCATGGAGGAGTGGAAGAGGACTCCAATGGCAACCTGTAAAGCTCTGGTGAACTCCATGCCCATGAGGGTTAAGGCAGGGTTAAGGTGTTGAAAAATAATGGTGGCCACATAAAATATTGACACTTTGGGACAAATTTGGACATTTTCACTTAGGGTGTACTCACTTTTGTTGCCAGCTGTTTAACCATTAATAGCTGTGTTTTGAGTTATTTTGAGGGAGCAGCAAATTTACAATTGTATACAAGCTACATTGTACTGTACATTGTAGCAAAGTGTAATTTCTTCAGTGTTGTCACATAAAAAGGTATAATAAAATATTTACAAAAATGTGAGGAGTGTACTCACTTTTGTAAGATACTTTATGTCTACTAGGACACTCCCCCATATTCAAGGAACATGCCCAAACTAGGATCTGGCCAATACCACCATAAAATAGGTGATTGCAGACTGAAGTGTGCTGCACCCCAACTGCTAGAGTACTCACAATGAAGCAAGGGTAGGGTGGAATTATGTGGCCTCATCTCACTCACTACAAATCAGAATCTGGGAACATGAGTGCTGGAGTACCTGAGGTGTGGGTCTACACTTCTAGGCTCCAATCCAGGCATTTAGAAGCCATGCCAAACTATCCACATATATGGCAGGGTTGCTGTATAGCTGAATTATACATAGTAAGCTATCTATTACCAAAATGTTTAAATTTTGGACATATTACCAGCAATGTAGCCAATGCTACATTGTTACTTACCATTAGGAGGGTGAACATGGTTTGTCCCACATTGAAGCCATGCCGCCAGTTGTGATAAGTAATTTTTCTGTATCCTTTACTTACTGAGAATAAAAAACGCACTAAGACCTGTAAAGTAACAAATTATAACAAATAAAACAAATGTTCCCTTATTACAGGTTATAAAAATGTATTACCCAAATGGTGATCAGCATACAGTACATGAAAGTAAAAATTTAAGCCACTGTATATTCAAACATATAAAGTGTTTAAAAGGAACCCTTAGTACAGTGCATAACATAGCCATCTATAGTATATACTGTGTATACAGCTATTTACTCTGGTTGGCTTTTTTCTCGAAATAGTTACACAGTTTACTACCTATAGAAAATGTTACTGTTTAAGTAAATGCGTTTGAGAGATTACAATTCCCTTTTGTATCCTGATGCCGAGGTAAAAAAAGGGGAGAATGGGTATCCCCAAGAGAGGAGGACATATAACAAAAGCCTGACAGAGGTTCCCTAAGATTTCCCAGCACTTCCTATCCCTCTGACACCCTTTAACCAGGTCACAACCCTCTAGCACAGTGGTTCTCAACCTTTTTTAGTACCGTGACCCCCTTGATAACATTTCCCAAGTTATGGGGACCCCTAACAGTAAAATTATTTTCGTAGTGTGGGTTGTCAGCACCCAAGGCAAGACAAGTAATTTGCTCCCTTAACCCGAGCACATTTAGCGCTCCCCGAGTCTCTTCCACTCGTACAGTATTAAAACCCCTTATGGTACATTGTAGGACGTGCCACTATCTTTGTTCTCCTTATTTTCCTTTTTATCTCTCTGTAACGGTCACCACCGTTTACGACCTTCCATCAAACCACGACAGCTTATCCGACACACTGACAAACTAGCATACAAGATCCATATCAATTACCCGGAACAAGGACGAGACACGCAGCTCTGTTCTTTAATGGTACACTTAGCTTTCTTATATACAGTACAAGGTATGTTTCAGTAATCACAGGAACAATCAAACTCTCCACCCCCCCCCCAACTTCACACCATGGGGGGGGGGGCTTTAATCACTTTATTTTAGCTAATGACAACCAGTTGAGCTAATCATTAATCATCCCCCCAGACGTCCCGTCTCCGAAATTAGAGGAGGTAATTACTACAGCTTGACAAGTCACATTCCTTTACTAAACATAATTGACATGCTAATTCTAAAAACCATGCTAATCTCAAGACATCCTGCAATATGAACTATTATTAATGTCCCATCTCATGTAATACATGAATTATGATTTACCAGCCACCCTATGCCCAAAAGGGGCACAGGGTGATCTTAGACCCAAGAGTCCTTAGTGCCGCTGGCACAGGAGTATCCCCCATCCCTCAAAAGTCTCTGGGTGTCACGGGTCATCCCGTTACACTCTCTATTTCCTAATTTCTTGTTCCCCCATTCCTCTCTCTAGCCATCTTTATTGTTCTTTAACTCCCTTTTCTTTGTTCTTCCACCTCTTTTCCTCTCCCTTCCATGTAATCTCTATTTTTATTCCTTCTCTTACTCCTTGGTGGGGGGGGGGTGGGTGAATGGAGTTGGGATGAGTGGCAAAACTGAAGGGGGGTTCTGATCAGCCAACTTAGGTGCTCTGGATCAAGGTCACCTGTCGATCTGAGAACTGTAGTGGGGACATTTAATGGCAACTATAATCACAGGTAGTGTTGCTTACTGTGTCTCCGACTTGGGGGTGTCTCGTAGCAGTGACACCTATGCCGAAGTCAGGAGATAGGGTCTCATCCAGCCCCTCCCACTTCACATTCCTCACCAGTCAGCTGACCTCTAGTCTCTGCCCTCCAGTCATGCTGTGAAAAGTATGGGTGGCTGCAAAGAGGCTGCAGATTTGCCTTTCGTAAATAACCCCCTTTTGTGTTTTGCTGAACATGCCTTTGCAAGGCAAGCAAGTTTTTTTCTTTTTTTACCTGTATAAATAAAATGAAGGCATGACAGCCTGAAACCATGTATGGTAAATGTATTGACTTTCTCTACACTCTATGTTATATAACATTTTAATGTAAGTGTAGATTTCCTTTAAAGCATGGGTCTTCAAACTACGGCCCTCCAGTTGTTCAGGAACTACAATTCCCATCATGCCTAGTCATGTCTGTGAATGTCAGAGTTTTACAATGCCTCATGGGATGTGTAGTTCCACAACAGCTGGAGGGCCGTAGTTTGAGGATCCCTGCTTTAAAGGGTAATTCCTCTTTCGTGGGAAATAAAATAGCAAACAAAAAAAATAAAATAATATAGCGTCTTCAATTGCGACACAAGAGTCATTGTAATTGTATGTTATTAAAAATTACCTTTCCTTTTCAATATGCAGCTCTGACATTTTCTGTAAAATGCAATATGGCTATCTGGAGGTGTTCTGTGCGCAGATGGTGTACAGAACACCCCCCCCCCCCAGAAATTAAATGTCCTGCTTGTGTAGTTGGCTTACTTATTTTTTCAGAAGTCTGCACCAAGATTCAAGTGAGATTTGGGGCACCCCCTGCATTAAAATCTTAATTTTTGGTGTGATACTCCCAAAGAGAAATCACAGCTAAAGGGATACAGTCCCTGTCACTTTCCTCATTAGAGTCCTGTAGGTGCAGCAGCTGATTGATAATGATAAAACCACTCCCATTAAATTCACTTCCCATAGAAACAAACCGCTATTTCTTCAGAATAACAAAAGATAGGAATCTGCAACAACATTTGTTAAAATCCTTGCAGAGGGGAATGTTTTTTCTCAACAAAGGTGGAGTTACTTTTAAATTCCTTATAAGCCTGCTATATCAGGGAAATCTATGTACAAAGCAAGTAAATTGCCTAAAGATAATACTTAGAAAGCTAATTAATGTCAGGTTAGTGTAGTAAGACTAATGACTAATGAAAACAAGTCTTTTTAGGTATATGGTTAGTTTGAAAAAGACAAGATTAATTAAAGATGTGCTCCTATATCTAAAACCACAATATATTGCCAGGGGAAGGCATTGATGCATGAGCCATATGCAAAGCATTATGAACTGCCAACGTATATGGCTGCTGGGCAGTCTCATGCTATTCAGTTATTTATCTCTACTCACTAATTAGGCAACTATATTTGCAGGATATAACCTTATATAGGTCACTATCTCATTTCTGCCAAATCAGTAGAGACAAATTTGCCTTCTAAAATCGTATAGCTTATGATCTTAGATCCTGACCATAGGCATTGTTTGGTTGTTATACTTCCCAGCCCACGTTGGGTTAGGTTCTAGCACAATTGCTTTAAATTGTTCAAGTTATGCAAATCTTCAATACCTCTGTGTATGGGAACCTTTAGTACTGCAAACTGTAGATGGAATGTGAGAGTTTTTACTGTGTTAGAATGCAAGTGTAATTTGTGCAAATTTTCAATATAAAGCTAAGGAGTCATGATAACTTACCTCCTGAGGTATATGAAATTTGTCAACTACTTCTAACTCATAGTACATCTGTATAGCGCATTTCACCAAGAAAAGCTCACTCTGTGGCAAGTCACTAAAGTGAAATTCATAGATCTCTGCCTCCTCTGGATCTGGTAGTTCTTCTTGCTGTAAAAGAAGTACAAGTCGAAATTAGTTTCATGTTAAAAATGCAACTTGATGTTTGCTACCAGAGCCTGCAAGTAGCAAATGATTGTCACATTGCAGTGAATCTATACTAATTCAGAGGTAATTCGTACTTCCCACACCAATTTCCTTGCGTAATTTGCAGGTTGCCTTAAAGTCAGCGTATGAGCAAAAAAAAACATTGCCCCATCTCCATGTTACAGAAGTCGGCAATCATCCGCTCAGGCAGCCTCTGCTGTATCTATGGAGCAAGGAAAGAGACTCACATGCTCCTAGGAGTCCAGTCCTGGGGAAAAAAGTGTGGGGACTCCCACCCAAGATCCACTCCCCCACCAAAAAAAATAAAAATGATACGCTCATATGCATAATTACTAAACCGCAAGTTCTTTCTAAATCCCACAATAACTTGCGGCAGACCTCCGCAATGTCTCCTGGGAACAATGACAAAAGCTCCCAGTAGACATTGCAGCATCAAGGAAGTGACGGAATACCTGCACACTACCTGTTGAATCCATATACAGGAAGCAACCAGTAACATAAAGGATTACTAAGGTTCGCCTGCCCCTGACAGTCACTCGAGCTGGGCATCGCCACTTAGTGAAGGATTGGCTCGGGCGGCTCGGCTGCTCTCGGCTGCTCTAGTCCAGTGTTTTTCAACTCCAGTCCTCAAGGCACACCAACAGGTCATGTTTTCAGGCTTTCCATTATTTTGCACAGGTGATTTGATCAGTTTCACTGCCTTAGTAATCACCACAGCCATTTCATCTGAGGGAAATCCTGAAAACTTGACCTGTTGGTGTGCCTTGAGGACTGGAGTTGAAAAACACTGCTCTAGTCCTGCAAAGGGAACTGAGTTCCTGCTTGGAAAAAAGTGCAGGAACTCCGTTCCCATGCGTTCCCACAGGACTTGAGCCCTGCATGCTCCCCTATACCAAGAAGTAGTTGGTATATCACAGAACTTCATTGGTTGAATGGGGTGGTGTGGGGAAGGCTGGTATAAGAAACAGAATCAATGGCATATCGGACAAACATTAATGGTTAAATGGTTAAATGGTTAAAGTTTAGATTCAATTTAGGCTCCACCTTAATGGTAACCTTTTTTTATGTAGATGCCATTTCTGCTTTGTTTGTTCTGCTGTTGGGTAGAGTACGTAGTCTATTTAAAGAGGAACTCCCTGCCCCATTTAATTTATTTAAATCCATGTTTACCTGATAGCTTGTCCTCAATCAGATGCTTACCTACCCAGCGGATCCAGCATTGTCCTGCTGCAGTTTGTTTCTCCAGTGCCACGGCTCAGGCCCGTGTCACCATCCTCCCATGTGATGTAATTGGGATATGTGATGTGCATATTCCACAATGAATCAGGAGGGAAGCACATCCTTAACCACTTGCTTACTGGGCACATGTACCCCCTTCCTGCCCAGACGAAATTTCAGCTTTCAGCACTTTCGTGCCTCCCAAACAAAATTGACGTCCTTTTTTTCCCCACAAATAGAGCTTTCTTTTGGTGGTATTTGATCACCTCTTTTATTTTTTGCTCTATAAACAAAAAAAGAGCGTACATTTTGAAAAAAAAAACACAATATTTTTTTACTTTTTGCTATAATACATATCCCAGTTTAGGCCGATATGTATTCTACATATCTTTGGTTAAAAAAAACAAAAAAACGCAATAAGCGTATAGTGATTGGTTTGCGCAAAAGTTATAGTGGCTACAAAATGGAGGATAGAATTCAGAATTTTTTTTTATTATTTTTTTTACTAGTAATATGGCGATCTGCAAATTTTGTCAGGACTGCGATATTGCGGCGGACACAACGGACACTTTTGACACATTTTTGGGACCATTCACATTAATACAGCGAACAGCGCTATAAAAACATACTGTATAAATGTGACTGGCAGGGAAGGGGTTAACACTAGGGGGCGAGGAAGGGGTTAAATGTGTATCCTTGGTGTGTTCTAACTGTGTGTGTGGAGGGGGACTGACTGGGGGAGGTGGCCAATGCTGTATCCCTATGTACAAGGGACACAGCATCTGTCTCCTCTTCCTGACAGGACGTGGAGCTCTGTGTTTACACACAGAGCTCCACGTCCCTGCTCTGTCACCGCCGATCGCATGTACCTGGCGGATATTGCGCCCGCCAGGCACGCGCATCGGCAAACTCGGGGACGCGCAGGGTGTGCGTGCGCCCGCAGTGGCCGGAGGACGCAAAGACGTCAAAAGGATTTATAGAGCCACCTTGAGGCCGTCATTTGACTATGGCCCGGGGCTCAAGTAGTTAAAATGAAGGTCCGGAATGTGCAGAAAAAAAAGATAAGCGAAAAAAAGGGGGGTATTTTCATGTAGATCAGGGGGTAGGGTTGCAGAGGAGGAAAGTATATTTTCAGTGTGAAAATTGCAGAAGTGGTTGCAAAGTGCATTTTTATAATCAGACACACACTCCCTGTGTAGACTCACAGAGATTTTGTAGCCCTATTAAACAGAAAGCAAATTGCAAATGGGGGGCGCCACAAAGGATTTTGTGGGCAAGGGATTGTCGCCAGAAAAAAATTATCAAACTTTTTTTATTAAATACAAAACAATAGTAAAGTATGTACCTACTTTACCATTGTTTTGCATTTAATACATTTTGTATATTTTTTATGTTTGTTACCTTTTTTCTGGCGACTACCCTTTGCCCACAAAATCCCTTGGAGCACCCCCTTTTGAAATGTTCTCTTCTACATTGGGATGTGGCGAAGGTTGCCAGCTCTATACCTATAGTCAGTTTTCCTTTATCCATATCTTTTTTCCTTTATTAAACAGAAAGCAAAGCCTGCCTATGTCATGAGAAAGTATGACCATCTTTTACTAGTAGAACGAGGTTATCAACAGACACCGACTATTTAACCACTTAAGCCCCGAGCCTGTTTTTCAGATTCGGTGTTTACAAGACTAAAACATATTTTTTTGCTATAAAATTACTTAAAACCCCCAAACATTATATATATATATATATATATATATATATATATATATATATATATATATTTCTAACACCCTAGAGAATAAAATGGCAGTCATTGCAATACTTTTTGTCACACCGTATTTGCGCAGCGGTCTTACAAGTGCACTTTTTTAAATTAAAAAATAAGACAACAATAAATTTGGCCCAATTTTTTTACATATTGTAAAAGATAATGTTAGGGCGAGTAAAATGATACCCAACATGTCACGTTAAAAAAATGCCCCCGCTCGTGGCATGGCGTCAAACTTTTACCCTTAAAAATCTCGATAGGCGACGTTTAAAAAATTCTATAGGTTGCATTTTTTTAGTTACAGAGGAGGTCTAGGGGAAGAATTATTGCTCTTACTCTAACGATCGCGGCGATACCTCACTTGTGTGGTTTGAACACCGTTTTCATATGCGGGCGCTACTCGCGTATGCGTTCGCTTCTGAGCGCGAGCTTGTCGGGACGGGGCATTTTAAAACAAAAAATTGTTTTCGGATTTATTTTTATTTATTTTACAAGTTGTAACACTGAAATAAAAAAATAAATATAAAACTATCACTTTTATTCCTATTACATGTAAACATCCCTTGTAATAGAAAAAAGCATGACAGGTCCTCCTAAATATGAGATCTGGAGTCAAAAAGACCTCAGATCTCATATTTAGGCTTAAATGGAAAAAAAAAGAGAAATTTTACCGTTTCAAAAAAGGTAAACAAAAAAATTGTCTCTTTAAGGCCGCGTATACACGAGGAGACAAATCCGATGAAAACGGTCCGACAGACCATTTTCATCGGACATGTCTCCTGGGATGTTTTGGTTTGATCAGTGTACACACGATCAAACCAAAATCCCTGCGAACAGACAGCGCGGTGACGTGGCGGTGACGTTGATGCCGCCACATCACCGAACCAGGAAGTAAAATACTTCCACGCATGCGTCGAATCCATTCGACGCATGCAGGAGATTTCTGTCCGCTGGTTAGGCGTAATAACCAGCGGACATGTCGGACAGGGTTGGACGGAGCATGCTTTAAAACTTTTGTCTGCTGAAACCCTGTCTGCTAGCCCGTGCACACAATCGAATCTGTCCGCTGAAACTGGTCTGCGGTCCAGTTTCATCAGATAAATTAGATTGTGTGTACGCGGCCTTAGACGCTGGGCGGGACTGACGTTTTGACGTCACTTTCGCCCAGCAGAGCTATGGGGACGGGTGGGTGCCATGTTGGCCTCACTCGCATCCCCACACAGCAGCCAAGCGGACCCGATCGCCTCCGCCGCTACCGACAGCTACGGTAAGCGGCGAAGGGCGCGGGAGAGTGGCGGGAGGGGGGGCCCCTCTCCTGCCACCGATAACAGCGATCTCGTGGCGAATCTGCCGCGGAGATCGCCGCTATCGTTGACAGGACCGCCCACTGAAGAGATGGATATCTTGGTTGTGGCAGCAGCTGCCGCCGTTGACTTGTCATACTCTGCTCCCTATAACAGAATGCTGCGGAAGTGCTGTGGCGGCCAACAGCGCATGCGCGATGCGTTCCAAACGCATCTGCAATGCGTTCCAATGGATTTACGACAGTACACACCAGCGAAACCTCGTTCGGCATCCAAGCTCTTTCATTAACATCTCCGTGGATTGGAGGATGTTAACAAAAGAGCCAGGAGGCCGAGCGAGCGGAGCGAGCCGTCCGAGTGAAGCGAGGACATGAGGCCGACTGGCCACTTTCCCCTAAGTCCACGTCCTGAATGACGGCTTCGCTGGTGTGTACTGTCGTAAATCCATTGGAACGCAAAACAATTGCGTTTGGAACGCATCGCCCATGCGCAGTTGGCCGCTACGTCACTTCCGTAGCATTGTATGATAGGGAGGAGAATATGACGCGTCACCGTTACCGAGATATCCATCTTTAAAGTACAGACGTATAACGACGGTGGGTAACTAGTTAAAGACTATTTAAAGGATTATGATTCTCTTTTAATATATTTATTCCGGAGAAAATAAAGTTTTATACAGTTAAATCAAAATAGGCACCGCAATATGCTGCATAATCCTAAAATTCAGGAAAGATATTTAGTTAGAATGGCTTTCCTTTTACAGCCCCCCTGACATTTCATAATAGCTCATCTGTTCCTAAACTCGGCTTATCTAACTGATTTATGTTCCCCTGCATACCTTTGTATTTAAACTTTGATGGATTTGGGCGTGCTTAGATTTCCACATAAAATATACTGTATGCATTTTGTAAAAATGTAATACAATAGATTTGTTTACATACTTACTTTCCATTCAGATATAGTTAATTAATGCATGATTTGACAGTGAGGCGTGATTACAATGTATTTCTACTTACCAATATTTCATACATTTCTTCCTCCTCACACTCTTCTGGCAATCGGTTATATACTTCCTTCGTTTTCTATAAACAAAATTTGCATTGTTAAAGAAGGGCATCTTGCATTCAGTAATTTTAAAGTATAACTAAGGGCTTTTTTACACTTGTTCAATATATTGATGTTTATTAAATGCGTCTATAGCTTTAATGCGCACTAAAAGGTGCGGTTGATGAGCGTTTAATGAGCATTAAGAAAGCTTCCCCAAACACCCCTCAAACACCTGTTTTCAATGCCAGTGTAAACTAGGCCTAAAGAAAAAACTTTGGGCCAGATTCACATACACTTAATATTGCGCTGCATAATCGAAATACTCTACGCTGCCATATTTTACCAGGCTCTACACCGAATCCTGGTAGATTTTTGCCCGTACGCTACGGCGGCGTAGTCTATTTCTCGCCGCGTAATCGAAATACGCGATTAGGGGGCGTGAAGCATTTAAATTAAGCACGTCCCCGCGGTGATCGAACTGCGCATGCTCCGTTCAGAAATTTCCCGCCGTGCATTGCGCGAAATCACGTTGTTACGTCATTCGTTGTTTGAGTAGTGTCGTTTACGAACATTCCTATTCCCGGACGACTTACGTAAAAAATAATAAAAGACATCGGAAAACGTAGAAATTCGACGCGGGAACGACGGCCATACTTAACATGGGCTGTCTAATATTAGAGCAGCAAAAAGCTGGTATAGTGTTACGCAAATAAAAGATGACTAAAGGTGCCGTAAGAGATTGTGATTGAAGATCGTAATTTCGGGGATCGCCGGCAAAGGCTCATTTGCATACCCCGACGCGGAAAATGACGGGAAGTCCACCCAGTGGCCGCAATTTTATTGCAGCGTAGATCCGAAGGCGTATGAACACGTAATCCAGTCGAATTGAAGCCCGCAGCCGTCTATTCATGGTTTGAGGTTTTCGACTAGCTAGAAAACGCGCGTAATTTGAAATTACTCCAGTCTAACACCAGTTAGACAGGCGTAATGGCTCTCTGAATCTGGGCCTTTTTCTTTTTTTTTAGTTTTGGATAGAGTGGAGAGGGATTAGAACACCTTTCATTTTTTATTGCTGTCTGTGCCCCGTTAAGGAGATTCACTCTCTCTATTTCTCCTGTTTTCCATTATCATTTAAAGTGAAAGTAAAAGAAAATCCCAAATTTTGGGTTGTCCCAAGAAAAGTAATTTGCAGGGATTTCCTCTCACTTCCTGTTTTGCTATGAGACAGGTACTGAAGCAAATCTCCGCAATGGGACACAGATGGTGAAAACAAATCTGACAGGGGTTATAACCCTCCCTTTTGCCCTGTACACATGATCGGTTTGTCTGATGAAAACGGACCGATGGACAGTTTTCATCGAACGAACTAATCGTGTGTGGGCCCCATCAGTTTTTTTCCCCATTGTTGGAAAAAAATAGAACCTGTTTTAAATTTTTCTTATGGCTAAAAAACAGATAGAAAAAAACGATTGTCTGTGGGAAATTCATCGGTCCAAAATCCACGCATGCTCATTATCAAGTCGACGCATGCTCGGAAGCATTGAACTTCATTTTTCTCAGCATGTCGTTGTGTTTTACGTCACCGCGTTAGACACGATCGGATCTTTAACCAATGTTGTGTAGGCAAGACTGATGAAAGCCGGCTTCATCGGATATCTGATGAAAAAATCCATCTGCTCGTTTACATCAGATGAACCAATTGTGTGTACAGGGCATTACTCTATCCAAAATGAAAAAATAAATGAAAATCCTATAGTTCTACTTTAAAGGGGTTGTAAAGGTAAAAAATGTTTCTCCTAAATAGCTTCCTTTACCTTAGTGCAGTCCTCCTTCACTTACCTCATCCTTCTATTTTGCTTTTAAATGTCCTTATTTCTTCTGAGATATCCTCACTTCCTGTTTTTCGCTCGCCCCCTCCCTTGAACTACAGGAGAGTCAGGACGCCCACTAACACACAGCTCCTTTCTCTATCTGTAACGTACAGAGCGTCCTGACTCTCCTGTTGTCCACGGGAGGGGGCCAGACTTCACAACCGGGGAGAAAGCCTTGCATTACTGTGTGGAGTTACAGACAGAAGTGAGGATTTCTCAGAAGAAATAAGGACATTTAAAAGCAAAATCGAAGGATGCCGTATTCTCTAACCATTTGCTCCGTAGTTTGCATTGGCGTAGCGAAAATGGCCCAGCGTAAGCCTGCGTAATTCAAATGAGGCGGCTTGTATTTAAATTAAGCGCGCCCCGCGTCGAACGAACTGCGCATGCGCCGGCCAGGGAAAAAGCCCAGTGCGCATGCTCCAGCTCACGTCGGAAAGCGTAGTTGAAACCGACGTCAAAACGACGTAAGCGTCACTACGCAATGCCCCTATTCGCGAACGAGTTAGTAAAATGACGTAAGCGTCGGAAAAAGCCGACGCTGACCCGACGCCATACTTAACATGGCATCCGACGGCACCCGACGGCATCCGACGGAACTTCGTAAGGTTACTCCACATAGAAGCTGGGGTAACCTTACGCGGACAAAAACGAGGTACGCGACGACGGGGCGGCGTAAAAGCGATCGGGAATCGGCGTACTAGCCTCATTTGCATATGCAAATGAGAAAACAACGTAAAGGCCACCTAGTGGCCGGAGTTGTCATTACAACTACGATCCGCAAGTGTAATGGTTTTACACTTGTCGGATGTTGAAGCGTATCTATGCAAAAGTGATGCTAAGCATCACACGCATAGATACAAGGCAAAAAAAACGGCGATACGACGGGGTATCTGAGATACTCCGTCGTATCGCCGCTAAGAATCTGGCCCATTCTCTTTTATGTGTGCCTTACTTTTCTCTATTAAATGTTAGCTGGTTTTTACACTATGGCGAGTTTTCTTTTTCTGGGTTATCCTTCTGAGCATACCTATTGAAAGAAATTGGCTCCCTTGGATCCGTACAAGTACTCAGACTGTCTGCTCTGCTCCATTACAGGAAAAGCTTTTTAAATATGAGCTTCCACTTGACTTCCCCTCTGCGCATAAAAGCCCGGGCTGGGTAATAAGCTAAAATCGATTTAACGCTTGCTATCTGTAAGTGTGCATTCTGTGTGGTGGAGGGATCTTTCACGTCATGTTATGACTGAATAGCATCACGAGAGGACCTAAAAGTGATACACAATTTCTCACTTCTTTTTCCACATATCGGCGTTCATGCCTACCACAGACTTTAAATTTATGTTCATATTTTTTACATTTAGGTGTATGGTTTAGCGCAGCTCTTTCCCTTTTTACTGCATATAACCACATATGAATAAATATCCAATAATTAACAGAAAAATAAGAAATAAAAATAGTTGTGTTACTCTACCAGGACAATTTGTAGCTCGTCATTGTTACACTTTATATGATAGTTGACCATATCTTGATAAATATCTTTCCTATTCTCCAGTTTGTTCATCTTATCATATGTATCTGTATTTAGGACAGACCAGCCAAGGAACTGTGTCAAAGACTGCAGGAATAAAATAGCAATTAGGCATCCTGTAAATGTTAAATGTTAAGGCAACGTTATTCAATTATGCAATTTTAGTAAGATTTAGTAAAACCCATTGAAATGCAATTAATGGTTTAAATTATCTTTTCAATACATTTCATACTGTACGACAGAACAGTGAAATTTCTACTCAGTAAATAAATTAGAAAAAAAATTGTATTACATAATTATTTTTTCTATTATTTAGCAGTATTATCTATTAAAAATACAAAAAGTTTGAGAACTTATCCCCTCTGACCAGCAGTGAGCACCATCAGTCCAGGGCCAGCTAGCTGCTCTGCACATAACATACAGTCCAGCAGGACATAAAGTTGTTGACAATCCAAGGTCTATAGAATGCTCTGCAACACTTCTGTACCTACCTACCCTACAATTTATGGACAAGGCCACAGATGGTAACTAGATGCATCTAAAGCTAAAGTATTTATTTCGATTTGTATAATGTTTATAAGGGTTTGAATCGCTGACAGATTTTTATGTTGTCTGTGTCCGTGCATGGGAACGTCCCTCTCTCTATTGGCCAATGGGAGTATTCCTCTCTGATGACCATTGTAATCAAGACATAGAGAAAATCCAACATTTGGAGTTGCCCCCTCTAAGAAAAGATTTCCCATCTTTTGAAAATATGTTGTACTGGTGTGTCTCAAGACAGAAGGGGAAAGAAAAGGAACAAAGACATAAAAAAAAAAAAAAACTTGACAGTGGTTTTAAACATTCCCTACTGTATCCAGAATGAAAATAAATCTTTTGGTTTTATTTGTACTTTAATAACAAGTTTGTCAACTGGCTATCCTGTAAAAATTGTCAGAAAGATGGAGATGGGAATAAAAGCCCAATTGAACTATCAGTTTAATGTAGGTAAATATATTTATGGTGCGTCAGAACCAAAGCCCCTGAATTCTTATGCCGCATACAGACGATCGGGCATTCCGACAACAAAACCGTGGATTATTTTCCAACGATGTTGTCTCAAACTTGTCTTGCATACACACAGTCACACAAATGTTGTCGGATATTCCAAATGTCAAGAACGCGGTGACGTATAACATGTACGATGGCACTATAAAACAGAAATTCTAGTTTTACCAGACCGAGCGCTTCCGTCTCGTACTTGATTCAGAGCATGCGTGGATTTTAGTGCATCGGAATTGGCTACACACGATCAGAATTTCTGACAAGAACTTTTGTTGTCGGAAAAATTGAGAACCAGCTCTCAAACATTTGTTGTCAGAAATTCCGACCGTGTGTATGCGGCATAAGTGTTGCAGACATTGTTTAAAAATTCATTGCACCTCCACACAACAAATGTCAGTGCTTGCATAAGATTCATGTAGTATCTCTCAGGAACAGGCACATTAATTTGTCTCAGAAGGTGGGCACTGAGGTTGCAGGGTGAATAATGGGTACTACTTCCTCAGTGCAGCTCAGCAATGCTAAAGCTTCCAGTCTGACCACTGAGGCACAGTGGCTGAGTACTTCTGCTGTGGGTTAGGTGGCACCTGATGGGCAATTCTGGGACTAGTTCTGGGATCAGATGTTTGGCTCGCAGAAATGCACATGCACGTGCAAATATTAGCTTAATAGTGACCAGGCGCACACATGCACACAAGAATGCGCACAGTGCATGTTGGTGCCAGATGGGCTATTAAAGGATGCTTCTGCTCATGCTTAAGTGCTGACTGGTCTTTCCTCTGTTCCCTGCATTCTGCATTTTTTCTGTATGTTCCCCTCATTGTATCCTGGTTCTGATTTTTTGCTTTATTGCTCACCCCAGCTCTGTTCCCGACTTTGGCTCTGCTTATGACTCGGTACCACACTGCCCGCCTGTTGATGACCCTGGCTATTCCTGTGACAACGCTGCTACCTCCAATCCTGGCTGTCCTTTCTGCTCATGTGCTTGCTTGGCTGTCCATTTAACCTGCTCTAAACTTCGCTGAGAGTTCTGACAAGCCACAAATCCTGAAACTGCAGCACAAGTGGAGTGTCCTTTTAATCTCAGCTGTTTTCCTGAGCTCAGCTACTGTTCTTGTTCTGATGGTCCACCTGCTTCCCAGTATCTCCTACTCCAGCTGCAAATTCTCATATGAACACCTGCTGGCACTTGTGTTCCTCCTGTACCTTGATACCCTCTGTTCCACTCTCAGTGGGCCCAGGGTTGGAGATATAAGAGAGGCCAACCTTGTCATATCAGTCTCCTATCAGGTATGTGACACTAGTTCCCTATCAGGTCTGCCTACCTTGTGATTGACAATGGAAGGCAGGGGGGAAGATTAAACAGGACCAAAAAACAGCTAAGGAATCTGCCAACTGCTGTCCGCTATCAATAATAAGAAATGTGGATGCGATGGGAAACTAGTCTCTCATTTCCCCATCAGGTTCCACCTCCCTTGTGATTGACAGCATTGACAGTGAAAGGCAGCGGAATGATTGAATAGCTGCTATTCCGTACAATATTGGCTGCAGTTAGTCCTAATTACCTTCAGTTTTGTTATCCACAAACTAGCAACTACTTTTTTTTATTTGTCCTAGCCAAAGTAATGCAAATAATGCCACGTACACACGATCGGTTAAACCGATGAGAACTGTCTGATGGACCGTTTTCATCGGTCGAAACCGATCGTGTGTGGGTGCCATCGGTTATTTAACCATCGGTTAAAAAAAAGCCAACTTTTTTAAATTTAACCGATGGATTCCTAACCGATAGTCGACGCATGCTTGGAAGCATTGAACTTAATTTTTTTCTGCACGTCGTAGTGTTTTACGTCACCGCTTTCTGACGCAATCGTTTTTTTAACTGATGGTGTGTAGACGCGACGGACCATCGGATGGACCGATCGTGTGTACGCTGCATATGAATTACCTGAATCTGTTGCATGTGTCAGAACTGTATCAAAACTGATGTAATGCAGCGTACATATGATTGGAATTTCCGACAAAAACTTTTCTTGTCGGAAAATTGAGAGGCAGCTCTCAAATTTTTGCTGTCGGAAATTCCGACAGAAAAAGTTTGATGGACCCTACACACGGTCGGAATTTCCAACCAAAAGCTTACATTGAACTTTGTTATTTGTTATTTTTGAAAATCAGTCACAGCTTGAGTAAAAAAAGGCTGCCTCATACCAGCATACTTTGGAGAAGGACTATTGCTCTCTGTGTGGAAGCTGTGGTCTCTCTGCAGAGGTCCAACATGCTTCATGCTGATTCTGAGATATAGCTCTAGAATCTGCAAAAAAACGCATGCTTCTTGCTGATTGGGAGGTATAGCAGGGGCCTACTGGACATCTGAAACAGCCTCTGTAAGGATACCACTTGTTTTAACATACTAAATATGTACTAGTTTTAGTCATACTTTCAATTTTCTTTAACAAAAAACAAATATGCTATGACAGTTAATATTAAGTCAGTATACATTGTTTTTATGCATTATCTATAAATTAAGTATGTTTTATTATGCATTATTGTGTTATAAGATATACTTACTTCAGTTAACACTTCGTCCATTTCATCAAATGGCTTTCCATCTTTTCTGTTGTAAAAAGTTGCAACCCCCACTATTTCTTCCTTTTTGTTAACGATAGGCATTGAAAGGACATTTTTGATCATCCACCCAGAATCATCAACTGGGCCTTTCTATGAAGATAAAATGACATACTTTGGAGTACATGTTCTAGAAATGTGTTTGATGTAATTTACCACAACTAGAGATGTTTTCATAAAAGTACAAAGAAGGCATTTGCTCTGAGCCAATTTGTGAAGAATGTCCAAAAACAGATTAGGACCAGAAATAAAACAATATTTTGGCTCCCTGATGCTCTAGGAAGCCACAACTTTCTACAACAGTTGCTGATTTATACTTTACATGTTACCAGTGGACAGTTAAGTAAATAAACATGTGCAATTATTGAAAGTGGAACTCCGGGGGGCGTGGCCTGGAACGGCATGTGAGAGGACGTAGCTCTCACAGCTCCTGATCTCGATCCGGTACCGATCCTCCCTCAGCCACTATACTGACCTGTAAAGGATATATGCTGACTCCTGCTGATCCTCAGAGGTACCTCCACCGGCTCTTTGCACGAGGGGAATGGTTAAAAAAGTGCTTGCTGAATCGGCTCCCGATTTCCAAGATGGCGCCGCCGCGCTCGCAGTGAAGGGGACTCCTCGAGGCACAGACAAGATGAAGGAGCATGGCCCCAAACAGCAAATCGCACCGAAGACCCAGGGTAAGGAACCGCCCAAGGATATGCTTTATTACACCCAGAAACTGAACGGGCGAGTGGGGGCTGACACTGCTGGACATTCTAGCCACAGTGACTCTGACTTGCAAGAGACTCAGACCATGGCGGCCATCTTTACTGAATACAGTGAGGGAGAGGAGATGGAGATGCCTGAACCTGGGGCCCGGGGCACTGGGAATGCGGCTGCACCCGCAAATGTCCAGCCTACACTAGCTGACATATTTAAAGCTGTTAATTTGGGAAATGCCTCAGTTAATACGGTGAGGGAGGAACTGTCGTTGCTAAGGCAGGACTTTCAAAAAATGAGAGAGCACACCACGGCTGTGGAGAGTAGGGTGAGCGAGATGGAAGACTGCTTGACCCCCGGTAGAAAGGGAGGCCAAAGCCACATATCAGCTGGCGAGGGAAGCCGCGGACAGAGCTGACGATTTTGAAAACCGTCTCAGGAGAAATAACGTGCGCATTGTGGGTCTCCCTGAGAAGGTGGAGGGCAGGGACCCCACGAGTTATGTGGAGGGATGGTTAATGGATGTATTTGGGAAGAATGTGTTCTCTCCCCTCTTTGCCGTTGAACGTGCTCACCGAGTACCTGCTCGCCCTCCCCAGCCGGGGGGGCCACGCAGGCCTATGCTGGCAAGACTGCTACACTATAAGAACAGAGAAATGGTGCTGCACCAGGCCAGAGAAAGAGCGAACATACAACACAATGGGACCATTTGTATCATTTTACCATGACTTCTCGGCCGAGGTGCAGAGCAAAGTTTATTGACCTGAAACGCAGGCTGCGGCAGCTGCAGCTATCATATGCAATGTTATACCCGGCCAAGTTGCGGGTAATTGCGGAGGGACAGGCGCAGTTTTTTGAATCCGCCAAAGATGCTGCGAACTGGCTTGATCGGAATGAGCAACCCCTGAGACAGCGACTACGAGAAGGAGGACAGGAGGGATAGTGATGCCCGGGCTTGTGAGACGCCTGTGGAAAGTGTGCAACTAGGTTCTGAGGAGGAGATCTCATGTTATGTTTATTCGGTTGACCTCTGGCTGAGGGACATTATACTGCTACAGTTCAAGACGAGAGCTTCGGAAATATTTAATGGCGAATCTACTAAACATGACTTGTTTTGGCCCCCGAAGTTTGATCCGGAGGCCTCAGGCCTGTCCTGCCCAGTTGGCAGGGTTCAGAGCGAAAGCGTTGCTGTGGGCTGCGGTTGGCGCCTTTTTTTCTTTTTTCTTTTTACTTTTTTCTCAATTTTTTGAAAGGTGGCTCTTCAGAATGGGAAGTGCACAGGTCAACTTGTGCAGCGTGAACTCTTGGTGGTCGTTTCTTCAATTCCTGCCCCTGGGCGAAATACATGACGGTATTTTTGGGTTAGTGGAGGTACACATGCTCAGCATGAGCAAGTATATATAAAAAAATAAGTATTTATTGAAAAAAGTACCTAATAGAAAGCAGTATTCAAGAATTAAAAATCCTATACAATGATATAAATGATATAAATTGTGAACTGAGCCCTAGTGTGTCTATGCGTTTCACCATTGAGCTTCTTCAGGACAACGATTAAGGTTCAAAAGGAATGACAAAGAAAGAACAAGTCTCACTATCTTACACAGGATTGAGCCTCATATACACAATCCAATAGATAGGAAATTGTCACAATATGGGAAAATTCCACAAAATTGTAAGGACGGTGTGCAATGCACAGAGGAATCTATTCGGAAGACCAACAATCCAAAATAGAAATCCAATGCTATACAGGATACTACATATCTGTAGAACACTCTCAGATAACTCCCAACCGCAACATTGGTTTCATTATAATAATAAACTGAGATTAGAACAGGGGCAACTGTGTCTCACACATCAAACATCAGAGACAATGGCGCTGAAGAGTCCACAATCCAATAGAGCACAGTGACCCCTGTGACGATCAGGCCTAGCAGTCAATTGCTAAGCACAACCACCGTCTCATGACCAAGTTAGTGACATCACCGTTCCCTGACTGTGATGGAGATAGGAGAGGTAGCACAGGCAAGGTGAGTTGAAGGAGGCCTTCGCTGAGACACTGTCACATTGCCCTGCATGGGCATATTGATAGGTAAGGCTTTCTGTATACTATACTTAATATATCATGGAGTCTATAGTGGGTGAGCGTGGGAATTACTTAAGTAAACCTTTTTTTTTTTTTTTTAACTGAACTGTCATGCAATGCTTTACCTGAAACTTAAAGTAATCATCAGCAGCTGTGTTCATAAGGTTGCAAATCTGAAAGAAATATTTTTATTTAGTAATAGGGAATTACAGCTCACAACAAATTATTTCTTAGCCTATAATATTGCTACTTTTATAGCTCCTAGTTAAAAAAAAAAAAACGAAGTGCATTTCCCTAGTATATTTCCAGTTTTATCCTGGTTAAAGCTCTCCTTGAAATACAGAGGCTTGTTTACTAAAGGAGCGAGGAGAGACATTTAAATACATTAAGTAAAGATCCACCTTAATTATCCAATCATGTAAAAAGAACATTTATTTTTATTTATTTTACCTGCACATATGATTGACTATTCAAAGAGAACATAGCTACAACTTATTGAATGAAGTTTCTCAACTTCTTTAGTAAATCTGTCTCAAAGTATGTGAAATTAAGACTACAACTTCTTATTTCAAACTCTACTATAGTACATATAGGCTTATCTTTGGTAAAAAAAAGAATTGCATATTTTTACAGTCCTTCCAATGTATGATATATAATACAACACTCATACTTACAAGACCATTTTCTGCAACGTATGTAGGCAGTTTACTAGCCAAGGCCCAGTGATCTTCTGGTGGATTCCTAAAATGTTAAAGAAAAGATTATGATATCTATTGCACGCTAAAGAGAATACAGGAGATTTCTTGTCTGATTGGGATCACACTTGTAGTAACAAATTGGAATTTTCCTCACCTCCAGGTCTCAGGATTTCTCAGCATAAGAATAATTACAGATTTCACTAATTCAACCAAATAATACAACTATTCACTAAGGGAACAATTGTATTCTTTGTTTTTGATCCCTATGTTTAAAAGTATTTGTAACCAAAATGTTTTTTTACGTTAAAGTACGTTATAAACTCTTTGGGCCAGATTCTCAAAAGAGATATGACGGTGTATCTCCAGATACACCGTCGTATCTCTGTTTCTGAGCCCGGGTATCTATGCGACTGATTCTTACAATCAGTTACGCATAGATACGGCGTAGATCCGACTGGCGTAAGTCACTTACACCGTCGGATCTTAAATACAATAATACGCTGGCCGCTAGGTGGCGTATATGCAAATGAGCATGATACGCGGATTCCCAAATGTTTTTGCGCCGCGTCGCCGTAATTTACGTTGTTTCCGTAAGCGTAAGGTTACCCCTGCTATATGAGGGGTAACCTTGCGTAGGTCCGGCGAACGCCATGTTAAGTATGGACGTCGGGACAGCGTCATGTTTTTCCGTCATTTACGTTGTTTACGTAACTCATCCCGAATAGGGCTGTGCGTTAATTACGTTCACGTCGAAACCAATGTATTTGCGGCGTACTATGGAGCATGCGCACTGGGCTAGTTTTACGGCCAACGCATGCGCAGTTCGTTCGGCGTGGGGGCGCGCTTAATTTAAATACAAGCCGCCCCCTTTGAATTACGCGGGGATACGCCAGGCCATTTACACTACGCCACCGCAAATTACAGGGCAAGTGCTTGGAGAATACGGCACTTGCTCCTGTAAATTGCGGGGGCGTAATGTAAATAGCTTACGCTACGCCTATGGGCCGCTACCAGAATCTGGCCCATAGGCCCATGGGATGGGCCCGCATAATTCAAAGGGGGCGGCTTGTATTTAAATTAAGTGCGCCCCCGTGCCGAACAAACGAACTGCGCATGCGCCGGCCGTAAAAGTAGCCCAGTGCGCATGCTCCATAGTATGCCGAAAATACATTGGTTTAGACGTGAACGTAATTAACGCACAGCCCTATTTGCGACGAGTTATGTAAACGACGTAAACAACGGAAAAACACGGCGCTGTCCCGACGTCCATGCAAGGTTACCCCTCATATAGCAGGGGTAACCTTACGCTTACGGAAACGACTTAAATTACGGCGACACAGCGCAAAAACTTTAGTAAAATAATCGTCATATCATGCTCATTTGCATATACGCCACCTAGCGGCCAGCGTATTATTGCATTTAAGATCCGATGGTGTAAGTGACTTACGCCAGTCAAATCTACGCCGTATCTATGCGTAACTGATTGTAAGAATCAGTCCCATAGATACCCGGGCTCAGAAACAGAGATACGATGGTGTATCTGGAGATACATCGTTGTATCTCTTTTGAGAATCTGGCCCTAATTGTTAGACTTAAGACGGAGCTGGACACATCACAGCCTCATAATACCGGCAAAAGTTATAGTCAATGGCACATTAGTCTTTAGCATTATTCATTAGCTCCAGAAAGGATGTAGGTAACAGGACACAAACAAAAGCGAAGAAAAAAAAAAAAACAGAGACAATCAGGGGTGGACAATCAGACGATGCTTCACACAACACAACCTTAAGCCCTGTAGATATGGGCCAGAATCTCGTGAGGAAAAAAACGTTGTCTTTCCTGATGAGATTCTTGACAAGAATCTCTTGCTGCCCGAGTGTACAGTTCTTTTGAATGGCAAGAACGCAGTGACGTTATCGTGTCTGACTAGCATGCCCTCGTCACATTCGATGCTGTTGCCGCCAACTTGCTGCAACCTACCTATGCCTAGGAAGCTACCGCGCATGCGTCAAAGTCATTTCGAGCATGTGCGGGTATCCTCTGCGACAGGTAAGTACACTCTCAAGTTTCTCGGCAGGAAAACACTGCCTAGAATCACAACGAGAAAATAGAGACCAGCTTCTCTTTTTTTTTCTCGTCGAGATTGTAGGCAGTTTTCTTGACGAGAAACCTGAAAGCCTCATACACACACACGGTATACTTGGCAAGAAAGCTCTGCCAGCAGTTTTCTTGCTGGTTCTTGCCGAGTAAACCGAGCGTGTGTACGAGGCTTTAGACTAAATCCAGGTCCTACAATTGTTCTGCAAGGAGATTTTGCATTTTAGATGAATCCATGAACACCTTCCAAGAGAGCCATGTTTGGTGACATTGTTCATATGTATCCAATTCACATGCCAAAGGAACTCCATCCTCTCAATATAATCCATCTCTGCAACCCACTCAATCAGAGGGGGAGCATGGGCCATAACCAATCTCACTGCTGTCATCTTATGCCTAAGATGACCTTTTTGTATTCTTTGGGCCAGATTCATAGAGCGATTACGCCTGTCTATCTCACGTTAGACTGGAGTACTTTTGGAATAACGCGTGTTTTTTCACTACTCTGAACTCTCAAACCATGAAAATACGGCTGCGGGCTTCAATTCGACTGGCTTACGTGTTAGTACGCCTTCGGATCTACGCTGCAATAAAATTGCGGCCACTGGGTGGACTTCCCGTCGCCACAGGGACGCGCCTAATTTAAATGCTTCACGCCCCCTAATCGCGTATTTCGATTACGCGGCGAGAAATAGATTACGCCGCCATATCGTACGGGCAAAAATCTACCATAATTAATCGTAGAGCCTGGTAAAAAGCGGCTGCCTGAATCTGGCCCTTTGTTTTTGGTCTCTATGTTTAAAAATATTTGTAGCCAAAACAAGTGCTGCTGATGGATCAAGAAGTTCGAAAAATTGGTTGATTTTCTAAAGGTGAATAGGCTGTACAATAAACAAGTGAGTTTTCTCATTTAAATAAACTCTAGGGAAATTCCCTTGCAAAGTCTGACTTCCCTTTCAAAGCAGCCAACCTATATGCCTTTAGAAAAACAACCCTGATGCTGCTACAAAATTAGGAAAATTACCCTTTTAGGCAGTTATTAATAGAACAGGTATTCTCAGTGTTCTCATAACAACTGTAACATTTTGAATTTATCATAATTTATCTTACTGATAATGGTTCTAGTCCCTTAATATCCTACAAACTTACAAAAAAAAGTTCTGTCTATACAATTTTTAGGGGATAGTGGGTGGATGGGATCCTTTTATGTGAACTTATTGACAGATCAAACTCCAACTATATTAAAAAAAGATTTGTTTTTTGTTTCTGCAGCACAAGATTTGAATTTGATTTGATTGATTTGAGTCTTATTTTCATAAACCCTTTCACTATTAACAAATGGTTTAAAACACCAAAAAAGATTACGGTAACTATCCTAAGAGATTACTTAGTAAATTACATAAATGCAACAAAAATGAACAATTACTTTGAGGGAGAAAATAAACATTTATCAAAAGTTAAGAAAATGAAAGCAAACTTACGGAATTACTTTAATTTCTTCTTTTCCATGTAAAATATAATCGATCACTTTATAAAATGATATTTCCTGGAAAATGCAGAAGCAAATACTTATAATGTTATAATAAAAATGAAAATGTCAAATGTTCTAATGGCATTTTGGGATCCATTTACTAATGGACTGATCTGAGAAATAAACAACATAAATAATCCAAAAATATGGAATTAATTTTTGAAAGTGTTTTCTTAACTAATCAGAACTGTCAAAACAGCCTTTGGAATTTGCATCGGTTTAAAATCTTGTTCCAAATTGCTTAGTATCAGCCTTGCCCAAGCGGAGACGCACACTTAGAAGCTGTCAAGTTTTTGTAGTTGGCAATTCAGTTCAATATTGTTCTTACAGTTAAAAGTTTGTAGGTCTTATTGTAAAAGAAAAAAAAAAATTCATCCAGCATATTATATCGAAAACAGGCTACAAACATTAAATAGTAGTCTAATGTATATATGTAATAGCACCCCTGCATAATCTATTTAGTATCATAAGAGAGTGATCTTTGTACAAAAATTTCACTAAGCTGAAATTAACTATGTTAATCCTGTAGACCTTGTTCTGAAGGACTCCTTTAAGTAAACCCATTGGTAATGGGAGTGTTAAACCACCCGCACAAATGTGTGTGTTGGTGCAGTATGTGGTTTTCTACATGTGTCTAAAAGTACCCACAAACATGAGATCAAAATCACCAAATCAACTATATTTTGGAAAAATATTGGGCTATAAACTCATGTTTATCACTCCAACGGCTGTTCTCATGAGGATCAATTGATATGGCAAGTTTGAAACTCTTCTAGGTTGACTTATACTACATTTGACTACTTATTAGGGTTTACTGTTCAGATTTTTGTGTTTAGGAGACTTCCACATAAAATGAGTGCCTGAATTCTATGGACATCCTTAATGAAATAGAGATGTATTAACAGACACCCTAGACAACCTGGTTTTAGCCATATAAAGGTAGACTACCTGACAATATAATCCAAACCATCCAATAGATCTACTCCTTTAATAAAGTAAATATTCATTTGTTTGTTAGCCTCCCACACTGAAATACAATGCGCTACTGTAATTTATACATGAAAATTAAACTTGGAAGAAAAATACTAACCTTACACCCTGCTTCCAAAAATGGTTGAGACTGAAAAAAACTGAGGATTTCAAATTTTTCTAAATTTCAAATGTTCTTATATTCAAATCCCTCAAGAATATACTCAAGCACTGTGCAGGAACACATTCTTGCAAGATGTTGGATTCTCAGCTTTTCCAGGAAGCAAAGTTAAAACCCCCTAGCCTACAACACTGGAGATCCATGATTAATGCAGTGTTACCATTTTAAACGGCATGGCGTGGAGGGGGGGGGGGGGCTCAAACCTCTATATTCTTCCTACCATCCCTCACCCTCTTTTTCATGGATCACTACCTAAATTTCTGGGGATTTGGGATTTGATCAATAATTTCTCATATCAATTTACTGTGCCCTGCTATTTGTGCTATTTGTACTCAATACACATTTTTACCTGTTAGGCGAGCATACCCACTTTAAAAGTGCCCATATATGTTACATCCTACTATCCTACTCTATAATCTTTGCGCAATTTTCCAAAACTGTGCAGTATGAGGGTCTACCTAAGAAATATATTGAATTTGTATCTAATATTACCTTGCACTATATGGTTGTTGATTTCAGAAATGAGATTGTACAATCAGATTGCGTGTATGTTTCAGAATTAAATGGGTCTTCATTTGTTTTCTGGTCGTACTAAATCATAAGCAAAAATAATCTGAACTCTATTTATAAATAAATTATATCAAAAGGCATTTTCTTTTAGTTTGAAATAGTAGGCGAGTGTTAAAATTCCTATTATATTTTAATTGCTGTCTGTGTTCCTGCTGGAGAGATTTATCTTTACTATTTGTCATAAATAGTATTATCATTGGACATATAATGATTGAAAATCTAAAATTTTGCAACGGTCACAAGAATAAAAAAGGAGCGTACATTATCCAAAAGGAACACCTGTTCCAATGAGAACTGTCTAAGATGGTATTGATCACTTTATGCAGATACCCTTACAATTTCTTTAATGTCTCTGTGACAGAGGACAAATGGAAATATGCCCAATGGTACACAAACAGCAATGAATATTTAAATTAAAAAACAAACAAAAACAAAAAAAATCACCAAAAACTGACAGGGGTGTACTGAATCTAAAATCAAGAAAAAAAAAGGTTGCGCTTTAGCTATACATTAAATTGCTCTTATGAAAAACAAGAAACATTTAGGCAAGCACAACAAACACCTACCCTGCCATCTGGAGTTTTTGGTCCAGAATATGGTGGCACTTCACCCATTAGAACTGGCCACTGGTCAAAAAATTCCTGCAGAAAACCGAGATGATAAAAGGCATATTATTTTTCAAGATCAACGTTTGCAATAGGTGTATGATGTAGCACTGATACAAAATGTATGTTTAATTCTAAGAGTCGGTTCACACTGGGGCAACTTGGGATCCGACTTGAAGTCGCCTCAAGTCATCCCAAGTCGCGCTTAATACACACTACTGAAGTCGCTCTGACTTTAGAAGAGGTTCCTGTACTACTTCAATCCGACTTGTACCGATTTGTACCCATTGATTTCAATGGAAGTCGTCTCCAAGTCTGATCACTGTCTTAACTGAAGCAACTTTCCAGGAAGATAACATACATTTCTCAGGCAAACCTCTCCCTCCCCCTCCCTCTCCCAGAGCTGATTGTTGTTTGATTGGCCACTACAAAGTCTCCTGTCCTGGAGACGACTTCAAGTCGTGTTGTAAATCGCCCCAGATCGCCCTGTGGTTCATGCTGAAGTCGTGTTGGAGTTGCCTCTGAAAGTCGTGCTGGAAGTCGTGTCACCCCAGTGTGAACCGACACTTAGCATAACACACAAAGACATACAAAGAAAAGATATACATTTCAGTTAAACATGCTGTTGATTAGCGAAAACCACCTTTGTTTTTGTCATATCGAGCAGTCCCACAGAGTATCTATCACAGTTAAGGAAGGCGCGGACCGTATAAAGTGCTTTGTGAAACTGTCGCTCGATGTCTGTTAGCTCTTCAAATACTTTGTTGGCTGACCACAACAATATCTGCAAAATATAAAAAAAAATAAAGTTAGAAATAGGTAGCAAACTATGGCTTCCAGTTATCTATGCCATGCACAGAAGGAAATAGAATCAGAAGTTATCAATTGTTTTTTTAGAAGAAGGTAAATGGCAGTAAAAGGAACACGCTATACCTGGCCTCTTCTAGTCTCACAGTTGTGAAGGTAGGATAGGTGATACACCTTGAGAATCAGGTTGGCAAAGTTGAGGTACTTAAGGAATATCTGGAAAACAAAATAACCACATATTACACAAACCAAATTTTAACTCAAACGTAAAAAACCTAAAGTTGATCAACAGTTATTTAAACCAGAAAATAATGTTTTCTTAAGGGATAAAACTTTTTTTTTTTAAATGTAGGGCATCATGCATGATGCTACACATTCTGCTCCATTTCCTTTTCATGCACAAGGGGCTCTGCCATTCAGGCATTGATGTAGGCAGCTGGCATAGACTGTCCCTATCAGTATTGGTTGCAATACATAGTATGAGGGTGCTGCTGTCAATGTCAATCATTGGAGATGAGTGGTGCAGAATGGACAGAGCACTCCTTAGGCACACCTCAATCTGAGATTGCCGGATGAAAGTGGTGATGTGCTGTGCTAGCTTGGAGAAGTGGTGGTGGTGGGGGTGATGAGCACAGTGACTGCACTGACAATGTCTGCAGATTGGCTCAAGATGGCCACCCCTGGGCTGCTGCTCCTCTGCTTCCCCCTCTACCCAACACTGCATTGTCCCTGGACCACCCAGCAGCAAACAACTACCCTGATTGGCAACCCACGGAATGTACACCCTCCTGGGTAGGGGGTGGGGATCTGTCGAAGGGCAGTGGTGTCTGCTGTACATAAATAAAGATGAAGGGGATGGGGTTTGGCAAAGGGTGTAACACAAGTAGATGTGGGGGTGCGGAATTTGGTGAGTAGGGAAGGGAGCACATAAGGGGGCCATCTTCTGGACTGCCCAATTTGAGTCCTGGTGATCTCCCTCATGGTGTATTCAAGACTCAACCTTTTCTGTTACATGTCAGCCTGCCTCCTCACACTTGCTTCATGTCAGACGTTTTACACCCCACTTTGCCAGCTATACCCACTTATCCTCCAGTGCCTTGGTAATAGGACTAGCCTGGCATGGCAAAGAATGGGGCTGGCCATGTAGCTTACATGCATGGGTCAGTTTGCCACCTCCAGGGGCTTTTTTGCTGCTGTATTGCCCATTCAGTGACAAAGCAACACACATGTTAAAAGTACATATCCCACATCAAATTCAAATCTGTATGGTCATAATGTCCCTGTCCTGCAGGACACACCGATGATGGAAAGCCACGGCCTCTTGCAGTGCTCACAGGACTGGAGGAGATGTAACAAGTCCTGGGACCAGGGCTCAAGTCCTGTGGGAACGGAGTTCCTGCACTTTTTTCACAGGAGGAACTCAGTTCCCTTTGCAGGACTAGAGCAGCCGAGCCGCCCAAGCCAATTCTTAACTAAGCGGCGATGCCCAGCTCGAGTCACTGTCAGGGGCAGGTGAACCTTAGTAATCCTCCTGGGAACAATAACAAAAGCTCCCAGGAGACATTTCGTCATCGAGTGACGGAATACCTGCACACTACCCGATGAATCCATATACAGGAAGCGGCCAGTAACATAAAGGATTACTAAGGTACAGTGGATCGAAAAAAAAAGTAATTAGTAATTATGCATATGAGCGTATAATTTTTTTTTTTTTGGGACTTGACTCCTGTCTGGGACCCCTGTAAACCAGCTTTAAGCGCACACGTGGGTACACAAGCGGCCGTGGTTTTCCATCATTGGTGGGTCTCGTGGGACAGGAACCCTGCAGATTTGTATTTGACATGCGAAATATGTACTTTTAGCATGTGAGTTGTTACAAAAAATGTTAATAAACTATTAATAGCACTTAGATGACGTTTCCTTTTGTTTTTATACTGGGTCAACACAGGAGCAGTGGGGGAAACCGAATGTGATTTGGATAGGAATCGCTCTGCATTCCTGTTCAAAATGCATGCAGTTCTTTGCAGTGTGATTTGAGCCCATTCTTTTTGTATGCGCTCAAATTGCACCGCAAAGTTGGTACTCAGTATTGGCGAGTACTTGACCGAAAGTATCGGTATCTTAATACTTGCTGGTAAAAAAATGGTATCAGTGCATCTTTACTGGCGATATATAAATACCTGTAATAAATTAAAAAAAAAAACACCACAATAAGACGGAATGCAACAATCCATAGCAATCATATTTTCTGTCAGTTCTAAACAAATTAAAGATTGGATACTTTTTTCACATGATTTTTATCCTTAGCACAGTCTTACCTCTTCATCTCTTTTGGAGAAAGCAGTGCCATTATTTTTGTTGCAAGCCATTATCACAGCCACTACATCTTTGCCGTTCATCACAGGGGCTGCCAGTATGCTCTTTGTATCATATTCTGTGAGATTATCTACGAAATTGCAGTAGTGGGCATCCTAGATGAGAAAAGTAGATGTAAGTGAGAAATGATGGGGTTTGAACAAGAACTAATGTTCAAGTTTCACAAGTAAACATTCAAAATAGAGTACAAGTGTCTAGGAAGGTAAAATGCATCAAATGGGAGTACAACTCTGTTGACATGGCCAGTTTATAAAATACACTACAGAAGAAAAGTCAAGTAGTCCTGGAGTAATAATTTTTACTTGTCATTGTGTATTTTTTCAGATGAACTGGTAAACATGAGAGGTAGATTAATGTCCCCCAAAGATGACACAGACTATGTTGTATAGTGTTTTTTTCAAATAATTTTACATTTAGCTATTGTGAAAAATCTATGTGTGCTTCTAACTACAGTTCTCTGACCTCTCTTCTGAGAGTGTAGCAATGTCCGTACTAGCTTTTGTACATGCCCATATAACTTTGTTGGGCATCAAATTCCAGCACCATAAACAAAAATATAGCATTGACCCTCCCTTTGCGGTTATAACAGCCTCCACTCTACTGGGAAGGCAAAAGACTTTATAATGTGGCTGTAAAAATGTGTGCCCATTCAAAATAATTTGTGAGGGCAGATGCTGATTTTGGAAGAAAATACATTCACATGTATTCCAAATATGATAAGTAGTGCTGGGAACAGGGATCTATACAAGCCACACAGTGTAGTCCCAATAAATGGACCCAATAAACTGTACGTGGGTACATGTGCTGGGCACTGCCCTGCAATTTTAGTTGGGTTACAAAAATGGATAACAAGAGTGGATATTTAAGGCCAATGTCAATCGAGATTCTGAGCCAAAGATTCCTTTTTTTTAATACCTGTCAGCTGCGTCAATGTTACATCAGTAATGTCTAAGGCCACGTACACACGATCGGATATGTCTGCTGAAACTGGTCCGCCGACCAGTTTCAGCGGACATATCAGATCGTGTGTACGACCTAGCGGATAGGTTTTTCCAGCGGACAAATTTCAAAGCATGCTTTGAAATTTGTCCGCTGGAAACCTGTCCGTCGGACATGTCCGCTGGTTAGTATGCCTAACCAGCGGACATAAATCTCCCGCATGCATCGAATGGATTCGACACATGCATGGAAGTATTTTACTTCCTGGAGTGGTGACATGGCGGCGTCAACGTCACCGCCACGTCACTGCGTCGTCAGTCCGAGGGGATTATGGTCCGATGGTATGTACACGCCATCGGACCAAAATCCGAGGAGACATGTCTGCTGGAAATGGTCCGTCGGACATGTTTCAGCGGACATGACTTCCCGTGTGTACGTGGCCTAAAGGACAGATGGTAGCAATTGTAATTCCACACAATTTTCTCTGCCCATCAATTACTTCAAAAAACATATATAATTACTAATATGTGCCCTTTCTGCCCAGGTTTTACTTAAATGCAGTGCAAAAGTGTACCACATTAGTTGAGAGATTTTTAAACCTCTTATCTAGCTCTTCTCCGTTTTATATATTTAGATCAGATTCGATCAGACAAGTAGTTCAGACACCTCTCTGAGGTTCCTAGGCAAATTATCCTCTAGTATTAGCTTCATATATAGAGACTAAACAGCCATAGAAACAGACTTTTTAAAGTCTTGGATAGAGTGGAGAGAGATTAGGACACCTGTTTTTTATTGCTATCTGTGCCCCTATTAGGAAGAATTACCCTCTCTATTTGTCCTGTTTACCATTATCACTGAAAGTGAAAGAAAATCCCAAATTTTGGGTTGTACCCAGAACAGTACTGGAGGGGAAATCTTACAATGGGGACACTCAGAGCTTTTTTTCTCAGAAAATAGGTGCAGGAACTCAACCACGACCCGTTCAGATTTCACAAACAGTAGAAGGGTCTTAAAGGGGCATTAAATACCAGAATTGCATTACATACAGTGTGCAGAGTTCAGGGGGTTACAAAGCAGTCACTTGTAAACACAGAAACCAGACTTCTGTGTTCACAAGTGATTGTGGTGTGCGCGCACCAAAGGGTCTGAGCCAAAGGTGGTGGAACTGAGTTCCACCAAGTTCCCCCAGAAAAAAAGCCCTGGGGACACTAGTTCTGATACACCCAGTGACAACCAAGGATTCCATCCCTTTGGAGGGATTTCCCCTCACTTCCTGTTTTGGTTATGGGACAGTAAGTGACTGAATTCTCCCCCATGGGACACAGCTGGCAAAAACAAACAAACAGAAAGGGGGTTATATCACTTATTTACTCTAACCTTTCCTGGTGCCAATCCATGGCAACACAGTACACCACACGAATGTAGCCATGTTGGCACCAGAAAAACAGTAAATTGCATCAAATACTGTACCATAATTTTGCTTTCCTGGTACCAGTCCATGGCAAGATACATGTGTTTTAGAATGCTGTTATGGATTGATGCCAGAAAAAAAAGTTGTGCCTTTACGTGACAGACCTAAGCAGGACAGTTTTTTTGGAGAGAATTAGGGGCAAGCCTCTTACCCACTGACTATGGGCCCTGGCTTTTAAGGGAACACTACTCTTTGTGAGGTATGTGCCTGGGGGACACTTGGAGTAATGTTACTTTGCATTCAAGTCCATGCCACCCCAAGACACACAGACTCTGGGGCTCTATGTCTGGGGTCCCTGTATAGGGCTTAGATCCCCAGTGGTGGCCTATCAATAGGGGGCGCACAGGTGCCACCCCCCAAACTAGTCAAAAAAATTGGTCCTTTAAGTGTGTCCAGGCACTGGACACACAGCTGCCTGTGGGACGCTTGTACACCTTGCAATCTGCTGATTTATTTGTGTTTAGGGAGTGTTCAGGGCGCAAGCGATGCACCTGCAAACACTCCCACTCTACAATCAATTGTCCTTTTAGCCTCTCTGCTGTGTTTGATTGGCGGGGAGGACGGCGGGCGGTGCTTTTTGCAGGACCGCGGTGGCACTTCTGGTTTCCCGGCCACCACTTACTGTGCTGTGTGCTGTGTGTGGAGTGGAGTCGACTGTGCATGCGGGACTGAGAGCGGTGGATTGAGAAAGGCCTCAGTGGTGCCTGTGATTCCTGTAACGGTAAGTGCCGGTGCTGCGGGCTTCAGGCTCAGACTTCTGCACTGCACTCATACTCTCACAGTCGGGCCACTCCTCCATTCCGCACACACTTCCCTGCGCTTCTCAGTCAGTCATTCTCCACTCTCACTGGGGCCAAGCTAGCGTGGATGATCACACGGCTGGACAGGAGCATGAGGGTGGGTGACATTTTGGGGACTTCTGCCAGTGCAATGTATGTCCAATCAGGAGGTGTCACTGACTCACTGCTACTACTAGTCATCATCACTACTACTATCACCATCATCACTACTACTGCTACCACCATCACTACTACTATCATCATCACTACTACTACTGCTACTACCACCATCATCACTACTACTAACACCATAATCACTACTACTACTACCACTATCATAACTATTACTATTACTATTACTACCATCTAGCTTTATAAAGTACAGATGATGTATACTTGCATACCCTGATCTGTGAGGCTAATCTATATACCCTGATCTGTAATGCTGAGCTATATACCCTGATCTGTAATGCTGAGCTATATACCCTGATCGGTATTGTTGAGCTATATACGCTGATCTGTAATACTGAGCTGTATACCCTGATCTGTGAGGCTGAGCTATATACCCTGATCTGTAATGTTGAGCTATATTCCCTGATCGATAATGCTGAGCTGTATACCCTGATCTGTGAGGCTGAGCTAAATACCCTGATCTGTGAGGCTGAGCTATATACTCTCATCTGTGAGGCTGGGCTGTATACTCTGTCCTGTGATGCTGGGGCTGTATACTCCTGTTCTGTGATTATGGGGCTGTATACTCTATCCTGTGATGCTGAGCTGTATACTACTTCATGTAAGCTGTTTCTTCTATATGTGGAATTACCCAAGATGTTTTAATGCCAAGTTTTGGACGTAGTTCTTCATCTTTGTCTGGAACCTGGATGCCTTTACAGATCCATCAGGAGGATTCCTTATCTGACTATCTGATGAGCCTTGTTTAACCCTTGGGTCATTGTTGGAGGTGAGCGGCCAATTCATAAATTTAACAGTCGATGTTTGGATTGATGTTTTATCTTCTATCAAGTTATCCCTATGAGATTTTTGCCTTTATATGAACTAACTCTTACCATTGGGCTTTAGTTGGACTTTATTTATTTATTTGTATGTTTGGATACTCATCATATTCATTCTTTGAGTATATTACTTTATGGTACATTATTGAATAAGCGCACCATTCACCATCTTTTTCTTTCTTGGCTGAGCGATGACAGGAAGTGGAGGGGATGTGGCTACATGTTTCAGGGCAGACAGGAGGGCCCCTTTATTAAACCATAGAAAACAATGACCGCTTCAGGAAGATGCTGATGCTTGTGTCCCAGCCTAAAGCCTGACAGATGCACTTCCATCAAAAACTCTTCTTTAACTAGCCACTTGCCTGCTGATCTTTGCAGCCTCACTTTGATCCTATGAAGGTCTATATGGGTTTATGACCACCTTGCTCTACTTCTATCTATCTAGTGAGTGTATTTCTATTGTCTTTTATGCTTTTTTAATAAATCACTACATCTAGATGGAGGTGCCCTCTTGTGGTTTTTTTTGTCCAATACTTTATTTTTAAAGATTACACCAAGAGAATACAGAAACACCATAATACAAATGTACAGCAAAATAATGTGATTATACACAATGTAACAATTAGCAGAACAGAACTGGGCTGCAGTCAAAAAGAGCATAGGAAAGGGCAACCCAAAGAGCCAGATAATATTGGGTCCCTGAATCCCTGCAAAAAAAGGCCCTTGTCCCTATCAACAGCTCCCCTGCTCCAGAGCACCCCTATCCATGTTGAAGGCTTAGTATGATGAAGGAGAGGGAGATGGTGCCCACTTGTCCTCTACCCTTTCCTGACCTGCTTGTATACATGCTTAAATAAGGTTCTGGTATGGATTTCATTTTCAGTTTGGTGTAAGGATTCCCATCAAAATCTATACCAGGCCTGATGTCTGATGACTCATTCCTCTGCTATCAGCATGGCTCACTGCTGGCAAGTTTTCCTGACACCAAAAATGGTGACAGGGGTGGGAGCTTCAGCTGATTGACAGCCTCAGCTCTGTTCCTGTGTGCTGTGTGCAGGGGGAGGGGGGCTCTTCCCTCCAATCAGGCCTTCGAGCTCTTCTCAGCTCCATAATTTCAGCTATCTACACCTTTTCCCTGAACTTAAAAAATCATCACTTTGAATGAAATGTAGAGAAAATAAGTCAGCCGATAAACAAGTACAACTGTAGGAGGATTTGTTTAATCTATGTGTATCACCTGAGGTCAGTGACTTCACTAGGCATATGTAAGGGTTTCCAACCACTTTAACCACTAGGTGCCCGTGCTATAGCCAAAAGATGGCTACAGTGCGGGCTTATAATGCCTCTGATTCTCGCGCTGCAAGCACCACCCCCCTTACCACGTGATCAGTCGTCAGCCAATGACAGCTGATCATGGAAGTAAACAGAAGACGGCTATCTGTTTTTTTTTGTTCTTCATGCTGTCAGCATGAAGAACAGAAGAAAGCTATTAACCGGCTTCTGTTAGAGGGACATCGGTCCTCTTAGTGCCCATCAGTACTGCTAATCAGTGCCCACCAGTGCCACCTATCAGGGCCAATCAGTGCTGCTGTTATAACATTTTATAACAAAATATCAAATATTTTAGGTATTTTTTCTTGTTTATTTAGAAAAAAAATTACAACCCAGTGGTGATTAATTACCACAAAAAAAAAAAACTTTATTTATGTGAAAGAAAATGATACAAATGTCATATGGGAACAGTGTAGCATGACCGCGCAATTGTCATTTAAAGTGTGACAGCGCTGAAAGCTGAAAATTGGCCTGGGCAAGAAGGGGGTGTAAGTGTCCAGTAAGCAAGTGGTTAATAGAAGACTCCCAATTGGACACACGTGGCAAAAAAAAAAACCCTCTCTGATCTACAAGTCATTAGGTGTTTTATGTTTTCGTAAAATTTGGAAATTATTCACAGAAATGTGCATATTACTTCAGGACACGTGTCCAAAGTGATATGTTGCTGTTATTTTTCACCATAAATATTCCAAACTTGTGCCTGTTAATAAAATGTTGTGCCTATGAATTACCCCATTTTTTTGCTGCATTTTACGGTGAAGAAAATGTTGCCAAATCAATGCTTTTCCTTTTTTTTCCTGTCACATTTTGTTGCCAATAATGTAAACAAGCCTAAACCTTGTATTATCCATTATTTTCCAATCATTTAGCTCACTTTCTAGAAGATAATAGAGAAGTCATAGCTGCAATCACAACAATGACCTGCAGGTGGCAGAGCTTGCTCATATTTCTCTTGCCATTCCAATGTGAATCCTTAGCTTTATCTCATATGTAAAAGATTAACCCTGAATACTGAAGCACTGTTCAAAATATTATCAAATATTTAAGAAATACTTAAAGTAGTATATAATAATTAATATAATATAAATGTTCAACTTTTTTAGGGCCATTTCACACCACATGCAGACCAGAGTGTTTTTTTTTTTCTGTATCAAAAACACATGGAAAGTAGGTAATATGGTTTTTCATGGCATAGTTCACATCAGTGCTTGCAGTTTCAGAGCGTTTCAGTTCCTGAAAAAAAATTAGAACATGCTGCACTTTACCTGCACTGGGCTGTACTTGAACGCAAAAAATGCATCAAAAATGCACTGTAACGCACCAGAACGCACCTAAACTCACAAAAAACGCACTGGAACAAAACGACATGTCCTTATTTAAAGTTAAGAAAAAAAAAGGGGGGGGGGGGAAACGCACTGGAATGCATCAAAAACAAGTCAAAACCGTGCATGCAGAAAAGCATCTGTAACGCATTCGGACTGCGTTTCTATAGTGTGAACTAGCCCTTTGCATGTAAGAAAAAGCATTTTTAAGGGGAGCTGTGGTGGCTCAACGTGATTGGCACTGCGCTGACAAGCCGTTCACCTCTGCAGCCAAGGGTTCGGATCCCGGTCTCGGCTACATGTGAATTGAGTTTGGTGGTCTCAGCCCGACTCCCGGTGGGTGTGCTATGCAAGGTACGCCTGTGCTTAGTACGCCCACCCCCCAACAAAAACCACCACACTTGCACGCACATAAAATTGGTTTAAAAACACATGCACTTTGGCCATGCGGTCTCCTAAAATAAAGAGAGGCGAAGGACCTACGGGGCTGGCTGGGTGGGCTAGGCCCCCTCACTCCCTCATAGGGGGGAGTCCCTCTGCCCCATTGGGGTCCCGTTGGGCCCCAGTTGGGCTCCCAAGAGGAGCAGGTAGGGCGGGGTGAGTGGGAGGCCCCCCTTCACACCCGCCATTGCCGCCAGGGGCATGGAGAAGGATGGCGATTGCCTCCAGGGGGAGGGTCTGCCTACTCCCAACTCCTGCACTCCGGCTCCTCTCTCTCGAGTTCATGCACAAAAATACACTTTAACCACTTAAGGACCGCCGCATGTACATTTACGTCGGCAGAATGGCACCGACAGGCACATCAACGTATATATACGTTGGTGCCTTGGGGGGGATCGGGGGTCCGATCGGACCCCCCCCCGTACATGCGGCGGTCCGCGCGGCTGCAGGAGCGATCCGACAAGTGGGGGCGGCTATCCGTTTTCACCCGCCCCCTCCGGATCGCTCCCAGCCAATGCGCGCGCCCGCCCGCCCTGTCACTTCCTCCTCCTGTGTAAACACAGGAAGGAGGAAGCGACGTGATCTCTCCCTCGGCGTTTGTTTCAAGCGCCGCTGAGGAGAGATCACAACACTACAAGTAAGTCTGCACCAACAGCACACTTACACACAGACACAAACACATTTAACCCCCGCGATCGCCCCCCCCCCCCCCCCCTCCCCCCTGTCACAGTGTCACTGAATGCAGTAATCATACATGTATGATTACTGTATTTAGTGTCAGTGTGACAGTCAGTCAGTGTTAGTGTCAGGGTAGCCCCCCCCACCCCCCCCAAAAAAGTTTTAACCCCTTGATCACTGCCCTAGTTAACCCTTTCACTCCCTATTGCCAGCATCACTAAGCGATCATTTTTCTGATCGCTGTATTAGTGTCGCTGTTCCCGCTAGGTAGCTAATTTTTTTTTAATGCGATTTTTTTTTACTAAAGACATGTGGCTAAATAAATTTTGGCCTAAATGTTTGATTAAAATTTAGTTTATTGGTTTTTTATTATAACAAAAAGTAAAAAATATTGATTTTTTTTCAAAAATGTCGCTCTATTTTTGTATATAGCGCAAAAAATAAAAATCGCAGAGGCAATCAAATACCACCAAAAGAAAGCTCTATTTGTGGGAAAAAAAGGACGCGAATTTTGTTTGGGAGCCACGTCGCACGACCGCGCAATTGTCTGTTAAAGCGACGCAGTGCCGAATCGCAAAAACCCCTTGGGTCATTTGCCAGCGTATTGGTCCGGGTCTTAAGTGGTTAAAAAAAAAAAAAAAGAAAAAGCATTTTAAATAACTTTAATATATTATATCATATCTTGTTTTTATATATTTTTTTTTAATTATTTTCATGGTATGTCACTCTCAATAGGTTTTGTTTTCAGTGGCCAGTGACCAGAAACAAAATCTGCATGAAGGAGTGTGCATACGGCTCCCTTTATATGGGATATAGATTTATTAATATAATAATTCCAACAAATTGATGAATTCACAAATGATGAAAATGATTGAAATGCAAACACAGGGCCAGATTCCGAGATACGCTACGCAGCCGTATTTTACCAGGCTGTCTAACGAATTCTGGTAGATTTTTGCCCATACGTTACGGCGGTGTAGTCTATTTCTCGCCGCGTAATCGAAATACGCGATTAGGGGGCGTGAAGCATTTAAATTAGGCGCATCCCCGCGGCGATCGAACTGCGCATGCTCCGTTCAGAAATTTCCCGCCGTGCATTGCGCAAAATAACGTCGATACGTCATTCGTTGTTTGAGTAGCGTCGTTTACGGACATTCCTATTCCCGGACGTTTTACGTAAAAAATAAAAAAAGACGTCGGAAAACGTTGATATTCGACGCGGGAACGACGGCCAACACGGGCTGTCTAATATTAGACCAGCAAAAAGCTGGTATAGTGTTACGTAAAAAAAAGATGACTAAAGATGCCGTAAGAGATTGCGATTGAAGATCGTAATTTCGGGGATTGCCGGCAAAAGCTCATTAGCATACCCCGACGCGGAAAACGACGGGAAGTCCACCCAGTGGCCGCAATTTTATTGCAGCGTAGATCCGAAGGCGTACAAACACTTAATCCAGTCGAATTGAAGCCCGCAGCCGTCTTTTTATGGTTTGAGATTTCAGACTAGCTAAAAAAACGCGCGTAATTCGAAAGTACTCCAGTCTAACACCAGTTAGACAGGAGTTACGGCTCTCTGAATCTGGCCCACAGTTTGTAGGGAATAATTCAAAGAGACTTACATAGTCACCCACCTAAAGATAATAAAATATTATACAGCTTTATTGATTACTCATAAGAAATAGTCATTAGTAATCAATAAAGCTGTATGATGTTTTATTATCTTTAGGTGGGTGACTATATAAGCCTTTTTTAATTATTCTCTACAAACAGAACCAAAATGTACCAGAGAAAAACAGACTAATACATACAATAAACAGAGGCATTGATAAGTCAAGGCTTTACAAACAGCAACCAAATGGAGGCGCACTTGTCTTGTTGTAGAATGTCTCTGATGTGCAAGGCACCAACAATTTAGCCAATGATGGACCTGTCGAAGGCAACGGTGAGTGTTCTCTATATTGTCTTAAGCACACTGTCCAATCTGATTTTATAATCTCTGTACAATCTATTTAAAATTGCCCAAAAAAAAGTAACTTTTGTTGAGAAAACATGCATTCCCCCTGGGTGATCTATGTACATTGCAAGGGTTTTAACAAACTTTGTTGCAAATTCCTACCTTTTATTATTCTGAATAAATATCTGTGCGTTTGTCTGTGTCCATTTGGAAAGTTAATCTAATGGGAATGGTTTCATATCTATCAATCAGCTGCTGCACCTGCAGGGCACTAATGAGGAAAATTGAAGGGTCTGCATCCCTTTAGATGTGATTTCCTATTGGGAGTATCTCACCAAAAATGAAATTTTTGTTGCAGGGATTGCCTGATATCTGATTTATATGTTAAGCTATGTGCCCACAGGCATTAAAAAAAAAAGGTCTGTAAAGCTAGTACAGATGCCAGGAAAAAAGCAGCGTTTTTTTTGCGTTTTTGCATTAAATTCAATGCACATTTCGCCGAGCTAGCTTTCAGCCGTGTTTTTCTTTCTCCAATCAATGGTTTTCTATATGAGCCCATTGATTTGAGAAATGATACCGCTCTAAAAACTGCTGATCCCTTGGCTTTGCTTCCGTCCCACTAAACCAAAAAGGTGCTGGCTATGCACAGGTGCATTGGATAGAAGAAAATCCTGGACTGCCACACTCCTTAAAGCGGATGGCCCATTAAAAATGTTTTTTAAAAGCCAGCAGCTACAAATACTGCAGCTGCTGACTTTTAAAATAGGACACTTACCTGTCCTGGAGTCCAGCGGCGTCCGCAGCAGAGGACGAGCGTTCGCTCGTCTCTCTGCTGCCCCCCTCCATTCACGGTGAGGGAACCAGGAAGTGAAGCGCTGCGGCTTCACTGCCCGGTTCCCTACGGCGCATGCGCGAGTCGCGCTGCGCCTGCCGATTGGCTTCCGCTGTGTGCTGGGAGCCGAGAATTCCCAGCACACAACGGGAAAAAACCGACTTTTGCCCGAGAAGTGTGGCCGGAAGTGGGTGCAGATACCTGTCTTTAGACAGGTATCTGCACCCCCCTCCCCCTGAAAGGTGTCAAATGTGACACAGGAGGGGGGAAGGGTTCCGATAAGCGGATCTTCACTTTAGGGTGGAGATCCGCTTTAAAACAATGTCTTTATTGTATAAATAAAATCCAAAAAAACAACCAAAGCGATGCAGTCAAAATCAAGTGAAGAACAGGAAAAAGGCGGCTGACATGTTTCACATCATGTGATGTTTACTCGTAGCTCGTGGCTATTTATACAATAAAGACATCGTTTTAAGGAGTGCTGCAGTCCAGGATTTTCTTTTATCCAGCCCATTTATTTGAATAGAGGTCGCACCAGAATTCATATCAAGATGATCCGACTTGCAGGGCGCCTCGTGTGCTGAGAATCTTGAAGGGGAACCCCGCAAAAATTTTAATAAAAATTTGCATGAGATTGACCCCCAGGAAGATACCAGACCCTTTGGTCTGGTATGGATCTTAAGGGGAACCCCCCACACCAAAAAAAGGCATGGGGGTTCCCCCAGGATCCATACTAGACCCTTATCTAAGCATGGGGTCTCTTCTGACTTTGGGATGCATTTCTGACTTCTCCGCTCTCTCCGACCTATTCTCCCACTCTCCGCTGCCCTCTGCCGGGATCCTCTGCTATCTTCTGCCAGTTCTTTTACTAGCGGGGCCCGGTCTTCTCCATCTCCATCTTCTTCCCTCTTCTCTTCTTTCGATGTTGACACAACGCTCTCTCCCGCTGTAATGCCGTGTGTGCGTTGGACAACGACTTATATAGGCATGGGGCGGAGTCACCGTGGCATGATGGGACTGTGGCATCATAAGGGGTGGGGATCACCGGATGACATCATCTGGTGACTCCGCCCCATGTCTATATAAGTCGTTGTAGCCGATTGAGGATTGCGCTGACTACTATTCCCAATCTTTGGTCGTGCAAAATAGGTATATAAATAGGTGGGTAATTATACAGCTGAGGCAGACATCTGGTGTGCGAGGCTTCTTCTCGCTGGTGCCGTGGACATCGGAGTGATCCCCGTTCGATCGCTCACGTTTGGGGCACTGTGGTGCGCTCTGTCCGCTCTGGTGGTTGGTGAAGGAGCAGTGGTGGAGTGGAGCTCTAAATGATCGCGGCCATCTTACGTGCCACCGCGCATGCGCCTGAGTGAAACCCATCTTTGGGAACATCTAACTTACAGGTCTGTGACAATTGACATACATGGACTGCCTTGGAACAGCGGCTGAAGAGATTATAGGTGTGACTATGCATGTGTGTCTTCTTCTGTCTATGTTTGCCCCATGCTGCCCCTTTACTTTTTTGCCAGTACTTCATTCTGACTAGTAAAATAGGGCCTATAAATGATGCAATGTATAAGCAAGCATGCACAAGTCAAAAATAGTAATTTTAGTACAGCACTGTTACCATACAAACAAAAAACTAGGAACACTGATGTCTGAGGTCACTTTCACACCAGCAGTATAAATATTACTTTTGCACACATATAAACAAAACTGGTAAGTTGTATTTTTATGTTGTGTGTAAATGTCTATCTGCGCTAGCAGTTAAAAGTATGAAAATGCTCAGAAAAAGGTAATTCCCAGAAGAACATCAGATTATACTGGAGTGTAGACTTCTTGCTGTTTACAGTCAATTGACCCTATAGGAAGGGCTGTATTGCATTTTGGAACTGAACTTTTAACTCATAGCAACTCATCTGAAAACAAAACAAAGGGATCTGCATCTCTAGGATGACTAGACGGTTTCTTTGTATATCTTGATTTCTCCTTCCACCTTGACTGCAATGCATTTTGCCAAAGTGGTGGATTTTTGCTGCAATCTCTCGAATTTCACTAAGGCCGCGTACACACGATCAGTCAAAACCGATGAAAAAGGACTGAAGGTCCATTTCATCGGTCCAAACCGATCGTGTGTGGGCCCCATCGGTCAGTTATACTTCGGTCAAAAAAAAGAGAACTTGCTTTAAAATTTAACCGATGGACGCCTAACCGACAGGTCAAAACCGATCGTTAGTATGCAAAAGCATCGGTTAAAAAGCCGCGCATGCTCAGAATCAAGTCGACGCATGCTTGGAAGCATTAAACTTCGTTTTTTTCAGCACTTCTTTGTGTTTTACGTCACCGCGTTCTGACATGATAATTTTTTTAACCGATGGTGTCATCAGACAATCAGACAATCAGTCAGCTTTTAATCGGTTAACCGATGAAAACGGTACTTCGGACCGTTCTCATCGGATAGACTGATCGTGTGTACGCGTCTTTAGGGCTCTTTCACACGGGACAGATCTGTGATACCTCCTCTTGCTCAACGGGGATCGCTCCACTGTGCAGGGACCACCCTGTCAGATCTCCGCTCTCCCCTATGGGGGGATCGGATGAACACGGACCGCCTGTCCGTGTTCACCCGATCCGATGACGGATGGAAAAATAGGGTTTTCCTCTCTCTGCAGAATCGGAGGATTGCAGAACCGGGTGAGAATGGGTGTCAGCGGATGTTCATCTACTGACACCTGCAATCTCATTGGGATCAATGTATGTGCCTTTTTCACCCGTAAACGGATGGATGAAAAAGCGGACATACGGCCCGCAGGTGTGAAAGTGCCCTTAAATTTGAATTTACTCATTCCACGCACCTGAAAATCTGTGATAAGAACTGAAAACATGCAACGTTATGGGGCCTTCAACATTGCAACAGACCATAAATTATATATGCTGTGGCAATAGATTGACTTTTTTGGCCAACTAGTTAGACAACTTTAAATTGAAATTTCCACTGTAGGCTTACCTAGGATAACTGGACAGTTTTTTAAAGTTTTTATTGTAGTTTGGGATAAAAAGCCATTGATAAAAATGGACAAATTACTCTTGGGGTACCCGTTTACCCCATGTTACCTGTATACGGGCAGAGCACTCATGCTATGATCTGTGGCTGCTGAACAGGACCATAATGTCAGGTGTAACTTGCCCATTAATCCAGACAGACGTTCTGGAGGTTAAAAAAGACTTTAACGTTTTTGTTTTTTTGATGTCACAATGTACAGTATAAGATTTCCTATCATCTGTGCCCAGTCTTGCCACACAGAGTTAATCCAGCGCTAAACACTATTTTATTGTTCAGTGAAATACAACAGACTTCCAGATAAAAACCAAAGTCCTTGCTTCTGAAAAAAAGTGCACAATTCACATCTCCTCTCCTGTGTTTTGATTAAATGTTTTCAAAATATGGAGTCACAGTTCAGTGCCATGAGAAAATGCAACAGCCATCAGAATATACATGGAGCTGGAGGGAAGAGGAGAGGGGGATGCGAATTGAGCATTTTTTACAGAAGCTGTGTATGTGCACGAGATATGTAAATAACCTCTCACTCAAGCAAGGACTTTGGTTTTTATCTGGAAGTCTGTTTTATTTCCCTGAACAATAAAACGAGGATTGCTCAGAACTGGATTAACTCTGTGTGGCAAGACTGGGCAAAGATGATAGGAAATCCTATTCTCTACAATGTGACATAAAATAATAATAATAATTTTGGGTTTACATCCACTTTAAAGGGGTTGTAAAGGTAAAAAAAAAATCCTAAATAGCTTCCTTTATTTTAGTGCAGTCCTCCTTCTTTTACCTCATCCTTAGATTTTTTCTTTTAGATGTCCTTATTTCTTCTGAGAAATCCTCCCTTCCTGTTCTTCTGTCTGTAACTCCACACAGTAATGCAAGGCTTTCTCCCTGGTGTGAAGTGTCATGCTTGCCCCCTCCCTTGGACTACAGGAGAGTCAGGACGCTCTCTACATTGCAGATAGAAAAAGGAGCTGTGTGTTAGTGGGCGTCCTGACTCTCCTGTAGTCCAAGGGAGGGGGGTGAGCACAACACTCCACACCAGGGAGAAAGCCTTACTGTGTGGAGTTACAGACAGATGAACAGGAAGTGAGCATTTCTCAGAAGAAATAAGGACATTTAAAAAAATCGAATGATGAGGTAAGTGAAGGAGGACTGCACTATGGTAAAGGAAGCTATTTAGGGAAAAAAAATGTACCTTTACAACTGTAAAGTAGATGTAAACCATACCTGAATGCCACTTAGATTGCACTGTAAACAACATATAAATTTCCTTTTTTTGTTGCAAATACTATATTTAACCTTTTTATGGATCTCAGTGCTACTATCTCCTACAGTCTCTTTTAGTCATTTTCTATCTAAATGCAGCCCTTCTAGTGTTGACTGTACATCAAATACCCTTAGGATACCAGTTTATCCCATTTTACCTGTATATGGTCAAACCTTCCTTATAATAACAATGGTTGACCATGCCGGCAAAATGTGTGCTGGTGAAATCTCCATGCAAAATACATACATACACCTGTTATTGTTCAATTGTACTAAATATTTAGTCTTCCAGTGAGGTCTACATTTAAAGTGTATATAAGCAGTGTTTCAGTAGCTTTTTGCTTATTTTATCAAAGTAAACAGGCAAGTTTTGGAACTGTCAAGCATTGATGACTTGACTGTAGGATTTGGTAACATGTAAAGCTGAACTCAAGGCGAACAGCTAAATACACTGATGGAATAAGAGCCATTTTACCTTCCAAGAGATTTTGTTTTTATGTCCATCTCGCTGAAAGATTTTCAAAGCTCTGCCGACGGTAAGCAATTTTTTGCAGCAATGGCTGGTGTTGGCGCTTCAATTATCATGACACCATGGTTGATATGGTGTCAGGGTGATTAAAGCGCATTGTTTCTATTAGGGTTGTCCAGATACCGATACTAGTATCGGTATCGGTACCGATACCGAGTATTTGTGGGAGTACTTGTACTCGCGCAAATGCTCCCGATACCTAAATAGAATACTTTTTTTGTATTTATCAACATGTTCTGTGAAAATTCTTTGAGTTTTTTACTACTGCGTGACAAGAAAATAAAACATTTTTATTCATTTTTACTCATTTTTATTCTTTTATAATGTCTTGAGTTAGAGTTCTTCATAATTCTAAAGAAAATATCCTTAGTCTGTATTGTGGTTTGAAAATTGTCACATGACAATTAAAAAAAGTATCGGTATTCGGTATCGGCGAGTACATGAAAAAAAGTATCGGTACTTGTACTCGGTCCTAAAAAAGTGGTATCGGGACAACCCTAGTTTCTATTGTTACATAGTAATATATAATGACGTGGTTCAACTCACCATAATGCAGAATCAGTGGGAGCCTTAGGCGTGTCACTTCCCACATCTCCTGCTACCAGATGCAGCATGACTTGCCACCATCGCCTGTCACCAGATGCAGCGTGTCACTCGCCACCGTCGCCTGTTACCAGATGCAGCTTGTTGGTTGCCACTGTCAGCTGACACTAGATGAGGATTGTCAGTTGCTATGTCACCTGGCACCAGGTGTGGATTGTCACTTGCCACCTGATGTGAATTGTCACTTGCCACGTCACCTGCCACCATTTGCAGATTGCCACGTCACCTGCCACCATTTGCAGATTGTCACTTGCCACGTCACCTGCCACCTAATGCAGATTTTCACTTGCCACCATTTGCAGATTGTCACGTCACCTTCCACCATTTTCAGATTGTCACTTGCTTTGTCACCTGCCACAATTTTCAGATTGTCACTTGCCATGTTACCTGCCACCAGATGTTGATTTTCATTTGCCCACTAATGTGGACTGTCACTGGTCATGCCACTCAGTGCAACCAAATGTGCACTGATCCGGTTAGTGAGAGCAGAAGAGTGGTGATGTGGGGTTGGCAGTGAGAGATGATGTCATCTCGCTGTTCCTCACCGCACCTCCGACATTAAAGAGGCCTGCACTGTGAGGGCGGAAGAGCGCTGATGTGTGGTGGGCAGTGAGTGATGATGTCATCTCTCTGCTCCCCACCGCACCTTGCTCCCACTTTGAAAAGACCCAGCTGTGAGGGCGGAAGAGCGGTCCCTGCCACGGCCCCAGTTACATGAACCACAAATATCTAATATGCCAGAATTGATTAGCTAAACCAAACAGATAAGAGGCATGGAGGAGCTCCGCTATGAGGAAAGGTTAGAGGAACTGAATTTATTCTCTCTTGAGAAGAGGAGATTATGGGGGGTATGATCAACATGTATAAATAGATAAAGGGCCCATTTGGTAACTTGGTGCTGAGTTATGGGGGGGGGGGGTATGATCAACATGTATAAATAGATAAAGGGCCCATTTGGTAACTTGGTGCTGAGTTATGGGGGGGGGGGGTATGATCAACATGTATAAATAGATAAAGGGCCCATTTGGTAACTTGGCGCCCTGTACACGCGATCGGTCCATCCGATGATCAGTCGTGCCTACACACCATTGGTTAAAAAAACGATCGTGTCAGAACGCGGTCACGTAAACCACGTACGACGGCACTATAAAGGGGAAGTTCAAATCCAATGATGCCACCCTTGGGGCTGCTTTAGCTGATTTTGTGTTAGTAAAAGACGATTTGTGCTTTTCTGTCTGTTACAGCGTGATGAATGTGCTAGCTCCATAACGAACGCGAGTTTTACCAGAACGAGCACTCCCGTCCCCTAATTTAGTCTGAGTATGCGTGGATTTCTATATGATGGATGTGCCTACAGACAATAGGTTAGTTGACCATCAGATAATTTTAAAACAAGTTCCTAGTTTTTTAACCTATGGATAAAAAATCTATGCGGCCCTCCATCAGACCATTTTCATCAGACAAACCGATCGTGTGTACGTGGCGTTACTCACTTTAAGGTCATCAGAGAGGACTGGAGGAAAATAAATGTAATCTACAAAAAAATGGAAAGGTTTCTTCACAGTAAGAACTGTGGAATAGACTCCTTCAAAAGCTGGTTCTGTCCAGCTCAGTAGATTAAAAAAGGCCTGGATTCTTTACTAAATGTTCATAATATGACTGGATAGTAACATTTATAAGTAAAGTTGGGGGATCATGATGGATTTTTTTCCCCTGCTGTAGCAAATTGGATCAGGCGTCGCTGGGGTTTTTGCCTTCTTCTGAATCAACTGTGGTTAAATGATTGTGTATATGATTGTAAAATGTTCTCTTTCTTTTTTCCCCCTTTTATTGGTGGACTTGTGTCTTTTTTCAAGCAAACCAACTATGTAACTATGAAAACCACATGCATGTTTTTTTTTTTTACCTCCTTTTTTCTTTACATTTGCTGTTCAAAATAACAAAAGCAGTAATATAGGGGTTGGATAAAAAGTTTTGTGCAGCATAACACTTTTGGTAGAAAAAAAGTATATTTTTAAAGAGATGAACAAAAAGAGGGACATCTGAGGCTACACAAGGGGCAGAGGTTTTGGTCACAAAACTGTGACTTTCCCCTAAATGAGGCAGAGTTGTGAGCTATGCATACACTGCTTTAATTTTTTTTTTTTTTTTTTATAAATAACAATGCAATAACAATAATTACAGAGCCATAATACTTGATATGTTGGAGTGCACACCTTATCTGCTGCCTGGTGCCAGGATAAAACTTCCTTTGGCAATTCAGAGGAACCTCAAATGTGTAGACACATTTCACATCCGCACCCAGGTAATACAAAACATGTTAGCACTTGCTGCTTTAGACAGAAGCTATTATATTTATACTGTGGCTTGTGTAAAATAAGTGATTTTTAAAAGAGAAGTATAGGGAAAAAAACTATACCTGGGTGTATGTAGCATCGGACCTATACTGCATCTGTCCCCTGCTGCATCTAAGATCGAGAACTGTGCGATCAAAGACTGCTGATTGCTTGGTTCCCTTTGTTCTGTGAGCAGAGAGCTCCTGGCTCTCTGCTCTGCCCCTCCAGCGCCCACTGGGGCACTGGGCTGCACAGGGGGCAGGAGCTACTGGCTCAGTCTCCTACCTGCTCGCTGAGAGGCTGATCCCAATATTAAAGTTGAGATCCCTCCACAGTCTGAACCGGCTAAGTGACATCAGCCAATAGCGGACTTTAGCCCATTGCCGGTTGAACATGGGTCACAGGAGTGCAGAGCTAGGTGCACTCCTGTGACTCATACTTCCCTTTTACAAAAAGACCTGGATGCAGATATGAAATGTGTCTATGCAGTTTAATGGTTTTAAAACAGTATTATTGGGGTGGATTTGCTAAACATGGAGAGTGCAAAATCTGGTGCAGCTCTGATAGAGCTTACAGTTTTTTTTTTTTTGGCAAAGTTTAATTGAACAAGCTTAAGTTAGAAGCTCATTGGCTACCATGCACAGTTGCATTCGATTCTGCACTCTCCAGTTTTAGTATACTGACCATTGTGTGCTTTTTATATCAGCCTATAGTTTAGCCTTTTTCCTATTTGACCATATATGAAGATCTTAGGAAGATCAGCCTGCAATAGGAAAACATCAGACACATGTATTGCCCCATATCCCCTATGGACATATCTATAAAAACGTATAGAAATACAATTGCTATGTGGTATAAAGTGCAAGGGGCACACAAATATCTGGCTACAGGGCACAGATATCGGATGTGTTTGTCAGATGGATAAAATGTATGGCCAACTACACAGCAACATATTGGTTTCAGTATACTTGTGATATATAAGGCTTGTAAAAAATGTCTGCTTAAGAATAGGACAGCCACGGTGTTCCAACATCTCCCTCCATTTTTCCAAACTCTGCATCACTAAAGCCCTATACACACGACCGGGGATTCCCGGCGATATACAGTCCGCTGGGAATCCTGATGGGAAAGCTGAGAACCTGCTCAGTAACTTTTCCTGTGTACACACGAGAGGTTTTCCCGTCGGGAAAACTGCGGGAAGAGCTTTGGCCGGGAATACCGGCCGTGTACATGCTCCCTCGCAGTGTTTTCTCATAGGAAATTGAATTAAAATTGTCGGGAATCCCGGCGGGAAAATAGAGAGCAGGTTCTCTATTTTCCCGCCAGTATTCCCGACAGTTTTCCTGCACTAAAACGTTTGAAGAGGAATACTAGTGACAAATTACTATTGCAGTATTGTACAATAAGTAGGTTCTCTTTATAGAATACTGATTTATTAAACCATGCCTACTGTGCGAAACTTAGCAAGCATCTCAGAATAGCTCCAAGCTCTTGGGTCACAAAACCACAAAAATAAGTAGCACAGTTTCCATCAATGCATTTTAGCTGCATATTTTATTTAAAGGATTCCCTTGAGTTCAGCTTTAAATGAATAGGGGAGTTAGCTTTCAGGGCTGTCATCATTACATCTTTTAGTGTTGATCTTACTGTAATATACATGTTGCCATATTTATATTAATAGGTCTTAGGCCGCGTACACACGATCGGATATGTTCACTGAAAATGGTCGTGTGTACGACCTAGCGGACAGGTTTTTCCAGTGGACAAATTTCGAAAAATGCTTTGAAATTTGTCCGCTGCAAACCTTAGTACGCCTAACCAGCGGACATAAATCTCCCGCATGCGTCGAATGGATTTGACGCATGCGTGGAAGTATTTTACTTCCTGGAGTGGTGACGTGGCGGCGTCAACGTCACCGCCACGTCACCGCGTCCTCAGTCTGAGGGGATTTTTGTCCGATGATGTGTACACGCCATCGGACCAAAATCCGAGGAGACATGTCCGCTGGAAACGGTCCATCGGACATGTTTCAGCGGACATGTCTCCTCGTCTGTACGCGGCCTCAGAAATAACCATATGTTAGTACTTGGTGCTGACAGCTCCACATGAATAGTTTTTGGCATGCAGTATGCCATGAATAACATGTACTGTAACTACTGAAGCTACTCCGACTGTCCCCATGCTGTAGAGAACTAATAAAACGAAACTATACCTGTACCACTAAGGCCGCGTACACACGAGGAGACATGTCCACTGAAACTGGTCCGCAGACAAGTTTCCCGCGGACATGTTCGATCGTGTGTACGGCCTAGCGGACAGGTTTCGAGCGGACAAAAGTTTCTAAGCATGCTTCTAAGCATACGCCCAACCATCGGACCGAAATCCCACGCATGCGTCGAAGTGATTCGACGCATGCGTGGAAGCATAGAACTTCCTTGTTTGAGCATGGCGGTGTCGTCTACGTCACTGCGTTCTCTGTCCGCAGGGATTTTGGTCTGATGGTGTGTGCACACATCAGACCAAAATATCCCAGGAGACATGTCCGATGAAAATGGTCCGCAGACCGATTTCATCGGACATGTCTCCTTGTGTGTACAGGGCCTAAGGCTGCATTCACACCTAGGCGTTGTGTCGCCCTATGCCAGACGCTGTAGCAGCCTGAGATACGCTGGAGGGGCGAATTAACATTGTCGGCTATGGAGATGGTTCACATCTCTACGCCGAACGCCGAAACGCCGTACACCTGAAGCTCGAAACAAGTCCCGGACCCTTTTTTTCAGGCGTATCAGGCGTTTGGCAATAGCCGACAATGTTAAAATCACCCCTCCCAGCGAAAACAAGAAGCGACTTGTCGCCGCAAATCGCGGGGACAATACGCCAATGTCGTGTCGCTGCAATATGCCGGCTGCCGCCTACGCTCAGGTGTGAATGCAGCCTAAGCCTTCGAGCTGCCTATATGCACTCCTAGCTTACTGTTTGAGCAGAAAACATGGTGACTTCAGCTTCACTGTTATCCCAAGCAGTTTTGTCAATAGACAACAATAGAAAGTAAAACAATAAAAACAATAGAAAATAAAAATATTTATTTATGTATATATATATATATATATATATATATATATATACACACACATACATATATATATATATACATACATATACACACACATATATGAGGTTGAGCTTTGAGGTACACACTCTAATACAACAGGCTGTGCACACCTATGTAGATAGGTGTTCTGTAGTCAAGCACAAGAAAACAGGACAGGGCTGATAATGTGATTTCAGTGCAGCATAAGAAGAATGCACAGGATGTTAGGAGCTTTCTTGATTTCTGACAGGATCAACGGGTACTTTTCTGTAATTGCAGGGTCCATAGGCATGCGCAGAGGGTGTGCCAGGTGTGCCTGGGCACACCCTAATCACCCAGCGTGGCGCATATGTCCAATGTTCAGATCACTGATATTTCACCAAATAAAAAATATATATCTTATTTTTAGAAAAAAATAATAATAATATTGTAACTGCCCTACTGACACTGATCTTTGCCCTTATGACACCATCCACTTCTCTACTGACACTGTCAGTATATATACACATGCACACAAACACATATGAGCTTTGAGTGAGGTGCACACCCTAATGCAATAGGCTGCGCACACCTATGGCAGGGTCTTTAAAAATAAAAAATACCTAATGTACTGTACCCTCTAAATGAAGGCTGAATCAGTTAAACCCCCCCTCAACAAATAACTAGGGATGAACGAATATGCCAAGGTTCGGTTTGTAGAACGTTCCATGATCCTGCTTGAAATCACCACAAAACAAATGTAACATTTTTTTTTCAATTCCTTTTTTAGAATATAAAGTACATACAATATTTCAATTGCAGTCAAATGGCCTTTACCGGCCCAATTTATACAAAAATACCAAATTTTCCAGTTTTGAGAAAACCCATAAATCATGGAGAGCCCTCATTTTCTGCTTGCAAGTGCTAGTGGAAGCAGATTACCCTCCGACCTGATTGGATGGGGGAGGGACTCCACAAAGTGTTCCAGCTGTGCATACCTCTACCTGTTTAAATCAAATACTTATTTTTTAGTTTTCAAATCCACGTGCGTATTTTGCCTTCCATTAAAATGTCCTTTAATTGTGCATCTTTATTTTTTATCCAGTTACCAAACAAACGTACTTTCTCCGGTGCAAAATAATTTGTATCTCTTAATGGGATTAGTGGGGAATTATGTCCCCATTTTTCCTTTTTGTGTACTGTAAGCAAATTGCTGTTGATGTTCGTATGATTATGTGCGCGTGCGCGTTTAAAGCAGAGGTTCGGCAGATTTTTTTTTAATAGCCAGCAGCTACAAATACGGCAGCTGCTGACTTTTAAAAAATGGACACTTACCTGTCCAGCGCGCCCGCAATGTCAGCAATCGCTCGGTCCTCGGCTGCTTCCGCCACCATCCTCTGTGAGGGAATCAGGCAGTGAAGCCTTGCGGCTTCACTGCCCGATTCCCTACTGCACATGCGCGAGGATCGCGGTGCGCCGTCACTGGTCCCCGCTCTCTACTGAGAACAGTGTTTCCCAGAAGACAGCGGAGGGGATGACGTGCCAGGCTGGATTCCCTGTGGGGATCCGAACCCGGAAGTGGTGCAAATACCTGTCTCAGACAGGTATCTGCACCCCCCTCCCCCTGAAAGGTGTCAAATGTGACACCAGAGAGGGGAGGGATCCAAAAAGCAGAGGTTCACTTTTTGTGTAAACCTTTGCTTTAAGTCTCTAAGATGTGCCGAGATCCAAATCTCTTTCCCTAGTGTAGCCTTTTGCCCTGTACACACGATCGGTTCATCCAATGAAAATGGTTTGATGGATTTTTTCATCAGATATCCAATATCCGATGACTTTCAACAGTCGTGCCTACACACCATCAGTTAAAAAACGCGGTGACGTAAAAAAAACAATGAAGTCCTGAGAAAAATTAAGTTTAATGCTTCCGAGCATGCGTCGACTTGATTCTGAGAATGAAGACAAAGAAAAATGGATAGCCGCACTCCAAAACCTGATGGGTGGTCTTTTATTCAATAGACAGCATGTACAAAAATAGGGTCACAGCAGTAGAAACAAGGAACAGCCGCCGCGTTTCGCACTGGATCAGTGCTTATTCATGGCTGGTTCTGAGAATGCGTGGATTTTTAACTGATGGACGTGCCCACAGACGATCGTTTTTTAACCATCAGATAATTTTAAAACAAGTTCCAAGTTTTTTCACCGATGGATAAAAAACCGATGGGACCCACACACGATCGGTTGGTCTGATGAAAACGGTCCATCAGACCGTTTTCATCAGACGAACCGAACGTGTGTACGCGGCATAACTCATACTACTTTCCAATTTAACCCACCTTTTCTCTTTATTTCTTTTTACCCAAACAACCACCCATGCCATATGAATTGCCTTGTAATATGTGTTGATGTTCGGTACCCCCAAACCCCCATGTGCCTTATCTCTTGTTAATACTGCCATACTTATGCAAGGATTTTTATTCTGCCATACAAATCTACCTAATAGCTTTTTTTGTGTTTTAAAGTATGCTTCCGGAAGTGAGATCGGTAACATTTGCAGTTTATATAATATCCTCGGGAGGGTTAGCATTTTAAAACTATTTATTCTCCCTACCCAAGACCTCTGGATGCAATTTTATTTAAATCCGTTTTAATATCATTCAGTAATGGGATGTAATTATGTTGGTAGATAGTCTCGGGTGATGATGTAATATTAACTCCTTAATATTTTAACTCTGTGTCTCTCCAAATAAATGGGAAGTCCTGTTTGTTTCTACAACAAATGTAACATTTAAACATCATTGAAGTCTATGTGATGCTAATTTTGTCAGTATGATCTCTCAATTTTTAGGTAAGGCAAATTTCAATAACAGAAAAAAAAGGCACAGGATATTGGGCATAGACATGGGGGGACATGTATTAGTGCACAAAATAAAAACATTTTTAAAATACTGTACTGTACAAGAGTGTCTTTCATGTGGCTTTAAAGTGATTGTAAAGTCTATGTTATACTTACCTGCTCTGTGCAGTGGATTTGCACAGGGCAGCCTGGATCCTCCTCTTCTCGGGTCCCTCTTCAGCTTCAGCTCCTGGCCCCTCCCTCCTGTTGAGTGCCCCCACAGTGATCAGCTTGCTTTGGGAGCACCTGAGCCGAGCCACAGCTCCCTGTGTCCATTTAGACATGGTGTTATTGCTGGCCCTGCAATTTTTCTCTCCTCATTGGCCCACTGACTTTGATTGACAGCAGCGGGAGCCAATGGCTCCATGCTGCTGTCTCAGCCAATGAGGAGGGGATTCCCGGGCAGCCTAGACACTCTTACAAAAATCGCTGGATTTAGATGGGGTTCAGGTAAGGATTAGAGGGGCTGTTGCTCACAAAAGGCTTTTTATCTTGATGCATAAAATGCATTACGATATAAAACCTTCTGCCTTTACAATCGCTTTAAGGGCAACACTGAAAATACATAACTCCTTTAAGCAACTAACTGGAACAGTACGATTTTCACAGACACTACAACACACATTTGGCTTGTTTTCTTTTACAATGAGCTTGGCTTGCACACAAATCAGCATGGAGTCCCTTTAATATTCCAAACTGTTAGACAGGCATACAGCCTGGATGGTCAGGAAATGGAGAAAAGCAAGCACGCCGTGCCTCTTTTTCTAGCTGGACATGCCTTTGAACATTGCGAGGGTTCATTCCAAGGTCTCCTTGTACTAGTGTTGAGGGACTAGGACCTCTTCATCACTCCAGTGCCCAAAAAAAGATGTGGAGATTACCCCCATATTAAGGGGAGGATGAACTTTAATGGCATCCCAGTCTTAGTCTGCAGGGTTCAATATTGAGTTGGCCCACCCTATGCAGCTATAACAGCGTCAACTTTTCTGGGAAGGCTGACCACAAGGTTTAGGAGTGTGTCTATGGGACAGTTTACCCATTCTTCCAGAAGCACATTTGTAATGTCAGGCACTGATGTGGATGCGAAGGCCTGGCTCGCAGTCTCTACTCTAAATTATTACAAAGGTGTTCTATCGGTTTGAGGTCATGACTCTGTGCAGGCCAGTCAGGTTCCTCCACCCCAAACTCGCTCATCCATGTCTTTATGGACCTTGCTTTGTGCACTGGTCCAAATCATTTGGTGGAGGGTGGATTATAGTGTGGTGTTGTTTTTCAGGGGTTGGACTTGGCCCCTTCCTTTCAGTGTCAGTTTACAAAGACATTTTGGACAGTTTCATGCTCCCAACTTTGTGGGAACAGTTTGGGGTTGGCCCCTTCTTGTTCCAATATGACTGTGCACCAGTCTACAAAACAAGGTCCATAAAGACATGGATGAGTGAGTTTATGGTTGGAGGAACTTGACTGGCCTGCACAGAGTCCTGACCTCAACCCGATAGAACACCTTTGGGATGAATTAGAGCGAGCCAGGCCTTCTCTCTAACATCAGTGCCTGACCTCACAAATGTAAAGTAGTGAGTGTACAGCTTGTATAAAAGTGTAAATTTGCTGTCCCCTCAAAATAATTCAATACACAGCCATTAATGTCTAACCGCTGGCAACAAAAGTGAGTACACCCCTAAGTGAAAAAGTACAAATTGGGCACAATTAGCCATTTTTCCTTCCTGGTGTCAAGTTACTCATTTGTGTTACAAGGTCTCATGTGTGAATGGGGAGCAGGTGTGTTAAATTTTGTGTTATTGCTCTCACTCTCACACTGGTCACTGAAAGTTCAACATGGCACAACATGAAAATTAATGGCAAAGAACTCTCTCAGGGTCTGAAAAAAAGAATTGTTGCTCTACATAAAGATGGCCTAGGCTAGAAGAAGATTGCCAAGTCCTTGAAACTGAGTTGCAGCATGGTGGCCATGACCATACAGTGATTTAACAGGACAGGTTCCACTCAGAACAAGCCTCGCCATGGTTGACCAAATAAGTTAAGCGCACATGTTCAGTGTCATATCCAGAGGTTGACTTTGGGAAATAGATGTATGAGTGCTGCCAGCATTGCTGCATAGGTTGAATGGGGGGGGGGGGGGTCAGCCTATCAGTGCTCAGACTAATACGCTGCACACTGCATCAAATTGGTCTGCATGGTCCCATAAGGATGCACAACAAAAGCCTGCAAACAGCTTGCTGAAGACAAGCAGACTAAGGATATGGATTACTGGAACCATGTCCTGTGTTCTGATGGGGCCAAGACAAACTTATTTGGTTCAGATGGTGTCAAGCGTGTCTGGTGGCAAAAAAAGTGAGGAGCACAAAGACAAGTGTTTCTTGCCTACAGTCAAGCATGGTGGTGGGAGTGTCATGGTCTGGGGCTGCATGAGTGCTGCCGGCACTGGGGAGCTACATTTTATTGAGGGAACAATGAATGCCAACATGTACTGTGACATACTGAAGCTGAGCATAATCCCCTTCCTTTCAAAGACTCCAAACTCACCTCCAATTTGACCACTGCCTTGCTTAAGATGCTGAAGGTAAAGGAGATGGACTGGCCAAGTATGTCTCCAGATCTAAACCCTATTTAGCATCTGTGGGGCATCCTCAAATGGAAGGTGGAGGAGTGCAAGGTCTCTATCATTCACCAGCTCTGTGATGTCATCATGAACGAGTGAAAGAGGACTCTAGTGGCAACCTGTAAAGCTCTGGTGAACTCCATGCCCAAGAGGGTTAGGGCAGCTTTGGAAAATAATGGTGGCCACATAAAATATTGACACTTTGGGCACAATTTGAACATTTTTACTTAGGTACTCACTTTTGTTGCCAGCGGTTTAGACATTAATGGCTGTGTGTTGAGTTATTTTGAGGGGACAGCAAATTTACACTGTTATACAAGCTGTACACTCACTACTTTACATTGTAACAAAGTGTAATTTCTTCTGTGTTGTCACATTAAAAGATACAATAAAATATTTACAAAAATGTGTGGGCACTTATTATGATACTCTTGCTTTACCGTCTTTGCAATACCAACTTACCCAACTATTCCTATCCCAGAAGTCTCAGAAAGAATGTTAACGTTCTACATAGTGGTGTCATTAAACACTTACTAAGAATTTCTGGTGAGAACTCCATGGGCCAGATTCAGGTAGATTGGAGTATCTTTGCTCTGGAGTAACGTTTCTCATTTACGTTACGCTGGCGAAATTTTAGGAGCAAGTGCTGTTATTCATGAAGCACTTGCTCCTAAAGTTGCGGCAGCGTATCGCAAATGAGCCGGCGGAATTCAAATTGGGCGGGTACGGGGCGTGTATTATTTAAACTAAGCGCGATCCCACGGCGAACGTACTGCGCATGCGTCGACTGTCAATGCATCCCAGTGCGCATGCTCCAAATTCTGTCAGTGAACGTCAATAACGTCAAATCCCCATTCATGGACGTTTTACGCAAGCGACGCGTTTTTTTTTTTTTTCGACGCGATGACAACGGCTATACTTAACATAGGATACTCCACTAGGGGGCTGCTTTATCTTTCCGCCGCGTATCGCTTACGGAAACGTCGGAAAGTCACTGCGTCGCACCCGAATACGATCGTGAATTGCCGATTCCCGCTGATTAACATATTTTTTCAGCGTAAATCAGCGGGAACGCCCCCGGCGCTACTTTTAAATTAAAGTTGCGATGCGATGGCGAAATTCAATTGCGCCGATCGCATCGGAACTCCAACCCGGCGTTTCTTGTTTTCTGGTTACAGAAAACAGAAACGCCGGCTTAAAGTGACAGTTAGGCTGGAGTATCACTGATACTCCAGCCTAACTCTACCTGAATCTGGCCCCATGTCTCTAAAAGAGCAAAGTAATACTTGTGGTTTCAGCAGAGAATACACACAAGTGTTAACACTCTCTTAAGTACTGAACTACAAAAATGAATGCAAAGTGCACTAATCCTTACAAAAGATATACTATCTGGTTGTTCAACAAAATATATTTAAAATGTAAACTTTAACAATAGACTTCTCTTATTTGATTATTTTTTTGATCTGTTAAATATGCTATTGAAATAATTTTATTATATCTGTTTAATGTGTTCAAAAAATATCCATTGGTCCTGTGTCATGTGCAGTCAAATTTCAAACAGTGTTATCAGAAATGTTGTTAGGATTACAGAAACCTCCCTGTGTTTGAACATGAGGAGAGTGAAAAGTGCTCTTAGTCCTAACAAACTTCCTGTCCAAAGGTGACAAAGCTGTTTCTTCATAGACGCGGTGAATGCGCTGAATGAGCAGGAAGTGTGTTAACGGCAGGGTTACAAGGTAGAAATAAAGAAAAATACTGTAAAAAATAAAATACAACCTCCACATTTAGGCACTGTGATATATAAACTACAATATATAATACATTTTTGTTCTTGGTTTTAGATATATATTAAAGCGGAGTTCCACCCAGGAAAACAACATTTGCCTATTTTGTTTAAAAAAAATAAATAAAAAAAAAACTGAAAAAAAAAAAAATACTCACCCGAAATACCTGTTGCTATGCGGAAGTCCGTAATCTGCCTCTTCCACACCGCGGTGTGTTTTCTTCTTGTCCTTCTCCTTGTGAATGGGGCGCGCTGCTTTCTGGGAACTGTGTGTGTTCTCAGAGAGCAGCGCGCCCATTCACAAGCCAGCGTGAGACTCACGCAGGCTCAGTAGGAAATGGGCAGTGAAGCCGTAAGGCTTCACTGCCTGTTTCCCATAGTGTGAATGGCGGCGCGGGACCCGGAGCAATCGTGGGACCGGCATCAGGGGGGGGGGGGGGCATCAGCGCGGGCGCCTAGGACAGGTAAGTGTCCTTATTCAAAGTCAGCAGCTACACTGTTAGTAGCTGCCGACTTTGAAAAAAAAAAATGCGGGTGGAGCTCCGCTTTAAATAAACCATACTCTGTCATTATAGTATAATTACAGAAGTTTCCAACTGTTTATAAAACTAAACTCCAGTCTTTTTTTTTTCTGCTTAAAGATGAGTTCCAGCCTTTAAGTATTTATTAAAAGTCAGCAGCTACAAAAAGTGTAGCTGCTGACTTTTAATAAACAGACACTTACCTGCTCCATGGTTTAGCTCCTCTCCTCTCCCCCCCTCTCCAGCCGGCGCCTTCATTCATAATGTGTCCCAATGGTCTCCCTTTATTATATTACAAGTGTTTCCTGAATGATCTTGCACCTAAAATGCCACAAACTTTTAACTCCTTATCAAGTCCCCACGCTTTCCTAGGCAGAATGTTAGAACCCCATATAGCAGTTATCCCAAAAGAAGACAAGGATCCCTCACAAGTGTCAAACTACAGGCCAATATCCCTGCTCAATGTGGATATCAAACTGTATGCAAAGATATTAGCAAATAGTTTGCTCTCCCTACTTCCTGGCCTCATATCACCAGACCAAGTGGGATTTATCCCGGGTAGGAAAGCCAGGGATAATACTATTCTCACCTAAACCTACACTATTGGCTTACTTAGTTGGGCACTAGGGGATTTCTCCTCTCCCTTGATGCTGAGAAGGCGCTCGACAGGATGGCATGGGATTATATGCAGGAGGGGCTAAAAGGCATAGGTCTCCTTCCCCGCATGTTCGCGCACATCAATGCTCTGTATACTAATACCTCAGCTAGGGTGAAAGCTAATGGCCTCCTGTCGAATGCCTTCTCTATCAGTAATTGTACGCTTCAGGGATGCCCACTGTCCCCCGTGATCTTTGTCTTGACATTAGAACCCCTGCTGAACAGATTACGCAGCAATACGGATATCAAAAGAATTCCCTTTAAACATAGGGAGTTTAAAGTGGCCGTGTTCAGCAACGATATACTGTTATCCTTGCAAGCACCCCAACTGTCCCTACCTAACCTACTGAAAGACATAAAACATTTTGGTGATTTGTCAAACCCTAAAATTAACTATTCTAAGTCCCATGCTCTTAAAGCGGAGGTTCACCCTAAATATAAGATCTCCCATGTGTTTTTTTTTTTTTTTAATCGCACACTTACTGTATTATGCCGGAATTTCATTTTTTTCCCCCGCGGTGGACGGCTCTAGTATTGCTCGTCACATCTTCCTAAAATACCCGATATGGACTCGGGTAATCTCGGCGAAAATGCGGCGCCTGCGCACAGACCTAGGAGCTGACTGCGCAGGCGCCGTATTTCTCCGAGTCCTATTTCGGAGGGCGTGACGTGCCATAGCCGTAGGACTCGGAGAAATACGGCGCCTGCGCAGTCAGCTCCTAGGTCTGTGCGCAGGCGCCGCATTTTCGCCGAGATTACCCGAGTCCATATCGGGTATTTTAGGAAGATGTGACGCGCTATACTGGCGCCGTCCACCACGGGGGAAAAAAAAGAAATTCCGGCATAATACAGTAAGTTTGCGATTAAAAAAAAAAAAAAAACCAGCATACTGGCGCTGACGCCAGTATGCTGGATCACATGGGAGATCTTATATTTAGGGTGAAATACCGCTTTAACATAACATTGACCCCACAGAACGTCTCTCATTGCCAGGACTCTTTCCCTTTTCAATGGAAGACTGAGGCCATTAGCTATCTGGGCATTCAAATCACCAGAAAACTAACAGACCTGTATAGTCAAAACGTCCTACTCTCCCTCTCGAAAATCCAAATGGACTTAAAGGAATGGGCCAACCTAAACATCTCTTGGTTCGGCCATTCGGTGCTCATTAAGATGGTTATCCTCCCCCGCCTTTTATATATAATGCAGACAATCCCAATCCACCTACCCCCTCCTTTTTTGCGGCATATAAGAGGGCCTGCACAACCTTCTTATGGAAGAATAGAGCCCCACACATTAAATATTCACGCCTGACCTGCACTAAAATCGCAGGTGGAATTGGCCTACCTGACCTATATAAGTATTACCTAGCCTGCCATCTGACCAGAGTAGTGGACTGGAAAGTTCACAAACGGGGGAAAACGTGGGTGACGTTAGAAAACTCTTTCACACAAACCCTGACATGTGCACTCCCTTGGTTGGCACCCCGATATTGGCCATAGTACATTAAAACACACCCGCTCATCTCCCCTCACTACTGGCCTTTAGGAAAGCAGTCTCTCTCTTCAATCTATCCCCGCAAACCAGGACCACTGACCCCCATGAGGGGGAATCCTGAGTTCCCACCTGGAGAATCTAACACATTACTTCAACCGAAATGGCCACACAAGGAGGTTTTGGATTACCACAAGACCGTAGATGCTCCTATGAAGAGTTGATCTCCGAATCACGCACTAGTACTTTTCCTTTCTGGTCATATAAACAGCTGACACACTTTCTTACTTTTACAGACTCGAACGTCACATGGAGTAGACAACTCACACCATTTGAAGCACTTTGCTTACGCAATACACCACAAAGACACCTCATTTCATACATTTATGCCCTACTCCAAGATAACACTGGTCCTTCCACGGCACAAACCTTGCATACCTCCTGGGAAACAGATTTACAATTGACACTCACGGAGAAGGACTGGGAGTCCATCTATACATTCGCTCATAAGGGATTGATGAATGTAGCTATCCAGGAAAATGGATACAAAATCATAACTAAATGGTATAGGACCCCAGCCTGCTTACACAAGTTCTCACCTTCAGTTCCAAACATTTGTTGGAGATGCAAAAGAGCAGTAGGTTCCGTGATCCATATTTGGTGGGAGTGTACCTCGCTCCAACCATTCTGGAAGGAAGTTCTCTCCATAATATCTCGGGTCACCAGCTTTACCTTGGATTACAATCCTGCTCAATACCTTCTACATCACACAACCCTACCCAAACAAACTTACTGTGACAAGACACTTGCTCGCTCGCTTCCGCTCTCCTACCATAAATCATTGGCCATGCATATGGTCAACGCGGCCAGGCGATCAACAGAAATCCCAAGAGTGACCAAAATAGAGGAGATGGAGGAATTAATCCATACCTCCCAAGACAGTATACAGAAATTCACAAAGACCTGGGCCTGCTGGACACATTTCAAGAATTTGGAATACTACAAGTCCTTCTTTCCTTCATAGCAAGTAATTATCCAGAAAAGAGACCCTCATGACCTAGTCCCCCCCCCCTTTTTTCTACCCTTTTCCCCCCACCACCCATTCTATACCCCTATAGCGATATAACCGGCTAAATTCATCCAGGTTCCACACCTTAAACACCTCTTGCCTTCCCAACCTTAGGGATATCAAGTCTAAGGTTTCAGTTACGGCTGCGGTTAGGCCTGTTTATATTGGCCTCCGGGGTACTGCAATCATACACATTGTTCCTTGATTCCATTTAGGCACCGTTCTTAAGTTACACAGATGTCGGTTATCTATAGGATGTCTTTAGGCCTATAGAATTTATCTGGTGATATGTACAGTATTACGCTGTTCTAATACACATGTTTACTGATGTCTTAACAATTCACGTTACCTTTGTAAGTTACTCTGTCTTGATTACATTAGCAGATGATATGTTATACTAAATATACATATATGTAGATGTGTATATGCATGGTTACGTTTCTCCTAATAAAAATCTTTTGTGGAAAAAAAAAATATAACATACTAAGCATATTTTTTTACCATGGATATTCTGTGTAGGAAACGTTGGGTTTCATTTATCATTTAATGTGTCAGAAAACTTCAGCCAATTTTATTATAACAGATGAACACTTATTTGTTATTGCCTAGTGTGTCATTTTCTTTTAGATAACATATCACTGTATTTATAAATTAAATTATTGTGAAATTAAATTTGTTACTAAACTACCAACAGTAAAATCAGTCTGTATACGCAGTAAAGTATGCTAGTTTACTGTGGATAAAAAGGCTGTTTGATCCTGTCTTCTCTGATCCCCCCTTATTTTACTGTCCCCAATCCATCTCCTGATAGAACAGAGCCTTGGAGGCACTCTGCACATGCTCAGTTTGCTGTGTATTGCTAGAGAGTTTTTTTTTTTTTCGTTGAGAGGGTGCATGTGATCAGCACAGGAAAAATCAGCACAGTCCAGACAGAAAAGCAAGGGTCATGCAGCCTCATAGGACAGTTAGAGCAGAACAAAAACTCCTTCTACAAGCATTAACCAGACACTGATATAAGTCATAAGACTGCTATACTGTTCTGTGTACTGTGGGAGCCCAGATATAGTGAATGCAGGGTCCTGGGTTTAGTAACACTTAACAAAAAAGAATCCATGCAATATAAACACAGTATAGTAGAAGTGATTACTGACTAGCATGCTTTATTAGTGATGCATGTAATATGTTGATGCTATATAAGTAAATGATAATATATACCAATGGTAAGATCGGTATCTAGATGCCTCTATAAATGTACTAACAAACTCAGCTACACCCTAGGTTAATCCGAGACTGTTCTAATTAAATTAGGATTATGAGATTACCAGAGGCTATGTGTGTTCTTTACATAACTATGAGAAAGAAATGTCAGTTAAGGTTTTGTAAATCTACTGCAGCATTGGTAAGTAGTGATTACAAAAAATAAGAAGGTATCCATAATATAGTTCTAATAAAAGGTATTTTATTTAATTGACCATATCTTAACATTTGTGGATCACACCTTTACTACCGAAGACTGGGGTAGTGTCTTAAATGTCCATGAACCCTGAGCAGTTTAGCAGCTAACCCTGCTTAGGCTGCAACCACATTAATATGCATCATATACAAAGTACTTACATGTATTTAGATATTTAGCATTTTTTAAGGATTTCATTCAACTGACTTGAATGACAAAATTCAAGCAAATTTTCTGTAAAGCGTTTTTTCCAGTTCACTGCATTGTTGGAAAGAGCTCCTATATGTTTTTCCACTGGAAAACGCAAGAAAATGTTGGCCATGTCCATTATAAATGACCTTGTTAGTCACCTGAAAAAACTTATCGGTATACTCACCTCTACAGTGGCTTGCATTTCCTACCTTCACCCCACTGCATCATACTTTTCAGTAGTGGAGTGCTGGGTTCCTGTGTTCCCTGATGTGCAATGTGGTTCTATCCTCCGACTTGACATCCCCAGTGTGTCCTGTAATGAGATTGTAGTCAGAGAATGGAACCACAGCACACATCAGGGAACACAGACATTTGAAAGTGTTGGATGTATCCTGGAAGTAATGAATGTCGATAAGTATGTAGCGCTGATATATATATATAGTACATAAATGTGTATATTGCATTCCCTAGATGGCATTCATGGACATTGAGATTGTTGAGTGCTTGGAGCCATCTAGTGGCCAATTGTTGTTAATGCAAGAAGCATTCCACTATCTGAGGAATAAAGAAGAAAGACTATTGGTTCTCAGAGTTGACCTTTGTAAATAGGAAGTTGATCAAAGACCCAGGAACAATTTCTTGCGCAGTGCATGCTGGGATTTGCTATATAAGGAGTGGGAGCAGCCATCTTGGGTCCTTTTGGAACCGCATGGGCAGCCGGAGAGGATCTGTGAGGAGACGGGACCGAACAACAAGGCCCACGGACATTTCCATTGAGCATCGGAGGACGGGAGTCCCCCAGCAGAGTTGGCCTGGTGTTTGATCCAGCTGACGGAGCAACGGGAGGAGGTCGCCGGACTGTACGGAGCCTGTGTCCAGTTAGGTGAGTGGGTTACGGCCCACAGTTTGTTATGCCTCACACGCCATTAGACTAACACACAGGCCTCACTACATACTTCCAAGAAGAAGCGGAGGGGTTGCCTTTAGGAAGGTTGAAGGCCTAGTTGTTCGGGACGCTCTCCAGAAGGCCAAGGCAGTTAACCCACTCATTGCGGAGACATTTTTTTCAGGAAGTTTATTCGTTTTGTTTGGATTACAAATTACTTGGGAAACATTATTAGCTAGCGAAGAAAGAAGATCAAGAACTGACTGTTTTTTTTTGTGAGATCTCACGGTTACCTTACAAAGTAGGGGGAGCTCCTAGGCTTAGTTTTATTTTCTTATTCATATACCTGCAGGTATACTGTTTGTTATTTGATTGCTGTATAGATTTAATTTTTTGTGCTCTCATCCCATGTTAGGAGGATAGCACAGTTTATGTACTGGTGTTTCTTTACTTGCCAATTATCAACAGTAAAAGAATACTACTGTTTAAGCATACCAGGGTTGTGGCGTATTGCTTTATTCACTCTAGGTGCCGCTCGTGGATCCTGAAGTTACAAACAGGTATCTGGTATCACATTGTACAGTATTGTATTGTATTGCACCACAGCTGTGTAAAGGGGATTGAGCCTTATCATTGGGGTTGTAGTTAGAGTGCAGGCCCAAAATTTAATCAGCAGCTCCTGCGGGGGTCAGTGCTACAAGTATTATGGACATTATTATTTATTTTTAAAACAGAAAAATTACCATTTTCAGAATGCAAAGACAGCTTCCCTGTTTCTCTTGGGAAAAGTGTCTGAAAATGAATCCAAGTTCAAGTGCTTCAAAAAGAATGTATAACCAGAAGATGGCATCATTGTCTATTAGCTGATTCTTTTCATGCACAAAGCATTACATAATCATTTTTAATGTTAGATAAAAACAATAACTAAATGATAAAATGAAGAATCCGCGCTTTGGATGTGGCTTGGATGTAGCTGCTGCCTCCCTAAGGCCCCTTTCACATTGAGGCGTTTTTCATGCGGTACAGCGCTAAAAATAGCGCTGCTATACCGCATGAAAAATCATGCCCTGTAGTGTTCAATGTGAAAGCCCGAAGGCTTTCACACTGAAGCGGTGCGCTAGCAGGAACGCTCCAAAAGTCCTGCTAGCCGCATCTTTACCGCGGTATAGGAGCGGTGTGTTCACCGCTCCTATAGCGCGCCTTCCCATTGGAATCAATGGGAAACCGCGGCAATAGCGCGGTAATACCGCCCGCAACGCGGGCGGTATTAACCCTTTTTCGGCCGCTAGCGGGGGTTAAAACCTCACCGCTAGCGCCCGAATATCGCGGTAAACACGACGGTATAGCGGCGCTACAAATAGCGCGGCTATACCGTCACCGCGGCTCCACGCCTCAATGTGAAAGGGGCCTAAGGATCTCCTTGGAGATCAAATCATAAGTGTGAAAATATTGGGATGGTGGCGCTGCTATATGCGTCAAGTGTACAAAGCGTCTAAATAGACAAAGTGTTGGGTAACTTGTACAAGTTACCCAACACTTTGTCTATTTAGACGCTTTGTACACTTGACGCATATAGCAGCGCCACCATCCCAATATTTGCACACTTAAAAACAATAATTAGTCATAACATACTAAACTGATATTGCTAATTTGGGTTGTATATAGCTTTTTTTTTTTTTAAATCACACCTAATAAAAACTTCTGATTGCAAATGTGGGATCCTGATAGAAAGGCTAGAAAAGAAAATTTTTGACTTGAGGTTCAACTTCATGTTTTTACAAAACATTGTCTTTCCACAACACCCTAAATATACTGAGCTGTGATCTCCCATCTAGGAATGTCTGCTTCAACCTGTATGGTAGAAAAGTAGTAGTGGTGGGCTGCTTGTCCCTGTGTACTAATGGCCCATAGACTTGAATAGGACCTACCCGTATAGCAAGAGCAACAACTCATTTAAGTCTTTGGGGCATTAGTGTGCAGGTGTTAGCAGTCCAGCAATACATTTTTACCGGACTGGCTGCACTCAGTGTTGGAGGCTTTAACTAACAAAGGAGGCAAATAAGGGTGTTTGGTGAAGGGTGGAAGAGGTAGGATGCACAGCTTAGCCTATTTAATAAGATAGAAATAAGGGCTAAAAAAAAATGTGTAAAAATGTAAACTTTATGGTGGAAACCTTATGCCTCGTAAACACGATCACTTTTTGTGATGAAAAAAAATGTAATTTTTCTTCATGAAAAAAAAAAAAAAAAATTCAAACTTCATTTTCAAAAATGACATTGCGTACACACCATCATTTTTGGAAAATGATGAACAAAGTGACGGCACTCTAAAGGGGAAGTTCTACTTGCCTTGAGGCTGCTTTTAGCTGGTTACTTGTTAGTAAAAGACGATTCCTGCTTTTTTGTCTGTTACAGCGTGATGAATGTGCTTACTCCATTACAAATGGTAGTTTTACCTCCCGTCTCCTAACTTGCTTCTGGGCATGTGCGTGTTTAAAACGTAATTTTTTACGTCGTTTTGCCCACACACGATCATTTTTTATGACACAAAAAATGACATTTTTTAAAAAAAGACATAAAATGACGTTTTGCCCACACACGATCATTTTAAATGACATTTTTAAAAATGTCATTTTTTTTCATCACAAAAAGTGATCATGTGTACGCGGCATAACTCTTGACTCTACCCCTAAACCTTGGGCCAATTAGCAAATCTGGTCCTGCTCCCATTTATAAGATGCCATTAATGTTTAAAATTGCCTGAAGAATAAATGAAAACATAAAAACAAGATAAAGCATTTGTAAAAGTGAGATTAATTTCCAGTAATTCCAGTACACTAGTACACAAATATAAAATTGCTGTAGTCCATTCCTTTTCCAGGAAAAGATTTTGCTCCAGGCTCCCACCTGCCACATGACGTAACACGTTGACACTGGGTTACATCATCTTTGCTTAAAATAAAGATCAGCTATGTTGAACACTGATAAAAAAGAAAAAAATCTGGAAAAAGTGGAACTACAGTAACTTGGTCTGACAGGTTAGCATCATTCAAAATGCTACTGCTTCACCAACTTCTCTACTTATTCAGAACCCTACATATTCTAGTCCCTAATGCCTTTTTTTAAAAAAAAAAAAAGCATAATCATTACTTAACTGTTATCTTTGGAAAAGGAAGAAAGCAAGATGCACTTTCAGTAAACTTATCCTTACTAGAAATGCGGGAGGAATGGGACATTTAGTAATCAAGGATTATCACAAAGCAGCAATTCTCGCTCAACTAAAAGGATGGTTCCCATTCGCCAATAACACTCTATGGGCAGATTTAGAATATTCCCAAATACCAGGTCTAGCCTATGCAACTTTATGGTAACAAACTGTTTTAATACACTTCCACAACCCTCAAACTCACCTACTATCAAAGCGGCAATAGTAACATGGCAACAACTGTTAGACTTCTCGTTCAAGGGTACAAAATGTACAAATCCCCCACTCCCTATTCTTAGGCCGCGTACAGACGAGGAGACATGTCTGCTCAAAAATGTCCGACGGACCGTTTCCAGCGGACATGTCTCCTCAGATTTTGGTCCGATGGCGTGTACACACCATCGGACGAAAATCCCCTCAGACTGAGGACGTGGTGACGTGGCGGTGACGTTGACGTCGCCACGTCACTACTCCAGGAAGAAAAATACTTCCACGCATGCGTCGAATCCATTGGATTCGACAGACAAATTTCAAAGCATTCTTTGAAATTTGTCCGCTGGAAAAACCTGTCCGCTAGGTCGTACACACGATCGGATATGTCCGCTGAAACTGGTCGGCGGACCAGTTTCAGCGGACATATCCGATCGTGTGTACGCGGCCTTATGCCGTGTACACACAATCACTTTCATGTGATGAAACAAAACGACATTTTTCAAACTTCATTTTCCAAAACGACGTTGCATACACATCATCATTTTTCCAAAATGCTCTAGCAAAGCGTGGTGACGTACACCACGTTCGACGGCACTCTGTTCCATTGAAGCTCCGTCTCATAACTTGCCTCTGAGCACGCGCGGCTTTAAAAACGTTGTTTTCAACATTGTTTTGCCCACACACCATCACCTTTTATGACACAAAAAACGACGTTTTGAAAAACGACACAAAAAATTTAAGCATGTTCGAATTTTTTTTGGTCGTTTTTTTGAAGACATAAAATTACGTTTTGCCCACACACAGTGATTTTAAATGACGTTTTTGAAAACGTTGTTTTTTTCATCACAAAAAGTGATCGTGTGTACGCGGCATTAGTCTATTTCGCATAATACTTCACATAAATATCACAACCTGGGAAGATAGAGGTCTATCAACAGTATTAATAGGTCCATCCATTAAAACTTTCCGATCCCTACAAATAGAATATGCAATCCCTCCCCAAGATTACTATAAGTACCTACAGGTTCAACACTTTCTACGAAGCAACAGAAATACAACATTAGTACTACCATGGTGTATTGTGCAATTCCGATCGGGACCCCCGGTACATGCGGTGGTCCAGTTTGCTGTGGGAGTGAGATGGAATGAGGGGGCGGCTGTTCGTTTCTGCCCCCCCCCTCGCGATCGCTCCCATCGAATCAGCTGCCTCCTCTGGCTTCCTCTGCCTGTGTAATGTAAACACAGGCAGAGGAAGTGATGTCATCTCTACCGGTCTTTTTGTCCGGTGAGAGGAGAGAAGACAAGTAAGTTGCACCTAACAGCACATTGACACCAGTGACACATAGGCACACTTAACCCCCCCCCCCCCCAGTCACCCCCTGATCACCCCCCCAGCTTCCTGTCACAGTGTCACTGATCACTGAGTGTCACTGATTGCAGTGATCATTTATTTACTGATTGCAGTGATCACCGTATAAGTGTTATGGTTGACGCTGGTTAGTTAGTTTGCTGTTTATAACATCAGGGCACCCGCCGTATATAACCCAATAAAGGTTTAACCCCCTGATTGCCTGGTGGGTGATATCAATTAAATGTTAGCGTCAGTTAGGGTCTGCGTTGCCATGCGTCGCCCCAGGTTAGTGCCAGTAACGCTTACACCCACGCGCAAAGCATACACCCCCCTTAGGCCGCGTACACACGAGGGGATATGTCCGCTGAAAACGGTCCGATGGACCGTTTCAGCAGACATCTCCGCTCGTGTGTATGGGCTAGCGGACAGATTTCTCCACCCGACAGATTTCAAAGCATGCTTTGAAATCTATCCGGTGGGAATCTGCCCGCCCGACATGTCTGCTGGTTAGTACACTTACCAGCAGACATGTCGGCCCCCACCGCCGCCGCGCCGCTGCCGAATGGATTCGGCGCATGCGCGGAAGTGTTTTACTTCCTGGTGCGGTGACGTGGCGGTGACGCGGCGGCGTCAACGTCACCGCCGCGTCACCACTACGTCACCGCGTCGTCCGGCGGCGGGGAATTTGATCCGATGGTGTGTACACGCCAGTTGCTGAGCCTGCCCGAGTGTACTGCGCTGGGTATATGCTGGCGCAGTATTCAAAACTCGGCGCGGGAAACGAGCGGGGAGGACGCGAGGACGCCGGACCCGCCGAAGGAGGACACCGGACCCACCGAAGAGGACACCGGACCCGCCAAAGAGGACACCGGACCCGCCGCAGAAGGACACCCGAAGCCGCAGAAGGACGCCGGACCCGCCGAAGAGGACACCCGAAGCCACAGAAGGACGCCGGACCCGACGAGGCCGCCGATGGACGCCGCGCAAGACACCAAAACTGTAAGTACAAAAATAACTTTTTTTCCACAGGATTGGGGGTCACTTTATGGGTGCGCGGTATACGCGGAAGCGCGTTATACCGCGATAAATACGGTATATAAAGCCATGACTTCAGTGCTGAAGGAGCATGGGGGCATTAGGGGCGGAGGAGCGATTTTGCTCCTAATGCCGCCTACATACGGTCTACATTCCTACTGAGGCTTGCCCGTGGAAAAGTCCGACCGTGTGTACGCGGCATAACTTTTTTGCGGGAGGATGCCCCCATGCTTCGGCATATATATATATTTTAGGCACAGGTTGCGTTAAAAAATGTTTTATTTTTTACTATGTTTTTTTTTTGGTATTTGCTTTGCAGGTATGGTATGGTCTTACTGATATACTGTAATGTTACTTTGTTTTAATGTTAACCATCATTTGCTTACACCATTCAGCTGTTGCGCGGACTTATTTATATATATATATATATATTATATATTTATCTTGACAGCAACAGCGTTTGCTCCCAGGATATATATAAAGCCATGACTCCAGTGCTGTAGGAGCATGGGGGCATTAGGGGCGGAGGAGCGATTTTGCACCTAATGCCGCCTACATACGGTCGACATTCCTACTGAGGCTTGCCCGTGGAAAAGTCCGACCGTGTGTACGCGGCATAACTTTTTTTGCGGGAGGATACCCCCATGCTTCGGCATATATATATTTTAGGCACAGGTTGCGTTAAAATATCTTTTATTTTTTACTATGTTTTTTTTTTTGGTATTTGCTTTGCAGGTATGGTATAGTCTTACTGATATACTGTAATGTTACTTTGTTTTAATGTTAACCATCATTTGCTTACGCCAGCTGTTGCGCGGACTTATTTATATATATATTATATATATATATTTACCTCGACAACAACAGCGTTTGCTCCCACGATATATATAAAGCCATGACTCTAGTGCTGTAGGAGCATAGGGGCATTAGGGGCGGAGGAGCGATTTTTCTCCTAATGCCGCGTACATACGGTTGACATTCCTACGGAGGGTTTCACGTGGAAAATTCTGACCGTGCTTCGGCATATATAAATGGTGCATGTATGCCCATCATTAGAAGTGGGTGGATGAAGGGAGGTATTCTAATTGTGGGCATATCCACCGATCAATCTTTTTTTAGTTCAGCCAACAGGCTGCATGAAAAAAAAAGATTACAATACATGTCCAACAAAAACCATCAACGTACTGGTATGTTGCTGGACTTTGAATGGTTATACAAGAATAATGCCTGCAGGTTTAGGTATCATCTTGGTTAACAATTTTAAGCCAGTGGTCGGCTTTCATGTAAAAGCAGTCCTAGTGGCTAATTAGCCTCTAGACTGCTTTTACATTCAGTGGGAGGGAATGTCCCCCCCCCCCCGAATATAAACAGCGCCATTGGGAAATTGGGAAAGCATTTTATCACACCGATCTTGATGTGGTCAGATGCTTTGAGGGCAGAGGAAAGATCAAGGGTCTAATAGACCTCGTTAAAAAAAAAAAAAAAAAGAGTACCTGTCACTAACTATTACTATAATAAGGGATATTTACATTCCCTGAGATAACAATAAAAATGGTAAAAAATAAAAATAAAATGGAAGGAACAGTTTACAAATAAAATAAAAAAAGCGAAATAAATATAAAAAAAAATGCACCCCTGTCCCCCCCTGCTCTTGCGCAAAGGCGAACACAAGCGTCGGTCTGCAGTCATGTGTAAACAGCAATTATACCATGCATGTGAGGTATCACCGTGAAGGGCAGATCGAGGGCAGTAATTTTTAGCATTAGACCTTCTCTGTAAATCTAATGTGGTAACCTGTAAAGGCTTTTAAAGGCTTTTAAAAATGTATGTAGTTTGTCGCCACTGCACGTTTGTGCACAGTTTTAAAGTATGTCGTGTTTGGTATCCATATACTCGGCCTAAGATCATCTTTTTTATTTCATCAATAATTTGGCCAATATAGTGTGTTTTAGTGCTGTAAAATAAAAAAAGTGTATTTTTTCCCCAAAAAATGCGTTTGAAAAATCGCTGCGCAATCACTGTGTGGGAAAAAAAATGCAACACACACCATTTTAATCTGTAGGGCCTTTGCTTTAAAAAAAAATATATAATGTTTGGGGGTTCAACTTAACTTTTTTGCAAAAAAAATAATGTTTTTATGTAAACAAACAGTGTCGGAAAGGGCTTTGTCTTCAAGTGGTTAGAAGAGTGGGTGATGTATGACATAACCTTCTAAATGTTGTGCATAAAATGCCAGGACAATTCAAACCCCCCCCCCCAAATGACCCCATTTTGGAATATAGACACCCCAAGCTATTTGCTGAGAGGCATGTCGAGTCCATGGAATATTTTATATTGTGACACAAGGGAAAAATAAATGCGGGAAAAATAAATATATATATATATTTTTTTTTTGCGTAAAGTTGTCACTAAATGATATATTGCTGAAAAATGCAATGGGCAAATGTGGAATTACACCCCAAAATACATTCTGCTGCTTCTCCTGAGTATGGGGATACCACATGTGTGAGACTTTTGGGAGCCTACCCGCGTACGGGACCCCAAAACCCAATTACCGCCTTCAGGCTTTCTAAGGGTGTAACTTTTTGATTTCACTCCTCACTACCTATCACAGTTTCGGAGGCCATGGAATGCCCAGATGGCACAACCCCCCCCCAAATGACTCAATTTTGGAAAGTAGATACCCCAAGCTATTTGCTGAGAGGTATTGTGAGTATTTTGCAGATCTCGCTTTTTGTCACACAGTTTTGTAAATTTTAAAAAGAAAAAAAAAATGTTCTTTCTTAATTTTCAAAAACAAATGAGAGCTGTAAAATACTCACTATGCCTCTCAGCAAATAGCTTGGGGTGTCAACTTTCCAAAGTGGGGTCATTTGGGGGGGGGGGGGGTTTATGCTATTTTGGCATTTTATGGCCTTCGAAACTGTGATAAGTAGTGAGGAGTGAAATCAATAATTTATGGGGAGTCGGGGCGAAGCGGCCATATCCGTTTCATCACCCCAAAAATACATTCATTGTATGAAGGTTTATAAGCTTAAATTTGGCTGGTGTATTCGAATAAGCTATTCTATGTTCTAAGTTTACTGAAAAACAGAAGCTATCAATGCTTTTATATCCTTTGTTCTATTCATAAAAAAAAATTCAATAAAAATTATTGAAATTAAAAAGAAAAAAGTAGGCCTGAAGCTCCCTGAACACAGGGAGAAAGAGATATAATTAAAGACAAGGTGCACTGTCTGATGAAACTTTACCAGGCTAATAAAAGCTAATAAACAATGTGATATAAAAAAAAGAAAATATGTACTTTTAAGAAAAAGTACATAAGTTCATTCTGTTGCAAAAAGTCAACAAAAAAACAAACTATGTACAGTGTAAACACAAAACATAATACAAAGCATAGGCATGCAGTGTTAATTACATATCAACATAAAAGTGAAAAAAAAGTATGATTTGAAAATAAAACATAACAGTCGCAAAAAAAACTATTAGTGATTGGTGAAAAGTTAAACCAATGCTAAAATGATGACCTTCAATAGCTTAAAAGTGTCAAGTGCATGACCATCGTGCTCAAGTATAAAATAGCCGCTTACCAGACCCCAAGGGTCAATGTGCATAGATGCTGATCAAAACTCAGTATGACACCGATCGGTATTGCTCCAGACAATCATCGGCTCCCAGCTCATAGATAGGTAAATGAAAGAAGGCCTGATTATTACACTTACAAACTATGTTCTTGAAACATGACACAGAGTATTGTGTTGGCACAGCCGCCTACAGTATGGTCTGTGCGCGCTGACATCACCGCTGACTCCATCCGATGTGTTTCCCCTTAGAAGGTGTCAACTGGTTTTGGAGATGAACATGCAATGTCCCATCCTCATTTTTTATAGTGGAAGACACCGGAATGATCTATGGCTTGTAAGGAGACCCCAAAGTGTAGAAGAAATTACTTCTGCCTGTTATTCTCCCATATACAGTAAGTCATCCTAGTTCCGAAGGGATGAAAATTTGTAATTGTTTCAAAACAATCCAGAATTTGTCCATACTAAGGCATAACCGTACAAAAAAAAGGAACAGTTTGAAAGTGTCAAAAAGATAGGGTACAATGTACCTATTCACATAGGGTAGGGCGGTATCTGGGGCCCCCTTGTTAAAGGGGGCTTTTCAGATTCCAATAAGCCCCCCACCCGCAGACCCCAACAATCAATGGCCAGGGTTGTCAGGAAGAGGTCCTTGTCCCCATAAACATTGGGACAAGGTGCTTTCGGGGGACCTCAAAGGACCCTCCCTATGTTTTTTTCAATTTTGCCATGGAGTTCTGCTTAATTGGCCAAAGCATACAGGTCAGGCACTGGCTTTGGCCAATCAGCAGCTGTCAATGCATTGACATTCCTCGGTGCTCGAATTTGCCACGAACACCCCATATGTTCGAACATCGAGATCATCCCTTATCAGCAGTACCTTAGCTTCTGAAAGAATGGTGGCAAAGGAAGAAAAATCTCTCACATTCAAATGCTTCGTTAGAAAAATCTATTCTATCACTAATAAAAAAAAAAATTAAAACATAAAAATTGTATATATATAAAAAAGGTGAAAAATATTCTATCCACTAATAGTCCCTTGCATAGCCATAAAAAGTTCTTACATGGTGCAGAGGGGAACATATCTAAACTTTAATAGGTAATAACAACCCCCAAATGTATACCATATGGATTATACAACCACTTAACTCTAAAGCCCTGTACACACGATCGGATATCAGATGGAATCTAGTCCGATGGATTTTTTCGCCGGATATCCGATGAAGCCAACTTTCATCAGTCTTGCCTACACACCATCAGTCAAAAAACTGACTGTGCCAAAACCCGGTGACATAAAACACTACGACATGCTGAGAAAAATTAAGTTCAATGCTTCTGAGCATGCGTCGACTTGATTCTGAGCATGCGTGGATTTTTGACCGATGGACTTCCACACAGACGATCGTTTTTTTATCCCTAGGACAAATTTAAAACATGTTCTATTTTTTTCACCGATGGAAAACAAACTGATGGGACCCACCCACGATCGGTTTGTTCGATGAAAACTGTCTATCGGTCTGTTTTTATCGGACATACCGATCACGTGTACAGGGCTTTACTATATAATGCATATTACTGTAGAGAGAGAGAGGAAATGTTTATCTAGTACAATGCCCTCCCATGGGACTGTTAACTCTCCTCCTCAGTTGTTGTTGGTAAAGCAGTTTATATCCCACTCTACATTAAGCCCAAATGGGCGGTAATATTTTATGTCAAAGATCTACTGGGTTTCCCTCCTAGATATGCTTTTCTTCATATTGCTGCCTCGCCAGTGTGGGAAAGACTGTACTTCTCTATAGCGCTGTCTCTGAGCGCCGCCGCCAACATATACCAAGCACAGTACACTTGGGTACACTCGGCTAGGCTAGGCTTCTTTCGCATAAAGGCTAGGAGGCGGCACAGGGCGTGACCGTGAGCGGAGCTGAGTGTGGCCGAGCCTAGCCGAGTGTACCCGAGTGTACAAGTACAAGATCTTTAAAAAAATATATATATTCCCCCCTTTATTCCCTGGTGTGTTGAAGAGTGAGGCGTTTCGCAACCCTGTGTGTACATACGTCTTTTGACGATTAGACACATACTGTAGTTTAATGCCATTTATTATTCAGTTTTCTAATACATTTTTGTGTACATTAATACATGTCTTAAATCTATTAAGAGGTCTAATTGGTGCAAATTTAAAACCTTTATCCAGGATGTGTATTTCCGAGTCTGTAAGTTGTACACCACTTGAAAATACCCTCAACCTTTATCTTTGCTTTTTTCTTGAAGTGTCCTCCCCCTCCCCTGCAGCCCCTTGTTTTCTTATTTTTCATTTCCCTTGTACCTTGTTTGGCACTTAAGAGAGTCCTGGTATTATTTTCATACAGAGTATCATACTAGTTATCCTCCTCCTCCCTTTGATAATACTAGGTTTAATATCTATTGTATGATGAAACTTGGGGTGCTGAATATGGGTTGGGGGTCCCCTATAATGACCAGTTTAATCACGTGCCATTCTGCTGACGTATATCGGCGTGAAGGGGTCCTTAAATAGTTAAGAGAAAGTGCATAGATCATTCTGTTGCACAAAAGTCAACAAAAAACAACCTATGTACAGTGTAAACACAAACCATAATACAAGGCATTTAGGTATGCAGTGTTACTTACATATCAACATAAAAGTGAAAAATAAAAATGTATGATTTGAAAATAAAACATAACAGTCCCAAATGGTGTTCAATTGGTGCTAAAATTATGACCTTCAATAGCTTTAAAGTGTCAAGTGCATCACCACCATGCTCAAGTATAAAATACCAGACCCCAAAGATCAATGTGCATAGATACAGGTCATACTATGACGCCAATCGGGATTGCCAGTGTGGAATTCCCGACGACCATTGGCGCTCATATATCAATGGGTAAATGAAAGGAGTACTGATAGTACATCACCATTAAAAAAGCTTGGGCTTTATTATAAAACATTGCACTTTCAGACTATATTCTTGGAACATAGCACAGAATATTGTCTTGGCATGGCCGCCTGCAGTATGGTACGTGCACGCTAATATCATCAATGACTCTGCCCGACATGTTTGCCTTCAGAAGGTGTCAATTGGGATTGGAGATCAACGTGCGACATCACATCCTCATGAATAATAGTAGAAGACACTGGAAACCATCTATGGCTTGTAAGGAGACCCCAAGGCCTGGAAACAAACTACTTGCGTCTGTTATTCTCCCATATATTTCAGACTAGTTTCAAAGTTCGCTGTAATATTCAATGGAATATCTAGAAGTCTGGATCCTATTTTTCAGCCAAAAAAAGTCTGATATTACTGACTCTTACCAGACTGGAAGGATCTTGGATTAAGGAGATCAGTAAAGTGTGTGCATCAGCCTGCCGGCTCCGGTAACGGACTACTCAAATCAGGGAGGGATACTTCCGTCTTGCTGGACGAGGGAAAAAAGCACCTTCAGCTGTTTCCTCAGACCGGATCACACAGGAAATAACAGGCAGAATCCACTTGGCTTTGTTATGCACTAGATCAATAGGGATCTCCGAACGGAGCAGAACAGAGTGGTCCGTTACTTGAGTCGGCAGGCTGATGCACACAATCTACTGATCTCCTTAATCCGAGATCCTTCCAGTCTGGTAAGAGTCAGAAATATCACACTTTTTTGGGGCTGAAAAATAGGATCCAGGCTTCTTCTAGATATTGCATTGAATATTACAGCGATTATTTGATTAATCCCTAGAAGTGTCCTACTGCTAACAATTTCCTCACTTTATGTTTGGGACTTTTGCTTTATTATCTGTCTTACACAGTGGTCATCTGACACTGAGTTACTTTGGTAACATTTTTTTCATTGGTTTATTTGTGTATTTATACGTACAAACATATATAGTTACCTTGATAACTATTTTTTTCACTGTCATATATTTTTTTACATTTTATATGCACTAATATTGTGACTTCACTTGAATATTTGGTTTGGTTGCGCGCTTGTTTATTGTTTGTCTGTCTGTCCACCTGCAAGGAGATTGATGTGGTCAGTCTCTGGGTGGAGACCAAACCTGATTTAAGCCAGCCAAGGATTCCCCTGTTTATGACCTTGGATCGGATATTGACTATTCGCTGAACCTTGCCTGCCTTGTACGTGGGCTGTCATTTAACCTCTCTGCCTGTCTGCCAACTGCAAGTACCTTTTTGCTTTGCTCAGTTTGTGTTTGCCCCAGTTTAGTGACCAGGCACTATAGCATTTTGAAAAGACCTGGGGTCAACTGTGCACGGGTAGACCTGCTTGCCCTATGGGAAAGGTGGCTGCTATAGATGAGGAACACAGTAACTAGCTATATTGTCTGACCTGCTACCTTAGGGGTAAATGTGACATGGGTCCCTGAACTGTTGTGTACTGACATCGTACCAGTGTAAAAAGTTTAAACACCTCTGCCCTAAGCTTTATGATAACTTTAAATGAAACATTTTCTATACTAATATTTCTTTCCAAAACTACATTTATTTTCATATATTGATTTTATGTAAATATGATTGTCGTATTTTTGAAAAGGCAAGATAGCAAAAAAATTACAGAACACATGATTGCCTTTACTAAACATAATTATGGTTTATTTAACAGTAAAGGTATCGCCCTTTCCTGTGGTTTCTTTGACTACTAATGCTTTACTTTAAATGAAGACATAAATGAACTAGACTAAATGCATGCTGTTCTATGTTTACCGATTTGAGATAATATTATCTCATCAACATGTGTTTGATAAGGCTGCACTTTAAAACATATGGCAAAGCTTCCAACAGGAAAGCTCAGGAAAACTTATGATCATGACAAAAATACTAGCAGACAACAATCATAACAGAACAAATACATACAAATTCTATCCATCCAGTACTTAACAGCAGCCATGTTTCAGGTGACTCAGAAACATTCAGCAAAAGAAGAAAAAATATTGCTTATAGAAACGTTTTTAGATCATAGTGGCAGGGGCATTGCTAGGTGGCAAAAAGACCAGGGGCAGTGGGGTTGTGTGACTTACCAGTGCCCATCAATGCTGACCACTGACCTGCCTGATACTGACCTGCCTGACCCACATACACTGACGGTAGTGACCTACATACACTGACCTACCTGGCCTACATACACCGACCTACACACACTGACCTACCTACACTGACCTACCTACACTGACCAGTGACCTGCATGACCTTAACACACACTGACCTACTGACAATGGCATAGATACACACACTGACTTACCTGAGCTCAGCCGTGGTGTGCGGTCACATCAGGGAGTAGGCAGTCAGTCACTGTTAGAGAGGAGAGGAGCTGACGAGCCGAGGAGGCGAAGAGCTGCCGAGCCAAGAAGGCGCTCGGGCCACTTTCGGCCGCACTTAGCCGCAGCTGCACTCGGCCACTTTTGGCGTACTTGGCCACACTCGGCCCCAGCTGCACCTGGCCACAGCCGTGATCAGATCTGTTCTGGGCCCCGGCGCTCGGGGCCAACAATAGAAAGGATCATTCCATAGACTCTGGGCTTTTCGGGGTCCCATTCGGGGCCCCAGCCCCCCAAGCCCGGCCCTCTTGACGCCCCTGCATAGTGGGTTGTGATCATAAAGGTTGTTGGCACTAGATTGGCCCTCTAGAAAGGGTAAACCCAGGTAGCCTGGTTGGCTTTCTGACAACAAATAAAGGCATGGGGAATCATGAAAATATGACCATTAAAGATGTAAACAGACACCAACAAATGTAGAATAGTCAATACTAATAGAACTCATAAACTACCCTATCTATGTATACATAGTAAACATGGACTGTGTAGGTGGCCACAGTTGCTATAGAGGGAAATTATGCAATAGCTAAAGTATCTATTACATCATTGCCCAGTTAAGAAACTCCCATCATCTGTTCTTTCCACTGGGTTTAATGAATGTATATACTGATGTCTTCTTATCTCCTTCTAGTTGCTTTAGTACATAATCAAAAAAATGGTTTGATTTGATTTACACTCCCACTGTACCACAATATGTAAATCAACAAAAATCAGTGGAGACCACTAGGGATGAGCCGAAAACCCCCCCCGTTCGGTTTGCACCAGAACCTTAGAAAGGACCGAACGTTCGCGCGAACATTTAGAACCCCATTGACATCTATGGGACTCGAACGTTCGAATTCAAAAGTGCTCATTTTAAAGCCTAATATGCAAGTTATTGTCGTAAAACGTCTTTGAGAACCCGTGTCTTGCCCCAGGGAACATGTATCAATGGTAAAAAGTTAAAAAAAAACAGCCGTTTTTAAAACTTTTTTTTCATTGATACATGTTCCCTCGGGCAAGACCCGGGTTCTCAAAGAAGTTTTCACAGGCAAACTATAGACACCCAGCAGGTACAATATTTAAAGGAATTTTTCATTTTTTTTTTATTTAATCACTTCCTTACTGGGCACATATACCCCTTCCTGACCAGGTGAAATTTCAGCTTGTGGCACTGCATCACTTTAACTGACAATTGCGCGGTCGTGCGACGTGGCTTCCAAACAAAATTGGCGTCCTTTTTTCCCCACAATTGGTGGTATTTGATCGCCTCTTCGGTTTTTATTTTTTGCGCTATAAACAAAAATAGATTGACAATTTTGAAAACTATGGGCCAGATTTACAGAGCGATTACGCCGGCGTAACAGGAGATGCGCGGCATAAGTCTAAATTTGCGCATGCGTTTCGATACTCCGCATCCCCAAAACGAGATACGTAAGAAATCTACTTTTTTTTGTCCAGCGTAATTTCGATAGACAGGCGCATCCGTCCGCGCAAAACTGCGCTAGACACACCATTGATTTACTATTCAAATATGCTAATGAGGGAGTTACGGGGATCCACAAAAGAACGTTGGTGCAGCGCAGGCTACGCGCTGTGCGCAACAGCTGCACGGCCTGTCTAAAATTAGACCATATAAAAGGTGGTATAAAATTAGACAATTCGTCTACATGTCAGAGAAATCAACACTGTTAGTGAGGAGCTGAGCAGTCACACGTGTTGCACAACAATCTGTATGCCAACATGCCAGTGGCATCCATGCTCATAGCTATACTACTGACTTTAGATGAGCAAAGAAGGAGGATGGCAAGGAGGAGGGCACGGAGGAGGGCACGGGAGAGGATTTTTTTTTTTTTTTACAAAAAAAAAATCTTTGCTTTAAGAAACATTTTTACAAAAAATATACATACATATATACATCAATACATAACATACATACAAATTACAAACACGGTCTCACTATCTTTCAATAGCCCTTTAAAACCTTGATGGATATAATAATCTAATCTGATACAAGCCCCTCACTCTTCACTTGATATATCACACACGCATAGACATCTTTGGCATGAGTGATTCTGAGGTGTCTCGCATCTTCAGATTCACCCCTCATGCCATCCTGGAATTAACCACAACCCTGCAGGAGCACAACACCAGCCCAACACATGACACCACCCAAGACACCCATGACAGCTACATATACAATCATAGCCCCATCCCCACATATTTCGAACAGAACATGTATGGGGACAGCTGGCTGGTTGGTGAGTGACATGGGTGGCAGGCATGACTGTCCCCCCCATGATGCTGAAATCACAAGGGGCACATGCACTACTAACATCCTCCTGTCTTATCCCTTCAGGGTGACTCTGCATATGCACTGGGACCCCATCTCATGACTCCTATACGGAACCCCCCTAACCAAGGCTACCCCGTCTTCTGAGGGAAGAGCAGCCAGGAGCCAGCCCACATTAGGCATCTTTGCACGTTAAACACACACATTAATCATGGCACAATGAGAATGCATGCATGCACACCACTGTGGTCCCTAGCACAGACACATCACATCCTCATCACATTGGATTGGCACAAGCCCACCATGCAGGACTTGTGAGCAGCAACGCCACGCCACGGCTACAATTATGTCACTGTACATTCATACAACATTCACACAGACCTGGGGATCACTTCTCCACCACAAATGAGGGTGACACCCCTTTTCCGGCAGAAATGTCATCCCCACATTCCCAAATCATACACAAACAGAACCAAAAAAATAAATAAATGACCAGCAAAAATAAAAAATGCCCAGCAAAAATATAATTTAAACAAAATAACAACAAAGAAAACACATAAAAGACAAAAATCACTCTGCAAAACAGTCCCTAAATATCTCAAAGACACGCCACAAACAAACAAACAAACGCTAATAAACAACAGAACAAAAGCACCTTGCTGTATAGGGAGGGATACAAAGGGATGTACTTTTGCAAAGGAAGTGCGTTTGTCTCTGTCTATTTATGCTGTTTGCGTAGTTCACTAATTTGCCCTAGTCCACTTCCAATTTCACTGATTGCGCCGTTCCCGAGTTGTGAGCATGCGCACAGAGGTGCTGACCATGGTCTGCTTCAAGCGCCCATGCGCGAGCCGGCCGGCCCTTCATTTGCATGGGGTCAAGGCTCATTTCAATGTAACACGCCCACGTCCTTCCCAATTTGTATTACTCCGCCTTGCGCCTCTGAAATAACGTCGCGCAGGCGCAAATTTCTGCGTAAAACCGACGAGAATAGGGTGATTGCGCCGCTACATTGCGCCAGTCTAACGTAAAGGCGGTGCGCAACGCCGGTCCAATAATGCGCAGATGTACGTGAATCTGGCCCTATATTTTTTACTTGTTGCTGTAATAAATAGCCCATTTTTTTTTAAAAAAACATTTTTTTTCTCAGTCTAGGCGATACGTATTCTTCTATATATTTTTGGTAAAAAAAATCGCAATAAGCGTCTGGTTTGCGCAAAAGTTATTGCGCTTACAAAATAGGGGACAAAATTATTATTATTTTTTATTATTTTTTTTCTTTACTACTAATGGCGGCGATCAGCATTTTTTCCGTGACTGCGACATTATGGCGGAGACATCGGACACTTTTGACACATTTTTGGTGCCATTCACATTTATACACCAATCAGTGCTATAAATATGCACTAATTACTGTATAAATATGACTGGCATTGAAGGGGTTAACACTAGGGGGTGAGGAAGGGGTTAATGTGTACCCTAAATTGTGTTCTAACTGTGGGGGGAGGGGGGGTGACTGGGGGAGGTAACCGATGCTGTGTCCCTATGTACAAGGGACACAGATCGGTCTCCTCTCTCCCCTGACAGGACATGAATCTCTGTGTTTACACACAGAGATCCACGTCTTGTCGAACATCATGGCCACCAGGCACGCGCATCGGCATGTCAGCGATGCGGCGGGCACGCGCACGCTGCCGCCGGGCGCGCGTGCCGCCGACGGCGGCGCTCGCGCGCCCCCCACTGGCCTGGCGGAGCGCAGGTCGTAAAAACACGGCCAGTTAGAGATTCAGGACATCCCTTCGGCTGTACAAAGTCGTACGGCCGTCGGGTAGTGGTTAACCACTTAATGCCCGCCGCACGCCTATGTACGTCTACAGAATGGCACGTACAGGCAGATGGGCGTATATATACGTCCCTGCCTTCTAGCGGGTCGGGGGTCTGCTAGAAGAATTTTTCTTATAACAAAAAGTAAAAAATATAGATTTTTTTTCAAAAATGTCGCTCTATTTTTGTTTATAGTGCAAAAAATAAAAATCGCAGAGGCAATCAAATACCATAAAAAAAGCTCTATTTGTGGGAATAAAAGGACGCAAATTTTGTTTGGGAGCCACGTCGCACGACCGCGCAATTGTCTGTTAAAGCGATGCAGTGCCGAATTGTAAAAACGCCTCTGGGCATTTAGCAGCATATTGGTCCGGGGCTTAAGTGGTTAAGCATCATTAAAATCATAAAAAAAAAAAAGAAAAATTCCTTTAAATATTGTGCCTGCTGGGTGTCTATGCCTGTGATAACGTCTTAGGAAGAACTGATCTAGCTAAGCTATACAGTGTATAAATATATGTACAACACCTGGGATGTATATATATCCTCTACACACTGTAACATTAACTGACTAGCCTGCCTGCCTGCTCTATATACCTGCAAAAAATGACACTCTCTCTGTCTCTCTCTGTTCTCTGTTAACTGCCACAACACACTACACAAGGCCGCCCTGCAGGTCATAGTGCATGCTTGGCCAATCATCAGTGCCGCAGTAAATTATGGGCCGTGACGCGCCACTCGATTTTGGCACGAACAGCCCATATTGTTCAAATTTCGACGAACGGTCGAACAGACGATACTCAAGTCGAACATACGTTCGAATCGAATGCGGAGCTCATCCCTAGAGACCACCAATAGGTGTTTGTTATTACAGGTACATTATTGGGCACACAAGTTATAATACGAAACCATACACTTGTATTAGTCATCTTTAAAGGAATTTAAAAAGACAGTTCACATATCCGCACTGCCCAAAATCAGGGTAAGACCCCTACAAATGATATGTTCTATCCTTTTACAATCACTTATGTGAGGAAGGCCTATCAAAAGCTCCTCCCTGTATTGCTGTGTGAACACGTTTTGTGGAATGTTCCACTTCTTCAGGACAAGAAGGTGGAATCATATACTAAATGTAAATAGAAAACAGTCATTACTTTATATTTTTATACAAATTCATATTAAAGCGGATGGCCCATTAAAAAAAAATATTAAAAGCCAGCAGCTACAAATACTGCAGCTGCTGACTTTTAATATTAGGACACTTACCTGTCCTGGAGTCCAGCGGCGTCTGCAGCAGAGGACGAGCGTTCGCTCGTCTCTCTGCTGCTCCCCCCTCCATCCACGGTGAGGGAACCAGGAAGTGAAGCGCTCAGGCTTCACTGCCCAGTTCCCTACGGCGCATGCGCGAGTCGCGATGCGCCCTCTGATTGGCTCCCGCTGTGTGCTGGGAGCCGAGAGTTCTCAGCACACAACGGGGGGGGAGGGGCGACGGGAAGCTAGGAAAACCTGTCTTTTGCCTGACTCTGTTGTGGCCGGAAGTGAGTGCAAATACCTGTCTTTAGACAGGTATCTGCACCCCCCTCCCCCTTGAAAGGTGTCAAATGTGACACCGGAGGGGGGAGGGTTCCGATCAGCACGACTCCACTTTAGGGTGGAGATCCGCTTTAAGATCAGAATAACAAAGTGTAATAGTAGGCTCACATGTACAGTACATGGACAGTGTAATGACCATGTAGAAAGTCTCTCAGGCAGATACAGAGGTCACAGAAACCACATCGTGCACCAACCCATAAGGACAGAACATGGACAGGCAGGAACTCTAACATGCCAAAATATCAGAAAGAAGCTTTACAACCTATATATTATGGCTACACTAAGAGGGAAGGGAGGGGGGTAGGGTAACCCCTTATAGGCTTAATATTGAGCTTCTCAAGACGCACCTTCTATTCTCCAAAGGTCATCTATTAGGGCGACTTCCAATGATGTCCAGTTGTAGATACAATTGTGCAGTATACCACATTATAACAAAGATTTACTTGCCCTTATATCAAATGTACATATCTGACATATACTTTATATATGAAACATATAAGTTGTAGGGATCCAACCCTGGTTTTAGGCAGTGCTGATGTGTGGACTTTTTACAACTTTGTTGCTGCAATCGTTTTAAAGATGATTAATAAAAATGTATTCTTTTATATTGCAACTTATGTGCCCAAAGATGTACCTGTAAAGTCAATTTTGTGCTGTGGAATAACACCTATTGGTGGTCTCCGCTGTTTTTTGTTGATATACCCCCCAAAAAAATGTCTCATCATCCTATTTTGCCTACCAATCCTATTTAGCTCACTGGATACGTATTTGCATTAGGTCATCCATAACATTCCTTTGCTTATCTATGAACTGAAGCTCCTCCCAAATCTTTCAAGGGCACTCTCAGCAAACCTGCAAAATATTTATTCCACTAAAATACTGTGTATAACTGAGGTCCTCCACTCAGGTGACCAACTTCAATGGAAGCATGCAACTGTTCAAAAACCAACACACTCCTATGAAAGATACATATGTAAGCTACCTGGAGCTGTGTGCAAGCAGTCTATGTATCTCTATTTAGAGGCAGTGGCTGTATAGGTACCGCTGTAGGTCCTAACTTGAAAGACATCCAGGAGCAAGTGTGTGGCCATGAGTGCACACTACTTGTGTTTGGGGCTGCGCACCTACTTCTGCACAACTATAAAATTATGTCCATACAGCTGCTCTTACCCCATAGAGAAACATGTGGTGTCTGCACACAACTCCATCTGCCTAAGCAAATTGCTAATTCACGCTGTAAAAGTGAAGCTTTAGAAATAGAGTCTTTGATGTGATCTTTGAAAGGAAAAACTTTTAAGGTAAAGATGCAAACCCGGAAGTAAGACCGGGGGAAGAGGTCAACCCTCTCAGTGGTGACAGCGTGGCGCTGGAGGGCTTCGTTCTAAGGTAAGCCTCTCATAATATGCTAGTATGCAATGCATACTACCGTGTTTCCCCCGAAATAAGACCTGCCCCAAAAATAAGCACTACTGTGATTTTCGGGGAAGGCTACAATATAAGACCTACCCCAAAAATAAGCCCTAGTTTGGTAGGGTTGTGAAGTCCTAAAATGCACTGTATTACAATGTTGTGTGGTCTAGACTGTGTATGTTTCTATTGTCTGTTTGTGGTGAATACTTTTGTTGCGGCACCGCCTATTGCTCAGCTGATCCCCCACTGCTCTCTTCCTCTTCTGAACCTGTCAGTGGGGGTTCTTTGCCCCCCTGCAGTGCTCAGAGCGTTGAAGACCAATCAGGCAGGTCACGGAAAAGCCGAGCGGCACTGTAGGGTACAGTGTTTGTCACAGGTGGATTGCAGAGACATGCACAGTTTACATTGTATAGTACTGTAATACAGTGCATTTTAGGATTTTACAGGTACTTTTAACTCAGTTCCACTGGCCACTGGGAATTCCTGACAGGTAGGAAGGGAGATGGAGAGAGAAGACAGCACATGACAAGCCCTATCCTGAAAATAAGCCCTACTGGGTCTTTTGTTGCCAAAATTAATATAAGACCCATCGTATTTTCAGGGAAACATGGTAGCACATAATGCCATTGTCTTGCAAGGGATTTTTTTTCCATCAATGCAGTTTACTACCGCTTTAAGAATATGTAGACAAATTATGGTCCATAGTCTGGGTCCAGGTGCACGTTAAAGTCTATGGTATAATACATACAGACATGGCAGAGTGGATTTCAACTCGAACTGCTAGCAGCCTATAATTGCAAGGACCCTCCTGCTGAACCCGGAGGAGTCAGCAGGTCTCTCTATGACATCACAAGTAAGACAACCAAAAGGATGTCAGCAGGAAAATGCTGGATCCAGGGGCTGGGGTAGTATCCAAACTCTTCCTAGATCAATAGGAGGTAAGTAGGGGCAGATCAAAATAAAAATTGGGGGTAGGCTAAAGGTCCTCTTTAACTCTAGGGGATGGTAAGTGTTACAACCTTTCTCCTCCTACCTTCTTCCTTTAACACTTTTGGAGGTTTTTCTTTTAGGGAGAGGGTACCTATTTCTGGCGATCCGAGCGGAAGTTAAGCCCTTCCCTCCCAGAAGCTGCAGATCCATTAAAAAAACACAGAACAATGTACACATGCGCAATGTGGGCCAGCTATCAAGTCATATTCAAGATGGTGGAGAGGGCTGGATCCCTGGACTGGTAAGTTCATATTTATGAAAAATCAGCAACAGTATTTTTTTTCTGGTAGAAGATCGTCTTTAGGCCATATTTTTGAAAATGTAAAACCCTACATTTAGTAATAAATGTTGTATGCTACACAGAAATGCCACTGGATGATTGCACATAATGTTAACTGCTACATGATACATTTAGAAACATTACTTTTATTTATTGAATTTAACAGGCCATTTGGATTTCTTTTTAACTTGACATTGTGTTAACAACTAAGCAACTATGTTGATGCTGCATTATCTGATAAAAGTCAAGTTTCATACAGTTTGCTGCTTTCACAATGAATTATTGGCACTGCTATGTAGGAACAGGTTATACCGGTAATAATGAGGATTCTGGTTAGTCTACATGCCATACCTTGATGAAATATCTCCCAGGCTTAGCTCTGATAGGCCTCTGTATTGTAATAACAGAACAGAAGGGCATCTTAGGCCTCATGGACACTGGTTTATCGTAAACGCTGTTTCTACTGACAGCAAAAATCTGCGTTAAATTGCACCTAAGCTGAGTTTTTCAAATGTGTTTAGGTGTTTTTAGATGCATTTAGGTGTGTATTTATTTAATTGCCCAGATTTTTAATTTATTCTGGCCATCTGCTTTAACCACTTAAGACCCGGACCAATACGCTGGTAAATGACCCAAGGTGTTTTTGCGATTCGGCACTGCGTCGCTTTAACAGACAATTGCGCGGTCGTGCGACGTGGCTCCCAAACAAAATTTGCGTCCTTTTCTTCCCACAAATAGAGCTTTCTTTTGGTGGTATTTGATCACCTCTGCGATTTTTATTTTTTGCGCTATATACAAAAATAGAGCGACATTTTTGAAAAAAAAAACACTTTTTTACTTTTTGTTTAAAAAAAAATCAAATAAATTAAATTTTAGTCAAACATTTAGGCCAAAATTTATTTAGCCACATGTCTTTAGTAAAAAAAAAAAATCGCAATAAAAAAAAATAGCTACCTAGCGGGAACAGCGGCACTAATACAGCGATCAAAAAAATGATCGCTTAGTGACGCTGGCAATAGGGAGTGAAAGGGTTAACTAGGGCGGTGATCAGGGGGTTAAAACTTTATTAGGGGGGGTGGGGGGGCTATCCTGAACCTAACACTAACTGTTTTTTACACTGCCTGTCACACTGACACTAAATGCAGTGATTAAATCACTGCATTCAGTGACACTGTGACAGGGGGGTGGGGGGGGGGGGCGATCACAAGGGGTTAATATGCCTATGTGAGTGTGTGTCCGTGTTGTGTTGGTGCACACTTACTTGTGATGTCTTCTCTCATCAGCAGCGCTGGGAAACAGCGCTGCGATGAGAGAATACATCATTTCCTCCTTCCTGTGTAAACACAGGAGGAGGAAGTGACAGGCTGGGAGCGCGCTCCCATTGGCTGGGAGCGATCGCGGGGGGGGGCGGAAATCACGGACATCCGCCCGCAGATACCGGATCGCTCCCAGAGGTAGGGGGACCCCCGCACGCCGCGGAGGGGGTCCCGATGGGACCCCCGAACCGCACTCAGGCGGGGACGTAAATTTACGCCCTTGTGCCTGTACGTGCCATTCTGTGGCCGTATATGTGCGTGCGGGGGTCCTTAAGTGGTTAAACGTGCCTAGCACTTAGGCGCATTTGCCTTTTTTTATGCTCAAAAGCTCCTCTCCGGAAAGCGTTTCTGCTGTGAGCTTTGACAGCCCCTAAACACTGCTGCTCCAAAACATTCTCTAAAAGCCTTTGTGTGCATGGATACATAGGATTTTACTGAGGTGTGTTCAGGGGCTTAGGCAAAAATGGCCAAAACCCTGAAGACATTAGTTTAGGAGCAGCAGTATGCATGAGGCCTTAAAGCATGGGTTCTCAACCTTCCTAGTGCAGTGACCCCTTGATAACATTTCCCAAGTTGTGGGGACCCCTAATAGTACCCCTAATAGTAAAATGATTTTCGTAGCGTGGGTTGTCAGCACCCAAGGCAAGACAAGTAATTTGTGCCCCTAACCCGCGGACATTTAGCGCTCTCTGAGTCTCTTTCACTTGTACAGTATTATAACCCCATAAGGTACATTTTAGGATTTGCCACTCTCTTTGTTCTCCTTTCTTTCCCTTTTATCTCTTGCTATCCTAATCCCCCCCCCATCCCTCTCTCTAGCCATCTTTTTTGTTCTTTCTCTTATTCTTTCTCTCCTTTTTCTTTGTTTCACCCTCTCTTTTCCTCTCCCTGCCATGTATTCTCTATTTTTATTCCTTCTCTTATGCCTCATACACAGGTACAGGATTTAGAAGGGAAAAGTTCCCATCGGAAATCTCGAGGGGAAAGCCAGTGATGTATTTAGATTTTGTGCTGCCCTAGGCCTGACTAAACTTGTGCACCCCTAATTTAAATATGACCCACCCCTTCCTGTCAAGGTCACACCCCTTCCTGTTTAGGACCTGCCCTGAATTTTTCCAGTGGGGACACTAGTACCGAGGGCCTTGGGGGGGGGGATTCCCTTAATCTGCAAAGATTTCCTCTCACTTCCTGTTTGGCTATGGGGTAGGAAATGAAGGGAAATTTACAGATGGCAAAAAAATTAACAGGGGCTTTAACCACCCCTTACTCTGTCCAAAATGGAAAACAAATGTGTTGCCTACAGTTCTACTTTAAGCATACATTTCTGTTAAATTTATGGAGGACTAAGAGGATATAACCATGCCAATGGTGCAGCAGAAAACATGTAGCACAGTGATGAAGGTATGTGGTCCAGGCAGTGAGTCAATGAAGGATTGGGGGCAGGAACAAATAAATCCATCTGTTTTTTTTTCTTATCAGCAATCAACAGAAATACAATTAAGATGCCTTAACCACTTAAGGACCGCCTACTGCACATTTACGTCGGCAGAATGGCACGGCTGGGCACATCAACGTATATATACGTTGATTTTAGTACCCAGCCGTGGGTCGCGGGCGCGCGGCCGCAGGCGCGCGCACGCGACCCGGTCCGAAGCTCCGGGACTGCGGGATTCGCGGACCCAATCGCCGCTGCAGTGCGGCGATCCATCCCTGGAGCGGAAGAACGGGGAGAGCCGTGTGTACACACGGCTTCCCCGTGCTTCTCTGTGGCTGCAGCATCGATCGCGTCATCCCTGTGATAGGGGGACGCGATCGATGACGTCACACCTACAGCCACACCCCCCTACAGTAGTAAACAAAACACATAGGCACACATCCCCTACAGCGCCACCTGTGGTTAACTCCCAAACTGCAACTGTAATTTCCACAGTAAACAATGCAAATTTAAATGCATTTTTTTCTGTGAAAATGACAATTGTCCCAAAAATGTGTCAAAATTGGCCGAAGTGTCCGCCATAATGTCGCAGTCACGAAAAAAATCGCTGATCGCCGCTATTAGTAGTAAAAAAAAAAATAATAATAAAAATGCAATAAAACTATTCCTTATTTTGTAAACGCTATAAATTTTGCGAAAACCAACCGATAAACGCTTACTGTGATTTTTTTTACCAAAAATAGGTAGAAGAATACGTATCGGCCTAAACTGAGGAAAAAATATGTTTTTTTATATATATTTGGGGGATTTTTATTATAGCAAAAAGTAAAAAATATAGCATTTTTTTTAAAATTGTCGCTCTATTTTTGTTTATAGCGCAAAAAATAAAAACCGCAGAGGTGATCAAATACCACCAAAAGAAAGCTCTATTTGTGGGGAAAAAAGGACGCCAATTTTGTTTGGGAGCCACGTCGCACGACCGCGCAATTGTCAGTTAAAGCGACGCAGTGCCGAATCGCAAAAAGGGGCAAGGTCCTTTGCCTGCATTTTGGTCCGGGTCTTAAGTGGTTAATATGTACAACTGACACAAGCAAAGGATTGCAGGAGAGTCCTTCTACCTACCTGCTAGGTATAGGTGACCATGTCAGTGTACCTTGTGTCTGTGCCATCCCTATCATACCGGCAGCAGTGTGGCCCCTTAATGGGGGAGCCAGACTGATTTGTCTTGCGGCCCAGTCCACCTCATAAGACTGGTGCTACACTAAAAGTGTGGCGCAAGCAGACGGGGACTCTTTTCATGCTGCCCCCCCTGCAAGGTGCTGCCCTAGGCCTGGGCCTCGTTGGCCTAGGCCAAGATACAGCCTTGGGGAAAGCAGTGCACAGATGCCGAAATCAGAATAGGCCTTAATTAAAAAAAAGTGAAGATTGTCATAGGGAACATGTAGAAATGTTAATCTTGCCTAAGCAGTACCTTGAAAATGTACCCTTTGTCTTGTATTCCTCCTAAAAGACTAAGGGCCAGATTCTCTAAGAAAATCGCCGGCGTAGCGTAAGCCATTTACACTACGCCGCCGCATCGTACTAGAGCAAGTGCCGTATTCTCTAACCATTTGCTCCGTAGTTTGCGTTGGCGTAGCGAAAATGGCCCAGCGTAAGCCCGCGTAATTCAAATGGGGCGGCTTGTATTTAAATTAAGCGCGCCCCCGCGTCGAACGAACTGTGCATGCGCCAGCCGGGGAAAAAGCCCAGTGCGCATGCTCCAGCTCATGTCGGAAAGAGTCGTTGAAACCGACTTCAAAACGACGTGATCGGCACTACGCAATGCCCCTATTCGCGAACGAGTTAGTAAAACGACGTAAGCGACGGAAAAAGCCGGCGCTGACCCGACGCCATACTTAACATGGCATCCGACGGCACCCGACGGCATCTGACGGTACTTCGTAAGGTTACTCCTCATAGAAGCAGGGGTAACCTTACGTGGATGAAAACGATGTACGCGACGACAGGGCGGCGTAAAAGCGATCGGGAATCGGCGTACTAGCCTCATTTGCATATGCAAATGAGAAAACAACGTAAAGGCCACCTAGTGGCCGGAGTTGTCATTACAACTACGATCCGCAAGTGTAATGGTATTACACTTGTGGGATGTTGAAGCGTATCTATGCAAAGTGATGCTAAGCATCACTCGCATAGATAGAGGCAAAAGAAAACGGCGATACGACGGGGTATCTGAGATACTCCGTCGTAGCGCCGCTGAGAATCTGGCCCAAAATTCCTATGGCTAAAGCCTCATAGCTGCATATAGCATCTGCCGCATCAATGATCAAAATATAATTCTATTATTTCTAGCCTAATGGCCCATACACACGATCCGAATATCGGACGAAAACGATCGTCCGATGATGGATCGTACGATTTTCGGATCGTGTGTACACTACTTTCGACAGCCGATCACGACCGTTCATCCGATTAAATTCGATCGGACAAGCGCGAAAATTTTTCTCGTCCGATGTCCGATCTTCGTTTAGTCAGTACAGCCGTCGTCCGACAATACAATACAAATACATTACAACACGTGACATCACTTCCGATCGTTTTTTTCTATCGTACGAGAATTTTCGTGAGTTTAAAAACCTATTTTATTTTACTCGCGATTATTAAGCGAAAAAAGATGTACGATCCGTCGGCCGATATTCGGATCGTGTGTATGGGCCATTATCCTAATTCTTAGGGCCCTTTCACACGTGCGGACCGTTTTTTAGGTCCGTTTTTTATCATCAGTTTTTCATCAGTTATTCATCAGTTTTTCATCAGTTTTCATCCGTTTTCATCAGTTTTTCATCTGTTTTTTCATCCGTTTTTTCATCCGTTTTTTTTTGGTTAGAACTTTTTTTTTATTACATATTTTGATGAAAAACGTCCGTTTTTCGTCCGTTCCGTTTTTTTGACGGAAGAAAAATAGGGTTTTCTTCTGTTCAAAAAAACGGAGCTTGACGGAGACGGACGTTAGCGGATGCATGTGAAAGGACCCATAGGAAAGCATTGCGGTCAAAAAACGGACGTCTAAAAATGGACGAAAGGTCCGCACGTGTGAAAGGACCCTTAGTCTGAATGATTTTGGCATTTTATTACTTTGTAAAGATGTGCTTCTTCCTTTCTTTTCTCCATGTGTTTTTAATTGTTTTGATTGCTTCTGATTAGGATGCACACACCCCATTTGGAGTGCTTACTTTGTTATAAATATCAGTTTTTAACATGTATGCTTTACTGAAGGCTTCTTAGCCGAAATGCGCCAGACTATAGCCTGTACCCATGTAACCATGTAACCATCCCTTTTTGATTCAAGTATTGTATTTGTGGGGCCTGGCTAGACCACCGGATCACAGTTCGTGGACTTCTATTTTGGCAGCGGAGTTGGGGTAACATTTTGTTTCTCTTACTTTGTGAAGATCCCCACACATTTACTTCTGTTTTTGTAACATTTATTCATTATGCCCTGGTAATAGGCATGGCTGTATCACAGAATTCACAGAGCCTGTCATCTGAACTACAGAGGTACTGAGTGGAGGAGTTTTAGGAGGTGGAGTCAGTACAGGGATCACTGTTTGCAGACAGCAAGCTACCATGGGATATGTCATCCTTAGAAATTGAAAGTAAACAGCAGAGGAGATCCTTTCTAAAAGATCATGGCCCAGATTCAGAGAGAATTAGATTCTCATAGAGTATCAGAAATACACTACGCCGCCGTTTTTTACCTGGCTCTACGTGGAATCCAGGTAGATTTTGTCCAGTAAACGACTGCGGCGTAGTGTATTTCTCCCGTCGAAATCCATCTGCGCGAGTAGGGGGCGTGAAGCATTTAAAATAGGCGCGTTCTCGCGGCGATCGAACTGCGCATGCTCCGTTCGCAAATTTCCCGCCGTGCATTGTGCGAAATCACGTCGTCACGTCGTAGTAGCGTCGTTTACGTACATTCCTATTCCCGAACGAGTTACGTTAAAAAAAAATATATATTTTCATATCGACACGGGAACGACGGCCATACTTTACTGTTAGACCAGCAAAAAGCTCCTCTAACATTACGTAGCCAAAAAATGACGTAGGCGATTGCGAGGGACACTCGTACCTTCGTGGATATCCGTAAAAACTCATTTGCATATCCCGAAGCATGAAAACGACGCGAACTCCTCCCAGCGGCCGCAAAAATATCGCAGTGTAGATCCGAAGGCTTACGAGGATGTAAGCCTCTCGGATCGAAGCCCGAAGCCGCCGTATCATGGTTTGAGGATTCAAACTAGTGATACGGCGCGCAAAATTTGAAATTACTCCTGTCTAACACCAGTTAGACAGGCGTAATTGCTCTGTGAATCTGGGCCCATATTTTTAAGTTGTATCAAATATGTTGCATTGTTCAATATTTTAGTCAATGAAGAATCGCTTGTTTACAATAGTTTATTCCTGGATTGATTACAAATCAATATGTTAAACCCTCTGAAGGCATTACTGTCTGTGAAGGCTACTCTCAGAAGATTTGGAGGGAGATTTGGCAATGTCACTACTGTGCTGATCACTGATCTCCTAGCTGCAGTGCAAGGATTATTTTACTACTGCTTCATGCGTTTTATGAATTACTGTTTCTTCTACCTCTCCTAATGCTTTCTGATCATTACCCTATAGTCATCGAGGTGGGGGGGGGGGGGGGGGCGGCAGTGACATGGGGAACAATGCAAATTTCCTATATCAAGATGGCTTTCTTCAAAGAGTTATAAGGCATGGTTATTACTGATTGGTGGCATGCTGATAGCTAATGGTGGTTTTGAGTCAACTATTTAAAGTGTCCTTAAACCCAGACTATAAAAACATGCATTGCATGCTATATAACAGTGTTCATATTCACAAAGCCCCTAAAGCATTCATTTTGTGTAGAGTAAATATACCTGGTTGATACTGCATTCATCTGTCCCTCCCATGTTTTCTGTGTCCCCTTCTGTGGGTTGAGATTGTATAGACCAGCTTGTGTTCTCTACGGAGCATGCCCAGTTTCAGTTCCCTTCTGATGCTGCGTATACACGATCATTTTTCGGCAAAAAAAATAATGTTTTCAGCATGTAGAAAAAACATATTTTTTTCCAACTTCATCATTAAAATGACGTTGCCCACACACGATCGTTTTAAAAAAATGCTCTAGCAAAGCGCTGTGACGTACAACATGTACGACGGCATTATAAAGGGGAAGTTCCATGTGGATGACGCCACCCTTGGGGCTGCTTTAGCTGATTTCCTGTTAGTAAAAGACGATTTGCGCTTTTCTGTCTGTTACAGCGTGATGAATGTGCTTACTCCATTACGAATGGTAGTTTTACCAGAACGAGCGCTCCCGTCTCATAACTTGCTTCTGAGCATGCGCTGGTTTTTAACGTAGTTTTAGCCCACCCACGATCATTTTTTACAACCCGAAAAACCGACATTGTTTAAAACGTCGTTAAAAAAATGCAGCATGTTCAGAAAAAAAATTGTCGTTTTTTCAGAACATGAAAAATTATGTGAAGCCCACACACGATCATTTTAAATGACCTTTTTTTTATACTTCGTTTTTTTTCATGCCGAAAAATGATCGTGTGTACGCGGCATAAGCTTTTCACTTCCTCCTTTTTCTTATCTGTGCAGCCCACATGACTATATAATCACACATGTGGGTGTGTACACAGTGGTAAATAACACTCCCCTCTCTTCTTATTATGTCTTCTTATTGCTGGCAGCCAAGCCTGGATTGAGTGTGGGTGAGCCCTGAGTGACTCAGGGAGGCTGGATGACTCAGCAAGCAGCCCCTCTGGTAACTCCCCTGCTTTCTGGAAGCATGGAGTAGCTTCCAGAATTAGAGGGTGGAGTTTAGGAGAAGCTGCTTGGGAGTATAGAGGAGGGCCCCAGCCAATCCTCAGAAAAGCGGGCTGACAGGGGGCGAGCACCACTTTAATTCAGGCAGTTGTGTGGACAATGGATAAGGAGTGCTGAGGAGGCTGTCAGTGACCCTTGAGGGTGCCCCCTGGTCTGGGGGTGGTCCTGGACCTGGGGAATAGGTTCTGGAGGGACCCTCTACAACACACAGAGGATATCCTTCCTGGATGCAGGTGAACAAGTGAGAGGACAGTAGGAGAGACTTAGCACATTCAGGAGTTCTCCAGGAGAAGTCAGCTGGGTGGACTGGTGAGTGTGTAGTCTGGGAGGACTGTGGTGTTAGTTTGGGAGGACTAAGGAAATGTAGCCAGGAGGGCATGTGAGAGAAGCAGCTTCAGCCAGACGGGCTGGCAGTGCCTGTAGGTGGGTGCTGGGATCAGTAGCCACAGGGATGTAAGCTTGACACTGGACTTTGCTACACAACTAAAGTGTCCCATGGTCCCTGCCTGTAAAGGGCCTTTGCTTTGATTTGGCTGAGTGCTTTGCCAGATTTCCTTAAAGTGTACCAGCTGAGGCTATTTTTGCAAGCAAGTGAGTGCTGAAGGAAGAAGAGGAGTGTACATAGAGACTGTGTATAGTTGTATATAGGAAGAGTTGTCCCTGAAGAGTTTTCTGAAGTCAAGTGCATATCTCATAATACCCCTACTCCCTATCCAAGTTTTATCCCCTCAATAAAACACAAAAACCAAAGTGCTGGACTGTTTCCTGACTTAAAGGAGTTGTAAAGGAAAAAAAAAAAATCACCTTAATGCAATCTATGCATTAAGGTAAAAAAACATCTGATGATGCCGCCTCCTCCCCCAGCCCCTGTTTTACTTACCTGACCCCTTGAAAGTCCCGCGCTCGGTCCCGAAATCCTCTTCGCCGCTCAGCCTGGCAGCTGGTTGGCTAGAGCGGATGGATTGGGAGCAGCGCAGCCATTGGCTGGCGCTGCTGTCAATCACATCCAGCGGCGCTCCGAGGGGCGGAGCCGAGTGATACAGTGAGCGGCTAAGGCTGCTCGCTGTATCACGGGAGCGCGCCCGCAAGGACTCATCACCATCCGAGCTCTCTCGCATGAATGTGGTGAGTTCTTGCGTGGAGGACCAGAGACAGCCGTTGAGGGACCCCAGAAGACGTGGATCGGGGCCACTCTGTGCAAAAAGAAGTGCACAGTGGAGGTAAGTATGACATGTTTGTTATTTTAAAGAAAACATTTATTTTCCTTTATTAACCCTTTAAGTGTGCCTGTGAAAATTTGGTTTGCCTGGTTTTGCAGGGTGGGGGATCCCTTTTCACATGGCTCCTACATGGGGTGCGCTACAAAGAAACTCACAAAAAAGCTTAGCTTTAATATAAATCAGTATTAAATCTATCAAATGCAGTTGCTAGTACCTGTAAGTAAAAAAAGAGCCTTGGATTCACATGCCGTCTGAACAACATGAAAGCTATTGTCAGTTATCTTTGACTCTGCCTACACCATATTAATGCACAACAAAGACACATTTGATGCTTAATAAAGATTTATAGGGAGCTGGAAAACGGTTATTTGATATTTATAATCCAATCTGAATTGCTCTTCTGAAACTGTTTCTTTTTTTTTTTGTCATGTGACTGGCACATCATTGATCAGGGCTGGCCAGACACAGACTCATACTGCAATAATAGAAGCCCCTCCCAACGATCTTTCTCTACAGATGCCAAAAAAACATGGAAAGATCATGTGACCACACAACAGTACTGCAGGAATAAGGTACTTAGAGGATTTTAAAAACAAAACAAAGTACAGTGAGTGGCATGATATATATGATTAATGTGAATGAATTATGGAAATTAATCACTTTAACTGTGTGATTTTGTTTTTTCCTTTGTCCTCCCCTCCTGTTTAGTGCTAGTTAGCTCAGTCCCAACTAGATCCTCCATGTTTCTTCTATGTTCCCTTAGTCAGTGTTAGTACTTTGCAGAGACAGGGCTTAGTGCCTTCTTACACTTCGAAGGAATATAAAAATATCCTCTGTACTGCAATTAGCTGAAGTAAAAGTGTGTTGGATTCAACTTCAGTGTCTTATTGAAGAGTTAAACTGCCTTTTGATGGTGTCTAGTCAACCGGTGTTAAAACTGGGTCTATGAAGGTATGTCAAATATTTAAAACAGAACATAATCATATTATCTTATATTCATATCTATTACATGAGTGTCAATATGTCTTCATCAAATCTTAACATTATGATTACCCTGACTTAGGATTTGGACACACACAGTTTCAAACTGTTAATGGGCAGATGGAATGTACCAAGTTGATCGATCGATCAACTTGGGTGCAACCAGCCTGCTAGATTCCCTTGCGATAATCAGTTTGTTCCCGGCAGGGACAGCTTCCAGACAATTGCTCCGCAAGAGGGATTGCCCTGTCAGCACTGTTTGATGGGGGAAGCGTCCAAAAAAAAAAAAATTGTACCATGTATATCCAGCCAAGTTGCATAGCTTGACACACATGGGTCCTCATGAAGGATAAGAGCCAGGGTAACTGGCATTATTCTTTACCCACTCTTAACATATCAACCCCTATAATCCCCTCTGCAGATATCATGACTACACCTTACCTCCTGTATCTAAAACTCCAAATCCTTATAACCTCTTATCCAAACCCAACCTCTCCAACTCCTATCCCCTAAACGTTGCAGTGTGTGTCATATGGTTTTATATGGTTTATCATGAACTAGGTCCCCTAGGAGTAGAGACTCGGTTGAAGAGTGCAACCTCTGCTATCTTTGTTTCTACACTACTTCTTGCCCTACCTATTTCCCACTAAAAACTCAACCCTTTGGCCTGTACATATATAGCATCTAAATCTTTAGCATCTAAATTTATATGATTATTTTCTTGATGTGTTGTATACATCAGCATTTGGCCCCTTTCACATGAACATTCTGATCGGGTCCGCCTGTCTGTTTTTTTTTTCAGGTGGACCTGATCGGAAAATCCATTCTACTTTACACCCTCCTACTTCCAATTCGATCTGGCAAAAACAAACGCAAAGGGGATCCTTTCCCCTCCGTCTGGCTGGATCGGATCAAATGGCAGTCAGGTGTAAATCAGTGTTGCCAAACTACCAGATTGAAATTTACTGGCACGACACCCAAAATTTACTGGCACAGCCACGTTTTTACTGGCATTTCACAAAAGTTACTAAATTACATTTTTAGGTGCAAATTTCAGTATTTAGGCTACAAACAAGTACGCAAGGCAAATAGCAATGTGATTTAAGGTAGATATTAGGTTAAAAAAACATATTTTTGCTATTTTTGATATAATAAAGGGCAAATTATTTAGTCACATCACTCCCTGCCTCCACCCCCCTCTGCCACCAACACCCCCTGCCTTCACCCCACTCTACGATTCCACAATCTCCCCCTGCATCCAATCTTCCCAGGCCCCCTGCCTCCAATCACCCCCTGCCTCCATCGTCCCCTGCCTCCACCCCCCTCTGCGGTGCCAACAACCCCCCCTGTCTCCATCCCAAACCCTCTGTGGTGCCACCAACACCCCCTGCCTCCAATCAACCCCTGCCACTAACACCCCCTGCTGCCTCCAATCTCCCCCTGCCTCCATCCCCCTCTGCGGTGCCACCGCAGCCACCATCACCCCCTGCCTCCAATCTCCATGCGCAGTTCCAAGCTAAACTAATCTTGGCTATTTTTACTGGCACATTCCCGCAACCACGGACATTTACAAACGCGGAAAAGAAGTACCCATTTTTACAAACTGTCTGTAAAAATACGAACGGTTGGCAGCACTGGTGTAAATGGACAGCTGGTCTGTTTACAACTGTCCATAGAGGAGAGCGGGCTGTGTTTGTGTCTGTTCTACATCGACGGAGAGAACAGAAACCTGTCATCCACCATCACAGCGGAGCAGACAGATACCCTGCTGAGCAATCAGATCGCCGGCGGAGTCCACCCTATGTTAAAGGGGTCTTTCTGTATAGGAAACTTGCTTCCAAATCATAAGAACACCAATAGTCACTTATCTTTTTAAGTCTTCATGGTCAAAACAAAAGTTATAAGCATATGTTACAGATGTGCACAAAATGAAAAAAAAAATTGTTTTTCTAGAACAATCCACATTATGCATGGATCAACAATAACCTGCAGCTTCCAAGGTAGTGTCCATATACATAAAAGCATTATTATTAAACCCAAAAGCAAACATTTATTATATTGCAGCTTACCAATTCTTAAATGTGATGGCAACAAAAGTTTAATGTTTTTCCTTTTTTGAGTTCCTTTTTTTCTTATCTGTGCTCATGTCTTCAAGTTTACTGAGCCAGCCAGGTGCAAATTGTTACAATGTAGACAGTGGCGGCTGGTGGAAATTTTTTTGGGGAGTGGCAAGCAGTATGCCACCCAACCAACCCCCCGTCGGTAGTACTTACCCCATCACTGGCAACTTCCCCCTGCTCAACGGCGGCGGCCTCCCCTTCTCCTGCTCTCCATCACTGACAGCTTCCCCTGCTTAGCGGCCTCCTGATCTTCTGCTCTATACGGCAGTGGCTTCCCTTGCTCGGTGGATTCCGCTTCCTCCTTCATCCTCGGCAACCAATAGGGAGTCTTCTCTTTTCGGCCACTCAGAGAACGGTTCTCACACCCGCTTCTGATTTGTCGGATTGAGGATCAGTGTTTCAATAGTGAATATTCATTCGCTATTTTAACACACCTGGTTGCATACTCTGTGATCCAAGCCCACCCTATTTTTAAGCCTATTAGAGCATCTGCCTCTAATCAGGTGCTTAAAAAAAAAAAACCCTGCCATTATAATTTATGTTAATGGTGCCCTGAAAGGGGCCGGATGTATGAATATGGGGTGGCCGTGGCAGCCATGGATAGATTCATGCTATGCATGAATCTATCCATTATGCATAAAGGGGGGTGGTGTGAGAGAGGGGGTGGTGCTTGGGCACGCCTAATGGATGAGCCGCCACTGAATTAGATTTTCTGGCCAGTTTTCTGGAGACCCACATAAAGGGCTCACTGATATCCCCTGAGTGCTGTGCCTGGGAAATACTGCCAAAAATGTAAGATGTAAGATGTTATGCTGCAGACTATGCCTGGTTGTGGGCAGGTCTTAGGTGCCCTAATGAGGACACTAAGAACTACACTGGCTAATTACCTAGGTTCTAGGCAGGTGTTTGCAGTCAGACGATATCAGCATTAAAGTAAAACTTAGGCTCTGTAAAAACGACCAAGAATCTCATCAGGAAAAAACGTTGTTTTCCCTGACGAGATTCTTGGCAAGAATCTCTTGCCGCCCGAGTGTACACACTGTACTTTTCAAAAGAACTGCGGTTCTCTTGAAAGGCAAGAACGCGGTGACGGCATTGCATACGACGAGCATGCGCTCATCACATTTGATGCCGTCGCCGCCATCTTGCTGCACCCTACCTATGCCATGGAAGCTACCGTGCATACGTCAAAGTCATTTCGAGCATGCGCAGGTTTCCACAGCGACATGCAAGTATACACACTCTCGCGTTTCTCGTCGGGAAACAGGCCGACAAGAATCTCGATGAGAAAAAAGAGAGCAGGTTCTCTTTTTTTCTTGTCGAGATTCTGGCCAGATTTCCTGACGAGAAACCTGAAAGTCTCATACACACAAACGTTTTTCTTGGCAAGAAGCAGTTTTCTTGCTGGTTTTTGCAGAGAAAACCGGTCATGTGTACGAGGCTTTAAAAGTAAGCAACACTAAACACAGTTAACCCTCTAGAAACCCAAGGCTAACTTGCTGTACTGTTAACACTCCAGACACTACTACAGCTAGGACACACCAACTTCCAGGTGCACAGCATTTAGGAAACAGTACCGCAGAGCTTGCACCAGCATCCACCAACCCAGCAATACCTATCTTACCTCTCTCCCAGTAACATGTCCATAGTTACTAATGCATACAGGAAATTAAACTCTCTCTCAGGGGCCCCCTCTCTACATAACATACTTTTTTTAAATTCCCAGGCCAGGTATACTGTGCCACGGGTCCGGTCCCAATATGCAGAGAACCAGCCGCAAATCAAGGTGCCAAGCACTTAACCCCCTTCACTACCAGAGTAACTGTCACACTATGCCAAGTCATCCATTCCCTGGCTAGTTTGCATTGTCACGTGTACCAATGTCGCTAGAAATCATAGGTGTGCGCAGCCTTTGGCATTAGGGTGTGCACCCCAAAGCTCAAACTCTACCGATCACTCACGATGTTCATTTAGAAAGGGAAGGGGCCAGTAAATGGCATATTTACTGGCTCCTTCCCCCACTCATCCTAAAACATCCACAGTAACAACCGGTGGCAGAGGAGGGAAGTTGGCAGTGCTGTGGGGGGAAGGAGGGAGAGCCAGGTCAGTAAGGGGATCTGTTCTGCACAGGGTGATTAGAGTGTGCCTGGGCACACCTGGCACACCCTGTGCGCACGCCTATGCTAGAAATGACACTATAGCCTACAATAGACAGCAAGCAACATGCTCGGTTAAATGTACCGTATCTCCTCTAACCTACAGTCCTCTTCATGTAAGCCCTGTTCCTTGGATACATAATTTAAGACACCATTTCCAGAGACCTCAGTTCAGGTATTTAAAGGAACACAAACAGTATTTAGTGAATAATTGCAAACATTGAAGAACAGTTTTTGCAAGGCAACTTCTTCATGAAATCCTGTACAGTGGTGCTTTAGTGTCCTTTGGGTGATCCTACCTGAGTTAGCAACAAGTTCATAAGCAGTCCGTTAAAGCTATAGTCCATGAAGGCAAGTATTCCACAGAGGTAGTAAGTGTCCTTAGAATCCATGATTGGCAATGATCCTTAAAGGCAGTAAGTCCATAGCTGGTAGCTGAAAGTCCATCAGAGTCCTCATGTTCCAACCCCCTTAGGGAACCCTGACTGCCCCCTCCCCCTCAACTGGGGCAAAGTCCAGCAGCATAACAGGCTACATTTTGGTTTTTGCTTGTGTCACTTGCCAAGTGTTAAATTATTATTACAGACTTACATCTCTTGCTTGTGGAAGTTATCAATTGGATGTTTACTTTTGCACCATTATCAAAGTAACTAAAGTGCTACTGTGCAGTTTTACAACCACTATATAGACTACAACTTTCACATGTTCAGATTAAGAACATATAAAAAGTAGGTTTAATTTAAGACCTTGAACAAATAAAATTGACCTGTAGCCTCATTAGAAATGTAATATTTGTGATGATAATGCTAAAATTACAGATTATGGAATGAATCTGATTTTCCTCACACTACAGTGCAGCAAGAGAAAGTCCATGACCATTTTTTGGAGCACCAAGGAGTCTCACTAAAGCATCCATCGGTTCGCCCTCTGTACTCTTGCAGACCACAAATATGTCTCTCCATTTTTCTGAAGAGGCAGTGGGTAGCTCAATATTGTGTGCACTGTCCAGTATCTTCCACATGCAGGTGGATAGCACTGGTGCCTGTGATAGCACAAAAACAATAACAATTTTCCTCTTTTATTTACTGGCAAACCAAGGAGTGTTTAACACCAGACCCATACCGTGTTTCCTAAACAGAATTACTTAGCAGTGTCAAACTTCTACTAGAAAATGTAGTTATGAGGAAAGGGGCCACTTGACTATTTAGGGACATGATCATCTTCCTGAAAACCATCCATCTGCACTGTCGTCCAGCTGCTGGACATCATAGAACTGTTTGCAAGGAGACTAATGCCACTGATGCCCAATAACAACATTTCAAAAAAATTCAAGTATTGAAGCCTACCAGTCCCTAGCTATGGATCTACATGTACATGCAAAAAATGTATTTATCCTAAAAAATAAAACTAACCAGCCACCACATCTATGGACGGGTAAACTACAGCATATTATATTTTGTTCTGGAATTTAGACTAAATAGGCATACTTGCAACATAAGAGAAATTGGGTAACCCCCGGCTTTCTCCTTGCGTAAGGAGAAAGCCAGGGGTTAACCAGTGACCCTGCCCCCACTTAAGCGTCATGGGAGTTTCGTGTGGAGTGGAGACTGGAGCATTGCTGGAGAATGGATCACAGCGGGACATTGAGATTGGATTACAACACTGGACAGACTGGATTACATCGCTGTAATGTTTTATTTTTATTTTTTTATTTTAAATAAAAGACTTATCCCAACTGTGTCTGTGTGGTTAACATTTTTGACACTTTCTTTTGTGAAATGGTAGGGGTACAATGTACCCCGTAACCAATTCAAATGGGGGGCAGGAGCTGGGGGTCCCCTTTGTTAAGGAGGGCTTCCAGATTCCGATAAGCAGACCCCCACAACCACCAGGCAAGTGTTGTGGGGATGAGGCCCTTTGTTAGGAACTTGGTAGAAGTCCGAGATGCTAGGAGGGCTCTCCTTGCGGTCGAGCGCAGCACACCACTGAAGGTGATACAGCAGGTGTGGAGCCCACAGAAACACGGGTGCCAGGAAGGTGGAACTGGAGACAGGCGTGCTTGGGTGGTCCAGGAAGCAGGAACCGGAGGGCAGACTAGATAGCGGAGTAGGGAGCCAAGGCAGGGGTCAACACAGGAAATCAGTCCAGAATCAAAGTCAAGTTCAGGGAGCAAGATAAACCAGTCAAGTAGCCAGGCCAGGATCAGATGCAGGAAGCAGGTGGAGAGTCAGGTGCAAGCCAAGGATCAAGCCAGAAGGTCGGAAGGATTAGGTCAGGACAAGCCGGGTCGGTACACAGATCAGGAACAGCAGATACACGGAACTCAGAAATGCCGGACAAGCTCAAGATACACCAGCGATGAGCCAGTGTCAGCAGCGGGTTTAAATAGCCCGGGCAATCATCACGCCGGGCCTGCATGTCTATTTCCCTGATACCCTTGTCCCCATCCTCCCCATGTTAAGGGCATGTGGCCTGGTATGGTTCAGGAGGGGGGCGCTCTCTCGTCCCCCCCTCTTTTCCTGCGGCCTGCCAGGTTGCATGCTCAAATAAGGGTCTGGTATGGATTTTTGGGGGGGACACCACGCCATTTTGTTTTTAATTTTGGGGCGGGGCTCCCCTTAAAAACCATACCAGACCTGAAGGGTCTGGTATGGATTTTTGGGGGGAACCCCATGCCCCTTTTTTTTTTTTTAATTATGAGGACCTTAAGGGCCTGATATGGAATTTGGGGGGACCCCACGCGTTTTTTGGTTTTGGGGTTCCCCTTAATATTCATACCAGACCCAAAGGGCCTGGTAATGGACTGGGGGGAGGAACCACTGCTGTTTTTTTCAATGACATTGATCTGTATTGCCGGGACCCGACAATAGCCGGCAGTAGTTTTAAATTACTTTTTTCCTTTAGAAATTACATTTTGTGCAGGGACAGTTCTAAAAACGGGAAACATAAGCTACTTTACAGGCATACTATAGACACCCCACAGGTACGAAATTTAAAGGAATATTTCACTTTTATTGTTTCACTTTAAGTATTATTAAAATCACTGCTCCCAAAAAACAACCGTTTTTAAAACTTTTTTTGCATTGATACATGTCCCCTGGAGCAGGACCCAGGTCCCCGAACACTTTTTATGACAATAACTTGCATATTAACCTATAAAATTAGCACTTTCGATTTCTCCCACAGACTATTAAAGGGTGTCCCGCGGCTTTTTGAATTTGCCACAAACACCCCGAACAGGCGAACAGACAATGTTCGAAACAAACTCATGTTTGACTCGAACATAAAGCTCATCCCTACCTGTAATAGGTGGGGGTTAGAGGGGGAATCAGTGAGAAATATGGCAGACCTAGCAGACCAACACTCCCAGAAGTGTTGGTTTACTGCAAAGTTTAGATAATGACTTGTACATAATGGAGAGGTGTTCTGGCAGCACGTTCAACCTGAAAAATAAATATTCCCTCTCATCGTTAGCATCATCAAAACAGTCCTATGACTACACATCCTCTCCAACCACAAGAAAAGGCTGCTGGGCATGTTTGGAAAATTTTAAATCCCTAGTCATACTAAGTCCCTCCTGTGGATAATTTTCTATGGTAGGAAAATGATACTCCTAACCTGCAAACAAAAGTTGTCCCCATCTTTTTCAGGATGGAAGAATATGATAAAAGCAATCCTTCATTTGTAAAATATAACGTATGAACTCAAAAGCAAGACAATTTTGAAAAACAAATTAAAGTCCCTTTTCTAAATTTGCCCTCACAATTCCCTGTTTAACATTTGGTAATCCGTGACATACTTCTTTAACCACTTAAGCCTTGGACCAATATGCTGCTAAATGCCCAAAGGTGTTTTTACAATTTGGCACTGCGCTGCTTTAACTGGTAATTGCACGGTCATGCAATGTTGTACCAAAACGAAATTTGCGTCCTTTTCTTCCCACAAATAGAGCTTTCTTTTGATGGTATTTGATTGCCTCTGCGATTTTTATTTTTTGCGATATAAACGTAAAAGACCGAAAATTTAGAAAAAAAATTATATTTTCTATTTTTTGATATAAGAAAAATCGAATAAACAAAATTTTAGTCAAACATTTAGGCCAAAATGTATTCAGCCACATGTCTTTAGTAAAAAAAAAATCGCAGTATCAAAAAAAATAGCTACCTAGCGGCAACAGTGACACTTATAAGGCGATCACAAAACCGATCGCTTAGTGACACTGGCAATAGGGGGTGAAAGGGTTAACTAGGGCGGTGATCAAGGGGTTAAACCTTTATTAGGGGGATAGGGGGCTACCCTGGACCTAACACTAACTGCCTGTCACACTAACTGTCACACTGACACTAAATGCAGTGATCAGTAAATATATGATCACTGCTATTAGTGACACTGTGATAGGGGGCTGGGGGTGATCTGAAGTGGTTAAGTGTGCCTATGTGTACTGGTGTCAGTGTAGTGTTGTGCAACTCACTTGTGAGGTCTTCTCTCCTATCGCCGGAACGAAAATACCGCAGAGAGGAGAGATGACATCACTTCCTCTGCCTCTGTTTATATTACCCAGGCAAAGGGCAGAGGGGGGAAACCGGATTCGCTGGGAGCGATCGCGAGGGGGCGGACAGAAACGAACAGCTGCCCACTCAACCTGGATCGCTCCCAGAGGCTTACCGACCGCCGCATGTAGCGGGGGGGTCCTGATCGGACCCCCGACCCGCGGGAAGGCAGGGACGTGCCGGCACCTCCATCTGCCTGTACGTGCCATTCTGTGGACGTATATATATGCATGTGACGGTCGTTAAGCGGTTAAACCAATGGTACCCCAATGCTCTCTATATATTTTTACATATATAAAATACCTTTTATGTAATTGTCACTGCTTATGTTTTTATTGTATCGATATACAGCAAGAGGCAAGTTTGCTAGCTTGTGAAGAATTAGTTTGTTGTTACATTAAACCGCATGTAAAACCCGAAACATTTTTATATTAACTCTTATTCCACAGGTATGCGTACTTTGGAAACTTTTTTCATAACAGGGTTACCTGGGGACAACTTTTTCATAACAGGCACTGTTCCAATTGTATTTCATAATGTTTGCAGAGTGATTATAGGTCGTCTTTAAACTTGTTTAAAAAAACATTTTCAAAAAGAGAACATTCAAAAAAATCCAAATTATTTTTTACCAAGCAACTCTGGATTTAGTTAGGCATGAAGATGTTGGTTTTTTCTTTAGTCAATGTTTATAATCTCATAAAAGTGTTCTCTGTATAGTTTGTAATTATATGAAGGAAGACATATCTGATCATGATGTGTGCAGGCCTTGCTTCTTGATTTTCCTTTGCTGATCTTCTTAACTCATTGTCAGTCTACAAGACACTCTGAGTAAAGCGTATGTCAAGGCAGAAGAAGTGCAATTTTTTTCTGTGCTTTACCCCTTTAAAAGACCCTGCAAGTACACAAAATTACCTATTGATCTGCCTAAAATACTCTCAGCTCTGACGTCCTATAGTGGGCTAAACCAGGGGATATTAACCTGGGGTCCATGGACCATTAAGTGGTCCATGAATGGGTTTCGGGCGATCCGTGACATAAAAAAGATTAAGAACCACTGTGCTAAACGAATCGTCTACTCCTACTGTCAGATCTCTACAACATAAAGACTAAACATTATGTAGTCCAAGATAAAAACCAACATGGATAAATAGCCACTGGTTGTTTTGCCAATTGTTTTTTGCATTTATCAAACAGATATAGCAAAATGCTTTCAATAGTATATTTAACAGACCAAAAAGGAGCAAATAAGAGAAGTTCATTGTTGGGGTTTACAAACACTTCAATAACAATAGACTTTTACAATGTCTAATGGCATGAAACATCTACAACGCTCCTAGTAACCTTTGCAATGTGATCCATGCTGCCTAGGGTGTACAGTAGGTCACATAAAAAAAGTTAAGGATCAGGCTTATTCTTATTGCAGAGAGGTACATCTTTACTCAAAATAATACAGTGATTTGGTAATACCTACATGTCCTTTTAATACATGTGAAGGGAGACGGTGTGCCATAAATATATGACTATCATTCTCTACCTGCTGGTGAAAAGGAGGACAGTCCTAATTGACAAACTAAAGTTATTATTTTGAAGTTTTCATTTCTTAAATACCCATGGTGTTAGTGGTCACTGAACTTTCCATCATTTCAGCATCATTCTATATCGTCTCCACCCTGTAATGATTTTTTTTCGAAATCTTCACAAAAAAAAAAGGTTGACACAAAATCCAGTGGGGTCAACAGCCCAAGTTAAAGAATCTGATACCCCAACATGTCATATTCTTGGTATTGCCTGTTGTACAATTTACTTGTTTTAAAAAGTATCCTGTTCTCTTTGTATTGCTTCCTTTGTGGGAAATCCCTGGTGTTCTTGCCAGTCCCCCTACTTTCCTATTTTAAATTTAGCACACTAGTCATAGAAGCACATCCATCCCAGATGGGAGTAGAGCCAATACATAAAAGCTATATAAAAAAATAAAAAAATAATGAATGTATTAACTCTAAAGCCCTCGTATTTAGAGAAGTTGCTCAATGACACAACAGTCTGATAGTATACTTTGTGTGCTTCTTATTTCACAGTGCCACGCTGCATTGTCTTATTTTATAATTGTCAAGTCAAACTGTCATTGTCAAGTAAAAAAAAAAAATTCAAAACAGAGTGCACCAAAACACTCAGAAAACCCCAACCACACATTCCCTGAAACTCGTTCCATCCCTGCATCTCCAATATTCACATACAATTCAAATATAAATTTCAAGTATGTGTTTGTTAGAAATTGCCTAGCGTCAGGATGGTATGCGAGCACTTGAATAGGCAGCAGAATGTAAGAGTTCTGCATTGTGGGCCTTTGATACTAACAAAACTGTTGTACTCTGACTGAAGTGTATTAGCTGTGGTAAAAGTACCAGACATTTAGGTACCACATGCATGAGGAATACTTCATTTTGCCATCTCACACATTCGTAGATGAGCTCTCAAATTTGGGTGCTGCAGCAACAACCAGCTGGATACTGGTTCAAGTCACAATGAAGATATTTGCCAGCACACCATGGAACGACATAAATAGCATCCAAACGACAGTGCTCAAGTCCTGCGGGAACGTGTGGGAACGGAGTCCCTGCACTTTTTTCACAGCAGGAACGCAGTTTCCTTTGCAGAACTAGAGCAGCCGAGAGCAACCGAGCTGCCTGAGCGGTGTTATCTCACAGGTGGGATAACACTCTTCGGTGGGAGTTCCCACACTTTTTTCCTCAGGACTTGACCCCTGCCAAACGGATAGTTTATTGCATGATCACAACACAAGGAGAGTGCAACCTTTTTGTAATCACGCAGGACTCCTTCCTCAGGCATGTGATAAATGTGGGGTAACAGTGAAAAGAATTTAAATAACCATCAACCAATCAGAAAAAAACATGCACGAGGAAACAAATAACTATGCAGTGGAAGCAGCATCTCAATTATACTGGTCAGCAGTAAAAGGCCTGCACAAAAAATCAGAACAAGGCCTTTGAGCACCCAAGGCAAAAGGGTCAAAGTGCACAGCACGCTTCTCTTCCTTGAGCTGTGATCTAATTCAGCAGCATGGGTTGCAGGTCCAACCATCTCTTCTGTTTACCCCTTGGCCCAGCCCTGCCTGCACATTTCCTTCTTCTTGTTCCTCACTTTCTATCCCCCCAAAATAAATTTTCCGACTGCATCCACTGCAACATATGCAGGAAAGTGGGTCTTCATGGGACCATGCCGAGTAAGGCCAAGCTCGCTGTAAGTCTTATAACCCCTCCCCTCAGCAGCAACCTTGACCAGACAGAATCAGGAAAAAAAATATGCTGAGAGTCTCAAAGACTACTTGGCAAAACTGCTGACATTACAGTTGCTGTTCTAGTGGAGTTGTTCCCACGCCAGCTGTTCCCATGCCAGTTTATGACTTTTGCTGCACCACAGTGGCTTGTATCCAGCTGCCATTTTTCCCAGAAGGTCATGCTTGAGCTCCACCTGCATGTGCAAGAATACTGTCTCTGTATCTCTGGACCACATGGTTAATAGAAAGGTCCACATGACCACAAAACATATGGCCCAGCAAGCATGGGCAGGAACAGTACATCCCGCCCAAGTGCCCACGAGGCTATGCAACAGCCCAGGCAAAGGAAGGTTGGTTGGGGCTCTGGTAGTAAAGAGATGGAGGGTTGGGGTGTTGGTGGTCAGGAGGAGGAGTTTTGGGTTGATGATGGAAAGGAAGAGGGTTGTGGTGCTGATGTTGGAGAGAAGGAACTTTGGGGTGACCTCAAAGGGGACATTTCACTCCTAATCCAAAAAAAAATAGTCAGTTATATCACAATCAAAAAGGGAGCACGGGTAATCTCTTTATTGCATCTCCTGATGCTGGCTGGGCTAACACCTAATATGAAAAGGCTTGCCATCCACCAACAAGGTCGCTTTCGTTTCACCCATTCGTTTTTGCCCCCGGCAAAGCTGCCTTCTGCACAAGAGAGGTGTGATTAAAGCTCCTCTTCTATAGCATTGCCATAGCTGCCATTACATTCAATCGGGTTTCAGGCTGCACTAAACTGGAGGCATACCTGTAAGGAGAAGGACATATGCTGGTCACCCTCACACATGTTGGGTTTGGGTTTGCCACTTGTATTTTGACACAGACAAAGCTGCCTTCTGTGTGCTGCACTTTTTTTTAACATTTATATTTCAAAATAAAAAAGGAGGCTTTATGGCTTCACAGAATCCTACCTTGTAGACGAGAGAGAGTAGAGATAGGAATATCTTTAATGTTAAGAAAAAAATATGTTTAACAAGCACAGACACAACCAGATAAGGACTTTCTATTTAAGGAGAGAGAGGCCAACAGTCAAAGATAGAAAGATACAAAGAGCAGAAATATGATTTATGATAGTAAGACCCATTTTCCAAACTGCCAACAGTATTTTGTATTGTTATGTTATTTGTTTGGAACAATGGGGCTGATTTACTAATGAATCTGCGCTGCGCCGGTACATGCCTTAATTAGTGCGCTGGATGAATCCCTAATTAGGCGCATGAACCGGCGGCAGCAGCAGCGCGATGTGATTGATAACTAAAGCCGCCGCCGAACTCCCTGTATAAGTCTATGGGGGGAAATCTTAATAGTGAATTTTAAAGGCTAATCTGGAAGTTTTGTCCTAAAAAGTGTTTGGGGACCTCAGTCCTGCCCCAGGGGACATGTACCAATGCTTTTTTTATTTTTTAAAACGGCCGTTTTTTCGGGAGCAGTGATTTTAATAATGCTAAAAGTGCAATAATAAAAGTGTAATTTTCCTTTAAATTTCGTACTATGGGGGGCTCTAATGTCAGCATGTGAAAAAGCGCATGTTTCCCGTGGTTAGAACTGTCTCTGCACAAAATGTCATTTTTCAAAGGAAAAAAGCCATTTAAAACTGACTCGCGGCTATAATGAATTGTCGGCTCCCGGCAATTGCAGGAGAATTCATTCATTAAAAAAAGGGAAAAAAAAGCGTGGGGGTCCCCCCAAATTCAATAACCAGACCCTTTAGGTCTGGTATGGATATTAAGGGGAACCCCGCCGTCAATTTTTTAAAAAAAATGACGTGGGGTTCCCCCCAAATATCCATAACCAGACCCTTCGGGTCTGGTGTGGAATTTAAGGGGAACTCCACTCCAAATTAAAAAAAAAATGGCGTGGAGTCCCCCCTAAAATCCACACCAGACCCCTTATCCGAGCACGTTGACCTGGCCGGCCGCAGAAAAGAGGGGGGGACAGAGCGCGGCCCCCCCCCTCTCCTGAACCGCACCAGGCCACATGCCCTCAACATTGGGAGGGTGTTTTGGGGTGCCCCCCAAAACACCTTGTCCCCATGTTGATGAGGACAAGGGTCTCTTCCCCACAACCCTTGCCCGGTGGTTGTGGGGGTCTGCGGGCAGGAGGCTTATCGAAATCTGGAAGACCCCTTTAACAAAGGGGCCCCCCAGATCCCGGCCCCCCCCCGGTGTGAAATGGTAATGGGGTACCTTGTACCTCTACCATTTCACGAGAAAAAAAATGTAAAGGGTTAAAAAAGACAAGAGCCGGTTTTTGACAAGTCCTTTATTATCTTCTTTCTTCTTTTCTTCGGGTTTCTTCTTCCTCCATCTTCTTCCTCTGCTTCTGTCTTGGGTCTTCTATTCCCGCATCTTGCCCGGCGTGTTCTTCCATCTTCTGTTCCTCCCGCTGTCCTTCTCGTCCGCATCTTCTTCTCCTTCTTCTTCTTCGCCGGAGGCGCCGCTTCCAATTGAATTGCCCGCTTTCTGGAACATGTGACCACGCCCCCCTCTGACGCACTGGCACCACACGGGGACTTTCCTAAGAGCTTGCCCGTGGCGTCAGAGGGGGGGGCGTGGTCCGGCAGACAGCGGGGATTTCGATTGGAAGCGGCCGCTCCGGCGAAGAAGAACAAGAAGGAGAAGATGCGGACGAGAAGGACAGCGGAAGAAGATGGAAGAACACGCCAGTCAAGATGCGGGAATAGAAGACCCAAGACAGAAGCAGAGGAAGAAGAAGGAGGAGGAAGAAGAAACCCGAAGGAAAGAAGAAAGAAGATAATAAAGGACTTGTCAAAAACCGGCTCTTGTCTTTTTTAACCCTTTACATTTTTTTTCTCGTGAAATGGTAGAGGTACAAGGTACCCCATTACCATTTCACACAGGGGGGGGGCCGGGATCTGGGGGGCCCCTTTGTTAAAGGGGTCTTCCAGATTTCGATAAGCCTCCTGCCCGCAGACCCCCACAACCACCGGGCAAGGGTTGTGGGGAAGAGACCCTTGTCCTCATCAACATGGGGACAAGGTGTTTTGGGGGGCACCCCAAAACACCCTCCCAATGTTGAGGGCATGTGGCCTGGTGCGGTTCAGGAGAGGGGGGGGGCCGCGCTCTGTCCCCCCCTCTTTTCTGCGGCCGGCCAGGTCAACGTGCTCGGATAAGGGGTCTGGTGTGGATTTTAGGGGGGACTCCACGCCATTTTTTTTTTAATTTGGGGTGGAGTTCCCCTTAAATTCCACACCAGACCCGAAGGGTCTGGTTATGGATATTTGGGGGGACCCCCACGTCATTTTTTTTAAAAATTGATGGCGGGGTTCCACTTAATATCCATATCAGACCTGAAGGGTCTGGTTATTGAATTTGGGGGGACCCCCACGTCATTTGAATAATTATTTTAAAATTCGTACCATGGGGGGGGGGGAATGTCAGCAGGTGAATAAAGCGCACTTTTCCTGCGGTTAGAAATATGTCTTTGCACAAAATGACATTCTGAAAAAAAAAAAAAAAAAAAAAAAAAGCCATTTAAAACTGACTCGCGGCAATAATGAATTGTCAGCTCCCGGCAATTGCAGGAGAATTCATTCATAAAAAAACGAAAACAAAAAGCGTGGGGGTCCCCCCAAATTCAATAACCAGACCCTTTAGGTCTGATATGGATATTAAGGGGAACCCCGCCGTCAATTTTTTAAAAAAAATGACGTGGGGTTCCCCCCAAATATCCATAACCAGACCCTTCGGGTCTGGTGTGGAATTTAAGGGGAACTCCACTCCAAATTAAAAAAAAAATGGCGTGGAGTCCCCCCTAAAATCCACACCAGACCCCTTATCCGAGCACGTTGACCTGGCCGGCCGCAGAAAAGAGGGGGGGACAGAGCGCGGCCCCCCCCCTCTCCTGAACCGCACCAGGCCACATGCCCTCAACATTGGGAGGGTGTTTTGGGGTGCCCCCCAAAACACCTTGTCCCCATGTTGATGAGGACAAGGGTCTCTTCCCCACAACCCTTGCCCGGTGGTTGTGGGGGTCTGCGGGCAGGAGGCTTATCGAAATCTGGAAGACCCCTTTAACAAAGGGGCCCCCCAGATCCCGGCCCCCCCCCTGTGTGAAATGGTAATGGGGTACCTTGTACCTCTACCATTTCACGAGAAAAAAAAAGTGTCAGTGTAAAAAAAGACAAGAGCCGGTTTTTGACAAGTCCTTTATTATCTTCTTTCTTCTTTCCTTCGGGTTTCTTCCTCCTCCTTCTTCTTCCTCTGCTTCTGTCTTGGGTCTTCTATTCCCGCATCTTGCCCGGCGTGTTCTTCCATCTTCTTCCGCTGTCCTTCTCGTCCGCATCTTCTCCTTCTTCTTCTTCTTCTTCGCCGGAGCGGCCGCTTCCAATCGAAATCCCCGCTGTCTGCCGGACCACGCCCCCCCTCTGACGCCACGGGCAAGCTCTTAGGAAAGTCCCCGTGTGGTGCCAGTGCGTCAGAGGGGGGCGTGGTCACATGTTCCAGAAAGCGGGCAATTCAATTGGAAGCGGCGACTCTGGCAAAGAAAAAGCCGCGCACAAGCTTCAAATTGAATTGCCCGCCCTCTGACATGTGACCACGCCCCCCTCTGACGCACTGGCAGCACACTCCTAAGAGCTTGCCCGTGGCGTCAGAGGGGGGGGCGTGGTCCGGCAGACAGCGGGGATTTCAATTGGAAGCGGCCGCTCCGGCGAAGAAGAACAAGAAGGAGAAGAAGATGCGGACGAGAAGAACAGCGGAAGAAGATGGAAGAACACGCCGGGCAAGATGCGGGAATAGAAGACCCAAGACAGAAGCAGAGGAAGAAGAAGGAGGAGGAAGAAGAAACCCGAAGGAAAGAAGAAAGAAGATAATAAAGGACTTGTCAAAAACCGGCTCTTGTCTTTTTTAACCCTTTACATTTTTTTTCTCGTGAAATGGTAGAGGTACAAGGTACCCCATTACCTTTTCACACAGGGGGGGGGCCGGGATCTGGGGGGCCCCTTTGTTAAAGGGGTCTTCCAGATTTCGATAAGCCTCCTGCCCGCAGACCCCCACAACCACCGGGCAAGGGTTGTGGGGAAGAGACCCTTGTCCTCATCAACATGGGGACAAGGTGTTTTGGGGGGCACCCCAAAACACCCTCCCAATGTTGAGGGCATGTGGCCTGGTGCGGTTCAGGAGAGGGGGGGGGCCGCGCTCTGTCCCCCCCTCTTTTCTGCGGCCGGCCAGGTCAACGTGCTCGGATAAGGGGTCTGGTGTGGATTTTAGGGGGGACTCCACGCCATTTTTTTTTTTATTTGGAGTGGAGTTCCCCTTAAATTCCACACCAGACCTGAAGGGTCTGGTTATGGATATTTGGGGGGAACCCCACGTCATTTTTTTGAAAAATTGATGGCGGGGTTCCCCTTAATATCCATACCAGACCTAAAGGGTCTGGTTATTGAATTTGGGGGGACCCCCACGCTTTTTTTTTGGTGTTTTTAATGAATGAATTCTCCTGCAAATTCCAAGAGCTGACAATTCATTATAGCCGCGAGTCAGTTTTAAATGGCTTTTTTCCTTCAGAATGTCATTTTTCACATGCTGACATTACACCCAGGGCCGCCATCAGGGGGGTACAGGCAGTACACCTGCAGGGCCGCCATTAGGGGGGTACAGGCATTACACCGCCCGGGGGTCCCCAGGTGCCCCCAGGGGCCCGGATGGGAACCACCCTAAAACAAAAAAAAACAATTTTTTTTTTTTTTTTTTTGTTTAAGGGCTCCGAAGGTCCCCAGGGGCCCGGAGGCCACTAAGGGCCCCAGATGGCAAGCCCTTTTTTTAAAATAAAATATATATATTTAAAAAAATATATATATTTTTTTAATATATTTTTTTGTTTTTTTTTAAGGAAAGGGCCCAGAGGTCCCCAGGGCCCTGGAAGGCTACCCCCTTGTTTTTTTACTTTTTTTCGATAAATGTTATATTTAAAAAATATATATATATGTATTTTCTCTCTTTTGTATTTTTATTTGATAAAGAGCACAGAGGTCCCCAGGGCCCCGGATGGCTACCCCCCTTTTTTATATATATTTTTCTTTATTTCTTATTTCTGTCAAAAATTTTGTAAAGGGCCCCTCCGCTCCTCAATTTGTGGCACCACCCCCCCCCCCCGCTTCTCAATTTCATGCGGCAGCACCCCCCCCCGGTTCTCTGCTCCAGGGGGCCCATGCCTGAAGCTGTGTAAGGGGCCCCAAAATTCATGATGGCGGCCCTGTACACCTGTAAGGGGCCCGGGGGTCCGGAGGTGCCCAGATGCCTGGAGGCCCCCCAGCGCCCCAGATGGTAACCCCCCTCTTTTTTTTTTTGTATATATATTTGTTAGTTGGTTTTTGTAGGATTTTTTATTAAAGGGCCAATTTTTGGAATTTAATATTTTTTAGCAGTCTGGAGGTCCCCAGGGCCCCGGGTGGCAACCCCCCAAATTTTTTGTTATTAAAGGGCCAATGTTTTGGTTTAGGGGTCTGGAGGTCCCCAGTGGCCTGGTCCCCAGTGGCCCGGAGATCCCCAGGGCTCCAGATGACAACCCCCCACCTTTACAAAAAAATCAAAAAAAAAACATATGATATATTTTTTGGTTATTTTTTAAACATATATATATATAATATAATTTTGAAAGCTCCCAGAGGGCCCCTTTTTGCTTCTAAAAATGTTATAAACATTTTCCCCAGGTTTGTTACTTTTTACTTTAATTTCTTTTTTAAAGTGTATTTTGTGCGTGAAGTCGAGAGAGAGGAGCTGGACTTGCAATCGCCATCCTTCTCCATGCCCCCGGTGGCAATGGTGGGTGTGAGGGGGGCCTCACCCCACCTGCTACACTTGGGAGCCCAATGGGACAGAGGGACTCCCCCTATGAAGGAGTGTAGCCCACCCAGCCAGCCCTGTAGGTCCTTCACCTCCCTTTATTTTAGGAGACCTCATGGCCAAAGTGTGTGCAAGTGTGGTGTTTTTTTTGTGGGGGGGGGGGGGGTGGGCATACTAAGCACAGGCGTACCTTGCATAGCACACCCACCGGGAGCCGGGCTGACACCACCAAACTCAATTCACATGTAGCCGAGACCGGGATCCGAACCCTTGGCTGCAGAGGTGAATGGCTTGTCAGCGCAGTGCCATTCACGTTGAGCCACCGCAGCTCCCATCCAATGTTATTTTTTTTTTAGATTTTTGGTAGTTATTTTTTATTAAAGGGCCCAGAGCTCCCAAGGCAACCCCCTTTTTTATTATTTTATATATGTAGATATTGTAATTTATTTTTCATTAAAGAGCCCAGAAGTTTCTTTTTATTAAAGGGCCCAGTGGTCCCCAGGGCCCCCGGATGGCTACCACCCTTTTTAATATATATTTTTCTATATGTATTTTTTAGTAAAGGAACCCCCCGCTTATCAAATTGCGGCAGCCCCCCCCCCTTCTTAATATCAGGCGGCACCCCCCCCCCCTATTCTCTGCTCCAGGGGGCCCATGCCTGAAGCTGTGTAAGGGGCCCCATAATTCCTGATGGCGCCCCTAATTGCCTCCCCCCCCCCCATGGTACGAAATTTCAAGGAATTTTTCACTTTTATTGGTGCACTTTAACCACTTCCATACCGCGCCTATTCTGGCACTTCTCTCCTTCATGTAACAATTATATTTTCTTCCTTGAAACTTACTCAGGACCCCCAAACATTATATATATTTTATTAACAAACACCCTAGGGAATAAAGTGGCGGCCATTTTTTCGGACACATTTCCAACAGTATTTGTGCCAAAAATTTTCTAACGTTTTTTTTTTTTTTTGGCTTTCCAAAAAAAAACCTGTTTCATGAATGACAAAATAAGAAAGCAGTAAAGCTAGGCCAATTTTTAGGGATAAGGTAAAAGATGATGTTACACCGAGTAAATAGATACCTAACTTGTCACGCTTTCATATTGCGCACACTCATGGAATGGCGCTAAACTTCGTTATTAAAAATCTCCATAGGCAACGCTTGACTTTTTTTCTCAGGTTACCACTTTTGAGTTACAGAGGAGGTCTAGTGCTAACATTATTGCTCTCGCTCTAACGCACGCTATGATACCTCACATGTGGGGTTTGAAGGATGTTTACATATGTGGGTGGGACTTGCATGCGTGTTCGCTTCTGAGTGCGAGCTACTAGGGACAGGAGCATTTAAATTCCTTTGTTATTTTATTTTTTTACTTAATATTTTATTTTTTGCACTTGTTTGTCCCTTTGTTTGTATTATTTTTCACTTTTCTTCCTATTACAAGGAATGTAAACATCCCTTGTAATAGGACTAGTGTGTGACAGGTCCTCTTTATAGAGAAAGGCGGGGTCAATTAGACCCCACATCTGTCCTCCAGGCTGGAAATCATGGAATTGGTAAAAAAAAAAACATCTCATGCTTTCAGCTGCAATCATGTTCGTTCAGCACAGTAGCGTAGTGTGTAGCATGTTCACCTAGCAGCAAAAGGGTTGCTGGTTCGAATCCCGCCCGTGACACTATCTGCCTGGAGTTTGCATGTTCTCCCTGTGCGGGTTTCCTCCCACAATCTAAAAACATGCTGTAAATTGGATCCTGTCTAAATAAGCCCTAATGTGCAGTAGGAGATTTAGGTTTTGTGCTGCCCTAGGCCTGACCAAATTTTGGCACCCCCCTAATAGAAAAATGACCCACCCTTCCTGTCAAGGCCACACCCTGTTTTTTTATGACCCACCCAGGAATTTTCAGGGGACACACACAAGTTCTGTGGGGGGGGACTTGGGGGGGCCCTTAATTTGCCTACTTTTTCGATCACTTCCTGTTTGGCTATGGGGCAGGAAGTGAAGGCCAATCTCCCCAAACGGACAGGGATAATACAAAATAAACTGACAGAGCTTCTAACCCCCCCCCCCCCCCCCACCAACTCTATCCAAAATGAAAGAAATCCAAAAAATAAAAGTGATGATTATTGTTCCAGTTTAACCCCAAATTTCAGATCATTTTATTGAGAGGCTTAAGAAAATATAACCATGCCAATAGGCCACGATCCAGCGTTGCTAATATGTATGAATGTGTGTTAGGGACCCCCACAAACACCACCCAATGTTAAATCAACTATTTTCATGTTTGTTTTGGGGATGCCTGCACCCCTGATAGGGTAAAGACACCTCACAAATGTTGTCACTTTCTACTTAATTCATTCACTTCCTGCCACACAGCCAAACAGGAAGTGAGGGAAACACCTGAGTAATGTTTTGTTGGGGACACACAGATCAATATAAATAGTTTCCCATTTTGGAAATGGCATTTTGCTGTGTACACCCCAAATTAGTAGGAATCTTGGACTTTGGGGTCCATTTACTAAAGGCAAATCCACTTTGCACTACAAGTGGACAAGCAAGGAAGAAAACTCAAAACTTGGCGGGATTGGAAGTAAAAACCATCAGTGCTTCCCTTCTGATTTTCATTGCCTACGCTTCTACTGCAGAGCGGCTTTGCCTTTACTAAACCCCAAAGTAACTAATCATTTGGGGTGTACACTGCAGTGCAATTTGCTTAATGGTGACACTAGTTAGATTGACCTGTGTCCCAAAGAAAAGACCATTGGTAGGGTTTTAACCTCACTTCCTGTTCAGCTGTGTGACAGGAAGTGAAGCCAATTTTAGGAAAAGGGACACAAAGCCCAACCTAAAAACACTAGCAGGGGTTCTAACACTCAATTGGCTTCCCTCAAACAACCCACAATTAGAATAGGATTGTCTTGTGCTAGTTTCAAGCACAGCGCTGTAAATCAGCACTTCAAGCCTGTCCAAAAAAAAACACACCACCCCCCCCCCCCCCACCTCCAACAGGCCCTGTTTGCAGCTTTTCCTACATCTTGCACATGTGCTTTAAAAAGTCAGTCTGGACATCAGTTCTAGGAAACATTACTTACCGCTTTGTCCTTCCTTTTCTGGTGACTAAACATTTCATGCATACACACCAGGAAAGATCTTAGAGACAAATCACACTTGATGGTTTAGGCCCAAACTAGTTCAGCTGCAGCGGTTGAAATCCATAGCAGGAAAAAAATAATCACAAAACAAACTTCAAAATTTGAAAGTAAATTTTATTGGTCCACAAAACAAGGAAAGCAAAACAAAAAATTACAAATAAACACACCAAAAATATATACAAACACCTAAAAACAAAAAAGACCAACGTTTATTTCACAGTCATTGGAAAATAAATCATGCTTTTGAAATAACAGGATAGACCCACAGGATTAAAACATTAGTCATTAACATCTTGAGAAACATTTAGCAAAATTATGTAGCAGAGAAAACATCAAAAAATACAAAACTTGCTCCAAAACATCTCTGTTTCACTCCGCCATTCCTTCCAGCCAGCAAATCTGCCCCCTCTGAGGGGCAGCTGACACGTGCAGTATCCACGCTTTTTATAACATGTGTGCTAATGAACCAATTGGAAACACATGAAGAAATGTCAGCCTCTAGTTTGTGTGCACTTGGAACTGCTTACACCTGTTAAGGATGTCCTTAAATTACTAAGCCAAAAAAAGAGCTTTCTGAGCATGCTCAGAAAGATGCAAGTCATTTTCAGGATGAAACTTCCAACTTCTTTTTCTAACTGTTCGAGCATGCCCAGTTCACTCGAAATGCAGTACCAGAATCAAATCTGCAATGGCGGATGAAAGCATTAGAGGTGTTAAATTTTTTTTTGGTCCCCATGAAGTGATGCTTTACAAGCTGAACGGGAGGTCTTATCGAATTTTTACGTAACAAACCTAAATAGTAATAATTTAAAAGCCCCTGTCCCTAGTAGCTCGCAGTCAGAAGCGAACAAGCAGCATTTTTATTGTTTCCGGTTACCAGTTTAGATTTACAGATGAGGTCTAGTGCTATAAATATTCCTCTTGCTGTTACGCACGCTATGATACCTCACATGTGTGGTTTGAAGAATGTTTCCATATATGGGGGCGGGCCTTAAATGTGTAAGCCCCGCCCACATATTGAACCCCCGTTCAAACCCCACATGTGAGGTATCATAGCGTACGTTAGAGCGAGAGCAATACTTTTAGCACTAGACCTCCTCTGTAAATCTAAACTGGTAACCTGAAACACATAAAAAAGCGTTGCCTATGGGTATTTTCAAGTACTGAAGTTTGGCCCCATTCCATGAGTGTGTGCAATATTAAAGTGTAACATGTTGGGTATCTATTTACTCGGTGTAACATCATCTTTCACATTATGGCCATAAATTGGGCTAACTTTAGTGTATTCTTAATTTGTAACCACTTGAGCCCCAGAGCATATTACTGGTCACTGACGGGGCCATTTTTTGCATTTCAACACTGCGTCATTTTGACTGACAATTGCGTGGTTGTGCGACGTGGCCCCCAAAAAAATTGGGCGTCCTCATCCTCCCCCCCCCCCCTAAAAATTCATTTTTTTTTTTTTGTTGGTGGTATTTGATCACCTCTGCGTTTTTTCTTATTTTTGCTTGACCCAAAACTATAGCGACAATTTGGTAACTAAAAAAACATCTTTTTTACGGTTTGCTATAATAAATCTCCCCCAAAATATATTCAAAAAATGTTTGCCCTCAGTTTAGGCCGATAAGTATTCTTGGACATCTTTTTGGTTGCAAAAAATCACAATAAGCGTTTGATTGGTTTGGGCAAAAGTTCTAAGTAGGGGTTGGTCTTATGGGTTTTTTTTGAATAATTTTTTGTTTTACTAGTAATGGTGGCTATCATTTGTTTTTTCTGTCTAATGCGACATTGTGGCGGACACATTTTTGTGAGATTTGGCATTTTTGTAGCGAGCAATGGTATATCAATGCATTGCTTACTATAAAAATGACACTGGCAGGGAAGGGGTTAACACTAGGGGCGCGGAAGGGGTTGAATATGTTACCTGGGTGTGTTCTAACTGTAAAGGGGGTGGGACTGTGTAGGGGAAATGACAGATCGCTGTTCATACATTGTAGGGACAGACGAGCAGGCATTCCCCCCCCCCCCCTGACAGGACCGGGATAAAGGGGAACTCCACCCCAAATTACCAAAAAAAAACGGCGTGGGGGTCCCCCTTCTGGTGCACAACAGGCTCTTAGATTTGATCTGGAACATAAGGGGTTAAACCCACGCCAAAAAACGGCGTGGGGTTCCCCCTCAGATCCAGACCAAACCCTTCTCCCAGGCACGCAGTCTGGCCGGACAGGAATGGGGGTGGGGACGAGCGAGCGCCCCCCCCCCTCCTGAGCCGTACCAGACCACATGCCCTCGACATGGGGGAGTGTGTGCTGTGGGGGAGGGGGGCACTGCCCCCCCACCCCAAAGCACTCTTGTCCCCATGTCGAAAGGGACAAGAGCCTCTTCCCGACAACCCTGGCCGTTGGTTGTCGGGGTATGCGGGCGGGGGGCTTATCAGAATCTGAGAGCCCCCTATATTAAGGGGGCCCCCAGATTCTGGCCCCCCACCCTATGTGAATGAGTATGGGGTACATCGTACCCCTACCCATTCACCGGGTGGAAAAGTGTAAACACAAAAAAAAACACACAGAAAAAAATAATTTATTAGTCAGCTCCGGGGGTCTTCTGCCGGGACCCCCCACCACCAGCCCATTGGGCCCCGGGCTTCGCCGTCTTCTGCCGGGGGGGGACACCCACCGATGATCTCCGCCATGTCCAGCCAGGCCCCCACCCCAAAATTAGCTCTTTCACATCCGGGGGGGGCCGGCCGAAAGAAGCAGAGAACAACGGGGGCGGAGCCCCTCGGTCTTCCAGACGTTTTCTGCCGGGGGGGCTCCAGCCCCGCACCGGTCTTCGCCGCCGCCTTCCGCCGGGGGGGGACACCCACCGATGCTCTCGGCCATGTTCGGCCAGGCCCCCTACCCCAAACAAAGCTCTTTTACATCCGGGGGGGGCCGGCGGAAATGGCGGAGAACAACGGGGGGCGAAACCCCTCCTCGGTCTTCGCCTTCCGCCGGGGGGGTACACCTACCCCCCCCCCGGTCTTCGCCGCCGCCTTCCGCCGGGGAGAGAGACACCCACCGATGCTCTCCGCCATGTTCGGCCAGGCCCCCTACCCCAAACAAAGCTCTTTTACATCCGGGGGGGGCCGGCGGAAATGGCGGAGAACAACGGGGGCGTCGCCACTCCTCGGTCTTCTAGCCGTCTTCTGCCGGGGGGGGGAAACACCCACCCATGCTCTCCGCCATGCTCGACTGTGCCCCCACCCCAAAATGAAGCTCTTTTACATCCGGGGGGGGCCGGCCGAACACAGCGGAGAACAACGGGGGTGTCGCCCCACCTCGGGCTCCTCCCAGGGCTTCTTTCGCCGGAGGGCGCCACTCTCCGGGCTTCTCGACGTTGTCTTCCGCCGCGGGGGCCAGGCCTTCTTCGCACATCCCATCCAGGACTTGGACGTGGCGGGCTTCTCGTCGCTCTCTTCTGCCGCTGCCCCCTTCACCACGAAGCTCCGTGCTTGTTTGATGAGGGCAGCGGGCTTCCGTCGTCTTCTCCGGGGCGAGGGTCGTACATCCCACCCCGGATTTCGTCGCCGTCTTCTGCCGCTGCCCCCTTCACCACGAAGCTCCGTGCTTGTTTGATGAGGGCAGCGGGCTTCCGTCGCAGTCTTCCGCCGCGGGGTGACACTCGCGGGCTTCTTCTTCCATTCGATGTTGACACGGCGAGGTCCGGCGCTGAAATGCCTTCTGAGCGGCGGGCAAGGACTTATATTGGCATTGGGCGTGGGCGTGGTTATGCCAACATGTGACCTCAACCCATGTGACAGTGATGTGACGTGACATCACTGTCACATGGGTTAAGGTCACATGTTGGCATAACCACGCCCACGCCCAATGCCAATATAAGTCCTTGCCCGCCGCTCAGAAGGCATTTCAGCGCCGGACCTCGCCGTGTCAACATCGAATGGAAGAAGAAGCCCGCGAGTGTCACCCCGCGGCGGAAGACTGCGACGGAAGCCCGCTGCCCTCATCAAACAAGCACGGAGCTTCGTGGTGAAGGGGGCAGCGGCAGAAGACGGCGACGAAATCCGGGGTGGGATGTACGACCCTCGCCCCGGAGAAGACGACGGAAGCCCGCTGCCCTCATCAAACAAGCACGGAGCTTCGTGGTGAAGGGGGCAGCGGCAGAAGACGGCGACGAGAAGCCCGCCACGTCCAAGTCCTGGATGGGATGTGCGACCCCCGTCCAGGCCGAAAAAAATCGAGGGGGGCGGCAAAGAAGAAGGCCTGGCCCCCGCGGCGGAAGACAACGTCGAGAAGCCCGGAGAGTGGCGCCCTCCGGCGGAAGACGGCGAAAGAAGCCCTGGCCCCTAGTAGGAGCCAGGCAGAAGCCGGCGACGAAATCCGGGGTGGGATGTACGACCCTCGCCCCGGAGAAGACGACGGAAGCCCGCTGCCCTCATCAAACAAGCACGGAGCTTCGTGGTGAAGGGGGCAGCGGCAGAAGAGAGCGACGAGAAGCCCGCCACGTCCAAGTCCTGGATGGGATGTACGACCCCCGTCCAGGCAGAAGAATTTGAAGGGGGCGGCGGAAGACCCTAAAAAGTGAAAACGTTCACCAGGTGAATGGGTAGGGGTACGATGTACCCCATACTCATTCACATAGGGTGGGGGCCCGAAATCTGGGGGCCACCTTATTAAACGGGGCTCCCAGATTCTGATTGGCTCCCGCCCGCATACCCCGACAACCAATGGCTAGGGTTGTCGGGAAGAGGCTCTTGTCCCGATCGACATGGGGACAAGAGTGCTTTGGGGTGGGGGGGCAGCGCCCCCCTCCCCCAAAGCACACACTCCCCCATGTCGAGGGCATGTGGTCTGGTACGGCTCAGGAGGGGGGGGGGCGCTCGCTCGTCCCCACCCCCATTCCTGTCCGGCCAGACTGCATGCCTGGGATGAGGGCTTGGTACGGATCTGGGGGGGAACCCCACGCCGATTTTGGCGTGGGTTAACCCCTCACGTTCCGGACCAAGCCGGAGAGCCTATTGTACCCCTGGGGGGGGAGCCGCGCCGGTTTCACATTTGAAATTTGGCGCGGAGTTCCCCTTCAGTGTCAGCGCAGCCCGAGAACAGCTCGGAGCTTGCCGTGCGCCGCTCCAGGCAGTGCAAACACTGCTACGCCGCCTGGTATTTACCAAGGATTTCCCGGCGTACTGAAGAGGCGCGCGGTGAGCTCCGATTTTTCCCTCTGCGCATGCCCAGTATGCAAGTGAACCTTCCGAGGTTCTAGCGTACTTTGCAAGGGCACGGGGATCGGGTCCCAAAAGTCACTTTCCCTTTCAAATCGGCCCGCCACACAAGTTGAAACACATGTCACTACACTTCCCCTGCATCACCCCCCTCCCTCCCCTCATAAACTCCCGCCCGAATCCCCGATGTTTACATTACTAAATGCCGCACGCCAGCTCTGTACTGGCGTGCTGTGCGCCCTCTTCTGGGCGCATTAGGCACTTTAGTAAATGAGGAAACACGCTGCACTGGCAGCGTGTTTCTTTTGTAAATGTCAAAAACAGGTTTACTCCTGCTTGTGCACCATGAGTCTTGGCGCACAGGCTTGGTAAATCAGCCCAAATATTTCAAGATCATTTGTTTATTATTTTATGTTTTTATCTTCAAATAATTTATTTGGAATTTTTTTGTAGTAAGGCTGCCCCTGCTCTGGTCAAATAAAGACAGCAGGCAGGAATAGCAAGGCCATAACAACTGCTTACAATCAATCACTTTCATTAAAGTAGAAAGAAGTATGAAAGAGAGAGAGTGGGTAACCCCGGTCAGTTTTTTTGTTTTTCTTTTGCCAATCTGTCCCAGTGAGGGAATTCCCCTTCACTTGTCCCATAGCCAATATAAGAAATAAGAGGAAATCTCCATTCTGCTAAGCAAGAGAGGGCCTTCACCACAGCGTGGTAAATTAGCGACTGAGAAGCAGCATTTTTGGGGATGTAAACTGTTTTTCCGATAACATTACTTTTGGGTGTCCATGCTGGACCAATGGCAGAAGGTGGCCCCAAAAGTGCTTTAGGTGATAGCCTTTCCTGCTGCACATGTCATGTCAGAGAGAGGGCCTTTAACACATCACCTAATGAAACAATCTTTCACCCATGTACTTCAGGGCCATCTCCAGGAACATGTGAGAAAGGAATAATTTATGTGATCGCTTTGTCAACAGGACCTACTCCACCAAGACTTGAACCAAGAAATCAAATAGCAGTGTTATTATTTCTCTGTAAAAAAAATCCGCAAAATATAGTAAATGTACAATCTCTAAACACTTTGACTAGGCCACTTTGTAAACAGGACTCACACCAGACATTTGTAAATCAAGAGATAAGCATATGAGCGTCGTCATTACACTGTAAACAGCACACAAAATATTATAATGAGTACATACCCAGTCTTTAAATACTTTGACTGATTTGTCAACAGGACCCAAACCAGCCAGCTTTTAATAAACAATAAAAAAGTATTATTGTGTATTTATTTCACTGTAAAAAAAAAAAAAATATATATATATGTATATATATATATATATATATATATATATATATATATATATATATATATATATATAGTAATGTAGTGAGTAAGTAAGTACACAGTCTTTAAACACTTAGACTAGGCCATTTTGTCAAGAATGTCTCCCCAATTTTTTATAAGAGTGTGTAAAACTCAGTAGTGTGTCTGTGACTCATTAAGTAATTATTGAAATTTTCAGCAATAACCAGCAGAATCTAACTCTCACTGGAAACACTTTCCCTAATATGCTAGAACACTGTGCAACATATGATTAGTGTGTTTGTGACTCAACATAAATATAGACATTTGTGCCCGTCAATACCAGCATTAGCACCTAGCTTTCAGTGCTGTCTGTCATCTTTTCCCAACTACCACATGTCTGCTACAAAATACACTGAGCAAAGGCTTCTGAGATCCTTGACTTTTTTTAGGGAGGGCACTGGCACATAAGAAAACGTCAATGATTGGCCCTTCTAAGCCATCTGACCACAATTTAGAGGTCAGTAAGTGCATTGTTGGTAATAATTACTATGGGTATAAGTGGCCACATTAGTTCACTATTTTCTCAAACCACAAACTGTATATGTTGTGGTCGAATGAATATTCAGGCCAAACCCAAAGCTCATCCCTACTTATTAGTAATTTATGAAATAATAAAAAAAAAAAATCAGACTTAGTGCCTTAAATTTTTCCCTCTACCAGTCTTAATACAGTTCCTGCAGAAAACATTTTTGGAACATGTTTTTGGGGGAGTAACAAAAGGTATTTTTGAGAAAAGGTTCTTTACAACTAATAATAATTTTTGACGTTCAGCCTCTGTTGTAAAAGTATCTACAAAAGTTGTCATAGGTAAGAGTCTGCTTAAGGATGGGTAAATTGGACCAAACATTCTGTAATCCCTATTGCAGAGTCTGAAGCCCTGTACATACTTTGTTTTTTTTGACGAGATTCCTTGCAATATTTCCTTGCTCGCTGGGTGTACACACGGCCATTCAAAAGAACCGCCGCTCTTTTGAATGGCAAGAACGCGGTGACGTCATTAACTACGACGAGCATGCGCTCGTCACATTCGATGCTGTCGCTGCCATCTTGCTGCTTGCTCTCATCGAGCATGCGTGGGTTTCCACAGAGGCAGGTAAAAGTTTCTCGGCAAGAAAACACTGCAGAGAATCCCGACGAGAAAATAGAGAGCAGGTTCTCTATTTTTCTCGTCTAGATTCCCGGCAGTTTTCTTGACGAAAAACCATACACACGCAAGGTTTTCTTGGAAAAAAGCTCTGCCAGCAGTTTTCTTGCTGGTTCTTGCTGAGAAAACCGTGCGTGTGTACGAGGCCTGAAGCTTTGTTCACACGAGACTGCAGAATAAAATTATAGTGTGTGTGTGAGGTCCATCAGGGGGGATGCAACTTAAGTTTCAGAACATTGTACTGTTTACTTTAAAAAAAAAATTAAACTTTGTATGAAGAGTCACATTGTGACTCTTTGTTCGTGTCTCTGCACAACAGTTTGGTTCATTATGCTGCAGTTTGGTGTGAAAAAATGCATCATAAAGGTGGGGGGTGGAGCCAAGGCACCAACTAGGTAGGAGGTGGAACCAAGCGTTTTGGTGTAAAGGGGGCACAAGGAAAATAATTGTTTTCTATGTACCCTTGTGGTGACTGGAGATTATTCAGCGTGGACAAATGGCAATCACAGTACACAGTGTGATGGTTCACTATGGGCTGAAGAGTCTTGATCCACTTCCTAAACTGGGTTCTTCTAATATTTAAAAATCAGTTGCATTTTTTGTAGTTAAAGCCTACACACGACCATTTTTCATGACGAGAAAAACAACGACGTGAAACACGTCAAGAAAAAAATAGAGCAGGTTCTACATTTTTAATGCCCATTTGTCTTGTCGAGAAAAATGCTCTGGAGCATACACACGATAGTTTTTAATGACCAATTAAACAAATTGCATTTTTCTTGTCATGAAAAACAGTCGTGTGTATAAGGGTTTGGTAAAGGTGATGCATCTGTACTTCTTTGTGCCAAGAATTATGTTGAAGAATAACATATACTTGTACCAATGTGTCATGTGAATTATGAAGTGGGCCTCTGTTATAATCTAACCATAAAACCTAGTTCTAGTTACAGTTAATGGGGTGATGGTATGGTATGTGCTAAATGGATGTGCTTGAAAAACAGCAAACTGATAGTGGCTGGATTGCTTACTGATGAAGGTACTTTCAAAAACCTTGTGATAGCTACTCTTATGTTGTTGGTTGTTGGTTAGGATGGGTACAAAGACAGTAAAGGTAAAATTGGTATCTGCATGTCCACTTAAACTGAAGTTAAATCGGCATACAAATTGTTTTCCCTGGTTCTTCCCTTAAATAAATCCTTTTTGCTTTCATTGCAAATCTTATTTAGGTTTCAGTAACATCTTTACTGGACCCCTGTGTGCTTCTCTCTGCAATGCAGACAGATCATGGCTTGTGGGAGGTGCTGTACTTAGCTTCCCTGCCTGAGTAATTTCTTAGCCCTGATACAAGCAGTGGGCTGACCTTTGGCAAGAGTTGTGCGAAAATCAAAATTCACTGGTGGGCCGATGTCAGTCTGGAGGAGTGGGCGTTCCTAGGCAGACTGCATTTACATGCAGACCACCCTAGGTAACACTCACACGTGATTATGAGCCTCTGTGAATAAAACAACTGAAATCCAATGGGTGGGTCAGGGACAGTCAAACTAGGGAGAAATAGGTTGGGAGATGTTCTCCAGGCAGGAAATGAGGCAGGATCTGATTCTGATTCTGATTCCAATGCACATTGTGAGAAACTCACGTTGTGCATTGAAATCAGAGGGAGCATATTCAGTACAGGAGAAGAGCCCATACAACAGTGCAAGAAGCTATGACTACAGTATACACAGGGGCGGATTGACCATTCGGGCATTCGGGCAACAGTATCCAATAACCAGACCTGAGCAAAGTGGCACAATGTTGGTATTTATAGAATTATAAAAGAAAGAGACGTTACATTGGTTTATTGTGATTCTGATTCAGTCAATATCAGTACTTTTAAATCCCCTGCTGGTGTTTTTTTTGTTTAAAGTAGATTTCCATTGAATTAATATCCTGTAATGATATTCCTTAGTGCTGAATTTAACAATTTATTCCCGTGGGTACGGTGAGCTTTGAGATAATCGTTTTAGTTATCAATTTAAAATATACAGGCACGGCAGGCCTACAAGTATTTATTTAAAAATAAATAAAGATAACATGCTACTATGGACGGATTTACATTTTGTAGAACAATAATAGTTATAATGTGACTCTCCTTGACATGCCTTCCACCTGTATCATCTTAATGGGATTATCTACTCAGACACCATTTAGCTCTGCAGGGCACCTATTGAATTACACAAGAGTATATTTGCTGGCATGCTAAAGTTACTTGGTCACTGTGTTTTTAAAACTAAACTTCCCTTTACACACGTTTTTACTAAAGCTGATTGCTGTCAATTAGGAACTATATCGCTATTCATGTGAGGCAAAGCAAAGCTCTAAGAAAATATATTACAATCTGCAGTGTGACACAGGCACTCTGCATGGCCTTTTGGTGCAACTTCTTTATAAAGAAAGGGTTTAATCCCAGATTAGATATTAGTGTGTATTGTACATGACCTGTTTGAAATCATGCACTGCATTATTGTTGTACAGTTATGTTGACTTACTAGTTGAAATACACAATGACCTATAGGCCGTAGCAATTATTTTCCTACAAGCAATAAGGAATAATATTGGCAAATAAAATTGGATTACACTTAAAGAAGATTTTTAATTGTATTACTCACCTCAACCACATTTTCAACATTGATTATTTTCTTAGACTGTGCCACAAATCCCAACACGCCAGCATCCAAAGGAAAAACAATCTCCGAGTCTGGTACTACCAGGCATTCCTCCATGGTGGCATCCTTGTGTACATTGAAGAGTCTGGAGGCTAACTCGCCTGTACCGTTTCTCATACGGAACATAAACAAGCTCATGCGGTCCGCCTGAATAATGAACGAGAGCCTCTTGAGTACATTGAAGACACATCTTTCAACATTGAGGTTCTCCTGGAAACCTCTAATCAGGTCAAAGACTATCTCGCTTTCCTCCACACTGCTTAGATCATGATAGGTGCTGAAGTCCACATTGGTCTTTTCAGTGCTCAGTAGCTCGAATAAAATTTCAGATCTGAATTTATTGTCATAGTAAGTTTTGGCAAAAGCAGGATTGGCATCTAAATACTTCTCTACTGCCTCCTCCGTCAGCGCGGTCATGTTGAGTACAATATGATGGGCTCACGGTGTGCCCTCCCAGAAATGCCTCTAAATCCAGCGGAGATGGGTCAGAACATGAAAATAATGAAAAAAAATATATATATATATAAATCCCCAGGGAAATTTAGGTATCCCCTGGGTATTTCTCCTTCAGGGGACAGAAGGAGATCTTCAGCTCATGCCATCTCCTTGTTCTGAGCTGTAAGCCTGATTTGGAAGCATACGTGTAAGATGATTCTTAGCAAGGCCAGCATTATTCCTCTAATAGTGAAGGTGAAATGGGGATTACCCTGATCATTTTAAATGATCACATGACACCTCTGTAATCCAGTAACCAATCATATTAAAAACTGAACCCAGTGATACAGAATTAACTGCAGTTGGCAGATTAAGAAACACGGTATGTTTATAAAGGAAAACGCATAATGATATCTGTGACTCCCTTGCTGTCTGTCGGGTAAAATGCTGTCATTATTTCACAGATGCAAATGCAGCTACAGTCTCTATATTGCATTCAGACTTACATATATATCAGTAGGATATAATGGTTATGATGTTTATATATTCCTTTTACCCTTATTATTTAAATTGTAGGGTTTACATACATTTGCATACCTTATGTTTTTTGAAATGATTATATTTCAAGACAAGTGTAACAGAACATCAGTTTGATTTTGTTTTTTAAGTCAGCGGCTACAAACATTGTAGCTGATGACTTTTAAGAATCAGGTCTTTACCAGTTCCTGGGGTCCAGCACTGTCTTCCTCTTGCCCGTTCTTCTTACTGCTGCAGGTCCCCAGTGCTGCCATCTTGGAAATGGTTCCTCGGGAAGCCATAGCCTCTTCCAACTGTGCATGCGTAAGCTTGTGCAGCATTTTGTGTATGGCCTTACAGCCTCCTGGGACATGTGATGTGTCCCAGGAGTTTGCGGGAGGAGAGGTGGTGGGCCAGGGAACATCATTTTCATCGGAGTCAAAAAGAAAAAATATATAGAAGAGTATAGATTTCATTGATACCACCATAGACATCACAAAAGCAATTCAGTTAAAATCATACAAACGTTTTATTACAAAAAATTGTATTAAAAAACATCAAACGTTTAAGGATTATGAATACTGTAGAAGGGCATACGCTCCCAATAGACTGAACAGCTGTTTCTATATCTCATACATACAACTGAAATTACAGGAATATAAAAAAAAGTCCCCTTCAATGACAGTAATGAGGAACATGCAGGTAGTCGATGACTCTTATGATATTCACTGCTTCTTTAGGAGTTTTTGGGTAGCAGACCAGTGGCCGATAGTGATGTTTTAGGATGAGGGGCGCAAGACCTTCCCCTTTGACCCCTCCCACTTCTCCTAAGCCCCACCCCTTATATAATCCACCTACTCCACTCCCCTGGATTCCACTTGCTTCCACCGTTAGTGTCAGAATTCAGCCTCTGCATCACAGGACAGAGTATACAGCCCCAGAATCACAGGACAGAGTATACAGCTTAGCATCAAAGGACAGAGTATATAGCTCAGCCTTACAGATAAGGGTATACAGCTTAGTCTCACAGATCAGGGTATTTGGCTCAACCTCACATATCAGGGTATATAGCTCAGCATGACACAGATCAGGGTATAAAGTTCAGCATTACACAGATCAGGGTATATAGCTCAACATGACACAGAGCAGGGTATACAGCTCAGCCTTACAGATCAGGGTATATACTGTAGCTCAGCCTCAGAGAACAGGGTATACAGCTCAGCATGACATAGATTGGGGTATATAGCTGAACATGACACAGGTCAGGTTATACAGCTCAGTGTGACACAGATCAGGGTATATAGCTCTGCATGACACAGGTCAGGTTATACAGCTCAGCATGACACAGGTCAGGTTATACAGCTCAGCATGACACAGATCAGGGTATACAGCTTAGCATGACACAGATCAGGGTATATAGCTGAACATGACACAGGTCAGGTTATACAGCTCAGCATGACACAGATGAGGGTATATAGCTTAGCATGACACAGGTCAGGTTATACAGCTCAGCATGACACAGGTCAGGTTATACAGCTCAGCATGACACAGATCAGGGTATACAGCTTAGCATGACACAGATCAGGGTATACAGCTTAGCATGACACAGATCAGGGTATACAGCTTAGCATGACACAGATCAGGGTATACAGCTCATCCTCGCAGAAAAGGGTATACAGCTCAGCATGACACAGATCAGGGTATATAGCTCAACATGACACAGGTCAGGTTATACAGCTCAGCATGACACAGATCAGGGTATACAGCATAGCATGACACAGATCAGGGTATATAGTTCAGCATTACAATGATCAGGGTATATCCACCCACATCACAGTAGATACACCACTTCCACAGGGAAACTGCATTGTCCACTCACCCTCTGCTTCCCACAGCTTATCACCAGAGGTTTGTCCGGAGAGACCAAGGGGCCCCATTCTGCAGCAAGAGGTGACCATAGCATCCACGGGACTGGTGAGAGGTCTATTTGCCTACTACTGATACTGATAACATGGACTGAGCCACTGAGAACAGTACACCCAATCAATACCACACACATACTGCACTCCATGCCACACTTATGCCAAACCTAGACTGCACCTTTACCAACCCTTTACCACATTATACCAAAACTTTTACCGCATCTGAATCACATCTACCTTGCACCTTTGCCATGACTATACTGTACCTATACTGTACTTATACTGCAGGTTAACTGGGTCTGTTGTTTATCCACTTCGGGTCCGCGCCATTGACAGAATACGTCAACAGCGCGGACCTGAGGCGACGTGATTTTCTTGTAATTCCCCGCGCGCGCCACAGGGTGGCGCACGGCGGGGAAAAACAGTCCCGACGCATCACCGAGGATCCGATGCGTGTACCCGGCGGCCGCGATGTCCGTCAGGTACACGTGATCGTCGGTGAGAGAGCAGGGACGTGGAGCTCTGAGTGTAAACACAGAGCTTCACGTCCTGTCAGTGAGAGGAGACAGATGCTGTTTCTCTTGTATATAGGGAGACAGCATCGATCACCTCCCCCAGTCACCCCCCTCCCCCCACACAGTTAGAACACACCCAGGCAATACATTTAACCCCTTCCTCACCCCCTAGTGTTAACCCCTTCAATGCCAGTCACATTTATACAGTAATTAGTGCATTTTTATAGCACTGGTCACTGTATAAATGTGAATGGCGCCAAAAATGTGTCAAAAGTGTCCGATGTGTCCGTCGCAATATCGCAGTCCCAATAAAAATCGCAGATCGCCGCCATTACTAGTAAAAAAAAAATATAAAAAAAAAATCATAATTATGTCCCCTATTGTGTAGGTGCTATAACTTTTGCGCAAAGCAGTCACTTATTGTGATTTTTTTTTTTTTTTTTTACAAAATCTGGCCCGAACTTCATGTGTTTGAGACAGATACCGGTCTCCAGGTGGTGGCGTGGCAGCAAGAGTTTACATATAGGCTGTTTACATTATTACCGAGCTTGGGCACCTGTACATGTGAGCTGAATTTTTTTTTTTCTGGATAAAAATTAACACACTATAGTTCCTTTCTGGTATGTCTGATGGTGTGATCATTCCTGGAGCGATGACAGAGGAAAGTTTGAGATCCTAGATGGACCACTGAAGCGATCGGCTTGGATGATATCCCTGGGTTTATTGTACAGCGCTTGTTGACCTATATTTATTTAGAGGTCATTGGCTGATGATGAGTGTGTATTTCTTACAGTGGTGGCAGTGACCAGTGCTGCACTGTATGGACATTCTCAGTTAGAAAACAGAAAATTTATTGCACATGGCGTGGGGACTGTTTTGCATGTTTATGGACATTATTTGAATTTTTTTCACTGATTTAATTGTGGTAGCATCTTCCCCTTTTTTGTTATGATTTATTGAAGGTGGAATTTTTCACTATTAAAGGGTGCATCTTCACATATATATGGCTATTTTTAAGGGAATGCACCTGAATGACACTACCTGCCTGGAGATTGCATGTACTCCCTGTGCCTACGTGGGTACTCCGGTTTCCTCCACACTCCAAAGAGATGCTGATAGGTTAATTGGTTTCTGTCTAAAAATGGCCCTAGTATATGAATGTGAGTTTGGGACCTTAGATTGTAAGCTCCTTGAGGGTAGGGACTGATGTGAATGTACAATGTATATGCAAAGCGCTGAGTAAATTGAAAGTGCTATATAAGTACCTAAATAATAATAATAATATAGGATTATCTATAGCAGTTTTTTTCTCTGGGGACTCAAATATCTGCCATTGGAGTCAGATGGTGGGGCAGCCATCTTGGGTAGAATATCATATTAAGGCAATTTTAGACAGTTGTCAATTTACCTACCAGCATGTCTTTGGAATGTGGGAGAAAACCTGAGTATATATACATGTACAGGGTGTAGCTGGCCAGCTAAGACCTGTCCTAGGTTGCTAATGTGACTTACATGCATATACAACTAGATCTGCTAATAACCTTAATACAGTTCACATGTTCATATGTGAGAGATAAAAGCAGAGTTATTTACTGTGACTATATATATGTGTCGCACTACCCCCAAAAGAGCTGCAGGTTTAGATTTGGGCCTGCCGTTACCTTACTGTTCCATATGCTCGTTTCAGGGGACCTCCTTGAAGAGTTGTCCACAAAAATGTCGGCACCAAACAAGTAAAACTATTGATTAAGCCTCAGAGAGATCATAAAGTGTTTAAATAACTTAAAGTGAGAGTGCAGATACTGAAGAAAGAAATATATCTACCATTTTATGCAGAATGACAAGATTAAACAGTTGAACCGCCATTTTGTTATACTTTATTCAATACATGTTTGTACATGGACTATCTGCTGCGAAATTGTCAGTGTTATATATGAAGAAAAGCTGAAGTTAATAAAGAAGTTATCTCAAGAGTTTGGTGTGCTCTTGAAACCTACTGCTTTCATAGAATGGCGCTAGAGGAATTATAGCGTAACAGATAGTCTTGTTTGGACTAAAAGATCAGAGAAATCAAAATTCTTCTAATGCCATAGCGCACTTCATAGTGCTGCGCCTGCCACACAGGGAGCCTAGGTCATTTTTTTGCATGCAAACTTCATGCAGATAGTGTCTTGACCAAAACTCAAGCCATGGACCCCAGTGCTGCAAAGCAGAAGTGCTAACCAATAAGCCAGTTAGCATTACTAATGGGTCACATGATGTGAATCATTTGGTAATTTTTGGTGTTATGCTGAATTTTCAGTCCTTGGTACCCTTTTGTGGGCTCCACAGTGAAGCATTGTTTCATTGATTCTCTAAAAAAAGATGAATAGATAAAAACAAACCTGAGTGTGTGATCCCCTGATGGTGTAGTATTGAATTAGATTAAAGGGTCACTAAAGGAAAAACATTTTTTAGCTAAATAGCTTCCTTTACCTTACTGCAGTCCTGGTTTCATGTCCTCATTGTTCGTTTTTGCTATGATGTCGCTGTAATTCTTCTCTGTTCTGGACACTTTCTGGTTGTCTGTTTCCTGATGAAAAAAGTCATGTGAGCATTCTCTCTGTGGTCACTAATCAAGGAGGTGTGATTACTGTGTGTCTAAAACCCCTCAGAACCAATCAGTTTCATTTTACAAACCATCACTGCCCTGTATTGGCTCTGTGTTTCTGTACATCACAGAAGCATTAAACAGCATGCAAAAACTGAAACTGCAGGTACATTATATGATTGATTTTTAACTATTTTTTATCATTTTTAAAAAGAAAAGGAATCAGTTAACTATTATGTCTCTATACCATGTAAACAGTCATTTCAGAATTTTCTTTTTCCTTTACAACTCCTTTAAGTATGTTCAAGTGAAGCAGAGATGGGAGGTAAATGACATTTTGAAAATGTGTCTAGCTCCAAACAAACCTTTGTTTTGATTGTTTTGGCTGCAAGTGATGCTTAATAGGGTCAAGGAACTCAATATTCAGGTCTGGTGCTAGTAGGAAGCTGTTGAAGGTTGTAATATCTCCGCGAAAAGGTGAGGTGTCAGACTGAAAATAGTCAAAGAGACTTTATTATGTGTAAATATATTTATTGATATTCACCAGTCTTACACATAATAAAGTCTTATCATACTGCAATACTTTTCTTGGATACAATTATCACCATGTTGCCGTGCATGCCCTCCCATCCTTCCCTATGCCTGTCCTCACATTCTTACATCCAGTCAGGTAGGGTAGTACATCGGATACAACTGCTAAGTCTTGCAGTAGCAGTCAGCATCTCAGTTTACTAGAGCTAGACATTTTCTCTCTGTGCCATCATACAGGGGAGTTCCTGTGCACAGGGAACTGCTCTGTATCCCTAATGACATGATCACTGACATTAGTATCATTATTAAAAGGTGGTGGTCATGACAGTTACTATCTGCCAGTGCGCCCTGCTAGCTGTGTAACTCCCTACTTCTCTTTCTGTGCCATAATAATATTTATCACGATCACAGTAATAAGAGAAGTATGAACTTCAAAAAAAAAAACATTTATACCTACCTAGGTGGATACAGCATTGATTTGATGCTGCAACTGTCCCCGCTGGCTCTGCAGTGAGAACTGAGCAATCAAACACCACTGATTGCTCAAGTTCTCCCTATCCGCTCTGAGAAGGGAGCTGTGACTGTCAATCAGAATCTCTCTGCTCTCCCCTTCAGCTCTCACTGGAGGACTGGGCCGTGGAGGGGAGGGAGGGGCTGGCTCAGGTTCTCACTTGATCGCTGAAAGGCTGAGCCAGGTCAGGTCCAGGCATCTGGGTGGATCCCGACCATATGGTCAGGATATTTCCCAAGCCTGGCCTGGCTTAAAATGGGTCACATGAGTGCAGAACGAACTTCACTCCTGTGATCTAGAGGAGAAGTATAGCCAAAATAGGTTTGGCTATACTTCTCTTTTAAAGCTTCTGATACCTATGTTCAATGATCTATGCTGTTCAGGAATTCTTCCATTTTCTTACTCACTTATATTCTGTATGGTATTAACAACCAGGTGCTTAGAATCTACCATCCAAATATTTTCTATGTCACACAGAAAGTTATGTGTGTGCCCAGCTTTGACTGGTTCTGTGTGATGGTTTAAAATTGTAATTTGCAGGCTGATGTGAAGATTGTTACTTTTTCTACCTTACTCTGTATGATCCGTTATAATCCGTGTACACAAGATCAGTCCATCCAATGAGAACAGTCCGAAAGACCGTTTTTATCGGTTAACCGGTGAAGCTGACTGATGGTCTGATGTGCCTACACACCATCAGTTAAAAAAACGATTGTGTTAGAACGCGGTGACATTTACGTGTTTTAACACAACGATTTGCTGAAAAAAACAAAGTTCAATGCTTCCAAGCATGCGCCGACTTGATTCTGAGCATGTGCGGCCTTTTAACCGATGCTTTTGCATACTAACAATCAGTTTTGACCCATAGGTCAGGCGTCCATCAGTCAAATTTTAAAGCAAGTTCTCTTTTTTTTGACCGAAGGATAACTGACCAATGGGGCCCACACATGATGGGCCCACACACGATGGGTTTGGACTGATGAAACGGTCCTTCAGTTCGTTTTCATCGGTTTTGACCGATCGCGTGTACGCGGCCATATAGTGTTGACTCTTCCTTAAGCCAAGGACACACGATCGGTTTGTCTGATGAAAACGGACCGATGGACCGTTTTCATCAGACAAACCGATCGTGTGTGGGCCCCATCGGTTTGTTTTTCATCGGTGAAAAAAAATAGAACATGTTTTAAAATTTTCCAATGGATAAAAAAACGATAGAGAAAAAACGATCGTCAGTCCATCAGTCATAAATCCATGCATGCTCAGAATCAAGTCGACGCATGCTCGGAAGCATTGACCTTCAATTTTCTCAGCACGTCGTAGTGTTGTACGTCACCGCGTTTTGGCACAGTCAGATTTTTGACTGATGGTGTGTAGGCAAGACTGATGAAAGTCAGCTTCATCGGTTATCCGACGAAAAAATCCATTGGATCAGATATCCAATGGAGTGTACAGGGCTTTAGAGTTACATTGTCATGAAAAAGAAAAAGCTTATTTCTAGGAAGGGTTTGACTGAAGAAAAGCTGATAGAGAAGTAATGTGTTGTCTCCTCCCCTTTTGTCTGGGTGCATTAAAATAGCAGCATATTTGTGTGCCATGTGTCTTTTTTGTAGCGCTGGGATGGTGCATAATTTATAAGGCAGTGTTAACACATAGGTCATTGGCTGTTCACCAGCAGTGGTCTATAGCTATCACTCTTCATTATGGTAATGCTCCTTGTAAAAGGGAGGATTATATGACTCACATGATCCTCATAGTTACTCAAGTGACAGGAGCCTTTAGAAGGTGAAAAAGTGTTTTTCCAGCCGTGTGAATGTTCTCTTGCCAGTCCTTAGTAGTTACTGTACCTATGCATTTTTGTATTTTTCTCTTCAGTTTGTTAAATTATTTCACTTACAACTATATCGCCTTAACTTTAAAATTTGCTCAATGGACCTATCTTCTGATCATTAATATATTTAGCTGCGAGTGAGATTGCAGCCCTTTTATCAGACCATGCAAATTATGTTTACTGGCCCTCTAGGGCCCATAAACATCAGTGCGTTAAAGCAAAAATACAGCAAAGTGTGTACTGTGGTGCAGTGACAATCATTTTGAATGGCAAGCTAATGTACATACACAATTTACTGTAATGTATGTGCATTGCATTAAAAAAAATTACATGCATTATTTTCGGTGCCATGCAGCAAATTTAAAATTAATGCTCTGCTTAATACTCAAACTCAAAATTCTTGATAATACACATATAACTAGATGCTGACCAGCCACCAGGTTCGCTCTCCTGCGCGAGAGCCCGTAGCTCTACGGCGGCCACTAGGGGCGCGTGCGCACCCCCTGCTCGCTCCTGACTCCCGCGCCCGGTGGTCGCGATCATTGCTGGGCACCCGCGATCGCTCGTTACAGAGCAAGAACCGGGAGGTGTGTGTGTGTGTCAGGGGAGAAATGCCTGACCGTCTGTTCATACAATGTATGAACAGCGATCAGTCATTTCCCCTAGTGAGTCCACCCCCCTACAGTTAGAACACACCCAGGGAACATACTTAACCCCTCCCTCGCCCCCTAGTGTTAACCCCTTCCCTGCCAGTGGCATTTTTATAGTAATCAATCCATTTTTATAGCACTGATCGCTATAAAAATACCAATGGTCCCAAAAATGTGTCAAAAGTGTCCGAAATGTCCTCCATATTATTGCAGTACCAAAAAAAAAAATAGCTGATCGCCACCATTACTAGTAAAAAAAAAAATATTAATAAAAATGCCATAAAACGACCCCCATTTTGTAAACGCTATAACTTTTGCGCAAACCAATCAATAAACGCTTATTGCAGTTTTTTTAATGAAAAATATGTAGAAGAATACGTATCGGCCTAAACTGAGATAAAAAATGTTTTTTATATATTTTTGGGGGATATTTATTATGGTAAAAAGTAAAAAATATTATTTTTTTCAAAATTGTCACTCTATTTTTGTTTATAGCGCAAAACCTAAAAAACACAGAGGTGATCAAATGCCACCAAAAGAAAGCTCTACTTGTAGGAAAATTAGGACGCCAATTTTGTTTGGGAGCCACGTCGCACGACTGCGCAATTGTCAGTTAATGCGACGCAGTGCCGAATCGCAAAAAGTGTTCTGGTCTTTAACCAGCAATATGGTCTGGGGGTTAAGTGGTTAATGAACATTAAATTAATGCTAGAAGGCATAAACTGGGATAAAATCTTAGGAACAAAGAACACAGAGGAGAGATGGATTTGCTTTAACCACTTCAGATCCGCGCTATTGACAAAAGACGTCAGTAGCGCAAACCTGAGGTGCCAGGTGGACATCTTTGGACGTCTTTTTTTTACCTGCTCACCGCAAGTCCCCATGATCGCGCATCGGCAAAAAACGGTGTTGGCCATGTCCCCTGGACACAGCCAATCACAGATCGTGCTGAATGGCCAATCGCAGAGGCCATCCAGCACTCAATCTCGCCGTCCAATGAGAGATGATCTCAAATGTAAACAAATGAGATCATCTCTCATCGCCGGCTTTCTCTCCTCACACAGAGACAGCGTGTGAGGAGAGAAAGAGATTACAGTGACTACAGTGAGTTAACATAAAAAACAAAACGTTAAAACAGTGCCCACAGTCCCTGCGAGTGCCACCTTGCCAATGCAATCACCCAGTGCCACCTGCCAGTGTATTCTCATCAGTGCCCCTGCCATCAGTGCCACCTGCCCCTGCCATCAGTGCCACCTGCCCCTGCCATCAGTGCCACATGCCCCTGCCATCAGTGCCACCTGCCATCTGCCCGTGCCACCTGCCCTTGCCATCTGCCATCAGGGCAATCTGCCATCAGTGCTACCTGCCAGTGCAATCTGCCATCAGTGCCATCTGCCATTGCAATCTGCCATCAGTGCCATCTGCCATCAGTGCCCGTGCCATCAGTGCCCGTGCCATCTGCCTGTGCCATCTGCCATCAGTGCCATCAGTGCCATCAGTGCCATCTGCCATCAGTGCTACCTGCTATCAGTGCCATCTGCCCGTGCTATCTGCCCATGCCATCTGCCCATGCCATCTGCCGTCAGTGCCACCTGTCAGTGTCATCAGTGCCAACAATGGCTAAAAGATCATTTTCAGCCGAGAAGGCGTACGAAATTGTTGCGGCCGACGGGAGCAACGGGGAGCTCTGCGATTCGGATTCCCGTGCAAATTCAGACAACGAATCTGACGTTAACTACGAGCCAATAGTTAGCAGTGGAACAGAGACATCCGAGGAGGAGGAGGAAGAGGAAGAGGAAGAAGAAGAGGAAGAAGAAGAGGAAGAAGAAGAGGAGGAGGAGGGTCCACCCGCCTGACGAAGGCGTATTGCTAAGGAGGCAGTGCCATCCACCAGCACCGCTGTGCCATCCACCAGCACCGCTGTGCCATCCACCAGAACCGCAATACTTTGGTAAGCAAGGTCACGTACCTCAGTCCCAAAGGGTTAGGTCCCATGCCAGCCTTCCCTATTCCCTTCAGAACCCCTTGTGGCTTCCTTCTAATTCAGGAGAAGCCAATATTCCCCCTTTCACTGCCCAGCCAGGAGTCCAGGTGGACACAGAAAATGTTGCCCCAATTGACTTTTTCAATAACATTTTTACTGACAACATGCTTGCCTCAATTGTGGCCCAGTGCAATCTTTATGCCGAACAATTTATATCCAGTAACCCCACGTCCTATTATGCCCGTCCCTTCGCCCAGTGCCCTCCCCGAAATGACCCAAATTTTGATAAACTTTATTAAATTCGGCCACTACTTAATTATTTTTCCGAAATTTTCCCCCAGTTGTTTACCCCGGACCAACATATATGTGTGGATGAGTCCCTTATAACATTTTCTGTCAGGCTCGGCATAAAACAATTTATTTCCACCAAAAGGGCCATGGGGTGAAGCTCTATAAATTGTGTGACCGAGCAACGGGTTATACTTATGCCTTCAATGTATACGAAGGAAAGGACAGCCAGCTACACCCCCCTAATTGTCCAGACTACATTGGAACCAGTGGGAAAATTGTTTGGGAACTCCTAAACCCACTTATTGAGAAAGGATACCACTTGTATGTGGACAATTTTTATACAAGTTTGCCCCTGTTCCGAAACCTTTTCAAAAAGAACACCCAAGCATGCGGCACCTTGTCACCAAGAAAATAAAAAAAGGGGAGACGGAGAGTTTACGCAATGAGGAAGTTCTGGCTGTGAAATGGAGGGACAAAAGGGATGTGTACGTGCTTTCTACCATCCACAACAACACATTCGTTGAGACCAGAAGGAGGAATGGGCGAATCCAGAAACCAAAATGTATTCAAGATTACAATAAGTTCATGGGGGGTGTCGATTTGAACGACCAGATGCTGGAACCCTACCTTTCCACAAGAAGATCATACCAGTGGTATAAGAAAGTTTCAATTTATTTGTTCAATTTGGCCACGTACAATACCTATGTAATATATCGGAAATCGACTCGAAGACCCAAATCCTACCTTTTATACCAGGAGGAAATCACCACTGCTCTTTTATACCCCAGCAACCCACCAGTAAACATTCGATCCGATGTGGTTAGCCGTCTCTACGAGCGCCACTTTCCAGATAAAATCCCTCCCAAACCAACAGGCCAAAAACGCCCAAAAAAATGCTGGGTGTGATCCAAAGGAGGAGTGAGAAGAGACACCACTTTTTATTGTTCCCAATGCCCTTCCAAACCAGGCCTCTGCGTAGTTGATTGTTTCGCCCATTACCATACCTCACTAAATTATTAGCCACTTCCTGCCATTTACCTTCACACCCCTTATGCCTCTGCTTATCACCCTGGCTTGTTATTTGACCACGCTTATGCCTACCGATTCTGTTTATACCTCTGCCTGATCTGGAACTGACCCTGGACTGTTATTTGACCATGCTTATGCCTACTGATTCTGTTTATACCTCTGCCTGATCTGGAACTGACCCTGGACTGTTTGACCATTCTTTTTGCCTGCCTCTTGGACTGATCTTTTACCCTGCCAGTGGGATTCATAGCACAGGGGTCTCACATATGTGAGGGGCTCCAGAATTATTTTTCTGGATGAAGAAAACAATTGTTTTTGTTTTCTCATTCTAGATTAGGGTCTGGTTGCCCGGAGGCTTCAAAGAGATTTGGGTGGGAGAAGCCTCTACCCCTGTCCCCATTCTGTCCTGAACGAGGCCCTATCTGCCTGCTGCCTGTAGGACCTATGCCATCATGCCTGCTGACCAAGTCCCTGCCTGCTGCCTGGACCAGTGCTATCGTCCTGTGGACAACTGCGCTACTAAAACCACAGGTACATTTTTTGTTTACCCTTTGCTTAGCATAATGTATTTTGGGGTGTAATTCTTGGCATGTGCATGCTACAATATTTGTCCCTAGAACACCTGTTGGTGTTCCTTGCATGTTGGGCCTCTGTATGTGGCCAGGCTGTGAAAAAGTCCCACACATGTGGTATCGCCATACTCAGGAGGAGTAGCAGAATGTATTTTGGGGTGTTATTTTTGCTATGTACATGTGGTGTGTTGGCAATATCTTATAAATGGACAACTTTACATAAAAAAATTGCGTTTTCATTTTTTTATACGTTGGGGTGTTAGCTTTCCAAAATGGGGTCACTTTGTGGGCTTTTCCATTGTCCTGGTGCTCCAGGGCCTTCACAATTGTAAGGGTCCTTTCACACGTGCGGACCATTTTTAAAATCCGTTTTTTATCATCAGTTGATACGTTTTTTCATCCGTTTTTCATTAGTTTTCATCCGTTTTTCATCCGTTTTTTCATCCGTTTTTTTTTTTTGTTTTTAAAAAACTTTTTTTTTTTATTACATATTTTGATGAAAAATGGACGTTAGCGGATCGGATGTTAAACGGATCGTCCGCTAACATCCGTTTTTCGTCCGTTCCGTTTTTTTGATGGAAGAAAAAATATTCATTTTGCAAAGAATTGTGGGAAAAAATTACAACATCAAAAACCTCATCATGCATCATACTAAATACCTTGGAATGTCTACTTTCTAAAAAGGGGTCATTTGGGGGGTATTTGTACTTTCCTGGCTTGTTCGGGTCGCAAGAAATCGTTACAACAGGTGTGATAATGGAAAATTGTATCAAATACTTACCGTAATTTTCCTTTCCTGATGCCAAGACATGGCAGCATACATATGATATAGCCCCGCCCCTATATCCACCCACAGGACACTTTTAACTCTCTATAAAACTCTGACTGAGAGCTACCTCCCCTATTCTCCATATAAAGTACAAAGATCAGAGGGAGGGTTTGTATGCTGCCATGTCTTGGCATCAGGAAAGGAAAATTACTGTAAGTATTTGATACAATTTTCCATTTTCCTGACGCCAGACATGGCAGCATACATATGATACATGAAGAGCTTTCTAGAGGGAGGGTTTAATGCTGTAAACTTAAAAAAGACAAAGAAGCTTGGATAAACTTCCTCCCAAACTCTACTGTAGTAAGAGCTGCTAGATCCACCCTGTGGTGCATTAAGAACATATAATGTGATGACCAGCTAGCCTCTTTGCAGACTGTCTACAGCAGGGATCCTCAAACTACGGCCCTCCAGCTGTTGTGGAACTACACATCCCATGAGGCATTGCAAAACTCTGACATTCACAGACATGACTAAGCATGATGGGAATTGTAGTTCCTGAACAGCTGGAGGGCCATAGTTTGAGGACCCCTGGTCTACAGAGACAACCCTGCCTGTGCTATCCAAGAAGATGACATCACCCTGGTTGAGCGATGAGCTCTAACCATCTCTGGAGGATCCTTACCGGCTCCACATGCCCAGTGAATATTTTCATGATTCAGGCAGAGATGGTTCTGGCCGAAGCCACTTACTCTTTAAATCTTAAACATTCTGAATGTAGAAGTAGCCCGAGATAGGCTTTGAGGACTATAGAATGTCCAACTTGTGCAGATCGGCATCTGATTGCGCTGGGAAGGCTGGAAGCACCCATTGACTGGAAAGACAAAACATGGATGTCACGCTTTGGAACAAAATGATTTTAGCCCAACCCTGTCTGGGAAGAACATGGAATAAGGCTCTGCCGCCCCAAATTTTGGAGTCGACGCACTTTCCCCAGAAATCATGGCTAATAGAAAAGCCGATTTTAAGGAGATCTCCCATAAAGAACAGTGTTCTGTCAAGAGTACAATGAGGGTTTTAGAAAATTGAGGACTACTGCCAGGTCCCATTAAGGGAACCTATTTCTTTTGGGAGGGTATAGTCCAAGTACCTCCTATAAAGTGATCCATCAGCAGGTCTGCTGCCCATTTCTTTTGGTTAAAAGCCAAGATGACAGAAATTTTTACCTTAAGCAAACTGAGCTCCAAATCCAATTCAGATTGTAGAAAAAAAGACAGGATTTGAGATAAATTTGGGTCACAAGGGTCAAACTGATGCCCAGCTGCAAAGCTTGTGAACCTAATCCATATTCTGGAGTAGATGGCATTGATTGACCCCTTCAAAGAACTCTGCAAAGTTATAATCCCCTCTGGAAAACATCTGGGAAACTCTTGTAACCTCTGCCTTACAATTTTCAGGCTGCTAAAGTTAGTCGTGATGGTTGCCGATGTACAGCATCTCTCTCAGATAAGAGGAGATGAGGAGTCACTGGCAGAGTGATTGGTGTGCACACGCTGATACCCATTGCCAGAGAGACCCATGGTCTGTGAGGCCAGTAAGGAAAACCTGTGATGACTGTCAAATCTCATAAATTTCTTTAATCCTAAAAACTCCATGAGGGAAGATATAGGCCAGTTGCCCAACCCAAGGATTGGTAAAGGCATCTGTCCCTTCCACTAATGGATGAGGGTAGCGCAAGAGGAACCGGTTCCCCTTATAGTAGGCCGATGAGGCGAAACAGATTCAGTTGTGGTAACCACCACTCGTGGATGATCCCTTGGAACACTTCTTCGGGGTGAAGGGACCATTCGTTGGGATCCTTGAATTGCCCAGATAGACAATCAGCTTCCAAATTCTGATAGCCTGGAAGATATATGGCCCTCAAATCTGGGAGATATTGCTGGGCCAAAGTCATGATTGGTTCCAGCTCTCTCAGGAGGGATTGGCTGTGCATGTCACCTTGTTGCTGTATCTAGGACTGCTGCCATGTGGTCCAGATGGAGTAGGACTGGCAGACCCTATATGTGTGGCAGCAAAGTGTTCAATGTCAATGTCAATGCTGGTAGGAGTTCCAGAATAATGGAAACTAGGCCCTGAGTGGGAAATTCCCACCTGCCCTGGATCCTGAGATGCTCGCAGGTGGTGCCCCACCCTGCTGTGCTGGTATCTGTAGCAACAATGATCCATGGCTGCAGCCCCAATAGACTAAGCCATTTAGCATTTTTTTTTTTAAATCACCAGAACTCTGGTGCCTCCGGCTAGACAAACGCTTCCATTGCATCAGGAAGCCTTGTTGGAAAACTGAGTTTCCAGTGAGCCCAGAGGATCATCGGAATACAAGAAGCCATTGTCCCGAGAGGACTTGTGCACTGGGATGCTGACATCACTGGTGCAGCCAACGCCTGTTGGAACATCTCCCTGACTTTAGGGAGTTTGAGGTGGCAAAGAAACTGAGGCTGCCTGAGTATTAAATCAGGCCCCTAGGTAGAGCATATTCTGCATAGGTGCCAGCTAGTTGTGGCAATGCTTGCCCCTCAACTCGAAACGGTTGGTATGACTGAAGGATCGGGACATGCTGATAGGTATACTGCAGGTATACTGCAGGTCCACTGAAATCCTCCAGTAACCTTGTTGAATGACCTGGATTTATGGTATGGAGAGACTCCATCTTGAGTCTATCCGTATAAATTGATTCAGCCTCTTGACATAGTTCTGGAGGCTGCCGATTGAACAACCAATAACGGCCTTGCCATTGGTAACGATTAAGCACAAAATGAATGTGTGAAATGCGTCTATGTGACCTCGTGTTGGTGTCTTTGGTGTCATCACTTTGAACAATAAAAAGGAAAATCAAAATTCCTGGATGCGCAGCCATTTTATTTCTTACATGGCCTTGCGCCACTGAGGGCTGAAACCACCACTCTTTGGCAATGGTCTTACCGGAACTGGGTCACTTTGAGACACTTGGCTCCAACTGCCTCCTGGGCAGGCCTTGCTTAAAAAGGGCTTCTGAGTATCTTGGAGAGCCGCATGGGTATTGGCCTCCTGTGATCTTACGAAGGTTGAATGTGTACCCCTCCAATGCCTTCTGAGGCCCTTGGATGGGCGAAAGCCTCCAAAATCGCAGTACCTGTTTGGCGCTCCTCTGAATGGTTGCCCCCTCTGGCTCTTGGATCTTGGGGCAGAAGATCTGATTTTCCTCCTATAACCCTTGAGAAGATGGTTTCCAGTATTTTTGGCAAAACAGCGCCTTCCCATTAAAAGGCAGTTTACAGCAATTCTGCTTTGAGGATGGGCTAGCCGTCCAGGATTTTAGTCGCTGTGACTGAGCCAAGCATGGCTCTGGATGACCATCGAATGATGTCTATAGCTGCCTAACCTGTAAAGTCCGCTGAAAGTTATCTCATCAAAGCCTTGATAACTCTTCTCTTTGGCAGCTGGTTTTAATCGCATACTCAAAGTTCTGCACCCACACACTCACATAGTACTTGCGACGGATGTTAAAGCAATGCGTCTCACAAGGATCTCGTGAAAGGAGGAAGAGCCTTCCATCGGTCATTCTTGGTCAGTCTGGTGACTGCCGCATCCACCGTTGGTGGGTTAGATAAAGGAGTCGCATCCTTCCCCATTAGTGGATACAACTTCTGCAACCTATTGGTTGAGGAGGATTTTCTCTCTCCCTTTTCTCATTCCTCCTGAAACAGGCTTCCTATTTCCGTCATAAGAGAAAAAAGGTAGCTTACCTGCTTCTTTAGATTCCTCCTATGGAACCCAAAGGCTTGTTCACACTTGCAGCAGGATCTGCCATTGCCCTGAAAAGCAATCTGTGATTAGGTCACCTTTCAGAGGTATTTGATATTGTCACTTAGAGTAGACCAATGTATATGCAATGCGATTTTCAAAGAGTGATTTGTACACAATGTTGCGACTCGCATGGGTGCGGCCCATTCACTTGGTTGCCCTATGTGCGCAAATAGAAGCCCCTGCTCCTATTTGAGGGCGACCAGCTTTGCACAATGTTTTCAAATGTGCGTTCTCCAACGTGACCTATCACAGCAGAATCGCATGGCGTTTGGGGTGATCTGAAAGAATAACGGTACCTAATGCATATTGTACAGCGATTGTCACACAATTTTAAAATCAGATTGTACGGTGTGTAATAACAGGCTTTCTCCTTTGGAGGAGGTTCCGGATCCACCCATTTCAGTGCAGCTTTACTGCCATAACGAATGAGGATATTAGCTTAAAACAAAAACCCTCAACCTTCAGGATCTTCTGATGAGGAGGAGGCAATATCATCTCCCTCTGCCTGAAAGGTTGGCTATAATACTGGGTTTGGGGAACTAGCCTACCTAATCTGCTGGGCTGGAGACACCCCTGAAGTGCCTGGTACCCCTCCAATTAGAGAGGGTTGAATGGCTTGGTTTAGACCTGGTGTAGTGCCCTACTGTCCGTCCACTTCTGTCCCTGGCTGCCCGAGATGACTAGAAAATTCAGCCAGGGGGTTGGGGACTATTTTGCTGAGCAAGGTTGACACCTGCTGACTCCCAAACTCCTGGTCTCTGGCAAGCTGCCTGAAGCAGTGGTTGCAAAGTAGATTTCCAGGCATAGGGTCATCTCCACATGACCAATATTCGCCTTTCGGGCGCTGAGCCCTCAGAGGAGCAGCTGTGTGCGTTCTCTTAAGCGTACATTTGCACCCTTTGTACTGGGGTCTGCCAGGACTGGAGGAGACACCTTCCGCCCTGAAAAATCCTGATGATCCAGAGAGGGCCTCTGAACCTCCTTAAGCGGGTGTGAGCGGCCGGGGTTGCAACAGATAAGAAGGCACGCTCGTCAGGGCTCAATGCACTCTTTTCTCCTGCGTCTTTAACTTACCAAAAGTTGGCCATTTGCCTGATAGTGGGGGTGGTCTTTGTTATGTGGCAGTAGGCTCATGCTGATGGGAGTTACTGAAAGGTGCAAGGGGGACTGCATGACCCCAGAAATAAGGGAAGTGAAAGAGAAAAATATATACATATCTCTCAGCCTTTTTTCTTTTTTTACAAATAGTAATAATTTAAACAAAATAAATCTGGCAACAACCTGCATCCCCTAGTAATACATTGCTCCTACTCCTCCCCCCCATATATCCCTATTACTAGGATAGATAAGACTTACCTCAGAAGGAGATGCTGCCTCTCTGGATGCTTGAATAGCAAAGACATTCTTTACCTGTCCATCTGCACCCTACAATTGGATTACCTGAGACTCAGTCCTCTCTCACCTCTACTCTAATACAATTGGGAGGGCCAACGCCCGTCCACACAAAAGAACACCTTTAAGCTGGCTACACACCATACAATCTTCTGCAGATTTTTCTCCCCTTCAGATTTATCAAAACACACATCATGAGGCCAAACCCTAAAGCCTCAATCTGTATGCAATCAGGCAGGCACCACATGGTCCTGGCAACTCTAAAGGAAATCAGACAACAAAAGTTGCAGTGTGTATAGGGCTTTTAAAGACATGAGAACAAGAAAGAAACTGACAGACCTGGAAAAAGGGCTTCCATAGGAGAGAAGGCATCATGCAGTCCCAGCTTGCTTAAATCAAACTCCATCGCCGGCAATGCTAAAGGAGGACTGTCGTCTCTGATTAGAGAACACCTCAACCCCAGAAGACCACCAGAAGGGGTTCCCCACCTTGTTGGTGCATTTAGCGTGCCTAAGATGTGGGACCTGGAACTGGGAGAGGCTGAACCCAGCCGGAACTTCGACATAGGCGGCAGGTAAGGGCTTATCCTGAATTAAACGGTCTGTAGGTTGATCTTTGAGGACAAAAAGGAGAATGGGGGAGGTAGCTCTCAGTCAGAGTTTTATAGAGAGTTAAATGTGTTCTGTGGGTGGATATAGGGGCGTGGCTATATCATATGTATGCTGCCATGTCTGGCGTCAGGATTTTTTTTTATGATTTGCACCATAGCTTGTAGACTCTCTAACTTTCACAAAGAGCAAATAATATCCACTAATTTGAGTTATTTTTTACCAAAGATATGTAGCAGTATAAATTGTGGCCAAAATTTATGAAGAAAAATTAATAATTTGCTAAATTTTATCGCATAAACTAAGATTTTTTTTTTTTTCATTAATAGCGCAACAAATAAAAAGTCCAGAGGTGATCAAATACCACCAAAAGAAAGCTCTGTTTGTATGAAAAAAAAAACCAAAAATTCATTTGGGTACAGTGTTGTATGACTGGGTAATTGACATTCAAAGTATGAGAGCGCTAAATGCTGAAAATTGGTCCGGGAACGAAGGGGGTTTAAGTGCCTAGTAAGCAAGTGGTTAAGAGCATATTAAATAAGCGCATTAGTCAATCCATCCCATTGGGTAATACATTTAAAAGGGGGACCAAAAGTCTGATGGCTTAACTCCAATGTGAAAATGCATATAAAAGGCCTTCAAAAAATACAAGGTTGAGGGATCATCATCAGCATTCAGACTTTATAAGGAATGCAACAAGAAATGTTAGGGTGCAATCAGGGCGGGTAAGATAGCACACGAAAGACACATAGCGGAGGAAAGCAAAAAAATTCCTAATAAAATTCTTTAAGTTTGTAAACAGTAAAAAAGGGAGGACATAACATATTGGCCCCATAAAGAATGAGGGAAGTCATTTGGTTACAAAGGGATGAGGAGATGGCAAAGGTATTACATTTATTCTTCTCCTCAGTCTTCACTAGGGAATTGGGGGGCTTCAGTCACCAAAACTGTAGTGTCTATCCTCATGACACATCACAGGAAGCACCTCCATGGACAGAATTAAAATTAGACTTGGGAAACTTAACATTAATAAATCACCGGGACCACATGGCTTGCGTCGTAGAGTACTAAGGGAAGTAATTGTCAGACCATTGTTCCTAATTTTTACTGACAGTCTACTGACTGGAACGGTAACAGCTGACTGGAGAAAAGCCAATGTAGCACCATTATTTACAGACCAGTTAGCCTAACATCAATAGTATGCAAGCTCTTGGAGAGGATGATAAGGGACTTATACATGATTTTAGTAAGGAGAACGGTATCATTAGCAGTAATCAACATGGATTCATGAAGAATCGTTCTTGCTAAACTAATCTATTAACCTTCTATAAAGAGGTGAGTTGCCATCTAGATAAAGAAAGGCCCATAGGCATGGTGTATCTGGATTTTGATAAAAATAAGGTCTGTTGGTATGGACCATAGGGTGAGTACATGGATTCAAAACTGGCTACAAGGGCAAGTTCAGAGGGTGGTGATAAATGGTGAGTACTTGGAATGGTCAGGAGTAGGTAGTGGGGGCCCCCAGGGTTCTGTGCTGGGACCAATTCTATTTAATTTGTTCATAAATGACCTGAAGGATGGCATAAACAGTTCAATCTCTGTATTTGCGGACGATACTAAGCTAAGCAGGGCAATAACTAAGTGAGGTAAAGTTCAAAGGTCAGTGCTAAGTGAGACAGAGTTCAGAGGTCAGTACTAAGTTAGGTGGAGTTTAGAGGTCAGTGTTAAGTGAGGCAGAGTTCAGAGGTCAGTGCTAAGTGAGGATGGCTTTAAAGGTCAGTGCTAAGTGAGGATGGGTTTAAAGGTCAGTGCTAAGTGTGGCAAAGTTCCAAGGTCAGTGCTAAGTGAGGCAAAGTTCAGAGGTCAGTGCTAAGTGTGGCAAAGTTCCAAGGTCAGTGCTAAGTGAGGCAAAGTTCAGAGGTCAGTGCTAAGTGAGACAGAGTTCAGAGGTCAGTACTAAGTGAGGTCGAGTTTAGAGGTCAGTGTTAAGTGAAGCAGAGTTCAGAGGTCAGTGCTAAGTGTGGTGGAGTTCAGAGGTCAGTGCTAAGTGAGGCAGAGTTCAGAGGTTAGTGCTAAGTGAGGCATAGTTCAGAAGTCAGTGCTAAGTGAGGCAGAGTTCAGAGGTCAGTGCTAAGTGAGGTGGAGTTCAGAGGTCAGTGCTAAGTGGGGCAGAGTTTAGAGGTCAATGCTAAGTGAGGCAGAGTTCAGAGGTTAGTGCTAAGTGAGGCATAGTTCAGAGGTCAGTGCTAAGTGAGGCAGAGTTTAGAGGTCAGTGCTAAGTGAGGCAGAGTTTAGAGGTCAGTGCTAAGTGAGCCAGAGTTTAGAGGTCAGTGCTAAGTGAGGCAGAGTTCAGAGGTCAGTGCTAAGTGAGGTGGAGTTCAGAGGTCAGTGCTAAGTGAGGCAGAGTTTAGAGGTCAGTGCTAAGTGAGCCAGAGTTTAGAGGTCAGTGCTAAGTGAGGCAGAGTTCAGAGGTCAGTGCTAAGTGAGGTGGAGTTCAGAGGTCAGTGCTAAGTGAGGCAGAGTTTAGAGGTCAGTGCTAAGTGAGGCAGAGTTTAGAGGTCAGTGCTAAGTGAGCCAGAGTTTAGAGGTCAGTGCTAAGTGAGGTGGAGTTCAGAGGTCAGTGCTAAGTGAGGTGGAGTTCAGAGGTCAGTGTTAAATGAGGCAGAGGCCAGGGGTCAGCAGTAACACAGAATGCAGTAGTAAGTCACTGTCTGTCTCAACTGCATCTGCACTGTTTACTTCTGTTCTCCTTCTCCCTGGACTCTTCACAGTACTCAGAATATTGCAGCTCCAACTCTTCCTTCTCCTATTCCCTTGTCCAGTAGGTGGAGCTAACATACAGCTACTCATAGCTCAACCCACTGAACCAGGGAATAGTTGAAAAGCCAAAGCTGCATTACCCTGAGTACTGTGAGGAGTCCCAGGGAGAAGAACAGAGTGAATTCTCTTTCTGTGTCTCCCCTGCAGGTGCAGTTGTTACAGACAGCTACAGAGGAAACGTTGCTTGTTTATGTCAGGGAGGGGACGGGTGCTAAATATAGGCATGGTAAAGGGGGGGTTATGATTGGCTTGTAGCCCTGCCCCACTGTCACGCCGGCCTTTAGCACCTGCTTCCTCCCCGTAGAAAGCCAATCACTCTCAATAACAGCTAGGAGCTGTGTGCTGGAATGGCTCTGCGATTCAGCATGGATTGGCAGGAACACCAAGATTTAATTAAAATTTTGGCATGGTCCTGCCCAATTTAGGTCACTTGGGAGGTATATAAAGGGGGTGAGGGGGTGTGCCCAGGCACATCCGGCACACCCCATGCTCATGCCTATGAATGACACCACCATATTTCACTCCAAATCTCTTGAGACCAGCAGTCAGCAGATAAGATACTTGGATCTCACATTAAAAATATACAGCTATGAGGCTGTAGGTCAGGTGTGCCTATGCATCCAAACATAAAAGCAAATGCACTGCTGTTTTAGATGAAATTTCAGATGAAATGTACATTTTTCAAAGTACCGCTTAGGCACAATAAACATCTTGTACGTTTCCATATACCATAGAAAAGCCTATTTTTTTTAATTCAAGTCCACTTATTTATTTTTAAGAAATTAGAAGAAGATTGCAAATAATTTTACAGTGTCATTTTTAATGATTTTATAAAGTTAGATTAAAATCCTTTAAGTTTTATTTTCATTTAAGGAGTATATGAATATTTATACTTTTAAAAACATATTACAGTTGCAATAAAAAGTATGTGAACCCTTTTGGAATGATATGGATTTCTGCACAAATTGATCATGAAATGTGATCTGATTTTCATCAATAGACAGTCACAACAATAGACATTCACAGTCTGCTTAAACTAATAGCACACAAATAATTAAATGTTACCATGTTTTTATTGAACACACCATGTAAACATTCACAGTGCAGGTGAAAAAAGTATATGAACCCTTGGATTTAATAACTGGTTGAACCTCCTTTGGCAGCAATAACTTCAACCAAATGTTTCCTGTAGTTGCAAATCAGACGTGCACAACGGTCAGGAGTAATTCTTGACCATTCCTCTTTACAGAATTGTTTCAGTTCAGCAATATTCTTGGGATGTCTGGTGTGAATCGCTTGTTTGAGGTCATGCCACAGCATCTCAATCGGGTTGAGGTCAGGACTCAGAAGGCGTATTTTCCTTTGCTCCTGTATGCTGCACCACTGTCAGCATACAATAGCTCAGCGGGATGGATTCTCACATGCACCTTGAATGTGTGCATAGGGAAATTGATTTATTTTCTGTTTGTTCATCCGGCTTGTTGAACAAAAGTAAGGTAAAGGGGTTGCAAAAGCTCATGTTTTTTCACCTTAATGTATCCTATGCACGGCAGGGACACGCCATTCTTCTCTCCATGGGGTCCTGGCTCTTGATTGAATAGATTCATAGCAGCACAGCCATTGGCTCCCGCTGTTGTCAATCAAATCCAATGACCTGGGTGCTGGGGGACAGGGCCAAGTCCAGAATCCGTGTCTATGGACGCAAATGCTGGACTCGGGAGCGCGCCCGCAAGGTAACCCCCTCGGGAGAGCGCTTCATCTATGGGGATATGTAATGTGGGAAGACCCGCGAGAGCTGCAGAAGGACACCAGAATAGAATGTTTGGGACCACAGTGGAGGTAATTATGACATGTTTGTTATTTAAAAAAAAAGTGATATATATATATATATATATATATATATATATATATACAGCACTACCCCCGAAGGAGCCGCTGGTTAATTTGGGATCTACTCTCTTTTAGCTTAGCTCACCCCTGTTTAACTGGCTCGAACCCTCCTTTGACACATCAGAAGTCTGTGGAGTGAGATATTGTGACCTCTGCTGGGGTCACAATAACAGGCACACAATATGCAAATGACAATATAGCAGTGAATTACCTGGTGTTATGGATGGTCCTTCCAGGTGAGAAAAATACACTCCACACGGTGAATATATTTAAATACGAGAAGGTAAGTTTACTATATTTAAGCTTTAGGAAGACAGGCATAGAGTTTAACACAAAACACAACTGGTCAGTAACAAGTCAGCCTGATTAGCAAGAGCCCTTGCAAGAGTCAGACTTGTAATATAGGAAAAACTGATTATGAACCTAAGAATGGTACCATTCACTTTGACTAAACAGACAGCCCCTGCTCATGAGTGCCCTCTAACGAGCAGTTCTGCGAAACAATAAATGTCCACGATGTGGCCGGTTGGTGCACGTTAGAATTTGTAATCCACAGAGGGCAAATGATCAATGCAGGTTGATTAAGCAAAGTATCCTGGACAGCACGTTGGTGAATTGATCACTGTCCGGTGTCAATTACTTTGGTATAAATACTGCAGACACTCCAGGCCCCTTAAATCTGAGTTTAGAGCCTCAAGGAGGTTAAAGGCCTGTGGGGTGGTACTGAAAAGTCTATTCAAGAGGAGAGTTTAGACGTTGAGCATGTGCTCCCTCACCCGACAGGCCGATCCGCCTGTGTTCCTCACAGAAGGTGCTTTGACAAAACACTGCTTTACAGCACAAAGGTTCCGGACGAAGGTGTCCCACTGTTCCGGCTGTCAGCTGGGCTGCCTCCTCGAACTCTGGGTACACGGGCTGGATACTGGAGGTCTCTCGCCCTTACAGGTGGCTGGTCTCTCGGCAAACCTAGGCCCCAGCTTCTGGCCTAACCACACGGCTGTCTCTGTCAGACCATGTGTATTCCCCATCGGACGGAGTTAGAAAGAGAACATGTTCTCTTTTTTTTTCCCGACGGAAAAAGTTTCTATTGGAAATTCCGTTCCTCTGTATGGAACTCAGACGGAGAAAAAACACGCATGCTCAGAATCAAGTCGACGCATGCTCGGAAGCATTGAACTTAATTTTCTCGGCTCGTCATAGTGTTGTACGTCACCGCGTTTTGGACGGTCGGACTTTGGTGTGACAGTGTGTATGCAAGACAGCTTGAATGAAATTCCGTCTGAAAAATCTGTCGGAGTTTATCCCAGGGGAAATTCCTATTGTGTGTACAAGGTATTAGTGGGGTATTTATAAAACAGTGGATGTGAAATTCACCAATCTTTGGAGCTGATTTATTGAATTTTCAATAAATTGTGTCTGTGTTCAATTTAAATACTCAATCACGTGCATATGAAATGCACAGGCATTTGCTTTTGACATTATTAGATAATTAAAGTTAATGTTTGCTAAATTTTTTAAGTGAACGTTCTCAATTACTTCAGTAAATCAGTTTGACTTTGTGCATGTGTTGTAAATGTTAGTAATTGTTTGGTGAACATGAGCTGCTTTAGAAATATGCCCCTTTGATTTGTGACTAACTACACACAATATTTTTTTTACCTTTGAAAACGTATTTCACTCCATTTCATCATGGAAAGTCACGGGACCTGCTGTTTTACAATGGAGCAGCTAGGGGTACCTTGAAAGCCAGTTTGATTTCTTTACTTTTTTTTTAGAAATTCATGGTTAAAAGTAGCTTATTAAAGCATAAAATGTGTGACATTTACTTACAAGTGTGGCATAGCCCTCTGAAATATCACTTATATAAAGTATACAGTATCTCACAAAAGCGAGTACACCCCTAAAAATTACTCAACACACAGCCATTAGTGAGTACCAGTGGCGGCCTGTCCATATGGGGCCCCCCCCTACCCCAGTCAGTCCCTTTAAGAAAAAAAATCAAAAAAAAGTCCTTATGTGCACTGTGTCCGCTCGCCGCGCGCCAGGCACAGTGCAGTAGGAGTAGCGCCACGTCTGTGCAATCACGGGATTGCAGACGTGACGCTACATTGGCAGCCAAAATATGCTTTTGTGGCGCTGCCCATCGCACCACTGGTTTCCGGCGCGATGGACAGTATGGTTATGGCCGGGCGGGTGCATACACTTTCTGTGTGCACCCGCCCGTCTCTGTGCTAGTTCTGACGTCACTGGGTAAACAGGAAGTGACGTCGGCACTATGGAGCTCAGTGCGTAACCCCCCCCCCCCGCTTAAAGTTTTTTTCCATATCTAATAATCGGCGGCCAATACAAACCCAGTACTCCAACACCACCCCACCCCCCCACGCTTATTAAAAAAAATATATGAAACATTTTTTTGGATGTAATATTCGGCGGCTGGCCTTCAACACTCCCCCCACCCCCGCTTAATTTAATATTTAGCGAAAATAATGGCAGGCACCACCCCCCCTTTAATCAATGTATTTTTTTTACATTTAATATTATTATTAACAGTTTAGCTTATTAACAGTTTATTTTTTATATTCAAGAATTACTGCACAAATAGCCAGCTATTATAAAAAAAAACTTTTTTTATACTTCATTTACCCACTTATTACCAACATTTCATTTCTATGTAAAAATTAATAAGTTGGACCCAATGGTTTCCAATGAGAACTGTTTATATCTGTGCAACTTCAAAGTAGTCCCTGGATTACTTTTTCCCACTTTGATGTGACTTGAGGTCCATAGACCTCCAGAATACACAGGCATTGCTTCAAGTCGCTGCAAAATCGCAGCAAAAATTGTGGCAGAATCTTGCGACTTTTAGGCTAACGCAGTCTGAAAGTTGCACAATTCTACCGCAATTTTTATGCGAATTAAAGCAAATGCCTGTGTATTCTGGAGGTCTATGGACCTCAAGTTGCATCAAAGTGGGAAAAAGTAATGCAGGGACTGCTTTGACGTCGCTGTGACTTGAAGTCTATAAGGGGTGTGGCTTATGAGAAATGTGGAAGGGTGGGGTCTTGCGCCCCCCCCATCCTAAAACGTCACCAGCCACCACTGGTGAGTACACTCCTAAGTAAAAATGTCCAAATTGGGCCCAATCAGCCATTTTTTCTCCTCAGTGTCATGTGACTCGTTAGTGTTACAAAGTCTTAGGTGTGAATGGGGAGCAGGTGTGTACATTTGGTGTTATCACGCTCACTCTCTCATACTGGAAGTTCAACATGGCACCACAGGGCAAAGAACTCTCTAAAGCCATGTACACACGACAGACTTTTTTCATTGGACAAACCGATCGTGTGTGGGCCCCATCGGTCTTTTTTCCCATCGGTGAAACAAAATAGAGCATGTTTTAAATTTTTCTGATGAAAAAAAAAACGATAGGAAATTCCAATCATCCGTGTGGAACTCCATCGGAGAAAAATCTATGCATGCTCAGAATCAAGTCGACACATGCTCAGAAGCATTACACTTCATTTTTTCGGCTCATCGTAGTGTTTTACGTCACCGCATTTTGACACGGTTGGAATTTAGTCTGATAGTGTGTATGCAAGACTGATGAAAGTCAGCTTCATCGGAATTCTGACTAAAAATTCCATTGGATTTTATTCCATCAGAAATCCGATCATGTGTACGCAGCATTAGGGTCTTAAAAAAAAAAGAATTGTTGCTCTACATAAAGATGGCTTAGGCTATAAGAAGATTTCCAAGACCCTGAAACTGAGTTGCAGCACATGGCCAAGACCATGCAGCGGTTTAACAGGTCAGGTTCCACTCAGAACAGGCCTCGTAATGGTTGACCAAAGAAGTTTAATGCACATGCTCAGCATTATATGTAGAGGTTGTCTTTGGGAAATAGATATATGAGTGCTTCTAGCATTGCTGAAGAGGTTGAAGGGGTAGGGGTCAGTCTGTTAGTGCTCAGACCAATACGCCACACACTGTGTGTCATGGTCTGGGGCTGCATGAGTGCTGTCGGCACTTGGGGGGGCTAGAGTTCATTGGGGGAACCATGAATGCCAACATGTACTGTGACATACTGAAGCTGAGCATTATCCCCTCCCTTCAGAGACTGGGCCGCAGGGCAGTATTCCAACATGATAAAGACCACAAACACAACCCCAAGATGACCACTGCCTTGCTAAAGAAGCTGAGGGTAAAGGTGATGGACTGGCCAAGGATGTCTCCAGACCTAAACCATATCGAGCATCTGTGGGGCATCCTCAAACAGGAGGTGGAGGAGTGCAAGGTCTATAACATCCACCAGCTCCGTGATGTCATCATGAAGGAGTGGAAGAGGACTCCAGTGGCAACCTGTGAAGCTCTGGTGAACTCCATGCCCTAAAGCAGGGGTGTCAAACTAGCGGCCCTCCAGCTGTTCCAAAACTACAAGTCCCATCATGCCTCTGCCTGTGGGAGTCATGCTTGTAACTGTTAGCCTTGCAATGCCTCATGGGACTTGTAGTTTTGCAACAGCTGGAGGGCCGCCAGTTTGACACCCCTGCCCTAAAGGGTTAAGGCAGTGCTGGAAAATGATGGTGGTCACACAAAATATTGACACTTTGGGCCCAATTTGGACATTTTTATTTTTGTTACCAACTAACATTAATGGCTGTGTGTTGAGTTATTTTGAGGGGAAGGCAAATTTACACTGTTATACAAGCTGTAGACTCATTACTTTACATTGTAGCAAAGTGTAATTTCCTCAGTGTTGTCACATGAAAATATAGAACAAAAATGTGAGGGTTGTACTCACTTTTGTGAGATACTGTAAAAGCTTGGAATACAGACCATCTACAGTATTTTGTCTCTTTACTCATGCAGAGCAAATAATTTGGAAGCTTGCTACTTTGTCATAAACATTATCTAATATACAGTTTTGCATGTGCTACAATCTAAGAAACTGAATATATATATATATATATATATATATATATATATATATATATATATATATATACACAGGGCTTTTTTTCTCAAACAATAGGTGCTGGAACTCAACCATGATGCCCCAAAACCACTCCCCCCACCTACACCCTTCAAATCACATGAAATAGTGGGTGTGGTCAGTCAAATTTCACGAGCAGTAGGAGGGTCTTAAAGATCATTAACCACTTGCGGCCCGTGCTATAGCCGAATGACGGCTACAGCGCGGACCTGAAAATCTAAGCCGCCGTCTTTTGACGGCCGCCCCTTTGGGCGTTCCCCGCGCGCGCTCCAGAGTGTGCAGCGGGGAAGCTCTGTGTTGGCCGTGTCCCTTGGACACAGCCAATCACAGATCGCAGCGAACGGCCAATCAGAGTGGCCGTTTGCTATGCGATCTGCACGGCCAATGAGAGATGATCTCATATGTAAACATATGAGATCATCTCTCATTGCCGTTTTACACAGAGACAGCGTCCTGTCTCTGGAGAGAAGACCGATCTGTGTCACTTGTACATAGGGACACAGCATCGGTCACCTCCCCCAGTCACCCCCCCTCCTCCCACAGTTAGAACACTATGTAGGGAATACATTTAACCCCTTCCTCACCCCCTAGTGTTAACCCCTTCAATGCCAGTCACATTTATACAGTAATTAGTGCATATTTATAGCACTGATCGCAGTATAAATGTGAATGGCGCCAAAAATGTGTCAAAAGTGTCCGATGTGTCCGCCATAACGTCGCAGTCCCAATAAAAATCGCAGATCGCCGCCATTTCTAGTAAAAAAAAAATAATAAAAAATAATAATTCTGTCCCCTATTTTGTAAGCGCTATAACTTTTGTGCAAACCAGTCGCTTATTGCGATTTTTTTTTTTTTACCAAAAATATGTAGAAGAATATGTATCGCCCTAAACTGAGAAAAAAAATGTTTTTTTTTTTAAATTGGGATATTTATTATAGCAACAAGTAAAAAATATTGGGCCAGATTCACAGAGCCGTAACTCCTGTCTAACTGGTGTTAGACCGGAGTACTTTCTAATTACGTGCGTTTTTTCACTAGTTTGAAACCTCAAACCATGAAAAGACGGCTTTGCGCTTCAATCCGACTGGCTTACGTGTTCGTACGCCTTCGGATCTACGCTGCAATAAAATTGCGGCTGCTGGGTGGACTTCCCGTTGTTTTCCGCGTCGGGGTATGCAAATGAGCTTTTGCCGACTATCCACGAAATTACGATCTTCAATCGCAATCTCTTACGACATTTTTAGTCATCTTTTCACTGCGTAAAACGATACCAGCTTTTTGCTGTAGACCAGCCCATGTTAAGTATGGCCGTCGTTCCCGCGTCGAATATCAACGTTTTCTGACGTCTTTATTTATTTTTGACGTAAAACTTCCGGGAATAGAAATGTCCGTAAACGACGCTACTCAAACAACGAATGACGTATCGACGTTATTTCGCGCAATGCACAACGGGAAATTTCTGAACGGAGCATGCGCAGTTCGATTGCCGCAGGGACGCGCCTAATTTAAATGCTTCACGCCCCCTAATCACGTATTTCGATTAGGCGGCGAGAAATAGACTACGCCGCCGTATCGTACGGGCAAAAATCTACCAGAATTCGGTGTAGAGCCTGGTAAAATACGGCTGCTTAGCGTATCTCGGATACGCTGCGCAAATGTACGTGTACCTGAATCTGGCCCATTGTATTTTTTTCAAAATTGTCGCCCTTCTTTGTTTATAGCGCAAAAAATTAAAGCCGCACAGGCGATCAAATACCACCAAAAGAAAGCTCTACTTGTGGGTAAAATAGGACGTAAATTTTGTTTGGGAGCCGCATCGCATGACCGCGCAATTGTCAGTTAAAGCAACGCAGTGCCGAAAGCTGAAATTTCACCTAGGCAGGAGTGGGGTATATGTGACCAGTAAGCAAGTGGTTAAATACCAGGATTGCATTACATACAGAGTTCAGGGTGGGTTACACACAGAGTGCAGAGTTCAGGGGGGGTTACACACAGAGTGCAGAACTGTCACTTGTAAACACAGAAACCAGACTTATGTGTTTACAAGTGATTGTGGTGAGCCGGAAACATTGGGGCAGATTCACAGAGAAATGGATTATCGTAGCGTATCAGAAATACACTACGCCGCCGTTTTTTACCTTGCTCTACGTGGAATTCAGGTAGATTTTCTACGGTAAACGACGGCGGCGTAGTGTATTTCTCCCGTCGCAATCCATCTGCGCGAGTAGGGGGCGTGAAACATTTAAATTAGGCGCGTTCCCGCGGCGATCGATCTGCGCATGCTCCGTTCGCAAATTTCCCGCCGTGCATTGCGCGAAATCACGTCGTGACGTCATTCGTTGTTTATGTAGCGTACTTTACGGGCGATCCACGTCCCGACGAGTTACGTAAACAAAATTAAATTTTAAATAAATTAGAAGCGGGAACGACGGCCATACTTAACATGGGCTACGTAAAGTTAGAGCAGCAAAAAGCTGCTCTAACATTACGTATAAAAAAATAGACGAAAACGATTGCGACGCCCGCTCGTATGTTCGTGAATCCCCGTAAAAACACATTTGCATATCCCGACGCACCAAAACGACGCGAACTCCTCCCAGCGGCCGCAAATAGATGGCAGCGTAGATCCGAAGGCTTACGAAGACGTAAGCCTCTCGGATCGAAGCCCGAAGCCGGCGTATCATGGTTTGAGGATTCAAACTAGTGATACGCCGCGCGAAATTTGAAATTACTCCTGTCTAACCCCAGTTAGACAGGCGTAATTGTTTTGTGAATCTGCCCCAAAGGGTCTGAGCCAAAGGTGGTGGAACTGAGTTCCACCAAGTTCCCCATCAAAAAAGCCCTGTCTGTGTATATATATATATATATATATATATAATTTATAACATGTAAAGGAAATATGTCTCAAAGTTAAAGATCAACAGTGTGAGAAACCTCAGGGCAGTGAAGCTGGAAATATTGAATGCCACTGTCCTGGGGATATTATGTTGCCCTGAGGGCAAAGAAAGGTTTTTCACAGAGGTGTTTCATTTATTGTGTTTATTATTAAAACTTTTATAAACTGCTGACTAGTTTAAAATATTTTGGTTTTAAACAGTCTTGTTCTAGTGGCCAAGAAGTCTCTGAATAACAGTACTTCATTGTACCCATAGTTTCTATTAGTAAAGCAGTAATGATGAGTAGTAGCTGTGATGAGTAGTAAAGATACCTTTATGGATGTGTAGTCTGTAATGGATATTTATGGACAGATGCACAAATTACGGATTTTACATTTCAAATTTACATTGGCAACCCTGATGAGTATAAAACACAGATCACTCCTTGTGTCCACCATGATCAATCCACTTTACCAATGGTAGTAATTCCTACAGTCCCCAGACTGCACCTCTGTGTGGGTAATCAACGTTCCTCCATTCACCTTCCTCCATCCGCTTTTTAACAAATAATTACACTTATATTTCCAGGGGTTAAAAACATGAAACCAAAAACACAATTCTCTGCTTTTAAATTTGTTAAAAAAGCCCCCCTAAAAGTTACACTTACAAGAAATAACAATAAAAACAGCATGTATCAAATCACCAGCTCATTCACTCACAGTGCTTCGCCTGACATCACAGATGCGACTCCTCCCCTCTATAGAGGAATGAATGAGCTGGTGACGTTTTAGGGGGGCTTTTGCGATATGAATTTAAAAAAATAGAAATTTTTGAAAAAAATATATATAGATTTTTTCTGCTATAAAACATGCTTTCTGTTAGGCCTCGTACACACGAGGGGATATGTCCGCTGAAAACGGTCCGATGGACCGTTTCAGCAGACATCTCCGCTCGTGTGTATGGGCTAGCGGACAGATTTCTCCACCCGACAGATTTCAAAGCATGCTTTGAAATCTATCCGGTGGGAATCTGTCCGCCCGACATGTCTGCTGGTTAGTACACTTACCAGCAGACATGTCGTCCCCCACCGCCGCCGCCGAATGGATTCGGCGCATGCGCGGAAGTGTTTAACTTCCTGGTGCGGTGACGTGGCGGTGACGTGGCGGCGTCAACGTCACCGCCGCGTCACCGCCACATCACCGCGCCGTCCGGCGGCGGGGAATTTGATCCGATGGTGTGTACACGCCATCGGATCAAACTCCCGATCGGACATATCCGATGGAAATGGTCCGCGGACCGTTTTCATCGGATAAGTCCGATGGTGTGTACGAGGCCTTACATGTCTTTGTTAAAAGAAAAAAATCACAATAACTGTATATTATTATATTAATATTATATTATTATCACACACCCACATTGCACAGCTAAGTAAGACAATTTTCCCCTGTTTCAGCTTGGCAGCTGACACCTTTGGGCCTGGAGGTCTTTAAAATATAACTGCACTCAAAATTTAACTTAGCAAGGTAAAGAGAAATGGGAGCCACTGAGGTCAAGATGCTGTATCCAGTAACAATCTCATGTGAGTAAAATGATTTCTGTATAGTTAAAACAACAATATTGCGCTCGTTGGTGAAACAAAAGAAAAGCTGCGATCATAAAGTGTTATACTACACAAAAAGACAATGTACCAAAAAAGAGATTGCGCTAAATAATATAAATGTGAACTAAGAATGCAGGTTAAGCATATACTTGAGTGAAATAAAGTTCATAAACGAACACAAAGTGAATAAGTCCATCAACATAGTGACAAAGTTCATAGTCAGGTGATCCCACAAGTGCCAATAAATCAATATGGAAAAAAGTGTTGGTATAGATGAAACCTCCACCGAAATCACAAGAAGCCTCTTACCAAAAATCAATGATCTCTTAGTGATATGAGATCAAATAAAGCATGATACGGTCTGTAATACTCGGTGATGGTCAATAGGAGGGTCCAATAGAGACAGCCTGGTTCTCAGATATGTGAATATCTCCCGATGGGTCATCAGCAGGTACATAAAAAACAACAGATGCCTCACATAGCATAAAACCTTCATTTAATGTATTAAAAGAATAGACTTGCACTTACATCAAAGTGAAGATAACATCGCATGTAAACAATATCAGCCGGCCGGCTTGCAAAGAACGCCAGTATTCCGGGTAGAGAGCTAGTAAAGTGCGCGGTGACGTCAGAACGTCTCCTCCCTAAGTTTCGTCTGATCAAGTCTTTCAGGGAGGAGACGTTCTGACGTCACCGCGCACTTTACTAGCTCTCTACCCGGAATACGGGCGTTCTTTGCAAGCCGGCCGGCTGATATTGTTTACATGCGATGTTATCTTCACTTTGATGTAAGTGCAAGTCTATTCTTTTAATACATTAAATGAAGGTTTTATGCTATGTGAGGCATCTGTTGTTTTTTATGTACCTGCTGATGACCCATCGGGAGATATTCACATATCTGAGAACCAGGCTGTCTCTATTGGACCCTCCTATTGACCATCACCGAGTATTACAGACCGTATCATGCTTTATTTGATCTCCTATCACTAAGAGATCATTGATTTTTGGTAAGAGGCTTCTTGTGATTTCGGTGGAGGTTTCATCTATACCAACACTTTTTTCCATATTGAATTATTGGCACTTGTGGGATCACCTGACTATGAACTTTGTCACTATGTTGATGGACTTATTCACTTTGTGATCGTTTATGAACTTTATTTCACTCAGGTATATGCTTAACCTGCATTCTTAGTTCACATTTATATTATTTAGCGCAATCTCTTTTTTGGTACATTTCTGTATAGTTGCTTTGGATTACTGCACCCTGCATATTACTGTTTAGCTTTTTAAATTAGATAGTAGGAGATAATATAATATCTATAATATGTACTGAACCTGTATAATCTGTGGGACCAGTTGTTACCTTAATTAGAAAAAGACACTAAGTGCCGGTTCACACTGGGGCAGCACGAATGGCAGCGCGACTCTTAAAGGCGATCAGCACACGACTTCAGAGACGACTTTCAAAATTACTTCTGTATTAAAATCAATGCAAGTTGACCTAAAGTCGTCTCAAAGTCGTACAGGAACCTTTTTCTAAGTCGGAGCGACTTGAGTCGCTCCTATTAGAACAGTTCCATAGTACAGAACCGAGCACGACTTGTCAGGCGGCTAAGTCACCTGATGAGTCAACCCTGTGTGAACCGGCACTTAAGGGCTGCTGTGCAAAAACTTTTTTTGGACTCTCCATTCAGCTACTATCCCAGTAAAAAACGATATAAGGAACGACAGCTCGATAGAAGTGAGAGATGTCCAGATCTACATAAAAGTAGGAAAGGGTACCAGCACCCATCTCACCCTCACCTACTTACCGACCGCCCACCGCCGTTATACGTCATGACTTTAAGGATGGATATCTCGGTAACGGCAGCAGCTGCTGCCACAACCGAGATATCAATCTCTTTTGTGGGCGGTCGGTCTAACGATAATGGCGGTCTCCGCGGCGGATTTGCCGCGAGATCGCCGTTATCGGTGGCGGGCAAGGACCCCCCCTCCCGCTGCGTTCCCGCGCCCTCCGCTGCTTACCGGAGCCGTCGGTGGAGGCGATCGGGTCCGCTCCCATGCTCAGTGTGGATGCGAGTGAGGGAAAAATGTTCCTCATCCATCCCCGTTGCTCTGCTGGGTGGAAGTGACGTCAAAACGTCAGTCCCGCCCAGCGTCTTAAAGAGACATTTTTTTTTAATGTTATTTAAAAAATGACATTTTACATTTTTTTTAATTTTTTTTTTGCATTTAAGCCTAAATATGAGATCTGAGGTATTTTTGACCCCAGATCTCATATTTAAGAGGACCTGTCATGCTTTTTTCTATTACAAGGGATGTTTACATTCCTTGTAATAGGAATAAAAGTGATAATTCTTTTATTTTTTTATTTTAGTGTTAAAAATTGGTAAAATAAATAAAAATAAATACGAAAACAATTTTTTTTTTTTTTTAAATCGCTTCGTCCCGACGAGTTCGCACGCAGAAACGAACGCATACGCGAGTAGCGCCCCATATGAAAACGGTGTTCAAACCACACAAGTGAGGTATCGCCGCGATCGTTAGAGCGAGAGCAATAATTCTAGCCCTAGATCTCCTCTGTATCTCAAAAAAATGCAACCTGTAGAATATTTTAAACGTCGCCTATTGAGATTTTTAAGGGTAAAAGTTTGACGCCATGCCATGCGGGCGCAATTTTTAAGCGTGACATGTTGGGTATCATTTTACTCGGCGTAACATTATCTTTCACAATATGTAAAAAAATTGGGCCAAATGCATAGTTGTCTTATTTTTTATTTAAAAAAGTGAATTTTTTCCAAAAAAAGTGCGCTTGTAAGACCGCTGCGCAAATACGGTGTGACAAAAAGTATTGCAATGACTGCCATTTTATTCTCTAGGGTGTTAGAAACAAATATATAATGTTTGGGGGTTTTAAGTAATTTTATAGCAAAAAAAATTTTTTTTATCTCATAAACACTGAGTCTGAAAAACAGGCTCGGGGCTAAAGTGGTTAAGTGGGCTCCTAATTACCAGAGTGCCCTCGTACAGCTACACAATTTGCTCAAAAGGTAGCTGCCCCTCTTCTGAAGATGGCAATGTTTCCAGGCCATTAAAGCAAGGAGGGCAGGGGAAGAGATGGATGGTTTTATCTACTCAAAAAACAAAAAAACAAAAACAAATAGGGATTATTTGCTTTATATGTGGATTCCCTTTATGTAACAGCAATTATATTTACATATAATATTTTGATTGACTCACTTGATAAAGTAGTACAATATTCGACCTATTCTGAGATCTTTCCGCACACAGTTTGTTATACTTTCAGCCCACATAATTAATTTGCTTCTCTTGATTTTAATTAAAGGCTCTTGACCTGTCAGACCTGATTGTAGTTCATGAATAGAGATTTGGAAACAGCAGCTTATTATCTCTGTGTTGCACAGCGAACTGAAAACAAGGAACTCAGAAAATGTTTTTGACCTTGACAAAAAGTAAATGCTCTAACAGTAGAAAACCAACTGAAATCAGATATTCAAAAGGAAGGCCCAGCTGTCGCAATGATGATTTAAAAAAACGTTAGCTCTCAAATGCCAGTAACAACAGGGAATATTTTTCAATAGGCTATATGAAACGTAATGTGTGGTTTTAAAAGCAATTTATACATCCTACAGAATGCTAATACCTTTAAGACGATAAGCCACAGATTAGGTGACTCACGTAATCTTCTTTATGACTTCTCTCTATAATTAGTACTCTGTTTGTGATTTTAATAAAAATATTGCTCATTAACGAGGTAAAGATCTGAAATGTTATTTGTTCTGAGCATTCTAATCCATTATATCTTGATTATTTTAATTAAAAAAGTGTACAGAGTTACATAGTTAAAAGCAATGCATACTGTGGATGCCCTTTGAAGAAGAACCATTTTAACCACTTAAGACCCGGACCAATACGCTGGCAAATGACCCAAGGGGTTTTTGCGATTCGGCACTGCGTCACTTTAACAGACAATTGCGCGGTCGTGCGACGTGGCTCCCAAACAAAATTTGCGTCCTTTTTTTCCCACAAATAGAGCTTTCTTTTGGTGGTATTTGATTGCCTCTGCGATTTTTATTTTTTGCGCTATATACAAAAATAGAGCGACATTTTTGAAAAAAAATCAATATTTTTTACTTTTTGTTATAATAAAAAAACAATAAACTAAATTTTAGTCAAACATTTAGGCCAAAATTTATTTAGCCACATGTCTTTAGTAAAAAAAAAAATCGCATTAAAAAAAAATTAGCTACCTAGCGGGAACAGCGACACTAATACAGCGATCAGAAAAATGATCGCTTAGTGATGCTGGCAATAGGGAGTGAAAGGGTTAACTAGGGCAGTGATCAAGGGGTTAAAACTTTATTGGGGGGGGTGGGGGGGCTACCCTGACACTAACACTAACTGACTGTCACACTGTCTGTCACACTGACACTAAATACAGTAATCATACATGTATGATTACTGCATTCAGTGACACTGTGACAGGGGGGAGGTGGGGGGGGGGGGCGATCGCGGGGGTTAAATGTGTTTGTGTCTGTGTGTAAGTGTGCTGTTGGTGCAGACTTACTTGCTGTGTTGTGATCTCTCCTCAGCGGCGCTTGAAACAAACGCCGAGGGAGAGATCAGATAGCTTCCTCCTTCCTGTGTTTACACAGGAGGAGGAAGTGACAGGGCGGGGGGGGGCGCGCGCATTGGCTGAGAGCGATCCGGAGGGGGCGGGTGAAAACGGATAGCCGCCCCCTCTTGTCGGATCGCTCCTGCAGCCGTGCGGACCGCCGCATGTACGGGGGGGTCCGATCGGACCCCCGATCCCCCCAAGGCACCAACGTATATATACGTTGATGTGCCTGTCGGTGCCATTGTGCCGACGTAAATGTACATGCGGCGGTCCTTAAGTGGTTAATATACATTCCCATAAGAATTATCTTGAAAAAAAATAATACATTTGTACATCAACCTCTTGTTCAGTTTTTAAATATAAGAGCAGGAATGTGAGTTTGAAATGCTAGTCAAACACAGGTCAGCAGATTCCCATTTTTACCTATAGTGCAGTTCAAAGGCTGAATTAGACCAGTTTTGCCTGTAATATTGAAGATGTATTTGCATTGCAGGCTAATCCGGTCAAACACAGCCTTTTATGTTCAAATGAATGCATTAGTGCTGTAATGTTGTTGCAATTTAAAAGCCTTCATTTGACAGCAATACTTCTGTACACAAGCACTATAAGATAAGCAGATAATGGGGTGAACCACATTTTTGGTGCAATTGTTGGGGCACATTTGCTTAAAATACTGCTGATAAACCAAATGCCTCAATAAAAAGCCACTATTAATACATCTGACAACTGATTTAATTTAAGACACATTAGCATTACCAAAGTACATTATATAATTTTTATGTAAAAAAAAAGGACTATTTTATTCTGGGGAGCATCCAGGAGCATTGCGTGTAGTCCAAGTTAACATAGACTGAAAAAATCTACTTTCAATCAGACGGAACCTGTATGTATATAATAAAGCTAAGTCTGCATAAAAAATACACAAATAATGATGTCCCATTGTGCAAATATGTGCAAAAAAGGAGACCATATATGAAGCGCTGAAATAGGGGCATCAGTGTCAAGGTAATGTATGGTAAAAAAAAGTCAATTATTTTGCCATGAAAACATTAAAACATACATTTTCAGACTTTTTTTGTTTTTTTATTGTGCAAATATAACTGCAAATTTTATAAACAAGGTTTATTAAACATAAGTGCACACTTTTAAGATGACTTACATTACAATACATATCATTCTGTTTGATCAAGCCCTAATAACCAAAGACTACAGACTAGGGATGAGCTTCGTGTTCGAGTCGAACGTATGTGCGACTCGAACATCGTATGTTCGATCGTTCGTCGAAATACGAACAAAACGGGTCGTTCGTGCCAAATTCGAGTGACACGCCACGGCCCATAATTCACTGCGGCATTGCGCGCTGATGATTGGCCCAGCATGCACTATGACCCACATTCTTGGCCAATCACAGCGCCGTCAGTACAAAGAGCTGTAATTGGCCAAAGCCAGGGTGGCTTTGGCCAATTATGACTCAGGGCTTTAGTACACGCCCCACACTATAAAAGGTCGCTTGCAGGGCGTGCTTGTGTAGTGTGTTGCGGCGCTGGTTAGATATCAGTCACAGAGAGCGAGAGAGTGTCTTTTTTTTCTCCTAGCTAGATAGAGCAGGCAGGCTAGTCAGTTAAATTTACAGTGTGTAGAGGATATATATGCATCCCAGGTGTTGTACATATATTTATACACTGTAAAGTTTAGCTAGATCAGTTCTTCCTAATTTACTGGCAGGTAGTTGATTGTACTAGCTGCAGTATTCTCACTTGGTGTATTGCCTGTGTCCTATGCAGTGTGCACCATAAAGCTACACAGGCATACTATAGACACCCAGCAGGTACAATATTTAACCACTTGCTCACCGAGCCTGTTTTTCAGATTCGGTGTTTACGAGACTAAAACATTTTTTTTTGCTAGAAAATTACTTAAACCCCCCAAACATTATATATATATATTTTTTTTTCTAACACCCTAGAGAATAAAATGGCAGTCATTGCAATACTTTTTGTCACACCGTATTTGCGCAGCTGTCTTACAAGCGCACTTTTTTTGGAAAAAATTCACTTTTATGAATAAAAAAATAAGACAACAATAAATCTGGCCCAATTTTTTTATATATTGTGAAAGATAATGTTATGCCGAGTAAGATGATACCCAACATGTCACGCTTAAAAATTGCGCCCGCTCGTGGCATGGCGTCAAACTTTTACCCTTAAAAATCTCGATATGCGACGTTTAAAAAATTCTACAGGTTGTATTTTTTGAGATACAGAGGAGGTCTAGGGCTAGAATTATTGCTCTCACTCTAACGATCACGGCGATACCTCACGTGTGTGGTTTTAACACCGTTTTCATATGCCGGCGCTACTCGCGTATGCGTTCGCTTCAGTGCGCGAGCTCGTCGGGATGGGGCGTTTTAAATATTTTTTTTGTTTTCTTATTTATTTTAAATTAGTTTATAATTTTATACACCGAAATAAATAAAAATAAAAAAATGATCACTTTTATTCCTATTACAAGGAATGTAAACATCCCTTGTAATAGAAAAAAGCATGACAGGTCCTCATAAATATGAGATCTGGGGTCAAAAAGACCTCAGATCTCATATGTAGGCTTAAATGCAAAAAAAAAAAAATTTAATTTTTCAAATGTCAGAAAAAAAAAATGTTTCTTTAAGACGCTGGGCGGGACTGACGTTTTGACGTCACTTCCGCCCAGCAGAGCTATGGGGGACACCGCGGAGACTGCCATTATCGTGTACAGGACCGCCCACAGAAGAGATGGATATCTCGGTTGTGGTAGCAGCTGCTGCCGTTACCGAGATATCCATCTTTAAAAACATGGCGTCTTTTTACTATGAGGCCGTGGGCAAGTGGTTAAAGGAACTTTTCTTTTTTTTTTTTTTTATTTAAGCATCATGATGCTTAAATAGAAAAAATTAAAATAAATGAAAAATTCCTTTAAATATTGTACCTGCTGGGTGTCAATAGTTTGCCTGTGAAAACGTCTTTGAGAACCTGGGTCTTGCCCCAGGGAACATGTATCAATGGATTTTATTTTTTTTTAAATGGTCGTTTTTTTCTTGAGCAGTGATTTTAATGATGCTGCATCATTAAAATCACTGCCCCAAAAAAACGACAGTTTTTAAAACTTTTTTCCATTGATCCATGTTCCCTGGGGCAAGACCCGGGTTCTCAAAGACGTTTTCCGACAATAACTTGCATATGGGGATTTAAAATTAGCACTTTTGAATTCGAACATTCGAGTCCCATTGACGTCAATGGGGTTCTAAATGTTCGCGTGAACGTTCGGTTCGTTTGAAGGTTCTGGTGAGAACTGAACGCGGGCGTTCGCTTCTGTGCGCGAGCTCGTCGGGATGGGGCGTTTTAAATATTTTTTTTTGTTTTCTTATTTATTTTAAATTAGTTTATAATTTTATACACCAAAATAAATAAAAATAAAAAAATGATCACTTTTATTCCTATTACAAGGAATGTAAACATCCCTTGTAATAGAAAAAAGCATGACAGGTCCTCATAAATATGAGATCTGGGGTCAAAAAGACCTCAGATCTCATATGTAGGCTTAAATGCAAAAAAAAAAAAAATTAATTTTTCAAATGTCAGAAAAAAAAAATGTTTCTTTAAGACGCTGGGCGGGACTGACGTTTTGACGTCACTTCCGCCCAGCAGAGCTATGGGGGACACCGCGGAGACTGCCATTATCGTGTACAGGACCGCCCACAGAAGAGATGGATATCTCGGTTGTGGCAGCAGCTGCTGCCGTTACCGAGATATCCATCTTTAAAAACATGACGTCTTTTTACTATGAGGCCGTGGGCAAGTGGTTAAAGGAACTTTTCTTTTTTTTTTTTTTTTATTTAAGCATCATGATGCTTAAATAGAAAAAATTAAAATAAATGAAAAATTCCTTTAAATATTGTACCTGCTGGGTGTCAATAGTTTGCCTGTGAAAACGTCTTTGAGAACCTGGGTCTTGCCCCAGGGAACATGTATCAATGGATTTTCTTTTTTTTTAAATGGTCGTTTTTTTCTTGAGCAGTGATTTTAATGATGCTGCATCATTAAAATCACTGCCCCAAAAAAACTACAGTTTTTAAAACTTTTTTCCATTGATCCATGTTCCCTGGGGCAAGACCCGGGTTCTCAAAGACGTTTTCCGACAATAACTTGCATATGGGGATTTAAAATTAGCACTTTTGAATTCGAACATTCGAGTCCCATTGACGTCAATGGGGTTCTAAATGTTCGCGTGAACGTTCGGTTCGTTTGAAGGTTCTGGTGAGAACTGAACGCGGGGGTGTTCAGCTCATCCCTACTATAGACCTACAACCTAGTGTTGTCTCACCTGGCCACTTCGTCACCTCTGTCAGTCTTTATTACCAACCTTGGTATCCCCTGGTGACAGAGAACTCTGATTTGCTATACAGTGGTAAGTGATATAATAAATATACTGATTTATCTCTATCTCTGCCTTCCTTTTGCTGTTTCTCTGATAAACAGACAGCAATATAATGTATACTTTTGCACCACAGTATTAAAAAGTATTAAAACATTATTAATTTCTTTAAAAAAAATGATCCCCCAATAGTAATCTTTTTCCTTTGAACCAAACATGTTGCCAATGTTTTTTTCCTCCATCTTTAAGTTATTTTTTGTTAGGTTTAGGGAGATGGTTAGAATATTCAAAGATAATAAAAAAAATTGTAGCAGATGGTTGTTATTAGTTACTAACATCCACCATATCATCCCGCTGCCAGGCCTCTGTCTATAACTTTAGAGATGAACAGTCATTTGCATTGTTTTGTTTTTGTTTATTGGGGGATATAACTTGGTTGGGGAAACGAGGCTATGGGATGCCCATAAAACAGGTTGCTTTGCCATCATATTTAGTGAACATTGGTAAATCGGTTTAGCCTTGAAGAAGTGATGTACTTCTAACATTTACAGTCTCTTACCCTGTATATCACTATGCAGACTTATGCTCCTCCTCCTCTGCTTTAACTCCTGCAGACTGTTGCTCCCAGGACTTCTCTCCTCCTGCACAAACTGCCACTGTAAAACTATTAGATCCACTGTAAAATATTGGGTCCCATCCCATCATCGTCATTTTGACAAAAAGGGACCACTCTGAATAATCCCATGTTGCTGGCTGTACTTAGGTGCTGTTACTAGGCCAGAGGTCTGCAATACCTCTCCCTGGCGGCCTAGTAATTTAGTAGCACATGTAACTTGGTGGGCTACTGTTTCCAGCAAGCCTGATCCGCAAAACCTGTGCCCTCAGGCCGCATTGATTTGACACATTTCCCACAGTCTCTCCTCTGGCCTCGCACCCAGCTCCACTGTATTACACTCACCAACCTTTTCCTGCCCCCCAGTCCATGATGGAGAACTTTAACTAGACATACGTTCCGACAGCTTCTCCAGCCCCTCTGTTGCAGGACTCCTCATCTATGACCGTGTAAAGATGAAGACTTTATCCATGACTGTGTAAGGATGAAGTTCCCTCCCAGCTCTCCCAGGCTCCTGCTGCTGCCTAGTACTCCATTCTCTACTTCTGCCGGGCGACAACACCCCCCAAGTGGCATGTGACCTCAGCTTATATGGGAGACCTGCCCTCTGCCAATACCAAGTGGGGATTGGTCAGGGCTCCTCACATGAGCTGCCTGTCACTCCAGTCCTAGGCCCTGCCCCAACTTCTAGAACAATCTCTCTGGAAGCAGGGGAGGCACATCAGAACTAGAGAACAAGTGGCAACACCCACTGCTACACTAATAACTCCCTGCCCCCAGATCAAAACAAGCAGGCCTAGCCTGAAGCATAGGCCTGCCTAAATTTACCTGCACTGGCAGGTAGAGGGTGCTACATTCGAATACAAAGGGTATTTTAAAGACTAATATTCATTTATCTATGAAAAATTGGTAATGCTAAAAAATCTTTCTAAAACTGTTTAATGTCAATGGGAAGGCTCTACAATTAGGGGGTGTGCAAGGGGTAAATTAGGGTGGCATTACGGTTCTTGTTAGGGCTGTTTGTCTTCATGGCTTGTCCTCTTTTTTGTCTTCATTTTAATTTTTTTTATCTTTTTTTGTCTTCCACTACTTTTACTGAGAACTTCTACTTCCTTAAAACGATAAAAAAAAAAAAAAAAAAGCCATGCAAAAATAAAGATATAAACTAAAACTAATGACAAAAAAAAAAGAAACCTACCTTGTTCCGGCTTCTGGTGGTACTGCGCCTCCATGTAAGAATATATTTTTGCATTAAGTTGGAGTGTTTTTTTTGCAGGATTTTTAGAGCCCACATTTTTAGGGAGTCAGTGCTAGGGCACAATTACATCACCGTACCTCATGGAGCCATCATGAGCCATCATGAGCTAAAGCCAAGGGCCCAGATTCAGAGAGAATTGGATTCTCGTAGCGTATCAGAAATACACTACGCCGCCGTTTTTTACCTGGCTCTACGTGGAATCCAGGTAGATTTTGTCCAGTAAACGATGGCGGCGTAGTGTATTTCTCCCGTCGCAATCCATCTAGACGAGTAGGGGGCGTGAAGGATTTAAAATAGGCGCGTTCCCGCGGCGATCGAACTGCGCATGCTCCGTTCGCAAATTTAGCGCGAAATCACGTCGTTACGTCATTCGTTGTTTGAGTAGCGTCGTTTACGGACATTTCTATTCCCGAACGAGTTACGCAAAAAAAAAAAAAGATATTTAAATTCGACGCGGGAACGACGGCCATACTTAACATGGGCTACGCACCGTTAGACCAGCAAAAAGCTGGTCTAACAGTACGTAAAAAAAAACGACGTAAGCGATTGCGAAGACCGCTCGTATCTTCGTGGATCGCCGTAAAAACACATTTGCATATCCCGACGCATGAAAACGACGCGAACTCCTCCCAGCGGCCGCAAAAATATCGCAGCGTAGATCCGAAGGCTTACGAAGACGTAAGCCTCTCGGATCGAAGCCCGAAGCCGCCGTATCATGGTTTGAGGATTCAAACTAGTGATACGGCGCGCAAAATTTGAAATTACTCCTGTCTAACACCAGTTAGACAGGCGTAATTGCTTTATGAATCTGGGCCAAGGTATTTTTGATTTTTTTTGTAAAAATGTAGCGCTACCCCCGCAGGAGCCACTTGAGTATGTTTGGTTCTGTACTCTGCCTCTCAACCCCATGAACAGTCTCTGTCCCTTTGGCACACCTGGCAATAGTGTACAAGGACCAATGAAAACACAGACATTATGATTATATAACATTTTTGTGAAATGGTAACAAGCAATAGAAGTATAGTTCAAGTAAATTAAATGTAGAATAATGACCAACGATCAAGAGTAATATAACTCACTGATACTATCAGGCTGCTTTCAGGGGATTCCTCATCAGCGAATAACCCCAAGAGCAGAGTAAACAATTTAATAACAACAGATCACAAATGGCAAACTTTATACCGGATTGGTCACCTATTCATTTAGATGTGGCTCTATGAGTCCAGGCAGGAGGAGAGCAGAGGAATGACCCTCATTTATGTCAGACCTCTCTCTTCTGTCATCCCTATAGAAAGATATGGGGCCATTTTGTAATGAGGACTACATGTCCCAAGATGCATTGCTGCAGTTCTCCTTAAGTGTCATTGGTTACTTCCCTTTGCCAATGAGGAAGCAGAGGGAGCTGCTCTGTCTGTGTGTGTCTCTTACTCACTGTACAGTGTGTAGTTTAGCTCTAGAGGACTAGGGAGACTGGGTTATTGTATTTTGTCTCAAAGAACACTTGTCCCTTAACTTGTCTGTACCTGTTACTTGCTATTGTTTAAAATAGCAAGCCATACTACAAATCTGGTCCTAAACATCTAGGGCCTTGCTTTACTGCTGTGTTGTGACACAGGGCTGGGCTAGAAGAATCCAAAGTTGTTATTGATCTTTTCAGTTTATCCCAAGACTTGATGAAGGATGGAGGAACATCAGGTTAACCATACATTTGATTTTGTGCTTGGAGTATACTTGTTGGCTGAGCATAAGCAGATATTATCATCAAGTTAACTTGAATAGCTAGAGCTTTTAGCTACATAAACAGTTATTTAAGGAACAAAACATATAGGGCCAGATTCAGGTAGTCCAGAGCATCTTTGCTCTGGAGTAACGCTTCTCATTTGCGTTGCGCTGCAGAAATTTTAGGAGCAAGTGCTGTCATTCACGAAGCACTTGCTCCTAAAGTTGCGGCAGCGCATCGCAAATGAGCCGGCGGAATTCAAATTGGGCGGGTACGGGGCGTGTAGTATGCTAACTAAGCGCGATCCCGCCGCCAACGTACTGCGCATGCGTCGAGTGTCAAAACATCCCCGTGCGCATGCTCCAAAATCTGTGAATGAACGTCAATGACGTCACATTCCCATTCATGACCGTTTTACGCAAGCGTCGTTTTTTTTTTTTTTTTTCTGACGCGATGACGACGCCTATACCTAACATAGGATATTCCAACCCCATGTAGGTATATCTATGCGCCGCGTATCCCGTCCGGAAACGTCGTATCGTCATTGCGTCGCGCCGGAATTCGATTGTGAATTGACGATTTCCGCTCATTAACATATTTTTTGAGCGTAAATCGGCGGGAACGCCCCCGGCGCCATTTTTAAGTTGAAGTAACGATGCGATGGCGAAACTCAGTTACGCTCATTGCATCGGACCTTCAACCCGGCGTTTCTTGTTTTCTGGTTACAGAAAACAGAAACGCCGGCTCAAAGTCACAGTTAGGCGGGCGGATCACTCGATCCGCCAGCCTAACTGATCGTGAATCTGGCCCATAGTTGTTGGTAATGGTTTCCCAAGTTGGGATACATAGTTCCTGTTTCTTTGTGTATGCTCCATTCATAACAAGAATGGAATGATCTCTCATTTATCAAGGAACATAAAGCGTGCCTCATGCAAAAAAAGATAACTGGCTCTTTATTCTAACTAATAAAGGCTTATTCAAGCAATGTTAAGTATCATGTGCAGTAACTCACAACCAATCAAAGCTGATTATTTAAGTTAAATGCTGTATGGAAATCTACAATATAGTAAATCAGGATTTTCAAGTTGTGAAATATATTTAATTTTTCCTTGGCACATGGCTTGGAAGAGTTAGCATACTTCTGTTTAAATCATGGTTACCATGGTAATAGCCATCAGGAGAATGCTAGAAGAACAGAAAGCCATTGTATTCTGGGTTAGGACAGATCAGTCTGGCTAATCAGCACTGAACGGAGGAGGTGTGGCTGGTTCTAGTTAATAAAAGTTGTGTTTGGTTATTCATTATTTAGGTTAACTTTTCCAGGACACGAAAAAGCATAAAAAAACAACTTTATCCAAAAAATAATGTCAGATCAGATCATCCAACATCAAATAGCAAAACACACACATATATAAACAGTGGATATATATATATATATATATATATATATATATATATATATATATATATATACAGTATATATATATATATATATATGTAAGTATTAATATATTTTTTAATTTTTGTGAGCAGTATTATAAATATATATTTATGTATATATATATATATATGGATGGATATATATATATATATATATATATATATATATATATATATATATATATATATATATATATATATATATACAGTATATATATATATACAGTGCGGAAAATAAGTATTTGAACACCCTGCTATTTTGCAAGTTCTCCCACTTGTAAATCATGGAGGGGTCTGAAATTGTCATCGTAGGTGCATGTCCACTGTGAGAGACATAATCAAAAAAAAAAAAAAACAGAAATCACAATTTATGAATTTTTAACTATTTATTTGTATGATACAGCTGCAAAGAAGTATTTGAACACCTGTCTATCAGCTAGAATTCTGACCCTCAAAGACCTGTTAGTCTGCCTTTAAAATGTCCACCTCCACTCCATTTATTATCCTAAATTAGATGCACCTGTTTGAGGTCATTAGCTGCATAAAGACACCTGTCCACCCCATACAATCAGTAAGAATCCAACTACTAACATGGACAAGACCAAAGAGCTGTCCAAAGACACTAGAGACAAAATTGTACACCTCCACAAGGCTGGAAAGGGCTACGGGGAAATTGCCAAGCAGCTTGGTGAAAAAAGGTCCACTGTTGGAGCAATCATTAGAAAATGGAAGAAGCTAAACATGACTGTCAATCTCCCTCGGACTGGGCCTCAATGCAAATCTCACCTCGTGGGGTCTCAATGATCCTAAGAAAGGTGAGAAATCAGCCCAGGACTACACGGGAGGAGCTGGTCAATGACCTGAAAAGAGCTGGGACCACCGTTTCCAAGGTTACTGTTGGTAATACACTAAGACGTCATGGTTTGAAATCATGCATGGCACGGAAGGTTCCCCTGCTTAAACCAGCACATGTCAAGGCCCGTCATAAGTTTGCCAATGACCATTTGGATGATCCAGAGGAGTCATGGGAAAAAGTCATGTGGTCAGATGAGACCAAAATAGAACTTTTTGGTCATAATTCCACTAACCGTGTTTGGAGGAAGAAGAATGATGAGTACCATCCCAAGAACACCATCCCTACTGTGAAGCATGGGGGTGGTAGCATCATGCTTTGGGGGTGTTTTTCTGCACATGGGACTGCACTGTATTAAGGAGAGGATGACCGGGGCCATGTATTGCGAGATTTTGGGCAACAACCTCCTTCCCTCAGTTAGAGCTTTGAAGATGGGTCGAGGCTGGGTCTTCCAACATGACAATGACCCGAAGCACACAGCCAGGATAACCTCTGTAAGAAGCATATCAAGGTTCTGGCGTGGCCTAGCCAGTCTCCAGACCTAAACCCAATAGAGAATCTTTGGAGGGAGCTCAAACTCCGTGTTTCTCAGCGACAACCCAGAAACCTGACTGATCTAGAGAAGATCTGTGTGGAGGAGTGGGCCAAAATCCCTCCTCCAGTGTGTGCAAACCTGGTGAAAAACTACAAGAAACGTTTGACCTCTGTAATTGCAAACAAAGGCGACTGTACCAAATATTAACATTGATTTTCTCAGGTGTTCAAATACTTATTTGCAGCTGTAACATACAAATAAATAGTTAAAAAAATCATACATTGTCATTTCTGGAATTTTTTTTTTTTGATTATGTCTCTCACAGTGGACATGCACCTACGATGACAATTTCAGACCCCTCAATGATTTCCAAGTGGGAGAACTTGCAAAATAGCAGGGTGTTCAAATACTTATTTTCCGCACTGTATATATATTACTGCTAACAAAAAGGAACACTATCAAAACACAACAGATCTCAATGGGGAAAAATATCATGCTTGATATTTGATGTAGACTGGGTAATGTGTTAGGAATGAAAGAATGCCACATCGTTTGATGGAAATGAAAATGATCAACCTACAGAGGACTGAATACAAAGATACCCCCAAAATTCTAAGTGAAAAAATGATGCAGCAGGCTAGTGCATTTCACTGCAGCAACTCAAAATGGTACTCAGTAGTTTGTTTGGCCCCCACATGCTTGTATGCATGATTGACAATGTCAGGGCATGCTCCTAATAAGACGACGGATGGTGTCCTGGTGTATTTCCTCCCAGATCTGGACCAGGGCATCACCAAGCTCCTGAACAGACTGAGTTGCAATCTGACGGCGTAGGATGAACCGAAAACATAATTTTCCAGAAGGGTTATATTGGATTTAGGCCAGGCACCCTACACACATCAGGGACAACGCCATCGGGCCGTGGACACTACTGAAACTGTCCAGTTTTGTGATCCAGGTGGATCAACTGTAAACTAAATTCACAGGAATTCAGGGGATGTTTGTAACAAACCTACCTCCCCCACATCGGGACTGTGATTGTATACGGGAAGCGCTGCACCCCTTAGTGAAACACCCCGAACCCACTCGTGACCACTGTTACCCCAACAAGGGACCCCTCTTTCCACAAACTCAGCGAATGAGGATTTTATGCGGTACAACTCTCTGGCCCCTGATGATGGTACTCTGTTAAACCAAGAGACCAGAAACGTGTCGGGCATTCTCCATTGTCCCTCGGAGAGTGTGCTTTTTTAACTGTGCTATATCATAAACTGTTCTGTTAATGTATTTTACTTCTTCTCTATTTTTTCACTGGGTGCACTTTTCTCACCCCTGGTGTTCCATATCTACTCTGCGAGTGTTATGCAGAGGTAGTTGGACCGTACAGGTCACTTTTCTAACAAATATCTACTTGTATGTTGATTGGTCCATTTAACCACTTGCTTACTGGGCACATATACCCCCTTCCTGCCCAGGCGAAATTTCAGCTTTCAGCACTGCGTCGCTTTAAATTAAAATTGCGTGGTCGTGCGACGTGCCTTACAAACAAAATTGACGTCCTTTTTTTCCCCACAAATAGAGCTTTCTTTTGGTGGTATTTGATCGCCTCTGCGTTTTTGTTTTTTTGCGCTATAAACAAAAAAGAGCGACAATTTTGAAAAAAAAACACAGAATATTTTTTACTTTTTGCTATAATAAAAATCCAATTTTTTTAAAAAAAATATATTTTTCGCAATAAGCGCATAATTTATTGATTATAGTGGCTAGGAAATAAGGGATAGAATTCTGACAATACGGCGATCTGCGAATTTTGTCAGGACTGCGATATTGCAACGGACACATCGGACACTTTTGACACATTTTTGGGACCATTCACATTTATACAGCGATTAGTGCTATAAAAATGCACTAATTACTGTATAAATGTGACTGGCAGTGAAGGGGTTAACACTAGGGGGTGAGGAAGGGGTTAAATGTGTGTCCTATGAGTGTTCTAACTGTGTGGGGGGAGGGGGTGACTGGGGGAGGTAACCGATGCTGTCTCCCTATGTACAAGAGAAACAGCATCTGTCACCTCTCCCTGACAGGACGTGGAGCTCTGTGTTTACACACAGAGCTTTACGTCCCTGCTCTAAAACTGCCGATCAGCGGGTACCTGGCGGACATCGCGACCGCCAGGCACGCGCATCGGCATCTCGGGGACGCGCCGCCATCGGCGCGTGCGCACCGCCATCGGCGCGTGCGCGCCCCCCAGTGGCCGGAAAAAACTATGCCGTCAATTGACGGCAGCTTGGAAATTCAGATCCCCAAAGCTGCCGTCAATTGAGCATATGCCGGGCCTCAAGTGGTTAATAAGGCTTTTTTACTCTAAAGCCTGGCCTCCAAAGTCCCTTCTCCTTGGGGGTATCCTTTTTTTCTATTGGATTTAGGTCAGACGAGCATGGCGGCCATTCAATGGTATTCATTCCTTCATCCTCCAGGAACTTACTGCATATTCCCGCCACAAAAGGCCGGGCATTGTAGTGCACCAGGAAGAACCCAGGACCTACTGCACCAGCGTAGGGTTTTACAATTGGTCTAAGAATTAAAAGTGAGGGGTGTGGCACCCCCACCATATATTGGATTGTGAGAGACTAGTTAAATTGACAAAGACTTATTAAAAAATAAATAATACCACAGATTGGAGAGGGGCGCTGACAGTCATCCAATCAATGGTCCTCAGGCATAAGCAAGTAACTATAAAAGAAGGAGGATGCGTCATCATACAGGCAGACAGAAGAAGACACAGAAAGAAGCTTGTACGAGACCCCCACCCCTGTCGTGGCCCTATTTATGAGTTGTATAATTTATTGATGTTGATTTTTCATGTTGGTGTTTACTGCCCCTTATTACTTGAAATGGCTGTTATGTTGGTTTTAAAGTAGTAGCTCAAGCTTATATAGTTGAGCTATATTTATGTTATTTAATATTTCACTATATAATATTAGTATTGTTTAATTAAATTTAATAATCTTAATGATTAATTTATGAATTATTAATATACCTATAATAAAGGGCACGGCCTATTCAACCCACAGGTTATTGAGTCTTGAATATTATTTTGTTTGATATATAAAAGTTAGGGGCTAGATTCAGGAAAGAGATATGACGGCGTATCTCCAGATACACCGTCGTATTTCTGCGTCTGAGCCCTCCTATCTATGCGACATCGTTGCATTTTTATGCTGGCTGCTAGGTGGTGTTCCCGTCTATTTACGCGCTGAATATGAAAATTAGATAGATACGCCGATTCCATAACATACGCACGGCTGGCGCATTTTTTTACGTCATTTGCGTAAGCGTAACTCCGCCATAATGTTACCCCTGCTGTATGAGGCGCAGCCAATGTTAAGTATGGATGGCGTGCCGGCGTATTTTTTCCCGTCGTTTGCGTAAACCGTTCGCGAATAGGGCTTTGCGTAAGTGACGTTCACGTCGTTTTCATTGAGTATTTGCGTGGTGATTTGGAGCATGCTCACTGGGCTACGTTCCCGGCCGGCGCATGCGCAGTTCGTTTGGTGCGGGAGTGTGCTTAATTTAAATAGAAGACGCCCCCTACCTTCCCATTTTGCATTACACCGGCCTATTTAAGCTACGCCGCAGCAACTTACAGAGCAAGTGCTTTGAGAATACAGCACTTGCCCGTAAAAGTTGCGGCGGCGTAGTGTAAATAGCATAAGCTACGCTAGTTTAGAATTACGCCGCTCCTACCTGAATCTAGTACTCTGTCTACAATCCCATTCATTCCGATACCTAATGACATGCAGGATGCCATTGTCTAGCCTGTAGAGGTCTGTGCGTCCCTTCATGGATATGCCTCCCCAGATCATCACTGACCCACCACCAAACCGGTCATGCTGAACAATGTTACAGGCAGCATAATGTTCTCCATGGCTTCTCTAGACCCTTTTACATCTGTCACATGTGCTCAGGGTGAACCTGCTCTTATCTGTGAAAAGCACAGGATGTCAGTGGCGGACCTGCCAATTCTGATGTTCAATGGCAAATGGCAATCAAGCTCCAAGGCCCACTAGAGGGCGTTGGCCCCTCAGGCTACCCTCATAAGTGTAATGCTGATTGTTTTGTCAGAGACATTCACACCAGTGGCCTGCTCAATGTCATTTTGTAGGGCTCTGGCAGTGCTCATCCCATGTCATTTTTTTGGGGGAGTGGGTACATGGTTTTGACAGGTATTTTGACAGGTCTTCCTGTCCCACTTTCTCCTTCTGTTGCTTTGCTTCCTAGGTGGCTCCTCCATCTCTACAATCATCTTGGACACATCCCAAGTCTTAAGGGCAAGTGAAAGGTATAACATTAAACTTTTTTCTTTACAGGTATAGTTTACAGGTACTATCATCAGACAATTTTTACAGGGGAACATGTAACAAGGACGCTCCAAAATGTCAGGACCTAGCAGATGTCTGCATTGGATAAGGGTATTGAGAGGATGTGATCTTCAAACACTTCAGGCCGCACTCAAAGAGGAAAGCAATCTCTAATAGAAAACAGATAAAAGAAAAAGGCACCTCTAAGTGCAAAATTAAAAACTTTTAATATGCCAAAAAAGGATTACAAATACTTACAAGATCGAAGATAAGAAAGGGCATATCATGCGTGTGTACAATGGGGGATCCAGCATCAGGAGGATCCCAGTATATACAACTTCCAGTAAAAAAATCCAGGGAGACCAACAGATGTGCGCTCCAGTCTCTGGAAACACTGATGAAGAAGTCTAGGTCAGCATGGAACAAGGATCCTGGAAATGACGTCAGCATAAGGGGACAACAAACAGGAAACAGGAAATAGGTCATCAAACTGTTTCCTACTTGTGGTCCATGCTGGTTGTTGTCCCCTTCTGCTGACGTCATTTGTTGACGTCATGCTGGATCAACCATTGTACACACGCATGATATGCCCTTTCTTATCTTCGATCCTGTATGTGATTTTAATCCTTTTTTGGGATAGTAAAAGTTTTTAATTCTGCATTAAGAGGTGCTTTTTTCTTTTATACATTTTTACAAGGGGAGGAGGCCTGGATGGACATTATAACTAGACCTGTTCAATTTTAAAGTGGTTGTAAACTTCAGACATGAAATATGAACAAAGCATATCCCTCTATAGTGTGTACGTGTCTCAATTAGAAACAATGGCCCAGATTCACAGAGCGATTACGCCTGCGCAACAGGAGATGCGCATGCGTAAGTCGAAATGTGCGCGTGCGTTTCGATGCACGGCATCCCCAGAACGAGATACGCAAAAAATCTATTTTTTGTCCGGCGTAATTTCGTTAGACTGGCGCATCCGTCCGCGCAAAAGTGCGCTAGACAGACCATTGATTTGCTAGTCAGATATGCTAATGATGGACTTACGGGGATCCACAAAAGAACGTTAGGGCAGCGCAGGCTACGCAGTGTACGCAACAGCAAAATGTCCTGTCTAAAATTAGACCATATAAAAGCTGGTCTAAAAAGAGAAAAAAAGTCTACTTGTCAGATAAAGCAACACTGTTAGTGAGGAGCTCAGCAGTCACACGTGTTGCACACCAATCTGTATGCCAACATGCCAGGGGCATCGTCGCGCATAGCTATACTACTGACTTTAGATGAACAAAGAAGGATGAGTGCACTGAGGAGGGCACTAAGGAGGGCACGGGAGATGTTTTTTTTTATTTTATTTTATTTGCTTATATAAACTTTACAATTTAATCTAATCTAATACAATATTCTTATCTGATACAAGCCCCTCACTCTTCACTTGATATATCACACATGCATAGACATCTTTGGCATGAGTGATTCTGAGGTGTCTCGCATCTTCAGATTCACCCCTCATGCCATCATGGAATTACCACAACCTTGCAGGAGGACATCAGCAGCCCAACACATGACACCCATGACAGCTACATATTCAATCAGAGCCCCATCCCCACAGATTTCGAACAGAACATGTATGGGGACAGCTGGCTGGTTGGTGAGTAACATGGGTGGCAGGCATGACTGTCCCCCCCCATGATGCACACATCACAAGGGGCACATGCACTGCTAACATCCTCCTGTCTTTTCCCTTCAAGGTGACTCTGCATATGCACTGGGACCCCATCTCATGACCCCATCTCATGCCAGCTCACATATGCATCTTTGCACGTTAAACACACACATTAATCATGGCACAATGAGAATGCATGCATGCACACCACTGTGGTCCCTAGCACACACACACCACATCCTCATCACATTGGATTGGCACCAGTCCACCATGCAGGACTTGTGAGCTGCAACACCATGCCATGGCTCCAATTATGTCACTGTACATTCATACACCATTCACACGGACCTGGGGATCACTTCTCCACCACAAATGAGGGTGACACCCCTTTTCCCGCAGGAATATCACCCCCACATTCCAAAATCATACACAAACAGAACCAAAAAAATAAAATAAATGACGAGCAAAAATAAAAAATGCCCCAGCATAAATATAATTTAAACAAAATAACAACAAAGAAAACACATAAAAGACAAAAATCACTCTGCAAAACAGTCCCCAAATATCTCAAAGACACGTCACAAACAAATAAACAAACGCTAATAAACAAAAGCACCTTGCTGTATAGGAAGGGATACAAAGGGATGTACTTTTGCAAAGGAAGTGCATTTGTGTCTGTCTATTTATGCTGTTTGCGTAGTTCACAACGTTGCCCTAGTCCATTTCCAATTTCACTGATTGCGCCGCTCCCGAGTTGTGAGCGGCCGGCCCTTAATTTGCATGGGGTCACGGCTCATTTCAACGTAACACGCCCACGTCCTTCCCAATTTGTATTACTCCGCCTTACACCTCTGAAAAAACGTTACGCATGCGCAATTTTCTGCGCAAAAGCTACGAGAATAGGGTGATTACGCGGCAAAATTGCGCACGTCTAACGTAAAGGCGGTGCGCTACACCGGTCCAATAATGCGCAGATGTACCTGAATCTGGGCCAATGAGTGTTATTTCTGTCTGCTGCTTTGTTCCTCTGCTATCAGCATGAATCGCTTTCTGACAAGTTTTTCTGACACCAAGAGAAAAATTGTCACATGGGAGGGATCTCCAACTGATTGACAACCTCTGCTCTGTTCCTGTGTGTTGTGTGAAGGGGTGTGTCCCTTCCCTCAAACCAGCTCTGAGAGCGCTTCTCACTGAGCTCTGTAGTGTAATCTTAGCTGTTCCCTTTTTCCTGACAGATCAGACAATCTTTAAAAAATTCTGCACTTTGAGAGGAAAATACATTTCGGTTCCACTAAATTCCACCCTGCCACCTCTCCTGTCCAGGTTCTGAGTGTCGGCAAGGAAGGATTTCGGTTAACCTGTCACCTGCCCACCATTGACAGATTGCCAACCCCACGATTAGGGTGTGCCCAGGCACACTTGGCACACCCCTTGCACACGCCTAGGCATGTAACATGTACAACCTATGTAGAAGGATCTCTGTATCACCTGAGCCCAGTCACTTTGCTGGGTATATGTAAGGGTTTACAACCACTTTAAGCTGCAGCAAATGTTATTTATTTAAACTGCAGAAGCAACATGTCAGATTATTTTCAAGGTACTCATAGGAAATTTTGGTTGCTCACTTATCTATTTAATCACTGACACATACTGTATGACAATAATGATTTGAGAGAGGATGGAAGTAGGGATGGTGCTAGCATCAACACAGTGCTGATGTGGTAAATAGTGTTACAGGCGCCCGTACTTAATAGTGAAAAACGCAGTTACATATAATCAAATACAGGTAAATAGGTGCGTTTTTATAAAACCTAATTTTAAAATCCTAATACAGAAAGTAAAGGAAATGCTATTGATATCCAAAATGTGTGTGTAAATAGCAATGCAATTAAGTGAAAATAGGTAAATTAGATTGCTTGAGCAGCTGCGATAAAAACGCAGTTCCAAGTGATCCAATATATATATATATATATATATATATATATATATATATATATATATATATATATATATATATATATATATTGCACCTTAATAAAATCCTTGTGCTACAAAGGCTAGTGATATCAACTCCAAAGGTGTGAGAAATTACAAAGAAAACAATAATTAATTATGTGCCAATAATTCTAAATAAATTAAATAAATAAATAATAAAATAAATAAATAAAGTGCTTCATGCTGTTATGAAAATAAACCATATATGTGGTTGATGAAATGCATACAAGGCTTTGACTAAATGTAGTAACCACAGAACCTTTATGAGCTAGAAGTTCAGTAATGGGAGGATGTAGGGTCAGTCCTGCATATAGGTGACAAAACATCTTCGTGAGCATGCTATTCAGACCATATCCTGATTTTGGCTTTGTTCTCACTGTTATGGGTAACGTCCATAAAAAAAAAAACACATGACAAAATATATTGCAAAAGAACCAGTTCAAACTGATGTGTGAAAACACAGCATTTATTAAAAGGTCCTGCATGCTACGTTTTAAATTAATTTAAATGCATAGCTAAGGCCAATTGAAATGAATAGATATGCAGGTCATATGTATAACTAATGCAGCTTTCATATGTTTTGCACACATTTAACCACTTAAGCCCCGAACCATTTTGCTGGTCAATGACCGGGTCCCTTATTGCGATTCGGCACTGCGTCGCTTTAACTGACAATTGCGCGGATGTGCGAAGTGGCTCCCAGACAAAATGTACATTCCCCCCCCCCCCACATATACAGCTTTCTTTTGGTGATATTTTTTGCGCTATAAACAAAAATGGAGTGACAATTTTGAAAAAAATTCAATATTTTTTTCTGCTATGGTAAATATCCCCTAAAAAATATATAAAAAAACATTGTTTTTTTCCTCAGTTTAGGCTGATACGTATTTTTCTACATATTTTTGGTAAAAAATTAGCAATAAGCGTTCATTGATCGGTTTGCGCAAATGTTATAGTGTTTACAAAATAGGGGATAGTTTTATGGCATTTTTATCTATAATTTTGTTTTACTAGTAATGGCGGCGATCAGCGATTTTTATCATGACTGCGACATTATGGCGGACTCATCGGACACTTTTGACACATTTTTGGGACCATTGTCATTTTTACAGTGATCAGTGCTATAAAAATGCACTGTTACTGTAAAAATGACACAGGCAGTGAAGGGGTTAACCACTAGGTGGCGCTGAAGGGGTTAAGTGTGTCTAGGGACGTGTTCTAACTGTAGGGGGGATGGGCTATCTGTAACACTACAGTGATCACGGCTTCCGATTACAGGAAGCTGTGATCACTGTCCTGTCACTAGGAAGACTGGGGAAATGCCTGTTTACATAAGCATTCCCCCCTTATTCCTCACTGTGACACGATTGCAGGTATGCCCGCGGACATTGGGGCAGATTCACAGAGAATTAGATTCTCATAGAGTATCAGAAATACACTACGCCGCCGTTTTTTACCTGGCTCTACGTGGAATCCAGGTAGATTTTGTCCAGTAAACGATGGCGGCGTAGTGTATTTCTCCCGTCGCAATCCATCTGCGCGAGTAGGGGGCGTGAAGCATTTAAAATAGGCGCGTTCCCGCGGCGATCGAACTGCGCATGCTCCGTTCGCAAATTTCCCGCCGTGCATTGCGCGAAAACACGTCGTCACGACGTAGTAGCGTCGTTTACGTACATTCCTATTCCCGAACGAGTTACGTTAAAAAAAATATATATTTTCAAATCGACACGGGAACGACGGCCATACTTTACATGGGTTACGCACTTTTAGACCAGCAAAAAGCTCCTCTAACATTACGTAGCCAAAAAATTACGTAGGCGATTGCGAGGGACACTCGTACCTTCGTGGATCGCCGTAAAAACTCATTTGCATATCCCGACGCATGAAAACTACGCAAACTCCTCCCAGCGGCCGCAAAAATATCGCAGTGTAGATCCGAAAGCTTACGAGGACGTAAGCCTCTCGGATCGAAGCCCGAAGCCGCCGTATCATGGTTTGAGGATTCAAACTAGTGATACGGCGCGCAAAATTTGAAATTACTCCTGTCTAACACCAGTTAGACAGGCGTAATTGCTCTGTGAATCTGGGCCATTGAGTCCACAGGACCTGCGGTCGGAGTCATGGAGCTCCCGGCAGGAGCGTGCGCGCCCACAATACCGGCTTCTTAAAGGGGACGTATATATACGTCCTTCTGCCTGTCCGTGCCATGCTGTCAACGTATATATTCATGCACCGGTCGGCAAGCAGTTAAAGTGTGAGTAATGCTTAATTTTATTTTTCAATATGTTTGTAATTTCTCTCAGTTTTCTTAAAGTTGGACTCCAGGCAGGTTATCTAAATGTAAGCAGTGGTCAGTACTGTATCTGAATTTGGCTTGCTATCAGCCTGTCGCAGAGCTCATCGGTCTGCTGTTTCTCTTTTCACTGTCCAATCACACACTGGGGGAGGGACAGGACTTGTGAGTGTTACTTAACTGTAGCAGAGAAAAATCAGGTCTCCTGCCCTGCCAGACAGAGCGGTGATGTAGGTAAATCCCAGGACTGGATGGACAGAAATACTAATAATTTAATAGGTACAACAACTCTCATATAAACTGAGTTACCTGAATGCAACTGGAGTGTGACACCGGTGCACCTTTCCTGGGCTTTTGTATTCCTCCCGGTAGCCCAGGATCACAACAGCCAATGTCAGAATTACGTGCAGGGGGATGAACCGATGTTCCCTGATTTCCTCATGCAAAACTGTAAACCAGAAGCTCTGAGCACAGATTCTGGATCAGATTCTTGGCTAGAAACCTAGGTACACTATGGATCAAGTGCAGTCCTGTACTTGACTGGCTGCAGTAGATGCAGTAGATAGGCAGGGGAGACATTAGGGGTCTAATAGACCCCTTATATCTCCACAAAGAAGACCTGTTATTTGACACTGCTATCACATAGTGGCGTGTTAAGCTTGCTAGCCTCTATTCCAATAAAGGTAAGCAAATAAAATAAAATATGATAATAAAAAAAAGCTTCCCCATTGCCCTGCTCACACACATGTAAACTCAAATATGCCCATATGTGTAGGTGAATAGCGATCGTGGCAAACGTTAGGTATCGGTGTGAACATTAAAACATTATTTCTAGCTTGTTTACAGCTAACTCAAAACTCATGAGTATTCCAGAGTGTGGCTTGGGGTTAAATTTAAGTACCATTAGCGTTAACCCCGTGCCACACTCAGGATTGCATTGCAGATACCTGGTACAGCATACTTACCTTGTCCCCTGGATCCCGCAATGCCCCCCTGCTGTGTCCTCCGCCCAATCAACTGCCCGATGCTCTGAGTGACGGGATCCGTCCCCTGCGAGCGTTGCGACGCATAGGGTCGGAACCCAGAGGCAAATTCAAAAAGTACACAACACATAACACATACAGTACACATTACTGTATCAAAGCATTTCACCTCCCTTTTGTACCTAGTGTTTTCTCCAGTGCCCTGCATGCACTTTTATATTATATATACAGTTTTTTCTGCCTGAAAACTTGAGATTAACAATGGCAACCAAATAGTGTCCCTTTACATCAAAAGGGGTTTTCGATCAGCTAGAAATAAATGATAGTAAATTAGAATCACTTTTAGAATTGAGTGATACTGAATCGTGGGCTAATTAATTTTATTATTATTATATTATTATTTTTTTATAATTGTTTATTATATTATAATTTATGATTTTGTGTTTTAAACGGTATCATACCTGGGATATCTACTAGACTCTTTGTTTGGACAGATTTAAGTGTGTTATTTCTAAGGCCTACAATACAAAAAGCCAAATTTCTATGCAAAACAATTTACCGCTTTGAGATTCAAAAATCTGACATAATCAGGGAGGTTAAAGCATCACCTATTGATAATTTGGGTATCATAATTTTTTGCCGTTTTGTAGGCATGCACAGTTCTGTGGCCTATTATATTTGGGGTATTTATACTATAACACAACTGCAACTTTTTTTTATACAAATATATTGTGTTTGTGCGCACTAAAATTCATTTTAGTGTATTTTTTCTTAAAAATATATATTTTCAGGAAAAAAATACACTAACATTAATTTTAGTGCTCACAAACACAATGGGGTTGATTTGATAAAGGCAAATAGACTGTGCACTTTGCAAGTGCAGTTACTCCAGAACTTAGTAAATGAGCTAAAGCTTTACTTTACAAATACAGTATCTGCCGCCGAGAATGTGTTTTTAGCACGACAGCATCGTGCTGATTTTCGGGGACAGGGTGCCGACATCTCGCACTCGCTGGAATAGTAAAAGCACATTCCAGCGAGCGCGTCATAGAAGCGACGGGGATCCGACGTGGATTCCCGCCAATTCTACACGTGGGCGGCGTTTGATATGAAATATTAAATAAAAATCCGGCATGGGTTCCCCCCTCAGGAGCATACCGGGCCCTTAGGTCTGTTATGGGTTGTAAGGAGACCCCCCCTACGCCGAAAAAACGGCGTGGGGGTCCCCCCACAATCCATACCAGACCCGTATCCAAAGCACGCCGGCCGGCCCTACCCATTCACCTGCAAGAAAAGTGTAAACACAAATAAACCACACAGGGTATTAAAATATTTTATTAATTGGCCGCCGAGGGGGGGGTGTCTTCCGACATCTTCGGCGGGGGGGTGTTACTTCTCCGCTCTCCGGGGGTCTTCTCCGCTCTGGGACTGCAACGTCACAAGATAGGCCTATATAAGTCGCTGGGAGCCGCGCACCCGGCTTAACAGCGGGAGGAAGCGTCGCGTCAACATCTGGAGAAGAGAAGTGAAGAAGAAGACGTGACAGAAGGGGCGGTCAGTCCTGAAGAAGAAGAAGAAGGCACCGGAGAGCGCCGAATCAAGAGCGAAGAGCGGGAGAAGACCCCTCGGAGAGCAGAGAAGACCCCCGGAGAGTGGGAGAAGACCCCCGGAGAGCGGAGAAGACCCCCCGGAGAGCGGAGAAGAATAGATGTCGGAAGAAGCCTGCCAAGGGAGGGGGGTGTGGTCGCTTTTATAAAATGTACGATGTACCCCATACTCATTCACTTAGGGTGGGGGGCTGGTATCTGGGGGCCCCCTTATTAAAGGGGGGTCCCAGATTCCGATAAGCCTCCCGCTCGCATACCCCGACAACCAACGGCCAGGGTTGTCGGGAAGGGGCCCTGTCCTCATCAACATGGCGACAGGGTGCTCTGGGGTGGGGGGACCGCAGAGCGCCCCCCTGCCCCAGAGCACCTGACCCCCCCATGTTGAGGGCATGCTACCCGGTACGGCTCAGGAGGGGGGGCGCTCGCTCGCCCCCACTCCCTTCCTGACCGGCCGGCCGGCGTGCTTTGGATACGGGTCTGGTATGGATTGTGGGGGGACCCCCACACCGTTTTTTCGGCGTAGGGGGGGTCTCCTTACAACCCATAACAGACCTAAGGCCCCGGTATGCTCCTGAGGGGGGAACCCATGCCGGATTTTTATTTAAAATCCGTCGGGGAGTTCCCCTTCAGGATTCATATCAAAAGCCGCCCCACGTGTAGAAGCGACGGGGATCCGACGTGGATTCCCGCCGCTTCTATGATGGCTTTGTCTCCATCGCGGCAAGCCAGCTCGCCGAGAAAGGGAGCAAGATTGACACAATATCGCGGTCACCCACCGTAATACCCAATCACATGCACGTAAAATAAAAATGCATTTTATGATTGGATGATGGAAGTCAGCAGAGCTTTTCCCCATGTACTAAGATCTGGAGCAAGTAAAAAGAGGTGAAGGTGTCTGCGCTGTGTTGAAGACAGGGGCTGTGGGCGTGGAGTGGGAGGAAATGTGATACGAATGCACAAGGTGCATATAAAAAACTGGCCTCAGGGGGCAACAAAGTGATCCAAGTGAGGGGAAATATAAGTGATGCTATCAGGGCTTTTTTTCTGGCGGAACGCACCGGAACGGCGTTCCGCCACCTATTTTGAGTCAGTGTCCCTCTTCATTAATGCAGTAAACAGCCAGCGGCGCGCCCGTAAAAACTTCCGTAGCGCTTTGCACTGCAGTTCCGAGCCGGCTCCTCCTCCTGCTCCTCCGTCTGCCCTGAGGGCTTGTAAGAGAGGCTCTGCCCCGCCCCATAGTACTGTGCGAGAGATCGCTGTTGTGAATACAATTTTAATGGTACCGTAAGGTGACTGACCTGATGTCCCTGCCTGTAAAAGCTTGTAGTCCCGGGCCGGCTCCTCCTCCTGCTCCTCCGTCTGACCTGAGAGCTTGTGAGGGCGGTGGGCGCAGTAATCTGTACTCCGCAGCTCTGCACCGCCCCTCAGTGCTGTGCGGGAGATTCCCCTCATGTGAATGGTGGCGGTACTTTTAGGCGATCTTCCTACTCCTCCTCACTAGCCCCAGGCCAGGTCTGTGTATTGAAAAACAAAAAATCATGCTCAATGAGGTTGTGCTGGGTGGTCTCCTGACTGGGTTGGGCACTCTCTTTCAAGGGCACTGTTTGCTGGGCACTGTTTGCTGGGCACTCTCTTTCCTGGGCACTCTCTTTCCTGGGCACTCTTTCCTGGGCACTCTTTTCTGGCCAGTCTCTTTCCTGGGCACTGTTTGCCCAGCAAACAGTGCCCAGAAAAGAGACTGGCCAGAAAAGAGTGCTCAACAAACAGTGCCCAGGGCACTGTTTGCTGGGCAGTCTCTTTCCCTGGGCACGGTTTGGGCAGTCTCTTTCCCTGGGCACTGTTTGGGCAGTCTCTTTGCCTGGGTTGTCTCTTTGCAGGATGAGCGGTTTCTTTGCTGGGTAGTCTCTTTGCTGGGCTGGCCAGTCTTTGTTGGACTAAGCTGAGTGGTCTCTGTGCTGGACTGTGGCTCTAATGCACTGGGAATGTCTCTTTGCTGTACATTTGGGAACGTCTCTGCTGCTACGCATTTGGGAATGTCTCTGCTGCTACGCATTTGGGAATGTATTTGCTGTACATTTGGGAATGTCTCTGCTGCTACGCATTTGGGAATGTCTCTGCTGCTACGCATTTGGGAATGTATTTGCTGTACATTTGGGAATGTCTCTGCTGCTACGCATTTGGGAATGTATTTGGGAATGTATTTGCTGCACATTTGGGAATGTCTCTTTGCTGTACATTTGGGAATGTCTCTTTGCTGTACATTTGGGAATGTCTCTGCTGCTACGCATTTGGGAATGTCTCTGCTGCTACGCATTTGAGAATGTATTTGCTGCACATTTGGGAATGTCTCTGCTGCTACGCATTTGGGAATGTATTTACTTGCATCCCTGTTCTCTAAAGGGGCGGTTCTAGGGGCGGGCCTACGGGTGGGTAAGGGCGTAGCCAGGGGAGGGAGGGAGGGTGAGTTCCACCACCTTTTCTCTGAGAAAAAAAGCCCTGGATGCTATAAATCATAAACCAACAGTATGATAAAGATGCATAAATATCTAGATATAAACACTATAAAAAAAATAAACAACAAAGATGCTGGCACATATAATAGGCAAATAATGGTAATCAATTATAAGTCCAAAAAAGGTGAGATGAATCCAGATAAAAGTAGATATGCAGGAGAATAGGACAAAGTCTAAGAGTGGTGTTCCCAACAGCCAAGTGTTTAGAAGATGCAGCAAACTTCAAAGTGCAACACACACCTCCTGTGGCTCCTAGCAGCTCACCTCACAGCTAGAGCTCTAATACCCTGCATCTTTGTTGTTTATATTTTTATAGTGTTTATATCTAGATATTTATGCATCTTTATTATACTGTTGGTTTATGATTTATAGCATCACTTATATTTGCCCTCACTTGGATCACTTTGTTGCCCCCTGAGGCCAGTTTCTGTATATGCACCTTGTGCATTCGGATCACATTTCCTCCCACTCCACGCCCACGGCCCCTGTCTTCAACACAACGCAGACACCTTCACTTCTTTTTACTTGTTCATATTTGTCCATTAGACCCCTTTCACATTGAGGAGTTTTTCAGGCGGTACAGCACTAAAAATAGCGCTGCTATACTGTCTGAAAAACTCCTTCGCTGCATCCTCAATGTGAAAGCCCGAGAGCTTTCACACTGAGGTGATGCGCTGGCAGGAGAGAAAAAAATCTCCTGTCAGCAGTATCTTTGGAGCGGTGAGAGGAGCGGCGTGTATACCGCTCCTTCACTGCTCCTTCCCATTGAAAACAATGGGAAATCGCGACAATACCGCTCGCAATGCGCCTCTATAGAGGCGCATTGCGGGCGGTATTAACCCTTTCACGGCCGCTAGCGGGGGTTAATACCACACCGCTAGCGGCCGCAACTCGTGGCAAATCCGATGGTATAGTGCCACTATTTTTAGTGGCGCTATACCGTCAGCGCGGCTCCCGCCGCAAGGCGAAAGGGGCCTTAGGGTAGACCACCTGGTGTTTGCAGCAGTGCTCCCCTCCCCCTCCTCCCACTTTCCTTTCCTTATTCACTGACAGCGTAGGAGTTCCACTTTATACAAGCACAGTTTATTTGCCTTTAGTAAATCAACCCTATGATATTACAGATTTTTTTGTGTGCACCAATTTTAGCAAACCGCTACCATAGATTTGGTAATCTTTTCATTCCACAGGGCCTCTGTTTTAAGAAAATATATACTATTCCAGGGGTTTTAAAATAATTTTCCATTTTTAGAATGGAAGTAGTTAACCCCTTAAGACCCAGACCAAAATGCAGGTAAAGGACCCGGTCAGTTTTTGCGATTCGGCACTGCGTCGCTTTAACTGACAATTGCGCGGTCTTTAACTACTAATGGCAGCGATCATTATGGCGGACACATCGGACAATTTTGACACATTTTTGAGACAATTGTCATCTTCACAGCAAAAAAATGCTATATAAATGCATTGTTTACTGTGAAAATGACAGTTGTAGTTTAGGAGTTAACCACTAGGGGGCACTGAATGGGTTACGTGTGACCTCATGTGTGTTTCTAACTGTAGGGGGCGGGGCTGGACGTGTGACGTCATTGATTGTGTTTCCCTATATCAGAGAACACACGACAGTGCCACAGTGAAGAACGGGGAAGCTGTGTTAACACAGGTTGCTGTGACTAGTACACATGTGCAGACTGGAATATTTCGTTTTGTTTTTTCGTTTTCGTATGGAAAATCGTTTTGATTCATTTCGTTTTTCGTTGGGGAATAGCTTTCGTCCGAAAATCCAATAATACTTGGTTTCTGTCGCATGGTCAAAGAATATTCAACGGAACTTTGAAACTTTATGTTGAATCGTACATTTCCGGTCGAATATTCAGCCTACAAGAATTCTAATGTTGTATGACTAGTAATAATATCGAATCTATTCTCTATGTCGAATCTATTTTCTCACAAATCGAAATCTATTCTCTGTAATGTCGAATCTATTATTTCTATAGTCTCGAATCTTTTCCCTATGATGTCGAATCTTTTCTCTATGATGTCGAATCTCTCTATATCAAATTTTTACCGCAACGAAAACGAAAATAAAGCATTTTTTATGTCGGATCTTTCGGTTCTCGTTCCTTTTGCTTTCGTTATCGTTTGTTAAAATGATAACGAAAAAACGGATTTTCGGACGAAAATGCATTCTAACGAAAACGAATGCACATGTCTAGTGACTAGTACAATCATCTTGACAATATTAGGTTACTCTAACAATGTGATACCCTATGCTGTTTGATTTCTTCTTATTGAAATACATCATAACTACTTATGTAAACCTGTATTGCTCAGTTGATGAAATGCACACCTTGTAACCCTAACAAAATCTTCAAAAGACAAAAACTGAATAATAAACAGCAGGTAAAGCCAGAAAGTCATAATTCCTGATATGCTTTTTTTTTTTTTTTCTAGGACAATGACTCAAGAAAATGCAAAAAAAAATACAGAAACTCCTGAAGCTATTGACACCCAAACAACCAGCAATTTCAACAATGACAGCCTACTATTTTCTCGCAGTACAGGTCTTTTCTGTTCTGACGTTGGTATTTAACTGAATGTAGGGGATGATGAGAATGCAATATTTAAGGAAGATAGATACATGTACCATTTTTTAAGCATATGTTTCAAAGGTGATCTATAAGGTGAAGGTTCTTGCGTTGCTATCTGCTGTCATTAATTTTGCATTACTACTCATTAAAGCGGATCTCCGCCGAAAAATCGAATTTTGGATTAGTGGCTCTTTAAATTAGTAATAGCACTCCTGTGCTAAACTCACGTTTTCCGTTTTCTACAGCCGCTCCGCTCGTTTTCTGTACAGAATAAGAACTTATATTCCCCACGTCCTCTTGTTGCCATCTTGGCTTTGGGCAGGAAACAGCACACTGGCATGTCACTTCCTGTTTTCGGTGGATGCTGTCCCAGCATCCACCGTTCGATCGGTGAAATTAACACTTACCTTAGAACTAGATGGAAACGGATTGATAGCAGTTGAATTCCGTGCCACGAGACTTCAGCTGTGTGTATTTCTCCTTACAGGATCAGAATCTGTGCTGTAATGGAGACATTTCAAACACCCGCCCTTTCCTTTGTTTACATCTGCGTCGCTTCCTGTAAAACGAAGTCGCGCGATGTCTGAGCTAATACAGTGAATTATTATAATTAGGGAGCTCTGAGAAAGGCTCCCAGCATGCAGAGCGAGGGACAGGAAGGTGGAATAACCCGAGGAAAACCCAACTGCCTACAGACCGGAAGCCTCAGTGTTTAAAAGATATTGTAACACCAATTTTTTTTAATACTAGCCGATTAGGGATTGTTTTGCAGCGCTATTAATATTAAAGTAAAGTCAATTTCAGGGTGGAGCTCCGCTTTAAGTCACTCACATGGAACAAACATGTAACATATGTTATAGTATTTGTACCTGATCACTGGCTCACCAGGTAGTGAGCAAAGGATCAGGATGACAGCTTAGAGCATGGTCCTTCAAAAACAAGTCAGTAGTAGCAGCTTCCTTTCTTTTCTGGTGATCAGGGCCAGATTAAGAACATCATGGGTCTGGTGCTGAGGATTTTGGTGGGCCTTTTATAAATTATAAATTATAAAAACAATTTTTTGTTATAACAAATTAAAGAGAGAGAGAGAGGGAGGATGAGAAAGAGAGAGAGAGAGAGAGAGAGAGAGAGAGAGAGAGAAAGAGAGGATGAGAGAGGGGTGAGGGGTAAGGGAGGGAGGATAAGAGAGAAAGGGGGGATAAGAGAGAGAGGATGCGCATGAGCATGCATGGGAATGACATCAACGCAGCCCAGCCAAGGCAAGTGACCGAAGGCACAGAGCCCAGAAGAAAGAGCGGGTGAAGATGGAAGTGCCGGGACCCGCCGGACAGATCACAGATTGCAGCACTGGGGGGCTCAGCCTGACAATTTAAGTGTACCATAATGTGCTAATATGCTGTGCATATTTGTACACTATGGCATAACCTACCTCAGGGCCTCTAAAAAGTAGAAATGTTAGCGAAGTTTACTACTGCTTTATTATTACAGGATCCCAGGAGCCTTTCATGGGGCCCCCTAATGACCAAGTGGCCCAGTGGCCCTTGGGCAGTGCCTAAATGCATAGTTGCCAACATTTCAAAAATATTTTTAAGGAACACTTTTTTTTACAAGTGCTATATTTAGAGTAGCTGAGATCCCCTATGTTCCTCTATACATCACAGTAGAAATCACAAAATTAAATAAGTACTAATAATGGGCAGAACAAATATGAGGACTGAGAAGATTTCCTTTAGTTGAACTAACAAAAGTGTGCCCATTCTAAAGATAGTAATATTAAGGATATTCAGTATCATTTTAAAGAACTGTTTTTGTGGGTAAGAGGCGTAGGAGAGGAGTAGGGATGGTATAAAACTGGGAAGTATGTGCAGGTCATGGAGAAGAATGTGGAGTGTCTAACAGTGGGCGCTATGTACAGGAGAGGAGTGTGGAGGGTATGACAATGGGCAGTATGTACGGGAGAGGAGTGTGGAGGGTATGACAGTGGGCAGTATGTACAGGAGAGGAGTGTGGAGGGTATGACAGTGGGCAGTATGCACAGGAGAGGAGTGTGAAGGGTATGAAAGTGGGCAGTATGCACAGCAGAGGAGTGTGGAGGGTATGACAGAGGGTGGTATGTACCAGAGAGGAGTGTAGAGGGTATGAAAATGGAGGAGTGTGGAGAATATGACAGTGGGCAGTATGTACAGGAGAGGAGTGTGGAGGGTATGATGGGAGGCGGTATGTATAGGAGAGGAATGTGGAGAGAAAGATAGTTGGCAGTATGTAGACTGTGAAGTGTAAGGTTGGGTTACAGTATGTACAGGAGAGGAGTGTGGAGGGTAAGGTTGGGTTAGAGTATGTACAGGAGAGGAGTGTGCAGGGTATGACAGTGAGCAGTATGTACATAAGAGGAGTGTGGAGGGTATCACAGTGGGCGGTAAATACAGGAGAGGTGTGTGGAGGGTATGATAGTGGGCAATATGCACAGGAGAGGAGTGTGGAGGGTATGATAGTGGGCTGTATGCACAGGAGAGGAGTGTGGAGGGTATAATAATGGGCAGTATGCACAGGAGAGCAATGTGGAGGGTATGATAGTGGGCTGTATGCACATGAGTGGAGTGTGGAGGGTATGACAGCGTGCAGTATGTACAGGAGAAGAGTGTAGACTTTATGATACTGAGCAGTATGTACATGAAATGAGTGTGGAGGGTAAGACAGTGAGCAGTAGGTACAGGAGAAGAGTGTGGAAGCTATGACAGTGGGCAGTATGTACAGGAGAGAAGAGTGGAGGGTATGACAATAGGCAGTATGTACAGGAGAGGAATGTGGAGTGTATGAGAGCGAGCAGTATGTATATTAAAGGAGTGTGGATGGTATGATACTGGGCAGTATGTACATTAAATGAGTGTGGAGGGTAAGACAGTGAGCAGTATGTTCAGAAGAAGAGTGGGGAGGATATGACAGTGGGCAGTATGTACAGGAGAGACGTGTGGAGGGTATGACAGTGGGCCCTATGTATAGAAGAGAAGTGTAGAGGGTATGACATGGGGCACTATGTATAGGAGAGAAGAGGGTATGACAGTGAACAGTATGTACAGGAGAGGAGTGTGGAGGGTAGGATGGTGGGCATAATGTGTAGGAGAGAAGTGTGGAGGGTATGACAATGGGCACTACGTATAGGAGATGGGTATGGAGGGTATGACAGTAAACAGTATGCACAGGAGAGGAGTGTGGAGAGTATGATGGTGGGCATAATGTATAGGAGAGAAGTGTGGAGGGTATGACAATGGGCACTATGTATAGGAGAGGGGTATGGAGGGTATGACAGTAAACAGTATGCACAGGAGAGGAGTGTGGAGAGTATGACGGTGGGCACTATGTATAGGAGAGAAGTGTGGAGGGTATGACTGTCAGGTTTTTCCCAAAACAATCAGTGCTGCCAGCTATAGTTAGCAACACTGATCATTGTATTCACAGGCAGAACACAATAACACTGCAGGAGTGATTCCCCCATCCACAGGTCAGCAGGTGAGTGTGTAGTATAGTGTATATATATATATATATATATATATATATATATATATATATATATATATAAAATGTTTGTGGCAAGGGGTTACCATAAAGTAATATACAAATAATTATTATAAGCACTTTGATCTCATCCTCTCAGTCTGCTGCTGCAAAGTGTGTCAGCTTGAATTTAAACTGGTCGCTCTGTATGTAGCTTCTGACAGGCTACATACCCCTCAAATGTGTAGTCTCTGTGACCCCTGGTCGCCGAGCTACAATCCTCGAAGTCGATCTTTTTTTTCTTTTATTTCTTTTTTTTGGGGGGGGGGGGGGGTGGGCCTATCTAGAGGAAGGAGCCTGAAGCTCCAATAGCCCCTATGTTAATCCGGCCCTGCTAGTGAGCATATTTTTAATAGTGTAACTACATATATTTGCGGAAATAAAGTAATTATACTTACCTCCAATCCAATGGTTCAAAGTCTGCAAGGGGTGCCGCCTTGCCATGGCATGGCATCTTCTTCTTGGTTCCTTCCAGGTGCCTGTCTTTGGCCATCTTCATTGGCTGGTGCGAAAGATGTAACTCCTGTGCATGCATAGAAGTCAGTTATCCTGGCACAAAGGGACCGTATCGGCAATGTAAGTTGAGCTGAGTTGACTTTACATGCCGCAGAAGACATCAACCAGGAAGGTAGGTGTCCTTTATTGCAAAAGAGAAATTGCACGTCTCTTCTGCAGACTATTAACACTTCTATTTCTGAAAGCATTCTTAATTGACAGCATTTTTTCACACCTGCCTTAGACTTTTGTACAGTACTGTATATAGCCACCCAAAACTGTTTCATTTTGAATGGAGTGGGAAGGGTTAGGAGTTATGCAGGTTGTACAGCTCTCTGTGATCCAGTTGGGCAAACTTTTCTTCACTTGTCCACATCTGTCCCAGTGACAATGATTCATTAGAATAATGCCTTGTACACACAATCGTTTTTTACGACGAGAAAACTGCCATTTTTTATATTGGTTGTGAAAACCGTTCGTGTGTATGCTCCCTAGCAGTTTTCTAGACGAAAAAAACTGCCCGCAAAAAAATTGAAACCAGCTCTTTTTTTTCTCGTCGTGTTTCCCGTCAGTTTTTTTCTCATCGCGAAAAACGGTAGTATGTATGCTTTTCCGAGGGGAAAAAACGCACATGCTCAGAATCAAGTATGCAGCCCTAAGGCTGCATTCACACCTGAGCGGCAAGTAACGCCGCATACGCGGCTTTACTTGCCGCGCTTCGATTTATTTATTTTTTTTTTTTTTTTTTTTTACAAATCTTCCCATTCATGTCTATGGGCGAACGCCAATGTCGCTTGAAAAAAAGGGTCCGGGACTTTTTTTCAGGCGACAGGCGTTCGGCGTCTCAGAGATGTGAACCATCTCTATAGACATGAATGGGAAATTTCCCCTCCAGCGGCACGAGCGTCGCGCGACAGGCGTTTTGCCGCTCAGGTGTGAATGCAGCCAAAGGGTGGTACCATTTGAAAGGAACTTCCCTTTTATAGTCACATTGTACGTGTTGTACTTCATCGCGCTTTTTTTGCAAGATCGTGTGTATGCAAGTAAGTCTAGAGAGGAATCACGTTGGGAAAAACTTTTTTTTTTTTTTTCCTGCTGGGAAAAATGGTTGTGTGTACGAGGCATAAGAAGTAAGCCCTTTTTGCCCATATATTGGAGGGAGGACTAGGATTTCTCCAACTAGTGCGGTATTATCAGGAGGCACAGATCGCTCAATTGTCGGCAGTATATTTCTGTTCAGAGAAGCCGGATTGGATTGCTATGGAATGGAGGGTGGTCAATATGGTTCAAAAGTAACAGAAGCTAGACTATGTCTGTAGAAAACCACATAAGAAATAATATAATGACACCACTAACTCTAATTAGTGTAACTCAATTATAGTGCAGCATGTGAACTATTAATTGATTTGTTTCTCTACTTATCCATATATCCACACATTTCCTAAAGAAGATCACATGCATGCAGTGCAAATTAGTGCCACAACTTAATGCTAATTAAAGTGATTCTGTGTGTCAAATAAAAATGATATGCATCAATGCTCAAATAACAACATCTGTCATAAAATACATCCAATATAATTGTGCTCAAAATATTCACAAAAGTGTTCCCATGCACTACATAAGTGCTATGTGCAAAGTGCTATTTTGCTTGATTCACAAACTGACATGCATAATATATACAGTCCATTAACAGTTCAAAAAAATCCAAAGCAACTGGTAATAGCAAAACATGTCCTTGTGTCCACTCTGGTTCTCCTCCCTTCCGTCTATGCGCTCACCTTAGAACAGGGGTCTCAAAGTACCAGCCCGCGGGCCATTTACGACCCGCGGACCGGTAATAAATGGCCCGCAGGCAGGGCGGGTGCTGCGGAAGTGTAGATCGAGGTGCATGAAGAGGAAGCGTCTGTCAGAGGTTCACTTCTCTCTCATGTCACGCTGCTACTCCCCGGCTGCCCCTCTTCTCTTCTCGTCCATCCCCATTTGCTTGTGACATCATCTGGGATGGACGAGAAGAGAGGAGGGGCCGCCGGGGAGTAGCAGCGTGACATGAGAGAGAAGTAAACCTCTGACAGACGCTTCCTGCACTGCTCTGCATCTGAAGAAAACAACAAGTAAACGCTGACCTTTGCCCCATGTGCCCCGAGGTGCCCCATGTGCCCCGATGTTCCCCATGTCCCCCGATGTGCCCCATGTTCCCTGCTGTGCCCCGTGCCCTGATGTGTGCTGTGCCCTGATGTGCGCTGTGCCCTGATGTGCGATGTGCCCTGTGCCCTGATGTGCGCTGTGCCATGATGGTGAGTGGTCCGTGTGCAGTGGTCCGTGTGCAGTGCAGTGGTCAGGGTTAATAATGCGCCTGCTGACACCAGTGCTGGGGGTTAATAATGTGTCCGCTGACACCAGTGCTGGGGGTTAATAATGTGTCCGCTGACACCAGTGCTGGGGGTTAATAATGTGTCCGCTGACACCAGTGCTGGGTGTTAATAGTACGTTCGCTGACACCAGTACTGTTTTTGAAGTTTGAAAGTTTGCATGTGGCCCCCATGTGATATGAAAACTTGTCTTGTGGCCCTCAGGTAATTTGAGTTTGAGACCCCTGCCTTAGAGCATGTGATCCTACCCTTACCACCCACCAGACAAGCAACCCTCCCCCGGCATCTCCCCGCCTCTATCCCCCGGTATTTCCCCGTTTTTTCCCCGGAACCGCGCCAGCCACTGCTGATTCGCGGCCGCCGCATCTCAGGAAAGGCCGCGGCTTCATCCGCGGCCTAGCGGCGCCCCGCTCTCTCGCCAGTAATATCACCTATAACCGCCCAAGAGTTCACCCCCAGCCCCTGTAGGACTCATCCACCCCTAGTTTAACAACCTGTCCCCCCACCCCCGGCTCACCAACCCACCCAGCTGGCCACACACCAGCCTGGGTGCCAGGTCCTGCTCCTGGCTGGCGGCCATCATGGTACACCCCAGCAGCAGTGTCAGCTCTCTCCCCCCCCACACCCCCCCCCCCTTGTGTACAACTTAATAGCACTTGATCCAGGGGTTTTGCCCGATCGCCTCTCAGGGATCAGGAAGGAATTTTTTTCCCCTACCAAAGCAAATTGGCATAGCAACGGTTAGGGTTTTTTTTGCCTTCCTCTGGACCAAGCCGGGAGGATTCACCGAATCCTCTCTTCATCGCCACCATAAAAAACGACTTTTTCCCCCGGTGAATGGCGACCATGGCTAATCTGCGGTACTCTGCAGAAACCATTTGGGATCTGAGGCGTTTCACCGCCATACTACCAGCCATCACCAAAAAGACCCTAAGAATTGAGCAACTTTTGAGGATCGATCGACGATCGACAGTCAAAAGTTTTAGCCGTTTACCCCAACCTAAGCGCATTTCATGTGCTCTGATCAACACAAGATCGGCAGTCAAACACCGACTTGAAATCCATGATTTCATTCTACAACACGATCTAGACTGTCTCTTCATTACAGAGAGCTGGCTCGCAGCCGACTGTAACAGCATTCTAGGAGAACTGGTGCCAGAAAACTACCGTATTATAACGGAAAACAGAATAGGGCAAAGAGGAGGAGGCCTGGCGGTGATTTGCAAAACTCAGCTTGCAATCACCAAACCAATCCTTCAAAATCCTCTTCCATTCATGGAAACCCTTACGCTACAACTGCAGACAAATTCAAAAGAGACCATCCACATTCTGCTCTGCTATAGGCCGCCCGGCCCAAAATCGCAGCTGCTATTATCATGGACGGATTTCTTCTCCACTTACACCCTCAACAGCAAACATTTTTTGCTGCTCAGGGATTTCAACCTCTGGGCCAATTCCGCACAAGACCCCATTGCCGACGCCTGTATCAACCACCTGGTAGATTTAGGGGCGCAGCAACTAGTATGTGGATCCACACATGCCTCAGGTCACACACTTGATCTTATTTTCAGGCAAGCTCTGGAAATAAAAATTTTGGAAAATGAAAAGTTGCCATGGACAGACCACCATGCAATTAAATTCATTATTTCCACAATTCCCCCCGCAACAAAAAAATCAAATCCAGTGACAACACACTGGACTAGATGTCAGAAGAAGCTCCACTTGGAACTCTTCAAAACCACTTTAAGGGAAAAAATAGAAACAATTCAGCCGCATCAAACGGCCGTTGAAACACTGGATGCCATAAATTCGGCCATGCTACAGTCAGCCGACTTGGTAGCCCCGAAACGCAAAACCCGCATCCGGAAAAACAACCGCAGCTGGTTTAACAACCAGCTGTCGTTACTGAAGCAAGAACGCAGAAGGGCAGAATCTGCCTGGAAAAGAATTTCTTCAGAACTAAACCTGTCCATCTACAAGGCAGCGACAAGAAAATACCACAAAGGAATTTTCCAAGCCAAGAAAAATTATTTTTCGGAGGCTATCAACGGCGCCCTGAACCGCCCCCGCGAACTCTTCAAGATGGTCACCCAGACCATGAAACCAGGATGTATTGAAGCCCCCAATACAGACACACAAGAATTTTGCAATGAACTATCGGATTGCTTCATTAATAAAATCGAGGCAATCCGCGAAAGCATTCAGCAAAAAAAAAAACCCCTTAGCCCCCCCTGTAGCCTCTCACACAACACCCATAGTAATTCTCCTATATCAGGTAAGTTCACCCTGGAACCCATCTCCATCGAGACCACTAAGAATGCCATTGGGGCTTTGCGCAATAGCACATCACCAAATGACATTATTCCCACTAAACTGCTGAAGGAATGCGCCTATATCCTGGCTCCTCCCATCACGCAGCTTATCAACCAGTCTTTCTTGGAGGGCAGAGTGCCCTCACAATTGAAAGAGGGTATAATCCAACCCATCCTCAAGAAACCCTCCCTTGACCCCAAGGACCCACTCCACCGCCGTCCCATAACAAGCCTCAATGTACTTTCAAAAGTAATGGAGAAAGTAGTGGTACAACAGCTGCAACAGCATCTAGATACCCACAAACTACTCGACCCATTGCAATCAGGCTTCCGTCCTGGACACGGGACTGAAACCGCGCTGCTCAAAGTATGGGACGATGTTCTCGAGGCCGCAGACGAAGGAGAATCCTGTCTTCTAGTTCTGTTGGACCTAAGTGCAGCTTTCGACACTGTAGACCACAAACTGTTACTCACGCGGCTTGCTAAAGTAGCTAGAGTCGCAGAGAGCGATTTATCTTGGTTCTCCTCTTTTCTGGAAAACCGATCGCAAACAGTGAAGTTAGGACCTTTCACATCTGAGAAACACACAGTAACATGCGGAGTCCCTCAAGGATCGCCTCTGTCACCAGTGCTGTTTAACATATATCTTCGTCCTCTTTTTGAGATTATCAGCAGCCAAAAACTGCTCTACCACTCATACGCAGACGACACGCAACTGTATTTCCGCATTTGCAATAAAAAGGATCACCGCCTCAATCTAGAGACATGCCTCTCTTTGATAGAGGACTGGATGACAAAGAGTTATCTTAAACTCAACGGAGCCAAAACAGAACTTCTTCTGTTTCACGCCAAACAAAGGAATCAACCTGCAACAACCTGGACACCCCCGCCCATTCTGGGCAAAATCATCACCCCTAGCGCCAAAGTCAAAAGTCTCGGGGTCATCTTTGACTCCTATATGACAATGGACGCACAAATAGGGTCAGTAGTCAGCGGATCCCACCATCTGCTGCGCCTACTACGTAGACTTACCCCTTTCATCCCCAAAGAAGATTTAGCGGTCGTGGTGGGAGCAATTGTGAACTCCAGATTGGATTATGCAAATGCCCTTTACCTCGGACTCCCCAAGTACCAAATCGCTCGTCTGCAAGTCGTTCAAAATACGGCCACCAGACTTGTGACTGGAAAAAAACCCTGGGAATCCATCTCACCTTCACTGAGATCCCTTCACTGGTTACCAGTCAAAGACAGGATTGCTTTTAAAGCTCTCTGTCTAACGCATAGATGTGTCCATGGGAATGCCCCCCAATATCTATGCGATAAAATAAAAGCTCACAATCCCAATCGCATCCTGCGATCCACCAATCAGAACCTACTACAGATCCCAAAAGTCAACTACAAGTCCAAAGGAGAAAGAAGATTCGCCGTCCAAGGCCCCAGACTATGGAACGCTTTACCAACCAGCATTCGGTTGGAGGCGAATCACTTAGCATTCAGGAGAAAGATCAAGACTCATCTCTTTTGATATCAAAGGAGACAGGAACAACAAGCGCCCAGAGGCGATTCAGTTCGCATGTGCCGCGCTATATAAGTTTTTCATTCATTCATTCATTCATTCATCCTGCAATAAAGCCTAGTCAGGACACGTATATGAACCACCTCTGGGTTCAGTGATTATATTGGAATCCTGGGCTGGTTGCTGGTAACGTGTTCCACATGTGTATGATGAAAAAAACTCTGTGCCCCGCTCCAGTCCCCCATCCGTGCCCTGCTCTGGTCCCCCTCTGTGCTCCGCTCTGGTCCCATTCTGTGCTCCTCCGACCCCCTTTGACAATCGGCCTTGATCTGTCAGGATGGAGAGCGGAGGAAGGAGCCAGTAAATCAGTCATTTACTGGCTGCTTCCTATTCCAAATGAACTATGTCCATTCATAACAGAGCATTGTAAACTGTGTTTATGATGCTTCAGTTTATGAATGGAGAGGAGCCTCTGTCTCCTCTCCATTCATCTTCAGTGCAGCTGAGAAAGGGACTGGGGAACCTGTGTCCTCAGTCCCTTTCCTTGTCTCAAAAGGGAGATGTCAGTGGTCATCACCAACGCCCCCTAATCGGGTTGATAAAAAAAAATTAAAAAAAGAATTGTAATAAATATTTAAAAGGTTAAATTGTAAAAATAATAACAAATAAAATAAAAAAAACACACTGACATCGTTCACTCCACCCCCCCCCCCCTCCAAAAAAATTATCAAAAAATATAACAACATATAAATAAATTTGAATAAAATAATAAAAAAATACATTTGAAAAAAATATATATATATATATAAAACTACTAACACAGTCCACACGTCATCAGTGCTGCATATTAGTGCCACTATCACATGATATTAAAAAAAAGTACAGTACTCGAAAAAAAGTTTTGGTACTTGTACTCGGTCTTAAGAATGTGGTATCGGTGCAACTCTAGTTGTAATTATGGGGTATTGTTTGTAGAATTTTGAGCAAAATAATGTATTTAATACATTTTGGAATGAGGCTATAACATAACAAAATGTGAAAAAAGTGAAGCGCTGTAAATACTTTCCGGATGGACTGTATTTTCAATAGAAAATCATGTCTAAAAGGGTGCAAGCCCAGCAGCTTTCCTCTTTAGAGCCCTGCAGGTGCAGCAGCTGATTGGTATTTATTAAACCACTCCCATTAGATTCACTTTCCCACATGGACACAGAGAAACACACAGTGATTTCTTCACAATAACAAAAGGAATCTGCAATAAAGTTTGTTAAAAAAAAACACTTGTAATGTACATACAGTGGGGAGAACAATTATTTGATACACTGACGATTTTGCAGGTTTTCCTACTTACAAAGCATGTTGAGGTCTGTAATTGTTATCATAGGTACAGTACTTTTCAACTGCTACAGATGGAATCTAAAACAAAAATCCAGATATTCACATTATATGATTTTTAAGTAATTAATTTGCATTTTATTACATGACATAAGTATTTGATACATCAGAATAGCAGAACTTAATATTTGGTACAGAAACTTTTGTTTTCCAATTACAGAGATCATATGTTTCCTGTAGTTTTTGACCAGGTTTGCACACACTGCAGCAGGGATTTGGCCCACTCCTCCATACAGAGTTTCTCCAGACAGGGCCATCTTAATAACATCATGGGCCCCTGGGCAAAGTAATGCTATGGAGCCCCTACAAGGTTGCCCCAATTCTACTCTCAAGAATGGAAGTGCAATATTTCTACTTTACAGTGTGTCACTTGCCACCGTCCCCTGTCACCAGATTCAGCGTTTCACTTGACACCAAATTCAGTGTGTCACTTGCCACCATCAGCTGTCAACAAATTCAGCGTGTCAATTGCCACCCATCCCCTGCCACCAAATTCAGCGTGTCACTTGCCACCGCCACCTGTCACCAGATTCAGCGTGTCACTTGCCACCAAATTCAGTGTGTCACTCGCCACCGTCACCTGTCACCAGATTCAGCATGTCAATTGCCACCCATCCCCTGGCACCAGAACCGCGTGTCACTTGCCACTGTCACCTGCCACAAAATTCAGCGTGTCACTTGCCACTGTCGCCAGATTCAGCGTGTTACTTGCCATAGTCACCTGTCACCAGATTTAGCGTGTCACAAGCCACCCGCCCCCAGATTCAGCATGTCTGGAAGGGGGAGAAGGAAGCGGGAGAAGGAGGGGGAGAAGGAGGGGGAGGTAAAAGGAAGGGGGAGGAGGGGGAGAGAAGGAAAGCGGGAAAAAAAGAGGAGCGAGGAGGAGGGAGGAGGGGGGAGAGAAGGAAGGCGAGGGAGAAGAAAGAGGGGAGAGAAGGGGGAGAAGAAAGGGGGGAGAGAGAAGGAAGTAACGGGGGAGAAGGAAGGGGAGGGGGGAAGAAAGGGGGGTAGAGAAGGGGGAGAGAAGGGGGGAGGTGTGTAAAAGAAGAAAGGTGAGGGAGAAGGAAGGGGGGGGGGGAAGAAAGAGGAGGGGAGAAGGAAGGAAGGAAGGAAGGGAGAAGAAAATAAAGGGGGGATGGAAGGGGAGGGGGAAGAAGGAGGGGAGAGAAGGAAGAGGGGGAGAAGGAAGAGGGGGAGACAGAGGGGGAGAGAAGGGGGGAGGTGGGGGAGAGAGGGAAGATGAGGGAGAAGGAAGGGGGAGAAGGAGGGGGGAGAAAGAAGGGGGAGGTGGAGGAGAGAGGGAAGGTGAGGGAGAAGGAAGGGGAGGGGGGAGAGAAGGGGGAGGTAGAGGAGAGAAGGGGGAGGTGGAGAAGAGAAGGGGGAGGTGGAGGAGAGAAGGAGGGAGGTGTTGGATGGAGCGGCTCAGCAGCCATGAAAGGAGGGGGAGGAGAGGAGAAGCTACGAGTTTCCTGCACATTCCCGGGCAGGGGCGGACTGACCATTGGGACTCTCGGGCACTGCCCGAGGGCCCCATGCCACTAGGGGGCCCCATCAGGGTTGCCAGGCTCAATAAAACCAGGGACAGTATGTAAAAATCTGTGTTTTTTTTACATCTGTCCCTGATATGTCCAAAACCGACATGCTTTTGATGTTAAAATCCTGAGATTTTAGCTGCCCAGCCTATGCAATGCCTTCTGGCGTGGTGGCCATCTGTAAGCCTTAGGGCCCCATAATCTTCTATTACCCGGGAGCCCCATGAGTTGTCAGTCCACCCCTGTTACCGGGTGTGCTGTGGATGTTCCGCGAGCGACGGAACGTGTTTCTGAACTTTCTGGTGCTGTGGAGAGCCTTAGTTAGCTGGTATCTTCCAGCTAACTAAGGCTAGCCAAAGCACCAGAAACACCTTTATCCGCTCGCAAAACATCCGCAGCACACTACTCATTCAGCGCACCAACTGACACTCCCCCCAGGCCCCCGGCTAGTGCTTTTTGGCCAGTTCTGATGTCCAGCTCTGCTGGGGCCCCTGGTGATCGTGGGGCCCCCAGGCTGTGCCCAGTGGTGCCCGCTTAGTAAGACGGCCCTGTTTCCAGATCCTTCAGCTTTCGGGGCTTTCACTGGGCAATACGGACTTTCAGCTCCCTCCAAATATTTTCTATTGCGTTCAGGTCTGGAGACTGGCTAGGCCACTCCAGGACCTTGAGATGCTTCTTACGGAGCCACTCCTAAGTTGCCCTGGCTGTGTGTTTTATGTGATTTTCTGGATTTTTGTTTTAGATTCTGTCTCTCACAGTTGAAGAGTACCTATGATAAAAATGACAGACTTCTACATGTTTTGTAAGTAGGAAAACCTGAAAAATTGTCAGTGTATCAAATACTTGTTCTCCCCACTGTAGATCACCCAGAGGGGAATGTTTCTTTCTTAAAGCGGAGCTCCACCCTAAAGTGAAACTTCATCGGAACCCTCCGGTGTCACATTTGACACCTTTCAGGGGGGTGCAGATACACCCACTTCCGGCCACACAGTCTGCGGGTAGACTGCGGGCAGAACGTCAGATAAAGGCCCCCCACGTTGTGTTCTGGGAAACACACGGCTCTCAGAACACTACGGGGACCAGTAAACACGGCGCAGCACGACTCGCGAATGTGCCATAGGAAACCGGGCAATTAAGCTCGTCTTCTGCTGCTGACGCCGCTGGACTCCAGGACAGGTAAGTGCAGAGCTGTATCCTGGCCTAGGCCAACAAGGCCCAGGCCTAGGGCAGCACTTTGCGGGGGGCAGCGCAAAAAGAGTCCCCGCCGGCTTGCGCTACACTGTTAGGAAAATTTGTCTAGTGCCCCCATAAGGCGGCTGCGCTGCTTCTTGTATGCGGGCGGCTGGCATTCTGCAACTGTGGGGGGGGGGGGGGAGCGTGCTTCCAATTTTGACTGTTTTATCATCCTGGACCACAAACCTTCCTCACTGTGCTATATGTTTCTGCTGCACCATCTACTTAAAGTAGAACTATAGGCAACACTTTATTTTTTCATTGTGGGTAGAGTAAGGGAGGGTTAGAGCCCCTGTCAGTTTATTTTTTTTGCAAAGATTTCCCTTCACTTCCTGCTCTATGGGCAACCAGGAAGTAAGAGGAAATCTAAGTAAATTAAGGGAATCCATTGCCCCTCCCCCCCACGCCCTCAGAACTAGTGTCCTCACTCGAAAATTTCAGGGCGGGTCTTAAACAACACAGGGTGTGGCTGTGACAGGAAGGGGTGGGTCATATTTAAATTAGGGGGTTTAGTCAGGCCTAGGGCAGCACAAAACCTAAATACACCTCTGGGTCCTAATATTAAAAGTCAGCAGCTGCAGTATTTGTAGCTGCTGGCTCTTAATATTTTTTTTTACAGAGGAGCTCCGCTTTAACTAAAGTGGAGTTACTCTTTAAGAATTGATGAGCTGCAATAAATTAATAGCACTTTACCTTTACAGAACAATTCCAGGTGAATATAACTAAATCCTGGTGACACAATCATACTGTTTAGGCTCCCCAGCGTGCGCTGAGCTTTATTCTCCAGGTCACAATGACTAAAGTGTAATGTGCACGTTGTATTGCAGGCTTTTCCTTGTTACACAGTGAGCTGTGAGTGTTGGATGAGTATGAATGTGAGTGTATGTGTCCAGTTATGGAGCACACAGTGTGTAGTGTGTGTCTCTATACACAGGGTGTAGTGTGTAACCCATACATAGTGTACACCTCCCAGTCAGAGGGGGAGTAGTTAGTCCTCCTCATCATCATCACTTGTTGCTCGGCTCTCCGCCTCCTGGCCGGCCCAATGACAGCTGCTACTAGCTCCTTTCCAGGGCCCTGGCAGCCCGCTCTGATCACTGTGCCCAGAGCGGGGAGCCCGGTGAGTAGCAGGGTCCGATCACTGCGGGGAGGGGAGGGGAGGGGGGCACATAGGGAAATCGGAGGGGACAAGCTCTGTCCTGTGTGGGACTTGTCACTACCACTGTGCATACAACTTTCAGCAACTCCGGCTGGAGCGGAGGACCAGATGTCATCCAGTTCAGCACTTGTCTGCTCCGCTCTGATGCCAGGCTCAGGGAAAAGTTGACATGGCAAACTCCTTCGTAGTCTGATCTCCATAGATCGCTGACATGGGCTGTCTGGTGCTGCCAGGGAGGAGGCGGGGCTACACTCTGCTAAGTGACAGCTCGGCTGCACGACCACTCCACGCTGATCGCTGTGCCAGCTCATATTCTCACACGGATCGCTGTGCCAGCTCATATTCTCACACTGATCACTGTAATCGCTGTGCCAGCTCACACATCACTGTAATCGCTGCTCATACTCACACGGATCGCTGTGCCAGCTCATATTCTCACACTGATCACTGTAATCGCTGTGCCAGCTCATATTCTCACACTGATCACTGTGCCAGCTCATATTCTCACACTGATCACTGTAATCGCTGTGCCAGCTCATATTCTCACACGGATCGCTGTGCCAGCTCATATTCTCACACTGATCACTGTAATCGCTGTGCCAGCTCATATTCTCACACGGATCGCCGTGCCAGCTCATATTCTCACACTGATCACTGTAATCGCTGTGCCAGCTCATATTCTCACACGGATCGCTGTGCCAGCTCATATTCTCACACTGATCGCTGTGCCAGCTCATATTCTCACACTGATCGCTGTGCCAGCTCATATTCTCACACGGATCGCTGTGCCAGCTCATATTCTCACACGCATCGCTGTGCCAGCTCATATTCTCACACGGATCGCTGTGCCAGCTCATATTCTCACACGGATCGCTGTGCCAGCTCATATTCTCACACTGATCACTGTGCCAGCTCATATTCTCACATGGATCGCTGTGCCAGCTCATATTCTCACACTGATCGCTGTGCCAGCTCATATTCTCACACTGATCGCTGTAATCGCTGTGCCAGCTCATATTCTCACACTGATCACTGTAATCGCTGTGCCAGCTCATATTCTCACACGGATCGCTGTGCCAGCTCATATTCTCACACGCATCGCTGTGCCAGCTCATATTCTCACACGGATCGCTGTGCCAGCTCATATTCTCACACGGATCGCTGTGCCAGCTCATATTCTCACACTGATCGCTGTGCCAGCTCATATTCTCACATGGATCGCTGTGCCAGCTCATATTCTCACACTGATCGCTGTGCCAGCTCATATTCTCACACTGATCGCTGTAATCGCTGTGCCAGCTCATATTCTCACACTGATCGCTGTGCCAGCTCATATTCTCACACGCATCGCTGTGCCAGCTCATATTCTCACACGGATCGCTGTGCCAGCTCATATACTCACACTGATTGCTCTGCCAGCTCATATACTCTCACTGATCGCTGTGCCAGCTCATATACTCACACTGATTGCTGTGCCAGCTCATATTCTCACATGGATCGCTGTGCCAGCTCATATTCTCACACTGATCGCTGTGCCAGCTCATATTCTCACACTGATCGCTGTAATCGCTGTGCCAGCTCATATTCTCACACTGATCACTGTAATCGCTGTGCCAGCTCATATTCTCACACGGATCGCTGTGCCAGCTCATATTCTCACACGCATCGCTGTGCCAGCTCATATTCTCACACGGATCGCTGTGCCAGCTCATATTCTCACACGGATCGCTGTGCCAGCTCATATTCTCACACGCATCGCTGTGCCAGCTCATATTCTCACATGGATCACTGTGCCAGCTCATATTCTCACACTGATCGCTGTGCCAGCTCATATTCTCACACTGATCGCTGTAATCGCTGTGCCAGCTCATATTCTCACACTGATCGCTGTGCCAGCTCATATTCTCACACGCATCGCTGTGCCAGCTCATATTCTCACACGGATCGCTGTGCCAGCTCATATACTCACACTGATTGCTCTGCCAGCTCATATACTCTCACTGATCGCTGTGCCAGCTCATATACTCACACTGATTGCTGTGCCAGCCCATACACTGACACTGATCGCTGTGCCAGCTCATATTCTCACACGGATCGCTGTGCCAGCTCATATTCTCACACGGATCGCTGTGCCAGCTCATATTCTCACACGGATCGCTGTGCCAGCTCATATTCTCACACTGATCACTGTAATCGCTGTGCCAGCTCATATTCTCACACTGATCACTGTAATCGCTGTGCCAGCTCATATTCTCACACAGATCGCTGTGCCAGCTCATATTCTCACACGCATCGCTGTGCCAGCTCATATTCTCACACGGATCGCTGTGCCAGCTCATATTCTCACACGGATCGCTGTGCCAGCTCATATTCTCACACGGATCGCTGTGCCAGCTCATATTCTCACACTGATCACTGTAATCGCTGTGCCAGCTCATATTCTCACACTGATCACTGTAATCGCTGTGCCAGCTCATATTCTCACACGGATCGCTGTGCCAGCTCATATTCTCACACGCATCGCTGTGCCAGCTCATATTCTCACACGGATCGCTGTGCCAGCTCATATTCTCACACGGATCGCTGTGCCAGCTCATATTCTCACACTGATCGCTGTGCCAGCTCATATTCTCACATGGATCGCTGTGCCAGCTCATATTCTCACACTGATCGCTGTGCCAGCTCATATTCTCACACTGATCGCTGTAATCGCTGTGCCAGCTCATATTCTCACACTGATCACTGTGCCAGCTCATATTCTCACACGCATCGCTGTGCCAGCTCATATTCTCACACGGATCGCTGTGCCAGCTCATATACTCACACTGATTGCTCTGCCAGCTCATATACTCTCACTGATCGCTGTGCCAGCTCATATACTCACACTGATTGCTGTGCCAGCCCATACACTGACACTGATCGCTGTGCCAGCTCATATTCTCACACGGATCGCTGTGCCAGCTCATATTCTCACACGGATCGCTGTGCCAGCTCATATTCTCACACTGATCACTGTAATCGCTGTGCCAGCTCATATTCTCACACTGATCACTGTAATCGCTGTGCCAGCTCATATTCTCACACGGATCGCTGTGCCAGCTCATATTCTCACACGCATCGCTGTGCCAGCTCATATTCTCACACGGATCGCTGTGCCAGCTCATATTCTCACACGGATCGCTGTGCCAGCTCATATTCTCACACTGATCGCTGTGCCAGCTCATATTCTCACATGGATCGCTGTGCCAGCTCATATTCTCACACTGATCGCTGTGCCAGCTCATATTCTCACACTGATCGCTGTAATCGCTGTGCCAGCTCATATTCTCACACTGATCGCTGTGCCAGCTCATATTCTCACACGCATCGCTGTGCCAGCTCATATTCTCACACGGATCGCTGTGCCAGCTCATATACTCACACTGATTGCTCTGCCAGCTCATATACTCTCACTGATCGCTGTGCCAGCTCATATACTCACACTGATTGCTGTGCCAGCCCATACACTGACACTGATCGCTGTGCCAGCTCATATACTCACACTGATTGCTGTGCCAGCCCATACACTCACACTGATCGCTGTGCCAGCTCATACACTCATACTGATAGCTGTGCCAGGCCATATACTCACACTGATTGCTCTGCCAGCTCATATACTCACACTGATCGCTGTGCCAGCTCATGTTCTCACATGGATCGCTGTGCCAGAACATATACTCACACTGATCGCTGTGCCAGCTCATACACTCATACTGATCGCTGTGCCAGCCCTGATACTCACACTGATCGCTGTGCCAGCCCATATACTCACACTGATCGCTGTGCCAGCCCATACACTCACAGTGATCTCTGTGCCAGCTCATACACTCACACTGATGGCTGTGCCAGCTCATACACTCACAGTGATCGCTGTGCCAGCTCATAAACTCACACTGATCGCTGTGCCAGCCCATATACTCACACTGATCGCTGTGCCGGCCCATATACTCACACTGGTCGCTGTGCCAACCCATTTACTCACATTGGTCACTGTGCCAGCTCATATTCTCACACTGATTGCTGTGCCAGAACATAAACTCACACTGATCGCTGTGCCAGCTCATACACTCACACTGATTGCTGTGCCAGCTTATATACAGATCGCTGTGCCAGCTCATATACTCACACTGATCTCTGTGCCAGCTCATATACTCACATTGGTTCATTGATCATACTCCTCATCCAGCAACTTTTATCACACACAGGATCATTGTTTTGTCATTTATACCTTGTATATTTATTATTTGCATTTTTTTTTTTTGTTTTATAATGCATATGGTGTCTCATTATACCATACTTAATGTCTGTCATTATGCAAATGATAAAAATATTTTTGTTACTACAACTACTAATACTACTAAATTTAAGGGCACATTCACACTAAAATAAAGCCACATAATGGTTTCTATGTGATGTGTTCATACATAAAGGGGTTGATTTACTAACACTAAAAAGAAAACAAAAAGAATTGCTAAGCTGCAAATTTATACATTTTGTTTTGGGGTTTAGATATAATTTGGGGTTGATTTACTAAATCTGGAGAGTGCAAAATCTGGTGCATTTCTGCATTGAACGTTAGAAACCAAACAACTTACAGGTTTTTGTCAAAGCTTAATTGGACAAGCCGACGTTAGAAGCTGATTGGCTACCATGCACAGCTGCACCTGATTTTGCACTCTCCAGTTTTAGTAAATGAACCCCAAAGTGTATTTAAAGGCCAGCTCACACTGCATGCAGTCCAGTGGGTTTTCTTTCTGCATCAAAAATGCATGGAGAGTAGGTGATATGATTTTCCATGACATAGGACCACACCAGTGCCTGCAGTTCCAGTTCCAAAAAAAAAAAAGTGCACTGAACTGTACTGGAATGCCGTAAAATGCATCAAACATGCACTGGAACATACATGTTCCTATTTGGAGCTAATAAAAAATAAAGGGGGAAAAAACGCACTGGAAAGCATAAAAAAATGTGCATGCAGAAAAGCATCTGGAACGCATCCGGACTATATTTTTATGGTGTAAACTGGTATATTGCAGCTTGCCAATTATTAGATGTGACGGCTGCATTTGTTTTCCTTTTAGTTTTAGTAAATCAAACCCTTTATGTATGATCATTGCATACAGGAAACATTTGCTTTTATGTGCCCTTGTGGCGATCGGCTTTATTTTAATGTGAACAAGTCCTGGTCATGGCTTTTTTTCTTTTATGTTTACTGAGCGATCGGACTTAGTCTGTTATTTTTCAACTTTAAAGTGGTTGTAAACCCCCCAAGAAAAAACAAAAAAATACTTACCTTAGATCGAAGCTGTTGCAGCGGTCCCGCACACCGCTGTGGCTGGTGACATGTCTCCCGGAGTTATTTCCAGGTTTGCGGTTCCGACGCTGTGATTGGCCGTTGACGTAATGATGTCATGGCTGATGAAGAAACGGTACGAGCCAGCCGTTTCTTCAGTGTGCATGACGTCGGCGCAAGCGTGTATGGTAAATATCTCCTAAACCGTGCATGTTTAGGAGATATTTAAAGTACCTACAGGTAAGCCCTATTCTAGGCCTACCTGTAGGTACAAGTGGTGTAACAGGGTTTACAATCACTTTAAGCTCTGGTTCACACCGAATGCAGCTTTGTGCTACTTCAACGTGATTTCAAAGCCACTGGTCAGCGCGATTTTATGTGTGGCTTGTCGACATCTGTACTATTCCCTGCACAGATGTAATTTAAACCTCTTCAATATTACATTTTATGTGCGTGTGTGTGTAAAATACTGACCAGCAACTCAGATTGCGGTATTATTGCCTGTGTGTACAGCCGCATTGAAAACAATGGGCAGCACACTACCCATGACAACCAGCAGGGGATCTAACCACTCTATCCAAATCTAGAAAAACAATGTTTATACTTATCATAGCCAAGTAAGTCCCTGAAGTTATTATGTTACCATATGACCTTCTTTTTAGTGGTGTTTAGCTACATTGTTTATTTGTTTATTCTGAAAGTTAGACATCCTTTTCAATTGAGTGTATATATTCTTTATTGACAAGAGGGGTTGAAGATAGGTGTGCTTATATAGACTTCAATGGGCCAGAAAATGCATAAAAAAAGTGTAAACCAGGCCAGTTTTACGCGTTTTTTTCTTTTCCAATAATTTGTATTGAAAAAAGTTTTAGGCAAACAATGAGGTACAAAATAGTACAAGTAAATCAACACATTTTTGTTGCGATAAAACAATACCATATCATAACTACTGCCTACAGCCGTCTGGGCCCAAGGGAAATAGGTAAATACATATAAAAAATAGGCAATAAAAAACAAAATAAAAAATAAGTATCACAATTGATGCCAATCAGTGCTCACAAATGGGCACTGACTGGCAACATGGGCACTGACTGAAATTATGCCCAGCAGTGCCATCGGTGCCACCCCTCAGTGTCCATCAGTGCTACCCAGTGTCCATCAGTGCCACCCCTTAGTGCCCATCTATGCCCAGTGCCCACCTATCAGTGCCCATCTGTGCCATTCATAAGTACCCATCAGTGCCACCCATAAGTGCCGCCAATGAGTGCCCATCAGTGCCGCCAAAAAGTGCCCAGTGCCACCTATGAGTGGCCATCAGGGCCGCCTATGAGTGGCCATCAGTGCCGCCTATGAGTGCCCATCAGTGCAGAATACCAGCGCCGCCTATCGGTGCCCATCAGTGCCACCTCATCGGTGCCACCTCATCGGTGCCACCTCATCGGTGCCCATCAGTGCCGCCATATCAGTGCCCATAATTGAAGAAGGAAACATACTTATTTACAAACAATTTTTACAGAAATGTTTTTTTCAAAAATGTCTGTATTTTTTTGGTTGTTGTGCAAAAAATAAAAATTGCAGAGGTGATCAAATACCACCAAAAGAAAGCTCTATTTGTGGGAACAAAATGATAAAAATGTCATTTGAGTACAGTGTAGCATGATCGCTCAATTGTCATTCAAATGGTGTGTAAGTGCCTAGTATGGAAGTGGTTAAAGGAATAATTATTTTTTATTGTTTCACTTTTAGCATTATTAAAATCACTGCTCTTGAAAAAAAGGCTTTTCTTAAACTTTTTTTTGCATTAATACATGTCCCCTGGGACAGAACCCGTGTCCCCAAACACTTTTTTTGGCAATAATTTGCATATAAGCCTTTAAAACTAACACTTTTTCACGTTCGTGTCCCAAAGACTTAAATGGAGTTGTGCTGCAAAACGAACCGAGGGGTGTTCGGCTCATCCCTTATCATGATCCATGTTTTTCACTATGGTAATCTTAGCTGCCAGAAAGATAAAGAAGGCAAGAGTCCTGAGATTTTTAGGTAACTGACTCGATAGGTCAGAAAATAATGGCGTCTTAATTTTTTTTAGGAATATTCAGTCCAGTCATTGAATATTTTTTCTTTTTAAATAGGCAACAACTAAAACCTTCTGTAAAGAAAGGTGGCTAAACACAAGTTAAAATTGTAATTGTGTATCTTTTGGAAATGCCACTTGGCTGTGCCAGTATGTTTTTGGATACCGTATCAGTAAATTTCCATCTGGTAGGTTGGCAATATGGCAGGTCAGTAGAGCTTGAAAGGACTAACTTCAGTTCATTGGTGGACAGTCTTCTCGATTTTGTAGACCTCATGTGTGCCTTCTTGCACCTTTTCATGGCTACATGCAACATTTTTTATATTTTTTGAAGCACAATGAGATATCGGTGCTATGGCCGTGAATCCACAATTTATCAGCACTGGACATTTCCACGAGGCACGCGCACAGTTTGAGGCTGAAAAAACACACTAGGGTAAAATGCCAGCATTCTTTTATTGTGCCCTAGGAAGCACTGGCAGCGCATACAGCTGGCCCTAGAAGTGAATGGCTGTAGGCACTTGTATTCGGTTAAACACCCATTTGTGCATTGTTGCAAATGAAAGTATGCATGTATGTCATATAAAAAAGCTATAGAAAGTTCTCCTTTATTCAGTGGCAAAGGCACAGATTGTGGAGGGGTATATTTAACCTAGACGGTGTGACATGATGATAACACAAGCAGCCATCACATGCACTTTACACTCCCTGCTTCCTTTTTTTGTTCCTGCTCTGGCTGACACATATTGCAGTAAAAGGAATTCACATATTTTCCTCCGTCAGGAATGTATGTATTGTTTGTAACCTGAATGTTAGGATTGTGCATGCTGAATGTGGACTTGTAATGGTGATGCAGCAACTTGTATTTCATTTTTTTTTGCTATCGGTGACATGTGGTCACCAGAGTTCAGTGACATCTAGTCCATTGTTTGTTTCTAGGTTGCGTGAGGAGATTTGAATAGAATGTGCAATTTCATCAGCTACGTACCTACTGCCTGTAGGTTTAGTGTTCTTTCTGTAATTAATATTTTGCAAAACGAATTCTTCCATGTACTATAACAGAACGGTCCCAGTTCCCAACAATTACACAATTCTATGAGTTCCTGGACATGCCCAAGGAAGATAAGTTCCCCTGCTGCCCTCTCTCGTAGCTCACAGAGGCCACACCTGATTAGGCAGAGGTAGCTTAGTTAGTGATCTGCAGCCACATGAGAGGCCCTCTTTTGTCAGAAAAAGTGCCAGAGCGAGCCGACCGGAGCCTAAAAGCACAAATTTTCTTCAAAAATCTGCTGTGGAGGGCCCCTCTCCAGGGTATTGAAGTTCCAGTTGGGTGTGTTTTATCTTTACGTCTCAGATCCCTCCGACTGTTCCCTTGGGTTACCAGAGCTGCCTTGGACTTCACTGTGAGTGACACTGTTTATGAGGATAATTGCAAATAGATGTTTGTTTTCTGTACTGTCTTTCTAATGTAGTGGTTTGCAGTTAGACTGTGGGGTTGATTTACTAAAACTGGAGCATGCAAAAACTGGTGCAGCTCTGCATAGAAACCAATCAGCTTATTTTTTTGTGTCAAAGCTTAAAGAAGAACTATGGGCAAAACCTAGTTTTAGTAAGGTAGGGTTATGACCCTTATCCGATTTTTTTTCCGTTATCTCTGTCCCATTGCAGAGATTTGCCTTCACTTCCTGTTTTATAGCCAAACAGGAAGTGAAAAGAAATCCCTGCAAATTAAGGGAATTTCGTTGGGACCTCCAGGTCATCTAAACTAGTATCCCTATTGGAAGATTTCCCCTCTATTACTTTTCTGAGGACAATCCAAAATTTGGGATTTTTTTTTTTTACTTTCCCCATCTCCTTATAGGAGCACAGGCAGACATTTTTCTTTTAGTTAGACTTTAATTGAAGTTAGAAGCTGATTTGCTACCATACACAGCTGCACCAGATTTTGGACTCCCCTATCTATTGTTATAGAGTATTATAGAGTGCTATGCAACCACATGTTGCCTTGATGGAGTCCCAGAGACAATGCTGTGAAGAGTCCATGTTTGTACAGCTTTCATATGTTTATGCAGCTTTCATGTTATAGAATCTTATAGAAACTGTGCTATGCAACCACATGTTACCTTGATGGAGTCACAGAGACAATGCTGTGAAAACGTCATGTTTGTGCAGCTTTCATATGTTTATGCAGCTTTCATGTTATAGAGTCTTATATAGGTGGTGCTATACATAATCCCTTGATGGAGTCACAGAGACTTTGCTGTGAAGAGTCCATGTTTGTGCAGCTTTTATATATTTATGCAGCTTTCATGGTATAGTCTTATAGAAATTGTGCTGTGCAACGACATAATACCTTGATGGAGTCACAGAGACATTGCTGTGAAGAGTCCATGTTTGTGCAGCTTTCATATGTTTATGCAGTTTTCATGTTATAGAGTCTTATAAAGATTGTGCTATGCAACCACATAATACCTTGATGGAGTCACAAAGACAATGCTGTGAAGAGTCCATGTTTGTACCGCGTTTATTATTCTGCGGTGCCATCCTGAACCAGTTTGGCATTATTGCTTCTTCATACCTGTGAAGTAAGTTGCAAATTAGGCTCATAACACATGTGATTGTAGAATAGTGCAGGGGGTTTGCCTGGTTGGATAAAAGTTGATTGGATAGTTTAGGTAGGTCCTTAAATTACATAATTTCTGCAGATCTAAAGTTGATTCTACAGAAATGATATGGTCAGATTTTAAAGTGTATGGTTAGCCAAACAGTTATTGTCTGATTATACAACGATTACTCACTCTGTTAACAGGGAAACCTGGGATTGTGTCTTTTCCATTTAGGCATAGTAGCTCTCTTCTGGCTTATTATGAACGGTCCTACTTTAGTTTTCAAAGGAGTTGGGTAGCAAAAGGAGTCACGTAATTATTGTTTTTATCAAGCAAATTGCCTTAATTTGAAAGAAGTTTGATATGATTTTACACATTTTTAATTAGAAAATAGAGCACAGGTTCTCTATTATTCTCGTCGAGATTCTGACCAGATTTCCTGACAAGAAACCTGAAAGCCTCGTACACACGAACGGTTTTCTCGGCAAGAAAGCTCTGCTAGCAGTTTCCTTGCTGGATTTTGCCGAGAAAACCGGTTGAATGTATGAGGCCTAAGAAAGTAATCCAGAAACCATAATATTGTCAGATACTTTTTTTCCAGTTAGATGGCTTGTATGTGTTTGAAAAAAAAAAATATGACTGGTAAAGAATTAGTTGGCCATTATAGAATTGAGGTGCTCCGTTAGGGTACTTTCTGAGGCAGATTTCAGGCATTTTAGCATTAAAAATAGTGCATGTAAAGCGCCTGAAAACTGCCCCTAAGTGTGAAAGCCCAAGTGCTTTCACAGTGGGGCAGTGCGCTTGCGGGAAAAAAAAGTCCTGCAAGCAGCATCTTTGGGGCGGTGTGGGAACGGCGTATACAGCGCTCTTAAACCGCCCCTGCCCATTGGAATAAATGAGCAGTGCTTCAGAGCACCTGAAATGCTCTACGGATGTGCCGCAACACAGGCGCTATTAACCCCTTTCTCCGGCTGCTAGCGGGAGTTAACCATGCCGGGGGTTAAACGGACCCGCTGACCCAGTGTGAAAGTACCTAGTGAGCTCTCCACAAAAGAGGGTCCACTTATTTCTGTCAGTGGGGTTGATTTACTAAAGGCAAACAGACTGTGTACTTAGCAAGCAGATTGGATGATTGCGTCTGATGGTGTATTCTTTGCAAAATGAAGCTTCACCTCATTTACTATACTCTGGAGCAAATGCCCCTGCGGGGTGCAACTGCACTTGTAAAGTGCACAGTTTATTTCCCTATAATAAAGCAACCCTGATGAGTCTTATTGCTCCCGTTGTATTATCAATATTTTTGCTGTTCTTTCAACGTAACATAAAAAAAATCCAACAAGAAGATTGAAAACCCAAATGTCCAATGCAGGTGGTTGGACCTAAATTGACCCTTTTAATAAGTTCACTAAAGCAAACTTACAGTACCTGTCACCGAGAATGTGTTTCCAGCAGGACAGCATCGCGCTGATTCTCGGCGACATGGTGCCGACATCTCGCACTCACTAGAATAGAAAAAGCACATTCCAGCGGGCGCGTCATAGAAGCGACGGGGATCCGACTTGGATTCCCGCCAATTCTAGCCGCGGCGTTTGGTATGAATCATGAGGGGGAACTCCACGCCAAATTTTTAATAAAAAACCGGCATGGGTTCCCCCCCAAGGAGCATTCCAGGCCCTTAATGTCTGGTATGGGATGTAAGGAGAACCCCCTATGCCGAAAAAATGGAGTGGGGGTCCCCCTACAATCCATACCAGACCCATATCCAAAGCACGCTGCCTGGCCGGTCAGGAAAGGAGTGGGGACGAGCGAGCGCCTGCCCCTCCTGAGCCGTACCAGGCCGCATGCCCTCAACATGGGGGGGTTGGTTGCTCTGGGGCAAGGGGGTGCACTGCGGCCCCCCACCCCAAAGCACCCTGTCCCCATGTTGATAAGGACGAGGCCTCTTTCTGACAACCCTGGCCATTGGTTGTCGGGGTCTGCGGACGGGGGGGCTTATCGTAATCTGGGAGCCCCCTTTAATAAGGGGACGCCCAGATACCGGCCCCCCCACCCTATGTGAATGAGTATGGGGTACATCGTACCCCTACCCATTCACCTGGAGACAAAGTCAAGTAAAAAAAAACACAACACAACACAGAATATTAAATTGTCTCCTGCTATATACCAAAATAGGGAACATTTTTCCCACTGATCCCCAGTCAATTTTGTTCCCCTAGACCAGTGGTATCCAAACTGCAGCCCACAGGCCAAATATGGCTCTTTGCATGCCTTTATCTAGCCCTTGGGGGCCATTCCATCTACTGACACCAATGTTGAGGCACCATTCCTCCCACAGACCCCAGTGATATGGTACCATTACTGATAGAACACTATTTCTCCCTTGAATATCAACAATGGGACATTATGTCTCCCACTACAACCAAGGATGGGGCATCATTTTCTCCCACTGACACCATGGCATTTTCTATTCCCACTGGCCACAGTCCAACCCCCCTGAAGCCTGAAGGACAGTAAATTGGCGCCTTGTTTAGAAAGTTTGGAGACCCCTACTGTAAAGGAAGAAGATTTATAATTACCTTTTTGGTGGTATCTTAAATCTCCTGAGGTTTTCTGGCCACTGTGGGTATCTGGTGCTTTTAGTTGTGTCAGATACCTGGTCCCCCTCCATGTGTTGCATTTCTTTTTGTTGGCTCCTATGTCAATACAAGACGGAAGGGCCAGAAGGAAGAACCATAGCTTGCGGTGTAGGACCAAGTTTTCCAAACACATAGGAGCACAGAGATCTCCTTATCTTATGTCCTGTACACACATGCAGAATTTCCGTTTGAAAAAAGTTGGATGTTTTTTTTTACGGAATTCCGCTCAAGCTTGGCTTTCATACGCTCACACAAAAATTCTCTGAACTTTCGAGCGTTAAGAACGCAGTGACGTACAACACTACAACGAGAGGAGAAAAATAAGTGGAATGCTTCCGAACTTGCATTGAATTGTTTCCGAACATGCGTGTTTTTTTTACCCGTCGGAATTGCATACAGACCAATAGCTTTTTCAATAGGAATTGTTTCTGTCTAAAAAATTGAGAACCAGCTCTGAAACTTTTGCTGGCAGAAATTCCGACAGCAAAAGTCTGATGGAGCATACACACGGTTGGAATTTCCGATGAAAAGCTCACATCAGACTTTTGCTGGTGTACAGGGCATAAGTCTCCAAGAGGTCTAAGTGGCTGTGAGTTTTTTAGTAGTTATAGGTCATCCTATCAATCACTGTTCACATATCTTACTATACTACTTCCTCATTTAGCTTTTCTGTTTCTTTGATCACCTCCCTACTATTTAGACAGGCTTCTCTGCTTGTAAGGACAATGAAGCATGAATCAGTAGGCTGCTCACTTTACAAGGGGATTTTCTCCAGAGCTTAGTGAATGTTCTGAAATTTCACTTTGCAAAACTACCCAATCACATGCAATTAAAAAAAAAAATGCATTTCCTTTAACGTGATTGGATGATGGAGGTCAGCAGAGCTTCACCTCATTTACTAAGCTCTAGGGAAAATTCCACTGCAAAGTGAACAGCCTGTTTGTTTAGTAAATCAACCCCAGAGTGTGGAGGGGCCCCTGGCTACGCACCTAGCCTAAAGTGTACCTATTATCACATTTTAAGGGTAACTCCACTTTCGTGGAAAAAAAAATCAAATAAAGAAAAAATAATATAGCGTGTACAATTGCGATACAAGTCATATTGTAATTGAATGCTATTAAAAATGACCTTTCCTTTTCAATCTGTAATTTTCTATTAATGCAAAGCAATATGGCTCCATGGAGTTGTTCTGTACACAGAGTGTGTACTGACCACTCCCCATAAACATCATTTCCTGCTTGTGTGATTGGCTCACCAATTTAACTCGGTATTCTCGAGTCTCGGGGTGGAATTTCAGCACCAATAGCGGTATCCCCGAGCCAGCCTCGGGATCGCATTGTAGTGTCCACAGGCAGAGGTTACTTACCTTGTCCCTGGATCCTGCGATGCCTCTCCGCTGTGTGATCAAACTGTGTCCTCCTCGCTCGATTCGAACAGTGCCTGTGTGCCGCCGAGCTCCTTTCCCTGCGACGTTATGATACACGGGGGCGGAGATCGGTGCCAAATTCAAAAATGGACACACAATACATACAATTTACTGTAATCTTATAGATTACAGTACTGTATGTAAAAAATACACCCCCCCCCCCATTTGTCCCTAGTGGTCTGCCCAGTGTCCTACATGCACTTTTATATAATAAAAAGTGTTCTTTCTCCCTGCAAACTGGAGATTGCCCATAGCAACCAAAAGTGTCCCTTTATGTCAAAAGTGGTTTTAGAGCAGCTAGAAAAAAGCGATAATAAATTATAATCACTTGCAGAATTGAGCGATAGCGATTTGTGGGGAAATTCGTCATCAAACACTGAAAGTAATGACAGCGACAATTCTGCAACTGAGAAAATGTCAGTGTTTTTTATTTGATTACATTATTGATTAATTTTTATTATAATTATATTATTATTTGTAATAATTATTTATAGTTATTTATTATATTATAATTTATGATTTTATGTTTCAAACTTTATCATACCCGGGATGTCTACTAGACTCTTTTTTGGACAGGTTTAAGTGAGTTATTCCTAAGAATTACAGGCCTAAAATACAAAACGACAAATTTCCATGCAAAATAATTGTACCGCTTTCAGCACCTAAAATCTGACATAATCATACCGCCAGGGAGGTTAAAACAAAAACACTGGGGTGGAACGTATTCTTATTTACTAAGAAAGTAATCAACACAAAGACCCCTTTCACACTGGGTTGTTTTGCAGGCACTATTGCGCTAAAAACAGCGCCTGCAAACCGACCCTAAACAGCCGCTCCTGTTTCTCAAGTGTGCTAGCAAAACGGTAAAAAAAATCTTGCTAGCCACATCTTTGGAGCGGTGAAGGAGCAGTGTGTATACCGCTTCTCCGTCGCTCCTTCCGATTGAAATCTGCAGAGGTGCTTTACGGTGGGTTTTAACCCCTTCTCGGCCGCCTCACTAGCGGCCGAATAGCACCGCAAAATTGGCGGTAAAGAGCCCTAAAATTAGCGGCACTTTACCGCCGACGCACATGTGTGAAAGGGCCAAAGTGAACGGTCCTAAATAAGGCAAATGTGTTCACTTTGAATAGCCAATCATGCTAGAATATGATTGGATATTTAAAGTGAATTGGCAAAGCCTCTCCTCCTTTAGGCTGGCCAATCATTATACAATCTTCTGACTCAATTTCCTTTAGCTTTGTCTAAGTAGTAGAAGGGCCTGCCTGATTGCATACAAATTGAAATTGTATAGGTTTGACTTCATATTATATGGTTTCGGTAAATCTAAAGGAAAATTGGACAAGAAAAGTGTATAATGTATGGCCAGCCTGAGTAAAGTTTATGTGTGTATGGCTAATAAACTGTGTACTGTACGCGTTAAAAAAGATGTAAACTAATACAAACAGAAAAGTAATGTGATGAAATAACAGATTTGAAATGATATACATGGCAATCAAACTAGACTGTGGCCTTAAACAAAAGAATTACCGAGTCATTTACACAGTTCTGGATACTTGCTTTACAGCTGTGATTGCACTGTAATCCTATATGTCCTCATATTCTGCTAGCAGTCATTTAAATTCCTTGTGCTATGTTCAATAATCTAGAGAGGTATTCTTATTGATAAAAAATAGAGATGATATTACTGCAATAGGACCCGAACACTTTTCATGTGTGAACTTGATGTAAAAAGAAATGATTACTGAGATTTCATTTTGCAGAACCGCTTTTATTGTTATAGGTTCAAATTAATTTCCACCTATATTTATCATGGATCATGGATTACCCTTGACTATCCCATATAACTGGCCCTACGGAGGGCCAAGATAAGTAAGTGCATCAGAGTACAATGAAAACACTCAGTGGATGAAAAGGGACTGATAAGAATTAACTTGGCTTTTTAGTAATAATAAATTCTTCTCTTTTTTAATAGTGGTGTCAGACATCAGGGGGAGGCAAACTGTTTGACCTCCTTGCTTAAGCCTAGTACAAACGATCAAAAAATTGGAGAAAAATACCACTTTTGAAGCAATCATCAGATAATCTGATCTTTACTATACAGCTTTCGAGATTATCACAACAGTTCATCCGAAGGAACAAACACAACAATTTTTCTTGTACAATAGCATAACTAACGATTTTCATTAAATCAGTAGTACAGTATTTGTCCGGAAAAAAAATCAAAACGAAATAATACATTACAATACTGTACACTGTACAACTGTACTGTACAATAGAACACATTACATCACTTCCGAAGTTGTATTCTGTTGTATGAGAAATTTTGGAACTGTTGTGAAGGGTGTTTTCTTCACCAGGGAAATAATTCTTCGGTCATCCAACACAGTTGTTTTCCGTAGTCTTCCGGGTCTTTTGGTGTTTCTGAGCTCACTGTTGCGCTCTTTCTTTTTATTGATGTTCCAGACAGTTGATTTGGCCACACCTAATGTTTTTGCTATCTCTCTGATGGGTTTGTTTTGTTTTTTCAGCCTAACGATGGCTTGCTTCACTGATAGTGTCAGCTCTTTGGATCTCATATTAAGAGTTGACAGCAATTTCAAATGCAATTCATATTCCAAATGCAAATAGCACACTTAAAAAGGAACTCTGGACCGTTTATCTGCTCCTTGTAAATGGGATAATGAGGGAATAACACACACTTGGCCATGGAACAGCTGAGCAGTAATTGTCCCATTACTTTTGGTTAGGGTTGTCCCAATGCCTCTTTTTTAAGACCGAGTACAAGTACCGATACTTTTTTCCATGTACTCGCCAATACCGAATACTGATACTTTTTTTAATGTGTCCCCAAATGCAGCCATGTCCCCCATATATTGCAGCCATGTCCCCCCACATATTGCAGCCATGTCCCCCACATATTGCAGCCATGTCATGTCCCCCACATATTGCAGCCATGTCATGTCCCCCATATATGCAGCCATGTCATGTCCCCCATATATGCAGCCATGTCATGTCCCCCATATATTGCAGACATGTCATGTCCCCCACATATTGCATCCATGTCAGGTCCCCCACATATTGCAGCCATGTCAGGTCCCCCACATATTGCAGCCATGTCATGTCCCCCACATATTGCAGCCATGTCATGTCCCCTAGGCATGTGCATTTCGTTTCGTTCCGAATCGAAATTCGGACGAATTTTCCATTATTCGGACATTCGGATGCATACGAATTCCCGAATTGCTATATTAGCGAAAAATTTCGACCGTTTTCGGAATTCGTTCGTTTTCGACCGAATTTCGAAAAAAAAATGGTCGAAATAGAATTTTTTTTTTTCGAATTCCGAATTGAATACCCGCGGACTAAATTCGATCGGAATTCGAAAAAAAAAAAAATATTTTCGAATTTAATTCGAAAAAAATTCTATTCGAAAAGAGACTATTTGTTTTCTAATCTGGTTGAAATATTTTCGATTTCGACCGTTTTTTTCGAAATTCGGTCGAAAACGAACGAATTCGAAAAACGGTCGAAATATTTTCGCTTTCCACCGGATTTTTCGAAATTCGGTCGAAAACGAACGAATTCCGAAAACGAATTCAACACATGTAACGAACCTAACTTAACGAAATTTATTAAATGACGAATTGAAACGAAACGAAACAAAACAAATTTTTCACTTTTGCACATGCCTAATGTCCCCCACATTTTGCAGCCATGTCATGTCCCCCATATATTGCAGCCATGTCATGTCCCCCACATATTGCATCCATGTCAGGTCCCCCACATATTGCAGCCATGTCAGGTCCCCCACATATTGCAGCCATGTCATGTCCCCTACATATTGAAGCCATTTCATGTCCCCCATATATTGCAGCCATGTCATGTCCCTCACATATTGCAGCCATATCATGTCCCCCACATATTGCAGGGGGGGTAGTATTCTATTTAAGCCTCGGGAGTGTTTGCGCGAGTACAAGTACTAGCGCAAATACTCGGCATCGGACCCGATACCGATACTGGTATCGGTATCGGGACAACCCTACTTTTGGTCCCTTAAAAAGTGGGAGGCACATATACAAACTGTTGTAATTCCTACACCTTTCACCTAATTTGGATGTAAATACCCTCAAATTAAAGCTGAAAGTCTGCAGTTAAAGCACATCTTGTGTGTTTCATTTAAAATCCATTGTGGTGGAGTATAGAGGCAAAAAGATTAGAATTGTGTCAATGTCCCAATATTTATGGACCTGACTGTATTTTGATTTATTCAAATGTGCCATTTTGCAACCCAATAGTTCTGGCAGCTGCATAATAACTCTACAAATTGTTTAAACCTTGTTTTCTACATTTTCCTTATCACTGTAACAGTTTTAAGAAAAATGCACTCCACCCAGAAGTGTGTCTATGAAGATAACATGCTTTTCTTAGACTTACTGTAACTGATCTCCGATTAACATTAGTCATAGCCCGTGGTCTGCTTCTTATGCCTTGTACACACGATTGGAATTTCCAATGGAAAAAGTCAGCCAGAATATTTTTATCGGATATTCCGCTTTCCAATGGAAATTTCGATGGACTTAGAAACATGTTCTCTTTTTTTCCGATGAAAAAATTGATATCGGAAATTCTGTTCATTTGTATGGAACTCCGACAGAGAAGAAAACACTCATGTTCGGAAGCATTAAACTTTATTTTTCTCGGCTTGTCGTAGTGTTGTAAGACACAGCGTTTTGGATGGTCGGAATTTGGTGTGACAGTGTGTATGCAAGACAGCTTGAATGATGATGATGAGTGGGTTAGTCCATGATGCCCTAAACTTAAATTATAGATAACTATCACAGTCTGCGCTAATAAATATTGAGGCGACTTGCAAGGAATCCATAAATGCAATCTCCAGAATCTCTAAGATAGATGCAGCCCAAACTTTTGGGCATGGGGTGATTCTGCCAGGTCTCTCAAATAGGTCAAAGTCACACAAACTCCTAAAAGTCCACTCCTTCTACCTACCTATATTCACCTTCACTTGCCCCCTTTGCCACTCTGTAGTCCTTGTGAAAATATTGGATATAGTAAGTAGAGCATTTGACCTGCTCCCTGCATTCATTGGTTGGGCCTTTCAGTGAAGTAGAAGGTAATGCCATCAACATCAGATGTGCAAGCTCCGATAACATCCTATTATACAGGGTTAGGATTCAGGACTCAGCAACAAAGGAACAAATCAGTGGAGGGCAAATGGAAGGTGTGTATCACTAGGTAGGGTAGGGGGCTTTGAGGATACTTTGTTCTGTAGCTTTTTAAAGAGAAACTTGCATTTTCATGTCAGAATATTATCAAATGTGTCCTTTTTTTGGTCATGCTTGATGTTCCAGATTTTGATTCTTGTCTTTCATATATTGTTTCCTCTTGTAGTGTTCCCTTTCTCTTTAGCAAGACACCAAGCTTGCTAAATAACAGGCATAAAAAAAGCTGTATTGTTTAGACTGAGAGAGGGAAAGAATAGTCATTGTCCAGCAATAAAAAAAGAGGAAGTGAAACTGCATATGTAATGAGCATATATTGCTGTTCTCATGTACAGCAATGTACACAAGGTTTTTAGAACAGTTACAGTCCTTTCACACTGCCAGCGTCGAATGTAAAGCGGCGCTAATTTTAGCGGTGCTTTACCGTAGTTTTAGAGGCGCTTTTTGGGCTCTAGTGGGGCGATTTTAACCCCAGCTACTGGCCGAATAAAGGGTTAAAGGCGTCTCAACAGTGGTGCTGCTGTGGCGCTTCGGCGGTGCTGCCCATTGATTTCAATGGGCAGGGGCGCTTTAGGAGCGGTGTATACACAACTCCTAAAGCGCCCCAAAGAAACTACTTGCAGGACTTTTTTTTTTCCATCCTGCCAGTGCAGCTCCCCAGTGTGAAAGCACTCGGGCTTTCACACTGGGATTGCAGATAAGGCATTTTTCAGGCGCTTTTACGGGTGCTTTTTTTGCCTGAAATATGCCTCCAGTGTAGGGTGACCACGTGTCCCGAATCGCCCGGGACAGTCCCGAATTTAGCAGGTCTGTCCCAGGCACCTTCATTCCAGGTCAATACAGTGTCCTGGAATGAAACTGAAACAGCCACCCCCCCCCCCCTCCCCATCACATCACTGCTTTACTCACTGACAGTACATGTTCTGTCCGGGAAAGCCTGGAGGAGCACAATCCCTGCCCCTGCTTGTGATTGGAGAAATCCTAAATACCACCTCTTGTGTCCAATCACTGTGCTGTAATTCGTTACAGCACAAGCTGATTTTTGGGAAGGGGGAAGTGTCCCTGAATGGCAGTTTGGAAATGTGGTCACCCCACTCCAGTGTGAAAAGGGTCTTATACCCAATGATAATATTTATATAATATACAAATTCCAATGAATACATAGCACACATGTTTCAGGACACAACAAGAATACTGCATGGTGTCATTGATGCCTGTGAGGGGGATCTCCCCAAATACTGGATGTATTGATGTACAAGGTGTCATAAGTCATCGGGAGCTGTGCAACTGGTGCTATTCTGACCATGTACGTTATCACATCTGCTATTTCATCATGGACAAAAAGTTAAAACAAAGAGCAAACATGAAATTCTGCATGAAACCAGTCATATTTGCCACAGACAAGTTTGACATGGATTATTTAAAGTGTTTCCATCAGTGGCGGTGTCCAATGAGGGCGCAGGAGCGCCGCCCCCTCAGTGGCGGCGTTAGATGGCACAGTGGCTACATTTGATGGGCACAGTGGCTGCATTTGATGGGCACAGTGGCTGCATTTGATGGGTACAGTGGCTTCATTTAATGGGCACAGTGGCTGCATTTGATGGGCACAGTGGCTGCGCTTGATGGTCACAGTTTTTGCGCTTGATGTTTTTTTTTTTTTTCAGTTTGTTTGTGCCCCCCCCAAAAAAAATTTGAGCACCAGCCGCCACTGGTTTCCATGTATGCAGATGCATGTAACCTCCTCTCCTTATGCAGTGCTCGGGTCTGGTGGTCGATTGCTAGGCCCGAATACTGTAGCAGCAGCAATTGATGGGCACACTGGCAGCAATTGATGGGCACACAGGCAGAAATCGATTTGGCACAGAGGCAGCAATTGATGGGCACAGTGGCGGCAATTGATGGGCATAGTAGCTGCGTTTGATGGCACAGTGGCGGCAAATTATAGGTATGGTGGCTGCGTTTTATGGGCACAGTGGCTGCGTTTGATGGGCACAGTGGCTGCGTTTGATGGGTACAGTGGCTGCGTTTGATGGGCACAGTGGCTGCGCTTGATGTTTTTTTTTTTTCAGTTTGTTTGCTCCCCCCCAAAAAAAATTGAGCCCCAGCCACCACTGGTTTCCATGTATGCAGAAGCATGTAACCTCCTCTCCTTATGCAGTGCTGGGGTCTGGTGGTCGATTGCTAGGCCCGAACACTGTATGTGAAAAGGGGTATACTTTGCCAATCCTGTGTAAGTTCCAACAGGACCTGACACAGAGTTTACACAGGGTTAGAACAGCATAAAAAGGTAGGGAAGGTGAGTATAAGTGACTTTGGGGAGGGTTGGGGTGGGTTAGTAGTATCTTCTGTCACTTTGTAAGTAGCGAAGAAAAGAAAGTCTATTTTTTCAAAAAAATTTCAGGTTTTAGTAAAATGCCACATCAAAGGTAGTTACATTTTATTTTGCGGTGCTAGCAAAACTGACCTTGTTTGTTGACACAAGATCTACAGGAAACACCATCTGTGCTCTGGTAAAGCAGGCTGATAGCAATATTAGAATGCCAGGAATATACAGAAGTATACATTAGTAGCACCCACGACAAAAATCTGCCTTTATGCATAACGTATTTCAGATACAGTACATTTATGATCTTGCACAATTGAGATTACAGTCTAAAAGGAAATAGCAGTAGACTCCGACACTATTGCTGTAGAAATGAATGGTAGAAGCTGCCATCCTGCCACATGACACACAAAGCATATACATTCTGATAGGAACATTGAGCGTTCACATATATTACAAGCAGTTTTCCATTGTCCTCATTCTTAAAGCACCTTAAGCCTCGGGGAAGAAATTACATTAGAGAACCCTGAAAGGAGGAAGTGGTGAAAAAAATAAAATAAGGTCAAATAGGCTTAAACCTTGACAAAAATGTGAGAAACTAATCTGTTAGTAAAGGGTCACAGAATAGATTAGTGTTCTGTGGCCCGTGGGCCGGATACGGCCCTTTGCATGGCTTTGCCGTGACCTTGGGGGACTGTTTCTGTGACTGATGTGAGGCACTATTTCTGCCCCTACATTAACAATGACGCACTATTCCTCCCACTGATACCAACAATGAGGGAATATTCCTCCCACTGACACCAACAATAGGGCACTATTTCTCCCACTGACACCAACAATAGGGCACTATTCCTCCCACTGACACCAACAATAGGGCACTATTCCTTTCACTGAGACCAATGATGGGGCACTATTTCTCCCACTGACACCAACAATAGGGTGATTCTCCACTCACTGACACCATCAATAGAGGAACTATTCTTCTCACTAATACCAACAATGGGGCACTTTTCCTTTCACTGAGACCAATGATGGGGCACTATTTCTCCCACTGACACCAACAATAGGGCGATTCTCCACTCACTGACACCATCAATAGAGGAACTATTCTTCTCACTAATACCAACAATGGGGCACTTTTCCTCTCACTGACACGAATAATGGGGCACTATTCCTCCAACTAATATCAACGATGAGGCACTAGTCCTCCTCTTACTGACCACCAAGCCTAATGCCGTGTACACACGATCGGTCCATCCGATGAGAACAGTCTGAAGGACCGTTTTCATCGATTAACCGATGAAGCTGACTAATGGTCCGTCGCGCCTACACACCATCGTTTAAAAAAATGATTGTGTCAGAACACGGTGACATAAAACCAGAGCAGCCAAGCTGTAGCCATCTGACGGAGTCTTGCATGGTGCACGAGAGGAGGTTAGTGATAGCGCCGCCAGGCCAATCTAAGGAGCGGGTGGTTGCTGATGTAAGGGGGGAGTGAATACAAATATATTAGTGACCCCCCCTTACCTTAGTGTATTTACTCTACAGAAGGTGGTCTCTGGTCACCAGAGTGCCCCCACACATCAGAGGTCCTGGTGTTCCCCTTTACATCAGAGTCTGCAGAATACCCCCTTACAGTGCAAGGGGGAACTCAGTCTGAGGACCCTGATGTAAGTGGGAACTCTGATGTAAAGAGAAAGCAGTGGACTCTGATATAAGGTGGTCTCTGGTGACCAGAGCCCCCCTCACATCAGAGTTCCCCCTTACATCATGATCTGCAGCGTTCCCCGTTTCATTTCACTGTAAGGGGGAATGTAAGGGGGAATCCTGCAGACTCTGATGTACTGTAAGGCGGCGTACACACGGCCGAGGTTCTCGGCAGAAACCAGCGAGAACCTCGCTGGGAGCCGCATTCTGCCGAGAACCTCGGCCGTGTGTACGCTCTCGGCGAGCATCCAGTCGGGAATGCCGTCTAGCAGAAATAGAGAGCATGTTCTCTATTTGCTCGACGGCCCGTCGGGATGAATGGCTGGTTGCCATTCCCGACGGGCGGGTCGCCGAATCTGACGGCCGGCAGAGAACCTCGACGGGCGGAACGATGTGTTCTGCCCGTCGAGGTTCTCTGCCGTGTGTACGCGGCTTAAGAGGAAACTCTGAGCAGGATGGGTTATAGTAACCTAACCTTCATGTCAATGAAGAAATTTGTAAAACTAATTTTAGGTACCTTTTTGCAGTGCCCGTAAAAAAATGTGGTTCTGCCAGTAAATTTCATGCTTTTTTGTCAGTAAATTCTCGTGCGTGATTGTGTAGACAGGGCCCCAGTGCACTCTATTGGCCGGGGGCCTATAATGCTCTTAAGATGCCACTGCTAACAAACGTTTTTACATTTAAAACAAGTTGGCTTTTTTTTAACCGATGGTTAAATAACCGATGGCGCCCACACACGATCGGTTTGGACCGATGAAAACGATCCATCAGACCGTTCTCATTGGTTTAACCGATCGTGTGTACGCGGCATAAGACACTGTCTACTCCCACTGATTCTGAGGCATTTTCTACTCTCAGTGGCTACATTCCGACCCTTCTAAAGGCTGAGGTACAGTAATCTGGCCCTTTGTTTATAATGTTTGGAGACCCCTTGAATAGTCAAGGTCTTCTTTGAACTAAACCTCTACATTTGCCATTCAGAGGTAATGAGCAGGTTGTTATTATCATTGAAATATATAGTATTTGAGTACACTGTATTTTTGTATTGCAAAATTTACAGAGAACAGTCCCTGTTCCCCAAAAGAAGCTGATATTCAACATTATCTGCCATACATATATTTTTTAAGCAAATGAAAGCATATCTATGATCAACATGTAAAATCATAGTCATTTTCACATAGTATAGCCTACTCCTATTAGGGCACTTTAACACTTGTGCAATTGTCAGTTAAAGCAACACAGTGCCATATCGCAAAAAATGGCCTGGTCCTTAAGGGGGAAAATCTTCCGGTCCTTAAGGGGGAAAATCTTCCGGTCCTTAAGTGGTTAAAGTATTCCTCTGTATGCTTTGTGTGTATATATCTGTAGCCTTGAACAGTGGTTATCGATATGAGCAAATATTTACAGATGGTTTCCCTCCCCTTACTAACACATGCTTACAGGGATACTAGTGGATGTTTCCCTTTTCAGGACTTGGCAAGTAGTGAGAGTTCACTGTGGGTAACTTGTGCTGCGTGTAAGGCAGAAACAAGTAAACTGTGTTTTAATGTGGATTTAATAAATTCACCGTAATGAATGGTCCACTGTGACTGACATATTAAAAATGTGGCGGTATTATTTATCCAAACATTATAACTTTTAGAAAGAACACCAGAAAAAAAAAAAGAAAAAGTCTTGATTATACATAATACTTCTAATAATTCTTAATAATAATCTTCTGGTGGATAATTTGAGTCACACATACCCACCCAAAATTGATATTTACATTTTGGTTTGTAATTAACAATTTATAAAGATAATTCAACTGATTCATATGATTAAGTGTTTTATTGCCAGTTAGAATTGTGTTATAGTTAGAGCTGTGTGTTCTATTTATGATGGATTACTTCCTAGCTATTATTTATTGTTGCTGACTTCCTAGATTTCATGTATTGCCAGATATGTTTTTTTAGATATGATGTGATATTCAGCAGCTGTAAATGTAGATATTATATTTAATCAATGCTTACCTGTAGGTTAAAACGGTTGTAAAGGGTTTACAACCACTTTAAGCAAAAGTTCCCTTGACCCCCACTTTACATGTAATAAATGAGGCCCCTAGAATTATAATAAGCAGGTGAATGAAAACACCAGTGTACAGTATCGGGCACTCTTAGCTTTTATCTAATCCTTGTGTATTTTGCTTAACCACTTGCCTACTGTGCACCTACACCCCCTTCCTGCCCAGACGAAATTTAAGCTTCCGGCACTGCGTCGCTTTAACTGACAATTGCGTGGTCGTGCGACGTGGCTCCCAAACAAAATTGGCGTCCTTTTTTCCCCACAAATAGAGCTTTCTTTTGGTGGTATTTGATCACCTCTGCGGTTTTTATTTTTTGCGCTATAAACAAAAATAGAGCGTCAATTTTGAAAAAAATGCAATATTTTTTACTTTTTGCTATAATAAATAACCCCAAAAATATATAAAAAAAATATTTTTTTCCTCAGTTTAGGCCGATACGTATTCTTCTACATATTTTTGGTAAAAAAAAAAAAAAAAATTAGCGTTTGTCGATTGGTTTGCGCAAAATTTATAGTGTTTACAAAATAGGGGATAGTTTATGGCATTTTTTTTTTTTACTATTAATGGCGGCGATCTGCGATTTTTTTATTGGGACTGCGACGTTATGGCGGACACTTCGGACACTTTTGTGACATTTTTGGGACCATTTACATTTATACAGTGAACAATGCTATAAATATGCATTGATTACTGTATAAATGTGACTGGAAGTGAAGGGGTTAACCACTAGGGGGCGGGGAAGGGGTTAAATGTGTGTCCTATGAGTGTTCTAACTGTAGGGGGAGGGGGGGTGACTGGGGGAGGTGACCGATTGTGTCCCTATGTACAAGGGACACAACCGCTCTCCTCTCTCCCTGACAGGGACGTGGAGCTCTGTGTTTACACACAGAGCTCCACGTCCCCGCTCAGTTACTGAGCAATCGCGTGTGCCCGGCGGCGATCGTTGCCGCCGGGCCGCCGGGCACTCGCTCGTACTAACCAGCGGACATGTCCGACGGACAGGTTTCCAGCGGACAAATTTCAAAGCATGCTTTGAAATTTGTCCGCTGGTAAAACCTGTCCGCTAGGTCGTACACACAATCGGATATCCGATCGTGTGTACGCGGCCTTAGAGCCGACAGGGGACAGATCCACCTAGGTAATCACTGATCACCGCCATTACTAGTAAAAAAATAAAATAATAAAAATGCCATAAATCTATCCCCTATTTTGTTGATGCAATAACTTTTGCACAAACCAATCAATATACACTTTTTGTGTTTTTTTTTTACCAAAAAGATGTAGCAGAATACATATCGTCCTAAACTTATGAATACATTTTTTTTTTTTTTTTAGAAATGTTTTATAACAAAAAGTTAAATATATTTTTTCAAAATTATCGCTTTTTTTATTTATAGTAAAAAAAAAACAAAAAAAACCGCAGAGGTGATCAAACACTAACAAAAAAAATCTCTATTTCTGGGAAAAAAAGGACATACATTTTGTTTGGGTACAGCATTGTACCATCGCGCAATTGTCAGTTAAAGCGACACAGTGTCGTATCGCAAAAGATGGCCTGATCATTAAGGGGGCAAGTCCTTCTGGGGCTGAAGTGGTTAATCAAGAGTGTAATCAATGCATATAGCTAATGCTAAGGTGGCATTGAGCTTTAAACCTGGAAACACTCTTTAATTCTTTAAACATTCAATGTTCAAAAGCCATATTGCAAAAGTTGAAAATGAATACATTGTTTGGGAGCCTGAAAAAGAAAAGTCCATCAATGTGTGACAAACCAAAGAGCTTTTACAAAGACTTTTATGCCAATTCATTGTTTTAGCTCTGCAGAGTGCAACGCCACAATCTTGCATAAGACACTTCACTTGATAAAATGATCATTTGCCCTTGCTACTTGTCAACAGTAACAAAGATTCCTACACTGTAAGCGCTGACTATACATGAAGGAAACGTCTTTATTAAAAGGATTAAGGCATAGGAATTAAGGAATAGGGAGATTCCTCTCCAGCATTAAACCACAATTCCACTCAAATGTTCTTTTTTTAGTCCTAAATACAGTGGATGAGGGTTAGAACGATTGTTAGCATTAAAATACTCTTTTTACCAATAGAAAATATTTCTCTTCCTGTTCAAAGAAACAAGAACTGGGGAGAAATTTCCCTTAAGGGGGGAAAGCAATACAATGTAAACCTCTAATATGTCTCCCTCTTCTGGAAATGTGTTATTATTGCTGTCTTTGTCCCTGTTAACCTCCTTGGCGGTATGATTAGGTCTGGAATTTTTACGTTTAAAGAGTTTTATTGAAATTTTTCACAATAACAATAAGAAAAATAGACATTGACATCCGATAGGACGGGGCCAAGACAGGCCCTAATAACAGTATAACAATAAGTTAACAAAGCCTGCTAACATGACCAAACTATAGAGGTAGCAAAGATAAAACTACCCTAGTGGCCGTAAGGCCTGACCTTATGCAGAAACATGTCGGGATACGTCTGGAATTTTGTACCAAAAGCGGTACAATTTTTTGCATGGAAATTTGGTGTTTTATATTATAGGCCTGTAATTCTTAGGAATAACTCACTTAAATCTGTCCAAACAAGAGTCTAGTAGACATCCCGGGTATGATAAAGTTTGAAACACAAAATCATAAATTATAATATAATAAATAAATATAAATAATTATAACAAATAATAATGTAATTATAATAAAAATTATTCAATAATGTAATCAAATCAAAAACACTGAAATTTGCTCAGTTGCAGAATTGTCGCTGTCGTTACTATTATTGTTTGATGACGAATTTCCCCACAAATCGCTCAATTCTGCAAGTGATTCTAATTTATTAGCGCTGTTTTCTAGCTGCTCTAAAAGCACTTTTGATGTAAAGGGACACTTTTTGTTTGCTATTGACAATCTCCAGTTTCTAGGCAGAAAGAACAGTTTTTATTATATAACTGCACTGGGCAGACCACTAGGGACAAAGGGGGTGTTTTTATTTCATACAGTGCTGTAATCTATAAGAATACAGTATACTGTATATGTATTTTGTTTTTCACTTTTTGAATTTGGCGCAGAACTCTGTCCCCGTGCGTCGTAACGTCGCAGTGAATGGAGCTCGGCGGCACTCTGATTCGAGCGAGGAGACACAGCGGAGGAGTCCGCACACACACAGGGACACATCGCAGGATCCAGGGACAAGGTAAGTATCCTGCAATGTGATCCCGAGTCTGGCTCGGAGATACCGCTTTTGGTAAAAAATGTAACCCGAGCCAGACTCTTAAACCCCCCTCCTGCCCAGACCAATTTTCAGCTTTCAGCACTAATGCATTTTGAATGACAAATCCGTTTTCGGATGAAATACGGACATACATGTATCCCTATGGGATAGCGGGTGTCAGCGGATGAACATTAGTGTCCGCTATGCTCCGTTTCTGCAGACGGAGGACATTTCTACTTTTCCATTCATCTGCGGATCATTCATAAAACGCTGTACCCAAATTACATTTTTATAATTTTTTTTCCCACAAATAGAGCTTTCTTTTGGTGGTATTTGATCACCTCTGCGTTTTTTTATTTTATTAAAATTATTTTAAAAAGATAGATTTTTTTTGCAAACAGGTAATTTTTCTCCTTAAATGATGTACGCTGATGAGACTGCACTGATGGGCACTGATGGGCTGCATTGATAGGCACTGATGGGTGCACTGATGGGCACTGATAGGCTGCATTGATGGGCACTGATAAGGCGGCAGTGATAGGCACTGATGGGTGGCAATAATGGGCACTGGTAGGTTACACTGATAGGCAGCACTGCTAGGAGGCACTGATGGTGGGCATTGATAGGTGGCACTTAGGGGCATTGATAGGTGGCACTCGTGGGCATTGATAGGTGGCACTGGTGGGCACTGTGGACACTGGCAGGGGGTACGGATTGCACAGATAAGGCAGATATGCCTTCTTCTTCTTCTTGAGGACTGATGTCCCTTGCACATAAGCCAGTGATCGGCTTAGAAAAAAAGAAAAAGAAGAGAAGAAAAAAAAGATTACCGAGCTTTGTTTACATAACGTGTTCAGCTGTCATTGGTTGACAGCTGATCACGTGGTAAGGGGCCGGGATCAGCCCCTTACTTAGATCTGTGATCACCTGAATCTCAGTGACTCGGGTGATCACAGCACGTGCCGCGTGCCCTGCAGGGGCACGTGAGGACCCTTGCGAAGGGGAGGATGTCTATTGACGGCCTCCCAGCAATTGGGGTCCATGCTGTGACTGTCATTCGGCTATAGCGCGGACCCCTAGTGGTCAATGAGTGAAATAAGTACTTGATCCCTATCAATTAGCAAAATGTATGGCTCCCAGGTATCTTCTATACAGGTAACAAGTTGAGATTAGGAGCACTCTCTAAGGTCACGTTCACACGATCGGACCAAACCGATGAGACTGGTCCGACGGACCGTTTTCATCGGTTCACGCTGAAGTGGTCTGATGGTCTAATGTGTGTACACTCCATAAGTCCAAAATCCCATCGGGCCAGAATGTGGTGACGTAGAACACAACGACGTGCTGAAAAAACGAAGTTCAATGCTTCCAAACATGCGTCGACTTGATTCTGAGAATGTGCGTGTTTTTGATCCGATGCTTTTGTGTACTAACCATCGTTTTGGTCCGACCGTCAGGTGTCCATCGGACAGATTTTAAAGCAAGTTTTAAAACTTTGGTTCGATGGACAACGGTCCGATGGGCCGTACACACGATCAATTTGGTCTGATGAACTTGCCTTAAGGCCAGTTTCATCGGACCAGTCTGATCGTGTGTACGCGGCCTTAGAGTCATATTCCAATCCCTCCACCATGTCCAAGACCAAAGAGCTGTCCAAAGACGTCAGGGACAAGATTGTAGACCTACACAAGGCTGGAATGGGCCACAAGATCATCACTAAGCAGCTTAGTGAGAGGTTGACAACAGCTGTTGCGATTATTCGCAAATGGAAGAAACACAAAATAACTGTCAATCTTCCTCGGTCTGGGGCTCCATGGAAGATCTTACCTCGTACAGTTTCAATGATCATGAGAACGGTGAGGAATCAGCCCAGAACTACACAAGAGAATCTTGTCAATGATCTCAAGGCATTTGGGACCATAGTGACCAAAAAAACAATTGGTAACACACTTCGCTGTGAAGGACTGAAATCCTGCAGAGCCTGCAAGGTTCCCCTCCTCAAGAAAGCACAGGTACAGACGCGTCTGAAGTTTGCTAATGAACATCTGAACGATTCAGAGGATAACTGGATGAAAGTGTTGTGGACAGATGAGACCAAATTCAAGCTATTTGTCATCAACTCAACTCAACTTCCCCCGCGATGTCACACCTAAAAACGAATGCCCTGCCCCTAATTATAATAAGACTCCGCCTACAGACAAAAAAGTGCCCCTATACATTTTTGGACAATGGTGGCAACTATGTAGATGGGAAGTGGAAAGATTCACCATTAATTCCTGTTATGTGTGACACATTGTTTTTTTTTACGAAAAGGCAAATCCACTTTGCACTTCAAGTGCAAATTAAATGAGGCGAAGCTCTGCTGATTTTTTTATCCAATCATGTGCCAGCTAAAATGCTGTTTTATATTTTCCTTGCATGTCCCCCTCAGATCTACAGCGACTGCACTTCCAAGTGCACTTTCAGTGCAATTTCAAGTGCATTTTGCACTTGTAGTTTGCCCTTGTAGTGCAAAGTGGATTTGCCTTTCGTAAATAACCTCCATCATCAGAGTAAGAGGAAGCAGGGAGATTTTAACACATTGGGGTTGAGTTACTAAAGGAATATAGACTGTGGGGTAAATTTATAAAAACTTGTGCACTCAGAATCAGGTGCCGCTGTGCATGGTAGCCAATCAGCCTCTAACCTCAGCTTGCTCATGTAAGCTTTGGCAATAAAACCTGGTTTCTATGCAGAAATTAGCCTAATTTTGCACTCTCCAGCTTTAGTAAATAACCCCTGTGCACTTTGTAAAGTGCAGTTGCTCCAGTAGCTTATTAAATAAGGTAAAGCGTCACTTTGCTAAGAATACCCAATCACATGCAAGGGAAAGAAAAAAAAACAGCATTTGTGCTTGCACCTGATTGGATGATGAAAGTCAGAAGAGCTCATTTACTAAGCCCTGGAGCAACCGCACTTGCAGAGTGCACAGTCTATTTTCCAATAGTAAATCAACCCTATTGTCAAAAAGACAAAAAGTGGGGACATTTCTCCACACTTGCTCTCCTGTCCTATCAGATGCATGGGAAGTGGGGAAAATTAGCCAAAATATAAACAGATTACTTGACACAGATTGTAACACTTTTATCAGATGAGACCTACTTATGCAAACCTCAGTGCTGACTAAGGGCCCTTTCACACATGTGGACCGTATGTCCGTATTTCATCCATCCATTTTCGGATGAAATAAGGAAATACATGTATCCCTATGGGATAGCGGGTGTCAGCGGATGAACATCCACTGACAAACGATCTCATTAGTGTCCGCTATGCTCCGTTTCTGCAGACGGAGGAAATTTCTACTTTTCCATCCATCTGCGGATCAGATGAACGCAGACAGACGGTACGTGTTCATCCGATCCCCCCATAGGGGAGAGCGGAGATCTGACAGGGCAGTTCCTGCACATTGTGCAGGGATCGCACTGTTATCTGCCGGTGTTCTGCTGAGCTGGTTCCTTCTATCAGTATGGTTCCCTCTTGACTGAGCAGGCGCAATCCGAGCCAACGAAAATCTCCGAGCTTGAACAGCTGTTCCGCAGCTGTAGACGCGCTCGCTCCCAATGCTTAGTTATAACACAGCTTTATTCGACAACGGCACTCTATAACAGCAAGGGGTGGATCAGATGTGATATTGAGCAGTGCTTTTTTGTTTATTTATACACGCCGCTCTATACAGCAAGGGGCTGATATGATATTAAGTGTAGTTTATTGATAAAACCATCCACCAAAAAAGCACTGCTAAATATCACATGACTCTTGCTGTGGCGTGTAGTGTAGAGCAGCGTGTCCTCCGCCCCTTTTTCAACCCCTTGCGGCTGGTACTATAGCATGGCTGTCAAGATCACACAAGTCTCTGCCCCGATTTGGGGCGCGTCTACAGCTGACGATCAGCTGTGAGGCTAGTCGATTTCCGTGGCCTCCTACTGTGCATGCGCCATGCCTGGCCACGCCTGTGCAGTCGAGGCGGGAACCCATCCGATAGGGGAACCAGCTCGACAAGACACCGGCTCAGCGCGGATCAACGGAGCAATCCCCGCTGAGCAAGCAGATGAGAAAGATACGGATCCTCACGGGATCATGTGTAAAAGGGCCCTTATGCCGCGTACACACGGTCGTTTTTTGCGATGAAAAAAAACGACGTTTTTTAAAACGTCATTTAAATTGATCGTGTGTGGGCAAAACGTCGTTTTTTGTCTTCAAAAAAACGACCAAAAAAAAATTCCAACATGCTTGAATTTTTTGTGTCGTTTTTCAAAACGTCGTTTTTTGTTTCACAAAAAGTCACCGTGTGTATCAAAAACGTCGTTTAAAACGACGTTTTTCAACCCGCGCATGCCCAGAAGCTAGTTATGAAGCGAGCTTCAATGGAAAAGTGTGGTGAACGTAACCTCGTTTTTTGTGAAAAAAACGATGGTGTGTATGCAACATCGTCTTTGAAAGTGACGTTTCAAAAACGTCGTTTTTTACTTCACAAAAAACGTCGTTTTTTTCATCGCAAAAAACGACCGTGTGTACGCGGCATTAGTGATGTTGAACCTTCAATTAAAAATTAGAAATTTCCAACAAATTGTACCACATGTAGATTTGCATGTAAGAATGTCATGACAGTGCCAAAATTCTTCATAATACTTTATCATTTACGCAGTGGAGGTCCGTGCCCTGAATACCACCTATGGTCCATGGTAGCTTTACTTCATTATTGCCATTCGGTATAATAACAGATATTATTAAATACAGGTATCTTACTGCAGGATAATGGAAATTTGTGAATGTAACTGTGAATATTATGATCACAGATGAAGATGTTTTCCCACGCTTCATGTATGGTAGCGTAGTTCTTTTCACCAATATGAAATTGGATACATTTGCTCTTTCTGGGAATGTCCTTCAAATTGTCATAGAGAATAGGTGATATGTGCCGGGTGATTCATTTTCTCTAGCTAAATACATAGGGCCAGATTCAGATACAAAAATGTATCTATCCGGCGGCTGTGTAGCGTATGCTGTTTACACTACGCCTCCGCAACTGTTATGGGCAAGTGCCTTATTCAGAAAGCATATGCTCCATAACTTGCGGCGGTGTAGTTTAGTGTCCGGCGTAAGAGCGCCTAATTCAAATGAGTAATGTGGGGGCGTGATTCATGTAAATAAATCATGACTACACGCTATGTACGTATTTTCTGAACGGCGCATGCGCCGTTCATGGACGTATCCCAGTGCGCATGCGTGAAACACGTCGCAACTAGTCAATGTAAACGACGTGTACGTAAATGACGTCCATCCTCACTCCCGAACGATTTACGCAAACGACGTAACCGACGTACAATTCGACGCTGTCCCGACGTCCATACTTAACATTGGCTGCACCTCCTATAGCAGGGGTAACCTTACGCCGGAAAAACGCTTACGCAAATAACGTAAACTACGACGGCCGGCCGCAAGTACGTTCGGAAATCGTCGTAACTCCCTAATTTACATATTCGACGTGTAAAACGACGGAAGCGCCACCTAGCGGCCAGCGTAAAACTGCAACTTATATACGACGGTGTAACAGACTTACGCCGCTCGTATATTAGAAGAATTCCGGCGTATCTTCTTTTCTGAATACCAAAATAAGATACGCCGGCTATTCTTAGTATTTACGCGGCGTATCTTGATACGCCGACGTAAATACTTTCTAAATCTGCCCCAGAGAATAGATCTCATTTGACAGAGTAGGATTATTTATTGAAGTTTCTTTGGCTACAGAAGATCCGTTTGTGGCTTCATCCATGATATTTCCTGTTGGCTGGAGATAGGAAGGAAGTGGATTAAATAAAGTTGAATCTGTGTGACAGTAATTACTGGAATAAGCATTAATAAAATAAAGCATGTAAGGACACATTAATTAAATTAAATATACTGTATATACTGTATGCTGTCTATATGACTATTATATATTGACTGATTGCAGGCTATGTTTCCTGGACTTATCGCAATTTACAGTTTATTTTATAATTTCAGGAAATAATTTGAGATGAATAGTGAAGTCAATGACAACATCCAAGCCACTCACAGGAGCCCACATCCTCCGGGGTCTATACTGCTGGAAGAAAAAGAGAAGAAAACAATTCCTCTACAAAAACACGTAGCCAAAAAGATTAAGCAGACATGTAGCTGCTCACCTGATAAAGCCAAAGACACTCTTTTCAGTTTGCTGCCTGTGCTGCGATGGCTGCCCAAATACAGACTAAAAGAATACTTGCTGGGAGATGCCATGTCTGGACTAATAGTGGGCATCCTGCTTGTTCCGCAATCTATTGCCTATTCACTTCTGGCTAATCAGGAGCCCGTCTATGGCCTTTACACCTCATTCTTTGCCTGCATTATTTATTTTTTAATGGGAACCTCCAAACATATTCACGTCGGAATATTTGGAGTCTTATGTTTGATGGTGGGTGAAGTTGTGGACCGGGAACTGCAAGCCGCAGGGTATGGCACACAGGAAGGTCACGGAAGCCATTCCTTAGACGATTTAATAGGAAATGAGACACTTAATAACAATCAGACTTCAACTATGACATGTGATAAAAGCTGTTATGCAATTAGAGTAGGAGCTACAGTAACATTTGTAGCTGGAGTTTATCAGGTAAGTCTTGGAAGGAAAATGCTTTTATTTACCTTAAGTTAATTTGGTTTTGAAGGATAAGGGTAGCTTAAAGTGGAAATTCACTCTCCCAATTGACATTGATTATTTTTGCTGCTAGCATTAGTAAATAGATAGAAAAGTACAGTGGAACCTTGGATTAAAACTGCTTCTTGCCGAGAAAACCGTTGGTGTGTACGAGGCTTTCAGGTTTCTCGTCAGGAAATCTGGCCAGAATCTCGACGAGGAAAAAAGAGAACCTGCGCTCTTTTTTCTCATCAAGATTCTTGTCGGCCTGTTTCCCGATGAGAAACCCGAGAGTGTGTATACTTACCTGTCACTGTGGAAACCCGCGCATGCTTGAAATGACTTTGACGCATGCGCGGTAGCTTCCACGGCATAGTTAGGGTGAAGCAAGATGGCGGCGACAGCATCGAATGTGACAAGCGCATGCTCGTCGTACGCAATGATGTCACTGCGTTCTTGTTTTTCAAGAGAACCGTGGTTCTTTTGAAAAGGTCTGTGTGTACACTCGGGCGGCAGGAGATTCTTGCCAAGAATCTCCTGAGGCGGCGTACACACGGCCGAGGTTCTCGGCAGAAACCAGCGAGAACCTCGCTGGTAGCCGCATTCTGCCGAGAACCTCGGCCGTGTGTACGGATTCAGCGAGCATCCCGTCGGGAAACCCGTCGAGCCGAAATAGAGAGCAGGTTCTCTATTTGCTCGACGGCCCGTCGGGATGAATGGCTGGTTGCCATTCCCGACGGACGGGTCGCCGAATCTGACGGCCGGCAGAGAAACTCGACGGGCGGAACGATGTGTTCTGCCCATCGAGGTTCTCTGCCGTGTGTACGCGGCCTCAGAGAAAACATTTTTTTCCTGATGAGATTCTTGCCCGTGTGTACAGGGCCTCAGATATGGATATAAGGTGTGCTGGCATCTTAGGCCTTGCTTTGGTTAGGTTCACACACTGCTCTACTTCTTTTCCCTGCTGTATGGCACATGCGCCATGTACCATAAAAAAGAAGCAGTATGTCTCAAGAGTCTGTTGTCTACATCAATTTGGGATAGATTTCCATAGCAAGCAATAACAGACGTGCTTCTAGTACAGAACATAATGAAATTGTACTTTGTTCAGCATAAAAATCTCAACAGGCCCTTAGGTTCCTGTCTACCCAAAGTTAAGGGATTTCCCACATATGACTACTTTTTTGCATGATTTTGCATGATTTCAAAGTATTGGTAATTGTTTTTGCAACTTTTGAGTCGGCTGTTCTTTTGGCTGTGAAAAGTAGCTTATAAAAGAGAACTTTCTTAGATGAACTTTTTTAGATGAATATGTTTTCTGTCAAATGCACAATCTTTTTGTATTTTTTAGGGCTGCGGAAATTAACGATTAATTGCTTGATTAATCGTTAATTTCTTTGGTCGATTAAAATAATTTTGATCGAGGACGATCCGCAGAGTGAGCTCCGCGGTCTCGCCCATAGAAAAGGCCGCGGCTTTGGCCTAGCTCTGAAGCCGCAGCCATTTATGTCCACCTGGCGGCAGCCGAGTAGTGGCGTGCTGACGTCATCATCACCCGCCCGCCTGCTTGTGTCATCTTCCCTTGCGCACATGTCCATCAACTACTCTGCGGACGGGTCTGCCTGCCTTATAGTGGTCTGCCTGCCCGATAGTCAGGTAAGAGAGGACAACCATCTGTGTGTGGTAACATTATGGGGCAGATGTATATATTATTCCTGGAGTATGGGGACAGATGTGTATATTAAAGCATGGGGGCAGATGTGTATATTACAGCATGGGGGCAGATGTTGTAATATACACATCCTCCCCCATGCTTTAATATACACATCTGCCCCCATACTGCAAGAATATACACATCTGCCCCCATGCTGTAATGTACACATGGGGGCAGATGTGTATATTCTTGCAGTATGGGAGGCAGATGTGTATATTAAAGCATGGAGGCAGATGTGTATATTAAAGCATGGGGGCAGATGTGTATATTAAAGCATGGGGGCAGATGTGTATATTACAGCATGGGGGCAGATGTGTATATTACAGCACGGGGGCAGATTGTTATCTTAAGATATATACATAATATGATCTTTTCAGAACAAAAGATTGTTTATAGAACTATAATTTTGCACTTCATGATGTTCTTAGACTCAAAGTGTAATGTTTCTGGGATTTTTAGCTGAGGTTAGGCTGCCCCCTGGTGCTAATACATACTACAGCATTTATAATAAGCAATCACAAGAGAGGAAATCAGCTGACCTGTTATATAAATTGTAAATGTATTAAATCAACAACAGGCAATACATAAACACTTTCAGTGAGTTGTTGCGGTGCTAGTTCCTAAATCCTTGCTTTGATTTGCAAGTTTGCAAGTTTCAAAACCTCACACAGTTGATTCACCCATGAGCCTTCTCACAGTGCATCTGGATGGGCCAGCAAGAAACACTTGGGGTTATTTACTAAAGCCGGAGCACTCAGAATCTGGTCCAGCTGTGCATGGTAGCCAATCAATTTTGAACCTAAGCTGGTTCAGTTAGGGTTTGGCAATAAAACCTGGAAGCTGATTGGTTTCTATGCAGAAGTGATTCAGATTTTGCACTCTCCAGCTTTAGTAAATAAACTCCATGGTCTCTCAATTGATAACAGGATGGGGTTGTGGTGGGCACTTAGTAGACTGCAGTGGGGGTCAAGGTTCAATGGAGAGGAGAGAAAGTTAGCTTGTACGGTTTCTGAACAAGTGCATCCCCAGATGGCAGTAGGCATCAGCTGCCATCTGAAACTGTAAAAAAAAAAAAAACGAAACTACAAGTCTGATGTTCTGGGCCCCACTTTGCTCACAATCTTTGCACTGCAACCCTTCCCATACAATCTAGTGGAAGTTTCCTACCCTAGAGTGGAATATTCCCATCCATATTTTTTGTTTGTTTTTATTAAAAGTGGTTGTAAACCCTTAGGCCTCGTACACACGACCGAGGAACTCGTCAGAAAAGACACATCGTTTTCCTCAATGAGATTCTTGTTAGGCTTGTCGAGAAACTTGACACAGTCAAGACCAAATCTCCTCGTTCTCAAACGTGGTGACTTCAACACGTACGACGGCAGGGGAAGTTCGATTCCACTGGCACAACCCTTGGGGCCGCGTACACACGACCAAATAAATCCGATCAAATCGGTCTGACAGACTGATTTGATCAGATTTGTCTGCTGGCTGTTTTGGTTTGATCGCTGTACACACGATCAAACCAAAATCCCCGCCGGCAGACAGCGCGATGACGTGGCGGTGACGTTGACGCCGCCACGTCATCGTCACCTGGAAGTAAAACACTTCCGTGCATGCGTCAAATCCATTCAACGCATGCGCGGGCAGATATGTCTGCTGGTTAGCATACTACCCAGCAGACATGTCGGACGGACGGGTTCCCAGCAGACAGATTTTAAAGCATGCTTTAAAATCTGTCTGCTGGAAAAACCCGTCTGTCCGCCCGTACACACGATTGAATTTGTCTGCTGAAACGGTCCGTCGGATCGTTTCCAGCAGATAGATTTGATCGTGTGTACGTGGCCTGGGGCTGCTTTTGCTAATCTCATGTTACTGCGTGTTAGGTAAAAGTTTGGTAAGAGATGATTTGCACTTTTCAGTCTGTTACAGCGTGACAAATGTGCTATTTCCATTACAAACGCTACTTTTATCGAAGTTGCGCGGGTTTCTAAGTATACACACCAACGTGTTTCTCGTCGAAAACCAGCCTGATGAGGAACACGACGAGGAAATTGAGACTCCCATTGAGGAAACTTGTTCTCTTTTTTCCTCGTCAAGTTCCTCGACAGTTTTCTCGATGACATGCATACACACGACCGTTTTCCTCTGCAAAAAAGCTCTCCCACCAAGTTTCTTGATGGATTCTGTCGAGGAAAACGGTCGTGTGTACGCGGCCTTAGACCTACAGGTAAGCCTAGATTAAGGCTTACCTGTAGGTGCAAGAAATATCTCCTTAACCTGCACGGTTAAGGAGATATTTTCCCAAAAACGGGCACCGATGTGGTGCACTGAGCGTGCCGTTAGTGCAGGCAGGCACATTGAGCGTGCCTTTAGTGAAGGCGATCATGCCATCACTGCCGGTTCCCCGTACGCATGCGCAGGAGTGACGTCATCGCGGCTCTGGCCAGTCACAGCGCCGAAGCCGCAATACAAGGAAGTGACATGGCGGCAGTGAAGGAGAGGAATGAGGGCCCGCTGCGGGGGCTTCGATCACAGGTAAGTACTACATAATGAGCTAGTATGCTATAGTAAACACCTCGTACAAAAAATGCATTACACACTCACCCGTTTTGGTGATGCTCTGGACAATCCCATTAAATATGTCACTGGGAAAAGTGTTCTTGTTTACGATCACAAAACAATTCTTCACAGTCTTTCCCCATGCGGATCAAGCCCATTGGGTTATTCCATATACCTACACTGACTTCTAGAGACTTATTTAGAAACTCGCACGCATTTCTTGATTATTATTGATTATAATTCTCTACCTACAAAAAAGGTGTTTCAGGATCGAATATATCAGTGAGGCCTCATACACATGACAGTTTTCCTCGACAATATCCATCAAGAAAAAGTATGAGATTACCAAAAGCAGCCCCAAGGGTTGTGCCAGTAGAATTGAACTTCCCCTTTATAGTGCTGTCGTGCGTGTTGTACGTCACCGCGTTTGAGAACGACAAGATTTTGTCTTGACAGTGTGTATGCAAAGAAAGCTTGACAAGATTCTCGACAAGCCTGACAAGAAACTCGTTGAGGAAAACAACGTTTCATTTACGACAAGATTCTCGGTCGTGTGTACGAGGCCTGAGACTATAGAAAGAAAAGGCCTTGGTTAGGTAACTACTACCCAAGTTCTCAATCTTGTCTGGAATACTTAGGCTTATCCCTACTCAGCTCAAAAAAAAAAAAAACTGATCTCTTTTAGTAAATTGCTTCTTCTTCTTCACACTTTTCTCTCTGTGATTACACATAATAACCCCAGTCCTTGAGGCATTCACCTAAAGATTCCCAGATATGTCAAGATATGTCCAATTCTCTATGCAATTTTCTTTACTTCATATTGAGTTGTCAACGAATATTTAATATCCTTCTTAACCCAATACCTAGAGTATGTATCCTAACCTTTCTGGACATAGTGGATCTTCTGTGAGATTCCTGGTGCTAAAAAATACAGGAGTGCAGAGTTATACTCTCAATCACCTCCAGTAACTGATTAGTTCTAAAGTAGTTATACCCTTTTTCAGTTAGAGTTTGCTGAATCTCTCTCCTGGTGGCTACCTGAAGTCAAGTGACCTAACTTGCTAGATCTTGTTTTCCTTGATCTGATATGATGCCGCCCAATGATCTCTTGGTTTAGAGCCGGTTCACACTGGGGTGACTGGGGCTGAGCCGCCTGACGAGTCACGTCCCATTCAATGCAATGGAACCGTTCTAATAGGAGCGAGGCAAGTCGCTCCGACTTAGAAAAAGGTTCCTGAATGACTTCGGGGGCGGCTTGGGGCGACATGCATTGACTTCTATACAGAAGTGGTTTTGCTGGTCACCTCTGAAGTCGTCCTCAGAAAGTCGTGCCGCGGGAGTGTGAACCGGCTCTTACGGTGCAATTACTGAATTTTTTGGATAACATATTATCCGTCATTACCTCAGGTAAAGGATATGGACATCTTGTCCTGGCATGGTTCATTTCTAAGTCAAATCACGCTTATAAAAAAACAACAATTATGGACCTATTGTCACCTCAACATAAGAATCCATAAGATCTAATATTAAAGGCCAAACATTTTTTTTTTACCTCAATCTAGGCTTCTTTTGATCATTACATTGTCATTTATACTAGGTCATGGAAGATCTTTCCAACTCCACTCTAATGGTTTCAACCTATCTCATCATGCTTTTTAGCCTACTTATAGGAGAATTCAGTGCCCTTCTAAATAGAGTCTTCCCCTTTTCGTAAGACCTCCTTCTGTCTTTACCATACATCTCTGGCACTACAAAGATGTCTTATCACTCTGTTTTCCTTATTAAAAATATTTTTTTTTTAGCTTCTTAATTTGTTTTTCTTCCTGTAACTTATACATGATAAACCATTTATAGGCAAATCCTCTGTGCACTTGTCAACCGTTGCTTCCTTGTTATGCAAGCAGTACCTCTAATGCCCTGTAGACACGATCAGTCAAACGGATGAGAACGGTCTGGTGGATTTTTCCATCGGTTAACCGATGAAGCTGACTGATGGTCAGTCGTGCCTACACACCATCGGTTAAAAAAACTATCGTTTCAGAACGCGGTGACATAAAACACAACAACGTGCTGAAAAAAATTAAGTTCAATGCTTCCAAGCATGCGTCGACTTGATTCTGAGCATGCGTGGATTTTTAACCGATGGTCGGGCCTACAAACGATTGTTTTTTTGCTATCGGTTAGGTATCCATCGGTTAAATTTAAAACAAGTTTGCTTTTTTTTAACCGATGGATAAATAACCGATGGCGCCCACACACTATAGGTTTGGTCTGATGAAAACGGTACATCAGACCGTTCTTATCAGTTTGATCGATCATGTGTAACCCGTTTTTCTATTGGTCACACTCCTAAATAGGACAAGAAAACAAAAGTTTAGAGCTGCGCCTTAACACCCGGACTCAGTGTAGTCAAAGAGTCCATATACCAATCATGCAGAAATAGCACAATCCTTCAGCCAGAAAAAAATAATAGTTCGAAAAGTCTCTGCTGATCTTGATTCAGGATGAACATGTAGTAATCACCACTGTGCTATGACTCAAACTTTTCTCTTCAATGTGGCCCACCACCAGAGGTCTAAGCAGCTTACCAGAGGAATAACTGTTACCAGCAATCGGCTATGACCCAGCCGCGGCCTTTGAGGGAGACCGAACGAATCCCAATTCCTAGGACAGTGCCTACACCTGGGCTCCACTCCGCAACTCCACCAGTTTGATCACATATGAAAAATGATGATAAAGGCAGACATAGCGTAATCCCGCAGGGACTTTTTATTAAAAATCATAAAAAAACAGAATACTCACATTTGCGATGAGTTAAACAGGCATATAAAACTTAATGTTGCCGGCCGGCGAACACTCCTAAATAGTTTGCCCTAGATCTGGGCCTTATACCCTTGCTACGAGACTGGGGCTGCCAATGTCCTTTTCTTCTAGGTGTACATATAAATAATTAAAAATGAACGCTCCAAAGAGTAGATCCTTCAACTTAAATTTTACTTCAGGGTCTCAATGCTAACAGAACCCACCCAAGAATGTTATCAATCACTACCCACGGCGAATCCCTCTTTCTGACTGCCTTCTAGGCAATCTTCATGCCTTAGACATTCCTGGTGTCACTGGTGCCTCTGTAAGGGAAATTTGTTTCTTTCCTTTTGATAATTGTGTAGCATTATTCTACATATATCCTTCTTGCGGGGTAGGGGAGGGTTACAGCCTTGTTCCTCTCAACATATAGTTCACACTAGGCTAGATTGCTCTAATGTGTTCTTTCTAGGGCTTCCACAGAAGTGGACAAAACGGTTGCAGATCACACAGAACCACGCGGCAAGACTAGTCACAAGCTGCCCAAGGCGGAATCACATCTCCCCGGTGCTTAAGGATCTGCACTGGATCCCGATAGCAAAACGGGTCGAGTTCAAGGCTCTCTGTCTGATGTTTCGGGCCTATTGGCAACTAGGCCCAATGTACTTATCGAACATGACACAAAACTACTGTCCATCCAGAGAGCTTCGTTCAACTGACGCCCTGTTAGCGATTATTCAACCTAGTCGCTCAGCTTCAAAGGGTGGCCGCCGGCTTCAAACGCTGGGGAATTCTCTTTGGAACCAGCTCCCTCATCAGCTCCGAGCATCCTCCTCCTTGATGGCCTTCCGTAAGAGCTTGAAAACACAGCTTTTTTCACAAGCCTACGGATAGAGACTTGGCTATTCAAGCTCTTAGCAGGACGCTGCCTTAACCCCAGGCTGTGGTCCATGGTCAGGGAGTAGGGATAGGCTCCTTGTGTCCTGCCCCCCCTCCCCTCCCATCTTTTTATATTTTTGTTTACTTCTTGCTAGTTCACCTCTTTCACTCAGATGTCCTAGTCTCTTATCTTAGCTCCTGCGAATTGGATACCCCCAGCTTGTTGGTAAGCGCTTGGACGCGAGTTTCACAACTCGCATTCGGCGCTCTATAAGCATTTATTCCAATCCAAAAGCCTTTTTATTAGGTAGCACACACCAATGATAGCCTGGATGAAATCTCATTCTGGGGTTCTTTGTGGTGAAATTCTGTCTTGCTCCCATCAGCAGCACCCAAACAGGTATACTGTCTCAAAAGTCTATTCCTCTTTAAATCATGTTACAAAGGCAAACTTTTTTATACAGCCTTGTGGTTAATTCTGGAGCAGTCTGTCATCAACTTTATATGGACGCTATACATACAGTATATATTTATATAGCTATCTATATTTATTTCAACCACCTAATTACCTGCTTATTCTCTCATATCCTATTGGATTTGTTCAATCACGGAAAATGGTGGCTTCAGTTCTACAGATTGCAACAGAATTCTAAGTTTAGTCAACCCTTAAATGTGGGGACCTAATGCACAATCGTCTTGCCTGTTTCTGGCAACCCCTCTATTTTATTGCTTGATGACATCCCACTGTCTATAAATACTATGCCTGCGTCCTGTACTGTACAACTAAGATAAGAGGAATTTTGACTTATTGTAAATGGCACATCTTGAAGTACAGTACAGGACAGGGGACACCCTTCCCTCTTTTCTGTGGTTAAAGTGACTGCAAATTAATAAAATAAAAAAGTAACAAACCTTACCTGCTTTATGCAATGAAATCTTCCCGGGTCTCCCGCCGGTGCTCCTGGCACCTCTTCCCCATTAAGTGCCCCCATAAGAAGCTGCTTCCTATGGGGGCGCTTGTGCAAGCGCCTTCTCTGTGCCTCGCTGTCTGCATCTATTGACTCTGCCACGCCTCCTGCTTCCTCATCATCAAACATGCCTAGTAATTGGCCACTTAAAATGTGAGGGAGGCTGGAGTGAGTTTATGGACAGTTACACTATGTAAAACAGAAAGGCTAAAACCGGGAGTTACCATGTTGCACTATGTAGCAATATCAACCCAATGGGGCTTGTGGGTGCTTCCTTTTATTAGCAATAATCTGCTTCTTTTTTTTTTTTTTTTTAATATAATGTTTATTTTCAAAACAGAATGAAAATGGACTATAAATGCCATGCATGTTCACATCTCAATATTATAGGGTGTGGCAGCTTACCTTTAGGAGTCTATTTTAATGACCAGTTTGCTGTAAACAATTTAGAGAGGTGTTAGAAAGGCATATTAAAGTCAGTAAAAACATAATTGCCTACTATAAGCCAAGTGGTCTGAAGCTAGGTTTAGTCCATAGGAACTGGAACTAGAGAATCACAAAGTCTTCTTGCTATGGAACAGGAACAGGGAGGCTATCACACACTCTAATACCATGTGCCACTCTCCCATGCATTTGCTAATTATTTGTTTTTAACCACTTAAGCCCCGGACCAATATGCAGCTAAAGAACCGAAGGTGTTTTTACAATTTGGCACTGCGCTGCTTTAACTGGTAATTGCGCGGTCATGCAATGTTGTACCGAAACGAAATTTGTATTCTTTTCTTCCCACAAATAGAGCTTTCTTTTGATGGTATTTGATTACCTCTGCGATTTTTATTTTTTGCTACAGTATATAAATGGAAAAAGACCGTAAATTTTGAAAAAAAAATGATTTTTCTTATAACAAAAAGTAAAAAATATCGAATAAACTAAATTGTAGTCAAACATTTAGGCCAAAATGTATTCAGCCACATGTCTTTAGTAAAAAAAAAAATCGCAATAAGCGTATATTTATTGGTTTTCGCAAAAGTTATAGCCTCTACAAACTAGGGTACATTTTCTAGAAAACCCCCCCAAATGACCACATTTTGGAAAGTAGACATCCCAAGGAAACTGCTGAGAGGCATGTTGAGTCCATTGAATATTTTTTATTTTTTTTGTCCCAAGTGATTGAATAATGACAAAAGAATTTTATTTATTTTTTTACAAAAAGTTGTCACTAAATGATATATTGCTCACACATGCCATGGTTATATGTGGAAGCATACATTCTGCTGCTTCTCCTGATTACGGGGATACCACATGTTTGGGACTTTTTGGGAGCCTAGCCGCGTATGGGGCCCCAAAAACCAAGCACCGCCTTCAGCATTTCTAAGGGCGCAAATTTTTGATTTCACTCCTCACTACCTATCACAGTTTCGAAGGCCATAAAATGCCAAAATGGCACACAACCCCCCCCCCCCCCAAATGACCCCATTTTGGAAAGTAGACACCCCAAGCTATTTGCTGAGAGGCATGTTGAGTCCATGGAATATTAATTTTTTTTGCCCCAAGTGATTGAATAATGACCAAGAAAATAAAAAAATTACAAAACGTTGTCACTAAATGATATATTTCTCACACATGCCATGGGCTTATGTGAAATTTCACCCCAAAATACATTCTGCTGCTTCTCCTGAGTACAGGGATACCACATGTGTGGGACTTTTTGGGAGCCTAGTCGCGTACGGGGACCCCAAAATCCAATGTGTTACTAAGAAATTGAACTGGTATACCTAATAAAGTGGCCGGTGAGTGCATGTTTAGTTTTGCTTTAAAGGGTTAGTTCAATTTCACTGAGTTTTGTTGAAAATCATCATTACAATTACAGCATCCTCCGCTGCTCTTTTTATTGCCCTCCCCTCTCCTTCCTGAAGCTGGCAGGACATTCGGAGCATTGAATACATAGCTCCGTAAACTCATGTATGTGAACTTGAATTTTGTTCCCTAACCACACATGCAGCCCAGTTTTCTGCATTGGTAGGAAAGTGCTCGTTTACAGTTTCCAGGGCCATGCATCCAAAGCTCAGTGCATCCTGCCATCTGCAGGACACAGAAGGGAGAGCAATAAAATGCACTGCTGAAAAAGTGAGTAATATTTTATATTTCAGAGCTCTGCAGGTTAACGTAGGGCACAGTAATGCTTGGGGATGCTTTTGACAAAAGTCTCTAAGGGCCAACTAACCCTTTAACCACATAGGGACCGCCGCATGTATATTTACGTCGGCAGAATGGCACGGACAGGCACATTGGCATACCTGTACGTCCCTGCCTAGATGTGGGTCGGGGATTCGATTGGAACCCCCCCCCCCCCCTGGTACTTGCGGCGGTCCCCGTGGCTGCAGGAGTGATCCAGGATGAGGGGGCGGCTGTTGGTTTTTGTCCGCCCACTCCGGATCGCTCCCAGCCAGCCAATCCGCTGCCTCCCTGCTCTGCACTTCCTCTGCCTGTATAATGTAAACACAGGCAGAGGAAGTGATATGAGCTCTCCTCTCGGCGATATTTTCATTCCGCCGAGAGGAAAGAAGACATCACAAGTGAGTCGCACCAAAACTACACCGACACCACACACATAGGCACATTAACCCCTTTCCGATCACCCCCCCAGCCCCCTGTCACACTGTCACTGATTGCAGTGATCATATATTTACTGATCACTGCATTTAGTGTCAGTGTGACAGTTACTGTGACAGACAGTTAGTGTTAGGTCCAGGGTACCCCCCTACCCCCCTAATAAAGTTTTTAACCCCTTGATCACCGCCCTAGTTAACCTTTCAGTTAACCCTTTTATTGCCACTAAGCAATCATTTTTCTGATCGCTGTATTAGTGTCACTGTTGCCGCTAGGTAGCTAGTTTTTTTTTTTATTGTGATTTTTTTTACCAAAGACATGTGGCTGAATACATTTTGGCCTAAATATTTGACTAAAATTTAGTTTATTCGATTTTTCTTATAACAAAAAGTAGAAAATATCATTTTTTTTCTTAAATTTCGGTCTTTTTCCATTTATATCGCAAAAAAAATCGCAGAGACAATCAAATACCATCAAAAGAAAGCTCTATTTGTGGGAAGAAAAGGACGCAAATTTTGTTTGGGAGCCAAGTTGCACGACCGCGCAATTGTCTGTTAACCACTTGCCGACCGCCCACCGTCGCTCTACGTCGGCACTTTAACTGCTTGCCGACCAGCCACCGCAGTTATACGGCGGCAGGTCGGCTCTCCTGGGCGAGAGCCCGTAGCTCTACGTCGGCACTTTTGACGCCCACTAGGGGGAGAGTGCGCGCCGCCGGCGGCCCGCGCGTGCGCCCCCCACTCGCCCCCGAGTCCTGTGCGCGTGCCCGGCGGGCACGATCACCGCCGGTCACACCCGATCGCTTGTTACAGAGCGGGGAACAGGAGCTATGTGTGTAAACACATAGCTCTCGTTCCTGTCAGCGGGGGAAACGCTGATCTTCTGATCATACAATGTATGAACAGAAGATCAGTGATTTCCCCTAGTGAGTCCACCCCCCATACAGTTAGAACACACCCAGGAACACACTTAACCCCTTCCCCGCCCCCTAGTGTTAACCCCTTCACTGCCAATGGCATTTTTATAGTAATCCAATGCATTTTTATAGCATTGATCGCTAGAAAAATGTCAATGGTCCCAAAAATGTGTCAAAAGTGTCCGAAGTGTCCGCCATAAGGTCGCAGTACTGAAAAAAAACGCTGATCGCCACCATTACTAGTAAAACATAAATAAATAAAATTTGTTTAAAGCTAACTATCCTCCCCTAATAACACACATCAGTTCTCTCCTAAATACACGGTCTTCTTACCATATTTCTTTTCTAGGAAGATTATGTGCCATCAAAATGAATATTATACCTAAACTGCTCTATTACTTCCGTACCCTGCCCATCAATTTATCGAAGTCCAAACTAGATCAACTCCAGAGGATGATCAACAAATGTATTTGGGCAGACAAAAAGCCCAGATATAGTCATGCCCTACTACATAGACCACAATCTAAAGGGGGTTTAGGCCTCCCCAACTTATGGCACTATTTTCTTGCGGCGAGACTCTCACAACTTTCCTAGTGGTTTTCTTCCTCCCATAACATGCCATGGAAGAGTTTCGAATCCGCATCAATACAACCGTTCTACCTCCAGGGTATTCCATGGTCAAATTACATTCTCCTCCGTCATCTTTTGAAACATAACACCATTGTAGCCCACCTATTCCAACTCTGGCTTAAAATCAAAGACACTTATAACCTCTCCTCCCATGTTTCCCCATTAAAATCCTTTCTAGGAGACCCTAGACTTAGCCTAGCTTATGTAAATAGGACCCTATTTTCGCACTGGATCAATAAAGGCCTAACAACTCTACATTCACTGCAATCTAAATGGGTTTTTAGATCCTTTGAATCTTTGCAGAAAGAGTATAAACTTCCTAGCACCGAGTATGAACGCTATCAATTGATTAAATCCTTCTACGATTCATACTTCTCCCTATCTACATCCTCTAACAACACACTATTCGAGAGAATTTGCCTTAAATCTTCCAGAGACATAGGCATGATATCCACACTTTACCACTTCCTTAATAACATGGCTCTACAGGAGAAATCTAACCAGATGCTGCATTGGGAACATGACTTGGGATGTGATATCCCGCCGGAAACATGGTACTCCATGGCAGAGAACCTGCGTAAATGTAACAGAGCTATATCATTTAGAGAAACACCTTTAAAGATCTTCTCCAGATGGTACCTCACCCCCTCCAAGCTGAACTCTTTTTACCCCTCAATACCCCCCAACTGTTTCAGAGGTTGCCAGGCGGAAGGTACATTATTACATACATTCTGGAGTTGCCCTATGCTAGATCGTATTTGGGATGCAGCCATTTCAAGGTTTGAGAGTTCTTCAGGTCAGAAAATAACTACTGTATATCCCCCCAGTCTCTCACCTTAGTCTGCTCACCTTAGGGATAGTGAGAGCAGGACGCTCTCAAACGAGTCGGCTCTCCCCAGGGACAGCATCAGCTAGGCAGGCAGGATTTTTCACAGCTCTCTCTATTCTTCTCCAGACATCCTCCCCAGGTAGGCCCTACTTTTCCTTCACCTCCCCTGGAACCGATTGGCGGCCGTCCTTATCAGGATAAGCCGCCGAATCAGCTGAACGCTGGGGCCTCTTTCCCTCTCCTTACCCCACATTACCACCCACCTGCCAAGAACCTTCCCCCCGACGCCTCCCTGCGATTCCCCGTTTTCTCCCCTGAACCGCGCCAGCCACTGCTGATTCGCGGCCGCCGCATCTTAGGAAAGGCCGCGGCTTCATCCGCGGCCTAGCGGCGTGCCGCACTCTCGGCCAAAAACACCTTTAGTAACCCCCCAGGAGCTCACCCCCAGCCCCTGTAGGACTCATCCACCCCTGGCCTCAACAACCAGCCCCCCCCCCCGGCTCACCAATCCACCCAGCTGGCTACACACCAGCCTGGGTCCCATGTCCTGGCTCCTGGCCATCTTGGTACACCCCAGCAGCAGTGTCAGCTTCCCCCCCCCCACCCCCCTTTTCACAACTTAATAGTACTTGATCCAGGGGTTCGCCCGATCGCCTTTCAGGGATCAGGAAGGAATTTTTTCCCCTACCAAAGCAAATTGGCATAGCATGGTTAGGGGTTTTTTGCCTTCCTCTGGACCAAGCCGGGAGGATTCACTGAATCCTCTCTTCATCGCCACCAAAAGAAACGACTTTTCCCCCCGGTGAATGGCGACCATGGCTAATCTGCGGTACTCCGCAGAAACCATTTGGAATCTGAGGCGTTTCGCCGCAATACTGCCAGCCATCACCAAAAAGACCCTAAGAATTGAGCACCTTTTGAGGATCGATCGACGATCGACTGTCAAAAATTTTAGCCGTTTACCCCAACCTAAGCGCATTTCATGTGCTTTGATCAACACAAGATCGGCAGTAAAACACTGACTTGAAATCCATGATTTCATTCTACAACACGACCTAGACTGCCTCTTCATTACAGAGAGCTGGCTCACAGCCGACTGTAACACCATTCTAGGAGAATTGGTGCCAGAAAACTACCGTATTATTACGGAAAACAGAATAGGGCAAAGAGGAGGAGGACTAGCGGTGATCCATAAGACGCATCTTGCGATCACAAAACCAAGCCTCCAAAACCCTCTTCCATTCATGGAAACCCTTACTCTTCAACTGCAAGTAAACGGCTCTTTTATAGGCCACCTGGCCCCAAGTCGCAGCTGCTCCCATCTTTGACGGACTTTGTCTCCACCTATACCCTGAATAGCAAACACCTTTTGCTGCTCGGGGACTTCAACCTCTGGGCCAACTCCCCGCAAGACCCCATTGCCGACGCCTGCATCGACCACCTGGAAGGATTAGGGCTTCAGCAACTAGTATGTGAGCCCACACATGCTTCAGGTCATACGCTCGATCTTATTTTCAGACAAGATCTGGAAATAAAAATCTTGGAAAATGAACCATTGCCATGGACAGATCACCATGCAATTAAATTCATTATTTCCGAATTCCCCCCCTTAACAAAAACATCAAATCCAGTGACAACACACTGGACCAGATGTCAGAAGAAGCTCCATTCGGAACTCTTCAAAGCCACGTTAGGGGAAAAAATAAACACAATTCAGCCGCACCAAACAGCGGAAGAAACAATGGAGGCCATAAACACAGCACTATTGCAGTCAGCTGACTTGATAGCGCCGAAACGAAAGACCCAGATCAGGAAAAATAACTCCGGCTGGTTCAACAACCAGCTGGCGTTACTGAAGCAAGAGCGCAGAAGGGCAGAAGCAGCCTGGAAAAGAAACTCTTCAGATGAGAACCTCTCGATCTACAAGGCAATAACCAGAAAATACTACAAGCAAATCTTCGAAGCCAAGAAAAACTATTTTTCTGAGGCTATCAACGGTGCCCTAAATCGCCCCCGCGAACTCTTCAAGCTGGTCACTCAGACCATGAATCCAGGATGTCTTGAAGCGCCCCAACTTGGACACACAAGAATTTTGCGATGAGTTATCGGATTGCTTCATTAACAAAATTGTGGCAATCCGGCAAAGCATTCAGCAAAACAATTGCTCTCCCAGCCCCCCCCGTAGTCATTTACACAGCACCGGCAGCAATTCACCACAGTTTGGTGAGTTCACGCTGGAACCCATCTCCATTCAGACCACTAAAAATATCATCGGCACTCTGCGCAACAGCACTGCGCTAAATGATATTATCCCCACCAAACTGCCTGAAGGAATGCGCCGACATCCTGGCACCTCCTGTCACGCAGCTTATCAACCAATCCTTCAGGGAGGGCATAATGCCCTCCCAGCTGAAGGAGGGCTTCATTCAACCCATCTTGAAGAAAGCCACCCTGGATCCTAAGGATCCACTCAACTGGCCTAAATGTTCTCTCCAAGGTAATGGAGAAAGCAGTGGTACAGCAGCTGCAACAGCATCTAGATACCCACAACTTACTCGACCCATTTCAATCAGGATTCCGTCCCGGACACGGGACAGAATCAGCATTGCTTAAGATATGGGACGACGTTCTCGAGGCCACAGACGAAGGAGAATCTTCTCTTCTGGTTCTGCTGGACCTAAGCGCAGCCTTTGATACAGTTGATCACAAGCTGTTATTGACTCGGCTGGCTAAAATAGCCAAAGTCGCAGAAAGCGATCTATCTTGGTTCTCCTCTTTTTTGGAAAACCGATCGCAAATAGTGAAGCTAGGACCCTTCACCTCTGAACAACGCACATTATCGTGCGGGGTCCCTCAAGGATCTCCCCTGTCGCCGATGTTATTCAACATCTATGTGCGTCCTCTTTTTGAAATCATCAGCAGCCAAAAACTGCTATATCACTCTTACGCAGACGACACGCAACTGTACTTCCGCATTTGCAATAAAAAGGATCACCACCTCAACCTAGAGACATGCCTCTCTTTGATAGAGGACTGGATGACAAAGAGTTATCTCAAACTCAACGGAGCGAAAACAGAACTTCTGCTGTTTCACGCCAAGCGTAGGAATCAATCGACAACAACCTGGATCCCCCCGCCCATTCTGGGCAAAATCATCACCCCTAGCGCCAAAGTCAAAAGTCTTGGGGTCATCTTTGACTCCGACATGACAATGAACGCACAAATAGGGGCAGTAGTCAGCGGATCTCACTATCTGCTGCGCCTACTACGCAGACTCACGCCTTTTATTCCCAAGAAAGACATAGCGGTCGTGGTGGGAGGGATTGTAAACTCCAGACTGGACTATGCAAATGCCCTTTACCTCGGACTCCCCAAGTACCAAATCGCTCGTCTTCAAGTCGTTCAAAATACGGCCGCCAGACTTGTGACTGGTAAAAAACCCAGGGAATCAATCTCACCTTCACTGAGATCCCTTCACTGGCTACCAGTTAAAGACAGAATCACCTTTAAAGCTCTCTGTCTAACGCATAGATGTATCCATGGGAATGCTCCCCATTATCTATGCGAAAAATTAATAGTTTACAATCCCAATCGTATTCTACGATCCACCAATCAAAATCGGCTTCAGATACCGAAAGCCAGATACAAGTCCAAAGGAGACAGGAGATTCGCTGTCCAACGTCCCAGACTATGGAACACCTTACCAGCCAGCATTCGACTGGAGGAGAACTACTTAGTCTTCAGGAGAAAGATTAAGACTCATCTCTTTTGATCTCAAAGGAGACAGGAACAACAAGCGCCCAGAGGCGATTTACTTTGCATGTGCTGCGCTATACAAATTCTTCATTCATTCATTCATTCATTCATTCATTCATTCAGATCTGTATCCTCTATGCCAAAATTCCAGACATCCCTATTCAATGCTCTAGACCAGGGGTGTCAAACACAAGGCCCGCGGGCCGAATCCGGCCCTCCAAGCCATTTCATGTGGCCCTCGCCCTCCTCAAGACCCTAACTTTCTGCTTTCAAGCAATGCATCAGCTTCTTCCCAGCAGCAGCTTAAGGAAAGGGGGGTGCACTGTGATGTAAGGGAGAGTAGGGGGACTTAACTTCTGATACTGGGGGGGCTCTTAACATCTAATATAAGGGGAGGGGATGCACTGGACATCTAATCTTACAGATACATCCGGCCCTTTTGAGGGCAATAGTAATGCTGATGCGGCCCACGATTAAATTGAGTTTGACACCCCTGCTCTAGACTGTTCCATTCCCTTTGTAGTTCCATTCAATGGATGATTGCTCTCAATTGGAAAACTAACAACTTGCCTTGGGCTCAAGTTCTGGATAGAATGGAGATGCTTAAACTTTCTGAGAGAATATACCATACACTAAATGACTCTATCCACATTTTTAACACCAAATGGTCCTACTGGCATATCACCCAACAATCATGAACCTGTCACCCTTTCTCCCTACGTATTCCCCAGCACCAAAATATTGGACAAACTTTCTCATATGTTCTTTATGTATTTGCTATAATGCCTCATTTGCTTAAACCTCCCTATGCAACTTATTATGTTATTGTATTTGACCTGTTCTCTTCAAAGAAAATCTTTTTCTGTCTTTTACAGGAACAACAATGTTGTATCTGTCTGCATTGACTCTGTACTGTTACATACTACTAATAAACTTTTGTAAACAAAAAATAAATAAAAAAATAATAAAAATGCCATAAAACTACCCCCTATTTTGTAAACGCTATAACTTTTGCGCAAACCAATCAATAAACGCTAAAAATTTACGAAAAATATGTAGAAGAATACGTATCGGCCTAAACTGAGTAAAAAAAAGTTTTTTTATATATTTTTGGGGGATATTTATTACAGAAAAAAGTAAAAAATATTGATTTTTTTTCAAAATAGTCGATCTATTGTTGTTTTGTTTATAGCGCAAAAAATAAAAACCGCAGAGATGATCAAATACCACCAAAAGAAAGCTCTATTTGTGGGGAAAAAAGGACGCCAATTTTGTTTAGGAGCCACGTCGCACGACCGCGCAATTGTCCGTTAAAGCGACGCAGCAATATGGCCCGGGGGTTAAGTGGTTAAAGATGGATATCTCGGCAACGGCAGCAGCTGCTGCCACAACCGAGATATCCATCTCTTCAGTGGGCGGTCGGTCAAACGATAATGGCGGTTTCCGTGGCGCATTCGCTGGCGAGATCGCCATTATCGGTGGCGGGCGAGGCCCCCCTCCCGCTGCCCTCCCGCGCCCTCCGCCGCTTACGGGAGTCGTCGGTAGCGGCGGAGGCGATCGGGTCCTCTCCCGTTCTCAGTGAGGATGTGAGTGAGGGAAAAATTTCCCCGTAGCTCTGCTGGGCGGAAGTGACGTCAAAACGTCAGTCCCGCCCAGCGTCTTAAAGTGACATTTTTTTCAAAAAAAGTGCGCTTGTAAGACCGCTGCACAAATACGGTGTGACAAAAAGTATTGCAATGACTGCCATTTTATTCTCTAGGGTGTTAGAAAAAAAAAATATAATGTTTGGGGGTTTTAAGTAATTTTATAGCAAAAAAATATGTTTTAGTCTCGTAAACACCGAATCTGAAAAACAGGCTCGGGGCTTAAATGGTTAAAGCGACGCAGTGCCGAATTGTAAAAACACTTTTGGTCATTTAGCAGCATATTGGTCCGGTCCTTAAGTGGTTAAGGATACAGACAAGCATACCTCCCAACATTTTGAGATGGGAATGAGGGACACCTACTATCAAACGTATGTAGGCATAGGACATGCCCCCTGCCACACCCCCTTAAAGGAGAATTAACCAAAAAAAGAAGGTTAATTAAATCCACAAGGGCTTTTTTCCACCACTAATATTCCTTTATATTGACTTTTAAACTGTACAAATGTAGCAATTTAGAATTTGGATGAAAGGTTTAGCACTGGGAAACACTTTTTGAAAGATAACAAGTGAATTTTATATACAACTATATACAACTATATGGATCAGACCAAAATGAGGGACAAATGAGGAGGAAAGAGGGACAGAGGGACATTGCTCCGAATCAGGGACAGTCCCTCGAAATCAGGGATAGTTGGGAGCTATGGACAAGAGCCATATATGTTGGCAGTTTGTTTTAGTAAGAGTATAGGGGTTATTTACTAAGGGCAAATTCACTTTGCACTACAAGTCATGTGCAAGCAAAAATTTTGTTTTTTACTTTCCTTGCATGTCCCCCCTCCCCCCGGGATCTGCAGCGATTGCACTTCCAAGTCCAATTTCAAGTGCACTTGTAGTGCAAAGTGGATTTGCCTTAAGTTAATAACCCTCTATGAAACTGAAATCTAACACTTTATAATAGTAATGCTGTATAATGCATAGAATCAGTGTCACACAATGCATTGATTTAAATAGGTCTTCAGCATGTTCACTCACTTCTTGTTTAAATATTTTCACCAAGACATAATTAACATTAAGTGAAGTTTGTCAAAATCATTAAACTTTAAATTATACTATATCAAGGATATTTATAAACTCCATGGCATATTTTGATTAAAGCCTTATGCCGCGTACACACGACCGTTTTTCATGACGTGAAAAATTCAATTTTTTTAATTGGTCATTAAAAACGATCGTGTGTAGGCTCCAGAGAATTTTTCACGACCTGAAAAATGGGCATTACAAATTTAGAACATGTTCTAATTTTTCTCTGCATTTTTCACGTTGTTTCACGTCCTGAAAAAACGGTTGTGTAGGGTTTAACGACGGGAAAAAAAAATGTTCATGCTCAGAAGCAAGTTATGAGACGGGAGCACTCATTCTGGTAAAACTTGCGTTTTTAATGGAGATAGCACATTCACCAAGCTGTAACAGACTGAAAAGCACAAAGACTGAAAAGCATGAATCGTCTCTCACCAAACTTTTACTAACACGAAATCAGCAAAAGCAGTCCAAAGAGTTGCACCATCTGAATGGAACTTCCCCTTTATAGTGCCGTTGTACTTGTTGTACGTCACCATGCCTTGCTCAAGCATTTTTTTTCACGATCGTGTGTATGCAAGGCAGGATTGACAAGAATCACGTAGAGAAAAAAGTTTTTTCTAGGACATTAAAAACGGTTGTGTGAATGCCGCATTAGACCCCATTCACACGGTCGGGCCGTTCAGGTCCACCTGTCAGTTTTGTCGGCGGAACTGAACGGCCGCTCCATGCAATCCTATGGAGCGTCGGATGTCAGTGAAGACATGTTCGCTGACATTCAACCCGATCCGATCTGCCAAAATCATACATATGGCGACACGTCCCCATCCGTCCATGGTGGATTGGATCGGGTGAGATCTGATGAAAACAAACATGCTGTTCGTTTTCATCAGATCTCTCCATAGGAGACAGTGGCGCTGAACAAACCCCTTCCTGCTCAGTGAGCAGAGAGGGACTTGTCATCCGCCGGCTCAGCAGAGAGATCTCCCATAGCGACAGAGTCAGCATTGTGTGAAAGAAGCCTTATAGTCTAGCTGTTTTTTTTTGGACAGCAAGAGGAAACGGGTAATACTGTAATGATAATCTAAAACTCCAGGGTCTTGATAATAACAAATTCCAGAAACCCAGCATCATTCGGCCCAAGTACTAAACCATTGAGCAGACCAAGCCCAACAAAAACAAACCACTTTTGATCCACTTAAAATTTTTTAGCACCACATTTTGTTGTGTAAATAGTTTGCTATGATGTACAATATTTTACTGTGCGATAGGTGCAATTTAACAAATGTCTTTCTAATGTTATTTTCAATTTCTATTGCAACTATACATAATATACAATATAAGTTTTGTTTAGCCTTTCAGCTAGGGTTTGTTATAGTCTATTTTGTGACTGATCTGCAAGACAAGGCAGCCTTATTCCATATAGGATCAAGTAAAGAACAAGACAGTTTTGCACTGCTAATGCTCTAATCTGGCTAAGTTACTTTGTTATTCTATATATAGCCTACAAATCATTTAATCAACACTGCAGCTTCTGGCCCCAGCCACAAAACAGTTATTGTGTATCTGGATCACTCCATTTAAACCCATGGGGCACAATATACTTTAGGAAAACTTTTATTTGCATGTATATTGCTCTTCTAGTTTAATCTAAAAAGGCCTACAGCTTTTATAATGAAACAGTAATTTAAGACCTATAAAAGCACCAATACTATTGGGAATTTTTAAATAGCTTCTTTTCTACATGGGACACTGTAGGAGGTTAACGCAGCAAAGAGATTATACAGAATTAAAAAACACAACAATTGAGTGGCTATTGAGTTAGGACCCATGCATGATTAATTCAACAATGGTTTTTGTATTTACAGATAATTTGTTTCAGTGAGAATATTTATCAACTCTTATCTCTGCCCTGTATAATAGGGAAACATATTTAGTGTTAATTACTTTCTGTTTATTCAATTTTAGTCAAAACAACCCAACAGTCCACCTACACTGTTATGCAGAATTTCAATATGGATTTAATCTAGTAATAATTGCCAGGCAACCTACAGTTTGAAAAGTTTCAAAGACAGTACTTTATAATGTACAACAGGGGCATAAAAGAACATAAAGGGAAAAATTAAGTTCACATAAAGTTACAGGCCAGGTGCTCAGGCGCAGCATAAGCAGAAGGCCTACATGATGGGGTTTGACTATAGGCTATACCAGTGATGGCGAACCTTTTTAAGCCTGAGTGCCCAAACTGCAATGCAAAATCAATGTATTCATTCCAAAGTGCCAACATATACAGAACTTGATGAGCGTGGGATATGATGTCTGTGGGTGAACATGGGACACATCAGAAATCATTGTGTATTCACCATGTAGTCAGTAGTCAGTGTTTTGTACAAGAAGATCTAAAACTAGAACACATTTCGACAAAAGTTAAATTTTTTGGAAGCTGTCCTAGCATTGTGCAATCAAATTCCAGTATCACTATTCTAACCATACATTAATATTCAATACACTCAAGTTGCATGACAGGTGTACTTTAAATTACTAGTTGTTCAGTAGAAGCACCAGCTGGATGATAAACAAATCCTGTTACAGGGAGTGACATGCAACCAGCAACTCTCCAGCTGCAGCAGAACTTCCCAGTCCCCCCATTCCCTGCTGGCACATATTATGCTCTCTTTGGTTTTTAAGGCCAGTTGAGATCTGTAGTTCTACTCCAGCTAAAGACATACTGGTTGCCCTGCATTGCTGTAGCAGAAGACTACTTAGAACATCTCTCATTCCTGACTATCCTCATAGTCCTCAATGTCCAGGAAACATCCTTCTGAAAGTGAATATTCAAAGACAACTGTAACAATGCTTTACCATTGGTTCACTTACAATGCCTGCACAGTTCAATGCACGTCAAATGCAAACTCCAAGCAACATCTCTACACCTCTCTGTATAATGCCAGTGATTCTGGACTGTCAGTCATGTGACTCTGGTATCATGAAATACAGGGGGATGGCAGGGACAAAAACTATTTGTATTTACATCTCACACTGTACTGCAGTGATCTCTGCAAAATCTAGCAGGCATCCCCAGCCAGATAAACATGAATAGCCAACAGAAAGCATGAGACATCTGCTGTAACACGAACAGCATATAAGACAGACCGCATATAACACAGACAGCATATAAACAACATTATTCTGAACATACAATTCCATATTTTGTGGCAATGTTGGGAACAAGAAGAAAAAAAAAGTCCCCAAGGAATAGATTATTTTTGAAGAGGCATAGAAACAGTGTACAGCTAAACACATTTATTCTCCACACAGCATGTACACTTACTTTAACGATTGCCACAGCACTCCAATGCATCAGCCGACTCAGTCAGTTCCTGGGCATAAGAATGGCCTGTGATTGGGCAGCTTCAGTAGGCACCATCACGGCCCCCCATTGGCTCAATCCCCACTGTGTTCTGCCTGCCATCCAACCCAGAGCAACTCTTCATCTCATCCACGCCCCAGCCTAGACACTGCCCCCCATTGGCTCAATCCCCACCACATGTTCCGCCTGTCATCCAACCCGGAGCAACCCTTCATCTCGTCCACGCCCATCCTAGACACATCATCCCTGGCTCCAGAGACTTACGGGAGATGTAGTTCTATGTGAAGGGGAGCTGTGGACGCGATATACCTCAGTATACAGGATTTTCTCACGTGCCCACAGAGATGGCTCGGCGTGTCGGCTGTGGCACGCATGCCACAGGTTCGCCATCACTGGGCTATACAATCGGTCCGAACAATATTTGTGCTACTGTTTATTAAATGTATATTTTTTTGTAAAAATACACTAATATTATTTTAGTGGACACAAACACAATATAATCACCATTTGTTTGTCAAGTAACTAGGTATCCAATATCTCAAGTCTCAAAATTGGTTGCACCCTTAAGATGACAAGAAACTACAATACTCAACATTGTCCAAAGACAACACTTGAACCTTTATCATCATCAGTTTCAGGCCGCGTACACACGATCAAATCTATCTGCAGGAAACGGTCTGACCGTCTCAGCAGACAGATTCGATCATGTGTACGGGCGAGCAGACGGATTTGGCCAGCCGACAGATTTTAAAGCATGCTTTAAAATCTGTCGGCTGGGAATCCGTCCGCCCGACATGTCTGCTGGTTAGTACGCTAACCAGCAGACATATCTTCTCGCACATGCGTTGAATGGATTCGACGCATGCTCGGAAGTAATTTACTTCCTGGTGCGGTGACGTGGCGCGCTGTCTGCTGGCGGGGATTTTGGTTTGATCGTGTGTACAGCGATCAAACCAAAACGGCCAGCAGACAGATTTGTTCAAATCGGTCGGCCCGACCAATTTGAACAAATCTATTTGCTCGTGTGTACGGGGCCTAAGAGTTAACCATGAATGATTTAACCATGAATGATTTAACCATAAATAATGGCCCTGCAATTATTCTTACTGCTCTGTTGTGCAGTGATACCTAATATGTGTTGTGCAAATGTTGTTTATGCATGAGCACACACCTGGCATGCACATTTGCAAAGGGGGCTGTTTTAGGATGAGTGGGGAAAGGGGCAGGTAAAATATGTAATTTAACGGCCCCTTCTCTTTCTGAATGTAAACATTAAAGGATCAGTAAACATTTGCACTGCCGAAAAATTTGTTTGTTTTCATTTCATTTGTTTTTATATAATAAGAAATAAAAAAAAATTAAAATCTGAAAATTAAAAATAATAACTAACTATTAAATTATAGGTATTGGAATTTTCTTTTCAAATTTGGCTGTTAGCGAATGTAACGTATATGAATTTATCTGAAGTTACGAATTATCCAAAATAATGAATGCGGCATCTAAACAATTGGAACGGAACAAATTAATGATAAATAATAATAATAATAGAATGTTTTTAATAAAATTATTGTTATTTGTTATTGTTAATTTGACACATTCCATTTGTTTAGATTGGATAATTCGTATTCGTTACAATCACTAACAGCCAAATTTGAAAGGAAATTCCAATACCTATTTAATAGTTAGTAATAGTTAAGTTATTATTAGGTAGTTATTGTTTCAGATTTTTTTAACATTTTTGGATTCTTAGATTTCCGAATTACCGAATGATTGAATTTCCAAATTTTTTAATTTTCGAACTATCGAATTTTTTAATATTCAAATTTACAAATATTCAGAAAAATTAGTTAAACTGGTTTCGTTAATTCTGATATTTCAGAATTAACAAATTTGTTGAAATTCATTAAAAAAACTAATTTGGAACTAAATGAATTGCACATGTCTAAGGATCGGTACTATGTGTTTGAGCTTTGGCGTGCACACCCTAATGCAATAGGCTGCGCACACTCATGAGCAAGGTATCATGGGATTCAGGAATTCACTCAGGACAAACATTCTGTGTGAGAAGGTACGTTTAAGTGTAATCTAAATGCATCTTTTGAAATACCTACAACCGGAAGTAGCAGCTTTGCAGGGACTAAAGATAATAAAGAAGCTCCTTTTTTTAATCTGCGCAGTGCTTAATAGGGAACCCCTTTTTTGAAACATAGGACGTTTTTTAAAGGTGATCTATCCCTTTAAGCTGCTGACTTTTCCAATGCTTCCTTTGGTTTGTTTTTTAACAGGACTTGCATGTCCTGGGCCACCCAAAAAACATGATGCAAAAGCATATGATTCATAACTGAAAGCTCTCCCATTATAATTTAATCGTCAATGCTTTCCTCTTATAACAAATATTGTCAATATGGAAAGAATAAAACTTACCTACTAAAGATTAATTATAAAAAATGTTAAGTGGCATAACTATATTTGCAGTTTGTTGGGTATACATCTTTTTTTTAAAACATCTAATAACTATTGTTATGTCATTAATGTTATTATTACACTGAAATTTGACTATTAATATTGTGTCCCCTTCTTAAATTTCAGGTACTAATGGGAATCTTTCAAGTGGGATTTGTTTCCGTGTACCTGTCAGACTCCTTGCTTAGTGGATTTGCAACAGGTGCATCATTCACAATCCTTACATCTCAAGTAAAATATCTTTTAGGCCTAAGTATACCACGTGCCAATGGAATTGGCTCTTCAATCTATACTTGGATTTATATCTTTCAGAACATTCATCTAACCAACATTTGTGATCTTGTTACCAGCATTTTGTGCCTTTTAGTTTTGATTCCAACCAAAGAACTCAATGAATGCTTCAAGTCCAAGCTCAAGGCTCCAATCCCTGTTGAACTATTTGTAGTTGTCGGGGCAACTCTTGCCTCTCACTTTGGTCATCTCAAAGAAAACTATGGCTCAAGCATTGCAGGGGAGATCCCTACTGGATTTCTAATGCCAAAGCCACCAGAATGGAACCTTGTTCCCAATGTTGCATTAGGGGCTTTGTCAATTGCAATAATAGGATTTGCAATCACGGTCTCCCTCTCTGAAATGTTTGCTAAGAAACATGGTTATGAGGTGAAGGCCAATCAGGAAATGTATGCTATTGGATTCTGCAATATCATCCCATCATTTTTCTATTGCTTTACCACAAGTGCCGCCCTTGCCAAAACACTAGTTAAAGAGTCTACTGGCTGCAAAACTCAAGTCTCAGGAATCATGACCTCTCTGGTCATTCTCCTTGTCCTCTTGGTAATAGCTCCTCTTTTCTATTCGCTTCAGAAATGTGTTTTGGGTGTCATAACCATAGTGAATTTAAGAGGTGCACTCAAAAAATTTTTAGATTTGCCCAACATGTGGAAAGTAAATAAAATAGACACTGTCATATGGCTGGTTACCATGTTTTCATCTGCAGTAATTAGCACTGAGCTCGGACTTTTGATTGGCATTGCATTTTCTATGCTCTGCGTCATTGTAAGATCTCAAACATCTATATCAACTTTGTTAGGTAGGGTGGAAGCTTCTGAAATTTATGAGTCTTTGGATGTCTACCAGAATCTCAACACCACCAAAGGTATCCAGGTGTTTCGATTTGAGGCCCCGTTGTATTATGTGAACAAGAAATCATTTAAATCAGCGCTGTATAAACATGTTGGAGTGGACCCGGTTTTGGTGGCTTCAGCAGAAAAGAAAGCAGCAAAGAAGAAAGAGAAGCTAAAGAAGCAAGAAGGCAGCCCTGCTGAGGTGGAAACTTGTTTACATCTCTACCAGGACCAAATGCCCCTACATTCCCTAGTTATTGATTGCAGTGCAATTCAGTTTATAGACACAGCAGGCCTAAACACTTTGAAAGAGGTCCTAAAAGACTATAATGGCATCGGCATTCGTGTTTTGCTAGCTCAATGCAATATGTCTGTGAGAAATTCACTTAGAAATGGTGGTTATTTTAAAAAGGAAGAAGGTACCATGGCATTTTACAGCATCCATCAAGCTGTGCAGTTTGCACTATATGCACAGGAGCAAACAGATGATTGTGTGAACGGGTCAGCTGTTTAATTACACATCTGCATTAAAGTTCCAGCAGGTGGTGAGTTATGTTAAATTATGCACTACAAAAGTAAAGCACAATCACTTTTAAACTTGATACAGTATATATATATATATATATATATATATTTATATATATATATATATATATATATATATATATATATATATATATATATATATATATATATATATATATATATATACAGGGGCGGACTGACAACTCATGGGGCCCCCGGGCAATAGAAGATTATGGGGCCCCCGGGCTTACAGATGGCCACCACGCCAGGAGGCAGTACAGAGGCTGGGCAGCTAAAATCTTTGGATTTTCACATCAAAAGCATGTCAGTTTCTGACATATCAGGGACAGATGTAAAAAAAACACAGATTTTTACATACTGTCCCTGGTTTTAATGAGCCTGACAACCCTGATTGGGCCCCCTAGTGGCATGGGGCCCTCGGGCAGTGCCCGAGTGACTCAATGGTCAGTCCGCCCCTGTATATATATATAATGGAGAGGGGATTTGGGACTTTAAATGAGGCACATAAAGGAACCGAACGTGGAAGTGAATAAATGTATTGAACAGTCATTTAACATAGCCCAGTATGTCAAAACATTCGTATTGGTAGTAAAAAAAAAATATTATATATGTATTTTGTTTTTTACAAAGAATAACAAACATTGTTATTCTCAACAAAAAAGTGATACTAAAGGTTCAAACTTTCGTATTTAAAAATAACAAACATGTTATACTTACCTGCACTGTGCAGGTTCCTCGGCGGCTGTCTCGGCTCCTCCTCGCCATAGCTAACCCCCCTCTGGGAAGCTCTCTCCCGAGAGGATTACCTTGAGGGCTCGCTCCTGTGTCATACACTCAGCATCCATAGTCGCCGAGTGTATGACTCGGTCCCGCCCCCCCGCGCCCATGTAGGAATGCATTTATTGCTTGCCATTACATCACAAATGTTTCAATAACATCAATGCAGCCATGAGGTCAAAGGCAAAGCTGTAGAACCTAAAGCACATTATGCATACTTTGACCGATATAACAATAATTCTGGGTTATGTGAGCCTTCAGGATGTATGTCACTTAAAAGACTTGGGCATTATTTTCATATTATTCACAAGCTAGCACCCAATTGTAAGATCAAATTGCAGATTATTTAGTTATTCAGTCTTTCAAAACAAAATGGTTGATTTACTAAAGACAAAAAGGTTGTTCTCTTTACACGTAAATTTTCCCTAGGGTAAATGTGGTAAAAATTCACTTTGCAAAGAAAAGCCAACCACATGCAAGGAAAATTAAAACAATATTTTTCCTTACACAGGATTGGTTGATTGAAATCAGCATAGCTTCACCTCATACTCTAAGCTAAGGAAACATTATCTTGTATAGTGAATAGCCTATTAAAGTGGAAGTAAATCCATCTATTTAACAGTTTAAAAAAAAGTTGAATTCCCGTCACATGCTACAAATATAACTGTCCCATTGGTTGTGCTCTCAATCAAACTTTTAAACCTTCCAATGGCTGGTGTCATAACTAATCACATGTTCAGCATCATGGAAGTTGAAGTTTTCACATGGCTGAAAATGATAGGAGGGTTTACTTCCACTTTAACTTTAGCTGATCAACCCCGATGATTCATTTTATTGAATAGTTTGAGACCAAAAATCTGTGATATTACGCTAGTGTGTGGGTGAAATATTCAGTGGGGAGATTAATACAACTGAAGCAGACAGAATCTGTAGGAGATGTGCTTGGCAAGCAATCACCATCAATCTTCATCTTGAAAATAAAAGATAGAAGCTGACTGGTTGCCATGCACATCTGTTCCATATTCTGGCTGGTAAAGTTTTGATACATTCCCTCAATCTGTCAGTAATGCATCACCATTTTACTCTGACTGTTTACCTGGGACTGTTCAACATACATGTTCATTAAGATATTATTTTTATATGCACTTACTTTAATTTAAATAATTTATATGTGTCATAGCATAATAGTCGAAGGGCTCAATTCACAAAGTTTAACACAAGGATAGGACTTCTATATTAAACATGTAACTGTATTTTTTCTAATTTAATTAAACTAAGCACACGGATTTAACTGTTACTTTCAAGTCATGCTTTGAACGATAACTGTGACGGTTGTCAGTGTGCTTATGTTAGCTTTCAACTAAACTGTCAAGCCAACAAATGGCTGCTGTCACAGTTGATCACATGTGCAGCACCATGCCATTAACTGTACATTAAAAACAAAAATTAAAGTGGAACAAAAAAAAAAACATTTGGCAAACAGGCAGGGATTTTAACGCAGGAGAGACATACTGGGGGGGGGGGGGGTACTAAAACTGGGGCACACAGAATATGGAGCAGCTGTGCATAGTAGCCAATCAGCTTCCAACTTCAGCTTGTTCAATTAAGCTTGGACCATAAATCCTGGAAGCTGATTGGCTACCATGCACAGCTGCACCAGCTTCTGTGTGCACCAGTTTTAGTAAATCTCCAGCACTATTAACTGTTGGTACGTCCTGTACACTGAGTTGTGCACTCACAGCTCAGTGTACAAACTGCACCAATGTCGAAATGAACATGTGCAGAAGTGACATAATTTCCGCTGGGCCAATGAAAATCGTCATAGATCGGGAACCGATTTAGCCGATGATGACAGCAGCTGGCGGGGAGCTCTGGGACACTGCAGCGCTGGAGAGTAGATAAGTATAGTTCCACTTTAAGATGGCAGCTTTCTTGTCTTTAAAGCATACAGTAGGATGGGTTAGTTCCAGTTTAACTTAAAATAACTGATCTTTTTCAAAAAAAGGTATCCCTATTCTTGGTTTGTGAACTTTTTTGAATTGAGCATACATGTGCACTGCCCTGATCTCTGATGTGAAAAAAGTGATAATAGAAAGGTGATTCATTTTAAAATAAAACATATAACTATAGACTTTACAAACTGTGTAACACAACCCCAACAGCTATTGTATGTCTACAGGTACGTAAAAAATTCTAGATTTTCCTAGCTTGTGACGGAAAATATTGATTATATGAAGACAGGAGGCGAGTATCTTATGCATGATCTTTCTTTATTCATGCTCACAGCAGAAAACCAACTTTAGTGAAATCTATAGAAAAAACTGTTTCTTTAAAAAACTGTGAACAAAAACTACGCCCCCGGCAGCCCTCTAGGTGGGCCTGCCAATCACGGGACAGTCCAGACAGTATATAAAGGTCAGTCTCTTTAGGAACCTCCTCTTTCTTGAAGCGAACTGTAGAAAAAAACTGCCGGACACTGACAACAGGTCGAACCTCTATACCTTGGAGCTGGACTTTTGGAGCCGAAGACAATTGACCGCCGGTCACTTGGATGCAGTGGGAGCCCCCACCTCCGATCCGCGAGGACGCGCAGTCCACGAACGGTCCAAGTGTTGGATCAGGGAAAACACAAGAAAGATCCCAACAGGAGATCAAATGGGACGTGCTGGAACAATCAGCTATCGAACTGGAAGATGCGTGGATCAATAACCTAAAATAAATGAGAGATAATATCGTGAAAGGGATGGGTTGGGAGGGAAGATACTCGCCTCCTGTCTTCATATAATCAATATTTTCCATCACAAGCTAGGAAAATCTAGAATTATACATCAGACAGGAGGCTCATATCTTATGCAAGTTTAAAGCTAACAAGCATACATGAAAAACACATGAGGCATAATTACAACACTGACATAGAAACGTGTTCCTCCAGTCTAAAATAAAACTGACGGAATGTGGTCGCTGAAGACCAGTCTGCTGCCAATAACAGGTCCGACAGGTCGCCATCGCCCCCCTGGAGGAGTGAGCGCCAAACAGGGCCGTGTCAATCCCTGCCATGTCCATGACAGAGCGTACCCACCTGGCTAACGTGGCCGAGGAAACTGGGAGGTGAGGTCTGACATAAGAAATGAGAAGTTGAGACGAAAGTACGGATCGTAATGTGGACGTCCTAGACTCATAGGCTTGAAGGTAGCGAACCACACAAAGGTGTGGGTGTGAGGGGAAGAAATGGTAGAAGACCGATTGAAGGCCTGTCTTAGTTCGGCGTACGACCGAAAATCTCACCCCTAGAGGAGAGAACTGGCGTCTAGAGATGTCTAGAGCTCTGACGTCTGACACCCGTTTAATAGAAATCAGACATAAGAGGACAGTCAATTTGAAGGACAGTAATTTCAAAGACAGGGCGTCATTGTCGCCCCAATCCGAGAACATGGAAAGGACCTTGGTTACGTCCCAAGTATTCTGGTACCTGGGTCGTGGGGGCCGTTGAAACCTAACGCCCCTTAATAGGCGACACACCAAAGGGTGTCTACCCACCGGGAGCGAGTCCACAGGCGAGTGGTAGGCTGAGATCGCTGATCGATGTACATTGAGGGAATTATAGGACCTCCCGGATTCATAGGCATCCGCCAGATAATTGACCACTAGGGACACAGGTGCTTGAACGGGATCAACCTGCCATTGATCACACCAATGAACCCAAAGTCGCCAGGCTGATCGGTATGCCGATCTAGTCCCGGGGGCCCAGGCCATGGCGATGAGATCCCTAGCCATTCCTGAAAGGACGCTGCCTGCAGCGGGCATCCCGAGACCAACCACGCAAGGAGAGGAAGGGAGTGGTTCGTGATTAAGGGATGTAGATCCCCGTTCGGGCCGGTGAGAAGGTGAGGAGAATGAGGGAGGAGCCTGGGGAGGTCCAACGTCATCCCCAGGAGGAGAGGAAACCACGGTTGCGTCGGCCACTACGGGGTGATCAGTACAACCGACGCTCTCAGGTTCGTAATGTGAAAGAGGACCCTGAGGATTAATGAGAAAGGGGGAAACGCATAGTGCGTCCCTAAAGGCCAAGTCTGGCGCAGGGCGTCTACTGCCTGCGCCTCCGGATCCGGTCTCCAGCTGTAAAAGTGCGGGAGCTGACGATTGAGACGGGACGCGAAAAGGTCTAAGGTTAAGGGACCCCACAGGCGAGCGAGGGTTAGGAATACTGACTGATCCAGTCGCCAATCGCTGGAATCAGACAGGTAACGGGAGTTCCAGTCCGCTACCATATTGGAAACACCCGGAATATATTCCGCGATCGGAACGATGTTGCGTTCCAGGCAAGAATGCCAGAACTCTGTCGCCAGGTCCGCTAGGATTTTGGATTTGGAGCCCCCCAGACGATTGACGTACTGGACAGCGGAGACATTGTCCATGCGAAGTAATACACAACAGTCGGACGCGTGAGGAAGAAGACTCCTGATGGCAAAGAAGGCCGCCAAGAGTTCCAACGCGTTGATGTGAAGTAGCGATTCCCCTGCGGACCACGTACCTCCTGTGAAGGATGAACCGCATCGAGCGCCCCAGCCATGCCGGCTGGCATCTGACTCCAGAATAAAGTCCGGGTTGGAACTGAATATGGTCTTGCCGTTCCACTCGACGACATGACGTAACCACCATCGGAGCTCCCCTATGGCCTCCGCGTCCAAATGAACCTCGTCCGCATAGCGGAGCCCTTGGCGGAGGTGAAGGGTTTTGAGTCTCTGAAGGGCTCGGTAATGAAGGGGGGCAGGGAAGATGGCTTGGATCGACGCAGACAACAGACCGACAAGGCGGGCCAGTCCGCGTAAGGACACCCTCTGCTTGTTGAGCACGAGGCTGATTTCTTTGCGTATGGCAAGGAGCTTGGCCTTGGGTAAACGGAGGACCGCTTGGTTGGTGTCCACCAAGAAACCTAAGAACTCCATCTCCTGGGCTGGGACCAGGACCCACTTTTCGTGGTTCACGAGAAAACCCAGGCCTTGAAGTAGGGTAACTGTCCAGGATGCATGCACGTTTGCTAGATGGGGGGAACGTGCCATTATGAGTATGTCGTCCAAGTAGATGATCAACCTCACACCTCTGCTCCGTAGGGCTGCTATCACCGGTTTCAACAATTTGGTGAAACACCACGGGGCTGAGGAGAGACCGAAGGGGAGACAAGTGAATTGCCATACCTTGTTCCTCCACAGAAAACGGAGTAAGTGTTGGGAGGATGGATGGAGGGGAACCGTAAGGTAGGCGTCTTTCAAGTCTACCTTGACTAACCAGTCTTCGGGGCGTAAGAGGTCCCTTAGGCAGTGAATGCCTTCCATCTTGAAATGTCGGTAAACGACATGTTGATTGAGGTTTCTCAAGTTTATAACTGGCCGGAAACCCCCACCCTTCTTCCTGACTAGAAAAAGGTTGCTGAGGAAACCCTGGGAAAGAGGGTCTACTTCTATTACCGCTAACTTGGACTGGAGGTCTTGTAATTCGTTGTCCATCAGAGTGGCGTTTGGGATAGAAAACCGAATGGGGTGAGGGGTTCGGTCCATCATCGGAAGGGCATGTAATTCTATCTGGTAGCCCGTCACCGTATTGAGTATCCACGAGTCTGCCGTAATCGCAGACCAAGCGTGGATAAAATGTTTCAACCTTCCCCCTACAGGTATGTGGGAAAAAAGAAGAGGTGTCGTACTCACCAGAAGCTGGTCTGGAACGGGGGTAGCCTCTACTTTCTCGGCCTCTCCATGGACGTCCCCGGGGGGGAAAGAATGGTGCCGGTTGTGCAACTGGTATTGAATAGGGCGGCGGAGACTGGTACTGCGCGGGAGCCCTCTGGTATGGCCTGGAAGAGGAGGAGCGGCCGGCAGAGCGGCCTCTATATCTGCCAGCCTTGGGAAAAACTCTATTGTTAGTCTTCTTCAGCGATGTCTGGGCCTTATCCAGGCTGGAATAAAGCCCGACCATTTTGTTTATGTCCTTTATGAGCGAATCTCCGAACAACATGCCGTCGGCTGACGGGCCTGGTTCAGATTCGGCAAGATGTGAAAGCTGGGGATAAAGCCTCATGAGTATTGAGCGTCGGCGCTCCATGGAACATGCAGTATTTGCTGAACCCAGGAGGCAGATCGCTCTCTGGGTCCATCCCCTAAGTTGGGGCAAATCGACAGGTTGTCCAGAGGCGGAAGCCTGTTCACTAAGATTGAGAATCTTCGTGACCGGGCCAAACAGATCTAAGACCCTGTCCTGAATCATTCTGAAGGACCGCTCTATCCCCTTTTTTGAATATTTCCCATTTTTTGTGAGGTATCTCAGGAGGATGGGGTCTACATCAGGAGTGCTCACTACTTTTTTGGGAATACAAGGGCGGGGGCATTCCGCGCGTAGTTTATTTCTGTTGGCTTTGTCTACTGACCTACGAGCCCAGTATTCAATGTATTGAGACACCTCGGGCAGGGGTGTCCAGTCACCGGATCGGGGGTGACTAATGGCTTCGGGGTCAAAAAATGGTTCTCCATGGGAGTCTAATAGAGTCTCACCCTGGGGTACAGGGTTGGCGCCGTTCTTAGCCGGCAAATGCCCACTGTTCTCGTAATTCTCATCATCCTCATCATCTCCAGACTCGTAGGCGTCGAACGCCTCGGACTCCGCGGACGACTCAGGAGAGGAGTCCACAAAGGAGTCCGGTTTTGTCCGCCTGGTGGATCGTTGCCTCTGTAAATTTAACTCCCCGAGGCCCAGGGGTCGTACAGAGTCTGGGAGAACAGTGGGTTGACAGTCCTGGGATGGTACTGTCTGGGGCATGAGTATTACTTCCCCTGCCGGGGAGTCGTGAGCCACGTCAATGTGGCGGCGTTTCTGAGACGCCTTACCCTTTTTTATGGGTGGAATGCCGGTGTCGGCAGTTCCGGACCCATGGGGCATAGGAGGGGTAAATACCACCGAGGCCATGGCAGCCTGAACAGATTGGTTGATTATTTCCTGTATTTGTGTAGCTGACATAAACACAGGTGTATCCTGTGGGGGGTCTATTAGTCCTACAGGAGTGGTTGTAAGGGAGAGACCTCTGTCCTCTGCCATTGTGAAGTTGTTAATATTCTAGAGATAATGAAGTATTAATGCAGACCAGACTAAGGGGAAGCTAGGGATGCTGAGAACTAACGTTTGTTATGTAGGGACAGCACCAGGTTAAGGGGGGAGAATAGGGAATAAATCCCTAGAATTATCAAAAGGTACCTAAGGGCTCCGTTCTCCTCGCTGCTCGCCTGCTCAGTGAATGAGCGTAACGGCGGGAGCGGAGCCCGGGGGAGGAGACGTAGTCTCGCGAGATTCCAGTCTTCAGAGGAGAAGATGTGACACGCCCCCTCCCTGTGAGAGCGCGCTCTGAAGGGAAGCGAAGGAGCGAGGAAGCGCAGCGAAAATGGCGCCGACGTCTCGCGGTGTCAGAGGGGTACACGCGCAGCGAAAATGGCACCGACGTCTCGCGGTGTCAGAGGGGTACACACGCGGCGACGAGTAAGTGACTTGAGACTGGTCAGAGCGCCAGAGATGCGCGCTGACCGGGGTACGATAGAAGGATAGTGATAAGGTGAAGGAGACAAAATTAAGAGAAAAACAAAACTAAGGAGAAAAAACGGAATTCCATGAAAAGGAAAAAAAGGCTGAAGCGAACACCCAGAGCCCCAAGGGGGGGGGGGAGGAGGGGAGGGAATGGATTAAGTAATGTTGTAAAACCAAAATAATGATAAGATATAAATTACTGAAATTAGTTTACTTATCTGAGTTCTGATCTGTGAGCAGAAAGAAAGAGGAGGTTCCTAAAGAGACTGACATTTATATACTGTCTGGACTGTCCCGTGATTGGCAGGCCCACCTAGAGGGCTGCCGGGGGCGTAGTTTTTGTTCACAGTTTTTTAAAGAAACAGTTTTTTCTATAGATTTCACTAAAGTTGGTTTTCTGCTGTGAGCATGAATAAAGAAAGATCATGCATAAGATATGAGCCTCCTGTCTGATGTATAATTCAATTCATAAGCTACAAACATTAGATGATTTGCCACAACTCAAATTATTCAGCACATTTTACTTTTAAATATTTTTTTTTATGGTTATTTTAAATGAGGAATACCACCTTTTTAAAGGACTTGAGAATCTGTTGTAGTCTGATACTATATTTACGGGTATGCTATCCAGTCCCAATGAACTGGTAATGTACAACTAAATGAGACACATGGCCATTTTAGAGCTCATGCTGAATTTCCAGACTCCAAGGCTAAACATCACAGATCTACTGCACCTTCTTTAAACTGTTTCATTTAAGAAAGAAATCACCATTACATTTACATAATCAATTGATGAACATTTGGTGTTAGTTTGCCTGATGTGATTTGCAGCAATGAAATGACTGTTGCAATGAAATGACAGAGATGAATGGGATGAGACCCGCTTTGGTTTAACCTGCCAGCTACAAAAATGTAGTGTTTCTAAAAAACCACACATATCTCTATATACGGTATACACATTCTTTCAAGCGCAGTGTTTTAAAAAAAATGCCTGAATAATTAAAAATCTGTCTCTTTTTGGTAAAATTGTTACCTTGTAAGGCTACTTGTACAAAGCCTTGCAGTTTTAAGAAGGACCACCAAAGTTGCCTATGCACATGCCTATGTAAATTCATTTAGTGGATAGCCCCTTAAGGAAGCCAACTGGAAAATTGTTGGCTGAACATAAGCTACATCCAATCACATGTAGTCACTGTTTTGTTTTTTTACCAGCCAGTGAGGCAGATGTTAAAATAAAGTAGGCACACTGTTTAGTACAGATGAAGGAATTGGTAATGCCTTGTACACACAATCAAAATGTCCAATGGAATTACTCTGAGGGGGCATACAACACGGTCAGAATTTCCGATGGAAAAAGTCCGTCTGACTTTTTCCATCGGAAATTCCGACCGTGTGTATGCCTCATCAGAGTAATTCCATTGAAAATTCTGCTGAATTCCATCGGAGTTTACATAGAGAACATGTTTTCTTTTCCTCCGATGGAATTTCGTCGGAATTCGGATGTGAATTTGGTCAAAGAAATGTGCGACCGTGTGTACAGGGCATTAGATTTGTTTTTTGTTCATTCTGATCGAAAAAAAAAAAAAAATCTATCAGTATATGACCAGCTTTAGATTTGTATACATACATACACTTGCGGATTCATTATTTTTTTTTTTATTATTGGAAAAGTGTCAGTTAAAAGTATGTTTAATAATTTTAAGTAAAAAAAGTTGTTGCTTTTTCTCTCTGTATTTCATCAGGTCCTGAACAGCAGGAAGACATGGAATGCATGTGACAGAATGTGGCCCCTAAAATGGCAAATTTTAGACCCAAAAAGGAACCTGAAATGGTGACTTTGGGTTAATGTCTCAGTCTCCTATACATAATGTGGACCTATTTAAATATTTATGTATTTATTTATTACAGGTATATTAAATTGGTTATTTATGTAGAAGAAGCACACATTTCCCCCAAGTTCAATCTCTCAGAGGCCCCTGCTAATACCCTCTAGAGACAAGGCAAACCAAAAAGCAAACATTTTAAAAGTCTTGCTATGGTAGATCAAAAGGGCTAAAAACCTTACTTTAATGGAGAAAACGCTATTGTGGTTGTCATTTATTGCTGACTGCATGTCTGAAGGTCTATGAATGTTGTCACTTGATCCCTGCTGAAGGAACATATTAGCCAGTTTTATCTCTGATCCGCCTTTGATCTGAAATCATGTGATCAGGTACCTGGACTCTACGGGCCAGATTCAGGAACACTTGCGCTGGAGTATTTCGATATGCGCCGCGTAACTGTGATGATGCGCCGTCGTTTCTATGTGCCCGTACCCACCAAACTAGATGCGCCCAGTAATGGGTCATTTGCGACCGGCGGAACGTTCCGACGCCAGAGTATCGTCAGCGCTTAATTTCGCTGGGCGCATCAGTCGCGCCTATTGATTTCCCCTGCAAATATGCAAATGAGGGATTTTTCCCAATTCACGAACGGATTAGCACCATACGCTGGCTACATGCGCCGCGCGTATCTGATCCGTCCGGCGCAAAGTTATTTCTACAAAAGGCTGCTTTATCTTTACTCCAGACGGTCACAGGTCAGCAGGAGAGCAGCTACAGCAGCGTTACCGACGATAGGAGCTAGCTGAGCACCCCCACTTGCAAGGACAACACCTCTGTGTGCCAACATGCCAGGGGCACTCGTGGTCCTAGAACTACTGATGGGTCCCCTGGAACCAAGAAGGCGGCCACGTGAGAGGATATACCGCACTCGTATGAACCTCTTTGGCATGGGGGATGAGGAGGTGTATCGCCTCTTCAGATTCAGCCCTGTTGCAATACTTGAACTAACCACAACCCTGCAGGATGACATCACCAGCCCAACACACCGATCACAAGCAGTGCAGCCACTGGTGAAGGTCCTGGCAACACTCCATTTCCTTGCAAGTGGATCATTCCAGCGTACAAGTGGAGTGGTGGCTGGGATGTCACAGTCCTCCATAAGCAGATGTGTGCACCAGGTTGTCCCTGCAATCCTCAGACGCATGTCCAACCAGTTCATCAGACCCACCACTGAGGAGCTGCGGCTGAAGGCAATGACAGATTTCTACAACATTGCCAGATTCCCACGCACTGTGGGGGCCATTGATTGCACACATGTGGCCCTACAGCCCCCCAGTGCCACAGAGCACATATACCGCAATCGGAAGCATTGGCATTCCATCAACGTACAGGTGATAGCCGATGCCCAACGCCTCATATGGCACGTCCGTGCCAAACACCCCGGGTCCAGCCATGACAGTTTCATATACCGTCAGAGTCCCATCCCAGCAGAATTTAACCAGAACATGTATGGGGACAGCTGGCTGGTTGGTGAGTGACAAGGGAGTCAGGCATGACTATCCCCTCCCGTCATGCACAACAGAAATCGCACATGCATGACTAACATCCTCCTGTCTTTTCCCTTACAGGTGACTCTGCATATGCACTGGGACCCCATCTAATGACTCCTTTCCGGAACCCCCAAACCAGAGGAGAGAGAAAATACAATGAAGCACACATCAAAACCCGTGCAGTGGTGGAGCAAACATTTGGGCTCCTGAAGTCCCGTTTCCGCTGCCTGGATAAGTCTGGGGGGGCCCTATTGTATTCCCCTACCTTTGTGTGTCAGATCATCGGTGCATGTTGCATACTACATAACTTTGCTATGAAAAAAGGCCTGCATATTGACATACGTGATGACCTGACCCCCGACCCACACAGTCCCCCCCTGCCAGAGGACACCCAGTCTGCTGATGGAAGAGCAGTCAGGAGGGTCCTCGCCGTAGGCATCTTTGGACACTAAACCAAAACATTAATTACACAGACAATGCACGCGTGTACACCACTGATGTCCCTAGATCACACACACCACATGCACATCGCATTGGATTAGCCCAAGTCCAGCATGTAGGAGTTGGGAGCAGTAACGCCAGCGTCAAGGCCCCAATGATGTCACTGTCCATTCACACACCTTTCACACATCATTCATTCAGCCGTGGGGTTCACTTCACCACCACGGCCGAGGGTGACACCCCTTACTTTCAGGAGTGCCACCCTCTCACATTCACACACCATTCACACTGTCCCCTGCACTCCTGACCGTGTGCAGTACAAAAATAAATTAGAAAGATCATATCCTGATCAATAAAAGAAAAATAATCTCATAACCTGAGAAAAATAAAAAATAAACTCATGACCTGAGTATGTGAAAAATAATAATATAAAACCAGCCACAAAAAAAAGGCCTCATCGGGGATGCCGGGGGCTTCTTCTGGGGGCCCCTCTCTGGCTCCGCAGCTGCCTGGATGGAGTGGGTGGGGGTGGGGGGGCATCTGGAGGTGGCTGATCCCCAGGTGGGCCACTCCTGGCAGGTGTGGCCTGCGTGCCCTCCAAGGCCCTGGCTATCCGTCCAAGGTAACTGTTGGTCTGGGCCTGCATCCGGAGCTGACGGGTCATCTGGTAATGCTGGGCCCGCCGACTCAGCCTCCCCTGCTCCCGGATGGCAGCACTGTTCCCATGGATGGCAGCAGTGTTGGCCTGGACGGCTGCAGTGAGGTGCTGGATATCCCCCTGCACCTCCCCCAAAGTGGTGACCACTGCAGCGCAATTAGAGCTGACATCCTGCACTGCGTTGCTGAGGTTGGCAACGGAGCCCAGGCTGTCCGACACTTTCTGCAAGTGGTCCGCTATGGCCCCCATTTGTTCTGTCTGTCTGGCGTGATCCCTTGCCAACTGGTCCTGGACACCATCAGACACCCCCCTGGTCTTCTGGGTCGCCTTCCTGGGGCCAGAAGATGTATGTCCTCGGGTGGAAGGAGTCGCCCTTGAGGGGCTTCCAAGGATGGGGGAGGGGACGACAGACGGGCCAGGAGAAGGGGAGGAGACAGACAAAACCAAAGAAAAGTCCTGCTCTGCCACAGCAGGATCTTCCACAACCACCTCGGCAGGTGTGGTGTGGCCACTCTCCTCCTCCACAACCTCTTCACCACCCAGTGGCTCGGGCACACGATGGCGTGGGGGGGATGGGGTGGAATGCACGCTGACAGATGATGGCCCAGCTCCGTCATCTGTGGATGACACAAAGCAGACACATGTTGGTGGTCCCACACACTTGGCACATGTCCCCCCCCCCCAAATGCAAAACAACAAATAGGGGATTATAAAACACTTACCTGTCCTTGTGCCTTCCTCCACGGAGTCATAGCCTGCGACCCCCTCCACCTGCTCCCTCTCCAGGCACCGAGCGACCACCTCCTCCTCTGCGGTCAGGGTGACAGGACATGGGGGACCACCACCTGTGCCCCTCTCATACCTCCTGATGGAGGCCACCTTGTCCCTCACCTTGCGCCGCAGGTCATTTATTTTCTTTTGTATGTCCCCAGCAGTCCGGGTGGAGTAGCCCAGGACATTGACCCTGGCAGCAATCGACTCCAGGATGCCCTGCTTCCTCTCCCGGCTGGTCTTCCGGCTTTTTTTGCCATGGAGAAATTCATTCTCCGTCTCCATAGCCGAGATAATGACAGAGACCTCCTGGGTATTAAAGTTGAGGTTCCTCCTCTCTCTGGGGGTAGCGGGAGCAGCCATCACAGAGCAAAAGTATCTTCCCTGGGGTGGGGGGAAACGGAACTACTTTTGCGCCGGAATGGCGTTTCCGCCAGCGCTTTTAAGCGCCCAGCGGAACGCATTGCGCTGACGTTTCCCAGGAAGTGGTGCCGACGGAAGTTGTGAGCATGCGCACAAGGGGGCGAGTGGAGCCGCACTCACTGCGCATGCTCCGTGGATGATGCGCTGAACGTAAGCCTCTGCGCCGGGCTCCGCCCATCATTTACATATGATCACACCCACTTCCACTTGCGTCGGGTTACGCCAGCGCATTATCGTTACTCTGGCGCAAGTTTACGCGCAACTGCTATGTGAATTACAGGACTTGCGCTGAAAGGGTCTTCAGAGTAACGTAAATGAGAAGCGTTACTCCAGAGGAAAGATACTCTCATCTACCTGAATCTGGCCCTACGTTTTTTTACCAGAACTGGAAGGATCCAAAGCAGTGCATGTAAAAAGATAGGCATTTCAGCATATCTATTTATTTATCAATTCCAGTGAGAATGTTAATATTGGTTGAATTTAATACTTATGCCACATACACACAAGAAAATTTTGATGTGAGCTTTTGGTCGCAAATTCCGACTGTGTGTAGGCTCCATCTGACTTTTTCTTTTGGAGTTTCCGACAGCAAAAATTTGAGAGCTGGTTCTCAATTTTTCCGACAAGATAAGTACTTCTCGGAATTTTTGATCAGCTGTATGCAATTCCGACGCGCAAAAAAACACGCATGCTTGGAATCAGTTTCACGCATGCTAAGAATCATATTCTCAGCTTGTTGTAGTGTTGTATGTCACCGCGTTCTTGACGGTCAGAATTTTGTCTGACTGTGTGTATGCAATACAAGTTTGAGCCAATATTCCGGTGGGAAAAAAATCCACGGTTTTCTTGTCGGAATTTACGATCGTGTGTACGTGGCTGGATCCTTTCCCAGGTGCCCAGCTAGACTATAACTATTATACTTGTATAGTTATAATATATTAAATGCTATCATGTCAAATATAGTGAGGTTGCTTATAAATTAGGCATTATTATAGGAATTATTGCTTTTTTTTAATGTGCATGCCAATGTGAAACTATATGTGAAAAGTGGGTTGGATCCTGAAGTTTGGTTTTAAGCTAATGACCAAAGCAAGCCCTTAACTCGCACTCTCACCCAAAGCTTAAACCCCAATCAGTCAATCCCCAATTATCAGTACTGTCACATGTCCTCCCTCCTTACTGGAAAATACCAGGTATTTTATTTGCTGCCTGAAGAAAAATATAGAGCTGAAAAATTAAAAGGGCAGGCATGGGCTCTGGGTTGGTCTGCCATTAAAGTGAACCTGTTCCATTTGGCAAAGGTTGTGTTTGCTTTAAAAAATTACATTCTTAAAAGGCACATTCTTAGCTTAACAGTTAAAATGAAATTGCTAACCCTTGACCCCAACACTGACTTAAAGCGGAGCTCCACCTAGGAAAACAACATTTTCCCATGTTGTTTAAAAAAATTAAATAAAAAAAACCTGAAAAAAAAAAAATACTCACCCGAAATACCTGTTGCTATGCGGAAGTCCGTAATCTGCCTCTTCCACTCCGCGGTGCCTTTTCTTCTTGTCCTTCTCCTTGTGAATAGGGGGCGCGCTGCTTTCTGGGAACTGTGTGTGTTCTCAGAGAGCAGCGCGCCCATTCACAAGCCAGCGTGAGACTCACGCAGGCGCAGTAGGAAATGGGCAGTGAAGCCGTACGGCTTCACTGCCTGTTTCCCATAGTGTGAATGGCGGCGCGGGACCCGGAGCGATCGTGGGACCGGCATCGGGGGGCCCATCAGCGCGGGCAAGTAGGACAAGGTAAGTGTCCTTATTTAAAGTCAGCAGCTACACTGTTATATTGTAATTCTATATGTTATATTATTTTTACATTTAGAATTACTACATATGCCATAATGTAAATCTATGTTATATTATTTTTACATATAGAATTACTACATATGCCATATTGTAATTCTATATGTTATATTATTTTTACATATAGAATTACTACATATGCCATATTGTAATTCTATGTTATATTATTTTTACATATAGAATTACTACATATGCCATATTGTAATTCTATATGTTATATTATTTTTACATATAGAATTACTACATATGCCATATTGTAATTCTATGTTATATTATTTTTACATATAGAATTACTACATATGCCATATTGTAATTAAATGTTGTTAAAAAAGGCCTTTCTGTTACTGCAGCGCTGTAATTTACTGTAAAATGCAGTGCATTTTGACAACCTGGCATTCTGTACACCGTCGGTGTATGGAACATGTTTAAAAATGTGATCTCCTACTTGAGTATTTGGCTCACTGGTTTCCTTGTAGTCTGCAGATACAATAAGATTAAAGTCCGATTTTAGGCATCTCTGCAACAAAAAAAATATTTTTGGTGAGCTACTCCATGAGGGTTTACTATGTTTAAAGGGATGTAGACCCTGCACATTTTCTAATCAAAACACTGAAAGTGCAACAGCTGATTATAATGAACCAGTCCCTCCCATTCAGAAACCAAATCCAAATGAGTAGCCAAAGATCCTGTTCAACAGATAGGAATCTTCAGCAAAAGTTTTGTTAAAATACTTACAATTTACATTGATCACCCAGAGGGGATGTTTTTTTTCCTCAACAAAAGTGGAGATACTCTTTAACTTAACACCTAAACGAATACGTACAACTGAACTCCAGGCAAATAGCTAAGTACACTAATAACTATGAAATACACACATGTGAGCAGGCACATCTTTTGTTCTATAAGATGTAATTCTGTCCTTGTTGAACAGTGCAGCCAACCGCTGTTGGACAGTGCAGTCAAGAAGATGACACCACTTTGTTGAGGATTGCAGTGGTGCCATTTCTCTGCACACAGGCTGCCACTTATAAAATGAAGGAGCAGCAACACATTGATAAGTCATCTCTGCTCATTCTGCTCTCTCTCCCTATTGCGTGTTTCCTGTTAGAACATGTACATGCAGGAAAGCCTGATTGGCTTCTAGTGCTGTCCCTCCCTCACCTAATCTGAATGCTGCTATGTAGGAAATGATACCTATGTTGGATGCATGTAATAATATGTTTAACGTGGTTGTAAGCCTAAATAAAAAAATCCTGTTCCCTTATAGCAGATTAAACAGCACAGTGCTTGTGCTGCCCCTTTCTAAGCTGTAAAAACCTGGTTGATCCTGCCTGTTCCTGTGTCCCCCTCTGTGTGCCGACCACGATATTCATGGCTGCTGATCCCTGATTAAAGTGTTCAGTTTATGTGTCTCCTCTCCCCCCCTCTCCCCTCCCTCCCTGCCTGTCAGCCTCTTTTTTCTGTGTGAGCTGTCCCTCCCCTCTCCTCCGGTCGCTATTAGTAGCTGGCAGTAAAGGTAAATAAATAATACAGCCAGCCCCTCTGTTTTATCAAGACATAACACACTGTGTACCTGTAAGTGTAATACGATGTCTGTAATTACCTTATCTCAGATCTTTTCTGTCACGTAACCTCCACCTGTTCTCCTCCTCCCATCTAAGGGCTACAGGGGGAGGGCCTGAGCGGACAGCACAGCAGTTATGAGATCTCACCGGCTGACCAGAGGAGGATCTGTGCCCCCCCCCCCCCCTGCTGTAGCCCTAAGATTGGAGGTGGAGGTCACGTGACTGGCCATAAAAGATCTGAGATTATTTACAGTTATTTACAGGCATTGTTTTACACTAACAGGCAGTGTGTTATGTCTTAATAAAACAGTTGGCAGTGATTTTTTTTATTTATTTAACCGTTTTTTAGGGGAATATGCAAGTGCCTTACTGTGGCATTAAAATATGCCGACTGAAATCAGTATGATTATATGAACGCTTACATGAAAAAATTTGCTAAAGAGTGTCTGTGATAACTAGATATTGTACTGAGAATTTACCTGTATATATACATAAGCTGCCATTGCTGAACTCCTTTTTATAAAATATTAGTTCTCTGGATTTTTTTGGCTTTAAAAATTTCTGAGTTGCTGATATATGAAAAGTATCTAGAATGTACAGTTATGGGATACTCATTTTGGGTCAGTAACTCAAGCCAGGAAAACCACAATTTTATTAAGAAGTTTAACAACGCCTTTTCTAGATATATTAACAACGCCTTTTCTAGATATATTTTTATTATTCATAGATTTATATAAGAATACACTATTGAAATTATTTGATTATAGAGTATCATTTTATGTAAAAGCTCCTCTGAAATTCATTGTACTATTTATTTTCAATAAATCTGAATTAGTAATTGTTTTTTTTTTTATATAACTAGCTCAGTGACTTTGAGCTTGTCAATTGTATTTCAATCATGATAAACTGTAGCAATACAAATAATATATTTTCCAAAAATATAACTACTCTAGACAACAAGATTCAGCTGCATATGTTCAGACTATTAGGCCAAGGTGTTAATATTATCATTATTTTTTATTAGAATAAAAAAATTGTTTTTTAAATTATATGCTTTCTTAAAGCTTACATGTTACATGAACTGCTCGTTTTGACGTTTTGAAGCATAGCACTGCAAATCATTTTTTGTTTTGTTATAGTTGTCCTTTGATGTGTGCCTTTAAAGGAATAAAATATTTTATTTGTTTACCATTTTAGTGTACGTATTTCTTCTTATTATATGATCATAAAGGACTGAAGTCTTTACAGAGTCAATGCATCCATAGCTGATATGTCAGTTTTTCATAGATGTTGTAAATCAGGCATGTTAAACAAGATGAAACAGGGTCCTAAATGTAAAGGTAAAATCTTCAAGAGGACCACATTGTTTATCATGGGCCACATTATGTCTACTGAGTGCCGGAGCTACTTACTTCCCATTCCAAAAAATTATTATGATACCATTTTTAATTACAGAGAAAGGGCCCTTAAATTTTTTTCCCTAAGGCCACTTACACACCATTAGACCGGTCCGATGAAACTGGTCTGACGGACCATTTTCATCGGACCAGGCTGAAGTGGTCTGATGGTCTGATGTGCGTACACACCATTGGACCAAAAATCCGATCAGACCAGAACGCGGTGACGTAGAACACAACGATGTGCTGAAAAAACGAAGTTCAATGCTTCCAAGCATGCGTCGACTTGATTCTAAGCATGCGCAGGTTTTTGGTCCGATGCTTTTGCGTACTAACCATCGAATCTGTACGACGGACAGGTGTCCGTCAGACAGATTTTAAAGCAAGTTTTAAAACTTTGGTCCGGCGGACAACGGTCCGATAGGCCATACACACCATCGAATTGGTCTGATGAAACTGGTCTTAAGACCAGTTTCATCGGACCGTTGTGATTGTGTGTACGCGACCTAAGTATTTAGCTGCAACATGATGAAAGAAAGTGTAACTTATGAACTGGAAACTAGGGGCACATTTATTTTATCATCTTTAAACAATTGTGGGCAAATGAGAAGAAACGATGGCAGCGTGTGGCCCTTAAAACACCAGTTTGCCATATCTCCCGTTGAGTTACATAGGTGGATGGGATCAGTGGCGAAGCTAGCACATCTGGCACCTGGGGCTGGTCATTTTTTTGCACCCACCCCGACCGACCAAGAAAAATGGTAAGTGGCAATATAGAGGTGACACGCCAAAACTGTGGGTGTGGTCAGATTGCATCAACAGTGGGAGGGGCTTAAAGGACCATATGCTTTAATGACTGTGCCACAAGCAAGTATGTAAAAGACAGTACAGACTTCAGTACATTCAACTGCTCTATTGCATATAATTTACTACACACAGCTAGCCTTAAAGTGATATTAAAGTCTTGTTTTTTGTTTTCTAAATAATAAACATGTTATACTTACTTGCTGTCTGCAGTGGTTTCACACAGAGCAGCTTGGATCCTCTTTTCTCTGGTCCCTCGCTGGCACCCCGGGCCCCTCCCTCTTTTTGGGTGGCTCCACAGCAAGCAACTTGCTATGGGGGCACCCAAGCAGGCATGCTCCCAAGCTGCGGCTTGGTGTGTCCATTCGCTCTTATGGACATCGCTGGATTGAGAGGGGGCTCAGGCAAGTATTAGGTGGGACTGCTGCACACAGAAAGTTTTTTAGAATGCATGAAGATTAAAAACCTTGCACCTTTAAAACCACTTTAACAAAGAATGTGCTGAACTTAAAATGCAGTTGTAGTTAGTTGTAAGAAATGTAAAAGACAGTGAGGGGAATTTATCAAAACGGGTCCCCTCCAAAGCACCTTGTCCCCATGTTGATGGGGACAAGGTCCTTATCCCCACAACCCTTTCCGGATGGTTGTGGGGATTTTCGGGTGGTCGTAGGGGTTTAAGGGCTGGGGGCTTATCGAAATCTGGATGCCCCCCTTTAACAAGGGAGGCCCCCAGATCCCGGCTCACCCCATGTGAATTGTACCCCTACCCATTTACCAAAAAAGTGTCAAAAAAGTAAAAACTACAGTAGACGTTTTTTGACAATTTCTTTATTAAAAAAATAAAAAAGTGTCCAGAGAAAATAAACAGAAACACTCTGTCTTCATGGGAGGCGTCCCGCCGACTGCAGTCTTTTTGCGGTGATAGCTGTTATATAGCCATGGGCGGGGCCACCTGGTGACATACCTAGGTGATCCCGCCCTATTATGATGACATGTGTCATGTGATGACAGAGGGGGGCAGGGTCCCCCGTTTACATCACTGGGTGGCCCCACCCTTGGCTATATAACAGCTGTCAAAGAGAAAAGACAGCAGTCGGCGTTGAGTGATTCTCTACCGCCGAATGATTCCATTGGTTTTATTAAATGCTGCTTAACTTGCAGCCGTAAGGTAATTTGCTAGCACACCTTCGGGTGTCACCATACACAGAAGATTCACCAACAAGTCACCTTGCCACCTGCTGATGTCATTTAGCACCCAGCACTTTTCAATTTCTTTTGATTAAATTGCATCATCTCTCGGACTGAGTCGCAGGTGCACCATTTGCACTTTATAACAATTGGTCAATCTTGTGGTTCCATCCATCATTCATAGGATGTGATTTTACTTACATTATACAGTCATCTATTTGTATTTATTTGCACTCTTTTAGTTCACTGTTTTATTCATCCATCATTGTTGTATATCAGTTATGTTCAGTCATTCATTTTGATTGGAGCATAACACCATCGTGCGATTTCCTCTGCGACTGCATATATTATTATCTTTACATTGTGATTTTATTTATGCATCCAGCACTCTACTTGCACCTTGCAATTTCTTTTGATCAAATTGCATCACCTCTTGGACTGAGTTGCACCATTTGCACTTTGTAATAATTGGAAAATCTTGTGGTTCCATCCACCATTTATACTATGTGATTTTACGTACATTATACAGTCACCTATTTGTGTTTATTTGCACTCTTATTTAGTTCACTGTTTTATTCATTAATCATTGTATATCAGTTATGTTCAGTCATTCATTTTGATTGGAGCATAACACCATCCCTTGATTCCTCTGCGACTGCATATATTATTATATTTACGTTGTGATTTTATTTATGCAACTGAGTCACCTTAGCTGCACTGTTTGCACATTCATTCAGTTCACCTTTGGATGCACCTTATTTTAGTATTTATAGCGATTTTTATCTTTCAGTCAGTCTATTCATTTATCAAATATACAATTTTGGTTATGTATACATTTTACCACTTACACAATTCTATGCTATTGGAGCGCAACATCATCTCTTGATGTTTTCCATGTCTCACCGTTACAGCGGCAACAGTAGTTGCCACATCTTTACCCGTGCACACATAGGCCTAGATTCACGTAGGGCGGCGTAACTATGAGCGGGCGTAGCGTATCGTATTTACGCTATGCCGCCGCAACTTAGGACGCAAGTGCAGTATTCTCAAAACACTTGTGTCTTAAGTTACAGCGGCGTAGCGTAAATATGCCGGCGTAAGCATGCCTAATTCAAATGGGGAAGAGGTGGGCGTGTTTTATGCAAAATAATCGTGACCCCACGTAATTGACGCTTTTAACGAACGGATAGAATGCCTACGACATGAACGTAACTTACGCACAGCCCTATTCGCGTACGACTTAGGCAAATAACGTAAAAAGATACGCTTGTTCTGACGTCCATACCTTGCATGGGCTGCGACACCTAGAGAGCAGCTTTATCTTTACGCCGGCGTATGTCTTACGTAAGCGGCGTAACTAATTGCGACGGGAGCACGTACGTTCGAGAATCGGCGTATCTAGCTCATTTGCATATTCAACGCGGAAATCAACGGAAGCGCCACCAAGTGGCCAGAATAAATATGCACCCAAGATACGATGGCGTAGGAGACTTACGCCGCTCGTATCTTGGCCGAATTTATGCGTAACTGATTTTGAGAATCAGGCGTGCATATACGACGGCGCAGATTCGGACTTACAACGGCGTACGTCTTTGAGGACCTGGCCCATAGTTTCCACTGTAGCGCAGGAATAACTACTTTACCCAGAAAATAGGATATGTTGAGTAATTAAAAGTATTTTATTTATGAATCATACTTAATTAACTGCCGGCTGCCGGCTCTAAGACTGAGAACCGAGTAATCAAACACCACCTATCACTCAGTTCTCAGTGCTCTTTAAACAGAGAGCTAGTGTCTGTTTGTCTCTGTTTGTCTGCTCTGACCCCCCCCCCCCACCAGTGCTCACTGAAACACTGGGCTGGGCTCCAGCCAGCTAAGGCTCTCACTGAGAGACTGAGCTGGGTGTCGGGCGGGTGTGGGCGGATCCCAACCATATGGTTGGTAACTTTCCCCCCGCCTGGACCAACTCTGTGCCATCAGCCGAGAGCAGACTTAAACCCGCTCTCCGCTGAAAATGGGTCACAGGAGTGCAAACCAATCTGCACTTCTGTGATCAACATAAAAATACAACCAAACAGGCTTTGGCTGTACTTCTCCTTTATTAATCTATCACACTACCTGTCTCTCTGCTTCTGTTTGGCATTACTTGCGACAATTGATGAATGTCGCCCTCGCCTAGTCCAGGATCTCCCGTGTACGCCCTATCCAGGGACCTTTGCCACACCAACCACCATTTCCTAGTCGATGGCCTCCTCTGCACCCACGTCCCCTAGTCCAGGGCCTCCTTTGCACTCTGCTCCTAGTCCATGGCCTCCTCTACAGCCCACCCCAAGTTCAGAGCCTCCTCTGCACTCCCAATCCAGGTCCCTTACCACATCAACCCCACTGTTCAAGTCCAGGGCCTTTTCTGTACCCCCTAGTCCAGGGCCTCGCGTGTACTCCCCTTCTAGTCCAGAGCCTCCTCTGCACTTCCCTCCTAGTAGAGGGGCTCCTCTCTACTCCTCCTCTCCTACTTCAGAGTCTTTGCCACACCAACCCTTTTCTAGCCCAGGGCCTTCTATGAACCCCCCTCCCCCCACTCCAGCACCTATTTTGCACCCTCCCAGTCCAGGGGCTCCTCTGCACCCCCCTCCCACTCCAGGGCCTCCTTGCATTCCGCTCCTAGTCCAAGGCCTCCTCTACAGCCCTGCTCTCTGAATCCAGGTCCTTTACCATATCAACCTGTAGCTCTACACTCGCAGGAGCCGCTGATTTGTTTGGGATCTACTCTCTTTGGTTGATTAACCCCTTTAACTAACTTTAACCCTCCCTTGGCACACCAGATAAGTTGCAAAGGTATTGTGACCCCCTACTTGGTGGAGGTCACAACAGCATACATATAACATGTAATGGTAATATAATAATATCGTTACCTGTTCTGATGGGCAATCTCCAAAATTAAGGACACGTCACACAGTTAATATGTTCAAACAAAAGGGGATGCTTTACTTTGGATATTTTAAAGAGAACAGGAAAACAGGGTTTGAATAGCAGATCAATGACAAGTATGAGTTAATACACAATCTTGCCCTTGCGAGGGTCAGCAAGTAAATAAAAGAAATCTAAGTTGCTATGGACAGTTCATGCTCGCGAGCTCTCCCCTAATGGGCGATCCTGCAGGACAGCAAAAAAAAAAGAAGAAGAAAGGGACTTCTGGCCAGGCCTGGCTTAAACAGTCCAACCAAAGAAACTCTTAACACGAAGTTAACGTTGCAGCCGTTGGTGCATTTTTAAATTGTACTCCAAAAGGGTAAAAGATGGGATAAACTCAGTTAAACAGGTTACAATAACTACCGATGATGATGGACTGATCGCTCGTCAGCGTCAGTCACTTCTGCAGAATAACTCCCAGCTTAATAGGCCTCTTTGAATCAGTCAGAACTTACAGTGTGTCTCCGGATTACGAAGCAACACTAAGGCCTCGTACACACGAGGGGATATGTCCGCTGAAAACGGTCCCATGGACCATTTCAGCAGACATCTCCGCTCGTGTGTATGGGCTAGCGGACAGATTTCTCCACCCGACAGATTTCAAAGCATGCTTTGAAATCCATCCGGTGGAATCTGTCCGCCCGACATGTCTGCTGGTTAGTACACTTACCAGCAGACATGTCGTCCCCCACCGCCGCCGCGCCGCCGCCGAATGGATTCGGCGCATGCGCGGAAGTGTTTAACTTCCTGGTGCGGTGACGTGGCGGTGACGTGGCGGCGTCAACGTCACCGCCGCGTCACCGCGCCGTCCGGCGGCGGGGAATTTGATCCGATGGTGTGTACACGCCATCGGATCAAACTCCCGATCGGACATATCCGATGGAAATGGTCCGCGGACCGTTTTCATCGGATATGTCCGATCGTGTGTACAAGGCCTAAGTCATTTGTCAAAGTGAGAGGAGTTGAAAGTTTGGGCATGTGCCCTCTCACCCAAACAGGTCCGCTCCGCCTGAGTTCCTCTCGGTCCGCCGTTACTCTGCAACACACGGTCTCCGGAATCGGACTCCCCACTGTTCCTTCAGTCGGCAGCTGGGGAGCTTTTCCGGTCTCCTAGAACACAGGATGAACACCCTTGATCTTGCTTCCCTCCGGATGGTTTCAGGCCCAGGCCTCAGGCCTGGTAGATGGACTTTGGAGCTATACACAGCTCTGCAGAGGAGAAGATGCATGTCCCGAGAGAGAGAAAATCAGCCCCTCCCTATCCTTAAATAACCTTCCCCATAAGTCTGTGCAGAGAGGTCACATGTTCCAATAGGACAGGGCACTGTGGGAAGTGTAGTCTGTTTGCTACCAAATGTCAATGGAGTCCATATCTCCCGGTACTTCTGGTCCCACAATGCACAACTTCCAAAAACATCTTAATGTATATACAGGCGTGGCTAAGCGCCAATGTAGATTCAGGCTATCAATAGGCTCTGACAGAATGACCCCGCTACAAACCCCACTTTTCAGGTCCAGGACCTCTTCTGCACCCCCCAGTCCAGAGCTATTTCTGCATCCCCCAGACCAGGGCCTCCTCTGCATCCCCCAAGTCCAGGGTCTCTTTTGTGACCCCCCCCCCAGGTTAGGGACATCTCTGCACCCCCCAGTCCAGGGCCTCCTTGCACTCTTTTTCTAGTCCAAGGGCTCCTCTATAGCCCGTCCAAAGTTCAGAGCCTCCTCTGCACCCTGCTCTCTAAAAAACAGGTCCTTTACCACATCAACCCCACTTTTTAAGTCTATGACCTTCTCTGTACCCCCCTTCCAACCCAGGGCCTCCTCTGCACCCCCTCCAGTCCAGGGCCTCTTCTTTACCCCCCTTAACCCAGAGCCTCCTCTGCATTCCCCAAGTCCAGGGTCTCCTTTGCGACCCCACAGGTCAGGGCCTCCTCTGCACCCCCCAGCCCAGGGCCTCCACTGTAACCCCCCAGTCCACGGCCTCCTCTGCACCCCACAGCCCAGGGCCTCCTCTGCACTTCCCCCCAGTCCAGGTACTTCTCTGCACCCCTCAGTCCAGGGCCTTCTTTAAAGCCTCCCTACTCTGGGATGCCTCATGCAGAGAAGACATAAGTTGTTTGGGCATTAGGCAGCACTAGGAGGGAGACCTCAAAGCACTCCGCTGGAGTGTCACTCACACTGTTGCCTCTTCTCCAGGGTGTCACTGCGGGGCAGAGTGATTCAGCGCTAGTGCACCTATGCGGTCTTCTTTCTATTTGATTCTCTGGTATTTGGCAAACTATGCAGCGGGCGCTTCCTATACATTACACTTGACTGGGCTGCAGTGACACCCTTAGAGCAGTGGTTCCCGATGTGTGGGGGGGCACCCCTGGCAGCGCCCCCTAGATGCATCACTCGGGGCAGGCACCCCCCCCTCCAGTTTCAGCCCTGGATGGGATACAGTGGTGGACAAAGCCAGCAAGGAACCTCTGTGTTTAAATATTTGGGCCCCAATTATTACTGCTGTGATGGCAAGTAGTAACCTGCACATAATAGCTTATTGAATTGTGAGTAAGTCAGTAGTGATTTTTGGTAAAGTGTTCAATTTATGTAAAAATTTTACTTAAAAATTCAATTTATCCAATGTTAAATATTTCACATGCCACCCCATCAGGCCCCACACTCTGCAATCCTATCTTATGTCCCGACTCAGCTTGTTTTCACCAAAGCAATCAACTGTGCTAGCAACAGGAATACTGCATCCCAAGATACAAAAATAATAGTCTTCCTTTATTAACCTCCCTGGCGTTATGATTCTGTCTGGAATTTTGTACCAAAAGCGTTGCAATTGTTTTGCAAGGAAATGTGGTGTTATGTATTATAGGCCTGCAATTCTTAGTAAGTACTTACTTAAACCTGACCAAACAAGACTCTAGTAGACATCCCAGATGTGATAAAAGATAAAACACAAAATCATGAATTATAATCTAATAACTAATATTATTTTATTTAATACTGTAATAAAGAATAATGAATTTAGTCAAATAAAGAAAATTCAATATACATCTTGAGTGTGATACACTTTGAAGCAGGGGACTGCACAAAGTCCGACATCGCAGTCAGGACAATAGTATCTTGTCTCTTTTCGGACTTTTTTCCCCTTGCTATCTCTTTTTGAGCAGCACACTACGCACATTCTGGCAGGTGCTGCCTTTTTTGCAGTTGGTGGGATATAACCCAAAAAATGGCGACCCGTCAGACGCTCTGGATTCACCACATCAACAGCCCGACGTCCTGGTCTGTTTGCAGATACAGATGGCACCTGGTGGTTGACGAAAATCAGCTCAGCCACCTTCCAGATGAAGTCAGAGTGGACAAGAGGCTTGCCACTATATGCCCTGTGCAGGATGTAGGCGTTCCAAAGGCATTGTTCCAGAAGATGCCGGAATATTTTTTTGTAATATTTTTTCTGTTGTTTCCGCATAGCGGGGTAGTATGTCATAGCCTGATCGGCTCTATCGACTCCTCCCATTGAGCTGTTATAGTCGACCACGACTTGGGGCTTCAGCACGTCTTTTCCACCTTTTGTGCGGACCATGGCAGTGGAGGTATTGTGGACAGTGCTCATGAGGCACACGTCTTTTTTGTCTCGCCATCGCATTGCCATGATCTTACCCTTTTGCCAGGCAACAATTTCTCCGATTTTTAATTTTCTCTTCCCAAATGCAGATGGCATTTCACGGCGGTTAGGCCTAACGGTACCATAGGCATCAGTCTTATTCTGTATCAGGACTTCATATAGTTCCGGAGATGTATAGAAATTATCGGTGATCACACAGTACCCCTGGTTCAGCAATGGCTCCAGTAGTGTAAGCACAGATGATGTGGCCATCCCATAGCCGCTGTACCTGGGGTTGAACTTTGTGCCTTTACCAGTATAAATGACGGAGTTCCATATATACCCAGTGGATGCCTCGCAGAGCATAAATGACTTGATGCCAAACCGCGCTCTTTTTGAAGCGATGTACTGAATCCAACTCAGGCGACCCTTGTAGGCCATCAAGCTCTCATCCACACAGACATCCCTATCTGGCACATAGGTCCGCTGGAAATTACCAACAATAATTTGCCATACCTCCCATATTTTCTTGAGTTTGGGCGCAGGATGCGTGGCCTCATCGAACTCTTCATTGTTGGTGAAGTGGAAGTTCTTCATGATGAGAGAGAAACGGCATTCTGACATCACAGTGCCAAAAAATGGAGTGGCCAATAATTTGTTGGTGGTCCAGTACCACTTCTGGAGCGGTTTCCCCACCACGCCCTGCAGAATAATGAGCCCCAAAAACTGCCAGATGTCCTCTCTGGTCACTGGTTCCCATTTTCTGCTGCGGGAAAATTTGGCATGCGGCGTAGCGGATTGCTGCTCCTGGTAGCGGTTTGTCTCCGTTACAATTTTTTCTATGACATCCTCTGTAACAAATAATTTTAGGTAGGCCAGAGGGTTGTCCTGCTCCACATTTACCTTCAGCCCTGGTGATCCGGTAAACGGAAATCTTGGGGGCGCAACCTGGTCCGTATCGGCAATAGGGCACCAAGTGCGCACATTACTGAGGCTAAGTGCAGGTTCTTCGCCTTCATCACTTGACAGATCAGTGTCGGTCTCAGGGTTAGATGACAAATCCCACTCACTTTCACTCTGTTCGTCGAGCATCTCTGCATCATTGTCGCTGTCACTCAGCTGCTCCAAAAGCGCTTTTTGTGAAAAGTGACGCTTTTTTGATGTCATTTTTTTTTTATTAGATCACTATGGGGAAGGCAAGGGCACTGTCAAGTGAGTAGTGTTGTAACTACTAGTGAGTACTAGTGAGTAGTCAAGTGAGTAGTGTTGTAACTACTAAAGGTGATAATCTGAGGGGATTGCACTGTATTGCACTGTATCACCTTGTGTAACTTTTTTTTTAAAATTCCCGCCCAGTTCCGCACCCGTGCGTCGCTACGTCGCAGAGAGCGGAACAAGGAAGTGTCAGATCGAGCGAGCACAGCGTCGCGGGATCGCGGGATAAGGTAAGGCACTCGCTGTGCGCTCTGCAGCTCTGCCCGTGTCTGACACGGGATCAACACTGTTAGCAGCTAATTCTTACCCCGTGTCAGACACGGGAAAACCACCAGGAAGGTTAAAACAGCCAGCAGGAACAAGTTCTATTCTGACAAGTTTCTGATCAGCTTGTGAAACACACAAAAAAGTAAAACACACGTGAGAATAGAACTTGGTTCTGCTGGCTGTATTAATAAAATAATACTATTATTTTGCATCCCTGTGTGTGATATTTCTTTTGCTGATACAATTGAAAATTCTATTTATGTTTGTGAACATTTTCAATCATGAGATAAAAAAGCAAATGGAAGTAAAATATTTTATTCATCATAGTAGATTGACCCTCATTTTTTTTTTTACTGTTAATATAACCATAGCACATTGCGCTGCAACACCACTTTAAACTGTATCATGCCATTATACCATATTATTTTATTTGATCTAAAATGGCATATTACATTGACCAGCACCTGTAGAGAATATAGATTATGCTTGTACATTATATCAACCAGGAAGAAGGTATGTTGCTACAAATGTGATTAATATTAGCTAACAGGTGAGGATTGATCACATTCGGCCTTTGTCGTATTTCTACCCCAATGGAAACTCCCCTCACATTCGGAAAGGCCTAGGGGGCAGGAATTACAAAGATAAAATTGGGTCTTAAAGTGGATATATACCTGAATTTTCCTTTTTTTTTTTAATGAAGACTTCTACCTGATACAGTAGAGGATGTCAAGTCACTCATAACCCAGTCTTGCCACAAAGAGTTAATACAGCTCTGAGCAATCCTCTTGTCTTTTTTTAGTATAGGTAAAAAAATGTCATACAGATAAGTTTGTGTTGCCACATTCCCCACTGCTGTGACTGACATCTGATTTCTTTATTTCATGAACGGCATGAGAGCAGAGTGTGTTGCGATTCAAGCTTCACATCCTTCCTCCTTTCTTTTCCATCTTGCCCAGGATTGACTGCTTCATACCTCAGCATGATTGGGCATGCAAAAGTCATGTGGTGCCTTTCCTGAGTTTTGACTGGATGTTACTCATCATGGGGCATGATCAGTGTGACTGAAGTGTAGGAGAGTGTAGAGGTGGGCGGGGAGTCGTGTGACATCACAACTCCGCCCCTGAGCTCCGACAAAGAGACCCACCCACTGATTTCAGAGATTGGGGGGCTCCTACTGCTGAAGGGGGTGACATTTGCAAGGTATGGATACATGCAGGAGGCTTGCATGTATATATATACACATTTATACTGTGCCATTAGTTTATACTGGGTGAGTGGTGGGTTTACATCCACTTCAAAGCAATGCTTACTATTTTCCAGAGACAGATAAATTAAGAGAAACAGGAGGGATAAAATACCTACCTTTTGTGTAGAATATTCTGCCCTTCCATTGCTGGTCACATAAAGCCAAGACATTTGGTCATATGATCCAAGCAGGCGAGAATCACAGATTGAAGTGTCTAATCCTTCCTTTAGCAGCAGAGATTAGGGATGAGCTTTGAGTTCGGGTCAAACACATGTTTGTTTCGAACATTGCCTGTTCGTCTGTTCGGTAAACAGTGAACAATTTGGGGTGTTCGCGGCAAATTCGAAAAGCCGCGGAACACGCTGTAAAAGTCTATGGGAAAAATCTAAAGTGCTAATTTTAAAGGCTAATATGCAAGTTATTGTCCTAAAACGTGTTTGGGGACCTGGGTCCTGCCCCAGGGGACATGTATTAATGCAAAAAAAAGTTTTAAAACAGCATTTTTTTCGGGAGCAGTGATTTTAATAATGCTTAAAGTGAAACAATAAAAGTTAAATATTCCTTTAAATTTCGTACCTGGGGGGGGGGTGTATAGTATGCCTGTGAAGGAGCGGTTGTTTCCCGTGCTTAGAACTGTCCTTGCAAGTGTCATTTCTGAAGGAAAAAAAACGTCATTTAAAATCACTCGACTATAATGAATTGTCGGCTCCCGGCAATACAGAGAAAAGTCATTCATAAAAAAAAAGACGTGGTATTCCCCCCAAATATCCATTCTAGACCCTTCACGTCTGATATGGATTTTAAGGGGCACTCCACCCCAAATTTAAAAAGAAAATGGCGTGGAGTTCCCCCCAATAATCCAAACCAGACCCATTATCCGAGCATGCAACCTGGCAGGCCGCCGGAAAAGAGGGGAGGACGAGAGAGCACCCCCCCTCTTGAACCGTACCAGGCCACATGCCCTCAACATTGGGAGGATGCTTTGGGGGTCTGTGACCCCTCAAAGCACCATGTCCTTGTGTTGATGGGGACAAGGACCTCATCCCCACAACCCTTGCCCGGTGGTTGTGGGGGTCTGCGGGCAGGGGGCTTATCGGAATCTGGAAGACCCCTTTAACAAAGGGGACCCCCAGACCCTCCCCCCCTATGTGAATTGGTAATGGGGTACATTGTTCCTCTACCATTTCACAAAGAAAATGTAAATAATTGTAAAAAAAACACACACACACACACACACCGTTGGGAAAGTCCTTTATTCCAGCATGCATGCATCACCTGTCTCCGGTGGATGGACATCTCATCGCTGGATCTGATTCCTGGATGAAGAGGAGATTTTCTGATCGCTGGACCCGGGAGAGGAGATCACCCGTCGCAGGATACCGATAGCGTTGGAACAAAGACCGACAGTGGATTACCACCACTGGATTTTTAATTTTTAAAAAAAAAAATACTTTCCCAATGGTGTTTTTTTTTTACAATTATTTACACTTTCTTTGTGAAATGGTAGAGGTACAATGTAGCCCATTACCAATTCACATGGGGGGGGTTCGGGATCTGGGGGTCCCCTTTGTTAAAGGGGTCTTCCAGATTTCGATAAGGCCCCTGCACGCAGACCCCCACAACCACCGGGAAAGGGTTGTGGGGATGAGGCCCTTGTCCCCAACAACATGGGGACATGGTGCTTTGAGGGGTCAGGGCCTGGTACGGTTCAGGAGGGGGGCCACTCTCTTGTCCCCCCTCTTTTCCTGCGGCCTGCCATATTGCATGCTCGGATAATGGTTCTGGTTTGGGTCTTTGGGGGGAACTTCACGCCGTTTAAAAAAAAAGGGGGGGGGGTGGAGTTCCCCTTAAAATCCATACCAGACCTGAAGGGTCTGGAATGGATATTTGGGGGGACCCCCACGCTTTTTTAAATGACTTTTCTCTGTATTGCCGGGAGCCGACAATTTATTATAGCCACGGGTGATTTTAAATTACTTTTTTTTTACTTTTTTTTTCCTTCAGAAATTACACTTTGTGCAGAGACAGTTCTAAGCACAGAAAATGATCGCTACTTCACAGACATACTATACACCTCGCTAGGTACCTCATTCAGATTATAAATTTCGGAATTTATGTGTCTCTCCTTCTTTTTCTTGGATTGTTTGGATCTCCCTGCCCTACATCCCCTCCTTCTCTTTGAAAAGGTGTTAGATCTCGATTTAGATATTGTTGTAAACCATTTCTTCCTCATCCCCTGTTGCACACTTGGTGAGGGTTCTTCCTCGGGTCCCCCCTTCCCCTCCCTCCATGTCCACACTCTCCTAAATCCTGATTTTGATTATTATATTCATCACACATCAGAGGTTGATATCTGTTGTATGTTGAAAGTTGGTTTCTTGGATCGGGGAATTGGCTAAGGGGAGGATTTTGCTGCCATTGCTGGTGATTCTGTTGGGGTTATAATTATATGAATAATTATCCCTATAATGAGGTAGGTGTGGGGATTGATATTTATAGTTTTGTTGATACATCCCCCTCTCCTGTTGATATACTCCCCTCTCTTGTTATGAAGGTCTTGGGGATTGATGGTTGCCATTATGCCTGTAGCCTTTATTCTGCTGGGGCATGTTTCCATGCACCTGCCCTCGGGCAGCATAATCACCTTTATTTGTTATACCTTTACCCCCACTATTTTTGTTTTGGTCCTTTTTGGTGTAGGATTACTGATTACTTTTTCTTTATTCTCATTTGTACTAAAATCATTAGAATCCCTATTGTATTTCTTAACCTTCTTTTTTGTGTATCTCTCTCTACTTTTTCTAGTTTCTTCCTCATATTACTATTAAACTCCTTAATCTGATTGGAATCATTAATAAGTTCCAATTTGATCTTTATTTTTGTTGCTAAAACTAGGCCCTGAATTTCTCTCCCTACCCTATTAAAAAATTCCAGTCATTCATCCATACATTTTTGGTCATTCTGGGGGGAAACCTCCCACCTTAAACTTCTAAAAATTAAATTCTCCTTTTGATAATGTTCAAAAGTGAATACGTCCCACCAGGTTTTAACCTGTTTTTCAAGTAAATTCTTCAACGTTTTAAGGATACCTGAGATGTCCTCATCACAATCAGTCATCACCTGATAAGTTGAGAAGACACACTCAGGATTCATTTGTTTATTCGACAAATAATTGATAGCTTCCATGGCTGCAAGTGGTTTAATATAAAAATATATTTATGGCTGATGGTCAGCAAGTCTCGTACTCCCACACTTGAAGTACCACCACTGCGCCTTAAGGAAAAACACCTGACTAACCTGCTGCCACTTTAATGATGTAGAAATGTGATTATATTTTTTACCTCTATCCAAACTTAATAGTGAAAAAACAAGTGGTGCTAAATTACACTCATGTGTATGGAACTCCAATAAAGTGCGATGATAAACCTAAAAAAAAAATAAAGACAACTTTTAAGTATCGCTGACTAACCTGACTAACCTGCTGCCACTTTAATGATGTAAAAATGTGATTGTATTTTTTATCTCTATCCAAACTCAATAGTTAAAAAACAAGTGGTGCTAAATTACACTCATGTGTATGGAAGTCCAATAAAGTGCGATGATAAACCTAAAAATAAAGACAACTTTAATGTATCGATATAAAAATGATAACAATTTGACAATTCAAATTCTGAGTGTAACAATATCACCCTGTGACAAGTGAAATAATACTACATTCAATAAAAAGTTCATAAGCATAATGAAATTCATCCAAAAAAGAGTTGATCCAGTGTAAACTTTTCTGATCTTCCACCACACCACTAAGTGCCAGTGATTCCGCTCCCTTTGGATAACACACTCAGAAGATATTTATGCCATACACTCTCCTGCTTGGCAAAAACCACTTTAAACCATACTGATAGGGTTAGCTGATCTCCGTTATCCAGCTGCAAGCATGTGTAGCGCCTGGGCAGTTTTGTAAGTAATGGAGTTAAAATAAACGCAGTTACCTAACGCAGCCCCTTTTGAGGGTAATGAGTAATCTACCTGATTAACCTTCCCCTACTTGGGCGGCGTTACCGCAATTACATCTACCGCCACTAGATGGCAGCAGAGTAATTGCTTCTGCCGGCGCTGTGAATATGAATATGGGTGGAACTCCGCTTTAGAATCATGTGACCGCTGTCTTAAAACTCCCAATCGCAAGGAGCCCTGGATACAATGAGCCCCATTCGCCTCACACTGACCTATCACTGGGGAACAACTCACATTGATCACACACACTGTGTGTGCAACCTGATCAATGATCCGGGGAACACATGGCTGGAACAAAATGTTCCACAGAACAAATGTTCCCTATACAACACAGTGTACACAGCGACATCCAGTTGTCAACATGGTAAGTGCAGGACACCTATACAGATCAATGATCAGCAGGTTATTTTTGGTCAGTGATTTCATCTCTTCATCAGACAACAAAGAAAAATCTGACATCCCCATTCCAGATCCCTTGCATCCAATAAAGCTTGTATAAGATAAATAAAATAATAAAAAATAAACTATAGAAAATTCTTAAAAAGCCTAATATAAGATTTTAAATTACAGACTCTGTAAACGTCAAGGGAATGTATATTATAAACATACATTTTAATCCAGCTTATAATTTGGATGTAATATATAGCAGATGGATAAGGGTTTTAAGTCCTATTAGCTGCACATACATGGTGGAACGGATGCACCTAGGCTGGGTTATACACGAGATCACCATTTGTTTCTGGTTTTCTTCTCTCAAGGATCTGGCATTCTTTTGTCTTGGAGTATTAACTCACTGCTCCCTGACAAGCACCCGTCACCTGCATTCTAGAAAGGAAATCATCTCAACAAAGCATTGTAGAATATTAAAAAAAAGCCACTAACGCAATTCCTTTTTTGGAGAAGTAATTTGTAACTGTAACTAATTACTTTTTTAAAGTAAGATGAGCAACATTGCGCCTGGGTACTTTATGGTACCGGTGCTAGTTAAATTTAGAGGGAGATCAGAGTGTAGTTAAACTCTGAACCTAATTGTTATGTGCAAAACAGGGTCTCTGTCTCAGCTTGGCTATGCTGTGGGCACATTCTGTTCTGCTGGGGTGTTCTTCCAGCCCCGGTGCTGCAGGTGGCAACAGTGGAGTCAAGGTTTGGGTGCTCTTTCCCAGCAGCCAATCAGCAGGGTTTGGCCTCGGGGTGCATGTTGAGCAGGGGTATTTATGAGTCAGACGCCATTGGTTCTGGGTCTTCTTCCTCGAGTGTGGCACCCACCTTTAGGGTGACCACATCACGGCACCCCGGCGTTATTGCCTACCTGGCCGGGGCGTGTGTGCCACGCGATGTTCCTGGTTCCAGGACCATGATGGCTGAAGCATCTGAACAGCGACGGGGACCCAGTGTGCAACTGGGTTCCCACCTTTGAGGATCCCAAGCTGTATTGCTGTTCGATGGGAAGTCCATCTGAGGAGCGCCATTGAGAGGCTGGCAGTCCAAAAGGGCCTTGACAAACCACCGGGGATCGAGATAGCCGGACACTGAGGGATTGATCACCTGTCAGTCGGAACCTGGGCGACAAGTTGAAGGAGATCCAGGCGTAATTCATTTAAGGAGGAATAGCTCCGCAACTACAAGTCAGAGAAGGCCTGTGGCAAAGGTGTTTCCCTGACGTTCACCAAGGAGGGTCTGTGGCAGAGACTTTATCCTACAAATATTCGTGTGATACTCCGGCTGCCAGGTCAGTGAGAGAGGCCTGTCCGGGTACGCTAGACCCACTTACATAGGAGTGGTGCAGAAAGTGTTACTCTTGGGAGCAGGACTGTTTCCCTATCATGACTCTGACTATTATAATCAGGGTGTCCAGTACAATTCCTGTTCTAACAGTGGCAATTACAATAATGCCAATGCTGGAAACAGATTTGCACCCCTATCGAATGATAATGGGGGGAAGGCACCAAGTTCTAGTAGCAATCAAGGAGCTTCTTGCCCCTCCCAGGGCCTACAGACAGAGAATCGCTCAGGATGGGATTTTCCTTTGGCCGGCAGGAACAGAAACAAAAGGAATGGAGACCCAAGAGAGGGTGCAGAGGGGGAGGAAGATTCACTCCAAAAAGACAAAGGAGAGCCTAAATAGCACTGGGATTATCAACCTTAGTACCCAACAACTTTCTAAAGAGGAATTAACCCTCCTAAATAAAGGTTTGAAATTTGTTCCATCTCGCAATCTTAACAAATTCCAGACCTTTATAGATGTGCAAAAGTACACTCGAAAACTTAATGTTAAGAGGTACATTTTGAGTAATCCCAGGCAACCAATTAGGCAAGCCTCTGTCATTATTACACACTCTGGGGTGGCCAATGCCTCCTTGTTCAATCCTCCCAGTAACCAAGCTCCCAACCTGAATGTGTTTTGGGACTTGGTACTCAAAGATCTGGATAAACTAGACATTAAACCAGTACAATCCTAACATGACCTTAAACTGGGCATGGAGTCTTTATGCAATAGGAAGGATATAGTTGTACACCCAGCAGACAAAGGGGGTGCCATTGTCATCTTAGACAAGGCCTCCTATCTTGAAGAAATTTCAAGAATATTATCTGATTCTGAGACATACTCTGTCCTGCCTCTGGATCCTACTATACAATTCAAAAGTGAGTTAAAATCTTTAATTGAAAAAAGCCATCTAGGACCATCTAGTCCCTTTGGCACCAAGATTACCGGTGATGTATATACTACCAAAGGTACACAAAACTTTGGTTAATCCTCCAGGGAGGCCCATCATCAATGGCATTGACTCTGTAACATTAAAAGTTGGCAAATATATTGATTAATATTTTCAGCCGCTGGTGGTGGGCACTCCGTCCTTTTTAAAGGACACTAAACATGTGATTAACCTACTTGGTGACATCGAATGGAAAGCATCCTACACTTTAATCACAGATGTCACATCGCTTTACACAGCCATTTCTCACCGTTTGGGACATGAAGCGGTGCGACATTTTCTTTTTAGCGACTCTGACCTTTCCGTCACACAATGTAATTTTGACACGGCCGAGGTTCTCGCCAGAAATCAGCGAGAACCTCCCTGGAAGCTGCATTCCAGCGAGAACCTTGGCCGTGTGTACGCTCTCTGCTCGCCCCGCCCGTCGGGAAACCCGTCGAGCAAATAGAGAACAGGTTCTCTATTTGCTCGACGGCCCGTCGGGATGAATGGCTGGTTGCCATTCCCGACGGGTGGGTCGCAGATTCTGACGGCCGGCAGAGAACCTCGACGGGCGGAACGATGTGTTCTGCCCGTCGAGGTTCTCTGCCGTGTGTACGGGGCTTTAGACTTCACAATGGAACACAATTATTTTTGGCATAGCGGCATTCACTATCTTCAACTAAGGGGCGTGGCCATGGGGGCTAAATTTGCCCCCTGTATGGCCAACCTTTTTATGTCTAAATGGGGGGAAGATGTAGTCCTCCATGATAGGCCACATAAAACTCATTCTATGGAAGAGATTCATAGATGATGTCCTATGTATTTGGGATGGTGATGCCGAATCGGCCGATACATTTATTTCCCTCAATAATAATGACAGAGAGATCATCTTGAATCATAAAAGAGTTCCACTCGAATTCACTTTCTGGATCTCGATATTTCTATTGATGAGGGTAGGATAGTTACATCCACATTCTTCAAAGCGACAGACAGGAATGGTTATATGTAACTAGGAATTAAACTGGACTAATGAAGTGGACTTTAGATGGTAGAGATAAGTATAGTAAAAAACTATGGGCTAGATTCAGGTAGCCCGTCTTATCTTTGTGTGGGCGTAACATATGTCATTTACGTTACGCCGCCGCAAATTTTTCAGGCAAGTGCTTTATTCATAAAGCACTTGCCTGTAAGGTTGAGGCGGCGTAGCGTAAATGGCCCATCGTAAGTCAAATTGGGCGGGTCGGGGGCGTGTATTATTTAAATTATGCGCGATCCCGCACCGAACGTACTGCGCATGCACCGGCCGTGAATTTGTCCCAGTGCGCAGTGCGCATCTGGAGATACGTCGTCGTATCTCTTTCCTGAATCTAGCCCTATGGGTATATTTATTCATAAAAGTAAAAAGGATACAAAAAGAGAACTTCGTGAAAGTAGTAATACAATATCGGCATATTTATCACAGTACATACATAGGAAATAATACATAAAAGTTTACACCAGTGTGTGTATGTTAATCGAAACGAACATGCAACACCAGAAAGTAGATAAAAACCTTTAGAGCCTTAGAACTGGATAGAATATGCAGAGTGATGAGGATTGCTTTTACTCTCTTGTACTCAACATGTTTTGTGTTTAAAAACGCTTCATCAGGAGCATAGCGATCTGGTGGTTCACAAAATATGACACGAACAAGAAAACATCAAAAACATATCAGTTAATACATAATAAAACATATCAGAAAAAAACAAAACAGGATATTATAAAATTAAAAACTGCTGGAAAATTGTTGGTAGTATATAGCAGACCAAGTAACACCTCCCAAGAAAGGGAAGGAATACACCCAGAAGAATAAGAGTAAGAGATGAAAAAGTGTTGAAGGGAGTAATGATGAAAGAGCAGATAAATAAACAATATGTAGACTTACAAATAAGGTAAATCTCTGCAGGAATGTATGAAACAAACCGTCGAAAATAGGTATATAGCATATACAATGTTGTTGCCTGGCCAGCCTGGTAGGCTAGTGACAGGTTGTTTAACCACTTGCCTACTGGGCACATAAACCCCCTTCGTTCCCAGGTGAAATTTCAGCTTCCGGCACTGCGTCGCTTTAACTGACATTTGCACGGTCGTGCGACGTGGCTCCCAAACAAAATTGACGTCATTTTTTCCCCACAAATAGAGCTTTATTTTGGTGGTATTTGATCACCTCTGCGGTTTTTATTTCTTGCGCTATAAACAAAAAAAGAGCGACAATTTAAAAAAATATATATATATTTTTTACTTGTTGCTATAATAAATATCCCAATTTTTTTTAAAAAAACGTATTTTTTTCACAGTTAAGGCCGATACATATTTTTCGACATATTTTTGTAAAAAAAAATCGCAACAAGCGACTGGTTTGCGCAAAAGTTATAGCGCCTACAAAATAGGGAACAGAATTATGATTTTTTTTTACTAGTAATGGCGGCGTTCTGCGATTTTTATTGCGACTGCAATATTGCGGCAGACATATCGGACACTTTTGACACAAATTTGGGACCATTCACATTTATACAGTGATCAGTGCTATAAAAATGCACTAATTACTGTATAAATGTAACTGGCAGGGAAGGGGTTAACACTAGGGGGTGAGGAAGGGGGTGTGTTCTAACTGTGTGGGGGTAGGGGGGTGACTGGGGGAGGTGACCGATGCTGTGTCCCTATGTACAAGAGACACAGATCGGTCTCCTCTCCTCTGACAGCACGTGGAGCTCCACGTCCCTGCTGTCATCTGCTCGTTTTCCCGCCGATCGCATGTACCCGACGGACATCGCGGCCACCAGGTACATGCATCGGATCCCCAGTGATGCGGCGGGACAGTGTTTACCCAGCCAGTGGCGCGTGCGGGTAATGCACTAGAAATCATGTCCAAAGACGTCTAGTTGGCGCCTCTGGTCCGTGCTGTTGATGTATTTTGTCAATAGCGCGGGTCTGAAGTGGTTAAAACATCTGAAAGATACAAAGATTATAAAATTGCCCTAATGACATAGGATTGATATCATTGGTAAAGGGAGGGGGGAAAAAAGGGGGGGTTTGGGAAATGGGGGAGAGAGAGGGGGGATGGGAAATTGGGATACAAAAATAAATGAAAACAGAATAAAAATGCCAGAAAAAACAACAGGCACATATGGAAAATAACGGAAAAAAAAGGGGAATGAAAGAAAAATGGCTCACCAAAGTATATAGATGTAAAAACTTCAGGCTAATAGACAAAAACAATTATATGGGTAGATAATATTTAGTGTCTAGCGGCAGCGTGTACTCCAAATAAGGTCCCAATATCAAGTCCTGGAAATGGTAGCCAGAAAGTCTGGATAGCTTGTAGGCTAGTGGGTAATATAAAGAGAGCAACCACGTATGAACAAATGCATCATGATAGGGAGCATATATACTATCCCAACCTAACCCCTAAATAAAAGACAGAGGGGGAGGAGGGGGGAGCCAAAAAGGCCCACCAAATATTACCTTTAATGTCCAGCAAGGCATAAGAGTCCAGGTCAAGGGGGAACCAAGAGGAGTAGAAAAGTTTCAATGGCGCCCAGACAAAGCCATGTCGCCCACCATCTTAAAAAGCTTATGCCGGGCATCATGGTCAGTGCCATAAACAAGCAACAACCGAGCAGTTGGCAAATACAGTAAAAAACGCCCTTAGTAACAATTTTATATTAAAAAGATCACTAAAAGGGGTAGATCTTAACATGGAAGATAGTAGTATACATACAAGACAATCAGAGAATCTAAGAAGAGAATGTTAAAACAATAAACAAACACAAGCAGAAACATCGATATTTGCACAAAAAATTAAATAAAGAGTTAAATAAAAACATACATATAAACATAAAAGGTCAACACAAACAGTAACCCAAATTCATAGGTAAAGACTAAGTAATATATATGGATAAATAGCTATCAATTAGACAAGAGGGTCGTCATATGGTCAGCATGGGGTATGTAGCGGTGCAGGCAGCAGGCCAAAGGAAGCCCACATATCAAGAAAAAATGTATTTGGGATGCTGATGCCGAATCGGTCGATACATTTACAGTATTTCCCTCCTCAATAATAATGACAGAGGGATCATCTTAAATCATGAGCGGAGTTCCACTCAAATTCATTTTGATATTTCTATTGATGAGGGTAGGATAGTTACATCCACCTTCTTTAAACCGACAGACAGGAACGATTATATACCATTAGACTAATGTCATCACCTTTCCCTGCTGTCGACTGTTCCTAAAGGCCGATTTTTGCACCTCAGGCGCAATTGCATGGATCTAGTGGAGTTTCACAGGGAAGCTGAGATTCTAAGATCTAGGTTTGTAGCAAAAGGCTATGATAGTGGTAGCCTTGATCTTACGATTAAGGAGGTGGGAACAAGAGACCGTCAAACTCTTCTTTGTGATAGACCACCCACTATGGATATTAGGGAGGACTTTGGTCTAGCTTTTTTGACCACCTTCTCAAGTCAACACTGGGCTATTAAACATATTTAAAAAAAAAACTGCCCGATGATTAAGAACGATAACATTTCGGGACCGCTTTTATCAGCTAACCCTAGGGTTCTCTTCAGAGGCGCTATTCAATAGCACCAAATGTCCTAGATCCGTCCTTCACGTCCAGTTTTCTTTGGAGATCTTAAAGGTTTTTACCCATGTAGAAAATGCAGGGTGTGCAAAATGAATGCTCTTCTGGGTAGAAGATTCACTGATTTCACCTCTACAGGGACAGGCATGACAGTCTTTTATAACATGCAGTACCAAATGTGTGGTGTATCTCTTGAGGTGCCCATGTGGGTTGGAGTATGTCACTAACATTGGAGCTGGTTTTGATAAACATAATGTGTCCAAACATTATGATCTTAAGCACAACATAGATCTTAAGGGCACGTTTTTATGACCCTGAAAAAATATGTGCCCCACTGGCGCGGTGGCAATGGCAAAAGAACTATATCTAGATCCGAAACTAACTGGATCCATAAGCTCGGTTGCCATGTTCCAGGAGGCCTTAACCTGTTGAGATCCGTGCTATAGCCGAATGACAGCTTTAGCACGGATCTGAATTGCCAACAAGCCATCAATTGACGGCCTGTCACTAGCACGTTCCCTGCGCATGCTCCAGAGTGCGCCGCAGGGAAATTCTGTGTTGGCCGTGTCCCTTGGACACAGCCAATCACAGATCGCCGCGAACAGCCAATCAGAGTGGCCATTTGCGATGCGATATGTGCGGCGAATGAGAGATGATCTCATATGTAAACATATGAGATCATCTCTCATTGCCGTTTTACACAGAGAACACTATCTAGGGAATACATTTAACCCCTTCCTCACCCCCTAGTGTTAACCCCTTCAATGCCAGTCACATTTATACAGTAATTAGTGCATACTTATAGCACTGATCGCAGTATAAATGTGAATGGCGCCAAAAATGTGTCAAAAGTGTCCGATGTGTCCACAAAACGTTGCAGTCCCAATAAAAATCGCAGATCGCTGCCATTTCTAGTAAAAAAATAATAATAAAAAGAATAATAATTCTGTCCCCTATTTTGTAGGAGCTATAACTTTTGCGCAAACCAGTCGCTTATTGCAATTTCTTTTTTTTTTTTTTACCAAAAATATGTAGAAGAATACGTATCGGCCTAAACTGAGAAAAAAAATGAGTTTTTTTTTTTATTGGGATATTTATTATAGCAACAAGTAAAAAATATTGTATTTTTTTTCAAAATTGTCGTCCTTTTTGGTTTATAGTGCAAAAAATAAAAACCGCACAGGCGATCAAATACCACCAAAAGAAAGCTCTACTTGTGGGTAAAAAAGGACGTCAATTTTGTTTGGGATCCACGTCGCACGACCGCGCAATTGTCAGTTAAAGCGACGCAGTGCCGGAAGCGGAAATTTCACCTGGGCAGTTGCGGGGTATATGTGCCCAGTAAGCAAGTGGTTAATGTAGAGTGGGACATCAACTGTTTTATCAAAAATAGTTGATGTCCTATTCATGTACATATGCTCTCCCTCTCTCTTTTTTGGATTTTTCCAGATTTTTTCTAAACTTTTGATTTATATTTACCCTTTATTTTTATAGTATTTATTTCATTTTATTTTTATTTATTTTTTCAAGTTATCCATAGGATTAATATTTGTAAAAACCTTTTTAATGTATTTTTATTAATTTATTTTGTTGTCCGATCATGTGGGGTTCGTTTTGGTTTAAACTTCACGATCTCTCGTGTATAAATGACTATTCTGTAACTGGAATGGTTTACGGACACATAGAAGACCATCTGGTTTATATAAATATACTATTCAAAATTTTAATTGGTAAATATGTTTTTTATCCACAAGATAACAGAGTTCCATCTCCAATAGCCTCTAACGTGATATTGAAGTAGCAATACACAATTTATCCACAAGATGTCATGTGAGTCCCTGGTTTGTGAATAATATTCTTTGAACTTCTTTTATAGGCTCCGTGTGTTGGTCCGCCTTGGAGCCAATGGATGCATTCCATCGGCGCCTCAGGCTGGTTAAATAACGCATGCGCGGGTCCGTGCCCCTGATGACATCAGTGTGACAAAACGATCATCTGGCGTCACGCACACACACTGCGCATTTGCGAATAACAGTAGCTAGATCAACACATTACGGAGCTTGTGATTTCTTCCTTGCAAGGATTGTTTTTATTTTCTCTGTTGAGGGAATGGTTTGTATCTTTTAATTCACCTTGTTTTAATAAATTATTTGAATGCCAGCACTATGGAAATTCAATAATTTTGCACCCTTGGGTGTATGCACACTACATCCTGATAAGAACCTGTGGATTATTCCGGAAGTATCTATGAATTACACCCTCACTTGGAATTGTGGATTTGAACCTCTCAACTCAGGATTGATGGAAGGATTTCCTAACGTTCCTGTGAGAATCATCCATCTACTTAGCCTGTTTGATTCCCCTGAGAAGGGCGGTCACTGGCTATTTGGTAAGCCTTGATTTTATCCTCTGGTGGCGGGCATCTTCACGTACTGGATTCCACCTAAATTTCCTTTCACATTGGATGTTCACTTATTTTTATTTTTATTTTGTGCGTGAACACGAGAGAGAGGAGCCAGACTGCAGGAGTTGGGAGTAGGCAGACCCTCCCCCCGGAGGCAATCGCCATCCTTCTCCATGCCCCTGGTGGCAATGGCGGTTGTGAGGGGGGCCTCCCACTCACCCCGCCCTACCTGCTCCACTTGGGAGCCTGACTGGGGCCCAACGGGACCCCAACGGGGCAGAGAGACTCCCCCTATGAGGGAGTGAGGGGGTCTAGCCCACCCAGCCAGCCCCGCAGGGCCTTCGCCTCTCTTTATTTTAGGAGACCTCATGGCCAAAGTGCGTGTGTGTTAAACCAATTTCGTGTGCGTGCAAGTGTGGTGTTTTTTTTGGGGGGGGGGGGGGTGGGCATACTAAGCACAGGCATACCTTGCATAGCACACCCACCGGGAGCCAGGCTGAGACCACCAAACTCAATTCACATGTAGCCGAGACCGGGATCCGAAACCTTGGCTGCAGAGGTGAACGGCTTGTCAGCGCAGTGCCAATCACGTTGAGCCACCACAGCTCCCACTGGATGTTCACGTTAAACTTACTGAAGTTTTCCTTTTAGGATTGTTCACCTGTGAACTGCATCTGTTATTATCGATTGATTTTTTTCACATGTTCACATTGATTATTAATATTAAACATAGAAAATAAGTGAAAAAGTAAAATGAGATTGAAAAGACTATATGAATAAGTCTTATGGCGAATAAAGTGGAAACACCACAGGTGCTCACATAGTCAACTAAGCACAGTGCAAATTATATTGATTAAAGTCTGTGAAACAATCCAAACAATCCAATTGAGTAGTGTGTATTGTAGTAAATGGTGTCAAAGAGGTGGAAGGCTCTCTGTGACTGATATGAAGCAGGAGGACCAGTTCCTTACATCCTGAATTGCTTGGATGATTTATTACCATTATTTGAAGTGTCCATCAATACCATCTGGCTGCTTTACTATTGAATGGTTTTCTATTAAATAATATCCATATGAATGCCTTAGGAGTTTCATTGACCTATTCAACATTGGAGTCATTTTGGAGTCTGGATACCAGTACCTTATAAGTTTGATCGGCCTAATAAGTGTATACTTACTTGGGTCCGATCGCTTTGGTAAGCCTCTCAACATTACTACTTGGTGGTGGACCTTCTATCAACTTTTTATTACAAGTTGTGTTGCAAAATTGATCTATTTTATGGTGTTGGCTGCTATTAATTGACTGCATTGTGATTAGAGCGGTGAACATATGTACACCTTGGCCCAGATTCACAGAGAGATGGGCGCACATTACACCGCCGTAGTGCACACACCGTACGGCATGCCAACGTAGTGCGGAGAGGCAAGCATTGCATTCAGCAAGCCAGTGGAAGTGGGTGTGACCCCATGCAAATAATGGTCCTAGCATGGTGCTGTATTTTACGCCCGGCGTATCACGAACTGCGCATGCGCTGTGATGTGGACGCATGCACAGCACCCTCCTGTGCCTGCTCACAACCACGCTGGCACAACTGCCTAAACTACGCCGGATCACCACGTACACCGTGAACTTAATGTGCGCCTAGCCAGACACACGTCCAACGCACAATACGTCGGCTTGTGTTCCCTGGTGCACCTCATCTATGGGGAATAACTTTACGCCGGACGTACAACTTACGCGCATCTCGCGTTGCATGCGTCGGGCGCACGCACGTACGTGAATCACTGTATTTCCCTCATTTGCATGTTTGAATGGCTAATCAATGGGAGCAGCACCATGCGTCCAGCCCATATGTGCGCCCACCCTACGTCGGCGTGTGCAAGCTACATCGGCGGGGTGTAGCCTGTTTTTAGGCGCATGTTGGTTTATGGGTCTGCCGCACACAAACGCCGGCGCACATTTGCACTTACGTTGCCGTAATGTGCTATACGTCGGCGCAAGTGCTTTGTGAATCTGGGCCATTGTATATATATTTGTATTTTGTCACTGTAATTATTAATATTGATTGATTTGTTTGGAATTTCCATTTTTTCACTTTGTCCTTTACCCATTGTCACATATGGTTTATTCCAGCGCTACACTTTTTGTACATGTGTGTTAAATTGTGCCTGGTGAGGAAGGAGTTAAAGTTGCCACGTGCAGGGGAAAGAAAATAACTCAGGTGGAAGGAGTCACCCACCCCTGCGTGAGATGCAGACTGGTTTGGCGCCAAAGGACAGAGTGACATGTCTGTGCCGTTAACGCCATTTGGAAAGCTGCAAACCCCCGATGTCTGTGCCGGGAGTCAACGCGATGTCTGCTACTGCTGGAGTCCCCCTGACAGATACTGAAATTAGAATGCAGACCCAGGGGAAGTTTGTCTTGTTTTCCAGCGGTAGGAGGAGGCCCCATGGCTGGAACCCTCTTCATCTACTGTGATTGCTGATCCAGAGACCGTGACTGTCTCATCTACATTGACTCTGCCAATCGGCTGTTACCCCGATCGTATCACCGGAGGTAAGCGATGCGGATGACGAAGAGTGTGTGCCTGTTGTGGAAGCAGTACCCTTGCTGGAGAGCGTACATGCCTGCTTGCTTTTTTTTTTTTATAAATATGATTATTGGTTTACATGCCTCAGCACTTCCTTGATGTGTCTCTTTGGGAGGAAGGGAAATGTTGCCTTCTGACGAGAGGGTGCAATCTCAATCCCAACCTCAGTGACAAAATATGTATAATAGTTAATATATATGTTGGTACATGCTTTCATAATTTTTTGTTTCACAGGTGGTTGATCAGCTATCAAAAACTGTCAGAGAATGGGGCAGAATAGATAGTCAGGAGTGTAAATGTTAAAATGTTACTGTATATAAATGCATACATGACAATGTTTAAAATGTTTGTATTGTTCTATTCTCTCCTTTCTTACTATTCTTTTATATTGCAACACAGATTCAGGTCAGGTATTCATGAGTGAATACCTTTTGTTGAGACAGTGAAGACAGTGTCTATTCAGGTGGGAGGAGTGTGTAGTGCCTGGGTACTTTATGGTACCGGTGCTAGTTAAATTTAGAGGGAAATCAGAGTGTAGTTAAACTCTGATCCTAATTGTTATGTGCTAAACAGGGTCTCTGTCTCAGCTTGGCTATGCTGTGGGCACATTCTATTGCGTGGGGGTGTTCTTCCAGCCCCAGTGCTACAGGTGGCAGCAGTGGAGACAAGGTTTGGGTGCTCTTTCCCAGCAGCCAATCAGCAGGGTTTGTCCTCACTGTGCATGCTGGGGAGGGGTATTTATGAGTCAGACACCATTGGTTTTGGGTCTTTTTCCTCGAGTGTGGCACCCACCTTTAGGGTGACCACATCACATCGCCCCGGCGTTATGGCCTACCTGGCCGGGGCGTGCGTGCCACGTGGTGTTCCTGGTTCCGGGACCATGATGGCCCGAAGCATCTGAACAGCGACGGGGACCAAGTGTGCAACTGGGTTCCCACCTTTGAGGATCCCAAGATGTATTGCTGTTTGTTGGGAAGTCCGTCTGAGGAGCGCCATTGAGAGGCTGGCGGTCCAAAAGGGCCCGACAAACCACCGGGATCAAGGTAGCCGGACACGAAAACGATCGTCCGATGATGGATCGTACGATTTTCGGATCGTGTGTACACTACTTTCGAGAGCCGATCACGACCGTTCATCCGATATTTTTCGATCGGACATGCGCGAAAATTTTCCTCGTACGATGTCAGATCGTATGATTTTCGTTTAGTCAGTACAGTACAATACAATAAAAATACATTACAACACTTGACATCACTTCCGATCTTTTTTTTCTGTCGTACGAGAATTTTCGTGAGTTTAATAACCTATTTTATTTTACTTGCTATTATTAAGCGAAAAAAGTTGTATGATCCATTGGCCGATATTCGGATTGTGTGTATGGGCCAAAAGGGATTGATCACCTGTCAGTCAGTACCTGGGCGACAAACTGAAGGAGATCAAGGCGCAATTCATTTAAGGAGGACTAGCACCACCACTACAAATCAGAGAAGTTCTGTGGCAGAGGTGTTTCCCTGACATTCACTAAGGAGAATCTGTGGCAGAGACTTTTCCTCAAGTTCATGTTCACCAAGGAGGGTCTGTGGCAGAGACTTTATCCTACAAATGTTTGAGTGATACTCCGGCTGCCAGGTCAGTGAGAGAGACCTAGTACAATAGACCCACTCACATAGAAGTGGCGCAGAAAGTGTTACATTTGGGAGCAGGACTGTTTCCCTATCATCACACCTGAATCTCCAGTTCTCCTTTCTTTTTCAACCTTATTTTTCTCACCACAAATTTATTGTTTTTACCCACCTGGGTGATTAAGAGCACAGCAAAGACCACCTGTTGCGGACATTCCTTTACGTCTACTAAATGCTATACGCATCATTCACCCCTAGGAATTCTGGGGAGCCACGAGGTAAATGTGCCACCCAAAACAACCAGCAGCTCCTCTGGGGGTAATGCTACACATGTAAATAAGATCTCTTCACATGTAAATAAAAAGTGCTCCAAATAGTGTAATATTGTAAAATAAAACACTTTGTAAAAAACTTTAACCATTACACTCACATCACATAATTTCAAAGCCGGCAAGTAAAACCACAGCAAGCAACTCTTGGAGAAAACGTCTGTAGTGGTATATAGTGTGGTCACGGCTGAACCCGAGGTCTACGGATTAGATATCGCTCTCATCCGTTCCTTTAGCTTGAACCGTATTGTGCATTATTGTGCATTGTGGTGGAATCAATGGGCTACTACTGCACCACAATGCAGCACAAAGAGGTGCACCATTTTTCCATGGCAAGAAACCACCACTCATTGGCATGTGCACTGTTAGCTGTGGCAGTGCGAGTACATTGTTCCCTATTGTATCAATGTGTTGGACTACCATGCAAATATGACAGTTCTGTTCATGTAGACCTAGGTCTCTCTCACTTTGATGCTAACTAACATTTAACCCCTAAGCCTAGCCCTTAACCCTGATCTTAGCCCTAGCCCTTAACCCTAACATGGGACTTTGGACATACAGTATTAAGGTTTCTGCACCACTTTGATGTGACAATTACTGCTAACCCAAAAAATAACTCTTACCCTAACATATAACCTCAACTCTATCCCTTAACACCAACATTTAACCTTGACTCCAGCCTTTAACCTCAAAACTAAGGATGAGCCAAACACCCCCCCTGTTCGATTCGCACCAGAACCTTTGAAACGGACCGAACGTTTGCGCGAACATTTAGAACCCCATTGACGTCAATGGGACTCGAACGTTCAAATTCAAAAGTGCTAATTTTAAAGCCCAATGTGCAAGTTATTGTTGGAAAACGTCTTTGAGAACCCGGGTCTTGCCCCAGGGAACATGCATCAATGGAAAAAAAGTTTTAAAAACTTTTTTTTTTCTGGAGCAGATATTTTTAATGATGCTTAAAGTGAAAAAAAAATAAATGAAAAATTCCTTTTACCACCTAAGGACCGCCGCATGTACATTTACGTTGGCAGAATGGCACGTACAGGCACATTGGCGTACCTGTACGTCCCTGCCTAGACATGGGTCGGGGGTCCGATCGGACCCCCCCCGGTACATTCGGCAGTTCCGTGGGAGTGATCCGGGATGAGAGGGCGGCTGTTCGTTTTTGTCCGCCCCCTCCGGATCGCTCCCAGCCAATGCGCGTCCGCCACCCACTCTCTTCCTGTGTAAACACAGGAAGGGGGAAGTGATGTAATCTCTCCTCTCGGCGGTATTTTTAACCACCGCTGAGGAGAGAAGACATCACAAGTGAGTCAGCACAACACTACACTGACACACAGGCACGTAAACCCCCCTCCCCCCGATCACCCCCCCACCCCCCTGTCACAGTGTCACTGAATGCAGTGATCATATATGTACTGATCACTGCATTTAGTGTCAGTGTGACAGGCAGTTAGTGTTAGGTCCAGGGTAGCCCCAGTACCCCCCTAATAAAGTTTTAACCCCTTGATCACCGCCCTAGTTAACCCTTTCACCCCCTATTGCCAGTGTCACTAAGCGATCATTTTTCTGATCGCTGTATTAGTGTCACTGTTGCCAGTTTTTTTTTTTTTTATTGCGATTTTTTTTTACTAAAGACATGTGGCTGAATAAATCAATTTAATCAATTCACACATCGATCAGATAAAAAAAAAAATCAAAGTGCTTATGGCTACCAATAAATTTAAACTTTTTATTTTATAGGAAAATTAAACAAAATTTCTGATTAGTCATGTGTTTTAATATACTCTTTATATATTTTAAAATGCTTGCATGCTTCTTGTTGATTTACTGTTTGCTTTAAGTTTCCTCTCAGCAAAGCATGACAAATGCAATTATTTGCATGAAAATAAATCTGTTGTTAGAAAACTTAAAGAATTTTACAAGACTGCCTATCAGTTTATGATCAGTTTAGAAGTTCAGTGAGTTTTCTCAAGGTGTTTCTGTGTGATATCTGTAAACATTACAATCCGTTCAAATCTCCTTTTGTAAATTGTTAGGCTACATTCACATATGAGCATAGCAGCACATTTTATGTCACGTTTTGGTGCGACAGGTCTTGAATGCACCAAAGAAGCTGGATTACCAGATTTTGAAACTGAGGCAAACATGTTTGGCGAAATGTGTTTTTGTGAATTTCTTTGCGTGTTTTGTTGGGCACAACATTGGGGGGGGGGGGGGGACTGCCACATGTAGCTAGGGCCGTTTTAATAGCATCATAGGCCCCTGGGCAAAGTAATGCTCTGGGGCCCCTACAATGGAGACAGTGCAGGTAAACAGATATCAAGAAGGTAGGAGGCAGACAAGCGGAGCTTCCTCTTTTGGGTGGAGCTCCGCATTAACTACATGAACAATCATTCTGTACAGCAAAGAAACAGTGGGAAAATACTACATACATAAAGTAACAAAGCTGTCCTGTGCATATAATATATCTGCTAGATTGATGCCTCCCCCATCACTATGGCCCCTCTGCAGCTTGCCTCCCCTGTGTATCCATCACTCTCAGTGCCACCATAGGGCCCCCAATTTTGGGGCAGCGTGAGCTCAAGGACCAGCTGCTTTGGGAAAATGCAGGGGCCCCCCATGCAGCTGGGGCCCCTGGGCATTGCCCAGGTGTGCCCTCTCATTAAAACAGCCCTGCATGTAGCCAGTTTTCCCTGAAGACAGCGGTGTCCCAAATCTTTATTCCTTCCCTTGAAATTCTCCTGCAGAGTCAGACAGGTGGGCTGGTTAGGGTAAAGTCCTGTACACACTGGCAAGAATCTCGTCAGGAAAAAAACATTGCTTTTCCCGACGAGATTCTTGGCAAGAATCTCTTGCCGCCCGAGTGTACAGACTCTCCTTTCAACAGAACCACGGTTCTGTTGAAAGGCAAGTACGCGGTGAAGTCATTGTGTATAACAAGCATGCGCTCGTCACATTTGATGCCGTCGCCGCCATCTTGCTGCACCCTACCTATGCCTAGGAAGCTACCGCGCATGCGTCAAAGTCATTTCTTGCATGCACGGGTTTCCACGACGACCAGGTAAATATACACACTCTCTGGTTTCTCAGCAGGAAATCACTGCAGAGAATCTCACGATGAGAAAATAGAGAACATGTTCTCTATTTTTCTTGTCTAGATTCGGGGCAGTTTTCTTGTCAAGAAACCTGAAAGCCTCGTACACACACTCGGTTTACTCGGCAGAAAGCTCTGCCAGGGGTTTTCTTGCTGGTTCTTGCTGAGTAAACCAAGCGTGTGTCTTCGTATATCACTGAACACAGAAGCAGTGTACAATATGGTTAGGTTGGCAGAGGTAATTATGTAAGCGTTCCTGGAAACATTTGCTTATAGCCAAGTGTGAGGGCAGACCAGCAGAAGAGTGGGGAGGGAACAGTCAAACTAGGGCACAGTTCAGTTCAGGTGTGCCCTCTGTGCATGCACCTAGGTTTCTTATGCGTGTGGCGCAGTCATTAAAGCATATTGTGTTGGTAAAACGACTGTGGCTTATGTGTGCTATGTATAAGGGGAGTGCACTCCGGTTTTATTTGGCTATGCCCTTTTAGGCCCCTCCCACTGTGCTCAGCCTGAGCAGTCTCCAATAAAGTTTTTTTTTGGAGATTCTCTGTGAGTCTCTATCCTTTTCAACTGGCATATACTTGTACTATTCTCATAATAAAATTAGCAGATTATCTTGCAGTGCTGCCAAATTATGCAAAATGATCGATAATATTCAGCGTCAGCCAGGCCCAGATTGGCTATAGGGCAAACCAGGCATTTGCCCGGTGGGTCACAGCCACTTGGGCCGCCAGGCTGCTCTTTAAACCCGTGCCACCCATGCAGCCTCTCCGTGGCCACCCGGCTGCCAGTTAAGCTCAGCCATCGGCACCATGGGGAGGAGCTAGATAAGACGACTTCGGCCTCTTTACGGCCGTATCATCCATCGAAGCTGGGGGGCATGACTGTAAAGGGGGAGGAGCCATAGCAGATGCCTTGTTCTGTTGTGAAGTTCCGGAGGATTACAGAAAACGTGAGTATAGTCCCCTGTAACCTGGATAGGAGGAGCAGTGGGGGTGGCTAAATAATATAGAACAAACATTCTCTCCATCTTCCTCCTGCAGTGTCAGAATGCCTGCAAGAGGTAGAGGAGACTACAGGAGGAAGATGGAGAGATTGTTCTATATGCAGCCGCCTCCTGCTTCTTTCTGCTGCCCCCCCCCCTTGGCTCTCCACCTCACCTCACCCATGCTCTTTGCATCCTCATGCTCTAGGCCCCCCCAGTGCTCTCCACCTCCCCCCATGCTCTCTGCCGCCCCCCCAGTGCTCGCCACCTCCCCCCATGCTCTCTGCCGCCCCCAGTGCCCACATGTCATGGGCTGCTCAATCCAAAATGCCCGGGCCTACAGTATTTTTTGTCCCAGTCCGGGCCTGGTGTCAGCCAATCAGCTCAGTTTGATAGAATCCAATCACATCTCTGTTTCCGCCATGCAATCTCATAATTGGCTTAATCAAAATACAATTTTATTCATGAACCAAGTATCTCAGTTCTGGCGATTGATGCAAAATTATTGATAATATTCTGCCACAGCTGATCAGCTCAGTTTGATAGAATCCAATTTGAGTCTACTGTTAATGGGAAGGGAAATTATGGCTATTTGATTGCAGATTTGATTGTTTTCATCAATTCACACATGGCGTTTGTGACCACCATAAAATTTCAACTTTTTTCTTTATAGGAAAATGAAACAAGAATTCTGAAATGTTGTCATAGTCGTTTTTTTTTTTTAATTTTATACAATTCTTGGATGCATCTTGCTGATTTACTTTTTGTTTTAGGGTTCTTTACTACAAAAGCATGACAAATGCAATTATTTGCATGGAAATAAATCTGTTGTTAGAAAACATAAGGAATTTTGCAAGACTGTCTATCAGTTTAGAAGTTCAGTGAGTTAGTTCAAGGTGTTTCTGTGTCATATCTGTAAACATTACAACCTGTTCAAATCTCCTTTTTTAAATTGTTTCCATGATGATTAGGCTACATTCACATATGAGCATAGCAACACATTTTATGTCACATGTTTTGGGTGCGACAGAACTTGGATGAACCAAAGAAGCTGGATTACCACATTTTGGCACTGGACCAAACACGTTCTTTGTGTGTTTTGTCAAGCAGAAAATGCTTGACAAACTGCTACTTTCATCTAATGGGGTACCATTAAGAAATAATGGCACTGTAAGCGTGTTGGGCATTGTAGCATGTTTTTCAGGTGTGAATGCAGCCTAATGGCCCATACACACGATCCGAATATCGGACGAAAACGATCGTCCGATGATGGATCGTACGATTTTCGGATCATGTGTACACTACTTTCGAGAGCCGATCACGACCGTTCATCCGATATTTTTCGATCGGACATGCGTGAAAATTTTCATCACTTCCGATCTTTTTTTTCGTAAGAGAATTTTCGTGAGTTTACTAACCTGTTTTATTTTACTTGCGATTATTAAGCGAAAAAAGTCGTACGATCTATCGGACGACATTCGGATCGTGTGTATGGGCCATAAATGTTTCGAGAATATACACTTCAGATACTGGAAGTCACCTCATTAGATCTTACTGTTCTTGCCATTTCCCCTCCCATACTATTCCGTCCCCAGTTCCTCCCTTCCTTAAATATTTTAAAAGCGATTCAAACATTGGTGGCTACGGTTCTTCAGACACTCTCTTTAAATGGCTCTCTAAAGTCCTTTCTGGCAAGTGACAGTACTGTATTTTAGAGCCTATCTAGTACATTTTGGTATTCAAGTGGTATTCTGTAATCAACATTTTGCTTGAATTTCTGTAAACTATCAAAATGATGTCAAAGTATGCACTGCAATGTAACCAGTGAATGAGTCTTCATTATAATTAAAGCATGCAAAAAAAAAAAAAAAAGTGAAACTCTGTAATTTGGAAACATCTCTGTAACAGATGTGATGTGTAAGTACATTTTACCTGTAGCTAACCATCTAACAGACTACATAGCTGCAATAAAGCCTGGGATAAAAGGGGGGTGGCATGAAGTAGGCTGTTATGGAACATTACACTGTCAAGCTTCCAGAATAGAAGAATAGAAGACATTAATTTTGACTTTCAATCATCATCATTATTCACAGATCCCCCCTTAGTTGCCTTATCAATAAAGATTTCTGAACTTCTGCTATGGACAGAAGTTAAAGTGCTTGTAACCCTAAAAAAAACTAAGATCCTGTTCCTTTAACCACTTAAGGACCGGACCAATATGCTGCTAAATGACCCAAGGGTTTTTTACTAGGGTTGTCCCGATACCACTTTTTAGGACCGAGTACAAGTACCGATACTTTTTTTCAAGTAGTCGCCGATACCGAATACCGATACTTTTTTTTTTTTTAAATGTGTCCACAAATGCAGCCATGTTCCCCCACAAATGCAGCCATGTCCCCACACAAATGCAGCCATGTCCCCACACATATGCAGCCATGTCCCCACACATATGCAGCCATGTCCCCACACATATGCAGCCATGTCACCCACATATATGCAGCCATGTCACCTCCATATCCCCCATATATGCAGCTATGTCACCTCCATATCCCCCATATATGCAGCCATGTCACCCCCATATATGCAGCTATGTCACCCCCAAATATGCAACCATGTCACCCCCATATATGCAGCCATGTCACCCCCATATATGCAGCTATGTCACCTCCATATCCCCCATATATGCAGCCATGTCACCCCCATATATGCAGCCATGTCACCCCCATATATGCAGCTATGTCACCCCCATATATGCAGCTATGTCACCCCCATAGCTGCATATATGGGGGTGACATAGCTGCATATATGGGGGTGACATGGCTGCATATATGGGGGTGACATGGTTGCATATATGGGGGTGACATAGCTGCATATATGGGGGTGACATAGCTGCATATATGGGGGTGACATAGCTGCATATATGTCACCCCCATATATACAGCCATGTCACCCCCATATATGCAGCTATGTCACCCCCATATATGCAGCTATGTCACCCCCATATATGCAGCTATATCACCCCCATATATGCAGCTATGTCAGCCCCATATATGCAGCCAGTTCCCACATACCTACATCCTGCATCGCCGCTGCCGCCGCTTAGTTAATACAGGCGGGGAAGATAACAGCTTTCATTTGAATAGCTGTATCGTTTCCTCCCCCGCCGCGTATAGACACTCCCCCTTGCTCGCGATCTGTCCAATCACGAGCAAGGGGGAGTGTCTATGTGCGGAGCCGCGGGAAACGATACAGCTATTCAAATGAAAGCTGTTATCTTCCCCGCCTGTATTAACTAAGTGGCGGGGATGCAGCGATGGTGCGCTGCGGCGGCGGCGGCGGGGGCGAGTATTCTATTCTGGTATCGGGGGTATTTGCGGGAGTACAAGTACTCCCGCAAATACTCGGTATCGGTCCCGATACCGATACTGGTATCGGTATCGGGACAACCCTAGTTTTTACAATTCAGCACTGCGTCGCTTTAACAGACAATTGCGTGGTCGTGCGACAAGGCTCCCAAACAAAATTTGCGTCCTTTTCTTCCCACAAATAGAGCTTTCTTTTGGTGGTATTTGATCGCCTCTGCGATTTTTATTTTTTGCGCTATATACAAAAATAGAGCGACATTTTTGAAAAAAAAAAACAATATTTTTTACTTTTTGTTATAAGAAAAATCAAATAAACTAAATTTTAGTCAAACATTTAGGTCAAAATTTATTTAGCCACATGTCTTTAGTAAAGAAAAAAAGCCATAAAAAAAAAAATAGCTACCTAGCGGGAACAGCGACACTAATACAGCGATGATCAGTAAAATGATCGCTTAGTGACACTGGCAATAGGGAGTGAAAGGGTTAACTAGGGCGGTGATCAAGGGGTAAAAAAACTTTATTGGGGGGTACGGGGGCTACCCTGAACCTAACACTAACTGCCTGTCACACTGCCTGTCACACTGACACTAAATGCAGTGATCATACATATATGATCACTGCATTCAGTGACACTGTGACAGGGGGGAGGGGGGGTGATCGCAAGGGGTTAATGTGCCTGCGTGTACTGGTGTTGTGCAGACTTACTATGTGATGTGATCTCTCCTCAGCGGCGGTTGAAAAAAACGCTGAGAGCAGAGATCACATCACTTCCCTCTTCCTGTGTTTACACAGGAGGAGGAAGTGACACTGCAGGGGAGTACACGCATTGTCTGGGAGCGATCCGGAGGGGGCGGACAAAAGCGAACCACCGCCCCCTCAGCACGGATCGCTCCTACAGCCACCGGGACCGTCGCATGTACCGGGGGGGTCCCGATCGGACCCCCGCACCACGTCAAGGCAGCCACGTACAGGTACGTTGATGTGCCTGTCTGTGCCATTCTGCCGATGTAAATATACATGCGGCGGTCCTTAAGTGGTTAAAGCATGATGTGTATAGCACAGTGCTTGTGCTATGTAATTTTTCCCTTCCTATCTTGTAAAAAACCTGACTGATCCTACCAGTTCCTGTGTTCCCCTGCCTCTGCTGACCACAGTAATCAGGGCTGCTGAGCCCTGATTATCATGGTCAGTTTTTTGTGCCTCCATCATCCGCATCTTATGCCGCGTACACACAATCATTTTTCGTCATGAAAAAAACAACGTTTTAAAAAAAAGTCATTTAAAATGATCATGTGTGGGCTTCACATCATTTTTCGGGTTCTGAAAAACAAAATTTTATTTTTTTACAACATGCTGTATTTTTTAACAACGTTTTAAACAATGTCGTTTTTCAAACGCAAGTTTTAAGACGGGAGTCGATCGTTCTGGTAAAACTACCATTTGTAATGGAGTATGCACAGTCATCACGCTGTAACAGACAGAAAATCGTAGGGTTTCTCTCCATAGATCTTGGTGGGCTAGCACAGGGAGATCATGTGACTGCACTGTGGTGTGACAAAAATTTTAATTATTTAACTTTTTCATTTAAAAAAAACAAATCCACTATAGTGAATGGCAGAATGCCCGGAGGGGATACATGTACAGTCACATAGTTTAAAATCACTTTAACCCTGTATGCCTAATGCAGTCAAAAATCCTCCTCTGGAGGGCTCATGCCTAGCCATAGATGCCTAGTCAGTGAGCTCTGGGCCACTCCAGCCAACCGAGACCTCCAGCGTCATGAGCACCCCCGCTCTCCGCACATATCGCCCCCCCCCACAGATTGCGGACACCCCACAGACTCCCCCGATGCACTCGAGGACCATGAGGAGAAGCCTGAATTACTCTTCTGGGACAAAGAATGAGTGGGCCGCGAGTCCCAAGATGGCGGCCGCTCCACCTTACACATCCCAGGATCGCCTAGCAGGCACTCCGGCCATAGCCTCATCCAACTCACAGATGCTCGGCCTCACAGTGAGTACAGCTGCCCTGGGTCCTGTCTCCCCTGCCTCCACGGAATCCCTGCTGGATCAGACCCTGGAGGTGCTGGGTCTCTCCCCCATGGAAGCCGCCCCCCCCCCCAGCAGCTACTACAGTCTGGGGATTCAGGCCTGGTTCCTCCTGTGTCAGTAGCAGATATGTTCACTAAATTTGCTGAACTCCTGGACAGGGGCTTACATGATATAGCCACCAAGATTACAAATGACATTAAGGCAGAACCCCGCACCATAGGTTCCCGTATTGAACTAGTTGAAAACCATTTAGAAACCACCATTGCAAGAACAAACCAAAATACTAACTGCATCCAGACCCTGCAGGATCAACTCGATACAGCCAATGCTAAAATCGACAAACTCGAGAACAGGAACAGGCGCTACAACTTTAGGGTTAGGGGTCTCCCTGAGTCCTACAGGGATGTCCCTGACACAATTCGGTCACTCATTAAGGAACTGATTCCTGATATCCCTCTTCACAGGCTGGAGCTCGACCGAGCTCATAGGGCCCTGCGGCCCCCAAGGTCTGACGGCCTCCCCAGGGACATTGTGGTGAAGCCACACTTCTATACTGTTAAGGAAGAGGGGATGCACAAATCATGAGCCATGTCCAAGCTCTCATTCCAGGGCCATGAGCTCCAAATCTTTGCCGACTTATCTCCGTCCACCATTCAGAAGAGAAGAGCCCTCAAACCACTGCTCAACATATTGATAGAAAAATAAATCAAATATTGGTGGCTATTCCCATTCCAACTCAAGCTCATCTACAAAGGCAAACCCTATACGTTTGCCTCCCTGCAGGAGGGAGAAATTATTTTGCTGAAGCTGGGCCTCATCAGACAAGATCCAAATCTCCAGCCTTCTGGACCTGCTCCCAACTCGTCGAAAAGACTGTTACCTACCAGCCCTTTACAACCAATATGGGAATCTACCAGATCCGAGAAGTCCAAGGACACTCCTCCACCATGAGCCGCTTGGGTCTCCAGGACTTCCTTTTTTGTTTTTTGAGTACAGGGACGGCTCAGTCTCCTTTCGCACCTCACTGAGCTAAATTGACCACGTGCGCCCTTTCTTGCCTCAATTTAGGCAGCCACATGAGGCCTTCGCCCCTAAGGGTTTTTTATTCTGGTTTTCATCCATTTCACCGAACAGAACACTCTGACTGGATGGGGGGGGGGGGGTGGAGGGGGAGGACTGATTCCTGTTTTTGCACGCCTATTGCTTTTGCACACTTAGCTGGAAACAGATGGTTTCCACACCTTTCCTATTCCCATCCCCTCTCCACCACCCCTCCCTAGTCTCTCCCTCCACCTTCTCTACCCTTTCCCCTCCACCCATTCCTGCCCATTCCCCTCATCCCATCCCTCTCTAGCTTTATTGTAGGACTCGGTAAGTCTATCTGATATAGGTTATGGTTCTAGATTTGTTTTTCTCTGTTTTTGTCCTCGCTAAAAAAATATATATATTTTTTTTTCTCTCTTCTTCTCCCCTTTCAATGATATGGTCTCTATGGGTGCTCGATATGTTTTCGGGCACCATGCCTGCTTTACCAATTTATAAGCATGATTTTAATTGGCCTCACGGCTGGAGTGGTGCTCATGCACCCCATCCTGCCTTGAAGAACAGGTTTTACACCCTTCTCTTGACAGGACTGCTCCCCTTTTCGTGGAGGAGAGCCTTTCTTTGGTTCACCTTAAGGATGGAGGACCCTATATACTCCAGTCCCCGGGAACTCTCTTGTTTCTCGGCTCTTTCTCCTCTCTCTTTTCTTCCTTCCACCTGTGTCTTTCTAACAATTGTTCTTTTGCAGTGACCGACTTGAGAGGGGCCCCGCGACTTACACCAGCAAAGTTGGAGACCATCTTTTTGCAGGAGGAATGCTTTGCAGCTTGTGGAGAGGAAACAGTGGGTGCCCTTGTTGTGCTGGTTTGTTTCTACCCTCTGATACTGCCTGATACTGCCCGACATTCATACACTCTAAATTTCCTACCTTTTATCTGGCCAATGCGGAGGACAAACGAAAGGGGTGGGGATTCTCTTTTCCCACAAATTTAAATTCTCCCTTAAATCGGAACATAAAGACCCGTAGGGCAGGTACATTTTGATCATTGGGGAACTGGATAACCATACCTACTCTTTCCTCTCATACTACGCTCCTAACAAGGGTCAATTCCCTTTTTTTCAATCAATGTCGAAGACCCTGACACCCTTATTGGAAGGTACGGTAATACTTGGAGGCGACTTTAACGCCACTTTTGATCAGGGCCTGGACAAATCTCGCCCCCCCCCCAGCCAGATGCCTCACTAGACCCACTAAACAAAGTTTACGTATTGCTAAACTCTTTTTTGATCACGGCCTTGTTGACATCTGGAGGGAGATCAACCCAACAATGAGAGATTATACTCATTACTCTAGCCCTCACTGCTCCTTTGCGCGTATAGATCACATATTCGTTCCCACCGCTATAGTTCCTCTGGCCTCCAAGTCACACATTAGAGACTTCATCTGGTCAGATCACTCCATGGTTTTCCTAACTCTCCAGCGCCCCAAACGCAGCCACTGTGCCCCTCATCTGGGAGACAAGGGCTGTACTCGGAAAGCCGCTGGCTCTGATAGGCTCTGATAGGCACTTCCGCACAGCCAACCAGCTGCCGTTATTCAGGTGGTCGGCGCTCAATGTCCGGCCACCTGAATAGACCAGCAGCAGCTGGCAACAATAACATACATTCATGTAATGCATGAATGTATGTTATTTTCAGTGGCAGTGCGGAGCCAGAGGGGGCAGTGCTCCAGCGCCCTCTATGGACGAACCGCCTCTAGAATGAGCTGAGGGAGAAAGTAAAACATTAGTTAATTAGTTGTATTAGTTAGAAATAGCATAAGCTTCTTTAAAGAGAAGGGTTTTCCGAGATTGTCTAAAGATGAATAGAATAGGGGAAAGTCAGACAGATTGGGATAGGGTGTTCCAAAGTATGGGAGAAGTTCTGGAGAAATCCTGTAGGCGAGCATGGGAGGAGGTGACAAGAGAGCTAGAGAACAGGAGATCTTGGGAGGACCGAAGAAAGCAGCTTGGTTGATATTTTGAGACTAGCGGTATTATGTGTAGCAGCTAGATGTGCTTCCTTACCACACAGAAAACGTATCATGCCACAGACAGGCCTAATTTTCTGCCACAAGCCTAAATTTTTATGGAGCATCATCCCTTTTCTTACACTGCAATAGAACATACTGCTTTTTGCCTTTATCAAACATGGAAAAATTGCTTAAGAGTTCACTTTAACATGATGAATCAGAGCAGTTAATAAGAATAAAACAGTGCAATTAAAATAAACAGCAGATTTAAATCTGAATTAAATGTTTTGTCTACAATCCACACATGATAAATAAAGTACACAGTAATTATGCTAACATGTCCTTTTGATCTCGTCTATATTAAAACTTTTATTGTTGTTTTGGGTAGAGAGTTAGGCAAGCCATAGATGATGCAATTTTCTTTCCTGCAACCTTCCATAGCAACCTTCCATAGCACTACAGCGGGACCTCGGATTACGAGCATAATCCGTTCCAGGAGACACTTTGGCTGAACTCGGCAAACCTCAGAAAGACTTCGTACCTGAGATTTACAGAGGTCAGCCTTGATGTCCTTGGGCCATTTACGTGCATTTCCGAATGGCGCCGATCGGCTACGATCGGCGACGTTCAGCTCTACTCCGGTGCCCCCTACCTCAGGCCAAAAGCTGTACTGCACACCACTTTGGCCTCAATCATGCTCATTTTGCGAGACAACACTCGCAAACCGAGTCATGATTTTTTTTAATACAATGCTCGTATTACCGCATTAACCGTGTTACTTGCAAACCTAGGTTCCACTGTATTGTGTTCTGCCAGCGGAGGAGTGCGGGGAGCTTTCCCTGTCGACAGAACACAATGATTACTGCTGGTTACTATAGCCATCGGCAGAAATTGTATGCAAAAAATCCAACAGTAGACGTGCAGAACAGAATCATTTTTTCGCTTTGTTTTGGATATATTTGTAATGTTACACATTTTGTTGATTTGTTTCAATAATCATTTAGTTTTGTTTAATTTCATTTCATTTATAAATTTTCGAACAAATTCCAAATATCCAAATATTCAGAACTATTCTAATTCGGATTGATTGAAAAATAATCGACTGACTCAAATTTCATGTGAAGAATAGCTGGCTGTTAAGGACGGGGCCGGGAAGCGGCCACCAGGTCCTTAACAATTAATGACTCATGAGCTGTCAGCGGGCTTCCCCGAAATGTAAACAAAAAAATGTCGCTAATAAAAAATTCAGAAATAAGCAGGCCAGCAAAAGGGGGGGGGGTGAGTGATCACTAGACATATGCATTCGTTTTCGTCCGAATGCATTTTCGTCCGAATTTCTGGTATTTTGGTTATCGTTTTAACAAACGAAAACAAATGCAAAGAATACGAAAAACGAAAGATCCGGCATAAACAAATGCTTTAGTTTAGTCGGTTGAATGTGCCTAACCTTAACTCTATTAGTCCAAGATTATTCTACATAGAGAAAAAAGATTCAACATTATAGAGAGAAAAGATTCAACATTTTAGAGAGAAAAGATTCAACATTTTAGAGAGAAAAGATCGCTGCTGGAATTGGGTGGGGGAAGTAAAAAAAATAATGATGACGATGAATGTTATTGGCTGATTGTAACCAAAGAGGAGGAGCAGTAAAATAGCTAGAACTAACTTAACATTTCAACATGAACAATGAAGATTTAACAAAGCGTCGAAAAATGTTGAATCTGTCATTGAAGGCTTATGGTGTCTGTTGATAGTTCTAAGAAGATTCGACGGAGCAGCTAAACCGTACAACATCGCAATCATACATTTCTGGTCAAATGCTCGGCCCATAGGCTATAGAACAATTCTATTGTTGGTTGACTAGTAATAATAATTAATAAATATAATTATTAATAGTCATACAAGATTAGAATTCTACTATAGCTTGTAGGCGGAACATTCGACCGGAAAAGTATGATTGCAGCGTCGTAAAGTTTTGCTGCTCTGTCAAATCTTCTTTAACCACTTACCTACTGTGCACCTACACCCCCTTCCTGCCCAGACAAAATATAAGCTTCCGGCACTGCGTCGCTTTAACTGACAATTGCGCGGTCGTGCGACGTGGCTCCCAAACAAAATTGGCGTCCTTTTTTTCCCACAAATAGAGCTTTCTTTTGGTGGTATTTGATCACCTCTGCGGTTTTTATTTTTTGCGCTATAAACAAAAATAGAGCGTCAATTTTAAAAAAAATTCAATATTTTTTCCTTTTTGCTATAATAAATAATCCAAAAAATATATAAAAAAAAAATTTTTTCCCTCAGTTTAGGCCGATACGTATTCTTCTACATATTTTTGGTAAAAAAAAAATGCAATAAGTGTTTATCGATTGGTTTGCGCAAAATTTATAGCGTTTACAAAATAGGGGATAGTTTATGGCATTTTTTTTTTTTTACTATTAATGGCGGCGATCTGCGATTTTTTTATTGGGACTGCGACGTTATGGCGGACATTTCGGACACTTTTCTGACATTTTTGGGACCATTTACATTTATACAGTGAAAAATGCTATAAATATGCATTGAATACTGTATAAATGTGACTGGCAGTGAAGGGGTTAACCACTAGGGGGCGGGGAAGGGGTTAAATGTGTGTCCTATGAGTGTTCTAACTGTAGGGGGAGGGGGGGGTGACTGGGGGAGGTGACCGATTGTGTCCCTATGTACAAGGGACACAACCGCTCTCCTCTCTCCCTGACAGGGACGTGCAGCTCTGTGTTTACACACAGAGCTGCACGTCCCAGCTCAGTTACTGAGCAATCGCGTGTGCCCGGCGGCGATCGTTGCCGCCGGGCACTCGCACGGGATCCCCGCAGAGCGGCGGGTGCGCGCGCGCCGCCGGCGACGCGCGCGCGCCCGCCCGCGGCTTTAAAGGGACATCACGTCATATGACGTGATGTCAGAACAATGGAGTCGTCTGCCCGCCGTCATTTGATGGTGGGCAGATGACAAGTGGTTAAACATTCGACAGACACCATAAGCCTTCAATGACAGATTCAACCTTCATTTGTTCGGATTTTCGGACGAATGCAATTTCCAACAAAAAACTAAATAAATGAAAACAAATTTCGGGAGTAACTAAATACATTTATTTTTTGGACGAAAACCCGAAACTAAATATTTCAGTCTGCACATGTCTAGTGATCACATGGTACAGGCAGCGGGTCAGTACACTGAACAGTAGACATGTACAGACTGGAATATTTTGTTTTGTTTTTTCGTTTTTCGTTTGGAAAATAAATTTATTTAGTTACTCCTGATTTATTTAGTTTTTCGTTGGGGAATAGCTTTCGTCCGAAAATCCAATAATACTTGGTTTCTGTCGAATGGTCAAAAGAATATTAGACGGAACGTCGAATCTTTACGTCGAATCGTACATTTCCGTTCGAATATTCCGCCTACAAGAATTCTAATGTTGTATGACTGGTAATAATGTTGAATCTATTTTCTCATAAATCGAAATCTATTCTCTGTAATGGCGAATCTATTATTTCTATAGTGTCGAATCTTTTCCCTATAATGTCGAATCTCTCTATATCGAATTTTTACCGCAACGAAAACGAAAATAAAGCATTATTTATGTTGGATCTTTCGGATTTTGTTTCTTACGATTTCGTTATCGTTTGTTAAAACGATAACGAAAAAAACAGATTTTCGGACAAAAATGCATTCTAACGAAAACAAATGCACATGTCTACTGAACAGTAATCGGCTGTTGTTCGATGGTTAGGCCTGTGCACAAGGCACATTCTGGCAGGACATCATATGAAGTCCACCCAGATCGACTGTATGACCACTAATACAGAAGTGGGGATTGTGGGTTAAAATGTCAAAATGTCACTGCCATCACCACCAGTGTGTGTGCATGGGGGGGCAGTGAAAGTTAACTCCCCATCCCTATCTTGCACTGGTGGTAATGGCAGTGATATTTTAACCTACCATCGCCCTTCTGCTTTTGTGGTTATACAGTGAAAGTTAATCCACCCCCACTTATTCATTGGTGGTCATGGGGGAGTAAAATTTCAATGCCACTCAATCCTTGCCCCCTTGTCTTGCCCTATTGTTGATCACTTACCCAGTCATGGGATCCCGCGCTGCTCTCTTACCCTCCAGGCCGGGACTTTGCTTGTACTGTGAAATGAGATAACTCCTCCCACAGTACAGTGTTCCTTTCAGTGGCAGGTGGTGGAATATAGAGTGTGTTCCAGTGCCCGGCATCCTGCTGCACACTCTAAACTCAGTTATCGGCACATAATTGGGGGATAGCTGGTAAGCATGCTTTTCCAAAGCACCATCCTATCAGCACGTGGAAGGACAGGCTGCTGTGTGGATGTGCTGCTCCCGCAGCTGAAAGGCTACACTAGCCTAGCTTCTATGCTGTTAAAAGGTACTTGGGGGGGGGGGGTGTTGACCCCCCTAACCCCCCTTATCTATGCCCCTGGCTGTTGGGTACCCTTGTTGTGCACTGCTGCTGTGTGTTGCTCCTAGCTAACAGTTCTATTGGTCCAAGCTACAGAGACCATTTTTTTTTTTAAATAAATAAAACATTTAAAATAATGCTGTTTTTAAGAATCACAGAAGATTTAAAACCAACAAAGAAGATCAAGGAATTTGAGATTTCAAATGATAGACCTCATGGAGATACAGTAAGGTCATTAAGGTCTCAACACATAGATGACACCAGGTATTATATAATTCCCTATGCAAGTTTCTTAGAAAAGCAAAGAAAACCTTTAAATGACTTTGTGAAATTTTTCTTCGGCTCACTGTTCTACAGTCTAGATCACGGAATGAAAACATACTTTTTTAATGTGGTAATTGTAAGCATTTACGATATCTCTAAATCAATTCATGTGTTATATAGGCATTTTACCTGGAATTTCATCTTGTTTATTTGAAAACGAACGCACTGTTTCCTAAATACAATTTTTCCAACCACTGCCTGAACTTGAGTGGACAGCTGTCTTGTTTTTGTTTTACAGAGGAGCAGCCTGATTGGTCATATCTACTGTAAGACTGCCAATCAGACCTATAAATCTGTCACAGATAGAGTGTGCTAATGATGGTATGTTTGACACCTTATTCTCTGCAGACTAGGCTGGAATAGGAGAGCTATCCATTATGAGACAGGTTTGTTATTATAATTATTATTATTATTGTTTGCATATGACCAACAGCTTGCACAGCACTGTTATATGTAGACACACACATGATATATAACTCCTAATTACAGATGTACAAATATATGAAAAATTGGGAATCTTTCCCCAATAAACTTATTTACAGATGATACGTGAACTTTGTCCTCGAAAAGAGCTCTCAATCCAACAACTCAGCCACATTGCCTGTGTATTTTGGATTGCAGGAGGAAATCCTCACAAACAGCAGAGAGCACATACAAAATCCAATGCGATAATGAAGCTGATGTAGTAAAGGGGTTGAGAATCTTCACTTGAAAAATGTACTTCAATTGTTCAATCATGTAAAAAGAAAATTCTTGTTTACTGTTTTTATTTTATCTGTATATGATTGGATAACTGAAATAATTCTACACTAAATTCTCATATTCTTTAGTAAGCTAGCCTAAAAGTGGCTTTAAAGTCACATCATTTTTATTTATTTTTTATAATTCCTTTATTTACTGTACCCAAAAATTGCATAGTATAACTGAGGCAAGAGTAAAGCATAAAAGGGTACAACGATAACCGTTTTGCTGGTTAGACATCAGAGTCTGCCTAACAATAATGAGCATACAAAAACATAACAAACTTCAAATCGGTTATCAGCTGACAAGATATAAATATTGTGTTTCATAACTGCAAGGGTGAAAGTAGGAGGAGAAGAGGGGGTGTCAAAAAGGGAAGGGAAAAAGAAAAGATAAAGAAACTAGCCCAGCAGCCCCTGGAAGAGGGAAAGAAAGGAGGAAGCTCAGAAAGGAATTTGATACCAGGTGCCTAGATGGCACTGAAAAGAGACTCAAAGAAATATGGAAACTCCAGAAAAGTCGATTGCCCAAGGCCCTGGCCTAGTGAGTCCCAGGGGTTCAACCGGGTTGGAAGACCTCCCACATATAGGCAATAGTGATGAGCGGAATACGCCATATTCGATTTCGCGATATTTCACGAATATATAGAAGAATATTCGCGAAATATTCGTTAATATCGAATATTTGTGATATTTTATCAAAAATTTTTTTGCGAAATGTCGCTAATGCGAATGCGAAATTTCGCTAATGCGAATGCGAAATTGATTGCGAAATTCTCGTCAACACGCGAAAATGGAGATCATTTCCTGGATTACTAAACTAATATGCACTACTCAGTAACTCTACTTACACAAACTTATATGACTAAACTAAAGCTATTTTTTTTTTTTTTTTTTTTTATACACAAAACACAGAAGGGCAGAGAAAGTATTCGCGAAATATTGGTTAATATCGAATATTCGTGATATTTTATCAAAAAATAAATTTTGCGAAATTTCGCTAATGCGAATGCGAAATTGATTGCGAAATTCTCGTCAACACGCGAAAACGGAGATCATTTCCTGGATTACTAAACTAATATGCACTAAACACACTGGCCCAGATTCACAGAGCGATTACTCCTGTCTAACTGGTGTTAGACAGGAGTAATTTCAAATTTCGCACGCCGTATAACTAGTTTGAATCCTCAAACCATGATACGGCGGCGTTGGGCTTCGATCTGACAGGCTTACGTCTTCGTACGCCTTCGGATCTACGCTGCGATCTTTTTGCGGCCGCTGGGTGGAGTTTGCGTAGTTTTCAGCGTCGGGGTATGCAAATAACCTTTTACGGAGATCCACAAAGTTACGAGCCTCGTTCGCAATCGCATACATCATTTTTTCGCTACGTAAAGTTAAACCAGCTTTTAGCTGGTCTAACGTTACGCGGCCCATGTTAAGTATGGCCGTCGTTCCCGCGTCGACTTTCAATTTTTATTTTTATTTTTTGCGTAAGTCGTCCGGGAATAGGAATGTCCGTAAACGACGCTACTCAAAAAAAAAATGACGTAACGACGTGATTTCGCGCAATGCACGGCGGGAAATTTCTGAACGGAGCATGCGCAGTTCGATTGCCGCGGGGACGCGCTTAATTTAAATGCCTCACGCCCCCTATTCGCGTATTTTGATTCCGCCGGGAGAAATACACTACGCCGCCGTACCTTACGGGCCAAAATCTCTCTGAATTCCTCCTAGAGCCAGGTAAAGTACGGCGGCGTAGAGTATCTCTGATACTCTGCGGGAATCTAATTCTTTCTGAATCTGGCCCACTAACTCTACTTACACAAACTTATATGACTAAACTAAAGCAATTTTTTTTTTTTTATACACAAAACACAGAAGGGCAGAGAAAGTATTCGCGAATATTCGTAATACGAATATTCGCATTGCGAATATTCGGCAACATAAAAGGATCGCCTCAGCTACTCGGCCCAGGGTCTCTAATCATACCAGCAATGCTTTTAGACGTCGATGGAGATCACTAGGATGTGATCTGTTTTAAAAATAAATTTGAAAAAATACGAATATTCGCAATAGCGAATATTCACCGCAATATTCGAGTTATTCGCGAATACTTGAATATGCAATATTTGTAACAAATATTCACAATGCGAATATTCGTGAGAAACACTAATAGGCAACGGTGTAAACAAAGTGTTGTTATAGCCTCCAGGTCCCCCAAAGGATCTCCTCCTGGTTGTATAAGTAGGGTGACCACATTTCCAAACTACCATTAAGGGACACCCTCCCTTCCCCAAAATCAGCTTGTGCTGTAACGAATCACAACACAGTGATTGGACACAAGAGGTGGGATTTATGATTTCTCCAATCACAAGCAAGGGGGGGGGATTTTGCTCCTCCAGGCATTCATGGCCAGGATAAGTACTGTCAGTGAATAAAGTTGTGAGGTGGCGGCCTTTTTTGGGGGCATCAGATTGGCCCGGGGCGTTGGCTGTGTCAGTTTCATTCCGGGACACTGTATTGTTCTAGAATGAATGTGCCCGGGACAGACCTGCAAAGTGCGGGACTGTCCTGGGCAATCCGGAACACGTGGTCACCCTATGTATAAGGTGGTTGTGAGATCCTCCATGTCCCTGAGTTTGGAATATCAAAGAGTCCCATTATTGGTGTCAGTTGGAGGAATAGTGCACCATCATTGGTATCGTGAGAGGAATAGTGCCCCATCATTGGTGTCAGTGGAAGGAATAGTGCTTCATTGTTGTTGTCAGTGGGAAACACAGCGTCCCATGGTTGGTGTACGTAGGAGGAATAGTGTCCCATCATCAATGTCAATGGGAGGAATAGTGCCTCATGGTTAGGGTCAGTGGGAGGAATAGTGCCCCATCGTTCATGTCACTAGGAGGAATAGTGCCCCATCTTCAGTGTCAATGTGGGAAATAGTTTTATGTTGTTAATGTCATTAGCAGGAAGTATACTTTATTGTTGGTGTCAGTGAAAAGAATAGTGTCTTATATTTGTGGAATGAAAAGTGCTCCAAAAGAGCCAAATAAAGGCAAGCAAAGGGCTGCATCTGACCCCTGGACCGCAGTTTGGAGACCCCTTCTCTAGATGATGTTCAACTTTTACATGATTATAGACATATATGAATATACTATACCAAATAGAAACTTTTTTCTCCAATCAGTAAGACCTTACTGATAGATTCACACCGAAAGAGTGGGACAGAACCATTAAATAAAGAACAAATTAGCCTGAAATATACTGTATGTATTAAGGAAATGTGTCTGCCCCATATATGCTTATAATAGAAAACCACAGAGACACATTTTAAAATACTAATGCCGCGCACACACGACCGTTTTTCATGACGTGAAAAATGCATTTTTTTTAAATTGGTCATTAACCACTTCAATACCCAGCCATTGTCATATGACGTCCACAGATGGGATCTCCCATCCTGGGTGGATGTCATATGACGTCCTTTGCTTCCCGCCGATACTGCGGGCCCCCAGGGGCCCGCAGAGCGGCGATCAGGGATCCGGTGTGTCCCTAGGGACACAACCGTTCCCGACGGGGGCAATGGAGTGGCAGCGGAGCGGCGGCGGCGGGCAGCGGAGATCCCGGTGTAGCATACCGGATTGCTAATGCAGAGCTGCAGCAGCGGCGTGCACAGCACCCGCGCGCGCCCCTGGGGGCGCGCAGCGCGGCGATTGGGGATCCGGTGTGTCCCTCGAGACACAGCCGATCCCCGATGGGGGAATTGTAGTGGTGGGCTCGGTGTTTCCGGTAACTTACCGGTAATGCAGAGTAGCGAAGCAGCATGCACGGCGCCCGCGCGCTCCCCTGGGGACGCGCAGTGCGGCGATCTGGGTTGAGGCTGTTCACATGAATACAGCCCAGCCCAGATCAGGGTAAAGAGCCAATGGAATTGGCTCTATACCATGTGACCAGCTGTGTCCAATCACAGCCTGTCACTAAATGTAAACACAACATTGTGTGTAACTTACTGTTGCTGTTCTCTTCACACACAGATCCAGTGTGTGGAGGAGATCAGCAACAGTGTGTTACACATCAGTAAAACACTACATAAGTACCACTGTGCCCAGATTGCCCCCCTAAATAAAGAGTACCTGTCATCAGGAGTACCCGCCACCAGAGTACCCGCCACGCCACCAGAGTACCCGCCACCAGAATATCCACTACGCCACCAGAGTACCTGCCACCAGAGTACCCACCACGCCACCAGAGTACCCGCCACACCACCGAAGTACCCCTCACCAAAGTACCCGCCACCAGAGTACCCGCCACCTCACCAGAGTACCCACTACCTCACCAGAGTAAACACCACCTCACCAGAGTAGACACCACCAGAGTACCCACCACCAGTATACCCACCACCAGTGTACCCGCCACGCCACCAGAGTACCCGCCACCAGAATATCCACTACGCCACCAGAGTACCCGCCACCAGAGTACCCGCCACGCCACCAGAGTACCCGCCGCACCACCAAAGTACCCCTCACCAGAGTACCCGCCACCAGAGTACCCGCCACCTCACCAGAGTACCCACCACCTTACCAGAGTAAACACCACCTCACCAGAGTAGACACCACCAGAGTACCCACCACCAGTATACCCACCACCAGAGTTCCCCCGCCACGCCACCAGAGTACCCGCCACGCCACCAAAGTACCCCTTACCAGAGTCCCCGCCACCAGAGTACCCACCACCTCACCAGAGTAGACACCACCTCACCAGAGTAGACACCACCAGAGTACCCACCACCAGTATACCCACCACCAGAGTACCCGCCACGCCACCAGAGTACCCGCCACGGCACCAGAGTACCCGCCACCTCACCAGAGTACCCGCCACCAGTCCATCAGGAGTACCCGCCACCTCACCAGAGTACCCGCCACCAGTCCATCAGGAGTACCCACCACCAGAGCACCCAGCACCTGTCCATCAGGAGCACCTGTCCATCAGGAGTACCTGCCACCAGAGTACCCGCCACCTCACCAGAGTACCCGCCACCTCACCAGAGTACCTGTCCATCAGGAGTACCCGCCACCAGTCCATCAGGAGTACCCGCCACCAGAGCACCCGCCACCAGAGCACCCGCCACCAGCATACCCCCCACCAGTGTACCCGCCACCAGAGTACCCGCCACCAGAGTACCCACCACCAGTCCATCAGGAGTACCTGTCCATCAGGAGTACCTGCCACCAGAGAACCCGTTTTCAAAACTGTTATAGGTGGTTGAGAAATGAGATTATAACGCCTGACGGTGCTACTTCAATGTTGGGCCTCTATGTAAAAGTCTCACACATGTGGTATCGCCATACTCAGGAGGAGTAGCAGAATGTATTTTGGGCTGTCATTGCAAGTATGCATGTGCTGTGTGAGAGAAAAAACTTGTTATGACAATTGTGTGCAAAAAAAAAATGTCCCCCCCCCCCCCAAAAATATGGGAAAAAATACAACTTCAAAAAACTCATCATGCCTCTTACTAAATACATTGGAATGTCTGCTTTCCAAAAAGGGGTTATTTGGGGGGTATTGGTACTGTCCTGGCTTGTTGGGGTCTCAAGAAATGAGACGGGCCTTCAGTATATCAGGCGTGATCAAATGTGATAATTTTTCAATGATTTGCACCATAGCTTCCGGTTTGCTACACAGGAAGCTCCGCTGCCCACTGCCGCCGCTCTGCCGCCACTCCATTACCCCCATCGCCACTCCATTACCCCCATCGGGGAACGGCTGTGTCCCGCTATAAGTTGCTGATCGTCAACATTACTATTAAAAAGACAAAAATTTCAGTACATATCCCATAGTTTGTAAACGCTATAATGTTTGCGTAAACCAATCAATACACACACATGGGGACTTGTAGCAAAATACATATTGGCCTAAATTTATGAAAAAATTCGATTTTTTACATTTTTTCATTTTATATGTTTGATAGCAAAATTTTCGGTCTTTTTCCATTTATGGCACAAAAAAAAAAAAAAACAGGGAGTAATCAAATCCCACCAAGAGAAAGCTCTATTTCTGGGAAAAAAATTATGCGTACAGTGTGGTGTACAACAGGGGCGTTGCTAGATCTACAAAAGATCTGGGGCTAGAGCCCATAGCAGCGAAGTAAAGAAGAAAATCATACTCTTGGGTGGGCATACACAAGTGCCCAGCCGTGGGTTGCAGGCGCGTTCCCGCGGCGCGCATTCGCGACCCGGTCCGAATCTCTGTGACCGCGGACGCAATCTCCGGGACCCGATCGCCGCTGGAGTCCCACGATCAGTCCCCGGAGTTGAAGAACGAGGAGAGCTGTGTGTAAACACAGCTTCCCCATTCTTCACTGTGGCGCTGTCATTGATCGTGTGTTTCCCTGATACAGGGAAACACAATCAATGACGTAACACATCCAGCCCCGCCCCCCTACAGTTAGAAACACATATGAGGTCACACTTAACCCCTTCAGTGCCCCCTAGTGGTTAATTCCCAAACTGCAATTGTCATTTTCACAGTAAACAATGCATTTATATAGCATTTGCAATAAAACCATACCCTATCTTGTAAACACTATAAATTTTGCGCAAACCAATCGATAAACTCTGATTGCGATTTTTTTTTTACCAAAAATAGGTAGAAGAATACGTATCAGCATAAACTGAGGAAAAAAAATGTTTTTTATATATTTTTGGGGGATATTTATTATAGCAAAAAGGAGAAAATATTGAATTTTTTCAAAATTGTCACTCTATTTTTGTTTATAACGCAGAAAGTAAAAACCGCAGAGGTGATCAAATACCACCAAAAGAAAGCTCTATTTGTGGGGAAAAAAAGGACGCCAATTTTGTTTGGGACCACGTCGCACGACCGCGCAATTGTCAGTTAAAGCGACGCAGTGCCAAATCGCAAAAACTGGCCAGGTCCTTTACCTGCATTTTGGTCCGGGTCTTAAGTGGTTAACGTAACGCAGTACCAAAAAGCAAAAAATTGCCTTTTCATAAAGGGGGATAATCTTCCAGAGGTCAAGTGGTTATATTACTATATTTTACTTTTATTTTTTTGTATTCATATGTTGTATCATATTTCATTGTTATTCAATTAGATTTTTGTGTTGCTAATTTGATTTACTAATAAGTTGTCATAACAAATCTCTAATTAACACTCCTACAGTATATAGAAACCCAACATCTGTTTTTCACCTCACATTATACAGATATTTTTAGCAAACATTTTTTTGTGAATCAGTTTTTTAGTTGGCTGTTAGGCTGGCAGACAGATTAGTTCGTGTGTACGGGCGAGCCGACGGATTTGGCCAGCCGACAGATTTTAAAGCATGCTTTAAAATCTGTCGGCTGGGAATCCGTCCGCCCGACATGTCTGCTGGTTAGTACGCTAACCAGCAGACATATCTTCTCGCACATGCGTCGAATGGATTCGACGCATGTGCGGAAGTAATTTACTTCCTGGTGCGGTGACGTCGCGGCGTCAACGTCACCGCCACGTAATCGCGATGTCTGCTGGTGGGGATTTTGGTTTGATCGTGTGTACAGCGATCAAACCAAAATGGCCAGCAGACAGATTTGTTCAAATCGGTCGGTCCGACCGATTTGAACAAATCTATTTGCTCGTGTGTACGGGGCCTAAGACAAGTGGGAAAGAGACTTACAAACCACATTTACCTCTCCACAGAAGGAACGCATACTCTTCTTCGCCCATTAGTCATCACTTTGCAGCAAATATCAGGAAATTTCCTACAAGTTGACCACACGTTGGTATCGCACCCCATCTGTTTTGGCCAAAATATTTCCCAATCATTCTGACCGTTGGTGGCGTTGTGATCAACAAACCGGCACGATTCTTCACATCTTTTGGGAATGCCCCAAACGATACATTTTTTGGCAACCTGTCCTATGACTCATCCACAAATTCACAGACATCTCCCTAACTAATGATCCTGCTGCTGTGCTCCTCAACATCACTTCCATGTCAAGTAAGCGCTACCACAAATCTCTGCCTAAACACCTCCTCAACACTGCTAGGGCTAGCATCCCAAGTCAATGGAAGCAGCAATCTGCTCCCACTGTGGCCCAATGGTTCACAAGGGTGAATGACATTGAACGAATGGAAGACCTGACTGCCGCGATCCGGTTTAAACCTGAGGAACATAAGACCAGATGGTTTTATTGAACCCTGTTCCGCTTCTCAGAGGAGTACCTCCGCGATACATAGTACGGCCCTATTGACTGCCAGAGGCTCTTGTCCCAAACCATGGCCATCAGTTGGTTTGGTAAACTAAAAGTGTCTGCTCGCTCCCTAGGTGGACTTCTACCTCCCTCCACTTCACCTATAAACCACCTCCCTCCTCCCCTTTCCTCCATCCCCCCAATCTCTCTTTTGCTTTTCTTTTTTTCCTTTACCCATTTTCTTCCATTTAAACTCAAAATATGGTATGTTTTCGACCCCAATTGGTCACCCCGCAGTACTCTTCCCCCATGTATGGATACCCAAATTCTACAACGGTTCTGGGGCTAATACCTATTGTACTGTAACTGATCAGTTGACCCGTCAAGGCAAAGCCTTAGTATCACACCTCCTCGGTATCCGGGTACCTTGCATATTTACAGAGTTGTCTTTGTGTTATAATCCTCAGAATACTTACCTTTAGTTCAGATCCCACTAATTAGCAATCATATGTATGTTACTATGTTTGTACCACATATTCTGTGAAGTTACCCTTTCATTGTATGTCGCATGTCGCATACCACAAAAATAAAAAAAAAGAAGGTAGACTCGCAGGTCGAGAGGCAGCTGATGTTCCCGGCTGCTCTGATGGCTCCCAAGGCTTCCTGGTTCTCAGAATCGGCTCAGGGCCCAGGGCAGCTGTACAAGTCACTTCCAGATGGAGAGGGAGTGGGGAGGAGCACGATGAGCATGCATGCGCCTTTGTCAGGCAAACACTGCTGCACTTAGATGGCGCTGCTCTATTTTGTGTTTTATTGTCTACAGAGCCCCTTCTAGCTTGTTATGATCCGGCAGCCATCCACAATCAGCCTATCTGTGATGACCAACACATCTTGTGATGCATTTGAACTTTTATACATGGACTATAGAAAGCTGGTTAATTGTCCATTCTCTCTATCGAGCTGACAGAGCGCACTTGAGCATATGTGTATAATATTCCTGTAGAAGAATGAAAACTCCTCCTACAAGCTTTAACCAGTGCTCATCTGGACATAGATAGAAGTCACAAGATTGCTATAACTGCTGATGAGAAAAGGTATTTAGCAGTTTATATTTACTACAGTAATTGCATTTCCATGTTCTGTGTACTTTGGGAGACCAAATATAGTGAATGCAGGGTCCTGGTTTTAGTAACACTTTAAGCTAAGTGTACATTCACTTTGCTAAGTGAACAGTCTACTGTAGTCTGACAAACATACTAAAGACAAATGGACTACACTTTGCCCAGAGCTTAGTAAATGTGGTAAAGCTTAAATTTGTAAAAATGCAAGGAAAAAACAAAAAAACAAAACGAAAAAAAAGATATTTTATGCTTACACATGATAGGCTGATGGAAATTAGCAGAGCTTTACCACATTTACTAAGCACTGGGGAAAATGAGCACAACTGCACTTATAAAGCGCACAGTCAATTTGCTTTTCATCATTGTATGATCCAAGTCAATATATTTAACAATATACAATGCCAGGAATGCATCTTTAAAGATAATGCAGTGTTTTGAAAATATAGCGTTCTTTTAAGAGTTCAATTGGAATATTACTAGAGCAATTATGGTTTTCCTCCACAACACTTAACCATAGTTTTATTTTATTGAAAAATGTTGTGTAAGAAACATCATACAAGATGTACCTCAATGTGTCCTTATGACGTGTTCAAATTTGAGAACATAGCAATAAATCATTTGATGTTATGGCAACAGTGGACAGCAATAAAGGGTATATTTTACTAACTAAACCTGCCTATTAAGATTGCCTATTAAGATTTCCATTACTGTACTGATGTGCAGGCCAAAAAAAAATAGTAAGTAATAGTATTAATATTGTACTACTCTGTACATACTGCTTAAAGAGACCATTAAAAAAAAAACAGATGCAAGTTTATGGTGCAGACACCTAGAGGTGCCTATACGTAGACTTACAGTGTACACTGGTAGATTTTTGAACAAACAGAATTCTACTAATGTATAACCAGCTTTAGACGCTGCTGTTACAGCTGAATCCAAGGCTTCTCTGACAGTCAGAGAGAGAAGCCTGTAGCAAAGACGCAGTATTGGGCGCATGGCTGGCAGCAGTGGTGTATTTAGGTTTTGTGCTGCCCTAGGCCTGACTAAACTCGTGCAGCTCCTAATTTAAATATGACCCATCCCTTTCTGTCAAGGCCACACACCTTTCTGTTTAAGATCCGCCCTAAACCCTAGACCCACCCTACTTTTCGAGTGGGGACACTAGTTCTGAGGGCTTCGGGGGGGGGGCAATGGATTCCCTTAATTTGCATAGATTTCCTCTCACTTCCTGTTTGGCTATAGGGCAGGAAGTGAAAGGAAATCTTTGCAATGGGACAGGGATCATAAAAAATAAACTGACAGGGGCTCTAACCCTCCCTTACTCTATCAAAAAAAAATGTTGCCTATAGTTCTACCTTAAGCACAAATTTCTGATAATTTTATGGAGAGGACTAAGAAGATATAACCATGCCAATGGTACAGCAGAAAACATATACCACAGTGAGGAAGGTTTGTGGTCCAGGATGATAGGACAGTCAAAATTAGACAGTCACACACACAGTTGCGAAATCCCGGCCGCCCGCATACCAGAAGCAGTGCGGCCACTTTATGGGGGACGCTGGACTAATTTGCCTCTCGACCCAGCCTGGCCCATAAGACTGACACTACACTAATAGTGTAGCACAAGCCAGCGGGGACTCTTTCCGTGCTGCCCATCTGCAAAGTGCTGCCCTAGGCCTGGGCCTTGTTGGACTAGGCCAGGATACAGCACTGACTGGCAGGACAGGGTAGCAGGGCAAGCAAGAGCCATAAGGGTTAATGTGGGGTGTAGTTGGTCAGTGTAGTAGGGGTGGCTAAAAAAAGTTTATGCAGGGTAGGTAGAAGGGGCCAGCGTTCGGTGGTCAGTTGAGGTCACCAGGCGAAGAAATAGCTCTCACCCTCCCGCCCTAATTTTTGTTTAGTAATGTATATCTGTTGATTATTGAGTAAGGGGTGTAGCGGTTGGGATCTTTGGAGGCATTCTAAATTAAGACCAATATGGCATAGTGAGGAACCATCATGGTATGGGATCCTCGGTTAGATGCCAGTTAACTGTGGTTTAACTGGCATTTGGAGATGGAATTTGGAGTGGTATTGTCCTCAAGTTGGCGTGTTGCAACTGGGGACCTTGTGTGGCCATGCTGAAACAAAGAAAATTTGGGCAGTGCCTTCAATGATCCGCAACATGGTTACAATTCATCTGGGAGAGTATTGTTTGTAAATAAAATGTTTATGGTTAATTGTTAATAAAATGGATAGTACGGACAATTTTACTCCAAAAAAATGTGTCGTCTGGTTATTTAATATGGTATACAAGAGTGGATAGGCGTATAAGTAATAAGCAGTTTGCATCTGTCTTACCATAGTCATATCTGAACTTCTTTAGATTGACAAAGCCCCCCCCCCCCCCCCCATTCATGTGTTCTGTATATTCTTATTGGCCACTGATGTAGCTCATTACACTAATGGACAAATGGGAATATGGGAGGTCTTAAGATGCTGACAAATGCTGACATTACCCAAAGTTATCAGAGTTTCACCTGTTTTTACGAAGAATTAATATATGATGCGTGAGCAATGACTTATAACCAACTGTAGTCACTCAGTGGTCATTAAACATCTTTAGAGATGCCGCTGATGCTTGATACTCTTACATACTAGAACATATATGATGGCTCCCATTCATTACTGTAGTTATTACAGTGTATGTTAGGCCTGCAGGAGACATCAGTAAAATAAAAAAGTGTTATCAGACTCTGGACATTGAAAGTGCATTTGAAGAGGCAAAAAAGACACCTTAAAAACCACCATAGTGCTCAAAGAACCGATGTCTGTGATTCCTCTGGTGCCAATAATAAAGAAGTATAGGGATCTTTAGAAAGTTTATGAGCAATATAACTTCCCCTTGACAGGCCTGGGTTCATGAAATATTTTTTACACTTTAGAAAGAAACTGTCGCTTTACCCATTAAGGGCAAAGAGAAAATGTCTCCAGATAGGCCACATAATCCCCCAGCAAGGTATACTTACTGATTCACACTCCTCTGCCACCTCCCCACTGTAGGAATCCACCCTGAGTAAGGCAGGCCTTACACGATTTGAAACTCGGCTGGTGTAGCAGGAACCGGATGAGATTAAAAGCGTGTATGGGCAGGCGGAATGTATCAAGTTGATCGATCAATCAACTTGGGTACAACCGGAATGCCGGGTTTTACCTGTTATTATTACTAGTAGCTGCTATAGCCGCCTGTCTGTGTTGATGGGAAAATCAAGCTAATTTCTATTCTGCAACTCGCGGTTGCAGGAAATAAATTTGCTGCATGTATGGCCGTCTAAGGCCTCGTACACACGATCAAATCTGTCTGCTGGAAACGGTCTGCTAGACCGTCCCAGCAGACAGATTCGATCGTGTGTACGGGCGAGCAGACGGATTTGGCCACCCGACAGATTGGAAAGCATGCTTACCAATCCGTCGGCTGGGAACCCGTCCGCCCGACATGTCTGCTGGTTAGTACGCTAACCAGCAGACATGTCTTCTCGCACACGCGCCGAATGGTTTCGATGCATGCGCGGAAGTGTTTTACTTCCTGGTGCGGTGACGTGGCGACGTCAACATCACCGCCACGCCACCGCCACGTCAGCGCGCTGTCTGCTGGCGGGGATTTTGGTTTGCTCGTGTGTACACGTGAGCAAACCAAAATCCAAACAGACAGATCTGTTCAAATCGGTCGGTCCGACCGATTTGAACAGATAGATTGCCTCGTGTGTACGAGGCCTAAGAGTGCCCATATACACTTTGATTTTATTATCCTATTGATGAACAAATCAGCAAAAAATCAAATAGTCATCCCTTCAATTCCAAACAATTTAGATCTGATTTAGATTTGATTTGATAAAACTAAGCCAATCAGCCAGGACAGAAAATGATCTATTGTTTTGCAACAATTGTATCCTCCTACTATGACTCAAAATCCACTTCCCTGTTTGTGACATATCAATCAATTGGGTTGTCGACTATAGATCAATTATTACTACCAGGATAGATTGATTTGAAAATTAATTAATCATTTATTAAGGCATGTATGACCATCATTAGTATCAGATTGTGTCAGTGCTAGCCAGGTGGAGGAAGTCTTTGACCTCCTTTCCTTGTCGATTAACTGCTCAGGCCCTTACGACACTGGGGCAACAATTAATCCCATCCAACATGTGTATATATACACCATGATCCTAGTATCATTCTTTAGCGTACGCAATGGGTTTTCTTGTAAAAGAGATCCAAGCAGCTCTACAGCCACCTGATCACTTTTACAGGTGGTAGAAGGGTATCTCCCCCAGCATCCTTTACCAGGATCTCCTGTCCCACTGGGTAGCTGGGGCTTATGTGAGTTAGGAAGACTTCCATTTTTCCTCCTCGTCTGTGATGTCAGAAACTGGAAGCAATGAGGTTGTCAATTCTAGTTTTGGCGTGTTCATTTACAAGCTATTAATGACTTGTATAGCAGACGATAAAACTGATCTCAGTTTGACTGGCTGCTTTGAAGGGCAGTGACAAGATCTGGGGTCTAATATTCCCCATATCCCTCTATATAAAGTATCTGTCGTGGCCCATTCTATCACAAGTGATGTTGTTCATCCTTTCTGATAGCAATAACGTTAAAATAAATAAATGAATAAAATACTAAAATGAAAAAATTGAAAGTGCCCCGTCCCCCTATGCTTACGTGCAAATAAAACCATGCACGTAGGTTTCGTGTGCATATGTAAACCATTTGTTGCCATTCCATGTGTGTGTGCAATTTTAAAGTGTGACATATTAGGTATTTATTTACTCAGTGTAACATCATCTTTTATATTTTACCCAAAAATTGTGTCTGCATGCACTAAAAGTGTGATAAAGTATATTCTTCCTGAACATTTTAGTTAAAACACTGCACAAATGTCTTGTAACATAAAAAATGACAACACCTACCATTTTATTCTCTAGAGACTTTGCTTTGATAAAATATGTATTGTTTGATGAGGGGGTTCTAAGTGGTTGAATAGCAAAATAAGCTGAGTTTTACAAGTATGTGAGAAACTTCTGAATTGGCCAGGACGACAAGTGATAATGATTTCAAATCAGTTACTGAAACTTAGGAAGTTGGTTTAAAAGCTTTGAGCTGTGGACCACCTCTAGCTGATTCCAATGTGTAATGATAGGGAATCAATCTCGCCCTCCCTGAGATCTCTTCACTGGTTGCCAGTAAAAGACAGAATTACATTTAAGGCACTTTGTCTGACGTATAAGTGTGTTCAAGGAAGTGCCCCCCAATACCTATGCGAAAAAATAAAATGCCACAACCCCTATCACGTTCTCCGATCCACCAACCAAAAACGACTTCAGATACCCAAGGCCAGATACAAGTCCAAAGGAGAACGAAGATTTGCAGTCCAAGGACCTAGACTGTGGAACGGACTACCAACTAGCATTCGAATGGAGGAGAATCACTAGACTCAAAACCCATCTATTCTGAAGGCAAAAATACAGTAGGGAATGGATACTAAGCGCCCGGAGGCGATTCAATTTTCATGTGTTGCGCTATATACATTTCTCACTCACTCACTTACTCACTCACTCACTCACTCACTCACTCACTCACTCACTCACTCACTCATTCTCAATAGGATATGGAGGCTGTTATGTATAACTTTAGAACCCTGTACAGTAGTATATTGTGGAATGTTTTGGTGGTGTTTCCTAACATTTGCATACTAATCGCAGGAATGGTTTTGGGAGAACCTGGAGGTGCATAGGCTTTTATGGGTACATTTTTAAAGTTTTGTGAATTGCGGCTAGTAACAAGAGTACTACACTCTGATGCTTAGTTATATGTACCATAAACATATCTATCTATCTCATATATTTATTTTTTTCAGGTGGAAGAACCAGAAGACTCTAAGAATGATTTTGAAGAGTCAAATGAACATCATGATTCCAAATCATTTGACTATATGCATGTAAAACTTGAGGAACATGCCCAACCAGAACTCAGTACCAAGGAACGCATCACAGAGTTTTCTAAAGAGGTTTGCAGAGATGGCCCAAAGGTGGTTTACAACTTCTTTTTAACCCTCTTCCCAGTACTCACATGGCTTCCACGTTACAAGATCAAAAAGTACCTTCCTGGCGATATTACATCTGGTATTGTAGTTGGCATTGTCACCATTCCACAGTCAATTGCATACTCTTTGTTAGCCAATCAAGACCCTATCTATGGACTGTACACCAACTTTTTCTGCTGCATCATCTATTTCTTAACAGCAACATCACGTCACAATTGTGTTGGGACATACGGAGTGTTGTGCCTTATGGTTGGTGAGGTAGTAAACAAACAGTTAAAAGCAGCCGGCTATGTTACAGATCAAACTACCACAGCAGCAATAAACTCAACACTGGTCAATGGAACTTTGTGCGGTAAAAGCTGCTATGCCATTACTGTGGCAACCTCTTTGACCTTTATTGTTGGTGTATACCAGGTAGGTAATAATAGTACTCTGTAGCATGTTTGAAAATTAACACAGTTAAAAACAGCCCTCTGTTGTACTACATAGGTTACAAAGATTTCAGAAATTTTAGAGATAAAACAGACACCCTTTTTCCCGTGGACTTTATATAATTTGTTAAAGCCCGTTCAAATCCAAAACCATTCTTACCAGTGGTTCTATGTTGTAATGATAGGGGCCTATCAGAACCTATAAAATGGGTTTGCTTGTTCTGTTGATGTTTTTTTTTTTTTTTTAGATGAACTAAACTATTTTCGGTTCACAGCAATTGGCTCCTGTTTTTCCACCCAAAGCCTCCTGTACCTAGAGGCCTTGTCATGTTCTACTCTTCTATACAATTTATACCTTTCTGTGTCCAATTGGGGAGAGGAAATCCCACCAAAGTAGGGAATGATCTGTCTACATCCAAATGTAGCTCCTATCTTATCTCCTCCTATCTGAATAAGAATAGATGCCAGAGTAATTTGCAGTTTTTGCTAGTTTAGACTTAACAGCATCATTTCCAAGGGTTCCTTGCAGCTATAAAACATTGGTGTTATGTCATACAAGTAAAGACTCCATTACTTACAATTTACCTGTTAGTATGCTGTCATTTATTCCTAACTGGATTAGCTGTTGCAGCTCTGCATAGAAACCAATCAGCTTCCAGTTATTTTTGTCAAAGCTTAATTGAACAAGCTGAAGTTAGAAGCGGATTGGCTACCATGCGCAGCTGCACCAGATTTTGCACTCTCCAGTTTTAGTAAATCAACCTCTTTGTCTACTCTACACATCCTACCTCAATGTCTCACTTGGTGCTAAACCTTTTCCTTACCATGTAAAAGGGTTCATGTTCGCTTGTTGACCTCATTACTTAGATGTACGGCGGCACGGTGGCTCTCCTGCGCTGGATCACATACCAAGTATATTATCCAGCACTTCTGGGTAGGGAGCGCATGCCGCCAGTGCCACTGCTGTGCTGTAATGAGACACAGCAAAAGCCGATCAGCAGGTGCTGGCCAATAGATGTCCTGCAGGACAGGCATAGCACTGTCCTGTCAGCAGAACCCTTATTTACATGTTCCTTCTTTCCTTTCAATGCAGGGATTAAAATCCATCAGATCCCTTAGTAAAAACAGCACACATAGTGAACCAAACATTGGTTAGGCACATATTTAACCCTTTGACCTTACTACATGTTTAACCCCCTTTCCAGCTAGTGTCATTAACTACTAGCCGACCGTCCGCCATCATATTACTGCGGGACGGTGGCACTGCTGGGCGAGAGCTCGTAGCTATACGTCCGCTCTAAAGCGGACGTATAGCTACGCCCCCGAGTCCCGCGCTCGTGCCCTTCACTGCCAATGGCATTTTTATAGTAATACAATGCATTTTTATAGCATTGATCGCTATAAAAATGCCAATTGCCCCAAAAATGTGTCAAAAGTGTCCGAAGTGCCCACCATAATGTCGCAGTACTGAAAAAAAATGATGATCGCCGCCATTACTAGTAAAAAAAAAAATATTAATAAAAATGCCATAAAACGACCCACTATTTTGTAAACGCTATAACTTTTGCGCAAACCAATTAATAAATGCTTATTGCGATTTTTTCAATGACAAATATGTAGAATAATACTTATCGGCCTAAACTGAGGAAAAAAAAATGTTATATATTTTTGGGGGATATTTATTATAGCAAAAAGTAAAAAATATTGAATTTTTTTCAAAATTGTCGCTCTATTTTTGTTTATAGCGCAAAAAATAAAAACCGCAGAGATGATCAAATACCACCAAAAAAAACCTCTATTTGTGGGAAAAAAGGACGCCAATTTTGTTTGGGAGACACGTCGCACGACCGCGCAATTGTCAGTTAAAGCGACGCAGTGCCGAATCACAAAAAGTGCTCTGGTCATTGGACAGCAATATGGCCTGGAACTAAAGTGGTTAATACAGTCACAATGCATTATTTTTTTAGCACTAATCACTGTATTGGTGTCACTGGTTCCCACAAAGTGTAAAAAGTGGGAATTAGTAGTAGACTGTCACTGAGCATGGCCATTAATAGTATTAACAAGAAATCCAGTATGTAACCCATAGTTTGAAGACGCTATAACATTTGCGCAAACCAAGAATACAGTGATTTTTTTTAAACACAAATATGTAACAGAATACATATTCGCAAAATTTATGAAGGAATTACATTTTTTTATAATTTTTTTTAATGGAAGTTTCATAGCAGAAAGTAAAAAATAGTGTTGTTGTTTTTTTCCAAAATTTGAAACTTTATAGCAAAATAAACCAAATGAAAGCAAAAAAATAAATAAAAAACAGAGGTGATCAAATACCACCAAAAGAAAGCTCTTTGTGAGAAAAAAAGGATATTCATTTAATTTGGGTACAACATTGCATGACCATGCAGTTATCAGTTAAAATAACGGTAGTGCCGTATCGAAAAAAAAATGCCTGGTCATGAAGGAGGGTAAATCTTCTCAAGGTCAAGTGGATATTATTGTCTATGGTGCCCTAGGAGAAAATGTGCTTATTTCCTGTTTTGATGACCACATACTGTGTTTCCCCGAAAATAAGACACCGTCTTATATTTTTTTTTCCTCAAGAAATCACACTATGGCTTATTTTCGGGGGGTGTCTTATTTTTATTACAGAAAATAAAGGTTGCCTACCTGAACCACACTTGGGCTTCTTATCATTTCCTCTCTCCACCTGTAGACTGAGATTATCGTATTCTGCACGCCATTTTTGGACCATTCGGATATCCAACTTCTTCTCTTTGCACTGGCTGTACAGAAAGATAGGCCAGCAAAGCTGATGTGGAGCACAGTGGAGCTAGGGTGATCTCTTCGGGCTCAGTACGGTAGCAGCTTTTCCCCCTATCCCCTGGTGTTTGTGTGGGGTGAGAGAAGGGTTTGGTGGTCAGTGCTGGGAGAAGCTTTACAGCTTTACGTTCTTCTCCTCACTTCAGCTCCAGTACAGTACCGTATGCCTATAACGTGTTGTTTCCCGCTCCGCGCCGTTACGCATACGACACGCCCATCACTACGTCTTATTTTCGGAGATTTGCCACGCCATCGCTACGTCTTATTTTCGGAGATTCGACACGCCATCGCTACGTCTTATTTTCGGAGGGGTGTCTTATATTTCGATCTTGTGTCGAAATCCCGCTACGGCTTATTTTCGGAGTACGTCTTATTTTCGGGGAAACACGGTAGGAACCGAGGGAATATGCTAACAGAAAGCAGTCAGCATATCATATCACATAAATTCTAAATCTACCGCACCTTACACAAAAACTATAACTGAAGTTCTACTAATCTTTACAGCCTAGCCTCTTAAGGTTGTCATATCCAAAAATGAAGAGAGCATTAATACGTCAAATCAGTGGATAATAAACTGGCTTTTCTGAGAAACAAATCTCAAATTAACCATGCATCTTCAAATTGCCATTTATGTTGATATTTAACACTACACAGGTAGGGATGAGCCGAACACCCCTGGGTTCGGTTCGCACCAGAACCTGCGAACAGACCAAAAGTTTGTGTGAACTTTAGAACCCTGTTAAAGTCGAACATTTGAAATCTAATTATTATCTACTTATTTTATAGGCTATTATGCAAGTTATTGTCCTAAAAAGTGTTTGGGGACCCGGGTCCTGCTCCAGGGGAGTGTTTGGGGACCCGGGTCCTGCCCCAGGGGACATGTATCAATGCAAAAAAAGTTTTAAAAAACTTCAGTTTTTTCAGGAGCAGTGATTTTAATAATACTTAAAGTGAAACAATAAAATTAAAATATTCCTTTACATTTCGTACCTAGGGGGGTGTATAGTATGCCTGTAAACTAGCGCTTGTTTCCTGTGCTTAGAACTGTCCCTGCACAAAATGTAATTTCTGAAGGAAAAAAGTAATTTAAAATCACTCACCTTAGGGTCTGGTATGGATATTAAGGGGAACCCCAAATTTAAAAAAAAAATTCAGTGGACCCCCATACATTTTTTTTTATGAATGACTTTTCTCTGTATTGCCGGGAGCCGACAATTCATTATAGCCGCGAGTGATTTTAAATTACATTTTTTCCTTCAGAAATGACACTTTGTGCAGGGACAGTTCTAAGCATGGGAAACAAGTGCTACTTTACAGACATACTTTACACCCCCTAGGTACAACATTTAAAGGAATATTTCACTTTTATTGTTTCACTTAAAGGAATTATTAAAATCACTGCTGCCAAAAAAACTGCAGTTTTTAAAACTTTTTTGCATTGATACATGTCCCCTGGGGCAGGATCCAGGGCCCAAACACTTTTTATTACAATAACTTGCATATGAGCCTTTAAAATTAGCACTTTAGATTTCAAACGTTCGAGTCCCATAGACTTTAACAGGGTTCTAAAGTTCACATGAACTTGTCGCGAACACCCCAAATAGTTCGCTGTTCGGCAAACAGGCAATGTTCGAGTCGAACATGAGTTCCACTCGAACTCGAAGCTCATCCCTATACACAGGTAACTGTGACAGTTAAGAATGTTATACAGTTATTACCTGTACATTTTAAAGATTTGTATGATTTTTTAGGATGAATGAATATGCACAATTAACATTTTCAGATGTTCGCTATCAGAAAGCTAATCTAATTACAGATTCACTGTCGACATGGGATCTCTTTGTGTATAAAAGCATACCTGTAATAGAGAGGCAGTAGCGGGAGCCCAAATCAGGTATGCCACCATAGAAAGCGGCTTCTTATGGGGGCTTAAAGCAGAGGTCCACACACACAAAAAATGAACCATGAGCACCAAAAGCATCTAAGATTATTTCACTGTAAATAAAACTTTCTTACAGCTTAACCTTGCTATAACTACCACGGATGAAATGAAGAGTCCCTTTTCTTTATCCTTTCATAATTTTATTTGCTTTAAACTAAAAAAGAAAGAAAAAAGTAAAACAGATGTACTTTCATTATATTTATGTTTTCTTTTCAGATCCTCATGGGAATCTTTCAGCTAGGATTCATCTCAATGTATTTGTCAGAGCCTCTGCTGAGTGGTTTCGTCACTGGGTCGTCACTGACAATTCTGACCTCACAGATGAAGTATCTCCTTGGGTTAAAGATCCCTCGTCGTGATGGCTCTGGGGCCTTGGTTCTTACTTGGATTGACATCTTCTCCAATTTAAAAAGCACCAATATATGTGATTTAGTTACTAGCATTGTCGCAATAGCCCTTATCATCCCTTGCAAGGAAATAAATGATCGATTTAAAAAGAAGATGAAAGTCCCCTTTCCAATAGAACTAATAGTGATTATTGTGGCCACACTGGTTTCCTATTATTTCAGTTTTAATGTGAAATATAAATCCTCAATCTGTGGTACCATTCCCACTGGATTCCAGGTTCCAAAAGCCCCAGATTGGAGTTTGGTTTCCAGCATAGCTGTTGATGCAGTGCCAATTGCAATCATTGGATTTGCAATGACAGTATCTCTTGCTGAAATCTTTGCCAAAAAACATGGTTACACAATCAGCACCAATCAGGAGATGATTGCTATAGGCATGTGTAATCTTATCCCATCTTTCTTTTCCTGTTTTGCAAGCTGTGCCGCTCTTGCCAAAAGTCTTCTAAGAGAATCTACAGGTGCCAACACCCAGCTAAATGGTATAATCAGCTCAGCTGTATTATTGCTTGTACTGCTTGCCATTGCCCCTCTGTTCTATTCACTACAAAATTGCATTTTAGGTGTCATAACCATATGCAGTCTTAGGGGAGCTCTGAGAAAATTTGCCGACACTCCAAAAATGTGGGGAATCAGTAAAATCGACACAGTGGTCTGGTGGGTCAGCATGTTGGCGTCTTCCTTAATTTCAACTGAGATTGGATTATTGGTGGCTGTTTGCTTCTCCATGCTTTGTGTGATCTTTCGTACTCAGAGGCCAAGGGCAACTCTATTAGGTAAAGTGAGCGGAACAGAGATTTATGAAGACCAGTTCACATACAAAGAGCTGAACAACATACCTAATGTAAAAATATTTCGATTTGATGCCTCTCTCTACTATGCCAACAAAGACTACTTTAGAAGTTCTCTTTATAGCAAAACTGGCATTAACCCCACCATAGTGTCTACATTACAAAGGAAGGCCAAGAAAGAAGAAGAAGCAGCCTTAAGAGTTACAGGCAATAGGTTTATTGCTAGGTTTAATTTGATTAAAACCGAGAAGAGGACAGCCGCCAAAACTTCTGTACCACAGCTAGACATCCACTCACTTATTATTGATTGTGGTGCCATGCAGTTTATAGACTCTGTGGGGCTAGGTGTTCTTAAAGAAGTCCGCAGTGACTATGAGGAGATAGGTGTACGAGTGTACCTTGTTAACTGCAATCCATCAGTTCGCCGATCCCTTCACGATGGTGGGTATTTCATCAACATCAGCGGTGATATAGAGCTGCTTGCCTTTCACAGTGTACATGATGCAGTGACATTTTCTGAGAGGCAATTTAAAGAAAAACAGAAAGAAATTCAGTTGAGGGATGCTGCCTTCTCATTTGATCCAGATCAAGCTATAAGCAATGACTTCACAAAGTGAAAATGTTCAGTTGTATTAAGCAATTAGTATTCAGTAAAGCCCTGTACACACGATCGGTTTGTCTGATGAAAATGGACCGATGGACCGTTTTCATCGGACAAACCGATCCTGTGTGTGCCACATCGGTTTGTTTTCCATCGATAAAAAAAAATAGAACATGTTTTAAAACTTTCCTATTTTCCTTTAAAAAAAACATCGTTTGTGTGGAAGTCCGTCGGTCAAAAATCCACGCATGCGCATAATCAAGTCGACGCATGCTTGGAAGCATTGAATTTCATTTTTCTTAGCACCTCGTAGTGTTTTACGTCACCGCGTTTGGATACGGTCAGATTTTTGACCGATGGTGTGTAGGCAAGACTGATGAAAGTCAGCTTCATCGGATATCCAACTAAAAAAATCATCGGATTAGATTCCAGCAGATACCCGATCTTGTTTACAGGGCTTAAGTGTTTAATATAAATCTGATTTATACATTTTCAAATGATTTTACTTATATAGAAATTAAATCAGCATTGGTCAAATTTTAATGATCAACTGTAGGCAACAACTATAATTGAAATGCTAACACCGCGCAGGAAACACAATTATAGTCTACAGGGTCAGCACCCACTTTGCAATACTCTGGATTGGACTGTAGCCTTGTGCCATGTGATTCTGTGCTGTATAACTTCTCTCTAAAGCCCTAATTACTATGAGCTGAGCTTCAGTGGGCTCAGGCAGAGGGCTGCTGTTCTGTCAATATCTGCAACTCATCAGAAACTCCAACCACGTCACTTCCGGTTTATTTAAAACCTTACTAATCTGAGATTTTGACGAATTGCTGGTTGGACACAACACCGACAACCGAAATAGAGTCCGGTACAGGAAGACTGAGCTGTTTTGACAGCACACTGGCTAACGAGGACAAAGTTGTTGCCATTTTGTTGGCTAGTATCGGAGGGGAGTAAGAGTCTCTGCTCATTATATTCTGCACCGGACTCTATTCGATTGCCTGTGTTGTGTCCAACCACCAATTTGTCAAAAACTCTAATTACAGCTGTTTTTAAATAAACCGGAAGTTAGGCACTGGAGTTTCTGACGGGTTGAAGAAGTTGACAGAACACCACTCTTAAACTAGAGATCACAATAACCTGCATTTCGTCTCTTGGTGGAAACAAGGTTCAACATGCAGGCGATTCAAGAAAAGGATTACAGCATTTAAAGCAGCCTTTAGCAAACAAAGAGGTTTCTTTAGGTATGCCTTGGCAAAATGCCTAAAGATTGCCCAAAAATTGTATACAAGCCAGCATGTGGATGAATCTTGCCTTTTAGTTACACAAAGGGGTTAATTTACTAAAGGCAAATCCACTTTGCACTACAAGTGCACTTGGAAGTGCAGTCACTTTAGATCTGAGGGGAAGATCTGAAATGAGGGGAAGCTCTGCTGATTTTATCATCCAATCATGTGCAAGCAAAAATGCAGTTCTTTTTATTTTCCTTGCATGTTCCCCTCAGATCTACAGTGACTACACTTCCAAGTGCACCTCCAAGTGCACTTGCAGTGCACTTGTAGTGGAAAATAGATTTGACTTTTGTAAATAACCCCCAAAGTCACAAGTTTTCATTGTGCACCATTACAGCCTTCTAGCTGCCGGCATCATCAGTTGATAAGGAGAATGTCAGTCACCTGCATAGCATCCTTGGCTGACCCTCCGCTGCCCCTCTCCATCAGTGGTGGAGCCACATTAGCTGAGTGATGGAAAAACATTGGAATACTAGTCAGTTCCAGTTTGCAAAAGTGTATTTGCTTTGGAATAATAAATAACCTGTAACGTTGGATGTCCTACTTGGACTTGTGGATGTTGCTGCACTATGTAAAGCGATTATAATAGTTTTTTTTACATTTTAGAATGGGGTGCCTTGAGACTGTCTGTAATTTTTACAGGGTGCCTCGAGATTGTCCATAAATATTAAAGGGTGCCTTAACTGAAAAATGTTTGAGAAGCACTGATATAACCACTAGAGGACCAGCCCCCGCAGTATATTGCGGCAGGTTTGCTCCCCTGGGCGAGCCATCATAGCTGTACATCGGCCGCTTTAAAACCACTAGGTGGCGCATGCACGCACCTGTGGCGCGACAACGGAGCTGATGCGTGTGCCCAGCGGCCGCGATGTCTGTCTCCTCTCTTTTCACCTGATGATCTGGCTAGTAACACACCTCCTATATTAGAGTGCCCCCACACTCTGGTTGAAGGAGCACAGGGGTGCCTTTAAACAGAAACATTGCCAGTCTGGGGGATGGGGAGTATTAGCAGATTTAAATACGCTAACAATAAAGCCAAACTCCAGCTAATACTCCATAAACAGTTACAGCAAACATTTTTTTTTTTACCTTTTGAGATAAAGGTTTTACATGAATAAATAAAATCTGGTCATTGTAAGCACCCCTGCTAGTGATAAATGGATTGTCTCATCTCTGTAATGGATAAATTCTGCTGGAGAGCTTGCTCTTTTTAAAAAAAAAGAATAAGACTTACTAGCTGCATTATTGAATGAAAATATAGGAAAGAAAGCTTAAAAAAGAAAACAAATTCAGCCATCACATTTAAAAATATGGTAATTACATTTCTTTTTAAAAGCACATATTTTTGATATATTAGTAATACATTTGCCAGCAGTTGTTTATTTTTAGGTAAATTTGAAGTAAAATTTGAGGATAATGATGAAAAAGAACTAAAGCCACATGTGAAATGATGCTCGTTCAAAACCAAAAATAACATTGAACAAAATCCATGGAACAATATTTTAACATGCTGCACAATGTTTATTTTTATCTCATATTTTAATGTGTAAAATTGAACAAGAAAACATAATTTTTCTCAATGTTTTTAATGAAAAATGAATACATCTCACTTAGAACTTATTAGGAAAGATATAACAACAAACAACAAAAAAGCAGAAAAAAATATATAAAAATTAAAAATAATTCGTTAGAAAAGACCAATGCCCTACTGGATGTAAAATACCGTAAGTGTAAATAATAATGGTATTTTAGATTGTTTTCAGGTGATTTCTTTGAAAGTATACAAGTCATTTTTTTAAATATATATGTTAAATCTCTTTGTATGTTAAATCTCAAAATGAATACTGTATATTATACACATGCATTGTGCATGCAATTCTTGTAATGTTATAATAAACACAAGCTTAAAATGTAATACCGTAAATGTCAGGTTTTTTTTTTATAAAATTTTTTAATAAGCACATTAACTACATCAGTGGCTTAGGGTAGCTTTTAGTATGGCTCACTACTTAACAGCTTGCATGATGATGGTGCTGCCTGGTCTCTAGTGGATTCCCAATGTGAGCATTTGAAGAATGTACTCCAGAGTTAGGCCCCTTTTACTTTGGAGAAACAGCCGCGCTGGCGGTATAGCGCCGATAAAAATAGCGGCGCTATACCGTCGGATTTGCCGCGAGTTGCGGCCGCTAGCGGTATTAACCCCCTCTAGCGGCCGGGAAAGGGTTAATACCGCCCGCAATGTGCCTCTATAGAGGCGTATTGCCGCAGTTTCCCATTGTTTTTAATGGGAAGGAGCGGTATACACGCCGCTCCTCTCACCGCTCCAAAGATGCTGCTTACAGGAGATTTTTTTCTCTCCCGCCAGCACATCGCCTCAGTGTGAAAGCCCTCGGGCTTTAACATTGAGGTTGCTTGGCAGGAGTTTTGCAGGCGGTATAGCAGCGCAATTTTTAGCGCTGTACCGCCTGAAAAAACTCCTCAATGTGAAAGGGGCCTTAGAAACCAGGATGTTCAGCTCACAGCAAAGCCCAAACTGTCAAAAGAAGACTAAAGTTGGAGAGATAGATCCTTGCCTCTGCCCATCGGTGTTCGCACAGGGTGTGTCGGATGTGCCTGGGCACACCCTAATGACCTTGTGTGCATTAGCATTATCCAGGGGTGGCACCAGGTGGGTGGTTGGGGTGCCAGTGGCCAGTGTAAATGCTACCATTATATTAAAGGCTAGGTTCAACTGTAGGAAAACATTACACCTATACTTAGGATGTAGCGTAATATACTCCCAATCAACTATCTCCTACCATCAGAGCCTCCTCCCTGTGACAGCAGGTGGTGTTATTGTGTGTTTGAGCTTTGGGGTGCACACCCTAATGCAATAGGCTGCACACATCTATGCCTTTGTCGCAGACAACAGTAAAAAAATAATAATCAGGGAACTGAACTATGCCAATTTCAGAACTAAAAATATTTTTCTCAAGTTATTACTTCATACTCAGTCCAGCAAATAATCACACTTTCATCATATTTTTACCTGGGGGAACTATCAAGATGCTATAGTAACTGTTATAGCACACACCTGTTTTATCACATTTTTCCCTACAGCAACTCTGGAAGTCATTAGGCCCCTTTCATTCATTCCACCCAATCAGATACGACTGTCATTTTTTTACTTGGACCTGATCAGACCCACCAGTCTCTTCTATGGAGCGACGGATGTCAGTGGACATATGTCTGCAGATACCTGTCACCATGCGATGCTATCCTGTCCGCCAAAAACAGACATATGGTGATCCTATTCCCCATCCATCTGGTGGATGAGATCGGATGGCATTGTATGGTAAAGGACAGGTGGTCCATTTCCATATGATGATGAGTGACACGGACCATTCATCCGCCTGCTCAGCAGGGATCAATGGAGAATTTAGAGGAGGAGCCTTAAAGAGAAACTGTAGTCTGCTCACATAATTCATAATAAAAACATCTTTCCCATTCCGAAGCTTCCCTCCAACCACTTTGCATATTATTTTATATATATATACTGTGATTCTGTACTTGCCAAATATGCAGCATAAATTTCCCTCTAATAAGTCTAGCTGCATCCATTTTAACTGTGGGCAGCTGAAGCTGCTGCCTGTTCACTTCCTGGATTTACACAGACACACAGAAGCACATCTCCATCTATACAGCCCAGCCGCTCTCATTGGCCCTCTTATTACTCATCCACCCTCCCTTACTGGCAAACTCTCAAAAACCGAGAGAAAGCTGTGCATGATGTCATAAGCCTCAGGCTAATGACCAGACAAGAAACAGAAAGTGGGCTGTATAAGGTATTAAAAAATGTTTTACTATCCAAGGTTAAAACAACAAGGGCAGAAGATTTACAAGATGTAAAGATGAAAAAAATTACTAAAGGTCCGCTTTAATGATTTGGCTATTGAAATAGTTTTCCTAGGGTTGCTGTTTGCTATTTGCACTCCCGCATGCTCCCAATGTGCTTAGATGTGGTGGCTGCATTAATTTTCCTATATTTAGGCTAAGAACACTATCATCAAATCCAGAAAATACCTATTGATTTTGTTAGAAGTGCAGTGAACATTTCACTTTCTGTGAGATCAAAATAAATATAAATTTTAGTTTTTGGGGTATGCTTTAGTGGTCAAGGTTCTTTTTTTATGAATGTGTAGCCTTATTTTGGGGAAGCAGGGGGGTATAAGAAATGTCTCTCCCCCAAACATGATATTGCACTAAACCTGTAGGTAAATAACAGAACCTTTGCTGTGGAAGGGTAAGCTTGTTAATAAAGTTGCCAGTGTTTCCGCCCAGGACAGGGCCTCTGTGAACAGAAGGAATTCCTGCCTGGGAAATTGATTAGTAATCTAAACAAACAAATTGAGAGCAGAACTACTGCAATCAGCATATAACAGTAATCCTAAGCATATAGATGCACGCCAGTATAGAAAAATACAGATTTTATATAAGAAAAAATTAATAACCGTACATAATGTATATTCAATGTACAAACAGGCATGAACAACAAAGAGTTAAAGTAGAGTCATATGCTAGAAAGTTCATACTCATGACAAGCACCTACGTCCCAAAATTACAATATGGACAAAAACAATTGAGGCTTTACGGACATTCATGGTACCACCATAGACACTACAAGTTTGACCTCTTGGCACCGACAGCATGCAAATATGCGGCCATTTGGTTGGTGGGCCCTTGGCATTAAGCGGCTGAATATCTGCATGCAATAATGCAAAAAACAGCTGTGCCAAGAGCGTGCACAGCTACCAACAGCTAACGGAAAGCAGTGATCGGGAGCTTGCCATTTGACCCCTGTAAGAACAACCATGGCGGCCACATGATCATAAACCCACCCCCACCTCCTGGCATCTGAAGCACCTTAACCGCTTCCGGAATTGCCACCGTACATATACTGCATATACTGCACCTGGCTGTGTGAAACAACATATAGAAAGAAAAGGCGGGCATACCGACCGTGTACCTAATACTCACAAACAAACGTTATAAAAAGCCTTATCAGTGGTCCAGCAAGTGGACCTGGACCTGGACTGGGTGTTAGGGGGAACCAGATGGCATCGCTAAAGGCTTACGCGTTACGAGGGAGGACCGCCTTCATCTAAGCCACAGCACCTGTACATTGTTTCATCTTCCTGGGTCTGGGGCGTGCGTACCACCAGAGACCCGCTCTCGCTGTGATTGGACACACACAATTGTTCTCAAATGGATTTAGGTCTGGACTTTGACTGGGCTATTCTAACACATATATATGCTTTGATCTATACCAGGGATATGCAATTAGCGGACCTCCAGCCATTGCAGATATACAAGTCTCATGAGGCATAACAAGACTCTGACAGCCACAAACATGATACCTAGAGGCAGAGGCATGATGGAACTTGTAGTTTTGCAACAGCTGGAGATCCGCTATGTGCATATCTCTGATCGAAATCATTCCATTGTACTGAGAGTGGATTACCACCGCTTGAATCTTTTTTTATTTAATATTTTTTTTATTTTTATTAAAGGACTTTCCCAACGGTCTTTGTGTTTTTTTTTTTTTTTTTACAATTGTTACACTTTCTTTGTGAAATGGTAGGGGTACAATGTACCCCATTACCAATTCACATAGGAGGGGTCCGGGATCTGGGGGTCCCCTTTGTTAAAGGTGTATTTCAGATTCCGATAAGCCCCCCACCCGCAGACCCCCACAACCACCGGGCAAGTGTTGTGGGGATGAGGCCCTTGTCCCCATCAACATGGGGATATGGTGCGTTGAGGGGTCACAGACCCCCAAAGCATCCTCCCAATGTTGAGGGCATGTGGCCTGGTACGGTTCAGGAAGGGGGTGCTCTTTCTTTCCCCCCTCTTTTTCTGCGGCCTGCCAGGTTGCGTGCTCCGATAAAGGGTCTGGTGTGGACTTTTGGGGGGAACTCCACGCCATTTTATTTTTATTTTGGGTGGAGTTCCCCTTAAAATCCATACCAGACCTGAAGGTTTTTTTTTCATGAATGACTTTTCTCTGTATTGCCGGGAGCTGACAATTCATTATAGCCGCGAGTGATTTTAAATGACTTTTTTTCCTTCAGAAATTACACTTTATGCAGGGACAATTTTATTAACACAGGGAACATGCGCTACTTCACAGGCATTCTATACACACCCCCCCCCCACCCCAGGTACAAAATTGAAAGGAATATTTCACTTTTTATTGTTTCACTTTAAGTATTATTAAAATCACTGCTCCCAAAAAAACTGCTGGTTTTAAGCCCAGGTTCACACTGGGAACGATTTGGAACGATTTGAGATGCAATTTCACATGTCAAATCGCATCTCAAATTGGCGGCATTTGCAAGTTGTTCCTGTACTACTTTTTGCGATTTCGGGCAGGGATTTACATTGACATATGTGCAGAAACCTGCACAGATGTCTCTTAAATCGCGGCCGAAATCGGGACTGCCAGCGGGAGTGAAATTGTGCGAGTTCAGCTGAACTTGCACGGCTTCACTCTCGCAGCCCAGTGTGAACCTGGGCTTAAACTTTTTTTGCATTGATACATGTCCCCTGGGGCAGGATCCAGGGCCCCAAACACTTTTTAGGAAAATAACTTGCATATTAGCCTTTAAAATTAGCACTTTAGATTTCAAACTTTCGAGTCCCATAGACTTTAACAGGGTTCTAAAGTTCACACAAACCTTTTGTCTGTTCGCAGGTGCGAACCGAACGGGGGGGGGGGGAGGTGTTCGGCTCATCCCTAGTAGAGATGCATATTGCTGTGATGAAATCTGAACAATGGGCTGTCACAGAGATATATTTGGGTCACTGATGCATGGGGTCACTGGTGCATGCACTGTCATGGCTTACCATCCTTGTGGATTCCTCAAATGGTGACAACACAGTGCATGCATCCTTAATGATCAGCCATTGATGTGGGGAAAAAAAAGCAGAAGCGGCCTGAGCCTGTCATCATGCTGTATTCACACAAGTACTCGTTGATGGCCCTCTGCTGCATGTATAGCAGCTGCAGCATTGACAAAGTTGAGTTCCACCTGGTGGCCATGTCACAAATCAGGCAGTTTACGGGCAGGTGGATTTCCCGATGAATTTCAGCCAATCGATCACTGGCTGTGTATGACCACCTGAAATGGCTACAGACTCTTCTGGCCATCTTGCAACCCTGGGCACGTATTTAGGAAATGCTACACCACCAAATTGGGGACATGTGCCAGACATGACACATGTGTCAACTTTCCCTGTCTAAGGGCGGACAGGAGGTTTGAGCCATTATCACACACCACCATTCCTGGCTCCAGCTGGCATGGTGTGAACTACCACTGGGCCTGTCTCTGCAGAGCTGCAAGAATCTCTGCTCCCCTAAACACACCAGCTGAAGCAATGCATGGCCTGACTCTGGGAATAGCCCTTTGAAAGCTTAGGGGGTACCTGATGTTCATAGGTATGAGGGTATGGAGGTGGCGGGGGAGGAGGTGGAGGGGTAGTGCTCACTGGTCTGACATCATCACCACCGGCTGTATTGAGACGTGGGGGATCAACAAGCTGCAGAACTAAGCCCTGCCCTGCATCCTTTCAAGTTGCAAGCAGCATTACCCAGTGTGCTGTAATCTAAATATAACGTCCCTGTCCATGCTTGCTGGTTCACGTGTCAGCAGTAAGGTGGATTTTACGGCCGAATGCCTTGCCCAACGATGCCAGAACATTCCCTTTCACGTGATGGTAGAGAGATGTAACGACCTTATGTGGAAAGTAGAAGGGACTGGGAACCTGCCATTGTGGTACAGCACATTGTGCAAATTCACAGAAGGGGGCAGAATCCACTAGGGGCAGAGAAAGTTGCCAGCTACAGTCTACAGCTGGTGGTGTGCTGCTGGCAGATGTGCTGCTAGGACCTGGGACACCCTGTGCTATACCATCATCCCTGTCAGTGGAAGCTGCTGAGAGGTAATGACTCGGTATAGCAAGGGCAGACTGATTAGGTAAGGAGGAGATGGAAGAGGAGGGACAGATTTGTGCCCCTTTTGTGTGGATTTTAGTTGCTCTTGCCAATGTGCTGAGTGGTTGGACGTTAAATGCCTTGTTAAGCATGTGGTACCCAAATGGTTGGTGTTTTTGCCACCTTTTATGTGCCTGAGACACAGTTTGCAGATAGCAGTGCAATCTTCTAGAGATGTGCTGAAAAAAGCCCAGACAGCTGAGCTTTGGGGAGTGGGCCAGGAGATAACAGCTGCAAGATATGATGGAATAGGTTGGCTGCTCTCTACTCTTTCTTGATGTCGACCTCCTTGGGGTTGTGCCACCACACCTTCAGTTCCTCCTCTGCAATTTGCATCCTTGACCTCATCATTATCATCATCATCATCTCCTTCTCATCCATCATAATCATTACTACTGGAGACAACTTGGCAACACCAATTGTGTGTTGTCTCTCCGTTGGTTTTATGTGATTTTTATGGTTTTATATTGTATCGTATTGGTTTTTGGTTCTATATTGTTGTTATATTAAGTGTGATTTTAATCGTGGTACATGTTGTATATTGTTACTATGTTAATTTATGCCTGTAACACCCGGTCTCGTTGTGAATTGTTAAGGTCTGGAAGCGTTTCGATACCTTCGGGTGATTCTACGCTATACAAGCAATAAACAATAAACAATAAACACGCTGCAGCTTGGGGAACATGAATGCCGATTTATCTACCAGTGTTCCTCCCTCTCTCTAGGCTCACGTTCCTGTCATCCTCAACCTCAGAACCAACATCTGAAGCCAGTAATGGCTGGGCATATTCAAGGAGAAAGTGGCTGACGCTGTGGTCAAATAACTTAGCTGACTCCTCAATGGCTGATGGTGCTATGGCAGGAATAGATGGAAGATTTATCCACTCTGGCAACTGCATGGGACTGCACACTTGTCTCTGCTTGCGTGACAGAGAATGAGGAGGATGAGGACGGTTTAGTAAGGCAGTCCACCACCTCCTCTGCATGCTGTGGCTGGATAGCACGGGCAAACTCACTAAACAGAGAAAATTATGCCAGAGGACTGACCACCACATCCATTGCTTGTGGACACATTTGTTGCTGGCCCCCTTACAGTGCCAAGGGAACATCTGCCTCTCCTTGTTGTCCTCCCAGACATTATTGGGAGGGAGGGGGCGGTGCTTATAAGCAAATGTAAAGAAGAAGTTAAAATCTGTACATAGATGCACTTTAATCAATGTAAAGGGGTGTATGGTGCACTCTAATTTGAGTATTCACACTACACAGACACACTCCACAGATACACTATAATATACTGCAATATAATGCCCCAAACGTGCAGTGACACACAGAACTAACTGGCAGTAACGCACACAAAAGTACATGGTGTTAAACTGGCAGTAATGCACAAAACTATATGGCGTTACACTGTCAGTAATGCACAAAACTATACAGCGTTAAACTGGCAGTAATGCACACAGAATTATATGGCGGTAAACTGTCAGTAATGCAAACAGGAGTAAATAGCGTTAAACTGGCAGTAATACACAAAACTATATGGCATTAAACTAGCAGTAACGCACACAAACTATATGGCGTTAAACTATCAATAACGCACACAGAAATATATGGCATTAAACTGGCAAAATTGAGCTTTCAGATCCTGATTATCCCCCTATCTGCAGACCCTCACAACCAACAGCCAGGGTTGTGGGGAAGAACACCCCTCCATTTTGATGGCATGTGGCCTGTTTGGGGGGAGCTCGCTCATCCCCCCTTTCCTGGACTGCCAGGCTGCATGCTTGAATAAGGGTCTGGTATGGATCTGGGGGGACCCCACAATGTTTTCTTTCATATGACATATGACGCCTGATCTTCAGTTACACAAAGACATTATTGAGCTTCCATTTCCCAGAATAACGAGACAAGCAAGCTCTGTTACTGGTTCCAAAATGTATAAATGAATACTTTTAATGGTACAGTCAGCTTGTTATATACAGTACAAGCATGTTACAGTTAATCACAGGGACAATGAAACTCTCCACCCCCCTCATCACACAATGGGGCTTTAATACACCTTCAGATGGGTAATTACTAATCATTATCCAGACAGCCTAGCTCTGCATTTAGAGGGGTTAATTACTACAGTTAACAAGTCACATTCCACATCTAATCATCAATAGAGAAAGAAGGAGATCACCGCTCCAGGTAGGTGCTGCAAACTCTCAATCAGAGGGAATATTTGAAAACCACGGTGCTGGCAGTGCACGTAGCAATGGGAAAAATAGTGAAAAATTTGGATAGCCGCACTTCAGGGAACTTCGAGAAAAAGTGGTCTTTATTAATAAAAATCAGCAAAATACATCCAAACACAACCACAAACTGTACAACCGACGCGTTTCACACTATAGTTTAGTGCTTAGCTATTTTTCTAATCATCAATAGACTTTTCACACAAAACAGTGTCATTAGCATAAACGATGAACAGGTCTTGGAAGCAGACCTAATTAACACAATGGACACAGAATGTAATCACAGCAAGATACTTAAAACATCCCATAATAGCCAGCCAGGCTGGCTCTTAAGCTTTAATCCACATCACCCCAGTAGCAAACTCAATTAGCATCTCAACAGCCTAGGTTAAGCATCGAAGGAGGCATTCTATTGTACTGTTGTGGGTCAGCATGAAATCACCTGTAATATGTCCAGATCTCCTGCAATACATGAATTATAATTTCTCAGTCACCCTATGCCCAAAAGGGGCACAGGATGACCCTAGACTGAAGAGTCATTAGCGACGCAGGCACTGGAGTACCCCCATTCTTCAAAAGTCTCTGGGTGTCACGGGCCATTCTGTTACATCTCTCCCCTTTCGGTGGGAGACTAACACAGGAGGGAACCCCAAACGGGTTGACTCCAAAGTTAGTCAGTAGTTCCAGTCCTCCAATGCTGGTATCCATACCGTACCCCAAATAAATTGCTCCAAACAGTGCCTCTGATACTGGTCCTCTGTGCTGTATTCGCATCTCTTGTAACCTTCTTTTGAATTCCTCTTCCATGGAGACTTGTATCTGTACCTCTCCTCTCTCTTCAGTTGGTGCTGCTGTGACTTCTGCTGCTGCAGCACCTCTTTGATGTAGCCAAGTGGCATCCACAGCCGCTATAACCAGGTCTATGATCTCCGGTGGAGGATTAGGACCATACTGTGCCAGTCCACATTTAACAGCCCGAAAAAAAATATCTTCCTCAGGTTTCCTGTCTGTTACGCTGGGCCTTTCAGCTCTGTCCATTTTGACAAGTTCTGCAATAATGTCCCTTTTCTTAAGGTTGCTGGCCAGTCTGCGCCCGGCTCTCCAGTAAGTCCATGAGGGAAGAGAGGTTCAGCCGTTCATACTGTGTCTCCATTGTCCCATGTCCTTGTAGCTGTTCCACACCGTGTATTATAAAGTTTGAAACACAAAATCATAAATTACAATATAATAAATAATTATAACAAATACTAAAGTAATTATAATAAAAATTATTCAATAATGTAATCAAATCAAAAACACTGAAATTTGCTCAGTTGCAGAATTGTCGCTGTCATTACTTTTATTGTTTGATGATAAATTTCCCCACAAATCGCTATCGTTTAATTCTGCAAGTGATTCTAATTTATTATTGCTGTTTTCTAGCTAGTCTAAAGGCACTTTTGATGTAAAGGGACACTTTTTGGTTGCTATGGACAATCTCCAGTTTCCAGGCAGAAAGAACAGTATTTATTATATAAAAGTGCATGCAGGCCACTGGGCAGACCACTAGGGACAAAGGGGTGTGTATTTATTTCATACAGTACTGTAATCTACAAGAATACAGTATACTGTATGTGTACTGGGTATTTACTTTTTTGAATTAGGCACCGATCTCAGCCCTTGCGTGTCATAATATCGCAGGGAACGGAGCTCGGTGGCATTCACTGTGTGAATCAAGCAAGGAGACAGCTCGATCACACAGCGGGGAGGCATCGCAGGATCCAGGGACAAGGTAAATAAACTATGCCTGTGGATACTGCAATGCGATCCAGAGTCTGGCCGGAGATACTGCTAATGGTACAGGATTTCCACCCCGAGCCAGACTCGGGAATACCACTAGGGGGGTTAAGGGCAACATACAAAAAACACCAATTATTAATAATCTACTTGCTTGAGATGAGGGATGAGCCGAACACCCCCCAGTTCGGTTCGCACCAGAATATGCGAACAGGCAAAAATTTTGTTCGAACACATGAACACCATTAAAGTCTATGGGACACGAACATGAAAAATCAAAAGTGCTAATTTTAAAGGTTACTAGCCATGTTATTGTCATAAAAAGTGTTTGGGGACCTGGGTCCTGCCCTAGGGGACATGTATCAATGCAAATTTAGAGGGGTGTCCAAAGTATGCATATAAAGTAGCGCATGTTTCCCGTGTTTAGAATTGTATCTGCACAAAGTGTCATTCCTTAAGGAAAAAAAATCATTTAAAACTACTCCTGGCTATTCCTGAATTGTCAGTCCCGGCAATACAGAGAAAAGTTATTGAAAAAAATGACAGGGGTCCCCCCCAGTCCATTACCAGGCCCTTTGGGTCTGGTATGAATATTAAGGGGAACCCCTGCCATTTTTTTTAATGACTTTTATCTGTTTTGCCGGACCCGACAATTCATTAATAGCGCGAGTAGTTTTGAATTCCTTTTTTTTCCTTTCAAAAATGCCATTTTGTGCAGAGAACCAAAATTTAAAATAAATAAATAAATGTGTGGGGGGTCCCCCCAATTTCTATATCAGGCCCTTCAGGTCTGGTATGGATATTAAGGGGAACTCCACGCCGAAATTTAAAAAAATGGTGTGGGGTCTCCCCCAAAAATCCATACCAGACCCTTTAACCGAGCACGTAACCTGGCAGGCCGCAGGAAAAAAAGGGGACGAGAGAGCAGCAGGACCCGGGTCCCCAAACACTTTTTTTGACAATAACTTGCATATTAACTGAGGGGTGGCACTGATGGGCAGCACTAAAGCACGCTGACAGGTGGCACTAAAGGGCACTAATAGGTGGCACTGATATGTAACACTGATAGGTGGCACTGATGGGCACTGATAGGCATTGGTAGGTGACACTGATATGCAGCACTGATGAGGCACTGATAGGTGGCACTAGTGGGCACTTGCAGGTGGCACTGGTAGACACATATGAGGTGGCGGTGGCTCTCCGTGTTCGGGGCGATCTCCCTCTGACAGAAGCCGGTGATTGTTTTTTTTTTATCCTCGCGCTGTCAGCATGAGGAAAAAATAGCCAACAGCTGAACATGTGATAAGGGATCGGGATCGGCCTCTTGCTCTGATCTATGATCAGCCAAGTCTCGTGGACTGGCTTATCACAGACCGTGCCACAGGGGGCCACGCAGGCAGCTCATGCACGGGAGGACATACCGTATTTATCGGCGTATACCGCACACTTTTTTCCTCTTAAAATAAGGGGAAAATCGTGGGTGCGCGATATACGCCGATACCCGCTTCCCGCGTTCAGTTTGAAGCCTCCGCCGACATATACCGAGCGCAGTACACTCGAGTACATTCGGCCAGGCTCGGCTTAGTCACGCTCTGTGACGTTTATGTGTGAGAAGCCAAGCGTGGCCGAGCGTGCTCGAGTGTACTGCGCTCGGTATATGTCGACGGGGGCTCGGAGACAGTGCGGGAGAAGCCAACGAGGCCGCAGACGGACGCCGGACCGGACAAGGCCACCGATAGATGTCGGGCAAGACACCAAACTGTAAGTAATAAAACATTTTTTTTTACAGGAATTTCGGGTCTACTTTAGGGGTGCACGCTATATGCCGGAGCGGGCAATCCCCCGATAAATACGGTACATCGATTTAGGCCCGCTCTGTAGCCATCTTTCGGCTTAAGCGCATTCGCGAAGGGGTTAAACCAGTTTAGAGTGCATCTTTTACTCAGAAAAAAAAAAAATACTGTACTGACCCCTAACACATTAATAAAAACAAAGCTGTTTTTTCCAGCGAAGGGGTTAAACCAGTTAAGAGAAGGCTCTGAGTGTGCAGACACATCTGTGCACACATCTTGACAGTCACGTGTACAAATGCAGGCATTTCTGGTGGATACACATTTTTTTGTCAGTGTGAATTCAGTGTACTGTATATATTTTGCATGAAAAACAAAATAAATAATTAAATAACTGTATAGACAGTATTTAAGCAACTAAGTTGGGCAGCATTTTAATAGGAGGGACTACAGTCAGCTTTTTTTTAAAAAGAATATTAACTTTAGACTTCCTCAGAAAAAAAGTACTGTACTGACCCCTGACACATTAATAAAAACAAAGCTGTTTTTCCAGACTCCAATTTATTGTGGAGTGACCAGACGGGTGTTAAGGGGGAAAAAAACACTTTTAGATTATGTTATTTCAGAGAGACAATAGCCAAAAAAATTCTGGATTAAAGTAGCAAATAATTAGGATGCAAAATAGTAGGCAAAGAGCATGATTTAACCTGAATCAAGCACTATAAATTTTACAACTGAAAAGCAGCTGTATAAGCATTAGGTGTGGCACAGAGACATTGCCGGGACTGCATATAACACTGCAAACTTTGAAATACTGCACAGGTATGACCCTAAAGAAAACATTTCTCAAATTTGGCAGCTGAGGAGCAATGGTTAAAACATTAGGTGTATCACCTTGACCTTGCCAGTGCAGTATAATACACCACAAGCATTGAGGCACTACAAAGGAATAACCCGGCAATAAACACATTTCTCAAATTGGGCAGCTGGGGAGCAACTACAGAGACATTAGCTGTGACATCCTGACATTGCATGACATTACAGTCATTACAGGAGATGGTAATGGTAACAAGCCAGCAGCAGTGACAGGGGATGGAAATGGCAGCAGTGTCAGGAGATGGAAATGGCAGCAGGCCAGGGGGAGATGGTAACAGTGGCTAGAAATGTTGAGAGGCCAGCAGCAGTGGCTGGCCAGATTCAAAGAAAAAACAAAAAAGTGAATCATGAATAAGCCCATTTGCTACACATTTCTTGTGGCAGAGGAACACAATTCCTTAATGTCGCTAATAGTGTCAGGATTCAGGAACAGTGTTCTCAACCCACCCTTGTACAACCCCTGATGTTTGGTAGGGGTGAAATGTACCCCTAGAAGCCTGCCCAATGTTCTCCTCCTCGTTATTGGTACTCGAACTCTACTCCTAATGCTACTCTAGTGACTGATGTTGCCTTAGGAAGATAAAGTCAGAATAAAGCGTGCCCTGAGACAGCAGGATGTCCTCCTCTTCCTTCTGCTTATTGTGTGCCAGTGCCTTATCATGCAGGCTCAAGCATGAACCTTTGCCACTTCATAGTGGCTCACTTTTCTGGCCGCCTCTTTGGACTGTGGCAACGTGGTACATAAACACTGATTGAGGAACCATTGACGTGCAGGAAAAAAAAATAGACTACAAAAACCCGTCTTTTTCCCACATTTCAACAAATACTCATTTATGGCACACTGATCCAAGTGCGGCTGGCCATGGCCAAAGTCGAGCTTCAATGCGTAGGCATATTGCATATCAGGCAGTTGGCAAGCAGCTGTTGTTGCCATTGAATTTTATCCAGCTGAGCAGTGGCTGGGTATGACCACCTAAAGTGGCCACACCCTCTTCTTCCTGGATATCATGGAAGTTTAAGTACCTATCTAGTAACCACTACACCTCTAAGTTGAAAACATGTGTCAGGCAAGGAACATGTGTGTATTTTGCTTCCTTAAGGGTTAACAGCAGGTGACACATGACGTTTCCTAGCACAAGATGGTGTGGAGTCACCTCTAGGCCTGTCCCTTAAGAGACTCTCAATAGTGTGTCCCTGTCCCTTTGACATACCAGTAGCAAAATATCATGGTAACATTTTGCATTGGCCATTGTGTTGGCTCTTAGGCACTTTGGTGGGACTGGTGGCTCAGAGGAGTCACAGAATGAGACCTTTGAAGAGGAGGGGGTAGAGGTGACTGAACTGTCACCATCACCAAGTTGCACAACAAAGGGTGCCACCACCAGCAGCACCAGTGCAGTGCCCCATCTTGCATCTTTTCCAGCTTGCAGAAAATTAACCCAATGAGCCATGGGGAAGATGTAATGTCACCAACAACCCTTTTTCTGACACTAATGAATATATTAACCATGATCTGTGACTGCTATCCTGCAAAAACACAAATCAATTTATAACTAGCGAAAGAATGATGTATGTTGGTGGGGCAAAACACTAAACAATATCAAAATTTCGAGGCACGTGATCATTTGTGATTCTCTGGAGTACAAGGCACTTTGACAAAATGTAATCCTTAACCACTTCAGGCCTGGAAGGATTTGCCCCCTTAATGACAAGGCACTGCATCGCTTTGGCTGACAATTGCGTGGTCGTGCGACGCTGTACCGAAACTAAATTGATGTCCTTCCCTCCCCCCACAAATAGAGCTTTCTTTTAGTGGAATGTGATCACCTCCGTGGTTTCAATTTTTTGTGCTATAGACAAAGAGCGACAATTTTTCTTTTTTTACTTATCCAAAAAAATATTCATTTATTCATCAGTTTAAAGAAAGTGGGGAAATATTGCGCTGATCAAAAAAGAGTGTGAAATAAATGCAAAATCTAAAAGAATGAGCAGCTACACTACAATATGACAAATATTGGAAATGATGTGGGGAAAAATATATATTCTTCTACATATTTTTGGTAAAATAAATCGCAGTAGGTTTATATTGATTTGTTTGCACAAAACTTATCATGTCTACAAACTATAGATTTAGGGACTTTTAATGTTTTATTGTTTTTACTAGTAATGGCCAGCGATCTACGATTTTTAGCAGGACTGCAACATTGCGGCATATATATTTGCCCCCAAACGACACTTTTTGGGGACCAGTGACATTATTACATTGGTCAGTGCTATAAAAATAAATAAAAATGCACTGATCAATGTAAAAATGACACTGGCAGGGAAGGGGTTAACAGTAGGGGCGATCAAGGTGTTAAGCATGTTCCCTAGGTGTGTTCTGACTGTAGGGGGGGTGTGCTGGCAGGGACATGACAGAGATCATTATCCCCAATGACTGGGAACAGTAGATCTCTGTCATGTCCACTGTCATAATGGGGATCCACCTTGTTTACAAAGGCAGATCCCCATTGTGCCTCAGTACTAGGCAATTGCAAGTCGCCATGGGACATCAAGACGATGACCCATGGGCATGCTCCTACAGCGTGCAGTGGGCGCTGGCGCCCGCCTGCTATCGCACCTGCGTGAGCCGCTGTACAGCTACAACCATTTGTGCTGGAGAGGCGAACTGCCACCGTATAACTACGACGGCTAGTTGGCAAGTGGTTAAATTGTAAAGTCAGTGAGGACAAATGTTGGTATCCCCTCTGTTATAATAAGCTTCCCCGATCTAAGGACTACAGTGGGAGGGGCTGAGATTCCACTCAGATGTCTGCTGCCTCCAATAGTGGCACTTTATATTTGGTCTGGAGTTACTGGTGATCTTCGTGGAGGCAACCTTTAAAAGGAGAAATATACTAGGTGCAAAGCGTGTTTGATCCCCGCAAGACCTTGGTGGGAACCATTAAAGATCAGTTTGGAGCCTTTTTCCTGATGGGAATTAGTTGTGAGTGAGTTTGACCCTTTCAGGGTCTAAGAAGGAGATGAGCAACCATTTCACCTGGTAAAGGGAGCACTAGTCACAGTGGAATTTGAAGCACTCTCTATATAAGATTTTGTGTTTCAATAAACTTCTGTTAAAATTTGATATTGGACTTTAAATTTTTTCAGCACATGCGTTTATTGTACATCAATATTGGCTTTATTTACATTTTTTACTTAAGAAGCACTTTTTTTCTCACAGTGTAATTGAAAACACATTCTATAATAAGAAGAGTTTTTGTTTCAATCAACTTTTTTATACATTTACTATTGGATTGTATATTTATTCAGCACATGCATTTATTGCATATTATTGGATTTATGTATTATTGTCAGATTTCAGCAGCTCTATCACATTTTTTAGATATTCATTCATTGTTGTTTTGTGATACATCCTGGTGATAGCAGCAGCTAGATGTATCGCACATGGTTTATGTCACATGGTTTCTGCGTTTACTTGTAATTTTATATTCTCACACCACTAGGTGGTAGTGCACAATTACCACATATCCTAATGTTTTCACTGAAGATTCACAGAATTTTCTTCCAAGATTCACTAAAATTCCTACATAAAGCAGGCCATACACGGTCGAATTTCGAACAAATTTTCTTTTCAAAATCAGAAAGTTCGTTTTATTTGTGATCCGATTATGCCACCATTGATTTTCGAAATTCGGCCAACCAAAACTTTCATGTTGCCGGGAATATTCGTTTCTCTCCGGGAATATTCATTTCTCTCCGGGGATTTTCTTTTCTTGCACATGCACATTTTATTTTTCTATTACATTTCTCGCACAATTCTCCCATCATTGATCAGAAAATCGGACGATTTTTGGAAAATTTCCAACATGTCGGATTTCTGAAATTTGTTTGCCACACGAAAATCGGCTGTTGCTGCAGCCCACTAACGGTGCGAAATACGAATGAAAATTCTTTGATACGATTTTCGAAAAGTTAATTCTTTAGAAATTTGAACCGTGTATGGCGGGCTTAAGATTCAAGTTGAAAAACATGGGTGTATTGTGGGTGAAATTTGTGTAAATCCTGATTGCAGACATTGCAATTGCAGACTCCCAAGTATGTCTGCTTTAAATACAACATACCAAAATTAACTGAAGCTGATAAAATCTCATTTAATTAGTAAGGGAAAGGTGCACATGGTTAGTGACAAAATATAAAAAATTATAAAGCTTATAAACTTTTCTAACATTTGGAGATTGTGGTTGTACTAAAAGTTTTCTAGTGTATATTTCTTACGTTCCATTCTTCCCCCACTATCTTTGGCTCCCACCCCTATTACTGTCAATTATCAGCTGTTGAAATGACAGTTGGGTATTGCTATGTATTACATAGCAGGAGTGACTGTTAAAATGCAGCCGCTTCTATCTAAAATGACGTGTTATTCAGTAACACAGTGTAACAATGTACTCCTACACTGTATTTACTGCTGTATTCATATGTAGATCAAGGGTGCGACCTTTGTTCTGCATATGACATTAGTTAAAGAAACCGTAGAAGTAAAAAATAATTACTGTAAATAAAATGTATTCCTATATTTCTATTTAATCCCTTGTAAATGCATGTCAAAGGTCGATGCTGGTCGAAGGCACGATCAAACATTCACAAATAAGAGGCAACAGACTAGATAGCACTGACTATATGCAGCTAACCAGTTTAAATATCTTGTTTGGTGCCAGTATTAGCAGCAGGCAAGCCAGCACTGTGAGGCTACAAGGCAGCCTGTAAATTGAACATGGGTACTTACACCAATGCACCATCCTGCACACTAGAAAAATCTTTCTGACATTTTGTTTGAAATCATGTTATTTGCATATTTTCATTACATTACATTAATATTTGTGTATTGTATTCTTAATGGCCACCTCAGTGAAGTCTTTGACAACCTTGCTTTATGAGATTCATTCGCCAGGTTGTTGTTTTAGCAGATCTATAAATGGTCCTATATTCTTATTTATTATGCTAATATCTTTACAATTCTGCTGACAGTTACCTATATGCAGTACTAATACCACCTGTTTTCATAGTCTCTGCATTCTTAGTTTTTCTTTTCTTCTTGTGCCATGAGGCCGTGTACACACGGCAGAGAACCTCGACGGGCAGAACACATCGTTCCGCCCGTCGAGGTTCTCTGCCGGCCGTCGAAATCGGCGACCCGCCCGTCGGGAATGGCAAGCAGCCATTCATCCAGGCGGGCCGTCGAGCAAAAAGAGAGCCTGCTCTCTTTTCGCTCGATGGGATTCCCGACGGGCGGGGCGAGCCAGGAGCATACACACGGCCGAGGTTCTCGCTGGAATGCAGCTTCCAGCGAGGTTCTCGCTGGTTTCCAGCGAGAACCTCGGTCGTGTGTACGCCGCCTAAGAGTTTTATTGAAGAAACGGAAACGGAACAATACAGAGCAATAGACATACAGAATCAACATTCACACAAAAAAAGATATTTGCCATACTTGTATAGAAAGGGGAGGACGGACATGTTCTTCAAAACTAGGGCCAAACACCTTCCTGTTCGGTTCGCACCAGAACCTGCGAACAGACCAAAAGTTTGTGTGAACTTTAGAACCCCATTAAAGTCCAAGGGACTCGAACGTTTGAAATCTAAAGTGCTAATTTTAAAGGCTTATATGCAATTAATTGTCCGGAAAAGAGTTTGGGGCCTTTTTTCGGGAGCAGTGATTTTACTTTTACTTTTTTTCCTTCAGAAATGACACTTTGTGCAGGGACAGTTCTAAGTGCGGGAAACATGCGCTACTTCACAGGCATACTATACACCCCCCAGGTATGAAATGTAAAGGAATATTTCACTTTTATTGTTTCACTTTTTATGACAATAACTTGCATATAAGCCTTTTAAATTAGCACTTTAGATTTCTCCCATAGACTTTTCCAGGGTGTTCTGCGGCTTTTTGAATTCGCCGTGAACACCCCAAATAGTTCGCTGTTCGGCGAACAGGCAATGTTCGAGCCGAACATGAGTTCGACACTAAATCAAAGCTCATCTCTATTCAAAACGAAGGAGGAAATTACATGCAATGCGATAATTAGGAGCGTATGTTACCACATCATAATTACCAACCATATGTAGCACCCTCTACCATAGGTAGTTGCTAGAGGTGAGGATTTTTGGTGTGGTAGCTGCCAGACGGGAGGTAAATTTAGGCAGGCCTATGCTTCATCCTAGGTATGCTTGTTTTGATCTCGGGATAGGGAGTGGTTAGCGCAGCAGTGGGTGTGACCACCTGTGCTTAAGTTCTTTGGCGCTTCCCCTGCTTCCAGGAAAAATGTTCTGTAAGAGGGGCAGGGCTGGGAATTGTAGTGACAGGGAGCTCATGTGAGGAGCACTGACCAATACCCAATTGAAAGTGGCAGGGGGGCAGGCCTCCTACTTAAGCTCAGGTCCAGCCCACTGGAGGGAATTTGTTGGCTGGGAGAAGTGAAGAATGTAGTGTTAGACTGCAAGCAGGAGGCCCATCCCCACCTGGGGGGGGGGGTGTGCCTCAGCGGAGGAGATCGGGATCTGGGAGGGAGCCTCATCCTTTCACGGTCATGGAGGAGGTGACCTGGAACAGAGGAGCCAGAGAAGCAGTCGGTACGAATGTCCGGTTAATTTCTTAACCATGGACTCAGGGTAGGAGAAGGTCGGGGAGTGAGGCACAGTAGATACCTGGAAGAGGCATGCCAGGGAAGCTGAATGCGAGGCTAGAGGAGAAACTGTGGGGTTTTGTGTCAAATCGATGTGGCCTGCGGACACAGGTGTTGCAAGTCAGTCTAGCTGGGTTCAGTGATCCACCAACTAACTCAAGCTGCTAAACAACTATGCCCCAAGAAGGAGTACTGCAGACCCCTGACCTATTAACAAGTCAGCATGTTCAGTAATCACCTGGACCATTCAGAGTGATCCCTGGTGTAATGTAAAGATGATGTGGTGGAGGAACTAGTATTGCACAGTGAAGTTTTGTGCAGTAGGAGAAGAGTCCTGGGAGTGATAGTCTGCAGGAGTTGGTGCAGACTAGGAGTGACAGCCTGCAAGATTTGATGCCGGGAAAGAGACTGTGAATGTTAGAGTCCATCAGTTCTTCAAGGTTCAATTCATTCAATGATTCATTCAATGATTTTCTAAACTATGATGGCAAAGTGACCAGTAGCAACCATCCGCTACACATACTATAAAAGTAGATATATCTGCATTCTTTGTTTTATATGGTTATCTCCAATTATTATTACTATACAGGATTTATATAGCGCCAACAGTTTGTACAGTGCTTTACAACATGTGGTCAGATAGTACAGTTACAATAAAATTCAATACAGGAGGAATCAGAGGGTCCTGCTTGTTAGAGCTTACAATCTAGGAGGGAGGGCGAAGTGATAGAAAAGGTAATAACTGTGGGGGATGAGCTGATGGAGAAAACAAAAATAGAGTTGTTATGTGTGGGCAGGGTAGGCGTCTCTGAAGAGGAGCGTTTTTAGGGATCATCTAAAAGCAAACAGAGTAGGAGATAATCGGACAGATTGGGGTAGGGAGTTTGATAGGATGGGTGATAAAAGGGGCATAAAAAAGACAATCTAATACACGACTGTTCCTTTAAGGGTTATCATTTTGCTGATTAAGTAAAAAAATATGTGTTGTTTTGTAAAATGGGTCTTGTGTTAAAAACTAAACCAGACATAGAAAGTGACTTATATTTCATGAGATGTCTGCATTTAAACCTGACATAATAGAAATGTGACATGAGGGGTTTGCTTAGATAAAGAGTTAATGACTGTGATTGGTTAATTGTATATTAAAAGGAAATATGTCATTTGAATATGTACCCCTTATTGGTGGACAAGTGGTGGTAACACCTATCTTCTATCCACTACTTAACACCATGCTGAAGATAATAAAAGAAGAACAATTTATTGTAGAGCAACTTGTCTTGTGGCAATCATAGGGTCCCCTATATATATATATATATATATATATATATATATATACAGGGAGTGCAGAATTATTAGGCAAATGATTATTTTGACCACATCATCCTCTTTATGCATCTTGTCTTACTCCAAGCTGTATATGCTCGAAAGCCTACTACCAATTAAGCATATTAGGTGATGTGCATCTCTGTAATGAGAAGGGGTGTGGTCTAATGACATCAACACCCTATATCAGGTGTGCATAATTATTAGGCAACTTACTTCCCTTTGGCAAAATGGGTCAAAAGAAGGACTTGACAGGCTCAGAAAAGTCAAAAATAGTGAGATATCTTGCAGAGGGATGCAGCACTCTTAAAACTGCAAAGCTTCTGAAGCGTGATCATCGAACAATCAAGCGTTTCATTCAAAATAGTCAACAGGGTCGCAAGAAGTGTGTGGAAAAATCAAGTGTTTCTGTCATGATAAGAGATACAGGAATCTTACCAACACTGACAGCGGCAGGAGAAGTCTGTTTCAGCGCATGCGCGGGGACGCGCGGGTGCGCGCGGGCGTGATGTGCGCGGCGCGCGCGGCGGGAGCGCGCGCGCGCGCTGACGTCATTTCGGCGCCAAGAACTGCTATTTAAACCATCTGATTCCACTGTATCTTGCTGACCAGTCTGCAGCAATTCCTGACTGAATCTGAACCTGTTACCTGTCTGCCTGATTACCGAATACCTGACCCGGTTTCCAATGACCCTTCTCTGCCTGCAGCCTGCCTCTGACCCCGGCCTGATCCGACTACCGACTCTGCTTAAACCCGCCTTGCTGTCTGCTTACCTGATTCACCGACCCGGTCTGAACCTGATTCAACCCTCGGACCTGTCTCCATCTCCTGATTGGTGCCTGATCCAGTGTCTGACAATCCCTTGGTTCCTATTCACAAGCGCTACAACACCGTTCCTGTGTTTGCTGGATTTCTGCTAGGACCTCGTCAACACCTGTTCACTTCCTCTTCCGGTCCATCTCCAGCTTCCCACCAGGCGCTTGTGTCCCTCCAGACTCAGTACCCCCTGTCTGCTCTACCAGGGGTTCCTGAGTCAGAGGCTTACGAGAGGCCGCTCCCTGCACATTGGGCTCCATAACCAGGTACGTGACAGTACTGGTCAGCCATGTCCGAGCCCACGCAGGGGGCGTCTCCCATGGAGGACTTATGCCGCCATCTAGATGGCCTCACCGCGGCCGTACGGACTTTACAAGAAGGATATACCCGCCTGGAAGGACGTGTCCAAACTCTGGCCACAACAGCACCTGCAGCGTCTGGAACCGCAGCTGCCCCTTCTGTAGTGATGTTACCACCGGAGCCCAGAGTTCCCACCCCGGAGAGATTTTCTGGAGATCGCAGCAAATATAGAGCTTTCCGCAACGCCTGTGAACTTTTTTTTGCTTTACAACCCAGGACCTTTTCACTCGAGGCCACAAAAGTAGGTTTCGTTATCTCGTTATTGTCTGGCGAACCTCAGACCTGGGCGCATCGTCTTCTAGAACGCAAGGAAGAAAGTCTTAACCTACTCAGCACTTTCTTCCAAGCCATGGACCTTATCTATGAGGACTTCCAACTAGCAGCTACCGCTGAAGCAGCATTATGTGCCTTACAGCAGGGACGCAGAGCAGTAGAGGAATATGTAGCTGAATTCAGGCAGTGGAGTTCCGATACCAACTGGAATGATGCTGCCCTGCGTCACCAATTTCGTATGGGACTTTCAGAATCTCTAAAAGACGAATTAGCCCGAGTGGGCATCCCCGCAACACTTGAAGCCCTCATCCTCCTCTCTGTTCAGATCGACAGACGGTTGAGGGAGCGGCGTGTTGAACGCACTTCCGGCCCCACACGTCCCATATGGATGATGCCGCGTGTACCTGGCCCACCGCATCTGCCTCCTTCAGGTCCCAGACCAAACCCCATCGATCATCCGGAACCCATGCAAATAGGCCTACTTCGACCATCCCTGACTCCGGAGGAGCGTCAAAGGCGTCGATCCAATAACCTTTGCATGTACTGTGGAGGGTCCGGGCACTATGTAAACACCTGCCCCGTCAAGTTCCGTAAGTGTTCAGTCCCCTCACCGGCTCTCTTCTCTGTCTTACGTAACAATAATACTCACCTGGCTGTTTCAATCTCTCTACAGCTTCCAGGAAGGAACCTCCAAGTTCCCGCAATTATTGACTCTGGTGCTTGCAGCGGTTTTATGGACGCCTCCTTTGCCTTTCGACATGGAGTCCCTCTACGACCACGACACCAGAAACTTACCGTCCATTTAGCCGACGGATCGGCTATCAAATCCGGCCCTGTTACCCAAGAGACAATTCCCTTATACGCACTCACCCCCAAGGACCACTGGGAACTACTCTGTCTGGACATTATTGAATCCCCAATGTTTCCGGTCATTCTGGGTATGCCTTGGCTGAAAGCCCATAATCCCCAGATTGACTGGGAATCTGGGACAATCCACTTTTCTTCCTCCTACTGTCGACAACACTGCCTTCAGAAGCCTGCCAGTTCCCCTCCTTCTTTGATGTGTTTAGAATCCGAAGAGGAGAACCGTCAATTAATCCCAGAAGCCTATCATAGTTTCTTAGATGTGTTCAGCAAAAGAGGAGCAGAGACGTTACCTCCACACCGGTCCTACGACTGTCCTATTGAACTTTTACCTGGAGCAGAAATCCCGTTTGGAAGAATATTTCCTTTGACTGGGTTAGAGTTGGTCACTCTCAAGTCTTATATTGATGAGAATCTCGAGAAGGGGTTCATCCGCCCTTCCACATCCCCTGCGGGGGCCGGCATATTCTTTGTGGAAAAGAAGGATCACTCTCTACGCCCCTGCGTAGACTACAGGGACTTAAATAAAATCACGATAAAGAACAGGTATCCTCTCCCTCTTGTTCCTGAACTATTTCAGAGACTCGGAGCAGCCACCATCTTTACTAAACTTGACCTCCGTGGGGCTTACAACCTCGTCCGCATAAGGGATGGCGACGAGTGGAAAACCGCATTTCGTACTCGTTTTGGGCATTTTGAATACCTGGTGATGCCCTTCGGCCTTTGCAATGCCCCAGCCACATTCCAGCATTTTGTAAATGACATTTTCAGAGACTATCTTGATTTATTCGTTATTGTTTACCTAGATGACATCCTGATCTTCTCTTCCTCCCTGTCAGATCATCAAAGACATGTCCAAAAGGTCCTAGCCCGGCTCCGTCAACACAGTCTGTATGCTAAAGCGGAGAAATGCGAGTTTGAAAGAGAGAGCATCCAGTTCCTAGGTCTCATCATTTCAATAGGCGGTATCAAGATGGACCCTCAGAAGGTCACCGCCATTACAGATTGGCCCGCTCCCACCGATAAGAAATCGGTCCAGCGTTTCGTGGGATTTGAAAATTTTTATCGAAAATTTATCAAAAACTTCTCTTCCATAATTGCTGCCATCACAGGTCTGACCAAACAGGGTATCCGGTTCCAGTGGTCCCCAGAGGCTCAAGCGGCTTTTTCTACCCTGAAAAACCTTTTCATTTCAGCATCCATCCTAAAACATCCTGATCCAGTTCTACCTTTCATCCTGGAAGTGGACGCCTCCGAGGTGGCGGTCGGAGCAGTGCTTTCCCAGAGACAAGGACCCAAATCCCTTCTGCATCCGGTTGCGTTCTTCTCCCGCAAACTCTCCGAAGCTGAAAGAAACTATGATGTTGGGGACAGGGAACTTTTAGCAATCAAGGCAGCTCTCGAGGAATGGCGTTATCTCCTGGAGGGTGCAGCTCACCCCATCTTGATCTATACAGATCACAAGAACTTGGAATACTTAAAAGCTGCTAAAAGACTGAGGCCACGGCAGGCCAGGTGGGCATTGTTTTTTACTCGGTTTTCCTTCCATATAACCTACAGACCCGGATCAAAAAACACTAAACCCGACGCGCTATCCCGGATGTTCAATGGGCCTGAAGCTCCTTCCTCCCCGGACACCATCCTCGCCCCTAGCAATTTTCTTATGTTACAGGGGGATCTTCTGTCTCAAATTAAGCAGGCCTCTTCATCAATTCCCTCATCTCCAGACCTTACTCTGCAGTTAAGAGACGGCATGCTATGGAACAAAAATAAGATTTTTGTGCCTCAACAACTACGATTGACAATTCTCAAGTCCTGCCATGACCACGAGCTAGCCGGACATTTCGGAATCCACAAGACAGCTGAACTCATCCAGCGTACCTTCTGGTGGCCTCAATTATTACAAGATTGCAAAAGCTATGTGGAATCCTGTGCCACCTGTATCCAACACAAGGGTAGCAGAACCAAAGCATGGGGGTTACTTAAACCACTGCCTGTTCCAGAGAAGCCTTGGAGAATGATTTCAATTGATTTTATTGTTGAGTTACCTCCTTCTGAAAACTATACTACCATCTTTGTAGTGGTGGACAGGCTTTTAAAAATGGCGCACTTCCTACCGATGGTAGGGACACCTTCTGCTGCCGAAACAGCAAAAAATTTTATTAAAGAAGTAGTGAGACTCCATGGTATACCTGCTAATATTGTATCTGACCGTGGGGTGCAATTCACCTCGAGGTTCTGGAAAGCGTTATGTGGGGCGCTGAAGATTGAACTTTCCTTTTCATCTGCGTACCACCCACAGACCAACGGCCAGACCGAGCGCACCAACCAGACACTCGAGCAATACCTACACTGTTTCTCCAGTTTTTCACAGGATGATTGGGCTTCTCTGTTGCCCCTTGCAGAGTTTGCCTACAACAACTCAATCCATTCAGCTACCCAACAGTCCCCATTCTTTGCCAACTACGGCTTTCATCCTCTGTTCTTATCCAACCATATTCCGGAATCCTCAGTACCAGCTGTTCAGGAAACCTTGGATTTTTTTTCCACCAATAACAAAATACTCCAGGAAACAATGGCAAGAACCCAGGAGTATAATAAGGAGGTCTTTGACAGAAAGAGGAGAGGACAACTTAATCTGGTACCAGGGGACCAAGTTTATTCATCCACTTTGAACTTAAAACTAGCTTGCCCAACCAAGAAACTTGGTCCTAAGTTTGTTGGTCCCTTCCAGGTACTCAGAAGGGTTAATGAAGTGGCCTACGAATTGAAATTACCTGCTTCTTTTAGGATCCATCCAGTCTTTCATGTGGCATTGCTCAAACCCACAGTCCCGGATCCTTTTCCCAATCGGAATGCTGGTCCACCCACTCCGGTACTTATCGACGGCGAGGAGGAGTTCGAGGTGGAATCCATCCTGGATTGTCGGAAGAGACGTAACCAGGTTCAATACCTGGTGAAATGGAAAGGCTACGGCCCAGAAGAAAACTCCTGGGAACCAGAGGCCAACATTCACGCTCAGAGACTGGTCCGGGCCTATAAAAGGGCACACCCAAGTAGGTTGGCCCAGTTGGGCATCCGGAGGCTGCCCGTAGAGGGGGGGCAATGTCATGATAAGAGATACAGGAATCTTACCAACACTGACAGCGCCAGGAGAAGTCTGTTTCAGCGCATGCGCGGGGACGCGCGGGTGCGCGCGCGTGATGTGCGCGGCGCGCGCGGCGGGAGCACGCGCGCGCGCTGACGTCATTTCGGCGCCAAGAACTGCTATTTAAACCATCTGATCCCACTGTATCTTGCTGACCAGTCTGCAGCAATTCCTGACTGAATCTGAACCTGTTACCTGTCTGCCTGATTACCGAATACCTGACCCGGCTTCCGTTGACCCTTCTCTGCCTGCAGCCTGCCTCTGACCCCGGCCTGATCCGACTACCGACTCCTCTTAAACCCGCCTTGCTGTCTGCTTACCTGATTCACCGACCCGGTCTGAACCTGATCCAACCCTCGGACCTGTCTCCGTCTCCTGATTGGTGCCTGATCCAGTGTCTGACAATCCCTTGGTTCCTATTCACAAGCGCTACAACACCGTTCCTGTGTTTGCTGGATTTCTGCTAGGACCTCGTCAACACCTGTTCACTTCCTCTTCCGGTCCATCTCCAGCTTCCCACCAGGCGCTTGTGTCCCTCCAGACTCAGTACCCCCTGTCTGCTCTACCAGGGGTTCCTGAGTCAGAGGCTTACGAGAGGCCGCTCCCTGCACATTGGGCTCCATAACCAGATACGTGACAGTTTCATTCAAAATAGTCAACAGGGTCGCAAGAAGTGTGTGGAAAAACCAAGGCGCAAAATAACTGCCCATGAACTGAGAAAAGTCAAGCGTGCAGCTGCCAAGATGCCACTTGCCACCAGTTTGGCCATATTTCAGAGCTGCAACATCACTGGAGTGCTCAAAAGCACAAGGTGTGCAATACTCAGAGACATCGCCAAGGTAAGAAAGTCTGAAAGACGACCACCACTGAACAAGACACACAAGCTGAAACGGCAAGACTGGGCCAAGAAATATCTCAAGACTGATTTTTCTAAGGTTTTATGGACTGATGAAATGAGAGTGAGTCTTGATGGGCCAGATGGATGAGCCCGTGGCTGGATTGGTAAAGGGCAGAGAGCTCCAGTCCGACTCAGACGCCAGCAAGGTGGAGGTGGAGTACTGGTTTGGGCTGGTATCATCAAAGATGAGCTTGTGGGGCCTTTTTGGGTTGAGGATGGAGTCAAGCTCAACTCCCAGTCCTACTGCCAGTTTCTGGAAGACACCTTCTTCAAGCAGTGGTACTGGAAGAAGTCTGCATCCTTCAAGAAAAACATGATTTTCATGCAGGACAATGCTCCATCACACGCGTCCAAGTACTCCACAGCGTGGCTGGCAAGAAAGGGTATAAAAGAAGAAAAACTAATGACATGGCCTCCTTGTTCACCTGATCTGAACCCCATTGAGAACCTGTGGTCCATCATCAAATGTGAGATTTACAAGGAGGGAAAACAGTACACCTCTCTGAACAGTGTCTGGGAGGCTGTGGTTGCTGCTGCACGCAATGTTGATGGTGAACAGATCAAAACACTGACAGAATCCATGGATGACAGGCTTTTGAGTGTCCTTGCAAAGAAAGGTGGCTATATTGGTCACTGATTTGTTTTTGTTTTGTTTTTGAATGTCAGAAATGTATATTTGTGAATGTTGAGATGTTATATTGGTTTCACTGGTAAAAATAAATAATTGAAATAGGTATATATTTGTTTTTTGTTAAGTTGCCTAATAATTATGCACAGTAATAGTCACCTGCACACACAGATATCCCCCTAAAATAGCTAAAACTAAAAACAAACTAAAAACTACTTCCAAAAATATTCAGCTTTGATATTAATGAGTTTTTTGGGTTCATTGAGAACATGGTTGTTGTTCAATAATAAAATTAATCCTCAAAAATACAACTTGCCTAATAATTCTGCACTCCCTGGTATATATATATATAGATATATATATATATATATATATATATATATATATATATATATATATATCTATATATATATATATATATATATATATATATAGATATATATATATATCTATATATATATATATATATATATATATATATATATATATATAGATATATATATATATATATATATATATATATAGAGAGAGAGAGAGAGAGAGAAAGAGAGAGAGAGAGAGAGAGAGAGATACTTGGCTATGAAGCAACGGCCAATGAAAGGTGATTATATTTAGATCATAAGATAATAGTCAGGACTAGAGTTTAAATGTAAAAATGCACCTTTCAGTGGTGTCAGAATTTTAAGATTGATTCTTACATTAAAAGGAGAATGTTTTTTTTTCCCTTGAGTTTTTTTGTTGTTGGTGAGTGCAGGCCGCTTGGTGACAGAAGGGGTTAACACCTAAATTGCACTTACTTGTCCACACTTATAGAACAAACGCCTCGAAAATGTTGAAGTTTATGCAAATTAGTATTGCTACACTGGTAACATAACTTATGATTGCTGGTTGGTATTGCTAGATTACTTGCATATTATTTATTTGGTAGCAGCTTGGGGTTTCTATAATGTTAAGCCCAGGTTGGCTTTAAGCATTCTGGGAACACTGGGGAAAGGTGTACATGCCCATTAGAAGCTTGGGAAGCTTGTGCGAAGAAACGTAAAGCACTTGAACTGGTAGGAATTTTAGTTATAAATAGGGACAAAGTCAATTAGAAATCTCCCTTGCTTATATCCAAATATCGTGAGAGTGGTAAGTACTTTTGTATGTATGTTTATATAATCTGCTAAGTTTTTAGAGAATGAAAGAAGGTAGTTCAAATGTGTGTATGTCATAATCTAAAAAGACTGAAGAAATTAAGGATAACATTATTGTTTTTATGCATATGGGACAAAGGGTATTTTGGTTATGCAATGGAAATAAAATTGATTCTACCAGTCGAGGTTGCAGTGCAATTTTGTATGAGGTATATGAGGTCTCCCCTTTATTAATATTTATAAGTGCTTAAATTGCTTGCAAGAAGTGTAATTGTTTAAATACATATTTTGATGACTATTTTAAGGTAAAATATAATAGAATTTTGGCATCCTACTCAAAACCTTGAACGGATTCTTCAGGGATTTTATAGATTCTACACTAAGCTGTATGACTCACCGGCTACGTTTGACTCTTCCAGGGCAGACTTGTTTTTTCGTGAGATTCAATTGCCCAAATTGCTGCAGGCCCATACTGACTTAATGGAGGGGGAGATTACAGAGGGGGAGATTGTGACTGCCATTAAGACTATCCACCCCTCTAAGGCCCCGGGACCGTACAGCTTTACTGGCCAGTATTATAGAAAATATCACAAACTTTTAGTCCCCCATATGTGTTCCTATTTCAATGATTTAAGACGAGGACATGTAATGAAAATGCAGCTTATATCACGGTACTGCCGAAGCCAGGGAAAGACCTAGGAGACTGCGCATATTATCGTAAAAAATTCCTTAATCAATACGGATCGAAAAATATTGACAAAAGTCTTGGGCCTTAGATTAAACACTTTTCTTTCCCTCTACATTCATCCGGACCAGGCCAGTTTTGTTCCGAACTCTTGACCTTAAAGAATGGCTTAAGATATCGAAGGCTGCTTCTCGATCGCTTATTAACACTTCTATTATAGAGGCTAACTATAAGGTTTTATTACGATGGTATATGGTACCGGCCAGGTTGGCCACTTTTGTACCTGGTGCTTCTCCAAAGTGTTTTAGAGGCTGTGGTCAGGAGAGTTCCACCTATCATGTTTGGTGGACCTGTCCTGCAGTCAAGAAATTTTGGATCAGTGTGTACAATCTTATTTATACCCTTACCCAAGTTAACCTGAAAATGTTGGCTAGACATGCGCTGCTGGGTGGCAAGGTGCTGGAGGCCTCTAAGTTCCAAAGGTGGCTTCTTACATTTATTTTGGCTAAAATAACTATAGCCAGGAACTGGAGGTCTGATGCCCTGCCATTCGATCAGCTGAGGCATAAACTGTCATGGCTCATGTTAAATGAGAGGCTAACGGCCATGGTACAAGACAAAATGAAACAATTTCATAAAGTATGGGATCATTGGATTAGTTATCTAACGAATGACCCCAGGTAATCATACACACTGGTGATATTTCTTATGGATATGGTGCCGTAGCTCCCTTCCTCTGGTATCTCTTTCATCTTTATTTTTCTTCCTTCTTTACCTTTTCTTTTTACTGTTCTACCCTCCTTGAATTTTTTTTTTGTATGTTTTTTTTTTTTTTTTTTTACTTGCCAGATCTCAACCCTGGCATTGTTGGGTTTTGATGTTTTCTTTCTATCCTCGGTGAACCATTGCCAATTTAGGTTGATGTGGGAGGCTTCGGCGCTGTGGGAGGAGCCTGAGTCCCCTGGAGGGTTTGTGGGGGAGCTGGTTCGTCCGAGGGGAAAGTAAATGCATTACAGCTTTAGATCAAGGAAAACCCTTGGGTTGCGGGCATGGCAGACCAGATTTTGGGTCTGATGCTTGCATTTTTCGCTAGGAATAACAAGTGACCCATACAAGCTATTTGGGGAGAATCCGTTGAGCCCTTTAGGATATGTAATGTTTGACCCCCTGTTTGTGTTGTATATCATGCAATGTAAAGCTGAGAATTTTCTACCTTGTTTTGTAAAATGTTGGAAAAGCTTCAATAAACATTATTGAAACATAAAATATAATAGAATTTTGAAGGTTGCAAAAGAATGTGTTAGGTGTGCTGAGGGGTTGTATACGGGGAGGGAGTATCTTGAGAACACCCTACTTTGTGATAAGGATAAACTAAGTGAGTTTAAAGGTGTTTTTAATGAAAACATCCTACATTATGGAGAGTTATTTATTAATGAAAGTTAAATTAAATTATGGAACAAAAAGAGCAGCAAAGAAAACTCAGAGTATTAAGATCTTGGTATTGCAGTGGAATTTTTTTTATAGAATTTACCACACTTAGGGCCAGGTGGACCTCACATCTAGAAGCTTAAATCCATTCTGGAAGTTTAATTGGTATGATACCAATATGTCTGCCATATAGAGATAAGAAATGCAGAAATGTAATTGTTTTAAAAACAGGAAATAACATTACGGAGCTGTTTGAGATTTAAAGGGGACGTTGGACCACATCAATGGTGATTGGGGATTTCAAATGTTTGATTTTTATCCTTTTTCATTATTACAAGTTAAAGAATATTATAATTAAGAAGTAGTTGAAATCCACGCTATGAAAATAAATAAAAGGAAGTTATGTATTTCAGAGGCTACGTCAGAGGAATTGTGGTTAGGAAAGAAAACGGAAGTAACTTAAGGTTGTGTAAACCTACACACTAGGGAAAATTTTCTAAATAGAGAATGAATGAAATAGCCAATGGATGTGGAATGCGAAAGTGGTTGTATATCTAATTGTTTGTTTAAAAAGTACACAAAGAGATGGTTATTTCAGTGGTTGAGGCAACAAGATATGGACAGTGATTAAACGTGTGGCCTAAAGGATAAATCAGATTCCAGTATAACATCTAGAAACTTTGACAGAGAAATCAGGGGAAGAGGCACGTGGGGGAAGAAAAATGATGAGCTTGGTTTGGGATAGATTGATTTTGAGGAAGTGGTGTGATATGTCTGTTAGTAAATAAGTGATACGTGAGGAAAAACTAAGGGAGTGAGCTGAGGGGATAGAGAGATACATTTGGGTGTTGTTGGCATAGAGATGGTATTAGAAGCCATGGGAGGCTGATCTAATGGGGAGGTCTAGATCAAGAATAGGAGATCCAAGAACAGAACCTTGGGGGTCCCCAACAGAGAAAGGAAGAATAGAGGAGGAAGTAGAATTGTAAGCAACACTAAAGGTGCAGTTGAATAAGTAGGAAGAGAACCAGTGAAGAGTACAGTTACATATCTGTATCAAAGGCAGCAAAAAGGTCCAGAAGTAGGAGTACAGAATAGTGTCCATTTGTTTTGACTGTTAGTAGATCATTTGTTAGTTTTGGAGGGCAGTTTCTGTGGAGCGTTGAGTGAGAAATCCAGACTGAAGGGGATTAAGAAGGTTGATCTCAATCAGTTGGTTGCTCAGTCATTTGTAGACCAGACATTTAAGAAGTTTGGATAAAAATGGAAGCAACTAGATGGGGCTTAATTTGTTAAGATTGTTGGAATCCAATGAGTGTTTTTTAAGTATAGGGTGACTAGTGCATGTTTAAGCTGAGGAAGATGCCAGAAGAGAGGGAGAGATTGAAGACGTGAGTTAGAGAGTGTAGAATAGAGCCAGAGGGTGAACATGACATTAGCAAGGCAACAGGATCCAGAGGGCAGGTGGTTAGCTGGACGTTAGCAAGAAGTTTAGCATTCTCGCCTATAGTGGTGGGGTTGAACGAGGGAAGTAATGATTGTGCCTGTGGGCATAGAGTGTTAAGTGAAGAGGGTATCTGTACAGTGGATATCTCCCCACAAATTGTATCTTATGTTTGAAGCGATTGGTGATCTCCTGGGCAGTGAGTGAGTTAGTGGGTGGAGGCAGTGGAGGACGAAGTAGAGAGTAAAAGGTAGAGAAGAATTGATGGGGATGGGATGATAAATTGTTAATGAGAGTGTTAAAATACCATATTTATCAGTGTATAACATGCGCCGGCGTATAACACACATCCCAATTTAAGAGGGAAGTTTCAGGAAAAGTTTTTTTATTTTAAATATAGAACTTTGAAGCAATAATAAGGGTAGCTTAAAACTTTTTTTGATTAACATTTATACCATTTATTAGGTAAATATTTAAATAACATATTTTGAAAGTAAAAGCAACTGTTAACAAAGAAAGTGGGTAAATCCTTCTAGGGCTGAAGTGGTTAAGACCAGTGCACACACTGACGCCTGACAAGGGAGGGCAAAGAGACACAAACTCTACAGGGAGGGGGGGCCTGTCAGACAGTGTGTGTTGTGTGTGTCTATTAGCTCCCCCCCCCCTGTCAGGAAGTGTAATTCATTGTCCCGCTGGCATTCAATTTTATTGCTCTCCCCCTGGACAGTCTCTCGTTTTTTCAATTTTTTCAAAGAATTTGTACTTGCCGGGTCCAAGCTCTGTCTTCCACATGTCAGATTCCTGTCAGCCTGAACTCTCGCGAGCAACGCAGAGCGTTGCCATGGTTATGCTCTGACGGCCGCGAGATTTAGACTGTGGCTTCTGTGTGCAGTGCAACAGGAGGATGTCTGCCGCGGAGGTTTGCAATGCCAGGTCTGAGTGTCCTGGGACTCCCAGGTCCCCTGGGCTGTCTCTGGTGGTGTCTGCTCCGTTGAGATCGCACCACCCCAAAGACACTATGCAGTAAGTACCATTGGATTTTTTTATAAAATCGGCGTATAACATGCACATGCTATTTTCACTCTGTTTTCAGGGTGAAAAAGTGCATGTTATACACCGATAAATACGGTAGGTCTGCTTGGCAGTGGGGAGGGAGAAATTGTGTTTTTAGAGGGCAGATTTATATTCGTTGAAATCTTTCTGAGACTTATGCCACAGGTGCTCAAGAGCACAGCTATGTTTTTTTCAGACTTCTGGTGTCATCTGTTTGCCAAGGTTGTAGGGGTTGGGGCCTGATTCTGTGTGTAGTGAGGGAGGCCAGTGTATCCAGGGAGGATAACAGGGAAGCGTTGTAGACAGAAGTAGCAAGGTCGAGGCAGGACAGGGGTGAGATTTTGTAATAGAAGTGGTCTGTAGCAGAGTAGAGAAGTTCTCTTCTCTTGAGATGGTGAAGGTTTCTACAGATAACTGTTAGGCAGTTGGAGGGAGAGAAGGTGGAGGAGAGGGAAAGATAAGGTAGTGATCATAGAGAGGGAAAGGATAGTTGGAGAGGTTGCATGGAGTGCATAGATGGGAGAAAACAAGGTCAGTGCAGTCTTCTTTCCTTACCAGTGTTTGCAAACACTTACAACACTATACAAAAAACATTCCATTACAGTGTATTGTGCAGGCTTTGTTTAAAACAATGTAATTATGAGTAAATTCTTAAACATTCCAAGTTTTTGTTGTATTGCGATAAATGTCATTAACTATTTCATCAACAAAATAGTACAAAATAATTAATTTATGTCATAAGACAAAAGCTAGCCGGCTGGTCCAAGCTGGCCGGCGAGGTCTTTGGTGGCAATTTGGCTCCAGGCGGCACCCAGGACCCAACGCAGACTAACCCAAGCTGACCGTCATGTCCTTGGCGGCAATCCGGCTCCTGACTTTTTGGGTTTTAAGCAGGAGGTGTCAAAAAATTTTCCACAGGGATAACTGGCTTGTGTCGGCCAAGCCAATTATCCCTGATGTGATGTAATACAAGGAGTTGTGTACAGTATTCAAATAGCGTCATCAATTACTGCTCTGATTGCCCATGTGTAGTATTCAAATAAAATAAAAGTTATTCTACCCCCTGTGTTGGGGCAACAAGGTTTATAGAAAAACGAATGCCACCAGAATGACAACGTTTTGATTTATCCCACTCCTATTATATTGCATCCTTACCCTTTGTTATGATTAAATTATCCTTTGGCAATATAATGTATTGCAAAAAGTATTGTTCCAATCATATTGCATTCCCCTTTTTTGTTTTGGAAAACTATCTACTGGCAATATTGTCTTGCAAAAATTATTATTCTAATTATAATGCATGCTGCCTTTTGTGTTATGGAAACCTGGCAAAGATTATAGGATATCAGGTGAATTGTAGTTTATTTTATGCTCATGACATCATCTTAGTATATATATATATTTGTTAAAACTGCTACCGCTCCATTAATCTTTATTTTCAGAAGCTGAGAAGACTTCAACAACCATGACTCAGGTTTGAAAATCAATGATTATTTTATGTGTATACACAATAATTACAGACAATGTAAATGCTAACGGTGATTTCAATGATTTCATGCATTTACAATTTTTTAAGTATATTTTTCTATTTTTCTGGTTGAAAATTTGGGACCTTACTGATTTTGTTTTCATTAAAATTAATGATTATGATCCTTCCCATGTGAGGACCTAAAGCTTCAATTGGAGATTCTTTTAAATTGAATAGATCTTAAAAAATTTAACTAAAATAGTGTGTTGAGAAACATGTTGGGTTGTATTGCTCTATGTTCTCACTTCACTTTAAAGGTCCAGGGGGATATCTGCTGTTGAAGATGAAGTTGGCAATCTTTCTAACTGTAGCAAGCATATAAGGAGACAAGTGTTCTGATAAAATGTAGAAAGTAAGAAATGGACCAATTTTACATACCCGTCTAGAACTTGTACTTGATTTATGTGCATGCTTCACCGCTTTAAGAATGCATGTAACACACTTTTGTAAAATCTGTATGCGCTAGTTTTTTTGTGTACAAGTCAAAATGGAGTTAGTCTTAATTAGTTCCACTTTCATAACATATGAACTGTCTGTATTTTATTTTGAATTTGGCACATGCATTGCACCACAACATAAAAGTGGCGCATTTTAGTACTAACTGAATTTGGTGCACAAGTCCCTGTCAGAACCAAAAGTGTCTCAGATGCTTCATGAATTTGGTGCTATACATTAACAAAAGGAATTAACGCCAGAAGAGTGGCTTAACAGCTTTATTGTATTCTCCCCAATATAATATTTAATTGAGTTTGACGTCTGCACAAGACAGAATGTTTTTCTGGACGCATTTTTTAATTACAACTTCAAGGACATAGCACCTTTTAAGGGAGAAATGGGGTAGACAGCTTAACCTGATGGTGAATGTTTATTATTTAACTGGCCCTTATAATGGGTCAATGGAGCGCAGATGTCTGCAACTCTTTACATAATAACATAATAATTAATCCAGTCTCCTATCTTCAAAGCTTTTGTCTAAGGCCGCGTACACACGATCGGTTTTGTCCGATGAGACAGGCTTTAAGGCCAGTTTCATCGGTCCAAACCGAGCATGTGTACGGCCCATCGGACCGTCGTACCAAAGTTTTAAAACTTGCTTTAAAATTGGACCGCGTCGTCCGTCGGACCAAAGTTTTAAAACTTGCTTTAAAATCGGACCGATGGATACCTGACCATCGGACCAAAGCGATGGTTAGTACGCAAAAGCATCGGACTAAAAACCTGCGCATGCTCAGAATTGTAGTAGTTGTGTTCTACGTCACCGCCTTCTGACCCGATCGGATTTTGGACTGATGGTGTGTACGCACATCAGACCATCAGGCCACTTCAGCGGTGAACCAATGAAAACGGTCCGTCGGACCATTCTCATCGGGCTGGACCGATCATGTGTACGCGGCCTTAAAGATGGGAGAATGAGGCAAAGACACGTGTTTTTCTGTTTACAGAGATATCTGTGTTATTTATCCAGATGATTTTAAACTGATTCTAAACTTTTTTTATTTATTTTTAATAACAAACATGTCATACTTACATGCTCCTGCAATGGTTTTGCACCTCTGACCAAAATGGTGTCAAAAGTGTCGGATGCGTCCGCCATAAAGTCGCAGTCACAATTAAAATCACTGATCGCCGCCAATACTAGTAATAAAACGTTCCCTTTATTTTGTAGACACTATAAATTTTGTGCAAACCAATCAATAAATGCTTAATGCAATTTTTTTTTACCAAAAATATGTTGAAGAATATGTATCAGCCTAAACTGAGGAAAATTATAATTTTTTTATATCTTTTAGGCCTCGTACACACGAGGCAATCTATCTGTTCAAATCGGTCGGACCGACCGATTTGAACAGATCTGTCTGTTTGGATTTTGGTTTGCTCGCGTGTACACACGAGCAAACCAAAATCCCTGCCAGCAGACAGCGCGCTGACGTGGCGGTGACGTGGCGGTGACGTTGACGACGCCACGTCACCGCACCAGGAAGTAAAACACTTCCGCGCATGCGTCGAAATCATTCGGCGCGTGTGCGAGAAGACATGTCTGCTGGTTAGCATACTAACCAGCAGACATGTCGGGCAGACGGGTTCCCAGCCGACAGATTGGTAAGCATGCTTTCAAATCTGTCGGCTGCCCAAATCCGTCTGCTCGCCCGTACACACGATCGAATCTGTCTGCTGGGACGGTCTGGCAGACCGTTTCCAGCAGACAGATTTGGTCGTGTGTATGCGGCCTCAGAGATATTTTTTATAACACAAAATTTTCGCTCTATTTTTGTATATAGCACCAAAAATAAAAACCGCAGAGGTGATCAAATACAATCAAAAGAAAGCTCTATTTGTGAGAAAAAAAGGACGTCTATTTTGTTTGGGAGCCACGTCGCACAACCGAGCGATTGTCAGTTAAAGCGATGCAGTGCCGAATTGCAAAAAGTGGCCTGATCTTTGGCCAGCGAAATGGTCTGGGGCTTAAGTGGTTAATGGCCCGTACACAGAATCCGAAAATCGGATGAAAAATATCGCTTTTGACGCGATCATACGATAATCGGATCGTTAATACAGAGCTTTCAAAAGCAGATCATGACAGTTCATCCAATTTTATTTTATTGAACATGCATTACATTTTTTTGCATGATACCAGATCGTACGATTTTCATTTAATCAGTACAGTTGTTGTCCAAAAATTCAATACAAATACACTACAACACATGACATCACTTCCGACTTTTTATTCTGTTGTACGAGAATTTTCGTAACTTTAGTAAACTCTTCAGGTTCGATATATGACTAGTATGCAAAAAAAGATCTGTAGTCCGATATTTGGATCATGTGTACGAGGCATTAAGCCCTTTATAAACCTAGAGATAGAAAGCTTAATTATTTGGTTAGCTTTTTTAGGTAGCTATGAGGTTTAACCTGTTGCTGACCGCCCTACATACATTTACTGCAGGCCAGTGGCTCCTCTGCACAGAATCACGTACAGGTACAGGTACAGGTACGTGATTCTTCACTTCCGGGTCTGCAGCATGCACGTGCGATGCTGCAACCCGCTCCTGCTGTGATTGGACACAATGTCTGCCGTGACCCGACATGGGTAGATCTGCCTATGTGAACAAGGCAGATCACTGTGCTGTTAGTAGGGAAGACAGAGATCACGTGTTTCTGCTAAGCAGGAACATGGATCGCTGTTTTCCCAATAGTTAAAGCACCCCCCCCCCCCACAGTAAGCAAGCACTCAGGTGTTAACACCTTCTCTGCCAGTGTCATTAGTACAGTGACAGTGCATATTTTTGTTAGCACTGATCACTGTATTGGTGTCACTCGTCCCCAAAAAAAGTATCAAAAGTGTTACTCAGTGTTTAATTTGTCTACCGTAACGTTGCAGTCCTGCTGTAAGTTGCTGATCGACATCATTTCTATTGAAAAATAATAAAATTCCATGACAATATCTCATAGTTTGTAGGCGCTTTAACTTTTGCGCAAGCCAATCAATATATGCTTATTGGGATTTTTTAACCAAAAACATGTAGCAGAAAACATATTGGCCTAAATTAATGAAGACATTTTTTTTTTTACGTTATTCTTATTGGATGTGTTTAATAGTAGAAAGTAAAAAATATATATATTTTTTGTCAAAATTATCTGTAATTTTTTGTTTATAGCGTAAATAATTAAGACCACAGAGGTGATCAAATACCACCAAAAGAAAGTGCTAATTGCGGGGAAAAAAGGACATCAATTTTACTTGGGTACAGCGTCGCACAACCATACAATTGTCAGTTAAAATAACGCTGTGCTGCATCATGAAAATGGCCTGGTCATGAAGGGGGGGGGGTAAACCCTCAGTAGCTGAAGTGGTTAAAGAACAAGTCTCACCTTAAATACATGTACTTTATCCTATCCCTCAAGGGAACAAAAAACATGTAGCACTTTGTCATGTTTTTATATGCAGACTGTGGATGCAGAGCTAGCATGGTTGACACTGTGCCCCTAACCTCTGTTCAATGATGCCAATCTGAAGAAGACAAATAACAATTCAGTCTAATTGCCAATAAAAGTATATATATTCTGCTTCCACCTAATCATATAAACTATATATACAATTATCCACATTGCACATACTGTAAATATAAACTTCTATAAATAAATTACCATACAAAGTGCCACATGCTAAATGTGTGTACAGCAGGGGCGGATCCGGTGGTGCAACAGGGCAATTGCTTCCCCCGAGAAAATAGTGAGCGGGCCTGGTGGCCTGCGGGTGAGAAGGTGGGCAGTCAGGTCAGTAGGCGGCTGGCAAGTGAGTGGAGTGGGCGACTGGGCCAGGGGGCCAGCGGGTGGGCAGTCATGCCAGTAAGTGGGCCGGTGGGTGAACGGGAAGGCAGCACAGTAAGTGGGCAAGCGAGCACAGAGATTACATCATCTCTCACTGCCCACCCTGCGTCACTGCAGTTCTGCCCTCACTGTAATGTAGCAAGTGACAAGCTGCATTTGTTGGCAATTAACGTGGCAAGTGACAAGCTGCATCTGGTGGCAGGCGATGTGACAAGTGACAATCCACATCGGGTGGCAATTAACGTGGCAAGTGGCAGGCAATGTGGGAAGTGACAGTCTGCATCCGGTGGCAAGTAACGTGGCAAGTGACAAGCTGCATCTGGTGGCAGGCGATGTGGCAAGTGATAATCCGCATCTGGTGGCAGGCGATGTGGCAAGTGACAATCTGCATCCGGTGGCAATTAACGTGGCAAGTGACAAGCTGCATCTGGTGGCAGGCGACATAGCAAGTGTCAAGCTGCTTCTGGTGGCAAGCGATTTGGCAAGTGACAATCTGCATCTGGTGGCAAATAATGTGGCAAGTGACAAGCTGTATCTGGTGGCAGGCAACGTGGAAAGTGATAAGCTGCATCAGGTGGCAGGCAATGGTGGCAAGTGACAATCCGCATCTGGTGGCAGGTGACGTGGCAAGTGACAATCTGCATCGGGTGCCAAGTGACAATCTACATCTGGTGGCAGTAAATGTGGCAAGTGACAAGCTTCATCTGGTGGCAGTCAATGTGGCAAGTGAAAAGCTGCATCTGGTGGCAGGCGACAGCGACAAGTGACACGCTCAAGGCTCCCACTGATTATGCAATTATGGTGAGTTGAACTATTTAATTTTATATTACAATGTAAAACTAGAAATAATGCTCTTCAATCATTCTGACACCATATCAACCATGGTGCCATGATGATTGTAGCGCCAACACCAGCCATTGCCCTGACTAATTGCCCACGAAAAGCCTTATTTTCTGGCAGTGCCCCTCTCGAGACTAGACTCTGGATCTACCCCTGGTTTACAGTATAAACATTAAAGTGCTTTTGACAAAATGCGTTTATTATTAAAATCAAAAAAATTTAATTACACTCAGTGGTAAGTTTACGAACACTCATGCAGAATGTTATCTGGCTCCAAATCTGCTTGCAGCTGTACCGCCATTTTCTCGCATTGTATATCCTATTTACTGGTGGTGTAACAATATCACCTTCACTCCGCACTGTGTGTTACATCATTAGACTTTCTCAGGGAATCAGATAGTAATAAATAACTATTTGGTGATATCTGGGAGTACTTGTCCCTGACACCAGGTGCCTCCACAGCACATGCAGAGGGGGGCTTTTCAGATTGACTGCCTGGAAAACATCCACAGATGTGCTCACAGAAAAGAGCAAAGAAGCATATTACTACTTGACTAACGGACGTTCAGGAATGAACAAAATTGCACAAAACTGAAAATTCGCAAATGCACACAGACGAAACCTATACTAACTCTGGATTAGCAGCCCAAAGGGTGACACCGGAGAGTTGAACTTCCTCTTTTAAACTCTCATCAGTAGGTTGAAACGTCACTACGTTCGTGTCCATATACCACCCTGGTGTTTCCCTATACCACTCTGGCCTGTCAATATACTACCCTGGCCTGTCCATATACCACCCTAGCCTGTCCATATACCACCCTGGCCTTTCCCTATACCACCCTGGCCTGTCCATATACCACCCTGGCCTGTCCATTCACCACCTTGGCCTGTCCATTCACCACCTTGGCCTGTCAATATACCACCCTAGCCTGTCCATATACCACCCTGGCCTGTCCATATACCACCCTGGCCTGCCCATATACCACCCTGGCATGTCCCTATACCACCCTGGCCTGTCCCTATACCACCCTGGCCTGTCCCTATACCACCCTGGCCTGCCCACATACCACCCTGGACTGTCCATATACTACCCTGGTCTGTCCATATACCACCCTGGCTTGCCCATATACCACCCTGGCCTGCCCATATACCACCCTGGCCTGCTCATATACCACCCTTGCCTATCCATATACCACCCTTGTCTGTCCATATACCCCCCCTGGCCTGTCCATATACCACCCTGGCCTGCCCATATACCACCTTGGCCTGCTTATACATCACTCTGTCTATATACCACCCTGACCTGTGTATATACCACCCTGTCTATATACCACCCTGTCTATATACTACACTGGCCTGTCTATAAACCACCCTGGCCTGTCTATATACCACCCTAGCCTGTCTATATACCTTTGACTGTTGTGAGGAAGCAAGCTGTTTATCTGCAGTTCCTGCACCGGCAAACTTGCTGCAGTTTTAGATGTTTAGGTCACACTTTTAAAAACATAGTGTGCGTTTCTGTGTGCAGGAACTGCAGGTAAGTTGTATGGTGCAAAAGCAAAATGGATTTCAAGGCAACTGCATTTTTAAAATGCTGCAAGCACCTTTTTTTCTGCAGGAAACGAAGGTGTGGCATGGCCATTCAAATGAATGGGCTGCTGTGCCTGCGCAAATGAGGGCCGCCAAAAAATACATGTGAACCAGCCAGGCCCAAAATAAACTCATTAAAAGTTAAAGAAAACAAACAACACAGGGAATATAATTAAAGTAATACCTAGTTAAAACAACAAAAACATTTGAAAGTGCAAAATGCCTTTAATTAGTTCAAATGTGGTAGGCGGCGTACACACGACCGAGGTTCTCGCTGGAAACCAGCGAGAACCTCGCTGGAAGCTGCATTCCAGCGAGGACCTCGGCCGTGTGTACGCTTTTGGCTCGCCCCGCCCGTCAGGAATCCCGTCGAGCAAAAAGAGAGCACGCTCTCTTTTTGCTCGACGGCCCGCCTGGATGAATGGCTGGTTGCCATTCCCGACGGGCGGGTCGCCGATTTCGACGGCCGGCAGAGAACCTCGACGGGCGGAACGATGTGTTCTGCCCGTCGAGGTTCTCTGCCGTGTGTACACGGCCGTACAGCTTTTACTATGACAAGTAGGAAATATTCAATGATGTGGTGCAGGAAAAGTATACAACAAAAACAAATTAGGGGTGGATGAAAAAGTCTTCTTCAGTCACCCCTAGTACCCTAATGACTGGGGTTGTGGCTGCTCACAAGCAGTAGGTTCCAAATTGTCTCTTGGTGGAGGGATCCTGGCAGATTCAATAAACCCAAATTAAAACAAACTAAAATGAATACTAATTATACATATAGGACCCTGCTCCCAATGACCAGGCGCTATGTCAAATTTAGAGGGTGTCTAAGCTGGTAGTTTAGCTCAAACTTTGTTAATTGGGGTTAAATCAGCCTCTGTTCCGGCTATGGCTGTGCCTGGAGGGATTTCCCTTTGTTTGCCTGTAGGTGGCGGTACCACCACAGGCCACTGTTGGAACTAAGGCAGGTCAGGGTGTATTGGGTGTCTTTCCTCGGGAACAGCCCAGTGGGAGTGGTCTCCCCGCTGGGCATGCTGGGGAAGGATACTTGAGGGGCAGATGCCATTTACCATGGCTCTTCACCTCGTGGCCCTCCTGGCACGAGGTATGTGTTGTGTGATTTTTTAGCCTCTGGACCATGCTAGCCCGAGGCTGCATTTTGGTCTAGTAGGCCCAGTTACCCTGAATGGGGCCTATGCCATGGAGGAGATCCTGTCTGTCCTGCGGGAGGAAGCCACTCAATGGAGGAAGCCAGGGGAGGACCTATTTCGGAAAGGACCGAGCGGAAGGCTGGTACTTTGGAAGAGGCCTGGTAACCTATTAAAGGATGCACTGTAGCCTACAATACCTTACAGTGTACCGGGTTGGTTTAAAGGCTCTAGAACTGTAATGCTGGATCTCCAGGTATCAAATCTTGTGGCAGAGGATTCCGGAATCCCTCATCTGAACTTGCAACCAGTCTGTGGCAGAGACTGAGATTATTCTTGTCCGTGCATCATCCTGGCTGCTAGGCTAGGTGTGAGGGGCCTATCTGGGTGAGCAATACCCACTTAAGAGAAAGTGGTGAGTGTGAATTTGAAGTTTAGCAATTCCCCAGTAATCTGCTTTGTGCACCTGAACCTTCCCCTGATCCTTTACCCCTCTACTTCTACAAGTTGTTTGAAAATAAAAGCAAGAGAAAAAAAACTATAACTTGTGGACATTGAACTTTTTCTCTGACTCTTAACCCTTAGATGACGAGGAACGAGGTAACGTGCAAGGCCCAAAACTAACCAGCAGCTCCTATGGGGGTAGTGCTACATACACACTCTTCTTCAGTGAGAACAGAGAGGGACACCCAGCCTTGAGCCTTTTTGCTAGTGTATTAAAGCTTCACCACAAGTAAATGTTATAACAAGTAACAACTTAAAATTAAGTAAAACAACATCTACATTCTTTGATGTCTAGTACTATGAATACATGGGTAAAAAATATATATTTGGTATTAATTAGGGATAGTTTTACCTTATAAATACAGTACAGAGTTAATTGCACATATATTAATTGCAATAAAATGAATAAGTATTCTGCAATGTTAGCCATTTAGTAAGACACAGACCTCCACATTTGAAGGGAAACATCAGTGTACTTTTTTTCAGCTACTAGGAGTAACACAAATAAGGCTTTGCCTTTGCAGGGGTATGTATACCAAACACATAGAACACAATGCAAACTCTTCAATCAACCAAGGACACTCACTCTACTTGTTCCTTAAAGCTGCTTGTGGTTGTGGATTTTCCATCCCCACCAAAAAAATCTCTTCCTGAATAGGCTCCAGCGACCAAAAAAAAAGCAGAATATTTTCATACATGAATCCAAAGAATCAAGCTGTGCACTGATGACATGTATAAAGTTCAGTATGCCTATTGTCATGGGATTATTTTCATGATTAAGCCCCAGATGTGGTGATGGTGAACCCTGCTACACTGCAGGATTAAGAAGCTCTTTACTTTGGAGCCGTGACTCATGCATAGATCGTTCATCATAACACTCCTGTGGCACAAGTTCAAAAACCCCCACAGCCTGAGTAACAGATACACTTTATTCCTTCAATTGGCCCATATAGGACAGTATATATATATATATATATATATATATATATATATATATATATATATATACACACAGATGCATCTCAGAAAATTTGAATCAAAAAGTTTATTTATTTCAGTAATTCAGTAATTTAGTAAGCCCAGGTTTATTTGATTAGCACAGGATTACAGCGCTCTGAGTGACCATGTAAATAGAATCCACATAAGAATAAGTATAAATATAATAAAAGTCTAGTCCATTGGGTGTGAGTCCAAGAGGGGAACTTGATCGTGACAATACCAATGTAGGGGTAATTGTGGATATTCAGGGCTGCTCTCTCCAGGAGCGAAGTCAGCTCAAATCATACAAGAGAAAAAACAGAAACAAGAAAGCGCCGCTGAGTAATCTAATTTAATTCAACAACAGCAAAAGTATTCCAACACTTACATCTAGGGGCACTCTGATGCAGTCTGAGATGCTAGTGTCAAGGGCTTCAGTGCAGTCCGGAAACAATGTGGGAGGCTGGAAAAGCTGTTCAATGGAGGAGCGTCAGGCGTTCTTTAACCATAGAGGGGCCGACTGCAAAGTCCATATGTAGATGTTATATTGTCAGCTGATCCGCCGCGCCGCTGGTCCGTGATGTCACTGGGACGGTGGCCAAAGAGGGACACAACGCGTTTCAGAGCCAGCGCTAGGTGAATAGAAGACCTGCGCGCTCCTTTATCAAGTGCAGTATGAGGAGAAAGCTGGAGGATGTGAGTTATATAGGTCACATGATCAAGCACCAACCAATAAGAGAACTTATAATACGAGTGGCTTGAGAAGCCAATCGCACATAAAGGGGAACAATTGTGGAATCTTTAAATACAAAGTAAAAACGGGAAAAGCTATAAAACAATAGTGTTAACATAAATGCAGATATAATAGCGATATGTGTTTGTTTGTATTAGCTCAACAATAAAAATACTACTAAAAATACTAACGCTATACGATACAGGGCTGCAGGGTGCTAATGACAATGACACATGTTTAAAAGGTATTAAAATGTAATGGGGATCATAGTTAAATTAAAATAAAAAATGAAAGATGAGAGAGGGGGAATTAGATTAAACACAGATGAGAGTCTAAAAAGAGTCTGTATTATAATATCATCATAAAAAGAGAAGGAAGGGGGAACAGAAAAGTCACAGATAATGTCATGCACTCGAGTGCATGTATATTTGTAGGTATGCATACACGTCTTTATCGCACATGCATATCTTTACTTATATTTATATTTAAAATATTTAAAAATAGTCAAAAACAAAAAAAATTAAAAAAATGTAGGGGTATGGTGGTTATTACACAAAAAAATGTGTGTGTATCGCGTACAAGTAAAGAAGAAGAGAAAAAGAAAAAAAGGGGTTTAAACGTTTTCTAAGAGTATATTATATTATATATTTGGCAGTGTATATTAAAGGATGGTATTAACATCTAGTTCTTCATTTAAGCCTAGGGGCGCGAGACAATTTAGGGTAAAAATCCAGAAAGTCTCACGCTCACATAGACGTGAAAATCGTTCAGCCTCAGATAGTTTTTTGGGGATGGTTTCAATAACCCATACCCGCAAACCATCACTGGATTGGGCGTGATGCTCAAGGAAGTGGCGTGGTACACTGTGCTCGTCACAGCCGGCTTCGATGACAGCTGACAGTCCTATATCATGAGGGATTGATGTATACAGGGAATTTACATCTAAAGATAGCCAAGAATAGCCTTCTTGCCATGTATATGATGATAACAATTCCATCAAGTGTATTGAGTCGCGTATATAGGACGGAAGTTGTTGAGATAGGGGTTGTAAAAAGGAATCAATATATAGTGAGAAGCCGCTAGTGATGCTATTCATGGAGGCCACAATGGGCCTCCCCGGTGGGCATAATGAATCTTTGTGAATCTTTGGTAGATGATAAAAATAGGGTGTGTTATAGAAATTTTTTCGTAAATGTGAAGCTTCATCTTTATTGATTACGAGATCTGCAAGTGCTTTTGTAACAATTTTATCCGATTCTTTGCGAAAGAGGGGAAGAGGGTCATTTGGTAACTTTTTATATGTATTAGTATCCGATAGTAGTCTCAATGCTTCGGACACATATGCTGTTCTATCTTGAATTACAATGCCACCACCTTTGTCAGCTGGCTTGATGACAAGGTCGGGGTTGTCGAGGAAGCGTTTGAGGGACGCCCTTTCTCCGGGGCTTAAGTTGGATTTATATTGTTTGTTGTTAGAGGAAGATTGTTGACAAAGTTGTTGAAGTTCAGAGAGTACCACTCTGTAATAGGATTCTATATAGGGACCTTTGGATTTTGTAGGAAAAAATAATGATTTTGGTTTAAATGAAGTATGCTTTATGTGAGGGGAAGTAGCTAAATGCTGGGTGAGTAGCTAATTTATTTATTACTGGTTTCCATGACCAATATCAAAAAATGGAAAACATCTTGACAAGGCACTGGAATATTTTAAAACAAGACCCCCACTTAGATACTGTTCTGTGTGACAAACCAAAGGTTACATATAGGAGGGCCCCCACATTAAAAAATAAAATTGCCCCTAGCCGACTAAAAGATCTCAAATCTAATAGTGCTATCTGCCTGTTTCCCATTACAGGAATGTACAGATGCAATAAGCCCCGCTGCAAAACATGCCACTTTATAAACCATGGTCAAAAAGAGTTCACTCACAGAAACAAAACTTACCAACTAGATCATTTTTATAACTGCTCTACAGATTATGTTGTATATTGCCTTATGTGCCCTTGCAAATTATTATATGTTGGTCGGACCATTAACCCACTAAGACAGCGTTTTGGCACCCACCGACGCCTCATCGAAGCCGGCTGTGACGAGCACAGTGTACCACGCCACTTCCTTGAGCATCACGCCCAATCCAGTGATGGTTTGCGGGTATGGGTTATTGAAACCATCCCCAAAAAACTATCTGAGGCTGAACGATTTTCACGTCTATGTGAGCGTGAGACTTTCTGGATTTTTACCCTAAATTGTCTCGCGCCCCTAGGCTTAAATGAAGAACTAGATGTTAATACCATCCTTTAATATACACTGCCAAATATATAATATAATATACTCTTAGAAAACGTTTAAACCCCTTTTTTTCTTTTTCTCTTCTTCTTTACTTGTACGCGATACACACACATTTTTTTGTGTAATAACCACCATACCCCTACATTTTTTTTATTTTTTTTGTTTTTGCCTTTTTTTAAATATTTTAAATATAAATATAAGTAAAGATATGCATGTGCGATAAAGACGTGTATGCATACCTACAAATATACATGCACTCGAGTGCATGACATTATCTGTGACTTTTCTGTTCCCCCTTCCTTCTCTTTTTATGATGATATTATAATACAGACTCTTTTTAGACTCTCATCTGTGTTTAATCTAATTCCCCCTCTCTCATCTTTCATTTTTTATTTTAATTTAACTATGATCCCCATTACATTTTAATACCTTTTAAACATGTGTCATTGTCATTAGCACCCTGCAGCCCTGTATCGTATAGCGTTAGTATTTTTAGTAGTATTTTTATTGTTGAGCTAATACAAACAAACACATATCGCTATTATATCTGCATTTATGTTAACACTATTGTTTTATAGCTTTTCCCGTTTTTACTTTGTATTTAAAGATTCCACAATTGTTCCCCTTTATGTGCGATTGGCTTCTCAAGCCACTCGTATTATAAGTTCTCTTATTGGTTGGTGCTTGATCATGTGACCTATATAACTCACATCCTCCAGCTTTCTCCTCATACTGCACTTGATAAAGGAGCGCGCAGGTCTTCTATTCACCTAGCGCTGGCTCTGAAACGCGTTGTGTCCCTCTTTGGCCACCGTCCCAGTGACATCACGGACCAGCGGCGCGGCGGATCAGCTGACAATATAACATCTACATATGGACTTTGCAGTCGGCCCCTCTATGGTTAAAGAACGCCTGACGCTCCTCCATTGAACAGCTTTTCCAGCCTCCCACATTGTTTCCGGACTGCACTGAAGCCCTTGACACTAGCATCTCAGACTGCATCAGAGTGCCCCTAGATGTAAGTGTTGGAATACTTTTGCTGTTGTTGAATTAAATTAGATTACTCAGCGGCGCTTTCTTGTTCAGGTTTATTTGATAGTGGCTTTCAGCTCAAATGCATTGTTGGGTCTTGTGTCTCATTTTCTTCTTGACAATACCTCACAGATTCTCTATGGGGTTTTGATTAACAAACCAGGTATTGGTACTTTTGGCAGTGTGGGCAGGTGGCAAGTCTTGCTGGAAAATAAAATCAGCTTCTTCATAAAGCTGATCAGCAGAGGGAAGCATGAAGTTCTAGAACTTCCTGGTAGAAGGCTGCACTGACTTTGGACTTCATAAAACACAGCAGACCAACTCCAGCAGATGACATGGCTCCCCAAGTAATCACGATCTGTGGAAAATGTTGCAGTTTATTTGAAAATCAAGGTCTCAAAATTTGGAGGAAGAGTGGAGAAGATTCCAAATTGCATGAGTCCCAATGTGAAGTTTGCATAGTCAGTGATGATTTGGGGAAGAAATAACAAAAGTCTTGTGGGTGTCACTAAATTCAGTCTAGTTTCAGATGTACTTTTTTTTTTATCTCTGTAATCTAACCTTATTAAAACAATAACTGATGATTCTATTATAAAGGTCTTTATTTAACCATTTTCTGTTGAGGGTGACTATTTCCATGTTGTACTCCTATGTTGCCACTTTCACTTGTCCCTTGGTGGACGCTACACGCGACCAAGCCATCACACATTGCATGGGCCTTGTTTACTGTTACTATAATGAAGTCAATCCTGAGAAATGATGTACAACTGATAAAAGAGTAAGGGAATGTAAGACAGGCAAGACATGGTTGAAAGAGGCTGGAGGATATCAGCAGCACTGAGATGGACAATGGGAGTAAAATAAGATAAAAACTGTTTTTTTTTATTCAAAAAAGCATTCAATTGTTTAATATGTACTTTACAAAGGTAAGTATCATCCAATTAAGGTTTAGATGTACTTTAAGTTACTGTCCACTAACATGTTTTCATATTTCCTTAACCTGTTTAATCAGCAGTGTGTGGATTCTGAAGATTCTATAAAGAATGAGTTCTCAAACCGGAGAGAGCACTCACCTTCTCTACCCTACATTTCTGTAGAACTTGAAGAACAAATCAAGCCACCATTTAAACTAAAAGACGTTATTTGTGAGACAACCAAAGAATGTTGTAGAAGTGGTCCAAGAAATTTGGGCAGATCTTGTTTTGAACTATTCCCAGTACTAACATGGCTTCCTCGCTACAAAGTTAGAGAATATCTGCTGGGAGACCTTATGTCTGGAATCATAGTTGGCATTGTGACTATTCCTCAGGCAATAGCTTATTCACTCCTAGCAAGCCAGGATCCTATCTACGGCCTTTACACCAACTTCTTCTGCTGCATAATCTACTTCTTCATGGCAACCTCTCGCCATAACTGTGTTGGAACATTTGGGGTGCTGTGTCTTATGGTAGGAGAGTCTGTGAACAAGCAGTTGAAAGCTGCAGGTTTCAAAGAAGAAGATTCCAGATTTAACTTAACAATGACTGATGGAACTGTATGTGGAAGAGGCTGCTATGCCATTATGGTGGCCACATCTTTAACCTTTATGGCTGGAATTTACCAGGTAATGTTATGTTGCATATCAATTATGTAAAACATTATAAAGAACATGTCATTCAGCTTGACACCTTTCTGCTGGGTGCTTCTACTTTCTGACTTTAATGGTTTTCGAAGCCGAGCTTTGCTCTCCACTTTTAACTTCAGGTGTCCAGGTCATTTTTTCCAATTTTTTACATGCTCATTTTTCAGTAAAAGTATTCTGAGTTTGTAAAAAGACCCTCCTAAGTTCTAACCATACATTTTCTGAAAGCACCGTACCAATATAATAAAAAGATGGTGCTATTGATTTTGTAGCTTTAGTAATAGTTGCATTTTAGTTATATTGATGTTTTTTTTAAACTATATTTTTGATAAAAAAAACACTAAAATCATTATTCACACACACACACAAACACAACATAACTTACAAAATCCCTTCTAAAAGTAAAGCATACAACTGTATTAAGCTAATAAATAACAAATATTTATATAAATGCGCTGCTGCACATATACAGTTGTTGAATAAATGAGATTTGAAAAAACAAAATAAAATCAAGCACTTTATTGCATGTTCGTGGCACACACCAGGAAAGTGTCCTTTAGTGTGTTGGTAAACCAAAATATACAACATGTATTACCACAGTGTGGGGGGTTTTTGTATTATATTTTATATTCTTTAATATTTTTAAGTACTGTATGTGGGCTTTTCAGAAATATCAGCGATCTAAACAGTCCCGGGTATTTAAGTTATGAGATAGAGAGAGAGATTGAGGACAGAGAGTCCTCAATCTCCTTTTCCTTTGCAGCGCCACGCTGCTGTAACGAAATGCTCAGTACAGATTGCTTCTGTGTCTGGACCATTGTTATAACTTCATAGTCACTGAAGCAGCAATAATTTTATAGCAGAAGAAAATGTAGAGGATATAAGGCTTACTAAGATTGCCAGCTGGAAGCCATCCTCTTCTCATGCAAGCCTTACAACCTTACAAATGTAAAGGGTAAAACCGTAAACCAGATTCAAAGAGTCACCCCATTTTGACTGATGCCACTTTACTGCCAAGGAATAAGCATACAGTTTTGAACCATATCATAGCAACCTCCATCACAGAGGTAATCCATTTTATGGTAAACTTCCTTAAAAGTCAAAGTTTACTAAAATAAAAAAGCTGCTTCCATCTATTACTCCCTGTCTATTCCCTAAACCATTGCCCTCATTGTCTTGTTTTTAGATCAAGTAAGGTAGCCAGGGTCCTTTCCCCTGCAATAATAGCTGCACCGCTGCTTCCTCCTGCAGTCCGGTCGGCTGCACGGTACAGGAGATTCAGTTTCCTGTTCCCGGCCAGACTGACAGGAAGTGCACAAACTGAGTGTTCACTTCCTTTCAGTCTGGCCCGGGAACAGCAAACTGAATCTCCTGCCGTGCGGACGCCAACATATGGCGGCATCTTGTGAGGCTCTGCGGAGGATAGAGGTAGAGAGTGTCTTGTGCGGGGGTATAGTGGTATCCTGGATGGTGGGGAGAGGAGTGCTGCCCATACACGTGTATGCAGGCTAGAGAAGATTGTAAGATATCTTAACAAATTAAGTAATGTTTTGCGGCAGCAATCCCCCCCTTAAAATTAATTCAGTAAGCACCCCCCCCCCCGCTTCTCAACTTGAAAATGTCACATATATTTTCTATGCTTGGGGCCCCCAAATTCCTTCAAACGGCCCTGAATTTGAGTCATGACTGTACAAATCCTTCAAGTAACATTTTAAAGTTTAAATACAAATGTATGTTTTTAAAAAAAGCCTACATTCATTTTTTTTTTCTGTTTTGCAGGTCCTTATGGGACTATTCCGCTTGGGTTTTATATCTATGTACTTATCCGAGCCCTTGCTAAGTGGCTTTGTCACTGGATCGTCACTTACCATAATAACATCCCAAATGAAGTATCTTCTAGGTTTGAAGATTCCTCGTCGTGATGGTGTTGGATCTTTGATACTCACCTGGATTGACATATTTCAGAACTTGCAGCATACTAATATATGTGATCTACTGACCAGCATTGTAGCAATTGTTGTCTTGGTGCCAGTGAAAAGTATTAATGATTTGTACAAGACTAAGATGAAAGTCCCAATTCCAATAGAATTATTTGTTATCGTTGTGGCTACATTGGTTTCCTATTACTTTAATTTTAATGACAAATATGCATCATCAATCTGTGGCATGATTCCTACTGGATTTAAACCACCAAGAGCACCAGAGTGGAGTCTGATTCCACGTATTGCAATAGATGCAATACCAATTGCAATCATAGGATTTGCCATGACTGTTTCCCTTGCCGAAATATTTGCCAAAAAACACGGGTACACAGTCAGCACCAATCAGGAAATGATAGCTATTGGCATGTGTAATCTGATTCCATCTTTCTTCTATTGTTTTGCAAGTTGTGCTGCTCTTGCCAAAACCATGCTTAAGGAATCCACAGGTGCCAATACACAGCTAAATGGAATTGTTTCCTCCATAGTGTTGTTACTAGTATTGCTTGCTATTGCACCCCTTTTTTACGCTCTACAAATCTGCATTTTAGGTGTTATTACAATAGTTAGCCTTAAAGGTGCTGTTATGAAATTTCAAGATACACCCCAGATGTGGCGGATTAACAGGATAGACACATTGGTCTGGTGGGTCAGTATGCTGGCTTCTGCAGTAATCTCAACAGAGATCGGTTTACTGGTGGGTGTTTGTTTCTCGATGCTCTGTGTGATATTCCGTACCCAAAGGCCGAGGGCCACACTTCTAGGTCATGTCAGTGGCACAGAGATTTATGAAGATCAATTCAAATATAAAGAGCTTGACAATGTTCCTAATATTAAAATTTATAAATTTGATAGCTGTCTGTACTATGCAAACAAGGATTATTTCAAATCAGCCCTATTTAACAAAACTGGAGTTAACCCATCATTTGTGTTGGCATTACAAAGAAAAGCCAAAAAAGAGGTTTCACAAGCAGAAAGCAAGTTTAAGTTTTTCTCAAAGCTAAATGCAATAAAAACCCTTTGTAATCCCCAGAGGTCTCATGATACTGTCACTCCATCAATCACTATGCACTCGCTAATAATTGATTGTGGTGCCATGCAGTTTATAGATTCAGTGGGTTTCAGTGTTCTGAAAGAGGTTTACAACGATTATGAAGAGATCGGCGTGTGGGTATTTCTTGCCAACTGTAATCCATCAGTACGCCGTTTAATCCATAATGGAAACTTTTTTGGTAGCTGCAAAAGCAATGATGGTTTGCATGTATTCTATAGTGTGCATGATGCCGTCACATTTGCTGAAAGAAAGTTTAGAAGAAAGATGAAGTTAAGTCATGAAAAAAGTGCATCTTCCCTCCCAGTCTCAGAATCAGATGATGTAATGCAATAACAACTTTGATAATAAAGTTGCTCTCCTGAGCTTCCCTATTGGTGTTTGAAAGGTATTGTAAACAATCTCATTGTAAAACAACCCATTCCATTTAAAATAGAAATGAAAGTCAACATTTATTGTATAGATATAAAAATACATTATAAATACTTGTTGTCCCTTTTTTTTAAAGTGATCCCTCTGTTCTCAGCTGCATAAGAGGTGAAGCAGTGAAGCAGCAGCACACTAAGCTTTCCAGTGAATGGGGGGGGCCCTAAGCAAAATGACTTGTTACATTAAAGTTGAGAGAAGCGGGAGGGGGGGCGGGGGTGCTGCCGACAGTGACATGTCACATTAAAGATTAAAGTTGAGAAGTGGGGGGTGCTGACTTCTTACCTCTTCTCTAATGCAGCCAGCCGGTTGAGAAATGGGGTGAGGGGCCGAAAATGAAATGACTTCTCACCAGGCGAGGCCTCTAGTAATTTGGGGGCCCTCCACAGCTTTGCGGGGCCCTAAGCAGCTTGCATAGTGAGCCTATAGGGCGGATCGGCCCTGATTGGAGGAGTGCACACTGAGTTCCCAGCATAGTTAGAGAGCTGACCACAGTGTGTTCTCCTGTTTAGTGTGTTTAATCTTTAAGGCGCGTACACACGACCGAGGTTCTCGCTGGAAACCAGCGAGAACCTCGCTGGAAGCTGCATTCCAGCGAGGACCTCGGCTGTGTGTACACGGAGCGCTCGCCCCGCCCGTCGGGAATCCCGTCGAGCGAAAAGAGAGCACGCTCTCTTTTTGCTCGACGGCCCGCCTGGATGAATGGCTGGTTGCCATTCCCGACGGGCGGGTCACCGATTTCGACGGCCGGCAGAGAACCTCGACGGGCGGAACGATGTGTTCTGCCCGTCGAGGTTCTCTGCCGTGTGTACACGGCCTAATAGAAAACTGGCAGGAACACCAGGGATTTTGCATAAAGGAAGCAATACAAAGAGAACATGATACTTTCTCATACAAGTACATGATACAGCAAATATGGAATATGAAGTGTCGGGGTAACAAACACTATAAGGCGATGGGTGACCTTACTGATATATATAGGCTTGGGTGGTGGAAGGGAGATGGAAACAAGCTCAACGTTTAATGAAAAAGCCAAGATTTGCATTAAGTACAAGTAGCTGTACATACAGTTAAGACGGTGATCCGACTTCTGAGGCGACTTCCATTGAGATCAATGGGTACAAGTCACCTAGAAGTCGTATTGTAGTACAGGAACCTTTTTTGAAGTCGGAGCGACTGCAGTAGTGTACATTAAGATGGCTCCATTCACTTACATTGATTTTCTCATTCAGCGCGACTTAAGGCAACTAGGGGTGTCTTGGGGTGACTTGAAGTCGGATCCAAAGTCATACCTGTGTGAATTGGCTCTAAAGATTGTATTTATGTTGGCATTTTATGTATTACTCTTTCATTTCTTTCTTTTAACTATACCTTTTTTTTACTGCTGCAGACATTATGCAATATAGACAATATGGAATTAGCTTTTTTCTATTTCTCTTTTGAATATTTTTAAACCTTTATGTATACAATAAAGATTGTATTTATGCTGTCTTTTTATGTATTACTCTTTATTTTCATTTTTTTTCCCACTATACCTTTTTTACTGCTGCAGACATTAAAGGGGTGTTCCAGCCAAAATGTATGTTTATTAAAAGTCAGCAGCTAAAAAAAGTGTAGCTGCTGGCTTTTAATAAACATACATTTACCTGCTCCAGCGTTCCAGCGACGCGCCGGCCGGGGCTCCGCTAACCCCCCCCCCGACCGGCATCCTCATTGCTACTGTGGGCAGCTTTCGGCTTCACGGCCGGGCACCCACTGCGCATGCGCGAGCAGCACTGCGTGTGTGTGCGGCGCGGCCCGACGCTGCGCCGTCCCATTGGACAGGCGATCGCCTAGGACCTGTCAGTGTCCTAGGCCATCGCCTATAGGGAGGGGCTGCAATAAGGCGATTAAGCTTAATCGCCTTACCAGCCCCTCGGCGGAAGGAGGAAGTGGGACAGGAAGTCCCACTCCTTCTGAAGCCCCCACTCCCCCCCCCCAAAAAAAATGACATGCCAAATGTGGCATGTAAGGGGGTGAGAAGTGGGATAAGCGGAAGTTCCATTTTTGGGTGGAACTCCGCTTTAAGAAAATGTACTGATAGTGTAGTAACAGATATACAGAAATTCATATAGTTTAATAATGAAAAGATATTCATACATACTGTATATCATCAAATGCTTATCACTACGAATAAATGAAACAGAAAGTGCTAATCATTCTGAAACATTGTTGAAAATCCTGCAGCTTCCAAAAAGTTCTCCTGTTTTAGTGAGATGCATTGGAGTCACCCTGTTCATTTCAATTCTTCACAGACACATGTATGACATGAGGCCTCTTGTATTTGATGGTGAGGCCTATGGCTGTGAGTGTACACCTCTACATGTGCATTTCATCAAGGTATCTAACACTGGTATCCTTAAACACTTGAGATCCGAGAGTAATTTTGAATTGGCGCTGGGATATATTTTTATTTTCCAGCGCCTTTTTAAAATGGTGCCCTTCCCTTCCACGACACTAGCTGGGGTCTACTACTATGCCCTGAAGCTGTAACAATCAGCCCTTGAGGTTCCTATACTTCTACAAATTGCTTCATAGGAGAGTGATGTAGAAGCCAATGTAAACAGGATACTTTGGCAATGTGGCAGCTCTGTCCAGCTTCTCCCTACAGCAGCAGATCACAGCTATAGCGATCTATTTCTGGCTGATTGTCAGCAACATGTAAAATATCAAACCAAAGATAATAAAATAAAGCAGAAAGGAGAACAAAAAGTAAACAAGATCACTGGTGCATTACAACTAGTCTGTCCCAACCAGTCATATACAGTATATACAAATAGAAGTCCAAGGGTTAGACTTCTATACACTGCATACATTTCAGCTTTATTATTCATCTGCAAACAAATGGAAACATGTATGATCAGCTTAACCTCCCTGGCGGTGTTCCCGAGTCTGACTCGGGGTAAGATTTCTGTGCTACGATCGGTAACCCCGAGTCAGACTCGGGCTCGCCTCGCAGCATCAACAGAGACTGTTTACTTACCTTCTCCGTGGATCCAGCGATGCATCCGCTCTGTGTGAGCGAGCGGGTGTGCCGCCGAGCTCCGTTCCCTGCGACGTTACGACGCACGGGGACGGAGAATGGCGCCAAATTCAAAAATGTAAACAAACACATTACATACAGACAGTACAATGTAATCTTATAGATTACAGTACTGTATGTAAAAAATACACACCCCCCATGTCCCTAGTGGTCTGCCCTGTGCACTACATGTCCTTTTATATAATAAAAACTGTTCTTTCTCCCTGCAAACTGTAGATTGCCCATAGCAACCAAAAGTGTCCCTTTATGGCAAAAATTGTTTTAGAGCAGCTAAAAAACAGCGATAATAAATCAGAATCACTTGCAGAATTTAGCGATAGCGATTTGTGGGAAAATACGTCATAAAAAAAAAAAAATAATAATGACAGCAAAAATTCAGCAACTGAGCAAATTTCAGTGATTTTGATTTGATAACACTATTGAATAATTTTTACTATAATTATATTATTATTTGTTATAATTTTTTATAATTATTTATTATATTATAATTTTTAATAAAAATAAAAAAAAATCATACCCGGGATGCCTATTAGACTCTTGCTTGGATAGATTTAAGTGAGTTATTCCTAAGAATTACAAGCCTACAGTATAAAACGCCAAATTTCCTTGCAAATAATGGTACCGCTTTCAGCACCTAAAATCTGAAAGAATCATACCGCCAGGGAGGTTAAGGAAAAAATGTTTGTATGGAAATTCTGAAGAATCACTTGTCAGAACATTGTTTCTTGTCATCAGCAACTACTTTTGTTTGAAAGCCCTTAACCACTAAAGGACCACCTAACGCAGATATAAGTCAGCAGAATGTCACGGCTGGGCACAGACACGTACAGGTACGTTGCCCTTTAAGTGTCCAGCCATGGGTAGCGCAAGCTCACGACCCGGTCCGAAGCTCCGTGACCATGCCGGAGGGACCCGTGGACCCGATTGCCGCCGGTGTCCCGCAATCGGGTCACAGGAGCTAAAGAGCATGGAGAAGTGAGTGTAAACACACCTTCCCCGTTCTTCTCTGTGGCAGTGTCACTGATCGTCTGTTCTCTGTTATAGGGAACGACGATCAGTGACGTCACACCTACAGCCACGCCCCCCTACAGTAAGAAGCACTCCCTTAGGGCACACTTAACCCCTTAGCGCCCCCTAGTGGTTAACCCCTTCACTGCCATTGACATTTTCACAGTAATCAGTGCATTTTTATAGCACTTTTTGCTGTGAAAATGACAATGGTCCCAAAAATGTGTCAAAAGTGTCTAATGTGTCCACCACAATGTCGCAGTCAAGAAAAAAATCGATGATCGCGGACATTACTAGTAAAAAAAAAATATTAATAAAAATGCCATAAAACTATCCCCTATTTTGGAAACGCTACAACTTTTGTGCAAACCAATCAATAAACACTTATTGCAATTTTTTTTTACCAAAAATAAGTAGAAAAATACGTATTGGCCTAAACTGAGGAAAAAATAATGTTTTTTTTATATCTTTTTTGGGGATATTTATTATAGCAAAAAGTAAAAAATATTGCATTTTTTTTTTTAAATTGTCACTCTATTTTTGTTTATAGCTAAAAAAATAAAAACCGCAGAGGTGATCAAATACCACCAAAAGAAAGCTCTATTTATAAAAAAGGACGCCAATTTTGTTTGGGAGCCATGTCACACGACCGCGCAATTGTCAGGTAAAGCAACGCAGTGCCGAATCGCAAAAAGGGGCAAGGTCCTTAACCTGCATAATGGTCCAGATTTTAAGTGGTTAAAATTCCAACCAAACCTGCTATATTGATGGATTCCCAGATGTGCTAACTACCTTCAGCCCGCCGTATAGACAAATGACGATGACACGGCTCTTTAATCATGTGATCATCTGTCTCCAATCACAGCTGATAAAGAGTAAACAAGGAAATGCTGGTTATCGGCTCTCCTTGCCTTACACTGAAAGAGCGAGGCAAGGAGAGCAGATCAGTGGCATTTCTTCACAGGGGAGACTTGTAAAGATAGTCAGGGCACTGATTATCAGTGCAGCCCCAGCAGTGCCCATCAGTAATGCCAGTCTGTGCCCATCAGTGATGCCAATTTGTGCCCATCAGTGATGCCAATCTGTGTCCATCAGTGATGTCAGTTTGTGCCCATCAGTGAGGCCAATCTTTTTCCATCAGTGATGCAAGTCAGTGCTGCCTTTCAGTGCCCATCAGTGCCGTCCATCAGTGCCACCCATCAGTGCCCATCAGTGCTGCCTATCCATGCTGCCTATCATTGCCCATAAGTATCGCCTATCAGTGGCACATATCAGTGCCTGCTCATCAGTGCTGCCCATCTGTGCTTCTTATCATTGCCCAAAAGTGTCACCTATCAGTGCCCATCGGTGCCACCTATGAGGGCCCATTAGTGCCACCTATCAGTGCTTATCGGTGCTGCATATCAGTGCCCATCAGTGCTGCATATAAGTGCCTTCTCATCAGTGCCCTTCAGTAGTGCCCATCAGTGCAGCCTCATTAGTGCACATCAGTGACTGAGAAACATTACTTATTTAGAATTTTTTCTGACAGACACTAAGAAAAACATTTTTTTTTTCAAAATTGTCAGTTTTTTTAATCAAAAAATAAAAAACACAGTTGTAATTAAATACCACCAAAATCATTTGGTACGGCATTTTTTGTTTGTCCCGTCACATACCTGTATGAGCTTGAGATGGAAAGGGTGACCTCTTGGAAAATTCCTGTCTAAGGCTGGATTCATACCTATGCATTTTTAGTGCTTTTCTCATTTTGCAGATTTGCTCTACAGAATGTGTTCCATAGGAAACTATGTTAAATGGACTGTAGTGAAAACCTGCAAAATGCAAAAGCACTAAGGCATAGGTGTGAATCCAGCCTAAGCCCCCCTGGAATTTGAGGCAGGGTCTGCAAGGCTGATGAAATGACACACGTGCCTTGGAGCTGGAACTGAAGACTGAAACTTAGAAGCACTGGTATCAGACAAGCAGAAGGGCAGTGGTCAGGGCACCCAGAATATGCCAAGTTCAGTTATGAGTTCAAGTTCAGATATGAGCAAAGTTGGGTCCCTAGCTGAGTTCTGTAACAGTCAAGCAGGAAGGTACCAAATCATAGGCAGAATCAAGATCTGGAACGAGCAGAAGTTGGCAGGCAGTGAGGTACAATGAGTCAGTAGGCAAAATCTTAGTCAGAACTCCAGGTTGAGGTCATTAACCACTTGCTTACTGGGCACATAAACCCCCTCGTGCCCAGGCAAAATTTCAGCTTCCGGCACTGGGTCGCTTTAACTGACAATTGCGCGGTCGTGCGACGTGGCTCCCAAACAAAATTGACATCCTTTTTTCCCCACAAATATAGCTTTATTTTGGTGGTATTTGATCACCTCTGCGGTTTTTATTTTTTGCGCTAAAAACAAAAAAAAGAGCGACAATTTAAAAAATATATATATATTTTTTTTACTTGTTGCTATAATAAATATCCCAATTAAAAAAAAAAAAAAAATTGTTTTCTCAGTTAAGGTCGATACGTATTTTTGTAAAAAAACAAAACGCAATAAGCGTCTGGTTTGCGCATACAAAATGGGGAACAGAATTATGATTTTTGTTATTATTATTTTTTACTAGTAATAGCGGCGATCTGCGATTTTTATTGGGACTGCGATATTGCGGTGGACATATCAGACACTTTTGACACAAATCTAATAACATGTGACAATAACACCAATGTGGTCAAAAAGTTCATAAATGTATAGAAGGGAACCAAGATGCCCTGAAATTATGCAGTCCTTTGAGGTATGCAAAGGCAATTAGTCCGACAACAGGTGACTTAAAGTTGAAAAAATGAAGTGAAGATCTAAAGTGAATTCACCACCAGAATAAATGGAGGCTTACCAGAATGCATGGACCCAAATAAGCCTATACTTAGTGGGTCATGCAGGCTTAAAAAGTGATGATATCCAAATTCCGGAGGTATCTTATGTGGCAAGCTGGAAGGGGATTTCCAATGCGGTGCAGTGTAGATATACCAGAGACAAGGATTATCCCAATATCAGCCAATGATGATAAGGGTTTGAACCCATATAATCAAATCAAAACTCAGCATGGGGAGAAGGATAAAAGAGAAACAGAGATGCACATAGTGTAAAACTGTATATCCACTTAAGGACCCCCGCACGCACATATACGGCCACAGAATGGCACGTACAGGCACAAGGGCGTAAATTTACGTCCCCGCCTAAGTGCGGTTCGGGGGTCCCATCGGGACCCCCTCCGCGGCGTGCGGGGGTCCCCCTGGCTCCGGGAGCGATCCGGGATCTGCGGGCGGATGTCGGCGAATACCCGCCCCCCCGCGATCGCTCCCAGCCAATGGGAGCGCGCTCCCATCCTGTCACTTCCTCCTCCTGTGTTTACACAGGAAGGAGGAAATGATGTAATCTCTCATCGCAGCGCTGTTTCCCAGCGCTGCTGATGAGAGAAGACATCCACAGTAAGTGTGCACCAACACAACACTGACACACACTCACATAGGCATATTAACCCCTTGTGATCGCCCCCCCCACCCCCCTGTCACAGTGTCACTGAATGCAGTGATCTAATCACTGCATTTAGTGTCAGTGTGACAGGCAGTGTAAAAAACAGTTAGTGTTAGGTTCAGGATAGCTCCCCCACCCCCCCTAATAACGTTTTAACCCCCTGATCACCGCCCTAGTTAACCTTTTTACTCCCTATTGCCAGCGTTACTAAGCGATCATTTTTCTGATCGCTGTATTAGTGTCGCTGTTCCCGCTAGGTAGCTATTTTTTTTTATTGCGATTTTTTTTTTTACTAAAGACATGTGGCTAAATAAATTTTGGCCTAAATGTTTGACTAAAATTGAGTTTATTTGATTTTTTTTTAACAAAAAGTAAAAAATTGTGTTTTTTTTTCAAAAATGTCGCTCTATTTTTGTATATAGCGCAAAAAATAAAAATCGCAGAGGTGATCAAATACCACCAAAAGAAAGCTCTATTTGTGGGAAGAAAAGGACGCAAATTTTGTTTGGGAGCCACGTCGCACGACCGCGCAATTGTCTGTTAAAGCGACGCAGTGCCGAATCGCAAAAACACCTTGGGTCATTTACCAGCGTATTGGTCCGGGTCTTAAGTGGATATAAAAAATATTTACTTGGCAGTAGATATATAAAGTTTACACTCACATTTCAGTGGCTAAAATCAGGCATATAATCATAAAAGTAGTAGAATCAGTGGGTCCCGACTCTTTTCGATCCATAGATCGTCATCTGGGGTGCTGATCTACTATACAAAACGACCCAAATAAATAGAAGTGTCCCCTCATACCTCAATAATGGCTCCATGTGGGGCAATCGCAATAATCAATTAGCTGCTTCCGGGTGGAGATGAGTGAATGGCGTCGGCGTGCGTTCCAAGCCTCATGTGTGAGAATGAGTTGAGATGCAACGCATGTCGACAATAATATACGTGACCTGCGCAGTAGCAAGTCAATCTTACACTTACTTCCGGGTATATGGATATAAGACGTCGGCATGCGCTCCAAAGAAGTGAAGCGCAACGCTCAACGTCTGTAGAGCAGAGATAACCAATCTGCGCTGTCGTGCGCTCCAAGCCTCGATACGAAAGCAAAGCTGGAGCTCAGCGTCAGACGTCATAAATCAATGCGTGGCACGGCCTAACTGTACAACAGGATGTGCGTCATGCAATAACGACAGCACATCTGTGTAACGATGGAGAAAATGGAAACCCCAGATTAGGGGGTTAAAGTCTAAAGACAAATGTCAAGGGAAAAAAACTCAATTAGGGGGAGCCAATATTAAAACAGAAAGTCTAATTTTTAAAAGGAGACACAGTAAATATGGGCACGAGGATGGCACGGGTAAAATTGGAAAAATGTATTTTTATAATATTAGAGAACCACAATGAATGAGTCCTCCATAATAAAAATGTATACTAAACAGAAAAGAAATAAAAAATGCTCCAAACTTATAAAATACATAATAACAAGGGATGGTAAATAATCGACTATCACATCCCTTATGAAATCCATCAATTGATAAAATAATGGATAACAGATTATAAAATCAAATATTTAAAAATAGTTGAGAAGATAAATTAAAAGGAGGGGGGGGGAATGGGAAGGTGTATAGAGCCATTATTGGATATAAAAGTGCATTACAACAATTGGTTAAGATTGATTAATAAATGCGTTTATGTCCCACTCGACATTAAGGCCATGCGGGACATACGTGCGCAGTTCATAAATCCAATACGCTTCAAGGCGAGACACCACTCTCGTCTTGGCCCCTCCCCTCCAGGGTGGTACATATTTATCAATGATTAAAAACTGTGAATCTTTAGGGTTACAATCATGGCTTTCCCGATAATGTCTAGGGACCGTATGCTTAGTACTTCCACCAATGATCTTCGTAACATGTTCACCTACCCGTATGGAGAAAACAGGTATGGTCCGACCAACGTATTGTCTTCCGCACGGGCAGGTGATAAGGTACACAATGTGCGTGGTCGCACAAGTACCAAATGATTTAATAGGATATTGGCGACCTGTGCTAATAGATCTGCATTTCTTGCAAGGATAGTAACCCTTCATATCTTGAAAGAAAACTGGCCGATTTGGGGGGTCAACGACATTGGGAGCAATGCTGCTCCTCAGTGTGGGTGCCCCCTTGAAGATTACTTTAGCCCGTTCAGGCAAGTTAGGACCTAAAACTTTATCATTTTTTGAGTATATCCCAGTGTTTGTCAATGATAAACCATTCAGCAATGGTCCTATGAAAAACGGAATATATGTTTACATAGTCTGCTAGGAACAAGTATTTATGATGGATGTGCTTACACTATGTTGTAAGGTCATTTAGGCTCCTACACCCACAAACATGTGAACGTTTATGCACATGGGCCTAATGTCTGGCACAATCTTTCTCATGGCTGGCATGATAAAAACTAAATATATATATACCTATCACATTGGTATTACATAAATCATGGCAAAGTTACTGCCAAATCAACAAGCAAGTGTTTTGACAGAATAGCTGCTCTCATGGGAGCGGGGGTGTAAATAAGGGACATATTTACCAAAAATGTAGATGGGTGAAATATAAGCAGCTGAACACTATAACCTTAATACTAGACACAAAGTCAAAATGGATAAAGAGAAGTGAAGCGCTTGTAAAACATGGATCAATATTCCTGTATCGATAAAGTGCAGATGTGCAGAGAAATGCAGAACTACATAAAATGAAATATGCATATATCAAATAATGTGTACACAAAACCATGTGCCATACAATAAGATGCAACAATAAATTGCAATAATAAAAAGTGACATATGTGATAAAAAGTCCATATAAGTGACTAAAAATTCTTGTGGAAATAAAGTGACTTGGTACAAATGCTTGACCTCGTGAGAACCGTCATCCCAGTGAGATGAAAGGCTTATCGGAACTCCAGCGACCCTCCTTGCTCAGGCAGGTCATGAAGCGCTAAATGGATCAGTGATCCCCAACCACGAATATCACAGATGTGTAGAAGCGATCGCACATGCACAGAGACGCAGGCGCAGGATACTACGCTCACACGCACTGCGCATGTGCATTCGCTTCTACACATCTGTGTTGTACTTGTAAGGAAGCTCCTTGTTTTTACCTTGTTTTATGTGAATTGGAGACTCGATGGAGTCAGATTACCTATATGCAGCATTCACATGTAGCATTGCACCTGTTTTATTTCATTAAATCTACTTAAAGAGACAATATCACACTAATTGGAGTTTTATCTTTTTGCATGATTTGCAATTCCTTTGGATATTTGAGACACTTGCTTTGAATACCGCCCGGGATACGGAGGCTCCTGGTAAGAGACACCCAGGAGACTTGAGATGTCCAGGAGATCTGGATACCCATGGTTGGGGATCTCTGATCCAATTAGCGCTTTGTGACCTCCCTGAGCAAAGGGGGTCGCTGGAGTTTCGGTAAGTCTTTTATCTCAGTGGGGTGACGCTTCTCACGAGGTCAAGCATTTGTACCATGTCACTTTATTTCCACAAGGATTTTTAGTCATTAATACTTTTTATCACATATGTCACTTTTTATTATTGCACTTTATTGTTGCATCTTATTATATGGCAAATGGTTTTGTTTACACATCAATTGATATATGCATATTTCATTTTATGTAGTTGCATTTCTCTGCACATGTACACTTTATTGATACAGGAATATTGATACATGTCTTACAAGCACTGCAGTTCTCTTTATCCATATTTACCAAAAAGACAGTTGGCCAATAAACTTTGTATGGAATTGTTCTGAGGCTTTCCAAAGCTTATTTCAACCACTAGAGAGCACACAAGCTCCACTAAAAGTATACCTACCCCAGATAATGTTACCGTCAGAGAACATTTTCACTGACTACCACAATACAAAAACGACAAATGAAAGTCGTGAAGTAAAGGTTCATCTGAACAAAATTACTGTTGGAAATGTATAATGCTGTTTAATTATTTAGACTGCAGGCCAATAAACAGCAGGGGTTGATTTACTCCATTTAGGAGTAGACTGTTAACCTAGCAAAGTAGCACATTAGAACATATATGTTCACTTTGAGTGAGTGTTAGTGAACACAGTGAAGCTGTGTTCCCTTTGAATATCTAGATTTTTTTTTATTAGTAAAATAACTCCATAGCTCAAGTGCTCGTTGACCCCATTTACACAGCGTACGGGGAAGAGCAAATACAGTATTTAGGTTAGTTGAGATGAGTTGCTTTAGGTTACCCATTTATTTAAATTGGGCTGTGAATGTAAATGATGAATGTGAATGCAAGAAAAAAAATCGACCTTGCTCTATTTTTTCAAAGGCAGGACACACTATAACACTATAGCATAGTTTGGGTTTGGTGCAATTAACAATGAATAGCAGTGCATGGCAACACATACAGCGCAGAATTATGAGCATTAGAACATAAAAAACAGCATAAAAAACATTGTTTTCCATTAGTGCTGTTCACATCAGTGCAGTGCGAATCTAAGCTGCGGGAAAAAAGGGTCCTGTGCGAGTTTGACCCGTGTGCGATGCAAATTCAGCTCTATAGACTGGCATTCCCTGAAATTGTGGCTGCGAATCGCAGCAAAATTACGGAAAATTTGCGGCCGGGAAATCGCTGCAAAATTGTGTGATTTTGAAGACCGGCCCTCACTCAACTTATTCATTTGGCAAAATGTGTGTGTGTGTGAGCGTTGTTTTATTTAATATACTGTCTTTGAAAGTGGTCTATTATTTGTATTTGCTAGTTTGCCTGTTATTTTAATCTGTTATTTATTCTATGTTGTATTTTAATTGTATTGATGTTTTATTTGTAGTGTAGTTTTAATTTTATTATTTGGTGTATTAACAAATAATAACAAATAACAGCCATTAGGCTGGTATTGGTAATTTTGTTGTTTTTTTGTATCTTGTTTAGTCTATTGTTGTGATCTTGTGTTGTCTTTGTTAAAGGAACACTAAAGGTTCGTTTTTTTATTAGATCAATTGATTGCTGTAAGCTAGAGCATTTAAATATCACTTACCTAGTTTTTCCTTTTGACCTTCAAAATACAGTAATCCAGGTTTGAAAATGGCATTTCCTGTCTCTCTTCTTGCTTTCCACCAGCACCTGAGCTGTTTTGCATGGTGGAAAGAAGAATGTGCTCACCCCCTCCCTATGACTACAGCCCTGCGTGAAGATGCTCTCTTATCCCTCACAGGCATGGAGGCTAAGCCTAATGAGAACTGTAGTTCCCATTAGGCCGTGATGTAGCAAGAATGAATGCGCACCGCAAACCAGGAAGTCAGTGAGAATAACGATTCAGGAGTGACGGAGGTGAATTAAACAGCTTGATTTCAACAGGTATCAAACTAGTTATAATGCAAAACATTACTTTTTACTTTATCAGCTACTGTCAGACTTTAATGTAACAGGAAAATATTTTTGTCTTTACAATCCCTTTAAGTGAGTCTGTGTCATAACAATTTCCCAGTTTCCCTTGGGATTAACCCCCCTGGCGGTATTCCAGAGTCTGACTCGGGGTTAGATTTCTGTGCTGTGATCGGTAACCCCCGAGTCAGACTCGGGCTCGCCTCGCTGAATCCACAGGCTTGGTTTACTTACCTTGTTCCTGGATCCAGCGATGCACCCGCGATGTGTGAGCGAGCGGGTGCTCGCTCGATTCACACAGTGTCCCCGTGTCCGGCCGATCTCCGTTCCCTGCGATGTTACGACGCACGGGGGCGGAGAACGGCACCATATTCAAAGATGTAAACGAACACATTACATACAGTATACTGTAATCTTATAGATTACAGTACTTTATGTAAAAAATACACATCCCCTTTGTCCCTAGTGGTCTGCCCTGTGCACTACATGTACTTTTATATAATAAAAACTGTTCTTTCTCCCTGCAAACTGTAGATTGTCCATAGCAACCAAAAGTGTCCCTTTATGTCAAAAATGGTTTTAGAGCAGCTAAAAACAGTGATAATAAATTAGAATCACTTGCAGAATTGAGCGATAGCGATTTGTGGGGAAATTCGTCATAAAAAATAAAATAAAAATAATGACAGCGACAATTCTGCAACTGAGCAAATTTCAGTGATTTTGATTTGATTACATTATTGAATAATTTTTATTATAATTATATTATTATTTTTTATAATTATTTATAATTATTTATTATATTATAATTTATAATTTTGTTTTAAAAAAAAATGTCATACCCGGGATGCCTATTAGACTCTTGTTTGGTCAGATTTAAGTGAGTTATTCCTAAGAATTACAAGCCTACAGTATAAAACGCCAAATTTCCTTGCAAATAATGGTACCGCACCTAAAATCTGAAAGAATCATACCGCCAGGGAGGTTAATAAAGTATCCTGTATTCTGTATTCTGTATGAATATACACTATATTACAAAAAGTAAAATGTGTAAATCTTTGCAAAGATGTTCAGTAAATATTTTTACTCAATGGTGCCTTTGTTATGTGCGTGGTGAATATTTATGGCATGGGTAAGCCATGCTCAATTTGGCAGGAATCAATATGCAGCACTAAGGTAACAGTTTAGGCTGCTGTTGTAAGTGCTGGACTGGTTAGATATTCAGGTCATGCATTTACAGTAAAGCCAATATCTGTGGAGTGGGGACATTGCATCAGGTTTTCTGACAGAAATTACTGTATTTATTGGCGTATAACACTCACTTTTTTTACCCTGAAAATAGAGGGTAAACTGTGCCTGTGTGTTATACGCCTTTGCCTTCCCTCTTAAAGTTAGGGTGCGTGTTATACGCCTGTGCATGTTATACGCCGATAAATACGGTAGTTATAGCCTATTTAAGGAAGATCTACCTACATGATCATGATAGGAAGATTTCCCTGGGTGCATGCACCTGGTAACCTGGACGCTCATGTCTAATGGGCCTCAGATGTCCAGTAGGATACCTACAGACTAGGCCTGGAAGCTTTGGCATCAGAGGAGCCTCTCTTGATTGTGTAAGTATGTGATTCCAGACTAGGCTCTAGGGACTACTTTATTGAGCACACTGGACATTAAGGATCGGGAGGGATGGTGGCATCTTAGATAAGAGAATTCGAAACCATGTGGAAACCATGGCTGGAGAAAAAGGGAGCCGCCCCTGTGGGGTTAAATGCGAGAGAGAGGAACAGCTAAGGTTGAGAGGGAGGGAGGACGAGGAAAGGAAAAAAAAAAAAGATTGCTACCACCACATAGAACTAAGAGCCCGGGTACCGTCTTAATCAAGAATCAACCCACCTTCTAAACATGGTAAATTAAGATCTAAAGGTTATCATATACCAATGCCTAGAATAAGTGTTATATTTGCATGGAACAAGTTTTTCTCGTCTGTGAAAATCAATTGAAATTTTTGTATGGTATTAAAAAAAAAAAAAAAAAGATATGCCATAAGCTCCCCTATGGGCACATCTCTTGTTTCCTTTGGGGGAAATGACAGACCACACACAGGCAAAACATACAAACCTATCACCTCTACCCAGCTGTTCTGTCACCCTAAATAAAATACTCAATCTATTATGCGTTGTACAGAGATCAGATAGTATGTAAGGAACCAAGGCTTGGGATTTTTTTTACGGTCAGGAGGTCAGTTTACATATATTAGCAAATAGCTGATTACAAGAGAATGTTTTAGAGACCACTGTTAGTAGGCAGAAGATGTGTCTTCACATTCATGCTATTTGTATAATGCAATGTAATTACTCCAGAGAAGAAAATTCTTGTTTTAATTGAATCAATAGGGCGAATTCTGTTGATTAAAACTCTGGTTCTCTAGTCATTTATAGGAGCTGACTATAAACATGTGGTATGTTTTTTTCACATTATCTTCATTCTTTTTACCACTATTTACATTTATTGGAGAATTCTAATACTATTTATCAAACTGTCTGCTGTTAACAGTATTTAATTAGATTGCACAGGGATGGTGCATTGTAAGAAGAATTAGACTGTTGCATTTGAATTTCAGTAAAATACATTTTAATGCTGTTGATCTCTAATCATTAAATTCTTTAACCACTTGAGGACCGCCGCACGCAGATATACGTCTGCAGAATGACATGGCTGGGCACAAGGGCGTACATGTACGTCTCCTTTAAGAGCCAAGCTGTGGGTCGCAAGCGGCGCCCGTGACCTGGTCCTCTTCTCCGTGACCATCCCAACGGGAACAGCATACCCAATCGCTGCTGGTGTCCCGCGGTCGGGTCACAGAGGGGAAGAACGGGGAGAGGTAAGTGTAAACAAACCTCTCCCTGTGCTTCCTAGTGTGGCTGTCTCTGATCTTCTGTTCCCTGTTATAGGGAACGACGATCAGTGACATCACGCACTAATCCACGCCCCCCACAGTAAGAAGCACACATTAGGGCATACTTAACCCCATACAGCGCCCCCTCCTGGTAAACCCTTTACTACCAGTGTAATTTTTACAGTAACCAGTGCATTTTTACAGTAACCAGTGCATTTTTATAGCACTGTTCGCTGTAAAAATTACAATGTCCCAAAATGATGTCAAAAGTGTCCGATGTGTCAGCCATAATGTCACAGTTACGATTAAAATCACTGATCGCCGCCATTACTAGAAAAAAAAAATATTAATAAAAATGCAATACAACTATCCCCTATTTGGTAGACGCTATAAATTTTGTGCAAACCTATCAAAAAACGCTTATTGCGATTTCTTTTACCAAAAATATGTAGAAGAATACGTATCGGCCTAAACTGAGGAAAAAACTGGGGATATTTATTCTAGCAAAAAGAAAAAAATATTGCATTTTTTTTTCAAAATTGTTGCTCTATTTTTGTTTATAGCGCAAAAAAATGCAGAGGTGATCAAATAGCACCAAAAGAAAGCTCTATTTGTGGGAAAAAAAGGACGCCAATTTTGTTTGAAAGTCACGTCGCACGACCTCGCAATTGTCAGTTAAAGCGACGCACTGCCGAATCGCAAAAAGTGGCCAGGTCTTTAAGCTGCATAATGGTCCGGGTCTTAAGTGGTTAAAATGCTTACTGTGTATGCTACCTGTGACATTTTTGTTTTTTTGATTAAACTGCTGCCTATATTTATAAAAGCCTGAAACTGAAATTTCTGCAAGAAAAGTATATCAAATGGCAAAGAATGGCGTAAAAGAGGCAAAAAATAATCAGAAAGAGAAAAAGGTGACAATGTGGTAACATTGGCAGAAAGGGTGATTATAGCAGTGAAATAAAAGATCCTTTTCTAGTTTTCCTCCTTCAGAATGATAAGAATTTGGCAGCTCAGACATCCTGAAAGAAGTCTCAAAATACAGCAGATTATAGAGCAGATGAAACGTTTTTCATAGGTTTCAAAGTAGGACCAAATCAATTACAAAATAGATGGAAGATGCCACAGTATTGAAAAGCAACAGAAAAAAAAATAGCTTCAGCTTAATCTAAAAAAAGACTAAAAATTGAGATGTTAGAAAGAACAACATTTCCCAGAGCGATGGGATTTATTTACTAAAGGCAAATCTACTGTGCACTTGCTGCAGAGCTTAGTAAATGAGTTAAAGCTTCACTTTGTCAAGAATACTCAATCACATGCAAGGAAAAAAAAAACAAACAGCATTTTTTGCTTGCACATGATTGGATGATAGAAATCAGAAGAGCTTCCCTTCATTTCAGAGCTTCCCCTCAGATCTAGAGCAAATGCACTAGCAGTGCATAGAGAATTCGCCTTTAGTAAATCAACCTCGTATAAGTATGATACTATGATAAACACATGCATTAAAAGTTTCTACTTCATGCTTTGATCTCTTAAGAAAAACTATAACTGCTTGAAATCAGTTTTATGTAAAAAATTAACTCCACTTTCGTGGAAAAAAAATAGCAATTAAAGAAAAAATAATATAGCGCATATGATTGCGACACTAATCATTTTGTTATTGAATACTATTAAAAATGACCTCTCCTTTTCAATCTGCAGCCAATGTAATTTTCTGAGAATGCATTGCAATATGGCTTACTGGAGTTTTCTGTACAGAGAGTGTGTACTGACCACTCCCCAGAAACATCATTTCATGCTGGTGTGATTGGCTCACAAATTTTCCCAGAAGTTTGCACTAAGATACAAGTCAGATTTCAGGCACCCCCTGCAACAAAAATTTCATTTTTTGAGAGATACTTTCAATAGGAACACATCTAAAGGGATGCAGACCCAGCAGATTTCCTCATTAGTGCCCTGCAGCTCCAAACCTGACAGTTAGGCCGCGTACACACGATCGAATATATCTGCTGAAACTGGGCCGCAGACCAGTTTCAGCGGACAGATTCGATCGTGTGTACGTGCTAGCAGACAGGTTTCCAGCAGACAAAAGTTTTAAAGCATGCTTTAAAATCTGCCTGCTGGAAACCCGTCTGTCGGATATGTCCGCTGGTTAGTACGCCTAACCAGCGGACCGAAATCTCCCGCATGCGTCGAATCCATTCAAGTATTTTACTTCCTGGTTTGGTGATGTGGTGGCGTCAACGTCACTGCCACGTCACCGCGCTGTATTTATTATAAGAGTTGATTGGTATCAATGTTAAATGTGTCTATACGATCTGTTGTTGTATGGTCTGTGTGATGTCACCCTTTATATCAGGGGTGCCCAACCAGGGGCCCGGGGGCCACATGTGGCCCGCGGAGCCCTCTGATGTAGCTTGCGACCTCTTGCTCTGGAATGGTGGTTTGGCAAGCCCAGATCGCAAGGTTGCTGATCCGCTATCCCAGAGCATCAGTGTTATGAATGAAGCTTCCTGTATAGCGCCGGCTCCTGTCACAAGCTATACCAAATACACTCTGCTTGAGACCGCAACAGCTGGTGATACCTGAATGGAAGGTTGTTATTAAAGGTCAGTTTATTACTGAAATCAGTGAATAAATATGCATATCTGTTCTGCAGTGGTATCTGGGCTGCTTTCAACCTGATCCACAGGTGCAGCGCAATGCAACTGAGGGTTACCTGCACTGAGCCATAGACTTCTGTTATTACCGGCAAATTTGGTGCACTTTCAGAAAGTGCACCACACCTGCAGGTTAAGGCAAAGTGCCGCTAACCTGCAGGAATGCCACCGGTGCACGTGGCACATCGGTGTGAAAGTAGTCTTAGACCCCTTTCACATGATCTGTCTGACCCAATTGGACCCTCCATTTACCCCCGCTCATCTCCAATCCATCCCCCCCCCCCCAAAAAAAAAAAAAACAGAAGGCCGATCCTTCCATCTGGGCGGATTGAATTGGGGGGCCATAGAGTAGCATGGGATATGTCTATGTCCACTCTGCATATATAGCATGGCACAGACCTGTCATCCACTGGTTCCGCTCATTGTGGCCCGCGACAGGTTACCAAGTCTCTTCAGTGGCTCTCGCTCTTCAAAAGGTTGGGCACCCCTGCTTTATATGCTCCCTTGGTCCAATCCCCTATTCCATCTCTGCGTTTTGACCTAGAAACATGACATTTCTATGTCAGTCACTAGGTGTCATCTTTTGGCATCTAACATGGCCACCGTGGATGTTTGCCCCATCGACGTGATTCCTGGGCTGTGGTCCCTGTTTTGGTCCATCCCGGGGGTTTGCAGAGAGGGTATGGCTGTGGTTTGTGGCCTTCGCTCTCTCTGTCTTAGTGGAAACACACTCCACGGACGGTATCCGTGTTCTGTGTGAATGCCCATTCCTGCAGTGTCACTAATTCCCCCCTGTGGATGGTGAGTCCTTAATTTTTGTATACCTTACAATCATATCCTTTTGGAAGCACATGGTACTACGTTACTCCATATGCATTCTTTACTTTAGCGATCTTATCCGTGGACGCAGTGGATGTATGTTGAATATTCTAGTTATTAACCTTATTATCCTTAATATAAGGTGAGCTATGCAGGCTTTAACACTTTTAATACTACTGTATCTACGCTTCTTTGCTGTTTATACTGATGATGCCTTTGTGCACCTTATAAATCTGCTCCTTTCTATTTATACAGTTGGGTGCTTTTGTGCACCTTTTATATCTCCACGGGGTTGTTTGTCCTCTGCCTTAGGTCCCTTTCACACCTGTACGACTTCAAAGTCGCACGATTTTACCGCGCTTTCGCGGCCACGATTTTACCGGACCAAATCGGACCAAAGTAGTGCAAGGACTACTTTGAAGTCGGCACTACTTAAAGTCGTGCCAGTATGAATGGTATTCATTGAAAATAATGGAGAATGACCTGTCATACGATTTTGCAGTCCAAAATCGTGGGACAAGTCGTGTAAGTGTGAAAGGGGACTTATTTGGCTCAGGGCTCACTTGTTGATTGTTATAGCTGAAAGGGGTTCTCTTATATGCCCTGGACATATATATTTGCTGTTGCTGATACCTGTTCTATGGACGAGTTTAAAGGTAAAGGCCTGTTCTGTTCACTTTATGCTTTCTTTTTACAGTACTGTATATGGCGGTTGTCTAAACACTTTAGATGTTTACAAAGTTAAATTATTGGTATGGTTTCCTTTTTAGACTATTTTGTCCAGAAATATGGTGGGCAATTGATTATAAGTATGAAATACCCTTTCATGTTTCTTTAACTTTGTATGGCTCTGGGCTGCATCTACAACAATGTTTATTATACCTTTTCTATTATGCCTCGTACACACGATCGGAATTTCAGATGGACTGACTTTTTCCATCAGAAATTCCAACCGTGTGTATGCCCATCTCTCAGTTGCCCCCATATGTTTGAATTGACAGAGCTTTTTAAATTTGTATGTTTTAATGCTGTTGTAAATTTAATAAAACATAATTTTTTTATCTATCTTTGTATCTCAAGTGGGTACCATTAAAGTACACTATGACAATCGGAGTTTAGATAATTCCGACCTTGTGCATGCCTATCTGAGTTTTTCCATAGGATTATTCCGATGAATTCCATCGGAATTTAGATAGAGAACATGTTCTCTTTTAATCCGATGAAATTCCGTCAGAATTCCGATGTGAGTTTGGTCGGACAAAGGTCAGATTGTGTGTATGAGGCTTTAAACTACCTCATTGCTTCCTTCTTTTGTTTGCTGGGGCTCCCACACCCGATGGGGCAGACCCACTCTGGACTGCAACATATAGTTTTGTTCTGGGTAAGGGTTGCATCCATATGGGGGGGGGTGCCATGTCGTTATTTGGTCATTTTATACAATGCTGTCTGTTTTTTGTTATTATTTTGACTAATACGATAGTCTTTTTCTATTTCTGTAGTATTATACATTATGACTGTCATATAGACATCATATATTTGCAAATAAGGCTCCTGAAAAAGCGGTGAACTACCCACCAAACATGTCGAGCGTGCCAATATTTGATTGTTACAGTGTGAAATGGTATCACAATTTCTCTCCGTTTCCCCCACATGTTTGACAGAGCTTTTTTACATTTGCATGTTTTAATGTGATGCAGTGGCAGCTGGTGCTCAAATTTTTTTGGGGTGGGCCCATCACATGCAGCCACTGTGCAATCAAACGCAGCCACTGTGCCATGCCACCAAATGCAGCCACTGTGCCATGCCACCAAATGCAGCCACTGTGCCATCAATTGTCACCACTGTGCCATGCCATCAAACGCAGCCACTGTGCCATCAATTGTCACCACTGTGCCATGCAACACAGCAACTGTGCCATCAATTGTCACCACTGTGCCATGCCATCAAACACAGCAACTGTGCCATCAATTGTCACCACTGTGCCTTGCCATCAAATGCAGTCACTGTGCCATCAATTGTCACCATTGTGCCATGCAACACAGCAACTGTGCCATTAATTGTCACCACTGTGTCATGCCATCAAACACAGCAACTGTGCCATCAATTGTCACCACTGTGCCATGCCATCAAATGCAGTCACTATGCCATCAATTGTCACCACTGTGACATCAATTGTCACCACTGTGCCATGCAACACAGCAACTGTGCCATCAATTGTCACCACTGTGCCTTGCCATCAAATGCAGTCACTGTGCCATCAATTGTCACCATTGTGCCATGCAACACAGCAACTGTGCCATCAATTGTCACCACTGTGCCTTGCCATTAAATGCAGTCACTGTGCCATCAATTGTCACCATTGTGCCATGCAACACAGCAACTGTGCCATCAATTGTCACCACTGTGCCATGCCATCAAACACAGCAACTGTGCCATCAATTGTCACCACTGTGCCATGCCATCAAACACAGCAACTGTGCCATCAATTGTCACCACTGTGCCATGCCATCAAACGCAGTCACTATGCCATCAATTGTCACCACTGCTCCATGCCATCAAACGCAGTCACTGTGCCATGCCATCAAACACAGCCACTGTGCCCCTCAATTGTCACCAATGTGCCCATTGATGCCACTGTGCATGTCACTGTGCCCTTTAATTGTCACCACTGTGCCCCATGATGCCACTGGGCCCATTGTCACCACCGTGCCCCATGATGCCACTGTGCCCCATGATGCCACTGACTGTGCCAATTGTCACCTCTGTGCCCTTTGTCACCACTGTGCCCCATGATGCCACTGTGCCCATTGTCGCCCCTTTCCCTGTAAAAAGCACTTACCTGAAGATTCCATGTCCTCCCTCGATGTCTTCTGCCGCCGTGGTGAAGCTTCAGCCAATCAGGTCCCTGATAACCAGAATCCGGGAACCTGATTGGCTGAAACGGCCATCAGTCTAATGCAAGGAACGCAGATTGCCTGCGCTCCGAGCATAGACTTCCGAGAGCCGGGAAAAGCCTATCAGAGCCGCTGGCTTTGATAGGCAGTTCCCCTCAGCCAACCAGCTGCCGCTATTCGGGTAACCGACGACCCATGTCCGGTTATAGGAATAGACCAGGCAGCTGGCAACCAACAATAACATACATTCTTGCAATTATGCACGAATGTATGTTATTTGCTAGAGGGGGTGGCGCTGCAGCGCCCTCTATAGACGGCCGCCAGAACTGCGGTTAAAATGTCAAAATGACATTTTAGCCAAATAAAAGTTCTTAAAGGGCCCATTTTTTTTTTTGTGACTGCGGGAGTGGGGGCGGCGCCTGTGCGTCCCTATGGACGGGCCGCCACTGATGTGATGTAAATTTAATAAAACTTAATTTGTTTTATCTATCTTAGTATATCAAGTGGGTACCATTAAAGTCCACTATAGCCTCAATCCACAAACCACTTCTACATTGAATGAACAAGGCACCCCTCTTTATTCTCCATTACTTTTTTGGCACTCAATTTAACCACATCATTATCATGAGCTCTGCCTCATTGTTCCCCAATGTTCTGAATTGCCTAATCTCAGTTATTTTGCCACCACAAGCACAGAAGATTGCTCTTTACAGAAGAGAGAATGTCTGTTCCGGTCAGACAGAAGATTTCCATGTTTCCCTTAAGGGCATAAAGAAATTCATGGAAATATGTGTTTTGGTTTAATTTTTTCAACCATCACTTTGTTTATTGTCTTTTTTCATCTGAAAACTTGTCATTGATTAAAAAAAAATCAACCCCTGAAGCATATGCAGTATAATGAGAATGGGCTTCTTCCACATGTCAACAGCTGCCACGACTCTCACAGTGGGCTATGCAAAAATGATTACCAGTACATGCATTGTCAAGGTCTTTTTTTTACACCAGATAAGTAGATGCTTTTTATTGTACTCAGAGAGGGTTTGTAACACATGCTTTGGATTTAGACTGACTGCAGTCATATGGAGATATATTGTCAAATTTGACAACCATGAAAATATCATATACTGAATTGTCGAGTAAGGGATGAGCAACACATGGTAGTTCAGCAATATCCAAGGTAAAGTGACTAATACTTAGCAATAAAGGATTCCAAGAGCAGCCCTAGGATATGTATAATCCAGTCCTTTGCCAGTGTGTGCAATCAACTTTGGGCTATGCTTAGAGCAGATAGAACAGACTTTTCAAAAAATGCTGAGAGGATTCACTGAGCCATACAAGCATCACACTTATATTTATTATTTATTTATTATTGGTACTTATATAGTGGCGTTAATTTACGCAGAGCTTTATTTATATATGTAGCAAGGTCTCCAGCCTCCTTCAGTCTAATGAAAACCTCCAGGGCCAGAGATAGCTGACATCCTTCTATATGTGGTGGGTTGTGAGGCATAGTGGGTGCAAGCTGGATAAAGTTATTGGGCACCAGACACTTCTTGAATGGAAAAGAGATGTTTATTTCTCTTACAAACATTTAGGGGAAAGAGGGTTAGGGCCACGACACCCTTGGGTAGTTGCAAGTTCAATTAGCAGACTCAGAAACTTCAATAGGAGGACAGCCATGCAGGAAAAGGCCTCCACCAAGAAGCCACATCTGCATGTACAGGAATGCTTTCTTTTATGGCAACAGTCTTTAACAGTTTATAACACAAAGTATAACAGTTCTTTTACCTTCACTACAACTTCTCCTTGTAGTTCTTCAGCCCACAGAGCTCCCGGTCTCTCACTAGACCCTCTGATTCATTGGCACTGAATCTCTTGAGCTCCTCCAATCTTCACAGTGGTATCTTCCTCAAGCGTCACCCCTGCTGCTGGCTGGGTCCCTGACTTGATCACCGCCTGAAGTTTCTTGATTCTCCACCGTGCCCGTTCGGTGAGAATACTGCTCATGTATTTGCTTCAGTTACTCACTGTGGTCCCTGGTAATAAGGTGATTGGTCCCTTAGTAGCGACAGCTTCCCTTTGATCACTGACAGGTTCACCAGCCGGCAGAACCGGCACTTCTGATTTGACTGCAAGCCGCAATCCCAACCCTGCGCTGCTCTCTTGCTTCTGAATTGGCCCTCAGACAGCCTAGCAGCCAGATGCCCCCGGGATAGGCCCAATCTCCTAGCAGATCAGGGCAACACGACACATGTCCACCCAGACAGCCATCCAGGTGGCACAGAACATAGATCACCTGACTCTACCCGAATATATAGGCTCTCCCAGTAGGCCAGGGGATTTAAGAAAACCCCTACCCATTGGCTGATATACCCCATATAACCATAACCTGACCTTGCCAGAGTTGCCCTTTTCATATCTAATACCACCAAGTACCCAGCCACCTAGTGGTAGAAGAGAAAAGTGCAACAAGGCCAAACTTAGGGAGAAATAAAAAGATTTCTAACAATCAACCAGTATAACTACTCCTTGGCAAGCAAATTTGTGAGGATCGTCCCTGCCTAAACTCCAAGGTGCTATATATATATATATATATATATATACACACACACACATATTGTACATTTAGTCCCTGCTCTCAAGAATCTTACAGTCTAAGGTCCCTAACTCACATATACATACTAGGGCCAATTTAGACAAAAGCCAATAAAACTACCAGATTTTCTTTGGAGTGTGGGAAGGAAGTCATTCAGGCACAGGGAGGACATGCAAATGACAGGCATGTAATGCCATGGTTTTAATTCGACCCTAGTGCTGCCAGCCAGAAGTGCTAACCACTTAGCCACTGTGCTGCTCACTTCTACCACATAAATGTCTGTACAAATTAACTTACAAAGATGTTGAAAACCAAGAGGATAATACAATTTCTCATTGGTTGGCTTGTACTTTAAAGTGGACCTACCCCCCCCCCCCTATCCTTTACTGCCATGGTGCTGTACATGTGATCAGTTATGATACCAGACATTTGTTAGCCAGACAGCTCAGTTGAGAGTACAAGCATTTGTGACTGTTATTATTCATTTGTATTTCTACTAGCAGTAGTTGAGTTCTTCAATCCACACATTTAAAGCAGCAGAATTTTAGGTCTTTCTGTTCTTGAAAGGGAACTATTCGGAACTGTAAGGACTGTTTACGACTTAATTTGGTTGGCTAGTGGTTAAAAAAATATTCCCTGAAACTTTCTTCCCTACCTGTGACACAATAAGGGCTAAATGAATTGCTTGCAGTGCTAAGCTGCAGTGACCATTTTTGGAGAAGTCTATGAACCATGCTCAGCTATGGAGTGTCTTCAACCCTGGGGTTTGCCATTTGGATGAGTAAATATGCAAGCTGGATGGATTGTGATTGGCCAAAGGAGGGCACAGAGGAAGGGGTTATGGACTATTTTGCATCTTGGGAGTGACAAGAACCTACTAGGAAGAACTGATACTTGTGAGAGATGTAGTCCCAGAGCAGACTGAGCCTTTGCATCATATACTGACTAGCAGGGAAAGGGGGTAATACAGACTGACAGGTTGTAATATTAGCATTGCCTCTTGGCAAGTCCATCCCTATTATAAGGTGTCAGGGGTCATACTCAGGACCATTGGCCTTATATCAACGATATATACCGTATCTTATTTTGCTTTTGTTTTACTTATTCGTTTAAGGTGCTATTGGCATTTCCCTTTCTTTAGTTATTGTAGTATCAAATATATTATTGCACTAAACATCCCCTCATCAGCGTGGGTGTGTCGGAGACTGTGGTGCTGCTTACAAACATGGGTACAGGGGACCTGAAAAACAGCGACTTCTTTGGGGGGTATTCACTACATTAGGATAACTATTTTTCAGCCTAAAGTGGAATTTAAGTCTAGCACTAACTAACTATGTCATGGAGTGCTCAACAGCATGTGGGAATTCTGAGAACTGGGATGTCACCCATAGACTGGCATGACCCAGCTGTTGTAGGTACTGCCTTCTCTTCTCTGCAGTCAATGCTCACTGACACAGTGGAGCTAGAGCTGAAGAATCACATAACCAGACCAGCTTGAATTCCACTTTGAGTACCATGATAAATGATTTGAGTGTAGCCAGGCTAAGGACTATAAAATGTGCATATATTCCTTTAAAAAGCCCTCACTATCTTTCACTATTTCTGCAGTCACTGTGGAGCGATTTATCCTAAAAAAAAATCCAGAAGTACTCAAATGGCAGCTCCCCTATCCCCTTTTTTTCTCTAGCAGTAGGTGCTGTAAGCTGCTCAGAAATGGACTGCAACCTAGTTGGTGATTTTAGGAATGAATTATTCCTCAGTGCCTGCAGCTACAGAGGTTAGTGAGGGCTTATTTTAATGCTCATTGTTTAACAATGCTTAAAGTGTTACTAAACCCATGCCCCCAAATTCGCTGTATGTGGTCTCCCATAGTACACAGAACATGGAAATGCAATTATTTTAGTAAATATAAACTGCTAAATACCTTTTCTTGTCAACAGTATATAGCAATCTTGTGACTTCTATCAGTGTCCTGCTAAACACTGGTTAAAGCTTGTAGGAGGAGTTCTCATTCTCCTCTGATTGTCCTATGAGGCTGGATAACTCCTGACCCTCTGTCTGGGCAGTGCTGATTGGCCCTGTGCTGATAACATGCAACCTGCTAAAGAATATGTGCAGAGTGCCCCCAAGGCTCTGTTTTATAAGGAGATTGATTGGGGCAGTAAAAAAAGGGAAGGATCAAAGAAGACAGGATCAAATAGCCTTTTTTTACACAATGTGGAGGATTAAGCCCTTAGGTTCCACAGTGAGTATAACAAGCTTACATGGGAACCGGACGGAGGGCTAGCCCCCATTCAAGGCCCCAGGAACAAATAACGCCTCCACAAACAAGATGAGGTCAAACATATGTTTGTTTATTAAGGAAAATGTCCCTTGGCTTTATACAAAATAAAAGGTAGGATGGAATTCAATACATTAGGGTTTGGTTACAGAGAAAAAGGATGGCAATTCTAATGGCGCGTACATGCGACCATTTTTCGGGTTGTAAAAAATTACGGGCCAGATTCACAAAGCACTTAAGCTGGTGTTTCAGGAGATGCGCCTGGGTAATTGTAAATATGCGCCTGCGTATCTATGTGCCGTATCCCCAAAACGATTTACGCCAGAAATCTAGACATTTTCGACCGACGTAATTTTGATAGACCGGCGCATCGTGCGCGCAAAAAATGTGCTAGACACACCATTGATTTGCTAGGCAAATATGCAAATGAGGGAGATACGGCGATCCACAAAAGTACGTTTGTGCGGCGCAGGCTACGGGCTGTGCGCATCAGCTGCACGTCCTGTCTAAAATTAGTCCATATAAAAGCAGGTTTAAAATTAGACAATCCCATCTACATGTCAGCTAAAGCAACACCGTTAGGGACGAGCTGAGCAGCCACACTTGCAGGACATCAATCTGTATGCCAACATGCCAGGGGCATCCTTGCTCATAGCTATACTACTGACTTTAGATGAGCGCAGAAGGAGGAGGGCACGGAGGAGGGCACGGAGGAGGGCACGGAGGAGGGCACGGGAGAGGATATACCGCACACGCATAGACCTCTTTGACATGAGTGATTCTGAGGTGTCTCGCATCTTCAGATTCACCCCTGCTGCCATCATGGAATTAACCACAACCCTGCAGGAGGACATCACCAGCCCAACACACTGCTCACATGCAGTGCAGCCACTGGTTAAGGTACTGGCAACACTCCATTTCCTTGCCAGTGGCTCTTTTCAAAGAACAAGCGGAGTGGTGGCTGGGATGTCACAATCCTCCATGAGCAGATGTGTGCACCAGGTTATCTCTGCAATTCTCAGACGCATGGCCAACCAAATCATCAAACCCACCCAGGAGGACCTGCAGCAGAAGGCAGTGACAGATTTCTACAGAATTGCCAGATTCCTATGCACCGTGGGGGCCATTGATTGCACACATGTGGCACTCCAGCCCCCCCATGAGACAGAGCACATATACCGCAATCAGAAGCATTGGCATTCCATCAACATACAGGTGATCAGAGGCGGCTCTAGGCTTTGTGAGGCCTTAGGCAAAACTTGACATGGGGCCCCACTCACGCCCAAGATGGGAAAAAAAATTGAAGGACAAGAGCCTCTTACCCACAACCCTGGCTGTGGGGGTCTGTGGGCAGCGGGCTTATCGGAATCTGGAAGTCCCCTTTAACAAGGTGGCACCCAGATCCCGCTCTTTAATAACTAAGGGGCGGTGGCCACTCATGATGTCACCTGGTAAACCCTGGTGACGACATTGACTGAGGGCATGCTGGGTCCAGTGTTCCCAACCGACCAGATTGAAATTTACTGGCACGACACCCGAAATTTACTGGTGCAGCCACGTTTTTACTGGCATTTCACAAAAGTTACTAAATGTCGTTTTTAGGTGCAAATTTCAGTATTTAGGCTACAAACAAGTACGCTAGGCAAATAGCAATGTGATTTAAGGTAGAAAAAAAACATATTTTTGCTATAATAAGGGAAAATTATTTAGTCACATCACCCCCTGCCTCCATCCCCCTCTGCCACTAACACCCCCTGCCTTCACCCCCCTCTGCAGTGCCACAATATCCCCCTGCCTCCAATCTCCCTCTGCGGTGCCACCATCACCCCCTGCCTCAATCAGATTCCCCTCTGCCACCATCACCTGATGTCACTGTCGGCTAGGCTGTCTGTCACTCTGTCCATCCCTGACTCCCCTGTGAACTTTGTGTTGCCTGGATGCAGCAGGCTCCTCCATTCTGTGTGCTTCTCAGCCTCCGAGTCTTGACTCCTGCTCCAGTGCTGTGCTCCTCCGACCTCCTGGTTAGTTACAGATTTAAAATTCTGCCGCACGCCTGGCGGGATGTCACTCGCCGGCGCCACGCGACACAGGCTCTGTGAACTCCACCCCCGCCGGCCGAATACAGCATATGCTGGGCTCGGCAAGCTCCGGAACTGCGCATGTGCAGCTCCAAGCCGAACCTATCGGCTCGGCTATTTTCACTGGCACATTCCTGCAACTACGGACATTTACAGGCGGGGGAAAAAAGTGCCCGTTTTAACGGACTGTCCGTAAAAATAGGGACAGTTGGCAACCCTGGCTGGGTCATTGACGTCACAAGGGGTGGTGTCATCGATATTCACTGGTTGTTAGGGACGCTGGTGGCCCCCGCTCCTGAGTCAGGGCTGAGCACAGCAGCGTTAAGGTCCCCTGTTCCTGAAATCTGGGGTAATGCCTTGGGCAAGTTAGGCTGCCGCGAGGCCTCTGTGAGCGCGAGACCTTAGGCGACCGCCTAATTTGCCTAATTAAAGAGCCGCCTCTGCAGGTGATAGTCGATGCTAAATGCCTCATATGGCACGTCCGTGCCAAACACCCCGGATCCAGCCATGACAGCTACATATACAATCATAGCCCCATTCCAATGGAATTCAAACAGAACATGTATGGGGACAGCTGGCTGGTTGGTGAGTGACATGGGTGTCAGCCATGACTGTCCCCCCCCATGATGCAGAAATCACAAGGGGCACATGCATGACTAACATCCTCCTGTCTTTTCCCTTCCAGGTGACTCTGCATATGCACTGGGACCCCATCTCATGACTCCTATCCGGAACCCCCAAACCCCAGGAGAGGAAAGATACAATGAAGCACACGCCAAAACCTGTGCAGTTGTGGATCGCACCTTTGGCCTCCTGAAGTCACGTTTCCGATGCCTGGATAAGTCTGGGGAGTACCCTGTTGTATTCCCCAAACTTTGTATGCCAAATCATCTGTGCATGTTGCATGCTGCACAACTTCGCAGTGAGAAAGGGCCTGGAGATTGACATACGTGATGACCTGACCCCCGAACCAGACAATCCCCCCCTAACCGAGGCTACCCCGTCTTCTGAGGGAAGAGCAGCCAGGAGACAGCTCACATTAGGCATCTTTGCATGTTAAACACACACATTAATCATGGCTCAATGAGAATGCATGCATGCACACCACTGTGGTCCCTAGATCACACACACCACATCCTCATCAAATTGGATTAGCACAAGCCCACCATGCAGGACTTGTGAGCAGCAACGCCACGCCACGCCACGGCTCCAATTATGTCACTGTACATTCATACACCATTCACACGGACCTGGGGATCACTTCTTCCTGGTCCTGGGGAACCCTTCTCCAGCACAAATGAGGGTGACACCCCTTTTCCGGCAGGAATGTCACCACCACTTTCAAAAATATTTCACAAACCAAAAAAAAAAAATTGCCCAGCACCAAAAAAAATGCCCAGCAAAAAAAAAAAAAAATCAGAAAAGAAAAAAAAAACTACCGCCGCTGGCGTGACCCACGCCTGGGGCGGCCACGGCCACGGCCCCGGCTCCTCAGGGGAGACTCATGGGGGGGGTAATCCGGGGAAGGAGGAGCATCCCCTGGTCTCTGCCCACCTGGCGGCCTACCCTCCAAGGCCATGGCAATGCGAGTCAGGCCAGCATTGATTGTTTCCGTATTGGCCTGGATAGCCTGGGTGAGAGCCCGCACATCCTGACTGAGGGCCCGCACATCCTGACCAATGACTGCTGTGGTAGCCTGCTGTTCATTTTGGCAATTTATCAGAGCCAGGGAGTTGCAGGCCATGTCCCCAACTGTATCCTTTATGGAGGACAGGCTCTCCTCCATCTGCCCCAAAGTCTGGCTGACCTGTCCCAGATGGTGGGTCTGAAGGGCCTGGTCTCTTCTCAGTTTGGCAGGCAGAACCTCGGCCACCCCCCTAGTCTTGTGGGTTGCCTTCCTGCCTCTAGCTGAGGCTTGTGGCCTGGGAGAAGGGGAGCCCCTTGGGAGGGGAGCCCTGTTGGGGGAGGAGTGGGAGGGGCTACCCTTGATGGAGGCCTGGCTGCTGCCAGCCATAGGGGAAGACTCCTCCAAAATTAACAAGCCATTCCCTGACATGACCTCCTCCTCCAACTCAAACTCCTCCTCCTCAACCTCCTCAGAGGACTCCGGCCTTGTCTGGGGGTCTTCCTCCAACTGTTGTCCCGGGATGGTGCGGACAGGCCAGATGGCCCAGCACCTTCCTGCACATCTGTGGATGACACAAAACATTCACAGGTTGAAGGATCCACACACTTGCCACATATTCCCCCCCCCACACACGCTACACACCAGATAGGAAAAAAAAAACTTACCTGTCCTCACGGCCTCCTCAATGGAGTCAAAGCCAGGCAGCCCCTCCACTTGCTGCCTGTTGAAGGTCTGGGCCACCGCACGCTCCTCCTAAGTCAGCCTAACAGGGCATGGTGGTCCCCCTCCAGTGCCCCTGGCATGGGCTGCAATCTTGCCCAGCTTCCCACGGACCACACGCCAGAGATCATTAATCTTCTTTTGGATCCCCTGGCGTGTCCGGGTCTCCCCCCAACGAGTTTACCTCGTCTGCGATGTCCTGCAATATCTGAGCCTTCCTGGCCGGGGAAGTATTGGCACTCTCCGGGCCGTGCAGGAATCGGCCATATAGGGTAATGGCCCTGGCAAGAATTGCTTTCTCCCGTACTGAAAAAATTAAATTTTCGCTTCCTCTCAGTCATGTTCTCACAAACTCTCTCGAAAACAATCACCAAAAATCAGTCACCAAAAATCACTCACCAAAAAAGTCTCAAAAACAGTCACCAAAAAACACTCTGAAAAACACTATCCAAAACACTATACAAAACAGTCACCAAATATCTCAAAGACAAGTCACAAACCAACGAACGCGAACAAACAACAGAACAAAAGCACCTTGCTGTAGGAAGGGGAACAATTGGATGTACTTTTGCAAGGGAAGGGCGTTTCTCTCTGTCTATTTAAGCACTGTGCGGAGCTCACTAAGTTGACTGGGCCTAGTTCCAATCTCACTGATTGCGCCGTGCCGAGTTGTGAGCATGCGCAGAGAGGTGCTGCAAATTTCTGCGCAAATACTATGAGGATACGGTACTTGCGCCTTTACATTGCGCCGGTCTAACGTAAAGGAAGTACGCTACGCCGGTCAATATATGCGCCAATGTACGTGAATCTGGCCCTACGTTTTTAATGGTGTAGAAAAAACAAAGTTTTTTTAACCCAATCAATTAAACGGCCTTGTCTACACACGATCGTGAAAAAAAAATGCTCTAGCAAAGCGCGGTGACGTACAACGCGTACGACGGCACTATAAAGGGGAAGTTCCATTCGGATGGTGCCACCCTTGGGGTTGCTTTTGCTGATTTCATGTTATTAAAAGACGATTCACGCTTTCCAGTCTGTTACAGCGTGATGATTGTGCTTTTACTCCATTACGAACTCTAGTTTTACCAGAACGAGTGCTCTCATCTCATAACTTGCTTCTGAGCATACGCGTTTTTTTCACGTTGTTAAAGCCCACACACAACCATTTTTTACGACGTTAAAAACATTGTGAAAAATTAGAGCATGTTCGAAATTTTTAATGGCCTACACACAGCCCACACACGATCGTTTTGACTTTAAAAAAAAACTTTGTTTTTTACAACCCGGAAAACGGTCGTGTGTACGCGGCATAAGAAAATTAGTTTACCTCCATAAGATGTGTAGTCTCAAATTATTTTTGGTAAAAGATACAGGTCAGAATGTTTCCCATAATAAAACAGCCACATTAATCTATCAGTATCAGCCTAAACATTTCTAGCAAGTAAACACATTCCAAGTCAAACTCAGATAATAATGCCGCGTACACACGGTCGTTTTTTGCGATGAAAAAAAACGTTGTTTTTTAAAACGTCATTTAAATTGATCGTGTGAGGGCAAAACGTCGTTTTTTGTCTTAAAAAAAACGACCCAAAAAAAATTCCAACATGCTTGAATTTTTTGTGTCGTTTTTCAAAACGTCGTTTTTTGTTTCACAAAAAGTCACCGTGTGTAGCAAAAGTTTTTCAACCCGCGCATGCCCAGAAGCTAGTTATGAAGCGAGCTTCAATGGAAAAGAGTGGTGAACGTAACCTCGCTTTTTGTGAAAAAAACGATGGTGTATATGCAACATCGATTTTGAAAAGTGACGTTTCAAAAACTTTGTTTTTTACTTCAGAGAAAACTTCATTTTTTTTCATCACAAAAAATTATCGTGTGTACGCGGCATAAGAATAAGAGGGAAAAATACAGAATATTTAAATAACATATTAATAATATAATATAAGTGCTTGAGTTAAAATAACGTGTGAACCTCAAATATACAGTATGCAGTGAGATCTTCAATGTTCCTACTATCATCTACAGCTGTAAACTGTGCTTACTTTAAATTAGTATTTTAGGCTAACTTTACGGTTCAAGCCAGCATTAATAAGTTAGAACTCTTGTGCCTCCTAATTTTCTTGCAAAACAAAAGAAGACAAATGAAAGATCTTCTGCACCACTCACTCTGTTTTTGCATTGTTAGCCACCTCTAGCAGCTGACTCTTTATTAACTAAGTTAGTAAATTGAACACATTTGAGATTTAACAGACCTGTCAGAAATAATTTGTACACATAAAATTATGAATTACAATGTTTGCTTAAATGAACACCCTTTCTCTTTCCTATGTTAGATATTCTTGTAACGTATTTGAAGATGCATGAATGGCTGCACATACAAAAATGAATGTAGATAGCATATTACAAGTCTTTTGTTTTTCTATTCTGGTGTCATGATTTCTGCTGTTCTAGACCCAGAAATTCCCATCTGGGAGGGCAGGAGTCAAATACTCCATTTCTGTGTATTGATTTATTTTTGTTGTTGAAGTGCAGACAAATGTATTCAGTGTCGCCTCTATAACCATTCAGCATCATTTGGAATGTCAGAAAGTCATGTCAGGATCAGAACAAAGTGCATTGCTCCTCTACATTTATCACTCTATCTCAATTCTCCCAGGACTAGTCTGCCCACAGTTTAATTGAAGAAAAGGTGAAATAAATAGTACTGACTTGGTATCCATCACCTTCCTATAAAGCACAGCAAGCAACAGTTGCTGAAGTCAACTGTGCTGAACTTCAGCAATGTATTTTTAGTCATAACCCTGTTCTATATTAAATACAAATAAAACACTGGTGTTTCAGTTTAAAGCTAAATTCTAGGCAAAAAGCTAAGTACACAGGGCCAGATTCTCGTAGATCGGCGTATCTGGCAGCGGGGCGTATCGTATCGTATTTACGCTACACCTCCGCAACTTTGGATGCAAGTGCAGTATTCTCAAAGCACTCGCGTCCTAAGTTAGGGCAGCGTATCGTAAATGTCCCGGCGTAAGCGCGCCTAATTCAAATGTGGCGGTGGTGGGCGTGTTTTATGTAAATTATTTGTGACCCCACGTATTTGAAGTTTTTAACGAACGTGAACGTGAACGTAATCCCAGTGCGCATGCGTCAGATAGTATGCCTAAGATACGTTGAAAACTGCCTACGACGTGAACGTAACTTACACACAGCCCTATTCGTGAATGATTTACGCAAACGACGTAAAATTCGATGCTGTCCCAACGTCCATACTTAACATTGCGTACGCCTCACCTACGCAAAGTTACGCCTCATATAGCAGGGGTAACTTTACGCTTACGCAAACAACGTAAAATACGACGACCGGGCGCAAGTACGTTTGTGAATCGGCGTATCTAGCTCATTTGCATATTCGACGCGTAAATCGACAGAAGCGCCACCTAGCGGCCAGCGTAAATATGCAACTAAGATACGACGGCGTAAGAGACTTACGCCGCTCGTATCTAAGCAAAATTCCGGTGTATCTTGTTTTCTGAATACAGAAAAAAGATACGCCGGCGCTTCTTAGAAGTTACGCGGCGTATCTCGAGATACGCCAACGTAACTCGTCTGAGAATCTGGCCCACAGATGAAAGTAAATATAAGAGAGATTTTGTATGTATGAATATACTGTATAGCTGTGGGTTAGATTATAATTTCAGCTATGATTAAGTGCTGAGTATGGTGTGAAATGCGTAAGCTGTATTGTATGCTGTATCTCCATCCCTCATTTGCTGTATTGAGTGTCATATGTTCAATAAAGGTGATTTTATTGGCGTGCAGCCATCCAGATATTCCTTCATACCAGATTACCAGCCAAATAGTTTTTTCTTTGCCTGTCCATCCTGGCAAAACACTGCTCTTTCCTCCTATCAGCATGCTCCTGCATTCTGGAACAACTGATTGACATCTTGTGCTGCTTCGCCATCTCCTTTCTGAGTTATTTTTGTACAGGAACTGCAAATGTCTGATGCATAGTCAAATTTAGATATCTAGGTTCACCTTGGTTAAAGTATAGCGACTAAGCCGTGCATACAAGTGGATACAAAAGAAGAGCAGGAGGACTGACAAAGCTGAAGCTGGCAGAGATGATACGAAGATCCAGGAACCAGGCCAAAGGCCAGAGAAGGAGGCAGCAAGTGAATCTAGAGAGAGAGAGAGAGAGAGAGAGAGAGAGAGAGAGAGAGAGAGAGAGAGAGAGAGAGAGAGAGTGAAAGTCGGTACACAGGAAATGAGTACAACAAATGACAGGCAGGGGATGTGCACAAGGACCACAGAGGATTCAAGGAACCAGATGGGAGTCACAAAAATTGCAGTACTAAGAAGAGTCACGGGAAGTCATGAACTCGAACAAAGCTAAGAACACAAGCTAGGAACAGAGGGCCTGGGCTAGGGATCATTTTTGCTCAGGGCACGGGAGCTGATCTGAGCATTACTTAAATGATGTGGAATATTGGGAGGTTGGGCAGAAGTCACCAAGGAGCAAAGTATATTAATCAGCAAGTGCACCAGCGGTTAGGATTTAAGGTCAAATCACAATTGGCAGATCTGTGACAATACTTTTATTTTAGAAAATGTTGCACTATCCCTTCACAAATATAAAGGCCCTTGCAATATTGCAATAGTGAATCTTTTGATTATGTATAAGGAACACGTGGATTTCTGCAGGTTAGAAAGCCTATTCTGTTCAATATATATATATATATATATATATATATATATATATATTAAAAAAACTAATACTTGCGCTATGGACTAAAAATCCTTTTGATAATAATAATCCTCTGCAGCTGCTGTACACCAAGTGCTAAATGACGCACCAATTAATGTTTCAATATGACAGCGCTTACAGTACTACTAATTCATAAGATCCAATATAGTGTGATTCATAATACATAATTTATAGTGACAAAAAACATGATTTAAAAATAATGTGAATTTATTTTTATATAATTTAAAAAAAAAACACAATATTTTTTACTTTTTGATTTAATAAATATCAAATAAAAAAAATAATATTATATACATATTTTTGGTAAAAAAAAATCGCAATAAGCGTATATTGATTGGTTTGCACAACAGTTATATAGCCAGATTCAGAAAGACTTAAGATTCGTTAGTCCGAATGAGCGCCGTCGTATGTTAAAGCGTATTCTGGAAACCAGATACGCTTAAATTTTGGCAAGATACGCCCGGCGTAAGTCTCCTACGCCGTCCTATCTTGGCTGCATATTTATGCTGGCCGCTAGGGGCTTGTACGTTGATTTACGCCTAGAATATGTAAATGAGCAAGATACGCCTATTCACGAACGTACGCATGCCCGTTGCAGTAAGCTACGCCGTTTACGTAAGTCGTTTTTCAGGCGTAAAGATAAACCACCAAAAAGATGGCGCAGCCAATGTTAAGTATGGACGTCGGAACAGTCGTCGAATTTCACGTCGTTTACGTTGTTTGCGTAAGCCAATTCAGAATGGGGCTGGGCGTAGGTTCCGTTCACGTTGAAAGCACTGACTATTTGCGATGTGATTTTGAGCATGCGCACTGGGATACGTCCACGGCCGGCGCATGAGCCGTTCGTTCGGTGCGTCATTTACGCAGGGTCACGATTCATTTACATGTATCACACCCACCTTCCACCTGCTTTGAATTAAGCCGACTTACGCCGGCCCATCTACGCTACGCTGCCGTAACTTAGGGAGCAAGTGCTTTGTGAATACAGCACTTGCCTCTCTAACTTGCGGCGGCGTAGTGTATATCTGATATGCTACGCCCGCTTACCAATACGCTGCCCTACCTGAATCTAGCTAATAGCGTCTACAAAATAGAGGACAGATTTATGGCAATTTTATTTATTTTTATAATTTTACTAGTAATGGCGGCAGTCTGCAATTTTTATTGTGACCGTGACATTGTGACAGACATATCGGACACTTTTGACACGTTTTTGGGACCATTCACATTTATACAGCGATTAGTGATATAAAACTGCACTGATTACTGTGTAAATGTGACTGGCAGGGAAGGAGTTAACACTAGGGGGCGATCAAGGGGTTAAATATGTTCCCTAGGGAGTGTTTCTAACTGTAGTGGGAGGGGACTCACAAGGGGAGGAGACCCACAAGGGGAGGAGACCGATGTGTGTTCCTCTGTACTGGGAGAGAGGGTACCTGTTGACGTCATTTTACAATAACTCGGTAAGGAAGTGGTTAATATAGGTCTCCAGGTTGCTGCTAGTAAAACAGCTTGATTTCCACCAGGTTCAATAAAAAGAGAGGGTGTACATAGTGCCCAATTTAAGTACCATTTAAATAGTTAATTACGCAAAATAAAATGCACTTGCAAAATGCCAGGAACAAAAAGGTGTTACAATGGTAGTAAAGGGCACTTCTGGGTTCGACGTGCAGCGTGGGTTCCACGGACGGCGGAAGTGGCATTGTTGTTTTAGGAAACCAGAAATTGCGTTAACGCACTTCACCCCACCCACAGGGCTTCATCAAGGACATTTTGTATTTATGTTTATGTGAATCCTTCCAGGAACCATGCTGGATGGCATTCAGACTGTGTTGAAGTCATGCTCAGATCAAGTCATGCATAAGCATCCACTGTTTTGTTGCCCTAAGGAGCACCGTAGGGTTGAATTTCCACTACTGGAGCCTAGTTACATACAACCTTTGGCTCCCAAAACAAATCCCCCTGCCTTGGAATCACCACTTTTATCAAAACATTTTCTCTGCACCACTGTCACTTAAAGGTCCAAACTTATAGGGCCAGATCCACAAAGAATTACGGCGGTGTATCTCCAGATACGCCGGTGTAAATACAAATTCCCGCCGGCGTACCTTTGTTTTGTATTCTCAAAACAAGATACGCCGGAATTACGCTAAGAAACGACTGGCGTAACGTTATTTCTCCGTCGTATCTTAGTTGCATACTTACGCTGGATGCTAGGGGCGCTTCTGTTGTGTGTCCGCGTAAAATATGCAAATGAGCTAGATACGCCGATTCACGAACGTACGTACGGCCGGCGTAGTGTTTTTACGTCGTTTGCATAAGTGTAGGTCCGGCGTAAAGTTACCCCTGCTGTATAGAGGCGTACGTAATGTTAAGTATGGACGACGGGCCAGCGACGATTTTTCCGTTGTTCGCGTAAACCGTTTGCGAATAGGGATTTGCGTAAGTTACGTTCACGTCGTTTTCATTGATGTTTTGCGACGCAGTTAAAAAAAAGCGTAGTTTGCGTCGGGTCATTCATAATTATAATAAAAAACATCCCCCACTAGTTAATTTGAATTACACCCGCGTACGCCGGCCCATTTACGCTACGCCGCCGTAAGCTACAGCGGCATTTCTTTGTGGATAAGGATACGCCGCTGTAACGTACAGCGGCGTAGAGTAAATGGGACACGCCGCGCTGGCGGGGCAGCTTTGTGGATCTGGCCCATAGTGTTTAATGTTAAAGCATATCTGAAGCCAACACTTTCGTTTTTCCATTTAGAGGAGGCGATGGTTAATAGTCCTGTCAGGTTTTGTTTTATATAGAATATTGTGTAGTAGATTATAAATATTACTGCTGCATGGAGAGTTTTACATATGTGCTGCTACAAAAATCATTTTAGTAACCTAGTGTAAAAACAACATTTATTTCTTTTTTTGTCTGTTGCAAAACCAAAGCCTTGCTAGCACCCACGTTTTAATAAGAGGACCAGACCAGCACCCAAATGCAGCAAGTGTCACAGGCAAAATATAACTAGCATGAAACCCTTTAAATAGTATCCACGGCAACAGCCCAGCATGAAGTGAAGGATTTTCTTAAAGCTCCTCGGGTGATTATCATATTTTGATCTATTCATCCAAAAAAAGCAAACATCAGATCAAAGAGTGTGTCCTTCATTGGCATGGCACCATCCATAGGACAGACCTTTCCCTCTCACCAGGTGCAGTGGAAGTTTACAAGGGTAGAAGCACACAGAGTGATAAAAAAATAGGAAACACATGAAGCTAGATTTATAAGCATTTACTTATTTTTATCTGTACATTCAAAGTATTAAATGCCTTCAAAAAAACATGTCTGAATTACATTTCTGCTGCAGTGACATCTGTGTTCAGCAATATTAAACCCAAACTATAAGCAAATGTAGTGCTACCTCCAAAAGAGCTTCTGGTTAAGATGGGTACTTTGTTGCTGGCCTCAACCTTCTCAAAAACCTCAGCTCCTCTGGCACACCAGGTTGAGTACTCATGCAAACACTTTCACAGAGAAATCACTGACGGTGACATTAGTAACCAGTTATAATGCTATTTTTAACCACTTCAATACCAGGCATTTTCACCCCCTTCCTGCCCAGACCAATTTTTAGTTTTCAGCGCTGTCGCACTTTGAATGACAATTGCGCAGTCGTGCGACGTGGCTCCCAAACAAAATTGGTGTCCTTGTTTCCCACAAATAGAGCATTCTTTTGGTGGTATTTGATCACCTCTGCGGTTTTCATTTTTTGCGCTATAAACAAAAAGAAGAGCGTAAAAAAAAAAAAACACAGAGGGCCAGATCTACGTACATCGGCGCATATTTATGCAGGCGTAGCGCATTTCCGATGCATTGCGCCGCCGTGCACCAGGGAGGATGCACCGTATCCACACAGAAAATGCTCCTATCGATGCGCCAGTGTAACATAAAATCGTCGGTGTAAGCAGGCATAATTCAAAGTAGGAGGGAAGTGGGCGTGCTCAATTTAAATGAAGCGTGACCCCATGAAAATGAATGGCCGAACGAACGGAGCATGCGCCGTGACGTTGACTTATGGGCCGCGCCCCACTGCGCATGCGCACACCTACGGACGGCGTAATCCTTAAGATATGCCCAGTGTATAAATGCACCCAGACATGCGCCCGTCGAGCACAAAAGTATATCCGTTTGCTTGTTTCCCCCCCCCCCTGAAGCAAGGTACTTTTGTACTATTACAGTGAGCAATGTCTGGTCGTGCGTCTGGTAGTGCGTCAGTCAAGGAGAGGAGGAAAAAAAACTTTTCTGCCCAGGAGAGGGCTGTGATTATTTCTGCCATGGCCAGGTATGATGTGTACCTACATTGGGCACAAAGTGGATCGACCAGTAAGGCCAGGAAGGATGAGATCCTGGAACAGATCACCTCCCAGGTCAATCTTCTTGGACAGGAGGCCAGGACCTCCAAAGATATCGCCAAGAAGATCAACGATCTGCGTCGTGGTGTCCGGGAGAAGATGGGAGTGATGAGGAGGCATGCCACTGCCACTGGGGGGGACCAGCCTGTGCTCTCAGTATGACTCCGGAGAAGCAGGTGGTTACCCAGTGTCTCCAGAGGGAGCAAGTGGAGGGAGTTGAGGGCTTTGACTCCAGGGATCTGGCCCTGAGGACTGGTACGTTTTTATTGTTTAATATCTGGTATGTAGCATGTGGGGGGGGGGGGGTGTGGAAGGGAACATGTGACAAGTGTGCGGGTCCACCGACATGTGAATGCTTTGTGTCATCCACAGATGCCCAGGAGGGAGCTGGGCCATCATCTTCTGGTGGCCATCCCACATCATCAGGGCTTTAGAGTAAAATATTGTAACAGTTCATGGGCCCCAGAAGGAGAAGTTGACAATTCTGAATAACATGACAGTTCCCAAAGTGAGACCAACCAACAAACCTCCAAAATACCCCAGAGGGACCTTTTTTTTTCCCACAATCCCAGCATCACCCCATTCACAGATGACCAGGGACAAACATTGAGGCCGGATTCACACTAGTGCGGTGCGCATTTCAGCTCTCTTATCTCTGCAGAGAGAGATAAGAGAACTGTTCAGCAGATCCACTGCGTTTTAGCTGCAGATTAGCTGCGAATTTGGAGACCTGGGAGAGGGGAGGGGGGAAGTGTAGTGAGCTGAATGAGAGAAATCCTGAAGAGAAATGAACACATCTGCAAATTAGCTGCGTACCCATAGAAGATAATGGACCTGAATTCACACTTGAGCCGCACCGCAAGGCCTAAAATACGCACACGTTTTTTCGGTAATGTGCAGTGCGAATGCATCGCACATATGTGAACCAGTCTCATTGAAAACAATGTATTTAGAAATGTTCTGCGTATTGGATGCGGTTTAAATCGCACTCAATTCGCATAGGTGTGAACCTGGCCTTAAGCTAGTTTCTGGCAGTCATCTGTAAGCTACTTGTGTCTCTTCCAAGTACACATTTACTTTACTGGATGGCAACTACAGACTTATTGCAACAGAAAACTGCCTGATGTATTCTACAGACACAACCCTCTTAGTATTCAAAACCAAAACTCCATGGCTACACCTTACACAACCTAAAATCAGAGAATAATTTTCTGTAAAAATCATGTACCTAAAAAGAGTCCTTTGCTCATGACTACGCCCTTTCCATGTAGTAATACAAGAATAATACCTTACTGTATTTAAGCTGATTTCTGATAATCCTAAAAAATACTACTGTACTCATTAAAATTAAAAATGTGCAAATATATTAAGATTAAAAAAATATAATTTTGGTATCTTTTTTTTTTTTCCAAATGACCATTTTCAGAATATACAAGCAGTTACAGTACAATGACCGAGATCTGACACAGAAATTACTTTTAACATCTTTATGGATTAACAAAAGTTCATTTGGGGTCAAAAGCTGTTATTAGAAGGGTACGACAGAAGCTCACCTCTTTAATGAAAAATCCTTAGCAGACATCTGTTGCAGTATACACAGTTTGCCTTTAGCTGATGAGGTTTCATTACTACTTGGCTTCACATTATGACATCATCTACTGTTTAACGAAACCCTGGGGCCTTTCTCTATTATGAAAAAAAAAAGGTGACATCAGTCTGATTTATGCCCTTTACATTGTAAATATCATGGTTTTAGGGAATAATCGGCTGTCAATCACAATAATATCAGGGGGCACACGCATGTATTTTATTGTGTAATGAACTGTGCCTGTTCTGGATGATGATATACAAGCTGTCGTGACTACATATGTTCTCAGTCAATCTAATCTTACAGATTAACTCATCAGTCTCGAAATACATTTCAATGACTTGCCAATCAAAATATTCTGTGGAACTTTTGCACGTAAAATATAAAGACTTTGTGCCATTACACAAAACCTTTATTTATAGAGACAGTATATTATATATATATATATATATATATATATATATATATATACACATACACATATATATATTTTTTAATATTTTTATTTATTTATTAAACATGACAAACAGGTGCATTGCAAAAAAAAAAAAATATCATCAAAGAGTTAATTTATTTCAGTAATTCAATAAGTGAAACTCATAAATTATATACATTCATTATACGCAGTAGAGTGATATATCTCAAGCATTTCTTTCTATTAATTTGGATGATTATGGCTTACAGCTAGTGAAAACCCCAAATTCAGTATCTTAGAAAATTTGAATATTACATAAGACCAATAAAAAAAGGATTTTGAATAAATAAATGTTGGCTTACAGAAAAGTGTGTCCATATACAGTAAAGTATGCACTCAATACTTGGTCAGGGCTCCTTTTGCATGAATTACTGCATCAATGTGGCGTGGCATGGAGGCGATCAGCCTGTGGTACTACGGAGGTGTTATGGAAGCCAAGTTTACATTAATAGTGGCCTTCAGCTTGTCTGCCATGTTGGGTCTGGTGTCTCTCTCATCTTCCTCTTGACAATACCCCACATGTTCTCTATGGGGTTTAGGTTAGGCAAGTATTTTGGCCAATCATGCACAATGATACCATGTTCATGAATCCAGGTATTGGTACTTTTGGCAGTGTGAACAGCTGCCAAGTCCTGCTGGAAAATGAAATCAGAATCTCCATAAAGCTGGTCAGCAGAGAGAAGCATGAAGTGTTCTAGAATTTGCTGGTAAAGGGCTGCGCTGACTTTGGACTTGATAAAACACAATGGACCAACACCAGAAGATGACATGGCTCTCCAAATCATCACTGACTGTGGAAACTTCACACTGGACCTCATCAGGGGAAGGCTGGGCTGGGGGGCAGGGTGGAAATTGCCTCCCAGACCGCCCTGACTTATGGCCGGCAGCCACTGCCCGCTACTATTTTCTTTTTTATTCTGGTCTAGGAAGCTGGGCCGGGGGCATAGGCTGTTGCATTCCGGGAGTTGTAGTCCACGCTCAAGCTCCCGGTGGGTGGAAAACAGAGCAGCGCAGTGGAAACTACAACTCCCGGAGACCGTATTCTTGAAAGCAGGGTGTGCCAGGGAGTTGCGACGCAGGGCTGGGTGCTGGCTGCAAATTTACCCAAGGACCAAGAGCATTACCCCCCCCAGGAGGCCGTTGCATGAAAGGACCTGCTGAGATCACTGTGGTGAGAGACCCTGACACCCATGGCTATCCCCCCCGCCCCCCATACACCCCATGTAACCTGCCCCAGTTATCAGGCTGCATTGATGTGCACTGGAGTGGACTGCACTGGTAAGTCTGCATTGAAAAACCAGATGGGCCATGGATGGCAATGCTGATTCGGCGGTTTAATGGTCCAATTGACTGAACCTGCCCCCTAGGCCTAAGGTTGCCAGCCCTCCACTGGACTTCATGAAACTTTGATCCTGTGCCTTCCCAATCTTCCTCCAGACTCCGGGACCTTGATTCCCAAATTAAATTCAAAATGTACTTTCATCTGAAAGAGGACTTTGGACCATTAAGCAACAGTCCAGTCTTTTTTCTTCTTAGCCCAGGTAAGATGCTTCTGACATTGTCTCTTGTTCAGGAGTGGCTTAACACAAGAAATGCGACAGTTGTAGCCCATGTCCTGGATATGTCTGTGCATGGTGGCTATCAAAGCACTAACACTAGCCGTAGTCCACTCCTTGTGAATCTCCCCAAAATTCTTGAATGGCCTTTGCTTCACAATGTTCTCAATGCTGCGGTTATCCCTGTTGCTTGTGCACCTTTTTCTTCCATACTTTTTCCTTCTACTGAACTGGGTACAGCACTTGGCGAGCAGCCAGCCTTTGGTTACCTTTTGTGACTTACACTTTCATAATTTCATTCTGTTTAATAATACCTTGGTTGTCAAATTGTAAATCTGACTGATTATGTTAATTCTGTAAATGCCCTATTTAGTGACCAGAAAATATGAAAGAGATGAAAAGCCTCTGGTGGGGAGCGGCGGTCAGTCCATATGTAATATGTTTCATGTTACACCCTGAATATAGGTGTAGCATGTAACATGTTATGACATGTTATGAGAGGTAAACTTTTCCTTGAAAGCCTAAGTAAAACAAAAAAATAAAGACTGAACACAAGAGACATTACTTGCTTTCTGTGTGATGTGTCCTTTGTGACTCTTTGTGCTCCTTTTGCTGAAATATTGCTCCTCCAATGCCCCACTGCCACCCTGATATTTAGCTGGGATTGACAGGCACTCATCAAGAGGGGGGTGAACCTATCAATCATTTGTATTCATAGGTCCTATTTCATTTATGGAAACTGTAGTAACAGTTTTTATGTGAATGGAGCAGCTGGGCAGAAAAGGCAAGCATAGTCCAGAACTCGATGGGCCAGATTCTTAAAAAAGCGCGTATTTGCTGCGTAGCGTATCCCATTTACGCTACGCCTATGCATTTTTTACGGGCAAGTGCTGTATTCTCAAAGCACTTGCTCCGTAATTTGCGTCGGCATAGCGTAAAGGGGACGGCGTAAGGCAGTGTAATTCAAATAGGGAAGGAGGGGGGCGTGCTGTATTTAAATTAAGCGCGCCCCCGTGCCAAACAAACTGCGCATGCGCCGGCCTTAAACGTAGGCCACTGCACATGCTCTATTGTACGCCGCAAATACAGCGATTACTACGGCAACGTAATTAACGTTTAGGCCTATTCGCGACGAGTTACGCAAACGATGTAAACGATGGAAAGACACAACACTGTCCCGACGCCCATACTTAACATGGCTTACTGCGGAACTACGCAAGGTTACCCCTCCTTATAGCAGAGGTAACCTTACGCGTACGCAAACTATGTAAACTACGTCGACGCGGCGCAAAAACGTTCGGGAATCGGCTTATAGGCTCATTTGCATATTCGGCGGAGAAAACGACATAAACGCCACCTAGCGGTCGGCGTATTATTGCATTTAGGATCCGACGGTGTAAGTGCCTTACGCCAGTCGGATCCTAGCGTAATTCTGTAATCTGTAGATACACCGCGTAATTCTTTTGAGAATCTGGCCCGATGAGTTTGATGCCTGTCAAAGCCTCTTAATGTTTTTCCAAGCAATCTAATGGCAGATATGAATTCAGTGTCATTTTTAAATGGTACTGGGTAAATAACTGGGTAATAATAGGCCACCGACCCACCTTTTAAAGGCATATCAAAATGCCAAATTTTCATGCAAAATAATTGTACCGCTTTTGGTACGTAATTCCAGACAGAATCATACCGCCAGGGAGGTCAATGAACTTTAATGCTGCGTACACATGGTCGGAATTTCCAACAACAAATTCGATTCAAATTCGGTTCGATGTGAGCTTCATGTTGGAAAATCGAGTATCCTCATACAAAAAGGTGGTTACTATGCTATTTTATCAACAGCCTCAATGGAACACTTAAAAGGTGTTTAGTTGTTGGGGTGGCTTTGTACAACTTTTGCACAAGCCTCCCAAAGCTTACAGTAAATTTGTAACAAAACCTGAGCACATGAAGAAAAGAAAACTGCATACGCATGAAAATAAAAATTGAATAAGCATTTCAAATCACCTGTAATGACAAGGAATAGATTTGAGAAATAGAGGCAGCTGAATTTATATGCAAAAAGATTTGACTTTTATTGTAAAAATTAAACATGGCACTTCCTCCTAAGCTTCCACATTGCTAAATGAGGTTTCGGTACTGTGAGAGAGTTCATATGAACAGTTAAAAGTTCAATATAATACCAGGGGTCCAAGGGCAGACTTTTCATTTGTGATTTCTGTGCATTTTGCACAAGGGCTATCTGGGTCTTAGGGAGGCATTTTGATACTATAGGGCAGTGATGGCGAACCTCGGCACCCCAGATGTTTTGGAACTACATTTCCCCCTGATGCTCCACCACACTACAGAGTGCATGAGCATCATGGGAAATGTAGTTCCAAAGCATCTGGAGTGCCAAGGTTCGCCATCACTGCTATAGGGTAATTTCCCCAGTGTGTTTTAATGCAGCAAGATGTGTAAGCCAAGATAGAAGAATTGTATAAAAATCTTTATTTGAATAAATTATAAATACAAGTTGCCAATAAAATATGAACTCTGGATTGGGGCCCATTTATCCTACAAGATTGACAGATAGTGCTAGGACCACCTCTGGCTGACCTGAACATTACTTATTTGTAGGACAGGGGAGAAAAGGTAGTCATTTTTCATAATGTCGTGACTATTCTGCTCCTGACTTGTAATATCCAACTGCTAATGTGCACCTCCATCATTCTATTCTTGGGAAGCTCTGAGGCATTTAGACATGTTCTCTTGTTTCCCCCTTAACACCATTTGGATTGAAAATTAAGATTATGGTTCCTTTTTGACCCCAGTTGCATATTAAACCAACCATTAGATATTCAGAGCACCACAAAGACTACTCTGCTTCTTCATCTATCTATTTGTTATTATCTAGCCTAAATGTCTAGCAAGCCATCAGACCAATTATGCAGCAAATAGTGTTTGTACATAGAAATGTGCCAGGTGTTGGTGTCCACCACTTCAGATTTAAAAATATAAAACCTCTGCTTTTGCTTTTTTTCCATTTTTAGGCTTTATTTGAAGTACCCGCATTTGTGAAAGGTTTACTTTAAAGCGGATCTCCACCCTAAAGTGAAGATCCGCTGATCCGAACACTCCCCCCCTCCGGTGTCACAATTGACACCTTTCAGGGGGGAGGGGGGTGCAGATAGACATGTATCTGCACCCACTTCCGGCCCAGCATTCACGGGCAAAAGACGGGCATTGCATCACATCCCATCTCCCGCCCGTTGTGTGCTGGGAACACTCAGCTCCCAGCACACAGCTGGAGCCAATTCGCGGGCGCAGCGCGACTCGCGCATGTGCCGTAGGGAACCGGGCAGTGAAGCCGCAGCGCTTCACTTCCTGGTTCCCTCACCGTGGATGGAGGGGGGAGCAGCAGGGTGATGAGCGATCGCTCATCCTCTGCTGCGGACGGCGCTGGACTCCAGGACAGGTAAGTGTCCTAATATTAAAAGTCAGCAGCTGCAGTATTTGTTGCTGCTGGCTTTTAATATTTTTTTATTTGTGAACCATCCGCTTTAAGGTTTACTCTACTAATAGCCAATTGTTCATTTTCTCCTAATCCCCTTCCGAAAGCTTAGGCTCGCCCAGGTATTATAAAGTTCTATGAATGTTTATTAAAAACAAAAGTGATACCCAACTTTGTTGTGTATAAGCATAATCTCCAGCTGCACAGTTATTTACTGAAAGGATCATACGTGATGAAAAAAACTGCCATGTTTGTATAAATAGCTCAAACAGTGAACAAAAGTATGTTATTCATTTTCATGCTTGCCATACACACACTGATTACTGAGTATTATGAAACATTGAGTTTTGGAGCATAGTTGTTCCTCTTTCGCTGTTCCATAGGGATTAAAACTAAAACACAGCTTCTGTTTTTGATGTCCACGTCACGAGGTGTCCTGTGATCATATTTGACATTTACAACCACCTTTGATCAGATTTTTTTTTTTAGGGATGTGCAAATTAACTTTTAATTCATCGATTAATCTTTAATTTTTTTGATCGATCAAAATATTTTTGATCGATTAAAATTATTTTGATTGGTACTCGCCTCTCCGCCGGGTTCTGGGCCTTCAGGAAGTTCCGTCGGAGATCCAGTAACGTCACGGACATCGGCAGGGCTTGCCGTATCCATCTGAAGGGCTCCTTAGCTGTACCTTCATATCTGCATGGTGGCGGACCTTACTGTCTGCCACATAGTAGATGTTACACTTCCCTATATCACTTCCTTTTATTAACCTGGGATTTTACAACCATCCACTGGGAGTTGTGATAGTTCCCTTCATGGGACAGCTACATACCGACGGACTGATGTTAACCTCTCCTCATCTGGATTCAGCAGTGGTATTGTTGTACACATTTTTATACCGGTATCATACTTATTTGGCTACATATTTTTATGACAGCTTTTGCTCCCGTTTGGTATTACTCGCACCATTTTTAAAGTTTATGTAGCTACATCGATTTTATCTCCAGTGCAATATTTATTTTGTTACCTACTTGAAGATTATAAAAGGTTTAATGCTATTCCCATCGAGACCTTCCTTGTGTGTTTTTTGTATCCTGCTGTTGGCAGCTGCACTGGGAATCAGCCTGCAAGGAGATCAGCTAAAAGTAGTTGGATCTGTATGTGCGTTATAATTAATCAAAATTAGTCGATTAATCGATTAAAATAAAAAACGATTAATCAAACACAAAAATCTTGATCAGTAACAGCCCTATTTTTTTTTCATTTTCAGGTTTTATATTTTGGTTTGCATAGGAAAAACGGTATGCCACTTGGTTATCTCAGCTGATCTCTATGCAAACAATTCACAGATAATAATATAATGATGGCGGTTGAATGACAATTGTGCATGCGCCGGTGTCCTTTAAAGACCGAAGACGGACGTTGCCTCACACTTCAGCTATTGTTGTGCTTATACACCTACCGTACGTAAGCAAATAACAATTCTCTTCTCTTTCTGCCATGCTGGTCTCCTCTTTTTACATATTTAAAAAATTTATTTGAGAGGGTGGGAAGGGTGGGAATCCCCCATCTCCCTCTACAACAATTCACAACTAATATACCTTCTAATTTTAGATATGAATATTTGTGTCTACCTGCCATCATAATTAATGTTTTTTGGCAACCAAAAACGATTATTTTTCTATATATCAATATGTTTGCTATTCAGCCTCATATTGTTAAACGACTTTAATGTTAGCATTTTTGAACAACTGTTACATCTTCTCCCTCCCTTCCTCCCCCCCTTCCCCCACAGACCCTTCCGCTCTTACCCTTCCCTTCCCCTTCTCCCCCCCCTTTTTTCTTTTGTATATTTACACATACATTCTCTTTATATCACGGTATTTGATCATCTTTTTCTTTGGCTGGACTGTGGGGGCTGTTTCGTGGGGACCCTTGTGAGGGCTGTTTCGAGTCCAGATGGGGTTCATCACCTTTCGATGAACAGGCTATGGCAAACTAGCTTTCTTATGAAATCTTGGTTTTAAAGTATCCTTATGAAAATCAGTTACAATTCAGTGTTCGTATGTATGCTGGACTTGCTTATGTGCTACAATGTTGACGCTGCCTTGAAATGCTGAGACTTTCCTATCATTCTTACTCTTTTTCAGAATGTACTTGCACTCTCTCCCATAATGCCTCTGAGGAAGGGATACTTTTTACTGAAACATGTCAGGCTAAAGGAGAACCATTTACCTTCACCGGAATTCGTAATAGCTCATTATGAGCACAACTTTGTTTTTTCCTATAATTGTACTGTACAAACTGCTGATATGTTTGTCATTACACATACGTGCTTTTTTTTTAAAACAGTTCTAAATAAATTATATTTTATGATATATGATTTTCTTTTTGTTTGCCTATAAAGTCCCACTATACCCTTTTTTTAGGGTCTTTACCTAACACATTTTTGGGATGTTGGCAACGTCTTAGGCCGCGTACACACGATGAGACATGTCCGCTCAAACATGTCCGACGGACCGTTTGCAGCGGACATGTCTCATCGGATTTTGGTCCGATGGCGTGTACACACCATCGGACGAAAATCCCCTCGGGCTGAGGACGTGGTGACGTGGTGACGTGGCGATGACGTTGACGCCACCACGTCACCACTCCAGGAAGTAAAATACTTCCACGCATGCGTCGAATCCACTCGACGCATGCGCGTAGATTTCTGTCCACTGGTTAGTGTACTAACCAGCGGACATATCCGACGGACATGTCTCCGGTGGACAAATTTCAAAGCATGCTTTGAAATTTGTCCGCTGGGAAAACATGTCCGCTAGCCCGTACACACGATCGGAGATGTCTGCTGAAACGGTCCGTCGGACCAGTTTCAGCAGATAAATTAGATCGTGTGTACGCACCCTTAGAGAGAATACAATACTTCTCCCTGTGGTTCACCACATATACTCGATTTTCTAACATCAAGCTCACATCGAACCGAATTTGAATCAAATTTGTTGTTGGAAATTCCGACCATGTGTACGCGGCATTAAAGTTCATTAACCTTCCTGGCGCTGTGATTCTGTCTGGAATTACGTACTAAAAGCGGTACAATTATTTTGCATGAAAAATTGGCATTTTATACTGTAGGCCTGTAATTCTTAGGAATAACTCACTTAAATCTGTCCAAACACGAGTCTAGTAGACATCCCGGGTATGATAAAGTTTTTTTGTTTGAAACACAAAATCATAAAATTATAATATAATAAATAACTATAAATAATTATAACAAATGATAATGTAATTATAATAAAAACTATTCAATAATGTAATCAACTCTAAATCACTGAAATTTGCTCAGTTGCAGAATTGTCGCTGCCATTACTTTTATTTTTTTATGACGGATTTCCCCACAAATCGCTATCGCTCAATTCTGCAAGTGATTATAATTTATTATCGCTGTTTTCTAGCTGCTCTAAAATCATTTTTGACATACAGGGGCTGTATGGTTGCTATGGACAATCTCCAGTTTGCAGGCACAAAAAAAATGTTTTTATTATATAAAAGAACATGTAGGGCACTGGGCAGACCACTAGGGACAAGGGGTGTGTATTTTTTACATACAGTACTGTAATCTATAAGATTACAGTATACTGTACGTAATGTGTTTGTTTAAATTTTTTGAATTTGCCGCCGGTCTCCGCCCCCCGTGCGTCGTAACGTCGCAGGGAACGGAGATCGGCGGCGCGCGGGCACTGTGTGAATCGAATGGAGGACGCCACTCGCTCACACAGCGCGGATGCATCGCTGGATCCAGGGACAAGGTAAGCCAGCATGTGCTGCAAACTCTGCACATCTACCCAGAGCATGACTCGGGGTTACCGATTTTAGCATAGAAAATCCACCCCGAGTCACGCTCAGGTATACCGCTAAGGGGGTTAAAAAGGCTGTACAAAAAAAATCTGTGTTCTAATTATGCAGGAAAGATGACAACATTGGGAAAAGAAAAGGAAACTTGCATAGTGTATTACCATAAAAACATTAAAATGTATTAAACATCAACTATTCACAAACAAATTAAGATGTCAAAGACCTTTTGAAAAAATGCAGATGTTGATGAAGATGTGTGGGGACAGCCATTTGTACTGCCAAGTGATCAGGTGGGGCTCAGGTAAGTATTAGGGGGGTTGAGGGGGGCTGCTGCACACAGAAGGTTTTTTATCTTAATGCATAGAATGCATTGAGATAAAAGAAAAACTATCTGCCTTTAGAACCACTTTAAAGAAAAAATTCGGAATGTGGAATATGTCAATATTATGTAATTGCTGCTGTCGAATAGGGATACTAGATTTGATTAAAAAAAGATGATAAATTGGAGGAAGAAAAGCATGAATCTATTCCATGCACTTTCAGCAACTGACTCCAGGCATTTTGTATACAGTTTATGCCAGTGTCCTAGGTGAGAAGAAGCTAAAAAGTCTAATGGCGTTTTTCAACATGTAGAAATAATATTGGAGTATAAAACTTTAACTCATTTTCATGGTTTTTCTATGACAAATCCCTTTTAGAGAAGCTGTCTGCCCATCAATCTTTAAAATGGGGAGTAAGACCACGTACACACAATGAGACATGTCCGAGGAAACCTGTCTGACGGACCGTTTTCATCGGACCAGGCTGAAGTGGTCTGTTGGTCTGATATGCGTACACACCATCGGACCAAAATCCCCTCGGACCAGAACGCAGTGACGTAGAACACAACGGCGTGATGAAAAAACGAGTTCAATGCTTCCAAGCATGCATTGACTTCATTCTGAGCATGCGCAGGATTTTTGTCCGCTGATTTAGTGTCCTAACCATTGAACATGTCCGACGGACAGGTTTCCAGCGGACAGGTATCTAAGCATGTTTAGAAACTTTTGTCCGCTGGAAAACGGTCCGATAGGCCGTACAGGGGATCAAACATGTCCGGTGAAACTGGTCTGCGGACCAGTTTCAGCGGACATGTTCGATCGTGTGTACACGGCCTTAAAGGCATTGGTTTGAGGCTGAATCTACTTCTGCCACAAAAGCAGTTTACTAAACAGCCACCTCCAGCTTCAGGGTCCTTTCTTCTTGGTGTTTGCTTTAGTTTTAATGAAAGGCAATGCAAATGGGCCAATAATTGCAAATATAAGCACGAGTGTGCTCATTGCTCTGATGCGCATTCTACCTCTCGATGTTTAACGACCGGCTCACGAACTTATACGTCGGCAGAATGGAACGGCTTGACAAAGTGCCGTATATTTACCCCTGCCACGAGCTCCGTGACCGTGCCCGCAGAACCCACGGACTAAATATCCACCGGTGTCCCGCGATCGGGTCACAGAGCTGCAGAACGGGGAGTGGCAAGTGTAAACAAGTATCTCCCCATGTAGCAGCGATCAGTAACGTATCAGTCATAGCCACACCCCCTAACAGTTAGAATGACTCCCTAGGACACACTTAACCCCTTCCTAGCCTCCTAGTGGTTAACCCCTTTACTGTCAGTCACTGTAAGTCACATTTATACAGTAGTCAGTGCATTTTTATAGCAATAATCGTTGTTTAAATGTGAATGGTCCCAAAATAGCATCAAAAGTGTCCGATATGTCCACCATAATTTCGCAGTCACGATAAAAATCGCTGATCGCCACCATTACTAGTAAAAAAATAAAATAAAAATGCCATAAAACTATCCCCACAACCGTGCAATTCTCAGTTAAAGCGATGCAGTGCCGAGTCGCAAAAAGTGACCCGTCATTTGGCAGCCAAATGGTCCAGGGCTGAAGTGGTTAAATAAATGGAATACCAATTATCCCTGTCCTTCCAAGGATATTTTTCTCAAAAGCAGCTACACCTGGTAAACATGTTGCTGTGACCGAGCATAAATCCCAACCAACAGAAAGCAGCACTCTTATATAATTGTTTTTCAGATAGTTTCCTGTTGCCCTCTTATTCGGGTACAGGTTGTTGTGTTTTGCCCAATTTACCTTCTGTGAAGGAGCAGCCTGATGTTGTCTCTGAAAAGCTGCTGAAAGAAATTGAAAAAGGCAGGATTGCAAGGCCTTTTTCCGGGCCATCTTTTAAAGTTATATTAAAGTCTTATTTTTTTTGTTAAAAAATAACAAGTATGTCATACTTACCTGTTCTGTGCACCCTCCTCTTCTGGGGTCCCTCACCGGTTCTCCTGGCTCCTGGCCCCTTCCTCCTGCAGAGTCCCCCCACAGCAAGCAGTTTGCTATGGGGGCACCCGAGCCGAGCCTCTGCTCTGTGTGTCCCTTCAGACATGGAGCTTTGGCTTGGCTCCGCCCCCTCTCTCTCCTCATTCCCTCACTGAATTTGATTGACAGCATTGGGAACCAATGGCATCTGCTGCTGTGTTTCAGCCAATTACAAGGGAGAGTTTCAGACAGCTGAGGCTCTCGTGTAAAATCACTGGATCAAGATAGGGCTCTGGTAAGTATTGGGGGGGGGGGCTGAGGGGTGCTGCTGCACACTAGATATGTGCATTCCCGTTCGTACGAATGTTATTTTCGTACGAAAATTTTCATTTTCGTACCCGCAGGATAATGTGTACATACGAAAAAATTAAAGCACCAAAATACGAAAACTACGAGATTACGAATGAGCCGCATAACGAACAACCGCAAATACGAACGAATGATCCGACGAAAAAAAACGACACAACGAAAACGGCAAAATAACAAAAATGACATCTATAACAAAAGATTTACATTCTGTATTTTGTTTGAATCCTTTTTCTGTTTGTTTTCAGTCCTATGTTCATTGTTCATATGACATCTATAACAAAAGATTTGCATGCTGTATTTTGTTTCAATCCTTTTTCTGTTTGTTTTCAGTCCTATGTTCATTGTTCATATGACATCTATAACAAAAGATTTGCATGCTGTATTTTGTTTCAATCCTTTTTCTGTTTGTTTTCAGTCCTATGTTCATTGTTCATATGACATCTATAACAAAAGATTTGCATGCTGTATTTTGTTTCAATCCTTTTTCTGTTTGTTTTCAGTCCTATGTTCATTGTTCATATGACATCTATAACAAAAGATTTGCATTCTGTATTTTGTTTCAATCCTTTTTCTGTTTGTTTTCAGTCCTATGTTCATTGTTCATATGAAATCTATAACAAAAGATTTGCATGCTGTATTTTGAATCCAATATACGAACAGAAAAAAGGAATTTAAAATACAGAATGCAAATCTTTTGTTATAGATGTCATATGAACATACGACTGAAAATAGCAAAAGAAAAGGGTTTCAAGATACTGCAAATCATTGACGAAAATTCACGAAAATTATTGTCTAACAAGTAACGAACATGAATTAAACAGAATAACGAACCATCCCGCATGTACGAAAATAAAACAGTAACGAAAATACGAAACGATCGGAATACAAAAAAAAATCGCGTCATATGAAAAACGAATGGGAACAAACAGGAAAACCGGCGTCTTACGAAAAACTAACGAAAACGAAAAAACAGAACGATACGAAACAGAACAAAAAAAACGATTTTTTTTCTGTGCACATGTCTACTGCACACAGGTTTTTATCTTAATGCATAAAATGCATTAAGATTAAAAACCTTCTGCCTTTAGAACCACTTTCGTATCTCACCCTTGGGAATAAAGAAAGAGCCGAAATACTGTACATTCAGATTATTACATCACTTATGTTACCCAGCAGGCATGTCACTGAATGACAAGATTGACCCAGAGTTGTGTACAGTATGTTATTCTTTTTTTGACAACGTTGTAGTCAAGATTACTAACATTGGTGCCTCGGCTCTTCTAGCCAAAGCCTTTCACCTGCTGCATATACATCCTTCAGCTTTCAATTCCCTTGGTATTTATTTCCATTACTGTTATAATTTGAAAGCTGTCTCCTAATGGGGTGTTCACTATGCTGTCATAATTTTAAACTATTTTCATTGTTCCTAGAATGGGTGGTTAGTTATCAATCTGGCTCTAGCACTGTGCTGCGCTATTTAGATGACTTCCTATTTATTTGGAAGGCTACATATGAGAATTGTCTGTATTTTCTTTTACTATATTCTAAATTGTATGTTGACAATTTGGTGTGCATTTAGTACCTGAAAAATCTGTTGCTTCAACCACGTTCTTGGAATTTTTGGGTATTATTATAGACACAGTGGCTATGGAATTTCGACTCTCTCCAGTTAAAATTGTCAAAATACAAGAACTGCCTAATTGCATTTTTTCTAAAGCTTAGATTAACCACTTCAGCCCCGGAAGGATTTGCCCCCTTCCTGACCAGGCCATTTTTTTACGGCACTGCATCACTTTAACTGGCAATTGCAATTGCAGTCATGCAACGCTGTACCCGAGCAAAACGTAGGTCCCTTTTTCCCCACAAATTGAGCTTTCTTTTGGTGGTATTTGATAACCTCTAAACAAATAAAAATGTAAATTAAAAAAAAAAAAACAGTATTTTGTACTTTTTGCTATAATAAATATCCAAACTTCATCTTCAGTCTTCATCAGTTTAGACCGTTATGTATTCTTCTACATATTTTTGGTAAAAAAATCGCAATAAGCGTATATTGTTTGGGTTGTGCAAAAGTTATAGCGTCTACAAAATTGGGGATACATTTGTGGCATTTTAATATTATTTTTTACTAGTAATGGCAATGATTTTTATCAGGATTGAGACATTTCGGTGCACAAATCGGACAAGATTGACACTTTTTTTTGGACCAGTGACATTCATACAGTGATCAGTGCTTTACATAACCACTGATTACTGTATAATTGTCACTGGCAGGCAAGGGGCTAACACTAGGGCGTGATCAAGGGGTTAAATGTGTTCCCTATGTGTGATCTGACTGTGGGGGGAATGTGACTGACTAGAGGAGGAGACAGATGGTTGTTCCTACTTGGTAGGAACACACAATCTGTCTCCTCTCCCCTAACAGAAACGGGATTTGTGTGTTTACACACACAGATCCCGGTTTTCACTCTGTCACGAGTGATCGGGTGCGCCCGGCGGGGACGCTCATCGGCTTCAGCAACACGTTGTGGGCACTTGCCTGCTACAGCATCTTGAAGAGCTACTATGGCTCGTGCAGCAGTGCCAACCTGCCACTGCTTTAACTGACAATTGAGCAGTCGTGCAATGCTGTACCAAAATAAAATGTATGTATTTTTTTTTTTCCCACAAATAATGCTTTCTTTTGGTGGTATTTGATCACCTTTTTTTTTTTAACATTAGAAGTTAATTGAAAGCATAGCAAAAAATACAGATCAGATACAAATGATATACATTATTCTACACAACGTATAATCGAGTGCCTTTCCAACAATAATTGCTCAAGAACAAGTAATAAGCAAAAAAGGAATTTCTCAAGTGAATTGAAAATATTGCTTGATAAGATCACCATTTTTTATTGTTTGCGCTATAAACAAAAAAAGAGTGACAATTTTGAAAAAAACATTTTTTACTTTTTGCTATAATACATATACCAAAAATGTTCATCAAAAAAATGTATTCATAAGTGTATATTGATTGTGTATATTGATTGGTTTGCACAAAAGTTATTGCATCTACAAAATAGGGGCTAGATTTATGGCATTTTTTTCTTAATTTTTTTTTTACTAGTAATTATTAGCAGGACTGCGACATTACAGCGGACAGATCAGACACTTTTGACACTTTTTTTGGACCATTGACATTTATAAAGAGATTAGAGCTAAAAAAAAAAAAAAAAACGCTGATTACTGTATAAATGTCACTGGCAGGGAAGGGGTTAACTAGGCGGCTGTCAAGGGGTTAAATGTGTTACCTAGGGAGTGTTTCTAACTGTGGGGGGATGGGACTGCCTGGAGGAGGAGACCAATCGCTGTTCATAATCAGTAGATACAACAGATCTGTCTCTCCTCCCTCCGCTGGCCACGTGCATCGGCAGATGGAGGAGCCCCCCTAGAGCTCCTTAAAGCGGCCGACGTACAGTTACCGCGATTCACCCAGGATAGCCAACCTGCCGCATTATAACTGTGATGGCTGGTCCTTAAGTGGTTATGAAGGATATTAAATCACAGTGATGTCTAACAGCAGTTACAGTAAGGCTGGCTATACATTATACAACTTTCTTGTACAATTTTCCCTTAGATTTACCAAAATATTATAATATCAGGTCAAACCTAAACACTTTCAATTTGTATGAAATCAGGCAAGCCCTTGTACTACATAGTCAAAAGTAAATCTAAAGGACTTTGAAAAGGAAAATTATATTATGTATGGCTAGCTTAATAGAAGCAGATAGAATGGCTTCCAATACTTTGGGGCAAGGTAGCATAGCACAGCATAACAATAGAACATTTTTATATACTCAGCATCAAGGCTTCTGCAATGAGAGGTACTGCTACAACCAAATCCATGACTCGGTACATTCGTAGGGCTACTGCCACTGAAGACCCTGGTCTATGAATCTTGCCAAAAGTCAGAACCTAAAGCTGAACTTAAAGCTTAAAGCTGAACTTCACAGCATCTGAGCACCACAAACTAAAAACGCAATTTAATAAATGTTTTATTAGTCAAAGTAAACTCAGCCATCAATGGCTCCATGCTTTATTTTTATTTTTATTTTATTTTAAATTACTTTGAAAAATACCTCCTTAGCATTTCTGGCTGTGGTCATTTTAAGTAAGTGCATATGATTGATGTAGCATTCACTTACTGAAATAATTATTACTTACTAACACATATTACTGCTTACTTCATTATAAATATTACCATCTGTGATGTCAGGTGTATCCAGCAGTCAAGGGTATCAGTGCTGATTGATACCTGGCTTCACCACAGAAATTACCTTACATCTGTAGCATTACCCTCCTAGGGGTGAGTGATGCATATTGCATATAGTAGAAGTAAAGGAATGCCCACAACAGGTGCTCTTTGCTGTGCTCTTTATTACCCAGCCAGGTAAAAACAGTAAACTTGTGGTGAGGAAAGTAAAGCTGAAGAAGGGAGCATAGCAGATTCAGGCGTGTTGATAAGAAAACAGTCCTGCTCCCAATCGTAACACTTCTCTGCGCCACTCCTGCCGGAGTGGGTTTAGTGTTCCCGGACAGGCCTCTCTCACTGACCTGGCAGCTGGAGTATCATTTGGACAAGTGTAGGATGAAGTCTCTGCCACAGACTATCCTTGGTGAACTTGAACTTGAAGAAAAAGTCCCTGCCACAGACCCTCCTCAGTGAGCCTTAGAAATATACCCCTGCCACAGGTCCTCTCTGGATTGAATTCTTGGAGATATCCCTCCTTAGATGAATTACGCCTGGGTCTCCTTCACCTTTTCGCTCATGTACCGACTGACAGGTGATCAATCCCTCAGTGTCCAGCTACCTCGATCCCTGGTGGTTTGTCCAGGCCCTTTTGGACCGCCAGCCTCTCAATTGCGCTCCTCAGACTGACTCCCCACTGAACAGCAGTACAGCTTGGATCCTCAGAGGTGGGAACCCAGTCACTCATTGGGTCCCTGTCGCTGTTCAGATGCTCCAGGCAAGCATTGGCCCCCGGAACAAGGAACACCGCGTGGCACGCATGCCCCGGCCAGGTAGGCCATAACGCCGGGGCGCCGTGATGTGGCCAACCTAAATGTGGGTGCCACACTGGACGAAGAAGAGCCAGAACTAATGGCGTCTGTTTCATAAATACCCCCTCCCCAGTATGCACAGCAAGGTCAAACCCTCCTGATTGGCTGCTGGGAAAAAGCACCCAAGCCTTGAATCCACTGGTGCCACCTGCAGCACCGGGCTGGAAGAACACCTATCACGGGAACACTTACCAAGGCCGAGATGCTGAGGGCGGCTCACCTTTGCGACCTGGCGCGATCCTCCCCCTGGGATTGGGACAGGGGGAAGGACACACCGGGAGGCACCGGTACCAGCGGGAAGATGCAGATCCGGCAGGTCAAGCAGGAACAGGCGGAAGATCAATCGGGATGGTTCGGAGCTGCAGCAGACGGGGAGACTGAAGCGAGGTTCCGGTAGACAAGGACAAGGCAGGAGAAAAGTCTAGGAGACAAGCCGTGGTCAGGGGTTTTTAAAGAAGCAGACAGTCCAGTGTTCAAGCCGGGGTACAAAGGGCAGGAGAAAGCCAGGAGTCCAGGTTCAAGCCAAGGTCAAGGGATTGGAGAAAGCAGAGGTCCGGGAACGTAAGCCAAAGGTCAAGCAGGTGAAGAATCCAATAACAGGTAACAAGTCAGGTACTCAAACGCTGTTTACAAACCAGCAACCAGAGGACTGTGGGAAGCTGATTTAAATAAGCCGCTCTGGCTTCTGATTGGCCAGGAGCGTAACGAGATCGTGTGCGCCCGCGCGCGCTCCCGTGCGCCGTCACGCGCGCGCTCCCGCGCCGTCACGCGCGCGCTCCCGCGCCGTCACGCGCGCGCTCCCGCGCCGTCACGTGCGCGTGCCCGCGCACATGGCGCGCCGCCACGCCGCGCATGCGCGTGCAGCCCAGGCGAACGCACCCGAGCTGACCTGTCACGGAGCTGGGGCTGGATGGAGCTGGTCCCTTGACAACACCCCAATGCAACAGAATAGCCTACAGCACAGCTAAGCTGAGACAGAGACCCTGTTTTTCACTTAACAATCTAGGTCTAACTACACTCTGATCTAAACTTAAATTTAACTAGCATCGGTACTATAAAGTACACAGGCGCCACACGTCTAAAAATGAGCAGACTGTCCTTTCAAATTTTAAGAAATGCATAGCAACTAACAGATAGCCAGGCTACAAGCTTTTATATTTCATCCAAGGACATCTGAGTTATTTTGAACATAAAGCTTTTATCAGTTTAGCGCCCTTCAGGTTACTAAGGGCCAGTTGATTGGTCCAAACACCCTGGAACTGGTTCACTGGAACTAGGGAAAAAGAAACCAGTTCAAAATATAAACAGGTCTCACTTCATCTTATGTTTAGCACAAATTCATATTGGTTTGCTGTGAACTACAACTTCACTTTTGTGCTTATTTACTTGTATTCATTTAATCCTTCAGGCTCGGTTCACCCTTCTACAAGATGGGATCCAACTTGTGAGGCCGCCAAGTAGCATGACATGTCAGATTTAATGTTTCCCTATGAGAGCTGTCTTAACTGATGCTAAATGAGGGGTTACAATGTGCAAAATTTAAAAAACCATCAACCAAATAAAAGAGACAGAGAAAGAAAAAAACAAACGTCATGAATCCCGGCAGAAATATTTATCACATCGTTGCACTCTCTTTGTGTTGTGATCATGCAATAAAACATCTGTTTGGACGCTATTTATGTTGTTCCATGGTGTGCTGGCAAATATTTCTACTGTAACGTGTACCAGTATCCAGCTGGTTGTTGCTACGAGCACCCAAACCCAAGAGCGGACCCAGAAAAGTGTGCGATGGGAATATGAAGTATGACCCGTGATACAGACAGCAGCCATAGCTACTCACTGTATCACTTGGCCCTGCCCCGGCACGCCTTGTCATTGGATGTGATTGACAGCAGCGCGAGCCAATGGCTGCGCTGCTATCAATCCATCCATTCTAGCCAATCAACGGCCAGACTGAGTGGAGAAGAGGACGTCGGGGGCGAGCGCAGCAGGTGAACAGGCTCAGGTAAGTAAAACGGGGGGCTGGGGGGGCTGTAACTGTCAGATGTTTTTTCACCTTAATGCATAGGATGTATTAAGGTGAAAAAACATGAACCTTTACAACTCCTTTAATTATTCATTACCAATTGACAAAAACAATAAATTGCATTTGCATTTTCAGTTGATTAATCATTTCTGTTTATAGCAGTGATGTTCAAGGATGTCTGCTATAGCTATTCCAAACCAGTATACCGTATGTCCAATTGTATCCCTAATCTTTTGAAACCACAGCTCTCAGCTGACAGTTATGACAGCTGGCATATGTGAGAATTATGTACCACAGCTATATTTTCCAAAAATCTCATAAATATTCCAATTGGACAAGTTCATTTTATACTGGTTATGATTCCATTTACACTGAAAATAACAATATCAGTTATTATGTAATGGAATGTTTATTTTCTTATTACTTGTTTGTATAATATACCACAGTATCAGTGGAATTAGTCCAAATAAAGGCAAGCAGGTTTGGCTTCTGGGATTGTTACAGTACATGTCATGCTTTATGTCAGCTTAATGATATCAGCGAACAAACCAGAGGCTTAATAAAAATCAATAATTAGGTTATATATATAATTAATTTACACACTCCAATTTAATCTGAGATTCTATTTCATTAGCGATCTCTACATACACCTGTAATTCATTTTGTTTGTTAATGTTGAGGACAGTTAATTTATTTTAATCTTGGTTGGCAACCATACTTCATGGTATATACTTGTGGAATAGAATAGTATACTTCAGAATATCTGCACCTGTTTATTATTTCATCCAAAGAAGAATATTACAGTAATTAGAAGATAAGTGTACATGTATTTTATCGCTGTATGGCAGTTCCCGGGTTACAAACAAGATAAGGGGCCAGATTCACAAAAGAATTACGCCGGTGTATCTACAGATACACCGGCGTAATTCGAATATCCCGCCGGTGTAAGTCATTTACACCGTTGGATCCTAAATGCAATAATACGCCGGCCGCTAGGTGGCGTTTACATCAATTTCTGTGCCGACTAGCAAATGAGCCGATACGCCAATTCCCGAACGTTTTTGCGCCGTGTCGATGTAGTTTATGTAGTTTGCGTACGTGTAAGGTTACCCCTGCTATAAGGAGGGGTAACCTTGCAAAGTTTCGGCGTAAGCCATGTTAAGTATGGACGTCAGGACAGCGTTGTGTTTTTCCGTTGTTTACGTTGTTTGCGTAACTCGTCGCGAATAGGCCTGTACGTTAATTATGTTGCCGTCGTAATCGCTGTATTTGCGGCGTATGATGGAGCATGCGCAGTGGCCTACGTTTAAGGCCGGCGCATGCGCAATTCGTTCGGCACAGGGGTGCGCTTAATTTAAATACAAGCCGCCCCATTTGAATTACGTGCCCTTACGCCGGGCCATTTACACTACACCGCCGCAAATTACGGAGCAAGTGCTTGGAGAATACGGCACTTGCTCCTGTAAGTTGCGGCGACGTAGTGTAAATAGCTTACACGACGCCGCCGCAGGATCTACCTGAATCTAGCACAAGGTCTGTAGATTTGTTCCTAAGTTGAATTTGTATGTAAGTCGGAACAGGTAAATTTTTTAAGCTCCAGGCCAAAAAATAATTTTTAAGCTTTTTAGATATGGAAGGTTAATACCCCTGTATTGTCTGTGCCCCTGTTGAGTGATTTCACCTCACTTTCTGTCCCAATGACAATTGGATTTAGAAAAATGTGGGTTGTTATGGATATAATAAAGTTAGAAGTAGCAGGGGCTAGAGAACCAGGGTATACGTGGCCAACTTGGAGGCCTTCCTTTAATTGGAAAATCACTCCTGGGAAGTTCATATAGAAATCAAGGGATTGGTGATCTGCTGTTCGCATTGGAGGAGTACTACCAGAATAACTGTCAACTTGAGGCCTAGTGATTCCTTGTCTATAAAAATCTGGAGAGGAACTAGATACAAGTTCAGCCCTGTGACTCCTGGGTTTGTGAGACCCATTTGTAGAGCTGCAGCAGGAGGTGCTTCCAGAGATTCATCTAAAGAAAAATCTCCCTTCTGCTATACGGCCTTTCCTTCATAAATCATTGATGTTATTTGCTTAAATCAATTTACATATACAATATATATCATCATGGCTTTCTAAATGAGAAAGCCCAACAATGGTTGCCTATATTCAGTTTTTTTCAGCCTATCTGAAAATTTAGAAAGGGCTCTGTGTGCAGAACGGAGAGGGAGGGGTGTGTCTCCTCTATGACTCATATGGCCGTGTGTGTGCGATTTGAGCTCCTGCTGTTGAGGTATTTTCATAATATTTACTGCAAAGGAATAATGTCATCCTGTGATAAATATAAAATATTCATATTCAATATGAATATTTATCTGAATACATTTTTAGTGTTTAACATATTAAATATATTATACATTCCCTATGTTCCCAACTGCTCTGACCTTTACTTAGATCAGTCAGTTGCATGTGGGTCAACGGTCAATTCCTACTCCACTTCCTACTAAAGCAAGTGAAGAGAAGTGATAATAACAATATTCAAAGTTAGCACAACTGGGTAATTAGCACATTTCTGTCAGTGTTTTTATGGCAAAACGTGGCAAAAATAAACAGTTGCTGTGTTTAGACAATAAACGGAAAGCTGCTTTTGATTTTTGAGCGTGTGTTCCTTGAGTCATGTGACTATTTTACAAAAAAAATATTAAAATGTGCTCTTGCAGGATGCACAATGCCTGTTTTATATGTAGAGATACTTGTTTAGCTAATCCAACCACCAAAAAAGAAGGATAAAAGTAGGTTTCATTTTTCTTATCTACAAGGAGAACCTGAATGCTCACAACATCTCCTGTACCTCTGTCCTCCGCAGTTATGTTGCTGTATTTAGTTACAAATGGAGCCCTGGGGCTTTGTAGAGACTTGGGAGTAGAGTTAAGCATGGGTTTATTTAGTTGCTCTGATGAACTCATGTGGCTGAGCACATAGGTATACATAGGCCCCTGCTACAGTTATTTGGTTCATTACAGATGTCAGCTTGCTTAAGGGCTTGGTCATGTGGGTTCTGTAGAGCACCTGAACATGCTGGAGCTTATCTCTACTTAGGAGGAATGAAGTCTCCAATCTTCAATCGTGGGTCCCAGTTTTGCCAGAAACCAGCACAATGAGGTGTGTGTTTTTGTAAAGAAGATGATTTATGCCGCATACACACGATCATTTTTCGGGTTGTAAAAAATTAAAAAACAACATTTTTTTCAACCCGATCATTATAACGGCCTTGCCTACAGACGATTGTGAAAAAAAAAATGCTCTAGCAAAGCGTGGTGACATACAGCACGTACGACGGCACTATAAAGGGGAAGTTCCATTCGGATGACGAAAAATTTGTATATCCAGGGCGCTCCAAGCATTTGAATCCTGACAGATAAAGTCTGTGTTGGAGAGGGTAGCAGATCTTCACACACTTTAGGCAGCACTCAGGGAGACAAGCAATCTCTAATGGAAACAGAAAAACAAACAAGGCGCCTCTAAGTGCAGAAGTATAAAACATGTAATATCCCCTAAAGGGGTTAAAAGGCAGGACGCGTTTCGGAACAGCTCATTGGTTCCTTCTTCAGCCAGTGACCTGGCTCCAGCACCATTGTGTTCCCTGAACACTCATAGCACAAGTTGGCTGTTATCTTGTGGACTTCCCTGGAAGCTTTATCATCAGACTGGGACTGGCCTGCCACTGGAACATCTTCCGGACACACTTACCTACTAGTGTAAGTGTTTTTAACCCCTTTAGGGGATATTAAAAGATTTATTCTTCTGCACTTAGAGGCGCCTTGTTTGTTTTTCTGTTTCCATTCGGATGACGTCACTCTTTGGGCTGCTTTAGCTAATTTCCTGTTAGTAAAAGGCAATTTGCGCTTTTCTGTCTGTTACAGCGTGATGAATGTGCTTACTCTATTACGAACGGTAGTTTTACCAGAACATGCGCTCCCGTCTCATAACTTGCTTCTGAGCATGCGCGGGTTTTCCACGTCGGTAAAGCCCACACACAACCATTTTTTACAACCCGAAAAATAGAGCATGGAAAAAAAATGCCCGTTTTTCAGAACCCGAAAAATGCTCTGAAGCCCACACACAATCGTTTTTAATGACATTAAAAAAACATAATTTTTTACAACCCGAAAAATTATCGTGTGTACGTGGCATTAGAAGAGTTTAGGGCTTCACCCTCTTTTAGAAGTACATGTGGCTGCAATGGAGCAGCCAGAGGGGCAGGGGTATACAGAAAGTTTGAGAATTCCCTCTGAAAGATCAGACAGACACCCTAAACCTGAGGGCCAGAGCAGTGGTACTTTTATGACAATGGATTGCTGAAAACCCAAAGTATTAGCATTAAATGAAAAGCCACTTCAATTTCCCCTCATTGCAGACTAGTTGTATTTAACTTATTAACGTATTCTAACACTTAGAACACCCAGTGAGTAGCTATTTGCAGCCTCTAAGAAGATGACCAATGGGGGTCTGTGTGCTAAGACTCCTGCTGGCCTGTATTGGTAGGTAAACCCCTTCAATATATTAACAGAAAACCCCTGGCCTATACTTGAGTAATATTTTATGTGTAGTCTTAGGTAACAAATTGTGAGTAAAGCCCTGTACACACGATCGGATATCTGATGGAATCTAATCTGATAGTCTAGCCTACACACCATCAGTCAAAAATCCGACCGTGTCCAACGCGGTGATGTAAAACACTACGACATGCTGAGAAAAATTAAGTTCAATGCTTCCGAGCATGCGTCGACTTGATTCTGAGCATGCGTGGATTTTTGACCGATGGACTTCAACACAGACGATTGTTTTTCTCTATCGTTTTTTTATCCATAGGAAAATTTTAAAACATGTTCTATTTTTTTTCACCGATGGAAAACAAACCGATGGGGCCCACACACGATTGGTTTGTTCAATGAAAACGGTGTGTGTACAGGGCTTTAGAGTACACTGGAGAAATATTTATTTATCCAATCCAAAGCTACCCATGGACAAGAGTATGTAACCGGAAGACTCAGTCATCCGGTCAACATTCTTACTATTGGACACATGACTGGTGCACATGGAGAGCATAATGAGAGATTTCATAGCTAGGAGGAGTCTACAGAGGTTGCACATTGCTTCCAAGCATACAACTGTGTGGTAAGTGGTAAGTGGTAAATAATGTCTATGAGCACTTTGACTCAAAGTTGTAAAAACCCAAAGTCACACTTTAAACAGCACTATGCAGTGATGAAGGACTTCATATACTGTATGTGTGTAGTGACATGCCTCTATTTGCGCATATGCCATTATTTACTTATGCTTTGTCCTTTAACTTCTTCCCGACCGCCCACCGCAGGTATACGTCGGCACTTTGAAGATGGATATCTCGGTAACGGCAGCAGCTGCTGCCACAACCGAGATATCCATCTCTTCTGTGGGCGGTCGGGTAAACGATAATGGCGGTCTCCGCGGCGGAATCGCCGCGAGATCGCCGTTATCGGTGGCGGGCGAGCGCCCCCCCCCCTCCCGCTGCGCTCCCGCGCCCTCCGCCGCTTACCGGAGCCGTCGGTAGCGGCGGAGGCGATCGGGTGCGCTCGTCTGTTCAGCGGGGATGCGAGTGAGGGAAAAAATTTCCCTCGTCCATCCCCGTAGCTCTGCTGGGCGGAAGTGACGTCAAACGTCAGTTCCAAACAGCGTCTTAAAGAGACATTTTTTTTTAAATGTCATTTGAAAAATGACATTTTAAATTTTTGATATTTTTTTTGCATTTTAGCCTAAATATGAGATCTGAGGTCTTTTTGACCCCAGATCTCATATTTAAGAGGACCTGTCATGCTTTTTTCTATTACAAGGGATGTTTACATTCCTTGTAATAGGAATAAGAGTGATAATTTTTTTATTTTTTTTATTTTAGTGTTAAAAATTGGTAAAATAAATACAAATAAATACGAAAAAAAAAAAAAAATTTAAATCGCCCCTTCACGACGAGCTGGCGCGCAGAAGCGAACGCATACGCGAGTAGCGCCCGCATATGAAAACGGTGTTCAAACCACACAAGTGAGGTATCGCCGCGATCATTAGAGCGAGAGCAATAATTATAGCCCTAGACCTCCTCTGTATCTCAAAAAATGCAACCTGTAGAATTTTTTAAACATCGCCTATCGAGATTTTTAAGGGTAAAAGTTTGACGCCATGCCACGAGCGGGCGCAATTTTTAAGCGTGACATGTTGGGTATCATTTTACTCGGCGTAACATTATCTTTCACAATATGTAAAAAAATTGGGCCAAATTTATTGTTGTCTTATTTTTTAATTTAAAAAAGTGAATTTTTTCCAAAAAAAGTGCGCTTGTAAGACCGCTGCGCAAATACGGTGTAACAAAAAGTATTGCAATGACTGCCATTTTATTCTCTAGAGTGTTAGAAAAAATATATATATAATGTTTGGGGGTTTTAAGTAATTTTATAGCAAAAAAAAATGTTTTAGTCTCGTAAACACCGAATCTCAAAAACAGGCCCGGGGCTAAAGTGGTTAAATAGTAATTTGTCTCCTCTAAGCTGGTAAGTGTTTGAAAGTTTCATGTTTATAACAGCAAAGAGAAGTGAGACTTTCCATAATAAGTCATAAAGGATAAACCTTGTCAGCCAATCAGCAATTTAGTTATTGTTCCAACTTAATCATAGAATGGAAACATTATATAATTTGATAGGTTGATCATAATGCTCATTAAGTTATAGTCCCTAATTGTTTTTTAAAACTATAAAAGAAAAATCCTAAGTGTTTCCTGATTCTAATCCCAATGGCATTCTATTGGTTAATGTATTTTATATATCACTATTGTTGTTTGCAGAGACTTTAACCACTTAAGGACCGCCGCATGTACATTTACGTCGGCACAATGGCACCGACAGGCACATCAACGTATATATACGTTGGTGCCTTGAGGTGGGTCGGTGGTCCGATCGGGACCCCCTCGGTACATGCAGCGGTCCGCGCGGCTGTAGGAGCGATCCGGGATGAGGGGGCGGCTATTGGTTTTTGTCCGCCCCTCACGATCGCTCCCAGCCAATGCGCGCGCCCGCCCGCCCTTTCACCTTCTCCTCCTGTGTAAACACAGGAAGGAGGAAGTGATGTGATCTCTCCCTCTGCGTTTTTTTCAGCCACCGCTGAGGAGAGATCACAACACAAGTAAGTCTGCACTAACACTACACTGACACACACTACATATAGGCACATTTAACCCCCCTGATCGCCCCCGCTCCCCCCTGTCACAGTGTCACTGAATGCAGTAATCATACATGTATGATAACTGTATTTAGTGTCAGTGTGACAGGCAGTGTGACAGTCAGTTAGTGTTAGGTCCTGGGTAGCCCCCGTACCCCCCCTAATAAAGTTTTAACCCCTTGATCACCGCCCTAGTTAACCCTTTCACTCCCTATTGCCAGCATCACTAAGCGATCATTTTTCTGATCGCTGTATTAGTGTCGCTGTTCCCGCTAGGTAGCTAATTTTTTTTTATTGCGATTTTTTTTTACTAAAGACATGTGGCTAAATACATTTTGGCCTAAATGTTTGAGTAAAATTTAGTTTATTGATTTTTCTTATAACAAAAAGTAAAAAATATTGTTTTTTTTTCAAAAATGTCGCTCTATTTTTGTATATAGCACAAAATATAAAAATCGTAGAGGCGATCAAATACCACCAAAAGAAAGCTCTATTTGTGGGAAGAAAAGGACGCAAATTTTGTTTGGGAGCCACATCGCACGACCCCTTGGGTCATTTGGCAGCATATTGGTCCGTGTCTTAAGTGGTTAAATAATATAATAAATATACTCAATAAGTCTATGAACAACAAAACTCATGCCATTTTATAAATGAACATTTTTTTTCAGTGTGGAGATTTTATTGTATACACTGTTGCAGATTATTTCATGTCTAAAAATGTAGAAATCCTTGCTAGCGTTTGACTTAGAGAGTGCATGAACTTGTACTGCCATATGTGGCAAGTGGTAAATTGTCAGTAAACCGCAAGACATAGTCCCCTGGTATTTACAAGTTGCAAGTGCCAAAAACATGTGCTTTGCCAACAGATCCTGTTACTGTGTAAGGAATTACAAACATGTCAGATTGTGTAAAAATATAAAAAATCTGTCATGCATTACTTTAGTCTACAAAAAGATGATTACCATACATTTCTTTAAAGCTGACATTTAATCTGCTTTTGTTTTTTCCTTCCTGGTTCACACTTTAAGCCCTCTTTAACATGCTAATATATTTCTAAGGTCATCATAGAGTCTTTGTGCTTCTCTATACAATGCAGGCACATACTCACTGGTGGGAGGCGCTGACAGTTGGCACTACATAGCTTCCTGAAAATATCCCAGCACCCTGCTTCAATACCCCCCTTAGGCCTCGTACACACGAGGCAATAGATTTGTTCAAAACGGTCTGTCCGACCGATTTGAACAAATCTGTCTCTTTGGATTTTGGTTTGCTCGCGTGTACACACGAGCAAACCAAAATCCCCGCCAGCAGACGGCGCGCTGACGTGTCGGTGACGTGGCGGTGACGTTGACGCCGCCACATCACCGCACCAGGAAGTAAAACACTTCCGCGCATGCGTCGAATCCATTCGGCGCTGGTGCGAGACGACATGTCTGCTGGTAAGTGTACTAACCAGCAGACATGTCGGGCGGACGGGTTCCCACCCGATAGATTTCAAAGCATGCTTTGAAATCTGTCGGGTGGCCAAATCCGTTGGCTCGCCCGTACACATGATCGAATCTGTCTGCTGGGACGGTCTAGCAGACCGTTTCCAGCAGACAGATTTGATCGTGTGTACGCGGCCTTAGCCTTGATGCAAGCACTGAGCTGGCTCTTGGGAGGAGTTATACAAACATAAAAAAGGGTGGATGTCAGCCTGGAGGAATGGGCTTTCCTAGGCAAGCTGCATTTGCATGCAGACTTCCTTAGGTAATGCCCATGTGTGATGCTAATCCTTCATTGAGTATACTAAAGTCCAATAAATAAAGTCTATTGATTTAAAGAATAAGTTCTCTTTTATAAAACAAAAAATTATAAATGTTCATTTTTTTTGCAGGAAAAAATGTACATTTATTTATTTTTTCTTAGGCCGCGTACACACAGAGGGACATGTCCGCTGAAACATGTCCGACGGACCGTTTCCAGTGGACATGTCTCCTCGGATTTTGATCCGATGGCGTGTACACACCATCGGATCAAAATCGCCGCCGGCAGACAGCGCGGTGACGTGGCGGTGACGTTGACGCCGCCACGTCACCGAACCAGGAAGTGAAAAACTTCCACGCATGCGTCAAATCCATTCGACGCATGTGCGGGCAAATATGTCCGCTGGTTAGTGTACTAACCAGCGGACATATCCGACGGACATGTCTCCGGCGGACAAATTTTAAAGCATGCTGGACAAACACGATCGGATTTGTCTGCGGAAACAGTCCATCGGACCAGTTTCAGCGGGCAAATTTGATCGTGTGTACGCGGCCTTAGAAGCTTTCAGAGCATTGCACCCACAATCAGCAGATTGTGGGTGCAATGTACAGCTCCTGCAGCTGTCTGCCTGTACCTCCTGTACAGGTAGACAGTTACTGAAGTGCAATAATAATCAATGAACTATTTCGAAATTCGAATTTTGAAATTCAAAATACATTTTTTGGATAATGGCTATATTCTTTCTATTCTATTTTATAATAAATTAAAACTTGAATTTCTGAAGATAGTTGTATTATCTCTATTTTATTCCATGCTATTCTATTCAAAATTTTATTTTTGAAAGACAGCTATGGTTTTTCAATTTTATTTAAAAAAAAATAATTTCAGAAGATGGCTATGTCTTTTCTATTTTAATCTATTCCTTTCTTTTCGAAATTCAAAATTCTAATTTCAGAATTTGAATTTCGGAAGATGGCTTTATTATATTTTATTTTCTATTCTATTACATTTTTTTCTATTTTATTATATTATTTCTATTTGTTTATTTTCCATTCTATTCTATTTTTTTATTTATTTTTTATTTTCTGTTTTAATATATTTCATTCCTTTCTGTTCTATTATATTCTGTTATTTTACATTCCATTTTATTCTATTCTTGTATTTTATATTCTATTCTGTTTTATTGTATTCTATTTTATAAAACAGCCTAAGTTGGAATCATCTTATTTAAATGTTCATACCTTAGTGTATTTATTGCAATATGCTCTAATTTCTAATTCAAATTCCTTTACAAATTCAAATAAATTTTCCAATTTCAATTCAAATGCATTTTCAAATTCAGATTCACATTGAAATTACATTTGGATAACTTGTGTCGTTATAATTTATTTAAGATTCATTGAAATGTGTTACTTTTGTCATTCGAAAACTCAGATACATACAAATCTCAGAATAACAAAAATTGTCCGAATTTTGTTTCGTAACCAAACTAATTACACGTGTCTAATATATATTTTTTTTTAACAACAAGTTTGGTCTTTATTGGAAAAAGGCACAACATGGTATGACACAATCAACGTGTCTAATATTTAGTTGCTTTGCTTCATTACATGTTTTATCAGCACTAGTTATACATTGCATAGTCCTATTCCTCAGATTAGATAGATTATCAGGCATTTCTGCTTTGTTGATCATTCTCTTTAAAGCTTCAAAGAAGGCTTAACTGTGCATTTGGCTCTAGCAGATATCTCTCCCTGTTGCAAATCAGCTTAATTTTAAGGAAGAAAAGGCTGCTCACTGTCTGAATGTAATAGATGCACAGATTATTGTTCAGAAATTAGAAATGTTATATTTATGATCAGTGCAGTGACATATGTAGGTAATCACAGGTTACGAAGAAAGCAGGTACTTGTGCAGAGAAGAAATCAAACAATCTATTGTGAGATTGTGAAGCCAGATTAATGTTGTTCTATCACTGCTGTTGTAAATAGGTGTTTGACACCATCTAGTGGTTGAAATGTGGAATGGACTTGATTATTGCTGTCAATTTAAGATTAATGGGAGGTGTTATCTTAACAAGTTACCCTTGAACTCTCAGGGCCGAACTGCATGCTGGGTGAGGGTATAAAAGGCTGAGCAGCCATTTTCTAGGCCTCTCTGATGCTGGGTGCATGATCTGACTGTAGAGATCCGTGGAGGTGTGCACAGAGCAAGGCCTACCTCGTGCAGAGCAGAACAACCATTGGTGTTCGACTTACCACAGTGTGCTGGAAGAAGGAGTGTGACGGAGCTGAGTGACGGTTCGGTTTGTTTTGCGGAACGTAGCAGTGCGGCTGTACTACTTGGAAGCAGGACCGAGATCGCCGGAGCAGAGATACACAAGTTCCCAGGCATGGTGTGGTGAGAGGGCTTTTTGCCCGGAACTTTGTACTGATTGTTACTTACTAGACTGCCTCTAGAGAGTTACTGGGACCTGTAGTCCCACGAAACAGTTCAGCTGATAGAGCTACATGTGCTTAGGCCTCAAGCCTGAAGTGGTTGCGTAGTGACTGCCAGTGGAAGGTGTGCTGATAGGAAAGAGTGCACAGACACCAGTCATAAAAGGAAACAACAGTTTATGGCGCCTCACTCTATTTGTTTAACCAGAAGAACCCCTGGATTATAATCTTTACTTAATCAATTGCTAGCAGAAGAAAGAAGATCAAAGATAGACTATTCTTGTTGCAAGGCCTTGCAGTACTACTATCATTTACTAATACTGAGAAAGGGGGTACATATTGTATAGAGGTGATAAGGTTGTGAGCTGCTGTGCTGTACCGCAGAGGACCCCTAAACTAAGTATTTCTCAATCGTTTCTTATAGGGTAATAACAGGTATGGGTGGACAGTCCTTTGTGTCCGCCAATAGGCAAATTCCTTGGTATCCAACCCGGGAGCATCTTGCTGTACAGCACAGGGGTTCCCAGCTACGGCTGGGTGTATGTACCTTATATTTTGTGTTCATTGTGGGGTCGTTGGTTAAACATTTTCTATAGTAACAGAATAGACCTGTTACACAAAAGCTGGTGTCAAAGTTGTTTTCCTCGTTCGTGACTTCGCTGTATCCTGGAGAGCCCACCTCAGTACACGGCTTACACCATCACAGAACAGCAGTTCCAACAACAGAAGAGAACAGATAATTCTAGAAACAACAGTCCTTGTAATTCAACATGCATGCACAGCTTTCCAAACTGAAGAGAAATGTGCTTCTAATTAGTGAGAGCAGATACATGAAAATGTTGTTGAATGTAATCTGATGCCCAGCTGTTTCTAAGCATTGCAGTGTCAGTAATGCGGTCATCAATGGGCAGACTCTGAGGAAGTTAGGTCACCAACAAAACTAATCATACATCTTTCTCCCATTTGATCCAGTGACGATGCTCTCCATCAGTGGCGGTGCGTCCATAAGGGGTGCAGGGGTGCCGACCCCTCTCTCCTGGCACCGCTCTATCACCATAGATAGATTCATGCATTGCATGAATCTATCTATGGTCGCCGCTGACACCCCCTATTTAGGTGTCTAGCCCCTTTTCAGGCGTCGGGCACCTGAACTACAGTGGCGGGGGTGTTTTTTGGAAGTACCGGTTTAGGCTCTAATAGGCACCCAAAAAAATGAACAGCAGGTGCCATGTTGTGCGTTCGCTTTTCACGCAGCGTTGTGTTAGCAAAGTGAAGGAATTTGCTTTGCTAACACTGAACCTGCCTCTCAGCCAATCAGGTGCATGGGTCTGTTACCTGATTAGCTGAAACGTCAGGCGCTGTGATTGGATGCCTGATAGAGAGGACGAAAGAAGAGATGGAGGACGTGCAGGACACTGCCGCTGACCCCCTGCAAGATGGGGCACAGTAGCGGCAATTGATGGGCACACTGGCAGCAATTGATGGGCACACTGGCAGCAATTGATGGGTACAGTAGCTGCATTTGATTGCACAGTGGCTGCGTTTGAGGGGCACAGTGGCTGCGCTTGATGGGTGCAGTGGCGGCAATTGATGGGCACAGTATCTGCATTTGATGGCACCGTAGTTGCATTTGATGGGCACAGTGGCTGCAATTGATGTTTTTTTTTTTCAGTTTGTTTGCGCCCCCCAAAAATTTTGAGCACCAGCCACCACTGCTCTCTATGTCCTTATATGATGGATGGACTCTTATTTTACATCGTAGAAGCAGTGGGAGGGGTCATCCCCCGCCACTTTCTGGTGTTTCTTGGGCTTTTCATTTTTACCAGTGAGCCCAGTAAATGATCTAACGGTTCGCATAGCTGGTCACAGAGGTGAGGAGAGACCAGATTGTCAGATGCTTTCTTGAGGAGGGAGACTTGCTGTGTTTGGGGGAAGACAAATGCTGACTATGACCTCAAAAACACCATCCCTACAGCCAAGCATGGAGGTGGAAACATTATGCTTTGGGGCTGTTTCTCTGCTAAAGGTATGGACCAACTTTGCTGCATTGAGGGCCAATGGATGGAGCCACATATAGTAGAATTTTGGTTGAGAATCTTCTTTCCTCAGCTAGAACACTAAAGATGGGTCATGAATGGGTATTTCAGCATGACAATGATCCAAAACATACCACCAAGGCAACAAAGGAGTGGCTCAAGAAAAAACAATTAGGGTCATCAAGTGGCTTAGCCAGTCTCCAGACCTTAATCCGAAAATTTATAGAGGGAGTTGAAACTTCGAGTTGCCAAGCGACCGTCAAGAAACCTTTAAGGATTTATAGAAGATCTGTAAAAAAAGTAGACCAAAATCCCTCCTGAGATGTGTGAAAACCTGGTTACCAACTGCAAGATACTTCTTATCTCTGTGCTTGCCGACAAGGGTTTCTCCACAAAGAACTAAGTCATGTTTTGTGTGAAGATCAAATACTTATTTTACTCTGAACTGTATCTCAATTTATAACATTTGTATAATAGGTTGTTTCTAGATTTTTGATTGATATTCTGTCTCTATCATTTAAAATACACCTACTGTATAATAAAAAATTATAGCCCCTTCATTACTTTGTAAGTGGGCAAACTTACAAAATCTGCAGGAGATCAAATAATTATTTTCCCCACTGTATATACAGTATACAGTAAATATATATATATATATATATATATATATATATATATACACACACACTGTATATACAGTATATGTTTGGGGGTTCTAAGACATTTTATAGAGAAAAACTGATTTTTACATGTAAACAAAAAATGACAGAAAACACTTGGTCCTTAAAGTGTTACTGAACACAGTAATATGAAAATAGTTCATCCGCCCCCTCCACAGTGCCCACAGCTTATAAATCTTCTTTTAAAATTAAAATACCAGGTGACCTTTTACCATCGGACTGCACCATAGAGAACAGCTGAGCTGTGTGCATAGCAGAGGGGACACGGGCCTGTCATCTGCCTGCTCAGGGGGGATCAGCGGAGAGATCTCTGCTGAGCAGGCAGATGCCCATTATGGAGTCCACCCTGTGTGAATGGGGCCTAAGAAAACGATTAAAATAAGACCTTACTTTGACAGTAGTGTCATGTCACAACTGAGTATAAAAGAAAGAGAGGCGCCTCTAAGTGTAGCAATATGGTTACATTTAATTAAGGTACAACATTTAGCAACTCACATGGTTGACAATTAAAATAGACACATCTAAGTATGCAGGCTCCCAGGGTAAAACTGTCCACATAGACCATCCTCTGCACCACCATTGACGTCATCCCTTTCACGGTGAGCTCCATGAGCGCTTCAAGCCTCACTTTCAGGGTAGTCTTTTCAGTCACGATTGCAGACTGACAGCTTTGAGAGCCGGTGGTGTGGAGGAGGCCTATGTGGACAGCTTTACTCCAGATGCCTGCATAATTAGATGTGCCTGTTTTAATCATCAACCTTGTGAGTTGCTAAATGTTGCACCTTGATTAAATGTAACCATATTTCTACACTTAGAGGCGCCACTCTCTTTTCTCTTTTATACTCTGTAGCTCCTGATGGATTTTGGTTCTAATCCCCTTGTGGAGGCTTCTATTTGTGGATGGACATTTTTATATACATTTTATATTTATATATATTTTTATTATATTTATATATATTTTATATGTATTTTTTAATACATTTTATGGATACCCAACCTATAACATTGCTATAATCTTTTTAAGCACTTAAGGACCTCCTGCACATATACGTTGGCAGAATAGCACGGCTGGGCACAAGCACGTACCTGTACATCCTCTTTAAGTGCCCAGCCATGGCACTTAAGGAAGGCATGAAAGAAGAAGGGAGGATTCAGCTAGTTCAAAAAAACGAACTAGTCCAAAAACTAACTAGTACTAAACAGGATGGGAGTACAGGGTAAAAAAAAAATACAAAAATCACACTAGTAAACAAATTGTGGTCGGCCTAAAACCGACACAAGATGTCAGCCTACTATGGAAAATAAGAAATAAGAAACCTCAAGCACAACAATACAAGATGTAAAAAATACATGAAAGCGGTGCAGTACAATATTACTATGCAGTTTACTCTAGACAACTTTTATAATTATTATTATTATACAGGATTTATATAACACACACATTTTACACAGCACTTTACAAAATAACACAGTAGAACATATTACAAATACCTTACAAAGAAATTGAATTAGCAGTTGTAGACCTACAATACCTTGCAAAAATATTCACCACCCTTGGCATTTTTCGTGTTTTGCTGCCTCACAACGTGGAATTAACATGGATTGTTTGAGGATTTGCATCAGTTAATTTACAGAACACGCCTACAACTTTGAAGATGTTTTTATTTTATTTTATTGTGAAACAAACAACAAATAGGACAAAATATTAGAAAAAGTCAATGGGCATAACTAGTCACCCCCCTAAAGTCAATCCTTTGTAGAGCCACCTTTTGCAGCTATCACAGCTCCAAGTCACTTTGGATAAATCTGTATGAGTTTGCCACATCTTACCACTGAGATTTTTGCCAATTCCTCCTTGCAAAATTGCTCCAGCCCCTTCAAGTTGGATGGTTTGCGCTTGTGAACAGAAAACTTAAAGTCTAACCACATATTTTCTATGGGATTGAGGTCTGGGCTTTGACTAGGTTATTTCAACACATTTACATGTTTCCCCTTAAACCATTCAAGTGTTGCTTTAGGTGTGTTTGGGGTTATTGTCCTACTGGAAGGTGAACCTCCATCCTATTGCCGCCACTGTGCCCTAACAGGTTTTGCTCAAGAATATTCCAGCACCATCCATCTTTCTCTCAACTCTGACCAGTTTCCCAGTCCCGACTGCTGAAAAACATCCCCACAGCATGATGCTGCCACCATTATGTTTCACTGTGGGGATGGTGATGTTTGGGTGATGTGATGTGTTGAGTTTGTGCCAGACATAGCATTTTCTTTACTGGCCAAAAAGTAAAATTGTAGTCTTATCAGACCAGAGCACCTCCCTCCATACATTTTGGGAGTCTCCCACGTACCTTTTTGCAAACTCAAAATGTGCCATTTAGTTTTTTGCTGAAAGTAATGGCTCTTCTGGCCACTCTGCCATAAAGCCCAACTCTTTGGAGCGTACAGCTTATTGTTGTCCTATGTACAGATACTCCAGTCTCTGCTGTGGAACTCTGAAGCTCCTCCAGGGTTACCTTAGGTCTCTGTGCTGCCTCTCTGATTAATGCCCTCCTTGCCCAGTCCGTGAGTTTTGGTGTGCGGCTGTCTCTTGGCAGGTTTGCTGTTGTGCCATCTTCTTTCCATTTGGTTATGATAGATTTGGTGGCGCTCCTAGAGATCCCCCAAAGATTTGGATATTTTTCTATACCTAACCCTGACTTGTTCTTCTCAACAACATTGTCCCTTACTTGTTTGGAGAGTTCCTTGGTCTTCATGGCAGTGTTTGGTTAGTGGTGCCTCTTGCTTAGGTGTTGCAGCTTCTGTTTTTTTTTTAAAAGGTGTGTATATGTAATGACAGATCATGTGACACTTAGATTGCACACAGGTGGACATCATTTCACTAATTATGTGACTTCTGGAGGTAATTGGTTGCACCAGAGCTTTTTATGGGCTTCATAACAACGGAGATTAATACATACGCACATGCTAATTATCAGTTGTTTATTTTTGAAAGATAGTTTTATGTATATAATTTCCTAATTTTATTTCACCAACTTAAGGCTCATACACACGGTCGGACTTTTTGCCAACAAACTTCAAAATGAGCAAGTTTTCTAAGTAGTCTGACCGTATGTACTCTCCATCGGACAAACTTTTTTGGGTTTAATCAGACAAAAAGTTTGGTCTGCAAACAGACAAACTTTACGTTAACAAGAGTCCGATGGTGTCTAGTCCGACCGTGTGTACAGCAAGCAATCGGACTTTTGTACGAAGTACAAACGCGCATGCTCAGAAGCAAAGACAATATTAAAAATATATGTATTTAAAAGAGCACATTCGTGACGTGGCAAGTTCTGAAATCAAGAAAAGCAGCACACATTCTCGTCTTCTTTATAATGTGATAATACTAAAAGCTGCTTTGCTGGTGATACTGACAGAGTAAAGACAAATGTCTTTACTTTGGATTAGTGAATTTTGGTTATAGGAATCAAACATATTTCTATATTTTTTTGGGATCAAGTTAGCACAACCCCATTGCGCAACATGTCTGCTTGACGAACGGCTGTTCAGAAACTAACAACATTGCACGAAACTGAAAATCGTGAATGCACACAGACGAAACCTCTACTAACTCTCGTTTAGCAGAAGGAGCCAAAAGGGTGACGCTGGAGAATTGAACTTCCTCTTTTAAACTCTCGTCAGTACGTTGAAACGTCACTATGTTCGTGTTCGTTGCCGAAAAAGTCAGAGCTATGGGTCACATGCTATGGGTGTGACCGAACAACTCCCTTCGGACAAAAATCCAAGGGAGAGTTTGTTTGATGTCCGATCGTGTGTATAAAGTATTAGACTATTGTGTTCTGATTCATCACATATAATTTATATATATATATATATATATATATAAAAAAAAACATTGAACTAAAGGCTGTAACAAAATAGGTAAAAATCCAAGTAACTGTATGTATATTTTGTTTCTAATGTGAAGGTCTGTCACACAATAAATCCTTCGGTATGCTTTCAATAAAGCAACATTCTAAATCTATGAATATAGAAAAAGACACTGAGAAGATTTAGCGCTAAGATATAGTAGGTAATACCCCATACAGTTTGATGTAGTTTGTAGCTCTGCACTTTAATGATCCAGTATGGTATAAGATGAGATGGTGAGTCATTGGTGTATAAGAATCATTCTCCTACATTGTGGAATTCAGTAAAAAGCTCCTAAGGACTTACTATTCTTCAAAGTAACTGATTGCTGGAGCGTGCATGCTTCAACATACATCTAGCACAATCTGACAACTAAAATATTACATCATTGCAACACACTGCTACTATATGTGTGGGCTGTCAATGAAGCTTTGCTAGTCTTTGGCAACCTCTAAATTAAGTACTTTAGTGCTCTTGTCAGGCAGTTTAGAATTAAGTAACCGACTCCCCTGGATACATTTAGCCCTACTATGATTTTCCAGAAAAAGTATTTTTTTATTTTTATTTTTTTACAGCACCACACCACTTTGTTTCTAATGTTATGAGAATAATTATGGTATATTTAAAGCCCAAATGTAATCCTGCAAATAACACACTTTCTGTTCTTTTGTGCTTACGCTCATTTCCCAACGGTATCAATGTTTGTTACCCTGGCTGGCCTTCAGACATATTTGCCTTTGTTCATTTTCTATTACATGGTAGTTAACCCCTTGGCGCTGACCGCCTTCTGGCCCTTTTACTACTCAATTTAAGTTTTAAAGGCAGTGGTTCTCAACCTGTGGGCTGTTCCTAGAGCCCTTGTGATTATAGTTGCCATTAAAAGTCCCCACTACAGTTCTCAGATCAGCAGATGACCTTGATCAAAAGTACCTAAGTTGGCTGATCAGAACTCCCCCCGGCACTGCCACTCGTCCCATTCTACCTCTAGTAGTTAACATTAGTGGAACATTATAACAGTCACTTAAATACCATTGTATGCGTAAAGAGCTGTTTTCAAGGTGAGCTGCGGTGGCTCAACGCGATTGGCACTGCGCTGACAAGCTGTTCACCTCTGCAGCCAAGGGGTTCGGATCCCGGTCTCGGCTGCATGTGAATTGAGTTTGGTGGTCTCAGCCCGGCTCCCAGTGGGTGTGCTATGCGAGGTAAGCCTGCGCTTAGTACGCCCACCCCCCTCCCGCAAAAACCACCACACTTACACGCACTCGAAATTGGGTTAACATGCACGCCCTTTGGCCACGCGGTCTCTAAAAAAAGAGAGGCGAAGGACTAACAGGGCTGGCTGAGCGGGCTAGATCCTCTCACTCCCTCATAGGGGAGTCCCTCTGCCCCATTGGGCTTCAAAGCGGAGCAGGTAGGGCGGGCTGTGTGGGAGGACCCCCTCACACCCGCCATTGCCACCCGGGGGCATGGAGAAAGATGGCAGATTGCCTCTGGGGAGGTCTGCCTACTCCCAACTCCTGCAGTTCGGCTCCTCTCTCGAGTACACGCACAAAATACACTTTTAAAAAAAAAGAGCTGTTTTCAAGTTCTGAACTGCTCATACATATATAGAAAAGGAAAACAAACAATTTATCCAAATAAAATTATTATAATAAAATACGAATAAAAATAAGCAATAAAGATGACTGGTTGTCTGTTTTTAGGGATGTTCAGCTGGGCATTAACTCTTTCACTGCCAAGTTTCTACACCGAACAGACCTACAGAAGTGCCCACTGGTGGTCAGGTCAGTACGGTGTACAGTCCTCATTTCCCCCTCTCCTATAACCTTAAAAGAAAGTAGGGTGAATGGCAAATGTATGCTTGTGCCACATCAAGTATGTATGAGAAAAGAAAAAGGGGGTTCCCCTGGGTGGACTTTTAAGGCACTAATAGTATTCCAAAATATACAGGATATTGAGAGTAAAAAAATAGTTTTATTCACAATTGTACATATTAAAAAAAAAATATGAAATATTGAATTAAAATATACAGTTCCAATGATTGTCACCATATAAGTAAATACATGAAGAACCTTTTTTATACCCAACACGTTTCGGGGTAACCTTCTTCAGGGTTGTGTAGAGAAGGACAATTAGTTCATCTAAGCATAAAAATACATAGAGTTAATTACATGCATTTAGAACATTATTAAATACATACAAAACGTTTTCTTTATATGTGATGTATATACATATAATCATTCACTTACGTATTGTAAAGGATGATGAATATTTCATTGGATACAATTTTTTAAAATGATGACGAACCCCCCCCCCCCCAAATAAAAAAATGTACAAAAGTAAAAAGGTAACAAAAACAAACATAGTAAGACCCCCAAGGTCTGCACGCACTCACCCCTTCACGGTGATGGAACCCCCCCCACTCACTCCTCCATAGTGACGGACCACTCTCAAAAAAATACCCTAAAAAATGTTACAAAAGTAAAAATAAAAAAGTAAAAAAACATAGTAAGACCCCCAGGTCCACCCGCACTCACCCCTTCATGGTGATGGACCCCTCCACGGTGACAGACCCCTCTGCACTCACTCACCCCTCCACGGTGACGCCCTCCCCTATTCATTCACTATTGTCACAAGTGGGTGAGTTTGGGGTTCAATTCTCTGCGTCCCGAGCCCAACCTTTTTCAAGCCAATTAGATTCTCAGGCTCTAATCATGTGGCTTGAAAAAAATATATCATACAAACATATGAGTCTGGCACCCTGTAGGGCAATGGTGCCCCAGCACCCCTAATGGACCAGCAACTCCTGGTAAGACCCCTTTCACATGGAGCAGACTCTGAAAAACCAGAGCATACACAGCATACCATTACAGGGATGCACAGAGGTTCCGTGCATCTCTGTTTAGGCAGTCCCATTGATGTGATTTGGGATGCAGCAACTGCACCAACAGACCTGTTGCTCCCAATTTTACATCCATGTAGGTCCGTATGCATGTCCCTGAGCTCACACTGTCTGCGTTCGGGGTCACGTACCCACAGGGATGTCAGATTGGGAACAGCAGCCTGTGCAGCCATTTACATAAATGGGACTGGCTGTACAGGGATGCACAGAACACCTGTGCATCCCTCTGCGGGTAAACATGGCCCACCATGGGCGTATACTTTAGTATGCCACATGTGAACAATGCTTTAGTAGCAATTTAGCAGAAATTTGAAGTTATGTTGTGTTTATGTGCACTATTAATGATTTTAGTGTATTTTTTTGTGAAAAGATTGTTTTGATAAAAATTGCCGCAAATATTGCGCTGCCTTAAAAATCAGTAGCACTTTCTTTCTATTCTACTAGCCGTGTGCTTTCAAAAAATGTATGTTTTGGGGGTGCTGTATGTGAATAATGAAAACCTCCAAGTTACTTGAGACATTTTTGGGTACGTTAAATTTTCACCATTTTGCAAAAATTATGTTATTTGGATACCGTATTTACTGGTACATGTTTGTGTACATTCGATTTTCACCATTTTGCAAAAAGGCACAATGTTAAATTTACAAATATTTGTTATTTATTAACTCCATACAAGTTAAGCTTTTGTAAAATTTGCTGAATATATTAACTGGTGATAATCACGATTTTAGTGGAATTTTAGTAAAAATATTGTTTTAATAAACATTTGCGCAAATATTGTGGGAACTTTAGAAGTTAGTAGCACCTTCTTTTTATTCTACTGGTCATGTTCTTTCAGAAAATATATGATTTGGGGGGTCTCTTACAAACTTTAAAGGAAAAAAATTGCAAAAATGGTCTGGCCACCCGAGTATACAAAATGGAACACCGGGCCTGGCAGCAAAAGGGTTAAGTCTCTTTGCAAATGCAAGGACCTCATAATATGTCCTGCAGACAAGGGAGGAGGAGTCATTCTGCTTCAGTCGGCAGTGAGCCTTTGTCGTAAGCAGAGGTTTTTTTTTCAGGTCTACATCGGGGGCATTGTTTTTTTATTTTTAATAAAGGAATTTCAAAATCTCTGTGTGTTTTTATTTATTTTTGATACTTTTTGGTGAATGAGTAGGGGCACAATGTAGGCACCAACATGCACAACGGCGCTTTGGGGTGGGGAGGGGCAGAGTATTACTACATGTCCCCCAGGGCAGTACCTGGACATTTTCTCTTTTCGGGAGTTCTGTTGTGAACTGAACAGGGTGGTGTTCGGCCCATCTCTACTTGCCAATATTAAAAAATGATTTAGGAGGCATAGCCTGTTGAGGCATTATTTCACCTGTCACAATAAAGATCCTTCTTCTGTGAAAATTTTGGGCAACTATAAACATATTGCTCACTGGCACAGCAGTAACATTAAAAGAGAAATATCCAGATGTGAACCGCACTGGATTGAGGACCTACACTCTGTTTGGATTGAACTGGGACTTAAAGGGGTTGTAAAGACAAAAATATTTTCCTCTTAAATTAAAGTCTGACAGTAGCTGATGAAGTAAAAAGTAATGTTTTGCATTATAACTAGTTAGATACCTGTTGAAATCAAGCTGTTTTATTCACCTTCGTCACTCCTGAATCGTTATTCTCACTGACTTCCTGGTTTGCGGTGCACGTTCATTCTTGCTACATCACAGCCTAATGGGAACTACAGTTCCCATTAGGCTTAGCCTCCATGCCTGTGAGGGATAAGAGAGCATCTTCACGCAGGGCTGTAGTCATAGGGAGGGGGTGAGCACATTCTGCTTTCCGATTCGCTCAACGCGATTGGCACTGCACTGACAAGCCATTCACCTCTGCAGCCAAGGGTTCGGATCCCGGTCTCGGCTGCATGTGAATTGAGTTTGGTGGTCTCAGCCCGGCTCCCGGTGGGTGTGCTATGTGAGGTAAGCCTGCGCTTAGTACGCCCACCCCCCTCCCACAAAAACCACCACACTTACACGCACTCGAAATTGGGTTAACATGCACGCACTTTGGCCACGCGGTCTCTAAAAAAAGAGAGGCGAAGCACTAACAGGGCTGGCTGAGCGGGCGAGATCCTCTCACTCCCTCATAGGGGAGTCCCTCTGCCCCGTTGGGCTTCAAAGCGGAGCAGGTAGGGCGGGCTGTGTGGGAGGACCCCCTTACACCCGCCATTTCCACCCGGGGGCATGGAGAAAGATTGCCTCTGGGGGAGGTCTGCCTACTCCCAACTCCTGCAGTCCGGCTCCTCTCTGGAGTACACGCACAAAATACACTTTAGAAAAAAAAAAAAAGATTGCACCTTTTTTCTGGAGAAATCATCTATCGCAACAAGCATTTGTTGTTGGTGGCTTTTCTTATTGGATTTGTAGCAATTGTTTCATCTGACACAAGTTGGGACTATATACTGTATTTATTGGCGTATAACACTCACTTTTTTACCCTGAAATTAGAGGGTAAACTGTGCCTGCATGTTATACGAAGGGGGCTTTTGAAAGTATTTTTCCTGAAACTTCCCTCTTAAATTTAGGGTGCGTGTTATACTCCTGTGCATTGTTTGGCATTGATTGCCAACTGGACATTAATTGATTATTATCATTATTGATTTATTTTTCACAGGATATCCCTCTTTGTTTACACATATGGGTATACTCAAATAGCACCCCCTACCACTTAAAAACTAATCCTATAGTGTATACAAAAAAAAAAAATTGCTGTGCGTCGCTAAAGTGTTCGGGTTTGGCTTGATGAAAAGATGGCAACCCTAGGCTCCATGCAAACATAAACATTTCTAAAACACACAGATTCTCTGTCAGTTTTCTTGCCCAGTTTATCATATGCCCCCTCCTTCCCCTGTGATCACCTAATTAAGCTTTATTCTACTAGTGCAGTTTACCTCTGGACTAAATGCTTCATGATAAGTACAAACACCATTATAAATAAATGAACAGATGTTACAGCACTAGTGCTATAGTGAGCAGCGTGTTCATTATTAAAGTAAAAAAAAACTAGTTTAATTATACAGTGCCGCATGTACTTTATTAGTGCATAGATAATTACAGATTGAAGGCACATAATTAACTTCTTGGCATACACTGTACTTTTACATATATAGACATTTCTGGATGGAATAGATAACAAAAAATACTGCTGTAATCAGGGAAATACAATTGTGTCCTATAAATGAAGGAAAATTACTTCCTGTGCGTGTGTTTCAACCATGCATGAATGTAAAACACCTAACCAGCAATGACATAATGTAGGTTTGATCTACAGTAAGTGTATATTTATCAATTACTTATCTAAGCATTCTAAATCATTTTGATATAATTGTTACGTTATCGTGACTGCAACTACAATGTGTTTTATACCATAAACCAATGAATTTCACATCATTTTAAAAATGGAAGGTACAGTAGGTTAAGAGACAGGGAAATCATTCTGCTTTTAGAATGGAAAGCTGAAAAAGTCACTTAAAGCAGAGTTCCAGTCCCCCAAGTCCATTTTTTTTAATATTCCTCTGTAATTTGGTCCACTTTATATGCAACATTTAGAGAGTATTTATAGTGTAGTCCTTTTAATTTATGTTAAAAAAGAGTAAAACTTCCTGGATCTCAGAAGCTGTCAGGGTCTGTGTCCACTGTGGGCATATGAAGCCCTCTTGTATCTATTTCAGGGATTCAGTGCATCTGGCTCCTCCTATCTGCGTCATTTCCAGTCAGGAAATAGCACAATATTTTGATATTAGGCAACTCCCATGGACTCCTGGGATACATGACGCCGATATCCCAGGTATTCATGGGGCGCACCCAATTCCGTCATCACCTAAGCGGCCGGAGCCGGAAGTGCTCCAGAAGATAATAAATTAAAGGCGTTTAGAAAAAAAAAGTTCAAGAAGGAAATGGGGATGGACATTGGATTTATTGTAAGTGAAAAAAATGACTGGAACTCTGCTTTAAAGTATCATCTTGCTTAGCACACCCCTGCACAATCGTTTTTTGCTTAGGCATATTTTGTTTTTGTCTCTCCTGTATTTAGCAGAGCAGAATTTAATTCTATAGGCTGATCTGAGTTTTGCAGGCTGCTAGTCTGGCTGCTTCACCATGTTTCTGGAGCTTCCAAGAATATATTGGGCAGCAATAGATAGATAGATAGATAGGCAATAGATAGGCAGCCCGAATATTTATGCAGCCCCAGCAACCCCTGGAGAAGTGTGTCCAGATGGTGGCTGGGGAGTGTATAAATAACTTGAAGCCCAGAGGACTGGGTTCTTGTCTAGGGGAGAAGTTCCCAGCCAAGGAGGGTTACCTGCATTCCTGGTTGTATTGCTGAAGGTTCACCCTGTTTATCAGGATCCAGCTTTTGTTGAGAGGGCCTGCTAGCCACTTAGCCACCAAAGAGGGGTACCATTAAAGACCTGCCTTGAGAGTTCACGGGTGGAGCCTGTCTGCTAGAATCAGAGTCCCATTCTGTGCTGGAAGGATGTTGTGAGTACTGATCAAAAGGGGGAAAGGATTCTCAGTGACTTTTGCTTTTATCACCCCTTCTTCTCAAAGTACAAGGCTTGCCTGGGCCAATGCTATCAGTGTCACAGTGCTGTCCACTTAATGTCTCACTGCCTAATGTACAGTTCAACAGAGCTACTACAAAGATGAATGTTCTTATTGTTCCAGTTAGTAATGTGGAGTATCCCACAGCTCCCTGACCCATCTGAGTTAATACTCTAATAAAGCCTTTAAAAAGGCAACCCTTATGCACTGTGTTTCCTGAATCAGAATGTGAATATTATGTTTGCCTGGCTGCTGCCAGTCAAGGGTAGCACTACACTTGTACCATAGGAAAGATGGTTGTTACTGTAACTTCCATAATTTGATTGGTTAGGAGCCTGTTTTCTGGTGTAGCAATAGCTTCTATTCATACTGTAGGCATTTGTTTATGTCAAAACTTATTTTCAACCCATTCAACTTAATTAAAATGCAAAAGCTGCTTAAAGCAGCATAATGTACTGTAGCTCAAAAGGAAGTTGAGAAGGAGGTCAAAAGTACCTCTGAAAAAACTCCAAAGGACCAAAGAAGCATCTCAAACTAATCTCAAGTGCAAGCTGAAGGCACCTTAATCTAAGCTGCTTTTGCATATCTACACAAATAAAAGATCAAACAGCTTTCTGGAGTACTGGAAAGCAGCAAAACAAAAGTGCTGTGAAATATTCATTTTTTTCTGGCAAAACATGCAAATGTTCATGCCGCAAACTTCAAACACACCTGCCAAACATAGTGGAGGAGTGAGTCTATATTACATTTAATGATTAGTGAACTAGGCAATGTTTGGTTTGCTGGACTTCCATTGAACCCAGTGGGAAGTCTGCAAACACCAAATATAACGCTGAACCCCATTAAAATCTATGAGAACCACATCTTGCTTCATTTTTCAGGGCTAATTTGCAAGTTTTTTCTTAAAAAAAAGGGTATAGGTAGCTGGATGCTGCCATGTGGAACATGTACGAATATAAAATGTTTTTCGCAAATATCCTACAGCAGGGAGAGGGTCATTTATATGGCTTAAAAGGCAACATTAAAAATACATGAATCCCTAAAATAACAAGCCTTGGGGATGTTTTAACCCTTGCACATAAAGCTGTGGAGCTGTGTACTCATTTAAGAGTGACATTGTTTACAAACAGCAGCCAGGGATCTGTCATTCAGCAGCAGCAGCACTGCTGCTGCTGAATGACAGATAGCCAGCCTACCTATATTGGTCTATTGGTAAATAAACCAGGGGAACTGTCATTTAGCAGCGGCAGCATTACTACTGCAATCCTGTGGTTTGTTTACAAACAGAAGCTGGCTGGAAATCAGTTTTTTTAGTTGCAGACCATATTTGGTCAATATCACCCAGATACAGACACAGGGCCAGATTCTCAGAGGCGTTACGACGGAGTATCTCAGATACCCAGTCGTATCGCCTTTTTTTGGTCCTCGTATCTATGCGAGTGATGCTTAGCATCACTTTTGCATAGATACGCTTCTACATCCGACAAGTGTAAAAGCATTACACTTTCGGATCGTAGGTGTAATGACAACTCCGGCCACTAGGTGGCCTTCACGTTGTTTTTTCATTTGCATATGCAAATGAGGCTAGTACGGCGATTCCCGAACGCTTTTACGCCGCCCCGTCGACGCGTACGTCGTTTACGGACTCGTAAGGTTACCCCAGCTTCTATGTGGAGTAACCTTACGAAGTTCCGTCGGATGCCGTCGGGTGCCGTCGGACGCCATGTTAAGTATGGCGTCGGGTCAGCGTTGGCTTTTTCCGTTGCTTACGTAGTTTTACTAACTCGTTCGCGAATAGGGACTTGGGTAAATGACGCTCACGTCGTTTTGACGTCGGTTTCAACGACGCTTCCCGACGTGAGCTGGAGCATGCGCACTGGGCTTTTTCCCCGGCCGGCGCATGCGCAGTTCGTTCGACGCTGGGGCGCGCTTAATTTAAATACAAGCCGCCCCATTTGAATTGCGCGGGCTTACGCTGGGCCATTTTCGCTACGCCAACGCAAACTACGGAGCAAATGGTTAGAGAATACGGCACTTGCTCTAGTACGATGCGGCGGCGTAGTGTAAATGGCTTACGATATGCAAGCCAGTTTTTGTATGAGAATCTGGCCCGGATTGTCTCATTTTAAACCTGCTTTTATATGGTCTAATTTTAGACTTTCCGTGCAGCTGATAAGCACATTGGGCCAGATTCAGGTAGATGGGAGAATCTACTCTGGAGTAACGTTTCTGCGCATGCTCCAGCTCACGTTGGAAAGCGATGTCAAAACGACGTGATCGTCACTTACGCAATGCCCTATTCGCGAACGAGTTAGTAAAACGACGTAAGCGACGGAAAAAGCCGACGCTGACCCGACGCCATACTTAACATGGCATCCGACAGCACCCGACGGCATCCGACGGAACTTCATAAGGTTACTCCTCATAGAAGCAGGGGTAACCTTACGCGGACGAAAACCACATACGCGACGACGGGGCGGCGTACTAGCCTCATTTGCATATGCAAATGAAAAAACAACGTAAAGGCCACCTAGTGGCCAGAGTTGTCATTACAACTACGATCCGCAAGTGTAATGGTATTACACTTGTCGGATGTTGAAGCGTATCTATGCCAAAGTGATGCTAAGCATCACTCGCATAGATACGAGGCAAAAAAAACGGCGATACGACGGGGTATCTGAGATACTCCGTCATAGCGCTGCTGAGAATCTGGCCCTCCGTCTACATGTCAGCAAAAGCAACACCATTAGGGACGAGCTGAGCACCCACACTTGCAGGACAACAATCTATATGCCAACATGCAGAGCTGCCATCAGGGGGGTACAGACATTACTCCTGTAAGGGGTCCGGGGGTCCCCAGGGGCCCGGATGGGAACCCCCCCTCTTTTTTTATTTTATTTTTATATTAAAAATTTTTTTTTTTTTTGATATTTTTATTTTATTTTTTACTAAAGGCCCCCGAGGTCCCTGGATGGCCAACACCCAGGGGCATCCTTGCTCATAGCTATACTACTGACTTTAGATGAGCACAGAAGGAGGAGGGCACGGAGGAGGGCACGGGAGAGGATATACCGCACACGCATAGACCTCTTTGGCATGAGTGATTCTGAGGTGTATCGCATCTTCAGATTCACCCCTCATGCCATCCTGGAATTAACCACAACCCTGCAGGAGGACATCACCAGCCCAACACACCGCTCACATGCAGTGCAGCCACTGGGCAAGGTCCTGGCAACACTCCATTTCCTTGCCAGTGGCTCTTTTCAGCGTACAAGTGGAGTGGTGGCAGGAATGTCACCCCCACATTCAAAAAAAATGCCCAGAAAAAAAAAAAAAAAAAACAGCAAAATAAAAAAAAAACTCTCCAAATCACTCTCCAAAAATCTCAAAGACACGTCACAAACCAACGAACACTAACAATCAACAGAACAAAAGCACCTTGCTGTAGGAAGGGTAAAAATTGGATGTACTTTTGCAATGGAAGGGCATTTCTCTCGGTCTATTTAAGCACTGTGCATAGCTCACTAAGTCTGACGGGCCTAGTTCCTACAGTATCTAACTGATTGCGCCGTTAGCATGCTCAAAGAGGTGCTGACCATAGTCTGCTTCATGTGCACATGCCCAGTCTAGCCGGCCCTTCATTTGCATGGGGTCACGGCTCACTTCAATGGAACACGCCCACGTCCTTCCCACTTTGAATTACACCGCCTTACGCCTCGGAATTTACATTGCACCGGTGCAAATTTGGACGAAAATACTACGAGGATACAGTACTTGCGCCTCGAAATTAAGCCGGTCTAACTTAAAGGAGTTACACTACGCCGGTCCAAAAATGCGCCGATTGTACGTGAATCTGGCCCAAAGTATTTAATGTATTCCAGATTTATTACCATTATTTATATCCCCCAACTTAGTACAAACCTTTCCCGCACATGCTTCATTTAAAGTCCCGCTCGCTCCTTTCTCTATGATTTAAAATATATTCTAAACAGAAAAAATGTCTATAAAATATATATTTAGTCATTAGGGTGAAAAGAGCCACTGCCAAGTAAATGGAGTGTTGCCAGTACCTTGCCCAGTGGCGGTCGGCAGATCCTCTCCCGTGCCCTCCTCCGTGCCCTCCACCTTCTGCGCTCATCTAAAGTCAGTAGTATAGCTATGAGCATAGATGCCCCTGGCATGGTGGCATACAGATTGTTGTCCTGCAAGTGTGGCTGCTCAGCTCGTCTCTAACGGTGTTGCCTTTGCTGACATGTAGACGGTTTGTCTAAATTTAAGAAAGCTTTTATAAGGTTTAATTTTAGACCGGCCGTGCAGCTGATGCGCACAGGGCATAGCCTGCACCGCACAAACTTACTTTTGTGGATCGGCGTATCTCCCTCATTTGCATATTTGCATAGGAAATCAATGGTGTGGACGGAATAAATGTGCACCTAGACGGAATAAATGTGCACCTAGGATGTGCAGGCATAGGCAAGTTAGGCCGGAGTATCTCAAGATACTCCGGTGTAAGTGCTTTGTGAATCTGGCCCAATGTACCTACTCATTCACGTGGGAGAGACGATATCTGGGGGCCTCCTATTTATTAGACCATGGTTGAGGGAAAGAGGCCATTGTCCTCACCAACATTGGGAAAATATTCTTTGCCACAGGGGTCTCCCCTAGCAAGGCACCTCCCCCTACATTGAGGGCATGTGGTCTGGTATGGTTCAGAAGCAGAGCTACATGCACATCCTCCCCTATTTTCCCTGATTCAATAAGTGGTCCGTTTAAGATTTTAGGTAGGACCCCACCCATCTATTTTTTGCATAAGGATCATCTGATAAGTTTTTTTGGGAAAGCTCTGTTTTTATTTTATTTTTTTGCAAGGAGTCCCTCTTTAAATTCATACCAGAAGCAAAGGGTAATTTACAAAGAAGAACAATTATACAATTTTAAAATTTTAATTTCTTCCACATCATATTTCATTACCAGTTTCGTTAAAAACAAAAACACCCTCCAAATGTCACCCAAAATACATAGAAAACTGCTATATATGTGGGCAGTACAGAAAGTAGTGCAAAAGTGGGTATAACTTTCTTTAACTCACATACAGTAGGTCATTCAAATTTATCATGTTGGTTGAGTAACTCTTCTGCTTTTTTATTGCAGGTAAATAATGGATTCCAAGCAGAAGCAACATGCCGTCGCTAACTTCTAGGTGAAGGAAGGGTGTAGGCTGTCTGACATCCACAGACAGCTACAAAATGCTTACAGAAATAACACCATTGACAAGAGCAATGTTTACAGATGGATGAAGTTGTGTAATGAAAGGTAAGCCAGCAATGAAGAAAAAACACTCAGTGGGAGACCATCAACTGCAACCACTAACATGAATTGTCAGCAAATGGGCAAATTGATTTGCATGGACAGTTGAGTCACATTCTTGTTGCTTGCTGCACAACTGTACTGTGATCACAATGCCATGAAGAAACTTAGGGTATCAGAAAATGTGTGCAAAGTGGGTACCTCAGCAGTTGACACTCGTTTTAAAAGAAAGGGTGGAAGTCTGCTCTGATCTACTAGAAGCATTGGAAGCCAATGAAGACAGTTCATTTACCGATCCGGTGACAGTAGATACAATTTGGCACATTTTTTTTAAACCAAAAACAAAGAAACAGTCCATGGAATGACATCACACCTCTTTCCCAAGACCTAAAAAGTTCAAGAGCCAGCAATCAGCACAGACAGTCATAATGACTGTTTTCTGGGATGACAAGAGTGTCATTCTTCTTAATTTTCTGGACCGTGGCCATACCATAACCAAAGAGTAGTACAATGAGAAACTTTAAAAAGCTTAGAGAAGCCATTAGGAAAAAGAGACCCAAAAAGAATTTAAAAACAATCCACATTCACTATGACAATGTGAAACCACACACATCTTTGGCAACAAATCAGACAATTGACAAATTCAGCTGGTTAGTGGTCCTTCATCCATCGTACAGTCCAAATTTAGTGCCCTTAGATTTCCTCTTGTTCAATTCAATGAAGGGTAGTCTTCAGGGATAATGATTTGATGACACGGGTGAGGTGGCTGTAAAGAAGTGGATACGACAGTGTACACCTGTAACGGAATGCACCGTGACAGACTGAGATATTCCTATGTCTAGGGTCACCTTATGTCCACTAGGGCCATAGGGTGACAAAGAATCATAATTCATATATTACAGTGAGTCATACCTTTGTATAATATGCTATTGAAATATCTTAAGGTGTTGGCTATTCACTGTAAAGACATTCCGTTGAAGGTGTTGATTGCACCCACTCTCACAAGACTCTGCCATTGTGTGATAAAACTGTCTAGATAACTTATTCAACTAGATGTCTGTGTTTTATTCAAGGTTAATTGAACACTATTGAAGATGCGGTGCCGACAAGTCTACATGTCTAGCTACCAATTAAAGAATTATCCTCAGTGAGTGAATAGGGGGGTGGGGACTGCATTGTCCTGTGATTAACTGCATTATGCTTGAAACTGTATAAGAAGCTGAGAAAATACCAATAAAGGAGTCATATCTTTGAAGCAAGTGCAGAGCTTGAGTCTCGTCTTGTTTATGGGAATGGATATGGATCGTGTATGCAAGATTGTCGCAGTGTGTCAGATAAGCTTGTCGTGGTTGGATGGAAGGTCGTAAGCGGTGGTGACCTTTACATTTGGTGGCATAGCAGTGGGATGATTCCATCTTCAGAAGGACGGCTACAAGGACACATGACAATGGAGACGGTGTATGAACGGATGAAGCTCTCTTCCCTCATGGACTTACTGGAGAGCCGGGGCAGACCAGCCAGCAACCGTAAGAAAAGGGACATTATCACAGAACGGGTCGAAATGGATAGAGCTAAAAGGCCCGCCGTAATGGACAGGACACCCGAGGAAGAAAGTTTTGATCGGGCTGTTAACCTAAGACTGGCACATTATGGTCCTAACTCTCCACCGGAGATCAGGGACCGAGTTATTGCGGCTCTGAATGCCACCTTGCTACAGAGAAGAAGTGCTGCAGCAGCTGAAGTCACAGCAGCACCAACTAAAGAGAGAGGAGAGGTGCAGATACCAGTCTCCATGGAAGAGGAATTCCAAAGAAGGTTACAAGAGATGCGGATACAGCATAGAGGACCAGTATCAGAGGAGGTCCTGTTGGGATGGTCGGATGTGATTCGGTGCCAACTCTGGAAGGAAGCGTTAGCTCGGGAGCAGCAAAACCAAGGAAAGGTCCTGCCCTCCATCTATGCAAGGTACTGGCCGCAGTATGACGTACGAATGCTGTTGTTGGGGAAACAACCGAAGCAGGAGTGGACAGCTGAGTTAAGCAGGCTGATCCGGGCAGAGATGCAGCTGAATTAAAGCTACAGAGCCCTCCAGTGGTATGTAGCCCAAGAGTGCCCGTGGCCAGCAGATGACAGCCCCGCAGAAGGCCATGACTATGATGGCCTGGGATTATTGTATTGGAGGATGTCCAGTGATCCAGACTTCAGGGATGATCGGGAGTGGCGCTTGGAGGACATAATGGAGCACAGAGAGGAAAAATTGAATATCTCTGGAGGCCACTGGTCACAGGAAGATTTAGAATTTCTGGCCATTCAAGAATGGGAGCTGGAGGTCGCCTACAGACAGCTACTAGACTCGGCTCAGCAGCAGGGTGGGGCTCCCATTGCCTGAGACTATGAGGAAAGTTCAGATGACAACTGTGAACTCCTGGTTGATGAATCAGCAGTGGAAAAAATGGAGATTGCCATCCCTAAAGCCGAAGCAGATGGTGTGGAGTTCCAGAGAGCCGGGGCGGTTGGCCCCTCTCTCCAGCAACAAGCTGAGGTGGTAAAGCTTTTACCAACAGCTGAATCACTGGCAACAGAGCAGGGTGCCCCAAGCCTCTGCTCCCAACTAGCAGAAGAGGGGACCCTGTGGTAGTGGATGGGACTGTGGTCTCCACTCACAGCAACCCAGCGGAAGAGCTGGCAACAGAACAGAGGGTCACAGACCTCTGCTCTCCACTAACGGAAGAGGGGGACCCTGTGGTGGTGGATGAGACTGTGGTCTCCACTCACAGCAACCCAGCAGAAGAGCTGGCAACAGAGCAGAGTGTCATAGGCCTCTGCTCCTCATTAACAGAAGAGGGGAACCCTGTGGTAGTGGATGGGACTGTGGTCTTCACTCACAGCAACCCAGCGGAAGAGCTGGCAACAGAGCAGAGTGTCATAGGCCTCTGCTCCTCACTAACAGAAGAGGGGGTTCCTGGGGTAGTGGATGGGACTTCAGTCTCCACTGGCACAACCCCAGAAAATGGTACAGGACTGGGACAGGAGGATGTTGGCTTTGCTTTGCAAGCACCGGGGGGTTTTCACCAAGCACCAGTGGATGGGACTTCAGTCTCCACTGGTATACCCCAGGAAGGGGGGGCAGTTGGCCCAGACCCCCAGCAGCATGATGGACTGAGCCCAGCCACCCTGCCTTCTCACCAGCGGCAGGCGTGTTCTCTGAGAGAGGCAGAGGTTGGCGGGGTGAGTAATGCTCAGTTTGGAGCCATTTATTTGGGGTACAGTATGGATACCAGCATTGAAGGACTGGAACTATTGACGGACTTCGGAGTCAACCCATTTGGGGTTACCACCTGTGTCCGTCTCCCACCGAAAGGGGAGAGATGTAACGGAATGCACCGTGACAGACTGAGATATTCCTATGTCTAGGGTCACCTCATGTCCACTAGGGCCATAGGGTGACAAAGAATCATAATTCATATATTACAGATGGGACATTATTAATACTTCATTTTAGGACTGAGATATCACAAGGAGTTCATGATGACATGACCAGGTCAACCAGACAGTGAGTCATACCTTTGTATAATATGCTATTGAAATATCTTAAGGTGTTGGCTATTCACTGTAAAGACATTCCATTGAAGGTGTTGATTGCACCCACTCTCACAAGACTCTGCCATTGTGTGATAAAGCTGTCTAGATAACTTATTCAACTAGATGTCTGTGTATTATTCAAGGTTAATTGAACACTATTGAAGATGCGGTGCCGACAAGTCTACATGTCTAGCTACCAATTAAAGAATTATCCTCAGTGAGTGAATAGGGGGGTGGGGACTGCATTGTCCTGTGATTAACTGCATTATGCTTGAAACTGTATAAGAAGCTGAGAAAATACCAATAAAGGAGTCATATCTTTGAAGCAAGTGCAGAGCTTGAGTCTCGTCTTGTTTATGGGAATGGATATGGATCGTGTATGCAAGATTGTCGCAGTGTGTCAGATAAGCTTGTCGTGGTTGGATGGAAGGTCGTAAGTGGTGGTGACCGTTACAACACCTGTATTTTTTCCAACAAGGATTCAAGAGTTGGGTTCATTATGGTGCAAATGCAATGCTTGTGATGGAGACTATGTTAAGTAGCACCATAGTATAGAGGAGAGTTACTCTACCAACATATGAAATTTGAATGACCTAATGTATGTAAGTTAGTTAAAGAAGTTATGCCCACATTTGCATTCCTTTCTGTACAGCCTTTGTAATTTAAGGGAACTTTAGAGGGGTCTGAATGCTTTTTCCCTTTAAAAAAAAAGGTCACTGGTACATGAGTACTGAGTGCTTTTTCACTTTAAAAAAAAAAAAGGGTCACTGGTACATGTTTTTCAGGGCAGTGCCCACATCTTTTTTTTTTCATTCTTCCTTTTAATACTTTGCCTATTATCCCAGAAAATGGGCATTTTTGATTTGACAGATTTGGCTCCCGTTGATTTCAGTGAGGCTAGGGTTCAGCACCTGAAGGCCTTTTAAGTTCCATAAACCCTGCCGAAAACCAAACTTAGGACAAGTTTGGCTCATTCCTAATGGTGAGCACTGCCTCTGCTCTTGAGGCCCTTCGATGGTGAGCTGCAGTGTCTGGAATTACGAACATGTGAAACACAAGGAAAGGAACTGGATTTGAAACTTTAGTTTAGTCTATCATACAGGAGCTTTAAAGCCTAACTCCATGTTTTAATGAATGTTAAATAATTTGGACCAAGTTGGTCCAAACAAACTTTTTCCTCCACTGACTCATGCAGAGACTGTCAGCATTGTATGTAGCCCAAGCTCGATATAAATGAACTATTTAAAGTTTACTAAAACATGGAGTTAAGCTTTAATTTGTACTAAAACAAACAAAAAACGATCCTGTCCTTAAATGTAAAATAATGTAGGTAAATTAGTTATATATTTATTTCAACAGTATCTAATATTTAAAAGCATATACATTTGTTCTGGGACTCTAAGAATTCAAGAAAAACAAAAAGGAATGTTTTACAAAATAATGGCAGTTTATTGAAAGTATTTATCCATTATACCATAAAAATATATCATGGTCTATTTATAAACATTTAGCATAACTATTTGTCCAGCAAATGCAACATTTGTTTGCTAATTGCAGATAACGCTCTAGAATTGTTACCATGCATCTCCATTGACAAAGATGTATGTATTTCCTATGCCTATCGGCCCCATCTAGTGGCCATACTGATCATTGTGATATTTTACTATATCCCATATTAGGACAACGTTTGTTTAGAAGGCAAATAGCCTAAAAGCCCCATTTGCACAGGAAAAATATACCCTCAGATTCACTGGATGAATAGATTGAATATCTAAGCTTGTATTTCATAACTCTCATAAATGGACAGTAATGTGCTGTCATAAATAAGTGTTTTTAGTTGCCATCAGTTATTGCACCTCAGTGCTCTGCACTATGTTACCAAATTAGTGTGAATACACATTTGAACCTTAGTCTTTGAGTTCCAATTCACAATATAGCTATATAAAGCAAAGGGCATCCCACACAGGACTGTACGCATGAACATTTAAAAAAGGAAGATATAAAAAAGTTAAGTTAAACAATGACAAATCTATGTAAACGAAACTGGAGATGTAAGCAAACAGAACATTCTGTCATGAACAAGGCATTATATTTACTTAAAAGACAACTATTGCACAAATATTGTATTGCTATGACTACTGTATATCTGGCTAACATATGCAATGATAAAATTTGGTATTTTCATTCCTTTTTTCACATGCTTGTGTTTTAATATATTCCTTCATACTTACATGCAGATCAATCTAACTTTCAGAAGTGACAATGACAAGGCTTGGGACAACTTTTAACATTACAATATTTACCGATATTTCTATCTCCCATCTGTAATATCCACAATCACCCCCAGTGTTAAATCCACAGGCATCTCCCCCTCTGTAATATCCACAGACATCTCCCCACTGTAATATCCACAGACATCTCCCCCGCTGTAATCCACAGACATCTTCCCAACTGTAATCCACAGACATCTCCCCACTGTAATATCCACAGAGATCCCCACTGTAATATACAAAATCAGCTCCACTATAATATCCACAGACATCTCCCCACTGTGATATCCACAATCACCCCCACTGTAATATCCAAAATCACCTCCACTGTAAATATCCACAGACATCTCACCCACTGTAATATCCACAGACATCTCCCCGACTGTAATATCCACAGACATCTCCCCTACTGTAGTATCCACAGACATCTCCCCCACTGTAATATCCACAATCACCCCCACTGTAATATCCACAGACATCTCCCCTACTGTAGTATCCACAGACATCTCCCCCACTGTAATATCCACAGACATCTCCCCCACTGTAATATCCAAAATCACCCCCACTGTAATATCCACAGACATCTCCCCCACTGTAATATCCACAGACATCTCCCCCACTGTAATATCCAAAATCACCCCCACTGTAATATCCGCAGACATCTCCCCTACTGTAGAATTCACAGACATCTCCCCCACTGTAATATCCACAATCACCCACACTGTAATATCCACAAGCATCTCCCCCACTGTTATATCCACAATCACCCCCACTGTCATATCCACAGACATCTCCCCCACTGTAATATCCACAATCACCCCCACTGTAATATCCAAAATCACCCCCACTGTAATATCCACAGACATCTCCCCACGATAATATCCACAGACATCTCCCCCACTGTAATATCCACAGACATCTCCCCCACTGTAATATCCACAGACATCTCCCCCACTGTAATATCCACAGACATCTCCCCACTGTAATATCCACAGACATTTCCCCCACTGTAATATCCACAATCATCCTCACTGTAATATCCACAGACATCTCCCCACTGATATATCCACATACATCTCCCCACTGTAATGTAATATGGTCCACATCTCCGCCACTGTATAGGAAGATTAGTGCTTGCTTAGTCTTACCAGAGAAGCCAGCCGAACATGGGTAGTTGAGGCCGCCTGATGACATCAGCGCGCCTCTCTAGGCTCACCTAGGACACAGCTGGGTGGACCAAGATGGCCGCTGCTCTGAAAGCTAGGCCGAAAAAGCGGCCTTTCCTATGGCCGAGGCAGCAGCGGAGCTCCACGGATCACGTGGTGTGCCGATCAGCATATGGAGACCCGTTCGGATCACAGATCATTTACGATCCCTTGCACCACTAGTACCGATCAAAAAATGAATTGAGGAATTAATCGTTAATTTCCGCAGCCCTAATATATATACCGTATTTTTCGGACTATAAGACGCACTTTTATCCTCAAAAAATATGGGTGAAAATGTGTCTGCGTCTTATAAGTCCGACTGTACATCAAGCACTGCCCCCCCGCCGCCGCTGTCAACTCCTCCCTGCCACTGGTAACTCCCCCCCCCACGGCAAGAGTCCCCCATTATACCGCATACAGTAAATGTCCTGGGCCGGTCCCCATTTACCTGGGCTCTGCTTTCCTCGGACGGGAGGGGGGGCAGTCCCTGCGCTGCCGTGCTTGGATATGCTGCTCGGGAAGACAGGCGGCCCCTGCTCAGCTGGGCTCGGCCATACTCGGATGGAAGGGGGCGGTCCCCGCTCAGTTCACTTCGGCTGTGCTCTTCCCTGCTCAGCTCACTTCGGCTGTTCTCGGCTATGCTCGGGCGGACGTCGCAGGTAGTCACAGACAGACTTACAGTGATATACCGGTAACATGTAATCACTGACCGGCAAATGAATTAGAAGTATGCTCACTATGTCCATAGCTCCTGTCTCTGTCTGCAGTCCCTGTCCATGTCCATGTCTGCAGCCCCTGTCCCTGTCCATGTCCATGTCTGCAGGCCCTGTCCCTGTCCATGTCCCTGTCCGCAGCCCCTGTCCATGTCCACAGCAAATATTTTAGTACACTATTTGGTTCAGAATATATTTTTTCTTGTTTTTCTCCTCTAAAACCTAGGTGCGTCTTATGGTAAGGTGTGTCTTATAGAGCGAAAAATACGGTATATATATATATATATACTGTATATATATATATATATATATATATATATATATATATATATATTATTTAAATAAAGCATGTTCACTGAAACAAGTGTCCACGCTTTCCTCTCTAACACTGTTACAGTGACTGCTCAGAATGTTATGCCACGTACACACGACCGTTTTTCATGTCATGGAAAAAAGTGTTTCTTGACTTGATTCCACTCAAGCCTGCCTTGCATACACACGATCATGATAAAAAATGCTCGAGCAAAGTGCGGTGACGTACAACGGCACTATAAAGGGGAAGTTCCACTTGAATGGCTCTACCCTTTGAACTGATTATGCAAATTTCCTTTCTCACAACTTGCTTCTGAGCATGCATGTTTTTTCCCCCATCGTTGGAGCTCTGGAGCCTTCACACGATCGTTTTTAATGACCAATTAAAAAAAATTATTTCTTGAAGCTTTTCCTTAAAAGGGGGAAGCGGGGGAGGAAAGGTACAGGACCTTTGGGCTACTCACAATCCCTTTGTATTGAAGGAAAAATTCCCTAACAGTTGAGGACTTCTTCACACGACACTTGTTGCCATTGCTCTCTTTAACATTTCAACTTAAAGGGAATGTGCCAGCATCAATGGGATGACTGAAGTATGTAAATGTATAAATCAACTGCATTTGGTAAACATGTTGTTTGGGCTCTTTTTTCTATCCAACCTCAAGATGAGAAAAACTCTCCAGTGGATTGTGCTGTGTGAGACTGCCATTGGGGTTCATTGCTCGAAGGCCAAAGAACGGTATGGAATGACCTACTTGTTTGGTGCTGGTAAGGCCAGTCCTGAAGTCTCCTTGGGTTCGCTTGTGTATTAGCAGGTTTCAAGTGGTACCCTGAGGAGGATCCAGTCTCCAAAGGGCCCTGGGAGATTTAGGGAACCATGGTACGTGTGCTCCCCACAACGGGTTTGATTATACACATTAGGAATTAGCCAAGCACCAGAACATGCGAACAGGCAAAAAATGTGTGCAAACATGTGAACCCTATTAAAATCTATGGGACACGAACATGAAAAAGCAAAAGTGTTCATTTTAAAGGCTTATATGCAAGTTATGCCGCGTACACACAAACGTTATTCATGTCATGGAAAAAACAACGTTTTTCTCGACGTGATTCCTCTAAAGCCTGTCTTGCATACACACGATCGTGAAAAAAAATGCTCCAGCAAAGCGCAGTGACGTACAACACGTACAACGGCACTATAAAGGGGAAGTTCCATTCGAATGGCGCCACCCTTCGGGCTGCTTTTGCTGATTTCGTGTTACCGCGTGTTAGTAAAAGTTTGGTGACAGACAATTCACGCTTTTCAGTCTTTGTGCTTTTCAGTCTGTTACAGCGTGATGAATGTGCTATCTCCATTACGAAAGCTAGTTTTACCAGAACGAGCGTTCCCGTCTCATAACTTGCTTCTGAGCATACAGTTTCACAGCGAGGGATGATGACGTCATACGCTGCCTGTACACTCAGAAATGCGTTGCAGTTCCAGTGACGTCATCATCCCTCGCCTGCCTCTCCAACTGCGCTCAAGAGCCTCGTTTTTCACTTCCATCAGCAGTGTGACAACACTTCAGCTGCACAGCGCTTCTGCAGGACCAGGATTTGATCGGCAGATCTGATGACCTTTCTCCCTCCACTGAGAAATGTACATGCCTATTTAAACCACTAAAATGTGAGTGGCCATGTTTATTGTATTTACAATTAAATTGTTTTAAACTATTACACCCAGAGGCGCCTCTTTCCTTGTGTTTTTTCTGTAGAATTGGAACATGGTTTTTGTTCCCCTCTGATGGTAGCCCTGAGAGTGTAATCCTTATTATTATTCACCACACCATCGCCTCCCGGCTTTTAGGCTTTAATGCTATACTGTCAGAGCTTGGGCCTTTATCGCTTTCTGACTGTACATACCATTATGTATACTTAGTCTACCTTAATACTGACTTGATGCCTGTTGCACTGTTTTGTTTTTTTGCGCATTTTTACTTGTACTAGTGCAAAAACACACTGTTGTATAAACTTCTGAATAGTGATGAATTTAAATTCTCTGGGAAAGACCCAGTGATTAGCAGTGCCAGCTAATATGTATCCAAATTGTAACAATAATGTGACTAGTGCAAAACATCTGCTGGTGATATTTGAAAAAACGCACTGGAAAAAATTTCCGTGATTACCAGTGCAAGCTATTATGTGTCCAGATTAGGGATGAGCTTTGTGTTCAACTCGAACGTATGTTTGACTCAAACATTGTGTGTTCGACCGTTCGTCGAAATACAAACAAAACGGGTCCTTCACGCCAAATTCGAGTGACGCAACATGGTCCATAATTCACTGCGGCATTGCGCACTGATGATTGGCCAAGCATGCTGTATGTCCCGCATGCTTGGCCAATCACAGCGCCGTCAGTAAAGAGAGCCATAATTGGCCAAAGCCAGGGTGGCTTTGGCCAATTATGGCTCAGGGCTTTAGCACACGCCCCACACTATAAAAGGCCACCTGCAGGGCGGCCTTGTGTAGTGTGTATCGGGCTTGTTCCAGTTCAGACAGAGAAAGAGAGAGAGATTGTCTTTTTCCTAGCTAGATAGAGCAGGCAGGCTAGTTAGTTACATTTACAGTGTGTAGAGGATATATATATACATCCCAGGAGTTGTATATATATTTATACACTGTATAGTTTAGTTAGATTGGTTCTTCCTAATCTGTCAGGCAGTTGATTGTGCTAGCTGCAGTGTTCTCACGTGTTGTATTGCCTGTGTGCTCAGTGCAACTAAACCCACTTGCTGTATACTGCAAGTTTGCTGCTTATTTACTTGCAACTAAACCCACTTGTTGCATAGTGCTAGTGTGCTGCTCATTACTTTGTAATTGTGCTAGCTGCAGTGTTCTCATGTGTTGTATTGCCCATGTGCTCACTGCAACTAAACCCACTTGCTGTATACTGCAAGTTTGCTGCTCATTCATTTGTAACTAAACCCACTTGTTGCATATTGCTAGTGTGCTGCTCATTACTTTGTGATTGTGCAATATGCAGCAGAAAAGTATGACATGGTTCAGATTCTACTTAACAAACCTACAGTCCTTGTCTTGTTTGCACCGCCTGTATACTGCTGTATACTGCTGTTCAAAGTATATAGGGCCAAAGGGTCTTGTAATGACCTGGGGGAGTGGTGGCAGGGAAACCCATGCTATTTTTTCAATGATTTTCATCCATATTGCAGGGACCAAACATTACATTAAAGCCAAAAGCAGTATTAAATTACTTTTTCTTATAGTAATCTAATTTTTGTGCAGGGACAGTTCTAAACATGTGCCAACTCACAGGCATACTATAGACACCCAGCAGGTACGATATTTAAAGGATTTTTTTTCACTTTAACCACTTCAGGCCCGCGCTACCGTCGGATGACGGCAACAGCGCGGGCCTGAATATCCAACATGCCTTTAATTTGACGGCATGTCATTTAGGCGTTCCCAGCGAGCGCTGTAGAGCGCGCTGCGGGGAAGCCCTGTGTTGTCCGTGTCCCTCGGACACGGCCAATCACAGATCGCGGCGAACGACCAATCAGAGTGGCCGTTTGCGATGCGATCTGTGGGCGAATGAGAGATGATCTCTCATAGATCATCTCTCATTGCCGTGTTACACAGAGACAGCGTCCTGTCTCTGGAGAGGAGGAGCCCGATCTGTGTTCCTTCCTACATAGGGACACAGATCGGTCACCCCCCCAGTCACCCCCCCCCCCCTCCCCCCACAGTTAGAACACACCTAGCATACACATTTAACCCCTTCCTCACCCCCTAGTGTTAACCCCTTCAATGCCAGTCACATTTATACTGTAATTAGTGCATATTTATAGCACCGATCGCAGTATAAATGTGAATGGCGCCAAAAATGTGTCAAAAGTGTCCGATGTGTCCGCCATAACATCGCAGTACCAATAAAAATCGCAGATCGCCGCCATTTCTAGTAAAAAAAAAAAAAAAATAATAATAATTCTCTCCCCTATTTTGTAAGCGCTATAACTTTTGCGCAAACCAGTCGCTTATTGCGATTTTTTTTTTACCAAAAATATGTAGAAGAATACGTATCGCCCTAAACTGAGAAAAAAATGTGTTTTTTTTTTTTAATTGGGATATTTATTATAGCAACAAGTAAAAAATATTGTATTTTTCTTCAAAATTGTCGCTCTTTTTTGTTTATAGCGCAAAAAATAAAAATCGCACAGGCGATCAAATACCACCAAAAGAAAGCTCTACTTGTGGGGAAAAAAGGACGTAAATTTTGTTTGGGAGCCACGTCGCATGACCGCGCAATTGTCAGTTAAAGCGACGCAGTGCCGCAAGCTGAAATTTTACCTGGGCAGGAGGGGGGTGTAAGTGCCCAGTATGCAAGTGGTTAAGCATCATTAAAATCGCTGCTCCTGAAGAAACGACTGTTTTTAAAACTTTTTTTTTCCATTGATACATGTTCCCTGGGGCAAGACCCGGGTTCTCAAAGACGTTTTCCAACAATAACTTGAATATTGGGCTTTAAAATTAACACTTTTGAATTCGAACGTTCGAGTCCCATAGACGTCAATTGGGTTCTAAATGTTCGCGCGAACATTCGGTCCGTTTGAACCGAATGCGGGGGTGTTCGCCTCATCCCTAGTCCAGATAATAACAAAAAAGTGACTAGTGCAAACCAACATAAAATATATAGGCCCAGATTCACAGAGCGATTACGCCTGCGCAACAGGAGATGCGCGTGCGTAAGTCTAAATGTGCGCGTGCGTTTCGTTGCGCGGCATCCCCAGAACGAGATAAGCAAAATTTTTGTCCCGCGTAATTTCGTTAGACTGGCGCATCCGTCCGCGCAAAAGTGCGCTAGACACACCATTGATTTGCTAGTCAAATATGCTAATGAGAGACTTACGGGGATCCACAAAACAACGTTGGGGATAAAATTAGAGCTGATAAAAGCTGGTCTAAAAAAAGAAAAAAAGTCTACTTGTTAGATAAAGCAACACTGTTAGTGAGCAGCTCAGCAGTCACACGTGTTGCTCAACAATCTGTATGCCAACATGCCAGGGGCATCGTCGCGCATAGCTATACTACTGACTTTAGATGAACAAAGAAGGAGGAGGGCACGGAGGATGGCATGGAGGATGGCACGGGAGAGGATATACCGTACCCGCATAGACCTGTTTGGCATGAGTGATTCTAAGGTGTATCGCATCTTCAGATTCACCCCTCATGCCATCCTGGAATTAACCACAACCCTGCAGGATGACATCACCAGCCCAACACACTGCTCACATGCAGTGCAGCCACTGGTTAAGGTCCTGGCAACACTCCATTTCCTTGCCAGTGGCTCTTTTCAGCGTACAAGTGGAGTGGTGGCTGGGATGTCACAATCCTCCATGAGCAGATGTGTGCACCAGGTTGTCCCTGCAATACTCAGACGCATGGCTAACCAAATCATCAAACCCACCACTGAGGACCTGCGGCTGAAGGCAATGACAGATTTCTACAGAATTGCCAGATTCCCATGCACTGTGGGGGCCATTGATTGCACACATGTGGCACTCCAGCCCCCCCAGGAGACAGAGCACATGTACCGCAATCGGAAGCATTGGCATTCCATCAATGTACAGGTGATAGTCGATGCCCAAGGCCTCATATGGCACGTCCGTGCCAAACACCCAGGGTCCAGCCATGACAGCTACATATACAATTAATGCCACATCCGATTGGAATTCGATCAGAACGTGTATGGGGACACCTGGCTGGTTGGTGAGTGACATGGGTGGCAGGCATGACTATCCCCTCCCATGATGCACATCACAAGGGGCACATGCATGACTAACATCCTTCTGTCTTTTCCCTTACAGGTGACTCTGCATATCCACTGGACCCCATCTCATGACTCCTATCCGGAACCCCCAAACTCCAGGAGAGGAAAGATACAATCAAGCACATGCTCAAACACGAGCAGTGGTGGAGCGCACCTTTGGCATCCTAAAGTCACGTTTCCGATGCCTGGATAAGTCTGGGGGTACCCTCTTGTACTCCCCAAACTTCGTGTGCCAGATCATCGGTGCATGTTGCATGCTGCACAACTTTGCAGAAAGAAAGGGCCTGCAGATTGACCTACGTGATGACCTGACCCCTGAACCAGACAATCCCCCCCTAACCGAGGTTAACCCGTCTTCTGAGGGAAGAGCAGCCAGGAGACAGCTCACATTGGGCATCTTTGCACGTTAAACATACACATTAATCATGGCACAATGAGAATGCATGCATGCACAACACTGTGGTCCCTAGCACACACACCCCACATCCACATCAAATTGGATTGGCACCAGTCCACCATGCAGGACTTGTGAGCAGCAACGCCACACCAAGGCTCCAATTATGTCACTGTACATTCATACACCATTCACACGGACCTGGGGATCACTTCTCCCTGGTCCTGGGGAACCCTTCTCCACCAAAATAGAGGGTGACACCCCTTTTCCGGCAGGAATGTCACCCCCACATTCACACAGCATTCACAACCCAAAAAATAAAAATGACCTGCAAAATCAAAAAATTTCCAGCAAAAAAAAAAAAAAAATTTGGTGGAAAAACAAATTACTGCCCTCTGCGTGAGCCACGCCTGGGGCGCCCCCGGCCACGGCCCCGGCTTCTCAGGGGAGACTCATGGGGAAGGGGTAAAACCGGGGAAGGAGGATCAGCCCCTGATCTCTGCCCACCCGGTGGCCTGCCCTCCAAGGCCACGGCAATTCTGTCCAGGGCAGCACCAACTGTTGCCGTGTTGGCCTGGATAGCCAGGGTAAGGGCCCTCACATCCTGCCCAACGCCTGCTGATGTCGTCTGCAGTTCATTTAGGCAGGTTGTGAAAGCCCGGGAGTGGGAGTCCAGGTTCCCCAGCGTATCCTTGATGGAGGACAGGCTCTCCTCCATCCGCACCAATGTCTGGCTGACCTGTCCCAGATGGTGGGTCTGGAGGAACTGGTCCCTTCTCAGGGTGGCGGGCAGGAGATCGGCCAACCCCCTGGTGGTCTGGGATGACATCCTGCCTCCAGCTGATGCTTGTGGCCGGGGAGAAGGGGAGGCCCTTGTGAGGGGAGCCATGTTGGGGGAGGAGGGGGGGGGCTCCCCCTTAGGGAGGCCTGCCTGCTGGCAGCCAGAGGGGAGGAGTCCTCAAAACCCAAACGTACAGTGCCTGACATGGACTCCTCCTCCTCATGATTCTCCTCCTCCTCATGATTGTCCTGCTCCTCATGATTGTCCTCCTCCTCTTGAACCTTCCTCTGCGGACTCCGGCCTTGTTGGGGGGGCCTCATTAGGCTGCTGTCCTGGGGTTGCTGCGGTCAGGCCAGATGGCCCTGCACCCTCCTGCACATCTGTGGATGACACAAAACATTCACAGGTTGGAGGATCCACACACTTGCCACATATTCCCTTTCACCCCCTCCCCCACACATGCTACACACCTGATATTAAAAAAGAAAACAACTTACATGGCACCACAGGCTGGGGACTGGAGTCAAAGCCGGGCAGGCCCTCAACTTCATCCTGATGAAAGGTCAGGGCCACCGCACGCTCCTCCGCTGTCAGGCTAATACGGCATGGTGGGCCCCCTCCTGTGCCCCTGGCATGGGCATGCATTCTGGCCAACTTCTTTTTGACCAGACGCCGGAGGTCATTGATTTTTTTGTCAATCCCAGACCTGGTCCGTGTCTCCCCCTGCCCCGCAGAATTCACCTGGTCAGTGATCCTATCCAATATCTCCCTCCTCCTGGCCGGGGTGGTGTTGGCACTCTCTGGGCCGTGGAGGTAACGCCCATAATCGCTAATGGCCCGGGCAAGAATCTGTTTTTCCACAACTGTAAAATTCAGCTTGCGTTTTCTCTCACTCATCCTTCCAAAAAAAAAAAGGCCCAGTCAACAAAATTCACGAACACAAACAAGCACAACCAATCAAAAAAAAACACACACAGAGAGAAAACGACTCAGCAAGAAACAGTCCCCAAAAAACAAAACAAAAATACAGCAGAAAAAGAAACAAAAAGAAATATATCAATCAAACAAACAGTCTCTCAAACACTTATCAAAAACCACTTTCAAAAATCTACTAACAACCACTTGATCACACAGAACACTAATCTGACAACTACAAAACACACCGCAACGAACAACAAGAACAAAAGCACTTTGTTAAATGGGAAGGGACAAAGGGATGTACTTTTGCAAAGGAAGTGCGTTTGTGTGTGTCTATTTATGCTGTTTGCGTAGTTCACAACGTTGCCCTAGTCCATTTCCAATTTCACTGATTGCGCCGCTCCCGAGTTGTGAACATGCGCACATCGGAGCTGACATGGTCTCGTTCAAGCGCGCATGCGCGAGCCGGCCGGCCCTTCATTTGCATGGGGTCACGGCTCATTTAAATGTAACACGCCCACGTCCTTCCCAATTTGTATTACTCCTCCTTACGCCTCTGGAAAAACGTTACGTATGCGCAATTTCCTGCGCAAAAGCTACGAGAATAGGGTGATTACGCGGCAAAATTGCGCAAGTCTAACGTAAAGGCGGTGCGCTACACCGGTCCAATAATGCGCAGATGTACGTGAATCTGGGCCATATTGTCCACTTAATCACATGTATGAGTGCTGGAATAATGAATGACACCTCATGGCAAAGAACTCTCTGAGGATCTGAAAAAAAGAAACTGTTGCTCTACATAAAGATGGCCTAGGCTATGAGAAAATTACAAAGACCCTGAAAGTGAGCTGCAGCACAGTTGCCAATACCATACAGCATTTTAACAGGACAGGTTCCACTCAGAACAGGCTTTGCCATGATCGTCCAAAGAAATTGAGTGCACATGATCAGCGTCATATTAAGAGGTTGTCTTTGGGAAATAGACGTATGAGTGCTGCCAGTATTGCTGCAGAGGTTTAAGGGTGGGGGGGTCAGGCTGTTAGTGCTCAGACCATACGCCACACACTGCATCAAATTGGTCTGCATGGCTGTTGTCCCAGAAGAAAACCTCTTCTAAGATGATGCACAAAAAAGCCTGCAAACAATTTGCTGAAGACAAGCAGACAAAGGACATAGATTTACTGGAACCATGCCCTGTGGTCTAATGAGACCAAGATAAACTTATTTGGTTCAGATGTTGTCAAGCATGTGTGACGACAAGTGTGTCTCGCCTACAGTCAAGCATGGTGGTGGGAGTGTCATGGTCTGGGGCTGCATGAGTTCTGCCAGCACCTGGGTTTAGATCTGGAGACATGCTTGTTCAGTTGATCAATTTTACCCTCAGCTTCTTTTGCAAGCCAGTGGTCATCTTGGAGGTGTGTTTTGGGTCATTATCATGTTGGAACAATGCTCTGCAGCCCTGTCTCTGCAGGGAGGGGATCATGCTCTGCTTCAGTATGTCACAGTACATGTTGGTATTCATGGTTCCCTCAGCAAACCATTCACCCACACAACTCCATACACGCTGTCTGCCATCTGCCCTGTACAGGGAAAACCGGGATTCATCCGTGAAGAGAACACTTCTCCAAAGTGCCAGGCACCATCGAATGTGAGCATTTGCCCACTCAAGTCGGTTACGACTACAAACTGCAGTCAGGTCGAGACCCTGATGAGGACAACGAGCATGCCAATTAGCTTCCCTGAGACGGTTTCTGACAGTTTGTGCAGAAATTCTTTGGTTATGCAAACCGATTGTTGCAGTAGCTGTCCGGGTGGCTGGTGGCAGATGAACTTGGAGATGAAGATGCTGGATGTGGAGGTCCTGGGCTGGTGTGGTTACATGTGGTCTGTGGTTGTGAGGCCGGTTGGATGTTCTACCAAATTCTCTGAAACGCCTTTGGAGACGACTTATGGTAGAGAAATTAACATTCAATTCAAGGGCAACAGCTCTGGTGGACATTCCTAAGTCAGCATGCAAATTGCACGATCCCTCAAAACTTGCAACATCTGTGGCATTGTGATGTGTGATAAAACTGCACATTTTAGAGTTGCATTTTATTGTGGCCAGCCTATAGCCTCATACACACACTCAGAATTTCTGCAGACAAAGCGTAGGCGTTATATATATATTTTTTTTACTACTAATGGCGGCGATCAGCAATTTTTTTGGTGACTGCAACATTAGGGAGGACACTTCGGACAATTTTGACATATTTTTGGGACCATTGTCATTTTCACAGCAAAAAATGCATTAAAAAATGTATTTTTTACTGTTAAAATGACAATTGCAGTTTGGGAGTTAACCACAAGGGGGCGCTGAAGGGGTTATGTATGACCTCATCTGTAGGGGGGTGTGGCTGTAGGTGTGACATCATCGATTGTGTATCCCTATAAAAGTGATCACACGATCAGGGCTGTTACAGATTACAATTTTCGTGTTCGATTAATCATTTTTTTTTTATCGATTAATCGACTAATTTTGATAAATTATAACCCACATACAGATCCAACTACTTTTAACTGATCTCCGTGCATTGCAACTCTGCATTAGTCAGTGGTAAATGTGGTATACAGTATATACAATCACCCGTCACTAGTTAGTTTCCACAATCCATTACTTAACTTCACAGTTCACACAAATACTTTTAAATTCAAATTGTAGCACTGACATAAGTAATTTTTTCTTATTAAACTTTAAGAAAAACGTAGAAAGTTAGTTTAACTTTAATTATAAAACGTATCTAGTATATTAGCTGTCAGTCACTTTATAATAGGCAAGTAGGCTTCACTGTAGTCAGTCACGCAGACATACCAGAGTGTTTACATTTTCTGGAAGCAGACATGATCGCATTTTATTGACAATATACCCTGAAGAACTGAACAGTCTTTTTTACAGATGTTGCCGATACACAAAGAATGGGGGGTTGCCAGTAGGTTTGCACGTGGGGCAATACACACCCACCAGTTGTTAAAATATAAGTTGTATTACTTCCAGGAATGGGGAGTGCAACCTTCTAAGTATAATGTGAATATAAAACCAATGGAACTAAAGAGGGGGAGGGGGAGCTATGTAAAATTAAAAAAAATTAAAATAAAGGGCCAAATTCAGGTAGATGGGAGCATCTTTAATCTGGAGTAACGTTTCTCATTTACGTTACTCTGCCGAAACTTTAGGAGCAAGTGCTGTTATTCATGAAGCACTTGCTCCTAAAGTTGCGGCAGCGTATCGAAAATGAGCCGGCGTTATTCAAATTGGGCGGGTAGGGGGCGTGTATTATTTAAACTAGGCGCGATCCCGCGGCGAACGTACTGCGCATGCGTCGACTGTCAATGCATCCCAGTGCGCATGCTCCAAATTCTGTCAGTGAACGTCAATGACGTCAAATCCCCATTCATGGACATTTTACGCAAGCGACGCAAATTTTTTTTTTTTCGACGCGATGACGACGGCTATACTTAACATAGGATACTCCACTAGGGGGCTGCTTTATCTTTACGCCACGTATTGCTTACGGAAACGTCGGAAAGTCACTGCATCGCGCCCGAATACGATCGTGAATTGCCGATTCCCGCTGATTAACATATTTTCGGCGTTAATCAGCGGGAACGCCCCCAGCGCCATTTTTAAAATTGCAGTTGCGATGTGATGGCGAAATTCAATTACGCCGCTCGCATCGGAACTCCAACCCGGCGTTTCTTGTTTTCTGGTTACAGAAAACAAAAACGCTGGCTTAAAGTGACAGTTAGGCTGGAGTATCACTGATACTCCAGCCTAACTCTACCTGAATCTGGCCCAAAATGTTGCCAGCAGGTTCGCACCAGCGGCAGTGAATAATAGGTAGTAACTAAAATGGCGGCCAGTCCACTTCCTGTAAAATGGAGTTTGGACTTCTGGCCGGAAGTTTGAGTAGTCAGGGAATTATCAGTAGTCAAAATGGTGGATGTGGTGCTTCCTGTTGTACGAAGCAGATGATAGGATAACAAGTAGCACAGGGAGGTATAAAAAGACTGACGAGCACCAATAAGGCAGCCTCCTGAGGACCCTTAAGTTGCGAAATGCATAGAGGCTGCAGGACCATTGCCAGCTCGTCATGTCCAGTCTGAGTATAACGAGGCTGAGAACGCAGGCGTCAAAGTGAGGCATCACACGTGCGGACCAGGACGAACTTGCATATTTGTATACTCCTATTTACGGCTGGATTAGCTCAGTCCCGGCTCCCAGGCACTTTTACATTCTTTTATATGTTTCATGAGAACGAGACTACAGCCAAAGCATTGTGAGTGATTGCTGATAAACCGGAGAGAGGGAGTGGTTATCCATATGAACCAAAGGCAGATTTCTGGGTCCATCTGGTGAGTGGCCATTTTATCCGGTGACGGTGTAGGCACTATTTGCGGTGAAGGTGGAAATATAGCTGAGCATCACTGCAAGAAATATCTATTAAAGGGGTGTTCCAGCCAAAAGTTTTGTTTATTAAAAGTCAGCAGCTACAAAAAGTGTAGCTGCTGGCTTTTAATAAACAATCACTTACCTGCTTCAGCGTTCCAGCGATGCGCCGGCGGGGCTCTGCTCCTCTCCCCCCCTCCCCGTCCGGCGTCTTCATTTCTACTGTGGGACCCGGCCGTGACAGCCTTCGGCTTCACAGCCAGGCACCCACTGCGCATGCGCGAGCCGCACTGCGCATGCGCGCACGGCGCGGCTCGCCGCTGATTGGACAGGCGATCGTCTAGGACCCGTCATGTGTCCTAGTCGATCGCCTAGGGGAGGGGCTGTAGTAAGGCGATTAAGCTTAATCGCCTTACCAGCCCTCGGCGGAAGAAGGAAGTGGGACAGGAAGTCCCACTCCTCCTGAAGCCCCCACTCCCCCCCAAAAAAATGACATGCCAAATGTGGAGTGGGTTAAGCGGAAGTTCAAATTTTGGGTGGAACTCCGCTTTAGCACATATACATATATATATATATATATATAATTTTTTTTATTTTATATATATTTTTTATATATTTTTTGTATATAATACATTATTCTAGCTTTCTTGGGGGACATTCAATCTGTGGATTGTAACAGTAACATATTTGAAATCTTTTTGGATTTATTTCACTTTTTTTTTTTGATGGATTGAGAAATTCATATGTTATAGCTTGGCACAGGGCACTGTATTGGTATTTATTGCACACTGTTTGTTGATGATTGCACATTAATTAATAATCATAGACACATGTACATACTTTTTGTTTTTTGAGTAACAAGTTCACAGGATCAGTCGTGGTAAAATGTTTATATAAATATAAGTTAGCGCAATTTACTTCACAAACACACACATTTAAATCCAACCTTTGAGGTTGCACTTTTATTGCAGCAAGACTTAATAGGAATATTGATATTATCTTGGCGCCGGTAACACACAAACCTTTTTCTAATACACAAAGGGCCAGATTCACGTAGTCCAGAGCATCTTTGCTCTGGAGTAACGCTTCTCATTTGCGTTGCGCTGCCGATTTTTTAGGAGCAAGTGCTGTCATTCATGAAGCACTTGCTCCTAAAGTTGCGGCAGCGCATCACAAATGAGCCGGCGGAATTCAAATTGGGCGGGTACGGGGCGTGTAGTATGCTAACTACGCGCGATCCCGCCGCCGACGTACTGCGCATGCGTCGAGTGTCAAAACATCCCCGTGCGCATGCTCCAAAATCTGTGAATGAACGTCAATGACGTCACATTCCCATTCATGACCGTTTTACGCAAGCGACGTTTTTTTTTTTTTTTCCCGACGCGATGACGACGCCTATACCTAACATAGGATACGCCAGCCCCATGTAGGTATAACTATGCGCCGCGTATCCCGTCCGGAAACGTCGTAACGTCACTGCGTCGCGCCGGATTTCGATCGTGAATTGCCGATTTCCGCTCATTAACATATTTTTTGAGCGTAAATCGGCGGGAACGCCCCCGGCGCCATTTTTAAGTTGAAGTAACGATGCGATGGCGAAACTCAGTTACGCTCACCGCATCGGAACTTCAACCCGGCGTTTCTTGTTTTCTGGTTACAGAAAACAGAAACGCCGGCTCAAAGCCACTGTTACGCTGGCGGATCACTCGATCCGCCAGCGTAACCTTTGCTGAATCTGGCCCAAAGAATTGTCTGCACAAAACTGCTTAGGACAGGAAAACAATGGTTATATTTGCCCCCTTCCCCTGATGGAGCCTCATGCATCCTCCTGCTCCACAGATGCAGAGGTACCTCATTCCAATGGGTGCAGTTTGCTCACATCCTCAGTCTCACTGTAAGTCTCACTGTCCAGGCTGTCCAGTGACATCAATAATTTTGATCGATCAAAAGAATCTTTGATTTCCCCAGCCCTAATATTTATATATATATATATATATATATATATATATATATATATATATATATATACAGTAAATTTAATTATTTATTCCGGTGGATTTCAGAAGGCAGTCATTATAAAACATTCCTGAGTATATTAATGTTTTTAATTAAAAACTAGCCTTTCACTTCTGAAAACAAATTTGTAGCCAGAATGTTGGTGTAATGCCAATTTTGTATTAACTACTGTTCTCCAAAAACATTGGGCCAGATTCAGGTACAATTACATTGGCGCAGAGTATCAGAGATACACTACGCCACTGTATTTTACCTGGCTCTATGACAAATTCTGGTAGATTACGGCCCGTAAGGTACGGCAGCGTAGAGTATTTCTCGCGGCAGAATCGAAATACACGATTAGGGGGCGTGAAGCATTTAAATTAGGCGCGTCCCCGCGGCGATCGAACTGCGCATGCTCCGTTCAGAAATTTCCAGCCGCGCATTGCGCAAAATAACGTCGTTACGTAATTTTTTTTTGAGTAGCGTCGTTTACGTACATTCCTATTCCCGGACAACTTACGTAAAAAACAAAAAAAAGACGTTGAAATTTGACGCGGGAACGACGGCCATACTTAACATGGGCTGTCTAAAACTAGACCAGATAAAAGCTGGAATAACTTTACGCGGCAAAAAGATGACTACAGATGCCGTAAGAGATTGCAAACGACGCTAGTAACTTCGTGGATCGTCGGAAAATGCTCATTTGAATACCCCGACGCGAATGTGAATCTGGTCCATTGTTTTCTAGTCAGTGCTTGGCTACCGCAGACCGGGAGGAGTGGATGGAAAAGTAAGACGTCGCTGCATACGCCGCTAGCTTTGTTTTTTACATTGTAAGAATTCAATTTTATTCACCTTTTTAATGGATTAAAAGTTTATTTTAAATACTACACCATTGGAAGCCTCTCTCCTCCTTGCTTGATACCTGGGTATTGGCTGGAGTTTCTTGACCTGCCCCCACCCCCTCATCTTTCTTCAGGAAGGCAACCAGCAGAGGGATAGTGGTGAGAAAGATAGAAGGAACAGGAACACCAGTGGTATATACAGTAGGTGACTGGGATATTGTGTCAATCTCGCTCCCTTTCTCGGCGAGATTGACCACCTACGAGCCCCATCGCGGGAGCCAGCGCCGAGCTGGCTTGCCGCGATGGAGACAAAGCCGTCATAGAAACGACGGGGATCCGACGCGGATTCCCGCCAATTCTACACGTGGGCGGAGTTTGTTATGAATCCTGAAGGAGAAATCCCCGCCGGATTTTTAAAGAAAAATCCGGCATAGGTTCCCCCCTCAGGAGCATAACGGGCCCTTAGGTCTGTTATGGGTTGTAAGGAGACCCCCTACGCCAAAAAAACGGCGTGGGGGTCCCCCCACAATCCATAACAGACCCGTATCCAAAGCACGCCGGCCGGCCGGTCAGGAAGGGAGTGGGGGCGAGCGAGCGCCCCCCCTCCTGAGCCGTACCGGGCAGCATGCCCTCAACATGGGGGGGTTAGGTGCTCTGGGGCAGGGGGCGCACTGCGGCCCCCCACCCCAGAGCACCCTGTCCCCATGTTGATGAGGACAGGGCCACTTCCTGACAACCCTGGCCGTTGGTTGTCGGGGTATGCGGGCGGGAGGCTTATCGGAATCTGGAAGCCCCCTTTAATAAGGGGGCCCCCAGATACCGGCCCCCCACCCTAAGTGAATGAGTATGGGGTACATTGTACCCCTACCCATTCACCTGCAAATAAAAAGTGTAAACACAAATAAACCACACAGGGTATATATTTTATTAGTTGGCCGCCGGGGGGGGGGGTGTGTATGATCGCTTTTATAAAAGCGCCCCCCTCCGGCGGGCATCTGTGGGGGGTGGGTGCCGCCGTCTGGTTCTCTTCTGCCGCTGGGGGGGGGGCGCTTTGATAAAAGCGCCCACCACCCGGCGGGCTTCTTTCGACGTCTTCGGCGGCTGGGGGGTCTTCTCCCACTCTCCGGGGTCTTCTCCTGCTCTCCGGGGGTCTTCTCCGCTCTCCGGGGGTCTTCTCCGCTCTCCGGGGGTCTTCTTCTTCTTCAGGACTCGCCGCCGCTAACTTTGTGTGTTAGCTCAATTACTAGCGGCGGCGAGCCCCCTCCTCTGTGACGTCGTCTTCTTCTTCTTCTTCTGTTCTCCAGATGTTGACGCGACGCTTCCTTCCGCTGTTATGCCGGGCGCGCGGCTCGCAGCGAGTTATATAGGCCTGTCTTGTGACGTCGCAGTCCCATCATGCTCCGGTAGGTACCACGTGGTACCTACCGGAGCATGATGGGACTGCGACGTCACAAGACAGGCCTATATAACTCGCTACGAGCCGCGCGCCCGGCATAACAGCGGAAGGAAGCGTCGCGTCAACATCTGGAGAACAGAAGAAGAAGAAGACGACGTCACAGAGGAGGGGGCTCGCCGCCGCTAGTAATTGAGCTAACACACAAAGTTAGCGGCGGCGAGTCCTGAAGAAGAAGAAGACCCCCGGAGAGCGGAGAAGACCCCCGGAGAGCGGAGAAGACCCCTGGAGAGCGGAGAAGACCCCCGGAGAGCAGGAGAAGACCCCGGAGAGTGGGAGAAGACCCCCCAGCCGCCGAAGACGTCGAAAGAAGCCCGCCGGGTGGTGGGCGCTTTTATCAAAGCGCCCCCCCCGGCGGCAGAAGAGAACCAGATGGCGGCACCCACCCCCCACAGATGCCCGCCGGAGGGGGGCGCTTTTATAAAAGCGATCATACACACCCCCCCCCCGGCGGCCAACTAATAAAATATTTCAATACCCTGTGTGGTTTATTTGTGTTTACACTTTTTATTTGCAGGTGAATGGGTAGGGGTACAATGTACCCCATACTCATTCACTTAGGGTGGGGGGCCGGTATCTGGGGGCCCCCTTATTAAAGGGGGCTTCCAGATTCCGATAAGCCTCCCGCCCGCATACCCCGACAACCAACGGCCAGGGTTGTCGGGAAGGGGCCCTGTCCTCATCAACATGGGGACAGGGTGCTCTGGGGTGGGGGGCCGCAGTGCGCCCCCTGCCCCAGAGCACCTAACCCCCCCATGTTGAGGGCATGCTGCCCGGTACGGCTCAGGAGGGGGGGGGGGGGGGCGCTCGCTCGCCCCCACTCCCTTCCTGGCCGGCCGGCCGGCGTGCTTTGGATACGGGTCTGTTATGGATTGTGGGGGGACCCCCACGCCGTTTTTTCGGCGTAGGGGGTCTCCTTACAACCCATAACAGACCTAAGGGCCCGTTATGCTCCTGAGGGGGGAACCCATGCCGGATTTTTCTTTAAAAATCCGGCGGGGATTTCTCCTTCAGGATTCATAACAAACTCCGCCCACGTGTAGAATTGGCGGGAACCTGCGTCGGATCCCCGTCGCTTCTATGACGCACTCGCTGGAATGTGCTTTTACTATTCCAGCGAGTGCGAGATATCGGCAGCCTGTCGCCAAGATTCAGCGCGATGCTGGCGTGCTAAAAACACATTCTCGGCGGCAGGCACTGTAGCAGAGGAGAGTTGGGACAACTGATGTGCCTGATTTTATATCTCAGAGGTGAGAGTTCTGGGAGACCGGTGTAGGATTTACACTATTGTTCAAAACTCCAATTGAGAACATACTACGAATGGGCATAGCAATACATCATAGACTTTTGTAGTATCCAAGGATTGCATTTCCTTATTTTTTGTCTATTGTATGGGACTCTTCCAGATTACATCTACCCATCGATTGTCATTGAAATATTGAACTATTTTTGCACACTTGCACATTTTTATTGCATTTTGCACATATTTGCACATTTTTATTGCATATTGCACTTATTAGCACATTTGAACATTTTTATCTTTGCTGGTTTTATTTCCCATGTTACCATTTCCACTTTGATTTTCATTGTTTTTCAGTGACTCAGTCACACGGCACTATATTGCACTACAATTGAGCATTTTGCTGGATTCACCTTTTTCAGCAGGACTTTTCTTTCTTTTTAGGACTTCATATTTATTGCAGTTTGTACCTTTGTATATTGTTTTTAGAGCAAGATCACTTTTTAATTCATGCTTGGCTGTGTAGCCCACCTTAGCAGTGTTTTTTTTTGTTTGCCGAGAAACCCGGTCGTGTGTACGAGGCCTAAGTATTGAGCTATGTAACCTCTATCTTAAAGTGAAGCAGTTTAGCATCAGTATTGTTCAGTGCATACAACAAGAATCAAAAATATCTGCTAAATAGTACTTTCACTGTAAGTGGCAAAAAAAATTTGTACTATTTACTTCATACGGTATGTATCATGAAAGTCATTTGGTGAAATAACCAGAATTTTTCCTTGTCAAATATATCTTTATTGGAATATGAAATAGGCGGTATACAAAAAATATAAGGAATATTAAACAAAAGAAAAACAAAGAGAGTACAAATATGCAATTGTAGAAATAAAGAAACTTAGCAGTGTTGAGAGGAGTTCTAACATGAAATAACATTCCTCTTGTGAAAATCGTTAGGGCGCACTTTACGGTTTTGCCATATAAGGTTGGTACAGTGTAATAATGAACGGATCAAAGGAGATGTTTCCTTTTATGTTCAGTACGTACCTTAATGTCTAGTAGATTATACGATAAAGTTAACTGAGGCATCTATATAAAATATCTGCCCATGAGTTACTAACAGTTCATACCAACTTACAAGAAAAAGAAAAACTCCTTAATAGAGTAAAAATTGTAACATCAAGAATAAAAAGAAAAGAGAAATAAAGCATGAAGGGAGGGGATTGGGGGAGGGGTGTCTGCAGGACCGGACCGGGAAATCCCACCAACCGCCAAGATGGTTCAATTGCCGTTTCAATGGGTGGGCTACCATGGCAACAATACATCTTTATTAAAAGCTTTCAGTGTTGTGTATGTAATCCAGGGCGTCCAAATTTGTTCAAACCTGGTGATCATGTCATTTTCTATTGCCGTCATTTTGGCATATAACATTGCGTTACTCATTCTGTTGATTGTTTCGTTCACTGGAATGCTCGAGGTTTTCCATGCCTTCGCTATGGTCTGCTTTGCTGCCGTAAGAAGCTGCTTAATCAGGTTAAATTGTATATGCGACAAGATACTGGGTTTTAGGTTGAGCAATGCCAGTTTGGGGTCTAATGGTATTTTTTTATTAGTTAAAGTATGTGCTATTTGAAAAATTTCAGACCAAAATGATTGGGCTTTTGGACATGACCACCAAGTGTGAAAGTATGTTCCGCTCTCTGTACAGCCTCTGAAACACAGGTCTGAATGATTTTGTGAAAATTTAGCTATTTTTGCCGGCACCAAGTACCATCTTGAAAGCACTTTATAGTTTGTCTCAGAGGCTGATACATTAATTGAAGCAGTTTTGGTATTGAGCCAAATTTGATTCAATTCTGCGGGGCTCAATTCTGCACCAAGGTCCTCCTCCCATTTACTAATATATGGTAGTTTCCAAGAGTCAGATTGTGTTTGCAGCTGGGCGTATAGGGTGGAAATCACACTTCTGGCGTGTGGATTGTCCTTACATATGTTTTCAAAACCGGAGTATATGATGGGTGAAATTGGTGTATTTACTGGTGGGAGAAAGAAATTTTTTATTTGCAGGTATCTAAAAAGTTCACCATGTGGTATACCATGTGAATCACAGAGTGACGGGAAGGGGACAATGGAGTTGGAGTTAAAAAACTGGAACTTTTGAGTACAGTCTCTCTTTACCCATTCTTTGAATGTGTTAGGGAAGACCCAGGCTGGGTAGAAATCTGGGTTTTTAATAAAAGACAGCAGAGGGCAATGTGGAGATTGTAGGTTTTTCTTTAACTTGATCTTGTCCCAGAGGGTAAGTGAGTGTTTGGTGATAGGGTTGCTAATATTTTTACGAGATTTGGGGGGGATCCACAGTAAGTTGGATATCGAGATGGGATCACAATCTAAAGCTTCAATTGAAACCCAAAGGGGAATTTCACATTTAGCGTGATATTTTGTCAGAGTCGCCAATTGGGCCGCTTGGTAATATTTTGTGAAGTTGGGGTACCCAATCCCGCCGTTGGTTTTGGGGAGTTCCAAGACTTGTGGTTTGATTCTGGGTCGGGAGGGACCCCAAATAAAGGAAGAGATCCGTTTTTGGATTATTCTCATGTAGTATGCCGGAATTGGTATAGGGAGTACTCTAAAAAGGTATAGGAGCTTCGGCAATATTGTCATTTTTACTGCGTTTAATTTCCCAAACCACGACAGGGGAAGTTGCGTCCAAGATTTCAGTAGACTTGATATATGTTTTAACAGTATGGGGTAATTATACGAGAATAGGTCTGCTATTTCTGCTGTTAGGTGGATTCCTAAATAGGGGATGCTTTTCCCGGGCCAGTTAAAGGGGAGTCCAGATTTGGTAGCTGTTAATTCTGTGTCCGATAATGAAATGTTTAGGGCAAGACATTTTTTAGGATTAATTGCTAAACCTGATATAGTTGCGAAATGATTCAAAATTGGGATGAGGTTAGGGCCGGACACTTGGGGGGAGGATAAGAAAAGTAAAATGTCATCCGCGTAGAGGCATAATTTATGTTTAAACCCACCCAATTCTATGCCTAATATCTTGGGGTCCGATCTAATTCTTTGGGCTAGGGGTTCTATCAGGAGGGCGAACAGCAAAGGAGATAGGGGACAGCCTTGTCTTGTTCCTCTCTGGACTGCAAACGTATCAGATTTGTAACCTGCGTATTTGACGTAAGCTTTTGGATTGTTGTACAGTGCCATAACCCAATTTCTAAAATTTGGACCGAAGCCCCAATTCTGTAAGGTATATTCCATGTAGGACCACGAGACGGAATCAAAGGCCTGTTTGATGTCCAGAGATATGAAGCAGGCTGGGATTTTCCTCTCCTTGGCTGAATGAGCAAGCAAGCATGCCCTCCGAATATTATCCCCTGCCTGTCTAGTGGGCATGAAACCCACCTGGTCCCGATGAATCAATGATCCTATAATCTTGTTTAGGCGGCTGGCTAGAATTTTACCTAAGAGTTTAATATCCGTGTTCAACATGGATATAGGGCGGAAATTTTCGCTAAGGGTGGAGTCAGAGTGTGGTTTTGGGATCATGCAGATCGTGGCTGTTAGTGATTCCTGCCTGAAGGAGTTTGATTTTAAGAGGTCGTTGTATGCATCTGCTAAAGTGGGGGAGATTATGCTAGTGAAGGTTTTGTAGTATCTGGCTGAAAACCCGTCGGGACCTGGTCTTTTATTTAACTTAAGTTCTTTTATAGCTCCCATGACGTCATCGTGTGTTATTGGTTTCTCTAATTCTGTTCTTTGGGCTCCTGTCACTTGCGGGAGTTGTAATTGTGAAAAAAAGGAGTCAGTTTCCGATTTATTAAAGGTATTTGATTCCGAAAGTAATTTTTTGAGGTGGGCGCTAAATTTCTGCACTATTTTGATGGGGTTGCTGGTGAGGTTTTGTTTCGCAATTTTCAGTTTTACTGGGTTATGGGACTTGTTTATCGAGTTTAAAGCTCTTGCCAAGAGTGTTCCCGGTTTGTTGGAGTTCTTATAGTAGGAGTGTTTGGACCTGGTTAGAGTTTTTATAGCAGAGTTCGTAAGGAAAAGGTCATATTCCAGGCGGGTCTCGTCTAAGCGTGCTTTGGTGCTGGGGGAGTGATTCTGCTGAAAGGCTAGGAATGCTAAGTTGTAATCTGTTTCCAATTTTCTCCCTAACTGCAAGCGTTCTCTTTTATGAATTCCCAGTTGTCTTTGAAGAAAACCTCTAAGCACAGGCTTGTGGGCTTCCCAGAGTGTGAGGGGAGATGTTTCTGGGTGAGTGTTGAATTCTAAATATTCTTTTAAATTTTGCTCAATTGCAGAACAGTGGACGGGATGTTTAAGAAGAACTTCTGGGAGATACCAGGTAGGGTCATGATTCTTAGGAATTGTGGATGAGAAAGTTGTGAAGACTGCATTGTGATCTGACCAGGGAATGGGAATGATGCTAGAATCAAGTACTTCTGGCAACATTCCAATGGTAGTAAAAATATGGTCAATACGGCTAGAAGATCTATGAGGGTTCGAGTAGTATGTATATATACGTTTCGTTGGGTTGGATTCTCTCCAGGTGTCCACCAATTTATGTTTAGATAATAGGTTGGGGAGGGACCCCTTAGTATTCTGTTTTGGGGGGGCGTAAGTGGTTCTATCCAAGAAAGGGAGGATAACCTGGTTAGAATCACCGCACATGAAGAGAGCTCCCATCTTGTGCGTGTTAACGATTTGGAGGAGATGTGACATGAACGGTAATGGGTTCTGATTAGGCGCATAGTATGACACTACCGTCGCTACCGTGTCCATTATGTGCCCTGTTAGGATTAGGTAGCGTCCCTCTGGGTCTTTTATTTCTGACTTCAAGGTAAAGGGTGTTGATCTGTGGAATGCAATAAGGGTGCCTCTCTTTTTGGTAGAGGCGGATGCTGTGTATACTTGTGGGTAGGATGCATTATAGTATTTAGGAGTGGATTGAGGGGTAAAGTGGGTTTCTTGCAAAAAAACTATATGTGCTTTCTTAGCCTGAAAGTGTCTAAATGCCTTGGAACGTTTCTGAGGAACATTGAGGCCCTGTACGTTGAGCGATAACAAGTTTAACGGAGCCATGGCAGCCAAACCATCATGAAAATCTTACCTTGGCCGTTCGCGGTGCGACGTCCCGGTCCAGCCCATGCAGACAGGAAGGGAGAAGAAAGGGGGGGGGTGTCAAAAATGTTATCCTTGAAAAAAAGATAGAAAACATTACAAGACATAGAATTCTTAAACAACTTTATATTAACTGAGTGTCCAAGTCTGGCCCGTGAAGGGGAGAACAAGTTCCCTTCAGGGGAAAAAATGCCCACGTCTAGGTCCGGCATAATATTGCCGGGTCCAGAGGAGGGTCTAAGGTGGCGCATGTTGTTTCCGTGCATCGGAGACCCGCATACTGAAAAAAAATAAACAAAAAGGCAAAAGATAAAACTTTCAGGCTCCCCTCAGGGTGCCTGAAGTTGCGTTGCTGAAGAGTGTCAGCTTGATGAGGGTAAGGTGTTTGATTAGCAGTGCCCTAGGGAGAGCATTTCTAAATAAATAGAGCATAGCTTAGATGGGGGCCTGAGGTGTGCAGGCGGGGTTGCTTTGCTTCCAATCTATGGGCAGGAATAAGTGGTACTAGGGAGAGCATCTATGTGAAAGTGCTGCAAGGGGTCAAGACAGCGGGTTTCTGCCCCATTCCATATAAAGTGGGTAGATGCTTAGTAATTGGAGTTGGGAGTTCTAGAACGTGAAAAAAAAAAAAAGGAGGGGGGGGGAGCTGCTATAGGTTAGATAGAAAAGTGAGGTCAAATTTGGTGGGGTGTTGCGGCCTCCTGTGCAGAGGTAGAGTCAGATTGGGGTGCCAGATTAATCGGATTATTGGGTAAAGGGAGAAGTGCATTATTAGAATGCTCTTGTATGGAAAGTTCAGTCCATAGTATCTGTTTCTTGTTCCTGGGGCTGGTCCATGAATCTGCCACGTTTACTTGATTGTTGCACGCCGTTATTTTGTTCCTGGTATGGTGAATCATTGCGTGGAGAGGAGGATGCTGTTCTCCTGCGTGTTGTACTTGTTGAAGTTGGCCTGTCGATTAACTTGAAGTCTAAAAGAGCTTGGTGAAGCTGGTCTGGTGTTCTGCATACAATTTTTGTCCCCTGATAGGTGAATCGCAGTGAGAAGGGGAAACCCCACTGATATTTTATATTGCGGTTTTGTAGCTCCATTAGGAGAGGCTTCATAGCCCTCCTTTTAGTTATAGTCAGTTGCGATATATCTGCAAAGATCTGGTATTTGTGGCCCTGAAATGAAAGACATTCTTTTCCTCTGGCGGCTTCCAGTATTTGTTCTTTTGTCTTGTAGAAGTGAAATTTTGCTATTATGTCCCTAGGGGGACCGTCAACTTTTTTAGAGGTGAGTGCCCTATGTACTCTGTCCATTTCTAGCCTTTCTACCGGTATCCCAGGGAGAAGCTCTTGGCACAATGCCAGAGTAGTGGCTTGCAGGTCTGTGACTGACTCAGGGATACCTCTAAACCTTAGGTTAGACCTCCTGGCCCTGTTCTCAAAGTCCTCCAATCTGCTTTGCAGTATTAAATTTTCTTCTTTGAGAGTGTCTATTTCTGACAGGCATTCCTGGGTGTATATTTCTATTTCTTCTACTCTAGTTTCCAGGGCTTCCGTGCGGCTACCCAGCTCCCTGATTTCCTTGGTAAGGTTGGCTGTAATCTGGTCTGAGGTGATTTGCAGGGCTTTATGGAGCATTCTTTCAAATTGTTTTAAAATACCTGAGGGGATTGTGGCGTCCTGTGATGTAGATAGTTTTCCCACATTTCTGTCTTCCTCCTCACTGTCTGAGTCCAAGTCTCTGAGGGATGCCATAAGTGCAGCAGTTTTAGCAGCTTTGGCTGTGCTTTTGTGTGCCTTCACTGAGGTGTGGCTCTCTGAGGGGACAGGTGCTTTCTTTGCAGCGTTCTTAGCCAGCTGAGCACCGCTGACAGGATTTGTTTTGTCCCTGTTTCTTGCTCTTCCCAGCACCATTTTTCAAATAAAAAGTGTCCCTCACCTCTGTGGAAGTTGTACCGAATCCCTGTTCGTTTTCGCCTTGATTTTCGGTACTATATCGGCGGGAATTCTCCTTCACGGAGTGGAGCTCTAGCCCGGCATGTCTGTCCTGCTAGGCTTCACGCATGCGCCTCATAACCAGAATTTTTCAATACATGAACAGTAGTGTGGCCTTTGTGTAGGCTTATTCCAGTGAATTTCAATGCATAAATTATATGAATACACCAAGGAGTTACTGGCATACAAATGCCCTCTTCCACATTGTTACAATCAGACATTGCACTCATTAGGTCATGTATGTGCTGCATACATTTTGCCATCCTATCAGAGAGAAAATACAAAGTTAATTGCATAGACAGTGATTGTTTCCGACAGCAGAAAAAAAATTTAGTATCTTAAAATCATTGCCCATTTAGAACTTATTTCTAACATCAGGAATGAAAGGCATGAATCAAATTAAAATATAAAATAGTATAGGACAATTTTACAAAAGTCGACTAAAACATAAACAATGACTAAATAAATGAACAAAATAAATATATAAATACATGTTTAAAATAAATACAAAAGTGGATTTTTTTTTTTACTAGTTATGGCGGCGATCAGCGTTTTTTTTTTTGTAACTGTGATATTGCGGCAGACACTTCGGACTCTTTTGACACATTTTTGGGACCATTCACATTTATACAGCGATCCCTGCTGTAAAAATGCACTGATTACTGTATAAATATGATTGGCAGGGAAGGGGTTAACACTAGGGGGTGATCAAGGGGTTAATGTGTTCCCTAGGGAATGATTCTTACTGTGGGGGGAGGGGACTGACTGAGGAAGGTGACCGATGGTTGTCCCTATGTACAAGGGATACACCATCGATCTCCTCTCTGACAGGCAATCGCGGGTGGCCAGCAGCCATCATGGCCGCTGGGCACGTGCACCGGGTCCCCAGTGACGTGGCAGGCGCGTCCCCTAGTGGCTTGTGAAGGCGCAACGTCATATTACATCCGCCCAGAACAAGAAGGTCTTCCTCCCGACGTTATTTGACGGCGGGCGGTGGACAGGTGGTTAAAGTAACTGTGGGGGTTATTTCAAGTAAGACTGCATGTCAGCAGATAAGTAGATCAACATGGCCCTACCCTTCTTGCCTTCTGAGCTCTACTATTGCTCAGAATGGTCCAGTGAAGGACCAATGGGAAGTCTTTGGCCCACTCAAGATTTTATTGGTTTCCTGTAAAATGGAGAATTTCTGTAAAGACTGAACTACTGACATTTAACCACCTGAGGCCTGCGCTATAGCCGAATGACGGCTACAGTGCGGACCTGAATTTCCAACAGGACGTCTATTGACGTCCGCCCCTTTTGGCGTTCCCCACGTGCGCTCCCGAGCACGCAGTGGGGAAATTCTAGGCTGGCCAATCAGAGTGGTTGTTTGCTATGCGATCTGTGCGGCCAATGAGAGATGATCTCAAATGTAAACATATGAGATCATCTCTCATTGCCGGCTCACACAGAGACAGCTTCCTGTCTCTGGAGAGGAGAGCGATCTGTGTCCCTTGTACATAGGGACACAGATCGGTCACCTCCCCCAGTACCCCTCTCCACCTACAGTTAGAACACTATACAGGGAACATATTTAACCCCTTCCTCACCCCCTTAGTGTTAACCCCTTCAATGCCAGTCACATTTATACAGTAATTAGTGCATATTTATAGCACTGATCGCAGTATGAATGTGAATGGCACCAAAAGTGTGTCCGATGTGTCCACCATAATGTCGCAGTCCCAATATTACTAGCCATTACTAGTAAAAAAAATAATAAAAAAAAATTCTGTCCCCTATTTTGTAGGCGCTATAACTTTTGCGCAAACCAGTTGCTTATTGCGTTTTTTTTTACCAAAAATATGTAGAATACGTATCGGCCTAAACTGAGAATTTTTTTTTTTTTTTAATTGGGCTATTTATTATAGCAACAAGTAAAAAATATTGTATTTTTTTTTTCAAAATTGTCGCACTTTTTTGTTTATAGCGCAAAAAATAAAAACCCCAGAGGTGATCAAATACCACCAAAAGAAAGCTCTACTTGTGGAAAAAAAAGGATGTCAATTTTGTTTTGGAGCCACGTCGCACGACTGCGCTATTGTCAGTTAAAGCGACGCAGTGCCGGAAGCTGAAATTTTCACCTGGGCCCAGTAAGCAAGTGGTTAATTGTCTGTACCTATGGACTGTGCCTTGAGTCTTATCTGAGAATAGCTCCTTAAAATGTTACATTTAGGTTGCATTTACACTCAGGCGCTTTGAATTGCTGGCAGAATAGCCGAGATTCTTCCTGTGATTTCAAAACGCCCAGGTATGAATGACAAATCGCACACCACACATTGCAGATGCCATTCTATTTGAATGCCACCTAAAAATGCGGTGCGGTTCTGCCGCTATTGTTGTGCAATAAATCGTGCTGCAATTGTGGCAAATTTTAACTATATGTTGTGGAGGTATATATATCTATCTATATCTATCTATCTATCTATCTATCTATCTATCTATCTATCTATCTATCTATCTATCTATCTATCGATCGTTAATTTGATTACGGTTGCCCTAGAGTGGTAATCATTCACCCATTAATGAGAATGTGCCACATCCTTGATAATATGGATTTTTTGAAAAAGGCATGAGAACATGCCTCTAACTAGGAAGAATTTGGACTTTATAGGCACAGAATTTAAAAAAAATATATATGTATTTAATAGAAAAAGACACAACAATTACAACACAACATTAACACTAGACTATACATTAGAATAAAGTAGAAAACATATAAATAATAAGAACCACATCGGTCACTCTGAAAAGCATTCACTTGTTAGCCACAGGGCTATATGTAATTCAAACAGTATATGCGCTGGGTGGAGAGATGAATTCAGATGAGGACCCTTGGTTGGTTCTTAGGTGATATAAGAGCTGCTCTACATGTTTCGCGACAATATTGGCGTTGCTTCTTTAGGAGCTTCTAGATATCAAAAGACATATATATATGAAAATTAAATAAGAAATATATTTGTATTTACATATCTATCTATCTATCTATCTATCTATCTATCTATCTATCTATCTATCTATCTATCTATCTATCTATCTACATCTATCTATCTATCTATCTATCTATTTATTTTATATATATATATATATATATATATATATATTTATTTATTTATTTACTGTTTCTAGTGTCTATGTGGAATTGGTTATTAAAATTAATTAACTGATTATTACCTGCTGTTCCTCATTGATGAATTCTTAGGCCGCGTACACACGATCGGTCAAAACCAATGAAAACGGACTGAAGGTCAAAAAAAAAAAGAGAACTTGCTTTAAAATTTAACCGATGAACGCCTAACCGATAGGTCAAAACCGATCGTTAGTATGCAGAAGCATCGGTTAAAAAGCTGTGCATGCTCAGAATCAAGTCGACGCATGCTTGGAAGCATTGAACTTTGTTTTTTTCAGCACGTTGTTGTGTTTTACGGCACTGCGTTCTGACACAATCGTTTTTTTAACCGATGGTGTGTAGGCACATCAGACCATCAGTCAGCTTCATCGGATGGACTGATCTTGTGTGGCCTTAGGGTATTCTTTTTTTCTATAAACACATCTGTTATATGACAGTCGGGGCAAATATTGTACATACAGAAGTTCCTATGTAGAGAACTTTAAGACGACAAACCCTTATTGACATTTACTTGTCTGTACCTATGTACTGTGCTTTGAGTCTTATCTGAGAATAACTTAAAATGTTTGTTTTATTAATAAAGGAGACCTGGAAAGAAAAATACAGGAGCTACATTTAGGCTACATTTACACTTGGGCGCTTTGAATCGCTGGCAGAATAGCCTTGTTCTTTTTGCGATTTCAAAATGCCCAGATATGAATGGCAAATTGCACAACACACATTTCAGATGCCATTCAATTTTAATTGCATCTAAAAATGCAGTCGTGCGATAAATCGTGCTGCAATTGTGGCAAACCGCAGCTCGTGAAACATGTTGCTCAAAAGAAGCTCCTGAACTTTTTAAGAGTGACAAGCTTCACGCAATGCAGTTTGTCATGATTTTCAGCGTTTTTTATGGTAGATGTTATTGTAGATATGGTAGAACTGCACTGCGTTTTTAGGTACCATTTAAATGTATGGCATCTAAAATGTGCGTTGTACAATTTTTCATTCACACCTGGGCAGATCGTGCCTATTCTGCCCATGATTCAAAACAAATGAATGCAGCCTTACTGACTTGCTTTAACAACTGGTCCTCTATTTTTCTGATGGCAAAAGTATCTTTTGGCCGTTGCAGGAGCGGTCAATTCACCGATCCTAAAACGCCCCTGCTATTGAAATCAAGCTTTGTGGGGCACCCACCCCCATCCACTGCTGCTTCTCTAACCTCTCTCACCCTCTCTTTCTGCCTCTTCACATCTCTGCCATATTGGCTGCCAAAATGCCCCCCCCCCCCTTTTACTGTCTTCTTCCTCCACCACACACCCACCCCTCTCTTCTTAAATTTGTGAACGAATGGGGTCTCTGTACAGAGACTTCTACTCATTCATGTACAGTTTAGCTAAGGCTCCAGAGAAAGGGACTGTCTTCAGTTAAAACAAAAGGTTGTAAAAATGGTCTGGCCACATTGGTTTAAAAGTGGAACACAATGAAAGGGTTACATGTATAAAGAAAGATTGTTTATTTGCAATGTATTTTAACAGAAACAAAAGGAAACAGATGTTATGGACCTTGGCGTGCTGGAGTGTTTCTACTTGAAACCCTAATTCATGTATTACAGGATATACTGAGACATTTCATTGTCCATTATGTGATAACCCTGTTTTAAAGCCCTTTTAATTATCAGGTGTAAATATCTTCTGTCAGAGACAGCCCGTCTGTCTAAAGATGTGGATTGAAGGTTCATTGAAATCTGTTACACGGGGGGGGGGGGGGTCTCTGCCCTGTCTTAAGACTAACTCTACTCTCCAGACGGTCCCATTGTTCTGTGGCTGGCTATTGTGTACATTGATTGCCCGGGACCTTTTGTCTCAATAGACATAACAGTCTTTCGGACCAAACTCTGCCGTGTCATTTTGAAGTCCTCATTTGCATGGTTAAGAAGGACCTGAGTGAGGACTGCATATACTTTACAATTGACCAATAGGAAAGCGGTTGTTATGGGCGGGATGTTCCAAATTCTGTATAAAAGTGTGCTGTGTACTTGCAAATAATGGACTCCTGTTTGAACATACATACAGCCTGTATGGTGTCTGTTCTAATGGGTCCGAACGGCACATAGCTGTAGTTCGGATCCCGGAACCTTAGATGACTGGACCATCAGACGTTGCAATCGGCAATCTGATCCAATAGAAGCAGAGGAGTGTCGGGAGAGCAGAACTGAGCGAGCAAGGGTCTCGTCACAACAGGAATATCCAGGAAATAACAGGAAAATCCTATACATAGTCAAAAAAAAATGGTGATTAAATTCAACCAAATGCAAGCTCTATCTGTTCCAAAAAATATATATAGATTTTATGTGGATATAGTGTTGCATGACTAAGTAATTGTCAGTCAAGCTATCACAATCCTGAAAAGTGAAAAATGGCCTGGAAGGAAGGGAAGTGCTTCCACAAGGTTTTCCTATACTATCCAATCACAATTTTTGAGCCTTATGAATCATAAATCACCAAACCTTAAACTAAAAGTAAAAAGCTAGGAGGTAGCATAAACATTCAGCTTATTTTGTTACAACTTATAGGAGAAGAAGAATAAGGGACTTTTGAGGTTCCGGAAAGAGGGATTAATTGGATACAGTATAATTAAAGTTAATAGTTTAAACAGTCACAACATAGAGCATAATCAAGTCTGATACAACAAGACTCACACATAGTAAAACACTACACCACCATGCTCACATTCCGCATGTTGCCTCCTAATTATTCCAAGTAATGAGAACACTGTCTTCTAAAAGTCCATTTACAGCATAATCAGAACATTATGGACTCTACGCGTTTCATTGATTTACAACTTCAATAATAGATGAAACTATGAATAATTACAAAATATTAAAAATATATATACAAGCTAAAGTACAAATGACTTATTTTTTTATGTTTTCTTACACTCAAGATAAAAAACATCCACGTGTAATCATGTGGAGATAAGCATTTACAAGGCAGGAATGAAAGGAGGCACTGCCAGGGACCACAGGGGAACACAACACCAAAGACATATAAATATTGATTTAAACATTATTACTAATAGGGCTTTAAATAAGCAGATAGATAGAGTACCCTCACACATAACTATGTACAATTTCATCAGTCATGTACAACTCGTCTCTACCTCAGGAGGTGTAGTTGGGTCTAAATAGTCCACTGGTAATAAACACCTGGAAGGGCACTTTGAACAAAGTAAGTGAAACTTTGTATGTTACAACCTTTAGAAGTCTTCCAGATACTTCAAGCAAAACTACATCCTAAACTGGATAAAGTCAGTCAAATGTATGTCTGGGTTTACTAAAAGGGTTTTTCAATTAACAGACAAGGAAATATTAATGCTAACTGGTCCCTCATTGTCGTCCTGCAGGCATTTTTGATCTCAAACAAAGCAAAAAATCCATGTTGGGGATGCGTCTCCCTTATATGTTGCCGGTATGTGCAAGAGCTCTGCCCAGCAGTGTCCCAGGATTAGGACCAGATTTAGACCTTGGGATGCAAGGGTGTGTACAGAATTGGTTTATATTCTCAATGACAGCCACACATATTTAAAATGCATGACACAACATTATTCCGAAGTCACGTGTGCACACATATGCAGTTATAGCGCTCTATGTGCAGTTCACTTGAGCTGCCAAAATTCATTAAGATACATTTGTTAAAAGAAAGTAATTTATCATTATATATTTTATATTTTTTATAATTATATTATAGTATTTTATATACAGTAATTTGAATTGTCTTGTATTATTTTGTATAGAGGGGGTCTCTTCTGTCAGGGGGCCCAGGGCAGTTGTCCCTTTTGCCCCTTTATAAATCCAGCACTGCCCAGGGTGGTCCATCTGTGACATCTTGTTATAGTATAATTATACCCCAGTGCCACCCAGAGAACCTGAGGGTCTTGGCAATACAGATAAGGCACCACCCTTTCTGCCATCATGAAAATCAGTGAGCACGAGCCCTTTTACTGTCAGTTATTTCCTACTAATAAATTATCAAATTATGATAACATTATCTTTTATGGTCAATGACGTCCCTGGAGGCAGATAAAGATTAAAAATTAAAGTGACAGCTCAGCTCCAATGCTGCGATACTTGCTACAAGGTTAATTTTGCTCAGTAAGAGTGCTCAGTAGAATAGCACTACCACGCAATTATTTTATAGATTTATAACACTTTAAGAACAAAACCGGAATCCAATGTTTCAAAAAAGAAAAAAATTCACTCATTAACACACACTGATATAGATATTTTGCATTATGTGCATCAGTTACATATGTAAAGCTATCAGTACACACAGTGTACATTAATTCATGGTATTGTGTGCATTACAGTACAGTGTATTTATTGAGAATACAACAAAAACACTGGGGCAGATTCACAGACATTTTGCTTAGCGTAGCGTATCAGAAATACACTACGCCGCCGTTTTTTACCTTGCTCTACGTGAAATTCAGGTAGATTTTCTACGGTAAACGACGGCGGCGTAGTGTATTTCTCCCGTCGCAATCCATCTGCGCGAGTAGGGGGCGTGAAACATTTAAATTAGGCGCGTTCCCGCGGCGATCGATCTGCGCATGCTCCGTTCGCAAATTTCCCGCCGTGCATTGCGCGAAATCACGTCGTGACGTCATTCGTTGTTTATGTAGCGTACTTTACGGCCGATCCACGTCCCGACGAGTTACGTAAACAAAATAAAAATTTAAATAAATTCGAAGCGGGAACGACGGCCATACTTAACATGGGCTACGTAAAGTTAGAGCAGCAAAAAGCTGCTCTAACATTACGTAGTAAAAAATAGACGAAAACGATTGCGACGCCCGCTCGTATGTTCGTGAATCCCCGTAAAAACACATTTGCATATCCCGACGCACCAAAACGACGCGAACTCCTCCCAGCGGCCGCAAATAGATGGCAGCGTAGATCCGAAGGCTTACGAAGACGTAAGCCTCTCGGATCGAAGCCCGAAGCCGGCGTATCATGGTTTGAGGATTCAAACTAGTGATACGCCGCGCGAAATTTGAAATTACTCCTGTCTAACACCAGTTAGACAGGCGTAATTGTTTTGTGAATCTGCCCCTATGTGCTTACCTATAGCTCTTCCCTAAATCCTTAACCAGCAGCTGTATCAACATCCAAATAGAAATTAAACATGAATACATTTTAATTCCCAATCTACCACTTTAGGAGATTATATTGTGGACATTTTTAAAGATTGCAGAACCAAATATCTGCAATTCCTAATATTCTAAGATACCAATTCCTCCACCTTCCTTTAGAAACTTCTGGACGAAGGATTACATTTCTTTTTTTTTCCAATGCCTTGATCACCCTAACAATATTCCTAATTTTCTCTCACCATTTTAATTGCCAAAAATACATATGAAAATTGATTGGATGGTTGTTAGAGATTAAAATGGATATATTGATTAGACCATTATGTCTATACTGACATAAAGGGTCACTATTCCTAGATTCATGATAATTTGTTTTTTGTTTTTTGTTTACAAACTTTTTTATTAGGTACAAAGTGGTGGTACAAAAATAGATTGATATACTAGATTGATGTAATAAGTCAAATTACAGAAATGTACTGTTAATACAATTAACATGTCATGTTAAGAATTATTAAGGTCTAGACTGGAGATATTTGGGAACAGGCCTAATAAAATAGTTGTGGGTATAAATGTAGCACTAAAGAACTCAAAATCAACTGAGTAACTAGAAACAAATAAACACAATAGACAAAAAAGTCCATATAAGTGAATATAAGTGAAGTGAAGTGAAGTCCATATAAGTGTTCATCAATGTGAAGTGAAGATAGATGCTGCGTGAATCATCATGAAACCAGCATTCCTTCCTGATAGCAGGAGTAGATGAAATGAATGGAATACCCATACCAGATCTGGTGGATCTAACCTTCAGCGACAGTAGATCGTACAAGCAGGAAAGCTCCCAAGCGAAACGGCTTGACTGGTCTGGCGATTCAGAAGGGCCACGTGCTTGACCTCGCTGGAACCGGACGATCATTCGCTAGAAACCTCTCACTAGATGGATGGCAGTCCGAATGGCAGGAATGGACAGGAAAACCGTGAAGGCTCATTCCCTTCTGACAAGTAATAAAATAAAAGAACCAACATTCACACAATGAGGAACGAAAGAGGAACTCCAAAAAACTTAATCCAGCAGGACATGCAAAGAAAAAGAAAACAGGGCTCCAAATGGTGCAGGTCAAAAAATTATTTGGGTTTTTATTGTAATAAAAACCAATTAGAAAATGACATAAAAGTGATCACTAAAATAAATAAAAATAGAATAAAAAGCAATATGGAGTGTAGGTATAGCACAGCCCTACGAAACTTCAACAGGAGTTATTAGACAGAACAACTTATAAGATCTTTCAGACATATAGGCCCAGATTCACGTAGATCGGCGCATTATCGGTCCGGCGTAGCGCACCACTTTTCCGTTAGACTTGCGCAATCTAGCCGCGTAATCCCGCGATTCACGTAGCTTTTACGCAAGAGATTGCGCAAGCGTAAGGTTTTTTCCGGAGGCGTAAGGAGGAGTAATACAAATTGGGAGGGACGTGGGCGTGTTACATTGAAATGAGCCGTGACCCCATGCAAATGAAGGGCCGGCCGACTCGCGCATGCGCGCGTGAAGGAAACCATGTCAGCTCCGTTGTGCGCATGCTCACAACTCGGGAGCGGCGCAATCAGTGAAATAGGAAATGGACTAGGGCAATGTTGTGAACTACGCAGACAGCATAAATAGACACACACAAACGCCCTTCCATTGCAAAAGTACATCCCTTTGTGTCCCTTCCCATTGAATCAAGTGCTTTTGCTCTGTTGTTCGTTAGAGTGTGATTTGTAGTTGTCAGATTAGTGTTCTGTGTGATCTAGTGCTTGTTGGTAGTTTTGTGAAAGTGTATTTTGATAAGTGTTTGAGACTGTTTGTTTGATTGATATATTTCTGAGCGTTTGTTTTCTGGCTTTATTTTTTCATCTGATTTTTTTATGTCTGTTTGTTGCTGAGTGCTAGTGTGATTTTTGGGTGTTCTTTTTCTCTTTGTGTGCTAGGGACCACAGTGGTGTGCATGCATGCATTCTCATTGTGCCATGATTAATGTGTGTGTTTAACGTGCAAAGATGCATAATGTGAGCTGGCATGAGATGGGGTCATGAGATGGGGTACCAGTGCATATGCAGAGTCACCTTGAAGGGAAAAGACAGGAGGATGTTAGTCATGCATGTGCCACTTGTGAGGTGTGCATCACGGGAGGGGATAGTCATGCCTGACTCCCATGTCACTCACCAACCAGCCAGCTGTCCCCATACATGTTCTGTTTGAAATCTGTGGGGATGGGGCTCTGATTGTATATGTAGCTGTCATGGGTGTCATGGGTGGTGCCATGTGTTGGGCTGCTGATGTCCTCCTGCAAGGTTGTGGTAATTCCATGATGGCATGAGGGGTGAATCTGAAGATGCGAGACACCTCAGAATCACTCATGCCAAAGATGTCTATGCGTGTGTGATATATCAAGTGAAGAGTGAGGGGCTTGTATCAGATAAGAATATTGTATTAGATTAGATTAAATTGTAAATTTTATATAAGCAAAAAAAAAAAAAACATCTCCCGTGCCCTCCTTAGTGCCATCCTCCGTGCCCTCATCCTTCTTTGTTCATCTAAAGTCAGTAGTATAGCTATGCCCGACGATGCCCCTGGCATGTTGGCATACAGATTGTTGGGCAACACGTGTGACTGCTGAACTCCTCACTAACAGTGTTGCTTTATCTGACAATTAGACTTTTTTTCAAAATTTAGACCAGCTTTTAGGTCCTCTAACTTTAGACAGAACATTTTGCAGTTGCGCACATCGCGTAGCCTGCGCAGCAACTGCGTTTTTTTGTGAATCCCCGTAACTCCCTCATTAGCATATTTGACTAGCAAATCAATGGTGTGTCTAGCGCAGTTTTGCGCGAAGGGAAGCAAATGTCTAATTCAATTACGCCGGACCAAAAAACGTAGATTTCTGGCGTATATTGTTTTGTGAATCGCGTCCAACTATACGCACGCGCACATTTAGACTTACGCACGCGCAACAGCAGTTGCGCAGGCGTAATCGCTCTGTGAATCTGGGCCATGGTGTTAAACATCTCATTCTGGGTTGAAGAATGATGATAAATATTTCTTTATAACAAGTTTACATGTTAATTTCTGTAAACTGATCTAACTGTTGAATTTATTAAGTGCATATTTATTTCCCAACTCTGGAACCCTAAGATCTTCTTTGGTAAGTGTACTACTGTTTAAACAAAGATATCCTTTTTTTTCTTTCTGCCTCCCCATATCTCCTTCTCCTGATGTATCTCTCCATCGGTGTTGAGTTCCTCAATGTTTTTGCTATTGTTTTTCTCCTCTGATCCTGTTGGGTCCCTATTCATTTGGGATCCCATGGTTGTCCTGACAGGTACCCTCCTGAGGTCTCCTATTTGTTTCCCATCTCCTCCAATTCTGTGGTTCCCTACTTATAATATCCCTCCTAAAAAAAATTTGGATTTGGAGTATTCCTTGGTGGGCAACCACCAATCACAGGTTTATTTGGTATATCTAGATAGAGCAATTATATAGTCAACACAATTGCATTTATGTTTACTCCTTTTGTTATTTCACTGTTAATTGATTATAGTTATGCGGCCACCTTGTGACCACTGTGTGAATTTCAGTAATTTTCTGTAATCCTTCCCTCTTTGTATGATGTCACTCCTTTCCTTCCTCATTGTGTGTTTCTGTATTGTTTCTTCAAGACGCACATTAAAGCCCTGTACACAAGGGCCGAATGTCGAGAGACAACGGGCAGATAAAAAAAAAACAGCCAATATTTGGCCTGTGTGTATGTTGGGCTATCTGACAAAAGCCAGCAAATCGGAAAAGGAAAGGAAAACCAACAGCCGGACCAACTCCCGGTCAGCGCTCTTAGCCAATGGTAGAGAGCCCCAGTCGGAGTATTCTAGCGGGGGGGGGGGGGCACTTTTCTGTCAAAACACAACAGCTCAGTGGGGGAGATCGCTGAACTAACCTTGCATGATTAGTGCAGCAGCTCCAACCTGAGCTGCCAGTTGTTTGTTTTTTTGTAGTGGTAGTGTGTACCAGGCTTAAGGCTTGAAAATAAATATTCCTTTTGATCGATAACATTTATTGCATCATATTGTTTGCCTCAACCCTTCTGCATGCAATAAAGATATGAATGTATGCCAAGAGCTTGGCAAGTACAACTATCTGGTGAAGAATGTCTGCAATCATTATGTCTGCTACATTCAGGCCAGGCATAGAAGTTTTAGGAAGAGAAAAGTTGCTATTACAACAACTCAAGTCAGAATACAACCTCCCCCCCCCCCCCACACACACACACACGCCCTAGGGTAACCAGCTCTATAATCATGTAGGGGGCGAATTATATAAAATATTTATATAAAAAAACTCTCCACTGAATTAATCTTTCCCTTTTAAATGATCGTGGGTGTCTTCTCTTCTTTTCTTTACCCAGACTCTATTATCTCTAACTACCAAAGCATCCCCATTCTTCTATGGGCCCAACAGGGATTGAGTTTGTTGATGATTCCATACCCCACCTGGAAAGGAAAGTGTAGAGTCTAGAATCTCATCACTTTTCTCATCCACTTGCCATTTAGAAACCTGTGTCTTTTTTTAAGCATGGGGCAGCTCTCATTTATTTCTTAAAGCGTTTGTTACCCCAACACTTCCTATTCCTGATATGTGCCTGCTGTACCATTTATTGTATGAGAAAGTATCCTGTTCCCTTTGTATTGCTTCATTTATGTGAAATCCCCGGTGTTCCTGGCAGTCCCTCTACTTACCATTAAATACTGACCCCACTAAGCTGTAGAACACACCATGGTCAGTTCTCAAGAAAAAAAAGAAATGGAAGGCGCGCACACCTAGTGCATTACCACAGATAATTGAATAATAAGATTTGTTGTGTAAAAGTGGGTACTCATTATATGCAACTGACAAAAGGCCAAATGCAACTGACACAAGGCCATAAACTAGGTGCATGGACATGCACAGAACACAGGGTACAGCTAACACGTTTCGGGGCTGCACTTCCCTTCCTCAGAGCTAGACCTTAGCAGAAAGACACATGACTTAAGGCTTTGACAGAAATAAGTAAACACTACAGATAGATGTGCCCAGGTCACATTTTGTAGTGTGACCATATCTCTCCATGTTCTCATTTGTTTATCCATAACAAGCTTTAGTTTCTTCAATGTTTCTATTAAATCCTTAGGTCTGCAACCCTTCTGCATATATTATAAATAATAATCATCAATAATAATAACTCTAATGCTCATATACACAATAGATTTATTGCTTGCAAATCCACTGTGAAGTGCAATAGTGTCCAAGATGTGCAAAATCCACTAATGAAATGTTAAATAAAAAAAAAAAAAAAAATTACAGGTATCAGGTACAGAATTGCAACATCTCCAAAAAAATATCCTTGGATTATGTGGGCATATAGGAGGGAAAAAGCTCTGGCATTCAGGGCGAAAAAACGGGTATAGGTTACAAAATGGTTCTCAGAGGGATATTTGGAGCAAGACACTGAAACTCAAAGGGATACAGGGAGACAAGTGGTTCCTTAAGCCTAAAATGTTTTACCTTAATGCATTCCATGGTTTCTGGGACACAAGGGTATATAGGAAGGAATAGTCAAGGGGACTCAGGGGCTATAGGGTGGAAAAGGCTCTAAGAATCAAAGAGGATATAGGAAGGAAAAGTCAAGGAGACTCAGGGGATATAGGGAGTAACAGGCTTTAGGAATCGAGGCTAAAGGAAGTAAAAGACTCTGGGCCAGATTCTCAGAGGCGTTACGACGGAGTATCTCAGATACCCCGTCGTATCGCCTTTTTTTTTTTAGTCGTATCTATGCGTGTGATGCTGTGCATCACTTTTGCATAGATACGCTTCTACATCCGACAAGTGTAATCCAATTACACTTTCGGATCGTAGGTGTAATGACAACTCCGGCCACTAGGTGGCCTTTACGTTGTTTTTTCATTTGCATATGCAAATGAAGTAGTACGCCGATTCTCGATCACTTTTACGCCGCCCCGTCGTCGCGTACGTCGTTTTCGTTCGCGTAAGGTTACCCCAGCTTCTATGTGGAGTAACCTTACGAGGTCCCGTCGGATGCCGTCGTGTCCCGTCGGATGCCATGTTAAGTATGGCCTCGGGACCGCGTCGTGTTGTGCGTCGTTTATGTCGTTTGCGTACATCGATTCTCAATGGGGCTGGCGTACGCTGCGATTACGTCGTTTACATTGAGAAAATGTGACGTCCTTTGGAGCATGCGCACTGGGCTTTTTCCCCGGCCGGCGCATGCGCAGTTCGTTCGACGCGGGGGCGCGCTTAATTTAAATACAAGCCGCCCCATTTGAATTGCGCGGGTTTACGCTGCGCGATTTACGCGACGTAAGCGAAACCTACGGAGCAAGTGCTTAGAGAATAAAGCACTTGCTCCAGTACGCAGCGGCGGCGTAGTGTAACTGGCTTACGCTACGCCGCCGAAAATATTGGAGAATCTGGCCCTCTGTGTCTCTGGGGGATATAGAGCCAAAAAGACTATGTGACTTTAGAGACAAAAAAGCTCTGCGACTCTAGGGGGATAGGGAGAAAATGGCCCTTAAACTCAAAGAGATATAAGAAGGAAAGCTCTCTAATACTCATGTGGTTATAGGAAGAAAAGGACAGTGGAGCTTAAGTCAATATAGGGAGAAAAGGACTTTGGAATTCAAGGGGATATAGGTAAAAAAGGCACTTGGACCCTGGGGAATCCTGAGAGGAAAAGCCTCTGGGATTTGGGGGATAGGATGAAAAAGGCTCTGAAACTCAGGAAATATATACAGAAGAGAGGTCTCTGGGACGAGATATAAGAAGGAAAGGTCGCTGGGGATTGAGGTGATATAGGTAAGGAAAGGGCTCTGAGAATCAAGAGGATTTTAAAGAGGAAAAGGCTTTGGGATTCTGGAATAAAGGATGGAAAATGCTTTAGAATGCCAAAGGGGGTATAGTGAGGAAAGACTCAAGGGGGATATAGTGAGCAAAGATTTAAGGGGGATATAGGGAGGAAAGACTCAAGCGGGATAAAGGGAGGAAAGACTCAAGGAGGATATAGTGAGGGAAGACTCAACAAAGCTATAGGGAGGAAAGACTCAAGGGGGATATAGTGTGGAATGACTCAAGGGGGAAGGGGGATATAGGGAGAAAAGACTCGGGGGGAAGGGGGTATAGAGGGGAAAGACTCAAGGGGAATATAGTGAGGGAAGACTCAACAGAGCTATAGGGAGGAAACATTCAAGGAGGATATAGTGAGGAAAAACTCAAGGGGCATATAGTGAGGAAAGACTCAAGGGGGATATAGGGAGAAAAGACTCAAGGGGGGTATAGGGAGGAAAGACTCAAAGGTAGGGATGAGCTTCGTGTTTGAGTCGAACATATGTTCGACTCGAACATTGTACGTTCGACCTTTCGTCAAAATGTGAACGTTATGGCCTGTTTTATTGTCCTTTGCACAGTGTGCACCTAAAGCTTACCTGAAAACAATTGCTGGTGTTCTCATACAATTACAGCACAGGGACATACAGCATTCAGTTTTATTGTCCTTTGCACAGTGTGCACCTAACGCTTGCCTGGATACAACTGCTGGTGTTCTCATACAAATACAGGCAGGAAGCCGCAGTATTTTGTTTTAGTGTCCTTTACACAGTATGCACCTAAAGCTTACCTGAATACAATTGCCGGTGTTCTCATACAAATAAAGGCAGGGACATACAGTATTCAGTTTTATTCTCCTTTGCACAGTGTGCACCTAAAGCTTACCTGAATACAATTGCTGGTGTTCTCATACAATTACAGACAGGGACCTACAGTATTCAGTTTTAGTGTCCTTTGCACAGTGTGCACCTAAAGCTTACCTAAATACAATTGCTGGTGTTCTCATTAAAATACAGGCAGGGAGCCGCAGTATTTTGTATCAATGTCCTTTGCACAGTGTGCACCTAAAGCTTACCTGAATACAATTGACAGTGTTCTCATACAAAAACAGGCAGGGACCTCTAATATTCAGTTTTAGTGTCCTTTGCGCAGTGTGCACCTAAAGCTACCTCACTACAATTGCTGGTGTTCTCATACTAATACCACAGGCAGGGATCTGCAAGTATTGTCAGTTAGTGTACTGTGTCTTGGCACAGTGTGCACCTAAAGCTATGTGACTACAATTGCTGGTGTTCTCATACTAATACCCAGTGCCGATCCTGACCTCCCTGGGGCCCTAAACAAAATGACATGTCACACATTAAAGTTGAGAAGTAGGGGGGTTGGGGGGCTGCCGACAGTGACATGTCACATTAAAGATTAAAGTTGAGAAGCGAGGGGGGGGGGGAATGTTCTGCTGTCGGAAATTACATCTTACATTATTAAATTAAAGTGAGAAGCGGGGGGTGGTGACTTCTTACCTTACCTCTTCGCCCATGCAGCCAGCGAGTTGAAAAGCAGGGTGAGGGGCGGAAAATGACTTCTCACCAGGCAGGGCCTCAATAATTTGGGGGGCCCTCTGCAGCTTTGTGGGGCCCTAAGCGGCTTGCATAGTGAGCCTATAGGGCGGATCGGCCCTGCTAATACCACAGGCAGGGATCTGCAAGTATTTTCACTTGGTGTACTGTGTCCGCTGCACAGTGTGCACCTACTGTAAAGCTACCTGACTACAAGTTCTGGTGCTCTCATACTAATAATGTAATTTTCTAGCAAATAAATTATGATTTTTACATGTAGGAGAGGAATGTCAGAATTGGTCTGGGTGTTCCAGAATGCCTGAAGGTGCTCCCTGCATGTTGGGCCTCTGTATGTGGCCACACTGTGTAAAAATCTCACACATGAGGTATCGACATACTCGGGAGGAATAGCAGAATGTGTTTTGGGGTGTGATTTGTGGTATGCATATGTGGTGTGTTTTTAAAAAATAACCTGCTAATATGAACATTTTGTGAATAAAAAAATCTTGATTTTGCAAAGAATTGTGGGAAAAAATTACAACTTCAAAAAACTCACCATGCCTCTTTCTAAATACCTTGGAATGTCTTCTTTCTAAAAAGGGGTCATTTGGGGGGTACTTCTACTTTTCTGGCATGTTAGGGTTTCAAGAAATGAGAGAGGCTGTCAGTACATCAGGTATGATCAAATTGATACATTTTCAGTAATTGGTACCATACCTTGTAGACCCTATAACTTTCACCCAGACTAAATAATATCCAATTTTTTTTTAACCGAAGATATGTACCAGTATACATTTTAGGCCAAATTTATGAAGAAAAATTAATTTTTTGCAAAATGTTATAATAGAAATTAAGAAAAATTCATTTTTTTTTACAAAATTTTCGTTCTTTTTTCATTTATAGCTATTTGTGGGAAAAAAGGACAAACAATTATTTGGTTACAGTGTTGTATGACTGAGTTATTGTCATTCAAATTGTGAGAGCAGCGAAAGCTGAACATTGGTCTGGTTATTAAGGGTGTTTAAGTGCCCAGTGGTCAAGTGGTTAAGCATCATTAAAATCACTGCTCCCGAAAAACGGCAGTTTTTAAAACTTTTTTTGCAAGTATACATGTTCCCTGGGGCAAGACCCGGGTCCCCAAATCCCTTTTAGGATAATAACTTGCATATTAGCCTTTAAAATTAGCACTTTTGATTTTGAACGTTTAGACTTAAGGGGGATATAGGGAGGAAAGACTCAAGGGGGATATAGTGAGGAAAGACTCAGGAGGGATATAGGGAGGAAAGACTCAAGGGGGGTACAGGGAGGAAATTTAAGGGGGATATAGTGAGGAAAAACTCAGGGGGGATATATAGTGAGGAAAGACGCAAGGGGGATATAGGGAGGAAAGACTCAGGGGGGATATTTGGAGGGAAGACGCAAGGGGATTATAGGGAGGAAAGACTCAAAGGGGATATATGGAGGAAAGACTCAGGGGGGATATATAGAGGGAAGACTCAGAGGGGATATATGGAGGAAAGACTCAGGGGGGATATATAGAGGAAAGACTCAGTGGGGATATATAGAGGAAAGACTCAGGGGGGATATATGGAGGAAAGACTCAGGGGGGATATATAGAGGGAGGATTTAGGGGGGATATATGGAGGGAAGACGCAAGGGGGATATAGGGAGGAAAGACTCAGGGGGGATATAGTGAGGAAAGACTCAGGGGGGGGGGGATATAGTGAGGAAAGACTCAAGGGGGATATATGGAGGGTAGGGATGAGCCGAACACCCCCGGGTTCGGTTCGCACCAGAACGTTCAAACAGACCGCGGGTTCGCACGAATATTTCGAACCCCATTGAAGTCTATGGGACCTGAACGTTCAAATTCAAAAACGGTCATTTTAAAGACCAAAATTCAATTAAATGTTGGAAAACGTCGTTCAGAACCCGGGTCTTGCCCCAGGGAACATGTATCAATGGAATTTTTTTTTTTTAAATGGACGTTTTTTGCGGAGCAGCCATTTAAAAAAAATCCTATAAATATCACACCAGCTGGGTGTCTATAGTAGTGGCACGTGTTTAGAAATGTCCCAACATGAGAGGACTATAAAAAAAAGTAATTAATGCTACTTGCGCAAGTTCTGTGTGGCAACATTATGTCGAATATTTTAGCGGTGGTGGGGGGCCATTATTGTTTTGTGAAAGGACATTTTTAGAAAAAAGGGCACCCCTCAAACATACTGTAATTGGAGCGCAACAAGGAGCCACGTGCAAAGTATTGCATCAAAAATTGTTATTAGGCGCCCCTGTTAACCACTTAAGACCCGGACCAATACGCTGGCAAATGACCCAAGGGGTTTTTGCGATTCGGCACTGCGTCGCTTTAACAGACAATTGCGCGGTCGTGCGACGTGGCTCCCAAACAAAATTCACGTCCTTTATTTCCCACAAATAGAGCTTTCTTTTGGTGGTATTTGATCGCCTCTGCGATTTTTATTTTTTGCGCTATATACAAAAATAGAGCGACATTTTTGAAAAAAAATCAATATTTTTTACTTTTTGTTATAATAAAAAAACAATAAACTAAATTTTAGTCAAACATTTAGGCCAAAATTTATTTAGCCACATGTCTTTAGTAAAAAAAAAATCGCATTAAAAAAAAAATTAGCTACCTAGCGTGAACAGCGACACTAATACAGCGATCAGAAAAATGATCGCTTAGTGACGCTGGCAATAGGGAGTGAAAGGGTTAACTAGGGCAGTGATCAAGGGGTTAAAACTTTATTGGGGGGGTGGGGGGGCTACCCTGACACTAACACTGACTGACTGTCACACTGTCTGTCACACTGACACTAAATACAGTAATCATACATGTATGATTACTGCATTCAGTGACACTGTGACAGGGGGGAGGGGGGGGGGGGCGATCGCGGGGGTTAAATGTGTTTGTGTCTGTGTGTAAGTGTGCTGTTGGTGCAGACTTACTTGGTGTGTTGTGATCTCTCCTCAGCGGCGCTTGAAACAAACGCCGAGGGAGAGATCACGTCGCTTCCTCCTTCCTGTGTTTACACAGGAGGAGGAAGTGACAGGGCGGGCGGGCACGCGCATTGCCTGGGAGCGATCCGGAGGGGGCGGATGAAAACGGATAGCCGCCCCCACTTGTCGGATCGCTTCTGCAGTCGCGCGGACCGCCGCATGTACGGGGGGGGGGGGGTCCGATCGGACCCCCGATCCCCCCCAAGGCACCAACGTATATATACGTTGATGTGCCTGTCGGTGCCATTCTGCCGACGTAAATGTACATGCGGCGGTCCTTAAGTGGTTAAACAGGGGCTGAAAAATTGTGCCTTGGGCACAACACAACACTTGCAACCCCTCCCAATAACTCCAATTGGAGCGCAAACAAGGAGCCACGTGCAAATTATTGCATCAAAAATTGTTATTAGGCGCCCCTGTTAAACAGGGGCTGAAAAATTGTGCCTTGGGCACAACACAACACTTGCAACCCCTCCCAATAACTCCAATTGGAGCGCAACTTGGAGCGCAACTTGGAGCCACGTGCAAATTATTGCATCAAAAATTGTTATTAGGCGCCCCTGTTAAACAGGGGCAGAAAAATTGGGCCTTGGGCACAACACAACACTTGCAACCCCGCCCAATAACTCCAATTGGAGCTCAACAAGGAGCCACGTGCAAATTATTGCATCAAAAATTGTTATTAGGCACCCCTGTTAAACAGGGGCTATAAAATTGTGCCTTGGGCACAACACAACACTTGCAACCCCTCCCAATAACTCCAATTGGAGCGCAACAAGGAGCCACGTGCAAAGTATTGCATCAAAAATTTTTATTAGGCGCCCCTGTTAAAACAGGGGCAGACAAATTGGGCCTTGGGCACAACACAACACTGCAACCCCTCACAATAACTCCAATTGGAGCGCAACAAGGAGCCACGTGCAAAGTATTGCAACAAAAATTGTTATTAGGCGCCCCTGTTAAACAGGGGCAGAAAGATTGGGCCTTGGGCACAACACAACACTTGCAACCCCTCCCAATAACTCCAATTGGAGCGCAACAAGGAGCCACGTGCAAATTATTGCATCAAAAATTGTTATTAGGCGCCCCTGTTAAACAGGGGCTGAAAATTGTGCCTTGGGCACAACACAACACTTGCAACCCCTCCCAATAACTCCAATTGGAGCGCAACAAGGAGCCACGTGCAAATTATTGCATCAAAAATTGTTATTAGGCGCCCCTGTTAAACAGGGGCAGAAAAATTGGGCCTTGGGCACAACACAACGCTTGCAACCCCTCCCAATAACTCCAATTGGAGCGCAACAAGGAGCCACGTGCAAAGTATTGCATCAAAAATTGTTATTAGGTGCCCCTGTTAAAACAGGGGCAGAAAAATTGGGCCTTGGGCACAACACAACACTGCAACCCCTCACAATAACTCCAATTGGAGCGCAACAAGGAGCCACGTGCAAAGTATTGCATCAAAAATTGTTATTAGGCGCCCCTGTTAAAACAGGGGCAGAAAAATTGGGCCTTGGGCACAACACAACACTGCAACCCCTCACAATAACTCCAATTGGAGCGCAACAAGGAGCCACGTGCAAATTATTGCATCAAACATTGTTATTAGGCACCCCTGTTAAACAGGGGCTGAAAAATTGGGCCTTGGGCACAACACAACACTTGCAACCCCTCACAATAACTCCAATTGGAGCGCAACAAGGAGCCACGTGCAAAGTATTGCAACAAAAATTGTTATTAGGCGCCCCTGTTAAACAGGGGCAGAAAAATTGGGCCTTGGGCACAACACAACACTTGCAACCCCATCCCAATAACTCCAATTGGAGCGCAACAAGGAGCCACGTGCAAATTATTGCATCAAAAATTGTTATTAGGCGCCCCTGTTAAACAGGGGCAGAAAAATTGGGCCTTGGGCACAAACACAACACTGCAAACCCCTCACAATAACCCAATTGGAGCGCAACAAGGAGCCACGTGCAAAGTATTGCATCAAAAATTGTTATTAGGCGCCCCTGTTAAACAGGGGCAGAAAAATTGGGCCTTGGGCACAACACAACACTGCAACCGCTCACAATAACTCCAATTGGAGCGCAACAAGGAGCCACGTGCAAAGTATTGCATCAAAAATTGTTATTAGGCGCCCCTGCTAAACAGGGGCTGAAAAATTGTGCCTTAGGCACTGGTGGCTGAGCCCAGAAACACAACATTTCTTACTAGCTATCAGCAAGAAAAGTGTCTAAAAGGGATCTGACATTTCAACAAAAAGATATTATTCATTAATATCAGCATCAGGTGCTTGGTAGCTGGTGTTGATCCAAGCCTGATTCATTTTGATGAAGGTCAGTCGATCAACAGAGCCGGTGGAGAGGCGCACCCTGTGATCAGTCACAAAGCCTCCAGCAGCACTGAATGTCCGTTCTGAAAGAACACTGGATGCAGGGCAAGCCAGTAGCTCAATTGCGTACTGGGCAAGCTCTGGCCAGTGATCCATCCTCAAGACCCAGTAAGCCAGAGGATTTTCGGTGGGGAAGGTGTCCAAGTCGGATCTTGCCCCTAGGTATTCACGGACCATGTAAACCAGACGCTGGCGTTGGTTGCTGGAACCGGTCAGACCTTGGGGCTGCGGACTAAAAAACTGCCTGAACGCATCTGTCAGACGACCACCTTCTCCACCGCCCCTTCTGTGACTCACCGAAGCCTCAGCAAGATGTTGTCCAGAGCCAGGTTTTGGTAATCTCCCCGGTTCTGGGAACGCATTGCACAGACCCTTCTGCAAGGCCTCCCGCAGAAGTTTCATCTTCTGCTCCCTCTGCGATGGCAACATAAGGTCCGCAACCTTACTCTTGTAGCGTGGATCAAGGAGAGTCGCCAGCCAGTAATGATCCCTCTCCTTAATAGCACGTACACGAGGATCCTTACGCAGGCTTTGCAGGATCAGGGAGGCCATGCAGCGTAGGTTTTCAGAGGCATTCGGGGCACAGTCCTCTGGGTCACTGAGGACAACAGGATCCACAGGCACCTCATCCCAGCCACGTAAAACTCCACGTGCTCCTTGGGACTGTAAATGATCCCTTGAAGACTGCTGCTGCTGAGTGCTAGGCTCCACCTCCATGCTGCTGATACAATCCTCCTCCTCCTCCTCCTCTTCCTGTGTGCTAGGTGGGCAAGCAGGACCACTGTCTGGGTAAAGGGGGCCTTGAGAGGTAAGGAAGTCCTCCTCTTCCTTCCTCTGTTCTGCCTCAAGGGCCCTGTCCATTATTCCACGTAGTGTGTGCTCCAACATGTGAATAAGAGGGACAGTCTCACTGATGCATGCACTGTCACTGCTCACCATCCTCGTGGCCTCCTCAAATGGTGACAGGACAGTGCATGCATCCCTGATCAAGGCCCACTGGCGTGGGGAAAAAAACCTAGCTGCCCTGACCCAGTTCTGCTGCCATATTGGCACAGGTACTCATTGATGGCCCACTGCTGCGTGTGCAGCCGCTGCAGCATGGCCAACGTTGAGTTCCATCTGGTGGGCATGGCACAAATATTCCCTTTGGAGGTCAGTCAGCCGAGCAGTGGCATTATATGACCTCCAAAAATGCACAGAGACTTTCCTGGCCTGCTTCAGGACATCCTGCAAGCCCAGGTACCTGGCCAAGAACCGCTGCACCACCAAATTGAGAACATGCGCAAAACAGGGCACGTGGGTGAGTTTTCCCTGTCGCAGGGCAGAGAGGAGGTTGGTGCCATTATCGCTGACCATCATTCTAGGCTTCAGCTGGCGTTGCGTCAACCACCTCTCAGACTGACCCTGCAGAGCTGACAAAACCTCTTCCCCAGTGTGGCTCCTGTCTCCCAAGCACACCAGCTCTAGCACCGCATGGCATCTCTTGGCCTGCATTCCTGCATATCCCCTTGTACGCCTACGGAGCACGGCTGGTCCGGAGAAAACATCCCCACAGGAAGAGGCCACAGAGGAAGAAGAGGAGGGGGTGGAGGAAAGAGGTGTGTCACAAGCAGTAGTATTGTTTTGGAGGCGTGGTGGCGGAACAACCTCCAAAACTAATGGACCTTGCCCTGTGTCCTTCCCAGCTGCCAGCAGAGTCACCCAATGCGCTGTAAAAGACAGGTAACGTCCCTGTCCATGCCTGCTGGACCATGAGTCAGCGGTAATTTGCACCTTACCACTGAATGCCCTGTCCAGCGTGGCATGGACATTGCCTTCCACATGCCAGTAGAGAGCCGGAATAGCCTTCCGTGAGAAAAAGTGGTGTTTTGGTACTTGCCACTGAGGTACTGCACATTGCACAAACTCATGGAAGGGGGCAGAATCTACCAACTGAAAAGGTAGCAGTTGAAGTGCTAGCAATTTCGCTAAGCTAGCATTCAACTGCTGGGCATGTGGATGGCTGGGATTGTACTTCTTTCGGCGCCGCAGCAGTTGGGGCAGGGAAATTTGCCTGGTACTATCAGTAGATTGACCACTACTACTAGCTTGTGACACACCTATTTCTACACCTTCACTGCAGGCTTCAGAGAGGACTGGGGGTCTACTGGGGTTGGAGGTCCCAGAAGGGCAAGTGGGGGTACGCTTTTGTCTTTGGTGTGGGTCTTTCTGGTGTGCTTGCCAACGAGCTGCATGGCAGGTCGACATATGTCTGGACAAGCATGTGGTACCCAGGCGGTTGATGTTTTGGCCACATGAGATACGCTTGCGACATAAGTTGCAAATAGCAAACGTACGATCTTGTGGACATGTTTCAAAAAAGGCCCACACCAAAGAACTTTTGCTGTACCGGTCAGACACAGCAGCGCCATGCACAAGCGCCTGTGTGTCTGACCGGTACAGCACAAGTGTGACCTTAAGCTGACCCCTGGAGGGCATCCTGCCTCTTTGGAGATGTGCCTCGTCCTCCTCCTCCTCCTCCTCCTCCTCTCTCCTATCAGGCACCCAGGTAGAGTCAGTGACCTCATCATCCCCTCCCTCCTCATCACTGTCAACAACCTGGCAGTATGCTCCAGCTGGGGGAACATCATCACTGACAAATTGCTGTCCCTCTCGGACACCCCCTCTCCCTGGGCTCACATCAATGCCTTCCTCTATCAGTGTTCCGTCATCGGAGTCTTCAAAACTTTTTCTGCAGCATGTACCCAACACTGTGTTGAAACAGTTCGGGGGACTCCTCAGGAGGACATGGTGGTACTAGGGAAGTATTGTGTGAAGCCATTGTGCAGAGGGAAGAGGACGCCTTGGCAGCTGCTTTGCCAAATAAACTTTGATCAGTTTGTGTGAGAGAGGATGAGGAGGATGAGGACGGCTTGGTCATCCACTCTACTAATTTCATTGCATGTTGAGGCTCAACACAGCCAGCTCCCGAAAAGAAGGACGAGCGGCCACGGCCACGTGCTGAAGAGGATGCACCACATACACTACCAGCGTTACCTCTATATGCAGAGCCTGCTTGCCCTCGTGACTCTCTGCCTCTCTTTGTTGTCCTTGCAGACATATTTATGCGTTCAGGTGGTATATAACAGCACACGTACAGTGACACTAACTGCGCTCAGGTGGTATATAACAGCACAGGTGCGGAGACACTAACTGCGCTCAGGTGGTATGTAACAGCACACGTACAGTGACACTAACTGCGCTCAGGTGGTATGTAACAGCACACGTACAGTGACACTAACTGCGCTCAGGTGGTATATAAAAGCACACGTACAGTGACACTAACTGCGCTCAGGTGTTATATAACAGCACAGGTGCGGTGACACTAACTGCGCTCAGGTGGTATATAACAGCACAGGTGCGGTGACACTAAATGCGCTCAGGTGGTATATAACAGCACACGTACAGTGACACTAACTGCGCTCAGGTGGTATATAACAGCACACGTCCAGTGACACTAACTGCGCTCAGGTGGTATATAACAGCACACGTACAGTGACACTAACTGCGCTCAGGTGGTATATAACAGCACACGTCCAGTGACACTAACTGCGCTCAGGTGGTATATAACAGCACACGTACAGTGACACTAACTGCGCTCAGGTGGTATATAACAGCACACGTCCAGTGACACTAACTGCGCTCAGGTGGTATATAACAGCACAGGTGCGGTGACACCAAATGCGCTCAGGTGGTATATAACAGCACACGTGCGGTGACACCAAATGCGCTAAGGTGGTATGTAACAGCACACGTGCGGTGACACCAAATGCGCTCAGGTGGTATGTAACAGCACACGTGCGGTGACACTAACTGCGCTCAGGTGGTATATAACAGCACACGTACAGTGACACTAACTGCGCTCAGGTGGTATATAACAGCACACGTCCAGTGACACTAACTGCGCTCAGGTGGTATATAACAGCACAGGTGCGGTGACACCAAATGCGCTCAGGTGGTATATAACAGCACACGTACAGTGACACTAACTGCGCTCAGGTGGTATATAACAGCACACGTCCAGTGACACTAACTGCGCTCAGGTGGTATATAACAGCACACGTACAGTGACACTAACTGCGCTCAGGTGGTATATAACAGCACACGTCCAGTGACACTAACTGCGCTTAGGTGGTATATAACAGCACAGGTGCGGTGACACCAAATGCGCTCAGGTGGTATATAACAGCACACGTGCGGTGACACCAAATGCGCTAAGGTGGTATGTAACAGCACACGTGCGGTGACACCAAATGCGCTCAGGTGGTATGTAACAGCACACGTGCGGTGACACCAAATGCGCTCAGGTGGTATGTAACAGCACACGTGCGGTGACACCAAATGCGCTCAGGTGATATGTAACAGCACACGTGCGGTGACACCAAATGCGCTAAGGTGGTATGTAACAGCACACGTGCGGTGACACCAAATGCGCTCAGGTGGTATGTAACAGCACACGTGCGGTGACACCAAATGCGCTAAGGTGGTATGTAACAGCACACGTGCGGTGACCCCAAATGCGCTCAGGTGATATGTAACAGCACACGTGCGGTGACACCAAATGCGCTATGGTGGTATGTAACAGCACACGTGCGGTGACACCAAATGCGCTAAGGTGGTATTAAACAGCACACGCACAGTCAGAGCGACTGCATTTCTGTGCAATTCAATAGCCCACTTGCATTAACAGCAACTGCCTTTCTGTGCAAATAAATAGCACACGTGCAGTAACAGTTAATGCGTCTATGTGCAATTAACTAACACGTGTACACTAACACGTTAGAGCATCAAGCACAATCTCCTGCCTGACAGATACTAATAGCAGAACTAGCTAAGCTATACAGTTTATAAATATATTGACAACTCCTAGGGATGTCAACTGTCATTTAACTATACTAACTAGTAGCCTCCCTGATCTATCTATCTATCTATCTATCTATCTATCTATCTATCTATCTATCTATCTATCTATCTATCTATCTATCTATCTATCTATCTATCTATCTATCTATCTATCTATCTATGTGAAAAGACACTGGCCCAGATTCAGGTACATCTGCGCATTATTAGACCGGCGTAGCGCACCGCCTTTACGTTAGACTTGCGCAATTTTGCCGCGTAATCACCCTATTCTCGTAGCTTTTGCGCAGGAAATTGCGCATACGTAACGTTTTTTCAGAGGCGTAAGGAGGAGTAATACAAATTGGGAAGGACGGGGTGTTACATTGAAATGAGCCGTGACCCCATGCAAATGAAGGGCCGGCCGGCTCGCGCATGCGCGCTTGAACGAGACCATGTCAGCTCCGATGTGCGCATGCTCACAACTCGGGAGCGGCGCAATCAGTGAAATTGGAAATGGACTAGGGCAACGTTGTGAACTACGCAAAAAGTATAAATAGACACACACAAACGCACTTCCTTTGCAAAAGTACATCCCTTTGTCCCTTCCCATTTAAACAAGTGCTTTTGTTCTTTTGATAAGTGTTTGAGAGACTGTTTGTTTGATTGATATATTTCTTTTTCTTTCTTTTCCTGCTGTATTTTTGTTTTGTTTTTTGGGGACTGTTTCTTGGTGAGTAGTTTTCTCTGTGTGTGTGTGTTTTTTTGTGATTGGTTGTGCTTGTTTGTGTGCGTGAATTTTGTTGACTGGGACTGTTTTTTTTTGGAAGGATGACTGAGAGAAAACGAAAGCTGAATTTTACAGTTGTGGAAAAACAGATTCTTGCCCAGGCCATTAGCGAGTATGGGCGTTACCTCCACGGCCCAGAGAGTGCCAACACCACCCCGGCCAGGAGGAGGGAGATTTTGGATAGGATCACTAACCAGGTGAATTCAGCGGGGCAGGGGGAGACACGGACCAGGTCTGGGATTGACAAAAAAATCAATGACCTCCGGCGTCTGGTCAAAAAGAAGTTGGCCAGAATGCATGCCCATGCCAGGGGCACAGGAGGGGGCCCCACCATGCCGTATTAGCCTGACAGCGGAGGAGCGTGCGGTGGCCCTGACCTTTCATCGGCATGAAGTTGAGGGCCTGCCCGGCTTTGACTCAAGTCCGGAGCCCGTGGTGCCAGGTAAGTTGTTTTTTTTTTAATATCAGGTGTGTAGCATGTGTGGGGAGGGGGTGAAAGGGAATATGTGGCAAGTGTGTGGATCCTCCAACCTGTGAATGTTTTGTGTCATCCACAGATGTGAGGAGGGTGCAGGGCCATCTGGCCTGACCGCACCAACCCCAGGACAAAAAAGCAGCCTATGAGGCCCCCCCAACAAGGCCGGAGTCCGCGGAGAAGGTTCAACAGGAGCAGGACAATCATGAGGAGGAGGAGAATCATGAGAGAGGAGGAGTCCATGTCAGGCACTGGACGTTTTGGGTTTTGAGGACTCTCTCCCCTCTGGCTGGCAGCAGGCAAGCCTCCCTAAGGGGGAGCCCCCCCTCCTCCCCCAACATGGCTCCCCTCACAAGGGCCTCCCCTTCTCCCCGGCCACAAGCATCAGCTGGAGGCAGGATGTCATCCCAGACCACCAGGGGGTTGGCCGATCTCTCCTGCCCGCCACTCTGAGAAGGGACCAGTTCCTCCAGACCCGCCATCTGGGACAGGTCAGCCAGACATTGGTGCGGATGGAGGAGAGCCTGTCCTCCATCAAGGATACGCTGGGGAACCTGGACTCCCACTCCCGGGCTTTCACCAACTGCCTAAACGAACTGCAGACGACATCAGCAGGCGTTGGGCAGGATGTGAGGGGCCCTTACCCTGGCTATCCAGGCCAACACGGCAACACTTGGTGCTGCCCTGGACAGAATTGCCGTGGCCTTGGAGGGCAGGCCACCAGGTGGGCAGAGATCAGGGGCTGATCCTCCTTCCCCGGTTTTACCCCTTCCCCATAAGTCTCCCCTGAGAAGCCGGGGGCGTGGCCGGGGGCGCCCCAGGCGTGGCTCACGCAGAGGGCAGTAATTTGTTTTTCCCCCATTTTTTTTGTTTTCAAATTTTTTTATTTTTTTTTGTCATTTTTTTTTGCTGGAAATTTTTTGCTTTTGCTGGTCATTTTTTTTTTTGTGTTGTGAATGCTGTGTGAATGTGGGGGTGACATTCCTGCCGGAAAAGGGGTGTCACCCTCTATTTTGGTGGAGAAGGGTTCCCCAGGACCAGGGAGAAGTGATCCCCAGGTCCGTGTGATTGGTGTATGAATGTTCAGTGACATAATTGGAGCCTTGGCGTGGCGTTGCTGCTCACAAGTCCTGCATGGTGGACTGGTGCCAATCCAATTTGATGAGGATGTGATGTGTCTGTGCTAGGGACCACAGTGGTGTGCATGCATGCATTCTCATTGTGCCATGATTAATGTGTATGTTTAACGTGCAAAGATGCCCAATGTGAGCTGTCTCCTGGCTGCTCTTCCCTCAGAAGACGGGGTAGCCTCGGTTAGGGGGGGGATTGTCTGGTTCAGGGGTCAGGTCATCACGTAGGTCAATCTGCAGGCCCTTTCTTTCTGCAAAGTTGTGCAGCATGCAACATGCACCGATGATCTGGCACACAAAGTTTGGGGAATACAAGAGGGTACCCCCAGACTTATCCAGGCATCGGAAACGTGACTTTAGGAGGCCAAAGGTGCGCTCCACCACTGCTCGTGTTTGGGCATGTGCTTGATTGTATCTTTCCTCTCCTGGGGTTTGGGGGTTCCGGATAGGAGTCATGAGATGGGGTCCCAGTGGATATGCAGAGTCACCTGTAAGGGAAAAGACAGGAGGATGTTAGTCATGCATGTGCCCCTTGTGATGTGCATCATGGGAGGGGATAGTCATGCCTGCCACCCATGTCACTCACCAACCAGCCAGGTGTCCCCATACACGTTCTGATCGAATTCCATTCGGATGTGGCTCTGATTGTAGATGTAGCTGTCATGGCTGGACCCTGGGTGTTTGGCACGGACGTGCCATATGAGGCCTTGGGCATCGACTATCACCTCTACATTGATGGAATGCCAATGCTTCCGATTGCGGTACATGTGCTCTGTCTCCTGGGGGGGCTGGAGTGCCACATGTGTGCAATCAATGGCCCCCACAGTGCGTGGTAATCTGGCAATTATGTAGAAATCTGTCATTGCCTTCAGTCGCAGCTCCTCAGTGGTGGGTTTGATGATTTGGTTGGCCATGCGTCTGAGGATTGCAGGGACAACCTGGTGCACACATCTGCTCATGGAGGATTGTGACATCCCAGCCACCACTCCACTTGTACGCTGAAAAGAGCCACTGGCAAGGAAATGGAGTGTTGCCATGACCTTGACCAGTGGCTCCACTGCATATGAGCGGTGTGTTGGGCTGGTGATGTCCTCCTGCAGGGTTGTGGTTAATTCCAGGATGACATGAGGGGTGAATCTGAAGATGCGAAACACCTCAGAATCACTCATGCCAAACAGGTCTATGCGGGTACGGTATATCCTCTCCCGTGCCATCCTCCATGCCATCCTCCGTGCCCTCATCCTTCTTTGTTCATCTAAAGTCAGTAGTATAACTATGTGCGACGATGCCCCTGGCATGTTGGCATACAGATTGTTGAGCAACACGTGTGACTGCTGAGCTGATCACTAACAGTGTTGCTTTATCTAACAAGTAGACTTTTTTTCTTTTTTTAGACCAGCTTTTATAAGCTCTAATTTTAGACTTTTTGCTGTTGCGCACACTGCGTAGCCTGCGCTGCCCCAACGTTGTTTTGTGGATCCCCGTAAGTCCCTCATTAGCATATTTGACTAGCAAATCAATGGTGTGTCTAGCGCACTTTTGCGCGGAAGGATGCGCCAGTCTAACAAAATTACGCGGGACAAAAAAAGTCGATTTTTTGCGTATCTCGTTCTGGGGATGCCGCGCAACGAAACGCACGCGCACATTTAGACTTACGCACGCGCATCTCCTGTTGCGCAGGCGTAATCGCTCTGTGAATCTGGGCCACTGTGTCTCTATCTATCTATCTCTCTCTCTCTCTCTGTCTGTCTGTCTCACTTCTCTAAGCAAGCCGGAACACACTACACAAGGCCGCCCGGGAGGCGGCCTTTTATAGTGTGGGGTGTGTGCTCAAGCCCTGAGCCCTAATTGGCCAAAGCACCCAGGCTTTGGCCAATTAGGTCTCTTCGTTTTTTGGGCGCTGTGATTGGCCAAGCATGCGGGGTCATGGTGCATGCTTGGCCAATTATCAGCGCGCAACGCCGGAGTGAATTATGGGTCAATTTGGCGCGAACGACCCGATTTGTTCGTTTTCGCGAACGATCGAACGGCCAATGTTCGATGCGAACATGTGTTCGCATCGAACACGAAGCTCATCCCTAATGGAGGGAAGACTCAGGGGAGATATAGTGAGGAAAGACTCAAGGGGGATATAGGTAGGAAAGACTCAGGGGGGATATATAGAGGAAAGACTAAGGGGGGATATATGGAGGAAAGATTCAAGGGGGATATAAGGAGGAAAGACTCAGGGGGGAGAGGGAAGACTCAGGGGGGATATATAGAGGAAAGACTCAGGGGGATATATGGAGGGAAGACTCAGGGGGGATATATAGAGGGAAGACTCAGGGGGGATATATAGAGGGAAGACTCAGGGGGGACATATAGAGGGAAGACTCAGGGGGGATATATGGAGAAAAGACTCGGGGGGGATATATGGAGGGAAGACTCAGGGGGGATATATGGAGGAAAGACTCAGGGGGGATATATAGAGGAAAGACTCAGTGGGGATATATGGAGGAAAGACTCAGGGGGGATATATGGAGGAAAGACTCAGGGGCAGGCCCAAACTGGCTATAGAGCATACCGGGCAAATGCCCGATGGGCCGCGGCAGCCCGGGGGCCGATTGCGACCCGCGAACGCCCCTCGCGGCCCACGAACGGCCCCCGGTGGCTATTGAGCCTCACTGTGCCCATCAAATGCAGCCACTGGGCCCATCAAATGCTGCTACTGGGCCATCAATTGTCATCACTGTGCCATGCCATCAAACGCTGTGCCATGCCATCAAACACAGCCACTGTGCCATCAATTGTCACCACTGTGCCATGCCATCAAACGCAGCCACTGTGCCATGCCATCAAACACAGCCACTGTGCCACCAATTGCCACCACTGTGCCATGCCATCAAACACAGCCACAGTGCCATCAATTGTCACCACTGTGCCATGCCATCAAACACAGCCACAGTGCCATCAATTGTCACCACTGTGCCAAACAAACACAGCCACAGTGCCATCAATTGTCACCACTGTGCCATGCCATCAAACGCAGCCACTGGGCCATCAATTGTCACCACTGTGCCATGCCATCAAACGCAGCCACTGTGCCATGCCATCAAACACAGCCACTGTGCCACCAATTGTCACCACTGTGCCATGCTATCAAACACAGCCACAGTGCCATCAATTGTCACCACTGTGCCATGCCATCAAACACAGCCACTGTGCCATCAATTGTCACCACTGTGCAAAACAAACATAGCAACTGTGCCATCAATTGTCACCACTGTGCCAAACAAACACAGCCACTGTGCCATCAATTGTCACCACTGTGCCAAACGCAGCCACTGTGCCATCAATTGTCACCACTGTGCCATGCCATCAAACACAGCCACTGTGCCATCAATTGTCACCACTGTGCCATGCCATCAAACGCAGCCACTGTGCTATGCCATCAAACGCAGCCACTGTGCACTTTAATTGTCACCACTGTGCCAATTGATGCCACTGTGCCCTTTAATTGTTGCCACTGTGCCCATTGTCTCCACTTTGCCCATTGATGCCAGTGTGCCCATTGATGCCAGTGTGCCCATTGATGCTACTGTCCCCATTGTCGCCACTGTGCCCATTGTCGCGGCTGAGCCAGAGGGGGCGGCTGAGCCAGAGGGAGCGGGTCTCCGGCGCCCAATAGATGTACTGCCACTGTCTATCTATCTATCTATCTATCTTCTTTCTTTCTATCTTTATCTATCTTTCTTTATCTATCTTCCTTCCTTCCCTTCTTTCTTTCTATCTTTATATTTATTTCTTTATATATCTTCCTATCTATCTATCTATCTATCTATCTATCTATCTATCTATCTATCTATCTATCTTCCCTTCTTGCTTTCTATCTTTATCTATCTATCTATCTATCTATCTATCTATCTATCTATCTATCTATCTATCTATCTATCTATCTATCTATCTATCTATCTCTCTATCTATCTATCTATCTATCTTCCTTCCTTCCCTTCTTTCTATATTTATATATCTTTATTTCTTTATCGATCTTCCTTCCCTTCTTTATTTCTATCTTTCTTTATCTATCTTCCCTTCTTGCTTTCTATCTTTATCTATCTTTCTTTCTCTATCTATCTATCTTCCTTCCCTTCTTTCTTTCTATATTATTCATTCTTTCTTTATCCATCTTCCTTCCTTTCTATCTATCTATATCTTTCTATCTATCTATCTATCTATCTATCTATCTATCTATCTATCTATCTATCTATCTATCTATCTATCTATCTATCTATCTTCCTTCCCTTCCTTATTTCTATCTTTATCTATCTTTCTGTCTTTATATATCTTCCTATCTATCTATCTATCTATCTATCTATCTATCTATCTATCTATCTATCTATATATCTTCCTTCCTTCCCTTCTTTCTATATTTATCTATCTTTATTTCTTTATCGATCTTCCTTCCCTTCTTTCTTTCTATCTTTATTTATCTATCTTCCCTTCTTGCTTTCTATCTTTATCTATCTTTCTTTCTCTATCTATCTATATTCCTTCCCTTCTTTCTTTCTATATTATTCATTCTTTCTTTATCCATCTTCCTTCTTTTCTATCTATCTATATCTATTTATCTATCTGCCTTCCTTCCCTTCTTTCTTTCTATCTTTATCTATCTTTATTTCTTTATCTTCCTTCTTTCCTTCCTTCCTTCCTATCTATCTATCTTCCTTCCTCCCCTTCTTTCTTTCTATCTTTTATCTTTCTTTATCTTCCTTCCTTCCCTTCTTTCTATCTGTATCTATCTTGTTTATCTATCTATCTATCTATCTATCTATCTATCTATCTATCTATCTATCTATCTATCTATCTATCTATCTATCTATCTATCTATCTATCTATCTATCCATCCATCTTCCTTTCTTTCTATCTTAATCTTTCAATCTATCTTTCTTTATCTCACCCCACATCCCGTCATTAACCCCCGCTGTGCCCCCCCCCCCCCCGGGCTGCTCAGTCTAAAATGCCCGGGCCTATTTTTTGTCCCAGTCCGGGCCTGCTCAGGGGGGATATATAGAGGGAAGACTCAGGGGGGGATATATGGAGGGAAGACGCAAGGGGGATATAGGGAGGAACGACTCAGGGGGGATATATAGAAGAAAGACTCAGGGGGGATATATGGAGGAAAGACTCAGGGGGGATATATAGAGGGAAGACTCAGGGGGATATATGGAGGGAAGACACAAGGGGGATATAGGGAGGAAAGACTCAGGGGGGATATAGTGAGGAAAGACTCAGGGGGGGATATAGTGAGGAAAGACTCAAGGGGGATATAGGTAGGAAAGACTCAGGGGGGGTATATAGAGGAACGACTAAGGGGGGATATATGGAGGGAAGATTCAAGGGGGATATAGGGAGGAAAGACTCAGGGGGGAGAGGGAAGACTCGGGGGGATATATGGAGAAAAGACTCAGGGGGGATATATAGAGGGAAGACTCAGGGGGGATATATGGGGGGAAGACGCAAGGATATAGGGAGGAAAGATTTAGGGGGGATATACAGCATAGAAGAAAGACTCAGGGGGGATATATGGAGGAAAGACTCAGGGGGAGAGGGAAGACTCAGGGGGGATATATGGAGGAAAGACTCAGGGGGGATATATGGAGGGAAGACTCAGGAGGGATATATGGAGGGAAGACTCAGGGGGGATATATAGAGGGAAGACTCAGGGGGGATATATGGAGGAAAGACTCAGGGGGGATATATAGAAGAAAGACTCAGGGGGGATATATGGAGGGAAGACGCAAGGAGGATATAGGGAGGAACGACTCAGGGGGGATATATAGAAGAAAGACTCAGGGGGGATATATGGAGGGAAGACTCAAGGGGAATATAGGGAGGTAAAAACCTGGAGACTCTGAAGAATACAGGGATGAAAAGGCTATAGGTCTAGGATTTGGGAGGCTAGAGGGAGGAAATAGCTCTGGGACTAAATAGGTTAAATCAGCTTTTGAGGCACAATAAGCACCCTTTCACCACCAAACTGCTTTTCTCAGTGATTCTATCGCCTATGCACATTTTTTTTTTTTTATATATTCAAATGGTCCTGTTGTTATAATGCTAGCTTCGTTTTAAAGAATCAATCCAATCTAGAGTACTATTATTTTGTGGGCATTGTTAATGAAGCACTTCTTCTTTTTTTTATATTACCTCCATCAATAGAGCCACACGTTTTGTTATGTTGCCCTAGCCATGCTCCTAATGATTAACTAGTCTCCGGGCTTTTGCTGCAGGTGACCTCTGCACAGCGTACATTAACCCTTATTCCTTGACTTCACAGGAGGAATACAGGAGCGCTTTATTTGACATTTAGCCTCGGGCAGGGAGAAGATTGGTAATTAGTTTGGAAGCAGCAAGGTCATTAGAGAGGTGAGAGTGATGCGCTGGACTCGCTGTCAGTGGAATGCTGCGCTGCCTGGCCCCGTACTGTAATGCTGCGCTGGAGAGGTCCGATCGTCGCCCTGTGCTGCGCTCATCCCATTGGCTCACTCTCTCAATGAATGTGTATACAAGGCAGAGCTGAGCAGTGTGCTCACTAAGTGCTCAGCACAGACAACGTCTGCACTTCCCAGGTAGCTCCACTTGCTGCCAAGCTCTACACACATCTGAAAACTTCCAGGCTACAGGAAAACTATACTGGGGGCTAACATGGACAGGAATGAGCCTTTTATATGGAATAACTGAGACTGCAAAGGGAAGAAGGAGCATCATCATCCTCTGGATCCTTAGGGCATCCCATCATTTGTGTTTTCTGGATGAAGCTAAGAATGAGGACTGTGATCAGCAAGTGGTAATCCTAACATGCATTCAGGACTTCCCTCTGCACCCTCACTGCAATGGTAAGAATCATACCCCTTGTGTATATATATATATATATATATATATATATATATATATATATATATATATATATATATATATATATATATATATATATCCCTTGTGCTTTTATATATATATATATATATATATATATATATATATATATATATACAAAACACAGTGGATATATATATATATATATATATATATATATATATATCCACTGTGTTTTGTTATATATATATATATATATATATATATATATATATATATACCATGTCTTATATATACCTTGCTGACTGCCTGTCAAAACTGCAGCATCTTCTGTCACCTATAAGATCTCATGTATATGTTTGCAATATAGCCTTTATACAGAAATGTTACTGTAACATCTACTTTATTTAATTTCCTTTTAAAATCCAACTAAAACTTGGCCATACATTATCCAATTTTCTTATACAATTTTGCTTTAGGCTTACCAATAACATCTAATATGAGTTCAGACCTAAACACTTTCCATTTGTATGCAATCAGGCAGGTCCTTACACTAGATAGTTGAAAGTAAATCTAAATTGAACAAGAAAATTGTATAATGTATGGGAAGCTTTATTCAACAATATGTAATGTGGGGTCATAGGATGCTGGTATGTGGGTATTGGAGCACAGAGAGAGTCATTACCTAAAGAACCCGGTCTGGTTTGGACTTTATGATATACTGCAGGTATGGAATTAGATGGGTTGCTCTGGGCAACACATTACTTTTCTCTACTGCAATTTTATAGAACTGAGATACAACATAGCAAAATGTACTTATTTCGGTACAAGTGGTGGTAATAGCTTAACATGCCTCTGATCACTGGCACTGGGCATGTGTTAATGGTCTGTTAAGGCAACATTACAGCTGTTTTAGTAACACAGTTTGTGCTTAACCTAAAATCTTGCGCCAATGATTAAAAAAGAAGGCGTAATTCAAGAATCTTTATGTCTGTGCAGTAAGATCTCTAACAGCATCTGATGTCAGGGTCTGTGTCACTGGATAAATAGCTAGAAACCAGCTGAGTAACAGCAGGAGTCAGATCTATAGGAATAAAGAGTCATAATGAGCTTCTCTAGTTCTCCAGTCACAAATGTAGGATATAGTATAGATGTGTGTGTGTGTGTGTATATATACTGTACACACACATCTATACTATATCCTACATTTATATATATATTAGAGGCATGTGGTAACATGTTATCAAGTGACGCAAATAGCCACCTATATGCAATAACGGAAAAGCAAAATGATCTACCCAGCTTATATAAGTACAGCACTGTTTCTGGGTAGGACAGGATGGAAGTTACAGTATTACATGCTGGTTTCTCAAGGTTAAGCAAATTATCAGTGTGTGTGTGTAAACTGCAGTTTCTATAAAGGTCCTGCTTTTCTACAAACTCATAAAGTGCAAACTACAGAACCTCTTTGAACAGGAAAACACCTGCAGACTTAGCAGATAGTGGAAAGCGCATTGATGTTGTGTAAATTGAAGTCACTCATGGCAACCAATCAAAATTCACTTGATTTTGGTTACACCACTTATGAGATGATTTTGGTTTCTTTTCTTTTGGTTGCCAGATTTTATACTGTATGATATTTGATCTTTGCACTATACCTAAACAAGCCCAAAATTACTTAAGGGGGGTTTGTCAGCATAGAAATAAGAGAGCCGTCATTGATGTAATGAAAGTCCAATTTTTAGGGTTGTCATCCTTATCCTTCCTTTACTTTTGAGTGAGCTATGGACCTAAAACAAACCAGGTGCAAATTGGATATTCCCAGTGTTTCCAAAATCCAATTTGACTAACAGATGACAGGTCTCCTTACACAGGAACCTAGAATGAAAAATAAAAATAAAAATGTTAAAAAGAGTTCCTATGTGAAGCAAAGTGTACTGGTCTAAATTTAAAATATATTATTGGAGGAGCAAACCCTCCATCACAACCAACACTCACTGTTCCTCAACCCTACTCAGATCTCCATCTTTCTAGGGCCCCTCTCTCTGTCTCTCTCTCTTTATTTCTCCTTTCATAATATTATATATATATATATTTATTTATTTCAGGTACGAATACAGCGCAGTCAATTTATGCAGCGCTTTACATATATGAATAGGTGATGGTGAAGCGCTGTAAATTCTAATAGGGGTATAAAACCAAAGGGTAAATACCAAGGGAAATATGCTAAGTGACTGTATAGTGAACAGAAAGGTGAATAAGCAACAAATAAATGAACAAGTGAAATGTACCAAACACACAATGAAATAAAATAAAATGCAGTATACAAAATATGAGCCACAAAATGTAAAACACAAATGAAAATAGCTGTGCATGGCAGCACACAACAAGGTGTATAGCATATAAACACGTGAAAAAGTCCATACAAAAATGGAGCCTCCAAAACATAAAAAGTGGTACGGTGTGAAAGCAGACAGGCTTCGGTGCGCACACCTCTTGTGGTACTAAAATGCTCACCTCAGAGCCATAGCACGGATGGCCTAAAGTACCAGACAGTATTTACTGGGGTGCAACCACACTTATTGAGGTTGAAATGAAGAGCTTCTTCACCAGGTGCTCATACAGACATGAAAGGCAGAAATGAATGGAAAGTGATGTAACCTTAAAAGGGACCTAGAAATTGATGAATCACATCAGCACGCACTCACATTCAGGCTGAGGATGGTGGACCTATCTCCACGAACGCCGCGTTGGTATCCGGACCTGATGTGTTTGGGGGATCACTGACAGACGGGTAACTCCCACTTGAAATTCCTCTAAAGCTTCCACCTCTCAAACTTGGCATCAACAGGTGCTCAGGCAATGCAGGGTAAAAGGAGAGAGAGGGAGGCCCATAGTGCAGTATTCCATAAAAGTTTATTAAGGTACAAACAAATAGCAAAGTAAAAACTCACATTTAAAATTGGAGCAGCAGCAAAACACCTACGAGCAGCGAGCTCGTTTCATCGCCATCGGTCTGTGTCAGCTCTGTAATCCTTTTCCCATAGGTATTCGTCACGTCACGTGACTTCTTCAGGGGACATATACATTTACATTACATATACATTGTACATTCACATCACATTCACATCAGTCCCTGTTCTCAAGGAGCTTACAAGCTAAGGTGCCTAAGGGCCCTTTCACACGGGATGGATCCGTGATGATCCACCCCGTGAAGTTTAAAAGTTTTCCCTTTTGCCCTATATCAGAAAGTTAGGAAGTAAGCTACAAATAAATGAATATGATTTACTAATTCACAATCACCATTATAAAAAAAAATAACAAAAAAAAGACACAATGGGAGGGCATTTACTAAAACTGATGCACACAGAATCGGGTGCAGTCGTGCATGACAACCACAATTGCACCAGATTTTTCACCCTCCAATTTTAGTAAATCAACCCCAATATTATTACCAGATTGTTACCAGTCATTTCTTCTAATGGAGTGGGAATACAGTTTTACCTACATTCGCACTAAAGTTACTAGGAATTTTGTTAAGTGCAATCCAGTTGCAATACATGACAGTGACTGTTTACAGTCCTGCTGTTGTTGGTTAGAAATCACATCAGAACCAGTGTACCCATATAGGTCAGTCCATCAAAAGCCGATACTTGGTAGATGATGGAAAGTTAAAGGGGTTGTAAAGGAAACAAAAAAAATCATAGTAAGCATCCTTTACCTGCAGACATTCCTCTTTTCACTTCCTCATTGTTCGTTTTTGCCCAGAAGTTGCTCAATTTCTTCTCTGTTCTGTTCACTTCCTGCTTGTCTGATTTTACTGACCACCGTGAAGGGAGACTTTACTGCGGTGGTCAGTAACGTGCTCGCCCTCTCCTGGGAACCAAATCTGTGTGGCCGGATGCTCATTACGTGTTAGAGACTTCAAGGAGGTGTGAATTACTGGGCGTGCCACAATGCATACTGGGAAATGTAGTTCTTACATGAACGAGCGCCGCAAACCAGGAAGTGAATGAGAGAACAGAAACTAGAACGCCGGAGGTGATATAGATGAAGGAATTTAATAGGTGTTTACTCGTTTGTTAACAGAATCATTACACTATTCTGTCTGTCTACCTTGCAGACATTAATTTTAGGCAAAAAATTACAACTCCTTTAAGCCACCTACTGGTTCCTTCAGTCAGTTATGGACACTGGTGGGAAGATCCCTGCTCTAAATTTCTAGGAATTACACAGTTGACATGGCCATTATGAAGGGGGTTCCACAATGGATTTTTTTTTTTATTATTCTTATATTAAGGAGAAGACAAAATGATGAGTGGTAACAAGCAAAGATAAATGGGAACACCTGAAAAGTCTAAAGGTGGAAAAAGAAGAAAGATATTGTAGGTGGATTCTAAGTCATTTGGCTACTTGTAACTGAAATATCATTTTTTTTTTGTGGAAAAGCCTTTCATTCTTCTTGGATACTTTTCACAATCAACAAGGCAATATTAATTTGCATTTTAACAGATTCTGAACAAGAATACATTCTAATTTTAGCACAATAGGCACATATCCTCACATACAAACTGAGCAAATATTCAACTGATGTAGTGTGTGTAGTATATGATCTCTAATGCCTTGTACACATGATCGGAATTTCCAATGGAGAAAGTCTGATGGACTTTTTCCATCGGATATTCCGATCATGTACATCAGAGTTTTTTCATCGGAAATTACGAAGAATTCCATCGGAGTTCAGATATAGAACATGTTCTGTTTTACTCCGATGGAATTCCTGATTTGGCCAGGCAAAAGCCCGATCGTGTGTACAGTTGTGTTACATTTGAAAAATACATTTGCTTCTGGGCTATCAGGAATGTCAAATTCATTTTCATTGCAAGCTGCATCCACATTTTGGTTGCCCTCAAAGGGCAGGTTGTATTTATAAGACTGTAAAAATGTATCTTCTCTTTATCATATTAAATACTGTAACTTCCTATACAGTCGCTTGCTAAGGTTCTGTAGCATAAAAATTGACTATGTTATGGTAGGATGTGAATTTCATAAGATGCTGTAAAACCAAACCTTCTCATACACACAGGAGCTTTTTGGCATACCACAAAACATTGTTGGCATATTTGCATGACCAGGACACACAATGACCACGACCAGCCAACCTTAAAAGAGCAAGCTTTTTTTGGCCATACTTCTATTGATCAGAGGAGTGCAGTTCATTCTGCACACCTCTGATCCTTATTCTGCCAACAACGGGCTAAACCCTGCTTTCGGCTGATGTCCCTCAGCTAGTCTAGACTTCAAAAGATCCCAACCATATAGTCTGGATCCACCCAGAAGCCTGGACAGGCACCTGGCTCGGCACTCAGCGACCCACTGAGAGCCTGAACCAACCCCTTCCGCCCCTTCCACAGCCCAGCGCTCCATTGAGCACTGGAGGGGAGAGCAGAAGGCCACTGACTGACAGTCACAGCCCCCTGCTCAGAGCGGAGGGGGAGAACTGTTTATTTGCTCAGTTCTCACCACAGAACGAGTGGGGGGAGAGATGCAGCATTGGATCCATGCTGCATCCACCTAGGTGAGTATGATTGTTTGTTTTTCTTTAAATCCCAATTTCTGTTTGAATAATGAATAACTGTATACTCCTGTACACTGGTTTATGCCACTACTTGCATAAACCCACAGTTTATGGGTTGGACACCCATACATATGTGTGGGTTTACGCAAGCAGTGCTGTAAAACCACATAGGCTGCTAACAGCCGTTCATTTCTATGGTCCACTGGGTACATGGCAGTTGTGTAACCTGGGCGCAGAGAGATACCTACAATTTACATTATATGGCCTCTTGTTCCTATGTGCAAGGTGCTAGTGAACTAAAGCATGTCAGTCAATGTAAAGTAACTAGATGCATTTATTTCAGTTCCTGGTCCTAGTCCCCTTTTCCCATACCTTCACATGAATTTTGGAGCACCCGGGGAGTCCTGAAATAATGAGTTAATACTGGTAGCATAAAGGGCTGGCCTACCTCCCATTGGTCACTATATGAGAGGATTTGCAAGCCCCCAACCTTACCAGGAGGTGTTGAAGTTTGTAAATAAGAGGGTTTCTGAGCCTTTAGCCACTTTATGTTTGTGCTCACTTGACTTTTTTGCCACATGTTGTTAATTGGTACATCCCATTGAATAACTGTGTATCTAGAGATCTACGAAATAAAAAATAAAAAAATCAATGCTAGGATTGGGGAGGAAGTTATTAGACCGTTGTAAACAGTATAAATCAACGAGGCTTATGTTTTCAGTACCATTTTATGTACTGTTTTACTTTTATCACTAGTTGTTCTTGTACATACAACAAATAGTCTCTACTAAGCAGATCTACCTGTACACTTAATCCTCTGTTTAGTACCACTTGCACTTTTTTTTTACCATAATACTTCCTGTTTTGTTGACTTTTCAGTGTTTCAGTATAGAGTAGTGTCAACTTGTATTGTTTTACAGCCAACTGTTAACATTATAATATGTTTATCTTCATTTATAACATAACATTGATGTGTATACGATTTGACTAGCTGCTTTTTCCCTATAGTTATGGACACACGCATGCTATTTCTGCTGCAAGGAATATCTGAATAAATATAGTTGTCATGTACACCGACATGAAGGATGCTTACATGGGCTTTAGTAAATGCTTTCTTTCTTACTAATGTTTTATTATACAATAAAAAAAATGATTTTTGTTTCTTAAAGAGATTGTAAAGTCTCAATTGTTTTTATTAAAATAACAAACATTTTATACTTACCTGTTCTGTGGAGTGGTTTTTCACAGGTCAGCCTAAATCCTCCTCTTCTCGGGTCATTGGCTGGAGCTCCTGGCCCCTCCCTCCTGTTCAGTGTGACCACAGCAAGCAGCTTGTTATGGGGGTACCCGAGCCGAGCTGCAGCTCCGTGTATCCATATAGACACAGTGCCGTGGTTCGGCCACACCCTCTCTCTTTGTTAATTGGTTAACTGAGTTTGACAGCAGCAAGAGCCAGTTGCACTACTGTTGTGTCTCTGCCAATCAGGAGGGAGAGTCTCGGACGGACGTGGTACTAGTGGACATCGCTGGATAGAAATGGGGCTCAGATAAGTATTAGGGGGCTGAGGGGGGCTGCCTCACACATAAGGCTTTTTATCTTACTGCATAGAATGCAGTAAGATAAAAACCTTCTGCCTTTACAATCACTTTAAAGCTGAACTCAGACAACCAGCTAAGCACACAGAAGAAAAACATAAAGGAGAGCTGTAATACTTGGCAAAGGATTTTTATTTATACAGTGTTTTACAAATTGTACATTCACATCAGTCCCTGTCCTCAAGGAGCTTACAATCTAAGGTCCTTACTTCATACTAGGGACAATTTAGACAGGAGCCAATTAACCTACAGTACCAGCATCTCTTCGAAGTGTGGGAAGAAACCAGCACAAGCCCAGGAAAAACATGTAAACTCTTTATATTAGGGTTGTCCCGATACCACTTTTTTAGGACTGAGTACAAGTACCGATACTTTTTTTCAAGTACTCGCCGATACCGAATACTGATACTTTTTTTTAAATGTGTCCCCAAATGCAGCCATGTCCCCCACAAATGCAGCCATGTCCCCCACATATGCAGCCATGTCCCCCACATATGCAGCCATGTCCCCCACATATGCAGCCATGTCCCTCCAGCCATGTCCCCCACATATGCAGCCATGTCCTTCAGCCATGTCACCCACATATGCAGCCATTTCCCCCCAGCCATGTCCCCCACATATGCAGCCATGTCCCTCCAGCCATGTCCCCCACATATGCAGCCATTTCCCCCCAGCCATGTCCCCCACATATGCAGCCATTTCCCCCCAGCCATGTCCCCCACATATGCAGCCATTTCCCCCCAGCCATGTCCCCCACATATGCAGCCATTTCCCCCCAGCCATGTCCCCCACATATGCAGCCATTTCCCCCCAGCCATGTCCCCCACATATGCAGCCATGTCCCTCCAGCCATGTCCCCCACATATGCAGCTATGTCCCTCCAGCCATGTTCCCCACATATGCAGCCATGTCCCTCCAGCCATGTTCCCCACATATGCAGCCATGTCCCTCCAGTCATAACCCCCACATATGCAGCCATGTCCCTCCAGTCATAACCCCCACATATGCAGCCATTTCAAGTATTCTATTCAGTTATCGGGGGTATTTGCGGGAGTACAAGTACTGGTATCGGTATCGGGACAACCCTACTTTATATAGTATCTTACAAAAGTGAGTACACCACTCACATTTTTGTAAATATTTTAAAATTGGTATTATATATTTTCATGTGACAACACTGAGGAAAGGACGCTTTGCTACAATGTAAAGTAGTGAGTGTACAGCTTGTATATCAGTGTAAATTTGCTGTCCCCTTAAAATAACTCAACACACAGGCATTAATGTCTAAACCGCTGACAACAATAGTGAGTGCACCCCTAAGTGAAAATGTTCAAATTGTCCCCAAAGTATTTTGTGTGGCCACCATTATTTTGCAGCACAGCCTAACCCTCTTGGGTATGGAGTTCACCAGAGCTTTACAGGTTGCCACTGGAGTCCTCTTCCACTCCTCCATGATGACGTCACCAAGCTTGTGAATGTTAGAGACCTTGCGTTCCTCCACCTTACGTTTGATGATGCCCCACAGATGCTAAAAAATAAGGTTTAGGTCTAGAGGCATGCTTGGCCAGTCCATCACCTTTACCCTCAGCTTCTTTAGCAAGGCAGTGGTCATCTTGGAGGTGTTTTGGGGGTTGTTATCATGTTGGAATACTGCCCTGTGGCCCAGTCTCCAAATGGAAGGGGATCATGTTCTGGTTCAGTATGTCAGTACATGTTGGCATTCATGGTTCCATCGAACTGTAGCTCCCCAGTGCCAGCCACACTCATGCAGCCCCAGACCATGACCTTTCCCACCACCAAACTTGACTGTAGTTAAGACACACGTGTCTTTGTACTCCTAACCTGGTTGCAGTCACACACGCTTGACACTATCTGAACCAAATACGTTTATCTTGCTCTCATCAGACCACAGGACATGGTTCCAATAATCCATGTCCTTGGTCTGCTTGTCTTCAGAAAACTGTTTGTGGGCTTTCTTGTGCATCATCTTTAGAAGAGGCTTCCTTCTGGGACGACAGCCATGCAGACTAATTTGATGCAGAGTGTGGCGTATAGTCTGAGCACTGACAGGCTGACCCCCCACCCCTTCCACCTCTGCAGCAATGCTGGCAGCACTCATACATCTATTTCCCAAAAACGACCTCTGAATATGATGCTGAGCATGTGCACTCAACTTCTCCATGGCGAGGCTTGTTCTGAGTGGAAACTGTCCTGTTAAACTGCTGTATGGTATTGACCACTGTGCTGCAGGTCAGTTTCAGGGTCTTGGCAATATTCCTCTAGCCCAGACCATCTTTATGTAGAGCAACAATTCTTTTTTAAAGATCCTCAGAGAGTTCTTTGCCAGGAGGTGCAATGTTGAGCCCCACTGTGATCCAGCAATGTGCACGAGAGCCTTGGCTCTCCGGGAACTCTCCAGTGGCTCCTGCCATTGTCAATCACAGACAATGAGCCAATAAGAAGTAAAAAGGGGCAGGGCCGTGCCACGGCTCTGTGTGTGAATTGACACGCAGGGCAGCGGGTCAGCAAGCTGCTTTCTTGGGGGCACTTAACAGAAGGGAGGGGCCATGAGCTCTGGCAGGGGAACCCGAGAAGAGCAGAATCAGGGCAGCTCTGTGCAAAACCAAGATAAGTATAACATATTTGTTATTAAAAAAAAATTGGCTTTTATATCACTTTAAGTTTACAGAGCTCTGAAATCTAAGTCCTAGAGGAAACACTTTGTCAAATTACACAGTTGTTTGACAGCACATGCATATATCCTGCACTATAGTCCAGTAAGACCAGACCCTCGTCTATCTCTGCTTTAGGAAGACCCAACAGCATTAGGGAATAGTGGCCAGCCAGTCAGCAACCTGTGTGCTTGACAAAATGAGTCGGACTTAACACACATTACCCTCTCACTTGAAATAACATTATCAATTCTTAGTATATAATAGCAGGATAGGATTTATAAATATAGGCAGACTGTCTGATTGAATTGCTCATTGAACACTTTGAAATGATTAAAACTGGAGTTCATACATTATTTCTAATTCATATTCCTCCGGTGGATAATAAGCTGATTTGCAGTTTATGGAATTTAATGTTGGTGCTGAATCTCAATGGCATTAATGCATATATTAAAACTGTCAGTTCCGTAATTGCTAGTGAGCTACAGATATCAGCTGGTCTTCTTCAGTTTATATTGAGCGGATAATATTTTGGGCTCTTTAGTTTTCCTTCTTTGCTTATAAAAATAAGCTAGATAAATAGGTAATGTTACCGTTAATATAAAATGCTGCATCACTCTGCAAAACCGTTTGGTTCGGTGTTGTCCTCGTAAGCATTCTACCTGCAGCTGCAAATGTTTAGCAAAGCTTATGCATACTTGGCAGTACTTACAGAATGTTAAAGCAGAAGTTAAATAGTAGAAGTAAACATTTTTTAAAAGACAGATGCAAATAAAGCGAGAATTTGATGCAATACCTTCAATACAGGGATGTCTCCACAGTTCTTCTTTCAAGCCACAAAATGTTGTCTTCTGGGTTGAATGACAGCTAACATCATTCAAATTACTTTTCCTGAGTTCAAGATGTAATACACCCATCCTTATCCTGTTTTTGCACAGTGAGGGAGAGGCAGCACATAGCGATGAGCTCATTTCTGTCACTTTGCTCTCTCCTCCTATAAGCATGCTCCTTATCAGTGCATGGACCAATTGGCTACTTGTATTGTCTCTTCTTCTCACACTATAAACAGCGATCACTAAATAGCAGACCATTGTCTGGACCCAAATCTAGTGAAAGTCCTATTCCAACTGACAGTCAGCAAGCCAATCCCAGCACATGTTCCCTTTCTCCTTTGCAGTCATTGGTTGCTAGAATTTCCGGTATCCTAACAATCAAAGATTTAAAATGCTTACCCTGCCCATAGTACCACTGGAGGATGAAGTGGAACTTCCTCCATCCAGATCTGCAGCCTGCTTTGTTTCCTGGCTCCCATCTTCTGCCTAGTGCTACAAGATATGGTGTGCAATGTGATAGGGACATCTGATGTAAAGGGGCACTCTCATGGGGGCACCTATTGTAAGAGGGCACTCTGATGGGGACACCTGATGTAAGAGGGCACTCTGATGGGGAAACCTGATGTAAGAGGGTACTCTGATGGGGACATCTGATGTAAGATTCTGATATGGTCACCTGATGTAGAAGGGCAATCTGATGGGGACACCTGATGTAAGGGGCACTCTGGGGACACCTGATGTAAGAGGGGCACTTTGATGGGGCACCTGATACAGGGGAGCACTTTATTGGGGGGTCCATTTGTTAAAGCAGTAGTAAACAGAACTAGGAGAAATGGAGAAAAATCAGATAAGGGATTGATGAGAAAGGTGAGGGAAGAGGATTGAGGAGCGGGTTGGAATCTACAAAGTTTGTTTTTGTATGTGGATAAAAGCAAAATAAATAATAATAAAAAAAATAAAAGTGTTATTACATAAAACAGAAACAGCTGTGTAAAGCTGAGTGAGGAACAGCCAAACTCTGCTGTTAAGGTGAAGTTGTGGAGGACTAGCAGATGGAGGTTTCAAGATTTTCTGTTCTTTTAAAGAAGCAAAAAAGAAGCAGGAAACATTCAGGACTGTAAATGCGGTGGTCGGCCAAAGCAGCAGATGAAGGACACATTATGCTTACTTCACTCTAACATCGGAAGATGTCCAGCAGTGCCATCAGCACAGAACTAGTGGAAATTAGTGGGACCCAGGCAGGGGCAGACTGACAACTCATGGGGCTCCCGGGCAATAGGAGATTATGGGGCCCTCGGACAATAGGCAGTGCCCCGAGTGCCCAAATGGTTAGTCCGCCCCTGGACCCAGGTACACCAATCTGCTGTCTAGGGAGAAGGTTAGCCAGAAGTGGTCTTCATTAAAGAATTGTGGCCAAAAAACATACCTTTCACAACTATGCACAAAAACATGGGAACTAGGATGCAGAATAATGGCAGTGGGTGCTCTGGACTGATGAGTCAACATTTTTAATATTTGGCAATCGTAGGAAGTAGGGTTGAGCGAACCCAAACTGTAAAGTTCGGGTTCGGTACGGACTGTTTTTTTTTTGTACCCGAATCCGAATAATTGGAAAAAGTTTGGGTTCGGGTTCGGAGTTTGGCTATGTTATGGCACGCTGCACGGCAGCCAATCGCCATTTGTTTTACTACTGTGACTAGGAAGCCATCACAGCCATGCCTACTAATGGCATGGCTGTGATTGGCCAGTGCAGCATGTGACCCATCATGTGACCAGCCTCTATATCAGATAGAGGCACACAGCACAGCTCGTCACTTTGCTTTATCTAGGATAGGGACAGGCTGCTGCTGATTGAGGGACAGAGTTAGATAGGATTCTCCTGCTTGAGAAATCGACACCAGCAAGGTTTCTTTCTGTGAGATCTGCATCTTATCGTTTAGGGACTGTGCATTACATCGTTTGGGCTCGTCAGTCTGCTGTAGGTAGGCTAGTGACAGGCTGCTGCTGATTGAGGGACAGAGTTAGGTAGGATTATCCTGCTTGAGAAATCTACACCACCAGCCCTGTTTCTTTCTGTGAGATCTGCATCTTATCGTTTAGGGACAGGTTCCTGCTATTTCCTATAGGGACAGAAATATATATATAGGTGACTCTCTGTATATTTCACCTGCACAGTACCTGTCACCTGTGATATACTTGGTGTGTGTGTCCAGTACATTGTGTAGGGACAGGTTCCTGCTATTTCCTATATGGACAGAAATATATAGGTGACTCTCTGCATATTTCACCTGCACAGCACCTGTCACCTGTGATATACTGTGTGTGTGTCCAGTACATTGTGTAGGGACAGGCTCCTGCTATTTCCTATAGGGACAGAAATATATAGGTGGCTCTCTGCATATTTCACCTGCACAGCACCTGTCACCTGTGATATACTGTGTGTGTGTCCAGTACATTGTGTAGGGACAGGTTCCTGTTATTTCCTATAGGGACAGAAATATATAGGTGACTCTGCATATTTCACCTGCACGGCACCTGTCACCTGTGATATACTGTGTGTGTGACCAGCAACATATTAATTACACAGGTTCTCTGGCTGATTAAGGTGCTGCTAATTAAACTCACTTGGTGCCTTATCTACATTAAATTAGCCCCAGAACCTGTGTAATTACTCTGTGTTCAGGTTTAAAGGGATGAGGTAGCAACCCTAGATCTTTCTCACTCTTTTGGGGATTACCCTAATTTAAAAAATAAATCAATTAAAAACCAAAACCTGCTGTGTTGGCTACCTCCTCCTCCACTGCCGCTTCCACCTACACCGCCACATCCACCCCAACTTCCTACTACATATGGACCTCGTCCTCCTAGGTCAAAATTATTTTATTTTTAATTTTAATTTTTTTATGTTATTTTAAGTTATTTCTCTATTCACATTTATTTTCAGAGTACTTGCCATGCTATTCCCGGCATTTTGCTGCCATTTGCAGCCCTCCAGCCCTTTCCCTTAGTTTTTTAGAGACATTTTAGTAGTCAAAAGTCCGGGTCCCCATTGACTTCAATGGGGTTCGGGTCAAAGTTCGGGTCAAGTTCGGGTTCCGAACATGAACTTTTTTTTCAAAGTTCGGGTTCGGGGTCCAAACCCGAACATCCAGGTGTCCGCTCAACTCTAGTAGGAAGCAGTTTGCTTGCCAAAGGATTGTACCTAGGTACAATAATGCAAGCAACCCTAAAGCATGACGGAGGTTCTTTGCAATTAAAGATTTGGTCAGGATCAACGGTGTCCTCAATTCTAAGAAATACAGGCAGACAATTATGCATTATGCCGTACCATTAGGGAAGCATGTAATTGGCCCTAAATGTATTCTGAAGCAGGACGGTGACCCCAAACATACATCTAGTGTCATTAAGAACTATCTTCAGCAAAAAGAACAACAAGGAGTCCTGTAAGTGATGGTTTGGCCCCCAATGAGCCCTGATCTCAACTTTATTAAGCCTGCCTGGGATTACATGAAGAGACAGAAGGATTTGAGGCAGCCTACATCCTCAGAAGATCCGTGATTAGTTCTCTAAGATGTTTGGCACAACCTACCTGCCAAGTTCCTTCAAAAACTTTGTGCAACTGTACCTAGAAGAATGGATGCTCTTTTGAAGGCAAAGAGTGGTCACACCATATACTGTTTTGACTTGAATTTCTCTTCTGCTTTGTTTTTCTTATTTATTTATTTTTAAGTGATAAAAATAAACCATAACACTTCTATTTCTGAAATCATCCTTAATTAAAATGTTCTCATATCTGCCTAAAACCTTTGCACAGTACTGTTTACAGTACTGTTTACCAGTATAGCACAGCATGCGATTCAGACCTCTGCTGGAAGAAAATGTTACTGCCTAGACCTCTTTGAATTTTATTATAATACCCATGCTCTAAATGTTGCTATACCAGGGCAAAACATTGCTGATTTCAAGTCAAATTCAGGTACTTACAGTTGAAAATAAATTTACTGATGCAATGATGCTCAATTCGTGTTTGCCTTGAGTTGAACTCCACACAGTTTACAGATGCGTGTACTGCACTGTATATGTCATAATGCTATTGCTTTTATTTTCTGATCCAACTATCTGCTAAAGCAAGGCTATATCTGTCTCACTGATGGCTTGTGTCTGAGCAAAGCAGCGTAATCCCACTACAAACAGATTCAATTTGATCACCTTTAGCCCAATGTTCCCCATTGAGATCATTTATCTCTGCTGAACGCAGAAGTCAGAACTCTCTGACACCTTGCTGAGCACAGAAAGTATTTAGGAGATCATTTCCATCAACAGGCTAAAACAACAATTTGATAGAGATAACAGAAGTCATGCAGTCATTCCTGGAAAATAGCAACTGCTTGTTTATAGCACAAATAGACCCTAGAATAAGGGATCCTATATCTTATACACCATGAAAGTAACATTCCAGAAAAACAGCTAATAAATATTTATTGTTTTTACCTGAAAATGGACCTTAGGTAGATGAAAAACGTATTTTCTGCTTTAGAAATTCACATTCTTATGTTACCACTCCATGTCCAGACTTATCATTGTATATTAAGTCAGGGTCATCACCACTGTGAGCAGGGAGTTGATCCAGGAAGCAATAAAGCTAAGCTAAGAAGTACCCAGGAATGATTGTCCCCACTAACAGAGGTATGTGTACTGATAATGGCTTCCTAAATTTAGGAAGCCTTTGGTTGCTAAAGTGTTTAAATAGCCCAAACTTTTCTTTTTTAATTTTGGATAGAGTAGGGAAAGTCTTAAAATCCAGCAAGTTTACTTTTTACCAGGGGTTTTTCTCTCAGAAAACAGGTACAGGAACTAAACTTTGATCCCCCTTCCCCCCACACACACCCTCCAAATTACATCAAGTAGTGGGTGTGGTCACATTTTCAACAGATAGGAGGGCCTTATGGGGTCATTAAATACCAGGAGTGCATCACATACATAATGCAGAGTTCGGGGGTAGGGTTACACACAGAGTGCAGAGTCCAGGGATGCACTACGTACATAGTGCAGAGTTCGGGGGTGTGCTACATAGAGTGCAGAGTTCAGTGGTGTGCTATGTACATAGTGCAGAGTTCAGTGGTGTGCTACATACATAGTGCAGAGTTCAGGAGTGTGCTACATATAGAGTGCAGAGTTCAGCCTTCTTCTACAGCTGCTCACCTCTGCACCTACTATTCACATTTAACTTTCACCCCTCTTCAGCTCTGACCTCCGAATGCAACCCCTCCCTCCACTGTCCCATCTTCTCCCTACCTCCTTAAAAGCTCCACCATCTTCCACATGTTTTATTTTTTATACCGTATTAAACTAAAGCACACAGTTGGCTCTAGTACCTCCCCTACTCCGCCTCTCTCACCTGCAGGGAGATCATCCAGTGGGCGTGTCAGCATGTGCACTGCAACCCAGGAACCTGCATCGCCCTTGTCCCCATCCTGCCCTTAGTGGGAGCCACTCAGGAGATAAGAACTGTGAGAGCTGTTGGGAGCCAGACTTCTGTGTTTTCAAGTGATAGTGGTGAGCAGGGAGGCAGAGGGTCTGAGCCAGAGTTGGTGTAACTCAGTTCCATCAAGTTCCAACTGAAAAAAAACCCTGCTACCTGCACCACCTACGTCTCCATATCTCTTCTTCACCTCCACCAGAGATGTAAGAGGAAATCTCATTTAGATAAGGAGCATTCCCCATATGGCCAAAAAGAAGCCATACAGAGATCAGAGCCTACGGTGTGTAAACTTTTTCCCAGGACACACAGCTGCTGTAAAAAGCTGCCTATAAATATCAATCAGGAGATGTGGCCTGCAACATCAATTAAAATATATGGCATGTGCACAATCTCTGCGCTTGGGACATACATGTGTGCGGTGCTTTACTCAATTCCCAGTGTATAACTAGTTAATGTCTATAGGTGGCTGTGTGCAGCATCTGCCAGTCCCAGAAAAGCGTTTCATCAAACTTTGACAATGTGCATGAGCCCTTAGACATTTTTTTACTAGAGTAGGTGTCTCTATGACGTCTCATGTCATCTCCTTGTATTTTTGTAACATCTCTAAAAGTTTGGCTTTCTCATCACTTTCTGTTTTGGAGGCAATGGTCACAAGTACGAATGGAGAGGGGTGAAGCTTCCTAGACTGCAATAAAACATAAGCTCCTTTCCCGCTCTATTTAAAGAAGCTAACTCAAGAAAATGACTTTAGCTATAGATACATTTTTAAGAAATTATACATATATTTAGCTGTTTATCTGGAGTTCCACATATGGTGGGCTTTTTGGTTTTAGCTTTTTGTTTTTTTGTTGCTCATGTTACTATGGCTTAAAGAATTATATTATCTCATTTGCTGAATGTTTTATTCCCTTCAAAAGCTTCTTAACAAACTACGTGTGATATATTCTTATATAGTGAGTACAGCTACATTAACTTGGAGGTCAATGGCTCTGTAATGTGTTATATAATTAATTGCATTTTTTCCTCAGCACATAAATGGAAGTCCATCAAATTGTGAGATCTTTGAGAGACAGAGAATCAAAGAATAATCAATGTTGCATTATTTAAAGTGAGGCTTCATTGAGAAGATGAGTTTGGAGAAACAAAATGGGAAGAATTCATAAAGGGTGTCTGAGACAGGTACATGAATTTGTTAGAGCCCAGCACTGAGGTTGGATTGTCCATACTACCACAGAATCACATCTGGGATATCTAACACTGTTCTCGTATACAGGTTTTTAATTAAAGCGTCAGCCCTAAGGTTCATCGCTCCCCACATTGCCTAATTTTTATGTGATCACTTTTTATCATTTGTATGTTGGTTTTAATAAACTAACTCATTTTTTGAGCTACACAATTGAGCCCCTCTATCCTTTTTTCTCCACATACCATACAAGCTGGTGTTACAGCCAGCATGACAACTCCATCCAAGTGTCTTGCCCTTCCAGTTTGGTTGGGGTATCATGAGATCTATCTGGAGGATTTCATTGGAGATCCTGGGTCTCACTGTTGTGGTTACAGTGTGGTTTGAAGACTACGAGGTTGAATGGAAGTTTCCATTGGAGAGTTTAAATCTTGGTTATCATCTGGGTTTACACCAATTCAGATATCTATGCTCATACGATCCGTTGTCGCTGGCATTCGGGTCCACCAGTTGGGGTAAGGGTACCCATTCCTACTGTTTTCTGGATATCCTTGCACCAGCTTTTTACTTAAGGAACATCGGGCCAGATTCACAGAGCCCTTACGCCTGTCTAACTGGTGTTAGACTGGAGTAATTTCAAATTACGAGTGTTTTTTAGCTAGTCGGAAACCTCAAACCTCATTAGACGGCTGCGGGCTTCAATTCGACTGGATTACGTGTTCGTACGCCTTCGGATCTACGCTGCAATAAAATTGCGGCCACTGGGTGGACTTCCCGTCGTTTTCCGCGTCGGGGTATGCTAATGAGCTTTTGCCGGGGATCCCAGAAATTACGATCTTCAATCGCAGTCTCTTACGGCATCTTTAGTCATCTTTTTTTTGCGTATCACTATACCAGCTTTTTGCTGGTCTAATATTAGACAGCCCATGTTAAGTATGGCCGTCGTTCCCGCGTCGAATTTCTACGCTTTCCAACGTCTTTTATTATTTTTAACGTAAGTCGTCCGGGAATAGGAATGTTCGTAAACGACGCTACTCAAACAACGAATGACGTAACAACGTGATTTCGCGCAATGCACGGCGGGAAATTTCTGAACGGAGCATGCACAGTTCGATCGCCGCGAGGAAACGCGCCTAATTTAAATGCTTCACGCCCCCTAATCGCGTATTTCGATTACGCGGCGAGAAATAGACTATGCCGCCGTATCGTACGGGCAAAAATCTACCAGAATTCGATGTAGAGCCTGGTAAAATACGGCAGCGTAGAGTATTTCGATTACGCAGCGCAAAATTAAGTGTATCTGAATCTGGCCCATCATTTCTATGCAATGGACTCACCATCCAATACTGTCTTTTAAGACTTGGTTATTTGACTAGATTTTCTTTCATATCACGTTAGACTGTCTTTACACTTTCTTCACTAAAGGATAATTGATAGTTTGGACTTTCACATTGAATTGTTTATCCTCACTGAATATTTTTTTTTTTTTTTGCTGCATATGTGTATCCCTATTTTCACATAGAGCAGCCTTTCTCAACCTTTTTACCGCTGGGGAACCCTAAAAATAATTTTCAGGTCTCGGGGAACCCCTGATAAAACACATTCATTGGGGGTCAGTGGGAAGAATGCCCCTTACTTTGGTGGTCAGTAAGAAGAATGCCCTTTTTACAGTAGTGGTAAGAATGCCCCCCTTACAGGGAACTATGAAGATCATTGGTGTAATACCACTGGCTCCATCAAGTGGAATTGGCTCAGAACTATGTAGGTACCATCAAACAGAAGGTAAATCAGCCACAGCTCAAGGAACCCCTAGCCACCTCTGGAGGAACCCTAGGGTTCCACGGAACCCTGGTTGAGAATGGCTGACATAGAGTCTTAGCGCTACATTTCTTCCATTATTTCTGCTAAATCTGTCAAAATTCAAGCCAAGGGTAACTTTTCTAGCATCACCTGGCACAACAAAAGTCAATTTAAAAATCGACTGAGCCAGATGGACAATTATTTATCGGGAGAGCTATGACTGCATCCTAAAAGATATAGTCACCTTTAAGCAGTGCTATTGAATTCAGGCAACCTCTACTGACGAGGATACCTGGATACAATACCCAGCAATGTAGAATTCCCCTACTCACACTGTTTGGTGTGGATGAGGGGATTTATTGATTTTCTCCTTAACCCCCAGGCTGAATGTGAGAATGCATGTGGTTAGATTTAGTTTAGGCCTAGGTAGTAATTTCATTATTTTTTTTGCTACTGAGAAATTGACCTGCTTTTTTAAGCTTTAAAATCTTATTAATACAAAGTACAACAATAAAAAATGTTTGCGGGTTATCTCATTAGCATCACATTTAGAATTTGGATGAAAGGTTTAGCACTGAGAAACACTTTTTGAAAGATATATACAATAGTGCATTTTATATACAACTATATTGATAAGACGAAAATGAGAGACAATAAGAAGGAAAAAGGGACAAATTATTTTTTCTCCAAATTAGGGACAGTCCCTCCAAATCAGGGACAGTTGGGAGCTACGGTATGTTTAATGTGCTGCATATGTTGTGAATGCCTAAAAGTAGTTACATCTAGTATCCAAGAGATTTAATTGTCAGTGTAGTCCTAGCCCTAATAGGCCTTAATGACTAGAGTACTATAATTGTAATGTAGTTTTCAAATGTAATTCTTTATTTTTAATTGCGTGTCATCATAATTATGTCTATACAATAAGAGATTGTTGGACAACACACATGACTGAATTGCACACAAATTTTGGTTAGAATGGTAGCCTTACAATGTAGCAGAACTGGGTTCAAGGACACTATCTTCCTGCAGTCTGTACATTTTCTTATGTAAATGTGAATGTACTTCAAGCGCTGGAAATGTTTCCTTTCATAGTCAAATCATATGAGTAGCTAAGTAGGCCAGCATTCAGCATTTTCATTCATTTATTGCTTTATCATTCTGATTTAATCTGGCTTCAACCCATTGTTTCTATGTTGTGTACTGTACTTGAGACATTGTAATTCCTACTTTAGTGGAGGGACTAATGTGAGAAGTTTAGTTCTCGCTGTGATGTGGCACAGTAAAAATGGCAGGGCTATATGAATGGGTTTAGTGGACAATATAAAACAAAAAAAAGGCTTCATTGCGTTACTGGGACGATTGAATGCCGTGTACACACAACCATTTTTCATGATGAGAATTAATTTTTTTTTAATTGGTTGTGAAAAAACAATTGTGTGTAGGCACCAGAGCATTTTTCGCGAAGAGAAAAATGGGCAGTACAAATTTAGAACCTGCTCTATATTTTCTTGTCATTTTTCACGTCGCTGTTTTTCTCTTCGTGAAAAATGGTCGTGTGTAGGCTTTAACGACGGGGGAAAAAACGTGCATGCTCAGAAGCAAGTTATGAGAAGGGAAATTTGCATAATCAGCCCAAAGGGTGGCGCCATCCGAATGGAACTTCCCCTTTATAGTGCCGTCATACGTGTTGTACGTGACCACGCTTTGCTCGAGCATTTTTTATCACGATCGTGTGTATGCAAGGCAGGCTTGAGGGGAATCACGTCGAGAAAAACATTGGCCCAGATTCACAGAGCGATTACGCCTGTGCAACAGGAGATGCGTGTGCGTAAGTCGAAATGTGCGCGTGCGTTTCGATGCGCGGCATCCCCAGAACGAGATACGCAAAAAATCTACTTTTTTTTGTCCCGCGTAATTTCGTTAGACTGGCGCATCCGTCCGCGCAAAAGTGCGCTAGACACACCATTGATTTGCTAGTCAAATATGCTAATGAGGGACTTACGGGGATCCACAAAACAACGTTGGGGCAGCGCAGGCGACGCAGTGTGCGCAACAGCAAAATGTCCTGTCTAAAATTAGAGCATATAAAAGCTGGTCTAAAAAGAGAAAAAAAGTCTACTTGTTAGATAAAGCAACACTGTTAGTGAGGAGCTCAGCAGTCACACGTGTTGCACAACAATCTGTATGCCAACATGCCAGGGGCATCGTCGCACATAGCTATACTACTGACTTTAGATGAACAAAGAAGGATGAGGGCACGGAGGATGGCACGGGAGAGGATATACCGCACCCGCATAGACCTGTTTGGCATGAGTGATTCTGAGGTGTTTCGCATCTTCAGATTCACCCCTCATGCCATCCTGGAATTAACCACAACCCTGCAGGAGGACATCACCAGCCCAACACACCGCTCACATGCAGTGCAGCCACTGGTCAAGGTACTGGCAACACTCCATGTCCTTGCCAGTGGCTCTTTTCAGCGTACAAGTGGAGTGGTGGCTGGGATGTCACAATCCTCCATGAGCAGATGTGTGCACCAGGTTGTCCCTGCAATTCTCAGACACATGGTCAACCAAATCATCAAACCCACCACTGAGGACCTGCGGCTGAAGGCAATGACAGATTTCTACAGAATTGCCAGATTCCCACGCACTGTGGGGGCCATTGATTGCACACATGTGGCACTCCAGCCCCCCCAGGAGACAGAGCACATGTACCGCAATCGGAAGCATTGGCATTCCATCAATGTACAGGTGATAGTCGATGCCCAAGGCCTCATATGGCACGTCCGTGCCAAACACCCAGGGTCCAGCCATGACAGCTACAAATACAATCAATGCCACATCTGAATGGAATTCGATCAGAACGTGTATGGGGACACCTGGCTGGTTGGTGAGTGACATGGGTGGCAGGCATGACTATCCCCTCCCATGATGCACACATCACAAGGGGCACATGCATGACTAACATCCTCCTGTCTTTTCCCTTACAGGTGACTCTGCATATCCACTGGGACCCCATCTCATGACTCCTATCCGGAACCCCCAAACCCCAGGAGAGGAAAGATATAATCAAGCACATGCCCAAACACGAGCAGTGGTGGAGCGCACCTTTGGCCTCCTAAAGTCACGTTTCCGATGCCTGGATAAGTCTGGGGGTACCCTCTTGTATTCCCCAAACTTTGTGTGCCAGATCATCGGTGCATGTTGCATGCTGCACAACTTCGCAGTAAGAAAGGGCCTGCAGATTGACCTACATGATGACCTGACCCCCCAACCAGACAATTCCCCCCTAACCGAGGCTACCCCGTCTTCTGAGGGAAAAGCAGCCAGGAGACAGCTCACATTGGGCATCTTTGCACGTTAAACACACACATTAATCATGGCACAATGAGAATGCATGCATGCACAACACTGTGGTCCCTAGCACACACACCCCACATCCACATCAAATTGGATTGGCACCAGTCCACCATGCAGGACTTGTGAGCAGCAACGCCACGCCAAGGCTCCAATTATGTCACTGTACATTCATACACCATTCACACGGACCTGGGGATCACTTCTCCCTGGTCCTGGGGAACCCTTCTCCACCAAAATTGAGGGTGACACCCCTTTTCCAGCAGGAACCCAAAAAAAAAAAAAAATTACCTGCAAAAGCAAAAAATGTCCAGCAAAAAAAAAAAATTAAAAAAAAAAAAAAAAAAAAAGGGGAAAAAAAAATTAATGCCCTTTGCGTGAGCCACGCCTGGGGCGCCCCCGGCCACAGCCCCGGCTTCTCAGGGGAGACTCATGGGGAGGGGTAAAACCGGGGAAGGAGGAGCAGCCCCTGATCTCTGCCCACCTGGCGGCCTGCCCTCCAAGGCCACGGCTATTCTGTCCAGGGCAGCACCAAGTGTTGCCGTGTTGGCCTGGATAGCCAGGGTAAGGGCCCTCACATCCTGCCCAACGCCTGCTGATGTCGTCTGCAGTTCGTTTAGGCAGGTTGTGAAAGCCCGGGAGTGGGAGTCCAGGTTCCCCAGCGTATCCTTGATGGAGGACAGGCTCTCCTCCATCCGCACCAATGTCTGGCTGACCTGTCCCAGATGGCGGGTCTGGAGGAACTGGTCCCTTCTCAGAGTGGCGGGCAGGAGATCGGCCACCCCCCTGGTGGTCTGGGATGACATCCTGCCTCCAGCTGATGCTTGTGGCCGGGGAGAAGGGGAGGCCCTTGTGAGGGGAGCCATGTTGGGGGAGGAGGGGGGGGCTCCCCCTTAGGGAGGCCTGCCTGCTGCCAGCCAGAGGGGAAGAGTCCTCAAAAACCAAACGTCCAGTGCCTGACATGGACTCCTCCTCCTCATGATTCTCCTGCTCCTCTTGAACCTCCTCCGCGGACTCCGGCCTTGTTGGGGGGGCCTCATTAGGCTGCTGTCCTGGGGTTGGTGCGGTCAGGCCAGATGGCCCTGCACCCTCCTGCACATCTGTGGATGACACAAAACATTCACAGGTTGGAGGATCCACACACTTGCCACATATTCCCTTTCACCCCCTCCCCCACACATGCTACACACCTGATATTAAAAAAAAAAAAACTCACCTGGCACCACGGGCTCCGGACTTGAGTCAAAGCCGGGCAGGCCCTCAACTTCATGCCGATGAAAGGTCAGGGCCACCGCACGCTCCTCCGCTGTCAGCCTAATACGGCATGGTGGGCCCCCTCCTGTGCCCCTGGCATGGGCATGCATTCTGGCCAGCTTCTGTTTGACCAGACGCCGGAGGTCATTGATTTTTTTGTCAATCCCAGACCGGGTCCGTGTCTCCCCCTGCCCCGCTGAATTGACCTGCTCAGTGATCCTATCCAAAATCTCCCTCCTCCTGGCCGGGGTGGTGTTGGCACTCTCTGGGCCGTGGAGGTAACGCCCATACTCGCTAATGGCCCGGGCAAGAATTTGTTTTTCCACAACTGTAAAATTCAGCTTTCGTTTTCTCTCAGTCATCCTTCCAAAAAAACTCACTCCCAGTCAACAAAATTCACTCACACAAACAAGCCCAACCAATCAAGCAAAAACACACACAGAGAGAAAACTACTCAGCAATAAACAGTCACAAAAAAACAAAACAAAAATACAGCAGGAAAACAAACAAACAAACACAAATATATCAATCAAACAAACAGTCTCTCAAACACTTATCAAAAAACACTTTCAAAAATCTACTAACAAACACTTGATCACACAGAACACTAATCTGACAACTACAAAACACACCGCAACGAACAACAGGACAAAAGCACTTGGTTAAATGGGAAGGGACAAAGGGATGTACTTTTGCAATGCAAGTGTGTTTGTGTGTGTCTATTTATGCTGTTTGCGTAGTTCACAACGTTGCCCTAGTCCATTTCCAATTTCACTGATTGCGCCGCTCCCGAGTTGTGAGCATGCGCACAGCGGAGCTGACATGGTATGCTTCAAGCGCGCATGCGCGAGCCGACCGGCTCTTCATTTGCATGGGGTCACGGCTCATTTCAATGTAACACGCCCACGTCCTTCCCAATTTGTATTACTCCTCCTTACGCCTCTGAAAAAACGTTACGCATGCGCAATTTCCTGCGCAAAAGCTACAAGAATAGGGTGATTATGCGGCAAAATTGCGCAAGCCTAACGTAAAGGCGGTGCGCTACGCCGGTCCAATAATGCGCAGATGTACCTGAATCTGGGCCATTGTTTTTTTCCATGACATGAATAACGGTCGTGTGTACACGGCATTAGTGTGTTACAGAATGCAGAATAAATCTGTACACTTCCCTTTCTTTCACATAATGTTTAACCTACTCCTATGCACTATATGAGCTTTTAAATCTTGAAGTGAACATGTACCCAATGTATTACAGATTTCACAACTCAGTGGCTAAAGGGCTTAATCACTCTTTTTAACAAGAACTTGTTTCAATAGAAAAAATAAATAAAAATAACAGGAGTAATTTAAAGGTCTGTGTGAGATAAAAAGGGTTAGCTGAAACCTGCTGACAAATTTGTGTTGTGTCCAATCACAGCAAGGGTCAGCAGGGGGCGTGTGCATGCGCCCCTGAAAACCAGGAAGTCTACCGAGATATACGGGTAGGTTTGCAATAAATGTATTATGAGGGAGCGCTGGTGGTTAAAGAAAATGTTCACATGCGGGTGGCTGGAGTGAAGAATAGATCTCCTTTTGTTGTAGGTCTGTGGGCCCAACTTATGACCTTACAAACAGTCCCATGGCATTCCGAAAACACCTCAAATTAGTTTATAAAATCGTACCCTTAGACAGGGTATGGTCAGAATGGCTTTTGTACTGTGTAAAGAGTGGTGGAATTTGTTAGCACTATATGAGTGAGTGAAATAGTGTGTCTGAACATAAAGACCAGCTGTTCTCTGATGAGAAGAAAGCAGGAGCCCAACTGACAAGTATGTAATGCAAAATGTGCCTGTTGGATGAAGCTGGGATCCCATTATTCTGAGACCAATTATGACATCCTCTCACGTAGGGAGGCCATGAAGTCATTTTTCAGACTGAGATGTTGTTGACCAGTAATACATTTTCAAAAGCATGTTCATGAAGACGTTGGCCAAATGCCAACATAAGTAGAGTTTCAGTTTTTAGATGCGTATTGTTCATTTATGTTCACAGCATGACTCTTTCATTCAGCCAACTGACAAGCTGTCAATAGAAGGTTTGCAGAGAACCTTTTTGCTGCTTGACCTTGTTCACATGGGGCGTACAAAAGCATATACTGTACCATGGAAGGCTGTGTTTACCTGCGGGGGATGCACAGGTGTTTCATCGATTCCCATACAGGCAGTCCCACTGATGTCAGTTGGGATGCATCGGCTGCGTGGGCACACCGGCTGCCCCCTATTTGACATCTGTGTGGGTACTTGTACGTGCTTCCGAACTTACACGCCTACACTTACATGGATCTCAAATTAGGAGTAGTAGCTGTGTTCGTGCAACCTCTGTATCCCAAATGAAACCAGTAGAACTGCCTGCACAGGGCAGCACAGAACAACCGTGCATCCCTGCATGGGTAATCCTGCCCCCCACGTGCATACGCTTTGGTAGGGTGTCTGATAAATATTTATATGTTGCTTAACCACTGTGATCATGATTACATTGCCACTATTTGTACTCAGGAGTACAGCTATGCAGTTGCCATTGAGCCGAGCTATCAATATGGGGAATTCTAGTTTTGGAATGCTCAAAAAGGGAAAAAAGGACCAAAAACTTAAAGTGTTACTAAACTCACAACAGTAAAATAAGTCTGTATGTACAGCATAGCATGCTTGTTATACTCACTGTGGAATTTAAGGGGTTAATCCTCTGCATTGTGTAAAAAATGCTGTTTTATCCTGTATGCACAGATCCTCCTCCTCCTGCACTGTTTATCTGGGGAAGGCCAGCTAATACTGGCATGGTAGCCAACCTGCACATGCCCAGTTGTGTCTTTTATGCTGGAAGAGAATATTCCTTGTTGAGCTGAACTAGCTAGGTCACATGATATTAACATGACATGTAGGTGTGTATACAGGCTAAAGTGGAAATCTCCTCCTACCTGAACACTCAGCACTGAAGAAACTGTACAGTTTCTCACTTACCGTGGTATACAGATCAGCCAAATAGGTATATTGTGGCAATATTTTTATGTAAACAGAGGATTTATAAGCTGTGGGCACTGTAGGGGTGGAGACACTATTGTCATATTACTGGGTTTAGTAACACTTTAACAGCAATTAGTGTAAATATTCCTTAAACGTAACCTGTACTAAAAGAAATGTGTAGCCTGCCAATATTGCTTTTTATAATACACTAGGTTGCTTGTCCTGTAGATCTAATCTGAGTCTCCAAACGGAAAGTATGGAGATCTGGATTCCTGATACCACTCGCCATGCCAGTTCCAGGACAGTGAATTAAACCAATACAGTCAGAGACTCAGCATGACAGCCGATCAACTAGCATTTTCAGAAGGAGTTAGCAAAGACAGCATTTTCTAAGTTCTCTCAAATGTCAGAAAAATTGGAGCTTTTATTGATAACTTTTTTTTTAAACTAAAAGTGCAGACCTAGAGCTTTTTATTCTATCCTTTCTTCTCCCTCTGACATATCACAAAACTAGACCAAACATGTACATGTATATAGGCACCTGTTTTCCTCAGGCTTGATCCTAGGCACTAGGGCCTGGTTCACACTGATGCAGTTTCAGATGCATCTTGGGTTACACTGAATAGCATGACAGTGGAAATAACATTGCTTCCAATGGTGCCTGTTCACATTGATGCAGCACAGCTGCGATGTAACTTTGGGGAGGGGTCCTGTGCTACTTGCAGTGTGATTTTTGTGGTCCACATACATCAATGGAAATGCATCAAAATCACATCTACATGTGTTTTTTTTAATATGTTTTTGTGTGCAATTTGTGCTGGTTGTTAGGAGCTGGCACTCACAGCAGAGATGAGTCATTCCTGTTGTCAGCAGGAGATTTCCGGTTGACATCAGAAGAGCCAGTAAAAAAAAAAAAAACAACAACATGAGGGTCCCTCCAATCCATCATCGGATGACTCGCCCCCTATGATGTCATGCAGCAGGGTCTCTGAGGGGTGTCATAGTGGTGGGGTCAACCCGTGATGTCACCCCCTTTGTTTACTTATGTAAAGTCTTCCTTTTTAATTGTACCTACAGGTAAGCCTATAATAAAGCTCATCTGTAGGTACTGTAAATATCTCCTAAACATGCACAATTTAAGAGACATTTACTATATATGCTGCTACCAACGTCATCGGTGCATGCGCTCTGAAGAAACAAAACCGTGCCGTTTCTTCAGGGCCCTGTGCCATGTGCCAGAGTGACGTCATCGTGGCTCTGGCCAATCACAGCCCTGCAGGCTTTGTTTTAAGCTAAGTATTTCATAATGAGCTAGTATGCGATCTCCCCCACTGAGCTCTTGTGTTCGGACAGGGGAACGGCTCCCTGCCAGAACACTCTGATCAAGGCTCTTTGCCATTGGCTGAGAGAGCGTGGATCGGGAGTCGGTCGGATACTGATTTTCCAGTATGCACGTTCGATAGACCGACATACGCACAGGTCCAATGTCAAACATTTCTTTTTTTTTACATTCCGGACATTTGGCCTGTGTGTACCCGGCTTCAGTGGCAGTGGAAAGAGGTGCTGTCATTTGGTGAGTGTCAAGTGACAGGAGCAATCATGTTCAGAAGGCTTCTAGGATTCGTTTTTTTTTTTTATTTGTTATGCTTGCGTGAACGCTGAGACATTTGCAGGACAGATATGAACACCGGGACAGGAAGAATCTCCTCAGTACAGATATATAAAAAAATATATATATCAGATGCCACTCTAAACAAAACTAACAAAAATGTTTTGGTTCAAAGTTCCATGCTAAATAGACAGAGACAACCTTATAATGCGACAAGCGCAGTCTTAAAGCGGAGCTCCACCCTAAAGTGAAGTCCCGCTGATCGGCACCCTCCCCCCTCCGGTGTCACATTTTCAGGGGGAGGGGGGTGCAGATACCTGTCTAAAGACAGGTATTTGCACCCACTTCCGGCCACACGTCTCGGGGAAAAGACAGGTTTTTTCTGACATCCCGTCGTCGTCGTCCCCCGTTGTGTGCTGGGAACACTCGGCTCCCAGCACACAGCGGAAGCCAATCGGCGGGGCGCAGCGCGACTCGCGCATGCGCCGTAGGGAACCGGGCAGTGAAGTCAGAGCGCTGCCCGGTTCTCTCATGGATCGCTCGTCCTCTGCTGCGGATGCCGCTGGACTCCAGGACAGGTAAGTGTCCTAATATTAAAAGTCAGCAGCTGCAGGCTTTTAAAAAAAAATTTTGAGCGGACATCCGCTTCAAGCAGCATAGTAGAGACATTGCGGAAGTGTCAGCGTGAGCTGCCTTTTTAACATGAACTTGCTATTCCTTTTTATTACTTGTTAAGATAGAAGACTAATAAACTGGCGGCACCTTTCTGCCCTGGCTGTCTGGCATCACAAGAGAAAGAAGATGGCATCACTTGACTTCTTGGCATTTCTGGAAAGCCCCATGTTTCCATTAACCTCTTCTCAGTCTGTGTACTGAAAATGTTTTGACTCATATGGAAAATCCGCTCTTTTGAATACATGTATTTTAAATGAGCAAATAAAAATAAAAAAATCTGTTGTTAGAGTGATATTTTCCAGGAGATAAAAAAAGCAAACGATATAACAAGATACTTGTAGATAATGAAACCAATGTCATTTCATTTCTACTTTTTATAAACATAGAAATTGGACAGATGGAACAGAATCTTTATGACACAATCGGGGAGATTTACTAAAACTGGTGCAGCTGTACATTGTAATCAATCAGCTTCTAGGTTTTATTGTCAAAGCTTAGACCCCATACACACTATACAACGTTTGTTGTCTGATTTTCTTTAAGGCCCATACACACAATCTGTCTTTTTGACAACAATTGTCCGACGGACAATCCGACCTTGTGTATGCTCCATCGGACAATTGTTTTCGGTTTTTCATCAGACAATTTTCGGCAACAAATGTCCGATGGAGGATAATCCGATCGTGTGTATACAAGTCCATAGTACAAACATGAATGCTCAGAATCAATGCTAAAGATCAGACAATAGCTCAAGTTGCCCAAAGGGTGGCAGTAAAGAGCTGGAAAAACACATGATTTGGTGAAAGTTGGCTGAAAATTTCCTGCCGTGTGTATGCATACCATGTTCACGGCCAACGCCCATTCGGACCAAAATCCAAAGAAAAGTCAGATGGAAGTCTGATCGTGTGTATGAGGCTTTAGATTTTTTTTTTTTTTTTTTCTTTTTTTTTTTTTTTTTTTAAGTGTATTTTGTGCGTGAACTCGAGAGAGAGGAGCCGGACTGCAGGAGTTGGGAGTAGGCAGACCCTCCCCCCGGAGGCAATCGCCATCCTTCTCCATGCCCCTGGTGGCAATGGCGGGTGTGAAGGGGGGCCTCCCACTCACCCCGCCCTACCTGCTCCTCTTGGGAGCCCAACTGGGGCCCAACGGGACCCCAATGGGGCAGAGGGACTCCCCCTATGAGGGAGTGAGGGGGCCTAGCCCACCCAGCCAGCCCCGTAGGTCCTTTGCCTCTCTTTATCTTAGGAGACCGCATGGCCAAAGTGCGTGTGTTTTTAACCAATTTCATGTGCGTGCAAGTGTGGTGGTTTTTGTGGGGGGGGGGGGGCGTACTAAGCACAGGCGTACCTTGCATAGCACACCCACCGGGAGCCGGGCTGAGACCACCGAGGCTTTAGATTTACCAAAACCATGTAGTGCAAGGGCTTGCCTGATTGCATACAAATTGAAATTCTTATGCCGCGCACACACGACCGTTTTTTGTGTTGTAAAAAACAATGCCTACACATGATTGTGAAAAAAAATGCTCTAGCAAAGCGTGGTGAGGTACAAGATGTACGACGGCACTATTAAGGGGAAGTTCTATTCATATGGTGCCACCCTTGGGGCTGATTTGCTGATTTTGTGTTAGTAAAAGAGGATTCAGGCTTTTCAGTCTGTTAGAGTGTGATGAATGTGCTTACTCCATTACGAGAACGAGCGCTCCCGTCTCATAACTTGCTTCTGAGCATGCACGTTTTTTTTTCACGTCAAGGCCCACACACGACCATTTTTGACAACGTGAAAAATTAGAGCATGTTCAAAATTTTTAATGCCCATTTTTTACATCGTGAAAAATGCTCTGGAGCCCACACACAATCGTTTTTAATGACATTTAAAAAAAATGTAATTTTTTACAACCCGAAAAACAGTTGTGTGTATGCGGCATTAAGCCTCGTACACATCAGATTTCTACAAAGTTGAAATTTGTGTGAAGGGCGTTGGGAGTGAACTTGGTATGCATACAGATGACAGAACTTTTTTAGCCACCATACACGAAACTACGTGTTTTTTCAGCTCTTTAATGCCACCCTTTAGGCAACTTCTGCTAATGTCTTACTGTTAGCATGGTCCGGAGCACGCGTGTTTGTACATTGGATTTTTTTCCCAACAGACTTGTGTACACACAAGTCCGACAAGACACATTTGTTGTCGTAAAATTTGAAAGCATGCTATAAAACATTTGTTGTCAGAAATTCCGACAACAATTGTCCGATGAAGCTTACAACTGGTTGGATTATCTGACATAACCCTGCCAAAATCCAATCGTGTGTACGAGGCTTAAGGTTTGACCATACAATATGAGGATATTATAAGGTTTTGGTACAGATAATAGTATAGTGAACAAGCTAAAGTTTGAATCTAGTTGGCTACTGTGCACAGCTGCACCAGATTTGGCGTGCCCCACCTAAGTAAATCTTTCCCTAAAGCTGGCCATACAAGGATCGAAAATCATCCGAAAAAGCATTCAATAAGCCTAATCTTTCAACTTTAGAAACGTTAGTGGGCACATTTTGATTCTCGATATGTAAAGTTTTATGCCAAAACAAAGATCCTTCATGTCAGAATTTTGTCAAAAGATTTTCTAAACATTAGTTAGTTAGAAAAAATGTACAGTGCATGTGCATTGATCAACAAAAAATTAAGAGTCTGATCACATATAGGCAGCACGACTTCGGGGGCGACTCTGCAAGTCGTTCTGAAGACGATTTCAGAGGCGACCTGCAAGATGACTTCTGTATAGAAGTCAATGCAGGTCACCTCGAGCCGCCCCCAAAGTCGTACAAGAACCTCTTTATAAGTCGGAGCGACTTGTGTTGCTCCTATTAGAACGGTTCTCGTGAATAGAATGGGATGCGACTCCCAGTGTGAACCGGCTCTTACCATTTATGTTTTTAACAGTATGTTGAGAAGTGTGGAAAACAATTCAATACAATGATGGCGTTAACTTACAGTTGTTCGACAGATCTTAATCAATAATAAACGTTTTTTTTTTCGAATAATTTTCTATACATGTATGGCCAGCTTAAGGGTTCTACTTATAAATATGTTCAACCAATATCCACACAATTTTTAACTAAGGTTCTTATATTTACTAATTTTTTCTAACTAAATTCAGTTGGAAAAATGTGTGAGGCTGGTTTCACACTGGTACGACATGCGCTCCGACTTTGGGAGTACATATCACATGACGTGTGTGTAAATCAGTGATTCCCTATGAGAGCCATCTTAACCACTTAAGACCCGGACAATTATGCAAGTAAAGGACCTTGCCCCTTTTTTGCGATTCGGCACCGGGTCGATTTAACTGCTGTTAACAAAATTGGCGTGGCTCCCAAACAAAATTGGCATCCTTTTTTCCCACAAATAGAGCTTTCTTTTGTTGGTATTTGATTACCTCTGCGGTTTTATTTTTTTTCGCTATAAACAAAAATAGAGTGACAATTTTGAAAAAAATACAATATTTTTACTTTTTGCTATAGTAAATATCCACAAAAAAACATTTTTTTTCCTAAGTTTAGGCCGATACGTATTCTTCTACCTATTTTTCGTAAAAAAAAAATCGCAATAAGCGTTAATCGATTGGTTTGCACAAAATGTATAGTGTTTACAAAATAGGGGATAGTTTTATGGCATTTTTATTACTATTTTTTTTTTTACTAGTAATGGTGGCAATCAGCGATTTTTTTTTTCGTGACTGTGACATTATGGCGTACATTTCGGAAATTTTTGGCACATTTTTTGGGACCATTGTCATTTTCACATCGAAAAGTGCTATAAAAATGCACTGATTACTGTAAAAATGACAATGGCAGTGTGCCCTAAGAGAGTGATTTTTACTGTAGGGGGGCAGTAGGCGTGACGTCACTGATCGTTGTTTCCTATATCAGGGAACAGACGATTAGTGTCACTGCCACACAGAAGAACGGGGAAGGTGTGTTTACACACACCTCTCCCCATTCTTCAGCTCCTGTCACCGATCGCGGGACACCAGCGATCGGGTCTGTGGGTCCCGCAGGCGCGGTCACGGAGCTTCAGACCGGGTCGCGAGCATGCCGACACGCTCGCGACCCCGCGGCTGGGCTCCTAAAAGCAATGTACAGGTACGTGCTTGTGCCCAGCCATGCCCTTCTGACGACATACAGTATATATCGGCATGAAGGGGTCCTTAAGTGGTTAAGTGGTCCGACACAAGTCAGTCCCACTTTGAAAAAGGTCTCTACACTACGTTGATCTGACTTGTCCTAACCAGGACTAGTCAGACTAATTTAAAGTCAGAGCAAAATCTTATCCTGTTCATTTAAGTTGGGTGGAAGTAGGACCAAAGTAGGACCGATGTAAGACAGATGAAGCAGAGAAAAGTAGAATGACAGTCTTACAACAGTTGTGTTGTACCAGTGTGAAACCAGCCTCTATCCTGGCTGAAGTGGAACTTTTAGTAAGAAAAAAAAAAGTTGGGAAACCGGCGGGATTTTTAATGCAGAACAGGAAGACTATAAGATCTCTTCGGCATTGAACTTTCTTCCCTGCTTGACTGCCGCATGCGCAGCTCAGCCTACAAATTTGGCAATGCCGAGCTTACTGAACGTCTGCACATGCGCATTGAGTTGCACGTCACCTCGGCCTGGCCAAATAGAACAACCAGAGGTTGGTATTTGGAAGCCTTCTAGATGAAGATGACAGGAGCCGGGGGGTGTAGGTACAGGACAGTGCAGTACCAGAGTGTAGGTAAGTAAGGGTTACAGTAGCACAGTGGGGAGAATTCCTCTATACACCTCCGTTGTGTGGATGGGGGAATCACAGCACGTCGGCTGATGGGAAAAAAAAAAACCTGCTCCATCTATGGCCAGCTTGATTCGGGTGCATAATAGACTGCACTGATAACTTCTGAAATAGTAAAGTGGAGGTAACACCAAGTGTAGGTTGTTAGTACAATGTCTATTCAACTAAATACTGTATATATTTATAGGACTTTATTTGGACTGTTTAGTCACTCTGTCCTCACCTAATATTTAATTTCCTCCAGTCACATGAAAGCATTTTGAGTCACTGCAAAGTTTATAATGTTTAATCTGCCCTGTTTCTCTCTGTATAGCAGTCTTACTAGGCAGATCATAAGCAGTGCACTACCACTGACAGGGCGACTGAATATACAGCCTGGGTCAGCTTTTCTGGGCTTCATCACACTGTCAGACAACCAGACGGCTTTTTGGGTTATGCATATGAAGGTAACAAACATGTAAAGTTGCTGAACAGCATTTAACACATCAGATAATGCTGTGTGTATTCTACATCCCTATACAGATTGCAGTTCTTAATTACACAGTAAAATTAGGTGAACAGAAACGAATCTGAGCTTCATTTTGTATCTTTAAAATGGAGGAGTAGATGTTGGCTTACAGGGGGATCAGTTCCAGTAATTGCCTTCCACGGCACGGATCACCATCCCTGTCCACTATCATATTTCCCCTGCTTGTCAGCTGCCTTGGCTAGGGTGACCAGACATCCCCGGTTTCCGGGGACAGTCCCTGAATTGAGGACAATGTCCCCAAAGCCAGTTTGTTCCCTGATTGTTCCCCAGATCACAGTAGCATGGAGGGGCATCTGGTACTTTTACCCCGGGTGCAACATTAAGGGGGGTGCAAAATTATTACTGTGCCCCACAAGTGTGCTGTGTTGCCCTCTCCCCCTACCCAGGGACTGTTGTGGTCCAGCCTGTTCCCCATGATGCCCATGGTGCGGGTGGCCCATGTGTGTGTGAGAACGGTGGAGGAGAGGGGCGGTGCAGAGCGCACGACGGCTATTGGAGAAGCTATTGGCAGGGGATACTGAGGAGCGGCTGGGTGTCAGGAACAGTACCCGCTGCTTTTCATGTGGGGGGGGGGTTGAGTAGTACTGGAATTCTTGCCTTGTCACGGCGGCCGACAACCCACTCAACACCTCTGACTGCAGATATATTTTTAGGAAAATGGGGGGCGTGGCCGGACCTGACTGGAAGATGGACGCTTGGAGCTTGAGCTCCTGCCACCCCAGAGCTGAAATCGCTATATCCCGGAGTTACCCACCTTTGTTACCGAACACACAGGATGGGCACAGCCTCCAGAGCATCCTCTGCCTCTAGATCGCGGTCCCCGAGGGGAAATACCGGGGCCACCCAGCACAACATCCCGGACATGTTCTGTTCCCAGAGGGGAAACATGGCGCCGATAGGCCTAGGCCCCGCACCAGGCCTCTCGCACCAACCGCCTCCCGACCGATCTGAGATCGTGCTATCAGCCCCTCAGGGACTCTCCCCACAAGCGCAGGAGGTGGACCGGTACGGGGACCCTTCTTCACCACACCGCCAACTCACACTGGCCGATCTGCGAGCGGTGGCCACAGACATCAAAGATGCCCTGGCAGCCGCCATTGCGGGCCTCCGCATAGAGGTACATGCCCTGGACGATCGAGTCTCCCAAACGGAGCGCGCGGCGGTGGCACAAGAGATCATCCTCAAACGCACGACGAGGAAGATAGACGATCATACCCTCCAACTTAGAGATATGAATCGCCATCTAGAGGATTTAGACAACCGGGGCCGCCGCCATAACCTTAGAATACGTGGCCTTCCGGAATCGGTTGAAGGGGACCACATCACTGAAGCGGTGTCCGCAATATTCAATACGGTCCTGGATAGACCCCCCTTGACTGCCATACCCTTTGACAGGATCCACCGTGCCTTGCGCCCCAGGGGTAGAGACTCGGACCCCCCGCACGACGTGATCTGCTGTCTGCCCGATTACACCTTAAAGGAATCTATACTGAAGAGGGCCAGATCAAGCAGCTCACCCATGGAGATCGGGCGATCCAAATCTTTCAAGACCTGTCAGGGATCACTTTGAAGAATCGGCGAGACCTTAAACCGCTGTTGGAGGTCCTGCGGGCGCGTGACATACGCTATCAATGGAAATTTCCCTTCTGCCTGTCAGCATCCCGCGGAGGCCATACCGCCACTCTGAGGGTCCCGGAGGATCTACAGCAATTTTGCGACACGTTGGAAATCCCCCTGGTAGAGGTGCCAGACTGGTATGCAGTCTTCCGGCAATCTGTACACCGCTGGCCTAAAACCCGGGAGGAGCCCATGGAGACCCAGGCCACCCAATAACGTCGCCGGAGATCCCCGTCGGGATCCAGACACCAAGGAACGCAAGGCTCCGGAGCTACTCAGGACGCAACCCTGTGAGAGAACAGAATTCTGCATATTTCTACACCCGGGAGGACGGGACTCAGACTTTTTTTTTTTTTCCTTTTTCTTTCTTTTTTCACATCGTACAGAGGTCAGCTGCCTGTCCCGCCCACCCAGGCTCCACTATGAGCAGCTTCACGGCCCTTCCATGCTCAGTTCACCACGTTACTATCGAGGATGTCATAGGCTCCCGTGTTGCTAAGACTGCCCCTCACGTTCCACCCGCTGCATGAGGCTCGAACTGTCGGCCGCAATATCAAGAGGACTACTGCTGCTGATTTAAGTCTGCTATACCCTGGACTTCCGCTATCCCTAGATTTCTATGTAGAGGTAGGTGCTTGAGGAACTAGGGGACCTCCTAAGCCTGCTCGGATCTCCCCTGTTGAACCATCTCCCTGAGTTGAGCTATGGGGCCACGAATCAGCGTGGCAAGATGGCCTAATTAACCCCTGTGGCCCCCCGCAGGGCGACCCCCAGGGCACTGCTGACCCTGGTAGCCAGAGGTCCCCTGCCTCACGACTATCTGTTGTGTAATGAATAGTAGGACACACACGCAGGTTAGATTTAAAGTTCTTTAATCTCCCTGTTACAGGTGACGGGGCCCTATGACACAGCACACTACGCCTGTTGTATGGTAATCCAGTACACCTTGGGCCTGCAAATACAGGTCCCTTTCGCTCCTGGCGTTGGTTACACTACACAGATCACTCCGTTGCACGTTTCTCCCTTACTATTTTCTCTGTAGAATAGACAGATTTGCTCTGGGGTGGCTGGTAGTGATTTATGTTGATTACTTTTATTTGTTACACCTAGGACATATAGACGTCCACTATTGTCTCCACCGTCTCCTGGTGGGATCGCTCCAACCCCCATACAGGTGCGCGCGGTGGTTGGTAGGCCTATTGATTGGGCCTGCTCCCCCCGTTCGCGGTGTACCTCACCGACTCCCCCTTCCCCTCTTAGGTGAGTGGACACGTCTCCACGGGCCTACTCGGTTGCTTCCTCCCCTGTGCTATCGCACATACATTCCCCCTGCCCTCCCCCCTGCCCCCTCCTTCCACCCCCCCCTAACCTTACGATGGATGCCCACGGGTGTACCCCACATGCTCTGAGCCGAACCCCGCCCCAAATGACCCTCAAAGTCTACTCCCTGAATGTAAGAGGGCTCAACACCCCGGAAAAACGTTTGCGCTTGCTATATACTCTACAAAAAGAGAAACCTCATATCGTACTGTTGCAAGAGACCCACTTTAGAACTGACTCCATCCCTAAGTTACATAACCATTACTTCCCGACCGTACTCCACGCCACTAACGACGAATCCAAGTCTAAAGGGGTCTCTGTCCTGGTATCCAAACACTGCCCTTTACAGGTCATGGATGTCCAAAGGGACACATTGGGTAGGTACATTTTCCTCAAGGGGACACTCCATGGCTCCCCCATTACGGTTGCGAATGTGTACGCCCCTAACTCACACCAAGTCCCATTCTTCCGGGACACACTTTGCCTTCTCACAGCCTTCCAGGCGGGCATCTTGGTCCTGGGCGGAGACTTTAACGTGCCACTGGCCCCCCTCTTGGACACATCCAACGGCTCCACCACATTGCCGTATCGCGCTCTCAAGGCCATAAAATCCCAATTAGATACGCTCACCCTGCATGATTCCTGGCGTACACTGCACCCGAACGAAAAGGACTTCACATTCTTCTCTCCCCTACATAATAAATATTCCCGCATAGATTTTCTCTTCCTCTCCCAGACGGACTTGCACATGCTCACCACAGCCACCATCGAACCCATGGTGCTCTCAGATCACCACCCGACCACGATGACACTAAGGTGGCCGGGGCGACGTCCTAGATCCGGGATCTGGAGGATGGATGATTCCCTCCTCCTGGATCCAGCGGACACGCATGCCATCTCGACCAGGCTTACACAATTCTTTGACGAGAATGACACGGGGGAGGTGCCGTCGACCACAGTGTGGGCGGCCCACAAATGCGTCGTCCGCGGTGAAATTATCTCCCTGATGGCAAAGCGACATAGGCTCAGGAAGGCTCGCATAGACGATCTCTCAGATCGCGTGAGAACGCTGGAACGGGTTCATAAGCGTACCTTGGCAACTGACACCCATGAAGCACTCCTGACGGCCAGAAAGGCCTTACTGGGAGAACTTCACTCCCGACTACAACGAAAATTTGCTTTCACTCATAAATTGTATTACGAGTTCGGGAACAAGTCAGGGAAGCTTCTAGCTTCGGCCTTACAAAAGAAGAAATCAGCACTCACGATCCATGCAATCACTCCCCCGTCGGGTCATTCGGTGCACAGGTCTGACCACATTGCTAGGCAATTCACGCACTATCTCTCTTCGCTGTATACCCTCCCGACGCCTCAAGCTGACACAGCCGACACGAGTCGCCCACAACTTCTAGAGGACTTTCTAGCCACTTACGGACCACCCCCCGGCCAGACACCAGACATGTCACATTTAGATGCACCAATATCAGCTGCGGAGGCTCATTTAGCATTAAAACAACTTAAACCTGGGAAAAGCCCTGGCCCGGACGGCCTCACCTCCGGCTATTACAAAACGTTCGCGACTCTACTACTCCCGCGGTTCGTGAAGTCCTTTAATGACATTCCCCTCCCCTCCCACACTAGCAAAGACCTGCTGGAGTCCCCAAACCGCTTAAGGATGCTACACTAGTCACCAGCTACTGCCCGATATCCTTACTCAATGTCGATATAAAACTGTACGCAAAAATACTGGCCAATAGACTGCTCCCCTTCCTCCCCGACCTCATTTCGACTGACCAAGTTGGCTTTGTCCCCGGCCGTGAGGCCCGGGACAACACGACTAAAGCGCTTAACATCCATCACTGGCTGACCACACATGACACAAAGGGCTTCTTTTTTTTTTATTTTTATTTTTTTTAAAGTGTATTTTTGTGCGTGAACTCGAGAGAGAGGAGCCGGACTGCAGGAGTTGGCAGTAGGCAGACCCTCCCCCCGGAGGCAATCGCCATCCTTCTCCATGCCCCCGGTGGCAATGGCGGGTGTGAGGGGGGGCCTCCCACTCACCCCACCCTACCTGCTCCACTTGGGAGCCCGACTGGGGCCCAATGGGACCCCAACGGGGCAGAGGGACTCCCCCTATGAGGGAGTGAGGGGGTCTAGCCCACCCAGCCAGCCCCGTAGGTCCTTCGCCTCTCTTTTTTAGGAGACCGCATGGCCAATGTGCGTGCGTGGTAAACCAATTTCGTGTGTGTGCAAGTGTGGTGGTTTTTGTGGGGGGGGGGGCGTACTAAGCACAGGCGTACCTTGCATAGCACACCCACCGGGAGCCGGGCTGAGACCACCAAACTCAATTCACATGTAGCCGAGACCGGGATCCGAACCCTTGGCTGCAGAGGTGAACGGCTTGTCAGCGCAGTGCCAATCACGTTGAGCCACCACAGCTCCCTATCAAAGGGCTTCTTTTTATCCCTGGACGCGGAGAAGGCGTTTGACAGGGTGGCCTGGGACTATATGTCGGCGGCCTTACTCAAAGCGGGTATACCCACCCGCTTCCTTCACATGATAATGATTCTTTATGCCGCACCCACGGCCAGGATCAGGGTCAATGGCCTACTGTCAGACGCCTTCCCCGTCCACAATGGTACCAGACAGGGGTGCCCCCTCTCCCCCTTGCTGTTCGTCCTGTCCCTTGAACCGTTTCTTCGGAGGCTTCGGGACAACACAGACATCGCAGGGATATCCATTAATAACACCACCCACAAGATTGCCGCATACGCCGACGACATATTGCTGTTCCTGACCAATCCCCATATTACGCTGCCCAACTTCTCAAAGACCTGCATACTTTCAAGACCCTCTCCAACCTCCAAATTAATCATAGCAAATCAAGGGCTCTCAATGTCTCCCTTCCCCAGACCCAGGTGGACTTCTGCAAACAGAGATTTCCCTTTAAATGGGAACCCCACGATATCACTTATCTGGGTATTAGGCTCCCAACCCACCTACCCGACCTGTACACCAGAAATTTTCTCCCTGCCCTACAAACTATCAAGGGTGACTTGCTCAACTGGCACGGGGGACATTTCTCGTGGTTCGGCAGGGCGGCCATCCTGAAAATGAACATTCTCCCTAGACTGTTATATTTAATGCAGGCGGTACCGATTAAACTTCCCCCCGCGTTTTTCACCTCCCTCAAGACGGCCTGTAGGTCCTTCCTATGGGCGGGCAGACCTGCTAGAATAGGCTGGGACAGACTCATCCTCCCAAAACAACTGGGAGGTATTGGATTACCAGACCTGGCCTATTACCACAAAGCCTGCCATCTCACCCGGGTTCTGGATTGGCACCTCCATGGCAATAGCAAGGCGTGGGTCGGGATCGAGGAGGCTTTTGTCGACATGCCCATTGAAAATACGCCATGGATTGCCCCGAGATCCGTCCCCAGATCGGGTAAATTCCATCCGTTGATCAGTCCCACCCTGTCCACCTTGAGGGCCACATACACCGTGCCTGGCTGTGCTCCCTCTCCAGGGCCGATGACACCCCTTACCCGGAATCCCGACTTCCCCCCAGGCGTCCAAGTGCATGCCCGGCCAGGGATAAGAGACAGTCCAACGCTAAGGGCCCACCTCTTCTTTGAAAATGACACGCTATTATCCCACGAGGGGATGGTCTCCAAATTCCCAACACACCACATTCCCAGGTTTTTATACTTCCAGCTCCGCCACTTCTTCCACAGTGCGAAACCCCCTCTTCCCTGGACCAGAGAACTTACGCCATTCGAACATCTCTGCTCTCGGGTAGAACCACAAAGACACATGATATCAACCCTGTATTCCCTACTTATCTCGGCCACCAAACCCAGAACTGAGGTTCATCGCTTGTGGGATGCGGACTTAACGGAGGGCTTGACACCGGGTGATTGGGCAGAGGTCTTTCTACACATCCACAAGGGTTCCATTAATGTATCCACGCAGGAGAACAGGTTTAAACTATACTCGAGGTGGTACAGGACCCCCGATAGGCTACATAAAATCTTCCCGAACACCCCCTCCACGTGTTGGAGATGTAACTCTGCAGAAGGGACCTTCCTTCACATATGGTGGGATTGCCCAGCCATCCAACCATTCTGGAAAGAGATCCATTCACTCATATCCCAGATCACCACATACACACCTGACTTCTCTCCAGCCCAATACCTGCTCCATCACACTCCCATCCCTCTATCCACATACCGGAAATCTCTGATGCTACACCTTATCAATGCAGCCACTCAATGCATCCCTATCCACTGGAGAGCGACTACCCCCCCACGGTAAAGGAATGGCAAGCTAGAGTTTCTAGAATCGAAGACATGGAAAGGATCATTCATCAATCTAAAGATATGCATGATAAGTTTAGGCTTACCTGGTCGTGCTGGACGCATTATAGAGAGTCTCTACAACTTATGGCCCCCGGCACACCCCCCACCTCCCCTCCTCAGACGACAAGCGCTGACTAAACCCACGAACCAAGGTCTCCCACCCCGTCTGTGACCCCTTTCCCGTCTTACCTACTGGAATACGAGCCACTCTGGCCCAAGCTTGACCCTACATTCCTCAATTCCTACTGAAGTACCCTCCCGCCCACAGTGTGTCCCCTTTAGGGGTGGGCGGATGTTGGGTAGAGCCCCACTGGCCCGAGTGCTCCCTGATGTATTGCATGTTGACCCTTACCCCTTCCCCTTGCCCCCCCCTCCACCCGGCCCCCCCAGACTGGTTTAATGATACTGTTTCAGGTTTTTAGCTTAGGCAGGTATACTTATCTGGAGAGGGGAACTCCCCTCCGCCCCCATGAATGTTCCATCACCGATACGATGCTATCTGGTCATTGTATGTTATCTGCATTTGTTTGTTTCATGGAATGCTTTCTGAAATTGATGTATGTACCTTTTGAACACCCAATAAAAATTTCTTGAAAAAAAAAAAAAAGAAAATGCGTATAAAATAGTCACCATTTGCCAATAAAAAAAATGTCCCCGGATTTCCTTTTAAAAATCTGGTCACCTTAGCCTTGGCCCCCCTTCTGAACTCACAAATCTAGGGCCCTGTACAGGTCTTGTGGTACCCCCTTATCAGCCACCCTGGATGTGCATTTAGAGGTGCATGATCATTGATTTTAACCTTGTACCGACTTTCCCATGCAGATGTACTGTCGCAGGGTGGCTGCTTTGTGCCAGATCACGTACCTAGAATGTGATCTGGTTCTTCAAGGTCTGGAGCGTGAACGCAACCCGCTCTCACTGTAATTAGACAGAGCGGGAGCCAATCAGCAGATCCAGCAGACGTGATGTCCGCCAGGACCCGCCGGTTGTTCGAGAGATAGGCAGAACGGCAAGCTGCCTATGTAAACAAGGCAGACCGTCGTTCTGTGACAAGGGAAGGCTGCGATCCTGGGTTTCTGTTAAGCAAGAACATGGATCACTGCCTTTCCTTAGTACAAGCACCCCACACACAGTTAGTAAGCACTCTCTAGGAACACATTTAACCTTTTGATCGCCCCTGATGTTAACCCCTTACCTGCCAGTGTCATTAGCATAGTGACATATTTTTAAGCACTAAAACCTGTAATAATTACACTGGTCCCCCAAAAATGTCAAAAGTGTAAATGGTGTCTGATTTGTCCGCCGCAATATCACAGTCCCGCAATAAGCCATTAAGCCATTGATCGCCGCCATTACTAGTAGAATTTTTTTTATAAAAATTTCCCATAGTTTGTAGATGCTGTAACTTTTGCGCACACCAATAAATTTTACCTAAAATATGTAGCATATTGGCCCAAATTAATGAAGTAATTCAATTTTTATTTGTGTATGTTTTAGAGCAAAAAAAATTAAATATAGTTTAAAAAAAAAAACTGTCAGCCTTTTTTTGTTTAAAGTGCGGAAAAACTAGCAGAAAACTAGTAGAAATTGGCTGTGCAAATTCTTTATAAACCAAAGCCTGGTTTACACCTTTGCAGGTCGCAGTTTGCATCTTCTAGGTGCATTTTGCTTTTTTCAATACACATTTTTAAACCATTGACATCTATGAAACCAAAAACCAGGAAAATGCACAGAAAATGCACAGATGACAATTACACCCCTAGGAAACCATGTTAAATAGACTGTAGTGTGTTTCTGCAAAACTAAAAACGCACTAAAAAATGCATGGATGTGAACCAGCCCTCAGTGTCCTGCCTGAAAAAGTAGGTTGGGAGAAGCAGAGGAGAAATATAGCTCTATTCGAGGCTGGGTTCACACTAGTTTGAATTGGATGTGGGTTTCCCTGCATCTAGATACTAGTTACTTTTTACTAGTAATGGCGGCAATCTGTGATTTTTATTGGGACTGAAATATTGCAGAGGACATATCGGACACTTTTGACACATTTTTGGGACCATTGACATTTATAGAGCGATCAGTGCTATAAAAATGATCTTATTACTGTGTAAATGTCACTAGCAGGGAAGGGGTTAACACTAGAGGGTGATCAAGGGGTTAAATGTGTTACCTAGTGTGTGTTCTAACTGTAGGGGGGATGGGACTAACTGATGGGGGGGGGGTGGGACTAGAAGGAGAGATCAATTATTGTGCATACTTAGTATGAACACACGATCTGTCTCTACTCCCCTGACAGAACTGTGTGTTCAAGCTCTTCGGGCACTCGCATCAGCTCCGGGCAAATGCTGTGGGCGTGAGCCTCCAGTGGCGCGACGCGCCCCTAGAGGCCAAAAGAAAAAGCGACGTAAGGTAACGTTGATTTGCCTGGCCGAGGCAACCTCCTGCAGTAAAGTAGCAGTGGCTGGTCAGCAAGTGGTTAACTGGAAGTAATTTCCCCCTACACAATTGTACAGAGGCGTAGCTCATTAAGCCCCCCTATTTTTGTTTATCTCTATGGAGCCGATTCACACATCTCTGCAGCGGCTCTGGTGCAATTTTCACTAGGGTTCTGTGCATCGTTTGGTCTGTTTCAGGTCCGAATTCAGCTAAAACTTTGGGCTAAAACCGGAACCCGGAAACGGTGAATGAGGACACACCGGACACAGCAGACACTGCGTGCTCATATGTGAACACAGCCTGAGTTCCCGACAGTAGCTGGGAATTCAGATCTTATGAAAAAAAAAAATCATATAATTAAAGTAGAAAATGTTGTTTACTTTCTACAAATAGAAAGCTTCATGGCTTTGTAATTTTTTATATTCCTATCAAAAACAGGATGTAAGAAATCAATACGGGATAAAGGTTGTAGATCAGAGCTTCCTTGTATTACACAGTTCTATTTAAAATACAACGGAATAGCTTTCCCTTAGTATTTTCTAGGCTATAATCTCTCACGCAGTCTTTTACCATGATTCCCTTTCTGATTTGTGGCTTTTACTATAGCATCTTAGCAGTACTACGTGGTCTCAGCATGCCTTGATGAAAAGCAGTCTGGTGCTGTGTTTCCCGTGGGAAGAATCGATGTTGGTGTATAGCCAGTGTCTTGTACTGGACAGGACAACAGAGGTGCAGTGTTCTATCTGAATTGTAGGTAATAAAGGTAACTTCCTCAAAAGACTACATGCAGTTGCTCTGCAGTGTTTGCGCAAGACATTGCTTATCCGTACCAGCTAACCCCTGAAGTTCGCATGCATCCAACTCTTTGATTTGAAAAGTACTGGCATATGGCAATGCCCAGATGCTACTTCTGTAACAAGTACAAACACTGTCGCACAAATGCCATGGCTCCCTAGTGTCCAATATACGTTGTAGCAATTCACTTGGCAGGTGAGGTGAAAAGAACAAACCATGGCACCCTATGCAGTTTGCATTAGGTAATCCTTCTTTTTTTTTCATGGAATCTGGAAGACAGCAAGATGTTTCCTAATGCAACTGAAAAGAGGACATGATAATAAAAGAACATATTTACTTTAAGGGTGTTGTTAGAAACATAGGTGGCAATACTACTTTCCAGGGCATGTTGTTGCTGGGCAACCATATCTCTACGCCTTGACAGAATTAAGAAGATTTAAGTTATGTTTCTACCTTATACAGAGGAAGACTGCCAAGCTTTCTGTGTTTTGTGAAGCATTATCTGTTCTGTATGCAATGTAAAAAATCTGTGATCAGGTTTAGGTTTTTGGTGGCCTGTTGCCACCTAGGACTTTGTGTGATCTCCAGGCAAAACTCCAGGCAAAATTAAAAATTAACCTTGAAAAGTGATAGGGGCTCACATCCTACCTGTTAAGGAGTTCAGTTTTTCATCCAACCATTGCTTTAGTGCTCCTGTCCATCCTGGTTTGTTTTTGTGTAATTGATGATCCTGGAGCACGTCCGCTGGTGATGCTGGAACACCATTCTTTTTTTTCAACACAAGCATCACACAGAATATATAGAAACCACAGTTATGGCAGTGCTAAACTGGAACGTGTTGAATAAAAGTTTGATACAGTACCAGCCGTAACAAGCCAATATATGTACAGAACACAAATCTGGAATACCAGGTTCTAGGGAGTCTCTGTACCCCGCAAAAATTTTCAATAAGGTAGATCCCATCAAAAGAAAAAAGTCAAAGTCAGAAGAGCAGGAGGAACACCATTCTTGCTCAGTGGCGGCTGGTGCTCAATTTTTTTTTAGGGGGTGCAAACTGAAAAAAATACATCAAACGCAGCCACTGTGACCATCAAACGCAGCCACTGTGCCCATCAAACGCAGCCACTGTGCCCATCAAACGCAGTCACTGTGCCCATCAAACGCATTCACTGTGCCATCAAACGCAGCCATTGTGCTATCAAATGCAGCCGCTGTGCTATCAAATGCAGCCACTGTGCCCATCAAACACTCCCACCGTGCCATCAATGTGCCATCAAAAGCTACCAGTATGCCAGGCGGCAGGCGGCGAGCGGTGTCCCCCATGTTCCTCCATGTCAGCTATGTCTTCTCCCCCCCTGCTCCTCTCTTCCTCTCTTATGATCGGACACCTAATCGGCGTCCAATCACAATGCCTGTAGTTTCAGCCAATCAGGTGACGGGTAACAGACCTGAGCACCCGATTGGCTGAGAGGCGGTTCAGCAAATATTCATTTGCTTTTCTAACACAGCTGGGTGAACTGCCTATGGCTCTAACCAGGTGCTATGCCTAAATCTATCTATTGATGATAGAGGGGGTGGCAGGAGAGAAGGGGCGGCGCCCGTGCTCCCTTATGGGTGCACCGCCACTGTTCTTGCTGCTTCACATGTGCAGAAATCTTCACATCAAAAGAAGTTTCTCAGCCACCAATCGGATTGAAGCTTACTTTGGACATCTAAATGTGATTTGTGATGCAGGAAACAGGGAGAAAAAGATGAACTTACACAGTGCGGGAAGTACTCTCCTACAAATCCTGTATAGAAGTGTATGTGCTTATTTTGCAGGATATTACACAAAATAAATTTTAAAATGTTTCTATGGTAATTTTTTTCACTAAAACAAAACAGATGATATGCTTACTTGTTCTGGGCAAGGGTATCTGACAGAGCGGCCCAGAATCTTCTCTTCTGGGGTCCCCTACATGCGATCTTTCCTCCACCGCTTTACATATGTACCTGCCTCCTCTCTGTGATGTAAGAAAGTAGAAGGAGAAGAATTTCATTACTTTCATGTTTACAAGCCATTACCGGCTTGTAAAGCATCTGATTATATCAATCTTAGTTTGATCAGATGCTTTGGAGGCCAGAGGAGAGATATGGGGGTCTGATAGACCCCAGATTTTCTCCATAAAGAGGACCTGTTATGGCCCATGCTATCACAAGGGATGTTGCAATAAAGTTTGAGCCCTAACAAATTAAAAGTACAGCATAAACTAAATTAACTGATTTTATTTACATTTTAAAGCACGCCTTTGTAGCATTTACTGTGTAACACTATTAGCTCACTGAATATTTTCTCTTGTGCCTGTAATTGCTCTTTAATATTGGTATCCATGCAGTAAATTACATTGTATTTATCTCTCTGTGTTCTTTGTAAATATTTTATTGTGTCCTGGCAGTATCTAGGCTCCTGGCATTAGTAAAACTTTGAAGTGGCATCACACTTATGCAGCATTTATGGTTATAAATCAACTTGTTTAAAGTTGTCCGTTGATCCAAATAAAAGCCAGCCTTCCTATTAAAAGAAACTACAGGTCTGTCTTTATGCAGGAAATGGTTTCCTACATATCTCATGTATGGCAATCAAGTTAAAGCAGAAGGGATGAGGCCCCAAAAATAGAATCAATGTGTGGTCAGCAGAGGCACCTGTTAAATAAAATAAAAAGGTGCTTCCAAATGGATTCTTCAGGAAGGTCAATATGTATTGATCACTAGAACGGGTTAATAACACACCATCAATGTGTTTTGAGGCTCTTTAATGACAACTTTGTCAGGAAAAATTGTACAGTACAGTAATGGGTAAGATCTGCGCGTTTTTCTTCAGTCCAGATTGCCACGAGATGCATTAAAGTAGTTGTAAAGGTAAAACAATTTTTTCCCTAAATAGCTTCCTTTACCTTAGTGCAGTCCTCCTTCACTTCCCTCATCCTTCGATTTTGCTTTTAAATGTCCTTATTTCTTCTGAGAAATCCTCACTTCCTGTTCTTCTGTCTGTAACTCCACACAGTAATGTGAGGCTTTCTTCTTGGTGTGGAGAAAGCCTCTTGAGGGGGTGAGCAGGAGTGTCAGGACGCCCACTAACACACAGCTCCTTTCTCTATCTGCAAAGTAGAGAGTGTCCTGACACTCCTGCTTGCCCCCCCCCCTCAAGAGGCTTTTTTAAACCAGAGTTTAGTGTCCCATTAGGTCATTGGATCATCGTGGTGGCCAGGCTTTTTCAGAAGAGGTTAGCATTGGTAGCCTGCAGATTCTCCCAGTACAGTTTTTCTTGAACAATCTAAAAATAGAGGCAATATAAGTCATTCCAGGAAAAAAAAGAAAAAAAGGAGAACAACTTGCTTGTGATGAATTCTGTAAAGCAAATGATTGCTTTTAACTAAACTTTCAGCTTTAGGAAAAACAAAAGAGCTGCTCTGATCCTGCAGTGAAGATGCCTAGCACAGTCTAGAGCTGTAGGGTGTCTGTCCTTATATTTATGTCCGTTGTCATGGCAACTAGAATCATTTAAACATTGAGCAATGGAAGCAAGCAGCCTCTAATTGGTCACATTCCCTTTATATTTCTGGTAAAGGGTCCATCCTTTCGCCCTTTTCCTTTTCACCCACTCTCCTATGTAAAACCTTTTCATCTCGTGTTTCTGCTCAGCAATGACAGTATTTTGCACATATGCATAATTAAGGATTTCGAAAAGATCGGCAAGAGGCTGCTGGTTACAGTAGGAAAAATCTTAGTCTATGATTCACTGTGACACCAAGAATTCATTTTAGCCATACACATGGTAATTTTGTACAATTATGTAAATGGAAGGTGTTGTTGCAACCTATTTATGCATACTTAGCAATGTTGGGGCATTGAGAAATAAGAGTCCTTTTAATTTTGTTTTTATTTGGATAAATGGTGGTGTGATTAAATACAATATTATTGTTGACAGCTGCAGTGTGCGATTTAAATTCACATATGCACTAAGGTCATGAAAATCTGATCGGCTTTTGTACAAATATGTTGGGGGGAGAAAAGACAAGACTAATAATAGGGTCTCTTTGATTGTTGGAATTTTTTTTATTATTTTAAACAGGTTCCATAAGTAAAACACATTTTGATGCTCCCAGAATAATGGCACACTTTTAACAAAATTATATACAAAACAAAACTGGATCCAAACAAAAAGAGCAATTATGAACTAGACTGTATTATAGATATAGACATTTTTGGCAGGGGTTCTCTGAGGCTGGAAAGTGTTCCTTTGTGTTGATAAGATTGAAAAAGGCTGATCTACCTAAGAATTTTTGGTATGGCATTTTTTTTTACATAGTTATGTTGGACCAATGTTACTATCGAGATATGATACCCATGAGATCCCTCTAAAAGCTAGAAATTACTGTAAGGCCGTGTACACATAACAATCAAATCTATGTGCTGGAAACGGTCTGCCCGACCGTCCCAGCAGACAGATTCGATCGTGTGTACGGGCGAGCAGAGGGATTTGGCCAGCCGACAGATTTTAAAGCATGCTTTAAAATCTGTCGGCTGGGAATCTGTCCGCCCGACATGTCTGCTGGTTAGTACGCTAACCAGCAGACATATCTTCTCGCACATGCGTCGAATGGATTTGACGCATGCGTGGAAGTAATTTACTTCCTGGTGCGGTGATGTGGCGGCATCAACGTCACCGCCACGTCAGCGCGCTGTCTGCTGGCGGGGATTTTGGTTTGATCGTGTATACAGCGATCAAACCAAAACTGCCAGCAGACAAATCTGTTCAAATCGGTCGGTCCGACCGATTTGAACAGATTCATTTGCTCGTGTGTACGGGGCCTTAGGGCTAATTTACACTTGTTTCAAATCAACAGGCTTTGTTAAAGCTTTCTGAATGCCAGTCAAAGCTCCTGTCACTGTAAATAAAATGGTTAGCTTAGAGTCCTGTTTACACCTTGCTTTTGCTTGGTGCTTCGATAAGGCTTTGGTGGAGCTTTGGTGGGGGCATCAGTGAGGCTTCGTGGGGCTTCAATGAGGCTTTGGTGGGGCTTCAGTGGGGCTTCAAGCGAGCTTTGCCATTGACTTCTATGGAGGTGGAAACAATTTGACGCATTCTGGAAAGCATTGAAATTCATTTTCTCGGCTCATTGTAGTGTTGTACGTCACTGCGTTCTTGACGGACGAAAGTTCCGAGAACTTTTGTGTGACCGTGTGTATACAAGCCAAGCTTGAGCGGAATTCCGTTTGAAAAACCATTCAAGGTTTTTCCAATGGAAAATCCGATCATGTGTACGAAAGCATTAAAGCCACTGGATTACCATGAAACATGGGTGCATCAATGGCTGCTTTTGTACTTCCCTGGTGCAGGTTTCCTTTAACCACTTCAGACCCGCGCTACCGTCGAATGACGGCAACAGCGCGGGTCTGAATATCCAACATGCCGTCATTTGACGGCATCTCCTTTGGACGTTCCCAGCGCGCGCTGTAGAGCGTGCTGCGGGGAAGCCCTGTGTTGTCCGTGTCCCTTGGACACGGCCAATCACAGATCGCGGCGAACGGCCAATGAGAGTGCCCGCTTGCGATGCGATCTGTGGGCGAATGAGAGATGATCTCATAGATCATCTCTCATTGCCGTTTTACACAGAGACAGCGTCCTGTCTCTGGAGAGGAGGAGCCCGATCTGTGTTCCTTCCTACATAGGGACACAGAGCGGTCACCCCCCCCCTCCCCCCACAGTTAGAACACACCTAGGATACACATTTAACCCCTTCCCCAACCCCTAGTGTTAACCCCTTCAATGACAGTCACATTTATACTGTAATTAGTGCATATTTATACCACTGATTGCAGTATAAATGTGAATGGCGCCAAAAATGTGTCAAAAGTGTCCGATGTGTCTGCCATAATGTCGTAGTACCAATAAAAATCGCAGATCGCCACCATTTCTAGTAAAAAAATAAATAATAAAAAATAATAATTCTCTCCCCTATTTCGTAAGTGCTATAACTTTTGCGCAAACCAGTCGCTTATTGCGATTTTTTTTTTTTACCAAAAATATGTAGAATAATACGTATCGCCCTAAACTGAGAAAAAAAAAATGTGTTTTTTTTTTTTTAATTGGGATATTTATTATAGCAACAAGTAAAAAATATTGTATTTTTCTTCAAAATTGTCGCTCTTTTTTGTTTATAGCGCAAAAAATAAAAACCGCACAGGCGATCAAATACCACCAAAAGAAAGCTCTACTTTTGGGGAAAAAAGGACGTAAATTTTGTTTGGGAGCCACGTCGCACGACCGCGCAATTGTCAGTTAAAGCGACGCAGTGCCGGAAGCTGAAATTTCACCTGGGCAGGAGTGGGGTGTAAGTGCCCAGTATGCAAGTGGTTAAAGATTGATTTCAACTAATAGCTTGCATTAGTCTTAGTACAGGCCTCCTTTAAATGAGCAAGGCATTGGAACGCATATCAAGACTTAACCATTATTAAAGACGTCAATGCAGAGTGAAGCCAGCAGGCACACTTTCACATTGGCAACGCAAGTTATTTGTTACACAGTCAGTTGACATTAACAAAACAGAGGATCAAAAATACAGTACTGTACAAGGCTGACTAATATAAATGTAGATGAATATGTTACATAATACTTCAGTACTGAACTTAATTGAGAGAGTACTATATACAAGTGGCAATTTATTTATTGCAACATCTTAAGGCCTCGTTTTACAGGCTTTTACATTTTTTTTTGCCCCTAAAAGCCCCTCCATGTTAGCCTATGTGTCTGAGCATAGATAGGGGTTAACAGGTGTTTGGAATCAATAGTAGGGTTGCCACCTTTTCTTCAAGCCAAACACAAGCACTTTACTGCCACAGCAAGTTTTTTTTTTTTTTTTTTGTATGCACTACTTTTCAGGATTGTAAAAGACTTTGTAAACTTTTGGGCGGCCAAAAAAGAGTAGTAATGCGGCGCGTCCAGTGCGCCACAGTGAACAGTGGGTGTGGCCAAATTGTGTTAATAGTGGGAGGGGCTTAAAGTAGTCCACTCTATCTATAGCCCCCCCATACTATCCACTGCACCCTAGAGCTAGCTGCATGATTAATCGTTAAAAAATTGTGATGTCGATTCAACCCCCCTCATGATCTCTATGCAGAATTTCCGATTCATTCATGTAACAAATGTAGAGAGTTCTCTGCTCACTTAGCTGTCAAAAAAAAAAAACGGGCAGTCTTCCAAGTTTTTCACAACATTGTCCGTGCTGATAGATAACTATAAACATTGTAACTTTTCATTCTTAGATTAAACGAATGAACTTTAGCCTGTAAAAATGAGGGAATTTTAACCACTTAAAGACATAGGGCTAGATTCAGGATGGAGAGCGTATCTTTGTGCGGGCGTAGCGTATCCGATTTACGCTACGCCTCCGGCAACTTTTACAGGCAAGTGCTGTATACACAAAGCACTTGCTCAGTAAGTTGCGACGGCGTAGTGTAAATGGACCGGCGTATCCGCGTAGTTCAAATAGGGCAGGTAGGGGGCGTGTTGTATGTAAACTAATCATAACCTGACGTAAACAACACGCCGAATGAACTGCGCATGCGCCGGCCGTGAACGTATCCCAGTGCGCATTCTCCAAATCACATCGCAAATAGTCAATATAAACTATGTGAACGTAACTTACGCCCAGCCCCATTCTGAATCGACTTACGCAAACAACGTAAACGACGCACAATACGATGCTGTCTCGACTTCCATACTTAACATTGGCTGCGCCTCACTATAGCAGGGGTAACTTTACCCTGAGCGTAACTCTAACGTAAACGACGCAAATAGATACGCCGGCCGCAACTACATTTGTGAACCAGCGTATCTAGCTCATTTGCATATTCGACGCGTAAATCGACGGAAAGGCCACCTAGCGGCCAGTGTATATATGCAACTTAGATACCTAGATCTATGCGTAACTGATTCTAAGAATCAGGCGCATAGATACGCCCCACTCACTCAGTTACGATGGCGTATCTGGAGATATATATACAGTATAATATATATATATATTAATTAGCAAAGACCCTAGGGAATAAGATGGCGATTGCTGCAATATTTTATGTTACACTGTATTTGCGCATCGGTCTTTCAAGTGCAATATTTGGGGAAAAAAATACACTTAAGCCGCGTACACATGATAGGTTAACCAGAGGACAACGGTCTGAAGGACCGTTTTCATTGGTCAAAACCGATTGTGTGTGGGACCCATAGGTTATTTAACCATTGGTTAAAAAAAAAGCAAACTTGCTTTAAAATGTATCTGATGGATTGATAACCGATAGGTCAAAACCGATTGTTAGTATGCAAAACCATCGGTTAAAAACCTGCGCATGCTCAGAATCAAGTGGACGCATGCTTGGAAGCATTGAACTTAATTTTTTTCAGCACGTCGTTGTGTTTTACGTCACCGCGTTCTGATACGATAGTTGTTTTAACTGATGGTGTGTAGGCACATCAGACCATCAGTCAGCTTCATCGGTTAACCTAAGACAACTGTGCTTCAGACCGTTCTCATCGTTTTGACCGATCGTGTGTATGCGGCTTTATACGAATTAAAAAAAAAAACTATACAATAAAGTTAGCCCAATTGTTTGGTATAATGTGAAAAGATGATGTGACACTGAGAGAATCGTGATCTTTATTCTAAGCAAATAAGAAATTGTGATTCTCACCCAACACCAGGTACCCCACAGTGGCGTGGATAGGGGGACATTGTTGTGGACTTGAAGGCAGCAAGATCAATGAGGTGGCAGCGGAGTGGAGTGGAATGGGGGGTCAGCTTTTGCTGATCCTCATGTTAGTAAAAGTTTGAGAGACGATTCGCACTTTTCAGTCTTCGTGCTTTTCAGTCCGTTATATCATGACGAATGTGCCATCTCCATTCCAAACGCTAGTTTTACCAGAACGAGCGCTCCTGTCTCATACTTGATTCTGAGCATGCACGTTTTTTTCCCCCTAGGGAAAGCATACACACAACCGGTGTTCTCTATTTCCCCCGGCAGTTTTCCTGTCAGGAAAACTGCGATGGAGTATACACATGGCCGGGATTCCTGTCCAAAAGCTCTCATGGCAATTTTCCTGCTGGGAAAACCGGTAGTGTGTACGAGGCATAAGGCTTTAGAACCACAATAAGGACACCAGGAGAACAGCTACGAGCACTTAGCAGAATATGTATAGGAATGTTTATTGTTACTTTTTGAACAATTTCACTAAAGAGAGTTTATGATTATTAAACTTAGTCTGGTCTGAAGTTACTTAAGGACACATTTAAAAGGGGTGCAATGCATGTATGGCATATAACAAAGAACAAGGCTTAATTAGGGGACAAACAAAGTTAGAGAAGATACAGTACAAATGTCTTACCTGCAGTGAAGATAAAGGAGGCTATATTGTCATTGCTATTAACTACTGTACTAGTGTCAAGTGCGTAAGTAGCAAGCCAGTCAGGAAGTGGCAAATGTTAAGGAGGCCATTTTGTGCTTAGGTTCCTTCTCTAGCGATCTGAACCTCATTATTGGGTTTGACATTGTGGCACGGGGAAACCTGGGGAACCAACCTGAGAGAAGATGGAGTGTAAGGTGAAGTAAAGGGGTACAGCTTCTTAGTATTTAAATGAAACCTGTAAATCAATGTCATTGGGAGTGAGTAATGTCACCAGTTCAGTGGATTGGTAGAGCCCAGTACAGGCTCAGCACTACCGACCTAGTAATGTGGCATAACTAAAGTGAGAGAGGAGTTATAAATAGTGTTGCTCACGAATATTCACATTGCGAATATTCGCTACGAATATTGCATATTCGAGTATTCGCGAATAACTCGAATATCGCGGTGAATATTCGCTATTTCGAATATTCGTATTTTTTTCGCAATCAATTTCGCAATCAATTTCGCAATCAATTTCGCATTCGTACTAGCGAAATTTCGCAATTTTTTTTTCGTGATATTCGTGATATTTTATAAAAAAAAAAAAAATTGCGAAATTTCGCCAATGCGAAATTTCGTCAATGCGAAATTTCGTCAATGCGAAATTTCGCATTTTTATTTTTATTTTTTTTAATAAAATATAGCGAATATTCGTAAATATCGAATATTCGTGATATGTTATCCCAAAAAAAAATAGCGAAATTTCACATTAGCGAAATTTCGCATTGGCGAAATTTCGCAATTTTTTTTTATAAAATATCACGAATATTCGATATTAACGAATATTGGCGAATATTCTTCGAAATATTCGCGAAATATCGCGAAATCGAATATGGCGTATTCCGCTCATCACTAGTTATGAAGTTTATTGAAGACCTGCAAAGAGTGTAATGAGGAACTGATATTTGGAGTGAACAATGTAAAGTGTACAGAAGTTGGGCCACGGATTACAAGGATTTACAGTAATTATGTATACTTGTGAAGAAGCAACGCTGCCCTAAATGCCAGTCTTGCATTTTTTACAGCAGCCTCAGCCTGGCATTTGGGGGCACTAGCAAGTGCTTTCTCCATGTCCCCACTTGGTTGCAGTAAGCCTTACCTACAATCTCTGAAAGCATCCAACAATGAAGAGGAAGTAATGCCGCACACACACGATCAGGCTTTTGCCCGACCAAAAGCACATCGGAACTCCGTCGGAATTCCATTGGAGTAAGAAAGAACATATTCTACATCCGATGGAATTCATCTGAATTTCCAATGGAATTTCTCCAATGGGGCATACACACGGTTGGAATTTCGAATGAAAAATGTCCATCTGACTTTTTTGCATCATAAATTTTGATTGTGTGTGTACGGGGCTTAACTCTGTGAAAGCTTTACCATCCAACATTGAGCATTATCAGGGTTAAGACACAGCACTTTGACAGGAAGTGCATGACAGGGGAGCATGGGTTAAGGTGATTATAATTTAATTATAATTTGAAGGGAAAAGAAAGGATTGAGGTGTCCTTACAAGAAAACCTGTAACTTTGCCCAATTTTAGTCTCTTTAAGTCACCAACCTGAAACATGTGCAAGTCAGGAGTTCACTTGCTGCATGCCTCTTCTGGTCAGTGACAGGACTAAAGCCAGTAACAGCCCATCCACTAGCATTTTCAGTTATGGCAGCCTTCCTTTTAATAAAGACAGATTTCCTTAAAGATATGGTAGTTGGGCGGTAGGCCTTTAGTTCTGCAAACATTGTTGTAGATGTAGACTCTTTCTTATCTTGGTTCGTCCATGACACAGTTTACGGACTGCACAGAGAGAGCTTTGTATATTATGAACACTGAATATGTAAGTGCAGGAATATACTGTTTGAAGAGACAGCAAGACTGCATCTTGTAACAGTTTATGACATTGTTTGGTTGCCAACAACCATTGAATCCAAAATGAATCATGACACGTTGTGTTGTGAGTGGTAGAAGAATGATGTATTAAATCACTAAGACAGTAAAACACATGAGCCAGAACAAGGATTTTACTTCTTCAACAGAACACTGATTAAGGAAGGTAATTGCAGCTTGTTAACTTTGGCTCATTGATTGGCTAGCTGCTATACACTTAATAGGATGGGAACCATATTTTTGCAAGAATCTGTCAAAATCCAAGAAATTAAACCCTTTTAATGAGTTGAAGGGGTGAAGCAAATCACCATTGTGATTAGGCTTTGAAGGTAGCAGCTATCCTCTGACTTACACGCTGCATACTATTTTTGTGATAGTGGAGTTGATATTTAAAGACAAATTCATTTGGCAAGGGACTTAAAGTGAATGTGATCAAAATTCTTCTTGCAAAGAATACCTTATTGTGTGTAAGGAAAATAATAATAATAATAAAAAAAACAGTGTTTTTTATTGGATGATAAAAGTCGGCAGAGCTTTGCCTCATTCGCTAAGCTAAGTGTAAATCTCCTTGCAAAGTACAAATTCCCTTGCAAAGTAAACAGCCTGTTTGCCCTTCATAGCACAAACCCACTAATTTACTAAGCTTTAACATCACTTGCTCTAGTAAACAGCAAATGGTCCAGGGAAGAACTGTTTCAGCAAGGACTGTCTCTGTTCTACAAGTGACTGGGCCTTAATGCCTGGCCTTTACATCCTTATGTGTTATATCAGTTTTTTTAGTTAATTGTTTAAACTTAGTGGTATCCCTGAAGCCGCGTACACACGATCGGTCAAAACCGATGAAAACGGACTGAAGGTCCGTTTCATCGGTCCAAACCGAACGTGTGTAGGCTCCATCGGTCAGTTATCCTTCGGGTCCAAAAAAATAGAACTTGCTTTAAAATTGAACCGATGGATGCCTGACCGATGGGTCAAAACCGATCGTTAGTATGCAAAAGCATCGGTTAAAAGGCCGCGCATGCCCGCGCATGCTCAGAATCAAGTCTACGCATGCTTGGAAGCATTGAACTTTTTTCAGCACGTCGTGTAAAAACATGTAAATGTCACCGTGTTCTAACATGATCGTTTTTTTAACCGATGGTGTGTAGGCACATCAGACCATAAGTCAGCTTCATCAGTTAACCTAGGGTGTAATATGTCTTTCCCAGCCTGTCTGTAGGGAGGAGCTTCTAGCAAAAATGAATAATTAATATCAATAAATTGTTTGTCATGCAAATATATATTTGAAATCAAATCTTTATTTTTTGGGCACAGTAACATTGTTTGGGCAGATTTTTTGTCAGCCTTAGAATAACAGGGAGGTGAAGCTTCCATCTATCAATGTAATATCCCGCCCCATTGTGTTTAGCTGGTTAGTGGGCATGGAGAAGTTGGGAGGGAGTGGGCTTTCATATACCACTGTGTATACACCTACATATCTGAGTTAAAGTCACAAGGATGTGTTTTGTCACACCCTCGTGACTTTAGAGTTGAAAATATTTTTATTGAAATTTTAACATAGTAAAAATGAACAACATGTGGCGTCACAGTCATAGAAACGTAGTGGTGAAGAGTCAGCCAAGTGGCTATCGCCCGCAGCTGGACCTCCACCAACGCATAACATAGCAGGAACAATTATGACAAGAACCCGAAACAAAAATTGTGAGCGGCCAAAAAGGCCTCTTAACAAGTGACAGCATTGCAATTAGAGTCTCCAGGAGAGAAACAACAAAAAGAAAAATTCAAAAGAAAAAATGACAAATAGGACAAAAAGGACAAAGACCGAAATAAAAAATAACAAGAAAAATAATAATACAAATGAGAGGTCAAGAATCAGGGGCGTGAAAGGGCGGTGTGGCAAACCTAGCCACTTCTGGAACGCTGGACGTTGCATGTCAAAAGGTTGTCTGTATTATAGGCTATGTATTCTGCTGGGTCTTATGTGGGCATAGTAATTGGTATGCTGGCAGCCATAAGCCACTAGCATTCAAGTACTTCGTTTTATGTTGCCCAATCGGTGTTCGGCAGTTTTAAACCAAACTCCCACAACACATAACCCCAGACCCCAGCTATCAACCGACTTTTCCCTTGTGCAGCAATGCCTGATGGGAGAATTATCCAAAATGTTAAGTTCCCCATCTGGTCCTCCCTGTATTACCCCTGTTAAATCTATTTGGCTGTTTGGAAACCCCTTGCATGGGGAATTCTATAAATATGGAAGCCTGTGAATAAAAAGTCAGTTGACTCTCAGAGCTGTGTTTCGTCCGGTTACTGGGGGGGATTTGGGACATTACCTTACTTTTCAACGCTGACTGTGGATTTACCCTGGTTACCAGCGGAGATCGTGGAGTTTAATATTGTACTCCACTACAGGCGGGGAGAGAGGGGGAAGAAGGAAAGAAGGAGAGAATGGGGGGGAAGAGAAGGAAAGAGAGAAGAGAGCTAGAGGGGGATCATACAGTATAGTGAGAGTTGCTGATATAGCAATTGGAGGAGACGGGGGGGGACTTAGTCTGTGCCCAGGAGGAGACACATATGGAAGCGATCAGGGATGATCATGGTTGGGTGGACAACATGTTCGCCAGGGTGTCAGAGGAAGAGAAGTGGAGCCAAACGAGCCACAGTGATGTGTAATTATCAAAAGTGTCGTTATCAAGGGCCAACATCTCCTCCATTCTCATGGTGTCGTTCATAATAGTGACCCAATGTGACAATGGGGGAGTTGTGGTCGACTTCCAATAGGAAGGTATGAGTTGCCGTGCTGAGGACATGAAGAAACAGAGGAGACTCTGCTTCTGTGATTTAATAGAACCTGGAAGTATTGAAAGAAGAGCAATCCTAGGGGAGGGAATCAGTAATTCATCGTAAATTTTGTTGTAACATTCAAATACCTGAGCCCAGAAGGGGCGGATCCTCTCACAATCCCACCAGACATGTAGATAGGTCCCCACAGCAGCGGAGCATTGCCAACAGGATGCTGGGGTGGACGGGAATATTTTGTGCAACACGGAGGGAACCCTGTACCATCTTGACAGAATCTTGTAGTTCTTTTCCTGTGAGTAGCAGGAGATCGTGGACTTGTGAGTAAAGTAAAACAAAGTCTGCCAGTCCGTTTGCCGGATGTCCTCACCCAAATCTGCAGACCACATCCTAGTGTAAGAGGGTAGCTCAGTGTGCGTGAGTGTTTGTAAGAGGCTATATACGGTCGAGAGTAGGTGCCTGGGCGTCTCCGAGAGGGAACATAGTCTTTCGAACTCTGTAGGAGGGCGATGTACATGGGAGGAGGAGTGTAGGTGCTTTGTGAGTGTGGACAGGTGTAGTGTAGTGAGCCAGTCATGAGAACCCGCCGGTGTCACTGGCGACCCCAGCGTAGGATGTACAAAGGAGCATGCCTGAGGCCATTCAGTCCTTTTGAAGGGGCCTAACAATGGCACATCAAAGACTTGGTGAAAGGAGGGATTGTCGAATAGGGGGGTTAGTGGTGAGGGGTCGGAGGACAAGAGGGAACATAACCACCTGTTGTACCACAATCTGAGAGAGGCTAACGTAAGCGGAGAGGGAGGGGGCATGCGCGCTAGATCAGTCCTAAATCCCCATAAAAGTGCTCAGAGGTCCACAGGAGCCAAGTCCTGCTCGGAGGCAATGGAGGCCTTTAAAAAGGGACGTGGGAACCATTCCAAGACACGCGCAATGTGTGAGGCCTTGTAGTAGGTCTTGAAGTCAGGGATACCAGCTCCACCCTGCAGCTTTGGGCGGATGAGCACATTGTACTTCACCCTGGATAACCCCCGCCTCCATAGGAATCTGATGGCAAGAGAGCGTAGGGAGTTGAAGAAGGACTTAGGGATTAAGATGGGGACTGTTTGAAGGAGGTACAGGAGCTTGGGTAGAGTGTCCATCTTCAGGGTGTTGATCCGCCCGAACCACGGTAGAGAAGACCCCCCCCAATCCTCCAAGTCCTTTCGTAAGCGTGAGAGCAGAAGAACATAGTTTGAAGAAAAGAGGTTGGAGAGATTAGAAGGAATAATGACACCAAGGTGTGAGATTCCCCTGCCTGCCATTTAAGAGAGAAATTGGCTTTGAGCATGGTCATCGTAGTGGCGGGGAGGGAGACGGTGAGAGCCTCAGTCTTGGACAGATTGAGTTTGAAGTTGCTAAATGAGCCAAAGCGACGGAATTCCGCAAAAATAGATGGCAGGGAGGTATGGGGATCCTGTACATATACCAAAAGGTCGTCGGCATATAGGGATAGTTTGTAATGGGAGGAAGGCGTTTGAATACCGCGTATGGAGGCGTTTTGTCTAATGGCGCAAGCTAAGTGTTTCTATCACAATGACAAATAAGAGTGGGGACAGGGGGCAGCCCTGCCAAGTACCGTTGGAGATGTCAAAGAATGCAGAAGCAGAACCGTTTACTAAAACCGAGGCTGAAGGCTGTGAGTAAAGGGACATCACCTTGGAATAAAGGGCGCTCCAAGGCCCAATTGTTCCAAGGAGAGTCGAAGAAATCCCCAGTTTACCCGATCGAATGCCTTTTTCCCGCGCCGAAAGAGAGGAGACAAGCCCTCAGCCCTTTACGTTGGATGTAAGAAATTAAATGGATCGTTTTGGTAGTATTGTCTCTCGCCTCGCGGCCTGGGACAAATCCCACCTGATCATTGTGGATCACGCCCGGGAGTAGAGGAGACAAACGATTGGCCAAAACCTTTGCAAACAGCTTTAGATCCACGTTGAGCAGGGATATAGGCCTATAGCTGCTACATTGGGAGGGGTCCTTGCCTGGCTTAGGTAATACAGAGATATTAGCAGACAACAGCGCCTTGGGCGGTGTGAGGGAGTCATCCATGGTATTAAAGGCCTTAGCCATCAACGGGGATAGAAGTGGGGCAAAGGTCTTGTAAAAACGAGGGGTGTATCCATCTGGGCCAGGGCATTTGCCCACCTGTAAGCTTCTGATGGCGCCGAGAAACACGGACGTATCGAGATCTTCATCTAGTGCAGCTACATCTGACACATTAATGGGGGGTAATGCCATCTCAGCAATATAATCCCGCATGTCATCACCCGAAGACGTAGAACACCTGGACGGGTCCGCGGACTGCAAGTTATAGAGTCTCGAATAGTACTCCCGGAAGGCCGAGGATATACCGTCCGTGTTGTATGATCTAGTTTGATCAGTGTGCGAAATAAAGGGAATGGAGCAGCGTGGCGTTCTAGGGTGTAAGACCCGTGCCAAGTGCTTACCGCATTTATTGGCTAGTGAGTAATGGAAGTTGCGCGCCCTATCCCGGGCTATCAAGGAATGGGAGTCAAGAAGTTTAAGGAGATCCCTACGAGCATTCGACAAGCGGACAAAAACGGCAGGGTCTAAATTACGTTTGTGTAGAGGTTCGAGCTCTGCTATGGTGGAGAGGAGATGGCGAATGTCACTCGATCGCATCTTCTTGAGGCGGGAGCCATGTTGGATGAGCACGCCTCTGACCACACATTTCAAGGCTTCCCACTGGATGAGAGGGGGGGTAGTGTCCGAGGAATGATCCGAAACGAAATGACGGACAGCGGCAGAAACGTCAGCTACACATACGGGGTCACGGACAGAGTAAATTGTCATTAAGCCTCCAGTGTGCACCTCTACGTGATGTGGGGGGGCGTGCAAGAGTCAAGTAGCCTGGGGCATGGTCCGACCAGAGCAACTGACCTAAGGATGCTTATAGGGGGGTATCTAACAATGACTGAGATATCAGGAAGTGGTCCAGTCTGCTATACGAGTTGTGTGCTGCAGAGTAGTGACTGTAATCCCTGTCTGTGGGGTGTTGGACACGCCAAACATCCACTAGGTGGGAGGAATGTAGGAGAGCCTTGATGCGTGTCAGTGTAGAGTGTGGGATGGAGGACTTACCCGAGGATGTATCTGCAGACGGAGACATGACGACATTGAGATCTCCACCAACGATGTAACAGGGGCCTCCGAAAGAGGATAGTCTGGTAAGAATCGATGAGAGGAACCGAGCCTGACCCACATTTGGAACGTATATATTGGCCACTGTGAAAAGAAAGTTGTTTAGTTTCAGTTTAAGAAAAATGAAACGCCCATTAGTATCAACAAGGGTGTCTAGGACCTCAGGCTTAAAAGATTTATGGAAGGCTATGGATACACCCTTAGACTTAGCTTGGGGATTAGTACTATGGAACCAATGTGAATAGTACCTATTACGAAAAACCGGTACGGAGTCAGTACGAAAATGTGTTTCCTGGAGCAGCAAAATGTCAGAAAGTTTTTTGTGAAAATGGTAGAGGACCTGACTCCGTTTCTCAGGTGTGTTGAATCCCCTACAATTGAAAGACGCTAATGCTATCGGGCAAACGGAAGCCATGATATTTGTAGGAGTGAGTGGTGGGGATGAAGGGCAGAAGCATGGGCATAAGCAATACCATACAGCAGCAACTCTCGGAAATAGAAGCGGCGCCAGATAAGACCTAGAGAAAGGAGGGAGAGAGGGAAAAAGATAGAGGGGGTGAGAGATGGGGATAGATAGAGGGGAGAGTAAGAACAGGTGGTAATAGAGAACAAGGGAGAGGTGGTGGGAGGGAGACCATGATAGCTAGGTGAGCAATGACAAAAAAAAATAGCAAAAACAAAAAAGGCCACTAGGTGGCTAAAAAAGACTACACATAAAAAGAAAAAAAACGTACAGCATGGCTAATAGCCATAGTCCAGGCGGCGTCCATATTGACACCGTAAAAAAAGGGGGGGGGGCGCGGCAGGATCACTCCAGGTAGGGTGGTCCCCGCGACCCCAGCTCCACGGAGAAACAGGTATGGAGCAAAACCAATATATGGCACGAAAAATAGTGGTGCAAAGAAAAAAATAACAAATTGGTTAGGCACACGAGATAGGAAACCATACAATCTAGTAGGCACAAACAACAGTGAAGTGCAAATACAATGAGAAAAAACACAGTGGAGGCAAGGCAACATAGTATGAACATAGTATCTGAAGATATAGAATTGAAGATACTTAGGAACAATCCGCGGACGTCTCCCGGTCGGGAACATGTAGCTCGCACCTCCTGGAAAGAGAGTTAAGGCAATGATAATAACAACAACATTAAAGAAGACCAGGGCTTAGGGGGAATAAACCCCACAGGCGAGACAGTGTCCAGGAAGAGCATCAGGTCTAGCCCCCAAAAATAACAAATAAATCAACTGAGGTGGCTCCAACCCGGAGCCATGTCCGGGGGGAAACCCCTGGAATGGCAGGGCAAGTGGCATGACTAGTCCAACCAGAGTATATTCAATCTTCCGAGTCCCGACGAGGCAGAGGTTTAAGGTTGCGTTTGCAGCCTTGTGTCTGCCACGGAGAGGCAAAGGGCAAGCCTGGAGTGGTCGGCGTGAATGGCCAATCCGGGAGGGATACTTGTGGAAGACCTAGTGTGCTGAGGAAAGTAGGTAGGTCTCCAAGCGTGCGGAAGATGGCTCTTGCCCTCGTGGTACACTCGCAGGTGAAACGGGAATCTCCATTGGTATTTTATCTGCTTGGATATCAACAGTTGAGTAAGCGGCTTCAGTGCTTTCCTCATCGTCAACGTTTGACGTGACAGGTCTGGAAGAAGCATCACTGGGGTATCATTAAACAAAATAGTGTCCTGTGAGCTGGCAGCTCTCATGATGGCTTCCTTGACCTTATAGAAGTGGACCCAGCACAGGGTGTCACGGACAAAGGAGGGGTCCTGGATCCGTGGGCTGGAGGTTCTGTGGACCCGGTCCAGCTCAATTGGGTCGTCCTTAGGATTGTGCAGAAATTGGTTAAAAATGACGGTCACAGCTTTTGGTAGGGCTTTGGCGTCTACTGTTTCGGGAATTCCGCGAATGCAAATATTGTTGCGGCGGTTACGGTTTTCGATATCGTCCTGTTGATACGCCAATTGCTGCAGCATGACGGTATGGGTGTTCAGGATTTTGTCATGCGTCTGCACCGTACTACTAAGACTGTCTGTGGTGGCATCCAGGTCCTCAAAACGAACGCTCACATCCTTCTTGAAGTCAGAGATTTCTTTCTTGCAGGCCTTTTCAATCCTGTGGACACAGTGTTCAAAGTCAGCCTTGGTGGGGAGAGATCTGATATAGCTGTGTAGGGAGCCTATCTGTGCCTCCAGATCCCAACCCTCTCCTGGTGAGCACAAAGTCAGAGTCCCCAGAAAGGGGGAGATGATTGTGCATGCTCGCCAGAGAGTGTAGGGATGATTCAGAGCGGGCCGGGGACGGAGATGCCTGCGCCATCTTAGCTTCAGAACGGCACTGTGATGTGGCTCGGGATCGGGCAAAGTAGTCTTCCAAAGCACCTCCTCTACGATCCCCACTGGATCCCTTATGTGTCCATTGCTTGTCTTTCCCCATGTGCCGGGGTTTGGGCTGGTGTCCAATAATGATATGTTCCATGGAGCTGGGGGTTCAGGGGGTCAGGGTAGAGTCCATCTCACTGCTCCATGTGAGAAATCATGTCCCGCTACCTGCTCCTATGCTGAAGGACGGGGGGAGGGTGTAAAATAGCCAGAGAGCTAGTTCTTTTGAGGGGGGTGCAAGGTGGAGAAGGGGAGAGGGGCAAAGTCTGCGGGGAACTAGCTGAGTGGGGCAAGGTGACAGTTACTCACTGTTCAGAAGCAGGGGCCCCAGAGACACTGCTGTGGGTGCTGTGGAGAGCAGTGCCGGTCACAGGGATCCCCAGCCACTTGCGAGGAGAAGGTTAGGCAGCAGGGTGGGAGGGTGAACAGGATGCCAGAGATCCCAGGCGCAGCAGACTGGGCGCTGTCTTCCGGGACTAGGGCAGAGCCGCGGTCTGTCCTAAAGGTGCCGCCGGCCGTCAGGAGGTCTCTTGCGGGTCCCGACCGCGGCAAACCACGATAGTTTCCTCCGGAGGCGCTGCGGGCGGTGGACGGAATGAGACAGGTGCCCGCCCCGTAGACAAGAGTATACAGATGCGGGAGACGCCGGAGGTCTCGTAGGCACCAAGATGGCGGCTGACCTTGACAATGTGGAGCTGGCTGGGGACTCGGGAAAGGAGGGATCCGACTGGACACCGCGAAACAGGCCGGGATCCGAGCACAGGACGTCCAAGTGCAGGTGCAGTTGGTTCAGGAGCCCACTGGAGCAGATCTTGCAGGGGATGGCAACAGATTGTGTCGGGCCTGATGGAGCTCTGCAAGAGCATGTCTTCCCCGGAGCACTTCCGGACACGCCCCCCAGGATGTCCTCGTGACTTTATCATATGGCGTCAGGGCGTGTCCTAGGATGTAATTGCGTATAATCAAAAGTTTTGCTGGATTACTGAATATAGGTGATTATGAGGTTTAGCCTTAAAGGCACATTGTACCCAGATATTGTGGTAAACGTTTAAAGTGGTGCACCTATCTTGTGAGTGTGCATACTTTAAGCTTTCTAACAAAGGGATTTTGTGTTATAATGGTAAAGCACTATGCTATTTCTTCTTTCTTGAGCAGAGGAGCAAGTGGGGGCTGCACAGGAGCCAGAAGAGAGCTCTCCAGGAGGGGGGGAGTGATGCAGCCCTGGGAGTGGACCTCTTAAAAGGTAAGGCTCATTTAACCTAATGCTTACCCTATTAGGGTTCAGTTCAGGTGAGAGCACATGATGAAGAGCACATGATGAAAGGTCACTTGTGCTTGTTGCTGTACTGTATGCAAAGGATTTAAGAAAATGTATTTTACATCACTTTGGAGAAAGCACAGTTCAAGGGACTTATGTGATGGACATTTTTATGTGATGTGTATTATTTTTTGTCACTTTTGTCACTAAGTGTTATTGTCACTTATTAATGCACATATCAGCTGTTTTGATGATTTATAGAAGTATTATTCACTTTATTATTTAATATATTATTTAAGCACTCACAATAGTGAAGTAGTAACTTTGAGACACAAAGGTGTTGCAAAATATTTTTTTTGTTTAGTTTATATTGATATGGTAACATATTATTGTGCGAGCAGTAACAACTTAACAGAGGTCAAGTCTTTACTAGAAGGTGTGCACAGAGAATAATTTCACTTATTGTCTCCAAAGTTGGCGATGTAACTTGTTTTAATTAAGATTTATGATGTATTGCCGCCTCCTTTTGTTTGGACATTAACCCTTTACTTTCTATGTGCTTTCATTAGTGCTCAAACACTCAGATTCTGCATCTTGTCCCTTTAAAATGTTCTTTTTCACACATTTTCTGACAGCTGGAAGTTTGATGAAACTTGAGAAAAGTATATTTATTTAAAAGAGAATTGTGGGATTCTAAAAAAAATATACATACTCCTCTCAATGCTGCAGTATCGGTCTGATGATAAAGCTATCCTCTGCCAGCTCTAATGCCGCGTACATATGACCATTTTTATTGGTCTAGAAAAAATTACCTTTTTTTCAACCCGATTCTTGTTACACACGATCGTGAAAAAAAAATGCTCGAGCAAACCGTGGTGACGTACAACGCTGATTTTGTGTTAGTAAAAGTTTGGTGTGAGACGATTCGCGCTTTTCAGTCTTCGTGCTTTTCAGTCTCTTACAGCGTGACAAATGTGCTATCTCCATTACGAATGCTAGTTTTACCAGAACGAGCGCTCCCGTCTCATAAATTGCTTCTGAGCATGTGCGGTTTTTCAAGTCGTTAAAGCCTACACACGACCATTTTTCTGACGTGAAAAACGACAACGTGAAAAACGATGTGAAAAAATAGAGCATGTTCTAAATTTTTAATGCCCATTTTTCACGTCATGAAAAATGCTCTGGAGCCTACACACGATCGTTTTTAATAACATTAAAAACAAATGTAATTTTTCACATCATGAAAAATGGTCATGTGTACGTGGCATAAGTCTTTGAACTTAGTGATCCCATGACCATTGATGGCTCAGCTCTCACACTTCTCTGAGTGGAGAGCAGTGACTGTCATTCACTGCTCTCTGCCATGCCCCTCCAGTGCATACTGGAGTGCCAGGCTGTGAAGTGGTTGGGAGTGGCTGGCTCAGGCTGTCAGAGGCTGAAAAATGTTTAGAAAAATTGATAATTTGGTTACTTTGATTCGTCAGCCTATGGTTATTTTAGCTATTGGTCATTTTAATCTGACATAAAATTAGATATTGCTCTTAAGTCTGCTAGTGCTACGACCATAGGTGTGCACAGCCTATTGTATAAGGGTGTGCACCCCAAAGCTCAAACACACACGCATGTGTCTATATGTATGTGCATGTGAGTAGGGCAGATATTGGTGTCAGTAGGACAAAGGGTGGTGTCAGTAGGGCAGAGGACAGTGTCAATAGAGCAGTGGACCATGTTGGTAGCGAAGGGATTGATGTCAGTAGGGCCGTGGATGGTGTCAGTAGCTTTTTATTTTTATCATTTTATAATTTCTTTACATTTTTTTAGGAACCCCATTTGTTGACATTTTAGGCATCTAAATAGAAAGGGACTGAGGACCGAGATTTCCCAGTCCCTTTCTCTGCAGCCTCAGGTGCAATGGACAGTGAATAAATGGCAAGTGCTCTGTGCTGAGCAGCTTTCTGTTCATTCCCCCCTTGCAGCAGGGGGGATCTGCGGCACACTGGGTGATTAGGGTGTGCCCAGGCACACCTGGCACACCCTGTGCACACACCTATGGCTACTGCGCTAGTTAAAAATATCACCCATGGGGCGTGGTCTGGAGCCGCATGGAGTAGGACGTGCAGAGTGAGAGCTCCGCTCGAGACTCATCCTTTTGCCTGATCCTTGGGGCTATTCTCCCCGCAAACAGCTATGAAGACAGCCGCTGAACCCTGCTACCCTCCTGCACAGCTATGTCTCCCACTAAGAGGTCTAGGGCGATCGCCAAACTCGACAAATACCGCCACGAGGAGCGGGACACTGAGGAGGAAGATGGCGTGGCCTTGCTCCCTGAAGAGACTGAGCGGCCCTCCGACGATACGGCCCGGGTGCTGGAGGCCATAGCCGTCTGCCAGACCACACTCACCTCCAGGATTGAGGAGGTGAAGATTGACGTCTCCCTCATCCGCCAAGACCTGCACAAGCTGCGAGAGCGGGTGTCCGAAACTGAACGCCGCGTCGGCCACGTGGAGGAGGGCCTGCACCCGCTGCAGATCACCACCGAGCAGCTTCAATATCAGCTGAACGCGGTTCTCTCCAAGCAGGACGACATGGAGAACCGCCTCCGAAGATGCAACCTTCGCTTCGTGGGGCTTCCCGAGAGGTCCGAGGGAGCGGACCCCCCGACGTACCTGGAGAACCTGCTGGTCAAGTCCTTCGGAAAGGGAGGCCTTCTCCTCCACCTTCGTGGTGGAGCGCGCCCACCGCCTTGCAGCCAATCCCCCGCCTGTTGGAGCCCCGCCGAGGACCTTCATTGCCAAGTTTCTCAACTACCGCGACCGGGATACCATCCTCCGCCTCACCCGTGAGAAGGGCAACATCCCAATCGGCAATACGACAGTGGCGGTGTTTCCGGATTTCTCCGCGGAGGTCCAGAAGAAGAGAGCTCGCTTCACAGAGGCCAAACGGCAGCTCCGTGCACATCATCTGCCGTATGCGATGCTCTACCCGGCGCGGCTCCGGGTGGTGTGCGACGGGAGGGCTCAGTTCTTTGAAGACCCACGGGCCGTTCATTCCTGGCTGGAGCGCCGCGGCGGGGCCCCCCCGGTGCAGGCCTAGTCCTACGCTTCCCACCCCCTGCCGTACCTGCTGACCGTCCGGAGCCGGGAGCCCCTTGCCTGCCAGCGGCACCTACATATCCTTCGGCTATCCTGGAACCGTGAGTTAAACCCCAGCACTGTTGTGACTTTGCCTCCACTCCCCTACCCTTGACTGCTGGCTGGGGGCCCTGCTCCTCTCCCCCTCTTCCCCGCCTGATACCCCGTCTCCCTTGCCCCTGTTCTACCCCCCGTAGCCCCTTGTTATACCCTATATGTCTCGAGCGGCTCATCTGCACCCGTATCCCCCGTGATTGGATACCCCCCCTACTTAACTGTGTGCTTTTCAGCTTTTTGTTCGCCCCCCTGACTTTGGTGATTGGGTGGGCCACGGAGCTTCCATGTCACCCCTGACTGTCACCAATTTACAGAAGTTTCCCTCGCCGGCCCCCGCCCCCCCGTCTGCGGAGGGTGGCGGTGCGTTAGCTCTGCTATGCTGGTCCAGTGTTTTTGCAGAGAGTTTTGTAACTAACCGTTTTTTTTGCTTAAAGTGTACCGTATATGATGTTTTACTGGGATTGCAATTTCTTGTTGATGTGTTCTATGTACTATGTGAAATGTGTCACCTTGCTATATGTACCACTGCTCGCGCGGCGTGTTCTCCCATTGGGACACAGCCGCACACAATCGCCCCCCCCCCCTCCCAACATGGCCTCCTTAAAAATTATGACCTGGAATATTCGGGGATTGGGTGAGCGCTCTAAGAGAGCTGCTGTCCTCTCCCACCTCAAACTGCAGCGGGCAGACATCTCTGTCCTAGTCGAGACTCATCTCGTTGGCCAGAAACAGATGTGCCTCAAAAAACCCTGGGTGGGATGGGTATACCAAGCCCCACATACCTCTAATTCCCATGGGGTCGCAGTTCTCATAGCCAGATCGGCACAGTTCCAACTACACACGTTGCAGTCGGACCCCCAGGGCCGGTTCCTGTTCCTACACGCCACCATAGGGGGCTTGGAGATCCTTCTCCTGGCCTTCTATGTCCCCCCCTATTCCAGTTCACTACACTCCAACAGGGGGTGGCCTTTATGGCTCAACACCCCTCGGTGCCCGCCGTTTGGGCAGGGGATTTTAACATGGTCATTGCTCCTGACCTGGACAGAACTGGCCCAGCCGCTCCACCACACCCCCCACTGGGTGTCACACGGTTTGGCAAGTTCCTCACAGAATTTGCCCTCACAGACACATGGCGATACAAGCACCCGACACAACGAAGCTTCTCCTGCTTCACCCCTTCTCGCTCAACAATGTCCAGACTTGACCTTATCCTCCTCACCCCCCCCTCCTCCCCCAACTCCTAGACGCAGGTATCGATACCAGAATACTCTCCGACCACTCCCCATGCTGGATCACGCTGAGACTGCCGACCTCACCTTCGGCTCGGCCCTGGCGACTGAACCCCTTCTGGCTATCCGTCCTCTCGGACTTGGATGCTGTCCAATCCGAGTGGGACTACTATTTCCGAACAAATATCGGCTCGGCTCCGCTGGGTCCTGTATGGGAGGCCTTTAAAATGCATGCCCGACTGATACTCTCCACGCGGATTAACAGACACAAAGCCACCTCTAAGCTACTGATCCGCCAGGCGGAGGACTGCTTAGACACGCTTGAGCAGACCTTCCTGGCTAACCCGACTGCGGCCAACGCGTCTCAGCTACGACTGCAGACCAGACTTACAAACCAGCTGCACCTTGAGAAGGCCAAACAGGGTATATTCTTCAGCAAACAACGCACATACGAACACGGTGAGAGAGCAGGCAGGCTCCTCGCCTACATGGCCCACCTTGATCACAAACCCCCGGTAGTGGTGTCCCTCCGAGCGGCATCTGGGGATGTGCTGACGGACCCCGATCTGGTGGCCGAGGAGTTTAGATCCTTTTTTTCGGGCCTCTACTCCTCCACTGCCAGATACTCATGCGATGACCTCTCCACATTTCTGCAGGATCTCGCCTTTCCCACACTCTCCCCCGCCCAGATTGCACTGCTTGAAGCTCCCATCACCGCAGACTGTGTGGCAGATGCCATGGCACAGCTCCCCACGTCCAAAGTTGATGAAACTTGAGAAAAGTATATTTATTTAAAAGAGAATTGTGGGATTCTGAAAAAAATATACATACTCCTCTCAATGCTGCAGTATCGGTCTGATGATAAAGCTATCCTCTGCCAGCTCGAATGCCACGTACATATGACCATTTTTATTGGTCTAGAAAAAATTACCTTTTTTTCAACCCGATTCTTGTTACACACGATCGTGAAAAAAAAATGCTCGAGCAAACCGTGGTGACGTACAACGCTGATTTTGTGTTAGTAAAAGTTTGGTGTGAGACGATTCGCGCTTTTCAGTCTTCGTGCTTTTCAGTCTCTTACAGCGTGACGAATGTGCTATCTCCATTACGAATGCTAGTTTTACCAGAACGAGCGCTCCCGTCTCATAAATTGCTTCTGAGCATGTGCGGTTTTTCAAGTCGTTAAAGCCTACACACGACCATTTTTCTGACGTGAAAAACGACAACGTGAAAAACGATGTGAAAAAATAGAGCATGTTCTAAATTTTTAATGCCCATTTTTCACGTCATGAAAAATGCTCTGGAGCCTACACACGATCGTTTTTAATGACATTAAAAACAAATGTAATTTTTCACATCATGAAAAATGGTCATGTGTACGTGGCATAAGTCTTTGAACTTAGTGATCCCATGACCACTGATGGCTCAGCTCTCACACTTCTCTGAGTGGAGAGCAGTGACTGTCATTCACTGCTCTCTGCCATGCCCCTCCAGTGCATACTGGAGTGCCAGGCTGTGAAGTGGTTGGGAGTGGCTGGCTCAGGCTGTCAGAGGCTGAAAAATGTTTAGAAAAATTGATAATTTGGTTACTTTGATTCGTCAGCCTATGGTTATTTTAGCTATTGGTCATTTTAATCTGACATAAAATTAGATATTGCTCTTAAGTCTGCTAGTGCTACGACCATAGGTGTGCACAGCCTATTGTATAAGGGTGTGCACCCCAAAGCTCAAACACACACGCATGTGTCTATATGTATGTGCATGTGAGTAGGGCAGATATTGGTGTCAGTAGGACAAAGGGTGGTGTCAGTAGGGCAGAGGACAGTGTCAATAGAGCAGTGGACCATGTTGGTAGCGAAGGGATTGATGTCAGTAGGGCCGTGGATGGTGTCAGTAGCTTTTTATTTTTATCATTTTATAATCTCTTTACATTTTTTTAGGAACCCCATTTGTTGACATTTTAGGCATCTAAATAGAAAGGGACTGAGGACCGAGATTTCCCAGTCCCTTTCTCTGCAGCCTCAGGTGCAATGGACAGTGAATAAATGGCAAGTGCTCTGTGCTGAGCAGCTTTCTGTTCATTCCCCCCTTGCAGCAGGGGGGATCTGCGGCACACTGGGTGATTAGGGTGTGCCCAGGCACACCTGGCACACCCTGTGCACACACCTATGGCTACTGCGCTAGTTAAAAATATCACCCATGGGGCGTGGTCTGGAGCCGCATGGAGTAGGACGTGCAGAGTGAGAGCTCCGCTCGAGACTCATCCTTTTGCCTGATCCTTGGGGCTATTCTCCCCGCAAACAGCTACGAAGACAGCCGCTGAACCCTGCTACCCTCCTGCACAGCTATGTCTCCCACTAAGAGGTCTAGGGCGATCGCCAAACTCGACAAATACCGCCACGAGGAGCGGGACACTGAGGAGGAAGATGGCGTGGCCTTGCTCCCTGAAGAGACTGAGCGGCCCTCCGACGATACGGCCCGGGTGCTGGAGGCCATAGCCGTCTGCCAGACCACACTCACCTCCAGGATTGAGGAGGTGAAGATTGACGTCTCCCTCATCCGCCAAGACCTGCACAAGCTGCGAGAGCGGGTGTCCGAAACTGAACGCCGCATCGGCCACGTGGAGGAGGGCCTGCACCCGCTGCAGATCACCACCGAGCAGCTTCAATATCAGCTGAACGCGGTTCTCTCCAAGCAGGACGACATGGAGAACCGCCTCCGAAGATGCAACCTTCGCTTCGTGGGGCTTCCCGAGAGGTCCGAGGGAGCGGACCCCCCGACGTACCTGGAGAACCTGCTGGTCAAGTCCTTCGGAAGGGAGGCCTTCTCCTCCACCTTCGTGGTGGAGCGCGCCCACCGCCTTGCAGCCAATCCCCCGCCTGTTGGAGCCCCGCCGAGGACCTTCATTGCCAAGTTTCTCAACTACCGCGACCGGGATACCATCCTCCGCCTCACCCGTGAGAAGGGCAACATCCCAATCGGCAATACGACAGTGGCGGTGTTTCCGGATTTCTCCGCGGAGGTCCAGAAGAAGAGAGCTCGCTTCACAGAGGCCAAACGGCAGCTCCGTGCACATCATCTGCCGTATGCGATGCTCTACCCGGCGCGGCTCCGGGTGGTGTGCGACGGGAGGGCTCAGTTCTTTGAAGACCCACGGGCCGTTCATTCCTGGCTGGAGCGCCGCGGCGGGGCCCCCCCGGTGCAGGCCTAGTCCTACGCTTCCCACCCCCTGCCGTACCTGCTGACCGTCCGGAGCCGGGAGCCCCTTGCCTGCCAGCGGCACCTACATATCCTTCGGCTATCCTGGAACCGTGAGTTAAACCCCAGCACTGTTGTGACTTTGCCTCCACTCCCCTACCCTTGACTGCTGGCTGGGGGCCCTGCTCCTCTCCCCCTCTTCCCCGCCTGATACCCCGTCTCCCTTGCCCCTGTTCTACCCCCCGTAGCCCCTTGTTATACCCTATATGTCTCGAGCGGCTCATCTGCACCCGTATCCCCCGTGATTGGATACCCCCCCTACTTAACTGTGTGCTTTTCAGCTTTTTGTTCGCCCCCCTGACTTTGGTGATTGGGTGGGCCACGGAGCTTCCATGTCACCCCTGACTGTCACCAATTTACAGAAGTTTCCCTCGCCGGCCCCCGCCCCCCCGTCTGCGGAGGGTGGCGGTGCGTTAGCTCTGCTATGCTGGTCCAGTGTTTTTGCAGAGAGTTTTGTAACTAACCGTTTTTTTTGCTTAAAGTGTACCGTATATGATGTTTTACTGGGATTGCAATTTCTTGTTGATGTGTTCTATGTACTATGTGAAATGTGTCACCTTGCTATATGTACCACTGCTCGCGCAGCGTGTTCTCCCATTGGGACACAGCCGCACACAATCGCCCCCCCCCCCCCCTCCCAACATGGCCTCCTTAAAAATTATGACCTGGAATATTCGGGGATTGGGTGAGCGCTCTAAGAGAGCTGCTGTCCTCTCCCACCTCAAACTGCAGCGGGCAGACATCTCTGTCCTAGTCGAGACTCATCTCGTTGGCCAGAAACAGATGTGCCTCAAAAAACCCTGGGTGGGATGGGTATACCAAGCCCCACATACCTCTAATTCCCATGGGGTCGCAGTTCTCATAGCCAGATCGGCACAGTTCCAACTACACACGTTGCAGTCGGACCCCCAGGGCCGGTTCCTGTTCCTACACGCCACCATAGGGGGCTTGGAGATCCTTCTCCTGGCCTTCTATGTCCCCCCCCATTCCAGTTCACTACACTCCAACAGGGGGTGGCCTTTATGGCTCAACACCCCTCGGTGCCCGCCGTTTGGGCAGGGGATTTTAACATGGTCATTGCTCCTGACCTGGACAGAACTGGCCCAGCCGCTCCACCACACCCCCCACTGGGTGTCACATGGTTTGGCAAGTTCCTCACAGAATTTGCCCTCACAGACACATGGCGATACAAGCACCCGACACAACGAAACTTCTCCTGCTTCACCCCTTCTCGCTCAACAATGTCCAGACTTGACCTTATCCTCCTCACCCCCCCCCTCCTCCCCCAACTCCTAGACGCAGGTATCGATACCAGAATACTCTCCGACCACTCCCCATGCTGGATCACGCTGAGACTGCCGACCCCACCTTCGGCTCGGCCCTGGCGACTGAACCCCTTCTGGCTATCCGTCCTCTCGGACTTGGATGCTGTCCAATCCGAGTGGGACTACTATTTCCGAACAAATATCGGCTCGGCTCCGCTGGGTCCTGTATGGGAGGCCTTTAAAATGCATGCCCGACTGATACTCTCCACGCGGATTAACAGACACAAAGCCACCTCTAAGCTACTGATCCGCCAGGCGGAGGACTGCTTAGACACGCTTGAGCAGACCTTCCAGGCTAACCCGACTGCGGCCAACGCGTCTCAGCTACGACTGCAGACCAGACTTACAAACCAGCTGCACCTTGAGAAGGCCAAACAGGGTATATTCTTCAGCAAACAACGCACATACGAACACGGTGAGAGAGCAGGCAGGCTCCTCGCCTACATGGCCCACCTTGATCACAAACCCCCGGTAGTGGTGTCCCTCCGAGCGGCATCTGGGGATGTGCTGACGGACCCCGATCTGGTGGCCGAGGAGTTTAGATCCTTTTTTTCGGGCCTCTACTCCTCCACTGCCAGATACTCATGCGATGACCTCTCCACATTTCTACAGGATCTCGCCTTTCCCACACTCTCCCCCGCCCAGATTGCACTGCTTGAAGCTCCCATCACCGCAGACTGTGAGGCAGATGCCATGGCACAGCTCCCCACGTCCAAAGCGCCGGGCACGGACGGGCTCCCCCTTGAATTTTACAAACGATTTGGTGAGACCCTTGTCCCCAAACTCGCCCAACTGTACAACCACATATATCACACAAACTCCCTCCCGAAGTCCATGAGCGAAGCCCTCATAGTCTTAGGCGGCGTACACACGAGGGGATATGTCCGCTGAAAACGGTCCGATGGACCGCTTCAGCAGACATCTCCGCTCGTGTGTATGGGCTAGCGGACAGATTTCTCCACCCGACAGATTTCAAAGCAAGCTTTGAAATCTATCCGGTGGAATCTGTCCGCCCGACATGTCTGCTGGTTAGTACACTTACCAGCAGACATGTCGGCCCCCACCGCCGCCGCGCCGCTGCCGAATGGATTCGGCGCATGCGCGGAAGTGTTTTACTTCCTGGTGCGGTGACGTGGCGGTGACGCGGCGGCGTCAACGTCACCGCAGCGTCACCGCGCCGTCCGGCGGCGGGGAATTTGATCCGATGGTGTGTACACGCCATCGGATCAAACTCCCGATCGGACATATCCGATGGAAATGGTCCGCGGACCGTTTTCATCGGATATGTCCGATCGTCTGTACGCCGCCTTAATCCCTAAGCCAGGCAAGGACCCGATGCTCCCCGAGTCCTACCGCCCCATTTCCCTACTCCAACTCGACAGCAAGATCTTAGCCAAAATCCTAGCTCTGCGCCTCAACAAGGTAATCCTTACACTAGTACACCCTGACCAGACCGGATTCATGCCCAACAAAAACACAGCCTTCAATCTTAGAAGATTGCACATGAACCTACAGGCCAGACATTCGGACGTGGGTTCCAGGGTGGTAGTCAGTCTTGACGCCGCTAAGGCATTTGACTCTGTTGAGTGGTGCTACCTCTGGGAATGCCTCCGCAAATTTGGCTTCGGCCCAAACTTTATTAAATGGCTCCAACTCCTGTACCAGGCCCCCACAGCGCGCGTCCAAGTCAACGGCAGGATCTCACCCCCCTTCCCACTCACCCGCGGCACTCGCCAAGGCTGCCCCGTGTCACCCTTGTTGTACGCCCTCGCTGCTGAGCCCCTCGCTATGGCTCTCAGAAACCATGCGGTGGTCAGGGGTCTCCGTTGCGGTCAGACGTTTGAGAAAGTCAGTCTCTATGCGGATGACATGCTCCTGTACCTTGCAGACGCCGGCCCTTCGCTCCAGGCAGCCCTCCAAATCATAACAGACTTCGGAGCATTCTCAGGGTTACAGATAAACTGGGCCAAATCTCACATACTCCCCTTAGACCTGGGTGCTCCCACTAGTGAACAAGCTGCCCTCCCCCTTGTCAGAGCGAACACCATTAAATACCTGGGTGTCCAGGTCTCCAGATCCCCCCTTGACTACATTGCACTTAATGTTGAACCCCTATTTCAAGTCCTTAAAACTAAGACACAGACCTGGTCCCGTCTCCCCCTAGGAGTCATGGGACGAATTAATCTGGTCAAGATGATCCTTCTCCCTAAGCTACTTTATGTCTTTTGGCAGGCCCCGCTGTACATCCCTATACGCACATTCAGAGCCATGGAGTCTATCCTTAACTCATTTATCTGGGGTCCCTCCCGGCACAAGCTGTCGTGGAGGGCCCTGAAATGCCCAACCAACCGGGGCGGCGCCTCTGTTCCCGACCTCTTTCTCTACTACCTAGCGTCCCAGCTATCTCATTTTTTTAACTTTAATCTCATAGACAAGGAACGGTACGCTGCGCTGGTTTGCTCCCAGGTCCCCGGTCTGGTATCACACCCCTTCCAGATTCTATTCTGCGGACCCCGCGGCCCCTCCCCAACGGGTGACAGGAAACACATGCTCTTCCACCACTGCAAAGTCTGGCAACTCAGTATGTCCCTTGGCGAAGCACCCTCACCACACTCCCACACACCCCTCTGGGACAACTCGCAGCTGCCCGAGCTGACCACTGTTCCCGACCACGGCCTGTGGATTGCGAGGGGTATCATATACCTCTCCCAGGTCGTGGCCCGCAGGTCAGTTAGATCCTTCCAATCCCTCAAAGACACGTTCGACCTGCCCAACCACATGTTCTTTCGATACCTCCAACTCCGACACGCACTCAACACACAGTTCGGGAGCGGTGTTCCTGCTCTTGAGGTCCCGTTGCCAGTGGACCTTGTCCTTGGCAGGGATCCCAAAAAGCTGATCTCCCTGCTCTACACCTATCTCCTGGCTCCTCCGGCCGCCGTGGCTGCCCGTCAGCTAAAATCCCGATGGGAGCCGGACCTGGGCGCCTTGTCGGCTAAGGACTGGGAGGAGGCCCTAGCTAACTGCAGCGTCGTCTCCCCCAAGCTCTCTGATCGCCTCACCCACTTATACATTCTACATCGCTCCTACTTAACGCCCCACCGCATCTCCAAATATAGACCTGGCCACAACCCCAATTGTCCTAGCTGTCACCACCCCAACGCCACCTTCTTTCACCTCCTCTGGTCATGCCCCTGCATGCAGGGATACTGGTCTCAGGTGGTCCGCTTCCTTCACGATCGCATGGGCTCCCCTGTATCCCTCTGCCCCCGCCAGTGTTTACTCGGCCTCCTCTCCCTGTCTGAGGCCGAAAAGTATCTACAAACATTTTTGCAAGAGACATTATTCCTTGCCAGGCTTCAGATAGCGAGGACATGGCTGAGGGGACCCCCTCCCACACTACAGCAGTGGATTAGAACTGTCAACGATACTCTGCCCCTTAAAAAACTACTTTACGTCCACAGGGGATGCCCAGATAAATACTACAAGGTATGGAACAGATTGCTGGGGACTGCTTCCACCTGCGATGTGGTGGCCTAGCCGCCCCCCCCCCCCGAAACGACCCAGCAGCCTCCCCCCCCTCCTTTTTCCTAACCCGATGTTTTTATTCATATAAATATTTCCTGCACTGCAATGAACATATACATGTATTGTCCTCCTTTGTTATGCCCATGTACGCATCAGCACTTTACAAACCGTAGATGTAGTGCATGTTGCACTTTATATGCGTTACTGTATGATTTATCCATGCTCAATAAACGTTGTTTTGATTTAAAAAAAAAAATATCACCCATAGGACACTTAGACCTCATTCACATGGGATTTTAGTGTCACCTGCAGCAGGAATCCAGCCAGTCCTTGTGAATTAGAAGTGGATGTAGATAGTTGCAGCTGCTGGTTTCCATCAGAATTACTTTTCCTCTGAAATTGTAAATATATATATCTATATCTATCTATATATCTATATCTTAGGCTCCGTACATCTGATCAAATCGGTCGGACAGACTGATTTGAACAGATCTGTCTGCTGGGATGTATTGGTTTGATCGTGTACACACGATCAAACCAAAATCCCCGCCGGCAGACAGCGTGCTGACGTGGCGGTGACGTGGCGGTGACGTTGACGCCGCCACGTCACCGCACCAGGAAGTAAAACACTTCCGCTCATGCGTCAAATCCATTCGACGCATGTGCAAGCAGATATATCTGCTGGTTAGCGTACTAACCAGCAGACATATCGGTCCGACGGGTTCCCAGCCGACAGATTTCAATGCATGCTTTGAAATCTGTCGGCTGGCCAAATCCGTCTGTTTGCCCGTACACATGATCGAATTTGTCTGCTGAAACGGTCCGTCAGACGGGTTTCAGCAGACAGATTTGATCGTGTGTACGCGGCCTTAGAGGACCACAACTTCAAAAAAACTTTTTTGTCCTAAATATATATTGTTTTACTTTAGTATTACAGATAGAAACAAATTGTTGGCTCATAGCTGAAATGTAAACATTTTTCTTTGCCATATGAAGTAAACTGGTATGAGAGTTGAAGTGGGCAATAAGAGTTTGGCCTAGTCTTGAACTTTCCGATCCTGGTTGTGTATTTGTTGAACCTTAAAGGTCCTACTAGCATAGGCGTGCGCACAGGGTGTGCCAGGTGTGCCCAGGCACACCCTAATCCACCCTGTGCTGCACAGATTCCCGCTGCTGCTTGGCTGCAGAGAAAGGGACTCAGGAATCTCTGTCCTCAGTCCCTTTCTCTCTCTCAAAAGTGAGATATTAGGGGTCTGTTTAGGCCCCCTGTCATCTCACCAAGGCCCCCAATGGTGCTCCTAAAAAACTGTAAAAGAAAATAATAAAAAATTACTGTAAAAGAATATTGTAAAAAACTAATAAAACAACATTTATTGTGAAAAGTAATAATAAAAAAGATAATAAAAAGAAACAACTGACAACAGTCCCTGCCCACTGCCCCCATCCACTGTTCTACTGACACCGTCCATTGTCCTACTGCCCTATATATATATTTATATATGTATATATATATACGCATGTGTGTTTGAGCTTTGGGGTGCACACCCTAATGTAATAGGCTGCGCACACCTATGCCTACTAGATAGTTTCAGCAGGATGGTCAGTGCTGTAAATTGAATTGTTGTACTTTATCCTTTGACCTATGAAGCTTATGTAAATACTGTGTTAGAGCAGAACTAATGCCAAATATTGACTTTATAGATCTGGTGTTCCATGAAACAGTTACAAAAAGAGTACTGGGATACTTATGCTGGTCAAATAGATGAGTAGAATTTTAAATGAAAATTCATAGGAAAGGAACGTTCTAAGAAAGTTTGTTAGTTTTTCTAATCATTAGTGCGGTCAAATTGATGTATGTTTTTGAACACAGGAAAAATTAAAGGAATATGATGGAAGTTTTTTCTTGAACTAATTTCTAGCAGTGTATGTGGTTGTAGTTTGGTACAGCCCATTCAATCCAAAATCAAATGGTAGAAACAAAGGGCCAGATTCACAGAGCGATTACGCCTGCGCAACAGGAGATGCGCGGCGTAAGTCTAAATGTGCGCGTGCGTTTCGATGCACGGCATCCCCAAAACGAGATACGCAAGAAATCTACTTTTTTTTGTCCAGCATAATTTTGTTAGACGGGCGCATCCGTCCGCGCAAAACTGCGCTAGACAGACCATTGATTTGCTAGTCAAATATGCTAATGAGGGACTTACGGGGATCCACAAAAGAACGTTGGGGAAGCGCAGGCTACGCAGTGTGCGCAACAGCAAAATGTCCTGTCTAAAATTAGACCATATAAAAGCTGGTCTAAAAAGAGAAAAATCGTGAGGAGCTCAGCAGTCACACGTGTTGCACAACAATCTGTATGCCAACATGCCAGGGGCATCCATGCTCATAGCTATACTACTGACTTTAGATGATCAAAGAAGGAGGAGGGCACTGAGGAGGGCACGGGATTTTTATTTTTTTTAACTTTTTATTTGCTTATATAAAATTTACAATTTAATCAAATCTAATACAATATTCTTATCTGATACAAGCCCCTCAATCTTCACTCTTCACGGGAGAGGATATACTGCACACGCATAGACATCTATGGCATGAGTGATTCTGAGGTGTCTCGCATCTTCAGATTCACCCCTCATATGCCATCATGGAATTAACCACAAGCTTGCAGGAGGACATCACCAGCCCAACACATGACACCACCCATGACACCCATGACAGCTACATATACAATCAGAGCCCCATCCCCACAGATTTCGAACAGAACATGTATGGGGACAGCTGGCTGGTTGGTGAGTAACATGGGTGGCAGGCATGACTGTCCCCCCCCATGATGCACACATCACAAGGGGCACATGCACTACTAACATCCTCCTGTCTTTTCCCTTCAAAATGACTCTGCATATGCACTGGGACCCCATCTCATGACCCCATCTCATACCAGCTCACATATGCATCTTTGCACATTAAACACACACATTAATCATGGCACAATGAGAATGCATGCATGCACACCACTGTGGTCCCTAGCACACACACCCCACATCCTCATCACATTGGATTGGCACAAGCCCACCATGCAGGACTTGTGAGCAGCAACGCCACGCCAAGGCTCCAATTATGTCACTGTACATTCATACACCATTCACACGGACCTGGGGATCACTTCTCCCTGGTCCTGGGGAACCCTTCTCCACCAAAATTGAGGGTGACACCCCTTTTCCGGCAGGAATGTCACCCCCACATTCCCAAATCATACACAAACAGACCGAAAAAAAAAAAAAAAAAAAGCCCAGCAAAAATATAATAAAAAAAAAAACAACAAAGAAAACACATAAAAGCCCAAAATCACTCTGCAAAACAGTCCCCAAATATCTCAACGACACGTCACAAACAAACAAATAAACGCTAACAAACAACAGAACAAAAGCACCTTGCTGTATAGGAAGGGATACGAAGGGATGTACTTTTGCAATGGAAGTGCGTTTGTGTCTGTCTATTTATGCTGTCTGCGTAGTTCAGCAAAGTTGCCCGTGTCTACTTCCAATTTCACTGATTGTGCTGTTCCCGAGTTGTGAGCATGCGCACAGAGGTGCTGACCATGGTCTCCTTCAAGCGCGCATGCGCGAGCCGGCCGGCCCTTCATTTGCATGGGGTCACGGCTCATTTCAATGTAACACACCCACGTCCTTCCCAATTTGTATTACTCCGCCTTATGCCTCTGAAATAACGTTACGCATGCGCAATTTTCTGCGTAAAAGCTACGAGAATAGGGTGATTACGCGGCTACATTGCGCAAGTCTAACGTAAAGGTGGTGCGCTACGCCGGTCCAATAATGGGCAGATGTACCTGAATCTGGCCCAAAGTCTTTTGAACGACATTCAAATGTACTGAGAATTTTCATACAAATTTGTATTCAAAATTCTATCTATCTATGGGCATCTTTACCTATTAGCTAGTGCAGATTTGACCCCCGACTCACCCTCTCTAATTAGCCTCATCACCAAAGTCTCTGGAAATAACAGTGAGGATAAATAGATACACTGGCGCAGCGGTCCTAATTTGCCAGGTGTGCAGGTGCTGTATGGCCCCAAATGCACGCTGTTTTTGGGGCCATACAGCTGCATCCACACATCTGTCAAATTAGGATCTGCAGTTGTGTTCATACAGCTGCCCAGTACCCATAGCTTAACATAGTCTGCCTACACACAGCTCCAACCACAAAAAAGTCATTGCTTCACGCTGTAAAGTCCTCAGCACCCAAGACATCATTCACACAGAGAGAATTACTTATTAATTAAATCCAGTTTTATCCTTTCACATTTAGCAGGAATTGTGTCAGTTATGCTGTACTTGTGTCCGCTGACAATGACGTTAGTGTATTTTTAGCCAAATTATTATTGTTTTGATATATTGGGGGGCCTTGTTATGTACGTTGTATGGGATCCTGTAATGTCTAACAGCCCTGCTTACAATGGGCATCTTTTATTTAATTATGTAAAACCTTTATCCCCAAAGAAAAACAAAATCGGTCTAAAAAGTTGTGCTGAAGATTTAATTAATCAATCTAACACTACCCTCTTCCGACTACGCTGGTGTCCAAGGGTGACTCTTTTAATCATTGGTAGATAGAGGAACCACCCTAGAACAGGAAGTGTGTTACCAGATCACCAGATGAAAACAAAGGGAAAAAAAACCCCTAAAGAATGCTGCAACCACATTTAAGCAGTGGTAAACAGCAATATACAAACAACAATTGGGGACACACTACTATAATCAATGCACCACTTATTGTTGCTTAAATGCTTGCCTTGCATTCTATCGGATAGCCATAGTACATAGCATCCACTGAGCATAACAAATATTTAGAGGTAAAGCTAAGCACGGCCTAAGTTCAAAGACATTCACCTGCCTCTGTGCCATCTGACAAAATGTACGTAATTATCCAGTAATGAGACAGACTCACTGGGGAAATGCTGTGACAGAACAGCAGGGCTCAGGATAATGACCCACACGTGCACACTTCTTACTTCCCAATGGTAAAGCCAGTCCATGCTCTCTTTAACCCTGCTGATACTGCAAAATATTGACACAAACAAATATTATTACACTAAAAACACTATTACTAAAAAATAAACACGTCTCTATGATAAAACAGACCTCTATTTTGCTAAAGCTAAAGTTTATAGATATAACTGCAGTACTTGCATGAATGAAAAGTGTCATGTGTTCTGTTGGCTGCTGTGTTGGATTGAACTCTTCATTCTTCTGTCCCCTCGATATCCCCACGACTGTGATCTTCTGGTGCTGTGGGGAATAATTCCAAACCCTGCTCCATTCAAATAAGCTGTACGGAAGCTTTTGTGAATGAAAATCACTCTTTAAATAGAGGAAGTAGACATTTTATACGCCACCTGTCCTCCCTTCATAGAGCAATTTTTCACTCAGTAGAGCTGCTAAGAATGGAGGAGAGGGAAAAAATGGCCATCATGTTTAGCACTTCTGATGAGTGCCTGTAATAGGTGGAGTGTCTTGTAATAACCCCTGCACCACTGGAAGATCACCTGCGGCGGTATTTACGGGGAAAAGGAAGGTAGAATTTAAGGAACAGAGCACCACATGGGACACTCGTCATTCATGTAAGTGTAGTCCCTGGTGCAGATTTATGTTGCAAAAAAAATGTAATTACTAAACTTTAGCTCAAACTTCCTCATCCATGTTTCTATAGATCTTGCTTTGTGCACTAGTGTTGGAACAGGAAGGGACCATCCCCAAACTGCTCCCACAAAGTTGGAAGCATGAAATTTTCCACCATGTCTTGGTATGCTGATGCCTTAAGAGTTCCCTTCACAGGAACTAAGGGGCCAACCCCTGAAAAAAAAACAACCCCACACCATAATCCCCCCTCCACCAAATAATTTGGACAAGTGCACAAAGCAAGGTCCATAAAAACATGGATGAACGTGTTTGGGGTGGAGTAACTTGACTAGCCTGCACAAAGTCACCTCAACGCAATAGAACACCTTTGGGATAAATTAGAGTGGGGGCTGCAAAGCAGGCCTTCTCATGTACATTAGTGCCTTACCTCACAAACGCGCTTCTGAAAGAATGGTCAAACATTCCAATAGACATACTCCTAAACCTTGTGGACAGTCTTCCTAGAAGAGTTGAAGCTGTTAGGCCACGTACACACCATGAAATAAATCCGATCAAATCGGTCTGACAGAGCGTTTTGATCAGATTTGTCTGCTGGGATAGATTGGTTTGATCGTGTACACACAATTCGTGTCACAAAGAAGTAAATGTCTGTGGACCATTCGATGGGACAAAAAGTTGAAAATCTTCACCACGTGAAAGACAACAAAGGTAGTAAGTGTAGAAGCTTATCCATCCACCAGTGCAGATGGCTACTCTCACCTTAAGATATGACCCCTGGGTTAGCAGATGGTCATTAGGGCATAAAAAGAACCAGAAATGAAGTAGATCTCCTATTTGGTGGTCTCAGCATGGATGCCGGAACGGAGGGACATGGAAGTAAAAACAACCATCTAAGAGCTTCCGCTTGATCACTACTTTAATCAAATAAGCAGTGTACAGGCTACTCACATTTGATCAGATCTTAACAGGCATGTACATGTATAACAGCTCACAGAGTTCCCCAGGAAGGACACCGAGCGACGTGTAAGGCTCCAAAAACCCCTGTTTACACGTCGCTCGGTGTCCTTCCTGGGGAACTCTGTGAGCTGTTATATATGTACATGCCTGTTAATCTCTGATCAAATGTGAGTAGCCTGTACACTGCTTATTTGATTAAAGTAGTGATCAAGCGGAAGCTCTTAGATGGTTGTTTTTTCTTCCATGTCCCTCCGTTCCGGCATCCATGCTGAGACCACCAAATAGGAGATCTACTTCATTTCCGGTTCTTTTTATGCCCTAATGACCATCTGCTAACCCAGGGGTCATATCTTAAGGTGAGAGTAGCCATCTGCACTGGTGGAGGGATAAGCTTCTACACTTGCTACCTTTGTTGTCTTTCACGTGGTGAAGATTTTCAACTTTTTGTCCCATCGAATGGTCCACAGACATTTACTTCTTTGTGACACGAATTGTTTGGACTCTATTTATTTATATATTTACCACATTTATTATATTGTTCACATGGTTTGCGCTGCACTTTATATATATTTTTTATGCTTTTGGGATTTCTGTGAAGGTCCTTTTGTGCTTAGTTAGCATCCCTAAGATGTTTATTTTTCACTTTATATTTTACATGATTTATTAATCTTGTTGATCGTATATTTTTGCGCTGATTGCACCCTCTATTTGAAACTATATATTTATATAGCATATAAAGCAGTGTCACAGTTTTTAAACTCATATTTTTTTCTCCTGGCTATTTAATAGTGAAATAAGAGCATCTGGCACCTGTTATTTAAAGTGTAACTTTACTCTTTCAATCATCATACAGTGGGGAGAAAGCATTTGATACAATATATGATTTTTCAGGTTTTCCTACTTACAAAGCATGTAGAAGTCTGTAATATTTATCATAGGTACTCTTCAACTGTGAAAAAACGGAATCTAAAAAAAAAAAAATAATCCAGAAAATCATATTGTATGATTTTTAAGTAATTAGTTTGCATTTTATTACATGACATAAGTATTTGATACATCAGAATAGCAGAACTTAATATTTGGTACAGAAACCTTTGTTTTCCAATTACAGAGATCATATGTTTCCTGTAGTTCTTGACCAGGTTTGCACACACTGCAGCAGGGATTTTGACCCACTCCTCCATACAGAGCTTCTCCAGATCCTTCAGGTTTCGAGGCTGTCACTGTGCAAAACAGACTTTCAGCTCCCTCCAAATATTTTCTATTGGGTTCAGGCCTGGAGACTGGCTAGGCCACTCCAGGACCTTGAGATGCTTCTTTTGGAGTCACTCTTTAGTTGCCCTGTCTGTGTGTTTCGGGTCATTGTCATGTTGGAAGACCCAGCCACAACCCATCTTCAATGCTTTTACTAAGGGAAAGAGGCTGTTGGCCAAGATCTCGCGATACATGGCCCCATCCATCCTCCCCTCAATATGGTAAGTAAGACAAAAAGCAGTGCCCTCTAAGCGTAGTATTAAAGTTTTTAATGTAACAATGACAATTCCTATGGGAGTATCACTCACACAGCATAATAGCAATATAGGCTTATCTGTAGGAGATTTCATCCATCTGGGACTTCCGGAATAGGCACGCTCTGCTGGTCCTGTACTGATAGGTGGATGCTCCAGTTTATGCCTCAATCTCATCTACCACAATAGAAGGGACGGTCGGGCTGTAATACTGGAACAGTTGTGGGCTTCCTGTTGTAGACCTCATGACCCTCTACCGCCGTCGCGGGAGGGTTAGCCTCGGATGGTGTAGAGGAGTGGGGATGGACGCTCGGTGGGACACGTCACTTCCGGGTCAGGTGACGGAGAGGTGCGCGCGTTCGAGGCATGCATGCCTCTTCATCAGACTCTGTGGAGGCCATATTGGATAAGGGAAAATATACCCTAATCTTAATGCGTTGATTGGATGAAAACGTGTGCACGTTAATTAAGCTATTATAGAGTCGACTAAAGGAGAAATGGGCCTGAGATGTTTGCAATTACAGACTACAGCTAAATTGTGTTGATGGCCATGATAATCACTAACACAGGAGATAATTAGTGGCAACAACAATAATACAAGACATTAACATCATTGATTATACATTGGAATTTCCTAAACAGGAAAAAAAGAAACAAAATAAAATAAAATAAAATAGAAAAGAAAACCTGGAGCAGAGGTTATTAAAAATGGGGTAATTTCTAAAAAACACAAGGTTATTAAAAGACTAGTCTATTAAAAGACCCCTAATCGTTGTGATAATGGTAATTATTATATTTTAAGGGCTAGGGGGATTTACTAGAAGGATAAAACGGGGGAATTAATGGTGTGCGCCCTGCCACATACATGTGCAAAATACTAGCACATGTACACATATATGCGCACTTATATAGATTATCTCTCACCTAAAATTGTTATAGAATTAGAAAATTAATTAAGAATTAAGGATTAAAAGTTAAAATAGATTGATCAACGATAAGGATAAGTCCTAACCCACGATATAAAAATCAGAGCAGAATGTTAATCTCCAGACTCTCATTTAGCCCTCCAGGCGACAAACAATTTAATGTGTATATCCAATAATTTTCCCTTTCACAGAGTTTTTTGTACCGTTCAGCCTGGGGGAGGTGTCTAGAGATAGCCTCGATAACCCAAACCCGAAGTTCCGAGGAAGACTGTTGGTGGAACTCTTTAAAGTGTCTGGCGACACTATACTTGTCAAGGCCCTTCTCCACAGTATTACGGTGTTCACCGAACCTTTTTCGTAGGGTCCGGAAGGTACGACCCACATAAAAGAGGCCACAGGGACAAGTCAAACAGTATACAGTATACAATATACAACGTATTCAGAAGAACACGTAAAAAAAAATAGGTAGAACATACTGCTTGCCCCTACATGTAAAATCTTTCTGTCGATAGTTTACATGTTGGCAGGTGAGGCACCGAGCCTTCCTACATTGATACATCCCTTTAATATGAAAAAAGGTTAAAGAAGGGGTGGCCATAGCTCCTATATTATTATTATTAATTTTACTCGGTGCTCTTTTTGTTTTTAGATTTTTGGCTCTTTTATAGCTGACTATAGGATAATCTGACAGAGATGATTTAAGGTGAGGAACTTCGTTTAATATCGGCCAATGTTTAGCCAAGATCCTTTCCATTTGCCTGAAATGGCTATGGAACTGTGTAACAAACCGTACTGGTGGTATATTATCATCTTTGGTCTTTTGACTTTTGGGTACCAAGTCCGTATTTGAATAATGTTGGTAAGCACCTTCTACCAGGCTCTCAGGGTAGCCCTTTTTGATGAATTTATCTTTCAAGTTTAGCCCATAAGACAAATAGTCTTGCTGTCTCGTACAAGTCTACAGAACTGACTTTTTGGGATATTATTAACCCATCGCGGGTGGTGACAGCTCTCGAAATGTAGAAAAGAAATACCCGCAGTGGGCTTAACAAAGTTTTGCGCACAGATTGTGGGGTTTTAAAAAATAGCTCCAGATCTAAAAACGCTAGAGTCTTTTCATCGGTGACTGCTGTAAAAGAAAGGCCCATGGTGTTGGAGTTACAATGTTCAACAAACTGAGGAATTAACGTGTCGGGACCATCCCAAATGATCACTATATCATCTATATAGCGACCAAAATATACCAGATGAGAAGCAAAGGGGTTATTGTGCCAAATATGGGACAGTTGTCCCATCACCTTTGCAGAAAAGCATCCCCAAAGACTGATGTTTCCACCTCCATGCTTCACGGTTGGGATGGTGTTCTTGGGGTTGTACTGATTCGTCTTCTTCCGCCAAAACACCGTGAGTAGAGTTTAGACCCAAAAGCTCTATTTTTGTCTCATCAGACCACATGACCTTCTCCTGTTGCTCCTCTGGCTCATCCAGATGGTCATTGTCAAACTTCAGATGGGCCTGGACATGCTCTGGCTTGAGCAGGGGGACATTACATGCACTGCAGGATTTTAATGCATGACGGTGTAGTGTGTTACTAATGGTTTTCTTTCAGACTGTGGTCCCAGCTCTCTCTGTAGGTCATTGACCAGGTCCTGCAGTGTAGTTCTGAGCTGATCCCTTACCTTCCTCATGATCATTGATGCCCCACGATCTTGCATGGAGCCCCAGACCGGTTGGAGATTGACCATCATCTTGAACTTCTTCCATTTTCTAATAATTGTGCCAACAGTTGTTGCCTTTGCCAGCGAGGCGATCGGTGATGCGGGGTATCAGTCTGACACCCTGCATCTCCGATCTCGGCAGAGGCTCTTTATCACGTGATCAGCTGTGGCTGATCACAATGTAAACAGGAAGAGCCGTTGATCGGCTCTTCCTCACTCGCATCTGACAGACGCGAGTAGAGGAGAGCTGATCTGCGGCTCTCCTTACAGGGGGGGTTTGCGCTGATTGTTTATCAGCGCAGCCCCCCCCCCCTCAGATGCCCACACTGGACCACCAGGAGGGCCCCTTGGTGCCCAATAGAGAAATAGGCAAAAAACAAAAACAATAAAAAAAAACAAGCACAATCAATGCCAATCAGTGCCCACAAATGGGCACTGAATGAATGAATGAATGAATGAAAAAGTTATATAGCGCGGCACATGCGAACCAAATCGCCTCTGGGCACTGACTGGCAACATGGGCACTGACTGAAGTGACACCCAGAAATGCCATCACTGCCACCCCTCAGTGTCAATCAGTGCCACCCCTCAGTGTCCATCAGTGCCACCCCTCAGTGCCCATCTATGCCCAGTGCCCACCTATCAGTGCCAATCTGTGCCACCCATAAGTACCCATCAGTGCCACCCATAAATGCTGCCCTTGAGTGCCCATCAGTGCTGCCAAAGAGTGCCCAGTGCTGCCCATGAGTGCCCATCAGTGCCGCCTATGAGTGCCCATCAGTGCCGCCTATGAGTACCCATCAGTGCCGCCTATGAGTACCCATCAGTGCCGCATACCAGCACCGCCAGTCAGTGCCGCCTCATCGGTGCCCATCAGTGCCACCGCATCGTACCCATCAGTGCCACCTCATTGGTGCCCATCAGTGTTGCCATATCAGTGCCTGTAATTAAAAGAAGAAAACATACTTATTTACAAAAAAATAACAGAAAAAACATAAAAATCGCAGATGTGATCAAATACCACCAAAAGAAAGCTCTATTTGTGGGAAAAAAATTATAAAAAAATGTATTTGGGTACAGTGCAGCACAGACAGCGCTGAACGCTGAAAAATTGACTTGGGCAGGAAGGCGCGTAAGTGCCTGGTATGGAAGTGGTTAAGAAATATAGCCAGTGGCTAGAAATGCTGGGGGGGACTTTTCAAAGTGATTTCTCAACAAAATAAAGCATGGAGACATGGATGAATGGTTCAGTTTGATTAAAATACTAAAAATTATTTAAATACCATTCATGGTTTGTCGTGCTTAGAAACAATTAAGTTACGCTTTAAGTTCCAGACAGAAATTTGCATAGCTCTGGATTTGTACACTTATTATTATTCTTAAAGATGGCTGAGCTCAGCAAAATGACTGCAGACATTGAAAGGCTAACAAAGGTTACATTAATTAATGAATAACTTTATTTAACAGGTAATAAATCCCTATAAAATGTTTGCATTGTACCATTTTAGCATATCATTATTTCTTTGTATAGTTGTGTTGTCACTAAACTATCATGCAGTGAATAGTCTAATTACTGTTGTAGTAGCATCCCAGGTTTCATGCTACAGTTTAGAAATGTCACTTCATGTTCTATGTTACTTTAGCTGCATGTGTTAGTAAAAATTTAAATTAACTTAAAGCATAATGCATCCATGGGAACCTCCTGGTGTGTGCATTTTGTTAACATAGTAATATTTATTGCACACTGACATTCTAAATGAATCATACTTTATGGACATCTTTGTTCAGTTTACCTTACAGTTCATATAAATGTCAAGAGTCCAATTATTTATTGCATAAGGAACCATATGTAAACATGTTAAGGCTTGTACCAGCCTCTTAACTCAGTCAATGCAGGTATGCACCAACAGAATGACGACTTTGACGCCAATGCCAACAGTGAATGTTGTTCCAAGCACTCCTCTGTATTGCTATTTTTGCCTTAGTGATTTGTAACTGCTACCTAATCTACCAATGGTCCACTGGCCTCTATTCTACCATGTTTCCCTTTTTAAATGTCTTCTTTCGATTCCAGCCTGACTTCCAGTGATATGAGCTGGTATCCCCATTGCTGGAAAACTGTGAGCATGTTTGTCACCCGCCATGTTGAATATGAGCAGAGGCGGATCACCCAGCAGAAAACCTAGACAAGGCTCTAGTGCCCAGTGGTCATCCCAGGGACACAGCTTCAACCTTTATGCTCCTGAAGTGAAGCAGGGGGCTAGTGCAATGGTAAAAAAACTGTGCACATGCCTTTCACTTCAAAAGGGTGGGTATTCTTGTAGTTGGTTGATGTCTAATGGGGTCTCCCTGAGTTTATTCCAATCTGTATCAATGTCATTTGATATTTGGAACACCCTGCACGGCAAATGGGCAAGGGTTACTTGATAAAGGGCTGGCACACTAATGCACCTTAATTGTATATATATATATATATATATATATATATATATATAGTCATAGAACTTCAAGGAGCCAGTACAATATTGATAAACAACAACTGAATAATGTAGCTCTAAAAAAAAGAGCCAGGAATGAATGTTAAACAAGACAGAAGGTGATAAAAAGTATTTCTATTGCTAAAAAAAAAGGTTAAAAAAAATGTCTGTTGGTATCTAGGGAGAATTTGTATTGACTATTGACCTACTTTACTAAGAGAAGACTGCACAGTTCTGAACAAGTTTCAACTTTCTGAAAGCAAACACTTACACAGGAATTTTTTGTGGACAAAGTGCTGGATATGGGTTGTGAAGGAGCTTAGGAAAGGTACATTTTGACTCCTTATGAAGCCTTATGTTACACAAATCAGTTTTTCTCCAGTTCAGACAAAGTATGGGTTAGCTTTACATATTATATCCATTAAAATATCCAGGATTACCGGTACATTTATTTGGTGCCTATAGTGCATTGCAGATCGTGGTTGTATGTATCCAAATGAGCAGGCATGTGTACTGGATCTGGCAAATTACACAGCACAATTAGTGAACAATAAAGCCAAAGTTTACAAAAAAAATATGAAATAAGCACAAGGAACATTATTTACCCTCAGTGTGTGTCCCACGTGCTTCTGTCTTCTATCTCGGTAAAAAATCTTCCTCCTCCTAGTAGGTAATCTTAAAAAAGGAAGGGAATTGGGGAATTTTGGACTTGAATGAAGCCATGGCCGGGTATGGTCATGTGCCTCCATCCCTATCATTAAAGCGGAGTTCCACCCAAAATTGGAACTTCCGCTCCACCCACTCCCCTCCCCCTTACATGCCACATTTGGCATGTAATTTTTTTGGGGGGGAGTGGGGGCTTCAGGAGGAGTGGGACTTCCTGTCCCACTTCCTGCTTCCGCCGAGGGGCTGGTTAGGTGATTAAGCTTAATCGCCTACAGCAGCCCCTTCCTGTAGGCGATCGCATGGGACACTGGCAGGTTCCATGCGATCGCCTGTCCAATCAGCATGCGCAGTGCCGCTCTCGCATGTGCAGTGGGTGCCCGGCCGTGAAGCCGAAGACTGTCACGGACGGGTGTCCACACTCAGGATGAAGAAGCCGCCCGGGGAGGGGGGGAGAGGAGCAGGATCATGGAGCAGGTAAGTGTGTGTTTATTAAAAGCCAGCAGCTACACTTTTTGTAGCTGCTGACTTTTAATAAACACTACATTTGGCTGGAACACCCCTTTAAGAGGAAAAGGGAAAATCAACAAAAAGGGTGGGACTTTGTATGAAGCTCATGGTAACAAAATTAATAGAGTGGTAGATATTCAAGTATTTAATAATACATAGATACATGTTTACATACATTACATTTCATAGAAATGCACACTTCCATAATGACAATTTTTGAAACACCAATATCTGGTAATAACATATTTATAAATATTGATAAGATTAAGGAATCCACCAACGTCATCGGTGCATGCGGACTAAAGGAGCGGACCACTTGTGCCGTTTCTTCAGGATCTGTGCTGTGATGCAGGAGTAAAGTCAACGCGGCTCTGGCCAATCACAGCGCCGGAGCCTGCAAACCAGGAAGTGGCTCCAGGAAAAATGTTGGCTGTTGGAGTGGAGCGTGGGAGTCACTGCAGGGCAACATTCTAAGGTAAGTATTCCATAATGAGCTAGTATACAATGTATATTAGCTCATTATGCCTTTGTCTTGCAGGAGTTTTGGGGGGGATTTTTTTTTCTTTACAATGTCTTTAAAACTCTGCTCTCTACTTTATTGCCCAGCTCATCTTTTGTGTGTAATCTGATTCTTGTGCTTTTGTAGATGGATCTCTTAAAGACAATCTGGCAGCCACAGAGTCTTCTGACCAAATGTGGTAAATTTGGGAAGTACTTTTAACATAAAGACAGCTTAATTTGCTAATTTATCTCCTGTCTCCCATGTACAAGCTATTCTCCTAATTCCTTCACTGCACAGTAGTGGGCCATTATTGTGCAGACAAGTTTACCATACTTGTAAATCAAAAGCACCTTGAGTTTTTAAATGTTTAGCTGTTCCTTTTGTGCATTTTACCCATTTATCATGGGGAACAGTATAGGCGGAACCGTACCTTCGGTTCATATATTCTCTAGTGCTCATCTTGCGCTGGGCATTTTCTGAGGATCTCTCACCCTTTATTCCCTTATTTCATTTAATGGCCATAATGACTGGCCAGTCTTTTCTCTTCTCTTCTTTTGCCTATACCCTCTTGCCTCTAAAGAAAATAATACAGCAAAATGTACAGATTTACAAGAATAGTCTCCACTTATCTACAAGGATAGAAGGGGTTTATGACAATAGACAAAACACTCACTAAGAGACCCTCCTCCTCTCTTCTCTTCTCTGTGGGTTTTTTCTGACTCTACCATGTACCCCTGACCCAGGTCACCCACAAGAATTCAACGCAGAGAAATGCAGAGGATTTTCCCTATCCACACACAATCCAACCTGTGAAAGGGGACAAAAACGCATTCACACACACACGTTACCCAACCAGAAAGGTTAGAGAGTGGGTCTGGTTTCCTTGAGAAACGACAGATAGGGCACATAGGAAAGCCAGCATGTTCCCGATGATTCCGATCAAATCGTGGTTCTTTCTGGAGACTCTGCCAACTTTTGATATCTGACTCACCAACTGTTATAGACATTTCTGATTGTGACTCTATAAATAAAAAGTAACTGCAATTGCAGGAACAGATTTACAGGATGCAAAGACTGTGTTTAAAATGTCCGTTCTGACAAAATGTATTATTACATGTTATTTTATACATACTGTAGATCGCAAAAGTAAAACCTTGAGAGGGGAGGGAGGTAAAGATAGAGAGAGCTTCTAGCAGAAGTTGTGTCTGTGTGTTAAGTGAAGATTACAGAACACATTTTAACATTGAAACACAATGGAGTCTCTTGTCCTTAAATGAACAATACATTGAAAGTCCATGTCAGCCATATTTCAGTCAGTGCATTTGACCATGGATCCAGAGGGAGAATCCCTGTCCTCAAATCAATCCAGATATTCAAACATTGATTAGTGCATGCATGCATTTTCTGCTTATGCTAGTAATAAAAATATACATGTTCTTATTTAAAGTGTTATTAAATAACGCAAAAAATGTAAAGCTTCCGCTGTCTGAATTTTAATCACTTTGGCCGCTCATTTCTTTTTTAACTGAGGTCATGGCTACCATCCAGTAGCTGACGTGAGAGAAATGTAATTGCTGTAAGTTTTTACTTCTTTTGAAATTCATCCTTGTTTTGACAGAGGGTAAAGCAGTGACATTCCCTGTAGTCTGTGATCATGCTCAGCAGTGCAAGCAAGGGTTATTACTACAGTACAAAGTAATCATCAAATGTGGCACGCTGAATTTGGGACTGCTGGCCTAGGAAACTCTCTAGATCGCATTCCCCCTATGTTAGTTACATATAGAAAAAGACAGCCCAGCCGTTGGAATGGCTGCAAATGCTGAGCTTTTATAATGTAAAAAGTAGCTTCTTCATACAAAACGAAACTGTAAATCTGGCCAATGTTCCATTCTTTTATGGCTGTTCCTGCTTCAGGGAAACCGATCTAATGATCACCTTACTCAAACGGGAGTGTAGGAAACTTTGCATGGCCATACACTAGTACATTTTCAAATGTTTGTACACATTTTTGTACACACATCTGTACAAAAATGATTTGTACATTCGATGATTGGATGAATGTCATTCGCAAGTAATTCGAAATTTAGTTTGCTTTTAACATTGACTGGTTATCAGTTTTGGAATAAATGTAATTTGCAGAATGAAAGCCACATACTGTATACTGTGTAGCAGAACCTTCCAGGAGGAGCCTTGGAAAGTCCTGTTCAGGGTTTATAGATCTCCCAGGTTCCTCTCATATACTGTACATTTAGGGATCTCTGATCCACGGTCCAGTGCAGGATTCACTCTTCTTTCCACTGACCTGAAACCTGTAGCCAGAGCTCTTCGCTTGGAAATCAGACAAGTCCTGTCTGTGAGAGCTAAAATGTTGGTAAAAGCTAACAAGCTGTATATATGGAAGCTGACAAGCGGCAAGTTTGCTCAGCCTGTTAGGACCTGTATTTTTGTGTAGTTATTGCCAGGATACGGCTAGGCTTTTATTTTGGTATTATTTGCCCTGTTTATCTTCAGGAACACTGTACAGCACCTGTGAATAGCACCAATAAACACCATACTGTTTGTCACTACCTCACTGGATTTGGTATATGTGCCTGAGAAGCTGCTTACACCAAAAGGCTTATGTATCGGCTACCTATCCCAAGCTCACAACAAAAGTTTGTTTGCTCACTCAGCTTTTCTTATCTCTGTGGTCAAAAACAAACACAGATTTGATCCTGCTTATGATTAAAAAAATTGAATTTACGCTTTTAAAAGGAAATATTTCTGAAGAAATTATACTAGTGTAGCGCCAGGCTACTTTCAGAGCCAGTGTTAAGTTAAATTTAGGTGGAGAATTCAGAGAAATAGTTGGCTCTGAATCAGTTTGGTTGTTTAACGTTGGGTCTCTGCTCTAGCTTGGCTGTACTGTGGGCTAACCTTTCATCTGGGGACTCAGGTCACCCTCTGGACAGCAAGTGGCAGCAGTAGGGTCAAGTGCTTCTGAGTACCACTCCTTAGCGGCCAGTCAGGGGTGGGTCACCTCGCTGTGCATGCTGGGAGGGGTATAAAGGGGGCAGACACCATTGCCTCAAGGTCTTCTTCCTCATGTGGCGCCCACCATTGGGGTAGCCATTCCACGGCACCCCCGCATATGGCCCTCCTGTCCAGGGTGTGTGTGGGTAGCAGTGTTCCTGGTTCCAGTACCACGTTGGCCCGGAGCAACTTATCTGCTGTGCAGGCCCAGTGTTTGACTGGGTCCCCAATTTGGAGGGGGTCCCAAGCTGTCCGTCCAATTGGAAGAGGCTGGCCAATGTGGAGTCTGTCCGAAGGATACCAAGCACGAGGGTGGTGTTCCAAGAGGGGCCTGTCCATTCATCGGGGGACTACCTGTGATCTGACAGGCTGGATGTTGATCGCCTGTCAGTCGCTAACTTTCAAACAACTACCTGAAGGAGATCCGGTTGCTGAATCTACTAAGAGAGGATTCTGGACCATAATTGTCTCCATTCTTTTGGGAGGGTCTGTGGCAGGGACTTTATCCCAAGTTTGAGTGACACTCTGGCTGCCAGGCTTGTGAGAGAGGCCTGTCCAGGTGCGCTACACCCACTCCGGCTGGAGTGGCAAAGTAAAGTGTTGTTGGAAGCAGGACTGTTTCCCCATATGCAGTTACACTTTAGTCTGCTGTCTTCTATTTGCTGTCCCTTCACCTTTCCACTGTTTAATCATTTTTACCTGGCTGGGTAATAAAAGCAGAGAAAAGACACCTTGTCTTGTGGAAATTCTCTTTACTACAACTCTCATCAAGTACCCTAGACGGTGGAGATACAGAGGTAACATGCCACCCAAAACAAACCAGCATATCCTTTGGGGGTAGTGCTACACTAGTGTATTTGTATATGTGTTTTTTTTTACCTTAATGCATTTATGCATTAAGGTAAAACAAATTCTGCAAGCAGCTTTCCCCCAGACCACCCATTTCACATACCTGAGTGGGGGATGGCCGTGGTTATGCTAAATATTGGTCGTGGCTTACATGGGGTGTGGTTAGAGTCCGAGATGAAAGAGGGGTGGAGGGAAAAGGAAGAGAGGGATGGAGGGAGAAAGAGAAGGAGATAGGGAGGAAAGGAGAGAGAAAAAGAGATAGAAAGGGAAAGAGAGAGAGGAGGAAGGAGAGAAAGAAATAAGGAAAGAAGACAAGTAAGAAAGAAAGAAATAAAGAAAGGTAGGGAGGCTAAATCGTGACAGTTGGCAACTAGGTAGTGTATGGAGGTCAGCAGGTTGCAAGGCAGTGTAAGTGTTAACATGTGTGCCAGTGCCACTTGGATTCTTGCTCTCTATTTATAGAGCAACACCACAGCCACGGTTAGGGTTTAGGAACAGTCTATGGGGAGAATGCAGCACGTACCTGGTCCTGCTGGCCAGCCGAATTACGCTCACCATCCGTGGGCTGTGAATACATCCTTCTATGGCTCCCAGCAGCTCCTAACCCATGGCGTGCCCAACATGCAGGCAGCATGGCATAGGGTGAGATCAGAGATCAGAGTAGCAGTGATGCTTACGGCTCTGCCCGCCCCTTCCTCGCTAGAGAAGCAAATCGGTTCGCTGGCTGGCCTCTAAGTCCCATGGCGGCAGCTTGTTCCATGTGCCGAGAAGATCCACCCATTAGCATAGCGTCATGACAGACTGTGTGACATGACGCTATGCTAATGGGAGGATCATCCTGACTGGTTCCCCCCCGTTGGATGCCCCACTGAACAATCCCCAGTACTTCCTGGAGAAAGTGTGTGGAGGGGGGGGCGGGTTGACAAAAGCCAATTCTTGGGACAGTAAAAAATCGGGACATAGGTTGGATTTTTGCTAATTGTCCTGGCAAATTTTTGGACTATTGCCAAGTATGAGAAGGCCAACATTAATACTAGGCAAATTTCATTTTTAAAGGGATGTCAATATGTCCAGCTCTCATGAGTCTCTTAAGCAAGGTTTTCTGTAACTGAATTATGCAGCACACCCAATTTAGCAAAATATTCTTTAAAGCGGAGGTCCACACAATTTTAAAAGATTTAAAAATCAAATAGCATACATGTATTCATTAAGAAACTGAACTTTTTTTTAAAGTGTACCTGTGTATTTATCCTGTTCATCTTTGTTTCCTGTATATGATACTGCGGGTATTTTGCAGGTATTTCATCATTTCCTGTGAGCCACAGTGACTCCAGGGAGCTCATGTCATTGTTCCCAGGAGTCATTGCGGAGGCCCGCCGCGAATTCTCGCAGGATTTCGAGGAAGTGACGCGATTACTACAGTCAGAGAATGCCGTTACAACTGAGAATTTGCGGGAACGAGAAAGGAATGCTGGTAGCTCAGCATCACTGCAAGCAGGAACTAAATGTTTGTGGGCTTCAAATGCCCACAAGCAAGATGAAAACGGCCGTGTACATTTTATCTAACTTCTTATTTGCAATGAAACCGAACAGTGGGCAAGCTAGTTCTCCAAAACAGTGAGTGTGGCATTGTCAATGTGTGATTGTGTTACTGTTTCTTTAAAATACATTTGGTTAAAAACACTTCATACCCTATGATTTGTGACCTAGGATGCAATACTATGAGATCAAGAATAGGAAGCAATTCAAATCTGTCACTATGATGTACATACAGCAAAAATAAATCTGCTTCATTAGTTTGCCTGACAACCAACACCTCTCGCACCATTCAAAGAAACTTACAAAAAAGCAAGAAAAAATAAATACACCAGGTATAGCTCAAGAAGCTCATATCTAGAGTAAAACAGCCTAAAGCTTGGGAGTTCAGTGACTTCTTCTTTCCTATGCTGTGATCATCATATTTTGCTGAGCTGCTCAGGTGTTTTAAGAAAGGTCTAAGAAAATCTCTTGTGACAGTAAAACACAATCCTCAGCTAAATCTTTGCCTGCTTCTCTGCTGGCTTATGTTTCTTTGGATAGCTTAGCTCCAGGCATGTTGAAAGGCTCAAATCACAGCGTGAAAATAGATCCACCCTGTCTTCTAGAATTCTAGTGGATTTTCATTGTAGATGCATGTTGTTTCTTTTTTCTGACATTGGTCAAATGCTGGAGACAGCTACTAAATGTATTCTGACAGCTGCAGGAGTTCAGGCAAATATGATCAATCCAACAGCAAGCAGGTATGATGTGATGCATAATTTTTTCTGTGCACAAGACTTGCTACATAGCTGCTCCTAACATAATCACATGGACTCCTGTGGCCGCTAACTGTACAACTGCATCAGTTAGGGATATAAATAATTATAGCAAAAAATACAGGAAGGAGATGAAAGCACAGTGCCAGTCAACAAGTAATAAAAATCAGTAGGCTGATAAAGTAATCCATCAAACACCAGCAAAGACATGCTGCAATTTTCTGCAGCTACCTGGATGGTGCCACAGAGGTGCTGCTGTGCAGAAACCTGAAACCTACATACAGTGTGTTTGAAAAAAAAAAGAGCAAGAGCCACCATAGTGTAATATAAAAAAGCAATCACTTTATTAAAACATAGTAAGTTGCAAGAGAAAGTACTGTAGAAGACAGGCAGAAGTAACAAGATTCCCAGCACTGGGGCCCAGTGTCTGGCCATGTGGAAAGCATACATATTTGCCTCTTCATCAACAACCCTTCTAAAATCCAGCCAGATCGTTTTGGCGTGCAGCTGGTGTGAACATACTATAGGCTCACATTCACACTAATGTAACGCATAAACATGGTTATAACATGTGACAAAAAATGTGTGCCTTTCATTGTAAATGGTACCATAAACAGAGCAAGCAGGATGTGCATTTTTGCTTGCAAACAACCATATGACAAACACAGTAAAATGGGTGCCTAAAAACACATGCAAAGCTCAAAAAATACTCGAGCTTCTTTGCAACATTTGTCGCAAATAGGGCAGCTAATTGAAATTAATCGACTGCCCTACGCACAAAGCATTATAATGTGCAAGAGGATGGATATGAACCACTGTAGAGTGAATGAGGGCTAAATTCGGGTACACACAGTTTGAATATCAGAAGACGTTTGCTGAAAAAAAATTGCGTGTGTATGATGGTCTGTCCGACAGAAGCCAGCCATTTGGCTGGCTTCTGTCGAACATGCATGCTGGAAAACTAACAGCCGGCCAACTCTTGATCAGCGCTCTCAGCCAATGGCAGAGTACGCTGATCGGAGTGAAGGGCCTGCCCCCCGTCAGAACATAACAGCTGAGTCGGGGAGATCAGTGTACCTACTTTGTAAAGCAAGTACAGCGGCTCCAACCAGAACTGATCATTTTTTCGTTCAACCCAGAAAAAAATTAATAGTGTGTACTAGGCTTTAGGGTCTTCGGTACTAATTCCATATAGAAGAGTGCTTTGGCTGGCGGTAGATGGCACAAAAGTGCTGAGAAGGGTCCAAGAGTTATGCCCTGTACACACAATCGGTACATCCGATGAAAACGGTCTGATTTTTTCATCAGATATCCGATGAAGCTGACTTTCATCAGTCTTGCCTACACACCATCGGTTAAAAAAACGATCGTGTCAGAACGTGGTGACGTAAAACACAACGACGTGCTGAGAAAAATTAAGTTCAATGCTTCTGAGCATGCGTTGACTTGATTCTGAGCATCCGTGGATTTTTAACCGATGGACGTGCCCACAGACGATCGTTTTTTCTATCGGTTTTTTAACCATCAGATAATTTTAAAAGAAGTTCCTAGTTTTTTCACCGATGGATAAAAAACCGATGGGGCCCACACACGATCGGTTCGTCTGATGAAAACGGTCCATCAGACGAACTGATCGTGTGTACGCGGCATTACTGTACTATGTTGCATGTTCTGACCCAATAACCTGTCTCTCTTGGTGGTTATAATGCAATTTTTTGTTTCTTATATTACCCACAAATACAAAAACTGTGCCAATCATGGAGGGGTTGCAGATGTTCTGTGCCTATATGATGAAAAGCATTACACAATACCAAAACCAAAGGGAGTTGTCTTGTATCAGAACTACCAGGTGTGCCAAGGATCAAAGACACCACATCCCAAGACTAGCAAATGTAAAAATACTATGGATATTAGGGATTTTAAAGGTGCCAAAAACAATATTTAGAATATATAAATACATTTTATTTTATTTAAAAAGCATTAAAACACCAAAAAACTGTGTCTGAACTGAGCTGAAGTTGCTGCACCAGTGCTCAAGCCGCACGTTTGTTTGTGATGGTTTTAGCAATCATACCTTTTTTTGGTGTTTTAATGCTTTGTAAATTAAATGTTTTTATATATGCTAGATATTTGACTGTTAAGTATTGTTTTTGGCACCTTTAAAATCCCTAATTTCCTTAGTGTTTTGGAATACTAAAACCAAAGCTTTGTCAGTTTACTTAGCTCGAGCTGTCCAATTTATAACCAGATTAACTTTAAACAAGGTTTTTACAACCTCACTATATGTTTATAATATTTTTATGATAATTACTTTCACACATGTACTGTATTTTAAAGATATAACAATAAGACATTATATAATATGTAACAGAGATTCCTCACAAATTAGAACTGATTAATATTAACACTCTGTCTGCATGCTCTTTTAAACTTATCCAAATCATCATTGATTCAAGAACTGAGGAGCTTGCCCGATTACGAGATGAAATTACCACTATTCAAAAGAGTTTAACATCTCTACAAAAGCACAAAGACTTTGCTGATTTAGACACACGCCTAAATAAAAATCTTGATAGGCTGGAAAAAAATGTCTTCTCTGGGAAAAAGTATAAGCTTGCACGGGATCATATGGATTATGAAAATTACATTGTATACATATGGAAGAAACCTACTTTTCCGAATTGCTCCCGCAAGCATCTCCCCAAAAAACGGTTTCGTTTCTCTGATTTAGAAAATGACAGTATTAATGCCATAGCTGCCATTGATTCTGATTCTTCTCCTGATTCAGCTGGTCAGCCGATCAGCGCTAATCGTCAGTTGAAGGTATCTAATACACCCAGTTGAAACAAGGGCGCACAAAATGAGAAGTTTATAAGAAAACAAGAAGGGGAAGAGACACAGATGGGACCAACAAGGATCTTTATTCGTTGAGAGATTGGGCCTCGTAAGTAACATCGAATGTAGTGAATTTATCGAGCAAGTTATGACGCGAGCTTGAATGGAACAGAGTGCCGTCATATGTGTTGTACGTAACCGTGTTTTGCAAGAGCATTTTCAGAAAACTATGGTGTGTAGGCAATGTCGTTTTTAAAATGAAGTTTTAAAAACTTTGTTTTATTTCATCACAAAAAAAAGGGATTTTTAAATACATCTTACCTGTAAAATCCTTTTCTTGGAGTACATCACGGGACACAGAGCGGCATATTCATTACTATATGGGTTATATGGAGTACCTTCAGGTGTGGACACTGGCAATCTCAAACAGGAAGTCCCCTCCCTATATAACCCCCTCCCCTAGAGGGAGTCCCTCAGTTTTGTAGCAAGCAGTATGCCTCCCAAAATGTTTCCCCAAAAGAGGGGTGGGAGCTCTGTGTCCCGTGATGTACTCCAAGAAAAGGATTTTACAGGTAAGCTGTATTTAAAAATCCCTTTTTCTTTCTCGTACATCACGGGACACAGAGCGGCATATTCATTACTATATGGGATGTCCGAAAGCAATGCTTTAATGAGGGGAGGGAGACATCTTCCAAAGAAGGATTTAATTTTAGAGGTATACTCAAATACTAGTAAATCCAACTTAAACGAGAAATGTAAATCTCAAATCAAATCAAGGAAGCCCCCTCAGATCCTGAGGAGCTTGAATCGCGGCCTGTAGTACTGACTGCCCAAAGGCTGTATCCGCATTCCTTCTTACGTCCAATTGATAAAATTTTGTAAACGTGTGGACTGATGACCACGTTGCTGCCTTGCATATTCGAGCCATAGAGATCTGATGATGTGCTGCCCAGGAGGTGCCCATGGCCCTGGTAGAATGGGCCTTTACCGACAAAGGAGGAGGCACCTCTTCAAACCGTAGGCCCGAACAATTAATTGTTTAATCCATCTTGTGATGGTGGATCAAGCGGCTGCCTGACCCATCTTGGGCCCTTGCGGTAAAACGAACACCACATCTGTTTTCCGAACCTTCTCTGTAGCTTTAAGATAGGCCCTTACGGCCCTGACAATATCCAACGTATGCAGCAACCCCTCCTTTCTAGAGGTGGGTTTTGGAAGAAGGATGGAAGTACCACATCCTGGTTCAGGTGGAAACTGGATATAACCTTTGGTAGAAAGGAAGGATGAGGACGGAACCCCGCCCTATCCTTATGCAAAATGAGATATGGTTCCTTACAAGATAAGGCTGCCAATTCCGATACTCTCCTGGCCGAAACTATGGTGATCAGAAATACCGACTTTCTAGTCAGAAAAACCAAGGTACCTCAGCCAACGGCTCAAGGGGTTGTTTCTGTAGAGATGACAGAACAAGATTTAAGTCCCATGGACAAAGTGGTGACTTGACAGGAGGATTAATACGCAAGACCCCCTGTAAGAAGGTCTTTACCAGCGAGTGGGTGGCCAGCGGCCTCTGAAACCACACTGACAGAGCTGAGATCTGTCCCTTGATTGTGCTTAGTGCCAGGCCTTTATCCACTCCTAGCTGGAGAAAACTTAACACCCTATCAATAGTATATTTACGGGAATTCCATCTTTTGGATTCACACCAGCCTACGTAGTTCCTCCACACCCTGTAATAAATCACCCTGGAGGCCGCTTTCTAGCCCTAATCAGGGTAGGAATTACCTGCCTAGACAGACCTCTACCCCTGAGAATCAGGGATTCAGCCTCCAGGCCGTCAAATTTAGACGCTGTAATGTAGGGTGGAGGATCGGGCCTTGTGAGAGTAGGTCTGGTTGTAGAGGAAGAGTCCAAGGGTCTCCCACTGCCATCTTCAGGACTAGTGAGTACCAAGTCCTTCGGGGCCAAGCCGGAGCTACTAGAATGACTGGCTTGTGCTCCACTCTGATCCTGCGCAACAGGCGAGGGAGTAACTGTAGCGGAGGGAATGCATATAGAAGTTTGAATTGATGCCAAGGGCAAACCAACGCATCGGTTCCGCAGGCCATAGGATCCCTCGCTCGAGACACGAACCTGTCCGGTTTCTTGTTGAACCTGGATGCCATTATATCTACGTCCGGCATTCCCCACCTCTGGCAGATTGTCTGAAAGACCTGGGGATGCAGAGACCACTCCCCTGGCAACAGACTCTGGCGACTTAAGAAGTCTGCCTGCAGGTTGTCCCCTCCGGGAATGAATATCGCCGAAATGCAGGGTACATGAACCTCTGCCCACTGAAAAATCAAGCTCACCTCCCTCTGAGCGGCCTGACTCCTGGTTCCCCCTTGGTGGTTTATGTATGCCACCGCCGTGGCATTGACTGACTGGATTCTCACCGGGAACCCCTTTAATCTGGAGGTCCATGCCAGAAGGGCTAGGCGAGCAGCTCTGATCTCCAAGATATTGATGGGGAGCTGCCTCTCTGCCTTCATCCAAGTTCCCTTGGCGAGAGAACCCCTCGAAGACCGCCCCCCCCCAGCCTGCCAGGCTGGCGTCTGTGGTAACTACCTTCCAGACAACAGGGCTGAAGGATCTTCCCTTTAGAAGATTCTGGGGGTTCAACCACCAGGCCAGGCTTTGTCGGACCCTTGATGATAGCGTCAAAGGGGACTCTAAGGCATGTGCCCTCTTGCCCCAGGCTGCTAGAATGGCTGCCTGTAGGACGCGAGTGTGGATCTGAGCGTATGGTACTGCCTCGAATGTGGCCACTAGCTTGCCTAGTACTCGCATACACAGGCGAATAGTTGGTTCTTTCTTGTATAGAACCAACTGAACCAACCCCTTGATAGCCTCGATCTTTACAAGGGGCAGGAACACCCTTTGCTGTTCTGTGTCTAACCTCATGCCGAGGTATTCCAACTGCTTTGTAGGCTGGAACGCTGACTTTCCCCGGTTTAGGACCCAGCCGGATCCTTCGAGGTACCGAACCGTGAGGTTTACTGCCTGTTGCAGACCCGGCCGTGAGTGATCTATGATTAAAAGGTCGTCCAAGTATGCTAGGACTGTGACCCCTTGGATCCTTAAATTGGCCAGAACTGGGGCTAGGATCTTCGTGAATACCCGGGGGGCCGTGGCTAGCCCGAAGGGGAGCGCCCTGAATTGGAAGTGTCGCTGCCCCACCGCGAAGCGTAAAAATCTTTGATGCGACTGAAAGATTGGTACATGAAGGTAAGCATCCTTTATGTCTATGGAGGCCAGAAAATCGTCCCTCTGAAGCGCGGCGGCTGCTGACCGGATGGATTCCATCCGGAAGGAACGAACCCTTAGGTAACCGTTTAACCTCTTTAGGTCCAAGATTGGCCTGACATCGCCGTTGGGCTTTGGTATGACAAAGAGATTGGAATAGAAACCTAGCCCTTGCTCTTGGGCTGGCACCTCTATTATTACGTCCTGGCAAAGCAGGTGATCCAAAGCTGCCAGCAATGAGGCCTTCCTTGCTGGATCCTTTGGTAGCCTTGATTCTTGAAAATGAGGCGGAGGACACCTTAGAAACTCCAGTCTGTAGCCTGTGGTTACAGATGCCCGGACCCATTTGTCGGGGATCTTGGCTTCCCAAACTTCTGAGAAGAAACGAAGCCTTCCCCCCATCCGCGAGAGTGGGGGCGCCCCTTCATAAGGCAGACTTAGGGGCTGTCTTTGTCGGCTTGCGATACCATGGCCTCTTACCCCCAGGGGCCTGTCCCTGCGATCTACTGTTAACGTTGGATCGTGCAGGCGGCCGTCGATACTGCCTGGAATTTGAGGGCCCCGAGACAGGAAAGAGCTGCCTTTTAAATGTAGGACCCCGGAATGTCTTTTTGACCGGTAAAAGGGGTACTCTTGCCACTTGAAATAGTCTGAATCTATTTATCCAGATCCTCTCCGAAGAGTCGTCCTCCATGGAAGGGAAACCCTGCCAGAAGCTTTTTGCATGGGGGCTCCGCCGCCCAGTTCTTCAACCATAAGAGCCTTCTCATGTGCACCAAAAATAGTGATAAACGAGAGGCCTGCTGGATGGAATCTTTTATAGCATCTACAGCAAAACACAGAGCTCTGGGAATGTCAGAAAACTCTTCTGCTTGTTGGGTAGGCATGTCCTTTAACATTTCTTTTGTCTGGTCTTTTAACGCCTGACAAACTCCAATTGCAGCCACAGCTGGCTGTACCACTGCTCCTGCCGTAGCAAAGGATTAGTGTTGCTCACGAATATTCGCATTGCGAATATTCGCTACGAATATTGCATATTCGAGTATTCGCGAATAACGCGAATATCGCGGCGAATATTCGCTATTTCGAATATTCGAATGTTTTAAATTTTTTTTTAGAACAGATCACATCCTAGAGATCCCCATCGACGTCTAAAAGCATTGCTGGTATGATTAGAGACCTTGGGCCGAGTAGCTGCAGCGCTCATTTTATATTGCCGAAAAATCGCAATGCGATTATTCGGTAATAGCGATATCGCGCGATTATTTTATATTGTAATATATCACGAATATTCTGAGCCAATCAGAGTGCTCCATTCCGCATTTCTCGAAATTTCGCAATTATTTTATATTGTAATATATCACGAATATTCTGAGCCAATCAGAGTGCTCCTTCCGCATTTGCCGAATATTCGCAATTTTTGTGTATTGTAATATATCACGAATATTCTGAGCCAATCAGAGTGCTCCTTCCGCATTTCTCGAATATTCGCAATTATTGTGTATTGTAATATATCACGAATATTCTGAGCCAATCAGAGTGCTCCTTCCGCATTTCTCGAATATTCGCAATTATTTTATATTGTAATATATCACGAATATTCTGAGCCAATCAGAGTGCTCCATTCCGCATTTCTTGAATATTCGCATTCGCAATTCGCAATTCGCAATTCGCAAAAATTCGCAAAAATTCGCAATCATTTAATTTCCAAAAAATATCACGAATATTCGTATTTAGCGAATATATGTCGAATATTCGACTATATATTCGAGATATATCGCGAATTCGAATATGGCATATTCTGCTCAACACTACAAAGGATGCTTTTAAAAGTGTCTCTAACCGTTTATCAACCGGATCTTTAAACATATGTATGTTTTCCACCGGGCAAGTTAGTGATTTATTCACACATGAGATGGCTGCATCCACTACTGGGAGCCTCCACCTCTTGGAGAATCTTTCCTCCATGGGGTAAATGACCGCAAATCTTTTCGGTGGCAGAAAAATCCTGTCCGGCCGTACCCAATCCCGAAAGATCAATTCCTCCAAGAGAGGATGGACCGGAAAAACTGCGTTGCTTAACGGAGCTTTCAAAGAGCCCAGAGAGGATACCGGAGGAACCTGAGGCTCTGGCAATGGTAAACTAAATGCCGAGCGGACCATGTCCGTCAAAGACTGTACCCACAGTCTTTCTGTCTGGGAGTCTGAAAATGGTTCCTCAGAGGCAGATCCCTCAATCCCTGAACCCTCTTGGTTCAGGTCTAGTTGATCCTCCTGTGATTCCAATTCCTCTGGAGAGAGAATCTCAGCATCTGAGGATACACCTCTTGGTGATGGGGATCTAACCCGTTTCTTACCAGGAATAGCTCTAGCGATCAATGCTGCTATTCTCTCTTCTAGCCCCCCTAGGGATACGGCTAGCATCTCCTCTGTGATAAACACAGGGCTGGGCTGATCTGGGCCAGCCTCCGCACCAGATCCCCCTAATGGCTCATCCAAGGCGCCCTTTTTGTTAATAAGTTGCGGGGAAAGTATCGGCATATCATCAGAATCAGAGGGGGAACCCCTTTGTTTTTTGGTCTTTTTTGTACCCTTTGACCCCGAACCTTTGGAAGCCATAATACAAAATCGAGGGACAACAACAACAGACTGTAGTGGCCAGGAGTACAAAACCAGAGCTTAGGGGACAATAGATCACTAATGCCCAAAAACTGATGGGGCCCCGTATGTTTTTTTTTTTTTTTTTAAATATATATTATATATTTTTTTTTTTTTTTTTTTTTAAAACATACAGTGACCCCAAACTTAGTTTGCCAGCCTCCAACCTGCTGCAGAAAGGGGGATTTTTTGGCTTAACAAAAAAGGCATTGGAACAAAGTCCAGCATGTACTACCCCTCTTCCGCCACCGGGAGTCACTGTTCTGCCGCTCTGCGTCCTCTCCTTCTGAAATCAGCCTCAGACTGAGCACTGACAATGCCTGCTGATCTATAACAGCACAAGGCGCGCCCCTGTATGACGCCGCAGGCACGCCCCCCCCGCCCTCCTCTCTGAACGGCGCGAAAAAACGTCTATAAGACGTGCGCGCGCACGCGCGCGCGCGTATGCCGTAACAGGAGGTACATGGAGGAGCCGCGCTGCTGGAGACCCAGGACTGCAGTATCAGGCGGCATATTCTTACCCCCGGCCAGGTAGGACTCTCCAAAAGGCCCCATAGGGATTCTTACTAGTCCTAGGAAGAAAGCAGCAGGTTAGCTAGCAACACATTCTTAGACAGGGGAACCTAGTGATGGGGGAAAAAAGGGGTCATCCTGTCTTTCTCAGACATAGTGAACAAGGTTGCCAATGCAGAGCATACTTAGGCTATCCCCCCTTTAGGTTACCCCGGAGAGCCTGCTGTCGAACCAAGTCCCGCAGGCTCCCCCTTACCTGCTCCATGCTGCAGGATGTTTGTCCAGCAAAACGATCCAATCTTCTCCCATCTCCGTGGGTAGCGTAGTAGACCTTCAGGCCCTGGGGTCCTATGAAGGTACCCACTGTCCTGGACCTATATAGCACCCTGGCAAACAGGCACTTATGGTTTTTACAAACTCCAAGTCCTGGGCCCAGGGTCCAGCCCTCCAAAGAGGAGCATTATAGGCAAAACCCCACGGTTTGGGGCCCGGGTACTGTCCACTTTGGCACTGAGGCTCCTTGGACAGATCCGGTTAGCCCGCCCTTAATCCCAAGGATGTGGAGCAAAGCTATTCCGTGACCAACACCTAAGACACTGGCGAAAAAACTGAGGGACTCCCTCTAGGGGAGGGGGTTATATAGGGAGGGGACTTCCTGTTTGAGATTGCCAGTGTCCACACCTGAAGGTACTCCATATAACCCATATAGTAATGAATATGCCGCTCTGTGTCCCGTGATGTACGAGAAAGAAACAACGTTTTTTTACAAGACAAAAAATGACCGTGTGTACGCGGCATAAGTCTGGGTCACCTGTGATATAACTAGTTTGTATTCCTCTACCCCCCACTCCCTGAGATTCCAGACAGTTGCTTTTTTTCTGAAACACCATAGTCACTACTCCTTGGTACATCAAGAGTTTGTTTTATGTTGTTTAGAGTATTTATTAACCCACAATTTTTTTTTATGTTCGATGGGGACCACTACCTCCAGAAATGCTGGGCCTCAATGGGCACCAAATTTTCCCTCTCCCTTGGTAATCTGTACATTGGATGGTGGGAGATGTCCCGCATTTTTGATGCTGGTTGTCTCCATCATTCTAGGGTTACGTTTTTCCGTCATTACAATTTGATCTTTATATGTTCCGAATGGATTCGACGCATGCGTGGAAGTGTTTTACTTCCTGGTGACGGTGACGTGGCGGCGTCAACGTCACCGCCACGTCACCGCGCCTGTCTGCCGGCAGGAATTTTGGTTTGATCGTGTGTGCACGATCAAACCAATATACCCCAGCAGACAAATCCGATCAAAACGGTCTGTCAGACCGATTTGATCGGATTTATTTGGTCGTGTGTATGCGGCCTTAGAGGCATCCCAGTGCGTTCGTTTTTAAGGCTAAGACGTGTATGCTGCGATGAGTCAGGTTTCCTAAGAGAGGCTTCTGCCATGAAGACACAATTCATGGAGAGGGGATATACAGCCTCTGTTCTTGATAGGGCATTTAACATAAGACTTCTTCATGACAATATTAACAAGTATCAAAACAGAGATGGAGGAAAACATAGATTTGTAAAATCCATCAATGTTCCTGTTTTTTCTATCCCCTACAGTTTACAGTACAGTAAAATCAGAAGCACAATAGAAAAAATATCTGCCAGTCCTGTATAATGATCCCACATGTGCTCAGATTTTGTCCAAGGACATCAAATCAGTGTCACGCAGAGCTCCTACTATTGGTGGAACATTGTCCCCTAGCCTTTACACAAGGAGGTCCCAGTGTTCACATTGGCTGCAGTTTAAAGGATCTTTTCGATGTGGGGGCAATTATTGCCCGTGCTAGATCATTCTAGATCCTTACATAAAGATTTTAAGGCATAATCATTCATCAATTGTAACCCTAGGTATGTAGTGTATGTAGTCACCTGTGACCAATGTTCTGTCCAATACATGGGGCGCAGGACTCGCAGGCTAAGGGATAGGCTATGCGATCATCTTTATGATGTATCCAGAAATCATTCCACTAACATAGTGAGGCATTGGAATTTATGCCATGATAAAGATATCAGTAGCCTACAGATCCAGGGGGTTGAAAAGGTTATGTTATCAAAAAGGGGAAGTGATACATTTTGGTTACTTGTAAGAGGGAGGTTCATTGGATATTTTATCTCAATACCAGGCAGCCCATCAGCCTTAACTTTGAGTGGGATGTCTCACACTTTTATGAGTGACTTTTTTACACCACTTTTTTACACTACTTTTAATACCACTGCTATACCATTCTTATACCTCCCTTTATACTGGATGTTCTATATTCGATATTGCAGCATTGATGGTATATTTGACGGCATATATATATATATATATATATATATATATATGTTTGGTTTGAGTTGCACATGGGATCTCTCCATCTTGGAATAGTTATTTATTAATTTTTACTTTTATCTCTATGATATTTCTTGATGGAGTGTTATGATTCTCGGCTGCCAATACATTCCATCTTAGTTCTGCTTGGCGCACACATTTTTTTTCATTTTCTGCTCTGTTCCCTCTTTTCTTTGATTTTGTTATCGTACGATAATATTGGAATGTATCAATATTGATGAGGGACTGTATTATCTTTTAGCGGATTAGATTAATTGAGCTATATGCACCAACATTCATACATGGGAGACAAACGTTTTTGTCTTTTCCCTTGTTGTGTATTTGTTGGTGCATGAGATTTTTCATTACATATGGTATTATTTTATGTTATGTCTTTTAGGTTGCACCATTGCCTCCTTTCTTACACATGAGATTGTCCTCTATCATTATATGTTTTTGTTATGTGGAATCTCCAGCAGGGGGGATGTTCTCCATCTGCTTAATGGTTACATTTTGGATTATAGGTGCTCAAAAAGTGCTTTCTATTATGTTACTTATGGCATACATGTGTTGTCCATTTGTCAAATTATTTGGGTGTATATATATATACCTGTATGTATATTCAGCACTTTAGCTATGACTAAGCACTGTGCCTGGTGTGAAACATGTCAGCGGCAGTGCAGTTAGCCTGTACTTGCCCTTGATGCCTTGACTTTAAACTTTGGAGTGTGGCTATCCAGCTATTTTCTCTTGATCTTCCGATTAATATGAAACCTAAATTAAAGGACAGGTAATACAAAAGAATAATCTCAAGTCAAACATGTTTTTTTTTTCTCATCTACCATAAAATACAGGACTAACACTATTCTCAGAAGGTAAGGAGACAGTGTAAGTAGTAGATAATTCAATTAGGGTGAAGATTAAGTCACTAGCTTCATGTTTATATGGTTGACCATACTGATAGTGGCTTTTAATTCTATCCTCACTGCTGCATTACCATTGATAATTGAAACAATGACTGATCCTATGGAAGTAATGTCTAGGACAATTAAATTAGTAAAGATACAGGGTTTTAAAGATGTGACAGTAGCAAAATGAATAAATGTAGAGGATTTCATTTATACTGGCTACATCATCTAGCCAGTCATATAGCCAGGGTAATAGTTTATTCCTTATATATCTAATTATTTTCTATCAGTTATAGGTCACAGGGATGTTAAAGGATCAATAGTACTGGAAAAATGCAGAAGCACTGCATTAGAAGTATATATTTTTTTCTTAAAGCGGTTGTAAAGGAAAAAAAAAATCCTTTAAAATAACAAACATGTTATACTTACCTCCACTGTGCAGTTCGTTTTGCACAGAGTGGCACCGGTCCACGTCTTCTGGGGTCCCTCTGTGGCTGTCTCTGGACCTCTGACCACAGTCATGCAAGAGCTCGCATAGTGGTAAATAATTGCGGGCGCGCTCCGGTGATACAGCGAGCGGCCATAGCCGCTCACTGTATCAGTCGTCCCCGCTCCTCGGTGCGCCGCATCACTGGATGTGATTGACAGCAGCACCAGCCAGTGGCTGCGCTGCTCTCAATTCATCCACTCTAGCCAATCAGCGGCCAGACTGAGCGGAGAAGAGGATCTCGGGACCGTGTGGGACTTTCGATGGGTCAGGTAAGTTAAATTGGGCTCGGGGGGGGCGGCAACATCAGATGTTTTTTCACCTTAATGCATAGATTGCATTAAGGTGAATTTTATTTTTCATTTACAACTCCTTTAATTATTCATAATTTAATAATACAGTGTTCACATTGTAAGGCTTCATGCACACTGGACACTAAAATAATGTTATAAAAACGCCAGTAGCTTTGCAGGGAGTCTTTTAACGTTTTTGCAATAGCATTTATTAGCGTTTTTTTTAGCATTTTCCAGCATTAGCTTTTTGAAACTCTTTATTTTTCAATGGTTCAAAACTAAAAAAAAATGCTGATGAGCCAGGTTTTTGAGTGTTTATTAACGTTTATGAGTGTTTATGAGTGTTTATGAGCGTTTTTTTTTTTTTTTTATGTGGTTAGAAAAACGACTCCTGAACGCAATTTTATGGAGCGTTCAGAAAACAGCCCATAAAATCTACTGCTAATAAACATCTAAAAATGTCCATGTGTGCATGGACACATAGAATATCATAGAGTGGAGTTTATGGGTTTTTAAAAAACAGCCCAAACTTTAAAAAAAAACGTCAGTTTATGAGCTCCAGTGTGCATGGAGCCTAACAGCCAATAGCAAGCAATTAGAATTGGGCTATACTGACCTGACTATGGATAACTAATTACATGCTATAGGTTACTGCAAACAACCATGTCTCTTTGCTGTTTTAGATTGGATACATCCCCAGAAAATAGTGATTTAGCTTTCTCATTAAGTGTGTCCTTGTTGAAGAAGTCTTTGCATTTTAATAATTTTAAAGGCTAAGAACTTAAAGCATTTGTTACCCCAAGGCCTCGTACACACGATTAAATGTGTCTGTTCAAATCGGTCGGACCGACCGATTTGAACAGATCTGTCTGCTGGGATTTTGGTTTGCTCGCGTGTACACACGAGCAAACCAAAATCCCCGCCAGCAGACAGCGCACTGACGTGTCGGTGACGTGCCGGTGACGTTGACGCCGCCATGTCACCGCACCAGGAAGTAAAACACTTCCGCGTCGAAACCATATGCGAGAAGACATGTCTGCTGGTTAGCGTACTAACCAGCAGACATGTCGGGCGGACGGGTTCCCAGCCGACAGATTTCAAAGCATGCTCTGAAATCTGTCGGGTGGCCAAATCCGTCTGTTTGCCCGTACACAGCAGACCATTTCCAGCAGACAGATTTGATCGTGTGTACGAGGCCCAACACTTAATTTACCTGATATGTGGCTGCTGTACCATGTACTTGTATGAGACAGTGTCCTGTTCTCTTTGCATTGCTTCTTTTGTGTAAAATCCCAGGTGTTCCTGCTAGTCACCTTGCTTTCCTATTAAAAACTGACCACACTAAGCAGAAGAGCACTTCATAGTAAGTTCTCTACAGTAGGTGACCACGATATTGTGTCAATCTCGCTCCTTTTCCAGGCGAGATTGACCACCTACGATCCCCGTCATGGGAGCATGCTGGGACTGTGACGTCATAAGAGGCCTATATAAATCGTTGTGCACCACACACCTGGCATTACAGCGGGAGGGAGTGTTGAGTCAACATTGGAAGAAAAGTAGAGGGAAGAAGGCGGCGAGAAAGACCGGCTGCCCGCCGCTAGTAAAAGAGCTTCAAAGACAATATCGGCTGCCAGCCCCGAAGAAGGCACCGGAGAGCAAAAGAAGAACCGGGGAGAGCAGAAGAAGATAGTGGAGAAGACGAAAGATGACCCCCAAAGTCAGAAGAAGACCCCTGAAGACCCCTGAAGAGCGGAGAAGTCACTTCAGGACTTGCAAGAGAGCCACTTTATCACCTGCCAGTGGCAGAATATATTTACCTTCCCTTCGCTTCACCACTGCTCCCATCATCAGTGGTAGAATTAAGAAACCCTATGAATATCCATCCTTGTAGGAGCTTACAGTGTTGGGATCTCTCTGCACCCGTGTGACAATGCTGGGTGCCTGCTAACTGTGGCGTCACTATGGCAGTGCAGGGGATATGGCCTGCACCTGGGTGATACCCACCAGAGAGATGACACCAACGGTGCATCATTAATCTGTGCAGTGTGTGTGGGGCTGAGCCACACTGCACACATGGAGTTGTCTGAGACAAATCTGAGTCCTGCATCTGCGCCTGTGACTGCCTACTGCTAAGGTGGCTAGTGTCATATTAATCCCCAACACACAACACAACAAAGCTGGTCCGGGTCACAGTGCTGCAGACACTGCCCACCCCATCTCGCCTGACCAATTAAACCGATCATTGGTCTGACCAGCATCAGAATCGGCCAATTGGAGTAAGAGATCTGGAAAGATGTCCACTGCCCAGCAGCATCTCAGCAGCAGCACAGTGTGTATGACAGCTCTATGGTCTTGGAGGCAGCTCCTTCTAAAGCCCAGACTGCACACCCTTTGTAAGTTGTAGCTGCTTTTTGGCAGCAGCCCCTCTGCCCTCTCTTATGGCATGTGAAGCATGCAGTACTTAACTTTGCACGTTGTACATGAGAGAACTCTTCAGCTTGCTTCCTGTCCTTTGCAAACTTCTAAACCCTGCCTCCTGTATACAGCAAACTTTTGAACTCTGCACCCTGTACGTAGCATCCTCCTAAGCCTTACATCTGGTATACAGCACACTTATGTACCCTGCCCCCTGTACAAAGCACACTCCTGAATCCTTCACCCTGTATGTAGCTAAATCCTGAATACTGCACCCTGTACATAGCACAATCCTAAGTCCTGCAACCTGTACATAGCACAATCATGAGTCCTGCTCCCTGTATGTAGCACAATCCTGAGTCATGTCCCCTGTACATAGCACACTCCAAAGTCCTGCCCCCTGTACGTAACACACTCCAGAGTCCTACCCCCTGTATGTAGCATGTACCTGAGTACTGCCCCTGGCCACAACTGGGGTATTGTGGTGGGGGTGTGGTTGATCCCTGGGGGATACCATCGAGTGTACTGTGGCAGGCTATACCGGAGAGAGCCTGATGTGCTAGCCTTCCAAGGGTCTACTGCTCTGTCCTGCTCATGCTGTCATTCTGCAATGGCAGGACAGAGCACTGTGGCAGGCTGGGGGTGAGGGACACGCTGATACGGTGGTGTGGTAAAACATGGTGTCAACCCCCCCACCGCACCAGGTGACACAAAGCTTAGTGATGCCACTGCCTGCTGTTGAGACCCTTGTGGGACATTGGGGAGTAAATCACATGCTCTCTCAAACACACTCTTAAATGCAAGGTGTTTATCTTTACTTCTGGCAGTGGGGGAATGAATGCATAGTAAGTATTAGCAGCTGCAGGGGCTGGCAGTAATGTGACCTGTTGCTTTGCCTTGCCTACAGTATGGCCAGTTGGCCAAAAACTGTTGAGGGCTGTATGTAACAGTTACAGTTGGGTCAGGTTTTCATATATATAAGCAGTTACACAAGTTACACGTTCTATGCATTTTATAATGCTGATATTACAGAGCAAAATTATTTGACTAAAATCTGCACTTAATACTGAAACTGCTATTGAAACTTGCATGTCCTACTTGTTCATGGCAGTTTTGTCTATCTTATTTAGTCTTGGAATTTTCTCTGTACACGGAGCGTTCTACTGGCTTTCTATTTTTATCACACGTGTAGAAAAATGTATGCCATTGCTAAATTTGAATTGCTCAACTATATTATTATTTTCATTATTGAGGTTATTGGTTAGGAATTTCTATCTCATTTCAGAATGTGATCAAATGTGTTAGTGATAAAAAAACAGCTTATACAATAAATAAACAAAATCATTTTTAAAAATCTTTAGTCGTCATTTTTTGTCTTTTAAAGACGAGAAAATGGAATCTGAGAACTGGACTTAGAAACGGAAACACTATTAAATCATCTACATGTTTTAGAGGTCTGCTTGTTTAACTTCCAGTCAACAATTGAGGCTATTAACGTTTACTGCAAAGCTTTGTGGATATTAGAGGCACTTTGCTGTTCACTCGCGTTATAAATCTGTGGCCAATTGACTTAGTCACAGGTATAGCAATCTTTGGGCCAAACTATTTATACCAAATCAAAAGATTTTGTAGACATATACAAAGTACAGTACAGTTCAAGGATGAAGGGGGTTAAGGTAATCCCAATACTTTGGTGGTCTTTTATTATTTTGTGATTTAGCCTTCTGATACATAGATACAAGCAGATGTAATTTAAATATATACAGTGGGGATCGAAAGTTTGGGCACCCTAGGTAAAAATGTGTATTAATGTGCATAACGAAGCCAAGGAAAGATGGAAAAATCTCCAAAAGGCATCAAATTACAGATTAGACATTCTTATAATATGTCAAACAACTTTAGATTTTATTTCCATCATTTACACTTTCGAAATTACAGAAAACAAAAAAAATGGTGCCTGCAAAAGTTTGGGCACCCTGCAGAGTTCATATCCTGTACTGCCCCCTTTGGCAAGTATCACAGCTTGTAAACGCTTTTTGTAGCCAGCCAAGAGTCTTTCAACTCTTGTTTGAGGTATCTTTACCCATTCTTCCTTACAAAAGTCTTCCAGTTCTTTGAGATTTCTGGGCTGTCTGTCACGCACTGCTCTTTTAAGGTCTATCCATAGATTTTGAATTATGTTGAGGTCAGGAGATTGTGAAGGCCATGGCAAAACCTTCAGTTTACGCCTCTTGATGTAATCTGCCGTGGATTTTGAGGTGTGTTTAGGATCATTATCCATTTGTAGAAGCCATCCTCTCTTTAACTTCAGCTTTTTCACAGATGGCATCAAGTTACCATCCAAAATTTGCTGAAATTTTATTGAATACATTTTTCCTTCTACTTGTGAAATGTTCCCTGTGCCACAGGCTGCAATACAACCCCAAAGCATGATTGATCCACCCCCATGCTTAACAGTTGGACAGAGGTTCTTTTCATTAAATTCTGTGGCCTTTGTTCTCCAAACGTACCTTTGCTTATTCCGGTCAAAAAGTTATATTTTAACCTCATCGGTCCACAGAACTTGTTTCCAAAATGCATCAGGCTTGTCTATATGTTCATTTTCAAAGTTCAAACGCTGATTTTTGTGGTGAGGACGTAGAAGAGGTTTTCTTCTGATGACTCTTCCATGAAGATCATATTTGTACAAGTATCTCTTTATAGTGGAATAGTGTACCACAACTCCAGTGTCTGCCAGATCTTTCTGGAGGGATCGTGCAGTCAAACGTGGGTTTTGAATTGCTTTTCTCACAATCCTGCGAGCTGTTCTGTCTGATATTTTTCTTGGTCTTCCAGATCTTGCTTTAACTTCCACTGTTCCTGATGACTGCCATTTCTTTCTTTTTTTTATTCTTTATTTTGTTTTTCATTCATTAAACATTTGATTACAAGTCTATATGGTTTACATTATCATTTACGCTTGTTTTAACAATTAGTTTGGGATTATTATTATTTTTTTCCCAAACCTTGTTCCTCTTAGCATGCTCTTCACATTCCCATTCCTTCCTACCATATATAGATATAACATTATGTTCTCCTGTTTCCCCCTGACCCCCCCCCTTAGCTTACCCCCCCCCAAAAAAAAAGGGGGTTTCTCTCTCTTCCTCACTTCAACCCCCCCCCCCAATGTCCCTCGACTCTCCCTCCCCCTCCACCTCAACAGTCTCGTTCTCTATACCTTATGTATGGGGTCCAGGTCTGTCTATACTTCTCCTCTTGCTCTTTTATTCCCATCGTCAGATTCACCATCAGCTGAATTTCCGTTACTCTGTCTAGCCATTGTTTTCTAGTTGGTGTAGATGTACTTTTCCACAAGATTGGGATACATGCCCTTGCTGCCGTCAGTAGGTGTCTAAGTAGGGAATTTTTAAACTTTACCGTGGAAACTGGGAGATCATATAATAGGTAGGTAGCTGGGTTTTCTCCCAACTCCACCTCAGTAATTTCTTTTATCGTACCCTCAATAATTTTCCAAAATTCCTTCACTTTCACCCACTCCCAGAAAATATGTGGGATTGTGCCCTCCTCATCCCCACCCCGCCAGCAGCGGTCTGAGACTTCTGGAAAGAAACGTTTTAATACGGCGGGGGTTTTATACCATCTGGTTAAGATTTTGTAACCTCCTTCCTGGTATCTAGTAGCTAAGGAGGCCTTATGTGTGAGAGAGAAGATTTTTATTTTTTGGGTCTCTGAAAATTTTATCCCCAAGTCCCTTTCCCAAGCTTGTATAAATGGTAAGTTTTTGGGGGCTTCTGTATCTACCAGCAGGCTATACATTGACGACAGACCGTGTCTCAGCGATTCACCCTTCAGACATATTTCTTCGAACCCCGAGAGCTCTCTGATCGAAGTGTTTTGTGCTCTGATTGCTGCCCTTAGCTGAAATTCTCTCAATGGATCCAACTCCCTTCTAGGGTCCTCGTCTATCTCTCCCCCATTAACCCTTTGCTTATCTGTATCAAAATGTATTAACCTGCTCATTCCCGCACGTCTTAGATTGTTAAAATGCAGGTCTGTAATACCTAGTTGAAACCTAGGGTTTCCCAGAACTGGGACAAGTGGGCTTGTGTATTCCGATATCTTATTTTTGCTAAATTTCCTTTTTGTGACTCATATAGTGGCGCCTAGCGTAGGGTGTTTTTTGACCTCTCGTGGGATATCTACCTCTTGGATCCACGCTAAGCCCTCCAAAGGGATCTCCGTAGTCTTTTGTTCCAGAAGAATCCAAGGTTTGGACTTCTGGTGTGTACACCATTCTACCACCCTTGCTAGATGGACTGCATCGTAGTATCCCATTGGGTCTGGTAAACCCACCCCCCCCCTTTCTCTTGGGTAGTGTCAAGATCTCGCGTCGTACTCTCGCCGATTTTCCTGCCCATATGAACCTAGTAAATCTGTCTCTTAAATCCCTTAGAAATCCTAAGGGAATCTTTACAGGGAGGGTCTGCAGTAGGTAGAGTAATCTTGGCATTATATTCATTTTAATAATATTGATTCTCCCAAACCATGTAAAGATTTCCTTATCCCACCGCTGAAAATCTGTCTTGAACTGTCTTATCAGGGGGACAAAGTTTAAGTCAAAAGTTCTATTCAAATTTTTTGGTATTTTGGTTCCCAAATAGGGTGTATGGGAGTCTGTCCATCTAAAGGGAAAATTTGTCGCTAATTGTTGTTGTGTTTGTCTGTTAACTTCCACTCCCATTGCCTCTGATTTATTATAGTTCACTTTGAAGTTGGACAGAGTTCCATATTCCCCTATCTCCCTCATTAAGGCTGGTAAGGACAGCTCTGGGGCCGTTATTGAGAACAAGAGGTCATCTGCGAATGCGGCTACTTTATACTCTGATCCCTTGATCTGGAAACCTCTTATGTCTGTGTTAGACCGTACAGTTCTCAAGAACGGCTCCAGAACAAGAATGAAAATTATTGGGGACAGTGGGCACCCCTGTCTCGTCCCGTTATATATTGGGAAGGGATCCGATATTGCCTCGTTTACCTTCACCCTAGCCGAGGGGCAGGAATAAAGGCTATGACTGCCATTCCTTAATTACATTCCGAACAGAGGATATTGACATCTGAAAACGCTTTGCTATCTTCTTATAGCCTTCTCCAGCTTTGTGAGCGTCAACTATTTTCAGTTTCAGTTTTCTAGACAACTGCTTAGAAGAACCCATGGTGCTGATTGTTGGGGCAAGGTCAGATGAGTCTGTGCATTTAAAACCTTTGAGATCGACATCACCTGGTCTTCCCAGATGATGATTGAGAACAATCCATGACACTGGTAGGTCTCAGCTTTGCAAAGGGGGCAGTGCATGCTATAAATTCTGCAGGGTGCCAAAACTTTTGCAGACGCCATTTTTTTGTTTTCTGTAATTTTAAAAGTGTAAATGATGGAAATAAAATTTAACTTTTTTTTACATATTATAAGAATGTCTAATCTGTAATTTGATGCCTTTTGGAGATTTTTCCATCTTTCCTTGGCTTCGTTATGCACATTAATACAAATGTTTACCTGGGGTGCCCAAACTTTTGATCCCCACTGTATGTTGTTACTGCTCAGCATTTTCAAATGTAATTTTAAAAAGAGACCAACATATAGTTTTGTTGTAGATACATATTTGTTGTGCTTTTTGTTTTTAATTTTATTGTTGTTTATTAAAAGGTAATGATTAATGTATTAAGCACTGGCATATTTTGCAGCTATTTATTAATTGGACCATTCAAATCAGTCTTTGCCCCAATATTACTATTATATTATTTAAAGTCCTTGCGATCCAAGTTGCTTAAAGTGGAATTCCGGGATAACCCTATCTGCTGTCACCTCCCCCTCCCAACACCTGTGCTTACTAAGATGTGTATACTTATCACCTATTTTCAGGCTGTTTCAGTCTGGTCACATGATCTCCCATGTGTCAACCAGCAGCTCGACAATGGCTAGTAAAGTAGTGATATGACTTATAGGCCCATTCATTGTCAGCGCTCCCTCATATTCCCTGCAGCAGTGCTGGCTGACACAGGGGAATGTATCACATGATCATACCAGAGTGGCCTGAAAAGTAGACACATTTTTCTTACACAGGTAATAAGGATAGGTGTTAGAAGAGGGGAGGAGACAGTTTAAAGTGTATTATTCTGGAATTTCACTTTAAGGTGTATTTCCCTTTCCCTCTATAGCGCATGTCCCAGTATTCCCTTTTACCTTGTTCTTAGGCCTCGTACACACGAGGCAATCGATCTGTTCAAAACGGTCTGTCCGATCGATTTGAACAAATCTGTCTGCTGGCATTTTGGTTTGCTCGCGTGTACACACGAGCAAACCAAAATCCCCTCCAGCACGCTGACGTGTCGGTGACGTGGCGGTGACGTTGATGCCGCCACGTCACCGCACCAGGAAGTAAAACACTTCCGCGCATGCGTCTAAATCATTCGGCGCGTGTGCGAGAAGACATGTCTGCTGGTTAGCATACTAACCAGCAGACATGTTGGGCGGACGGGTTCCCAGCCGACAGATTTCAAAGCATGCTATGAAATCTGTCGGGTGGCCAAATCCGTCGGCTTGCCCGTACACACGGTCGAATCTGTTTGCTGGGACGGTCGGGCCTAATAGTGAAAGACAGCTCTTATTACTCCCTCTGACATCATTACCAGGCTTGTAAAATGCTTGCAGGGACAGCTGCTGGGAGGTAATTTCCTATTAACATAGGCAAATCCCCTCAAAACTACATCAACCAAGAACCTTTCTCCTACACAGTGTGTAGGCAGGCTCTCGGGAGTCAAAGCAGCAGCATTTGCTAGGAAAAAAAATCAATGTATGCAGGTGGAGATGGACAGGGATTGATGGAGTTCTGTAGAGCTGCAGGCATGGTTGACAATTGAGGTTGTGATTTCAACAACTTATGCCACGTACACACGATAGGTTAGTCTGATGAAAACGGTCTGGACCGTTTTCATCAGACCAAACCGATCGTGTGTGGGCCCCATAGGTTATTTATCCATAGGTTGAAGGAATAGGAACTTGTTTTAAAATTATCTGATGGATAACAAACCTATAGAAAAAAACGATCGTCTGTGGGTACGTCCATCGGTTAAAAATCCACGCATGCTCAGAATCAAGTCGACACACGCTTGGAAGCATTGAACTTCATTTTTTTCAGCGCGTCGTTGTGTTTTACTTCACCGCGTTCTGACACGATCGTTTTTTTAACTGATGGTGTGTAGGCACGACTGATCATCAGTCAGCTTTATCGGATAACTGATGGAAAAATGCATCAGACCATTTTCATCAGACTAACCTATCGTGTGTACAGGGCATTAGGACCACGTGCAGGTCAACAAGTACTTGCATCACTCTTCATGGTATAAAACATTGGGAAATGTGCATGTATTGCAAAGAAATATTGCATGTATTTTTGTTTTTGCCCTGACTTACCTGGATATATTTTGAATTGCACAAGCAAATCACACTACCCTATAGAAACCCACACAATGTAAATTCAGCCTTGCTATCCACACAGTAAGCAATACTCCATTTTCATCAGATCTCTCCATAGGAGACAGCAGCACTGCAAAAGCCCCTACCCGCTTAGTGAGCAGAGAGGGACTTGTGGATATCTGCGGAGAGATCTCCCACTGAGCTGGCAGACTCCACTAAGACGGAGTCCGCCTAGTGTGAAAGGGGCCTAAAACCACATATACTAAAATGTCATCTTAGGCCTTGTACACACGAGGGGAAATATCCGCTGTAAACGGTCCCCGGACCGTTTACAGCGTATATTTGCGCCGGGATGTTTTGATCCGATGGCTGTACACACCATCGGATCAAATTCCCCGCCGGCGGACAGCGCGGTGACGCGGCGGTGACGTTGACGCCGCCACGTGACCGCCACGTCACCGCACCAGGAAGTAAACACTTCCGCGCGCATGCGTCGGATCCATTCACAGGATACGACGCATGTGCGGCAAGATATGTCCGCTGGTTTGCCGTACTAACCAGCAGACATATCTGACGGCCAGCTATCCGGCGGAATTATTTCAAAGCATGCTTTGAAATTTTTCCGCCGGATGAATCCGGCAAAAAGCGTCCGTTTGCCCCTACAGACGAGGGGATTTTTCGGCTGAAATGGTCCGTCGGACCATGTTCAGCGGAAATATCCCCTCGTGTGTACAAGGCCTCAAAGGAGGAACTGGATACGTCTATTATTAGAAAAATGTAGGTGGCTCTAAACAGCTTACTATTTATATGACATATTCCTGCTTTGAACATAGCTTGCATCAATCAAGCTGTTTTTGACCTCATTGGAAGCACATAGGTTAAAATAATTTTTAGAAAAACAAAATGGATGATTTCATTATTGCTTTTGACAATCAAGCCAGTTCTGTCCTAATTAGAACCACATATAGTAGATTAACTTTTATTCGAGACAGGGAAAATGGATAGTTCAACCATTTAAATCATTGACTACTTAATGCCAAATTGAGGTGGCAGTCTGATATTTACAATCAATACTTACAATTTGACCATTGTGTATGATGATCGTGCCATTTCTGTGCCAATTATGAGCATATAATAGGCATCTCTGTGCGTATCATGTTCAAAAATCACTTTTCCATGGAAGGTAAAGAAAGAACAAAGTACCAAGTGTGCATTATTTTGCATTGTTGTCAAGTATTTTGACATATTCCAGTAACAGTTAAAGGGAAACAGTAATGGTTTTGGTTACATTGCACTTGTTCTTTTTTTTTTTTAATTATCTGTTGTAGATTTTTAGATCTCTTCTGGAAAACTGCTATTGTTATCAATAATGTTTGAAACCTACTGAATCTGTGGTATATTATTTGACTTTAGATAACCAGTCTACTTAGATGATACAGTATGCATACAGAGTACACCATGTACACTAATCTTTGCTCACAAGTGATTTATAATAAGGCACATTAACACATTTGATCCTATTTTTATGGCTGTTGTAGAAAGAGTTTGTCCTAACAAAACTAAACAATTATTAATGGTGGCACCTCTGCAAATGAACTACTTCAAATATTACCGTAAGGCAAAGACTTTGTGAAAAAAATTCCTTTGATTGTGTGTAGGATCATCCTGTAATACGCTCCTTAATCTCTTGATTGAAAAGAGAAGAGTGAAGAATGATGCATCTAATTTTCTGCTGTTTAATAGGCTATGGTTGTATAAAAACAGACTTTTAGCAGGGTTTGCTCTGATTAATTTGCTGGCAACTCTAAAGCAACTACTTAAAAAGGTCTATCAGCATATGGAAAGTGGTGCTAATAGTACTTGTATGTCTCTGCATAAAGGTTCTTTAAACAGCTTGTCTAACAACCCATTAATTTTTTTTGTCACATAGAGCTGCAAAAGACATATAACATGGTGCAGTGTTATAGATACATGGGTCACATTGACTGCATCCACAAATAGGCTTGAGATCCCTGAGTCTAAAGATCCTGGAACCCCAATCTGCCCCACCACCTCAGCAACATTCCCAGAATTTGTAAACCTGCAAATGTGCAGCCATTTATAGTGTATATTTTATTTAAAATTTGCACTAAAATAACAGCAGTAGAAAAGAACTCCAGATTTAAAAAAATAAATGTTTAAACCTTGTATTATATATATATATATATATATATATATATATATATATATATATATATATAGGGCCAGATTCACAGAGCCCTTACTCCGGTCTATCTCGCGTTAGACCGGAGTACTTTCAAATTACGCGCGTTGTTTCATTAGTCTGAAGCCTCAAACCATGAAACGATGGCTTCGGGCTTCAATCCGACTGGCTTACGTGTTCGTACGCCTTTGGATCTACGCTGCAATAATTTTGCGGCCGCTGGGTGGAGTTCCCGTCGTTTTCCGCGTCGGGGTATGCAAATGAGCATTTTCCGACGATCCACGAAGTTACGAGCATCGTTCGCAATCTCTTACGGCATCTGTAGTCATCTTTTTGTCGCGTGAAGTTATTCCACCTTTTATCTGGTCTAGTTTTAGACAGCCCATGTTAAGTATGGCCGTCGTTCCCGCGTCGAATTTCAACGTCTTTTTTTATTTTTTACGTAAGTCGTCCGGAAATAGGAATGTACGTAAACGACGCTACTCAAACAAAAAATGACGTAACGACGTTATTTCGCACAATGCACGGCAGGAAATTTCTAATCGGAGCATGGGCAGTTTGATCGCCGCGGGGACGCGCCTAATTTCAATGCTTCACGCCCCCTAATCGCGTATTTCGATTCCGCCGCGAGAAATACACTACGCCGCCGTACCTTACGGGCTGTAATCTACCAGAATTTGTCATAGAGCCAGGTAAAATACGGCGGCGTAGTGTATCTCTGATACTCTGCGCCAATGTAATTGTACCTGAATCTGGCCCATAGTTTGTATATTTCAATTTCAAATCAATAGCAAAGGAGCACCTACTTAAACCTGTGCAAATATACACATGTAAATATGAAACCATAAAATATACAAACCATCCATCATAAATAAAATATAGTCCACCATAAAAAATCTAGGAGCCCATGATTAGACACTCAAGATGCAAATGAAAATCTTCCTGCCACCATTGTGCTGATAAAGTGGAAATTAAAAACACCCAATTATTAGGGATGAGCCCGATGTTCGAGTCAAACGTAAGTTCGATTCGAACATTGGGTGTTCACCTGTTCGCCAAATATCGAACATTATGCAGTGTTCGCAGCAAATTCGAAGGCCGCGGAACACTGTTTAAAAATCTATGGGAGATTAACATGAAAAATCAAAAGTGCTAATTTTAAAGGTTAATATGCAAGTTATTGTCATAAAAAGTGTTTGGGGACCTGGGTCCTGCCCCAGGGGACATGTATCAATGCAAAAAAAGTTTTAAAAACTGCAGTTTTTTCGAGAGCAGTGATGTTAATAATGCTTAAAGTGGAACAATACAAATTAAATATTCCTTTAAATTTCATGCCTAGGGGGGCAAAGTGGTGCATTTTCTTGTCTTTAGAACAGTCCTGCAGCAAAAATGAAATTTCTAAAGGAAAAAAGTCATTTAAAACTGATTGCGACTGTAATGAATTGTCAGATCCCGGCAATACAGATAAAACTCTTTGAAAAAAATGGCATGGGTTCCCCCCCCAGTCCATTACCAGGCCCTTTGGGTCTGGTATGAATTTTAAGGAGAATCCTGCGCTAAAGTTTAAAAAAATGGCATAGGGGTCCCCCCAAAAATACATACCAGACCCTTATCCAAGCACCTGGCAGGCTGCAGGAAAAGAGGGGGGACGAGAGAGCGCCCCCCCTCCTGAACCGTATCAGGCCACATGCCCTCAATATGGGGAGGATGCTTTGGGTCTGACCCCCAAAGCACCTTGTCCTCATGTTGATGGGGACAAAAGCTTCATCCCCACAACCCTTGCCTGGTGTTTTTTGGGGTCTGTGGGTGGGGGCTTATCGGCTAACCCCTACCATTTTTGACAAATTTTTGGGTGAAATGGTAGGGGTACAATGTACCCATTACCAATTCACATACGGGGGGCTGGGATCTGGGGGTCCCCTTGTTAAAGGGGGCTTTCAGATTCCCATAAGCCCCCTGCCCGCAGACCCCCACAACCCACAGGCAAGGGTTGTGAGGATGGCGCCCTTGTCCCCATCAACAATGGTCTCTATTACATATGTTCTTCAATTGATTTATCTTACCATGTATATCTGCCATGTCTATTTTTATTTGTATTGCATGCTATGAGCAGCATACTTAGTAAGTCTTGTGACTGCCTATCTATTTGATACCAAATTTCTGATATGTTTTCAAGATTGATAAATAATGAATAAATAAATCATGTACTGTAACTTCATTTTCATGTTATTATTCTCTCTTGACATGGCGTTCCCTAATTTAAAGTCCCACAAACCCTTCTCTCCCATCCTCCCCATGTTGAGGGCATGTGACCTGGTATGGTTCAGGAGCAGGGGCGTGCTCTTACCCCCCCATACCCTATATGAAGCTTGGTGATATATCCCTTGCAGTTTCGGTAGTTACCCGGATATTACATTTTTGTCTATTTGGTCGCTGGCCCTGTCTGGGTCACTATGGCCTCCAGGGCCTCTCTGACAATCCCGGTCTCTTTATGTCCTTTTTTCCTATTGAATGTAGTTGCATTCTTATGCTGCACTTCATCTGTGCCTATTGGAGACTCCCACCTGCCACCTTTTTTTCTGTAGTTACTTGATTTGCAGATTGTCATTTTCTGGGTGCTTATTGAACCTATGCAGATTTTAGTGCATTGTCACTGGTTTTGAAAGTCTGTCTATTCACGTGACCTTGTCATGCACTAGTTTTGCATGTTTTTGAAAATTAAACTTTTTGTTGGAACTTAATAAAATTAAATAGTTACACTCGATAGACTTACACTCTGGTGCCATAAACAAGGCACTCCTGTAGACTTCTCCGGGAACCTGCCCTACACATATGAATTACGCCTGAATGACTTCTTTAGGACTTCCTACAAGACTGTCTGCTTGTTTTAGGGAACCCATTAGGAACGCCCTATTAGTAATGAACTGACATGAGTTTAGCTAGTGGCCCAGACAAACAGGTGTTTTGGCTTGGTTTATGCTATGGACTTGCTGTGCAAAGTCCTCTGACACTAAAACTATGTTTACTCTCTTGCTGAATAAAATTGCAGAACAAATGTGCTTTGACTATTTCTAGGTCTCCCTGCCTCATGTATTGGTTTACTGCTGCCCAAACCAGAATACCAATATACCCCATAAGAAAATGCTGTTAAACTCACTTATATAAATTACGAGGCCTTTGAGCAAACACTGTAGAAAATTCTTACCCACTCCTGTTTTGTAGATACAAGTGGACTTCCTCAGAGTGGGTGATAAACAAAAAAAAGGTCTGTCCTTGATTACACAAGTGGTCTTGGTGCTTTAATGAGAGAAACCCTGCATACCTACCTTCTGTAGGTATGCAAACACCATTGACAACTGTATCACCAAAGATGAAAGGCCAACTGTAGTAAACCCATTTCCATTTATAAGGATGTCTGAATAGTTGCCTCAAACTCTGTGTAGGTTGCTGGCAATATCACTAGAAGCAAGTGAATGAGAATTCTGGAAAGCTGTGATCAGACTACTGTTGTCATGGTTGCATAACAGTAAAAATGTTCATTTTTTGGGCTATTGAATATAGCAGCTGGCTTCAAACTAAAATGGAAAGGTAACCGTGAATAACTTTAAATGCAAAATAATGTGTATTTAGTTGTTTAATGGAAATGAAGTTTCTTTTTAGCTTTTAGCTGTGAACTTATCCTAGCAAATCAAGGTAAAATAATACAATGCATATGGCATGCTAGTGGATTATGAATGCATTTTATTTTACTTTCTTTGAAACATTTGTTACACTTTTTACTTACAATTAACCTTGTGTTATAAAATCCTGGCCAAGTACTTACATGTTTATCCTGGATGATACCCTAATGTAATCCTGATTACGTAAATTGAAAAGTGGTTCCTAAAGGAAAAATTTAACAATCCTTTTCAGTGCCAGGCTGGTTCAATAGTTAGACCTTTAGTCAGATAATTAAGTCCCGATACAGCTTATAAACTTTAAATTAAAAATGAAATTGTTACACTCACAATGGCAGAAAATCCCACAAAAAACTTTAGTTAGTTAATTACTATAAGTTCTCTGACACTAAAAATATGTTTGCTCCCTTGCTGACAATTACAGTAAGTCCAGACTCCAGATAGATCACTTCAGGATGGCCCCTTTTTTTAAAGTACCATAGGTGTCTCTACTGTTTATAATCCAGTAAAGCTAACAAAAAGCATTATCATTTTGCCTTTACCAACTACATCAAAGCATTTTTCCAAAATTTTTAAATTTCCCCCAAATCTCATTTTTGCTCATCCTTAAAAATAAAAGGCAGTAATAAAATAATGCAAACAAAGAAGGCAGTAATAAAATAAAATATGACAGATGAGGTAAAATTGAGGTTTTAGAAAGACTTTTACTTTTAAAGGGAATTTCTACTTTTGCAGTTAAATATGAGTTCCTAGTCACAGAGCAGGCCTAAAATTGTTTTCATTTTTTTTCTTACTTTTTAGATGTTTGTGTGGCAAAGGTGTTAAGACTGACTGCAAGCATTTCTCAGATAGCTCATCAAGATCTGTCACAATAGCTGGGTTGGGGGCAGGCTAAGTCCAGCTCTCATTGCAAAAACTTTTTTTTTAATGTTTTGCTATTTGAATAGGGACATGAAACAATTATAAAGTAGGTATTACATCAATTTGGCTGCAAAAGTGGAAATACACTTTAAGTGAGGTTTTTTTGAGACTGGGAGCAACAGTAATGCCGCGTACACATCCATCCGATGAGAACAGTCTGATGGGCCGTTTTCATCGGTTAACCGATGAAGCTGACTGGTGGTCCGTGGCGCCTACACAACATTGGTTAAAAAAAAAACGATCGTGAAACGTAAAACACAACGACGTGCAGAAAAAAATGAAGTTCAATGCTTCCAAGCATGCGTCGACTTGATTCTGAGCATGCATGGATTTTTAACCAATGGTCGTTTTTTTGCTATCGGTTAGGTATCCATCGGTTAAATTTAAAACAAGTTGGCTTTTTTTTAACCGATGGCGCCCACATCAGACCATTCTCATTGGTTTAACCGATCGTGTGTACGCGGCATAATACAAATGATATAAAAAATGTATGGCCCAGTAGTGAAATATAACTAGTAGTCATAAAGGTGACATCATATTAATGTACATATTGCTGCAAAATTATTATCAGAAACTTAAAATGAGTAGTAATTTAGGAATTGCCCACAAATATTAAATTATCTTGAGAAACTGATAAGTACACTGTTAGTATTACTCATAATCATCCTTACATAATTTGTTCTAAAAATAATGCACATGGTAATCAAATGAGCCATTAGAGATGCAAAAGCAATTACATTTAAAGACAGTGATAGTACATAATACCATGACACTTCCATTAAGAATATAGTAATTTATACTCACATGAAACTTGGCAGTACCTAGGCTTATCAGTATGTAAAAATTGACAAAAAACCCTTGTCCTCTACACACACATCCAGGCTTAATAAGTGTATTACGCAATGGTGGTTTCCATGATGCTGAACAAAAATTGAACACCTTAAATGGACCTATACTCATAGTTGTTTGATATCTTGTAGGGATTATCTAGTTGAGTTAATTGTGGCTAAGCAGTACCTTAAAAATGCTATCTGTGTTTTAAAATCTTCATAAGAACTTGCAGTTTACTTCATAAAATGTGCTATTATGTAGGTACTCCCGTGCATAATGTGCAAAGGTGGGAGTGCTACAGCTCATTTGTCAATTACATACTGTATTAGGCCGCGTATACACGGAGGGACATGTTCGCTGAAACTGTCCGACGGACCGTTTCCAGCGGACATGTCTCCTCCGGATTTTCCTCCGACGGCGTGTACACACCATCGGATCAAAATCCCCGCCAGCAGACATCGCGGTGACGTGGCGGTGATGTTGACGGTTCCACGTCACTGCTTTTGTGGGCAGATATGTCCGCTGGTTAGTGTACTAACCAGCGGACATATCCGACGGACATGTCTCCGGCGGACAAATTTTAAAGCATGCTTTAAAATTTGTCCGCCGGTCAGACATGTCCGCTAGCCCATACACACGATCGGATTTGTCTGCTGAAACGGTCCGTGGGATCAGTTTCAGCGGACAAATTTGATCGTGTGTACGCGGCCTAAGAGAGCTATACCCATGTCTAGACTCATCTATACAAAATGCTAACAACACAGTATTGAAAGCCCTAAAATCTTCTTTATTTTAAGACCATCAAAGATAAAAGAATCCAATACAGAGAAAGATTTATATTTTTCTGCTCGGATGGGTTTGATCATTAAGTTATAAATAAAGCCCACTTGGGCTGCAACATGTTAACCTTGAAAACCTGAGCTTTTAATAATTTGTACTCACATGCCTGTAGCCTCATAGCTGCATATCGGCAGTGTAATATCATCTAAAGAATTTCCCTCTCACATCCACCACTAACTGCTGGTATTCTCATGAGATTTCGTTCCTTCCCTAGTGACTGTTGATTATGTCATCTCTGTGCTGCCCATAGTCCTTGTGAGGGCCTGCTAAAAACATGTGCTTCAGGACCTACAACTTATGGTTCTTTAATCTTCTACTTAATACATTTTATTAACCTCTGCTTTCTTCACCTCTCCTGCTTCCTATTGACCCCCCCCCCCCCCACCAGTCCACCAATGATCAGTCTATTAGACAGTCTATCAGTTGAATAATAACCCAAATGTATAAGGCAAAAACCACTGCACACCAGAGGGATCATTGGTGCACACATTTATTAGGAAGTATATCAACAAGCTTGACATTGACAGCCATTGTCTAGGGCCACTCGTTTATAAACTTTGTATCTTTACCGTTATGCCCTATGGGTAAGATGCATTAGAGGTTGGTCCTATACAAGAGCTGTCACTGTTAAGATTGTGGATATCCTACCTAATAAAGGTGGACTGGACACCAGAGATCCCTGTGGTGTGTGGTGGCTTTCTTCTTAGCACTTAATTTGTGAATAGTGATTGCTCTTATAACCCCGGTACCTGTGTGACAGTGAGGAGGAGTGACTTGGAACAGAGAATTTTATGTCCAAGCATTCATATGTCAAATGTATGTCACATGAAAATATCACTTTTTCAGTTTAAAATAGCACAGCTTTTGGAGCTGTAGCTGTTTTTAAAAAAAAATAATAATAATAATAATGTGAGGCTGGGTTCACACTACGATTTTTCCATCCGTCAGCCGCATACGATTTATATGAAAAAATGTATGCGGCTGAAACGGATTGAACCGTACGTAAACGTATGCGTTTATAAAACGTATACGGTTTCAAAAAGTGCGTACGGTTCCATCAGGTTTTGATTAAAAAAAACGCATCCGTTTTTGGAATTAGTGTCATTTAATAAAAAAAGATTTTCTTGTTTTGAAAATGCGCATGCGCAGACGAAAAACGCATACGGTTTATACGTATGGAACCGCACATATGTGCGTTTTCCATTGACTTTAATGTTAAAAAAAAACGTATGCGTTTGCCATACGGTTTCAAAAACTGACTCAAAACCGTGGTCGAACACGGTTTTGTGTACTGTTAAAAAACGTTTTGCCAGCAAATCGTACGCACCCGGATGCATCTGAGTGCATACGATTTGCAATGCATTGTCTATGTATGCGTTTTCCCGTACGGGCCCGTACGTTTTTAAAACTGAAATCGTATGCGGCTGACGGACGGGAAAATCGTAGTGTGAACCCAGCCTGACTTTATTATTTGAATTGAAAGTATCTTTGCTGTCAGATGTTGTTCACAGACCAGGTGTAGTTTATAAACAGTAAATGTATAAATGGGAAATAAGTAGGAAAGGGACCTAACAGAAGAATAATACATTTTCAGCCTGAAGAGATTAAGCCCTGAACCTGAGCAATAGCTTTTAATGTTATGACCCAGAAAAAGAGAGATTTGTCCCAAGTAGTGCAATATCTCATAGTGGGAGATATTAAAATTAATAAGTCCCTCATCAAGATTCATTTGCAGTGCTTTCTTTTTATAGGACACTTGTCATGAGAGAAATACTCTAGTACTACTGTATATCTATCTTTTTATCCAGGGAGTCACTGTCCAAACAAGAATGTAACTAAAATAATTTTATGGTAAGTAACTCAGACTCACTAAGTAATAATGCCAAGGAATCATTTTGACAGGAATTATCTTTGAGAAGGGGTTTGGAAATAGCAGCACAATTTTATTAATGATGACAGCTATTAGAAGCTCCTGGTGATATTCCCCCTGGGAGTGGCATCCTAGAAAAATGCTAAAAGTTTGGGACCCCACTGAGTTTCACTGACATTTGATCACTTCAGTTATCGCCTTTTCTTTTAGAAGCTTCTTAGGACAGGCCTTTTGGTTAGTGCAAAGCAATAATTATGCCGTTCGGAAGACCTGCCTTGACCTATGCACTTGGCACGTTTTATTTTTTATTTATTTATTGCACAAGTACTTGCATTACACACATAGGTTTATATTTTACTCATAGAGTTGGAGTATGCAGGTTTATCAGGGCCTGCTCTGATGTTGGGGTGAGAATCTGTGGCTTTCAGGTGTTATTCCTCTTCACATTAGGGACTGTTTTTGGTAGAGCCCTCACAAAGTGCTTGGAGGACCTTCTTCTGAAAGGGTCCTGCCTGGTTTTGGCCTACATGAACTAGAGTACCTTGCCTCTGTCGGGAGCTGTGCACCCTGGTGGGGATCAGAGGTTGAGAAGATCCATCCTTTCAGATATTGGTCTGTTATTGTACCCTTGTGCACTTTTTTCAGAGTGCTGTTTTTTTCCGGTTCATCTTCTTTTTTTTTTGCAGTCTTTCAACAAGCACTGCACTGAGGAGTTCAGTTTAAATTGCCGGTATAGGATGTTTTTCTCATTTCTGATGATGTTTTTCTATTTTAAAATTCTTTACAAGATATCAGAAGTAGATAAAGCATATTGTAAGCATAAAATACTTCAATATATACAGTATAATGAATTGTACTGATTTGGCTGTCACTGTCAAATACAGAATAGGTAAAAAATGGTTGGGTGCCTGAGAAGACAACTTTATCTTGATCCTTACACACTACTGAATGATCCAGTGTCACTCACTTGTGTATACAAATTTACAATCGCCACCCCCTTCTCCTCTTATCTGTGTTCATTTCTGTCATTGTGAGGGAAGGAAAAACAGGCTATGTACCCTGCTATTGAAAGTAATGTCTTAAAAGGTTAGATACAAGAACTAGAAATTCATTTTGACCATGTAATCACTACAGTTTTAGAAGACTTGTGGAATAATTGTGGATGTGCTTTATGATGCCCATGCATACTTCAGTAAAATATTGATTTATTTTCTGATCAATCTCTTATGATGAACTAATAAATATATAGTCAACAACCCATTCAATCAATATGTCATAGTCACACACACACACACACACAGGGAAGTGCATCTCAATCGATAGTTAAGACATGACTGTAATGTACAATCAAAAGTTATTGATTGCATTTCTGTTTCTACATGTAATTTCATAATCTATTAGACAAAGCATGATTGTATTCATGAACAAAGTATCTTAGTGCTGTCATTTGATGAAAAACAATCAACAATTTTCTGCCGTGGCTGACTTAGTTTGACCAAATCTATTCTAAATTGAGTTTAAATCATAAGAAAAGTTATGCCTATTCGAATATTTGAAGATTACATTGTTTTAAATTAGTCACACATCAGTCAGATAATAAAATCGAAGCGTGTATGCTACCTTTAGATAGCACAGTAGTCTGTAGCAAAAATATTTGCAATGAGATTATTAATACCGTTTGTTTTTTACACCTGGGAAAAATTATTACAAGACTAAAATAACTTAGGTTTACACCACCTTTGAATTCTTGATGAATGCAGAACATCATAACATATGGTGTTATTGATTTTAAATCCCCTTTGGTCTGACTGTGTTAATGCAACAATACAAAAACATGAAATGGAAATGACTTCAGTTACGCAATTAAAATAAGCAAAATGAAAGCAGTTTTTTTGTAAATTAATTATTGGGTTTGCTTTAAGGGATTTTGCTAGTTACAGATTTTGGTTCCCAAAGTGTAATGCTTTCATTTTAACAGTAGAAGTGAATTTATGCTTACATTTTTCAGTTATGGCTGACTTACAGAAAGTTTGGAACCCCTGTCAGTTTTTATTGCTATCTGTGGCTCTGTTATAGGGATTTTATGTTCTGGGAGTAACTCTATTGGACAGGAGGTGATGCAACAATAAGAAGCTGACAGGGGTTCAAGTCTTCCTTCACCTAATGTGGCCTGAAACTCAAAATGAAAATTTGTTATCTTTCAGCTAACCAATTTGATTATTATTTTCATCCAGCCAGTATGTCAGAGAATGTCTGAACAATTAATTTAATCAGTGAAATCAAAATCAAAGTTTAATCCATTGATAAACCACAGTGCCTCCAATACAAAAAAAGTAATTATATCAATTAATTAAGATGACTCTATTAATTATTATGAGTTATTTTTACATGCAGAAAGAAAAAGAATCGAACTACGTAAATGTGTGTGCCAAGATGGTCAAAGAAAAAAATAATAATAACAAAAATACAAAAAAGAACAAAAAAAATTACTCTAGTGGTTATGTTATCATTGGAGAAATACTGAGTTAGAGCAAGGATTATTGGACCTATTTATTTAAGCAAACAAAAATCACCAAGATAATATATATATATATATATATATATATACATATATATATATATATATATATATATTATATTTACCAGGTAGGCTTTCGACTGGCTGTTGACCAGACTCTAACAAGATGGCTGCCAATCAATGCGTGAAGTTTGTCTTCCCCAAAATGGCATTTAGCTAAGTTGTAACTGTGTGTTCTGGCTTCAAAGAAATGTGTCAGGAGATGACTCTCTGGATTTTCAATGAGATGTGTGATGATTCCCAGTAGGTGATGGGCATCTGTTCTAATGATGAGGTGTATGTTGTCGCTTGATGATGAAGTCTGTACTAGATGAGGCTGTGATTCGATGTGTGTCCCCCATCACCTCACTTTCTATTTTTATATAGTGGAAAATAATACACTAAGTAAAACTCTAGAAACCTGGTCTAAAAGGTGAAACCTTTTTTTTCTATAATGGATCAATTATATGTTTATACAAGCTTTAGCTCCCTGAGCCACAATGACCATCGCACTAATGGAACATGAGTTGTAGATATAGTAATTTTTAGCAGGGATCCCTGAAACAGAAAAGTTATTTCAAGAGTTCCTTTGTGTTGAAAAGTTTGAGAAAGGCTGGGCTACACATTTGAGCATGTTTAAGCGTAAAATCTGCACAATGGTGTGGTAGTTGACACAGAGTTGTCTGCCTTTTTTTTGCGTATCGAAATGCATAGCACATTTTCACAGGTAGGCACAACTGTGTATGAGCTCATTGGTTACTATAGTGCTGCATTTAGATGCGCATCTGAACTCAGTGGGCCAGATTCTCAAAAGAGATACGACGGTGTATCGCAAGAAACACCGTCATATCTCAGTTTTTTTCCCTGGGTATCTATGCGTGTGATTCCCAGAATCACTTACGCATAGATACGGCGAAGATCCGACAGGTGTAAGACACTTACACCGTCGGATCTTAGATGTAATTCCTTCGCTGGCCGCTAGGTGGCCTTTACGTTGATTTCTCATTTGCCTATGCAAATGAGCCTAATATGCCGATTCCCGAAAGTTTTTAAGCCGCGGCTTCCGTAAGCGTAAACTTACCCCTGCTATATGAGGGGTAGGCTTACGAAGTTCCGTTGTATGCCATGCTAAGTATGGTGTCGGGTCAGCGTTGTCTTTTTCCGCCGTTTTACTAAGTCGTTCGCGAATAGGACTTTACGTCAATGACGCTCACGTCGGCTTCATTGACGTTTTCTGTCGTGAGCTGGAACATGCGCACTGGGCTATTTTCACGGCCGGCGGATACACAGTTCGATCGGCGCGGGGCCGCACTTAATTTAAATACAAGCCGCCCCTTTGAATCACGTGGGTATACGCCGGGCCATTTACACTACGCCGCCGCAAACTACGGAACAAGTGCTTGGAGAACACAGCACTTGCTGCAGGAAGTTGCGGCGGCGTAGTGTAAATGGCTTACGCTACGCTGCCGCAGATTCTACGAGAATCTGGCCCAGTGTTTTTTTTTTTGCCCATGTTAATGAGCCCTTACACAAAATTATATACGTTAAAAACCTACATTAAACAAATTATTTGACATATGTGAGACATTGAAACATTATTGATCTCCTTTCTTTTATTAGTGCCTAGAAATGTTTTGCCGGTGCCAGATCTATTTACCGCCTGTGAGATAATGGATAAAGTGGGTTACTGCAACTCACCTCTCCTGATTATGGGCACTGTCTGAGTTTACACATCATTTTTGATTTCCAGCCAGATGTGAAGTTTTATTCTGTGAAAATTATTGCTAGGTAACTGATCACAGTTGGCTTGTGTACATGTGCTAAAGACTACAACAGGCTTTCTAGATGAATAGTGTTTTTATTATAATACCAACTAGGATTGTTTAAGCTGTCACCTGTCATGCCACACTATTCTGTTCAATTAGATGCCTGATATAAGCATACCCTGACTTCTTAAGCATAATGTCAAAATAATAGTGTGAATTTCATTAGCCAGCATTTGGTGACAGCTCACAGGATGTAATCATTGTGGTCACGATAGAAGCAAAACAATATTTCATGGACCAGTGGCGAAGCTAGACATTCTTTCATTTGGGGCAAAGACTCAGTTTGGCACCCTCCGTACTGAAACAAGCTTATTCAGTGCCCGGGGCAAAGAAGCCAAAGATGCCAACCGCCAAAAAAAAGGACAGCTTTCCCCAATGAATGAATGGGAAGTGTTCTGCTCTGTGCTGAGCGGCTTCCTGTTCATTTACAAACTGAAGCACAGCAAACACAACTGTGTTCATTTACAAAAGGAAGGGGTCGGTAAAATACAGTATTTATCGGCGTATACCGCGCACTTTTTTGCAAAATCAGGGCAAAATCGTGGGTGCACGGTATACGCCGATACCCGCTTTCCCGCGCTGCTTTCGAATACTGCACCCGCATATACCGAGCGCAGTACACTCGGGTATAGTCGGGCAGACTCGGCTCCTCTCGCGCTGACGTCCTGGACGTACAGGACGTGAGCGCGAAAGGAGCCAAGCCTGCCCTACTATACGTGAGTGTACTGCACTCGGTATATACAGGCGCAGTACACTCGTGAATAGTCGGGCAGACTGTGTACGACGCAGTATTCAAAATCGGCACGGGAAAGCGAGGATCGAGCGGGGAGGACGCCGCAGAAGGACGCCGGACCCGACGAAGAGGACACCCGAAGCCGCCGATGGACGCTGCGCAATACACCAAAACTGTAAGTATAAAAAACTTTTTTTCCACAGGAATGGGGGCCACTTTAGGGGTACGTGCTATATGCTATACCCCGAAAAATACGGTACATTTACTGGCCTCTTTACATACAGAGTGCAGGGTTCAGGGGTGCGCTGTGTACAGCGTGCAGGGTTCAGGGATACACTGTGTTCAGAGTGCAGGGTTCAGGGGTGTGCTACATACAGGGTTTAGGTGTGTGCTATGTAGAGAGTGCAGGGTTTAGGGGTGTGCTACGTACAGGGTTTAGGTGTGTGCTATGTACATAGTGCAGGGTTTAGGGGTGCGCTACGTACATAGAGCAGGGTTTAGGGGTGTGCTACGTACAGAGTGCAGAGTTTAGGGGTGCGCTACATACAGGGTTTAGGTGTGTGCTATGTACATAGTGCAGGGTTTAGGGGTGTGCTACGTACATAGAGCAGGGTTTAGGGGTGCGCTACATACAGGGTTTAGGTGTGTGCTATGTACATAGTGCAGGGTTTAGGGGTGCGCTACGTACAGAGTGCAGAGCTTAAGGGTGTGTTATGTACAGAGTGCAGGGCTTAGAGGTGCACTATGTACAGACTACAGAGCTTGGGGGGTGCACTACATGCAGAGTGCAGGGCTTAGGGGTGTGCTACGTACAGCATTCAGAGTTTAGGGGTGCCCTATCTACAGAGTGCAGGGCTTAGGGGTGTGCTACGTACAGCATTCAGAGTTTAGGGGTGCCCTATCTACAGAGTGCAGGGCTTAGGGTGAACTATGAACAGTGTACAACAGATGATGCTATAGGCAGGTAAGCCAGAAAGTCAGAGACTCCCAGGCAATAACTGTGCAGCCAGCTGTCTAGCCTCATTCTCTTCTGGTCCCTTAGCCACCCTCCCCCACTCCACTGCCTGGCTGGCTGTGCAGTGGGCAGGTTGAGTAAAGGCAATCTATTCAGGATTGAAAGCGGGGGAAGGGAAGACCAAGAGAAAAAGTGCGGAGGAGGGTTATGTTGTGACTATTTTGTGGCTGCCTTATCGATCATGCTGAACTTCTCCATGCTCAGAATTTTGCCAGCCTGTCCACTGCACAGCCAGCTGGCAGGAGTAGAGGGTTATGAGGGTGGAACCAGAGGAGCCCGTGTCGGACAGCTAAAGAACATGGGGGTATAGACAGGAGTGACGGCTGATGTGCCATACTGGTACTGATCCCTGTATTTTCCTCCTGCTGCAGCAGCTGAATGCTGGCGGGAGGGAGAGGAGGAGAAGGGGGGTTTCATCTGCTGTGCGAAGTCTCTCAATGCAGTGAAATGCCAGAAATGAAAGGGTGAATACACACATGTCCAAAGGTCCCTTGCAGGTGCCAGCGAGGGAAGACATCACTCCTGCACAGGATCTAGTCATCCTGGCACTCAGAGCCTGGTCCGGCACTATAAAATGATTTGTGCATGCACAGCTCAGTTACCAGTGCCAGAGAAGACAGCTGGCAGGCAGGTAGGGGCATTTTATTGCAAAAGAGACATTGCAGGTCTGCTTGTTGTTGCTTACAGCAGTAGTTCAGTTTCATGCTAAACTAAATCCAAACTTACTTATTTTCGATGTTTTGACGAATTTTCGTCGTTCAATTTCTACCTATGTTCACTGTATTCACTGAATACAGTGAATAGGTAGGAATTGAACGATGAAAATTTGACAAAGCATCGAAAATCGTCGAATTTTCGTCGTTTAATCTCTATCTATTCACTGTATTCAGAACGACGATTTTCGATGCTTTGTCGAATTGAACGAATAAAATTCGTCAAGGCATCGAAAATCGTCGGATCTGAACGAAAACGAAAATAAAGCATTTTTTATGTCGGATCTTTCGGTTTTTGTTTCTTGCGCTTTCGTTTTCGTTCGTTAAAAGGATAACGAAAATACCAGTTTTTCGGACGAAAATGCATTCTAACGAAAACGAATGCACATGTCTAAACAGGAATGAGTTTTCAAATGTTACCAAACCTTGGCTGTTCAGGCAATCGGATGAGCAGCTGTGGTGTGGGGTGGCATAGATGAATGTAATCCCTGACCTTTCTGTTTACTTGCAGAACAAAGGGGCTGGGAGCTGTCATTTTGCCAACAAAAATTATAATTTTTTTGCTGTTATAAGATGTATACATTACACAAGTCCACCAATTCACAGGCAGGTTCAGAGCAACCCCAGTCATGTTATTTTAGGGCATTTATAATTTTTATATTTTAATCTGTGTATTGAGTTTTACGCATGTAAAGAGGAAGAAAACACCCAAAGAGGGCTCATAAGTAAAAAATACAAGAACATATACAGTGCCTGCCGCCGAGAATGTGTTTTTAGCACGACAGCATCGCGCTGAATCTCGGCGACAGGCTGCCGATATCTCGCACTCGCTGGAATAGTAAAAGCACATTCCAGCGAGTGCGTCATAGAAGCGACGGGGATCCGACGCGGATTCCCGCCAATTCTACACGTGGGCGGAGTTTTGGTATGAATCCTGAAGGAGAAATCCCCGCCGGATTTTTTAAAAAAATCCGGCATGGGTTCCCCCCTCAGGAGCATAACGGGCCCTTAGGTCTGTTATGGGTTGTAAGGAGACCCCCTACGCCGAAAAAACGGCGTGGGGGTCCCCCCACAATCCATAACAGACCCGTATCCAAAGCACGCCGGCCGGCCGGTCAGGAAGGGAGTGGGGGCGAGCGAGCGCCCCCCCCTCCTGAGCCGTACCGGGCAGCATGCCCTCAACATGGGGGGGTTAGGTGCTCTGGGGCAGGGGGCGCACTGCGGCCCCCCACCCCAGAGCACCCTGTCCCCATGTTGATGAGGACAGGGCCCCTTCCCGACAACCCTGGCCGTTGGTTGTCGGGGTATGCGGGCGGGAGGCTTATCGGAATCTGGAAGCCCCCTTTAATAAGGGGGCCCCCAGATACCGGCCCCCCACCCTAAGTGAATGAGTATGTGGTACATTGTACCCCTACCCATTCACCTGCAAATAAAAAGTGTAAACACAAATAAACCACACAGGGTATTGAAATATTTTATTAGTTGGCCGCCGGGGGGGGGTGTGTATGATCGCTTTTATAAAAGCGCCCCCCTCCGGCGGGCTTCTGTGGGGGGTGGGTGCCGCCGTCTGTGCCGCCGTCAAATTCAGAGCGCCCCCTGTGGTTAACTCCCAAACTCCAACTGTCATTTCCACAGTAAACAATGCAATTTAAATGCATTTTTTGCTGTGAAAATGACAATTGTCCCAAAAATGTGTCAAAATTGTCCGAAGTGTCCGCCATAATGTCGCAGTCATGAAAAAAATCGTTGATCGCCGCTATTAGTAGTAAAAAAAAAAAAAATAATAAAAATGCAATAAAACTATCCCTTATTTTGTAAACGCTATACATTTTGCGAAAACCAACCGATAAACGCTTATTGCGATTTTTTTTACCAAAAATATGTAGAAGAATACGTATCGGCCTAAACTGAGGAAAAAAATATGTTTTTTTTTATATATTTTTGGGGGATATTTATTATAGTAAAAAGCAAAAAATATTGAATTTTTTTTTAAATTGTCGCTCTATTTTTGTTTATAGCGCAAAAAATAAAAACCGCAGAGGTGATCGAATACCACCAAAAGAAAGCTCTATTTGTGGGGAAAAAAGGACACCAATTTTGTTTGGGAGCCACATCGCACAACCGCGCAATTGTCAGTTAAAATGACGCAGTGCCAAATCGCAAAAAGGGCAAGGTCCTTTACCTGCATTTTGGTCCGGGTCTTAAGTAGTTAATTCTACCAAACCATGAAAGTCTCTTAAATGCATAAGATGTCAAGGTTGTTTGAATTTTATTGAGCATCGGAAGAAAATTTAGGGAGTATAATTGTGATGTTGAGGCTGGGATATTAATCCCTAAGTATTGAATCGTCTCTGAACAGGTTCTGAAAGAAAAGTTATTCGATATTCGCTTCATATTTGTTTGCAATAAAGATATATTGAGAAGTTCTGATTTATTACAGTTACCGTATTTATTGGGGTATAGCGCGCTCCCGCGTATAGTGCGCACCCCTAAAGTGGCCCCCATTCCTGTGAAAATTTTTTTTTGGACTTACAGTTTTGGAGTCTTGCGCGGCGTCCATCGGCAGTCTCATCGGGTCCGGCTGCGGCTTCGGGTGTCCTCTTCCTCGGGTCAGGCGTGCGTCTGCGGCTTTGGGTGTCCCCTTCGTCGGGTCCGGCGTGGGTCTGCGGCTTCGGGTGTCCTCTTCGACGGGTCGGGAGTCCTTCTGCGGCGTCCTCCACGCTCGATCTCCGCTTTCCCGCGCCAAGTTTGATTACTGCGCTGACATATACCGAGCGCAGTACACTCGTGTATAGTCGGGCAGGCTCGGCTACTCTCGTGCTCATGTCCGTCAAGGATGTGAGCGTGAGAGGAGCCGAGCCTGCCTGACTATACACGAGTGTACTGCGCTCGTTATATGTCAGTGCAGTATTCAAAACTCGGCACGGGAAAGCGGGTATCGGCGTATATCGCGCACCCACGATTTTGCCCTGATCTTCAGGACAAAAATAAGGTGATAAATAAGGTAACTTTAAAATTCCTAACTTCACAAAATCTCTGGAATTCTAGAAGTATAGAAGTAAAAGAGGTATGTGGTTTTGTTACAAATAATAGCAAATCATCTACAAAAAGAGGCAATTTTGCATGTAAGGGGCCTACCTAAATGCCCATTATGTTTAAATTGTGTCACAGTGCATTTGCCAGGTGTTCCATCGTAATAACATATAACAGGGGTGATAAGGGCAATCCCTGGCATGTTCCATTAAAAATAGGGAAACCAAGGTATGAGGGGAAAAAAAAGCGTGATGGGGGGACAGAAAAAAAGAAAGTAGGGGGGGGGGTCCTGAAAAAGAAAAGGGGGGAAGGGGGAGAAGGGGGAGAACGTATTTATTCATATGTCCAAAAAAATTCAAACTTTATTTTAATTAGCTGATCCCTTATTATTAGCATCTTGTGAATCCCAGGTCGACATCTACCACTTCCACTTTGCTGGACCGCGATAACGGCTAGTCTTCCTGGCTGGCGGTGCTCCTCTGGAGGAATCAAAAAATGGGGATTACTACAAAAAGTAGTAAAAAGGCGGACTTTGTCAGGCAATCACAAAGACATATAATTTAAGAAAAAAATATTTAATCATATATCATAAAATCCAAAAACAAAAACTAAAATACACAAAAACAGAATATACAGAATACATATTAGCAATAGTAGCTTGCATCTCGCCTACGCGTTTCGCCAAACGGCTTCTTCAGGGCGAGTTTGAGAGAGAGCTGGTAGTATATGATTGCTAAATTCATATATCAAAAGCGTTTGCTGTCCATCTGATTGTATCAAGGATTATGTAAGTATCCAAGTGGCACATGAGAGCTCAATGCGGCAGACAGAGTGTATCAAGTATACAAAAGAATGTCTGGTATGGTTAGCAGCGAAACATCATCCAAGATGAATAAATGTATTTCTGGGGTAGAGCCAGAAATAGAGAGGAGAACCCGGGACTGATCACAGCAATAGAACATAGACCATAGCCAGAGAGGAGTAGAGTCCAATCGCAATAGGCTAAACCGGATTGTGATGTCCAATATAGGACAATCCGCTGGATCAAGAGTCTGGATATGAGTCACAGTTGTTATGTCCCGGGGGGAGTCAGACCTGTGCTGCACGCCCTGTGCTGCACGCGCTGATCCCTTATTATTAGCATCTTGTGAATCCCAGGTCGACATCTACCACTTCCACTTTGCTGGACCGCGATAACGGCTAGTCTTCCTGGCTGGCGGTGCTCCTCTGGAGGGTCAAGACAGTTTGGGACAGAAATATGATTTTGTCCAAGAAAATCAAAAAACGCTGGGAGATGCTCCAGATCAGTAAGGACAAACATCTCAGATCCACGTGTTACTTGAATACTAAAAGTGTGACCCCATGTATACGTAGCGCCCGCTTGACAAATTCGATCTAGTAAGGGACGAACCATCCTTCCCATATATAGTGTATTCCGAGACAGATCTGGGTACAGGTGAATAGTGGAGTTTTCAAAATCAACCAGGCCATGACTCCAAGCCTTACACATAATTTCTTCCTTTAAAGTGTACTAGTGCACTCGGCATACTACATCCCTAGGGCGGCTGGCCTGATCCCTCATCTCCCTCCCCACTTGGTGTACTCTGTCTAGTTCAATACTAGAAGCAGGTTCCCTGTTTAGAACCTGATTTAGGATAGCAGTCACTTTTGGATTTAAATTAGCGCCTAAGATATCCTCCGAAATTCCTTTTAAGCGAATGTTATTTCTGTGACTGCGATTTTTGCTGTCTTCAATGCAAAGTCGTAATCAAGTTTCAATTTGATGGACATGTGCATCAACACCTCGCTATAGCGATTCTAACCACTCATAATATATATGAGATTAGCCGTTTTGTCCATTTATGAATGGCAGGGTCTACTTTATGGAACACAGCCACTTCTGTAGATCTGAGAATATTTGTGTCGTAACTGACCAGATGAAGTTAAAAAATGTTTTCCAAAATCTGGTAACTTTAAAACATTACCACCTGACATGGTGCATGGTAGGTACCCTGCTAACTGCAACGCCTGTAACAGGCTGAAGACATTGATGGATGCATTTGTGTGATCTTGGCCCGCATTAGATACCATCATAAAAGAGTTTTACAATTAAATTTTATCAGGGTTGCATTAATAGAGACGCTAGATTGCTGGCAATATCCTGCCATTCCGATTAGTCAAAACTTGCATTTAGATCCTGTTCCCACACTTATATGTAGTTAAGTTTATAGCTCAGGTCAATTAGTAAGTTATATACTATATAGGCATACCCCAATTTTAAGTACACAATGGGGTGTATTTACTAAAGCTGTAAAGTGAAAAATCAAGCCTACTTCTGCAGAAAAAACATTTGAGGTTAATAGTTGACAGAGAGCGCTGATTGAAGTAAAGTTGAGATTTCTGGCTGGTACCCGCTCCCACTTTCACTTGGATTTCCTAAACCTTCACTGGAGGAAAGGAGCATTTAAGCAGAAAAAACACTTGATGTGCATTTAGTGTTTGAGGGTTCATTCATTCCAGTATCCAGCATAACATAATATTCTGGCCAATGGAATCAATTAACGTTTTAACACACCTAAACATGTCTAAATGCATGTGTAATATGCGGCTGTAGGCATGTATTTTAAGCAGCTTTTTCCTCCCAGGAGTAAAAGGCATTCAAAGGAGAAAATCAAATTGCCCAGGAGGCATTAGGATCGTTCCCGGATCAACTACCCTGGGTGTTATTACCTATAAATGCTAAAAATTTCTATAAATTGCCATTTGCAGGAAGCCCTGCCTCTAACTATAAAGCTTCTATTTATTTATTTTTTATCATAAAAATCACAAATTACTTCCAAAAAATGCTTTTTCTTGTTAAATGTACATTTTCTAAATTTAAACAATAAAGAAATATATTATAATCACCTTGCAATGTATAGTGCTCTCTGTATCAAATATCATGACATTTCCCACGCATACATCAATTTGATTTTAACATAATGAATGGTTGTGTAGTAAAGAATTGGAAACTGGTCATTCATAAGAGGTAATTTACACAGCTTATAGGAGATTTTATCTGCTATTAAACTTTATGCTTAGCTGCCGATATTCATATATTCAGCAAATTGATTTGATGTCTTTTAACTGGTATCCGGATAATTAGAGCTAGAACTGTTTCCCATTAAATGTTGCCTTTAATGGTTCCTCTCCCCCTCCTCATCAGTATGCTAATTGGGTTGTTAAATAACACCTTTTTGTTTGTATTTTATACCTGATTTTAGACTCAATAATATAATCACTAGGTCTTTGTGCTTCGCTATGTTTAATAAAAACTGAAATTAAATGAATGAAAATGGTGGGCCAAGGGCATTGAAAGTGGGGAGGAAAAGTCTATGTGATAATCGATGTCCCACAGCCAGAAAATGTATATGATTGGCTGTAGCTTTTACCAGAATGAGAAGTTTTAGTACAAAAGAGGAGCCTGTACAACTGAGCAAGACTGAAGATGAGGATGGTGGGATAGTGAGGTTAAAAAATGCAGTTCCAAATTTCGAACCACAAAGATTTCTTGAGATTTGGATTAAAAGACACTTTAATTTTGGGACTTCAATGGTTTAAAACAGGATGTGATAGTTTATTTAAAGCTCAACTCAAGCCTTACTTTCACACCTTTCTTACCTCTACTTTCCATTCTGGGTGACGGCATCTATTTATAAAAAAGTTTGCTTTGCATATGTTCCAGCATTCATGCAAAAGTCATGAATAATACCTATAATCTTGGTAATTAGTGTGAAATTTCAGATTCTCTTTTTCGCAGAATAAATGTCATATTCGATCGCAAGAGAAAAAACCTTAGGAACATTCAACCAGAAAAGTTCAAATATTCGACCAATAAGAGAATATAGCCTACACTATAGGATAAACATATTTGACCAGAAGAGGAAATAATCTGAGGGAGACCTTTGCTCTGTGTACAAAGTGTATTGAGATTGCTACACTAAAAACTATAGAAACAGCACTCTGCTGTTTGCCTTCAGTAATCTGTTGCTCATCTGTAAAGGGTTTCAGTCAGGTACACAAAACAATAGAATTATGTCTATATATAGATCTATCTATCTATCTATCTATCTATCTATCTATCTATCTATCTATCTATCTACATCTATCTATCTATCTGTCTATCTATATAGATAGATATATAGATATGTATACTCACCGACCACTTTATTAGGTACACCTGTTCAATTGCTTGATAGCACAAATTGCTAATCAGCCAATCATTAGGCATGTGCATTTCGTTTCGCTCCGAATCGAAATTCGGACAAATTTTCCATTATTCGGACATTCGGATGCATACGAATTCCCGAATTGCTATATTAGCGAAAAATTTCGACCGTTTTCGGAATTCGTTCGTTTTCGACCGAATTTCGAATTTTTTTTTTTTTCGAATTCCGAATCGAATACCCGCGGACTAAATTCGATCGGAATTCGAAAAAAAAAAAATATATATTTTCGGATTTAATTCGAAAAAAATTCTATTCGAAAAGAGACTATTTGTTTTCTAATCTGGTTGAAATATTTTCGATTTCGACCGTTTTTTTTCGAAATTCGGTCGAAAACGAACGAATTCGAAAAACGGTCGAAATATTTCCGATTTCGACCGTATTTTTCGAAATTCGGTCGAAAACGAAAGAATTCCGAAAACGAATTCAACACATGTAACAAACCTAACTTAACGAAATTTATTAAATGACGAATTGAAACGAAACGAAACTAAACGAATTTTTCACTTTTGCACATGCCTACCAATCATATGGTAGCAACTCAATGCATTTAGTCACCTAGATGTGGTGAAGACGACATGATGAAGTTCAAACTGAGCATCAGAATGTGTAAGAAAGGGGATTTAAGTGACTTTGAACGTGGCTTGGTTGTTGGGGCCAGATGGGCCAGATGGAGTATTTTAAAAACTGCTGATCTACTGGGATTTTCACGCACAACTATATCTAGAGTTGACAAAGCATGGTCCAAAAAAGAGAAAATATCCAGTAATTGTGTGAACGAAAGTACCTTGTCAGAGGCCAGAGGTGAATGGGCAGACTGGTTCAAGATGAAAGGCAACAGTAACTCAAATAACCACTCGTTACAGCCATAGAATGTAGAATACCATGTCTGAATGCACAACACATGGAACCTTGAAGCAAATGGGCTACATCAGCAGAAAACCACACAGGGTGCCACTCCTGTTAGCTAAGAGCAGGAAACTGAGGCTACAATTTGCTGAGGCTCATGAAAATTGGACAATATAATATTGGAAAAATATTGCCTGGTTGCCTCAATTTCAGCTGCGACATGATGGTAGGGTCAGAATTTGGCATAAACAACCTGAAAGCATTGATCTGTCCTGTCTTGTATTAACGGTTCAGGCTGGTAGTGGTGGGGTAATGGTATGGAGGATATTTTCTTGTCGCACTTTGGCCCCCTTAGTGTTACTTAAGCATAGTTTAAACGCCACGGCCTACCTGAGTTTTGTTTCTAAACATGTCCATCTTCTGATGGCTACTTCCAGTAGGATAATACAACATGTCTCAAAGCTCAAATCATCAACTGGTTTCTTGAACATGGCAATGAGTTCACTATACTCCAAGGGCCTCCGCAGTCACCAGATATCAATCCAATAGAGCACCTTTGGGATGTGGTGAAATTAGGGTGACCACGTGGCCCAGATTGCCCGAAACAGTTCTGCATTTTACAGGTCTGTCCCAGGCACCTTCTTCATTCCAGGACAATACAGTGTCCCAATCTGATACCCCCAAAAAAGGCTTCCACATCACAGCTTTACTCACAGAGAGTACTTGTCCTGATCAGGAATGCCTGGAGGAGCAAATCCCCGCCCCCTGTTTGTGATTGGAGAAATCATAAATCCCGCCTCTTGATTCATTACAGCACAAGCTGATTTTTGGGAAAGGGGGTGTCCCTGAATTGTGGTTTGGAAATGTGGTCATCCTAGGTGGAATAGGAGGTTTGCATCATGGATGTGCAGCCGACAAATCTGCAGCAACTGCATCATGCTATCATATCAATATGGACCAAAATCTCTGAGAAATGTTTCCAACACCTTGTTGAATCCATGCCATAAAGAATTAGGGCAGTTATGAAAGCAAAAGGGGGCCCAAACCTGATACTAGCAAGGTGTACCAAATAAGTGAGTGTAATTTATATTGTAGCAGGGTGATTCTGTGCCACTGGGTAAAATGGTGGTTTAAACCAGATTTCCGAGGAAGGAAGCATTTTATTGATTCAGATGTGGGCTGCATTTATAATATAGCCAGAGATAGAGCTCAGGGCCTCACCCTCCTGAGGGAGGTCAGTGTGTGTGTGCGAGGGGAGCCGTGTGAAGTACATCAAGGTGTCCATGTTTGAACAGAGGCCCTAAACCTGAGACAAAGTTCATGTGGGACAGAACAGCACCTAGGGAGCTGTGCAGAGATAGTCCAAGAGGGACACACACAGCTAGGAAGCTGTAAGGAAGGTGCAGAGCTGAAGTGCAGCATCTGTGTAAAAAACACTGGGTCGTGGTTCATGGTCAAGTGGACCAAACAAAGGTACAACGTTCAGCAGGGACACTAAAGAGATACTTGGAGCAGTAAAGCTGCCACAAGAGAGCCAGGAGGCTGAATGTTATGTGTGTTGCATTGATGGTGAGACATACCTGTGTGAACTTTGATGTTTGTTTAAATAAAAGTGATCAGGAAAGCCCTGCAAACTATATCTGGTGTGGAGTAAACTTACAGTTTTGACACTACCATTGAGCTAAGAAACCCCTTATGTGTTACTATCTATATATAGATAGATATCTACATGATTACTCGTACCTTTTATTTTTGTTATTATATTGTGTACTTAATGATGTAGTAATTTAAATAGAGCTGTACATGATTACTAGTACATGGATTTTGTATACTATGTGCTCAGATGTTTGTGTATAACCTTTATATCTGCTATTAGGCTTGTATACATACTGCTTACATGAAGATAATATATATAGTATCTCACCCCTCACATTTTTGCAAATATTTTATTATATCTTTTCATGTGAAAACTCTGAAGAAATTACACTTTGCTAAAATGTAAAGTAAACATCCTGTATAACAGTGTAAATGTGTTGTCCCCTCAAAATAACTCAATACACAGCCATTAATGTCTAAACCACTACAACAAAAGTGAATACACCCCTTAGTGAAAATGTCCAAATTGGGCCCAATTAGCCATTTTTCCTCCCAGGTGTCATTTGACTCGTTAGTGTTACAAGGTCTCAGGTGTGAATGGAGAGCAGGTGTGGTAAATTTGGTGTTATCACTCTCATACTGGTCACTGGAAGTTCAACATGGCACCTCATGGCAAGTATCTGAGGATCTGAAAAAAAGAATTGTTGCTCTACATCTATAAGAAGATTGCCAAGACCCTGCAATTGAGCTGCAGCACGGTGACCAAGACCATACAGCGGTTTACAGGACTCCATTCAGAACAGGCCCTGCCATGGTTGTCCAGAAGTTGAGTGCACATGCTCAGCGTCATATCCAGAGGTTGTCTTTGGGAAATAGACGTATGAGTGCTGCCAGCATTGCTGCAGAGGTTAAAGGGGTGCCGGATCATCCCGTCAGTGCTCAGACTATACACCACACACTGCATCAAAATTATTTGCATGGTTGTCATTCCAGAAGGAAGCCTCTTCTAAAGATGATGCACAAGAAAGTCTGCAAACATTTTGCTGAAGGCAAGCAGACTAAGGACATGGATAACTGGAACCATGTACTGTGGTCTGATCAGATCAAGATAAACTCATTTGGTTCAGATTGTGCCAAGCATGTGTGGTAGCAGCCAGGTGAGGAGTATAAAGACGAGTGTGTCTTTCCTACAGTCAAGCATGGTGGTGGGAGTGTCATGGTCTGGGGCTGCATGAGTGTTGCTGGCACTGGGGAGCTACAGTTCATTGAGGGAACCATGAATGGCAACATGTACTGTGATATACTGAGGCAGAGCATGATCCCCTCTCTTCAGTTGCAGTTTAGAATAAAAAATAAATAAAAAAACGTCTGCTTCTGCTGTTGTCTGGGCAATAGTGTGACTGCCAGTGCCACCATGTTCCACCCTTATTACTTAGCATCCCCAGTAACATTGTTATAAGGAAATTAATGATATTTGGCCCAATGGTCTCATCCTAAAGGGTTACCAGCAGTAACACACTTTTCTGGAGCTTGGTTCAGATTCCTATTGCATTCAATGGGAAAGATTTCTGGTTCTAAAATGTTGAATTTCAGAGGTTCAAAGCATTTTTAAAAACATTTGATTGATGCACAGCTGATTCAACGTATCTCTTATTTTGACTCTGAATCAGAAATGATGGAGCCTATAAAATACATTACCCCGAACTTGGTGCATTCACTATTGCGTTAAAAAACAATGTGCAAAGTACAGTGAGGCACATGTTTCTGTGGTAGTGAGCTCTTGTAGAACACCATCCTGGGGTTCTCCTGGGCACAGAGTCTAATGCCGCGTACACACAATCACTTCGTCTGATGAAAACAGTTCGATGGACCGTTTTCATCGGACGAACCGATCGTGTGTGGGCCCCATCATTTTTTTTCCCATCGGTAAAAAAACTTAGAACCTGTTTTAAAATTATCTGATGGATAAAAAACCTATAGAAGAAAACGATCGTCTGTGGGCAAGTCCATCGGTTAAAAATCCACGCATGCTCAGAATCAAGTCGACACATGCTCGGAAGCAATGAACTTCATTTTCAGCACGTCGTAGTGTTTTACGTCACAGCGTTCTGACATGAACAGATTTTTAACTGATGGTGTGTAGGCAAGACTGATGAAAGTCAGCTTCATCGGATATCTGATGAAAAAATCCACCAATCGTGTGTACGTGGCATTAGTCCTCATCCTGCTTCTTCACCAGGGACACTGGTGGCGGGGATGGATATGCAGCAAGCTGGAACCAGGTCACAGCCAACATACTCCCAGCTGAGGATATGGAGATCACTAGTGTATGCAGCATACACGTACAGATGGCAGAAGACAGAAGAGGATCTGCAAAATGAGCTGAGGTCAGGGCGGGTGGCAGACAAATGAGAACGGAGACGTAGCCAGGGTCAGTACACAGGAAGTCAAACACTGAATACACAAAACACTAGGTAAGCAAAAGCTCAGAGAACTAGGAAGTTGCTCAGGCAACGTGAGCTGCACTGAACATGTCTTATATGAGGAAGCACACTAGGAGGCCAGGAAGTGATAGAAGGGAAGGCAATAAAAACCTGCAGTATAGCAGGCATTGCCCATAGGTGAGCACAGAAGCCAAACAACACACGTGAATAGAATCACAGGTCTAGCAGAACTACTTTTTTTAAATCTGAGTGGCACAAACAGTTAGATGGTGAAGTTAAATGTTTTCAATCAGCATATTATCATCAATTTTTTGCACTGCCCTATCACTAAAAGAAGCTTTTGTGTAAATTTTGTGCCAATAACTTAGTAAAATTGTTGGTATTTGTGTACTCTCAGTGAATATTTTTTATTCAGTAATGTCTGAAAATCTGCTATTAGCAATTTAAAAAAAAAAACATATTAAATTCAGGGGTTAATTGCATATTTTGGCCTTTTAAATGCTATGTCTGCTTTATACTTTTCTTCTCTGGTTGCTATGCTATGTAAGTCTTAATTTCAAAATGTGTTAATTTAAAGAGGGAAAGCAAAAATTTGGCTTCAACTCTAATACCCAAAATGCAGGCAATTTAGGATTTATATTGATTTGCATTTCGTTTACACCCAGAATGTGCTGTGCTGACCTTTACCACCATGATGCAGATATTTTGTTGGACAGTGTGAAAAGTGGTCAGGAAAATAAATCTATCTCATTAGTCAAGAAAACTACATTTTCATGGAGTAAATTGACTGAGTACATTTCTGCTGACCTTTTATAGAGCAAGCAGTAAATTCATACACCCAAATGAATCTAGAGGAGTGTGGTAATTTTAGAACTTAATATTCAGAAACATAAAACACTTGAAAGTTTTTAATATCTGGGAAAAAAATAATGAATAGATTGGTTGATTGTGCCAACTTATGTTGGTTGTAAAACATTGTTGGCCAATCAGAGCATAGCTCATTTAATTTATAATGAACTTATGTTGGTCTGTTTTCTTTATTTTTTATATTATATATATATATATATATATATATATATATATATATATATATATATATATATATATATATATATATATATATATATATTTGGGGGGGGGGGGGTTAAACTTATTTATTTATGAGAGATCTTGAAGAAAATATAGTAGTTGCTGACTGTGTATTACATACAAGAGAATGTGAACGGTAAGAATGGTAACCTATCAGCCACAACCGATACATATTTCACCTAAAGGTGAATGCCCAACAATTGATCTTCTTTCTTGTACATAGTGTTTCCTGAGTGTGGTGGAGGGCCATTGCGCATATACACACACATTTTATTTATTTTCATTTGCATGTTTTATTTGCACAAACATTTTTCACCTAGGGCTTTTTAGATTGTTCATTTATTGGTTATCATCAGTGTTATTTTGTTGATATATTTATATTTCTGCAGTTTGATATATTATTATTACACGGGATTTTGCCAACAGTTTGTGCAGTGCTTTACAACATGAGGAAAGACAGTACAGTTGCAATACAATTCAATACAAGAGGAATTAGCGGACCCTGCTCATTTAGAGCTTACACTCTAGAAGGCAGGGTCAAATACAAAAAAAGGTAATAACTGTGGGAGATGAACTGATGGAGAAAATTAAAATACAGTTGTTAGGTGTGGGTAGGGTAGGCTTCTCTGAAGAGGAGGGTTTTTAGGCATCATCTAAAATCTAATAGAGTAGGAGATAATTGGACAGGTTGGAGTAATGAGTTCTAGAAGATTGGAGAGGCTCTGGAAAAGTCCTGTATATAACTACTGATTATTATTGTTTTCTACACTTTTACTTTTTTTTTATTTTAGCATGGAGAGATTTTGTTCATTTTTATACTGCTGCCCATACTTCCTGCTGTTATATGCTTCTTACTTCTCTCCTGTACATATTGGTCTACCTTATACCCGTCTCAAGTCCTCCCCTGCACATAGCAACATATGTCATACCCTCCACGCTGTTCTCCTGCACATCTAAAACAATTAATAAATATTTTTGGTAATATGCTCAGCCTTGCTCCTGATGGAATGGGCGTATCTTTTCAAGTAAAAATAAAATAAAATTAATGATGTATTAATAAATGCGGAGCTGCATAAACTGTGTTTTTATAACTGACTGGAGTTCAGCTTCACAACAGAAAATCTATTTAACAGTTCTTTAGTAAATTATCTCCTTATTGTAATCTTACACTGCAAGAATAAGTGAGATATTTACAGTCATTTTCAATGTCTTAATTACTGGAAGGTACTACTTGCACACATTAAATTACTACAATGAAAGGTATGAGGTTGTATTTGTAATGCTTTATGATGTGATCCTCATACTATAAACATCTCTGTGCTCAGCAATAGGAAGCCCTAATGAAAGCTGTCGGCAGGCATCAGTACTTTCCCTTTGTTAATTCTAGAGTAGACAAAGAAAGGGAGACAATAGAAAATTGTAATTGATTACTAGCACAATTATGTCATTTTTTTGTTGTCGGTTGTCTGTTTCAAGCATTCTCTTTATTTTCTTCCTTTTTTTTTTCTTTTCTTTTCTTCATATCTTCACTACTTTATTGTCTAACCCTTTTCCTCTCCCCATTTCTCTCTTCTTCTCATTTGTTCTTTCTTTTCTTTAATACCGTTTCTTATTTTCTTCTCTTGTCTGTACCTCATGGCAACTTTACATCTCCAAAGAGACTGCCATGTTGCTGCAGAAACTGCTTCACTGCATAGAGAAATTAAACTTATTTAGCCAGATTCAGGTACCTTTACGCCGTCGTATTTCCAGATACGCCGTCGTAAGTACAAATGTGCGCCGTCGTACTTTTACGCCGATTCACAAAGCTAGATACGCCGTAAAACAAGGCTTCAGCTGCCCGATGTAATTTGCCTACGCGGGCGGATCTTGGGCGCATAGTTACGCTGGATGCATACGGCGTTCCCATATTAAATATGCAAATGAGCAAGATACGTCGATTCACGAACGCACGTACGCCCGACGCAGTAATCTACGCCGTTTACGTAAGGCGTTTTTCCGGCGTAAATCTAAACCACCAAAAAAGGTGGTGCATCCCATACAAAGGTATGGACGTCGGAACAGCCGTCATTTTTACGTTGTTTACGTAAGTCGTACGTGAATGGGGCTGGGTGTAAGTTACGTTAGGCAGTGTTCTATCCGACATGATTCTGAGCATGCGCACTGGGATACGTCCACGGACGGTGCATGCGCCGTTCGGCCCATCATTTGCATGGGGTCACGGTTCATTAACATATCAAGCCCACCTTCCACCTACTTTGAATTAGGCGGGCTTACGCCGGCCCATTTACGCTATGCCGCCATAACTTGGGGGGCAGGTGCTTTGTGAATACAGCACTTGCCTCTCTAAGTTGCGGCGGTGTAGCGTATATTCAATACGCTACGCCCGCCTAACGATACGCCGCCCTACCTGAATCTGGCCCATAATGCATAGTGCAGCACTATAATTCTGGATTTAACTGCAGAGATGGAAAGATTGATTAGAATAGCTAAATGAAGTTTACCATTGATAATGCTTTTCTGCCTTATGGTATGTCATATCATTTCAAAGGCCACCAGGAGGGCTGTATGTCATTTCCCACACCAATGGGTGACCTTTGAAGAGCCTTTGTTGCATTCAGAAGCACTAATGGAATTCCACTATGCCATCAATTCTACCTTCTACTCATTTGCTCTCCTCAGACCCTAAGCCACCAAGTGGGTGAAATGTATACTTTATTTAACACAAATAAAAATGGAAATCATTTTGAACCAAAAAAAAAAACTAAATAATTTAACCACTTGCTTACTGGGCACTTAAACACCCTCCTGACCAGACCAATTTTCAGCTTTCAGCGCTCTCACACTTTAAACGACAATTACTCAGTCATGCAACACTGTACCCAAATGATTTTTTTGTCCTTTTTTTCCCCACAAATAGAGCTTTCTTTTGGTGGTATTTGATCACCTCTGTGGTTTTTGTTTGCGCTATTAATGAAAAAAGACCAAAAATTTGGGAAAGAATGTTTTTTTCTGTGATAAAAATGTGCAAATTATTATTTTTCCTTCATAAATTTTGGCCACAATTTATACTGCTAAATGTCTTTGATAAAAATAACCCAAAGTTTTGGGAAATTATTTTGTCTGTGTGAAAGTTTTAGAGTCTACAAGCTATAGTGCAAATCATAAAAAAATATCACATCTGATCACACCTGATGTACTGAAGGCCTCTCTCATTTCTTGAGACCCTAACAAGCCAGGAAAGTACAAATGCCCACAGATGGAACTGAGGCGGCACAGATGGCACTGAGACGGCACAGATGGCACTGAGGCGGGTACTGATGAGATGAGTACTGATGTACACCGATGAGGCCTGTGTTCTGGTGGACACAGGTGGGCACTGATGAGGCAGCACAGGTGGGCACTAAAGAGGCAGCACAGGTGGGCACTAATGAGGCGGAACTGATGGCACTGAGATGGGTACTGATGAGATGGGTACTGATGTGCACTGATTGACTGCGGCACAGGTGGGCACTGATGAGGTGGCACAGGTGGGCACTGATGAGGTGGCACAGGTGGGCACTAATTGCAGATGTGCACTGAGGTGGCAGATGGGCCTTGGGCAAAGGTGGTTCTGGTGGCATAGGTGGGCACGGTGGTACTGGTGGGCGCACGGTGGGTACGGTGGTACTGGTGAGCGCACGGTGGGTACGGTGGTACTGGTGGCATGGTGGTACTGGTAGGCACAGTGGTACTGGTGGGCACAGTGGTACTGGTGGGCACATGTGGTACTGGTGGGCACGGTGGTACTGGTGGGCACTGTGGTACTGGTGGGCACACTGTGGTACTGGGGGGCACTTTGGTACTGGGGGGCATAGGTGGTCCTGGGGCACTGATTTGTAACTTTTTTTTTTTTCAAGTCGCTCTTACAGTTCTCTCTCCCTCCTCACACGCGCGCTGTCTGTGTGAGGAGCGGAGAGTTGGCAACGAGAGATGATCTCATATGTTTACATATGAGATCATCTCTCATTGGCCGCACAGATCGCGCTGTAAATAGCCGCTGTGATTGGCTTTTTACCACGATCTGTGTTTGGCTGTGTCCGAGGGACACGGCCAGCACAGGAGTTCCCCGCTGCGCGCTCCGGAGCGCGCGGGGAACGAGGAAAGGTGCGGCTGTAAAAACACGGCCTGTTAGGGATTCAGGGCTGCACGACTACAAAGTCGTACGGCTGTCAGCAAGTGGTTAAGATAATTGTTACACTGACACACATTTAACAAAAACCACAACATTGGCTAGCAGAAAGACGCCAAATGATCGCCGCCTCATTACCATGTATGCTCATCGCCACTGTTCCACCTTGCCTTCTAGCATCACTCTGTTATATTCAGGTCCGTTAATTATGTTTTCTGATGAAAAAGTACTGTAATTTGAAGTTTTCTGCTTGAAAAACAAACATTCCACGTTCAAACACCAAAAGCAGACTAATACTGCCTAGCTAGAAAAATATTTGAAAGCCGCAAGCACACTCTGAACTGCCTTTATGAATCTGGTGTTCCTATGTGTAGATGCTGTGTCGTATTAATGACAGCCATAAATGCAGTGGTATGTCCATTTAGATGTCCTCTAGGTAGCTCAGCCCTTTCCAAATCATAACAGCAATTGTAATTCAATGAAACGTCAAAAGATAGTGCGCTTATTCAACCTGTGAAACATATCTCTGAAAAATGATTTTGATAACACACTGCTAATTTATGTCAATAACTAGAATACCTAATGTGGATAAATGACTTTATATTTTTAGTATGTGACATATAAGAAAACTCCACTAACGTTATAAAGCTAAAATATATATATATATATATATTTTTTTTTTTTAAAGTATAAAGAAAAAAAAATGTGAAGAAAGTCCCAAACAAATTTATATAGGGCAAGAATCAACTTCTTGGGGGAAAATTGTACTAATATGTGCCATGCAACAGAAATCCAGTGATAACTTTTCCAGCACCACCACCTCTAGGTGAATTGCCTGCTCACCTTATGGGAAGACCCCCACAGGTCAAGTTACTCCTTAAAGAGGAGTTCCACCCAAATTTGGAACTTCCTCTTGTTCCACTCATCACCCCCATACATGCCACATTTGGCATGTAATTTTTTTTGGGGGGGAGTGGGGGCTTCAGTAGGAGTGGGACTTCCTGAGGGGCTGGTTAGGCGATTAGGCCTTAATTGCCTACACCAGCCCCTCCCTGTAGGCGATCACATGGGACACTGACATGTCCCATGCGATCGCCTCTCCAATCAGTGGCGAGCCGCGCCGCACGCGCATGCGCAGTGCGGCTCGCGAATGCGCCCGAATGCGCAGTGCGGCTCGCGCATGCGCAGTGGGTGCCCGGCCGTGAAGCCGAAGGCTGTCACGGCTGGGTGCCCACAGTCGAGATGGAGACGCCGGCTGGGGAGGGGGGGAGAGGAGCGGAGCCCCGGTCGGCGCGTCGCTGGAACGCAGGAGCAGGTAAGTGAGTGTTTATTAAAAGCCAGCAGCTACACTTTTTGTAGCTGCTGACTTTTAATAAACACAATTTTGGCTGGAACACCTCTTTAAGTATAAAGAAATTCCAAGACCATAAGAACTGCACTGTATTCAGGATTGCCTGCAGTCTTCAAAGCATACAGTGGTATTGCCCACTCACATTTACAGAATCTTGTACAATTAATTGCACATATTAAGAATCCATCAAGAGCTTGCCACTCACTGTTTACATCCTGATTTGTGAGACGCCAGAAGTAACGTCCCCTCCCGGTGCATTTTGTCACTGGTCACATGACATTCTCAAGGGAATGATTGCGCTATGATTGCCACGTGTATTCTGAGCAATTGTTAAGGAACAGATTCCACTGAATGCTACAAGGACTGCAGGCGATCCAGAATACAGTGTGTTTCTTCTTATGGTCTTGAAAGACCTTTAAGACGTGACTTGACCCGTGGGCGTCTTCCCCTAGGGCGAGCAGGCAATTTGCCTAGAGGTGGCAGTGGTGGTGAAGTTATCACTGGATTTCTGTTGCGTGGCACATATTGAAACAATTGTTCCCTAAGTACCGTAGTTGATTCTTGCCCTATATGAATTTGTTTGGGACTTTCTTCACATTTTTCTTTTTATTTATACTTTATATATTAAAAAAATAAAATTATATATATATTTTAGTTTTATAACATTCTTATATGTCACATACTATAAATATACAGTCATTTATCCACATTAGGTATTCTAGGTATTCTTTCTTTACATTTTTATTTTATTTATATGTATATACAGTACAGACCAAAAGTTTGGACACACCTTCTCATTCAAAGAGTTTTCTTTATTTTCATGACTATGAAAACTGTAGATTCACACTGAAGGCATCAAAACTATGAATTAACCCATGTGGAATTATATACATAACAAAAAAAGTGTGAAACAACTGAAAAAATGTCATATTCTAGGTTCTTCAAAGTAGCCACCTTTTGCTTTGATTACTGCTTTGCACACTCTTGGCATTCTCTTGATGAGCTTCAAGAGGTAGTCACCTGAAATGGTCTTCCAACAGTCTTAAAGGAGTTCCCAGAGATGCTTAGCACTTGTTGGCCCTTTTGCCTTCACTCTGCGGTCCAGCTCACCCCAAACCATCTCGATTGGGTTCAGGTCCGGTGACTGTGGAGGCCAGGTCATCTGGTGCAGCACCCCATCACTCTCCTTCTTGGTCAAATAGCCCTTACACAGCCTGGAGGTGTGTTTGGGGTCATTGTCCTGTTAAAAAATAAATGATGGTCCAACTAAACACAAACCGGATGGAATAGCATGCCGCTGCAAGATGCTGTGGTAGCCATGCTGGTTCAGTATGCCTTCAATTTTGAATAAATCCCCAACAGTGTCACCAGCAAAGAACCCCCACACCATCACACCTCCTCCTCCATGCTTTACGGTGGGAACCAGGCATGTAGAGTCCATCCTTTTCTGCGTCGCACAAAGACACGGTGGTTGGGACCAAAGATCTCAAATTTGGACTCATCAGACCAAAGCACAGATTTCCACTGGTATAATGTCCATTCCTTGTGTTCTTTAGCCCAAACAAGTCTCTTCTGCTTGTTGCCTTTCTTTAGCAGTAGTTTCCTAGCAGATATTCTACCATGAAGGCCTGATTCACACAGTCTCCTCTTAACAGTTGTTCTAGAGATGTGTCTGCCACAAAAGGTGGCTACTTTGAAGAACCTAGAATATAATATATATTTTCAGTTGTTTCACACTTTTTTGTTATGTATATAATTCCACATGTGTTAATTCATAGTTTTGATGCCTCCAGTGTGACTCTACAATTTTCATAGTCATAAAAATAAAGAAAACTCTTTGAATGAGAAGGTGTGTCCAAACTTTTGGTCTGTACTCTATATATATATAATTGTATTCGTTTTATTACATTAGTGGAGTTTTCTTCATATATATACTGTATGCCACATACTTTATAAAGTAATTTATCCACACTAGGTATTATAGTTATTGACGGAAATTAGCATTGTGGTATCAAAGTATATTTTCTTGCACAGATATATGTTTCACAAGTTGAATGAGCGCACCGTTTTTTTACTTTGTATCATTATTGTGGTTGTGAGATCACTATTCCAATGGTTGCAGCTGTTTATTCGTTTTACTTTATTTAACTTTATTTGATTCTGCTTTTGTTCACATTATCCACAATATTTTCACGTAGCACGTAATAGTAATTAACTGTCAATATGTACTGTAAATGAAATACGTATTATTCATTCTTTTCTCATCTTGTATTGTTTTTGTGTGCACTAAATTAATTTAGGTGTATTTTTTATTGAAAATATAGATTTGATTAAAAGAAGGAGTACAAATATAGCGGGACATAAAACAATCAATTGAGTCTACGGGGGGTTTTGGGGGGTTTTAAATAATCTATTGGCCTAAAATGTACAAAAAAAGCTCTAGCAGCGCAAGGAAACTCCAGCAAAAATGTATTGTTTTTGTTGTGGATAGATTAGAGAACTCCTTATATACAAGTTTTCACTGCTGGCTGTGTCTCCGTTGAGTAGATTCCTCACCACTTTCACCCTTGGTAGCACAAAGGAAAGCAAGGTAGTGATTTCAGTAGGGAGTACAAAGATGACTGAGGCATAAATACTTTGCATGGTACTGATAAAAGGGCTGTCATTGCTGTCTGTGTAACATTCTCAGCGGGAGAGGTCAAAAGTGACAACCTCCATTCTGCTTTCACGACAGGTTTTCTTTAAGCTGTATTCCATAGTAATGGCCCTGTCATGTGTATTGGATATTAGATAAATCTCCCCATAGAACTCATAAGATTAAGCATCTACTACCCCACACTGCATTGTCCTTGTTTGTTATATATACACAGAGAGTTTAAAAATTGTCAGTAAATAAAAAAAATGAAAATGGTTGTCAAAATAGTACTATTCACTGTTTAAAAAATATAGTAACAGGAGAGCTGTTACCACAGCTGTTTAGCTGGAGATAGTGTTTAATATATCACTCTCTGCCTTATGTTCACAAACCATGGTTTGTGAACATACTAAAAACCATACAATGGAGCAGTACAATTATTTTAATAGTTGTTTTGTCCTTAAGCGAAGCTCCACCCTAAAGTGAAACTTCCGCTCATCGAATTCCTCCCCCCCTCCGGTGCCACAATTGGCACCTTTCGGGGGGAGGGGGACAGAATACCTGTCTTTGACAGGTATCCTTCCCCACTTCCGGGAAGTCCGGCCGTGGCTGTGAAGCGGCAGTGACGTCACCACGGGGCTCCCTCCTCCTCCTCCTCTGGCCGCTGGGCTAATGGGAGAGAGGAGCGGGTCTCACACAATGTGCAGTAGGGTTCCCGGTGTGAAGCCGAAAGGCTTCACACCGAGAACCCTACTGCCGACATCGCTGGACTCCAGGACAGGTAAGTGTCCATTTATTAAAACCAGCAGCTGCAGTATGTGTAGCCCCTGGCTTTTATTTAAAAACATTTTCCTGGACCCCCTTTTTAGCTTAGTCAGTAGGATATTTAAAGAATATATCGACAACATTGAAAATTAGACATGTGCAGACTGGAATATTTTGTTTCGTTTTTTCGTTTTTGTTTGGAAAATACATTTATTTAGTTACTCCCGAAAATCGTTTTGATTTATTTAGTTTTTTGTTGGGGAATAGCTTTCGTCCGAAAATCCAATAATACTTGGTTTCTGCCGAATGGTCAAAAGAATATTCAACGGAACGTCAAATCTTTTTGGTTGCTGGTGAATTATCAAAAGAATATTCGATGGAACGTCGAATCTTTACGTCTCGTAAATCGAAATCTATTCTCTGTAATGTCCAATCTATTATTTCTGTAGTATCAAATCTTTTCTCTTTTTCTCTTTTATTAAAACCAGCAGCTGCAGTATGTGTAGCCCCTGGCTTTTATTTAAAAACATTTTCCTGGACCCCCTTTTTAGCTTAGTCAGTAGGATATTTAAAGAATATATCGACAACATTGAAAATTAGACATGTGCAGACTGGAATATTTCGTTTAGTTTTTTCGTTTTTGTTTGGAAAATACATTTATTTAGTTACTCCCGAAAATTGTTTTGATTTATTTAGTTTTTTGTTGGGGAATAGCTTTCGTCCAAAAATCCAATAATACTTGGTTTCTGCCGAATGGTCAAAAGAATATTCAACGGAACGTCGAATCTTTTTGGTTGCTGGTGAATTATCAAAAGAATATTCGATGGAACGTCGAATCTTTACGTCTCATAAATCGAAATCTATTCTCTGTAATGTCCAATCTATTATTTCTATAGTGTCAAATCTTTTCTCTATGATGTTGAATCTTTTCTCTATAATGTCGAATCTTTTCCCTATAATGTCGAATCTCTCTATATCGAATTTTTACTGCAACAAAAACGAAAATAAAGCATTTTTTATGTCGGATCTTTCGGTTTTCGTTTCTTGCACTTTCGTTATCGTTTGTTAAAACGATAACGAAAAAAACGGACGAAAATGTGTGTGCTTCATCCTTGAAAATAGTTGTTCACAAGTATAGGTGCTGCTAAAAACCAATGACATGAATAAGGCGTGCTTGACTGAAGAATAGGATATTTTTCTTTGGAAAGATAACATTTATAAAAGTCCAACAAAGAGACACTTTATTCAAATTGTTCTTTGGTCACTAAGCGAGAACTCATAAATCCCCCCCCCCAAAAAAAAAAAAAAAACACTTCAATACAGGGCATTTTCATCCCCTTCCTGTCCAGGCCAATTTTTAGCTTTCAGCGCTGTCACACTTTGAATGACAAACACAAATAGAGCTTTCTTTTAGTGGTATTTCAGCACTTCTGCGTTTAAATTTTAAATTTTTTGCGCTATAAACAAAAAAAGATTGACAATTTTGAAAAAAACACAATATTTTTTACTTTACTAATAAATATCCATATTTAAAAAAAAAAAAAAAAAAGATTTTTTTCCTCAGTTTAGGCTTACAGTATATGTATTTTTCTATATATTTTTGGTAAATAAATTGCAATAAGCAATTCATTTTTTTTACTACTAATGGTGGCGATCTGCGATATTTATCATACCTGTGACATTGCGGCGGACATATCGGACACTTTTGACACTATTTTGGGACCATTCACATTTATACAGCACTATAAAAATGCATTAATTACTGTATAAATGTGACTGGCAGGGAAGGGGTTAACACTAGAGGGCGATCAATGGGTTAATTGTGTGTCCTAGGGAGTGATTCTAACTGTAGGGGGAGGGGACTGATGAGAGGAGGTGACTGATTGTTGTTCCCATATACAAGAAACATACGATCAGTTCTCCTCTCCCCTGACAGGACGTGGATTTGTGTGTTTGTGTGATATAGGTAAGGGGACATGTGGGACTTTAAATGAGGTGTATGAGTATAGCACCTCCATCCCTGGTTTAGGAGATAGAAAAACTGAAAAGGGAAAACATAGACCATAGACACGAAAACGCGTCGGGCTAATATGGATGCTATACATATCCTGGGCTAATATGGATGCTATATTCTTTGTCATTATATTTTAGCATTGGTATTTTTATATGCTTTTTACCAGTTCCTCATATGTATAACCTTTTCGCTATAATTGTTAATATGCCTTCTGTACATATATTGTCATTGGATGCATCCATCTATCCATGCACACTAGCATGTGGCACCTGGCCAGGCATTGCTGCATCTGTTGCTGCGCTTATTGTATATGCACATATTATGTGTTTTCAATATAAAGTAATGTCCTCTATTTGAAATACATATGTTTTCATTTACATGTTTTTCTGTATGTTGATGTATACTTGCACTTCCATGAATAAATTTGTACTTTTATACTATCCCCACCTTGTCTGCAGCCTCGCTTAATGTTCCAATTTTTCCCTTTTCAGTTTTTCTATCTCCTGTGTGTTTGTGTGCTCGCCACAATGCCAAGAAGAAAAGACGTCATATGACGTCCGCCCGGAGGGAGTGAGGTTACCTGCCACTGTCATTTTACTATACAGCGGTAGGGAACAAGTGCGTTTACGATTTTGTGTTTTGCCGCATTCATAGCAGTCTTTGGCTGCATGCAGCCTGTCGGCTGAAGGTTGGACACTCCTGATTTAGAGAATTAGCACAACAATTTTTAAATATTGTTTTAATGAAAAAAGGTGCAAAAATATGAATGGAAAAAAAAAAGATTAAAATATAAGCAATTAGCAATAACACAATGGAGCTTTTTTTTTTTCCCCAAGTGTTAAAGTTTTCAATACCTGCTCTCCATTCTCCTGCCTTCACCATGAAGAAAGCTTCTTATATTGTTTTCACCAAATTTTTATTTGTGTAGAGAAAGAATTCCGGCCCTTTCCCTTTGCATCTAGCTTACATCCAGGACCAATCATCTCTCCTTAAATGCAGGTATTCGCTAGACGTGTGTTTACAACTGAACACAGATGGACAACTGCAGCCAATGTCAGCCTGTCATTGCTTTGCAACTGTCCACATCCACCTCAATCCTCTGAATTCTTGCCACAGCTGAAACATTTCTTGCTGCTTGAATGAGTTCCATTAATCTTTTTTTCTGATTTTTGAGAATGAATTAGTTCACAGTACAAGCAGCTAAATGTTGTCAGGAATGGCTTGTTTTAAAGTTATTTTACTGTTCAGAATAATAAAAATAAAAAATAAATGCTAATAGACTTATCACAGATGCACATTTATGTAAAAAAACCTTATCAAAGAGACTTATCAAACTGACCTTCTTGTATAGTAATGTTGTACAGTAATGGGGCCCTAAGCTGACAACAGAGTGCGTTTTGGGTGTGGAACCACCCAGGGAAGTTTCTTTCATATGCATTCTTGGATTGCTCCAAAAAAATGATTACTACCATTATACTCTTGGCTGTCACTTACATTAACCACTTAAAGCGGATCTCCACCCTAAAGTGAAGATTCGCTGATCGGAACCCTCCCCCCCTCCGGCGTCACATTTGACACCTTTCAGGGGGGAGGGGGGTGCAGATACCTGTCTAAAGACAGGTATCCGCACCCACTTCCGGCCCGCAGTCTCGGGCAAAAGACGGGCTTTTCCCGTTGTGTGCTGGGAACTCTCGGCTCCCAGCACACAGCGGGAGCCAATCGCCGGGCGCAGCGCGACTCGCGCATGCGCCGTAGGGAACCGGGCAGTGAAGCCGCAGCGCTTCACTTCCTGGTTCCCTCACCGTGGATGGAGGGGGGAGCAGCAGGGTGACGAGCGATCGCTCGTCCTCTGCTACGGACCACGCTGGACTCCAGGACAGGTAAGTGTCCTAATATTAAAAGTCAGCAGCTGCAGTATTTGTTGCTGCTGGCTTTTAATATCTTTTTGAGGTGAACCATCCGCTTTAAGGACCCCCGCACGCACATATACGGCCACAGAATGGCACGTACAGGCACAAGGGCGTAAATTTACGTCCCCGCCTGAGTGCGGTTCGGGGGTCCCATCGGGACCCCCTCCGCGGCGTGCAGGGGTCCCCCTACCTCTGGGAGCAATCCGGGATCTGCGGGCGGATGTCCGTGATATCCGCCCCCCCCGCGATCGCTCCCAGCCAATGGGAGCGCGCTCCCAGCCTGTCACTTCCTCCTCCTGTGTGACAGGCAGTGTGACAGGCAGTGTAAAAAACAGTTAGTGTTAGGTTCAGGATAGCCCCCCCACCCCCCCTAATAAAGTTTTAACCCCCTGATCACTGCCCTAGTTAACCCTTTCACTCCCTATTGCCAGCGTCACTAAGCGATCATTTTTCTGATCGCTGTATTAGTGCCGCTGTTCCCACTAGGTAGCTATTTTTTTTTATTGCGATTTTTTTTTTTACTAAAGACATGTGGCTAAATAAATTTTGGCCTAAATGTTTGACTAAAATTTAGTTTATTTGATTTTTTTTTTAACAAAAAGTAAAAAATAGTGGTTTTTTTTCAAAAATGTCGCTCTATTTTTGTATATAGCGCAAAAAATAAAAATCGCAGAGGTGATCAAATACCACCAAAAGAAAGCTCTATTTGTGGGAAGAAAAGGACGCAAATTTTGTTTGGGAGCCACGTCGCACGACCGCGCAATTGTCTGTTAAAGCGACGCAGTGCCGAATCGCAAAAACACCTTGGGTCATTTACCAGCGTATTGGTCCGGGTCTTAAGTGGTTAAAATACGACTATTAGGCATCCTGACTACTTATTTTAGACATTCAAATAACCATTCTTTGGTTAAATATATATATGAAAATATCGAATGGCTAGAAAACAAAAAAGCAAGTTAAAAATGAGTTTCATGTTACCTTTAAAGTCTAAAAACAAGTATGTCCTCTATTTACTTGGTAAGATTTACAGTACCTTGAATGTATGACATTTAGAAATCAGTCTATTAACCACTTAAGGACCGCCTACTGCACATTTACGTCGGCAGAATGGCACGGCTGGGCACATCAACGTATATATACGTTGGTTTTAGTACCCAGCTGTGGGTCGCGGGCGCGCGCCCGCGGGCGCGCGCCCGCGGGCGCGCGCCCGCGGCCCGGTCCGAAGCTCCAGGACCGGGACCACGGGATTCGCGGACCCGATCGCCGCTGCAGTGCGGCGATCCGTCCCTGGAGCGGAAGAACGGGGAGAGCCGTGTGTACACACGGCTTTCCCGTGCTTCTCTGTGGCCGGAGCATCGATCGCGTCATCCCTGTAATAGGGGGACGCGATCGATGACGTCACACCTACAGCCACACCCCCCTACAGTTGTAAACACACACATTAGGGCACACATTCCCTACAGCGCCACCTGTGGTTAACTCCCAAACTGCAACTGTCATTTCCACAGTAAACAATGCAATTTAAATGCATTTTTTGCTGTGAAAATGACAATTGTCCCAAAAATGTGTCAAAATTGTCCGAAGTGTCCGCCATATTGTCGCAGTCACGAAAAAAATCGCTGATCGCCGCTATTAGTAGTAAAAAAAAAAAAAATTAATGAAAATGCAATAAAACTATCCCTTATTTTGTAAACGCTATACATTTTGCGAAAACCAACCGATAAACGCTTATTGCGATTTTTTTTACCAAAAATATGTAGAAGAATACGTATCGGCCTAAACTGAGGAAAAAAAATGTTTTTTTATATATTTTTGGGGGCTATTTATTATAGCAAAAAGTAAAAAATATTGCATTTTTTTTTAAATTGTCGCTCTATTTTTGTGTATAGCGCAAAAAATAAAAACCGCAGAGGTGATCAAATACCACCAAAAGAAAGCTCTATTTGTGGGAAAAAAAGGACGCAAATTTTGTTTGGGAGCCACGTCGCACGACCGCGCAATTGTCTGTTAAAGCGACGCAGTGCCGAATCGCAAAAACCCCTTGGGTCATTTGCCAGCGTATTGGTCCGGGTCTTAAGTGGTTAAACTTTGTAAGATGTATTGTTAGTAGTGATGAGCGGAATACGCCATATTCGATTTAGCGATATTTCGCGAATATTTCGAAGAATATTCGCGAATATTCGTAAATATCGAATATTCGTGATATTTTATAAAAAAAAAAAAAATTGCGAAATTTCGCTAGTGCGAATGCGAAATTGATTGCGAAATTGATTGCGAAATTTGAAAAAATACTAATATTCGAAATAGCGAATATTCGCTGCGATATTCGAGTTATTCGCGAATACTCGAATATGCAATATTCGTAGCGAATATTCGCAATGCGAATATTCGTGAGCAACACTAATTGTTAGTAACAAATAATGACAGCCGCTTTCAATATATTTTGAGCCTATGTGTAGAAAAATCGAATACAGTTATTATACAATATTGGTTCTTGAAAAATTAACTTTTTTTATACAATGAATCAATAGTAGTGGAATAAGAATATAAGACTAGTTCACAGTAGAACCAGCTCTTGCCATGCCTCTAATAAAGTGATTTGTGGTGGAAAACTTTTTAGAAGGCGTCTTGGGAGAAATATGTCACCTCTTCACCACCTGTTTGCTGAATGCAACATCATGTATAATTTTTGCCCTTGACCACGAAGCAAAGCATCATGGCCACAGCTTGTGTATGGCCACCATTGAAGCTAAAGAGGTCATTCAAGACCCGGAGCTCAATTGCCTCTTTTTACAGTTCCCTGGCAACCCGTGTGAAAGAGCCAGTCGTGTGCTGCTTGCGGTTTCCTATTCCAATCAGATATTGTTTCGATGATCATCTTCAATCAATCAACTTCTAACCTCAGGTTGTTCAGATAAGCTTTGTCAATAAAACCTGGAAGCTGATTGGTTTCTATGCAGAAGTGAGCCTGATTTTGCACTCTCCAGCTTAGTAAATACACCCCTGCATCCTGTAGTGATGTAGTTATCAGCTGGAGGAACCTGTAAGCATGGCAGAAAGCTAAAATACCTTGAAATGTTGAACTCTAAAGCCCTGTACACACGATCGGATATCTGATGGAATCTAATCCAAAGGATTTTTTCTACGGATATCCGATAAAGCTGACTTTTATCAGTCTAGCCTACACACCATCAGTCAAAACGCAATGACGTACAATACCATGATGAGCCGGAAAAAAATCAAGTTCAATGCTTCCAAGCATGCGTCGACTTGATTCTGAGCATGCGTGGATTTTTGACTGATGCAGTTCCATACAGACGTTCGGATTTTTCTATAGTTTTTTTATCCATCGGAAAAATTTAAAACATATTCTATTTTTTTACACCAATGGAAATAAAACCGATGGGGCCCACACACGATCGGTTTGTCCGATGAAAACAGTCCATCGGTCGGTTTTCAGCGGACAACCCGATCGTGTGTACAGGGCTTGAGAGGTCTTAAGATTACAATTTCTCTTCATGACAGCAGTCTTTGGTGACACGAGCCAGAGAAGTAACCATTTACTTTCTGCCATTGCCGTCAGTAACACAGCGCACATGATAAAAATGGATGTAACCCAGTGAAAATGAGGTAATCACTAAAGCTAATGGGTGAGACTAAATCTAGCAGAAGTATTGATGGGATGAAGAGTACAAGGACTTCTGAAAGAATTTATAATATCATCTGCAGGTCAAGAAATTTGCTGCCACAAACCGCAAAGATCCATGGGCTTCACAATTCAGCATGAGATCTATAATTTATACATTTCCATAAAACAATTATTACTAAGCTTCTTATATTGAATTATGCTTTGCATAATACATTCTATACTGGAAAATAGGCTTGAGTTTGATGGCACAGAAGCATTATTCTGGACTGATCTGTGCTTGGTTAAAAATATATATAAACCACACTGGCAGTCAGCACCAATAGGTTTGATTGTCAAGCCACTAGTGTAGATAGAATAATGTATGCACTCGTCACCACTGTGATAAAGGGCAATCCTGCTTACCAGACTGTGTTGACCCTCAGGTTATAAAGGGTCAAAAGCACGTAAAAAAAAAACAGGCAGGATAGATAACCCATCAGGCTTCCAAAACGGACAACACTCTAACTCCTCAGGGAAGATATAGATCCAAATCCCTGTGTGGGGTGTTCATTCTCCCAGCGATAGGTGCATGCAAAATATTCCTCCTTCAAAGGATACAAGGACACAAATAGTGCAGTATGTTCTAAAAAACTGAATCGCTACGGTAATAGAGATTTTGGCCTTTGAAGAAGTCAGATGACGAAACGCGTCAGTAGGACTGGATGACTTAAGCACGCTATTTGTAGTGAATATTTTGTACACAGATACGCTTGTTTTTATTGAAGATTTAAATGTGAGTGTAATTATCTCTATTAAAGTAGCAATTCAGCCTTTTAGAACATACTGCACTATGTTGGATCGTTTGAGGGAGGAATATTTTGCATGCACATATCGCTGGGAGTATAAACACCCCACACAGGGATTCTGATCTATATCTTCCCTGAGGAGTTAGAGTGTTGTCCGCTTTGGAAGTCTGGTGGTTCATCTATCTTTCCTGTTTTTTTCCCACACACTTTTGACCTTTTTTAATCTGAGGATCAACACACTGAGGATCGTCACTGCTGTGAATAATTATCCTATCCACTCTAGTTGGTGTGGTGATTTCATTATCTTAATTCCTATCACCCTTATGCTTCATCATTGATGGACTTTATATGTTTTATGTTTAATTGGCGCTGTATCCTTTGTAATTGCTCATTGTAAATTAAAGCATAGTTTGTACCTGTGCCACATAGTTTTCCACATGGAAGGTCAGTCTATGAATGGTGCATGAAGTCTCTTCTAGTATGTCAGGACATGTGGGCACAAGGATTTGAGTGCAAAAAATTCCCAAAATGTAATTTTACTCTACGTGCCCATGTCTCTCATTCACCACTTATGCCTACAACCTATTAAAAAAACATTTTACATCCTTCTTTTCCATGTCCTGTATGCCTTACCTTCCCCCTAAAATGTACTCCCTTAAAGTCCAAGTTTAGTCAAGATGAAAAAAATAAAAAAACAGCACAAGGAACATTACTTTCTAATAATCCAATGTATTCATTGAGCTGTCCCTTCACCCCACCACCTAAATCTTCTATTGCCAAGGGGGTTAATAGAACTGAGAGAGCTGTGACAGGTACTCTTTAAGAGTGTATAACTTTGCCCCCCTTTCCACCCAACCCCTTGATTCATAGAAGCTATACTGTCAATTATATGAATGAAAGGTGAGCTATGAATGGAACATGGGTGAATTAATGAAAGTTCTGTCCCATACATTCATAGATCATGTTTCTTTTATAGAAGCGATATTAGGCTTCTACAAATGGAGCAGCTAGGCAGAAAGGAAGGATATAGTTTAGCACTCATGATGAGTGCATGTCACAGCTCCCACAGCTCTATGAACCCCAGCTGAATTGGAAGGTTATGGAGTGTAAGAGGGCATCAGAGGACAAAGATCTTAAGGAATACAGGAGCCAACAGCACAAGAGACACATCAGAATAATAGGAAGTAATGTCCCTTATGCTGATTGTTTTTTATTTATTTTTTATTTGACTTAAAGGGGCTGTAAAGGTTTTTTTTTTTTTTTCGAAATAGGTTCCTTTAAGCTAGTACAATGTTGGTTCACTTACCTTTTCCTTCGATTTTCCTTTTAAATATTTTTTTTCTTTGTTTTCTTCGTCTGAATTTCTCACTTCCTGTTCCTCCTCAGTAAGCTGTTCTGGCCGACTAACCCCCAGCCAGAACAGCTCAGATGATGAGGGCAAGCTTACTGAGGAGAAACAGGAAGTGAGAAATTCAGACAAAAAAAAAACACATTTAGAAGGGAAATCGAAGGAAAAGGTAAGTGAACCAACAATGCACTATCTTAAAGGAATCTACAGGTATTTATAAAAAAAAAAAAAACTTTGCAATCCCAATTTTACACAATTGCAACATGCAGAAAATGTTGGACCCTTAGTGGATCACAGCCATTTGTAGTACCTTTATAACCCCTTTAACAATAATTAAACTAATCCTAGCACCTAAACCTATGTCTCCCCCTAACCCTAACCCTTAAAGCCGAACGCTAGGTAAACAGATAAATATACAGTTGAAATATATATAGGAGAACTGTTTACCTGTAAACAAGATGTTACAAGGACACTGCATTTCTGGAAAAATCAAGTTATTTTTTCTGTAGTTAATGAAAAAGTGCTCTTATCCTTAAAATTTGATTACATGTAGCCACCACATCTAAGGACAGGTAATCTGCGATATATTACAATTTTGTTCTTAGATTTAGATATCCTTTAAGTGCAGTAGAGCAAATTCAAATCACCAACCTGGCTTTGCTGTGTAAATCTCTGGAATGGATGGACAGAAAAACTTTCACAGGTAAAAAAAATCTCTCGTATATACAGTATTTTAAATGGCATATTTATCTGTTAATCTGAGTTTAAGCAGACAAATGAAACCTAATGCAGCACCACATCAAAGCACTGGTAAATGACACTGTATAACATTTAAATTCTTGAGTTTAGATACCCTTTATAATATACACTATAACTGCATTTACTACTTTATTTTATATATTTTTTTATTTAACAGTAACAACTATGTTCTCATTGTAGCTTGCTTATTATGGTGTCAGCAAGGAAATAAATATTTGTGGTGATTTATGAAAAAAAAAAAAAAGTTTTGATAATGTGTTACACTAATCAGAAAAGACATGGTTCTGTCTCTTTCTAATTTTGAGTAACCTACATCAGCCAATATATAATTTTTTTTTCAATGTAATATAGTTAGTATAATGAAAGTGGATTGTTGCGTGGATGATCATCACTGATTTTGGACTATGATCCGTTGTAGTAAGAAATAGTTCACATAAATGCTGCCTAAGGTTACAAGTTGATGCTAAAGCCCTATTCTGCCTCTGCATTGCATATGCAGGATATATTTAGCTGATTGTATTGACCACAAAGGTGTACAGGCACAGCTGCAAATAATAAGATATTTTCTCTTTCACAGGCTTCACAATAGACTCCCACTTACACTCATTGTTACACAGCCATGTATGTAGTTATTTTGAATAGTGCAAACACAAGACTAATTCTGCAGTGCTGGCTGAAATCCATTTCATACATAGATCCTCCTTATTTACTTGCAGGGTACTTAAATCATTACTTCCATTATGATATTTTTAGCATAATGTTTCTATAGTGTATTGTTTCCGTGTTTTAATAACTAAATGAGTGATTTTAATGCTTTTGATTTGGATGAATTCCCAGCCAGGTAGTGGTGAATGATGTCTAGTATGGCAGAGAAGACAGGTTTTACAGAACAATATTCAATTTATTCACCGTTGTCTGTATTTCTCAAGTTGATCCAAAATTACCATCTGACAACAAACAGAAATTACTTTTGGTTTGCTTACACTCTCAACTGACCCCAAACTGACTTTATGGTTGGTTATGGATACTGCGCGACTTTTATAACCCTTATTCATTCCATTGCAGAGCTTTCTCCAGCAGAATATCGAGCTGTGTAATTTCCAATGAAGGAATATATAGCTTAAGGCCTCGTTCACACATGGATCCGTTCAGGTCCGTCTGTCAGTTTTTCAGGCGGACCTGAACGGGCGCTCCATGCACCCCTATGGAGCGTCGGATGTCAGCGGAGACATGTCCGCTGACATCCGACCTGATCCGATCCGCTAAAAACAAACGTATGGGGCTCACGTCCCCATCCGTCCATGCGGATCGGATCGGGAAAGATCTGATGAAAACGGACATGCTGTCCGTTTTCATCAGATCGCTCCATAGAGGACAGCGGGACTCGACAAGCTCCTCCCCGCTCAGTGAGCAGAGAGGAGCTTGTCATCCGTCGGCTCAGCGGAGATCTGCGGACTGATCTCCCGCTGAGCTGGCAGACACAGGCGGACTCCGTCGGAACGGACTGCGACGGAGTCGGCTATGTGTGAACGAGGCCTTATGCTTCGGAAAGCGAAATCTTTCTATTGTATTCTCAGCCATGTGTTTTACCAAATGCCTCTTGTAATGATCATGGCAGGGGGGTGAACTTGGGAGATAAGCCATCAAGCTTGAATGCTAGAGAATATACAGTAAAAGACTAATTGGTGGTTCATGCCTTCAGCATGGATATAAAATGGATGTATTAGGTTTTTAGTAAAGTAACCCCTTACATTGAAAGATTATTATTCATGTTAACCACTTCAGACCTGCGCTATTGACAAAATACGTCAACAGCGCGGACCTGAGGCGCCAACTAGATGTCTTTGGACGTCATTTCTAGTGCATTACCCGTGCGCGCCACTGGGTGGCGCGCGGCGGGTAAACACTGTCCCGCTGCATCGCTGGGGATCCGATGCATGTATCTGACGGCCGCGATGTCCGTCGGGTGCATGCGATCGTCGGAAAAACGAGCAGATGACAGCAGGGACGTGGAGCTCTGTGTGTAAACACAGAGCTCCACATGCTGTCAGAGGAAATGAGACCGATCTGTGTCACTTGTACATAGGGACACAGCATCGGTCACCTCCCCCAGTCACCCCCTCCCCCCACACAGTTAGAACACACCCAGGATACACATTTAACCCCTTCCTCACCCCCTAGTGTTAACCGCTTCCCTGCCAGTCACATTTATACAGTAATTAGTGCATTTTTATTGCTCTGATCGCTGTATAAATGTGAATGGTCCCAAATTTGTGTCAAAAGTGTCCGATATGTCCACCTCAATATCGCAGTCGCAATAAAAATTGCAGATTGCCGCCATTACTAGTAAAAAAAATAATAATAAAAAAAATCATAATTCTGTTCCCCAACCAGTCGCTTATTGCGATTTTTTGATTTTTTTTTACAAAAATACGTCGAAAAATACGTATCGGCCTTAACTGTGAAAAAAAAATATTTTTTTTATTTTTAAAATTGGGATATTTATTATAGCAACAAGTAAAAAATAGATATTTTTTTTTTAAATTGTCGCTCTTTTTTTATTTATAGCGCAAAAAATGAAAACCGCAGGTGATCAAATACCACCAAAATAAAGCTCTATTTGTGGGGGAAAAAGGACGTCAATTTTGTTTGGGAGCCACGTCGCACGACCGCGCAAATGTCAGTTAAAACGACGCAGTGCCGGAAGCTGAAATTTCGCCTGGGAACGAAGGGGGTTTATGTGCCCAGTAAGCAAGTGGTTAATAAACATCAGTTCATAGTTTCCCAAGACTGTATTCATTCTCCATGACAAACTCTATATTATAGTACTGTTTTTAAAATTGTTTCAAATTGTATTAATTTTTTAGGAATGATGGAGGGTTCAAAATGTCAGGAAAAAAAAGGGTGAGGATTACAAGTGGTATATTTGTACAGGCATAATACATTAATACTAAAAACATAGTCATGGATACCCAACTTGTCACATGCGTGTAATGCAGCCACCACACAAGGAGGCCACAGCAAATCCTGATTGTGCATATCAGGTTTCCTGCTTTCATGTACAGTGTATGATGTATAGTACTGGGAATACTTCTGGGAAGTATAAAGAGGTGAGGATCCCAAACTATTGGAGGTAGTACTGCCGAAAAAGCAATGACTATTGAACTTTAGGCCACACTCCATGAGAAACTCCTATAGTTCAGACTCTGGATTCAATTTTCTGATACAGTGAGCATCTCACAATTTACCTGTCTTATACATCATTGACTGCTGACACAGCCATTTTCAGGCTAAAATAATATGCAACGTTTAAACCTTCTGGCACTGCAATGTCATTGTTAATAGAATGCTTGGAATTGTTTCTACGTCACCAAGGTGCCTACCCCTGTTGTTAAAACCAAGTACAGGAAAATAGGGAACTGACACTGAAATGTATTAGAAAAATACAACATACAATAATAATTTGTTTACTATATTCTATATTTTTCTAAAATTTGCATTAGGCACATGCTAGTTTCAAATCCCTATTTTCCTGTCTTTGTGGGTAGGGCACAGCACGTCTTCAACTACATGGGGAATTCCGGGACCACTCTTTTTTTTAGTACATTTATCCCTGTTGTGTATATCTTGTAAGTATGCTTTAACCTGAACCTGTGCTTTGAACACATAAAGAAAAACAATAGGTTCACCCTAATTTAGACCTCCCCTGTGGTATATACTTACCTTCCTTCCACCCCCTCCCTTCGTAAAAAAAAGCTTGGTTAAGTGTTGAATTGAAGCTTGCACAGGGTTAGTAGCTGTCCCTGTGACAGCACTGTGATTTGAAAACGTAGGGAAATTAACAGGTTCAAACTAATTTAGACCACCCCTGTGGCATATACTTACCATCCTTTCATCCCCTGCCTCCTAGAAAAGTGTTCAGTTTAAATTTACACAGGGCTAATGGTTCCCCCTGTGACAGCACTGTCATATAGAGTAAGTCAAATGCTCCATAGTCAAAATAAATTAGATTTTTTTGGCCTGTTGCTGAACAGAGCAACAGAGAAGCAAAGGAAAGGTAAGTATATGCTGGTAATGGGAGTATTAAAGCGGAGTTCCACCCAAAAATGAAACTTCCGCTTAACCCACTCCTCACCCCCTTACATGCCACATTTGGCGTGTAATTTTTTTTGGGGGGGAGTGGGGGCTTAAGGAGGAGTGGGACTTCCTGTCCCACTTTCTCCTTCCGCCGAGGGGCTGGTAAGGCGATTAGCTTAATCGCCTTACTGCAGCCCCTCCCTGTAGGCGATCGCCTGGGACACGTCACAGGTCCCAGACGATTGCCTGTCCAATGGGACGTCGCAGCGCCATTCGCACATGCGCAGTGCCGCCCACGCATGCGCAGTGCCGCCCACCCATGCGCAGTGGGTGCGCGGCTGTGAAGCCAAAAGTTGTTACGGCCGGGTGCCCACACTTGAAATGAAGACGCCGGCTGAGGAGGGGGGAGGGGGGAGCGGAGCCCCGCCGGCGCGTTGCTTGAAACATGGTGAAGGTAAGTGTATGTTTATTAAAAGCCAGCAGCTACACTTTTTGGAGCTGCTGACTTTTAATAAACATAAAAAAAAGGCGAGTGGCATAAGTTGACACTAACGGCCTCCAAGTCATATGTTAACACTTCATTGATTTAGGCTAATTATAAGGTTTTGATGAGGTGGTACATGGTCCCGGCGAGGGTGGCGGCCTTCGTACAGGGGGCGTCCCCGCGGTGCTTCAGGGGTTGCGCCACTGACGGTACAATGTATCATGTTTGGTGGACGTGTCCAAGGGTGAGGCGTTTTTGGATACGCACATATAACTTTATATACTCTTTGACTCAGGTGAATCTTGCTAAATCACCCCTGCAGGCACTGCTGATAGCCTTCATCTTTGTAGCAGCTAGAATCTCCATAGCAAAGACCTGGAGATCCCCATCTGTCCCCTTTTATCTTTTGAAATCCAAATTGTCCTGGATAATGGTTAACGAGAGACTGTCGGCCATTTTAAATGATAAAGTCGCCTTATTCACTGAAGTATGGGACCCATGGATTGTATACCTTACAAATGCGTACTGAACAGAGGATAGGGCTAGGTCCCCCAAGGAGCAGGGGCGCACCATTCATTCTTTCTTTATTCCTTTTTCTCTATCTCTTTCTTTTATTCTTCTATTCCTTCTTCTCTCCTTTCTCTCCTCAGTATCCTTTACCCCTTGAGGATATATTTGGTTTAGAGTTTTTGTTTTTTCAGATTCAAATATAGATTATTGTTGTCTATTAGTTATCTGGGAGCGGTCAGCACACAAGCTAATGGACCCTGGGCTGTATTTGAATTCGCCCAGTTGAGTTGGGGAGATATATCTTAAAGTTGATTTTGTAACCAAGACGTACCGAACTCACACTTGTATGGGATGTTCCCAATGTTTATATACTTGCCCATTATTGTTGATGACTGCCGTTCTTATATTTTTCTTTTACTTACATAACCATTGTACTACTTTAAACTTCAATAAACATATTGAAACGAAAAAAAAAAGTCTGGAACACCCCTTTAAGGCAAACCTGTTGCGTTGCCTTAAATGGGAAGAATACAAGCTTAATTGAGGTATTTTAGTAGACTTGATGCTTTTTTGTTTTTTATTCGACTGGCCGAATTTCGACCATGGAACTTCTGACACCATTTCTAACTATATACAAAGTATAAATGTAACAGTGGTACATTAAAAATAAGGACAGGAATGGTTTGATTTGTTCTATTGCTTAGTAGATAAAAAGAATTAGAAATAACATTATTTTCTACCTACTGTTAAAAGTAAACATTACAAATATCAATCTTTTTTTTTTTTTTTCAAACAACGTACTTTTTTTTTTTTTTAATTGGCTTGGCATTTTATTTACTCATTTTAGCTATAAAATATAACCATGATGAAAAGGAGAGGAGACAAACAGAGACTTTGACATTGTCAGTAAGCCTCCAAATCACATTACCGTGGCTGACTGTCACTTGGAAAATATATATATCTTCATGGAACTTTAAATTCATAAAAATGTTCTTTATATAACATTAAATTCCGTGAATTGGAGTCATGTTAGAACACCATAGATCTTTACTGCCTGCTTCATTTTATTACTTTTTCTTTGTTTTATGTCACAGGCTGTATTTAGGGATAACATTCATTATAAATGCCAGATGGTTAAAATTCACTCCAGTGGTGATATGGACTTCCATCATGTGTTTGAAAAGTTTGCATCCACCAGTCTTTTTGTTTTGTTTTTTGTTATGGTATATTCTGATATCAGCCTATGCCTTTTACCATTGTTGGGTGCTTCAACAGAAAGAAAAAAGATAATGTAAAAAAATTAGTGTACAAGCAAATTTTTGGGACCAAGCAGGGATCCTTTATCAGTAAATGGTCCCAAATCATTGCTTATCTGTGTGATCATACAATAAAAGAAGCATTGCACTTTATGACATCTTGTGAATATGCTGACAGCATAAAGTGTCAGAGTCATTCTAGAGCCCTGTTAACTATAGGGTTGATTAGAGATGTGAGATGGCTATATTACTACCCATTTCTGTACAGGGCACGCTCTGTTTTTGGAGGGGGAGACTCCCTTTTTAAAGTGGAGGTTCACCCTAAAAAAATTTTCTAACAATACATTGAGAAGACTGATTACACTGCGGGTATGCTGTTTTTTTTTCATCCCTCGGCTTCCAGGTATGATTCTTGCTGGACTAGGCATTCCTAGTTGATTGACGTTCCTTTGACCGGCACATACTTTCCGACAGAAGCCGAACGTCATTGCGCAGGCGCCGTATAGAGTCGGCTCTATACGGCGCCTGCACAGCAATGTTTGGCTCCTTTCGGAAAGTCGTGACGCGCAGTATGTGCCGGTCGGAGGAACGTCAATCAACTAGGAACGCCCAGACCGGCAAGAATCATACCCGGAAGCCGAGGGATGAAACGGCAATAACGAGGTATGTACGGAAAAACAACAGCATACCCGCAGTGTAATCAGACTTCTCAATGTATTGTTAGAATTTTTTTTAGGGTGAACCTCCATTTGAACCACTTGTCCACCGGGCCTATTCTGGCACTTCTTTCCTTAATGTAAAAATCAAAAAAATGTTGCTAGGAAATTAATCAGAACCCCCAAACATTAGACACCCTAGGGAATAAAATGGTGGTCATTGCAACTTTTTTTCTCGCACTGTATTTGCGCAATAATTTTTCAAATGCCTTTTTTGGGGAAAAAAACGATTTCATGAATTAAAAAATAACAAAATAGTAAAGTTAGCCCAATTTGTTTTGTATAATGTGAAAGATGATGTTAGATACCTAACATGTCACGCTTTAAAATTGCGAACACTCATGGAATGGCGCCAAACTTTGCTACTTACAAATCTCCATTTACGTTTTAATGTTTTTTTTACGGGTTACTATTTTCGAGTTACAGAGGAGGTTTAGTGCTAGAATTGTTGCTCACACTCTAGCGCTTGCGGCGATACCTCACATGTGGGGTTTGAACGGCGTTTACATATGTGAGTGGGACTACCAGGGACAGGGGCATTTAAAAAAAATATACTGTATATATTTTATTTTTATTTTACTTTTTTTCTACACTTTTTTTTACTTTTTTTTATCACTTTTATTCCTATTACAAGGAATGTAAGCATACCTTGTAATAGGAATCACTGTGACAGGTCCTCTTTATGGAGAGATAAGACCCCACATCTCTCCTCCAGGCTTGAAAGCATGAGATTGTGAAAACAATTCACTGATCTCATTCCGACAGCCGCAATTGCAGCTTTGTTTACTTCTGGGTATTCCCGGGGCTCCGACGGTCATAGAGATGGCTGGTGACCATCTGGTCACCAGTCATCTCTATCGTCATGAGCCAGCGCTGGCTGATTCGTTCTCCAGGCTCCCAATGGCATGGGAGAGCCCGAAGAAGCACCAGATGGTGGCGGGAGGGGGGACGTCCCCTCCCGCTGCCTATAAGAACGATCAATCGGCGGAACTGCTGCTATGATCATTCTTATCTTGCAGAGAATCGCCGACAGAAGACAGTGATATCTGAAATGATGCCTGTAGCCAGGAATCATTCAAATATCACCGCACAAAGTCAAGGATGTCATATGACATGCTCGGTAGGCAAGTGTTTAAAGATCCCACAAAATACTGAAGGGCATACAGGTTGCTATCAGCATTGGGAAAAGCTTCCACACCTTGTATGCCTTTGCTTTAGTGATCTTACTATATACTTGATTTGCTAAGATGATATTATTGAAGCCAGGGGAGCTTGAAAGCATGGGATGAAACTGTGCTTATTTCAATTCTTTTAAATATTGAAAATAAAACTAAAAAAAGAGAGTGTAATATGTATACGTGTAGGAAAAGCAAATATTAGATAGCCACTGGTTGCAAATCAGCCAGTCACCTTGAACATGAATTGAGTCAGCTCTTAATATAAGATTTAAGAATGTCTTCATCTCAATACAAAGCAAATAGCTGACAAGTTCCCATACACGGGTCAATGGAAATAAATATTGTTTTCATAAAGTAAACTAAAATAGATATACAGTAAGTATCAAAAAAAAGTAGCTAGATGAAAGATGATATAGTAGGAGTCATAACTTGATATTAATCAATAACACAATATGAAATATAATAACATTTTATATTATACTTTCAGCACATTTGACTTGGTTTGTCTAAAATTATTCTCTCTGTCTCTCTCTGTCTCTCTCTCTCTCCCCATCACTCTCTGTATATATTTTGTATGTATCCTTTAATTAACCATAATACTGTTTATTTTTTCTCATACAAATAACATCAAAAGGCTTCTATTTTTTTAAGCATGAACTAGCAATGCATATTATAGTTTCTTTGCAAGGTTTTATACAAATAAACTGTATCTGCCTATTACCTATCCCTTTCATCCTTTCTACCAACAGATATACAATTATTGAAAGCTTGCAGAGACTATTTTGTTAGCATACTAGGCACTAAATAATCTATGTAAAGCAATCTTCTACATGTTTCTAAAATATGTTTCTAAAGAAGAACCATTATAGCTAGCTTCAGAAATACAATTTTACAAAATTACAATTTGAGTAGATTCAGAAATAGTTTCACAACACTGTATTTATCTAATACGTGCACAGCGTTTTCCATTCCGGCATAAGATTTTACTTGATATTCATTATTGCCTTAAGAATTGGCTCTAGAAAATGAATACATTTTTAGTTTTTCATGCTCTTTTAAAAGTTGTTTTAAAGTATAAAATTATTGTGTTTCTCAAGTTATATTTCAGATTTGCAAATCATTTTTTGAAATGTAGGAAGTCCTACATACAAATACTGTACCTGTCGCCGAGAATGTGTTTCCAGCACGACAGCATCGCACTGATTCTCGGCGACATGGTGCCAACATCTCGCATTCGCTGGAATAGAAAAAGCACATTCCAGTGAGTGCGTCATAGAAGCGACGGGGATCCGACTTGGATTCCCGCCAATTCTAGCCGTGGTGTTTGGTATGAATCATGAGGGGGAACTCCACGCCAAATTTTAAATAAAAAAACGGCATTGGTTCTCCCCAAGGGCATACCAGGCCCTTAGGTCTGGTATAGGTTGTAAGGAGAACCCCCTATGCCAAAAAAACGGCATGGAGGTCCCCCCACAATCCATACCAGACCCGTCTCCCGGTCGGTCAGGAAAGGAGTGGGGACGAGCGAGCGCCCCCCCCTCCTGAGCCGTACCAGGCTGCATTCCCTCAACATGGGGGGGTTGGGTGCTCTGGGGCAGGGGGGCACACTGCGGCCCCCCAACCCAAAGCACCCTGTCCCCATGTTGATAAGAACAGGTTCTCTTCCCGACAACCCTGGCTGTTGGGGTCTGAGGGCGGGGGCTTATCGGAATCTGGGAGCCCCCTTTAATAAGGGGGCCCCAAGATACCGGCCCCCCACCCTATGTGAATCAATATGGGGTACATCGTGCTTTTGGGTGGGTGGCCGCAGTGCACCCCCCTGCCCCAGCGCACCCAACCCCCCCATGTTGAGGGGATGCGGCCTGGTACGGCTCTGGATGGGGGGGCGCTTTCTCGTCCCCACTCCTTTCCTGACCGGCCGGGCGGCGTGCTTTGGATACGGGTCTGGTATGGATTGTGGGGGGACCCCACGCCGTTTTTTCGGTGTAGGGGGTTCTCCTTACAACCCATACCAGACCTAAGGGTCTGGTATGCCCCTGGGGGGGAACCCATGGTGTTTTTTTATTTAAAATTTGGCGTGGAGTTCCCCCACATGATTCATAACAAACGCCGCGGCTAGAATTGGCGGGAATCCAAGTCGGATCCACGTCGCTTCTATGGTGGCTTTTTCCCCATCGCGGCGAGCCGGCTTGGCGCTGGCTCCCGCGATGGGGCCCGTAGGTGGTCAATCTCACCAAGAAAGGGAGCGAGATTGACACAATATCGCGGTCACCCACTGTAAGTGACTGAAAAAATATGTCGACATATGCATAAAAACTTGAATTTCTATTTTACATATGCATTGTTAAAGTCTCCTTCACATCAGTGTAACATGCACTGTATATAATTATAAAAACTTTTGCACCACAATTGTGAAAATGGTACCTATTATTGACTACCCAAGCAGAGTAGTGCCCATCTATGTTAACACATTTCATTGTACAACAGTTTCTTCAGGACTGGGCCATATATGAAATACTTTAATTCACAAAAGATTGATCCATAGGTTATTATATATTGTGCTGCCTCTGCATTTCGGTGCAGTTTCAAAGGGTAGCTACACTTATCAATCAGACCTAACAATCGCACAGAAAAGAAGGAAAACATCAAAGAAAATACAGTAGTAGAGATGGGTTGCATCAATAAGACCCTGCCTCTCAGGGGCATCTATGACTTTTTCAGCATGTGGAGGATCCCAAATGTGTATACTGAAGTTCTAATAAACAATTACAAGGAGGATAAACTTGTATTATATAGCCACCACATTGTGCAAAGACTGGATAATATATAAACCAAACCAGGTATGAGACATTACAAACATACCACCGAGGAATACTTAAGACCTACGGTATAGATGTGATATGAGATGCAGGGATCACTAGGGATATCATCTACACATGCCACATATACCCATCACACAGACGCACCGTCAAACAAATAATTTATTTAAATCCACACTTGATTTCTTGGCCATTTTTCAAAGAATATAAATAATAACACAATCTTTTTTCTTTCACTCATGTTTGGGGTTTGGCTAAAGCCAGATTTATTCAAGTTTAATTTGTAACAATATCTTTTTGAGGTTGCTCATCTAAGATGGCAAAATGATAATTTCTTTGCTCTTGCTTTTTCAAATATTTGAAAATAGATGAGTATAGTCTTCAAATATTAAATCACTTAAATCATATATTATGCACTACTCTTTTCTGTAATATTCTTCTGACATGAGCTACAAGTATTTAAGGAACAAAATGTATGCTCCATAAAATTTAAATCTACAAATGGTTTCTGAAGAGGGGGTACATGTGATGAACGCACTATACATTTATTATTATCTTTCCATAACCTAACTACTAAACTTTATTTGTCCACAAGGAAATCTGCTGCACTCCACGCAGATAATATTTACCATGGTAATATTCCAAGGAAGATTCTCCTTGATTAAAACTGGGAAACATTCAGCCTGTGCTCAATAACAAATGTCAGCTGTTCATTCCTGATAATTGATATAAATTCATCCTGTAATTATGGCTCCTGCATGAAAATACTTCCTGGTGAATGTGTTTATTCTACATTAATATATATCAATTAAATTTGCATTTAAAAAAGAATGACATGTAGAAAATGGTTTACAGATTTTTTAAAGTTATAGGCCCAGATTCACAGAGCGATTACGCCTGCGCAACTGGTGTTGCGCGTGCGTAAGTCTAAATGTGCGCGTGCGTTTAGATGCGCGCGATTCAGAAAACGATTTACGCCAGAAATCTATCTATCTTTTTTTTGTCCGGCGTAATTTCGTTAGACAGACGCATCCGTCCGCGCAAAAATGCGCTAGACACACCATTGATTTGCTAGTCAAATATGCTAATGAGGGAGTTGCGGGGATCCACAAAAAAACGCAGTTGCTGCGCAGGCTAGGCGATGTGCGCAACAGCAAAATGTCCTGTCTAAAGTTAGAGCACCTAAAAGCTGGTCTAAATTTTGAAAAAACGTCTACATCTCACAGAAAGCAACACCGTTACTGAGGAGCAGGCCACACACACGTGTTGCACTACAATTTGACTGCCAACATGCCAGGGGCATCGTCGCTCATAGCTGCACTAGTGAATTTAGATGACCAAAGAAGGAGGAGGGCACAGAGGATGGCACGGAGGATGGCACGGGAGAGGGTATACCGCACACGCATAGACCTCTTTGGCATGAGTGATTCTGAGGTGTATCGCATCTTCAGATTCCCCCCTCATGCCATCCTGGAATTAACCACAACCCTGCAGGAGGACATCACCAGCCCAACACATGACACCACCCATGACACCCATGACAGCTACATATACAATCAGAGCCCCATCCCCCCAGATTGCGAACAGAACATGTATGGGGACAGCTGGCTGGTTGGTGAGTGACATGGGTGGCAGGCATGACTGTCCCCTCCCGTGATGCACACCTCACAAGTGGCACATGCATGACTAACATCCTCCTGTCTTTTCCCTTCAAGGTGACTCTGCATATGCACTGGTACCCCATCTCATGACCCCATCTCATGCCAGCTCACATTATGCATCTTTGCACGTTAAACACACACATTAATCATGGCACAATGAGAATGCATGCATGCACACCACTGTGGTCCCTAGCACACACACCCCACATCCTCATCACATTGGATTGGCACCAGTCCACCATGCAGGACTTGTGAGCTGCAACGCCACGCCACGGCTCCAATTATGTCACTGTACATTCATACACCATTCACACAGACCTGGGGATCACTTCTCCACCACAAATGAGGGTGACACCCCTTTTCCCGCAGGAATATCACCCCCACATTCCAAAATCATACACAAACAGAACCAAAAAAATTAAATAAATGACGAGCAAAAAAAAAAAAATGCCCAGCAAAAATATAATTTAAACAAAATAACAACAAAGAAAACACATAAAAGACAAAAATCACTCTGCAAAACAGTCCCCAAATATCTCAAAGACACGTCACAAACAAACAAAAGCACCTTGCTGTATAGGGAGGGATACAAAGGGATGTACTTTTGCAAAGGAAGTGCATTTGTGTCTGTCTATTTATGCTGTCTGCGTAGTTCACAAAGTTGCCCTAGTCCATTTCCAATTTCACTGATTGCGCCGCTCCCGAGTTGTGAGCATGCGCACAGCGGAGCTGACCATGGTCTCCTTCAAGCGCGCATGCGCGAGCCGGCCGGCCCTTCATTTGCATGGGGTCACGGCTCATTTCAATGTAACACGCCCACGTCCCTCCCAATTTGTATTACTCCTCCTTACGCCTCTGGAAAAAACCTTACGCTTGCGCAATTTCCTGTGCAAAAGCTACGTGAATCGGGGGATTACGCGGCTAGATGGCGCAAGTCTAACGTAATGGCGGTGCGCTACGCCGGACCGATAATGCGCCGATGTACGTGAATCTGGGCCATAATTTCTTTGCCGATAGGTATCTATCTATCTAAAAGTTTTTTTTCAGTGCATAAGGTTTTTTGTGAATAGATCTACGTAAACATATTTCTAAAAATGCATATTATGTTTGTGAAATATTAATGGGAAACAATACATTAATAACAATGCATCAGGGTATCCGGCTATGTACTGATGGTCTCCTTGGGCCAGATTCAGGTAGATGAGAGTATCTTTCCTCTGGAGTAACGCTTCTCATTTACGTTACTCTGAAGACCCTTTCAGCGCAAGTCCTGTAATTCACATAGCAGTTGCGCGTAAACTTGCGCCAGAGTAACGATAATGCGCTGGCGTAACCCGACGCAAGTGGAAGTGGGTGTGATCATATGTAAATGATGGGCGTAGCCCAGCGCAGAGGCTTACGTTCAGCGCATCATCCACGGAGCATGCGCAGTGAGTGCGGCTCCACTCGCCCCCCTTGTGCGCATGCTCACAACTTCCGTCGGCACCACTTCCTGGGAAACGTCAGCGCAATGCGTTCCGCTGGGCGCTTAAAAGCGCTGGCGGAAACGCCATTCCGGCGCAAAAGTAGTTCCGTTTCCCCCCACCCCAGGGAAGATACTTTTGCACTGTAATGGCTGCTCCCGCTACCCCCAGAGAGAGGAGGAACCTCAACTTTAATACCCAGGAGGTCTCAGTGATTATCTCGGCTATGGAGACGGAGAATGAATTTCTCCATGGTAAAAAAAGCCGGAAGACCAGTCGGGAGAGGAAGCAGGGCATCCTGGAGTCGATTGCTGCCAGGGTCAATGTCCTGGGCTACTCCACCCGGACTGCTGGGGACATACAAAAGAAAATAAATGACCTGCGGCGCAAGGTGAGGGACAAGGTGGCCTCCATCAGGAGGTATGAGAGGGGCACAGGTGGTGGTCCCCCATGTCCTGTCACCCTAACCGCAGAGGAGGAGGTGGTTGCTCGCTGCCTGGAGAGGGAGCAGGTGGAGGGGGTCGCAGGCTATGACTCCGTGGAGGAAGGCACAAGGACAGGTAAGTGTTTTATAATCCCCTATTTGTTGTTTTGCATTTGGGGGGGGGGGGGACATGTGCCAAGTGTGTGGGACCACCAACATGTGTCTGCTTTGTGTCATCCACAGATGACGGAGCTGGGCCATCATCTGTCAGCCTGCATTCCACCCCATCCCCCCCACGCCATCATGTGCCCGAGCCACTGGGTGGTGAAGAGGTTGTGGAGGAGGAGAGTGGCCACACCACACCTGCCGAGGTGGTTGTGGAGGATCCTGCTGTGGCAGAGCAGGACTTTTCATTGGTTTTGTCTGTCTCCTCCCCTTCTCCTGGCCCGTCTGTCGTCCCCTCCCCCATCCTTGGAAGCCCCTCAAGGGCGACTCCTTCCACCCGTGGACATCCATCTTCTGGCCCCAGGAAGGCGACCCAGAAGACCAGGGGGGTGTCTGATGGTGTCCAGGACCAGTTGGCGAGGGATCACGCCAGGCAGACGGAACAGATGGGGGCCATAGCGGTGCACTTGGAGAAAGTGGCTGACAGCCTGGGCTCCGTTGCCAACCTCAGCAACGCAGTGCAGGATGTCAGCTCTAATTGCGCTGCAGTGGTCACCACTTTGGGGGAGGTGCAGGGGGATATCCAGCACCTCACTGCAGCCATCCAGGCCAACACTGCTGCCATCCATGGGAACAGTGCTGCCATCCGGGAGCAGGGGAGGCTGAGTCGGCGGGCCCAGCATTACCAGGTGACCCGGCAGCTCCGGATGCAGGCCCAGACGAACACATACCTTGGACGGATAGCCAGGGCCTTGGAGGGCACGCAGGCCACACCTGCCAGGAGTGGCCCACCTGGGGATCAGCCACCTCCAGATGCCCCCCCACCCCCACCCACTCCATCCAGGCAGCTGCGGAGCCAGAGAGGGGCCCCCAGAAGAAGCCCCCGGCATCCCCGATGAGGCCTTTTATTTTTTCTGGTTTTATCTTATTGTTTTTGACATACTCAGGTCATGAGTTTATTTTTTATTTTTCTCAGGTTATGAGATTTTTTGTCTTTTAATGATCAGGATATGATATTTATCATTTATTTTTGTACTGCACACGGTCAGGAGTGCAGGGGACAGTGTGAATGGTGTGTGAATGTGAGAGGGTGGCACTCCTGAAAGTAAGGGGTGTCACCCTCGGCCGTGGTGGTGAAGTGAACCCCACGGCTGAATGAATGACGTGTGAAAGGTGTGTAAATGGACAGTGACATCATTGGGGCCTTGACGCTGGCGTTACTGCTCCCAACTCCTACATGCTGGACTTGGGCTAATCCAATGCGATGTGGATGTGGTGTGTGTGATCTAGGGACATCAGTGGTGTACATGCGTGCACTGTCTGTGTTATTAATGTTTTGGTTTAGTGTCCAAAGATGCCTACGGCGAGGACCCTCCTGACTGCTCTTCCATCAGCAGACTGGGTGTCCTCTGGCAGGTGGGGACTGTGTGGGTCGGGGGTCAGGTCATCACGTATGTCAATATGCAGGCCTTTTTTCATAGCAAAGTTATGTAGTATGCAACATGCACCGATGATCTGACACACAAAGGTAGGGGAATACAATAGGGCCCCCCCAGACTTATCCAGGCATCGGAAACGGGACTTCAGGAGCCCAAATGTTTGCTCCACCACTGCACGGGTTTTGATGTGTGCTTCATTGTATTTTCTCTCTCCTCTGGTTTGGGGGTTCCGGAAAGGAGTCATTAGATGGGGTCCCAATGCATATGCAGAGTCACCTGTAAGGTAAAAGACAGGAGAATGTTAGTCATGCATGTGCGATTTCTGTTGTGCATCACGGGAGGGGATAGTCATGCCTGACTCCCATGTCACTCACCAACCAGCCAGCTGTCCTTATACATGTTCTGGTTAAATTCTGCTGGGATGGGGCTCTGATTGTATATGAAACTGTCATGGCTGGACCCGGGGTGTTTGGCACGGACGTGCCATATGAGGCGTTGGGCATCGGCTATCACCTGTACGTTGATGGAATGCCAATGCTTCCGATTGCGGTATATGTGCTCTGTGGCACTGGGGGGCTGTAGGGCCACATGTGTGCAATCAATGGCCCCCACAGTGCGTGGGAATCTGGCAATGTTGTAGAAATCTGTCATTGCCTTCTGCCGCAGCTCCTCAGTGGTGGGTCTGATGAACTGGTTGGACATGCGTCTGAGGATTGCAGGGACAACCTGGTGCACACATCTGCTTATGGAGGACTGTGACATCCCAGCCACCACTCCACTTGTACGCTGGAATGATCCACTGGCAAGGAAATGGAGTGTTGCCAGGACCTTCACCAGTGGCTGCACTGCTTGTGATCGGTGTGTTGGGCTGGTGATGTCATCCTGCAGGGTTGTGGTTAGTTCAAGTATTGCATCTGGGCTGAATCTGAATAGGCGATACACCTCCTCATCCCCCATGCCAAAGAGGTTCATACGTGTGCGGTATATCCTCTCACGTGCCCGCCTTCTTGGTTCCAGGGGACCCATCAGTAGTTCTAGGACCACGAGTGCCCCTGGCATGTTGGCACACAGAGGTGTTGTCCTTGCAAGTGGGGGTGCTCAGCTAGCTCCTATCGTCGGTAACGCTGCTGTAGCTGCTCTCCTGCTGACCTGTGACCGTCTGGAGTAAAGATAAAGCAGCCTTTTGTAGAAATAACTTTGCGCCGGACGGATCAGATACGCGCGGCGCATGTAGCCAGCGTATGGTGCTAATCCGTTCGTGAATTGTGAAAAATCCCTCATTTGCATATTTGCAGGGGAAATCAATGGGCGCGACTGATGCGCCCAGCGAAAATAAACGCTGACGATACTCTGGCGTCGGAACGTTCCGCCGGTCGCAAATGAGCCGTTATTGGGCGCATCTAGTTTGGTGGGTACGGGCACATAGAAACGTCGGCGCATCAGCACAGTTACGCGGCGCATATCCAAATACTCCAGCGCAAGTGTTCGTGAATCTGGCCCCTTATGTTTAGCTTTGCCTGACTTGAATGAAAGGCAGATTAAATTAAACTGTGGAGACCTACTGTTTACCTGTAACACTGTGGAATACAACTCGTGACCTTTTTAGATACCTGCTCCTGGTGCTCAAGATGATTGCAAAGTCTGTGAAATCCAAATGACAAATTATAGCATCACTCTTAAAATTTTGCAGTTTGCAGATTTGTAGTTTTGGACACTTTCAATTACTTAAAGTATTCTTTATTACAGTAAAATATTTCTCAGCATGCTAGAAAACGTATTTGACAACCACACATTTAGTTTTGCCCTTCTTTGTTTTTGAATAAAGAATAGAATACAAAGCCTTAAAGGAGTACTTTTTGCTGAAAAAAAAAAACTATGACATTTATGCACAAGTTATTTTCTAATTCAATGTTACCGTAAATAAACTTGCTGGCAGGAGATGTTAGTCTTCAAGCTTTAAAGTGTAATTTGACTTTCGTGGGAAAAAAATAGCAAATTTAGAAAAAACAATATAGCGCATGCAATTGCGACACACATCATATTGTAATTGAATGCTATTAAAAATGACCTTTTCTTTTTCAATCCGAAGTCGCCGTAATTTTCTGAAAATGTATTTCCTGCTTGTGTCATTGGCCCACTGATTTTCCCAGAGGTCTGCACTTAGATACAAGTCAGATTTCTGGCATCCCCTGCAACTTTTATTTTTAGTGAGACACCCCCATGAGGAACATGTCTAAAGGGATGCAGGCCCAACAGCTTTCCTCATTAGTGCCCTGCAGATGTCACAGCTGATTGATAATAATGAAACCACTCTCATTAGATTTGCTTTCCCACAGGGGCACAATCAAGCACACAGAATAATAAAAGGTAGAAATCTGCAACAAAGTTTGTTAAAATCCTTGCAATATACATAGATTACTCAGGGGGAATGTTTTTCTCAACAAAAGTGGAGTTACGCTTTAACTCTTTCTGATTTTACTAACATCAACTGCTCAAGCCTTAAATAATGTGGAGACTTTTCCCCAAAAACAGGGTTGCCAACCAACCAAACTTTTGTACCAGGTGCTCCTTGGTACATCCAAGAAGTAGAGCTTGCAAATCTATATGTTTCACTCATGACATATATTTTACCCCTTTCTCTGTTGTTAACTACTACATGCAAGAGGACTTTTGACTGCTATAGCAGTTGGACATTTCTTTACCTTTTTCTACCAGCTGCCAGCTTTTTATGTAGAAGTAATAAGCTCTACATGTACTCTAAGGTGTGTCTCCCCACCTGACTCTTACCACCATGGGTGTGCAGCTCACCTGTCCCTCATGGGTGCCCAGGATTCATCTATGCTGGTGTCAGGATGCAGAGTGGTGGGAGATAAGTAAACATTCATTCACTAATCTCCCCTGGGTAATATGAATCTGAATGTGCTCAGCTCTGAGCTCTTCTGAGTTAAGAACAGTCAAACCCTGACTGCCATGGCCTGCCTGTGCCCAATTTAGGCTTGCCACCTTGTCTTCAAGCCAAACCAGTAGGATTCTCAATACCCCTTACCTCAGTGTATTTACTCACTTAGAAGCAGGAGAGAAAAGGGAGGGAGGGTGGAGACTTTAGTTACAGACAGTGGATGATGATCTCACTCAAATACAGGCATTGGCACCTTTCATTAATGATGTATCTGTTGGCTACTGGGCTTTAAATTTATCCCCCTTATATTCCTTTTCTGAGGCACCGCACTCAAGGGATTGGAGTGTAGGTGGGCAGACACAGATGAGTATGGGTGGAAGCATCAGGTTGAACCCTTTCTCCGGAGGACTGTGCTGGCTCTGGGCAGTGTGAGAGAGAGTCTCACAAACATTTGGCTCAGACAACTGTTGCAGTCAGCACTCCGGATGGTTGGTGATTATGGTCTGCTGAGGAATACCTGGCTCGTGTACACAGGGCCCTCTACAGCATGGGTCTTCAAACTACGGGCCTCCAGTTGTTCAGGAACTACAATTCCCATAATGCCTAGTCATGTCTGTGAATGTCAGTGTGTTACAATGCCTCATGGGATGTGTAGTTTTACAACATCTGGAGGGCCGTAGTTTGAGGATCCCTGCTCTACAGCCTACCTGACAGAGATCATCCGACCGCAGCCCCCCCCCCCCCCCAAAAAAAAAAAAATTATATTTTCCCTACACATACATTTTTTTTTTATTAGTGGATAATATAATTTCTACTAAATCTAAAAGATAACATTACATTGAGTTAATAAATAAAGTTCTGTGTGTGTCTGAGGTCTTGGGGCTCATTCACATGGGCACTGTGGCTTATACAGTGTGAATCAGTGGATTGATTATATGGCTGGAGCCGCCTGGAACTGTCTGCAATCAGCCTGTATTATGCTATAGGGGGGGCAGCAGCGGTACGGACATAGCCGCAGGTCATAATTTGTCAGGAATGTAGGTGCAGGTGTATGACCCTAAACACAGGCATGGTGCATTCAGAGCCATTCACCCACATCTGCACACCTGTTAAATAAGACCCACAGCTGTGTTCATACAGCCCCTGCATGATCTTAGAGTAGAGGTCTCAATCTGGCAGCCCTCCAGCTGTTACAAAGCTAAAAGTCCCATAAGGCATTGCAAGGCTGATGGTTACAAGCATGACTCTGTCAAGCATGTGACAAAGGAGTCCTGCGTGGCTCTGAAACATTGCACTACATCGTTTTGGGATGTGATCTTTCTTTAACCACTAGACTACTGCTTGCTGTCAAATGATGGTGGAACGATAAGCCTCTCATTCTGGGAGGACCTCATATGGCGTCCCGCCTCCCCGAGCCACTAGGGGGCGCGTGCGTCCCTGCCGCATCACTGGGAACCTGATGCGCGTGCCCGGCAGAGGAGACCGATTGGTGTGTCGCTTGTACATATGGACACCGATCAGTCACCTCCTCCTAGTCAGTCCCCTCCCCCTACAGTTAGAATCACTCACTAGGGTACACATTTATCCCCTTGATCGGCTGTCACACTTTTTATGCAATGTCGCCATCACAGTTCCATTGGTTTCTGGCATTAAGCCTCTCTTGGGATTCAGTGTGTATCCATCCAGTTAGAAAGTGAAATAAAGCCTGTTCTTCAGTTATTGTGTTACTTTGTTATATTCATATTGCGTGATATTACGGATGAGGGCATCTTGCGTGACATTGCATAAAAGGAACCAGTGAGACAGTTTGTGGCTATTGCTGATGCAAGTCACTCCCTGCTCCCACTTTGCATTAAATGGGGACGCACTCACATTAGAGTCTCACTGGGCAAGAGGTCTACCCTGAAAGCAAAGCTAGACATTTACTCAAAGATTTTCATTTTTGTTCGGCCTGTGGGCTAAGCAAAAAAAGTCTAATGCCTCGTACACACAGTCGGAATTTCCGTCAAACATTCGATGTGAGCTTTTGGTCGGAAACTCCGACCGTGTGTAGGCCCCATCAGACTTTTTCTGGTTCTCAAATTTTCCGACAGGAAAAGTTCTTGTCGGAAATTCCGATCATCTGTTTGCAATTCTGACACACAAAAAAACATGCATGCTCGAAATCAATTTGACACATGCTCTAAATCTTTGAACTTCATTTTTTTTAGCTCGTTGTAGTGTTGTACGTCACCTTGTTCTTGACAGTCGGAATTTTGTGTGACCGTGTGCATGCAACACAAGTTTGAGGCAAAATTTTGTCGGAAAAAAATCCACGCTTTTCTTGTCGGAATTTTCGATCATGTGTAGGCAGCATTACAGATTCGAACATCCATGCTTTAAACTGTACGTATAAATAAATCTCCCTTGCTGGCCCTGTATTTGTTTAAAGGCAAGTTCCTCTTGGCTCCTTCAACAAAAGTCAATTGTTGTCTCAGCTTCAATCAGCTGAATATCAAGGCTTTTATGGCAGCCCCAAAGTGGTTCTCAAGTCTAAATGTTTATTATTTTACTTAATGCATTCTCAGCATTAAAGGTAGAAAAATGCCACACTCCCTGTCCTACCCCTACCACTGCCAATAAACACCACCTGGCTCCATGTCACCACTCAAGTTCCATTTCCGGGTCCAACATCGCTCCCATCACTTCCTGCTTTCACAGGAGACACTGAGGACAGTGGAGTCATAGGCTACTGCTGTACCACTCAAATTCCTTTGGATAAAGGAGCTGGGGCATGGCTTACAGGCACTGTCAGAGGAACCAGTGGGAATGCACATGCACAACTTGCTACAGGAGAGGAGGCAAGCTATGCAATAATAAAATTAACTGTGCCTTTATTATCACGTTAAGAATCATTTTTACAAGAAACATATACATTTAGTATAAAATTTTATTTTATTTAGTGCAAAATCTGGTGCAGTTCTGCATAGATTTAGCTTCCAGTTTTTTTGACAAAGCTTAAATGAACAAGCTGAAGTTAGAAGCTGATTGGCTACACTGCGGCACCAGTTTTTGCACGCTCCAGTTTTAGTAAATCAACCCCATTATATACATATATTTTAAACATTAACATTAGTACTGGCGTGGTGGCTGCTGCTTTCTCTTTTACTTTTTCTTGCAGTTCCTTACTTTGTTCAGCTTCCTTAGTTTTGATACTTTTGCTATCTTTACTGCACAGCCCACTCGCTCGTCACATCTCTGACACACCGTGAAGTCCTTCTCTCTTAATTGTTCTTTGAACACCTTTTACTTTTACTCCACGCTGCCATATTTTTTCTGTTTTTCCTTTTATCACATAATTCTTATCTCCTCTTCTTTGACCTGACAGTCCTGGAAACAAGTTTGCTCTGGGTAGTTATGGGGTCCCCTTTAGCTGGGCAGTAGTTCTATTGGAATTGGAGCAATTTTGCATAGTGAAGGTCTTTTGCTTCTGGTTCAGTGAAGACTTCATGTGCTTACACTGAACCCTTGTATGCTGCCATATTAAGTCTGAAGGAAGCCACGGCTATAACCACTACATATATTATTTGATTGCCCGGCCAGTCACAGTGTGCAGTGCGGCTGGTGCATGCACAGTGCAGGCGGCCACAGTAGTGATGCCGGTGCCATGAAGAGGAGGGGGAGAGAAGCGGGGCTTCGTACGCTAACATCGCTGGACCTTGGGACAGGTAAGTGTCCAATTATTAAAAGTCAGCAGCAGCAGTTTTCGTAGCTGCTGACTTTTTTTTTTTTTTTTTAAGTTGGAACTCCGCTTTAAGTCTTTAGTAAAGAATTATCTTCTGACCACAGTTCCACTGTCAGCCTAAAATGAGGGACCACAAACCTCAGAGAAAGACAAATCAATGGTGTTAAAAAAAAAATCTTTAAAGGGTTGCTAACACATTACTGCCCTTTGGTCAATGTTACCAGGCATTCAAATCATATATACATATAATAGCTACTCCCACAGAAGGAATAATTTTTGATTCAAATCCTTTAACCCTATGGAAAAATATAGGTATAAATAAATTAGAACTATATCTGATTTCTGCTAACACTTGAAAAATACCAAAAGGAATACAAAATAGTAATTTTAATGTATGCTAAAAGTAAAAAGGCAAGGGGATGCATAATACTCTGAATACATTATATAAGAATCCTTTGGATACCACCTTTATAAAAGCATTCATAGACAAAGCTATATGTTGGAAAGACAAGAGTTTTGGTTACAGCAATTGATAGTCTGTTGGTATAAATAAACTCATGCTTAGGCCTCATGCACACATTTTTTCCCTCCCCTGTTAACACCTAGTCTATAGCCGTGTTTTGCAAATGCGTTTAGGCGCATCAAGCTTCTGAACATTCATTCATTCAGAATATCATGTTTTTCTGGTGTTTCAGGCATTTTTTTTATATATTATTCATATTTACTCCTGCTAAGTTGTTAAATGTCTGCTTCATCTTATGTACTATATATGTAAACCCAAACAATTAACTCCTCTTTAGTCTGTTAAATCCACCATTAAAAGCTTTTTGTTATATGTGTAGCGCTTACCCCACAGGGGCAGCTGATAATGGGTGTTCTGTTCTGGGACGACTCATTCCCCATTGACACACCTGGTTGACAATTGAGCCTAGCTCACACCTGAGGGGCTTTAATCTTTAATAAGCTATCACTTTATAACAATGTGCAGAAATTAGGCCGAAGACCATCAGAGGATAGATTAAGTAACCGTATTATAACAAAGCAGGTAAACAGTGTGTAGATTGGCTTCAAGCAATAGAGCTCTTTAAAGTTGTAAAATTAGGTCAGTTTAACTCTGGCCTATGATAGGATAAAACAACTGAACAGTAGAAATATTGAATCAAGTTTGAACTAAGGTAACTAGCAGTGAGTGTCGGACCCAGTCAACACAACAGTAATGTTCTTGAGTGAACTCCAAGCTGATATCGCAGCTGTGGGTATCTAAAAGTGTTCTCAAACCAGGTACCCCCAAAACTGGTGATTGAAAAGTACCTGGTGCCTGAATGTTAATGTTGGTCAGCATCTGTTGGGGCCTTTCTATGGGTGGTGCACATGAACTATCCTTTTAAGAGTGTTGGAAATTAATGACAGATTGGTTGAGTAGAGTTGGTGGAATAGTTCAACCGAGCAAAAGTTTGACCCGAACATCGCATGTTCAACCGTCTGCCCTGCCGAACGCCCTGCAATGTACTGCATGCTGCACAGTGCATTCTAATCCCTGATTGGGCAAAACTTGGGGACTCTGCCCCCCCACCCCAAATCATCATGTCCCCATGTTGATGGGAACAAGGGCCTTATCCCCACAACCCTGGGCTGTGGTTGTGTGGCTCTATGGGCAGAGGGCTTATCGGAATCTAGAATTCCCTCTTTAACATGGGGGGGCCTAGTTACTTCCCCCCTATGTGAATGATTGTGGGGTTCATACCCATTCACCAAAAAAGTGTCCAAAAGCAATAAAAACTGACAGTTTTTGAGAATTCCTTTGTTGAAAAAAAACAGTGTGCCCCGATATAGATCCATGTCAATCATGATGCCACTGCCACCGCCGGACCCCTAAAAAAAAAAAAAACACTCCACTGTCAACTAAGACAAATTTGCTGAATGCCTGGCTTTCCATTTGACAGTTCTGTGGGTAAAGGGCGGAGCCACCTAGCGATGTCATCTGGGGGCACCATAGCCTTGTGGCATCATTTACCAGGGTTGTGGGGATGAGGCCCTTGTCCCCAACAAAATGCCCAGCCCCAATACACCCACCCCCCATGTTTAGGCATGTAGCCTGGTATGGTTCAGGAGGGAGGAGGCACTTACTTATCATTTCCTGGTCTGCCAGGCTGCGTGCTTAAAAAAGAGTCTGGTATGTGATTTTTTTTTTAATCTTAGCGTGGGCCCGCAAGGAAAACTCTTGAAAAGTTCACAGCAGTTCAGTCTCTCAGGCTTCTGAGATGCAGACACCCCTGATAGCAGGTACTTACCTACTTGCTTGCTCTAACCTTGGCCCCCCTCTCTCTTTCCATTTGCCAGGGCAAATGATATAGCCCCCCTATGGGAGCAGGTACTTATGTCAGTCTCCATTTTCATATATAGTGCAGAGCCCCTTTAAGGACTATAGGTCCAAGTGCCCTTTGTGCTATCACATCACTATGTAGTGAATGGAGGGAGAAAGCCCACAGTCTGTCGCTCTGCACAGTAGCAAGTGAGCAGAGAGAGCCAGCCAGTGATCACACAGCCCAGCGCTCTTCTCTGTGACTCCTCGATAGTGTGCGTGGAAGGAGGGTAAACGAAAGGATACAAGCAACAGTACTCGGCTACACATATGTTCAGTAATAAATTATAATGCCTGCTAATCCTGCTAGAAATCCAGTGCTGTCTTATATCCTGTGCACTCTGCCAAGCTATCTCAAGCAGTTTAGCTTTTGTGCATTTCAGCACACCTCCCCTTATAATAGCCTCTGTTAAGAGTCTGAAAACCTCCTCCTATTTATTCAAGTGTGACTTTTTACACTCGGGTGATGATCTTAAGTCTGGCTCGGCTCGGGGTGGAATTCCAGTACCATTAGCGGTATCCCCGAGCCAGACTCGGGATCGCATTGCAGGATCCAGGCAAAGTTACGTACCTTGTCCCCTGGATCCTGCAATGTCCCCCCGCTGTGTAAGCGAGCTGTCTCCTCGCTCAATTCACACAGTGCCTGTGTGCCGCCGAGCTCCGTTCCCTGCGATGTTATGATGCACGGGGGCGGAGATTGGCGCCAAATTAAAAAAATTAAAAACACAGTACACACACAGTTTACTGTAATCTAATAGATTACAGTACTGTATAAAATCATTACACATCCCTTTGTCCCTAGTGGTCTGTCCTGTGTCCTGCATGCACTTTTATATAATAAAGACTGTTTTTTCTGCCTGAAAACTGGAGATTGTTCATAGCAACCAAAAAGTGTCCCTTTATGTCAAAAGTGATTTTAGACCAGCTAGAAAACAGCGATAATAAATTAGAATAACTTGCAGAATTGAGCTATAGCGATTTGTGGGGAAATTCGTCTTCAGACACTGAAAGTAATGACAGCGACAATTCTGCAACTGAGCAAATTTCAGTGTATTTGATTACATTATTGAATCATTTTTATTATTATATTATTTGTTATAATTATTTATAGTTATTTATTATATTATAATTTATGGTTTTGTGTTTCAAACTTTATCATACTCGGGATGTCTACTAGACTCTTGTTTGGACAGATTTAAGTGAGTTATTGCTAAGAATTACAGGCCTACAATGTAAAATGCCAAATTTCCATGCAAAATAATGGTACCGCTTTCAGCATCTAAAATCTGTCATAATCATACCGCCAGGGAGGTTAATGTGCAATTTCTTTTAGATTCATCAAAAATTATGCAGTATGAGGACATGCCTGACTGGACACAGATTGATTGTATAGTTAAGGTTGGATGGTACTCATATTACATAGTTTTGGTAAATCTAAAGTTGATTGTGCAGAGATTGTATATTGAGAACTCAATACCCATTCCATCCTAGGATGACAACACTGCTCCTCCAGTGGTATGATACAGGGAGTTATTGTTGTCACCTAAGGGTTTATTTTAATATTTATTTATTTCAGGTACTTATATAGCGCTGTCAATTTACGCAGAGCTTTACATATACATTGTACATTCACATCAGTCCCTACCCTCAAGGAGCTTACATTTTAAAGTCCCTAAGTCACATTCATACATACTAGGAACAATTTAGACAGGATCCAAATAACCTACCAGCATGTCTTTGGAGGATAGGAAGAGTCCTACTGGCAGGATCACAAGGTGAAAACGAAGCCTGAGAAACAGAAGACTAAGGCCCCGTATACACGAGGAGATATATCCGATGGAAGCGGTCCGACAGACCGTTTTCATCGGACATCGGACATGTCTCCTGGGAGATTTTGGTTTGATCTATGTACACACGATCAAACCAAAATCCCCGCGGACAGACAGCGCGGTGACGTGGCGGTGACGTTGACGCCGCCACGTCACCGAACCAGGAAGTTAAATACTTCCACGCATGCGTCAAATCCATTCCACGCATGCGGGAGATTTCGGTCCGCTGGTTAGGTGTACTAACCAGCGGACATATCCGACAGATGGCTTTCCAGCAGACAAGTTTTAAAGCATGCTTTAAAACTTTTGTCTGCTGGAAACCTGTCTGCTAGCCCATACACACGATCGAATCTGTCCGCTAAAACCGGTCTGCGGACCAGTTTCAGCAGATATATTCGATCGTGTGTACGCGGCCTAATGCAGCTACCAAATCTAAGGACTGGTAAGTTGTATATATTATGTTTTGTCCTTGGGTTTAGATAAACTTTAAGGCGGAGTTCCACCCAAAAATAGAACTTCCACAATAAAGGAAGGTGACCCCCTGACATGCCACATATGGCATGTAATTTTTTTGGGTGGGGGAGCGGAAACCCTTTTTTAAGAGGGTTTCCGCTCCCACTTCCTCCAGGGCACTGCTGCACCGGAAGGGAGTTCATCTCTCCCACCTCCCTCTCTGCAATCATCTGGGACACATCAAAGGTCCCAGATGATTGCCCAGCCAGTCACAGTGTGCAGTGCGGTTGGCGCATGCACAGTGTGGGCGGCCACAGTAGTGATGCCGGTGCCATGAAGAGGAGGGGGAGAGGAGCGGGGCTTCGTACGCTAACATCGCTGGACCTTGGGACAGGTAAGTGTCCAATTATTAAAAGTCAGCAGCAGCAGTTTTTGTAGCTGCTGACTTTTTTTTTTTTTAAGTTGGAACTCCGCTTTAAGTCTTTCGTAAAGAATTGTCTTCTGACCACAGTTCCACTGTCAGCCTAAAATGAGGGACCACAAACCTCAGAGAAAGACAAATCAATGGTGTTAAAAAATGTCTTTAAAGGGTTGCTAACACATTACTGCCCTTTGGTCAATGTTACCAGGCAATCGAATTTGTATCCACTAAAAAATGTATAAAACAGATACCATTAACTAATTCATAACCCACGCTTAGTTTGTTTTTCACAGTTCAAATCCTTATATCAGCATTATAAAATACGAAATGTAAACAACAGTCTGCATTTGTAGATGATTAAAAGTTATTGTAGTCCATGTTCCTGTTTCTGTTCATAAAGGCAGCACTGTTGCTATGGGAACAAAAATGATCATGAAAAAATTAAAATAAAGTATAAATTCTGTGTAATTAAGAAGAAACAAAATAGGGCAGTATAACTTCAGCAATCAGTCTGTAAGTCATATTTACTTGTGATGAAAGGATCCTGCTCTTGATGGGTACAATGTATCCATTAGCTGTCCTTTGCTAATTGCATTTTGTAAAAAAATGTTTCTTAGTATTCTGCATATATCAGAACTTGCTATGATTATCCTACACAATTAACAGTGCTATCTATTAAAAAATGTTCAATAGAGAACACAGGTGAACAATAGAGCATCATCTAATGGTGCTTCCAGATTGTGTAGAGGGGAATTACTAAACCCCCAGGAGGATACCTGCAAAAAATCAGCTTGTAGCAATGCTCAATTAGAGATTACAAACTGTTATAGGGGTCTTAGCAGACTGATAACACTTTGCAAACACTCTGCATGCACAGGGCAGTTGTTTTGCTAATTAGAAAAGTTTAAGCCATTTGCTCTTGCAAGAGGGATGCTGATTCCTGACTGGAAATCAGAAAAGAGTTTGCAAGTAATTTATGAATGTTTTTATGTGAAAGCAGAAGTTTGAGCTGTAACAGTTACTTTGAAACGTATAGTATATCTGTATGCAAAAAGCCCTTCTGGATGTACTGTACAGTACCTTGTGTCTAAAGCCACATACACACGATTGGTTCAAACCAATGAAAACGGACTGAAGTTTGTTTTCATCGGTCCAAACTGATCGTGTGTAGGCCCCATCAGTCCGTTATCCTTCGGTCCAAAAACAGGGGCTTGCTTTAAAATTGAACTGATGGACAGCTAACCGTTAGGTCAAAACCGATCGATAGTACGCACGAGCATCGGTTAAAAATCCACGCATGCTCAGAATCAAGTCGACGCATGCTTGGAAGCATTCAACTTGTTTTTTTTCATCACGTCGTTGTGTTTTATGTCACCGCATTCTGACACGATCGGTTCATGAACCGATGATGTGTAGGCACATCAGTCCATCAGTCAGCTTCATCGGTGAACCGATGAAAACGGTCCGTCGGACCGTTCTCATTAGATGGACCGATCGTGTGTACAGGGCTTTAGAGTCATTTTGCCCTGGGCACACACCCACAGGTGTTGCTGTCGGCGTCTAGTATCAGCTTGGCAGTTTAAGTCCTGATCTGTGTATCTGATCTGCTGTTGGCATCTGATAATTGTACACGGATGTTTCCCCATCACTGCTTGTTAAAATGTAAGCAAAAATTGATATATTGTTATTAGCTGCAGCTTTATGAACAGCTAGTTAGGCTCCATGTACATGGGACGTTTTTACAACTGCTCCTAAATGGTTAAACTTAACAGATTGTAACTAGGGATGAGCTTGAGTTCGAGTCAAACTCATGTTCGAGTCGAACATTACCTGTTCACCTGTTCACCTGTTCGGCGAACAGCGAACAATTTGGGGTGTTAGCGGCAATTTTGAGGGGGAGGGGGTGAGCAGGCAAGTCTGGACACTCTCTACTTTGCAGATAGAGAAAGGAGCTGTGTGTTAGTGGGCATCCTGACACTCCTGCTCGCCCCCTCAAAGGCTTTCTCCACACCAGGGAGAAAGCCTTGCATTACGGTGTATAGTTACAGACATAAGAACAGGAAGTGAGCATTTCTCAGAAGAAATAAGGACATTTAAAAGCAAAATCAAAGGATGTGGTAAGTGAAGGAGGACTGCACTAAGGTAAAGGAAGCTATTTAGGGGGGAAAAAATCCTTTACAACCCCTTTAAATCAGCATCTCCATGAAGCTGGTCATAAGACGGAAGCATGACGTTCTCTAGAATTTCCTTGTAGAGGGCTGTGCTGACTTTGGATTTGATAAAACACAGTGGACCAACACCAGCAGATGAGACAGCTCCCCAAATAATCACTGACTGTGGAAACTTCACATTGAACCTCATGCAACTTGGATTCTATGCCTCTCCATTCTTCCTCCAGACTCTGGGACCTTGATTTCCAAATGAAATGCAACATTTTCCACAGGCTGTGATGATTTTTGTGTTTTCACTAGCTGTAAGCCATAATCGTCAAAATTAGATTAAAATAAATACATGCTTGAAATATATCACTCTGTGTGTAACTTTTTGAATTTGTTTGCTGAAAAATATTAACTTTTTGATGATATTCAAATTTTATGAGATGCACCTGTACATAGTTACATTGCTCCAATCTGGGCCAATGTATTAACTAGTTACCGACCGCCCACCGCCGTTATACGTCGGCACTTTAAAGATGGATATCTCAGTAACGGCAGCAGCTGAAACCGAGATATCCATCTCTTCAGTGGGCGGTCCTGTACACGATAACAGCAGTCTCCGCGGCAGATTCACAGCGAGATCGCCGTTATCGGTGGCGGGAGAGGCCCCCCATCCCGCCGCTCTCCCACGCCCTCTGCCGCTTACCGTAGCCGTCGGTAGCGGCGGAGGCGATCAGGTCCTGTCGGCTGCTAAATGGGGATGCGAATGAGGGAAAAATGTCCCTCACCGTCCCCATAGCTCTGCTGGGCGGAAGTGACGTCAAAATGTAAGTCCCGCCCAGCGTCTTAAAAAAACATATTTTTTTCTGTCATTTAAAAAAATGACTTTCAATTTTTTTTTTACATTTAAGCCTAAATATGAGATGTGAGGTCTTTTTGACCCTAGATCTCATATTTAAGAGGACCTGCCATGCTTTTTTCTATTACAAGGGATGTTTACATTCCTTGTAATAGGAATAAAAGTGATATATTTTTTTTTATTTCAGTGTTAAAAATTGTAAAATAAATAAAAATAAATACGAAAACAAAAAATATTTTTTTAAAGCGCCCCGTCCCAACGAGTTCGCACGCAGAAGCGAACGCATACGCGAGTAGGGCCCGCATATGAAAACGGTGTTCAAACCACACAAGTGAGGTATTGCCGCGATCTTTAGAATGAGAGCAATAATTCTAGCCCTAGACCTCCTATTTAACTAAAAAAATGCAACCTGTAGAATTTTTTAAACGTCGCCTGTCGAGATTTTTAAGGGTAAAAGTTTGACGCCATGCCACGAGCAGGCGCAATTTTTAAGCGTGACATGTTGGGTATCATTTTACTCGGCGTAACATTATCTTTCACAATATGTAAAAAAAAAATGGCCAAATTTATTGTTGTCTTGCTTTTTAATTTTTAAAAGTTTTTTTACAAAAAAAGTGCGCTTGTAAGACCGCTGCGCAAATACGGTGTGACAAAAAGTATTGCAATGACTGCCATTTTATTCTCTAGGGTGTTAGAAAAAAACATATATAATGTTTGGTGGTTTTAAGTAATTTTATAGCAAAAAAAATGTTTTAGTCTCGTAAACACTGAATCTAAAAAACAGGCTCGGAGTTTAAGTGGTTAATGTATGAACTATCCATAAATTAGGTTCTTCTTTAATGCAGATTATGTCAGGAACCATGAATCAGACGTTGACAGAAAATTAAAAAAAAAACACACCTTTTAATATAATGGTAAAAAATGGTACAAGTAGCAAACATTGTCAAAACATAGCCAGGGTTTGGTAGCTAAAGCGGGTAGTCAGAATAAGCCAGTAAATCAGGAAGCCAGAGATCAGTGTAGTCAGAGGCAACAGTCAGGATCGGGAATCAGAAGGGATGTCAGCCATGCAAGTCTTCAACAGGAAAACAGCAGAGATTTTACAAATATGTTTGACCAAAGGTGAAGGCACTGGGGGAATGAACCAGGCAATTTAAATAGCCAGAAGGGACTGGCTGAGGAGATTTAAATGATCAACAGGTGATCCACTGTGGAATGATGGGTGTTGGCAATTAACCGACAGCTGGGCAACCTGAGCACTGAGAAGGGAGGGCTAAGTCCAGCCCTGAGAGATTATTGAAACATTATCTATAGGCTTTAATGTATTTGCTGTCATTGCTAAATGTCTTTTAAATTTACAGTACTAGTTTGCTTGTGTTACTGACCCAGAAAATATATAAAGTCCAAAAGCTTTGACTTTTTTAGTTGCATGCTTGTTCCAAGTCAGAGAGAGACAGGGAACTAGCATTAGAGAAGGTGTGCCCCATATTTTTCTCAGTACGGGTTTCATCAAAGACAGTTTCTGAAAAGGTTATGATCAGGATATTGGTTAAGCCAACACAATAAACAACAGTGAAAAACATAGTATTTACTTTGTGCAATGGAGACAACAGTGGTATCTATCACAGGATGGAACGTGTGTTTATAATGGCATCACCGTGACCAAAGAAACAAAGCGTTCTGTCTTTTGTTGTTGGTTGTTATTTTTAGTAGTACTCTAAATAGAAGAAATTGTTTTTAAGACTTAAAACTGACCTCACAGAATGAAGTTATTATACTGGTGCATTGGCTAATAATAATGTTGTATTTATATTGTGGGATATTAATGCAGGTCTAAGCCAAGGATATGGATAATCCTTTCCATGGATTCTCAGGACCCCATTTATTTCTCTAAATAATTGGTATTTTACATTGTTTTGAATATTAGTATATGCCTTACCTAATAACAAGATATATATATAAATATATATATATATATTTTTTTTAATTTTGACTAGTCAAAAACAAAATCATAGTCTGTGTTATGCCATGTGTAGTGTACTGGACAATTAAGACAGCTGTAATACATAAAATGTAAACCCCAGCTTCATATCTAAAAATGAATATGCACACAATAATTCACTTATGTACTTGTAATAAAAAACAGTAAATATGATTACTGCTCTAATAGTCATGTATTATGCACCTTACTTGCATAGTTGCTTCTATTCTGAAACGGTTGCATGGTTTTATATACCTTTCTATTACTACATATATTCTCTTGTATGTAAACTGTATATGAAAAAAAAATCCCAGTAGTAAATATATTATTATAATATTATATTGTTAAATGAAACTCTGCTGAAGTGCATATACACTGACAGAAAACTAGCTGATAGGAGGAGGGAGCAGAATGAGCTATGGGGTGACCATTGCCCCTGTCCTGCTGCTTTTTTGTTTTGCAGTAATAGGCTGTGGGTGTGTTCTTGACAAAGGTGTGCTGCAAATGGAGTGAAGGTTCAATACTTGCTGTGCTCACTGGCAGGAGTATCTGTATCACAAAGTTTGGATAGGTAAAACAATTTAAATATATGCAATTCAAATTAATGTGTGCTTGCCTGGAATTTAACTTTATACCAAGGTGGCAACTAAAAAAAATATTAATAATATATTGTAGTTACTTAATGGGTAGCACAAGTCTGAAGTCTGAAACATGGATCAGAAAAATGGGGAGTATAGCATATTGTGCCACAAGGCCTCACTCCTTTCAGGTATGGCTTGGACTAGTACAGTCTGCCAGTATCATTCAAAAAATGATGCTATTTCTAGCCATAATTCACAGTTTATAGATACTCAAAATGATTACATATCAACTGGGGATATATGGTAAAAAAAAATCCAAAATCTATACATTTTAAAGCTGAACTTTAGCCATAAATAAAATCCTGTGTAGCGCCCCCTAACTTTCAGTACGGGCACTACGCTAAAGTTAGCGGGCGAATGGGAGAGTTAATTTGCTCTCATTCATAATTTGTCAAATTGCAGGCCGCTGCTATTTCAGAACTGTCCTGTAGGTCGGTCTGCGACCCAGGAGTGTGATTACACCCCTGGGCGACAGTTGGCGCTAGAGGGGTTCTGACAGAGACACTTTTCCCCAGCAGCCAATTAAAGGAGTTCTTCCTTCGCTGGTCATGCTGGGGAGGGGTATATATGTGGCAGCTGCTGTGTGTTCTGGGTCGGTGGTCGGTTCTTCTTCTCTGCGCGGGGTCCACTTTCCAGGTGCGGCATCCACCTTCAGAGTGCGTGCATCCACGGACCCCGCTAGCATGGCCCACCTGGCCAGAGCCACCTGTTCCATGTAGACCCATCTGGATGTCGATGGGGGCCCCAGTGACTTACTGGGTCCCCAACCTTACTGAGAAGATCCCAGGCTGTGTGCCGTTCGGTGGGGGATCGGCTTGAGGAGAACCAAAAGGGTTTTGAATGAACGATCAGGGATCTGATTACTGGAATTGACAGGTACATGTCAGCTGTCAACCGGTGACCCCTTTCATTGCATTTACTGGGAGGATTCGCTCAATCCGAATTGTTCTCTTGAGCACTAAAGTATTAGGCCTGTAGCAGAGGCCTGAGCCAGGTCTGTCATAGAGACCTGTTCCTCCCAGCAACTTAAAAGTGACATTCCGGCTGCCAGTCTCCTGTTGAACTTGTTGGGCCCTGGAATAAAGCATTTGAAAATCCATTTGGTGACTAGGCATTCGCTCACTGCTACTACCCACTGCTACTACCCCTAGACACACTACAAGGTAACTTAATACACCGATCCCAATCAACAACCAGCAGCTCCTTCGGGGGTGAGCGCTACACCTGTAGAAATCTTATGTGCATGGATACCCTGTCCTCTTCCTATCTCTAAACTTCAATGCTGTGAGGGATAATAGTGTCCGATCTTCTGTGAAGCTACTGTAAAAAAAAAGTTCCTAAAGAGACCCCGTCGCCTCCTCCCTTTTCCTCCATTAAGAGACTTCCTTTCATTGTGAATCCTGTTACTTTTCAGAATTTCCCCCATTCACTGGCAATGAACGCAATGAAACAACCTTTCCAAATGGAGGGAAGTCCTCGATGGGAATCTTTTCAGAGTAGCTTCACAAAAGACCCAGAACTATTGACTTCCACAGCTGGAAGTTCTGAACCAGTAAGAGGTCGGGGGATCCCTGCAGTTTTCTCACAACAATAGTGAAGCACTCCCCTCATCCAGCTAGACTAGCTATATTTAAAAATGTACCCCAGTGTTAAAAGCTAAATACACGAACAACAAAAATCAACAAACTTGTTGCAATAAATTACATCCATAAACAGAGTGAATAAATAATAAATCTGTGTACCAACATCCAAATATGTTTCACTCTTAATGGAATTAACTTCAATAGTGCACAATCCAAATTTGCAAGTAAATGTCTTAAATGTGTAAACAATAATTAAAAATAAAATAAATAAATTCTATGACTAAATACATAAAATGCAGTTCATATAGATATAATACCCTTCCAAGTAAAAGAAGACAGGTGCTCTTTAATTCACTGTTCACTCCAGTGCAGTATAGCACATGTCACCTGAGTGGCATCTTACTCCTTGAACATCTAGTTCTTAACCAACTGAGCGACCACCTCACTGAAAATAACGTTCTTGATTTCCTAAACTGCTCTCCTAAAACGTACACACGATCTACTAATGGCTAAATTCAATGGACACTATTCTGTATACCTATTCCTGGACCTCTCTGCTGCCTTTGACACAATGGACCACCCTCTCCTCCTCAAAAAATGGCATGCCTTTCGTCTCTGCGACTGTACTTCACTGGTTCTCGTCCTACTTTTCCAATCGCATTACTTTATTAGCGTTCCTTACAATTCTGCTTCCTCTAATTCCTATTGTACACCTCTTCCCTTGGTCAGTATTGTACACCTCCTCCCTTGGTCAGCCTCCCACTGCTTCCAATATAATTTCTATGCTGATGACACCTAAATGTATCTCTCAATCCCTCAGTTACCCCCATTAGTCGCCTCAGGCATCACTAATTTACTAACTACTAATTACTATCAAGCCTGGACGTCACACTACTTTCTTAAACTCAAGCTGTCCAAAACCAAGCTCATATTATTTCCTCCCCCAGGTACCTCTTCCCCTGACATTTATGTCAAGATCGATGGCACAAGTATCAACCCGCCCTCATATGCCAAGGTGCTAGGTTTAAGCCTGGACTCTGAAATATCCTTTTGTCCACAAATCCTATCCCTGTCTAAAGCTTGCCGTCTCAACCTCTGCAACATCTACAAAATACGCCCCTTTTTAACCAAAGACACCATTAAGCTTCTAATTCACTTCCTAGTCATCTCTTGCCTCAACTACTGCAACTCCCTCCTCATTGGATTACCTTTACATGGGCCATTCCCTCTTCAATCGATCATGAATGCTGATGCCAGGCTCATTCACCTTACCAACCATTCAGTGTTCGCTACTTCTCTCTGTCAAACTCTCCACTGGCTTCCGCTTACCTAACTAATTAAATTCAAAATACTGACAACTTACAAAGCTATCCCCCAGCTACATCACTAACCTAGTCTCAAAGTACCAAGCAAATTGTTATTTTTGTTCCTCCCAAGACCTCCTGCTCTTTAGCTCCTTCGGATCCTACAGATCTTTTTCCGAAACGCCCTACCCCAGGCTGTCTGACTACCTCTTATTCTGCTTTTAGATGATCCCTAAAAACCTTTCTCTTCAGAGAACCTATTCTGCCCCCACCTAACTACTGCACTTGTAATTTGTCAATCAGCTTACCCCCACAGTTATTACCCTTTGTATTACTTGACCCTCCTTTTTAGATTGTAAGCACCAACGAGCAGGGTCCTCTGATTCCTCCTGTATTGAATTGTATTATAACTGTACTATTTGTCCTCATGTTGTAAAGCGCTGCGTAAACTATTGCGCTATATACATTCTGTATAATTTTAATAGTACTCGCATAGTTAAAAAAAATGCATATTTTTGTCTGCAAAAAATATGCACATTTATTATTTTCTCCTAAAAGTTGAGCTTAGCCTTTAAGACTGCTTAACTTTTCTTGAATTCACTTTCTTGAACATTAGAGAGTTAAACAAACCAATATAACACAGCAAAGGGTTTTCTACGGGTAAGCAGAGCACAAAGAAACATTAGCTGTGAACATTACTGATATAATGCGTGACACTGAAACTTCAGAGTAGACCAAATATCCTAAAATGAATTGTCTTCTATGAACTGTGACAAAATCCAACACATTTAGAGATCATTGTGTTGCTATTTTATCTCATTTGCAATACAGTAGCTGCAGAAAATGAGCAGTATGCTTTTTTGTGAAGAAAACCAAAGCAAACTAAAAAAACAACAGATTTTCTCTGCATTACTTTTACACAATTCAATAAAGTTTGCATGGTTTAAGAATTAAAGAGCCTTTGTGCAAGCCCAATCACTAAAATCACATAAACTTTAATGGTAATGTAATTTTTGATACTTAAAAATTACCTGATGATCCTGCCATGAAAGTCCTTTTCAGGCACTTACAGGGTGACAATGCTCTGTTCTTTGTCTCCCAAAAGTGCTCCTGTGTAGTCACCCCTTAACCACTTAAGACCCGGACCAAAATGTAGGTAAAGGACCTTGCCCCTTTTTGCGATTCGGCACTGCTTCGTTTTAACTGACAATTGCGCGGTCGTGCGACGTGGCTCCCAAACAAAATTGGCGTCCTTTTTTTCCCACAAATAGAGCTTTCTTTTGGTGGTATTTGATCACCTCTGCGGTTTTTAATTTTTGCGCTATTAACAAAAATAGAGCGACAATTTTAAAAAAAATGCAATATTTTTTACTTTTTGCTATAATAAATATCCCCCAAAAATATATAAAAAAACATTTTTTTTCCTCAGTTTAGGCCGATACGTATTCTTCTATGTATTTTTGGTAAAAAAAATCGCAATTAGCGTTTATCGGTCGGTTTTCGCAAAATTTATAGCGTTTACAAAATAAGGGATAGTTTTATTGCATTTTTATTAATTATTTTTTTTTTACTACTAATAGCGGCGATCAGCAATTTTTTTCGTGACTGCGACAATATGGCGGACACTTCGGACAATTTTGACACATTTTTGGGACAATTGTCATTTTCACAGCAAAAAATGCATTTAAATTGCATTGTTTACTGTGGAAATGACAGCTGCAGTTTGGGAGTTAACCACAGGTGGCGCTGTAGGGGATGTGTGACCTAGTGTGTTTGTTTACAACTGTAGGGGGGTGTGGCTGTAGGTGTGACGTCATCGATCGCATCCCCCTATTATAGGGATGACGCGATCGATGCTGCGGCCACAGAGAAGCACGGGGAAGCCGTGTGTACACACGGCTCTCCCCGTTCTTCCGCTCCAGGGACGGATCGCCGCACTCTAGCGGCGATCGGGTCCGCGAATCCCGCGGTCCCGGTCCCGGAGCTTCGGACCGGGTCGCGGGCGCGCGCCCGCGACCCACGGCTGGGTACTAAAATCAATGTATATATACGTTGATGTGCCCAGCCGTGCCATTCTGCCGACGTAAATGTGCAGTAGGCGGTCCTTAAGTGGTTAACATAGACTCCCAAGGGAGACTACACTTGAATGTTTACACGCACATTACAGAGACATGGCCAACTACTTTACACACACACACACACACACATGAACTTTATGGGCATCTCAGTCTTGGTCCATAAGGTTCAATATTGAATTGGCAGCTATAACAGATTCAACGCTTCTGGAAAGGTTTAGGAGTGTGTCTATGGGAATGTTTGACCATTCTTCCTGAAGTCCATTTGTGAGGTCAGGCACTTATGTGAACGAGAAGGCCTGGCTTGCAGTCTCTGCTCTAAGATGTTCTATCGGGTTGAGGTTGGAACAGAAACTGTTCCCACAAAGTTGGGAGCATGAATTTGTCCAAAATTTCTTGGCATGCTGATGTCTTAAGAGTTCCCTTAGTTGGAACTAATGGGCCAAGCCCAACCGCTGAAAGACAACCCCATATCATAATCCCTCCTCCACCAAATGACAAAATGACATAGACAAACTCCTGAACCTTGCGGACAGCCTTCCCAGAAGAGTTGAAGCTGTTATAGCTGCAAAGGGTGGGTCAACTCAATATTAAACTCTACAGTCTGAGACTGTGATCCAATTAAGTTGTCCGTTTATAAAGCAGTGAACAGCGGTGATCCCAAGGATCACCACTGATCACAGCCCATAAACAGTTTATGAAACAGAGATAATCGGGTGGAAAAGTGTTTGAACCTGTTCTCTCACCGATTATCTCCACACACAGAAAATCCTCATAGACTGACACAGTAACGGGCAGTTTATGAAGCTGTGATCTGAGCAATTCACTGGTGATCTGTGTCAGAATTCACATTCCCCGATTCACCATCTCAGAGCTTGTGAAGCGGGGAGTGAAGAGGGAATGCCGGGGGTTCTGAGGAGGAAGGAGGAAGATTTTTAACTAGGCATGTGCAAAAGTGAAAAATTCGTTTCGTTTCGTTTCGTTTTAATTCGTCATTTAATAAATTTCGTTAAGTTAGGTTCGTTACATGTGTTGAATTCGTTTTCGGAATTCGTTCATTTTCGACCGAATTTCGAAAAATACGGTCGAAATCGAAAATATTTCGACCGTTTTTCGAATTCGTTCGTTTTCGACCGAATTTCGAAAAAAAAACGGTCGAAATCGAAAATATTTCAACCAGATTAGAAAACAAAGTCTCTTTTCGAATAGAATTTTTTTCGAATTAAATTCGAATTTTTTTTTTTTTTTTTTTTTTTTTTTTTTTTCGAATTCCGATCGAATTTAGTCCGCGGGTATTCGATTCGGAATTCGAAAAAAAAAATTCGATTTCGACATTTTTTTTTTTTTTTTCGAAATTCGGTCGAAAATGAACGAATTCCGAAAACGGTCGAAATTTTTCGCTAATATAGCAATTCGGGAATTCGTATGCATCCGAATGTCCGAATAATGGAAAATTCGTCCGAATTTCGATTCGGAACGAAACGAAATGCACATGCCTATTTTTAACTTCCTTCTACCTCGTTCAGACCCCCCAACACTGTAACTATGTCCCCCTGTAATATGTATGTGTATACATATATATACATACATATATATATATAATGTGTACATATATATATATATATATATATATATATATATATATATATATATATATATATATAATGTGTGTATATATACATGTATATATAATTTGTGTGTGTATACATATATATATATATATATATATATATATATATATATACATATATATATATATATATATATATATATACATATATATATATATATATAAAATGTAGGGGGACACATTATTTTAATTACATTAACCACGCCATCTGTCAGTGTACTGAGCGGTGTTAATTTATCACTGCTCAATAAACTGACATCTCTGTGTTTCAGTGAATTTCTGGTACTGTAATCTCGTAAAGTCTCACGAAAATTCCAGTGTCAGGGGCCGTTCTCCACTGTTTGAAGCGTTGGTAGATCACTTCACTTCTCCAAGGGTGAAGCGATCTACTCTGCTTCATAAACTGGCATCCAGAGGGGAAAAATCTCCTCCGTGAATGCCGGAGAACGAAGCAGTGAATAGATTTCATTGCTTCATAAAAGGACACCTTGTGCATGTAGATGCAGCCATCCCAATACTTTTAGTAATACAGGGTTTATAGATGGTCAGGTATGAGTAAGGTCATCTTTTGTCTGAAACACATTAGCATTAGTTGCGTTATGGAATATTTTACTTCTTGGAAATAATAAAGTAGAAGCTTTTATACTCACTTGGTTGCCAACATGTAGAGAAGTATTAATTGCCATAATTCATTCACATAAATCATATCATGACACTGTATTTTGTTCTTTTTTTTCTAAGTACATTATTCCTGCTGTGCTGTTTGGTCACAGTCTTTCCCTGTTCTTTGGCATCTGCAGGGAAAGATCCTTGGGAGGGGCTTATATTACTCTGCTGGTGTATTCTCTCCACGGTATAAGTCTTTGTCTGCACAGCCCTAATTGGTGCTATGCCGTTCACATGATTAAAAAAAATATGTTTAAGAAGAGCAATTCAAATGAAATTATTAATATCAAAAAAAAAATTTTTATAGCTGCCTATAAATCTTTATTGCCCAGGAAGCCAGGGTGTGAGGCAAGTTGTTATGTTTTTCTTTTTTGCTTTAATCCAGCATTTTGTATTCAGGAGGTGATGGCTGTCACATAAGCAGATGTATTTTAGCACAAAGTCTGCTTTTCAAATGTACCTATCACCAAGTTCCAGCCTAGCGCAAGCTTTCCAAATTCATGAGCAGGTTTTTAGAATGCTCTCTCCTCTCTTTCATAAAGAACAAATATATTTTAAAAAGCAGTAGTAGGAACGAATACACGGGGAGAACAACAGTGTTTTTTTTTTTAATATAGTTAATATTTTGTTCTTTGGCTCATTTATATATATATTTTTAATGATATAATGAATATGCTCATTAGTGGGAATTGATCTTGTGGAAATGTTTTAAGCTTTACTAATAAAGAACAAATATATTTCTTTGAAATTATACAGACAACTTTATGGATAATGTATCCAGTAAATTGATCTAGAAATAAAGCTTGTGCAAATGCTAATTTGCTTCCCAAATGTATGCACAATTATTTTTACATCAGCTGCTGCATACTGCAAAATGTCTAAATTGAATGTAATGCCAATAAAATGTATTTTAAAATAACCATCATGTACTTTTGAACACTTTTTGAGTAGTTTGAAACTACATTTGTAGTCTGTTTAACCTTTATACGTTCTACAAATGCAATTCTAAACAAGTTCAACTATACCATAGGGAAATAATAATACAAATACTAAAAAGTACTTCCATGTTTAAAATACAGTAGGGGCAATTAGAATAGAATCCAAAGATGAGAAGTAAACTAGTTACCACAGAGTGCATCAACATTTATAAGGACTTCTGTACAGTGATTCAACCACGAGAAAATTGCATTTGGAGCAGACAGAGATTAAGAAGTCCTGGCATAATAAACTCACTTGCCTAGCTTATACAGTATATAGGGCAACAAAGTGCTAAACCCAATATCAGTGCTATTTATGAACAGACATCCCTATACAATAGTATAAGTATAATACTAAACAAACGAACCAAGTCCAAAAAATAGACAGAAATGTGTACACACTTCCCATTTCTTTTACCAAAGAACTTAACACAGATAGATGATTCAACATTTGCTGATTTCCTAAATTCACATCCATAGTTTAAAAGTGACTACAAAATGAATACTAATCCTATTGGTTCACTGTAAAAATAATAATAAAAAAAAAAACAGATGCATTACACCTACATTAACACATTTACTGGATGCAAATGTGCCAATAAATGTGCTTTAGTTTGACACAAAGGTTAGTAATGCATAGCAAAATTCACAAATCTTGACAGACATATCATAGGAAAACCATTTTTGTTCTGAGTTACTTGCATCCATAACATTTTGTGGCTATATAATACTGTATTAACACATTTTATTGAATCCCTCAGAGTATTTTTGAGTAATATAGTAGCCAGATGATCTCTCTTGCTTATCACATAACAGACCAAGAAGGGGGTTGCTTAAAGGAAAACTGCATTTTCACTAGAAATCTATATAACATATGCAGTATATAAAACTATACAAATAATTTGCTAATTTTATGTCAATAAATATTATCTTCTATTCAAATCCTAAGCAGTTGTAGTTTTTTTAAACCTGTTTAAAAAAAATATATTTTGAAAAAATTTCAATTACACTTCCTCACAATAGGGAAAACTGCCCTAAGATACAATTCATAATCCATATACAGTATATACAGTATATAAAAACTATATACATCATTTGCAAATTGTATGTCAATAAATATTATATTCTATTCAAATCCTAAGCAGTTGTAATTTTTTTAAACCTGTTTGAAAAAAATATATTTTTAAAATGTTTTAATTACACTTCCTCACAATAGATACAATTCATAATCCAAGTTTCTGCTGCAGTAGTGAAATGCTGTCTGAGGCTAATCTTCACCCAAAATGATACATACTCTTCAGCTTTTCTTTTTACAAAACTTAAGCCCCATACACACCATGAGAATATCAGACAAATGATTGCCTGTTTTCTTATTTTGCATGCTAGTGTCATATTGAAAATGAAGAAGTTATTAAAGTTACAAAAAATTCTCATGCTGCAGAATACAACTTTGGAAATTAATTTGTATTTTAATGTACAGTGCCTTAAAACGTAATCATACCCCTTGAAATTTAATTGAAATGTATTTTACTGGGATTTTCTGTGATAGACCAACACAACGTGGCACATAATTGTGAAGTGGTAGGAAAATTATAAATGGTTTCAAAATGTTTTACAAATAATTATGTGAAAAGTGTCAATACTTTGTAGAACCACCTTTCGCTGCAATTACAGCTGCAAGTCTTTTTGGGGATGTCTCTACCAGCTTTGCACATCTAGAGAGTGACATTTTAACCCATTCTTCTTTTCAAAAAAGCTCAAGCTCTGTCAGATTGGATGGAGAGCGTCTGTGAAAAGCAATTTTCAAGTCATGCCACAGATTCTCAATTGGATTTAGGTCTGGACTTTGACTGGGCCATTCTAACACATGATTATGCTTTAATGTAAATCATTCCATTGTAGCTCTGGCTGTTTGTTTAGGGTCATCCTACTGGAAGGTGAACCTCTGCCCGAGTCTCAAGCCTTTTGCAGACTCTAACATGTTTTCTTCTAAGATTGCACTGTATTTGGCTCCATCCATCTTCCCATATTCCCATCAACTCTGACCAGCTTCCCTGTCTCTGCTGAAGAAAAGCATCCCCACAACATGATTCTGCCACCACCATGTTTCACGATGGTGGGTTCAGAGTTATTTGCAGTGTTAGTTTTCCAGCACACGTAACATTTTGCTTTTAGGACAAAAAGTTCCATTTTGGTCTCATCTGACCAGAACACCTTCTTCCACATGTTTACTGTATCCCCCACATGGCTTCTTGCAAACTAAAAAAATGGGACTTCTTATGGCTTTCTTTCAACAATATATTTCTTCTTGCCACTCTTCCATAAAGGCCAGATTTGTGGAGTGCACGACTAATAGTTGTTCTGTGGACAGATTCTCCCACCTGAGCTGTGGGTCTCTGCAGCTCCTCCGGAATTACCATGGGCCTCTTGGCTGCCATGTCTTGGTAGGTTTTCAGTTGTGACATACTCTTTCCATTTTCGGATGATGGATTGAGACAGTGCTCTGTAAGGCCTTGTACACACGAGGGAATAAATCCGCTGAACATGGTCCGACGGACCATTTCAGCCCAAGAATCCGCTCGTGTGTAGGGGCAAACGGACCGTTCTGGCCGGATTCCTCCGGCGGAAAAATTTCAAAGCATGCTTTGGAATTTTTCCGCCGGATAGCTGCCCGTCAGATATGTCCGCTGGTTAGTACGGCAAGCCAGCGGACATATCTGCCCGCACATGCGTCGTATCCTGTGAATGGATCCGACGCATGCGCGCGGAAGTGTTTACTTCCTGGTGCGGTGACGTTGCGGCGTCAACGTCACCACCACGTCACCGCACTGTCCGCCGACGGGGAATTTGATCCGATGGTGTGTACAGCCATCGGATCAAAACATCCCGGCGTAAATATGCGCTGTAAACGGTCCGGGGACCGTTTACAGCGGATATATCCCATCGTGTGTACAAGGCCTGAGATGTTCAAAGCTTGGGATATTTTTTTTATAACCTAACCTTGCTTTAAATTTCTCCACAGCTTTATCCCTGACCTGTCTGCTGTGTTCCCTGGCCTTCATAATGCTGCTTGTTCACTAAGGTTCTCTAATAAACCTCTGAGGGCTTTACAGAACAGCTGTATTTATACTGAGATTAAATTACACACAGGTAGACTCTATTTTCGAATTAGGTGGCTTTTGAAGGCAATTGATTCCACTAGATTTTAGCTAGGGGTATCATAGTAAAGGGGGCTGAATACAAATGTACACCACACTTTTCACATATTTATTTGTGAAATTTTTTGAAAACCCTTTATCATTTTCCTTCCACTTTACAATTATGTGCCACTTTGTGTTGGTCCATCACATACAATCCCAATAAAATACATTTATGTTTTTGGTTGTAACTAGGGTTGTCCCGATACCACTTTTTTAGGACCGAGTACAAGTACCGATACTTTTTTTCAAGTAGTCGCCGATAACGAATACCGATACTTTTTTAAAATGTGTCCCCAAATGCAGCCATGTCCCCCATATATGCAGCCATGTCCCCCACATATGCAGCCATGTCCCCCACATTTGCAGCCATGTCCTCCACAAATGCAGCCATGTCCCCCACAAATGCAGCCATGTCCCCCCAGCCATGTACCCCACATATGCAGCCATGTCCCCCCAGCCATGTCCCCCACATATGCAGCCATGTCCCTCCAGCCATGTCCCCCACATATGCAGCCATGTCCCTCCAGCCATGTCCCTCACATATGCAGCCATGTCCCCGCAGCCATGTCCCCCACATATGCAGCCATGTCCACCACATATGCAGCCATGTCCCCCACAAATGCAGCCATGTCCCCCCAGCCATGTCCCCCACATATGCAGCCATGTCCCTCCAGCCATGTCCCCCACATATGCAGCCATGTCCCCGCAGCCATATCCCCCCACATATGCAGCCATGTCCCTCCAGCCATGTCCCCCACATATGCAGCCATGTCCCTCCAGCCATGTCCCCCACATATGCAGCCATGTCCCCCCAGCCATGTCCCTTCAGCCATGTCCCTCCAGCCATGTCCCCCACATATGCAGCCATGTCCCTCCAGCCAGGTCCCCCCAGCCATGTCCCCCCAGCCATGTCCCCCCAGCCATGTCCCTCCAGCCATGTCCCTCCAGCCATGTCCCTCCAGCCATGTCCCTTCAGCCATGTCTCTCCAGCCATTTCCCCCATACCTAGCAGCCGCCCGGGGAACATCACAGCTTTCATTTGAATAGCTGTAGTGTTCCTGCGCGTATAGACACCCCCCCTTGCTCGGGATTGGACAGATCACGATCACCCATCCAATCCCGAGCAAGGGGAAATGTCTATACGCGCGGGAACACTACAGCTATTCAAATGAAAGCTGTGATGTTCCCGCACGCTTTAACCATGTGGCGTGTGCGGCGGCTTTCATTGCGGCGTGTGCGGCGGCTTTCATTGCGGCGGCTTTCATTGCGGCATGTGCGGCGGCGGCGGGACAAGTATTCTATTTAGGTATCGGGGGTATTTGCGGGAGTACAAGTACTCCCGCAAATACTCGGTATCGGTCCTGATACCGATACAGGTATCGGTATCGGGACAACCCTAGTTGTAACATGAAAAATTTAGAAAAGGTATAATACTTTTTGCTTCTCATCCTGTGTACTAGGCAGTAGATTGCTTCAGGTTGTATTGCTTTTGTTTAGAAATAATTTTAGGAAAGGACATGGTGAGTGACTCATACAGCAGTTTGTTTGCAATTTATATAGATTACCTAGATGGTATTTTTTTCATTTAAAAATATATATATGAATATAGCAGTGCAGAATTAGTTTTTTACAAGCAGCAGCAAATCCTATTAAACTGCCCAGAGGAGCGCAAAGTACTCTCCAGGGCACTCCACAGGCTTCACCTCTGCTTGTGGAGTCTTCTAGGTAGGAGAGGAGGTTCATATGATTTTTGGCAGTAGGCTTTGCTGCGAAAGAAATGGTAATTGCCCACTGAGAGCTCTCCAGTACATTATACTACAATGAACTAATCCTCCCTGTAATCAGCACCCTACAGTATTTCCTTTTACATGCCAGCACACCTGGTTGGCCAAAAAATTGATGTGTGTGGAAGTCTCCTCCCAGAAAAATCTACAATCCAGTGTTCTAATGAACATTGGGGGTTATTTATGACAGGCAAATACACTTTGCACTACAAGTGCAAAGTGCACTTGGAAGTGTAGTCACTTTAAATCTGAGGGGTAGATCTGAAATGAGGGGAAGCTCTGCTGATGTTATTATCCAATCATGTGCTAAGTGGATTTGGCTTTAGTAAATAACCCCTATTATGTCTCTAGAAAACTCTAGATCACATTGTTCTAGTACAGATAAAGGAAATTACCTATGCCTTCCCTTGCAACAGAAATACCAGCTTCAAACACATTGGCCCAGATTCACATACATCGGTATATCGGCGCATCTTTATGCCGCCATAGCGTATCTTCTTTACGCTACGCGGCGCAACGCAGAGAGGGAAGCATTGAATTCACAAAGCAAATGCTCCCAACGTTGCGCCGGCGTAGCATATATTTGTCCGCGTAAGGCAGTGTAAGTGAAAGTGGGCTGGAAGTGGGAGTAATACATTTTAATGAAGCGTGACCCCATGCAAATGATGTCCACAGCTTCAAAAAACGAACTGCTGCGCATGCGTCGTCTCTTGGACGCATCTCAGTGCGCATGCTCACAGTTACGTCGAAATAGCTGCCTAAGATACGCCGAACACTGCCTACGATGTGAACGTAATCTACGCACAGCCCTATTCACGTAGTACTACGTAAACGGCGTACGTGGCCTAACATTCGACAGCGTCGTTCCCTGGCCCATACCTTTGCATTACCTGCGCCTGCTATATGAGGGGTAACTTTACACCGGACGTAAGCCTTACGTAAACCACGTATATTAATGCGCCGGGCGCATCTACATTCGTGAATCGGCGTATCTTACTCATTTGAATATTTAAAATGGGAACGCTGAATGCGTCCAGCGTAACTATGTGCCCACGATACGCCGGCGTAGGAAAGTTACGTCAGTCGGAAGAAGCCTATTTTCAGGCGTATCTAGATTTGCGGGTACGTCGCATAGATACGACGGTGCATCTGTGGACTTACGCGGCGTATCAGTAGATACGTCAGCGTAAGTTCTTTCTAAATGCAGGCCTTCATGTCAATTGCCAATAAACCCAATAAATAGCAAAATAATCCTACCCTGATAGGACCTCTTGTGGTGAAACAGTTTGTTCTATATAAAAAATGTATCTTCTACTTGACCTGTAGTTTAGTTTCTAGCTGAAAGAGACATGGGAGGTTGATTTACTAAAGGCAAATATATTGTGTACTTGAAGTGCACTGCAAGTACAGTTTCTCTAGATCTGAGAGTAAGCTCTGCTATGAGGGTAAGCTCTGCTGCTTTCTATCATCCAATCATGTGCAAGTAAAAATGCATTTTCCATGCAGGTCCCCCACAGATCTATTCTAGAGCAACTGCACTTGCAGTGCACTTATGGGCACACTTTCAGTGCACAGGCTCATATCAAGACCCCAAATCCTAAAAGGTGCTAAGTGATCATCATCACACTTACCTGGGTAGAACTATCAGTATTCCTGCAGGTTTTTGTCTTCAGGTTTACCAAAACCATGAAGTACAAGGGCCTGCCTGATTGCATACAAATTGAAACTCTCAAGGTTTGACCTCATATTAGATGGTTTTGGTAAATCTGAAGACAAAAACCTGCAGGAAAACTGATAGTGTGTATGGGGCTTTATGTTCTTTCAGCTTATTTAAAGAAAGCTGCTGTGACTGATTTTTTAAATGTTTCAATTTCCAGCTCTTTTGGAATTCCCCCTGGACAATCAGGTTCCCCTTGCCTCTTTACTTATGTTTACATTTTAAACTACTAAATGTCAAACCCAGCTTAAAACTTTTACAGAACTATATGGCAAATGCACATTTATGGATTTTTATTATGTTTTTAAACACAGGGAACTAAGCCTTGTAGTAAATACACAATTCAACAGCTTGGGATTTAATACAGGCCCATAGGCGGCGTACACACGACCGAGTTCCTCGGCAGAATCCAGCGAGAAGCTCGCTGGGAGACGTATTCTGCCGAGAAAACCGGTCGTGTGTACACTTTCGTCGAGCAAACCGTCGGGCAGCTCGTCGAGCCAAAATAGAGAGCATGTTCTCTATTTGCTCGACGGGAGTGGAATTTGGCTCGACGAGGTTATCGACGGGCTGTTTTCCCGACGAGAAGCTCGATCGTGTGTATGCTAAGAAAACCCGCGCATGCTCAGATAAAAGTAGGAGACTGGAGCACATCCTTGGTAAAAGTAGCGTTTGGAATGGAGATAGCACATTCGTCACGCTGCCAACATTATTGCATCGTTTAATTGCAGCGTTCTTTAACAAAAATTACAATTGCACAAAACTGGACCAGTGTATTTTAAATTTGCTGCTGATATTCCCACAGAGTTCTTCTGACATAGTTTGTGAAACAAGTAGATGATTAGAAATGAAAAAAATTAAATAAAAATGAAGATCCCAGGATTTGAAATACAGGACCAAAAAAAGAAAGAAAAATTAGATCTCATTTTTTTTGGTACTGTATTTCAAATCCTGATCTTCATTTTAAACATTTGTTTAAAATGTTATAATCATCAGGGGTGTCAAACTGGTGGCCCTCCAGCTGTTGCAGAACTACAAGTCCCATCACGCCTCTGCGTGCAGGACTCATGCTTGTAATCAGGGCCGCCATCATGAATTTTGGGGCCCCTTACACAGCTTCAGGCATGGGAGAAAATATAAATATATCTATTAAATATATATCTATATTTTTTTTAAAAAGGGTGGTTGCCAACTGGGGCCCCGGGGACCTTTTTTTTTTGTTATAAAAGGAAATTTTTCAAAAAAGGGGGCATTCCATTCGGGACCTCTGGGCCCGAAAAAAAAAAAAACCTCTGGGCCCTTAAAAAAATAAAAAAAAAATAAATAAAAAAATATATATAAAAAATAAAATAAAGATTTATATATATATATATATAAAAGGAAATCAAAAACAAGGGGTTGCCTTCCAGGGCCCTGGGTACCTCTGGGTCCTTTATTAAAAAATAAAAATATAAAAAAGAATATATAAACAAAAATAAAAAATACAATTATAAAAAAAGGGAGTTTGACACATGGGGCCCTGGGGACCTCTGAGCCCTTTAATAAAAATACATCTATATAAAAAAAAAAAAAAATTATAAAAATGTTTATCTAAAATAGAAAAAAGGATTGTCAACCGGGGGCCCTGGGGACCTCTGGGCCCTTTAATAATAATAATAATACTAAAAAAAATATATATATATATATATATCTAAATAAATAAAAGAAATAAAAAAATATATTTTTTTCTAAAAAAAAGGGGGGTTGTCATCTGAGGCCCTGGGGATCTCCAGGTCTCTGTGGACCTCCAGACCTCTAAAAAAAAAAAAAAAAAAACATTGGCCCTTTAATAAATAAAAAATTACAAATTAATATTTTTATTTTATAAAAAAGGGCTTGTCATCTGGGGCCCTTGGTGGCCTCCGGGCCCCTTCGGACCCCTAAAAAAAAAAAAAATAGATATATTTATTTTATTTTTAGGGTGGTTCCCATCTGGGCCCCTGGGGACCGACCCCCGGGCCCCTTACAGGTGTAATGCCTGTACCCCCCTGATGGCGGCCCTGCTTGTAATTGTCAGTCTTGCAATGTCTCATGGGACTTGTAGTTCTGTAACAGCTGGAGGGCCGCCAGTTTGACACCTGTGATCTAGTTGTATTTGAGTGTCAAGTTACCCCCCACTGAAACATTATTGTTTGGTCTTATCTCATCTGTCCCTTTCTAATTACACCTTTAAAATGATTTAAAAACATAACCTGCCTTCTCACAAGCTACATTATTTTTTGGAGTAAAAACACATAGACAAGTATGAACTGTAAACTCAAAAATCACCATTTATTTTGGTTAAGGATTAGAATAAAAAATAAAAAAGGCAGCACTGGATAGCTTGCTGCCATTTGTGCACAGACAGGTGGGGCGTCATGTGACTGCTCAGCAGTTGGCTTCAAAATTTGGAAATTGAGAGGCTCATCCAGGAAGGAACGTGTCAAGGTCTTGGACTCCCAGAGGTCAGAAACTGGAGCAGGGCAGGCAGATGTCACAAAGTTGTGGGACTACAACAGACTGTCCTCTGGTACACCACCTGGAAGGAAGGGAGTCATCTTTTGGTTTTTCGCAAGGCCTTCCTTGGTGGATTCCCTCCAGCCTGCTCTCTGACCTTCTCTGCAGCCTTCTTAGCAGCCTTCCTCTTCTGCCTGGCTGGAGGCGGGGCCATGGAGGCAGTACTCATGCCAGGAGGAGGAGTAGCAGAACGTGGTGGAGGAGGAGAAGGAGCAGGAGAAATAGAATCAAGGGGAGGAGGAGAATGAGAAGGAGGAGGGGGAGCAGTAGGGGCAGGAGAAGAATGAGTAGAGGGAGCAGTAGGGGCAGGAGAAGAATGAGTAGGGGGAGCAGTAGGGGCAGGAGAAGAATGAGTAGGGGAAGCAGTAGGGGCAAGAGAAGAATGAGTAGGGGAAGCAGTAGGGGCAGGGGAAGAATGAGTAGAGGGAGCAGTAGGGGCAAGAGAAGAATGAGTAGGGGGAGCAGTAGGGGCAGGGGAAGAATGAGTAGAGGGAGCAGTAGGGGCAAGAGAAGAATGAGTAGGGGGAGCAGTAGGGGCAGGGGAAGAATGAGTAGAGGGAGCAGTAGGGGCAAGAGAAGAATGAGTAGGGGGAGCAGTAGGGGCAGGAGAAGAATGAGTAGGGGAAGCAGTAGGGGCAGGAGAAGAAGAAGAAGAAGAAGAAGAAGAAGAAGAAGAAGGAGGAGGAGGAGGAGGTTGTGAGCGAGATGTTCTTCGGCGATGGCGATGTGAACAGAGCACCGTCTCCTCAGTGAGATGACCCCTCACCGCCTTATTGGCTAAGATGACGAGGAGTCCCTCAAAGAGGAGACGCTGGTCCTCACTCATGTGGTCCATTTTGGCCAGAATAAAGGTCAAAAAGCCCTCCTGAGAGGTGGCAGGCTGCTGGAGGCTGGCCTGTGCCTCGCGAATGAGGGCCAGTGAGGCCTCGCGAACCCTCATATCCCTCGCGGCCCTTCTGGGTTGAAGGCGTATTGGAGGCACCTGACACCTAGTACTGCTACTAGGCCCGGCCACCTCCTCCGAGCAACTTGGGCCTGCCACCTCCTCCGAGCCAATTGGGCCTGCAACCTCCTCTGAGCCAATTGGGCCTGCAACCTCCTCCGAGCCAATTGGGCCTGCCACCTCCTCTGTGCCACTCACCCTGCCCTCCTCCTGCCTGGTACTTTCCTGTACCTCCTGCTGGCTGATATCCTCCTGTGTATTAAAAAAAGGGACAGTTTTACTTTTGGGTTCCAAAACCACACACAATTTTCAGCTCATGACTGTTGCAAACTGTTTGTCAAGAAATTGATAAGCCAATCATTCTGACCCCTGCAGTTTGTATATTTTTAACCTCTTCTCTTCTTAATGCACCACTATAATACATTTAGATATTTAGATATAATATAAATTTAAACAAAAATACTCAAAATTTACTTCATTAATTTTGAAATGTATACCTATATCCAATTTTTTTTTGGAATTTTACCCCTCCCTCTATTTTTTAGTTCCCTCTCTCACTAAATAATGGTGGGTGGGCTTATTAGTCCATCCAACACATTAAATCAGGGATCCTCAAACTACGGCCCTCCAGCTGCTGTGGAACTACACATCCCATGAGGCATTGGAAAACTGACATTCATTCACAGACATGACAAGGCATGATGGGAATTGTAGTTCATGAACAACTGGAGGCCCATAGTTTGAAGACCCATGCATTAAATGATATCTAAAAAATTATTTAAGCAGAATATAAACTTTAAATATACACTTTAATTCACTTATTAATATGATTTTTTTCACCCTTTTTTCCTCTCTCCTTTCTCCTTGCTTTCTCATCCCTCTCTACCCTCTCCTCTACTTGTGTTTTATCTCCCGCACACTCCCCCCCTCCCCTTCTCCACAATTCTTCTTCCATCTACCCCCGGGGACTGTACTCCTGAGGTCCTAGAGGTACAATAGGTGAAAATATAGTTTGGGAGCCCATCCTGTAGAAGATGAGTTTAGGATATTGAAATACCCATATTATCCATACTATAACCAACGTAGATTAACTTAATACACTGAGACCATTTTTGTCCTTTTTTGTATGTTAATGTATATATGTATTCTGTGTCCTTCAGTTTGTTTTTCTATGTTTCCTAAAAAATGTTTTTAGAACGTTTAAAAATAAAAAAAAAATTTACCTTAACATTAGTGGCCACTACTGACTAATGATATGTAAAACACATTAAGCTAGTCTTTTTTTTTATTCACCTTTAAACATCAAAACATCTATTTTCCAAAATTAAAACCACACACACACACATTTGCACATTGAAAGTACTATACCTGGCTCCAGACAGCCAAATCTGGCTCTTGCTCCAGGATGGAAGGCTGCTGAGAGGTCTCATCTAATGGAGGAGCATCAGGTTGCCTGGAGGGAAGTCTGGGGGGAAGGCTGGACCTCCCTCTTCCTCTTCCTCTTCCTCTCTGTCTTCTGGGGGGAAGGCTGGAAAGTGATGGCCTTACTTCCAAGTGGTCATCCAGAAAGGACAGTCTGTTGTAGTACCACAACTTCGGTACATATACCTGCCCTGCTCCAGCTCCAGACCTCATAGAATCTAAGACCTTGTTGCGTTCCTTCCTGTAGGAGCCTCTCAAAGTTCCAATTCTCACCTCCAACTGCTCAGCAGTCACATTATGCCCCACCTGCCTGCGCACAAGTGGGAGCAGGCTCTCCAGTGCTGCTGTCCTCAGTTCTTTATTTCGGGACCTAGGGTCTTTGGTGGCCCACAGCACTGTCTGCTCCCTCCATCTGTCTATGAAGACTTCTAGAAAATCCCTTTTGTTGAATCTATTCATTTCTGCCAGAAAAAAGAAAATGAAAAATACTATAATGTCAATCCACAGTCTTGAAACTCGAGTACTCTTTATCAACATCTAGCCCTTAAATGTCTTGACTTTCCTGAATAGGCCTCTGCTGCAGGGCCGCCATCATGATTTTTGGGGCCCCTTACACAGCTTCAGGCATGGGCCCCCTGGAGCAGAGAACCGGGGGGGGGGGGCTGCCGAATTAAATTGAGAAGGGGGGCTGCCACAGAAAGAAAAAGAGAAAAAAGAGAGATATATATATATATATATATATATATATATATATATATATATATATATTTAGTTTAGTTTTTATTATTTTTGGAAAGGGTGGTTGCCATATGGGGCCCTGGGGACCCCCGGCCCCTTACAGGTGTATTGCCTCTACCCCCCTGATGGCGGCCCTGCTCTGCTGTCCCAAGTTCAAAGCCTACCTACACGCCTGTCGTGCAATCGTCTTCCTTCCGCACCCCGGTCGGACGTACGACACGTGTGTTCGAGCATTACATACACTCCACACACGTCTTCCGCCCATGATTATGAATTCGATGTTTCCCCGCCCCTTTCGTCGTGCAAACGACAAGGAGGAATTTGCATATCATGTGTTGGTCAAGTTCATAGGAAACAGATGACCAGTTGTGTGTAATGAGGCCTAGATCCCTTCACTCATTTGTGGATGAAACGTTAGAAACGATTTAGTTTGGGCAAGACTTTTAAAAGCGACCATTTTCAACATGTATTAAACCACATATTTTACAAATACATCTGTGAAAAACTATCTTGCCCCCACACCATACTTTGAGCAAAATGCTGTATCTAAACGCGGTTAGGTACGACAGCACTATAGATGGCCATTTCAGAAAATGTTTATTGTAACTTTCTCCTAGGTTATCATATTTAAGTAGCCCACAAACTCATCCCATCACTAATAAACTTTAAAAAGGTAGTTACATACCGTCGTTGAACCCGACCGTTCTCTCCGCCGTCTTTAACAAACTGGGAATGCCACTTTCAATTCACGTGGTATCCCGTTATAGACGCGGATGTGCGACGCAACGCACGTCTCCCCACCCCTGACGTTCTGTGTCGTCCTTTCCCCGACCCTCTTTCATTATTTCTCCTAGGTTATCATATGATACATAGCTCAACAACTTCTACCATCACTAATAAACTTTAAAAAGGTAGTTACATACCGTCGTTGAACTCGAGCGTTCTCTCCGCCGTCTTCAACAAACTGGGACCGCCCCTTTCACTTCACGTGGTATCCCTTTATTCGCGCGCATGTGTGACGTTCCGCACGTTTCCCCACCCCTGACGTTCAGTGTAATCCTTTCTCCGCCCCTTATCCTTCATTTTATTTATCGGGGAGCCAACAAAAATGGACGCACAACAAGCAGGCCGGGCGGGAGAGAGCTCATCAAGGAGAAGGCGAAGCTTTAACGCAACCAATATGACCTTCGAGGAGATGGTGGAGCTGGTCTCCATCTTTAAAAAGGAGGACTATGATGGCAGCCATGGACCGTACAAGCACCCCAATAAAGTAAAGGCGGAAATAATGGAGAAGGTGGTGAAGAGGCTCTTTCAAAAATTTGGGGTGCGAAGGAGCAAGGAGCAGATCAGAAAGAGGTGGTCGGATCTAAAACTGCGGGAGCCAGAGACCATGAGCAGGATCAGGAGAGTTTTAAAAAGTAAGTACATTTTTTTTTTTTTTTTGGCGCCATGTGCATTTTCTTGCAGGTTGTATTCATATTTTTTGGGACAAAGAATTGGTCGGAAAAGTCGTCGATTCTTTCGGAACGTCGACTCCTACGATCAAATATTGAACTATTTTTACAGGCCTGGACTTTCCATTTTTTTTTTTTTTTTATGGGTCCGGAGATCCCCAGAGCCCTGGACAGCAACCCCTACTTTTTTCCTACGTTTTTATTAAAACCAAAAACTATGTTTTTTTTAAATATATATATATTTTTTTTTTTATATATATATATATATATATATATATATATATATATATATATATATATATATATATATATATATATATATATATATATATATTTATTATTAATATTATCATTATTAAAGTGCCCAGAGGTCTCCTGGGCCCCCGGATGGCAACCCCACCGCCCTTTTTTTAATTTTTTTTTTTTTCAAATATATATATATATATATTTTTTTTTTTTTTTTTTGGTTATCATTAAAGGGCTCAGAGGTCCCCAGGGACCCATGTGGCAAACCCCCCCCCCCCCCATTTATTTTAAAGCTTAAAAACATTTTGTATTTTTGTTTATATATATATTTTTTATTTTAAAAGGCCCGGAGGTTCCCCAGGGCCCCCCTTTGTTATGTATTTTTAAATAAATCTTTATTTTTTTTAATTTTTTTTTAGGGGTCTGGAGGTCCCCAGGGCCCCGGATGGCTACCCCCCTTTTATATATATATATATATTTTACTTTTTTTTCTCAATTTCCTTTTTTTTTTTAAAGGCCCCCTTTGCTTCTCAATTTCAGGCGGCAGCAACCCCCCCCCCCCCCAATTCTCTGCTCCAGAGGGCCCTTGCCTTAAGCTGTGTAAGGGGCCCCAAAATTCATGATGGCGGCCCTGTGCAGACCTCCCAACACACACTGATTCTGTGGGACTTTCCGCTTCTTCACGCAGTCCCGGGAAATGGTTATTTTTCCTGCACTGCAATAGGAGGCAGCACGGAAGCAGGAGGAACCGGAGCGGTGTGTGGAGGACTGTGGCTGCTGAAGGGAAGAAAGCCAACAGCCGGGCTAATGACAGTCTGTGGCCCTGGCTGTCGGCACAGATGAGAGGCACTCCCCCCCCCCCCACTCAACAACTTTGATTCCCCCCTCCGTCCAGGGGGCCCCTTCAACACTCAAGCCCAGGGGCCCCCACCACCCTAAGTCCTACCCTGGTTGTGAGCATGATATTTGGTCGTAGAAGTCGCCGTTCCAAAATAACGACAACTTTTCTGACCAATTGTTGGGCCCAAAACATTGATCTCACTAATGTTGTGCACTTTTTTAGTTTAAAGTGAGATCAATTGTGTTATTAATGTTGATGTATTATTAAAGAACTTCTCTTACTGTAAAGACAATATACAGTAAAAGGAGAGTCTGCTCAGCAGTTGGTGACACATGTGGACTCATTTGCAGAATTGTTGCCCACAAGAATAATCCATTTATGGGTTCACACAGAGGAGGTGATCCAGTGTATACTTGGTTTGCCTACATGTTTGAAATTATAACAAAGGTACAAGAAATGTAAGAATTTTTTTAACGAATGCCTAGAATCCGGTGTTCTGCCTAGAGGGGGCTGTTCAAAACATCAATCGTCCCACAAATGGTCTAAACTAAAACAGATTCCTCTTTCAGGCCTCTTAATCTTTCCATTTTCTTTATTCTCGTAGGGCGGAATGAAGCTTCTACACAGGAGCAGCAAGGCAGCACCCAAGCCCCACCCCCGCGGGATGATGATGCCACTACATCCGGTAAAGTAACATATTAACACAGCTTCAGCTAATCTAGATGTAGGCCTGCTAAATTTTAATACCTGATTTGGTCATACATTTCAGGAGCTGGTGGCGGCTTGGATACCCACAGTGCTCATCTCCTAATTTCCCAGGTCCAGTCCTGCAGGGATGACATTGAGGATATGAACCACGAGATACGGAAAAAGACCAAAGAAGTGGAAACCAAATTAAAAAATATAATTGATGTTCTGGGGAGGGTTTGATTTTGAGGGTTTTAGTTTTGTAATGTTTGTTTTAAAAAAATTAAAAAAAAAGATATATACGTTTTAATCAAAAAGACCAAAAAAATAAAAATAAAATTAAATTATATATGTTTTAATCAAAAAGACCAAAAAAAAAAAAAATTTAAATTATATATGTTTTAATCAAAAAGACCAAAAAAAAAAAAAGTTTATATTTTTTTAAATCAAAAAGCTAAAATATTTTTCCAAAAATTGTTCCAATTATTACCTCATTTCTGTTTGTTAAAAACCTAATTGTTGAAAAAGTAAAGATATTTTGAAATCTAAAAAAAAAGTGTGTGTGGTTTTGCTTAAAATACCAATAACTGTACATGTGATTTTTTAGGATGTCACCTAGGAAATTAGTTAAGGAAAATACACTTGACACTACATGTAGAAGAATATGAAAAAATATGAAACATTGAAAAACACAAGCGAGACATAAAAATTTGTGTATCAAGATTTAAAATATTTGGAAACAGAAATTAAAACACATTTGGTTGTGATGGTATGGCTCCCCTACCCATAAAGTACTGTACATATTTGTCCCTCACTTCACGGGCACTCTGGGGGGGCAGTCCTTGATGGGCAGCTTCAAGACCTGGCAATGTTTCCTCGGTTTCAAAAAGTCCAGCCTCGGGTCCAACCGGGGCAAGATATGTTGTTGATTGTCTTCGCAAAAAATTGTGAAGTATGCAACAAGCAAAAATAATATAGTTCCACTTGTACTCCGCCATGTGGAGAGAGGTCAAGAAAAGGCGGAACCGGCTGGCCATTATTCCGAAGGTGTTCTCCACCACTCTCCGGGCTCTGGCCAGCCGGTAGTTAAAGACCCTCCTCTCTGGGGTGAGGGTCCGCTGAGGGAATGGCCTCATAAGATGGGGTCCCAACGCAAACGCCTCATCAGCCAAGAAAACAAATGGCAACCCTTCAAGATTCTGGTCATCCGGTGGCAATGACAGATCCTCCTCTTGAAGGCGAAGCGCAAACTCGGTCTGCTTGAAGGCTCCCCCATCCGAAATCCGTCCATTCATCCCGACATCCACAAAAAGGAATTCGTACTGCGCTGACACCACCGCCATCAGCACAATACTATTGAACCCCTTGTAATTGTAGAACTGGGATCCTGAACGGGGTGGAGGCACGATGCGGACGTGCTTCCCGTCGATGGCTCCCCCGCAGTTGGGGAAGTTCCACCGCCTCTGAAAGTCCATGGCCACAGACTGCCACTCCTGTGGCGTGGACGGAAGCTGTGGAAGAAAAAAAATAATAAATAAAATTATACACAAAACATTGCAAGCGGATTATACAAAGACATTATAAGCATTAAAACATTTCTTTGAACTAGCATATTATACATAAATAGATTTAGTCAATTCTCACAGTAAACACCCCCTCTGATGTGCCAGTGCCCAAGTTTTGTGTGGGCCTAGATGAGTTTGGGAGTACACCAAAAAAAAAAAAAAAAAAACTGTACATAGACTTTTAAAACACATTTTGGAGGGGAGGGCTAGATGAGTTTGGGAGTACACCAAAAAAACAAAAAAAAAAAGTGTACATAGACTTTTAAAACACATTTTGGAGGGGAGGGCTAGATGAGTTTGGGAGTACACCAAAAAAAAAAAAAAAAAAAAGTGTACATAGACTTTTAAAACACATTGGAGGGGAGGCCTAGATGAGTTTGGGAGTACACCAAAAAAACAAAAAAAAAAACTGTACATAGACTTTTAAAACACATTTTGGAGGGGAGGGCTAGATGAGTTTGGGAGTACACCAAAAAAACAAAAAAAAAAAGTGTACATAGACTTTTAAAACACATTTTGGAGGGGAGGGCTAGATGAGTTTGGGAGAAAAAAAAAAAAAAAAAAAAAAAGTGTACATAGACTTTTAAATCACATTTTGGAGGGGAGGGGGCAAACATTACAATGGATATAACACAATACATTGGGAAGTGACTAGGCTAGGTGCGTTTGTGCCCAGGATAGCATGCTGGGAGGTAAGTGAAGGGAAATAGGCATGTAGGCCAAAAAAGGGGCATCATTAAACTTTACAGCATGCATGGGGGCAGAGGGGACATTCACAGCATATTCCAAACGGTAATTATGGAAGAAGGAGATAAGTGCAATACATTAGCATACATTATATACATAAAATGAGATAGTAAAGGAGAAAACTTACCCTCATATACTCCTCCTGCAGAACCTGGATGATAGCAGAGCAGGTATCAGGAATAATAAGGCCCAGAGCCTGGGGGGAGATGCCCGTAGAGAACTTTAAGTCCTGAAGGCTTCTCCCAGTTGCCAGATAACGTAGGGTGGCAACTAGCCTCTGCTCAGCACCAATAGCCTCCCGCATAACGGTGTCCTGCCTGGTAATATAGGGGGACACCAAGGCCAACAGGTGCTGGAAAACGGGATCCGACATCCTCAGGAAATTCCTGTAATCTTCAGGATTATTTTCCTGAAGCTCCCGCAGCAAAGGCATATGTGAGAATTGGTTCCTACGGAGCAACCAATTCTTGGTCCATGAACGCCTCCTCACCCTGTTCATGGACTCGTCATCTAGGTCTAAAAGCAATAGACCTATAGACATGGCACGCACAGCACAAGCTCGCCTATGACGAGATGCCTGCAACATGGCTACAAGGTTAGAAACGAACGTCTAAACAGAATTGCACTAAACAGACCGCACTGAAGAACAGCAAGACCTATAAAGAACGACCTGAAAATCAAAAACGGGCGGACAGGACCGCAATGTAAAACAATACGACCTGACCGCACGCCCCGATAGCCAAGATACGAACCCACAAGTACAAACTGAACGGCAGAGATCGATCGGAAAAGCACGAAAACTGAGAAGCGCGAATCGTCACTCACCAAACTTTTACTAACACGCGTAAACACGAGATCAGCAAAAGGAGCCCAATGGGTGGCGCCAAACCAAACGTACGTCCCCTTTATAGTGCCGTCACACGTGGTGAACGTGAGATCGACGAGATTTGGACTTTGAACGTGTGTACGCAAAGCAAGCTCATCGAGCTGCTCGACGAGCAGAACGGGAAACTCGACGGGCGGAACGATGTGTTTGGCTCGACGAGTTTCTGGGTCGTGTGTACGCGGCCATAATGTCTAGGTGATCTTTGTTAGAGAAAATTCTAATATATTTTCTTTTTGGTATATTTTTTTTTTCTAGACGCCTAGCGGGTTATTTACTAAAGGCAAACCTACTTTGCACTACAACGGAAAACTACCAGTGACAAAGTGCACTTGAAAGTGCAGTCGCTGTAGACCCGAGCGGGACATGCAAGGAGAATAAAAAACAGCATTTTAGCTTGCACATGATTGGATAATAAAATCAGCAGAGTTTCCCCTCATTTCAGATCTACCCCTCAGATTTACAGCAACTGCACTTCCAAGATCACTTTCAGTGCAATTTCAAGTGCACTTTTCACTTGTAGTGCAAAGTGGATTTGTCTTTCGTAAATGACCCCCCTACTGTACTTCCTCACTATTATAAGGGCTGCTAGCAATATAGCCAAAGACTGTCAGCAAAAGGCAACGGCCAGATCCACAAAGAATTATGGCGGCGTATCTCCAGATACGCCGCCGTAATTTCAAATTCCCGCCGGCGTATCTTTGTTTTGTATCCACAAAACAAGATATGCCGGAATTACGGTAAGATACGACTGGCGTAACGTTATTACACCGGCATCTCTTAGTTGCATACTTACGCTGGGCGGTAGGGGTGCTTCCGTCGTTTTCCCACGTTGAATATGCAAATTAGCGAGTTACGGCAATTCACGAACGTACAAACGGCCGGTGCATTCCTTTTAAGTCGTTTTCGTAAGCGTATGTCCAGTGTAAAGTTCCCCCTGCTGTATAGAGGCGTACGCTATGTTAAGTATGGATGTCGGGCCAGCATCAAATTTTCCAACGTTCACGTCGTTTGCGTAACCCGTTCGCGAATAGGGAATTGCATAAGTTACGTACACATCATTTTCATGGACTATTTGCGACGTGAATTCACGCATGCGCACTGGGATACGTCCACGGCCGGCGCATGCGCAGTTCAAAAAATACGTTGTTTGCATCGGGTCATTGATAATTTTAATAAAACACGCCCACCTCTTGTTCATTTAAATTACATCCACGAATGCCGGCCCATTTACGCTACGTCGCCGTAAGGTACAGCGGTAATTGTTTGTATAAGCCTTTAAAATTAACACTTTTGATTCTTCACGTTCTAGTCCCATATACTTGTTCTGGTGCGAACCGAATCAGGGGTGTTCGTCTCATCCCTATAAATCAATGTCATGGTAGACACAGTCTAAACATGTATATGTCATGGTAGCTTCAACAACTAATAAGCAGACAAGCACACTTTGGCAATCTTAGTAAATTCAAAAAAGCAACATACCATAGCATTTTCTAGCTAGACAGGAATGTAGTTGTTGGTTGTCTTGTGATGGATTATGAATGATGCATTTACAGACGTTTATTAGATTACTGCTTAACCTGCCACCAAAGTGCTTAGCTTAAAGAGAACTTTGTCTCTTACACCTTTGAGTGTTTGTAACTCACAAATACAGCACTAGTCTTGGTAATGCCTCATCGAATGTCATTGGAGTTGTATGTCAAAAGTTTCCAACATAAAATACTAAATAAACATATAATGAGGCTCACTATTACAATATGCCTTTTATGTTGTAGATTTAGTATTTATCTGGAATGTAAAGTTTGCACAGTTCTTAATCTGTTGAAGGTCATATATGTGGATGGACCACCTTTCTGAATGTCAGTACATTTATTAACCTTTTTTTATTTTTATTTAAACAACCAAAAACTCATACTTAGATCATTTTTTTATGCAGATTATTATTTGTTAAACTCTATAAAGTGTTAGTATATCCTATAAGTATAGGGTCTCTTGTATGTACAACATACAGTGCCTGCTAAAAAAAAGACTGCATATAATTACCTTTCTGTGAATACCTACTACCCCCACGTTTTTTTGTGCTTTCCTCTGATGGCCTGTATGTCAGTACAGGATGTAAGACCCAGAAGGAGGAACCAGTGTGCAACCAGAGGGAGCAGGCATTTGATCCATCTAACCAGTCAAATTCTTACAGAGAACAGGGAGCAGTGAGGTTTCCAAGAAAAGGTTTACCAGAAAGGAAATTATATGAAGTTTTTTTTTTTAGCAGGAATGTTGTACATAGAACAGACTCTGTGCTGACCGAGTCACCTTATTTGGTACAGTAAATTAACTTTAGTATAGTATATTTTCAGTGAGCATGTATTTTGCTAAATGATTGCAGTTTTGCAAAGTGCACTTGAAATTGCACTGAAAGTGCATTTGGAAGTGCAGTCACTGTAGATCCGAAGGGACATGCAAGGAAAGTAAAAAACAGCATTTTAGCTTGCCCATGATTGGTTAATAAAACCAGCAGAGCTTCCCTTCATTTCAGATCTACCCCTCAGATTTACAGTGACTGCACTTCCAAGTGCACTTTCAGTGCAATTTTAAGAGCAATTTGCACTTTTAGTTTGCGCTTGTAGTGCAAAGTGGATTTGCTGTTCGTAAATACCCCCAGTATGTCAATGTTCATGTGAATATACTGTATTAATACAACTATGTTGTTAATCAGTTGCAATTAGAGGCATTGTAAACTAGATAATTTACAAGGGTACAGCCTCCTTGGTTGCTCTAAAGTAAAAATTGTGGCTAATTGAAAACTGACTCTGACCACTGCTTAATTATACATCTGTTTAGAGTGAAAATCTGTACCAGCAGTCCTGCATTATACGTGAGGATGTTGAGGGTTACCCACAGCCCAGAATTTCAAGCAGTGGAGGAGAGCACTGGCTGCTGGGGGAAAATGGTATGTATAACTGCTTTTTCGAAACCCCAAAAAACAAAACGGGCCACCATAAAAAGAAGGCCATGTAAAAGGAGGATAGACTTGTGAGAGCTTCTATTGCTCAGTTGCTGTTAAAGGTGCAATTATCAGGGCTTACATTAGCCTTTCACTACTTTCACAAATTTTTGAGTCACTGACCTGAAATAGGTATGTGCATAACATGCAAGGACACTTAAAATGAATGTACTTGCTCCAGTTCAAGTGGGGTTAATTTACTAAAGGCAAACAGGCTGTTTATAGAGAATTTTCTTCAACTTAGTGAATGTGGTGAATATCCACTTATCAAAGTATACCCAATCAATTGCAAAGAAAAGAGTTACTGTGAATGAATGAATGAATGAATGAAAACTTGTATAGCGCGGCACATGCGAACTGAATCGCCTCTGGGCGCTTGTTGTTCCTGTCTCTTTTGATATCAAAAGAGATGAGTCTTGATCTTTCTCCTGAATGCTAAGTAGTTCTCCTCCAACCGAATACTGGTTGGCAAGGCGTTCCATAGTCTGGGACCTTGGACCGCAAATCTTCTATCTCCTTTGGATTTGTATCCGGCTTTCGGTATCTGCAGGAGATTTTGATTAGTGGATCGCAAGACGCGATTGGGGTTATGGGCTTTTATTTTTTCGCATAGATAATGGGGAGCGTTCCCATGGATACATCTATGCGTTAGACAGAGTGCTTTAAAAGTAATTCTGTCTTTTACTGGTAACCAGTGAAGGACTCTCAGTGAAGGTGAGATGGACTCCCAAGGTTTTTTCCCAGTCACAAGTCTGGCGGCCGTATTTTGAACGACTTGTAGACGAGCGATTTGGTACCTTGGGAGTCCAAGGTAAAGGGCATTTGCATAGTCTAATCTTGAGTTTACAATTGTTCCCACCACGACCGCAATGTCATCTTTGGGAATAAAAGGAATAAGCCTACGTAGTAGACGCAGCAGATGGTGAGATCCGCTGACTACTGACCCTATTTGTGCGTCCATTGTCATGTAGGAGTCGAAAAAGACCCCGAGGCTTTTGACTTTGGCGCTAGGGGTGATGATTTTGCCCAGAATGGGCGGGGGTGTCCAAGTTGTTGCAGGTTGATTCTTACGTTTGGCGTGAAACAGAAGGAGTTCTGTTTTCGCTCCGTTGAGTTTTAGATAACTCTTTGTCATCCAGTCCTCTATCAAAGAGAGACATGTCTCTAGATTGAGGTGGTGATCCTTTTTATTGCAAATGCGGAAATACAGTTGCGTGTCGTCTGCATATGAGTGATAGAGCAGTTTTTGACTGCTGATGATCTCAAATAGTGGACGAAGATAGATGTTAAACAGCACCGGTGACAGAGGGGATCCTTGAGGGACTCCGCATGATACCGTGCGTTTTTCAGAAAAGAAAGGTCCTAACTTCACTATTTGCCATCTGTTTTCCAAAAAAGAGGAGAACCAAGATAAATCGCCTTCTGCGACTCTGGCTACTTCAGCTAGCCGGGTCAATAAAAGCTTGTGGTCTACTGTGTCGAAGGCTGCGCTCAGGTCTAACAGAACCAGAAGACAAGATTCTCCTTCGTCTGCGGCCTCGAGGGCGTCGTCCCATATCTTGAGCAATGCTGTTTCCGTCCCGTGTCCGGGTCGGAAACCTGATTGAAATGGGTCGAGTAGTTTGTGGGTATCTAGATGCTGTTGCAGCTGTTTCACCACTGCTTTCTCCATAATCTTGGAGAAAGTGTTTAAACTTGTTATGGGGCGGCGGTGGAGTGGATCCTTGGGGTCCAGGGTAGATTTCTTCAGGATGGGTCTAATTATACCCTCCTTCAACTGTGAGGGCACTATGCCCTCCATGAAAGATTGGTTAATAAGCTGCGTGATAGGAGGTGCCAGGATGTCAGCACATTCCTTCAGCAGTTTAGTGGGGATGATATCATTCGGCGCAGTGCTGTTACGCAGAGTACCGATGATATGTTTTGTGGCTTGGATAGTGATAGGTTCCAGCGTGAACTTACCTGGTTGGGGTGAATTACTACAGGTGTTGTGTAAATTATTACCGGGGGGGCTACGGGGGGAATTGTTTTGCTGAATGCTTTGCCGGATTCCCTCGATTTTATTAATGAAGTAATCCGATAATTCATTGCAAAATTCTTGTGTGTCCGAATTGGGGGCTTCAAGACAGCCTGGATTCATGGTCTGAGTGACCAGCTTGAAGAGTTCGCGGGGGCGGTTGAGGGCGCTATTGATAGCCTCAGAAAAATAATTTTTCTTGGCTTTGAAGGTTTCTTTGTGATATTTCTTAGTTATTGCCTTGTAGATAGAAAGGTTCTCATCTGATGGGCTTCTCTTCCAGGCAGCTTCTGCCCTTCTGCGTTCTTGCTTCAGTAACGCCAGTTGGTTGTTGAACCAGCTGGAGTTTGTTTTCCGGATGTTGGTTTTACGTTTCGGCGCTATTAAGTCAGCTGACTGTAATAGGGCTGTGTTTATGGATTCCAATGTTTCTTCAGCCGTTTGGTGTGGCTGGCTTGTTTTTATTTTTTTCCTTAATGCAGTTTTGAAGAATTCCGAGTGGAGCTTCTTCTGGCATCTAGTCCAGTGTGTAGTCACTGGATTTGATGTTTTTGTTAAGGGGGGGAAGTTGGAAAGAATGAATTTGATGGCATGGTGATCTGACCATGGCAACGGTTCATTTTCCAAGATTTTTATTTCCAGATTTTGTCTGAAAATGAGATCAAGTGTGTGACCTGAAGCATGTGTGGGCCCACATACTAGTTGCTGAAGCCCTAATCCTTCCAGGTGGTCGATGCAGGCGTCAGCAACGGGGTCTTGTGGGGAATTGGCCCAGAGGTTGAAATCCCCGAGCAGCAAAAGGTGTTTGCTGTTAAGGGTATAGGTGGAGATAAAGTCCGTCAATAATGGGAGAAGCTGCAACTTTGGGCCGGGTGGCCTATAGCAGAGTAGAATCCGGACGGTCTCCTGGGAGTTTGCTTGCAATTGTAGAGTAAGGGTTTCCATGAATGGAAGAGGGTTTTGAAAGACTGGTTTTGTGATCGCCAGATGAATCTTATGGATCACCGCCAGTCCTCCTCCTCTTTGCCCTATTCTGTTTTCCGTAATAATACGATAATTTTCTGGCACCAATTCTCCTAGAATGGTGTTACAGTCGGCTGTGAGCCAGCTCTCTGTAATAAAGAGACAGTCTAAATCGTATTGCAGGATGAAGTCATGGATTTCTAGTCGGTGTTTTACTGCCGATCTAGTGTTAATCAAAGCACATGATATTTGCTTCGGTTGTGGCAAACGGCTGCGACTCTTGATAGTCGATCGTCGATCGGTTCTAAAGAGACGCTCAGCTTGCAGGGCTTTTTTGGTGATGGCTGGTAGTATTGCGGCAAATCGCCTCAGACCCCAGATGGTCTCTGCTGAGTATTGCAGATTTATCATGGTTGCCAAACACCGAGGGGGGGGGGTGATGGGAGGATAGTCAAGGATTAGCCGAATCCTCTATCCTGACTTGATCCAGAAGAAGGCAAAAAACCCTGATCATGCTATGCCAATATGCAGTGGTAGGGAAAAAATTCCTTCCTGACCCCTCGAGAGGCGATCGGACGAACCCTGGATCAAGTATTACGGTGTCCACCAGGGGGGGGGGCTGGGGCTGGGTGTAGTAGGGATGGCCGCTGAACCAGCAGCAAAGTCCAAGTTGGTGAACTCCCAGATTGGGTGGATCGGTGCTGCTGTGGGGGCCAGGACGGATCGAGTGGGGGTAGGAGCTACTTTCTAGGGCTATGGGGGGGTATCTGGGCCGTTTCAGGAGTTTGGGAGAGCTTGGGATGGCGAGGTGCGGCGCGCCACTAGGCCGCAATTGAAGCCGCGGCCTTTCCTAGTCACGGCTGCCGCGATTGCTTCCAGGCCGGCGCGGAGGGGTGAAAAACACCCGAAAACCACCCGAAAAGGTGCAACTGGCACCGGATGGGTGGCGGATAGGTTGCTAGAGTGGGGGAGATAGTGTGGGGGTACAGGAAATGCTTTTATGGAGAGTTATGGCAAGGGGAGAGCCGAGGCATGGGGTGGGTAGCAGCGGCTATCCTGAAAAGGACGGCCGCCTGTATCCACAGTGGGTGGCTTACCTGCTGGTTGTGGGATGAGAAAAAGGAACCAGGGGGGTCAGGTAAAGCCGAGGGGAGCTGGATGGTGAGTCTCTGGAAAGACACGGAGCTGTGGAGAGCCTACCTAGCAGCCTGTCAGAATCACTGTCTGGTCTATCTGGTCCCTGGCGAGAGCAGACTCGAGCGGAAGGCCGGAGCGTCCTACTCTCCCACTGACTGACTGACTGAGGGAAGAATTCCTCTGCAAAGTGAAAACTATTTTGCTTAGTAAATCAAACCCACTGATTACTGAACCAAGAATAAGCATAGCAGTGCTGGAGGATGTCCATTTACCTATGAGCAGTGGAAGCCCCATGTTGAGTCCTGTTGTGTTGGTTCTCATTTAGTCCACACAGGGCAATAATATAACAATGATCAGATTTATTTTTCCTGAATTCAGTTTCCATAAGAGAAATCCTGATTTTTCCATATGGGTTATTACACTTTGTACATCGATCTTTGGCTTATTAAATACACTTATGTGATCTGTTTGGATTGGTAATGTTAACTTTGATAATTAAAATGTTTAATTTGCATTTATTTATTGCTCTAAATAAATCCAGTCATAGGTTTTTCTCATCCAACAGCTTGCATAGATGCAGCTATTATACACCCTTCATTAGCAGAACCAGTACATCTTTGCCCCCAAAAATTGAAATTTTTAGGATATTTTTCTACTTTTTGTTGTGCTGTTTATTTGCTTCTTTAATGCACCTATGAATGTATGTAGGAATGATGACCAACTGGATAATTGTTAATTTACTAAAACTGGAGAGTGCAAAATCTGGTGCAGCTCTGCATTTAAACCAGCATCTATGTATTTTTTCAAAGCTTAATTGAAGTTGAAGCTGATTGGCTACCATGCATAGCTGCATCAAATTTTGCACTCCAGTTTTAGCATATCAATTACATTTACTAAGCTCTGAAGCAAGTCTATTTGCAAGTAGCATATTTTGGGCATCTTGAGATCACTGTATACAGCACTGCCAAAATGCCCCTGCCCATTGCAATGAATGACTAAAGACAAAAGACAATCCGCGCTAACACCCCTAAACTAATTAATATATGGGTGTAAGAAAACCGTGAAAAACGTGAAAAATAATAAGTGAAAAATGCTGCACCTTAATACAAAGAAGCCCAATATAAGGCTCCACAAAACATATATATACAAAAGACAAAGGTGCGCAACAATGTAACATATATAACAAATATGTGTATGTGTGTTTCCACAGCAACCTGCAAATAGTGAAAAAAATATGTACAAATAAGAAAAGTGCAACGTCCCAAATAGGATTCCAATTATTAGGTGTTGAAAAACTTATTACAAAAAGCCTTTAAAAACACAGTTCATAGGGAATTTCCAATGTAGTGTTGCAGAGAATTCCAATGGTGTCGCTTAGCTGTTCTTATGTGGGGAAGTAATAGATGGCCGCTTACCGCAATGTTGGACCCTTCCAGGGGTCAATAAGGCATTTAGAAACACTTATCCACGGCTGAGTCCTGGAAATCACTCCACTGCTGACAGCTCAAGACTACTTCGAACGGCTGAAGAGATTTACCACTCCAAGGGATATCTCACTCCAAATTGTGGCTCAGGTATTCAGCTTGTTTAGGATATCGTGGAAGATAGAGAAAAAAAGGAACTCCATAGTGTAACAGGTTTAAAAGAAACTGACAGTTTTATTCAGTTTACACTGACATAATTAAAAAACAAACAGTCCTTCACCCTGCACATATCCAAGTTTCTCGGCAAAGATACAAAAAGCAATTGTGCAGATGCTTCCAGCTAGGCGTACAAACGATCAGGTCAGCCAGCTGGCAAGCTCATGAACGTGGTGACGTCTGCGATACTTAGCTCCACCCGACGCGGCGTTTCATCCAAACGGGCTTCTACGGGGAAAGGAGGCTCAAGTGACTTGTGATTTCCAGGACCCAGCCGTGGATAAGTGTTTCTAAATGCCTTATTGACCCCTGGAAGGGTCCAACATTGCGGTAAGCGGCCATCTATTACTTCCCCACATAAGAACAGCTAAGCGACACCATTGGAATTCTCTGCAACACTACATTGGAAATTCCCTATGAACTGTGTTTTTAAAGGCTTTTTGTAATAAGTTTTTCAACACCTAATAATTGGAATCCTATTTGGGACGTTGCACTTTTCTTATTTGTACATATTTTTTTCACTATTTGCAGGTTGCTGTGGAAACACACATACACATATTTGTTATATATGTTACATTGTTGCGCACCTTTGTCTTTTGTATATACATTGCAATGAATGGGCACCACTTCTGAAGCGCCTGAAAAGCGCCTCTGAAGTGTCGCAACACAGGAGTTTTTACCCCTTTTTGTGTTAAATGGCCCATTCCCATCTGGAATACTATTGAGGTAAACACCAATATATAGCCTCCATCACATGAGAAGAGATATAATGGAGCCGAATTTGCAATCACACTGGGAAAATAAAACAAAGAAGACCAAGAGAAGGAGGGGCGTGATGTACTGAGAAGAAAATGTATAATACCTCTCTAGGTCTGCTAATTCAAATGGGTTCAAATTCCTAAAAAGTTATACACAGTATAAGAAAAATAACAGGCAATAACATCAATTTGCTAGAGTAGAGATAATCTAGTCACAAATATGCAAAGGTTATTACTGTATTGTACTCATTTACAGCTGGACAGAAGGGGTGCATAGTAATCCCCTGCTAGATGAAAGCACTGAGACAATAATGAAATAGTGAAGGCAGTCTTCATAGAGGTAGTTTTTATATTAGAATGGTAAGTCAGTGTAGTAAAATGGCTGGGTGTTCAAAATCACTATGGAGTCAGGAAGGGGTGCAGAAGTACCATAGAGTACCAGAAGGTATAAACAGTGTACACTAAGAAAAAGGGTAAGAAGAGTGTGATCATTCAGTGGGATAAAACAATAGATATGGAGGGTTACTCCCTCCTGTCTCCTACAATACCACCTCCACCACTGTTCATGATAGGGTCCTAAAAGAAACATATATGGGTCCATGTGCTAGTGTGACTTGACTGGCATTCTGCTATAGCAAGGTATATCGACCAAAAAAAAGATGGTGAAGGTGCACCAGAAAATCATTTCTATAGCAATGGTGGCTGATAGGGAATCTGAACCAGCAGGATGCAAAGGAAAAATGCCCATTACCAAGTATGCAGCATAGTTAGTAATATGACACAGTTAAAGCTGTATGCAGTGATACACTCCGCCATGGCTTCACAAAAAGCAAATCAATATGATACAGCTGCCAAAGATGACCAGATCTCAAGGTTTTCTGGCCCTCAGATCCACAGAAGACTGACAGGATATGCTCTGGCTGGTGACTGTCTGCATTGTGGAAGCGGTCTCACTGCAGGAATAAGCTATAACTCAATTTGGTGTGTCTATCGGGTCTATGGCCAGAAACCAAAAAATATCCAGAACCTGGGCCAAGCTGTTAGAATATAATTGGTCACCATTCAAATGGATTGGTATGCTGAAATTGTAGCCCCTGTAAAACTTGTCCTATGAGATAGATCTGGCAGGAACTGTATGGTTGCCACATCAATCTGAAATGTGCCCTTGTTCCATACCCAGCACATGATTTTCTTTTTTAGAGTAAAAAAGTGGATCCAACACAAGACATCTCTGGGAACCCCCAGGAGAGTTGACACAATGGAAAATTAAAGATCCCTATTAAAGTAGCCATGAGGTTCCCTGGTGCTGTAGCTCTGCGGATTATAATATTGTTCTGCCTGTGGAGATTTTCAGGGTCATCATGTTGCAGGCATAAAGCAGGTTATTTTGTCTTGGTGATTGTGAAGGCTCTCTAAGTTAGTGATATGCTGCAGCATAGTGTATTTTTTCTGTAGTTGAGGCCGCCATTGTATCCTCCAAGACATTAACCGACTGTGTGAACTTGTGTGTGCTGCTCCTTAGAGATGTTTTTAACCTGGCCACAATTACCACCATATGTTTTTGTATCTGGAGGGAGAGCAAGATAGCCAACATCTCTCCCGGGTAGAGCACAGAGCCAGCAGCAGAGGAGGAGGGAGTAATTCCCACAGTTTGATCTGTCAATAAGTTATTTATGGGCTCGGAGGGAATTCCACTGAAGAGAAGGGCTGTTCATTAGAAAGACTGAACTCAGATGGTGAGAAGCCTGTGTCAGTCTATCAAGACTGAGAAGCCTGTGTCAGTCAGTAAAGACTGAGAACTCAGTCTTTCTGTTCATTAGAAAGACTGACCTCAGATGGTGAGAGGCCTGTGAAAGCCGCATCCAGTGACAAGTGTCTGAATCTCAGGGAAGTCTAGGATTACTGCTGCATTTTGGCATTAGTTAGGTGTCGCGCTTAGCTCAACAAGCTAGCTTCTTCATATCGCATAGGTTAGCCATGCCCCAGATCATATTATTACAGTGAAATTGGATTAAAAAAGCATTCTTACCGAATTTTGTCTTGTTACAACCAAAAACGTAAATTCATTTTATTGGGATTGTATGTGATAGACCAACACAAAGTGGCACATAATTGTGAAGTGGAAGGAAAATGCGTGACGTGCATTTGTATTCAGCCTTCCGAGTCAATACTTTGTAGAACCACCTTTCGGTGCAATTACAGATGCAAGTCTTTTTGGGACTGTCTCTACCAGCTTTGCACATCTAGAGTGACATTTTTGCCCTTTCTTCTTTGCAAAATAGCTCAAGCTCTGTCAGCTTCAGTGGAAAGTGTTTCTGAACAGCAATTTTCAAGTCTTGCCATAGATTCTCAATTGGATTTAGGTCTGGACTTTGAGTAGGCCATTTTAACACATGAATATGCTTTGATCTAAACCATTGCATTGTAGCTCTGGCTGTATGTTTAGGGTTGTTGTCCTGCTGGAAGGTGAACCTTCGCCCAAGTCTTTTGCAGACTCTAACAGATTTTCTTCTAAGATTTCCCTGTATTTGGCTCAATCCATCTTCTCGTCAGCTCTGACCAGCTTCCCTGTCCTTGCTGAAGAAAAGCATCCCCACAACATGATGCTGCCACCACCATGTTTCACAGTGGTGATGGTGTCTTCAGGGTGATGTGCAGAGTTCATTTTCTGCCACACATACCTATTGCTTTTTAGGCCAAAAAGTTAACATTTTGGTCTCATCTGACCAGAGCACCTTTTTCCACATTTGCCAGATTTGTGGAGTGCACAACTACTAGTTGTCCTGTGAACAAATTCTCCTACCTGAGCTGTGGATCTCTGCAGCTCCTCCAGACTTACCATGGGCCTCTTGGCTGCTTCTCTGTTTAATTCCCTTCTTGCCCAGCCTGTCAGTTTAGGTGGATGGCCATATCTTGGTAGGTTTGCAGTTGTGCCATACTCTTTCCATTTTCGGATGATGAATTGAACAATGCTCTGCGAGATGTTCAAAGCTTACGATATTTAATAATAACATAGGCCTGCTTTAAACTTCTCCACAACTTTATCTCTGACCTATCTGTTGTGTTCCTTGGCCTTCACGATACTGTTTGTTCACGAAGGTTCTCTAACAAACCTATGAGGGCTTCACAGAACAGCTCTATTCATACTGAGACAACATTTTACACAGGTGGACTCTATTTACTAATTAGGTGACTTCTGAAGGTAATTGGTTCCACTAGATTTTAGTTAGGAGTATCAGAGTTAAGGGGGGACTGAATACAAATGCATGCCTCACTTTTCAGATATTTATTTGTAAAAAATGTTGAAAACCATTTATCGTTTTCCTTCTATGGTACTTCATAATTATAGGCCACTTTGTGTTGGCCTATCACATAAAATCCCAATAAAATAAATGTATGTTTTTGGTTGTAACATGACAAAATGTTGAACATTTCATAGGATATGAATACTTTTTCAAGGCACTTTATATGACGATCTTGTCTTTGAAGTCCTAAACTGGCATGGTCCTGTAAGATTGCTGGTAAATGTTTATATTCCCTTTTCATTAATTAGGATACTACTTACAGTATACAGATACCCATACTTGTTTTTTTTTTTTAATTTTCAAATACAGTTTCATATATTGTGTTTTACATTTAAACTTCCCAATTACCAATTTTGGAAAGATCTGGGCAGCCTACAACCAGTTCTTGTAGTGTTTTTGTTAAGCTATCTTTCCCATTTCTCCTTTTGTACTTACTGACGAACTGAAAAACAAATCTATCTGTTTTCCTATGACCTAAGAGTTCACTGAGTCAGCCAGATAAATGTATACCACATTTATTTAATCTCATTGGATTATGTTATCCTGAGTTCACGTATAAATCCCCTGGATGCTCTTAATGCCTATTCTAAAACAACAGTCTGCAATATTTATTTATTTATATATAGTACAACTTCAGCCTACATTAATGGGAATGATAGAGCTGCAGGGCTCCTGTTCTCCTTAAATGACATTGTGGCATGGCAGAAAAGCATCATGTCTTATAATGTAATATATTACACAGTAGTGTAGGCCTTTTAATGGGGTCATAATGAAACAATCCTGTTTATTTGAACTAATGAAAAACAAATATGACTGCAATACCCTCTAAAATGACAAATTCTGATGTGTGGCTTGCTTATATATATGGAATACAGAAGGACAGCAAAACAACCTTTATAAAGCATGGTTAAGATTTCCACAACAGTTTAAATATTAAAAAGCCCATGTTTTTATGGAAATGTTCAATCCTTTTTTAGAAAAACAACCAAAACCCTGGAAGTAGTTTGTATATAGGTCTATTTCAAATGTCCCAATTCTTACAATAATAAACCCAGTTACACCAAATTATATTTTCTTCCAAGTGTAAAGGGTGCCCCTTTGTTTTTTTGCAATGACCCTAAAATAAACTTGTAGCCAGGCCACAGACAGTCAACCATTTATATCTTCATAACAAGCATTGAAATACTTTCAAAATAAGGCCTCCCTGACTCCAATAGCTGCAGGCAATATAAAACAGCTCAAGTTAAAAATCAGTTAGAACAACTTGCATTCAAGTCAATCCCTTTGGTTTCCCCGCTAACCCTACAGATTGACCCTCTTCTATATTTTCTTCTAAGTGTAAATAGTGATCCTTTGTCTGTTGCAATGACCTTAAAGCGGAGTTCCACCCAAAAATGGAACTTCCGCTAATCCCACTTCTCACCCCCTTACATGCCACATTTGGCATGTAATTTTTTTGGGGGGGGGAGTGGGGGCTTCAGGAGGAGTGGGACTTCCTGTCCCACTTCCTGCTTCCGCCGAGGGGCTGGTAAGGCGATTAAGCTTAATCGCCTTATTGCAGCCCCTCCCCTAGGCGATCGCATGAGACTAGTGTTGAGCGGAATACGCCATATTCGATTTCGCGATATTGCGCGAATATATAGAAGAATATTCGCGAATATTCGCTAATATCGAATATTCGTGATATTTTATCCAAAAATTTTTTGGCGAAATTTCGCTAATGCGAAAATGATTGCGAAATTCTCATAAACGGAGATCATTTCCTGTATTACTAAACTAATATGCACTAAACACTAACTCTACACTAACTGTACTTAAAAGAAAGGAGAATAAGGGGGCAAAAGAAGGGCGGAGAAGATAATCGCGCAATATTCCTATTGCGCGATTATCTTCTCCGCCCTTCTTTTGCATCAGAGCCAATCAGAATAACTCGAATATTCGGCAAAAGGAATATTGCGCGATATTCCTTTTGCCGAATATTCAAGTTATTCTGATTGGCTCTGATGCAAAAGAAGGGCGGAGAAGATAATCGCGCAATATTCCTTTTGCCGAATATTCGAGTTATTCTGATTGGCTCTGATGCAAAAGAAGGGCGCATCAGAGCCAATCAGAATAACTCGAATATTCGGCAACAGGAATATTGCGCGATTATCTTCTCCGCCCTTCTTTTGCATCAGAGCCAATCAGAATAACTCGAATATTCGGCAAAAGAAATATCGCGCAATATTCCTTTTGCCGAATATTCGAGTTATTCTGATTGGCTCTGATGCAAAATTAGGGCGGAGAAGATAATCGCGCAATATTCCTTTTGCCGAATATTCGAGTTATTCTGATTGGCTCTGATGCAAAAAAAGGGCCGAGTAGCTGATGCGATTCTTTTATGTTGCCGAAAATTTGCATTGCGAATATTCGGCAACATAAAAGGATCTCCTCAGCTACTCGGCCCAGGGTCTCTAATCATACCAGCAATGCTTTTAGACGTCGATGGAGATCACTAGGATGTGATCTGTTTTAAAAATAAATTTGAAAAAATACGAATATTCAAAATAGCGAATATTCGCCGCGATATTCGAGTTATTCGCGAATACTCGAATATGCAATATTCGTAGCGAATATTCGCAATGCGAATATTCGTGATCAACACTACATGAGACACATGACAGGTCCCATGCGATCGCCTGTCTAATCAGCGGCGGGCCGCGCCGCTCGCGCATGTGCAGTGCCGCTCACACATGCGCAGTGGGTGCCCGGCCGTGAAGCCGAAGGCTGTCACGGCCGGGTGCCCACAGTTGTGATGAGGACGCCGGCCAGGGAGGGGGGGAGAGGAGAGGAGCGGAGCCCCGGTCGGCGTGTCCCTGGAACGCTGGAGCAGGTAAGTGTCTGTTTATTAAAAGCCAGCAGCTTCACTTTTTGTAGCTGCTGACTTTTAATAAACACAAATATTGGCTGGAACACCCCTTTAAAGTAAACTTGTGGCCAGGCTACAGACAGTCAACCATTTACTGTACATGTAATACACATATTGATACAGGTCAAATGGTAACATTTAAGTATAACACATCCCTATGAGTATAAGTACATGCCTCATATGTAATAATGTAGACACACCATTCCCCTAAGCGGTTAGAGAACTTAAAGAGGAGTTCCACCCAAAAATGGAACTTCCTCTTAATCCACTCCACACCCCCTTTTTTTGGGGGGGTGGGGGCTTCAGTAGGAGTGGGACTTCCTGTCCCACTTCCTGCTTCCGCCGAGGGGCTGGTAAGGCGAGAGGCATAATCGCCTTATTTCATCCCCTCCCTGTAGGCGATGGCCTAGGACACTGACAGGTCCTAGGCAATCGCCTGTCCAATCAGCGGCGAGCCGCGGCTTGCGCATGCGCAGTGGGTACCCGGCCGTGAAGCCGAAGGCTGTCACGGCTGGGTGCCCACAGTCAGGATGGAGACGCCGGCTGGGGAGGGGGGGAGAGGAGCGGAGCCCCGGTCGGCGCATCGCTGGAACGCAGGAGCAGGTAAGTGAGTGTTTATTAAAAGCCAGCAGCTACACTTTTTGTAGCTGCTGACTTTTAATAAACACGTTTTTTGGCTGGAACACCCCTTTAACAAATGATGTAGTAGATGGTGTAGTAGAGACACTCACTCAACCATAGGATGAGGACGCATGCAAAATTGATTGGAGGGAGGGAACGAAGGTCTGCTAGAGCCCACCGGCCAATGGGAGAATACCCCACCATTATGTAAGTAATGGTTAACCAAACTGGTCAGAAAGGTATACATGTATATCAAAATTGTTTTTTTTGTATGGGCAGTAAAAATTCAGCCAAAGACATTAGTCCCAAAAGGACTGATGTTTACTATAGTATTGATCTATATTTAGTGCTGATAAAGAAAGTAAGTTGAAGTCAAGATTAAGTAAAATGCCTAAACTGAAAGGCTGAAATCAAAAGAAACAAAATATCTAAATATAAATCAGAGTGTACAAGGTAAACATATAGTCAAACTGGTTGGGCTAGCTAGCCAAAGACAAGGAACAGGGCTTCCCATAAATGAGTGCATCAGCTCTGTAATGTTGATTGGAATCCAGAGATTGGTATCCAAGCATGTTAAGAATGCATGCAGTATGAGGCCGCGTACACACGATCGAATCTATCTGCTGGAAACGTTCCGACAGACCGTTTAAGCAGACAAATTCGATCGTGTGTACGGGCGGACAGACGGGTTTTTCCAGCAGACAGATTTTAAAGCATGCTTTAAAATCTGTCTGCTGGGAACCCGTCCGACCGACATGTCTGCTGGTTAGTACGCTAACCAGCAGACATATCTGCCCGCGCATGCGTCAAATGGATTTGACACATGCGCGGAAGTGTGTACACAATCAAACCAATATACCCCAGCAGACAAATCCGATCAAAACGGTCTGTCAGACCGATTTGATCGGATTTATTTGGTCGTGTGTACGCGGCCTGAAAGCCACTTGTCAGCAGGGGAAATAAATGATATCCCAGCATGGATAAGGCATCTAAAGTACAATGTGCAGAGAATAAAGTAGTAAAGAGAGAACATTTTGGGTTGTTCAATGCTATCCTTAACACCCCTGGCGGTATTCCCGAGTCTGACTCGGGGTTAAATTTTCATGCTGCGATCGGTAACCCCGAGTCAGACTCGGGCTCGCCTCGCTGAGTGCACAGGCTTGGTTTACTTACCTCGTTCCTGGATCCAGCGGTGCCAACACGCTGTGTGAGCGAGCGGGTGCTCGCTCGATTCACACAGTGTCCCGTGTGCCCTCGATCTCCGTTCCCTGCGACGTTACAACGCACGGGGGCGGAGAAACGGCGCCATATTCAAACAAACACATAACATACAGTACAATGTAATCTCATAGATTACAGTACTGTATGTAAAAAATACACACCCCCCTTGCCACTAGTGGTCTGCCCAGTGCCCTACATGTCCTTTTATATAATAAAAAGTGTTCTTTCTCCCTGCAAACTGTAGATTGCCCATAGCAACCAAAAGTGTCCCTTTATGTCAAAAATGGTTTTAGATCAGCTAAAAAACAGCGATAATAAATTATAATCACTTGCAGAATTGAGCGATAGCGATTTGTGGGGAAATTCGTCATAAAAAAATAAAAGCAATGACAGCGACAATTCTGAAATTGAGCACATTTCAGTGATTTTGAGTAGATTACATTATTGAATAATTTTTATTATAATTATATTATTATTTGTTATAATTATTTATATTTATTTATTATGTTATAATTTATGATTTTGTTTTTCAAACTGTTTCATACCCGAGATGTCTACTAGACACTTGTTCGGACAGATTTAAGTGAGTTAGTCCTAAGAATTACAGGCCTACAATGTAAAACACCAAATTTACTTCCAAAATAATGGTACCTCTTTCAGCACCTAAAATCTGAAATAATAATACCACCAGGGAGGTTAAGGCATTTTATGCATTAAGGTGAAAAAACATCAGATGATGTCCACGCTCGCCCCCGATATCTTCCTCGATTTGAATCCCGGCCGTTGATTGGCTACAATGGATGGAAAGCAGCACAGCCATTGGCTGACGCTGCTGTTTATCACATCCAATGACATGGCGCGCCGGGTGGCAGGGCCGAGTGATACAGCGGCGGCTATGGCCGCCACTGTATCACGGGAGCGCGCCCACAACACCTACACACCATGCAAGCTTGCATGTCTGTGTGTAGTGGCTGCGGGGAGGAGCCGCAACAGCCGCCGAGGGACCCCAGAAGACCAGGATCGGGGACACTGTGTGCAAAGTTAACTGTACAGTGGAGGTAAGTATTCTTACCACCATACCACACAGGAGCCAGGTCCATTTGGCATGTGCTACTTGAGGGAGGTCTTCTCTCACCACTAGACGGGTGACTCCTGTACCCTAACTAACACTCGCTCCTTGGTCAAACAGGCTTGCACTCTATAAATTTTCCTTTACACCCCAGCTTAAATCAACTCAAAACCTTGATTAAACACTGGTAATTGGTGGAGACAATGAAGATGGAAGGATTATCTTTGTTAAACCATTACTTAATTCCTTCAAAAAGGTAACAGGTTACAACAGTCTATACAGTGGCAGTGCATATTGCATACACACAAGTCCACAGCTTAGCAATAAATTGAAAAAAAATGCTTTCCATATCTTTGAATGAATGAATGAATGAAAACTTATATAGCGCGGCACATGCAAAGTAAATCGCCTCTGGGCGCTTGTTGTTCCTGTCTCCTTTGAGATCAAAAGAGATGAGTCTTAATCTTTCTCCTGAAGACTAAGTAGTTCTCCTCCAGCCGAATGCTGGCTGGTAAGGCGTTCCATAGTCTGGGACCTTGGACAGTGAATCTCCTGTCTCCTTTGGACTTGTATCTGGCTTTCGGTATCTGAAGCCGATTTTAATTGGTGGATCGTAGAATACGATTTGGATTGTGAATTTTTAATTTTTCACATAGATAATGGGGAGCATTCCCATGGATACATCTATGCGTTAGACAGAGAGATTTAAAGGTGATTCTGTCTTTAACTGGTAGCCAGTGAAGGGATCTCAGTGAAGGTGAGATTGATTCCCAGGGTTTTTTCCCAGTCACAAGTCTGGCGGCCGTATTTTGAATGACTTGAAGACGAGCGATTTGGTACTTGGGGAGTCCGAGGTAAAGGGCATTTGCATAGTCCAGTCTGGAGTTTACAATTGCTCCCACCACGACTGCTACATCTTTCTTGGGAATAAAAGGAATGAGTCTGCGTAGTAGGCGCAGCAGATGGTGAGATCCGCTGACTACTGACCCTATTTGTGCGTTCATTGTCATGTCGGAGTCAAAGATGACCCCAAGACTTTTGACTTTGGCGCTAGGGGTGATGATTTTGCCCAGAATGGGCGGGGGGATCCAGGTTGTTGCCGATTGATTCCTACGCTTGGCGTGAAACAGAAGAAGTTCTGTTTTCGCTCCGTTGAGTTTGAGATAACTCTTTGTCATCCAGTCCTCTATCAAAGAGAGGCATGTCTCTAGATTGAGGTGGTGATCCTTTTTTTTTTTTTTTAACCATAAAGATTTTATTGTGAAGATTTGCATGTAACAAAGAATGGAGTGGCTCCATGAGCCCAAACACAAAAAGTAATATAAATCAAAACACAAAACAAAAAGACAACAAAAAAAAAAAAAAAAAGAAAACAGTCTTTTTCGCAGAGGCACATTTCGGCAAAACACAGATACAAAATGAGTAAGTTTACACATCAAATAGCTTCCCGGGTAAGTTAATTTGTTTGGGCGAGCGTATCTTAGAAGAGTTTAGACACAGAGGGGATTAAAGAGCGAAAGAGAATATAAGAGAGGGAGAAGAGGAAGAAAGAAAGAGAGAAGAGAAAAGGGGGGAAGAGAAGAGAGAATAAGAAAAGGAAGAAAAAAAAAAAATATATATATAAAAAAAAAAAGGGGGGGGGCATGGGGGAGGAGATCAAAAGGTTTGGTGAGGGAGGGGATGGGATACATCATAGGAAAAAGGGGGGGGAGGTGAGGGCGAATGCAGCTAATTTAGGAGAGGGGGTACAGAAGTTACCAACTACCCTCTCCAGCATCTAGTGGTCAATGCGCTGCTGCGCGCCAGGTCAGTAGTATAAGTCTGAGTCTGCATCCTGAACTATAGGCAATAGTCACAGCGCGGGATCAGTCCGCAGTATCAAGGAGATCTTTGTATGACTGAGAGCTTTTAAAGGTTGTCCATGGTTCCCATATAGCAGCGAATTTAGCGATATTATCCGAGGCCGAGTAGATCAGTTCCTCCATCTCAGCGACACGATCTATTCGAGAAGCCCATTCAGCCATAGAGGGCGGGGATGACGATCTCCAATGCACCGGTATACACATCCTAGCAGCATTAATCATGTGCATTGCTTTGGTCAAGTTGTGTACTTTGTGCCAGAAAGGTTGGAGCATTGAGCACTCCCACCAAATGTGGAGGAACGTGCCACGCTCCTGGCCACATCGCCAGCATTGGTCAGAAACCAACGGGGAGAACTTATGGAGCAGGTCTGGGGTTCTATACCAGCGGGATTTCAGCTTGTATCCATTTTCCTGGATAGAGACGTTCAGGGAGCCTTTGTGAATGCATAAGTGTATACGGTCCCAACTCTCCCTGTCTATCTCTGAGCCCAAGACAGAATTCCAGTAGGAGCGTTCTGAGTCTAAGAGTGTGGAGGACTCCTCAAATAGAGAGGCATAGAGCATGGAAATGACATGATTCTGGGGTGTCGCACGGGAGCATATAGACTCTAGGACCGTAGGGGTCCTTGTGAAGTCTTTTCTCCGGGACGGGTCATCTAGAAAGTGTTTAAGCTGGATATAGGACCAGAATGGAAATGAGCCAGTGTCAGAGCACCTAGCAAGTTCCGCATGCCGTAGAAAGCGACCCCGCCAAAAAAAGTGCTTAGCCAACATTTCACCTTGTGGCCATTCAGATCGCAAAAAAGTTCTGGAGAGTCCTGGGGGGAAGTCTGGGTTGTGTCTTACCGGAGTGATTGGGCAGAATTTAGATGAGACTTCATGAGTAGCGCAGGCCCTACCAAATTCTTGAAGGGTGGCGCCGACTAGGGGGTGGGTTAAGGCCCTTGGCGACACGTGTGACTTAGGGAGCCAAGGGGTATACCTTAAATCCGAGTTCGTTGTCATGTGTTCAACATTTACCCAGTCCTTATATTGGCTATGTACCTTCCAGTCCACGATGCGCGCTAAGTGTACTGCCCGGTAATAGCGTTGCAGGTCAGGTAGGCCTATTCCTCCGCGTGCCTTCGGAAGCACCAACTTCTTCCAACTAATTCGAGGGGGTTTGTTGGACCACAGGAAGGATCTGCATATGGACCTATACAGTCCGAAGAAGGAAGGCGGCAAACGAATAGGTAGTGTTTGAATTTTGTAAAGCAGTCTGGGGAGGATCGTCATTTTAATAATGGACGCTCGTCCAAACCACGAGATGGTGGTCTTATCCCATTTTTGGAGATCGCGACGTATGCTCTGTAGTTCCGTTTGGAAATTCCTGTCGTAAAGCTCTGCAAAGTCAGCAGGAAGCTGGATGCCCAGATAGGGTATGGCATCCGTTTTCCATTGGAAAGGGAAGGCAAGCTGGCAGTGCTTCGCTAATGCCGTGGGTAGAGACACATTTAGTGCAAATGATTTAGAGTAATTGATTTTTAAATTTGATAGCAATTTAAAATGTTCTAGGATTTGCAAAAGATTTGGTAGGGTTGTGAGTGGTGAGGAAAGAAACAGTAGAACGTCATCTGCGAACGCCGCAATCTTAAGTTCACGTTCCTGTATCTTTATACCTTTAACATCTGGGTTGGCTCGGATGCACCGGAGAAGGGGTTCTAGCGTAAGTATATAAAGCAAGGGAGAAAGGGGGCATCCCTGCCTGGTTCCATTGTGGATGGAGAAGGCGTCCGACAGGTGACCATTGACTTTCACTCTGGCGGTTGGGTTAGCGTATAATGAGAGAATGAGTGACCGCATATGGGTCCCCAGTCCCAGCATAGTTAGGACTTCTGCCGTGTAGTCCCAGGCCACTCTGTCGAACGCCTTCTCCGCGTCCATTGCTAGGAAAAAACCCTCCTGTCCATAAGTAGTAAGCCAGTTGTGGAGGTTCAGGGCCTTTATGGTGTTGTCCCTGGCTTCTCTACCAGGGACAAACCCCACCTGGTCTAGGCCTATCCAAGCTGGTATGTGATGAGATAGTCGAGTTGCTAAAATCTTGGCGAAGAGTTTAATGTCCACATTAAGCAAGGATATTGGGCGTTAGCTGGCGACATTAGTCGGATCTTTCCCTTCTTTGGGGATCACAGAAATATAGGCTTCAAGCAGTCTGTCTGATCTGTAAGAGGAGTCAATAGGGAGAGAGTTAAACGCTTTAAGGAAATGTGGTGCTAAGACGTCAGTAAAGGTTTTATAATATATGGCCGTAAAGCCATCTGGGCCGGGGCTCTTGCCAGGTTTTGTGGTTTTGAGTGCCGCTAGAAATTCCCCTCGGGTCAGGGGGGCTTCTAAAGCTAGGGAGTCCTGGGCCGATAAAGCCGCCGGACTGTGCTTTTCTAGGAAGTTCTTAATTAGCTCTCGGCGATTCTCCATCGACGCAGGATTCGCATCTCCGGGGCGTAGATTATAGAGTTTATTGTAGAATGAATGGAACTGTTGTGCTATGTCCTCGGTTTTGGAGTGTACTCCACCCATGGCATCCACAACATGATGGATTGTAGATGTTAATTTACGTTGCTGGGTGGCCCTGGCCAGTAACCTGCCTGGTTTGTTGCCTTGTTCGAAGAACAGTTTCTGGGACAGTATAATACGTCGTCGTGCTTTTTTAAATAGTTCTTCCCGTAACAGCAATCGGGTTTCTGACAATTCTTGTGATGTCTTAAGCGCCAACGTACGTTTGTGCTGAGTTTCTAGAGCGCGTATCTTGGTGGTTAGCTTTAAAACCAAGGCTTGTCGTTCTTTCTTTTTCCGGGCTGAAATCGAGAGCAACTGGCCTCTTATGACGCATTTGTGGGCCTCCCATTGTGTCATGGGAGACGTATCGGGCGTATCGTTATGGACAAAGAATGTTTCTATTTCGCGTGTGAGCGCCGCTAGGTCTCCAGGGTCTGCCAGAAGAGACGCGTTTAGTTTCCAAAGCTTAGTAAAAGGGGCTCTGTCAGGGAATTGCAGGGTGATCGTGATAGGGTGATGGTCAGAGAGCGTCATCGGTTCAATCGACGCAGAGTGGAGAGAAGATAAGTCTGCTTGCGATAAAAATAGGTAATCCAATCTTGAGTAACGATTGTGCGGGGCTGAAAAAAAGGTATAGTCTTTGTCTTTAGGGTAGAGGGTCCTCCAAGTGTCATGTAACGTCAGGGATGCAAGCTGAAGTTTGATTTGGCGAAGGGCAGAGTAGGGGAGAGAGGAGGTACTGGTAGAGGAGTCCAGTAGGGGGTCTAGAGGGACATTTAGGTCGCCTCCCATAATCAGAAGCCCTACTTGGAAGAGTGTAAGTTTTGCAAGAACTTCCCGAAGGAATGTGACCTGTTTAGAGTTGGGGCAGTATACATTAGCTAGTGTTATTGGTTTGTTCTTCCATGAGCCCCTCAAAAAAATGTATCTACCTTCCGGGTCTATTATCTGGTCTTCAACATGTAAAGAGAGTCCCTTACTGAGCAAGATAGATACTCCTTTAGTCTTAGAGTTAGGGGAGGTGGCATGGTAGGCCGTGGGGTAGCGATCGTTGCGGAAGTGTGGGACCGAACCTGATTTAAAGTGTGTCTCTTGAAAGAAAAGGATTTGTGCTCCAAGTCGGTGTGCTTCTGCTAACACACTGCTGCGTTTTTCAGGGACATTAAGTCCCTTGGCGTTCAGCGAATATACTTTGAGAGAGAGGGGAACTGAGCGTGCTGGGCTGGATGGCATGGTATACGGTGAGGCGTATATACACAGGGGAGAGCCTAAAAATGGACAACCAGGGCTATCCGTGCTGGAGAGGGTAGAAGGGGCTGGGATAGGGAGGGGCGAGAAGGGGAGGGGAGAGGGAAGGAGAGGCAGAAGGGGGAAAAAAAAAAAAAAAAAGGGAAAGGGGGGAGGGGGAGGGGGGAAACCAGGGAGAAGTAAAGACAAAGCAGGAAAAGAGAGAACAGGAGGAGGCGGATAAGATAGATGGGGAAGCATCCCCTAAGAAGGGCGAGGATAGGGACCTCACAGAGTAACTACCGGAGGTGGAGACAGGCCTGCTCTTCCACCTAAAAAAAGGGGGGTCAGGGAAGGGGTATAGTAGGGTAAAAGAAGAAGAAGAAGCCGGCTATTTTCAGAGGGAATCCAGCCACTCTAAGGCGGGGTAGTAGTCTAACACCGGGTAATGGGTCGTGTCGACAAACCAGAGCTAACACACTTTGAGAAAATACATAACAGACAGAACAGCCTCAATAAAAAAAAAAAAAAAAAAAGGGGGGGGCAGTGTGGGCCGAGAGAGAGCCCCCTTAAGTGAGCATACAGACCATCAATAAGAACTATAAGTCTATGTTGTATTATAAGAAGTTCGGACAGCTACAGACATGATCTCCCCTCGGCTTCCTCAGTCCGCCGAGGGAACGGACAAATTATTCAAAGACCAGAGTGTAACCGTCCGGAGTTCGGCATACATACAAAGCGCTGCATGAAGTGTGGGCGCTAAACAAGTCATGTATAACAGTGAGCATAATAATACAAGTAATGCGAATATAAAGAGGCTAGAACTCAACCATCTAAGCAGGTTTACCCACCCATCCGCCAGTATGACAGGGTCAGAAGACAGGATTGCCAATGCCCATCAGAGTGAAGCAGCTCGACCCTCAGGGGATCCTGCTCCATCAGAAACCAGATCTCCGGCATGGCATTTCCATCTCCATCCCCAACACACGCTACATCCTTTGTTAGTCCTGAAGACCTCACGTTCAATGTCTTGCACGTCCTGCTGTGCGCCCTAGACCATACTAAACAAGCTAAATTATCTAATACATCTAATCGGCATACGTGTATCGTTATCTCTGTGCTATCAGACTAAGTTGCGGCGAGCAGTATGCAGGGTTTCAAACGGCAGTCATGTTGTGGGTGTAATGGCGTAGCTCAGGTGTATGCGTGGCCACAGCCAAGGAATTTCCTACCTCTCCCTCGGGGGCATCTGCAACACCCTCGGGTGTGGCTCAACTGAGGTGCGAATTTAGGAAAGGAAGTCAGTTACCTGGGCTCGGTCTAGTGAGTTCCAGAGCATATCAGCAGTGCAGAGATAAGGTATGGCAGTAGGAAATTCCAAGCAGGTAGACAGTCTCGTCTCTAGCATGAAGAGGAGAGCCTTCAGGAGGTATTAGCAGGTTGAGAACTCACCTGGAGTATGATCGCAGGTCTGGGTTGCATCAGTCGCTTAAGTAATGCCAGAGAGAGATACGTCAACACTCAAGTACCTGCAGCAGTTGGAGACCGGATGGGTGTCAAAGGCTTTGGTTGGTGATCATAAGTCAAAACTCAAATATGGCGGTAAACATGCCAACAAGAATGCAGGAGGTGAGGAATATATCTTCACCTACACAGTCTGTCGAGTTGAGTTCAGTGGTCTGTCTTTCGACGAACCGATGAGGGTGAGGATCTCGGGTCACGATCAGCGATGTCATCAAGGTCCCTTCTCGGTGAACTGGAGGTAGATCTGCGGCGCCTCTGGCGGTTGCGTTGGGAACGTGGGGTCATTTCCTGCTGTGTGTTGATCCAGGGTTCGGGTTGCATAAAGGCGCTATACCACTCTGGGACAGGAATCATGGGGATGCCCAGGGTGTCGCAGAATGCCTGTAAATCCGCTGGCGTACGGAGGAAGGCTGTGCGGTTCCCCGTGGTTGCAGATAAGCAAAATGGGAATTTCCAGCGGTATACAATACGTCTGTCACGCAGAGCAGTGAGAAGAGGGCGAAGCTCTCTTCTATGTTGGAGCGTAATGGGAGAGAGATCCTGGTAGATTTGTATAGGAGCTCCTTCATGATGTAGTTGCCCCTGATTACGTGCCAATCTCAGTATTTCTTCCTTTTGTGTGAAGCTCACTAAGCAGCACACAGCATCTCTAGGTGGCTCATCATCTCTGCCTCTCGGTCTCAGAGCCCTGTGGCACCTTTCCATCTCTATAGGAGCATCTGGAGGCCTGCCAAGGAGTGTATTGCATATTGCCCATACTGCTGGTTGTAATTGGGGGCCTTCTACGTTTTCAGGGATCCCCCTAAAGCGTAGGTTCCGCCTCCTGCCCCTGTTGTCAAGGTCCTCCAGATGTCTATGGATCTCAATGAGGTGTCTGGCATGTGTGTCAGTGACACGCTGTACCTGCTGTATTGCTGCTCCTTGCATCATGGCTGCCGATTCCACTATCTCCACACGTGTTGCAACGGCCCTGATGTCAGTTTTCAGGTCCGAGATTGCTGCGGACAGCGTGGATTTAATATCCATGGCCACTAGCTGTAGGTCTGCCAAGCTGAGGAAGGAGGGTGTCAGCGGCGCTTGTCCCGCGGTGGATGGATGACCCCCCTGTTCCGATGCACCAGGCAGGCTGTTTTGGCCGGCGGGATCCAGGCTGGAGGCCTGTGTAGATGCCTGTGTGTCTGCCAGCTGCGAGCGGAATAGCGCTGGGATGGTTCGGCTGAGCTGCGTCGGTGGATCTGCCTGGGAGCGGGTGAGTGAGCTACTCCTCCCGGCCATCTCTGCGTGTTCACGGCGCGGCTGTCTGGCTTAAGAAAGCTTGTGTGTCAGGTCTGGATGCCGGAGCTCGTGGTTCAAGCGGCCATCTCAGTCCGGTGCCAGGCCACGCCCCCGTGGTGATCCTTTTTATTGCAAATGCGGAAGTACAGTTGCATGTCGTCTGCATAAGAGTGATATAGCAGTTTTTGGCTGCAGATGATTTCGAAAAGAGGACGCACATAGATGTTGAATAACATCGGCGACAGGGAAGATCCTTGAGGGACCCCGCACGATAATGTGCGTTGTTCAGAAGTGAAGGGTCCTAGCTTCACTATTTGCGATCGGTTTTCCAAAAAAGAGGAGAACCAGGATAGATCGCTTTCTGCGACTTTGGCTATTTTAGCCAGCCGAGTCAATAACAGCTTGTGATCAACTGTATCAAAGGCTGCGCTTAGGTCCAGCAGAACCAGAAGAGAAGATTCTCCTTCGTCTGCGGCCTCGAGAACGTCGTCCCATATCTTAAGCAATGCTGTTTCCGTCCCGTGTCCGGGACGGAATCCTGATTGAAATGGCTCGAGTAAGTTGTGGGTATCTAGATGCTGTTGCAGCTGCTGTACCACTGCTTTCTCCATTACCTTGGAGAGAACATTTAGGCCTGTTATGGGGCGCCAATTGAGTGGATCCTTCGGATCCAGGGTGGCTTTCTTCAAGATGGGTTGAATAAAGCCCTCCTTCAGCTGGGAGGGCATTATGCCCTCCCTGAAGGATTGGTTGATAAGCTGCGTGACAGGAGGTGCCAGGATGTCGGCGCATCCCTTCAGCAGTTTGGTGGGGATAATATCATTTGGCGCAGTGCTGTTGCGCAGAGTGCCGATGATATTTTTTGTGGTCTGAATGGAGATGGGTTCCAGCGTGAACTCACCTAACTGTGGTGAATTACTGCCGGTGCTGTGTAAATAACTACGGGGGGGGGGGGGGCTGGGAGAGAAATTGTTTTGCTGAATGCTTTGCTGGATAGCCTCAATTTTGTTAATGAATAAATTCTTGTGTATCCAAGTTGGGGGCTTCAAGACATCCTGGATTCATGGTCTGAGTGACCAGCTTGAAGAGTTCGCGGGGGCAGTTTAGGGCACCATTGATAGCATCAGAAAAATAGTTTTTCTTGGCTTCGAAGATTTGCTTGTAGTATTTTCTGGTTATTGCCTTGTAGATCAAGAGGTTCTCATCTGAAGAGCTTCTTTTCCAGGCTGCTTCTGCCCTTCTGCCCTCTTGCTTCAGTAACGCCAGCTGGTTGTTGAACCAGCTGGAGTTATTTTTCCTGATCTGGGTCTTTCGTTTCGGCGCTATCAAGTCAGCTGACTGCAATAGTGCTGTGTTTATGGCCTCCAGTGTTTCTTCCGCTGTTTGGTGCGGCTGAATTGTGTTTATTTTTTCCCCTAACGTGGCTTTGAAGAGTTCCGAGTGGAGCTTCTTCTGACATCTGGTCCAGTGTGTTGTCACTGGATTTGATGTTTTTGTTAAGGGAGGGAATTCGGAAATAATGAATTTAATTGCATGGTGATCTGTCCATGACAATGGTTCATTTTCCAAGATTTTTATTTCCAGATCTTGTCTGAAAATAAGATCGAGCGTGTGACCTGCAGCATGTGTGGGCCCAAATACTAGTTGCTGAAGCCCTAATCCTTCCAGGTGGTCGATACAGGCGTCGGCAACGGGGTCTTGTGCGGAGTTGGTCCAGAGATTGAAGTCCCCGAGCAGAAAAACATGTTTGCTGTTGAGGGTGTAAGTGGAGACAAACTCTGTTAATGATGATAGCAGCTGCGATTTTGGGCCGGGTGGCCTATAGCAGAGAAGAATGTGGACGGTCTCCTTGGAATTTGTTTGCAATTGCAGAGTAATATCTTTGGTTAATGATGGACAGTGCAGCTATAGACAGGATGGGTGATGTGATGCTACTTACAGTTCAGGCATCCCGCACAATATTATGTAGGCTATAGACCTTCACTGGTCCCCATAGCTTACCCCAGGCCCAGGGAGAACGTTTCCACAATCTCTGTTTATAGGCAGATGGCTTGGCTAACCCAAGGATCACTTCTCAGTAGAGTGGCCACAGATAAAGGGTAATACTAAATTTAACAACTGCCTACATATAGGATAAAGTGAAAGCATATATCAGATTTATTGAATAAAGCATAACAGTTTTAGTCTGTTATATTTTGTAGCAGAGCATTAGCAATTCAGCTGTGGAAGAATAAGGAGCAGAGGGCTTGGAACTAGGAAATAGATAGAAAGAAGAAAGCCAAGAGGAGGGGGAAGCAAGCAAGCTAGTAGGAGTAGTTGATGGTTGTATGTGTTCCCCAGTGATAATGGGAATTAAAACTACATTCTACATTCGTTTAGCGTCTCTAATCAGTTCCTGGATGCACATAATTCTATTTTCTCTGAGCGTAGCTAAACTGACTGCACCTAACTGCTCAGTGTAAATGGCAGCATTGCAAAAGCAACATGCATTTATATGGATAAATGTCCTCTAAATAAATATAAAGGTTTGACCATGTCAGTGTGCATGAGGCCTAGGGTTATTGGCGATTTTTCACAATGGTAGCTCATCTTAAAGACTAGATTTTCTAGGCATAGTAGGTCTTTCATTGGTAGAAATATAATCTTTTTATATATAAGATGTAACTGTTTCAGAGGCAGTTTGGACAAGTTACAAAAGAAATGTTTCTGTATAAAAGAGATCCTAGCAGAAGGATTTGCTAGACCTGTTTGCAGAAATGCTCGTGACCATCAATAAAGAAGTCTAGTGTAACTCTAGTTATAAGATACGTAAAATAAATCTGTTTTACAGTCAGAACAAAACAGCTTCAGGGTCTATGTGTAGGTCTAGTCTTCCCTGCCATAGCAAGGGTCTTTTGGAAGACCTTTTAGTACAGCTCTGTGATACCATAGAGACAATGATTTCTCTTGGTGGGTGCTAAATCAATAATCACTGTACTGAAACACTGATGAAGTGCCAAAAAACAAACAAATAATAGTGAAGTAGGTGAATGAACTTGGTGCTGAAATAAACACCAATAAAAAAATATAACATTAGAAAGTCAATCCAAAACTGGGGAGATTAATAGATGGTAGAATGACCACGTGGATCCTCAAAGACAGAATATCACTTTCTAAATGAAGATAGAAATGCGCTTACGGGGGCGTGGCCTGGATCCGGAACGAGATGGCTGCCTAACAAGAGAGCTCCGCCGTCCAGACCCTGAGATTCGCTTCAATTCGCGGTATCCCTCTGATCTAACCTGCCACGATGGCGGGTAAGAACCAGGCAACCACCCGGCAGCAGCCCGATCCCTCTACTCAGCTGAGCAAGACCATACCGGCGATGTTCCGCACACAGCCGACGGACGTGCAGGCCGCATATCCAGCCGCGGACTGGAGTTTGGAGCCGCCCGCAGCCTCCTCCACGGCCGCCTCAGGACTGGCTCAAGGTACGTCATTTACATGTACCCCACGCCCGCTTTGTATGGCGGACCTACAGCAAGTCGCACTGGACATTAAAACAGCCATGCTTACTGCCATTGCAGACCTAAAGGGCGAGATCAAAACGGTCACCACCCGGGTAGAACACGTGGAAGCAGCTGCCATGTCCCATGGGACGGCTATCCAGCAAGTACAGCGGGCCTCTGACTCCCATGCCCACCACCTCATGGAGATGCACAGGCATTTAGAGGACTTGGACAATAGGGGACGCAGGAGGAACCTACGTGTCAGGGGTATCCCGGAGTCCATGGAGGGACCCCAGCACATTCAACAAGCTGTCTGGGCTGTCTTTAACACGGTGCTAGGCAGACCACCTGATGCCCCCATAGAGATGGAGCGCTGTCACAGAGCGCTCAGGCCCAGAGGCAGAGACACAGACCCCCCCATTGATATAGTATGCGCTCTGGTTAGCTTTGTCCAAAAAGAAGACATATTGCGCCTGGCGCGCACACACGCCAACTTGGAATATGAGGGGGCACGCATTCAGCTGTACCAGGACCTATCTGCCATCACACTGCAGCACCGAAGGGACCTGAGACCCCTACTACAGATTCTACGGGACAGGCACATTTTGTACAAATGGAAATTCCCTTTCTGCCTGCAGGCTACAGCGGGTAATCGCACGGCAGCTCTGAGAACGCCGGCAGACCTACAGCAATTCTGCGATACACTTGGCATCCCGGTAGTCAATGTACCAGATTGGTATAGCACGTTTTTCCAGCCTGAGCCCTGGATCCCCACCCGGATTGATGACACCCCAAGATCCCGGAAGAACCGGCAAAGACCAACGCAGGTCATCCGATGTCTCTCCCCCCAGGTTCCGAGGGGACATGGAAACTGAGGAGAGCCCACGAGTGTCGCCATCCTCAGTACGGCGGCGGACGGAGCATTGAGAGCTTCTTATAGGATGCGGTAAGCTGACCCCAGCATCTCCTTGTGACTGACTGCCCCCCCCCTTTTTTCTTTGTTTTTCTCCCCCTTTTTTTTTTGTTGTTATTATTACCCACACTCCTAACTTTTGGATGGACACTGGGTCACCCCAAGATTGCCCCTTGTATGACTCCCATGTATGCTTGAAACTTTAGGCCTTGCTTTGTGGTCAGGAATGTTCTTTATGGGGCCTAACGGACCTTCGCTGGAGAGTATGACAAACACACCCCGAGCTTTGGGGAACTAGGTGGTAAACCCATCACAAGTTTTATCGGAGCATTGGAACAGCTCTCCCTTTCTCCTTAATCGTACTGTAGCGTGGTATGGAGGCGGGCTTTTGTTTCACTCGCTCTCGACCCCTTCCTAAGTTGGAGCCTAGTATCCTGATGCTTTGAACATGAGCTACATGGGAGTTTGCTACCTGACCTACCTCCCCTCTGATACTACACCGATCTGCTGAGGAACATTGAGCATTTCACTCACTCTGGGGGTTCCTTCTTTGTTGTTTGCTTTCTGTTATTTGAACGCTCATTGTGCTCTTCCCCCACAGGTACCCACGTTGAACTTGAGTGGAGGTCTATTACTTTGTTGTTACACCGTGATGAGCCTTTGACATGGGATACGGGGGTTCCCTGGGTTCCCTTTCCCCTCACCTTCCTTCCCCCCTCCTCCCATTTCCCCCGTCCTGTTCCCTTCCCTCCCCTGATCTCTCTCTCTCTCCTCCCACCCCCCCTCTTACTTTTCTTTTCTTCTCCTTCCCCCTTTCCGCCTCCCTCCCCCGTTCCTCCCTTTCCTGCCATTGTGGGTGGTGACCATATCCAAAGTGTGCTGGTAATATAGTGATTTGTGCGAGGTGGGGGGTTGGAGGAGTATGCAGTGGGGATAAGCTTGTGTCGCTGTACTTTTACCTGGAAAGGCCTTTCTGATGTTGGATGTTGGGGATCCCTGAGACCCCTGGGGTTCCGCCTTGGGCAGAGCACGTGGGTTTTAAGGACATTCCCAAAGCTACAATATACCTATGCAAAATTTGACTGCAGTTGATTGTGGGGCTTTTACCAAACCAGGCAAAAGCCCGGGTCCGGACGGCCTGACGGCACAATACTACAAATGCTTTCCAGAACTGTTGGCGCCAGGCTTCCTCAGGGCCTTCAACTCGCTAGAAGACCCATCTCACAATTCTAACACCCTTTTGGAAGAGGATATCTCGGTAATTCCTAAGGAGGGTAAAGACCCCTCTGAAGTAGCTAGTTACAGGCCGATTTCACTCCTAAATGTAGACGTGAAGATCTTTTCAAAGATTCTGGCGATGCGACTAGCTCTACATGTCCCGGCTTGGGTGGGCCTTGACCAAGTGGGGTTTGTCCCTGGCAGAGAAGCCAGGGACAACACCATCAAGGCCCTAAACTTACACCACTGGCTCACTTCTACTAAAAGTGAAGTTTTTTTTTTATCATTAGATGCGGAGAAGGCCTTTGACCGGGTGGCCTGGGACTACATGGGCTCGGTTTTGGAGGCCTTGGGGTTGGGGTCCAGGTTGAGGGCCCTGGTAGGTGCACTGTACACGAACCCTAGAGCACGAGTCCGGGTCAATGGTCACCTGTCGGAGGCCTTCTCCATCCACAATGGCACCAGACAGGGATGTCCCCTTTCCCCCATACTGTACATCCTCACTTTGGAACCGCTCCTCCGCTGCATTCGGGAGCATCCGGACATACGGGGTGTTAAAACAGATCACACCGAATTCAAGCTCGCTGCCTTCGCCGACGACATTTTGCTTTTCCTATCATTGATATCCCTTCCAAACCTACTTCAAGTATTCGAACACTTCCGTCGTATTTCCCACCTGAAAATCAATTATTCAAAGTCCTTTGCCTTAAATGTTTCCTTACCTTCGGCATTGGTGTTTTGCTGCCAAGATCACTTCCCCTTTCGGTGGAAATCGGATGACATCACATATTTGGGCATTCGGCTTCCGGGGAATTTCCTCGGATTTATATGAGAAAAACTTCTCTGCGGAGCTGAGGTCCATACAACAGGATTTACTGAAATGGGACTCTCCCTCGATCTCTTGGTTTGGACGGGCCCCTAGAATTAGCTGGGCGAAACTGGTGTTGCCAAAGATAGAGGGGGGTATTGGCCTCCCGGACCTGCAAAGATACTACCGGGCTACACACTTAGCGCGAATGGTGGACTGGAGAGTCCACGCCCACTGTAAAGGATGGGTTCGACTGGAAAGTCAGATCGTGGGATCTGATCTCGGGAAACTACCCTGGACTTCCTGCAGACACTGGCCGTCTGATGTTCAAGCGCACCCACTTATAGGGGTGACGTTGTCGGTTTTTCTGAAAGCTTGCTCTACGCAGGCGATCTCTGGGACGACTTGTGGACTGACTCCTCTTAGAGGTAACCCGGATTTTGTGCGCTACTTGATGGATGAATGGCCACATGCAGAGATGTTGGCCAAACATTTTTTTTCAGGTGATAGGTTTCTGTCTAAAAAAGAACTGGAAATGAGATCCCCGACTAAGACATTCCCGCTTTTCGCCTACTTCCAGGTGAGACACTTCCTCGACAACCCCAAGTTACGAGGAAGCTTCACAAGGTCATCTACTGTGTTTGAATCGCTTTGCTTGAGTTCCTCGCCCCAGAGACATGTTATTTCGATATTGTACGCGTCTCTGTTTCAGACTCCCTCTGAGGCTCTGCAAGCCAAAAGAGCTTTCTGGGAGGCCCGGTTGGGAAGGACGATTGAGCCGAAGGCCTGGGAGAGGATAAACTGGCTTATCTTTAAGGGTTCGCTAAGTGTGCACATTCAAGAGAATGGTTACAAGATCAGGACTCGATGGTATAGGACACCAGTTGTTGTGCACAAATTCGCCCCCTCTGTGTCAGACAGGTGCTGGAGATGTGGACAGGCATTGGGCTCTTTCCTCCACATCTGGTGGGAATGCCCATTGATCCTGTCATATTGGCAGAAGGTTCATGAGGTGACGGCAGTGGTGTCTGAACTTCCCCTGGAGTTTTCCCCAGCACAATATCTACTTCATCTTTCTGAACTTCCCAAGAAAATGTTTCGTAACTCAATAGCGATACACATGATAAATGCTGCTAGACTGTGTATCCCCGTTCACTGGAGATCTGCTGTGCCCCCTTCTATCAAAGAATGGGTGACGCGCGTTAACCATTTGGCCGCGATGGAGGAGCTAATAAGCATTACACAAGACAGGATCCTCGCTTTCACTTGTGTTTGGAACGGGTGGTTCGAATTCCGTAATTCGGCGGAGTTTCGTGCATTGACCGATGACCAATAATTCTGACCTAACGGACGCATGGTCCTGGTTTTCATTGGGGTGTACTCCTTCCAGTGTCTGGTGGACGAGGGGGGCAGTGAGCTTACTCTCCTACCCTCTCAGGCTTGCGTTTCTGCATCTCGCTTCTTCCCACTGGTCTGCCCCCCCCCCCTCCCCTCCTTGTTGTTTTTTTTTTCATCTTCTTCTCCCCTCTCCCTCGTCTGGAGGTCTTTCTTTCTTCCCTTTCCCCCTTATTTTGTACCCTCGGCTTACGGGGTTGGGAGGGCGGGATGGTCTCCGGCTGTCATGTCCTGTATAGAGAGGAACCTGAGCGGTAGCTGTTGGGCATATATAGACAGGCAAGGTGCCATAGCTAGTCGTAAGCGTCAGGTCTTGGAAACCCCTTATGCATATCAATAGGTATTACCTGACGCCTTCCCTCCCTTCCACTCTGTGACCTGTTTCCCTCCGAAGGGTTTGCATCTGGAAGATATGTCTTGGGTTTTTAGGTCTATTGCCTCGATCATATGGTACATGCCTAATTTATACCTGTATCTCATATGTAATACCGCTTTGTAACTCCTTTTGATCTTACTGTTATACCTGCCGATGCTGCTGTGACATAAATGTCTGTGTATTCTCCTATTTCTTAATAAAATCTATATGGTTAAAAAAAAGAAATGCGCTTACCAGAAAGCGTGGATCTGCCTGTCAGCGGCAGCAGATAACTAAGGCATGAACACTCACGGGGCACAATCTGCTCGGCTTCCTCGGACTGGATCGAAAATGGGATGGATCTTCAGTGGAGGGCCATGGATGCACAATATCCAGAATATACTATTCTGGACTTTGGCATTCAGTTTGGTTAGTTTTCCATTTTGCATTTATTGGTAATTTGTACAAAGGATAATTTACAATCTGAGTTTTTTACCGTATTTATCGGCATATACCGCGCACTTTTTTGCCCTGAAAATCAGGGCAAAATCGTGGGTGCGCGATATACGCCGATACCTGCTTTCCCGCGCCGATTTTGAATACTGCGCCGGCATATAACGTGCGCAGTACACTCGCGTATAGTCGGACAGGCTCGGCTCCTCTCGCGCTCACGTCCTGGACGTACAGGACGTGAGCGCGAGAGGAGCCGAGCCTGCCCGACTATTCACGAGTGTACTGCGCCTGCATATACCGAGCGCAGTACACTCGCGTATAGTCGGGCAGGCTCGGCTCCTCTCGCGCTCACGTCCTGGACGTACAGGATGTGAGCGCGAGAAAAGCCGAGCCTGCCCGACTATACGCGAGTGTACTGCGCTCGGTATATGCAGGTGCAGTATTCAAACTTGGCGCAGGAAAGCGAGGATCGAGCGGGGAGGACACCGCAGAAGGACGCCGGACTCGACGAAGAGGACACCCGAAGCCGCCGATGGACGCCGCGCAAGTCACCAAAACTGTAAGTATAAAAATCTTTTTTTCCACAGGAATGGGGGCCACTTTAGGGGTGCGCACTATACGCGGGAGCGCGATATACCCTGATAAATCCGGTAATAGTTTTTTTTTTTAAAGTACAGATACGACTAAAATACCAATAAAGGCAAAGTGATAGCTAAGAGTTTTTTTAATTATTCTTTGGGGTTCTATGGTTGTCTTATGCGTTTGAGTCTGCTATTTACTCAGTGTGGTACATTGAGCCCCGCATGGAGATCACAGATCAGTAAGAAAAACAGAGCAGAGTAAGAAGATAGAAAATAACAAGTGCAAGAAGAGGAGAAAGGGTTGAACAAAAAACCTTCCTGTGTATAGCCTGTGATCAAAGTATACCTTTTGTGCATTACTAGGTGATACACATGATTTAAAGTGGTTCCACATAAACCAGGATACCATATGCCTTTTGGTGGCTGCTTTCGTCTTGGGAGATCACTTGTTTCTTATGTGCGATCAAGTTATTTTCATAAACCCAATTGTAGGAGTTTCTGCTTTCAGGCTGGGTCTAGATTTAATTTTGTGTGCTACAGATAGGAAATGTCACAAAATAGTAGTTTTAATATAGTTGTAGCATCCTGGAATGACAGACAAAATGGTAATTTGGTGATCATTAGGTAGGCTTTATACCTGTAATTTTCATGTACATCCCTATAATTTTGTCCTTAAGAGCTTAATATAAAAGAGCATTCCCCAATTGTGGGTCATAGTATAAATTTCTGCTGGGTAGTTGTGGCAAACCTAGCCACTTCTGGAACGCTGGGCATCTGGGGATGACACGTACCCGATACAGGTTGACCCACGCTTTCTTCTGGCCAGGGATCTCCAAGGATGTGAGGCAATACTGCACCTCCTGTGACATTTGCCAGCGAGTAGGCAAGCGAGGTGACCGCCACAAAGCCAAGTTATGTCCTCTTCCCATTATTGAAGAACCCTTCAGTAGGGTGGCCGTAGATATAGTGGGGCCCTTACCAAAACCCAGTCCCTCCGGGAAAAGATATATTTTAACTGTAGTGGACTATGCCACCCGGTACCCCGAGGCTATAGCCCTCACCAACATTAATGCCGAAACTGTGGCAGAGGCCTTAATGAAAATATTTTCCAGGGTGGGGTTTCCCCAAGAAATCATATCCGATAGAGGCACCCAGTTCACCGCCGAGGTAACCCAACAACTATGGAAGATATGTGGCATTAAGCCAATAGTAAATTCGGTGTACCATCCCCAGTCCAATGGTCTATGCGAAAGGTTTAATGGTACGCTGAAGCAGATGCTCCGTACATTTGGAGAGGCTCATAAAGACTGGGAGCGCTTTCTACCCCATCTGCTCTTCGCTTATAGAGAGGTACCCCAAGAGTCAATTTCGGGTCATGCCATTCGGGATGAAGAACGCTCCAGCAACTTTTCAGCGGATGGTCGATCGGTTATTGGACGGATTCCAGGAATACGCATGTGCCTATTTAGACGACATCACCATATTTAGCCAGACCTGGGCAGAGCACCTACAACACATAGGGGCCATTCTAGATCGTATTGGAGAGGCAGGGTTAACACTGAAACCCAGCAAGTGTCATATAGGGATGGCCGAAGTGCAGTACTTGGGCCACCGGGTGGGGAGCGGGCGACAGAAACCTGAACCAGCTAAAGTTGAAGCCATAGCTAAATGGCCCACCCCCAGGACGAAAACACAAGTGCTAGCATTTCTAGGTACCACAGGGTACTAAAGAAAATTCGTACCCAATTATAGTGCTCTGGCCAAACCCTTAACTAACTTGACACGCAAGAACATGCCCCGACAGGTTGTCTGGGCCCCAGAGTGTGATCAGGCATTCCAACAACTTAAGACTGCTCTAACAAATGCCCCTGTACTTGCTGCTCCTGATCCAACTAAAAGATTTCTTGTCCACACGGACGCTTCAATGTTTGGATTGGAAGCAGTGCTGAGCCAAGTGGGAGCCGATGGCGGAGAACACCCCGTAGCTTACCTGAGCCGAAAGTTATTGCCACGAGAAGTAAGCTACGCCGCCATTGAGAAGGAATGCCTGGCCGTGGTGTGGGCCCTCAAAAAGTTGCAGCCGTATTTGTATGGACAACCTTTTTCGCTACTCACAGATCACAACCCGTTGGTGTGGCTAAACCGTGTGGCGGGAGACAATGCCCGGCTGCTGCGCTGGAGTTTGGCGCTGCAGCCGTTTGACTTTACAATCCACTACCGACCAGGGAAGCAAAACGGTAACGCCGACGGGTTATCTAGACAAACTGAACTTGAAAAGTGATCTGTGAGTACTTCCCCGGACATCCCCAAGCCGATCCTGACTGTGTATGCCGGCTTGGTTCTGGGGGAGCATTGTGGCAAACCTAGCCACTTCTGGAACGCTGGACGTTACATGTCAAAAGGTTGTCTGTATTATATGCTATGTATTCTGCTGGGTCTTATGTGGGCATAGTAATTGGTATGCTGGCAGCCGTAAGCCACTAGCATGCAAGTACTTTGTTTTATGTTGCCCAATCGGTGTTCGGCAGTTTTAAACCAAACTCCCACAACACATAACCCCAGACCCCAGCTATCAACCGACTTTTCCCTCGTGCAGCAATGCCTGATGGGAGAATTATCCAAAAAGTTCCCCATCTGGTCCTCCCTGTATTACCCCTGCTAAATCTATTTGGCTGTTTGGAAACCCCTTGCATGGGGAATTATATAAATATGGAAGCCTGTGAATAAAAAGTCAGTTGACTCTTAGAGCTGTGTTTCGTCCGGTTACTGGGGGGGATTTGGGACATTGCCTTACTTTTCAACGTTGACTGTGGATTTACCCTGGTTACCAGCGGAGATCGTGGAATTTAATATTGTACTCCGCTACAGTAGTGTACAGTGGATAATGAGCATGTTACAGGCTAATGATTTTTATTTTTTTTTACTTTAAAACATTGCTGAAATAGAAATAGGCAACAAATTTAGTTTTATCTTTTTTAGGGCTTAAGTTCTACTGCATCACAAAAATAAACTACTGTTGATGATGAAGAGAACAAGAAAAATAAACATTTAATTAATTTGTACTTTAATAATTGTAATACTATTATAATTGTAATATTTCCTCAAAAAAAAAAAACATTTGGGGCCTTCAAGTCCTGTACACATGATCAGTTTGGCTGATGAAAACGGTCCACACCGATCGTGTGTGGGCCCCATCGGTTTGTTTTCCATCGGTGAAAAAAAAATAGAACGTGTTTTAAAATTTACCTATGGATAAAAAACTGATAAAAAAAAAACAATCGTCTGTGTGGAACTCTATCGCAGAAAAATCCACGCATGCTCAGAATCAAGTCGACGCATATTCAGAAGCATTGAAATACATTTTTCTCAGCGCGTTGTAGTGTTTTACGTCACCACATTGGACACGCTTGGATTTTTGACTGATGGTGTGTAGGCAAGACTGATGAAAGTCAGCTTCATCGGATATCCGACATCTTACGTGTTGTACGTCACCGTGTTCTTGATGTTCGCAATTTTCGACAACATTTGTGTAACCGTGTGTATGCAAGACAAGTTTGAGCCGACATCTGTCGGCAAAAAATCCACAGTTTTGTTGTCGGAATGTCTGATCGTGTGTACACGGCATTGTGATAAAGCTTTCTCTAATTTTTAAGCAAATAGTAAATTACTTTTGCTTGTGATTTTGCTCCAAATCTTGTTGGATTGTAGTTATACCTCTGCATTGGGTTCTTGTACAATTCAGTAATTTAGTGTATAGGGCACATTGAGCCTTATATGTTGTGTCAGCTCACAGTATCATTGTGAGTAGGGTTGTCCCGATACCGAAACTAGTATCGGTATCGGGACTGATACCAAGTATTTGCGGGAGTATTTGTACTCGCGCAAATGCTCCCGATGCTTCTGCCGATACTTTTTTTGTATTTATCAACATGTTCTGTGAAAATTCTTTGAGTTTTTTACTACTGCGTGACAAGCAAATAAAACATTTTTATTCATTTTTACTCATTTTTATTCTTTTATAATGTCTTGAGTTAGAGTTCTTCATAATTCTAAAGAAAATATCCTTAGTCTGTATTGTCGTTTGAAAACTGTCACATGACATTTAAAAAAAGTATCGGGATTCGGTATCGGCAACTACACGGAAAAAAGTATCGGTACTTGTACTCGGTCCTAAAAAAGTGGTATCGGGACAACCCTAATTGTGAGTATAGAGCAATAGCTGGTTTGCTGAATTTGTACGGCAAGAAAATGTCAAGGCAAAAAGGAGTCTTATCTTTTCCTGTGAAAAATCAAATTGGTTTAGTCAATCAGCCGCTTAACTACTTTTTAATGAAGACGTTTGTGATATTATTAAAGGTCTCTCCCTATTCAAGTCAATAATCCTAGACTGTAAGATCAGCAAGAAAAGTGTAGCTACTGCACATAACAGGTGATCAGAAATCACTTCAGCCATGCTAATCCTGTGAAATAATGTTGAGAAATTACAGACTTTAAATGGCTCGCAGAAGCCCATTCCCTTGGTTCATACTTATATGCATAGACTCCGGTGCATTTTTCTCTCTGACGATCACGGCAGGTGTGTGCAGGATTTTTTTCTGTTTCATAATTAATTTGTCAGTTATGTCTAAAAGCTCCTTTGGTGAAGCTGATGTAATCCAGCTCTCTGTGCTAAATATACTGAAGAGACGAAAATTGCCATAAACTGAGCAAGCCAGAGTAAATTCTCCCTTCGCTCAGCATTTTAAAAAAAGTGAAATCCTTATTTTTAAGTAATAAATATATGCATTTCTTATATGTAGTGATTAGCACTAGGTATGTGTTGATGCTAAGTGTGAAAGTGTGTTTCTGAGTAATACTATAAATTGTTTATGGAACAGTTCTCTATATTGCTTTTTTTTTTTTTAACTTTTTTAACTGGTTTTTGAACAACTGCTGTGATTTTTTTTTTCATATTAAAAGTAATCTGGAACATGTATGGGAGAAGATTGTCCAGTGCCCAGGGCAAAGATGCCAAACTGCACATTCCTCTAACATGGGCACCCCCAATTGCCTTCTGCAGCTAGAATCTATGTTAGTAGTACCACAGTGCCGCTTCTTCTTATCTGACAGTTGCAAAGTGCAAAAAAATCAAAAAAAAATCCGGGCAATTGTGGTGCAAACAATGGACATCATAGAGAAGCAATGGCAGAAAAAAGAACGGATAGTCCATTAAGTCTTCCTGTTTTTTTTTTCATACGTGTTTTTTTTTCTCTCTTTTAACCACTTCGGCTCTCACACCTGTTTCCTAGTGACGGTAGAACACCCGCATTTACAGGTCGCTTAGCGGGATGTTCGTCCACAGAGCGCCCCAAAATGCAGTGCATTCTAAGGCCACAATTGGGTGAAGCCTTGCAACGCTGACCGCTGCTTAGATAATAAGGCTTCTCCAATTAGCACTGTCAGAGCCCTGATTGGACAAAGTGACTTTTTCTAATGACGGCTCAGTGCTTATAGTCCCATCCCATACTATAAAAGGTATCTTCCCATTGAAATATTTTGCAGTGTGTTGGAGTGGAGATAGAGCAGGGCTCAGTTTGCTACTAGCGTGTTAGTGTGTTCACTAGTGCTCCCTTTACCAGGTGAAATGGCTGCTCACCTCCTTCTTAGATAGTGAAAGGGTCAAACTCGCTCACAACTAATAATAATCTCCATCAGGAAAAAGGCTCCAAACTGATCTTTAGTGGTTCCCACCAAGGTCCTGCAGGGATCAAACACGCTTTGCACCAGATAAGGTCACGTGGATGGTGGCGTAATACGTAAAGATAGAGTCTGGCAGTGACATGCGTGAGACCTGTTGGATTTTAAATATGTTATATGCTGTTTTTTATTTAAATAAATGTGAGTTTAATAGAGGAAGCTGGATGCGTGAGGTTTATTCCATGTAACACCTGATACTGCACTATTGGAGACACTTTATATTTTTGCATGTCAGTCTGGAGTTGCTGGTGATCATCACGGAGGCAACCTTTAAAGGGGAAGTATATGTAGCAAACCCCTGAGGGAGCTGCTTTTGTTTGTTTTTTTATACACTTCAGACTCTGCCAAACAGGACAGCGAGACTTGCTCACGGTTCATTTGCCCATTATGTCTCTTCTAAGGCTTTGCATCATTAGTGTTTCCTTTTCTTTTTTTTTTTCCTTATACATTCTTTATTTATTTTCCAAGATTCCAGCTTACAAATTATCACATTACTTAACATCCATTTAAATCGATTATATCCAAGAGAGAGAGAGGGAGAGAGAGAGAAAAAAAAACGAGAAAACAAAGAAACCCCCTTCCTCTCATCCCCTCTCTCACTCTCCTTAACTACTCTGATTTCGTGTAGGCTCTCATTTTCTTACTGTTCTGTTCCCCGTCTCTCCCGACTCTCCCCCCCCACACGCAGCTATCCCCCCTGCTCCTCACTATACCTTAGATATGGGGCCCAAATCTTCTGGTATCTCTCATCTTCGTCTTTCATTGTCATTGTGAGATTCTCCATTATTTGAATCTCTGCCACTTTCGCAAACCATTGTGCTCTAGATGGGGGGATCTCTTGTTTCCACAATGCTGGGATACATGCCCTCGTGGCTATAATGAGATGTCTTAACAGCGAGTTTTTGTATTTTTCTAATGACATTGGAATATCTAATAGTAACACGGCTGAAGGTCTACCTTCTAGGTTAATCCCTGTTATTTTTTTAATTGTTTCTATCGCCATTTTCCAAAAATTCCTTTAATTTTTGCACATTCCCAAAAGATATGCAGTAGTGTCCCTTCAGCTGCATGGCATCTCCAACAGCTGTCTGAGGTCTGCGGATATATTCGGTGAAGTACTGTTGGTGTTCTATACCATCTTGTTAAAATTTTATATCCTCCCTCCTCGTATTTACTTGCCACTGAGGCCTTATGAGTGAACCGCTGGATCCTAACTTTTTCTTCTTGGGAGAATGTTAATCCCAGCTCCCTCTCCCATGCCTGTATGAACGGGAATTCTTGTGGTGTCTCTAAATTAATGAGTGTTGCATAGACGTAGGATAGTGAGTAGTGTTGCTCACGAATATTCGCATTGCGAATATTCGCTACAAATATTGCATATTCGAGTATTCGCGAATAACTCGAATATCGCGGCGAATATTCGCTATTTCGAATATTCGTATTTTTTCAAATTTCGCAATCAAGTTCGCAATCAATTTCGCATTCGCACTAGTGAAATTTCGCATTAGTGAAATTTTGCATTAGCGAAATTTTGCAATTTTTTTTTTTATATAAAATATAGCGAATATTCGTAAATATCGAATATTTGTGATATTTTATAAAAAAAAAAAATAGCGAAATTTCGCATTGCCGAAATTTCGCAATTTTTTTTTTTTACATATAAAATATCACGAATATTCGATATTAACGAATATTCGCGAATATTCTTCGAAATATTCGCGAAATATCGCGAAATCGAATATGGCGTATTCCGCTCATCACTAATAGTGAGTGTCTCATAGGCTTCCCTTCTAGACATATCTGTTCGAATTTTGAAGGATCCCTAACTTCTATATATATATTTGCTATTGTCCGTAGAAAAGCTTCTAATTGCATCAACCTAAGAAAGTCTAGCTCTGGTGTAATTTCTTTTTCAATCTCTTCCCTTGTCATTATACGATTATTTTTTGAAAAATGAATAATCCTACTGATCCCTCTGTGTCGCAGGGCTTTAAATCTTAAATCTACCAAACCTGGTTGAAATGCCTTAGTCCCCAGGATTTCGACATATTTGTTTTTCAAAGATCTTTTTAATTATTTGAATAGTTGCTCCTATCATTGGATGTCTCTTTACGTCTGCTGTTATTTCCGCTTCTGGAATCCAACTTAGACCATCTAGTGGTATTTCCACTGTAGTTTGTTCTATTTTTATCCATGGTTTCCTATTTTGCCCACACCATTCTGTTACTCTGACTAAGTGGGCTGCTTCCTGGTACTTTACTAGGTCTGGGAATCCGATTCCTCCTTCCCCTTTGGGAAGTGATAAAATGGCTCTTGGTATTCTTGCAGGTTTCCTGCCCATATAAATTTCAGAAAACTTGATCTTAGTTCCCTTAGAAAACTTTGTGGGATCTTGATTGGCAAGGCCTGAATTAGGTACAAGACTTTTGGTAACACATTCATTTTTAATATATTTGTCCGCCCAAACCAGGTAAATATTTCCTTGTCCCATCTCACTAGGTCTAGTTTTATTCGTCTAGCCAACGCTACATAGTTAACTTCAAATAGTTTATTTAAGTTCTTTGTTATTTTTGTTCCTAAGTAGCTTATGTGGGAGTCTGTCCACTTGAAATCAAATTGTGTTTTTATCTGTTCAAGTAATGCCACATTTGTTTCTATTCCTATTGCCTCTGATTTCCCATAGTTAACTTTAAAATTTGAAAGTTTTCCATACTCTCTTATTTCTGCCAATAATATTGGTAGGGAAATAACAGGGGATGTTATAAAAAAGATTAGGTCGTCCGCATATGCTGCCACTTTATGTTCTTCTTTTTCTATTTTTAGTCCCCTTATATTCTGGTTTGCCCGTATCTTCCTTAAGAATGGTTCAATTGTTAAGATAAAAATGATCGGCGACAATGGGCAGCCTTGTCTTGTCCCATTCTGAATAGAAAGTGGTTCGGATATCTTACCCGCTATACTAAGGCCTTGTACACACGATCGGACATATCCGATGAAAACGGTCCGCGGACCGTTTCCATCGGATATGTCCGATCTGGAGTTTGGTCCGATGGCGTAAACACACCATCGGATCAAATTCCCCGCCGGCGGACGGCGCGGTGACGTTGACGCCGCCACGTCACCGCTACGTCACCGCACCAGGAAGTAAAACACTTCCGCGCATGCGCCGAATCCATTCGGTGGCAGCGCGGCGGCAGTGCGGGACGACATGTCTGCTGGTAAGTGTACTAACCAGCAGACATGTCGGGCGGACACATTCCCACCCGATAGATTTCAAAGCATGCTTTGAAATCTGTCGGGTGGACAAATCTGTCCGCTAGCCCATACACACGATCGGAGATGTCTGCTGAAACGGTCAATCGGACCGTTTTCAGCGGACATATCCGCTCGTGTGTACAAGGCCTAACTTTCGCACTCGGTTGTGAATATAAATTTGAAAACCAGCTCAACATTCCCTCTCCTAATCCTATATATTGCAGCATAGCTTTTAAGAATGTCCACTCTACTCGGTCAAAGGCATTTTCGGCATCACTAGATACTAATATCATTGGCTTCTTTTGTTTTTGTGCCAGGTATATCGCATTTACCACCCGCTGCGTATTCTCTCTTCCCTCTCTCTCTGGTGTAAATCCCACTTGGTCTGGGTGTATGAGGTCTGAAATATGTTCTACTAGCCTTAAAGCAAGGGTTTTGGTAAATATTTTTAGGTCTACGTTCAGTAATGATATAGGGCGGTAGCTAACACATTGTGATGGGTCCTTACCATCTTTTGGAATAACTATTATATGTGCCAGCAGTGATTCACTTGGTATTTTCTTACCTTCTCGTAGTGAGTTGTATGCTGCTATAAATCTTTGTGCCAATTTCTCGGAAAACATCCTGTAGTATGATAGGGTAAACCCGTCTGGTCCTGGTGCCTTGCCCAGTTTTAATGTTTGTATTGTTTCCGCAAACTCCCTTATTGTTATTGGTTCATCTAATTTTCTAGCTATTTCCTCTGGTATTTTTGGCAGCTGAGTTTCTTTAATGTATTCTCTAGCTCTTTCCAGTTTCTCTTGCTCCTTCTTCACAGAGGGTTTCTCATTCAATTGATATAATTTCTCATAATATTCTTTAAAACTTTTTGCTATCTCCTGCGGGGTATTTACCATTTTATCTTTAGCTGTCTTTATTTGCGTAATATGTTTGGCTACATGAGTTTCTTTTAGGGCATTTGCTAGCATTCTACCTGGTTTATTACCATACTCATAAAATGTTCGCCTCCCCCTTATTAGTTTAGCTTTGTCGATCAGCAAAAGATTCAGTTTTTATCTTATTTCCTCTAGTTCTTTTTCTACTGATTGGGCTTGGGTTTTTTTATGTACAGTTTCTAACTCTCCAATACGTTTAAACATCAGATCTATCTGTTAATTTTTTTTTTTCCTATGTGCTCCCATTGCAATAAGGTGGCCTCTCATTACGCACTTATGCGTTTCCCACAAACAAAAGGGGGTGGTTTCACCTATGTCATTCGAAAAAAAATTCTAACTCTTTTTATTGTGCAGTCTGTAGGAGCATGATCTGAGAGCGTAAAAGTTCCGATGGAGACATCTACTAGTACTGGCACCACATTCTGAGGGATGAAGATATAGTCAATCCTAGTATATGTCCTATATCTAGCAGCGTAAAACGTATAATCCCTTTCCTGTGGATGAGCCATCCTCCAACTATCGATCAAATGCAGTCCCTGTAACAGTTTTTTGGCTTTTCTTGATTTGATATATGACAGATGAGAGATACCTTTAGAAGTGTCTTTTATGGGATCCAGAGCCATATTCAGATCCCCCCTATTATCAAGATTCCTTCTCTATGTTGGTGGACCTTTTGTAGAGCTATTTCCAAAAGGTTTATCTGGTCAGTATTCGGTAAATATATATTCACCAATGTGACCTTTTGTTGATTCAGAAGTCCTTTGACTATTAAGAGACGTCCTACATTGTCCCTAATCACCGCAGATTCTCTCCAGATCATTTGCTTGGATATCAACACAGACACTCCACATGTTTTAGAGTTCTGTGATGTACTATGGTATGCTATAGGGAATCTGCGGTTCTTAAGGTCCGGGATTTTATCCCCTTTAAAATGTGTTTCTTGTAAGAAGATAATCTGTGATTTACATCTGTTAAGTTCCGCTAGCAGTCTTATTCGTTTTTCCGGGATGTTTAATCCCTTGACATTGTACGTCGTAAATGTTATATTAGTCATGTTTTGTGCTACTAGTTCAGCTTTTCCAGCACACGGGGGAGAGAGGGAGCGCCACGGAGAAAAAAAAAAGGAAAAAACAAAGCTGCCGGAGGGGGAGAGACAATCGATTAGGAGAAAAAAAAAAAAAAAACTCCCCTACCTCCCCTGTACTTCCCCATGTGGGAACCCCTTCCTCACGTCTGTAGCCTCCTGGTGTCACTCCGAGGACCAAGCTGACACAAAAAAAAAAAAAATCCCCAAAACACAGAACGGAGCTGACGCCAGGCGTCCCTAAGCAAGGCCCTCCTTCTTTAACTCATTCTATTAACTTGTGTTTCTCTCTCTTTTATATTCCTAATCTTACAGCTTTTTAACGTAATTTCTCCTCCCTTCTGCCCCAGGCTCTTTCCTCCCCTTCTAGATAACTTTAGATACTTAAACTTATCGTGTCTTTTCATTTCCCTCCTGGTTCAACAAATCAATCTTGTTAAATACAGAGAGGTTACAATGTTAACGGTATTCATTTACATACTTGTATATAAGAAAAAGAGAAAAAAAAAGGCCTCTCCAGTACCCATGTATATGCATATATATACATATATACATACACACATATACATATCATTATATATAAACTCTATGTTCAATTACCCTTCTTGTTAAACCTTTATTCCTTCTATGGTCACCTAATCCTATTTACCTCCTTTCCCACCTAGGTCAGCATCTCCTCCCCTCTCCATAAGAGATGCCCCTGCTACCCCTATCGAAATCCCATCCCCTCGAGTGCCCCCCCAATTCAATTACCCTTACCTTTAACTCATACCCTTCTAATTGATCTATCCTCTTTATATTCATGTGTAATATTACTCATTATTACTCGCCACTCTGTGATCCCGTATCGTTCTCATTAAACTCATAATTCCCCCTTAACTTCCTGTGAGTCAGCAAGACTTGATGCAGGCCTTGTTAATTATATACAGTGATTAACACTACCCCCTCTTAGGGTTTAGATCCCATGAGTACCCATGGGCACTCCTGTGATCCCTTGCCCCCCTCCCCCCCCCATAAATAAGAGACCCCTTAAATGTACCCACTATTATACAGTTAAGCTGAATTCCCTCCTTGGTGGGGAAAAAAACACACACAAAAAAAAAAAACATAGATATGTGCATGAATTAAGTGCATATGATCAGGGATTTGGGGGGCCGTGGGGAGGGTGAGGTGGGAGGGGGCAGAGGGGAATAGGAGGGGTGGGATGTTTGCCTTCCCTTTCCTCTCCTGCTAACGTTTTGTTCTTTTTTTTTTTTTTGGGAGTGCACTTTAAGTATAAACACAATAATGGAAATCATTTCCCTAAAATAGATTGTTTCTCCTTTTTTTTTTTTTTTGCACTTTAAGTTTATCCCAAATAATGGAAAACGATTTCCCCGAAAATAGACTGTTTAGTCTTTTTCACTTCCCACAACATCGGGGAACTGGATCCCCCTTCTATCATATATTTTCAATTTTTTTTTTTTTTGTAGAGCACTTTAAGTATAAACACAATAATGGAAATAATTTCCCTAAAATAGATTGTTTCTCCTTTTTTCTATTTTTTTTTTTGTGCGCTTAAGTATATACACAATAATGGAAATTATTTCCCTAAAATAGATGTGGTTTTTATTTTTTATATATATATATTAATTTTTTTTTCTCTTCTCTCCTCTCTCCATCCTCTCTGGCTTCTATGCCCTCCCCCTGTATCCCCCCCTGGGTACACGTAGGAGGTGTAGGCCTGGGCATGAAATGGGGAAGGGAAAATCCAGTAGTTGTAATTGGTAGAAGGTGTCCCCCACTGTCTTTATTTCCATTTTTTTGTAAGGGGTACTTAGTGAGACAGTGTATGTTGTATGTCTGTAGGAGTATTGTATGTTGTATTTATTGTACTGTTGAAAAAATTAATAAAAGAATTTTGGAGGAAAAAAAAGTGCATATGATCAACACTCCCCCCCTTCCCCCCCTCCCACCCCCGCCCCAAAAAAAAACAATTTGACCATAGGTTATCTTTGTCATATATCCTATCTAGGTACCATTAGACAATCTTGCCCCTTTCTTTACTGGGAAGGAGAGAAAAAAAAAAAAAGCTGCGAAAAAAGGGGGAAAAAAAAATTGGAGGATCACGACAAGGTCTAGGGAGGAGAGAGATAATTACCCAAGATATATATTCAACAAAAAAAAAAAGAGAAAGAGATTAACTAGTCTATTTTTGGATTTCTTCATTGGCCTGCTGGGCTCCTACAGGGTCCAGCTGAGCTGGCTTTTTATTCTGTCTTTTCTGAGTCCTTGTATCTCTAGCTGTTGTATTCTCTAATTCAATCCAATTTGGAACTTCAAAGGCTTCAGACCCCAAAAACTGAAATACTTCTGGTAGTTGTGCTGGTTCATATAGGTTAAATGTTTCATCATCTCTCTTAATTGTCAGGGAGAGTGGATACCCCCATCTGTATGACCCCCCTTTTAATCGTATCTGATCTAATAGAGGTTTTAATCTTCGCCGTCTTTCTCTCGTTTGGCGACATAGGTCAGGGAATATCTGGATTTTATCGTTATTTGACTCTATGGGTCCTTTCAGCCATGCTGCCCTCATTATCTCCTCTTTTGTCCTATAGAAATGCACCCTACAGAGGACATCTCTTGGGGGTTCTTGTGGCCATTTGGGCCCTGTGGGGACCCTGTGTACCCTGTCAAGCTCTATATGATTATCGAGGGGGTTGCCAAGTAACTCATTAAAAATGGACATTACTCTCCCTCTTAGATCGGTTGTGGAGATTGCCTCTAAAAATCCTTTCACCCGTAAGTTGTTCCTTCTATTTCTATTATCGTTTTCTTCTGCATGTAATTGTAAAGTTATCAGTCTCTGGTCCTGGATCCTAATTGTCTCCTCCAATTGATCTAACCATGCCTCAGTTTGTCCTTGAGCATTTGTGCAGATATTAATCTTTTTATCTAGCACTTCAGTACACACCCGTATCTCCTCCATCTCCTGTTTCAGGGGGCCCAACCACTTGCTCATCATTCCTTGGATATCCTCCTTAGTAGGTAAAGCACTTAACAATTTTCTAATATCCAGCTCTTCTCTCAGATCTCTCTCCCCACTCCCCTGTACGCTTAGACAGGTGACTTTATCATATCTTTGTGTCGCGCTGCTTCTATCTGTGCTTCTATCAGTGCTACTGTCATTTAGCCCTTCATTTGAGCCCTCTGCTCCTTTTATTTTAAGGCTATCAATCAAGGTGTCTTGATCGCATCTATGTGCCATTTTATCCATGCTTTTATCCATACTTGCTTTAGACTCTGATAATATATGCTGTACAATGTTTATTTCTGATGGAAATATCAATGGAAACGATAATTTACTCTGCACAACTCTTCTCTCACCTGATTTATATCGCTGTGTCTCCAGCTGTTCTTGTGGCTGCACCCTCACCTGACGGGCTTGCTTTGTCTGTTTTGGCTGGTTCCCTGTTGGCAAATGGTGTTGTAATTCACTGTCTGCTAACTCCTCGGTGGCTGGGTGGGATGTTACCTTCGATCCACTGCTTCCCACTTGGGACTGCAGACGAGTGCTATAAGAATGAAAGGGGCAACTCAGCCCTCCAGCCTGTTTCTTCTGCCCCAGCATGGATCGTTTCACAGTTTAGGCAGATCCACTCCGCACGTTTGGATACCCAAATGTGTCACATCTGTCAGGTTTATTCGGTTGCTTCCCCGCCGGTCCAGATGAAAATAGTTGCGGGTCTGGTCTCCCACGCTCTGGTCCGTGCTTGGACCCTCACGAGGCACTTGAGGTCGGTCTTCTGCATCCGGTTCAGAAGGATCCAATGAGCTCCCCAGTTCCCTGCATGCCGCGCCGTCAGGTCTCAGGTCTCGCTGCACCGTACCTTGTATTATACCGCCCGGATCACTACAGGTCAGCTCCCCGCTCCCAGCTCATACCGCTGCTCAAACTCAGCCCAGGTATCGAGCTTCTTACGAGAGCCTTGCTGGACGCCTAGCTCAACTCACAGCGTCTCACTCCACCATGCTAAGCCACGCCCCCCCTACTCTGAATGTTTGACCCAGAGCTTTTGTTTTTTCAGTCCGTTACTCTGCCTTTCAACCCCAATGAACTGTCCCAGCCCATCTAGCACACCCAGCAATGTGATTAATAGAATAACTCAGCAGGAATACACAACACAGTTATTCTTGTAGTTTACTTGAAGAAAAGTAAAATCCAGGTTAACATTAGTCAGCCAGGACCTGTGTAAGTACCCAGGACTTGGTGGAAACAGTTTAGGAACACTATGAAAACATTAAAAACAATAGGTAACAATATGTACAGATTAAATAGACTCCCCAATAACTTTTGGTGAGTGTGGGATGCTGTGGCTAAAGGGGAACCCCAGGCCGGCCTATGATGCCTCTAGTACACACCCAGTGAAATGATCTCAATACCCGTGGTGTGTCCGCTTTAAGAGCAACCGCGGTAATGTCCTGGAGGCAAAGCTTTGCGTTTTATTATCTTCACCGGCAATGTAGGAGCTCTGTGGACAATATTTGGATGTGGTATTCTATGAAAAGCATTAAAGGTTCCTGGGCAAAGCCCCCTAGCCAAATCCTGTACACAGTCAGCGGTCCTCCCCTGAGCGATCGATCAATCTTAGATGCAGGTATGTAAAGTAAGTAAAGTAAAAGAAAGTACCTGCATGAATTTTTATATGCTTATTGTAAATAGGTCAACATGGATAAATCCAAAAAAAAGAATCATAATTTGTTTGGCTTGCAGTTTTATTGCATCAGCTGTGGCATTCCTGTTCCCTGAGCTGCAAAATGTCATTGCTAATGCTAGCTCCACCCCAACACTAAGCCCCACCCATTTCAAATTCTGCCTTCTATTGCCAGTAAAGAAGCTGTGCTAGAGAAGCAATGGGGGGATAAAATGCAATTTATTTAGTGCCGAGCAAGGGCGAAGATTCCAAACTGTGCCCCTCCATGATGTTTGCGCTTGATCGACTTCTGCTTCTCCCCACTTGTCTCAGCATCACTGTGCAACTCTGAGCTGGTCAGTCAGGTTCCACGTGGAAGTGACCTTGTAGGATCTCTTTGCTGTGTGTTATCTGCCTCTAGCAGATAGCACTGAACTGGCCAGAGGCAAATAAATTAAAGGCAGAGCACATATGCCAGTTACAGTGGAGTATGTAGCTGCACAGATTAGGAAGAAGCGATGGAAACAGACTTGAAAATAACAACAGTTGCAGCTTTACCATTGGGTTCATGCTTGTGTTTAAAATTTGCTATTTGGACTTCTTTTTGTCAAAAATAACTCAAATAATAATAAAATACAACAAAAATATTCACAAAATGTAAAGAACATAAAAGTTCTTTCATGTTCCTGTGTTCATAATTTCTTTTTTTTATCTACATTTTGGATTTGTGTTTGTAAGCAAATCCTTTCAAAGTTCTGATTTCTGAAGTGAGTACAGTGGTGATTCACCACTGTTCTAACTTCAGTTTTTACATTAATATGAATCATTTTGTTTACCTTCATACTGAGTCATACCTTATGGTTCTAAATATAATCAAAGCTTTTTATACCAGTGATCCCCAGAGGCTTCTACTGTGCAAGTTGGAGACAAGTGCGTCAGTTTGGGACAGTACTAAGGATCTTGCATCCTCTTAATTCAAGAGTGTGTTTAACTGCCTCCTACCCACAGGGGCATTCTATGAAAGAGATAGCTGGGGATGTAAAATGGCAGTAGAAAGATGCAGGAAAAGAGTGTGTAAGCAAATCCTGCATAGTCCTGCTCCTTAATTAACTAGCCATCAGCTGTGTTTACATAAGTGTTGCACTGGCAGAAAGAAAGAGGTGGAGAGAGAGAACAGCATGCACCTCTTCCTGGCTTTCTCCAGCACTCCAGAATAGGAGAGTCAGCCACTAGGTGATGATTTTTTTTTTAATTGACCTCAGAAAATCCTTCTGTGGGGTGGCCAGAAGGTGGCTTTGGAGAACATAGATGTTTGGGAGGCCTGTCACCGGGGAATTCTCTTGGGGCTATTGCCCTTGAAAGGCAGCATGTGTACTGAAGAGCTGTTAGACCTCAACAGGTGTTTGGCTGAGGGCCTTGAATAACTTGGACTAAAAGATATCTGCTGGATGATCTAACCTGTGGAGTTGGACTGCAAATGTTTTTTTCCTGAAGAGTGTTGCCGGAAAGCTGGATGCATGACAGCTGTTGTTGGACATTGCAAGTAGGATATTTTGCCTACATTTCCAGGTGTGAATGTGTTTTTGGGGTTGAATGCCATAGGTTTCAGCATAAATTGGGACCACTCATAGTATCAGATTAGCTGGCTACTCCCTCCTACTTCCAGCAAAGGCTGCTGCTAAAGGATGTGTGCTTGCGAATCTGTCTTCCTGTACCTGTTTTGTATTTCGGAGTATCCTTCCTTGTTTTGTATTTCGGGGGTAAGTTTTTACATTTTGATTTATAAAAAGTATATGATATGAGGACTTACCTAATCAATCCATTCAATTTGTATCCAGTCAGGCAGGCCCCTCACTACATACTTTTAGGTAGACAACTTTACCGAAACTCACTTATTTCCTATGGAGATCTCATGCTCTCTGTACATGAGATGTACCAACAAATCTATGGTGGGTGTGTCTGGGAATACAATAACTGTCCTGCATTACAGAAGGAAATTAAAAAGGGGGTGCCCAGATCACTGCCCGCAATTCAGCTCTGTTTTTCTATTTGGCTTGGATTTCATTTGGCTTGGATGGTGCCTCTTTGTTACTGTATATCGGGGCTTGAAACATTGATTTCATTTTTACTGAAACAACCATTAAGGCAAACATTATTTTTCTTTTGAAGATTTTTTCTTTGTATCCATAATTATAATAAAAACCCAGATACATGGAAAATAACAGGAGGGGTCACATTTTTCAGTTTTGTAGCTTCAGATATAGTTTTTCACAAATACAGAAAATTATGTTGTTTTAAGTTTCCTGTTCTTCATGCCCACTTAATGACTATATCAATTATGATACGTACGTATATACTATATGTTACTCTACTGTCTATGTTATGAAAATACATTAAGCAAAGTTCACATTTCCCTGTAATACATGCATTTATAATAACTAGAAGTCTCCAGTTGTCTTAAATAATAGTGTTATTTATCACTGGGAAAATATAACCAAAAAAGGCGAAAAAGCTAATACTGTAATACAAGGGGTATATATATTTTACTTTATTTGGGCATATTCTAAATCAATCTTAGGATGTAACAAAAATAAAAGCTTACAAATTGTTATTTTATTGGATCAGATTTCAATGAGTAATTCTCTTTTAGATCATTTTTCCCACAAGATTTCAGTGCCTGACAAAACAAGCCTCATGAATTAGTATGCTTTACCTGAAACTGAAAAATCACAATTGCTGGAACATTCTGCTACATTTTTGTTAAAGTCTGATTTAAGTTTCAGGGGAAAACTTTCTAAAATGATGTGTGCAAGAAAACAGTAAATTCTTATTAATAACATTTTTTTTTTTTTTGTAAAGCAGCCCCAGTGAGAGTATAAAATGCAGTGTCACGCACTATGTTGCAGACAAAAAAATCACGGATCTCTATGTGAAAGCAGTAGGCTTTTTGTGGCAGTCTAAAATCCTCAGAGCCACACAAATAAGCAAACATCATGTTCTCTTCTGAATCCTGGGCTCTAAGTGTGACTTGATAAGGAGACATGTCGGATTGTAGCAGAGAGATAGACCCCGTGGTCCTGCACTGTAGCATACTGCTGGACATTGGATTTCACACCCTAATGTCTCGTACACACAACCAGTTTTCCCGCCATGACAGCTTTTGGCTGGGGAAACTGACCGTGTGTATGCTCCATGGCAGTTTTTGCGCCAGGCCTCGATTCCCAGCGGCCTTTTTCCCAGAAGTTTCCCTATGGGAAACACTGCAGTGGAGTATACATACAGCCGGGATTCCTGGCCAAAGCTCTCACTGCAGTTTTCCAGAGGGGAAAACCTCTGGGGTGTGCGCAGGGAAAGTGACCGAGCAGGTTTTCGGTTTTCCCCCCGGCAGACTTTTTACCGCTGTAAATCCTGATCGTGTGTATGGGGCATTAGTGGGGCTGAGAGTTGAGCATACACACCTATTTTTTATAACGCATTACTCCTGAAACCTCATTGGGTTTTAAAGTCTTAATTATTTACAGTAAAAAGTTTTTGTTTGGTTTCTGTATTCACTGTGAGTTTAAATCTATGCTGACTAGAGAAGTGTTTCTTAAAATGTGTTTCTTCTGTTGTTCATTAGACCGCAGACCCCCCCCCCCCCCCCCGCCATCTATCTTATGTAAAAAAAATACATTATCACTATTGGCTTGTAGCGTTTCCACATATATCCCATGCTCTTTTGGCCTGATCACAACATTTGCTAGGGTGTTCACTAACATAGCACATGCTGCTGTAGCATCTAGTACAAACAATATTATTATTATTGTTGTTAATGTCTTAATTTAGAGCTTATCCCACCTACCTACTGCCTATATCTTTAAACTGTGAAGTAGTGGCCGCTTAATTATGCAGTTCTGTTTATAAATACCACTGCAGAAATAACTGTGGCCCATTAATGTCTTGACATTGTGAACAGAGCTGATCTGAGCGATTCCGTACCTTGGAATCATTGTGATTGGTCATAAAGAGACCAATCACACATTTAAACAGTGTAGTGTTTACATCTGTGAGTCTTCCCCTTCCTCTCACAATAGATGAAGGGCAAGAAAGAGGGAATGGTGTCAGCAGCAGATTCAAGTACAGTTTGTTAACCCCTTTCACCCCCTTATACATCTGATCTCCACACTGTCTCTTCAGTGCACTGTATATAAATGCTTTACCTACCTTGCGCTGTAGATCTGCACATAATACTTTCACCGCCTCCATTTGTGTGTGACCTGTACACCCACTGCATCTAGTGCACCATTAACAACATCCATGTTTAATCACTCTAGGGCCGCGTACACACGAGGAGACATGTCCGATGAAAACGGTCCACGGACCGTTTTCATCGGACATGTCTCCTGGGATGTTTTGGTCTGATGTGTGTACACACCATCAGACCAAAATCCCAGCGGACAGAGAACGCGGTGACGTGGCGGTGACGTTGATGCCGCGACGTGAGCAAACAAGGAAGTACAATGCTTCCACGCATGTGGGGGATTTCGGTCAGCTGGTTAGGCGTACTAACCAGCGGACATGTCCAACGGACAGGTTTCCAGCGGACAAGTTTCTAAGCATGCTTAGAAACTTTTGTCCGCTGGAAACCTGTCCGCTGAAAACCTGTCCGCTAGGCCGTACACACGATCGGACATGTCCGTGGAAACTGGTCTGCGGACCAGTTTCAGCGGACATGTCTTCTCGTGTGTACGCGGCCTAGTAGTACTAGCAGACTTTTATTTTCATTACTTAAAACAATTGTGGCAAAAAATGAGATCACCTTAAGTAATAAATACCACAAAAAGTAAGCTCTATCTGAAAACAATGATAAACAATTAATTTGGGTGCAATGTTGCATGACAGAGTATTTGTCAGTTAGCGTATCACAGTACTCTAAACTAAAAAATGGCTTGTAATGAAGCGGAAATACAGGCTGGTCCTCAAGCGGTATCTAACGTGTATCTAAACTAAAGTAACACATTAAAGTGGTTGTAAACCATAGCCGAAAAACCCTGCAAGACAAAGGCATAATGAGCTCATTATGAATTATTTACCTTACATCGAAGCCCCCACAGCAGTCCTCGTACTCCCCTCCGGCTGGCAACATCTCTCCTGGGGGTTACTTCCAGGCTTCGGAGCTGTGATTGGTCGGAGCCTCGATGACCTCACTCTCACGCATGTGCTCTGGAGCCGCCGATAACAGCACACTCACTCAAGCAACGGCACATATGCACCATTGCTTCAGTTTGCTTTAGTGCGCATGTGCCAATGACATTGGCACATTCAGGGGACAGGGGAAATCCAGGGTAGCTACAGGTAAGCCTTATTATAGGCTTACCTGTGGCAAAACTTGTGTTGTAAGGGTTTACAACCACTTTAATATATTGCAGCTTTCCCATCTTTAGGTTTAGTGTCTGCATTTGCTTTTTTTGGGCTTTTCCTTTGAGTTAAACATTACCTGTCCTAGAATGACAACCCTCACTTACTGTACTGTATATATGGAAGAACAATGTTGTCACCCTAGGCTGGTCACCGCTGGTTTGAACTACAGAACATCCACTTCCTCCTCTTTTCCAAAACATAGGGGGAGTGTTAGGGAGGTGTAGTTCACAGACAGAACTCAGGCATAACTGATAACTTTGTTGACAATTTGAGTACTTTATTGTCAGCTCACTAAAGGACGTTAGGAGCTTACTTATGTTTCGAGAGTCTTAAAAACAGGAAAAATAAACCTCTTTCAATAGTATATTTAACAGACCAAATAGTAGCAAATAAGAAGAGTTCAGTGTCAGGGTTTGCATACCATTTAATTTGACATTTAGCCTGCTTTCATAGTGGGGGACTACCCAGCAGTAGCTCCATTTTCTGTTTCAATAATATGTATTGTGTTTTTGACAATCTGCAAAATAACATTATATATAGAAGGGCTTACAAGGCTATCATTTATCACAGCAAGACAAGTTATAAATCGTTTACCACATTCAGAATATAACAATCCCAAAATTGAAAGTTAGGTATAGAATTACCTAAATGGGATACGACGACAGACATGGAATAGTAAATAGTAAAGATTGGCAGTGGAAATGAAAGGAAAGGCAGAACAAGGACATGTGTACCTTGGGGGGGGGGGGGGGGGGTTGTTAAAGAAAGAGGAGAGAGAGGGGAAAAGGAAAGAAAATTAGGAGTGAGTTGATATTGCTGAGAGGGGAGGGGGTTAGGGAGAAATATAGAAGGTGAGAGGAAAGGAGTAGTCAGTACTCACTGTAATAGTCTATTGATGTTCAGGTACTGATTAAAGCAGGGTTCCAACCACAATTAGCATTTTTTAAATGTATGTCCTTTCATCATGCGTTTTTATAATATAAATCTGGTCACTTACTATTTTACAATCCGCCACCGCTCCGCATAGTATTCAAAAAAGATAGTTTATAAAACTATGTCCACACCGTTGTCATATTTCTTGTGGGCGTTGTGAAGCCCACAAGCACTTACTTCCTGGAAGTCTTGGATGGGGAGTGATAATTGGGTAGCGCACTGCATCCTGGGAAATGACATCACACATTTCCCAGGAGCATTAGAGGGAGATGATGTCAGAATCCTAGGTGATTCCAAAGGCAGATTTTGTGGGACCGCATAGCAACAGGCAAGTTTTTTCTTTTTTAGGTCTAATGAGGACAATATTGAGAAAAAAATTGGAATGGAAACTCCACTTTAAGGAAAATTAAACAGTAAGAAGTGTACAGCCATGATCTGCCAGTAAACAGTGTGTAATCCAGGGCTCCCAGTAATGTGGATAGCCTATCATCCAGCATGGCTTTTATTTTCGTATGTGTCATGCACAAGCTAATGTGATATTTAAGGTGCCCAAAGGGGATATTTGGTTTTCTCCAGAACCTACCTTTGGTCTTTTTCAGCAGTGAAAATATGGGTCAGTAAATAATATGATGGTTTAAAGAGTAAACCTGCTTTTTTTTCATAAGGGCTTTCACTGGGTTTTTCTGTAGGGGTTTATTTAGAATTGTATAGATGATTTGGTAGGCGCAAGACAAAAAATAAAGGCTCTTAGCGCAGTTCCACCATATATTTTTAAAGGTGCCAGACTGAAGTAACAATGCATTAGCATCGTATAAGAGATTTTGTGGCTAGGATTGTTGGAACTCTTCAAAGTATTGGACCAGATGCCTTGCCATTCTTAAAGAGAGATAGGAGACTCTAGATCTAATTCCCAGTAGATCCATTATTTAATATGTATAATATACTCTCTGTCAGTCTATTGACAAGCAGGACAGGTTTAGTTCAAGTCACTCAAAATCCTCAAAATCCTCTATGAGTCCGTTGGAGTTCTCTATCTACATCCTGCATTGGAAGTCTTATCCATTCAGCTCCTGTGGCTTGTGGCACTCATCCCATCTGATTGGAATAACCACCACCGTCTGGGGAGATCCTTCATGCAGTGATCCAGGTCTGCTGAGACCACTAAGTGTATGAGGCCTCGTACACACGAGGGGATATGTCCGCTGAAAACGGTCCGATGGACCATTTCAGCAGACATCTCCGCTCGTGTGTATGGGCTAGCGGACAGATTTCTCCACCCGACAGATTTCAAAGCATGCTTTGAAATCTATCCGGTGGGAATCTGTCCGCCCGACATGTCTGCTGGTTAGTACACTTACCAGCAGACATGTCCCCTCGACCGCCGCCGCGCCGCCGCCGAATGGATTCGGCGCATGCGCGGAAGTGTTTAACTTCCTGGTGCGGTGACGTGGCGGTGACGTGGCGGCGTCAACGTCACCGCTGCGTCACCGCCACGTCACCGCGCCGTCCGGCGGCGGGGAATTTGATCCGATGGTGTGTACACGCCATCGGATCAAACTCCCGATCGGACATATCCGATGGAAATGGTCCGCGGACCGTTTTCATCGGATATGTCCGATCGTGTGTACGAGGCCTGAGACTTACTGTTGACTTACTGAGTCCACACCCTCTGGTAAGAGTACCTTTTTATACCTACATCTACATTGTGATGCCTTGGTGATCCCTTCAGGCAACTATATATTCAACAGTATACATCAATGATTGAAAAATCATTTTTTTATGAACTAGTATTTCACACACCAGGTTGTGTGATCGTTTCATTGATCCAGCATCACATTTATTGTGATACATGGTCTTTATATGGACTTTTTCACATATATTAAGCCTGTACTTTTATATCATTCTTGATCCTGTGTCACTACAACCATTGTGCACAATATATTTTAGCACTGCACTATTATTCCACATTTCTCTTTTACTTTGTTTGTTTGTGTGCTGGCTGCTTTTTTACATATTGGTTTAGCGCAGTTTTTCCCCCCTTTTTTTCATAGTTTTTTTTTTCTATCGTTTTTTTAACCATAGGAAAACAGGTTCTATTTTTTTTCACCGATGGTAAAAAAAACTGATGGGGCAGACCCACGATCAGTTCGTCCGATGTAAAAACGGTCCATCAGTCCTTTTTCATCAGATGAACCGATCTTGTGTACAGGGCATAACGGATATCTCATATAATACTTGCTCAAAGTCTTATTTAGCAAACATAAATTTATTTTCAATTTGTTTTTATTGAAAATTTGCTTTCTCATAAGAGACATGTATATATAAGCAATAACATCAAAAATCAATATATGGACAACGCAGGTCCTCACATATTCTTCCACTAGACATAGTGTGGACAGTGGTATACAAAGCAGGGTTACAGCATGTTTGCCAAATGCATAAACAAGGTTCGGGGGCTGTGCGTCCTACTACACAATGTGGAGCCACAGCTCCCTTTATAGGGAAGTAGCGGTAACCCGGCATTACCTCAAGGGTTGCCTACCTTATCATGCAGTTCGGTGCAGTATGACAACGTCTGTTTAGGTGGAAAGCCTCCCACCTACTAAGCCACCCATAGGGGCACGTCGCGTGTGCAGGGCCATATGTTGCATGCGAACAAGTTGTCAGTATAACCATAGTGTTCATATACCGTAAACAGGGAGAATAGCAAATTTTAACGGTGTAAACATACAACAACGAACAAAAAAGACAGAAAAAAAACAAAAGATAAAAAACAAAAAACACATAAAACAGAACTTTTGTACCAAAGGTCCATAGTAATATCCATTAAACGTTGGAGGGAAAGCTATGGGTTGGGGTATTTAGAGACCCAGGGCGACCATTGTGCAAGAAAGGTCTGGGAAGTCCCAGTTTGGTAGGCGAAGTGTTTCTCGTATGAATATTGGGTAGAGACCCTATGTATCACTTCGTTAAGGATGGGGATCTGGGTGGTTTTCCATTTAGCTGTCAGGGCCAATCTGGCTGCTATCAAAATATGTACCACAATGCTCCTCATGGAGGCCGGGATAGGGGCAGTAGTGATGTTCAGTAAAGCTAAAGGCGGAGTAGGATGCACCGAGATACCTATGACAGAAGTTATTAGTTTAAAAACTTCATCCCAAAATTTGCGAATGTGTTTGCAGGTCCATAATATATGGAAGATATTGCCCCTATCTCCACACATTCTCCAGCAAAGGTGTGATTCTGAAGGGAAAATCAGCGATAGCCTAACTGGAGTGAGGTAGGACCTATGTACAATTTTCAACATGTTATCCCAATGATTGGTACAGTGGGTGTATCTGTAAGTCATCTTGATCGCTCTCGTCCACTCACCAGTTGAGAAGGAGGTGCCCCAGTCTTTTTCCCAGTTTGTCATGTGTGAGGTCTTAGAAAATCGCTTAGTGCCATGTAATAGTCTATAAAACCAAGAAAGACCTCCGGGTTTATTATAGGATGAGCAGAGGTACGTCCATATGTCTATGGGCATGTCGAAGGTAAGTGTAGAGTGTGACCTTTGGAAGTGTTGCAGTCTCATGAGAGAGTATGCATGGGTACGAGGTTGTTTGGACAACACCTCTTGGACAGTTGTTAAACCTTCCTGTTTCCAAGCTGTAATTTTTAGGTCTGGGATGAGGTGTTCCACGGTCGTGAGGTCAGTGAGTCTGCGCTTATTTGTAGTCGAGGGGTCTAGATAGGGTTGGATATTTCCCCACGCTAATAGGGTAGCGTCAATAGAGGGTAAACTGATATGTTGTAGGGGTAGGTTCGTCACCTTAGCTAAAAGTAAAGCTGGGAGGTCTTTCCCTGTAATAATTGCTTTCTCAATCTTAACCCATAGTTTAGATGGGACAGGGTCAAACCAGGCCTTCATTTGATCTAGGATCGCTGCTCTATAGTAGTTGCGGAGGACGGGGAAGCCCATTCCCCCCTCTGTTCTATGTCTTTGAACTGTAGCGAATGTTACTTTAGGCATTCTACCCTGCCAAATAAATCTCCTAAACATCTTGTCTGCTTGTAAGAAGAAGGATTCTGGAATTCTGATTGGGAGGGTTCTAAAGTAATAGAGAATTTTGGGCAAAAGAATCATTTTTAACGCAGCTATCCTGCCCAGCCACGACATCTCAAACGTTGTGATATGGTCAAGATCGGTTTTAATGGTTGCCAGAAGGGTGTTAAAATTCACCCTATAAGTATGGGTGGATGGAGAGACTAATCTAATACCCAGGTAAGTGAGGGAGTTAGCCATCCATTGGAATGGGAATTTTTCTTTGAGGTGAGTAACCAGGGATTTGGAAAGGTTAATTGGAAGAATACAGGACTTAGTAATATTCAGTTTATAGTAAGATACTGCACCGAACTGTTGTAAGATTTCCTGAGCCTTTGCCAAGGAAGAAGCCGGATTTGTTACTGTCAGAACAACATCGTCTGCAAAGAGACCTATCTTGTGGGTATCACCTGCAACCTCAATCCCCGAAATCTCCTTGGCCGACCTGATAGTTTCAGCGAGGGGCTCCATCATCAAGGTAAAGATTATGGGAGACAGTGGACAGCCCTGGCGGGTGCCATTGGTAATATAGAATTGGTCGGAGATGGCACCGGACGAGAAAACTCTAGCTGACGGGCATGTGTACAATGCAGATATCGCTGACAGGATGGTGCCCTGCATGCCAAATTTCCTCAGGGTAGCCCTGAGATATCCCCAGTGCACCCTGTCAAAGGCCTTTTTGGCATCTAGTGCCAAAAAGGCCGCTGGGGTCTTCCTATTTTCCAGTATATGTATCAAATTGAGCAGCCTCCGGGTGCCATCTGGGGCTTGGCGCCCTTTTACAAACCCTACTTGGTCTGGTTTAACCAGTTGAGGGGTGACGTTGGCCAACCTATTCGCTAGAATCTTAGCATAGACCTTAAGGTCTGTGTTCAGGAGCGATATTGGTCTAAAGTTCTGTGGAGTATCCGGCTTCTTCCCCGGCTTGGGCAGAGTAACAATAGTAGCCTGTAACATTTCTTCCGGGAACTTAGAGGAGGAGGCAATACTGTTAAACAAGGCGCATAGAGGTGGGGCAAGAGTGCTAGAGAACGTCTTATAGTACTCTGACGAGAAACCATCTGTACCTGGAGACTTATTATTGGGGAGGGCCTGTATGGTGTCTGAAACTTCTGTGAGAGTGATTGGGGAGTTAAGCATGGATAGCTGGTCAGTGGTTAAAGAGGGTAAGGAGACTGCGTTAAGAAACGTATTAATACTTAGCTCCGTAGGTTGTGTAGTGTCTGAGTCTTGTTGGAGGTTATATAGGTCCTTGTAATATTCCATAAAAGCATTGGCAATATGTGTTGGGTGGTTTACCATTTTGGCAGTGTGCGGGTCTCTAATGTTAATTAAGCGGGCCTGCTGCTGTCGTTTAGTAATGTATCTCGCCAGGACCTTCCCTGCTTTGTTGCCGTGGGCATAATACATCGCTTTTAATCTCCTTAAATGTGTTTGATGAGTGGTAATTAACAATAGACGGAGGTCATGTCTACATTTGAATAGGGAATCTTCTATCGCTGAAGTAGGTTGTGTTTTGTGTTGGGCTTCTAATTGTTTAAGTTTCTCCAGCAAGTCGTTTAACTGTTTTGCCTTCCCCCTCTTTTGTCTAGCTGCAGCTTGAATTAACATTCCCCTGCTGAATGCCTTATGCGAGCACCATATTGATGCCATAGAGGCATCGCTGTTGTTATTAAAGGCAAAAAATTCTTTAAGTTGCAGACCAATCCTATCCGTTAGGACAGGGTTAGAGAGCAGTCCAACATTGTTCCTCCATAGGTAGGTCGGGGAAGAAAAGGATTCTTCTCGTAGGAGAATAGACACAGGGGCATGGTCCGACCATGTTATAGAGTGTATAGTGACCTCTGAAGTCTTCTGCAGCAAAGGTAGGTCAGTGAGGATCAAACCTATCCTGGAATATGCCCGATGGGGATAAGAGTAGTGAGTATAATCCCTCTCCGAGGAATGCAGGCATCTCCAAGCGTCATACAAGTTGTGGTTATGGAGAAGCGATTGAATTTCTATCCTGCGGGAGGCCTGTTGTTGTGAGCAGTCCAGGGATTGATCAGGCACACAATTAAAGTCACCACATAGAAGCAGCGAACCTTTTTTGAGTTTGTTCACCTTCCTGAGCAACGAGTTTAAAAATCTTGGCTGGTTCTTGTTGGGTGCATAAATGTTAACTAGGGTGTAAGTTGTATTATTTAGATCACAGATTAGTATTATATATCTTCCGTTTGTGTCGCACACTAGCTCATGCATCTTAAATGCCACAGTATGTTTGATGGCTAGCAGGACACCCCTCTTTTTAACTGGAGCAGTAGATTGGAAGATATGTGGGTATGCTTTGTGTGTACATTTGGGTTGTTTGGAGGTCATAAAGTGCGTTTCTTGGATGCATAATACATCTCCTCGAAGTCTGGTCATTTCGGACCACATTGAGGACCGTTTAAAGGGGCTGTTGAGCCCATGAACGTTCATGGAGATTATATGTATCGACATTGTGGCAATGGAAGGATATGCTTCACATGTGGCAGAAAAGTCTCTGTATGCAGATGTAAGGAGGTAAAATTACCTGAAGGTGGCGCTGCTGCTCCAAAATTCGGTGGTTGTAAAGATCCTGTAGTATTGGCAATGCATGCAATGCATGCGATTTGTAGAGTTGCACAGAAGGGATCACATTCAGAACAGGGTTCCCTTGAGGTACATTGAGAGAAAAAGAAAACAACAAAAAAAAAAAGACAGGTAACATGAGTCAAAACATAAAAAAAAAAACGAACAGTTCCATTAAGTCCGATAATTCCGCAAGAAAAACAGGGGGATACGTCTCCCCGAGACCCAGAGCCAGACACTCTGGTATTGAATTCAGTAAGGCAACAGGGTTAGCTGTGTCAAAAAGGAGGAGAGGGGAGCCAGATTGTGCTCCATAGAGAAAGGTACTGAATGTCATTTCTTCTGCCATTCAGGTGGCATCCTCTGTATAGCCTGGTTCTGCCATGAGTCCTCTACATCTTCCGGGATCAGTTTCCATTTTTTGGCCAGGGCAATCCCATCCTCAACGGTGGTGATCGCAAACGTGCGACCCTCTCTAGTAACTAGCAATTTTGTTGGAAAGCCCCAGGAGTACGGTATTTTATGGTTCTGCAGGATCTTGGTCAGAGAGGACAGGTTTTTGCGCGCCATCATGGTGTGTTTAGATAGATCAGCAAAGACACTAATGTCCGAGTAAGGGCCCGGTAGCGGTTGATTCTTCCGCGTAAATCGCATGAGGTCATCTTTAACGTGAAAGAAGTGTATGCGAGCAATGACATCCCTCGGCACCCCCTTCAGGTAGGTATTTAGGTTTAGGGAGGCGATGGGCTCTGTCTACTATGATTTCATTAGCAGAAGTATCAGGGAGCATGGCTGCTATGAAGGCTTGTACATAGGGCCTGAGTTCTGCGGGGGTCACCGTCTCCTCCACCCCCCTCAGTTTTATATTATTCCTTCTTGATCTGTCTTCTAAATCACTTAATTTTTCTCTCAAGGCCTGAATGTCACTTTCTGTATCATTGTGTGCATCTACCAGCTCATTATGAGCTGTTGTGAATTCACCCATTTTGTCTTCAACATGGCAGATCCTATCCCCTATGGCAGACACATCTCTCTTCAGCTGAGTCACACATAGCATCATATCTTTATGCAGGGAGCCTCTAAGGGTGATCAACATATCCCTCATCACTGTATCACTGAGGGGCTGACCGGTGGTGGGGAACTCATTGATGTGTTCCACAAAGTCACTGGTGCTGTTCTGTGAGTTACACCCATCCCCCAGCTCACCTGCATACTTGTGGGCTGAAGACTTCTTTTGCGCCGACTTCTGTGGGCTGCTGATGGGCGATGCCCCGGGAGAGGACCCTCCGCTGGCGCTGTGATGTGGTCGGTTGTCCGTGCCATATTGTGGGGACGATCCGTTGCTGCCTCCGTGGCGCAGGCCGAACCGCGAGTCCGAGGCTTCGCCGCCATCTTGCGGCCTAGGTGTGCTCGCGGACGGATAAAAGTCCGTCAGTTTTTTCGGGCCCCTCTCCTTTTTCCTTTTCCCCATCGTAATCCAGGGGTTCTCTGGGAGGTAGGTAGGCTGTATGGTGCCTCAAGACGCTGTCGCAGTCGCAGGATGGAGCTGGCTACAGATGGGTCTCGCGGAGCTCACTCCTCACACAGCCATCCGCCTCGGCTGCCGGCCACGCCCCCGCAAACATAAATTTCACATGGCTATGATTTGACATCTATTTGTTAGTCTCGTTACATAGATGCTATCATTGAAATCTTAAGGAATATCTTTGTTGCATGTTTGACTATCTCCTTTAAAATGATGCACCTAATCGCATACAGTTATCATGAACAGATGCTTGCTTAGAGCAAAGTGAATGGAACCTGCTAACAGGACAGCATCATTTTCCACTTGTCAGTCCCACATCAGAACTCTTTGAAAGGAAACAATAGGACATAATTGTTCAGAAGAGTATTTTCCAGTGAAATGGCTTGTCAGAGCTGACTGTGTTTAGCTAGTGTTGGCCACCTACTGCACAGGAGCAGTCACTGTGATGCGCAGGAGAAATGAAAAAGGCTCTCTTTGATGGACGCAGATTGGATCCTCAGCTAGATGTGTCCTCTGGGCTGGAAGAAAAAAAAACGTTCAAAAGCTCTAAATAGCCACTAGTCAGAGCAATCCTTTCAGAAATATATATACGGTATATATATTTAAAAGGTAAATTAAAAAACAAGACATCATGAATCGTGGAGATTGTCATGTATTTCATACTGTGTATAACAGCAAGTCATATACCATAAAATTATTATGTTCTTAGCTTGACTGAACACAATACCAAAACACATTTATTTTTATGTAGATAAATAGAAAGTAGTAGAGGTGCTTACAGGTTTTGAGAAGGAATATTTCTCCAAAGAAGAGAAGTTTATTCTATCCAAACTTACTGGATGATCACAATCCAGGCACTTTGACTTAGATAAACTTAAATGTGATCCATCAAAATGTTTGTTAGAATAAACACATCTTGTTTAGAGACACATTACTGCTCAAATCCTGTGAGAGCCATTACTACTTGCTATTTAATTACTGTTACTTTGCCGCAGTGCACTTGGGTTGATACTAGGGTGACCACATGTCCCGGATTGCTCGGGACTGTCCCGCAATTGACATGTCTGTCCTGGGTCCCTGGCACCTTCATTCCGGGACAATACAGTGTCCCGGAATGAAATAGAGGACACAGCCACCCACTACTAACTAATAACTACATTTTCAGAACTGGTTGCTAGGGCCAGCACTGCCTGGCATCTTGCAACCAGTGACAATTCACTCTCAAACAGTGAGAGCGGGAGCGAGGCCTGCGCCTAGTGCAGCACTGCTGTCCCCACCCACCTTGGCACCTCCTCCTTCTCTGGCACCAAGCGGCAAGCAGCAGGTACTGGGGTGATCTTCACTCTCCAGATAGTGATGCCACTCCTTTCCTTCTACTCACATGGCTCATGCAGAGGGAGTGACAGCAGCACTGCATCTGGTGGCAGGCTATGGGTGGCCAGCGGCACTGCATCTGGTGGCAAGTGGCACATTCACCTGACAAATAACTCGCTGACAAATTCCCCCTCAACCCCAAGACTACATTACCCCCTCATCTTTTTTTGGGGGAAGGTGAGAGAGGGGGTGTGTCCCTGAATGGCAGTTTGGAAAAGTGGTTACCCAAGTTGATACTCCCTAGACAGTGGGTGGAGACGTCTGTGATGCACCACCTGGTACCCAGACTGGGTGCCTCCGTCAAGATACAGCTTCCTCCACTCTGGAACCAGGAACCGGGTTTGGCTGAGTATTGCACCCAATAACAAAATGAAACTAGCTTAGGTGCAAACTGGAACAGCTGGAGGCTCTTTACTGAGATCGGAGATGCACCACCGATCGCCACGCTGCGTGCCCCCACCCAGCATAATTCATAAGCAGCACATACTTGTGTCTCACCCTCAAAAAGTACTTCCACACTTGGAGCTACAGGCAAAAGGTCCCACCTCTCCAGTCCAGCTCCCACATGTAGGTATCCTTCAGACCCCCATGCCATAGCATCTGCTGAGTTCCATTAGTAGGTTATCTGAAACACATGCTTCCAAGAGGAGGTGTGACTGTACACCAGGCAGCACAGGGAGGCCAGTTGATTGTGGGGAAAGGAGTTAAAGGATCCTGTGCCTGCATCTGAGCATCATGAGTAAAGGGGCTCTTCGCTTTATGTGATAAAAAGACAAGACTATGCTAATACAAAGGTGTGCTTGTGAAGATGCCAACTTCCTTTGGATGTGGCACTAAGGTTTTCACTGTCTATCTCTATCACGTACATAGAAAATATTTGTGATTCTTCTTCTAAAGTCAAAAAGTTTTTACCTTAATGCATTCCCTACAATAATCTAAGAAAAAAGCTCCCACTAGCTGGTCCTTTGCCCCCACACCCTAAATACTTACCTGTCACCTCTGTTGCTCCACAACTGTGCCCTTCTAAAGCAGTACTGGTCTCTCTTCCTGCCCTCACAAAATAGACTAAGAGCAGTCAGTGGGAGCTTGGCTCAAGAGTGCACCTGCACCTGTGTCCCCATAGCACATAGCTTGCTATGGTCGCACACACAGGAGAGAAGGAGCGGACAGTGGTAGGGGACCACAGAAGGATGTAAGGGGTTGCTCCTTACACAAAACAGGTCAGTGGGAAAAGTTTAGAAAAATGATAGGGACATTAAATAACACTTTAATTGCTAATCACAATGAAAATATACTTAGATAATAAGGGTATGTGAACTCACATTTTTTTTGCCATCTGTATGCTTAGGGGCAAATAAATCCTATTCTTACCAGTGACATTTATTTGAAAGTTGTTGTTTTTTTGTTCTGCTTTCCTCTAGAGAAGGACATTGAGAATATAGAAAAGGATGACCTGGCTGAATGTAGAGAAATGTGTATGAATAGTGAAGTGGTGCCTTCATATCTTTACAAGTTTGCATGAATGAATTTGTGACATGTCACAATATACAGCAACAGGATACTTTTGTTAGAAATATAGCTCTAGCTTATATCATTAAAAAAGGTAACTTGAGATGAACTTAGAATGAAAGAACACTTTGATGGCGATTTATAAGTGTAGGCACTCATTATTTGCTCCACTGTGTAAAAATTTACTTTTTCTAGCATAATAGTAATCTAATAAAAAATAGGCCAAAGAAACTACTTAGCAGCTGTAGTGTCTCAATGGCCACAGGGCCCACTGGCTCCCGCTACCCTGGGTGTCCTCATGATGCACAGCAGTATTCATTGGGGGGACTCCACTTTTAAAGAAAATCCTTCATGAAAGATACATGCCATTACTGACTTTTTTTGCTGCTCACTGCGTTGATAGTCCAGGTTTCCAGCTGCATTTACAACTAAAAAACAAGAGATAAATAACATTTGTTTTTAAAATATATAACATGGTAACTTTCTACTATGCTATTTCATTGGAAAACAACAATGGTTGCTGGACACTTCTATTTTATTTTTGATTTCCAGTGTTCCAAGTTTATAAATTGACCTTTTTTAGCATTTTGTTTTTAATTTTATGAAATCTTTATTTTAATACAGGTCACTTTCCTAACTTTTTAGTTTTCTAGAGCATGCTGGGTTTTCCATTGAGAAAGAGCAACTTGCCCCTTTTCAATTTTTTGTTGAATGCTTGTGTCCAAATGAAAATCCTTATAGATGGAAAACATATCAGGAGATACTTTAGAGACTTAAAGGGGTTGTAAAGGTTCATTTTTTATTTTCTAAATAGGTTCCTTTAAGCTAGTGCATTGTTGGTTCACTTACCTTTTCCTTCAATTTCCCTTCTAAATGTTTTTTTTTCTTTGTTTTCTTTGTCTGAATTTCTCACTTCCTGTTCCTTCTCAGTAAGCTGTTCAGTAAGCTGTTCTGGGTGACTAACCACCGCTCCGATGATGGGGGCAAGCTTACTGAGGAGAAACAGGAAGTGAGAAATTCAAACAAAGAAAAACATTTTTTTAGAAGGGAAATGGAAGGAAAAGGTAAGTGAACCAACAATGCACTAGCTTAAAGGAACATATTTAGAAAATAAAAGACGAACCTTTACAACCCCTTTAAAGTAATGTTAAGGGCAGCATTCAATGCATTAAGATAAAAAGCCTTTTGTGTGCAACAGCCCCCATAATACTTACCTGACCCTCATCTCTATCCATCGATGTTGCACGAGAGACTCAGCTGTCCGGGACTCTTCCTCCTCATTGACTAAGACAGCAGCGAAGCGCCATTGGCTCCCACTACGGTCAATCAAATTAAGTGAGCCAATGAGGAGAGAGAGGGTACAGGGCCGGACTGCTGCTCCGTGTCTGGAAGGAGAATACCCCGCGCTGCCAATTTTGGTTAAATGGTAGCTGCTTACACGGCTCGTATGAGAAAAGCAAAAGTATTGGATGTGTAGAAAAAATGTGTAGCGCTTGGAATGACTATCTATTAATGATAATCAGAGGCACAAAAGCAGTGAAATAAATTTGTGAAACTAAATAATGGACCCTGGAGAAGCCAGGGACAAACACTGTGTGACTGGTGCATGATGAACAAAATGCTCTGTTAGTGTGATAGCATTACATAATATGATCAACTGCTGATGAATGCAATTACTCACATATACAAATACACATGTACTGAAAAACAGTGATAATTAATTTCTTAGACAAACATACATATGTTACTGGCCAAAAAATGCCAGGTGCAATAATATCCCGTGAAAAGAAGAATAAAAATATAGATATAAATATTGGTGTGAACATAACAGTCAATCTGATGATTGGTGAATGCTAAATAACTTCTCCACTGAGTTGTTCCCACCACCGAAAGCAATGCAGGCTTACCGGAACCAATTGACTTCAGGTGGCTTACACCACTGAAAGTCAAGATAGGCTTGTATTAGCTGGTGTCAAAATGGGCTCCTTGACAGGGCAGTATTTTGGCTGGTCATCAAAGAACCTCTGTGGGATGGATGGACGAAGCCCAGCTGGGAGTGGGATCCCCAAATGGATGTTCTCACAATGAATGGATTTTGGAAGAGATAAGAGAAAGAAGTGGCCACATAGCGTAATCCCGTTATGTAGAAAATAAAATATTTATTTGCAGCTATCAAACTTACATTTTAGCTGAATAAAAAACGCTTGTATACAAGTAGGGCAGCAGTGGAGTCCTCCCGACGCGTTTTGTGAATAGAGAACTTCGTCTGGGGTGACAGCAGCGAAGCGCTATTGGCTCCCACTACGGTCAATCAAATTAAGTGAGCCAATGAGGAGAGAGAGGGCACAGGGCCGGACTACTGCTCCGTGTCTGAATGGACACAGGAAGCTGCTGCTCAGCTTGGATGCCCCCATAGCAAGCTGCTTGATGTGGGGGTACTTAACAGGAGGGAGGGGCCAGGAGCACCAAAGAGGAACCCGAGAAGAGGAGGATCCAGGCTGTTCTGTGCAAAACCACTGTACAAAACAGGTAAGTATAACACGTTTGTTATTTTTACTCAAAAAAAGTTAGGGAAGACAGCATGTTCAATATGAACACAAGATCAAGAACACAGGGACATTACCTCAAACTAGCAGGCTTAAAGTTCAAAACTAGTCTTAGAAATATATATATATATATATCATACATTCCCATAACCACTAGCCAACCAGTCGGGTTGGCTGCGCGAAACAACGTAATATTACGTCATCTCGCATTTCAGCCATTAGGGGCACATGCCCGGCGGGCATGATCACTGCCGGGCACCCACGATCGCTCGTTATAAAGCGATCACACAGAAACACACAGCTCCCTGTCCTGTCAGGGGGAGAAATTACTGTTCATCTGTTCATACAATGTATGAACAGCAATCTATAATTTCCCCTAGTCAGTGCCCCCCCCTTCAGTTATAACACACCTAGGGAACATAATTACCCCTTCCTCGCCCCTAGTGTTAACCTCTTCCCTGCCAGTGGCATTTTTACAGTAATCAATGCATTTTTATAGCACTGATCGCTATAAAAATGCCAATGGTCCCAAAAATGTGTCAAAAGTGTCCGACGTTTCCGCCATAAGGTCGCAGTACAGATAAAAATCGCTGATCGCCGCCATTACTAGTAAAAAAAAAATATTAATAAAAATGCCATAAAACTATCCCCTATTTTGTAGACGCTATAACTTTTGCGCAAACCAATCAATAAACGCTTATTGCGATTTTTTGTACGAAAAATATGTAGAAGAATACGTATCAGCCTAAACTGAGGAAAAAAATATTTTTTTTTTATATATTATAATTGTCGCTCTATTTTTGTTTATAGCGCAAAAAATAAAAAACTGCAGAGGTGATCACATACCACCAAAAGAAAGCTCTATTTGTGGGAAAAAAAGGACGCCAATTTTGTTTGGGAGCCACGTTGCACGACTGCGCCATAGTCAGTTAAAGCGACGCAGTGCTGAATCGCAAAAAGTGGCCGGTCATTGACCAGCAAAATGGTCCGGGCCTGGTTAAAAGAAAATGATACGCTGTGGTATAGATTTTTTAAGTTAACATGGTAGGCAAAGCAAATAAAAAAGTGGAACACATTATAGTTTGTGTGTTACTTTTGAGGTCACCAATTATTTCTGTAACATCTGACGTTATTTTAACCACTTAAAGACCCCCGCACGCACATATACGGCCACAGAATGGCACGTACAGGCACAAGGGCGTAAATTTACGTCCCCGCCTGAGTGCGGTTCGGGGGTCCCATCGGGACCCCCTCCGCGGCGTGCGGGGGTCCCCCTACCTCTGGGAGCGATCCGGGATCTGCGGGCAGATGTCCGTGATATCCGCCCCCCCCGCGATCGCTCCCAGCCAATGGGAGCGCGCTCCCAGCCTGTCACTTCCTCCTCCTGTGTTTACACAGGAAGGAGGAAATGATGTATTCTCTTATCGCAGCGCTGTTTCCCAGCGCTGCTGATGAGAGAAGACATCACAAGTAAGTGTGCACCAACACAACACTGACACACACTCACATAGGCATATTAACCCCTTGTGATCGCCCCCCCCACCCCCCTGTCACAGTGTCACTGAATGCAGTGATTTAATCACTGCATTTAGTGTCAGTGTGACAGGCAGTGTAAAAAACAGTTAGTGTTAGGTTCAGGATAGCCCCCCCACCCCCCCTAATAAAGTTTTAACCCCCTGATCACCGCCCTAGTTAACCCTTTCACTCCCTATTGCCAGCGTCACTAAGCGATCATTTTTCTGATCGCTGTATTAGTGCCGCTGTTCCCGCTAGGTAGCAATTTTTTTTTATTGCGATTTTTTTTTTTACTAAAGACATGTGGCTAAATAAATTTTGGCCTAAATGTTTGACTAAAATTTAGTTTATTTGATTTTTTTTTTAACAAAAAGTAAAAAATAGTGTTTTTTTTTCAAAAATGTCGCTCTATTTTTGTATATAGCGCAAAAAATAAAAATTGCAGAGGTGATCAAATACCACCAAAAGAAAGCTCTATTTGTGGGAAGAAAAGGACGCAAATTTTGTTTGGGAGCCACATCGCACGACCGCGCAATTGTCTGTTAAAGCGACGCAGTGCCGAATCGCAAAAACACCTTGGGTCATTTACCAGCGTATTGGTCCGGGTCTTAAGTGGTTAAGCTATATTTAGTTTAAAATTACAGGATGTAAAGTACCGTTCTCTTTCCCTGCTTCAACTAGTCATCTAGGTCTATAATTCCAAATCACTGTGGAGATTGACTCTTAGGGAACTATTTATAGATCGAAATCCTTGTCTTCTATTCACAAACTTTACCCTATTTTGACACATTTTTTCCTCCAGTTCATAAGTTTAAGGCCTCGTACACACGAGGGGATATGTCCGCTGAAAACGGTCCGATGGACCGTTTCAGCAGACATCTCCGCTCGTGTGTATGGGCTAGCGGACAGATTTCTCCACCCGACAGATTTCAAAGCATGCTTTGAAATCCATCCGGTGGAATCTGTCCGCCCGACATGTCTGCTGGTTAGTACACTTACCAGCAGACATGTCGTCCCCCACCGCCGCCGCGCCGCCGCCGAATGGATTCGGCGCATGCGCGGAAGTGTTTAATGATAAAAATCTGACAGATTGGCTAAAATTCTGAACAAAAGAAGTGTATAATTAAAGTGATACTAAAGTCTTGTTTTTTATCTTAAAAAATTACAAATATGTCATACTTAAAAAAAATAAAAAAATAAAAAAAATAAAAAATGTAAAAAAATAAAAAATACTCACCCTAAATAGGCTGTTGCTTTGCGGAAGTCCAAAATCTGCCCTCATGATCCGCGGTGTGGTTTTCTTCCTCCTCCTCTTCCTGGTGTCTTCTTGTGAATGGGCCGCGCTGCATTCTGGGAACTGTGTGTATCCCAGAAAGCAGCCGGACCATTCACAAAGTGCCGCGCTGCTCGCACATGCGCAGTAGGAAACGGGCAGTGAAGCCGCACGGCTTCACTGCCTGTTTCCCTGACTGTGGATGGCGGTGCCGGGATCGAGGATCGGCATCGGCGGGGGCCGTCAGCGCGGGCGCCTAGGACAGGTAAGTGTCCTTATTCAAAGTCAGCAGCTACACTGTTAGTAGCTGCCGACTTTGAAAAAAAAAAATGCGGGTGGAGCTCCGCTTTAACTACTTCAACCCCTGAGGATTTGGCTGCCAAATAACCATGCCACTTTTTGCGATTCGGCACTGCGTTGCTTTAACTGACAATTGCGTGGTCTTGCGACATGGCTCACCAAACAAAAAACAACGTCCTTTTTTTCCCACAAATAGAGCTTTCTTTTGGTGGTATTTGATCAGCTCTGTGGTTTTTATTTTTTGTGCTATAAACAAACAAAGAGCGGCAATTTAAAAAAAAAAGCTATATTTTTTACTTTTTGGTAAAATAAATATCCCCCACAAATATATATATATAAAAAAAAAATCCTCAGTTTAGGACGATAGGTATTCTACATAATTTTGGTAAAAAAATTGCAATAAGCCTTTATTGATTGGTTTGCGCAAAAGTTATAGCGTTTACAAAATAATGGATAGTTTTATGGCATTTTTATTAGTATTTTTCTTTTACTAGTAATGATGGCGATCAGTGATTTTATCATGACTGCGACATTATGGCGGACACATCGGACACTTCTGATGCTATTTTCGGACCATTGTCATTTATACAGCGATCAGTGCTATAAAAATGCACTGATTACTGTGTACATGACACTGGCAGTGAAGGGGTTAACCATTAGTGGCGGGGAATGGGTTAAGTGTGTTCTAGGGAGTGATTCTAACTGTGTGGGGGCTGGGCTACGAGTGACATGACACTGATCACTGCCCCCGATTACAGGGAGCAGAAAATCAATGTCATGTCACTAGGCAGAACAGGGAGATGCCTTGTTTACACTGGCCTCTCCCCATTCTGCTGCTCCGTGACACAATAACTGGACACCTTCAGACATCGAGTCCAAGGGACCTGTGGGCATGGTCACGGAGCTCGCGGCAGGGGCGCGCGCAGCTGCACGCCGCAAAATTCAAAGCAACATGTATATATATATATATATATATATATATATATATATATACATACATTACTTGTGCAGCTGTGCCATTCTGCTGGCGGATATCTACATGCCACGGTCGGCAAGTGGTTAATGACAATCACTTTAGATGCTTCAATGCTGGACACTTTTGCCCACTTCCTGTCCAGGCCAATTTTCAGCTTTTAGCACTGTCACATTTTGAAAAAAGATTGTCCGGTCATGCAACATGGTAACCATATGAAATTTGTATCATTTTTTTTTTCCACACAAATAGAGCTTTCTTTTGGTGGTATTTAATCACCATTGGGTTTTTTATTTATTTATAAATTAATTCATTAAATTGCTAAAAAATTTGCAAAAAAAATAAAAATAGTTTTCCTTGTTTTTCTTCAGTTATAACATTTTGAAAATAAATACTGTAATCTTTATTCATAAATTTATGCCAAAATGTATACTGCTACATTTCTTTGGTGAAAAAACAAAACAAATTATTGTTTATTAATTAGTCTGTGGGAAAGAGTCCACAAACTATGGTGCGTGTATATATACCCCATAGTTTGTCCCCGGTCTGGGACAAAAAAATAGACCCGGGCACTTTAGACTGAGCAGCCTGAGGGGGGGGGGGTTGATGATGGGATGTGGGGTTCCAGGTTGTGTGGATTACGGTACCTTTTTTAGTTTAATCTGACAGATTGGGGCCAATTTGGATCAGAGCTGCCATATGATGCAGTTTTTTTGTCCTACTTTAACTCTGGTTTTGATGGTGGAGTCCTGAAAATAGCATGAAGCAGCACAAGATGAAGATTGGTCTAATCCTGGGGCAACCTTTTGGGCATAGTGTGCCTAAAAATGTTTTCAAAGAAATTAAGAGTGTCAGGTACATAAAAAAAAAAAAACTTTCAACTTCACACTTTATAAAGTAAATGCTGTAAACCACTTGAATAATAGTTAGAAATCAACTGAGCTTTGCGCCATCACACCTCGGATCACCCCAATTCCTACACCTTCACACCTCAGATCACCCCAATTCCTGCACCATGACACCTCAGATCAGCCCCAATTCCTGCACCATGACACCTCAGATCAGCCCCAATTCCTGCACCATGACACCTCAGATCAGCCCCAATTCCTGCTCTTTCATACCTCAGATCAGCCCCAATTCCCGCTCCTTCACATCTCAGATCAGCCCCAATTCCTGCACCATCACACTTCAGATCAGCCCCAGTTCCTGCTCCTTCACACCTCAGATCAGCCCCAATTTCTGCACCATCACACTTCAGATCAGCCCCAGTTCCTGCTCCTTCACACCTCAGATCAGCCCCAATTCCTGCTCCTTCACACCCCAGATCAGCCCCAATTCCTGCTCCTTCACACCTCAGATCAGCCCCAATTCCTGCTCCTTCACACCTCAGATCAGCCCCAATTCCTGTTGCTTCACACTTCAGATCAGCCCCAATTCCTGCACCATCACACCTCAGAACAGCCCCAGTTCCTGCTCCTTCACATCTCAGATCAGCCCCAATTCATACACCATCACACCTCAGATCAGCCCCAGTTCCTGCTCCTTCACACCTCAGATCAGTCCCAGTTCCTGCTCCTTCACACCTCAGATCACCCCAATTCCTGCTCCTTCACACCTCAGATCAGCCCCAATTCCTGCTCCTTCACACCTCAGATCAGCCCAAATTTCTGCACCTTCATACCTCAGATCAGCCCAATTCCTGCACCATCACACCTCAGATCAGCCCAATTCCTACACCATCACACCTCAGATCAGCCCAATTCCTACACCATCACTCTTAAGATCAGCCCAATTTCCTGCACCTTCACACCTCTGATCAGCCCAATTCCTTCACCTTCACACTTGAGATCAGCCCAATTCCTGCACCATCATACCTCAGATATAACTGTCTCTCTAATGTTTTATAACTGGCTCTGTGAGTAATGCTTTACAACTGGGTTTGTTAGAACTGCAAAGCCAGTTATAAAGCATTACAGAGCCTGTTATAAAGGAGTATTGCTTTATAACTGGATTTTTGATTATTACTTTTTGTAGTCCTTCCAAAGCCTGTTAAATGCTTCATCCACAGTCAACTTTCCTGGGTATAATGGTCTCGAGCCAGCACAGGGCTGCTGAGGGAGAGGAGTGTTTCGGAGATAGCAGGTACACAACGATTAATCAGAGTGCATTAACTGAGGAAAATAAAAGTTCATAATTACTATTAGCAAAAGGAGCGCTCTGGCTTGGAACATCTGATCAGGAGCATCAGATCTGACCTCTTCACTGGTGGGAAAGGAGGTGGGCATACACCAACTGCACTGCTTTTCCTATAAGTGGCCACAGCACCTCACCGCCTTTCATGTGCAGCGAGGTGCTGGAAGTGCAGACAAGCTTTGGATGCTGGTGTCAGGTAAGCAAAAGCTGAGCGATAAGGACACCCTGTCCCTGAGTTTACTCAGACCAGTTGAGAGCAGAACCGGGTCACAATAGTAACAGCCAGACAGGAAGGCACTAAATTATGAGCAGGATCAAGATCAGAGAGAAGCAGAGGTACATGAAGGCAATAAGGTACAGAATTGATGGCAGAATCTTGGTCAAGAGTTCGGGCTGAGGTTGGTAACCCAGGTAGGCAGCAGGAATAGACATAAACAGGCAGGGGTAGTCCAGAGGCAGATCAGTTTTAAAAAAATGGGTCAACAGCACAATCAAACAGGGTTCAGGATCAAGGATAAGAGATACCAGTGAAAAAAAAAACATCCAGCAATGATCGCATGCCGGCCTCAAATTTAAATAGTCTACTAGGCATTATAATCTGTAGTGGACATGCCTGTGTATCCACGGGGTACATATTCCGTTGTGTGAGCATGTACATACTTGCACACTCAGTTAAGCTTCCATGAATGAAAATATGTGCACATTTATACACTTGTGAAGGTTCCAGACATTACCTTCAGTTATAAGAACTAATTTTTTCCCCCCAGATCAAAGCAGAGAAACCTGGCTACCTTGTCAGTAGCACAGCTTTGCTTCTTACCAGTCCCTCTGACTCTGTCTCCAAAGCTCTCCTGACTTTCTTAGCTTACTCAGCCTTTAGTGGCAGTGCCCTGTTGAACAGCCCACACCTGGACTCTGCATAAGGGTTCTCTTCCTGGTTGAGATCTCCTGTCAATTGAATCCTGGCTGGGGCACCTCTGACCCCTGGTTGAGACGTCCTGTCTCCAACATGCAAGCTGTCTCCAAACTGGGAGCCCTGAGCTATCCTCAGGCTTAAGTATATATTGGCCCTGCATACCTGTGTACTCACACAGGCTGCAGGCATCCAGTAAAATCGAGACACAGGATTGAAAGCTCTGTCCCACCAAAGACATTGTAGAACCTTCAAGTTCCAGGCCCCAGTCCAGGTTTACAAAATCCAAAGAAAGCCTAAACACAATTTTCTCTGCTCAGAAGCAAAAGTCTGAAACCTTCCATTAAGCCTTAAAGCGGAGGTTCACACAAAAGTGAACCTCCGCTTTTTGGATCCCTCGCCCCCTCCGATTTCACATTTGACACCTTTCAGGGGGGAGGGGGAGGGGGTGCAGATACCTGTCTGAGACAGGTAATTGTACCATGTCCCGGTTCGGATCCCCGCAGGGAATCCAGCCTGGCACGTCACCCCCCCCCACTGTCTTCTGGGAAACACTGTTCCCAGGAGAGAGCGGGGACCAGTGACGGTGCGCCGCGATCCTCGAGCATGCGCAGTAGGGAAATGGGCAGTGAAGCCATAAGGCAGAGGACCGAGTGATGGCTCAGCCTCGTCTGCTGACATCGCGGGCACGCTGGACAGGTAAGTGTCCATTTTTTAAAACTGAGCAGCTGCCGTATTTGTAGCTGCTGGCTTTAAAAAAAAAATTCAGCCCAACCTCCGCTTTAAAGGAAGCCTGTGTCATTTCCTACTAGATTTTGCACAGCGGCTGGACCTCGTCCTGTCACAACACTTTAACGAAAATCATGGTTATAGCTTCTTTGGAGTGATATAAAAAATTTAAAATGTTTTGGTAAAAAAAAACTAATAGGTAATAGTTCACCTTTTAAAATATGACAAAAAGGGTGGACTAATTGTCTAGTGCAGCCTAATAAGTAAGGAGAACTGTTAATAATGATATTTCTCATGAAAAAAAGATCAAAATAGCAATTTTGACCTTTATAAAAAGGCTCTTTAAATGTTACGTTCTCTGCAATGAGATGTCATTAACTGCCAATAAAGAAATATTGGAAGGAAAGGAAATGATACTTAAAGTGTAGGCGTAGGAAAACATATACATTATTGTGAACCATCTTACCAGCCAAAATGAGCCAGAGACCCCTGGCAGACATTTGATCTGACCATTTACTTTTCTGCACTGTGGTCAAAGCAATAAAATTTGCTCAAAACTGAGCTAGGATAATTAAGGAGCAGTGGCTAATTCATAAAATCATCTTCATCTTCCCCTAAATTATATGCAAAAGGGAGGAATTGGGGTTGGGAGGGCTATATGGGGTGTGAGTCAGGCTGTAGAATTTCTGTCCGGTATTTTTCACCATTTGTTTCCCTACTGACTGAGCAGTCCTTCCCACTTACTGGAAGAACAGGAAGTAATGGACAATTTCTCCAAAGAGTACACAAACAAAAACACATTTGTGGTAGACCTAGGAAGGTTTAGATTGGGGGTGCCTAAGACAGTTATGTATGCGGCCCAACACAAAATCGTAAACTTCTTAAAAATTTGGATTTTTTATTTAGAATTTTTTGTAAAAATGCATTTACACTTAGCGGAAGCGTCAGAAGAAAAACAGTGTCTCTTTACTGGACTTTTATAAGTTGTAATCTTCCCAAAGAAAAATATCCCACTCTTCACCATCTCGCCTTATTAATGTCATCAGTTTTAAGCAGCACCTACAGTTGTGCTCAAAAGTTTGCATATCCTGGCAGAAATTGTGACATTTTGGAATTAATATGGAAAATATGACTGATCATGAAAAAAAATAAAAACTTTTATTTAAGAATAGCAATCACATGAAGCCATTTATTATCACATCGTTTTTTGGATCCTTTTTAAATCATAATGATAACAGAAATCACCCAAATGGCCCTGATAAAACGTTTATATACCCTGGAATGTTTGGCATTGGTACAGACACAGAAGGTGGCACACACAGGTTAAAATGGCAATTAAATGTTCATTTCCCACATTTGTATCTGTGTATAAATAGTCAATGAGTGTGTTAGCTCTCATGTGAATGCACTAAGCAGGCTAGACACTGAGCTATGAGGAGGTAGAAAATAACAGTCAAAAGACCTGCGTAACAAGGTAATGCAGCTTTACAAAGATGGAAAAGGATATAAAAAGAGATCAAAAGCCTTGAATATGCCAGTCAGTACTGTTTAATAACTTATTAAGAGGTTGACAATTAGGGGCTCTTTTGATACAAAGCCAGGGTCAGGTAGACCAAGAAAGATTGCAGCCACAACTGGTGGTGCAAGAATTGCTCAGGATACAAAGAAAAGCCCACAGGTAACCGCAGGAGAAATACAGGCTGCTCTCCAAAAAGACGATTCAAGCATACTTGAACAAAAAATAGCTGCATGGTTGAGTTGTCAGAAAGAAGCCTTTAATGCACCAATGCCAAAAAAAAGCCAATGAGGCATGTCAAGGTGTTGGGCGTATTGCAACCAGATTTTTTTTGTGGAACTTGTACAGTAAAGGCTTCTTTCTGGCAACTTGACCATGCAGCTCTTTTTTTTAAGTATCATCGTATTGTTCTCCTTAAAAACAACCACACCATCTTTTTCCAGAGCGGCCTGTATTTCTCCTGAGGTTACCTATGGGATTTTCTATGTATCCCAAACAGTTCCTGTGGCAGTTGTGGCTGAAATTTTTCTTGATCTACCAGACCTTGGTTTGGTATCAAGAGATCCCCAAATTTTCCACTTATTAAGTGATTGAACAGTGTTGACTGGCATATTCAAGGCTTTGGATATCTTTTTATATCCTTTTGCATCTTTGTAAAGTTTCATTACCTTGTTACGCAGGTCTTTTGACTGTTCTAACAAACTCATTGACTATTTATACACAGACACTAATTGTGATTTAAAAAGCCACAAATGTGGGAATCTAACCTTTATTTGCCATTTTACCTGTGTGTACCACTTGTTGTGTCTGTACCTAGGCAAAACATTTCAGGGTATATAAACTTTGTATCAGGGCCATTTGGGTGATTTTTGTTATCATTATGATTTAAAAAGGATCCAAAAAAAGAAACATGCGATAATAAATGGCTTCATGTGATTGCTATCCTTAAATAAAAGACAGTTTTTTGGCATGATCAATATAATATTAATATAATGTTAATATAATAAAATGTATGTTATAATGTATGTTTTGTAACTGGAAATATACACACTGTACGTCCATAGATAACCATACATTCTTGTTGTTGGGGGAGTCCATCATCTTAGACTCAGTGACAATCCAGTTTTTTTTTTCATTTACTGTGCATAAAATAGAAAAAGTATTACATTTGCCTACAGTTCTTTTAGCACAATTTTTGCCAAAAATTGACTTTATTTCTTTAAAAAAAAACAGCATTCTAGTTACGGTTTTGCAGCCCTTAACTTTTAAATTAGAACAAATAACATGGGAAAACGGAAGCAAGAATACTGTGTAGTATGGGTAATTAAAACAACATTAATCTTTCCATTTACCAAGCCACTGTTAAGTACCAAATGAATGGATGTTTGCAAACTACTAAGCTGATCATTGTTGTCTTCAGTGGAAATACCCATAGTAATTAAATCTTGCTGTAACCTCCTGTTCCTTTCAGAAGTAAAACAGATTGACTATAGCCAGCATTACATTGCATACAAGGTGAACCTTCAATATTTAAACACATGAAACTGCTGAAATTACCATGTGTTCAAATAAATCATATACTTGATTCTAAATGTGTTATGGCTAGGAGTTATTAATCAAACTAATGAATACCTAATGATTCTTCTGTGAGCAGTTGGCGGATAATTATAATATTATAGTTGGCATATAGTTTTGTTTATACATTTTTGGATTTGTGTGGCAGGCTTTAAAAAATGTAAATATGTTTTTAATTTCTTTTTTTTTACTGATTTAAATTAATTTTATGTACACACACATATATATATATATATATATACATATACAGTATATATACACTCACCGGACACTCCTTAGGTACACCTTGCTAGTACATGGTTGGACCCCCTTTTGCCTTCAGAACTGCCTTAATTCTTCGGGGTATAAATTCAACTTGGTGTTTGAAACATTCCTCAGAGATTTTGGTCCTTATTGATATGATAGCATCACACAGTTGCTGCAGAATTGTTGACTGCACATCCATGATGCGAATTTCCTGTTCCACCACATCTCAAAGGGGCTCTATTGGACCATTAGAGTACAGTAAACTCATTGTCATGTTCAAGAAATGAGTTTGAGATGACATGAGCTTTGAGACATGGTGCATTATCCTGCTGGAAGTAGCCGTCAGAAGATGGGTACACTGTAGTTAGGGATGACCCGAACACCCCCCCCCCCGTTCGGTTCGCACCAGATCCTTCGAACGGACCGAACATTCGCGCAAACATTTAGAACCCCATTGAAGTCTATGGGACTCGAACGTTCGAATTCAAAAGTGATAATTTTAAAGCCCAATATGCAAGTTATTGTCGTAAAACGGGTTTGAGAACCCAGGTCTTGCCCCAGGGAACATGTATCAATGTAAAAAAAAGTTTTTAAAACAGTAGTTTTTTCTGGAGCAGTGATTTTAATGATGCTTAAAGTGATTTTTTTTCTTTTAAATATCGTACCAACTGGGTGTCTATAGTATGCCTGTGAAGTGGCACGTGTTTAGAACTGTCCCTGCACAAAATTAGATTACTATACGAAAAAAAGTAATTTAAAACTACTTGGGTCTTTAATGTAATGTCTGGTCCCTACAATATGGATGAAAATCATTGAGAAAAATAGCATGGGTTTCCCCCACCCTCCCCCCAGGTCAGTACAAGCCCCTATGGCCCTATATACCGTATTTATCTTCATATAGCACGCCCTGTCGTATAGCGTGCACCCCCAACCTGGAAGGGAAATTTCAGGAAAAAAAGAATATACTTACAGTTTGAATGCCCCTTGTCGGTGTCTTGCCCGGCGTCCATCGGCGGCCTTGTCCAGTCCGGCGTCCGTCTGCGGCCTTGGTGGTGTCCTCCCCGCTTCTCCCGCTCTGTATTCGAGTCGATCCCCACTTCCCGCTCTGTGTTTGAACGCCGCCGCCGACATATACCAAGCACAGTACACTCGGGCACGCTCAGCCACGCTCGGCTTCTCTCGTATAAAGGCTAGGAGGCGGCACAGAGCGTGACCACAAAGGGAGCCGAGCCTGGCCGAGTGTACTGCGATCGGTATATGTCGGCGGCGGCGTTCAAACACAGCGCTGAAGCGGGGATCGGCGTATATCGCGCACCAACGATTTTCCCCTGATTTTAAGGGGGAAAAAGTGCACGGTATACACCGATAAATACGGTACTTTGAACAGCAGTATATAGGCGGTGTAAACAAGACAGGGACTGTAGGTTTGTTGTTAAGTAGAATCTGTTTGAACTGGTACTTTTTTAAAGTGTAGCTCCAGCCATAAAATCTATTTTAAGCTTTTCTGAAAACATAGAGAAGGGTTATCACCCCTGTAAAAATGTTACAGGGGTGATAACCCTTCTCTATGTTTTCAGAAAAGCTTAAAATAGATTTTATGGCTGGAGCTACACTGTCTGTGTGTTTTGCTGTCTGTGTGCATCTTTTCAGAAGATTTCAATTCACTTTCTGTCCCGATGACAAATTATTTTTTGAAAATGTTTTTTTTTTTGTGAAACATGAATTGGTGATAAAGCATCAGTAGACAGGAGACACCTCTTACAGAAGAGAATTTCCCTTCCTAGGGGTAGATTTTCTCTCACTTCCTGTTGTCTCCTTCCGTTTGCAAGTAGGAGTCCTTTGTAAGTTGGATGTTTGAAAGTAGGGGCCTGCCGTATATACTCTGCAGAAATTTGGGCCCTAGGTGTTGGTGTTGCCACATCACATCACAGTTAGTCTTGGTGAGCGCTGGAACGCCTGCTGTGTGAACTATTATATCAAGCATTGTAATTACATGCCATTGTTGAACAGTGGTAGAAAAATTGGGCCTTTGGCGCTGTTGCCACAACACTGTAAGTCCTCACAGTTACTCTTGGTGGGCTCAGGAATGGGCCCTGCTCTGAAATATTAGATCAAGAATTGTAAATACATACCCCTGTTGAAAAGGGGCAGAAAAATTGGGCCTTTGTTGGTGGTGGTGCTGGTGCCACAACTCTGTAAGCCCACACAGTTACTCTTGGTGGGCACAGAAATGGGCCCTGCTGTGAAATATTAGATCAAGAATTGTAATTACATGCCCCTGTTGAACAGGGGCAGAAAAATTGGGCTTTTGTTGGTGGTGGTGGTGCTGGTGCCACAATACTGCAACTCCTCACAGATACTCTAGTTGGAGCGCAGGAATGAGCCCATGGGGAAGGGGTTAATTATGTTCCCTAGGTGTGTTCTAACTGAAGGGGGGGTGGGATTGACTAGTGGAAATGACAGATCGCTGTTCATACATTGTATGAACAGATGAACAGTAATTTCTCCCTCTGACAGGACCGGGAGCTGTGTGTTTACACACACAGTTCCCGGTTCTCGCTCTGTAGCGTTCGATCGCGCCCGCCGGGCACGTGCGTTGGCACCAGGGCTGAGCAGGGGGCACGCGCCCCTAATGGCTGAAATGCGAGATGACGTAATATTACGCCGTTTCGCGCAGCCGAGCTGAACTGCCGTCGTAAAACTGTTTTACGGCGGCTGGTCGTCTAGTGGTTAAGATACTGGCCAGTTACTGCTCCACAGTAAGCAGCCAAAAATACAACAGAAAATCTCAAGGAGTATGATAGTACTTAGTAAGCCAGAGTTGATTACAGCAATTGATTAGATGCAATATACGTACTTTACAATACAATACAATACAATACTTTACAATGCATCAGCACTTTGCTACACTTAGAGGCATTTCTCTTCTCTTTTATACTCAGTTGCGACATGACGCTGCTCTTATTTCAAGACATTGCTTGTAAATCAAGTCAAAATGTATTAAAATATTTTGCTTGTCTTGCAAAACGCTCAAAGTTACTCTCAAACCAAGGTTTCACTGTATTGTATTTACTTAAATGTCCTTTATCTTATATTTTCTCTGTAATCTTTATATCTGGACACATGTACATTCTGTATAAACAGGGATTTATGAATGTGGGAGCTCAAAATGTCTCTTCTAGCATATGCAGGGAAGAAATAAATAAAGGCAGTATTACTATAAATGTTATATATTGGAAATGTGAGTGAGGTTCAGTCAACCAAATGGTGAAAGTACTAACATGAAAGTTCTATGAAGGATGCAAAGGAGCTCTAATAATATGCATATAGAAAAAGGTCCCAAACACTGTACACCTAGCAAAGCTATTAGTAAATGGGTAAAAGTATCCTCAACCAGCTTCATCCAAAGCCAAGACTCCTATTCCATCCCACCCACGGGCCTAATCATGGAGTCTGAGTCTGCTTTCACCTGTTTACTAATGGCTTTGTTAGGTGTGTGGTGTTTGGGACCTGTTTTTATGCATATGCACAATACAGTATGTGAGGAGCTAGACGGACTCCTGCCCAGCCAACACACGTTGCAGGAAACACTGTTTGGATTTACAAGGAAGTGAAACCTTACATTTTATGAGGTTATAGCTCTAATCACATGTCAAGGCTTTAATAAAAAAAAAAATACAAAAGAAGCATTTTTTGTTTTATGTACCAGATTTGTTCAATAAGTAAGACAAAAGTCAATTGATTTATTGTTAAGCTGAAGTGGATATGAACCCACCCTTGTATTCCCTTTCTCCTCTGAATGGAAACAGAAAGATCCAATATATCTTTTTCTCCTAGCCAGAGAAGAATGAAAAAACAAACAAACAAAAAAAAAAAACAGTCGGTAATAAAAAATAAAGATAAAATAGCTCAATTGGACCTTGATCTAAGTCAGTGTCTGGGTCTAGTCAAGGGCCAGGGCCTGAGGTCAAGGTGGGTGTGTTTTAGGTAGGATTAAAGGAAAACTATATAGTGTCAGTTTTTGACAATGATCAGTATTTATTCTGGGGCTTTCTACCGGTACAAAAAACGAATAATATACAAACAAGTAGTATCGTCATGAACATAAAGAGTAGGATAATTTGAAATATATATATATAAATATATATATATATATATATATATATATATATATATATATATATATATATATATATATACTGTATATTGGTGATAATAATCACAAGAAATATACAGCTAGGGTTTAACCTTTTGTTTTCTCTTTTTTACTATTTTGGGCCAGTTTCCCTTTGCTAATAATAAAGCTCATGCCCTCACCACAGTCCAGCTTTCCAGTGAACACTGGAGGGGCAGAGCAAAGAGCCAGTGACTGACAGTCAACGGCTCTTTGCGGACTAAAGGCTGAGAACTGAGCAGTCAGTGGTCATTGATCACTTGGTTCTCAATCTTAGAGCCGGCGGGGTACATATGCATGATTTATGCTGCATCCATCTAGGTGAGTATAAGTGGTTTTGTTTTCACAAGCCCAAACTTCTCTTTTAATGCCATGTTAAAAGACCTTCTCTTTAAAAAAAAAAAAAAAGCTTGCAAATGAATCTTGATAAAGGCTAGAAAAAAAATAACAAGATTCAGCTTCCTTAGACTTGATTTGAGTTTGGCTATTTTCAATAGACATGTGCATTCGTTTTCGTTAGAATGCATTTTCGTCCGAAAATCATTTTTTTTCGTTATCGTTTTAACAAATGATAACGAAAGCGCAAGAAACTAAAACCGAAAGATCCGACATAAAAAATGCTTTATTTTCTTTTTCGTTGCGATAAAAATTCGATATAGAGAGATTCGACATTAAAGGGAAAAGATTCGACATTATAGGGAAAAGATTCGACATTATAGAGAAAAGATTTGACACTATAGAAATAATAGATTCGACATTACAGAGATTAGATTTCGATTTATGAGAAAATAGATTCGACATTATTACTAGTCATACAACATTAGAATTCTTGTAGGCGGAATATTCGAACGGAAATGTACGATTCGACGTAAAAATTTGACGTTCCGTCGAATATTCTTTTGACCATTCGACAGAAATCAAGTATTATTGGATTTTCGGACGAAAGCTATTCCCCAACGAAAAATTAAATAAATCAAAACGATTTTCGGGAGTAACTAAATAAATTTATTTCCCAAACGAAAACAAAAAAACGAAACAAAATATTCCAGTCTGCACATGTCTAATTTTCAATGTTATTGAACTCTCCTCTGGGTTCATTGAGCGACCAGCAAAACCATGCCTTGCCCTGTTCATTCATTGCTATTATGTGCAAGAAGGACCAGCAGTCCTACAATATAAATGAGGACCTTCAGAGCCGATACACAATCCCGAGCTTCAGAGATAAAAGTAGCTCAAAACGCTATGAGAGTGTGGGATAATGCCCCGTAAACATAATCGGAAATTCCGACCATGTGTATGCCCCATCGGATTATTTCCTTTGGAAATTCCTAGGAATTCCGTTGGAGTTTAGATAGAGAACATGTTCTCTTTTACTCGGATAGAATTCCATCGGAATTCCGATGACATTTTGGTCAGACAAAGGTTTGACTGTGTGTACGGGGCTTTAGGAAAGTAAAATTGTTTGAGCCCAGATTCACACTGGGCTGCGGAAATGAAGCCGTGCGAGTTCAGCTGGACTCGCACGGCTTCACTCCAGCCCGGCAGTCCCCGATTTCGGACGTGATTTCAGAGACATCTGTGCAGGTTTCTGCACAGATGTCAATGTAAATCGCGGCCCCAGTTCGCAAAAAGTAGTACAGGAACTACTTTTTAAAATCAGTGCAGCGCCGCAGATGCGGCGTCACACCGATTAGGACAGTGCCATTGCCGACAATTGCTGGCAAATGCCGCCGATTTGAGATGCGATTTCACACGTCAAATCGCATCTCAAATCATACCCAGTCTGAACCAGGGCTTACTGTTTCCCTTAGACAAAACGGAGGGTACGTTTTTATTTTTCTCAGACTTCGCCTAGGTTCACACTGGGTACGATTTAGTTCGATTTGAGATGCGATTTCACATGTGAAATCGCATCTTAAATCGGCGGCATTTTCCGGCAATTGCCGGCAATGACACTGTCCTAATCGGTGCGACGCCGCATCTGATTAAACCTGTCATCAAATTACCTTTTAGATGATTTGAAATTGCAGTTTTAAATATTACTGAAAGTAAACCTGACGTCAGTCCAAATATATTTTACCGATTGGATTTACATGTACAGCATTTAAAGCCCTTTTCTGATAAACACCTTCTTTTCACATGAGTCATTTGTCAATGTCGGTGAATTATTAAAATGACATGTGAGATAAGCCCTTAACACATTCTGAGTGCAAATGTTACATCATAAATCATTATTACAGCTGATAGACAAAAAAGGATATCTTTCAGTTGTGGGTAATTTAGGCTATATCTGCATAAAATCATGAAACCATGATCTTCTTCAAACAACTGTAATTAGAGTTAATTAACCAATTACATGTCTCTGTGAAAACTATTAACAAGTCTTAAAAATAATTAAAAATAGTAGAAGCCTGTGTACTACATGTCAGCTTCTTTTCAATCTCTGAATAGTAGTTCAGCTTTTAATAAGCTGCTTTTGTCATATACCTATAAAAAAAACATCAGTCTTTTAAGTGTAATGACAACCAATGGCAGTATTTAATGCTTTTAGAGTATGATTCATAGATTAATGGAAATGTGCTGGGAGACCTTTGTTGTGACTTCTCTGTAATGGATATATGTCAATTTATAGCTTTGCTGCTGGGATCACCAAGATTACACAATTATCATTGCTTCAAATCTAAATGAAAATGTCATTGGCAGAACAGGGTTAAGGTTTTAAATCTTCAGCATTTCCTAACAAAAGGAACTAGTATTCATACCTATACAACAAGTGATATTGTTTGCGCTGTGGTGGTGATGCCTAAAGGGTGATGGGAAAGGGGAAGTGAAGTAGTAAACTAGGTGAATACAATAAGTGACAAAAATGTATAAATATATAGAAAAAATTCTATAAAACACAATGTGAACAAAGTAACAGTAAATAACAGTGACCGTGTCATCTATAAAGATGTGTGGTGGACATAATAGAATGCATGGTCAAACTCAGTCCTGCAGACAAAACCAAATAAAAGAAGAAAGTCCAACTTAATCATGCAACTCGGTGCAGCAAGTGAAATCTGGTGTGAAGTCAAAAGGAGATGTTCCAGCAGCCAAATGAGTGAAGGTGCAATGGAGGATTCCAAAACGTGCAGCCCACACCTCTAGTGATCCTATCAGCTTACCTCAAGGCTATCTGATATAGCCAGAAAGATAGGGCATCAAACTCTTGATGAATGGAAGCCTCAAATCCGATGGTGCATGGAAGGGGAAAGTACAAAAAAACAAACATAGAGTAGTCCTGTCACCACTGGAGGGATTCCTGCTAGCAATCAAAAGATGTGCACTTACACAGAGTGGTGAAAGGGGGTGCCTATCTCCACGAGCAGCGAGCTCGTCAGGTGCTGCTCTGCTGCCGCTGTTTGGCTAGATGTTGATCCGCCGATACTCAAACGATGGTGTTTGAAACAAAAATAGGAGGGCACATCGCATAATACCGCAAAATAAAGATTTAATAAACAAAGCACAAAATAAAAACTCACATAAAGTCAGCTGAGGCGGTCATACATCCACGAGCAGCGAGCTCGTCTACCGTTCGTCAGGTGTAAAGGGTCCAGTGCTCCAATCCCGACGCGTATTCGTCACACCACGTGACTTCATCAGGGGATAGCACTTGGATACTGGTCTGAGTTTAAATAGGGTCTGCGGAATAGGACGCCCGGCGGCCATTTTCCCGAAGTCAGCATGCAATTCAGCTAAGGACAGCAAGCACTCCTCCTCGTACCGTCCCACCCAGGTGGCATCTAATCAGAGATGTTGTTAGGTCTCACAATGGGAGGCGTCCTGGTCTAGGCAGACCCGAATACAAACCAGACTCAAAATTAACATAATATATAAAAAAAAAGGTGTGTAAAACGGAATGATAAAATATGGATGATTTAAACCACAAACACGCTCAGACACCCTCCATGGGATCCCAGCATGTCTAAATGGTAAACAGAGCCAAACTGAAAAATAGTAAAAATGCCTCTAATAGAGGGTTGTGGGGGAAAAAAAACCCAATGGACATCCTCATTGGGTGTAATGATGGATGGCAGGGATGATAGGAGATACAAAAAATAATACATAATAGTAAAATATGGGATAAAATATAAAAGGTAAAAAGTAAAAAATCTGTGAAATCAGATTAAGAATATACACATATATGCAAGTGACATACACATATATATATATGGATATATACACATAGAGGGGAGCACTCTCCCTCTGCTCAGGGAAAATTCTAACAGTCCTCTACTGATGTAGAAAAGTAGTATGTATCGAGTAAAAAAACCGAACAGAGCACTGTACACAGCTGCACCCGACACACGGCTAACAAAGACCTACATGGAATGGTAAAGGACAGATCATGGCTAGGGATGAATGGAGCTAGGGAATATAACCTGGAAAGTCAAGAGGAAGGGATCCTAGAAGTCACTCAGGAAGCAGTTAAGGTCGAACTCAATATTGAGTCCTTTGGGCCTGAGAGTATCCATACAAAAGATATATTTGGATTCGAGCTGGCTCAGGGACCTAACTTTGTGACCCCCTCGCCATGGTCTGGAATAAGGAACTATCCCCCAAAATTTAAGCTGTGATGGATCTTTCCGATGAACTTTGACAAAGTGACGTGATACACTGTGGTTAGTGAACCCGCTTTCTATATTCTTAACGTGTTCTTTAATGCGGATTCGCAGAAGCCGCTTAGTACGGCCAATATATTGAAGGCCACAGCTGCATTCTAGGGCATAGACTGCACCCTCTGTGTTACATCCAATAAAGTCTCTTACTTCATATTGTGTGTCATTGCTATTAGACTTGAATGTAGTGACTTTAATATTTGGTCGTTTAGTATGTATGCAAGAGTAACATCTTTTACAAGGGTAAAATCCTTTGCCAGTAAAGAAAGAAAACAATTTCTTCGGGGGATCTATCACACTCTTGACCAGTTGGTCCCGCAAAGTGGGGGCCCTTTTATAGATGAAGCTCAGTTTGTCTGGTAATAGGGCTCGAAGGTCCTTGTCAGCCTTCAGAATATGCCAGTGACGTTGAATAACCTTTTCTATCTTCTTAAACTGAACGCTGTATTCCATCATCACAGGTACCAAATCCTTCCTAATTGCCGGCTTCTTGTTTTCCAGAAGGTTGCTTCTTGGTAACTTAGATACTTCATCTATTTTTTCCTTGATATACGTATCGTTATATCCCTTTTCAATAAATCTGTCGCCAATTTTTTTGGCCTGAACTTGAAACTCGTCTAGCCTGGTACAGTTGCGTCTTAGACGTACCAGCTGGCCCTTAGGTATATTGAAGAGCCAGTTTTTATGGTGGCAACTAGTGATGGGGAGGTAGCTATTGCGGTCTACGTTTTTAAAGAAAGTCCTTGTGTCAAAAGTCCCATTATTCCTAGAAATTTCTAAGTCCAGGAAGGGTATGGTATGTCCTATCTGCCATGTCAATACGATATTTTTGGAGTTGATGTTCAAACTCTCAAAAAAGGCAACAAGGGACTGGTGGTCTCCTTTCCATAAGATAAAGATATCGTCGATATACCTTTTATATAGCAAAAGGTCAGTAGGCTGGTTGGTGAAAATCGACTCCTCTTCCCATTTAGACATGAAGAGACCCGCGACGCTGGGTGCGAATTTTGCCCCCATTGCCACCCCGGTCTTTTGCTGGTAATATTGATTCTTGTACCAGAGGTGGCTATGTTTAAGACAGAAGTCCAAGCATTTGATAATGTACTTCCTCTGTACACATGGGAGCTCTGTATAGTTGTGAAGCCCCCATTTGGTGGAATCGCAGGCTAGATGATGGGGAATGATGGTGTAGAGTGACGATACGTCTGCTGTTGCCATCAAAAGTGGTCCGGCCTCATTCGTCTCGTCCAGAAGTTGCAGCATGTCTTTCGTATCCTTAAGATAAGCGCGTGTATTCTGGACGGCCGGTTGAAGAAACCGGTCTACATATTGCCCAAGTCTGGCTGTGATGGAATCTATCCCGTTCACTATAGGTCTAAAGGGAGGGTTATCTTTATCTTTGTGGATCTTGGGTAGGGCATAGATGATGGGGGTTCTGCAAGCCTCGGGGATCAGATATCTAGCCTCTGAAGTAAGAGACACACAATATGAAGTAAGAGACTTTATTGGATGTAACACAGAGGGTGCAGTCTATGCCCTAGAATGCAGCTGTGGCCTTCAATATATTGGCCGTACTAAGCGGCTTCTGCGAATCCGCATTAAAGAACACGTTAAGAATATAGAAAGCGGGTTCACTAACCACAGTGTATCACGTCACTTTGCCAAAGTTCATCGGAAAGATCCATCACAGCTTAAATTTTGGGGGATAGTTCCTTATTCCAGACCATGGCGAGGGGGTCACAAAGTTAGGTCCCTGAGCCAGCTCGAATCCAAATATATCTTTTGTATGGATACTCTCAGGCCCAAAGGACTCAATATTGAGTTCGACCTTAACTGCTTCCTGAGTGACTTCTAGGATCCCTTCCTCTTGACTTTCCAGGTTATATTCCCTAGCTCCATTCATCCCTAGCCATGATCTGTCCTTTACCATTCCATGTAGGTCTTTGTTAGCCGTGTGTCGGGTGCAGCTGTGTACAGTGCTCTGTTCGGTTTTTTTACTCGATACATACTACTTTTCTACATCAGTAGAGGACTGTTAGAATTTTCCCTGAGCAGAGGGAGAGTGCTCCCCTCTATGTGTATATATCCATATATATATATGTGTATGTCACTTGCATATATGTGTATATTCTTAATCTGATTTCACAGATTTTTTACTTTTTACCTTTTATATTTTATCCCATATTTTACTATTATGTATTATTTTTTGTATCTCCTATCATCCCTGCCATCCATCATTACACCCAATGAGGATGTCCATTGGGGTTTTTTTCCCCCACAACCCTCTATTAGAGGCATTTTTACTATTTTTCAGTTTGGCTCTGTTTACCATTTAGACATGCTGGGATCCCATGGAGGGTGTCTGAGCGTGTTTGTGGTTTAAATCATCCATATTTTATCATTCCATTTTACACACCTTTTTTTTATATATTATGTTAATTCTGAGTCTGGTTTGTATTCGGGTTGTATTCGGGTCTGCCTAGACCAAGACGCCTCCCATTGTGAGACCTAACGACATCTCTGATTAGATGCCACCTGGGTGGGACGGTACGAGGAGGAGTGCTTGCTGTCCTTAGCTGAATTGTATGCTGACTTCGGGAAAATGGCCGCCGGGCGTCCTATTCCGCAGACCCTATTTAAACTCAGACCAGTATCCAAGTGCTATCCCCTGATGAAGTCACGTGGTGTCACGTGGTGTGACGAATACGCGTCGGGATTGGAGCACTGGACCCTTTACACCTGACGAACGGTAGACGAGCTCGCTGCTCGTGGATGTATGACCGCCTCAGCTGACTTTATGTGAGTTTTTATTTTGTGCTTTGTTTATTAAATCTTTATTTTGCGGTATTATGCGATGTGCCCTCCTATTTTTGTTTCAAACACCATCGTTTGAGTATCGGCGGATCAACATCTAGCCAAACAGCGGCAGCAGAGCAGCACCTGACGAGCTCGCTGCTCGTGGAGATAGGCACCCCCTTTCACCACTCTGTGTAAGTGCACATCTTTTGATTGCTAGCAGGAATCCCTCCAGTGGTGACAGGACTACTCTATGTTTGTTTTTTTGTACTTTCCCCTTCCATGCACCATCGGATTTGAGGCTTCCATTCATCAAGAGTTTGATGCCCTATCTTTCTGGCTATATCAGATAGCCTTGAGGTAAGCTGATAGGATCACTAGAGGTGTGGGCTGCACGTTTTGGAATCCTCCATTGCACCTTCACTCATTTGGCTGCTGGAACATCTCCTTTTGACTTCACACCAGATTTCACTTGCTGCACCGAGTTGCATGATTAAGTTGGACTTTCTTCTTTTATTTGGTTTTGTCTGCAGGACTGAGTTTGACCATGCATTCTATTATGTCCACCACACATCTTTATAGATGACACGGTCACTGTTATTTACTGTTACTTTGTTCACATTGAGTTTTATAGAATTTTTTCTATATATTTATACATTTTTGTCACTTATTGTATTCGCCTAGTTTACTACTTCACTTCCCCTTTCCCATCACCCTTTAGGCATCACCACCACAGCGCAAACAATATCACTTGTTGTATACCTTTTATTGTCCATTTGGATAGACCTATTCTTTGTTTGCTGCAGTATACCTCCCGTGCCCCTTTCCCACGGCCCCTTTCCCACGGTCCAATCCCTTTTCACCCATTTCAGCGCAGGAGTTTCACCTATCACTCCTAGTATTCATACCTGTTAATTCTTACAGCAGGTCATACTGCATGAAACCTTCTTGAATGAATGAATGAAAAACGTATATAGCGCGGCACATGCAAACTAAATCGCCTCTGGGCGCTGGTTGTTCCTGTCTCTCATGGCCTCAAAAGAGCAGAGTTTTAATCCGTCTTCTGAAGGTCAGGTAGTTTTCCTCCAACCGAATGCTAGCTGGTAAAGCGTTCCATAGTCTGGGACCTTGGAAAGCAAACCTTCTTTCTCCTTTGGACTTGTATCTGGCTTTGGGTACCTTGACCAAATTTTGGTCTGTGGATCGCAGAACGCGATTGGAGTTGTGGGCTTCTATCTTTTCGCATAGATATTGCGGGGCCTTCCCATGGATGCACTCATGAGTCAGGCAGAGTGCTTTAAAAGCAATTCTGTCTTTTACTGGCAACCAATGAAGGGTTCTCAGTGAAGGTGAGATTGATTCCCAGGTTTTTTTTTCCAGTCACAAGTCTGGCGGCCGTATTTTGAACGACTTGCAGACGAGCGATTTGGTACTTAGGGAGTCCGAGGTAAAGGGCATTTGCATAGTCCAGTTTGGAATTCACAATTGTTCCCACCACAACTGCTACGTCTTCTTTGGGAATAAATGGAATAAGTCTGCTTAGTAGGCACAACAGATGGTGAGATCCGCTGACTACTGACCCTATTTGTGCGTTCATTGTCATGTAGGTGTCGAAGATGACCCCGAGACTTTTGACTTTGGAGCTAGGGGTGATGATTTGGCCCAGAATGGGCGGAGGTGTCCAGGTTGTTGCCAGTTGACTCTTGAAGAGAGATCCTAAGAAACTGGGTTTCTAAAAAATTCTAGTGAGTAGAAACATGGAACCACATACAAAGGAAATTATGATACAAAGATCTGTTATTGTCGTATCATCCACTTCAATCCAAAACCTCAGAAGATCAGGACACTCAGAGATCTGAGGTTCCCCAGGTATCTGGTAGAGATCCTTTGGGTGGTGTGTTGGTAATTTCTCACATTCAGATTGCATAGTAGCCTTTCTGTCTTTTGTCTGTTCCAAACTTGGGTCTCTTGCCAATCCTTGGTGTCTTTTAAACCTTTTACTGGTGCACTTTCTTAGCTCAAATTGTGTCTTAGTGTGTGGGCTATACTCCCAGTATAATGTTGGACAAATTTATGGACACATGTACATCAATATCAATATATAGTAAAACACATTCAGTCACTGAAGGTATAGGGAAAGGGGGGGGGGGGCAATATTCATAGGGATGGGTTATGAAGGTGGACTGGTAAGAGTTTTCCAAATAACCCTTATTAACACACAACAGCTTAGGCTGAAAGGGAGAAGGCCACTATTATGAGCCAGCAGTTTGGGGACAGAAGTTTAAGGGCCAGATCCACATACCTGCCCCGCCGGCGCGGCATGTCCCATTTACTCTACACCGCTGTAAGTTACAGCGGCGTATCCTTATCCACAAAGAAATGCCGCTGTAACTTACGGCGGCGTAGCGTAAATGGGCCGGCGTACGCGGGTGTAATTCAAATTTACTAGTGGGGGGCGTGTTTTATTACAATTATGGATGACCCGACGCAAACAGCGCTTTTTTTTAACTGCGCATGCGCCGGACGTATACCAGTGCGCATGTGTGAAATCACGTCGCAAAACATCAATGAAAACGACATGAACGTAACTTACACAAATCCCTATTCGCGAACGGTTTACGCAAACGACGTGAACGACAGAAAAAATGACACTGGCCCAACGTCCATACTTAACATTTAGTACTCCTCTATACAGCTGGGGTATCTTTACGCTGGACCTACGCTTACGCAAACGACGTAAAAACACTGCGCCAGACGTACGTATGTTCGGGGGTCGGCGTATCGACCTCATGTGCATATTCGACGTGGAAGCGCCCCTAGCGTCCAGCGTAAATAGGACACTTTACGACTACTTCGTAGGACGACGTATCTACGCAGAAAACCGGCGTATCTTATTTTGTGGATAGAAAACAATGATACGCCGGCGCAAATTTGAAATTACGGCGGCGGATCTGGAGATCCGCCGCCGTAATTGTTTGTGGATCTGGCCCTAAGAGTTTATATATATGATGTGTGTGAAATAAAAGTACCTCAGAACCTTAACACTTTTAAACAAGGTAGCACCATAACCTCTTCTATTATATCATCTTTTTTTTCCTCTGGACAGCTCAGTTGGAAAGTTGTGCTTTCAATATGCCCAGAAGATAGTGATTCTTGCAGATATGATTCCTTTCCTTTACAACTGAGGGGAGAGCTGTGATCAGAGACTGCATTAGGCAGGCCATACACAGTTTGAATCTTGGCTGATTTAGCAAGATGGTGCCGATTTCACTGACTGAAATTCGAACCATATAAAGCAGGCTGAATGTATCAAGTTGATCGATCAACTTGGGTACAACCAGCATGGCAAGTTTTTACTTGCGATTATCGCTAGCGGATTTTATAGCTGCTAGCAATAATCACAGTTTTCTCCTGGCAGGAAAGGCTTCCCCCGCCCCCCACAGCCAGGAAAATAGAATGACTCGGAAGGAGGGATTCCGGCATCAACACTGTCTGTGCAATCAAGCTAATGTCTTTCCTGCAACCCGTGTATGGCTGGCTATTCTGAATGTTATGATCCCGAGGGCTTTCACACTGGAGCTAGCCTGCACTACCAGGACTGCTCCAAAAGTCCTGCTAGCAGCATCTTTGGAGCGGTGAGAGGAGCAGTGTGTTTACTCCTTCCCATTGAAAACAATGAGAAACCGCAGCTATACCGCCGGCAATGCGCCTCTGCAGAGGCGCATTGCGGGTAGTATTAACCCTTTTTCGGCCGCTAGTGGGGGTTAAGACCGCACCGCTAGCGACCGAATACCGCCGCAATTTCTACGGTGTTACCTATAAAATCTGTATTTTAAGATTTAATATCATCAAGATATGATATGAGTTGAATAAGAGAGTTCTTTCACCAGAATTGAAAGCTTCAATATAATAAACATTTATTAGAGCTTATACAAAGCCCAATCTATCACACAGAACCTATAGTCCCAAACAAGCAGGGAACCGTAGGCCTAAAACACCAACATTTACATGGAGGAAGATACAGCATATTCCTCTAAAACAGAGTACAAACATAAAAAGATATAGTACAAGAGAGTGCAGTTGCTACATGCAAGTAGAAAATACCTACATCATATTTACCCTTTTTAGACCCATCCTTAAGGTCATGACTCCATAAAAGTGCCTCTCTTCCCCTTTTGCTGTGGAGTATATCTCTCTATGCTGACATCCCATTGGTTGGCCTAGCTAGAATCAGGATTGGAGGCCTGACTACATTAGTCCGCCCCCCTTTCATGCAAATCCTGCTGGCTATCTCAGGGCAAGCCATTACATAGACATTCCCAGGGTTAAAAAGGGTGGAGATCTCCCAGCCGGGGGTCCATCACATAAGGTGTTTTATTTCCCTGACTCCGAAATGTCTGGTGGCTATCAAAAGGCTTTGCTATGTGCTAAATGCCATGAATTAGCAAGCTCAATTAACAATATACTCTGTACTCTGAATGCCACTACTAAGAGAAATATATTCATAATCACAACACATATATATTCTTATATATATATACACATAGACACAGACATAGCCATACCTACACATATATATATATATATATATATATATACATATATATATATATATACATATATATATATATACACCCATATCTATCTAATTTAGATTACCAAAAACCATATGGCAACAGATGGCCCCTTGTGGCCAGTTGAGAATATGAGACTTGGCCACACCTACAATAATGGTTTTATGTGTAATCTTTCATTTGAAACTTTTGGCTTTCCGTCTCTCTGAAATGGTATAACTCTTTGAGAAGAAACCAAACTTTTAATCTTTCCGCCTCTACAGTTCATATGTCTGGATCCCAGTATTGGTAGTCATCACTTGTTCTGGATATAATAAGTCCATAATAAAATCATAAGATACCGAACATACAAAAAAACGAAGGGGGAAAAACTGGAGGATCCTTGTTCTCAACCGTCCGATAATAATAATGCGAAAGTCACATGACTTCCGGTTCCGGCGCCGTATGGAGTAGCTGACTCCTTCTTCAGCTCCCGCACCAGACCCCAGAAATCGGCATATAAAGCCGGCAGACCCGCTTCCATCCACCCCCAGCACCATCCGGGTCCCCTCCCAGCACGGCGATGGACAAATTCCTTGAAAAAGGCGGCGCGCGATCGTACGCGGCCGCCGCGGCACGGACGGGGCAGCCGCAAATCGAGGCCCCGGCTTCGGCCTACTCGGATTCGGCCGCAGAATCGAATCCTGCGATGGAGGTGAGCGCTGCTCCAGCCCCTCCACCCCCCTCCCAAGCTGTCCTGCCCTCTCCATCCCCTCTACACACTGGGGATCAGCAGAATATTGAGCTCATAGCTCAAGCAGTGGCCGCCCTGCTGTCTCCCATGATTGCCTCCTCAGTTGAGAGGGCTGTCCACTCAGGCATGCAGAAGATCCAGGCCCAACTGGGGGAACACACATCCAGGCTGAACGAAGCTGAACACCGCATTACCAACATTGAAGAAGAACTCTATCAGACCCAATCCACAGAACAGGCTCAGGACAAGACGAATAAATACATACTCGATAAGCTGGATGATTTGGAGAACAGATCCAGGAGGAGCAACCTGCGTTTCGTGGGCATCCCTGAATCGCTACAACCCTCAGTGCTCTCTGACCTATGCGCCAACCGCATCCCTGCAGCTCTGGGCATCCCAGGCCCCTGCATTGTCGAACGCGCCCACCGTATGGGTCTTTATAACTCTGACCGCAAATCGCCTCGCCCTGTCATCGCTAAGTACCTCAACTATTCAGAGAAGGCCCTCATCCTGCAGAAGTTCAGACAGTCCAGGTCTCTTCAGGTAGATGGCATCAACATCCTGGTTTTTGCAGACTATTCTGTTGAGGTCTCCAAGAGAAGGAAAGCGTTCCAGCAGATCTGCTCAGAACTCCACCGCCTACAGGTTAAATTCACTCTGGCATTTCCGGCGGTTCTGCGACTCAAAGGACCCAACGGGGAACAATTATCTTTCCACGATCCCTCGGCCGCGGAGGCTTTCCTGAGGTCGCTCCGGTCGGGCTCTCACCTCAACCCCCCACCCAGATCATCAACCACAAATCGGGCCCTGGAACATGGTAGCCCACGCAAGGACTCTCCGAAACGCTTCAGAGCATCTGGACCAGACCAGCAACGCGCATCCTCCTCCTGATCTACTCTGGACTTCTACACTTCTTTGCGGTAACTAAGTACCACTCTCGATGTCTCCTGGTCCCCCCCCCGGCCACACGCCTTTCCAGGTTGGGCCTTCGCCCCTCCCTCGCCCGCGAGGGCTCCCGGTAGGCTTACAGTTTCTCCTAAGTTCTTGTTAACCGTTGCCCAATGTAATCCGCATGGGTGTTTTATTGCACTGTGTTCTGCTGTACGTTTGACTTGTATGTGATTTTCTTTCCGTTTCTTCCAGACGGCTCCCTGCTCGGGCCGTACCCCCCCCCACGCTCTACTCCTGCTGCCTCTGCCCCCTGTCTAACTTCACGGGTAAGATACAGCATGGTGGGTCCTGGGTTGGGAGTTGGCCTAATCAGTGACTCCATGCGGAAAAAAGTGAAGTTCCCTGTTTTTGTTTTTTGCTATGTTCACTCCCACTCCCCCCCTCATTTCCCACCACCCCTGCCTTTGTACCTTCGCCCTGCCCTAGACGCACCGTCCACCTCTCCGAGTTCTCTCCAAAACAACAGTCGCTCCGCTCTCTCTCCTTGCTACTCGTCCATGCCATGCTGTACGCCCCCACACTCTGAATCTCCATTTCCTGCCCACATCCCCCTAATAGTCCACCCAACATGAAAATAGTCTCTTGGAATGTCAAGGGGCTACGCTCCCCCAACAAGAGAATGAAAATTTTACGCCACCTTAAACGACTTAAAACTGACATTGCCCTCCTTCAGGAAACCCACTTAGCCACACCTGACTTTCCACGTCTAAAAAAAACTCTGGGTGGGCACGGTCCTCGGGTCCGACTCCTGTGGTCGCAAAGCAGGTGTAGTGATCCTCGTTAACAAAAACCTCCCATGCACGATCCTATCCACTGACTCAGATTCTGAGGGCCGCTTTGTATCTGCCCGTGTCAAACTGGGGACTAGGGTCCTTATCATTACTAACGTTTATGCACCCAACAATCCCACTAGCAAATTTTTTGGGGACCTCACGACTTGGGTTCTGCGCGACCCGGCTCTCCCCCACTTGCTGGGCGGGGATTTCAACTCCACCATGCACCTAACCGATGACAGATCCTCCGTTCGGAATACACGCCCCCCCTCACTGCCCCCCACCCAGACATTATTGGCCTCAACGATGGACTCCCTACTCCTCCATGACATATGGCGCCTACGCCATCCTGCAGACAGGGAATTCACTTTTTACTCCAACCCCCATAATGTATTTACGAGACTGGACTATTTATTCTGTTCTGACCCCCTCCTCCCATTGATCTCCGAAGCGGACGTCCACGACATTGTGATCTCTGACCACGCCCCTGTCTCCCTAGAGTTGGACGACCCTGACTTACATTCTAACCCCAGGTTATGGCGGTTCCCCTCCTACCTACACAATAACTCCGACTTCAAACAACATTTGGAAAAAGCTTGGTCGGAGTTCGCTGTAAATAACGCGTCGCACATAGAGAATCCTAACCTTTTCTGGGAAGCTGGTAAAGCTTTCCTCAGAGGCTGTATCATAGCTTACGCTGCATCCTTTAAACGTCATACCCTCCGCCATTACAAAAAAGCCAGCGCACTATTACATCAAGCACAACGTTCCCTATACACAGATGACTCCCCTTCCAATCGGAAGACCTGGTTTATGGCCAAACAATCCTTTGATACCTGGGCGGCGACACTTGAGCAGACCCAAAAGGCACGTCTGGATGCCTCATTACATAAATTTGGCAACAAGGCAGGTAGACTTCTCTCCAGACTGAGCAAAGGTCCTACCCGCCCAACACACATCACGTCCCTGAGGGATGCGTCGGGTTCTGTGCATAGCGACCCGAAAGGCATCAATGCTACTATGCACCGATTCTATTCCTCCCTCTACGCCCCTGACCCCATAGACAAACCCACTGCCCTCGACTTTCTCCAAAAAATTTCCCTGGATCAAGTCTCTCCTACCCAGCTCGAAGCCCTCAATGCCCCCATCTCCATGCAGGAGGTTCTAAATGTCATTAAGAACCTTTCCCCCTCCAAGGCCCCAGGCCCCGACGGTTTCACGGGGGAATTCTACAAATCCTTCAGTGCTGCTGTCACCCCCACCCTTCAAGGCCTTTACCAGCACATCTGGTCGGGCGGCCCCTACCTACCTACTGGTAACCAAGCTATCATTAAGCTTTTGGAGAAGAAAGGGAAAGATCCGCTAGAACCCGGGTCGTATAGGCCAATTTCGCTCTTGAACCTCGATGTCAAAATCCTTTCCAAGATTGTTGCCACCAGGTTATCCGTCATCATCCCCTCCCTGATTCACCCCTCCCAATCCGGTTTTGTGAAAGGTAGAACAGCCACCATGAACATTAGGAAGGTAATGTTTGCCCTGGAACACGCAAAATGCGACCCGAAAGGGGACTATGCCATCATCACGTTGGACGCGGAGAAAGCCTTCGATAATGTTAGCTTCGAATGGCTCTCCATGGTTATGTCAAGAATGGGCTTCCTAGGCCCCTTTGTCCACCTCATCAGGTCCATGTACACAGCCCCGGCCGCAAAATTGGTGGCTGCGGGCCTCCTCTCAGATGAATTCCGTCTCTACAAAGGGACGAGACAGGGCTGCCCTTTATCCCCGCTCCTTTTCAATATTGCCCTCGAACCACTATCCCGCTATCTGACCCAGCTAGCCCCTCTTCATGGCATCAGGACAGGGGACCAGGACCTACGTACCTCCCTTTTTGCTGACGATGTCCTTATCTTTACATCTAACCCCTCCCGGGACATGTCCACTATAAAAGACACTTTCGACGTATTCAGACTGTGCTCGGGACTTCGCATCAACTACAGTAAAAGCGAAATTCTCCCCATAGGATCCCACTCTGCTCCCTCCTGGTCTCAAAACTCCCTATTCACGGTTGCAAAATCTCACATTACATACCTGGGAATCAAAATAGGTAAGCTGCCCTCTTCCCTATACCATCTCAACTACCCCCCCCTGTTTACGAAAATTTCCCGGGAATTGGACAATTGGATGGAACTGCCCCTCTCGCTACTGGGTAGATGCCACCTAGTAAAGATGGTCAGCTTTGCACGCCTGCTTTACCCTCTACAGACCGTTCCTTTGCTCCTACGACACAAAGACGTTAAAGCTCTAAATACAGCTATATCCAAATTTCTCTGGCGAGGCAAGAGGGCGCGCATTGCGTTTGTCAAGCTCCATCTTCCCAGGCGTGAGGGGGGCATTGCCTTGCCCAACATCAGATTGTATAACCTGGCCTGTTTGTTGAGAACGAGCCTAGACTGGGTGTCTCAATCCTCCCGCTGCTCCAACTTCCCCTTGGAATCGGCAATGGTCCGCCCCTTCTCCCTGACCGCCCTTTTACATTGCCGGTGGAAATCCATCCCCCCGCCCTTCCAACACAATCTCCTTCTCCGAGACACTGTCATCGCCTGGAGAGAAGTTAGGAAGGCCCTCAATCTCCCTCCTTTTATCTCCCGATACACCCCAATACAGGGCAACCCATGTTTTCTCCCCGGGCTAGAAAACCAGCCGTATCTTATCTGGAAAGCTGGGGGACTTGAGGACTTTTTCTCTTTGTGCGACCCACAGTCGGGTCGCCCCATCGGTTTTAGAGCCCTGGCAGACAAATTCTCACTCCCTCCATCCCACATATTCCAATACGGGCAGTGCATCAGTTTCTTGAAAAACACCTGCAGGGATGATAGCAAACGGTTTAAAAGTTCTTTCATGGACACTCTTCTCGCCCAGGGTACTTACAAGATCTCGGACTTATATCTCCCTCTTCTTCTGCAAACCACCCCCCCTCTTCAGTCTTCTTCCGCAGCCAACTGGTCAAAAGACTTCCCCGACACGGAGCTGGTGGAGAAACTTCTGCATGGTCTCAACACCGTCCACAGACTCACCCCCAACGAGATCTGGAGAGAGACTCAGATCAAAATCGTCCATCGGGCCCACATCCCCTTCAACAGAACCCATACCACCCCAGAATGCCCCCTCTGCCAGCATCCCAAACCAAGTTTAGCTCACCGTTTTTGGGCTTGCCCATACATCACCGCCTTTTGGGACCAAGTTATCCAATATGTCTTCAAGGTTACCCTGCTGAAGGTACCCAAGGACCCTCTACTGCTCATCTTTGGCCATTGGGACACACAACTGCTCCCCTGGTCGCCCCTATCTACACACCCTGGCAAAGATTGGACTTTGATCTGCCTGCTCCTCGCCAGGAGAGCCATCCTACAGAACTGGGTATCCGATGTTAGCCCGGCTCTTTTCCAAGTCCAACAGGAAATGTTGAAATTACTCTACAAGGACAAGCTTACCACGGACCTAACTCATGAACGAAGCAGGGCTCGTTTCTATCGCCTATGGAAACCCTACATGTTGTTTACACTCACCCCCACGGAGATGGTGAACTTTGAGAACATGTCTTTTATTTACCAGGATCCCCCAGGGCGCTAACATATTCCCCCCCCCCCTCCCCTCTCTTGTTGTTTCTAGTTGTTGTGACACTGATTTCCCTTTTTCTTTTTTTTTTTTTTTTTTTTTATGACTGGTCCTCCTCGGCCCTTCCTCAGCCCCCTCCTCTACTCCTCTACCCCCCCCCCATGTCATACGGGTTTGTTGTGCTTCTTTAATTCCTGTACTGGGAGCTCCTCCACCCCTATGCTTGTTTTTATACACTCGTAACTTGCTGTGAGGACTCCCATCTTCTACTGTTAATCTGTATGACATCCCTGAAAAATGTTTATATGCGTTTATTGTATTTTTTTATGCAACTTCTTTAATAAAAACATATTTAAAAAAAAAAATAATGCGAAAGTCCATAATGTCAATCAGGTCCTGTTTCTCTTGCTTCTGGGACAGCCTTCCATGGTGATTCCAATTGGATGCATCATACAGTAATGGTCTTTGGACCACCTTTCCTGGCTTTCTGTGCTTGCACTTTATTAGTGTGGGCAAAGTTAGAGAAGGAAAAACACGAGTACTTTTACGACATATGCCTTCAAAGAATGCTTATCTTGTCATTCTAAATTTTAAGGACCTTTGATTAAAATTGTTATAGATATACTGTGACCTAATATGAGGCCCTTTACCATTGACATGTGTAACAATTTAAATGAGTGCGCCCCCCTCAGCCAGGTAGTCTGATTGCCATCACCCATCTTTCTTCCTCCATTGTCATATGCCTGCAAGTAACTCTGCCCAGCCTTCTGCTGAATGCCCCTGTGTGTGTGTGACCCTTCAAGTTTCCCGGGGGATCTTGTTGTCCTCGCAACTCACCCCAAAACTTTTACTGATGCTGTGTTCAGTTATATCAACCCTGATGGGTTGAAGCCTGGGCTGGTGACCAACTTTTGTGCATATAGCTCTGTCCTTGGCTACCGTGTGTAGCTGCTGTTAGGAGTCCTGCCTTTAGCAGGCTAGGAAAGAGGTTGTCACTTTAAGAGGTCTCCGTGCAGATTTAGGCAGTGTCATCTATGCCAACAAAATAATGCGGATAAGTGTGATGTCACCAGTTACTTGTGGCTTCAGGAATGATTAGACTAAATTACTTCTTAAGTACAATTGTACTATATTCTGTTCTTTGCCAATCACTATGAGTCTCACCAGTCCCAGTATATCTATATGATTTTTAAGCATTGCTTTTTGAACTTAGTTATGGCACAAAAAGAAAACTGACCAACAACAAAAAAAAATTACTCATGACCACCTATGATGACTGCCCAATATTAGAACTGTAGAGAGGACACTATGTGACTTATACAAGGACCCTAGTCACATGACTGTTGCTAAACCTCAGGTGTTACTGTTACTATTTTCATAGTTGGTAATAGCTACAATGTCACACATTTATATAAAACATTTATCCAGTGTCAAAAGAGAAGAAAAAAAAAACAGTTGGAACCTTGTCCGATCTCCCACATGATATAGGGAAGCTTTAATATTCTATATCAACATTATTTGTTTTAACTGTTCTAAATGTTCTCCATATAATGTTACCCCTACTCCCCTCTTTTTTTTTTTTTTTTTTTATTTCCCCATAGCGACCTCAAGAATGACCAAAAAAAAAAGGTGATATAGGAAATAAAGAAAAATAGTTTTCCTTCAAAGACAAAAGAGAGAAGAAGAAAAACAAAGTACCCCCAAAAGTACACCTAAAAAAAGTGTACACAAAAAAAAATAAAAAAAAAAATTCAGATTCAATGCTGCCCCAACCTTTGCATTTTTAAAGAGCATTCAATCTGTATTTTGTTAAACAAAAATACAAAAAAAAAAAAAAAATTGCATTGCTTTTTGTACAGAAGGCAATGTCCTCTCTGTAGTGATTACCATATTAATTGATTCTCAGTGAAAATCAATTTGCAAGTCCAACAGGCCACAGGAAGTGGTATCAGAGAGAGAGAGACCTGATCATGTTTAATGAAACAGACCACAAAAAAAAAATTAATAACATTTTAGAATTTAGTTAGGCCTGGCCAGGGATGGACTGAGACCAAAATTTGGCCCTGGACTTTATCCAGAACGGCCCACTATATGTTTGCAAACAAGAACAAAAACAGTATATAAACTATACGCAATTGTGCAAAAAAAACATAAGTAGCATAACATAAGGAGCCCTCACGCACCTCTTATTATTTCACTTATTCTCCCCTGTATTTTTCTCATCCTTCTCACATCACTGCATGAAGTGGAGGGCGAGCTGCGCAGCCATTACTTTGACAGGCTGTCACTGAAACCGGCCCACTGAGCCATCGGCCCACCGGGAAACTCCCTGTAGTCCCTATGGCCAGTCCATGCCTGGGCCTGGCTTTGATTAATTCCATTCAAGGATTTTCCTTAAAACAAAAAAAAAAGTTTTAAGGTCCTCTGTATTTTTACAGTAATTTGACCAGTCTTGGTCCGATCATCTGTCCATGTGTGTATTTCTTCCTAAAATACAAAAGTCCAAACCATTAATAACATCACACTGTACCTCTTCTGAGAGGTTTAATGGGCTAACTGGTAGTATATGCTTGGCACAAACTGCCAGAGGAGGTAATGAGTCCATCCACAGTAAGTACAATGACCCATGTCCCGACTCCTTCCCATATCTGTATTTTGACAAACGAAAATCATAGGAAAAACGTGGTTGGATTGGTAAGTACTTACAGTCTAAGAAGACCCTATGTTGACATAAACATTTACACATAATACCAGCACATGCGTTTATTTGCCAGGAGAAAACCAGAGAAACATAGGACCTCCTGAATCCATAATATGCCACAAGTTGCAGCATAATGTTTTATGTAGTTTCCAAGTGTCTGAGTGAATGACACTTCACTCATACCCCAGGAAAAAGAGAGAAAAACAAAAACAAAATCAACTAATCTTGTATCTGTGCACAGATTTTTTTCTTATTCGCGAATACATTTTAACTATAAAAAAAAAGGTATAAATTTTAAACTGGTACCAGTATTGAGCTCATTACAAACGAGAGATTGGGGGAGAGAGAGGAGAAGAAATTATCACATAACAAATCGTACATAGTATGCGCATTAGTGTGATCATAAAACAAAAACAAAACTGGTTTACCCCTAGACCTTTCATACCCATTCATTCCATGACCCACACATACAACTTTGGTTAGTTTAAAACCCCTAGCTTTGGTAATTTGCAAATGAATTACTAGGCATTTCTGTCCCTTGGGAGAATACAAAGGGACTGAATAAGAGAAAAACAAAAGCCTATACTTGACCTTTGTTAGGCGCGTATTTACGCATATGTACAGCTTTCTGTGATTTGTACTCTCAGGATTCACCCTGAAAAAAAAAAAAACTTGCAGCAAAACAGACATTACTTTATCCCAATTTTTCTTTAACTTATTTAAAGGAAACAATACAACACTTTTACATGTACATTGGTAAACTTTGATCTAGTGAAACTAAATGCCCTAGACCTTTAAAACAACCCTTCTATCTTGCATTTCATCCCCAATTTTAGTGTACAGGTTTGGTTCCTGATGGACAAATTTCCTCCCGTCATTTTTCAAATTTAAGTCAATAACTTTTCTTTTAAAGGATTGGAATTCTTTCACAAACTCATCCCGTTCCTGTTTCATTTGCCTAATCTCATACTGTAAAGCCTCATTTTCGGCCTTAATAGTTGAGGAAGGGATATATGAATTTATATTTTCATATTTCTTAGGTTTATCACCCCAGCGAGGTGAGTACACTTCAACCTCACGCCTCTTTGTTGTATACTGCTTTGGCTTTAATATCTTTTCACCAGAAGATAAACAAAACTGGGAAATGTGGCCTAATAAACCACACGTGAAGCATTTTATCTTCTGTAAAGTATTAAAGCATCTCTTAACAACTGGTATGGTTTTAGGCTGAGAACATTCAATGGCTACAACCTGATTAACACCTTTTGCTGTATGTGAAATGGAGGCCCTTTCAAAAGAGCTCCCACCTTTACATGAACTGTTGGCCCTATCACCTACTCCAGACAGAGGTGATTTCCTGTTGCAACTAGAAATACTTAAACTGGTTGCATTACAATCTATGGTATGTGTAGATTGTACCCTCTGCACTGTGCTGGAAGATGCCAATAATTTTTCACATTTACTGTCTGCAGCCCCCAGCCCCTGTATTGTTGGAGGCTGGTGGCTAGCATTCGGATTTGTCATAGAAACTGTTAGAGTACTTAGAGTACTGATATTATCTTTGGCTATTTTGAGATCTTCCTTGAGAGAAATGGTCTGCAGTAATAACGCCCTATAATTGTTAGCTAGCCAAAAGGCAGCAAAAATTAGAGCGGTCTTACCCTCACGTTTGCTGTATTTCTTCTCTGCAAGTTTTATATTTACATACTCCTGTGCATTGTGCCATGGGCTTTTGGATTCCTCCATAGCCCTTATTATCTCTGTGCTATTTTTAACTTTAGCCATCCTGGCCATCAATTTTTCCATGATTTAAAAGTTCAATGGTGATACAATACTATCCACAGATTAGACTTATCAAAGTCTTGCACTTAAAATTTGCAGATACAAGCCTTACTAACACTACAATCTTCACAGAATGAAGTCTAAACCAAAAACAAAAGTGCTGAGATCCACACCCAAGGAACAATAGATTTCCTTTAGGTACACAATGGAAGTGTAAACACAGCCCTGTGTACACCCATATCTGCTACACCAAATTCAGATTTAAAAAAAAACAAATCTCCCACCAACTTAGTTTATCCAATTATTGGTAGTGGGTAGAGTTTATCCTTAAAAAAAAAAATCAAGGTATAAAATACAGTATGCTAAATGCACCTTATTTTACACGTATAACCTTTTCAGCTATTAGTTTCAGTAGCAAGCCTTCCACAGTCTTGTACTAAAACTAACAACAATGAGAATATTACTGATTGTAACTTTCACAGTTGAAAAAGATATAAGTAAAAAAAAACAATCTTTTGTAGATTTTCAATGTCCTAAAAATTTCAACGTTAGTGGACATAAAATGTAAATAAAACAAAACTTGTTGAACCTTTTCAACATACCACCAAGACCACTATTTCAGTGTCTTTTGAATACAACTGTATCCACCATCCAGCAAACTCAAACACTGGTTAGAGATAGCTTAGTGGGGCACAAAAGCCATAATTAAAACAAAATTAATCCCGTACGTCCTCCCTATTACAGTGACCGGTTATAATAGTTCATCTAAAGTACTTGTATCATTATGATTTTGGGATATTAATGAAAAAAAAAAAAAATCAAATCAAAAAGGAAAAATATTTACCTATATTTTCCCTAGCTAGATAGGATAAACTGACTCAGTTTGAACTCCTACTAACCATAAAAATAACTTTAGAGGTTATACCCACTAATAAAAGGAAAAATATTTACCTATATTTTCCATAGCTAGGTCGGAATAGCTGACTCAGCTTGAATTCCTCCTACTAACCTTAACTTTTAATACACAAATATTTTGTTATTATATTAAATACTTTCAGTCTTGGTCATAACTTCTGTGGTCGCCACTTGTTACCTATAAAATCTGTATTTTAAGATTTAATATCATCAAGATATGATATGAGTTGAATAAGAGAGTTCTTTCACCAGAATTGAAAGCTTCAATATAATAAACATTTATTAGAGCTTATACAAAGCCCAATCTATCACACAGAACCTATAGTCCCAAACAAGCAGGGAACCGTAGGCCTAAAACACCAACATTTACATGGAGGAAGATACAGCATATTCCTCTAAAACAGAGTACAAACATAAAAAGATATAGTACAAGAGAGTGCAGTTGCTACATGCAAGTAGAAAATACCTACATCATATTTACCCTTTTTAGACCCATCCTTAAGGTCATGACTCCATAAAAGTGCCTCTCTTCCCCTTTTGCTGTGGAGTATATCTCTCTATGCTGACATCCCATTGGTTGGCCTAGCTAGAATCAGGATTGGAGGCCTGACTACATTAGTCCGCCCCCCTTTCATGCAAATCCTGCTGGCTATCTCAGGGCAAGCCATTACATAGACATTCCCAGGGTTAAAAAGGGTGGAGATCTCCCAGCCGGGGGTCCATCACATAAGGTGTTTTATTTCCCTGACTCCGAAATGTCTGGTGGCTATCAAAAGGCTTTGCTATGTGCTAAATGCCATGAATTAGCAAGCTCAATTAACAATATACTCTGTACTCTGAATGCCACTACTAAGAGAAATATATTCATAATCACAACACATATATATTCTTATATATATATACACATAGACACAGACATAGCCATACCTACACATATATATATATATATATATATACATATATATATATATATACATATATATATATACACCCATATCTATCTAATTTAGATTACCAAAAACCATATGGCAACAACGGTATAGCGGCGCTATACCGCCACCGCACCTCCCGCCCTAGTGTGAAAGGGGCCTTATATCTATGAACCATTCAGCAGTTTCAAATATTTTTAATGATGCTCAAGATGCACATTACAGGTATACCCAGTTATTTTGCTACTGCCTTACTTTTAAGCTAGGGAAAAAGGTAATTCTAAAATAAACCACTAATTTAGGTTCATGAAGGTTTAAATATATTTTATGTAAATCTTTTGACAGCATTTTTGAGAGTGGCAATGTGTATGTCTGTTGACACATTAAGGCCTCATGCACAATGCTGCTGTTAAAATTTAGTTTTTGTGAGTTTAGGCTTTTTTTTTAACTGCCCTTAAACTCCCCTTTATGTTATCCTATGTGTCCACATGTGTGCACACATGGACGTTTTTAGCAGCTTATCAGCAGGGGAGTTTATGGGCTGTTTTCTGAACGCCCTAAAATCGCATTCAGGAGCAGTTCTTCCGACCATAAAAAACACTGTAAAGGTGCATACATTTTTTTTTTACACCCTTAGTTTTTGGTGTCATTTTACAAAAACGCCCAAAAACGCATTAACGCATTTAAAAACTGCTGTTAAAAGTGCGTCTTTAAAGCTGCCTTTTCCATCCAGCAATCCAACATCCAGAATTCGTTTTTTTAAATGTCTTGTGTGCATGAAGCTTAAATAAAAGCACTTTTGGTGTTTTGTCACTCATGGTTCAAGTGCATTTTTTTAATCATAATGAATGTGACTTTAGTACTCATTTAAATCCCCCCTCCCTCATATTTGAGAGATAGTCACTTACTTTCTGACATGTCTTTAGGACAGGAAGTGATGGGAAATCTCCTCAATGAGACACAGAAGGCAAAACAAAATAAACTTGACAGGGATTCCAAACCTTCCTTATTCTATCAGCAAATAATAAGGGATAATAATATAAATACATGTGTTCAATAATCCTAATAAACCGATGTTGAAAAAGGCAACACCTGTGATTTTTTACAGTTAATAACCTCACAACCACCACTGCATCCCACTACACCCACAATATCAATGTTAACACGTGGAATTGTGTAAAGTGTAGATGTGAAATTAATGACTTAACAATTCTATTGGCCACTGTGTGGCTCACCTACCCTTTCTTTCCTTTGATAGCAGATCTCTTTGTTCTTTGAATAGCCAAACAGATAAGTCCTTTGTCAGAGCATGTGCAATATTTGTACTGGCTTCAGTTGGGCAGTGAATGGGAACATTCCTTGTATTGCAGAAGTTGACTGGATTTTCGAGCAGCTCACAATAGAAAACAGACACCAATGTCTATCTAAATGATGCTTTTATTCATGTTTATCTGAATTCTATTGTTAGTCATTGTTACACCTCACATTTTTGCCTTTTTAGGGAAAGCTTGATCACGAGGGCACCAACTTGCCAGCCTCCCATGCCTACTGACTGTGATGGAAGAACTTGATAGTAATGTGAGGTAAGACAGCTTAAAGTCACATTAAAGCTTATTTAAATTTTTTAACAACATATTCTACCTGCCCTCTGCAATGGTGTTGCACAGAGCAGCCCTGATCCTATACTTCTGTCACGATCAGGGGTGAGTTGGGGTTGTCCAATAGATCAGAAAGGGTGCTGTCTAGCATCCCATGTAGCTCAGCGGGAAGTGTCATCACCAGACATGGCAGAGGTCCCATTTTCAAGTCCAGGCCCTGACATCTTTTGGGGTCCCCTGCCGGAACTCCAAGCTCCTCCTCTTCAGCAAGTGACCCCATGGAAAGTAGCTTTCCATGGGAGCACCCATGCATGCTCGCTCCCCAGCCGCTCTGCTTGCATCTATATTACACAGAATGGGCGTTTTGGCCCAGTGAGAAAGGAGACATCAGTGAGAGCCGCTGCCCTCGTGCACATCATCGAATTGTTATTAGGTAAGTATAAGGGGGGAATTTTGCAGCACAGAAGGTTTTTAACCTTAATGCATAGAATGTATTGAGGTGAAAAACTTTAAGGTTTTAGAACCACTTTAATAAGATTTGTTGACATTTTTTTTTAAATGTATGAGGTCGCGTACACACGATCAGTCAAAACCGATGAAAACAGACTGAAGGTCCGTTTCATCGGTCCAAACCGTGTGTGGGCCCCATCGGTCAGTTATTGTTCGGTCAAAATAAAAGAGAACTTGCTTTAAAATTTAACTGATGGACGCCTAACTGATAGGTCAAAACTGATAGTATGACCGTTAGTATGCAAAAGCATCTGTTAAAAAGCCACGCATGCTCAGAATCAAGTTGACGCATGCTTGAAAGCATTGAACTTCGTTTTTTTCAGCACGTCGTTGTGTTTTACGTCACCACATTATGACACGATTGTTTTTTTGACCGATGGTGTGTAGGCACATCAGTCCATCAGTCAGCTTCATCAGTTAACTGATGAAAACGGTCCTTCGGACCGCTCTCATCAGATGGAATGATCGTGTATATGCGGCCTTTTGGTCCATAAATTCCCACCACCCCCAACTCTACTAATTCCGCCCAGTAAAAATCACTAGCTTTTATTATGTGCCAGAGTTGCCTGTAAAGAAAAAAAAATATTTAAACTTACCTTACCCCTTCTTCCACAGTGCTTGTGTGACATTATAATACTTCCAGGAAGATTCTTGGAAAATACAGAACAGACAAAATCCCACAAGAAGATACCCTAGTCTATTGCAAGAGCAACTTCTCATGAGATTTTGGCTGCTCTGTATTCAACACAACACTATTCTTTTTGCTGGAAGAAATGTGACATCACCCTACCCTAGGCAAATTGGGAAGAAGACAGGTAAGGTAAGCATAAATCAAACTTTTTCCATTATAGGTACCTTTTGCATTTTTATGTGTGGGTGGGTGTTTAGAGCCTAGACCAGGGACGTGCGGTGAGGTCAGTGGTTGGTGAGGCTCTGGCTAGTATCAGAGCCAGATACACACAGGTTACAAACATCACATACATTAGAGCGAGAGCAATAATTCTAGCATTAGACCTCCTCTGAAACTCTAAGTATGTAACCTGTAGAGAATTTTAAAGTGTCGCCTATGGAGATTTTTAAGTGCCAAAGTTTGGTGCCTCTCCACGACTGTCAGCAATTTTAAAGTGTGACATGCTAGGTATCTATTTACATACATCATCTTTCACATTATACAAAAAAATAAATGGGCTAACTTTAGTGTTTTTTTTTCTTTTTTTTTTTTTTTATCAAGGGTTTACAACCACTTTAAACCCACTAATATTGTTTTTTTTTCCCAGCCAGAAAACACCCTTACCTAAAAGAAAAAAAAACATCTGAAACCAAAAACAGCACCTGTAAAAATGCCCAGTGTGCATGTGGCCTTTTTATTGGGAACACAAAGCAGGTGTTTCTAAGCGGTTATAAACTAAACTGAATAAAACCCAACTTTATAGTATGTGTTGTGATCTTTGAAGATATTTCAGAAAGAATTACTTTACAGTACATGCTGCTGCTTATCAAGGACATGGGCACAGGTTGTTGTTTTTTTGTTTTTGTACTCTCTAGACTAGAGCATCAGGAGCTGATTTATGAGCTAAATCACAACCCAGGCTATATTTCTTGCAATTGGTGGCTTAGTGTCCTGCCACATACCTTCTGTCACATTATTGTATTTCTTCATATGCACTGCAAAACTAACTCCTTAGCAGAAAATGTTTTCAAACATTACCTACTTGCCTTCAAAGTGTGCTTTGATTTTCATTTTGGAAAAAAAAAAAAAAACGTTACATATATCTACTAATACCAAGTATTTTTGGAAAGCGTTTATTTCTATGTCAACATATGAGGTCTAGTGTGTGTTTGCTAATAGTAGAGGACAACTTGGATTTATGAGCAGACAACACTTCCCAGAATATAAGCAGCACATGGCAGCAAGCATAGAGAAATATAGGCTATTTGGCCACATGCCTAAAAATCTGAAGCTGTAAATCACTTCAGTATTACACTGAACAAAGTTACTGAATGCTAAATGTTACATGCTGTAAAGTAAGTAAAGCATTGGCTAAAACATTTCCATCTTTAAAAGGGTCACATGCTGACTAAATAGTTTTAATTTGTGGTGCTACTTGACACAAAATTCCAGGATAATACCGGGATTAAAAAAAGGATTACATGGATGTTCTAAGAGAAACAGTCTTTTTTTTTTCGGGCTTTTAAACCACATTGTGCTGCACTCTGCTGGCACGATCAGAGTGACAGACAAAGATCGATTACATAGTTACATAGGTAGGTTGAAAAAAGTCCATCTAGTTTAACCAATAAAAGAGAAGAAATATCGTACAAGCCCTTATACACAATCCTATACCCACAGTTGATCCAGAGGAAGGTGAAAAACCCCAGCAAAGCATGATCCGATTTGCTACAGCAGGGGAAAAAAATTCCCTCTTGATCCCCCGAGAGGCAATCGGATTTACCCTGGATCAACTTTACCTATAAATCTTAGTACTCAGTTATATTATGTACATTTAGGAAAGTATCCAGTCCATTCTAAAGCAATCTACTGAGCTGGACAGAATCATCTCTTGAGGGAGTCTAGTCCACATTTTCACAGCTCTTACTGTGAATAAACTTTTCTGTATTTAGAGATTAAATCTCTTTTCCTTTAGACGTAAAGAGTGCCTCTTGTCCTCTGTGATGACCTTAAAGTGAATAACCCAACACTAAGTTCACTATATGGACCCCTTATGTTTTTGTACATGTTGATCATATCCCCCTTATTCTTCTCAAGAGAGAATAAATTCAGTTCATCTAATCTTTCCTCATAGCTGAGCTCCTTCATGCCTCAGTTTCGTTGCCCTTCTCTGCACTCTTCCCAGTTCCTTTATATCCTTTTTGAGTACTGGGGCCCACAACTGAACTGCATATTCCAGATGAGGTCTTACTAATGATTTGTACAGGGGCAAAATGATATCTCTCTCTCTGGAGTCCATACCTCTCTTAATACAAGAAAGGACTTTGCTCGCTTTGGAAACCACAGCTTGGATCTACCAAAACTCCAAGATCCTTCTCCACCATTGATCCCCCCAGTTTTATTCCCCCTAGTGTGTATGATGCATGCATATTCTTAGGCCCCTCTATTCTGTTAGGATCTGTGGGTGGATGCAATCTGGTCCAGGTGCTTTATCTACCTTTATTCTGGATCATATCACTTTTGAGCCATTGTGGGTCATTTTGGGCTGTGTCAATACCACCCCCATTATGGACATGAGCTCCCCCATGTGCCTGTGTATACATAGAGCTGTAGAAAGTATTTAATACATTGAAGAAAAGGGACAAACCTAATGGGTGGAGAGATTTAGCTGCACACCCCGATATATTGAATAGAAAAGAGGTCCCGATGGGGCTTTGAAGCAGCAGATGTGAAGTAAAATGGCAATGCAACGTCTATGGTAAAAACGTTTTATTACAAAATTGATTATTGACATAAAATTTAGGGGTATACAAGGAATGAGTTGCGGCAGAGTAACAAAAATTGATTAAAATAACCATAACATTTGCAGATCAATAATGAAATACATGGCCTGAATAGTGGCAGGCGGGTGTATATTTCTAACGCGTTTCGACCATTCGGTCTTCTTCAGAGGATTGTGGCTGAAAAAGATTTAATATTATAAATAAGTATGTACAGAAGATCTTGATTTGTCTCTGTGTCCTCCCTGTGGGGTCTATCCCCTTATGAAAAGGGAAAGAAAGAGGGGGGGTACACCGACTCCCAGGACCACAGGGAAGATATATGCACAGAGAACAACATCGGTATAATAAATTTAAGGGAGAGGAGCTTTCCTTCTCCCTTTCACAGTAATCAGAAATTCATCATCAACAGCAGCATATATTTACCCAGAAATTTGAGTTATGGGGCATCCAGATGTGGTCCGATGCAGACGTGATATGCAGGGGCCCAAAGCCGACGGTACTCCCGATCCGTCCCTCAGTCTAGCCCAATCCCAAGCGTGACCGCCCAAGAGTGGCCCTCAGCCACTTACGAGGAAGCACCAGACAAGAATGGTGGCATCCGGGTAGACCAGAAGGGTGGAGAAAAATGGGATTCAAAGAGTAGAGAAAGGGAGTCCTAGAATTAAGTGAAGTAATTAGTATCAAAAGTGGCCAATGGTTGGGTATGAGTTGTGTGGGAGTCTTACAAGGATGAGATAATGGAGGTACATGGTGGAAAGCAAACAGGAGTGAATGGGGTTGGGGAAGGAGAAAAATGGGGGGATGGAAACCGGAAGGTGATTAGGCTGGGAAGTGAGAGGAATGGGGAAAAGGGGGTATGAGGAAAAAATCGTGATGGTGAAGCAAGCGGGGAGATGGTGATGGAATGGGATAGGAAAAAAGTGAAAAAGTGATGATGGGGGTGAAAAAGGGGAGGGGGAAGGTGAGTGCACATGGGGAAAGGGAATAAGGGACGCAGAATAAGAAGAATGCAAAAAGGAGAAAACAATATATAGTGATGATGATAATGGTAATTGAAAGAATAAGTGAGACGTGGAGTAAATAAAGGTGCAAGTGGAGAATGCTTGGAACAAGAAAAAGAATAGGGAAGTGCAAAGACTAAGAAAGTGCGGAGCAGGTGGGACAAGGGGAGGGGAAAAAAAAAGGGAAGTAGGGGAGGAGAAGCGAGAAGTAGTGGAGTGGAATGAAGGCTGGGAAGTGAGGAGTGAGGAACGGTGGGGCTGAAATAGAGTGTGGATAAGAGAGTGAAGAGTGAGAAATGGGAAGAGACAGAAAAAAAGGGGGTCGAAGTGTGAAAAACGGGGTGGGGGAGGAGGTGAAAGGAAGAGGGAAGAAAGGAAAAGAAAAGTGAGGGAATAAAGGGGAATGGGGATGAGGGGTGTGTGGGGAGTGTGGAAAGAGGTGAAAAACATGGAGAGAGTGAACAACGAATGTGGCAGTGAAAGTGAGGGAGTTAGGTGGCAAAATGCCAAAAAGAGAAGGGCGAAAAGAGAAACGTGGGAGAGGGATGAAAAGTGACTGAAATCCAGGGTGACTGACAATTGGGAGTGCAAAAGGTAGTGGTGTGAGAAGGAGGCTGGATAAAACAAACCAGGGTTACCTCCAATATTTCCACTTATAATCAAGGTGTTGAAAGTGAGATATTGTCTGTTAGGTGGAAAGAGTATTAAAAGGATATATATAAAACCATTTGATTATAGAGACCAGGTAGTATTGTCAATTGGCTGAAAGGGGAGTAGGTTATGTAGGTAAAGTAACTTACCAACTGGCTGGACGGTGTCACTCATGGAGATGCCGCATGCTTCTCTGAGTGCCTGCGATCGGATGCGGAAGTAAATACCGCTCACGGTCCCGGGATTGGTCCAGCTAGTCCCACGTGTAGTGGGAGGAGACAGGGTATGTCTTCCTTGTCAGACCTGGTGGTCTGCCGGTGCCTAATAGTTGTCACGGTGGTTCTTCCGGCGTGGGCGAAGATCGCACGAAGCCGACACTGCCGTCGCTTCCGCATGACGCATCGCAACGTGTGACGCCGCCGCGTGCGCCTTCGGCACTCACGCAGCGACGTCACAGCGTCTCGGAAGCGATCGCTCACGCCGCCAGCAGGGAGGGATTCGCATCCACTCGGGCGGTTGGACGCCGCCCTGTGGATACAAGACACATTGCGCCGATGACGCGTGTATCTCCCGCCCTGCTGGGAAGTGACAAGAGGAAAATACTCAAGGACAGGGACAGGAAGGAGGCGGCTGAGGGGCCGAACGGGAGACGGCAGCCCAAGGACCCACAAACCACAGCGCATCGTGACTCCACTGGAAAAAAGAAAAATCACATAACAAAATTAAATGTGTAACATAGGTTAACAGATCAATCATATAGCAACAGGTTAACCCCTTATGTGCGAGTATGACACATGTAGTCATATTCACCAATCATAATATATTGGTTTATGTCAAGAAAAATAATACTTAAGGCATCGCAAAACAACAGCATAGTAATGATCTGAAAAGGCATGTATGGATGCTTGAACAATAGTGAATATACATGATTCCAATGGGCATGGATTAAATTGAAAAAGACATGTTTACATTTTGTTTGGAGGAGAGGAGAAGGGGGAGAAACGTTAGTAAATTATTTCTATGACTTCTATACAGTATAAAGGCAACTATGTCAAAGTGTTTATTCAAGAATTACATTAAATTAAACAAAACAAAGGGGGGATATGGGCAAGGAAGGGGTTTTACAGTGGTGTATACTATTGGGTTTTTCCTGAGGCCTGAAAGTTCCCTGCTGGAATTCTTTAACTGTCTAAACTGTAACCAATATAATTTAAAATTTACTATGAACTATGATAAATCTACTATCACCTTTTTGGACGTAAAAATATTTGTGGGTCTCCAAGGTCAATTATGTAGCACCCTGTTCCGCAAAAGTACAGCAGGAAACACGGTCCTACATGCGAACAGCTTTCACCCAGTCTCCCTCAAAAAATCCATTCCCTATGGACAGTATCTGCGGCTTCGCCGCAACTGTTCCAACAACACTCTCTATCTTGAAGAAGCTGAAAGACTCCGAGACAGACTTTCTGCACGAGGCTACAGCTATTCCTGTCTACGCAAAGCTTTCAATAAAGCTAATACAAATTCTAGACAAGCATTACTATATTCTAGTAAATCATCTCTAAATTCTAACCCCCAGACAACTAGGATAATTCTCAGCTTTTCGCGACAACACAAAGAGATTAGACAGATCCTTCAAAAGAATTGGAGCATCTTAACAGATGACCCACGGCTGAATAATTTCATACCCGAGTATCCATCTATTACGTATAAAAGGGCCACATCGATTAAAGATCGACTGGTCAAGAGCGAGTATACCACTACTCCCTTAAAAGGAGCGCACTGCACAATGTTCGGCACTTTCCCCTGTGGACACTGCTCCTATTGCCCACTTATGAGGAGAGAGAAGACCTTCCCACTACCAAACGGCAACACATTTAAACCATTACATTTTACTAACTGCCAAACCAAAGGTGTGGTTTATTATATGGAATGTGAATGTGGGGCTTACTATGTGGGAAAGACTAAGCAGGAATTCTGGCGGAGAATTTCTAAACATGTTTATAGTATGGAAATCGGAAACCTCCATCTTCCAATTGGAAGACACGCAGCCCTACAACATCACTACACTGTACCCAAAATATCCTTCGCCGCCCTCTATCGAATTCATATTCCCAATAGAGGCGGCGATTGGAACAAAATTCTCCTCCAGCATGAGCAAAGATGGATCTTCAAGACACGGGCCACTATGTATCCCGGCTTGAATGAATCTTGCTCTTTTGCCCCATTCCTTAAAGGCTTCGTCTCAGGAAAAACCCAATAGTATACACCACTGTAAAACCCCTTCCTTGCCCATATCCCCCCTTTGTTTTGTTTAATTTAATGTAATTCTTGAATAAACACTTTGACATAGTTGCCTTTATACTGTATAGAAGTCATAGAAATAATTTACTAACGTTTCTCCCCCTTCTCCTCTCCTCCAAACAAAATGTAAACATGTCTTTTTCAATTTAATCCATGCCCATTGGAATCATGTATATTCACTATTGTTCAAGCATCCATACATGCCTTTTCAGATCATTACTATGCTGTTGTTTTGCGATGCCTTAAGTATTATTTTTCTTGACATAAACCAATATATTATGATTGGTGAATATGACTACATGTGTCATACTCGCACATAAGGGGTTAACCTGTTGCTATATGATTGATCTGTTAACCTATGTTACACATTTAATTTTGTTATGTGATTTTTCTTTTTTCCAGTGGAGTCACGATGCGCTGTGGTTTGTGGGTCCTTGGGCTGCCGTCTCCCGTTCGGCCCCTCAGCCGCCTCCTTCCTGTCCCTGTCCTTGAGTATTTTCCTCTTGTCACTTCCCAGCAGGGCGGGAGATACACGCGTCATCGGCGCAATGTGTCTTGTATCCACAGGGCGGCGTCCAACCGCCCGAGTGGATGCGAATCCCTCCCTGCTGGCGGCGTGAGCGATCGCTTCCGAGACGCTGTGACGTCGCTGCGTGAGTGCCGAAGGCGCACGCGGCGGCGTCACACGTTGCGATGCGTCATGCGGAAGCGACGGCAGTGTCGGCTTCGTGCGATCTTCGCCCACGCCGGAAGAACCACCGTGACAACTATTAGGCACCGGCAGACCACCAGGTCTGACAAGGAAGACATACCCTGTCTCCTCCCACTACACGTGGGACTAGCTGGACCAATCCCGGGACCGTGAGCGGTATTTACTTCCGCATCCGATCGCAGGCACTCAGAGAAGCATGCGGCATCTCCATGAGTGACACCGTCCAGCCAGTTGGTAAGTTACTTTACCTACATAACCTACTCCCCTTTCAGCCAATTGACAATACTACCTGGTCTCTATAATCAAATGGTTTTATATATATCCTTTTAATACTCTTTCCACCTAACAGACAATATCTCACTTTTCAACACCTTGATTATAAGTGGAAATATTGGAGGTAACCCTGGTTTGTTTTATCCAGCCTCCTTCTCACACCACTACCTTTTGCACTCCCCAATTGTCAGTCACCCTGGATTTCAGTCACTTTTCATCCCTCTCCCACGTTTCTCTTTTCGCCCTTCTCTTTTTGGCATTTTGCCACCTAACTCCCTCACTTTCACTGCCACATTCGTTGTTCACTCTCTCCATGTTTTTCACCTCTTTCCACACTCCCCACACACCCCTCATCCCCATTCCCCTTCATTCCCTCACTTTTCTTTTCCTTTCTTCCCTCTTCCTTTCACCTCCTCCCCTCCCCCACCCCGTTTTTCACACTTCGACCCCCTTTTTTTCTGTCTCTTCCCATTTCTCACTCTTCACTCTCTTATCCACACTCTATTTCAGCCCCACCGTTCCTCACTCCTCACTTCCCAGCCTTCATTCCACTCCACTACTTCTCGCTTCTCCTCCCCTACTTCCCTTTTTTTTTTCCCCCTCCCCTTGTCCCACCTGCTCCGCACTTTCTTAGTCTTTGCACTTCCCTATTCTTTTTCTTGTTCCAAGCATTCTCCACTTGCACCTTTATTTACTCCACGTCTCACTTATTCTTTCAATTACCATTATCATCATCACTATATATTGTTTTCTCCTTTTTGCATTCTTCTTATTCTGCGTCCCTTATTCCTTTCCCTTTCCCCATGTGCACTCACCTTCCCCCCCCCTCCCCTTTTTCACCCCCATCATCACTTTTTCACTTTTTTCCTATCCCATTCCCATCACCATCTCCCCGCTTGCTTCACCATCACGATTTTTTCCTCATACCCCCTTTTCCCCATTCCTCTCACTTCCCAGCCTAATCACCTTCCTTCCGGTTTCCATCCCCCCCCATTTTTTCTCCTTCCCCAACCCCATTCACTCCTGTTTGCTTTCCACCATGTACCTCCATTATCTCATCCTTGTAAGACTCCCACACAACTCATACCCAACCATTGGCCACTTTTGATACTAATTACTTCACTTAATTCTAGGACTCCCCTCTTTCTCTACTCTTTGAATCCCATTTTTCTCCACCCTTCTGGTCTACCCGGATGCCACCATTCTTGTCTGGTGCTTCCTCGTAAGTGGCTGAGGGCCACTCTTGGGCGGTCACGCTTGGGATTGGGCTAGACTGAGGGACGGATCGGGGAGTACCGTCGGCTTTGGGCCCCTGCATATCACGTCTGCATCGGACCACATCTGGATGCCCCATAACTCAAATTTCTGGGTAAATATATGCTGCTGTTGATGATGAATTTCTGATTACTGTGAAAGGGAGAAGGAAAGCTCCTCTCCCTTAAATTTATTATACCGATGTTGTTCTCTGTGCATATATCTTCCCTGTGGTCCTGGGAGTCGGTGTACCCCCCCTCTTTCTTTCCCTTTTCATAAGGGGATAGACCCCACAGGGAGGACACAGAGACAAATCAAGATCTTCTGTACATACTAATTTATAATATTAAATCTTTTTCAGCCACAATCCTCTGAAGAAGACCGAATGGTCGAAACGCGTTAGGAATATACACCCGCCTGCCACTATTCAGGCCATGTATTTCATTATTGATCTGGAAATGTTATGGTTATTTTAATCAATTTTTGTTACTCTGCCGCAACTCATTCCTTGTATACCCCTAAATTTTATGTCAATAATCACTTTTGTAATAAAACGTTTTTACCATAGACGTTGCATTGCCATTTTACTTCACATCTGCTGCTTCAAAGCCCCATCGGTATTTAATACATTTGCCTTTTCTTTGTCCCCAGTCACCCACTCTAGATTATTTTGTAAAGGGCCTACATGCTCAGACTTGACCTTTTTACTATTAATATATTTTAAGTTTCTTGGGGGTTTGTCCTACTATCTTTTGCAATCTGTTGTTCGTTTTAAAAAGGTGCTTCCCTAATTTCCTTTTTACATACTCTGTTATATTCTTTGTAACATTTAAATGATGATATCATTCCTTAATTTTTATATTTTTTAAAGGCTCTTTTCCTACTATTTAAAGCTTTTTTAACTTTGGCTGTGAGCCACATAGGTTCCATTTTTAGTCTTTTAAATGTATTGCCCATGGAATTATGCTTTGCATACAGTCTTTTTGAAGAATAACCATTTCTGTTCTGTGTTCATCGATGCCAATATTTCCTCCCAGTCTAGGGCCGCGTACACACGATCAAATCTGTCTGCTGGAAACGGTCTGCCAGACCGTTTCAGCAGACAGATTTGATCGTGTGTACGGGTAAACAGACTGATTTGGCCACCCGACAGATTTGAATGCATGCTTTCAAATCTGTCAGCTGGGAACCCGTATGCCCGACATGTCTGCTGGTTAGTATGCTAACCAGCAGACATATCTGCTCGCACACGCGTCGAATGGTTTCAACACATGCGCGGAAGTGATTTCCTTCCTGGTGCGGTGACGTTGTGGCATCAACGTCACCGCCACGTCACCGCCACGTCAGCGCGCTGTCTGCCGGCGGGGATTTTGGTTTGATCGTGTGTACACGATCAAACCAATACATCCCAGCAGACAGATTTGTTCAAATCGGTCTGTCCGACCGATTTGAACAAATCTTTTTGCTCGTGTGTACGGGGCCTAAGTCTTGGAGAGCAGCCCTCCTCCTTGAAAAATATGCTCTCTTAAAGTTAAGTGTTTTTATCTTTCCACTATGTGCTTGTTGCTTACAGCTAACATTAAATTAAATCATGTTATGGTCACTGCTATGCAGATGTTCTTTTATATGAATGGTTTGAGATAGATATGTGCATTCCCGTTCGTACGAATGTTATTTTCGTACGAAAATGTTCATTTTCGTACCCGCAGGATAATGTGTACATACGAAAAAATTAAAGCACCAAAATACGAAAACTACGAGATTACGAATGAGCCGCATAACGAACAACCGCAAATACGAACGAATGATCCGACGAAAAAAAACGACAAAACGAAAACGGCAAAAGAACAAAAATGACATCTATAACAAAAGATTTACATTCTGTATTTTGTTTGAATCCTTTTTCTGTTTGTTTTCAGTCCTATGTTCATTGTTCATATGACATCTATAACAAAAGATTTGCATGCTGTATTTTGTTTCAATCCTTTTTCTGTTTGTTTTCAGTCCTATGTTCGTTGTTAATATGACATCTATAACAAAAGATTTGCATTCTGTATTTTGTTTCAATCCTTTTTCTGTTTGTTTTCAGTCCTATGTTCATTGTTCATATGACATCTATAACAAAAGATTTGCATTCTGTATTTTGTTTCAATCCTTTTTCTGTTTGTTTTCAGTCCTATGTTCATTGTTCATATGACATCTATAACAAAAGATTTGCATGCTGTATTTTGAATCCAAAATACGAACAGAAAAAAGGAATTTAAAATACAGAATGCAAATCTTTTGTTATAGATGTCATATGAACATACGACTGAAAATAGCAAAAGAAAAGGGTTTCAAGATACAGAATGCAAATCATTGACAAAAATTTCACGAAAATTATTGTCTAACAAGTAACGAACATGAATTAAACAGAATAACGAACCATCCCGCATGTACGAAAATGAAACAGTAACGAAAATACGAAACGATCGGAATACGAAAAAATCGCGCCATACGAAAAACGAACGGGAACAAACAGGAAAACAGGCGTCTTACAAAAAACGAACGAAAACGAAAAAACGGAACGATACGAAACAGAACATGTCTAGTTTGAGATTACCAGGTCCAGCAGAGCATCATTTCTAGTCGAGATCTCAATAAACTGGACCAAAACATTGTCTTGTAATAGATTTATACATTTTTGCCCTTAACTGTCCCAGCAGTGCCTTTACTCCAGTCAATTTCTGTGTAGTTAAAATTCCCCATTATTATGACCATTTCAGCCCTTGCAGCAATTTCTATCCATGCAAGGAGCTGAGTCTTCACATCCTCATTAACACTGGGAGACCTATAACAAACTCCAATGATAACCTTTGTAGTGCACACGCCCATGTACAGTTCCACCCATAATGCTTCAGACTCATCACACTTTCCATCAACTAGGTCCTCTTTCACACCAACTTTGAGATCACTCCTCACATAGAGACAGACAGCACCACCCATCTGTTTTACCCTGTCTCTCCAAAATAGTGCATAGCCAGGAATAGTAAGAGCCCAGTCATGTGAAGAGTGAAGCCACGATTCAGCAATACCAATTAAATGATAGTTATCATCACTTCCAACTCACCTATTTTGCTTGGCAGACTTCTGTAATTGGTGAACAAACACTTTAATTCATTGTCACATTTTGAACACTTAGTTTGCATATTTTTTATTTGAGTACAAATAGTATAATTTCCAATGGTTGTATGTAGCATGGAAACCTTCATATCACTGCCATATCACTTCACCTGCCATAGCTCATCCACCATATTTCCCAATACCACCCACCAACACATTTTAGTGAATTAACAAAGAGTTAGAGTTGAGATATATACAGTGAGGAAAATAATTATTTGATCCCCTGCAGAATTTGTAAGTTTGTCAACTTACAAAAAAATGAAGGGTCTATAATTTATATCATAATTTATATCATAGGTGTATTTTAAATTGCTTCCACACCCCCATTAGACTTATGACTAGCATGGCGGGTGCCGTCGGGTAGAGGCGAGGGAGATCCTCCTCCTGTTACTGATCCAGAAGCAAATGTCACTTCCAGGTACTGGTGTCACTGTCCCCAGCCAGTAGGAGCTAATGGAATGCTCTCTACATTCTATTAGCTTCATTGAAGGACAGGTGAGACATCTTGTAGACCCCTGATGTCTCATTAAAGAGAACCTGTCGCTTAAAAAAAAATGCATCACATAGGAGACTTTTTGGCACCTGTGGGATTTAACCACTTCCTGCCCATAGGACATCATATGATGTCCTTAGGTTGAAGTGGTAATATTAAAAGTGATGTCATGGCGTTACTTCCAGCACTGGCAGATGCGAACACTGACAGTTTTTTGTCATGGAAAGCAGAGATCGATATATATATACATATATATATATATATATATATATACAGCCCTCAAAAAATCCACTCGCCTGCTCGCATTTTGCAAGTGGATTTTGAGGGCTGACGAGTGTGGGCTGCCTGAGTTTGTAGGTGAAGCGAGAGAAGAGGGGAGCCGCCACCGCTGCTGTCTGGTTTATCAGCGCATGGAGAACATAACAGCTTTCATTTCAATAGCTGTCTGTTTAGAGGAGCTATCTGGGGTCTTATTGACACCAGCTGTCTCAATAAAGAGGACCTGTTATGCCCTATTCCTATTACAAGGGATGTTTACATTTCTTGTAATGTGAATAGAAAGTGATCAAAAAAAAGAAAAGGGAAATATATATATTTTTTAAAGAGCCGAAAATTGCTTTTGTGTCCCCTAAAATTAACTGTAGTGTATTTTTTATTGAAATTGTATGTTTGCTAAACTGCTGCGATAATATAGTGTGACATAAAGAAAATTGGAACTACAGTACAGTACTACAATTACTACAGTACTACAATTGGAACTACAGTACTACTATTTTATTCTCTAGGGTGTCTGCTTTGAGCAAATACTTTAATGTTTTAGGGGTTTTCTATAACCTTCAGGCCTAAAATGTTTTTTTAAACATGTAAACAAACAAAAAAAAATGCTCTGCCAGGAAAAGGGATGACATACAGGTGAGGGTTTACATCTAATTTAGATCCTGGTTCACAGCAAAATGTAATTAAAAAATGTAAAACATATTAAAAATGTAACTCAATGGAGTTTCTTTTAAAACATAACATTCATTTTAATTTCTTTACAGTACTCTGTAAACTGTAAGCAGACATAGTAATCATTCTTAGACACAGTGATCACATTAAGGGCTATTTGGTAATTATAAAAAGGTAGACAGCAGTGTCTGTCTTGCTTGTAGAATCTTTATTTGTCTTGCACAAAATAACATCAGGGTACAAAGTGAAATTATGAATATGGAAAAAGTAGGAGACAAATCAAACTGATGCCAGTCAACCATGTTTGCTAGACTCAAGGTGACAGAATCCAGACTCTGCAATAACAAATGAGAATTTCTAATTTTACCAGCAACTGTTGGCATGCATGAATAATGACAGTAGTATTGTACAGACAGTGGGAGTCTGGAAGGTTTGAGAAATTGCTTTGCAAAGGGGTGTCATATACAATTATTTAAGGAAAACAGGGTGAAAAACCTATAAATAGACCAGTTATATATAGTTAATAGAAATATAAAATAAAAAATGTAAATAATAAAATGTACTATTCTCCCTGTCTATGTTTGTCTAATAATAATATAAAAATATATATACAGTATCTTCCAAAAGTGAGTACACCCCTCACATTTTTTAAATATTTTATTATATATTTTCATGTGACAACACTGAAGAAATTACTCTTTTCTACAATGTAAAGTAGTGAGTGTACAGCTTGTATAACAGTGTAAAATAACTCAACACACAGCCATTAATGTCTAAACTGATGACAGCAAAAGTGAGTACACCCCTAAGTGAAAATGTCCAAATTGGGTTCAAAGTGTCAATATTTTGTGTGGCCAACCTTATTTTCCAGCACTGCCTTAACCCTCTTGGGCATGGAGTTCGCCAGAGCTTCACAGATTGCCACTAGAGTCCTCTTCCTCTCATCCATGATGACATCACAGAGCTGGTGGATGTTAGAAACCTTGCGTTCCTCCACCTTTCATTTGAGGATTTAGATCTGGAGACATGCTTGGCCAGTCCATCACCTTTTCCCTCAGCTTCTTTAACAAGGCAGTGGTCATCTTGGAGGTGTGTTTGGGGTTGTGATCATGTTGGAATACTGCCCTGCGGTCCAGTCTCTGAAGGAAGGTGATCATGCTCTGCCTCAGTATATTACGGTACATGTTGGCATTCATGGTTCCCCCAATGAACTGTAGCTCCCCAGTGCCGGCAGCACTCATTCAGCCACACCATACTTGACTTCAGGCAAAACACACTTGTCTTTGTACTTCTCACCTGGATGCTGACACACACACTTGACAACATATTTTGGTCTCATCAGACTACAAGGCATGGTTTCCATAATCCATATCTTTAGTCTGCTTGTCTTCAGCAAACTGTTTGCGGGCTTTTTTGGGGCATTATCTTTAGAAGAGGCTTCCTCCTGGGATTACAGCCATGCAGACAAATTTGATGCAGTGTGCGGCATATGGTATGAGCACTGACATGCTGACCACACCCCTTAAACCTCTGCAACAATTCTGGCAGCACTCATACGTCTATTTCCCAAAGACAACTTCTGGATATGATGCTGATCACGTGCACTTAACTTCTTCGGTTGACCATGGCGAGGCCTGTTCTGAGTGGAACCTGTCCTGGTAAACCGCTGCATGGTCTTGGCCACCATGCTGCAGCTCAGTTTCAGGGTCTTAGCAATCTTCTTATAGCCTAGGCCATCTTTATGCAGAGCAAAAATTATTTTTTCCGGATGCTCAGTTATTTGCCATGAGGTGCCACGTTAAACTCCCTGTGTCCAGTATGAGAGAATGAGAGCGATAACACTGAATTTAACCCACCTGCTCCCCATTCAAACCTGAGACCTTGTAACAATAACGAGTCACATGTCACTGGGAGGGAAAATGGCTTATTTGGCCCAATTTGGACATTTTGACTTAGGGGTATACTCACTTTTGTTGCGGTTTAGACATTAATGTCTGTGTGTCGAATTATTTTGAGGGGACAGCCAATTTACACTGTTATACAAGCTGTACATTACTACTTTACATCAAATGAAAAGATATCATAAAACATTTACAAAAATGTGAGGATGTACTCACTTTTGTGAGATATTGTATATATATATATATATATATATATATATATATATATATATATATATATATATATATTTATACACACACTATATTACCAAAAGTATTGGGAAACCTGCCTTTTACATACACATGAACTTTAATGGCACCCCAGTCTATATCCATAGGGTTCAATAAGTAGTTGGCCCACCCTTTGTAGCTACAACAGCTTCAACTCTTCAGGGAAGGCTGTCCACCAGGATTAGGAGTGTGTCTATGGGAATGTTTGACCATTCTTCCACAAATGCATTTGTGAGGTCAAGCACTGATGTTGATGAGAAGGCCTGGCTCGCAGTCTCTGTTCTAATTCATCCCAAAAATGTTCTATTGGGTTGAGGTCAGGACTCTGTGCAGGCCAGTCAAGTTCCTCCACCCCAAGCTCAACCATGTCTTTATGGACCTTGCTCTATGCACTGGTCCAAATCATTTGGCGAAGGTGGGATTGTTTTTCAGGGGTTGGGCTTGGCCACTTAGTTCTAGTGAAGGAAACTCTCAGTGTAAAGGCAGGTGTCCCAACACTTTTGACAATATAGCACACACACACACACACACACACACATAATATATATATATATATATATATATATATATATATATATATATATATAAATATAAAGAGTACAGACCAAAAGTTTGGACACATCTTCTCATTCCAAGAGTTTTCTTTATTTTCATGACTATGACAATTGTAGAGTCACACTGAAGGCATCAAAACTATGAATTAACACATGAAGAAAAAGAAGGCCTAAATTTAACCTGCAAACGTGACAGGGTGAAACTGCCAATACACCAATATTTAGTGTGCCACCGTCCCGATATTGTTGAGATTGGTTAGCCTAACCAATCTTATGAATTAACACATGTGGAATTATATACATAACAAAAAAGTGTGAAACAACTGAAAATATATGTCATATTCTAGGTTCTTCAAAGTAGCCACCTTTTGCAGCAGACACATCTCTAGAACAACTGTTAAGAGCAGACTGTGTGAATCAGGCCTTTATGGTAGAATATCTGCTAGGAAACCACTGCTAAAAAAGGCAACAAGCAGAAGAGACTTGTTTGGGCTAAAGAACACAAGGAATGGACATTAGACCAGTGGAAATCTGTGCTTTGGCCTGATAAGTCCAAATTTGAGATCTTTGGTTCCAACCACCGTGTCTTTGTGCGACGCAGAATAGGTGAACGGATGGACTCTACATGCCTGGTTCCCACCGTGAAGCATGGAGGAGGAGGTGTGATGGTGTGGGGGTGCTTTGCTGGTGACACTGTTGGGGATTTATTCAAAATTGAAGGCATACTGAACCAGCATGGCTACCACAGCATCTTGCAGCGGCATGCTATTCCACCCGGTTTGCGTTTAGTTGGACCATCAACAGGACAATGACCCCAAACACACCTCCAGGCTGTGTAAGGGCTATTTGACCAAGAAGGAGAGTGATGGGGTGCTGCGCCAGATGACCTGGTCTCCACAGTCACCGGACCTGAACCCAATCGAGATGGTTTGGGGTGAGCTGGACCGCAGAGTGAAGGCAAAAGGGCCAACAAGTGCTAAGCATCTCTGGGAACTCCTTCAAGACTGTTGGAAGACCATTTCAGGTGACTACCTCTTGAAGCTCATCAAGAGAATGTCAAGAGTGTGCAAAGCAGTAATCAAAGCAAAAGGTGACTACTTTGAAGAACCTAGAATATGACATATTTTCAGTTGTTTCACACTTTTTTGTTATGTATATAATTCCACATGTGTTAATTTATAGTTTTGATGCCTTCAGTGTGAATCTACAATTTTCGTAGTCATGAAAATAAAGAAAACTCTTTGAATGAGAAGGTGTGTCCAAACTTTTGGTCTGTACTTTGTATATATATATATATATATAATATATATATATATATATACACACACACAGTATCTCACAAAAGTGAGTACACCCCTCGCATTTTTGTAAATATTTTATATCTTTTCATGTAACAACAGGCCTCGCCATGGTCATCCAAAGAAGTTGAGTGCACATGCTCAGTGTCATATCCAGAGTTTGTCTTTGGGAAATAGACGTATGAGTGCTGCCAGCATTGCTGCAGAGGTTGAAGGGGTCAGCCTGTCATTGCTCAGACCATACTCCACACACTGCATTAAATTGGTGTGTAAGATGATGCACAAGAAAGCCTGCAAACATTTTGTTGAAGACAAAGACTAGGGACATGGATTACTGGAACCATGTTCTGTGGTCTAATGAGACCAAAATGGTTCAGATGGTGTCAAACGTGCGTGGCAGGAACCAGGTGAGGAGTAGAAAGACAAGTGTGTCTTGCCTACACTCAAGCATGGTGGTGGAAATGTCATGGTCTAGGGCTTCATGAGTTCTGCCAGCACTGGAGAGCTCCAGTTCATTGAGGGAACCATGAATGCCAACATACTGAAGCAGAGCATAATCTCCTCCCTTCAGAGACTGAGCCACAGGGCAGTATTCCAACATGATAATGACCCCAAACACACCTCCAAGACGACCATTGCCTTGCTAAAGAAGCTGAGGGTAAAGGTGATGGACTGACCAAGCATGTCTCCAGACCTTAATCCTATTGAGCATCTGTGAGAATTCTTAAATGCAAGTTGAAGGAAAAAAGGGCTCTAACATAAACCAGCTCTGTGATGTCATCATGGAGGAGTGGAAGAGGACTCCAGTGGCAACCTGTGAAGCTCTGGTGAACTCCATGCCCAGGAGGGTTAAGGCAGTGCTGGAACAAATGGTGGCCACACAAAATATTGACACTTTGGGCCCAATTTGGACATTTTCACTTCGAGGTATATTCACTTTTGTTGCCAGCAGTTTAGACATTAATGGCTGTGTGTTGAGTTATTTTGAGAGGACAGCAAATGTACACTGTTAAACAAACTGTGCACTCACTACTTTACATTGTTACACTACTCTACTGCTATGGTGTCTGCAAGGATTCCCCTGCTCCATGGATGTCTGGATCTGGTGATAGTGCCCTCTGGGGTCACTTTTATGCTCATTTTATTGTGATTTGATGTACGTAGATAGGTTTAAGGGGCTTTCAGTGTATGGGCTACTTTGGATTAATTAACAGGATTACACTATATTGCTCTTCCTTGTTTTTATGACCTTGTGTGGAGCTCCTGTGCCTGCTGTCCCGCCTGCTGGTGATGGTCCGTGACAAAGTGGCTGATGTATTTGCTGTAAGGCTCTGATTTTTCAGTCTTCTGCTGAGTTTAACCCCCTTGGGGAGAGTGCATCACTTGGTGGATTGAGATCATTGTTTTACCTGGTGCAAGGTGCACACTAGGATTACCACTACTGAGACACCATTCAACACTTTGGATTGTTTACATCACCTTAACTACATCTAAGGCCTCGTACACACGAGGCAATCCATTTGTTCAAATCGGTCGGACTGTACACACGAGCAAACCAAAATCCCCGCCAGCAGACAGCGCGCTGACGTGGCGATGACGTTGATGCCGCCACGTCACCGCACCAGGAAGTAAAACACTTCCGCGCATGCGTCGAAATCATTCGGCGCGTGTGCGAGAAGACATGTCTGCTGGTTAGCATACTAACCAGCAGACATGTCGGGCGGACGGGTTCCCAGCCGACAGATTGGTAAGCATGCTTTCCAATCTGTCGGGTGGCCAAATCCGTCGGCTCGCCCGTACACACGATCGAATCTGTCTGCTGAAACGATCTAGCAGACCGTTTTCCAGCAGACAGATTTGATTGTGTGTACGAGGCCTAATGCCGCGTACACACGATCATTTTTTGTGTTGAAAAAAAACGACGTTTTCTGTAACGTCACTTTTCAAAGACGATGTTGCATACACACCATCGTTTTTTTCACAAAAAGCGAGGTTACGTTCACCACTCTTTTCCATTGAAGCTCGCTTCATAACTAGCTTCTGGGCATGCGCGGGTTGAAAAACATCGTTTTAAACTACGTTTTTGCTACACACGGTGACTTTTTGTGAAACGAAAAACGACGTTTTGAAAAACGACACAAAAAATTCAAGCATGTTGGAAATTTTTTTTGGTCGTTTCGATCAATTTAAATGACGTTTTAAAAAACGACGTTTTTTTTCATCGCAAAAAACGACCGTGTGTACGCGGCATAAGACTTTCTTTATTCAGTGGTTCTTACCACGAGTCTATCACTATTGATTTTTTAGCACTGTTTTGTGTATTTTAATACTACAGAGACTGAACTGTGTTATTCTTTTACCGTGTTTATATATATATATATATAATATATATATATATATATATATATATATAATATTATATAATTTAAAATTCAGAGCAATCATACAGGAAATGATTGCACTCATTTGGATAAAAATATATATATATATATATATATTATATATAATATATATATATATAATATATATATTTATATATATATATTATATATATATATATATACATATATATATATATACATTTTGAGCATTAAAAGGGTGAATGCCTTAAAATACGATACCATTTCTCTAGCCTGGCGTCTTGCTTGTGAGTAAATACAGATACATTAACCATTTTGTAGCCAACAAGGAAAAACTATAGATGCCACAGCTAAAGTACTGTAGGTAATTCCCCTTAGATCGTGGAATGTGGCCTTCCCTTTGTTGTTGTGACTCAGCCTTTAACAATAACGCATAAATACAATATTATTGAGGATCTTTTTCCTAAATAATGTTCCAAAGTATTCTGCTTCACCCCAGATAAGTCCAGTAGATGTGTGGCATATTGCTACATTAATATGGTCTTGTACAAATCCTTGAAGAATCTGAATATCCTTAAAGTATTAGTTCAAAATATGAATTGGACTATTACTACTGTGATGTGCTGTGCTAGATACAGAAACATTTTAAAGCAATAAATTATGTGCAAATATATATTCATAATATGTGTTATTATGCAACTAAAATGTTTATAGAGATAGCAGATGTCCTTGCCCAATCTACCATATTTAAAAAAAATCTTACAAAAAAAGTGCTGTGCTAAATATTACTGAATTTAGCACCTGACCATAAGACGCACCTAGGTTTTAGAGGAACCAAATGGTGTACTCAAATATTTACCAGTGCCCATGAAATGCAGCTTGATCTGTGCCAAAAAAATGCAGCCCGACCATTGCCATTAATGTAGCCCGACCTGTGCCAATAATGCAGCCTGACCTGTGACATTATTGCAGCCTGACCTAATTATTATTTAATAATAATAAAAATGCCATAAAACTACCCCCTATTTTGTAAACGCTATAACTTTTGCGCAAACCAATCAATAAACGCTAATTGCGATTTTGTTTACGAAAAATGTGTAGAAGAATACGTATCGGCCTAAACTGAGGAAAAAAACGTTTTTTTATATATTTTTGGCGGATATTAATTACAGAAAAAAGTAAAAAATATTGCATTTTTTTCAAAATAGTCACTCTATTTTTGTTTATAGCGCAAAAAATAAAAACCGCAGAGATGATCAAATACCACCAAAAGTAAGCTCTATTTGTGGGAAAAAAAGGACGCCAATTTTGTTTGGGAGCCATGTCACACGACCGTGCAATTGTCAGTTAAAGCAACGCAGTGCCGAATCGCAAAAAGTACTCTGGTCATTGGGCAGCAATATGTTCCGGGGGTTAAGTGGTTAAAGAATGTGGATGAAAAACTAAAAAGTCATAAAATGAAGTAGGAGCAGAGAAGATATATATATATATATATATATATATATATATATATTATATATATATATTATATATATATATATATATATATATTTATATAAAAAAACACCTGACACATTTATTAACATAATGCAATATTACAAATAAGGCTTGGTTTCTTTTTACATGTTCGTGCAGAATCATTGGGTGTTCATCTAAAGCTGCCCAAAAGAATGTGTATGATGTATGAATGTGTATGATGTGTGGGGACATACTTCAAATGGCTTGTTTTAACTTTCTTTAACTAGAAGGTCCCCGCCACATGGTAAGCAAACATCTGACTACGTTGGTGGTGGTCTGCCTTATGAGGAATTTAGAACTTTTTTTAGGCATTTGGAACTTAAATTTGGAACTTGTTAATTATTTTGAACATGGACTATTTTCTTTTTTTTAGAGACATTTATTTGACTTTGTTTATAAGATACATTAGCTATTTTTGCTCTTCTCTCTAAAAATGTTAGCAAGCTAATATAAAAAAAAATCGTATTATAACTAAAAAAAAAAAAAAAAATGCGATAGACATAGACACAGTGCATTTTTAAATGTGGAAGACAGATATAACACAATAACCTATTTGAACAAAATATTCTACTGCTGCTTTCTAAAACCTTTTCCCACTCAGGTCACATACAATGACCATATATGCCACTTTCACTTTTTTCCTTTATCTAACTTTCTGAAAGTTTTTCTCTGAAGTAGCAAAAATACAATAGAAAAATACAATAGAAAAATAAAATAAAACAGCTGCCCAGACAGTTTTGAAGCTTCCTTACAATATTCATCTGGATGAAACATTATATATTTTAATCTAAAGCTATATTAATTTGGCTCCATTTTCTTTCTTTTTGTTTAGGTTTATACACTTTTTAAATGTTGTTTAAATTGCTTTTGTAATATACACATACATTCAAACATTTGATACATAACAAATAATTAGTACAGTGCTAAGGACTACTTAAAAGACAGCACAGCATATGTAGTTACAAGGCAATTTAGTTTTAACTTTGCAAGACAGTTTTCCCTTAGCCTAGTGAATGAAGTGAAGCTCTGCTGACTTCCATTATTAAATCATAAACAATCATATTTTTCCCCCATTGCACATGATTGAGTATTATTTGCAAAGTGAAATTTTATTGCATTCACACGTCGAGAAAAAAATCCCTCACAAAGTGAAAATTCCCATGCAAGTTGAACAGCTTATAGCAACCCCTGTGTCTTTAATCCTAATGCCGTGTACACACGATCAGTATTTCCGATGGAAAAGGTCAGACAGACTTTTCCATTGAATATTCCGATCATGTGTAGCCCCATCTGAGTTTTTCATCAGAAATTCCAAAGAATTCCATCGGAGTTTAGATATAGAACATGTTCTATTTTTCTCTGATGGAATTCCGTTGGAATTCTGATGTGATTTGGCCGGGCAAAAGCTGTATCGTGTGTATGCGGCATTAGGCTTCATCTATACAGAGGGAAGGAAGAAATGTGGGGGAGCCACTGCTTTGATTTGTTCACTTATGTGTGTAAATTTCAGGTTGAACTGTAAAAGAAACCTACAGCTCCACCTGTTGGATGAAAATGATAATGTGAATTACTGTAATAATAAAATGCAGTAAGTATTTGTGACAGACTCCCATACTCAAGATGAGTCTGTTTGCCGTATCGCTCCTCTGTCCAGTACCACACAATCCAAGACCTCTTAGCTTTCCCATTCACTAGTCGTAGCTCAGTGTAGGGTAAAACAGCAGACAGTTTATTAGGACCAGAATACAAGTCTTATATACAGTAAAAGAGGAGGTTCCTACATCATGCTCATATTACTCTAGCAATACACAGAAACATAAATGAACATGCGGGCTGACTATGTGAGTTCACTTTGCCCAACTAATTCATGTCCAGACCAGGTGTAGGTCTGGGACATTGTTAGTTGACTTTTGATGGGGGAGAAATGTGACAGACTCACGCGGGACAGAGGCTTTTGGAGGGGACTGAATCCTAGCCTCTTTCCCTATGATTATGGGCCCTGGCATTTGGGGGAATGGTGCTCTTTGTGAGCTGTATGTTTGGGGACCCTTGAGGTGGTGTTACTTTGGATTCAGGTTCATGTCCCCCCCCCCCCCATGACACACAGACTCTGGGAACCATGTATATGTCATATTAGAAATAGTGACTGATTCATAATGTTGTGACACATACTGTTAGAAGGGATTAGTTAATTAGCTCATGTTCATTTATGTTTCTGTGTATTGCTAGAGTAATATGAGCATGATGTAGGAACTTCCTATTTTACTGTATATAAGACTTGTATTCTGGTTCTAATAAACTGTCTGATGTTTCACCCTACACTGAGCTACGACTAGTGAATGGGAAAGCTAAGGGGTCTTGGATTGTGTGGTACCGGACAGAGGAGTGATATGGCAGACAGACTCATCTTGAGTACAGTGGGTCCATCACATTATTGATAGGTTAATTATCCCCCTAAAGAGCTGAAATGTCTGCTCCCCCCTTCCTGACTAGGCCATTTTTCAGCTTTCAGAGCTGTCCCAATTTGAATGACAATTACTCAGTTATGCAACACTGTACCCAAGTGAAATGATTATATTTTGTTTGAGACAGATTGAGTTTTCTTTTGGTGGTATTGAATTACCAATAGTTTTTTTGTTTGCTATAAACCCAAGAAGCACCTTTGGGTTTTCAAGAAGTATAAATTACGCATCTAATTTCTTGACTACCTATCACATTTTTGGGGGCCCCGGAGCACCAGGACAGTGGAAACACCCACAAAATGACCCCATTTTGGAAAGCAAACACTCCAATGTATTTTCTGAAAGGCATGGTGAGACTTTGGAAAATTTTATTTTTTGCAACAAGTTTTTGGAAAATGCAAGTAAATTACTTTTTGTACACAGACAATTAATAAGATATTTCGAACACACATCTTAGGTACACTTATGTCGCATACACACGATCAGAGTATTGGATGGTCTAAAATCCGATGGATTTTTTTCATCGGAATTCCATTCAAGCTGTCTTGCATACACACTGTCAGACTAAATTCCGATTGTCCAAAACGCGGTGACGTAAAACACTACAACGAGCCGAGAAAAATTAAGTTCAATGCTTCCAAGCATGCGTCAAATTGATTCTGAGCATGCATGGATTTTTCTCCGACGGAATTCCACACAGACGATCGGAATTTTTAATCAGATTTTTTTCCATCAGAAGAATTTAGAAATGTGTTCTATTTTTTTACTCCGGTGGAGAAAAGTTCGATGGGGCCCACACACGATCGGAATTTCCGATGAAACAAGTCCATCTGATTTTTTTCATTGGAAAATCCGATCGTGTGTACGCAGCATTAGCAGTGCACCTCAGAACAAATTCTGCCACTCCTCCCAAGTATGGTGATTTAACATGTGTGAGATTTTTTCACAGCCTAGCCTCGAGTTCAAATGTTACATTGTGTTTAGGATATTAAAGTAATTAGCTGTAGAGACTACTACTGCATATATATTCCTATTACTGTATGTGGTAGTCATTGATTTTTTTTTTAAATTGTAATGCATCGTAAAGCCCTGCAATGACATTGCTCTGCAATCCATTATTTTGAGTTAAATTAAGCAAATCTGTGTTTTAATGTATTTTTTTGTCACCCAGAGTATACACCACTGTACGCAAATTGGCGTATTTTGTTTTTCAACTCAGAATAGTTTTCTTAGTCAATAAACTTTTTTTTTTTTTTTTATAGCATACTAGGAACAAATATACCACATGCATGAGAATCAATTCACAGTACATACAGGTACCAGAACATAACAGTGAGAGATGCTTTTACTGCCTGCAGATCAGCAATACAAACAAATATGATTGAACATTAACCCCAGAGTTACATTACTGCATTCATCATGTAGGGTTTTCATGATCATAAATAAAACAAGGAAATGAATGCAATTGCAATGTATCAATAAACATCATTTCTGAATCAAAAGGACAGAAACTGATAGGGCACTAGACTTTTTATTCCTAATTTAAACTTTGTACATTTATTAGACAATGCAAACAATGAATATACAATCAAAAAATTAAACACACTGAAAATCATTAATTTGCCTTAACTAATAGATATTTGTGACATAGCATTCATGAAAATGTTTAATTTATTGAATGCAAATTCAATGGAAATGCATTTTTTATTGTTTTTTTTTTTCATGCTTAGTTTTTTTTATGTTTTTATTTATCCGTGCTTATTGTTTAATCTCATAATAATTATTAGCCTTGCAGAATTTTGCAAAATAAAATCTTGTTTCCAGGGAGACAATTTATAGCATTATTTATCAATGTAGCCTTCCGAATGGATCAACCAACACTTAACTAATGGAACATTTAAATCCAGTTCCAGCAAATGTCACTTAATATAGCACTCAAGAAAACCCATGGAATTTAATTCAGGAGATGAAGCGGTGGCAGGGAATTGTGCTTTGGCATTTTAGCTGTGCACACTGTCAAGAAATGCATCTTTGACTATGAAGAAAAGGTTAGGCTGCATCTATATTAAATTTCTATGGTGTATATTGACACTTCTTTTAAAGAACTTTTCATGTACATGTACATCTATTCAGACTCTAAGGTGTGCTTTTAGCAGACCTCCCGTGCTGCTCTTTAAACATCCAATTCTTCCGCATCTTAATCAATATTCAAAGTGATCCTTTTAGGGTAAAAATGATAATTCCTGAGACACATCTCTAAATTTAGATGATAGTTCTTATACTAGAGACATGGTATAATTTTTATACAAATGACTCCTTTGCCAGTTTACTTGAGTGAATTGGTTTACTTTTGGTAGATTGGTGATCAATGCCAGCTTGATTCAATGCAAATCCTGATCCATTCATTACTTTTTGTCAACACAATTGTCAGTGTGAGTGTAAATCACTTGCGTACAAGTAGAGATGCAGGCCCAGATTCACAGAGCGATTACGCCTGCGCAACAGGAGATGCGCGGCGTAAGTCGAAATGTGCGCGTGCGTTTCGATGCACGGCATCCCCAGAAAGAGATACGCAAAAAATCTACTTTTTTTGGTCCCGCGTAATTTCGTTAGACTGGCGCATCCGTCCGCGCAAAAGTGCGCTAGACAGACCATTGATTTGCTAGTCAAATATGCTAATGAGGGACTTACGGGGATCCACAAAAGAACGTTGGGGCAGCGCAGGCGACGCAGTGTGCGCAACAGCAAAATGTCCTGTCTAAAATTAGAGCATATAAAACCTGGTCTAAAAAGAGAAAAAAAGTCTACTTGTTAGATAAAGCAACACTGTTAGTGAGGAGCTCAGCAGTCACACGTGTTGCACAACAATCTGTATGCCAACATGCCAGGGGCATCGTCGCACATAGCTATACTACTGACTTTTGATGAACAAAGAAGGATGAGGGCACGGAGGATGGCACGGAGGATGGCACGGGAGAGGATATACCGCACCCGCATAGACCTGTTTGGCATGAGTGATTCTGAGGTGTTTTGCATCTTCAGATTCACCCCTCATGTCATCCTGGAATTAACCACAACCCTGCAGGAGGACATCACCAGCCCAACACACCGCTCACATGCAGTGCAGCCACTGGTCAAGGTCATGGCAACACCCCATTTCCTTGCCAGTGGCTCTTTTCAGCGTACAAGTGGAGTGGTGGCTGGGATGTCACAATCCTCCATGAGCAGATGTGTGCACCAGGTTGTCCCTGCAATCCTCAGACGCATGGCCAACCAAATCATCAAACCCACCACTGAGGACCTGCGGCTGAAGGCAATGACAGATTTCTACAGAATTGCCAGATTCTCACGCACTGTGGGGGCCATTGATTGCACACATGTGGCACTCCAGCCCCCCCATGAGACAGAGCAAATGTACCGCAATCGGAAGCATTGGCATTCCATCAACGTACAGGTGGTAGTCGATGCCCAAGGCCTCATATGGCACGTCCGTGCCAAACACCCCGGGTCCAGCCATGACAGCTACATATACAATCAAAGCCACATCCGAATGGAATTCGATCAGAACGTGTATGGGGACACCTGGCTGGTTGGTGAGTGACATGGGTGGCAGGCATGACTATCCCCTCCCATGATGCACACATCACAAGGGGCACATGCATGACTAACATCCTCCTGTCTTTTCCCTTACAGGTGACTCTGCATATCCACTGGGACCCCATCTCATGACTCCTATCCGGAACCCCCAAACCCCAGGAGAGGAAAGATACAATCAAGCACATGCCCAAACACGAGCAGTGGTGGAGGGCACCTTTGGCCTCCTAAAGTCACGTTTCCGATGCCTGGATAAGTCTGGGGGTACCCTCTTGTATTCCCCAAACTTTGTGTGCCAGATCATCGGTGCATGTTGCATGCTGCACAACTTCGCAGAAAGAAAGAGCCTGCAGATTGACCTACGTGATGACCTGACCCCTGAACCAGACAATCCCCCCCTAACCGAGGGTCCCCCGTCTTCTGAGGGAAGAGCAGCCAGGAGACAGCTCACATTGGACATCTTTGCACGTTAAACACACACATTAATCATGGCACAATGAGAATGCATGCATGCACACCACTGTGGTCCCTAGCACACACACCCCACATCCACATCAAATTGGATTGGCACCAGTCCACCATGCTGGACTTGTGAGCAGCAATGCCACGCCAAGGCTCCAATTATGTCACTGTACATTCATACACCATTCACACGGACCTGGGGATCACTTCTCCCTGGTCCTGGGGAACCCTTCTCCACCAAAATTGAGGGTGACACCCCTTTTTCGGTAGGAATGACACCCCCACATTCAAACAGCATTCACAACCCCCCAAAAAAAAAATACCCAGCAAAATCAAAAAAATTTTAGCAAAAAAAAAAAAGAGGGGAAAAAAAAATTATTGGCCTTTACGTGAGTCACGCCTGGGGCGCCCCCGGCCACGGCCCCGGCTCCTCAGGGGAGACTCAGGGGGAGGGGGAAAACCGGGGGAAAACACAGTATTTGCGCAATAATTTTTCAAACGCCTTTTTTTGGGGGAAAAAACGTTTTTGTGAATTAAAAAATAACAAAACAGTAAAGATTGCCCAATTTTATTGTACAATGTGAAAGATGAAGTTACGCCGAGTAAATAGATACCCAACATGTCATGCTTTAAAATTGCGCACACTCATGGAATGGCGCCAAACGTTAGTACTTAAAAATCTCCATAGGTGCCGCTTATTTTTTTTTTAAAGTTACAAATTTAGAGTTACAGAGGAGGTCTAGTGCTAGAATTGTTGCGGTTTGAACGGCGTTTACATATGTGGGCGGGTGTGTTCGCTTCTGAGCGCAAGCTACCAGGGGATAGGGGTGTTTAAAAATATATATATATATTTTATTTTTTATTTTACTCAATTTCTTTTATTTTTACACTTTTTTTTATTTATTTTTATTTTTGATCACTTTTATTCCTATTACAAGGAATGTAAACATCCCTTGTAGTATGAATGGTTTGTGACAGGTACTCTTTATGGAGACATGCGTGGTCAATAAGACCCCACCTCTCTCCTCCAGGCTGGAAAAAAAAATTCACTGATCTAATGCTTTCAGCCACGATTGCGGCTGTGTTTACATTCCAGGACCCGGGTGTGACGTCATAACAACGCGCCCAGGCCTCCGACTATCATAGAGATGACTGGTGTTCATCTGGTCACCAGTCTACTTTATGGTTTCCATCCGATGCCGGCGGATCGTTTCTCCGGGTCTCCGATGGCAAAGAAGAGCCCGGAGAAGCACCGGATGGCGGCGGGAGGGGGGACGTCCCCTCCCGCCGCCTATAAGAACGATCAAGTGGCGGAACCGCCACTATGATCGTTCTTATGGTGCACAGATTCGCCGGCTGAAGAGATGGATATCTTAATGATGCCTGGAGCATCATTCAGATATCCCCACTGAAAGTCCAGGACGTCATATGATGTCCTTGGGCGGGAAGGGGTTAAAAGCAAAATCGAAGGATGAGGTAAGTGAAGGAGGACTGCACTAGGGTAAAGGAAGCTCTTTAGGGATTTTTTTTTTTTACCCTTACAACCCTGCAATCCATGCTAGTTATAAAAGAGATTTCACGTTACCTCTCAAATATTTGTAAGACTTTAATGCCTTGTGCACACGACCGTTTTTAACAATGAGAAAACTGCCATTTTTTATATTGGTAGTGAAAACCGGCCGTGTGTATGCTCCCTAGCAGTTTTCTCGACTAAAAAACTGCCCACAAAAAATTTAAACCAGCTCTCTTTTTTATCGTCATGTTTCCTATCAGTTTTTTTCTAGTCGCGAAAAACAGTTGTGTGTATGCCGAGGGGAAAAAAAACATGCATGCTCAGAATCAAGTATGCAGCCCAAAAGCAGCCCAAAGGGTGGCGCCATTTAAAAAGGACGGTGCCAAAGAAAAGTCAGAAACACAATACTAAATTAATGCTAAATTAATGCGAAGTAAAATGTGTAGCTTGTACACAGTAATAAAAAAAAAAGAAGGAAGGTGGTGGTAATGAATTAATAGGGAGTTAATACAACTGACAATAATAATAGTAGTAAAAGTCCCATATATGTAAATGAATGAAGTCCGTATCTGTAGAAGAACTCGAAATGACATATACACCATTGGCAGCACTTAAAGAGTGAAGCAGGTCTCTGAAAAGGAAGAACATTTTCTAAGTGCAGTATGTCAAGCAATAGTAAATTTATTCATAAAAAACAGCCAAATGGCTACTCACTATACAGTGGTAAATCTGTGCTTGTAGAGAGAGAAGTGGGGTCACTATTTTGAAATCGCATTGTCTGCCGATACTACGCCATTTGAAAGGAACTACCTCTTTATAGTCCCGTCGTACGGGTTGTACGTCACCGCGCTTTGGTCGGACATTTTTTTTGCATGAACGTGTGTATGCAAGTCAGGCTGGAGAGGAATCACATCGGGAAAAAAATAGTTTTTTTTCCTGCCGAGAAAAATGGTCGTGTGTACGAGGCATTAGACTTTCCTAAAATGCTTGCAATATATTCCTCAAGTTTAACAGACTTCTCCATATTTATAAAGGAAATAAGTCAGCTTTCCTGTTAAGTTCTGCTTGAAAATGCTCAAATACCTTTTAAAGTAGCATACATTTGTACAATAACCCACAGAGAATAAAAATTGTCAAAGTTCTAAAGAGTGACCTGTATATATTTCCCAAACTTCTTCGGATAAAATTAATGTTTCTACTAACATTTTCAAAATCTATATTTAAGATCGTTATAAGGTGGATGTTAGAGACCTGTTTCCCAAAATGCCTTTCATAAATCGAAACAAAATATTTGGTGTGAATTAAATTATATAAATAATTGTAAAAATTAATACAACCCTGTCTTCTTTTTTCATCAATACATTTTTATTGGGTTTATCAATTTACAACACTTGAGGTAGTTGCATTCAATATACAACTTAAGTAGTATAATCACCTTGTACAGGCAAACATTTAACAGAAAAAGAATACGGTACTCGGCGACCTAGGCCAGCCTACCCCAATAGGGTACAAACTGTAGGACTGGGAGGTCACCAAGATGATCAGTGGTACACCTATACAGCTAAAGTAAATACAAATAAAGGAGGGGGAGGGATGGAGAAAACTGAAATAAAGGCTGCCGTTAGTCATTATCTATACCAAAGATTCAGTATTTTATAATTTTATTCTTCAAACTATAGGAAGATTATTAAAGTAAGGAATCTTTTAAATATTTGGAAGCTTTCGGGTGGGTTAACCACATTATCCATTTTCTACGATAGGGGATTATAGAATCATTCTTATATGCTAATAATAGTTCTAATTGAGCTTGGGTGTTTAATCTGGATATGACCATTGGTAGGTTTGGGGCGTCTGCGGATTTCCATAGAGAGGCCACTGTCAATCTTTTTGAGGCTATCAAAATATGTAAGACAATAGTCCTGTACATAGTGGGGTATTTGTCTAGATCTATACCTAATAATGCGTTGGTAGGAGTAAGCTTGGCAAGGTTACCCGTAAGATTGGCGATAAAGGATGAGATAGAGTTCCAAAAACTTTTTAGAGTCTTGCAACTCCAAAGCATGTGCAGGAGGTTTCCCGTTTGCTCATTACATTTCCAACAGATGTTGGATGCAGTTGGATACATTTTGGATAACTTGTATGGTGTTAAGTACCATCTATTAATTATTTTTTGGGCATTATCCCAGTGTTCAGTGCAAGAGGATTTACTTAGGCCTCGTACACACGAGGGGATATGTCCGCTGAAAACGGTCCGATGGACCGTTTCAGCAGACATCTCCGCTCGTGTGTATGGGCTAGCGGACAGATTTCTCCACCCGACAGATTTCAAAGCATGCTTTGAAATCTATCCGGTGGGAATCTGTCCGCCCGACATGTCTGCTGGTTAGTACACTTACCAGCAGACATGTCGTCCCCCACCGCCGCCGCCGAATGGATTCGGCGCATGCGCGGAAGTGTTTAACTTCCTGGTGCGGTGACGTGGCGGTGACGTGGTGGCGTCAACGTCACCGCCGCGTCACCGCGCCGTCCGGCGGCGGGGAATTTGATCCGATGGTGTGTACACGCCATCGGATCAAACTCCCGATCGGACATATCCGATGGAAATGGTCCGCGGACCGTTTTCATCGGATATGTCCGATCGTGTGTACGAGGCCTTATTGTTTGAAATGCTTTAATCCACTGAGTCGGGGGAAAAATCTGGTCCAGATCTCTTTCCCATTTCAGCATATTTGTGTTTTTGGTAAACAGTTGGGAGGATAACACATCATAGAAGAAAGATATACCTTTCCTGTTATCATTTTTCTGAGGAGAGAGGAACTCCCAAAGGTTCATAGGGATTTCGAAAAAATTACTGGGAGAGAAATCCTTCAGTCGGGTACACTTACCAATCTTAGTCTCGATGATGTTCTTAACATTAGGGGGTAGGTTCTGGTATAGATTATATCCATTACTGATCCAGTCATTTACAGAGAATATGATTCTGCAATGATTAATGACTTCTGTGGGAAGATGGTATAAATTTAGGGGACTCAGGGATTCCCTACAACCCCGAGACTCCAATAGCAAAGGTGGGCGGGGAGGACTATACCGGTACAGTATGAGTTGGTTGAAACAACCAAAGTATTTCACATAAGGTAGATTATAAAAAAGGTTCATTCACATAAAAACATCAAATAAAGTAAAACATACAAAACATATAAGAACGATACAAGCACATTTAACCAAAATCTATACACCGGTCATGCAATCCCTTCTATTAGAAAGGGTGGGATCTCAATGAAGAAATTGGAGTCGTGAGACAGGCAGTCTCTGGTCTCAACTAGTTTCGCGAGCGTTTCGCTTCGTCAGGAGACAATCTAACGGCACATCGTCCATTGAACCAATCATCCAAGGCAGGCAAAAGGTAAGTACCTAGCAGCTGGACCAAGAGAATTCTTGGGGTAGACCTATGTGTCCCAAAAGGTATCAAAAGGTGGTGGAGGACAGAAAGGGGGACAGGACATGTGTATTACCATACACGTCTAAGAACCAGCGCTGCTACCAGCAGGAGTTTGGTCACTGCTCTACCTCTTGCTGCGCATAGACCTGAACATATATGCTATGCAGGTCTAACCACAGTGTCATCCGAGTAACCCTTTCAAAGAGGACTTTTGTAGTCCTGGGACCCCTTTCTGTCCTCCACCACCTTTTGATACCTTTTGCTTTAAAATTTGTCCGCCGGAGACATGTCCGTCGGATATGTCCGCTGGTTAGTACACTAACCAGCGGACATATCTGCCCGCACAAGCGTCGAATGGATGCGACGCATGCGTGGAAGTTTTTTACTTCCTGGTGCGGTGACGTGGCTGCGTCAACATCACCGCCACGTTACCACGCTGTCTGCCGGTGGGGATTTTGATCTGATGGTGTGTACACGCCGTCGGATGAAAATCCGGAAGAGACATGTCCGCTGGAAACGGTCCGTCGGACCGTTTCAGCGGACATGTCCCTCCGTGTGTACGCGGCCTTAGATATATATTTCTCTTTTGCCCTTGACCCTCTGCCTTTGTGTATAGATCCATTTAGTTGAATAAAACAAAACAAACTGTGTATCATACATAAGTGGGAATTCTTTCATTAGAAAAATTACTTAAAAATACATAGATAATGCTTTGAGATGCAGAGTGCAAAATCTGGTGCAGCTCTGCATTGAAACCAATCAGTTTCCATTTTTTGGCAAAGCTTAGTTTCGCAAGCTGAATTTAGAAGCTGATCGGCTACCATGCACAGCCGCAACAGAGTTTTCACTCTACAGGTTTAATATATAAATACCTTGAATGTGCTTTTGCTGACCTGTTCATTTGGATTGGTTTGGAGTCCATTTCCTGTTCTTTTGGAGTGGTTATTAGTATTATACAGGACTTATATAGTGCCAACAGTTTGTGTGCGATGATTTACAATATAAAGGGAGACTGTAGAGTTATGATACGTTGAAAGGCTGGCTGGAGGCCTGCCTGGATTTGTAGAAGGAGTCTAGAAGGTATATAGTCCTCCTCCTCTGTCAAAACGTTTCGTCTTCCTGGTTATATCGTAATTTCCGTTTTTTGTCACTTCCGGTTTCAATACAGCGAGACAGCAGCTCAGAGTTTGTGCTGCAGCAAATGGATTTGCTTTCTCCTAGCGCTCACGCCTGTGGTAAGATGTGGGCTGGAGGAGTCTACAAGAGGGGGCCGTCCTCACTTTACTACACACAGGTCAGTGACTGGTACTGTTGTAGTAGGGCAGCCACCACCCCTTTCACCCCTTCAGCCATGTCCTTCCCCTTTTGGAAGCCATCATTGTCATTTCTTATGCTCCACCATGTGCTGGGATACCTGTCAGGTCACCTCAGGCTGGGTCATTAACTCCTGCCTCACTGGCAGTATTATTGGTCAGTCTACCTTGGCTCACTAGGTTGTTACTGTTGTTGGGCAGCACTGGACTTGTGGTTTTCCCCACCTCACGATCTGCAGGTCACGGTGAGGGGGGGTAAAGGTTCAGGCTTGATGGGTGTCAATTGTCAGCTGCTTGGAATATATCTTGTAGCCTATAGTTGTCAAATCTCTCCTGGAGGGGCTGCTTGTGGTTCAGTCCTCAGGGTTGTCAGGACCTCTGCTCAGGTTATTGGGGCTCTGAGCTGTCTTTGGGGGGAGGAGGGAGTTTAGGCCAGGAGCTTAATTCAACCAGGATGGGTCGGGCTGGGACCTGTTGTTTTATAGTGCATGGCTGCTTACAGCTCCTAATTTCTTTAGTTTCGTCTATTCATACCGGTATGGTTAGGAGTGAGTGGGAGTATGGGAGTGTCTTTAGGTTCATGTTCACTTTCTGTTGTTGTCATGTTGCTGCACCCATATATACATAGTTAGGCATGAAGGGGTGTTATTGTTTTCATGATTGCTTGTTCTTATTTTCTCTGGTTGTCATTTATTCCATAGATCTTGACATGTTGCATATATCGGAAAGTGATGAATTTGAATTTATACCTCCAACTCCGCTTAGGGGTTCAGAGCATGGTAGCACCCTATCATTAAGGAATTGGACAATATCAAGGCTCATAGCAGACCTTCATCGCAAGGGCATTTCTTTCCCGGATATGTAGGAATTTGTTTATCAGCAGACAGCCATGCTCCCATTGTCAATGAGTTACTGAAGGCAGAAGTGTCCAACGGGTTTGTTATTGGTCCATTTGTTTTGCCACCATTCTGCCTATGGAGGGTCAGCCCCATCAGGGTGGTCTGTGGCAAGTTTTCCAATAAATATCAATTGATTTACGCTTTGTCTGTGCCTCATTCATCTGACATTCCAAGCCTCATTTCCCTCATTCCCTCTGGGGAATTTTCAAAGAAGTACTCATCCATGGATTTGGATATCCTGCACTTTTTACAGTTAGGTAGGGATACTTGGTTATCCAAAGTGGATATTGCAGATGCATTCAAGCTACTTCCTATCAAACCTGCACTCTGGCAATGGCATGGCATTAAGTGTGAGATTGTTATTTTTTTCAACACCAGGTTAACCTTTGGGTCAAAAAGCAGTCCTTGCTTGATTGACATCTTTGCCCAAGCACTTCATTGGATCTTGGGTAACTGCAAAGGTTGTCAGGTGATAATTCATTATCTAAATTATTTTCTGCTGTTAGTCTCCCCAGGGATCTGCAGTCTCTTGCAGGACTGTTTTCTGAGTTAAAAGTCCCATTGGCTGCCCATAAAGTGGAAGATCCGGCCAACGTCATACATTTTTTTTGGGCATCCCTCTCCACTCAAATCTCATGATTGCGAGTCTGAACAGGGAGAAACTGGTCAGGATACGTCAGACTATTAATTTCTTTTGTCTGGTCCCCAGTATGTTTCAAAAAAGACTTAGTTGCTTTTGGTGATGCTGAATCATGCCATGAGAATTATTCCACAGGGTAGATCTTTTGTTTCCAGGTTACTGGCCCTCCTACACCTGTATCACTACTCTGACATGGTCGTCAGGTTACAAGCAGATCCACAAGATGACCTAATCATGTGGAACCAGTTCCTGTGTGACTGGAATTACATTTCCATGCTAATTCCACAACCAACTAACAAGTCTCCGCTGCTGCCTCAGTTTAGTGGCCATTTTTGGGAGGGAATGGTTGGCCAGCCATTGGCCCCTGGAAGTATTTAGTCTGCGCACGTTTGCTCATAATTCAGCATTGTTCGAAAATGTACACAATACAGGCGGCAGCAGTCACATGGGGACCAGTTTGGACAGGGAATTCAGTGTTTTTCTTTTTTGGATATTTTGGCCACAGCCAAGATCATTAATAAAGGAAGACCGGGGTCCCTTCTCATGATGTCCTTCATGCGTAGGTTTACATGGCTTAGCCTGAGGTACAAGTTTAATTTCCTGGGAGAATTTATTTGTGGGAATCACAATGGCGCAATTGATACATTATCTTGACTTAAAGCGGAGTTCCACCCTTAAAATCACTTTGTTTCATTACATCCAGCATACTGGCGTCAGCGCCAGTATGCTGTTTTTTTTTTTTTTTTTAATGCACGTACTTACTTTATATAAAATCATTGAATTTCAGGCGCACCGCGGAATGTCGCAGCTATAAGGCGTCACGCCTTCCGGAAACAGCCGATTAGCATTCGGCTTTTCTCGGCGCCTGCGCACAGACCCAGGAGCTGACTGCGCAGGCGTCACGCCCTCCGAAAAAACCCAAACTAGGACCGGCTATTTTCGGCGCCTGCGCAGTCAGCTCCTGGGTCTGTGCGCAGGCGCCGAGAAAAGCTGAATGCTAATCGGCTGTTTCCGGAAGGCGTGACGCCTTTTAGCGGCGACATTCCGCAGTGCGCCTGAAATTCAATGATTTTATATAAAGTAAGTACGTGCATTAAAAAAAAAAAAAAAAAACAGCATACTGGCGCTGACGCCAGTATGCTGGATGTAATGAAACAAAGTGATTTTAAGGGTGGAACTCCGCTTTAATCTCCCACAATTTTTCTTACAGCACCCGGAAGCGGAGCTGGTGGCAAGCCAGTTCCTCCTTACTCCCTGCTGGTCATGGATTAATCACATTCTGGACACAGAGGATCAATCTGGCTAATAGTTCATTATCCAGGAATACACTGAAGGCTTATCCCACGGGTTTGAAGACTTATCGCAGGTTTATGACTCTTTACCCTTGCAGTTACCCTAAAGACATCAGTTATGTGATGGCTTTCGCTGCATATTGCGATAGAAAACTGGTCTTGTCTGGCAACACCATCAAGTTATATCTGTCAGGTGTCCGGCACTTTAAGTCCCTGCAGACTCCTGACAGTCCATCCATTTTTGCGGCTCACCCTCTCAAAGCCATGTATTCAGAGAACTCAGGGACTGTCAACGTCTACCATTCACCGGACAGATTTTCTGTGGTAATTCAGATTTATTGTCTCATTCACCTTTTGGCACAGGTCCCAGTTTAGTGCTCAGGGTAGCCATCTACCTGAATTTTTTTCAGCTTCCTTAGACCCAGGGAAATGTGACAGGCTAGTCGTCATGCACCTATTCTGCTCAAAGACAGTCTCACCAGGTTCCCTGACCACTATCATTTACAACTACCCAATAACAAGAATAGAAAGACACTCCAGGGGTTTGTGGTAAAATATTACAGAACCAACAGTAACTGTTGCTTGATCTCTGCAGAGCTTTTTTTCTCAAAAAATAGGTGCAGGAACTCAACCACGACCCGTTCAGATTTCACAAACAGTAGAAGGGTCTTAAAGGGGCATTAAATACCAGAATTGCATTACATACAGTGTGCAGAGTTCAGGGGGTTACAAAGCAGTCACTTGTAAACACAGAAACCAGACTTCTGTGTTCACAAGTGATTGTGGTGAGCGGGCACCAAAGGGTCTGAGCCAAAGGTGGTGGAACTGAGTTCCACCAAGTTCCCCCAGAAAAAAAGCCCTGGATCTCTGCAATAAATTTGCAGCGGCTCCTTTGGACAGCCCTTTGTTCCCTTTTCCCACGCATTCCCTTATTTTGAAGCAATTTGTTTCTCATTTCAGGATTTTACTTGCCAAATTAGGCTTAAATCCAAAGCAATTTTCTGAACATTCATTTAGGATCAGGGCAGCATCACAGCTTCCAACCAGGGGTCTCTTCTTATATCATCAAGTACATTGGGTGCTGAAGTTTATCCTGTTATAGCAGATACATACTGGAACCCCATACTGAAGTCATCCGGGCATTTGCTACTTTACTGGTTTTACTCATTTTAGCAATCTGCAGAACTAAACTGACATATCCCCATCTTTTTTTTACAACACAAGACTGTGGACATTTACACCAAGGGGTGTGGCTGCTACTCAGCTCTGCTTGTACAGAGTACTGGAGTGTAAGGGCAGGAAGTAGCATTTTGAGAAAATTACAACTTATTTAAAGACATTTTCAAGTAAAAATCTGTCACAAATCATAACATGTCAGGGCACAGCACCATCAAGAGAAACAAAGGTTGGATACTTAAATGGGGCTTTACCAAAAGAATAGGAAGTAATATGGTGCTTGTCCTTATGATCATTATTCAGCATACATGCTTGTGTACCAGGGACACATACAAATCTAGACACACTTATTATTAAAGCCTAATTCCAGCTATAGCAAATTGTTACATGTTATACCCATATTTAGGGTATAAGATGTTGCTAAGCCACCTTCACCAACCCCACAGTGCCCCCTGTGACAGCGTGACAGAAATCTATGACTGATTGAACTACAAGTTCTGTCTTTTTTTTTTTTTTTAAAGTAGACTTATGCCTCGTACACACGATCAGAATTTCCGATGAAAAAAATCAAACGGAATTCATTCATCGGATATTTCCACCATCTGTATGCCCCATCAGACTTTTTCCGTCGAAAAAACATGTTCTCTTTTCGTCTGTATGGAGCTCTGACGGAGAAAAAAACAAGCATGCTCAGAATCAAGTCCAGGCATTGAACTTGAATTTTTCTCGTCTCGTCGTACGTGTTGTACGTCATCCCGTTTTTGATGGTCGGAATTTGGTGTGACTGTGTGTACGCAAGACAGCGTGAGCAGAATTTCGTCTGAAAAACCCATCAGAGTTTCTCCCGATGGAAAAACAACATGGGGCATTAGACTTTAGGTATCAGCTCTGGACACCTCTGCCATCCCACTTTGAAATGGGGCTTCCTCTTTATTAGCCACTGGAAATGTTTTGACATTTTTGTTTTAACCTTCAAAGAAACAAACTGATGCCCGCTAAAGGCCACGTCACAGTGGTAATAACAGCTTCTAGTCATCCTTATATTAAAACCAGTCTATAATGTACATGGGGAAAATGTCTGCAGTGCATTAATCTAGGCAATCACATGTGCATCTGTTAGCAGAAATGATTCAGTTCAGTGATTTACAGTAAAATAGAAAGATTGCGGAAACATTGTGTTTGGTTGATGTGCTGTCCTAGAAGCTGCTCACCAGAAAATGTGGTGTTTTTCTGGACCATCAGAGGAGTTTACTAAAGTGAGTAAAGAGTGAGAGCACCACACTAGCTTGTACAGTCTTTTGAAAGATTTTATTTTGCAACAGCCAACACGGCTGAACACTTTATCAGGGCTAAAAACTTCAAGCAAAATAAGAACCTTGAATGGACTCAAACTAGGGCTTTCCTCTGTGAATCTATGTAGGGAAGCTAATTGTTGGACCAGGAGAGTTACTACACAGCAGCATCTGCATAAGCAATCAGAATAATAAACTTAGAAACATTAACCACTTCCCGCCCGGCCAATAGCCGATTTACGGCCGGGAAGTGGTTATGAAATCGTGACAGGCCGTTCTCAAACGGCCTGCACGATTTCATGCCGCACGCGCCCGTGCGGGCGCGCAGCGATCGGTGATGCGGGGTGTCAGTCTGACACCCTGCACCTCCGATCTCGGTAACGAGTCTCCGGCGGAGCCTCGTTACCACGTGATCAGCCGTGTCCAATCACGGCTGATCACGATGTAAACAGGAAGAGCCGCCGACGGCTCTTCCTCACTCGCGTCTGACAGACGCGTGTAGAGGAGAGCCGATCAGCGGCTCTCCTGACAGGGGGGGTTCGCGCTGATTGTTTATCAGCGCAGCCCCCCCTCAGGTCGCCACACTAGACCACCAGGGAACTAAAAAAAGACAAAAAAAAGGGCAAAAAAAAAAAAAAAAAGACAAAAAAAAAAATAAGTCAGCAAAAAAAAAAAAAAGGGGGCAGTAAAAAAAAAAGATGCCAATCAGTGCCCACACATGGGCACTGATTGGCAACATTGATCCATCAGTGCCACCCCTCAGTGATCATCAGTGCCAACCCAGTGTCTGTCAGTGCCACCCCACAGTGCCAATCCATGCCCAGTGCCCACCTATCAGTGCCCACCTGTGCCGCCTATCAGTGCCCACCTGTGCCGCCTATCAGTGCCCACCTGTGCCGCCTATGAGTGCCCACCTGTGCCGCCTATGAGTGCCCACCTGTGCCGCCTATGAGTGCCCACCTGTGCCGCCTATGAGTGCCCATCTGTGCTGCCTATGAGTGCCCAGTGCTGCCTATGAGTGCCCATCAGTGCCGCCCATGAGTGCCCATCAGTGCCGCCCATGAGTGCCCCATACCAGCGCCGCCTATCAGTGCCCATCAGTGCTACCTAATCGGTGCCCATCAGAACTACCTCATCGGTGCCCATCAGTGCCACCTCATCGGTGCCCATCAGTGCCACCATATCAGTGCCCGTAATTCAAAATCTTCGCTCTATTTTTAGTTGTTGCGCAAAAAAAAAAAACCGCAGAGGTGATCAAATACCACCAAAAGAAAGCTCTATTTGTGGGGAAAAAAGGACGCCAATTTTGTTTGGGTGCAGTGTAGCATGACCGCGCAATTGTCATTCAAATTGCGACAGTGCTGAAAGCTGAAAATTGGCTTGGGCGGGAAGGTGCGTAAGTGCCTGGTATGGAAGTGGTTAAGGGCCAGATTCAGGTAGAGTTAGGCTGGCGGATCAATGGATCCGCCAGCCTAACTGTCACTTTAAGCCGGCGTTTTTGTTTTCTGTAACCAGAAAACAAGAAACGCCGGGTTGGAGTTCCGATGCGATCGGCGTAATTGAATTTGCCATCGCATCGTTACTTCAACTTAAAAATGGCGCCGGGGGCGTTCCCGCCGTTTTACGCTCAAAAAATATGTTAATGAGCGGAAATCGGCAATTCACGATCTTTTTCGGGCGCGACGCAGTGACTTTACGACATTTCCGGAAGCGATACGCGGCGTATAGATAAAGCAGCCCCCTAGTGGAATATCCTATGTTAGGTATAGCCGTCGTCATCGCGTCGGAAAAAAAACAAATTGCGTCGTTTGCGTAAAACATTCATGAATGGGGACGTGACGTCATTGACGTTCACTGACAGAACTTGGAGCATGCGCATGCGCAGTACGTTCGCCGCGGGATCGCGCTTTTTTTAAATAATACGCGCCCCGTACCCGCCCAATTTGAATTCCGCCGGCTCATTTGCGATGCGCTGCCGCAACTTTAGGAGCAAGTGCTTCATGAATAACAGCACTTGCTCCTAAAATTTCTGCAGCGTAACGTAAATGAGATGCGTTACTCCAGAGCAAAGATGCTCTGATCTACCTGAATCTGGCCCTTAGAAGGCATTTCTTGCTAAAACACACACTCTGCATTATTGAAATATTTTTTTTATATATTTTTACAGCATTGTGCATCCATTAGGTTTAAAAAAAAAAGACGAAATTCATTCTAACATACAAAATCCACTCTATTTGCCTGTGAGCTTTAATCTACTCTTTGTAGCTTAGTTTTAATAATACGGTTCCTAGGGGACATTAGAGTGAGATTGCTCATGATTACCCACCTATAGACAGACAGTTTAGAAACACTGTTATGAGTAGCAAATATACAGAACAAGCAAAAGAGCAATTGTCTGGGACACAAATACATGGTTCTATTCTTGGTGTAACATCTGCAGAAAGGATCTGCCATTACCATTTGCATAATAGCTTATAAAAATAAATGTAATAGAATGGTTTAGAGTCATTGTAAGGATTGCATGCTAGCATTTTCTATTCCAGGGTGCAAATTCCTTTAAGCTTAAAAAATATGACCGAAAATCATGTCCTACGCTTGCTGAAAAAATAATATACAACAAAAGTGTATTGAAAATCCAGTAAACTGAGAGGCGCATGCGTGAAGCCTAGCGGGACAGACATGCCGGGCTAGAGCTCCACTCCGTGAAGGAGAATTCCCGCCGATATAGTACCGAAAATCAAGGCGAAAACTAACAGGGATTCGGTACAACTTCCACAGAGGTGAGGGACACTTTTTATTCAAAAAATGGTGCTGGGAAGAGCAAGAAACAGGGACAAAACAAATCCTGTCAGCGGTGCTCAGCTGGCTAAGAACGCTGCAAAGAAAGCACCTGTCCCCTCAGAGAGCCACACCTCAGTGAAGGCACACCAAAGCACAGCCAAAGCTGCTAAAACTGCTGCACTTATGGCATCCCTCAGAGACTTGGACTCAGACAGTGAGGAGGAAGACAGAAATGTGGGAAAACTATCTACATCACAGGACGCCACAATCCCCTCAGGTATTTTAAAACAATTTGAAAGAATGCTCCATAAAGCCCTGCAAGTCACCTCAGACCAGATTACAGCCAACCTTACCAAGGAAATCAGGGAGCTGGGTAGCCGCACGGAAGCCCTGGAAACTAGAGTAGAAGAAATAGAAATATACACCCAGGAATGCCTGTCAGAAATAGACACTCTCAAAGAAGAAAATGTAATACTGCAAAGCAGATTGGAGGACTTCGAGAACAGGGCCAGGAGGTCTAACCTAAGGTTTAGAGGTATCCCTGAGTCAGTCACAGACCTGCAAGCCACTACTCTGGCATTGTGCCAAGAGCTTCTCCCTGGGATACCGGTAGAAAGGCTAGAAATGGACAGAGTACATAGGGCACTCACCTCTAAAAAAGCTGACGGTCCCCCTAGGGACATAATAGCAAAATTTCACTTCTACAAGACAAAAGAACAAATACTGGAAGCCGCCAGAGGAAAAGAATGTCTTTCATTTCAGGGCCACAAATACCAGATCTTTGCAGATATATCGCAACTGACTATAACTAAAAGGAGGGCTATGAAGCCTCTCCTAATGGAGCTACAAAACCGCAATATAAAATATCAGTGGGGTTTCCCCTTCTCACTGCGATTCACCTATCAGGGGACAAAAATTGTATGCAGAACACCAGACCAGCTTCACCAAGCTCTTTTAGACTTCAAGTTAATCGACAGGCCAACTTCAACAAGTACAACACGCAGGAGAACAGCATCCTCCTCTCCACGCAATGATTCACCATACCAGGAACAAAATAACGGCGTGCAACAATCAAGTAAACGTGGCAGATTCATGGACCAGCCCCAGGAACAAGAAACAGATACTATGGACTGAACTTTCCATACAAGAGCATTCTAACAATGCACTTCTCCCTTTACCCAATAATCGGATTAATCTGGCACCCCAATCTGACTCTACCTCTGCACAGGAGGCCGCAACACCCCACCAAATTTGACCTCACTTTTCTATCTAACCTATAGCAGCTCCCCCCCCCCCCTCCCTTTTTTTTTTTTTTTTTCACGTTCTAGAACTCCCAACTCCAATTACTTAGCATCTACCCACTTTATATGGAATGGGGCAGAAACCCGCTGTCTTGACACATCCCCTTGCAGCACTTTCACATAGATGCTCTCCCTAGTACCACTTATTCCTGCCCATAGATTGGAAGCAAAGCAACCCCGCCTGCACACCTCAGGCCCCCATCTAAGCTATGCTCCATTTATTTAGAAATGCTCTCCTTGGGGCACTGCTAATCAAACACCCTACCCTCATCAAGCTGACACTCTTCAGCAACGCAACTTCAGGCACCCTGAGGGGAGCCTGAAAGTTTTATCTTTTGCCTTTTTGTTTCTTTTTTTTTCAGTATGCGGGTCTCCGATGCACGGAAACAACATGCGCCACCTTAGACCCTCCTCTGGACCCGGCAATATTATGCCGGACCTAGACGTGGGCATTTTTTCCCCTGAAGGGAACTTGTTCTCCCCTTCACGGGCCAGACTTGGACACTCAGTTAATATAAAGTTGTTTAAGAATTCTATGTCTTGTAATGTTTTCTATCTTTTTTTCAAGGATAATATTTTTGACACCCCCCCCCTTTCTTCTCCCTTCCTGTCTGCATGGGCTGGACCGGGACATCGCACCGCGAACGGCCAAGGTAAGATTTTCATGATGGTTTGGCTGCCATGGCTCCGTTAAACTTGTTATCGCTCAACGTACAGGGCCTCAATGTTCCTCAGAAACGTTCCAAGGCATTTAGACACTTTCAGGCTAAGAAAGCACATATAGTTTTTTTGCAAGAAACCCACTTTACCCCTCAATCCACTCCTAAATACTATAATGCATCCTACCCACAAGTATACACAGCATCCGCCTCTACCAAAAAGAGAGGCACCCTTATTGCATTCCACAGATCAACACCCTTTACCTTGAAGTCAGAAATAAAAGACCCAGAGGGACGCTACCTAATCCTAACAGGGCACATAATGGACACGGTAGCGACGGTAGTGTCATACTATGCGCCTAATCAGAACCCATTACCGTTCATGTCACATCTCCTCCAAATCGTTAACACGCACAAGATGGGAGCTCTCTTCATGTGCGGTGATTCTAACCAGGTTATCCTCCCTTTCTTGGATAGAACCCCTTACGCCCCCCCAAAACAGAATACTAAGGGGTCCCTCCCCAACCTATTATCTAAACATAAATTGGTGGACACTTGGAGAGAATCCAACCCAACGAAACGTATATATACATACTACTCGAACCCTCATAGATCTTCTAGCCGTATTGACCATATTTTTACTACCATTGGAATGTTGCCAGAAGTACTTGATTCTAGCATCATTCCCATTCCCTGGTCAGATCACAATGCAGTCTTCACAACTTTCTCATCCACAATTCCTAAGAATCATGACCCTACCTGGTATCTCCCAGAAGTTCTTCTTAAACATCCCGTCCACTGTTCCGCAATTGAGCAAAATTTAAAAGAATATTTAGAATTCAACACTCACCCAGAAACATCTCCCCTCACACTCTGGGAGGCCCACAAGCCTGTGCTTAGAGGTTTTCTTCAAAGACAACTGGGAATTCATAAAAGAGAACGCTTGCAGTTAGGGAGAAAATTGGAAACAGATTACAACCTAGCATTCCTAGCCTTTCAGCAGAATCACTCCCCCAGCACCAAAGCACGCTTAGACGAGACCCGCCTGGAATATGACCTTTTCCTTACGAACTCTGCTATAAAAACTCTAACCAGGTCCAAACACTCCTACTATAAGAACTCCAACAAACCGGGAACACTCTTGGCAAGAGCTTTAAACTTGATAAACAAGTCCCATAACCCAGTAAAACTGAAAATTGCGAAACAAAACCTCACCAGCAACCCCATCAAAATAGTGCAGAAATTTAGCGCCCACCTCAAAAAATTACTTTCGGAATCAAATACCTTTAATAAATCGGAAACTGACTCCTTTTTTTCACAATTACAACTCCCGCAAGTGACAGGAGCCCAAAGAACAGAATTAGAGAAACCAATAACACACGATGACGTCATGGGAGCTATAAAAGAACTTAAGTTAAATAAAAGACCAGGTCCCGACGGGTTTTCAGCCAGATACTACAAAACCTTCACTAGCATAATCTCCCCCACTTTAGCAGATGCATACAACGACCTCTTAAAATCAAACTCCTTCAGGCAGGAATCACTAACAGCCACGATCTGCATGATCCCAAAACCACACTCTGACTCCACCCTTAGCGAAAATTTCCGCCCTATATCCATGTTGAACACGGATATTAAACTCTTAGGTAAAATTCTAGCCAGCCGCCTAAACAAGATTATAGGATCATTGATTCACCGGGACCAGGTGGGTTTCATGCCCACTAGACAGGCAGGGGATAATATTCGGAGGGCATGCTTGCTTGCTCATTCAGCCAAGGAGAGGAAAATCCCAGCCTGCTTCATATCTCTGGACATCAAACAGGCCTTTGATTCCGTCTCGTGGTCCTACATGGAATATGCCTTACAGAATTGGGGCTTCGGTCCAAATTTTAGAAATTGGGTTATGGCACTGTACAACAATCCAAAAGCTTACGTCAAATACGCAGGTTACAAATCTGATACGTTTGCAGTCCAGAGAGGAACAAGACAAGGCTGTCCCCTATCTCCTTTGCTGTTCGCCCTCCTGATAGAACCCCTAGCCCAAAGAATTAGATTGGACCCTAAGATATTAGGCATAGAATTGGGTGGGTTTAAACATAAATTATGCCTCTACGCGGATGACATTTTACTTTTCTTATCCTCCCCCCAAGTGTCCGGCCCTAACCTCATCCCAATTCTGAATCATTTCGCAACTATATCAGGTTTAGCAATTAATCCTAAAAAATGTCTTGCCCTAAACATTTCATTATCGGACACAGAATTAACAGCTACCAAATCTGGACTCCCCTTTAACTGGCCCGGGAAAAGCATCCCCTATTTAGGAATCCACCTAACAGCAGAAATAGCAGACCTATTCTCGTATAATTACCCCATACTGTTAAAACATATATCAAGTCTACTGAAATCTTGGACGCAACTTCCCCTGTCGTGGTTTGGGAAATTAAAAGCAGTAAAAATGACAATATTGCCGAAGCTCCTATACCTTTTTAGAGTACTCCCTATACCAATTCCGGCATACTACATGAGAATAATCCAAAAACGGATCTCTTCCTTTATTTGGGGTCCCTCCCGACCCAGAATCAAACCACAAGTCTTGGAACTCCCCAAAACCAACGGCGGGATTGGGTACCCCAACTTCACAAAATATTACCAAGCGGCCCAATTGGCGACTCTGACAAAATATCACGCTAAATGTGAAATTCCCCTTTGGGTTTCAATTGAAGCTTTAGATTGTGATCCCATCTCGATATCCAACTTACTGTGGATCCCCCCCAAATCTCGTAAAAATATTAGCAACCCTATCACCAAACACTCACTTACCCTCTGGGACAAGATCAAGGTAAAGAAAAACCTACAATCTCCACATTGCCCTCTGCTGTCTTTTATTAAAAACCCAGATTTCTACCCCGCCTGGGTCTTCCCTAACACATTCAAAGAATGGGTAAAGAGAGACTGTACTCAAAAGTTCCAGTTTTTTAACTCCAACTCCATTGTCCCCTTCCCGTCACTCTGTGATTCACATGGTATACCACATGGTGAACTTTTTAGATACCTGCAAATAAAAAATTTCTTTCTCCCACCAGTAAATACACCAATTTCACCCATCATATACTCCGGTTTTGAAAACATATGTAAGGACAATCCACACGCCAGAAGTGTGATTTCCACCCTATACGCCCAGCTGCAAACACAATCTGACTCTTGGAAACTACCATATGTTAGTAAATGGGAGGAGGACCTTGGTGAAGAATTGAGCCCCGCAGAATTGAATCAAATTTGGCTCAATACCAAAACTGCTTCAATTAATGTATCAGCCTCTGAGACAAACTATAAAGTGCTTTCAAGATGGTACTTGGTGCCGGCAAAAATAGCTAAATTTTCACAAAATCATTCAGACCTGTGTTTCAGAGGCTGCACAGAGAGCGGAACATACTTTCACACTTGGTGGTCATGTCCAAAAGCCCAATCATTTTGGTCCGAAATTTTTCAAATAGCACATACTTTAACTAATAAAAAAATACCATTAGACCCCAAACTGGCATTGCTCAACCTAAAACCCAATATCTTGTCGCATATACAATTTAACCTGATTAAGCAGCTTCTTACGGCAGCAAAGCAGACCATAGCGAAGGCATGGAAAACCTCGAGCATTCCAGTGAACGAAACAATCAACAGAATGAGTAACGCGATGTTATATGCCAAAATGACGGCAATAGAAAATGACATGATCACCAGGTTTGAACAAATTTGGACGCCCTGGATTACATACACAACACTGAAAGCTTTTAATAAAGATGTATTGTTGCCATGGTAGCCCACCCATCGAAACGGCAATTGAACCATCTTGGCGGTTGATGGGATTTCCCGGTCCGGTCCTGCAGACACCCCTCCCCCAATCCCCTCCCTTCATGCTTTATTTCTCTTTTCTTTTTTTTTTTCTTTTTATTCTTGATGTTACAATTTTTACTCTATTAAGGAGTTTTTCTTTTTCTTGTAAGTTGGTATGAACTGTTAGTAACTCATGGGCAGATATTTTATATAGATGCCTCAGTTAACTTTATCGTATAATCTACTAGACATTAAGGTACGAACTGAACATAAAAGGAAACATCTCCTTTGATCCGTTCATTATTACACTGTACCAATCTTATATGGCAAAACCGTAAAGAATGTTATTTCATGTTAGAACTCCTCTCAACACTGCTAAGTTTCTTTATTTCTACAATTGCATATTTGTACTCTCTTTGTTTTTCTTTTGTTTAATATTCCTTATATTTTTTGTATACCGCCTATTTCATACTCCAATAAAGATATATTTGACAAGGAAAAAAAAAAAAAAAAAAAAAAAAAAAAAAAAAAAAAAAAAAAAAGAAAATCCAGTAAACTTATAGAGAACCTCCTTTTCGGGGGAGAAAAAAATGAATTCTATTTATGTCTGCTATATTCATGTTTTAGCCAACTTTATTCTAACCTTTATCTGCACTGATACTGAAAATTCAAGAGCACTTACTAAAATCTTTCAAGAAAGAATGTTACAGTATATATAAACCCAATCCCAAAAAAGCTTTATCATTCTAATGTTGTTTTTAATTAGCAGATTTCCTTAAAATAATACCTACCATTAAAAAGTTCTTCCTAAGGCATTACTTGTTATGGGGTGACAACATTTGTTTATTGTCTCCCTAATATATTCCTGCATTGTCACCTTGTCACACAGGCTTATGTCACAAGTGGCCCATCACTGGAGTGCATGAATGCACACAGAAAGTGGCAATGAAGAGGCTGCAAAAGATCAAAGTGCTGAGATGCAACAGGGTTAGGGGTTACATTTGCTTTAAAGCTGAACTCCAAGGACTGAAAAAAAAGACTTTTGCAATTGGGATCCACACTGAAAGGGTTAAATGTGTAGCACCACCTCCCCCCTGTAAGAACTGTGGTTGAACTTGGATCCCCCACTCCTGCACAGCCAGGCACACCAAATGTTCACAAGCACCAAGAGTCAGAGAACAGTCTTGTTTGTTTTTTTATTAGAGGGTTAACAACTTGGCTTCAGCAAAACTGTAAGCAATTTTCAGGGACATCTTCCTAAATATACAGTATATATGTGTATGTATATATATATATATATATATATATATATAGTCTCCTTCACTTTCCTCCTGCACACACTTGTTTGTTCCAGCTGAATCATTTGAATGATCTGACAGGCTTTCAGTCAGATTAGAAATAGCCCCCTTTAGGTAGGAACTCGTAGTCCCTCTTTGTGTAGCACAGTTGCAGTGAAACAGCTTGTAACTTCTCCTCTGTGGCCACTGATCCCAGTACCACCTCTTCAGGCACTGCCAACTCACCTGGCTGCAACTGCCCCTTTCACCAGCCCTTCGGGCTAACTTTTCACACCAGACTGACTCTTCCCCAGCCCATCCGTTTGACTCTCAGGAGATATCTAGGGAAAGGCTGAAGACTTAAGCACACTGCTGTCTTCTGGAGACTGGTTACATGTGTGTGTGTCCCCTTGTTTTTCCCCACAGTGTTAACTACTCATTCTGGCCTCTCTCTTGCTCCTGTGCCTCCAGGAAAGACTTCCTCCTGTGTGTTATGTTAGGATCCGTCCAGCACACAAGCCTCATCCACCCAACTACCCCTGCTGGCATGGCTCATGTCTATTTATGGTCTCCATAAATATTTAAGGCAGCTCCTCCTAACCTCCACTCTCTAATTCTAGAAGATTCTCCAACCTTCCAGATCAAGGGGGGGCACTAGAGAGCGGCCAGGATGAATCACCCAGCCCTGAACCTTAGTAAACCCTGACCCAGATTCCATAGCTCAGGCTTAGTCCTAAGTTAAAGTATAATTTTCCTACTCTCACTTTTTAACACACACTAAAGGGTACTAGAAATGCTAATCTTAGTGTAGGGTACCAGTAAAAAGTACATTCATCTACCTTATTCCTCACTCACACCTCATTTCACCTCAATTCTGCTTAAAGTAGGAGTGTTAGGGCTGGGCTCAGCCCTCTCTTCTTAGTGGTCAGCTGTCAGCTGTCCGCCGCTCTCCCGCGCCTTCCGCCGCTTACCAGAGGTGGAGGCGATCGGGTCCTTTTTCGTGCTGGGCATGGATATGAGTGAGGGCAAGATGGCCCCCTACCCGTATCCATAACATAGCAGGGCAGAAGCGATGTCAAAACGTCACTTTCGCCCATACGTCTTAAAGGGCAAATTTATTTTTGTAATTTTTTCAAATGACAATTCATTTTTATTGCATTGTAGTCTAAATATGAGATCTGAGGTCTTTTTGACCCCAGATCTCATATTTAAGAGGACTTGTCATTCTTTTTTCTATTACAAAGGATGTTTACATTCCTTGTAATAGGAATAAAAGTGACCCAATATTTTTTTTTAAAAACAATGTAAAAATAAATAAAATCTAGTATAATAAATAACAATACATTTTTTTTTTAAGTGCCCCACCCCAATGAGCTAGCGCACAGAAGCAAATGCATAAGTGAATAGCACCCGCATATGAAAACGGTGTTCAAACCACACATATGAGGTATCGCCGCGATCATTAGAGTGAGGACAATAATTCTAGCCCTAGACCTCCTCTGTAACTCAAAACATGCAACCTGTAGAATTTTTTAAACATCGCCTATGGAGATTTTTAAGAGTAAAAGATTGACCCCATTCCACGAGCGGGCGCAATTTTCAAGCGTGACATGTTGGGTATCAATTTACTCAATAAAAAAAAATGGTCTAACTTTACTGTTGTCTTATTTTTTTATTCAAAAAAGAAAATGTTTTTTAAAAAAAAAGTGTGCTTGTAAGACCGCTTAGCAAACATGGTGTGACAAAAAGTATTACAATGACCGCCATTTTATTCTGTAGGGTGTTAGAAAAAAATATAATGTTTGGGAGTTCTAAGTAATTTTCAAGCAAATTTTCAAGTGTAAACGCCGAAAAACAGGCTTGTCCTTATGTGGTTAGGGAGTGTTTGCGGAAGCCTCCTGTATGTTTGGCTCTGAGCTTTGCAGTCCCACCCTTGCCTCCCTCACTTACCATGCCTCCTGGTACTGAGTCTGCCAGTACCATGCAATTGGGCTTCACACGTCTCTGCTGACCTTTAGGAGAAGGGAGAGATTGTTTGTGCCTTTATTGTGGCCAGGCAGGTCACTTGTTGATCCTGTCCTACCCGTCAGGGAAACGCTTGCACCTGAGGTCCTGTAGGGGACAGACATTAGGTGGCGTTGTTACGTCCCCAGTTATCTTGAAGGATAAGCCTTTTGTGCCTGTTACCCTTTCTTGGTCTGAGTCGTCCATCAAGACACAGGCTCTAATGGATGCTGGGACTGCAAGCCTGTTTATAGATAGTGCTTTGTGTCTAAGCACTTGATTCCGCTGCAGCTTCGTGCCACTCCACTTGCCATTGAGGCTATTGATGGGAGACCTCTCCAGCCTGCCTATGTGACTCATGAATTAAAATGTAAATAGATACTGCGCTGTACCTCAAATTTAAACAAAATAAAGTGATGCTGCAACTTATATGTGAGACACACACATCAAAATAACAGTAATAACAAAAAAGCTGTGCAAAGAAAATTCTTGAATCTGTGTATAAGTGCATAAAAGAATGATTCAAATGTAAAAATACAGGGTGGGCCATTTATATGGATACACCGGGTGGGCCATTTATATGGATACACCTTAATAAAATGGGAATGTTTGTGGTCATATTACCTTCCCGTTTGTGGCACATTAGTATATGTGAGGGGGGAAAATTTTCAAGATGGGTGGTGACCATAGCGGCCATTTTGAAGTCGGCCATTTTGAATCCAACTTTTGTTTTAAACTACGGATACTGGAAGCCTGTGCTAGCATTTCTCCTGCAGGTGTTGCTATCAGTGTGTGAAGAGTGGGAGAAGAGGGTTGCATTGACAATCCAACACAATGGGCAGCACATTGAACACATTTTATAAGTTATCAGAAACTTGTAAATAACTCATGAAAGAATAACGTTAAAACCAAGCACACCATTGTTTTTCTTGTGAAATTCCCAATAAGTTTGATGTGTGAAATGACCCTCTTCCTATTGAAAAATTAAAAGTTGGATTCAAAATGGCCGACTTCAAAAGAGCCGCCATGGTCACCACCCATCTTGAAAAGTTTCCCCCCTCACATATACTAATGTGCCACAAACAGGAAGTTAATATCACCAAACATTCCCACTTTATTAAGGTGTATCCATATAAATGGCCCACCCTGTACACACACATCTATATGATCAACTAGTGCTCGTCAATCCTTGAGTAGTGAAATAAAAGGGTGAGCAATAATGGGCTGCTAGCCCTTTTAAATATGCGAAAACACAATAAAATGTCCACAGTAAAAAGTGAATGAAAAAATCGCCCAACCAGAGGAAGAATCCAAACAACAAACAAAAAAAAAAGTTCTTAAACGAAGATCCACAGTGACAGATGTATAACACTCAAAAAAGCATGAATGAAAGAAATCCTCCACCATCAGGTATTAGCCGCTTACCAGATTGTGTGATCCCTTAATTACAACCCCGCGGGTTGCATGTCTATGGGAAAGCGCAGTTAACCTGCATGAAAACCAGGGTTAGCTGCACTTTAGCAACAGCACAGCAGGGCGGTGTGAAGCCATCCTAATTTTATTGTTATACTAACAAGCTGTTTGGGCCCCCCATAAGCATGGACAAAAAAAATCCCAGTTTCTAGAATGTGAAAACTGTTGGACACTCACTTCCAGCATTACAGGAGTGAAAACCAATGTTTTCATGTTCTAGCAACAAGGCAGGAGCTTGGGATTGCTGGGAGTTTTTAGCCAGGCTTCTGGGGGGCTCAAATGGCTTACAGGTATGATAATAGAATTAGGGAACATTTATCAAAGCTGATCAGTTTTTTAATACCTACAGAACTCCTTGGGCCAGATTCAGGATGGCGGCGGCATAACTTATCCTATTTATGCTACGCCGCCGCAACTTTACCTGCAAGTGCTGTATTCACAAAGCACTTGCGTGTAAAGTTGCGGCGGTGTAGCGTAAATTGGGCGGCCTAATTCAAATTGGGCAGGTAGGGGGCGTATGCTATTTAAATTAAGCGCGTCCCCGCGCCGAACCTACTGCGCATGCGTCGACCATTGAAAAATCCCAGTGCGCATGCTCCGAATTATGACGATGTTTTCGACGTGAACGTAATCTACGTAAATCCCCATTCACCGACGAGTTACGCAAACGACGTAAAATTATTCGAATTTCCCGCGGTCACGACGTCCATACTTAACATAGGATGCGCCATCTTTTTGGTGCTTTATCTTTACGCCGGGAAACCCCTTACGGAAGCGGCGTAAAGTCACTGCGTCGGGCGGGCGTACGTTCGGGAATTGGTGTATCTCGCTGATTTACATATTCTCGGCGTAAATCAGTGGTAACGCCCCCTGGCGGCCATTTTAAAAATGCATTTAAGATCTGACGGCGTAATACAATTACGCCTGTCGGATCTTTCCTGCAAACCGGCATATCTTGTTTTCTGAATACAGAAAACAGATACGCCGGCGCAAAGTCAGAGTTATGCCGGCGTATCACTGATACGCCGGCATAACTCTACCTGAATCTGGCCCCTTGACTTTATAGGCTATGTTCTGGAAAAAATGTATTTAGCCTTAAAGGTTTTTCAACCACTTCAGCCCCGGAAGGATTTACCCCCTTCCCGACCAAGCCCTTTTCTGAGATACTGTACTGCATCGCTTTAACTGACATGTGCGTGATCGTGCGACGTTGCACCCAAGCAAAATTGACGTCCATTTTTCCCTTACAAATAGAACTTTCTTTTTGTGGTATTTGACCAAACTAACAATTTTTTTAAAAAAAGCAAATTTTTTTATTTTCTGCTATAATAAATATCCACAAAAAATATATAACAAACCAAATTCTTCCTCAGTTTAGGCCAATATATATTGTTCTAAATTTTTTTGGTAAAAAAAAATCTCAATAAGCGTATATTAATTGGTTTGTGCAAAAGTTATAACATCTACAAAATAAGGTATAGATTTATGGCATTTTTATTATTATTATTTTTTTTTTGTAGAAATAGTGGCGATCTGCTATTTTTATTAGGACTGCAACATTGCAGCGAGCAGATCAAACACTTTTGACACTATTTTGAGACCATTGGCATTTATACAGTGATCAGTGCTATAAAAATGCAATGATTACTGTGTAAATGTCACTGGCAGGGAAGGGGGTTAAACGCTAGGGGGTGATCAAGGGGTTAAGTGTGTTCCCTCAGTGTATTCTAACTGTAGGGGTGATAGGCTCACTAGGACATGACAGAGATCACTGCTCCCGATCACTGGGAGCAGTAGATCCCTGCCATGTTGATAGGCAGAACAAGGAAAAGCCTTCTTTACATCTCCCCGTTCTGCCTCTCCGCGTCACAATCGCAGGCCACTGTGGGCGCTCCCTAGCCTCCAATGATGGAGAGACGTACGGGTATGCCTTTTTGACATTCTGCCGACGTATATCATCGTGCAACGGTCGGCAAGCAGTTAATTAATATGCAACTGCATCAAGTGATAGTTTGTTATATCTGCCCAGAATGAAATAAAAGTGAACTTTTCCTTTAACAAAATTCTCCAACATGAGCGGGCAGTGGCAGAACCTGTTTTCAGATACTGAATGCAATTTGTTTGATTAAAAAGTTAATTACAGCACTAAGTCAATATGACAACATTTTTGATACTTAAGGACTTTTCTCAATGGTTAACTGGGTGTTTGACCTTTTAGATTTGTTGGTATAATCCTAAAGAACTGTACTCTCAAACATTAATTAAATAAAATGACTAATGCATAAAAAATACTGCCGGGAATGTGGCATTCTTGACGTTAGTGCAATCATAAAAAATAACAGTCCGTTACTGCCAAGAAAAAGATTACATCAAAACTGTCAGGAATTAAAATTAATAAAATAATAATAATAAAGGAGATGTAATGTTTCTTCTAAGTGGCGATGTTGCAAAATCAATAGGCCTTTGGCAATAATGACATCCAGTTCTTTGGCTGTTAATGTACAGGTCTTGTTCACCATCTTGTTCCTGGTCAGATTTCATATCTAATGCTTTAAAGTGGCAGTTACGTCTGCTGGTTAGTACACTTACCAGCAGACATGTCGTCCCCCACCGCCGCCGCGCCGCCGCCGAATGGATTCGGCGCATGCGCGGAAGGGTTTAACTTCCTGGTGCGGTGATGTGGCGGTGACGTGGCGGCGTCAACGTCACCGCCACGTCACCGCGCCGTCCGGGGGCGGGGAATTTGATCCGATGGTGTGTACACGCCATCGGATCAAACTCCCGATCGGACATATCCGATGGAAATGGTCCACGGACCGTTTTCATCGGATATGTCCGATCGTGTGTACGAGGCCTAAGAGGGAAGTTTCAGGGAAAAAAACATCCACAGCCCCCTGCGTATAACACACAGGCACAGTTTACCCTCCATTTTCAGGGTAAAAAAGTGAGTGTTATACGCAAAAAAAATACAGTATGTTATGTGGTTATCATTTGTTTCATACCTTGTGTCTTAAATGCCCAAGTACTTAAAGTGTTACTAAACCCACAACAGTAAAATCGGTCTGTATATGCAGTAAAGCATGCTTGTTATACTCTTTGTGGAACACAAGGGGTTAATCCTCTGCATTATGTAAAAAAGCTGCTTAATCCTGTCTTATCTGATCCTCCCCTTCTTCCGCAGTCCCCAATCCATCTCCTAATAGAACAAAGCCTTGGGGGCAGCCTACACATCCTGTTTGGTGTTTATTGCTAGAGAGTTTTTTTATTGGGAGAGTGCATGTGATCAACACAGGGCCAATCAGCACTGTCCAGATAGAGGGTCAGAATTAAAACTCCTCCTACAATCTTTAACCAGACACTGGTAGAAGTCATAAGTAGGGTTGTCCCGATACCACTTTTTTAGGACCGAGTACAAGTGCCGATACTTTTTTTCATGTACTCTCCGATACCGAATACCGATACTTTTTTTAAATGTCATGTGACAGTTTTCAAACCACAATACAGACTAAGGATATTTTCTTTAGAATTATGAAGAACTCTAACTCAAGACAAAAATCAGTAAAAATGAATAAAAATGTTTTATTTGCTTGTCACGCAGTAGTAAAAAACTCTTTTCACAGAACATGTTGATAAATACAAAAAAAGTATTCGGCCAAGCATCCGGAGCATTTGCACGAGTACAAGTACTCCCGCAAATACTTGGTATCGGTCCCGATACCGATACTAGTATCGGTATCTGGACAACCCTAGTCATAAGGATGCTATATACTGCTAATGAGAAAAGGTATTTAGCAGTTTATATTTATTAAAACCATTGCATGTTCTGTGTACTGTGGGAGACCAGATATAGTCAATGCAGGGTCCTGGGTTTAGTAACACTTTAAGTGATTTTTAAGTTAGAACCCCTGTCAGGTTTTACTGCTATCAGGGGCTCTGTTAGAGAGGTTTCCCCTCACTTCCTGTTCTGGGGACAACCTTTTTACCTGAGAGGAAGTGAAGGAATCTATACAGTGGAGCCTCTATTCAGCAGTTAAACCTCAATTCTAATCCTTTTCTCACTCTATTCAAAACTAAAAAAAAGGTTTTGACTTTAGATGTACTAAAGGAGTAGAGCATGTTTACTTTGCAAAATATTCATTACTTAGTTTTCTGAATATGATGAAAATTTGCTGTGCAAAGAATACCTAATAAGCTGCAAGCAGAGATATCACCAACATAAGGCTGCTTAGGGTGCCATGATGGGGGGGGGGGTGGCAGGATAATCCAAATTCCCTACCTACTTGCTGGGGACTCATGAAAAAGGTGAAGTGAGGGGGGGGGGTCAAGAGACCAAGTAGTGTAGTAAAGTACAGTAAGGCCGCGTACACACGATCGAATACATCTGCTGGAAACGCTGGACCGTTTCAGCAGACAAATTCGATCGTGTGTACGGGCGGACAGACAGATTTTTCCAGCAGACAGATTTTAAAGCATGCTTTAAAATCTGTCTGCTGGGAACCCGTCTGTCCGACATGTCTGCTGGTTAGTACGCTAACCAGCAGACATATCTGCCCGCACATGCGTCGAATGGATTTGACGCATGCGCGGAAGTGTTTTACTTCCTGGTTTGGTGATGTGGCGGCGTCAACATCACAGCCACGTCACCGCGCTGTCTGCCGGCGGGGATTTTGGTTTGATCGTGTGTACACAATCAAACCAATATATCCCAGCAGACAGATCCGATTAAATCGGTCTGACAGACCGATTTGATCGGATTTATTTGGTCGTGTGTACGTGGCCTCAGCCTTTTAATAAATGTATAAAACAGAGATAATAAAATGCACTCACAAGAGGAGGAGGATGAAGAGCATATCATAAGGTGAGAACCATTCCCAGCTATGGATGGATGAGCTGAAATGCTGCTGGCCAGATGGAGTCCCACCGCTGGGGAAACTCCGCTAAAACCAGATCCTATGCAGCACCTCAACATCGGCTGGATTATAGCCTGGAGAAAAGATTGATGGGATACAGGTTTAGGGACACTCACACCCCCTTTATCAGTCAAATGCACCTTCACCTGTGCAGACAAAAATCCTTGCACTGGCACCAGGTGCAAGGAAAACAACAAAAAAAAAAAAGGAATTTTGCTTGCACATGATTGGATGATTGAAGTCAGCACAGCTTTACTATATTATTTAAGCTATGCAAAAATGTCCTTGCAAAGTATGAATTTACTTTGCAAAGTGTACTTGTTCCACTGCTTTAGTAAATTAACCCCTTTAAGTTAATTGCTGGAATCATAAAGTAGGTATGATCCACTAAAATAAGGCTTTAATGTGTGTAAAAAAAGACAAATAAAGAAATCATTTACCAACAAGGAAATCCTAGGGACTGCAACCCATACCCTGTTCTTTGTTTTCATGGTCAACACCAAACACACCTCCCGTTTGTAGCACAGAGAATTCAAGCTAAGCTATGAGAGTAGGTGATCAGTGAAATGGTCGCTACGTCCAGTACTTGACACGCTCACATACAGTAGGTGTTTCTGCATTCCCAGATTACCATAAGCAATTTTGCAACCATCAAAATGTGTACATCGGTATAGTGAAGGGAAAAAAGTATTTGATCCCCTGCTGATTTTGTACATTTGCCCACTGACAAAGAAATGATCAGTCTATAATTTTAATGGTAGGTTTATTTTAACAGTGAGAGACAGAATAACAACAAAAAATCCAGAAAAATGCATTTAAAAAAAGTTATAAATTGATTTGCATTTTAATGAGTGAAATACGAATTTGACCTCCTTGTCAAATTGGTGGTAAAAGCCTTGTTGGCAATCACAGAGGTCAGACGTCTCTTGTAGTTGTCCACCAGGTTTACACACATCTCAGGAGCAGGGGCGGACTGACAACTCATGGGGCCCCCGGGCAATAGGAGATTATGGGGCCCACGGGCAATAGAAGATTATGGGGCCCCTGGGCTTACACCACGCCAGGTGGCAGTACAGAGGCAAGGCAGCTAAAATCTCAGGATTTTTACATCAAAAGCAAAAAAAAACAGATTTTTACATACTGTTCCTTGTTTTACTGAGCCTGGCAACCCTGATGGGGCCCCCCTAGTGGCATGGGGCCCTCGGGCAGTGCCCAAGTGACTTAATGGTCAGTCCGCCCCTGCTCAGGAGAGATTTTATCCCACTCCTCTTTGTAGATCCTCTCCAATTCATTAAAGTGGATGTAAACCCCACTTTTTTTTTTTATGTCACAATGTAGAGTAAAGGATTTCCTATCATCTGTGCCCAGTCTTGCCACACAGAGTTAATCCAGCTCTGAGCAATCCTCTTTTATTGTTCAGTGAAATAAAACGGACTTACAGAGAAAAACCTTGGTCCGTTCCGCTCCCTTGCTGTGAGTGACAGGTTATTTAGATATCTCATGCACTAGCTTCAGACCACTATTATTTTTTAATTCCCACCCCCACTCCTTTTCTGAAGTCATGTGGTTACTTTTCTGTATTTTGACTGGATGTTAGTGATTATAGCGGAATTCAGTGTAAGAAATACCTAGGAAAAAATGCATGTCGACAAGGGGAGTGTAGAGTGACATCACGACTCCACCCTCTGAGCTCCAGACAACAGATCCACCCACAAAATCTGCAGTTTTTCAGGTCTCATAACAGACGGAGGGGAGACATTTGACAGGTAAAGATACATGCAGAAGGCATCTATATCCTTATAGATCAGCACTATGGAAGTAGTTTAGAAAGGATGAGAGTGGGTTTACATCCACTTTAAAATTATAGACTGATAATTTCTTTGTCAGTGGGCCACATACAAAATCAGCAGGGGATTAAATAATTTTTTCCCTCACTGTAACTACTATTAACAGAGCACCTAAATCCTGTTCAGGCAACACTAATGCCCTGTACACACGATCGGATATCTGATGAAAATGAACCGATGGATTTTTTCATCAGATATCCGATGAAGCTGACTTTCATCAGCCTTGCCTACACACCATCGGTTAAAAGTGTGATTGTGTCCAACGCGGTGACGTAAAACACAACGACGTGCTGAGAAAAATGAAGTTCAATGCTTCAGGGCATGCGTCAACTTAAATCTGAGCATGCGTGGATTTTTGACCGATGGATTTCCCCACAGACAATCGTTTTTTTCTCATACGGAAATTTGAAAACAGGTTCTAATTTTTTCACTGATGGGAAAAAAACTGATGGGGCCTACACACGATCGGTTCGTCCGATGAAAACGGTCCGTTTTCATCAGACGAACCGATCGTGTGTACAGGGCATAAGGCCCCTTTCGCACTGGGGCATTTTTCGAGCGTTATTCTAGCAAAGCCTCATCTGCAATCCCAATGTGCTGGTAAAGCACCGCTAAGACCCTAACGTTTTAGGGCGTTTTTGCAGTGCTTTAGTGTGAAAGAGCAAGGCGTTTTATAGCGCTTTCAATTAATTTCAATGGTGAGAAGCGTTTTTATAGCGTTTTTTTCAGCGCCCAAAAGCTGCTCCAAAGATGCTGCTTGCAGGACTTATCTCAACACCCCGCCAGTGCAACGCCTCAGTGTGAAAGGGCAAGGCGTTTTTACAGCGCTTTCAATTCATTTCTATGGAGAGGGGCGTTTTTGGAGCATTTTTTTCAGCTCCCAAAACCTGCTTCAAAGATGCTGCTTGCATGAAAGGGCCCATTGAGATGCATGGAGAGCGTTTTATGAGCATTTTAATATCGCTATTGTTAACGCTAAAACGCTGTAAAAACGCTTCAGTGTGAAAGGGGACTAACAACAATCATATTTGCTTTGTGCTATGAGTTCAGTATCTGTCAGCTGTGAATTTTAATGTGGATACATTGAGATGATGATGTGTGTTTATTTTAACATGATCATTTTCTTAGTGGGCTGAGTAGACACAACCATCCAGACTACTTTTAGATTTCATTATCGGAAGTTGGATTCTACCTTTGTGTTCTCTCTCTCTTCTTTCAGTAGAAGAACACAGAGCGGCACATTTTTCATTTGTCTATCTTAGGGGAGCAGAGAGAGCTATAACATTAACATGCTTGCATTCTGCGTCACGTCAGGAATAGGACTCCTTTAAAACATCTCCGCACAGCATACCTTGCTGCCAAGTGTTCCATTAATGCTTGTCACCGAAAGAGCAAGTTTGAATATTTGTACTTCTGGAGTTGGGAACGAGCCCAGAGTCTGTGGGAGAGTGGGAAATCTGTCACTGATGCGTGCTTCTTTCTATTGTTAAATAAAACTGTGATCTTTCTATTATCCATCACCAGTTCATCATATGGCAGTTGAAAAGTATTAAATATGCAGTTTGTGAAAGAAAATATTATCTTAAGACTTTACATTAAAGGGAAATGCAGAAATCCAGAGAAGAGATTTTAGATAAAAGGTTAACTTGTGAATGAATGAATGAATGAATGAATGAATGAATGACTTGTATAGCGCAACGCATGCAAACTGAATCGCCTCTGGGCGATATGTATGTTCAATTAACTTAGAGTACCTTCTATTGCTCTCAGACTCCTTTAAATCTTACCTCCAAATTTAAATTTTTTGCTGCTGCTGCTGCTTCCTGATGATACTGATAAGTGAAATGCTTAGAGGCTGCGCATCCGCCATGCATGACATCACTTCCTGTTGGATCTGGTTAGGATATGTGGCCATTTGGAACGCAAGCCGGTTCAGACTGAGCGGTGTGCAGAACAACTAATACCATGCTGTTTATGTTGGTGCTGACTATAGCACCTGCAAATGTAAGTTTAAATGGTATTACACTAAAAAAAAAAAAAAAAAAAAAAAAAGAGAAAGGTTCCCCAGATGGGCTTTTATGCAGCAAAGTAACAAATTGAGGTATAGTGAAGGTTGTATAAAGCAATATTTATTGCAAAATTTCCAAATATTCACATGGGTCAGAGATCATAGAGACAAATGACAAACGGTCAACATTCCTGTATAACATGTACATAGGTAGTATATATATATAAGGTTGTAACATTGAGCCCCGACGCGTTTCGACCAATTCGGTCTCTTCAGGGGGCAAATGTTCTAAAGAATAAAAATAATAATAATATTGATAAACATTCAGAATGAGTAAAATAACACATAACAGCATAAAAGCAGTAAAATGCCATAATGATGTAGTTACCACTGAGACAGGAAATGGTATTACACTATCCTGGATTATTATTTTTTCCTGGGTCTCGGTATTGATGTTTGAGGATGACATTTAATAGGACAGTGGTTGGCAGATTCCTATTAGTTATTACAAAGGTGGGACACCATGAATACAACTAGATACAGGGTGGTACGCTAATACAATAAAGGCTTATGTTATGAATGTGGTCGGTAAGTGTGCAATTTGTACACATTGTGGTGGAGCACTAATCTAAGAAGCTCTTAAGGCACTTGAACACCAGGAGCATCAGCAAAGACTTTGATTTTTTCTTATGGGCTGTGTAGTTTTTTTTATTACTATTTGTTTTTCTGGTTCAAATTTTTATGATTACTGGTTTGCTATTCACTTATTGCTTTTATGTAAACACTATATATGTGTTTGCGCCTTACATTTCATTTTTTCTTGTTTAGAGGTGGTTAATCCACTTAAAGGGGCAGCTTCACACACTTACAGTATCTCACAAAAGTTGAGTGCATGTGCTCAGCCTCATATCCAGAGGTTGTCTTTGGAAAATAGATGTATAAGTGCTGCCAGCATTGCTGCAGAGGTTGAATGGGTGGGGGATCAGCATGTCAGTGCTTAGACCATATGCCACACACTTCATCAAATTGGTCTGCATACTTGTCATCCCAGAAGGAAGCCTCTTTTAAAGATGATGCACAAGAAAGCCTGCAAACAGTTTACTGAGGACAAGCAGACTAAGGGCATGGATTACTGGAACCATTTCCTGTGGTCTGATGAGACCAGGATACACTTATTTGGTTCAGATGGTGTCAAGCGTGTGTGGTGGCAACCAGGTGAGGAGTACAAAGACAAGTGTGTCTTGGCTACAGTCAAGCATGGTAGTGAACGTGTCATGGTCTGGTGCTACATGACTGCTGTCAGCACTGAGGAGTTACAGTTCATTAAAGGAAACCCTGCATGCCAATATGTACTGTAACATACTGAGGCAGAGCATGATCCCCTCCTTTTGGAGACTTGGCCGCAGGGCAGTATTAGAACATAATGATCCCAAACAAACCTCCAACACGACCACTGCCTTTCTAAAGAAGCTGAGTGTAAAGGTGATGGAGGGTTAAGACAGTGCTGGAAAATAATCGTGGTCACACAAAATTTTGACACTTTGGACCCAATTTGGATATTTATGGGGTGTACCCACTTTTGTTGCCAGCATTTAGACATTAATGGCTGTGCCTTGAGTTATTTTGAGGGGACAGAAAATATACACTGTTATACAAGCTGTACACATTGTAGAAAGGTGTAATTCCTTCAGTATCGCCACATGAAAAGATATAATAAAATATTTACAAAAATGAGAGGGGTGTACTCACTTTTGTATTTTGCCAAAGTTTTTGATATTTGGGTTGGAGCCAAGGTTTACTATTATTATTTGTATTTGTTTTCAATTGTCCAACTGTATGTAGAAATGCAGCCACCCTGTCTTGCTCACTCCTGAGATGGACTATTAGATGTGTAGTGTGCATAGAGCAGTGCACATAACTGCAACAAATATGCAAGCAAATGGAAGTTTTAGGGAAAAGGAGATATTTGGGAGCTAGCAGAGGATGTGACAAGGATGCAGAAAAAAAAGTAATAAACCATTTTTAATGCAAAATAGATCACAGGACCATTAGGTAGTAAATGCTGTATGTGTTTATTATTGTTGGAAAATAAGGGTATTGTTTAGTGTTACTTTAAACAAAGCCCTACTTGTTTGGCAGAAAATGCTACCCTATGTTCTCAAATAGACAGTTACTTGCCAATGACAGTTGTATTCAAAGGCTGGTCACCTACCATGCACTTGCCTGTAGTGAATGGGAGAATTAAAAGAAGTGGTTAACCATTACTTTTAAAGGAATAGAGTTGCGCTCTAAAACTAAAAGTAAGGAACAAATTCCTCACAACATATAGAACTCGTGGTGAATAAGCTACACATAAAATTGAACCAGTTATTTAAAAACAGTTCCACATGTCCAAATTGGACACCAACTCCTGAAATATTATTATTTGAAATCTATCTTCATTACTTATTGGTAGCAACATTTTATTAATAATACTTGTATATGAAACTTGAAAATTAATAAAATACGATTGATTAAAAAAAAAATACAAAATAAAATATAACCAGTTTTACTGTATGATAAGTGTCCATAAATTATACAGAAAACAATATTTCTCACTGGGTGACATATGACATCATATCCACCATAAATTTGAAGGGGCAAAATAGTCTGTAAGTGTAAATCATCCTCGTGATGTATCAGATCACCCTGACAAACAAAGTGAGTATTCACCACCACATAAATTCCGCGCTTACCAGCTTGCACAAGCTAAATCACTTGTGGCTAATACCCAGCGAGGGCCCTTTTATCACAAACTGTCGGAGAGATAGCACTCAGACTGGATAGACTTTCACTGAGCGAAGGAAACTGGATAAGCATGCTTTCCACTAGATAAAGGATCATCACTCGGGTACCATAATCATGGATCCGAAAAGAGAGAGACTCACCATAGTGTAAAACCAAACTAATCAATAAAAGTGGAAGTAAACCCTTCTATCATTTTCAGCCAAGGAAGCTGCCATCTTGGCCTATGTTTAATCTTCAACTGCCGTGGTGCTGCACATGTGATCAGTTATGATACCAGCCATTGGATGGTTTGACAGTTTGGTTGAGAGCACAACCAATGTGACAGTTGGTGTCACGTACCTGGTAGGAGTCTGATGTGAAGAGGTCGGCCTCTCTTGTATCTCCAACCCGGAACCCCTCTGGGGGTGAAACAGATGGCGTTCGGGTAGGAGGAACACGAGTGCCTGATGGTATTTGCTTGAGTGCCGTCGGATGCAGGAAGGGCAGAGAACCCCAGATGAGCAGCAGACACAGGGCTGGAGGCCCTAGCAAATCAGGAGGACCCGTGGCGGGAGCCTTGGAAGCAGGAGTCTTAGGATGGCCGGTTGGCAGCAGGTAGGCAGTGAAGTACAAGGGATCGAGCAGAGGCGAGGTCAAAGGTCACAGGCCGGGTCGTCAGCAGGCAGACAGCAGAGTATACAAGGGTTTAGCAGGAACAAGGTCGAGGTCACCAGCCGGGTCGTCAGCAGGCAGGCAGCAGAGTATACAAGGGTTTAGCAGGAGCAAGGTCAAGGTCACAAGCCAGGTGGTTTAAACAGGTATCGTGGTGAGGTATACAGGCGTCAGGAGTTCAGGAATCATAGAAGACCGGTCAGCACCGCCCAGACATCAGAGCGTCCTTTAAATAGGTTGAGAGGGGGTCAGGAACGCCCCCTGCGTGAGCGCGCCGTCCGCCGCACCCGCGCATGCACGGAAGTGCGCCGTTGCGGTTGGTGGATGCGCGCATGCGCGCGCAAATGCGCGCCATTGGTCAACAATGTATTTTGCGTTCCAGGTAGGCGCGCATGCGCGCGTATGCGTGCCAACGGCGTTTCAGTCCTTTCCTTACATTGCCCCCCCCTTACGGGCAGCCTCTGGATGCCCCTCAGGGCTTTCTTTTCCGGGTGACGTTGAAAAAAGGCTTGTACCAATCTCGGGGCATGTATGTTAGAAGCCGGTTCCCAAGAATTTTCTTCCGGGCCGTAACCTTTCCACTTGACAAGGAATTGGGTAAGGTTATTCCTGCGTCTACAGTCCAAAATAGACTCCACCTCAAACTCCTCATTCCCCTCGACCAGAACGGAAGGGGGAACTTCAGAGACCCGGTTGGGAAAGGGGTTTGGCATGGCAGGTTTCAATAGGGAGGAGTGAAATACCGGGTGCATCTTTAGGTTCTTGGGTAACACCAATTCGAAGGCCACTGTATTGATCTTCCGTTTCACAGGGAAAGGGCCCAAAAATTTGGGACCCAGTTTCTTTGAGGGGCAACTCAACTTTAGATTGGTCGTAGACAGCCAGACTTTATCCCCAGGCTCCAGGTTCAGGTTGCCTCGTCTCTTTTTGTCGAAGAACTTTTTATTGCTTGCCTGGGCTTTGGAAATTGCATCCTGTAGCACCTGATTGTTGGTGGAAAAGAAGTTTAGGCGGTCTTGCACAGCAGGTACGGAACTCTCAACAGGTATCTCTGGTAAGAAGGACGGATGGTAGCCAAGATTAGCGAAGAACGGAGACTGATTGGTTGCTGAGTGTATTGTGTTATTATACGAGAACTCTGCCAGCGGAAGGAGAGAGAGCCAGTCGTCCTGTGCAAAAGAAGAGAAACACCGCAGGTACTGTTCGAGGGTTTGATTCGTCCTCTCCGTCTGAACATTGGTTTGTGGGTGGTATGCAGAAGAGAGGCGAAGTTTAATATTTAGAGCTTCACATAAAGCCCTCCAAAATCTGGAGGTGAATTGTACTCCTTGGTCGGAAATGATGCTGTCGGGAATACCATGCAATCTGACGATCTCCTTGATGAAGGCCGTGGCCGTTTCTGTAGCCGAAGGAGTACCTTGCAGGGGTACAAAGTGGGCCATCTTAGTAAGGCGATCCACCACAACAAAAATGGTATTGAAGTCCTCAGATGGGGGAAGTTATACAATAAAATCCATGGAGATCATACTCCATGGTTTCTTAGGCACAGGAAGGGGCTCCAGAAGACCCCAAGTCTTGGCTCTGTCTGTCTTGTTTCGGAGGCATGTAGTACAGGATCTGACATATTTCCTGCAGTCCTGCAGTAACTCTGGCCACCAGAAAGAGCGAGCGACCAAATCGGCCGTCTTACGGATGCCATAGTGACCGGCTAGAGGGTGGTCATGGCAACGTGCCAGGATGGAAACTCTGAATTGCTCAGGGATAAAAACTTGTTTCCCATGAAGGTAAAGGCCATCCTTTAGTTGAAGCGCTAAGTCCTGTGGAGGTGGTTGGTTGACCACGCTTGTTTTTATTTGAGACAACAGATCTGTTTGAAGAATCAAGAAGTTTTTGGCCGGAAGGATGGTATCAGGCTCTGCGGGGCTCACAGGATCTTTAAACATTCGGGATAAGGCATCTGGCTTACCATTTTTAGAACCAGGGCGAAATGTGATGTGAAACACAAAACGAGAGAAAAATAATGCCCATCGTGCTTGTCGAGGTCTTAATCGTTTGGCCGTCCTCAGATATTCCAAATTCTTGTGGTCCGTGAAGATAAGAATTGGATGGGAGGCTCCTTCCAGAAGATAGCGCCACTCCTCTAGCGCAGCTTTAATAGCAAGTAACTCTCGGTCCCCAACATCATAGTTCCTCTCAGACGGGTTTAGTTTCTTGGAGAAGAAGGCTACAGGGTGAAGCAAAGATTTAGGACCCTGACGTTGGGATAATATAGCCCCGACTGCATTTTCTGAAGCATCTACCTCCAACACAAAAGCTAGAGCAGGATCAGGGTGCTTCAGGATGGGTGCGGAAGTAAATAATGTTTTTAATTGTTCAAAAGCCTCTTGTGCTTCGGGTGTCCACTGGAAAGGTATATGCTGCCTGGTTAGCTGAGTGATGGGGGAAATAATGCCAGAAAAATTCTTAATAAATTTCCTGTAGAAATTGGCGAATCCTACGAACCGTTGAACAGCTTTTCTGTCAGTAGGGGCAGGCCATTCCAGGACAGATGCGACTTTTTGAGGATCCATTGCGATCCCATCCGCGGAGATGACAAGTCCAAGGAAGTGTATCGTTTGTTTTTCAAAATCGCATTTTTCAGCTTTTGCGTAAAGGCGGTGCTTTCTGAGTCGATCCAAGACTCTTTTCACATGGATCTGATGGGATTCGAGGGATTCGGAGAAGACCAAAATGTCATCCAGATAGACTATGACAAATAGGTCCAGATAGTCCCGGAAAACATCGTTCACAAGATGTTGGAATGTGGCTGGGGCATTGCAGAGCCCGAATGGCATGACTAGGTACTCGAAGTGACCAAAGCGTGTTCGAAAAGCTGTCTTCCATTCATCCCCTTCCCTGATTCTAACCAGGTTGTATGCCCCTCTTAGGTCAAGTTTTGAGAAAATTCGTGCCCCCCGCAGTCTCTGGAACAACTCGGGAATCAGGGGAAGGGGGTACCTGTTCTTAATAGTAATTTTGTTCAGGTCCCGGTAATCAATGCAGGGTCTTAGGGAGTGATCCTTTTTCTCCACAAAGAAGATACCGGCACCTGCAGGTGACGTGGAGGGTCGGATGAACTTCTTTTTCAGACTTTCATCGATGTAAGCCCGTAGAGCTTCCAGTTCGGGTTCCGAGAGGGGGTAAATTCGGCCAAAAGGAATCTCGGCCCCAGGCAAAAGCTCAATAGGGCAATCATATGTCCTGTGGGGCGGAAGAGTGTCTGCACCCTTCTTGTTGAACACATCCAGGTATCCGTGGTAGGCCGGAGGTACCAGCTTAATGATTTCAGGGTCAGGTTGAAGGCTCAGAAGGGGAGTAATACCAACAGGTTTTTCTGGAAAGCAGTGCTCCAGACAGTAATTGGAAGAGAAAGTGACCACCCCAGTGGGCCAGTCGATGTGCGGGTTATGAGCTCCTAACCATGGAACACCAAGGATGATGGGAAACATGGGTGAGGCTATGACATCTAAACAAAGAAATTCATGGTGACCAGAAGGGGTTTGACAGAAAATAGGTGCAGTCTCTTGGGTGACCGGGCCAGATTTGATGCCGGAGCCGTCGGCCAAGTGGACAAGGAATTCCTGTTTCTTGGTACATACGGGAAGCTGATGCAGAGAGACAAATGTGGAGTCCACAAAACAGCTGCAAGCCCCAGAGTCTATGATTGCTGCCACAGGGAGTGCCTTTCCATTAACTTGGAGAATGACTGGAAGGGACAGTTGTGACCGACCCTCTCCGAGGAGGTGTTCTAAGTGGGGTTGTCGAGAACGGACTCGGATGGTCCTGGCTGGACAAGTTCGTAAAAGGTGGCTGGCCTCCCCACAATAGAAACACAGGTTGGCACGTAGTCGCCTGAGACGTTCAGCCGGAGTGAGGGGAGCCCTTGGGACGCTCCTGTGGTAGGCCCCGTGTTGAGCCTTTCGGCCAGAGAATGTGGTTGATAGGTCAGGCTCAGCAGCTACAGAAAGGGTTCCTCCCGCTTTCTCCGCCTGTCGTTCGCGTAATCGGCGGTCGATCTGGGTGGTCAGAGTAATCAAGTCCTCCAAGGATGCTGGGATTCCTACTCTGGCTAACTCATCCTTTAAGGGGTCAGAAAGACCGTGGCGAAACCAATGGCGAAGGGCAGGACTATTCCATTGGGTGTCCGTACTCAAGACACGAAAATCAGTGATGTAGTCCTCAACAGGTCTAGACCCTTGTTGTAGCTTGCTAAGCTGGGATTCTGCTGATTGCTGACAGAAGGGATCGGCATATATTTGGGCCATGGCTGAAAAAAAGGAGTCGGTGGAGACTAGGGCAGGATCCAGCTGTTCTCTAAGGTGGTGAGCCCAGGTAAGTGGTTCATTTGATAAGAGTGTTATTATAAACCCCACCTTAACGTCCTCAGAAGTGAAAGTCCGGGGGCAACAAGGAAAAGTAAAGTTCACAGGAGTTGCGAAAATTTCTAAACATTTTGCGATTTCCGGAGAATCTTTCGGGGATAGGCACCCTGGGTTCAGGATGAGGATAAGGAGGAAATCCATAGGGAAAACTTGACTCAACTTGGGTAGCAGCATCAGCGACTGAAGAAGAGGTAGAGGCTGGTGCAACACCTCCTTGGTTTGGTAGTCGCTCCTCAATGCGATTAAAGTCCCTCTGTAAATTCTGCACCAAATGAGCCAGCGCAGAGATAGACTCCATAACGTCTCTTGGTGGAGAGGCCTCTCTTCCAGACTCCATTCCTGGCTGACCGGTACTGTCACGTACCTGGTAGGAGTCTGATGTGAAGAGGTCGGCCTCTCTTGTATCTCCAACCCGGAAACCCTCTGGGGGTGAAACAGATGGCGTTCGGGTAGGAGGAACACGAGTGCCTGATGGTATTTGCTTGAGTGCCGTCGGATGCAGGAAGGGCAGAGAACCCCAGATGAGCAGCAGACACAGGGCTGGAGGCCCTAGCAAATCAGGAGGACCCGTGGCGGGAGCCTTGGAAGCAGGAGTCTTAGGATGGCCGGTTGGCAGCAGGTAGGCAGTGAAGTACAAGGCGAGGTCAAAGGTCACAGGCCGGGTCGTCAGCAGGCAGACAGCAGAGTATACAAGGGTTTAGCAGGAACAAGGTCGAGGTCACCAGCCGGGTCGTCAGCAGGCAGGCAGCAGAGTATACAAGGGTTTAGCAGGAGCAAGGTCAAGGTCACAAGCCAGGTGGTTTAAACAGGTATCGTGGTGAGGTATACAGGCGTCAGGAGTTCAGGAATCATAGAAGACCGGTCAGCACCGCCCAGACATCAGAGCGTCCTTTAAATAGGTTGAGAGGGGGTCAGGAACGCCCCCTGCGTGAGCGCGCCGTCCGCCGCACCCGCGCATGCGCGGAAGTGCGCCGTTGCGGTTGGTGGATGCGCGCATGCGCGCGCAAATGCGCGCCATTGGTCAACAATGTATTTTGCGTTCCAGGTAGGCGCGCATGTGCGCGTATGCGTGCCAACGGCGTTTCAGTCCTTTCCTTACAGTTGGCAATCCCGGCATGCCGGAAATTTAACTGCTTTTTGAAACTGTTAAATCGATGGGTTTACTTCCGCTTTAATGTGTAAAATGTATTGCACTTTTATCAAACTGGGTAATATAAAGCAGATTTAAAAAAGCAAACGTCTGTCCTTCTGGGATAACAAACAACGCAGTGAAGTCAGCACGTCCCTCCTCAAGACACGTTTCGTCACAATATGACATCGTCCTTGGGCTCTTTTACAATGCCTAATGGGACATGTAGTTCCACAACAGCTGGAGGGTTGTAGTTTGGAGATCCCTGGCCTAGCCCATCTTTATGTAGAACAACAACTCTTTTTTTTCAGATCCCCAGAGAGTTATTTGTCATGAGGTGCCATGTTGAACTTCCAGTAACCAGAGAGAGTGAGAGCGATAACATCAAATTTAACACACCTGCTCTCCATTCACACCTGAGACCTTGTAACACTTACAAGTCACATAACACCGGGGATAATTTTGCCCAATTTGGACCTTTTCACGTAGGGGTGTACTCTTTGTTGTTGCCAGAAGTTTAGACATTATTGTGTGTTAAATTCTTTTTAGGGGACAGAAAAATTACACTGTTATACAAGCTGTACACTCACTACTTTACATTGTGGCAAAGTGTCATTTCTTCAGTGTTGTCACATGAAAAAGATATAATAAAATATTTACAAAAATTTCAGGGCTGTACTCACTTTTGTGAAATACTGAATATACTGTAACTATAGTCTACATAGCACACATCAAGAAAGTCAAGTTGGATTATTGATACTTTAAAAAAAAAAAAGATGTGGCCTGTATCCTTTCTATACTCAGTGGTGTGCCTTTTGTGCATGAGGATAAAGTCTAAATTAAGAGAATTAATTTTAATGAAGAAAATTTTGCTCCAGAAAAAGTTGAGGGATCCAAGATGAGCACACTATTCCTTTGGCATCAAAGAAATATTAGAAATAATTTGTTTTTTCATTGGAATACCCTTTTGAACACCTTGGGGAGAATTGTGGAGAGCAGCACAACTGCTAATGCACCAGTATCAAAGCGAGTCTATTCAGTTGGGGAAAGTACTCGTTTTCTAAAGTGTGTGCCTGTGCTTTCAATTTACATAAAAGGCTCTGAATGTATGCAAATCATTTGAAATTATGCAGGATGTCACTTATTTAAAGTCCTACAGCTTTTTCCTAAAGTGCACACTTGACATCCAAAGCATGCCTCCGACATCCAGGGCATCCCTTGTGTCCCATCTATCATTTTAAAATGTATTCCTAAACTACACTTTCTTCATAAAAATACATTCTTTATCCTTAATGATATATTGTATGGGATAACTAGCATTGTGTCCACAAAATAAACGTGAGAACTAGATTTGTCATGACATTTTTTTTGCAGGCATAGTAGTTCATGACCTGTGACCACAGGCATTAAATAAATTAGCACATAACCTATTGGAATGGCCACAAAATCCATGTGACTGTTCTATTCTAAGAGAGTTCAAAGATCCTTAACAAGATATGGATAAAGGAAGTGTCTTTAGTATGTATGCATACATATAACATGTATTCTTTAACTTTGCTCATAACCTAATTTATTTGTTTAAGTCATTTAACATATGACGTATATGAGATAATCACTAAAATGTCATATAAACTTTAACATATTGCATTCAAATAATTTCAAAATAAAATTTTAGTGTTTTTATATCAGCAGCTTGTAATAAAATAATACCTGGTGATTCTATTGTGTTAAACAAGCAAACAAATCTCCTGCGCTCTGGTGTATCGCAAATCTGGGTATGCCAGTGTGGTCTAGTGGCAAAAGTCTGGAGTCTTGCAGCCCTCCACAGAACAAAAGGGTGTTCATAAGCTGAAATTAAAAAGAGAAAAGAAAGGAGGGCGCACCGACCTTGTGCATTACCACTTAAAAGTTTAATAAACAAGATAAAAAAGCAATGGTCCTACTCACAAACAATCTGAAGTAAGCGCTTTTTAAAACAGCTAGGACTGGAACCTTGCGGCACCTGCCAGTCAAACCCTTGATATCAATGTGGCTGACGCGTTTCTGGGGCGTGCCCCCTTCCTCAAAGCCCAGGTGGTCCGTGATATCTCGGACCACCTGGGCTTTGAGGAAGGGGGCACTCCCCAGAAACGCGTCAGCCACATTGATATCAAGGGTTTGACTGGCAGGTGCCACAAGGTTCCAGTCCTAGCTGTTTTAAAAAGCGCTTACTTCAGATTGTTTCTGAGTAGGACCATTGCTTTTTTATCTTGTTTATTAAACTTTTAAGTGGTAATGCACAAGGTCGGTGCGCCCTCCTTTCTTTTCTCTTTTTGATTCTATTGTGTTGGCCCTTGTTCAAGCACTTCCTGTTATAGCTTGACAATTCTCTGTCTCTTTTTCCCAGTTGGGCTCCTGTGTTGTCACTCTGACACATAAGCTTCTGATAGGGACTACAAGCAGGTATTTCAACACACATTACACATCCATTATCCACTGTTGTCACCGTAAGGAAGCCAGCCCTGAGATGGACAAATGATAAAAAACGACAGAAACACTCTGGCCCAGATTCACATAGATTGGCCGACGGCGTAGCGTAAGCCATTTACACTACGCCGCCGCAACTTAACAGAGCAAGTGCTGTATTCCCAAAGCACTTGCTCCGTAAGTTGCAGCTGTGTAGTGTAAATGGCCCGGCGTAAGGCCGCATAATTCAAAGGGGGCAGCTTGTATTTAAATTAAGCACGCCCCCGCGTCGATCGAACTGCGCATGCGCCGCCCGCCAAAATAGCCCAGTGCGCATGCTCCAGCTCACGTCGGAAAACGTGAATGAAACCAACGTGAGTGTCGTTTTGCGTAAATCCCTATTCGCGAACGACTTAGTAAAATGATGGAAAAAGACGACACTGTCCCGACGCCATACTTAACATGGCATACGACGGAAGGGCAGGGGTAAACTTACGCTTACGGAAACTACGTAAACGACGACGGGGCGGCGTAAAAACTTTCGGGAATGGGCGTATTAGGATCATTTGCATAGGCAAATGAGAAATCAACGTAAAGGCCACCTAGCGGCCAGCAAAGTCATTACATCTAGGATCCGACGGTGTAAGTGTTTTACACCTGTCGGATCTTCACTGTATCTATGCGTAAATGATTTTATGAATCAGACGCATAGATACCCAGTAAAAAAAACAGAGATACAACGGTGTTTCCTGCGATACGCGGTCATATCTCTTTTGAGAATCTGGCCCTCTGTGTTTTAGCAAACTAAGTGCCATTTAGGACATTTCATATTTGTTTAATAAAATTATTTGTTTTGCTATTGTTAAAATAAAAAACTATTTTATGATCACTTATTTAATTTAAATATATATAGTCTGATTTCTGTATGGGGAACAAAAACCATGACTTAGGGCAGCAGACCTGGATGGTGGCAGTGCTATGAAGGCAACCCCTTGTGGTCACTATGTAGAATTGCAGCTGCTCGGCACTGGACACAGAAGACTGCTACAGTGATTTACAGCTTACACAGAGATTGGTTAGGTATCAGATACAGGGCCGACCCTAGGCAGGGTGCACAGGGTGCATTACACCCAGGCACCTGCAGAGGTGGAGGTGCCAAAGTGGCATAGTTCTCCCCTCCCTCCTTCTCTCCTTGTTTGTGTCCATCTAGAACTAGTATTCTGAGCATAGGTGTGTGTCCGTCCAGAACTGATGTGTCCCTGACCATCTCCTGTACTATGTCTGCAGTCTCTGATCATCTACTGTACTGTGTCTGCAGTTTCTGATCATCTCCTGTACTAAGTCGCCGTCTCCTGTACTATGTCTGTGGTCTCTGACCATCTCCTGTATCATGTCTACAGTCTCTGACCATCTCCTGTATCATGTCTGTAGTATGTCTGGGGGCTCTTTCTAACAGACTCTCTAACAGAAGCCCTCTTTGTGTCCATCAGAGAGGCCCCCCTCCAGGTCCCAATAAAGTACTCTGCTTCTCTTCCTGTATTTTGTTTATTGTTAAGAGATCATGTAAGGATCCCAAGGTAATGAAGTCTTTGGGCCAGATTCTCAGTGGCGATACGACGGAGTATCTCAGATACCCCGTCGTATCGCCGTTTTTTTTTGCCTCGTATCTATGCGCGTGATGCTTAGCATCACTTTGGCATAGATACGCTTCAACATCCGACAAGTGTAAAACCATTACACTTGCGGATCGTAGTTGTAATGACAACTCCGGCCACTAGGTGGCCTTTACGTTGTTTTATCATTTGCATATGCAAATGAGGCTAGTACGCCGATTCCCGATCGCTTTTACGCCGCCCCGTTGCCGCGTACGTCGTTTTCGTCCGCGTAAGGTTACCCCAGCTTCTATGTGGAGTAACCTTACGAAGTTCCGTCGGATGCCATCGGGTGCCGTCGGATGTTAAGTATGGCGTCGGGTCAGCATCGGCTTTTTCCGTTGCTTACGTCGTTTTACTAACTCGTTCGCGAATAGGGCATTGCGTAAGTGACGATCACGTCGTTTTGACGTTGGTTTCAACGACGCTTTCCGACGTGAGCTGGAGCATGCGCACTGGGCTTTTTCCCCGGCCGGCGCATGCGCAGTTCGTTCGACGCGGGGGCGCGCTTCATTTAAATACAAGCCGCCTCATTTGAATTACGAGGGGTTACGCTGGGCCATTTTCGCTACGCCATCGCAAACTACGGAGCAAATGGTTAGAGAATACGGCACTTGCTCTAGTACGATGCGGCGGCGTAGTGTAAATGGCTTACGATACGCAAGCGAAACTCTATAAGAATCTGGCCCTTTGTGGGGGAGCATCTCTGTGGTTGAGTCATTGCAATATAAACATTTGTAAAGGGGAGGAGTTAGTAAACATGATCACGCCCATGTGGGGGCGCCAGAAATATTTCTGCACCCAGGCGCCTGTGACCCTAGGATCGGCCCTGATCAGATAGTAATAGTTTTATTGGTCCAAATTGGACCAAAGTAACTATGCATCAAAAAATCATACCCAGATAACAGCTTTAGGTGCCTCACTAGCTTATCATACTCTATTATTCTCTTTAATATTATCTCCATTCACTTATTGGGACATACAGTAACTATGGCTTATGGGAAGCACTTCCAGAGCTGACAAGTACATACAAGAGCACCTGTCACCTCTTTGTATCAGTAATCCGAGTATCTCGAATATAGACTACAGCTCAAAAATAAAATGTCCCCTAGAAAATATTTTAATATGTTGTAGTAATGGTCTGGTTTTATAGTTCAGCAATATTTCAATTGACCTAAAACTAGGATGGTGCTCAGAGATATTTGTGACTGTCTGAGCAGGGACTAATGAAAATTCAGAATTTATACTTTAATAAACTACACACCAAAGTTGTGATATGTTATTCACATAATTAAGGATAGTCTAGATTAATTGCAGAGCAAACACAAGAGGTTAGAGTTGCTGTTGCTGACTGTATGGTACTTGACAGAATAATTTTTCAAGGGTTGCATCTTATATATTTTTTTCCTCTCTGCTGGGAAAAAGAAGTTTTAAGATGGAAAGCAACCCTTTAGTTTATCATTGGCCAATATTGAAATCAATTTCAGTGCAATTTAAGGATATTCAGAAAGGAATATGTAAATTCCAGTAATGCATTGGGTATAATGACTGGTTTATATAAAAAGTGAACAGCTGGAGTTACAGAATAATTATTGGAGGCACATATTTTAGTTTTGTTCTAGTGTATGGCAGGGCGTAGCACAGATACGCTGGCCATAATTGTGCCACCAGCAAAGCCGGTCGCCTTTCAGAGTCAGAGTTGTCTTATTCCCTACACCATGTGCAGATCAACATCCATTGAGATCAGACTACACCACATTTATCAGATACACAATAAACTCAACATATGTCTCATTTGTTTCTGCTTAGGAAAAATGTTCTTGTCTTTGTCATGGCTTCCAATAAATTCTATTCAACTGATTATGCTGATAAAAAGTCTTGATCTATGAATGTAATATTAGGCATTAATAATATCCCAGCTGTTAAAGGCTATAGTTGCCTAAGCTGCCACTGGCAGCATGTTTCTGTTTTAAATATGGAAAGGTTCATTTATTACCATTTAACACAAGCCTGCCAGGACATAAAAGATACTCATCTGAGCTTAGAATGACAACCTTGCAGTCTACTACTGACATTTGACAGTAGATAAAAATGTATGTTTTTTGGGGGGGGGGGCAACGTTAACCCTATAAACAACATTGATTACCAGTTAACCACAAATTTAATTGAACTGTTACTATTTAAAAAGTCTAACAAACATCTCGAATTTATGCCAAAGGTGTTCTATCGGGTTGAAGTCAGGAGTAAAGTTCCTCCACCCCAAACTCATCCATGTCTTTATGGACCTTGCTTTGTGCACTGGTGCGCAGTCATGTTGAAGCAGTAAGGGGCTCTCCCCAAACTGTTCCCACAAAGTTGGGAGCATGAAATTGTCCAAGATGTCCTGGTATGCTGATGTTTCTTAAAAAAATGGAGTCACCAGTTCCAAAAACTGTAGCTGCTAATTTTTAACAATTGGGTACTTACCATCCCATGGAGGTCAGCACTGTTTTCCATGGGGCTAATTCTTTGCCTGGATTTAGATTCCCCCAGCATCACCATCTTTGATGTAGGAGTATCATGCAGGAGTCTTCAGGCAGAGGTGGGGGGGTCAGCAAAACCAATGTCATCTTCTCCTAAGCTAATTGTGGGGAAATGGGATCAAACATTTTTCCTGTTCTCCAAAAAAAATTAAATAAAACACTGCCAAACTATTAGACGTGGGGCAGAAAAGGAGGATGAGCAGTACTTTCACTTTTGAGTGAAGGTCCACTTTCAACCACTGACAACCAAATGCCACCACTTTCCTGACGTCATGGCTAAGCCCTGCCAACTGCCCTTAGACTATTCAAACATATACCCCCTTTGATGGTGGTAGCTGGTGGAAGTTTGCAATGGCATCAGGGAAAGTAACAATGTAGTTACAGTCTAAGGCCGCGTACACATGATCAAATTTATCTGCTGAAACTGGTCCACCGACCAGATTCAGCGGACATATCCGATCGTGTGTACGACCTAGCGGACAGGTTTGTCCAGCGGACAAATTTCAAAGCATGCTTTGAAATTTGTCTGCTGCAAATCTGTCCGTCAGACATGTCCGCTGGTCCGCTGGTCCGCTGGTACGCCTAACCAGCGGACAGAAATCCCCTGCATGCGCCGAATGGATTCGACGCATGCGTGGAAGTATTTTACTTCCTGGATTGGTGACAAGGCGGCGCCAACGTCACCGCCACGTCACCGTGCTGTCTGTCCGCGGGGATTTTGGTTTTATAGTGTGTACAACCATCAGACCAAAACAGCCCAGCAGACATATCCGATGAAAACGGTCCGTCGGACCGTTTTCATCGGATAAGTTGGATCGTGTGTACGCGGCCTAAGGGCTAGATTCAGCAATGAGTTACGCCAGCGTATCTCCTGATGTGAGTGGGGTCGTATCTATGTGCCTGATTCTTAGAATCAGTTACGCATAGATTTGTGTTAGATCCAACCGGCGTAAGTCTCTTACGCCGTCGTATATAAGTTGCATATTTACTCTAGCCGCTAGGTGGCGTTTCCGTCGATTTACGCGTCGAATATGCAAATGAGCTAGATACGCCGATTCACAAACGTAGCGTATTTTTTACGTCGTTTGGGTAAGCGTAAGTCCGGCGTAAAGTTACCCCTGCGTAAGCCGATTCAGAATGGGGCTGGGCGTAAGTTACGTTCACGTCGTTTTTATTGACTATTTGCGTAGTGATTTGGAGCATGCGCACTGGGATACGTTCACGGCCGGCGCATGGGCAGTTCGTTCGGCACGTCATTTACGTGGGATCAGGGATAATTTAAATACAACACGCCCCCTACCTGCCCTATTTAAATTACGTGCGGATACGCCGGCCCATTCACATTTTTTGTGAATACAGCACTTGCCTGAAAAAGTTGCGGAGGCGTAGCGTCAATAGGATACGCTACGCCCGCACAAAGTTGCGCTCATCTACCTAAATCTTGTCCTAAGTGTTTTATTTTGCAAATATGAGTAGTATCAGGCATCCTACAATGTTTGCTGTTAGATGGGACATTTGATTTAAAAAAATGAAAATGGAGTACAGGGTTCACTTTAAGCAAACATAAGTGAATGCTTCACATTAAACCCTATCTTTCAACTATACAATATGAGGACAAGGTGCCTGATAGTATTTACAGAGGAACCAGTTACCTTTATAAAATGGTCAACTTTATCTGTGCACAGCCAACAGCAGATTTTTATGGGTGGATGTCTGCCACAAAAATTCCAGCATCCAGCCATGGAATTTTTTTTTAAATTTAACATGCCAAACAGTAATTGCTATTAGCATAGAAGCATGAAAAACAGCAACCAACTTGACTTGAAGTGCATTTTTAAAAACAGAATAGAAGGAACATTTTAGATTCTCAGGCATAAAGAAAAATGTCACACATATATGATATCCATAAAAGCCTAGATTGTTAGTTCTAGGAAATTTATTCTGGGCACAACCTGTATAACAAACTTAAGTGAGAAAGTAGTATTTGCTTGTTATGTCTGTATAAAATGATCTTGTGAAGTCAGACCATATCTTACGGCTGTAAAATTATAGATTGGATTGGACATGCCAACTCACAAGGGCTCTGAGTGATGGGAGGTCACGTGGTCATCTGGTAGGTACAAAAGCTTGGTCATCACACGGTGAACATGGTGACCAGAAAAAAAAATGCCATGTGCTTCTTCTGTATCTAACTATCTTATTGGTTAGATGTTTGGCTCTGTTTTAGTTTATTGCCTTTTTATTGCTTTTCCTATAGAAAACTTTAGGCACATTGGGGAAATGCAGCATCTCTTGTTCCTTAGTATTGCTACGCCGAATGTTAGAAATTTAAGTTTCCAGTACTTCAAGTGAGTATTGCAGGGTCATGATCTGCAAGTGAGTATTGCAGGGTCCTAATCGGCAAGTGAGTATTGCAGGGTCCCGATCTGCAAGTGAGTATTGCAGGGTCCCAATCTGCAAGTGAGTATTGCAGGGTCCCGATCTGCAAGTGATTATTGCAGTGTCCGGATCTGCAAGCGAGTTTAGCAGGGTCCCTATCTGCAAGCGAGAATTGCAAGGTCCCAATCTGCAAGTGAGTATTGCAGGGTCCCGATCTGTAAGTGAGTATTGCAGGGTCCCGATCTGCAAGTGAGTAATGCAGGGTCCCGATCTGCAAGTGAGTATTGCAGGGTCCCAATCTGCAAGTGAGTATTGCAGGGTCCCGATCTGCAAGTGAGTATTGCAGGGTCCCGATCTGCAAGTGAGTATTGCAGGGTCCCAATCTGCAAGTGAGTATTGCAGGGTCCCAATTTGCAAGTGAGTATTGCAGGGTCCCGATCTGCAAGTGAGTATTGCAGGGTCCCAATCTGCAAGTGAGTATTGCAGGGTCCCAATTTGCAAGTGAGTATTGCAGGGTCCCGATCTGCAAGTAAGTATTGCAGGGTCCCAATCTGCAAGTGAGTATTGCAAGGTCCCGATCTGCAAGTGAGTATTGCAGGGTCCCGATCTGCAAGTGAGTATTGCAGGGTCCCGATCTGCAAGTGAGTATTGCAGGGTCCCGATCTACAAGTGAGTATTGCAGGGTCCCAATCTGCAAGTGAGTATTGCAGGGTCCAGATCTACAAGTGAGTATTGCAGGGTCCCAATCTACAAGTGAGTATTGCAGGGTCCAGATCTACAAGTGAGTATTGCAGGGTCCAGATCTACAAGTGAGTATTGCAAGGTCACAATCTATAAGTGAGCACTGTACCTGTAATGCCTGCCATGTATTTTAAAATAGGATACACCTATTTTACAAATAATAAAATCTATAGGGCCAGATTCAGGTAGAGTTAGGCTGGAGTATCAGTGATACTCCAGCCTAACTGTCACTTTGAGCCGGCGTTTTTGTTTTCTGTAAGCAGAAAACAAGAAACGCCGGGTTGGAGTTCCTATACGAGCGGCGTAATTGTATTTTGCCGTCGTATCGGAACTTCAATTTTAAAAATGGCGCTCGGGGCGTTCCCGCTGATTAACGTTGAGAATATGTTAATCAGCGGGAATCGGAAATTCACGATCGTATTCGGGCCCGACGCAGTGACTTTCCGACGTTTCCGTAAGCGATACGCGGCGTAAAGAAAAACAAGCCCCCTAGTGGAGTATCCTATGTTAAGTATGGCCGTCGTAATCGCGTCGATTTTAAAAAATTTCACGTCGTTTGCGTAAAACGTCCGTGAATGGGGATTGACGTCATTGACGTTCCCTGACAGAATTTGGAGCATGCGCACTGACAGTCGACGCATGCGCAGTACGTTCGCCGTGGGATCGCGCATCGTTAACATAATACACACCCCCTACCCGCCCAATTTGAATTCCGCCGGCTCATTTACGTTACTCAGCCACAACTTTAGGAGCAAGTGCTTTGTGAATAACAGTACTTGCTGCTAAAGTTTCGGCGGAGTAACGTAAATGAGAAACGTTACTCCAAAATAAAAATGCTCCAATCTACCTGAATCTGGCCCATAGAAATCTTGATCTGTAAAAAGATAGGAGAATCTAGTAGTGAATACAGAACAGTGAAAACCTACTTCATGTAATATATTTAATGTATAGCTAAAATGTCCATTCATAGTATCATGGACCTGGAGCTCTAAAATTATGCAGTTTAACGTATATAATGTTATAATCATAAAGTATGTGGAGTTATTCAGTGATGGTGACATGTAAATTGCAGTAATCAATTAGAATCAGATTTCACTTTGGCAGTTAAGAAAAGGCCTTTAAGTAATGTCTTTACTTTGTATTATGACTGATCTTTTTGCCACCTTACTGAATAAACCTGGATTGTTATAATGGTGGGCAGATATTGGCAGAATGGAGCTGCTATGGTGTCAATGTGTTAATTTGATGGGAGTTGATTGTTCCAATGGATGTAAATATTGGCATGTTGAACTGAAAGTTGTGTAATTTAAATTCTTATCACACCCTCTATAAGAAACAACATATACAGTATAGTAGCATAACTTAGCTCCTATGTTGCACGTTGTGTGCTTTTTGTTTGCAGCCTGTCATTTTGTTTTATTCAGCCAACTCCCAACTATACTGCATTCTGATATGCTGGCAGCTCCTAAGCCCTGCATTTAAAGCCATGCCCTTTCTCCTTCTCCAATTGCTTTGTTTAGAATGACTGCAGACAGCACTGTGGATGGAGGTTGTGAGTGATTAGGATTTATTCGGAAAAATAATCTTTATGAAGACCATTCCTGTGGTGGTCTAACATAAAACAATGTAAAATTTAATAAGAGTTTAACCACTTTAGCCCCAGAAGGATTTACCCCCTTCCTGACCAGAGCATTTTTTTGCGATTCTGTACTGCGTCGCTTTAGCCGACAATTGCACGTGCAACGTTGTACCCAAACAAAATTGACGTCCTTTTTTTCCCCACAAATAGAGTTTTCTTTTGGTGGTATTTGATCGCCTCTGCAGTTTTAATTTTTTTTCGCTATAAACAAAAAAGGGCGACAATTTAAAAAAAATATATATTTTTTACTTTTTGCTATAATAAATATCCCCAAAAAATATATTAAAAAAATCTTAAACAGTTTAGGCCAATATGTATTATTCTACATATTTTTGGTAAAAAAAAAATCACAATAAGTGTATATTGACTGGTTTGCGCAAAAGTTATAGCCAGGGGCGGACTGACAACTCATGGGACCCCAGGGCAATAGAATATTATAGGTCCCCCAGGCTTACAGAAGGCCACCACGCCAGGAGGCAGCGCAGCTAAAATTTTAGGATTTTTACATCAAAAGAGTGTCAGTTTCAAACATATCAGGGACAGATTTATAAAAAACACAGATTTTAACATACTGTCCCTATTATTGAACCTGGCAACCCTGATGGGGCCCCCCAGCGCCCGAGAACTCCAATGGTCAGTCCGCCCCTGGTTATAGCGTTTGCAAAGTAGGGGATAGATTTATGGCATTTTTATTATTATCATTTTTTTTATAGTAATGGCGGCGATCTGCGATTTTTATTGGGACAGCGATATTATGGCGGACACATCGGACACCTTTGACACTATTTTAAGACCATGCCTTATTTACATTCCCCCGTTCTGCCTCTATGTGTCACGAGTGCGCGGTCCACGGGCTTGCTCCCGCTATGTGCGTCGTGTGTGCGATTGCACCCGCTAGGCGGCGAATTCAAAGGGACGTACAGGTACGCCCTTTTGCCTGTGCCATTCTGCCAATATAAATCGGTGTGTGGCGGTCAGCAAGTGGTTAATACTGATTTAATGTCAATATGATGATTACAGAGTGAGAGCGAGGTGTAAAGGTAAGCAGTAGTAGCTTGCAGCACCAAGATTGGTAAGCTAAAATCCCTTCAGGCCCTTGTTGGCATACATTTTTACACGATCCAATTTAACAAAGTTCTAAAATTATTGGCATTGTAACTAGCTTCTGCCTAATTTGCCAGAGTGTGGGTATAAATATGTGCTTAACCACTTCAATACCAGGCACTTTCGTACATTCCTGCCCAGGACAATTTTCAGCTTTCAGCGCTGCCACACTTTGAATGACAATTGCGTGGTCATGCTACACTGTACCGCAACAAAAGTTTTATAATTTTCTTAGCATAAATAGAGCTTTCTTTTGGTGGTATTTGATCACCTCCTGGGGGTTTTATTTTTTGCTAAACAAACCAAAAAAGAACAATTTTTTGGAAAACATTATAATTTTTCTTTGTTTCTGTCATAAAATTTAGTTTTCCCCTTCACTGACGGCACTGATGAGGCGGCACTGATGGGCACTGATGAGTTGGCACTGATAAAGTGTCACTGATGGGCACTGATGAGGAGGCATTGATATGTAGAATTGATGGGCACTGATAGGCACCAATAGGTGTCACTGATATGTAGCAATGATGGGCACTGATAGGTGGCACTGATGGGCACTGATAGGTGGCACTGATGGGCACTGACACGTGTCACTAGTGGGCACTGACAGGGGACACTGGTGGGCACTGACAGGCAGCACTGATTTGCACTGGCACTGGCAGGTGGCACTGATGGGCAGCACTAATGATGAGTTACTGACAGGTTTGACTGCTGGGCACTAATTGGCACTGTAATGGGCACTGACTGGCACTGTGGTGGGCACTCATTAGCACTAATATAGTCACTGATTGGCACTTAGAAGGGCACTATCAGGCTTTTTTATGGGGCACTGCCTCACCACTTATGGGCACATTTTAGCTGCTAATGGGCACATCTGAGGGAGCTGTGCTGATAATCAATATGCTGATTATCAGCACAGACCCCCCTCTGATAGAGACAGCCGCCGATCGGCTCTCCCCGTCAGCGTGAATCGGGAAATGCCATTTACCTGCACTTCCTGGTTCACGCGATGATCAGCTTTGATTGGTCACAGCTGATCACGTGGTAAGAAGCTTCTGACAGAGGCTTCTTATCACGATCGGAAACGCGGGTTGTCAGACTGACACACCGCACTAGCGATCACCGCACTAGCGATCACCGCGCTGCGCGCCCACTTGGGCGCGTGCTGGCATGTTGTCCTGACTGGACGTCAATAGACGTCCAGTGAGAATAGCAGAACCACTAACCGGATGTAAATATGCTATTGACCAGATGGGAAGTGGTTAAGTGATACAAAAAAAATGTAAACCCCTTAAACCCACTGAAGTGACTAGCCTCAGGTGATACCATGGTGAAGCAAATCCTCTCACATAAGCTGTACCTGCTTATTTTCAGGCCACTCCCCTCCACAGCATTCCCAAGTACATAGAGCAGATTGTATTTCTCAGCTTCCAAGAGGAAGGAGAAGGGGATCTAATGTCGCACACTACACAGCACAGAGCTGTAATCTGATACCTGAATGGAGGAAATGGGCATACCCCTTCTACACAGCCTCATGTGGGTACATGCACATCTGAGGCTTTCATACACTTGCTGTGTGTTAAGGCTTGGGGGGCAAACCATCATCATGTAATGTTTGGTGTTGGGAAAAGCTTTTAGGAGTCATAGATGGACATAGCTAAAGAAGTAGAGTGCTGCCAGAATCCACACTAGGTGCTATGGGCTGGGGCACATTATATTAGGATATACTTTTTTTTGTTTTTTAATTCTTTATTTCGGACAATTTTACAATGCTTCACCTGTTAGAAATATACAAATTTGAGAAAGAGTCTGAGGTCCCAAAAGGAAAAGTGCATTGCAGTTGCACTGGAAAAAGCTAAGAGCCTCTTTGGGCCTGCAAAAACCTATTATGTTTCTGGAACACTATCTCATCCTTCCTAGCGGACCTTACAGGTATTCTGAAAGAACTAACACCAGCAATGGCCTTGTTAGGAATAAACCTAGATATTTACCCATTATGTTTTAGAACAATAGTAGCACATACTCTAAGGCCTCGTACACATGACCGAGAAACTTGTCTTAAAAGAAACATCGTTTTCCTTGACGAGTTCCTTGTCGGGCTTGTCGAGAATCTTGTCAAGCTTTCTTTGCGTACACACTGTCAAGACAAAATCTCATCGTTCTCAAACGCGGTGACGTACCACACGTACGATGGCACTATAAAGGGGAAGTTTGATTCCACTGGCACAACCCTTGGGGCTGCTTTTAGACGATTTGCGCTTTTCAGTCTGTTACAGCGTGACGAATGTGCTATCTCCATTACAAACGCTACTTTTACCGAAGGTGCGCTCCCATCTCATACTTTATTCTGAGCATGCCCGGGTTTCTAAGCATACGAGAAACACGATGAGGAAATTGAGACTCCCGATGAGAAAAAAGCGAACTTGTTCTCTTTTTTCTCGTCGAGAACCACAACAGTTTTCTCAACGAAAAACATACACACAACCGTTTTCCTCTGCAAAAATGCTCTGCCACCAAGTTTCTTGATGGATTTTGTCGAGTCATGTGTACGAGGCCTCACAGCCAGAAGACTTACTACTGCAAGCATGTGGAAATCCACTGAATCCCTCAACCTGTCGAATGTCATCATTAGACTAAATATGCAATCTCAATATGAACTGTTGTTGGCACGCAAAAATTCTTCTATTAATATATATTTTTTTAATTGTCAGGAATGGCTTAACAATCCGAGAGCTTCTAACTATTTAAAAAATTGTGAGCTATGAACTCTTATAAAATTGAATGTCAGATGGTTTCCATCACCTAGCCATGGTTATCTGCCTTACCCTTAGAAACCAAGCTCCGCCTACAGATAGCTCCCATTTGGGGTGGGCGGAAATGGGTCAAAAATGTAAAGTTGATTGAATAAAACAATAAAACTAGGTCCTCCATGCGTCTGTTATTTTCTACTTTCCATAACCATAGTGAGGCTGAAGGGCAGTTAGGGTCTTTTCGTTTTAAAGGAATGTAGTAATTGACTGCATTCAGGAAATGTTAAATTATAAATCTCTAGTTTTGAAATTGAGGAGTGGTACATCAGGAAAAATAATTGGTTTGGTAATTCCTGTGAATTTCTGGCATATTTCCCTGATCTAAATCCAAAAGGGTCTCAGTATCGGGCAAGACCAGGATATGTGGAGACCTTGTCCCTGTTGTACCTCCAGCAAATGTCAGTGCAGTCTGGATATTGCATGTGGAGTATAGCAGGCATTCTATACCACCTATAGAGTATCTTAAAATGTGTTCCCTGAATACATGTGCATATAGAGGTTATTAAAGCGAGATATTAGATATTTTTTGTTTTTGTTTTCAGTGAGAAGGACATATTTACAGTAAGCCTTGTTCCCATACAGCTAGAAATGGGGGTTGGTAATCCTCCTGCAGAAAATAAGAGGGAGTATATAAAAGAGTGACATTGTCTGATGGTAACTTTGTTGCAAAGTATTTCAAAATGGGTTGGGGGTCTCTGAAGTTCCATGGGGATGGGTAAGGTGAGAAGGAAATGTTGTAACTGTGTGGCTCTCCAAGAATCCAGACAGAAAGAGCCTGTGGGATTTGTAAGTGTCTGAAGAGAGGGACAACAGTTTTCTGTAAGGAAATGGGAGGCTTAAAAGAGATTCCAGTCAATGAGATTACTAAACAATCCAGGATAAGTGACTGGGGGAAATGTGGGCTTACCTATTGTAGGGTAGAGAGGAAATTAATTGAAGGGTATTAAGGTTTCAAAAAGGCTTGTACTTAATCATAGGCTAAATCAAGCATGTCTCCACCAACAGAAATATGGGGCTCAGGGTCAGGGGCTGGTAGGCCGGTTACAACCAGTTGTTTTTTCCCCTTAATGCATAGGATTAAGGTGATACTGAAGGTTTGAATATTTTTTTTTCTTAAATAAAAACACGTCATACTTACCTCCATACCTCCACTATGCAGCTCCTTTTGCACAGCGTGGTCCCGAACGTCCTCTTTTGGGGTCCCATGGTGGCTGTCTCGGCTCCTCCCCACTTCTGATAACCCCCTCTGGGAGCCGCTCTCCCAAGGGGGTTACCTTGCGGGTGTGCTCCTGAGTCCTTGCGTCATTGGAGTTGATTGACAGCAGCACGAGCCAATGGCTGCTCTGCTATCAATCTATCCAATGAAGAGGCGAGAAGAGCAAAGGAAAAGCATGTTCGCGACGCGGGACTTTCCAGGGCTCAGGTAAGTAAAACGGTGGGGCTGGGGGGCTGGTATTTGTAAGATGTTTTTTTCACCTTAATTCATAGGATGCATTAAGGTGAAAAAACATAATCCTTTATAACCCCTTTAAGTATATGAGAGAAGTATGGTCTTGTTTTTTCATTTTGTGTTTAACAAGAATCTTAAGCTGTACAATAAGCTTTCTTGTGCATTAGCAAATGTAAATGTAACTTTTACTGCGCTGTATTACGGGTATGACCCACTTTTAAGTACACAATGGGGTTTATTTGCTAAAGCTGGAAAGCACAAAATCAGACTCACTTCTGCACAGAAACCAATGAGCTTCCAGGTTTTAGTACCAGGCTTAATTGAACAAGCTGGGGTTAGAAGTTCATTGGTTTCTATGGAGAAATGAGCCTAATTTTGCGTTTTCCAGCTTTAGTAAATTAACCCCATTGTGTAGTTAAAAGTGGGGTATGCCTGTATTGGGGAAATAAATGTGAAAATAACATTCATGCCAAATAATTACTATGTAGTCTTAGCTCACATAAAGCACACAAAAATGAATTAATTTTACATTTAGTACTGAAAGTTTACCTTCTCTAAGACTGACCCAAGTATCACAAAAATAAGACAAAGGATGCATATTGAACACATGCCTGTATAACATATCATTTTTGTATCCAGAGTACACAGGCTTAAAATGACCTGGCTTGACACCAGTGAATTTCCAAATGGGCCCCAAGCCAATGAGTCCATGTTTTTTGAGGTCTACTATCAGACATTTAACTGCCCTATTTTCATATTGGACAGCTGCCTGTTTGATTTTTCAGTGAGATGAAAGAATGAGGCGTGAGGATTGTTAGCCAGTACAGTATAGTCAGCAAACAATTACGGACAGAATCTGCATTCTGACATGTAGACATTGGCTATGCTAAGAACTAGATAAATGTCACTGAAATCAAAATAAAAACTTTTGTTGGGCTCTGTGTCTTATTTAAGAAGCTGCCAAAAAGAGAAAACAGGCAGTCAGAATTCATCTGCTTCTGGTCTTACTATGGCACAGTGAATTCTGATTCTGGTTCCGCACTAAAACAGAAAATACAATTAAATTAGGCTACTTAAATAAAAAGGGTGCATAGATAAAACACGTATAGTGGGCAGTTAAACCACTTGCTGACTGCAATATGTATAAATATATATTGCGGTTTTACAGCCGACGGCTGACTTTCTCATGAGTCTTTCGAATGGTTTCTGAAGCAGCGGGAGGAGACGTTTTCCTCTGTTTCTACCAGTTCACCTGAGAAACGATCCAACGGTGTGGCCGGCTACTCCCAAAGGCGATCAAACAGTAGATACTCTTTGATCATCTCTATGGCCTTGGAGGACCGGAACGATGTATTGATCCAGGACCAGGCTGGAAGTAATTTTTTTTTTAAAGCAAAAGAGCAAAAATGTTTCTTGATCTTTTGTTTTTAAAAGTAAAGAAGAGATTTGTGGTGTTTTTGACTCCAGATCTCTCCATAAAGAGTACCTGTTAGGGCTTTTTTTTCAGCTAGAACTCAGTTCCTCCACCTCTGGTTCATGCCCTCCGCTCCCTGCTGACCACTATTACTTGAAAACACACAAGTCTGGCTTCTATGCTTACAAGCGACAACTTGTTCCCCAACAGCTCCCACAGATCAGATCTCCTGAGTTGCCCCCAATGAGTGAAGGATGGAGACAAGGGAGACAAGGGTACAGTGCATCACCACTGGATGATCTCTCCGCAAGTGAGAGAGGTGGAGCCAACTACAGTATGCAGGGAGGTACTAGAGCTCGCTGGGTGCTTCAGCTTAATACAGCAACAAAAATTAGACATGTGGAAAATGGTGGAGCTTTTAAGGGGATGGGGAGAAGATGTGAGCAGTAGAGGGGGGGTTGCATGCAGAGGTCAGAGCTGAAGAGGTGTAAATGTGAGATGTGGATGGAGGATGCAGAGGTAAGCAGCTGTGGAAGCAGGCTGAATTATGCACTCTTTGTAGCGCACCACTAAACTCTGCACTCTGTATACAACACACCCCTGAACTCTGCAGTCTGTACATAATGCACTCCTGGTATTTAATGATCCTGTTAAGACCCTCCCACTGTTAGTGAAATTTGACCACACCCACTATTTCATGCGGTTTGGAGGATGTGTGTAAGGGACGGGGGGGTCGTGATTGAGTTCCTGTACCTATTTGCAGAGAAAACAAGCCCTGGTACCTGTCATCCTTATTTCTATTACAAGGGATGTTTACATTCCTTGTAATAGGAATAAAAGTCATAAAAAAAACTAAAAGACAAAATAATAAAAACATTTTTTTAAAGTGCCCCCCGATCCCCCCGTGCTCAAGCGCAGAAGTGAACACATACGTAAGTTGCGCACCCATATATAAATGCTAGTTGCACCACACATGTGAGGTATCGCCACAAACATTAGGAGAGCAATCATTTCAGCACTAGACCTCCCCTGTAACTCTAAACATGTAACCTGTAATGGTGTTTAACCACTTGACTACTGGGCACTTAAACCCACTTAATAACCAGACCAATTTTCAGCTTTCGGTGCTCTCACATTTTGAATGACAATAACTCAGTCATACAACACTGTAACCAAATGAAATTTTTGTCCTTTTTTTCCCACAAATAGAGCTTTCTTTTGGTGGTATTTGATCACCTCTGCGGTTTTTATTTTTTTCACTATAAATGAAAATAACGAAAATTTTGTAAAAAAATGAATTTTTCTTAATTTCTATTATAACATTTTGCAAAAAAGTAATTTTTCTTCATAAACTTGGCCTAAAATGTATACTGCTACATATCTTTGGTAACAAAACAAAAAAAATTAGATATTATTTAGTCTGGGTGAAAGTTATAGGGTCTAAAAGCTATGGTACCAATTACTGAAAATGTATCAATTTCATCACACCTGATGTACTGTCAGCATCTCTCATTTCTTGAGACCCTAACATGCCAGAAAAATACAAATACCCCCCAAATGACCCCTTTTTGGAAAGAAGACATTCCAAGGTATTTAGAAAGAGGCATTGTGAGTTTTTTGAAGTTGTAATTTTTCCCACAATTCTTTGCAAAATCAAGATTTTTTTCATTTTTATTTTCTTTCCACAAAATTTTCATATTAGCAGGTTATTTCTCACACACAGCATATGCATACCACAAATTACACCCCAAAACACATTCTGCTATTCCTCCCGAGTATGGCGATACCACATGTGTGGGACTTTTACACAGCGTGGCCACATACAGAGGCCCAACATGCAGGGAACGCCATCAGGCGTTCTGGAACACCCAGACCAATTCTGACATTTCTCTTCTACATGTAAAAATCAACACTTATTTGCTAGAAAATTACATAGAACCCCAAAACATTATATATGCTTTTTTAGCAAAGACCCTAGAGAATACAATGGCGGTTGTTGCAACTTTTTATCGCGCATGGTATTTGCACAGCAATTTTTCGAACACATTTTTTTTGGAAATAAAACAGTTTTGTGCTTTTAAAAAAAAAAACATTAAATTTAGCCCAATGTTTTTGCATAATATGAAAGATGAAGTTACGCTGAGTAAATAGATACCCAACATGTCACCCTTCAATATTGCACACGCTCGTGGAATGGCGCCAAACTTTGCGACTTAAAAATCCCCATAGGTGACGCTTTAAATATTTTTACTGGTTACATCATTTTAGTTGGAGAAGAGGTCTAGGGCCAAAATTATTGCTCTCGCTCTAACGTTCGCAGCGATACCTCACATGTGTGGTTTGAACACCGTTTTCATATGTGCGCGGGATTTGCGTATGCGTTCGCTTCTGCATGCGAGCTCACGGGGACAGGGGTGCTGTATGCCCAGAGTATTGCGGAGTATGCCCAGAGTATTGTGGAGTATGCCCAGAGTATTGCAGAGTATGCCCAGAGTATTGCAGAGTATGCCCCCCAGAGTATTGCAGAGTATGCCCAGAGTATTGCAGAGTATGCCCAGAGTATTGCAGAGTATGCCCAGAGTATTGCAGAGTATGCCCCCCAGAGTATTGCAGAGTATGCCCCCCAGAGTATTGCAGAGTATGCCCCCCAGAGTATTGCAGAGTATGCCCCCCAGAGTATTGCAGAGTATGCCCAGAGTATTGCAGAGTATGCCCAGAGTATTGCAGAGTATGCCCAGAGTATTGCAGAGTATGCCCAGAGTATGCCCAGAGTATTTGCAGAGTATGCCCAGAGTATTTGCAGAGTATGCCCAGAGTATTGCCCCCCATTGCAGAGTATTGCAGCAGGGATGGCTGAGCAGGGAGGGATAGATGGATGGATCTGTGACTGCATTTGTCACAGATCCAGCCCGCAGCACTGGCGCTGCCATCCGCTCCCTCCCCTCTCCTCTCACACTGTACCGATCGGTACAGAGAGAGGAGGGAGGAACCGGCGTCATCAAATGACGCCGGTCTGTTTACATCTGATCGCCCCGTCATTGGACGGCGCGATCACGTGGTAAACCGCCGCTATCAGCGGCGATTTACCGTGATCCGTGACCCGCCGGGTCCAGAGGACATTCCCGTGTGCGCGCCCCAGGGGGTGCGCAGGAGCGCGACTCTGGAATCACGTTATATAACGTGATCCCAGAGTTAAGCAACCACCTTGCCGCCGTTATTTTTCGGCAGGTGGTTGCTAAGTGGTTAAAGCACCGCCTATGGAGATTTTTAAGTACTGTAGTCTTTTGCTATTCCAGAAGCGTGCAAAATTTTATAGCATGGCATGTTTAGTATCTATTTACGCTGTGTAACAACATCTTTTACATTGTACAAAAAAATTCAAGCAAAATATATATTCAAAAATAAAGTTCATCAATGTGAAAAAACAAGCACCTCTTGAGAAATTTTTTAGGGTGAATTTTTTTTAGGGTGAACCCCCGCTTTAATTCCAGGTTGAGGCAACAAAACACGACAAATACCAAGGGGGGTGAATACTTTTGCAAGGCACTGTATACCTATAGCAAGAGAATTATTTTTATTTAACTTTGTTCAAAGCTGCATAGTTTATTTTTATCAACAGACACCCATTATCTGCATAGGCAGTTATTTTTTTTTATGTTTTTAAGGTGAACTAACCCTTTAGCCACTATACTACCAGCCGCCGTCAATTGACCAGCCGGCAATGTAGCTCAGTTATTCTGACAGGATGTCATACGACGTCCTGATCTTTTAAAGCCATTAGGGGGGCGCCCGGCACCCGCGATTGCCTAGTAACTGAGCAGGACCGTGGATCTCTGTGTGTAAACACAGAGATCCATGTCCTGTCAGGGAGAGGAGACCGATGCTGTTTCCCTTGTACATAGGGACACAGATTGGTCACCTCCCCAGTCTGTCCCCTCCCCCCACAGTTAGAATCACTCACTAGGCTACACATTTAACCCCTTCCTCGCCCTTCCCTGCCAGTCACATTTATACAGTTATCAGTGCATATTTATAGCACTATTCACTGTATAAATGTGAATGGTCCCAAAAATGTTTCAAAAGTGTCCGATGTGTCCGCTATAATGTCGCAGTCCCAATAAAAATCGCAGATCGCTGCCATTCCTAGTAGAAAAATAATAATTAAAAAAAAATCATAATTATGTGCCCTATTTTGTAGGCGCTATAAATTTTGCGCAAACCAGTCACTTTCCAGTTATTGTGATTTTTTTTTTTTTTACCAAAAGAATGTAGAAGAAATCGTATTGGCCTAAACTGAGAATATTTTTATTTTTTATTTTTAAATAGATATTTATTATAGCAAAAAGTAAAAAATATTGTGTTTTTTTTTTCAAAATTTACTCTCTTTTTTTGTTTATAGCGCAAAAAATAAAAAACGCACAGGTGATCAAATACCACCAAAAGAAAGCTCTATTTGTGGGAAAAAAAGGACGTTAGTATTGTTTGGGAGCCACATCGCAGGACCGCGCAATTGTCAGTTAAAGTGATGCAGTGCCGGAAGCTGAAATTTCGCCTATGCAGGAAAGGGGTATATGTGCACAGTAAGCAAGTAGTTAAAGGGGTTGTAAACCCTCAATATTTTTCACCTTAATGCATTCTATGCATTAAGGTGAAAAACCTCCTGTGATACAGCAACAGCAGCCCCCCAGAGCCCCAATTTTACTTACCTAAACCTGGCTCCAGCTGGAGTCTTGACTGATAGCAGTGCAGCCATTGGCTCAATCAAATCCAATAACGCGGGAGTCAGTGGTCGGGGCAGAGTCCTACTGTCTATGTCAATGGGTGCAAAGCAGGACATGGGAGCATGCCCTCCAACGGGGAACTAGAGAAAAGGAGGAGCTAGGAGCACCATTAGGGGCCCCAGAAGAGGAGGATCAGGGCAACTTGGTGCAAAACCAACTGCACAGAGGAGGTAAGTAAGACATATGTGTTATTAAAAAAGAAAAATCTTTACATAGCCTTAAAAGTGTTACTAAACCCTTTGATTTAACTGTTTGCCAAAACAGTTGCATTTAAGGCATGTAGTAAATAACTGTCGCAGTTGCTTGTGTTCTCAATCCAACTGTCAAGCCATCAAATGGCTGATCACATGTGCCGCACCATTACAACTGCAGATTAAGCAGAGGCTTGGATAACAGCTTCCTTGGTTGTAAAAGATAGGAGAGTTTCATTTTAGAATCCTTGCACTCCCTGTGTGTCTACATCAGAAATTACGTTAGCTAAGAACTGTGATTATAATTCAAAAGATACTGTATACTCACAACAATCACATTATATGTTCCATTTAATTGAAAGGCAGAAAGAACTAAAAGCAATATAAATGTTTTATGACACCAAACCTTTTTATTGTGTTACCTGGCCATTTATTGCAGTGATTAAAATGGTGGCATTGTTTTCCAATTAATCTGCGGGGGTTATATACTGCCATTAATCCTAAATAAATCTAATAACATTAGGCAATCATATATAATTTTCATTGCGAGGAAAAATAATTCTCTGCATTCATTTTCTATTTATATGATTTCAGAATCCTTTTCACAGGAATAAATAAGCTTACTATTGCATGCTGGTTAAACTCTATTAACCTCCATGCTTCTTGCCTTTAATAGCAAAACAAACATGTCAGCCATTTCGCTCCAGAGTGATCTAAGCTAAAATCTGTTCTGGATAAAAGGCACTCATGTGGAAAGAAAACAGGATAGGCAGTGTGGATTCTAAGTAGGCAGGGGATTCCCTAGGTACACAGATCATCACAAATACAGTACAGGAAAACAATCATTCTAAGACACTATTTCCTATGTGGCAGATATTAAAAAAGGCTGCACAATGCTTTGACATGCTGTGGGATTTGTTAGTTATTTCTACAGATATTAGAAGTCAATGTATTTCAGTGTTCCTGCAGACTTGGCAGGGTGATTCAGTCTATTGATGCACCGTAGATGTCTTTAAACAACTGCCCCCATTTATAACCAGCTTTTAATACTGGCTAATAAGTTGCGTTAAAACAGATGTCTGTTTCATATCTTTTATCTGTATAGATTTGTATACTTTACCTTTGCAGGGTATGCCCTTGCAGTGGGACCCCAAGAAGCAAAGGGGCTTATTAAAACATTGCACAAATATTTGGGGAAAAATTGTTACTGTGGGGTAGGCAGATAAGATGGTTGTATTAGCAGTGGAAGTAATGATTTTAAAGCAGGAGAGTCTATTGAGATAACTTTTATTTTTTTAATTTATAAATAAAAATGTGATAAATGAAAGTGCACATACATTTGTCCTTCCTATGGGACAATGTGTTTATGTCATTAGGCTATTTTCTGAGGTGTTCCAATGTTTCCCATTGATTTCTCATTTAAAACAGAAAATACAGCATTTGCCCACTAGATGGAGAAAATTATTATAAGAATATCCTATATACTGCTGCAGTTATACAACCCGTTCACTGTCTATTTTTGGGATGATATAGGTCCTAGAACCGCTAAAATCCAGATGGGCATGTTGCTTAGGTTCATTAATATCCTGATCCATGGCTGGTATAGCTAATTCTCCCTCTCCCCTTCGTGTTGTTTCGCACAGCACACAGGGGTTGAATACTGCGATCAAAAGAAGAAAAGCCCTACAATCCTATAAGTCTCTTCACATTGATGTAGTATTTCTGCAGGAAACCCACTTCCCAAAGCGGTACACCCCTTCGTTTTTACATGCACATTTTCCAACGTTTTATTTATCCAAGGCAGAAAATAAGACTAAGGGAGTGGCTATTTTCATTCTCCAAACACTGCAATTTTGACTTGACTAAGGAGTATTTTTTTTTTTTGGCACCCAACATGGGGCACGAACCCACGACCCTGAGATTAAGAGTCTCATGCTCTACCGACTGAGCTAGCCGGGCTAAGGAGTATGTTGACCCAGAAGGCAGGTTCGTTTTGGTCAAGGGCTCCTTGGATGGAATACTATATACTTTCGTTTCCTACTATGCTCCTAAAAGGGGACAGAAAAAAGTCTTTTACCATATGTTAGAGACTCTCCAACCTTTCATGGAAGGTATCATAGTTTGGCCTTTGATTCTGGACTAGATAAGTCTAGACCATCAAAGACTAAATTAATCAGACCAACTAAAGCTAGAACTCAAATTGCTCATCTGATTCACCAATCCAGATTGACGGATATCTGGAGGGAATTGAACTCAACAGCAAAAGATTATACACACTACTCCAGTCCCCATCAATCATTTTCATGTATAGATCACATATTACTATCTACTCATCATATCCCTAATGCTCTGAACTCCTCTATTATTGATGTTCCATGGTCGGACCATTCCATGGTTGTTAGCTTTGAAGAGGATGAATACTAATCAAAGGGTTTCTCATTGGACCCTTAACCAATCACTTTTAAATGACCCCAATATAGTTATGGAAATTGAACAAACCATAAAAGATTATTTTGATATTAATGATAAGGACGGAATCTCGCCAGAAATCCTATGGGCAGCTCACAAAGTGACGGTTAGAGGAAAACTGATACAATAACAGCTAGACAAAAAAGATTGAAAAAGTTGGAGATAGAAAAACTTGAACAAAAATGTAATGATTTGAGTATAAAACATATTATGGATCCTATCGGATTCCCTACTTCCACTTTAGACGCAGCTAGAACAGCTTTAAACCTAGCGCTTACGGTTAAAGCAGACGAGGCTATAAAGTGGTATGGGACAAAATTTTATCGAATGAAGGATAAAATAGGTCTGATGTTGGCGCATAAACTATCACCTAGATTTAGATCAAGGATCCTTCCCAAGATTAAACAAGCTGATGGTTCATTTACTCTAAATCCTCAACGGGTGATGGAAGCCTTCCAAAATTTTTATTCAAAGCTTTATAATTTCGATGGCAACTGTGATTCTAATGGAGTGAAAGAGTTTCTGGAAGGCTTAGATCTTCCAAGACTATAAGATATACATAGAAAACAAATGGAGGCTCCCATATCAGTTGAGAAGGTTTTGGAAGTAATTAAAGGGTTAAAGTCAAATAAGGCCCCCTGATGGCTTTTTATCTCCTTATTACAAAAAATGTTCAATCCTTTTAACGTCCTATCTCGTAAGGTTTTTTAATAGCATGTCGGAAGGTAATCCAATAGGTAGTCAACTTAATATGGCGTACATATCTGTGATCCCTAAACCTGACAAAGATTCCAGTATAGTTGAAAATTATAGACCGATATCTTTGATTAACAATAACCTAAACATTTTGACTAAAATAATGGCCAATAGACTATCGTCCTTCATAGGTCAATATATACATAAGGATCAGGTAGGATTTATCCCTAATAGACAAGGTCCAGACCAAGTTAGAAGGGCGGTCGAATTAATTTCAATTTTGCAATCTGGATGGCTTGGGGATCATAGACAGGAGGGTATGCTTTTATCAATAGACCTTCAGAAGGCCTTTGATTCGGTATCCTGGCCATATATGTTTGCTGTCTTGAGATGCTGGGGATCTGGTTCTAGAATGTTAGGTTTATTATCTGCTCTTTACTCTTCACCTGAGGCCAAAATAAGACTACAGGGACTATATTCAGAAACTATTAGGATTAAAAGAGGTACACATCAGGGATGTCCTTTGTCTCCCCTGATATTCGCTGTTGTAATAGAGTCTTTAGCAATAGCAATCAGGAACAACACGAATGTCAGGGGGGTTACGTGTGCCCAGAGAGAACACAAATGTGCGTTATTTGCGGATGATCTGCTACTATTTATAACCTCCCCAATCTCTTCTTTATCTGCAATCTATTCTCTATTGGATAAATTCTCTGAAGTTTCAGGCCTTAAAGTCAATATAGCCAAATCTAGGGCCCTTAATGTATCACTCTCTAAATCTATGGTATCCCTCATTCGAAAAAAATATAATTTTTGTTGGAAGGAATCGTCCATTAAATATTTAGGTATTAATCTAACCTCGAAATTTGAAGATCTTTATCAGGCCAACTACCCTCCCATGTATAAGAAACTTGAATCTGATCTAGGTGAGTGGGGCTCAGAAAATATAGGTTGGATGGGTAGGATAAGTTCCATTAAGATGACTCTCTTGCCCAGGATTTTATACCTATTTCGTTCACTCCCAATACCGATAAAGAGAAACCATTTGAAAACTTTTCAGAGTAGAATAACACAATTCTTATGGCTGTATACATTTGGCAGGTAGGCTGTCTATTCTTCTTTCTCTTTACTCTTTCATCTCCACCTCCTTTTTATTTTCCTTTCTCTTTTTCTTTTTCATCCATTCTCTCTCTTTTTCCGATCTTTTTCTCTTTTGGTTTGGTTGCTTTAATTTTTTCTGTTATATAAATAACACAATGAACTTTCTTTATATGAAAGTGTTATTTATATTTTGGTTCTTTTCTATTTCATATATAGTCTGGTTTTATCCATATGGATACATTCTTAAGTCAGTATAGGTATACTGAAATTTCTGAAGTATTTTTGACTCCTGGAATCTAGGGAGAGAATATTGGAGGAGGAGTCAATTCCTAAAATATATTTTAAAATTAATTGTTTGAAAATATTTTCAGTTACCTAAATTTTCTTTCCCTGGATCGAAAGTATGGGAATAAACACAGTTTCTGTTTATTTTTTCATATTTTTTTTTCATTCATTTTTTCCGATCTAATCCGCCATAAGAGATAGTTTTAGAATTGGGGGAAGAAAGGATGGAGGAGATGCTCTGCATCCCTTGAAACGACTTGCCCCAGACATGGTGTAGGGAAAGATAGAGGGTAGTTTAAGAATTTACCGTATTCATAGATTTAAGAGATAGAACTTTTGTTGTGATTCATAATGTGAGTTACTGTGAATTTAAAAAAGAGTTAAGGGATGACCGGAGATGGGAAAGTACGAGTAACTATTCAATTTCAGTTAGGTTGATTTACAGAAACTTGTGATTTTTTGTTGTATTCTTTATCTCTGGCTAATGAATGATTATTTTATTTAGACCACAGTGTTATTAGAAAGAGTATACTACTAAATATGACGTTGTGTAATGCAATTTAATGACTTTTTGTTATGTTCTATCAAATGTAACGTCTATGGGCCAGATTCTCGTAGATTCTGGCGTAGCGTAAGCTATTTACACTACGCCGCCGCAACTTACAGGAGCAAGTGCCGTATTCTCCAAGCACTTGCTCCGTAATTTGCGGCGGCGTAGTGTAATTCAAAGGAGGCGGCTTGTATTTAAATTAAGCATGCCCCCGCACCGAACGAACTGCGCATGCGCCGGCCGTAAAAGTAGCCCAGTGCGCATGCTCCAACTCACGTTGGAAAACGTCAATGAAGCCGACGTGAACGTCACTTACGCAAAGCCCTATTCGCGAACGTTTTACGTAAACGACGGAAAAACACGATGCTGTCCCGAGTCCATACTTAACATGGCATACGGCGGACCGACGTAAAGCTACCCCTCATATAGCAGGGGTAACCTTACACTTACGTAAACTACGGCGACGCAGCGCAAATACGTTCGGGAATCGGCGTATCATGCTCATTTGCATATACGCCACCTTGCGGCCAACGTAGTATTGCATTTAAGATCCGACGGTGTAAGTGACTTACGCCAGTCGGATCTACGCCGTATCTATGCGTAAATGATTCTAGGAATCAGACGCATAGATACCCGGGCTCAGAAACAGAGATACAATGGTGTATCTGGAGATACACCGTCGTATCTTTTATGAGAATCTGGCCCTATATTTTTAAAATAAACGTAAACTTGAATAAAAAAAAAGAATATCCTATAAAACGTAGCGACATCAAATGACCAAATGTGGTATTTGCAGTTTTTCATGGGGTCCCTTTGCAAAGAAATAACCTGGAAAGATAAAGAAGTATCCAAATCTATGCAGCTTCAGTAAAAGTGACACATTGGGGGTTATTTACGAAAGGCAAATCCACTTTATTATGTTTGACACCCCTGCAGTGTAAGAAGAATAAGAACATGTACCTGAGCAGCAATTATGGGCACTTATTGGTGGCCCAGTCTGTTCTTCTGCAAAATGGGCTTTACAAATGGGCTTTACAAAAAGTGACACATTGGGGGTTATTTACGAAAGGCAAATCCACTTTGCACTACAAATGCACTGCAAGTACACTTGAAAGCACACTTGAAAGTGCAATCGCTGTAGATCTGAGGGGAAGCTCTGTAGATATTATCATCCAATCATGTGCAAGCAAACATGCTGTTTTTTATTTTCCTTTGCATGTCTCCCTCAGATCTACATCAAATGCACTTCCAAGTGCACTTTTAGTGCACTTTTTCAGGTGCACTTGCAGTGCACTTGTAGTGCAAAGTGGGTTTGCCTTTCCTAAATAAACCCCATTGTATTTTTAATACAAATTGTTAAACAAATGTTATTAGGCACTGCTATATTGTAAAGCGGAAGTGAACCCATCGATTTGATAGTCTAAAAAAACAGTTAACATTCCCTGCATGCTGAAAATTCTAGCTGTTCACATGTGTCTCAACCAAACTGTCAAACCATCCAATGGCTGGTGTCATAAAGGATCACATGTGCAGCATCATAGCAGTTGCAAAGTAAACAGAGGCAAAGATGGCAGCTTCCTTGTCCGAAAACAAAAGAAGGGTTTACTTCTACTTAACCACTTCAATACCAAGGCCGTCAATTGACGTCCTGGCTTTCAGTGGGGATATCTGAATGATGCCTGCAGCCACAGGCATCATTCAGATATCCATCTCTTCAGGCGGCGAATCCCTGCACCATAAGAATGATCATAGCGGCGGTTCCGCCGCTTGATCGTTCTTATAGGCGGCGGGAGGGGACGCCCCTCCCCCCTCCCGCCGCCATCCGGTGCGTCTTCGGGCTCTCCTTTGCTATCGGAGACCCGGAGAAACGATCCGCTGCCGTCCGCTGTAAACCATAGAGTAGACTGGTGATCAGATGGTCACCAGTCATCTCTATGATCGTCGGAGGCCCGGGCGCGATGTTATGACGTCACGCCCGGGTCCTGGAATGTACACACAGCCGCAATCGTGGCTGAAAGCATTAGATCGGTGAATTTTTTTTCACAATCTAATGCTTTCCAGCCTGGAGGAGAAATGTTGGGTCTTATTGACCCTGCATCCCTCAATAAAGAGTACCTGTTACACACATTCCTATTACAAGGGATGTTTACATTCCTTGTAATAGGAATAAAAGTGATAAAAAAAAAAAAAAATGCCAAACAAAGTTTAAAAATAAAATAAATTGTGTAAAATAAAAAATAAAAAAATAAAAAACATTGTTTTAAACGCCCCTACCCCCGGTAGCTCGCGCTCAGAAGCGAACGCACGCGCAAGTCCCGCCCACATATGTAAACGCCGTTCAAACCACACATGTGAGGTATCGCCGCGTGCGTTAGAGCACCAGCAACAATTCTAGCACTAGACCCCCTCTGGGACTCTAAATTTGTAACTTGTAAAAAAAAAATAAGCGTCGCCTATGGAGATTTTTAAGTACTGACGTTTGGCGCCATTCCATGAGTGTGCGCAGTTTAAAAGCGTGACATGTTAGGTATCTATTTACTCAGCGTAACTTCATCTTTCACATTATACCAAAAAATTGGGCTAACTTTACTGTTTTGTTCTTTTTTAATTCACAAAACCGTTGTTTTCCCCAAAAAAAGGCGTTTGAAAAATGATTGCGCAAATAATGTGCGAGATAAAAAGTTGCAATGGCCGGCATTTTATTCCCTAGGGTGTCTGCTAAAAAAACATATATAGTGTTTGGGGGTTCTGAGTAATTTTCTAACAAAAAAATTATGATTTATGCATGTAGGAGAAGTGCCAAAATAGCCCCGGTATTGAAGCGGTTAAGGAACATAAACACGGTAAAGTGTTGCTAAAAAAACACACACGATCGGAAATTCCGACAAGAAAATTGTGGATTTTTTTCTGACGGAATATTGGCTCAAATTTGTGTTGCATACACGCGGTCACACAAAATTCCAATTGTCAAGAAACGCGGTGACGTACAACACTACGACGAGCCAAGAAAAATTAAGTTCAATGCTTCCGAGCATGCGTCGACTCGTACACGGCATAAGACACATGTGTCAAACACAAGGCCTATGGGCTATATCCGGCCCTCCAGGCCATTTCCTATGGCCCTCTCCCCTTCTCCTTTGCCAGATAATGCGCTTCTCTATGCAGTCACAGAGAGGCTTCCCTCTGCCCCTTCTCCTACATCTCAGCAGTTGGCAGAAGAGAGAAGAACTCCTCCTACAGAACCCCCTCCTCTTTGCCTCACCTGGTCTTAGCATTCAGCAGACTCTGGCAGCTGACTCCAGCCCTTCTCTGATCCTCCTCCATACCCTGCATTTTCTGCTTTCCAGCTCCTCCCCACCTGCTTCCCAGCAGCAGCACAAGATAAGGAGGTGCACTCTGATGTATAGGGAGGGTGGGGGACTCTTTACATCTGATGTAAGGAGGGGTGGTGTGCTCTGGACATCTAGTCTTACAAATACAATTGGCCCTTTAAGGGCGACCACAATGCTGATGTGGCCCACAATGAAATTATGTTTGACACCCCTGCAGTGTAAAGCCTCGTACAGACAGTCGGACATCAAACAAAATTGCCCTTGGATTTTTGTCCGAAGGGAGTTGTCCGGTCACACCCATAGCATACACACGCTCGGACTTTTTCGGCAACAAACACGAACGTAGTGATGTTTCAACGTACTGACGAGAGTTTAAAAGAGGAAGTTCAATTCTCCGGCCCCCCTATTTGGCTCCTTCTGCTAATCGAGAGTTAGTAGAGGTTTCGTCTGTGTGCATTCGCGATTTTCAGTTTTGTGCAATTTTGTTTGTTTCTGAACGTCCGTTCGTCAAGCAGACATGTTGCGCAATGGGGTTATGCTAACTTGATCCAAAAGAAATATAGAAATATGTTTGATTTATATAGCCAAAATACACTAATCCAAAGTAAAGACATTTGTTTTTACTCCGTCAGTATCACCAGCAAAGCAGCTTTTAGTATTATCACATTATAAAGAAGAGGAGAATGTGTGCTGCTGTTATTGATTTCAGAACTTGCCGCGTCACGAATGTGCACTTTCAAATATGAACGCTAGTTTTACCAGACAGAACTCTTCTGGCTGGTCTTTGCTTCTGAGCATGCGCGTTTGTACTTTGTACAAAAGTCCAATTGCTTGCTGTACACACGGTCGGACTAAGCACCATCGGAATCTTGTTGACGTAAAGTTTGTCTGTTTGCAGACCAAACTTTTTGTCTGATGAAACCTGAAAACGTTTGTCCAATGAAGCGTACACACTGTCTGACTAATTTGAAAACTTGCTGATTTTAAAGTTTGTTGGCAAAAAGTCTGACTGTGGGCCAGATTCTCAGAGGCGTTACGACGGAGTATCTCAGATACCCCGTCGTATCGGCTTTTTTTTGTCCTCGTATCTATGCGAGTGATGCTTAGCATCACTTTTGCATAGATACGCTTCTACATCCGACAAGTGTAAAAGCATTACACTTTCGGATCGTAGGTGTAATGACAACTCCGGCCACTAGGTGGCCTTCACGTTGTTTTTTCATTTGCATATGCAAATGAGGCTAGTACGGCGATTCCCGAACGCTTTTACGCCGCCCCGTCGTCGCGTACGTCGTTTACGGACTCGTAAGGTTACCCCAGCTTCTATGTGGAGTAACCTTACGAAGTTCCGTCGGATGCCGTCGGGTGCCGTCGGACGCCATGTTAAGTATGGCGTCGGGTCAGCGTAAATGACTTGCGTAAATGACGCTCACGTCGTTTTGACGTCGGTTTCAACGACGCTTCCCGACGTGAGCTGGAGCATGCGCACTGGGCTTTTCCCCCGGCCGGCGCATGCGCAGTTCGTTCGACGCGGGGGCGCGCTTAATTTAAATACAAGCCGCCCCATTTGAATTGCGCGGGTTTACGCTTGGCGATTTACGAGACGCCGGCGAAAACTACGGAGCAAGTGCTTTGAGAATAAAGCACTTGCTCTAGTAGGCAGCGGCTGCGTAGTGTAAATGGCTTACGCTACGCCGCCGAAAATATATGAGAATCTGGCCCTGTGTGTACGGGCCTTAAGAAGAATAAGAACATGTACCTGAGCAGCAATTATGGGTACTTATTGGTGGCCCAGTCTGTTCTTCTAAAAAATGGGCATTACAAATCAATGTACAGTATCATGTATCTTGAAGACCTGAATTAGCTGAAACATTTTAAAAGACTTGACAGTAACACATGCATTGAATAGCAAGTCTCCCTGTTGTGTAGCAAGATTTGTATTCCTTGCTTGCTCTCTTTGCTTAATACAGATACTGCTATCAGCATAAAACTGCAATACCCCTCCCCAAAAGTAGAGGTCCTACAAAAGAAAGAAGCACAGTTTTAATTCATAGACAGTACAGGGTTCTGCACTATCACTACTATTTATGCTTGTTATTTGTTGTATCTATATTGTCTGTTGCCCATGTTGTTTCCCTTTCCATAAAGGTTATATTTAACTAACTTGCAATATACCTCTAAATATGCTAGAGGGCTACAGTTTGAGCACCATGCCCTAGCACATCCATTTCCATTCTTAAATTGAAAAGCTCTCTGTTTTTCTGGTAGTTTCTAATCACTGTCTGTGCTGTCCAAGCTCCTCTAAACACGCCCGCCCCACCCCTCTACGCTACCCTTTGCACCCCCCCCCCCTTCCATTTTGAGACATACAAAAAAATTGCAGGTAGACTCAAAATCAGTTTGCTGCAGCAGATTGTGCAACAATTGCAATTGGTTGCCAGAGATAATAGCCTTTCCTTACCATGCACTGACTGGTTGCTAGAGGTTACAACACATAATTTCTGCTTGTCAATTGGTTGCTACAGAGTACAGCACATCATTTCTGCTCACTCATTGGTTGATAGGGGTTACAGCACATTATTACCACTCACTGATTGATTGCTAGATATCACAGCAGATCGGTACTGTTCACTGATTGATTGCTAAAGGTTATTGCACATCATTACCACTCACTGAGCAGTGTATTTTTGTGCGTGAACTCGAGAGAGAGGAGCCGGACTGCAGGAGTTGGGAGTAGGCAGACCCTCCCCCCGGAGGCAATCGCCATCCTTCTCCATGCCCCTGGTGGCAATGGCGGGTGTGAGGGGGGCCTCCAACTCACCCCGCCCTACCTGCTCCTCTTGGGAGCCCAACTGGGGCCCAACGGGACCCCAATGGGGCAGAGGGACTCCCCCTATGAGGGAGTGAGGGGGCCTAGCCCACCCAGCCAGCCCCCGTAGGTCCTTCGCCTCTCTTTATTTTAGGAGACCGCATGGCCAAAGTGCGTGTGTTTTAAACCAATTTCGTGTGCGTGCAAGTAGACTGCAGATTGCAGACTGCAGACTGTAGACGTGCAAGTAGACTGTAGATTGCAGACATTCTAATGGAGATGACCAGAGACTGCGGACATGCTACAGGAGATGACCAGAGACTGCAGACATGCTACAGGAGATGACCAGAGACTGCAGACATACTACAGGAGACAGTCAGAGACTGCAAGCATACTACAGGAGATGGTCAGAGACTACGAGCATTCTACAGGAGATGACCAGAGACTGCAGACATACTACAGGAGATGACCAGAGACTGCGAGCATACTACAGGAGACGGTTAGAGACTGCGAGCATGCTACAAGAGATGACCAGAGACTAAGGACATTCTACAGGAGATGGTTAGAGAGCTTTCAGCAATGTACAGCTTAATTACAATTAAATAACACAGCTCAGAGTTTTGGAAAGCAGCCAGGCATTCTATTGGAGGGTAAGGACATACATGGCCAGCCAGGCTCATACATATTCAGAGGTCCAGGGGTCGGGCTCCTACTCTGATCTCTGCTCTCTCTGCAGTCAATCCCTCCCAAACATATAGACCGCATGGGGCAGGGTCAAAGTATCAGTGGAGCTCCAGGCCTGCCCCCTCTTTACTGGCTGGGGAAAACAGACGTCTGGGGGCAGGGCCTCCTTCACTGATTGTTTATTTTAAGGCAGCCGCTCTCTCCCGAGCATACAGGCTGCGGGCTCCGGCCCGCCCCCTCTCTGCTGGCTGGCTATGGAATACAGCACTGCCTCTCATGTCCTCCATGAGGCATGCGCTCTTCAATGCCATCATCAGGGCCCCAATTTGCGTAAAGCGCAGGGTCATACGGCAGCTGCTTTGGGCTCCTCAATGACGATTGGGCCCAGGGCAGCTCCCCAGTTTTTCCCCGTGACCAGTAGCAGTGCCAGTACTTTTGAATGACTATACAATGGAGTCTTTAATAGGTAAATACCATGCAAAATATACATAAAATAATTGTATAAACTTATGGTAAGATTGTTTTAGAAGTAAACAGAGCAAAATAATTTAATATACAGAATCAGTAAGACGTAAACCCTTAGGCTGGCCATACACTGTTGTACAAAGCTTACCGTAACTATTAACTAATCCTCTGTTGCTTTGACAGGCCACATGAGGGATTCGGTGTGGGGGAGAAGATAGTTCTCATCACCTTCATCTCAACAGTAATTCTGATGACCACTCTCGGTAACCTTCTAGTGATGGTGGCCGTATGTCGGGATAGGCAACTGAGGTGAGTCATGAAACTTCTTGATCTTTACCATATTTATGGTGATAAAAATAACGCTACAGAATAAAGTTAATTTGTTTTTTACATAGTGTAAAAGTCAAGTCTATGAAAAAGCTAATATTTCAGTTTTGGGTTGTAAATTTAACAGTTTCACCCTACCCCAATGTTGGACTTCCAGATACCAAAAAGCTTCTGGATAAATACCATTTTACATACCAGGAAAGTTAGTGATTGTCTCATTTATAAAGTTGCATTATTTTAAAGACTCACAACTTTTTAGCCACCTAATTTTAAGAACTTCTCCCTACTTGTTTATCAAATATTAATGATAATCCAGAGATTTCAATAAATGGACCACCTCCTATAGAGTATAACAAGAAAGTGTATTGGCCCCAAGGGGGCAGTAAGCAGAGTTTAAAGGTGCAAAAAATCAAAGATTAAATTATACAAAGAATACAAAATTGATTGATACATAAACAGTATAAAAACTACTTATACAATTAGAGCTATAGATAGCCCATTGGTCATATTACAAAAGAATGTGTTTCACCACAATGGTCGCTTCTTCTGAAGCTTTTGTAAGACATTTATTTTAAAACATTACCACCCTTTGAATGGTCACAATTCCGGATACTCTCGAAGACCCACCAAGAGGTCTTGGGGAGTCCCCATTGGACCTCCTGGTGGGTCTTGGGGGTTATCCGGAATCTGTTCAGGCTAGTAATTATACAGATTTTGGATTTATAATAATATACACAACATGGTTGTTTTGGTAATGGTTTATTAATGCACAGTTTATAGGTGAACCCCAGACACACAGCTAAGTACACAGTGGAACACTCACATACTTCCCTATTTGAAAAAAAAAAAAAAAAGATTTGTGATTTTTCCAGTCACTTTTGTGATTCATATACCGCTGCTGGAGAGCACAGTCAGGATTACTTTCTCTTGTCATGCACAAAGTGCTACGGTCAATAGTACATAATGTACAAAATGTTGGGTTTAGGTCAGAATATAGTGTATATAGTGCAGGGGTCTGTAACTCACAGAGTGCAGGGGACAGGGGTTTGCAATACAAAGAGTGCAGAGGACAGGAGTTTGTAACACACAGAGTGTTACAGTTGGGAGTACATAATGTACTAAATTCTGGGCTTAGGAATACATAATGCACAGAAATATTTAAGACACAGAGTGCAGGAGTCAGGAGTACATAATGCACTATATGTAGAGTTTAGGGTTTAGAGATCTGAAAAACATAGGTGCAGGGGTCAGGAGTGTATAACACACAGAGTACAGGGTCGGTGTGTAACACAAGAGTGTAAGGGTGAAGGATATGTAAGGAATGGATTTCAGGAGTCTTTGTACATATTGCATAGCACAGAATAAAGGCGTCAGGTAAGGTAACAAAGGGAGTGTAGAGCCTAGGAGTATGTAACACACAGGGTACATGGTCAGGAGAGTATAATGTGCACATTGCAGGAGTTGCAAGTCTGTAATGCAAATATTGCAGAGCATGCAAGGGTCAGCAGTGTATAGCACACAGAATGCAGGGTTCGGGAATACCTGATGCACAGACTTCAGGGGTAGGGGTTGTTTAACTTACAGAGCTTAGCTGTGAGAAGTGTGTAATGCAAAGATTGCAGAGGTCAACAGCACGTAACTAACACACAAAGTGTAGAAGCTAAGGATGTTTAACACATACAGCGATCAGGGTAGTACAAAATTCCCCTCGCAAGCAAAACTCTCCCCCACTTTCCCATCTTAGCAAAAATCCCCCTGAAAAAAAAAGTACATATCTTCTTTACCCTGCTAAAATTCCCCATCCCAGCACAAGTCTATGTCTTCTCCCTAAATCCTCTGCAGTAGAAAAATGCAAGGAGTTTGCAAAGCATTAATGAATGCAATTGGAAAAAAAAAAAATTAAAAAAAAATAACGTAAGTCGAAATGTTGTACAGTAAATGTGTTTTACTAAGAAAATAGTTGTCTTCTGCACTTGTGAAACAGATGCATTTAAACCAGAGTGATGTATCACTATGGAACCCTAGACTTCCTCCAGAGGTTGCTAGGGGTTCTTTGAGCCATGGCCAATTGACCTCCCACTTGATGCTGACTGCATAGTTCCAGGGACAATGCCACTTGGTAACTTCAGCAGCATGACACCAATGATCTTTGCAAGGGGGACATTCTGACTACAATGTTGGGGGGATTCTTCCCACTGACTCCTGTTGAATTGGTTTTAGTAGGGATTCTAAGAAACCTGGAAAGAACTATTCCTCTAGGGGGAAAAGCCTGAGAGAGGCTAATTTAGACACCTGTGTCTGTATTGCACAACTGCTAAATTCTTGCAGAAATTACCAGCCTGGAACTGAAGGTACACAGAGCAATACTTATTCCCTATGAGAAGCCAGTATTCTTCTGTGGCTATCTAGGTTTATGACAGGAATAGCTAAAGAGCATTCAGTACAATAGCTTGTTTCTTAGCCTTGTGATTTAGACAACTAAGCTGAAGATGTATCTTTTCTTTATGTTTCCTGAACCACAAAGCGCCTTCTCCTCCATAGAGAACCAACCACTAATTAAAGCCAAGAAGAGTGCTGTCATATTCATAGAGTCTCATTAAACAGGGATTCAACCCTGTCTGTAATTCTAGATAAATATATCATGGAAATTAGCCTGTTGCTGCTTTTTCTTTCTGCTAATTCTTCTACATTTGCCACCTGTCAGGATTCAAGGAATGAACATATTGAATCTGTGGTCTCCTAAAAGAGCAATGTAAAAGCTCAAATGTTTATTGTTACAGATGTGTCCTGAAAGTATTATGCAATGAACTAGACTATTCATCATTAATAATAAAAGCTCAAGACTACATTTGTTGAAGAATTCATAAAACGTAATGTAATCTGATTATGCAATTCTTTCAATAAAACATATGTCTGTGATGATTTTCATTTATCCAGGTCATGGTATAGCTAACAGTATTTAATCACATTCATCTGGATTTGTTTTATAATGTTGAACATGTTTCACCTTTCATCTAAGTGGTTTCCTTGGTCTGGACTAAGGAAGTAACATTGGCAAAATCTATACAGTGATGTGATGAACTATTACTGGCTATAATTATATATGCTTTTACAAATAACTAGTATCATAGCTACAGAGAAAAACTGAGAACTTGAGAGGCAAACATACCAACTAGACCTTTCATGTTCGGGGCAGATTCCAATGAGCAAAACAAAACAGTGTGCCACATTGATCAATGCTTATAGCGAAAGGTGTATTTTGTCTAAAAAAATATAAAAAAAATAAATGGTTAATTCCATACTTAGTGTAAATTCATGGGATAAAAGCATAATAGGTGCCAGTAACAGAATATTACTTTTCAATTGTGTGGGAACTGAAAAATTATTACTACTATTGCCTGTACCCATAGGTGGAGCTTGAGGGGTTGCAAGGGTTACAATGGTGACCCTGTCTATCCTCCAGGGGGCCCATGCGGCCTCCTTGTCACATGAGTTTTCTATCAGGTATCACTAAATAGTGAATCACGGCCCAATCTGGACCGAGTCACTTTCCCATCCGAAGCCCCACCATTTAGGAACCGCTTATACCCCAGCCATCACTGGTGTCATTGTCTGGACAGCGGGAGACAGGACAGTCCTGTATGGAGTGCGGGAGCTGCCTAAGTTAACAAGCAGGTGATTGGTTGCTATGATGCAGGGCGGTCCTAGCAACCAATCTCCAGCCTGCAGCTCCAATTCTTCATCCACACCTGCTGTGGCTCACACCCACTGATCTGCCTGTGTAAGGTAGGACAGTGGAGGGACATGAAAGGGAGGCAGAGGACACCAATGTGAAATGGGTGAGGATTATAATGAGGGGGGCTGTGGATTGTAATGTTGGGGAGGCTGAGAACTGCAATGTGGGGGGCTCAGGACACATGCTTGGAAGCATTAAACTTATTTTTCTCACCTCGTTGTAGTGTTGTACACAGGGGCGGACTGACAACTCATGGGGCCCCCGGGCAATAGAAGATCATGGGGCCCCCTGTGTCCCCCACTCACACCTACACAAAGCCCTACCTACCTAAATCCTGAGGCACGCAGTAAGGCACACAGCAGGGCACAGGCACATCACAGGGTGCACAGCAGGGAACAACACAGGGTATGGGGCACACAGTAGGGTACATCACAAGGCACACAAGAAAGCACATCATGGGCAAAGGGCACATCAGGGGGTACACAGCAGGGCACTGAGAACATCGAAGATCATGGGGCACATCACAGGACACAGCAGGGCACATCAATAATGTGACATGAACCCTGGAGAAGGGGCAGGGTTGCAATTGTGCCCCTGCAACCCCTGTAGCTACACCAGTGGGTGTCACCCCTCTGGCAGGTGTCACCCGAATGTAATCCAAACTCCCCAAACCCCCATAGCAATGGATCCAGAATGTTATAGAATCACACTTATCCATAACAAATTTATTTTGTTTGGACTTAATCAGTCTCCTACTATGTGTAACATTGTATATTTTAATTTGCAGGAAAATAAAAACCAATTACTTCATTGTGTCACTTGCATTTGCTGACTTACTGGTGTCAGTATTAGTGATGCCATTTGGAGCCATTGAGTTAATCCAGGACAAGTGGATTTATGGGGAGATGTTCTGCTTAGTACGGACCTCACTTGATGTTCTCCTAACCACAGCTTCTATCCTCCATCTCTGCTGTATTTCACTAGACAGGTATGTGGCATGAACGGCTACAAGTAACTTTGAATAAAATGAATGTAATGCTAAAGCTATCAATGTAAAACATAGAATCTTTAAATGGCCTGTGGGCCAATTGTCTGCAATACATTATAGATTGTACTTTAGGTGCCTAAAAGTCTTCTTTTATCTATAGCCGGTTTTGATTTTTTTTTTTTTTTTTAACCTTTCGGGCTCTGTGAAATGTTTTACAATGCTAATTTTAAAATTCTGTTCAGTCTCTATGGTAACATGGATATTTTCCGTATATATGTTAAAGCAGCAGGAAATTGGTATCTAAAGTACAATATATTTTTGGAACTCACTATCATCATATTTAAAAAAAAATGAAGAGGGTGAAATTTTTATTACTACTTGTCATTTACCAGTCAAAATATGTGCTATTTATTATATTTTAGGTAAAAATAAGACTATAATGTAATATTGTAAATGGGAAACTTTTTTTGACCCTGCTAGTTCATTTTCAGTTGTGCATGATAAAGACATCAGACAGCATACAACATTCTGAAACTTTACATAATCTTCTGATTGGTGTGATAAGTTTACAGTGTCAGTGCTCATTTATGTACCTTTTAGGAAAATCATTGTACAGTCCTACTGCTCATTCTACTGATACTGAGACATTGGGATTGATTTACTAAAGGCAAAATGGTTGTTCACTTAGCAAGAAATATTTTCACTTTCCAACTAAATTATCCCTTAGCTTAGTAAACGTGGTGAAAACAAATCTTTCAAAGAATATCCAGTCATGCGCAAGGAAAATAAACAGTATTGTTGTTTGCACATTATTAAGTGATGGAAAAAAGTGGAGCTTCACTTAATTCACTAAGCTGACAGGAAATTCCCTTGCACAAAAAAAACCTTCTTAGCAAAGTGAACAGCCTTTAGTAAATCATCCCCACCAATAGTAACGGCTTCCTGTTCATGTTCTAATCTCTGATTTATCAATTATTTTCACATGGTCATTCACAAAATTGTAATCTGTAAAAAACTGTAAATCAATAAGAGAAGCAGAAAAAAACTGGAGAATATTGTACAGAATGCCCCCACTTTACCCCACTTACCTATTACCAACGTACCCTACAAGGAAGCCATTTTTATGGCAGGTTTAGAAAATTATATTTGGCTGCTAAAAGTAAAGTACAAATCGGTTGTGTGAACCCTTTATATCATATTTTTAATAATTTTATTAAAGGATAACTCCATGTTTGTTGAGAAAAAAAAAAAAAACATTCCCCCTGAGTGATTCCCCCTGAGTGATTTATGTACATTGCAGGGATTTTAACAAACTTTGTTGCAGATTCCTACCGTTTGTTTTTCTGAAGGAATATTTATTTGTGAGTGTCCATTTGCAGTGAATCTAATTGGGAGTGGTTTTATAATTATCAATTAGCTGCTGCACCTGCAGAAGGCCAATGAGGAAATTTGCAAGGTCTGCATCCCTTTAGACATAATTTCCCTTTGGGAGTATCTCACCAAAAATTATAATTTTGTTGCAGGGGATGTCAAAAATCTGACTTGCACCTCATGGCACGTACACACGATCGGAATTTTCTGATGGTAAAAGTCAGACGGACTTTTTGCATCGTAAATTCTGACCGTGTGTAAGCCCCACACAAAATTCAATCAAAATTCCAAGGATTTCCATCGGAGTTTAAATATAGAACATGTTCTATTATACTCCTAAGAAATTCCATCGGAATTCCGATTTGCTTTTGGCCGGGCAAAAGCCTAATCATGTGTACGCCGCATTACTGCAGACTTCTGGGAATCACTCAAGTAGGAAATCACATTTTTAGGGGGCATTCTGTACACAATGTGTGTACAGAATGCTTCCAGGTAGCCATATTGCATTGCATTTTGCAGAAAATTACAGAGTTGCAAATTGAAAAGAAAAAGTACCGTATATACTCGAGTATAAGCCCAGTTTTCAGCAAATTTTTTGTGCCCCCTCGGCTTATACTCGAGTCACCTTTTTGTGCCTAATCTCTCAAACTTTGGGAACCCGGTACTGACCGGCCGTAGGTCTCCTTGACTTGGAACACATATAGCCCCACTCTTCCTCTACAAGCGTGTTGTCCGGGGGACCTATGGCCAGGGAGCACAGATTTTTCAAATTTGGGCATCCCTTCCATAGACTTCCATGTTAAACGGTAATTTTGGGGACCCGGTGCCGGCATGTTATCTGGATGTATGGATTACATTCCTGTCATGACAATGGAAACAATGGCGACCCTATGGGGGGGCAGAGGGCCCCCCCAAATTATGCTGTGCCCCACCATGTGCCCCCCCCCCCCAAATTTTTTTTTGCATTTTTTGTATTTTGTTCAGGCCGCCACTGGAGTAACAGTCTCTCCTGAGAGGGAGAGCATCCCCAGTCAGCTCTGCGGGGAATTTCTCCCCCCTCCCTCTGCGAGTGCTCACACAACCAGAGCCGCTCGATCTGCTTCTTCCCCTGCATCCTCATTGACACAGAGAAGAGCAAGTTGCAGAAAGGACTCCATGAGCACTGTGGGGGGGGGGGCAAGTCTTCATCTCAGTTACTGAAAAAACAGACAGATTTCTCTTGTCCTTAGGACAGGAGAACCAGCCTGTAAATTCCGAGAGTGGTGACTGCAAGCTGAGCCGAGTGTCAGTCTATTACACTCTTTTACAGCCCAGTGAGTCCAGCCATCACTCTCCTCACATACGAGCAGGGAGGAATACAGCTCCTCCTCCTCCTTCTTTCAGTCCTTCTGAAGAGAGGGGATGTGTGGGCGGGAAATATGAAAATCAGCAGCATTCCTGGCTGTGTGTGAATGATGCCTGAGATTCTAGCCTGGGCCGTGGGTAAGTGTGTGCACTGCAGATTGCAGTACACTGTAATCACTGAACTGCATTATCTCCATCTCTTCTCTCCCCCATCTGTCTCCCTCCCTCTCTTCTATTCTTTCAAGACATTCACAATTTATTTTAACTTTCAGTTAGGCCGGTAACATACGTTGCAAATTTCTTTCCTGCATCCACAGAGTGCAGGAAAGAAGCTTGCATGAGTCGCCCATCAACACAGACAGTGCTGACAGGGGAATATCCCTCCTGCCCAGCAATTATATTCTCCTAACAAACAGTGATTATCACTAGTGGCTATACAGCAACCACTACTGATAATCATAAGAGAATCTGCTCATTAATGGTTCAAATCTCAGCCAGTTCCTGCTGAACCGGCTGAGATTTAAACGGTCTTAGCTCTTAGGCAGCCCATACATTGATCACTTTTTTTTCATTCAACTATTAGGTTGAATAAAAAAAAAAAAAAAAAAAAGATCCAATTCCACCATCTACACATTATAGGTGGATGGGGAATCCTCCCAGTGTGGACAGAAATGGTGCAACGCTGCAAATGCGGCATTGCACCCATTCGGATGGTGCCATTGGCGCCAATTTGGCAGGTGATGCTCCTAGTCAAATTCTAGTGTTAAATATCAGTGATCTTGTTGATCAAAGCCCACACTTTACATGCATAGAGCCCACATGGCTGCGGAACATACGGTTGATTGTATATATGTGGTTGTACTCTTGATGTTAATAAATACTGTGTTTATTAGATCTGACTGGGAGCATTACCTGGATCACATCCCAATCAGCATGTCAACAGAGAAGGTTATACAGCATTACTGCTGCTAGGTGACCAGCTGGGGGCTCAGCTCTCTATAACCAATAGTGCCAGCCTTCCCCTGCATGCACCCATAATGTCACCAGCACTAGGTCCTAATGGACTGCCGCCGCTGCCAAGGAGACAGATACCAGACCAGCGCTGTCAATAGCAGGGACAGGACAGCTGGGGAACCCCACAGTGGCAGAACACCAGGGCCTTTGCAACCATGAGAGTTCTCCCACTGCTTTGGACCCTTATATTTTCTTGGAGTGCTGTTGACATATATCTCTTGTTTTCTGCCACCCTGGGGGGCCCCAGTATAGTAGGAAGGGAGCTCACTGCAGAACATGTGAAAGGGCTCGTTGTGGGATCATCGTAAAGGGCCCCCAGGATATATATATATATATATATATAAAATTGCATTTTATAGTTGGCCCCCCTACTTTTGTCCCTGTCCCCCCATGTGCCCCCCCTAAATATGAAAGCTGGAGACGCCACTGAATGGAAATGTGGGGAAATGCTGTCTGAGGTATCAACACCTAGGTCACTGTGATTGCAAGCTGTCTGTGATCTCTGTAATAGAGATCCATTGGTTTGGGTAAAAGGCCAACCTTTTCTCACTAACGAGCAATTTTTTTCCATGTCTTGAGCACCTGTTGTACATGGTGTGGAGCACCCAATATTTTATTTTTTTATAGTTGCTATGTTGAACTTTATTTTCATTGTTTGCATTTTTGCCTTTACTTTTGGACATTCGATATTGTATTTTGCACAGCAATTCATGTAGGCACTTTTATAATATTTTTTCAAACTTTGTCTACAAGAACAGGACTTATTATCATTGTAGAGCCTAGGATGTTCTAATGTACATAGATAATCACATCAGCGCACAGCTGAGTTTTTGCATACTTAAAGGAACAGCACACCATTGTGTTTTTAGTTAACAGTCAAATAAGAAAGTGGGGCTCTAGATTTTATAATTTCGCTAATCAGCTTGCAGTATATGTAAAAAAAAAAATCCTACTTGAGCAAAACAGCCTTATTGACAGTATTATAATTGTTAAAATGCATCTGCTCTTTTTACCTTTTGTAATAAGCCATAAAAGTGGACAAAAATACAAGTATTTAGGCCTGTTTTTTTACAAATAATATATATCAGTTTTTTTTTTAAACTAGTCTCCCTCCAGCTGTTGCGGAACTACAAGTCTCATCTTCCCTTTGCCTGTGGGAGTCATGCTTGTAACTGTCAGCCTTGTAATGCCTCATGGGACTTGTAGTTCTGCAACAGCTGGAGGGCCGCCAGTTTAAGACCCCTAATGTACATAGTTAGATAGTTGGTAAGGTTTAATAAAGACACCAATCCATCGAGTTCAACCTGGTGTGTGTGTGAGTTGTCAATATGTCAATATTAAATCCCATATCTCTGTATGTTGCGATCCTTAACCACTTAAGGACCGTCTAATGCCGATATACGTCGGCAGAATGGCACGACTGGGCACAATTGTTAAATGCCTAGCCGTGGGTCACAGGCGTGCTGAAGCTCCATGACCACGGCAGTAGGACCCGTGGATCCGATCATCGCCGGAGTCCCGCGATCGGTCACAGGAGCTGAAAAACGGGGAGAGGTGTGTTCTTCCCCGAGTCCCGCGCGTGCCCGCCGGGCACACGCGATCGCCCGTTACAGAGCAAGGACCAGGAGCTATGTGTGTAAACACATAGCTCCCGGTCCTGTCAGCGGGGGAAACGCTGATCTTCTGTTCATACAATGTATGAACAGAAGATAAGTGATTTCCCCTAGTGAGGCCACCCCCCCATACAGTTAGAACACACCCAGGAACACACTTAACCCCTTCCCCGCCCCCTAGTGTTAACCCCTTTCACTGCCAATGGCATTTTTATAGTAATCCTATTGCATTTTTATAGCACTGATCGCTATGCCAATGGTCCCAAAAATGTGTCAAAAGTGTCCGAAGTGTCCGCCATAATGTCGCAGTACTAAAAAAAAAATGCTGATCGTCGCCATTACTAGTAAAAAAAAAATATTAATAAAAATGCCATAAAACTACCCCCTAATTTGTAAACGCTATAACTTTTGCGCAAACCAATCAATAAATGCTAATTGCGATTTTTTTTAACGAAAAATATGTAGAAGAATACGTATTGGCCTAAACTGAGGACATTTTTTTTTTTATATATTTTTTGGGGATATTTATTATAGCAAAATGTAAAAAATATAATTATTTTTTCCAAATTGGCGCTCTATTTTTGTTTATAGCGCAAAAAATAAAAATCGCAGAGATGATCAAATACCACCAAAAGAAAGCTCTATTTGTGGAAAAAAAAGGATGCCAATTTTGTTTGGGAGCCACGTCGCACGACTGCGAAATTGTCAGTTAAAGCGACGCAGTGCCGAATCACAAAAAGTGCTCTGGTCTTTGGGCAGCAATATGGTCAGGGGGTTAAGTGGTTAAACCACTTCTCTTCCAGTCTCAATGGATGGCCATGTATCTTTTTAAGCTCCCTCCCACTGAAAAGTTTTTTCCCTATCCTAGATTCACCAGTAAGGTATTTGTATATCGCTATCATAATGTAGTATTGGCTATTTACTATTTACTAGGCTATTGTCTATTTACTGTTAACAAGATTATTTATATTGGTATTGAAAATAAATACATTTCCTTATTTATTCAAAAAACAATTCCATATTATGAATTATTTATAGGTCACAAAAGAATGTTTTCACATGCTGTACTTTGTTTTCTGAATAACATATAAGATTGCCTCTTCCTTAAAATGCGAGGTGTCTGGCATAGGCGTGCGCACAGGGTGTGCCAGATGTGCCCAGGCACACCCTATTCACACTGTGCAGCACAGATTCCCCTTACTGCCCTGGCTTCCCCCCTTCTTCTTCTCGCAGTGCTTCTGGCTTCCCTCCTCTCCTCTCCGTTCGGCTGTTGCTGCGAGGATGTTTTAGGATGAGTGGGGAAGGGGCCAGTAAATATGTAACTTACCGGCCCCTTCTCTTTCATCGTGAGTGATCGGTAGTGTGTGTTTTAACTTTGGGGTGCACACCCTAATGCAATAGGCTGAGCACACCTATGGTGCCTGGTATATTTTTCAATGCATATTATATTTAAAATGTAACAAAACATTTTTTTTGGATAGAATGCAGAGGAATATAAGAACACTTGTGAGTTTTTATTGCTGTCTGTGCCCCCATTAGGAAGATGCATGATCTCTATTTGTTCTGTTTACCGTTAGCCTTTATTAAATACCGTTATTAAAAGTAAAAGAAAACCCCAAATTATGAGTTGTCCTCAGAAAAGTAATAGAGAGGAAACCTTCCCATGAGGATACTAGTTTTGGTGAGCTGGAAGTCCCCAAAACATTCCCTTAGTTTGCAGGTATTTCCTCTCATTTCCTGTTTAGCCATGGGACAGGAAGTGAAGAGATATCTCCACAATGGGACACAGATGTCTGAAAAAAAATCTGACAAGGGTTATAATCTTCCCTTGCTCTATCCAAAATAAAAAAAAGTTTTGCCTATAGTTCTACGTAAAAGAAAAAGTAAAATAAAAAAAAATCATACTACAGCACCTGATAAGTCATGAAATGTGGATGTTAGGCCGCGTACACACGATGAGACATGTCCGCTCAAACATGTCCGACAGGCCGTTTGCAGCGGACAGTGTACTAACCAGTGGACAGATCCGACGGACAGGTTTGTAGCGGACAAATTTCAAAGCATGCTTTAAAATTTGTCCGTTGGACAAACCCGTCCGCTAGCCCATACACACGATCGATGATGTCTGCTGAAACCTTCCGTCGGACCAGTTTCAGCAGATAAATTTGATTGAGTGTACGTGGCCTTAGAGTTGACATATGAAGAAAATTCTCCTGGGTTTTACTTTCTGATGGATTTGTAGTACATCTTTCTGTTGATGGCATTTATTTAACAGTGCGCTTCAAGGATCGGTAAATGCGTGTTATCATGTGACATTTACACATCAGTTATTGACAATCTGAAATCATAGGATATAGACTTGACACTGACAAGGTTTAGACTTTAGGTCTCTTTCAGCAGCTTGCAGTGGCAGGTGTGAAAAGTGTTGGCTTCCCTTGCTAACCTAAAAATAGGAGACAGGAATGACCCAAGTTTTCAGCACAGCTTCCCATTCAAAGCAGCCTAACACGTGCCAAAGATTAATTCCTCTCTTCTTTGATCAAACGCATAATTACTTTTCTATCTTTCTACTGTATAAAGGTATGAATGTTATTCTGGTGGAGAACATGATGGAACTGGCACAAAACAACTATTGCTGATTGTTATTACAATCCTTATAGTGAGAGAGCGGCTGAGCTTGGCTTTGTAGCAATGACTTTTGAATTGTTATAATTGAAATCTCCTCTATTGTACAGTCTATGCCAAAGATTATATTTATCTCACACAATGCAAGAGCCCTTTAGATCCAGCTGTCGGCATACAGAAAGTGGTACTGACCTCACACTATATTTTTCCCTGCAAGCTTTTATGCCAGCACTCTCTGATCTATCATTTTCTGTTCTCTAAGCATAAAAAGAAAGCAACTTTTTTATGGGCAAACCAGGTACATGGCTACATATTAGGAAAAGGTACTGGGTGCCAGGTTTGTCTGGATTTCCCATAGAAACTACTGTAGGCAGATTTCTCTTTCAATAGATTTTTATTGAATTATGAATAAAGTTACAATAAGTACATAAGCGTCAGAATTAACAATAGCCCCGGGGGGCAACGCTAATGAATACATAAAAGGATAACAACACAGAGTAAACAAAAATAACCTACATTGGAGATGTATTCCCATTAACATGACAGCCTAGAAAACAGTCAGAATGAAACATAATGGAGCACCCACAGTTGTGAAGCCTCATTACCTTGTTTAAAAGGCATGGACCAAAGGGCAGCCTGGAACCTCCACCCCTAGCACCCCTCCTGGGAACAAGCTGTGCCAAGGTCAAGGAATCCCCCCCCCCCCCGCTCCCGCTCAACCCTTACTGTCTTGGGTTAGAAAGATATAACAATGTAAGGGTTATCTATGAAATACCCCTCAAAAAAAAACAATTAGCAAATGGTAACTCTTCAACAATCGCTTATGTGGAATATGTAGGCAGATTTCATTACTCATTTTTCTTACAGGTTACAAAAAATTCAAGCAAGTCTGATTTATAAAAAAAAAAACAGAGTTAGTAATGATAAAAAGGAAGTAAAGTATTTTTTTTTAAAACGGGTTGACATGCAGGATTTTTTTTTTATGATAGAAGTGAATTTGTTGTCTCTTCTGTCACAGATGTCTGCTCTTATTTCTGTTAGTCTATGAGTTGAGCATGCACAGCTCAGTGTAGTCTCGGCACGATTATGTGGCAGGATGAACCAAGTGCATGAGTGTTATGTCACGCAGGCTCAACCAGTCAAAACATTGAAGACTCTGAACCCGGAAGAAGGCTGGGAGAAAATAAAAGCACTGGAGATACAGAGAAGCACTGACATAACATTACTGGAAGGAATTGCATTATTAAGCTATAAGTTGCAAATATGCTGTGATTACTTGCGCATTCTATCAAACACCTACTGGGGCTGAACATTTTATTGACCCAATAGTAAACAGCTTTAAAGCGTGTATTCTGCACACAGAAATAACAAGTATTATAGATGTTTACACTGTTTTGCACAAAAGGACACACTCCTGCAATTATGTGGATCATGGAATATTAATATACATACATTTTTTTACCTTTATGCTATAAAACAACAAATGCAATAATTTAGGTGTTAAATGAAAGGCTGAATGTAGTAAAATACTTTTGGTGTCTCCCATCATACAGTATGCTATGCCCTGTCAGGGCGGGGGGTAGATAGATCAGGTTTTATATGTTTTTTTTAACAAAATATAATGAACATTTTTTTTTTTTATATTTCCTACTCAAATTAATTCCAAAATCGCAACATTTACATTCAAAGGCTGTGAAAATATTGGGCCAGATTCAGGTAAATCTGCGCATTATTGGACTGGCGTAGCGCACCGCCTTTACGTTAGACTTGCGCAATGTAGCCACGCAATCACCCTACTCTCGTCGCTTTTACGCAGAAAATTGCGCATGCGTAACGTTATTTCAGAGGCGTAAGGCGGAGTAAAACAAATTGGGAAGGACGTGGGCGTGTTACATTGAAATGAGCCGTGACCCCATGCAAATGAAGGGCCGGCCGGCTCGCGCATGCGCGCTTGAAGGAGACCATGGTCAGCACCTCTGTGCGCATGCTCACAACTCGGGAACAGCGCAATCAGTGAAATTGGAAATGGACTAGGGCAAATTTGAGAACTACGCAGACAGCATAAATAGACACACACAAACGCACTTCCATTGCAAACGTACATCCCTTTGTTTCCCTTCCCATATAGCAAAGAAGTTTTTGTTCCGTTGTTAGTTGCGTTGTGATTTGTATTTGTCAGGTTTGTGTACTGTGTGATCTAGTGTTTGTTAGAAGATATTTGAAAGTGATTTATGCTAAGTGTTTGTGAGACTTTTTGTTTGATAGTTTTCTGTTTGTTCGTTTTCTTGCTTGATTGGTCGTTCTTGTTTTTGTGAGTGATTTTTGTTGACTGGGAGTGATTTTTGGTCAGAGTATGACAGAGAGGAAGAGGAAATTAAATTTTACTTTGGGGGAGAAACTAATTCTTGCCCAGGCCATTTCCCAATATGGGCGTTACCTCCACGGCCCGGAAAGTGCCAACACCACCCCGGCCAGGAGGAGAGAGATTTTGGACATGATCACTGAGCAGGTAAATTCAGCGGGGGAGGGGGAGACACGGAACCGGTCAGGGATTGATAAAAAGATAAATGACCTCCGGCGTCTGGTCAAAAAGAAGCTGGCCAAAATGCTTGCCCATGCCAGGGCCACAGGAGGGGGCCCACCATGCCGTGTTAGGCTGACAGCGGAGGAGCGTGCGGTGGCCCAGACCTTTCATAGGCATGAAGTGGAGGGCCTGCCCGGCTATGACTCAAGTCATGAAGGCGTGATGCCAGGTAAGGTTTTTTTTCTATCAGGTGTGTAGCATGTGTGGGGGAGGGGGTGAAAGGGAATATGTGGCAAGTGTGTGGATCCTCCAACCTGTGAATGTTTTGTGTCATCCACAGATGTGCAGGAGGGTGCTGGGCCATCTGGCCTGACCGCACCATCCCCAGGACAGCAGTTTAATGAGGCCCCCCCGACAAGCCCGGAGTCCGTGGAAGGAGGTTGAAGAGGAGAAGGAGGAGGGTGAGGAGGAGGAGTTTGAGGAGGAGGAGTCCATGTCAGGCACTGGACTATTGTTTTTGGAGGACTCTTCCCCTCTGGCTGGCAGCAGCCAGCCCTCCCTAAGGGGGAGCCCCCCCTCCTCCCCCAACATGGCTCCCCTCCCAAGGGGCTTCCCTTCTCCCCGGCCACAAGCATCAGCTGGAGGCAGGAAGGCGACCCAGAAGACCAGGGGGGTGGCCAATCTCCTGCCCGCCACTCTGAGAAGGGACCAGTTCCTCCAGACCTGCCATCTGGGACAGGTCAGCCAGACATTGGTGCAGATGGAGGAGAGCCTGTCCTCCATCAAGGATACGCTTGGGAACCTGGACTGCCACTCCCGGGCTTTCACAAACTGCCTTAACGACCTGCAGACTACATCAGTAGGCGTTGGGCAGGATGTGAGGGCCCTTACCCAGGCTATCCAGGCCAACACAGCAACACTAGGTGCTGCCCTGGACAGAATAGCCGTGGCCTTGGAGGGCAGGCCGCCAGGTGGGCAGAGACCAGGGGCTGCTCCTCCTTCCCCGGTTTACCCCCTCCCCCATGAGTCTCCCCAGAGGAGCCGGGGACGTGGCGGGGGGCGCCCCAGGCGTGGCTCACGTCAAGGGCACTAATTTGTTTTTCCCCTTTTTTTTTTTTGGCCTTTTTTTTCGGGACATTTTTTGATTTTGCTGGTAATTTTTGTATTTATTTTTTTAGGTTGTGAATGCTGTTTGAATGTGGGGGTGACATTCCTGCCGGAAAAGGGGTGTCACCCTCAATTTTGGTGGAGAAGGGTTCACCAGGACCAGGGAGGAGTGATCCCCAGGTCCGTGTGAATGGTGTATGAATGTACAGTGACATAATTGGAGCCTTGGCGTGGCGTGGCGTTGCTGCTCACAAGTCCAGCATGGTGGGCTTGTGCTAATCCAATTTGATGAGGATGTGGGTTGTGTGTGCTAGGGACCACAGTGGTGTGCATGCATGCATTCTCATTGTGCCATGATTAATGTGTGTGTTTAACATGCAAAGATGCCTAATGTGAGCTGTCTCCTGGCTGCTCTTTCCTCAGAAGACGGGGTAACCTTGGTTAGGGGGGGGTTGTCTGGTTCAGGGGTCAGGTCATCACGTAGGTCAATCTGCAGACCCTTTCTCACTGCGAAGTTGTGCAGCAGGCAACAGGCACCGATGATATGGCACACAAAGTTTGGGGAATACAACAGGGTACCCCCAGACTTATCCAGGCATCGGAAACGTGACTTCAGGTGGCCAAAGGTGCGCTCCACCACTGCACGTGTTTGGGCGTGGGCTTGATTGTATCTTTCCTCTCCTGGGGTTTGGGGGTTCCGGATAGGAGTCATGAGATGGGGTCCCAGTGGATATGCAGAGTCACCTGGAAGGGAAAAGACAGGAGGATGTTAGTCATGCATGTGCCCCTTGTGATGTGTGCATCATGGGGGGGACAGTCATGCCTGCCACCCATGTTACTCACCAACCAGCCATGTGTCCCCATACACGTTCTGTTCGAATTCCATTCGGATGGGGCTTTGATTGTAGATGTAGCTGTCATGGCTGGACCCTGGGTGTTTGGCACGGACGTGCCATATGAGGCCTTGGGCATCGACTATCACCTGTACATTGATGGAATGCCAATGCTTCCGATTGCGGTATATGTGCTCTGTCTCATGGGGGGGCTGGAGTGCCACATGTGTGCAATCAATGGCCCCCACGGTGCGTGGGAATCTGGCAATTCTGTAGAAATCTGTCATTGCCTTCAGCCGCAGGTCCTCAGTGGTGGGTTTGATTTGGTTGGCCATGCGTCTGAGAATTGCAGGGATAACCTGGTGCACACATCTGCTCATGGAGGATTGTGACATCCCAGCCACCACTCCACTTGTACGCTGAAAAGAGCCACTGGCAAGGAAATTGAGTGTTGCCAGGACCTTGACCAGTGGCTGCACTGCATGTGAGCGGTGTGTTGGGCTGGTGATGTCCTCCTGCAGGGTTGTGGTTAATTCCAGGATGGCATGAGGGCTGAATCTGAAGATGTGATACACCTCAGAATCACTCATGCCAAACAGGTCTATGCGTGTGTGGTATATCCTCTCCTGTGCCATCCTCCATGCCCTCATCCTTCTTTGCTCATCTAAAGTCAGTAGTATAGCTATGCGCGACGATGCCCCTGGCATTTTGGCATACAGATTGTTGTGCAACACGTGTGACTGCTCAGCTCCTCACTAACAGCGTTGCTTTCTCTGACATGTAGACGATTTTTCTAATTTTATATGGTCTAATTTTAGACAGGACATTTTGCTGTTGCGCACAGCGCGTAGCCTGCGCTGCACCAACGTTCTTTTGTGGATCCCCGTAAGTCCCTCATTAGCATATTTGAATAGCAAATCAATGGTGTGTCTAGCGCAGTTTTGTGCGGACGGATGCGCCTGTCTAACAAAATTACGCTGGACAAAAAAAAGTAGATTTCTTGCGTATCTCTTGCGTATCATCTAGCTTAAAAAAATAAAATAAAAAAAAAACGTGAAAAAAAAAAAAATACTCACCCGAAATACCTGTTGCTATGCGGAAGTCCGTAATCTGCCTCTTCCACACCGCGGTGTCTTTTCTTCTGCTTCTTCTGCTTGTGAATGGGTCGCGTTGCTTTCTGGGAACTGTGTGTTTTCTCAGAGAGCAGCCGCCCATTCACAAGCCAGCGTGAGACTCACACAGGCGCAGTAGGAAATGGGCAGTGAAGCCATACGGCTTCACTGCCTGTTTCCCATAGTGTGAATGGCGGCCCGGGACCTGGATCGACCGTGGGACCGGCATCGGGGGGGCCATCAGCGCAGGCAAGTAGGACAAGGTAAGTGTCCTTATTTAAAGTCAGCAGCTACACTGTTAGTAGCTGCTGACTTTAAAAAAAAAAAATTGCGGCTGGAACACCCCTTTAACAGATGCAGTCTTCAGCATTACAACAACATGGAAACAACAATAACACTTGTGAGCACCATTATAGTTAAGGCAGAACAATTAACAATTTTAAACAACATAGCCTGAATATTGTGCAGAATCTGTTCACAGTTAGACTGCAAAGGTCATCTGTTCTCTTGATCCTTTGTAGAACACTTGGAGAAGGTTCAGCTGCAGACTGTGATTCGGGGGCCTCAGGTGGCAGGGGATCAACCGTGACTTCTCTTTTCTTTTCACTTGAGCACAAGGGGTGGCTGGAACCAGTCATTTGTGTATGGCACAGCTTTTGCACTCTTTGCAAGCCTTGTGCACGCAGTCACACAAATAGGGGCAATAGAAGTACATCTGAACCATTGATTCATTTTAATCCACCACAAAATAGACACCTGTCAACTGGGGGACCACAATTTGGAGAATATCCCGCTGCTCAAAGGGGATACATGCCTGACAGCAAAGCATCTTTTCCTGCTATTCCAGCTGGGCTCAATATCTTGGAATAGCTAGAGCAACAAGGAACAACTTCTGGCACTCTCGGTAAGAGGGTTTGTATTGCCAAGAGAGGTATTGCGGCACCTGTATTACTGTAGGTCTGGGTCTTTCCCTGTCTGGTTCCTCAGTGGTGCGTAAGGCAGCTGGCATTGGCACAACAGGAGTGACTTTAATGTCATGGAGTCCACGTTCTCACCTGGGTGCTACTAGAAATATGGACAAAGCATTGGCATGTCTGTTGAGCTTCGCTGGCCAATTGGGCCAATAACAACATAGTTTCCAGATCGGAGTTGTTCTCCGTAAAGACTTCAATATCAACCCCCATAAGATATTCTGCAAATTTTTCAGTGATGGAAAAGAATAGGGCTAGTAATTCACGATGGAAAAAGATGTAGTTATGAGGGTTCTGTTCGGTGGGTCGTACGCCTCAGATTGGCATAAGCGATCATCATCTCTTGCCCTTCCTGTACTTGAGCCCAAATGGGGCCCCCAGACCATGTAAGCACATATCCATATATACCCGAAATGGCAGGGTGTAATCTACATATGCCAGCAATGGTGCTGAAGTCTCCACTTAAGTGTTTTAATGGCCTGTTGCTGGGGTTCTTGACATTGGGCCTGAATAGAAGGTGAAGATGCCCCTTTCCTTTAGGTTCTGAGTCCACCTAACAACTGGGTAAGGGGGGCAGCTATCTGGGCATACCATGGGATGGTAGTCTTTGGAGGGTGCCAGTCCTGGACAGCTTGCACCTTGGCTGGGTTGGGTGAAACACCTCCGGTGCTGACAAAATACCTCAGATATTGTATGGCGTTTGTTGCCATTGTATGGTGCCAATTGAGAGAACACCCAGTCCAGATGTTTAACCTGTCTTAAAATTGAAGTTTCCCAGACATTTCTCTATTAAATGCTAGAGGATGCTAGGGGGGTTGCTGAGGCCGAAGGGCAATCCAATTAAATTTTAATAGTCCCAAGGGTGTGACGAAGGTGGTCTTTTCTTGGTCTTGGTCCAGCACCGGGACATGCCAGTAGCCACTGGCCAGGTCCAAGGTGGAGAAGAACCTATCTTGTCCAACAGCCATCAGAGATTCCTCAACCCAAGCATGTGGGAAAGCATCCTAGTGGGTGTATGCGTTGAGCTTACGGTTGTCTAAACGGAACCATAGACTTCAATTATTTTTTCACGCCAGGATGACAGGAGCTTCCCATGGACTGCAGCTTTAATAACCCCACTCTAAAAGCATGTAATGGAGTCAGTTTTTAACTTAATGCTGGGGGAATGTTATGGTACCGCTCCCGGATGGGCAGTGTGTCCCCTGAGTGTATGGACGGTCAATGCCTTTTAGTAACCATCCTCTGGACTGGTGGTGAACACCAACAGGTGCTTTTTCATCAGCTGCTGAATCAGTCTCTTTTAGGGTATAGAAACATTTTTGAAGGGAATGTCTAGCTGCTGTAGTAGGGACCTGTATTGGGTTTCATCCCAGGAGTCCAAAGCTGCCTGTAGAGGGCCACAGATCACGTCCACCCCTGGTTGAGCCTCCGAGATACAGTGGCAAGGCACTGTGTAGAGATTAGCTAAGGTGGTGTGTCTGGGCAGTGATTTTGGCATGGTCACAGGATCACAAGTTGCACCAAGACTCTTCCACTATAGGGCACAAGGTTCTACCATAAAGGTGGCCCCCTGTAAATTTTGGTGGGCTCTGATAGGGAGTGGCCAGACCTCTTCTTGTAAGAGTTCCAAAAGTGACTTCTGCTTGGGGGGTGTACTGACCACTCCTACCTGCTCCAGTTGCTCCTTGGTTGCCCTATGCTGGGGCTCGTAGGCCTGGACCATTCAGAGCCACACAGCTCGCAGGCCACAGCCATGTACCCACTGGCTCAAATTTTTATACTTGCTCCACCACCTGGATGTTCAGTTTAAATCCTCACCCAGGTGATGCCCTCAAACAAGATGGGTAGATTATTGGCTGCTCTGAGGGATAGCCAGCTGGGATCTAACTTTTCTCATGCTCCATATCTCTGCACAGAGAAATCAAACTCAATGACTGTGAGCTCTGACCGGTGTTAATAAGGCATGGGGCTTTCTGCCCCCTAAGTAAGGCAGCTACCACTGGGCTCAGTGTGACCATGTCCTCTGACTTAGTGGGACTTTGGGTTGTTTGTCCTGGTATTCAGCAGTTTAAAGATGGCCTGGAGAGGTTTCTAATACCAGGGCTTCCTCTTTGAAGTATGCAGGCCCAATTTCCTGATCACTGCTACCATTGCATCCACCACCAAATTGTGGAAGGAGGTGGCGGGTTGCGCCTAACTTTCTCTTGCAAGGCTCTCTGGACTGGGCCAGCCTTCAGGCCCTCTGGATTAGTGCCTTAGCATGTGGTCTGCATGAGAAATGTCTGCACAGCCATGCACATCCTCCTTCTCCAAACACCTCCTCAGGTTTACTGCATTGATACTACAGTTCTTGTCCTCTTGCTGTTTCTTTAAGAAGGACCTTTGCCTCAGCTTTGGAAGTGGTATCCTCTACCCAAATAGGCCCTTCAAGTGTGATAAAATCTGTTCTAAGGTATCTCGATTGTCTTCTGGCAGCACAATCACCGCGTGGTGGGCATCATCCTCTAGGGTGTTAGTAGCCAGCTCTGCCATCAGCCAGGCCGGAACCTGATACAGGCACGTGGCACTCTCCAGTCTCTCCTCCCACTCTGTCAAGGAAATGTTACAGCCATTGAACTTCAGTATAAGGGCTAAGGCTGATCCTAGCAGAGCCATGCTGGAACCCAATCCTGCTACCACACCTGCTACAAGGGACATGCTGCCACCAATTGCTGCACTGGTGCGATGACAATAAAACACATGGTCCCAGTCCAATAAATGAGCTAGGTCCTTAAAAAGCCTCTGCCTGACACAAGATGGCTGTGAGAGTCACATGGGGCGGCAGGATCCAATGGGATAGCCTCCTCAGTAATCCAGGAAACAATAGAGGAACCATGTTAATCCTGACTTTCTCTCCAACTGCAGTGCCACTACAGAAGAGTGCCACCTGCCAAGGAAAAAGTAGACTGTACTCGCCTACAAGCTGTTTTCCCTGTTAAAGGAGGTGCATGTTTATTCAGCCAGTTCTGAGAATTTAACATCTCTGCCACATCTAATAGCCCATTTTGGAAGGGTAGGAGACCTGATTATTCTCTACTGAAGGTCAATAACACTACAATTCTTCTTAGGCCTCGTACACACGAGCGGATATGTCTGCTGAAAACTGTCCGATGGACCGTTTCAGCAGACATCTCCGATCGTGTGTATGGGCTAGTGGACAGATTTGTCCACCCGACAGATTTCAAAGCATGCTTTGAAATCTATCGGGTGGGAATGTGTCCGCCCGACATGTCTGCTGGTTAGTACACTTACCAGCAGACATGTCGTCCCGCACTGCCGCCGCGCCGCCGCCGAATGGATTCGGCGCATGCGCGGAAGTGTTTTACTTCCTGGTGCGGTGACGTAGCGGTGACGTGGCGGCGACAACGTCACCGCCACGTCACCGCGCCGTCCGCCGGCGGGGAATTTGATCCGATGGTGTGTACACGCCATCGGACCAAACTCCAGATCGGACATATCCGATGGAAACGGTCCGCGGACCGTTTTCATTGGATATGTCCGATCGTGTGTACAAGGCCTTACAGTTCTCCTTCCTCTCTCTGTGACTGAACAATAAAGCAGGGTACACACTACAGTTAGCCACTGTACTAACCATGCAAGGTTAGTTCAGCGATCTCCCCCACTGAGCTATTGTGTTCTGAGAGGGGGGAAAATGAATCTGCATAGGAGTGCATTTATAATAATCGATTAGCTGCTGCACTGCAGAGTTTCAGGGTTCTAATGAGGAAAACTGCAGTGTGTGTGTGCATTCCTTTAGTAGTGATTCCCCTTTGGGAGTATCTCACTAAAAAATATTGTTGCAGGGGATTCCTAAAATCTTAATTGTATCTTGGTGCAGACTTCTGAGAGAATCAGTAAGACAGTCGCACAAGCAGGAAATTACATTTTTTGGGAGGGGGGGGGGGGGGTGTTCTGTACACCATCTGCCTCCGTGTTGCCATATTAGAAGAGAACGCCTCCAGACTGCCATATTGCACTGAATTTTAGAAAAAATTACAACATTCCAGATTGAAAAAGAATGGTCATTTTTAATAACATTAAATTAGAATATGATTTGGGTGGCAATTGTATATGCCAATTTTTTTTTATTTTTTTTCATTTGATATCTTTCCCCACAAAGGTGAAGTTACCCTTTTGGATGATTTTTTTTACATGAATCTGCATTAATCTGTGTATTTTATATCTGCCTTGAGTTCAGCATCAATTCAGTAAAACATATCAATATTTCTCTCAAGTATTTTGGCAAAAACAAAATACCAACAGCCACAGACTGTGTGGATAGAAAAAATCACATTTGAAAGTCACTTGTGCCCTTTCTCATTGTGACATTATTTCATTACCAGATGATTGATAGGAAACTCTTCCATCACTCTGTTAATTATGAAAACAACATCTTGCACTGTGGTTTTTCCAGCCTGCAGCTTATTTCCCCATATCATCCTGCAAGGGCACAGAAATCAAATATGCTCAGCTCATGAGGATTTTTCAAAATGCTACTTTGTAGTGATAATGGAGCAAGTTTTACAGAGGTAGCTGATGTAGCAAGTCTTACCAAGATTGTTCCAGGTCCTATGGCTAAAATCATAGATGATTTATTATTACTGTTATAATTTTACACAGGAGAAATATTACTTTTGCTGTTGTGACTTAGATACTTGTACAGTCTGACAGGCCACAAATGACATTTTCTAATGTGTAGTTATTAATCTAATTTCATATTTAAAATGTGCATTGATATTACTGGTTCAAGCACCCCTGTTTTTTCCAGTTTTATTTAGAAATGTAAAAAGCGTCTAAGTGTACTAGTGTAAATTAAAGTTGAAGCTTAGCATATTGTTATTGTGGTGCAATTGGTCTGCATACACAGTAAAAAATGATGGGTTTTGTCTTTATTTTTTTTATTTTTTTTAATAGTACTTTTTGTATTTAAAATACCCTGTGCTAGCATCGTGTGTGTGGAGGGCTCATTGAAAATGAAAAAGCATGTTCGACATAACATATGCCAGTACCTCCTGCAGAACCATGGTGTTCTCCTGGCGAGGGGAGCTGTCCCCGCCAGGAGCACACAGTGATTATTGGTAACCATGTACAATAGTCGCTAGCAATATTTGCCTGTAAAATCCGACATGTATGGTTTGAATCTCGGTCAATCCTTGCTGAACAGTCCTGAGATTCGAACAATCTATGGCCTGCTGAATTTTGAGCTTCAACACTGCAGATAACATTTCCTAATCTGTATAGTTCTGGGTCAGATAATCAGAAGGAATTGAGACTAGAGGGTCATAATAGTCAAGCAACTAGCATTTTTAAGGGAAAGCCAAAGGTTCTAATCCTTCCCCACTCTTCCATTTACCTATCTCTTCCATTTACCTAATTTGCTGCTTCGTTATCAGACCTGAACACACACTGAAAACTCCTCAGTGGGCATACAGACAGAATTAAAACCAGATAGCGGCTATCCTAAATTTTTAAAAAAAGTTATGCATGAAGTTGGACTTTAAAGTGACTATGTTGCATTAATGCAAAGGTTTGACCAAGTACATATATGTAAAAAAGATACAGAATATTTGAACACCACCCTGCTGCAAATAAATGGTCCTCCAAAATCCTCTGGGAAACCAACATTTCCAGGAGTGTCCATGTCATTGGTCACTCACATCTATCACTTTTTTCCCCACATCACTGTAAGGCCTCGTACACACGATCGGACATATCTGATGAAAACGGTCCGCGGACCATTTCCATCGGATATGTCCGATCGGGAGTTTGATCCGATGGCGTGTACACACCATCGGATCAAATTCCTCGCCGCCGGACGGCGCGGTGACGTGGCGGTGACGCGGCGGTGACGTTGACGCCGCCACGTCACCGCACCAGGAAGTTAAACACTTCCGCGCATGCGCCGAATCCATTCGGCGGCGGCGCGGCAGCGGTGGGGGACGACATGTCTGCTGGTAAGTGTACTAACCAGCAGACATGTCGGGCGGACAGATTCCCTCCGGATAGATTTCAAAGCATGCTTTGAAATCTGTTGGGTGGAGAAATCTGTCCGCTAGCCCATACACACGAGCGGAGATGTCTGCTGAAACGGTCCATCGGACCGTTTTCAGCGGACATATCCCCTCGTGTGTACGAGGCCTAAGAGACAGTAGTAATGTGTAGGTCAACTGGAGTAAGAGTTGTGGGCGACTCAAGACATGGGCACTCCCAGGCATGTCGGTTTCCCAGCGGATTCTGGGGGGGACCAATCTCTCAGCAATAGTGCCATGTTTAGCGGTGGGTGTAATAAGGTAAGGTAAGTATTGTGTTTTTTGTTTATACTGTAAGTACATACTTGGCTGAGCATATTTACTGATGTGACAGTGTCAGTTTTAATTCTATCATTCACGCTCATAAAGCTTTAAAACAAGGACCAGAATCTTTATTTTTTACTGTAATTATTTGGAAATAAGGATCCATTTTTATGGGGAATTAGGATCCTTATTCTAGGGTTGATGGAAATCTGGATGTAGCAAACCATTTAAACAATTATTTCGGTTCAGTCTTCTCAGTTCTCAGAAATAAATGGCATTAACAATAACAAGTTGGGGACTCATATTGGTTCTAGTAATGATGGTTCATTCTCAGAATGTCTAGAGACAGAAGTGGCAGAGGAAATGGCTTGGTTAAAGCTTAATAAAGAAATGGCTCCTGATGGTATTAATCTTGGGGGGATAGCTAATATTGTACCAATCCACAAGAAGGGTAGCAAGGTAGAAGCTTGCAATTACAGGCCACTGAGTTTAACATCTGTTGTAGTCAAGTTAATTGAATCACTACTGAAAAGAAGGATCATTGATTTTTTTAAAACACACAATTTGCTGGACCCAAAGCAGCATGGCTTTACTGAGGGCAGATCATGTCAGACTCATCTGATTACATTTTTTTTTACTATATCACTATTGTTTTAGACCAGGGCTTTGTTGTGGACTATTTTGATTTCAGCAAAGCATTTGATACAGTTCCACACAATGATATAATGAAAGGGTTGTACAAGCTAGGACTTAACTCTTAGGTGGTTCAGTGGAAATACAGTACATTTGGCTAAAGAATGGGTACCAGAGTGTGGTTGTAAAGGGGGTCACTCTGAACAGAGACCAGTCACTAGTGTACCAAAGGACTTTGTGCCAGGTCTTGTTCTATTTATCTTGTAAGTGATATAACTAAACATTTGTTGGGTAAGGTATATCCTTTCTTGATGACACATTGGTATGCAATAGGATTGATATCCCTGGAGGTGTCTGTAATAAAGAACATGGTTTGTATTGCTGGAAGATTGGTTATAAGCAGTATAAGCTTTAGTTCAATGATTCAAAGGCCGCATACACGCGATCAGTCCATTCGATGAGAACAGTCCTAAGGACCATTTTCATTGGTTAACCGATGAAGCTGACTGATGGTCTGATGTGCCTAGACACCATCAGTTAAAAAAACGATCGTGTTGGAACGTGGTGACGTTTACGTGTTTTAACACAACAACGTGCTGAAAAAAACGAAGTTCAATGCTTCCAAGCATGCGTCGACTTGATTCTGAGCATGCACGGCTTTTAACCGATGCTTTTGCATACTAACGATCGGTTTTGACCCATCGGTCAGGCGTCCATCGGTCAAATTTTAAAGCAAGTTCTCTTTTTTTTCAGCAGTTTTAGGAGGGTCATATCCACACCCAAGGCCAAGCCCAAGGGCACCCCCCCCCCAGACTGGGGCACTCCCTTAAAGGCCACGACAGCCTAACACTCCATCTCTAGCTTCAACCCGAACAACTTCTCCCCAGCTCGGCTGACCCTGAGTATATGAGGGTGCCTGCCCCCTAACAATCCAAGTTGGGGATTGGTTAGGGCCCTTAAAATACTCCAGGCAGCTCCAATTTACCTCCCCTCCTATTCTTCTAGAAGGCACCAGAACATTCATTCGAGAAGGGGGGGGGGTCTCAGTGATGCTGCCTGTGAGTCATCCAGCTTTCCCTGGATTTCTGCCCAACCCAGGACAAAACACAGACATGCTTTGCTGCCAGCCAAGCCTGCTTAAATTTACCTGCACTAGAAAAAAAAACAGATTTACTCTTCTAGCTACATAGGCATCTAGATGTGGTGAAGATGACTTACTGAAGTTCAAACCGAGCATCAGAATGGGAGAAGAAAGAAGATTCAAGTGACTTTGAATGTAGCATGGTTGTTGGTGCCAGACGGGCTGGTCTGGGTATTTCAAAAACTGCAAATTTATTGGGATTTTCATGCACAACTATCTCTAAGGTTTACAGAGAATGGTAAATTCCCTAAAAAATAAATAATATCCAGTGGGCAACAGTTACATGGATGAAAATGCCTTGTCAATGTCAGAGGAGAATGGACATACTGTTTTAAAATGATAGAAAGGCAACTCAAATAACCACTCATTACGACCACATGGCTTGCCACTCCTGTCTGCTAAGAACAGGAAACTGAGGCTACAATTCACACAGGCTCACCAAAATTGGACAATAGGAGATTGGAAAAATGTTGCTTAGTCTGATGAGTCTCAATTTCAGCTGCAAAATTCAGATGGTAGGGTCAGAATTTGGTGTAAACAACATGACAGCATGGATCCATCCTACCTTATATCAATGGCTGGTGGTGTAATAGTGTAGGGGATATTTTCTTGGCATGCTTTGGACCTCTTAGTACCAAATGAGCATAATTTAAACATCACGCCCTACCTGAGTAGTTGCTGACTGACCATGTCAATCCCTTTATGACTATAGTGAACCCATCTTTCTGATGGCTACTTCCAGCAGTATAACGCACCATGTCACAAAGCTCATATCATCTGAAACTGGTTTCTTAAACATGACAATGTGATCAATGTACTCCAATGGCCTCCACAATCACCAGATCTCAATCCAATAGAGCACCTATGGGATGTGGATTCACATCATGGATGTTCAGCCGACAACTCTGCACCAACTGTGATGCTATCATGTCAATATGGACCAAAATCTCTGAGGAATGTTTCCAACGCCTTGTTGAATCTATGCCATGAAGAATTAAGGCAGCTCTGAAGGCAAAAGGGGTCCAACCCTGTTCTAGAATGGTGTACCTAGTAAAGTGGCCGGTGAGTGTATATATCAATAAAAAGAAAGGAGCCGTCTCGATGGATGACTTGGTCTTTTTTCTGCTGTCGCTCTTCTGCATTTTAGCTTTGTAAATTGAGTCCACAATTGGATTACAGGCTAACACATGGAAAGGAATGAATGATATAACAGAAAATACGTCTGTAAATACAGCATATATAAATGCAATGACAAAATGGATGTACAGATTTCATTTATGCAAAACAGCATGCAATATATGTTCTTTATGGACCCCAAGTTTTTATTTACATAAGACATCTGGAGTCATTTTCATGTTACATCTGTCAGTTATGAGTCAATATAAAATTCCTTTATAATAATAGCAATTACTGGTGGTGAGAATGAGAAATTTTAAATTGCAGGTGACATTGATGTGAGCAACAGGAAGGGCATTTTATTATCCTTATAAAAATCAAGGGAGGAAGTAGTAAAAAGGAAACGAGTAAGACATAACCATTTTATTTCATTCCTTATGAGAAATCAAATCCTTTCAGCATTTCTACGGGTGTAGTATGAGGCAACCAAGTTCAATGGCACAGCACCCCTCATACTGCAAAGCACAGACATTTCAAAGGAAACAGATTGGTGATATATGTTTAAGGTAGACGGTGACAACACGCAATTCGAGAAATTCTAACCTGACAGTCACAGACAGGGAATGCCTTGTTATGTAAGGAATATTTTCCTAACCCGTGATGAAAAAAAAAATGTCGGTCAAGGACAAAATAGGTGGTTAGTACGTGGTTATGTCCTTATTGGCTAACCTGTGTTTATAATTACACAGCCTTTCAAGACTTGTTACATTCATCCTGGAGGCATCACTTTCTATGAAAATATAGAAATGTGGCCTTGTAAAGACAAAGAAGTGGTTCATATCCAGAGGTGATGGTCAAGCCATATTTGTTAAAAGCATGTGTAACTTTATGAGAACTCCTTAACCCCTTAATACCCATAGGTAATGGATCTAAACTCAGTGTGTGCTTGTGAAATCGGAATTGGAATTTCTGACAGCCTGAAGATTTTGAGGTACCCAATCATAAGATAACATTTAAGGAATACCTTGAGTGGCCGGTAGTAAAGTGAAAAAGCAGTGTGATTAAAATAAAATAAAAAAATGTGTTAGGCCGCGTACACACGATCGAATTTATCTGCTGAAACTGGCCCGATGGACCGTTTCAGCAGACATCTCCGATCGTGTGTACGGGCTAGCGGACATGTTTTCCCAGCGGACAAATTTCAAAGCATGCTTTGAAATCTGTCCGCCGGAGACATGTCCGTCGGATATGTCCGCTGGTTAGTACACTAACCAGCGGACAGAAATCTCAGCCATGCGTCGAATGGATTCAAAGCATGCGTGGAAGTATTTTACTTCCTGGAGTGGTGACGTGGCGGCGTCAACGTCACCGCCACGTCACCGCGTCCTCAGTGACGTCACCGCCACGTCACCGCGTCCCTGAGGGGATTTTCGTCCGATGGTGTGTACACGCCATCGGACCAAAATCCGATGTGACATGTCCGCTGGAAACGGTCTGTCGGACATGTTTGAGCGGACATGTCTCATCATGGCCTTAGATCCATTTGTTTTGGGCTTAAATTAAAAAAAATACTTGCCACAGAAATGTAATCATAAATAAATTATAAATTTTGTACTCTCCTATGGTAAAATTAAATAAGGCACACATAACAGAATTTATTTATTTGTAATTTAGAGCCTATTTATATATGCATTTTCACAAATTTCCATATATAGTATATATATTTTTCTTATTAAAATTAAATCCACTTATTTTGAGATCATGGGGTAGATTTACTAAAACTGGAACATGCAAAATCTGGTGCAGCTCTGCATAGAAACCACGAGGGCGTGGCCACGTGACTCGTCTGATCCATTCCAGTGTACTGCTCCCGGGACTCACTGCAGAAGCCAGCAGCTAATAGTGAGAGAGACGTACCTGTTATGTGATACATGCCATTTGTTTTTAAACCATTGTAAGCACATTTTATATAGGGGGATTGGCTTACTTATTAAACTTTTTACACTATGTGGAGCTTCCCTTTGTGTTTTCATACATGTCCGCACTGCTGCATGCATCAAACCACGGCTCATCACCACCTCATAACCCGAGAGGGACAGACTGCACTATTCAGAGAACTTTGTTCCAGGCACGTTTGATCAGGGGTTCGGTGAGTAGATTACAAACGGGAAAAAATCCCTAAAGAGTCTCTTAAAGGTGCAAATCCACAAATAAAGTATAATATTAACACAAAAAAAACTTAGTGATAAATCTTGGGGTGACTGATGGTCACAAAAAAAGTGTCTAAAACTAAATCCAAAAGTAATCAAAAAAAATTACTAAAAATAAGTGCCCTCTATGGCATGTGTAATATTGAAGGGATGATTTCAACTTCTTCCCTGAAGTTCGTGACTTCAGGGAAGTGTATAACTTAATGTCATCCGTGCCCAGTCTCCCAGAACTCTAAGGCCTCGTACACACGAGGCAATCTATTTGTTCAAATCGGTCTGCTTGGATTTTGGTTTGCTCGCGTGTACACACGAGCAAACCAAAATCCCCGCCAGCATACAGCGCGCTGACGTGTCGGTGACGCGGCGGTGACGTTGAAGCCGCCACGTCACCGCACCAGGAAGTAAAACACTTCCGCGCATGCGTCGAAATCATTCGGCGCGTGTGCGAGAAGACATGTCTGCTGGTTAGCGTACTAACCAGCAGACATGTCGGGCGGACGGGTTCCCAGCCGACAGATTGGTAAGCATGCTTTCAAATCTGTCGGCTGGCCAAATCCGTCTGCTCGCCCGTACACACGATCGAATCTGTCTGCTGGGATGGTCTAGCAGACCGTTTCCAGCAGACAGATTTGGTCGTGTGTACGCGGCCTAACATTTGTGCCACTAAATAGTGCATGTAGTATGGGTATAAAGGCCTCGAGGAGGGTATTTCACTGTTCTCTCCTGGTCCTCTCCAATGCTGTGTTTATCAGCCATTCGATTTTATTGATCCCACTGGTCCCAAAGGACCAAACCTAATGTTGTGCTCAGTGAAATAGGAGAGGAAAAGGAGAAAAGTAGTGAAATATTGTCTACAAGGTAGATAAGCTTTATTGGTGTATCATGTGGACTCTTACATTTAAATAATAAAGATAAGCATAGATGTAACCAAGACGTGGCTTTTGCAGCGTCGTCTTACGTCTCCTCTGGCTACTTCTGGTCTGGAGGAGACGTAAGATGGAACAGGGTAGTGAAGATAGAGTATATATGTGCAGCTAGGCAGGGAAGCAATAGAAAATGTGTGCCACTCAGGCGACAAGGGAATGCAATACTGTGTCCACCACTGTGCATGCAGGCCAGGGAAGGAGCTCATCTCGGCTCTAAACAACTGTTGAACAATGGATGAATCTGTGAAGCCGCATATCAAAGCAGACCTACTGGCAGGCCCAGACTGTGTAAAGAAACAGGCCCAGGGATTTTAGACTGAGCAGCCAATTCTTTCAGGGACTGGGGGGGGGGGGTCTAGGCATAGGCATTTGTGGGGGCTGTTGGTGATGAGATATTTTAAAGAGTCAGTCCTCCATACTGTAATGTAAAGGGGACACTATGGTATAAAGGGGGTTGCACCGTAAAGGGACACTGTAATGATGACAGTTCCCACTTTATAGTGCAGTACCCTTTATACCACAGTGCCCCTTGCAATCATGGCCCCCCTTTCTCTCTAATCATAGTGTCCCCTTTTTACTCTCTTCTTAATGTGTTCAATGTACAGATCTCCAAATCCTCCTCCCTCCTGCCCCCTGCTCCCCTACATTAATGTCTGCACAGCTCCCCCCTACATTAAAGTCTGCAGAGCCCCCCTTACATCACAATCCACAGAGTCCCCTTTACATCCAAGGGGGATGGAAGGCACTGTATGTTGATCCTTGGTTTTTGGAGGGTCCTACCTGCTTTTCGTGCAGCCTTCTAAGAATTTTCTTAATGTTTGAAAACTTATATTTTTTAAATGTATAGATTGCTAATGCCATCATATAATTTCTGTGGGCACTTAAGAGCCTGACACATGTGTAGTAGATTAATGCATACATACATACAGAAATAAAACAGAGAAATACATAAACATTCATTGCTGTTCTGCTTAAAATACAGATCCCTTGGCTGCTATACTTATAAATATACAGCAAGTATCCAGAACTCCAGATACTTGTTCTAGGTCCCAACTTAAGCTGGCCATGCACTAGTAGAATTTCATTCAAAATTGTTAGTCTTCACAACATTCTTTTGAATTTCTAATGGTTAGTGGAGTCAAATCGTTTTAGACTATAGTGATAAGGATATTTATAGGTGCAAGATAGAATTTTTATTAAAGGAACAAACATTTTTGTTTGAGAAATTCCATTCATATAAAAATCGAAGCTTGAATGCAAATTGCTTTGAATGATTTTTGCCAAGTTTCTGTTGCCATTATAGAATGTACTGATGAGATTTTTCATATGAACATTCAAAAAATTACCAGTGTATGACCAACTTTAGAGTAGTTAAAGTGATTGTAAAGTCTTGCTTTAAATACAAACATGTTATAGTTACCGTCCCTGTTGCAGTGGATTTGCACAGAGCAATACGGATCCCCCTCTTCTCGGGTCCCTCTTTGCTGCTCCTAGCCCCTCCCTCCTGACGAGTGCCCCCATAGACCAGCAGCACCACTAAAATACTGTAAAGTCCTACTTTTCCTGCAGTCCTTAACCCTTTAATGACTAGAAGTCATTCATCCGCAGATGCTTGAAACAAATATAACAGTGTCAATATGTACCTGTTAAATTAGCAATAGATCTATAACTAATTTGCCGACTGCAACAGAACCCTGCAGCACTCCGTGCTTCCATCAGTACACAGCCTCCTCCAGTCTGAACATCAGATATTACAGCCCATATATTGTAACTAAGAACCAGGTTAGACTAGCTCAGTTACACAGCTTGAACATGGAATGATTTATTGGACAAGTATACAGCCATTTTATACACTAGAAAAGTATGTCATGACCCATAGCTAATCCTATCCACCTGGATGACTGAGATGTCACATTGCAGAAGGCTTCCCGACTTCAATCTAACTGCAGACAATACACATTATCATAAGCATAAACACAGCAAACCTTCAAACAATAGCAGAAGACCTAATTGCAATTAACAATACAAACAGTGATCTCCCCCCTCCTCAGCCTAGTAGGCAACAGACTATAACAGGAGTAGATTATTTGGCTCCTACACAGTTCTAGATGCCTGTGATAAGCCCTTTCAATTAACATGTTGGGTTAAGAATCAAACAAACTGGGGGCGTGTCCAAGATGGCCACCGGAGCAGACGTGCAGTGAAGGAGCTCCCGCTTGTTCTCCGGCAAATAACCTTCTTTCCCTGCAGAGAAACGATCCCGCTCCGTTTGTGGCGGTGTGGTGCTCGGCGGAGAGCGGTATGACCAAGGGGAGAGGCTCCCTGTCCTCCCGAAAGACCCCGAAGGCTATCCCTGCTACTGCAGTGCCGAGCTCCCGCTCGGCAACCAACATGGCATCACAGACCGAGGACGCTGAACCCGGGGATTTGGGCAAGGAGCAATCCAACTTTGAGGCCCTGATGCAGGCTATTACCGACTGCCAGACGGCTCTCACCGGCAAGATTGAACATGTACAGATGGACATTGGTCTTATCCGCAAAGACATGGACACCTTTCGCTCCCGCCTGACTGAAATGGAGCGCCGCGTGTGGGACGCTGAGGACACGGTCCGGGATCATGCGGCCTCACTCCGTACGTTACACATCAGGGTCAAGGCCCTGGAGACACGCGCAGAGGACGCAGAAAACAGAAACAGGCGCAATAATCTTCGCATAGTCGGCCTGCCTGAGGGAGCGGAGGGGGCTGACCCCACTACCTTTACAGAGCGCCTGCTACGTACTCTTCTCCCCTCTGCGGCCTTCTCACAGTTCTTTGTGGTGGAGAGGGCTCATAGGATGCCAGCTGCCCGAGGTCCCCCGGGAGCCCCACCACGCACCTTCATCCTGAAATTGTTGAACTTTAGGGACCGGGACCTAGTACTACGTGAAACCCGGAAACTTGACCAACTCCGCTATGAAGGAGCAAGGCTGATGGTGTTTCCCGACTATTCAGTGGACACCCAGAAGCAGCGCCGCTCGTTTGTGTGAAGCTGAATCTCAGGAACCGCAAGATTAAATACAGCATGCTGTTCCCGGCTCGTCTGCGCGTTCAAGATGGAGAGACAGTCCGTTTCTTTACTTCCCCTGAGGATGCTTCGCGCTGGCTGGAAACTTTGCCCCGGCACTGACTGTCACTGTGCCTATGCTGGTATGTCTTCTGTTTATTCCCCCCCCCCCTTTTTTTTTGCTGACGTTGGGCTAACTTTCCTGATCGGTACGGCTGCTGGACTCCCCTGGCCTGCTCCTGCTGTTTTACCCCCTCCTGACTCTTTCCCCGGGTTGAAGTATGGAGCCCAGGCATTAACTCATGCCCTGATGTGAGGATATCACGGGTATGACCTGTGAGACCTTTCTGTTTGCCCAACCTGTTTGCAGCCAGACGAGGGAGACAGCCCTCCTCTTCATTTTGTTCCCTGTTCTACCGGGCCGAGATCCCGATTGGCAACGTCTCTAAGTTACTATGCCCCCGGAGCCGTATGAGTCTCCGGGAGATTGACCCCTTGTTCTCCTCTGCAGGGAGCGTCTATCCTCATTCTACAATGGAGAACTTCTTGCATGTACAGTGACACTCGGGTGTCCTTTTGTTCATATCCCCTGTTGGCGATAGCCATGGTTATTTTCGGGAAGGAAGCACGCCGAAGTTTGGGGGGTGGTGCAGGGTGGGGGGACGGGACAATTTGTTGGAGTACCTGTTTTTACTCCCTATTGATTATGTACTGCAGCTATACTGATGTCACACTGAATCTTTGTGGTTCTTCGTTTAGACATGTACCTAACTATGCTTTGCTATCAATACATGCTGTGCGGGGTGCCCCTGGGGGGGATCTCTCATGGGTACCTATTGTACTGTTGCTATCTGGTAGACAATTGTGTTCTGTAAGGGCTGGGATTCATCCTTGCCCTGCTATATATTTGATGCATTGGACTTATGGCTCCGTTAACTATTCTGTCTTGGAATGTTAGGGGCCTAAACTCCAAGATTAAAAGGTCCCTGGTTTTCAACTATTTAAAGAAATATAGTCCCTGCATTTGTATACTTCAGGAGACTCATCTATTGGGGGGCAGGACGCTGGCTCTCCGGAAGCCATGGGTTGGGGCATGCTATCACTCCACCTACTCTACCTATTCTAGGGGGGTCAGCGTCTTGGTCCACAAGTCACTTGAGTTCACCCTCCTTGATCTCCATCTTGACCCGGAGGGGAGGTACGTGGCGGTCCATGCAATGTGTGAGGGCCTTGAGCTACTGGTTGTAGGGATCTATGTGCCTCCCCCGGCCACGGTAGCAGTGCTAGGGAAGCTCACTCCGATTCTGGCGTTGTACCCGTCGGCCGGAGTGGTACTTGCTGGGGATTTTAATATGGCCCCTAACCCGGGCATGGACAGGCTTGGTACGGGAGCAGCCGGGGACTCCCCTCTCTCCCACTGGGCAGAAAATTATGGGTTCACGGATGTATGGAGGATGAGGCCTCCGGACAGGAGGCAATTTACTTGCCACTCGGTCACGCATGCCTCCTTCTCCAGGATTGACTTGGTGTATGCCACTGACTCCCTGCTCTCCCGAGTTCGGGAAGTGGAGATTCTGTCCCGTGGAATATCGGATCATGCTCCACTTCTCCTTACCTTGGGGACTGATACACCGGCGGGGTCCACGCTGTGGCGGCTCTCTGGCTATTGGGTCGCGGATGAGCGGGTGATCCCCCTGGTGGAGGGGGAATTGGGAGAATACTGGTCGCATAATGAGGGCACTGCTTCACCTCAGGTGATATGGGACGCCTTTAAGGCCTATGCTAGGGGACAATACAAAACTGCGATCGGGCGGGTCAGGAAGGACTCCACGCTTGCACTTGTAGAGGCGGAGGGAAGGGCTGCCAGGCTGGAGGAGAGCTATGTGGCAGATCAGAATGCCCTGACGTATGACATGCTGAGGTCCCTTCACAGGGAGATATCCCTATTACGAGTTGCGTCCACTAGGAAGCAACTACTTTCCCAGTCACAGAGGATCTTTGAACAGGGGGAAAAGACCGGTCGGTTGCTGGCCTGGTTGGCCCGGGAACGCTCTTCTGTATCGCACATCGCTCAGATTAGGGATGACAAGGGGGAGTGCCATTGTGACCCTTTGGGTATCAACGCGCAATTTGCACAGTACTATGAGCGCCTTTATACCTCTAGGGCGGCCTCCACTTTGGATAGTTTGGGAGATTTCCTGGATCGGGTTGACCTACCGCAGCTATCTACCAATGCCCGTGCTATGTTAGATGCCCCTATTACTCTCAAGGATGTACAGGTAGCGATGGCCGCGCTCCAATCAGCAAAGACCCCGGGTCCTGATGGCCTCCCGGCCGAATTTTATTAGGCAAATGCAGACCTCCTGGCCCCTAAGTTCCATAAAATGCTTCTGTCCATGCTGGGGGAAGGCTGTCTGCCTCCTTCTATGGCGGAGGCAATAATAGTAGTCATACCTAAGCCCAATAAAGACCCCACGTCCTGTGCTTCGTACCGTCCTATCTCCCTCTTGAATGTAGATGCCAAGCTTACCACTAAAATTCTCTCCAATAGATTAAACTCGATAATTTTATCCCTAATCCATGGCGATCAGACTGGCTTCATGCCAGGCAAGGGCACGGACATCAACCTACGTCGCCTCTATACAAATATATCCTGGGTGGGGGGAGGGGACTCTCCGGGTGTGGTGGCCTCACTCGACGCCGAGAAGGCTTTCGACTCGGTGGAGTGGGACTTCTTGTGGCAGGTTCTTGAACGCTTTAATTTTGGCCCTTAATTTATTTTGTGGATCTAGCTACTCTATAGAAACCCCTCTGCTAGAGTCCGCACGAATGGCATGCTTTCCCCCCCCCTTTGCCTTAGGTAGGGGCACCAGGCAGGGGTGTCCACTGTCCCCGGGGCTGTTCGCCCTGGCGATGGAGCCCCTGGCTGTTCTCCTTCGCTCGTCTCCGGCGGTCAGTGGGATCCAGGTGGGTCCGGTACTTGAGAAACTCTCCCTGTATGCGGACGATGCACTGCTGTACCTCCCGGATGCGTCTGTTTCCCTGGCGGCGGCTTTAGAGATAATTGATCAGTTTGGCTCCTTCTCCGGAATTCGAATCAATTGGGCTAAGTCAACTCTATTCTCCCTATCCCGGACAGTGCCCCCCTTGGACCCACAGACCCCGTTGACCTTGGTCCCCAAGTTCAGATATCTGGGAATCGAGGTCCAGAGGGACTCATCCCAGTACCTGACCGATAATGTATATCCGATCTACCAGCAACTGACTGCCAAATTTCAGGCCTGGAGGTCTCTCCCCTTGTCACCCGTCGGGAGGATCAACCTCCTTAAGATGACGTTCCTCCCTAAGTTCCTTTATGCATTCCGAAATACCCCGGTTCCCATCCCTAATTCCTTCTTTCAGAAATTAGATCAGGCGGTGACCACGTTTGTGTGGGGGGGGCAGGCCCCTAGGGTTGCCCGTTCCACTCTACAGCTTCCCCTGTCGTTGGGGGGCTTGGCGCTCCCCTGCTTCAGACTATACTACTGGGGGGCGGTGGCTGTCACGGTGCGCTGGTGGTTCTCCCAGCCCCGATCCAACCCTGCGGTCAACCTGGAGGCTGCGGTGCTGGGCTCATACTCGGCGCTGAGCGATTTAGTGTTTAAGGGACCTAAAGCACATCCCGAGCTGACGACTCCCATGTGTACAACTATTAGAGTTTGGAGTCAGATCACGACCAAACTTGGTGAGCCAGGTACCATTTCCCCACGCACGCCGCTGTGGGGTAATCCCTGATTACCCCATCTGCTGACTGTTCCAGACCCAACATTGTGGGTGCGCTGTGGGATCACAGTCTTGCGCCAGGTCATGTCCGGGGGTCAGATCCTACCATATGACACGTTGAAAGACACCTTCCAATTGCCCCCTAGGATGTTTTTTCGCTATCTACAATTAAGGCACGCGGTGCAGGCTCAGTTCCCTGGAGGGGCCGAACTGCGGTCACATAGCGTGGAGACGTTCTTGTTCTCTAGTGGAGTGGACCGCATTCTCTCCTCTCTATATCTTAGACTGACTTGTGGGGGAACGGATGGTGGGTCTAGGCTATATGATAAGTGGAGGGAGGACTTGCCAGCCCTGGCCGCGGATGATTGGGAGGAGGGACTTCAGCAGTACATTCCCCTTATGATCTCAGCAAGGGACAGATATATCCAGCTTAAGTTTCTCCATAGGGCATATTATACACCGGTGAGACTTGCACAAATCTACCCATCCCAATCTGATAGGTGCCCTAAGTGTACAACAGATCTGGGCACATTTCTGCATGTTGTGTGGGCCTGTCCTGCCATTCAGAAATTTTGGTCCGAGGTGCTCGGGGTGATCAATGCAGTAGGTGATCTACAACTTGACCTGAACCCAATTGTATTGCTCCTTGGTGTATGTGATAATATTATACCCAACACGCACAAACGGCTGTTTGTATTCTACACCTCCTTTTATGCTAGGAAGGCAATCCTGCTCAAGTGGAAGCAGCCAGACCCCCCTACGGTCTCCCAGTGGAGGGCTCTGGTAGACGCTACTCTGCCTCTGTATAAACTTACATACATGAATTGTAAATGCCCACAGAAGTTTGAAAATATATGGGGTGCCTGGGCCAAGGAGTGACCTCACTCCCCCCTTCTTCCTCTTCCTCTCCCATCCCTGGTCTGACTTTCATATCCTCCTGCCTCCCCCCCTCTCCCTCTGCTCCGCTTACTCACCTCCTTACACCCTTTCTTTCTTTCCCCCCCGGCTGTCCCTCTTGGGTCCTCTGCCACTGCTCCTTATCCTGCTCCTTCAGTAACTGTGTAGGTACTGCTGATATGAATGTACATGTGATGACCAGTTTCTCAACCATTATACTGTTTCTGATTCCATTTCTATGTGATGTAATCTGCTGTGTATAGCTGCAAAGTGTTAATTTTGGTGTTTGTTGTATGTCTTTATACTTCTCCTTTTGGAGACAAATAAAAACTTTTCTGTTAAAAAAAAAAAAGAATCAAACAAACTAGGAATAGTCTTTATTTATATCCTGAGAGATATTGTGGATAAATATTACTGTTCCATTCTAGATAACCACCTTCTTATTATCCATTAAACAGCTGTCCATCATTTTTCTCAGTCACCCTGTGCCCCTAATAGACACAGGGGTAAATTAGACATAGGAGGTGTATGCGGAGCTGAAACAAGGGTTTCACAGCTTCTCCAAGGGATTCTGGGTTCCACGCCCCCCCCCCCGCCCAAAGTGACTCCCGTCACACCTACCCAAATGTTTTCCTTTGTTTCTTTAAGACACATAATGCTTTTATTTAGAATAATGTTTTAATAAATCCCCTGCTATATTGTATTACAGCTTGACAAATGGACAAAAATGTTAACATTTTGTTAGTTAAATTATTTATTACTGTATTTTTAAAACATATATTATTGTTCAGTTCACAGAGAATACAATTATGAGACAACAAGAGTTATAGAAATGTGTTTATAGAAAACATTTAATTAAACATTTATAAACATAAACATTTTAAAAACAAGGTCAACGCAAAATATCATTAGTTTCCCTTAAAAAAGGCTACTGTTTTGTTATAATTGTATTTCTGCATTTCTGGGTACCTTTGGACTTTTCATCGCTTTTGAACAGTTATCCCTTTTAAAAGCATGACTGTTTATTCCTTTGCTAAAAAAGTACTAGTTCAAAGTGTGAAATCTTGGATAACTGTTTTCTTCTACATAGATTTGTAGTTCATTTTCTAAGAATCCGCTGTAAATGTGTATGTGGGGAAAATACAGATCAGAAGTTTATGTTCTTCTTTTCTTTTTTCTTTTCAAGATACTATGCTATCTGCTGCCAGCCTCTGGTTTACAGGAACAAAATGACCCCTCTGAGGATAGCATTGATGCTTGGTGGTTGTTGGATCATCCCAACATTTATTTCATTCCTCCCAATTATGCAAGGATGGAACAGCATAGGCATTCTGGACTTGGTGAGTTAATAAAAAGTTGTCTATGCAATAAGTAAAGTTAAACATAATGTGAGTTTAGATATTTTAAAGTGGTCTGTATTTACAATGAATTGTAAGGATGTAATGCGCTATAAATGGCTCCTGAGAGTTACAGAAGCTTCTTTCAAGTATCATGGACCTGTTCTTCTTAAAGCGGGGTTCCAACCACAATTAGCATTTTTTAAATGTATGTCCTTTCATAATGCGTTTTTATAATATAAATTTGGTTACTTACTATTTTACAATCCGCCGCCGCTCTGCATAGTTATTCAAAAAAGATAGTTTATAAAACTATGTCCACACCATTGTTTTGCTTGTGGGCATTGTGAAGCCCACAAGCACTTACTTCCTGGAAGTCTTGGATGGGGAGTGATAATTGGGTAGCGCACTGCATCCTGGGAAATGATGGCACACATTTCCCAGGAGCATTAGCGTGCTGAGGAGCTGAGGGAGATGATGTCAGAATCCTAGGTGATTCAGAAGGCAGATTTCGTGGGACCGCATAGCAACAGGCATTTCCAGATGAGTAAAACATTTTTATTTTTTTATTTTTAAGGTCTAATGAGCACAATTATGAAAAAAAAAATTGGGGTGGAAACTCCACTTTAAATATAACTCTGTATTTTAAAAATTGTCTCTTTTTTACTTATTTGCAAAAAGAAAAAACAGACAATGGGAAAAATAAAAACAAACATTTCTTGGTGGCAGTACAAAATGTTCAAATACATGCACCCACAAATACAAATAAAACTAAATGAAATTATCCTGATTCCTAAAAACAAAATATAAACATACTGAACCTCAAAAAAGTCAATTACAAATCAAGCAAATGTTGTTATTTTTTGTTCCAGGTGTACATGGAAATTTTGGTTGAGATGGGGCATGGGTAAAAGACAACATTATTGTACCAGTATAGAGGACTTCTTTAGTTCTCATCCATTTGCTTTATTGACCACAGTGTTGCAAACTGTGTCTTCATGCTTCATCTGTAATGGTGTCATGCAACTGAGGACAGTAGAGAAAAAACATATTTCTTCTTCTCAGCATAAAATGTCTTCCTTGTAAGCACACAACTGTGAAATCAATCTGTATATTAAAGGCTTTTAATGAAAAGCACCTAAACCATAATATAATTTACCATTAGAATTACCATAAATTTAAATAATCTCAAAAACAAAATGTGCCAACCTGTAGCTACTCAAATACAAGCCTGAGGCAGGATATTTAATAATAAAATTGACAGCTCAGTGAAGCATTCTTGAAACAAAGAAGATACAGAACTGACAAGCATCTACAGTAGCAGGAGTAGCTGAGAAAGATAATGTAGACATACGGTACTTATATAAATGTCTAACATTACGCCTCTAAATTTTTAAGATCTACCGCACTCTGAATAAAAAACTAGTATACTATTATAAAATTAAAACTTACACAAATTACTAAAGAGGGTGTTTTGACCTACATTTGTTGCAACGGAGGGCGAAAGGGCAGCTACCATGCCACCAAGTATCCAACACCCTGTCTGTCACACCCACCTGTTCCATGTTCCAGCACCTAGTCTTGCCCTAAGTGTGCAGCTATTGTCATTGTGTATCTGCTGGCACTGCAGCCAAACAAAGAGGGGGTGCTATCTTAGGCCGCGTACACACGATCGAACATATCTGCTGAAACTGGTCCGCAGACCAGTTCCAGCCGACATATCCGATCGTGTGTACGGGCTAGCAGACAGGTTTCCAGCAGACAAAAGTTTTAAAGCATGCTTTAAAACTTGTCTGCTGGAAAGCTGTCTGTCGGACATGTCCGCTGGTTAGTACGCCTAAAATCTCCCGCATGCGTAAAAAGGATTCGACACATGCGTGGAAGCATTTTACTTCCTGGTTTGGTGACGTGGCGGCGTCAACGTCACCGCCACATCACCGTGCTGTCTGTCCGCGGGGATTTTGGTTTGATCGTGTGTACACACATCAGACCAAAATCTCCCAGGAGACATGTCCAATGAAAACGGTCCGTTGGACCGTTTTAATCGGATATGTCTCCTCGTGTGTACGCGGCCTTAGAGGACTAGCATGCTGGTTGCTTACCGTTCACACAGCACATTCACACACTAGCAGCTGGATCCCCTGTGTTCCTAAGTGACTTTTGCAGTGTTTTCCAGTGTCTTCCAGTGTTTCTATATGGCCTTTAATGTACCCAGTGTCTTTTCAGTCTGTACTCAGCTTTTTGACCATGTGTACCCCAGTTTTCTCCCTGCTTCGGTGATCCCATGCCCACCTGCCTACAACCTGCTCCAGTGTGATCCTGTGCAATCGCATCATCACATTGCTGCAGTGATCCTCTGCACCCACTGCGTACTCCATGCACTTCAGCTTGCAACTGGCTTCCAGTAGCCTCATGTGACTCACAGCATTCCAGCCTGCCCACTGTAACCTTGTGAGTTCCCATGAGCATCTATCCTGCTTCCAGTGCTCTAGTGTGTCCCTGTGAACTCTAGTCTCAACCCTGTCCCTGTAACCCTGTGCACTCCTGTCTGTGTTCTGCACCAGTGACCCTTTGACTCCTACCTAGACCCTACTTTAGTCCTGAGGTCCCAGAATTTCTATGCTACAAGGGACGCATCCCTGCGTAATTGTTCTCAGTCTCCAGTAATCTGCCTGCTCAAGTAAGTCAGAGGGCCGCAACCTGGAGGCCATCAGCAGTCAAACCCACCTCCACAACGACTTGCCGACTGTGCTATAGTCCAGTGTTTTACAACCTTTTTTTTTTTACCAAGGCACCCTTTAAAATCCAAAAATGTGTAAAAAAATTGAATTGTTACTTAAATCAATGGGATACTTGAGCTTGGGACGATTCACACAACCTACAGTCCCTGTCTTGTCTATAACCCGGGGACTGCCTGTAGTCTGAAAGATGATGTTATGGCGGGTAAATAGATACCTAACATGTCATACTTTAAAATTACGCACACTCGTTGAATGGTGACAAACTATGGTAAAAATCTCCATAAGCAACGCTTTAAAAAAACCTTTACAGGTTACATGTTTGAATCTAAAGAGAAGGTCTAGCACTAGAATTATTGCACTTGCTCTAACATGTGTGGTGATGCCTCACATGTGTGGTGTGAATACTGTTCACATATGCGTGTGTGCCTTGCTTATCCACTTGAAAGTGCCAACAGGTGTAATGTAGTTTTTTTTTTTTTTAAACACCATGCCTGCAGCCTGCAGTAAAACTATTACACATGTTTCACATGGAAAATGACAGGTACAAATACTGTACCCGTGTCTCTTCACTGTTCTTCCACCTCTACTTTACTCACGTTCTTCTTCCCCTCAGTGAAAAGTGCGCCAGCCAGAGTCCTCTGGCAGCCATGGCTCACATGTGACACATAGCAGCACGTGCGCCCGACCCTCCCATAGCAACCGATGATGTATTCAGTTGGCAAGACGCTTTCGGGAGGCCCGCACAGCTTCCCGAGTGCCTGTTGCAGCGGCAAGTGAGCTTTACACAGCGGACCGGCACCGCTGTAATAACGAATATTAACCAAGTGGCCAGAAGTAGTTGTGACATCAGATAGCTGACATATTGGGGGTAATTTTGCCGCAGCACACCTGGGGACTCTTCACGCCACACTCTAATATGGAACATAACAGACATTAAGAATCATATCACAGAGAACATCATGTAAGCATTGTTGAAAGTGGATACATACCAGTTCAGTATATCTTTCAAGTTACCGTAATTGTCAGATAATAAAGTAAAAAATATTAACGTAAGAGCAAAAGATTGAGCAATAAAAATCACCATCCCCCTAACAGCATAGAAGTTCTTGTCTTCCTCAAATTAAGGGAATCCATTGCCGCCCCCTGGCCCTTAGAACTAGTGTCCCCACTTGAAAATTTCAGGACGGGTCTTACACAGCAAGGGGTGTGGCCTTGACAGGAAGGGGTGGGTCATATTTAAAGTAGGGGGTGCACACGTTTAGGCCTAGGGCAGCATAAAACCTAAATACACTACTACATCGGGGTACTGCCTTGGCTGGGACTTGAAGCAAGGACTGTAGAACCGCAGGGCAGAAATGCTAACCACTAAGCAACTATAATAGCTTACGCCTAAGAGAACAACATTCTTGCTCCTCTTCTTTAGTGTCAATATATTAGTTGTCTAATTATCATGCAGCAGCTTTTCTGTTAATTTAAAAGATGTTTTCCAGTTACTGCTAATCCTGTTACAGAAAGTAATTTTACCTAAAATATTGACAATTATAAATCCAGACCAAGAACTCTGAGTCACTCCACTGATAGCACGTTGGTTTAATAGTTTCCTTACACTTTGTTCTAGGCTTCTTCCATAAATACTGCACGTTTAAATTGTCAGATAAGCATTAAATTAATTTTAGAAATGCATTCAACTGCTGATACTTATAAGAATGAGTCATTGAAATGAACCAGAACCAGGATGTTAAAGGCAAAATCAAAGCCTTCTCTACTATCATAGTCTAGGCAAACACTTGGATCTGTGTGATTGACAGTAGGAACAAAGGGAGAGAATCTGGAGGATTATTATTAACAGGGCTAAAGGGAGTGCAGCACGCCTAGCAGAATGTTCCCGGGAACTGTTACTTCCCCTCTTACTCATTCCTGAAGTTTTATTCACAAGAAGAATCACACAGAACAAATTAAATTGAACTTATTACCTGTTCGTTTTTTTGTGATGCATTAAAGGATTTGAATATACCTGTGACAGGCAATTTACATTTTTTAGCAGATAGCTATTTAAATAATTAAATAGTAGTTTTAGCAATATTATCCCATTTTGTAACTGAGAAATGCATTGTTGTATGATTTAAACCCTATTTTTTCTTCAATTTACATTTTGTGTTGAGGACTGTGTATACTCAGTAGGTCATCAGGCTTTAAAGCAAGAGTTCTGGTTACAGTACAATCATTTTATTCTTTACAGCCAAAAGTGCAGTGCAGACATTTTTATAATTTTGTTTTCACTTTGTCATTATGGGGTACTGAATGTAAATTAATGAGAAAGAATTTATTTAAACAGTAGTATCAGGCTGTAACATATTAACCACTTAAGACCCAGACCAAAATGCAGGTAAAGGACCTGGCCAGTTTTTGCGATTCGGCACTGCATCTCTTTAACTGACAATTGTGCGGTCGTGCGACGTGTCTCCCAAACAAAATTAGCATCCTTTTTTTCCCACAAATAGAGCTTTCTTTTGGTGGCATTTTATCACCTCTGTGGTTTTTATTTTTTGCGCTATAAACAAAAATAGAGCGACAATTTTGAAAAAAAAACACTATTTTTTCCTTTTTGCTATAATAAATATCCCCCAAAAATATATAAAAAAATATATTTTTTCCTCAGTTTAGGCCAATATGTATTCTTCTACCTATTTTTGGTAAAAAAAATCGCAATAAGCGCTTATCGATTGGTTTGCGCAAAATGTATAGTGTTTACAAAATAGGGGATAGTTTTATTGCATTTTTAATTAAAAAATTTTTTACTACTAATGGCGGCGATCAGTGATTTTTTTCGTGACCGCAACATTATGGCGGACACATCGGACATTTTTGGGACAATTGTCATTTTCACAGCAAAAAATGCTATATAAATGCATTGTTTACTGTGAAAATGACAATTGCAGTTCATATGTGTTTCTAACTGTAGGGGGGCGGGGCTGGACGTGTGACGTGATTGTGTTTCCCTATATCAGGGAACACATGATTAATGACAGTGCCACAGTAAAGAATAGGGAAGCTGTGTTTACACACAGCTCTCTTCATTCTTCAGCTCCGGGGACCGATCGCGGGACTCCAGCGGCAATCGGGTCCGCGGGTCCCTCGGCCACGGAGCTTCGGACCGGGTCGTGGGTGCGTGCCTGCACTTAAAGAGGACGTACAGGTACATGCGTGTGTCCAGCCGTGCCATTCTGCCAACGTATATGTGCAGGAGGCGGTCCTTAAGTGGTTAAAATACAAAAATGTTAAGGGGGTTCTGAATACTTTATGAATGCACTGTATATGGGCACCCTCTCGCATTTTTTTTCTTTCATTCTCTATTTAGAAGAAGCTGCATATCATGTCCTTTCAACACAGACATAACATTGTGAAATGTAACAGATTATGTACACAAACATAAATGGAAATATAAATCCATCAAAGGCACTGCTCTCATTCACAGTGATGGATCAAGATCAGGCTCTAGTAAATATAAGGGTGGGCTGGGGAGGTGGATCCTGCAGCATAGAATGATTTTTACCTTAATGCAGAGCATGCATTCAAGTGATTGTTTTAAATAAAATACCTCCTCTGTGCAGTTGCACAGAGCAGTCCTGATCCTCCTCTTCTCGGGTCCCTCTTTGCTGCTCCTGGCCCCTCCCTCCTGTTGAGTGCTGCCACAGCAAGCAGCTTGATATGGGGGTACCCGAGCCAAGTCACAGATCCCTGTGTCCATTTAGACACAGAGCCCCAACCTGGCTCTGCCCCTCCTTCCCCTGATTGGCTAACTGACTTTGATTGGGCTGGGTTTAAGCCACCTGCTTATTTGGCTTACTGTCCGGTAAGCATGTTTTTGATAAGGTGTTAATATAATTTCTTAAAGAAGAATTGAGTACACCATATTTGCTTCCACTTGTGCACAACATTGGACTAATCTTTGGACTATTATCCGTGCAATGTTCTCCTTTCCATTTGATTGACAGCCGTGGGAGCCAATAGAGTCAATGCTGTGTCTCAGCCAATCAGAAGAAGAGTCCCAGATGGCTAAAACACTCGTAGCCATCGCTGGACAGAGATGGGGCTCTGGTGAGTATTAGGCTGGGGAGGCTGCTACATACAGAAGGCTTTTTATCTTAATACATAGAATGCCTTAAGATAAAAAAAACTCTGCCTTTTTACTTTAAGGTAAAACCCCCTAGGCCTGTAGAACCATTTTAACGCCATAAATGCTTTTATAGGTGACTGACACCAATTTCCATAGAAAAACTCTGCAATCTTATAACAATTTCCATTTTAATGTCCATGATTTTGGAAGTCAAACGGGCAGTGTTAGGTGTGATAATCAGTCTTCCGCAAACTTCTCCATTATACTGTATGCTAATGCAACATCATAGCTGCACAATGGCTTCACATTCTTAAGCCATCATGTATACTGGATGTTTGGCCATCTTTCTTAGAAGCTTTTCCTCCTGGCAGCAGAAAAAAAGGCTTGGCACTTGTAAACATATGTAACGCATTTAAGCACAGCAATTGCTTGGGCATTCATTCATTTCATTGGCAAGAATATTAATTTAATTTGTTTAACCACTTGCCTACTGGGCACTTTCACCCCCTTCCTGCCCAGGCCATTTTTCAGCTTTCAGCGCTGTCACACTTTTAATGATAATTGCGCGGTCATGCAACGTTGTACCCAAATTACATTTTTATAAATTTTTCCCCACAAATAGAGCTTTCTTTTGGCGCTATAAACAAAAGAAGAGGGACAAGTTTGAAAAAAAACACAATATTTTTTACTTTTTGCTATAGTAAAATATCCATTTTGTTTTATTATTCAAATTTTTCTGAGTTTAGGCTGATACGTATTCTTCTACATACCGTATTTATCGGCGTATAACACGCACTTTTTCCCCCCGAAAATCGGGGGCCAATGCAGGGGTGCGTGTTATACGCCAATAGCGTACCTCAGAGCTGTCATCTCCTCTCCGTTTCCTCGGCTTTCACTTTACACACACAGTCCAGCCTCCGCCACTGCCATTGGACCAGTGTTCTGCCTATCACAGTATCTGGTCCAATGCCGATGGCGAATGTGGGACTGTGTGTGTGTAACGTGAGAGCCGAGTGCAGAGGAGATGACGGCTCAGTGATTTCCTGATTCAGGCTGCTGGTGTGGGAGATGGTGAGACTGCAAATTATATTAGTTCAAAAAGGCATTATTGACAATAATCAGGCTGCATTGAGGACTTTATTTGTGCAGCATTGATCAGGCTGCATTGCGGACTTTATTTTGGCTGCAGATGGACATTGATGGTCACTGACCCTTAATTTGCTTCAAAGTTGTTTATTAAAAAAATATGTTTTTTCCCTGAAACTTCCCTCTTAAAATTGGGATGCGTGTTATATGCCAGCGCGTGTAATATATGCCGATAAATATTTTTTTTTTTGTAAAAGAAATTGCAAAAAGGGTATATTGATTGGTTCGCGCACAAGTTATAGGGTCTACAACAGGGATCCTCAAACTACGTCCCTTCAGCTGTTGCAGAACTACACATCCCATGAGACATTGTAAAACTCTGACATTCACAGACATGACTAGGCATGATGGGAATTGTAGTTCCTGAACAACTGGAGGGCCATAGTTTGAAGACCCATGGTCTACAAAATAGGGGATAGATTTATAGCATTTTTATATTTTTTTTTTACTAGTAATGGCGGCGATCGGCGATTTTTATCATAAATGCAATATTGCGGTGGACACATCGCACACTTTTGACACATTTTTGGGACCACATTTATACAGCAATCCCTGCTATAAAAATGCATTGATTATTGTATAAATGTGACTGGCAGGGAAGGGGTTAACACTAGGGGCGATCAAGGGGTTAATGTATTCCCTAAGGAGTGATTCTTACTGTGGGGGGAGGGGAGTGACTGGGGGAGGTGACCGATGGTTGTCCCTATGTACAAGGGACACACCATCGGTCCCCTCTCCCTGACAGGACGTGGATCTGTGTGTTTACACACACAGATCCACAGTCCTGCTCAGCTACTGGGCAATCGCGGGTGCCTGGCAGCCATCGCGGCCACGCGCATCGGGTCCCCAGCCTCTAAATGCCTACGAGGTTGATTTACAAAAACTGGAGAGTGCAAAATCTATTGTCAGTTCTGCATAGTAGCTTTGAAAATACCTGGAAGCTGATTGATTTCTATGCAAAGCTCCATCAGATTTTCCATCCTCCAGTTTTAGTAAATCAACCCCTATGTGTTTATGGACATAGTGTTACTGGCTTGCACTGGTCTGATGACACTTGGGACTGGTATGGTAGCAGTCAGAATAACTGTTGCTGGCCTACATTGGTCTGGTGAAACTGGGATTGGTGTGAGGGTGATCAGAAACATTGTTGATGGTGTACTGGTCTGGGAGAAAACGGCTCAAAAGGCTGCATCGTGCAGCTTTTGTTTATATGTGTGATCACTTTGATTGGTCACGGTCATCAAATATTTCATTGGTCCTGTACTCTGATCTGTGATCTGCACAGTATCTGCACAGTATCCCAATTGGTGATCGCTACACAGTGGATGCAGGAGGTCATGTATGTGTATATATATATATATATATATATATATATATATATATATATATATATAGATCTATATATATATATATATTTGTCCTCCTGCATCTAGGAAGCACCTGTATGGCCATGTATGTACAATGGCTGGACGGGAATCAGTTAAACACAGGCAGAGAAGCTTTATCTCCAAAAAAATTTAAAATTCCCTATGGATAGTTATATTATGTGACCATCACAGAGGAGAAGCTAAAAAATGTAAACTTCCTTTGTTGTCATGCTGATTAAAGAGTTGGTGATACTAAAGTCTGTTTTTTTTTTCCTTTAAAAATAACAAACATGTTATACTTACCTGCTCTTTGCAGTGGTTTTGCACAGAGCAGCCCAGATCCTACGCTTCTTGGCTCCCTCTTCGGTGCTCTTGACTAGGAATGAGCTTTATGTTCGGGTCGAACATTGGCTGTTTGCCCGTTCACCGAATAGTGAACAATTTGAGATGTACACGCTAATTTTAAAGGTTAATATGCAAGTTATTGTCAAAAAAAGTGTCTGGGGACCCGGGTCCTGCCCCAGGGGACATGTATCAATGCAAATAAAAAAGTTTTAAAAATGGCTGTTTTTTTGGCAGCAGTGATTTTAATAATGCTAAAAGTGAAACAATAAAAGTGAAATATTTCTTTAACCACTTGTGGCCCCGCCGCACGACAATATACGTTGACAAAATGGCACAGCTTGGCACAAGGGCGTACAGGTACGTCCCCTTTAAGAACCCAACAATGGATCGCGAGCGTGCTGCCGGCGGCGCGCTCGCGACCTGGTCCGAAGCTCCGTGAAAGCGCCCATGGAACCCGGTGTCCCGTGATCAGGTCACAGAGCTGAAGAACGGGGAGAGTGTAAACAAACCTTTCCCTGTTCTTTCTAGTGGCTTGTCAGTGATCGTCTGTTCCCTGTCATAGGGAACGATGATCAGTGATGTCACACGCCCCCCTACCGTAAGAATCACACACTAGGGCACATTTAACCCCTACAGCGCCCCCTTCACTGCCATTGGCATTTTCACAGTAATCCGTGCATTTTTATAGCACTGATCACTGTAAAAATGACAATGGTCCCAAAAATGTGTCAAAAGTGTCCGATGTGTCCGCCATAATGTCACAGTCACGATAAAAAATCGCTGATCACCACCATAAGCAGTAAAAAAATATATTAATAAAAATGCCATAAAACTATCCCCTATTTTGTAGACGCTATGGGCCAGATTCACAGAGCGATTACGCCGGCGTAACAGGAGATGGGCGGCGTAAGTCTAATTGTGCGCGTGCGTTTCGATGCACGGCACTCCCAAAACGAGATTTTTTTTTGTCCAGCGTAATTTCGTTAGACAGGCGCATCCGTCCGCGCAAAACTGCGCTAGACAAACCATTGATTTGCTATTCAAATATGCTAATGAGGGAGTTACGGGGATCCACAAAAGAACATTGGTGCAGCGCAGGCTACGCGCTGTGCGCAACAGCTAAATGTCCTGTCTAAAATTAGACCATATAAAAGCTGGTCTAAAATTAGACAATTCCTCTACATGTCAGATAAAGCAACACTGTTAGTGAGGAGCTGAGCAGTCACACATGTTGCCCAACAAACTGTATGCCAACATGCCAGTGGCATCCATGCTCATAGCTATACTACTGACTTTAGATGAGCAAAGAAGCAGGAGGGCACTGAGGAGGGCACTGAGGAGGGCACAGGATTTTTTTTTTTTTTTGCTGATATAAACTTTACTTTACCATTTAATCTAATCTAATACAAATATACTTATCTGATACAAGCCCCTCACTCTTCACTCTTCACGGGAGAGGATATATCACACATGCATAGACATCTATGGCATGAGTGATTCTGAGGTGTCTCGCATCTTCAGATTCACCCCTCATGCCATCATGGAATTAACCACAACCCTGCAGGAGGACATCACCAGCCCAACACATGACACTACCCATGACACCCATGACAGCTACATATACAATCAGAACCCCATCCCCACAGATTTCTAACAGAACATGTATGGGGACAGCTGGCTGGTTGGTGAGTGACATGGGTGTCAGGCATGACTGTCCCCCCCCATGATGCACACATCACAAGGGGCACATGCACTACTAACATTCTCCTGTCTTTTCCCTTCAAGGTGACTCTGAATATGCACTGGGACCCCATCTCATGACCCCATCTCATGCCAGCTCACATTATGCATCTTTGCACGTTAAACACACACATTAATCATGGCACAATGAAAATGCATGCATGCACACCACCGTGGTCCCTAGCACACACACCCCACATCCTCATCACATTGGATTGGCACCAATCCACCATGCAGGACTTGTGAGCAGCAACGCCACGCCAAGGCTCCAACTATGTCACTGTACATTCATACACCATTCACACGGACCTGGGGATCACTTCTTCCTGGTCCTGGGGAACCCTTCTCCACCAAAATTGAGGGTGACACCCCTTTTCCCGCAGGAATGTCACCCCCACATTCCCAAAGCATACACAAACAGAACCAAAAAAAAAAAAATGACCAGCAAAAATAAAAAATGCCCAGCAAAAATATAATTTAAACAAAATAACAACAAAGAAATCACATAAAAGACAAAAATAGCTCTTAAAGACACGTCACAAACAAACAAACAAACGCTAATAAACAACAGAACAAAAGCACCTTGCTGTATAGGGAGGGATACAAAGGGATGTACTTTTGCAAAGGAAGTGCGTTTGTCTCTGTCTATTTATGCTTTTTGCGTAGTTCATTACGTTGCCCTAGTCCACTTCCAATTTCACTGATTGCGAGTTGTGAGCATGCGCACAGAGGTGCTGACCATGGTCTGCTTCAAGCGCGCATGCGCGAGCAGGCCGGCCCTTCATTTGCATGGGGTCACGGCTCATTTCAATGTAACACGCCCACGTCCTTCCCAATTTGTATTACTCCGCCTTGCGCCTCTGAAATAACGTTGCGCAGGCGCAAATTTCTGCGTAAAAGCGACGAGAATAGGGTGATTGCGCCGCTACATTGTGCCAGTCTAACGTAAAGGCGGTGCGCTACGCCGGTCCAATAATGTGCAGATGTACCTGAATCTGGCCCTATTACTTTTGCGCATACCAATAAACGCTTATTGCGATTTTTTTTTTACCAAAAATATGTAGAAGAATACGTATCGGCCTAATCTGAGGTTTTTTTTTTTTATATATATTTTTGGGGGATATTTATTATAGCAAAAAGTAAAAAATATTGTTTTTTTTTCAAAATTGTCGCTCTATTTTGGTTTATAGCGCAAAAAATAAAAACCCCAGTGGTGATCAAATACCACCAACAGAAAGCTTTATATGTGGGGAAAAAAAGGACTTCAATTTTGTTTGGGAGCCACGTTTGGGTCTGGTATGAATATTAAGGGAAACCCCAAACCAAAAAAGAAATGCGTGGGGGTCCCCCCAAATTCCATTACATGGTCCTTCAGGTCTGGTATGGATATTAAGGGAAACCCTGCGTCAATTTTTTTTTAAATGGCATAGGGGTCCCCCTCAAAATCCATACCAGACCTAAGGGTCTGGTATGGATTTTAAGGGGAACCCCACACCAAAATTTAAAAAAAAATGCATTATTCTTTTAATATGATTTTACATAAATAAGATTAAAGGAAATGTATGGTCACAGCATATATTTTCATTTTTTTTCTCCAGCCATGTAATAACAATACAAAGAATAGTTATATTTGATAAGCCAATATAAACTTGAAAAATCTCCTTCCATGCAGTGAGTTCTGCCTGCCTGCTTGTCACATACCTTCTCAGAGGCCACTCTGACGAGAGGGCTTCACTTGTAGCTGAGTGCCAGGCACCCCTGGAGGTGAGAACAGGGAGTTCTAGGCTCAAAGAAGCACGGGTGCCGTTTAAGTTGATGTGCTGGAAATTGCTTGCAGTGAAGATCACGGGGTAGCTGTCAGCTGGACTGTCAGGACTTATTGCAGAAACTCTGTTGTCCCTGGAAGTGTAGGGGGACCAAGGTTGCGACCACAAGCAAGGTGACACCCGAGGAAAAAGCAAGGTCAGGTTGGCAGGATCAGACTGAAGAAGCATAGTTAGGATGGTAGCTGAGGTCATACACAGGAAGATAAAACAGGGATTAGGCAGAAGTGTGGTCAAGGACAAAGCCAAGGTCCTACACAGGAAATCAGTGGAACAGGCAAGAGAGTAGTCAGAGAAGCAAGCTGGAGTCATACACGGTTTGACAAGAGAACAGAGTACTCGGCGTCAAAACCAGGAATCAGACAGCAGGAAGGTCCAGAGGCAAGCCGGGTCAGTAACGGGCAGTCCAAAGAATAGGATATACACAAACAAGGAGCACTAATAGCTGAAATGCATCCCGCAATTTGTGAGTGCAGCCACTGACCTTATATAAGGCGTTTGGCGCCAACACCTGCTCAGTACATGCTCACGTTAATTCCGAATGGCGCCCTGACACTGCGGGTAATCCCTTTTTTACACCTTCCCAGATTCCAACTTCATCTACAGATCAAAGGGATGAACTACGATCTGCAAATTAAATCAATATTTACATGTTTTTTGTTTGCTTTATTAGTTTTTTTTTTAACCTTAAAGAGTCGATTCACACTAGTCAAAGTCACCTCAAGTCGTCCCAAGTCGCTCTGTCCAGAAAAGGAATGTAAGTGAATGGGAACGGTGTTAATACACACTACTGAAGTTGCTCCGACTTCAGAAAAGGTTCCTGTACTACTTCAATCATACTTGTAGGCGATTTGTACCCATTGATTTCAATGGAAGTTGCCTCAGAAGTCTGATCACTGTCTTAACTGAAGCAACTTTCCAGGAAGATAACATACAATTCTCAGGCAAACCCCTCCCTCCCCCTCCCTCTCTCAGAGCTGATTGTTGTTTGATTGGCCATTGGAAAGTCTCCTGTCCTGGAGACGACTTCAAGTCGTGTTGTAAATCGCCCCAGATCGCCCAGTGGTTCATGCTCAAGTTGTGTTGGAGTTGCTTCTGAAAGTCGTGCTGGAAGTCATGTCGCCCTAGTGTGAACCGACTCTTAACATATATTTATATATGTCACATTGAAAAACAAGCTCAACATTTATTTATTTTTTACTTCATTTGTAAATAACTTTGGAATGCTTTGTACTAGAATCATAATTTTAGTGTCATTTTAAACAAGACAAATTACACAATTAAATGCACAATTTTTCTGTGCAGTAACTTTTTAAACTAACACTTAAAAAAAAAAAGAAAAAGCACCTTTTGTTTAGTTTAACCACTTCCCTCCCGGTCAATAGACAATTGACGTCCGGGAAGTGGTTCTGTTAACCTGACTGGACGTCTATTGATGTCCAACAGGATAACATGCCGGCGCGCGCCCGTGGGGGGGCTAAGCTCAGCAATCGGCAGTGCGGGGTGTCAGTCTGACACCCTGCATCTCCGATCTCGGTAAGAGCCACAGGCGGAGGCTCTTTACCACATGATCAGCCATGTCCAATCACGGCTGATCACAATGTAAACATTAAACATGACAGACGCGAGTAGAGGAGTGTCGCCCGGCGGCTCTCTTGACAGGGGGGTATACGCTGATTGATCAGCGTATCACCCCCGCGGATGCCCACACAGGACAACCAGGGAAGCCACCAGTACCACCAGGAAAGGGGGCAACATGTGGGTGGCCAGGTATGTACCCCATGGCCATCCACATGTTAAAAAATATTTTCAATAGATGCCAATCAGTGCCCACAAATGGGCACTGACTGGCAACATGGGCACAACATAGAAAACATATAAAAAAAGTGATGCCCAGCAATGCCACCAACAGTATCATCAGTGCCACCCCTCAGAGACCATCCATGCCCATAAGTGCCCACCTGTCAGTGCCCACCAGTGCCCATCTGTGCCACCTATAAATGCCACCCATAAGTACCCATCAGTGCCACCCATCAGTGATGCCTATGAGTGCCCATCAGTGCCGCCTATGAGTGCTCACCAGTGCCGCATACCAGCACCGCCTATCAGTGCCCATCAGTGCTGCCTATCAGTGCCACCTCATTGGTGCCACCTCATCAGTGCCACCTTATCAGTGCCCATCAGTGCAGCCATATCAGTGCCCGTAAATTGAAGAAGAAAACATACTTATTTACAAAAAAATTAACAGAAAAAAGTAAAAACTTTATTTTTTCCAACATTTTCTGTCATTTTTTAGTTGTTTTTGCACAAAAAATAAAAATCGCAAAGGTGATCAAAAACCACCAAAAGAAAGCTCTATTTCTGTGAACAAAATGATAAAAAAAATTATTTGGGTACAGTGTAGCATGACATGCAATTGTCATTCAAATTGCGACAGCACTGAAAGCTGAAAATTGGCTTGGGTAGGAAGGTGCGTAAGTGCCTAGTATTGAAGTGGTTAAAGATTGTGAAAAAAAAATATTGTTGCAAGACAATATTCAGGAAAATAATGCATTGTTATTACTTAAGGAACAATACACTATATGTATTAAGTTGTTCTTCTAAGTAATGACAAAGTTATCGCTAAATATCAGATATGTAAAAATTGCTCTGGTCCATAAGGGATGAAACAGGTGTGAGGCCCCATACACACGATCGGATATATCCGATGAAAACGGTCCGCGGACCATTTCCATCGGATATGTCCGATCGGGAGTTTGATCCGATGGCGTGTACACACCATCGGATCAAATTCCCCGCCGCCGGACGGCGCGGTGACGTGGCGATGACGCGGCGGTGACGTTGACGCCGCCGCGTCACCGCCACGTCACCGCACCAGGAAGTAAAACACTTCCGCGCATGCGCCGAATCCATTCGGCAGCGGCGCGGCGGCGGTGGGAGCCGACATGTCTGCTGGTAAGTGTACTAACCAGCAGACATGTCGAGCGGACAGATTCCCACCGGATAGATTTCAAAGCTTGCTTTGAAATCTGTCGGGTGGAGAAATCTGTCCGCTAGCCCATACACACGAGCGGAGATGTCTGCTGAAACGGTCCATCGGACCGTTTTCAGCGGACATATCCCCTCGTGTGTACGCGGCCTGAGAGGTAGAGTGGTTAATTTCTAAGAACTACATTTCCCATGGTACTTTGTTGCCTTTGTTGCCTTCAAGCAGTGATTCCTGTACTGACTCCACCTCCTAAAACTCATCCTCTCAGCATCTCTGTAGTTCAAAACGCAGGCTCTGTGAAATGTGTGACACAGCAGTGACTACTCACAGTGCATAGTGAATACATGTCACAGAATTCAAGGAAGTAAATGTGTCAGGATCTTCACAAAGTATGTTTACAAACTTCAAGATCAATCAGATTAATAGAAGGAGGCTCAAAATAATTAAAATACAATGTAAAAATGAATGTATGATTTTAAATGTTGCCCATGTATATGCTTTAAGTTACAACATGGTTTTTGAGGCAGTTATTAAAAGGATCTTATAAAAAAGAATCCTGAAAAATAACTGAAGGGAACCGTATACATAGCAGGAGCAAGGATTGTGATGGAACAGGATCAGTAAATTAGTGTGAGAAATGGTAGAGTGGGTGGAATAGTGTGCACTGTGGACAAGCTGGTGAAGTAGATGCTGGAATAGATCATGAGACAATATCATAGGAAAGGTTTCTCTGCAAAAGTCTGACAGGACGAAGCATTTTCTCTTATTTCTACACTAAGATGCTTCAGTAATTGTCATCTCAGTGAGGAATTTCAGTGGTGTGAACTTCATTAAAAAAGAGAGAAAAAATGAGTAATGAACCATAAGCGCTTGCTCTGCTGTTTTTTGTTGTTTTTCTTGCAGTTTTTGCAGTAATTGCAGTTTACAATGTGCACATTAATTTTTTCTCCTTATTAAAACCACGTTCCATCAATCCCATTCCCTGTGTCGCATTATTTTAGGAGCCTCTACACAAGACATTTGCAGTAGCATGACATGATCACGCAATGCCACTGTTTAGTCACCTAATGCCGCGTATACACGATCGGTTCGTCTGATAAAAACGGTGCGATGGATCGTTTTCATCGGACGAACCGATCGTGTGTGGGCCCCATCGTTTTTTTTTCCCATCGGTGAAAAAACGTAGAACCTGTTTTAAAATTATGTGATGGTTAAAAAGCCTATAGAAAAAAACAATCGCCTGTGGGGAAATCCATCGGTCAAAAATACACGCATGCTCAGAATCAAGTTGACGCATGCTCGGAAGCATTGAACTTAATTTTTCTCTGCACGTCGTTGTGTTTTACGTCACCGTGTTCTGACACAAAAGTTTTTTTAACTGATGGTGTGTAGGCAAGACTGATGAAAGTCAGCTTCATCGGATATCTGATGAAAAAATCCATCTGTCCGTTTTCATCGGATGAACCGATCGTGTGTACAGGACATAACAGGAGTTATTGGTGATTAATCTCTCCTTTTCTACCCCATAGACCTAAAAGACAATAGGAAATTAATAGCCAAAAATGGCCATTATAGGAGACTGCTGATTATTATTTTTTCACAATCATGTATACCTATGTAAGACTAATCAGATGAGGCTAACCCTATCCAATCACCAGGTAGTCTCCTGTAGTAGCAATTATTAGTGTTTTTTTACAAGGAGAAAGAAAAAGAAGAAAACATGTCCATGTAGTCCTAATCCTAAAGTACATGTATAAGCAAAACTTTTGTTTTAATTTGGATGGAGTGTGGAAACAACCCGTGTCCGTTGTTTATTGTTGCCGTTCTATTGTGTCCTCTTTGGGGAGATTCATTCTCTCTGTTTGTCCTGGTGACCATTATCACCAAGACTGAAAGTGATGGGAAAGTCAAAATGTGGAGCTGTCATAAGAACAGGGATAAAGGTGAAATCTTTTACTAAGATTTGTTGTCACGACAGCTTTCTATGATGGCTTTTGGAGCGATATACACTTACTTCCTTTGCAGGACAGGAAGTGAAGGCAAATCAGAACACAGACAGCAGAAAATAAATGACATGAGTTTAAACCTTGCCTATGCCAAAAAAGTTTGGCTATAGTGGCCCGGATTCACAGAGAGTGGGCGTACATTTACGCCGGCATAGCGCGCACACATATGCTACGCCGGTGCAGCGCGGAGAGGCATGCACTGTATTCAGCAAGCTATTGCTCACCAAGATACGCCAGCATAGCGTATTTTCAAAGGCACAGGCCAGCGTGATTGGAAGTGGGAGTGACCCCATGCAAATGATGGTCTGAGCATGGTGCAGTGTTTTACGCCTGGCGCATCACGAACGCGCATGCGCCGTGACGTGGACGCATGAAACTGCACCCTTATGTGCATGCTCACAACTACTCCGGGACAACTACTGCCTAAGCTACACCGGATTACTATGTACGCCGTGAACGTAACGTACGCCCAATACGCCGGCCTGTGTTCTCTGTGTCAGACCTTGCATGTCTATTGCTGGGTTGCACCTCATCTATGGGGAATAACTTTACGCCGGATGTACAACTTACGCAAACATCGCATAAATGCGTCGGGCGCACGTACGTTCGTGAATTGCCGTATTTCCCTCATTTGCATATTTGAATGCCTAATCAATGGGAGAAGCAACATGCATCCAAACCATGATGATGAAGAAAAGAGGGAAGGACGGCCGCACTCCAAGGATTTTCAAACGAAAAAAGTTGTCTTTATTGTAAATCCAAAAACATGTACAGTCACAGCAATCACAGAAAACAGGACAGCCGACGCGTTTCGCACTCGATCAGTGCTTAGTCATGGCTGCATCCAAACCATATTTGCGCCCACGCTACGCTGGCGTAAGCAAGATACGTCGGGGTAGGATGGCCTGTTTTTGGACATATGTTGGTTTGTGACTCTGGCGCACACATACTCCGGGCGCACATTTGCACTACGTCGGCGTAAAGTGATTTAAGTCGGCGTAAGTGCTTTGTGAATCTGGGCCATAATATATACCCTTTAAAGGCCAAAAACTTTGTCAAGCTTTTTATTGCAGTTGGTATCCACACTGGGAGACTCACCCTCTCTATTTGTCCTGAAAACTATTTTCACTAATACTGAATTGGATTGGAAATCCAAGCTTTTGGAGATGCCAGTGAAAGGGTCACAAATTTCCTAGCAGTGGCACCTTTTCCAGCCATTTAATAGGCTGGAAACAAAAATATTTTATCTTCAAATGAACCTAATCCTGAACTACGAGGGGGATTTAAAAAAATGTTTGGTAGAAGATTACCATCTTGTTTATCAATAGATCTTTTAAAAGACAATGAGGCTGGATTACTAAAGATGTTGGCAAAAAGAGTTACTATTTGTGAAACTTTTTTATTTTACTTGCACTAGCATTTAAAATATTTCAGGACAAGATTTTGGGGTGTAGCCCCTTCATCTAAGGCAATGGTTCTCAACCTGGGGGTCGAATGACGATTTGCCAGGGATCACCGAATCCTTGGCTGCCCCTGAAACCCGTACCGCTCTCCCAGCCTTCTCGCGGCCGCCCAGCAGGGCTGTCCCTGAAGCCCGCTGCCACCCACTCAGCCTCTTCACAGCCGCCCACTCTGTTCATGGCATGGCTGGGGGGCAGAGACTAGAGGTAAGCTGACTGGTGAGGAATGTGAAGATGGAGGGGCTGGAGGAGACTATCTCCAAATTTCGGCATAGGTGTCACTGCTGCGAGACACCACAAAGTTGGAGACACAGTGAAGCCAGAGACACAGTGAATAACACTACCTGTGATTATAGTTGGCATTAAAAGTCCCTACTACAGTTCTCAGTTCAGCAGATGGCTGATCAGAACTCCCCCCAGCACTGTTACTGATCCCACCCCCCACCAGCACTGCCACTCATCCCATTACCCCCCCCCCCTCAATAAGGAGTAAGAGAAGGAATAAAAATAGAAAATACATGGAAGGGAGAGGAAAGAACAAAGAAAAAGGGAGAGTAAGAATAAAAGAACAAGAAATTACGGCTAGAGGATTCTAGGAAATTAGGATAGAGAGAGATAAAAGGGAAAGAAAGGAGAACAGAGAGAGTGGTACATCCTAAAAAATGTACCATAAGGGGTTTCAATACTGTACGGAACTCAGGGATCGCTATATGTCCGTGGGTTAGGGGCACAAATTACTTGTCTTACCTTGGGTGCTGACAACCCAGGCTACCAAAATAATTTCATTGTTAGGGGTTCCCACAACTTAAGAAATTTTATCAAGGGGTCACAGCACTGGAAAGGTTGAGAACCATCCAAGGTCTGTACAGTATTTAAACACCTTAAGGTAAGAAGTATGTGGAAAAAATATGTGAATATTCACTTAATGTATCCAGTCATTTGAAGAGCAAATTTCCTAATCACTTTGAATAACCAATTACGTACACATGATTAGATAACTGAAGTGGATATTCACAAGATTTTTTCAGTGTAGATTCTCTACATCTTTAGTAAATCAGCTTCAGTAACATGAAAGCGTTGCAATTAAAGTGACTGTCAACGGCGTGTTGATTTCATGATACCAAGTAGAAAATGATTTGAAAGAAGCAGTTCAGGTTGAAGACTCTGACAACTGGTTGGTGCACATAAAAAGCCTTTGCCCACGCTTGTCATAAATTTTAACAAAAAATAAATAAAAAATACCAGTACTGCTGTTCCCTGGTATTTTCATTAAAAGCCTGCCAATAAAAAGTGGTGAAAGACAACGGATGTGTTTCCTAATTGACATATCTACTTACATGACTAAGTATATCAACTATAAAATGTGTCAGAATATCTTTTACCACTGGCTATTTGAAGTAAGATGTCTGGTTTTAAGTAAAGGTTCCAGTGAGCAGCAGATCCTGTGTGTGGATACTTATTTTCTATAATTAGTTAAGCTAAAAAGTAGGCAAGCAGCTAAAAACAGAGATACAATACACTGGAACTGGCCAAAAGATATGTCATTCTGTGTAACAGGCCTTCTATTTCCCCTACCAGAGAGAGCAGCATGGCCCCTACACACCCTGCAAACTCCGTAGGCCACACTATAGTTGAGCAGTACAGACTGGTCTGGTACAACCTGTAATTGGATCATCTCTTCAATAATTCTCTAGGGAAGCTGTCAGTATTATGCAAGTGATACTGTGCAAATCAGTACAACCTGCTTGGCCTACATTACTGCCTCTTTCTCTCCCAGTCAAATGTATTTGTGTATGGAGATTACAGGAAGTCCATTAGGACATAGTCAGGTAAACCAGCTAGTCATATATAAAAAATGTCATCATTCTTTTTATTAAAGCGGAAGTTCACCCAAAAATTAACTTTCTGACATTAGATCCAGCATACTGCTAACATCTGCAGTATGCTGGGTTTTTTTTTTGGTACTTATCGTTTTATGAGCCGTTGTTATCCGGCTACGAGCGGGGAATCCTGCGGGGAGTAGGCGTCCCTAAGCCAAGAGGAGTTGATTGACGGGCTGCTAAGGCGCATCACGCCATCCGAAAATACCCGAAGTGACACTCGGGTGTTTACGGTGCTATACGACGCCTGCGCCTGCCGTGTAGAGCTGACTGCGCAGGCGCCGTAAACACCCGAGTGTCACACGGGTATTTTCGGAAAGGCGTGACGCGCTTTAGCAACCTGTCGATCAACTCCTCTTGGCTTAGGAACGCTTATACCCGGAAGCAATCCCCGCTCGGAGACGGATAACAACGGCTCATAAAACGATAAATACCAAAAAAAAAAACCCAGCATACTGCAGATGTTAGCAGTATGCTGCATCTAATGTCAGAAAGTTGATTTTTGGGTGAACCCCCGCTTTAAATCCATAGTTGGGTATAAAAGCTGGATTTTGTATCTATCTGTTGTTCAGCTTCAAAGATATATTGTGTAACTGAATAATGAAGGATCATGTGGAACAATGGTCTGTGTTAATATATTTATTATTTTTTATTGTTTGTTTTGCATTGCTTTTCATTACGTTTAAGTACATTTTGAATTGAATAAACACCAAAAAATTCCCTTTTCATCCTTTTCTTCCAGATAGAAAAGAGAAAATTCAGCAAAGACTCAAATTCTACATATTGTATTTTTATGGTGAACAAGCCCTATGCTATAACATGTTCCGTGGTAGCTTTTTACATTCCATTTTTCTTGATGGTGCTTGCTTACTATCGAATTTATGTAACAGCACGAGAACATGCCAGGCAGATTGGAGTATTACAGCGGGCAGGAGCGCCAGCAGACCATCGACATCATCATCCTGATCAGCACACCACTCACAGGATGAAGACGGAGACCAAAGCTGCTAAGACATTGTGCATTATAATGGGCTGTTTTTGCCTGTGCTGGGCACCATTTTTTATCACCAATGTCATTGACCCTTTCATAAACTACAGTGTACCAGGGCAGCTTTGGACAGCTTTTCTCTGGTTAGGATATATTAATTCAGGGTTAAACCCTTTCCTCTATGCCTTTTTGAACAAGTCTTTCAGGCGTGCCTTCCTCATCATTTTGTGCTGCGGAGATGAGAAGTACAGAAGGCCTTCCATACTAGGGCAAACCGTCCCCTGTTCAACCACAACAATTAATGGATCCACACATGTTTTGAGGTTAGTACACTCTATTCTATATAATAATGTTATCAGAATACCTTATGAACCTGTATATCTGTATAACATTCATATGACTCCTACAGTTCAAAACAACCTTCTGAACAGAACTCAAAAGCAGGGAATGTGAATAGGGTTTACCTACATCCTATGTGGAGCAACACACATGAATGGCTCAAAAAAAGCTAAAGGAAATCAACCTGGACTTGTCCTTCTTGTTAGTATAGCTGTAATTAAAATATACAGATCTAAAAGCTAAAACTCTTTTTTTTTTTTTGTGGTTATAGAGTGGACGGGTTTGGAGCTACACATTTTACTATTTGTTCAGGTGACCAACATCCTAAGACAGAACATGCTGGGAAATAAGACCCTTTCCTTTGGATAGATTGCCTCTCACTTCCTGTTGTATGTTTGGGACAGGAAGTGATGGGAATTCAACTCAACAGAACACTGACTTAAAGTATATCTAAGCCCACAATCAAAATTGTAATATATTACAGCTATATAGATATGGTGGCTGCATTGGTTTTGATTTTTCAGAATGAGAACATTTTCAGCATGTACAAAAATGTCCTGTTGATTGCTTCCAGTGCTTGTTCCACGGAAGTGTGCTCTCTTAGGCCTCGTACACACGATCAAATCTGTCTGCTGGAAACGGTCTGCTAGACTGTTTCAGCAGACAGATTCGATCGTGTGTACGGGCAAACAGACGGATTTGGCCACCCGACAGATTTCAAAGCATGCTTTGAAATCTGTCGGCTGGGAACCCGTCCACCCGACATGTCTGCTGGTTAGTATGCTAACCAGCAGACATGTCTTCTCGCACACGCGCCAAATGATTTCGACGCATGCGCGGAAGTAGTTTACTTCCTGGTGCGGTGACGTGGCGGCGTCAACGTCACCCTCACGTCAGCGCGCTGTCTGCTGGCGGGGATTTTGGTTTGCTCGCGTGTACACGCGAGCAAACCAAAATGCCAGCAGACAGATCTGTTCAAATCGGTCGGTCCGACCGATTTGAACAGATAGATTTGATAGTGTGTACGGGTCTTACAGAGGCATGGCTTCTAGTAGTATCTTTACATCTGACACTTCTAAGAGTGACTGATGTCTAGACTGCACAAATGTTGTAATTTAATCCTCGGACTCAACATCACTGCAAGGCACAATAGCGATGTAGAGGCTGATGGATGGAACCACACTGCCCAGGGGGGACCCAGGTATCTAAAACATTGTGAAATGTTGGAAATATTCTGCATGACAACAAGGATTTGTGGAATAAGCAGTGGGTCAAGTGAAAGTAATGTTATTTCTTTTACACACTTTTTTATATCAATGTATAGTTTACTGGGTCCCAACTTACATTTTTTGGGGCTCCTCTGTAGTCCTCTTAATTTTTAATACATTTTAAAATATGAATCCCTAAACTGTTGGTGTTTTCTCAAAAATGGCATACTTAGCACTCCATCACTTCTATATGTAATGAGCAGTTAAAGTTCTAAATATTGCAGATAGAATATTCCTGTAACAGAATGGCCCGTGACATCCAGAGACTTTTGAAGGATGGGGGGTACTCCTGTGCTGGCGTCACCAATGACTCTTGGGTCTAGGGTCATCATGTGCCCCTTTTGGGCATAGGGTGACTGAGAAATGATAATTCATGTTTGCAGGATATCTTGGAATATTACAATTTGGTTAATTCTGACCACACCAGGTCAATAAGAGAGTGTCTCCTTCAATGCTTAACATAGACTGTTGAGATGCTAATTAAGTCTGCTCCTAGATATTTCATTGTGTATGCTAATGACACTTTTTTGTGTGAAGAATCTATTGATGATAGAGATGTGTTGTGAGCTAGCACCCTCTAAAGGTCAGACGTCTGTGCATTGTGTATCCGGTGAGAATAGCTTATTGTCGGAGACGGGACATCTGGGGAATGACTAATAATTAACTCACCTGAATGTCATTGTCTAAGAGAGTCTGTATTAAGTTCCTTGTGTAGTGTGGTGGGTGGAGTTGATTCATTGTTCACTTGGGGTCTAAAACTGTATATAACCAGCTGAGTGTACCATTAAAAGTATTCATACATTTTGAAACTAGAGACAAGAGCTGTGTGTCTCGGTTATTCTGGGAAATGGAATGGATCGTGTCTGCATGGTTTGTCGGAGTGTCGGATAATCTGTCTTGGGTTGATGGAAGATCATAAACGGTGGTGACCGTTACAATTCCTAAGAGCTCAAACTCCATAAAATTATAAATGTGTCATATACAACAAGGCTAATGGGGTTGACAAATTTCACAAAACACATGTGTTTGCCTTCTGGTTTTATGCTTTTTCTGAGCTATAGTCTTTAAAACGAAATTGTAATTTGACTACTACTTTCTACGTTCTTAAGGCTAGCCTAGAGGGCACTGTCACTTAAAGGCTGGAATTTAGAAATATGGTACATTTTTGGACTTTGTTTAAACAATGTAACACACTTTACTGCTGGATTAGTTCTTTTAGGTAAAGTAGGACATGTAACACTTCACATAATACAACACTGAGTGCCTACTTGGCTAATCACAAATGGCAATCACTGTCAAAAAGGGAAATTGCATGCTTTTTGGTCCACCAAAATTATCAATTACAAAAGAGTTGATACAGTTGAAAACCATACATTGAGATTCTAATTTATCATTTATTGCAGTGTATATATACATCCCAACATGATGCTGCCACCACCATGTTTAACAGTTTGGATGGTGTGTTCAGAGTGATGGGCAGTGTTTTTGCCACACATAGCTTTTGGCTTTTGGGCCAAAAAGTTAAATTTTGGTCTCATCTGACCAAAACACCTTCTTTTTGCTGTATCCCCCACAAGGCTTCTCAGAAACTGCAAACTGAACTTCTTATGGCTTTCTTTCAACAATGACTTTCTTCTTGCTCTTCTTCCATAAAGGCCAGATTTGTGGAGTGCACAACTAATAGTTATCCTGTGAACAGATTCTCCCACCTGAGCTGTGGATCTCTGCAGCTCCTCCAGAGTTACCATGGGCCTCTTGGCTGCTTCTCTGATTAATGTTCTCCTTGGCTTGTCTATCAGTTTAGGTGGACGGCCATGTCTTGTTAGGTTTGCAGTTCTACCATACTCTTTCCATTTTCGGATGATGGATTAAACAGTGCTCCATAAGATGTTCAAAGCTTGGGATATTTTTTATAACCTAACCCTGCTTTAAACTTCTCCACAACATTATCCCTGACCTGTCTGGTGTGTTCCTTGGCCTTCATGATACTGTTTGTTCAGTAAGGTTCTCTAATAAACCTCTGAGGGCTTCACAGAACAACTGTATTTTTACTGAGATTAAATTACACACAGGCAGACTCTATTTACTAATAAGATTACTTCTGAAAGAAATTGATTCCACTCGATTGTTGTTAGGGGTATCAGAGTAAAGGGGGCTGAATACAAATGCACGCCACACTTTTCAGATACAGACATACTCCACTTTTAAGTACACAATGGGGTTTATTTACTAAAGCTGGAAAGTGCAAAATCAGGCTCACTTCTGCATAGAAACCAATGAGCTTCTAACCCCAGTTTGTTCAATTAAGGCTGGTAATAAAACCTGGAAGCTCATTGGTTTATATGCATAAGTGAGCCTGATTTTGCACTTATCATCTTTAGTAAATAAACCCCATTGTGTACTTAAAAGTGGGGTATGCCTGTATTTATTTGTAAAAAATAAATAAAAACTATTTATAATTTTCCTTTCACTTTACAACTATGTGCAACTTTGTGTTGGTCTATCACACAAAATCCCAATAAAATACATTTACGTTTTTGGTTGTAACATGACAAAATTGGGAACATTTCAAGGGGTATGAATACTTTATCAAGGCACTGTATTCGTATCATTTAGACTGGTCGTCCTACTTTAATTGATATGTTTGATAATATTCAGGTGTTGTGGTGAAAGTATGGAATGTGCCAGTCAAAGTTGAATCCTTTTAAGAACAGAGCGTACTGAAAAATTGCTTTTAGCTACAAGTCTTTGCATTTTGTATATATCCTTTGTACTAGAGGAATTCTTCAATGAAGGAAGAGCAGTGTAATCTGTACAGTTATGCCGCGTACACACGGTCGTTTTTTGCGATGAAAAAAAACGACGTTTCTGTGAAGTAAAAAACGACGTTTTTGAAACGTCACTTTTCAAAGACAATTTTGCATACACACCATCGTTTTTTTCACAAAAAGCGAGGTTACGTTCACCACTCTTTTCCATTAAAGCTCGCTTCATAACTAGCTTTTAGGCATGCGCGGGTTGAAAAACATCTTTGCTACACACGGTGATTTTTTTGGTCGTTTTTTTTCAAGACAAAAAACAACGTTTTGCCCACACACGATTAATTTAAATGACGTTTTAAAAAACGTTGTTTTTTTTCATCGCAAAAAACGACCGTGTGTACGCGGCATTAGATGCGGATGACTGATAAGGCTAGCCAAGAGGACACTTAGTGCAATTCAAAAATATAGTAAACATGTACATTTCTACATAACAAAAAATTGGGATTTTGACTGCAGGATAGTTTTAATGTTTTTGAACGGACGGTGATGCCAAAAGGACTGAAATCACTTGCAGGAGCCACTAAGTCTCAGCAGGTTTGGATTTCCATGTAGCCAACACAGGGCATGGCTTATAGTACCACATGCTGAGTTTAGTCAGATGTTTCAGACCACTGCAATGCCTTAGGTTGCGTACACACGATCGGTCAAACCGTTGAGAACGGTCTGATGGACCGGTTTCATCAGACCAAACCGATCTTGTCTGGCAATGCCATCGGTTATTTATCCATTGGTTAAAAAAAATCAAACTTGTTTTAAATTTAACCGATGGATACCTAACCGATATTAAAAAAACGATCGTCTGTAGGCACGTCCATCGGTTAAAAATCCACTCATGCTCAGAATAAAGTCGACACATGCTTGGAAGCATTGAACTGACATGATCGTTTTTTTTAACCGATGGTGTGTAGGCACGACTGACCATCAGTAAGCTTCATCGGTTAACCGATGGAAAAATCCATCAGTCCGTTCTCATCGGTTTGACCGATCGTGTGTACAGGGCTTAAGAGTTACAGTTGTTAATATTATTGCTGTCTTTTGACAGTTTGTATTTTATTGTTGGTGGAACAGTGTCCATCCTGCCTCTGTATACTGAGAAACAAAATTATAGCAATGAGGGGATTTATGTGCCTTAGTCATTTAGCCATTGATTCCAGATGTACTGAACCAGAGCTGACAAACTGTCTCTACTTGCAGTTTCACTCCAATGCTATAAAGGCTACCCAGTTGACTTGAGAGAGGCTTGCACAAAGCAATTGTCCAAGGGGACAGGAAGTATCCATCCAGAGCTGGACCCAAAATAGTACTTGGGGGAGCCCAGTATTATGTATTTATGAGGCCCACACAGTATGATATGATACATCTATGTTACTCATGTGGTGATTACAAAGCGTCACATTTGCTGGTACCTACTAACTTTCCAAACAGGTCTGTCTTAGCTTAACTGCACAAAGAAATGCGGAATGCCCACAAATTAATAATGTATTATTAGAATAGAAGTTTAATAGTACAGACTTGGGAAACACAGTGTTTGGGCTCTTACAGCCTTAGATAGTAGTTTACAATTGTCAGTTGTTATTTTGATTAAATACCATTTAGATTTGTCATTTCTATTGTGCATACTTGTGCTTCTTTTACATAATTACCACGTCTCTGTTTCTGTATCTTTGTGTGCCACTTGCTTGACTTATATTTAAATTCACATTATGTTATGCTTCCCACATGCTACTGTATATGAGTGACATTCTTTTCCTACAAGCTGCTGTTATATTTAATCTATGCTTAGTTGTCTTGTTCTTATCCTAGAGTATGTTGCCAGGTGCTGTCAGAACAGTGCAGAATTATCAAGATCAGAGACACGTTAATGAATTCAGTACCATAATGTGGCCAGTTACACTATATACTCTGTCTTTTTTCCTAAGAATTAGTACTCATCAGTTACCCAGTTTGTGTACTTTAAGCTACAAGGTACACTTAAAGGGGTTGTAAGGGTTTGTTTTTTACTTTCATCCAGTAGCCTGTTCACTATAGCATTGAGTAGACATGTGCAGAACGAAAACATGTGTTTAATGTTGGAAGAATTTGTAAAAGTTGAATTTATCTTTTAGTTATTTTTATTATGTTAGAATTATTAATATTGGTCATTTTTCACATTAAAGCCTTTATTATAAGCCCAACAGTATATGTAAAATGAAATTATAGGCACAGTAAGTTATCATCATTTTAATTTATACAAAATGTTGAACTACAAGAGTATCATCAACATATGCTGGACCCCAAACAACTTGATGCTATTCATGAAATATCACTAAATTCTTCTATTGAAAACTGTGGCGGAAACTTTATGAGTTGTATAAAAAATGTATTACTATTACTAACATAAAAACTCACATGATTGAAGATGCCATCTTTGTGTATACCCCAAGACACACATGCATAACAATTACCGTATTTATCAGCGTATAACACGCACTTTTTTCCTCTGAAAACAGAGGGTAAACAGTGCCTGAATGTTATACGCCAATATCACGTTTTACCAATAGGGGGGCAGGGATCGGGCAGTCCTCCCCAGAAGCCACCCATTGGTGGGGTGTCAGGCTTGCCAGCCCCTTCTACACCGCTCCTGTGTCAGTGTCATTGTAAAACGAAGCCTGTAAATATCTTTATAGCTCAGTTTTTTCTGGCTGCTCTCCTCCTCCTCCTCCTCTGAGTGTAACTTTGATTGGAGGAGGAGAGCAGTCACATGACCTAATGTGTAACATCAGAGGAGAGCAGTCATGTGACAAAGGGCAGTGAAAAAAAAACAGAGCTATTGAGGTAGATAGAAACTTCAGTTTGCAATAGGAGTGACAAAGGAGGAGCAGTGTGAAAGGGGCTGACAGTGATTTTTTTTTACTTAACTGTAGAGAATGCTGGCAGCATGGGAGTTCAGTGTGGCTGTGTACTGGATGGGGGAATGTATAATGGATGGGGCTGTATAATGGAAGGGGGGATGTATAATGGATGGGGGGATGTATAATGGATGGGGAGACTGTGTACTGGATGGGGGATGTATAGTGGATGGGGAGGTTGTGTACTGGATGGGGAGTGTATAGTGGATGTGGGGGAATGTATAGTGGATGGGGGGCTGTGTACTGGATAGGGGGATGTGTACTGGATGAGGGGCTGTGTACTGGATTGGGGGATGTATAATGGACAGGGGCTGTATACTGGGGAGGGGGCTGTATAATGGATGGGGGATGTATAATGGATAGGGGGATGTGTACTGGATGGGGGGATGTATAATGGATGGGGGGCTGTGTACTGGGGAGGGGCTGTGAAAACATTTTTTCCTTAAACTCCCCTCTTAAAATTAGGGTGCGTGTTATACGCCTGTGTGTGTTATACGCCGATAAATACGGTAAGTTGAGTACATTACAATGACATTGAGTCATTACATACATGTTATGCCGTCACTTGTGCACACCATCCATTACTGACAGAATACGGTTGGGGGGTAAACAAGGAGCAGTAAAATGAGTATACTATACATATACAATGCTATTTAAAAAGAAAGATCCAATGAGTTAAATACTGGTAATGGTTTGGATATGTACTATACAATACAATTCTATTTTATATTTGGTACAGTTATGCACAGTAGATACATTCCACTACATTTAAAGGAAACTCACCTTCTCATCATCAAGTAATATAATCTAATAAAAGTGGCATTTTTTTTAGTGTAAGAGCTAAGATGAGCATACAAAATGCAATAACTGTAACCGTAACCCATGCCAGATCATAACATTGATTTTTCAGTAGAGATTAGTGGAAGGTTATTTCAAGTTGATTAACATGAATAAGAATACGTTTAATTTGTATGGCTGATATGTTCCCAAAAACAGAAAGTTTTGTGGTGATTATACAAAAGTTGAGGCTGTGGCCAAAAAGGAATACAGATTTTTGATGGACTTGGAAATGTCACGTTTGGCCCAATTTTGAAAAATCTGGTTCTAACTATGTATGACCATATCTATAGAATGGTAAGGCTACCCCGTAACAGATTTGGCAATCATTAATAGGATCTACACATTATATGATAATCGGAGGGAAAATTCCATATCTAGAACGATCATAAGATTTTTATACGTGTGTACACAAATTTCAAGAACCTTGCTGGAAAATAATGGTGGTCACACAAAATATTGACACTTTGGGTTCATTTGTACCTAAAAGAATTGATGCTGTTTTGAAGCCAAAGGGTATTCAAATATTGATTGACTTTAGATTTTTATTTTGTTTGCTTACTCTGCAATTTTTAAGTTGATAAAAAGTAAAACAGTAAAAAAAAAAAACATAGTTTTGAAGGCATTCTTACTGCACATTATTTCTTCACACATACCTAAAACTTTTGAAAATCACTGTACATAGAGACAGCAAAATGTTGAAGTCAGATATTTATTTTATAACTTAGAACACTTCACATATTTTAAATAAACAGTATTAATACAAAGAAGATTAAAGGGGTTGTAAAGGTTTATCTTTTATTTTCTAAATAGGTTCCTTTAAGCTAGTGCATTGTTGGTTCACTTATCTTTTCCTTCGATTTTCCTTCTAAATGTTTTTTTTCTTTGTCTGAATTTCTCACTTCCTGTTTCCCCTCAGTAAGCTTTCCACCATCATCCGAGTGGTGGAAAGTCATTTAGAACAGCTTACTGAGGAGGAACCTGGAAGTGAGAAATTCAGACAAAGAAAAAAAACATTTAGAAGGGAAATTAAAGGAAGAGGTGAGTGAACCAACAATGCACTACCTTAAAGTAACCTATTTAGAAAATAAAAAAATGAACCTTTACAACCCCTTTAACATGTAAAAAATCAAGCTGTGAATATTTCTGGTGAATGAACAACTTTAGCATCATTTGTGTTCAGATCAACACACAGCATTTCACAAAAGTGAGTATCCCCCTCCCATTTTTGTAAATATTTTATTATACCCTTTCATGTGACAATACTGAAGAAATTACACTTTGCTACAATGTAAAGTAGCGAGTGTACAGCTTGTATAACAGTGTACATTGGCTGTCCCCTCAAAATAACTCAACACACATCCATTAATGTCTAAAACACTAGCAACAAATATGGGTAGTGAAATTGTCCAAATTGGGCCCAATTAGCAATTTTCCCTCCCAGGGTCATGTGACTCATTAGTGTTACTGGGTCTCAGGTGGGAATAGGGAGCAGGTGTGTTAAATTTGGTGTTATCGCTCTCACTCTATCATACTGGTCACTGGAAGTTCAACATGGTACCTCAGAGAACTCGGAGGATCTGGAAAAAAAGATTTGTTGCTCTACATAAAGATGACATAGGCTATAAGAAGATTGCAGCAGCAAAGACTGTACATTGGTTTAACAGGACAGGTACCACTTAGAACAGGCCTCGCTATGTTCGACCACGCTATGTTCGACCAAAGAAGTTTAGTGCACATGCTCAGCATCGTATCCAGAGGTTGTCTTTGTTAAATAGATGTATGAGTGCTGCCAGCATTGCAGCAGAGGTTGAAGGGGTGGTGGTTAGCCTGTCAGTGCTCAGACCATACGCTGCACACTGCTTAAAATTGGTCTGCATGGCTGTCATCCCAGAAGGAAGCCTCTTCTAAAGATGATGCACAAGAAAGCCAGCAAACAGTTTGCTGAAGACAAGAAAACTAAGGACATGGATTACTGCAATCATGTCGTGTGGTCTGATAGGACCAAGATAAACTTATTTTGTTCAGATGGTGTCCAGCATGTGTGACAGCAACCAGGTGAGGAGTACAAAGACAAGTGTGTCTTGCCTACAGTCAAGCATGGTGGTGGAAGTGTCATGGTCTGGGGCTGCATGAGTGCTGCCAGCACTGGGGAGCAACAGTTCATTGAGGGAACCATGAATGCCAACATGTCAACATATACTGCCTTGCAAAGGTGAAGGTGATTGACTGTCCAAGCATGTCTTCAGATCTAAACTCTATTGAAAATATGTGGGGCATCCTCAAACAGAAGGTGGAGGAGAACAAAGTCTGTAACATCTACCAGCTTCATGATGTCATGAGGACTCCAGTGGCAACTTGTGAAGCTCTGGTGAACTCCATGTCAAGAGAGTTAAGGCAGTGCAGGAAAATAATGCTGTATTGAATTATTTTGAGGGGACAGACAATTTACACTGTTATACAAGCTGTAAACACACTACTTTACATTGTAGCAAAGTGTAATTTTAGTGTTGTCACATGAAAAGATAGAATAAAATATTTACAAAACTCACCTTTGTACTTATGCACTGAAATATGTTTCTATTTAGTGGATAATGATATTTACCTTTAGCCCTTCAGCTAATCACACAGTTAAATGCAATAGTGGGTCTACTTTACTTATCAAAAGATTTGCGATTCTGTAAACCAGTTTTCTAATCCAAATACCCCTGTTAGACTGCACAGCCAGGTCTTCAGTAATTCCTGCAAGCCACAAAAGCTGGACAAAGAACACAGCCCAGCCTTCTGATTGAGCAGTGCAAAGGCATCCAAGCACTTTAATAATTAGTACTATAAATTTGTGTAGAGCAGAGTTCAGGAGTGCTCTTCACACAGAGCGCAGAGTTCAGGAGTGCGCTTTACACAGAGCGCAGGATTCAGGGGTGTGCTACACATGGAGCGCAGGGTTCAGGGGTGTGCTACACATGAAGTGCAGGGTTCAAGGGTGCGATACACGTGGAGCTCAGGGTTCAGGGGTGTGCTATACATGGAGTGCAGGGTTCAGGGGTGCGCTACACATGGAGCGCAGGGTTCAAGGGTGCGCTGTGCACAGTATTTCATTTCCACCACTCTTGCTGGGTTCTGACCTCTGCACCTACCACTCTGCCCCCATCCCCCCACCTCTGCACACATCTTCCTCCACACCTCCACAGCCCAGAGACGATTCAGTTCGCAAGGGTTGCGCTCTATAAGTTTTTCACTCACTCACTCACAGCCCTCATAAGAGGACCATGTTCCCCCACTCACATGTTTTTTGCTGCAAACATCTTAGTTTTTTTTTCTCATCCCATACTTAGTTTAAACTATGTCTATGTTTGAACAATCTGATATAGTTTTCGAAGAATTATATATAATTTCAAACTTAGGTTCCTTTTATAGTCACTTATTGTTATAGAGTGACAACTTTCCCTCAGTTTTGCCCCTGTGTTGTCACGCTGTAGGATACAAGTGGCTGTGCTGATAAATATTACACAGACATGATCTGTCATTGTCATTATCAGGAGGCCAGTCCATTGATGTGCAGGCAATGTTGAAGCGAGCACATGTACATAGGAAATGGCTGAAAGAGGCTGGGGGATGTCAGTAGCACTGAGCTGCGAGAAAGAATAAAAACTTGTTTATGCTGCATCATATTTTACACAAATAGACGCTGACCAATTAGAGATTAGATCTTCTTTAACGAAAATAACCAATTCTTTGTACTTAATTATTTTCTACCATTTTTGAACCCAATAAAAAAAAAAGATTAAATCAAAAAACTGCATCAATTGAGAAACTCCTATATATTTACTGTATAATAATATTGTCAAAGATCATGGAAAAAAACTCTGTAAGTGTATTGCTAAAATACTCTGTAACCTTTTGTACTTCCTATAATTGGTGAGCTGGCAGTTACTGTAAAAAAAACTGTATAGCAAGAGGGATTTTTATCTTGAGGTCCCAGCATCTTGCTGCTGGCAGGCACGTTTGTCTTTCTGCAAATTAAGATGTTGGACATGATCTGTCTGAAGAAAGTTGGCATTGCTGCATAGAGGAGACATTTCTTTCCTCCCAGGAGAACTTAATTTGCAAAGCTTGCTAGTTTTGGACACCTAACAAAAATATTATTTGAATTACCAAAACACACTTCTGATTTTGTCACGTCCACATAGGGAAATAACAATTTCAGAGATAGCTAAATAACTCTGAGAGCCCTTTATGTAGACTGTGAGACTTAGGCCGCGTACACACGATGCAGACCAGTTTCATCGGACCAGTTCGATGGTGTGTACAGCCCATCGGACCGTTGTCCGTCAGACCAAAGTTCGGACAGGTTCGATGGTTAGTACGCAAAAGCATCGGACCAAAAACCCGCGCATGCTCAGAATCAAGTCGACGCATGCTTGGAAGCATTGAACTTCCTTTTTTCAGCACGTCGGTGTGTTCTACGTCACCGCGTTCTGGTCGGATCGGATTTTTGGTCCGATGGTGTGTACACACATCAGACCATCAGACCACTTCACGGTCCGTGAACACATCAGACCATCAGACCACTTCACGGTCCGTCGGACTAGTTTCATCAGACCGGTCTGATCGTGTGTACGTGGCCTTAGGAAACTTTAATTGTTAATCCCTGGGTTGCCTTCATGTGAATTAGTCCTCAGTAGATGTGACTAAAGCGATTAACAAACACAGCAAATGTTTCAGTGAATTGAACACTTCTGACTTGCTTGAATATGGGCAAGCACACATATTTGATTTCCCATTTTACCTATTTACAGAACTGCTCAATTTTACAGCTGGAAAGTTTCTCCCAAAATTTTTACGGCAATTCTTTATTTATTTTTGGCATTAAATTATATATGGTGTATTAAAAGACTACTCACTATTCTGGTGTTTTTATTAATCCGATTTCCGATTTCGTCTGGAATGATTACTTTGATTTTCATAGTAGCGCCGTTTCCATTTTGCTTGTGAGCATGTTTAGAAGCCCACAAGCACTTACTTCCTAGTTGCGGAGAATGCTAAACCGCTCGTTACGTCGAGCAGGGATGTCCACTTCTGGGTTGCTATCACAACGGGCTGCATCGCTGATAGTTACCGCCCCATTGTGATGGCAAAAAAAAAAATTCTAAATATTACATAGCAAACCATTGCTCTGTACGGGACAGACCTGCAGCAGTAAAAGTAGGGACAAATATGCTGTTTTTTGTAGCTGTTCCACATTCGGAATCTCGCACCAAGGCTCCGCAATGACTACTGGGAGCAATGACCAGTGTTCGGAATACGCCATATTCGATTTCGCGATATTTCACGAATATATAGAAGAATATTCGTGAAATATTCGTTAATATCGAATATTCGTGATATTTTATAAAAAAAAAAATTTTGGCGAAATTTCGCTAATGCGAATGCGAAATTGATTGCCAAATTCTCGTCCACGCATGCGCATGCGCACGAACAACACGCGAAAACGGAGATCATTTCCTGGATTACTAAACTATAATGCACTAAACACTAACTCTACTTACACAAACTTATATGACTAAACTAAAGCTAATTTTTTTTTTATACACAAAACACAGAAGGGCAGAGAAAGTATTCGCGAATATTCGTAATACGAATATTCGCATTACGAATATTCGGCAACATAAAAGGATCGCCTCAGCTACTCGGCCCAGGGTCTCTAATCATACAAGCAATGCTTTTAGACATCGATAGAGATCACTAGGATGTGATCTGTTTTAAAAATAAATTTGAAAAAATACGAATATTCGCAATAGCGAATATTCACCGCGATATTCGATTTATTCGCGAATACTCGAATATGCAATATTCGTAATGAATATTCGCAATGCGAATATTCGTGAGCAACACTAGCAATGACAAAAGCTCCCAGGATACATTGCGCCTGAAGGATATGACGCACTACCCGCAGAATACCCGCAGCAGAGGGAGACAGGAAGCTGTAAACAAAGGTACTGTCACGAAAAAATATAAAAATACTGTTAGTTTTTTAATGCATTCAGGTATTCTATTTTATTAAGCTAATGTTTAAAAAATAGGGTGGAGCTCCGCTTTAAGCAACCGAAGAGATAATAATAATAATAATAATAATAATAAAAGTAGCTTTGTATGACAATTTACATTGAATTTCATTTTATTTTTTCCTATGATGATTTGACTGATAATCTAAACCAGGGGTGCCCAACCAGTGGCCTGGGGGCCACATGTGACCCGGGAAGCCCTGTGATGTGGCCCACAACCTCCTGCTCTAGTCTGGAATAAAATAGAATACTGTTATTAAAGGTAAGTTTATTACTAAAATCACAGGGCATATATGGGCATATCTGTTCTGCAGTGGTTACTGGGCTGCTTTCAAACTGATCCACAGGTACAGAAAAGTGCACCTGTGGGTTACCTGCACTGAGTCATAGACTTCTATTACCTATAAGTTTGGTCTGCTTTCTAAAAAGTGCACCACACCTACAGGATATAATAGAAGTATATGACAAAGTGCAGCTAACCTGCAGAAAAGCCACAGGTGAACTGTGTTGCACCTGTGATGCGGGTAAACAACCATGCATCAGTGTGAAAGCAGCCTTAGGCCCCTTAGACACAGTCAGTCCGACCAAATCGGACCCTCCATTCACCTCTAAGGAGTGGAAGATGTGAATGTACTTGTCCATTTACAAACGCCTTTCTCCATTCCAATCCGCAAGGGGAAAAAAAAGAGTAGAGTGGGCCCTATAGAGCCGACCGGGCTGCCATCCACTCGCTCTGTTCATTGTGCCCGCGACCGGTTACCAAATCGCTTAAGTGGCCCTTGCTCTTCAAAAGGTTGGGCACCCCTGATCTAAACCATTGTAAACTGGGCATAACTCATTATTTTTATTAGAAGGGAGCTGAAGATATACAGTAACTATAATTGAAAGGGTAGATCCATGCTTAGCTTCTTTCTAATAAAAATAATAGATTATTTACAATTGCTTATCTTATCAGTGAAATCATATGAAGAAAGGAATAGAACATTTTTCTGTAGAAATGTAATTGCCATTGCTGACTTATTCTTCCAAATATGCTATTTGCATGGATGTTATGTCAGGTAAAGAAATCCATGCACCACACATCAATGGCAGACCCATGTGCAGAGAAGTGAATGGCAGCCTCAGCCTGGGTCTTCGCCAGGCCACTAATGCATTTTGCATTGCCTTTCGGAGCAAATCATAGGGATAGGAGTTCTCAGTGAGAGGGGGAATTTTAAGAAGCATCATCGGCTGTCACATGGAATAAAGATAGCTGACATAAGCGGACAACAGCTGAGTGTGTAAGTGAAAGTCAAAATATGAAAATTAAAACCAAGGGGACTCTGCTTATGATAAACCCAAAACGATGGAAAAGCTTAAAATTATAACATCAAAACTGACCAATCAAGGTGTCTATATAAGGGAAAAATATACCTATATATGTTAATCTTTGCCTACATATATCAATGTAAAGCCAATTAAATCCAACAAAATGTATTAAAGATACAATTAAAAAAATGTATGTATGATCAATAGAACAAAAAACAATAATAAAAAAAAGACACTCCTAAGTGTAATGGAGAAGTAACAGGAGTCAATTAGCGCAATAATATGAGGAGAGTTAGTTCAATTCATAGTTTGAAAAATATACAGTATGTCATAAAATACAAATGGGCACATTTTCAGACTTAAGACGTGATATTCACCGCTATTGTGTATGAAAGAGTGGTATGATGAGACAAATGAGCTAAAAAGGAATGTTCATAATATCATGATAAGTAAATAAATGAAGAGGTGGACTAAGAAAGGAACAGATTATTCATAATAATGGGTAATATCCCAAAGTTTAGGACTCAAGTTATGCAAGTATCCAATCTAAAGATCCAAAATGCTTCCCTCCTACACAGGAGGGAGAATCGATTGCCACTAAAGATGGGTTGATCTATCCTTTCGACATTTTGGAACCTGAGGGATTGCATATTCTGTTGGTGAAGACGATTGAAATGCCTAGCCAGACTGGTATTTTTGTTGATTCTGATGTCTAAAAAATGGTCCCTCATTGTGTCACTCAGTTGTCTGGTTGTTCTACATATTGAATATTGAATATGGTACATGTCACCAGATATATGACAAACATTGTTTGGCAGTTAACTAATTGTGTGATGTTGGCAAAATAAAAAAACATTGAGGCAGTAAAAGATGAGAATCACCCAGATAGTCACAAAATGAACATCTGGCTGCTCCACATCTATACAATATAATGGCCTTGATGATATGTGTAGGGTGGCAACTAGACACAAGCGTGTTCTATGAAGAGGGTTTTCTATATGTGCGTACTGTAACAATCCCTGCCTCAAAAGAGCCAGACAAAGTGAGGTCAAGATGATTAATTGTTGTGCTGTGTTCTCGTAGTGAAAATAGGTGATGATGGAATCCCTGAATGGAATGTTAGCACTGTAGATGTATTTTTCCTCCCAAACCATTGGTGGGTAAGAACCTGCCGCACAAAGAGGTCCCCCGTTTGTCTACATACCATTTCTTATCTAAGAAGAAGTAATTGTGGTGTAAGAGAAATGCTACCCCTTCCAAAATAAACCATTTCAGATCAGAAGAATATTGGGTGTAAAGATCAAAATGGTGTCCGAGTGAGCGGAGACCCAACTTATGAGGTATGCTGGAGTATAGGGATCTGACTTTGCAGATTAGCCCTTTCATATCCTTGTTTCAATGTAAGCCTTCAAATACCCGTACAATGTGTTTGTTGTCACGTAGGTGGGAGGGTATTCTATTGACCACAGCCTGTAATAGAGAGACCACTGACAATGAAACTTAGCTGTTTTTTAAAGCTAACCCTCTTGGGTGTACTTGTGGTGTGATGGTGTTCTAAGAATGATGTTATGATCCTCCGGATCTTTTCCTTCTGTGTCTAAACTGTTGGTTGGAGGTCTTCCAGCTGTATACAACCATTTCAGCATAGTCTTATTTATCTCTGAGAAACTTGGATCTTTTGGTTTGTGCTCTTCAAGTGTCTCTATAGCTTTCAAAAGATGTTCTTATTTTCATCTAATCTGCTAGATGGTGAAGTCCTTCTAAATTCTACTGTCTGAGATATTTCTTCATTTTCACTGTGTCTACACCTGCCTCCTTGAATTTGATCAGGAGTCTCATCAATCCTTTAGATCAGGGATCCTCAAACTATGGCCCTCCAGCTGTTGCGGAACTACACATCCCACGAGGCATTGTAAAACTCTGAAATTCACAGATATGACTAGGCATGATGGGAATTATAGTTCTTAAACAACTGGAGGGCCATAGTTTGAAGACCCATGCTTTAGATGCTTCATGGAGGATACCAGTCCATTGGGATTTAAAACCTTCATCCTCCACTTCAAAGAAGGAACATTTCCTGATTTTTAATTCCCCTATGGATCCCATTTTCTTTCGGGTATTCTTCAAGAGAAGCTGGCTGGCTCTGTGGAACAAAAATGATCTACTTCTATCATTCTATCCATGTGTCTGTTGGAGTTCCAGTCTCAATGGGATGGAAAGGGAGGAGACTGCTCCATAATCCAATGTGATCTCCGACCAGATAAAAAAAGGGTCAAAAACGATAAAAAAAAAAACCGCTGGTAAGGTACGAATGAGAATACATTTTTTTGGAAATAAGTAGATGGGACACAAAATACTAGGGGCCAGATTCAGAGAGCCGTAACTCCTGTCTAACTGGTGTTAGACTGGAGTAATTTCAAATTACGCGCGTTTTTTAGCTAGTCGGAAACCTCAAACCATGAATAGATGGCTGCGGGCTTCAATTCGACTGGATTACGTGTTCGTACGCCTTCGGATCTACGCTGCAATAAAATTGCGGCCGCTGGGTGGAGTTCCCGTCGTTTTCCGCGTCGGGGTATGCAAATGAGCTTTTGCCGGCGATCCCAGAAATTACGATCTTCAATCGCAATCTCTTACGGCACCTTTAGTCATCTTTTTTTTGCGTAACACTATACCAGCTTTTTGCTGCTCTAATATTAGACAGCCCATGTTAAGTATGGCCATCGTTCCCGCGTCGAATTTCTACGTTTTCCGACGTCTTTTTTTATTTTTTACGCAAGTCGTCCGGGAATAGGAATGTTCGTAAACGATGCTACTCAAACAACGAATGACGTAACGACGTGATTTAGCGCAATGCACGGCAAGAAATTTCTGAACGGAGCATGCGCAGTTCGATCGCCGCGGGGATGCGCTTAATTTAAATGCTTCACGCCCCTAATCGCGTATTTCGATTACGCGGCGGGAAATAGACTACACCGCCGTAGCGTATGGGCAAAAATCGACCAGAATTCGGTGTAGAGCCTGGTAAAATACGGCAGCGTAGAGTATTTCGATTGCGCAGCGCAATATTAAGTGTATCTGAATCTGGCCCTAGGTGTATATCATACAGAGAGTAAAAAAAAATTGTAGTCCCCCAGGCACTGTGTGAGGTGAAGACTGGGCTTTGCCTCACACCTGAGTGACACCCACATTTTGCTATGTGCATGGTTATGCTTACGTTCTGGCAACATTGTATAACTGACCCTGAACAAGAATTTTTGTGATCTACCTGATATGCATACTAATTCTGGGCATACAACTCAGAAAGAATGTTCAGGAGGTGGTTAAATGTGCCCCCTGTACTCCCCTTCATCCAGAGTGGGGACACTAGAACAGGAGGTGAGTTACTGGCAAGATCAGCCAAGTATTTTAGATTATATGTAGGGCCGAATTACACAGCACAAGCACTGTGCTGGTATTCATGGTTTAAGGCAGGGGTGTCAAACTGGCGGCCCTCCAGCTGTTGCAAAACTACAAGTCCCATGAGACATTGCAAGGCTAACAGTTACAAGCATGACTCCCACAGGCAGAGGCATGATGGGACTTGTAGTTTCGGAACAGCTGGAGGGCCGCCAGTTTGACACCCCTGGTTTAAGGGAACAGGATACATTTGTTTTATTTTTTTTATAGGGTTACAGTTTTACACTACACTTTTCACTATAGTATTCAAACTTGAAATTTCAACTGTAAAAGTTTTTAAAACTAGAGAAATAAGAAGCATAATCTAAGCAGCAGCATACAAAGCTGGGAATATAAGACAGTTAAGGAAGAAACCAATTATTTTACAGATAAATATGAGTAATGGAGCTCCCAAGAGAAAAATGGATTATGGGGGAGGACAGTTTCTCGGTTTCTGCTTTCTTACATGCCGGTGAATTTTACCAATTTTATACCTTTATTATTGTTTAGCTTCTATTATATTTATTAATTTTAACTTGAATAGAGATGCTGTTAGTCCTTGAAAAGTATTGTAAGCACTTCACAATTACAGGTTAGGTCAGAAGAATCACGAGCTTAGAGTAATGCACAACATTTCCGATATTCGAGAAAATTATTCATTAACTTTCACTAACATTTAAAGTTATTTGAAAACGTATAAAATCCTAGTGGAAAATAATGAAGGATTACTATAATAAGATAAAACTTAGTTTTCATATCTCATTCTTTAAAGTTTCAGACTTTTTAAAGCAGTGCAAACATTTTTAGAGCTATGTCATTTTTAGAGCTATGTAATTTAAAAGTTAACATGTTAAGTTTGGACAGTAGTTGGGATTTTAGCCTGAAAATTAGTTCACTGCTATTTTAAAGACAGGGCCAAATTTCCCTCCAGCAATGTGCTGTTATCCTCGTAATAGGAAAACACGGCATGCAAAAGGACCTTGATAATACCATCTCAAAAACCTCATCCTTCCACATCCCAGTGCTTTGTGACAACAAGATTCCTACGGAATCAGTAATCAGTGTGAAAGAGTGGGTATTAATAGTGCAGGGCATCTAGGGTATGTGCCCAGTATCTCCTGCTGAGGGCCTCAGGTCTTGACACCATGACCACAATTTAGTTTCCAAGTTTACTTGTTGGCTACATCAATGTCTTGGGGACAGCACATTTTCTTAGTGGTTAACATGTATTCCGTTCAGCACTGAGTTCCTTGGTTTGAGTTCCGGTCAAGACACTATCTGAAGCGTTTGCATGTTCTCCCTGTGCTTCTGTGGTTTCCTCCAGGTACTCTGATTTACTTCCACATTTCAATGAAATTTTGATAGTTTTATTGTCTTCTATCTAAAGTGGTCTAGTTTGTGTGGGTCTAAAAAAACAGCTGCAAGTCCTGATGATACTCCATCAAGTGGCTAATGCAACTCTTGCACTCATTTAAAAACACTGAGGCCTTGTACACACGAGGGAATTTTTCCGCTGAACATGGTCCGACGGACCATTTCAGCCGAAAAATCTGCTCGTCTGTAGGGGCAAACGGACCGTTTTGGCCGGATTCCTCCGGCGGAAAAGTTTCAAAGCATGCTTTGAAATGTTTCCGCCGGAGAGCTGCCCGTCGGATATGTCCGCTGGTTAGTACGGAAAACCAGCGGACATATCTGCACGCACATGCGTCGTATCTTGTGAATGGATCCGACGCATGCGCGCAGAAGTGTTTACTTCCTGGTGCGGTGACGTGGCGGTGACGTGGCGGCGTCAACGTCACCGCCGCGTCACCGCGCTGTCCGCTGGCGGGGAATTTGATCCGATGGTGTGTACAGCCATCGGATCAAACAGCCCGGTGTAAATATGCGCTGTAAACGGTCCGGGGACCGTTTACAGCGGATATATTCCCTCGTGTGTACAAGGCCTCAGTGACAGAACAAGTAAAATTCCAAAATGTTAAGTGCACCAATGATCACAATGCATTCATGGTAGTGGGTGGGATATTAATATTGACTTAAGCCCCACCTTTAGTTCAGAGATCAGGATTATGTAACAATCTGGGTACAATACATACTCCTGGCTTCCATACTCTGTACACTGTGTTGTATATGATGCATACTGCTGATGACTGCATCCTATATGCTTGCCTGTACATGACATACATTTGACCACTGCACTCTTTACATTATATACTCCTGATCTCTGTACTTAGTGTGCTATATTGTAATTACATGCTCCTGACCAAAGTGTTTGGTGTATGTCATGTCACGCCAATTTTTTTCCTAGGTGTGTATATAGTAGGGAAGGATTATAACTCCTGTCATGTTTATTACTGCTATCTGGGGATCCATTACAGGGGATTTACTCATACAACCTGTCCTGCTGACAATAGTTTCATCAGACATGAAATGAGGGAAAAAACTGCAACTGACAGACATAACACCCTGAAGGGGGTGCTGGATTTTTCCTAGTCCACTAAGAAAAAAATGAGTTTTATTTCTGCCTGATTTGCTTGTAAAGGCCCCTCTGTATAGTGCAGTCCCAACTCTAGTTTATGAGAGCCTTCATGTTAAAGCATGCACCAATCAGTCATAACATTATGATGAACCACCTAATATTGAGTAAGTCCTTCTTTTGCCTCCAAAACAGCACTGGCCCATCGAGGCTTGGATGCCAGTAGACCTCTGAATGTATGCTATAGTTTTTGACACCAAGCCATCAGTAGCAGATCCTATAAGGGGGTTGCAAACCCTAGGTTTTTCACCTTAATGCATTAAGGTGAAAAACCTTTTGTAGTGCAGCAGCCCCCCAGAGCCCATCTTTTACTTACCTGAACCCAATTGTTCCAGCGACGGGGATTAGCAGAGCAGCTCCAGACACTATCTCGGGTCCTGATTGGCTGGATTGATAGCAGCAGGAGCATTGGCTCCCGTTGCTGTCAATCAAAGCCAGTGACACAGGAGCCGGGGACAGGGCCAAATCCTGCTGTCTGTGTCAATGGACACAGCAGTAGGACTCTGGTGCGTGCTCGCACGAGTGCCTCCAAGGAATGCAGGTTTCTGTGGGGGCACTCAAAAAGAGGAGGATCAGGGCCCCTCTGTGTAAAATTTTTGCACGGAGGAGGTAAGTGTGGCATGTTTGTTAATAAGATGGAACCTCAATGGACCAGACTTGTTTTCCCCGCACATCCCACAGATGCTCAATTGGATTGAGATCTGGAGAGTCCATTGTGGTGTTCCTTAAACCATTCTTGAACCATTTTTGTAGTGTGGCAGAGTGCATTTCCCTGCTGAAAGAGGCCACTGATATCAGAGAATGCTATTTTCATGAAGGGGTGTATTTGGTCACCAAAAATGTTTAAGTGGGTGGTATGTGTTAAGTAACATTCACATGAATGGCAGAACCCAAGGTTTTCATACAGAACATTCACAATGACCCTACCATGTTGCCTTCTTCCCATACTGCATCCTGGTGCCATTACTTCTCCAGCAAAACACATGCACCCAGCCATCCATATTATGTTAAAGAAAACTTGATTTATAAGACTGGGCCACCTTCTTCCATTGCTCCGTGGTCCAGTTTTGATGCTCACATAATCATTGTAAATGCTTTTGGCTGTGGACATGGGTAAGCATGGGCACCCTGACCGGTGATCATGCCCATGGTTCCCATTACCATCCTTCTTTGAAGTATCCAGGAGTGACTCAGTTATTTCACAATCCTAGCAGTACCCCTGGTGAAAGATATTGGCATTTATGCTGCAGCCTGATCTCTAATAATGCTAAGAAACTGTGATGTACATTTATATTTACAGAGAAATGAGGACACAGGAAAGTGATCGGACAGGAATTAGGATTGGTTACTTGTCTATGTGGTGATTGGTGGTTTAATACAATTACCTGTGTTGAGGGCACTAGGGTTATTATTATTATAGCAGGGAAGAGGGGTTCTCCTGCATTCCAAGCTTTGAAATTGCTGGGCCAATAACTTTTAAAGTATATCTATATACAAAACCTTTTTAAATTCGGATAGAGTGGAGAAGGATTAAAAAGCTTTTTATGTTTTTATTGCTGTCTGTGCCCCCATTAAGGAGATTCACCCTCTGTATTAGTCCTGCATACAAGTATTACCAAAAGAAGATCATACATTTTGGGTTGTCCACAGAACAGGAATAGTGGGGACATTAGTTCTGATGACCCTGGTGACATCCAGGGATTTCCTCACTTTGCAGGGATTTCCCCTCACTTCCTGTTTTGGCTATGGGAAAGGAAGTGAAGAGAAATCTTTGCAATGGGACACAGTTTGCAAAAATCGACTTTACCTTAAAAAGTCTGATTTCTAGTATCCCTGGATATTTTCCCTAATTGGCTGAAATATAGTTAATATTAAAACAATTTTTTTCCAGCCACTGGGAAAAGGAGTGGTGAAGGAAGGTAATGTGAATCTAGTTAAAGTTGATTGCTATACAGCATTTGTCAGCTACTGCACTATCTTGGAATTGTTAGAGAACTGTGACATGAGAGTTGGGGCAAGGAGAAGATTGACCCAAGAAGCCTACCAATACATGTGCTTACAAAGAGCATGCTGATAGAAGGAGAATGCAAAATTACTGAGAGATGAGCTCACCATTGTGTTGCTTCCGATCACTGTCCAGTCACAGGCTAAGGGCAAATACATGACAGCTTGAGCTCAGAGTCAGTGTGTTAAAAGAGGCTGGCTATTATTCAACCCAGAATACTAAAAACATCTTGAAAATCTAGTTCTAGCAGTCACTCTGCTTTGGGAAGTAGGGTTAGAAACATTGTCTATATAGGATGAATGGGTTGGTATTGGCAGGCCTGCCATCAGGGGGTACAGCTGATACAACTGTAAGGGACCCTGGGGCCCTCCTGGGCCAAAAGAAGGCTGGTGAAGGGAAGCCATGTTATGCACTATAGAATTTATCTTGCAGCTTCTGCTGCTCTCTGTTTAATTGAGTTTAGACATGGAGCTCTTTGATGCCACCTCTGGCTACTATGTGTATGTGCACCCCTCGTGTGAGTTGCCTGTACTGCGCTCCTCTGTTTTAGCAACATGTCAGCTTTTTGAAAATGAGCTGGGACTAGGTAGGAAGATTTTCTTTACAAGTGGGGGCTGTGAAGGAAAGGGAGGAGAGTGTGTTGTGTATAGGGAGGGGCCAGAGGCTTGTGTGTTTACAGATTTGTGTATGTGTGGGGCTGACATATATATACAGGTGGAGGGCTGACATGCATACAGATGTGGGGGGGCTGACATATATAAAGGATTGAGGGGGTGCTGAGTGCCTACAGGTTAAATGGCCATTGTGTGAATTTGGTGGAATGGCCCATGGGCAAGCCCTGGGGAATGTTGGTGGTCAGGCTCAGGGGTGCCCATCTCTAAAACTGTGTAACAATAATTTCTGATGGCTGCCCTGGGTACTGGTCACAATTTTAAATTAGGGCCAGAGGACAAGGATTCCTGGTGCCAGGAGTATGACTCCTGTTTTGGAATACAGATACTGCTGTTTTGTTTTATAGGCAGGCATAGACCAAGTAATTTAACCGCTTGCCGACCACCGCACAAACTTACCGTATTTATCGGCGTATACCGTGCACTTTTTTGCCCTGAAAATCAGGGCAAAATCGTGGGTGCGCGATATACGCCGATACTCGCTTTCCCGCGCAGAGTTTTGAATACTGCGCTGACATATACCGAGCGCAGTACACTCGTGTATAGTCGGGCAGGCTCGGCTCCTCTCGCGCTCACGTCCTGGACGTACAGGACGTGAGCGCGAGAGTAGCCGAGCCTGCCCGACTATACACGAGTGTACTGCGCTCGGTATATGTCAGCGCAGTATTCAAACTCGGCGCGGGAAAGCGGGGATCGAGCGTGGAGGAGGCAGCAGAAGGACGCCGGACCCGTCGAAGGACACCCGAAGCCACAGACGCACGTCGGACCCGTCGAAGAGGACACCCGAAGCCGCAGACCCACGCCAGACCCGACGAAGGGGACACCCGAAGCCGCAGACGCACGCCGGACCCGATGAAGAGGACACCCGAAGCCGCAGCCGGACCCGACGAGACTGCCGATGGACGCCGCGCAAGACACCAAAACTGTAAGTACAAAAAACTTTTTTTCCACAGGAATGGGGGCCACTTTAGGGGTGCGCGCTATACGCGGGAGCGCGCTATACCCCATATATATATGGTACATGTTGACAGAATGGCATGGACAGACTAATGGGCGTAAATGTACATCCCTTAAAATTTGCCACCGTGAGGTCGCACGCGACCCTGCGGCGAGCTCCATGATCGTGCCAGCGGGACCCGCGGACCCAATGTCAGGTTAACGAAGCTGAAGAACGGGGAGATGTCAGTGTAAACATAACATCTCCCTATTCTTCCTAGTGACAGGTCACTGATTTTCTGCGCCCTCTCATTGGGAGCAGCGATCAACTCTTAGCCATTCCCCCTAACTGTTAGAATCACTCCCTAGGACACACTTAATCCCTTCCTGCCAGTCACATTTATACAGTAATCTGTGCATTTTTATAGCACTGATCGCTGTATAAATGTAGATGGTCCCAAAATAGCGCCAAAAGTGTTCGATTTGTCCACCATAATGTCGCAGTCACAATAAAAATCGCTGATCAACACTATTACTAGTAAAAAAAAATATTATTAAAAATGACATAAAACTATCCCCTATTTTTTAGGCGCTATAAAATACAATCTTTAAACACTCAATGCAATTTTTTTTACCAAAAATATGTAGAAGAATATGTATCAGCCTAAACTGAGAATTTTTTTATATATATATATATATATATATATTTTTTTTTTTTTTTTGGGGAATATTAATTATAGCAAAAGTAAGAAATATTGTTTTTTTTTTTCTAAATTTTCACTCTATTTTTGATTATAGCGCAAAAAATAAAAACCGCAGAGGTGATCAAATACCACCAAAAGAAAGCTCTATTTGTGGAAAAAAAAGGACGTAAATTGTGTTAGGAAGCCAATTCACATGACTGCGCAATTGTCAGTTAAAGCGACGCAAAAAGTGCACTGGTCTTTGTCCTGCCAAATGGTCCAGGTCTGAAGTGGTTAATAAGGATTACAGAAATGTTAACCTTATATCCGGCATCATTTACTACAGTTAAAGTAAAACCATCCAAGGGCAAAGTTCACACCTAATTGCCAATTTTAAAATATTTTTCTACATATTCTCATTATTTGTTCTTCCTATTAAGGTTTTATATTCTCCAAAATCACCTAATGATATCTATGGTATTTCTTCTAATTCAGGGGCTTTACATAACGAGATGTATAGTGAAACCAGGTACAACATCAGAACATTTATGAAAGAGGATCATGGTAGTAGCATATTTACTGTATAAGTAATGCCCTGTCAGTGGTGTATGCCTCTGTGCAGTATCTATAAAAGCAATAACCCGTGTAGGTGTGAAGGGCTACATTTGGCGTTCCATAATCAGAAGGTTTTCGCTGACTTTCTCTCATCTTAGTGTTCACAGCGGGATGCCCAGATGCCATAGCATCTTCACAGCTCAACTGTTTTCTTTCACTATTGAAAATTGCAGCTTCCAGACAGCAATACTGCTCAGATCTAATGAAATATGAGGCAAGCAGGCGCAAATAGGATCTGTTGAAAGTGTGCCTGACCGTGCGTTAATGATAAATCCAATGCTGTATCTCTAAAACAAAACTACTGTATGTGGTCTTCATTTGATATGAGGCAGCTGATATAAAAACAGTTGAAGTCAGCTCTAAGCAATGGTGGCCAGCAGGGGTTAATAGAGATTTATCCAACTGTATACTGTAACAAGAAAAATACTGGAAATATAGCAAAGTCTCTGTGGATATAAGAAAAAGTATACTATTATTATTATACAGGATTTATATAGCACAGTTATTTACAATGTTAGGGCAAACAGTACAGTTACAATAAAATTCAATACAAGAGGAATCGGAGGGGCCTGCTCATTAGAGCTTACAATCTAAAAGGTGGAGTCAAGTGATAAAAAAGGTAATAACTATTGGGAATGGGCTGATGAAGAAAATAAAATAACAGTTGTTAGGTGGAGGCAGGTTAGGCTTCTCTGAAGGGAACATTTTTAAGGGATCTCCTAAAAGTGGACCAGTGGCGGTGCATCCATAGTGGGCGCAGGAGCGCCGCCCCCTTTCTCCTGCACCATCAATCAACAATAGATAGATTCATGCATTGCATGAATCTATCTATTGTCGTTGCTGCCGCCCACTATTTAGATGTCCGGCCCCCTGTTGAGCACCGGCCATCTGAATAACAGCAGTGGGTGTGTTTTGGAAGTGCCTGATTTAGAGCTATTGGCCCTACTAGGCTTCCCGATTAGAGCCTGTGGGCTTCCAAATGGTTAAACAGAGGGCACACATGTGCATTCCCTGTTTAAGCCATGCTGTGTTAGGGAATCGCTTCCCTAACACTGACCTGCCTTTCAGCCAATCAGGTTCACCGGGTCTGGTTACTGGTCACCTGATTGGCTGAAGCGGCAAGCTTGGAAGGATGATAGGAGGGGCAGGCAGGAGAAGAGTCTTCCGAATCGAGGAACAAATTGAAGACACCCCTCACCACCTGCCTAAATCACCCGCTGCCGACCCGAGACAAGGTAAGGGCTGGGAAGACAGCGGGAATGTGGGGGGGGCAACGTTTGGGACACATTGGCAACACTTGAGGCACACTGGCAGCATTGGGCACACTGGCAGACTGGCAGCATTGGGCACACTGTCAGCATTGGGCACACTGGCAGACTGACAGCATTGGGCACACTGTCAGCATTTGGCACATGGCACACTGGCAGCATTTGATGGCACAGTCGCAGCATTTGGTGGGCACAGTGGCAGCATTTGGTGGGCACAGTGGCAGCGTTTGGTGGGCACAGTGTCAGCGTTTGGTGGGCACAGTGGCAGCGTTTAATGTTTTTTTTTTCTAATTCTTTTCAGTTTATTTGCGCCCACAATTTTTTTTTTAGCACAAGTCGCCACTGAAGTGGACAGAGTAGGAGATAGTCAGACAGACTGGGGTAGGGAATTCAAATCAACAATCAACATATGTACAGTATATCAACATATTTCCAAGTCACCAGGCGAATGTGTATTTTCTTTTTTTCAATCAATAGTTTTTATTGTAGAATTTTTCAAGGGGAACAGAAAAGAAAAAGGGGAAATGTAAAAGCACAGGGTAATGGGGAAATGCACAGTATACAAATTGTAAGTGAAACATAGTCTAGTACAGGACAAAATAGGAATAGATGCATTTAAGACAGAGAAAATTCAATGGAACAAATATTCGAGAACCTTATCAGTTTTGGGGCCATATGGACCAACACTGATCAAAATGTCTTGTCGTCAAGGAGTTAAGTGCTATAAGTTTTTCAAAAGTGAAATTCCTGTGGACCTCTGTTATTACATCAGAAATATTCACAGTGTTTTTAGATTTCCAATTCCGTAGAATGGACGTACGTGTTTCCAATAAAATGTGTGTAACTACTGTCCTCATGTGGAAAGGGAATCTATCAATGTGTATGTTGAGAAGAGCTAGCGCTGGATCAGGTTGAGTCAATATCCCTGTGGTGAAGAAATGAGTTTTAAAAACCTGATTCCACAGGCTTCTTATATGTGGACAATACCAGAATACATGCATGAGATTGCCTACTTGACCACATTCTCTCAGCAGTTGGCTGGGGGTACCAGATAGAATGTGGCCAATCTCAGTGGAGTGTAGTACCACCTGTTGGTTAATTTAATGGACAATTCCCAGTGTTTTACACAGTGAGAAGCTTTATGAATCGTCTGAAAGGCACACGACCAATCCTCTTTCGTGAATCTAGTACGTAGGTCTACCTCCCAGTTTTTCATTGCAGTCGTCTTAGAAAATTTCATCTTATCTTGAAATAAATTGTAGAACAGTGATATGCCCTTTGAGGCAGGGTGAGCGGTAGAATAAAATTTCCACACCCTCTTAGGAAGGGATATGGTCGGGGAAGGTAATGATTGGAGGAAGTGCACAATTCTGTCACAGGTGTGGAAAGATCTGTCAGGTAAATGGAATTGGGATACAACCGTGGCAGGAAGTAGGGGCGTATCATTCGCGTACAGTTCCGAAATAACAGTCACCCCATGTGAATTGAGTTCAGAGACAGTCAATCTGGGTATCTTGGCTTCAAGTAGTTGTAATGGTAGTTGGAGGTCAATACCTTGAAAGTCTTGATGGTCTTGGTTCAGTAATATGTCTCCACGCTTTTAACGAAGTCTGTATGGTAGGGGGTAAAGAGGTTAGTTTCCAAGGAGACCATTTGTCACTGAGCAACATTATTTTCACGTTAGCCGTCGGTGACAGTGTATTTTCTATGTTCACCCAGGGTGGAACGTCTAGGTCATGGACCAGTGTTTAAGTTGGTCAAGTCGAGCTGCCCACACATATAGTCATGTATGTCGGGGTAGACCTGCTCCTCCTACTTTTTTGTGTGAGAACACAAGATTGTTACGTGAACACCGTGCCCTTTTACCCTGCCAAATATACTTCCATCCTAATGTTGTGAGGCGATTAAGGTAATGGCACGGTATACACAATGGAATTACATGAAAAAAGTATAGGATTTGAGGCATAATCAGCATTTTAAAAGCAGATATTGTACCCATCCAGGACACTTCCTTCTCAGAGATCCTTTTGAGTTGGGTTTCAATTTTTTCAATCAGTGAGGCGGCGTACACACGAGGGGATATGTCCGCTGAAAACGGTCCGATGGACCGTTTCAGCAGACATCTCCGCTCGTGTGTATGGGCTAGCGGACAGATTTCTCCACCCGACAGATTTCAAAGCAAGCTTTGAAATCTATCCGGTGGGAATCTGTCCGCCCGACATGTCTGCTGGTTAGTACACTTACCAGCAGACATGTCGGCCCCCACCGCCGCCGCGCCGCTGCCGAATGGATTCGGCGCATGCGCGGAAGTGTTTTACTTCCTGGTGCGGTGACGTGGCGGTGACGCGGCGGCGTCAACGTCACCGCCGCGTCACCGCGCCGTCCGGCGGCGGGGAATTTGATCCGATGGTGTGTACACGCCATCGGATCAAACTCCCGATCGGACATATCCGATGGAAATGGTCCGCGGACCGTTTTCATCGGATATGTCCGATCGTCTGTACGCCGCCTGAGGGGAAATTAGCTTTGATAAGCGTAGATACACTACTCGTAAGGGTGATACCAAGGTATTTGATAGAGCCCGAGCTCCATGTGTAGGGTAATCGGGATAGTAGGCAACTCTTGACATGAGGTGGTACCCCTAAGTCAAGGATAAGAGATTTTGTAAAATTGACTTTGTAATATGAAACCTTTCCAAACGACATCAAAACATTGTGAACTTCAAGTAAAGATTCAACAGGGTTGGTCAATAGTAATATCACATCATCAGCAAAAAGACTGATGGTGTGATTTTCATGGCCAAATTGAAAACCTGAAATCCTTGGATTAGACCTGATGGCTTCGGCTAGAGGTTCTATTATTAGATTGAAAATTGACGGGGATAGAGGGCAACCCTGCCGTGTACCATTTGTTATAGGGAAAGACTCTGAAAGAAACCCAGAAGAGTACACTCGAGCAGAGGGACATGAGTATAAGGCTAATATCGCAGATAAGATAGAGCCTGGAAAACCAAATTTCTGTAGAACCATTTCCATGTACGTCCAGTGTACTCGATCGAACGCCTTCTCTGCATCAATGGACAACAACAGAGAAGGCGTTCGAGTTTTTCCAGCGTGGTGCACAATATCAATAATACGCCTGGTGGCGTCAGAGGCCTGTCTCCCCCTCACAAAGCCCATCTGGTCGCTTCGAACAAGTGTAGGGATGATATGTTTTAATCTTGTGGCTAAGAGTTTTGCATAAATCTTGGTGTCAGTGTTGAGGAAGGAAATAGGCCTAAAATTTTCGGGAATGTCTGGGGTTTTACCAGGTTTTGGAATTGTCACTATGTGGGCTCTTAACATTTCTTGGGGAAGTGAAGTGGTGGATATAAAATTGTTGAAGACAGTTGACATATATGGTGTCAAAACTGCATGGAATGTTTTGAAATACTCGTTGGAAAAACCATCGGGACCTGGTGATTTCCCCATGGGAAGGGAGTGTATGACTTTTAGTATCTCCTGTGGAGTGATAGGTAAGTTAAGATCCTCCAATTGTTGGGGATGTTAGAGAGGGAAGTTTCAGTGTATGAAGGAAGGATTGAATCTCATGTATGCTAGGTTGGGGAGCATTAGCATCTTTTTTGAGGTTATATAGAGAGCCGTAGTATTTTGCAAATAAATCAGCAATTTTTTTGGGGTTTGTGACTTTGTGTAGGGAGAGTGGGTCAGTGAGAAAAGCTATTCTAGATTTATTGCGCATGACTTTCAATCTATTTGCTAAGTATTTACCTGCCTTATTAGCATTGTTATAATGATTGAGTTTAAGCCTTCTCAAGTGTTTGTCATATTGTTGCGATAATAGTTCCCGAAGTTTTTCTCTAAGGTCTTTCAATTTGCGGTCAAGGGGGGGGGATGGTGATTGTTTATTACTGTTCTCAGTATCTTTTAGGTCACTGAGGACATCTTGGATTTCTTTGGATCTTTTTCTTTTTTCTATTGCCCCTATTTGTATGATAATACCCCGTATAACTGCCTTGTGAGCATTCCACAAGGTATTAGGATCATTTACAGAGTTTGAATTGAGTTGGAAATAGTTATTGAGATGTTCGGTAATGGATTTTTTGTGGTGTGTATTCAGTATAGTTCTATTGTTACAGCGCCAGATGGATGAGGAGAGAGACCCCTCTTTCAACAATTGACAAGGAGATGGCAGCGTGGTCAGACCACGTAATGTCATGAATTGATGTCTTATCTATGTCCTGTAGTAGCCATTTGTCTGTCAAGAACATGTCTATTCTTGAGTAGGAACCATGTCTCCCTGAAAAAAAAGTATAGTCGCGTTCATTCGAATGAAGGCATCTCCATGCATCAAATAATTCTTCTGAGTGTAGAAGCGTAGGAGTGTCGGGACTCCTCTTGTCCTTCTAGGTGAGGAGTCAATCATCGGATCTGAAATAATGTTAAAATCACCGCACACCAATAGTCTGCCATATTGTAAAGAATTAGCTCTCTTAAGCACTCTGCGTATGAATCTCAACTGGTGGGTGTTTGGAGCGTAAAGTGAGACTATGGTATATGGTTTAGCATTTATGTCACCAGTAATTATCACGTATCTGCCTTTAACATCAGTGATAACATCTTTAGGTTTGAAAGCTATAGAATTTTTGAACGCTATCAGGACACCTCCTCTTTTGGCCGTCGGGTTGGAAGCAGTATAGATAGTAGGAAAGTCCCTATGAGTAAATTGTGGAGTTTTATTCGCTTGGAAATGTGTTTCTTGCACACATAGGATATCTGCGTTGGATTTGTGAACCTCTTTCCATAGTGAAAATCTTTTTGCTGGGTGGTTTAGTCCCCTAGCATTAATAGACAAAATTTTTATCACCATAGTGAGGTTGGTACAGGAATGCGGTCAACAATCATGTTTTGGTACTCACATATCAGGTAGGGATTATTGCCGTTGGCACTCACAAAGACAGCCGTGACAAGAAGCGGTTTGGTACCTGACCTTGCAAAGGAGGAGATGTCCTGGGAAAACCTGTGCATATCATGAAAACAAACAAACAGGGTAGGAACAAAAAAAACACAAACAGTTAACCAAACAATCTTAAGAAATTGATCCATTAACTGATCCTATCGCAGACATAGCTGCTATTAAGTTAACAGGGGAAAAAGGAGCTGCCGTGTAGCAACTCCATACCGGAGATATTCTAGGTAGGGCTTGAGTCAAACATGGGTTTTGTTGCCGTTTGTAGATTTCTTATTTTTCTTGCGGGAGACTACTTGCCAATCGTGTTGAATTCCTTGGGGGATATTCATGGTGCATGGGTAATCACCAAGGTAGCAGGATATTTCCATTTGTGTGGCACTGCGTGGTTTCTCAATGCTTTGGTGATTGATAATAGATTTCTACGGCGCTGCAAAGTGTGCCTGGAAAGGTCAGGCAGGACCCTGAGATTTCCGTATTGTTGGGGGAGGCTCCCTGGTCTGCGTGATGTTTGTAAAATTATATCCTTCACATGGAAAAAATGGATCCTGAGTAAAACATCTCTAGGGATTTCGTCAGGGAGAAATGACGGTTTAGGGATCATATGTATGCGGTCGATTAGGAGATCTTGGGCTGTTGCTTCTGGTAGTATTGAGGAGAATAAAGTTTGTGCATATTGGAGGAGCTGATTAGGAGGCACTGTCTCAGGCACACCCCTTAGTTTGATGTTATTCCTCCTAGATCTGTCCTCGAGGTCCGCCATTTTGTCTTTGATCCATGTAATTTCATCTTCGTGACTGGAATGTGCATCCACCATAACATTGTGCGATGAGGCAAAATTCTCCATTCTGTGTTCAATTGTGTCCACCCTGGTACCCAGAATGTGTACATTCATTTAAACCTCTGTAAAGATCTGCTTGTAGAGAAGAGCGAAGAGAGAGCAGCATTTCCTTGAGCATTGTGTCAGAAATTGGTTTATCAGCTGTAGGAAAATTTGCTATGGGATCCCCTTCTCTTTCCCCAGGGTTAAGAGAGGCCTGAGAGTGGGTGGTCATTTCCATGGCGCATTCTGGCCTATGTGGGGAGTCTCTCCTCAGCTTAGACTTAGCCAGGCTTCTAGTAGTGGGACTTGGGGTTCCTGAGGGAGTATCACTCAGTGTGCCACTCTGGAGCGAGTCATCACGTCGCATACCTTGATTAGAGCAGTGTGGTGCGGCCTGCATATTTCCTCTCACAGAAGCTGCGCCATTTTGAGGAGTCCCGCGCGCCGTGAGGGGAACGACATTTTCCATCTTTTGAGGCTGTAGCGTTTTTTTGCGGTTTCCCCCCCATATTCGCGTCGTTCAGTGGAGATTCACGATCAAACGGGATGTGTTAACGATCGAAATGCCCTCGTTGTGCGCTGTTGTGGGCTGAAAATCTCCGGTGTGTCACGGAGCTCCCAGGTTAAGCGGCCATCTTAGAGGCCGGTAGCCACGCCCCTCGAATGTGTATTTTCTGATGCTTACAATATCAGAGCTTGTGTACATCAGCCCTCAGAGATTGTATGACATAATTAAAATACACGATTTATAGGGTACAGTGAACATTACAGACATTTAACTCTCCTGTTAAACTCAAGGAAATTGGCATTCATCAATCTGTGTTTATTAGTGCTCATTTACACAGCAGGAGCATTACACACAAGGTTAAAAGAACGCTAAGTAGTATCAGACTGCCTGCTTAACTTGACCAAAGATGTATTGATGGTGCTGTGGGGTTTATGTACTCCATAAGCACTTGTGTATGACCAGGGGCGTTGCTCTAGGTGACAAAAAGACCAGGGGCTTCAGCCCCGAAGTCCGATCCTGGCACCAGGGGGTGTTACCTACCTGACACGCACTGACCTACCTGATGCGCATTGACCTTCCTGACATACACTGACTACCTGACATGCACTGACATACCTGACATACACTGACCTGACCTACCTGACAAACACTGACCTACCTGATGCACACTGACATACCTGACATACACTGTGACTGACCTACCTGACATACACTGACCTAACTACCTGACATACACTGACATACCTACCTGACATACACTGTGACTGACCTACCTGACATACACTGACCTACCTGACATATACTGAATGAATGAATGAATGAAAAACTTATATAGCACGGCACATGCGAACCAAATCGCCTCAGTGTACTGACACACACTGAGTGACCTACCTGACCAGACTTCAGGTGACATGACCTCCGAGTCCTCCTGCAGCTCAGCCGTAGTTTGCGGCGCACCTATCAAAGTAGAGTAGACTAGACAGCACATTACAAATAAGTGCAGATACTGTTTAAAAAACAGTAATACCCTGTCTCACCCTGCTCTGCACATGCTCAGTAGCTCTCCATTTTAGGCATTTTTGGGCATTTATTCCAGGTTCACACTGGGCTGCGGGAATGAAGCCGTGTGAGTTCAGCTGAAATCACACAATTTCACTCCCGCTTGTCAGTCCCAATGTCAGAAGCGATTACAGAGACATCTGTGCAGTTTCTGCACAGATGTCAATATAAATTGAAAAAAGTAGTACAGAAACAAATTTTTGAAATCGGTGCAGCGCCGTAGATGCGGCGTGGCACCAATTAAGATGGTGCCATTTCCGGCAATTGCTGGCTGAAGTGGAATTAAACCCTCCTATCCTATCCTCTAAAGCCAAGGAAGCTGCTTCTGTTTGATCTGCAGCTGCCATGGTGTTGCACATGTGATCAGTTATGACACCAGCCATGTCAAGTATGTTTTATTACATTTAGCCCCCAATCACTGTGACTTGTCATGCGATTTGACAGGTTAAAATTACATTACAAATCACACCCTATTGTCCGCAATAGAAGCAATCAAATCAGTACGACTCTGGCCAAAGACTAAATGTAAAAACAACTTATTTAGTGAACATATACTGTATTATAACCAATAGGCAAATGTGACATTTTTCTTTGAGACTTACAAGGCTTTATCTTTATTTAAACTAAAACTATTTTCATTAGCAAATTATTATTATTTTTATGTTTTTATTTCCTTCACTGTTGTTTTCAGTGAGAAAGATCGTTAATATCTACAGACCCTAAATCAATTGATTTGTCTTCCATTCCTATTGTTGCCATGGTAACATACCAGTGCAATGCTAATAGACTGTAAAAGCTCTTCTAACTGACTCAAATCAATTCTTAGCTCAGCCTGAAAATATTATTTCTCACTTTCACTTAACAGAGCGTCAGCTAGGGTCATCATTATTATACACAAATAATCCTTTAATAGTTACTTATATATTTTCTTGGGTTACAGTTTTTCATGTTTTTTTTTTAACAAACTAAAAGCCATATTGTTGCAGCTTAGTTTTTTTCTGTTACTCAGCGTAATAAAGGCATACCCCGCTTTACAGACACTCACTTTACGTACACTCGTGAGTACGCATGTCAATAACTAAGAAATTCTTAAACGAGACATATCACTTTCTGGTTTTGTTTTGATTCATACTTACCTAGGTGGATGCAGCCTCTTTCCGATGCTGCATCTATCCCCCGGTGCATCTAAACGTAGAACCGAGCGATCAAACACTGCCGATCACTCGGTTCCCACAGATCCGTGAGCAGATTGCTGCAGACTGTCAGTCACAACTCTCTGCTCTGCCCCTCCTTGCTTATTGTAGCGCTAAGCTATAGAGGGGGCGGGAGCTGCCGGATCAGGATTTCAGCGGTTTGGTGAGAGTCTGAACCGGGTGTCGGTCCAGGGATCTGGCAGATCCAGATCCAGATCCACAGAAAGTGCAGTGCAGTCATATTATTAAAATAAAAAATTGTTTAAAAAAAAAAAGATTTTTTTTTGTCAGTCTATAATAAAAAAACTTGTTGTTAAAATACTCTTCCACATAAAAGCCTTAGGCCCCTTTCCCACGGGGCGGATCAGTAATTAGTCAGCTTACATGCTTCAAAACCTTTCTTCCTGCATTGATAAACACTTATCAAGTTCCCAAACATGTTACTCCTACTGATAACTGTTTTTTGGTTGGTGATACTTTTGCTGGGTGATACTTTTTCCTTCGTTATTAGAGGCCTTATGGTTTGGTTTTGGAGGGAGAGTTGATCTCAGATGTGGATCCTGTAAGAGAATTGATCACTGTTTGAAAAAGACCCTTTCCATTTTGCAATATTGATTGTGGAATTGTATAATGAATCTAATATTTAGTCACCCCTTTGCTAGCTCTCCTTTTCTTATCTGGTAGTATTAGGTAAGTAGAGTAGACCTTTTCAACTAATTCATAAAGATAACAGTGTAGATTCACGTACCTCGGCGCATCTTTGAGAGGCAAGCATGGAATTCACAAAGCAAATGCTCTCAACGTTGTGCCCGCGTAGCGTATAGTTGCCGGCGTAAGCCGACGTAAGTCAAAATAGGTGGAAGTGGGCGTGTAACATTTAAATGAAGTGTGACCCCATGCAAATGATGGGCTGAGCTTCAAAAAATGAACTGCGCATGCATCGTATCTTGGACGCATCCCAGTGCGCATGCTCACAGTCACGTCGAAATAACTGGCTAAGATACGTCAAAACACTGCCTACGACGTGAATGTAACCTACGCACAGCCCTATTCACGTACTACGTAAACGACGTAAAAATAGACATCGTTCGTTCCCTGGTCCTTTGCATGGGTTGCGCCTCCTATATGAGGAATAACTTTATGCCGAACATAACCCTTGCGCAAATCGCTTAAAACATGCGCCGGGCGCAAGTACGCCCGTGAATGGCGTATGTTACTCATTTACGTATTTAACATGGGTACATTGAATGCGTCCAGCGTAACTATGCGCCCACGATACGCCGTATCTAGCTTGGGGAATCGACGCAGAGATACAACGGTGCACATTTGTACTTACGACGACGTATCTATAGATACATCGGTGTAAGTCTTACGTGAATCCGGGCCAACCTTTTTACAGGAATTTAGTCCTGAGAACCTAGCTCTGTTGGATGTTATCCTCTTGCAAAATGCAATTATTTCTGAGCCTGCAAAATTGGCTTTTTGAGATATTGTCAATATCTTACCAATTACCAATTTTGGATGGTGGCAGCTGGTGGAGTGCAGGTAGCAGTTCCCAGCCATAGATTTAAAGTATTTCTATCTTTATTTTCCATTAGTTTTTATTGTTTTAGGAAGTGAAAAGAAATACAAACATTTGATTAAGACAGATGTTCAAATTAAATCCCATGAATTGCAAAGCAGATTTAAATTAGCATTGAGTATCACACAGTTATCCAGAAGAAAACGGTCTATATGATGTAAATATCAGAAGTCCTACAACTCTATGCGTGAAAATCATGTCAGAATAAGGTTGCGCCCTGCTTCGAAGTGGAAGAATCCACCGATGGTCAACTTGTACATTAACAAACAAGTGCAGCCTGAGGGCCATTGTGTCCACAAGTCCAACCTCCAGCCAAGGTACATCAAGCAGTATGATATTAAGGTATGTCAAGGATTTTGTCCTCCACTGTTGGGTCCCAGTGTCCCACCGGTTTCATCTTATTAGTCTGTAGGTTGCAGATATCGTAGCAAATGATTGCAGATCCAATCAAATCTGGTTTGCTTATCCTGGAGGATGCTGGCCAGCTTCTCATTGAGCATAATTCAAGAAAGTTTGTTTTTGGTCTTGACTATTTGGACAGCTAGGGATTTCCATATTTTAGCAAACAATATTTTTGCCGCCAGAAATATATAAAACATATTAAGGTTGGGGTATGTCTAGGGATATCTGAAATTGGTTCATTCAGAAGCGCCGTCCTGGCATTTTTGGCTATATTAACCTATGTTATGGTGTGTATGAGAGTAAACATATTGGTCCAGAACCAATGAACTTAAGGGCAAGGGTTGTGTGGAGCATACCTTTGTGAATTCTGTACATCTATTCAGTCCAGTCTTTATCAGTCATTGTCCCTTGGAGCACGCATTTCGCATACAGCTGGTTTCAAATAATGTTCTCTCAGTGATGTCATTGGTTTAATGTGTGAAGGATCATAGTAAGTGAAGTATTTGATGCATTTTGTACACCTCCAAGGGTGGCATTAAAAGTGTCTGAAGAAAATATAATTTTATGATCCAAGAAGTAGTCAATGCAATGTAATCCCTTGTTAGACTACAAGAAAACAGTTGTGGGGTGGCAAAAAGGAGGGATTGTTAAAAGGTGGGGCTACTGGTGTGTGTTTGGACTTGATAGTGAATTGCTTACAGATAGAGTCCAAAATGAAATAATATGGGGCACATTATGGCTCTGCAATGTTTTGAAAAGAGCTACATGAGAAGATCCATGGGTTGTGGGAACCCTGCTGGTTATTCAAGTGTGATCCATTCAGGTTTTCAAGAAGTAGCACATATTTGAGATAGTTGGATCAGTCAAGCTGCCTGGTAATATTGCAGCAAATCTGGATGATTTATGGGCGTATAACATTTGGCAGGACCCCCTATAATCCATGGGTCCTTAAATGAATTTGAAAATATAAGACTGAAATTTCTTTAGATGCAGAGAGGGAATATGGAGAGACAGAGTGTGAAAGTAATTTAATATTTTTGGTAGCAGACTCATTATGACAGTGGCTAAAAAGAGTATATGTTGACCATGCCCTCAGCTCCTCTTCTAGGTAGCATAGAGTGGTGTATAATTGGCCCTGTATAGCGATGCTATCTCTGAAGTGAGTTTAATGCCAAGTTATTGCAGGGTGCAAGGCTGCTAAGTGAAGGGGAATGAAGTCTTAAGTTGGGTTAAAGTCTTGCCCAAGAGGTTGATATTAAGTGCTTCCAATTTGATTGGGGTAACCCAAACATCTTCGAATTTCATCAGAGTTTATAAGAGGTAGGGCAGGGTAGTGATAAGGTGAAGTTTTAAACCACAAAGTAAGCACATTTTTTTTTGTTTGCCAGCACTCTTCACTCCCTGTATATTGGGGTTCATGTGGATTGCTATTGACAGCTTTTTGACCGCTATTACAAACAATAAGGGTGATAGCTGGCAACTTTGTCTGGTGTCTGTTTGTATGACTATTGGTTCCGATTTATAGCCATTAACATTTATGTCTGCAGTGGGGTTTGAGTACAGGGTGCGCTTTAGTAGGGGAAAATTAAGACTGAAATTCCATTACTGCCGAACATGAAGGGGTAGGGCCAGGACATGGAGTCAAATGCCTTATGTAAATCCAGAGATAAAACCTGCTTGGTCCCACCACCATACCAATTAGACTGTAATAATGAGATGATGTTTATTGCCCTTCTGCTTTGGTCCCCCGCCTAAATCCTAGGTATGAATATGACCTGAATTAATGTAACGTCCTAGAAAACCTTTAGCTTCAATTTTAGTGAGCACTGCAGTTTTAAATGACGCTTTATCATTGAGATAGGTCTGTAATTTGTCACATTACTATGATCCTTGCCAGGTTTAGGCAACATGCATAAAGCTTAAAGTGTTTTTTTTTTGTTATTATCCTATGTTCATTGGAGTGGCATCACACATATGTGTGAAAGAGAGGCCAAAGACAGCTGCGCTGTGATGAATAATTAAATGTGAAAATACTATTGTAGGTAGTATTGGCATATACAGTTGTATTCAAAATTATTCAACCCCCACTGAAATTGATTGTTTTGGCCAGTTTGACATTGATTTTGATCATTCAGTCATCCTGCTTACAATTAAATCAAAGAGGCACATGTAGGTCAGACAAATATAACATAACATTTATAATGAAATAACCACAAATGTCTTTTCTGTGCTCACATCATTATCAGTTTTATTCAACCTCCAAGTGACATTCAATCTTAGTACTTAGTACAACATCCTTTTACAGTTATAACAGCTTTTAAACGTGAAGCATAGCTTGGCACAAGTGTCTTGCAGCGATCTACGGGTATCTTCGCCCATTCGTCATTGGCAAAAGCCTCCAGTTCAGTCACATTCTTATGCCGCGTACATACGATCATTTTTTGCGATGAAAAAAAACGACATTTTCAATCATGAAAATAAACTACGTTTTTCAAACTTTATTTTCCAAAACGACGTTGCGTACACACCAAAGTTTTTCTACAAAGCTCTAGCAAAGCGTGGTGACGTACACCATGTTCGACGGCACTCTTTTCCATTGAAGCTCCGTCTCATAACTTCCTTCTGAGCCTGCGCGGGTTTAAAAACGTTGTTTTCAACATCGTTTTGCCCACACACCATCACTTTTTTTGACACAAAAAACGAAAGCATGTTGGAATTTTTTTTTGGTCGTTTTTTTAAGACAAAATACGACGTTTTGCCCACACACGATCAATTTAAATGACGTTTTAAAAAACTTCTTTTTTTTTCATCACAAAAAATGATCGTGTGTACGCGGCATTAGGCTTGCGCACTGCAACTGCTTTCTTTAAGTCCCACCAGAGGTTCTCAATCGGATCTAAGTCTGGTGACTGCGATGGCCACTCCAAAATGTTCCAGCCTTTAATCTGCAACCATGCTCTAGTGGACTTGGAGGTATGCTTGGGATCATTGTCCTGTTGAAAGGTCCAACATCTCCCAAGCCTCAGGTTTATGATGGACTGCATCACATTGTCATCCAATATATCCTGGTACTGAAGAAAATTCATGGTACCTTGCACACGCTGAAGCTTCCCTGTACCTGCAGAAGCAAAACAGCCCCAAAGCATGATTGACCCCCCGCCATGCTTCACAGTAGGCAAGGTGTTCTTTTCTTCATAGGCCTTGTTCTTCCTCCTCCAAACATAGCATTGATCCATGGGCCCAAACAGTTTTAATTTTGTTTCATCAGTCGATAGAACACAATCCCAAAACTTCTGTGGTTTGTCCACATGACTTTTGGCATACTGCAGTCGACTCTTCTTATTCTTTGGAGATAGCAAGGGGGTGCGCCTGGGAGTTCTGGCATGGAGGCCTTAATTACGCAGTGTGCGCCGTATTGTCTGAGCAGAAACTTCAGTACCCACATCTGACAAATCTTTTCTCAGTTCCTCAGCAGTCACACAGGGACTTTTCTCCACTCTACGCTTCAGGTAGCGCACAGCAGTCAAAGTCAGAATCTTCTTTCTGCTACGACCAGGTAGCGTTTCAACAGTGCCCTTTCCCTTGAATTTGCGAATGATGCTTCCTATGGTGTCTCTTGGTATGTTTAACATCTTTGCAATCTTCTTATAGACATTGCCCTTCCTGTGAAGAGTAATCACCTCTTCTCTTGTCTTCCTGGACCATTCTCTTGACTTCACCATGTTTGTAACCACACCAGTAAATGTCTAGAAGGAGCTGAGTATCACAGTCATTTTAAAGATGCCTAATTGGTGCTTATTAGGCATTATTGCAATACCTGATTGAAAACACTTCAATGAATTTCAGTTCTTCAGAGTGGTAGTCTTTAAGGGTTTGAATAATTGTGTAAATAAAGAATTCACAAAAGAAACATTGTACTGTATTTCAAAACCAATTGATGTCATTTTCGTTGCATATGGTTCTTTAAGAAGTCCTTGTAGGATTACATTCTGAATACAATTACAAATGTACACTAAATTCCCTAAAACCCTTTACAGCATTGGGGGGTTGAATAATTTTGAATACAACTGTAAATAAATGAACAATTAATAGATAAATGACACATATGTCTATTAGATTGTAAGCTCTTCTGAGCAGGGCCCTCTTAATCCTCTTGTATTTTATTGTATTGTAACTGTATTGTCTCCCTTTTATATTGTAAAGCGCTGCGTAAACTGTTGGCGCTATATAAATCCTGTATTATAATAATAATAATAATAATAATAATATGTGAGAAAATGTCAAAAAACTCTGATTGCAATAAGTCCACAATAAGGCAATAAAAAATCTTCTAAAAAATCTTCTTAAGTGATTCAAATGAGGATCCACCACCAAAATTGAAAACACCATAAGGGATGCGCGCTTACCAGATGGCAAGCAAGGATAGCTTTCGGCTGAAAACCCCAGCCCGGGCTCACCATAGTGAAGTTCCTTTATGATAAATATAAAATTTAATAAGGATAAAAAACGTGCAGACACTTACAGTTGGCTGGCTTTCTTTTACATGTATGCAGCATGTAAAAGAAAGCCGGCCGGCTAAGCGAACGTCCGTCCTCTCGGACTGTATTGCGATGACATCAGCACATCTCCTCCTCCCGATGTGCGTTTCGTGTCACAAATCACGTTGTATTGGGCACCAATGATGATGAAGAAAAGAGGGAAGGACGGCCGCACTCCAAGGATTTTCAAACGAAAAAAGTTGTCTTTATTGTAAATCCAAAAACATGTACAGTCACAGCAATCACAGAAAACAGGACAGCCGACGCGTTTCGCACCCGATCAGTGCTTAGTCATGGTCATGTATTGGGCACCAAGGTGATTACCACTGGCGGTTGCTGTAATCTATGGTTTAAAGGCCCAGGCTGGGGATTTCAGCCACAAGCTGTCCTTGCTTGCCATCTGGTAAGCATGCATCCCTTATGGTGTTTTCACTTTTGGTGGTGGATACTCATTTCAATCACTTAACCCCTTTAGCGGTAATCCCGAGCGTGATTCGGGGTGGATTTTCTATGCAAATATCGGTAACCCCGAGTCACGCTCGGGGTTGCTGTGCAAAGCCTGCAGCGCGCGCTGGCTTACCTTTTCCAGGCAGGGTATTACTGTACTTACCTTGTCCCTGGATCCAGCGATGCATTGGCGCTGTGTGAGCGAGCGGCGTCCTCCATTCGATTCACACAGTGCCCGTGTGTTACGACGCACGGGGGCGGAGACCGGTGCCAAATTCAAAAAAGTAAACAAACACAATACATACAGTATACTGTAATCTTATAGATTACAGTACTGTATGTAAAAAATACACACCCCCCTTGTCCCTAGTGGTCTGCCCTGTGTCCTGCATGTTCTTTTATATAATAAAAACATATTTTTTTGTGCCTGCAAACTGTAGATTGTCCATAGAAACCAAAAGTGTCCCTTTATGTCAAAAATGGTTTTAGAGCAGCTAGAAAATATCGATAATAAATTATAATCACTTGCAGAACTGAGTGATAGCGATTTGTGGGGAAATCCATCATAAAAAAATAAAAGTAATGACAGCGGCAATTCTTCAACTGAGCAAATTTCTGTGTTTTTGATTTGATTACATTATTGAATAATTTTTATTATAATTACATTATCATTTGTTATAATTATTTATAGTTATTTATTATATTATAATTTTATGATTTTTGTGTTTCAAACTTTATCATACCCGGGATGTCTACTAGACTCTGGTTTGGACAGATTTAAGTGAGTTATTCTTAAGAATTACAGGCCTACATTATAAAATGCCAAATTTTCATGCAAAATAATTGTACCGCTTTTGGTACGTAATTCCAGACAGAATCATACCGCCAGGGAGGTTAAAAAGATTTTTTATTGCCTTGTTGTGGACTTATTGCAATCAGAGTTTTTTGACATTTTCTCACATATTTGTCATTTATCTATTGTTTGTTCATTTATTTATATGGCAAGACTACCTACAATAGTATGTTTCACATTTAATTATTCATCACAGGACAGCTACAATTATTTCCAATGTTATTTTGTGTGTATTTCACTTTTTAGTTGCTGCTCTTGCCAATTGTTTACATTTAGCGCGGTATTTTCCTTTTCATTTATATTGCTATTACAGTACTCCACGAATCTGGTTACAGAAGAGAGGGAACCATGCCAAATGATCATATCTTTTATAAATCATGAATAAAATATGTAGCGCCCCCTTGCAATTTGTGGGGGCGTTATGCTAAAGTTAGTGGGGAATGGGAGAGTTACATGGCTCCCATTCGCAATTTGTAAAATTGAGCTGCTGCCAATTCCGGAACTGTCATGTGGGCCGGTCTGCACTCCAGGGGTGTGTGTTCACTCCTGGGCGGCAGTTGGAGCTAGAGAGGTTCTGGCGGACTCGGTTTTCCTCAGCAGCCGCCTTGGCCTAGGGGCCGTTCTTGTTTCCTGCAGGGTCCGAGTTCCAGGTGCAGCATCCACCTTCAGGGTGCGCGCATCCATGGACCCTGCAGCCATGGCCTACCTGGCCGAATTTGCGCACCATGCGGAGCTTCACTCTAACACGGAGAGGGATCCCAGAAGCTGCTGGGTCCCAAACCTTTCCTAAAAGGATCCCAAGTTGGAAGCTGTACGGTGGGGGATCGGCTTGAGGAGAACCCGGAGGCAGGTGATCCAATAGGGCTTGAACGAACCATCGGAGATCCAGTGACTCTAACTAAATTTATTGAGAGGACTCGCTCACTTCAATTTCATGCTCATTCAACTACTAGGCCTGTGGCAGAGGCCCGAGCCAGGCCTGTGGCAGAGGCCTGGTCTTCCCAGAACATTAGCAAGTGGCTTTCTGGCTGCCAGGCCTGTGGCAGAGACCTGTCCGGGAGCACTTTACCCACTCCAACTAGAGTGGCGACGAACTGAGTTCATTACTACTGAGAGTAAGATTGCTCTCTCATTTTTCGATATCCAAGGTCTGATACTCAAGCTCTCTCTCTCTCCTCATCAACCTTTCCTATCCTATACTAAGTTGATGAAGGCCATGTTGGGCCTTGGAATAAAGCATTGAAGAAAATCCAATTAAAGACTGGACATTCGCTCTCTTCTCCTCAACTCACAAGTATCACCCCTAGACACCTGCCAGGTAACACAACATGCCGATCCCACTTATACTCAGCGGCTCCTGAATGGGGTAGCGCTACAAATATGTTTCGGGCAAAGGAGTTATTATTAAAGATATGATGGGATTCACCAAAATCCATTGAGAGGTTGGCATTACTTAGTGCAAAGTGGGCTACCATTCGCTATTTAATGTAGTAACTGGCATTGAACAGATGCACTCTGTATTTGTCAAAATGAAATTTCCACGTTTGTAGTGGAGATTAGAACCTGTAGATAAGAAGTAATTTATTGCACATAGGCTGATCTTGCAGGGGATAGACTTAGAGAGGGAATATAGACACCAATAAGTGTTTCTCACATAGAATATATAAGAGTAGTGATGTAACTAAGGTTTGTAAAACGTGGTCCACATATAAAGAAAGATAAACAGCCAAGGACAATAGCTAGACCACACAAATAAAACAAATAATCCATAATGATGAGTACAAGATTAATACTTAGCTGTTCTGTGCAGTGATTTGCAGATCATCTTCTTCTTCTCAGGTCCCCTGCTGGCAATCCTGGTTAACCCCCCTTGACCAGTGCCCCAAATAGCAAGCTGCTTGCTATTAAGGATGAGCTTCGTGTTCGATACGAACGTACGTTCGACTTGAACATTGTCTGTTCGTACGTTCGACTAAATTCGAACAAAATCAGTCGTTCGCGCCAAATTCGAGTGACGCAAAACGGCCCATAATTCACTGCGGCATTGCGCGTTGATGATTGGCCAAGCATGCTGTATGTCCCACTTGCTTGGCCAATCACAGCGTGCAAAAAACGAAGAGCCATAATTGGCCAAAGCCTGGGTGGCTTTGGCCAATTATGGCTCAGGGCTTTAGCACACGCCCCACACTATAAAAGGCCGCCTGCTGGGCGGCCTCGTGTAGTGTGTTCCGGCTTGTTAATGAGAGCAGTCAGAGAGATAGAGAGATTGTCTTTTTATATAGCTAGATAGAGCAGGCAGGCAGGCTAGTCAATTTAGCTTAACCACTTAAGACCCGGACCAAAATGCAGGTAAAGGACCTTGCCCCTTTTTGCGATTCGGCACTGCGTCGTTTTAACTGACAATTGCGCGGTCGTGCGACGTGGCTCCCAAACACAATTGGCGTCCTTTTTTCCCCACAAATAGAGCTTTCTTTTGGTGGTATTTGATCACCTCTGCGGTTTTTATTTTTTGCGCTATAAACAAAAATAGAGCGACAATTTAAAAAAAAAATCAATATTTTTTAGTTTTTGCTATAATAAATATCCCCCAAAAATATAAAAAAAACATTTTTTTTCCTCAGTTTAGGCCGATACGTATTCTTCTACATATTTTTGGTAAAAAAATCGCAATAAGCGTTTATCGGTTGGTTTTCGCAAAATTTATAGCGTTTACAAAATAAGGGATAGTTTTATTGCATTTTTATAAAAAAATATTTTTTTACTACTAATAGCGGCGATCAGCGATTTTTTTCGTGACTGCGACAATATGGCGGACACTTCGGACAATTTTGACACATTTTTGGGACAATTGTCATTTTCACAGCAAAAAATGCATTTAAATTGCATTGTTTACTGTGGAAATGACAGTTTCAATTTGGAAGTTAACCACAGGTGGCGCTGTAGGGGATGTGTGACCTATGTGTTGTGTTTACAACTGTAGGGGGGTGTGGCTGTAGGTGTGATGTCATCGATCGCGTCCCCCTATTACAGGGATGACGCGATCGATGCTACGGCCACAGAGAAGTACGGGGAAGCCGTGTGTACACACGGCTCTCCCCGTTCTTCCGCTCCAGGGACGGATCGCCGCACTGCAGCGGCGATCGGGTCCGCGAATCCCACGGTCCCGGAGCTTCGGACCGGGTTGCGGGCGCGCGCCCGCGACCCACGGCTGGGTACTAAAAGCTGCTGACTTTAAATAAGGACACTTACCTGTCCTAGGCGCCCGCGCTGATGGCCCCCGCCGATGCCTATCCTCGATCCCGGCACCGCCATCCACAGTCAGGGAAACAGGCAGTGAAGCCGTGCGGCTTCACTGCCCGTTTCCTACTGCGCATGTGCGAGCGACGCGGCGCTTTGTGAATGGTCCGGCTGCTTTCTGGGATACACACAGTTCCCAGAATGCAGCGCGGCTCATTCACAAGAAGACACCGAGAAGAGGAGGAGGAAGAAAGAGCCGTGTACACACGGCTCTCCCCGTTCTTCCGCTCCAGGGACGGATCGCCGCACTGCAGCGGCGATCGGGTCCGCGAATCCCGCGGTCCCGGTCCTGGAGCTTCGGACCGGGTCGCGGGCTCGCGCCGGCGGGCGCGCTCCCACGACCCACGGCTGGGTACTAAAATCAACGTATATATACGTTGATGTGCCCAGCCGTGCCATTCTGCCGACGTAAATGTGCAGTAGGCGGTCCTTAAGTGGTTAAAGCGGAGCTCCACCCGCATTTTTTTTTTTTTCAAATACGGCAGCTACTAACAGTGTAGCTGCTGACTTTGAATAAGGACACTTACCTGTCCTAGGCGCCCGCGCTGACAGCCCCCGCTGATGCCGATCCTCGATCCCAGCACCGCCATCCACAGTCAGGGAAACAGGCAGTGAAGCCGTGCGGCTTCACTGCCCGTTTCCTACTGCGCATGTGCGAGCGACGTGGCGCTTTGTGAATGGTCCGGCTGCTTTCTGGGATACACACAGTTCCCAGAATGCAGCGTGGCCCATTCACAAGAAGACACCGAGAAGAGGAGGAGGAAGAAAACAGCACCGCGGATCATGAGGGCAAATTCGGGACTTCCGCATAGCAACAGCCTATTTAGGGTGAGTATTTTTTATTTTTATTTTCCATTTCATTTTTTTTTTTTTTTCAGATTTTTAAAAAAAAAAATATCAGGGTGGAGCTCCGCTTTAATTTACAGTGTGTAGAGAATATATATACATCCCTAGGAGTTGTACATATATTTATACACTGTATAGCTTAGATAGATCAGTTCTTCCTAATTTACTATGTATAAGGCAAAAAATTATCGCGCTAAAGATTGATGATCGAATTGCATTATATCAGACAACTGCAATAATGAGGGTAAGGGCGTCCTAAATGATATACAAATGATGTGCAAAAATCAAAAAACATAGATAAAATTTTCTATATCCAGTAGTCTCAAATGTTCAATATCAAGTAGTTTCACAAATGTGCAAAGTCCAAAAGTAGCCGGCCGGCTAGCAAACACAGCCCATATCTTCCGGGTATAGATCGTATGCGCGGTGACGTCAGCACGTCTCCTCCCTACGTTTCGTCTCAACTGGGACGTGTTCACAGGATGTGTTTGCTAGCCGGCCGGCTACTTTTTATCCATGCTTTTACTACAAATCCTTCTGTAAGTGCATATTGTTATTTTTGTATTTACCATTAAATGAACGATTCACACTATGTGAGCCTTCTGTTGTCTCCTGTACACACTTTGATGCGCATTGAATGTGCGAGGAGATTGTCTTCATCCAGGTGACTGTGACCGAGAGCCCTTTCAGGATTTTATGTCTATCTCTGAATGCTGTTATTTTATTCGTATCTGGTAAGAGGCTATACATATATGTGTGGTGGAGGTTCTATCTGTAGCACTGTGTCCGGAGTGTTTTTTTCATCATCCTCACCTGGGAACCTTCCAATACATGAATTTAAACCTTTTGGTGGACTTTGCACATTTGTGAAACTACTTGATATTGAACATTTGAGACTACTGGATATAGAACATTTTATCTATGTTTTTTGATTTTTGCACATCATTTGTATATCATTTAGGACGCCCTTACCCTCATTATTGCAGTTGTCTGATATATTGCAATTCGATCATCAATCTTTAGAGCGATAATTTTTTGCCTTATACATTGTTTTGGTGTAGTTTAACACCTTTTTTATTGCTGCTTTACATATTTTTTGTCTATTTGAATGAGCGCTATATCTTTTATCCATATACTTCCTAATTTACTGCCAGGCAGGTGATTGTGCTATTTAAAGACGTTGTCACACGTATAGACACCCAGCAGGTACAATACTTAAAGGAATTTTATTAAAAAAATAATAATTTAAGCATCATTAAAATTAGGGTTGTCCAGATACCGATACTAGTATCGGTATCTGGACCGATACCGAGTATTTGCGGGAGTACTTGTACTCGCGCAAATGCTCCCGATGCCTAAATAGAATACTTTTTTTGTATTTATCAACATGTTCTGTGAAAATTCTTTGAGTTTTTTACTACTGCGTGACAAGCAAAAAAAACATTTTTATTCATTTTTATTCTTTTATAATGAGTTGGAGTTCTTCATAATTCTAAAGAAAATATCCTTAGTCTGTATTGTGGTTTGAAAACTGTCACATGACATTTAAAAAAAGTATCGGTATTCGGTATCGGCGAGTACATGAAAAAAAGTATCGGTACTTGTACTCGGTCCTAAAAAAGTGGTATCGGGACAACCCTAATTAAAATCACTGCTCCTGGAGCAGTGATTTTAATAATGTTTAAATTAAAAAAAAATGAAAGATTCCTTTAAATATTGTACCTGCTGGGTGTCTATAGATTGCCTGTGAAAACGTCTTTGAGAACACGGGTCTTGCCCGAGGGAACATGTGTCAATAGAAAAAAAGTTTTAAAAACTGGCTTTTTTTTTAGGAGTCCTGAAATAACTAAAACTTTTTTCCATTGATACATGTTCCCTGGGGCAAGACCCGGGTTCTCAAACATTTTCCAACAATAACTTGAATATTGGTCTTTAAAATGAGCATTTTTGAATTCGAACATTCGAGTCCCATAGACTTCAATGGGGTTCTAAATGTTCGCGCGAACGGTCAGTCTGTTCGACGGTTCTGGTGCAAACCGAACGCGGGTATGTTCGGCTCATCCCTACTTGCTATGGGAGCACTGATGTGTGCTCACTCCCAAGTCTCTATGCAACCTTAAGACACATCGAGCTGTGTCTCGACCCCGCACCCGCTCTCTCCTCATTGTCTCACTGGCTATAAATGACAGCATTGACTCCCACTGCTGTGTCTCAGCCAATGAGGAGAGAGAGATCTGAGACAGCAGAGGCTCCTGTGAACATCGCCAGATCGAGAGGGGGCTCAGGTGGTTTTTAATCACTTGCTGAGTTGTAGTTCCATGTATCTTTTTAAGAGCACAGTCCTAGAGTAGGCTTGAGAAAGAGGGCAGGTGGTTTTGCTACATGCTTTGATGCCCCCCTCCCCCTGATTATCCCACAGTGTGTGACATTATTGCTGAAGATTCCCACGCTGTCGACCATTCTCGTATGTATCATCAGTGTCTGTGCCTTTCACAACTGACAGTTCTGCTCCCTGAGCCTGGGAAAGACATTGGTTCCAGTAATGAAATTACATACACTTCTGCTTTCTTAACCATGTAAATGGCCATTTGTCATTTATACTTTATAATAAAGTTGTTTATACTACACTTAGATTGCACCCTCTGCCTCTTGTTGCCAGCTGGAGATGTCCCAAGATCTCTGAGGGACTTGTATTTGGATGAAGCCTGATTAACCCTTGATGTTTTGCCACTTTTTTACATAAGGACTTTCTGGACTTTTCTAATTACCTGTCTTAAGCACAAAGGCATTTTTATCACCACTCCTCAAATGTTGTTTATTATTAGGAAAATTCACATCCACCCTCTGTATTACTGTTCTGATGACTAAAAACGTTGGATTTCCCCCTCACTCAGTCACTGGTGACAATATTAACAGAGACACATAGAGGGATTACATTTCCCAAGTGAGGCCACAGATAGCAATCAAAATCTTGCCAAGGTTCTAACTTCTCTCCACTCTATAGAACTGCCAGCACAAGTCTTTCAGCAATACAAACATGTGTGACAGTATTTTAGCAAACAATCTTTCTTTTTTTTTTTTTATAAATTCTTTATTTTATAGTTTTTTTCCCATATTTCATACACAAACAAGGCACTAAGTCCAGCTTTGAGATATACAGATAGCATTTTCTTTCATCATTACATCTTGTTATTAATTTACTGTATACTCAACAAAAGTTCTAATTACAGTTACCCCCTCCCCCACCAGGTCCGCTCCCTGGTTGATACCCCTTGTCGCCTCCGGCAACAAGGCGAAGAAAAAAAAAAAAAAAAAAAGAAAAAAAAAAGCACCTACATATGTCTCTCCATCCCTCTCCCTCTCTCTCCCCCCCTCCCCCCGTACTCAGGGGTTCTGCTCTCTATAGTGAATGTAAGGCTCCCACACTTGTCTATACCTCTCCTCCTGTTCTCTCATTCCCATTGTCAGGTATTCCATCGACTGGATTTCTGTTACTCTACCGAGCCAGTGTTGTCGCGTCGGAGATGTCGTACTTTTCCACAGAGATGGAATACAAGCTTTTGCTGCTGTAAGCAGATGCCTAAGTAATGAGTTTTTGTATTTTGCCGTTGACATTGGGAAATCATTTAGTAGCAGTGCAGCTGGGTTATCTCTCAGATTTTCCTTAGTAATTACATTTACTGTTTCGACTACCATTTCCCAGTATTCCTTTAGTTTCGGGCATTCCCAGAATAGGTGTATCATGGTGCCTCTTGCTTCCCCGCATCTCCAACACCGATCTGACACCTGGGGGAACATCCGTTTTAATACCTCCGGGGTCCTGTACCATCTAGTTAGAATTTTATATCCCCCCTCTTGGTATCTTGTTGCCAGTGAGGCCTTATGAGTAAACCTAAACATTTTTTCTTTCTGGGTCTCCGAGAATCTGATCCCCAAGTCTCTTTCCCATGCCTGAATAAATAATAGGTCTTGTGGGGCTTCCGATTCTACTAAGAGGCTATACATGTACGATAGACTGTGCCTCACTGGTTCACCTTTATTACAGACTTTTTCAAAGACCGTTAATTCACGAGTTATCTCCCCCCGTGGTCTAATTGCCTGTATAGCTGCTTTCAATTGCATTTGTCTCATTATATCTAGCGTCCTCCCCAGTCTCTCCTCCCTCTCCACCACGTCTCCACCCTGACCATTGCTCGTAAAATGTATAAGTCTACTCAGTCCTCCCCGTCTTAGATTATTAAAATGGGTGTCTGTCAAGCCTAGTTCAAATCTCGGGTTCCCGAGTACCGGTATCAGTGGGCTTGGGTATTTAGAGATTTTTGTTTTCTCAAAAATCCTTTTTATGGCTCTTGTCGTAGCACCTACTGTGGGGTGTTTCCTCACCTCTTGTGGGATGTCTGACTCTGTAATCCACGCCATTCCCTCTAGCGGGATTTTCGTTATTTTCTGTTCTATATGGATCCATGGTTTATCTTTCTGATGGATACACCACTCTACCACTCTTGCCATATGGCAGGCATCATAGTAGCTCATTGGGTCTGGGAATCCCACTCCCCCCCCTCTCTTTTGGTAGAGTCAGGACCTCCCTCCTTATTCTGGCCGGTTTTCCTGCCCAAATAAATTTAATAAATCTAGATCTCAGGTCTCTTAGGAACCCGAGAGGGATCCTTACTGGTAGGGTCTGAATCAGATAAAGCAATCTTGGCATTACGTTCATTTTAATAATATTTATTCTCCCAAACCAAGTAAAAATCTCTTTATCCCATCTCTGTAGGTCAGTTTTGATCGTTCTTGTTAATGGGGTAAAGTTCAGTTCGAAAATCCTGTTTAGATTTTTTGGCATTCTAGTTCCTAAGTATACTATATGGGAATCTGTCCAACTGAAGGGAAACTGTGTTGACAGTAACTGCTGTGTTTGTTCATTAACCTCCACACCCATTGCCTCCGATTTGTTATAGTTTACCTTAAAGTTGGACAAATCTCCATATTCCCTTATCTCTTTTAGTAGAACTGGTAAAGATAAGCCTGGGCTTGTTAGCGAGAACAGTAGGTCATCTGCGAATGCCGCGATTTTGTATTCATCTCCCCCCACTCTGAGACCTCTAATGTCTTTATTTGCCCGTATTGTTCTCAAGAAGGGTTCGAGGGCCAGGATAAAGATGAGCGGCGAGAGTGGACATCCCTGTCTTGTCCCATTTCTTATTGGGAAGGGGTCCGACATTATTTCGTTTATCTTCACTCTAGCCGTCGGACACGAATATAGGCCTGCTATCCAGTTCCGCATCCCCTCTCCCAGGCCTATATGTTGTAGGACAGCTTTCAGGAATCCCCAATCCACCCTATCAAAAGCTTTTTCTGCATCGGTTGCTACTAGTACCGATGGCTTTTTGAGAACTTGTGATAGGTAGATAGTGCTTAGTACTCTTTGTGTGTTTTCCCGTCCCTCTCTTCCCGGTGTAAACCCTACCTGATCAGGATGTATTAGGTGGGGAATATAAGTTGCCAGTCTATTAGCCAGGATTTTCGAAAAGATCTTCAGATCTACATTCAACAGAGAGATCGGTCGGTAGCTGCTACATTGCGCAGGGTCTTTCCCTTCTTTGGGAATTACGGTTATGTGAGCCATTAGTGTGTCTCTTAACATCTCTTGTCCTTCTTTTAATGAGTTAAATGCCTTCAGAAATTGAGGTGACAACTTTTCGTAAAACGTTTTATAGTACAGCAAGGTGTAGCCATCTGGCCCTGGAGATTTACCTGGCTTCATTTCCTTAATTGCCACTGCTAATTCCTCTGCTGTTATCGGGTCCTCTATGGTCCCGATTTTTTCCTCCGGTATTTTAGGCATCCCAGATGCCAATATATATGCCTTTATTCGTTCTTCTCTACTCTGACTTCCTGCCTTGTTAGGTTGTTGTTCCAATTGATACAATTTACTGTAATACTCTCTAAAGGCCTTCGCTATTAATTGTGAGGAACTGACTACAATATCTCCTTGTGTTTTTATTTTTTCAATATGGTTCTTAGCTCTTGACTCTCTCAATGCGTTTGCTAGCATCCTGCTTGGCTTGTTTCCGTATTCGTAGTAAGCCCTCCTGCAGCGACTTAATTTGGCCTTAGCCTTATCCATTAGTAATAGATTCAGCTTTTCTCGTAGGCCCATTAGTCTCTCTTCGATATGTAACCTTTGTATTTGTTTATGTTCGTTCTCTAATATACGAATCTCGCCAAGCAGGGTGTTTAGCTTCGCATCTAAAGCGCGTTTTCGATGTGTTCCTAGCAGGGCTGGCCTTAGGTGTTCAGGCGCCCTGTGCGAGCTAATCCTGTGGCGCCCCCCCCATCTTCACCCCTCGCCCCCTGGTCACCTTAACATACACAAAGAGGAAAAAAATATTGTAACAAATAATTTGATTTAATAACAGTTAATTTAAGTGCATGTGCAAACACTGCAATCTTATTTAAACATATTGGGCCAGATTCAGGAACAGTTAGGCTGGCGGATCCAGTGATCCGCCAGCCTAACTGTCACTTTGAGCCGGCGTTTTTGTTTTCTGTAACCAGAAAACAAGAAACGCCGGGTTGAAGCTCCGATGCGATCAGCGTAACTGAGTTTCGCCATCGCATCGTTACTTCAACTTAAAAATGGCGCCGGGGGCGTTCCCGCCGATTTCCGCTCAAAAAATATGTTAATGAGCGGAAATCGGCAATTCATGAGCGAATTCCGGCGCGACGCAATGACGGTACGACGTTTCCGGAAGCGATACGCGGCGCGAAGATATACCTACATGGGGTTGGAGTATCCTATGTTAGGTATAGGCGTCGTCATCGCGTCGGGAAAAAAAAAAAAAAACGTTGCTTGCGTAAAAAGATCATGAATGGGAATGTGACGTCATTGACGTTCATTCACAGAATTTGGAGCATGCGCACGGGGATGCTTTGACACTCGACGCATGTGCAGTACGTTCGCGGCGGGATCGCGATTAGTTTAAATACTACACGCCCCGTACCCGCCCAATTTGAATTCCGCCGGCTCATTTTCGTTACGCTGCCGCAACTTTAGGAGCAAGTGCTTCGTGAATGACAGCACTTGCTGCTAAAATTTCGGCAGAGTAACGTAAATGAGAAGCGTTACTCTGGAGCAAAGATGCTCCCATCTACCTGAATCTGGCCCATACTGTTCAATCTCCACACACATATAATACTGTATGAATAGTGGTATATTTGCACTTGAAAATGTGTTGTGCTAATATCCAATTTATAAACTCCTTTTGGAGTTAGATACGTTGGATATTAGCACAACACATTTTGGAATGGATTTACACCACTATTCATACAGTGACCTGACTACACTGACCTGTCCTGACTACACTGACCTGACCTGCATACACTGACCTGACCTTTATACACTGACTACACTGACCTGACCTGCATACACTGACTACACTGACCTGACTACACTGACCTGACCTGACCTGCATACACTGACCTGACCTGCATACACTGACTACACTGGCCTGACCTGCATACACTGACCTGACCTGCATACACTGACTACACTGACCTGACTACACTGACCTGACCTGCATACACTGACTACACTGACCTGACTACACTGACCTGACCTGCATACACTGACTACACTGACCTGACCTGCATGCACTGACTACACTGACCTGACCTGCATACACTGACCTGACCTGACCTGCATACACTGACTACACTGACCTGACTACACTGACCTGACCTGCATACACTGACTACACTGACCTGACTACACTGACCTGACCTGCATACACTGACTACACTGACCTGACCTGATCTGACTACACTGACCTGACTACACTGACCTGACCACACTGACCTGACCACACTGACCTGACTACACTGACCTGACCTGACTACACTGACCTGACCTGGCTACACTGACCTGACTACACTGACTACACTGACCTGACCTGACCTGCATACACTAACCTGACCACACTACACTGATCTGACTACACTGACCTGACTACACTGACCTGTCCTACATACATACACAATCACTGACATCACCTACCTCAGCCGTGGTGTGCGGCGCCGGCACGCCCAATGTGCCCATCATAGCAATGCAGCCAGGGAGGCTTAGGAGCCAAGGAGGAGAGCCGCCGAGCAGGAAGCGGGGATGTGGCGTGGCCCGGTGGGCAGCAGTGGTGTGCTCGTCATACATAGATATGCAGCCACTGCAGTCAGTCCATAGGAGGCACAGGAGCCGTGGAGAGCCTCCGAAACCGAGCAGGGATATCGCATGGCGCGCCAGGGGTGACAGAGAGAGAGAGAGGAGGGGGTGACAGAGAGAGAGAGAGGAGGGGGTGACAGAGAGAGAGAGGAGGGGGTGACAAAGAGAGAGAGAGAGCGAGATAGGAGGGGGTGACATAGAGATAGAGAGAGAGGAGGGGTTGACAGAGAGAGAGAGGAGGGGGTGACAGAGTGAGAGAGGGGAAGGGGTGACAGAGAGAGAGAGAGGAGGGGGTGACACAGAGAGGGAGAGAGAGAGAGGAGGGGTGACACAGAGGGAGAGAGATAGAGAGGGAGGAGGGGGGTGACACAGAGAGGGAAAGAGAGAGAGAGAGGAGGGGGGTGACACAGAGAGGGAGAGAGAGAAGAGGGGGTGACACAGAGAGGGAGAGAGAGAGAGAGGAGGGGAGTGACACAGAGAGGCAGAGGAGGGGGGTGACACAGAGAGAGAGGAGGGGGTGACAGAGAGAGGGGAGGGGATGACAGTGAGGGAGAGAGAGAGGAGGGGGTGACACAGAGAGCGAGAGAGAGAGGGGGGGGTGACACAGAGAGAGGAGGAGGGGTGACACAGAGAGAGGAGGGGGGTGACACAGAGAGAGGAGGGGGGGTGACACAGAGAGAGGAGGGGGGTGAAACAGAGAGAGGAGGGGGCTGACAGAGAGAGGAGGGGGGTGACAGAGAGAGAGGAGGGGGGGTGACACAGAGAGAGAGAGGAGGGGGTGACACAGAGAGAGGAGGGGGGGTGACACAGAGAGAGGAGGGGGGTGACACAGAGAGAGGAGGGGGGTGATTGACAGAAAGGGGGCTGACAGAGCAGATAAGACCGACCTTAGGGAGACACACAGCAGGCAGGAGCAGGCGCTCCGCGCGGCCAATCGCAGACCTTCATGTTGACTCATCGGTCAATCACGGGGCACGCGCTGGTCTCAGACACACAGCAGGTGGGAGCAGGCGTGCCGCTGTGCCAATCGCAGACCTTCTGGGCTCAGACCGCACCGCACAGTGTCAGTGACATGACACTGATACTGTAGCGGGCAAAGGATGCGCGGCGCCACTCCAGCCAGGGCCAGAGATCCGCTGCCACTGGTCACATTGTGGTGGAATTTGTGCCCGGGTTTCCTCGAGCTGTGATGGCCGCACGGCGCCCCTGTTGTCCCTTGGCGCCCTGTGCGGCCGCACAGCTCGCACACCCCAAAGGCCGGCCCTGGTTCCTAGGGAGATAAGAATTCCCCTTATATAGCATTTGTGTGTCTCCCACTTGGACAGCGGAGCTGTACCGTCTGAGTCATTTGTTAAAAAAAAGGATTCTATTTCTCGCTCTATCCTGCTCTCATATACAGGATCTTTCAATAATGTTTCGTTAATCTTCCAATTCCATACCCTCGGACCTGTTTCCCCCCATTCCAAGGAGCAGTTTACTGGGGCATGGTCTGATATTGTAAATGATCCCATTGAAGCTTCTCTCAGATTCCCCACTATGCTTTGATCTACAAATATATAGTCGATTCTTGTGTATGTTTTATGTTTGGCTGAGTAGAAGCTATAATCTCTCTCATGGGCATGTAGGATCCTCCAGCTGTCTATTAACTGTAGTTTTTGCAGCATTATCTTCGCTTTACGCAATTTTATGTTTGATATATGGTAGGATCCCTTAGAAGTATCCAGGCTGGGTTCCAAGACCATATTTAGGTCTCCTCCCAAGATTAGGGCCCCCTCCTTATTTTGATTTATTAGATCCAGGTATTTCTCTAACGCAGATACTGGGTTCTCATTTGGTAGGTACATGTTCACTAGGGTAATTTTTTGTTCATTCAGCATCCCTTTCACAAGGAGAAAGCGTCCTTCCTCGTCAGTTATTACTTTAGATTCCTTCCATATTATCTTTTTAGCCATCAGGATTGCTACTCCATTTGCCTTTGAGGTCTGAGAGGCACCATGATACACCACCGGGAATCTCAAGCTTTTGAACTTTGGAACCTTGTCTTTCCTAAAATGTGTTTCTTGCAAAAAGATAATTTGTGATTTAAGTCTCCCAAGTTCCATTAGTATTTTTGATCTTTTTTCTGGGATGTTTAACCCCTTTACATTGTATGTAGTAACTTTTACTCTGTTCATCTTGTAATCTATCTTTTATCCTATCTTCTATTGACCTCTCGTTCTCCCTATCAGGGTCCCCTGTTCAAGTGTTGTTTTTTAGACGCTTGTTTTTCAGAACCGAGAGACCAAATACCTGGGCGAGCAGAGCAAGGAGAGAGAGCACCCCTCTCACCGCTCTCCCAACGGTCTACCACACCGAAATTAACACTGGGAGATGGGAGAGGGGGAGCGAGAGGCCCAGTACAAAAGGAACACCGGAGGAGGAGAGGGGTGCTTCCCCCCTGCAAAACCCAGAGAGAAGAGAGAGGAGAGAGAGGAAGAGAAAAAAAAAAAAAAAAAAAGAAAAAGGCACCCCAATACCTCGGGGGCTTGTCCTCCGTCCAAGTCCCCAAGTATTCACTACGTTTCCCTTTCTCCCTATTGGGACCCACTTCCACCTTATTGCGGGTTCCCACTTTATTAGGGAGAAAGGAAATAAAAAAAAATAAAAAAAAACACCCAATTGAGCGTCTCCGACTTCCCTCCACTTGGAGGAGAGGCGCTCTGGTGGGGGTACTTGCGTGCGCATTGCGGAGAGTCTCGTCTAAATGTTGTTTCTGGTGCACCCCATCTAGCCTTCTAATTTTCAATTCTAATTTATCCCGTTCCCCCCGGTCTCGGTCCCAGCCCCATCCCCATCTTGAGGTGTGGGGGGGGGGGCTGCAATAAAGAGAGGGAGAAAGAGAAAAAAAAAGGAGAAACCCCTCTAATAAAAGAAAAAAAAAAAAAGTTAACAAGTTGACCAGCTAACAGGGTAGGAAGCCAAACTTCTATCTTAATATCAGATAAACATATTAGAAAGGCACCCGAAGATGAAAAAAAATAAAATAAACCAGCTCATGATGCCCATAGACAAGACAGCCCAAAAAAAAAAAAAAACACAAACTCCTGAAGAGCACATAGAAGTTCTTTCCTTTCTATTTCCTCCCTGCTCTTCCCATTCTTCTCCACTTATCATCTATATATCAACTATTACGTATTGTCTACATATTGTCCTCTTCCACCTTGTTCTATCCTCCCGGAGATTATAAAAGCTTTTATAATATGTTTTTGTAGTATACAGTATGTTATATCATGGCCTTCCTGTTACCTTAAACCTGTTATCGCTACAATTCCCCACCCTAGATCCCCGGACCCTCTTAAAAAAAAAAAGTGCTTAATAGTCTTGTACAGTGTATATGTGTATTTACTCAGTGACATATATGTGTCCTATATGTGACCTATATGTGATATATATATGTGATTTATGTGATATATGTGTGTATATGTGTATATGTGTGTATATGTGTGTGTATTATTTGAATTGTGGTATGTGTTTATTATATATCTATGATATAGTATGTATGTGCATATATATGTATATATGTGTGGTCCCTTCCTTTTAATTGTGCGTGAAATAAAAAAAAAAAAAAAAAAGGTGAGCGAGAAAAAGAGGAGAACCCCCTTTCCTAGCCCCCCCCCAAACCCGCCCCCCCTTACATCACAGCAAAAAAAAAAAAAAAATCTAGTCTCCCACCCCGCCCCCCCCCCCCCCCCCCCAAAAAAAGAAAAAATATATAAAGGGGCCAGATGAACTTGGGCTGATACATGGCCTCCAAAAAAAAAAAAAAAAAAAAAAAAAAAAGGAGGAGGAGGGGACAGGAGGACAGTCATACCCCGTGCAAGATCATGTCTACTATTTAATCTCCTAGAGCATCTGGCACTCCCCTACTGTCCCATCTCCCCTCCTTCCCCTCTGGGAGTATCTTCATCAATTCAAACAGACATTATCTTACTATTACATTATTACATTATTATTATATTATTATAATCTACTTACTTTCCCTCTCTTTCCCCCCCCCCCCCCCCCACTACCCATTCCCAGTCCCGCCTCTTCTTCAGATTTAAGCTGGTCTTCTTATTGTTTATTAATGTTTGTTAATTTATTCAGCTATTGTTCAGCTATTGGGGTTACGCTCTCTTAGTCCAGGTAGTTCCAGCCAGTCTGGAACTTCTATAGGGTCTGACCCAAAAAATTCAAAAAGTTGCGGAAGCTGCGATGGTTCCCTCAAATTGAAGCTCCTTCCCTCTCTTTTGATGGTGAGAGCTAACGGGTATCCCCATCGATAGGTGGCTCCTTTATCGCGTATAAATTCCAATAACGGTTTTAACAGACGCCTTCGATTTCTGGTCTGCCAGCAGAGGTCGGGGAATACCTGAATGTTCATCCCCTCCCAAGGTATTATTCCCTCTTTCCATGCTGCCCTTAGTATCTCCTCCTTTACTCTGTAAAAATGCACTCTGCATAGTACATCGCGCGGATTGATCTGCTCTAGGTTCCTTGCTATGGGGACCTTGTGTACTCTGTCCAACTCCAGAGGGGTGTCGGGGGGGTTCTTTAAGATTTTATTCAGTACAGATGTAACCGTTTCTCTTAACGCCAGCCCCTCAAAGCTTTCTGATATCCCCTTGATCCGTATGTTATTTCTTCTACTCCTCTTCTGCGTATAGTTGGAGTCTAATCATGTACTGCTGCTGTGTCTCCAATTTGTCTTCAAGGGCTGACAATCTGGAGTCTGTCCTCCCCTGGCGCCTCTCCACCCCCGCTATTTTTTGTTCACTCTCCTCCACCTTTGTGCGTACCTCCTTGATTTCCTCTCTTAATATCCCTGTTATATTCATTATCATAGACTGGATATCTTCCTTAGTGGGGAGGGCCTGTATGAGCATACTGAGCTGTCTAATGTCCGGGGTAGGCTCTATGGGGGGTTTCTGCACACCTCCTTGTGTACCCTGCATATTAGGTAGACATACCTGATCTGTTGTTACCAGGGTAGGAGTTAGGGTAGCTTCTCCCATGCTATTCATTGCTTCTCTCCGGACCCGCGACTCTGACGGTTCAGGTAGCTCAGGTTCCATACACAGTTCCTGGGATGACTGAGGCGTCTGTGTGTCCACTGCCTGGAAGTGATGGAAGTTCCTCCCAGGTCTTGTAGAATCTGAGTTTGGGAAGGTTGTGAGGGGAGCTGAAGGTGTCTCAATGTAGAGTTGTAGCCTGTCACTGCTCCGCTCGTTGTTTCTAGCAGTAAGGGACTTCTCCTTCTCCTTTACGCTTTGCGCAGCTCCCTCCTCCTGTCTCCCCTGCTCCGTCTCTCTGGTGGTTTCTGCTGTCCACGGGCTCGGGGCTGGCGACTCTATTGGTCCGCGCGCTCGCTCTTCCCCACTGCTATTGGGCTCGCAGTGGGAGATGGGAGGTATTGTCAGTGTCACCGCCGCTGCTGGGAGCGAGCTCTCTATCAAGGACTCTCTCCGCGAGTTTCTCCCGGCATTGGCGTCTCCCTGCTGCGTCCTTGCTACCATGTAGCGGGTAATGTAGGAGTGGCTGGGAGGGTGTATGCCCCCGGGTTTCCTTCCAGAACTCCTGGTTCGCCGCGACATCCGCTATTACCACCCGCCGTCGGGGCTGGGATTGGGGGTTACGGGACCGCCGTTCTCCTGTAAAGGTGCACCGTAGTTTCAGATCCTAGACTCTCCTTCTCATCACGAGCTCACTCCGCCATGCTCATCGCACTCCCCCGGAAACGGAAAGCAAACAATCTTTCTTCACAGTGCAGTTAAAGTGTATATTTTATGAGAAAAAATGCTAGCAGCGAGGATTTTTATTGCAGTAGAGATATTTTATAGGCGCGTTTCACAAATACGTTTTCTCTTATTCTGTTCTTTGATACAATGGGCTCAAATTACAAAGCAAACACACACAGATAAGTATCATTATTTTCTAAAAATGTGATAGATATCTTCAGTTGAATCCAATATTATTTAAATATAATATGTATTAAAAATACACAGTGGAAAATAGAGTGTCTTATATTGGTGTTAAGGCTTGGTGAATTAAAGTGTACCTCCACTTCTGCAAATTATTTGGGATACCACCTACTTTAAACTTGTTATATATTTCAATTAACATAGCATAACAAAAATGCTGCTTACCATTTTAAATGCTCTTTTTCTGATAACTCCAGCACTAAAACATTGAAATTCCTACCTAGTTCTCTTTATGAGGGGGGCCGGGAAGCTGCATTTGCCATAAATAATAGAGATGGGTTGAACACCCCCCTGTCCAGTTCACAGCATGAATCCCGAACAGGAAAAAAGGCCCTGAGCCGCAAACTCTATTGAAATTTATGAGAGCCGAAAATGAGAAATCAAAAGTCACAATTTTGAAGGCTTTAGTGCAAGCAATTGGCCATAAAAAGGGGACATGTATCAATGCAATAAATGTTTAAGAACAATAGTTTTTTTTAAAAAGCAGTGATTTTAATTAAGCTTAAAGTGAAACAATAAAAATGAAAAAATCCTTTAAATATAATGCCGGGGGCGGGGGGAGTCCCCTTAGCCTGCCTGCAAAGTGGCGCATCTGTAGCATGTATAGAACCTGCTGCAGCTAAAATATAATTTCTAAAGAAATAAAAAACAAGTCATATTACCTTGAAATTTACCAGCTATTTTTAAAAAAAGAAAGAAAAATCGGCACGGGGTCCCCCCACAGTCTATACCATTCCCTTTTAGTCTGGTATGGATTTTAAGGGGAACCGCACACCAAAATAAAAAAAAAAACAGTGTGGGGTCCACTCCAAAATCGATACCAGACCCTTATACAAGCATACAGCCCAGCAGATCAGGAAAGGGGGGTGATGAGTGAGCGCACCCCCCTCCTGAACCATACTAGACTACATGCCATCAACATGGGGAGGTGCTTTGGGCAAGGGGACTCTGCTCTGCCCCTCCGCCCCAAAGCACCCTGTCCCTGACGTCTTCCCAACCACCCTGGGCAGTGGTTATGGGGTCTATGGCAGGGAGCTTATCGGAATCTGGAATACTCCTTTAATAAGGGGCCCCCCAGATCCCTGCCCCCACCTGATTGGGCGATGTTAGTGCTGAACTTTTGCCCAATACTAGTAATTAAAGTGATATTAAAGTATATTTCTTTTAAATAACAAACATGTCATACCTGCTCTGTGCAGTGGTTTTGCACAGAGCGGTCTCGATCCTCTTCTTCTTAGGTTCCCTGCTGTCACTCCTGGTTCTTCCCCCTCAATGCGTGCTCACTTCTGAGTTCCACTTTAGGCATCCTATAGACACATGGAGCTGCGGCTCGACCCCGTCCCCTGCTCTCTCCTCAATGGCTCACTGGCTATAAATGACAGCAGTAGGAGGCAATGGCTCCCACTGCTGTGTCTCAGCCAATGAGGAGAGAGAGACTCGGAACAGCCAATGCTCCCTTAAACATCACTGGACCGAGAGGTGGCTACAGTTAGTATTAGGGAGGGGTTTTGGAAGGAGCAACACACATAAGGGTTTTTACCTTCATACATATTGCATGAAGGTAAAAAACCTTCTGCCTGTACAGCTACGGTACTTTTCCCTGTCTGTACTGTGCTGGCAGATTCAATTTTCAGTTCAAAATTGGTTTGAACATTGTCTGTCCTAACAAATGACTAAAAATGTATAAGCTTGCCTCCTGCACTGTAAGGTATGTTACTGAGAGGAAAATGTGCCTGTCCTTGGGACAGAATCACTCTCAAATTTAATAAAGAAAATCTTGCAATCTGCCATGAGGACTTCTCCCGAGAAACATCTAAAAGATAAGAAATGTATTAGGTATGCTGTATGAATGGGAATACATAACGTCAGTCAGCTTGGATTTTACCTCTACTAGTGCTATCATATCACTGTCAGCGCTATTTTACCATTTTACTATCTCATATGATAAAATAAATGTCAATTCACAAAGATTACCACACAGGTTATCTTACCTTTGGATAACACAAGCTTCAAAGTAGTGATAACTGGAAGTTTCAATAGCTATATATGGAGGAGATAAGGGAAAGGAGCCCTTGGAGGCAGTGATAGAAATACACCTCACAAGATAAAATAATGATTTATGAGAAATAGATTTGAAAGATTAATGTTCACTTTGTACTGGTGAAAAAAAAAAAAAAGATCACACATTAAGGTGATATATGTTATGCTCAATGTACAATCTTTGCATGCTATGATAAATAAATTCCTGTGTGCATGGTGGGGGTTACATCATTCTTGGCCACCCAATCAAGATATGCTAAGACACAACATACGGATAAGGACCGGGCAAGGATAACAGCGCCAGCAAGGCTGGAGGGCAGGTAAAAACTGCAGATATTAGTTCAGCACATAAAAACTTGCCTCATCATGCACTGCTACAGTATATGGACATAGCTTTTTATGTGTGGCGATCTTAACAGCTTTCATGTATTTCAAATAATGTTTAAAGGAGACCAAAAGAGCTTTGGCCATACTTATACTGTGGGTCTCATGGGTACACTTAATTCTACACTCCAGTGACCCAGATTCAGCTGAAAGGGGGCTAAAGCCTGCTGTTGGCTGACATCACAAAACCAGTCCAGGCTCTGCAGGGTTCTTAAAGAAATGCATAAACAATTCATGCCATAAATCATGTGCTAATAATAAAAAATGAATTAATTTAAATATAAATATAAAACATAATTCAGTGAATTGATAAAAAAATGTATAAAAATATTCCAAAAATTCATAAAGAGTGAAATAAATCAGTCCCAAAGAAAGTGCTGGAAAGGGCGATCACCAGGATGTGCTCTGCCAAGAGGAATATTAAAGCTTCTTACCAGATTCTAAAACCTCCATAAAATGGTCTAATTTAATGAAGAAAGCCCTCTAATGGATAAATGGATGGAATGCAGCCCTGCTCCAGTTTAGGATCAACTCGTGTACCAGACAGCCACACATATCCTTATTAGGTGCTTCTCATCCCGCAATCAAACTTTAGAGGAAAGGCAATGTACTTGCAAACCGGATGAACCTTCAACTATATAATCATTAGCTTCCCTGCTCATATTACTGTAAAGCCACCAATATTGTGCTGAAGAAGAGCCTGGATACAAAAAATCTCAAGAATATGACAGGCAAATCCTTATATCCTTGTGCAAATTAATATGTAGTCTCTTTCCACCATGGGCAATAAAGCCTCACTTACTTCTTCTTGTTTCTTCAGGTAACATCTGCTGCACTGCTGTAGCTGGACTCCTGCCTGGGCCTATATTTCAATGAGTGTAGCATTTAAAAAAAAGGTCACATGTAGTGGTAAGAGAATAAGCATAAAATATACAGCATCACCAAGGTATTCTCATCAGAGTCCTGCTCCTGCCTGACTAGCAGCTGGTTCAGTCTCTCCATGTGCCACTAAGAGCAGGAGACGGCCACTCCTGCCCTCTCCACTGGCAGGTGTTCTAGTGAGTGCTGGAGTTTTTAGTTAGCTTTGAATGTCAGTCACCACTCTACATACAAAGCTGACCAAAAACATGATCTGTGGTCTTTGATTGCTCAGTTCTTGGTGTAGAGCTGGCAGGGGACAGCTGCAGCATTGAATCAATTCTGCAGCCATCTAGGTCAGTGGGTAAAGCTACAGGGGTTGCAATGGCCACCCTGCCTCTTCTAGGGGGGCCCATGTAGCCCATGCAACGGCACTGGGAACTCCATCAGACAGACTCAGCAAACTGAATGCAAAGGAGGGAGAGGTGTCTTCCCGAGCGCTGTGCTTCCTGCCGCCCCTACAGTGCAGTACCTGGCTGTGTTATTATAGGTACTGTGCTGCCGATTTTTTTAAATCTGTGTGAATATATATATAAAAATATATACACATTATACAGTGGAACCTCGGATTATGAGCATTATCCGTTCCAGGAGTATGCTTGTAACTTAAAGAACTTGCATATCAAAGCGAGTTTCCCCATTGAAGTCAATGGAAACTTAAATAATTAGTTCTGCATTGACTTCAATGGGATGCAATACCGCATGTGGCCAGAGGCAGGGGGTGCCCCCACCTCAGGCCAAAATCAGTACTGCACACTGCTTTGGCCTGAATCGTGCTCGTTTTGCAAGACAATACTCGCAATCCGAGTCACGATTTTTTAAAATACAGTGCTCGTATTATGAAACATTCGTTAACCGCGCTACTCGCAATCTGAGGTTCCACTGTATCTATATATGTGTGTGAGATTGTGTGTGTGGGGGTGATTGTGTATGTGTTTAATTGTGTGTGTGATTGTGTGTGTGTGTGATTGCATGTGTGTGATTGTGTGAGTATGATTTTGCGTGTGTTTTTATATCTGTTTGTATGTCTGTATATGTGAGCAGAGCATTCCATCCATCACATAATACGCTGTACTGTAGAGTATTTCAACCTATCACATAACACTGCAGAATATTCCACCAATCCCATGATACACTGCAAAGTATTCCACCCATCCAATGATACACCGCAGAGCGTTCTACCCATCTCATAACAGGGCTTCTAGACAGCAGGAAGGGGGCCTGCTGCAGGGTCGTAATAATCGGCCCAATGACGAGAGTCAAGGGGCCTGGGCTCAAAGGGAAGGGCCTGGGGACAGTGCATCAGGTGGGTTCTTTACATTTTTTTGCACCGGGGCCCTGAATGTTCTAGCTGCCCTGAATGTTCTAGCTGCGCCTTTGATCTAGGTGAATATGATTTTTTGTTTTTTCTCATTCCATTAATTGTTTTTCAGTACTGTTCAATACAATTTCTAGTGACCATACTTAAAGAGGACATCCCCCCTTCCCTATAAAACCACCAATAATATGTAAAGGGGGAATTCTTTTCAGCCTTTTCAGAGAGCATTTGTGCTACCAGAGCTAAGTCACCAAAGCCTTTAGGGAGACCAGAAAACTAAAACTAAGTAAATTATATTTTACATTAAGAAGGCAGTACTAGGCGATTCACATTAGCATGCAGATCGCGTACACACTATCGGTCCAAACCGATGAGAATGGTCCGACGGACCGTTTTCATCGGTTCACAGACTGATTGTCTGATGGTCTGATGTGCGTACACACCATCAGTTCAAAAACCGATCATGTCAGTACGCGGTGACGTAAAACACAACGACGTGCTGAAAAAAATTAAGTTCAATGCTTCCAAGCATGTGTGGACTTGATTCTGAGCATGCGTGGGTTTTTGGACCAATGCTTTTGCGTCCATCGGTCCGATTTTAAAGCAAGTTTTAAAACTTTGGTCCGACGGACAACGGACCAATGGGCCGTACACACGGTCAGTTTGGACCGATGAAACTGGACTTAAGTCCATTTTCATCGGTTTGGACCGATCGTGTGTAGGCGGCCTTAGAAAGCAACTTCCATAGACCTAAACCTGGCATGTCCTTAGGTGATGATGCATTGATTGTTGTGACTCAGTTTGGCACTTAGGCAAGAGGCAGCGTTGCCCAGTACTTATGGTGGAGAAGGGTGTTTGGAGGCAATATTAGCAACACCTGTACTTTGAACTATGAGCAGCATGTACAGTACCTACCATCTTTTACTCGCTCACTGTTGTGATATCCGATCAGAGCACCAAAGATTCCCATGCAACATTTGACTTGCTAGGCAAGTTGATAATTACACAGGGCTATGACTGCAAATGTACACTCCCCACCCCCATCCTTTCTCATTATAGTTCCTGGTGTTTGTCACTGAGCACTGTTTTGTGGTGAAGCAGAAAAATGACACAACTTTTCATATACTAAATAAGAAAGGAATATGGGACTTTAAATGAGGCAATTGACTTGTGGAGGTAGAGTGGTTGGTAAACATTATTTTTTTTAACAATAGTATGAAACAAGTAGAAAGTATTTTCATATATACACATGCACACATGGCATGAACATAATAGATACATGTATGTCAACTTGCCAGCACATGAGAGGTAATAAACATTAGTAAAATATAATAATATTAATTAATAATATAATAAAGGTATTTCCTATTAACAAGCATTGGTACACCATATGCAACAGAGCTGCTGTAAAACCAAAGAAGGAGGATATACATACACATTAATAGTTGCATAGTACTCAATATTTTGAATGTATACAGGATATACATGGGCATATATGGAGATACCTGGCATTTCTGTGGGCTTTGTGGTGCTTCCTGGTAATTTGCTTATAACTGCCTGTTTGAGATGAGGTGGGCAAGCAGAGAGATGGGATCATCTCTCACCGCCCGCATCAACGCTGTTCCGCCCTCACAGTGGAGCCACTACACTACTGGAGGTGAGGTGGGGGAATTGAATGATTAGATCACCTCTTACCGCCTGCCCCGCATCACCACTGTTCTCTCTCATGTGGCGGGCGACAGGTGACTGGCCAAGTGACAAACTGCATCTGGTGGCAGGTGACGTGGCAAGTGACAAACCGCATCTGGTGACAATTGTATATCATTTTCTCTTTATTTGCTATTTTTTTCCACACAAAAGTAGAGTTACCCTTTAACTATATCATTTTATATTACAACGTAATAATAGAAACAATATTCTTCAATCATCCTTACACTATATCAACCATGGTGCAGTGATTGAAGCGCTAACACCAGCCATTTCCTATGAAAAACGGCGTTCCATTTTCTTTTGTCTTCTGCCATATCTATAACAAGCTGTTTCTTTTTCCTCTGCACACATTTAGAAAACAAAGGCCAAAAAGGAAATAAAAGTGACTTTTTATGACTGCCATTTATGTCTGGATTCCCTTTGCAAGTTATTGTCCAGGTCATGCTCATTACCTGTGCTTCTTGAAATATTATAGTTTGCATATGTCTGTACCAAGATTTTTTTTACAGAGATAATGCATTTTAATATGTTTGTTTAAAATGATTTTAAAAAGAACTTTTAATATTTTATAGTAAGTGTACATGATGTCACAATAATCCACATGGCAGTGGTATACACATAAAGGCCTATTATGGTTTTGTAACTGAGGTCTGATAAGCGTCCTCTCAAGTCTGGTAGAATTAATGATTACAGAAGTCTCAGGGAAAAAAGTAATTGGAGCCATGAAATACTGGGCTGAAGAGTTTAGAGACAGTTTTTTTTTATGAGCGTGTAGTTATCAACAAAGATTCAAAGGCTGATTAGAGATATAAAAAAGGTTTATCCTTCACATAAAGATAACAAGCTGACTTGTGATCAAACTCTTCCAGAATCATTCTGCCAAACAAAATTCTCTTAGGGCTCATATTAAAAGCATTTCTGCTGTACCCAAGGCCAATGAAATGCTGTTTAGCTACTGGATGCTAATTGAAAACGTCAACCACGAGTCTCCTAGAGGAAATCTATAAGATACCTTGGTCAGCTTAGCCGTTCTACTCAATATGAAGAACAGAAATGCTATTCCTAGCTGGTCCAGATTACTAGACTTCTACAATGCACTATCTGGGGGAGATTTTCTAGGTTTTAATGACAAAACTTGAACAAGCTGAAGTTAGATTTGGTCCAGATTTAGTAAATCTCCCCCACTGGGGTTGATTAAAGTGTAAGTGCAAGTTTAGGTGTAAAGTTATAATCTTGTATCATGTAAGGCAATTAATGCAGAAAGTTTGGAGTTTCCGTGATAGCCTTTATTAGTTATTGCTAATGATTTTTAACCAGGATTTGGCTGCCAAATGAGGGGCCACTTTTTGCGATTCGGCACTGCATCGCTTTACTGACAATTGTGTGGTCATGCGATGTGGCTCCTAAACAAAATTAACGTCCTTTTTTCCGAACAAATAGAGCTTTCTGTTGGTGGTATTTGATCACCTATGTGGTTTTTATTTTTTGCGCTATAAACAAAAATAGAGCGGAAATAAAAAAAAAAGCAATAATTTGTACTTTTTGCTATAATAAATATCCACATTTTTTTTTAAGTAATTTTTTTCTCAGTTTAGTCTGATACATATTCTTCTACATATTTTGGTGGAAAAAAAAATCACAATAAGCGTTTATTGTTTTTTTTTTTACTAGTAATGCCGGCGATCAGCGATTTTTATCGTGACTATGACATTATGGCAGAAACATCGAACACTTTTGGTGCTATTTTGGGACCATTCACATTTATACAGCGATCACTGCTATAAAAATGCACTGATTACTGTATTAATGTGACTGGCAGGGAAGGGGTTAACCACTAGTGGGCTAGGAAGGGGTTAATTGAGTCCTAGGGAGTGATTCTAACTGTGTGGGGATGGGACTTACTGTGACACGACACTGATCACTGCTCCCAATGAGAGGGAGCAGACGATCATTGTCCTGTCACTAGGCAGAACAGGGCTCTCCCTGTTCTGCCACTCCGTGACACGATCTCTCTGGTCTTGGTCTTCACTTACTTAATTTACTGTAATATTGGTATTGATGGGATAATAAACATTTGCAATGCGCACAGCATTAAATTATTTTAGCTTTTCGTTATTAAAAAAAATGTATGCACAGCTTGTGTGTATATATATATGCAGTATATATATATATATATATATATATATATATATATATATATACACTGTATATATGTATGTGTATATATATATATATATACTGTATATATATACTGTATATATATATATATATATATATATATATATATATATATATATACTGTATATATATATATATATATATATATATATATATATATATATATATACTGTATATATATATATATATATATATATATACTGTATATATATATAAGCATAACAGAAGTGTTACTGTAAAAAAGATATTGTGTTCCAGGTATTCAGTAATTTTCACTCAAAATATGATATAGTTGTCTAAACGTTTTTTTTTTTTTTTTTAATGTACAGTATATATATACAGTCATATAAATAGCTAAGTCACAGTGTAAGCATAAAAAACATGAAGCCGTAAAAAAGATATTTTGTTCCAGGTATTCAGTAATTCTAACTCAAAATAGGGTAGAGATGTCCAAACACAAATCCTTATATTGTCTTAAGAATTCTAGCAATCATTTTTTTTTTACAGTGGCTGATTTGATGGTTTGAGAATAATGCCTAGTTTTAAACAATTTTGTTAGTGAATTTTATATAAAGAGAAGTCGGTACTTTTTCGTCTTCCACCTCTTATCACACAGTATTTGTTGTTCTGTACTCTGCTAACATAAATCATCCTCTTACTGGTTATTCTTTTATGAATACACTGTAAATCTTCAGCTGAAGAAAACTAGCCACAAAGCCTTCATGGATTAAGCAGCACGGACTGAACATGGCAGAGGAAAACAAATCCAGGGTAAAGAGTCAGTCTACTTAAAAGTTATATCTTAGTTAAAGAGGCCCTGTCACTTCTCAAAAAAAAAATATATGGGAAGCTGCTTCATACAAAAAGCTGTATACTTACCTCTCCAGCCGGGCATAGGTGAAATCTTCAATGGGCCAGATTCAGGTAGAGTTACGCTGGAGTATCAGTGATACGCCAGCATAACTCTCACTTTGAGCCGGCTTATTTGTTTTCTGTATGCAGAAAACAAGATAAGCCGGGATTGAGTTCAGATACGAGCGGCGTAATTGTATTTCGCCGTCGTATCGGAACTGCAATTTTAAAATAGGCGCTCGGGGCGTTCCCGCTGATTTACGCCGAGAATATGTAAATCACAAAACACGGCAATTCACGATCGTACGCGGGCCCGACGCAGTGACTTTCCGACGTTTCCGTAAGCGATACGCGGCGTAAAGAAAAACATGCCCCCTAGGTGGAGTATCCTATGTTAAGTATGGCCGTCGTCATCGCGTCGAATTTAAAAAGTTTAGCATCGTTTGCGTAAAACGTCCGTGAATGGGGATTGACGTCATTGACGTTCACTGACAGAATTTGGAGCATGCGCACTGACAGTCGACGCATGCGCAGTACGTTCGCCGCGGGATCGCGCCTAGTTTAAATAATACACGCCCCCTACCCGCCCAATTTGAATTCCGCCGGCTCATTTTCGCTACGCTGCTGCAACTTTAGGAGCAAGTGCTATGTGAATAACAGTACTTGCTCCTAAAGTTTCAGCGGAGTAACGTAAATGACAAACGTTACTCCAAAATAAAGATCCGCTCTCCTACCTGAATCTGGCCCATTGTCTTTATCAGATCTAGGTGCCCAGCTACCCAACACTTTTAGGTGTGTTGAATTGTGTGTCTCTGCAGTGGGTGCTGTGGTTTCTCTCGGCTGACAGACCGTGGGTGTGTGTATCAGTTATCCAACACTTGTGGATGTGTCAGATAATGTAGCACCCACTGGACACCATGGGTGGAAGGAACTACACAACACAGTGAGGGACACATATAGTATAAATACATACCATTTTACACACATCATTTAGAGGGCACAATGACATCAGAGTTTTTTCTCTTCTCCTCTGGATTGGTGGGTGACAGTCCTTATTGCAAACAGCACAGTCTGTTTAGTACAGTAATATTCTGGACCAAGTCTGCGTAATGGAACAGGTCCGTGACAGCCTGAATTTACCAAAAGTAAGTTGGTAAGTTGAATGATTGTGGCTACTTTGGAACCCAGATGACAAAGGACATTTAATGGAAGAAAGAAGTACTATAGGGGAGGGGAGAGAATCGACTTTAGACTGAAAGTGAGCATCCATAAAGCAGCAAAAGTGGACTTATTTCTTTAATTAACCACTTCAATACCCAGCCATAGAAAATTGACGGCCTGGGATGGGATTTACCATCCTAAGTGGCCGTCAATTGACGGCCTGGGCATTGCAGGCGAATATCTGGATGATGTCTGCAGCCAAAGGCATCATCCAGATATCCTCTTCTTCAGCCGACGATTCTGCACAATGTAAGAACGATCATAGCGGCGGTTCCGCCGCTTGATCGTTCTTACAGGCCGCGGGAGGGGACATCCCCCCCCTCCCGCCGCCATCCGGTGCTTCTCCGGGCTCACCTGTGCCTTCGGGGGCCCGGAGAACGAATCGTCGGCGGCGGCAGGAAGCATAGAGATGACTGGTGACCAGATGGTCACCAGTCATCTCTATAACCGTCGGAGGACCCGGGCGCGATCTGATGACGTCACGCCCGGGTCCCCGTAAGTAAACAAAGCCGCAATTGCGGCTGTAAGCCCCCATTCATGAGATCGGTGAATTTTTTTTCACCGATCTCATATTTTCCAGCCTGGAGGAGAGATGTGAGGTCTTATTGACCCCACATCTCTCCATAAAGAGGACCTGTCACACACATTTCCTATTACAAGGGATGTTTACATTCCTTGTAATAGGAATAAAAGTGGAAAAAAAAAATGAAAAAAAGTGTAAAAATAAATAAAAAATAAGTCAAAAAAATAAATAAAAGATAAAAAAAAAATTAAAACGCCCCTGTCCCCGATAGCTCGCGTGCAGAAGCGAACGCACACGCAAGTCTCGCCGACATATGTAAACGCCGTTTAAACCACATAAGTGAGGTATTGCCGCGTGCGTTAGAGTGCCAGCAACGAATCTAGCACTAGATTTCCTCTGTAAATCTAAACTGTAACCTGTAAAAAATAAATAAAGCGTTGCCTATGGAGATTTTTAAGTACCGAAGTTTGGCGCCATTCCATGAGTGTGCGCATAATTAAAGCGTGACATGTTGGATATCTATTTACTCGGTGTAACATAATCTTTCACATAATACAAAAAAATTGGGCTAACTTTACTGTTTTGTTATTTTTTTAATTCATAAAACAATTTTTTTTACAAAAAAAAGGCGTTTGAAAAATAATTGCGTAAATACCGTGCAAGATAAAACTTTGGAATGACCGCCATTTTATTCCCTAGGGTGTCTGCTAAAAAAAACATATATAATGTTTGAGGGTACTGTGTAATTTTTTAGCAAAAGAATTATGATTATTACATGTAGGAGAGAAGTGTCAGAATAGGCCCGGTATGGAGGTGGTATAAAAGCCTGGTATTGAAGCGGTTAAAAAAGCTCTTATATTTTTATTTTTAACTATATTTCTGATTTAACATTCAATGTATCATATGTAGGTACATATACATGTTCATGCCCCTGCAGGTGAAGGCTCTTTTGTTTTCCATGCTAAGTCACTTCAGCTTGCTGACTGGCTGGCTACTATAATGCACATAGATGCTGGAACTGTTTTCACTGCCAATGGCACCCAAACTCTCAAAGTGTTAACCTAACCACTCTTTAGGACACTGGAGCTGCATCTTCTATTCACAATGTCTTGGCCCCCGAAATGGCCATGTTACATGATACCCCACGCATGCACCCCTTTACATATATTGAAATAACTTCAGACCATGTCCATAATATCCATGTCCTGGGAACCCTAAATGGGTTTCAAGGGTAGAACACTACCTATCTCATAATTTCCTCTCAGGAAGTGACAACAGCCCCTTTAGGCCACTCTTTAGATGAAAACACCATGAACACCCGGCAAACTGGGAAGCAAAGTTAACTCTTTTCTATCCTGAAGGCTACACATACATTTTATATTTTAACAGTGCAGTAATTATAACACATTATAGTACAACAGACAAAAACTATTTTAGCCACCTGACAACATACAGTACATACTATGAATAGAAATCAAAACTAGAAAAATTAAACTGCGCTCCTTCCGTTTTAAAGTGCAAACGTGCACAGTGATTTCAACTACACCAACATAATAACATGATAATATGTGTATAAAAAGTCAAACACAAAATGAGTTCAATATGGCAAATATTGAATGTTCAAACAATGTATCAGAGTTTTTAGACAATGTATCAACTTCTTCAAATACTGTACACAATCTTCAAATCCCTGCTGGACAGTAGGTATATTTGACTGAAATTTCTTCCACCACCATCACCTGTCACACATCCTACTCACCAGACTACCATGACCCCTAATACAGGTAGATATAAATCACATATGGGTATTTCCAGCAGGAGTTGTATATGATCCCAATGATGATCCCAACATTTAACTGACCTTCAGGACACTCACACCAAAAAGGAATCTAGATTGTTAGAACACGTTCCCAGGCAAAAACGATATGAGGAGAGTTGTCCAATGGTTAATGGGAAAAAAAGGGGCTTCCATAGTGAAGTATGTCACGATTTCATTCAAAAAACATATAAAAACAAGGTAAAACAGCAAATGCTTTTAGCTTAAAAATCCATGTGCATGGAGACGTCGTGGTGCTTTCCAGCTGCGCTTTAAAAAAAAAAAAAAACGGCTGAAATGATGTATCACAATCAAGCACCCTACCGATTTTGTTGGTGCACAGCAACGTTTTCATGGGTCAACATACTATATTCATGTATAATACATGAAAAAATCGTATGGATTAATGATGTTTATAATCGTACTTATTTGCTTATTTTCATGTAGTAATTCATGTAGTTAATTACATCTTATTTTTAGCTAGGCCAATAAATTATAGAAATTGGTACTAATTATTTATAACTTACAACATTTTGTTTTAATAATCAATCGGTGACATTGTGACATTTTATGTAATGAAAAAAAATTACTTTTGATTAATTTTGTTTGGAGTTAGTGTGATATTTCATTAATCAACTGGGTGTTCAGAGGCCAAAATAAATTGGAATGTAGGGCATTTTAGTTGTAATATGTAGCACTGTAACATTTTTAATTATTTTTTTTTTTATATTTTAGTTAATCATTTTTTTTTATTATTGCCCATATCAGCATTTATGTAATAACAATTTTTTTTCCTTTTAATAAATTAAATACATTTTTCTTTAAAGCAAATGTATAATACCTTCATTATTTTTAGATGTACAGTATATATAATACTAATCAGTTTAGTATAAATCATGTTCCCAATGCATCTTAATGGTTTAAGAAACCTTGCTACTAAATATGGTTTGTAATTCTATATTTAATTAAGAACAGTCATACCTAGTCATTACATCTGCAGGATCTGCTTTTTGCTTTCCATTGTTTCCCACTGGTTTTGTTTTACTGCTTCTTCTTATAATGCAGGTATGTGGGGTCTATAACGGTAAATATACTTTGCAAGCGAAGTTGCACGTTGTACGGAAAATTTTCTCAGAGATAAGTAATAGTGGTGAAATCTCACTTTGTAAAGTATACCCAATCATGTGCAAGGAAAAAATTATTGAACTATTGAATTATTGAATATTTAACATTATTGGACGATGGAAGTCAGCTGAGCTTCACCCTAAAATCTATTTCCCTTTTGTAAATCAATCCCAATGAGTCAGTTAGCACTTTGAAAGCAGTGCATTGTATGTGTGTGTTTTCTCAATTGTTGTCAAATGTCTCTATCCCCTTTTTGAGCATATCCCAGCAGTATTTAACTTTTACCTTATTCCTAAGTGACAAGACAGCTTTTATTATTCCCTGTGACATAATGATTAGGCATTTAAAATGATTGCAGGGCAGCTACTGGGGGATTAGTTCCTATTGACAATTAGCATGTCCCCCAGAACTACATTTAACAAGAGCCCTTTCTCTACAGTGTGTTGGCAGGCTCTTAAGAGAATTGTTTTGCTGGAAAATAAATCAATGTAAGCTGTTCACTGTTGAATATGTTCTTTCCCAGATGTCCTCATATACAGGGCTTTTTTTCAGGGGGGAACACAGGGAAATGCAGTTCCAGCACCTCCAGTACTGAATGTACTTTATGTGATGGCACGTTGTGCTGGGCTGTGCTGGAGATTGTATTGATGCTGTCTGCTGGGGAATCTATTGTTGCTGGAGGGGATCTATTTTTGCATGGAGGTCTGTTGCTGCTGGGGAAGTCTATTGTTGCTGGTTTGCTGTCTGGTGGGTTTATGTTGCTCGGGGCTCAATTGTTCCTAGAGGGGATCTGCTGTTGAGGGAGAGGTCTATGAATGCTGGCTGCTGGGAGATCTGTTGTTGCTACTTGGGTCTATTGTTGCTGGGGTGGTATTTTTTTTCAGAGGTCTATTTTTGCCAGGGGAAATTTGATGTTGCTGGGAGGGTTTCTTAAGTACGTCTTTCCTAGTACTGAGTTGGACCCCATTTTGCCTTCAGAACTGCCTTAATTCCTCATGACATAGATTCGACAAGGTGTTGGAAACATTTCTGAGGCCGCGAACACACGACCGGTTTCCTCAACAGAAACTTGGTGCGAGAGCTTTTTTGCTGAGGAAAACGGTCGTGTGTATGCTTTTCATCAAGTAAACTGTCGAGGAACTCGACGAGGAAAAAAAAGAGCAAGTTCTCTTTTTCCTCAACGGGAGTCGTCGTGTTCTTCGTCGGGCTGGTTTTCCACGAGAAACACATTATTGTGTATGCTTAGAAACCCGCGCACCTTCGGTAAAAGTAGCGTTTGTAATGGAAATAGCACATTTGTCACGCTGTAACAGATTGAAAAGTGCAAATGTCTCTTACCAAACTTTTACCTAACACGCAGTAACATGAGATTAGCAAAAGCAGCCCCAAGGGTTGTGCCAGTGGAATCGAACCTCCCCTGCCGTTGTATGTGTTGAAGTCACAGCGTTTGAGAACAAGGAGATTTGGTCTTGACTGTGTGTACGCAAAGACAGCTTGTCAAGTTTCTCGACAAGCCTAACAAGGAACTCGTCCAGGAAAACGATGTGTCTTTTTCGACAAGTTCCTCAGTCGTGTGTACGCGGCCTCAGAGTTTGTGGTCCATATTGATAACATCATGCAATTGCTGCAGATTTGTCGGCTGCACATCCATGATGCAAATCTCCTGTTCTTTCACATCCCAAAGGTGCTCTTTTGGATTGAGATCTGGTGACTGTGGAGGCCATTGGAGGACAGTAAACGCATTGTCATGTTCAACAAACCAGTGGTGAGATGATTTGAGCTTTGTGACATGGTGCATTATCCTGCTGGAAGTAGCCATCAGAAGACTACACTGTAGTCATAAAGGGATGGGCATGGTCAGCAAGAATACTCAGGTAGGCCATGGCATTTTAATGATGCTGAATTGGTACTAAGGGGCCTTAAGTGTGCCAAGAAAATTTCCACCCACACACCATTACACCATCACCATTAGCTGATTAGAAATGTATGTTACTAAGCAATTGAACAGGTGTCCCTAATAGAGTGGCCGGTGAGTGTATTTGTGTGCTTATTGTGTGCTTATTGTGTTATTATTACCAAATTCCATACAAATTACTTTGCACCACAAAGTGATACCTGGATCTGTATTCTTTAAAAGGGTCAGTACTAAAAGATGGGTGGGGGTTGGAATCAAGAAACTGTGCTTTGAGATGGGCAGGGGGTTCCTGCACCTTTTCTCTCAGAAAAAAACCCCTCTCATACATAACATCGAAAAAGAAAATCAAATAGTGTAGTATGCTCACAGTAGAAAAAAAAAGCATAATGCCAATTGTGATCACATGTGTAAGTGGCACCCAGCCATTCAACACCACGTGATTCGTGTCTTCCTATGCATGAAAATATATCTCTAATACAGTAGTTGCTGGAATTGATTGTGGGATCCTTGATTGTAGGACTAATGTTTGGAACACTCGAGCGCTGACAAAAGTGGAATATGCATTTTTCTGTACTTGCAGATTTTTAAGTATTACAAAGTGTGTGTGTACTTTTTTCGTATTTTGCCTTAACATGCATGGAGGTTTTATAAGTCGTAATTAAATACAAAGGGTCAGATTCACATACATCGGCGCATTTTTTGATTGGCGTAGCGCACCTCCTTTACGTTAGACTGCCGCAATGTAGCGGCGCAATCACCGTATTCTCGTTTGATTTGCGCAGAAATTAGCGTCGGTGCAACATCATTTCAGAGGCGTAAGGCGGAGTAATTCAAATTGGGAAGGACGTGGGCGTGTTACATTGAAATGAGCCGTGACCCCATGCAAATGAAGGTCCGGCTGGCTCGCGCATGCGCGCATGAAGCAGACCATGGTCAGCACCTCTGTGCGCATGCTCACAACTCGGGAACGGCGCAATCAGTGAAATTGGAAGTGGACCCAGGCAACTTCGTGAACTACGCAGACAGCATAAATAGACAGACACAAACGCACTTCCTTTGCAAAAGTACATCCCTGTGTATCCCTTCCTATACAGCAAGGTGCTTTTGTTCTGTTGTTTGTTGCGTTGTAACTTGTCTTTGTTATATTTGTTGACTGTTTGATCTAGTGTTTTGTAGAATATATTTGAAAGTGTTTTTTGGTGACTGCTTGTGAGACTTTTGGGTTGATAGATTTTTGTTTGTTTGTTTTGTTGCTTGATTTTTCCTGCTTGTTTTTGTGAGTGATTTTTGCTGATTGTTTGGGAGAGAGTTGTTGTATGAGTATGACTGAAAGGAAGAGGAAGTTGAATTTTACTTTTGGGGAGAAACAAATAATTGCCCGGGACATTAGCCAATATGGGCGTTTCCTCCACCACCCGGAGAGTGGCAACACCACCCCGGCCAGGAGGCGGGAGATTTTGCAGCACATTACTGACCAGGTGAATGCAGCGGGGGGGGGGGGAGACCCGGACACGCGCGGGGATCGAAAAGAAAATCAATGACCTCCGGAGTTTGGTCCGAAAGAAGCTGGCCAAAATGGCAGCCCATGCCAGGGGCACAGGAGGGGGCCCACCATGCCCTGTTAGGCTGACAGCGGAGGAGCGTGCGGTGGCCCAGACCTTTCATAGACAACAGGTGGAGGGCCTGCCTGGCTATGACTCCACTCAAGAAGCCGTGATGCCAGGTAAGGTTTTTTTGCCCTATCAGGTGTGTGGGGGTTGAAAGGGAATTGTGGCAAGTGTGTGGATCCTCCAACCGGTGAACGTTTTGTGTCATCCACAGATGTGCAGGAGGGTGCTGGGCCATCTGGGCTGACCGCACCATCCCCAGGACAACAGCCTGATGAGGATCCCCCGACAAGGCCGGAGTCCTCGGAGGAGGTTGAAGAGGAGGAGGTTGAGGAGGAGGAGTTTGAGGAGGAGGATGTCATGTCAGCCAGTGGATTGTTGTTTTTGGAGGAGTCTTCCTCTCTGGCTGGCAGCAGCCAGCCCTCCATAAGGGCTAGCCCCTCCCACTCCTCCCCCAACAGGGCTCCCCTCCCAAGGGCCTCCCCTTCTCCCCGGCCACAAGCCTCAGCTGGAGGCAGGAAGTTGTCCCAGAATACCAGGGGGGTGGCCGAGGTTCTGCCCGCCAATCTGAGAAGGGACCAGGCCCTTCAGACCCGCCATCTGGGACAGGTCAGCCAGACTTTGGTGTGGATGGAGGAGAGCCTGTCCTCCATAAAGTATACGCTTGGGGACCTGGACTGCCACTCCCGGGCTCTTACAAACTGCCTAAACGTACTGCAGACTACAACAGCAGACGTTGGGCAGGATGTGAGGGTCCTCACCCAGGCTATCCAGGCCAACATGGCAACACTAAGTGCTGGCCTGAACAGAATTGCCGTGGCCTTGGAGGGCAGGCCGCCAGGTGGGCAGAGACCAGGGGCTGCTCCTCCTTCCCCGGATTACCCCCCCCTCCCCATGAGTCTCCCCTGAGGAGCCGGGGCCATGGGCGACCCAGGCGTGGCTCACGCCAGTGGCATTCATTTATTTTCCCCCTTTTTTTTCATTTTTTTTTTTGCCTTTTTTTTTGCTGGAATTTTTTATTTTTTTTGCTGGACATTTTTTTTTTGTGTTGTGAATGTTTTTGGAATGTGGGGGTGATATTCCGGCCGGAAAAGGGGTGTCACCCTCAGTTTTGGTGGAGAAGGGTTCCCCAGGACCAGGGAGAAGTGATCCCCAGGTCCGTGTGAATGGTGTATGAATGTACAGTGACATAATTGGAGCCGTGGCGTGGGGTTGCTGCTCACAAGTCCAGCATGGTGGGCTTGTGCTAATCCAATTTGATGAGGAAGTGATGTGTCTGTGCTAGGGACCACAGTGGTGTGCATGCATGCAATCTCATTGTGCCATGATTAATGTGTGTGTGTTTAACGTGCAAAGATGCCTAATGTGAGCTGTCTCCTGGCTGCTATTCCCTCAGAAGACGGGGTAACCTCGGTTAGGGGGAGATTGTCTGGTTCAGGGGTCAGGTCATCATGTATGTCAATCTGCAGGCCCTTTCTCACTGCGAAGTTGTGCAGCAGGCAACAGGCACCGATGATCTGGCACACAAAGTTTGGGGAATACAACAGGGTCCCCCCAGACTTATCCAGGCATCGGAAACGTGATTTCAGGAGGCCAAAGGTGCGCTCCACCACTGCACGTGTTTTGGCGTGGGCTTCATTGTATCTTTCCTCTCCTGGTGTTTGGGGGTTCCGGATAGGAGTCATGAGATGGGGTCCCAGTGCATATGCAGAGTCACCTGTAAGGGAAAAGACAGGAGGATGTTAGTCATGCATGTGCCCCTTGTGATGTGTGCATCATGGGGGGGGACAGTCATGCCTGCCACCCATGTCACTCACCAACTAGCCAGGTGTCCCCATACACGTTCTGTTCGAATTCCATTCAGATGGGGCTCTGATTGTAGATGTAGCTGTCATGGCTGGATCCGGGGGGTTTGGCACGGACGTGCCATATGAGGCCTTGGGCATCGACTATCACCTGTACGTTGATGGAATGCCAATGCTTACGATTGCGGTATATGTGCTCTGTCTCATGGGAGGGCTGGAGTGCCACATGTGTGCAATCAATGGCCCCCACGGTGCGTGGGAATCTGGCAATTCTGTAGAAATCTGTCATTGCCTTCAGCCGCAGCTCCTCAGTGGTGGGTTTGATGATTTGGTTGGCTATGCGTCTGAGGATTGCAGGGACAACCTGGTGCACACATCTGCTCATGGAGGATTGTGACATCCCAGCCACCACTCCACTTGTTCTTTGAAAAGAGCCACTGGCAAGGAAATGGAGTGTTGGCATGACCTTGACCAGTGGCTGCACTGCATGTGAGCGGTGTGTTGGGCTGGTGATGTCATCCTGCAAGGTTGTGGTTAATTCCAGGATGGCATGAGGGGTGAATCTGAAGATGCGATACACCTCAGAATCACTCATGCCAAAGAGGTCTATGCGTGTGCGGTATATCCTCTCCCGTGCCCTCCTCCTTCTTTGCTCCTCTAAAGTCAGTAGTATAGCTATGAGCAAGGATGTCCCTGGCATGTTGGCATACAGATTGTTGTGCAACACGTGTGACTGCTGAGCTCCTCACTAACAGTGTTGCTTTCTCTGACATGTAGACGGATTGTCTAATTTTATACCACCTTTTATATGGTCTAATTTTAGACAGGACGTGCAGCTGTTGCGCACAGCGCGCAGCCTGCACTGCAACAACGTTCTTTTTTGGATCCCTGTAACTCCCTCATTAGCATATTTGAATAGCAAATTAATGGTCTGTCTAGCGCAGTTTTGCGCGGACGGATGCGCCTGTCTATCGAAATTACGCCGGTCAAAAAAAAAGTAGATTTCTTGCGTATCTCGTTTTGGGGATGCGGCGCATCGAAACGCATGCGCAAATTTAGACTTACGCCGCGCATCTCCTGTAACGCCGGCGTAATCGCTCTGTGAATCTGGACCCAAAGTTCCCACTAGTGGTTACTGTTTTCTAATATTAGGCAATATAACAGGTTCATTTTATAGCCGCCTTTACCTACCTTTCCCATGGTTCCCACCAGGGTTGCCAACTTACAGAAAATTTACTAACAGTTTGGAAAATCCATAATTGTTGCATCTGTCCATGAATGTCAGTTACGGACATGCAGCCTACATGTCCGTAATGGACATTCAAGGACAGATTTAAAAAGTACAGATTTTACAAACTGTAAATTTATTGAAAGTTGGCAACCTTGGTTCCCACACCATCACACTCTGAGAAATATATTGAACTTTCAGGATTAGGGAACAGTAGACTGGGAAAAAAAAGACTGCTTACAGTTCCTGCTATTAACCAAACCTGTTACTTTGTATAAGCAAAGTTTACTTTAATACAGTAATGAAATATGCAAGAGCAAGTATGTAAAAATGCAAATATTGCATGAAAAATGAAAAACAATGCAATAACCAATCAAGCTGAATTCTTTGTATACAACAAATACAGTTGTTTTTTTTCACCATCACATCCAAGTGACACATTTGTTAAAGTGTCTAATCTGGGTTAATGATGCCATTAAACTGATAAAAACAAAACACTTCCATGCTGTTTACTCAGTGACATGATTGCTGGAAATTAGCTTATTAAACTAAACATATTCTGTTCTTCAGCTCCATTGGGCAGATATCCATAAAGCATTCAATTATTCGCTGACATTTCTGTACTTTCCGATTCCAACTTTCAGGCATGTGTTTCCTCCTTAAACATTCTGTCAGGGAGAAATTGTAACGCAGCAAATCATTATCTCTGATCTAAAACTTTTGAACGTTATACAATGAAGTCTAGCTTCTATGTGAAATAGAGATGACAGGACTTATTTGCACAGATCACAGACTAACCAGACTATCAAAGAGCTCCCACCTCGCATCTTTCCATCAGATAATCATAATGATAATGTCCTGCTTTAATAGGTGGGTCATTTTCTGAACTACGGCTTAAAAATGTTCAGAATACAGAAACACTGAGTTATGGCAATGCTACACCCTGATAAACTCAGCAAATCCCAAATCATTATTTATTCTGTTACAAAATACATGTTTAAGAACAGACATTTTCCAGATAGCTATCATGTCTCCTGTTGCTTGCTTCTTTCAGGGTATGTTTAAAAGACATCCACTCATCTGTGCCTAGGGCAGCATAGTGGTTAGCATTTCTGCCTTGTAGCACTAGGGTCCTTAGTTCAAAATCCCAGCTAACTGCATGGAGTTTGCATGTTTTCACTGTACTCGCATGCCTTTCTTCCAAGACATGCTGGCAGGTTAATTGGTTCCTGTCTAAACTAGCCCTAGTATGTATATGTAAATTAGGGACCTTAGATTGTACACTCCTTGAAGGCAGGGCTGATGTGAATGAACAATATGTAAAACACTGCATAAATTAGCAGCACCTGTAACAAATAGGGCAGAAAAACAAGACAGTGCCAAAGTACATTTACTATTTATTTTTTGAATATTTACTTTTTATTTTATTGTATAGACATAAATATACACAACCATTTGATCTCTTACCATTTATGATCTCAACATTTGTGCAAGCCTGGCAAATGCAACATGTAAAATAGCCCGAAGAATATTTGACCATTAGAGTTAACATTCAGAAAATAGTCTAATGCCCTGTACACACGATCGGTTTGTCTGATGAAAACGGTCCGATGGGCCCCATCGTTTTTTTCCCATTGGTGAAAAAAAAATAGAACATGTTTTAAAATGTTCTCATGGTTAAAAAAACAATAAAAAAAACGATCGTCTGTGGGGAAATCCATCAGTCAAAAATCCATGCATGCTCAGAATCAAGTCAACGCATGCTCGGAAGCATTGAACTTAATTTTTTTTCAGCACGTCCTTGTGTTTTACATCACCGCGTTGGACACGATCGGATTTTTAACTGATGGTGTGTAGGCAAGACTGATGAAAGTCAGCTTCATCGGATATCTGATGAAAAAATCCATCGGTCCGTTTTCATCTAATGAATCGATCGTGTGTACGTGGCATATTACTATAGGTGAGTAACATTTGACCAGCAGGGGAAATAACGTAGGAGATGTTTGCACTGTGTACATTCTATGGAGATTCCTGTGTGAACCTCCAGCTGCAGTGTGATGTGAAACATTTAGCAGTGACATTATTACCACTGCTAAATGGACAACTTCCTCCCGGTTATTAGGGAGCCGGAACATCTTAACAACCAGTGAGTCATCCCTGCCCAGCACATTCAGCTGTCAGCTGGGAATTTCCTGACTGACAGGTGAATGTAAAGAAGCAGTAGGGATAGAAAAGATAAAAAACAAAAAAAGAACCAGTGTGGGGGCCCCCCAAAACACATACCAGGCCTTTTAGGTCTCGTATGGCTTTTAATCGAGGCTACATGAAAAAATGGCATTGGTCCCCCCCAAATTCCATGCTTGAGTCTGTTATTGATTTAAGAGGGAACCCCACACAAAAAATTTACACCGAACAATGTGAGTTCCGGAGCCCAAATTCCATATCAGAGCCTTATCCCAGCATGCGCACTCCACCCTGATACTTGGCCACATGGCCAAACTGAAAAGATTAGTATGCTCAACAGAAGTATTTACAGTGAAGTTTATAGACGTACCCCAGGTTTTAGTTATCCTGAGAGCCGGTACACTGAGCCAATTGTCTGTTTCCTTGTTGGAGGAAGTTCCCATAATTTCCTGTCTCAAGATGAAGTGAGAGGATTTTTCCCCAAGTCACCAAATGCTGTAAATTTTCCTAGTTGTGTAAAAAATAACTTTAAAGCAGTAGTAAACTCAGTAAAAAAAAATGCCCTCCTGCAAGGCAATGTTATAATGTGCTAGTATCCATTACATAATAGCACAATATGGGAAACTTACCTTAAAACAAAGCCCTCCAGTGGCCTCACTGACAGAGCTTCCATCTTCATTCTGTCTTCCTTCCGGGTTGACGGACTCTGGTCCTTTAAATGAATGAGCCGTGATGACACACTCCCAACCAAAGGAGTTTACTCCCACTTTAACTACAGTTTGGCCTTTCAAACATATTTCTATTTTCTGCTTCAGGGCAAAGTAACAGATTCTCTTTGGAGCTGGAAAAGTTTATGTTCAGTCATTTTTGTGCACTTACAGTACTACTCCTTTCTTTGCTAGCAGCCCCCAAGAAACTTGCTATGTATGTTTAGACCTAGCATTGGATCAAATTTTACACTAGGCTAAAGTCTGCTTTAAACCAACAGTGTAACTTTGCCCTGAATTGGTTTAAATTAAACAAAAGTCCATTAACCACTTGTCCACCGCCCACCGTCAAATGACGGCGGGCGGAGGACTCCAATATCCTGACTGCACGTCATATGACGTGCAGTCATTTGAATAGGGAATGCGCGCGATCGCGCGCGCGCATCCTTATACTGTCGGTAGCGGCGTGTCACAGAGACACCGCTCGTTACCGACAGGGGTGAACAGGATGCGCTGGTCACGTACAGCATCTTCCGGTCCAGCTGGTTCTCAACACAAGGGAAGTGGAGCGCACGCGATTGTCTCCCCAGCTAGGACGCATCTTATCTATAGACCCAAGCCATCAGCCTCAGTGCCGTGACGGAGGGCACCACAAATAGTAAGGAGCCACTCGGCATTGTGTGTTTAACCCATGTCTTTTATTAAAACGGTATCACGCTATGGCGGCATTTTTGTTGTGTTTCTTTGCCCTCTAATGAATCCAATCAAGGGAATCCAGGCTATCTACTGTCCGTGGAGACACAACGCTTTATTTGACCTATTTTCTAACGAGAAAGGTCAATAGTTTGCGGTAAGGAGCCATCCTGTTTTCACACTGTCGGTGTTCTAGTTGGTGAAGGTGGAAATTCCTCATTCTGATCACCTACATTCACTCATTCATCAGAGTGAAAATTCACAAGGATTTCTAAAGATACTATTAATTCTTTTGCACATTTATGGACATTTTTATTCTTTAGTCTGGTTTTTGCACAAATTCTTCGGACATTTATATTATTATTAATTATTATTTCTTATTTATTGCAATCTATGTACTATTTATTTATTGCACTGATTTGCACCTCTGTTTGCTAATCATCTCCTTTGATGGAGATGCACATATTTCACTATTGTGATTTAAAATAGTTTTCCAGGATGCGCTGTTAACCACGTGATCGGCCGTGATGAAGTCACGGCTGGTCACGCATGGCAACACCCCCAAAGTGCACGGCGCGTGTAAGCGATCGCGCCGCGTGTGCCCGTCGGTGGCAGCGTGTTCCCGGGAACACTGCTCGTCACCGACAATGGTACACAGCCATTGGTCAGGGCTGTGTACCACATCATCAGCTCTGATCACTAGTGTAAACAAAGAGCTGTAACTAACTGTTACCAGCTCTTCTCCCCTCACACATCGTTTCCAGTGTGAGAAGAGAAGAGCTAGAAGCAGTGAGTTCTGTGTTACTGTAGTGTCTGCACAAACACCACATCTGTCCCTTTGCCCCCCCCCCCCAATTGTCACCAGTCACCCAACAGTCACCCATAAAGTGCACCTGTCACATAAATAGACTGCCATCAGCGGTGCAACCGTCACCCACCAGTGACCGTCCCCTGTCACCGTCACCCACCAGTGACCTGCCATGTCACCCGACACCCACCAGTGATCTGCCCTGTCACCCGTTTATGAAGAAAAAATGCAAAATTTTATGACAGAAACAAAGAAAAATTCAATTTTTTCACAAAATCTACCGTCTTTTTTTATTTATAGCGCAAAAAATAAAAAACCCACGAGTAATTAAATACCACCAAAAGAAAGCTCTATTTGTGTGAAAAAAAGGACGCAATTTTTATTTGGGTACAGTGTTGCATGAGTGAGTAATTGTCATTCAAAGTGTGAGAGCACCGAAAGCTGAAAATTGGTCTGGGTAAGAAGTGGGTTTAAGTGCACTGTATTGAAGTGGTTAAATAGAAAAACCTCACCCTTCTAAGTGAAGCCCATTTGGAAAAATACTTGTCTAATGCCCGGTACACACGATCCGATTATCGGACGAATGATTTTTTTGCATGCTAATCTCACATCGAATCTGATGAGTTTACTAAAGTCACGAAAATTCTCGTACGGCAGAAGAAAAAATCGGAAGTGATGTCATGTGTTGTAATCAGGGCCGTCTTTAATATGGTTTGGGCCCTGGGCAAACATTTTTTTTGGGCCCCCCCTCCAGCTTATTTTGGGCCTGGCTGGTTCACATGTATGTGTTTTGGCGGCCCTCATTTGTGCAGGCACAGCAGCCCATTGATTTGAATGGGCTGCCATGCCTTTGTTTCCTGCAGAAAAAAGGTTCATACAGCATTTTAAAAATCAGCTACCTTGAAATCCATTCTACTTTTGCACCATGCTACTTACCTGCAGTTCTTGCACACACAAACGCACTGTGTTTTTAAAAGCGTGACCTAAACGTCTAAAAATGCAGCAAGTTTGACAGTGCGGGAACTGCAGATAAGTCACAGCAGACAGCAGAATGGACAGACAGTGCTGTATTTCAGTGCTTGATGGGCATAGGTGTGCCGTGTGTGCAGCCTATTACATGAGGCATGCGCTTTTCTTTGAAGGAAATGCAGGCATGGCGGCCTATTCAAATGTGGGCCGCCAAAACACTTACATGTGAACCAGTCAGGCCCAAAATAAGCCCATCAAGCAGTTAAATACAGACAGTAATGCCATGTGCTCTGAGGCCTCACTCAGCCTGGACTGCAGGGCTGCTCTGTGACTTAAAGAGTTCCTCTATTTTACACATGGCATGGCCTGGGGTCCCATGGTGCTAAAGCAGAATGGACAGATAGTGCTGTGACCCCATGCCATGCCATGTGTAAAATACAGGAACTTTTTAAAACACTGACCAGACCTTCAGTGAATCATCAAATATTATAAAGACTTTGGGCACACTCTACAGAAAACTTCTATTTACAATATAGCAAACAGTGACATACCTTGAGGAGCAGGACATGAAGAAGTCAGCCTCGGGAAGAGCAAACTGGGGATGTTATAAAATCACATTCTAATTCACTTTTATATACAAGCAGCACCCAGTGGCAGGAAGGGAGAAGTGCACGTCTAAAGGGAAGCCAGGGGTGCTGTACATTTTAAAACACTGGGAAGGGAAGCAGTACTGTCACCTGGCTGTGTGCCGCTGATGATTTTCAGCCTGATTTGTGGGCAGCACAGGGGCTTAATGGGCGGCAGGGCCACCATCAGGAATCATGGGGCCCCTTACACAGCTTCAGGCATGGGCCCCCTGGAGCAGAGAACGGGGGGGTGCTGCCCCCTTAAATTGAGAAGCGGGGGGGGGGGCGGGGCTGGCGCGAAAAAAAGATTTAATAAAGAAAAATATATATAAAAAAAGGGGTGTAGCCATCCGGGGGCCTTGGGGCCCTCTGGGCCCATTAATAAAAAGAAAAAAATAAATAAAAAATATATAATTTTTTTTTAAAAAGGGGGTTGCCATCTGGGGACCTCTGGGCCCTTTAATATTTTTTTTTTTATAAAAATAAATGACAAAAAAAGGGGGGTTGCCATCCGGGACCTCTGGACCCTTTAATAAAAAACAAAATAAAAAAAATATATTAAAAATAAACATTTATAAAAAAAAGGTTGGGGTTGCCATCCAGGGGACCTCTGAGCCCTTTAATTATATATATATATATATATATATATATATATATATATATATATATTAAATAAAAAGAAATAAAATATAAAAACAAATTTAAAAAAAGGGGGGGTTGCCATTCAGGGCCCTGAATTATTATTAAAGGACTCTGGGTCCTTTAATAATAATAACATTATTAGTTTTTTTTTTATAAAACAAGTTTTTTTATAAGAAAAAGGGGGGTTGTCATCTGGGGCCCTGGGGAACTACGGGCCCCTGGGGACCTCCAGACCTCTAAAAAAAATTGTCCCTTTAATAAAAAATAAAATAAAAATATATAAAATAAATATATTTTTTTATTTAAAAATAAATAAAAAAAGGGGGTTGTCATCTGGGGCCCTGGGGGCCTCCGGGTCCCTGGGGACCCCTAAAAAAAAATTGGCCCTTTAATAAAAAATAAACATATATTAAAAAAAATTGGCCCTTTAATAAAAAATAAAATAAAAATATATAAAATAAATATATTTTTTTATTTAAAAATAAATAAAAAAGGGGGTTGTCATCTGGGGCCCTGGGGGCCTCCGGGTCCCTGGGGACCCCTAAAAAAAATTGGCCCTTTAATAAAAAATAAAAATATATTTAAAAAAATTGGCCCTGTAATAAAAATAAAAATATATAAAATAAATATATTTTTGTATTTAAAAATAAATAAAAAAAGGGGGGGTTGCCATCTTGGGCCCTGGGGGCCTCCGGACCCCTAAAAAAAAAAACAAAAAAAAAAAAAACATTATTTTTTTTTTTTTCAAAGGGGGTTGCTTTGGGCCCCCAACAGTGACAGGGCCCTGGGCAGCTGCCCCTGTTTGCCCTATGGTAGAGACGGCCCTGGTTGTAATGCATTTGTATTGCATTTTCGAACGACAGCTGTACTGATTAAACGAAAGAATAAAATCGGATGAACTGTCCTGATCGGCTCTCGGAAGCGCTGTACTAACGATCCGATTATCGTACGATCGTTTCGAAAGCGGCATTTTCCGGACGATTTTCGGATCGTGTGATCGTGTGATCGTGCATTACTCTCTCGTTATTAGATCTTCACTGTATGGCCCTGCTGCTGCACAGCCTTTTCTTAATGAAAATGTTCCAACTGTCTCCCATTCCTACTACCCAAGTTTGTAGCAGTGTGATTTATTTATATGGATGAGCCTCTCTGAGGCCCCCAGGGCATCTAGGCAAATATAGCCTATCAACAAAAATGATTGGGACCATGGCCCACGGGCGCAATAAGGAGGAGGGTCAGCAGAGATGTTTTCATTGGAAAGGCTGTGCAGTGCAGTAAACATCAGAATAGTGGGGTGGAAAGCAGGCTAAACGTAGGGGGGGGGGGGGGAGATTTACTTAGACAGTTGTACTAAAAGTACAATTGTACTTTAAACTTAAACTTAGTAAATTGCTACGGGGAGTCTAAAGGGTTCGGGAGTAGAACAAGGGGTAAGGTAATGTGTATTTTGTTTATAAGGTGAGGGTGTGTACCTTGTAAGATTGTGGAAGAACCTGAAACAGTAAATGAAGAGAATAATACATTTTCAGATTATATACTTGCCCTCAAATTTGAGTGTATTGTGCTCTTTGAAAGCACAAGATGTGTTGAGTGCCAAACAAAGTAAAGAGGTAAACTATAGGAAAAAGCAGAGGTGTCATATATGTGTATGTGGAGCCCAAGATGATAAGGATGTCCTCTTGCATTATTCCTACCCAAGCCCCCATGGCAGGGCCGTCTTAATGAGCGGGCACACCCGGGCAGATCCCAGGGGCCCCAGCTGCATGAAGGGCCCTGCACTTCCCCTGTCCCCTTGCATCTTTGTTTGTAAGTAACATGTACTGCTTTTTCAAGTCAACCAGGTCAGCAGGAGCATCAGCAGTGCGGGGAAGGCTGCCTGTAACACTCCCCCCCCTCATTTAATCAAGTTAGGCTGTTCCTCTGAGACCTTCAATATCTCCCGAAGAAAGCCAAAGTTTGTGGGCGGAGCCAGGTGTGTGGCTGCCTCCTCCACTCCTCCTACAGACTCATTCACTCAAGGGAGTAGGAGAGAGCTCAGAGCACAGCAGCCCGGGAGTGTTTGCATTGAGCAATGATGTAAGTGACTGAGCACATGTCACTGCATACAGCATTACCTTCCAATATTTCACCCTATACTGTCCTACCCTAGCTCTGTACTGCCATCATTTTCCTTTGTACCGCCCTAAAATAATTCACCCTATACTGTCCTAACCTAGCTCTGTACTTCCCTATACTATCCTAACCTACCTCTGCACTGCCATATACTGTCCTAACCTACCTCTGTAGTGCCCTATACTGTCCAAACCTACCTCTGTACTGCCATATACTGTCCAAACCTATCTCTGTACTGCCCTAACTTTCCTTTGTACTGCCCTAAAATATTTCACCCTATACTGTCCTAACCTAGCTCTGTACTGCCCTATACTATCCTAACCTACCTCTGTACTGTCCTAACCTACCTCTGTACTGCCCTATACTGTCCAAACCTACCTCTGTACTGTCCTAACCTACCTCTGTACTGCCCTATACTGTCCAAACCTACCTCTGTACTGCCCTATACTGTCCAAACATACCTCTGCACTGCCCTATACTGTCCTAACCTACCTATGTACTGCCTTATACTGTCCAAACATACCTCTGTACTGCCCTATACTGTATTAACCTACCTCTGTACTGCCCTATACTGTCCAAACCTACCTCTGTACTGCCCCATACTGTCAAAACCTACCTCTGTACTGCCCTATACTGTCCAAACCTACCTCTGTACTGCCCTATACTGTCCAAACCTACCTCTGTACTGCCCTATACTGTCCAAAACGACCTCTGTACTGCCCTATACTGTGCAAACCTACCTCTGTACTGCCATATTCTGTCCAAACCTACCTCTGTACTGCCCTATACTGTCTTAACCTACCTCTGTACTGCCCTATACTGTCAAAACCTACCTCTGTACTGCCCTATACTGTCCTAACCCACCTCTGTACTGCCCTATACTGTCCTAACCTACCTCTGTACTGCCCTATAACGTCATAACCCACCTCTGTACTGCCCTACTCTATCCAAACCTACCTCTGTACTACTCTACACTATCCAAACCTACCACTTTAGGCTCCATTCACATCTAGGCGTTTTGTCGCCTGAAGGCCGACGCTGCAGCAGCCTGTGATACGCTGGAGGGGCGAATTTACATTGTCGGCTATGGAGATGGTTCACATCTCTACGCCGAATGCCAATACGCCTGAAGCCTGAAACAAGTCCCGGACCCTTTTTTCAGGCATATTCGGCGTTCGGCCATAGCCGACAGTGTAAAATTCTGCCCTCCAGCAAAAAAAAACAATAGGCGTTTTGTCGCCGCAAATCGCAGGGACAAAATGCCTATTGCATGTCGCCCGAATACGCCGACGCCTAGGTCTGAATGGAGCCTTATAGCCCCATACTACCCTAACCTGACACCATACATTACTACACCCTAATCTGTACCCTCCTGACCTCCCCTATACTGTGTCCTCCAACCCCCTTGTATTGTGCCTTCCTGCCCCCCGTACTGTGTACAGTCATACATAAATACAGGTCGCTAAATGGCTGGGAGATGCATTTATGACAGGGGGGCAATGTGTACAGGGAGGGGGATAGTTTCAAAAAGGAGTGGGAGCAGTGTGTACAGAGAAAAAGAGCCAGTGTATGAAGGGGGTCAGTGTATATGGGGGGGGGGGGGGTGAGCAGTGTGTATAGGGGGGTGAATTTAATTTGAGATAATTCCCTGTTTTTCTCTATTTGTTTGTAATCAAAGCCACGCCCAAAATGTAGCATTATTTAGCCACCGCACGCATAGCGCACCGCAGGTGTTCTCCCTGGTAGGGGCTCTAGTGCATTACTTTGCCCAGGGGCCCATTATGTTAATAAGATGACCCTGCCTCATGGAAGTTGAGATATTGGCCCGGATTCAGAAAGCACTTACGCCAACATATCTCGAGATACGCTGCGTAAGTGTAAATATGTGCCGTCGTATCTGTGCGCCGTGCCCACAAAACTAAGATGCGCCTAAAAAATGACTTCATCCGACCAACGTAACTTGCCTACACTGGCGTATAGTGGGCACATAGTTACGCTGGATGCATTTGGCACTCCCATTGATTTTCGATGCAAATATGCAAATGAGCAATTTGCGTAAGGTTTACGTCCGGAGTAAAGTTATTCCCCATATTGGAGGCGCAACTCATGCAAAGGTATGGACCAGGGAACGAACGGTGTCTAATTTTACGTAGTTTACGTTGTATGTGAATAGGGCTGGGCGTAGGTTACGTTCACATCGTAGGCCGTGATTCGACGTATCTTAGCCAGTTGTTTCGACGTGATTGTGAGCATGCGCACTGGGATGCGTCCAAGGTACGACGCATGCGCAGTTCATTTTAAGTACTTGTCTGAAGCTCAGCCCATCATTTGCATGGGGTCACGCTTCATTGAAATGTATCACGCCCACTTCCAGCCCACTTCCACCTACTTTGACTTATGCTGACTTACGCCTACGACTATACGCTATGCTGGCGCAACGTTGGGAGCATTTGCTTTGTGAATTCCAGGTTTCCCTCTCTGCGTTGCGCCGGCATAGCTTAAAGAAGATATACTACGGCGGCATAAATATGCGCCGTTGTATGTAAATCCGGGCCCTTGTCTGTAAGGGCAGTGGAAGGATTTAAGTGCCAGGGTTCCGAAACTGGAAATTGAGAGCACTGGTTTCAGTAAAGCAGAAGTACAGCTGGTAGTACACCGAGGATACACCAAGTTCAGTTATGAGCGATGTTGGGTAACAAGCCAGGAACCAAACAAAAAGGTACCAAATGGTAGGCATAATTAAGGTCAGGAATAAGCAGATATCAGCAACTTGGCCCGAGGTTAGTAAAGGAAATAAGCAGCACTCATAAGCAGACAAAAACAAGTCACAAGTTTCAGGATCAGGAATTGCAGTACAAACTGAAAGACTATTCAGCAATGGTCCTATGGAGAACAAAGGTTTAAATAGCATGCTAGGTGCAAGTATCTGTAGTAGACATGGCTGAATTCATGTGGTCAAGCCATAATGCACTTCACACATCAAGTTAGGCCGCGTACACACGAGGGGATATGTCCGCTGAAAACGGTCCGATGGACCGTTTCAGCAGACATCTCCGCTCGTGTGTATGGGCTAGCGGACAGATTTCTCCACCCGACAGATTTCAAACCATGCTTTGAAATCCATCTGGTGGGAATCTGTCCGCCCGACATGTCTGCTGGTTAGTACACTTACCAGCAGACATGTCGTCCCCCACCGCCGCCGCACCGCCGCCGAATGGATTCGGCGCATGCGCGGAAGTGTTTTACTTCCTGGTGCAGTGACGTGGCGATGACGCGGCGGCGTCAACGTCACCGCGCCGTCCGGCGGCGGGGAATTTGATCCGATGGTGTGTACACGCCATCGGATCAAACTCCCGATCGGACATATCCGATGGAAATGGTCCGCGGACCGTTTTCATCGGATATGTCCGATCGTGTGTATGGGGCCTTAGGCTTCAATGCCAGCAAATGTGCACACTTATGTGTGTTATCCTGATGGCTAGCACAATGTTTCTGACAAGAGGCTTTTAATAATGTGAGAAAGTGACTATGGAGGAGATGAGGAGAATGTCATATGCAGAATTAAGGTCATACTTGGGATAGTATCTAGAAATGAACAAGGGACTATATGGATAGAATTAAGCTTTGTCGGAAAGATAAATGTTTTCTTTATGTAAATGACAGTCAGCAAAGGGACTTCCAGGGCAGGGTTCAGAACAGGGGCGGACTGACAACTCATGGGGCCCCCCGGCAATAGAAGATTATGGGGCCCCCGGGCTTACATATGGCCACTAAGCCAGGAGGCAGTACAGAGGCGGGGCAGCTAAAATCTTGGGATTTTCACATCAAAAGCATGTCAATTTTGGACATATCAGGGACAGATGTAAAAAAAAACAGATTTTTACTTACTGTCCCTGGTTTTAATTAGCCTGGCAAACCTGATGGGGCCCCCTAGTGGTATGGGGCCCTCGGGCAGTGCCCGAGTGCCTCAATGGTCAATCCGCCCCTGGTTCAGAATAAACTGGAGTTGAGCTAGGCTGGTAGACCACAGAGGACCATTAAATAGCTAAGCCACTGTATGATGAGAACATGAAGTAGAATTTTGATTATATTATTATGTATCAGTAGAGGATGGATGCTTGGTTATGTTTTCAAGTTCGGGGGAGGGCATTTAAATCTCAGTCTAACATAATGCAGAATCCCTCACTAGAATTACACAATTGTAAAACAACAAGAACAAAAGGAGTTCTTGTACTGGATTTTAGATAGTGTTGTCAATATTGAACACACAGTTTAGATGAAGTCACGAGCAACCTCTGTTTAAGGTTATTATGTATACACCATACTAATAGCACTGGAGTGGGATTTTGGGTTGGATCCACAGGGCACAAGTTCATTTTCGTTTTTCCTAATAGCTGCTTGTTTAAATTTTGTAGTAATTGTGTGGCACTGGTAATTACATGTGGCTGTATCCAAGTTACAACAATAACAACCCTCTGACCAAATGAGCTTTGTGTATGGGACAAAGCCATGAAATGGTTTGGCTGGGGCGGAATGTTTGCTTACAAAGTCTGTAAAATGTGAGCATGGATGGGTACTCAGCAATTGGATCTGTGACTAATCTTTTTCTCTGCATATTTTTTTCTACTGTTTGTTTGCTGTTTCAATGATGGGATTTGGCCAATGAAATATCATGTGTTTCATGCCAAAGCTGGAAGCTTATGTTGGAAGGGATGCTGAGAAATCATTAAAAAGACTACAGTCAGAAAAAAAAACTCATACATAAAAACATGAACCGCAAACATTTAATTTGCGTCTCAGAAGTCTTTTGAACATTCTGTAGCATTTGCAGCAGTAAAATGCCATGTAAGTGAAAATGGCCTATACACATGAGCACTTAAAGAAGTGTCAAAAAAGCTTGCCTGGGTTTTGGCAAGTAGATGCAGGGCCGGGACAAGGGGTAGACAGAAGGGGGCGGGCTTCCCTGGGCACTGTGGTATAATGTGAGGTGGGGGGAACCACAAAGAGATTGGAGGGGGGAATTTGTTTTGGGTGGGAGGGATTTGGGGGGGTAGCAAGGGGTAAGAATTGTTCTAGGAGGGTAAATGATCAGAGGTGTGCTGGCAGTGGTGATATGGGGGGGGATTTGTGTTGGGAGGGAAGATGGGTGAATGGGATTTGTGCTAGAAAAGGTAATATCTATGCTAGGAGGAGGGGGAAAAAGAATTGTGCTTGGGGGCAGGGGAGGAGTTTGAGGGGTAGAGGACTTGTGCTTGGAGGTGAAAGTTTTTTTGGGGGGGGGTTGTGCTGGGGGAATGGGGGGCAAAGATTTATGCCAGGAGGCAGGATTTGAGCAGGGTAATGGATTTGTAATGGGAGGAAGGGGGATTTATGCATGGGTGGGCACATAGGTTAGTGCTCGTTTGGGAGGAAGGGAATTTTGCCGACACATAATTATACATCTTGGGGGGGGCAATTTGGCCTGGACTCTAGGTGACCTTGTCCCAGCACTGAGTGGATGCATGTTGTGGGCATCAGTACATTAAGCAATCATGAAAGCCGAAGAAAGGAGGTTCCCTAGTGGGTTGTAAAGTGAACACTTGCTGTACTTTTGAGAAGTATTTAGCACATTTATTAAAGGAGTACTCCAGAGCAATTTTTTTTTTTTAAATTAGAAACATCTTTTAAAAGTATATAACAATGTAATTTACCTTTATTATCATATCTGCCGCAATCCCCGACTTCTCAGAAACTGGAAGTTAGGCCAGTCATTCTTGGCTATGAATTTCGTACCCCAAACTGCTTTGTGCCGGCGCCATCTTGGTAACGAAACGTCACGCTTCTGCAGCCTTCCCCGCCGTCTGCTCCGGCCTCCTGTGTCCGCCCCTAGCTCCTGTGGGTCACTCCCACACTTTAAATATGAATTTCTTCTTCGTTTGCAAAGCCCTGATTCGCTGGGCTGTGCAAACTAGTCTGTAAGCCTATCATTGGCGTCCGTCCGCGCCTGCGCACTGATCTCAGTGCCGGGACCGGACACGTGTTCATTGCAGCCAATTGGCTGCTAACTAGGGGGCGGGGGCGGGAGTGATTCACCTCTGATGTCACACGCTGGGGGGCGTGTCGGGCGGCCGCGGCACCCCCCTCCTTCAAGTCCCCTGTATGCAGCAGTGAGAGCGCTGTGTGTATGTGTTACAGGTATGTGTGTGTTTTTACTGTGAATGTGTGTGTCTGGAAGGGGTAAGGGGAACTTTTAGTTACCATTATTAGAGTTCAGGCTGCTTCCTCCTGCTGCACGGTATATTTAGCTATGTGAGCTGCATGTGTACTCACATAGCAAGAGCTCCGTGCAGCCACAGGACACCATGATTGGTGCAGGGTTTGGAGGGGCGGGATATGATAATTTTAGGGGCAGATGGCATGGCAGGGGAGGCAGGGAGGGGTGTGTTTATTGAAATGAATGGGGAGGGGAGATACTTGGATAGGGGAGGGGAGAGACTTGGGTAGAGGAGGGGGGAATGAGGAGAGAGGCACTGATAGACCGGAAGTAAAAGCAAAGGAGCTTGGGGGATGACGATTTTTACCTCATCCTCCAGGGCTCCATAACCAGGAAGTGGCAGAAATTCAAGACGAGGTAGGAGAGGAATGGCTGGGCAGATTTAGGAAAGAAAGACATCGACTGAAAGGTAAAGCCTAAGGGAACATTATATTGTCAAAAAGAAATGCATTATAGAACTCCTTTAAGCATTTAGCACATTTAAATAGTAATTGAGCGGACTTCTCTGGGCATTCAGCAAGCAGTTAAGAATATGTTTACAGGGATGTCATAACAACTTTCCAGAAAGCTACTTGGAGCATCTATATACATGTGGCTGTGTGTTTTTATAATTGTTTAATTTTTACATTTTAATATAAAAAAAAATGAATCCAATTTCAGGTTACTATTGTTTTTTAAAGTAGCTCTCATGGCAGTACTCACCTCCACTCTCGCCCTATCCCCATAGTAAAGCCTCTTCACCACTATATGTCCTTACTCTTCTGCAGGGCTTTTTTTCTGGGGGAACTTGGTGGAACTCAGTTCCACCACCTTTGGCTCAGACCCTTTGGTGCCCGCTCACCACAATCACTTGTGAACACAGAAGTCTGGTTTCTGTGTTTACAAGTGACTGTTTTGTAACCCCCTGAACTCTGCACACTGTATGTAATGCAATTCTGGTATTTAATGTCCCTTTAAGACCCTTCTACTGTTTGTGAAATCTGAACGGGTCGTGGTTGAGTTCCTGCACCTATTTTCTGAGAAAAAAAGCTCTGCTCTTCTGGATCTTCAGGATCCAGACACATTTAACTGGAAGACTGATGAAATGCTTGAGAGTACAGGACATTATACACCAGCCCCCTGAGGGTCTTTCAGCTTGGGTCTTTGTCAAAAAGTGTAATATTACAGAGTGACTTTGATATTATCAAATCACTGCCCCAATCTTTGCATCATTAAGGATTGCCCAATTCTGGAAAAGAGTCAAAGAGAAAGACGACTCTGGGCCAGATTCTCAGCGGCGCTACGCCTGCGTAAATAGATATGCGCGGCGTAATTGTAAATGTGCGCCTGCGTATCGATGCGCGATAAACACAGAACCACATACGCGAGAAAATCTTTTTCGTCTCAGCGGCGAAAATGCTTTAAGCTAGCGTGGCGTAGGCGCATACTTACGCATCGTAAATATTTACTTAGGGAATACGGTACTTGCCACTCCGCGTTACGTCGGCGTAGTGCATCTGAGATGCGCAACGCCGGCATAATTAGGCGCGCATCTACGAGAATCTGGCCCTCTGCATTTAACCTGACCAGGCATCTGAAAAGGTATAAACCTCCTCTGAGGTGTCCAGGTGGTGGTGGTCGTGGGGGTGGGGCATGCAAGATGCAGAGCCCAGAGTTTTATATATATATATATATATATATATATATATATATATATATATATATATATTAATCTTTCTTTATATTGTAGCACTACCCCCATAGGAGCAGCTGGTTGTTGTTTCTGTTGGGTCTGCCGCTACCCCATTGTTCACCATCAGCTCTAGGGGTTACATTGGAGAGTTATCCACAAATGTCTTCCCCAAACACTCTGGGCCAGATTCAGGTAGAATTAGATTCCCGCAGAGTATCAGAGATACTCTACGCCGCCGTACTTTACCTGGCTCTATGAGGAATTCAGAGAGATTTTGGCCCGTAAGCTACGGCGGCGTAGTGTATTTCTCCCCGCGGAATCAAACTACGCGATTAGGGGGCGTGAGGCATTTAAATTAGGCGCGTTCCCGCGGCGATCGAACTGCGCATGCTCCGTTCAGAAATTTCCCGCCGTGCATTGCGCGAAATCACGTCGTTACGTCATTTTTTTTTGAGTAGCGTCGTTTACGGACATTCCTATTCCCGGACGACTTACGCAAAAAATAAAAAAAAAATTGAAAGTCGACGCGGGAACAACGGCCATACTTAACATGGGCCGCGTAACGTTAGACCAGCTAATAGCTGGTTTAACTTTTTGTAGCGAAAAAATTACGTACGCGATTGCGAACGACGCTCGTAACTTCGTGGATCGCCGGAAAAATTTCATTTGCATACCCCGACGCTGAAAACGACGCAAACTCCACCCAGCGGCCGCAAAAAGATTGCAGCGTAGATCCGAAGGCGTACGAAGACGTAAGCCTGTCAGATCGAAGCCCAACGCTGCCGTATCATGGTTTGAGGATTCAAACTAGTGATACGGCGCGCGTAATTTGAAATTACTCCTGTCTAACACCAGTTAGACAGGCGTAATCGCTCTGTGAATCTGGCCCTCAGTCTCTTATTCCCAATGCTTTTATTAACAACTTCAAGTAGAGGGATGGAGGGTTAGGGGAGATTCAGATACCTCTTGAATCCAGAGGACAAACAGTTGCCAAACTAGATCTAGCAACTAGTGATGAGCGGAATACGCCATATTCGATTTCGCGATATTTCACGAATATATAGAAGAATATTCGCGAAATATTCGTTAAAATCGAATATTCGTGATATTTTATCAAAAAAATTTTTTTGCACTAAACACTAACTCTACTTACACAAACTTATATGACTAAACTAAAGCTAATTTTTTTTTTTTTTTTTTATACACAAAACACAGAAGGGCAGAGAAAGTATTCGCGAATATTCGTAATACGAATATTCGCATTGCGATTATTCGGCAACATAAAAGGATCGCCTCAGCTACTCGGCCCAGGGTCTCTAATTATACCAGAAATGCTTTTAGACGTCGATGGAAAACTATAGGATGTGATCTGTTTTAAAAACAAATTTGAAAAACTAAGAATATTCGCAATAGCGAATATTCACCGCGATATTCGATTTATTCGCGAATACTCGAATATGCAATATTTGTAACGAATATTCGCAATGCGAATATTCGTGAGCAACACTACTAGCAACCACCGGATAGGCCTCTCTCACTGACCTAGCAGCCGATGCGTCGTTCGGTCAAAGTCTCTGCCACAGACTTGATGAATATGGTAAAGTCGTTGTACAATCCTCTGCCACAGAACTGTCCAACCAAATAACCCCTTGTAAAGTCAAACAACAGCTACACAGTATCCATTTCTTTCAGCCATCTGGCGATACTGTGAAGCGGGATGCGTCCTCCAATTGAGTTTCCAGGCCCTTCCTGAGATACCAGCCTTTTTGCTCGGTCCTTTCTGGCAAAAGTCCTCCCCTGGTTCCTCCAATTGCTCGGCTTCTCCTCGCAGGCAAGACAGCACAGGACCACCCCTGGATCAGTAGGTCCCAGAATTCCTGTGCCTACATTCAGTAATGAAGCCTCGGGCCAGCAGGCCCGAGGCAGATGAACTGACACAACACACCTTAGGCCAGGAGGGCCATCAGGTCAGAGCGCCCCAATAATCCAGTGTCTGTGCCTTAAGTAGCCTCTCCCAGAATGCCCAGCGACAGGAACACTCCCACTGGGTTGTCTCTGGGGAGAAAGCACTCAATACACCCAGCATGCTGTATTTCCAACATTGACCCAAAAATGACAGTGACACCCAGGGTCAAGTGGAAAAATTACAAAGCGCAGCTGAACTGACACAGAAACCAGCATTTAACATAATCATTCTGGGCTAACTACAGCTCAGATAACACTAAATGTAAATATAGCGCCTACTCAATAGGAGCAGGGCGCTACAATATAAAAATATTTTCGTCTTTTACACACCAGAAGAAAATTCAAATGCTTTCAACAATGAGGGGAGGTGAAAAGGGATGTTAATGGATCCAAAACCCTTTTTGCAGTCTTTATGTAGGTCTATCGGTGTCATGTTTCAGACACGTCTGGATAGGGTAGGTAGGTGTCCAAAACGCATATATACTTCAGGAGAGAGTCCGAAAAAAAAATCGGAATATCTTCTGAGTAAAGAAAGTATCTCTAGTGCATGAGATACCGAAGACAAGATCCGTATGCACTAATGAAAATAATATTCCACAATATTGTACAACTAGATAATGGCCATAGCTTTGCAAAGATACAACAGAATTGAAATCAAAACCTTAAGATGTATACAGGGAAGAAAGTCTATCTTTCAGTTAGTTAAATTTCTCATCGAGTCATTGCTGTAATGTGCCAGTGCAGTGCACATTATGGCCAACTTAACCTCCTAAGGTGCCCTCCCTCCAGTGATGCTATGTCTGTGTTTCTCATTGGCTCTTCTTCGCTGCCACTAATGATTTAACCCCTTTACATATGCACTTGAGTTACATTGTTACAGCACCCAGGTTCATTCTGAACCACCACTGCAGGTGGTGTATAAACAGAACAAACTGCTTGGAGTAAGGCAGACTATAGATGACCGCTTGATTTCCCCATCAACACAATCAGTGTTGATGGAAGTATTCCTCCAATGGATATATTGTCTTCTCCTAGCGGGGAGCTCATGGAGCCGTCCCTGGCAGAACAAGGTGGTTATTGCTAGCGGCCATAGCTGCTGGCAATACGCTTCTTAAAAATCTGACATGCTGGTTGTACCCAAGTCAATCAATCAGCCAGCCCATACAAGATTAAAATCTTGAGCCAGTTCCTGCTATACCTGCCAAGATTCAAACCATACATAGCCAGCTTAAGAGAAAGGAGATTTTTGGTTTGACACTTTGCACCTCTCTTCTGCAGAAAAACTATTCCGAGTCATTTTTAATTTGTGGACCAGGCCACATTTTGTAAATTTCAGTATAGTCCAGTTGCCTTGATAAAAAAGTAAAACCTTGGTTTGAAAGTAACTTTGTTTGGGAGCGTTTTAGAAGACAAGCTAATTTTTTAAATACATTTTGACTTGATATACAAGCAATGTCTTGATATAAGAGTAGCGTCATGTCAAAAAAGAGTATAAAATAGAAGAGAGACACCTCTAAGTGTAGCAATATGGTTTTCCATCCACACATGGAAGCCTCCCCAAGGGGATTAGAAGCAAAATCAATTTACAGAGTATAAAAGAGAAGAGAGGAGCCTCTAATTGTAGCAATATGGTTACATTTAATGAAGGTACAAAATTTAGAAACTCACACGGTTGATGATTAAAACAGACAAATCTAAGTATGAGGCAATCTAGGGTAAAAAAACAAAAACCATCCTCCATACTACCTTTGATGTCGTTCCTTCCACGAGTGGTTCAAGCCTCGCTTTCAGATTGCTCTACTGCAGGGTAATCTTCTCAGTCACGATTGCAGACTGACAGCAGTAAGAGCCGGTGGTGCTGAGGACGATCTATGTGGATTGCTTTAACCTGGATGCCTGCATACTTAGATGTGCCTCCTTTAATCAACAACCATGTGAGTTGCTAAATGTTGTACCTTCATTAAATCTAACCATATTGCTACACTTAGGCCTCGTACACACGATCAAATCTGTCCGCTGGAAACGGTCCGCCGGACCGTTTCAGCAGACAGGTTCGATCGTGTGTACGGCCGAGCCGACGGATTTGGCCACCCGACAGATTTCAAAGCATGCTTTGAAATCTATCGGGTGGGAATCCGTCCGCCCGACATGTCTGCTGGTTAGTACACTTACCAGCAGACATGTCGTCCCGCACCGCCGCCGCACCGCCGCCGAATGGATTCGGCGCATGCGCGGAAGTGTTTTACTTCCTGGTGCGGTGACGTGGCGGCGTCAGCGCGCTCTCTGCTGGCGGGGATTTTGGTTTGCTCGTGTGTACACGCGAGCAAACCAAAATCCCAGCAGACAGATTTGTTCAAATCTGTCGGACGGACAGATTTGAACAAATCTGTCTGCTCGTGTGTATGGGGCCTTAGAAGCGCCTCTCTTTTCTCTTATACTCTGTAGCTCCTGCTTGATTTTGCTTCTAATCCCCTCAGAGAGGCTTCCATTTGTGGATGAACATTTTATGATTACACAACTTATAAAAATGATATCATCTTTTTATATGGACTATAGACTGAAGGACTTATGAATAAATGGTTGTGGAACGAATAATTTCAGTTTCCATTATTTCTTATGGGGAAATTCGCTTTGATATACAAATGCTTTGGATTACAAGCGTGCTTCCGGAAAAAATTATGTTCGCTATCCAAGGTTTTACTGTATGCCTAGTTTCGTACCTAAATAATTTTTACTTTGCTGAAAGACATTTTTTATGGTATACTATGTTATAGGGATCTTATTTATGTTGGATAGAAACATGCTACGTCCCCAAAAAAATAATTAAATAGAAAGGGTGACAACTAAATGGCATTATTTTTGAGCCACAACTCTCACAAACTAGAGTATGTTAAGATTCGACATCCTTCATTACAAAAATCATAAAGTTAAAAATTCAATGAGAACATTTCTTTGGCTTATAGAGGTTATTTTAGAGTAATGTTCCCATTGCATTTTTAACTTTATGATTTTTTTTTTAATAAAGAATAAATCATTTTAACTTAATCTACCTGTATTTTGTTAAAGTTGTGCCTCAAAAATCCTGCCATTTAATTGGCACCTTTTCTATGTACTATTTAATAAATGTCATGCTCATTTGTTCCATTTGTTTCATCATAAGCCAATATATGACCATAAATTATAAATATATATCTGTCATTTAAAAGACAGAATTGCTTTTAAAGCTCTCTGTCTGACTCATAAATGCATCCATGGGAAAGCCCCGCAATATCTTTGCGATAAAATAGAACCCCTCAATCCCAATCGCATTCTGCGATCCAGTGACCAAAATTTGGTCAAAGTACCCAAAGCCAGACTCAAGTCCAAAGGAGAAAGAAGGTTTGCGGTCCGAGGTCCCAGACTTTGGAACGCTTTGCCAACCTGCATTCGGTTGGAGGAAAACCACCTGACCTTCAGAAGGCAGATTAAAACTCTGCTCTTTTGATGTCAAGAGAGACTGATACAACAAGCGCCCAGAGGCGATTTGGTTCGCATGTGCCGCGCTATAGAAGTTTTTCATTCATTCATTCATTCATTCATTCATTCATATATATATATATATACACATATTGTACTTTACACAGTTATTAATTAAATTTTTTAACTATTTAATTTTTTTCACACCCTAATGCTCAGTGACAGCTGAAGAATGCTGGGAAATCATATCTATATGATCTATATCTATATAAATCTACAGATTTAGGGCTTTTATTTGTCACCTGGAATTGCTTAAAAAAATGTTTTCTATTAAATATGTGTTCCTGTTGAATTTGGCTTTCTCTTAATAAAGCTGATTTAGTAATGAATAGGTTAATATTGGCTTTTTTGTGTCACTTAGGCAAGCTGGCAGGAAGGATAGAAACAGATTATCAACCTGGAGCAGCAGGTAGCAGAGATTTCATTTTTGTTTGCATGTAATGGATTTCATGTACGTCACTAAGACTGCTGTTATCTGATGCATCAGGTCCATTGTTGTTAATACAAATCTATCCTTGTCCCTTGTTTCTCTCTCTGTATCACAGAGCCTTTAAAAATATTTCACGGACCACAATGTCCTATTCACTATCCAAGTATAATGCAAAGATTTCGTGGATCTGAATAAACCCATCCGACCTATTTGTATACAATAAACACTATCGATCACTGCTTAAAAATGTCCCTTTTCTTTGACTTGAATAACAATGTATTACAAAATGCTTGACTAATGATACTTTGTATTGTTACTTGTTGGACATGTTCACATTTTGATACAATCTTTTGCAATTACCGCTACACAGCTGGCATTAAAGTGCTACTCTATAAAAGTGGTTTATTGTGCTATAAATGGTTATGCCAATTGTGACTATAAATTAAAGTTGTCAGAAATGGTTTAAGTAGTTCTTTAGGGATAAGGTTACAATTGAGGTCCTGCTGTATTTCTAATGCGTTCACTGTGCTATCTCCATCATTATTATCTACACAACAAAAAGCTAAAAGAAAACCCACTTAGAAAGTAAGATCTTTATATTAGTAAGAACAGCTGTAGTCATGTAGGTGACTCCAATGAAATCTCCTATTCCAACAGTGATCCTTATGTGATTTAGCCCTGGTTCACACTGGGCTGCAGGAGTGAAATCGCGCGATTTCACTCCCTCTGGCAGTCACGATTTTGGCGCGATTTAGGAGACATCTGTGCAGATGTCAATGTAAATCGCGTCCTGAAATCGCAAAAAGTAGTACAGGAACTACTTTTTGAAATCGGTGCAGCGCCATCGCACCGATTAGGACGGTGTCATTGCCGGCAATTGCCGCCGATTTGAGATGTGATTTCACATGTGAAATCGCATCTCAAATCGAACTAAATCGTACCCAGTGTGAACCTGGGCTAATAGTCATTTCTGTTGATCTAAGTTAGCAGAATAAACTGTAAAAAAAAGCTATGGGTTGGAAATAGATTTAGGGCACAGCATAGGAAATGAACGTCAAGCAAAAAGTATAAGAGTTGTTTGATTTCCCCTTGCTAGACTCCCTATTAATGTGTGTCTTTCTTCTTCCCCACCCCCTTTTTGTTTTCACCTGTCTCTCTCCTGCTCCTCTCTATTCCCCTCTCCATATATAAAGTGGCTGTTCCTCTGTCTCCAAGTTCCTCCTGCTCTTCTGCAATAGACCAGTTCCCGTGTGAGTTCTGAACATGCGCTGTAAGTCTTCCTCTTTCACCCTGTTGTTGTTCCTTTGTCTTTAACTATAATTGTTGACAACAGTATGTTTTGTCTGCTTATATTCCTTTACTTTAAATGCATCAATGTGGTCACTCTTCATTACTTTTTATGATTTATGCTAGTATGATAAACCAGGGAAAATTTACGCCTTAACCACTTTAGCCACGGACCATTTTGCTGGTCAATGACTGGGCCACTTTTTGTGATTCGGCACTGCGTCGCTTTAACTGACAATTCCCAGGTCGCGCGACGTGGCTCCTAAACAAAATTGGCGTCCTTTTTTTCCCACAAATAGAGCTTTCTTTTGGTGGTATTTGATCACATCTGTGGTGATCAACATCTGCGGTTTTTATCTGTTGCGCTATAAACAAAAATAGAGCAACAATTTTGAAAAAAAAAACAATATTTTTTACTTTTTGCTGTAATAAATATTTCCCAAAAATATATAAAAAAAAAATATTTTTTTCCTTAGTTTAGGCCGATACGTATTCTTCTACATATTTTTCATAAAAAAAATCACAATAAGCGTTTATTGATTGATTTGCGCAAAAATTATAGCGTCTACAAAATAGGGGATAGTTTTATGGCATTTTTATTAATATTTTTTTTTTACTAGTAATGGCAGCGATTTTTATGGGGACACTTTTGACACATGTTTGGGACCATTGGCATTTTTATAGCGATCAGTGCTATAAAAATGCATTGATTACTGTAAAAATGCCTCTGGCAGGGAAGGGGTTAACACTAGGGGGCAAGGAAGGGGTCAATTATGTTCCCTAGGTGTGTTCTAACTGAAGGGGGAGTGGGACTGACTTTGGGAAATGACTGATCGCTGTTCATACATTGTATGAACAGACGTACAGTAATTTCTCCCCCTGACAGGACCGGGAGCTGTGTGTTTACACACACAGCTCCCGGTTCTCGCTCTGTAACAAGCGATCTCGGGTGTCTGGCGGTGATTGTGCCCCCCACCCCTAATGGCTGGAATGCAAAATGACGTATAGCTACTTGATTTCGTGCAGCCGAGCCGACCTGCCACCGTATAAATGGCTAGTGGTTAAAGTCTTTCCCTGAAGGTCACTAGTAAGCTTTATACCATGTACAACCATAAGTAGACATCTCAATTTAAATATCAAGGATATGTACCATTAGTAGTATCAGAAGTATTTTAATTATGTTAATAAACTTTATTTATAAGCATAAGAGTATAGGTTCAGAAATGAAAATTATTTTGACTTGGTTGTTACCTGAAATAAATCCGTAAAACTGAGTTCTGATAGGGGTGAATAAAATGCTATTTTATTGAACTGATATTTTGCATAGTGTGAGATAAGTATCACTGCTGCCACTTGTCCATGTGGTAGGTGGGATTTGGAATGATTTGCATGTATGGGTAATACCCCAGTATGGTAAAATTTGTAATTGGTTTTGAGGGTACTACTGCAATCATTAAATAAATGTTAGCCCTCCTAATAAGTCAGATGATTAGCCATGTTTAGAGAGCAATGAATAAGATATACACTGGCAGTAAATCATCGATAGCTTGGATTTAGTTAAAGTCCTGTGTAAAGATAGCTGCCACAGGTAAAGCAGTGTAGGAAGGTGGTACGAGAGGTAGCTTTAATTATAATCAATAATACTTTAGAGTTCTAATAGTGGCAAAAGTAACAGCCTGTACTTTCAGAGCTTCAGTGGAGAGAATCGAATGTTGTAGGTTCTGTTCCCCTAACCCAACTTCCATATCAGGTATAAATATATTTGTTCCTTTCTAAAAGACAATGCATTGGTTAGGGTCTGGAAGCAAATTTACGTTTCCAAAAGATGTCTGCACTTCTTCTGAAACACTTTTATATTTACTCAAACATTGTTCAGTTTTTGTTGCTCTTTTTCTTTCAAGTTGAATACAGTATGTCAACTTCTCTTTTGAAAGTCCTTGATATCCAAAATTACTACAACCTTGTTTTATCCCATTTCACCTGGGTAGGTCTATTAAAATTTTGGCATTCTCTTGTTATCGTAGAAAAAAAGAGGTTGGAGCAACCAACAAATACTGTGCTTGGCTGAGATTCCATCCTAGAATGGGTTTCTTTCTACAAAATCAAAGGTTTATTAATTATTGTACTGCTAAGCAATGGGTAATTCAATGTTTTATTTATTTATTGCAGACAGATATCTGATGAATACGTGCTGATTAAGTAGAACATTAGGTACTCCTTATCCATTTTTTCGCAACAATTTTTTTTTTAGCAACCTTTAACCACTTGAGCCCCGAGCCTGTTTTTCAGATTCGGTGTTTACGAGACTAAAACAGTTTTTTTTGCTAGAAAATTACTTAAAACCCCCAAACATTATATATATTATATATATATTTTTTCTAACACCCTAGAGAATAAAATGGCAGTCATTGCAATACTTTTTGTCACACCGTATTTGCGCAGCGGTCTTACAAGCGCACTTTTTTTGGAAAAAAACACTTCTTTGAATTAAAAAATAAGAAAACAATACATTTTGTCCAATTGTTTTATATATTGTGAAAGATAATGTTACGCCGAGTAAAATGATACCCAACATGTCATGCTTAAAAATTGCGCCCGCCCGTGGCATTGCGTCAAACTTTTACCCTTAAAAAATTCTACAGGTTGCATTTCTTGAGTGACAGAGGAGGTCTAGGGCTAGAATTATTGCTCTCGCTTTAACGATCGCGGCGATACCTCACTTGTGTGGTTTGAACACAGTTTTCATATGCTGGCGCTACTCGCGTATGCGTTCGCTTCTGTGCGCGAGCTCGTCGGGATGTTTTAAAACATTTTTTTTTTGTTTTCTTATTTATTTTTATTTTGTTTATAATTTTTTACACTGAAATAAAAAAAAAAATAATTATCACTTTTATTCCTATTACAAGGAATGTAAACATCCTTTGTAATAAAAAAAAAGCATGACAGGTCCTCTTAAATATGAGATCTGGGGTCAAAAAGACCTCAGATCTCATATTTAGACGTCACTTCCACCCAGTGCTGCTATGGGGAACGGGTGGGGGCGATTTTTCCCTCACTCGTATCCCAGCAGAGGAGCCGCACGGACCCGATCGCCTCCGCCGCTACCGACGGCTCCGGGGCGCCGCGGAGACCACCGTTATCGTTTAGAGGACCCTTGGCACTAAAGATGGATATCTCGGTTGTGGCAGCAGCTGCTGCCGTTACCGAGATATCCATCTTTAAAAACATGACGTCTTTGGACGTTATGCAGTAACCAAGTGGTTAAAGGATGACAATCCATATTAACAAACAAATTAAACAAGAGATAATGTGCATGTGCTAACTGGACAGACTGGTATGGCCATTGGCCAGACCTGAATCGGCCCTATGAGTCTTGATGGACTATATCACATGCAATCTTCATGGGGTACTTTTTATTTAGCTTCCTAGTTTCTGTGTGTCATAGGTTTAGTACATATTGAATATCTTACAACACTGCTAAAGAAATATATTCCTATGCTGGTACACTCTGTCAGCCAGCAGTGCTCTAATCTATTCCTTGTGTGCGGCAAAGAAAACTATCAAGAAGCTTTACAGGCACTATGATGTCACTGTAAAATCTGCCTGACAGAGAACATTAGCAACAGATACGCACAGCATGCTTTGGCAGTCTAGTAGTTCCAGTTTTCATTTCCTGAAGGCGAGTCCGTTTTTGGTGATTTCTAGTACAAAAAGATAATTGAATGTAGTAAACATTCTTATTTGCTGCAATGTTATTTATGACTCAGATGTAATTTTCTAATACCATTCTTTGTGGTTGTGGTTGTAAACCCACTCCATACTAGCTCATTATGAAAAACTCACCTTAGATCAAAGCCTCCGCTGCGGTCCCCACACACTGCTCCACCGGCGACACGAGCCGTGGTAATGTCACTCCCACACCTGCGCGTGGAAACGGCTAGTAATGGCAAGTCAGCTGAAGCAACAGCACGAACGAGTGGTTGTTTCAGTGCGCATGTGCTGTATACAGACCTAATATCGTCTTGATGTAACCATTCACCCCCGTAGAAGAGCATTATCATGAACTCGAAACGCTTTGGGTTTCTCTATTTGTTACACGTGTTTCAATAGAGCATTTTGGTTATTAGATTGTGTATTTAAATTACCGCATTGTCTTCTGTGCATCCTGTAAATTTTGATATACACTTTGTATACACTTATACAACGCAATACACAATACAAAACATTTTTAACTTTTTCAAATAAAATGTATCTTTATATATATCCTTCTTCAATTGATCTATACTTGATCTTTGGTGAAGCAGCGACCCGTTTAAAGTCCCACTTAGAGGAAACAAAACTCTTGAGTGATTTATTCTGTAATTCAAGGAATGTGGGTTAGCTGACTTCACATGCCAAAAAAGAAACACCACCCATTATAAGCTCATTATGAAAAACTCACCTTAGATCGATGCCCCAGCTATAGTCCCTGCACACTGTTCCACCGGAGACATTGCTCCTGGAGTTATTTCTGGGCATCACAGGCTCCGGCACTGTGATTGATCAGAGCCGTGGTGACGTCACTCCCGGTAATGGCACGTCAGCTGAAGCAACGGCACGAACCAGCATTAAGTCGGCACATGCTGATACAGGGGATATCTCCTAAACAGGTTTAAGAGATATCCACAGGAAAGCCTTATTATGGCTTAGTATTATGTATTATGTATTATGTATTATGTATTATGGCTTACCTGTAGTAAAAAGTGTATTGTTAGGGTTTACAACCACTTTAAGGCCACGTACACACGATCAGATCGATCCGATGAAACTGGTCCGACGGACCGTTTTCATCGGACCACGCTGAAATGGTCTGATGGTCTGATGTGCGTACACACCATCGGGCCAAAAATCCAATCAGACCAGAACGCGGTGATGTAGAACACAACGACGTGCTGAAAAAACGAAGTTCAATGCTTCCAAGCATGTGTCGACTCGATTCTGAGCATGCGCGGGTTTTTGGTCCGATGCTTTTGTGTACTAACCATCGAATCTGTCCGACGGACAACGGTTTGTTGGGCCGTACACACCATCGAATTGGTCCGATGAAACTGGTCTTAAGAGGGGGTCATCGGAATCTGGAATTCTGCCCCCATGTAAATGAGTAGAGGTACATAGTACCCCTACTCATTCACCAACAAATAAAAAACAATATTGCACCAGTGTAGAACCATCGTCAATCACGATGCCTAACACCACCGCCGACCCGATAAAAGAAAAAAGTCTGCTTGCCAGCACAACCGCCTGACAGTTTTTAACCACTTGTCATCTGCCCGCCGTCAATTGACGGCGGGCAGACGACTCCATTGTTCTGACATCACGTCATATGACGTGATGTCCCTTTAAAGCCGCGGGCGGGCGCGCGCGCGTCGCCGGCGGCGCGCGCGCGCGCACCCGCCGCTCCGCGGGGATCCCGTGCGAGTGCCCGGCGGCAACGATCGCCGCCGGGCACACGCGATTGCTCTGTAAGTGAGCTGGGACGTGCAGCTCTGTATGTAAACACAGAGCTGCACGTCCCTGTCAGGGAGAGAGGTGACAGATTGTGTTCCTTGTACATAGGGACACAATCGGTCACCTCCCCCAGTCACCCCCCCCTCCCCCTACAGTTAGAACACTCATAGGACACACATTTAACCCCTTCCCCGCCCCCTAGTGGTTAACCCCTTCACTGCCAGTCACATTTATACAGTAATCAATGCATATTTATAGCATTTTTCACTGTATAAATGTAAATGGTCCCAAAAATGTCAGAAAAGTGTCCGAAATGTCCGCCATAACGTCGCAGTCCCAATAAAAAAATCGCAGATCGCCGCCATTAATAGTAAAAAAAAAAAAAAATGCCATAAACTATCCCCTATTTTGTAAACGCTATAAATTTTGCGCAAACCAATCGATAAACGCTTATTGCATTTTTTTTTTACCAAAAATATGTAGAAGAATACGTATCGGCCTAAACTGAGGGAAAAAAAAAAAATTTTATATATTTTTTGGGGTTATTTATTATAGCAAAAAGGAAAAAATATTGCATTTTTTTAAAAATTGACGCTCTATTTTTGTTTATAGCGCAAAAAATAAAAACCGCAGAGGTGATCAAATACCACCAAAAGAAAGCTCTATTTGTGGGGAAAAAAGGACGCCAATTTTGTTTGGGAGCCACGTCGCACGACCGCGCAATTGTCAGTTAAAGCGACGCAGTGCGGGAAGCTTATATTTTGTCTGGGCAGGAAGGGGGTCTAGGTGCACAGTAGGTAAGTGGTTAAATAACTAAAGGGCAGTCTGATGTGATAAAACTAGTCAACAGAAACCTCACCTTTGAACGCCTTTTGGCTATTAACTCTTTGGCTATTAACTTTTTTTTAACGTGTTCTACTTGAATACTTTTGCCTCACCTAACTTTACTGTTATACATATACAGTCACATGCTGACGTATCGGAGCATACCATTGCATATTGTGTGTAACTAAATGTCTGAATGTTAAATTTCTGAAAAACTCAATAAAAATGATTGAAGTAAAATAAAAAAAAATAAAGGGCAGGGCCAGCCTTGTGATGCCATCGACCCAGCATGCCCCTGGCTGACGATGGTACTATGTACTCCATACTCATTCACATGGGGGCACGGGATCTGGGGGGCCCCCTTGTTAACCTCCCTAGTGGTAATTCCGGGGTGAAATTTCAGTACCAAAAGTGGTAACCCCCGAGCCACACTCGGGATCGCATTGCAGGATCCAGGCAAAGTTACTTACCTTGTTCCATGGATCCTGCAATGTCTTCCCGCTGTGTGCGAGCTGTCTCCTCCTCTGCTCGATTTACACAGTGCTCGAGTACCAAGCTTCGTTCCCTGTAAGTTTTTCGACGCACGGGTACGGAGTTCGACGCCAAATTCAAAAAAATAAAAACATAGTATACATACAGTACACTGTAATGTTACAGATTACAGTCCTGTAACAAATTATTTCACATCCCCTTTGTCCCTAGTGGTTTGTCCAGTGCCCTGCATGCAGTTTTACATTATAAATACTTGTCTTTCTGCCTGGAAACTGGAGATTGTCAATAGCAACCAAAAAGTGTCCCTTTACGTCAAAAGTGGTTTTAGACCAGCTAGAAAACGGCGATAATAATTTAGAATCATTTGCAGAATTGAGCGATAGTGATTTGACAATTCTACAGCTGAGTAGATTACATTATTGAATCATTTTTATTATATTATTATTTGTTATAATTATTTATAGTTATTATATTATAATTTATGATTTTGTGTTTCATACCCAGGATGTCTACTCGACTTTTGTTTGTACAGGTTTAAATTAGTTCTTTCTAAGAATTACAGGCCTACAATATAAAACGCCAAATTTCCATGCAAAACATTGTACCGCTTTGAGCATCAAAAATCTGACATAATCATACCCTCAGGGAGGTTAAAGGGGGGCTTCCAGATTCTGATAAGCCCCCTGCCCACAGACCCCCACAATCACTGGCCAGGGTTGTGCAGAAGAGGCCCTTGTCCCCATCAACATGGGAAGAAGGTGCTTTGGGGGGGAAGAGCTGACAGCTGATGACCCATTGGTTGATAAGAACGTGGTGGCTGCTCTCTCCTTAACAACCAGTTTGTTTAATGGTTGTTAAGGATGCTGGCGGCTGTTGGTTCCTTAAATATTACATACCAGGACCACTACCTATTTACTGCATGCAATTTTTCCTTTGTGAATTGACTTTTCTTTCTGTTTTATGCTGTATTTACAAGTGTTTTTGCTATATGCGGTAAATACTGCATAAAGCAGTATTGATTTGATTCAGGATCGCATGTGGTATTTGGGAAAACACCTAAATAATGCATGCGATCTGGTTCTGTGAATAGTGCCCCCTGCAAGAGAAAAACATGTTGTTGGACCATGGTTTCTCTATTGACATTACAGCTATACCAAACTTATAACTGTAAACACAACCTGGACATTTTTTGCCAATATTATGTTGCAGTACTGTATAATGTGACAAGCTTGATACTCACACCTCTACACCATTTGCTAACTTTTTATACATGAAATGTAATATATATATTGTAATAAAAAAAAAAAAAACACAGGGTTAGTCTTTGTTATTTAAAAAATCACTGCCTCAACTCATTTACCAAAAAATCCACATGATCCAACAAATATATTGTTCTGGCACCCAGTTCTTATAATTATAAAACAAAATATGAACCTATGGCTTCTTTTCTGCTGTAAAGCTGTATCTGCTAGCAATGTTTTCAATGTAACTCACATGGTTAATCCATTCTGAATTGCATTTCAGCTGTACATGGATTATTTTCTTGCAGAGTTTTACACTAGTTTTTTCTCTTGTGGACCTCAGTAACATTTTAAAATTGTCATATTTTATGATTCTATTACTCCCAACCTTGGAAACTCCAAACTACTGTCAATTCGGATTTGTCAAGAATTCTTGTTATAAGATCAGTCCAAAGAGGTAAAGCCTACCTCAAAAATATTATACAAATAGAGAACACATGAGTCTACTAATGCAACCTCTTAAATAATCTTGTAGTGCTGTATATCTATGTGGACAGCTGTTCGTCCCAGAAATTAGCAATTTTTTTCCACATAGAGAAGTAGTTATTAAACTTTTGATAGTTGCATTAGTGAACTAAGGTTTGAGTGTTGGTGTTTGTCTATGTTTTTAATCTTGGAATCTGACCCCTTATTCTATGGGTGTTTCTTCCCAGACATTTTCACGATTTTTAATCTCAGCGACAATATTTACTAAGTACTGCATCAAGAGCTTTTTGGGTTATTGTTAAGTGATGCACTGTAAAGCTCACATAAAAATGTAATCATGTGAATGATTCTGTATGTACAGTACAGTTGACAAATAAGGTGAAAGAAGAACAATTTGCACTGCTGCGGCCACTGTCCTAAAATGTGGAAGAATCTTCTTATTTTTTTGGAATATGTGTGGGAATGATACATGTGAATACCTGCTGTTCCAATGAGGCTCTACTGGACTATGCACTGGTTCAATTGAGGGTCCCAGCTCAACATAATCTTTTAAGTTATACTTTCTCTTTACTTCCCAAGTCCTATTCCATAGAAGCCATGATTTCCATACATTGCACATATAATGGGCAATAAACCTGTATGCAGTTTAAAATCAATTGCTTTATAATATTATGCTGTTGAATATTATAGTGCTCCTGAGCTACTAACAGGGAAAGCTGATCCTTATAATTGGTACAGTCAGTGTGTACATTGAGAATTCAAATGCAGTTTTTAGTGAACTGTCCAATTAAACTGTAATTTTTTTTTAAATAAAATATTTTCTATTTATTTTATAAATAACACAATTTACATTTTAAACAAATGTGTTATAAGTTGCAAATTAAATTAGTTGTAAGTCAGCAGGGTAGTTAATTGTCTTAGGCGCCCATTTTTCTACCGCCAAGATATATTGATTAAAAATAACCTACGGTGCATCCTCAAATAATACCCACTGACTATACAACAATATTACATATTCAATATCATCTTTCTCATTGCATTTAATGGCAATTCCTCAAGCAGCATTGTGCATCAAAGCTATTGGGTATTTTATCAAATTCAAATTATGAATACCATGCAAACACACATAAATCAGCTAAACGAATGACAGCTCTAATTAAATTTTAACTTATTTGATGTATGGCTTTATGGACAGGTAATATTGCTAGGCTGATGATATCAATAGACTCTTGAGTCTTATTAGATCGTACTTAAAAAGCAATTTTGGTGTTGTTTTTTTAACCCTGTAAGTACTTGTCTACATTTACTAACAATTTAAAATACTCTAAATATCTTCATTCATTTTTATAAATGTATATATATTTTTTTATTTACATAAATACTGTTTACAGGTTTTAAGGACATTTAAGCTCTGCTCTGTTTTAATATATCCTAAAAAATTTACAACATTTTTCCAAAAATGCTAAAATTTGTTTAATATTGCATACCGCCATCCCTAGACTGCAGTATATATCTATAGAATTATATATATACACTGCTCAAGAAAATGTAAGGAACACTTTTGAATCAGAACTGAATCAGTTTCAGCTGCTTTGCTTCTAATTGAAATTAACAACAGGTGCACTAGATGGGCAACAATGAGACAACCTCCAAAACAGGAATGTTTTTTCAGGTAGAGGTGTTTTTTTTCCCTACTCATCTTTTCTGACTGTTTTTCACTAGTTTTGCATTTGGCTAGGTTCAGTGTCACTACTGGTAGCACAAGGCAATACTTGTACCCTATAAAGTTTGCACTGGCAGTCCAACTTTTCCAGGATTGCACATCAATACATGTCATTGCCAGAAAGTTTGCTGTGCCCCCCAGCACAGTCTCAAGAGCATGGAGGAGATTCCAGGAGACAGGCAGTTACTCTAGGAGAGCAGGACAGAGCCGCAGAAGGTCCTTAACCCAAGGAGGAACAGGATGAGCACTGCCAGAGCCCTACAAAATGACCTCCAGCAGGCCACTGGTGTGAATGTCTCTGACCAAACAATCAGAAACAGACTTCATGGGGGTGGCCTGAGGGCCCGACGTCCTCTAGTGTGCTATGTGCTTACTGCTGGACACTGTGGAGCTCAATTGGCATTTTCCATTGAACACCAGAATTGGCAGGTCCTCCACTGGTGGCCCTTGCTTTTCACAGATGAGAGCAGGTTCACCCTGAGCATATGTGACAGACGTGAAAGGGTCTGGAGAAGCCACAGAGAACTTTATGCTGCCTGTAACATCGTTCAGCATGACCGGTTTGGTGGTGGGACAGTGATGGTCTGGAGAGGCATATCCATGGAGGGATGCACAGACTTCTACAGGCTACACAATGGCACCCTGACTGTCATTAGGTATCAGGATGAAATCCTTGGACCCATTGTCAGACACTATGATGGTGCAGTTTGGTCCTGGGTTCCTCCTGGTGCACAACAATGCCCGGGCCTCATGTGGCAAGAGCATGCAGCCAGTTCCTGGAGGATCAGGAAATTTATACCATTGAATGGCCCCCACGCTCACCTGACCTAAATCCAAAAGAACACCTCTAGGACATTATGTTTCAGTCCATCCGGTGCAGCCAGGTTGCACCTCAGTCTGTTCTGGAGCTCAGTGATGCTCGGGTCCAGATCTGGGAGGAAATACCCCAGGACACCATACGCCATCTCATTAGGAGCATGCCTTGATGTTGTCAGCCATACAAACTACTGAGGACCATTTTGAGTTGTTGCAAAGAAATTTCAGCAAAATGGATTAGCTTACTGCATAATTTTTTCACTTTGATTTTCGAGGTGTCTTTGAATTCAACCCTCTGTAGGTGGATCATTTTAATTTCCATCAAATGATGTGCCATCTGAGAGAGAGAGAGAGAGATTGATTATATATGATTTTTTTTTTTTTATTGGTGAATGAACCTCATTTGTCATATAACATCATTATCAGTAACAGCCTTGTCTGACAGCTAGAAGCATACTGTTGGCTGCTAGCCATCAAAGGCAGGATAGAAAATAATGTGAGGCACTCCATAGATTGCATGCTGGAAGCAGAGAAAGGAAAATAGCAATTTTAGTATACAGTTTATAATGTATATTGTACATGCTTGCTCTTGCAGACCCCTTTGATTTTGGTTGCGCCCATGTCCCCAGAATAGAAAAGTCTGAGCCTCGCCAGTGGATAAGACACTGATTCCCTTTTCTCCCTGTTGCTTAATTAGATGACACGACTTAGGAACGGACAGAGGGTTAAAGGCTACACTGTGACTGTGGGGCTGTGTGGACCTTAGCCCTGTTGCTAAAAACACCAACTACAGTCTTCTTCTTGTCTCTCACATACAGAAAGTCTAATGGGGGGGGGGGGTTAAAAAAACATATGTACAAAGAAATGCTGGTTAACCGAACCTCCTACTTATCCCCCAATCTCAGAAATTCCAATTCACAGGTATGGTGATCAGCTATGACATCAGCCAATTGAGGGCTTGAAAGATCAGCTGAGAGCTGACATAAGCATACTGGTAACTGTGACAGTGATCACCAGAGGTATGCCTTGAATGTAGCATACATTGCACTAGTGCACTGTACTAGTAGGCAGGTAGTAAATGAAAACACTGCAGAAAATAACATTGGTAAGTTTGATTAGGTAGGAAAAAGAGGGGGACCAGGAATAGGGAGGTAGCAGCTGCTAGTACCGCAAACTCACACCAACTATTACCCAGAAAGTTTGATTAGGGATGTTTAACAATTAGTGAATATTTCTAACTTTCATTTGGGAAATTATTAAATTGATGGCTTTAGTTTTGCTTTAGGATTCAGGTTATGGTGACTGTATTAGGCTTATTTGTTGTACTAACAATAGCTATGTGTCGTTTTCGCCCAGGGTAACTTAAGAAATTCAAAGACTTATTAAGGCAATACACAAAAATATAAATTATCAGAGTAAAGTATTACATGTAAATGGGAAAAATAACAATCCAGACCAAATACAGTATCTCACAAAAGTGATTGCACCCCTCACATTTTTGTAAAAATGTTATTATATCCTTCCATGTGACAACACTGAAGAAATGGCACTTTGCTACAATGTAAAGTAGTGAGTGTACATCCTGCATAACAGTGTAAATTTGCTGTCCTCTCAAAATAAATCAACGCACAGCCATTAATGTCTAAACCGCTGGCAACAAAAGTGAGTACACCTCTAGTGACCCCCCCTGGTGTCATGACTCGTTAGTGTTACAAGGTCTCAGGTGTGAATGGGGAGCAGGTGTGTTAAATTTGGTGTTATCCCTCTCACTCTCTCATGCTGGTCACTGGAAGTTCAACATGGCACCTCATGGCAAAGATCTGAGGATCTGAAAAAAAGAATTGATGGCCATAAAGATGTCCTAGGCTATAAGAAGATTGCCAACACCCTGAAACTGAGCTGCAGCACGGTGGCTGCCAGCATTGCTGCAGAGGTTGAAGGGGTGGGGGTCAACCTGTTAGTGCTCAGACATACGCTGTACACAGCATAAAAATTGGTCTGCATGGCTGTCGTCCCAGAAGGAAGTCTCTTCTAAAGATGATGCACAAGAAAGCCTGCAAACAGTTTGCTGAAGACAAGCAGACTAAGGACATATATTACTGGAACCATGTCCTGTGGTCTGATGAGACCAAGATACATTTATTTAGTTTAGATGGTGTCAAGTGTGTGTGCCGGCAACCAGGTGAGGAGTACAAAGACAAGTTTGTCTTGCCTACAGTCAAGCAAGGTGGAGGGAGTGTCATTGTCTATGGCTACATGAGTGCTGCCAGCACTGGGGAGCTACAGTTCATTGAGGGAAACATGAATGCCAACATGTACTGTGACATACTGAAGCAGAGCTTGCAACAAAGTGAGTACACCCCTAAGTGCAAATGTCTAAATTGAGCGCAATTGGCCATTTTCCCTGACCAGTGTCATGTGACTCTTTAGTGTTACAAGGTTTTAGGTGTGAATGGGGAGCAGGTGTGTTAAATTTGGTGTTATCGCTCTCACCAGGCACAGGGACAGCACATTTACACTGTTATACAAGTTGTACACTCACTACTTTACATTGTAATTTCTTCAATGTTATCACATGAAAATATATAATAAAATACTTTCAAAAATGTGAGGGGTGTATTCACTTTTGTGAGATACTTTATGTCACAGATAAAAAAAAGAAAAAAATTGAAATGTGGGCTCTAGTAACATGTAATGTAAAATAGGCTGACTTTTTTCCAGCATTGACATGGTTAATTTATATCGCTGTTTCTAAACTCCCACTCACTGCGTGGGATCATAGCTCATTATGGCCGATTTCCCTGTCAAACAGGCTTCTTTTGTCTCTGCAGTCTCCGTGGGACCACCCTTCATAAAAAATCATTTGCTTTTGCCCTTTTCACCTATCACAAACATCACCCCTGGCGACGCCAAGCTGTGACTACCATTGTACATCTGCTGGAATTTCACCTGTGCAAGGGCTTGTGAATAGGAATAATGACCTGTGCAATAATACCTCGGTAATAAAAGTTGGCATTTCTAATGTGATATAACAGAAACATGAATTTTGCAGCACGCTAAGCTCAATTTAGTACAGGTGTCAGTCACACTGGCAATTGGAGTGGGAAGCCCCACAAAAGCAATCACGTTTATCAGATTCAATCAGGAACAATAGTGTCACGGAGCAGCCTTGTCGTACTACAAACGGCTCCTGCCAGTCACCCATCCAGGTTTACCTTTTGCGTTTGCTTGTATTTCGTTTTTTTTGCCCAACTTGCGTATTGTGTATCTAACAAAACATCTATTCTTGTTGGCATGTTTTTTATTCTACATACAACCTGCAGAGGGGCATAAAAAACACATTGAATTCACTCCCTCAGGCAGACGCATCCAGCATCGCTCTGAAAATAATCTAAGAAAAAAATACATAAAGGAAGCACTGCTTTAAGCAACTTCTATACAAAATAGAAACTTGCATAATGACCTACTGTTTGTTTGTTTGTATGTACAGTATGTTAAATGAAAAAAAAAAAAAGGTACACAGCGTTGTTTTTCACGCTGTGTTTCTTTTGATTCGTAACACTCTAGTGGGCAGATAACAGAGAAATGAAGTTGCCACTGTAACAGGAATAACTAATTCGGATTTAAATATAAACTTTGAAGAATCCGTACCTATCAAGATTGACTGATTCTGTTGGCTGGCTGTGCGTGATAAAGGAAACCTGACTAGATAACTGTCAGGAGTAGATCCCATGTTAACCACTTAAGGACCGGACCAATATGCTGGTAAATGACCCAAGGGGTTTTTACAATTCGGCACTGCGTCACTTTAACAGACAAATGCGCGGTTGTGCGACGTGACTCCAAAACAAAATTCATGTCCTTTTCTTCCCACAAATAGAGCTTTCTTTTGGTGGTATTTGATCGCCTCTGTGATTTTTATTTTTTGCGCTATATACAAAAATAGAGCGACAATTTCGAAAAAAAAATCTTTATTTTTTACTTTTTGTTATAAGAAAAATCAAATAAACTACATTTTAGTCAAACATTTAGGCCAAAATTAATTCAGCCACATGTCTTTAGTTAAAACAAATCGCAATAAAAAAAAATTAGCTACCTAGCGGGAACAGCGACACTAATACAGCGATCAGAAAAATTATCGCTTAGTGACACTGGTAATAGGGAGTGAAAGGGTTAACTAGGGCGGTGATCAAGGGGTTAAAACTTTATATGGGGGGGTACGGGGGCTACCCTGAACCTAACACTAACTGATTGTCACACTGCCTGTCACACTGACACTAAATACAGTGATCATACATATAATCACTGCATTCAGTGACACAGTGACAGGGGGGAGGGGGTGGGGGGTGATCGCAAGGGGTTAATGTGCCTGCATGTCCTGGTGTCAGTGTAGTGTTGTGCAGACTCACTGTGTGATGTGATCTCTCCTCAGCAGCAGTTGAAAAAACCGCCGAGAGCAGAGATCACATCACTTCCCTCTTCCTGTGTTTACACAGGAGGAGGAAGTGCAGAGCAGGGGGAGCGCGCGGATTGGCTGGGAGCGATCGTAAGGGGGCGGACAAAAACGAATAGCCGCCCCCTCATCCCGGATTTCTCCCAGAGCCACAGAGTTTGTTGCATGTACCGGGGGGGGTCCCGATCTAACCCGCGACCCGACGGACCGTTTCAGCAGACAAATTTGATCGTGTGTACGGGCGGACAGACAGGTTTTTCCAGCAGACAAATTTTAAAGCATGCTTTAAAATCTGTCTGCTGGGAACTTGTCCGTCCGACATGTCTACTAACCAGCAGACATATCTGCCCGCACATGCGTCGAATGGATTCGACGCATGCGTGGAAGTTTTTTACTTCTTGGTGCGGTGAGGTGGCGGCGTCAACGTCACCGCCACGTCACCGCGCTGTCTGCCGGCGGGGATTTTGGTTTGATCGTGTGTACACAGTTAAAAATTTACTTTCCCAATCTGAAGTCGTTGGAATTTTCTGAGAATACATGCAATATGGCTACATGGAGTTGTTCTGTACACAGAGTGTGTACTAACCACTCCCCAGAAACATAATTTTCTGCTTGTGTGATTGGCTCACCAATTTTCCCAGACATCTACACTAAGATACAAGTCAGATTTCAGGCATCCCCTGCAACAAAAATTACATTTTTGGTGAGATTCTTTCAATAAGTGCACGTCTAAAGTGATGCAGGCCCAGCAGATTTCCTGAATGGAGCCCTGCAGCTGCACACCTGACAGTTAATTATCAAACCACTCCCATTACTCAGTACAGAGGCACAGAGAAACACACAGGGATTTCTTTAGAATGACAAACGGTAGGAATCTGCAATAAAGTTTGTTATAATCCTTGCAATGTACATCGATCACCCAGAGGAGAAAGTTTTTTTCTCAACGTTACATTTTAACTAAAACAACATTGTTTTGCAATGGTACTCTAATAACACACACAGTCTTTGATTGCAGCAATATGTCTACAGTTAGAATTTGACTAAAGATCGATGTAAAATTTGATTAAAATTTCAGTCTGAATTTCTGAAAATTCTGGCAAATTTTGTTTCGTTATTCGGTAAAATTTATTTATATAGTAATTCGGGTATTCGGATATCTCAGAATAACGAAAATTTGTCTGAATATTTATTCGGAACGAAACGCACATGTCTAAAAGAAACTGAGGTAGAAAATAAACACTGGAATACTAGTCAGTATCAGTGTGCAAAGGAGTATTTTGTTTTGGAAGAATAAATCACCTCTAATGTTGGGTGTACTATGTGTGTGGATGCTAACAGTGGCAAAGCTAGACATTCTTTTATCCGAGGAAAAGACTCAGTTCAGCGTCGCCCCCTCCCAATTCTGATAGAGACCCCATTCCCTATTTTGATAAAATCACCACTCCTAATCTCCCTCCGCCATTTCACATTCTGATAAACCCCCTATTCCCTTTTCTAACAGCCCTCCATTCCCTATTCTGTAAACCTCAGTAATAATAGGGATTGCTTGGGATTCAGACACCAAGCAGGAACACACAGAACTCAGATCACATTCCGAACTCTCAGATACTACAGAGCCGAGTCAGAGGACCACAGACACCAGCTGATCGACAACCCCCCAGGTTGTGGATCATAAGCACTGGATTCACAGATTCACAAAGAAAGAGTGGTTCTCTCTGGGCATTTAATCCTGCAGCCAACTTGGGGGTCTTCTTTTTTTTTTTTTTCAAATAGTGTTTATTGAAAAGGTTTTATAAAAAAGACAAAATAAGGTCATTACAGGAAAGTAATACATAGAAGCATTACAGAGATACAATACACATGAGTGAGCCAAGGTAAGTACACCAGCCAGATAATGATTCGTAACCATGAAGAACAAACAGTAACAAGTGGAACACAACCGTACCTAAAGGAGCACAGAAATTCGCCAGAGTAGCTATCATTAATACCTTGAAACCTTGGTAAGAGAGTAACTTGGGGGTCTTCTGATCTCTTCAAGAATGACATGGATGGATGAATCACGTGTCAGTGTCGCTGTGTCAACTCCAGCCACGGGTTCTACCGATGTCTCCTGCCTGGATTCCAGGTTTAGCAGGACTGATTCTCACTCTCTTCTCCGGCCAGATCTCTACAGGATAGAACATAGCAGCAGCCCAGCAGGTCCGAATCCCAGCTCCCCCTGTCCTGAGATCAACGGCTTTGCGGTGCAGGCTCCGGGGCTCGCCTCACTGTCAAATCGAGCAGCCGCCCAGTTTGGTGGCTTTCCTCAGGTGCAGGCAGTAAGTCTGACTGTGAAAGGCCAGACCGATCCAACCGGCTGGCGGCCGCCATAGCCATATCCCTGCTCATGTAAGCTGGCAGCTGCCGAGTGCCGACATCTCTCAATTTGGCTCTAAAGTTGGCACCCAGGGCACTTTCCGCCCTGCCACCCCCCTCCCCCTAGTTCCGGCCCTGGATGCTATTGTGTTATGTATTAGTTTTGTTTTTTGCATTTTAGAATAGGGTGAACTTATATAGAAACATAATTTAACCACTTAACCCCCGGACCATATCGCTGCCCAATGACCAGAGCACTTTTTGTGATTCAGCACTGCGTCGCTTTAACTGACAATTGCGTGGTTGTGCGACGTGGCTCCCAAACAAAATTGGCATCCTTTTTTTCTCACAAATAGAGCTTTCTTTTGGTGGTATTTGATCATCTCTGCGGTTTTTATTTTTTGCGCTATAAACAAAAATAGAGCGACAATTTTGAAAAAAATGCAATATTTTTTACTTTTTGCTATGATAAATATCTCCAAAAAAGATATAAAAAAACATTTTTTTTCCTCAGTTTAGGCCGATACGTATTCTTCTACATATTTTTCGTAAAAAAAAAAACGCAATAAGCGTTTATTGATTGGGTTGCGCAAAAGTTATAGTGTCTACAAAATAGGGGGTAGTTTTATGGCATTTTTATTAATATTTTTTTTTTACTAGTGACATTATGGCGGGCACTTCGGACACATTTGACAAATTTTTGGGGCCATTGGCATTTTTTTAGCGATCAGTGTTATAAAAATCACTGACCACTGTTCATACATTGTATGAACGGAAGATCAGCGTTTCCCTGCTGACAGGACCGGGAGCTTTGTGTTTACACACATAGTTCCCGATCCCCGCTCTGTAATGAACGAGCGAGCGTGCCCGGGACTCGGGTGCGAGGGGGGGGCACGCGCACCCTAGTGGCCTCTTAAAAGCGGACGTATAGCTACGGGCTCTCACCCAGGAGAGCCGACCTGCCGCAGTAAAATGACGGCGGCAGGTCGGCAAGCAGTTAAGCAGAACTTCACTCTCAATCAACATTGACTATTTTTAATCCTAATGCTGCTAGGACTAGTAAATGGATGTGAAACTATATATTTATTTTTCCTGGTTTCCAGGCCTGGGCAAATGATGTCATACATCCAGGGAGTCTTCAGGAAGGAAGGAGGGGTCTTCTAAGCTAAGCACACCCTCCTGCCTGCATGTCTGAGATAAGGGCAGATGGATTCAAATAAGTAAATACAACATTACAATAAAGGGATTTTTAAATACAGCTTACCTGTAAAATCCTTTTCTTGGAGTACATCACGGGACACAGAGCGGCATATTCATTACTATATGGGGTTATATGGAGTACCTTCAGGTGTGGACACTGGCAATCTCAAACAGGAAGTCCCCTCCCTATATAACCCCCTCCCCTAGAGGGAGTCCCTCAGTTTTGTAGCAAGCAGTATGCCTCCCAAAATGGTCACCCAAAAGAGGGGTGGGAGCTCTGTGTCCCGTGATGTACTCCAAGAAAAGGATTTTACAGGTAAGCTGTATTTAAAAATCCCTTTTTCTTTCTCGTACATCACGGGACACAGAGCGGCATATTCATTACTATATGGGATGTCCGAAAGCAATGCTTTAATGAGGGGAGGGAGACATCTTCCAAAGAAGGATTCAATTTAGAGGTAAACTCAAATAATAATAATAATTTCAACTTAGTAAAAAAAAAAAAACTTCTTTTTTTTTTTTTTTTTTTAACCAAGGGTACTTCTGATCCCGAGGATTTCAAACTGCAGCCTGTAGTACTGCCTGTCCAAAGGCAGAATCCGCATTCCTTCTCACGTCTAGTTGATAAAACCTTGTAAACGTGTGGACTGATGACCACGTTGCCGCCTTGCATATCTGAGCCATAGAGATCTGATGGTGTGCTGCCCAAGAGGCGCCCATGGCCCTGGTAGAATGGGCCTTTACCGACAACGGAGGAGGCAACCTCTTCAAACCGTAGGCTTGAATGATTAATTGTCTAATCCATCTCGAGATGGTGGATTTTGCAGCTGCCTGCCCCTTCTTGGGGCCATCTGGTAGAACGAATAATACATCTGTCTTCCGGATCTTTTCTGTAGCTTTAAGATAGGCCTTCATGGCCCGGACAATATCCAAGGTATGCAGCAACCCCTCCTTTCTAGATGTAGGTTTTGGAAAGAAGGATGGAAGTACCAAATCCTGGTTTAAGTGAAATTTGGATATAACATTTGGTAGAAAGGAAGGATGGGGCCGGAGAACTGCCCTGTCCTTATGCAGAACGAGATATGGTTCCTTACACGATAAGGCTGCTAATTCTGACACTCTCCTGGCCGAAACTATGGCGACCAAGAAAACCAACTTTCTTGTCAGTAAGACTAAAGGAATCTCAGCCAACGGCTCAAAGGGTTGTTTCTGTAAAGTGGACAGGACAAGATTTAAGTCCCATGGACAAATTGGTGACTTGACAGGAGGATTAATACGCAAGACCCCCTGTATGAAGGTCTTTACCAGCGAGTGGGTGGCCAGCGGCCTCTGAAACCACACTGACAGAGCTGAGATCTGTCCCTTGATTGTGCTTAGTGCCAGGCCTTTATCCACTCCTAGCTGGAGAAAACTTAACACCCTATCAATAGTATATTTGCGGGAATTCCATCTTTTGGATTCACACCAGCCTACGTAGTTCCTCCACACCCTGTAATAAATCACCCTGGAGACCGGCTTTCTAGCCCTAATCAGGGTAGGAATTACCTGCCTAGACAGACCTCTACCCCTGAGAATCAGGGATTCAGCCTCCAGGCCGTCAAATTTAGACGCTGTAATGTAGGGTGGAGGATCGGGCCTTGTGAGAGTAGGTCTGGTTGTAGGGGAAGAGTCCAAGGGTCTCCCACTGCCATCTTCAGGACTAGAGAGTACCAAGTCCTCCGGGGCCAAGCCGGAGCTACTAGAATGACTGGCTTGTGCTCCACTCTGATCCTGCGCAACAGGCGAGGGAGTAACTGTAGCGGAGGGAATGCATATAGAAGTTTGAATTGATGCCAAGGGCAAACCAACGCATCGGTTCCGCAGGCCATAGGATCCCTCGCTCGAGACACGAACCTGTCTAGTTTCTTGTTGAACCTGGATGCCATTATATCTACGTCCGGCATTCCCCACCTCTGGCAGATTGTCTGAAAGACCTGGGGATGCAGAGACCACTCCCCTGGCAACAGACTCTGGCGACTTAAGAAGTCTGCCTGCAGGTTGTCCACTCCGGGAATGAATATCGCTGAAATGCAGGGTACATGAACCTCTGCCCACTGAAAAATCAAGCTCACCTCCCTCTGAGCGGCCTGACTCCTTGGTGGTTTATGTATGCCACCGCCGTGGCATTGTCTGACTGGATTCTCACCGGGAACCCCTTTAATCTGGAGGTCCATGCCAGAAGGGCTAGGCGAGCAGCTCTGATCTCCAAGATATTGATGGGGAGCTGCCTCTCCGCTTTCACCCAAGTTCCCTGGCGAGAGAACCCCTCGAAGACCGCCCCCCAGCCTGCCAGGCTGGCGTCTGTGGTAACTACCTTCCAGACAATAGGGCTGAAGGATTTTCCCTTTAGAAGGTTCTGAGGGTTCAACCACCAGGCCAGGCTTTGTCGGACCCTTGAAGATAGCGTCAAAGGGGACTCTAAGGCATGTGCCCTCTTGCCCCAGGCTGCTAGAATGGCTGCCTGTAGGACGCGAGTGTGGATCTGGGCGTATGGTACTGCCTCGAACGTGGCTACTAGCTTGCCTAGTACTCGCATACACAGACGAATAGTTGGTTTTTTCTTGTTTAGAACCAACTGAACAAACCCCTTGATAGCTTCGATCTTTACCAGGGGCAGGAACACCTTTTGCTGTTCTGTGTCTAACCTCATGCCGAGGTATTCCAACTGCTTTGTAGGCTGGAACGCTGACTTTCCCCGGTTTAGGACCCAGCCGAATTCTTCGAGGTACCGAACCGTGAGGTTTACTGCCTTTTGCAGACCCGACCGTGAGTGATCTATGATTAAAAGGTCGTCCAAGTATGCTAGGACTGTGACCCCCTGGACCCTTAAATTGGCCAGAACTGGGGCTAGGATCTTCGTGAATACCCGGGGGGCCGTGGCCAGCCCGAAGGGGAGCGCCCTGAATTGGAAGTGTCGCTGCCCCACCGCGAAGCGTAAAAATCTTTGATGCGACTGACAGATTGGTACATGAAGGTAAGCATCCTTTATGTCTATGGAGGCCAGAAAATCGTCCTTCTGAAGCGCGGCGGCTGCTGACCGGATGGATTCCATCCGGAAGGAACGAACCCTTAGGAAACCGTTTAACCTCTTTAGGTCCAAGATTGGCCTGACATCGCCGTTGGGCTTTGGTATGACAAAGAGATTGGAATAGAAACCTAGCCCTTGCTCTTGGGCTGGTACTTCTATAATTACGTCCTGGCAAAGCAGGTGATCCAAAGCTGCCAGCATTGAGGCCTTCCTTGCTGGATCCCTTGGTAGCCTTGATTCCTGAAAATGAGGCGGAGGATACTTTAGAAACTCCAGTCTGTAACCTGTGGTTACAGATGCCCGGACCCATTTGTCGGGGATCTTGGCTTCCCAAACTTCTGAGAAGAAACGAAGCCTTCCCCCCACCCGTGAGAGTGGGGGCGCCCCTTCATAAGGCAGACTTAGGGGCTGTCTTTGTCGGCTTGCGATACCACGGCCTCTTACCCCCAGGGGCCTGTCCCTGCGATCTACCGTTAACGTTGGATCGTGCAGGCGGCCGTCGATACTGCCTGGAATTTGAGGGCCCCGAGACAGGAAAGAGCTGCCTTTTAAATGTAGGCGCCCGGAATGTCTTTTTGACCGGTAAAAGGGTACTCTTGCCATTTGAAATAGTCTGAATATATTTATCCAGATCCTCTCCGAAGAGTCGTCCTCCATGGAAGGGAAACCCTGCCAGAAGCTTTTTGCATGGGGGCTCCGCCGCCCAGTTCTTCAACCATAAGAGCCTTCTCATGTGTACCAAAAATAGTGATAACCGAGAGGCCTGCTGGATGGAATCTTTTATAGCATCTACAGCAAAACACAGAGCTCTGGGAATGTCAGAAAACTCTTCTGCTTGTTGGGTAGGCATGTCCTTTAACATTTCCTTTGTCTGGTCTTTTAACGCCTGACAAACACCAATCGCAGCCACAGCTGGCTGTACCACTGCTCCTGCCGTAGCAAAGGATGCTTTTAAAAGTGTCTCTAACCTTTTATCCACCGGATCTTTAAACATATGTATGTTTTCCACCGGGCAAGTTAGTGATTTATTCACACATGAGATGGCTGCATCCACTACTGGGAGCCTCCACCTCTTGGAGAATTTTTCCTCCATGGGGTAAATGACCGCAAATCTTTTCGGTGGCAGAAAAATCCTGTCCGGGCGTACCCAATCCCGAAAGATCAATTCCTCCAAAAGAGGATGGACTGGAAAAACTGCGTTGCTTAAAGGAGCTTTCAAAGAGCCCAGAGAGGATACCGGAGGAACCTGAGGCTCTGGCCATGGTAAACTAAATGCCGAGCGGACCATGTCCGTCAAAGACTGTACCCACAGTCTTTCTGTCTGGGAGTCTGAAAATGGTTCCTCCGAGGCAGACCCCTCAATCCCTGAACCCTCTTGGTTCAGGTCTAGTTGATCCTCCTGTGATTCTAATTCCTCCGGAGAGAGAATCTCAGCATCTGAGGATACACCTCTTGGTGATGGGGATCTAACCCGTTTTTTACCAGGAATAGCTCTAGCGATCAATGCTGCTATTCTCTCTTCTAGCCCCCCTAGGGATACGGCTAGCATCTCCTCTGTGATAAACACAGGGCTGGGCTGATCTGTGCCAGCCTCCGCACCAGATCCCCTTAATGGCTCATCCAAGGCACTTTTTATGTTAATAAGTTGCGGGGAAAGTATCGGCATATCGGAATCAGAAAGGGAACCCTTTTGTTTTTTGGTCTTTTTTGTACCCTTTGACCCCGAACCTTTGGACGCCATAATACAAAATCGAGGGACTCCGCCCACACAACAGACTGTAGTGGGCAGGAGTACAAAACCAGAGTTTAGGGGACAATAGATCACTAATGCCCAAAAACTGATGGGATCCCGTATGTTTTTTTTTTTTTTTTTTTTTAAATATATATTATATATTTACTTTTGACAACATACAGTGACCCCAAACTAAGTTTGCCAGCCTCCAACCTGCTGCAAAAAAAGGGGGATTTTTTGGCTTAACAAAAAAGGCATTGGAACAAAGTCCACATGTACTACCCCTCTTCCGCCACCGGGAGTCACTGTTCTGCCGCTCTGCGTCCTCTCCTCTGAAAATCAGCCTCAGACTGAGCACTGACAATGCCTGCTGTCTATAACAGCCCAAAGGCGCGCCCCTGTATGACGCCTCAGGCACGCCCCCCCCCCCTCCCTCTTGTCTGAACGGTGCGAAAAACGTCAATAAGACGTGTGCGCGCGCACGCGCGCGCGCGTATGCCGGAAACAGGAGGAACATGGAGGAGCCGCGCTGCTGGAGATCCAGGAACGCAGAAACAGGCGGCAGATTCAAACCCCCGGCCAGGTAGGACTCTCCAAAGGCCCCTAGGGATCCTTACTAGCCCTAGGAAGAAACAGCAGGTTTAGCTAGCAACACATATTTAGACAGGGGGACCTAGTGATGGGGGAGGAAAGGGTGTCATCCTGTCTTTTTAGACATAGTGAGCAAGGTTGCCCATGCAGAGCATACTTAGGCTATCCCCCTTTTTAGGTTACCCCGGAGAGCCTGCTGTCGAACCAAGTCCCGCAGGCTCCCCCTTACCTGCTCCACGCTGCAGGATGTTTGTCCAGCAAACTGATCCAATCTTCTCCCATCTCCGTGGGTAGCGTAGTAGACCTTCAGGCCCTGGGGTCCTATGAAGGTACCCACTGTCCTGGACCTATATAGCACCCTGGCAAACAGGAACTTATGGTTTTTTTCAAACTCCAAGTCCTGGGCCCAGGGTCCAGCCCTCCAAAGAGGAGCATTATAGGCAAAACCCCACGGCTTGGGGCCCGGGTACTGTCCACTTTGGCACTGAGGCTCCTTGGACAGATCCGGTTAGCCCGCCCTTAATCCCAAGGATGTGGAGCAAAGCTATTCCGTGACCAACACCTAAGACACTGGCGAAAAAACTGAGGGACTCCCTCTAGGGGAGGGGGTTATATAGGGAGGGGACTTCCTGTTTGAGATTGCCAGTGTCCACACCTGAAGGTACTCCATATAACCCCATATAGTAATGAATATGCCGCTCTGTGTCCCGTGATGTACGAGAAAGAAACAACACCTTACTTAACATAGCCACTGCCAAAAATGCTAAAGGATGGTTTTTCAAAGTGATTTCTCAGCGTTGTTTGGTTTGTGCTGCTCAGCTGCTGTGTAGTTCTGATTAAATCACCTTCATTATTTAAACACATAATTATTTCAACATTCTATTTTGCAACATAAATAAATAAATGTATATATATATATATATCTCAAAATTTATTTATTTTTTACAACATACTGTAAATAATTAACATAGCATTTGCTTTCGAATGTATATTGTACAAAACAAAATAAAAAGCAAAAATAAAATGTAGCAATGAAAAAACGTGAAATGCACAACACAAATGCAATTTTCTTAGTTTCACAGCACACGGCCAGATTAATGAGTTGAGTCCAAAAACTTTGATTGTTAAAGTATGTTCAGAAAAACAATATAAAACTCAACACATTTTGTAATGAGGTCAACAGAGGCCAACATAGTCTTGTTTTAAAACATATTTTTACTGCTTGTTTAGAAAATGTCATTTGTTTTATATCTGTAGGCTTGCTGCAGTTCTACTTTAACGTGTATTTCTACTTTTGCAGTCAAATTTGGTAAACCCCCACTATATGTTTATTATGTGCTTTTATTCACACAACCTTCCTACAAATCATTTTACCTCTCTAGTTGTTTCTTTGGAGCAAGAGTATACTTAAAACTCTATACAGTAGTAGATTGTATATTTGTCACAATAGCTTACAATGTGCAATTAGAGGACAGACTGTCGACCAGTTTTTAAGTTCATGGTACCACCCAAGCCTTGAGATCTATAACCTTATGGCAAACAGTGTGCACATCTAGTTTACTGTACAAGTGATAATTAGGATCTGCCAACACAGTACAGGCATAATTAAAGCCGCTTTAAACCGAAAAGTTAATATTTATTACGTTGCAACTTAGATGTGATGGCTGTATTAGTTTTCTTTTTTCTTTTATTGTCACCTGGTGATCTGGCCAGTAAGTCTGTTGTTGTTTTTAACAGAATAAGCTGTCCTTCAGATGTCTCAGTTAGAGGGTTAATGCTTACAACGGCCAGATTCCTTTATCCCAAAAGGTATAACAATATTTGCAGTATCTGCTTGTAAAGTGTGTAAAGTGTGGGCTGGAGTTTGTCTTCAGTTTGTTAATATATCTAAATGTGCTAGTGCATCTAACACTACTCTTCCCCAGACTGGCAATGCTGCTGTCCAAAGGTGTCCCGTCCTGCAAGCGCACTGCCCCAATGTGAAAGCCGGAGTGCCTTTTTTCTGTCCTGCAAGCGCACTGCCCCAATGTAAAGCCGGAGTGCCTTTTTTCTGTCCTGCAAGCGCACTGCCCCAATGTGAAAGCCGGAGTGCTTTTTTCCTGTCCTGCAAGCGCACTGCCCCAATGTGAAAGCCGGAGTGCTTTTTTCCTGTCCTGCAAGCGCACTGCCCCAATGTGAAAGCCGGAGTGCTTTTTTCCTGTCCTACAAGCGCACTGCCCCAATGTGAAAGCCGGAGTGCTTTTTTCCTGTCCTACAAGCGCACTGCCCCAATGTGAAAGCCGGAGTGCTTTTTTCCTGTCCTGCAAGCGCACTGCCCCAATGTAAAGCCGGAGTGCTTTTTTCCTGTCCTACAAGCGCACTGCCCCAATGTGAAAGCCGGAGTGCTTTTCTCCTGTCCTACAAGCGCACTGCCCCAATGTGAAAGCCGGAGTGCTTTTTTCCTGTCCTGCAAGCGCACTGCCCCAATGTGAAAGCCGGAGTGCCTTTTTCCTGTCCTGCAAGCGCACTGCCCCAATGTGAAAGCCGGAGTGCTTTTTTCCTGTCCTGCAAGCGCACTGCCCCAATGTGAAAGCCGGAGTGCTTTTTTCCTGTCCTACAAGCGCACTGCCCCAATGTGAAAGCCGGAGTGCTTTTTTCCTGTCCTACAAGCGCACTGCCCCAATGTGAAAGCCGGAGTGCTTTTCTCCTGTCCTACAAGCGCACTGCCCCAATGTGAAAGCCGGAGTGCTTTTTTCCTGTCCTGCAAGCGCACTGCCCCAATGTGAAAGCCCGAGTGCTTTTTTCCTGTCCTGCAAGCGCACTGCCCCAATGTGAAAGCCGGAGTGCTTTTTTCCTGTCCTGCAAGCGCACTGCCCCAATGTAAAAGCCGGAGTGCTTTCACATTGGGGCAGTGCGCTTGCAGGACAGGAAAAAAAGCCCTGCTGTGCAGCATCTTTGGGGCAGTGCACGAGTGGTGTAGACAGCATTCCTCCACTGCACCTGCCAATTGAAATGAAAGAGCAGCGATGCCGAAGCGCCTGCAAAGCGTTTCGACAGCGCTGCAACATGGGTGCTATTAACCCTTTATTCAGTTACTAGCGGAAGGTTAAAAACACCCCGCTAGCATCTGAAAAGCACCACTATAACAGCGGTAAAGTGCCGCTAAAGCTAGCGGCACTTTAACGCTAACACCCACACCGCCACAGTGTCAAAGGGGTCTAATACAGAAGGCAAGTTGCTGCCCAGATCGCCAGGTGAAGACAGAGGGGAAAAGACTAACAAAAAAAAAAAAAAAAAAATGCAGCCACTACATCTGTTGATTGGTAAACTGCAATATACTATAAAAATGGTGTACATTTTTGGCTTTGGGTTTAATACCGTGTTCATTACGGCAAACATAACTCTCCAGCCCCATTCTTAACATTACATAAGAGGGGAAAATTAAGTAAAAATGTTCAGCAAGTACAATAAAAAGGAAGCAAAAACGCAAAAAAAAAAAAACAGTTGATAAAAATGTGATTAGGGAACATGTAACAAAATATAAAGTAGGTGTAATCCCAATCTGGCTGCAAAAGTATAAATTCACTTTAGGGAAGTTTTATCTTTATAGTCATAGCATAAGGAAATTGTACTAGTATAACATTACATACTAACAGTTGTAAATGTAAACATTTGAAAGAATTGCTTTTGTGTTTTTTTACACCTTTCTGTATTTTGCTGTTTGGTGAACTCTTATTGGAATATCTCAGACTATCTGTGACTATGATCATCTGGTTGTAGCTTGCTCCTCCTTTCAGTGGTACAGATGGCAGCGCCATTTTCTGAGCTATAACACTATCATTGTCATAGCTCTTTGAATGGTACTACCATATGTGCTAACAAATCAGCGAATGGTTTACAATCAGTGACACCAGACCATTGGACTATCGCCTACAAAGGAGATGGGTAATTATATTGAGCCTTTGAAGAAGAACTGAAATATTTTAATAATAATTTTTACCGTTTTTTATTTTATTTTTTATTATAGCTTGAGGAACTTCAGTGTAAATAAAATAAAATGGCAATTTAAATTTAGGTAACCGTTCAATTAAACAATAATAATCAAGTTGTCTTTTCTTGTACTGTATTGATATGTGTTGATGGAAAAGGAGATAATAAGCAAATTAGAGCATTTAGGGTCCTGACAACCGGCTGGTCTATATGTCTGTATCCTCTCCCAATGCTGATATCATTAATTGACAGCATACTTACTTAAGGAAATATCAAGACTTGTTTATACATTAAAGGGTCACTAAAGGAAAAAAAAATGGGCTGAAATGACTGTTTACCGAGTATAGTGACATACAAGTTCACTGATTCCTTTTAAATATGATTAAAAATTGATAAAAATCAATCATATAATCAACCTACAGTTCTAGTTTCGTTTTTGCTGTTATTTCCTGTCTCTCTGATGTACAGAGCCAGAGAGGCAACAGAGGGCAGTGATGGTTTGTCTAAAACCCCTCAGCACCAACCCAGTTTCAGTTTACACACAGTAATCACACCTCCTTGATTAGTGACCACAGTGAGAAAGCTCCCAGCACTGTGGTTATAAGGAAACAGACAACCAGGAAGACAACCAGGAAGTGTGGAGATCAGAGCAGAATTAAAGCAACATCAAAGCAAAAACGAACAATGAATACATGAAAACAGCACTGCAGTAAGGTAAAGGAAGCTATTTAGCTAAAAAAAATATTTCCTTTAGTGACCCTTTAATTCTGAGAGCCTCTCTGTTCTACTAAATATGTTAGTGAAAGAAAGGTTTTCTAGATAATCTAGTCTTGACCTTTTAAATATAAATAAACTATTTAAATAATTTCCAGGTCTGTGAGAATTTCTGCTTATAATTTTATCTACAGCTCATTAAATATTAACATGAATGTCGATATAAGAATACAGGGCTGCTCTATATGACACAATTATTTCCAGTACTAATAATGAAATAAAACAAATAATGACAAGAAAAGAAATGCAACAATTTAAAATATTATGTCTCCTTACAATGGTGGTTGGTGGAATAGTCCCGTCCCCCCCATACATTGATGACAAGTGTAAAAGTGCCCATATCTGTAGTTTATTTAGTGCCCCTTTTGATTGGTAGTGAATGAATTACTCCATTACAATGGTGATTAGTGGATAAGGGGCTCATTTGGCTTATTTGTGAATGGGAGAGGGACCCCCTTAGGTTGGCGGTCCCTGGGAGAAAGACCATCTTACCATAAGGACTCATTTACATGAATTGTTGAGGGATGGAAAAAACACAGGGTTGCTCTCCGCCTTTAGCCAAAAAGGTAGTGGCTAGGGGTATACACAAGCCACAGAAGGAATTATGCCCTCGGTTGCATTGGATGAGTAAATAGGGCCATGCTGCAGCCTTCCCACAACTGCGTGCAATGCACATGGTTGCTGTGTGGTAGCATGGAGTGGGGGTTAAAACAGGCATTCAGAATGCGCTACAATAACTCCTCACAGCCTGTGAAACACAGAATATCCTTCAGAGAGCAACCCTAGTGTAAAAGCCCTAGGGTCAGTGAGAGAAGGACCTCGTTATAATGGTGGTTGGAGGAATAGTTCCCCTCATACATTGATGACAAGTGGAAAACTGCCCTTATTTCTAGTCTGTTTAGTGCCCCCTTTGATTGGTAGAAAGACCTTCTTACATTAAGGGCTTGTTTACACTTGTTACATAGGTGGTCACTGGGAAGAAGCCCTGTTAAATTGGTGGTCAGTGAGGAAAAAAAGCTTCTTAAGTAGTGGTCAATGGATAGAATGCCCCTCTTATGCCGCATACACACGATCAGGCTTTTGCCCAGCCAAATCAAATCGGAATTCAGACGGAATTCCATCGGAAAAATATAGAACATGTTTTATATCTAAAGTCTGATGGAATTCATTGGAATTTCCAATGAAAAAACTTTGCTGGGGCTACACAGGATCGTAAAATCCGATGGAAAAGGTCCATCAGACTTTTTCCAATCGGAAATTCCAATCATGTGTACGGGGCATTAGAGATCTTTGAACGGATCATCAGTGGTAGCTTATCTGAGAAGTAGAAATAACTATTTTTTATTTTTTTTAACCCCTAGCCACCTCTGAAGAAATCTTTGGGTTCCATAGAAAACTTGGTGGAGAAAGGCTACTCTGAAAAGATAATTTGAAGAGAATCATATGTAGAAAAATGTACAGCCATATACAAAACAATATTTTTTTAACGAAAAGGTTACAGTTTTGCTAAAATTATGATGTTCTGTTAGTTGGCTAATTTAGATGCAGTTAGTACTTGACATTTTTATGCAGTACATATCAGCTTTTCGCCAAGTGGGTTAGTTTTAATATGATGACATAGAAAAAAAGCTTACAAGGCAATGCTGTTAGGAAAAAAAGTCCTGACTTTCTTGATCAGCTGCTAAGTGAACTTATGGGAGGACTTGTATAGCTATAGATTTTAAAGCGTATTCAAAAACAGGAACCACACATATATACTGTGTGTGTGTATATATATATATATATATATATATATATATATAGGCCCAGATTCAGGTACATCTGCGCATTATTGGACCGGCGTAGCGCACCGCCTTTACGTTAGACGTGCGCAATTTTGCCGTGTAATCACCCTATTCTCGTAGCTTTTGCGCCGAAAATTGCGCATGCATAACGTTTTTCCAGAGGCGTAAGGCGGAGTAATACAAATTGGGAAGGACGTGGGCGTGTTACATTGAAATGAGCCGTGAATGCAAATGAAGGGCCGGCCGGCTCGTGCATGCGCGCTTGAAGGAGACCATGGTCAGCTCCGCTGTGCGCATGCTCACAACTCGGGAGCGGCGCAATCAGTGAAATTGGAAATGGACTAGGGCAACGTTGTGAACTACGCAAACAGCATAAATAGACAGAGACAAACGCACTTCCTTTGCAAAAGTACATCCCTTTGTTTCCCTTCCTATACAGCAAGGTGCTTTTGTTTATTAGCGTTTTGTTTATTTGTTTGTGACGTGTCTTTGAGATATTTGGGGACTGTTTTGCAGAGTGATTTTTGTCTTTTATGTGTTTTCTTTGTTGTTATTTTGTTTAAATTATATTTTTGCTGGGGCATTTTTTATTTTTGCTCGTCATTTATTTTATTTTTTTGGTTCTGTTTGTGTATGATTTTGGAATGTGGGGGTGATATTCCTGCGGGAAAAGGGGTGTCACCCTCATTTGTGGTGGAGAAGTGATCCCCAGGTCTGTGTGAATGGTGTATGAATGTACAGTGACATAATTGGAGCCGTGGTGTGGCGTTGCAGCTCACAAGTCCTGCATGGTGGACTGGTGCCAATCCAATGTGATGAGGATGTGGGGTGTGTGTGCTAGGGACCACAGTGGTATGCATGCATGCATTCTCATTGTGCCATGATTAATGTGTGTGTTTAACGTGCAAAGATGCATAATGTGAGCTGGCATGAGATGGGGTCATGAGATGGGGTCCCAGTGCATATGCAGAGTCACCTTGAAGGGAAAAGACAGGAGGATGTTAGTAGTGCATGTGCCCCTTGTGATGTGTGCATCATGGGGGGGACAGTCATGCCTGCCACCCATGTTACTCACTAAGCAGCCAGCTGTCCCCATACATGTTCTGTTCGAAATCTGTGGGGATCGGGCTCTGATTGTATATGTAGCTGTCATGGGTGTCATGGGTAGTGCCATGTGTTGGGCTGCTGATGTCCTCCTGCAAGGTTGTGGTAATTCCATGATGGCATGAGGGGTGAATCTGAAGATGCGAGCCACCTCAGAATCACTCATGCCAAAGATGTCTATGCATGTGTGATATATCAAGTGAAGAGTGAGGGGCTTGTATCAGATAAGAATATTGTATTAGATTAGATTAAATTGTAAAGTTTATATAAGCAAATAAAAATAAAATAAAAAAACATCTCCCGTGCCCTCCTTAGTGCCCTCCTCAGTGCCCTCATCCTTCTTTGTTCATCTAAAGTCAGTAGTATAGCTATGCGCGACGATGCCCCTGGCATGTTGGCATACAGATTGTTGTGCAACACGTGTGACTGCTGAGCTCCTCACTAACAGTGTTGCTTTATCTAACAAGTAGACTTTTTTTCTCTTTTATATGGTCTAATTTTAGACAGGACATTTTGCTGTTGCGCACACTGCGTAGCCTGCGCTGCCCTAACGTTCTTTTGTGGATCCCCGTAAGTCCCTCATTAGCATATTTGACTAGCAAATCAATGGTCTGTCTAGCGCACTTTTGCGCGGACGGATGCGCCAGTCTAACGAAATTACGCCGGACAAAAAAAAGTTGATTTTTTGCGTATCTCGTTCTGGGGATGCCGTGCATCGAAACACACGCGCACATTTCGACTTACGCCGCGCATCTCCTGTTGCGCAGGCGTAATCGCTCTGTGAATCTGGGCCATAGTATATATCCTGGCTTATTGAAAAACGATCAATTTTAAAAAACATTTTGCTCTCTGAAATAGAACTTTTAAATAACAATGCTGAATCTAACTACAGAGAGCTACAATGCACACAAGACCTGCAAGGTGCCCTGTTGGGAGCAGTTTGTAGCCAATGTAAGCCAATGTAAGGAGAGCTCTCACAGGTTTGCCTTTCCTGGATTAACTGTGGGTATAGGATCTATCGGTTGGATTGGATGGACTTGTGTCTTTTTGTAACATGACTAACTATGTAATAAATGCCATCAAACAAGACTGGTGCTTCCCCTGGCAGCCTTCCCCTGGCAGCCCTGTCACAGCCCATGCAGAAATCCAGCCCTGCATAGTGCTCTTCTCTTTTAATCACCAGGCTTAATGCCAGTTCTGCCACAAGCAATGATACAAAGTATTAGCACCAATGAAAGAATGGAGAAGTCAACAGAGCATGAGCTGTGGTCTACTATATACAATTAATGATACATACTACCCAATAACCAGGGCTGGCCTTAGGTGTTCAGGCGCCCTGTGCGAGCTAATCCTGTGGCGCCCCCCCCATCTTCACCCCTCGCCCCCTGGTCACCTTAACATACACAAAGAGGAAAAAAATATTGTAACAAATAATTTGATTTAATAACAGTTAATTTAAGTGCATGTGCAAACACTGCAATCTTATTTAAACATATTGGGCCAGATTCAGGAACAGTTAGGCTGGCGGATCCAGTGATCCGCCAGCCTAACTGTCACTTTGAGCCGGCGTTTTTGTTTTCTGTAACCAGAAAACAAGAAACGCCGGGTTGAAGCTCCGATGCGATCAGCGTAACTGAGTTTCGCCATCGCATCGTTACTTCAACTTAAAAATGGCTCCGGGGGCGTTCCCGCCGATTTCCGCTCAAAAAATATGTTAATGAGCGGAAATCGGCAATTCATGAGCGAATTCCGGCGCGACGCAATGACGGTACGACGTTTCCGGAAGCGATACGCGGCGCGAAGATATACCTACATGGGGTTGGAGTATCCTATGTTAGGTATAGGCGTCGTCATCGCGTCGGGAAAAAAAAAAAAAACGTTGCTTGCGTAAAAAGATCATGAATGGGAATGTGACGTCATTGACGTTCATTCACAGAATTTGGAGCATGCGCACGGGGATGCTTTGACACTCGACGCATGTGCAGTACGTTCGCGGCAGGATCGCGCTTAGTTTAAATACTACACGCCCCGTACCCGCCCAATTTGAATTCCGCCGGCTCATTTTCGTTACGCTGCCGCAACTTTAGGAGCAAGTGCTTCGTGAATGACAGCACTTGCTGCTAAAATTTCGGCAGAGTAACGTAAATGAGAAGCGTTACTCTGGAGCAAAGATGCTCCCATCTACCTGAATCTGGCCCATACTGTTCAATCTCCACACACATATAATACTGTATGAATAGTGGTATATTTGCACTTGAAAATGTGTTGTGCTAATATCCAATTTATAAACTCCTTTTGGAGTTAGATACGTTGGATATTAGCACAACACATTTTGGAATGGATTTACACCACTATTCATACAGTGACCTGACTACACTGACCTGTCCTGACTACACTGACCTGACCTGCATACACTGACCTGACCTTTATACACTGACTACACTGACCTGACCTGCATACACTGACTACACTGACCTGACTACACTGACCTGACCTGACCTGCATACACTGACCTGACCTGCATACACTGACTACACTGGCCTGACCTGCATACACTGACCTGACCTGCATACACTGACTACACTGACCTGACTACACTGACCTGACTACACTGACCTGACCTGCATACACTGACTACACTGACCTGACTACACTGACCTGACCTGCATACACTGACTACACTGACCTGACCTGCATGCACTGACTACACTGACCTGACCTGCATACACTGACCTGACCTGACCTGCATACACTGACCTGACTACACTGACCTGACCTGCATACACTGACTACACTGACCTGACTACACTGACCTGACCTGCATACACTGACTACACTGACCTGACCTGATCTGACTACACTGACCTGACTACACTGACCTGACCACACTGACCTGACCACACTGACCTGACTACACTGACCTGACCTGACTACACTGACCTGACCTGGCTACACTGACCTGACTACACTGACTACACTGACCTGACCTGACCTGCATACACTAACCTGACCACACTACACTGATCTGACTACACTGACCTGACTACACTGACCTGTCCTACATACATACACAATCACTGACATCACCTACCTCAGCCGTGGTGTGCGGCGCCGGCACGCCCAATGTGCCCATCATAGCAATGCAGCCAGGGAGGCTTAGGAGCCAAGGAGGAGAGCCGCCGAGCAGGAAGCGGGGATGTGGCGTGGCCCGGTGGGCAGCAGTGGTGTGCTCGTCATACATAGATATGCAGCCACTGCAGTCAGTCCATAGGAGGCACAGGAGCCGTGGAGAGCCTCCGAAACCGAGCAGGGATATCGCATGGCGCGCCAGGGGTGACAGAGAGAGAGAGAGGAGGGGGTGACAGAGAGAGAGAGAGGAGGGGGTGACAGAGAGAGAGAGGAGGGGGTGACAAAGAGAGAGAGAGAGCGAGATAGGAGGGGGTGACATAGAGATAGAGAGAGAGGAGGGGTTGACAGAGAGAGAGAGGAGGGGGTGACAGAGTGAGAGAGGGAAGGGGTGACAGAGAGAGAGAGAGAGGAGGGGGTGACACAGAGAGGGAGAGAGAGAGAGGAGGGGTGACACAGAGGGAGAGAGATAGAGAGGGAGGAGGGGGGTGACACAGAGAGGGAAAGAGAGAGAGAGAGGAGGGGGGTGACACAGAGAGGGAGAGAGAGAAGAGGGGGTGACACAGAGAGGGAGAGAGAGAGAGAGGAGGGGAGTGACACAGAGAGGCAGAGCAGGGGGGTGACACAGAGAGAGAGGAGGGGGTGACAGAGAGAGGGAGGGGATGACAGTGAGGGAGAGAGAGAGGAGGGGGTGACACAGAGAGCGAGAGAGAGAGAGGGGGGGGTGACACAGAGAGAGGAGGAGGGGTGACACAGAGAGAGGAGGGGGGTGACACAGAGAGAGGAGGGGGGGTGACACAGAGAGAGGAGGGGGGTGAAACAGAGAGAGGAGGGGGCTGACAGAGAGAGGAGGGGGGTGACAGAGAGAGAGGAGGGGGGGTGACACAGAGAGAGAGAGGAGGGGGTGACACAGAGAGAGGAGGGGGGGTGACACAGAGAGAGGAGGGGGGTGACACAGAGAGAGGAGGGGGGTGATTGACAGAAAGGGGGCTGACAGAGCAGATAAGACCGACCTTAGGGAGACACACAGCAGGCAGGAGCAGGCGCTCCGCGCGGCCAATCGCAGACCTTCATGTTGACTCATCGGTCAATCACGGGGCACGCGCTGGTCTCAGACACACAGCAGGTGGGAGCAGGCGTGCCGCTGTGCCAATCGCAGACCTTCTGGGCTCAGACCGCACCGCACAGTGTCAGTGACATGACACTGATACTGTAGCGGGCAAAGGATGCGCGGCGCCACTCCAGCCAGGGCCAGAGATCCGCTACCACTGGTCACATTGTGGTGGAATTTGTGCCCGGGTTTCCTCGAGCTGTGATGGCCGCACGGCGCCCCTGTTGTCCCTTGGCGCCCTGTGCGGCCGCACAGCTCGCACACCCCAAAGGCCGGCCCTGCCAATAACTAGTAGAAAGTGAGGAGCAGGGCATTGCTCTAGTCTCTGGTTACAAGCTTTTCTTGCTTAATGAATGGCTGTGCTTCATTGGAGATCTCAGGCTCCATGCACACTGGCTTAAAAAAACGTTGCTTTTACAGGAGTTTTGTGTTCTGCCCGTAGAAGCAGCTCAAAGTTATCCTAGGTGTCCATGCACATTAGGATGTTAAGAGGCATATTTTGAGTTTAACGTTTAGAGGCAGAAAAAAGAAAAAACTTCTGGTTCGCGTTTGTAATTGGAGCTTAGAGGCAGAAAAAATATAAAACTCTACTAAACTCATCTTAACTTTGTACAAAAAATGCTCTATATGAGTGTTTTTTTACTCCTGAGTGAACAGACGTTTTTTTAAGCTCAGTGTGCATGGAGCCTGATGCCTGGTACACACAACCTGTTTTCCCATCAGAAAAACTGTGATGAGAGCTTTTGGCCGGGAATTCCGAACAAGTGTATGCTCCATCGCACTTTTTCCGATGGGAAAACTGCCGGGAAAAAAAGAGAGCAGGATCTCTTTTTCCTGTCAGGAAAAATCCTAGCGGGAAAACCGTTTGTCTGTATGCTTTTCCAACTGGAAAAAAATGCGCATGCTCGGAGCAGTACAAAACAGATGTGCTTGTTCTGGTAAAACTAGCGTTCGTAATGAAGATAGCACATTCGTCACGCTGTAACAGACTGAAAAACACGAGGCTGAAAAGCGCGAATCGTCTCTCACCAAACTTTTACTAATGCAAGGATCAGCAAAAGCAGCCCAAAGGATGACGCCGTTGGTAATGAGTGCCGTCGTACATTTTGTACGTCACCATGCTTTGGACAAGCGGAATTTGGTCTGAGTGTGTGTACGCAAGACAAGCTTGGCCGGAATTCCGTTGGGAAAACCATTGGTTTTTTAATCCTTCAGGAAAACCAGTCTTGTGTACGTGGCGTTACTCTCTTTATCTACTTCAGCCCTCAAACCTGTATATTCCTTGTTGGCTAAAACAATTATAAAATGTTTGCAAATAACTTGGTAATTTCTGAACCACTTGCTTACTGGGCACTTATACCCCCCTCCTGCCCAGGTGATATTTCAGCTTCCGGCACTGCGTCGCTTTAACTGACAATTGTGCGGTCGTGCGACGTGGCTCCCAAACAAAATTGACGTCCTTTTTTCCCCACAAGTAGAGCTTTCTTTTGGTGGTATTTGATCACCTCTGCGGTTTTTATTTTTTGCGCTATAAACAAAAAAGAGCGACAATTTTGAAAAAAATACAATATTTTTTACTTGTTGCTATAATAAATATCCCAATTAAAAAAAAAAAAAAGTTTTTTTCTCAGTTTAGGGCGATGCGTATTCTTCTACATATTTTTGGTAAAAAAAAAAAAAAAAAATCGCAATAAGCGTCTGGTTTGCGCAAAATTTATAGTGCCTACAAAATAGGGGACAGAATTATTATTTTTTATTATTTTTTTTTTACTAGAAATGGCGGCGATCTGCGATTTTTATTGGGACTGCGACGTAATGGCGGACACATCGGACACTTTTGACACATTTTTGGCGTCATTCACATTTATACTGCGATCGGTGCTATAAAAATGCACTAATTACTGTATAAATGTGACTGGCATTGAAGGGGTTAACACTAGGGGGTGAGGAAGGGGTTAAATGTATTCCCTGCATAGTGTTCTAACTGTGGGGGGAGGGGGGGTGACTGGGGAGGTGACCGATCTGTGTCTCTATGTACAAGAGACACAGATCCGTCTCCTGCTCTCCAGAGACAGAACGCTGTCTCTGTGTAAAACGGCAATGAGAGATGATCTATGAGATCATCTCTCATTTGCCGCACAGATCGCATCGCAAACGGCCACTCTGATTGGCCGTTCGCGGCGATCTGTGATTGGCTGTGTCCAAGGGACACGGGCAACACAGTGTTTCCCCGCAGCGCGCTCTGGAGCGCGCGCCGGGAAGCAGCTAGTGACAAGCCGTCAATTGACGGCTTGTTGGCAATTTAGATCTGCGCTAGAGCCGTCATTCGGCTATAGCGCGGATCTCAAGTAGTTAAGATTAAAAAAGTAACACATACAATGCCAGATCCACAGACATGAGCGGATCTTTGTGCGGGCGTAGCGTATCTTCTTTTTGCTATGCCGCCGCAACTTAGAGAGGCAAGTGCCGTATTCTCAAAGCACTTACGTTGTAAGTTACGGCGGCGTAGCGTAAATGGGCCGGCGTAAGTGCGCGTAATTCAAAGTAGGCAGGTAGTGGGTGTGTTGTATGTAAATGAATCGTGACCGCACGTAAATGACGCGCCAAACGGATGACGCATGCGCGAAGCCATGTTTTCCGGCGTATCTTGCTTTGAGAATCGGCGCACATTTGAAATTACGGTGGCGTATCTGGAGATACACCGGCCTAATTCCTTTGTGGATCTGGGCCACAGTATGTATTTATTTAAATTTTTTCAACAATTAATTTATTTGTAATGCAATGTATAGACAAAAAAAAGAGCATTTTCTGCTTTGTGTTTAAAAAAAAAGTGTTACTGTAGATACATTGTATAAACACAATTTTATATTTTGTCCTGTTTGTAATGATACTAACGTTTAATTTCTGCTACATAAGATTGCAAAGTTGTTTGCAAATGGAAAAATTGCTTCTTTTTTTTTTTTTTTCTGTGTTGTGTATTTAGGTATTTCAGGAAAGCTTTGTTTAATGGCCCATACACACACACTATTTCAATGTGTTAGTACACATGCATTAACAAGCATTATGCCTCTTGTTAACGTATTTCCTCAAGGCAACCCATTGATTTAAACAGGCTGCCTAATGCACCAAACAAAAAAGCAGCAGGTAGCATTTCTGATAGCACATTGCATGTAGGTGTGTTTTTGTGTGTTGCGCTGTACTGCAATTGGTGTTCATTGGCAAGGTGCGTTGGAGTGTAATTCGGAATAAATTGCATCACACCAGCACACATTACTTCAGCACAGTAACGTGAAATACATCTGAATTTAATGTTTTGATGGGAATATTATCATGTGTTAAAATGAAAAACATTATTAATATAAATAGTTTAGTCAGTTGATGGCACAAGTTGCCAGTTCTCTGAAGAAATATTTCTTTTTAAATCAATATAAAATATGTAACAAATTTGCCCAGTAAAGTTTAGATTTTTGGGGTAAATTACTTTATATTACTATTATTTTTTTTGTCATTTATTAGGTGTTTTAAATGTGAGTTGAGACTTCTACTTATTAGAATTTGCTGTCTTCTCAAAATAACGCAACACACAGCCATTAATGTCTAAGCCACTGGCAACAAAAGTGAGTATACCCCAAGTGAAAATGTCCAAGTTGAACCCAATTAGCCATTTTACTTCCCCGGTGTAATGTGACTCGTTGGGCCCTGTACACACGACCAGACATGTCCGAGGAAACATGTCCGACGGACCATTTCCATCGGACAAGGCTGAATTGTCTGTTGGTCTGATGTGCGTACACATCATCGGACCAAAATCCCCTCGGACCAGAACGCGGTGACGTAGAACACAATGACGTGATGAAAAAACGAAGTTCAGTGCTTCCAAGCATGCGTCGACTTGATTCTGCGCATGCGGGGGATTTTGGTCCGATGGTTTGTGTACTAACCATGTTTTCAAGCATGTTTGGAAATTTTTGTCCGCTGGAAAACGGTCCGATAGGCCGTACACACGATCAAACTTGTCCGCTGAAACTGGTCTGAAATTTGGTGTTATCGCTCTCACTCTCTCATACAGGTCACTGGAAGGTCAACATGGCACCTCATGGCAAAATTGACACTTTACATAAAGATAGTCTAGGCTATAATAAAATTGCCAACACCCTGAAACTGAGCTGCAGCATTGCTGCAGAGGTTTAAGGGGTGGGGGGGTCAGCCTGTTGATGTTCAGATCATATGCTGCACACTGCATCAAAATTGGTCCGCATGGCTGTCGTCCTCTTGTGAAGATGATGCACAAGAAAGCCTGCATTTTGCTGAAGACAAGCAGACTAAGGACATAGATTACTGGAACCACGTACAAAGTACAAAGACAAGTGTGTCTTGCCTACAGTTAAGCATGGTGGTGGGAGTGTCATGGTCTGAGGCTGCATGAGTGCTGCCAACACTGGGGAGCTACAGTTCATTGAGGGAACCATGAATGCCAATATGTACTGTGACATACTGAAGCAGAGCTGGCAACAAAAGTGAGTACACCCCTAAGTGCAAATGTCCAAATTGGGCACAATTGCTCTCATTCTTTCATACTGGTCACTGGAAGTTCCACATGGAATCTCATGGCATAGAACTCTCTGAGGATCTGAAAAAATAATTGCTGCTCTACATAAAGATGGCTTAGGCTATAAGGAGATTGCCAATATCCTGAAACTGAGCTGCAGCATGGTAGCCAAGACCATACAGTGGTTTAACAGGACATGTTCCACTCAAAGAAGTTAAGTGCACATGCTCAGCATCATATCCAGAGGTTGTTTTGGGGAAAAAGATGTATGAGTGCTGCCAGCATTGCTGAAGAGGTTAAAGGGGTGGTGGGTCAGCCTATCAGTGCTCAGACCATACACCACACACTGCATAAAATTGGTCTGCATGGCTGGTGTCTCAGAAGGAAGCCTCTTCTGAAGATGATCCACAGGAAAGCCCACAAACAGTTTGCTCAAGACAAGCAGATTAAGGACATGGATTACTTAAGGACATTACCATGGCCTATGGCATGATGAGACCAAAATAAACGTATTTGGTTCAGATGTTGTAAGCGTGTGTAGCAGCAACCAGGTGAGGAGTACAAAGACAAGTGTCTTGCCTACAGTCAAGCATGGTGGTGGGAGTGTCACTGGAAAGCTACAGTTCATTGAAGGTACCATGAATGCCAACATGTACCGTGAAATACTGAAGCCGGTCATGATAATCACTTCCCTTCGGAGACAGGGCCACGGGGCAGTATTCCAACATAATAACGATCCAAAACGTACCTCCAAGATGACCACTGCCTTGCTAAAGAGGCTGAGGGTAAAGCTGATGGACTGGTGAGCCATATCTCCAGACCCAAACCCTATTGAGCATCTGTGGGGCATCCTCAAACAGAAGGTGGAGGAGCACAAGGTCTCTAACATCCACCAGCTCTGTGATGTCATCATGGAGGAGTGGAAGAGGACTCCAGTGGCAACCTGTGAAGCTCTGGTGAACTCCATGCCAAAGAGGGTTAAGGCAGTGCTGGAAAATAATGGTGGCCGCATAAGATATTGACACTTTGGGCCCAATTTGGACATTTTCACTTAGGGGTCACTTACTTTTGTTGCCAGTGGTTTAGACATTAATGGCTGTGTGTTGAGTTATTTTGAGGGGATAGCATTTTTATACTATTATACAAGATGTACACTCACTACTTTACATCATAGCAAAGTATAATTTCTGAAGTGTTGTCATATAAAAAGGTATAATAAAATATTTACAAAAATGCAAGGGTGTACTCACTTTTGTGTGTGTGTGTGTGTGTGTATATATATATATATATATATATATATATATATACACTGTATAGTTATTTAGATATATATATATATATATATATATATATATATATAAGAAGGCCAGTATGGTGGCCTGAGTTTATGGGAGGAGCCCGGAGGGTATTTAAGCAGCCCACTCACACATGCTCTTTGTCGGTTCAGTGTGCAGTACTACACGTCACTGGGCCGACTCTTCCCAGCTCACCTCATGTCCGTGAGTCTGCGCATTCAATCGCATTCGTCATCGCAATCGCTTTGTGGCTTCTCCCTTCATGGTCTTCGCCGGCGGTTCCCGCTTACTGTCGCAGGTTGTATTCAAACCTTTTCGTATCATGTGCAATCTTGCAATTCGTTATGATTCCTATCCTGCATTTCTTTTGGAAAAAAAAAAAAAATCTGCCTCTGAGTTAATGTTGCTTATGTTCCAACATCATTCGGCTCAGGCGTAGTACATTTGTAACTTCCTCATGCCAAACATACGATTCATTTGTAAATCCATTTGGAGATTAGCATGTGTTTGTATGGGTTCTTTGGCAGATTGAGGTGGTAATTGGACTCACATGGTGCCTTGTCTGCACTTGATTAGCCTGGGGGGATGGGTGGTTGGTAGGTGTTCGGTTTCAAAGCAAGGGGTAGCATACACTCTACAACCAAATCGTATCAGATTCGTTCAATACTCCTTACTACCGATTCGTATCGAATTTGTTTCATGCATTTTTACAACCGTTTTGTATCAGATACATTGCATGCTTTCTACCGTTGTCATTCATTGTTCCCCATGCCGTGTGTTTTTAGTTCCCGCAGCGGAACTTACGAATTGTTTGTACACGGTTCCTCTCTCTCATTTATTTACCAAAGTTATTGCCTGTGCGTCATGCATGGCGCCACACCACACTCTTCGGATGTGTTGCACATCCACTCCAGTCCAAAGCAAACCCAGTCGCACGTTCACTGTCCCAGGTAGGATTCGTTAGCTTGTTTGTCACGTCAAATTTGTGGCCACTCATGGTGTCACCCGTACCATATGTTTGCTTCCCGCAGTGGAGCTTACAAAGCATTGATACGCACTTCTCGTGTTCTATTTTCTACACCAAACCTCATTGTTTTGCCCCATGCACGGCATCACGCTACACCTTCCCGACATGTTTCACTCCAGCCACAGTCCGCCGCAAACTCACTTGCATGGCCCACTGTCGCAAGTAAGATTTGTTATTACATTCTTTATGTCCTATCAATTTGCTACCATTTGTTGTCTCCCATATCGTTCATTAGTGGCCCCTACGGAACCACGATTCAAACAGGCGTTGTCCTTCTACCTTATACTGCTTGCTTAAGGTACAAACAAACCAGGTGTTTCTATCCTTTCTCAGTAACCCAATTCTTATTGATTGAGACCACTCATGGTGTCTCGCAATACCGTCTCGAGCAACCTCCCACTCATCAAAGACCTTTGTGACCACGCAGTCTCGCCCCAGCAACATGGCATTCATTGAGACCCTTGCAGCCAGAAAAATGGGTGTTTTTCAGCCACCCCTGATCTCTCCTCTATGTTATCTTATCAGTACATGTACACAGGATCATTTATAGTAATTTCTAGGCAGTTGAGTTCAGAAACCTTTTCATGCATTTTTACAACCGTTTTGTATCAGATACATTGCATGCTTTCTACCGTTGTCATTCATTGTTCCCCATGCCGTGTGTTTTTAGTTCCCGCAGCGGAACTTACGAATTGTTTGTACACGGTTCCTCTCTCTCATTTATAGTAATTTCTAGGCAGTTGAGTTCAGAAACCTTCTCGAAAAAAAAAAATTGGGTTCAGACGGCATTCGAAACGCCGATGCCTGTAACAGCTTGTAAACACAGCCACATGTGGTAACTCATGTTTACCAGCATTTCATTTACAGTCGTTTTTATAAAAAAAAAAAAAAAGGGGGGAATATTGTCTCAGCAACTTGACACTCATTTGAGACCCTTGCAAAATGTAATATCATCTCAGCTACCTCACACTCGTCTAGACCTTTGCAACCACACAATCTTGTCTCAGCAACCTAACGCCCGTTCAGACCTTTGCAGCCATACAAAGTCGTCTTAGCAAACTGACACTCATTTGACACCATTGCAAACGCAATATCGTCTCAGCAACCTGACACCCGTTCAGACCTTTGCAGCCATACATAGTCATCTCAGCAGCCCGACACTCACTTGAGACCATTGCAAACGCAACATCGTCTCAGCAACCCCTCACTTGTTGAGACCCGTGCAACCACACAAGGCCATCTCAAAACAAACCTCGTAATCATCGAGACCTTTGCAACCACGCAATATCGTCTCAGCAAACCAGACTGAGACCCTTGCAACCACACAATATTGTCTGCAGCAGTATAAAACACTTTGCAGCATGCACCTACGTGCAAACCCGAATACAAACTAAACTTGCAAACACACCTCAGTGACAATCAGCCAAACAAACACACAGTGGCACCCAGTTGGCCATTCATCTTTAGTGGCACGCGGGCCACTCATCTTTTCCCTGTCTTTTTCCCTGCAGTTAGTTCAGGTTTCCATCCAGCACCAGCGTGTGCACGTTGGTCTGCGAGTGCACGTTGGTCTGCGAGTTCACGTTGGTCAGCGAGTGCACGTTGGTCAGCGAGTGCACGTTGGTCAGCGAGTGCACGTTGGTCAGCGAGTGCACGTTGGTCAGCGAGTGCACATTGGTCAGCGAGTGCACATTGGTCAGCGAGTGCACGTTGGTCAGCGAGTGCACGTTGGTCAGTGAGTGCACGTATATCATCTTGTTGAGCACCTGTGTATTGTCTTGATTTTCTCACACCAATGCAAGATTCAGTCCAAGTTCTTAAACTAGACCAAGCATCAGTAGCAGACTTAGTTATGTGGGACAACTTCCCCACCTGATAGAACAGCATTTCAATCTTCATCCCGGCAGTGTCAGCCGAGCCACCACAGGCTTTTGCGTGCATTTTTCGTCCGCCACTGGTTCTCCAAACCTTGGCCCCCAGAAATTCTCTTAAATTTCTGCTTCACCCAGTCTTCATCACGTCTCGTGCTGTACCCCATTGTGGCAGCTGCCCAGGTTTGGGGCCACACTTGAACTGGACAGACAGTGTTCTTCACCACAGACAATCAGGCCACAGCCGACTTCATCAATTAAGGTAGATCAAGCCTCTCCCCATCACGTCCTTCCTGCGCAGGCTCGCGCAGCTGTCACTCCGTCACCAGTTTAATATCTTCTGTAGTCATATTCCAGGCAAATGCAAAATCGCAGCTGATGCTCTGTCCCATTCTAACCTTATTTGTTTTTCCAGCAAGAGCCTGGAGCTGACCCAATAACCATCCCTGTCCCACCCTGGTCATTGCTGACGATGGACTGAAGTAGCATCTCACCAACTCAACCCAGCTTATTAACTCCTTGGCACGCAACACACTGAAGGCCTAATAAACTGCTTGGAATACTAACTGCTAATTTTTGGCCACTTGCCTCGGAGCAGCAATAGGCAACGTTAGACACGTCCTAGCCTTCATATCGTATTGCCACACGCAGCTGACCCTTTCTCACAATACTATCACGCCATATCTAGATGGCGTCCAGCATTTCCTGTCCCTGCAGGACCCAGTAAACTGTCAGTATTCTCGAGCCCATGCAGTCAAGTCCCTCCTACAGAGCATACAGAAGCACCAACCTGTAGTCAGTAGCAAGCGCCTAACTTTCAAGAGTGCCCTCTTTAGGCACATGTCTGAAATCCTTACTCGTTCCCCATTTAGGGCCTTGCCCAGCATAGTCATCCTAGCAGCCATCTACCAGGCCTTCTACGGTTCCCTACGGCCTAGTGAATTTACAATCAGTGGCTCCGGCAGTCAGACACTGCTCCGACGCCACCCGACTCGCTTTCAAACCCCTACACTCTCAGTCTGCAAACGCAACAAACCAGCCCCGGGGGTTGACATCAACCTGTTTCAGACTAACAATGCCTGACGCCCAGTGACGGTGCTCGACCGACTACTGCTCCATCTACCCAGCCAATCTGATGGTAGCTTGTTGCTACCCTTTCTAAACCAGCTTCCAGAGTGGCAGCCAGTTTGTCAAGCATGTCAGAATCCTAAGCAACTTGGGCTTCAAATCCCAGTCTGTTCTCAGGACATTCTTTCCGAATTAGAGCAGCCTCAACTGCCTCACAACGGAGTACCAGACCACGTAATCAAGACACCAGGCTGATGGGAAGTCTCCTTGTTTTGCCACATACATCCCAAATCCTCAGGAAGAAATGGCACAAGCCTTTACCAAGCTGGCTCAATAAATACAAGAAATCAATATAAGCTATTTCCCTATCTGAGTCTTTTGCCCCCTTTTCTTGGCATACTGACCAGACCACCAAGGCACACTTCAGATCTATTTATATTGTAAGTCTTGTCGCGTGTTTATGTGATCCACATCACTCTCGGTCAGAGGGCCACGACCATAAATAAGAAGGCCACTATGGTGGCCTGAGTTTATGGGAGGAGCCCGGAGGGTATTTAAGCAGCCCACTCACACATGCTCTTTGTCGGTTCAGTGTGCAGTACTACACGTCACTGGGCCGACTCTTCCCAGCTCACCTCATGTCCGTGAGTCTGCGCATTCAATCGCATTCAACACCCCCCCGCCCTTCCCTTTTTCAGGGCACTTCTCAGCATATCCTTCTTCAAATAACTACCCATTACTTACTTTGGGTATGCCCCCTTTTCTTGGCATACTGAACAGACCACCAAGGCACACTTCAGATCTATTTATATTGTAAGTCTTGTCGCGTGTTTATGTGATCCACATCACTCTCGGTCAGAGGGCCACGACCATAAATATATACATACATACATACACACATACATACATACATACATACACACACACACATGCATGCATGCGTGTTTAAGCTTTTAGGTGAACACCCTAATAGGGGGTCAAACACGACTTGCACTCTGTGCAAACACACCCTCCAGGGAATACTTAGTAATGTATGCGTTCCTTCCACTGTGCTGCTTGAAATCTTAATCCATGTTTACTCTCCGGTAACGCCATTTCCTGGTGCCTACCCATGGCAGCATACCAATGGTCATGGCTCCGCCCCCGACTGACCCACAGGACCACTTAACTCTCTAATAAAAGGACGCTGTACTCCCATTCTGGCATTCTTTTTTCTGTCCTCATCCCCGCAGGATCACGATCAGCCTTACCTCACCGTCTCATGGTGTAACCATTGCAGGTTCATGCTCTCCTGCAGGATGGAGTCCTATGGCTTGGGTTGCTAAAGGCACCAGATAAGTATAGGAGCCTTGTTTTTCTGTGGGTCTTTTTCATGGCATGTATGACCACTAGGGGCTGCACTTTCCCTCATGTGGGTGATAGGCTGGCGGTCCTATGCGGCAGTATGGGCAGGGACAGGTCAGGTCGAGGCAGGCCGCTCTGTCTATCAGGAGGAATGAGCTCCTTCTTCCCATCATGTCAGCAGAGTCTGAGGGCCGAGGATTAGCCTCCTCCATAGCGGGGGGGCGCTTCGCGCGCGTCAGGTGACTCAGCCTCATACTGTCTGGGGGCGGAGCGTCATCGGCGCGGCGGCGCATGCGCAGTAGAAGCGCGGCGGCCATCTTGGTACACCTCACACATATAAACAGCCTCACTCTCTCATTTGAGGTCAGGCTGTTAGGGAATCAGCACACGTTTGCTCTCTCTCTCCCTCTCACTCCACCTGCTGGATATTACTATGGATCCCTGCCAAGGTAAGCTCAGTGCTAAGATGTCTTAAAAAAAAAAAAAGGAGTTAGTTAGATGTTTTTGCTTGCAAATGGTTCATGGTATGTTATGCTTCCTTCCTTTATAGTAAATCTAGGAAAAACAAATAAAGAAATTATAGTGATGTGTATTTAGGTATATATATGTATATATATATATATATGTGTATATACATATATATATATATATATATATATATATATATATATATATATACAGTATATATTTTTCATTCGTCCTATTATAGTGCAAAGGTACATAATAGTAATTTCAATATTTTTAAATATTTACCCATAGCTGCCCAGGACATAGCCATGCCGCTCCAAAAAGATCCTCATCATCCCATTAGGTAAGGGCTGCTACTAATAGGTAAGTGGAGGAAATAAAGAGCACATCAAGGGGCTGACAGCCTTTATGGTTTCTGTCTCCACAGCCCGCAACGAGAATCATCACGCAGATCCTCCCGTGACAGAGGCTCATACAATCACAGAAACTCTAGCCACTCTCATGCGTCAGGCCATAAATCTAGTAGCCGTCAGAGCTCTTCCCGTCACACTTCCTCTAAGCCAGGAAAAGATGATTGTTGGGTATGTGGCAGGAAGGCCCTACCTGGGAAGCTAGCCTGTGGTCAATGCCTTTTGGAAGCTACAGTACAAAGACAAGAGCCGGCAAGTTCTATTAAAGACCTGATTAAGGAATCCATCAGGGAAATGGCCGCATCACAGGCTTTCTCCCCCGCTGCTGGGGGGGAGACCGCAGAGGGAAGCACCTCAGACGAGGACGCAGCCACGGTAGAGGAAGAGTTTGCACTCTTTAATTTTGACCTAGTGGAACCTTTTGTAATGGCGGTCAAAGATGCCATCCAATGGGAGGAGGATCCTGAGCCCCCCTCCAAGGCGAAGAAATATTTCCCTCAGCTGACAAAGAAGGTCTCATACTTTCCCTTGATGGAGGAGATCAAGGCAATAATTTTAGGAGAATGGCAAAAGGTGGATAGGAGACCTGTGGCCTTTATCCGTCTCCAAAAATTATATCCATTGGCCGAATCAGACAGCAGTCTCTTTGATTCCATCCCACCGGTTGACGCCTCAGTGATGAGGCTAGCAAAAAATATGACCCTCCCTTTAGAAGACGCGGTCTCATTTAGGGACGTCTTGGATCGAAGGATCGACACAGACCTCAAAAAGATGTATCAAGCAACCGGGGGGGCTTGCAAGCCGGCGGTAGCCCTATCGTCCGTTTCTAGAGCCTCCAGGGTTTGGCTGGATAACATCGAAACAGCCCTTAGGGCGGGCATAGACATTGAGGAAGTCATCAAAGCATTGGATGAGTTAACATTGGCCTCGGACTTTATGGCTGAAGCAGCCATAGACGTCCTAAGATGTTCAGCTAGGGCCATGCTTTTTTCTATCACGGCCAGGAGGGCACTATGGTTGAAACCTTGGGCAGCTGACCCATCCTCGAAGCAATCATGGTGTCGCATCCCCTACGATGGCAAAGCACTGTTTGGGGAAAAGATGGACACCGCAATTTCCAGAGTCACAGGGGGGAAAAGTGGTTTGATCCCCCAAGACAGAAGTAGAAGGAAAAGATTCGCTCCTAGGCCGGCCGGCCAGCAAAGAGGAAGGGACTCAAGGTCCTACCGCCCAGGCAGAGAATACAGAAGGGGTGTTTACGGGCTTGGTCCTTGGGTGTTGGAGGTGAATACATGTGACGGGAAACGGCAAGGGCGTTCTACTGTCATTTCTTGCGTATGGCGTCCACTCTTCTTGCACAGCTAACATTGCTGCCACATTCTTTAGTTCTACCGTCCTAAACTTACTGCGTCAAACTCTCCCAGACCATCCTCGCTACATGCTTGTCCCCAACCTGGACCTCTGCTCTTTCAAATACAAAGATTACTTTCTTTGGAATTCTTAGCTTCTAGCTCGTTCTCATTTCAGCGCTATTTATGAGACTAAGGCTTGGACCTCTTTGCCACTTACTTAAACATATCTTTCAGTAATTTGGAAGCTCGTGTGCCAGTCTGTGTTACTTTTCTTTTACAACTATATCCTATGCTATTTCAGAAACTACGTTCTTTGTCTTCTTGCTGTACATCATTCTTTTGCACTCCGTACTATTTGGAAATCCGCCTTGTCTCCCTATCTCGGTTAGGTATACTGTACATATTTTTCTGGTTCACTACTGCTTGCTTTCTTTCTTCAAACCTTTCCTTTTTATCCATCACTTTGCTCCGGAGCTCGGGACTTGAACTATCTAGCCTCTGACCTTTACAACACCAAATAAGTCCTTTTTGCTCACTTGGGCAAGGTTTCATCCTTTTCTGAACTTAGAGAAGGATGCCAACTGGTTCCATCGCAGCCCATGACTTTTCAGAAGCCCTCTTTCTGCACCCAATAGGGGCTACCTTCTTTTGAATTCCTCTACTCGGCAAATAGGGCCCAATGTGCACTAATCCCCGAAGATGACCATCATAGGGGCCACTGGAAACGCCGCTTCCTACTAATGGATCTGCTGGCGTTGTGCTGCTCAATTCTTTCCGGCACAATGGGGCTTTAGAAACTGTACTTACAATCTCCAGCATGCAATTCCACTCTAATGTGGAGACACTATCTTTTGCTCTACTCTTAGCTCTTGCCCTAGGTCCAAGTCCTTGACTCCTAAACGCTCGTAATAGATCCGACTTAACCAACTCTTTAGTAAGAGTAGACTGTAAGCTCTCTAATAACTTCGACTCTAAACACTGCATACAAGTTTAGGTTGAGATTGAACTAATAGCTCTCGTTTTGGTTACAATTGGTTGTTTCTTGTCAATCTTGACAACTATACTGTTGATCTTCCGAACTTGCTGCTCCACTAGCACTCCTCAGAGGGAGGATTCTTGGCTTTGCGTCAATCTTAGTACTGTACGATGTCCGTTGACTTTTCCTCTATGTTCTTACTTCTCAGTGCTATCTCTTCCAACATCAAGAAACTCCGTCTTATTTTTCAACTCTTTCCTTATGGTCTATCAGTAGATGCCAAAGCTCTGATAAAACTTTCCTCTTTCGCTGGCTTGTTGGCCTTTGTTCTTTGGCCATACTCCATAACTTACGTTATTCAACTCTTCGATCTCTTGCTATACTTGAAAGACTCGACAACGAGGTTCTTACGTGTGGTCGAGTACTCACGTCTTTGTGGGACTACTATAACCTGCACTCTCTCCTGCTTAGTTGGCTCTACTTTTGCTGTCTCGTTTTTCTTCTACTTCAGAGCTCTTCTTTAACAGTCGCTCTCTCATACCTGTAAAGAACTCTATTCCCAACTCCTGATTGCGAGCCTATAACAATATCTTGCTTCTGGAAACTAGGGCAAGTTGTTCTCACACGTCCTGTACCTCGGCACTCTCCTTTCGTAACTCGCCTTGCTGCAGGTATTCGCTTGAAGTTCCACTTCTTACCTCCTCTGTTTTATACCATCTTTTTTAATTGAGCCTATTGCCTCTGAACTCTCCGTGCTTTGGCCTCTAAATCTTAGATTGCTCTATACACTAACTTTGCCTGGTAGACTTTAACTGTTCTCCTGGTATTTTCAATTCAACTAGACAGCACTTTAAGAACTTATAGTAGCTCTTATTTTATCTGGAAGCATTCATAAGTACGTTGGACTTCTGTTTTTGTTTCTCCTATACCTTTGTGTGTTAGAGTGAATTACTGTGAAACGCATATTGTTTACGTTAATAACTTTTCAGGTTGTGATCCTACTATTATACGAAATTCTGACTGAGTACACTTAACTACTTTCTGCTTAGTTTCTTCCACCACGTTTGCGACGTTCGCTATACCTTCCACCTTCCTAGCTTCCGCCTTCCGCTTCCGACCTGAGCTGACTAAAGCTATTCAAACTTATTCACTACTTTACTCTCGTTCCCTTCTTTCTACTCTTTGAGTTTGGGGTAGTCTCACCTCTGTGTGGATTACCTCCTGGGATCTGTGTCTAAACTCCTCAGTATATACTAGCTTCACTCTCCTGGCCTAAGTTTAAGCTGTATTAACTCCATAGGTGCTGCTTCCCATTTCTCTCATACCTGGTACTCGTCTCCTTGCTGGTCCAAATCTCTCGTGGTATCTTTTTGCCCCTACTTTTCATGACAGGCTTTATGCCTTATGAGGTCTAGATGCCCTCAAAAGACTTGTTCTACTCAACTCCTACATATTCCACTTCCAAGTCTTAATACTAGTTTTGAGCGCTTTTGGGGGGTTAGGCCTACTAACTCCTTCTTGTGTCAACTTTTCCGGGCTTACTGTGAACATCTCTCTCTATCAAACCGTCTCCACTCTCGGTCTGGCTATTTACAAAGTGCTTCTAGTTTCGCTCTCTGCTTGGTATGCATATTTCTGATTAGACCTACTGCTGCTGGAAATGTAGCTAGCGAGATCATTGATGCAAACCACTTATATAGTGTACTTGGAGGTGACTTTCTATTCAATTGCATTCTAAGCTACCCTCTTTGTCTCTAGCCGCTGGGCCTGACCTTTTACTCTACTCTGTTTTTGCTCATTTCTCTTCCACTCAGTTTCTTAGATCTCCTTACTTGGACTCTCCGTTTGGCAGCCACGTATCTGCACATGTGGTCTGGGCCTATGCGTGCAAGGCTCTCAGACTCCATAGTCCTTGACCGCTCTTTGGGCTGTTTTTCATAATGGGCACTAGTGCTTCGAAAACAGACCAATATAACATTCCCTGACTTCTACTTCTTTTTCTTTGACTGTTTAGACTTCTTTCCCTTAAGGATTTTAGCTTGCCCGCATCAAGCTGCTACTATGCTTACTAACTTGAACTTTGTGAACTCTCTACCGCTAGTCAGCTGCTGGCGCCTGTACCTTTTCAGTCTCACCCCTAGAGACTCAACCTTTTCCATCTTTCCTCCTACTCTTCCCAATGGCCCCTATCGTCTACTCTCTCCACTACTTGTAGCTCTACTCTATCTGCTTGCCTAGTCTTCTGTGTTTACGCAGTTTCTCTCTCTGGTAAGTCTCATGTTGTCTCCCAATCTCATGTCCTTTGTATCTTTCTCATAACCCTGTAATCATACGCTTATCTTTTTCTTGCTACATAGTTATTTCTCCTAACTCTACTTGTTTTCTAAACTCAGAGCTTTCTCCTCAGCTTGACACGATTACTCTGTTTACTACATGGCTAACTTCCTTCTGCGCACTTTCTTTGACTCCTTTCTTTTATTAGTCTAGGAGATCCCGCAAAGGTTCTCACGCCGGACCGAAAACTCCTCCCAATTACTGTGATACTCAGCTCTGTACTTTCTATCTTATGTTACTTTTTAGCAAACTGGTCTTCATGTAAGTGGGTGACAGCTCTTGTACGGATATCGCTTTCTCCTCTTGTCGCACTTTATAAGTATTATGTCGATAAGTATGATAGCTGGGATAAAACTGCATGTCCTGCTCTGTCTCGATGCTTGTTATGTGCGACGCACTTTGCACTATCTTGCACTGCTTTTTTACTAATGTCATGCCACAGGCATTCTCATCGTGCATTTCCTATTTGACCCTTTTCGTATTCCCCTTGCTTAATTCCTCTCGTACTACCGACTTGTCGTTCGACTTTATTGTTGCAACTTGACTACTTTATTGAGAACTAACTGTATACCACTCTACTGCAAAAACTTTACTCTGTCTACTTCTTCAAACGTGTAGTAGGACTAGAAGGTTCTTCTACTACATTCAGTGCTCTTTATCCTATAATTTACTTGGTGACTTTACACTTTCTGGTGTCAACTCCAACTTATAATCTCTTCACTTCTCCTCTCATTTGTGAGAACTTATTTTACTCCTTCCATGCTTGGTCTATCGCTTTTCTCATCAAAACTTTAAATGGTGAATGACTGTTCCTCTCTTCTTCAGTCTCAGAATATATTTCTTATTTACACATGCTCGGTTACTTAGTACTGTATGTTGTCTAGCCTGTTAAATTCTATCCGTCACACATCTGGCTTCCCAGCTGCCTACAACTATCCTGGCTAATGACCCTGGCTTTGACTATTAACCTTTTTCTTCGATTCAAGGCCACTAGGGGGCTTCGTGCAGCGAATGGGTTTTTGGTCTTTCTTGGCACACTGCTTTTAAGTACTACACTAGACTCGGTGACCTACGGGGCACTTTTTAGACCGGCCGTTTTTGTTTCCCTGTTATACTTTTGTCGTTTCTATGTCTGAACAAGCTTATTACTCACACGCTCCTTCACTCTCTTCTCATCTACAGGAGGTAGAACATTGGGTGGGGTGTGAACCACGTCACAAATAATTTACAGTATCTCTGCAGACTGAGGTATTCCAGTCTGGGCAGCGCGATCTTGCGGCTTTCTAATGACTCGTTGGCAAGATCCACATGAGTACTTAGTCACAGTGAGGCATTCACTCCTGTCTCCTGGACTTTGAGCTTCTCTTTCTTTTGTTATTTTTTCACTAATTTTCTCAGGGGTATTCTGAGTATCTTTTTTTTTTCTTCATTCTCCTTTCTCTCATTCAGGCTATAGGCTTATATAAGACAATGTGAGTCCTCCACTACGGACTTACTTGTGTTCTCTATGCCACTCGTCTACGTTCTCTTACTATGGACATCTTGTGTACTGCGTCAGCTTCTAACTTTCCTCTCATTCAGATGGTCTTATATGCATCTTTGGTTAGGCTTAACTCCGGCCTACTTTCCTGACCATCAGTTTCTTTATCGGTCTACATAGTTAATTTCTTTGCCCTACGTCTTATAGACAGTTTTTTTACTGTCTTGGGGGGCAAAGTTGGAAAAATATGAACTCTCTCGAAGCTCTATTCTTGCGCTCTTAACAACTTGGGGCCTGTGAACCGACTAGTAATTTGTAAGGGAACCAGCTTCCTACTTTTGAGGTGGCCCAACTGAAGTTTATGACTTGCCCATGTGATCCTGGGCTTTGTCAATTGTGCCTTGTCTCACTATTAGCTTTGGATTCTCTCTAGGAGCATCTTGACTCTAACTTCTTTTGAACCTTTGGTACCTCTTCTTTTACTAGTCCTTTCTTTTTTCTTGCTCTCTCCTGAACCACTTTTATCACAAAGTCTGGAGATCAACTCTACCTTTACTCCTATCTCACCTTGACTTTACAGAGTGGCTGTATGTGCCTGTATACGGCAACACCTCTCTTAATATGGCTTCCTGAGTCTGACCTCACAGGCTTTTTGAGCTGGTGCTGATCCATGGGCAAAGTTCTGAAGTAGCTTTCCAATCGCTCTTCCTTCCTCGGTGCCATCCCCGAGGTCCTTTCCAAGCTTACCACCCTGCCCCTGCCAGAGAAACCCTAAGGTGTAATTCATGTCTCAGGCTTCCTTTCTCCGACTGGGGAAACCCAAACCCACAACATCTACAGGGGAGGGCCAGAAGTCCTTTTGACTCCCTAACCACCCAGACCGGGCCTGTGGGAGCAAGGCTCAAATCCTTCGCACAGGTTAGGGTGGAAGAGTGCACCGATTCTTGGGTAGTGTCTACCATCCTCCAGGGACATTTTTGGAGATTCAAAAGCCGCCCACCACCATTTTCTCTACAAAGTACAAAGATCCCGGCTTCCAAATGGAAAAGGGAAGCTTTGTTCCAGTACATTCAGAGACTGTTGCAGCAGGAGGCAGTCCTCCCGGTCTCAGCATCAGAGGCAGGTTCGGGATTCTTTTCTCCCGTCTTTTTAATCCCCAAGAAGACGGGAGGATGGAGACCCGTGCTGGATCTGAAGAGATTAAACAAATATATCCGCTTAGAACATTTCAAAATGGAGTCACTGAATACAGTCATCTTGTCGGTCCAGCCGGGAGATTGGATGGCTTCGATAGATCTCCAGGATGCGTATCTCCATATCCCCATCCACAGCCAATTCCAGCCTTATCTACGGTTCAAGGTCGAAAACCTTCTCCTACAGTTCCGATGTCTACCCTTTGGAATCTCATCGGCCCCCAGAACCTTTTCCAAGGTTTTAGGTGCCATCCTGATGCCCCTCCGAGAAAGGGGGATACGAGTATTGCATCTAGACGATATTCTGATCCTTTCACAACACCAGAACACCTTAAAGGAACACATTTAAATAGTGCGCAGCACCTTGGCACGGTTTGGCTGGCTAGTCAACTTGGAGAAGAGCCAACTGGTCCCATCGCAGAGGATGACTTACTTAGGGGCCCTATTCAACACCCAAGAGAGGGCAGTCTCCCTGCCACCCGAAAAGGTTCCAATCTTAATCCGGAAGGTGAAAAGGGCGATGGAAGCTCACATCATGTCAGCGTCCGACTGTCTAAGCCTCATAGGCTCTCTCTCGGCATGCATCCCAATAATAAAATGGGCCAGGTGGCGTTTGCGGGACTTCCAATTAGGTTTCCTGGCACAATGGGGCAAGAAACACCTCAAACAGAAGATAATACTCTCCGTCGCAATGAGGTCCAGCCTCGAATGGTGGACAAGACCTGCCAATCTACTAGTTTCTCAACCCCTAGGTCCTACCTCCTGGACAATCCTTTCCTCGGACGCCAGTCAGCGCAGTTGGGGGGCCCATGTCCAGAATCAGTTGGTCCAAGGAACATGGGCATTCAATGTGGAGGGAATGATATCCAACATACTAGAGTTGAGAGCAGCCTGGATCGCTCTCCTACATCTAGCCCCTCTCCTCAGGGGCAAGTCCATCTTGCTCCAAATGGACAACAAGGCAGCAGTAGCCTATGTGCGGAACCAAGGGGGCACCCACAGCAGGTCGCTTTACAACGAGGTATCTCCAATAATCTCCTGGGCGGAGAAGAATCTATGCGATCTCCGAGCAGCTTACATTCCAGGAATCGAAAATCAGTTAGCAGATCGCCTGTCAAGATGCTTGATAGACAACAACGAATGGTCACTGGATCAGGATGTTTTCAATGGAATATGCCAATTGTGGGGGACTCCACAGTTAGATCTATTCGCATCTCCTCTCAATACGAAGACCCCGAGGCTCTTCTCGAGGTGGCCGTGCCCAACATCGGCAGGAGTAGATGCCTTAATTCAGCCATGGACATTTCAGTTGGGGTATGCTTTTCCCCCAACCCCATTAATTCTGAGGTTCCTTCAGCGGCTGATGGTCGAGAAGGTCACCATCCTGGCGATCATCCCATACTGGCCAAGGAGGCTTTGGTTCCCGCTCCTAGTCAGCCTATCACAGGTCGATCCTCTCCCTCTGCCACACAGGAACAACTTGTTGTCCCAGGGGGACATCCTCCACCCACACACGGAGATTCTGGATTTGAGGGCCTGGAGGTTGAGCGGAGAAGGGTGGACAGATTAGGGTGTTCGCAGGAAGTAGTCCAAACCCTTCTGCAAGCAAGGAAATCGTCCACGAATGCCACCTATTACAGAGTTTGGAGAAAATTTGTAGCCTTGGCGGAATCTAGTCAATTTGATCCTCTGGCACCCGGAGTTCAGGACATCCTGTCCTTTCTACAGTCAGGTTTGAGCCTGGGGCTAGGCCACAGCACCCTGAAGGTCCAGGTATCAGCCATCTCGGCTCTGACAGATACACGATGGGCCCTGAACCCACTAGTGGACCGTTTCCTGAAGGCAGTCCTAAGGCTGCGACCTCCTAGGAAGACTCTGTACCCCAAATGGGATCTAACAATAGTCCTAGAAGCCTTAGCACGTTCCCCCTTCGCTCCTACGGAGGAATGTTCATTGGAGCATATTACCTGGAAAACAGCCTTTTTAATTGCAATTACGTCAGGACGCAGAGTTTCAGAAATCCAAGCCTTAGGAGCTCAAGAGCCCTATATCTACTTCTTCCCGGATAGGGTGGTTCTGCAGCCCATCCACCAGTTCATCCCCAAAGTGCCGTCAGCATTTCATCTTAACCAAGAGTGGGTCCTTCCATCTTTTGAAGAGGACCAAGCCTCTTCAAACTTACACGAGCTGGATGTTGCCAGATCCCTAAAGCATTATCTGAAGTTAACGCACGAGTTTCGGAAAGACCAACAGTTGTTTATCATCTCCAAGGGAGCAAGGAAAGGTAGAGCAGCCTCTAAAATGACAGTAGCAAGCTGGATTGTCAAGTTGATTCAGATGACCTATCGGGCTAGTGGGCTACCAATTCCCAAAGCGGTGAACACTCACTCAACGCGTGGAATATCCTCGTCCTGGGCAGCTCTGGCTCGGGTCTCTCCGGAGACAATTTGCAGGGCAGCTAGCTGGTCTTCGTTTAATACGTTCATGACACATTACAGTGTGGATCCGGCAGTTCTTACCTCCCGGGACTTTGGGAGAAGAACACTAGAGCTCTCTACTCTATAATAACCATGAATAAAATATTGAAGCAGTACCCTCCCTGTAAGCGAGTTATTGACCATTGGTATGCTGCCATGGAGGCACCAGGAAAATGGAAAATTGAATACCTACCTTTCTGTAATTTTCCTTTCCTGGTGCCTACCCATGGCAGCATACACCCTCCCTACTATCTAAAAGTTTACTCTGCAAGTCTGAGGTCTAGTTACAAAGAATGCCAGAATGGGAGTATAGCGTCCTTTTATTAGAGAGTTAAGTGGTCCTGTGGGTCAGTCGGGGGCGGAGCCATGATCATTGGTATGCTGCCATGGGTAGGCACCAGGAAAGGAAAATTACAGAAAGGTAGGTATTCAATTTTCCATTTTTTCTTTGCTGCTAATGTCTCTGACATTAGCAGCAAAGAGTAGAGATGGGGAACACAGATCTGGCCAAGCTTGGCGCCTTCCTGGTGAAAAATGCTGTTACCGGAGAGTAAATGTGGATAAGGATTTGAAGCAGCACAGTGGAAGGAACGCATACTAGTCAGAGATCGCTTTCTATTCCTTGAGCTATCAAAGATTACTATGGATTCCCTGAAGGGAGTGTTTGCACAGAGTGCAAGGCGTGTTTGACCCCCCTGCAGGGCCGTGTAAAGAAGGTGAGCGAGCATTGCATGTGGTGGTGGGAGCACTTTGAACGTAGAGGTTGAAGAAATAGCTGCCACACTTTTCTCTTTTATATTGTTTCTGCATAGCAGTTCTCTTTCTCAGGTCAAAGTCATCCAAAAACTGATAAAACCCCATCCCTTGGTTCCCTACAGAAATAAATATCTCTTTCAGACATTATGGGCCAGATTCAGCAACACTTGCGCTGGAGTATTTCGATATGCGCCGCGTAACTGTGATGATGCGCCGTCGTTTCTATGTGCCCGTACCCACCAAACTAGATGCGCCCAATAACGGGTCATTTGTGACCGGCGGAACGTTCCGACGCCAGAGTATCGTCAGCGCTTAATTTCGCTGGGCGCATCAGTCGCGCCTATTGATTTCCCCTGCAAATATGCAAATGAGGGATTTTTCCCAATTCACAAACGGATTAGCACCATACGCTGGCTACATGCGCCGTGCGTATCTCGTCCGTCCGGCGCAAAGTTATTTCTACAAAAGGCTGCTTTATCTTTACTCCAGACGGTCAGAGGTCAGCAGGAGAGCAGCTACAGCAGTGTTACCGACGATAGGAGCTAGCTGAGCACCCCCACTTGCAGGACAACACCTCTGTCCATGCTTGTCTGTCAAATTTTACAGCCATGGAGGAAGACATCATAGGTCTCCATAGCCGAGATGACGGCTGACAGCTCCTGGCCTTTAGAGTTCAGCTTTCTCCTGTGTGTTTGCGGGGAACGGGAGCAGCCATCTCAGAACAAAAGTAACATCACTGCGGGGAGGGGGAGCAGGATATACTTTAGTGCCGGAATGGCGCTTCTACGGGCGCATTTAAACGCCCAACGGAAGGCATTGCGCTGACGTTTCCCGTGAAGTGGTGCCGACGGAAGTTGTGAGCATGCGCACAAAGGGGGCGAGTGGAGCCTCACTCACTGCGCATGCTCCGTGGTTGATGCGCTGAACGTAAGCCTCTGCGCTGGGCTCCGCCCATCATTTACATATGATCACACCCACTTCCCCTTGCGTCGGGTTACGCCAGCGCATTATCGTTACTCTGGCGCAAGTTTACGCACAACTGCTATGTGAATTACAGGACTTGCGCTGAAAGGGTCGTCAGAGTAACGTAAATGAGAAGCGTTACTCTGGAGCAAAGATGCTCTGATCTACCTGAATCTGGCCCTATATCGTGCTGTGGGAAAATTGTGTAAAATCGCGTATAATCGTGTGCAACATCAAAACAAAAATACATACTAGACACTTCTCCTCCATCTCCCCAGACAACAGCCATTACTCATATGCAGACAGCTAATTATTCTGTACGTTGTTTGCTGGGGGATCTCGATTAAATATGAATGACTTCCCTCTCAGCAGGTACAGAAAAATGTATTGAAATATATTTGTTCATATTTACAGCATGCTTAAGTGTATATTGCTTTTTTGGCTGAATAAGTGAATTAAAGTGGTAGTAAACTCTGTACTACCACTTTTACCTACAGGCAAGCCTATAATAAGGCTAACTTTAGGCTTTGTATGCGATGCATACTAGTACAATATGACATTGTCTTGCAGGGAAAATATACCGTATATACTCAAGTATAAGCCGAGTTTTTCAGCACATTTCTTTGTGCTGAAAATGCCCCCCTCGGCTTATACTCAAGTGACCTTTTTGCGCCTGATCTCATGGACTTTGGGGACCCAGTACTGGCCGGCCGTAGGTCCCTGGACCCCAAACTTGGCACACATGTAGCACCAGTTCTCCTCTACAAAGTTTGTTGTCTGGGGGACCTACGGCCGGGGAGCACCGATTTTTCAAAGCCGGGCACCCCTTCTATATACTCCCATGTTTAACGTAAGTCTAGTCAGAGTGAAGCATGGACACAATGAGACACAGTGAGGCATCAGCACAGTGAGGCATGGACACAGTGAGGCATGGACACAGTGAGGCATGGACACAGTGAGGCATGGACACAGTGAGGCAGGGGCACAGTGAGGCATGGGCACAGTGAGGCATGGGCACAGTGAGGCATGGGCACAGTGAGGCATGGGCACAGTGAGGCATGGGCACAGTGAGGCATGAGCACAGTGAGGCATTGGCACAGTGAGGCATGGGCACAGTGAGGCATTAGCACAGTGAGGCATGCACATGGACACCCTAGGCTTATACTAGAGTCAATAAGTATTCCCATTTTTTGTGGTAAAATTGGGTGCCTCGGCTTATATTTAGGTCGGCTTATACTCGAGTATACACAGTATATATTTTTTTTCTAATCACTTGCAGTTTACAAACGCTTTAAGCTGAAGTTTAGTCCTATTTTTATAATTTTGTTGCTATACACTATACAGGACCCTGTACATAACTTACCTGAAAAATAATTAAATCTCCGACTGACTGCTACATAGTGTAGAAATCTTCTTCACAATTTCAGAGGGACCTTTACACAGCAATGATCTTCCAGCACTGTAGGGTGTACACCAGCCACTGCAAATATGAATGAGATGCACAACTCACCAACCTCTTCCATTTGCCTCCTCCATTCATAGACCTCACAACATAAGTGAAACCCTGTCCCTGAAAATTCCTTAGGGATAATGCCCTCTGGAGGGGGCAAAGACTATCTGGATGAGGCATGTTCCCCTGGATCCTGGCTGGCACCCTCCAGCTTGCCTGTATTGTAGATGCTGCATAGCATCTTCAGGACCACCACTGTGGTAAGTTAAAGACTTGGCAATGAAAGGGAACCTGGCGCATGCTTTGGACTATTGCTCCAGTTGAAGGGGTTAGCAGAGGGGCTTCAGCCACAACATTTCTCCAGTTGAAGTCTGGTGGTGGGAACAAGGTACTGTACCATTTTTTTATTTGGCTCCCATTGCTGTTTTTTTGAGTCTGCAAGGACCTTTTTTTTAAATTGGTGCCCAGAACCTACTCTGCTAAATGTTCTGTTAAGGTCTTGCTTGTGCTGCTGCACTCCATCACTTATGTCCATTCAGTGTGCACACATGCCCTTTTGCCTGTTAGGAAGCATCATCACCTGCATGATCCTCACCACAGGGTTCCTGCTACCTGAAAATAAAGTGGTCACAGCCAGTCAGCTTGATAGCCTTCCCTGCTCACCTTTTGCAGGCCTACACATTTGTGCTTGGAAGGATGATAGAACATGGGCACAGAGGGAGGGATCTTGTTCCATTCTTGCTCTCAGTCTGCTATCAGCTCTGGAGCAGCTTGCAGTATCCCTGCACAAGGGCCTGATGCTGAAAGCTTGGAAATTGTTCCATGCTAGAGTCATCATGCTCCTTGGAGCATTCATTAAATCTCCCAGGCATTATCCAGTCAGAAATTTTCTGCAAGCAAATTTTATGACAAAAACCACCTCCATGATATCTGACTCATTCAGCTGCAGCTACCTCTCTACAACATGGAAGATTGTAACCTGTACTTTTGAGATGAGTGTGTGCCTGGAGAGCCTGAATTTTCAAAAATTATTGACTATTTTGATCCATATTGACATCTTGCATGTTTGTTTAGATCTGGAGCAAACTGCATCTGAATTTTCTAAGTTTATCAGTCTGGGCTCCCTCAGAAGCACCCAACCTGTCAAAATCTGGACCATTTTTCTCCCAAGTGTTTTATGCAGTAACCTATTTAGAAGGTGTTTCTTAAGAGGTGAGCTGATCCATTTATGGACCAGTCCAATTCCTATTTAACAATAGTCCCTGTTGAATGTTCCCTTGCTTAAAAGATTGAGGGAATAAAACATGGAAACCCCTTAATTCTCCTCGTGGGTCTTACCTTACATCTGGTTATTGTCATTCTGACCATCTGCCAGACCCTGGGGGGGTATGGTCTGAGGATATGTCTAGGGATCCAGATTCCATCCTTACCAATCTCTCTACTCTCCAGCAATTGGAACCTTTAAACCTGCACTGCTGTGTTGATGGACCTGTGAATATCATATGCCTAATATTTAGAAAGAATCTTACATCTGTACAGCCATAGCCAAAGGTTTTGAGAATGACACAATATTAATTTTCACAAAGTCTGCTGCCTCAGTGGTTTTAGATGTTCTATGGCATACTGAAGTATAATTGCAAGGATTTCATAAGTGTCAAATGCTTTTATTGACAACTACATTAGGTTTATGCAGAGCCAATATTTGCAGTGTTGACCCTTTTTTTTTTTTTTTTTCAAGCCCTCTGCAATTCATCCTGGCATGCTGTCAATCAACTTCTGGGCTACATCCTAACTGATAGCAGCCCAATCTTGCATAATCAATGCTTGATGTTTGTGAAAATGTGTGTTTTTTTTTTTTTTTTTCGCCTGCCTCTTGAAGATTGACCACAAGTTCTTGTGAGTTTCCTGGCCATGGACCCAAAATGTTTATGTTTTGTTGCCCAACTTAGTTATCACTTTAGCCTTATGGCAAGGTGCTCCATCATGCTGGAAAGGCATTGTTTGTCACCAAACTGTTCATGGATGGTTGGGAGACGTTTCTCTCGGAGGATGTTTTTGTAACATTCTTTACTCATGGCTGTGTTCTTAGGCACAATTTTCAGTGAGCTCACTCCTTTGGTTGAGAAGCAACCCCACACATGAATGGTCCCAGGATGCTTTACTGCTGACATGACACAGGACTGATAGTAGCGCTCACCTTTTTTTCTCCAGACAAGGTTTCTTCTAGATGCCCCAAACAATTAAAAGGAGATTCATCAAAGAAAATTACTTTGCTCCAGTCCTCAGCAGTCCAATCCCTGTACCTTTTTCGGGAATATTAGTCTGTCCCTGATGTTTTTCTTGGAGAGAAGGGCCCTTCTTGACACCATGCCATCCACCAAAAGTCTTTGCCTCACTGTGCATGCAGATCCACTCACACCTGCCCTACTGCCATTCCTGAGCAAGCTCTGCACTGGTGATGCCCCAATCCCGCAGTTGAATCAACTGTAGGAGATGGTCCTAGAATTTCTTGGGTGCTCTAAAGCCTTCTTCACAAATGCAGTGGATTTTTTTTTATTTTTCTTTATAGGATTAAAGGGGTTTTAAAGGAAAACATGTTTCTCCTAAATAGCTTCCTTTACCTTATTGCAGTCCTCCTTCACTTACCTCATCCTTCGATTTTGCTTTTAAATGTCCTTATTTCTTCTGAGAAATGCTCACTTCCTGTTCTTCTGTCTGTAACTCCACACCGTAATGCAAGGATTTCTTCCTGGTGTGAAGAAAGCCTCTTGAGGGGGGAGGGGGCGAGCAGGAGGGTCAGGACGCCCACTAACACACAGCTCCTTTCTCTATTTGCAAAGTAGAGAGTGTCCTGACTTGCCTGCTCGCCCCTCCCCACTCAAGAGGTTTTCTCCACACCAGGGAGAAAGCCTTGCATTACGGTGTGTAGTTACAGACAGAAGAACAGGAAGTGAGCATTTCTCAGCAGAAATAAGGACATTTAAAATCAAAGGATGAGGTAAGTTAAGGAGGACTGCACTAAGGTAAAGGAAGCTATTTAGGGAAAAAAAAATCCTTTACAACCCCTTTAAGTTCATCTGCATTGCAGTTAATTTAAATTCATCTGATCTCTCTTCAGGACATTCTGGAGTATATGCAAATTGCCATCATAAAAACTAAAGCAGCAGGCTTTATACAAACTAATATTTGTGTCATTCTCAAAACCTTTGGCCATGGCTGTACAAGGAACAGGGGTGCACAAAAATGGCAGCAGGTGATCTGAACTGAAACTTGAAATATGTCGGGCTGTAGCAGGAGGGACATTGCCGAAAACCTGGAGAGTGGTACAAAAATGAGTGTCTGCAGACAACAGTGAAGCATGGTGGAGGTTCCTTGCAAGTGTTGGGCTGCATTTCTGCAAATGGAGTTGGAGATTTAGTCAGGATCAATGGTGTCTTCAATACTGAGAAATACAGGCAGATACTTATCTACTGTATCATGCCATAGCATCAGGAAAGCGTGACAATGACCCCAATAACCCTATTGTCCAAGGGCACCGAGTAATTTAAGAAACTTTTTTTGTTTAATAAATACTCAGTACTGTATCTTTATTACTTCGGGGCAGTTTACACATTAATAAAACTGCCATGTAGTTCTTTCTCTTTAATGTAAAAATTGTAACACTGTATGTTGCTGGTAGTTACAAGGAACATTGGAAAGCAAAGCTAATGTACCACTTATTTTTTTTCAACTGGCAACATTTATTTTCTTAATTGAATCACTGTATATTTTTGTAATTAATGCCTTTTTACCTCAATGCCTGTGCCAGGAGCTCAGAATGTGTGGGTAGCAATATTATGTTACTTTTGTAGTTTATTTTAATGGTGTGCTTTGTGTGATTATGGTTAGCCTGTAGTGCAGAGCCCAGTAATTATGGTACACAGGTAATTATAGCATGGAAGCAAGAAGCTTTTTGATTGTTCGCTGCCAAGGGACACCTTTTATTCTTTTACTATAGATATATATAAATATATATATGGACTTATTGTTCTTGTGTTGAATTTATGAAAAACAATGACTAAAATAACAAGAAAACTGTTATGAGAAGACAGGGTAATTATATATTCTTATCAATAGCATTACCTTTGCTCTCTATTTTTTAACTTTCCGCTGCTAGGCAAACACGAATACAATGTATACATGCTATAGCAATTATTTGTAATACAATGTCAGCATACTGTGAGGTTTTGTATATGGTAAATTCATGAAATACAATATGGATTACAGTTGAGATGTTAAAGAGTTATAGTTGATAAACAAAAATTAGCTACGTTAAAAAAAAAAAAAAAAAATTATAATGAAAATCTTCACAGTGAGTATTGTAAAAATAAGGTCACTTTCACATTATTTAGAGCTTGTCCTCACTAGTCCGCACAGGAAAATGTAGCATTTTACAATGTGGGCATGAGCCTACAACTAGCAGGGGACAGTGCAATGCACGTTTACCTGTTTTTGTTTTCTATGTGCCCTAGCTGTGATCTTAATTTTTCTTGTACAGGTTACCACATACAGTATAGGCCCGGATTCACAGAGAGTGGGCACACATTTACGCCGGCGTAGCGCACACACAGTACGCTACGCCGATGCAGCGCGGAGAGTCATGCACTATATTCAGCAAGCTATTGCTCACCAAGATACGCCAGCGTAGCGTATTTTCGAAGGCGCAGGCCAGTGTAAGTGGAAGTGACCCCATGCAAATGATGGTCTGAGCATTGTGCAGTGTTTTACGCCCGGTGTATCACGAACTGCGCATGCACCGTGACGTAGTCGTGACGTGGACGCATGAAACTGCACCCTTATGCGCATGCTCACAACTACGCTGGCACAACTGCCTAAGCTACGCCGGATCACTACGTATGCCGTGAACGTAACGTACGCCCAATACGCCGGCCTGTGTTCTCTGGGGCAGACCTTTGCATGTCTATTGCTGGGCTGCGCCTCATCTTTGAGGAATAACTTTACGCCGGACGTACAACTTACGCAAACATCGCATAGCATGCGTCGGGAGCACGTATGTTCGTTAATCGCCGTATTTCCCTCATTTGCATATTTGAATGCCTAATCAATGGGAGAAGCAACATGCGTCCAAACCATATTTGCGCCCACGCTACGCCAGCGTAAGCAAGATACGTTGGGGTAGGATGGCCTGTTTTTGGACGTATGTTTGTGAATCTGGCGCACACATACGCCAGTCGCACATTTACACTATGTCGGCGTAAAGTGATTTACGTTGGCGTAAGTGCCTTGTGAATCCGGGCCATAGTCTGTAGGTACCCTTACTCACTGGCAATCAATTGCACATGATCTTTAACCACTTAAGACCCGGACCAATACGCTGGTAAATGACCCAAGGTGTTTTTGCGATTCGGCACTGCGTCGCTTTAACAGACAATTGCGCGGTCGTGCGACATGGCTCCCAAACAAAATTTGCGTCCTTTTCTTCCCACAAATAGAGCTTTCTTTCGGTGGTATTTGATCGCCTCTGCGATTTTTATTTTTTGCGCTATAAACTAAAATAGAGCCACAATTTTGAAAAAAAACACAATTTTTTTACTTTTTGTTATAAAAAAAATCAAATAAACTAAATTTTAGTAAAACATTTAGGCCAAAATTAATTCAGCCACATGTCTTTAGTAAAAAAAAAAATCGCAATAAAAAAAAATAGCTACCTAGCGGGAACAGCGACACTAATACAGCGATCAGAAAAATGATCGCTTAGTGACGCTGGCAATAGGGAGTGAAAGGGTTAACTAGGGCGGTGATCAGGGGGTTAAAACTTTATTAGGGGGGGTGGGGGGCTATCCTGAACCTAACACTAACTGTTTTTTACACTGCCTGTCACACTGACTAAATGCAGTGATTAGATCACTGCATTCAGTGACACTGTGACAGGGGGGGTGGGGGGGGGGCGATCACAAGGGGTTAATATGCCTATGTGAGTGTGTGTCAGTGTTGTGTTGGTGCACACTTACTTGTGATGTCTTCTCTCATCAGCAGCGCTGGAAAACAGCGCTGCGATGAGAGATTACATCATTTCCTCCTTCCTGTGTAAACACAGGAGGAGGAACTGACACTATGGGAGCGCGCTCCCATTGGCTGGGAGCGATCGCGGGGGGGGCGGAAATCACGGACATCCGCCCGCTCGTCGGCGATCGCTCCCAGAGGCAGGGGGACCCCCGCACGCCGCGGAGGGGGTCCCGATGGGACCCCCGAACCGCACGAAGGCGGGGACGTAAATTTACGCCCTTGTGCCTGTACGAGCCATTCTGTGGCCGTATATGTGCGTGCGGGGGTCCTTAAGTGGTTAAGGAGTTGTAAAGGAAAAAAAAATCACCTTAATGCATTCTATGCATTAAGGTGAAAAAACATCAAATGATGCCGAAAAAATAATTTGAATTTTATTGACTTTTTGGCCCAAGTTTTTTGCTGTTTTTTTTTTTCACTTCTATTGCATCATTTGAATTTTATGCACTGTACTAACCTATTATGTATTTTTCTGGATCTTGTGATTTTCCTTAAGTGTTCAGCTTGCATTTATTTGGGGAGGGGATCTATTTATTTATTTATTTATTTTGACACATATTTTTGCGCTGATTGCACCTTTCGCTATTTGTATCCAACTGCTCAAATTTGAATAAACATTTTTTTCTTGTGAAAAAAAAAAAGGTTTAGGCGAATCCTAAACCTTTAGAAGTCTGTATTGGAGTTGACACATCGCTCAAGCCGGAATCTTTTCTTCCACAAAAAGCACTTCAAACTCTTTTCTCTCATAGTCAGACCTTTCAGTCCAGAAGTCAACTGACTCTTTGCTCTGCTTGAGCGTTATGGGGCTGATGGTAGCCTGTAGTTTTTCAAGTTTCACATGGAACCCCTTAAACTCAAAAGCTTGTTATTGTGGGACAAATTGGTTCAGTCTCTGGACAAATCAATTAACCTGACACCAAGAATTAGGTTGCCTATCACCTGGTGGCTCAGAATTAAAGCACTGGAGTTGGGGAAATCCTTCCTTCTGATCTCTTGGAAGATCATCATAATAGACTCCAGCCTCTCAGGCTTGAGGGAAGTCCTGGACACTGTGTCAGACTTAAACCCCAGAGGAATCCCATCATTCTGGAGCTCCGAGTGATTTCATTGTCCCTAAAATGCTGGACATCCCAACTAGAAAATCATCCAATCAGGACCGAACAATAAATCAGCAATCAGGGAGAAAACAAAAGTCTGCTATAGCAAAAGAAGTAGAAAGAATTCTGTCCTGGGAAGGACTTCAAGTTCCAACATTATCTGTGTTTCACATTCCAGAGGTAGACAATTGGTAGGCAGACAGAAGTGCCCTACACCTGGAAAATTGTCACAGGTGGGGGGTACTGGATGTGGACCACCTGGCCTCCAGGTTTAACAATAAACTGTAAAGGTTTTCCTCCAGATCCAGGGATTTCCTGGCAGGAGCAGTGGATGATCTGGTGGCCCTGTAGGACCAGTACTACCTGATCTATGCCTCCTCACCCCCTTAGGCCTCGTACACACGAGGCAATCTATCTGTTCAAATCGGTCGGACCGACCGATTTAAACAGATCTGTCTGCTTGGATTTTGGTTTGCTCGCGTGTACACACGAGCAAACCAAAATCCCCGCCAGCAGACAGCGCGCTGACGTGTCGGTGACGTGGCGAAAACACTTCCGCGCATGCGTTGAAATCATTCGGCGCGTGTGCGAGAAGACATGTCTGCTGGTTAGCATACTAACCAGCAGACATGTCGGGCGGACAGGTTCCCAGCCGACAGATTTCAAAGCATGCTTTGAAATCTGTTGGGTGGGCGAATCCATCGGCTTGCCCGTACACACGGTCGAATCTGTTTGCTGGGACGGTCGGGCCGACCGTTTCCAGCAGACAGATTTGATCGTGTGTACGAGGCCTTAGACTTCTTCCACATCTGCTCTGCAGGATCACAATGGAGGACATTTCAGTGATCCTCATACCTCAAAACTTGCCCAGTCAGTTGTGATACTTTGAACTGAAGAGTTATGCCGCGTACACACGGTCGTTTTTTGCGATGAAAAAAAACGACGTTTTTTAAAACGTCATTTAAATTGATCGTGTGTGGGCAAAACGTCGTTTTTTGTCTTAAAAAAAACGACCAAAAAAAAATTCCAACATGTTTGAATTTTTTGTGTCGTTTTTCAAAACGTCGTTTTTTGTTTCACAAAAAGTCACCGTGTGTAGCAAAAACGTCGTTCAAAACGACGTTTTTCAACCCGCGCATGCCCAGAAGCTAGTTATGAAGCGAGCTTCAATGGAAAAGAGTGGTGAACGTAACCTTGCTTTATGTGAAAAAACGATGGTGTGTATGCAAAATTGTCTTTGAAAAGTGACGTTTCAAAAACGTCGTTTTTTAATTCACAGAAAACCTCGTTTTTTTTCATCGCAAAAAACGACCGTGTGTACGCGGCATAAGGCTGGGTTCACACTACGATTTTCCCGTCCGTCAGCCGCATACGATTTCAGTTTTGAAAACGTACGGGCCCGTCCGGGAAAACGCATACATAGACAATGCATTGCAAATCGTATGCACTCAGATGCATCCGGGTGCGTACGATTTGCTGGCAAAACGTTTTTTAACAGTACACAAAACCGTGTTCGACCACGGTTTTGAGTCAGTTTTTGAAACCGTATGGCAAACGCATACGTTTTTTTTTAACATTAAAGTCAATGGAAAACGCACATATGTGCGGTTCCATACGTATAAACCGTATGCGTTTTTCGTCTGCGCATGCGCATTTTCAAAACGAGAAAATCTTTTTTTATTAAATGACACTAATTCCAAAAACGTATGCGTTTTTTTAATCAAAACCGGATGGAACCATACGCACTTTTTGAAACTGTATACGTTTTATAAACGCATACGTTTACGTACGGTTCAATCCGTTTCAGCCGCATACGTTTTTTCATATAAATCGTATGCGGCTGATGGATGGGAAAATCGTAGTGTGAACCCAGCCTTACCTGGCGACTGCTCTGTGGGCTCGCAGCTCTTCTAGTTTGACTAGACCTTCTACCTCAAGGACTGGTTTACTATCCTGCTTCGCAGTCATTGGCCATGACAGCATGGCTGTTTAAGCTCAGATCTTGAGGGACAGGGGCTATAAGCCAAGAAGTCCACTTCCTGCAAGGTCTACCATTGTATAAAGAATGCATATTTCACTTGGGTACAAGAGAAGAAGCTTTAATCTCAGAAAATATGCAATGGGCTTAATTTGGGCTGCTTTTGAATATCCCAGTTGTCTCTGAATTCCTCAATGAATGAGAAGGAAAAGTATATTTTCTTACTCAGCCATAACATCCTTTTAAGTTCATTAAGGAACATCCACTGTGTGTATGGTCTTGATCTTGGCACTGGTTCTTTCAATGCACTTACTGGAACAACTGTGGGTATAGGATAGTGTATATGGATGTTTTTGAATGGTGTTTTTTTGTTCTGTTGGTTGAACTGGGTGGACATGTGTCTTCACATAAAGTAAAGTTGAGGCATGATGGGGGAGGGAGGGGTTAAACTAGTCTGGCCCCTGTTTGTTTTTTATAAAAAAAAATTTTACTGCAACCCAACTTTTGTTTTTACTCAGCATAATAACATGACTTGATATAGCTAACATGGCCTATACAGATTCATATGAATTTTAATAATAGATCCACTTTATTGTTTTAGCTCCACTTTAAGGTTTGTTTGCTTTTATTTTTAATATATGATATTACAGCTTCACCATTGCAGCTTATTTTTAGCAGAGAATCTTAACTTTAATTACACATGGTATGCTTAGATAAATTCATGAGGAAATGGTGGTGAGTCAGACTGGAAAGGGATTTACAGAGGCTTAGGAGTTCTTTATACTGCCATTCTACTTATCCCATGACAATGAGCCCTTCAGGAACTGTAATGCAATCATTGCTCTCCTGTGATACATAAAATTATATGTGGCATATGACTTCTTCCTTAGTTATTGTTCACCTAAGGTTTTTATTTACATATTTTAAGTTTAACCCTTCCTGTTAATTGTTTACCATTCATATTGTAACATATTTCAGCTCATGTGTAATCTTACAGGAGTATGGTATTTTGCATTTAAAAGTCTATAATTATAAACATGCCTCTAGGGACTCACATTAGTATTACAACTAAGCCCTTATGCAGTATCTAATAAAATAATTACAGTGCTCGCAAAAGTGCATGGATCATTCCATTAAAAAAATGTTTTCCAACAATAACAGTAAAAATAAAAAAAAGATCAATTACGTAATCATATTGAAATATTGCAAACATCCCAAATTAAAGTGCTTCAATCCATAAAGTGCAGTAGTGCTCCAAACTTCCACTCAGTAATGTGGCACACACCCTTCCTATGTCCCCACTCACCGGATAAAATGGACCCCAGCTTTTCAGTCTAGGTGTCATACGAGCTGTAAAGCTAGCCAAACATGGTGACTCACAGAAGGTCCAATGGAGATCTCCCCTAACATAATACCATAGATTATAGAACAGAGCCTTGGAGGCAAGCTGCACATGCTCAGTTTGGAATGTATTGCTAGAGAGTTTATTTTTTTTCTTGGGCTAGTGCATGTGATCAGCACAGGGCCAATCAGCACTGCCCAAACAGAGGGTCAGGGGTCCTGCAGCCTCATAAGACAGTCATAGGAGAATAAAACCTCTTCCTACAAACTTTACCTACTGCTCTGCTGGACGCTGATAGAAGTCACAAGACTGCTCTAACGGTTGATGAGAAAATGTTGGCATTCATGGTTCACTCAATAAACTGTTGCTCCCCAGTGCAGGCAGAACTCATTCAGCCCCAGACCATGACACTCCCACCACCATGCTTGACTGTAGGCAAGACACACTTGTCTTTTTACTCCTCACCTGGTTGCCGCCACACACACCTGACACTATCTGAACCAAATAAGTTTAACTTGGTCTCATCAGACCACATGACATGGTTCCAGTAATCTATGCCCTTAGTCTGCTTGTCTTCAGAAAACTGTTTGCAGGCTTTCTTGTGCATTATTTTAGAAGAGGACGACAGCCATGCAGACCAATTTGATGCAGTGTACAGCGTATGGTCTGAGCACTGACAGGCTGATCCCCCCACCCCTTCAACCTTTGTAGCAATGCTGCCAGCACTCATACATCTATTTCCCGAAGACCAGCTCTGGATGTGATGCTGAGCACGTGCACTCAACTTCTTTGGTCGACCATGGCAAGGCCTGTTCTGAGTGGAACCTGTCCTGTAAAACCTCTGTATGGTCTTGACAGCTCAATTTTAGGGTCTTGGCAATCTTCTTATAGCCATGTTTAAGTAGAGCAACAATAATTTTTTTCAGATCCTCAGAGAGTTCTTTGCCATGAGGTGCCATGTTAAACTTCTAGTGACCAGTATAAGAGGGTGAGAGCGATAACACCAAATTGAACATACCCTTTCCCCATTCACGCCTGAGACCTTGTAACACTATTAGGCCCAATTTGGAAATTTTTACTTAGGGGTGTACTCACTTTTGTTGCCAGCGGTTTAGACATTAAGGCCGCGTACACACGATCGAACATGTCCACTGAAACTGGTCCGCAGACCAGTTTCAGCGGACATGTTCGATCATGTGTACGGCCTATTGGACCGTTTTCCAGCGGACAAAAGTTTCTAAACATGCTTAGAAACCTGTCTGCTGGAAACCTGTCTGTCGGACATGTTCGATGGTTAGTACACTAAAGCCTTGAACTTTGTTTTTTCATCACGTCGTTGTGTTCTACGTCACCGCGTTCTGGTCCGAGGGGATTTTTGTCCGATGGTGTGTACGCACATCAGACCAACAGACAATTTCAGCCTGGTCCGATGAAAACGGTACGTCGGACAGGTTTCCTCAGACATGTCTTATTGTGTTTTTACGCGGCCTAATGGCTGTGTGTTGAGTTATTTTGAGGGGACAGCAAATTTACACTGTTATAAGGTATACACTCACTACTTTACATTATAGCAAAATGTAATTTCTTCAGTGTTGACACATGAAAAGATATAATAAAATATTTAATGGATGGTTAGGAGATTGGACAGTATGGATTTGGATAAAGCTAAGAAATGTTTTAGATGGAAGGATGACAGGTTGCAGAATATCAGAAAGTTGTTTGAAGTGTGCCACTCCTGCAGTACCATGACCCCTCTTTCACACCACTGGATACACTTGGGATACACTTGGGAGATCCTCCTGAGGTGTTGCAGCGGATCATCTCCTGTCAATGGCATCATAGGTGTGAATCTAGTAATCTAGTAAGGGGCTGCATTTATTTAAAAAAAATTGTGTTCACATGTCTGGACAATACTTCCATGGGCCTCTGTCATGTGCACTTGTTTCCAGCCTGTTTCTTCCTTGGACTGACTTCTTGTGCACTTACATCTTTTCTACCTAAAAACAGTCCAAGGGAGAGCAGTGTCTGTGGGAGTGACCAATGCGTGTTGTGAGGGATTGGGAAAGGGGTGAGGGGGAGGTGTTTACTTAGTTTGTATTAATGCAAAATTCAGAATTGAGGCTAGTATCCCTTGATGAGTAAACAATACTTTATAAATGAACATTAATGCTTGAACCTAGACATTGAAAATGTATATGTCTTTTTACAATGCTAGCCCGCATACTGTTTTGTTACATTGGTAGTGTGGCGTCCCCTTACATCAGGGCTGTCTTACTGAGAGGGCACACCTGGGCACTGCCCATGGGCCCCAGCTGCATGAGGGGGCCCCTGCACTTTCCCCAAGCAGCTGGTCCTTGAGCCCACACTGCCCTGAAATTGGGGGTCCCTTGATGGCACTGAGAGTGATAGATGCAAAGGGGACGCAGTCTGCCTCCTACCTACTTAATGTCTGTTTACCTGTTCTGTCATCATTGTAGGGGCCCCAGAGCATTACTTTGCCCAGGGGCCCATGATGCTATTAAGATGGCCCTGCCTTACATTGTTCAGTGGAGAAGTGCCCACTCACATTGCTGGTCAGTAGATAACTATCCCCATGATGGTTTGTGGAAACTTGTCCCCTGAAATAGAGGCAAGTGAAGAAGTGTTCTCATACATGGAGGTCAGTGGAGAGTTGTTCTTTTTAAATTAGTGGTAGGTAAAGTGGTGTCTTCCTAAATTGGTGGTCAGTGTAGAGGTGTCCTCTTACACTGGTGGTCTATGGGATGGGATGGTCAGTAGTGTTGAGCGGAATATGCCATATTCGATTTCGCGATATTGCGCGAATATATAGAAGAATATTCGCGAATATTCGCTAATATCGAATATTCGTGATATTTTATCCCAAAAAATGTTTGCGAAATTTCGCTAATGCGAAAATGATTGCGAAATTCTCATAAACGGAGATCATTTCCTGTATTACTAAACTAATATGCACTAAACACTAACTCTACACTAACTCTACTTAAAAGAAAGGAGAATAAGGGGGCAAAAGAAGGGCGGAGAAGATAATCGCGCAATATTCCTATTGCGCGATTATCTTCTCCGCCCTTCTTTTGCATCAGAGCCAATCAGAATAACTCGAATATTCGGCAAAAGGAATATTGCGCGATATTCCTTTTGCCGAATATTCAAGTTATTCTGATTGGCTCTGATGCAAAAGAAGGGCGGAGAAGATAATCGCGCAATATTCCTTTTGCCGAATATTCGAGTTATTCTGATTGGCTCTGATGTAAAAGAAGGGCCGAGTAGCTGATGCGATTCTTTTATGTTGCCGAAAATTCGCAATGCGAATTTTCGGCAACATAAAAGAATCGCATCAGCTACTCGGCCCAGGGTCTCTCTCTAATCATACCAGCAATGCTTTTAGACGTCGATGGAGATCACTAGGATGTGATCTGTTTTAAAAATAAATTTGAAAAAATACGAATATTCGCCATAGCGAATATTCGCCGCAATATTCGAGTTATTCGCGAATACTCGAATATGCAATATTCGTAGCGAATATTCGCAATGCGAATATTCGTGAGCAACACTAATGGTCAGTGGAGTGATGGAGTGATGGTACATGGCGTACCCTGGTGGTCTATGGCAAAGTTCCCACTAATATTTGCAGTTAGTGGAGAGGTGCCTGCTTACACTGGTGGTCAGTTTACAGCTGTCTTCTTAAATTGGCATTCTGTAAAAACACCCCTTAGCATGGAGGGAATGATTCTTACATCCGAGACTAGTGGGAAGAATGCTCTGTTATACTGATTTGCGAAAGTGATGATCCTATTTTAGTAGTAATTTAGAAGAATGCTTCCTACAGACTGCTAAAATGATCTCTGCCATCAATAGTTACTTACTTGAGAGACAAGCTCCACTGGTCTCACACCAATGGCTTTGTAGAGTAACTTTAATGTCAGAAGGTCAATATGTTTGAACAACAGTCTGCTGGAAGACACAGCACCCACTTATTGCCTGCACCTTGGGTGGCCTGATCCCACTGCCCTGTCATTGGTAAACACTTGCAAGATTGCTTGTTTCAAATTCTTTGTAATAATGAAGCAAAGCCGCTGATCGGTGTGCCCTCACATAAAGGACAGAGAGTTAAGCCTCGTACACACGCTCGGTTTTCTTGGCAAGAACCAGCAAGAAAACTGCTTTCTTGCCGACTATACCGTGCGTGTGTATGAGGCTTTCAGGTTTCTCGTCAAGAAAACTGCCTAAAATCTCAACGAGAAAAATAGAGAACTTGTTCTCTATTTTCTCGTCGTGATTCTCGGCAGTGTTTTCCCTGCCAAGAAACCTGAGAGTGTGTATACTTACCTGTCACCGTGGAAACCCGTGCATGCTCGAAATGACTTTGACGCATGCGCGGCAGCTTCCTAGGCATAGGTAGGGTGCAGCAAGATGGCGGCCAAGGCATTGAATGTGATGAGCGCATGCTCGTCGTACACGATGACGTCACCGCATTCTTGCCTTTCAAAAGAACCACGGTTCTTATGAAAGGAGTGTCTGTACACTCGGGCGGCAAGAGATTCTTGCCCAAAATCTCGTCAGGAAAAATTTATTTTTTTTCCTGACGAGATTCTGACCCGTACAGGGCTTCAGAGATTCTGAAAATGTAAATAGTAAAGACGCTGAGGGATAGATGAACCTGTCACATCTTTCCACTTCAGCCTAACCTGCTAGCACCGCAGTGCTTATAATATGAAACAGGGTTTTGTAGGCTCTACACATAACACTTTCATAAGTCAAACTACTACCATGCCATGCCAATGCTCCATCTTCTCTTTATGTTTACTAATGAATACTAAGTGTGTTTGCTAACAGAGCACACTCTCTAACAATATACTGTACATTAACAATATCCCATTTTATCTTAGCATCTATCCCATTTTATCTTAGCATTACCTTTTTGTTTTATAGGTTTAGTGTCAATCTTTACATAAACCCAATAGGATATTCATAGAGCAATAGAAACATGGTTTTGATTGAAACATGCACTCTGTTCCTTCCTTTGGAAGACACGATAGAATAATGTGTACAGAAAGAACAGAAAGAACATTGGAAGCAATTGCCTCCAGCTTTGTTTACAAATGATACCCTGGTATGCTCTTTCTTAGTGTAAACGGTGGAAGAAACGGTAAAGCCGTTTATGAGAATCTGACTAAACCATTCAATGTTTTCTTCACAAGATATTTAGTCTGTTTGATGTTAAAATGAAACCCGACTTTATTGCAGACCTGAGATATTTCCTTTCAATAGTTTTTATTGAATTTTAAAAATATTAAGTCATACATGTTACAAAGCATTGTCATAGTATAAGTATATGATGTAACAATAAACAGCGTAAGAAGTATGTGACATTTATAAATTCTGATAAATCAAGTAGTCGTATATAAGTAGTAAAACATGGAATGTATGCAAACAAAACATAAATTAGACAAATATCTTATCATGTTGAGAAGTATCAGTATTAGAAATGGTCAGAGTATAATGTTATAATGTTAGCAAATTAAACTTAATCAAAAGAAATCTAATGCAAAGAACACGTGAGAAGTCAGTATTATCCGGATACAAAGTATCATGTAATGAACCAGGACATTGAGAAATGTTGAAAAGGATTCAGTCGAGAGCTACCATACCCCAAGTTCATACCAGTTTTTCCATGGGGCCCAGGAAACATCAGTTTTGTAAAGATTATTCATTGAAATGGCCATCATACGTTCATATGTGAAGTGGAGATTGGTCAAATCAATGGCTTCAATAGTAGAGGGAGGACAAGAGTCCTTCCATTTTCTAGTGATTGACAGCCTTGCGGCTAGAAGTAAATGGTTGATAGAATTCCTGAGATCAACTGGAATGTTATCAATACCCAAGGATAGTAAAGCTAAACCTGGGTTGGGATCTGTCCATGAACCAGTTAAAGCCGAAATTATACCAAATATTTCTGTCCAATATTTAGTAAGCATGGGACAGCTCTATAAAATATGGAGCAAGTCCCCTTTCTTTCCGCATAGTCTCCAGCATTGGTTAGATTGCTGGTGACTAAATTTGGATAATACATCTGGAGTATAATACCACCGCAGAGTGATCTTTACTGAGAGTTCCCATAGTGATGCACATTTAGAGGTTGATTGGTTTATTTTGCAAGCCATGTGCCATTGGTAATCGGTGTAAGAACACTCCAAGTCTTTTTCCCATTGTAGATGTGAGGGGGTTTTTGAAAATATTCTTTTGTCCTGAAGTAGGTTGTAAAAAAAGGTAATACCTTTCCTCTTTGGTTCAGTACTAGTAGAGAGAAAGGTCCAGACCGATTTATGTAGGCAAACGTTTTTGGTATTCAATTTACATAAACGTTTTGCTACTTGTCTATAATGAGCATTACAATGTTGGGGTATATTAAACTCAGATTGGATGGTTTGGAATGATTTAATCGTGCCTTTATCATAAAGGTTACAAATAGATTCCATGCCTTGTTCGCTCCAAAGACTAAGTGATGAGTGATACATTATAAGATGCAATGTTTTAAAGGGAATGTCTACCGTTATTGTTGTATCAGGATAGGTCACAGAATTCAAAATCTTAAGCCATGTAGAAATGGATACTTTCATTGTGGGAGGTAAGTGCGAGGGAAGTTTAATTCCCATATGTGCACCAAAAAGCCATAGGTTGGTCGGTAGTTTATTACAATAGGAGGATTCAATAAGACCCCAATTTGTCGTTGGGGAGGGTTGGAACCATTCTTTCATTTGAGACAATATTGAGGCATAGAAATAGTCTTGAAAATCGACATAACCCACTCCTCCCCACATTCTATTTTTGATCAATTTATAATGGGCGCATCTAGATTTCTTCCCTTTCCAGATGTATCTAGAAAGGATTGATTGTAAGGATTTAAAGAAATACATAGGGACTGGAATAGGCAAACTTCTAAACAAGTATAGGACTTGAGGCAAGTGGATCATTTTAAAAGCAGATAATCTGCCCCACCAAGAAAATTCGTGTTTTCCTAAATCGTTCAAATCTGATTGTAGTTTATTTTTAAGAGGAATATAATTATGTGTAAATAAGGATTTAGTGGATCTAGTCAAATGAATACCAAGGTACGGGATGCTAGTGTCTGCCCAAGTATAAGGGAATTGGTGTTGGAGGAGATTGTTTGTCACGGCGTCAATTCCAATATCTAGAGCATACGATTTGCTTTCATTAATTTTATAAAATGATACTTTACCAAACCAAGATAATCATTTTTGGACTTCAAGTAGGGAGGATGAGGGAGACGTTAACATTAAAATTATATCGTCGGCAAACAAACTAATTTTGTGGGTATCGGATCCTATAGTGATGCCTTCTATTTTAGAATTGGATCTAATATGTTCCGCTAAAGGTTCAATCATTAAATTAAATATTAAGGGGGACAATGGGCAGCCTTGTCTGGTGCCGTTGGTGATACGAAAGGGTTTGGATAATAGGTTAGAATTCAAAACTCGTGCTGTGGGGTTTGAATAGAGGGCAAGTACGGCTTTAAGAATATGACCCTCAAAGCCAAATTTTTTAAGAGTAAGTGACAAATAGGACCAGTTAACCCTATCAAACGCCTTCTCTGCATCTAATGAAAGGAGCAGAGAAGGCATTCCGGGTATGCTAACATTGTGGATAACATCAATTAATCGTCTGGTTGCGTCAGATGTTTGACAACCCCTGGTGAAGCCAGTTTGATCCATGTTTATTAGTTTGGGAAGTATGTCAACTATTCTATTGGCTATAATCTTTGCGTAGATTTTCAAATCTGTATTCAATAAAGAAATAGGACGAAAATTTGGGGGAGAAGTAGGGTCCTTGCCAGGTTTAGGGAGAGTAATAATAAGTGCAGATAGCATTTCATCAGGAAAGGAAGAGAAAGAAGCAGCAGCATTATATAATTCTTTCATATGTGGTACAAGCTGTTTATAGAATATTTTAAAGTATTCATTCGAATACCCGTCTGGACCAGGTGCTTTGGCCTTGGGAAGAGAGTTAATGGCGCATATAATTTCGACGTCAGAAAAACAAGAATTTAACTGGTTAAGTTGGTCATCAGATAATTTGGGTAAATTAACATGGGAAAGAAAATCTAGGATTTCTTTAGTTGATGGCTGGTGAGTATCACTGTCCTCATTAAGGTTGTATAGTTTACCATAATATGAGCTAAAGGCATCAGCTATGGATTGAGGGTTAATTATCTTATCTTGAGAAACAGGGTCATAAATGTATGATATCTTAGTTTTCCGTCTATGACCTTTTATACAGTTTGCCATAACTTTCCCTGCTTTGTTATTCGTAACATAGGAGTTTGCCTTTAACTTTCTAAGTTTATGGTCATGAAATTCTAGAAGTAGAGCACGTAAATCATGTCTAAGTCTGAAGATCTGGGATTTAAGAGATGTTGACGGGTTAGACTTGTTTTCTTGATCTAAGATATTTAATTTTTTGGTAAGTTCCTCTATGCTTGCTTCCCTTTTCTTTTTTGCTTGAGAACCAAGTTGTATAAATAGTCCCCGTATGTAAGCTTTATGGGCATTCCACACTACCACCCGGTCGGACACCGATCCCAAGTTGTTTGAAAAAAATTCAGTCAATTTTTGAGAGATATATTCAATGTTATCAGGTTGTTGTAAAAGATAATTATTCATACGCCATAAATAAGATCTATGATTAGAATTAGCATTTTTTATTTTTAAACTAATAGGGGCGTGGTCCGACCAAGTGGCAGTATGAATGCGAGCATCCAGTACATTTTGTAGTAACCATTTGTCAGATATAAATAAATCAATTCTGGAGTAAGTGTTATGACGTGGAGAATGGAATGTATAGTGCTTTTCAGTCGCGTTACAACACCTCCAGATATCATACAAATCATTTTCAAAAAGAAACGGTGACAAGGGAGAAGAAAATCTCTTAGCATTGGAGGATGAGTCCATGACATTGTCTGGTACTAAGTTGAAATCCCCACAAATTAGGAGATGACCTTTCTGAAGTTCTCTTATTTTGTTTAGAGTAGACTTATGGAATTTCATTTGTCTAACATTTGGCGCATATATATTTACCAGCGTATAGAGAACATTGTCCAACGTGCATACTAAAATCAGAAACCTGCCTTCAGGATCCGAGTAACAGTCCAGAAGAGTAAAGGCTAAAGTGTCACGTATGGCAATACATACTCCTCTTTGTTTGCGAGTATAGTCCGCTTTGAAAATATGGGGGTAAGATCTATGTTGGCATATCGGAGCAGTATCTCTGACAAAGTGAGTTTCCTGTATGCATAGAATGTCACAATTAGAAGACAATGCCAATTTCCACAATGATGCTCTTTTAGCAGGGTGGTTTAAGCCGTTGGCATTGATGGATAGAAAATTAATAGACATTTTTAGATGTTGTGGATATCGATTTTTATACAATACTTACAAGGTATTATGACTCTCGGTACTAGAATAGTAGATGAAATATACAGAAGGTCTCTGGGTTATAGACAACCGAGAGAAAGATATTTATAAGAGACTTTGTAACTATAAAAATAAAAGTAAAAATTAAAAAATAAAAATAAAAATAAAATTAAAGCAAAATGAAACAAACTTAAATCTAAACAAAAAGTAAAACAAATAAAATAGACAAAACAAAACAAACAAACAAAACAAACAAAAATCTGTTCAAATACTTACAAACCGAAGCAATTATTTGCTTGCGAGTGTATAGAAGGAATATGTTATTATCCCACCTTCGTGGAACAATAAGAGCTAATATGATCCAAGCAATAAACAAAAAGATAGAAAAAAAAAAATGAATAGTCGGGTGTATTACTAAGCCGACTAACGGGGGTGTAAAGTTCAAATAAGAAGAAAAAACAAACACAGCATATCAGATACCAGGGGTATAAGCCGATAACAGTAAATTGAAAGAAGATAAATCAAAGGAAGATAAATAATGTTTCAACGTGGATCAGCGTCTTTTTGGTGGGCGGTAATCATTTTGTGTTTGATTACCGAAGTGCGGTTTTCCCATCATTTTGTTGTCATCAGGAGAGAGATCTGGAATTATACCCCATGAATGAAGAAGCTGCAGGCCGTCCTGGGGGTTTGACACCACAGTAGTAGTCCCATTATTGGTGATGATCAGCGTTGCAGGGTTTTTTCAATTTGTATTGAATATTGTGATTGTTCAAGGCTTTAGTAGTAGTTTATAGTTGTCTCCTTAAATTCAGGGTATATTGCGAAAGATCTGAGTAAAGATGTATTTCTGCATACGGATCAGGTAGTGATGGCAAGACTCTGGGCCAGATTCTCATATATATTCGGCAGCGTAGCGTAAGCCATTTACACTACGCCGCCGCTGCGTACTAGAGCAAGTGCTTTGTTCTCAAAGCACTTGCTCCGTAGTTTTCGCCAGCGTCTCGTAAATCGCCAAGCGTAAACCCGCGCAATTCAAATGGGGCGGCTTGTATTTAAATTAAGCGCGCCCCCGCGTCGAACGAACTGCGCATGCGCCGGCCAGGGAAAAAGCCCAGTGCGCATGCTCCAAAGGACGTCACATTTTCTCAATGTAAACGACGTAATCGCAGCGTACGCCAGCCCCATTGAGAATCGACGTACGCAAACGACGTAAATGACGCACAACACGACGCGGTCCCGAGGCCATACTTAACATGGCATCCGACGGGACACGACGGCATCCGACGGGACCTCGTAAGGTTACTCCACATAGAAGCTGGGGTAACCTTACGCGATCTAAAACGACGTACGCAACGACGGGGCGGCGTAAAAGCGATCGAGAATCGGCGTACTACTTAATTTGCATATGCAAATGAAAAAACAACGTAAAGGCCACCTAGTGGCCGGAGTTGTCATTACACCTACGATCCGAAAGTGTAATGCTTTTACACTTGTCGGATGTAGAAGCGTATCTATGCAAAAGTGATGCTCAGCATCACACGCATAGATACGAGACAAAAAAAAGGCGATACGACGGGGTATCTGAGATACTCCGTCGTAACGCCTCTGAGAATCTGGCCCTCTAGCTTTGGTTAATAGTTTTTCCTTAGTAGGAAAAAAATGTATTTTCATCAAGACATCTCTGGGAATAGCAGCATCTAGATGTTTGGGTTTTGGTATGCGGTGAATGCGATCTATCATGCGTTCGATTTGGGATGATTCCGGCAATAGGTTAGCAATCAGATCGTCCGCATATTTTGGTAAATCGTTCGGGGTTACAGATTCAGGAACCCCCCTCAGTTTAACGTTGTTCCTTCTGGAACGATCCTCAAGGTCTGCGAGCTTGGTTTTGATCTTTATATTGTCATCTGACAATTCTTTATATGCGTCAATAAGATCATGCACAGTATTAGATTGATCGTCCATTTTGTTTTCAATTACATGGATCCTGTCCCCCATTCCTTTCATCTAGACATAAGCGACGTTTGTAGAGATATAAGCATTTCTTTCATCATCGTGTCTAATACTGGTTGTCCTGATGTAGGGTAATTGACAATTGATGATGCAGCAAAGGGGCCTACCTGAACCTGAGGTAACATTGCCATTCCAGAGTTTAGAAGCTGAGTTTCAGTGTCAATCCTCCTCTTAGATTTCACCGGGCTTTGTGTAGAGGGGCTATGTGAGGAGAAGTTTACATTCTGGGATGTACTTTGTTCAGCTCCCCAGGAATCTTGGCCATCATCTGGGAGATCCGTGTATGATGATGTCTGCTGAATAGCAGTGACACCGGCACCATTTTGATTTTGCCTCACAGCTGAGGCCAGCATATCTGCGACGTCAGAGGCTATTTCAGCTTGTTTTTGGTCCTTCCTCTTTCGTTGTGACATCGGGAACGATCCCCGCGGTATTAGTGAGGTATTTATCTTCCGATATCGTCGTTGAATTTGATCGTTTTGCCGTTAATCCCTGGTTTTCTGACAGAGCTCAGCGATCAAGCAGCCATCCCGATCGCGTGCAAGCCACGCCCCCCCAGACCTGAGATATTTCAAAGCAATAATATTTATTTTATATCTAAATCTGTAGGTGTTAGCTAATGACATACTGCTCATATGGCTTCTTATAAGCTGCTTAAGAGGCTAACAGGCGCACGTCCAGACAAAGCTTACGCATTAACGTTGCGAAACGCGTTGACGTAATACGGCATTGGACGCCACGTCACGCCCACAACCCCCAGCGGGATCGGGACTTCTCTGAGGAGACTTCCATGCCGGAGAAAGATCAGCATTAGAACGGCTGCATAGCCTTACCTAAGAGCCGGGACTTGTACCTTCATCCACAAAGGATAGGGCACCTCACTGGCATTCTCACGCAAAAGTGTGTTCCACGATGGTACACCCGGCCAGGCTACCCGCCGCACATGCTGCATGATTCTGACAGACCTGATGACATCCGTTACGGCCAGCAGGATTTCCATTATCTATGAGCTGGGAGTAAAACACTGCCGTCTGTTTTCAGACCCCTCTCTCAAGAGCCTGGTAAGACTGTTCCTCTTTTTACATTGACAACTGTTAGGACTGCTCATACCCGGAAGACTCGGGGGACACTCTAAAACTATCTAGTCTACCTTTATGACAGTGTCAATCAGGCTGTGTACCAATATGATTATCAGTGAACTATATCAACACTACAGCTAATGAAATCTACACTGGAATCACAGGAAAATATTTAAAGACGTGTAGTCTCCTCAATAGTGGCAGCAACTCACATAAAGTTGCTTATACTGTGTTCTTACTGGCCAGCACCAACCATCTGATCAGTATATTAGTGATCTACAACGATTACTAAACTGTATGCAGTTATACTCATACTATACATTAGATTAAGCTGTAGCCACATCCTTCTCCCGCAGGGGTACTACTGCTGGAAATTTCTATTCATATTATATATACTTTTTATTATTTTTTGAATATTATTTCAGCGGTAATTACCGTACGGAATCTCCAGCAGCAGTGACCCATTTGGCGTCCGGATCGCCTGAGTTATATGTTTTTTTATGTTTGTTATATGTTTGTGTCCTATGTGTGTCGCATTGTTGTATGTTACATGAACTAGGTTCATGTGTGCAGCACCGGCCGGCTGCTGTAAGTAGGCATACTTGTGAATCTTTATGACATACATTTAGTATTTGCAACTTTTTGTAAAAATCTCTTATCCCAAATTGTTGTATCTTTATATGATCAATAAATAATTTTATCTATAGTACTGCCCATTTCTGCCTTGGTAGCCCCTTGGTTGCCCATTGGGGATACTCTGTCTTAGTTTCCCCATCGTGCAACTTCCTCTTTTCTTTATATGCATTGTTGTGGCTACGGCAGTGATCCCTAAAATAAGGGAAGTGACAGGTTATAGATGTTTTTCGGGATAAGCACATATAATGTTGTAGAGGTAGTGAGTTCAACTTCAGTTTTTGTTTATATTAAGAGGCTAACACCCTAAACATAACTTAATGAAAAATGGCAACACAAAGCTGTTAACGAAGAACTGTCATGTTAGAGACCAAGGACATTTTATATCATCATGACTTGTACACTATGGGGCTGATTTACTAATGAATCTGCGCTGCGCCGGTACATGCCTTAATTAGTGCGCTGGATGAAGCCCTAATTAGGCGCATGAACCGGCGGCAGCAGCAGCGCGATGTGATTGATAACTAAAGCCGCCGCCGAACTCCCTGTATAAGTCTATGGGGGAAATCTTAATAGTGAATGTTAAAGGCTAATCTGCAAGTTTTGTCCTAAAAAGTGTTTGGGGACCTCAGTCCTGCCCCAGGGGACATGTACCAATGCTTTTTTTATTTTTTAAAACGGCCGTTTTTTCGGGAGCAGTGATTTTAATAATGCTAAAAGTGCAATAATAAAAGTGTAATTTTCCTTTAAATTTCATACTATGGGGGTCTCTAATGTCAGCATGTGAAAAAGCGCATGTTTCCCGTGGTTAGAACTGTCTCTGCACAAAATGTCATTTTTCAAAGGAAAAAAGCCATTTAAAACTGACTCGCGGCAATAATGAATTGTCGGCTCCCGGCAATTGCAGGAGAATTCATTCATTAAAAAAAGGGAAAAAAAAGCGTGGGGGTCCCCCCAAATTCAATAACCAGACCCTTTAGGTCTGGTATGGATATTAAGGGGAACCCCGCCGTCAATTTAAAAAAAAAAATGACGTGGGGTTCCCCCCAAATATCCATAACCAGACCCTTCGGGTCTGGTGTGGAATTTAAGGGGAACTCCACTCCAAATTAAAAAAAAAATGGCGTGGAGTCCCCCCTAAAATCCACACCAGACCCCTTATCCGAGCACGTTGACCTGGCCGGCCGCAGAAAAGAGGGGGGGACAGAGCGCGGCCCCCCCCCTCTCCTGAACCGCACCAGGCCACATGCCCTCAACATTGGGAGGGTGTTTTGGGGTGCCCCCCAAAACACCTTGTCCCCATGTTGATGAGGACAAGGGTCTCTTCCCCACAACCCTTGCCCGGTGGTTGTGGGGGTCTGCGGGCAGGAGGCTTATCGAAATCTGGAAGACCCCTTTAACAAAGGGGCCCCCCAGATCCCGGCCCCCCCCCTATGTGAAATGGTAATGGGGTACCTTGTACCTCTACCATTTCACGAGAAAAAAAATGTAAAGGGTTAAAAAAGACAAGAGCCGGTTTTTGACAAGTCCTTTATTATCTTCTTTCTTCTTTTCTTCGGGTTTCTTATTCCTCCTCCTTCTTCTTCCTCTGCTTCTGTCTTGGGTCTTCTATTCCCGCATCTTGCCCGGCGTGTTCTTCCATCTTCTGTTCCTCCCGCTGTCCTTCTCGTCCGCATCTTCTCCTTCTTCTTCTTCTTCGCCGGAGCGGCCGCTTCCAATTGAAATCCCCGCTGTCTGCCGGACCACGCCCCCCCTCTGACGCCACGGGCAAGCTCTTAGGAGTGTGCTGCCAGTGCGTCAGAGGGGGGCGTGGTCACATGTCAGAGGGCGGCCAATTCAATTTGAAGCTCGTGCGCGGCTTTTTCTTTGCCAGAGTCGCCGCTTCCAATTGAATTGCCCGCTTTCTGGAACATGTGACCACGCCCCCCTCTGACGCACTGGCACCACACGGGGACTTTCCTAAGAGCTTGCCCGTGGCGTCAGAGGGGGGGGCGTGGTCCGGCAGACAGCGGAGATTTCAATTGGAAGCGGCCGCTCCGGCGAAGAAGAAGAAGGAGAAGATGCGGACGAGAAGGACAGCGGAAGAAGATGGAAGAACACGCCGGGCAAGATGCGGGAATAGAAGACCCAAGACAGAAGCAGAGGAAGAAGAAGGAGGAGGAAGAAGAAACCCGAAGGAAAGAAGAAAGAAGATAATAAAGGACTTGTCAAAAACCGGCTCTTGTCTTTTTTAACCCTTTACATTTTTTTTACTCGTGAAATGGTAGAGGTACAAGGTACCCCATTACCATTTCACATAGGGGGGGGGCCGGGATCTGGGGGGCCCCTTTGTTAAAGGGGTCTTCCAGATTTCGATAAGCCTCCTGCCCGCAGACCCCCACAACCACCGGGCAAGGGTTGTGGGGAAGAGACCCTTGTCCTCATCAACATGGGGACAAGGTGTTTTGGGGGGCACCCCAAAACACCCTCCCAATGTTGAGGGCATGTGGCCTGGTTCGGTTCAGGAGAGAGGGGGGGCCGCGCTCTGTCCCCCCCTCTTTTCTGCGGCCGGCCAGGTCAACGTGCTCGGATAAGGGGTCTGGTGTGGATTTTAGGGGGGACTCCACGCCATTTATTTTTTACATTTGGGGTGGAGTTCCCCTTAAATTCCACACCAGACCCGAAGGGTCTGGTTATGGATATTTGGGGGGAACCCCACGTCATTTTTTTAATAAATTGACGGCGGGGTTCCCCTTAATATCCATACCAGACCTAAAGGGTCTGGTTATTGAATTTGGGGGGACCCCCACGCTTTATTTTTCCCTTTTTTTAATGAATGAATTCTCCTGCAATTGCCGGGAGCCGACAATTCATTATTGCCGCGAGTCAGTTTTAAATGGCTTTTTTTTTTTTTTTTTTTTTTTTCAGAATGTCATTTTGTGCAAAGACATATTTCTAACCGCAGGAAAAGTGCGCTTTATTCACCTGCTGACATTCCCCCCCCCCCCATGGTACGAAATTTAAAATAATTATTCAAATGACGTGGGGGTCCCCCCAAATTCAATAACCAGACCCTTTAGGTCTGGTATGGATATTAAGGGGAACCCCGCCGTCAATTTTAAAAAAAAATGACGTGGGGTTCCCCCCAAATATCCATAACCAGACCCTTCAGGTCTGGTGTGGAATTTAAGGGGAACTCCACCCCAAATTTACAAAAAAATGGCGTGGAGTCCCCCCTAAAATCCACACCAGACCCCTTATCCGAGCACGTTGACCTGGCCGGCCGCAGAAAAGAGGGGGGGACAGAGCGCGGCCCCCCCCCTCTCCTGAACCGAACCAGGCCACATGCCCTCAACATTGGGAGGGTGTTTTGGGGTGCCCCCCAAAACACCTTGTCCCCATGTTGATGAGGACAAGGGTCTCTTCCCCACAACCCTTGCCCGGTGGTTGTGGGGGTCTGCGGGCGGAAGGCTTATCGAAATCTGGAAGACCCCTTTAACAAAGGGGCCCCCCAGATCCCGGCCCCCCCCTGTGTGAAATGGTAATGGGGTACCTTGTACCTCTACCATTTCACGAGTAAAAAAAATGTAAAGGGTTAAAAAAGACAAGAGCCGGTTTTTGACAAGTCCTTTATTATCTTCTTTCTTCTTTTCTTCGGGTTTCTTCTTCCTCCTCCTTCTTCTTCCTCTGCTTCTGTCTTGGGTCTTCTATTCCCGCATCTTGCCCGGCGTGTTCTTCCATCTTCTTTTCCTCCCGCTGTCCTTCTCGTCCGCATCTTCTTCTTGTTCTTCTTCGCCGGAGCGGCCGCTTCCAATTGAAATCCCCGCTGTCTGCCGGACCACGCCCCCCCTCTGACGCCACAGGCAAGCTCTTAGGAAAGTCCCCGTGTGGTGCCAGTGCGTCAGAGGGGGGCGTGGTCACATGTTCCAGAAAGCGGGCAATTCAATTGGAAGCGGCGACTCTGGCAAAGAAAAAGCCGCGCACGAGCTTCGAATTGAATTGGCCGCCCTCTGACATGTGACCACGCCCCCCTCTGACGCACTGGCGGACGAGAAGGACAGCGGAAGGAGAAGAAGATGGAAGAACACGCCGGGCAAGATGCGGGAATAGAAGACCCAAGACAGAAGCAGAGGAAGAAGAAGGAGGAGGAAGAAGAAACCCGAAGGAAAGAAGAAAGAAGATAATAAAGGACTTGTCAAAAACCGGCTCTTGTCTTTTTTAACACTGACACTTTTTTTTTCTCGTGAAATGGTAGAGGTACAAGGTACCCCATTACCATTTCACACAGGGGGGGGGCCGGGATCTGGGGGGCCCCTTTGTAAAAGGGGTCTTCCAGATTTCGATAAGCCTCCTGCCCGCAGACCCCCACAACCACCGGGCAAGGGTTGTGGGGAAGAGACCCTTGTCCTCATCAACATGGGGACAAGGTGTTTTGGGGGGCACCCCAAAACACCCTCCCAATGTTGAGGGCATGTGGCCTGGTGCGGTTCAGGAGAGGGGGGGGGGCCGCGCTCTGTCCCCCCCTCTTTTCTGCGGCCGGCCAGGTCAACGTGCTCGGATAAGGGGTCTGGTGTGGATTTTAGGGGGGACTCCACGCCATTTTTTTTTTTAGTTGGAGTGGAGTTCCCCTTAAATTCCACACCAGACCTGAAGGGTCTGGTTATGGATATTTGGGGGGAACCCCACGTCATTTTTTTTTAAAATTGATGGCGGGGTTCCCCTTAATATCCATACCAGACCTAAAGGGTCTGGTTATTGAATTTGGGGGGACCCCCACGCTTTTTTTTTGGTGTTTTTAATGAATGAATTCTCCTGCAAATTCCAGGAGCTGACAATTCATTATAGCCGCGAGTCAGTTTTAAATGGCTTTTTTCCTTCAGAATGTCATTTTTCACATGCTGACATTACACCCAGGGCCGCCATCAGGGGGGTACAGGCAGTACACCTGCAGGGCCGCCATTAGGGGGGTACAGGCATTACACCGCCCGGGGGTCCCCAGGGGCCCCCAGGGGCCCGGATGGGAACCACCCTAAAACAAAAAAAACAATTTTTTTTTTTTTTTTTTTGTTTAAGGGCTCCGAAGGTCCCCAGGGGCCCGGAGGCCACTAAGGGCCCCAGATGGCAAGCCCTTTTTTTTAAATAAAATATATATATTTCAAAAAAAATATATATTTTTTAAATATATTTGTTTATTTTTTTTTTAAGGAAAGGGCCCAGAGGTCCCCAGGGCCCTGGAAGGCTACCCCCTTGTTTTTTTACTTTTTTTCGATAAATGTTATATTTAAAAAATATATATATATGTATTTTCTCTCTTTTGTATTTTTATTTGATAAAGAGCACAGAGGTCCCCAGGGCCCCGGATGGCTACCCCCCTTTTTTATATATATTTTTCTTTATTTCTTATTTCTGTCAAAATTTTTGTAAAGGGCCCCCCCGCTCCTCAATTTGCGGCACCACCCCCCCCCCGCTTCTCAATTTCATACGGCAGCACCCCCCCCCCCCCGGTTCTCTGCTCCAGGGGGCCCATGCCTGAAGCTGTGTAAGGGGCCCCAAAATTCATGATGGCGGCCCTGTACACCTGTAAGGGGCCCGGGGGTCCGGAGGTGCCCAGATGCCTGGAGGCCCCCCAGTGCCCCAGATGGTAACCCCCCTCTTTTTTTTTTTGTATATATATTTGTTAGTTGGTTTTTGTAGGATTTTTTATTAAAGGGCCAATTTTTGGAATTTAATATTTTTTTGCAGTCTGGAGGTCCCCAGGGCCCCGGGTGGCAACCCCCCAAATTTTTTGTTATTAAAGGGCCAATGTTTTGGTTTAGGGGTCTGGAGGTCCCCAGTGGCCTGGTCCCCAGTGGCCCGGAGATCCCAGGGCTCCAGATGACAACCCCCCACCTTTACAAAAAAAACAAAAAAAAAAACATATGATATATTTTTTGGTTATTTTTTAAACATATATATATATAATATAATTTTGAAAGCTCCCAGAGGGCCCCAGATGACAACCTTTTTGCTTCTAAAAATGTTATAAATATTTTCCCCAGGTTTGTTACTTTTTACTTTAATTTCTTTTTTAAAGTGTATTTTGTGCGTGAAGTCGAGAGAGAGGAGCTGGACTTGCAATCGCCATCCTTCTCCATGGCCCCGGTGGCAATGGTGGGTGTGAGGGGGGCCTCACCCCACCTGCTACACTTGGGAGCCCGATGGGACAGAGGGACTCCCCCTATGAAGGAGTGTAGCCCACCCAGCCAGCCCTGTAGGTCCTTCACCTCCCTTTATTTTAGGAGACCTCATGGCCAAAGTGTGTGCAAGTGTGGTGTTTTTTTTGTGGGAGGGGGGGGGGGGGGGGTGGGCATACTAAGCACAGGCGTACCTTGCATAGCACACCCACCGGGAGCTGGGCTGACACCACCAAACTCAATTCATATGTAGCCGAGACCGGGATCCGAACCCTTGGCTGCAGAGGTGAACGGCTTGTCAGCGCAGTGCCATTCACGTTGAGCCACCACAGCTCCCACCCAATGTTATTTTTTTTGTTAGATTTTTGGTAGTTATTTTTTATTAAAGGGCCCAGAGCTCCCAAGGCAACCCCCTTTTTTATTATTTTATATATGTAGATATTGTAATTTATTTTTCATTAAAGAGCCCAGAAGTTTCTTTTTATTAAAGGGCCCAGTGGTCCCCAGGGCCCCCGGATGGCTACCACCCTTTTTAATATATATTTTTCTATATGTATTTTTTAGTAAAGGAACCCCCCGCTTATCAAATTGCGGCAGCCCCCCCCCCTTCTTAATATCAGGCGGCACCCCCCCCCCCTATTCTCTGCTCCAGGGGGCCCATGCCTGAAGCTGTGTAAGGGGCCCCATAATTCCTGATGGCGCCCCTAATTGCCTCCCACCCCCCATGGTACGAAATTTCAAGGAATTTTTCACTTTTATTGGTGCACTTTAACCACTTCCATACCGCGCCTATTCTGGCACTTCTCTCCTTCATGTAACAATTATATTTTCTTCCTTGAAACTTACTCAGGACCCCCAAACATTATATATATTTTATTAACAAACACCCTAGGGAATAAAGTGGCGGCCATTTTTTCGGACACATTTCCAACAGTATTTGTGCCAAAAATGTTCTAACGTTTTTTTTTTTTTTGGCTTTCCAAAAAAAAACCTGTTTCATGAATGACAAAATAAGAAAGCAGTAAAGCTAGGCCAATTTTTAGGGATAAGGTAAAAGATGATGTTACACCGAGTAAATAGATACCTAACTTGTCACGCTTTCATATTGCGCACACTCATGGAATGGCGCTAAACTTCGTTATTAAAAATCTCCATAGGCAACGCTTGACTTTTTTTCTCAGGTTACCACTTTTGAGTTACAGAGGAGGTCTAGTGCTAACATTATTGCTCTCGCTCTAACGCACGCTATGATACCTCACATGTGGGGTTTGAAGGATGTTTACATATGTGGGTGGGACTTGCATGCGTGTTCGCTTCTGAGTGCGAGCTACTAGGGACAGGAGCATTTAAATTCCTTTGTTATTTTATTTTTTTACTTAATATTTTATTTTTTGCACTTGTTTGTCCCTTTGTTTGTATTATTTTTCACTTTTCTTCCTATTACAAGGAATGTAAACATCCCTTGTAATAGGACTAGTGTGTGACAGGTCCTCTTTATAGAGAAAGGCGGGGTCAATTAGACCCCACATCTGTCCTCCAGGCTGGAAATCATGGAATTGGTAAAAAAAAAAACATCTCATGCTTTCAGCTGCAATCATGTTCGTTCAGCACAGTAGCGTAGTGTGTAGCATGTTCACCTAGCAGCAAAAGGGTTGCTGGTTCGAATCCCGCCCGTGACACTATCTGCCTGGAGTTTGCATGTTCTCCTTGTGCGGGTTTCCTCCCACAATCTAAAAACATGCTGTAAATTGGATCCTGTCTAAATAAGCCCTAATGTGCAGTAGGAGATTTAGGTTTTGTGCTGCCCTAGGCCTGACCAAATTTTGGCACCCCCCTAATAGAAAAATGACCCACCCTTCCTGTCAAGGCCACACCCTGTTTTTTTATGACCCACCCAGGAATTTTCAGGGGACACACACAAGTTCTGTGGGGGGGGACTTGGGGGGGCCCTTAATTTGCCTACTTTTTCGATCACTTCCTGTTTGGCTATGGGGCAGGAAGTGAAGGCCAATCTCCCCAAACGGACAGGGATAATACAAAATAAACTGACAGAGCTTCTAACCCCCCCCCCCCCCCCACCAACTCTATCCAAAATGAAAGAAATCCAAAAAATAAAAGTGATGATTATTGTTCCAGTTTAACCCCAAATTTCAGATCATTTTATTGAGAGGCTTAAGAAAATATAACCATGCCAATAGGCCACGATCCAGCGTTGCTAATATGTATGAATGTGTGTTAGGGACCCCCACAAACACCACCCAATGTTAAATCAACTATTTTCATGTTTGTTTTGGGGATGCCTGCACCCCTGATAGGGTAAAGACACCTCACAAATGTTGTCACTTTCTACTTAATTCATTCACTTCCTGCCACACAGCCAAACAGGAAGTGAGGGAAACACCTGAGTAATGTTTTGTTGGGGACACACAGATCAATATAAATAGTTTCCCATTTTGGAAATGGCATTTTGCTGTGTACACCCCAAATTAGTAGGAATCTTGGACTTTGGGGTCCATTTACTAAAGGCAAATCCACTTTGCACTACAAGTGGACAAGCAAGGAAGAAAACTCAAAACTTGGCGGGATTGGAAGTAAAAACCATCAGTGCTTCCCTTCTGATTTTCATTGCCTACGCTTCTACTGCAGAGCGGCTTTGCCTTTACTAAACCCCAAAGTAACCAATCATTTGGGGTGTACACTGCAGTGCAATTTGCTTAATGGTGACACTAGTTAGATTGACCTGTGCCCCGAAGAAAAGACCATTGGTAGGGTTTTAACCTCACTTCCTGTTCAGCTGTGTGACAGGAAGTGAAGCCAATTTTAGGAAAAGGGACACAAAGCCCAACCTAAAAACACTAGCAGGGGTTCTAACACTCAATTGGCTTCCCTCAAACAACCCACAATTAGAATAGGATTGTCTTGTGCTAGTTTCAAGCACAGCGGTGTAAATCAGCACTTCAAGCCTGTCCAAAAAAAACACACCACCCCCCCCCCACCTCCAACAGGCCCTGTTTGCAGCTTTTCCTACATCTTGCACATGTGCTTTAAAAAGTCAGTCTGGACATCAGTTCTAGGAAACAATACTTACCGCTTTGTCCTTCCTTTTCTGGTGACTAAACATTTCATGCATACACACCAGGAAAGAGCTTAGAGACAAATCACACTTGATGGTTTAGGCCCAAACTAGTTCAGCTGCAGCGGTTGAAATCCATAGCATGAAAAAAATATCACAAAACAAACTTCAAAATTTGAAAGTAATTTTATTGGTCCACAAAACAAGGAAAGCAAAACAAAAAATTACAAATAAACACACCAAAAATATATACAAACACCTAAAAACAAAAAAGACCAACGTTTATTTCACAGTCATTGGAAAAGAAATCATGCTTTTGAAATAACAGGATAGACCCACAGGATTAAAACATTAGTCATTAACATCTTGAGAAACATTTAGCAAAATTATGTAGCAGAGAAAACATCAAAAAATACAAAACTTGCTCCAAAACATCTCTGTTTCACTCCGCCATTCCTTCCAGCCAGCAAATCTGCCCCCTCTGAGGGGCAGCTGACACGTGCAGTATCCACGCTTTTTATAACATGTGTGCTAATGAACCAATTGGAAACACATGAAGAAATGTCAGCCTCTAGTTTGTGTGCACTTGGAACTGCTTACACCTGTTAAGGATGTCCTTAAATTACTAAGCCAAAAAAACAGCTTTCTGAGCATGCTCAGAAAGATGCAAGTCATTTTCAGGATGAAACTTCCAACTTCTTTTTCTAACTGTTCGAGCATGCCCAGTTCACTCGAAATGCAGTACCAGAATCAAATCTGCAATGGCGGATGAAAGCATTAGAGGTGTTAAATTTTTTTTTGGTCCCCATGAAGTGATGCTTTACAAGCTGAACGGGAGGTCTTATAGAATTTTTACGTAACAAACCTAAATAGTAATAATTTAAAAGCCCCTGTCCCTAGTAGCTCGCAGTCAGAAGGGAACAAGCAGCATTTTTATTGTTTCCGGTTACCAGTTTAGATTTACAGATGAGGTCTAGTGCTATAAATATTCCTCTTGCTGTTACGCACGCTATGATACCTCACATGTGTGGTTTGAAGAATGTTTCCATATATGGGGGCGGGCCTTAAATGTGTAAGCCCCGCCCACATATTGAACCCCCGTTCAAACCCCACATGTGAGGTATCATAGCGTACGTTAGAGCGAGAGCAATACTTTTAGCACTAGACCTCCTCTGTAAATCTAAACTGGTAACCTGAAACACATAAAAAAGCGTTGCCTATGGGTATTTTCAAGTACTGAAGTTTGGCCCCATTCCATGAGTGTGTGCAATATTAAAGTGTAACATGTTGGGTATCTATTTACTCGGTGTAACATCATCTTTCACATTATGGCCATAAATTGGGCTAACTTTAGTGTATTCTTAATTTGTAACCACTTGAGCCCCAGAGCATATTACTGGTCACTGACGGGGCCATTTTTTGCATTTCAACACTGCGTCATTTTGACTGACAATTGCGTGGTTGTGCGACGTGGCCCCCAAAAAAATTGGGCGTCCTCATCCTCCCCCCCCCCCTAAAAAATAATTTTTTTTTTTTTGTTGGTGGTATTTGATCACCTCTGCGTTTTTTCTTATTTTTGCTTGACCCAAAAATATAGCGACAATTTGGTAACTAAAAAAACATCTTTTTTACGGTTTGCTATAATAAATCTCCCCCAAAATATATTCAAAAAATGTTTGCCCTCAGTTTAGGCCGATAAGTATTCTTGGACATCTTTTTGGTTGCAAAAAATCACAATAAGCGTTTGATTGGTTTGGGCAAAAGTTCGAAGTAGGGGTTGGTCTTATGGGTATTTTTGGAATAATTTTTTGTTTTACTAGTAATGGTGGCTATCATTTGTTTTTTCTGTCTAATGCGACATTGTGGCGGACACATTTTTGTGAGATTTGGCATTTTTGTAGCGAGCAATGGTATATCAATGCATTGCTTACTATAAAAATGACACTGGCAGGGAAGGGGTTAACACTAGGGGTGCGGAAGGGGTTGAATATGTTACCTGGGTGTGTTCTAACTGTAAAGGGGGTGGGACTGTGTAGGGGAAATGACAGATCGCTGTTCATACATTGTAGGGACAGACGAGCAGGCATTCCCCCCCCCCCCCTGACAGGACCGGGATAAAGGGGAACTCCACCCCAAATTACCAAAAAAAAACGGCGTGGGGGTCCCCCTTCTGGTGCACAACAGGCTCTTAGATTTGATCTGGAACATAAGGGGTTAAACCCACGCCAAAAAACGGCGTGGGGTTCCCCCTCAGATCCAGACCAAACCCTTCTCCCAGGCACGCAGTCTGGCCGGACAGGAATGGGGGTGGGGACGAGCGAGCGGCCCCCCCCCTCCTGAGCCGTACCAGACCACATGCCCTCGACATGGGGGAGTGTGTGCTGTGGGGGAGGGGGGCACTGCCCCCCCACCCCAAAGCACTCTTGTCCCCATGTCGAAAGGGACAAGAGCCTCTTCCCGACAACCCTGGCCGTTGGTTGTCGGGGTATGCGGGCGGGGGGCTTATCAGAATCTGAGAGCCCCCTATATTAAGGGGGCCCCCAGATTCTGGCCCCCCACCCTATGTGAATGAGTATGGGGTACATCGTACCCCTACCCATTCACCGGGTGGAAAAGTGTAAACACAAAAAAAAACACACCCCCATTCCTGTCCGGCCAGACTGCATGCCTGGGATGAGGGCTTGGTACGGATCTGGGGGGGAACCCCACGCCGATTTTGGCGTGGGTTAACCCCTCACGTTCCGGACCAAGCCGGAGAGCCTATTGTACCCCTGGGGGGGAAGCCGCGCCGGTTTCACATTTGAAATTTGGCGCGGAGTTCCCCTTCAGTGTCAGCGCAGCCCGAGAACAGCTCGGAGCTTGCCGTACGCCGCTCCAGGCAGTGCAAACACTGCTACGCCGCCTGGTATTTACCAAGGATTTCCCGGCGTTCTGAAGAGGCGCGCGGTGAGCTCCGATTTTTCCCTCTGCGCATGCCCAGTATGCAAGTGAACCTTCCGAGGTTCTAGCGTACTTTGCAAGCGCCCGGGGATCGGGTCCCAAAAGTCACTTTCCCTTTCAAATCGGCCCGCCACACAAGTTGAAACACATGTCACTACACTTCCCCTGCATCACCCCCCTCCCTCCCCTCATAAACTCCCGCCCGAATCCCCGATGTTTACATAACTAAATGCCGCACGCCAGCTCTGTACTGGCGTGCTGTGCGCCCTCTTCTGGGCGCATTAGGCACTTTAGTAAATGAGGAAACACGCTGCACTAGCAGCGTGTTTCTTTGGTAAATGTCAAAAACAGGTTTACTCCTGCTTGTGCACCATGAGTCTTGGCGCACAGGCTTGGTAAATCAGCCCCTATGTCCTAAAAAGGACCAAGTCCCCAGATGCTCCCACTGAGCTGAGATCATTAAATTATAATCATGTGTAGCGCCGGGTTACTTGCAAGTACCGGTGCTATCGAAATTTAGAGGGTAATCAGAGTGTAAACTACTCTGATTTCAATTGCAATGTTTAAGTAGGGTCCCCGTTTTCAGCTTGGATGTGTTGTGGGCTCATTCTATTGCACTGGGGTGTTCTTCCCACCCCGGTGCGGTAGGTGGCAGCAGTTGAGTTAAGGTTTGGGTGCTCTTTCTCAGCGCCCAATCAGGAGGGTTGGGCCTCACTGAGCATGCCGGGAGAGGGTATTTATGGGACAGACGTCGGGGAGTCTGGGTCTTGTTTTCTGAGTCCAGTGTGCCACCCACCTTTAGGGTGGCCACATCACCGCGCCCTGCCGTTATGGCCTACCTGGCCGGGGCGGGCGTGCTACGCAGTGTTCCTTGTTCCGGGACCTTGTTGGTAAGGAACGTTTGAACAGCGGCCGGGACCCAGTCATTGACTGGGTTCCCACCTTTTGAGGAGCCCAAGCTGTACTGCTGTTCAGTGAGGAGTCCGTCTGAGGAGCGCCAATGAGAGGCTGGCAATCCAAAAGGATATCCAGGCGTAGATCTATCAAGGAGGGTTATCTCCGTATCTGCAATCAGAGAGGGCCTGTGGCAGAGGTGTCTCCCTGATATCCATTCAGGAGGGTCTGTGGCAGAGACTTTATCCTAAAGAGGTTCGAGCGGTGCTCCGGCTGCCAGGTCAGTGAGAGAGGCCTGTCCGGGTACGCTAGGCCCACTCAAGCAGGAGTGGTGTAAAAGTGTTATGTATGGGAGCAGGACTGTTCCAAATACTGCGCCTGAATCTGCTGTTCTCCTTTCAATCTCTATCCCTTTTCATCACCGGTTCATCGTTTTTGCCCGGCTGGGTAATAAAGAGCACATAAAAAGACATTTCTTTGCGGACATTCCTTTACTACTGCTGTATGCATCATCCACCCCATAGGAATTCGAAGAAGAGCCATGAGGTAAATGTGCCATCCCATTTAATTATCAGCAGCTCTTTCGGGGGTAGCACTACACATGCAATATGATGAACGCAAAAAAAAAAATAGCTGTTCAACCAGCCAGGAATCTTGTGAGCTGATAACTCCTGTGCTCTCCAGCATTGTTTGCTGTTACCTACTTGGACTGCAAATATCCCTCCCAAGTTATGGAAAATATAAGGAGGTGCAATAGTTTCCTGTGTGACTAGTGTGAGCCAGCCCTAAAAGTGGGCTCAGTACTTGTTGATGAAAAAGCATACCTTACTGCTAAAATGACAATACTGAAAAAAATTATATTGGGGTTTTGCTGCTTCTATAAACCAATGTCACTGCCCAAGCATTTCAGTATGTATAAAGCCTGTAGTTAAAACAATTTGTACACGTTTTTACTGACATTTCCAAAAAGTTACAAGAATACAGTTTTAAGTACAAACCCCAGTATTTAGGCTACAAATAAATACAATATGCAATTAGAAATGTGATTTAAGATAGATATAAGACAAAAAACATATTTCTTATTTTATTTTCAATATAGTATTATTAAGTAAGTAGTTCAGGGACAGGACTCAAGAGGGCAAGAAATTAGAATGGGCGGCACACACACATGAAACTGATTCTCACAGTGACACTGACAGTAGTGTGCAGCAGGAAAGATCACAGTCACAGTCACAGTCTCTTTCCAGTTTCCACACCAAGGGGTCCCTCCACTCCAAAGCACTGACAGTCCTGCTCCTGGCTTGCCTTGCTACCATCCATTTAGACCCGCATATGAGGCTTCGGCTGCTCCACTTGACATCCCACGACACTCTCAGGCACCACCTCCACCAGTCCCATCCCCTGACTGCACCAACTGAACACACTGTAGCAGGCACTTGGAACTTGTAGCCTCCGCACCCGAACTACTGTATGCATGCACAGTTTCAAGCCGAGTGTCACAACCATATTTTTTACTGGCAACCTTTTTCTCTTAGGCCGCGTACAGACGAGGAGACATGTCCGCTGAAACATGTCTGAAGGACCGTTTCCAGCGGACATGTCTCCTCGGATATTTGGTCTGATGGCGTGTACACACCATCGGACCAAAATCCCCTCGGACGGATAACGCGGTGACGTGGCGGTGACATTGACACTGCCACACCATACCATACCATACCAGGAAGTAAAATACATCCACGCATGCGTAAAATCCATTTGACGCATGCGAGAGATTTATGTCCGCTGGTTAGGCGTACTAACCAGCGGACATGTCCGACGGACAGGTTTCCAGCGGACAAATTTCAAAGCATGCTTTGAAATTTGTCCGCTGGAAAAACCTGTCCGCTAGGTCGTACACATGATCGGATATGTCCGCTGAAACTGGGCGGCGGACCAGTTTCAGCGGACATGTTCGATCATGTGTACGCGGCCTCACTGGCATTTACTGGAGAAAAGTGCCCATTTTTGAAAATACTGACGGTTGGCAACACTGGTAACACGTGCAGTGTAGGGGGTCAGGACAGGAGTAAGTAGCACTTAAGAGTGCATATCGAAAAGAGTACAGTAGTGGTGATCACACAGAGTGCAATGCAGTTGTGTATTTAGGTTTTGTGCTGCCCTAGGCCTGACTAAACTCATGCACCCCCTAATTAAAATATGACCCATCCCTTCCTGTCAAGGCCACACTCCTTTCTGTTTAAGACCCACCCTGAAATTTTCGAGTGAGGGCACGAGTTCTTAGGGCCTGGGGGGAGGGGGGCAATGGATTCCCTTAATTTGCATAGATTTCCTCTCACTTCCTGTTTGGCTATGGGGCAGGACATGAAGGGAAATCTCTGCAATGGGACAGGGATTGTAAAAAAATAACTGACAGGGGCTATAACCCTCCCTTACTCTATCCAAAATGAAAAAAAAAAGTGTTGTCTATAGTTTAAGCACAAATTCCTGATAATTTTATGGAGAGGACTAAGAAGATATAACCATGCCAATGGTGCAGCAGAATACATATAGCACAGTGAGGAAGGTTTGTGGTCCAGGATGATAGGACAGTCAAAATTAGAAGCAGCTTGCGTTACACTAACAGTGTAGCACAAACCGGCGGGGACTCTTTCCGTGCTGCCTACCTTGCAGAGTGCTGCCCTAGGCCTGGGCCTTGTTGGCCTAGGCCAGAATACAGCGTTGGTGCAATGGTCAGTAATGCATATCACATTCAGCAGTGCATCACACATAGGCTAGTACACAGAGTAAAACAAAAAAATACCCCCTTCTCCCAGTACAAATTCCTCAGGCCGCGTACACACGACCGGTTTTCTCGGCAGAATCCATCAAGAAACTTGATGGGAGACGTATTCTGCCGAGAAAACCGGTCGTGTGTACACTTTTCGCGGGGAAAACTGTCGAGAAACTCGTCGAGCCAAAAAGAGAGCATGTCTTCTTTTTCATTGACGGGAATGGGAAAATTTAGCTTGACAGCCGAACAAGGAACTCGACGGGGAAAACGATGTGTTTCGCCCATCGAGTTCCTCGGTCGTGTGTACGCGGCCTTACAGTACAAATATACCTTAATGGTCCAAACCAGTACAGATCTCCCCTGCACAGACTCCCACCTCCTCAGTAAATATCATTCCCCCCTAAGCCTCTAGTAACTTCTAAGCACAGACCACCCTATCCCAGTCACTTCTAAGCACAGACCCCAATACAAGTCACCCCCTACCAGCCCATCCCCTCAGTACATAACTTCCCCTCAGTTAAACTCACTCATCAGATGCATCATCAGTGGCCAAAGCCATTTGACCAAAGCCAAGAAGAGCCCATTCTCAGGCCCTGAATTGCAGCTGTCGACAGGCAGAAGCAGTACTGCAATGCAAATACTATGAGCACTGCAGTGCCCAGCAACACAAAAAAATTTCTGCCAGTTTCATCTTTGGGACCTGTAAAGCCTTGGATTCCTAGCACTAGAGATGCTCCTGTGGGATACAAAAGGTGTCTCAAATGTTTTTGAAAACATCATGGTTTATGGGAACCTGTAAAAACTGTTGACTTGTTTGTATAGGTGCAGCTACCATAATCCTGACACACTAGCACGTTACTAATCTAGAACAAGTATGTAGATTGGGAGGTCAGGCTTTTGAAACTTGGCAGCATTGTTCTTGGCCAGGAACCAAGTTTAGGTTCTGAAGCAAGTATAGGATGACCGCTCCGAAGCCTTCACATTAAAAAAAGAGTCAGCATCAGCAGTTCCCATATTTATATTTTCAAAGATTCACCTTCACAAGACCTAAATAAAACTTGACATATTGATTAAATAAAATAAATAAAAACTTGACATATTATTTTGACCATCATAAATGAATGCACCTTTTCTCTAAAGTCTCAAAGGAATAGTATTTGCTCGTGTCTCATCTGCATTCTGTGAAATATGTTACCTCTTGCTCCTTTTCTCAATTAGGCCTGTGCTTAGCAATCTTCCAGTTCCTGGCAGTACAGAGAGGTGTGAAACTGGATGCAAGGATTTCAATCAGCTGCTACAAACAAATAATGCAATTATAATGAAAAGCTAATCATCATGAGAGCCAATTAACTTCTCTGAACAACATTTTGTATATTTTAGACTCATATGTTGCATCCACTTCCCGTAAAGTTCTTCAGAGTTTGCAGAGCTCAAAAAATGTGTGCTCTTTAGTTTGCAACAAACAAGACAGTGCTAAATATCAAAATCTTTAGTGGCATCAAGTAAATTAAACCCACTTTAACACTGCTATGCAAAACATGGTGATTAAGTATTCATTAAAAACATCATTGAATTTTTTAAAGCCCTACGCCACTAACATTTATTTTTTCATAAATTGTTCCTAGATAATTATTCTCCCTCCCACCAGCGCTGAACACCTCATCCTGTTCTAGCCCAGACAGCTCCTTTTCTGGGTTCAATGACTTTAAAGGAGTCAAAAAGGTACAATTTTGTTTTCCTAAATAGCTTCCTTTACCTTAGTGCAGTCCTCCTTCACTTACCTCATCCTTCGATTTTTCTTTTAAATGTCCTTATTTCTTCTGAGAAATCCTCACTTCCTGTTCTTCTGTCTGTAACTCCACACAGTAATGCAAGGCTTTCTCCCTGGTGTGGAGTGTCGTGCTCGCCCCCTCCCTTGGACCACAGGAGAGTCAGGACGCTCACTACGTTGCAGATAGAGAAAGGAGCTGTGTGTTAATGGGTGTCCTGACTCTCCTGTAGTGCAAGGGAGGGGGCGAGCATGACACTCCACACCAGGGAGAAAGCCTTGCATTACTGTGTGGAGTTACAGACAGAAGAACAGGAAGTGAGGATTTCTCAGAAGAAATAAGGACATTTAACCACTTCAATACCAGGCCATTGTCATATGATGTCCACAAAGGGGATCTCCTATCCTGGGTGGATGTCATATGACGTCCTGGACTGGACATCCCCCCCTCCCCCCGCCGCCATCCGGTGCTTCTCCGGGCTCTCCCGTGACATCGGGGGCCCGGAGAATGAATCGTCCGGTGCTTGCAGGAAGCGGAGAGATGACTGGTGACCAGATGGGCGCGATGTGATGACGTCACGCCTGGGTCCCATAAGTAAGCAAAGCCGCGATTGCGGCTACTAAGCAACGGTATTCATGAGATCTTCACCGATCTCATGGTTTCCAGCCTGGGGGAGAGATTTGGGGTCTTATTGACCCCGCAACTCTCCATAAAGAGTCACACACATTTCCTATTACAAGGGATGTTTACATTCCTTGTAATAGGAATAAAAGTGTAAAAATATATATATATATAATAAAAAATAAATAAAACGCCCTGTCCCCGGTAGTAGAAGAGAAGTGCCAGAATAGGCCTGGTTTGGAGGTGTGTATAAAAGCCTGGTATTGAAGGGGTTAAAAGCAAAATGGAAGGATGAGGTAAGTGAAGGAGGACTGCACTAAGGTAAAGGAAGCTATTTAGGCAAAAAAAATTGTACCTTTACAATCCCTTTAAGCATCATGCAACTACTTTGTTCCTGAAAGCTTGTTGGAAGGGGATTGTCTGTTGACATACTGTTGTCCTAAATTCTTACCATTAGTACGCTGCTTTAGACAATTGTTGGATGACAGGCTAGTAGATTTTTGGCAGACAACAGCTCCACGTCTGATATTCATATAGTCAGTACACAAATCTGTTACACAAAAGTCTAAAGTACAAACACGCATGCTCGCAATCAATGCTCACCAAATACGAAAGTAGCAGAAGGGGCCCAAAGGGTGGCGCTCAGGAGCTGAAATTCCTTGTAGTACGTCACTACATTCGTGTTAGTGAACGTCAATTTGCGTACTGTTAGTATGCAAAACAAGATCCTGGCACACGCCCTTTTGACAAAAATCAGATGCTCGGTTGGCCAACAATCGTACCGTTTGTACGAGGCTTTAGGGTGTCATCAGGCAATCGGACAGCCCACTTTCGCACAAAAAGCACCCCCAAAAAACATGTTTCTTTTTTTTCTTTTTTCTTTTTTTTGGGGATCACAAAGTATAGGACTGTAAATATATTGTTCAACCAACAAAAATTTGACAAAACCAACAGGGCTCTACCCAAAAAGGCTAAGGCGGCGTACACACGAGGGGATATGTCCGCTGAAAACGGTCCGATGGACCGTTTCAGCAGACATCTCCGCTCGTGTGTATGGGCTAGCGGACAGATTTCTCCACCCGACAGATTTCAAAGCATGCTTTGAAATCTATCCGGTGGGAATCTGTCCGCCCGACATGTCTGCTGGTTAGTACACTTACCAGCAGACATGTCGGCCCCCACCGCCGCCGCGCCGCTGCCGAATGGATTCAGCGCATGCGCGGAAGTGTTTTACTTCCTGGTGCGGTGACGTGGCGGTGACGCGGCGGCGTCAACGTCACCGCCGCGTCACCGCCACGTCACCGCGCCGTCCGGCGGCGGGGAATTTGATCCGATGGTGTGTACACGCCATCGGATCAAACTCCCGATCGGACATATCCGATGGAAATGGTCCGCGGACCGTTTTCATCGGATATGTCCGATCGTGTGTACGCCGCCTAAGTGGTTCAACGGTTGATAAGAAGCTCAGGTTAAAATACAATTAGAAAAAAGAATTTCTGGGATTGAAGAATAAAACGCGGCAGAGGTAAAAGCTAATCAAATAGTAAATAATTAAAAACCTGTACTAGAAACACTGCAGAAAAGCAAGAGCACATAGAATTGGCACTGAGATAGGGAAAACTAAAACAGTAATTATCGCCTATTATATTTCTGCTAGAAACAGGGAATAATACAGGCATAAAGGAGTCTTGGCTCAATTGTAAACAAACACACAGCTCCCGATCCTGTCAGGGGGAGAAATTATGGATTGTCTGTTTATACAATGTATGAACAGCGATCAGTCATTTCCCCAAGTCAGTCCCACCCCCCCCCTTCAGTTAGAACACATCCAGGAAACAAACTTAACCCCTTCCTCGCCCCCTAGTGTTAACCACTTTCCTGCCAGTGGCATTTTTATAGTAATCAATGCATTTTTATAGCACTGATCGCTATAAAAGTGCCAATGGTACCAAAAATGTGTCAAAGCTGTCCGAAGTGTCTGCCATAATGTCGCAGTACCGATAAAAATCACTGATCGCCGCCATTACTAGTAAAAAAAAAATATTAATAAAAAAGCCATAAAACTACCCCCTATTTTGTAAACGCTATAACTTTTGCGCAAACCAATCAATAAACGCTTATTGCAAAAAAAAATTTAACGAAAAATATGTAGAAGAATACGTATCGGCCTAAACTGAGAAAAACATTTTTTTATATATATATATATATATATATATATATATATATATATATATTTTGGGGGGATATTTATTATAGCAAAAAGTAAAAAAATATTATTTTTTTTTCAAAATCAATTTTTTGCGCAAATCAATCAATAAACGCTTATTGTGATTTTTTTTATGAAAAATATGTAGAAGAATACGTATCGGCCTAAACTGAGGAAAAAAATATTTTTTTTATATATATTTTTGGGAAATATTTATTACAGCAAAAAGTAAAAAATATTGTTTTTTTTTTCAAAATTGTTGCTCTATTTTTGTTTATAGCGCAACAGATAAAAACCGCAGATGTTGATCACCACAGATGTGATCAAATACCACCAAAAGAAAGCTCTATTTGTGGGGAAAAAAGGACGCCGATTGTGTTTGGTAGCCACATCGCACGACCGCGCAATTGTCAGTTAAAGCGACGCAGTGCCGAATCGCAAAAAGTGGCCTGGCAATATGGTCCGGTGGTTAAAGGAACCTATTTAGAAAATAAAAAACAAACTTTTACAACCCCTCTAATATTAAAATATATTGCACTACTGAAAACAGACTTGAGCTATTACGGCAGAAAGATTGAAGTGAGTAGTTATAGATTTATGACTAGCTGGTAAATATACCCCTCCCCCCTTTAATAATTCTATTAAATGAGCTTGAGGAACTTGTGTCCTTCTTCATCCCAACCAACTATGTAACATAATGAAAAGTGCTCACTTCTTGATCACTCCAGTGGTCTCTTCTTGCTCCAGCACCAAACATAGCATCTTACCAAAGATATCAGACCCCAGAATGAAGGTCATAAATGCACTGGCGGCCCCTGAAGATAATCTTTTGCTAGGAGACATGTTTTGCGGAGCCTGAGTGGCTGATATCATAACGCATACTGGCTTTTTTTTGGGCAGGTACATGCTGTATTTTGTCTTCCCGATGTGAGTACCCATTGGAGCTTTTTACAATAAAACTTTTTTAACAGTACTGAGCTATGAGTCTGTCCTCTTCATCTTTCTATGGCTCATATATTATGCTTTAAAGGAGATGTAATACTTGTTTGTGGAGGTTCATCTGACAATTGCCTCGGATAATTTTCATGTGTTTATGACCTTCTTTCTAATGTCTGATTTCTTTGGAAAGTGGCTGTGTTTAGTGTTGGAGGACAGGAGTGACCACATGTGATATTTATTCTGCACAGGGGTGTACTCACTTTTATTGCCAGTGGTTTAGACATTAATGGCTGTGTGTTGAGCTATTTTGAGGGGAAGGCAAATGTACACTGTTATACAAGCTGTACACTCACTACTTTACATTGTTGCAAAGTATAATTTTTTCAGTGTTGTCACATGAAAAGATATAATAAAATATTTACAAAAAAAGGGGGGTGTACTCACTTGTGTGAGATACTGTGTGTGTATATATAGATATATATTAGGGCTGTGCAAATGAACTTTTAATTAATTGATTAATCTTTAATTTTTTTGACCGATCAAAATCTTTTTGATCGATTAAAATTATTTTGATTGGTACTCACCTCTCCGCCGGCTTCTGGGCCTTCAGGGAGTTCCATCGCAGATCTGGTGATTTTACGGACACCGGCGGGGCTTGCTGTGTCCATCTGAAGGGCTCCTTTGCTGTGCCTTCATATCTGCATGCTGGCGAGACCTTACTATCTGCCACATGCAAGGGCTGTTACACTTCCCTCTATCACTTCCCTCTATCAACCTCTATCAACCTGGTATTCTACAACCATCCACTGGGAGTTGTGATAGTTCCCTTCACGGGACATCTACATGCCGACGGACTGATGTTAACCTCTCCTCATTTGGATTCAGCAGTGGTATCGTTGTACACATTTTTTACCAGTATCATACTTAGCTACATGTTTTTATGACTGCTTTTGCTACTGTTTGGTATTACTCGCACCATTTATATAGTTTATGTAGCTACATTGGGCCAGATTCACAAAGCACTTACGCCAGAGTATCTCGAGATGTGCCGTCTAAGTCTAAATTTGCTCCGGAATATTTTTTGCACCGTACCCACAGAACTAGATACGCACCAAAATAGGCTACTCCCGACCGGCCTAACTTGCCTACGCCTGCACATCCTAGGTGCACATTTACTCCGTCCACACCATTGATTTCCTATGCAAATATGCAAATGAGGGGGATACGCCGATCCACAAAAGTAAGTTTGTGCTGTGCAGTCTACACGATGTGCTTATCAGCTGCATGGAAAGTCTAAAATTAGACCATATAAAAGCAGGTTTAAAATTAGACAATCCGTCTACATGTCAGCTAAAGCAACACCGTTAGGGACGAGCTGAGCACCCACACTTGCAGGACAACAATCTATATGCCAACATGCAGAGCTGCCATCAGGGGGTACAGGCATTACACCTGTATAGGGCCCGGGGTCCCCAGGGGCCCGGATGGGAACCCCCTCTTTTTTTATATAAAAAAAACATTTTTTTAGATATTTTTATTTTATTTTTTATTAAAGGGCCCCAAGGTCCCTGGATGGCTACCCCCCTTTTTGTATATCTATTTTTCTTTATTCTTTTCTTGGCCCCCCCCGCTTCTCAATTCGCAGCAGCCCCCCCCCCGCTTCTCAATTTCAGGCGGCAGCACCCCCCCAGTTCTCTGCTCCAGGGGGCCCATGCCTGAAGCTGTGTAAGGGGCCCCATAATTCCTGATGGCGGCCCTGCCAACATGCCAGGGGCATCCTTGCTCATAGCTATACTACTGACTTTAGATGAGCACAGAAGGAGGAGGGCACGGAGGAGGGCACGGGAGAGGATATACCTCACACGCATAGACATCTTTGGCATGAGTGATTCTGAGGTGTATCGCATTTTCAGATTCACCCCTCATGCCATCCTGAAATTAACCACAACCCTGCAGGAGGACATCACCAGCCCAACACACCGCTCACATGCAGTGCAGCCACTGGGCAAGGTCCTGGCAACACTCCATTTCATTGCCAGTGGCTCTTTTCAGCGTACAAGTGGAGTGGTGGCAGGAATGTCACCCCCACATTCAAAAATCATTCACAAACAGAAAAAAAAAATGCCCAGCAAAAAAAAAAAAGCCCAGCAAAATAAAAAAAACACAGCAAAAAAATAAAAAAAAACTCAGCAAAAAACACTCTCCAAATCACTATTCAAAAATCTCAAAGACACGTCACAAACCAACAAACACTAACAAACAACAGAACAAAAGCACCTTGCTGTAGGAAGGGAAAAAATTGGATGTACTTTTGCAATGGAAGGGCATTTCTCTCGGTCTATTTAAGCACTGTGCATAGCTCACTAAGTCTGACGGGCCTAGTTCCTATCTAACTGATTGCGCCGTGAGCATGCTCAGAGAGGTGCTGACCATAGTCTGCTTCATGTGCACATGCCCAGTCTGGCCGGCCCTTCATTTCCATGGGGTCACGGCTCATTTCAATGGAACACGCCCACGTCCTTCCCACTTTGAATTACACCGCCTTACGCCTCGGAATTTACATTGCACCACTGCAAATTTGGACGAAAATACTACGAGGATACAGCACTTGCGCCTCGAAATTAAGCCGGTCTAACTTAAAGGAGTTGCACTACGCCGGTCCAAAAATGCGCCGATGTACGTGAATCTGGCCCATTGATTTTATCTCCAGTGCAATATTTATTTGGTTACCTACTTGAAAACTATAAAAGTTTCAATGCTATTCCCCATCGAGCGCTGCCTGTGTGTGTTTTTTGTATCCTGCTCTCCATTTTTCCAGTGGTTGGTAGCTGCACTGGAGATCGGCCTACAAGGAGATCAGCTAAAAGTAGTTGGATCTGTTTGTGCGTTATAATTAATCGAAATTAGTTGATTAAAAAAAAAACATTAATCAAACACAACAATTTGATCAGGTTTCTCCAAGTCTGTTGACACAAAAACAGTTTTTTCTTGTAGCCCTATCCTCGGCTAGGAGGGTATCGGAATTGGCGGCTCTTTTGTGTAAAGAACCGTATATGATTATTCACGAAGACAGGGTGGTGCTACGGCCTGACCCACATTTTCTTACCTAAAGTGGTTTCAGGTTTTCATCTGAACCAAGATGTAGTCCTACCATCTTTGTTTCCACATCCGCAGTCTGCGGAGGAAGAGAGTCTACACTTTCTAGATGTTGTAAGAGCGGTAAGGGTTTATCTGCAAGCTACGGCTCAGATAAGGAAGACTGATTGTCTGTTCATTCTGCCACAAGGCCCAAAGAAGGGCCAGGCAGCGTCAAGATCCACTTTTGCAAGGTGGATTCGACAAGTCATTATTCAGGCCTATGATTTAAAAAAAGCAAATCCTGCCTTTTCAGGTGAAAGCGCATTCGACTAGGGCAGTTGGTGCTTCATGGGCAGTGCATCACCAGGCCTCCATGGCTCAGATCTGTAAGGCTGCTACTTGTTCTTTGGTCCATACATTTACCAAATTCTATCAGGTAGATGTGAGAGGGTACGAGGATGCCGCCTTCGGGCGTAGTGTGCTGCAGGCAGCGGTATAAATCGTCATGCTCGATAGTGGTCTTATTCTGATCTGTGTCTCCCTCCCCTCTAATTTTAGCATTGCTATGGGACATCCTATCAAGTAATTAAGGCTCTGTGTCCCGTGATGTATGATCAAGAAAATAGGATTTTTTAATACAGCTTACCTGTAAAATCCTTTTCTTGGAAATACATCACGGGACACAGAGCTCCCACCCTCCTTCGGAAGTTAACGTAGAACACTTATTGCTTTGCTATAAAACCGAAGTACTCTCCATTTGGGATGGGTTATATAGGGGAGGAACTCAATTTTAATTGGGTTTGCCAGTGTCCAATCATCTGTGGTGACTACATAACCCATTAAGTAATTAAGGCTCTGTGTCCCGTGATGTATTTCCAAGAAAAAGATTTTACAGGTAAGCTTATTATTTGAGTTACTGTTGCCATTATATCATCTCAAACCAGTCTGCCCATTCTCCTCTGACACCAACAAGGCATATTAGGCCCATACTGGAAATGTAAAAATTGCAGTGGTCCAGGTGCCTGTGGCATTTCTAGATTCACAGGTGGAATTTGGAGTTTAATGAAGTCTATTGCTTCTTTTTCCCCAATTTACTTTTTTTTCAGGGACTGTACTGCATTTTGACATGGGGTGTGGAGTCAAAAGTTAAGTAGACCTTACAATTTTATCCAAGGTCCATTTTTAGTTGCCCACAGAGTCAAGGGTTCTGTTCAGTCTTTTAATAAAACTTGGTATAATCTCTTCATCAACCAAAATACATATTTGACAGAGACTAATTTGCCTTTATTTGCAAGCTGAAAATATAAAAATGAATTATAATATCTAGACCTGTATTCCACATAAGAGGGAATTATAATAATATTATTTGTAGAGCTTCCAATAGCAGACAACGGAATGGAAAAAGCAACATAAAATAAAGTGAAATGCTCATTGATTATTTAAAGAATTGCAAGCAGAAGATGGAGTAACAGTCAAGCATGCCCCCCAACCTCATACTGCAATAGAAATGTTATGTTAAACAGTAGCAATTTGAAAGTTGCCTTTTATTCAACAAATGGCATTAGTGTAATAAAATAATTTTACAAATCAGATGAATTGGCAAACTTCATTTTTTGGGGGGGTTGGCCTAAATCAGGGGTGTCAAACTCAATATCATGGTGGGCCACATCAGCATTATGATTGCCCTCAAAAGGGTCGGTTGTACCTGTAAGATTAGATGTCCAGTGCATCCCCTCCCCTTTACATTAGACGTTAAGAGCCAATCAATCATCAGAAGTCAAGCCCCCCACTCTCCTTTACATCATAGAGCACCCCCCCCCTTCCCTTATGCTGCTGCTGGGAAGAAGCTGGATGTATTGCTTGAAAGCAGAAAGTAAGGGTCTTGAGGAGGACCAGAGGAGGGAGCTCTCCTGCAGCTGCAGGAGAGGTGTGAGGGCCAGAGGAAATGGCCTAGAGGGCAGATTCGGCCCACTGGCCTTGTGTTTGACACCTGTGGCCTAAATGAGTGTATACATACAGTAGTGCTTGGATTTCCTGATTTTTGTAATTCTCTGCAATGTCCAATTACTGACCATAAATAAGAATGTGTTAGGGAAACAAATAAAAAAATAGAATTTTCCAATTTTGGATTAAGCATCTTCACAAGTGCATTATTGCTTACTACATGCTGATTATGTCTTGTTTTATTTTTTAGATATACCGTTCTATATAATGGACATCACCAGGAGCAAGACAAACTTCCTATCCATATTGATCCAGAGTCACAAGAATCTTGTTTTTAGTTAGCAGCCTACAAACCCGAAGTCCAAATTGGTGGAATCCAAAGCTAAAGCCAAGCATATGAAATTTACATCCTGTTATGAATTTGCCTAACTGTAGAGGTGGAATCAAAGTCAATTGCAGAATTACAATGCATTACATCTGAGGTGGAGTTCAGTGAAGACCATGCATATTTTCTCTCCAGAAGCTTTTGGTTCCACACTACTATTCAGACAAATGTTCTCCAAACACCTCGGTCAGACAATCCACATATTCTGTTTGCTACAATAAAGTTTCTATACTAATGCTTAGAGGTTTATACTTGTAGCTTAAGATCGTGAAGGCCAATGAGAATCCTAAATTGGGTGTGCCTGAATCTACACAGGAATACCAACCAAAGACTGGAGGCTGGATAATCAGAAGGTTTATGTTTTTATATGTAAAATAAAATGTATACATATATGTATTGTGTGTATAAGTATACACATATATACTTCCCAGTGCCTAACCTTAAGGGTAACTGTAATACAGGCATTGTGTCTACAGAGATCAGACAGGAGAACATCCATTATTGTGTATTATACGGTGTATCTGCATGTACTTTTTTCAGCCTGACATCATTCATGTTAAATTGGTGGGTAAGATGGCATTCCCATCATTTATGCTTGTACAGTTTGGCTGATCGGCAATTGTTTCATCTGCAGTATCTTCCAAGAGCTTCCGTGTTCTTTGTTTAAAAAAAAAAAAAAAAAAAGCAGCAAAAATAGGTCCGTGATTATTTAAAGGTCAGTTTAACTTCCACAAAAAAAAAATGTTTCATATAAAAGTTGTGTTCCTGGGATTGTACTCTATAATATTATCTTGTTAGGGACAAAGTATTTTGTGCATTTTATAGCAAAAGGTAAAAGCAATTATATACTGAGAAAGACCTATTTCACTTCTTTTTCTATATGTACATTTATACAGTTACTGTTTACATGGATTGAGGCCATTTCCTCTCATTTTGCTTCATTTGCAATTTTTCATTTGGTTTTCACAAGGTTATTCTGGGTAAACATAGTGAAATGATGTACAGCAGGGGTGCCCAACCAGTGGCCCGGGGGCCACATGTAGCCCGCAGCCCTCTGATGTGGCCCGCGACCTCCTGCTCGAGAATAGAATAGAATATTGTCATTAAAGGTACGTTTATTACTACTCTATGGCAAAGTGCATCAAACCTGCGGGTAAACAGCGCATCAATGTGAAAACAGCCTTAGGCCTCTTTTACATGATTAGTCTGACCCAATCGGACCCTCCATTCACCTCTAAGGAGTGGCAGATGTAAATAGACTTGTGTCTGTTTACAAATGCCTACCTCCAATCCGATCCACAAAAAAAAAAAAGACTTGAGTGGGCTCTATAGAGTAGAATGGGCTGCTGTCCACCCGCTCCGCTCATTGTGGCCCGCGACCGGTTACCAAGTCACTTAAGTGGCCCCCGCTCTTCAAAAGGTTGGGCACCCCTGATGTACAGTGACCTATAACAACAAATCACAGTCCAGTTTGCAGAAAGTTGGTGCAGTTCGACTAATGAAAGGCGATTATCAGTTGGCTGCAAAATTCCTGATCCATGTTGTGGGAAACTGCACATTGATTTTGCAGGACCTTTCTTTTTTTTCTTTTTTTCTTAAAGAATAGACTGACACAATATACTGGATTCATGTAAGATATGACTTAGAACGAGAACACTGTATATTGACATATTTCTGAGCTCTAAAACAGCCTTATTTATCAAGGAGATATATTTATATGTAAAGAATATTTATAAATATTGCATATAAATGAAGCTAATATTTTCTTAATTAAGATGTTAGTATCCAGTATTTAACACACACATATATATATATAGTGCCATTGGTGCAGTGCTTAAGCCCAACAAAAAGTGCCATAACATGCAATCTTAATTTCCGTCACTAGTAATGAGGTACATGAAGAGACTCTCACGTAAATTTGCATTTTGGCTTTTTTTGCCATGCAAAAATATGTTTATAGTCAAGTTAAGCATTCCAATGACTAATGCCCTGTACACACAATCGGAATTTCCTATGGGATAAAATCCGATGGAACTTTCCGTAGGAATTCCGTTCAAGCTGTCTCGCCTACACACTGTCAGACCATCAGACTGTCCAAAACGCAGTGATGTAAAACACTACAACGAGACGAGAAACATGAAGTTCAATGCTTCCGTGCATGCGTCGACTTGATTCTGAGCATGCGTGTTTTTTTCTCCATCTGAGTTTCACACAGATGATCGGAATTTCCATCGGAAAAAAATAAAACATGTTCTATTTCTAAACTCCGATGGAAAAAAGTCTGATGGGGCCGAAATATGAGATGAAAAAATTTCGTCTGACTTTTTTCATCGGAAATTCCAATCGTGTGTACAAGGCATTAAAGTGAACTAAAGCTTGAGGAAAACAAATCAGACATTGAAAAGACTCATACTCGCATCCTTTTCACTCATAACCTTTTTCTTATTATACTTTAACAGTATATTGAACCAAAACTTTAGAGAAGGGTTAACACTCTTTTCGTACTCTTCGTCTCTTTGGGGAGATTTCCCTTCACTTCCTGTACTGAAGATGCAACGGAAAATTTAAATGAAAGGGAATGCTCCTCTTAGGGTGCATTCACGCTGTCTGCGATTATATGCAAACACCCAAGTGAGGGTTCCTGGGATTAGCTGCAAGAGGCAGCCCCCATTGATAGCAATGAGAGGCAGCTGTCTCTCGTAGCTAATTGCGCCCACTCGCATGTATCTGCTAATGCAGAGATCACATACGAGTGATTGGTTTAGATGCAGACTGCCTGTGTCCAGGTCCGATCATTCGCATGTGATTGTTGCATGAGCAATTACATGCTAGTGGGCATGATTAGCTGAAAGAGCCATAAGCCTCCTATTGCTGCCTCTTCCAACTAATCATGGAAACCCCCGCTGGGGTTCTCGCATTCAAAGTGTGAATGCATCCTGAGACAGTTGTCATTAGAACAGGTTTCACCTTTGGAAGATTTACCCTCACTGTCCCCAGTGACAAATCTAAAATGTTGGATTTTCCATCACTTTATATACTGGCAACAATGGTCACTAGGATTTAAAAAGTTAATAAGCCTAGCAGGGACATATACAGTAAAAAACAAAAAAAACTTGCCTGAGGGCCCAATTGTATTCTACTCTACCCAATAAAGTTTAGGCAATATATACACTTTAAAGGGGTTGTAAAGGTACAATTTTTTCCCCCTAAATAGCTTCCTTTACCTTAGTTCAGTTCTCCTTCACTTACCTCATCCTTCCATTTTGCTTTTAAATGTCCTTATTTCTTCTGAGAAATCCTCACGTCCTGTTCTTCAGTCTGTAACTTTACACAGTAATGCAAGGATTTCTTCCTGGTGTGGAGTGTCATGCTTGCCCCCTCCCTTGGACTACGGGAGAGTCAGGATTCTCTCTACTTTGCAGATAGAGGAAGTAGTTGTGTGTTAGTGGGCGTCCTGACTCTCCTGTAGTCCAAGGGAGGGGGCGAGCATGACACTCCACACCAGGAAGAAAACCTTAGATTACTGTGTGGAGTTACAGACAGAAGAACAGGAAGTGAGGATTTCCCAGAAGAAATAAGGACATTTAGAAGCAAAATCAAAGGATGAGGTAAGTAAAGGAGGACTGCACTAAGGTAAAGGAAGCTATTTACAAGAAAAAAAAATGTACCTTTACAACCCCTTTAAGCTTCCAGACTGGGGGTTCCATTTGTCACATGTGGTTTCAGGCAGAACTCATTACCTCTGCATTAATGCTCTCCATTAACACTAAGCCCTAGCACCTCAACAAAGAGACATTGTCATAGAAAACGATATAACATTAATGGAAATCTTGTAATACTGCACTGTTTCTCTACAATATTAGCAGAGCTGAGGATTTCTCTATCTAGTGGAACATTACAAAAAGTTACAAAAATATATTTTTTATTTGCATCATTTCATGCCCTGGACACCAGCTCATACTGTTATTGGTATAATTATAGCACCTTCTAGATGTACATTTTATTGAAAAGTGACTATTTATGTGAGCAAATACCAATGCAATGAAAACATTAAAATGTATGTGTGACACAAGTAATCAAAGCAGTCTGAATATGTCCTTATTTTGCAGATTTATGTAAGCTGTAAGATGCACAAATACAGATTATTGTACCTAAAAAGGTGGCTTGATAGGAGCAGAACAACAGAACTAATATATTTTGAGTGATTCTGGGCCTGAGCAAAGAAATTGGTTTACTTGGTCTAGGTGGATCTCCAGTCAGAGCTTACACAGGGCTGATCCCCCCCCCTATGTGACATTGCCAGGTCAATCTCCGAACACCAATACCACTGCTATTACATGGAGTGAACCATATGCTCTTTCATACCTAAAAGTAATGGATCAAAGGAGGGGGGAAAAATAAATGGGATTTTCTAAACGGTGCAATTAGCAAGAAAAAATAAAAATAGTTAGCAAGAGAAAGATAATATTGTACAGACCCGAAGGGTACAAAAATAGAAAATATAATTTATTCAATAAACAACAATACAATAATTATTCACAGAAAACAAAGAAATTTTTTCTATGAATATTAAAAAGGACAAGTGATCGGTCAGAGGTAAGTAAAATCAGGTTTCAGCCAACAGTTGATTGTTGTGTCCCAACAGTTTCGCTTATAATAAGCTTCCTCAGGGGTAGATGGTAACAATCACGGCTTTTAAATTGATTAGACTACAAAATGTAGAGAAACATCATTATTAATTTTATACATACATAAAATGCAGGTACAAAATATACATATATATATTAAACATGATATTACTGGGCTGCAGAGGCTACAAACAAATAAGCTCACCCTTTAACCACAGGAGATCATGGGTTATCTCATATCTCGCCACCAGGGGGAGCAAAACCACCCAACCTAGAATACACAGGTTGAAATAGACCAAAATGACACCTCCATCGTGTGGATCGACAGGAGATCTAATACCAGGGGCGGACTGACCATTGAGTCACTCGGGCACTGCCCGAGGGCCCCATGCCACTAGGGGGCCCCATCAGGGTTGCCAGGGTCAGTAAAACCAGGGATAGTATGTCAAAATCAGTGTTTTTTTTACATCTGTCCCTGATATGTCCAAAACTGACATGCTTTTGATGTGAAAATCCTGAGATTTTAGCTGCTCCGCCTCTGCACTGCCTCCTGGCATGGTGGCCATTAGTAAGCCCAGGGGCCCCATAATCTTCTATTGCCCGGGGCCCCATGAGTTGTCAGTCCGCCCCTGTCTAATACTTAATAGAAAGATGAAAATTGGATATGATAATTAGACAGAGAAGGGATGGGGAGAGGAATTGTATTTAAAGTTGAATCAGAAAACGACAACTTCACTTACATAGAGCGAATGGTGTACTTGAAAGTGGAGGTGGTTACTAGAAGAACACTGGACATGGACTGCAGGTGTGCTAAAAATAGCACAAGTAACTCTAAACATGATGGGAACCAGAAAATAGAATAAAATAAAATATAATAAAAATCAGAAGTGGAAAGTAGAAGCAAAGTATAGGTAAAGAAGAGGGACTTACAATAATTTGCATGAGTACTGGAAAGTATTTTGTAGTAATACATATTATGGAAAGGACCGAGAGTCTCAAACCCATAGACTTATAGCAAAACATCACACATAGATGTATAGATACGGGGGGAAAAAAATACTTAGTATAAAGAACTGAGAGACAAAGAGAGAATATTTGTATCAGAGTGAGATCTTACCATGCAGTGGTGTGAGCAGTTACAGCCAGTGTCATCTGCACTGTGTTGTGAAGCAGACGGCTATTTAAGGGACAGACTCGTCTGACGTAGCAAACAGGCGAGCAACGTGATGAGCGTGTGACGCAAACAACGCTCGCTGTTAAGACAGAAGGATGCCGATCGAGACTACACATCCCAGAAGGCAACGGGATGGTCACGTGTGGACGTTCATGACGCCTCAACGTAAGACTCGAGCACGTTTAGGCAGAGGACACCGCCTCTATGCAAATGCAAAACGTATTGAGGCTGAAACAACCAAAACAGACACAAGAGGCGTGTCAAACAGAATAGATAATGAGAAGCGCATAGACACAGCTTTAAAAAGGAGACATTTGGGAAAAATGGGTAGCTGTCGTAGGCCGGGTGTGTAAATAAAGGGAGGGGGGGGAAAAAGATGTTTATGTTTGCTAGACCGGGCGCCGAAGCAGAGACAAACCAGACACTCAGAAATGGAAAGGTGGAGCATAGGAAAGAATCGAAGGGTAGACCGAATTGCCTCCGATAATTTCCTAGTGCCTCTGCAACCCAGAAAAAATATAAAAGATACAAACAAAAGAAAAACATGAACATTATCATAACTAATCAAAATATATTTAAATACAAAATGTAACATTAATTCATTAGGTAAGTATGAATAATCAATACTCACTTGTGTAGCGCAGCGCTGTACAGAAAAGCATACCTCGGGTTAACATAGACCCGAGGCTGTGGTACATTGCCAAAAAAGGGGGGAGAAAAAGTGGCAACGATAAGGGACAGGGAATGGGGAAGGGAAAGCGTGTGGAAGGGAAGAAGGACCAGGAACCAGTTGTTGGAGCTGATGGGAGAGGGTACTCAAAAGACCTTAGATATAATAAAGTAGTCAAAATATATCATAGAAAAGGTTTGAAACTAAGACTTTCATTAAACCCAGGATAAATGGTAGCCCTGAGCTTGTATATCCAGCGTGCTTCAAGCTGAAGCAGGGTTCCATCAACGCTGCCTCCTCTTGTGTCAGGCGGGATATGTTCAAGGGCAAAAAACTTTATGAAGTTTGGGTCAAAATTGTGATGAGTTCCTACACGTCTACTGATCGCGGTGGATAATGGATATTTTCCCTATACTTTTGTCAGCTGAATAGGATGGCAGGTAAGTGAAGGAAATGGGAATATGTGCTTATAGGAACCTCCATGGGCAAAACACATGGGCAAAACACAGGTTTGCATTATTAATCATAATGACTCTAGAATCTATTAGTCATGGATTCATTTACAATACAAGTTAGAGGCATCAATCTGGTACGGTGAAAAGTTATCCTATTGTTAATTATTATAATAAGGCACAAGAAAACAACATGTACTGATAGCTATATAGGGGCTATCCCTATTTGCTTTTTTCAAAAAATTATAGTTACCTGGCTGCTGCTGATTTTTCTTTTTTTTGTAACTGACCTGTGAGCAAGCTTGCGGCAAGGGGGAGGGGGTGTGGCTACAATATTTTACTGCGCAGGATTCCACTTTATTTCATGACACGCAAGGAGAGATATTAAAGCAGTAATTCCATGAACCATATTGCATTAATCTCCCTGGCGGTACAATTATGTCAGATTTTTGATGCTGAAAGCGGTACAATGTTTTGCATGGAAATTTGGCGTTTTAGATTGTAGGTCTGTAATTTGTAGGAATAACACACTTAAATCTGTTTAAACAACAGTCTAGTAGACATCCCGGGTATGATAAAGTTTGAAACTTTCCCCACAAATCACTATCACTCAATTCTGTAAGTGTTCTAATTTACTATCGACTATTTACTATTGACGTAAAGGGACACTTTTTGGTTGCTATGGACATTCTCCAGTTTCCAGGCAGAAAGAACAGTATTTATAATATAAAACTACATACAGGGCACTGGACAAACCACTAGGGACAAAGGGGAGGTGAAATAATTTGATACAGTAATGTAATATGTATATATTATGCTTTTTGCATTTTTTGAATTTCCCGCCGGGCTCCATCCTTGTGTGTCGCTCACAGGGATCAGAGCCCGGTATACAGTACATCGGGCGAAAGACACCGCACACAGTGGGGAGACATCGCAGGATCCAGGGGACAAGGTAAGTAAATTTCCCTAGATACTGCGATGCAATCCCGAGTGTGGCTCGGGGTTACCACTCTTGATATGGAAAATTCACCCCGAGCCACACTCGGGATTACAAAGGTTAAGAGGTCAAGGTAAAAAATCGCAGCCTACCTACAGTTGTGTGAAAAACTAATTGTCTCCTCCCATGCTCAATCATAAATTAACTGTGGTTAACCACATTTTTTTGGAAAGCTGAGTTAAATTTCACTTGCCCAACGAGGCTTGATTACTGCAAGAACTGTTGAATCAAGAAATCACATAAATAGAAGCTGTATGACAAAGTAAAGCATGCTAACAGATCACAAAAAGCCACACATCATGCCACAATCTGAAAAAAAATCAAGAACAGATTAGAAAGAAAAGTAATGTACGTGTATCGGTCTAGGAAGGGTTTCAAAACCATTTCTAGAGTTTTGGAACTCTAGTGAACCATGGGGAGAGCCATTATCCATAGAGTTAACTGAACAGTGGTGAACCTTCCCAGGAGTGGCCGTCCTACAAAAATTACTGCAAGAGCATGATGACGACTCAGAACAACATCTAAAGAACTGCAGGCCTCTCTTGCCTGAGGTAAGATCAGTGTTCATGATTCAACAATAAGAAAGAGACTGGGCAAAGCCAAAGCCACTGCTGACCAAAAAGAACACAAAGGCTCATCTCACATTTACCAAAAGACATCTTTATTATCCCCAAGACTTTTAGTCAAATATTTTGTGGACTGATGAGACAAAAATTTTACTTTTTGGAAGTTGTGCATCCCGTTACATCTGGCATAAAACGAATACAGCATTTCATAACAAGAACATCATACCAACATTCAGACATGGTGGTGGTAGTAGCATGGTGGTCTGGGGCTGCTTTGCAGCTTCAGGACCTGGACGACTTACCATAATTGATGAAACTATGAATTTCGAGCTGTACCAGAAAATCCTAAAGAAGAATATCCGGCCATCAGTTTGTGACTTCAAGCTCAAGTGCACTTGGGTTATGCAGCAGGACAATGATCCAAAGCACAACAGCAAGTCCACCTTCAAATGGTTCAAACAAAGCAACATTTAGGTTTTGGAGTGGCCGGACTTAAATCCAATTGAGATGCTGTATCATGACCTTACTCAGGCCATTCATGCTGGAAAACCCTACAATGTGGCTGAATTAAAACAATTCTGCAAAGAAGAGTGGGACAAAATTGCTCCACAGCAATGTGAAAGACTCATTGTGAGTTATCGCAAGCGCTTGATTGCAGTTGTTGCCGCCAAGGGTGGCACATCCAGTTATTAGGTTTAGGGGCAATTACTTTTTCACATAAAGCCAGGCAGGTTTGGACAGCTTTTTTGCCTTAATAAATGAAACCATCATTTAAAAATTGCATTTTGTATTTACTCAGGTAATCTTCGAGTAATAATATTTTTTTTTGATGATCTGAGTCATGTGTGATGAATATGCACAAAAATAAAAAACCAGAAAGGGGGCAAATACTTTTTTACACAACTGTACTTCCCTCAGTTTGGTCAGGAAGCCTGGTTTTCACCATGACTGCACATATTGTTATGAATTAGAAGCATGACACTAGCTAGAACCACATAAAATAAGAAATATGTATTTTAATTCCACTTGTAATTAAAGTATAGTGTAGCATTTTACACATTACATATCTCTGTGTGCCTCCTTCATTATATTAGGCTGCTTGACACGACAGCTCAAGAAGAAGCAAAAAAAGGGACCAATTACTTCACCATTTATTCTCTGGAATATAAAACATTGCATCTGATTAATCATCATGGCCAATTTCTTGCTTTTTTAGATTGCTGCTCCTAGTCATCATAATTATTATAACAAGTTTACTCATTAGTGGCTCGACTTACATTGTAAGGATTTTTGACAAGCTTTTGCAGATTCTGACCGGTTTCTGTTCTTCACGTACAGCCATAGGCATTTTTGTTTTATTATTCCTCTTGGAACAGCAAACGACGCACATCCTGGTAGGCGCTAACTTTCGTGCGGTTGGCGGTACAAAGTCTACAAAATGACGACCTGTCAGGCGCTCTGGATTGCCAACGTCAACAGAGAGCGTCGTCCGTGTCTGTTAGCAGACACTGATGGCATCGGGTGGTTGATAAAAATCTGCTCAGCCACCTTCCATATAAAGTCAGAATGAACAAGAGGTATGTTCGTGTTTGCTTTATAAAGAATATAGGAGTTCCAAAGGCATTGTTCAAGGAGATGCCTGAAAATCTTTTCGTAGTATTTTTTTTGTTGTTTCCACATCGCCGGGTAAAATGTCATTGCCTGATCGGCTAGGTCGACACCTCCCATCCTGTGATTATAGTCGATCACGACTTGTGGCTTCAGCACATCTTTTCCGTGTTTTGTGTGGACCATGGTAGTGGAGGTGCTGTGCACCGTGCTCATGAGACACATGTCCTTTTTGTCTCTCCATCTCATTGCAAAACCTCATAAAGTTCCGGTGACGTATAAAAATTGTCTGTTGTCACGCAATATCCCTGGTTCAGTAATGGGTCCAGCAGTGAAAGGACAGACGATGTGGCCATCTCATAGCGGTTGTACCTGGGATTGAACTTGGTACCTTTCCCGGTGTAAATTACCGCATTCCAGATATATCCGGTGGAAGATTCACATAGCATATAAAATTTTATGCCAAAGCACGCTCTTTTGGACGCAATAAACTGGATCCAACTCAAGCGTCCCTTGTAGGCCATCAGATTTCGTCCACACTGACATCCCTTTCTGGCACGTAGGTCTGCTGGAAGTTGGCGACAATCATCTGGCACACTTCCCAGATTTTTTTTAGCTTGGGCACAGGATGCGTGGCCTCATCAAACTCTTCATTGTTGGCGAAGTGTACGTTTTTCATAATGAGTGAAAAACGATATTCAACTATCACAGTGCCAAAAAATGGAGTGGCCAGCATCTTATTGGTGGTCCAGTACCATTTCTGGAGCGGTTTGCCCACCACCCCCTGAAGAATGATGAGTCCCAGAAACTTCCAGATGTCCTCTTTAGTGACCGGTTCCCATTTTCTGGATCTGGAAAACCTGGCACGCAGCGTAGCAGATTGCTGATCGTGGTATCGATTGGTCTCTGTCACAATTTTTAAAATTACCTCCTCAGAAAGAAAAAGTTTCAGGTCTGCCAGAGGGTTGTCCCTCTCCACATCAACCTTCATCCCAGGAGATCCAGTGAATCGGAAACCTCAGGGGTGCTGCCTGGTCTGCATCGCTGTCTATAGCGCACCAAGTGCGCACATCACTTAGGTCAGGTGCGGGATCATCGGCGTTGTCACTTTTTGGATCAGTGTCGGTGTCAGAGTCAGATGACAAATCTCCCCACGACTCACTGTCGCTCTGTTCTGTGAGCAACTCCGTGTCGCTGCCACTGTCGCTGTTGCTCAGCTGATCCAAAAGCGCATTCGTAGGACAGCGCTTTTTTTATGCCATTTTCAAAGGGTTTTCAAAGGTTTTATTTGTCACAAATGACAATGGCAAGGGGCACTGAAAGGGCACTGTGTCAGATTCCAAGGTGATACAGTGTAATCCTCTTAGATTACATTGTATCACCTCCTTTTTATGTGTTTGTGTTTGTGCAACATTTGAATTTTCCTCCCAGTTCCGCTCCCATACACCATTGCGGTGCAGGGAACGGAACCAGGAAGTCAGATGACTGATCGACGGCGCGGCGGGGATCTTGGCGGTGAAGGTAAGGAATGCCGCTGCAGGCTCTGCACATACACCCCGAGCTTGACTCGGGGATACCGATCTTAGCAGAAAAAAACAACCCCGAGTCACGCTCGGGGATACCGCTAAGGGGGTTAAGAAAAAGCTGTATGTTCAACTACGTCCTTGGAATGCTGATTCCTAAATGGTAATGACTGTGTTCCTTCTGATCAACTGCAAATTGTAGTGTATGCATCCCTTTAGAAGTAATAAATCCTTTGGGAATATCTCATCAAAATGACATTTTTGTTGCAGAGGGTGCTTAAAACCTGACTTGTACCTTAGTGCAGACTTCTGGGAAAATCACTAGATTAGCAAACAATAGTATTACATGAGCAGTCATACTTTTGCAACTTCTCCAGAAGCCCCTTGACTATATATATATGTATATATATATATATATATATATATATAACCAAGTGTATAGAAACTGCACATGAGATAAGATAAGAAGCAGTGCACATTTATATGCAGGTTTTATACAAAAAAAAAATAGAAAAGCTCTAGTTGCTTACAATTTCCAGATGTTCTTGTAGCTAATGTTTAGTTTGGACCAGATTTTGACTGTTGTTTGGTTTAAAACTAGAACTACACTCTGAACCCAAAAAAAAAATGATCTACAAGGGTACACATTTCCCTGGTTGAGATGCTTTGTTCTGACATACTCTATAAACAGACTGATAGGTTGATAATCCAGTTAAAAAAAATTGCATAACCAGCAAACAATAGGCAGCCAGTGGGATTGATTTACTAAAACTGAAGCGTGCAAAATCTGGTGCAGCTCTGCAATCAACTTCTAACTTCAGCTTGTTCAATTAAAGGATAATTAACCCCCTTAGCAGTATTCCCGAGCGTGACTCGGGGTGGTTTTTCCATGCTAGGATCGGTAACCCTGAGACACGCTTGGGTAAAAATGTGCAGAGTGTGCAGCCGTGCGGTTTACCTTGCAGCATCCAGACAAAGTTACTTACCTTGTCCGTGGATCCTGCGATGCATCCCCACTGTGTGAGAGAGCGCGTCCTCGCTCGATTCACATAGTGCCCGTGTGCCGCCGATCTCCGTTCCCTGCGACGTTACGACGCACGGGGGCAGAGACCGGCGCCAAATTAAAAAAAGTAAACAAACACATTACATACAGTATACTGTAATCTTATACAGTACTGTATGTAAAAAATACACACCCCCCTTGCCCCAAGTGGTCTGCCCAGTGTCCTACATGTACTTTTATATAATAAAAACTGTTCTTTCTCCCTGCAAAATGTAGATTGCCCATAGCAACCAAAAGTGTCCCTTTATGTCAAAAATGGTTTTAGAGCAGCTAAAAAACAGCGATAATAAATTATAATCACGGGGCGTGGCCGGACCTAGCTGGAAGATGGACGCATAATCCTCGAGCTCCTGCCACCTCAGAGCCTGTACACCTTAGAACCGGAGACTTAGCACTTCTTTCCGCCCCTATAACTATGGGCACCGCGTCCAGAACATCTTCTGCCTCCAGATCGCGATCCCCGAGGGAAAACACCGGTGCGACCTCTCAGAACATCCCTGATATGTTCCGCTCCCAGAGAGGCAACATGGCGCCTTCCCGCCACGGCCCTTCTCCGCTCCACTTACAACCTCCTCCTCAGGGACCTTCGGAGATAGTGCTCCTAACCCATCAGGATGCACACCCGCCGGAGGGCGATCGGACCGGACCTCCCGCCCTGTCACAACAATCACCCCTCTGTTTGGCAGATCTGAGAGCCATGGCGGCCGACATTAAAGACGCCCTGACGGCTGCTGTAGCGGAACTCCGGCTGGATATTAGATCGCTGAACGACCGGGTATCGCAAACGGAGAGAGTGGCTGGTGACCATGAAATTGTCCTCCAGCGCTCAACGAGGAAGATCGACGATCACACCCTGCAGCTTCGGGACATGAACAGGCACCTCGAGGACCTCGATAACCGGGGACGCAGACATAACTTGAGGGTGCGGGGCCTACCGGAGACCATAGAAGGTGACCATATCCCTCAAGTGGTCACCGGCATCTTTAACTCAGTGCTGGACAGACCGCTAGAGACGCCCATATCTATGGACAGGATTCATAGAGCCCTACGACCCAGGGGAAGAAACACAGACCCCCCACGAGACATAGTCTGTTGCCTCACTGATTACAAGGTGAAGGAAAATGTCCTGAAAATGGCGCGGGACAAACGATTGGTCCACGAGGGTACCCCAGTTCATATCTTCCAGGACCTCTCCGGGATTACCCTGAAACACCATAGGGATCTACGGCCTCTATTGGACACCTTGCGGGACAGGAATATAAGGTACAAATGGAAATTTCCGTTCTGCCTGTCAGCCTCGCATCAGGGCCGTACTGCACTGCTTAAGGTCCCGGAGGACCTTCCCCGTTTCTGTGAGACGCTGGGCATACCCCTTGTCGCTGTCCCAGAGTGGTATGCGGCCTACCGCCAATCTGTGAAGAAATGGCCGAAAGCACGCGATGATCCGATGGAGACGCAGGCCACCCAATTCCGCCGCCGGAGGTCCCCCTCTACATCTCGGCTCCCACCCGGATCGCAAACCCCCGGGGCTGACCGTGATTCACCCCGTCCCCCGGGCTCCAGAAGGGCTCGCAGGGACTACTGAGGTCTGACTGCATTCAACTGTCCGGCCGTTATGTTTATGTTCCCGGCTTCACCCTTTATTGTTGGAAGTTATGTGTTAGACTGTACGCTCCTCTCTCTCACTGCCCGCAGCGACTCAATCCTGAGGCTCCGCCTGAGCTACACGAACTTCACAAGCCAGGTATCTTGGACTGCAGGGTAGCTCGCGCTCCCCTCGCACATCGGGTCGTTGGCTCAGGACTTCATACAACAGGCCACACCTCTCTTTACGCTCGCCTGGCTCCCGCCTAACCTACTACACCTCCCAGGAGGCTTTGTGCCGAGCGCCGGCCTCTCATCCGCCCACTGAGGGGTGGAACCACCATGGACTGTGCATACTACAAATCCCGACAAGCACTGCGAGGGGCTGGCACAACGCTCCCGGATACGGCTCTATATCCGCCGTTCCACGTCACCTCCGGCTCGAGTTGCGGCTTGTCCGCCAAGAGGATCCCAGATGACTGCCAGCGCCTCACCATGCCCTCCAAGCCGAGCCAAGTGGACGGTTTCAGCTACAACACCACGAGGTCTGGTGCTCTGCCGGACGCCCGGAATGACTACTGACGTGGCCGGATCGCCGGACACACCCTCATGCACTGTCTGACCAACGTCCTGAGGACAAGTCCACCGTGTCACTCCTCCCCAGCCGGACTCCGCCGTCAGAGCGCTCACTTGGGTGCGCCGCCGGTGATCACCGGACCCCTATGCCCGCTGACTGGCCTGAGGTCTCCGCGTTGAACTGCACCCGATGCATAACGCCCCCTGGCGATGGACGCCCCTGCAAGCCGGTCGCGCCTAACAGACCTTCCCCAAAGAACTTCCCGTCGCCGCAAGACTGTTGCTATGGAGACACCCCTCCTCCTCTCAAGCCTTCCATTGATATGGGTTTGTATTCTGATATGCCATTAGAGAGGTAGACCCGAGCCCCACAGGTATTCTAGTCCTCACTCAAGCTACATGCCTCCTGTGTTAGATCCCCTGCATATGTCCACAGGGATACCCCCAGACCCCCCCCCCGAGGGAAACATAGTTAGAATGTGTACTCCCCCCACGTTGGCCGCCATAACCCGGACTGCACGGGCGGTGGGCGACCTGGGGGGACGGGCGTAGTGCATTCATTTATGGCCGAATGGGACCAGACTCACGGATGTGGCGAATGGTCCCCCCTGTGGTCTCTCCTGCGTGGCTCGATGTTGGTAGGATGTACATAGAGAACTGTTATGTTTTGCCCCCGTGTCTCCCCAGTGGCGCTGGACCAGTGGTCTCTCCTGCTCTGGGGTGGTACGGTGTGTTGTTGTTCTATTGTTCAATTTACTTTGTTATTACTCTTAACCTTATTACTGGTTGAAACCCTTTTCTAGCGTGTTCCGCCCAACCCCCAGCACGGCTGTGCGAGGTGGACTGCGTACCCATTACGGAGGGACGCAGTTCCGGAACACACCGTGAACCTCCGAGTGCTTCCCCCCCCCCTGTTGGGTGAGGGAATCCCGCTCGTGTCTCGTTCCCCCTCTATCTCCACCTGCCGCTGCCCCTGTTGCCCTTGACCCACTCCGGAAGGTGATCGGACTCCCGCCACCTCCTTGCCGGCCTCCCCCCCGCCCCCCGAACCTCCCCTAACCGACATGACGAATCAGGCTAGCACGGCCTCACTTGCCCCGACTCTTAGTGACACCCTCCGGACGCTCAAGCTATACTCCTTGAACGTTCGGGGTCCCAACACACCTGAAAAACGATCCCGACTGCTATACTCCCTGCAGAAAGATAAACCCCATATTGTGCTCCTCCAAGAAACCCACTTCCGGTCTGACGTTATCCCCAAGCTCCACAATCATCATTACCCCACAGTATACCACACAACCACTGCCGCGTCGAAAGCCAAAGGAGTTTCTATCCTGATCTCCAAACGTTGCCCACTACAGGTCGAGGGCGTCCTGAGTGATGTACAGGGGCGATACCTTTTTATTAAGGGGAAAATCCAGGGCATCCCAGTCACAGTCGCAAACGTTTATGCCCCTAATTCACAACAAGTACAGTTCTTTAGAGACACATTCCTCCACCTTGTTGCTTTTCAAACAGGTATGCTGATCCTGGGAGGAGATTTTAACGTCCCGCTATCCCCTCTCCTGGACACTTCTAACGGCTCCTCCAGCACCTCCTATCGGGCACTCAAGGCCATTAAATCTCAACTGAGTATGTTAACCTTACACGATTCTTGGCGCACACTTAACCCCAACACTAAAGACTTCACTTTCTTCTCTCCCATGCACAATAAGTACTCGCGGATAGACCACCTCTTTATCACTCAGGGCGACCTGCCTCTGCTCTCGAATGCCACCATCGAACCCATGCTGATATCGGACCACCACCCAGTTACTATGACCTTGACATGGCAGGGACGGCGCCCTCCGTCGGGGATATGGAGAATGGACGACTCCATCCTCCTGGACCCTGGGGAGGTTGCTGCCCTGACATCTACGTTGACCCATTACTTCTCTGACAATGACTCTGAGGGGGTCGCCCCCGCCTCAGTGTGGGCGGCCCACAAATGTGTCGTCAGGGGGGAAATTATCACTCTGATGTCTAGGCGACGTAAGGCCAGGATGACCCACATCACCGAACTCACTAACCTGATTAAATCCTTGGAACAGACACATAAACGTTCCCTTGCTGTCCACACCCACAAAGCGCTTCTGAAGGCCAGGAAGGACCTCCTAGACTTGCTCCAATCCAGGCTGAGACGTAAATTTGCATTGACCCAAAAGTTGTTTTACGAATTTGGGAACAAGTCCGGGAAACTCCTGGCCAACGCCCTCCAAAAAAAGAAGGCAGCTCTTACAATCCACTCCGTAACTTCTGCCACTGGAGAATCGGTTACCAAAACTGACCTTATAGCTCAGCAGTTCACACAGTACCTATCCTCGCTCTATGACTTACCAAACCCGGCTTCACTGACAACCGACCCTCCACGATCTAAGCTAATGGAGGAATTCCTTGCAACGTACGGCCCTCCTCCCTCCCCAACCCCAGACATGTCCCTCCTTGACGCGCCACTTACATCGGAAGAGACACTTTCTGCCTTGAAACAACTGAAACCAGGGAAGAGCCCGGGCCCAGACGGACTATCATCCGGCTATTATAAGGCCTTTGCCAACCTGCTTGTTCCCAGGTTCGTCAAAGCATTTAACGACATCCCCCTCCCCTCCCACACTGACAGAGATATATTAGAAGCCCACATCACGTTAATACCCAAACCCGGAAAAGACAACACACTGGTCTCCAACTATAGGCCCATTTCCCTCCTTAACGTAGATGCCAAGTTATACGCAAAAATCCTGGCAAATAGGATTCTCCCATTTCTGCCCGATTTAATCTCCACTGACCAAGTGGGCTTCGTCCCTGGCAGAGAAGCCAGGGACAATACCACAAAGGCTATCAACATACATCATTGGCTCACCTCAAGAAAGGTGGACGGCTTCTTTCTCTCTCTGGATGCGGAGAAGGCGTTTGACAGAGTGGCTTGGGACTACATGTTGGAGGCCCTACACAAGGCAGGCCTCCCAACTCGATTCATTCAAATGATAATGGCTCTCTACTCGGCCCCGACCGCCAGGGTTAGGGTGAATGGCCGCCTGTCAGACGCCTTCTCCGTCCACAATGGAACCAGACAGGGTTGTCCCCTCTCTCCCATACTTTTCATCTTATCCCTAGAACCGTTCCTTCGCAGACTGAGGGATAACCCAGACGTCAGGGGTATCACAATCGGCCGACGACAATACAAAATTGCTGCATACGCAGACGACGTGCTTCTGTTTTTGAAGAACCCCCTCATCACTCTGCCCAATCTCCTCGCAGATCTCCAGACATTCAAGACCCTTTCAAACCTACAGATCAACTTCCACAAATCTTCCGCGCTCAACGTCTCCCTACCCCAGGCCACAGTGGCCCTATGCGAACAGAACTTCCCCTTCAAATGGGAAACTGGGGACATCACATACCTGGGTATTAAGCTCCCAAAGCACTTACCTGACCTTTACACCACTAACTTCCTGCCTCTCCTTCGAACGATTAAGAATGACTTCTTGAACTGGACTAAGGGCAAATTCTCCTGGTTTGGACGAGCGGCGGTAATTAAAATGAATATCCTCCCGAGGCTACTTTACATGCTGCAGGCAGTCCCTATCAGCTTGCCCCCCTCCTTTTTTACCTCCCTTAAACAGATCTGTAGATCATTCCTTTGGGCTGACCGTCCCGCTCGGTTGAGCTGGAAAAGACTGACCCTGCCAAAACTAAGGGGAGGCATAAGCCTTCCGGACCCCTCCCTGTATTACACCGCATGTCAGCTTACAAGGGTGGTAGACTGGCATGTCCATCGGAGCAACAAGGATTGGGTGGTTTTGGAAGAAGACGTTTCCGGAACACGCAATGCCCATCTACCATGGATCGACCCTCGGTCCGTCCCAGCCACGTGCAAGAACCATCCGCTGATTGGAACAACCCTGTCCACTTTCAGGTTGGCTTGCAGATCGTTGAACTTGGAGCCTTCCCCAGGCCCCATGACGCCCCTCACCCATAACCCCGACTTCCCAGCTGGCCTCCAAGTGCTGCCCGACCCGACACATGCACAGGATCGAACGATACGTGCCCACCAATTTTTCGCAAACGGCACTTTACTCCCACACTCTGAATTGCTCTCCAGACTCCAGGGGGTCAATATACCTCGCTTTAAATACTTCCAAATTCGACACTTCCTTCAGAGCACACCTTCACTCTTGGTTTGGGTCAGGGACCTCACACCCCTGGAGAAATTGTGTAACCAGTCCAACCCACAAAAGCATTTAATATCGACAATATACTCCCTACTTGTCTCTGGGGTCGAAACCAACGTCGATATCCATCGCGCATGGGAATCTGACCTTTCCATCTCCCTCTCCAATGACGAATGGGACTCGATATGGGAACATACCCATAAGGGATCAATCAATGTATCGGCCCAAGAAAACAGGTTCAAAATCTACTCCCGGTGGTATAGGACCCCCGTTAAACTCCACAAGATATTTCCCGCTATCTCCCCCATGTGCTGGAGATGTAAGTCGAGTCCCGGTACTCTCCTCCATGTGTGGTGGGACTGCCCGGTCCTTCAACCGTTCTGGGCGGAGGTGCATTCCCTGATATCCCAAATCACCACATACACACCTGACTTTACCCCCGCACAATACCTGCTACACCACACGTCCCTACCTAAATCGACATATCGCAAATCACTGACCTTACACCTTATCAATGCGGCCACTCAATGCATACCGATCCATTGGAAGGACCCCCTTCCCCCTACTACAGCTGAGTGGCGTTCCCGAGTAGACAGGATAGAGGAGATGGAAATGATTATACACCAGGCCAGAGATTCCCAGGAAAGGTACAGACACACTTGGGCATGTTGGACCCACTATAGGACCTCCCTTAACTCCTCGTCCCCCCCTGCGAGCCGTGCTGACCCGACACCTTCGACCTCGTCCAACGACTCTAGGGCCCCACGACCGCGACATCCGTCCCCCTCCTCCCCTCACATCCCCGCAACATACCACCAATCATTGTGACTTCTCTCCCATTGTATAGTTTTTCTTGTCCCCCTTCCTCTCCCCCGTGCGACTTACGCACCCCCATGTTACTCTAACTTTAGAGGGCTGAATCCCGGATACCCAACACCCCCACAGATTGCCATTACTGTCACCTCTGGGATAGGGCCACTACTAGACGTTCTCCCCTTCCCATTCTTTGGACCGCGCCAGTTAACTTCTACCCTTTTGAGGCTTCTGTTCCCTCCTGCCCACAGATTGATCCCTATAAGGGGTGGGCGGTGGTAGGGTAGCACCCCGCAGGTCCCTGATTCTACATATCACACGGCATGGTACGCGTGCGCGCTCCCCCGTGGAATCGGACAATTAAAGTTCCCTAAAGGCCTCGTGATTAACCCCCCCTCCACCCCTGCTGGGCACAGGACGGCGGCTATTCCCCACCCGGGTGAGGTTTATGTGCTAACGAACCAGGTGCTAGCTTCAAGGTTTCACCCTCACGAACATTTTTGGTACCCAGGTTCAAAGTGTTGTCATTTACATTGTTTTTTCCTTTATTTTTTTATTTTTTCTTCTTTCTTCTTTCCTTTTATTCTTACCGATCTCTGCTTCACTTCGGAGCATCTCAGGCTCCCGCTTAGATATATGCTAGGCCCCAGTTGCAAGACGGACTCTCAGTACGCAGTGCACACACCTGTTATCATATTTGAGATTGCTTATTTTTGTTGTATATTAGGTAACCACCCATTGCCATATAGCGGCTGCGACCGCGATCTTTCGTTTGTGCTATTTGAACTGACGAATTGTATTCCGTGTACTGTAACCGTTAAAATCAATAAAAACTTCTTGGAAAAAAATAAAAATAAATTATAATCACTTGCAGAATTGAGCGATAGCGATTTGTGGGGAAATTCGTCATAAAAAAAATAAAAGTAATGACAGCGACAATTCTGCAACTGAGCAAATTTCAGTGTTTTTGATTTAATTACATTATTGAATAATTTTTATTATAATTACATTATCATTTGTTATAATTATTTATAGTTATTTATTGTATTAAAATTTATGATTTTGTTTTTCAAACTTTATCATACCCGGGATGTCTACTAGACTCTGGTTTGGACAGATTTAAGCAAGTTATTCCTAAGAATTACAGGCCTACAGTATAAAACGCCAAATTTCCATGCAAAAAATTGTACCGCTTTTGGTATGTAATTCCAGACAGAATCATACCGCCAGGGAGGTTAAAGGTTTTGTTTTTTAAGGCCAGGTTCACACTTGTCAAACGCTCCGACATTGGGAGCTCATGAAAATCAATGTTTCCCTATGAGAGCCGTCTTAACTGGTCCGACACAAGTCGGTACGACTTTGAAAATGCTCCCTGTACTACTTTGGTCCGACTTTGATCCTACTTAAGCCCATTGAATATCATTGAAGTCAGACCAATGTAGGAGCCTTGTCCTTACCATCTGACTTTTGACATCCGACATGTGATTACAGTAGCAGTAAAAGGATTTTTTTTTTCTTTCTCTGAATTTCTCACTTCCTGTTTCTCCTCAGTAAGCTTGCCCCCATCATCCGAGCGGTGGTTAGTCAGCCAGAACAGCTTACTGAACAGAAGCTTACTGAGGAGGAACAGGAAGTGAGAAATTCAGACAAAGAAAACAAAGAAAATAAACATTTAGACGGGAAATCGTAGGAAAAAGTAAGTGAACCAACAATGCGCTAGCTTAAGGGAACCTATTTAGAAAATAAAGAATGAACCTTTACAACGACTTTAAATTATGGATCACTGTAAAGTTAAAATGCATCTATAATCCCATCATTCATATTCTAAATATCAATTTTCCAAAGCAATGACCCACATACTTGAGCATTTATATTTCTTGAACAAGGTCTACCTGAACGGGTTATATTGGGGAAAAAACCCACTTAATGTAAGGTCTGAAGTAGATATACAAAAATTAAAAAGAGATTAAATAGATTTAATATAATCCTGCACAAATGTACACAGGATGTGTCACATCTCTGTAATAGATAATAATGTCATCATTTAATGTGCTTTATTCATGCAGAGTTTACCTTTACTGTCACACTCCAATTAACACGGTGCCAGCAGTGTTTGGCATTTCTATAGAGTATCACAGATTACACAGGTGCAGGGGTGTGTTGCTGGGTTCATGTTGTTGTTATTGCTTAATGAGAGAAAAAAAATGAATTACAGTCTTCAGACTTTACATCCTCTCCCCATCAATTAGAGGTATTTATTCCATCATCTGTCCTGTGATGTGCTGTTTTCCAGGATTGTATCCAAGCACCTAACAAGCAGGCAAGTAATGACTATGGATCTTATATTAACAACACATTTCCTCATTTCATAAACGTCACTGCATACATCTTATCGAGGTTTGATACTATTAACTAATATTTTAAATATCTTCTCTCCATGGGAACATGTTTAACACAGTTCTGTACTTGTAACAGTTCTATATATGAAGCCTATCTACAGGGTTTATACAATAAACAACAGCCTACTTCCTGACTAGTGTAGTTCGATAGTCCAACCTATCTTACCCCCACATTATATTACCTTAAGCACCCCTTTTATACCATTAACGAGATAGACACAGAAGTTGGAGTAAAATGGCCATAACAGCCTATTTATTTGTAATACTCAAATTAAATATTTAAATAAATTTAAATAAATCCAAATAATTCCGAATCTTTATTCCTTAACATTTTCACCAAAACAACTTTATTAACATCATCCTAATTGGTCTTTGACAGCAACCCCACTTAACCTTACTTTCCACCATTACACTGCGGTACCATAACCATAACCGGCCTCCAGCTCGGAGACAACCCCTTTTTCCCCGCAGTGCACCATAACCGTATTCCAGCGGACACCGTTCCACTGGAATAACCCCAGAAGGGGCCCACCCCATCGATGAGCTCCCCCACCACTTCCATTACATCAGTTAACTGTCACCATCAAAGACCAAAGGACACCAAAGGACACTGCCACAGCTGTCATGACACCCTTCAACGTTCCTGAAAGAAAAGAAAACAAACGCACAACACCAAGACACATGACAAACATCTTCTTTAAGGGAGGGTGGGTGGGAAAACTGCCTCCCTGTGTGTCCAACTTCCCGCAATGCCGTCCACGTGGCCCCGCCCCCTATATAAAGGGCTCCTCCCCCTCCAGCATCTTTCTTTCGGCCCATTCCCCCAACACGCCTCCCCCTTCTGTTAACCCTTCCTTGAACATCATCCACCCAGTCATGCCCGGCCCTCCATTATGTTTCCTGTCTGTCTTTTTCACTCCGGGCCTCCCTTTACCCTTCTTCCATGCAAATTTTTTATTTATAGAAATTGCCAAAATGAATAATCCATTGAAGGAAGCAGTCACATTAGCACTTACCTTTTTTTCCTTTGCTTGCTGTATAGACAGGCTTTAACAGCAACTGTAGATCATCATCTGTTTTTTGTACAACTGTAATGTCCCGTACACATTTCAATTTCTGACAAGAAATTCCGACCGTGTGTAGGCTCTATTGGACTTTTTTGTCCAACAAAATTTTGAGAGCTCAAATTTTCAGACTGAAAAAAAAATCCAAACGGAAATTCCGATCATCTGTAGCAATTCCGACGTGCAAAATTCCGACGCATGCTTGGAAACAATTCGACGCATGCTCGGAAGCATTGAACTTGATTTTCTCTGATCGTCGTAGTATTGTACGTCACAGTGTTCTTGACGGTCAAAAGTTCAGAGAACTTTTGTGTGACTGTGTGTATGCAATGCCAAGCTAGAGCGGAATTCCTTTAGAAAAAACATCCAAGATTTTTCCGACGGAAAATCGATCATGTGTACATGGCATAAAGATAGCCAAGACCAATAAGAAAGAGTTGGCTGGTTTTAGGTGTCATCCTGCTAAGAAATGGGATGGCAGGAGTGGAGGAATGGGGAAGAATTGAATTGTGCAGTGGTATAAGTAAGATGGGTTTTTTTTTGGGGGGGGGGGGGGAATAAGACTTCATGCACTTCATATATGAAACCCTTTAACTTTGTACTTTTACCATACCATTTCCATTATTATACTACTGGTTTATGACACAAATACTAGAGTATCAAAGAATAAATAATGTAACAGTCTTTAACCACTTGTCCAACGCCCACCGTCAAATGACGGCGGGCGGAGGACTCCATTGTTCTGACAGCACGTCATATGACGTGCTGTCTCTTTAAAGCCGCAGGCGGGTGCTGGGAACCCGGTGCGAGTGCCCGGCGGCAACGATCGCCGCCGGGCACACGCGATTGCCCAGTAACTGAGCGGGGACGTGGAGCTCTGTGTGCAAACACAGAGCTCCACGTCCTGTCAGGGAGAGAGGAGGCCGATGCTGTGTCCCTTGTACATAGGGACACAATCGGTCACCTCCCCCCAGTCACCCCCCCTCCCCCTACAGTTAGAACACTCATAGGACACACATTTAACCCCTTCCCCGCCCCCTAGTGGTTAACCCCTTCACTGCCAGTCACATTTATACAGTAATCAATACATATTTATAGCATTGTTCGCTGTATAAATGTAAATGGTCCCAAAAATGTCACAAAAGTGTCCGAAGTGTCCGCCATAACGTCGCAGTCCCAATAACAAAAACGCAGATCGCCGCCATTAATAGTAAAAAAAAAAAAAATCCCATAAACTATCCCCTATTTTGTAAACACTATAAATTTTGCACAAACCAATCGATAAACGCTTATTGCATTTTTTTTTTTACCAAAAATATGTAGAAGAATACGTATCGGCCTAAACTGAGGAAAAAATAATTTTTATATATATTTTTGGGGATATTTATTATAGCAAAAAGTAAAAAATATTGCATTTTTTTTCAAAATTGACGCTCTATTTTTGTTTATAGCGCAAAAAATAAAAACCGCAGAGGTGATCAAATACCACCAAAAGAAAGCTCTATTTGTGGGAAAAAAAGGACGCCAATTTTGTTTGGGAGCCACGTCGTACGACCCCGCAATTGTCAGTTAAAGCTACGCAGTGCCGGAAGCTTAAATTTCGTCTGGGCAGGAAGGGGGTGTAGGTGCACAGTAGGCAAGTGGTTAAAGTGACATAAAATAACATTAATAGGCAGGTGAATAATAGAAAAATTACATTCCTTCTGGATTGAACACATTACCTTGGATAAGACAACAAAGCTCACAGCCTATACATTACGAAATCCATGTGTGCATGTGTTCAGGAGCTCAAATCAACTGCATAAATATTCCACCAACTAGGCTTTGGTTGATTAGTAGAGAAGAGTCAATTGGGCAAACTGGGTTTTTGGCAAACCCAGTAGGTAGTCCACAAAACCCAAACACGATCCAAACCAACTGAGGTCTATATGGGACAAATATTGTAACAAGAACATACCCAAATCCATGGATTCACTCAAGACTCAATCTTCTTATCACAATCAGACAACCTGGTGCAAAGCAGAATCTTGGGTGTCGGCTACTGGGGACATTACGACTGCACATTCTATCCACATTGAGGAGCTGCAAAGACATATGTGCAGAGACTTTCTGAGTGAGCAGAAGATGCTGAAAGTCACCTTCAGAGAAATAGTTTACAAGTGCTGGGTCTACCCGAGGGAAGACCCACATTCAGAATCATTTGCCAACTCCCTCTTCAAAGACCTTTCCCAGCTGAGCAACATCTCATCAGTCTTCATGAAAAGGGCTCATTATGTCCTGATGGGCATGAGACCACTGGGAGCAAACCCTTGACTATTTCTGGTGATATTGCTCAACTATAGAGACTAAGAACTTATCCTATTAGCCGCAATAAATCCTGATTTCAGTTTGAGAATACAAGCCTACTGTTGTTCTCCAGCTTCTCATCTGAAATCCAGCAGTGCCAAAGAACCTTCCTAGAAGTCAGGCAACAGTTGTGGGTAAAATGTATTGTATACAAGTAAACTAAAGCCCCATACACACCATCAGATTATCTGCAGATTTTTGTTTTCAGATTTACCCAAACCATGTAGTACAAGGGTATGCCTGATTGCATACAAATTGAAACTCTTAGGCCTCGTACACACGAGCAGACAGATTTGTTCAAATCTGTCCGTCCGACAGATTTGAACAAATCTGTCTGCTGGGATTTTGGTTTGCTCGCGTGTACACACGAGCAAACCAAAATCCCCGCCAGCAGAGAGCGCGCTGACGTGTCGGTGACGTGGCGGTGACGTTGACGCCGCCACGTCACCGCACCAGGAAGTAAAACACTTCCGCGCATGCGCCGAATCCATTCGGCGGCGGTGCAGCGGCGGTGCGGGACGACATGTCTGCTGGTAAGTGTACTAACCAGCAGACATGTCGGGCGGACGGATTCCCACCCGATAGATTTCAAAGCATGCTTTGAAATCTGTCGGGTGGCCAAATCCGTCGGCTCGGCCGTACACACGATCGAATCTGTCTGCTGAAACGGTCCAGCGGACCGTTTCCAGCGGACAGATTTGATCGTGTGTACGAGGCCTTAAGGTTTGACTTCATATTAGATGGTTTTGGTAAATCTGAAGACAAAAATCTTCAGATAATCTGAATGGGGCTTAGGAGTGGTTGTTAAGGGATCTACAAAGTTTTTTGATACCAAAAAAGCAGCTACTAAATAGAAGGAGCAGTAGGATAAATGCACCTTTTCCTATTACTGGAAACCACATGTTATCCCCAGAGCAGTCATTCCATATGCAATCATATGGGTCACTGACTCCCAGCCTCATTTCAACTTGGTAAAATAATACTGCAGACACCATGAAAGGACTTGAATCTGAACAAAAGATGTCAACATCTCTAACTAGCAATGAAAATTAAAAGTACATTTGGGTACGTGGGACTTTAATAGCACCAACATTTATACAAAACAAAAAAGAGGTTATTTTATATAAAACACACTTTTTTATTGATAAAATAAAATGCATAGTCATTGATCAAAAAATTAACAGCAATTACCTTTGATTGATATCGCCATTATGGTGCAATCAAAGTACCTATACTTACATGTCCATATCATGACATAAGAGTAAATGCTGCAGTATGCCCAACTTGACCATTATATTTAGTCAGTGAGAGTGATTTGCTTATCAGCCAGTACTTAAATCCAGCTTTAATCCAGTTTATGGACCCAGAAAGACTTGAAGGAGGCATGCACGAGTAGAGACACACACAAGCCTTCATTCTCAGTGGGACTATTGTGGCTGTTAGCACACTGAGGCATATTCTCCATCATCTATTTGCACTGTATTGTAATAACAGTACCTGCCCTTGGGTCTGTTTTGGCAATTTTTTAGATAGGCAACTCCTATCCTCATATTGATTAGTGGTTCCAAATTAATAATAACTACTGCAATAGGGAACAGACACAAAAGATACACTCCACATCTTTCCTAATAACTGTTCTGTTTTATTATGACGCAATTGAAGGTTGTTATATACATGATTACATTAATATTACAATTGTACATTTTAGGCAGGCTAATTATAATCAGGACTGGAAATAATGCAAACATGTAACGAAAACATTATTAGTGTTGTGTGCACAATGAGTGCAGTGTGCAATACATACAAAATAAAATATAATTATATACAGAATTTATTGATTTCCTTTACAGTCTCCACTCTTTTGATCAATATTTTGATCACTAACCATACCTGCTATCACCTTTAACCTGGAACCTCTTACCTTTTAAAGAGCGAGGGCCAGCGAGCAACTTGGTAACCAGTTAAAGAGCGGAGCAGGTGGATGACAGGTCACGTCTACTCTATAGGCCCTATGATCCGCCCAAATGGAAGGGGACAAATTCCCTTCTTTTTTTTTAGATTGGAGGTAGGTGGGCGTAAAATGGACATCTGTCGATCTATAGAGGTGAATTGAGGATTCCCTTTTGGTCGGGCTGGTCGTGTGAAAAGGGCCCAAGACTGCTTTCACACTGATGTGCTGCAATTTACCCACACCGCGGGTGCAGCTTTGTGCACCCGTGTCTATCCTGCAGGTTAGCTGAACTTTGCCATGGACTCCACCTGTGGTAAAAGCCAGCGCTGTAGAGGAAGGATCGGTTTATGAGGATCTGCATCTGGGCTTGCCAACCCGCCATTCTAGAGCAGGAGGTCGCGGGCCACATCAGAGGGCTCTGCATGCCACATGTGGCCCCCGGGGGCCAGAATGTGGCCAGAATGGCTTTCTAGATTAATTGTTGGCATGCTGACATATAAGCATTAATAAACATTAGTAAACTGAGAATTCTATATAAAATGGAAGACGTGTAAAAGACATTATCACTTCAACATGGCTGAACTACTTTTCAAATCACATTTTATATATATATATATATATATATATATATATATATTAAATCCCTTACAATTAAAGCATTTGAATAAATAGTACCCTAGACTGTGATTCCAAGAGAGAAACAAATCAATCACATAGATTTATTTATTTAGTCATTTTTTGCAGCGACTAGTGTGGATCCGGGTAGCTTTCCTTCAAGTTATGCAAAACTGTACATGTAACAGACACTGCATTGTGTCTCCAAACATTTCTTTATTTATAAATGTCTCTTAATAATCCAGAAGTCATCTGGCCTATGTTTATGAGACCCTTCCAAACTGTTAGGATCTGGAATTGGGGAGAAAACACATACATTAGTTTGTCAAAAAAATTAAAAGATCAGCAACATTCTTTGCAGAGAGAAATTGGTCATGGGACTTTGAGGCCCCGTACACACGGCAGAGAACCTTGAAGGCCCGCCCGTCGGGAAAGGCAACCAGCCATTCATCCCGACGGGCCGTCGAGCAAATAGAGAACCTGTTCTCTATTTGCTTGACGGGTTTCCTGACGGGCGGGACTCGCCGAGAGCGTACACACGGCCGAGGTTCTCGGCAGAATGCGTCTCCGAGCGAGGTTCTCGCTGGTTTCTGCCGAGAACCTCGGCCGTGTGTACGGGGCTTCAGTGAGGTGTGTCACAAATGAAAAAGTAACAATGTAAATCGCATAAAAGAGGACATACAGTAAGTAAAAATATTTATTTTACAAGCTGAAACATTACATTATCTAAAGGTACAAAATACAATTGGTATAAGAACAGATCACAAAAAGGGCATTCTAAGCTGACACATGATAAATAACAAATTAAACGTAATTCACGGAGATAAATACATAATGATGTTTGCAACCATAGGTATATGATGAGTGTTTCTTATGGAAATTGAAAGATTGAGGGCATGATAAGAACTCTGCGCACATTTCATGGATTTATCCGCTCGTCAGGAGTATAATGCCACAAATAGATATAGATCTAAATGAAAAATAGTGTATTGGTAAAAAGTTATTTAGGTTTAGAGAAAAAAAAGGGAATTCTATACTCACATGCCAGCTCAGATAGCCAGCCTATCCAGTGATTAGGGGAAACGGAGGACGCCGGATACAATGCTAGGTCCAGGGCTGAGGCAGGGGCCCCACACCCAAAGCAAAAGTGCAGCGATGCAGCAAACCAGATAACCATTGATAATGTGAGGAGAAGGTGGGAGGACACACCCGATCCACACTGAACCTGAAAGTATAAATGTACACATATAAAAAGTGTAATAAGTAAATGTGACAAGTGCTTATATCTGAAAATGTGTCCTCCTCCAAGTGAATAAATAACTGTGTCCAACTAGCACCTTGCTACTGCTACTCAGATATATCGGGGTGAAACGTTCATTACTGGGTCCAGCATGCATAAATATATTACAAAGCATTCTGTTTGTGTAAGAACTCAAGTTTTATGTTTAAAAAAAAGAAAAACTTTTCCTGGCAATATTATAATTTCTCTTTGCTTGCTCTGTTGTTAGTTTTATCAAGATAACACAGGTCCTTAGTTTCCATGTAACATTATTTTCTCGATGTCATAACATAATAAATGATAACCGTACCATGCGCTCATGCAGAGATGTCCAATAAATCCAAAGTATTCTTAAGTTTATACCACTGCACTTACAAGGGAAAGGGACACATCATTTCACAAGCCACACATTCTGCTTTGGATTTCAAAATAAAAATAAATAAAAATAAAAGGACCAACAATCTGTATATGACAGAACAGAAAGCTCTGTGATAGCGGCATCTATGCTAACATCATGTTCTGCACATCAAGTTATTATCAGACCTTTAGATTTAATTTTGTAGAAACACTTCTTATGAATCCCATCTTGGCTTTGTTAAATATTATGGCAGTTGTATTCCAATTAACAACCTCATCTTAATCTAAACTAACCTCATATTACAAATCTTCCTAATAACCTGCGTTTCATTTCCAACCAAAGGTTGTCTAAACCAATTCAAAGATATCTATGGAAAAGAGAGGGGGAAGGAGGTGGGATTTTCTAAACGGTGCTCAGTACCAAAAGTTAATTAAATGAGAAAGAAAATATTGTACGACTCAAGGAGTACAAAAGTAGAAAAATTATTTATTAAATAGACATTATTTTAATAATATATCCACAAGACAGAAAGGTCCTACGAATACATAGGATAAAATGATAGTCGGTCAGAGGTAGGTAAAATCTGGTTTAAGCCAAGGTAGATTGTTGTATCCCAACAGTTTTGCTTGTAATAAGCTTCCTCAGGGGTAGATGGTAACAATCGGGGCTTTCTGATTTTTAAACTACAGAGATGTAGAGAGATACAAGTGTTAATTTTATACAAGCAGCAATATATCTATATTATTAATAAAATTGTTAACATATATACAGTTGTGCTCATAAATTTACAGAATTTATGATTTCTTGGCCACTTTCCTGAGAATATGAATAACACAAAAACGTTTCTTCCGCTCATGGTTAGTGTTTGGCTGAAGCCTTTATTATCCATTAATTGTGTTTACTCTTTTTAAATAATAATGGCAACAGAAACTGTCCAAATGACCCTGATCAAAAGTTTACATACCCTGGTGATTTTGGCCTGATAACATGCACACAAATTGACACAAAGGGGTTTGAATGGCTATTAAAGGTAATAATCCTCACCTGTGATCTGTTTGCTTGTAATTAGTGTGTGTGTGTGTGTGTATAAATGGTCAATGAGTTTCTGGACTCCTGACAGCCCCTTGCATCTTTCATCCAGTTCTGCACTGATATTTCTGGATTCAGAGTCATGGGCAAAGTAAAATAATTGTCAAAGGTAGTTGAATTGTATAAAATAGGAAAGGGGTATAAAAAGATATCCAAGGAATTGAGAATGCCAATCAACAGTGTTCAAACTCTAATCAAGAAGTGGAAAATGAGGGGTCCTGTTGAAACCAAACCACGGTCAGGTAGACCAACTAAAATTTCAGCCACAACTGCCAGGAAAATTGTTTGGGATGCAAAGAAAAACTCACAAATAACTTCAGGTGAAATACAGGATGTTTTACTTAATTTCTATTTTCCAATTATTATTTTTTGCATTGTTTCCACTATCAGGATATTTAATTTGTGTTATGTGTTTAAATGTAACCTTTATTTTACCATATTTGGAAAACAGATTCAAAATAATTGTTTATCGTTAGACTAATTAACTCAGCGCATTTTGTTATTAATGTTTTGTCTAAAAAAAAAAAAAAATTAGCATGGGTATCCTTCATACTTATCACTGACATCCCATCCCAACTTCATTCTTTCATGAGAGGGCAAAGGAGGGGGTCACATCTGCATAGAGCTAACATGACACACAAACCAGATGTAGAACTAATGCCACATAAACACGACCGTTTTTCATGTCATGGAAAAAACTAAGGGCACGATTCACGTACATTGGCGCATATTTTGACCGGCGTAGCGCACCTCCTTTACGTTAGACAGGTGCAATGTAGAGGCGCAATCACCGTATCCTCGTAGTATTTGCGCAGAAATTTGCGCCGGTGTAACGTAAATTCCGAGGCGTAAGGCGGAGTAATTCAAATTGGGAAGGACGTGGGCGTGTTTCATTGAAATGAGCCGTGACCCCATGCAAATGAAGGGCCGGCCGGATCGCGCATGCGCACATGAAGCACACCATGGTCAGCACCTCTCTGTGCATGCTCACAACTCGGGAACGGCACAATCAGTGAAATTGGAAGTGGACCTGGGCCACTTAGTGAACTACGCAGAGAGCTTAAATAGACAGACACAAACGCCCTTCCTTTGCAAAAGTACATCCCTTTGTATCCCTTCCTATACAGCAAGGTGCTTTTGTTCTGTTGTGTGTTCGCGTTTGTTGCGTTGTGACTTGTCTTTGTGATATTTGTTGACTGTTTGAGCTAGTGTTTTGTAGAATATATTTAATAGTGTCTTTTGGTGACCGGTTGTGAGAGTTTTTGGTTGATAGATTTTGGTTTGTTTGTTTTGTTGCTTGATTTTTCCTGCCTGTTTTTGTGAGTGATTTTTGGTGATTGTTTGGGAGAGAGTTGTTGTATGAATATGACTGAGAGGAAGCGCAAGAGCAATTTTTCTTTGGGGGAGAAACAAATTATTGCCCGGGCCTTTACCCAATATGGGCGTTTCCTGCACGGCCCAGAGAGTGCCAACACCACCCCGGCCAGGTAGAAAGGAGATTTTGCAGAACTTACCGACCAGGTAAATTCATTGGGGGGGGAGACCCGGACACGCGAGGGGATCGTCAAGAAGATCAATGATCTCCGGCGTCTGATCCGAAAGAAGCTGGCCAAAATGCCAGCCCATGCCAGGGGCACTGGAGGGGGCCCACCATGCCCTGTTAGGCTGACAGCGGAGGAGCGTGTGGTGGCCCAGACCTTTAATAGGCAACAAGTGGAGAGCCTGCCTGGCTATGACTCCAGTCAGGAGCCCGTGATGACAGATAAGGTTTTTTTTTCCTATCTGGTGTGTAGCATGTGTGGGGGGGGGGTAATATGTGGCAAGTGTGTGGATCCACCAACCTGTGAATGTTTTGTGTCATCCACAGATGTGCAGGAGTGTGCTGGGCCATCTGGCCTGACTGCACCATCCCCGGGACACCAGCCTGATGAGGACCCCCAGACAAGGCCGGAGTCCTCAGAGGAGTTTGAGGAGGAGGAGTTTGAGTTGGAGGAGGAGGTCATGTCAGCAGTGGATTGTTATTTTTGGAGGAGTCTTCCCCTCTGGCTGGCAGCAGCCCTCCATAAGGGGTAGCCCCTCCCACTCCTCCCCCAACATGGCTCCCCTCCCAAGGGCCTCCCCTTCTCCCCGGCCACAAGCATCAGCTGGAGGCAGGAATTCATCCCAGAAGACCAGGGGGTGGCCGAGGTTCTGCCCGCGAATCTCAGAAGGGACCAGGCCCTTCAGACCCACCATCTGGGACAGGTCAGCCAGACTTTGGTGCAGATGGAGGAAAGCCTGTCCTCCATAAAGGATACGCTTGGGGACCTGGACTGCCACTCCCGGGCTCTTACAAACTGCCTAAACGAGACCAGGGGCTGCTCCTCCTTCCCCGGATTACCCCCCCCCCATGAGTCTCCCCTGAGGAGCTGGGGCCGTGGCCGTGGCCGTGGGTGCCCCAGGCGTGGGTCACGCCAGCGGCATTAATTTGGTTTCCCCCTTATTTTTTTATTTTTTTGCTGGACAATTTTTTTTTTGGGTTGTGAATGAATTTGGAATGTGGGGGTGACATTCCTGCCGGAAAAGGGGTGTCACCCTCATTGGTGGAGAAGGGTTCCCCCGGACCAGGGAGAAGTGATCCCCAGGTCCGTGTGAATGGTGTATGAATGTACAGTGACATAATTGGAGCCGTGGCGTAGCATTGCTGCTAACAAGTCCTGCATGGTGGGCTTGTGCTAATCCAATTTGATGAGGATGTGATGTGTCTGTGCTAGGGACCACAGTGGTGTGCATGCATGCATTCTCATTGTGCCATGATTAATGTGTGTGTTTAACGTGCAAAGATGCCTAATGTGAGCTGTCTCCTGGCTGCTCTTCCCTCAGAAGACGGGGTATCCTCGGTTAGGGGGGGATTGTCTGGTTCGGGGGTCAGGTCATCACGTATGTCAATCTGCAAGCCCTTTCTCACTGCGAAGTTGTGCAGCATGCAACATGCACCGATGATCTGGCACACAAAGTTTGGGGAATACAACAGGGTCCCCCCAGACTTATCCAGGCATCGGAAACGGGACTTCAGGAGGCCCACCACTGCACATGTTTGGGCGTGGGCTTCATTGTATCTTTCCTCTCCTGGGGTTTGGGGGATCCGGATAGGAGTCAGGAGATGGGGTTCCAGTGCATATGCAGAGTCACCTGGAAGGGAAAAGACAGGAGGATGTTAGTCATGCATGTGCCCCTTGTGATTTTTGCATCATGGGGGGGGACAGTCATGCCTGCCACCCATGTCACTCACCAACCAGCCAGGTGTCCCCATACACGTTCTGTTCGAATTCCATTGGGATGGGGCTCTGATTGTATATGTAGCTGTCATGGCTGGATCCGGGGTGTTTGGCACGAACGTGTCATATGAGGCCTTGGGCATCGACTATCACCTGTACGTTGATGGAATGCCAATGCTTCCAATTGCGGTATACGTGCTCTGTCTCACGGGGGGGCTGGAGTGCCACATGTGTGCAATCAATGGCCCCCACGGTGCGTGGGAATCTGGCAATTCTGTAGAAATCTGTCATTGCCTTCAGCCGCAGGTCCTCAGTGGTTGGTTTGATGATTTGGTTGGCCATGCGTCTGAGGATTGCAGGGATAACCTGGTGCACACATCTGCTCATGGAGGATTGTGACATCCCAGCCACCACTCCACTTGTTCTTTGAAAAGAGCCACTGGCAAGGAAATGGAGTGTTGCCAGGACCTTAACCAGTGGCTGCACTGCATGTGAGCGGTGTGTTGGGCTGGTGATGCCATCCTGCAGGGTTGTGCTTAATTCCAGGATGGCATGAGGGGTGAATCTGAAGATGCGATACACCTCAGAATCACTCATGCCAAATAGGTCTATGCGTGTGCGGTATATCCTCTCCCGTGCCCTCCTCTGTGCCCTCCTCCGTGCCCTCCTCCTTCTTTGCTCCTCTAAAGTCATTAGTATAGCTAGGAGCAAGGATGCCCCTGGCATGTTGGCATACAGTTTGTTGTCCAGCAAGTGTGACTGCTCAGCTCCTCACTAACAGTGTTGCTTTAGCTGACATGTAGACGGATTGTCTAATTATATTCCACCTTTTATATGGTCTAATTTTAGACAGGTTGTGCTTACTTTTGTGGATCCCCGTAACTCCCTCTTTTGCATTATTGAATAGCAAATCAATGGTGTGTCTAGCGCAGTTTTGCGCGGACGGATACGCCGGTCTATCTAGATTCTATCTAGAATTCATGCGTATATCGTTTTGGAGATGCGACGCATCGATACACATGCGCAGATTTAGACTTACGCCGCGCATCTCCTGTAACGCCGGCGTAATGGCTCTGTGAATCTGGCCCTAAGTTTTTCTCGACGTGATTCCTCTCAAGCCTGCCTTACATACACACGATCGTGATAAAAAATGCTCAAGCAAAACGCGGTGACGTATAATATGTACAACGGAACTATAAAGGGGAAGTTGCATTCGAATGGAGCCACCCTTTGGGCTGATCATGTAAATTTCCCTTCTCATAACTTGCTTCTGAGAATGCAAGTTTTTTTCCCCGTCGTTAAAGCCTACACACGGCCGTTTTTTCACAACGAGAAAAACAACGACGTGAAAAACATCAACAAAAATGCTCTGGAGCCTACACACGATCATTTTTAACGACCAATTTAAAACATGGCATTTTTCTCGTCATGAAAACCAGAGGTTTTTAAAAAAAAAGAGTTTCAGCATTCTCACGCATACACCATTATCTCTAAAATCGCTTAAATTTTTCCCATTTGTACACAACACATGCATATCATTATATCACTTTCTTTTAACTCTATTTAATATTTCCTCGTTTTAGTTTTACCTCCTAAATTCTGCTTTCCTTATTTTGTTCTGAGATCTCTTGCATCCCATACTTCACATACTCTAGCTTCTATGGTCAGACAGGCATCCATAGTTGACAACATATAAAGTATTTTATTTTGTCTCTCATTTGTCTTTTTCTCATGTTTTAGAATTTATTAGTTGTAGTGCCTGACCCTAAATTTATCCCACAACTCAAATCAAAATTTCCTTTTATGTCTAGTGTTATTTGTCTGTCATCCTTCATCCATCCTGCTCACGTAGATAGCTGCTCCTCTAGACTTTACCCATTCTGAATCATTTATCTAGGGGCCCAGTATAGGCGGAACCGCATCTTCGGTTCATATATTTTTTTTATATATATTTTATAGTGCTCCCTGTGCATTTTTGAGGGTCTCTCACTCTTTATTTCCTTACTAAATTTTACATCCATATTGAATGGCCAGTCTTTTTCTTTTCTCTACTTGTGCATATACCGTCTTGCCTTTAAGCTACTATTGCAGCAGATGTGTACTTCATATAACCTGTGAACAGCACTATTCTTCCCTTTCTAATCTATAACACTTGTGTGTCTATACTCTTGCATAACTCATTTAAGTCTTTCCAGGTCCATGGGCTGTACTGTTTTTAAACACCTTGGTTGATAACCAAATTTCTCTCACTGAATATATATGATGGTCATGTTTTGCCCTGATAAAGATCTACTCGAAATATGTTGGGCATACTGCACCATCTAAAAAAATGTATGTGTCCTGCCCTTAAGATGTTTGTATGAAAAGACTGATGCCCCCCCCTATTAAATTCCCCAAAGGGGAACCTGTCATAGAAGGAAAAAGGTAAGTGGGGGTACTTGGCGCTGCCTAACTGGGACACAATAGCTACGGGGACATGCAAAGGATTAACCGTGCTGTGTCCTAAGGTGATAATCCCTCACCATCTGTGAGAACAGATACCAGGGACCAAATGTGCACCTGTATAACTATAATACTGGGGTGCCTGAATGTCTATTCATAAAAAGTGAGATCTCTAGTCATACCTCCTTAGGAGAATGTGGTAAATAAAAAGAATGAAATAAATAAATACAACAGCTAAAGCTGCTGACTAGTGGTTGAAACAATATATAAGTTATGGTCATATACTGTATGTGCACATGTATCAAGTAAGTATATAAAGCAAAGATATATCAAAAAATATCTGTAAAAAATAGAAAATGTGTGAACAAAGTAAAAAATAAAAAATAAGTGAAAGTCCAATCACAGGTGTGAAAAAAAGTCCCATAAATGACACTTTTGGGATTCCTTTCGTCAATATCCAAAAACCAGTGAAAAAGTCTCACAATGCAAATTAATAGTGAAACACAGCAAGTGATCTTGAGGTGAATACAGGTGCTCTTGAAGTATAAGCGGTGCTCCCCCACATGGGTCCCCACTCACCAGATCCAATCACCCCCCATCATCCAATCAAAACTCCTGGATCGCCACTCCTCTGTGTCTCCACTTGCCAGACTGGTTGTTTGCAAAAGAGGCTTAACAGGAAGTGGGCAGTGATGTACATCCAGTGTCCTCAGAAAAAGAAAAGTGAGGCTTCCATGGTGTAGTATGTAAAAATATATTTATTTCAAAAACACCAAAAAAAAAAAGTACAGAAGAATGGTGTACTACAATATAAAAGGTTAAACAAATATATATATTTATAGCCGCTGCCTGTTTCCAGGAAGTAACCAAAAATAAAATCAATGGGCACAGTGTAACAGCCAAGTTGGAAACCACAGCATGCGCTTCAACTGCGCTCCAGCTGGCAGTACCCGGATAAGACGTAAGTGCGTAACTCCGTCTTACGCGTTTTGTAATTAACATCTTTTTAAGGGCGGTCTCAGAAGACGTTATTGTGATGGATGTAAGCTGCATACAACAATTGATTCCCCCTAGGATTAATTGCCTCCACTACAAGACAAGGCCGAGCCCTCCTTTTCATAGTTACCTGAATTTGAACCCTGAGTTGACCTTCCATGTTTAGAATTTCAAGCTTTCTGTCAATAGTTTTTACCTGATCTTCAGATCTGTCCCTCAGCCTGGACTTTTAAGGTTTTGTGAGAACTGTTTATAATACGGATATATAGGATTGTTTATACTAGCACTATTTAAAGTGTTTGTATGTGTTACTCTCGTGCTCCACTCATTAAGCGTCATTTTGCTGACTCAATACCCAAAGGAGAGATGGCAACTCTATTTCAGTTTATCCAGTAAGGGCGTTGCTTTCTGTGGAACAAAGCCCCAGTTTATTCATTAAAAACTTGGAATGTCAAGTGACCTTAAAATATTGTCTTGGAATGTCAGTGCTCTAAATAAAAAAAATAAAAATCCTTAGTATTTCAATACTTTATTTGACTTTAAAACAGGAGGTGGCGGCTGGTGGAGCGAGCAGGAGAGGGATGAAGTAAACCCAGCCTGTAGTGTTAGAAGGACATCAGCCTACCAGGAGAAAGTAAACTGGGCTGAGCACAATGTCGTCAGTATACATACTGTACATACACATACACGTGTGTTTGAGCTTTGGGGTGCACACCCTAATGCAATAGGCTGCGTACAGTTATGCTGGCATTAAAGTGTTAGCCTTAAATAAGCTCTAGTATTTCATGCATCATATTCTGTTTATACTAGAAGAGGAATGAAAATCTTGGTTACTAAACCTCTGTCCTGTACTTTCTAAGAAGGTATAACAGACACAGTGGGCAGATATGTGGCTATAGTTAGGCTTATGAGTAGAACAGCATTTCTTTTCACTAACATTTACATTCTTCCCCCATACTACACACCTTATATGATAAAGTACATCTAAACCACCCCTACAAATGGATAATAGATTGATAATGACTTCAGTGATGTAATAGACTACATATAGGACTCTGCTACCCAACATAGAGCCCCTGGATGGGGATTACAAATCTGGACAGACACCCTGAGGCCCTGTACACACGAGCAAATAGATTTGTTCAAATCGGTCGGACCGACCGATTTGAACAAATCTGTCTGCTGGCTGTTTGGGTTTGATCGCTGTACACACGATCAAACCAAAATTCCCGCCAGCAGACAGTGCGGTGACGTGGCGGTGGCGGTGACGCCGCCACGTCACCGCACCAGGAAGTAAATTACTTCCGCGCATGTGCGAGAAGATATGTCTGCTGGTTAGCGTACTAACCAGCAGACATGTCGGGTGGACGGATTCCCAGCCGACAGATTTTAAAGCATGCTTTAAAATCTGTCGGCTGGCCAAATCCGTCTGCTCGCCCGTACACTCGATCGAATCTGTCTGCTGGGACGGTCGGGCCGACAGTTTCCAGCAGATAGATTTGATCGTGTGTACGCGGCCTGAGTGTGACATATATTTGCCAGTGGAAGAAACCAACTACCAAACAATACATCTGCTTTTCCTCCACACTTAGCTTTGTATCCTGCATAACCTGGCTTGTGGGTGCCCTAGCATGCTTTCTAAATTCACTGTGGCCACATACCTCCAAGGGGATCTCTGACCACACTTCTCCACAGATAGGCTGGCAACCTCTCCATTTGAGAAATCCTCTCTCTTTGTATCTTACATCCAATTTTTGATTGTCTTATTGTGTATATATCTAATCGCTGTATTGTAATTATTGTATTTATTGTGACACTTCCTCAGAGCCCATGCCCCTCTGACTATCTGCACGAGATCTGAGTCGGCTGCATCATGTACCATCTGTTGCTCACGGACCAATCCTCGCTGTGTGCTACACAACACAGACTTCCCATCTTAGAGCCCGCTGTACCGGACTGACTTGCACGATGTTTTTCCTTTTTCCTATGGATCCCTTTGTATGGGCACCCAGGGGTAACTACCAGAAGCTGGACTAGCTCTGAATCACGGCGGAGGCTGTGATGTTGTATTTATCCCCCGTACAATGCTTACGCTGCCGCTCCATTCTGTTGACAGACCCACGTCACCTCACCCCGCCCATGGGGTGGGGTTACCATTTTCCATCTGCATTGGGCGTCAACACCGAGCGGCCGTCTCCGGTGACGCGTTCATACGCCTCCTTTGCAGCATTACACCTGCCCATTCCCACGTCATGACGTACATCACGTCCATGAAACAAGGGGTATAATAGGAGCTACACTTACACACACTCGCCGCTCGGGCCAACACAGGCTGACTGCGATCATACCAGCTGATACAACAAGGTAATCTACACGCCTCGCTTTCTTAGCCATACACTAGCAACTTGATTTGTCCTTCCATTTTTATTCCTAATTGCCTTTCTACTTATGGACACTTGTGGGATGTTTTAATAATCTAATCATCCTTCCTTTATTCCATACAGCATACGCCTTACTTATAGTACAGGCTGTTCCTCTATGTCTCTCCTTATGGACTTAATAGTTTGACAAAACGGCAAACATATTCATATACTACTAACTTGGCTTGTGCTGCGAATACTAACTACCATATCTCTGCATGTGGAAACAAAAAACCCCTTCCTCTCTAGAGGCTCTGAGTCGGCTTTACTCTTGCAATCTGTAAGTCTACATGTGACTCTTGTTAACATTTTTTCTCTTTTTTATATTTCTCTTGCATTTTTCTTTTGCTTTCTTTGCATTATTGAGTTAGATTTAAAAACTTACCCATCTAGCTACTAACCTTAAGATGATCACAAGTATTTACAGATATCATTGTTTCCTCTGATATCACCCTCATCCCTGATACTAGTATACACCAGGTAATAATAATAATATTTACAGATATCATTGCTTTCTCTGATATCACCTTTATCCCTGATACTAGTGTGTATCAGGTAATAACAATAATATTTTCTATACACATATATCTGATCCTACTGATTATACTACTCATCTCAAAGGTCAGGGGCTACGTGAATTTATCATTTTTATATACCATCTTCTATCCTATAAATGTCTTTTTCGTCGTTTGTATGGACATTTCTCTTCTTTTTTCTTTTTCCTCTCCTTTCTTTTTTTCTTTTTCTGCGCTGTTTAACCTATAATATCTCTATATACCCCGTGGTAGGATCTATTTTGTGTTCTTGGAACTCGTGCATTGTTTCATATCCGGTATTTCGGTGCCTTCCATCTCGGCAACTATCTAGCGGTTTCGCCCGAGGCTCTGGTCGGTGGTCACCACTGAGGTACGCTGTTGCAGTTCGATCTCTGTGCATGCTGGGGGAGGGGCTTTGGTGGAAAATAGTCTCAATATATAGTATCTTTTTCTGTAACAATATTTTTCTTTATCATTATTATATTTCTATGCGATTTACACTTTATGCTTACCTTATTATAAATGCACTAAAAATATTTACAGAGGCAATATTATCTGCATCATAACATGTTTTACTTACTAAACAGTGCTTTTCTCTAACATTATTAAAATGATTATTGTCATACCTTTTCATCTATAGATTATTGTATGGTGAAATGCAATTTCATATATGTTGTTTTTCTTCTTTGTTCCTGAAGAAGCCTGAATGGGCGAAACATGTAGGACCTGATGTATACACCTTTTATCCATCTATTTCATCTATGGTGAAATGCAATTTCATATATGTTGTTTTTCTTTTTCCCTTAATGTTCTGTGTGTATGTAATGTGTAAAATTGGTAAATTATTAAACTTTATATTTTTATATCTACATAAGTCTTGTTTACAATCTTTTGATCTCTGTGGTTTCAGAGCGTTCATACAACTTTAATCTCCAATTAGCGTTCGTATAGTCCCATGCCCTATCCCGTAATTGGGAACCTATTTCCACACTTCTCCACAGTTAACATTGCATATTGATAACAAGAATATTTGTTCCCCTTAGCAACTTCAGTCTGACTGGTTCTGGGACCAAAACACAGTACATGTCTACTTACTGGGAATTACATAGTTACATAGTAGTTCTAAAAAAAAGACAATAGTCCATCCAGTTTAACCTGTGTAGGTGCATGTGTATCAGTGTTTATAATGATTTCCCATATCCCTGTATGTTGTGTAGTTTAACCACTTAAGGACCCGCTTATGTACATTTACGTCAGTACTAGAGTGAGCGGTCCTGTAAAAGATAACGGTGGTCTCCGCGGCGGATTCGCCATGAGATCACCTTTATCGGCTGCGGGAAAGGGGCCCCTCCCCCTCCCACCGCTCTCCCACCCCCTCCACCTGAGCTGTCGGTAGCGGCGGAGGCGATCGGGTCCTTCAGCCTGCTGTGTGGGGATGCGAGTGAGGGCAAGATGGCCCCCACCCATCCCCATAGCAGGGTGGAAGTGACGTCAAAACGCCAGTTCCGCCCATGCGTCTTAAAGGCACATTTTTTTGTTGTCATTTTTTCAAACGGCTTTTCTCCAACAAACTAGTAATCCTGTGAGTATGCTGTCCACAAATATCAGGAAAAGTGGCCTGGCTATAACTTGACTTGAGTTCTTTGAGGACTCTCGGGTGTAAGCCATCTGGTCCTGGTGATTTATTTGTGTTAAAGTGGAGGTCCACCCTAAAAAAAAAAAATTGCCAAAAAGGCTACAAAAAATGTTTTATATATATATATATATATATATATATATATATACTTACCAGAAGTGGCTGTTACTAGGCAGATCTCCTAATCTGCCACTTCCTTGTCCGCGGTGGTCTTCTTTGTTCTCCTCCTTGCGCTGCCTCTTGGGAAATGGGGAGCGGTGTCTTCCTTGGAACTTGTGTGTGTCCCAAGAGACATCTGTCCATTCACTTAGCTCCGTGCGGCTCACGCATGCGCAGTAGGGAATCGGGCAGTGAAGCCGCAATGCTTCACTTCCTGATTCCCTCACTGAGGATGGCTTTTAGTCAGCACCCTGGACAGTTGAGTGTCCTTATTAAAAATCAGCAGCTACAGTGTTTTTTTTTTTTTAAGCCGGACCTCCGCTTTAAGTTTATTAAGTCTTTCATTGACTTTGGCCTATGTTAGCCACATGGGTATGTCATGTGATGTGTTACTAACCCTACAGTTGTTGTCAGTAAACCCTTCTTTTTCCTGAGTAAAAATGTGGAGAAGAAGGCATTTGGTAGAGTTGCCTTCTTTTTGTCATGTGTAACCATCCTCATCTTTTAACCGGTTCCCGACTGGCACACGACGATGTATGTCGACAGAATGGCACAGCTGCGCAAATGGGCGTACATTTAAGTTGCTAGCCATGTGGTCACGCGTGTTCGGCCATCGGCGCGCTCACGACCCTGCTGTGAGCTCCATGACTGCATACGCGGACCCAATTACTGCCGGTGTCCCGCGATCAGGTCACAGAGCTGAAGAACGGGCAGATGTTAGTGTAAACACAACATCTCACCATTCTGCCTAGGTGACACTGTCACTGATCGTGTTCCCTGTCATCGGGAACAACGATCAGTGACATGTCACGACAAGCACACACTTAACCCCTTCAGCGCCCCCTACAGGGTAACCCCTTCACTGCCAGTGTATTTTTTACAGTAATCAGTGCATTTTTATAGCACTGATCACTGTCAAAATGACAATGGTCCCAATGGTGTCAAAAGTGTCCGATGTGACCACCATAATGTCGAAGTCATGATAAAAATCACTGATTGCCGGCATCACTGATAAAAAAAATATTAATAAAAATGCTTATGCGATTGTTTTTACCAAAAATATGTAGAAGAATATGTATCAGCCTAAACTGAGGGAAAAAAAATAAACATTTTTATATCTTGTTTGGGGATGTTTATTATAGCAAAAGTTAAAAAAATATAGAATTTTACGTTTATAGCGCAAAAAATAAAAACCGCAGAGGTGATAAAATACCACCAAAAGAAAGCTCTATTTGTGGGAAAAAAAGGACGCCAATTTTGTTTGGGAGCCAATTTGCGCAATTGTCAGTTAAAGAGACGCAGTGCCGAATCACAAAAAGTGGCCCGGATTTTAACCCGATAAATAGTCTGGGGCTTAAGTGGTTGTGCAATGTGCTCCGATTTTATCTTTTTAACCATTTGCTTACTGACCAATTTTCAGCGCTCTCACTCTTTGAATGACATTTGCGCGGTCATACAACACTGTACCCAAATTAATTTTTATAATTTTTTCCCAACAAATAGAGCTTTCTTTTGGTGATATTTGACCACCTAAAGAACCGAATAAAAAAAAAATTACAAAACCATTTTATATTTTGTTATAAAATTTTGCAAATGGGTAATTTTTCTCCTTTATTGATGTACGCTGATAGGCACCAATAGGCTGCACTGATGGGCACTGATGGGTTACACTAATGGGCACCGATGGGCTGTACTGATGCCAAAGTGTTTATGCCCCCATTGCATCATATGATCACTCTATTCTATAGATTAGAGTGGATGAATTCTACAGATTCAGACAGGATGTTCTTAGAGGCCAACATTTCATTGGGTGAGGTCAGCGCAGCAATACAGTCCCTTCAAAATGGTAAAACACCTGGCCCATATGGACTCTCACCACAATGGTATAAATTATATTGTGAGGAAGGCATACCAACTCTCTGTGACCTCTTTACACAGTATGACAAACGGAGGACTCTCCTAGACTCTATGTACAAGGGGCATGTAGTCCTCGTTCATAAACCAGAAAAAGATCCATTACAATGTAGTTTAATACAGGCCAATATTATTATTCAACATTGATCTGAAAATCCTTACAATAATTCTGCAACCTGTTTGTCCAAGATAATTGGAAGTCTGTTGGATACTGATCAGACTGGCTGTTTTTCCCCAAAATCAATGAATATTGACTATTTACTAATATCCAGCTTCCTCAAGCTAAAGTAGGCAACAGAATTATTGTGAAAAGTAAGGATTGAAATTACACATGCCTGGACCTCCATGCTTTGGCTCCTTTTTTTAAAAGTAAATTAAAGGAGAAGTATGACCAAAGATCTTTTGGCTATGTTTCTCCTATGACTTACAGGAGTGAAATTAATGCTAAAGTCCTCTCTTTGCTAATGTCATAGAGCCAGTCCAGGTTCTGCAGGGATCTGACAATAATGTCGGGATTCACCCAGATTCCTGACCTGGAGCTGGATTAGCCTCTCAGCATGACGGTGACTGACAATCAACTCTTTGTGCTCAGATCTTTTATAACGGAAACCCTCATTATTCTATTAAAATAGAACATATGCTTTCTGTACTTCTGGAGGAAAAGAGCGTCACATGTCAGGGTGTCCCTTGTCACCCACTATTTTTGCTCTAATGACAGAGCCCATAGTAATAGCGCTTAGATCCAGTCCAGAAGTGAGAGGTCTTTTGGGTGAAAAAAATAGAAGAAAGTTGCGCTATACATAGAAAATATTCTCCTCTTCCTCCAAGAACCAGTACAATTCTTGAAATATGCTCTATCTATACTGAAGGAGTTCTCCATCTTCTCTGGTCTTAAAATACATTTGGGAGCGTCACAAAATCTCCATATTGACCCTATCCCAGCTCTGACACCAAATAAAACCCTGCCCCTCCAGTGGGTGACTAAAATCAAATGTTTTAGAAATACTGTCTGATAACATTACACTAATCTCTTACCCCTGAACTTTGCTAAAGTTAAACTTGAAAAATAAAGATTGTTTATGTTACCCCTTATAGGGAAAACACAATTAAGATACATATACTTTTGCTCTTGTTATATGTACTAAGGAATGCTGCAGTTTGGATTCCCCCATCCTTTTTTTTTAAACAGTTCGATAAACAAGTATCATTCCTGTAGAATCAAATGCCTCTTAGGATTAGCCTAGCAGTACTGGGACAATCTGAGCAGTTCGGAGGACTATCCTTATCAATTTTTTTAAGCACTTAGAGTGGTTGTAAACCCTTTACAACCACTTTGTGCTACAGGTAAACCTATAGTAAGGCTTACCTGTAGCTTACCTGTAGCTACCCAGGATACTGTGCAGGTTTAGGATACCATGCAGGTTTAGGAGATATCACCTGTCCCCTGCATGTGCCGATGTTATTGGCACATGTGCACTAAAGCAAACTGAAGCAATGGCACCTATGTGCTGTTGCTTCAGTCCATGTGCCGTTACCGGTGGCTCCCACGCATCATTGCGGCTCCGGTCAATCACAGTGCTGGAGCTGCAATACCCGGAAGTAACCATGGGAGAGATGTCCCCACCGGAGGGGGGGACGAGGGCCGCTGCAGGGGCTTTGATATAAGGTAAGTAATTCATAATGAGCTACTATGCATACTAGTTCATTATGCCTTGCAGGGTTTTTTTTTTTTTTAGATTGGGATTACAACTAGACATGTGCAGACTGGAATATTGTGTTTAGTTTTTTCGTTTTTGTTTGGAAAATAAATTTATTTAGTTACTCCCGAAAATCGTTTTGATTTATTTCGTTTTTCGTTGGGGAATAGCTTTTGTTCGAAAATCCAATAATACTTGGTTTCTGTTGAATGGTCAAAAGAATATTCGACGGAACATCGAATCCTTACGTCGAATCGTGCATTTCCCTTCTAATATTCTGCCTACAAGAATTCTAATGTTGTATGACTAGTAATAATGTCGAATCTATTTTCTCATAAATCGAAATCTAATCTCTGTAATGTCGAATCTATTATTTCTATAGTGTCGAATCTTTTCTCTATAATGTCAAATCTTTTCCCTATAATGTCGAATCTTTTCCCTATCTGTCAAATCTTTTCCCTATAATGTCGAATCTTTTCTCTATAATGTCGAATCTCTCTATATCGAATTTTTACCGCAACAAAAACGAAAATAAAGCATTTTTTATGTCGGATCTTTCTGTTCTTGTTTCTTGCGCTTTCGTTATCGTTTGTTAAAACGATAACGAAAAGAACAGATTTTCGGACGAAAATGCATTCTAATGAAAACAAATGCACATGTCTAATTACAACCACTTTAAAGCAGAGGTCTGCCCACCCCACGAAAAAAATTTAAGTCAGCAGCTACAAATACTGCAGCTGTTGACTTTTAATATATGGACACTTACCTGTCCAGGGAGCCTGCAATGTCTAGGGAGGATAGTTCACATGGTGGAAAAAAAGAAATTGAGCAAAGTCTTGAATGTGAAGTAACAAGGTCCATATAGAATAGATAACAAGAAAGAATGTTTGCAATGCCTAGAGAAATCATTCTATTCAATTTTACATACTACACTAGAGACCTGACATTTATCATACATCTATGGGGGGTGCAGAAGGTATTTGTCCTCATGAGCATATGAGATCTTTTGTCCAAACTATGACTACTCATTGCCCTTTTACACAAAGGGCAAGCATACTTTTATATGGCCTTTTCCACTGTAGCATGTATTCCCATTCCAGCAGGCTAAATATATGTAATGAAAACTTGTGTATATAAAACTACTCCCATTTTTTAAGAATTTGCAACTGAAAGGTCCAATGGATTTTAAAATCGACAGGAGCAGAAATATAAAACTCTGATGTGATTTTTGCATGAGGGCCTTGTGACTTTTAGTTATGCCACTGCATAAAAAGAAAAAATATCTATTGTTTTCCTACTCCCTATTTTTCTTCCTTCAAAGTATGACCACTAATATGTGTAGCACCCTCTAGTGTGCTAGGAGAGTAAAGTGTTTTTTTCTCTTAGGAGAGGTACATTTCCAAGCTTGGCTGGTAGTCAAGCCTGGGTGTGTTTTGTAATCTGGGTTGGGAGTGGCTCAGAGTAGTACTGAGTGACTCACAGGTGGCATCTCTAGGACCTCTTATGTCTTTCTAGAATCTTCCAGTGTTTTCTAGTAAGACAGGTTGGAGGGCAGGTGGAGGCACCTAGGGTATTCCAGGGAGCCCTGACCAATCACCAACTTGGATTGGCAGGGGGCAGGCCTCCTTAAATACCCATGGTCAGCCCAGCTGGGGAAGAGTTGATCGATTAGAAGAATGGAGACGGAGTGTTAGGCTGTCAGGGCCTTTAAGGGAGCTCCCCAGTCTGGGGGGTGACCTTGGGCCTGGGCTCGGGGGCAGAGGGGACCCTCTTACAACCAACAGAGGAGTCCTGGACAGGAGGCACAGAAGAAACAAGAGAGGACAGCGGGAGGACACTGCCGGGCAAGTCTACAGGAGTTCCACAGAGGCAGCTGGGAGGGCTGGTGAGTGAGCACACTGTTTGGAGGACTAGGAGGCACGACTGAGAGGACTGATGTGGAGCAGTCTGAGATGAGTGCAGAGCCAGTCTGGAGGATGGTGGTGTCATGGGCAGTGGAGCAAGGCAGTTGCAGCCAGGAGGGCTGGCAGTGCCTGAAGAGGTGGTACTGGGAGCAGTAACCACAGGGACAGCTAGCACTGGGACTTTTCTATTTGCTACACCTTAGGGGCCGTGGTCTCTGCCTGTAAACTGACTTTGCTTTGCTCCTTGCTGAGCCAGCGTCATGCCTACAGTGCTAGCTAGTCTGGAGAAGGACAGAGTTAGTGATGAGGAGTAAGGAGTGATACTCTGAAGAAAGGAAATGATGTGCAGGAGGAGAAAATGAGTGATATATATACAGGATGTAAATAAAGTCCCAATTGTTGATGTTTTGATTCCATTGGCATCTTGTAAGTCCCCATTCCTATCCAAGTTCAATTTCCCTCAATAAAACATAAAACAAAAGTGCAAGGACTGCTTTTATGTCTCTGGCATCATAATTTACATAAGGGGTTCATCTGTGATCCAGATCTTAGTCCAATAAGCATACTCTTGCACTGGATGATACCTGAAGAAAAATGGTGCGAGCCTTCGGAAAGAAATGAAAAGCGGCATTCTCATTGAGAGATATTAACCATGTTACATTTTCACAATACTTAGCATACATTAAATTAACATTAAAAATATAGTTGACAATAGGTCCACTTTAATAAACCACCAAAAAAACTGGTATACATTGACTTGAAGAAACATCAATATTAATTGTCATAAACATTTATATCCACACTTATAATTCCATGTGTGCCTTTGTCTCTAAACATAAATCCTGTTACAATATGTTATTACTTTAAATTAATTACATTGTAATAAGCTCATTTTGGAACCAAAGATCATTTGATCTATTCTATGGCAAACATGTATAGTAGATGATTTTAATAGGCAATGGCTTATTTTAACCTGTGCATATTGTTCTGTTATGCTAAAACGTATGGTAATAAATAGTGTAATAAAGTGTTGTTTATTTTTGTCAATCGAGCTGCCTTATCATGTTTCTATATTCTTTGCTTATATTTATAATTGCAGCAATTTTTTTTTGTTACATTTAGTATACAATATAGATGGAAGAGGCAGCTTCCTTGGGCACAGCAGGCTATAGGTAGATGGCAGGGCCGCTGACTATATTCCTGCTCATTCAGCAACACACAGATTCAAAGATACAACTTCTACACTGGATTTTTCCACCCTTAGGAATAGTGTACCTGTAACTGCCAGGTGTAACGATGCTGCCCAAATTCCCCACCCAGCGTCTCTGCCCTGATTCCATGCAGACTGGGTGCAGAATTTGTGCATGACATCAAATATGGTGCCGGCTCTCATTTGTTTGTGGTGCAGTGTGGTCTAGCAGCATATAATTCACACAGTCAGGTGCAGTGAAGATCTTGTATTGAAACAGCAAAGTAACTGCACAACGATCCAGTAGAAAGGCTGCCCAACCAGGTACACTCACTGTCTCCAGTAATGAGACAAGAGCAGGCATCAGCCAGACTGAGAGCATCTATTAAGAGAACATGGCCTGGCCATCTCCTGCCAAACGGGATGATGTCCAAAGGTTGTCTCCAATAGATAGAGTACCTGTCCCTACTCTACTAGCTCACAAAAAGAGCACCAAGTCTGGGAGTCAGTGTTTTAAATAGGCTCTTCCTGACTCAAGATGGCTGCCAGAGTCACATTGAGCAGCATCCAATCAGATTGCTTCCCCGGTGACCCAGTAAACCATAGAGGAACTGTGTTCCTCTTGACCTACTCTCCAGGCTACAAGGCTGCACTGGATGAGCGCCACCTGCAGTGGAGAAAGTAGGATGTCAGTCCACTAGGAACTTTTGAAAATCACTAAAAATGTTTCACACACAGACACAAACTAAACTTAAAAAAAGGTTATACTTACCTGCTCTGTGAAACAATATTTCACAGAGCGGGACCTTACCTCCTCTTCTGGAGTTCCCCACAGCTCCTTCTTCCTTCAGGTACCATGGGGGCACCAGTGACGGTGCGTTCCTGAGCCTGGCTGTGTGCATCCATAGACAAACACAGCATGGCTCAGTCACGACCCCCAGTTTCTCCCAAAGGGGTTTAACTGACATCAACAGGAGCCAATAGCTCCCTCTGCTTTAGTGAAGCATGTACAGTAGGAGTGGGAAGAGGAGAAAAAAGCGCTGCAGATGGAAAGTGTTGGGGGAGGTGGGAACAAATAGCTGATTGTTGTATCTTAATGCAGAGAATGCACTAAGGTAGAAAAAAAAGTGATTTCTTCAGTCGCTTCATGGTTTGTGACCTAGGCCAAAATAATGTAATGTATCCCAGTTGACCAGTTGTCTTCATGGTCATTGTTTTCACTCTACTGGAGGAGGGGATTTCTCAGCTAAGAACATCTTCCTGTATTCATTCTTAAAGGGGTTGTAAAGGAAATAATTTGTTTCCCTAAATAGCTTCCTTTACCTTAGTGCAGTCCTCCTTCACTTGCCTCATCCTTCCATTTTGCTTTTAAATGTCCTTTTTTCTTCTGAGAAATGCTCACATCCTGTTCTTCTGTCTGTAACTCAACACCGTAATGCGAGGCTTTCTTCCTGGTGTGAAGAAAGCCTCTTTAGGGGGGAGGGGCTGAGCAAAAGTGCCAGGACGCCCACTAACACACAGCTCCTTTCTCTATCTGCAAAGTAGAGAGTGTCCTGACTTGCCTGCTCGCCCCCTCAAGAGGCTTTCTCCACACCAGGAAGAAAGCCTCGCATTATGGTGTGGAGTTACAGACAGAGGAACAGGAAGTGAGCATTTCTCAGAAGAAATAAGGACATTTAAAAGCAAAATGGAAGAATGAGGTAAGTGAAGGAGGACTGCACTAAAGGAAGCTATTTAGGGAAACATTATTTTTTTCCTTTACAACCCCCTTAAGCTAAGAGCAGATGGAGTCCAGGAAGTAAATGTTACATGGATCATGAAATTTGAGCTGGGCACATATACGTCGACGTAAGTACAAATGAGCGCCGTCGTATCTATGCGCCTACACACAAAGCTAGATACGTCAAAAAATAGGCTTCATCTGACCGACGTAACTTGCCTACGCCGGCGTATAGTGGGCGCATAGTTACGCTGGACGGATTTGGCACTCCCATTGATTTTCAATGCAAATATGCAAATGAGAGAGATATGCCGATTCACAAACGTACTTGTGCCCGATGCATGTTTTAAGCGATTTGCGTAAGGTTTATGTCCGGCGTAAAGTTATTCCCCATATTGGAGGCGCAACTCGTGCAAAGGTATGGACCAGGGAACGGACGCCGTCAAATTTTACATAGTTTACGTAGTACGTGAATAGGGCTGGGCGTAGGTTACGTTCACGTCGTAGGCAGTGATTCGATGTATCTTAGCCAGTTGTTTCGACGTGATTGTGAGCATGCGCACTGGGATACGTCCAAGGTACGACGCATGCGCAGTTCATTTTAAGTACTTGTTTGAAGCTCAGCCCATCATTTGCATGGGGTCACGCTTCATTAAAATGTATCACGCCCATTTCCAGCCCACTTCCACCTACTTTGACTTACGCTGCCTTACGCCTACGACTATACGCTATGCCGGCGCAACGTTGGGAGCATTCCCTCTCTGCGTTGCGCCGGTGTAGTGTAAAGAAGATATGCTATGCCGGCATATATATGCGCCAAGGTATGTGAATACGGTAGACACTGCATATCTGCAGTATTTTGTTATCTCTCTTCAAAGAGATAAGTCCCGTAGCTCTCTCCTGATCCATTCTTCTGTTATCAGCCTGATTACTCCTGAAAAATTCTTGGGCACATCAGATAAAAGCAGCCTGAAATTTCTGTCCAGGGAGGTTGCTATAAATAGATTAGAAGGGAGCTGGCCCTGTTACAAAACACCTCTGAGAGTATCAGGCAATGATGAGAGGAGGTGTGTGCCTTTCCATCAATCAGCAATTTTAGATATCTTGGCTGTGTGCCCACACTCTGTGTTAAACAGGAAAAGGAAATCTCCTAACACAATCTGAACACTCTAAAAAGTAGGGTTGTTCCGATACCACTTTTTTAGGACCGAGTACAAGTACCGATACTTTTTTTAAGTAGTCGCCGATACCGAATACCAATACTTTTTTAAATGTGTCCCCAAATGCAGCCATGTCCCCCACATATGCAGCCATGTCCCCCACATATGCAGCCATGCCCCCCACATATTCAGCCATGTCCCCCACATATGCAGCCATGTCTCCCACATATGCAGCTATGTCCCCCACATATGCAGCCATGTCCCTCCAGCCATGTCCCTCCAGCCATGTCCCCCACATATGCAGCCATGTCCCTCCAGCTATGTCCCCCACATATGCAGCCATGTCCCTCCAGCCATGTCCCCCACATATGCAGCCATGTCCCTCCAGCCATGTCCCCCACATATGCAGCCATGTCCCCCACATATGCAGCCATGTCCCTCCAGCCATGTCCCCCACATATGCAGCCATGTCCCTCCAGCCATGTCCCCCACATATGCAGCCATTTCCCCCCAGCCTTGTCCCCCACATATGTAGCCATGTCCCTCCAGCCATGTCCCCCACATATGCAGCCATGTCCCTCCAGCCATGTCCCCCACATATGCAGCCATTTCCCCCCAGCCTTGTCCCCCACATATGCAGCCATGTCCCTCCAGCCATGTTTCCCACATATGCAGCCATGTCCCTCCAGCCATGTCCCCCACATATGCAGCCATGTCCCTCCAGCCATGTCCCCCATATATGCAGCCATGTCCCCCACATATGCAGCCATTTCCCCCCAGCCTTGTCCCCCACATATGTAGCCATGTCCCCCACATATGCAGCCATGTCCCTCCAGCCATGTCCCCCACATATGCAGCCATTTCCCCCCAGCCTTGTCCCCCACATATGCAGCCATGTCCCTCCAGCCATGTTTCCCACATATGCAGCCATGTCCCTCCAGCCATGTCCCCCACATATGCAGCCATGTCCCTCCAGCCATGTCCCCCACATATGCAGCCATTTCCCCCCAGCCTTGTCCCCCACATATGCAGCCATGTTCCTCCAGCCATGTCCCCCACATATGCAGCCATGTCCCTCCAGCCATGTCCCCCCATATGCAGCCATGTCCCCCAGCCATGTCCCCCACATATGCAGCCATGTCCCCCACATATGCAGCCATTTCCCCCCAGCCTTGTCCCCCACATATGCAGCCATGTCCCTCCAGCCATGTCCCCCACATATGCAACCATGTCCCTCCAGCCATGTCCCCCCATATGCAGCCATGTCCCCCAGCCATGTCCCCCACATATGCAGCCATGTCCCCGCAGCCATGTCCCTCCAGCCATGTCCCTCCAGTCATGTCCCTCCAGTCATGTCCCTCCAGCCATGTCCCTCCAGCCATGTCCCCGCAGCCATGTCCCCCATACCTAGCATTCATTTGAATAGCTGTTTTGCCCACGCGTATAGACACTCCCCCTTGCTCGGGATTGGACAGATCACAATCACCCATCCAATCCTGAGCAAGGGGGAGTGTCTATATGCAGCGGGAACACTACAGCTATTCAAATTAAAGCTGTGATGTTCCCGCACGTTTAACCCATGCGGCGGCGGCTTTCGATGCGGCGGCGGCAGCGGAGCAGGGGGGGGAAGTATTCTATTTAGGCATCGGGGGTATTTGCGGGAGTACAGGTATCGGTACAACCCTACTAAAAAATATATAAATGTGAAGACCGCTGATATACATGTAAAACCTATGTAGGGAGATTTGGTTTATCTCTGTGTATCATCTGAGGCTGTTCACTTCACTGGGTGTATGGAGGGTTTACATCCACTTTAACAAGTGCTGGAGGGGTGTTTTTTAAATGATTTCTCAACAAAATAAAGCATACCAGCATGGATGGATGGGTTTGCTTTGAATTCATAAAAAATCATTAAATAGTACTTTCAGTTTGTGGTGTTCAGATGCAGCTAAGCTCTGCTTTAAGCGTTAACAGTCTAGAATTAAAATGCCAATATTTGTCAGTTTTGATGATCACTCAAAATTATGTACAACTATTAAAAGTCAGTAGGAAGGTGAAATAATGACAGGGATAATGACAAAATTACAACAGGGGCAGTCACATGCAAAATGAATATAATTACAATAAATAAATGAACATGAAATGCTTGATACAAGAAGTTATTGTATTGGGAATCGCTTTATAGTTTCATGTCTACGTGTTATCGATAGTAACTAGATTTTTTATTAAATACTGTATTAATTTAATCTTCATTAGATGAATATACTATTGTATAAGTGCAGAGTTTCTCCCTTCTGTATTTGTTATATGTTATTTGTACAATGTTTTCTGAATCACATAATAAAATATTTTGACAAGGAAAATGAAATGCAACATAAGTAAATGTAATGTAACATAAATATTACCTAGGTCAGGGGAATAACATTATTGTTGCTATATGTATCTAACTGGTGTACCTTTATTAAATGTAACCATATTGCTACACTTAGAGGCTCCTCTCTTCTATTTTATACTCAGTTGTGACATGACACTGCTATCAAGACATCAATTGTATATCAAGGCAAAATGTATTTAAACATTTTGCTTGTCTTGCAAAACGCTCTCAAACCAAGTTACTCTAAAACCAAGGTTTTACTGTTCTGGGATTAGGCTTGAGCAACATATTGTAGAAAGATCGCAGTCCTTGCCTCAGACAATGGCTATATATATATATATATATATATACAGTGCGGAAAATAAGTATTTGAACACCCTGCTATTTTGCAAGTTCTCCCACTTGAAAATCATGGAGGGGTCTGAAATTGTTATCGTAGGTGCATGTCCACTGTGAGAGACATAATCAAAAAAAAAAATTCCAGAAATCACAATGTATGATTTTTTTAACTATTTATTTGTATGATACAGCTGCAAAGAAGTATTTGAACACCTGAGAAAATCAATGTTAATATTTGGTACAGTAGCCTTTGTTTGCAATTACAGAGGTCAAACGTTTCTTGTAGGTTTGCACACACTGGAGGAGGGATTTTGGCCCACTCCTCCACACAGATCTTCTCTAGATCAGTCAGGTTTCTGGGCTGTCGCTGAGAAACACAGAGTTTGAGCTCCCTCCAAAGATTCTCTATTGGGTTTAGGTCTGGAGACTGGCTAGGCCACGCCAGAACCTTGATTCTTACAGAGCCACTCCTTGGTTATCCTGGCTGTGTGCTTCGGGTCATTGTCATGTTGGAAGACCCAGCCTCGACCCATCTTCAAAGCTCTAACTGAGGGAAGGAGGTTGTTGCCCAAAATCTCGCAAAACATGGCCCCGGTCATCCTCTCCTTAATACAGTGCAGTCGCCCTGTCCCATGTGCAGAAAAACACCCCCAAAGCATGATGCTACCACCCCCATGCTTCACAGTGGGGATGGTGTTCTTGGGATGGTACTCATCATTCTTCTTCCTCCAAACACGGTTAGTGGAATTATGACCAAAAAGTTATATTTTGGTCTCATCTGACCACATGACTTTCTCCCATGACTCCTCTGGATCATCCAAATGGTCATTGGCAAACTTAAGACGGGCCTTGACATGTGCTGGTTTAAGCAGGGGAACCTTCCGTGCCATGCATGATTTCAAACCATGACGTCTTAGTGTATTACCAACAGTAACCTTGGAAACGGTGGTCCCAGCTCTTTTCAGGTCATTGACCAGCTCCTCCCGTGTAGTCCTGGGCTGATTTCTCACCTTTCTTAGGATCATTGAGACCCCACGAGGTGAGATTTTGCATGGAGGCCCAGTCCGAGGGAGATTGACAGTCATGTTTAGCTTCTTCCATTTTCTAATGATTGCTCCAACAGTGGACCTTTTTTCACCAAGCTGCTTGGCAATTTCCCCGTAGCCCTTTCCAGCCTTGTGGAGGTGTACAATTTTGTCTCTAGTGTCTTCGGACAGCTCTTTGGTCTTGGCCATGTTAGTAGTTGGATTCTTACTGATTGTATGGGGTGGACAGGTGTCTTTATGCAGCTAATGACCTCAAACAGGTGCATCTAATTTAGGATAATAAATGGAGTGGAGGTGGACATTTTAAAGGCAGACTAACAGGTCTTTGAGGGTCAGAATTCTAGCTGATAGACAGGTGTTCAAATACTTCTTTGCAGCTGTATCATACAAATAAATAGTTAAAAAATCATAAATTGTGATTTCTGGAATTTTTTTGGGGGATTATGTCTCTCACAGTGGACATGCACCTACGATGACAATTTCAGAGCCCTCCATGATTTCCAAGTGGGAGACCTTGCAAAATAGCAGGGTGTTCAAATACTTATTTTCCGCACTGTATATATATATATATATATATATATACACAGTATATATATATATATATATATATATATATATATATATATATATATATATATATAATACTGTGTGTATCTATATATATATATATATATACACATATATATGTTAAGGTAATTTATATATAAGTATATAAGTTAAGTCTGTAAGTTAATAATAAAATATTATATTATCTCTGTTTTTTCTCAGTGCCAGATATTGTACCACAGGCCATTACTGGTATTGTAGGAAGATTAAAATTACAAAAGGGAATATCATATAAAAGAGCAATACATCTTTATAGACATTTTATTGTCCATTGGTAACTTAAATTGGCTTTGAATGTGGATATGATTTTGAAATGTGCACTTTTAGGATATTCTACTATCTCTAGAAACACCGGCCCAGATTCATAAAGCAATTACGCCTGTCTAACTGGTGTTAGACAGGAGTAATTTTTAAATTTTGCGCGCCGTATCACTAGTTTGAATCCTCAAACCATGATACAACGTCTTCGTAAGCCTTCGGATCTACGCTGCAATATTTTTGCGGCCGCTGGGAGGAGTTTGCGTCGTTTTCATGCGTCGGGATATGCAAATGTGTTTTTACGGCGATCCACGAAGATACGAGCGGTCTTCGCAATCGCTTACGTCTGTTTTTTTTTACGTACTGTTAGACCAGCTTTTTGCTGGTCTAACGGTGCGAAGCCCATGTTAAGTATGGCCGTCGTTCCCGCGTCGAATTTAAATTTTTTTATTTTTTTTGCGTAACTCGTTCAGGAATAGAAATGTCCGTAAACGACGCTACTCAAACAACGAATGACGTAACGACGTGATTTCGCGCAATGCACGGCGGGAAATTTGCGAACGGAGAATGCGCAGTTCGATCGCCGCGGGAACGCGCCTATTTTAAATCCTTCACGCCCCCTACTCGTCTAGATGGATTGCGACAGGAGAAATACACTACGCCGCCGTCGTTTACTGGACAAAATCTACCTGGATTCCACGTAGAGCCAGGTAAAAAACGGCGGCGTAGTGTATTTCTGATACGCTACGAGAATCCAATTCTCTCTGAATCTGGGCCACCTTGCCTATTTATTCAGCAGTTTTACTTTCTGTGGAGGGTAATCAATCGACTCTGATGAAAAGAGCTTGTATCTAAAAATCTTGTTCTTTCTGCATCAATAAATGACCTGTGGGCACAATAAAGTAGAAATAAATGGCACTTGAAAGTTATGATACTAAATTGAAGAAAAGTTCTTAAAACTTTTCAAGGCAACAATTTTATTTGTTTTGAAATCAAATAATGACCATATTCATGTTTTTTTTTATCTAAGCTTTCTTCAGGAATGATTGTCCTCTTTCTTGAATTTAGCAGTGTTCTGAAATTTTTGGCTTTCAGCATTACTAATGCTTTATGAAAAAAAAAAAAAAAATAGCGATGAAAAACAAAATGTTAACCTGAAAATTGTAAGTAGAAATGCGGGCAAGCAGATAATAGACAGTGAAATTACATATATGTGAACTCTTTGGGTCAGGGGTCCTCAAACTATGACCCTCCAGTTGTTCAGGAACTACAATTCCCATCATTCCTAGTCAAGTCTGTGAATGTCAGAGTTTTACAATGCCTCATGGGACTTGTAGTTCCGCAACAGCTGGAGGGCCATAGTTTGAAGATCCCTGCTTTAGGTGAAGAATGATTTTTAGCTCTGTTCAGTCACTCCTGAGATGCCCACATGGCTGTTGGTGACTGGTTCCCTCTATGATCAATGGAATAACTACATTATATAAACTATAACCCCGAAATATGTTTATTTACAGGTGGAAGGAACAACTGACTTCAATGTACTGATCTTTGACTTCTGAAAACTGGTAATAAATAAATAAATAAATATAACCAATATGTATTTATGTGTTGTTATCACTGTTTAAAATGTAGATGGCTAATGAAAGGAAAAGGTGAGAAAGTATTTTAATGCCGCATACACATGACCGTTATTCATGTCATTGGAAAAAAACAAAGTTTTTCTCAACGTGATTTCTCTCAAGCCTGCCTTGCATACACACGATCATGAAAAAAATGCTTGAGCAAAGCGCAGTGATGTACAACACGTACGACAACGCGTACAACGGCACTATAAAGGGGAAGTTCCATTCGAATGGCGCCACCCTTTGGTCTGCTTTTGCTGATTTCGTGTTACCACGTGTTAGTAAAAGTTTGGTGAGAGACGATTCACGCTTTTCAGTCTTCGTGCTTTTCAGTCTGTTACAGCGTGACAAATGTGCTATCTCCTCTTCATTACGAACGTTAGTTTTACCAGAACGAGCGCTCCGGTCTCATAACTTTCTTATGAGCATGCGCGTTCCCCCCCCCCCCCGTACACACGATCGTTTTTCACGCCGTGAAATAGAACAACGTGAAAAATAGAGCAGGTTCTAAATTTTAACGGACATTTTTCTCGTCAAGAAAAATGCTCTGGAGCCTAAACACGGCCATTTTTCACGACCAATTTAAAAAATTGCATTTTTCTCGTCATTAAAAATGGTCGTGTTTAAGCGGCATAAGAGATGTCATTGTTAATTTTTTGTTTTCATTTGGCACTATGATCCAAGCCGCATTGCCTAGTAAGGTACTGATCTGGAGTAAGTATGCAGCCAGTGAAATCTGAAAAGTGGACTGACATCCTGCATGCGTGTTCTAGGTGAGTGACATACATGATGGTAGACCAAAGGAAAAGAAAGCAGCCTGGTAAACCATATGTGTTAAAAAGCAATGATTAGTAACAAAGCAATGTAAGTAATGACAACGTCACTGGTTCACTTTAAATACAATCATGAAATAATTTCTCTGCAAATAAGAAAACACATAAATAGAACATTTTAAGTTTAGCATTATACAAATATCTCATACCGTGTATTTATTAGAAATACATTCTAGTTTCTCTTTATTCTTTAAATATATATATATATATATATATCATATACATGAATTTGGTTATAAAATGTGTATGAATGTCCTCCTGCCCGAACCTATTCTCTGTATACCTAGGTTTAATGCACATTTTTAAATCTATTTAAACCTCAATGTAGATGCAATACACAGCTTCTATTTGGAGAACCAATCCGATTACCCTGATGAAGTCACGTGCCGTGACGCAACGCGTATGGAGTGGCCAGATTCCCAACGAACCGAAAGTGACGTAAGAGGTGTCAACAATGCTGTATTTTGTACATCTCTGCTATTTTTAACGTTTCATTTGGCTGTTTAATAAATTCATTTAAATATACGTTTTAGCACCATGGGAGATTTGTCTTTATCCTTTCTATATACCCGATTATTGCGACCAATCCTCGCTTGACAGCCTGGAAGTCGTCACCCCCATTTGGAGCACATAACCTAGAGAGACACCATCGGCTGCTACTGGATTTAAAGACTGGGATATTCACCCCCGTTCCCCAGCTTAGGAGATCGTTAAGGCTGTACATACATCTTACTGAGGTAAGAGTCCAGAGAGCATTGAGTGGCAGTCACGAAGATTCACTGTTTTTGACACTACGTTCATCACAGCTACTTCAGCACTTTATTCATTTGTTTACACAAGTTATTGTGGACTTTATAGTGCATCCCATGTCCCTATTCCCCAACCAAGTTAATCCCCTAATAAAATAACACAAACAAGCAAAAAACTTTTCATTGACTTAAAGTGTGCGTCTAATGGATGTCTGGCAGCATGTGTGGATGTTGTAACTCATAGCAACCACGCGCTACATTTGGAGGTCCTACCGAGATCCACTTTCACGGTTAACCTGCTGGCCGTCACCCCTAGCAATGCAGAAAAAGGGGAGACTTTGCTTGTCCTGCCATCTAGGGGATCCAACTAAGGCAAAAGATGTGCCTGCTTCAAAAAAAAATAGTATCGTTGCCCATTGAAACCCCAAAAAATCAACTTCTACAAGTGGCGTTGCTCATAGCAACCATCAGGGATTGTCATTATTATTTCTTCCCACCACTCAATTAATTCAGCCAGCTCTGGGGCGGCTACTTGTACTTAGCCCTGCAACTCAGTGACTAAAATATGTGCCGTTACCCCTGGCAAACACAGCGAGCGATCTTACTCAGGGATTACAAATATGTCCAGCGCTCTGCATGGCATGGACATTACAGACTGCTATGCAGGCTGCCTGAACTTTCTTTAACCACTTAACCACTTCAATACCCAGCCATAGACAATTGACGGCCTGAGATGGGATCTACCATCCTAAGTGGCCGTCAATTGACTGGGCTTTGCGGGTGGATATCTGAATGATGCCTGCAGCCAGAGGCATCATCCAGATAGCCTCTTCTTCAGCCGGCGATTCTGCACGACGTAAGAACGATCATAGTGGCGGTTCCGCCGCTTGATCGTTCTTACAGGCCGCGGGAGGGGACATCCCCCCTCCCGCCGCCATCCGGTTTCCCCCCCCCCCGTGCCTTCGGGGGCCCGGAGAACGAATCGTCGGCGTCGGCAGGAAGCATAGAGATGACTGGTGACCAGATGGTCACCAGTCATCTCTATGACCGTCGGAGGACCCGGGCGCGATGTGGTGACGTCACGCCCGGGTCCCCGTAAGTAAACAAAGCCGCGATTGTGGCTATAAGCCACCATTCATGAGATCGGTGAATTTTTTTTCACCGATCTCATGGTTTCCAGCCTGGAGGAGAGAGGAGAGATGTGAGGTCTTATTGACCACGCATCTCTCCTTAAAGAGGACCTGTCACACACATTTCCTATTACAAGGGATGTTTACATCCCTTGTAATAGGAATAAAAGTGGAAAAAAAAAAAAAATAAGTAAAAAAAATTAAAACGCCCCTGTCCCCGATAGCTCGCGTGCAGAAGCGAACGCACACGTAAGTCCCGCCGACATATGTAAACGCCGTTTGAACCACATAAGTGAGGTATCGCCGCGTGCGTTAGAGTGCCAGCAACGAATCTAGCACTAGATCTCCTCTGTAAATCTAAACTGGTAACCTGTAAAAAATAAATAAAGCGTTGCCTATGGAGATTTTTAAGTACCGAACTTTGGCGCCATTCCATGAGTGTGCGCATAATTAAAGCGTGACATGTTGGGTATCTATTTACTCGGTGTAACATAATCTTTCACATAATACAAAAAAATTGGGCTAACTTTACTGTTTTGTTATTTTTTTAATTCATGAAACAATTTTTTTTACAAAAAAAAAGCATTTGAAAAATGATTGTGTAAATACCGTGCGAGATAAAACGTTGCAATGACCACCATTTTATTCCCTAGGGTGTCTGCTAAAAAAACATATATAATGTTTGGGGGTACTGTGTAATTTTCTAGCAAAAGAATGATGATTATTACATGTAGGAGAGAAGTGTCAGAATAGGCCGGGTATGAAGGTGGTATAAAAGCCCGGTATTGAAGTGGTTAAGGACCTCCTGCACATTTACGTCAGCAGAATGGCACGGCTGGGCACATGCACGTATAGGTACATCCTGTGCTAGTGCCCAGCCGTGGGTCCCGGTCCGAAGCTCCGTGACCGGGAACGCAGGACCTGATCACCACTGGGTCCCGCGACCGGTCCCCGGAGCTGAAGAATGGGGAGAGCCGTGTAAACACGCCTTCCCCCATTCTTCACTGTGGCAGCGTCATCGATCGTGTGATCTCTTTTATAGGGATACACAAATCGATGACATCACACCTACAGCCCCACCCCCCTACAGTTGTAAACACATATTAGGTCACACATAACCCCTTCAGTGCCCCCTTGTGGTTAACTCCCAAACTGCAATTGTCATTTTCACAATAAACAATGCAATTTAAATGCCTTTTTTGCTGTGAAAATTACAATGGTCCCAAAAATGTGTAAAAATTGTCCAAAGTGTCTGCCATAATGTTGCAGTTACGAAAAAAAACACTGATCGCTGCCATTAGTAGTAAAAAAAAAAAGAATTATAAAAATGCAATAAAACTATCACCTATTTTGTAAACGCTATAAATTTTGCGCAAACCAACCGATAAACGCTTATTGCGATTTTTTTTTTTTTACCAAAAATAGGTAGAAGAATATGTATCGGCCTAAACTGAGGAAAAAAAATATTTTTATATATATTTTTGGGGATATTTATTATAGCAAAAAGTAAACATTTTCAAAATTGTCGCTCTATTTTTGTTTATAGTGCAAAAAATAAAAACCGCAGAGGTGATCAAATACCACCAAAAGAAAGCTCTATTTGTGGGGAAAAAAGGACACCAATTTTGTTTGGGAGCTACATCGCACGACCGCACAATAGTCTGTTAAAGCAACGCAGTGCCGAATCGCAAAACCTGGTCTGGGTCTTAAGTGGTTATAATCCTGCTTGACACAGTAAAGGGACTGAGAAGGTCTACTGTTGCCCCTAGTAATGGAAGCAACCAGGGGGTGTCTATGATGGGATTCTGCTATGTTGGTCCTGCACAGTGAGATGTTGGAGAGAGAGAGACTTTATTGTTGTAATCGCTGTACAGTTTGCCTGCCTCTGTGACGCAGTCTTTATTGGGACACATGCCTGAGCAGAGCCTGCTAGTCTCAGATTCTGCCACCAGGGGTCAGAACAGCGTATGCAGCACAAAACCTTCTTATCAGTTCCTCAAATGTCGAGCAGATGGAGAGAAGGGGCGGAGCCACACCCTGGAGCAAGCTGGTGAGTTCCAGTTTGCTACGCATACCACGTGGCTACTGAAGATTGCAGAGGGTGGCCGGAGGATGCCTCTCTGCAGTGGTTACCTTTAATGCAGGAATGGACGCTGATCGATACCGACGTTCAGCTGGAGATTCGCGGAGGACTCGCCTTTGGTGTGATCAGAGAAGTGGAGCAGCTGTATCACCAGGTGCCACATCTGAATGTCGGGAGTTATCACTTGGGCCAGGTGCGGCCATTGTGGGGAGCCACTCTCCTGGCTTGGACCTGTACCACAGGAATCCAGGTATTTTACCATTAACCTTTCAGGACTTTGTGTGCCACAGCTGCAGGTGCCAGCATGCAGAAACCAGATAACATAACCCTGTCCAAGTTTTTCTCCTTTCCTCCATCCAACTTGTAACACGGGATGCCCTTGCACTTGTCATTTTTCAAAATGTATAGTTTTTTTTCCACAGCTGGGGACCAGCTGTAATTTGGTGGGGGGTGAGTGTAGCACTGTCACGATCAGGGGTCAGGCTCGAAGACCAATTGCTATAGCACTTGCAGGACTACCACTGGCCAGCAGGATAGGTACACAGGCAGTCACCCTGGTAGATGACACAGGCTCATCTGAGGTACAGAGTCTAAGTACTAACCAGTGTTCACCAGAGCTCCTGATGGCGGAGAGGAGATGGATTTTGCTGCCTGGTCGTGGTCCTCAGAATCACCCCTTCAGGAGGTGAGCAAGCGGAGGGTTCAGTAGTGGATGAGCAGGTAAGGATCAAACAGAAGCGTGATCAGTAAACAAGCCAAAAGTTCGGTAAAGAGTAGTTGCAGGTTGGGATCAGGCAGAAGCGTAGTCAAGGAACAATCCAAGGGTCGATAACGAGCAGTAGCAAATATGGATGGCAGCAGGAAAGACAGGAGCGAGATACAGGCTGGCTATAGCACAATATTCTGGCAAGGAGGAAGTGCAGAGACATGGCTTATATCAGGAAGTTTGTGGGAGGAGCAAAGAGTTAAAGGTTTAGCTGAAATCAAGGTACAAGGCAGGGTTGTCTAAAGGATCTGACAAGGCACTGTCCAGTATCTCAGATAGCTCAATGAGAAGATTCATTGCCAGACACAGATGAGTCCAGGTCCTAGCTATCAGTGCAGGTCAATCTAAACAGGCCTATGCTGCGAGTTAGGTGTGTTTCTTTTTGAACTGGGGGCAGGGGAGTGATTTTAGTGTAGCAGTTGGTGACTGACACGTACTTCAACTCTTGGGTGCCTCCCCTGTTTCCAGTGGAGAATGTTTTAGAAAAGGGGCAGAGCTGAGTGCTGGAGAGACATGGTGTACATGCAAGGAGCTCTGACCAATCCCCTTCTAGGATTGGCAGGGGACAGGCCTCCTACCTATACCCACAGTCAGCCTGCTCGGTGAACTGAAGGATGGAGTGCTAGACTGTTGTGCTGGAGGAACATCCCTATCTGAAGAAGTGTGATTGCTATAACAAATTCAAGTATCAATTCATCCTATGGGCATCCCATGTCCCTATTCCCCAAACAAGTTAATCCCCTAATAAAAAGAAAAGGGGTGCAATCAGCGCAAAAATATATATGAGGATGAGATTTACAAAGAAAATTAATGTATATATGTGAAAAAAAAAACAAAGATTAAATCCACCTGGATGCTAGCTGTACACCAAAGGACATTCACAAAATCCGAAAGTATTAAAAAAAAATGTAATCCCCTAATAAAATAACAAAAACAACAAAAGACTTTTTATTGACTAGAAGAATGTGTCTAATGCATGTCTGGCAGCAGGGTGATATCAGTGGATGTAGTAATTTGTAGCAACCACCTGCTACATATACAAAAGCAGCCACAGTCTTTTTACCACTATTGCTGCTCAATGACCGGGCCCCTTTTTGCGATTCGGCACTGCGTTGCTTTAACTGACAATTGCACGGTTGTGCAACGTGGCTCCCAAACAAAATTGGCGTTCTTTTTTTCCCACAAATAGAACTTTCTTTTGGTGGTATTTGATCACCTCTTCGGTTTTTATTTTTTGCGCTATAAACAAAAACAGAGCGACAATTTTGAAAAAGATTGAATATTTTTTACTTTTTGCTGTAATAAATATCCCAAAAAATATATAAAAAAAAAAAATTCCTCAAAAAAATCGCAATAAGCGTTTATTGATTGGTTTGCGCAAAAGTTATAGCGTCTACAAAATAGGGCATAGTTTTATTGCATTTTTAGTAATATTTATTTTTGCTAGTAATGGCGGCGATCAGCGACATTATGGCGGACACATCGGACACTTTTGACACATTTTTGGGACCATTGGCATTTTTATAGCGATCGGTGCTATAAAAATGCATTGCTTACTATAAAAATGCCACCGGCAGGGAAGGGGTTAACACTAGGGGGCGCTGAATGGGGTTAAGTATGTTCCCTCGGTGTGTTCTAACTGAAGGGGGGTGGACTGACTGAGGGAAATGACAAATCGCTGTTCATACATTGTATGAACAGACGATAGGTAATTTCCCCCCTGACAGGAGCGGGAGCCAGGGAGTCAGGGGCGCACGCCCCTATTGGCTGCTCGGGAGATGACTTCGATCTACATGATCTCGCCCAGCAGAGCCGACCTGCCGCCGTAAAACTGCGGCTAGTCGGCAAACGGTTAATATAATATATAAAATATAAATTATAATATATAAAAGCAGCAGTGTTTTATTATAACAACAAAATCAGCATACATATAGATTATATTAAAAGACTACTGCTTTTGTACATATTATATTAACACAGTGGTCATCAACCCAGTCCTCGGGGCCAACTAACAGGCCAGGTTTTATGTATTATCTTGGGGAAATGCAGACTAGAATACTGCAATCACTGAGCAGCAAATTATATCACCTGTGATGTATTTCAGTTATCTTGTGAACCTGGCCTGTTGGTGGGCCCTGCAGGACAGGGTTGATGATCATTGTATTAAAAAAATGCTGGCAGCTTTTGTATATATTATATTACTGCTTATATTGATAATATAATATTGGGGAACACACTGGTCCCCATGGGGTGCAAGTAGCAAGCCTTGCCTAGGGCGCAAAATAGACTTGTACTGGCCCTTGGAGCTCAACCATTACATTTACAAGGGAAATAACTTATCATGCACAGCTCTTGAACATAAGTTCAGGCCAAACTTTAGTTGTTCGGATGTTCGGGCTAACAACGAACAATATGCGTAGTTCGGGGCAAATAGGAAAGCCACAGAACCTTTTTAAAGTCTATGGGATACCAACATGAAAAACCAAAAGTGCTATTTTTAAAGGCTTATAGGCAAGTTATTGTCATAAAAAGTGTTTGGGATCTGGATCCTACCCCAGGGGACATGTATCAATGAAAAACAAAGTTTTAAAACGTCAGTTGTTTCGGGAGCAGTGATTTTAATAATGCTTAAAGTGAAACAATAAAAATTAAATATTCCTTTAAATTTTGTGCTGGGGGTGTCTGTAGTATGCCTGTAAAGTGGCAAATGTTTCCCGTGTTTAGAACATTATTGCAGCAAAATTACATTTCTAAAGGAAAAAAGTTATTTAAAACTGATCGCGGCTGTAATGATATGTCGGGTTTCGGCAATATACATAAAACGCATTGAAAAAACGTCATGGGTTCCCCCCAGTTCATTACCAGGCCTTTTGGGTATTTGGCTCCATCAATCTTCCCATCAACTCTAACCAGCTTTCCTGTCCCTGCTGAAGGAAAGCATCCCCACAACATGATGCTGCTGCCACCACTGTGTTTCACAGTGGGGGGTGGTGTGTTCAGGGTGATGTGCAGTGTTCGTTTTCTGCCACATAGCATTTTGCTTTTAGGCCAAAAAGTTATATTTTGGTCTCAACTGACCAGAGCACTTTCTTCCACATGTTTGCTGTATCCCCCACATGGCTTCTTGCAAACTGCAAACAGAACTGCTTATGGCTTTCTTTCAACAATATAAAAATAAAGAAAAAGTGCAGCGCAAACCATATAAAAAAAGTGAAAACAAGTCCAACACAAATCGTGAAGAAAAGGGAGGAGATCTAACATTAGATCATATGAAGGTCTTCACCACGTGAGAGAAATAAGGCACCAAACTTGAAGCATGTCCCTCCACCAATGAAGATGGCTAGTCTCACCTTAAAACAAGACCACTGAATTAACAAATGGTCGCTTGAGCATAAAGGAAACAGGGTGTAGATGATGTTGCAAATCCTCTAATGTCAGTCTCAGCATAGATACCGGAACATGGGAACATAGGAAGGAAATGACAATCTAAGAGTCTCCGCTGGATAATCTCTTTAATTAAATAAATAATGTATAGGCTACTCACATTTTACAGGGTACAAAAGGCATGTAAACAATATTAAAGCCTCGCAGAGTTCACAAGGTGTGTCACCGAGCGCCGTGTAAAGCTCCTGGCTCCTGGACGCGTTGCGTGTAGGACACTTCTTCAGCAGGGCCTACACCCAGGTCCTACACGCAACGCGTCCGGGGGCCAGGAGCTTTACACGTCGCTCGGTGACACACCTTGTGAACTCTGCGAGGCTTCAGTATTGTTTACATGCCTTTTTGAACCCTGTAAAATGTGAGTAGCCTGTACATTATTTATTTAATTAAAGAGATTTTCCAGCGGAGGCTCTTAGATTGTCATTTCCTTCCTATGTTCCCATGTTCCGGTATCTATGCTGAGACTGACATTGGAGGATTTGCAACATCATCTACACCCTGTTTCCTTTATGCTCAAGCGACCATTTGTTAATTCAATATTATATAATAGGATGCGCTAATATTAACTTATAGGTGTAAATCATACAAACAAACAAATCAAACAAACAAACAGATCAGGGAGAAACAGTCTCCATATGTGTTAGAATTCATGTGATTAGTCCTAAATCAGGTGCACAGTGAAGGCAGCAGCACGGATTCCATAGAAGAACAAAACATAACATGAATGATGCCCTCCTTCACTGAGAGTGTGGATCCCAGTCCTTCAAACTGTGAATCAGGTGATCAGGCACTCGTATGCGGATAGATATGAAAAAAAGGAAAAAGAAAACCTCATTGCACAAACATCAAGTAGCAGGCGGATAATGCGATCCAAAAACATCAACAGATGCACTCACGAATCCCCGCTTAGCATAAGCATGATACGCCACTCAGTGTGCTGTCTCCTCAACTCGATCCGATAGACTCGGATTCGATCGTAGACTCCTCCCTACGCGTTACGTCACGGGCACGCGACTTATTCATGGGTTGCTCGAGCAACCCATGAATAAGTCGCGTGCCCGTGACGTAACGCGTAGGGAGGAGTCTACGATCGAATCCGAGTCTATCGGATCGAGTTGAGGAGACAGCACACTGAGTGGCGTATCATGCTTATGCTAAGCGGGGATTCGTGAGTGCATCTGTTGATGTTTTTGGATCGCATTATCCGCCTGCTACTTGATGTTTGTGCAATGAGGTTTTCTTTTTCCTTTTTTTCATATCTATCCGCATACGAGTGCCTGATCACCTGATTCACAGTTTGAAGGACTGGGATCCACACTCTCAGTGAAGGAGGGCATCATTCATGTTATGTTTTGTTCTTCTATGGAATCCGTGCTGCTGCCTTCACTGTGCACCTGATTTAGGACTAATCACATGAATTCTAACACATATGGAGACTGTTTCTCCCTGATCTGTTTGTTTGTTTGATTTGTTTGTTTGTATGATTTACACCTATAAGTTAATATTAGCGCATCCTATTATATAATATTTTTCTCACTGTTTGATTTGGTATCACATGGATAGCAGCTGTGTTATTTAGTTTTTTATTTTGGTGTTCCTAGGATTAATTATTTAATTAGCGCTGTAGTACACTATTTTTTCTCATTTGTTAATTCAGTGGTCTTGTTTTAAGGTGAGACTAGCCATCTTCATTGGTGGAGGTTGGTGCCTTATTTCTCTCACGTGGTGAAGACCTTCATATGATCTAATGTTAGATCTCCTCCCTTTTCTTCACGATTTGTGTTGGACTTGTTTTCACTTTTTTTATATGGTTTGCGCTGCACTTTTTCTTTATTTTTATACTATTTTGGATTTTGTGAATGTCCCTTATGGTGCATAGCTAGCATTCCAGTGTTATATCAACTGTAAAGTTTTTTGCACTCTCGTATTCATGGAAGATATATAGTGATACATATCTTCATTTAATATATTTACTCATATATCCATTGTTATTCCTGTGTTACACATATCACTTTGATCGTATATTTTTGCGCTGATTGCACCCCTTGTTTGTATTTTTCTTTGAACAATGGCTTTCTTATTGCCACTCTTCCATAAGGGCCAAATTTGTGGAGTGCATGACTTACCATGGTTACCATGGGCCTCTTTGCTCCTTCACTGAATAATGCTTTCCTTGCCTGGCCTGACAGTTTAGGTAGGTGACCATGGCTTGATAGGTTTGCAGTTGTGCCATACTCTTTCCATTTTGGATGATAAATAGAACAGTGCTCTGAGAGGTGTTCAAAGCTTGGGTTATTTTTTTAAAACCTAACCCTGCTTTAAACTTCTCCACAACTTGATTCCTGACCTGTCTGGTGTGTTTCATGGCCTTCTTGATGTTGTTTGCTCACTAAGGTTCTCTAACAAACCCCCAAGGGATTCACAGAACAACTGTATTTATACTGAGATTAAGTTGCACACAGGTGGACTCTATTTACTAATTAGGTGACCTCTGAAGGCAATTGGTTCCACAAGATTTTTATCATTTTCCTTCCACTTCACAATTATGTGCCACTTAGAGTTGGTTTATTAGATAAAGCCCCACTAAAATACATTCATGTTTTTGGTTGTAACATAATAAAATGTGAGAAATTCCAAGGGGTAGGAATACTTTTTCAAGGCACTGTATATGGATTCAGGACATGTAAATTGACTTAAACATATATGGTTGTGCAGTTTGGTCCTATGACCTACTTGTAACTGAGTGAAATGTTTCTGGGTTATAAGACACCTACCTTATATTTAAAAAATAAATACAACTTTTTTGGACTTAGGAACGATAGAGAACGATAGATATTTTTTCAGGTTTTGAATTAAATGAGCAATGTTTAGAAACTTGTCAGATTGCTGTCTTAGTCCCTGTTGAGATTTTATGTTATTTATCGTTGTATAGAAATATAAAAACCAGAAGAGAAAGCATCATTTTTCACACTAAAGTAAATAAGCAATATATGAATTTAGGATATTTTTCAATAGCTTCTACTCACTAGACAAATAGTTTTATTTGATTAATGCAATACCGTCAGCGCATTTTTCTTCTGAAAATAATCCTATAAATTTTTCCAGCCCTGGATTAATTGTACTGGTCTATAAATATGCACTTGAGCTCCGGTTACAATTTCAGTAATATATCAAAAAGGTAGAATAATTTAAAAGTCCTTTTAGCCAGACATATGTCTAAGAACAAATTCTGTCAAAAAAGTCTTCTTTATTCCAGCATGTTATGTTTCTTCGGACAAGAAACCACTGGCGTTGTGACACAACAGATGGATGTCTATCTGCGATGGATGCCACTGTGTGCAATTTTAAAATTTTAAAAATGTATGTGTCTCAATGTATATGACTGCAGGAGATTAAAGGTCATTTGGGCAGTAGGTTAATAGTGACAACTTTATTTTAACTGTAGTGGTTCCCTTCATAGGGGCTTCTGAAAGTCGTGGTCCGTCTGTCACCCTGCCCAGCCAGGCACACAGTTCTTATTCACCCTCAGCTGAAAACCAGTCCTTTGCTTGTATTTTTATTGCGGGGAATAGACTTGGATGGGGATGGGAAATTCATGAGATGCCCAAACTGTTTGCAGAAAAATATATATGGGACCGACTATAAACACCTCCGGTAAATACAACTCCAATCTTCAACTCCAGAACATTAGTTGCTTGCAAATTATCTCTCCTCAACACTTCCAGCACATTACTTGCTTGCACTTCCCAGACCAGGTAGCACTGATTTGTAGGTTTGACACTGGCTCAGCCAGGCCTAAAGCAGATGCCTTTTGCAGGCAAGTACTGCAGGCCAGTTTAGTGTAGCAAAATGGCTGGTAGTCTACTACCTGTCCACATAGCTACTGCTTCCAGTACCACCTCTTCAGGCACTGCCAGCCCTCCTGGCTGCAGCTGCTCCTCTCCACTGCCTGTGTCACCACAATCCTCCTGACTGGTTCTGAACCCATCCCAGACTGCAATCTCCCTGTCCTCTCAGGCGTGCCTCCCCAGTCCTCTCCCGAGTGTGTGTCACTCACCAGCCCCCTTGGCTGCGACCAGTTGTTTGTTTCTCTCCTGAAGACTTTGCCTGGCAGTGCTCTCCCGCTGTCCTCTTGCTCCTGTGTCACCTGTCCAGGACACCTCTGTGTGTCATGAGAAGGGCCCTGTCTTCACCCAAGCCCCAGGCTAAGGTCACCTCTCGGACTGGGAAGCTCCCTCAAAAGCCTTGACAGCCTAAGATTGGGGTTTGGTCAGGGCTCCTCAAAACACCCCAAGCAGCTCCACCTCCCTTTCCAGAAACAGCAGAACATTCTGGAAAGAAGTGGGAGTCATGGTGACACTGCCTGTGAGTCACTCAGCTCTACTCTAAGTCACTCCCAAGCTGGCCCAAACTATTAGGCTCCTTTTACACGGAGCAGACCGTTTTTCGGTCCGCTCCGTGTGTGTCCGTCGGCTCAGCGGAGATCCCTGCTGAGCTGTCGGCGGACAGGGCGGTCCCCGCACACTGTGCAGGGACCGCCCTGTCTCTCCTCCGCTCTCCCCTATGGGGAATCGGATGAAAACGGACCATTTGTCCGTATTCATCCGATCCGATGGACGAAAGAAAAATAGGGTTTTCTTCCGTCCGAAAAAACTGATCCAGATGGACGCGGATCATTGCGGACGTTAGCGGATGCATCATCTGCTAACGGACGCGACCCCATAGGCGTCCATTACAAGTCCGTAAACGGACTTGTAAAAACGGATGAACAGAGGTGGACATGTGAAAGGGGCCTTAACTGACCGAACAGGTGTGCTTGTTGGGCACACTGTAATAACTGTATGTAGTCTCAGCTACAGTACATACAGTACAGGTCACAGTGCTGTGTTTTGGCAGTGGGATAGGGACTTCCCCATCTCATTCCCAGAACAAAAGAGAGTTAGTGCTACTTAGCAGCGCATGGAAAGCTTTGTAATGTTTAAGGAAGGAAAAGCATCCTCTGATTGGCAGAGGTGGAGATTATGATGTCATCCATTCACTTCTCTGCCTCAGCCAGGTATAAAATTAATGCATTAACCACTTAAGCCCCGGACCAAAATGCAGCTAAAGGACCAGGCCCCTTTTTGCAAATTGGCACTGCGTCGCTTTAACTGACAATTGCACGGTCGTGCGACGTGGTTCCCAAACAAAATTGGCGTCCTTTTTTCCCCACAAATAGAGCTTTGATCACCTCTGCGGTTTTTATTATTTGCGCTATAAACAAAAATAGTGACAATTTTGAAAAAAAAATAAAAAAATTTACTTTTTGCTATAATAAATATCCCCCAAAAATATATAAAACAAATGTTTTCCTCAGTTTAGGCCGATACGCATTCTTTTACCTATTTTTTTACAAAATAGGGTATAGTCTTAATGCATTTTTATAATTTTTTTTACTACTAATGGCGGCGATCAGCGTTTTTTTTTTTGTGACTGCGACATTATGGCGGAAAATTTTTACACATTTTTGGGACAATTGTCATTTTCACAGCAAAAAATGCATTTAAATTGTATTGTTTATTGTGAAAATGACAGTGCAGTTTGGGAGTTAACCACAGGGGGGCACTGATGGTATATGTGTTCCCTAACATGTGTTTACAACTGTAGGGGGGTGTGTCGGTAGGTGTTACGTCATTGATCGTGTCACCCCTATAAAGCAATCGATGCAGCCGCCACAGTGAAGCACCGGGAAGCTGTGTTTACACGTGGCTCTCCCGGTTCTTCAGCTCCGGGGACCGATCGCCGTTGGAGTGCGGCGATCGTGTCCGCGAGTCCCTGGGTAGTAGTACAGGACGTACCTGTATGTGGATCTGCCCAGCTGTGCCACTCTGCCGACATATATGTGCAGGAGGCGGTCCTTAAGTGGTTAACCCCTTGTACTCCACACAAGCACCCCCATTCATGCACCAGGTTGTATCAGTCCTGCAAAGCTTCACAGCCACGGCATGTGGAAAGAACCCAACAATAATACCCACCCAGATGCCTGATCAGCAGCTGCCTCAGCTGTTTCCACCCTCTTTCCAGCCTAGTGCTCCAGTGAGCAGAAAGCGATGACCAACAGGCACTGCTCTCTGCTCAGAGCAGACTGAGAACTGCTGATCGCTCAATCATGTGTTTAGCACTACCCGTGAGGGCCACCTAAAGATACTGTACCCCGATGGGTACAGCATTTAATTCTACACCTTATGTCATTATTTATGATAAATTCCACCTTCAAGAAACTGCAGCCTACTTAAAAAAGGTATCATTATAATAAAGCTGCAGCATCCATAATGTACAAAAAAATGTGTTAAGCTGATGTTTGTTTGTTGTTTGAAAAAAACTGCAATACTTACATTTTTTATCTATTTCACACTAGGCAAGCCTTCTATAACAAGTTCTCACTGTATCCTCAAATGTTTGATCCAGATAGTACTAGCTTGAAGCTACAGATCCAGATTCCTTTATACATCCAAATTACAGATGCCTATTAAAATGTTTACTGCTGCAAGTCCACAACATTCAGAAAATAGCATGTCTTTAGGCTGCCAATCTAATCAATACATCCATGGTTTTATATGTAATGCTGACACAATAAAAGGAACCTGTGAAAATACAAATATGAGAGCAACAAATGCTGATTTGTTTTTTAACTTGCAGAATCTTGGGCTGTCTTCCTTGGCCTTATTTGTTAAGTCAGTACCAAAATACATAAAAATAAAAAAAATGGTTTTTGTATGCAACACCAGAAAATATTCATAAAAATAAACATTGTATTTAATTTAAAGCATACAATTCATACAAAATTAGTTTTAAAGCAGAATTTCCAACAATGAAAACTAAACCTACAACAGTAAAATCAGTCTTTATATGCAGTAAAGCATCCTTGTGTTACTCACTCTGGAACCCAAGGGGTTAATCCTCTGCATTGTGTAAAAAGGTTGTTTGATCATGTCTTCTTCACCCCTCCCCTTCCTCCACTGTCCCCAACTCTACTCCTGTTAGAACAGAGCCTTGGAGACGAGCTGCACATGCTCAGATTGGTTTGTATTTTCATATTTTTTTGGGGAGGATGCATATAAATAGCATGGGGCCAATCAGCACTGTCCAGATAGAGGATCACGGGTCATGCAGCCTCATAGGACAATCAAAATAGAATGAAAATTCCTCCTACAAGCTTTAACCAGACACTCATAGAAGACTGCTATGTACTGCATATGAGAAAAGGTATTTAGCAGTTTATATTTACTAAAAGAATTGTATTTCAGAGATGTGGTGCTGATATTGGCACCCATTGTCATAGCTTTTGGGATTGTCCCAGCATCTAACCTTTTTTGGGCCGAATGTCCAGACCCTACTGCAAAACCTATTAAACCTTACTATTCCCTTAAATCCTATACATTACTTATTGGGCCTCCCCTTCGCTGACATCTCCAAATCTTCTAGGAGGCTGATGGCCTTTATTTTGTTTACCAACCACGTGGTATAACACGTTTTGCTGCTACCTCTCCGCCTATATGCTCCCAACTTCTATCTACCATAGCCGACATACGCGGAATTGAGGACAAGATTAGTCTAATTTAGGAGTCATTATGTCTTTGTTGAATACAATCTATTATTCATGTGTTCATTTGTTTCCCCAACTCCATGGTGTCCCTCAAACTTTATCTTCTTGTTTCCTTTTATTCAATACTACGATTTGTAACATTATACACTTGAGAACTCAGATGTTGACCTATTGATAGTTTCCGGTGTTGTATTGCTGGCAGTTCTCATGCCATTTTGACTCTTACATTTGATGCTTGCTTCGTGTACAATTTCTATTTCTTGTATGACTAACAAAAATGTTATAAAAAAAAAAGAATTACATTTTTTTTAATATAATACTTACTTTTCCATGTTCTGTGCACTGTGGAAGACCAGATACAGTCGTATGCAAAAGTTTAAGAACCCTGACAATTTCCATGATTGTAATATTTGGGTGTTTGGATCAGCAATTTCATTTTGATCTATCGAATAACTGAAAGACACGGTAATATTTCAGTAGTGAAATTAGGTTTATTAGATTAAAAGAAAATGCGCAATATGCATCAAAACAAAATTAGACAGGTGCATTAATTTGGGCACCCCAACAGAAAAATCACATCAAAATTTAGTAGGGCCTCCATTATCAAAAATAACAGCCTCTAGACGCTTCCTATAGCTTGTAATGAGTGTCTGGATTCTGGATGTATGTATTTTGGACCATTCCTCCCTACAAAACATCTCCAGTTCAGTTAGGTTTGATGGTTGCCGAGCATGGACAGTGATGGCCTTTCCAGAACATTGTACTTGTTCCTCTGCATAAATGCCCGAGTAGATTTTGAGCAGTGTTTTGGGTCGTTGTCTTGTTGAAATATCCAGCCCCGGCGTAACTTTAACTTTGACGAATTCCTCAACATTATTCTCAAGAATCTGCTGATATTGAGTGAAATCCATGTGACCCTTAACTTTAAAATGAAATTGCTGATTCAAACACCCAAATATTTATAAATGACAACCGTGGAAATTGTCATGTGTTCCTAAACTTTTGCATACGACTGTATAGTGAATGCTTGGTCTTGGGTTTAGTAACACTTTACGGGCAAAAGATTGGCGTGGGACCCCCCAAAATCCATACCAGACCTTTATGCAAGCATGCATCCTGGCAGGTCAGGAAAGCTTGTGGACGAGCGAGCCTCTCCTCTTAAACCATACCAGGCCATATATCCTCAACATGGGGGGGGGGGTGCTTTGGGGGTTGGGGGCTCTGCTCCCCTTCAAAGCCCCTTGTCCCTATGTTGATGGGGACAAAGGCCTCTCAACCATAACCCTGGCCTATGGTTTTGAGGGTCTGTGGGTGGGGGCTCATCAGATTCTGAAAGCCCCCTTTAACAAGGCGCCCCCAGATCCCACCCACTGTGAATGAGTATGAGGTACATACACAACTGCCTCTTGTCCATTTTTACACTACTTTTTTTGGTGAATGAGTAGTACTATGTACCCCATACTCATTCATGGTGGGGGGGGGGATATCGGATTCTGATATCAACATGGAGACAAGGTGCTTTGGAGCGAAGGGGCAGAGCCCCCCTGCCCTAAAGCCTCCCTCATGTGGAGGGCACTTCGCCTGGTATGGTTCAGGAGGGAGGCCCTCGCTCGTCCCCCCCTTTCCTGACCTGCCAGGCTAAATGCTTGGATATTTTTGGGGGGACACCACGCCATTTTTTAAAACAGTTTTGGCGGCGGAGTTACCCTAAAAATCCATACTAGACCCTTCGGATTGGTGGGGACCCCACACTTTTTTTGGTGTTAATTTTTCATTGACAGAAATGCATTTTTTTACATTCAGCTGTTAGCGGGGAACCCCGCTGACAGGTGATGACTCATCATAGTTGTTCCTTACATACCACATGCCTCGACTACTAATTACCCCAAGCATTAAATTATTTATTTCCTTCTGTGAATGGAGTTTACCACCTGTGTATGAGGTTTACTAAGGGTTTTGGGCATTTTACGGTAAATACCACAAATCAGTATAGAGAATTGACAGTTTCAGGATTGTATGCGGTTCTAGGAAAAATGTGTCTGGACACCGACATATTGGTGAAATCCAAAGTCATTCAAGTTCCACCATTAGCTTTAACCTTTCTCAATCTGCTTAACTGCTGGATCTGCCTCCTGCAGATAGAGTACCAAGTATAGAAAAGAGATTAATTCAATGATCCAAACTATCCTGAAACAACACATATTCACTATATTGTCAAAAGTATTGGGACACCTGCCTTTACACATGAACTTTAATGGCATCCCAGTCTTATTCCGTATATTGAGTTGACTCACCTTTTGCATCTACATTAGCTTCAACCCTTCTGGGAAGGCTGTCTACAAGGTTTAGGAGTGTCTACGGGAATGTTTGACCGTTCTTCCAGAAGTGCATTTGTGAGGCAGGCACTGATGTTGGACAAGAAGGCCTGGCTTACAGTCTCCGCTCTAATTTATCCCAAAGGTGTTCTATTGGGTTGATGCCAGGCCAATCAAGTCAAAATGTCTTTATGAACCTTGCTTATGAACCAAATAAAACCAAATAAATTTCCAAGCTGACATAGTGCTACAGTATGTGCTCAGAATGCATGTTCTACTATTGTGGAGACTTTTAAAAGTCAGAGTTAGGGACTACAGGTAACAGGGTGTCTTTGGACGTGGAAAAGAAAGTGCAGCGCTATGCTAATTAGTTTTGTGAAAATGCTGCCAAATTCACATGGCATACAAATGTGAGATCAAACAAAAAAAATATATATAAACATGGTGAAAAACAATTTCACACAGCGTGTGTGGAATGCTGATAATGTCCATACATATGTTGGCAAACTGTTGAATGAAAACACCAACCAAATAAAATAAACAAAAATGAATAGTTCATAGGTGTATTTCACAATGGATGAAATGAAGTACTTCACATATGATGCTAGTTCAGAGAAATGTAGACAGCAATGATAGCTTGTCTGTAGCAATCTTCAGACTATCGAAAACAATGAAAATGGGTACTCTTACCAGCTGCGGTGGACACACATGTTAGTACTAACAGCAAGTCGGATCTGGCATGGTGGTCACAGTGGACCCTGGGCTCTGTGCGTAAGAGGTTTTGCAGCGATGGTCACTCTGGCTGAGATGGTGAATTCAATCTGGGTCGCATGCCTCACTTCAGGTACAGGAACCCGGATAGCAAAGGGCCAATGGAGGAATGGTCAAGCTCATGGATTAACACAACATGTGTCTTGATGGGGCATGTATTTGCAAATGTGTGCAGACTAAACCCCTGTTTTTAACACATACTGTTAGACAGGTCAATTTGGTTAGCCACAGGCTGGTCAGTAAGCTTGGAAATTTCCTTGGTTTTATTTGACATACATTGCCCTTGCAGGGCTCCTTGTTGAAAAGGCCAGTTATAGGTGGGGGTAGTGGCCATTTGTTTGTATTGCTTATGAACCGTACCCAAAAAGTGCCCTGGTTGAAAAACTTTTGTTCCCAACAGTCCATCATGGTAACAAAACCCGAGGATCATGATCAGAAGGTCAGCACAACCCTCTAGTCTGAAAACTTGATTTGGTGCTCTTTTATTCAGATGTGGTTTCAATTTTAAAGGGGCTGTAAAGGTTTGTTTTTTATTTTCTAAATAGGTTCCTTTAAGCTAGTGCATTGTTGGTTCACTTTTCCTTCGATTTACCTTCTAAATATTTTTTTCTTTGTCTGAATTCCTCACTTCCTGTTTCTCCTCAGTAAGCTTGCCCCCATCATCCACGGGGGTTATTCAGCCAGAACAGCTTACTGAGGAGGAGCAGGAAGTGAGAAGTTCAGACAAAGAAAAAAAACATTTAGAAGGGAAATCGAAGGACAAGGTAAGTGAACCAACAATGCACTAGCTTCAAGGAACCTATTTAGAAAATAAAAAACAAACCTTTACAACCCTTTTAAGCCTTTTATATGCAGATGTGGATACACACATACATTGTGAAAATTCATTCTGGTATTATTCAAAATAAATAACTTGCAGTAATCCTGCCTTCATGTGTTTTTATTGCTTGTTAATTCCCATATGTACTTTCATAAAAGGTCAACAGCAAAGGAAAATTAGAATACCTAAAAATCCATATTTGAGTCACTCATCAGCAATCTGAGTATAAAACCATACTTGGCTAAACACTGCTCTGTTTATGTATTCTGAACAAACCAGAGCGCTACTGTATATGATGGTGCTCACAGTTGATCACAACAGGAAACCAAACAAAATTTGCAATGCAAGCAATTGGCTTTTTTTCTAATTCTTACTGGATTTATTCTGTAGCACTGGATTGACAGCTGGTTTTTACCTAGCAGTCAGTGGCATATCAGATAAAAACCTGCTAGTCTGGTTTCTGTGCAATATGCCACCAACTGGAAACCACAACCATGTTGTCAGTTGCCTTAAGTATTTTAATTATTTATGTTTGTGAATATTAACCAAGCTGCAAATTTTCTCTCTAATCCTATGACCGAGCTTAAGGGCCCTTTCACACGTGCGGACGAACGGTCCGCTTTTTCTAAGTCCGTAAATGGACTTAGAATGGGACCCTATGGGAACGGATCCGTTAGCGGATGATACATCCGCTAACGTCCGCCTACGATCCGTGACCGTCTGGATCCGTTTTGCGGACGGAAGAAAACCCTATATTTCTTCCGTCCAGTGGATCGGATCGGATGCAAACGGACAGATGGTCCGTTTCCATCCGATTCCCCATAGGGGATAGCGGAGTGTGCGGGGACCGCCCTGTCTGCCGACAGCTAAGCGGGACCCCCCGCTGAGCCGACGGACACACATGGAGCGGACTGAAAAACGGTCCGCACCGTGTGAAAGGGCCCTAAAGCATATTTTCACTTTGCAATAACAAACAATTTATTTGTTTATTTGTCCCCATTCACATAGCATAACTCTAAAGAAATAATTAAAAAGTGCAGCTTTTTTAGATGCCCTTTTTCTGGAAACTTAGAATCAAATTTTAGAAAACCCTACTATATGTTTTTTTTTTCTGTGTTTGCATTGCTATTTTTTTTTAATATTTCTTACGTTTTACATATTTCTCAGGAAAAGGTTTCATGGCTGGCTACAAAGTTTTTTGAACAATGTGAGAATGAGTCTAATCCAAGTCTGTCCTCATTAACATATAATGCAAGTAGTCCAGCCACTACACCTTTAACTCGTTATTAGGACAATTGTAGCTACAATTCATAATAAAGATCTACTTGCACAGCTCTCCAGCCTCCTCATAAACAAAGAAAACTATCATTTTTTCCCCCCCTGCTGGAAAGTCCAGAAAGGATCATCTAAAAAGCTAAGCTGCAATTTTTTATTTATTTTTTTAAAGTTATACTATGTGAATCAGGATATATAACATATATAAAAGTATGTGTTATCTCTATTTGGATTTAAAAGTGGAAATACACCAAGCAGGGGCAGACTGACCATTGAGGCACCCGGGCATTAGTTTCTGTTGCCTTTATTATTTAACCACTTAAGGACCAAGCCGCTTTATGAGACTTGGTGTTTACAAGTTAAAAAAAAATTGTTTTGCTAGAAAATTACTTCGAACCCCCAAACATTATATATATTTTTTTTCTAACACCCTAGAGAATAAAATTGTAGTCGTAATACTTGTTGTCACACCATATTTGCGCAGCGGTCTTACAAGCACACTTTTTTGGGAAAAAATACACTTTTTTGAATAATGTTTTTTTTATAGTGTAAAAGATATGCCAAGTAAATTGCGCTTGCTCGTGGAATGGCAATAAACTTTTACCCTTAAAAAACTCCAGAAGTGACGTTTAAAAAATTCTATAGGTTGGATGTTTTGAGTTACCAAGGAGTTCTAGGGCTAGAATTATTGCTCTCACTCTACCAATCGCAGCGATACCTCACATGTGTGGTTTGAACACCATTTTCATATGCAGGCTTTGCTCACGTATGCGTTCACTTTTGCACACAAGCTTGGCGGGATAGGGTGCGTTTAAAAAACAAATCTTATTTATTTTACCTTTTTATTTTTCATTTTTACACCATCCTTTTATTCATATTAAAAGGAAGGTAAACATTAAAATAGAAAAAAAAAAACACGACAGGACCTCCTAAATATGAGATCTGGGGTCAAAAAGATCCAATATTTACACAAAAATACAATAATAATAAAAAAAAAAAAAAAAAAAAAACTGTAAATGGCATTAAAAAAAAAAAAAAAAAAAAAGTCTCTTTAGGAGCTATGGGTGGAAGTGACGGTATGACATTGCTTCCGCCCTGCAATGGTATGAAGATGGTTGGGCCATCTTCCCCCACTCGTTTTCATACCAAGCCAGGGAGAGGGACCCAATCGCCTTTTGGGTTGTAAAAAACAATGGGCCAGATTCACAGAGTCCTTACTCCTGTCTAACTCGCGTTAGACTGGAGTACTTTCAAATTACGCACATTTTTTCACTACTCTGAAACCTCAAACCATGAAAATACGGCTGCGGGCTTCAATCCGACTGGCTTACGTGTTCGTACGCCTTCGGATCTACGCTGCAATAAATTTGCGGCCGCTGGGTGGAGTTCCCGTTGTTTTCCGCGTCGGGGTATGCAAATGAGCTTTTGCCGACGATCCACGAAATTACGAACGTCAATCGCAATCTCTTACGGCATCTTTAGTCATCTTTTTGCTGCGTAAAACTATACCAGCTTTTTGCTGGTCTAATATTAGACAGCCCATGTTAAGTATGGCCGTCGTTCCCGCGTCGAATGTCAATATCTTTTTTTATTATTTTTTAAGTAAGTCATCCGGGAATAGGAATGTCCATAAACGACGCTACTCAAACAACGAATGACGTAACGACGTTATTTCGTGCAATGCACGGCGGGAAATTTCTGAACAGAGAACGCGCAGTTCGATCGCTGCGGGGACGCGCCTAATTTAAATGCTTCACGCCCCCCAATCGCGTATTTCGGCGAGAAATACACTACGCCGCCGTACCGTAAGGGACAAAATCTACCAGAATTCGGCGTATTGCCTGGTAAAATACGGCGGCGTAGTGTATCTCTGATACTCTGCGCCAATGTAATTGTATCTGAATCTGGCCCAATGTTTTTCAGCCTCTAGAAAAAAAGATTTTTTTTCCAACTTCATCATTAAAACGACATTGCCCACACACGATCGTGAAAAAAAAAAATGCTCTAGCAAAGCGCGGTGACGTATAACACATACGACGGCACTATAAAGGGGAAGTTCCATGCGGATGATGTCACCCTTGGGGCTGCTTTTGCTGATTTTGTGTTAATAAAGACGATTTGCGCTTTTTTTTTTTGTTACAGCGCGATGAATGTGCTTGTGACAGACTCATGCCGCGTACACACAATCACTTTTTGTGATGAAAAAAACGACGTTTTATCTCAAACTTAATTTTTCAAAACGGCGTTGCGTACACACCATCGTTTTTCCAAAAATCTCTAGCAGTGCACGGTGACGTCCATCATGTACGACGGGACTATAAAGGGTCATTTTTATGCGGAAGATGGACTCTTTTGCTGATATCATGTTGCTGCGTGTTAGTAAAAGTTTGGTGAGAGACGATTCGCGCTTTTCAGTCTTCGTGCTTTAAAAAACGTTTTCTGTCTTACAGTTTGTGCTTTTGGATTCGTATCTTTGTTACAGTGCTTGTTTTCAGATCGTATCTGTTTTGGCAGTGCGTTCTTGTTTGCACTTTCCTGTTTTGCAGGTCGTTCTTCAGAGGCCTTTCTGTTCTTCAGTGCGTTTTTCTAGCCATGTTGCGGGTACGTTCTCGTCGCCGAGATCGTGCTGTGCATCTTGTTAGGATGTGTACAGCATCCCGGCTCTGGTCCTTGAGGAGGGCGAGAAGGACTTTGTGGGCCAAGGACTGGTTTCTTTGCAGGGACCAGTTCTCTCATATGCCTCTGCTGCGGGAGATCCAAGAAAATAACCCTGATGATTTCAGGAATTTTCTTCAGATGTCTGACACCGTATTCCAGCAGATTTTGGCTTCGGTGTCGCCTTATATCAGCAGGCAGGACACTGTTATGTGGGAAGCCATCACTGCTGAGCAGCGGCTAGTTGCTACCTTGTGGTACCTGGCAACAGGGAGAAGTCTGCAGGACTTGAAGTTCTTGACGGGCATCTCCCCCCAGGCTCTGGGCCTCATAATCCCGGAGACCTGTTCTGCCATAATCCAGGTTTTGCAGGAGGACTATATTAAGGTAAGTGGTGTTCTTTAAATGCACAAACTATGTTATTATTTTTCCTATTTTTTTTTTAATGGACAAGTCCATCTAGCCTAGTCCCTATATCCCCCTTGATTTGTGTCCTCTATTGTAGTGCACACCCAACCCAACCCCCCCCCCCCAAATTTTTTTGAATTCCCCTATTTTATTTTTTTAGAGGTCACAAGCTCATCTTGGCCCCCCCTCACCCTATTTTGTTTTGTGACCATCAGAGGGTGTGATTAATCTACTTATTCATCCCTTATTATTTAGGATTTGTTTAATAATACTTGAACTTAACAATCTTCTTTTTTTAGGATCCAAGAATGTTTTGGGATATTCTGTTAGCAATGTTTGTTTGAATATTTTTATTTTTTGCTCTACAGTTCCCCACCCCGCGGAGGAGAGCGAAGCGGGGCTTCCTTTTGTTTTCATCGCAGATGAGGCGTTTGGCTTGGGTCCCCACCTCATGAGGCCATTTCGCCAACGTGCCCTCACCCATGAGAGGAGGGTGTTTAATTATAGGCTGGCCAGAGCCAGAAGAGTGGTAGAAAATACGTTTGGCATCATGGCCAGCCGATTCTTTTTTTTAACGGCCATAAACATGGCAGAATATAAATGGAATACCATTATTGTCTGTTGCTGTATCTTGCATAATTTTCTCCGAAGACATTCTGGAAATGATTTAACCTTATTGCCTGATGAGGCAGTTGATGTTCCAGAGGCGGCCCGTGAGGCAGGCCATCCAGGCTTGGCCCCCCAAAACGCACGTGCAGTGCGCCAGGCTTACGTGGACTATTTTATGGGTAGGGGGGCCATTTCAATGCCAGATCTTGGCTGAATAAATAAAAAATGTGTTTTCTGAAAGAAACAGTCAAATTTTTCTTTTTTGCATTATTGTGAATGTTTGTGTATTTTCATTTTCTCCTAGGTTATCATAGTGCTATGTGTTTTGAATGAACTAAATATCCATCATTGTTTATTATTTATAATTTTAAGGTCAGCATTCATATAAAATATAGAAAAAGTGGATACGGCGCTGGATGATTGAAAGAGCTAGGTTCAGTGGTTGCAGATTAAACTCAAAATTGACATAAACAACAAAGGTTATGTATAAGTAAATTAACACAAAAAACAACTCGTGCAATACGTGAACAGTGTAAGTGTGTGGAAGAATTATATGGTGAAAAAAAAAGGTCCTTAAATGGTGTCCAATCAATCAATCAAGAAAAGAAGTTCCAAAGGAAAGTCCAATTAGTCATCCATATGTGTGGGGTGGGAATAGAATGAAACCGATCCACCATGAAAATGCACCCAGGTGAGGTATTGTAGTCTCCTTACCATGTGTTATGACCGCTATGTGGGTCACTCTGTGCGCGGGGATTTAAGGTCTCCCTCCTGACCCTCTGTACTGTCACTGCGGTGTTTCTCAATTGAATCGCGATGTTAACCGGAATGTAAGAGAGAAACAAGGACCATAGCGTGATACCAGAGATTGATTTATTCTGTCAGAGAATGGGATTCTCTGCTGTCAGCATTGTGGCGATAGGTAAGAAGCCATGGCATCCCAGATTTATCCTGTGACTGTTATGTGGCCTCCCACAACATCCCATCCACTAGTGAAGATCACTGCCCTGTTCTGTGAGTTGGAATCTTCTGACACCTGTGAGGACCCAGGTCATTCAGGCAGCAATCTGGGATGCCATGGCTTCTTACCTATCGCCACAATGCTGACAGCAGAGAATCCCATTCTCTGACAGAATAAATCAATCTCTGGTATCACGCTATGGTCCTTGTTTCTCTCTTACATTCCGGTTAACATCGCGATTCAATTGAGAAACACCGCAGTGACAGTACAGAGGGTCAGGAGGGAGACCTTAAATCCCCGCGCACAGAGTGACCCACATAGCGGTCATAACACATGGTAAGGAGACTACAATACCTCACCTGGGTGCATTTTCATGGTGGATCGGTTTCATTCTATTCCCACCCCACACATATGGATGACTAATTGGACTTTCCTTTGGAACTTCTTTTCTTGATTGATTGATTGGACACCATTTAAGGACCTTTTTTTTCACCATATAATTCTTCAACACACTTACACTGTTCACGTATTGCACGAGTTGTTTTTTGTGTTAATTTACTTATACATAACCTTTGTTGTTTATGTCAATTTTGAGTTTAATCTGCAACCACTGAACCTAGCTCTTTCAATCATCCAGCGCCGTATCCACTTTTTCTATATTTCTGTTTAATTTTTTGTATCACAAATTATTGATACTGGCAGCTCCTATATTAATACCAAGTATTATTCTATAGTTCACTCTTTTTAGTTCTGTCTAGCGCAGTGTTTCCATCCGGAATTTTTTTTTAATTCATATAAAATAACAAGCCACACAATTGTGAGTGTCCATTATTTTTATTTTTTTCATTCTCTAAAATCAAGAAACATTTTTTGAGCATTTATATACATGTTCTTGGGATTCGAAAACAGGTACAATTCTTTTTTATTTTTTCCTGGTGATTCATATAAACATTTAAAATCAAGTTTTATTTATTTTTTTATTTTCTGGTGATTCATAAACATTTAAAATCAATTTTTTTTATTTTTTTTTATTTGTTATTTAAAAAAATTAAAACAATTGTGTTTGTTCCTAAAATTAACAAAAACGTAAAAAACAATTACATCTAAAACACTTTAAACCCTACCCAAAACATCCAATACATTTTGAGCTGGAGTTCCACCCTTTTCGAATTTTCTTTGATTTGTCTGGATGCTAGCTGGATGTCCTCAATTTGTTCCCTGCAGGACCAGATTTCACGAATGAGGAGCCAGCACGAATGAGGAGCCAGCACAACTTGCTCCTGAAATGTGCGACCAAACCATGTATTAAAAAAAGTTATCCTACACCTACATTACCTGTGTATCTGTGTTATCTGTTACTTTACCAGATGTGGTGGCAAGTTCCCCTTCATCAAGATCCCTCGGGGGTGTGGCTTGTGAACTTGCGTCCTGCCTTGATGCTTCCTTGCGCCCTACGAAATTGAAGAAAGGGAAACCAGAAAGGTAAAAAAGATTAGAGGGATGAAAGATAATTCAAAATACAACTACAGAGTCCACATGTGTATAATCCACTGCTGAGCACACTCTCCTTTTTCTGCATATTGTTCCTATTAATTATTACCATCTACTAGGTACACATCTACATTAAAATACCACAATTGATGTCACATTAAAAAGAAAATGTCACAAGTTTCATGTTTGTGAGCACAATAACTGGTCGTAGGAGTCGTCGTAGGTTCAAACTGCAATCATACAAATACGTTATTTTTCTCGGATACAGTGTTTGCACTCAGATTTGTCCACGCGAACTAGGCATGAAGATCGTCGCTTATTATTTCAAAAATCGGCGATTGAACGACAACTCCTACAACCAATTAGTGTGACCACAAACATACAGTACAACCTGAAAGAAGAAGCACATGGCACAAAGAACAAACACCAAAAATGAGGCCACATAAAAATTACTTACTTTTTGATCGAATCAGTCTTTGGATTCGCTGCAGTTGCTCTGGCTCTCTTTTCTTCAGGTCTGACCAGCTCTTTCCGAGTTGTTCTTTACTCCTGCGTTGTCCAAATTTCTCCCTGAGCCTCCTAATGACTTTCTCCATAATGTCCGCCTTCACCTTATTGGAAAGCAGGTAAGGGCCGTGCTTCCCATCATAGTCATCATTCATTAAGATGGTCACCATCTCCTGGAAGGCCATGTTTAAGGCCTTGTACCTCCGCCTGGAGGTTCCTCTTGTCTGGCCCTGGCCTGCCTCATGGCTTGAGCTTACCATATTTTATGTCCTGTCTTGTTCCTCCATAAATCACACCCACAAAAAAGAGAAAGGGGCGTGGAAAGGATGAGACCGAGCATCAGGGGCAGGGTCTGGTGCGTAGCGTCACACGTGCGCAGTGTTTAAAGGGATCCAACGTCATTGAAAGCGACGTTCACAGTCTGCGGAAGAAGGCGGAAGTCACGATCGCATTAAACGACAGTATGTAACTGTATTTTGGACATTAATATTAGTGAACAGTGGATGATTTTGTGTGCTATATAAGATATGGTGTTAAAGCTTAGTAGTAGGAGTGGCTTCACTGACATTAGGTTTTTGTTTTCCATTTTACATGCAGAAATTATAGAGGCCTTCAAGGAACAAGAATTCTTTTCAGAATTTATCCAAAGATGGAGGGACCTGCCAGTGCTCTGGCAAACAAAAAACAAACAAAATAAAAACAAACAGACCAGGAAGAAAGCAATGGAGACCATGCTTGAATTTGTTAAGACAAGGGTCCCCAATGCAACAACTGACAGTGTCGAGACAAAAATTAATCGATTAGGGGCACCTACAGGACCCAACGGTCACTAGTCCAGGCCTCAATAAGATCTGGTGCTGCAGCTGAGTCCATATATAAGCCCAACCTGTGGTACTATAATCAGCTGCAGTTCCTGGATGACCACATAGAATCCCGGACATCCCTGTCTACCCTTCCCCCAAGGAATCGGGCCCGTTTTCCCTGCAGTCAGTCCTCCCTGCAGGCAAGAGCAGGCAACCTCGGAGGAAGAGCCCGAGTTCCTGGAGGACCCAGATATTGCATTTTACTAACAATTTATGAATGTATAATAATGGTGACAAATTTATGTTACAAGTGTTGAAAATTCTATATGATTGCAGCAAAAATTAGGAACATGTCACTAGACAATAGTCGCAAAACAGAATGGGGACAGAATCCATAAATGCACAGGTCATAATGATTGTGTGTAATTTTCTGGTACGCCACTAGGGGGGTAAACAATACACCTGGAAGGGGTCGCAGATGATAAACACCCTTTTTGGTAATTAACATTTTGTCCACCCAAAAAAAAAAAAAATTCCCTCCATTTCTAGTTGGGGGAAAGGCCCCCTACTGAGCAATTTCAGCCAGCATCAACCCCCCCCCCCACCTCCAGGGGGCACAGATCTGTAGCTGTGTAAGGGGCCACATAATTATGGATGTGTGCCCTGTGTGTAATCTATTTTTGCAGTAAATTAGCATATGTCAGGATTTTAAAAATGGGCGTGATTAATGAGGACAACAAATTAATTATGTCCTTTTTAATACACAGACAGAGCAAAGCCAGGAGGAGGCAGGCCCCAGTGGGAGACAGGAGTCACGCCGACAAGATTGCATCTCCCAGATCCCTCCTCTCCGCACTCCCACAAAAAGGGCCAGGAGACTGATCCAAATGGAGGAGGAGACCCAGGCCATGCTCCGTGAAGAAACTGCGGCCATCAGAGAGCAACCCACTGAAGAGGGATTCGGAGCGCTCATTGCAGCCAAGCTCCAAAAGCTGGAGCCGGGCCAGCGTGTGCGCTGCAAATTGCTCATCTTCAAGGCCATAAGCATGGCCACACTGGGCAAGCTCAATGACGACATTGACATTGGGCTGATTGGCACTCCTGTCCTTTCTGCTCCTTCTCCTCCTCCTGCTCTGGCTCCTGCCACAACCTTGGCTCCAGGAACCCAGCCCCTGATGACTCGGACTACAGGGAAGGCTGCAGGGAAGACTGCAGGGAAGGTTGCAGGGAAGAAGAAGTGATGAGATGGTGCCCCTAATCAAATTAATTTTTGCTTGACAGACTTCATTGTTGGTTTGGTGGACCATTGTCTTTACAAATTCAAGCAGGGTCTCCTTTGCTTTCTTCCTGGCTTCTTTGTTTTTATTTTGTTTCTATTTTTGTTTGCCAGATGTGTATAATTTTGTTTTAATGCTTTTATACATGAATAAATGTCTTGTCTGTGGGCAAAATTTGTACATGTGTATTTTTAACAATATATAGAGATCGTTTAGTGAGTAGGCAGACACATTAAAAAAAAAAAAAATCAACATTAACAAGGGACAACAATCTCCTTGTGGGTATATATATATATATATATATATATATATATATATATATATATATATATATATATATATTGTTGGGGTCACTTCACACACTCCAAAATCAACCACAAATCAAATTTTGGTAAACATTAAAAAAAAAATTATACACCAAAAAAAAAAAAATTAGGGAGATGATGTGCATAAAAAAAAAAGAAAATAAATAAATAACTAACTAATAAAGTAAAAGGGTAAACAGAGCTATGTAACAAGATGAGCCACAACAAAAAAGGAGTTTAACATTTAAATGCATTGGTTAAAATGCAGCGCATTCTTTTCCTTAATTACTTTTAAAAAGAAACAAATGTGCTTAATCCATTCTGAACAGTAGTTTTACCAGAACAAGCGCTCCCGGATGAGAAATTGCTTCTGAGCATGCGCGGGTAGAAATTGTAGTTTTCAACATCGTTTTGCCCACACACCATCACTTTTTATAACACAAAAAACAACGTTTTGAAAAACGACACAAAAAATTCAAGCATGTTCGAATTTTTTTTTGGTTGTTTTTTTGGAGACATAAAACTATGTTTTGCCCACACACGGTCATTTTAAATGACGTTTTTGTGAAAACATCGTTTTTTTTTCCCATCACAAAAAGTGATCGTGTGTACGGCATCAGATTCTCCTATGTCTAAAATCATCCTATGACCACTAGGGCCATAGGATGAATGGAAGAATATCTTGGACTACCTGAGATAGTATTATTAGGTATGGATTATCCACATTATATTCTGAGATATCTGTAGGGCTATTTTAAGTTTGTTAATTCTGAGCTCAAAGGGTTATTTGTAGTGACTCTTTCACTGCTAAATTCTAATGTCTTCTCCAGCTAATTGACTCTCTTTTGTGTATTGTACTACAAGGAGAATAAGGGGGGATATGATCAACATGTACAAATATATAAGAGGTCCATATAGTGAACTTGGTGTTGTTATTCACTTTAAGGTCAACACTGAGGACAAGGGGGCACTCTTTACGTCTGGAGGAAAAGAGATTTCACCTCCGAATACGGAAAGGTTTTTTCACAGTAAGAGCTGTGAAAATGTGGAACAGACTCCCTCCAGAGGTGGTTCTGGCCAGCCCAGTAGATTGCTTCAAGAGAGGCCTGGATTCTTTCCTAAATGCACATAATATAACCGAGTACTAAGTTTTGTAGGTAAAGTTGATCCAGGGTAAATACGATTGCCTCTCGGGGGATCAGGAAGGAATTTTTTCCCCTCCAGTAGAAAATTGGATCATGCTCTGCTGGGGTTTTTTGCCTTCCGCTGGATCAACTGTGGGCATGGAGTTGGGTGTATGGGATGTACTGTGTTTTATTTTGTTTGTTTATTTTTTTTATGATTGAACTGGATGGACTTGTGTCTTTTTTCAACCTGACTAACTATGTAAGTTTGCAGTCTGTCAGGTGTATTGAATTAGCATGTCAATTATGGTCAGGGGAACTTGTCAAGCTTTGTGGTGCAGAAATGTCTAGATACCGATAAGATTATCTGTGATTGTGTATTATTCCAAAGGTTAATTGAATTCTATTATCTAAAGGAATGTGACTTCTTTAGACTGGTGCCAAAGTGTCTACCTTGAAGCCCCCCTGTGTAAAGAGGGGGCGGAGAGTTCCATTGTTTCATTTGATTTACAAGCTTGTAACTAGATATAAACCAGCAGAATGTACCATTAAAGTATTCCATACTTACACAACGAGACAAGACTTGTATGTGTGCTGTTTCAAGGCAGCTAAAATATCTGGTATTATGACTATGGGAAGCAGTATCTGACGGAAGCATTCGGTCTGGATGCGGGGACCTTCCGTGACAGTGCTTACTCCATTACGAATGGTAGTTTTACCAGAACGAGCTCTCCCGTCTCATAACTTGCTTCTGATCATGCGCAGGTTTTTTATGTCGTTAAAACCCACACACACGATCATTTTTTACAACCCGGAAAACAACATCATTTAAAACGTTGTGAAAAAATAGAGCAAGTTCGATTTTTTTTTTGTCGTTTTTCAGAACCCGAAAAATGCTCTGAAGCCCACACACGATCGTTTTAAATAACATTTTTAAAAAAAACGTTGTCTTTTTTTACAACCCAAAAAATGATCGTGTGTACACGGCATTATGTCTTTTAGTACATTTTTGTAGACATAATAACAAAAAAGACAAAATACATTCATAGAAATATACATTAACATACAAACTGACTACATTAAAGGTCTCAATACATTCCCTTTCATCATCGGTGCAAATAATATATCTACTACCACCGACCCTTGTGCTCCTCAGCTGCCCATTATACTCTTTATTCTAGTATTCCTACCATTTAAACGTTCCATACCTTCAGGAAACCATCCCCGGAGAGAAGAGAGAGAAAGAGGAAAAAGAAGGGAGAGAGAAGAAAAAAAACCCATTGGGAGAAATCTCTATTTCTCAAAGTGCATGTGACAAAAAAAAAAGGAGCCCCTGTGACGTTGAGAAATTAAGAGGGACTCACCAGTCCCATACCCTACCCTTTATTTATCGAAGTGAAAAAAGAAGAGAAGAGAAAAAAAAAGGAGAGTTCTTTATGTCTCTCTGACGTGTATATGTGTCTCTCAAAAAACATTGGTAGAAATCTTTATTTCTCTAAAGTGCATAGACTACCAATATATATATATAAAAAAAAAAAAAGAAGAACTTTTATTTCTCAATGATGTAAAAAATTTCATTTTTTTTTTTTTAATGTCATTAAAAACGATTGTGTGCGGGCTCCAGAGCATTTTTCATGACAAGAAAAATGGGCATTAAAAATTTAGAACATGCTCTATTTTTTCACGTAGTTTTTCACGTCGTAAAAAATGGTCATGTGTAGGCTTTAACGATGTGAAAAAAAAACTAGCAAGTTATGAGATGGGAGCGCTTGTTCTAGTAAAACTAGCTCGTAATGGAGATAGCACATTTGCCAGGCTGTAACAGACTGAAAAGCGCGAATCGTCTCTCAAACTTTTACTAAAACGAAATCAACAAAAGTAGCCCCAAGGGTGGAGCGATTTTTTCACGATCGTGAGGCTTAACAAGAATCAGGTTGAAAAAAACGTTTTTTCTAGACCATTAAAAATGATTGTGTGTGTACGCGCCGTAAGGCGTTCCTGAAGAACAGGATGAAAGTGATTCAGTGGCCAATCACGTCTCCTGCTCTAAACGCAATCGAACACCTATGGGGAATTCTGGAAAAACCATTTGAACATCACTCTCCATTCAGCATCCAGGCTCTAAAAGAGGTTGTTCTTGAAGAATAGAAAAAGATAGATGTTGCAATATGTCGCCAACTTGTTTGTTTATTCCATGCCTAGCAGAATTGATGCTGTCCATACAAATCATGAAGGTCATACAAAATACTAGATGTAGTCATTTTTGTTGTGGGGTGTATTCATTTTTGCATTAACCAATTTGAACGGAAGATTTTGTACTCAGTTATATTATTTACTTTACTTTCATGTAATGAGCTAAACAAATGTTCTATAAATTTTAGTTTTGTGTAAAATATATATATACACACACACATAAATTATAATATATATACACACACACATACATAAATTATAATATATATACACACACACACACATATATATATATATATACACACACATATATATACATACATACATACATACATATATACACACACACACAGACTTCTTTTAACTTAGAAATATTTTTTAATTGGGCTATTGAAGAGATATGCCGCGTACACACGATCACTTTTTGTGATGAAAAAAAAAAGGCCTTTTATCTGACGAAACAAAACAACGTTTTTCAAACTTCATTTTCAAAAAAGACATTGCATACACACCATCGTAAGGGGTTGTAAAGCTCAAAAAAATTAAAAATCCCTAAATAGCTTCCTTTACCTTAGTGCAGTCCTCCTTCAATTTATTTCTTCTGAGAAATCCTCACTTCCTGTTCTTTCTGTAACTACACACTGTAATGCAAGCCCCTCAGGCTTTCACACTGGAGAAACAGCAGCCGCAATAGTGCCTGCAATAGTGCGCTCCATTGTGAAAGGGGCCTAAAAGCTGAATTTCAACTTTCTTTTCACTAGAACTGAGTAGAATGATCAATCCCAGCCTAGATCATACATAAAGATTCTGTTCTCTACAGATCCACTGATATTCTGGGTTTAGTTGTGGCTTTGAATCATGTGATATACAACAAAAAAAAAAAACGCGCTCATGGCCATCTACAGTTGATTATAAACCAGAAAGTTTGGGAAAAGAAGTTTCAGATAAAAAGTATTAGGGAAAAAAAAAACATTTATTGTGGATAAACTCCAAATGTGTCTAAAAAGTCCGTATAGAGATAACAATGCTGTGTAAACAAATATAGGATCCGCAGACAACTACCATAAAATACAAGGGGTTAAAACCTCATAGGTTTAAAGAACATAGGCTCAAATGGGATCAGCAGAAACAGTACCTTCGGGACAGATGGTAAGATGGCAGTGGTAAGGAGATGGCAATAGTGACCTCCAACAGAGCCTGTCACCGAGCGTTCCACGTTACTGGAGTGTCCCCCTGGGGAGAGAGAACGGGATCTTCTGAGGAATCAACCGATCAGGGACAATGCACAGCTAGGTCTGGAGTGGCAGCCGCTCGTTCCGTCCGACAGGGATGACGTCACACGTCTGAGACGCCGTTCTATCGAATGGTGAAGCAGGGATGTTGTTGCTGCCCTCTGGTGGAGAAACCGTAGATTCCACGCTCACATGTAGTATGGTGAAAGTTGCCAGCGGAAAGTCGACAATAAAAATAAATGAATCTTGAGAAGTTGAACAATGGATTCAAATTTTATAAAATAGGGGAATTATGTGGTAGCCTTGATGACGCGTTTTGTGCTTCAAATCGCTTTTTCAAAGTCAAGTGTATAAGGCTCCTGTGAGGTTTAAATAGTCTAAAAGGGAGGCATTATAGGATCATGAGGGGGGGGGGTGGGTAAAAGGGAAGCAGGTGGGCATGTTCTTTGAAACCAATTTTTTTTTAACCTCTTAACAGCAGAAGTTAAATTATATATATATATATATATATATATATATATATATATATATATATATATATATATATATATATATATATATATATATATATATTATATATACACACACACACACACAATGCCATTACAAAGATAAAGTATGAAATAAAAATGTAAATAACCATAAAATAAAACTAATACCTAATGAAGAATTTTGATATAAATAAAAAATGCATGCACTCGTAGATAAGTTACAGCACTATTTATGTACTCTTTTTTGGACATATGAAGAGGTCTAAATATTACATCAGTTTAGGGCAGTGTTTTTCAACTCCAGTCCTCAAGGCACACCAACAGGTCAAGTTTTCAGGTTTTCCTTCAGATGAAATGGCTGTGGCTATTACTAAGGCAGTGAAACTGATCAAATCACCTGTGCAAAATAATGGAAAGCCTGAAAACATGACCTGTTGGTGTGCCTTGAGGACTGGAGTTGAAAAACACTGGTTTAGGAGAAGACTAAATGAGAGTGCATGTCTCGATCTCCTCGTTTAACCCTTTAGGGGCCAGCGAATTGAACATAAGACTTCCCTTTTACATAGAAGGGAAAATCTTTCGTTGGATGTTAGGGTGCCTTTGGGAATGTGTTCAATCACAAACACTTCCAAACTCCTGATGTCTTTGTTGTGTAAGTGATTGAAATGTCGTGGCACGATATGTTCGGTGCACCTTTTTTGATAAGGTGGCGATGATCGCCGATTCTGGCACACAATGCTCTTATAGTGCGGCCTACATAGAGGAGCCCACATGGACAACGTAACACATAGAGGACAAATTCAGTCGAGCATGTGATAAATTGTTTAATAGTATATTCTTTACCGGAATTCATGGTGATCTTGTCTGTGCCATGTGTTATGAACTGGCAGGTCAGACATGCTCTTTTTTTGCACTGGAATATACCCTTCCTATCATTGAAATAGGTCCTAATATCCAAAGGGGATCCTGAGGGCTTCTTCTGTATTTTGCTGGGGGCCAGAATATTTTTAATGGTTCTAGCCCTACGAAAGGTGACCTGTGGGATGGCTGGGAGTACTGGAGCAAATCTTTGGTCGAGGTGTAAAATCTCAAAATGTTTCTTAATAATATTAGTCATGTAGATATAAATCTAATAGCATGAGCGTTAATTTTGCTGTTTTCTTGGTAGTAATTTTCTTTCGGGGTGAGGTTCTATAAAAGAAGAAAAAGCTTAATTGAGAAGTTCTTTGGGGTATCCTTTTTCCTTGAACTTTTTCTGCATTAACCTGCTTTGTTCGACAAAGTCCTCACTCTTAGTACAGTTTCTTCTCAGTCTATTGAACTGGCCTTTCGGGATGTTATTTTTCCAAACTGGATGGTGGCAGCTATCAAAATGGAGATAAGAGTTTCCATTCGTAGGTTTTGCATGGTTTCTAGTTATTATCCTATTCGACTCATTTGTTAATACCAAATCCAAAAACACCAATTGATGAGGATCTAATACATGTGTTAAAGTCAGGCTGAAAGTATTGTTATTGCAGTGTGTCACGAAGGAGGTGAAGGCCTCGGGGGGTCCCACTCCAGATGAGCATGACGTACCGTCCATAGAAGACCACGTGCTCAGAGGTTTTAAAGAACATGCCCACCCGCCCTCCCCTCATGATCCTATAACGCCTCCCTTTTAGACTATTTAAACCTTACAAGAGCCTCAGACACTTGACTTTGAAAAAGCGCTTTGAAGCACGAAACGCGTTTTAAAGGCTACCACATAATTCCCCTATTTTATGAAATTTTAATCCATTGTTCAACTTCTCAAGATTCATTTATTTTTATTGTCGACTTTCCGCTGGCAACTTTCACCATACTACATGTGAGCGTGGAATCTACGGTTTCTCCACCAGAGGGCAGCAACAACATCCCTGCTTCACCATTCGATAGGAGAGTGGCGTCTCAGACGTCTGACGTCATCCCTGTCGGACAAATCAAGCGGCTGCCACTCCAGACCTAGCTGTGCATTGTCCCTGATCGGTTGATTCGTCAAAAGATCCCGTTCTCTCTCCCTACGGGGACACTCCAGTAACGTGGAACGCTCGGTGACAGGCTCTGTTGGAGGTCATTATTGCCATCTCCTTACCGCTGCCATCCTACCATCTGTCCCAAAGGTACGGTTTCTGCTATTCCCATTTGTGGATATGTTTTTTGAGGTTTTAACCTTGTATTTTATGGTAGTTGTCTGCGGATCCTTTATTTGTTTACACAGCATTGTTATCTCCATACGGACTTTTTAGACACATTTGGAGTTTATCCACAATAAATGTTTTTTTTTTTTTCTAATACTTTTAATCTGAAACTTCTTTTCCCAAACTTTCTGGTTTATAATGAACTGTAGATAGCCATAAGCACGTTTTTTTTGGTGTATGTTCTGTTCTACTGGTACTTCCGGGTACCACAATCATTGCAGCTCTGGACAATCTTTTCCACACCCTACTTATGAACAATAAGCAACGACTAATACATTAGGAATTCTACTATCCCTGTTTAAGCGCCAGTGGACTTTTTTGTGTTCATTTGTATCATGTGACACACTGTATAGCCTGCAGATAGACTCGTCCCCTTCCAAAGCCAGATACACTGTATTTGCTAACCTACCAATCATAACAATATCCCATATCTTGCTACAAATGGTACTCTTTGTGGTAACATCAGGGGTCTATTTGACCCCTAATGTCTCTTCTGTCCTCTCTTCCAGCCACTCAAACAAACACAGACTGTGCTTGATCAACCGTTTACTTACCTGTACAGCTAGAATTTTGAAAGCGATGTACCGGTAAATGCTCAGAGCCGATAGCTCTGGATTCATACTATGCAGTACTGGGAAGTGATCAGAGACGAGTGCTTCCAGGTTCACACCTTGCAGTGACTGGATATCCCCAATGCACAAAGCCCCTTGACAGGAACCTGCTATACATAATAGCACAAGCTCATGACTGCTATTGCAAACTTGTTTGTATGGGGTATAAGCTGTACGCAGCCTATTGCATTAGTGCGTGCACCCCAAAGTTCAAGCACACGTCTTTCAGGACATGGAATGAATAAATTAAATATGTAAACATCAATGGAAATATAGTCCATAAAGTGATCCAAAAAAAAAAAAAAGTGTCACAACTGTAAATCTCAGTGACTCCCTTGTTGGAAGCGATTCTGTCCTCCAGTGTTCAATCCAATCAGTAAATGGCTAGTAATACTATAAGCCAGCAACTGAGCATCTGAACAATCTCCTGATTCAATCCACAATGCTTTACTGCAGGTTGTCCTCTGAGTATCTCATACAGGTCCTACATAGGTATAAAATGGAAAGAGGTAGGATCCCATAGTGTGATAATGTATTTAAAAACACTTTATTAAAACAGTGAAATAACAGACTCACATTTGTGTCCCGCTTGACACTAGGGAATCAGTTCTTTGTATTGTTGTCAATCATCACCCTTGTACTAAACAACAATACCAAAAGCTGATTCCCTAGTGTCTGGGTGTTTGAAAACCTACCAATCATATCAATATCCGTTTATATGGCTGCATAGTTGTACTTTGCAGAATATATATATACATATATACACACTGCGATTCTGTACTTGCCAAATATGCTGCAGAAATCTCCCACCACTGTCTGGCTGCATCCATTGTAACCACTTGCAGACCGCCTGCAGTCGTATGTCTTTGACATAGAATTCCTGGGGTTATGGCCAGAGATAGCTGCCATAACCCCCGGTATCATCTTCAACAGTGGACGGTCTTCTTTCAGATAAAAAGTTGTCTCTAGGGCGCATTTGCCGCAAGATCACTTTTTATCAGGGGTGGGAGAGGCCCCCCTTTAGCCGCACTACGTTGTCTCCAACGTTTACCGGACCCGCCGGTACAATTGAATCTCCCCTATAAGGCTGGATGCCAAGTGAGAAAGATGGCCCCCACTCACCTCCATAACATTTAATGACAGAAGCAACGTCAAACATCACTTCTGCCCAATGGTCTTAAAAGGGGATTTTATTTTATTTTTTACAAAAAATACATTTATTCATCTTTTTTATTTTGTTATTGCATTCAAAGTGTAAATGTGTGATCTGAGGTATTTTTTACCCTAGATCTCATATTTAGGAGATCCCGTCATGTTTTTTTTTGTATTACAAGGGGTGTTTAAATTCCTTTAATAGAAATAAAAGTGACCCCAAAAGTGTAAAAAAATAAAAAAAGTTGCGCGCAGAAGTGGACGCATACGTAAGTCACACCCGCATATGAAAACAGTGTTCAAGCCACACGTGAGGTATCGCCGCGATCGTTAGAGTGAGAGCAATAATTTTAGCACTAGACCTCTGTAATTTAAAACTGGTAAACTGTAGACATTTTAAACATCACCTATGGAGATTTTAACCACTTAAGCCCCGGACCAGGCCCCTTTTTGCAAATTGGCACTGCGTCACTTTAAGGGTCCTTTCACACGGAGCGGACCGTTTTTGATCCGCCCCGTGTGTGTGTCCGTCTGTAAATCCCCGCTGAGCTGTCGGACAGGGCAGTCCCCGCACACTGTGCAGAGACCGCCCTGTCTCTCCTCCGCTCTCCCCTATGGGGAATCGGATGAATACAGACCATGTTCGGAGACTAACTATACCTCTCTGTCTGGGGTTCTCGGCTCGATTGGATAGATTGATAGTAGCACAGCCATTGGCTCCCACTGCTGTCATTAAAAATCAATGACGCGGCACAAATGCTGGACTCGGGAGCGCACCCGCAAAACGAACTGCACAGTGGAGGCAAGTATGATATGTTTGCAATTTAAAAAAATAAAATAAAAATGTGGGCAGCTAAAGCTGCTGCCTGTTTACTTCCTGGATTTACAGACACACAGAGGCGCACATCCAGCTCTGGAGCTCTCATTGGTCCTCTTATAACTCACCCCCTCTCCCTTCCTGGCAAACTCTCAGGAGAGTGAGAGAGAGAGCTGTGCTCGATTTTATAAGCCTAGGATTTTTACCAGACAAGAAACAGGAAGTGGGTTATATAAGGTATTTAATGGCAGAAAAAAGTAGTTTACTACCCAAAGTTAAAACAAGGGCAGAGGATTTAATGGATGGAAAGATTAAAAAAAATTACGGAAGTTCTGCTTTAACTGGTTATATTGCAACTAAAGGCTCCTGTATTGCTGTCTAAACAAGTACCCAATCCAGTTACTATGTAGTACACACAAAGTAAGGATAAAACTTCAGTTACTGTCCCTGACTGAGCCAAATCCTTCTTCATTCATGTCTCACATGATCTCCCTCCCAGACACTGAAGATCACAGTGGGAGGGTTTCAGCAATAGAGACATGGCCGTCATCCAGAAAGCCGTGAGCAGGGCTTTGCGTGGCAACATGTTGATTGGCAAGCTATAGGCTTACAAATCCACAGTGGTAATGCTGATAACCACACTCCATCATTTTCTCATCTGCAAAGCCTGCATGACAGTTGTAACTTTGAATTTAGCCCACAGTTCTACTTGAAAAGCATAACAAAATGTTGCTATCCTTACAAAGAGGTCACTTCTGTGACGTACATCATTTGTGTTGGCTGCTCTTGATTTTCAGAGACAAGTTTGGATTTTAAAGAAATACCTTTGAAAGTTTCTGTCAATGAAATAAGTCCTTTATGCCTTTATGTGTCAATATTATTTTATCGTTAGTTGATTGTTTTCAAAAGGTAGCAAACCACATATAAAGCAACCCAGGACCCGCCACATGGCACACAAGAGGTGGTCACAGCAACAATGGCCTTAATATTTGAAAAAGTTTAGCAGCTGTACATACAGCAGAACGTAAAAAAAAAAAAAAATATATACTTGACACATTCATTAGAAGAGAATATTAAGTGGATTGAGAAACTTTTTTTTATTCTTGTAACACATTAACCACTTGAGAGCCGCGCTATAGACGAAAGACGTCCACAGCGCGGCTCTGAACTGCTGGATGGACATCCCTGGGTGTCCTTTTATGAGCATTCCCCGAATGCGCCGCTGTTGGCATGCAGCGGGGAAACACTGTGCCCGACGCATCGCTGAGGAACCGATTTGCGTGCCTGGTGGCCGCCAGGTACCAGCAATCGGCGGTGACAGCAGGGACATGGAGCTCTCCCTGTCAGGGAGAGAGGAGACCGATGCTGTGTCCCTTGTATATAGGGACACAGCATCGGTCACCTCCCCCCAGTCAGTCCCCATCAACACACAGTTAGAACACACCCAGGGAATACATTTAAGCCCTTCCTCACCCCCTAGTGTTAACCCCTTCCCTGCCAGTCACATTTATACAGTAATTAGTGCATTTTTATAGCACGGATCGCTATAGACGCTATAACTTTTGCGCAAACCAATAAATATACGCTTATGACGATTGTAGAAGAATACGTATTGGCCTAAACCGAGGAAAAAAAGCTTTAAAAAAAAATTGGGATATTATTATAACAAAGTTAAAATTCGTGTTTTTTTTTTCAAATTTTTCTGTATTTTTTTTGTTTATATTTAAAAAAAAAAAAAATTGCAGAGATCATCACATGCCACCAAAAGAAAGCTCTATTTCTGGGGAAAAAATGAAAATAAAAATATAATTTGGGTACAGTGTTGTACGACCTCACAATTGTCATTCAAAATGTGTCAGCGCTGAAAGCTGAAAATTGGTCTGGGCAGGAAGGGGGGGTTCAAGTGCCCAGTAATAAAGTGGTTGAACATATATATTTCCCAAAAGAATAAACAGGCAACAGATGGAGTACAAACCAGTGATTTAAAAAAAAAAAAAAAAAAAAGACTATATAGTAATTATGAAAAAGCCATTAAAATATTGAACGATTGATCACAGTACATTGCTTGCTGTTATGTATAGAGAACATGGTTTAAAGAGTGGAAACATCTATGGAATTGAATCAGACTCCAGAAAATTCTACCCAGTCTTGCACGGTCGCAGAAAACTTGGCTGCACATCAGCGTTGTTCGTGCTGAAAGAACACATCAATTGCAATTACACAAATTATTTTATAGCATGTTACAGAAGGTCGCAGCAAGATGCCAGACAGACATTCCGTATAAAAAGGTCTGGAGACTATTTAACAACAGTGACATCTAGTGCTGAAGTATTCAACAGCAGTCTGTACTTTTAAAGTTCAGATGGGCGTCAGCCCATCCAAGTTAATCATTAACCAAGCCCTGGACCAGGCCACTTTTTGTGAATTCTCTTTAACCGTCAATCGCGCGGTCATGCAACGTGGCTCCCAAACAAAATTGACGTCCTCTCCTCCTTTGAAAAATTAAAAAAAAAAAAATTTTTACTTTTTGATAAAATATACACACACACACATATAAAAGTTTAATACGTATTCTACATATTCTTGGTAAAAAAAAAAATTTACAATAAGCGTTTATTGATTAGTTTGCGCAAAAGTTATAGGCCTAGATTCACAAAGCGATTATATGTTGTTAGACAGGAGTATTTATACGAGCGTTTTTACGCTATATATACCTGCGTGCTAAATTTCGACTTTATTATATATATCTACGCTGCCTGAAAATTGCGGCCACTACTTCCTGTTGTTTTTCATCATATAATATATCCACAAAATTTCGCTCTTCAAACGCAATCTCTTACGGCACCTTTAGTCATCTTTTTTTTCCGTTTCACACAGCTTTTTGCTGGTCTAATATTAGACAGCCCATGTTAAGTATGGCCGTCGTTCGTCGAATTTCAACGTTTTTCGATTTCTTTTATTATTTTTAACGTAAGTCGTCCGAATGTTCGTACGCCGCTACTATGACGTCACGACGTGATTTCGCGCAATGCACGGCGGGAAATTCCTGAACAGAGCATGCGCAGTTCGATCGTCGCGGGGACGCGCTTAAAAATGCTTCAAAAATTGCGCGGCGGAAAAAAAAAATACAAAGCGTAACGCGCTGAATTCGGCGTAGTCTGGTGATAGACGGCAGCGTAGCGTATTTTTACGCAGCGGAAGAAAATGTGAATCTGCCCCATAGCGTCTACAAATTAGGGGATAGTTTTATGGCATTTGTATTAAGATTTTTTTTTTTGTACGAGTAATGGCGGCGATCAGTGATTTTTATCGTGACTGCGACGCTATAAAAATGCACTGATTACTGTAAAAATGACACTGGCAGTGAAGGGGTTAACCAGTAGGGAGCGCTGAAGGGTTAAAGTGCGTCCTGGGGAGTGCTTCTAACTGTAGGGGGGAATGGGCTGTGTGTCACAAGACACTGATCTCCTGATCACTGCTCCCGATTACAGGGAGCAGTGATCAGTGTCCTGTCACTAGGAAGAATGGGGAAATGCTTGTTTACATCAGCATTTCCCCGTTCTTCCTCTTCGTGAGATGATCGCGGGTATCCCCACAGACATCGAGTCGGCTGAACCCGTGGTCGGCTGAACCCGTGGTCGGACTCACTGAGCTTGCGGCGGCGCGAGCGTCCCCACAATGCCACATCTTATACAATATATATATATATCAAAACAGTATTTTCACGGCCTACAATACACTCCTCAGCGCCCGACAGCACCCTTTAAGGAAAAAATAGAGCACACTATATACCTCTAAACCGAGATATATAAATATGTATATACAACAGCAGCTGTTTGAATGCTTTTTGTTATCTTTGACACATTTTCTAAGTCCAAAATAAGTCATTAGGTAATAAATGCAAAACAGCGCTAAAGATGGATATAGGTGTTGCCGAACACGTAGTTAATATCCTGAATGGTTTTAAGGACCACAATGTGTCCCTTCATTTTAAACTTTTCCACAATAAAAATCCAGGGGTTCTAAAATTTTGGGGGATTGACCATCTTAAACCTACATGGAGGGGCTCTAATCTGGTACGGGACCTCTCGAAAAGAGAGACCGAGTGGATTTTTTCTGTGGATACTCTGTCCCCCAGAGGCCTGAATGTAGATTTAGATATAAATTGCTTCATTAGTGATTTTTAATTCAATTTTCTCTAATTTATTTACATTGAGGAAGTATCCACTAAAACACGTTTTTTGCTATCAAGACTGTCAGTAACAGTTATTTTTTCAAAAAAGATTATTATTTATATAATTTCTTTTAAAGTAATGGTCATTTTTTAAATAAGCGTGGTTTGCATATATGACCACCATTGATATACTGTGTAGTAATGATGTCTAAATGGTTGCTATTATAAGTATATTAGATATTATGTATATTGCAAGATTACATATATGTCTGTTTTATTTTTTAATTATTGTCTTTAGGCTGTTTGTCTAAGCAATTTTAAAATTTATATTATTTGTATTTATTTTATATTTAATATGTTTTGTTACTAATGATTGTATGGTGGATAGCCATTATAATTATGTAAACGTATATTTATTTAAATAGATGAAGGGTGAGTCTCTCTAGCATTGTTCATTGGGCTGAGACAAAAAGTCCGGTCTAATAAGAAAAAACATGATGTTTTTTTAGTGCATATAGAAACCTCCCTATACTTGCTATGCTTAAGCCTAGAAGCGAGTACAATGTAAACACGGAGTGACGTGACGTGCACCATTAGGAACGCCTCCGTGCTTGCATTGTCTTTGATTGGCTGCCGAGAATCCTGATACGGCAATCTCGATTGGCCGTTGAAGGGCTCCATACACCGCTTCTGATTGGTTAGCATACAGGAATTCCGATTGGCCGCCGAATGACTGCAAACAGCGGTTCCGATTGGCTGGTGTTAGTGGAGGTTTGTTACTAATTTCACGGCGTTGCATGTGCAGCTACACTCTCCGTTGAAGTCATATACTGACGAAACTAGTCAGAGTGATAGCTGCATGCTGCGCCTGGTATGTTATCCACGCCACACTGAAGGAACCAGGAAGAGACAATCTGCTGGATGACCTCGCGGTGATCGCGTTGAGGACGCTATCCTGTACAAAAGTGACTGGTGATGTGATATTTACACTGTTCATTGCAATTGTTTTTTCTGTACGTAGGATTCTTGGGATACTTGCTGGAAAGGTTTTTTTTATTAAATTGAGTTACACTATGTTTGCTTCCTCTTTTTGTTTATTATCCCACCCATATGAGGCCGATTCCTTGCAAGTGATCCCCATTAGATGGAAATCCGATCAGTGACCTACTATTCATATATGAAGTGCCTGATAATATTGTATGTCTGGTGAGTTTGAACCCCTGCAGGGATTTTGATTCCAACACGTGGTGGATTGAGAGTGGGCAGGCTGGTGCATGCTTCCTTTTTCCCTATCTGTCACTATTCTTGGATAACGCACAGACTTTGGTTGTTTTTTAACATCAAGATTTTCCATCCTTTTGCCTGCTATATGGTGGAGTTTGACACCTATATCCATCTTTAGCGCTGTTTTGCATTTATTACCTAATGACTTATTTTGGACTTTGAATGCTTTTTATATATATATATATATATACACACACATATATACACACATACACATATATACACACACACACACGTTGATCTGCCCACAGGAGGCATTGTGTCAACATATATATGCGTGACCTGATCGTTAAAACGGTTAAAAGGTGGGTTGTATCACCTATTGGCCTATTTCATCTCTCAGTGACTTAAAGCCGAACCTCAAGGAAAGTTCCCTCTTGCAGTGGGGCTACTCTCGCATGCAAGGGTTAAGTGCTTTGAGGTGAAGGGGACAAGAAAAGCAGTTCTAATTTCTGATCGCTGCTCCCCCAGCAGGCAGCTCTCCCCTCAGAGTGGAATGTCACTCTGTGCCCTCACATCCAATGTAGGGCCATGGGTCCTGTATCAGGCTTGATGTCAGGACCCAGTGGCGGCTGGTGCTCAACATTTTTTGGGGGAGGCGCAAACAAACGAAAAACAAACATCAATTGCAGGCTCACTGTGCCCATCAAAACGCAGCCACTGTGGCATGCCATCAATTGTCGTCACTGTGGCATGACATCAAACGCAGCCACTGTGCCGTGCCATCAAAACGCAGCCACTGTGCCATCAAATATTACTACTGTGCCCATCAATTGCCACCAGTTTTCCCCCCTCAAAAAACGCCAGATTGCTGCCCCCGGTCCCCCAGCACTTACCTTTCTCGGGTCAGCCATCCTCCCTCAATGTCTTCTCCCGAGTCCCATCCTCGATGTGACTTCAGCCAATCAGGTTACTGGTAACCAGGCCCAGTGAACCCGATTGGCTGAGACGAGTGTCAGTGTTAACCAGGGAATGCACACCACCTGCGTTCCCTGGTTAATCATATGGAAGCCAATTACAGCTCTGATAGACACTTCCAAACACCAACCAACGAATGCTATTCAGATGGCTGGTGCTCACCAGAGGGCAGGCCATCTAAAATAGTGGGCAGCAGCGGCCATAATAAATAGAGATTCATGCAATGCATTGATCTATGTAATGTACACTTGAGTGACGCCCACTACGGACGCACCTTCGCTGTCAGGACCTGCGGATTCCGGAATGTAAGAGTGAAGGGACTACAACGTCAGGTCTGGCAGCATGGAGGAGCCTGTGGGAACGGAGGATCAGGCAAGTAAAATTATTTTCCATTGTCCCCTAGATATAAATGGGGACTTAACCCTTGCAGTGCATGGACATTTCCATTGCAAGGGAACATTTTTACTTATCCCAGAATTTAGCTTTACATTTTTTTGGTTTTAAAAATTGATCCACATTGCTGGTTATAGGACAGAAGAATACAACAGCACAGCAAAAGGGAATCCCCCATCCACATCGAATGAGGAAATTTAGTAATTTTCTTTTATTCAACCTACTGATGCTCAGCCTTACTTTATCACATGGGCTTCTGCTAGTGATCTGTCACAGTTTTCTGCCCAGGATTAACCACTTCAGCCCCAGAAGAATTTTCCCACCTTCCTGACCAGAGCGCTTTTTTTCGATTCGGCACTGCGTCGCTTTAACTGTCATGCGACGTGTCTCCCAAACAAAATTGAATTGCCGTTTTTCCCCCACAAATTGAGCTTTTTTTTTTACCAAAAATATCGAAATAAGAGTATATTGATTGGTTTGCGCAAAAGTTATAGCATCTACAAAGGGATAATTTTATGGCATGTTTATTATTTTTTATTATGTCCTAGTAGTAACCATTTCTGTGCCATTCACCTTTAAAATCAAGCTGAACAAGCCGTGAATATCACTTTTATTACTTATGAGGTGTTCAATATCGATATATACCGTTGCAGATTGCTGGATATCATCTTAGTACCCACTGCCTCTGTGTGTTTAGAACCTACAGGCACTTACCATTACCTGAGATTCCAGACTGGATGAGGACTTACTGTGGTTTTTGTTACAGGACTAACAGCGGGGCTCAAATTTCATTAATCAGACTTTACATTCATGCCCCAGGTGCAGCCGTCTGTCAGATTGCACTGCATTCACCCATAGTGGCTTTAAGGTGCAGTGTCCTCCGCTCAGGTGTGAATGGGGCCTAAAGGTTCAAAATAGCGGCAACTTCACCTACAACTCCAATGTCTGCCCTTCAGCATATTGACAGGTCCCAGAACCTTCACAATGGTGTTGGTGGCAATTTTGGTTCCTCTCTGGGAGAATGGGATCTGTGTGGTATTTTATCTGGATGATATATTAATCCCATCAAGAAGAGAGTCCTGGAGAACCACCTGCGAAAGTGATTGACACACTGACCAGATACGGATGGCTAATCAATTATACAAAAAACAGACGACTTCTTCCTCCACAGAGAAGTGCGATGTCGCTTCTACTAGAGATAACCCTAATGATCGTTGAGGAAGCAAAAAGAGCACTGGCACGCAGGTCCATGTCAGCATTGGAATGTCAAAGTCTCCTGGGACTCTTCTCCTTGTGCAGCCCGATGGTAAAGTGGGTCCGGCAGGATCACCACAGTTTTCAACAGGGCTTTCTCTCCTAGTGGAGAAGAGCCCTGTCTCAGAGGATTCTGATCACACTAGCAATGAAGTCCAACCTGTAATGGACAAGACCACCCAATCTTCAAAATCACTGCCATCTTGGCCCCATCTCTTGGATCATGCTTACATCTGATGCAAGTCGGATAGGTTGGGGCACCCCGAACAGATCAGTTGATTCAAAAGGAGATGGCAGTTCAACACAGAGGGCGAAGTCACCAAAATTCTAGAATGGAGGGTGGCCTGTTGTAAATCGCACTTGGCACCTCTTTTCAGAGGCAAGTTAATCCTGATACAAATGGACAACAGAGCAGCAATAGCCTATGTCCAGAACCAGGGGGGGGGGGGAATATTGCCAATCTCCGAGCATCTTACATTCTAGCTCTCGAAAATCAACTGGAGGATTGCCCGTCAAAAGAGTTCACCAACAAGTGGTCTCTGGACCAAGGTGTTTTCCGGTGGATTTGTCATTAATCTTTACTTCCCTCACTGAACACCAAGACACCTCAATTTTTCACAAGATATCATGCCCAGTAATCATTATCAGGAGTGGATGCCCTGGTCCAACCATGAACTTTCCAGATGGGATATGCGTTCCTTCCAGTTCAACCAATTCTGAGATTCCTTTGGCGCCTAATAGAGGACGACGTGACCATCCTGGCAGTAATTCCTTACTGGTCGAAAAGACCTTGGTTCACACTCTTGACCCAGCTATCTCTTTGCAACCCCTTAGTTCTCCAAAAAACACACAACCTACTTATACTGGGGGAAATTCATTCATCCACATCTAGAGATTATGGATTTGAGGGCTTGGAAACTAAGCGGAAACTATTTGTCGTGCAGCAATTTGGTCTTTTACCACCTTCATAGCTCATTATAGCCTTTCCTTGCCTGGTGCCTATCCATAGCAGCATACACCCTCCTCAGATTTTGGAGACCAGTTAAAAGAACGGCGTGGGAATATTTTATAGAAGTAAAGTGGTCCTGTGGGTTGGTTGGTTGTGGGCAGAGCAACCCACCATGTGGATGCTGCCATAGATCGGCACCAAGGAAAGTATTAAATTTAACATTATATCCACAATGCAACGTTTTTGTTTCCCTTTAAAAAAAATAATAACTGTTTTAATCTTTCCAGCATGTGTTTGTTTACAACTATAATTAAATGAGAATATAGGACTATATTATAATAATGTAGAATGGTACCGAGTTTGCATTAGAATATAGTATATGCAAATATTTACCATAGCATACCTCAGTATGGAGTATACAAAGAATCACACTTACCTGTGAGTGTGAACCACTATGTACATCTTTTCAATGTAGCACATATACAGGACATCCAATAATGTACAATCAGAGTTGAAGCATAGCCAGTGTGTAAATGAACAGTGAAGTGTCAGGTAACCAATGGGGATCTTGCATATATACATTTATATTGAACACAGACGCTATTCAGCTTTGTGTACATTAGTTTACGGCAATGGATGTACAGACATGCCACATGTGTCAAAACTTCATCTGAAAATGTACGTTTTTTACTCTGTCACAGGAATCGGACTAGTGTTAAACACTATGTAATGTATGTCTTGATAGAAACCTTATCAAGAATGCAACATGTATAACTTTTTTCCCATACTGCAACATACAGATTTGAGAAAGAAATGGATAGCCATCAGCGTTATGCATTTCTGTTAAACCCACATTTCCAGAATCTATTGCTCCACCTCCACAACAAATTACCATTGCTCTGTAGCTCCTAAAAAGGACCAAAGAAAATGCATGGCTTTTCCTTCATACTTTAAAGCAGGGGTCTCAAACTGCCAGCCCTCAAGCTGTTGCGAAACGACAAGTCCCATCATGCCTCTGCTTGTGGGAGTCATGCTTGTAACCGTCAGCCTTGCAATGCCTCATGGGACTTGTATCACAACAGCTGGATGGGTGCCAGTTTGAGAACCATGCTTTAAAGGATAAGTTCACCTTTTGTAACACACCCATATTCAGGGTTTAACATGTTATAGAGGTTGACCGATATGGGGTTTTCTTTGGCCGATGCCGATATTTAGAAATTGCGGCGGCGATGGCCAATTCCGATTTATGATGCCGATTTTTTTTTTGGGCCGATATGTTAGGCCGATTCCCCCTCCCTCCTTTCATCTCATAAAATCTAACAGTTAGACCCCTTTCAGACTGGGGCGTTTTTCATTCGCTTTTGGGCTAAAAATAGCACCAGTAAAGTGCCTGCAAAACTGCTCCCCTGCAGTCTCAGTCTGAAAGCCTGAGTGCTTTCACATTGAGGTGGTGCGCTGGCAGGACGTTAAAAAAAAAAATAAGTCCTGCGAGCAGCATCTTTGGAGCGATGCATACCGCTCCTCCACCACTCCTGCCCATTGACATGAACGCCTTGTAAAGCGCTTCTGCAGTGGCACTACATGGGAGCATTTAACCCCTTAATCGGCCACTAGCTGGGATATAAAGCACCCCGCTAGCAGCCAAATATCGGCGCTAGAATGATGGCCCAGTCTAAAAGCAGCGGAGTTCTACTGCAGCTGTTGACTTTTAATATATGGACACTTACCTGTCCTGGGTGCCCGCAATGCTGGAACCCAAAGCCGATCTCTCCCTCAGGTGCTGCCGCCACCATCTTCGGTAAGGGAATCAGGAAGTGAAGCCTTACGGCATCACTTCCTGGTTCCCTACTGTGCATGCACAAGTCGCGCTGCGCGATCCCACTGGTCCTTGCTGTCTTCTGGGACCTGTGTGTCTCCCAGAAGAAAGCTGGGGGCGGATTAAGTCACCACAGTCACAAAAAAAAAAAATGTACTTTTCCCTCCGGTGACTGGCGACCATGGCTAATCTGCGATACTCGGCAGAAACCATTTGGGGTCTGAGGCGATTCGCCGCAATACTGCCAGCCATCACCAAAAAAGCCCTAAGAATTGAGCAACTTTTGAGAATCGATCGACGATTGACTGTCAAAAATTTCAGCCGTTTACCCCAGCCTAAGCACATTTCATGTGCTTTGATCAACACAAGATCGGCAGTAAAACACTGACTTGAAATCCGTGATTTCATTCTACAACACGATCTAGATTGCCTCTTCATTACAGAGAGCTTGCTCAGAGCCGACTGTAACACCATTCTAGGAGAACTGGTGCCAGAAAATTACCGTATTATAAACGGAAAACAGAATAGGGCAAAGAGGAGGAGGCCTGGCAGTAATTTGCAGGACTCATCTTGCAATCACCAAGCCAGCCCTTCAAAACCCTCTTCCATTCATGGAAACCCTTACTCTGCAACTCCAAGCAAACTCCCAGGAGACCGTCCAGATTCTACTCTGCTATAGGCCACCTGGCCCTAAATCGCAGCTTCTCCCATCATTGACTGACTTTATCTCCACCTATACCCTTAACAGAAAACACCTTTTGCTGCTCGGGGACTTCAACCTCTGGGCCAACTCCCCGCAATACCCTATTGCCGACGCCTGCATCGATCACCTTGAAGGATTAGGGCTACAACAACTAGTATGTGGGCCCACACATGCTTCAGGTCACACAATCGATCTCATTTCCAGACAAGATCTGGAAATAAAAATCTCGGATAATGAACCATTGCCATGGACAGATCACCATGCAATTAAATTCATTATTTCCGAATTCCCCCCCTTATCAAAAACATCAAATCCAGTGTCAACACACTGGACTAGATGTCAGACTCGGAACTCTTCAAAGCCACGTTAGGGGAAAAAATAAAAACAATTCAGCCGCATCAAACGGCTGAACAAACACTGGAGGCCATAAACAGCCCTATTACAGTCAGCTGACTTAATAGCGCCGAAATGTAAAACCCACATCCGGAAAAATAACTCCAGCTGGTTCAACAACCAACTGGCGTTGCTGAAGCAAGAGCGCAGAAGGACGGAAGCCGCCTGGAAAAAAAGCTCTTCAGATGAGAATCTCTCCAGCTACAAGGCAATAACAAGAAAATACCATATAAAAATCTTCAAAGCCAAGAAAAAAAAAAATTCTGAGGCTATCAACAGCGCCTTAAACCGCCCCCGTGAACTCTTCAAGCTGGTCACTCAGACCATGAATCCAGGCTGTCTTGAAGCCCCCAATTCGGACACTCAAGAATTTTGCAATGAATTATCGGATTACTTCATTAATAAAATAGAGGGAATCCGGCAAAGCATTCAGCAAACCCCCCCCCCCCCCGTAATTATTTACACAACACCTGCAGTAATTCGCCACAACTTGGTGAATTCACGCTGGAACCCATCTCTATCCATGCCACTGAAAATATCATCGGTGCTCTGCGTAACAGCACTGCTCCGAACGATATAATCCCCACTAAACTGCTGAATGAATGCGCCGACATCCTGGCACCTCCTATCATGCAGCTTATCAACCAATCTTTCAGGGAAGGCATAGTGCCCTCCCAGTTGAAGGAGGGTATAATTCGACCCATCTTGAAGAAACCCACCCTGGACCCCAAGGACCCAATCCACCGCCGTCCCATAACAGGCCTAAATTTACTCTCAAAAGTAATGGAGAAAGTAGTGGTACAACAGCTGCAACAGCATCTAGATACCCACAACCTACTTGATCCATTTCAATCGGGATTCCGGCCCGGACACGGGACGGAAACCGCGTTGCTCAGAATATGGGACGACACCCTTGAGGCCGCAGACGAAGGAGAATCTTGTCTTCTGGTTCTGTTGGACCTAAGCGCAGCCTTCGATACAGTAGACCATAAGCTTCTATTGACTCGGCTAGCCGAAGTAGCCAAAGTCGCAGAAGGCGATTTATCTTGGTTCTCTTTTTTTGGAAAACCGATCGCAAAGAGTGAAGTTAGGACCTTTTACTTCTGAGAAACGCACAGTATCATGCGGAGTCCCTCAAGGATCCCCTCTGGCGCCGGTGTTATTCAACATCTATCTTCGTCCGCTTTTTGGGATCATCAGCAGCCAAAAGCTGGTCTAATACTCATATGCAGATGACACGCAAATTGTATTTCCGCATTTGCAATAAAAAAGGATCACCACCTCAATCTAGAGACATGCCTCTCTTTGATAGAGGACTGGATGACAAAGAGTTATCTTAAACTCAACAGAGTGAAAACAGAACTTCTCCTGTTTCACGCCAAGCGTGTGAATCAACCGGCAACAACCTGGACAACCCCGCCCATTCTGGGCAAAATCATCACCCCCAGCGCCAAAGTCAAAAGTCTTGGGGTCATCTTAGACTCCTACATGACTATGGACGCACAAATAGGGTCATTAGTCAGCGGATCTCACCACCTGCTGCGCCTACTACGCAGACTTATTCCTTTTATTCTCAAAGAAGATACAGCGGTCGTGGTGGGAGCAGTTGTAAACTCAAGATTGGACTATGCAAATGCTCTTTACCTCGGACTCCCTAAGTACCAAATCGCTCGTCTCCAAGTCGTTCAGAATACGGCTGCAAGACTTGTGACTGGGAAAAAACCCTGGGAATCAATCTCACCCTCACTGAGATCCCTTCACTGGTTACCAGTAAAAGACAGAATCACTTTTAAAGCGCTCTAACGCATAGATGTATTCATGGGAATGCGCCCCATTATTTATGCGAAAAAATAAAAGCTCATAATCCCAATCGCGTTCTGCGATCCACCGATCAAAATCTACTACAGATACCGAAAGCCAGATACAAGTCCAAGGGAGAAAGGAGATTCGCGGTCCAAGGTCCCAGACTATGGAACGCTTTACCAACCAACATTCGGTTGGAGGAGAACCACTTAGCGTTCAGGAGAAAGATCAAGACTCATCTCTTTTGATACCAAAAGGGACAGGAACAACAAGCGCCCAGAGGCGATTCAGTTCGCATTTGCCGCGCTATATACGTTTTTCATTCATTCAGTCACTGCAGTGATCTATGCCCGGAAGAGGGAGCAAATATCTGGGATTACGCAGGTATAACCTCCCCCCTGAAAAGGTACCAAATGTGACACCGGAGGGGTGGAGGATTTGGAAAAGCGGAAGTTCCATTATTGCTCTGCTAAGTAATACAGAAAATTTCTTACATGTAAACGCAACAAGCCTCCAATCAGTGCACTTGTATGTATAATTTAGCAATAAAAAAAATTATATATAATATATACACACACACTCAGGTAATGAAAACTTTTGGGCAAAAAAAAAATATGGGCTAACTTTAATTCAATTTTTTTACTTGTTAACCACTTAAGACCCGGACCAATACGCTGGTAAATGACCCAAGGTGTTTTTGCGATTCGGCACTGCGTCGCTTTAACAGACAATTGCGCGGTCGTGCGACGTGGCTCCCAAACAAAATTTGCGTCCTTTTCTTCCCACAAATAGAGCTTTCTTTTGGTGGTATTTGATCACCTCTGCGATTTTTATTTTTTGCGCTACATACAAAAATAGAGCGACATTTTTGAAAAAAAAAACACTATTTTTTACTTTTTGTTAAAAAAAAATGAAATAAACTAAATTTTAGTCAAACATTTAGGCCAAAATTTATTTAGCCACATGTCTTTAGTAAAAAAAATAAATAAAAAAACGCAATAAAAAAAAAAATAGCTACCTAGCGGGAACAGCGACACTAATACAGCGATCAGAAAAATGATCGCTTAGTGACGCTGGCAATAGGGAGTGAAAGGGTTAACTAGGGCGGTGATCAGGGGGTTAAAACTTTATTAGGGGGGGTGGGGGGGCTATTCTGAACCTAACACTAACTGTTTTTTACACTGCCTGTCACACTGACACTAAATGCAGTGAATAGATCACTGCATTCAGTGACACTGACAGGGGGGTGGGGGCGATCACAAGGGGTTAATATGCCTATGTGAGTGTGTGTCAGTGTTGTGTTGGTGCACACTTACTTGTGATGTCTTCTCTCATCAGCAGCGCTGCGATGAGAGATTACATCATTTCCTCCTTCCTGTGTAAACACAGGAGGAGGAACTGACAGGATGGGAGCGCGCTCCCATTGGCTGGGAGCGATCGCGGGGGGGGGCGGGTAAGCGCCGACATCCGCCCGCTGATCCCGGATCGCTCCCGGAGCCAGGGGGACCCCCGCACGCCGCGGAGGGGGTCCCGATGGGACCCCCGAACCGCACTTAGGCGGGGACGTAAATTTACGCCCTTGTGCCTGTACGTGCCATTCTGTGGCCGTATATGTGCGTGCGGGGGTCCTCAAGTGGTTAAAGCATATTTTTCCCCAAAAAATGCGTTTGAAAGACTGCTGCGCAAATACTGTGTAACATTAAATATTGCAGCAATCGCTATTTTATTTCTTAGGGTCTCTGCTAAAAGAAAATATATAATGTTTGGGGGTTCCAAGTGATTTTCCAGCAGAAAATACAGGATTTTTACTTGTAAGCACCAAGTGTCAAAAAAGATTTAGCCTTTAAATGGTTAAACTGAGAACTCTCCTTCACAGAATTCAGTTAATTGATAAGTAGCAACATTGTATATCTTTTCTCAAAACTTGTCAGGCTGCCTGGAGACAAGTCTCTCCTCCACTTTGCATTGACGTCTATTATAGAAGCTTTTTGCAAGTCGCGCTGCTGAATTTTTAAATCGGCTTTTTTAAAGCACATATCGGCCGATGCCAATTAATTAAAAAACGCCAAATATCGGCCGATACATCGGTCGACCTCTAGTTATGAATGTACCAGCCCCAGAGTCACCACGAACCCCCCATGCCCACACACCAGAGCTCTTCTCCCAGAGTCTTTGGCCACAATTCAAAAATAAAGAAGAGCTCTGCCCATCGGGCAGCCCATCCGCCAGCAAGGCTCTGCCAATCTGGCCATTTCACTCATTCACAGTCCTCTGTGAATGAAATACTACAAGGTCTGGCAGCCTTTGCGGCTGTTGGCTTGTAGTTTTTAATGGACTATCAAGGCGATGTGGTGGGTCATTGTGTCTTCCTGTCAAAGTATCAGCTTCCTCAGGAGACCTTGCATGGCATCAATACTCTGCTGGTCACTGGTGCAATGCTTTACAGGCTCCCAAAACAAAAAAACAATGCACTTTTTTTACCTGCAAAAAAACTGGTGTATATTAATTCTGAAAAGGCAAACTTACCCTTTAACTTTGATAAACAAAGCGATTGTATTTTTTACCTCTATCCAAATACAATAGTGAAAAAATAAGTGGAGCTAAAAATTGCACTCGTGTATGGAACTCCAATAAAGTGAAAAAAATTAAAACAAAAACTAAACCTAGAAATAAAATAAAGACAACTTCATACGTGGTACAATTTAACCACTTGCTTACTGGGCACATAAACCCCCTTCAATAAATGTGCAAATGTTGGGATGGTGGCGCTGCTAAATGTGTCTAGTGGGTGAGACGTGAATTCCCCCCCCCCCCCCAAAAAAGAAGAGGGACTGGTGTATGGGTAAAACCAAGTGTTGGGTAACCTGTGAAGAGGAGAATCCCAAGGATAGGGGATCCCTATGGAACCGCTCTAGGTAGGAGCGTGTAAGGTTACCTTATTAGTGATATGGACTCTCTAGGTGTCCTGGTTGTGTGGGTGCTGAGCAGACTGCCACCACTAGGTGGTGTCTACTAGTGTATATAAAGTGATAAAAAAAAAACTAAAAAAAAAACTAGTGTGATCACCCAGAAAAAACTAAATTACCAAAGAAACACAGGTTGGTCAGGACTCTGTGCAGATGAGTGAAGGGAAAAACCCTGCAGTGAAAGTGGTCAAACTGACTTGTGTGCCAAGTGGAAAATCCTAATTGCCCAAGGACGTGGGCCTGACTGGCCAAACTGTGTTAAATTACAACAAACTAAAAAACAAAAATCAGAAGATACCAGAGAACATAAGTGTGTACCAAACCACAGTGGTATAAAGGACCACCTGTGATATCCAACAGCAGTAGTACTGATGGTATATATATAACTCTTCAAACAGAGAGGCATTGCAAATTGTGACAAAAAAATGCATTGCAAACTATGACAATAAAAAATGTCTATGAGTGACTTGGTGCGGTTTTTCTCTACTGGGATGCTGCTTCGTGACTTCGGTGCTCCCCCTCCTGGATCCCCACTCACCAGATGTTGGCACCCTCCAGGGGCTATAGGCAGATGGTGGTGGTACCTTGAATGCTCCTGCTCCACGGTCCACTCTGTGTTTTGGTATACACCTCTAAGGTTTTTAACCGCTTCAATACCAGGCTTTTATACCACCTCCATACCGGGCCTATTCTGACACTTCTCTCCTACATGCAATAATCATTTTTTTGCTAGAAAATTACACAGTACCCCCAAACATTATATATGTTTTTTTTAGCAGACACCCTAGGGAATAAAATGGCGGTCATTCCAAAGTTTTATCTTGCACGGTATTTACGCAATTATTTTTCAAACGCCTTTTTTTTGTAAAAAATTTTTTTATGAATTAAAAAAACAACAAAACAGTATAGTTAGCCCAATTTTTTTGTATTATGTGAAAGATTATGTTACACCGAGTAAATAGATACCCAACATGTCACGCTTTAATTATGTGCACACGCATGGAATGGCGCCAAACTTCGATACTTAAAAATCTCCATAGGCAACGCTTTATTTATTTTTTACAGGTTACAGTTTAGATTTACAGAGGAGATCTAGTGCTAGATTCGTTGCTGGCACTCTAACGCACGCGGCAATACCTCACTTATGTGGTTTAAACAGCGTTTACATTTGCCGGCGGGACTTACGTGTGCGTTCGCTTCTGCACGCGAGCTAATCGGGGACAGGGGCGTTTTAATTTATTTTTTATCTTTTTTTTTTTGACTTATTTTTTATTTATTTTTCCACTTTTTTTCATTTTTTTTTTCCCCCACTTTTATTCCTATTACAAGGAATGTAAACATCCCTTAATGGATAATAGGAAATGTGTGTGACAGGTCCTCTTTATGGAGAGATGTGGGGGTCAATAAGACCTCACATCTCTCCTCCAGGCTGGAAACCATGAGATCGGTGAAAAAAAATTCACCATGAGATCGGTGAAAAAAAATTCACCAATCTCATGAATGGGGGCTTACAGCCGCAATCGCGGCTTTGTTTACTTACGGGGACCCGGGCGTGACGTCATCACATCGCGCCCGGGTCCTCCGACGGTCATAGAGATGACTGGTGACCATCTTGTCACCAGTCATCTCTATGCTTCCTGCCGCCGCCGCCGATTCGTTCTCCGGGCCCCCGAAGGCACAGGTAAGCCCGGAGAAGCACCGGATGGCGGCAGGAGGGGGGGGGGGGATGTCCCCTCCCGCGGCCTGTAAGAACGATCAAGCGGCGGAACCGCCGCTATGATCGTTCTTACATTGTGCAGAATCGTCGGCTGAAGAGGATATCTGGATGATGCCTCTGGCTGCAGGCATCATCCAGATATTCGCCTGCAATGCCCAGGCCGACAATTGACGGCCACTTAGGATGGTAAATCCCATCCCAGGCCATCAATTTTCTATGGCTGGGTATTGAAGTGGTTAACCACCGTATTCAGTAGCCTGCACAGTATCCTGACGCTATTGCAGGATACACTTGGAAACTACAAGTTATATATGTTGGATATCACGGATGGTCCTTTATACCACTGTGGTTTGGTGCACACTTAGGTTTTCTGATTGATATCTTCTGATTTTTGTTTTTTAGTTTGTTGTAATTTTACACAGTTTGGCCAGTCAGGCCCACATCCTTGGGCAATTAGGATTTTCCACTTGGCACACAAGTCACAGTTTGACCACTTTGTGCAGATGAGTGAAGGGAAAAAACCTGCAGTGAGAGTCCTGACCAACCTGTGTTTCTTTGGTAATTTAGTTTTTTCTGGGTGATCACACTAGTTTTTTTTTTTTAATCACTTTATATACACTAGTAGACACCACCTAGTGGTGGCAGTCTGCTCCGCACCCACACAACCAGGACACCTAGAGAGTCCATATCACTAATAAGGTAACCTTACACGCTCCTACCTAGAGCAGTTCCATAGGGATCCCCTATCCTTGGGATACTCCTCTTCACAGGTTACCCAACACTTGGTTTTACCCATTTACCAGTCCCTCTTTTTTTGGGGGAAAATTCACGTCTCACCCACTAGACACATTTAGCAGCGCCACCATCCCAACATTTGCACATTTATCGTTAGATCTCCTAGGAGATCCTCAGGGAGGCAGCAGCTACACTACACATCCTAAGCGCGGATCCTTCATTTCACATAAACCCCCTTCGTTCCCAGGCGAAATTTCAGCTTCCGGCACTGCGTCGATTTAACTGACATTTGCACGGTCGTGCGACGTGGCTCCCAAACAAAATTGACGTCCTTTTTTCCCCACAAAGAGCTTTATTTTGGTGGTATTTGATCACCTCTGCGGTTTTTATTTTTTGTGCTATTAACAAAAAAAAAGAGCGACAATTTAAAAAAAATATATATATATTTCTTACTTGTTGCTATAATAAATATCCCAATTAAAAAAAAAAAAAAAATTGTTTCCACAGTTAAGGCCTATACGTATTTTGATTTTTTTTTTTACAAAAATACATCGCAATAATGATTTTTTTAATTATTTTTTTTTACTAGTAATGGCTGCGATCTGCGATTTTTATTACAACTGCGATATTGCGGCGGACATATCGGACACTTTTGACACAAATTTGGGACCACATTTATACAGCGATCAGTGCTATAAAAATGCACTAATTACTGTATAAATGTGACGGGCAGGAACGGGGTTAACACTAGGGGGTGAGGAAGAGGTTAAATGTGTATCCTGGGTGTGTTCTAACTGTGTGGGGCGAGGGGGGTGACTGATGCTGTGTCCCTATGTACAAGAGACACAGATCGGTCGCCTCTCCTCTGACAGCACGTGGAGCTCTGTGTTTACACCCCATCATTACACACAGAGCTCCACGTCCCTGCTGTCATCTGCTTGTTTTCCCGCTGATCGCATGTACCCGCCGGACATCGCGGCCACCAGGTACATGCATCGGCTCTTCAGCGATGCAGCGGGACAGTGTTTACTCGCGGCGTGCCACCCAGTGCCGTGCGCGGGTAATGCACTAGAAATCACGTCCAAAGACGTTCACTTGGCGTCTCAGGTCCGCGCTGTTGACGTATTTAGTCAATAGCGCGGGTCTGAAGTGGTTAAAGTATCGATATAAAGATAATGTGATAATTCTAATTAGTGTAACAATATCACCCCTTGTTACACTGATGATTTGAATCATCACATTGTTATCTTTATAGCGTTTTAAATTGTACCTCGTATGAAGTTGTCGGCTGGTGCTCAAAATTTTTGGGGGGCGCAAACAAATAAAAAATATTGCAGCCTCACTGTGCCCATCACATGCAGCCACTGTGCCATCAATTGTCATCACTGTGCCATGCCATCAAACACAAAAACTGCCATGCCAACAAATGCAGCCACTGTGCCATCAATTGTCACCACTGTGCCATGCCATCAAATGCAGCCACTCTGCCATGCAACACAGCAACTGTGCCATCAATTGTCACCACTGTGCCATGCCACCAAATGCAGCCACTGTGCCATCAATTGTCACCACTGTGCCATGCCACCAAATGCAGCCACTGTGCCATGCCATCAAATGTCACCACTGTGCCATCAATTGTCACCACTGTGCCATGCCAGCAAATGCAGCCACTGTGCCATGCAACACAGCAACTGTGCCATCAATTGTCAGCACTGTGACATGCCATCAAACGCAGTCACTGTGCCATCAAGTGTCGCCACTGTGCCGTGCCATCAAGTGTCGCCACTGTGCCCCATGTCGCCACTGTGCCCCATGTCGCCACTGTGCCCCATGTCGCCACTGTGCCCCATGTCGCCACTGTGCCCCATGTCGCCACTGTGCCCCATGTCGCCACTGTGCCCCATGTCGCCACTGTGCCCCATGTCGCCACTGTGCCCCATGTCGCCACTGTGCCCCATGATGCCCCTTTCCCTGTAAAAAAAACACACTTACCCGACGCTTCCATGTCCTCCCTCGATGTCTTCTGCCGCCGTGGAGAAGCTTCAGCCAATCAGGTTCCTGATAACCAGAATCCGGGAACCTGATTGGCTGAAATGGCCGTCAGTCTTATGCAAGGACCGCAGGTTGCCTGCGCTCCGAGTATAGACTTCCGAGAGCCGGAGGGCGGTACTGGAAAAGCCTATCAGAGCCGCTGGCTTTGATAGGCAGTTCCCCTCAGCCAACCAGCTGCCGCTATTCAGGTAACCGGCGACCCATGTCCGGTTATATGAATAAACCAGGCAGCTGGCAATAATAACACACATTCAATGCATTGCATTGAACGTGTGTTATTTGCGAGAGGGGGTGGCGCTGCAGCGCCCTCTATAGACGGCCGCCAGAACTTCGGCTAAAATGTCAAAATGACATTTTAGCCGAATAAAAGTTCTTAAAGGGCCCGTTTTTGTTTTTTTTTGTGACTGCGGGAGGGGGGCGGCGCCCGTGCGTCCCTATGGGCGGGCCGCCACTGTTCTATACACATAAGTGCAATTTAGCGCCACTTATTTTTTCATTATTCAATAATGCAAAAAAAAAAAAGTCGACATCATTAAAGTCGCAGCAGGTTAGTCTGGCGCTTTTTTTTAAGGTGCAGTGGTGGTACTTCACATATGGGCGTACAAAACTTGCTGACCATTAGCCATTAAAAAAAAAAAAATCATGTTTAAATGTTATGTTTTGGTATGAGGCTGCTTCACAAGGCCCAGAGGATTTGTTCACACAGGCTGTAGTTTGTATAAGAACAACATGTATGGAAAGCTTTGTTGAAGCATTTGAAGTTCAAAGGGAATACTAAACATGAGCCCCAATAGGATTGGTACCTCTCACTTTAAATAAGCTTCAGGAAGCTTCTACTTGGGAGTATGTTGAAAGCCTACTTAAGCTTGTTTAAAGCGACAGCCAGAACTCCCATTAGGATCTGCGTTTACTGTTCCCAAGTTGAATCTGAAGAGTTCTTTAAAGGCTTCAACAAAGCTAAGCTCATCTTGTATTGCTTTACCAAAGCTTGATGTACACACTGCTCTTACACAAGCTAAAAGCCATCTGAACAAAAACTTTATACGGAAACCTTTACCAAAAAATACTAAAACTTCCACTACTAAATCACTTTCTTTAAATCCTAGGTATCGGAACAGTTCTGGATTCAATACTTTTGGTCACTAACCTGAACTAGGCATACAAATTAGAAAGTTGAATCATTTTCTGAGGCGCTGACCTAGAACAAGCGGGCAAAACTGGAGTTTTGGCTTCACCAGCTTTTAAATGTACCAGAATGTTTTAGATCAAGTAGTAAACCAATCAGATTAGCCATGTAACCAGCATGTTGAGAAGATTATGTCTGCAACAACAGCCTTTGGATTCCCTTTAATGGGCTTGAGGGTTTACACAGCTGCATGAGCTTATATCTGTAGTTATAGGCCCAGAACAGCAATACACAGCAGACTGGGAATGGTGTTGCATTCTATCTTATCTATGCTGCTTGGTCATCAGAAAAATTGTAATATATATTCTTTTATGAAGACACATTACAAAAACAGTAAATATGAATGAAATACTATAATGAAAGAGTTGCATCACCAGAAAAGTTTTGGAAGTATACAGCTCCCGTACTTGTGAAAATGACTAAATGAAAAAGGATACTGGTTCTGATTGCCTCCGAAGACTCCAAATGAAAAACACAAACTGACAAAGTGACCAGTCCAATGAGCTTTTACTTGATGCCGTTATGTGGAAGGTGTAGGATATGGATTTAAAAATCGACACAAAGCTTATGGAAAAAGTTTACAAACGTATCTGTAATTAGGAAACAAAAATACAGGAAATATACAAACTTTTTTTTCAGCTCTAGGAACTGCTGATTTATATCCTGATTTGCCTTCAATTCAGTGCAAAAGTCATGTTTCGAGGCCAACTCCACTCAAAAAGTGCCACTTCAGCTTCAGGTGGTTGGTGGCAGACTGATCCACAGGCTCCCTGTTCTCTCTCTGGCATGATGGCTACACAGCTCACCAAAAAGCCTCATTTCAAATTAAAGCCAGCAGCGATTACAAAGCCAGATAATGGTGTCAGGTTGTCATTGTTTTCTTCACAGTGTAGAACAAAAATTGTATAATCCATTTTGTGGGAGGAAAGAACTGCTGCAGGAAAACCATCCTATTCGATTCTTTAAGTGTCAGAAGAAGTTACATTTAGTGGGCAATTCATCCAATTGGCATACAACCAAACCAGACAGTAATTTAAATGTGGAGTTTGCATTAAACGAAAAAATAAATAAAAAAACGTAGTCTACTTTGTTTTGAACATGTGTGTAACCCATGGAACAGTCAGTGCTGCATATTTAGCATGTTCTCTTGTGAATCAGTTGCTTCTTATATTGGTGACGTCAGGTGCTCAATGTTTACAGAGATTAATTTGGTGGGCATACTGCTAGTACTAGTTATCCATCCCCAGCATATGCATCACTATTTTTTCAGCTAAATCACCACAACTGCTGTAAAAAGGCCAATTAAAACTAAAAAATCAGCACACAAATTTAAGACTTTGCCAATGGCAACCCAACATGGGTTCATTTTATGGAACATTTAAACAAGAATTGCACCATGGGCAGTGACTTCAGTTTTGCACTTATTTCCTTTCCTCTAGTTTTAAATGCAGCAGCTCCATACTACTACTTATTAAAGACACTTAGGACATTGCCTTGTGATAGTTGAACAAATGCTTAATTTCTATTAAGTATTGGTTACCAGAAGGTACCGGTACTGACAAAGCCCAGATATCTCCTGCAGAGTGTTTATTCTTTACATGGTTTTTCCTGGTATAATATCAGAATATCTGGAGACTGAAAGAAGAATGCCAGTCAGGCCAAAGATAATTACAACTACGTCTGCTTAGTTGTTTTCTTCAGTTGCGAGCTTCACAAGTCTATTACCTTAACATTAAAGCGAACCTGTCATAATCTCGATGCCAACTTCATCAACACACAGTGCTTAGTACACTGAAAATTAAGTTGTTGTCCTAGTTACATTTAGGTTTGTTTAGAATTGCTAATTAACCCAAATACTGATCTGTTGGAAGCTACCTGTGCCTGACTTGCCAGTTTCCCTCTTTACTCACAAAGATGTTCAACTGCTGCTTCACCATCATGGGATTAGCATGCAGCTTGCGAGTCAGACAATGGCATCCTCCTTCAGAAAGGCATCCAGCTTGATGAAATGTCCTTCACCTATTAACCAGCAGCACTGGTTTCAAGTATGCCTGCTTTGCTTCAGACTACTCAGTGAGCAGGATAATAGCATAGAATGAGGACCACCAAACATGCTCAGAAGTACTTGTGACACTTGGGTTTTAACAGACTCCATCTACTGTGGATTGATGCCTCGTGCATCCAAAAATAAAATGCAGATATTAGGTATACAGCTGTTGCAGTGGTTTATATACTAAATGTTGTGTTCACCTGAGGTTCTTCTTTAAGTAGCCAGATTTTTAGGAAGCATATGCAGCAACAAATATAATAGGAATTGGTGAAGACTTGTTCGGATGCAAGTTCACCACTGTCAGAGCTTCCAGGAAGACGTGTACTAATAAAATAAAAGGGCGCATCGCTGCTTTCATAGCTTTCTGGCCTTCAACAAAATATCCACCTGAACTTGAGCTGCACGGATTGCTTTCAGCCAAGTGGTCCAATGGAAATGTTCCTTTAGTGGATCTCCTCTTGGTCTCTGTGCCTCCAGCAGAATCACAAGACTGATTTTACCTCTATATATAGTCATCTTCTACAGGTTCACCATTAACATCACAGTAATGTATAAATATGGCAACAACTCTCTGGAATACGCCTTTCTTCATCTGCCGCAGCTCTGAAATCTCCTCACCAATTGTTTCCATGCAGATGTCAGCTGAAAGTTGTCCTTTTCTTCGGGGAGCATATATGGTAGCTGGGATCAAGAAAAAAAATGCATAGTTTGTTAAATTACTAGAACAGCCAATAGAATCGTTACTCCAATTCTATTTCCTAAAAGCAATGCACAAAGATCTGCAACAGGAATCTGTCACAAAATTACATACAGTACGCTTAAGAAATCTCAGAGGGATTTCACACAATGCTACACGAGTGCTGCTCCGTAATCGACTTTCTGGTCTCACTTTCAACAAGACTTAATTTGTCACTTTCGCCCAATTCACCTGGGTCAGCCGTGTTCCATGTCTTGAGCAGTTTCGCTACCTTCAAAATTAAACTTTTTTTTGTGTGCTTACTATTTCCCCTCTCACACTTCACCTCCTACCCTCTATGAAAACCTAGGTCATAAAAACCAGAGGGGTATTATATCAGACCTACAGTCAGGTCCATAAATATTGGGACATGAACACAATTCTAATATTTGTCTCTCTATATACCACCAAAATGGATTTGAAATGAAACAAACAAGATGTGCTTTAACTGCAGACTTTCAGCTTTAATTGGAGAGTATTTACATCCAAATCAGGTGAACGATGTAGGAATTACAACAGTTTGTATATGTGCCTCCCACTTTTTAAAGGGCCCAAAAGTAACGGGACAATTGGCTGCTCAGCTGTTCCATAGCCAGGTGTGCGTTATTCCCTCATTATTCCATTTACAAGGAGCAGATAAAAGTTCCAAAGTTAATTTCAAGTTTTTCATTTGCATTTAGAATCTGTTGCTGTCAACTCTCAATATGAGATCCAAAGAGCTGTCACTATCAGTGAAGCAAGCCATCATTAGGCTGAAAAAAAATAAAAATAAAATAAAAAAAAAGAGCAAAAACATTATGTGTGGCCAAATCAACTGTTTGGAACATCCTTAAAAAGGAAAAAAAAATGCACCAGTGAGCTCAGCAACACCAAAAACCCCAGCAGACCCCAAAATACAATTGTGGTGGATGACCGAAAATTTCTTTCCCTGGTGAAGAAAACACCCTTCACAACAGCTGGCCAGATCAAGAACACTCTCCAGCAGGTAGGTGTATGTGTGTCAAAGTCAACAATCAAGAGAAGACTTCACCAGAGTGAATACAGAGGGTTCACCACAAGATGTAAACCATTGCTGAGCCTCAAAAACAGGAAGGCCAGATTAGAGTTTGCCAAACATCTAAAAACAGCCTTCACAGTTCTGGAACAACATCCTATGGACAGATGAGACCAAGATCAACTTGTACCAGAATGATGGGAAGAAAAGAGTATGGAGATGGAAAGGAACTGCTCATGATCCAAAGCATACCACCTCATCAGTGAAGCATGGTGGTGGTAGCGTCATGGCGTTGGCATGTATGGCTGCCAATGGAACTGGTTCTCTTGTATTTATTGATGATGTGACTGATGACAAAAGCAGCAGGATGAATTCTTAAGTGTTTTGGACAATATCTATTCATATTCAGCCAAATGCTTCAGAACTCATTGGATGACGCTTCACAGTGCAGATGGACAATGACCCGAAGCATACTGCGAAAGAAACCAAAGAGTTTAAGGGAAAGAAGTGGACTGTTATGCAATGGCAAAGTCAATCACCTGACGTGAATACGCTTGAGCATGCATTTTACTTGCTGAAGACAAAACTGAAGGGAAAATGCCCCAAGAACAAGCAGGAACTGAAGACAGTTGCAGTAGAGGCCTGACAGAGCTTTACAAGGGATGAAACCCAGCCAGTCTTGTGATGTCAATCCGTTCCAGACTTCAGGCTGTAACTGACTGCAAAGGATTTGCAACCAAGTATTAAAAAGTGAAAGTTTGATTTTAAAAAGTGGGAGGCACATATACAAACTGTTGTAATTCATACACCGTTTTGGATGTAAATACCCTCAAATTAAAGCTTAAAGTCTGCAGTTAAAGCATATTTCAAATCCATTGTGGTGGTGTATAGAGCCAAAAATATTAGAATTGTGTTGATGTCCCAATATTTATGGACATGACTGTATATAAAACTTTAACATATATGGTAATTTAGGATTAGGTTATCATTAAAGTGGGAAGATGAAGGTGATTTACAACTCCCCCCTGACAAATGGAACACTTCCATTAATAAAATGTAGAAAGTGTACCAAGTCTCTTGCGATTAGAGAAACAGCCATGAAACTATTCACTAGATCAGGGATCCTCAAACTACGGCCCTCCAGCTGTTGCAGAACTACAAATCCCATGAGGCATTGCAAAACTCTGACATTCACAGACATGACTAGGCGTGATGGGAATTGTAGTTCCTGAACACCTGGAGGGCCGTAGTTTGAAGACCCCTGCACTAGATGGTATTTGACCCCAACCAAGCTTCATATAGTCTATCCTGCGGTCTCCCCCAATTGCTTCAGAGGTTGTCTAATCCCAGGTAAATTTTATACATATTCTGGTCTTGTCAAAAGGTAGCACCTCTATGGTAGAGAGTTTATACGTTAGCAGCTCAATTAAACGGACTGTCTACTTTTTGCTCACATACATGAGGCCTCTCACACTTCGGAAAGGCTCAAACATACAGCCTGTGTAGCTGCTCAATGGGCCATCGCCTTCCAATGGAAATCCAGGAGGTCCCATTCTATACTCATCAAAAATGGATTTGATTCTACTTATGGAACACACACACACACACACACACACACACACACACACACACACACACACACACATAATATATATCAATTTATGTTTATGGAAAAGGGGCATTGTGTGATGTAGCGTATAATATAAACAATGGGATCACTGGTACGAATGTAGAGACCCATTTCTATAACCCCTGGGGTCACCCGTCATTGAAATAATATTTCCTGGAAATATTTATCAGTTTGATGACATTTAGCATTTTACTGTCCATTTTTCAACTTTTGAACTATAAAATTTTAATATACGTCTCATTTCCTACCTCTCACCAATAGTCATATCAATGGCTTCATTACCGTGTTGTTGTACATGTATACCATTTTCTATGTACAATCTTTCTTCATAGGCTTCTTTGATGATTTTCTATGTATGATGTTAACTTTTCAATAAAAATTTTGTAAACAAAGAAACCTCAGGAGGGTCTCTGCCACTCTAAGTGCAAAGCAGTGTACTAGTTACAAGGCGGTGACACTAAAGCCTAGTACAATGACATTGGACAAATGATCGTTTTTTGCATGCTAATCTCCAGATCGAAAAGGAAGCTACTAAAGTACGCAAATTCTTTACAGAATAAAACTTTTGAAGTGAGGTCATGTATTTGTATTGCATTGTATTTTCAGACAAACTGTACTGATTAAACCACTTTAGCCCCAGAAGAGATTACCCCCTTCCCGACCAGAGCACTTTTTACAATTTGGCACTGCATCACTTTAACCGACAATTGCGTGATCGTGCGATGCTGTACCCAAACAAAACATGCATCCTTTTTTTCCACCAAATAAAGCTTTCTTTTGGTGGCATTTGATCACCTCTGCGGTTTTTATTTTTTGTGCTAATAAAAAAAAAAAAATATTAGTTAAGGCCAATATACATTCTTTTTTTCCCGCAATATTGGATTGTAGATGCTATAACTTTAGCACAAACCAAACTATGAGAAAGTTCTCTGGAGTTTTTATCTTTTTTTTTTTTTACTAGTAATGGCGGTGATCTGTGATTTTTAGCAGTACTGCGATTGACAGATTGGACACTTTTGACACATTTTTGGGAGCATTGACATTTATACAGCAATCAGTGCTATAAATATGCACAGATTACTGTGTAAATGTCACTGGCAGGGAAGGGGTTAACACTAGGGGCGATCAAGGGGTTAACTGTGTGTTCCCTGGATGTTTTCTAACTGAATGGGGATGGGACTGAGTAGGGGAGACCACCGATCGGTGCTCCTATGTACTAGGAACACACAATCAGTCTCCTCTGCTCTGACAGGACAGGGATTTGTGTGTTTATACACAAATACCACGGTGGCTTTCGCAATCTCCGGCCACACGCATCGGGTCTCCAGCCCTCTTGCGACTCTTAAAAGGAAAACCCGTATATGTACGGATTTCGCACAGGAGAGCCATTGTGCCACAGTAAATCTGCGTGAACTGGTCGAGAACCGGTTAAACAAAAATCGTATGATCTGGTACCGTACAAGTAAAACCTTCGCACTGGCCCCTTGGAAAGTTTTCAGCTGAAAGCGGTGTACGAACGATCAGATTATCGTACAATAGTTTCAAAATCGGTACATTTTGTACGATTTTCTGATTGTGTGTACAGGCCTTTAACCTATTCATCAAGAGAACACTAGTCTGCTCTAATATGCACGCCTGAGTTTAAAAAGCGCCAGTGTCCCTTATGGCAACCATTTTCCCACATGACAGATTTAATTTAGAACTGCTTTACAAATTATATATTTTCACCCACAAAGCAGAGTTATTCATAAATTACATTCTTTAACTCAACTGTACTAGGGCTGTGTGCAATTTGAACCAGCTCTGTCACAGCAGTGATGGGGCCCGATTGGACAGGGTTACATACAGTTTTGTGGAGATGGGGGGGGGGGGGGGGGGTGCATTAATAGCCCTTAATAAAAATGTAAACTTGTAGAAATGCAAGTACAGCCTACTTAGTCAGCCTTTAATATATTTGATTACATATGCATGTTTAAATCTTCAATTGCTTGTCTTTTATGAGTTCTAATTTCCAATTTATCGCTTCAATAACTGAACAAATATGGACTGGCTGCTGGTTAGGTCTAGGAGGGACCTGTATGCCAACACCTTTTACAATAGCTAGTGATTGCACAATTCTATTTGCTAGCTTACTTTTTTCATCATCCTCAAAGTCATATCTAGCATAGCTATTGGGTTCAGCAGTTCTGAGCGATCGCAGCCATGGGAAATCTGTGATCATGGAGTATGGAGCACCATCTACAATGCCTAAAAAGAAGAATGGAAAAGTCAGCTAGCATTCAGAGTTAGTCATATAAATCAACTGAAGTTAAATGGCAACCTTATGTTTTTTTCATAAAAGGGTAGAGGTTTACAGTTTTTAACCACTTCAGACCCGCCCCATCGTCAAAATACATCATTTTTTTTAAAGATGGATATCTCGGTAACGGCAGCAGCTGCTGCCACATCCGAGATATCCATCTCTTCATGGGGCGGATCTGTACACGATAATGGCGGTCTCCGCGAGATCGCCATTATCGGAAGAGGGTGCCCCCCCTCCCGCCGCTCTCCCACGCCCTCCGCCGCTTACCGTTGCCGTCGGTAGCGGCGGAGGCGATCGGGTCTGCACGTCGTCTGTCCGGGGATGCGACTGAGGGAAAAATGTCCCTCAGCCGTCCCCATACCTCTGCTGGGCGGAAGTGACGTCAGTCCTGTACAGCGTCTTAAAAATAAATTAAAACAAACATTTTTTTTAAAAACGCCCTGTCCCGACGAGCTTGCACGCAGAAGCGAACGCATATGCGAGTATCGCCCGCAAATGAAAACGGTGTTCAAACCGCACAAGTGAGGTATCGCAGCGATTGTTAGAGCGAGAGCAATAATTCTAGCCCCAGACCTCCTCTGTATCTCAAAAAATGCAACCTGTGGAATTTTTTAAACATCGCCTATCGAGATTTTTAAGGGTAAAAGTTTGACGCCATGCCACGAGCGGGCACAATTTTTAAGCGTGACATGTTGGGTATCATTTTACTCGGCGTAACATTATCTTTCACAATATATAAAAAAATTGGGCCAAATTTATTGTTGTCTTATTTTTTAATTCAAGAAAGTGAATTTTTTCCAAAAAAAGTGCGCTTGTAAGACCGCTGCGCAAAAACGGTGTGAGAAAAAGTATTGCAATGACTGCAATTTTATTCTCTAGGGTGTTAGAAAAAATATATATATAATGTTTAGGGGTTTTAAGTAATTTTCTAGCAAAAAAAAACAGTTCGAGTCTCGTAAACACCGAATCTGAAAAACAGGCTCGGGTCTCAAGTGGTTAATCTAGGTCCCCTGTTCCCACTAGTGCAGTGGTTCTCAACCTTACTAGTGCCGTGACCCCTTGATAACATTTTTTAAGTTGTGGGGACCCCTAACAGTAAAAAAAATTTCATAGAGTGGGTTGTCAGCACCCAAGGCAAGACAGGTAATTTGTGCCCTTAACCCGCAGACATTTAGACCCCCCTGAGTCCCTTCCACTCATACAGTATTAAAACACCTTACCCTTATGGTACATTTCAGGATGTACCACTCTTTTTCTCTTTGTCCTCCTTTCTCTTTTATCTCTTTATACCAATTCCGTGTTTTTTTGCCCCCCTTCTCTCTCTAGCCCTCTTTATTGTTCTTTCTCTCTCCATTTTTCTTAATTGCTCCCCTTTTCCTCTCCCTTCCATGTATTCTTTATTTTTACGCCTTCGCTTACTCCTTGGGGGGGGGGGGGGGGGGGGGGGGGGCGCGTAATGGGATGAGTGCCAGCGCTGGTGGATTAGTGGGGTGAGTGGGAATTCTGAAAACTGTAGTGAGGCCTTAATGGCAACTATAATCACAGGTAGTGTTACTCACTGTGTCAGCAGTGACACCTATGCCGAAATCAGGAGATAGGGTCTCCTCCTTTCAGCCCCTTCCACTTCACATTCCTCACCAGTCAGCCGACTTCTAGTCTCTGCCCCCCAGCCATGCCGTGAACTGAATGGGTGGCTGCGAAGAGGCTGAGAGCTCCAGGAACAGCCCAGCTGGGCTGGAAGAGCATTGCGGGCTTCAGGAATAGCCCAGGATTCGATGATCCCTGGCAAATTGTTATTCGACCCCCCCGTGGTTGAGATCCACTGCACTAGTGGGAATCTATAAAACTTGCATATGTAATGCAATTGTAAAAGAAAAAAAGAAAAAAGGTCAAATTAGTTCAGGGCCTGTTCACACTGACCTGCTTCACGGCCATGCGTTTTACCGCATCACACAGCTCGCTTTTTTTATTATAACTATATACAGTACGACGAGTACAAAGTGACCATGTGACCTTTCGGTCACTGCATATTGACATGGGGGGCCAGGATCATATAGAGCAGAGAGAGTATTATTGCTCTTTTACTTGCAATGCAAGTTAGGGTTAGATTTATTTTCTAGTATGCAACTTCCATGATAGATTAGATGCTATGAAAATGAGCATAACGTGTGTTTAAAAAGTGCGCTTTAATACTTTAAAAGTGCTGTGGCATTTGTGAGGTTAAACCTCATTAGTAAATAAGTGCTTGCGTCACAGAAGGTTTTTTTTTTTTTTTATTTCCCATCACTTTGTCTCAGTAATAATGGTCACCAGGTTTTTAAAAGAAAGGGTGAACATATCTAGCAGAGACACAGCACTAAACCATGACACAAGTTCTAAACCTTCCCTACAGTATACAAAACTAGGAGAAAAAAAAAAAAAAATAAGTTTGCGCTTTACATACACCAATACATAAAAGGGCATGACAGAAAACAAAGGACGTTCTGTCCTCTCCTCCATTTTGCTGCATCCTTGTACATATATCATTACACAGAACATATTCACAGAAACACGGCTATAAAACATTAATATACATTGATCGAATTATGTACATCCAGCCTGGGTTCACACTAGTATGATCTTAGATATCCTTGCAATTTGCACCCACACTGCTGGTGTCGATCACATGCGATCTCTGAGCAATGAGAGTTCAGCCATACAGTTGTATCGCATTGGATTCGCACAGAAAATGGTGCAGGGACTTGCTTTTCCCTGCACTAGAATCAGATCACATGGGTGTTCTCACCTATGCAATTTAATTCCTTTGCAAGTTTACAGTTGGCAATGCGATCCAGTAACTAAACCGGGGGTATTAACTTTGTTAATGACACCTGAAGCGGTTTGCAGAAGGCAGTGCGAACTGCCTGCGGGAAGGATACAATGCGGGAAGCATCGCTGTAATTGCACTTGTTTCCCCATCGCACTTATGTGAACCCAGAGTAAAGGGTACCTGTATGCAATAAAATAAGTAAACTGACCATAGGAACAACATGGAGGTACACACACACACACACACACGCACGCCTACTGCCATTAGCAGGCCAAATCACCACCCCTTCATGAGCAGCCAAGTACATTAAAGTGTTGCTAAACCCAGGACCCTGCATTCATTATATAAGGTCTCCCACAGTACACAGAATATGGAAATGCAATAGTACTAGTGAATATAAACTGCCAAATACCCTTTCTCATCAGCAGTTAGAGCAGTCTTGTGACCATCAGTGCCTGGTTAAAGCTTGGAGGTGGAGTTTTTTTTACATTCTCCCCCGATTGTCCTACGAGGCTGAAAGACCCCTGACCCTCTTGCTTAGACAGAACTGATTGGCCCTGTCCTGATCACATGCACCCCCCCCCCCCCCCCCAAAAAAAAAAGAAGAAAGAAAAACACGATCAAACAGGCTTTTTAAACAATGCAGAGATTAACCGCCCCTCCACAGCTCAGCACTCCAATGCGCTTGGAGGAGCAAAGAGGAGAGCTACTGATTTACAATCATCAGCTCTCCGCTCGGTGATCTGTGAGAACCGAGCCATCGGCGATGTTCGATGGCTCGGTTCTCAGTGTAGAGTCGGCTGGGGAACGATGCAGCATCCACCAAGGCAAGTATAAAGGGGCCAAAAACAAACCAACCATAGTTCTCTTTTAGATAACTGTGCCTTTATTTTGCCAAGATGTTGTTTATACCCTCTTCAACATGCGCTTTTTGTAGAACTTAAAATTGCCACTTCCCAAAGTGCAAAATAGCTCTAGCTCACCTTGCTCACCATTTTCCCCCCAATTCTATGTCCACTTGCATGCCAAAGCCCTGTCTCCAAGCACAGTCTCAGACAACCTGTGTTGACATATAGCTGTGTGCAGCAGCGACAAGTTTCAGTAAAGAACACAACTCCCTGTCCTGTTCCACTGTATATTTGAGTCAATTCTCCAATCTACCCAACATGGACTTTGATTAGAATATTTTCAATACACCTGTGTGGTTACATGACTGTATAACGCTACAATAGGCACCGTAAACACACATTCTTTCTTGCATGTGCAAGATCAGGGCTACACCCTTGGATAGACTGAATTGTGGTAGTTGGGGCTGCTGACAAAAAGGGGAGGTCATTTTTTCAGTGGGGAATAAAACATTCGGAAATCTGGTAAGAGCTATTTACCCTTGAAACCAGGTGGCAAACATGTAAAAAGAAACAAAAAATAGTAAAAAGAAACAAAAAACTTTTTTTTTCTCCGTTTGGACAGAGCAATTTGTTTTTCTTATCCAATGGGGTGGGGGGGATTGAGGATTTCCCTTGACTTCGTGCCCCACAGCGGAAACAGGAAGTGTGAGGAAATCCCTCCAAAGTGAGGAAATTCTGGGGTGTCACCAGAACTAGTGTGCTCATTGGAAGATTTTTCCTGTCCTGTGTCAATTCAATTAAATTACTTTTTTTATTTTCACTTTGAGAACAGTAAACAGGACTAATAGAGGGTGAATCTCCCCAACATGGGCAGTGACAGCAATAAAACCTGACAGGTGCGCTAATCCTTTTCCACTCTATACAAAACTAAAAAAATAAAATTTGCCTTTAGTTATTCTTTAGTTGTTACACACTTCTCGCCGATTGGGGGGGAGGCAGATAAATACCTTCTAGTGTGTATATGTCCCGGCCCCAAGGATACTTTGTATATTTTTTTACTTCATCTTCTGTCCGAGTGGCCTCAGGAAAGAATTCGTATTTAATAAGCTCTCTGTGGAAAGGAGGAGATCAAGGAGCGATTACAAATCAAAGCAGAGGATGAGAAAAAGGCAGAAAGTGTCTGCGATATTAAAAGTAAAGTGTAAGAGTCTGATGCTTTGACGGAAGGTTTAAAAATCAGAAAGAAGCATACCTTTTAACTAAAAATAGTTACTGCAGATCAAATTTTTTAACCAGGTTAAATTATCTTTCTTGGTTACACTGGTACTGCCGTCTCCTACACATCTGAGGCATCAAAAAAGCAAATATTATGCAAATACTCACTGATTGATGTTCGCTATGGTGTCCATCCAGCTCCGCACACGGACTTTATTTCTTACATTAGGTGGATTGCTAAATTCATGTATGATACAGATGTGGTAAGGATATGGTCCACTAAATATCTGTCTCTCCAAGGTCAACGTATCTACCTGTTTGGAAAGAAAAATGATTGAAAATGTATTTTTTTAAATCCAGTTTACATGAGGAGCATTGGAGGAGAAGAAAAAAATGGCAAGTATGAGCTTTATCCCAGGTCTATTAAATGTCCATGTACGGGCTTATATCCTAGGTTTATCCCAGGGGTGGCCAACTAGTGGCCCGCAGAGCTCTCTGATGTGGCCCGCGACCTCCTTTTCTGGAATGCAGGGTTGGCAAGCCCAGATCGCAGGTTGCGTACCCGCCATACCACAGCATCAGTATTTGTGAATGAAGCTGGTGGTAGAGGAAGAAAGTGGCTGCAGAGCAGAGCCCCATAAGCTGATGCTTCCTCTACAGTGCCGGCTTTTGCCACAGGTGGAGTCTATGGCCAAGTTCAGCTAGCTCGTAGGACACACACAGGTGCACTACAATGCACCCATGGTGTGGGTATACTGCAGCACATCAGTATGAAAGCAGTCTTATGCACTTTTCACATGATCGGCCCAACCAAATGGGACCCTTAATTCACCCCTATAGAGCGACAGATGTCCGTTTATGCCCATCCACCTCCAATCCGAAAAACAGAAGAGACTTTATCCTCTTTCATCTGAGCGGATAGGAGGGCCTATAGAGTAGCCGTGACCTGTCTTCCGCCCGCTCATAGTGGCCCTCAAATGGTTACCAAGTTGCTTAAGTGGCCCTCGCTCTTCAAAAGGTTGGGCACCCCTGGTTTGTCCCAATTAATGGCTTCAAAGAGTTTATGATTTGACCCCTATATGCACTTCCTGAACCAAAGTCAAGCATATTACTTACTGGTCCTCATTAAATTAGTAGGATACATCCATTTAACGGTTTGCTGCCAGGTCAGCATAGCGTACACACCTACAGCATGCTTCCAGCTGGCCAGGTCCATACACCGTACAGACCTAGAAATCCGTCTCCTGCTATAAGCTCATGGCCACTTCACTGACCATGAGCTTACAGCAAAACTGTTCTGCAAAATCTGCAGTGGAACTCCCTCACTGATCCCTGGCGCATCCTCACTGCAGCCCCATTGCTTGGCTTCCCCTTTTCTTCCACTCCTGCAGCAGTTGTAGCCAGTGAGTTGGGATCGGTGTCAAGATGAGAGGGAGCTGCTAAACATGCGTTTACCAGCCCCCTTCCTTTCCTGAATGAATACAGTGAGTGGTCGTTACCAATCTATCTTGTGTTCATTTATCACTGAAGCATAGTAAATGGAGCTTCAAAAATTAGACATTAGGGGTCTGTTTATATAGAACAAAAATAGAATGGTAAAACACACACACACACACACACACACAAAAACTGAGGCAGCAGACTGTGTGTGTGAGATGGGAAATTGCATATACTCCAGATTATGATGGGTGATCAGACGAATTGCAATTAATTGCAAAGTTCCTCTTTGCCATGAAAATTAACTTAATCCCATAAAAAAATTTCCACTGCGTTTGTGAAGAAGGCTTCAGGGTGCCCAAGAAAGTCCACCAAGCGCCAGGACCATCTCCTAAAGAGGATTCAGCTGCGGGATCGTGCCACCAGTGCAGAGCTTGCTCAGGAATGGCAGCAGGCAGGTGTGAGCGCATCTGCACGAACAGTGAGGTGAAGACTTTTGGAAGATGGCCTGGTGTCAAGAAGGGCAGCAAAAAAAACATCAGGGATTGATTGATCTTCTGCAGAAAATATGGTGAATGGACTGCTGAGGACTGGGGCAAAGTCATATTCTCTGATGAAGCCTCTTTCCGGTTGTTTGAGGCATCAGGAAAAAGGCTTGTCCGGAGAAGTAAAGGCGAGCGCTACCATCAGTCCTGTGTCATGCCAACAGTAAAGCATCCCGAGACCATTCATGTGTGGGGTTGCTTCCCATCCAAGGGAGTGGGCTCACTCACAATTTTGCCCAAAAACACAACCATGAATAAAGAATGGTACCAAAACACCCTCCAACAGCAACTTCTTCCAACAATCCAACAACAGTTTGGTGAAGAACAATGCATTTTCCAGCACGATGGAGCACCGTGCCATAAAGGCAAAAGTGATAACTAAGTGGCTCGGGGACCAAAATGTTGACATTTTGGATCCATGGCCTGGAAACTCCCCAGATCTTAATCCCATTGAGAACTTGTGGTCAATCCTCAAAAGGCGGATGGACAAACAAAAACCCACTAATTCTGACAAACTCCAAGAAGTGATTATGAAAGAATGGGTTGCTATCAGTCAGGAATTGGCCCAGAAGTTGATTGAGAGCATGCCCTGTCGAATTGCAGAGGTCCTGAAAAAGAAGGGCCAACACTGAAAATACTGACTCTTGCTGACTCCCTGCATAAATGTCATGTAATTGTACCGACACGCTACCGCTTCCCCTTGGGCCGCCTAGGCGGCCCTTCCTCCCAGCCATCTCCTGGGACCTGTGAGGTGTCCAGTTGTGCAGGACAGCGCAATGCAGTGAGACATGCGCACCCGGCTGGGAAGCTGCAAGCCTTCACATATACCAAGTGAAGTGAACAGCCTCAAACGATACACAGGAGATGAAACAAATCTTTCATAAGTTTTACATATATATGTGCAGTCTTCAGCTTTCTACATTCTTTAGAAAGTGCACATTGTGTTAGCAATGCTTCAGCCTGTTTCAGCAGTGGGAGGAGAGTCTAGGTATGCACCGTGTGCTAGCCGCTTGGAGGAAAGGCACCCACCCCTCCAGGCAGCAGATTGAAAAAACTTGCAGAGCTGTGAAAAGACTAGCTCTCTGACAATCTAGTTATAGCACCCACCCAACACAAATTTTCAGCTGATTTTATCTTGTGTCGGAGAGCTTGTCAGGAGTTATTCTAATAACAGAGAAACGGAGCAGCAGAAAGACACAGGACTTGGGGGTTTGGAGAGAGACAAGTAAACACTACAGATGTAAGTGTCCAGGTCAAATTTCATGAATCGGGCTTACATCCACTACATTCCCAGTTATGCAATTCAGTAGCAGTTGATAAACAAGCATTTGGAAAGAACTGCAGTTACTTACTTGCTGCATTGGACGCAAGTAGATTATGCGATTCCGTTCAGGAGGCATTCTAAGAATCTGGTCCAATACCTGTTCCATATTTAGCTTTTTACATTGTGCATAGTCAAAGCGATTCACAATGGCAGCATTTTCAACCTTTAAGTGCTTTAAAACACGGCATCGTGTTGCTTTAAAAAGAAAAAAAAAAAAGATTTACACAGTGCAGAAGTTTTTATTTGCTCTATTTATTAGTCATCATTTACATCAGTGCGATGCAACTTTTTTTTTTAGTGTTTGCCGCAACAAAAAGTAGTTCAAGTACTTTTTTGGCACCGAGCCAAGCGCGTATTGCCATGTTTTTTTGTGTGATAAAATGCAGGACTGCCAAGAAAAAAAATAATTAAACATTGATTGTTTCCATCAGTGACACTTCCTACCTTAGAAATCACTTACAAGATAGGTAGAATTTATTTAACAAAAACAATTCTAACATACAGCCCGATTGGGAGGTGTCCCTGCAGCGAAAGTTGTTTGTAGGGCTGCACGACATGTCCGTGAATTTACAAGAGCCGTATCCGGGTTCATTAGTCTGCTCCTGTTGCAGGTGGAAAGTCATACGTGCTGCTCTAACAACCTTCAATCTGTCATGAGATCTAGGCTTGAATGGCACATAATGCGCAGTTGCATAAACTAAATCAAGGCTTGACATGCACGCCAAGAGTCATCTTGGAAGCAATTTCCGAGGTTGGAAGGGTTTATGATGACATGCCTGTTTTTTTCCTGTTGGATCTAAGTGTAATATGCTTTTAATAAAATTGATATTAATGGTTTTACACTATGTGGAGATTTTCTTTGCTTCTATGACAATTGACCTACCGAGTAAGAAGTTTACTCTGACCGACGTGGGAATGAATGGTGGATCTTTCACACATTTTAAAGTCTGGTTGAGCTTAGTCTCCTGATGCCCATCTGACTCTATGTTAATAACATTTGAATCCACACAATCTGGTAAGCACATTTGAACCTATATACACTGGCAACAACTTACAACCCGTGGTGATCTTTGGCGTAGTATAGCTTTCTTCTATCAATACTGATGTTTGATATATTTAGCGGCTTTTCATTCTTATGAACATTTTTGTTTTGAAGTTACATATGGACTCTTATTCATATACAATATAAATATATAAGCGAAATGGTTCAATCTGGACAGGATTGTATGACACACCATCTGTTGGAATTAATTTTTAAAAATGTTATATTTGTCACTTTTTAAAACACGTCACTGTATACCAATGTGCATGTATAGTGCAGCACTTTTTAATCCTTCACATTTGTGCACAATGTTTTGTCAAATTGTGGTGTTTGCAGCGTTTTAAGTCACAGGTCTATAGCGCAGTATTATAACATATTCGTATCTTCAGAACGCCTAGGTGTAAAGGCAGCCTTATGGCCCATCAATAAGTCAATATATTCAGTATGTCAGTCATGTTTCTCCACTGAGTTTACATGCAAAAAGATAATATTTAGGTTTATTATGTCAAATGTCATACAAATATAAGCTCAAATTCAAACACATTTACCAGAAGCCCCCATTAATGTGCATGTAAACCCCAGCAATGCACTCTTATTTAGTCCCTTTTGGTCTGTTAAGTATACAACTGAAGGAGCTATATCGGTTTGAAAAATGTAAGAGCCGGTTCACACAGGGGCGACCTGGGATCCAACATCAGGTCGCCTTAAGTCGGCTGCATGAAGAAAATGAATGTAAGTGAATGGAGCCGTCTTAATGTACACTACTGCAGTCGCTCAGTCCTGAAAAAAGGTTCCTGTACTACCTCAATCCGACTTGTACCCATTGATTTCAATGGAAGTCGCCTCCAAGTCGGATCCCGTTCACAAAAAACGGCGTGGGGGTACCCCCTCAAATCCATACCAGACCCCTATCCGAGCACGCAGACCGGCCGGTCAGGAAAGGGGTGGGGACGAGCGAGCGAGCTCCCCCCTCCTGAGCCTTACCAGGCGACATGCCTTCAACATGGGGGGGGGGGGGTGGGTGCTTTGGGACAGGAGGGGCGCCCTGCGGCCTCCCCACCCCCCACCGCAAAGCACCTTGCCCCCATGTTGATGGGGACAAAGGTCTCTTCCCAACAACCCTGGCCGTTAGTTGTCGGGGTCTGCCGGAGGGGGGCTTATCGGAATCTGGGAGCCCCCTTTAATAAGGGGGCCGCCCAGATCCCGGCCCCCCCACCCTATGTGAATGAGTATGAGGTAAATCGTACCCCTACCCGTTCACCTGGTGGAAGAAAAATGTCAATAAAAAAAAAAAAAACCTCTACACAGGTTTTAATAGTTTATTTGGCGGCTCCGGGGGTCTTCCGACTTCTCCCTTCTGTCGGGCACCACCGCTGTCTCCTTTCAGCTCTTTTACCAGCGGGGGCCCAGTCTTCTCCCTTTATTCCGACTTCTCCGCTCTCTTCTTCTGCCAGGCACTCCCGCTGGTGAAAGAGCTGAAAGACAGCGGTGGTGCCCGGCAGAAGTGAAAAAAAAAGAAAGCGGGAGAAGAGAACGGTGAAGTCAGATGACCTCCCCAAAGTCGGAAGAAGACCCCCACAAAGTCGTAAGAAGGGAGAAGACCGGGCTCCCGATGGTAAAGGAGCTGAAAGAAGACAGCGGTGGTGCCCTGCAGAAGGGAGAAGTCCGAAGACCCTCGAAGTTGGAAAAATACCCCTGGAGCTGCCTAATAAACTACTTTAAAAACCTGTGTAGTGTTTATTGACATTTTTCTTCCACCAGGTGAATGGGTAGGGGTACGTTGTACCCCATACTCATTCACATAGGGTGGAGGGCCAGGATCTGGGGGCCCCCTTATTAATGCCGCAGACCCCGACAACCAACGGCCAGGGTTGTCGGGAAGAGGCCCTTGTCCCCATCAACATGGGGGCAAGGCGCTTTGGGGTGGGTGGGCTGCAAAAAAAGCACGCACCCCCATATTGAGGGCATGCCGCCTGGTACGGCTTAGGAGGGGGGCACTTGCTCGTCCCAACCCCTTTCCTGACTGGCCAGTCTGCGTGCTCAGATAAGGGTCTGGTATGGATTTGGGAGGTAGCCCCACAACGTTTTTTCAGCGTAGGGGGTACCCCTTGAAATCCATACCAGAAATAAGGGCCTGCTATGCTCGTGAAGGGGGAAACCATGCAGTTTTTTTATTTAAAATTTGGCATTGAGTTCCTCTTCCTGGAGGCAAATTCAAGTCGTGTTGTGAAGTCGCGTTGTGATGCATACTCAAGTCGTGTTCAAGTTGCCTCCCAAAGTCGCGCTGAAAGTCGTGTTGCCCCTGTTTGAACGGTCTTTTAAAATACCTGTTGATCCTTCCAGAACTATTGTGAGCCGACAACAATGAGCACAGACACAGAGCACAGGGGTTATCAATTTAGTTGATGGTACAATCAGGGAGGGCAGGTGGGAGGAGGACAGAGGACACAGGGAAAGATGCAGAGAGCAGGCTATGGCTGACAGAATCACACAAATGGACCACAATGTCAGGGCTCAGCAGTCATGATTACTGTAATCTGTTTGCAGAAAGGAGGGTATAGTCAGGCAGGGTCAGCCAGGTTTCTTTAGGATATACAAGGGGCCTAATGACACAGCACAAGCACTGTGCTTTATAACATGCTTTAAAAAGGAACAGTATCTTTTTTTTTTTGGGGGGGGGGGGGGGGGTTACAAAATTCTTTAATCTCTACTCTCAAGGGAACTGCATTACTAATCTGACTTTATATTGTCTCCATGGTGTTACATGAAACTACTCAGGAGTATGATATTATGTACTGGGCTATAAAGGAGAAGAAAAAAAAAACTCCTCAAGAGGGGATACTTCTGTATATATGTATATCGATTATACCCATTTATATATCCATCTTTTACTCACCGTGAATGAACATCATTTTTGGGCAATCCTTAAGAACCAAATCCGTAATGCCACAGTTGGTTAGTGTAATACCCACAAGATTCTTCGATTTAAGGTTTAAAACCTGGGTGAGGGATAAAGGTAAAAAAATAAATAAATAAGTGAGTGTACTCACAAGGCTTTTCCAAATGGCTGTACATTTATGCATTTGATTTACGCACAAAGTATTAATGTAACTGATAAAAAATAAATTAAAAAAAAGTGGTTGCTGGTATATTGTTGCAGGTGCTTTGAAGCAAGAAAAACTTTTAGCCGTTTTTATGCCCAAGTGCTGGGCCATTGTGATCTAGGCTCTGGAGCTACGTTTTTATGATAGAGCTTGCCTGCTCCTTCCACCTCTTATGCATTCCTATTGGTCAATGAGAAAGCCACTACGAATGATGGGCAAAACAGCAGTGTAGTGAGTGGAGAGCAGACACGCAGCAAAACCACACAAAATTGTTTCAGTTTTACCTCTAAAACAGCCTTGCATTTGGGTGTAAAGGCTGCTGCAGTAACTTGTATGCATGTTTAGGTGCCTAAACACTATACTTTTTGTCTTTTTGGGTTAGGCACTCAAAGTATTAAAACCACTGGATCAGCATGACAGCCATACAACCAGCTTCAATTCAGAAAGATGTTGGCAATGTACAAAGCATCAATTTTAATTGCGTGTACCTAACATACGAAATATATTGTATATCAATCTATTAAGGCCTTTCCCAGAAAGGAGTTTGTGAAGTGCAATTCGAAATTTTCCAACCAATGGACTTCCAAAACCTTCAGAAGAGAAGCAGTTTAGGAAACACTACTTTGTTTGATGGTGTCCACTGAAACAACAGCTTATATGTTTGTTATACTCAGCTTAACTAAACACATCGCAGCCCACCATTCATAACGTTTCCAACTGCAGGGTGTGCTGCAGAGCCCCATTGAGTTATTTCTGTTTCACAGAGCAGACAGAGCAAATTGATTGGAGCAGAATTTGACCTATAACTTTGAAATGTCCCATGACCTGGTTCTCCTCTGGTCACAGTCACCTGCTCTAAATTCTGTCTGCTCCAGTCTTCCCAAATTCCCCCAATTAGGACCACATTTGTCAATATGCGGCCATACACAATCATTCCTCATGTACAGTATATCCATTTGCTGACCCACCACAGTACTTGCACGATGGGGCAGGTCCTACAGGCACAGCCATGTACCTGTACATCATGTGCGGGCATGTCCCTACTTCTCCGATTTGTACAAAGGAGATTTTTTAAAGCAGGTCCCGGCCATGAACAATCATGAAATTAGCCCAGAGCCCTGTGATGACAATCAACACAGGCATCTATACAGAGGGATCACTCACTTTATTTTCTCTACAAAGCAGGGAAAAAAACAGAAATCAATCTCTAGTAAAAAGCAGCACACATTACACATTGTTCGGCACATAATTAACCCATTGATTGCCCCCATCTGCCAACTCCTTCCCAGCCAGTGTTTAGTACAGTGACATTATACGGTTAGCACGAATCAGTGTATTATTGTCACTGGAGATGCCAGTGGCATTTAGTCAGTTCCCACAAAGTGTCAGAATGCCTGCCGTACTACCACAGTCCCACTATAAAAAGTTGCTGATCGCTGCCATTACTAGTATTAAAAAAATATATATATATTAAATAAAAATTCCAGTATATTTACACACCATAGTCTGTAGACCAGGGGTGCCCAACCAGTGGCCCGCGGAGCCCTCTGATGTGGCCCGCGACCTCCTGCTCTGGGATGGAATAGAATGGAATACGGTTATTAACCACTTGACCACTGGGCACTTAAACACCCTTAATAACCAGACCAATTTTCAGCTTTCGGTGCTCCCACAGTTTGAATGACAATAACTCAGTCATACAACACTATAACCAAATGAATTTTTTTGTCCTTTTTTTCCCCACAAATAGAGCTTTATTTTGGTGGTATTTCATCACCTCTGTGTTTTTTATTTTTTTTGCTATAAATGAAAAAAACAAAATTTTGCTAAAAAATAATAATTTTTCTTCATTTCTATTATAAAATTTTGCAAAAAAGTAATTTTTCTTCATAAATTTGGCCTAAAATGTATACTGCTACATATCTTTGGTAAAAAAAATAAAAAATGTTGGATATTATTTAGTCTGGGTGAAAGTTATGGGGTCTACAAGCTATGGTACCAAATCCTGAAAATTGATCAATTTCATCACACCTGAAGTACTGACAGCTTCTCTCATTTCTTGAGACCCTAACATGCCAGAAAAGTACAAATACCCCCCAAATGACCCCTTTTTGGAAAGAAGACATTCCAAGGTATTTAGAAAGAGACATGGTGAGTTTTTTAAAGTTGTAATTTTTTCCCACAATTCTTTGCAAAATCAAGATTTTTTTTTTTTTCATCAAATTTTCATATTATTAGGTTATTTTTCACACACAGCATATGGATACCACAAATTACACCCCAAATCACATTCTGCTATTCCTCCCGAGTATGGCGATACCACATGTGTGAGACTTTTACACAGTGCAGCCACATACAGAGGCCCAACATGCAGGGAGCACCCAGGCCAATTCTGACATTTCTCTCCTACATGTAAAAATCATCATTTATTTGCTAGAAAAATACATAGAACCCCAAAACATTATATAAAGATACCTCATGTGTGGTTTGAACACCGTTTTTATATGTGGGCGGGACTTGCGTATGCGTTCGCTTCTGCATGCGAGCTCGCAGGGACAGGGGCTGCTGTATGCCCAGAGTATTGCCCAGAGTATTGGCCCGAGTATTGGCCCAGAGTATTGCCCAGAGTATTGCCCAGAGTATTGCCCAGAGTATTGGCCCAGAGTATTGCCCAGAGTATTGCCCAGAGTATTGCCCAGAGTATTGCCCAGAGTATTGCCCAGAGTATTGCCCAGAGTATTGCCCAGAGTATGGCCAGAGTATGGCCAGAGTATGGCCAGAGTATGCAGAGTATTGCCAGAGTATGGCCAGAGTATGGCCAGAGTATGGCCAGAGTATGGCCAGAGTATTGGCCCAGAGTATTGGCCCAGAGTATTGGCCCAGAGTATTGGCCAGAGTATTGCCAGAGTATGGGCCAGAGTATGGGCCAGAGTATGGGCCCGAGTATGGGCCCAGAGTATTGCCCAGAGTATTGCCCAGAGTATTGCCCAGAGTATTGCCCAGAGTATTGCCCAGAGTATGGGCCAGAGTATGGGCCAGAGTATGGGCCAGAGTATGGGCCAGAGTATGGGCCCGAGTATGGGCCCGAGTATTGCCCAGAGTATTGGCCAGAGTATTGCCCAGAGTATGGCCAGAGTATGGCCAGAGTATGGCCAGAGTATGGCCAGAGTATGGCCAGAGTATGGCCAGAGTATTGGCCAGAGTATGGCCAGAGTATGGCCAGAGTATGGCCAGAGTATGGCCAGAGTATGGCCAGAGTATTGCCAGAGTATGGCCAGAGTATTGCCAGAGTATGGCCAGAGTATGGCCAGAGTATGGCCAGAGTATTGCCCAGAGTATTGCCCAGAGTATTGGCCAGAGTATTGGCCAGAGTATTGGCCAGAGTATTGCCCAGAGTATTGCCCAGAGTATGGCCAGAGTATGGCCAGAGTATGGCCAGAGTATGGCCAGAGTATGGCCAGAGTATGGCCAGAGTATGGCCAGAGTATGGCCAGAGTATGGCCAGAGTATGGCCAGAGTATGGCCAGAGTATGGCCAGAGTATGGCCAGAGTATGGCCAGAGTATGGCCAGAGTATGGCCAGAGTATGGGCCAGAGTATGGGCCAGAGTATGGGCCAGAGTATGGGCCAGAGTATGGGCCAGAGTATGGGCCAGAGTATGGGCCAGAGTATGGGCCAGAGTATGGGCCAGAGTATGGGCCAGAGTATGGGCCAGAGTATGGGCCAGAGTATGGGCCAGAGTATGGGCCAGAGTATGGGCCAGAGTATTGGCCAGAGTATTGGCCAGAGTAATGGCCAGAGTATGGCCCAGAGTATGCCCAGAGTATTGCCCAGAGTATTGCCCAGAGTATTGCCAGAGTATTGCCAGAGTATTGCCAGAGTATTGCCAGAGTATTGCCAGAGTATTGCCAGAGTATTGGCCAGAGTATTGCCAGAGTATTGGCCAGAGTATTGGCCAGAGTATTGGCCAGAGTATTGGCCAGAGTATTGGCCAGAGTATGGCCAGAGTATGGCCAGAGTATTGCCCAGAGTATTGCCCAGAGTATTGCCCAGAGTATTGCCCAGAGTATTGCCCAGAGTATTCCTGAGTATTGCCCAGAGTATTCCTGAGTATTGCCCAGAGTATGCCTGAGTATTGCCCAGAGTATGTCTGAGTATTGCCCAGAGTATATGCAGCAGGGATGGCTGAGCAGGGAGGGAGGGATGGATGGATCTGTGACTACATTTGTCACAGATCCAGCCCGCAGCACTGGCGCTGCCATCCGCTCCCTCTCCTCTCACACTGTACCGATCGGTACAGAGAGAGGAGGGAGGAACCGGCGTCAGCACATGACGCCGCTCTGTTGACAAGTGATCGCTCCGTCATTGGACGGAGCGATCACGTGGTAAACCGCCGCTATCAGCAGCGATTTACCGTGATCCGTGATGCGCCGGGTCCTCTGGACCCGGCGGTCACGGATGTTCCCGTGTGCGCGCGCCTCAGGAGGCGCGCGGGAGCGCGATTCTGACAGGCCGTTAATTAACGGCCAGTTAGAATACAGCAACCGCCCTAGAGCCGTACTTTCGGCATAGGGCGGTTGCAAAGTGGTTAAACGTCAGTTTATTACTAAAATCACAGTGTATATATGGGCATATCTGTTCTGCAGTAGTTACTGGGCTGCTTTTTAACTAATCTGCAGATGTCGAGCAGAGCACCGGCGGGTTACCTGCACTGAGCCATACACTTCTGTTATTACATGTGAGTTTGAGCTTTCTGTAAGTACAACAAATCTGCAGAATATAATAGAAGTCTATTGCAAAGTGTAGAAAAGCCAAAAGGTACACTGCGTTGTGCCCGCTGTGCGGGTAAGCCGCAGCTCATCAGTGTGAAAGGAGCCATTTGCCCCTTTCACATGGTTCAATTGGACCCTCCATTCACCTTTAAGGAGTGGCCGATGTAAACTGACTTGTGTCCTACCTCCAATCTGAGACGGCTGTGTCTGTGTCCGCTCTGCATATGCAAAGTGGACATGGACCTGCCATCCGCTCGCTCTGCTGATTGTGGCCCGTGACCAGTTACCAAGTATCTTAAGTGGCCCTCGCACTTCAAAATGTTGGGCACCCCTGCTGTAGACACTATATCACGCAAACCAGTTAATATACACTTATTGGAATTTATTTTATTTTTTGCTAATCTTCTCTGTATCATTCCAATCTTAGTATATGTGCTGCCAAAGCAAGCACTTATTGGAATTTTACCAAAGATGTGTAGTAAAATATATTTTTGCCTTAAATTTATGAAGAAAAGGGATTTTTAAATACAGCTTACCTGTAAAATCCTTTTCTTGGAGTACATCACGGGACACAGAGCGGCATATTCATTACTATGTGGGTTATATGGAGTACCTTCAGGTGTGGACACTGGCAATCTTCAAACAGGAAGTCCCCTCCCTATATAACCCCCTCCCCTAGAGGGAGTCCCTCAGTTTTGTAGCAAGCAGTATGCCTCCCAAAATGGTCACCCAAAAGAGGGGTGGGAGCTCTGTGTCCCGTGATGTACTCCAAGAAAAGGATTTTACAGGTAAGCTGTATTTAAAAATCCCTTTTTCTTTCTCGTACATCACGGGACACAGAGCGGCATATTCATTACTATGTGGGATGTCCGAAAGCAATGCTTTAATGAGGGGAGGGAGACATCTTCCAAAGAAGGATTCAATTTAGAGATAAACTCAAATCATCAAATAATAATTCCAACTTAGTCAAGAAAAAACTTTTTTTTTTTTTTTTTTTTTTTTTTATATAACCAAGGGTGTTTCTATATAACCAAGGGTGTTTCTGATCCCGAGGATTTCAAACTGCAGCCTGTAGTACTGCCTGTCCAAAGGCAGAATCCGCATTCCTTCTCACGTCTAGTTGATAAAACCTTGTAAACGTGTGGACTGATGACCACGTTGCCGCCTTGCATATCTGAGCCATAGAGATCTGATGGTGTGCTGCCCAAGAGGCGCCCATGGCCCTGGTAGAATGGGCCTTTACCGACAACGGAGGAGGCAACCTCTTCAACCCGTAGGCTTGAATGATTAATTGTCTAATCCATCTTGAGATGGTGGATTTTGCAGCTGCCTGCCCCTTCTTGGGGCCATCTGGTAGAACGAATAACACATCTGTTTTCCGGATCTTTTCTGTAGCTTTAAGATAGGCCTTCATGGCCCGGACAATATCCAAGGTATGCAGCAACCCCTCCTTTCTAGATGTAGGTTTTGGAAAGAAGGATGGAAGTACCAAATCCTGGTTTAAGTGAAATTTGGATATAACCTTTGGTAGAAAGGAAGGATGGGGCCGGAGAACTGCCCTGTCCTTATGCAGAACGAGATATGGTTCCTTACATGATAAGGCTGCTAATTCTGACACTCTCCTGGCCGAAACTATGGCGACCAAGAAAACCAATTTTCTTGTCAGTAAGAGTAAAGGAATCTCAGCCAAAGGCTCAAAAGGCTGTTTCTGTAGAGTGGACAGGACAAGATTTAGGTCCCAAGGACAAACTGGTGCCTTGACAGGAGGATTAATACGCAAGACCCCCTGTAAGAAGGTCTTTACCAGCGAGTGGGTGGCCAGCGGCCTCTGAAACCACACTGACAGAGCCGAGATCTGTCCTTTGATTGTGCTTAGTGCCAGGCCTTTATCCACTCCTAGCTGGAGAAAACTTAACACCCTATCAATAGTATATTTGCGGCAATTCCATCTTTTGGATTCACACCAGCCTATATAGTTCCTCCACACCCTGTAATAAATTACCCTGGAGACCGGCTTTCTAGCCTTAATCAGGGTAGGGATTACCTGCCTAGACAGACCTCTACCCCTGAGAATCAGGGATTCAGCCTCCAGGCCGTCAAATTTAGACGCTGTAATGTAGGGTGGAGGATCGGACCTTGTGAGAGTAGGTCTGGTTGTAGCGGAAGAGTCCAAGGGTCTCCCACTGCCATATTCAGGACTAGCGAGTACCAAGCCCTCCGGGGCCAAGCTGGAGCTATTAGAATGACTGGCTTGTGCTCCACTCTGATCTTGCGCAACAGGCGGGGGAGTAACTGTAGTGGAGGAAATGCATATAGAAGTTTGAATTGATGCCAAGGGCAAACCAACGCATCGGTTCCGCAGGCCATAGGATCCCTCGCTCGCGACACGAACCTGTCTAGTTTCTTGTTGAACCTGGATGCCATTATATCTACGTCTGGCGTTCCCCACCTCTGGCAGATTGTCTGAAAGACCTGGGGATGCAGAGACCACTCCCCTGGCAACAGACTCTGGCGACTTAAGAAGTCTGCCTGCAGGTTGTCCACTCCGGGAATGAATATCGCTGAAATGCAGGGTACATGAACCTCTGCCCATTGAAAAATCAAGTTCACTTCCCTTTGAGCGGCCTGGCTCCTGGTTCCCCCTTGGTGGTTTATGTATGCCACCGCCGTGGCATTGTCTGACTGGATTCTCACCGGGAACCCCTTTAATCTGGAGGTCCATGCCAACAGGGCTAGGCGAGCAGCTCTGATTTCCAAGATATTGATGGGGAGCTGCCTCTCTGCTTTCACCCAAGTTCCCTGGCGGGAGAACCCCTCGAAGACCGCCCCCCAGCCTGCCAGGCTGGCGTCTGTGGTAACTACCTTCCAGACAACAGGGCTGAAGGATCTTCCCTTTAGAAGGTTCTGAGGGTTCAACCACCAGGCCAGGCTTTGTCGGACCCTTGATGATAGCGTCAAAGGGGACTCTAAGGCATGTGCCCTCTTGCCCCAGGCTGCTAGAATGGCTGCCTGTAGGACGCGAGTGTGGATCTGAGCGTATGGTACTGCCTCGAATGTGGCCACTAGCTTGCCTAGTAATCGCATACACAGGCGAATAGTTGGTCTTCTCTTGTTTATAACCAACTGAACCAACCCCTTGATCGCCTTGATCTTTACAAGGGGCAGGAACACCTTTTGACGTTCCGTGTCTAACCTCATGCCGAGGTATTCCAACTGCTTTGTAGGCTGGAATGCTGACTTTCCCTGGTTTAGGACCCAGCCGAATTCTTCGAGGTACCGAACCGTGAGGTTTACTGCCTTCTGCAGACCCGTCCGTGAATGATCTATAATTAAAAGGTCGTCCAAGTATGCTAGGACTGTGACTCCTTGGATTCTTAAATTGGCCAGAACTGGGGCTAGGATCTTCGTGAATACCCGGGGGGCCGTGGCCAGCCCGAAAGGGAGCGCCCTGAATTGGAAGTGTCGCTGCCCGACCGCGAAGCGTAAAAACCTTTGATGCGACTGACAGATTGGTACATGAAGGTAAGCATCTTTTATGTCTATGGAGGCCAGAAAATCGTTCTTCTGAAGCGCGGCGGCTGCTGACCGGATGGATTCCATCCGGAAGGACCGCACCCTTAGATAACCGTTTAACCTCTTTAGGTCCAAGATTGGCCTGACATCGCCGTTGGGCTTTGGTATGACAAAGAGATTGGAATAGAAACCTAGGCCTTGCTCTTGGGCTGGCACTTCTAAAATTACGTCCTGGCAAAGCAGGTGATCCAAGGCTGCCAGCATTGAGGCCTTCCTTGCTGGATCCCTTGGTAGCCTTGATTCTTGAAAATGAGGCGGAGGATACCTTAGAAATTCCAGTCTGTAACCTGTGGTTACAGATGCCCGGACCCATTTGTCGGGGATCTTGGCTTCCCAAACTTCTGAGAAGAGACGAAGCCTTCCCCCCACCCGTGAGAGTGGGGGCGCCCCTTCATAAGGCAGACTTAGGGGCTGCCTTTGACGGCTTGCGATACCACGGCTTCTTACCCCCAGGGGTTTGTCCCTGCGATCTACTGTTACCGTTGGATCGCGCAGGCGGCCGTCGATACTGCCTGGAATTAGAGGGCCCCGAGACAGGAAAAAGCTGCCTTTTAAATGTAGGAGCCCGGAATGTCTTTTTGACCGGTAAAAGGGTACTCTTGCCATTTGAAATAGTCTGAATATATTTATCCAGATCCTCTCCGAAGAGTCGCCCTCCATGGAAGGGAAATCCTGCCAGAAGCTTTTTGCATGGGGGTTCTGCCGCCCAGTTCTTCAACCATAAGAGCCTTCTCATGTGTACCAAACATAGTGATAAACGAGAAGCCTGCTGGATGGAATCTTTTATAGCATCTACCGCAAAACACAGAACTCTGGGAATGTCAGCAAACTCTTCTGCTTGTTGGGTAGGCATGTCTTTTAACATCTCTTTTGTCTGGTCTTTTAATGCCTGACAAACTCCAATTGCAGCTACCGCTGGCTGCACCACTGCTCCTGCCGTAGCAAAGGATGCTTTTAAAAGTGTTTCTAATCTTTTATCAACCGGATCTCTAAACATATGTATATTTTCCACCGGGCAAGTTAGTGATTTATTCACACATGAGATGGCTGCATCCACTACTGGGAGCTTCCATCTCTTGGAGAATTTTTCCTCCATGGGATAAATGACCGCAAATCTTTTCGGTGGCAGAAAAACCCTGTCCGGCCGTACCCAATCCCGAAAGATCAATTCCTCCAAGAGAGGATGGACCGGAAAAACTGCGTTGCTTAACGGGGCTCTCAAAGAGCCCAGAGAGGATACCGGAGGAACCTGAGGTTCTGGTAATGGCAAGCTAAATGCCGAGCGGACCATGTCCGTCAAAGACTGTACCCACAGTCTTTCTGTCTGGGAGTCTGAAAATGGTTCCTCAGAGGTAGACCCCTCAATCCCTGAACCCTCTTGGTTCAGGTCCAGTTGATCCTCCTGTGATTCTAATTCCTCCGGAGAGAGAATCTCAGCATCTGAGGATACACTGCCTGGTGATGGGGATCTAACCCGTTTCTTACCAGGAATAGCTCTAGCGATCAATGCTGCTATTCTCTCTTCTAGCCCCCCTAGGGATACGGCTAGCATCTCCTCTGTGATAAACACAGGGCTGGGCTGATCCGGGCCAGCCTCCGCACCAGATCCCCCTAATGGCTCATCCAAGGCGCTTCTTAAATTAATAAGCTGCGGGGAAAGAATCGGCATATCAGAATCAGAAAGGGAACCCTTTTGTTTTTTGGTCTTTTTTGTACCCTTTGACCCCGAACCCTTGGAAGCCATAATAAAAAATCGAGGGACTCCGCCCACACAACAGACTGTAGTGGCCAGGAGTACAATTCCAGAGTTTAGGGGAAAGTAGATCACTAGTGTCCCCACAAACTGATGGGCCTGTATGTTGGTCTTTTTTTTTTTTTTTTTTCTTATGACCATACACAATGCCCCTAACTTAAGTTTGCCAGCCTCCAACCTGCTGTCAAATAAGGGGGATTCTTTGGCTTAACAATAGACATTGGGACAAAGTCCACATGTACTACCCCTTTTCCGCCACCGGGAGTCACTGTTCTGCCGCCCTGCGTCCTCTCTTGAAACAATCAGCCACAGACTGAGCCCTGACAAGGCCTGCTGTCTATAACAGCAGAAGGGCGCGCCTGTATGACGCCGCAGGCCCGCCCCCCCCCGCCCTCCTGTCCGGATGGCGCGAAAATTCGTCAATAAGACGCGCGCGTGCACGCGCGCGCGCGCGCGTACCCGGAAACAGGAAGAACATGGAGGAGCCGCGCTGCTGGAGATCCATGGCGCAGAAACGGCGGCAGATTCAAAAACTCCCGGCCAGGTAGGACTCTTTTAAGGCCCCTAAGGATCCTTACTAGCCTCTAGGAAGAAACAGCAGGTTAGCTAGCAACACACTTTAGACAGGGGGGCCTAGTAATGGGGGGAGAAAGGGTGTCATCCTGTCTCTAAGACATAGTGATCACAGTTGCCCATGCAGAGCATACTCAGGCTATCCCCCCTTTTAGGTTACCCCGGGGAGCCTGCTGTCGAACCAAGTCCCGCAGGCTCCCCCTTACCTGCTCCATGCTGCAGGATGTTTGACCAGCAAACTGATCCAGTCTTCTCCCATCTCCGTGGGTAGCGTAGTAGACCTTCAGGCCCTGGGGTCCTATGAAGGTACCCACTGTCCTGGACCTATATAGCACCCTGGCAAAACAGGAACCTTATGGTTTTTGCAAACTCCAAGTCCTGGGCCCAGGGTCCAGCCCTCCAAAGAGGAGCATTATAGGCAAAACCCCACGGTTTGGGGCCCGGGTACTGTCCACTTTGGCACTGAGGCTCCTTGGACAGATCCGGTTAGCCCGCCCTTAATCCCAAAGGATGTGGAGCAAAGCTATTCCGTGACCAACACCTAAGACACTGGCGAAAAAACTGAGGGACTCCCTCTAGGGGAGGGGGTTATATAGGGAGGGGACTTCCTGTTTGAAGATTGCCAGTGTCCACACCTGAAGGTACTCCATATAACCCACATAGTAATGAATATGCCGCTCTGTGTCCCGTGATGTACGAGAAAGAAATTTAGTTTTTTCAAAATATTTATTATAGAATAGATTTTATAGCAGAAAGTAAATAAAAACAGTTTGTTCTTTTTAAACTTTTTGGGAATTTCTTAAATGTATATAATAAAAACCCCAGTGGTGATCAAATCTCTATTTGTGTGAATGTTTTTTTACTGGGTATATAAAATTTAATTTGGGTACAGCACTGCATGACCACCCAATTGGCAGTTAAATTAGCGCAGTATAGGATAAATAGGAAAAAATGGCTTGGTCATGAAGGGGGTAAAACCTTCCTGAGCTCAAGTGGTTAAATATTTAACAATGCACAACACATGTATATTCAAAAACAGGAAGGCTTCAAAACAAACACACACTATACCTGTACATGGTCATCCTCAATGACTGGGTCACTAGTGCTTGTAGATTTATCTGCCGTGCGTTTCCTCTTCACAGCTTTCCTGTTATTTGGTGTTTCTTCTTAAAAGATAAACATTAAAACAAAAATATTTGTTCCAAAAGGTAAACTTAGCAAATTGCAACAAAAATAAATAAGCCAAAAGGTTGAAAATGTAAATAAAAACTGAGAAACCGTAAAGGCACTCACCACCATCAGACACCAGCGACACCTGAGAAAGCCTTGATCTTGCCCTTGTGAGAGGCCTCTGGGGATTGCGTTCATGCTGTTCTGCCCGGCATAAGGAAGGAGTTAAATCTGTTTCTGAATTAGTCCTTTGTGCTGCACTTTGTGGAGTCCTGAGTGTGTACTCTGGGCCATTTCCTGGAAAGGATCGACTAGTTGAGGGCTGAGGCCCCTCGCCAACTCCACCATTTCCTCTTTGCATTGTCAGCTCAAGGTTCATATTTCTGGAACAATGGGGGCACCGCGTGCTAGACGCTTGCTCTGGAGCAGCGCTGGGTTCTCCGGTCCTATTGCATGTACAAAAATCTGATTCTTCAGTAAGGTCAGAACTTTCATTCAAAGAATGATCACTGTCCATATGTTGCGGAGCAGACTCACAAGCATTTATAACTCCACCTGCTGTGCCCACCTCACCACAACCACCTTTGTTCCTTTCAGATGGATCGCTGGCTGCTTTCATATCTGCCTTGATTTGTTCACTAGTTACCTGGCACCCTTTTTCACAACTGCTCTCTTCACTTGGTGTGGCCTGCTCTGGCAGACTCTTGGCTGTAACACTGGACTTCTTACGCAAAGGTGCTTTGCCTTTCCCGCTTATAGCTGTAAAGAATGTAGGTACATATTGAAAAACACAGTAAAGCTTCGACAAATATTTACACTAGCTGTCATAGCCACACTATAGAGGTGCTTTAAAGTTTGTGTGTAGCCCAAACATTACATTTTTAGATGGAATAGACAAAGGTTAAAATACCGGTCAGTTATTTTTTCCTGCCTGTGAGCCATTCGGGACATTTTCCTTCACTTCCTGTGCCACAGATTGAACGGGAAAGCTACGCTACTAGTAAAAATAAAAAACATGGTCTAACCCTTCCTTGCTATTCAAAACCACATACAAATTGCCAAAAGATCCACTTTAGATTTGGGGTTTACGAGACTAAAACTTTTTTTTGCTAGAAAAATTACTTAAAACCCCCAAAAATTATATATATTTTTTCTAACACCCTACAGATTAAAATGGCGGTCATTGCAATACTTTTTGTCACACCGTATTTGCGCAGCAGTCTTACAAGCGCACTTTTTTTGGAAAAAAATATTTTTTATTAAAAAATAAAACAGTAAAGTTAGCCCAATTTGTTTTATATATCGTGAAAGCTAATGTTACGCCGATAAAAATGATACCCAACATGTCACGTTTAAAAATTGCGCCCGCTCGTGGGGTGGGATGGCATCAAACCTTAACCCTTTAAAATCTCGATAGGCGACGTTTAAAAAATTCTATAGGTTGCATCTTTTGAGCTACAGAGGAGGTCTAGGGCTAGAATTATTGCTCACTCCAACGATCGCGGTGATACCTCACTTGTGTGGTTTGAACACAGTTTTCATATGCGGGCGCTACTCATGTATGCGTTCGCTTCCGCGCGCGAGCTCGTCGGGATGGGGCGTTTAAAAAAAAAAAATAATAATTATTTCTGTAACGTGAACATCCCTTGTAAATAGAAAAAAGAATGACAGGTCCTCTTAAATATGAGATCTGGGGTCAAAAAGACCTTAGATCTCATATTTAGACTTAAATGCAAAAAAAAAAAAAAAAAACACCACAAGAACATGGTCATTTGAAAAAATGACATTTAGAAAATATTGCTTCAAGAAGCATGGGCGGAAGTGACATTTTGATGTCATTTGCGCTATGCTATGGGGGCCATCTTGCCCTCACTCGCATCCCCACATAGCAGGAGAGAGGACCCAATCGCCTCCGCCGCTACCGACGGCTCTGGTAAGCGGCGGAGGGCACAGGAGAGCGGGCTTGCTCCCGCTGCCGAAAACGGTGATCTTGTGGTGAATCGTTTACAGGACTGCTCACGCTAAAGATGGATATCTCGGTTGTGGCAGCATCTGCTACAGTTACCGAGATATCCATCTTTAAAAAAGGACGTTTATAGTCGTAAGCAGGTTCTTAAGTGGTTAACCACTTAAGGACCGCCTCCTGCACATTTACGTCGGCAGAATGGCACGGCTGGGCACATCAACGTATATATACGTTGGTTTTAGTACCCAGCCGTGGGTCGCGGGCGCGCGCCCGCGACCCGGTCCGAAGCTCCAGGACCGGGACCGCGGGATTCGCGGACCCGATCGCCGCTGCAGTGCGGCGATCCGTCCCTGGAGCGGAAGAACGGGGAGAGCCGTGTGTACACACGGCTTCCCCGTGCTTCTCTGTGGCCGGAGCATCGATCGCGTCATCCCTGTAATAGGGGGACGCGATCGATGACGTCACACCTACAGCCACACCCCCCTACAGTTGTAAACACACACATTAGGGCACACATTCCCTACAGCGCCACCTGTGGTTAACTCCCAAACTGCAACTGTCATTTCCACAGTAAACAATGCAATTTAAATGCATTTTTTGCTGTGAAAATGACAATTGTCCCAAAAATGTGTAAAAATTGTCCGAAGTGTCCGCCATATTGTCGCAGTCACGAAAAAAATCGCTGATCGCCGCTATTAGTAGTAAAAAAAAAAAAAATTAATAAAAATGCAATAAAACTATCCCTTATTTTGTAAACGCTATAAATTTTGCGAAAACCAACCGATAAACGCTTATTGCGATTTTTTTTTACCAAAAATATGTAGAAGAATACGTATCGGCCTAAACTGAGGAAAAAAAATGTTTTTTTATATATTTTTGGGGGATATTTATTATAGCAAAAAGTAAAAAATATTGCATTTTTTTTTAAATTGTCGCTCTATTTTTGTTTATAGCGCAAAAAATAAAAACCGCAGAGGTGATCAAATACCACCAAAAGAAAGCTCTATTTGTGGGAAAAAAAGGACGCAAATTTTGTTTGGGAGCCACGTCGCACGACCGCGCAATTGTCTGTTAAAGCGACGCAGTGCCGAATCGCAAAAACCCCTTGGGTCATTTGCCAGCGTATTGGTCCGGGTCTTAAGTGGTTAAAGAAAACATACTATTGCTGACCTCTTGTTTTATGTTGATTTAAAGAATTATTAAACAAACAAACCTGTCATACTTACCCGCTCTGTGTAATGGTTTTGCACAGAGCAGCCCATGCCGGTGCTCCTGGTCCCTCCCCCCTGCCGAGAGCCCCCAGATCAGGCAGGCTCGCTCTCGAGCCGCTGCTCTAGTGTCCATTTACACACAGAGCTGCAGCTTGGCCCCGCCCTGCTCTCTTCCTCATTGGAAGCCAATGAGGAGGGGAGGGGGGTGGGAGTCCCTGGAGAGACGAGCCACTGGAGGAAGATCAGTCACAGGTAAGTATTGGGTGAGGCATAGTTTCCATGAAGGAAAAACAAAAAATTAAGTCTATGGGGATCAGTAGTGCTGGATTCACTGGGTACATGTTTAGTCTCAATCTATAGTATTCAAACCAGGCAGCAACAAATATGTTTAAAAGGACATCAGCAATTGTTGCCTTCATAGATTTATTGGAAGGTTGGGACCTCAAACTCAAAAAGGATTTTGCACAAAGTATAAAAATCTTATTTTCTTTGTTCACTGAAGGATGCAGAAAGTCCTAAACTTTGAGGTGTCTAAAAGCAGTCTAATAAAGGGGTAAACACCACAGCAAACAATCCCCAATAGACCCAAGAAAGATCAACAGACTTGTGGGGTGTGCCTGCAGCGCAAAGGTTCACATAGATGAGGCCGAAATATCTATCTGGTAGAACGTAGAGGACATATGAACAGAAGACCAGGTGGCAGCCTTGCAGTTCTGGAAAATCCAAGAGGCACTTCGAGATTTAGTGGAGAGTGACCATGAAGCAGGACGAGAAAGAATATCCTGATGATCTGGCAGAGTCCAGCGAGTATGCCAGGAGTCTTACCAGGTCAGCGAACTACATTCGAACGAACACCCCCCTAAGAAGCTTAAAAAGACAAAAGATTAGGGTGTTGATCCCATGAAGACAAGAATCTACTGCTTCCACAGAAGATCCCTATACCAGAGTATAAGCCTGTCTAAACTGTTATTGAGCCGGGAGGTGCACATTCAGCTTTTCCCACCTGCAGCACAGGTCCAGGAAAATTTCTGGATACTGGCAATTGTCTATGCCTGGGATTTACATGGTAGACAAGGCTGGAACGTGAAAGTCTGCTTGGGACAAAATTCAATCTAATCACTTATACGGCACAACTTCTGGTTCTTCCCATGGTTGATGTGCACAATGGCCGTGGCACTGTACGACCGAATCTGGATTGGATGACCTTCTACAAAGATGGTCCAATATTACAGATACAGTCAAGACCACCAGGACATTGATCCATCATGAGGATCCCTCAAAAGACAGGTAAGTAATGCTTTTGATTCCAGAGACGGATTCCTGAGCAACAGAGCCAATAATAGCCTGGTCCTCTGTGTCAAAGGAATCATTCAGTTCAGAGACGCAACTTACGTGTCCCATAACTTAATGCTTCACTGTAGAACGCATGTCTGAAATGAAACTGGGAAAACATGGGACTGCCTCAAAAAAGGAGGTAATCAGGCCCAAGACTTTGGCAAAGCTGGTATTTGGAAAACTGGACTGGAGAGTTTGAATCAGATGGAAGAGTCTAAAGTTTCTCCTAATGAATAAACATCTTGGCCTGCACTATGTCCAGGGTTCACCCAAATCACTAATATCTTGACAATCAAAGCCTAGTTGTCCGACAGACCCACTTTGACAGTTTCTTTAACAGGAGGTCATTCAATAATCCCACAAAGAGCATAGCAGGGTGAATACTGGGGTCAGAACACTGGTGAACATGCAAGGTGCAGCTGAGAATGCAAAGGACAGATCCACAAACTGGAAGAGAAAGGGCAACAAAACAAAGAAAATATTTATGTGCTGGGGACGTGCTGGAGATATACATTCTTGAGATAACAAAAGACAAAAAGTATCCCTTGTGAAGGGAAGTGATTACAGGCCTGGTGTATTCCTTCCATGCAGAACTCTTTTGGACTTGCATAAGATATTCAGAACTTTCAGATTCAAAATGGTCCAGGTGCCCCTTTTGGGTTTGGGAAACCGGTTGGCGTAAAGTCCCTGAGAAAATTCTGCCACAGAACACCTGACAGGGCTCGAAAGGAGACCTGCTAATCCGCAAGGGGACACAGGAGTGCTGAAAGTGAATAAATGAATGGGGGGAGGGGGCAGGCTTGATAAACATCAAGGGAGTGGAGACATGAAGGGTACCTTTCACAACATTCAGAAAGGGGAAAGGCAGACACAGTCTGCTCTTAAAGAGGAGCCAAAGTCATATTTGTACTTATTAAAAGTCAAACACAGTAGCTGCTGACTATTCACAATCACCTGTCCCAGAATGCAGCGATTTGCTCACTTGATCCAATCTTTCCATCAGTATTCTGTCCCGGCATCTCAACCACGGGCACCCAGCTGCGACAGCTTGGGGCTTCACAGATGGATGCCCACTGTTCTGGGACCTGTGACGCGCCACAGACGATTGTGGGGATGGAGAAGGGGGGGCGGAGAACTTCTGCTCAGATCGTCTATGGGGGGGGTGTATCTGTCAGAACCAGGTACCTGCTCCCACGGCCCCCCAAAAAAGTGTTAAGTACAGGGGGCGAAAGAAGGCCTTAAAGCGGGCAGGACTTCCCTTTTGGGTTTCTAACACCACCAGATGGGTGCTACTGCCACCAATAGCATCACTGATAATAGTGTCAACAGTCAATTTAAAAAAGGGACATTGTCCCTCAAAGGCATTGTGGATCAAACATTTCTCACAGCTGAAAAAACAGCTGAAACAGATTGCTGGGCTTTTGAGGCACTACATATTAACCAAAATTTGTTTAAAATAAAAAAATAAAAAAGTTTAAAAAAAATTTAAACCAAAAGCAAACCAAAAAAAGTAAAATACAATGCAGTGATCTTCTTTACAAGTAAATGCCTTATAATTTGTCAAGATAAGGATGACCCCCACCCCCCTGTACTGCGCAGGCGTGGCACGAACCTCAACAGAGTTTCCGAAAGTAGTTGAACCTGTAGAGCTGCGAGTTAGCTCTACACGGCGCCTGCGCAATGACTAGGAGCCGTGTACAGCCGACTCGCAGTCCTACATGTTCGGCTATTTTTGGAGGCTCTGTTGAGGTTCGTGTCATGCCGTGCCTGCGCAGGTACAGGGGGTCCTCAGCCGCCGGGTGGAACTTTTTCGGAAGGACACATCTGGGCTAACTCCCAGATTACATTGCGCCTCAGAATAGAAAACGCTTACTCCCACGGGAGCGAGTACCCGGAAGCTGAAATTGGCATAGCCATAATACGGTATGTACAACAGGAAAAAAAAAAAAAAGAGGAAAAAAAGATGTGGCTACTGGACATGTTAGTAGTGTAAGGAGTGTGGTCGTAAATAGATGTTATTTTGGGTGACACCCCGCTTTAAGAAATGTATTGTCTGAAGTGGCTCTCTTGATCAGTTAGAAGCCCCAAAATAAACATTAAATGCAATTTTTTTTTACATCTGAAGCCATTGTGTTTTTAATCGATAGAACTTTGAAGAACATAGGATATCTTTAAATACTCTATTGGCATAGAACACTCAATTTTTTTTTACTCTTGAGGGTAAACTGTGCCTGCATGTTATACGCCAATATTTTTTGTTACCAACGGGGGACATGTCAGGCCGGCTGCCCCGCCAGCATACTTTAAAGTTAAGAAAACATAACTGCCTGTCATTTCTCATACACTGCTCCTCCTGTGCCACCCTCAATGTAAATGGAAGCCTCTAAATACCTCAAATACCTTAATGCTACTCTTTCTGGTCGCTCTCCTCCTCTCGCTTTACCTCCTTGAGTGTAGCTTTTGATTGGAGTAAGAGAGCGGTAATGGGACCGTCAATGATACAGTAGAGGAGAGTAGTACATGATCAGGTCCACGAGAGTGGCGTTGAGGTTTTTAGAAGCTTCAATTTACAACAGTGACACAGGAGGAGCGGTGTATGAGAAGACGCAGACAGTGATGTTTTCTCAACTTTAGCGTATGCTGGCAATGCTGACCCAGGAGTGCAGGAGGGCTTTATAATGAATGGGCGTCTGTGTACTGGGCAGGGTCCGTGCAAAGTTTTTTTTCCTGAAAATTCCCTCTTAAAGTTATGGCACGTGTTATACGCCTGTGCGTGTTATACTCCGATAAATACGGTAATAAGTAATTTTTTAAGCACCATGTTATTGTCAGTAGATGCCTGGATTAGATATACCATATTTGTACACTAGTTTTTGCATTTGTACTTTTTGATATGCTACGTTAATTGCAAACATATTGGAGTGTAGTTTAGAATATGACATTTTCTTTCTTACAGTATATAATCACTCATTTGGGATTTGTAAGGTTTTAGACCTCTTCTATAGGACTAGTCTGCCCTACAGTAGTGGATCCTGCACCTACACTTTATATCTGGAATATATAGGTTGCTGTCTGATTACACAGTTTCATACAAAAGCACACATTATCTTACTTTTTTTATTATCTGTAAATACGTCCAGATATAGTGTTCCAACATGCGTTGTGTCAAACTTTATTAAAATCTTCCCGTGCCCATACAACAATTCATTTTGATTGCAATGAGTAAGGATGAATTCAGGGGAGGGGGTGTGCTCCTTTGGAGTGTGGCTGCCCCGGCATTGCAAGGCTTAGAAGCTTGTTTAGGCCTAAAGGAACAAGAAAAGCATTTACTTACCTGATCCTTTTCTCCCACAGGATTCTCTGTACTGTAAAGCCTCATGCACACAATCGGATTTTCATCGGACAAAGCGTAGGACTTTTGTCCAAAGGGCATTGGCCAGAAACTTGTATTTCATACAAAAACTTGTTGGCCAACAAACACAAAACAATGTGGTTTTCAGCTCTTTAGCGCCACCCTTTGGGCAACTTCTGCCAATGTTGTGTTATGGTTAGCATTGCTTCTGAGCATGCGTGTTTGTACTTTGGGTTTTTGTCCGACGGACTTGTGTACACGCGATCGGGTAATCCGACAACAAACATGTGTTGGCGGAAAATCCTACAATTATCCGATGGAGCATACAAATGGTTGGTTTTTCCGACAACAGCCTGCCATCACACAATTCCCATTGGATAATACAATCGTGTGTAGGAGGCTTAAGACTGACCCTTACAGCCGCTTTCCTATGCCTTAGCAGTTGCAGGTCCTCTGATGTCATCAAGACAAATGCAGAGTCTTTGCGTCTGCTTTAAACATGACGATGCCAAGAACAGTTGGCCCTTAGACCATAGAGGAGCACTGGCTGCCAGGGAAGCAGGGGATCAGGCAAGTAAAACTGCTTTTCTTGTCCACTAGTCCTAAAAGCATAATTAACCCTTGTACGCAGGAGCATTCCCACAGCAAGGGAGATTTTTTTTTTCCTAAAGTGCAGAATGAGACAAAATTGTGTTCTACAACAGGGCATACAATTCCAATGTAGTTGCTTCTGATGAACCTGGAGTACACCACCAACTAGACTAAGTTTACAAGCAATGGATAAGCCCATTCACTCACTTATTGTGCCGTCTTGGGATTCTGCCAACTGTTCACCTTTGTTGTCCTCAGGAGTGTAGTCAACCGAGGTGCCACACTCACCGTGACTACCAACAAGATCATCATCATCTTCGCTGTCTGAGTCATGCACTGTGATTGGTGCAGCTTTTACAACTGGCTGTAACCCACTGGGCCCTAAAAGAAGAAGGAAAAAAAAAAAGAAAAAAGGGCATTAAAAAAAAAAAAAAAAAAAAACCTGACATGGTACGGTAGCACAGTTTAATACTTTACTCTGCAATTGTGTGAGGTCACTGGATAGAGTATTTTCAGGAAACTCCAGTTAGAGCCAGGCATTGGAGTGATGCTTATGGGTGAGCATTTGTAAACAAAATGGTGATTAAAGTGGAAAAATTATATAGGATTTGCTGTTGCCAGATTGTGTAAAGATGCAGACTTTTGGGGGTTGTCATCCTCATTCCTGGCCTCACCATCTACCGAATCAGTCATACTAAACCCACAGCATTAAAAAAATAAATCAGTCTGTATGCAGGAAAGCATGCTTGCTATACACACTTTGGAACCTAGCTTCTGGGTTTAGTAACAATTTAATCATGCAATAATCTGCATGAAGCATGTAGCCAGTGAATTCCAGCCCTACTACTCTGCAAGATTGATCCAGCTCAGTAACTGGCTAGATATTAAGTGCGATGGGAGTTACTTTGGGCAGGGTAAAGTTAAGGTAGTTGGAGCAGCCGGCTTAACTTCCCATTTTGCAGTTCCAGGGCTCAGGAGAAAAGAAAGACATTCTCATTCTTCAGCCACAGATTACAGAATGTATGGATTTAATGGACTTTTCATCAGAGGATGTTATGAATGATGAGTCAAATGCCGAAAGTGTTGGCACTGGGCCCAAGGGCCACCAGCCCATGTCTTGGACTTTAAGCAATTCCAGAGGCTGGGGATTTACCGGAGATACTTCTGTAGAGGGACCACCTAGCGAACCCCCAGCAGAAGTGTTATCTGCAGTACTCTGTCCTGCTGCCCTTTGCTCCACACCCGTGGCAGTTTCAGAGGCCCGAAGTGAGAAGGTGGTGGTTCTTCCCCAGTGGATTTCATAGATGCAGGGAGGGGGAAGCAGCCATCCTCCCTTCCCCACCAAGGATTTGTGCACCTGGGAGACGGTACCAAATGAAGGGGCATTCCAGCGGCAGACAGTGCCCCAGAATGATGACACCAAGCCAGCTAAAGTGTTGGCAACTGGACCAAGACCTCTGGCCCAAAGCTGCGACAGCTCTGGAGGCCCAGTGTGAGGAGGCGGCGATCACTCCTGAGCAGCAGATCAGGATCCAAAGGGAAAAGGGAGAGGGGGTTGTAGTCTTCCTTCCCCAACAGTTAGCGCTTTGGCACTCAAATCATCCACTCTAACAGGGCAAAATTCTACTGGCCTCTTCACACAACAAAACAATTCCGCAGGAGTTTCAGGGAGAGAATGCAATTGGCACCCAACTGCAGCTTGGAGCCAATATCTGTTAATGGGTCTGCGGTCTCCACTGACACAACCCAAGATAATGGTCGAGCACTGGGAAAGGAGGCCATCAGCCATGCTCTGCAAGCACTGGGGGATTTTCATCGAGCAAAAGTGGATGGGACTAAAGTTTCCAGCTGTAAACCCCAAGGATATTGAGCACCTGGCCCAGATCCCAAACAGCATGATAGAGCGAGCCCAGCTACCCTGTTTTCTCTCCAGAAGTGGGCATGTTTTACGAGAGAGGCAGAGGTTGCCTGGGTGATTAACGATCTGTTTGGTACAATGTGTTTGGGGTACTGTGTGGGTATGGGCACTGGAACTATGGACTAACTTCAAAGTCAACCAGTTTGGGGTTTCCTGCTGTGTTAGTCTCCTGTCAAGAGGGGAGTCACTTTGGGTGGAACCCAGCTTACCTTGGAGAGCACTGGAAACTCCTTGTCCAGCTCCCCCAGTCCCACCCTATGTCTATTAGGGGCACAGTGTGATTGAGAAGCCCAGTCTGATCTGCACTAATCAGACTCACTGTACAACCACACTGGAATATTATATAGAACACAAAACTGCAAGTGCCCAATTGCGACAGGATGTTCTTTAGAAATAGAAAATACATATAAAAAAAACACACTGAAGGCAGACCTGCTCGTTCCTCATCCATTTCCATTGGTATTACAGCTACATTTGCAACTTCATTTTCTTGCTCTGGAAGTTTTAATTCATCTTGAGACACATCTTCCATGTCATTTAGAGCTGTCGATTTGAGGGAAATGCACATAAGGTGAAGGGAAAAAGGGGAAAAAAAATAAATAAAACACCACACAAAAACACCAAGTAGTTACTGAAAGCCAATATTGAAAGTATAAATGAAGGCAAAACTCTTTTCCTAAGAGGCCCAGATACAACAGTAAAAAGGACAAAGAGAGGGTAAATCTACCTTACTGGGACACTGACAGCAATGACAACCCGACAGGTGTCTATATACAGTCCACCCAAAACAAAGAGTTTTGCTTTTAGGTATACTTTAACACTACAGCAAATCCCACATCAACTTAAAAAATTGATTCTACAGTGTATGCAGGGCTGAACAGACTCCTTTGTGCCTGGGCAAAAAAAAAAAAAAGGAAGTACCGTACAAGACAGAAAGGGTAGGTTGTTTTGCCCTTATCTGCCAAATTGAATGGGAGCAAAAAATAAGGTAAATATAAGTCAAAACAAATGCCAGCATTAAAACTGACCACGCTTGTCAGCAGCGGGAGCCAATGGTTGCACTGCTATCAATGTAACCAATGAACAGCCGACGAGCAGTTTGGAAAGCGATGTGGGAACGAGTCCACAGAAGTTCGGGGCTCAGGTAAGTAAAACATGGGCATGGAGGAGCCAGAGAATACAAGGCGTTTTTTCTCCTTAATGCATAGGATGCATTAAGGGGAAAAAACACAAAGCTTTACAACCACTTGAACTTCCCAATGTCATTTTTTTTTGCTTCATTTCATCTAACCTGACCTAGAAATATGACAGAAGTTGTCCAATTGCTATGCTATATGTTTACTTCTAGGATACACCTTGGACTTCCAATATATTAGATGTAAAGCTTACCCTCAGCAGCAATATGCTTTTCTTCCACATTGTTTTCTGGCCTGAGGTCTGGTTCTTCATTTCCTTCTTCTTGCTGTGGGGGAGGAGGTGGTGGTGGTGGAGGAGGTGGAGGTGGAGGTGGAGGTGGAGGAGGTGGTATGTGAGGTGGCTGTTGGTTATTATGCTGTAGGTTGTTGTTGTTGTTGTTTTGATGATTGTTATTGTTTTCATTTTCATTGTTGGAGTTCTGATTGCTTACCAAGGCAGAAGACACACCAATTCCAGTGCCTGCACTAAGACCCACACGGGCACAGCCCTATAAAAAAAAAAAAAAAAACACACTTTTCCATAATACTGTTCCAGAATATAAAAAAAATGGGGTGCATTGAACTACAAAACTTAACAATACCCATTTATGGTCTTAAAACACAGGAAAGTCCAATATATCGGTTACTACCGTAAGTATGCAACTAGATAAAACATTAAAAAAGTGTGGGGATTATTAAATCACTTTTTTATTTCTCCATCAGAGTGGATAGTAAAATAAGTTTGCAGAAATCTTTATAAACACACACACACACACACACACACACACACACACACACACCCCCCCCCCCCCAACAACAACCAATTACAAGGTGCATAAGGAATTCATCTTAAACCAGCATGAACATTACCAGTTGCAGCAGGATTTGTCATTCAAAAGAAAAGCTCACCTTGGGAGGTTCCCGAAACATCTGGTCCAGCGAAATAAACTCCAAGCTGGGGAGTAGTTCAACAAACTGACTGAAGGATTCCAACTTAATGGCATGGCAGCGAACCAGGCTAAGATCAACCAGCCGGTTCCAACGAGAGTGATCTTCAAAAAAGTACAGTTAAGATAACGAACAAAGTTTTCAATGTTAATTAAAAATAAAATGCATATAACAGATAAACATAACAGCATAACAGTCCAAGTCAAAATTTATAATATATATATATATATATATATCGTACACATATTCCGACAATTGTGTGATGGATGCGTTTTGTCGGATAATCCGACCGCCTGTATACTCCATCGGACAATTGATGTCGGAATTTCCGACAACAAATGTTGGATAGCCATGCTCTCTAACTGTCTGAAAAAAAATGTGTTCCGTCGGATCATCCAATCGTGTAAGTCCACCGGACTAAAATCCAAAGTACAAAACACGCATGCGTCAAACCAATGCCAACCATCAAACATTACCAGAAGTTACCCAAAGGGTGGCGCTAAAGAGCAGAAAAAAAAACCGTAGTTTCGTGTATGTTGGCTGAAAAAGTTCTGCCGTGTGTATGCAGAACAAGTACACGTTAGGAGTAGGAGGGCATTTTATTTTATTTTTTTAGTTAGGTTGAAGCTGGAATTCTACTTTCAGGCCTAGTTCACACCTTTGAATCGGTTAATGTTCACACTACAGTCCATTTAACATGGTTTTCTATGGATCACATTCACATCTGCATTTTATGGAAAGGCCCAGAGACTTTTTTCTGGTTTTTGGTTCCATAGACTTCAAAGGATCAAAAACGTGTATTGAAAAATGCACCTGGATTAAGCAAAATGCAACCTGCATAGGTGTGAACCAGGCCCAAGTCTTAGCTGGCCAAAGACAATAAACAAAAGTCAGCTAGTTTGCCAGGGACTGGCTGAATTTCAATGAGCGCGTGGCCATCCCTGTTTTGTCGAGTGGCAAGCTGGAAAAACATTTTTGATCAACGGCTGATCAGGGTATTCTGACAGCAGAGCCCCACTGTCAAAATACAATGTCGGGGCAGCGATTGCTCCATCCACCTTGTTTATGTGGATGGAGAAATCAGATTTTTTTTTTTTGGGACAGATGAGGTTTACTACCTCAGAATAATGAGTAGCCTACAGTATAAAGTCTAATCAATCAGCTTTTATTACCTGTTATCCAGTTTTTTGGGTTGTGCAGGTGAGGGCAGTTATAGATAACCAAGTACTTGATGCAGGAGAAGACTTCGTTTACAGCTTTCATGCCAATGTCAGTGATGATACCGGGGTTCTCTGCCACGTCTGCCAGGCCATACTTCATTAGATCAGCATTCGTCATCTTACCTGAACACAAAAACAAGCCTCGTTAGATGTCAGGCATAGAAAAGATAATGTAATTTTTGGTTTACTTGTAAAGCCTTTTCTTGGATACATCACAGGACATCATCTCCATTACGGTAAGGTTATGTTGCCATCTTCAGATGGCTTGAAACTGGCAAAAAACAGGAAATACTAGGGTTGTCCCGATACCGTATACCGGTACCGATATCGAGCATTTGCCAGAGTACATGTACTCGGGCAAACGCTCCGATGCTTCACCCGATACCTGGACAGTCAGGGTGATCAGTGCAGGTATTTGTTAGAAAACACAGGTATTTGTTAGAAAACACAGGTATTTGTTAGAAACAAACTAAAACCTTATTAAAATCCCTGCAAACTCCCCATTTGGTCCCTTGTCTCTCCTGTAGCTGTGTGGGAAAATCCCATTTAATTTCTATTAAGAGACTGTCTATTGTGCATTCCAATAATAGATGGCATCTTTATAGAAATAAATAAAGCTTTTCTGCATGTAGGAAAATAAAGTGGGAGCAGACAGAATAGTTTACACTGCACAGGAAAAAGGTGGGAACAAGATTTTGGAGGCATTAGGAGCAACCTAAAAAGACAACTATATGAAAGTATACTTATTTTTAAAAAGTTGCAAATATTTCTTCCTAAAATGTTTCAGGCTTTACAGGTATCAGTATATTCATCGACTGCGACATATGCTGGTTCTATCGGGTACTGGCATCCCCAGTTTACTTAGGAAACCACACTTACATTTACTGTATTTGCTGGCGTATAAGACTACCTTTTACACTTAAAAAAAAACTGGCCAAAAAGCAGGGGTCGTAGCTTTGGCTACATACAGTATATACCGCTTAGCCAATCCGGCTGAGCGATGTATTCAAATGAATACAGAGCCTGCTCGAATTGAAGTAACAACCTCTGCCAATCTGAGCAGGCTACATATAGTAGCCTGCTTGGATTGGCTTTGAGAGTCAGAGGCGCGGGTTGATACAGCCTCTGCCAATCAAAGCAGGCTTTGTATTCATTAATGGAATACATTGCTTGCCATGATTGCCTCCAGCAAGAAGGAAGAATAATATGGCTCCAGAAGAAATAAATATGAAGCGTCAGAAGCATCGGAAGGGGGGGGGGGGGGGTCGTCATATGACGAGTACAGGCAAAAAAAAAAAAAAATCTTAAAAAATAAATTAAAAAAATGTAAAATTAAGGGTTCGTCTTATATGCCAGGTCATCGTATACACTGGCAAATACGGTACTCAGAATTCTATAAAAATGCTCTAAGAATTAAAAAATAAATAAAAACACAAGCAATTTAAAAAAGTTAGTCTGGCCTATTAGTTTCCTTACATTGTAGCAAAAACTCGTCAACGTATCCCAGATGTAAAGTTTCAAATTGCGGGAACTCAAGCTCTGCCATCTTCAGTGCAGAAAACACTCCGTCTTTGGTCAGAGAGGGCTGAATGCGTACTTCGTGTAACCTTCATGTAAGCATATACAGCATTAGCATACAATACAATACATAAGCTGGAAATTCAGGAGCATTACAGCACAATGAATGCATTTCAGATATGTGCCTTGTGCAAGGCTCTTATGCTAGAATCACCTTTGTCATTATGGTGCATGAAATGAAGGCTTGTGACCCACAGTGAAAAGCTGCGTTAGGCCGGCCATACACAGTTTAAATCTGATCTTGCTGAACCAGCCCAGATTCGAACCGTTAATGGGCAGGCTGAATGTACCAAGTTGTTCTTTCAACTTTGCGATAACCAAGCTGCCCGATTCGCTTCCGATCATAGTCTTCTCACGGTATGGACAGCTTCCCCCACCCGTGGTATCGCCAGGAGGGATTCTCCCATCAGCACAGTCTTTGTTGATAGGGGAATCATGCAAATGTATTTTGCTGCAACCCGTGGCAGCAGGAAATAAACTTGCACGGTGTATGGCCGGCCTAAACGGAGATTATATTGTACTTCTATTAATCTGCAAAACCAACAATAGTATATACTGTATAGCCAGCTTACACATATCAGTCTTTTTTCAAAATTTCAGTCTGAAAAATTATGTGTATATTGACCCGATTTTGTTTGTAATGTCTGAAGAACTTTAAAACCAGTGAAATTGACTTTAATGCCTTTTGCACAATGCAGCTAGAAAAAGCAGTGTACAGCTTTTTTTTTTTTAATGATCTAAAATGAAATCTATGGTTTACAGTGTGCATGTACACACAAGTGCATAAATAAGCACTGTATTCTTGAGAAAAAAATACATTGAAACATCTGCCTTCCCGCACATATACTGTACATGTAAATACGTGTAAACACATGCCTGAAATTATGTCCAGATATGCTAAACGCTCAAACATCAGTACCATGTACAAGGAGGACTAAAAAAGGTCTGTTAGCAATTTTCAACGTACTTGTCTACTGTTACTTTTTATACAGATGTTTACAAGACTGATGAGCCTCTTTCTCTTTTGTACGATATCATCAGTTATTGAACACTTTAGCATTCAGAGATGTATATCTGTACGTTTTCAGGTATTCTTACATGAAGCACCCTGTATGTTTTTAAATAAAATCAATAAAAATAAACGGTCTGCCTCATTCCGCAAACTGACTAGGTCACATAACCTTTTTGACACTTGAGAATGAAACACCCAACTCAGAGGGGGTTCACTTTTTATTCCCTGCCTCATAAGCTTTACTCCAGATTGGACCATTTCTTGGTAACGGCCCCCCTGCTTCCGTATGTTGTTTCTTCCGAGATTGGCCCAATCACCTGGTCGGATCATGCACACATTGAGATCGATGTTGTATTGTCTGCTCCAACCCCCAAGACTTGCCACTGGCGCCTCAATGAGTCCCTGATTAAAGGATCCAAACCCAGTTGCAAAAGAAGTTGTCTGAATTTTTTGATTTAAATGTGGGTTCAGTGGCGGAGATTTCCACCCTATGGGAGGCCCATAAGGCTATTTTCAGAGGGGAGTGTATCTCTGCTAGTTCTCGTTTAAAACGAGATTTCATGAAGCAAAAAGCTGAGCTTCTAGTTCAGCTTAGGGCTGCAGAAACACATCTTCTGGATTCCCCCACAGTAGAAAGATTGAGGGTGGCAACGTCCATGCGGAATCATATCAAATCTTTCAATATGAATAAGATCTCTAAATCTTTGTTATGGGCTGGACAAAAGTTCTACGAATACGCCAACAAGCCGCATAGAATGCTAGTTAACAGATTGAAACCACGCCCCTTCCTCTCAATTCCTGATCTTTTAATGCAGCCGGATGGTAATCCCACATATTTTACCAACGTTATGACTCAGGTTTTTGGAGATTTTTATAGTAAATTGTAGAACTGCTTGAGTGCTGACCCATCAACTCAATTCTCAGGTTAATTTCGATGCCGTTATGTCTTCTTTAGCCTTACCCAAGTTGACTAGTGAACAAAACACGATACTTAATGCTCCTGTCTCTTTAGAGGAGATAACGGAGGTGGTGAAAGGTCTCCCAGCTCATAAGTCCCCAGGTCCGGATGGACTCTCCTATATTTACTACAAAACCTTCTCGGAAATTTTAAACCCTCACCTGCAATCTCCGTTTTCCTCATTGCTCAAAGGCACCGCCCCCCATACACATTTTTTGCATGCCATCTCGACGGTTATTCCAAAACCAGGTAAATATCCCTCAATACCAGATAATTATCGCCCCACTGCGTTATTGAATTCGGATTATAAGATATTTACAAAATTATTAACCAACCGACTTTCCCCACTTTTGACGACCTTGATTCATAGGGATCAAGTAGGTTTTGTTCCCACAAGACACGCAGGTGACCATACCAGAAGGACTGTAGACCGGATAGATCTAACCAAAACTAAGCAGACAGCAGTTGTCCTAAGCCTAGATGCACAAAAGGCATTTGATCGCCTTAGCTGGCCTTTTATGTTTGCGGTTCTCGACAGGTATGGGTTCTCTGGCCCTTTGATCCAAGCCTTGCGAGCCATTTATTCCACTCCATATCAGGTACAGCTTTCCTCCTGTCTCGGCGGCTCTCCCTAAGTAATGGCACAAGGCAGGGGTGCCCTTTGTCGCCCTTGCTGTTTATTTTGAGTCTTTAACCTCTGGCAGCGGCCATTAGGCAGCATCCAGATATACGGGGGGTCCCATTGAGACAGATGGACTATAAGCCATCTCTTTGCGGACGACATTTTACTGACCCTCACTCACCCTTCTACCCCTTTACCTGCTTTACATGACACTCTCTCTGCGTTTGGCGGCCTGTCAGGGTTTAAGATCAATCAGTCAAAACTGAGGCTTTACCTATTAATATGTCACCAGACGTGCTTGCATCTCTCCAAGATAAGTTCAACTATCATTGGTACTCTTCCTCACTGAAATACCTGGGAGTATATATCACATACTCATACTCCACCCTATATCAAGCTAATTCCCTCCCCCATGTTTGCAGAGATAACCCGTCTCTTGAATCTGTGGACCTCTCTTCCAATCTTTCTCTTGGACAGGGTTAACGTCCTTAAGATGTCAATACTCCCTAAATTGTTGTACCTTTTTGAGACACTCCCTACTTTGGTCCCGATGTCGCAGTTGAAAAACTTCCAGGAGGTGATGCCTCAAGTTTATATGGAAGAATGCTTCCCATAGGATTGCACAATCTGTAGTTTATGCTCTTAAATACAGAGGAGGTCTGGCGGCGCCAGACATTAAATATTACTATGCATCTCATCTCCGTATATTAACTTCTTGGGTTTCTAGAAAGGCACCTTCCAGGTGGGCAGAGATAGAAGGGCATTTTCAGATTTACAAACAAAACATGACCTTCCAGTCTCCCTTCAGTACTCTTACCTGCAATTTAAACATTTTTTTTCTTTCCACATTCCCCTCTCTCTCGCTAAAGAGAGCCACAGATTTTGAGCTCTTATGCGTAGCTGGTCCCTATGAATCCAAACAGATCTCATCCATATACAAGATCTTACATGAAACACCTCCCCTGACTGAAGGTACGCATAGCTATATGAAAAAAAATGGTCTACTATACTACAACGCCCGATCTCGTTACTAGATTGGGGGAAAATTTGGGCTAATACGTCAAAAATCTCACGCTGTGTAGTGCAGAGGGAGACTGCCTTTAAGATTGTTACTTTGGTATAGGACCCCGGACTTGCTGCACGCTCGCGACCCCACCCTTTCTAAGCTCTGCTGGAGGTGCGGTAGGTCTGTGGGTTCCCTTTTTCATATTTTTTGGGATTGCCCTCTCATTGGTCCTTTTTGGATTGAGATTCAGGAGCTTCTTGTGCCTTTGTCATTTTTACACTTCCTTTTGGGCTTGCCCCTTTCGGGACTGCCTAAAACATTGCAGAAACTTATATCCTTCATTCTTTTAGCTGCTGTGTGTGTGTATATATGTATATGCATATATATATATATATATATATATATAATAATTTACTTCTTCCTTTCTTTTACTCGGAAATGATTAATCACAAGTTATGTTAGTCTTAGACTGTGGTCTGTCTACAATGCTTTGTTATTTGTTTGTTATACATGATTCTGTCAGATTGTACCTGTGTTTCTAATATGTCTAAGGTATGATCTGCTTTGTATAACCAAAATGTTTGTACTCTATACTACGATGTATAATGTCTTTAAAAAAAACTCGTATAAAACGATAAAAAAAAAAAAAAAAAATCATCAATAAAAATACTGGAGCAAGAAAAATGATTTTCTAAGCTGTGGGGAAAAACTGAACGATAAAAGCCAGTTGTTAGCTATGGACAATAGAAGCAGTTGGGGAACTTGTCTCAGACACTTTTTATGAATTCCTCCCACTGTACTGACTCACAGCAAACACCACATCAATCGTGGAGTGATTTGCACCTAGTACATTTGATTTGCATCTGGACAAAGTTTTAACTAGATGTACTCTGAAAATATAAGTAGAGAAACCAGTGATTGTAAAAAGTACTATGCACAATATACCTACCTTCTAGCAGCTGTTATTATGAGGTAGCCAAGGTCCACTTCAAGAGCATTCTTACAAGCTCCCAAAACAATTGTATGTAAATTCCGAAACCCTCCTGAAAAAGACCAGCACACAGTAAAACAGCTAGCTATGAGGTGTAATTATATTTCAATTCTAGAAGAACACATTACTAAAATACCTAAAATGGAGAACTGGAGGTTGCAACAGTGAATTTAGTCAATCACTAAATTCTGCCAAAGAAAAAGAAAAAAGAAAGAGCCCAACATAAATTTAGGAAATAAAATGCACCATCCCTACCTCCTGCACCACCTTGGATTGTCTTTAGGCTGCTGTCAAAAACTTCTCGAAAAGTGAATCGCAGATAATATTTGTCACTTCTCAGGAAGCCATCCCTTTATCAAATTACCAGCAAATGTCCTACCTGTCATCGATAGGTCAAGGAAACCAATTTGCAGGTGTTTTTTCCTTTAACGGACAAGCCCAAGTGGGGAACTCGTATTAAGGTTAGGTTAAATTGGCAGTACATTTTTTTTTTTTTTTTTTTTTTTTACATACAGGTAAGCTTATAATAAAGCTAACCTGTAGGTTAAATATATCTTACACGTGCACAGTTTAGGAAATATTCTAGTAAGCAGCCGGTGATGTCATCAGCGTATGCGCTCTGGGAGGTTCACCTTCCAGCAGGACAATGACCCTAAACAGAGCCAGAGCTACAATGGAATGGTTTAGAGCAGGGATCCTCAAACTACGGCCCTCCAGCTGTTGCGGAACTACAAGTCCCATGAGGCATTGTAAAACTCTGACATTCACAGACATGACTAGGGCATGATGGGAATTGTAGTTCCTGAACAGCTGGAGGGTCGTAGTTTGAGGACCCATGGTTTAGAGCAAAGCACAATCATGTGTTAGAATGGCCCAGTCAAAGTCCAGACCTAAATCTAATTGAGAATCTGTGGCAAGACTTGAAAATTGCTGTTCACAGACAGACACTCTTCATCCAATCTGACAGAGCATGAGCTATTTTGCAAAGAAGAAAGGGCAAAAACATCACTCTAGATGTGCAAAGCTGATAGAGACATCCCCAAAAAGACTTGCAGCTGTAATTGCAGTGAAAGGTGGTTCTACAAACTATAGACGCTGAATACAAATGCACGCCACACTTTTCACATATTTGTAAAAAAATTAATGAAAAACATTTATCATCATTTTTCTTCCACTTCATAATTATGTGGCACTTGTGTTGGTCGATCAAATAAAATACATTTATGTTTTTGGTTAGAACATGACAAAAATGTGGAAAATGTCAAGGGGTATGAATACTCAAGGCACTGTACATACAGCCACAGCATGTTATTAGTTTACAGGAAACCAACACAAACACTTGGCAGCATAAACACACCCCTTCTTCCTGCTGTATGGCACATGCGATTGAGATCTTAAGAGAACAGCTAAAGGCAAACTCCCTGCACATCCCCCCCACTTTGGATAAAGAGGATTTCTTCCCCCCCCCCCCCATTCGTGTCCCATTGGGGACATGTCCCTTCACTTTCTGCCCCATAGGCAAAACAGAAAGTGAGAGGAAATCCCTTCAAAGGGATACAAAATCTAGTATTATCAGAAGATTTCCCCTCCTTTTGGTCTCTAGTGAATATACTTGAATGAGATGCAAAGACCATACAGTAAATATTGGCCATAGAATGTTACTTGTAAAAAAGGTAGCACTAAGGCAGTATCCCACATAAATGTTTATTCTTTAAAGACAGCCTGCCGATATACTTACATTAAACCAGGGATCGTCAAACTACGGCCCTCTAGCTGCTGCAAAACTAAAAGTCCCATGAGGCATTGTAAAACTCTGACATGACCAGGCATCATGGGAATTGTAGTTCCTGAACAACTGGAGGGCCATAGTTTGGAGGACCCCTGCACCATAAACTGTAAACATTTTTTAATCAACTTCTAATGAAGTATTAACATACCAGACCGCCAGCTGTCCTCCACCACATGTTGGATAAGTCCTCCAAGAAATGGAACTCTAACCAACTCCAAATGTTCCAAGTTGCGAGCAGAAGCCAAACCAGTCACCAGTGGCACATACTTTAAAGAGTTTGTGGGTCCTTAAAATAAAGTGAATACATAATAACTTAAAGGAATGGAAAGGGACTCCAAAATAGAGCGATTAAAAATTTGTCTCTACATTACTAACACATACTGTAAAAAAGTCAAATTAATGGATATGTAGTGCTCGTAACAAGCTTACTCAGGATTTGTTAAGGCCCCTTTCACACTGGGGCAGGAGGTGCAGTGGCGTTCTGAATTGCGGCAGTATTCGGCCGCTAGTGGTGCGGTTTTAACCCCTGTTAGCAGCCGAAAAAAGATTTTTAAATACAGCTTACCTGTAAAATCTTTTTCTTGGAGTACATCACGGGACACAGAGCGGCATATTCATTACTATATGGGTTATATGGAGTACCTTCAGGTGTGGACACTGGCAATCTCAAACAAACAGGAAGTCCCTCCCTATATAACCCCCTCCCATAGAGGAAGTACCTCAGTTTTGTAGCAAGCAGTATGCCTCCCAAAAATGTTCCCCAAAAGAGGGGTGGGAGCTCTGTGTCCTGTGATGTACTCCAAGAAAAAGATTTTACAGGTAAGCTGTATTTAAAAATCTCTTTTTCTTTCTCGTACATCACGGGACACAGAGCAGCATATTCATTACTATATGGGATGTCCAAAAGCAATGCTTTAATGAGGGGAGGGAGACATCTTCCAAAAAAGGATTTAATTTAGAGGTATACTCAAATAATAATAAATCCAACTTGGTCAAGAAATGTAAATCTCAAATCTAAATCAAGGGAGCCCCCTCAGATCCTGAGGAGCTTGAATCGCGGCTTGCAGTACTGCCTGCCCAAAGGCTGTATCCGCATTCCTTCTTACGTCCAATTGATAAAAATGTTGTAAACGTGTGGACTGACGACCACGTTGCTGCCTTGCATATTTGAGCCATAGAGATCTGATGACGTGCTGCCCAGGAGGTGCCCATGGCCCTGGTAGAATGGGCCTTTACCGACAAAGGAGGAGGCAACCTCTTCAAACCGCAGGCCTGAATGATTAATTGTTTAATCCATCTTGCGATGGTGGATCTAGCAGCTGCCTGACCCATCTTGGGCCCCTCCGGTAAAACGAACACCACATCTGTTTTCCGAACCTTCTCTGTAGCTTTAAGATAGGCCTTTATGGCCCTGACAATATCCAACGTATGCAGCAACCCCTCCTTTCTAGAGGTGGGTTTTGGAAAGAAGGATGGAAGTACCACATCCTGGTCCAGGTGGAACTGGATATAACCTTTGGTAGAAAGGAAGGATGAGGACGGAAAACCGCCCTATAAACATGAGATATGGTTCCTTACAAGATAAGGCTGCCAATTCCGATACTCTCCTGGCCGAAACTATGGCGATCAGAAATACCGACTTTCTAGTCAGTAAAACCAAAGGTACCTCAGCCAACGGCTCAAAGGGTTGTTTCTGTAGAGTTGACAGAACAAGATTTAGGTCCCATGGACAAAGTGGTGATTTGACTGGAGGATCAACACGTAAGACTCCCTGTATGAAGGTCTTAACCAGCGAGTGGGCGGCCAGCGGCCTCTGAAACCACACTGATAAGGCTGGCAAATGGAAGGACGAAGACTGGACAGCCGCACTCCAAAATTACTTAAAATAAGTTGTCTTTTATTTTCAACTGTACACACAGTCACTGCAACCAACAAAATACAGTATGGCCGACGCGTTTCGCACTTACAGTCAGTGCTTAGTCATGGCTAATAAGGCTGAAATCTGTCCCTAGATCGTGCTTAATGCCAGGCCTTTATCCACTCCTAGCTGGAGAAAACTTAATACTCTATCAATGGTATACTTGCGGGAAAACCATCTCTTAGACTCACACCAGCCCACGTAGGCCCTCCAAACCCTGTAACAAATTACCCTGGAGGCCGGCTTTCTAGCCTTAATGAGGGTAGGGATTACCTGCCTAGACAGACCTCTAGCCCTGAGAATCAGGGATTCAGCCGCCAGGCCGTCAAATTTAGACGCCGTAATGCAGGGTGGAGGATCGGGCCTTGTGAGAGTAGGTCTGGCCATAGAGGAAGAGTCCAAGGGCCTCCCGCTGCCAATTTCAGGACTAGTGAGTACCATGCCCTCCGGTACCAAGCTGGGGCTACCAGGATAACCGGCCTGTGCTATGATCCTGCGCAACAGGCGGGGTAGTAACTGCAGCGGGGGAAATGCATATAGAAGTTATGATTGATGCCAAGGGCAAACCAACGCATCGGTTCCGCAGGCCATAGGGTCCCTCGTTCGAGACATGAACCTGTCTAGCTTCTTGTTGAATCCTGATGCCACGACGTCCACGTCTGGCACTCCCCACTTCTGGCAGATTGTCTGAAAGACCTGTGGATGCAGAGACCACTCCCCCGGCGACAGGGTTTGGCGACTTAGGAAGTACGCCTGCAGGTTGTCCACCCCGGGAATGAATATCGCCGATATGCAGGGTACATAAACCTCTGCCCACCGAAAAACCAAGCTCATCTCTCTGAGTGGCTTGACTCTTGGTTCCCCCTTGGTGGTTCACATATATGCCACCGCTGTGGCATTGTCTGAATGAATTCTCACCGAGGACCCCTGTAATCTGGATGTCTATGCCAGGAGGGCTAGCCTAGCCGCTCCGATCTCCCAGATATTGATGGGCAGCTGCCTCTCTGCCTCTGCCCAAGTTCCTTGGCGAGTGAACTCGTTCAAGACCGCTCTCTAGCCTTCCAGACCACTGGGCAGAAAGACTCCTTCAGAAGTTTGAGGGTTTAACCACCAGCATAGACTCTGCCGGACCTTTAATGACGGCGTCACAGGAAACTCCAAGGCCTTTACCAGGGGCAGGAACACCCTTTTGCTGTTCTGTGTCTAATCTCATGCCGAGATATTCCAACTGCTTTGTAGGTTGAAATGCTGATTTTTTCCCCGGTTTAGGACCCAGCCGAACCTCTCGAGGTACTGAACCATGAGGGCTACTGCGCATTCCAGCCAAGGAAGCGAGTGATCTATGATTAAGAGGTCGTCCAGGTATGCTAGGACCGAGACCCTTTGGATCCTTAGATTGACTAGAATTGGAGCTAGGACCTTCGTGAATACCCGGGGGCCGTAGCCAGCCCGAAGGGGAGCGCCACAAATTGGAAGTGACGCTGTATCACTGCGAAGCGTAAAAAATCTTTGATGTGGCTGAAGATTGGTACATGAAGGTAACCATCCTTCATGTCTATAGAAGCCAGAAAGTCGTCCTTCTGGAGTGTGGCGGCTGCTGATCGAACGGATTCTATCCGGAAAGAGCAAACCCTTAGGTAAGCATTTAAACCTTTTAGGTCCAAAATTGGTCTGACATCGCCGATGGGCTTTGGTATGACAAACAGATTGGAATAGAAACCTAGCCCCTGTTCTTGGGCTGGTACCTCTACCATTATGCCCTGGTAAAGCAGATGATCCAATGCCGCCCACATTGAGGCCTTCCTTGCGGAGGAAACTTTAGAAATTCTAATCTGTAGCCACAGATGATCGGACCCCCTCTGTCGGGGATCGATACCATGGCCTCTTGCCCCCAGAGGCCTGTCCTTGCGATCCATTGTTAAAAGTTTGATCGCGCAGGAGGCCCGATACTGCCTGGAATTTGAGGGCCCCGGAACAGGGGGGAGGTGCCTTTTAAAACGCAGGACCCCGGAACTTCTTTTGACTGGTAAAAGGGTACTTTTGCCACTTGAACAGTCTGAATGTATTTATCCAGATCTTTCCATGGAAGGGAAAACCTGCCAGTAGTCTTTTGCATGGGGCTCGGCCGCCCAGTTCTTCAAACATAAGAGCCTTCTCATATGCACTAAAAATAGTGACAAACGAGACGCCTGCTGGATGGAGTCTTTTATAGCCTCTACCGCAAAGCACAGAGCTCTGGGAATATCCAATAACTCCTCTGCCTATTGGGCAGGGATGTCTTTAAGCATCTGTTTTGTCTGGTCTTTAACGCCTGACAAACTCCAATTGCAGCCACTGCTGGCTGTACCACTGCTCCTGCCGTAGCAAAGGATGCTTGAAAACGTGTCTCTAAACGTTTATCGACCGGGACCTTAAACATTTGTATGTTTTCCCCCCGGGCCAGTTAATGATTTATTCACACATGAGATGGCTGCGTCCACAGTTGGGAGCGCCCATTTCTTAGAAAAATTTCTCTTCCATAGGGTAAATAACAGAAAACCTTCCAGGCGGTCTCCCATCCAGGCACTAACCAGGCCCGACCCTGCTTAGCCTCCGAGATCAGATGAGATCGGGCGCTTTCAGGGTGATGTGGCCGTAGGCTTTAGGCGGCAGAAAAAAGTTCTGCCCGGTAGTCCCAATCCTGGAAAAACCAATTCCTCTAACAGAGGATGGACCGGAAAAGCTGCGTTGCTTAAAGGCGCTTTAAAAGAACCCAAAGAGGATACCGCAGGAACCTGAGGCTCTGGAAATGGCAAATTAAATGCCGAGCGGACCATGTCTGTCAAAGACTGGACCCACAGACTCTCCGTCTGGGAGGCTGAAAACGATTCCTCAGTGGTAGATCCTTCCTCTAGGTTCTGGTCTAACCGATCCTCCTGAAATTCTAATTCCTCCGGAGAGAGAATCTCAGCATCCGAGGATACACCTTTTGGCGATGGGGATCTAGTCCGCTTCTTGCCAGAAATAGAGCCAGCGATCATAGCTGTTAACTTTTTTCTCTAGCCCCCCTAGGGTGACGGCTAGCATCTCCTCTGTGATAACACAGGGTTGGGCCGATCTGGGCCAGCCTCAGCACCAGACCCCCTTAATGGCTTATCCAAGGTGACCCCTATAGGAATAACCTGTGGGGAAAGTATTGGCATATCATCAGAACCAGAGGAGGAACCCCTTTGTCTTTGCCCCTTTTTTTTTTTTTTTGTGTTTTGATCCTGAACCTTTGGAAGCCATAATACAAACCCGAGGGACTCCGCCTACAACAACAGACTGTTATAGCCAGGAGTACAAAAAAAAATAAGGTTTAGGGGACAATAGGATCACTAATGCCCAAAAACGGTGGGGCTCAGTATGTTTTCCTTTATAATATTATTGTTTTTCACAACATACAGCCCCACCCCCAACATGTTTGCCAGCATTCAACCTGTTGCCAAGGGGATTTTTGGCTTAACAAAAAGCATTGGAGCTGACTCCAGCATGTAGTACCCCTTCTCGCCACCGGGAGTCACTGTGCTGCCAGCTCTGCGTCCTCTCTTCCAGCTCAGCTTTTAACTGAGTTAAGATCGCACCTGCTGTGTATAACAGCAATTGAAGGCACGCCCACTCTACACTGCAGTCACGCGAGCAGCAGGTAGCTAGCAAACATACATAGATAGGTAGGGGGTCAAGTGATGGGGGGGGACATTTCAGGCCATCCTGTCCATCAGACATAGTGACCATGGTGCCAATGCAGAGCATACTCAGGCTACCCCCCTTAAGATCTCCCCTGGAGAGCCTGCTGCCGAACCAAGTCCCGCAGGCTCCCCTCTTACCTGCTCCATGCCGCAGGACGTTTGCAAAACGGTCCAATCTTCTCCCATCTCCGTGGGTAGCGTAGTAGACCTTCAGGCACTGAGGTCCTGGAAGGAACCGACTGTCCTGGACCTATACAGCACCCTGGCAAACAGGATCTTTTGGTTTAGAAAAACTCCAAGTCCTGGGCCCAGGGTCCAGCCCTCTAGAGAGGAGCATTATAGGCAAAACCCCACGGTTTGGGGCCCGGGTACTGTCCACTTTGGCACTGAGGCTCCTTGGACAGATCCGGTTAGCCCGCCTTAATCCCAAGGATGTGGAGGCAAAGCTATTCCATGACCAACACCTAAGACACTGGTGAAAAAAAACGGAGGTACTTCCTCTATGGGAGGGGGTTATATAGGGAGGGGGACTTCCTGTTTGAGATTGCCAGTGTCCACACCTGAAGGTACTCCATATAACCCATATAGTAATGAATATGCTGCTCTGTGTCCCGTGATGTACGAGAAAGAAAAAAGGGTTAATACCGCCGGCAATGAGACTCTGCAGAGGCGCATTGCTGGCGGTATAGCCGCGGTTTCCCATTGCTTTCAATGGGAAGGAGCGGTAAACACACTTCTCCAAAGATGCTGCTAGCAGGACTTTTGGAGCGGTTCTGGTAGTGCACCGCTCCAGTGTGAAAGCCCTCGGGCTTTCACACTGGAGAAACAGCAGCAACTGTTTAGAGTCGGTTTGCAAGTGCTATTTTTAGCGCAATAGCGCCTGCAAACCGCCTCAGTGTGAAAGGGGCGTAAAGCCCAACTCAGTGACAAAAATGTATTCCAAATTTTTTTTAACTGGTCTGTAAAATCCATTTTTTGGAGTACAGTATAGGACACAGGCATAGGGGTCAATTCACAAAGCCTTATTTTCAGATTGCGGGTGTTATTTTAACGATTTTGCACGTTATTGAAGCTAGTTCAATTCACTAAACGATTTAACGCTTTGAAAAATCATCAAATAACGTTTCCCTACACAGAACCGATATTTTAAGGTGTGGATCCTAGTCAAATCGTTAGTTTAAAGAGTCAAATCGTTAAATATGTACAGAAGTGCAATTCACAAAGATTTTTTTGATAGTTATCAATCGTTAAATTAACACCTCCCTCAGGGTGTCGTTGTGACATTTCCCAGCCGATATTTTGTTCTTAGAGGAAGATTTTGGCGATTTTTGTAGTGTAGTGAAGTTTTTAGTAGTGTTGGGCAAGATAGAACCGTGCTCTATTTGAACTTAAAATTATCCAGAGGCGAAGAAGAACACGTTAGAATGTTGTTCAGATTTATAAACGTGTATTCCGTCCACATACCATTTTGGATGACTTTTTTGAAACCCAGGTGATAGCTAAATTCCGATTATCATCTCCCATGATTTATTCTCTGTATGAGGAAATACACATGGCTTTAGAAAAGCACACACGAAGTTTTGCACATCACATGCTCAATCTCCATGTGTATTGCTTGTGTCTCTCTCTCTCTCTCTGCTCTTTTCCACATGCAGCTGTTCTCCTCCCCTTCTGCTCCCAGAATGCATCTCTCCAGCATTATTTAACGATCTTAAGAGTTATTTTAACGTCCCGAATCTTAATAACGTCTGAGTAGTTAGCATAACGTTTGGATAAAGAGTCAGTTGAAAACCATAACGACTATGTTAAATAACGATTATAGCTTTCGTGAATACCATGTTTGCTAGCGTTAAATAAGGAGTGCTAATTTAACACCTGAAGAAAACCAATAACGTTTCTCTTTGTGAATTGACCCCATAGTGTTGGATGGCTGGTTTATATGGTGCTACCTTTAGCTGCTCAGACAGTGGAAAAAAGAACTCTCAGCATCCTAATATAACCCCTCCCCATTACCAGTAAAAAAAAAAAAAAAAAAATGCAAAAGGTTTTACCAAGGCAAAAGTAAAAAAAGGGCACTGTACTGTAATCCAAAAAATGTTACAGGTAAGTTAAAAAAAAAACGAACAAAAACCAAACACTTTAAATTGTACAGTACAAGACACAGGCATAGTCTTAGACTAAAGGTGTGGGGTCCAACTAATTTCCATGGAAGCAATCACAACTGCAGCACAGGGCCAAGGAGCTCAAAATGAGCTTTAAAGAACTTCTTAAATCTCTTGCCTACAATGTATTTCTCACCATCAGTCCTGATGTCACACAGCCTTGCCCGACTTTACAGCCATGTTGGTAAATTCAGATTGCTCTACTGCAATTAACCAAAAAGACTAGGCCACCTCCCTACTGTTAGAGAAATTATATGCAGGCTTTGTAATCATTTATGCATGCTTGCAAAAGATTGCTTAGAAGTAGAATGGTTTCATGTTACTCAGAGTTGTTTCGTCCTTGAAGTGCACATAAAATCACAGCGATAGGAAGTTTCACTTCTCGATACAAGAAATGTATGTATTTTTCCAAAAACAAAACTAATCACAGCTAGATTCATTTTTTTTTTTTTTTAGTTTGCAAGACTGAGCCCGCCTACTTCTAAGATATGAAAATAAAAGGTTACAGCCCAGACTTAAGTCAACTAATCATATCTAGGAGAGGTGGCTAAGACAAGGCTTGTAAAAGTATATAAAAAATTCAAGTTTTACAATTTCCAAGCAGACAAGCCAGATAGCCCCAAGACGATGTTCCATTGAACGAAACGCGCCGGGATATCACACCGACCTCACTGCCTGATATATGCTAAGCGCTTGTTTTACTTTGTCATGCGAGTGTAAAACTTTTTTATTAAACTAATAATTTTAAGTATACATTATCACGCTATGTGCCATTTTTATCCTTATTTCATTCAATTGTGACCGACACTACTGCATGAAAACCTTCTATTGGCCTTGTATGAAGATACTACCAAGATACCCTGGGAATTACAGATCTTTCCATCATTGGATGTTATGTGAACCTGTTGGTTTCTCCCTTAAGCCTGAAAGACCTTATGAGTATACACTCAGTTAGGTCTTTAAGGAACACTAAAGGTTCGTTTTTTATTAAATCAATTGATTGCTGTAAGCTAGAGCATTTAAAATATAACTTACCTCGTTTTTCCTTTTGACTTCCAAAATACAGTAATCCAGGTTTGAAAATGCCATTTCCTGTCTCTTCTCTTCTTGCTTTCCACCAGCTTCTGCATGGTGGAAAGCAGAATGTGCTCACCCCCTCCCTATGACTACAGCCCTGCGTGACGATGCTCTCTTAACCCTCATAGGCACGGAGGCTCAGCCTAATAGGAACTGTAGTTCCCATTAGGCCGTGATGTAGCAAGAATGAATGCGCACCACAAACCAGGAAGTCAGTGAGAACAACAATTCAGGAGTGACAAAGGTGAATAAAACAGCTATTAAACTAGTTATACTGCAAAACATTACTTTTTACTTTATCAGCTACTGTCAGACTTTAATTTAAGAAGAAAATATTTTTGTCTGGTAAGCACAATTATTTACTCTCGGGTGACGGATCTTCTATCAATCACTGATGTTTTTCCCTCACTTGGTGGAAGTGTATTATGGACTCTAAGTTCACCTGAATAATTGACATTTACTGGGTTTTTGTAACTTTAGCGCCGCACCTTGTGTGTTTTTTCTGTATTTGCAAAATTTATCTAGTTTTGTGGTGCTGGCTGCTTCCCCTTTTTCTTCAAAGAGCAGCGCGTTGATCTTATATGCATTTGTGTATATACGTTTTCTTTAAGTCAGATAGGCACTCATAAGGCTGAACTCTATGTATGCTGCCCTACTGCACGGGTCAGAGATTAGAACCAATGGGCAAAGCTGTCCTTTTGTTTTAACGCGTATGATTCAAATAAAGAAAGCTTAAACTTGATCCTGAGTGCGGTCCAAGGTGAATATCCCTCTGCTCTCTCCTCCTGTCAGCATGTTCCTGGTCAGCACAAGTGCATACAGAAACCAGTGCCGGTTCTACCTCTCCCAGTTTTAGTTCTACGGTGTACTATTTTGCAAGGGGGTGAAAAACAATTAAAAAAAAAATGCTGTTTCGTTTTTAAGCAATCTGGAGTTTGGCTTTAATCATAGAATTTGCACGAAAAACGAATGTGAACCTTGAACATGTACTCTATAAAAGCACCAACATGACAACTTAGTCCATGTAAACATAAAAAGAAAACCTTACCAGCACAATTTCGCATTACAAATGTTCTCAGACTGATGCACAGGAAGTCCTTAAAAGGCTGAGGTTTGGTTAAGCGCACCCATTTTAAATATAAATGGCGCAGCATTGGGATACAAGGAATTTCAGGCACATTTACTCCTTTTAATGGGATAAAAAGGGAAAATGAGTTAATAAATAGGCAATACACACATAATCATAATTTCAAAGATCAATTTAATGCTTACCTACTAAATGTAAGGTCTGGATTTTGGCAGCAATCGGTATTTTCAGCTTGTTTTCTGGTGGTATGGGAAAAGCTCCATTTCGATTTCGAAATTTCCCTAAAATATGCACCTGTGGCATGTATGTCCATATAGCTTCTACAAGCTCCAGATGTGAAGTCTCCACACCCTAAGTAAAAGCATAGCAAATCTGTGATACAGTTGTCATTAAAACACAGGATACTTTAGAATAAACTTAACCGATTTGTTTTGTGATATTTAGCTTCCGGTTTCTTTCTAAAAGCACACTGTCAACATTATTACTAATCAGAAACCCTGTCACCTTGTCATTCAAGGCAAAATGAGTATTTAAGAGGAAAAAAAAAAGAAAAAAAAAAAAAATGGGAGGTTTGAGCAACTGTCACTAAAAATAGTATACATCAAAAATATCTGCCACTTGAATATACAAGCACAGAATTAATCAGCAATATTACAAAGTAAAAATACAGATGTTTCCTCAGCTTAGTCATAAATTCACCAGTCAAATAAAGATCATTGTTCAATTAAACATATTATCCAAGGGTTACATAGTTGGTAAGGTTGAATAAAGACTCCAGTCCATCCAGTTTAACCTGTGTAGGTGTGTGCTCGTGTCTAAAATCACATCCCTGTTCATTGTGCTCGCCAAGATGCCCATCTGAGAGTTTTTTTTAAGCCATCAATAATTACTGCTGACATCACCAATTGTGAAAGAGTTCCACATCCTTATTGCCTTAACAGTGAAAAAACCCCCTATGCAGTTTAAGGTTAAACTGCTTCCTTTCCAATCTCATTGAGTGGCCCGTCTGCTTAAACTCCCTGAAACTGAAAAAGTTTCCTCCCTATGCTGGGCTCACCATTGAGGTATTTGTATATTGCCATCATATCTCCTTCCTAGCGTCTCTTATCCTGGGAGAATACGTTTAACGTATGTAGTCTTTCCTCGTAACCGAGGTCTGCCAATCCCCTATTAGCTTGGTCTCCCTTCTCTGGACTCTCACCAGTTCCAGCACATCCTTCTTTAGGATTGGAGACCAGAACTGGACAGCATACTCCAGATGTGGCCAAACCAGGATTTTATAAAGTGGAAGGATTGTCATTTTATCCCTCGAGTAAATGCCCTTTTTATAATGCATGCCAATATTGTGTTGGCTTTGCTTGTTGCAGCTCGACATTGCATGCTATTGCTGAGACAGTCATCTACTTGGACCCCCAGATCTTTTCCCACCATGCAATCCCCCAGAGGTTCTCACTCTTGTTTGTAACTTGCGTTCATATTCTTAGCCCCAGGTACATTACTTTACGTTTTTCAATATTAAAACTAAATTTTCCATGGACAAAGGGCACATCCTTCCCTCTCTTCTACCCTCCCTGTCCCTCCGATACAAGGAATATCCCCTGGATAGTTGCCAGTCAGTCGTGTGAGCTATCAAACAAAATCATAACAGCAGCCCCAGTTCCTCTATTTTGTTAGTTAGGCTCTTGTCATTTGTGTACATGCCTTTAAATTTAGTACGTGTGCATATTAGTTCCCCATTTGTTGTTCTGTGGCAGCAAATTTAGACTTAAGATACCTTAGAGTAGGCAATATGCCTAAAATCTCAGCCGTACATTTGGGGTAAGACTAGCTTCATGGATGCAAACCAGGTACAGACATCCATCCAATATTTTATCAATTTTTTTTTTATAACGAAAGGATGGTACTCATGTTAGTAATCCAATCCTGTGGGGGACCAAATATACAAGACACAAAGGTAAAATTGTAATTGTTAAGCCTTATTAATTGTGCCAAGGATGGTGTCCCAGTATCCATGCAACTTGGGACAAAGTCATAAGATATGAATCAGGTTACCATGAGCCCTTCCACACTTAAGACAAAGAGGGTACACCAGCAAGCACATTTTATGTAGTTTGAGAGGAGTATAATGAACTCTAATGTATACAGCTGTGAGAGGTGTTGCAACGCGTTCAGGGAGTTCTAACAGACTGCCTTCATAGCGTCCTCCCGCTGATCTCCTGTCAATTCCCCCACATCTGGTTCCCATTCTAGCTTGACAGGGCCAAATAAGCCCCAAGCAGCAGCGAGTAACAATTAAAAATAAAACCCCTAGTGAAGGTGACTTGCTGCATTATATGAAACACCAGGGTAGGAGAAAGACAAGATGCTGAGCTGTCACAGCATGCCATAATTGCAAATAGTAACAATCTATATGTTGAGGGAGACCAAATGTGGTTTGCAGAGCAGAAAAGGGCAGCAGAAGACTGCAATCAATAACATGCATTAGGTGTATAATACCGTAAGCTTGCCACTTGGTGGCATACGGAAGCATGGCTAGTTCTGGATATGCAAGAATGTGCCATAGGGTGCTGAAGCTAGTATGCATTGTAACCCCCTGCAATTGTTTAGCCTTATGCCACACCGTATGCATCAACCTAGAAGTTGAAAAAGATCTAATGGGCTCAGCAAAAGGAGTTGGATTCCAAGTCTTCGGGCGAGAACATTGAGAAAAAGCAGAGAACTACAGTCAAAGTAGCATCACTGGGCAGCAGGGTGTTGCTAGCAAGAGAGGACATACCCATCATGCATTGTAGTTGTGCGGCCATATAACGAAGCCAAGGGTGTAGAAAAGCAATACCCCCGCAGTCTTGGGGTGTTGCAGTTGCTCTAACCTCATCCGGGAAGAACCCGGTTTCCATAAACCAGAATAATAAGGAGAATCTACTGTGGAAAGTTTTAAGAGGAATGACCAACGGAGAATTGGGTAAGAAGTACAGTAGTTGGGACAGGAGTATAATTTTAAACTAAATTGGCCCAGCCAATCAAGGAGAGCAATCATTTTTGCCATAACTTTATTTTATCTTGGAAAGACAAGGTCCGTTTAGAGCCTCACCCACCAACTTTATATACTCGCCTTTACAGCTCTTCCCTGCTGCCGCCATTATAAATGCTACATATCAGCTGAGGTGTGAGAGTCTAAAGGGAGCAATGATGTCACCTCCTTAAAAACTTAAGGACCGCCGCATGTACATTTACGTCAGCACAATGGCACCGACAGGCACATCAATGTATATATACGTTGGTGCCTTGAGGTGGGTCGGGGGTCCGATCGGGACCCCCCCGGTCCGCGCGGCTGTACGAGCGATCCGAGATGAGGGGGCGGCTATTCGTTTTTGTCCACCCCCTCCGGATCGCTCTCAGCCAATGCACGCGCCCGCCCGCCCTGTCACTTCCTCCTCCTGTGTAAACACAGGAAGGAGGAAGCAATGTGATCTCTCCCTCGGCAGTTTTTTCAACCACCGCTGAGGAGAGATCACAACACAAGTAAATCTGCACTAACACACACTACATATAGGCACATATAACCCCCCCAGATCGCCCCCCCCCCCCCGTCACAGTGTCACTGAATGCAGTAATCATACATGTATGATTACTGTATTTAGTGGCAGTGTGACAGGCAGTTAGTGTTAGGTCCTGGGTCGCCCCCGTACCCCCCCTAATAAAGTTTTAACCCCTTGATCACCGCCCTAGTTAACCCTTTCACTCCCTATTGCCAGCATCACTAAGCGATCATGTTTCTGATCGCTGTATTAGTGTCGCTGTTCCTGCAAGGTACTGTAGCTCTTTTTTTTTTATTGCAATTTTTTTTTACTAAAGACATGTGGCTAAATACATTTTGGCCTAAATGTTAGACTAAAATTTAGTTTATTGATTTTTCTTATAACAAAAAGTAAAAAAAAATATTGATTTTTTTTCAAAAATGTGGCTCTATTTTTGTATATAGTGCAAAAAATAAATCGCAGAGGCGATCAAATACCACCAAAAGAAAGCTCTATTTGTGGGAAGAAAAGGACTCAAATTGTTTGGGAGCCACGTTGCACGACCGCGCAATTGTCTGTTAAAGCGAAGCAGTGCCGAATCGCAAAAACCCCTTGGGTCATTTGGCAGCATATTGGTCCGGGTCTTAAGTGGTTAAACTGCCTGCTAGGCCATACCAGGAAGCATGGAATATTTTGCAGAGAATGTTCCTTCCAAGAAGAAGAGGCAGCAGGGGAGCGCTATAAAGGCAAATGTAATGTGGGAGGGCAGTGGGCTTTAAACAGACCTTTGCATAAGCAAAAAGCAATGCCATAAGGTCTCTTTAATTGTCCCACTAATCCAGACAAATTGGAAGCACTTAATGCCAACCTTTCAGATTTGGTTCTGGCAACCATAAAGACCTCATTCCCATCTATATGAGGCACCCATGCATTGCCACACTTGGGTATCAAACTCACTTCAGACACCTTTTTGCCATTCCTGACCAACTACACCGTGCTTTATGCTACTTTAGAAACAGACTTAAAGTGAAACTACACTGCATTTGAGCCAAAGACACCATTTAATTCATTTTTGCTATTCAAAGCAATCCATGTCGCCATGCTTTATTTTTTTGGGAAATCACTTTGAAAAAGACCCCCTAGCATTTCTGTCCAGGGCCATCTGAAGTAAGGGCAGAGTATTCAGATAGAATTTACGTCATGGAATCCACCTGCCTTTAGCTTATGCATGCAAGCAGGAGGGTGTGCTTAGCTGAGAAAAACCCTCCTCCCATCATGAAGTCTCTTGGGATGTATGACATCATTTGCCTAAGCCAAGAAACCAGGAAGGAACTAAAATTAAATATGAGTGTGTGACAGTACAGTTCCCTGTCCTGGTAATTGTCGCCCAGGGTTCTCAAATAGGCAGGTTGAGGGACTCCAGGGTTATTTAATGTGGAGGAATCTGTTTGATTGGTTTGCTCCAAAGTTTGTAAAATCCATTTGGGAACCTGGAGCCTGGAGATTCTCTAGCGCAGGGGTGTCAAACTGGCGGCCCTCCAGCTGTTCCGAAACTACAAGTCCCATCATGCCTCTGCCTGTGGGAGTCATGCTTGTAACTGTTAGCCTTGCAATGCCTCATGGGACTTGTAGTTTTGCAACAGCTGGAGGGCCGCCAGTTTGACACCCCTGCTCTAGCGATATGGGTGGGATGGAATCTCCAATCCTGGAAGCGGGTTTTGGAAACAGCCAGGAGTCTGGCTGGTTGATTGAGCAGGTGGGACCTGGGCTTACAGCAGAGTCAGGAATAGGGTTCTGGGCTACATCCTCCTGAGTCGTCTAGGCAAGCAAGGGAGAAGCATGCACGTCTGCATGGTATAGATAGAGGGCCCAAAGCTGTGGGCTGAGCAGCACGGAAGCTGAGAGAAAGTACAGTGATTGCACAGGAACTTTGGTACATGACCAAGAGGACTGAAGTGTAAAGCCCAAGCAGCAGTATTTCTGAAGAGGGGCAGGTGGCTCTGCATTTTCCATTGATTAATATTTTACTGCTGTAGCAACCTGAAACCCCCTGCGTGGGAAGTCTGGATGGACATTTTCTTTTAATAAAAGTGGGCCAACAAGCCCTTAAAAAAAAAAAAAAAAAAAAAAACCCCACACAGAACTGGCATGTGTTTAAAACACAAGTAAATATGATATCCTTTTTTTCTACTTGGCCACAGTCGAAACTACCCCACCAATTGGCATGGGAAGCAGACTTGGGTACAGAGATAGCCAACATTGTTGATGGTGGACAGCCATGATACACAAAAGAGATACTCCAACACCATACTTCCACATAACCATTGCTAACTTGCATGGTGTTTTATCAGATACTGTTGTACAATGATCACTGGCTAGTGGAATAATTTATTCAGAGCCTGGGATGTAAATAAAAATAATAATCCAAACTCTTTGTACTTTTTTTATACTGCAATACAAGAAGACTATTGGAAAAGTGGCCCGCTTTCTTCCATAGCATTACATAATTGGTCCGGTCTTTATCAGACAGCAAGTCTCAGCTACAGTTGATGAAGCTCATTTTCCTTTATGAGGAACACAATCAGTGTGATGCAATAGAAAAAGGAAATTTTTCTATTGCTGGTGTTGACAGACTAACTTATTTAGGGAATATAGCTTTTATGACAGGGCATATTGGCCAAGGTTAACTGGCGTCTTAAAGATGACAGCAACAACACTGAAGAGATGCATATTTGCACTTGATACACGGCAAGTTAGGCAGACAAAGCTTTTATTGGTTGTGATATGCTGTTATAGGTCTATAAATGATGAGCTACGTAAAATATATGACTACATAAAATTACAGAATAGTGTGTTAAATTAAAATAGCAGAAGACTTAACAGAGAAAGAATGTGATATTGCATCTGCTGTAAAGGGTATAGGAGACAAAAGAAGCACTCACCAGAAGATTGGGGCAGGACTGCAAAGCTTCCAATACACCAGGAATGCTAAAGGCTTCATGGCCCCTAACTCTGCGTCTTTCCAAATACCTTGGATGAAGGCCATAAAGTTGTTCAATATCCGGCATCTTTTTGAGCAGTTTCAGGAAACTTGAATCAGTAAAACCTACCAAAAATATAGCAAGAAAAAGCAATTCAACAATGCCATCTGCCACAGAACACACAAAACAAACACAGTCCCCGGGTTACAACAAGCCAGGGACTGTAGGTTTGTTCTCAACTTGAATCTGTTTGCAAGTCGGAACAGGTACATTTTTTAAGTGTAGCTTTAGCACGAAAATCTATTTTTAAGCTTTTTGGATAGCATAGGGAAGGGTCATCAACCCTGTAACATTTGTTTTGCTGTCCGTTCCCCTGTTCAGAAGATTTCACCTCACTTCGTGTCCCAATGACAATTGGATTTTGAAAATTTTGGATTGTTAGGGAAACAAGGATTGGTGATAAAGCATCAGTAGAGATACCTTTTTCCAATAATAACTCCTACAAGAGAGAATGTCCCTTCCTAGGGGTAGATTTCCTCACTTCCTGTTGTCTCCTTCCGTTTTGCAAGTAGGAGTCGCTTAAGCCTGATGTTTGCAAGTAGGGGACCGCCTGTATATGGATAGAACTCCTGGGAATTTTTAAAGCCCAGGCTAATATATAAAAATTGTATCTCCACGCACCTCCAACCTACCCTTTTAGCCATTTTTTCCCCCCTAACTTGTGAAACCTGATATACTCCCGAGTCAGCCCTAAAATGGAATCAAAGAATCCCCCGAGAGGACATGAGTCCTCTTCTGAAAGGACCCGACTTCTGGACATAGGAAGTGTATAAGTCATGCAGACACTCGTCAGGTTTAGGAATTTGCACCCAAAGATTTAGTCAGATGAACTCAAGGTGGGATAACTTAAATATGTGTACCCAGGCTCCTAAGAGAACATATTCTTGTAATCTACGTTATTTACAGCATTTCAAAGACTACTCACAAAGAGCAGACTAGTTTACTTGACAGGTAGAGAAAGTTTGAAATTTAAAATGTGCAAACCACATAAAAAGAAATAAAAAAAAAAAATATATATATATATATATATATATATATATATATATATATATATATATATATATATATATATATAATTTTTTTTTTTTGCAGCAGATAGAAAATGCACTGCCAGGCTCCTGCAGACACTGTGTACATCTCTGTGCCAATCAGCCCCGCCTCATCCTGGAACGCAACAAGATGGGGCAGGGCATCAGAAGATGAAGATTTGGAGAAAAAAAAAAAAAATATATATAATTAAATATATATATATATATATATATATATATATATATATATATATATATATATATATATATATATATATATATATATATATCAAAGCAGCACAAGGGACACATCTCATTAAGGTAAGTAATGTTCCTTGTGCTATACTTCATATTTTTTATTTTATATTTAGGTAAACATAGGCTTTAAAGAACACTATGTGAAGGCACTTACCTGTAGGCATATACTCCCACCAACGTCCAGCACAAAGGTCTACCATTTTAACTACACGTAGGTAGAGAGTCACGGCTTCTTTCAGTTTCCGTGACAAACATTCCATACACATTATATCCTGCAGGGGGAGGTATCTAGGAAAAGAACACAATTCTCTGTTAGATATTGAACACATTTTGTTTTTGTGAAATAATAAATGTTAACTGGAAGGGTTAATCATTTCACAAAGTTACTTCTAGAACAAAACAGAAGCAAATTCTTAAACATGTTGTGCATAAGTAGAACCTTTTAGGCCGCATACACACGATCGGTCAAAACCAATGAAAACGGACTGAAGGATTGTTTAATCGGTCCAAACCAATCGTGTGTGGGCCCCATCGGTCAGTTAACCTTCGGTCAAAAAAAAAAAAGAAGAGAACTTGCTATAAAATTTGACCGATGTACGCCTGACCGATGAATCAAAACCGATCGTTAGTATGCCATAGCATCGGTTAAAAGGCTGCGCATGCTCAGAATCAAGTCGACGCATGCTTAGAAGGATTGAACTCCGTTTTTTTCAGCACGTCGTGTTAAAACACATAAACGTCACCGCGTTCTAACACAAAGTTTTTTTAACCGATGGTGTGTAGGCACATCAGACCATCAGTCAGCTTCATCGGTTAACCTCGTTGGTTCATCCTTCGGACTGATCGTGTGTACGCGGCCTTACTGGCATTTGCTCAGCAGATAAATGTATGTTCTTTTAAATGCAAATGTCATCATACTCAAATTATAATATTCAAATGATTGTGCTGCCGAGTCAGATTCCACTTGCACGTGGCATTGGCAACATCTAAAATCATGATTCTTGGTCCCTAATCCCAATAAAACAGACAGCATTAGATTATGGACCTATTTCTGTACTGCTGCATGTTTGTACACCCCTACAGTTTTGCTGCATCACTGCTCTCCTCCGCTTTGCTGCTGCTTTTCCGATATTGTGATTCTATGAGTCGGCAGAGATTTAGTCCATTTGTCTGGTGTTTGAACAGCAGGCAGCTAGGTGACACTGTGGAAAAGACGCTAGTGTGTGGTTTAACCACTTAAGACCCGGACCAATATGCAGGCTAAAGACCCAAGGTGTTTTTACAATTTGCCACTGCGTCGCTTTAACTGGTAATTGCGCTGTCATGCAATGTTGTACCGAAACAAAATTTGCGTCCTTTTCTTTCCACAAATAGAGCTTTCTTTTGATGGTATTTGATTGCCTCTGCGATTATTTATTATTATTATTTTTTGCGATATAAACGGAAAAAGACCGAAAATTTGGAAAAAAAATGATTTTTCTTATAACAAGTAAAAAATATCGAATAAACTAAATTTTAGTCAAACATTTAGGCCAAAATGACTGCCTATCTCATTTCTTGAGGTGCTAAAATGACAGGGCAGTACAAAACCCCCCCAAATGACCCCATTTTAGAAAGTAGACACCCCAAGGAAACTGCTGAGAGGCATGTTGAGTCCATTGAATATTTTTTTTTTGGTCCCAAGTGACTGAATAATGACAAAAAAAAAAAAAAAAAAAAAAGTTTACAAAAAGTTGTCACTAAACGATATATTGCTCACACATGCCATGGTTATATGTGGAGTTGCACCCCAAAATACATTCTGCTGCTTCTTCTGAGTGATACCACATGTTTGGGACTTTTTGGGAGCCTAGCCACGTATGGGGCTCCAAACACCAAGCACCGCCTTCAGCATTTCTAAGGGCGCAAATTTTTGATTTCACTCCTCACTACCTATCAGTTTCGAAGGCCATAAAATGCCAAAATAGCACAAAACCCCCCCAAATTACCCCATTTTGGAAAGAAGACACCCCAAGCTATTTGCTGAGAGGCATGTTGAGTCCATGGAATATTTAATTTTTTTGCCCCAAGTCATTGAATAATGACCTAAAAAAAAATTACAAAACTTTGTCACTAAATGATATATTTCTCACACATGCCATGGGCATATGTGGAATTGCACCCCAAAATACATTCTGCTGCTTCTCCTGAGTACGGGGATACCACATGTGTGGGACTTTTTGGGAGCCTAGCCGCGTACGGGGCCCCAAAACCAATCACCGCCTTCAAGATTTGTGTGAGTGAAATCAAAAATTTATGTCCTTAGAAATCTTGAAGGCGGTGCTTGGTTTTCGGGGTCTCATACGCAGCTAGGCTCCCAAAAAGTCCCACACATGTGGTATCCCCGTACTCAGGAGAAGCAGCAGAATGTATTTTAGGGTGCAACTCCACATATGCCCATGGCATGTGTGAGCAATATATCATTTAGTGACAACTTTTTTATTTTTTTTGTCATTATTCAATCACTTTGGACAAAAAAAATAAATCTATGGACTCAACATGCCTCTCAGCAGTTTCCTTGGGGTGTCTACTTTCCAAAATGGGGTCATTTGTTTTTTGTGCCATTTTGACATTTTATGGCCTTCGAAACTGTGATAGGTAGCAAGGAGTGAAATCAAAAATTTACACCATTAGAAAGAGTGAAGGCGGTGATTGGTTTTTGGGGTCCCGTAAGTGGCTAGGCTCCCAAAAAGTCTCACATGTGGTATGCCTGTTCTCAGGAGAAGCAGCAGAATGTATTTTGGGGTGTAATTCCACATATGGATTGATCGGTGGGTATGCCCACCATTAGAATACCTCCCTTCATCCACCCACTTCTAATGATGGGCATACATGCACCATTTATATATGCCAAAGCATGGGGGCATCCTCCTTCAAAAAAGTTATGCCGTGTACACGCGGTCGGACTTTTCTATGCCGTGTACACATGGTCAGACTTTTCCACGGGTAAGGCCTCCGTAGGAGGGTCAACCGTATGTACGCGGCATTAGGAACAAAATCGCTCCTCCACCCCTAATGCCCCCATGCTTCGGCATATATGCTCTTTTTTGGACTGTGGTGGTGAAATCACCTCCTACAGCGTTGGAGTCGCAGCTTTATATATATCGTGGGAGCAAACGCTGTTGCTGTCACGCTAAATAAATCCGCGCTGCAACTGAATGGCGTACCTGCTAAGCAAATGATGGTTAACATTAAAACAAAGTAACATTACAGTATAACAGTAAGATCATACCATACCTGCAAAGCAAATACCAATAAAAAAAAACATAGTAAAAAATTAAACATTTAACGCAACCTGTGCCTAATATATATATGCCGAAGCATGGGGGCATCCTCCCGCAAAAAAGTTATGCCGCGTACACACGGTTGGACTTTTCTATCCCGTGTACACATGGCCAGGCTTTTCTATGCCGTGTACACATGGTCAGACTTTTCCACGGGAAAGCCTCCGTAGGAATGTCAACCGTATGTAAGCGGCATTAGGAGCAAAAATCCCTCCTCCGCCCCTAATGCCCCCATGCTTCGGCATATATGCTCTTTTTTTAACTGTGGTGGTGAAATCACCTCCTACAGCACTGGAGTCACGGCTTTATATATCGAGGGAGCAAACGCTGTTGCTGTCAAGATAAATTAGTCCGCGCAACAGCTGAATGGCATACCTGAAAACAGTAAAGTAAATTACATACCTGAAAAGCAAGCATGAAAAAACATAACAATAAAACTTTGCAGAATAAAATAGAGTAAAAAAGAGCAGAACAATAGAGTGAGAATAGAGAGGGAGAGAACAATAAAAACGACAACTATTTTTTTTTTTTTTTTTTTTATGTTTTTTTACTTTTTCCTTTTTTTTTTTTTTTTTACACTTTTTTTGTAACTGTTCAACTTTTCGGTTCCAGGTTTGGGTCTCTCAAAATGCGACAGTATCTTGGGAGACCCTGTGTACGTGTGCCTAGCCTGTGATATGTTTTGCCCTACGCTAATACTTCACTAGTGTGTGGAAGCGTTCAAAACATTTGACAATACAAAGACCAGGATCGGCAGGACATCAGGGACAAAAATAACGGGTGTCACGCCTCCATCCGCGCTTGCTACAGACACGACATCTTCTTTGGGGGGCTTTTTGGGTAGGGGTACTCTCGAGGGCATATATAAAATGCCTCTCATGCAGTCGGCTTACTGCATTTGGTAGGGGATGGTGAGGTGCAGAACCGCTTGGATACAGGAGTTCTGTGACGATATCCTTCTGGAATTGGAGGAAGGGTCTGTTCTGTCCTGAAGTTTTGTATAAGACAAAAGCATTCAGCAAAGTCAATTGGAATAAATGTAGAGACACTTTTGTACCAGCGTCTCGATTTACAGGCAATATGATACGGCGCCATCAACTGGTCGTTGAGGTCCACCCCTCCCATATTTTGGTTATATTTGTGGACACAGAGGGGTTTCTCCACAACACCAGTCGCCGTATGAATTTGTACCGTCGTGTCTGCGTGAAGGGTGGTAAGCATGAAAACATTCTTATTGCCCCGCCACTTCACAGCGAGCAAATTACTACATCTGCAGCAGGCTCTCGCCCACAGCTTAAGACGGGCATCTACAAGCCGCTGGGGAAAGCCCCGGAGATTAGGTCGCACGGTGCCACATGCTCCAATCTGATGATCAAACAAGTGACTAAAAAGTGGCACGCTGCTGTAATAATTGTCCACATACAAGTGGTACCCCTTTCCGAATAAGGGTGACACCAAGTCCCAAACAATCTTGCCAGCGCTCTCCATGTAATCTGGGCATCCTTCCGGCTCTACGTGACTATCTTTGCCCTCATAAACCCTAAAGCTCCATGTGTAGCCTGTTGCCCTGTCACAAAGCTTATAGAGCTTGACCCCGTATCCGGCACGCTTGCTGGGAAGGAACTGCTTGAAAGGCAAGTGGCCAGCAAATTTAATCAGGGACTCGTCAACGCATACAACTTGCTGGGGATTAAACAAGGCTGCATAACGTTCATTGAAATGGTTTATGAGGGGCCGAATTTTGTAGAGCCGATCAAATTCAGGGTCTCCACGTGGACGACAAAGTGCATTGTCACTGAAATGCAGGAACCGCAGGATCATCTTGTATCGTTTCCTGGCCATGTGAGCAGAGAATATGGGCATTTGGTCAATTGGATGTGTGGACCAATACATGCGCAATTGAGGAAATGGATGTATGCCCATATTGAGGGCAAGGCCCAGAAAGGTCTTAAATTCGGAAACCGTAAGAGGTCTCCATTCTTTTGCAAGGACGGACTGGGCATTAGCGGCGATGTAGGTACCAGCATACAAATTACTCTGGTCCACAATAGATCTATAGAGATCTTCCGTGAAATACAGCGAATAAAAATCAAGTGGCGTAAAATTCGCTGTATCCACCTGAATTCCGGGTTGGCCAGTGAATGGGGGAAGTACGGGTTCTGCAGAAGTGGTGGGGACCCAATCAGGATAGGCAAATTCTGCAGGAAGGGCACTATGGGCACGACGGGCCTGTCTTTTTCTTCTTGGTGGCAGCGGGACACTACTGGTGCTTGCCACCTCACCAGCTTGAACTGCACTTATGGGACTCGCCATGTCACCACGTGATACTGCAGTGCTGGATGAACGACCAGGGTGTACTAGGCCGCTGGTGCTTGCCAATCCACCAAAAGGAATAGCGGCGCTAGTACTCGCTCTCTGCTCCATACAAGGGTCCTGCGGTTCTTGCTCCTCAACAACCTCAGAACGGGATCGGGTACGCCTGGCCTTAGCCGGGACCACCACTCCGTCGTCAGAGCTATCTGACATGGAGCCGCTGTCGTAAAAAGGATCGTATTCTGAGCCCGAATCTGTCAGATGCGTGACCTCCTCATCATCTGACGACATGCACAGGATCCCAACGGCCTCTTCACCAGTGTACATTCGCTTTGACATGTTGGGCTCTAAATTTAGTCGTAGACTGGTGATGATTCACGGGTAAAAAAGCACCTGGCTATAGAAAGGCAAATGTAGAAAACGCTTCAAAAAAACTGTTAGCGATCGCAGGGATCAGGCCTGTCTCTGCGAACGCTGCAGTTGTGTGTGATGTGTTTTTGAAGTGACATTGATCGATCGAAACTGCACTTGGGTGGGTTGGGCTGGGCGGAGGGGCAAAACGCAAGTGCTAGCGGGTATCTGGGCTGATTCCCCTAACAATGCGTTTTTGGGTTTCCTAAACTGCTGGGTACGCTAGTATAGATCTGATCAGATCAGGTATCGATCCTTTAAGATACTATACCACTATAGGGGGTTGTATGCTTTGCGAGTGGGTGTAAGCGTTACTGGCACTAACCTAACGCTGCCTGGGGCGACGCAGACCCTGACTGACGCAAACATTTTATTTATATCACCCGCCGGGCGATCAGGGGGTTAAACCTTTATTGGGTTATATACGGCGGGTGCCCTGATGCTATAAACAGCAAACTAACTAACCAGCGTCAACCGTAACACTTATACGGTGATCACTGGTGAAAGGGTTAACTAGGGGGCAATCAGGGGGTTAAAACCTTTAGTTATTTAGGTTTTTAGAAAGCGTTAGGTACCCCCCATATATTACACCTAACTGGCTAACCTGCGTCACCACTGACACTTATATGGTGATCACTGGTGAAAGGGTTAACTCTAGGGGCAATCAGGGGTTAAAAACTTTATTTATGGGGGTACCTAGCGCTATAGAACCTGGCGGCGAACCTCAAAAAAAAAACGAACTGCCTAGCGGCAACAGTGACACTAATACAGCGATCAGAAAATCGATCGCTTAGTGACACTGGCAATAGGGGGTGAAAGGGTTAACTAAGGCAGTGATCAAGGGGTTAAACCTTTATTAGGGGGGTAGGAGGCTAGCCTAGACCTAAAGGGGGCTAAGACTAACTGCCCTGACACTTTTTACTGTAACACCAACACTAAATGCAGTAATAATTTTTTTATTTTTTTTTGATAACACTAAATGCAGTTATCAAAAATAAAATAAAAAAATGATTACTGCATTTAGTGACACAATGTTACTGGGGGGGTGATCGGCGGTGACAGGAAGGGGTTAAGTGTGCCCATGTGTACCTGTGTCAGTGTACTGTTAGGTGCAACTTACTTGGTGATGTGTTCTCTCCTCGGCGTCGGACGAAAAGACCGACACGAGGAGGAACACAGCACTTCCCTCTTCCTGTGTTTACACTTAGCACAGGAAGAGGCGGGGGCGGGCGGGCGCGCGCATTGGCTGGGAGCGATCGCGAGGGGGTGGCTGAAAACGAATAGCCGCCCCCTCATCTCGGATCGCTCCCAGAGCTAAAGGAACCGCCGCATGTACCGGGGGGGGGGGGGGGGGCCGATCGGGCCCCAAAACCCCCTCAAGGCACCAACGTATATATACGTTGATGTGCCTGTCAGTGGCATTGTGCAGACGTAAATGTACATGCGGCGGTCCTTAAGTGGTTAAAGACCAGTCTGTATTACAACTTACTTGTTGGCTTAGGATGAATATAAGACCACCGATATGACGTCATCTGCCTCTATAATTAAGCCCTACACAGGTATAACATGTTAGAGGGGCTTTCCTGATGGGTGGAGAGCCAGATGAAGTTGTTTTGTGATTTACTACACTGGTGTGCAATCCTGGGAAACATTTGGTACTTCCACTACTATATTACACAGTGGGGTCGAGTTACTAAAACTGGAGTTAAAAATCTGGTGCAGCTTTGCATGGTAGCCAGCTTCTAGCTTCAGCTTGTTTAATTAAGCTTTGAAAAAAAATACCTGGAAGCTGTTTGGATTCTATGCAGAACTGCATGAGATTTTGCACTCTCCAGTTTTAGTAAATCAACTCCAGCAAACAGCTTAGTAAGTGCCTAAAACTCATTTACTCAGTAATGCACAAAATAAACATTGGTAACAGAAACATATAATAATACAAGGCATTGAAAAGCGAGTAGTGGTGCTTTAATAAAAGCAATCAGCTGGTGGTTTGGTGTGGATCAATTTAAAGCGGAGGTTCACCCAAAAATGTACTTTCTGTCACCAGATCCAGCATACTGCTGACATCTGCAGTATGCTGGATTTTTTTCTTGTACTTATCGTTGAAACCGTCTTTCTTCTCCGGCTCCGAGCGGGGAATCCTGTGGGGAGTAGGCGTTCCTAAATCAAGCGCAGTTGATTGACGGGCTTGGATAGCGCGTCACGCCTTCCGAAAATAGCCAAAGTGACACTCGGCTGTTTACGGCGCCGGCACCTGCCGTGTAGAGCTGACTGCGCAGGCGCCATAAACACCCGAGCGTCACTTTGGGTATTTTCGGAAGTCGTGACGCGCTATCCAAGCCCGTCAATCAACTGCGCTTGATTTAGGAACGCCTATACCCAGAAGGATACGCCGCTCGGTGCCAGAGAAGAAAGACGGCTAAAACGATAAGTACAAAAAAAAAGAATCCAGCTACTGCAGATGTCAGCAGTATGCTGGATCTAGTGATAGAAAGTTCATTTTTGGCTGAACCTCCACTTTAAGCCAGAAATGTTACAAATCTTCACATTTTCAAAAATCAACTGGCATTTTATATATGATCATTGTAAAAAATTGCTCATCAATGGAGAATGAAAAAACATTCTCCATTGATAAGCATTTTTTTTTACAATGATCATATATAGAATGCCAGTACAGTGACTAGATCTGCAAGCAAATGGACTCATCACACTACAACTTACTTTATTCCCTGTATAATTTGTATGATTAATTTTTGGTTCAAGTGCACGACAGACAGGCGTTTCAGGTTCGACTATAAATTTTTATTACTGTTCTGTTTCTGTAGCATAATTAGCGCTGGACTGGCAAGTTTCATGAGTATTGAAATATATTGCCCCATGCACCTATCATCTGAAACAGACCTTTTTCTTACAGTGACTATAACCAACTTGCTCTGTTGCGAAGAATTGGGTGCAGAAGGGATGTAGAGCATATTTATAAGTTATAACAATTACTCTACTCACTTAAATATATGGCAAAGCACTTCATGGGATAGCTGGTTCATGTAATCTTTAGGATCGCTGGATTTATTTTCAACACTTTCAGCATTTGTTTTGCATGGTTTTACATATTTTCGCCGAGGCCCCATCTTAAAAACCGAAGATGAGGAATCGCTTCATAAACTGCAAAGTAAAAATAAAATGTAAATATAGGAAGAAGCAGCAATATCACAAGATGGAGAATCACACAGATACCAGATCAAAGGCACGTTTTTTTTTTTACCTTCATGCATCGTCTGTGCAGCAGCCCCCTCAATACATACCTGGGCCCCATCATGATCCAGCGATGTGCACGAGACTCTGCTCTCCCTCCGCATTGGAAGAGGGAACGAGCCAAAGCAGCCTGCTTGGGTGCCCCCAGAGTAATCTGCTTGCTTTAGTGACACTTGGCAGGAGGGGAGTGGCTAGGATGCCGATATGGGACCCTAAAAGAGGAGGATCTGGGCTGCTCTGTATAGCATGTTTTTGTTTTTTTAAACAACAAACACAAGCCTTTAATATCACTTGTAACGGTACCATCTCCATTGAATTTGTAACTGCACAAACGGTTGGCGTGATATAAATTCTGGGAAACAATTAAAGGCCAAGTCCAATTTTGTAGGAAAAAAAAAAAAAAAAAAAAAAAAATGTACTGCGTGTGTGTATATATATATATATATATATATATATATATATATATATATATATATATATATATATATATATATATATATATATATATATATATATATATATATATATATATATATATATATATATATATATATATATTATATATACACACACACACACACACACACACACACACACACACAGCCCTCAAAATTTCCACTCGCCTACTAGCATTTGGCGAGTGGACTTAAGCTGGGGGCGAGTGATGACAGGGCTGCATGACCAATCTCCCTCCTATCTGTGCCTACACTTAGAGTCCCGATGAGATTGGCGGCCGAAGAGGAAAGGTGCATGCTCTGGAAAAGTAGTCTGGTGAGCCGCGCACAGACAGAGCAGTACACAGGTGCTCTCCTTACAATTCTCATTAAGCCATTGGACCTAACAGTATGACCTCTCTGAGCCTGCCCCCCTCCTCCGACCAATGTAGCTGGAGAGCAGAAAGTAATGAATGAGGTGGAGGATTGGGAAAATTACCACTCCGGTGCAGCACTCACTGAAAGTTGCCCTGATATGAGAGCGGCAGCCTTCCAGTTTGTGCAGATTTCTTCTCCTTGTGCTCTAAGTAAGTGTCCAACAGTTCAGCCTGAGCACTGAACAGACTGGTCTCAGTGTGTGCTGTGCTATGGTGTCAATGGCTGTGCAGATCTCAGCTCTGGATTGTACTCCCTCCCGCTGTGCGGCAGCTCCTCACTGCCAGGCTGAATAAAAGGGGGAAGTGGGGACATACAAGCATGGAGCCACACACAGGCTCCTGATGAGAGAGACAGAGAGACAGAATGGATGGGAGTTGCAGAGGAGACAGCACGAGAATGGGCAAGAGACCCAGTACTAGTGCCATGTCCCTCTGGTCGGCCCCCAGTGCCATGTCCCATTTTGTTAAAGTTGTTGTTGGTAATATTTAATTTTGTAACTTGATTCTGCATAAAACATTTAACAGTGTCATTCCATAAGATAATCTACGAGGGCATGTTTACGGATGCAATTAGGCACAGGGCAGTGTATGAATTAGGTGGGGCAACTGGGGGCGAGTAACTCTTGAGGCCTGGCTAGTAGCTAAGGACTTGAAATTTTGAGCCCTGTATGTATATATACATACATCACACACACACACACACACACACACACACACACACACACACACACACACACACACACACACAGTTTCTAAACAAGCCATATATTGCAACTGAATGTTATTAAAAATGACTTTTTCAATTTGCATACACTGATTTTCTGTAAAATGTAATACAATATGGCTACCTGGAGGCCTTCCATACACCATTGGTGTACAGAAAGCCCCCCCCAGTAATGTTTCCTACTTGTGCGATGGGCTCACCGTTTTCCCCAGAACTTTGCACAAAGACACAAGTCAGATTTTAGGCATCCTCACATCCTCTGCAAGAAAAATGTTGTTGAGATCAAAGGGTTAATTTTAAAGGGATGCAGGCCCTGCATTTTCTTCATTAGAACACTGCAAGTGCATCAGCTGAATAATGAAAAGTTCCTCCCATTCAGATTCACAGCTCAGAGCAGAAACAGGTAGGGAACGGAAACAAAGTTAAAATTCTTTGCAACGTACATGGATCAACTAGACGGGATTGTTTTTTCCCCCCTCAACAAAAGTGGAGGAACTCTTAAAGTCAAAATTACCCAGGTCTTGAGAGACATTTACAAAGAGTAATTTAATGTATGGATATTTTATAAATGGTTATGCTAGTCCAGCTTGAAGATGTTACCATCCCGCCTCTCCATAGCATCCAGAGATCACTTTACTTCAGAAAATGCAAAGCACTTGAATGACACCTCTGCCCTCTGTGTTCAGTAGGCAACAAGGCACCACTTGGCACAGGACTCAAAAGCAAGTGGAGCTCACAGGAGAGGCGATGTCTATTTCAGTGCATTCCATGAGGCACTGGTCAGGGATGGCAGGGCTTGACAAATTTGCTTTGAATCTAGGAGCAGGTTGGATTTGATTTAAATCAAGTCGATTTAAATAAATTTCAATTCGCTAGTAAAACGGCTTGATTTAAATCATAATTTTTAAAGAGCAACTGTCATCTCTGTCCTGCAGCGATTTATCCTCTTACCTGCTGTTGACTCACCCGACAGTCCCATTCACTTTAATGAGATGGCTGGTGATGTGGCCGTAACAAGGTGAAGGATGTGGCTGTAGCAGGCGTGTGGATGCCCGCCAACAAGCGCTGCCATAATGAATCTGAAATGACAAGTGCTCTTTAAACGTAAAGACTTATTCTTGGTAGAATCTTAAATATTTGCAAACAAAAGGAAAGCTGTCGATTTCGACTAATAAGCTGTCAGATTAGTAAAACAGCATTATTAGAACTGATTCAATAAGCTTGTAGTGTACCTAGAGGAATATCCCTGAACTTTGTTTTATCTCATGGTTACTGTGAAATTGCATGAATGCAAGAGTTTGGACGAGTTTACCAACAATGCAAATATTGCAGAATATACAGCCTCATGCTACATAACTAAGCCACATTTCATGCTGAATAAACTAAATTATTAATGCATCTTAAATAGAAAAATCTTTAAAAAGAAATAAAAAAAAAAAAAATAAAAAATAAAAAATAAAAATTGCAATAAGCGGTTATCGGTTGGTTTGCACAAAAATGTATAGTGTTTACAAAATAGGGGATAGTTTGATTGCATTTTTATAATTTTTTTTACTACTAATGGCGGCGATTAGCGATTTTTTTCGTGACTGCGACATTATGGTGGACACTTCGGACAATTTTGACACATTTTTGGGGACCATAGTCATTTTCACAGCAAAAAATGCATTTAAAATGCATTGTTTATTGTGAAAATGACAATTGCAGTTTGGGAGTTAACCACAAGGGGGCGCTGAAGGGGTTGTGTGACCTTATGTGTGTTTACAACTGTAGGGGGGTGTGGCTGTAGGTGTGATGTCATCGATTGTGTATCCCTTTATAAAAAAGGGATCACACGATTGATGACGCCGCCACAGTGAAGAACGGGGAAGCCGTGTTTACACACGGCTCTCCCTGTTCTTCAGCTCCGGGGACCGATCACGGGACTCCAGAGACGATCGGGTCAGCGGGTTTCCCGAAGCTTCGGACATGTCGCGGGTGAGTGCCCGCGACCCAAGGCTGGGTACTAGCACAGGACCTACCTGTACGTGCATGTGCCCAGCCATGCCATTCTGCCGACGTAAATGTGCAGGAGGCAGTCCTCAAGTGGTTAATAAGGACACTTACCTGTCCTAGTCGCCCGCGATGTCGGTCCCCCGACGGCGATCGTTCGGTCCTTACAGCTTCACTCCCCATTTCCTACTGTGCATTCGTGGCTCTTTGTGAATGGGCGGCTGCCTCCTGGGATACACACAGTTCCCAGAAGGCAGCGCACCCCATTTACCAGAAGATACCGTGATGGAGGACAAGGCAGAAGATATACATAAGAAAAAAAAAAAAGTGGAAGTTCCAATATTTTATGTCACACGATAATATCCCAAAGGTATATACAGTATTTCAGTAAAAAAACGCATGAATCACTTGCCAACCAGCAGCCTGCAGTTATACCTGCTGTTTAATTAAAAATTTAACTCCAGCAGTTCTCACCCGTGATAACAGCCGCTCCCCAATGAAGAGGGCAGCTTTGAAAACGTCCGCGGCCCGGGTGCTCATGAATTAATCACGGCACTGATGGGCCGGACATTAACCACTTAAGCCCTGGACCAATATGCTGCTAAATGCCCAGAGGCGTTTTTACAATTCGGCACTGCGTCGCTTTAACGGACAATTGCGCAGTCGTGCGACGTGGCTACCAAACAAAATTTGCATTTGATTATTTTATGTTTCCAAGAAAAATCGAATAAACTAAAATTGTAGTCAAACATTTAGGCCAAAATGTATTCAGCCACATGTCTTTAGTAAAAAAAAAAAAAAAAAAAAAAAAAAAAAAAAAAAAAAAAAAAAAATTTGCTACCTAGCGGCAACAGTGACACTAATACAGCGGTCAGGAAAATGATCGCTTAGTGACGCTGGTAATAGGGGGTGAAAGGGTTAACTAGGGCGGTAGGGGCTACCCTGAACCTAACACCAACTGCCTGTCACACTGACACTAAATGCAGTAATCAGTAAATATATGATCACTGCAATCAGTGACAATGTGACAGGGGGCTGGGGGGGTGATCGCAAGGGGTTAAATGTGCCTATGTGTACTGGTGTCAGTGTAGTGTTGGTGCGACTTACTGTGAGTCTTCTCTCCTCTCGGCGGATTGAAAATACCGCCGAGAGGAGAGCTGCATCACTTCCTCCGCCAGTGTTTACATTACACAGGCAGAGGAAGTGACACGGCAGAGGCTCACGGGATTGGCTGGGAGCGATCACGAGGGGGCGAACAGAAAAGAACAGGTGCCCCCTCATCACGGATTGCTCCCAAAGGTAAGACGCCCGCCGCACGCAGCGGAGGGGGTCCTGATCGAACCCCCGATCCGCTAGAAGGCAGGGACGTACATGTACGCCCATCTGCCTGTACGTGCAATTCTGTGGACGTACATAGTTGTGCGGCGGGCGTTAAGTGGTTAGGCAGCAGTGGGCCGGGTGCGGCCTTCGGGTTGCCAACCCCTGACCTTGGAGACTTTTTATCCCCCATTTTGGTGAAAGGTTCTCTTTGATGCATACAGGATCTAAAAGACCCTGCATGTCTCCTACGTGCTCCACTGAGTGTCATGAAACGCACATCGCACTGCATTACATTCTTTCCTGGCCTTGATGGCCAGGGAAACTCAACGGGGACTCAGAGTGACATCACACACGGGGTGTGTGCAGCCAAGACAACATTTCTTGTCGCAATGGCGACCTGGGGTTTATGGAACCCTGAGGTATGATATAAACCTTGTTACATTGGTGCAACCTGGACCAGTGTAATCATGCATAAAATATCCATACCTTTTGGTACACATTTTTCCTTCGTTTTGGATAGAGTAGGGAATAGTTACCAATTGTTTTTTGGCATTGGTGTCCCATTAGGGAGATTATCTTATTTTCCGTCACATAGTCACAACAGAAATTAAGAGGAAATCTATCCAAAGGGAGGCAATGCCCTCTTAGACAGTTGTCACTAGAACAAGAGTCCCCATTGTATTTCCCCTCATCTCCTTTTCTTGTGACAACTCAAAAGTTTAGATTTTCCCCATCACTTTAATTTCCAGTGATAATGATCATTGGGACAAAGAGAGTGACTCCTTGTACCAGACAGTGTCATAAACCTGACACCTGGTTCTAAAGCTCTACTCCAGCAAAACTTACATCCACAAGCCGAACACACAACTTTCATACACGGTGGCAACTTTCTGCGCTGGATCACGTACCTAGTACATGATCAGTGCTTATGGATAGGGGCACATGGCCACCCACCCAGATTTGCACCGATTCATTACAGTATAAGCCAATCAGCAGATCCGGCCCCTGACTGCCAGCACCTGCTGATCAGCTCAGTGATTCACAGACAGATCTTTGCAATGCCAAGCAGAAAAAATAAAAAAAACATCCCTTAGTAAAATCAGTACACATTAACACTTTCTAGACACACAGTTAACCCTTTTATCACCACTGATACTGGGTAGGAAGGGGTCAACATTGGGAGTGATCAAAGGTTAACTGTGTGCCTAGAAAGTGTTAATGTGTACGGATTTAACCAATGGATGTTTTGTTTTCCCTGCTTAGCATCACAGAGCTCTGTCTGAATCACCGAGTTGATCCGCAGGTGCCAGTGCATATTTTTAGCACTGATCACTGTATTAATGTCACTGGTGATGTCAGTTCCTGTAATAAGTTGCCGATTGGAATCATTTTTTATATACTAGTAATGGTGGCAATCTATACCATCATTTGTAGATGCTATAATATTCATGCAAACCAATTAATGCACATTGGGATAGATGGAGATCTATTCATTTTATTTTTTTCAAAAACAGGTAGCAGAAAAAAATTGGGCCTAAATTTATGAAGAAATTTAATTTAATTTCAAATGATACACAGATGAAACAAATCCCTCTAAATAAGTTTCACATGTATATCTGATGTATTTATCTTTATATACCATTTAAATCGTGTTAGGAGATTTTCTCTTCCTGGTTAACACTGCAGTGAAGCCTGGGCATACAGCCAAGACAGCTGATAGGTAGAGACTTTTTGCCTCTGTACAAAACATTAGTAAGACATCATCTGGAATATGCAGTTCAGTTTTGGGCACCAGTTCTCAAAAAGGATATCGGGGAACTGGAGAAAGTGCTGAGAAGGGCAACCAAACTGGTAAGAGGCATGGGAGGAGCTCAGCTAAGACTAGATGAACTAAATTGATTCACTCTTGAGAAGAGGAGAATAAGGGGGGATATGATCAGCATGTACAAATATATAAAAGGTGCCCATGTGGTGAACTTGGTGTTGGAGTTATTCACTTTACGGTCAACACTGAGGACAAGGGGGCACTTTTTAAGTCTAGAGGAAGAGATTTAATCTCCAAATACGGAAAGGTTTCTTCACAGTAAGAGCTGTGAAAATGTGGAACAGATTCCCTTTAGATGTGGTTCTGGCCAGCTCAGTAGATTGCTTTAAGAAAGGCCTGGATTCTTTCCTAAATGTGCATAGTATTAGAGGTCGACCGATATGGGTTTCTCTCTGGCCGATGCCGATATTTAGAAATTGCGGCGGCCGATAGCCGATTTATGATGCCGATTTTTTTGGGCCGATATGTTAGGCCGATTCCCCTCCCCCTTTCATCTCATAAAATCTAACAGTTAGACCCCGTTCACACTGGGGTGTTTTTCATGCGCTTTTGGGCTAAAAATAGCACCTGTAAAGTGCCTGCAAAACTGCTCCCCTGCAGTCTCAGTCTAAAAGCCTGAGTGCTTTCACATTGAGGTGGTGCGCTGGCAGGACGTACAAAAAAAAAAAAAAGTCCTGCGAGCAGCATCTTTGGAGCGGTGTTGTAGACAGAGGCTCCTGCGCTACCGAGGGGGGTGGAATGGGATAGGGTCACTGCTGCAAACACCTGACACTCTGTCCTGGGCAGAGAGAAACAGCAAATGGGAAAATAAGGGGGGGGGGGGGGTTGTGTCTGCGCTGTGAATAATGTGTGAAATCCAAGGGTGACGCGGGAATAAATCCATAGGCTGGTGGAAGTGGGTGAAAGCAAAAAAAAAGGGGGGGTGGGGGCAATTTCAGAACAGAGTGATAGCATACATAAGTATTGTGTCAAATACGTATAACGTCTAAATTAGTAATGCAACACAAAAAAGAATACCAAATGGCAAGTGACAAAAAAAGGAGTACAAATTCAAAAAGGCAAAATATATACACAATGTGCTGGTACATGTAGTGTGAAATCAGGGAAACCTTCCCACTACGGGCGCCCCTGAGTGAATAACACAGTGAACAATGCAAATAATATGCAAATATAAGTCAATTTAAAAAGTGAAAAAATACAGAAAAAGTCTCTAAAAGGGTTTCCCAAATGTCCCAGAAGACAGGATCCAAAAGATGGAAAAGTGGTGCTGGGAAAGGACGTTGCACAGTGAGCACCTCTGGTGGTCCCTAGCTCCTCACCTCACGGCTATGGCACGGATAGCCAAATAGAACCACCTCCAGGAGGGGGGGGGGGGGGGGGGGGGGAAGAGGAATACACTTCAATGGGCAGAAACGACATCAGCACTCCTCAGCAGTAAGGCATGGAGAGGATACAAAGCAAGTTGGATATGGTGTTAGGGAAATGTCTAAACAAGCATCAATCACTCATACATCCACTCACATGGGAGGTGATGGATGGTGGGCCTATCTCCCACGAACGCCGAGTTCGTCCCGGGTCCTGGATGCACACCTGGCTACTCTTCTTCTGTGTCTGGACTGGGTGGACACTCGGAGCAGGTGGAGGGGACCCTCACACAACATATATGTCAGGAGAGAGAAAAAGACCATAGTACAGCCCCGCAAAAATGGAACAAGTTCATTAAAAAACATATAGATACACTCACATTTGGACGATAAAACTGGGCACAGAATACCAGACAGACGGCAGGGGGGGTCTTGCTGCGTCAGGCGTGTGGACTCTGATGCTCCTCGATCCCTACGCGTCTCGTCACGTGACTTCCTTAGGGGATCATTTGGGAAACACTTTTAGAGACTTTTTCTCCCTCGTCTTCCAGGACTGCACCCTGAGAGTAGACTGGCTCACCTGACAGGAAACACAATCAAAATGAGGTTTAAAAGGCCCCACCCCTCCCGTGTGGCTCAGTTCTGATTGTGTTTCCCTTTCAGCGAAACGTTTGTTTTTTTCTTGTGACCTAAAGCCTGGGGCTGGTGGTCCCATCCCCGGAGCCCGGACCGCAGGTACTGGGTGCCGTTGGGTCCGGTATAGCTTGCTACACCCCCCCCCGGGGGGTTGCCCCTTCGTCTTAGTCCAGGGGGGGGAACAGGAGAAGACACAGACCCCCCTGGACGCCGGAGCCTCCTAGGAGGGCAGGGCTCTCCAGTGCTCCGAAGAGGCCACATCCTCTCTCCCCTCCGCCTGGTTCCCTACCTTGGAAATTGGGCTAAGGCCTCCCCCTTCCTGCTAGCTCCGTCCGGGGGTTCGCTGGACCGCATATCGGGTAGTTAGGCGCCGCTCGAGCGGCGCCATGAGCATCCGGGCGCCTATTGATGACGCGCACGGCGGCGTGACGTCATTCCGCTCCCGCGCGGCAAGATTACAGCCCCCACCGGAACGAACGCTGCAGACGCTCGGGGCTCATTATAAAGCAGCCAGGGAGCGAGAAGGGCCTGGCGGCCTCAGAGCGTATCTTATGGAAGCCTTTTCTTGGCACAAGACACTGCTATGGAGGAGGACCGTCTGTTTCCCATGGCTGCAGAGGAAACCACCAAGGGCGAGTCCTTCCTTTTTCAAAGGGGGAGGTTTTCTTCCAGTCACACCCCCCTTCCCCCTACTCTCCTGGAGGTTTGAGGGCTAATGGGCATATGTTCTCTCCCTGATATGTTTAGGTGAAGACCCTGTTGCCCAGGGGGAGTCCAGCAGAGTGGCTAAGCCCCCTAAGCGTATTAGGAAGTGTGGCAATTGTGGTGACAAGTTACCAGCTGAGCATAGCAAGCCATTCTGTTCTAAATGCATCTGTAAACTAAACAGGGAAGGAGACCTCACAGATTATGAAGCAATTTCTCTCGGTTCAGACCGAAATGCTATCCACCCTAAAGGAGTTTCAATCTTCCCTAAGTAGGAGAGACGTTGATTCTCCGGTTCCGAGCCCCTCCTCCCAGGAATCAGCCTCTCGTCCGTTTGTACCCCTACAGGCTAGTAGGAGTGTACCCCTCGGATTCTGAGGAGTCCGAGTTGACCTTGCGAAGTGAGTCCCTGGTTGGCAGCCAGGCGGAGAAGGAAGAGGAGGAGGAGGAGGATGCCAGGACAGGAAAATACATGTTCCCTGCTGATGATATGGAGTGCCTCCTAGCAGCTGTTTATGCTACTGAGCATATTCAAGAACCAGCAGAGCAGGTCTCAGCTCAGGACAGGATGTATATGGGCTTAATAAAGCCTCAAACCAAGACTATGCCTGTCCATCAGTCACTAAAAGACATTATCCTCAGGGAGTGGGCAGTACCTGAAAGAAGCTTACCAAGTTTTAAAAACTTGGAAACACCGCTGTCCCTTTAAGGCGGAGGTAGTAGACACCTTTTTTAAGGTCCCTAAGCTTTATGCCCCCTTGGCCCAGGTCTCCAGACAGTCAGACCTTTCATTTGAGGATACAGGCAGTTTAAGGGATGCCATTGACAGGTGTACCGACACTTCTCTCCGTAGAGCATGGGAAGCCAATGCAGCCGCCCTTGGTCCTGCATTGGCCTCAGCCTGTGTGGCAAGAAATGCAGACGCCTGGACTTCCAGGCTTCTAGACCATCTCCCCAGTTCTTCCAAGACTAAGGAGATACGAGATTCCCTCCAGCTTATTAGCGGTGCAGTGGCCTACTTGGCAGACGCGGTGGTTGAAACCGTTCGCGCCTCAGCCAAGACCGGGGCCCTTATTAATGCCTCTGGGAGGGCCGTCTGGCTAAAAACCTGGAGGGGTGATCTCGCCTCTAAACGCCGCCAATGTGCACTCCCCTTTAAAGGTTCCCTCTTGTTTTGGGCTGCCTTAGATCAGGCTTTGTCCAGGTCATCTGAGAAGGGGAATAAATTCCCTTCAAAACCCAGGCAGAGTAGGAAGCGGTCCTTTCGTCCCAACCAGAGAAAGAATCCGCCCCCGGACAAAAGACCGTCCACCAGCCGGCGTTGGACTTTTGGAAAGGATAGACCCAAAGGGGGATCCTTTTTTCCAGTCCCAAGCCCTCCGGGAAAGATACCAAGTGACGGGAAAGTGGGGGGCAGGCTCTCCAGGTTTTTTCCTGCCTGGAAGAGCATAACCCAGAGTCCCCATGTCCTTCAGATAATCAAGGAGGGTTACCGCTTAGAGTTCAGAGAGCCTCCCCCCCCCCCCGACCTTTCTCCTCACTCACCTCCCAAAGGACCCCAGCAAGGCCGCAGGCCTCTCTCAGAATATTTCAAATCTGGCAGATCAGGCGGTATTAATCCCAGTCACACCACTCCAACAAGGTCAGGGAGTATACTCCCACATCTTTGTTGTTCCCAAACCGGACGGCAAGTTCAGATTGATAATCAATCTGAGACCCCTGAACTCCCATCTCCTCTACAAAAAATTTCAGATGGAGAGCGTTTACAGCCTCAGGGGTCTTTTGCTAGAGGGCGTCTTTATGGCGACCATAGATTTGAGGGACGCCTACCTTCATGTCCCGATTTTTTCGGGACACCAGAGGTTTCTGAGATTTGCCCTCGCCTACGCACAAGGAATTCAGCACTGGCAATTTGCTGTCCTCCCCTTCGGCCTGGCCTCCAGCCCAAGGGTGTTTACGAAGGTCCTGGCGGAGGTAATGGCTCATCTACATCTGAAAGGGATCTCCTTCGTCCCCCATCTAGACGACCTTCTGCTCTTCAGCCCAAGCCAGGATCAGTCACTTGGTTGGATAATCAACAAGCAAAAATCCTCCCTACTGCCAGAGCAGCGGAAGGCATACCTGGGGGTTCTCATAGATTCCCGAGAAAAGAAGCTCCATCTTCCCCAAGAGAAATTCCAGAGGCTTGTGACGGCGATCGGGTCTTTAGTGGGTACAGAAAAGACCTCCTTCAGAGAGATCATGAAGCTGTTGGGTCGGATGACTGCTTGCATTCCGGCGGTCCCCTGGGCCCAACTACACGCAAGACCACTTCAGAGGTTCCTCTCCGCCTGGAACGGAAAAGAGGACACTCTCGATTCCCGGGTCAGGGTCCCGAGCCCAGTCAAGGACTCCCTAAGTTGGTGGCTTCACCACCAAAACCTCCTGAAGGGCCGTTCGTGGAGTCAGACCAATCCAGTGAAGGTCACTACGGATGCCAGTGCTTGGGGAGCCCATGTACAAGAACTGCGGGCTCAGGGATCTTGGGATCCCCATCAAAGGCGGACTTATTCCAACTATCGAGAATTATTGGCAGTGGGAGAAGCTCTGAGAGCATTCAAAGAAAGAATTCAGGGCAAGGATGTCCTGGTCCTTTCCGACAATGCTACGGCGGTCGCCTTTCTCAACAGACAGGGAGGCACCAGGTCACAATCTCTCCTGACACTCTCCCTGGAGATCCTGGGTTGGGCGGAACAGAGAGTACCCTCTATTCTGGCAATCCACATAAGGGGAGCCACCAATCTGGAGGCCGACTTTCTGAGCCATCGACCCATCCTTCAGGGGGAGTGGGAATTGTGCCAAGAAACCTTCGACTGGGTTTGTCAGCGGTTCGGGGATCCAGAGATAGACCTTTTTCCTGCAGGGAAAACAGAAAAGTGAAAAAGGTTCTTTTCCCCTCTTCCTGGGACAGGGTTCTCAGGGGGTGGATGTGCTAGCCCAGTCCTGGGAGTTCCGTCAGGCTTACGCTTTTCCCCCGCTGAATCTGATCCCAAGGGTCTTACAAAAATTGGGTTCTTGGAAACCAAATTAATCCTAATCACTCCTTGGTGGCCCCGGAGATCCTGGTTTCCCATTGTGAAGCTCTGGTCTCTGGCTCCCCCTCCCTCTCCGAGCGGATCTCCTGCGGCAGGGGCCGATCTCTCATTCGAACCCAGAGTTCTTCAGCCTGACGGCATGGCTCTTGAGAGGTGGAACTTGCAGCAGAAGGGCTGCTCGGATAGAGTCATAGATACCCTACTATCTAGCCGCAAGGTCACCAGACACATCTACGCAAAGGTCTGGTCAGTCTTTTTGCGTTGGTGCACCGCAAAGCAGATCTCTTCTCCCAAAACTCCCACCATCCTGGAGTTTCTTCAGGATGGCGTGGAACTAGGCTTAGCTACCAGAACTCTAAGAGTCCAAGTGGCAGCCTTATCATACTTTTTGGAGAAGAGCCTCTCATCAAGAGATTCCTGACGGCTAGGGACAGACTTTCTCCTGTGCAGGTTTCCAGGGTTCCCTCATGGGACCTCTCCCTGGTCCTGGAGCAGCTGACTAAGGCACCATTCGAGCCTATAGACAGCATTTCTGTTAAATTTCTTACTATTAAGTTTACCTTTTTGTTAGCCATCACGTCTGCCAAAAGAGTTGGAGACTTGCATGCTTTTTCTATCAAGGAACCCTTTCTTCGGGTTTTTAAAGATAGGGTGGTTTTGACTCAGGAGCCTCTGTACCTTCCCAAGGTGGCAACCAGGTTCCATAGGTCTCAGGAAGTGATACTTCCTTCTTTTTGCGCAAATCCCAGCAATGAAAAAGAAAGCCAATTTCCATTGCTTGGATGTAAGACGCTGCCTTTTAGTTTACCTAGAGAGGGTTAGTGAATTCAGAACTTCCCCTCACCTTTTAGTTAATTTCTCAGGGCAGAAAAAGGGTCAACAGACAACCAAGGCTTCCATCTCCAGATGGATCAGGCAGGCCATCTCCTTGTCCTACACACAGGCAGGTAGGCCACTTCCTATTATCAAGGCTCATTCCACGCGTTCTCTGGCAACCTCCTGGGCAGAAAGGGCAGGAGCTTCCATAGAGCAGATCTGTAGAGCAGCAACCTGGTCCAGCCGGAATACGTTCCTCAGACATTACAGAGTCGAACTGCTGTCTCCACAAGACCTGATGTTTGGTAGGAAGGTCTTACAGACGGTGGTCCCACCCTAAGGTAGGCCTGAGGTTACTTGCTTTTCTCTCAGGGTGCCGTCCTGGAAGACGAGGGAGAAATTACCAGTTACTTACCGGTAGCTGGATTTCTACGAAGTCTTACGGGACGGCAGGCCTACTTCCCTCCCTTTTACTTCTATCTAAATTCCTCCTTTTCTTAGTTTCTGTCTATACCAAGTTCTAAAGAGCGGTTACTTATCTTAAACTGAGGCACACGGGAGGGGTGGGGCCTTTTAAACCTCATTTTGATTGTGTTTCCTGTCAGGTGAGCCAGTCTACTCTCAGGGTGCCGTCCTGTAAGACTTCGTAGAAATCCAGCTACTGGTAACTGGTCATTTCTGTATTTTTTCACTTTTTACATTGACTTATATTTGCATATTAGTTGCATTGTTCACTGTGTTATTCACTCAGGGGCGCCCCTAGTGGGAAGGTTTCCCCGATTTCACCTTCATCTTTGGATCGGTGTATACCGCTCCTCCACCACTCCTGCCCATTGACATGAACGCCTGCAAAGCGGTTCTGCAGTGGCACTACATGGGAGCATTTAACACCTTAATCGGCCGCTAGCTGGGATATAAGCACCCCGCTAGCAGCCAAATAGCGCCGCTAGAATGATGGTCCAGTGTGAAAGCAGCGGAGTTCTGCAGGAATTTTTTTTTAAAGTCAGCAGCTACAAATACTGCAGCTGTTGACTTTTAATATATGGACACTTACCTGTCCTGGGTGCCTGCAATGCTGGCACCCAAAGCCGATCTCTCCCTCAGGTGCTGCCGCCACCATCTTCGGTAAGGGAATCGGGATGTGAAGCCTTGCGGCTTCATTTCCTGGTTCCCTACTGTGCATGCGCACGAGTCGCGCTGCGCGATCCCACTGGTCCTTGCTGTCTTCTGGGAACTGTGTGTCTCCAGAAGAAAGCTGGGGGCGGATTAAGTCACCACAGTCACTGCAGTGATCTATGCCAGAAAGAGGGAGCAAATTCCTGGGATTACGCAGGTATCTCCTCCCCGTGAAGAGGTACCAAATGTGACACCGGAGGGAGGGAGGGAGGATTTGGAAAAGCGGAAGTTCCATTATTGCTCTGCTAATACAGAAAATATCTTACATTTAAATGCAACAAGCCTCCAATCAGTGCATATAGATAGAATATAGATATACACACACACACACACATATACACACACATATACACACACATATACACACAGGGAGTGCAGAATTATTAGGCAAATTAGTATTTTTACCACATCATCCTCTTTATGCATGTTGTCTTACTCTAAGCTGTATAGCAGGGGTGTCAAACTGGCAGCCCTCCCGCTGTTGCAAAACTACAAGTCCCATGAGGCATTGCAAGGCTAACAGTTACAAGCATGACTCCCACAGGCAGAGGCATGATGGGACTTGTAGTTTCGGAACAGCTGGAGGGCCGCCAGTTTGACACCCCTGCTGTATAGGCTTGAAAGCCTACTACCAATTAAGCATATTAGGTGATGTGCATCTCTGTAATAAGGGGTGTGGTCTAATGACATCAACACCCTATATCAGGTGTGCATAATTATAAGGCAACTTCCTTTCCTTTGGCAAAATGGGTCAAAAGAAGGAGGAGGAGTCACAAGTCTCTCCTCTACAGGAAACTTCAGGCAACTTGCATTGACTTCTATTATAGAAGCTTTTTGCAAGTCACCCTGTTGAATTTTTAAATCAGCTTTTTTACAGCACATATTGGCCGATGCCGATTAATTAAAAAACGCCAAATATCGGCCAGCCGATATATCGGTCGACCTCTACATAGTATAACTGAGTACTAAAATTTGTAGGTAAAGTTGATCTGGGGTTTTCTTGTGAAAAAAAAAAAGTTGATCTGGGGAAAAATCTGATTGTCTCTCGGGGAATCAGGAAGGAATTTTTTCCCCTGCTGTAGCAAATTGGATCATCGCTCTGCTGTGTTTTTTTGCCTTCTTCTGGATCAACTGTGGGTATGGAGTTGGGTATATGGGATTGTACGGTTTATTTTTTTTGTGGTTGAACTGGATGGACTGGTGTCTTTTTTCAACCTGACTATGTAACTTTCAGTTGATCGTTGAATAGTTCAGGGCTTTGCTAATCAATTTATAGCATCCTGCCCAATACAAAAACTCAGACAAGAAAGTAATAGAATTCCTGCGAGCCTCAATCAACCCAAAGCCTAATAGATATCACTAACCAGCTGCAATGTTACACACATCTCATAAGCGCGTGCACATAGACAAAAATTCAGGCTGCTTTTATCGTATGTGTCGGTGGACTTGTCAGGCTGATAACAGAAGAGCGGAGCAGGAGACATCTATGGGACTTAGTGCTTTGGAAAGAGAGAAAAAAAAAAAACACACACACAAACACTGCAGATATGTTTGCCCAGCTCAAATTTCATGAAATCGGGTTAACATCCACTTTAAATCCAAAACAAAGTACCGTATTTATCGGCGTATAACACACACCCTAACTTTAAGAGGGAAATTTCAGGGAAAAAAAAAAATGGAGTTACACTTACCGGTAACGTCCTTTCCAGTAGTCTTTCAGGACAGCCACAATAGAGAGATAGGCTCCTCCTCTTCCTTAGGAAACACTGCACAGCCTTTAAGAACTCTCCTCCACCTGCCAGACCTCAGTTTTTATACGAGCACCTCCGGTCAGCTGGGGAGACACAAGAACATGTTAGTAATCCATCATTAAACATCAACATCATACTATGTTTCTGTTATAAACAAACCTTCCATAACTTCGGGTGGGTAACCAGGGCTGTCCTGAAAGACTACTGGAAAGGACGTTACCGGTAAGTGTAACTCCATTTTTTCCTTCTCGTCTTTCAGGACAGCCACAATAGAGAGGATAATCGAGTACTCACCAACTAGGGCGGGACTATGGCTTGCAGGACCTTTCGCCCGAAGGCCTGGTCACCTGCTGACACCAAGTCTACTCTATAATGTTTGACGAAGGTGGTGTAGCTGGACCAAGTTGCTGCCTTGCATATTTGTTCTGGCGTGGCTCCAGCGGTTTCAGCCTAGGAAGCAGCCACTGCTCGTGTAGAGTGTGCCTTAATTCCTGTAGGGACCTCTTTATCAGACAAGGCATATGCTTGTTCAATAGCTAGTCTAAGCCATCTAGCGATTGTGCGCCGAGACACTTTCTGTCCTTTCTTAACTCCAGAAAATAAAACAAAAAGAGTCTGACTTCCTAAAATCTTTGGTCAGCTCTAAATAGTGTAGGATGCATCTCCTGACGTCCAACTTACTAAACCTAACTTCCCTTTCACCTGAGGGATTAGGGCAAAAAGAGGGTAGCACCACCTCCTGACTCCTATGGAATCTAGAAGATACTTTGGGTAAAAAGGCCGGATCAGTCTTGAAAACTCGATCCGGAAAAACAATACAAAAAGGGGGTCTAACTGACAAAGCTTCTATCTCGCTGACCCTCCTAGCAGTGGTCACTGCAACCAAAAAGACTGTCTTTAAAGTCAACTCCCTCAACAGACATCCATCCAGGGGTACAAAGGGAGACCCTGTTAGGACCTGAAGAACTAAGGATAAATCCCACCTAGGGAAGGGGGGCCCCCGAGACGGTCTCTGTCTAGATAATGCTCTGAAGAACCGGATTACCCAGGGGTTGTTAGCCAGTGGTCTTTCTAGATATACACTAAGGGCGGAAACCTGACTCTTAAGGGTACTGACTGAAAGACCCTTATCTGCCCCCACACTGTAGGAACTCCAATACCGAAGAGGGGTTCTGCACTGAGCAGGAATATTCTAGGCACCACTCATTAAAGCAAAGCCAGACCTTCCTATAAATAGAGCGGGTTTCCTTCTTCCTGCTACTAAGAAGGGTGGCAGTTAACCTTTCAGAAAACCCTTTAGACCTTAGCAAGGTCTCCTCAGTAACCACGCCGCTAGGTTCCACCTGTGTGGGTGTGGGCAAAGGACTGGACCCTGCGAGAGAAGATCCCTTGTGGATGGGAGGAAGAAGGGAGGTTCCATGGTCAGTTGTTTGAGGACCGAGAACCAAGCCCTTTTCGGCCAGTGAGGTGCCACTAGAATCAGAGAGGTGTTCTCCAGTTGGAACTTTCTTAGAACTGCCGGTAGAAGCACTGGAGGTGGGAAGGCATAACAAATCCCGAACCTCCAGCTCTGGCATAGGGCATCTACCCCCCTTGCTCCCTCTCCTTTGTTCCGGGAGAAAAAACAAGGGGTTTTCGCGTTTTCCTTTGACGCGAACAGGTCTACCTCCGGAGATCTCCACCTCCTGACTAGGAGATGGAAAACTTCCTGACTGAGAGCCCACTCGCCCTCTCTCAGCTGACTTCGGCTGAGGAAATCTGCCGTCTTGTTTTCTATTCCTTTTAAGAAGATCGCTGATAATGACAGGGTATTTGCTTCGGCCCAGTGAAGAATCCCTGACGTAATGGCCGACAGGACTACACTTCTCGTGCCACCCTGCTTGTTCAGATAGGCCACAGCCGAAGCATTGTCCGACCGCACCTGGACGTGGTGACCCTGAAGCTCTTCCTGGAAGAATCTGAGGGCTAGACTGACCGCCATCAGCTCCTTCCAATTGGAGGATTTCCCCAACTCGGCATCTTTCCATACGCCTTGTGCTGGAAGGGACCCTAAGTGAGCCCCCCAACCTCTGCCGCTTGCGTCCGTGGTTACCACCTGATTAACCGGAATATGCCACAGACGACCCTGCGATAAATTGGAAATCTTCCTCCACCACCAGAGGGACCTCTTTACTTGGGTTGGGACCTGCACTAGGGTATCTAGCCGCTCCAGATCATGATCCCAGATTTTCAGGAGGAAAGCTTGCAGGGGCCGAAAGTGAAGGCCTGCCCATTGGACAGCCGGAAGGGTGGACGTAAGCAGGCCCAGGGTCGACATCAGGGACCTGATCGACACTTGCCGACTGCCCTGTAGGGTGGCCACCGCTCTGTCTAATTTCAGGGCCTTCTCCCTGGGGAGAAAGACCCTTAGGAGGGTGAAGTCCAAAAGGTACCCTAAGTAAGGGATTTGTTGGGACGGTGACAGGCTGGATTTTTCTAAGTTTAACAGCCACCCTAGATCCGATAGAGTTCTCTTGGTTAATTCCAGATTTCTGGATAGTTGTTCTGGAGAAGCCGCAAAAAGGAGCAAGTCGTCCAGGTAGGCTATGATGCCAACTCCCTGGAGACGCAGAAAAGCTATGGGTTCTGCCAGGACCTTGGTGAACACGTGGGGTGAGGAGGATAGACCGAATGGCAAAGCCTGGAACTGAAGATGCATCACCTCCCCTCCTAGGTCTATCGCTAGGAGTAGATATCTCTGAGACCGCTCTGCGATGGGTACGTGCAGGTACGCGTCCCTGAGGTCCAGGGAGACCATAAAGCAATTCTGTGGAAGAAGGGACCTGACCGTAAAGATTGATTCCATACGGAACTTTTTGTATGCGATGGACCTGTTTAGGGGTTTTAGATTTAGGATTAAACCTGTACTTGCCTGAGGGTTTCTTCACCACAAAAATGTGTGAGTAAAACCCCTTCCCTTCCTCTGTCACTGGAACCCCGAGGAACACGTCCTGGTTCTTTAGTTCCTCTAAGGCTCCAATCAGAGCCTCGTATTTTACCCTGTCTCTGGGAAGTTGAGTGACTAGGTATCTTTGGGGGGGAGGAGATGAGAACTCTAGTAAGGAAGGGGTACTTCCTATCGCCAGGACATACCTGTTGGGGGAAATTGACTCAGACTGTGGGAGGAAGGCCCCCAACCTTCCCCCCACCCTGACCTGGGAGTCATTGCTTTTTAGCGGGCTGGTCAGGAGGGCGAAAAATCGCTCCTCTGCCCTTTCCCCTAGGCGTCCAGATTCTCTTCTGAACTTCTGGCTTTGGGACCCCCGAGTGCCTTTGGGGACGAAACCCCCCTCCCCTTTACTGGAGCTTTACGTCTCTGGGGAAAAGACTTCTTCCTGTCAGCTGTACGATCCAAGACTGACTCAAGACCCGGGCCAAACAGGAGATCCCCTGTCAGAGGTATCCCGCACAGCTTGGATTTGGAGGCTAGGTCCCCTGGCCAAGTTTTGAGCCAGAGGGCTCTCCTGGCTGAGTTGGCCAGAGCTGCCGACCTGGCTGACATGCGGACGGATTCAGCCGATGCGTCCGCAATGTAAGCGATGCCTCGTAACATTGTAGGGAAGGAGGACAAAATGGTCTCCTTATCCGTCCCGGCCTCAATGTGCTCCTGGATTTTAGAGAGCCAATGTTCTAAATTACGGGCCACCACTGTGACAGCTAATTCTGGCTTGAGGTTCCCAATAACCGAGTCCCATGTTTTTTTCAAGAGGGAATTCATTCTCTTGTCCATTGCATCAGGAAGAGTTCCCATATCCTCGAAAGCCAAGACAGTATTTCTGGATACTTGGGAGAACGCCGCATCCAATTTAGGCACTTTGTTCCAAATGGATGCAGGATCTTCAGAAAATGGGAACCTCCTTTTAAAGGGACTGGGAAAAAAAGGGCTTCCTTTCAGGGTCCTGCCACTCCTTTTTGATAGTATCAGTTAGAAGGTCATGTACAGGAAAACCCCTTCTCTTCTGTTCCCCTAGACCTTTGTACATTTGGTCATGAAGGCTAAGAGGTTTACTTTCGGCCTGAATGCCCAGAGTCGTGTAAATGGCCCCCAACAAGTCCTCAACCTTGTCAAGGGACAGTTTATATCTTGAGGGCTTCGTGGACTCCCCGTCCTGGTCCTCATCATCTGACTCTGCCTGAGAACCCGAGGCCACACTCTCCCCTGAGTGTACTGCCTGGGAAGGGCCTGCCAAATCAACTGTCGTTGCTGTAGGATCAGGTGTGACAGGAGCAAGGCCCTGTTCAACTGATTGGGTTGTAACCTGTGTGGGGACAGTGGGAGGTTGCAGCCTTTCAAAAAAAGATTTGAGGGAAGCGAAAGTGGAGGAAAGCTCCTTAACAGAGGCTGCTAGGCTACCTTCCTGCTCTTCAGCCCTTTCCCTGACCAAGGAGTGAATGCATTCCCTACACAACACTTTGGACCAAGACTCAGGAAGAGTGTCCCTACAGGAGGCACATTTCTTCTTTGAAACGTAAGTCTTCCCTGTCTTTTCCAGGCTCTTCTGAAAGACATAGGAACAAGGGCCCCCACACATTAACATACAAAAGAAACTTTTTTTTTTTTTTTTAAACAAAAAAAAAGAAGAGCATATGGGTTACAACCCTGGGGAAACTCTAAAAACAGACCCTCCTGCTAGGTTCCCCTATGCCCGCCCCCCCCCCCAACCACCAAGGGGGAATATGGGGGGGAAAGACAAGGCCTAAGGTTTCAGGACCCCTCCCCAGGGAACTCTTACCTTAGGCTGGCTGGAGGAAGCGTCCTTGGTCGTGCCCCCTTCCGGAGAAGTCGCCGACATCCTGGAGTGGTTGCGCTGTGTCAACTTGCCCTAGCAAGCTTCAGACTCCTCCAGCAACCACGCTGGGCCTCCATCAGCGCCGCGACCCGGAACCGGAAGTCGCGGGTTAAAAGGGGAAGCTTCCGACGCGCCGTTGATGACGTCACCCGCCCCGCGAATGTTTGAAAAAAAAAATATGCGGCCTGTAAAAAACAGGGCATCCTGGAGGCCTCCCCCGCCATGGTCCAGTGGACACGATAGGGGTCCCCCTCAAGCCAACAGCCGCGCTCGACCAGGCTTGGGGTGCGTTTGGCGGTGAGTACCAGCCAAAAAATGTATTCCTTAGGAGGCCCCTGCTCCTCAGTAGGAGAAAAAAAGCCACAGTCCCCTGACTACACCGGCCTAGGTTCCTCTGCAGTGTCTCCCCACCGGAGGAAACACTTAGAACTGAGGTCTGGCAGGGGGAGGAGAGTTCTTAAAGGCTGTGCAGTGTTTCCTAAGGGAGAGGAGGAGCCCATCTCTCTATTGTGGCTGTCCTGAAAGACGAGAAGGGAAAAAAAAAACTTTCCACAGCCCCCCTGCGTATAATACGCAGGCACAGTTTACCCTCTATTTTCAGGGTAAAAAAAGTGAGTGTTATACGCCAATAAATACAGTATGTAAACAAAACTTTATTCACATTTGGATAAAGTAAGGAAGTTACCCTTGTCATGTATTTATGGTTGTCTGTATCACCGGAGGAGATTCCCCTCTATTTTTAGGGTCAGGGCAAAAAGGCAATAAGGGAATGGCGTACTCTGCTTTGGACCCCTTTAACAAAAAGCGAGGTCGCATTATAGGTAAAGTTTTAGCAGCGATTTACCGTCGTTATATTGGCGCTTTCAACCCCCGCTAGTGGCCACAGAAAGGGTTTAATGCACCCGAAAAGTGCCCTTACTGAAGCGCTTTGGCAGCGGTGCACATTTATTTCAAGGGCAGTGTATACATTGCTCCAAAGATGCTGCTTGCAGGACTTTTTCTAACATCCTGTAAGTATACCACCCCAGTGTGAAAGTTTGCATTCATTTTACAATTTAACATCATTGCAAGGATCTTTCACCCGCATTCAATGCCCAAGCATACACACATAGCCCCCACACACAGACCAATGCTGTAGTGGCTGAGCTCAGTACTGCTACTACAGGAAAAGGAGAGTGCACGGTGCATGTACCGTGTAGCCAAGGCTGGCTATTATGCCTAAAATGCAGAGACATTTTCTGTGTTAATGTGGGGTTGGCTCCCTGTAGCATTTGCTGGACTGTGTGCCAATTTCCCTTTTCCTGTGATAGGATTCAGAGAAAAGCATCATGGAATGTGTAGTTCAGAACACTGAAGTGACTATGCCAGCAGGCCTGATCTGAAACACAATTAAACAGAATGGATTGCTGGGAAAGGACATAAAAGGGGCTGGCGCAGCCTATATCAACCTCTCAGGGCGCCGTTTGCCTCTACCAGCAGCAGCTCTGTGTGACAGGGAGTTACTGATGATTTTGCTGCCTACACTAAGGTGACCAGATTTTTTAAATTTAACCCAGGGACATTTTATTTTTTTTAACTAGTAATGGCGGCAATCAGCGACGCCAACCTCGCAGCTTAAGTCTTACTCTCCGCGCCCCCACGGCTACTACTGGGTGGAGAGCGGAGGAAGATCACTCCACCAGTGAAGGCAAGGAGATAAGCAGACAGGAGACTGGCCAGGACATGAGCCAAGGCAGAAGAACATGCGAGCGGAGCTGAACAGGCATGTGCCCGAAACTGAAGAAATATTCCCCCCGCTCCGACCAGCACATGGCCATCAGAAAGGGGCACAGATAATCGACTGTTTTTAAAATTGCCCTAGCCCCTGTTCAAATCTAATCCAGGGACAGACTTGGTCCGGGGACAGCGTCCTCAATCTGGGGACGGTCCCCGGAAACTGGGGATGTCTGGTCACCCTAGCCTACACAGTGGGGAGCCGGGCAGCTTCCTTGCTGCGGACCAGTTTAGGGTGGAGCTCCACTTTAATTCTAGTAGCTATACTGGATAACACAATTGGGATCATTACAATACAACAAGGATAACCTAATAGTTCTAAATTTGCTACACCCCGTTATCAAGAATCTCTTTAGTTTGAAGGAGTACCTTTTCACCTTTTTTTATTATCCTTTTTCCTCATTTACTTTAACTGCACTGGACTTCATCTAAAAAGGAAGCCAGCCAATTTGAATGTAATAGTCTGTATATTGTGCAAGATTTAATAGCTTGTGAGTTGAGGCAGAAAAGAGAAATCTGACACAGAAGATATGGTGCCAGATATCTACCCTCCTGCTAACCTGTTCACATAGGTTTCTGTGATCAGATTAATATTTGTGTTCATACATGGCTAAAGGAACTTTGCATCATTATAGTGCTCGTTTGATAAGTATATAACCATCTGCGTGCAAGAGTATTTTTCCATTTGACAAAGTTGAGATATACCCATTTTGTGTTCTCACCAATACAGTAAACATACTTAAAACTGTTTCTTCAATACTGTGCGAGTATCTATTTAATAAAACAGCTGGTAAGATGATTGAACTCAGGGAGGATATGCTGAGTGGAGGTAATCAGTGGGGTACCAAGTCTATTAGAAGCCCTCATGGGGGTACTGCTACATACGGTTCTTGAATAAGGGAGAGAGTGTTCGTGCCAGTGATGCCGGAAGCATACTCAATGCATGGGGTCTCCAAGATCACAGGCAGGACAGTGCTGATCTCTTCCAATAGTAGTTTAATATAGAAAGCTGCGATTGTCCTTATACTCCAAATTTTTAAAGCTACACAGTGTTTTTACAAATATTGAGACCGCTTGACTGCACAGTACATTTTATTACAAATGTGAACTTAGCCTTTAAAATAAAACCAAACCCTCCCCCCGCACATTTTGGAAAGTATAAAAGGAGGGTTGTAACCCATATCAAGTTGGGTTTCATTAGGGAGATTCCCCTTCACTTCCTGTAAAAACAGGAAATGAGAAGAAATCCCTTCAAAAGTGAGCGTGTTAATGTGTCATTAGTGCCCCCTATTGGACAATTTCCCCTCTACTACCAAAATGTTTCTTTAGTTTTCAGTGATAATGGTTAACCGGGCAAGTAGAAAGGGTCACAGAAAGCAGCAAACACCTGACAGGTGCTCTATTATTTCTCCACTATCCCAAAAAAATTACCTTTTGTTTTACTTTAAGCCGTGGTTCACACCGATGCGATTTAGCATGCGATTTGACATGTCAAATTGCATGCAAAATCAGCTGCTATTGCCCGCAAACGAAACTGTCCGAATCGGTGCAACACCGACATTGCGGCGCCACACCATTTCCAAAAAGTAGTTTCTGTACCACTTTTGCAGATTTTAGGTGCGATTTCAGTAGACGCCTATGCAGGAAACCGCACAGATGTCTCTAAAATCGGACTGGCATGCAACAATGAAATTGTGCGAGTTCAGCTGAACCCGCACAATTTCAATCCAGCAGCAGTGTGCACCTAGGCTAAAGTATAGATTCAACTTTACTAACAAGCTATATCTGTATTGGTTCTCAACTCCTGTCCTCAGGACCCACTAACAGGCCAGGTTTGCAAGATACCTGAAATGCATCACAGGTGATGTCATTTGCTGCTTAGTGATTGCAGTATTCCAGTCTGCATCTCCACAAGGCAATGCTTAAAATCTGACCTGTTGGTGGGTCCCGAGGACAGGAGTTAAGAACCACTGATTAGAGCGTAATATGTTAGTAATTAACAGCCCCTTCTGAGCCACTTTTATTGTGAGAGCGGGCAAGTTTTTTTCCCCTCAACCACAGTTAAAGTTAGGCCCCTTTCACACCGGGGCGGGATGCGCGGTGGCGGTATAGCGGCGATATATCGTCGGAATTGCTGCGGGATTCGGCCGCTAGCGATGCGGTATTAACCCCCGCTAGCGGACGATAAAGGGTTAATACCGCCCGAAATTCGCCTCTGCAGAGGCGCATTGCGGGCGGTATTACCGCGGTTTCCCATAGTTTTAAATGGAAAGGAGCGGTATACATACCGCGCCAAAGATGCTGCTTGCAGGAGATTTTTTTCTCTCCTGCCAGCACCTCGCCAGAGGTATGAAAGCCCTCTGGGTTTTCCAGGCGGTATTAAGGTGCCAATTTTAGCGCTGCACCACCTGAAATACTTGTAAAAAAGGGGTCTTGCTGTGTGGGGCTAAACCCACATCATTCTTTTACAGTGTGATTAACCACAAGTCTGGTCTGCCACTGAGCCAGATGGACATGTTTGGACAATTTTTATTTTACCCTGCATTCTCCTCTACGGAGTATCCGTCCATTTACACCGACCGGCATTGAAACCGATCCAAAAAAAGGAGAGGGATGGATAAGGATTCGCTCCCCATCCATCTACCCGGATCAGATGGCAGTCGGGTGTAAACAGTGAGGGTCCGTTTACACCGACCGCCCACAGAGGAGAGAAAACGGACACAGACCAGCCATCTGCCTGCTCAGCGGATAGCTTTTAAACAAAAGCTGTTAGTGCCTCAGGAGACTGCCATTGCTAAGTCTCCCTTCTGAAAATGCTATTTGCCTGGCTGTCATTCCAGGTTTGAGTCCCTGGCCAGGAATTAGCACAGACATAAGGAAGTGTGACACTTTTACAACACTCATTTCCACTGGGTTTTCAGGTCAAGTTCCAGGTCAGTGATTCAACTTCAGATACAGCCAGGCAACAAGCATTTTTAATAGGAAGCCAGCATCACAGGGTCACTTTAGAACCGTCACATACTTCTAAATGGCTGGCACCCACAATATAGGAGAGCCCATAGTGTCTAATGGAAATCCTAGCATTATATAAGTAGGAGGCTGCAGGAAGTATTACTCCCACACATTCTTATTAAATCCATCTATACCGGCTATAATATATTCCTGAGGATCCATACCAGGGCTAAAGTCACGTTCCCATTACCGGTATACTGCTCTACCACCGTTGCCCAGCCAAAATAACCGAGCTCCAACCGCCTACCCCCTGCCCGTGCCCTGCCATTACCTCCCGGTCACAACTCTCCAGTATACAGGGAACCCCGGGCCGTCCAGCAGCTGAGCCTCTGTGTACCGGAAACAGCTAGAAAGATGCCCAGACAAACACTTCCTGATTCAGCTCCGCCCCTCTCTTTCCACACAGCCAATCTGTTACCTTCCACGGGCGAGCCAATGGTAGAGAAGCTGGGAGCCAGCGGCGGCAGGATTGGTTAGAGAAGAGCCTCCTCGTTAGGAAGAGGTCGGCTCGGGACTCGCTGCTGTTTTGGTCACCTCAGCTGCTGAGGGAAGAGCTGCGACTAGGCTCAGAAGATGGGAGCAGATTGTCATTGACGAGATAGAATACTAATATTGTTTAGAGGCATGAGTTATATAAGTATATAGTATATAGACGATGAAGGAGCATAGATACACAGAGATAGAGGCATGCGTTATACAGGTGGAGCGTAGACAGACTATGGAAGGACCAGAGAAATCTCGAGCCTCATTTACTAAAGGAGTAGTGACCTTTCCCTTTAGGCCTCAGCCACACAAGTGCATATCTGTGGGAAGGGCCAGCTGAGGTGTTCTGTTCATCCGTGTGTAAATATTCCCATGCATGTCTATAAGGATGTAGCGTCTGCGCAGACACAGCGGCTGCTCTCGGTTGTGAATGGTATGTCCCTGAGAGCGAACACTTCGGCAATTGTGGACATGAACCTGCTTGGCTGTTACTGTGCAGACACTGTGTCCCGATAGGCATGACGGGGCACTTGTGTGGTCAAAGACAGTCCTTTGCGTGGGTACACTCATGTGAATGAAGCCTAATGGCACCTACACACAATCCGGATATCGTGCAAATTTTTCCGCTTAATAGTCGCAAGTAGAAATTGATTAGGTTATTAAAGTCATGAAAATTCTCGTACGACAGAAAAAAATAAAAATTGGAAGTGATGTCATGTGTCGTAATGTATTTGATTTTCGGACGACAACTGTGCTGACTAATTGAAAATCGTACGATCTGGTATCGTATGAGGAAACTTTTTGTGCTTTTCCAATTGAATAATAAATCGGATTAACTGTCGTGATCGGCTCTCGAAAGTAGTGTACATGTGATTCGAAAATCATATATAATTCTTCCTCAGATTCTTCCATGCAGGGAATGCAAACTAGAGATGTGCACAACAGGAGAATTAAATTTGTTTTGTTATGTTAGGCAGATTTTATTTCAGAATTCGTTTTGTACATTCACTGTTCTGAATCAATTTGTGTTTTCACAAGTTATTCAAAATTTGGCTATATTCGTGTTAAAAGCGGAGTTCCATCTTTTACAACGTGGTCCTAAAGTAAAGACAACCCCTTGTGTTTGTATTTCTATATATTTTATCTTAATCTTACCTTTTATGAAGTACATAGTGTACTTCTGTTCTAGCTCGGCCATGGCACAGTGCATCATTTCCTCTTCTACGGCAAGCCCTCCTTCTCCACTACTGCCTTCTGGGACATGTGTGTGTCCCAGAAGACAATGGGGCCATTCAGAAAGCGATGCGCGACTCGTGCATGTGCAGTGTGAAGCCTGAAGGCTTCACTTCCGGTTTCCCTTAGTTACAATGGCGGCACCTGCACCCAATCCAATGGACAGATCAGCTTTGGGGGGGGGGGGCATCACAGGCTCCCTGGACAGTGTTTGTAGCTGCTGACTTAAAAAAACGAAGGGGGAGGGGCGCATGCGCGGAGGTGTCCAAGATGGCCGCTTAAGCCGGGAGCTCCGCTCTGCCTCAGCCATCCACCGGCCATAGCAGCGGTTTCACGGCGGTGCAACGACACGTTTTGGGAGGATTCGACGGGGGAACGGATTCTCGTTACCCCTATGTACAGCAGCACAGTTCGGAGAGGCCTGGAAGCGAAATACACGACGCTGGAATTTCAGGCCGAATCCAAGATGGCGGCCGCGCCTCAGCCGCAGGTCTCCTATACCGAGGGATGCACTGAAGTGAGTCAAGTACTGTCTACTACAACACTAAACTTCTCCTCACAGTCAGCCCAGGGCACCTCAGGCACCACACCAGGACCAATGGCTTCTCTAGAAACCTCAATATTACCCACATTGCCCCTTTATACTAATTCTCCACAGGATTCTGCTGTTCTCCTCAATACTCTTCCCCCCTCAGGAAATGCTGACCTTATGGTCCCTCAGAATGCAGGGGAGTTATTTCAAAAGTTTTCTGAACTACTTGAAAGGGGCCTTGCACAAACAGCTTTGAAAATAACTAATGACATTCGCTCTGACTTTCAGAATTTGGGCTCCAGGATGGAGATAATAGAAAATAAGCTTGACATCACAGGGCCAGATTCTCAAATATTTTCGGCGGCGTAGCGTAAGCCAGTTACACTACGCCGCCGCTGCGTACTGGAGCAAGTGCTTTATTCTCTAAGCACTTGCTCCGTAGGTTTCGCCTGCGTCGCGTAAATCGCGCAGCGTAAACCCGCGCAATTCAAATGGGGCGGCTTGTATTTAAATTAAGCGCCCCCCCGCGTCGAACGAACTGCGCATGCGCCGGCCGGGGAAAAAGCCCAGTGCGCATGCTCCAGCTCACGTCGGAAAGCGTCGTTGAAACCGACGTCAAAACGACGTGAGCGTCATTTACGCAAGTCCCTATTCGCGAACGAGTTAGTAAAACGACGTAAGCGACGGAAAAAGCAGACGCTGACCCGACGCCATACTTAACATGGCATCCGACGGGACACGACGGCATCCGACGGGACCTCGTAAGGTTACTCCACATAGAAGCTGGGGTAACCTTACGAGTTCGTAAACGACGTACGCGACGACGGGGCGGCGTAAAAGCGATCGAGAATCGGCGTACTACTTCATTTGCATATGCAAATGAAAAAACAACGTAAAGGCCACCTAGTGGCCGGAGTTGTCATTACACCTACGATCCGAAAGTGTAATTGTATTACACTTGTCGGATGTAGAAGCGTATCTATGCAAAAGTGATGCTCAGCATCACACGCATAGATACGAGTCAAAAAAAAAGGCGATACGACGGGGTATCTGAGATACTCCGTCGTAACGCCTCTAAAAATCTGGCCCACAGTTTCTAGAGCCAACCAAAACACTAATTGTGAAGAAAATAGACTTTATTCTGGACTCTGTTTGTCTTTTAAGAACCCCTGGACCGATCTGGGTGAAATTTGGATATGTTGGTCCCCCAGATCGGGGCTATCAGGAGATATGTAATGGCAGGTAGACCTTGTGTGGAAGAGGGGTGTTCTAACGTTGGGAAAATTAGGGTGCTCTCTACCTGGGGATAATTGGTTTATTCCTTAAACTGATCTCAATATCTCAATGTGTCATGTAAATGATCTGTAGTCTGTCTTTCAAGAAGTGTTCATTGTGTAAAGTTCTATTGTTTAGCAGGTGAGAAGTTCTAAAACACCTTGTCTGGGCAAAGGACCAGTAATTAACTCATGTGGATTCTACCGGAGACAGCCGTCTGTGTTCTACAATAGGTCTCTTGAAAGGGGTCTCGTTAGTACACCATTGTATGATGATGTGGGAGGAGGATGTAATTGTATATCTGATTACATCAAGTATTTCTTTTGCTGTATATAAGTAACCTGTCTCTCAATAAAGTCATTCTATATCTGGACACCCTTCATGAAGTCTTGGCTCATGCTTGGGGATGGGGAACACTCTAACCATTTGGAAGAATCATCTTGGGAGATGGAAAGAAGGCCGCAGTACCCTAACCACTGCAGGTCTTAACAACTGGTGGCAAGCAGCGGGGTTGAATGGGACGCATAAAGACAACAAGTGAATGGCCCAGCATTACGAGAGACTGAAGAGGTCTACGCTAAAGGATCTGCTGGAAGCCCGAGGCCAGGTGACAAGCAACAAAAAGAAAGCTACCCTCATAGCAGAACTAATGGAGGGCGACCAAACCAGCAGCATGGCGAATGTCAGCCAGGAGGAAGCCGAGTTCCAAAAGAAGGTGATGTGGAGGCTAAACCTATATGGGCCAAATCCCACACCAGAGATGGTGACGCAAGTCCTGGAGCAGGTGAGCGCAGAACGCAGGGCACAACAGGCAAGCGTAAACCAAGGAGACAGCGCTTCATCAGCCGGATCTATAAATGGAGGGCAGCGGAGAAAGATTAACTATGCTGCGTTTAAAAGTTTTTCGGATGGAGAAATGGAAATTGACGCATACCTACAAGACTTTGAGCGTCAATGTGCTTTGGAGGGTCTGGAATCAGAGCAATGGGCCGCGATTCTAAGCAGCAAACTCACGGGCCGAGCAGCAGAGGCATACCGAGCAGTGCCTGACACAGCCATACACGACTACGCCAGTGTAAAGGACATTCTGCTAGCCAGGTATGCCATGACCCCAGAGACTTACAGGAAAAAGTTTCGGGCATTACGTAAAGGGGGCCGAGACTCCTACACCGAATGGGCTTTTAGGATGTATCGGGCGGCCCAAAACTGGATACAAGGCTGCCAAGCCGCGACGCTAGAGGAGGTGCTACAACTCTTCTTGCTAGAACAATTTTTTGACCACACACCTGCAGACACCAAGGTCTGGGTCAGGGACAGGAAGCCGGCCACAATCGAGGAAGCGGCCAAGCTGGCAGACGAGCATCACGAGGGAAGAAGAGGAGAGACTAGTGGAAACCGCCCCCTGGTAAGGTCCAGCACCCCAACGCCTAGTCCTGTGACCTACCACCGACCGATCGCAGCACCACCCACTAATCCACCTAATTTTAACCAGAAACCGCCATTGGTATGTCACCAATGCAATCGGCCAGGGCACTACAAGATACATTGCCCTCAGCGGAGCAGAGGCAATTGGGAGCGGCCACTACCACCAAGGGCAGCCGCCCATCACTATCAGCATGAACCGCTGGAAGACCACAGCCCTGAAGCTGAGCAATGGACCGTACTACATGAGGTGAACCTAGCACAAACCGAGGGGGACAACCGGGTGCACCACAGACAATGGGTCACAGTAGATGGAAAGGAGGCTGAGGCACTACGAGACTCTGGGGCCACCCTCACTCTGGTGCAACCTCACACCGTATCTGTGAAGGTGTGCACCAACAGGACTGTTGCAGTAAGAGTGGCAGGAGGCGCCATACACAAACTACCCACAGCCCAAGTGCAGCTAAATTGGGGCACCGGAGCCAAGCAGATGGAAGTAGGCATTATGTCTGGCCTACCTGCGGAAATATTGTTGGGGAACGATTTGGGGTGCCTAACTTCACAGCTGCTTACCCCAGATCCCGCTGGAACCTGCCCTGTGACTACCAGGACGCAAGCACGCCGAGCTGGACAGACGCACTCTGAGGAACCACAGGTAGGAACCGAAAACCCTGTAGTATGCCCTGACCCTATCCCCTTCTGGGGCACTCCACAAGACTTTGGCCAAGCCCAGCAGTCAGATCCCACCTTAGCAGGTTACAGGAAGGCCGTAGGTACCCCTAAGGAAGGTAATGCTCAAGAGAACTTCCACTGGGACAAGGGACTGCTATATAGGGTCACAGGGGGAGTGGGAAGTGGGGCAGCCCAAGTTATAAAAAGACAACTAGTTGTACCCCGCAAATACAGGGCAGAGCTTCTAAAGCTCAGCCATGATATCCCGCTAGCCGGACATCTGGGTATCAAGAAAACTAAGGATCGCCTTACCCAGACGTTCTTCTGGCCAGGGATATCAAAAGACTTGCAGACGTACTGCAGGACATGTGACACGTGTCAAAGGATTGGGAAACGGGGGGACCACCCTAAGGCCAAGTTACGGTCCCTACCTATAATAGAGGAACCATTCTCCAGAGTGGCAGTAGACCTGATAGGGCCCCTCAACAAACCCAGCACCTCCAGAAGGCGCTACATCCTCACGGTGGTGGACTATGCCACCAGGTACCCTGAGGCGGTGGCGCTCCCCAACATTGAGGCGGAGACAGTAGCAGAAGCTCTAGTCAGGATCTTTTCTCGAGTAGGTTTCCCCAGGGAAATACTCTCAGATCAGGGAACCCAGTTCACGGCAACTGTCACTCAACAGTTATGGCAGAGCTGCGGGGTGAAACCGTTATTTAGCTTCCCCTACCACCCCCAGACCAACAGCCTTTGTGAACGATTCAACGGCACGCTTAAGCAGATGCTCACAGCGTTCACAGAGTCCTGTGGTCAATGGGAGAAATTTCTACCCCATCTCCTGTTTGCCTACCGGGAAGTGCCCCAGGCATCGACCGGGTTCTCCCCCTTCGAACTCCTATACGGAAGAAAAGTCCGGGGACCCCTGGACCTCATACGGGAGCACTGGGAGGGCAACACAGGAGAGGAAGGGATCCCGGTTTTGCCATACGTGCTGGAGTTCCGGGACCGCCTGCGGGCACTGACCGAATCAGTTCGGGAGAGCCTACAGGCAGCCCAGAAACGACAGAAACAATGGTATGACCGGAGAGCCCGAGATAGGAACCTGGAAGTAGGGCAAAAAGTATTAGCCCTCGGACCATCCAAAAAGGACAAGCTACAGGCAGCGTGGCAGGGGCTATTCAAAGTGGTGGAACGGATTAGCGACACCACCTATATTGTGGCCAAATGTTCGGATGAAAGGAGCAGACAAGCCTTTCATGTGAACATGTTGAAACCGTACTTCGAGCGCTCTGAGGACGTGGCCACTATCTGTGCCCCGTCCACTGGCGCTAGTGAAGAACTTCCCTTACCCGACCGGCTGGCAGCTAACCAAGGTAACCTAGAGCAAGTTGGGTTGGGAGAGAAACTAAATCTCACCCTGAAACCCGAGAACTGCCATGGGGGCATGGCAGAGGTTCAATACCTAGGGCCTAGAGTAGGGTCTGGGAAACAGGGCCCCGAACCCGCGAAAGTAGAGGCCATAGCCAATTGGCCCCAGCCCCACACCAAGACGCAGGTATTGGCGTCCCTAGGCACCACCGGGTATTATACAAAGTTCGTCCCGGAGTGTAGCACCCCAGCGAAATTCCTCACCGACCTGACCAAAAGGTCCCCACCCAAGCAGGTAGCCTGGTTCTTGGAGTGTGCATTGGCGTTCCAGGGACTTAAGACGGCATGGAGCACCCGGTGGCAGACCTCAGCGGCAAGTTATTACCTTGGAAGGTCAGCTATGCCACCATGGAAACAGAATGCCTGGCTCTAGTATGGGCCTTAAAGAAGCTCCAACCGTACCTTTATGGCCGTGCCTTTACCATTCTCACTGACCACAACCCCCTCATCTGGCTCAACCGAGTCTCTGGAGACAATCCCCGGTTGCTGCGCTGGAGTCTAGCGTTGCTACCTTACAATTTCACACTGCAATACCGCCCGGGCAAGCAGAACGGCAATGCGGATGGACTTTCACGCCAAACCGGCTTGGAAGTATAATTTTGACCCGGACATCCCCTAGCCAACCCGGCAGGGTCTAGGCGGGTATGCCGACCCATGGAACTAAGGGGGAGTATTGTGAAGAAAATAGACTTTATTCTGGACTCTGTTTGTCTTTTAAGAACCCCTGGACCGATCTGGGTGAAATTTGGATATGTTGGTCCCCCAGATCGGGGCTATCAGGAGATATGTAATGGCGGTCCCCCAGATCGGGGCTATCAGGAGATATGTAATGGCAGGTAGACCTTGTGTGGAAGAGGGGTGTTCTAACGTTGGGAAAATTAGGGTGCTCTCTACCTGGGGATAATTGGTTTATTCCTTAAACTGATCTCAATATCTCAATGTGTCATGTAAATGATCTGTAGTCTGTCTTTCAAGAAGTGTTCATTGTGTAAAGTTCTATTGTTTAGCAGGTGAGAAGTTCTAAAACACCTTGTCTGGGCAAAGGACCAGTAATTAACTCATGTGGATTCTACCGGAGACAGCCGTCTGTGTTCTACAATAGGTCTCTTGAAAGGGGTCTCGTTAGTACACCATTGTATGATGATGTGGGAGGAGGATGTAATTGTATATCTGATAACATCAAGTATTTCTTTTGCTGTATATAAGTAACCTGTCTCTCAATAAAGTCATTCTATATCTGGACACCCTTCATGAAGTCTTGGCTCATGCTTGGGGATGGGGAACACTCTAACCATTTGGAAGAATCATCTTGGGAGATGGAAAGAAGGCCGCAGTACCCTAACCACTGCAGGTCTTAACACTAATCAAATACAATCTCTTCAAGAGCAACTAGATGTAGCCCTCGGCAGAATAGATGACCTTGAGAATCGTTCCAGAAGGGACAATTTTAGGGTCAGGGGCCTCCCTGAGTCCATAACAGATGTACCCAAAGCTGTCCAGGACCTCATTAAGAGCATGCTTCCCTCTATTGCTCCACATAAGCTAGAGCTGGATAGAGCTCACAGATCTTTGGGCCCTCCGAGGAAGGACGGCTCTCCCAGGGACATAATTGTAAAACCACATTACTACACTGTGAAGGAGGAGATTATGAAAATCTCACGTCAGCAATCCCGCATTTCTTTCCTTGGTCAAGATATACAAATTTTTGCCGACATCTCCCCCACAACTATACAACGGCGAATGACTCTGAAACAATTGTTAGTGCTCCTGACACAGAAGGAAATTAAATACTGGTGGGCATTCCCATTCGCTCTGAAATTCACGTACAAAGGCAAGACCTACACATTCACCACACTTGCTGAGGGAGAAAAAATCCTGCTTGCCCTTCGGTTTATCTCATTGGAGTCAGCAATGGACACTTAAAATTTTCAAGCAGGGTCTTCCAAACGTCCCACCCCGACCAGTCATATTTCCCCTACATGGAAGATGGTTAAAAGTAGACGCACCAAGGATCCTGCAAAAACCTGATCAGAGGACTGAGACTGTTGATTTCTACTTCTCCCCAGATTAAATACCCTTAGGGTATCTCTGAATTGGGTCTCTCATCTGTGGTTAGGGACTCTTATGTCCTTAAATTTCATCTACAAAATTACTTTTGGCTATTGAAGGCTTCTCTCTGACACATACTCTCCCGCTCTATTCCCCTACCCCCCCTCCCGTTTTTTTATTTTTATTTTGAGCACTAATATGTTTGCACCGACCGTGTTCTGTATAATTCTATTTTATGAACTGTTATAATTTTGGATTAAGTATGTTTGCTGCAATGCTTACGTTTTCTTTTGCTTAATCTGAGGGCTGATGGAGGCTGGGGCAGTCGCCGTGCGCCTCTGACCACTACTGGACGGTGGACTATTCACTGTCGGGGGGTGGTCTAGTAGCCCATTCTAGGGGCTACGTTAGTGGTTTGAATGACAAGGATGGTAGGATACTTTTTTCCTCCCATTCTCGTTGGTTTACATTATCTTCATGTTATGTTTTCATCTCTGTTTTTCTTGTCTTTCTGTTTTTCTCTTCCGTAACCTTCTCTCTTTGATTGTCAGCCTGTTCTTGCAGTACCTTACTCACCACGCCCTGGGTCCACCTGAAGTCTGCAGCCCGTGCTTCCCTCTCTCATGCCTCACATTGTTCAGGGTAAGCGATATGTCGACTGCTTTTTCCTCCCACCATTATGGCTACGTCCAGTAACTCCCCACCTCCTAGTATTTTGAAAGTCGCTTCACATAATGTCCAGGGACTAAACTCCCCCGTTAAGAGAAGGAAGATCTTTCAGTCGTACCACTCCCAGAAAATTTCTGTGATTCTTTTACAAGAGACCCATTTTCCAATCAGCTTCACCCCAGCATTTTTGCATGCTCAGTACCCACAATTCTTCTTAGCAAATGCTGAGGACAAAACTAGAGGGGTAGCAATTCTCTTTGCAAAAACCTGTAAATTCAACCCCCTTCTAATACATAGAGACCCAGACGGCAGGTTTCTCCTGGTTAAGGGTTTGATAGACGAACAACTAATGTCCTTTATCTCTTACTATGCCCCCAATAGAGGTCAGAAACTCTTTTTCCAGTCTATGTTTACTACCTTGGAACCCCTCTTAGAGGGATCAATAATATACGGAGGCGATTCAAATATAGCTTTTGACCAGAGCCTGGATAAGTCTAGACCTTTGGCCAACAGACTAACCCGCCCAGTCAAAGCCAGCTCCCATATAGCCAAATTGATTTTCCAACAAAATCTTGTAGATATATGGCGGGAACTTAATCTGACAAAAAAAGATAATACCCACTATTCGAACCCACATCGATCATACTCCAGGATTAATCATATTTTCATTTCTGCTAGACATGTCCCCCTGGCAAATAAAGCCATTATCAAGGACACATCACTTTCAGACCACTCGATGGTAATCTGCTCAATACAAACACAAAATACAGACTCCCCCAAATCACACTGGAAATTAAATGAGTCCCTTCTTGGTGATCCTAACGTAGTCTCAGAGATCAACAAAACAATAGAAGAATACTTCACGTTAAATGATGTTGATGGAACCTCGGCTGAGATTCTGTGGGCTGCCCACAAAACTGTTGTCTGCGGTAAACTAATTCAAATAGCCTCTAAACGTAAAAAGGAAAAGAACGCGGAAATAGCTAAACTTGAAAAGGAATTTACACTATTGTGCAAGGAACATAAGAAAGACCAGACGAAAGTCCAGGTCGCACCGCTTGATTCAGCCCGGCTGGCGTTAAATTTATCGCTTACTGTCAGGGCCGAAAAATCTTTAAATTGGAGTAACGCGAGGTTTTATTTACAGAAAGATAAAATAAATACAATGCTGGCCACTAGGCTCTCACAGAGGTTCCGTACGTTTGCACTCCCCAAAATCAGAACAGTAGATGGGACCACTACTCTTAATCCTAAGCGCATTTTGCACGCATTTGAAACTTTCTATTCCTCCCTGTATCAAAAGTCAGGTACAACCAGACAATCCAAAATTAAATCCTTTTTAGACCAGCTAACAATCCCATCCCTACAGAAATACCATATTGAATTAATGGAAGCCCCAGTTTCAGTTGACGAAACGTTGGAAGTAATCAGAAACCTAAAGGGGGGTTCAGCACCAGGACCTGACGGCCTCTCAACGCCATATTATAAAACCTTTGCTGATACCTTAGGCCCCCACCTCACAAAATTCTTTAACTCAAAAAGAGGAGGGGAAAGATTGCATCCACATTTGAACGAGGCTTACATTACGGTTATTCCCAAACCGGACAAGGACCCAGAACTAGTAGAAAATTATAGGCCCATCTCATTAATCAATAATGATCTAAAGATACTGACCAAGATTCTTGCAAACAGAATGAACTCTTTTATACACCTTTATATTCATAAGGACCAGGTTGGCTTCATCCCAGGGAGGCAGGGTCCAGACCAGGTGAGGAGAGCGGTGGACATTCTCTCATTGCTTCAGTCAGGATGGTCTGGGGACCCTTCTCAGGAAGGACTTTTTCTGTCATTGGATCTCCAGAAGGCCTTTGACTCCCTATCTTGGGAGTACCTTTTTGAGATTCTGCAACGGTGGGGCTTTGGAGAATGTTTCCGGGGAATTCTGAAATCTCTTTATTCTGAGCCCAAGGCGAGGGTTAAATTGCAGGGACATTTCTCTGATCCCATTAGTATTGCAAGGGGTACGATGCAGGGATGTCCCCTTTCCCCCTTGATCTTTGCAGTAGCAATAGAGACATTGGCTATAGCCATTAGATCGGAGCTTGACATAAAGGGGGTGACCTGTGGATCTCAAGTCCACAAATGCGCTCTGTTCGCAGATGATCTCCTCCTTTTTGTCGACTCTCCCACTACCTCTCTCCCTATCGTCTGTAACTTACTCAAGTCCTTTGGAAAGATCTCAGGTCTTAGGGTAAATTTCGATAAATCCCAAGCTCGAAATATTTCCACACGGCCCTCGGTAATCGACTCCCTGAAACCTCATTTTGATTTTAAATGGGCAGATACATCAATTCGTTATTCAGGTATTAATTTGAGCCCCAGGATTGAACAGCTTTATCAGGCCAACTTCCCTCCCGTGTTCCGTAGATTGGAGACTGATCTTCAGATGTGGGCTCGACTTAAAATTTCATGGGTGGGTAGGATTAATTCAATAAAGATGACCCTCCTGCCTAGATTGCTCTACCTATCAGATCCCTCCCGATTGCTATCAAGAAGGACCAACTGAAATCAGTAAATTCTCAAATTTATCTGGCAAGGTAAAGGTTATAGATTGGCCCAAAATGTATTATATGGACCCAAGACACGGGGAGGTCTGGGCCTCCCTAACCTGTTTAAATACTACCAAGCTGCCAGATTGGCCCAACTTTCCTCTATCTACTCTAAATGCGAGAAACCTGACTGGTTTGACATAGAGAGGTTGGCGGTCCCTGTCCTGACCCTGGAAAACTTACTATGGATACCCCAAAAATCTAGACCGGCGATAATGTCCCCAACTCTGTCCCAAGCATTGAAGGTCTGGGATGACCTGAGACATCTCCCTTCTCTGATTTCAGGAACTAGGCCCCTAACCCGAATTTTCCACAACCCCCAATTTATAGCAGGAATGGACGTTAAAGCATTTCAATGGTGGTTGGACAAGGGGATTTACAGAATAGGAGACTTTCTTCTAGCCACCGGACCACTTTCCCTGGAGCATTGTGTAACTAAGTTGGGTATGCCTGACCACGAAAGGTCTCGATATTTTCTCATCTTCAACTTTGTGTCATTGTTCTGGAATGCTAGCTCCGGTTCCCGTACCTTCACTGAGTATGAGCGCTGGTGCTCTCGGATGAGAGAACACAGAGGGGGAATCTCTACGATATATACATCTCTGTCTGAGGTTTGCACCAAGTTCACATATATGGAGGCATGGGAGAGGGATCTGCAGATGAACTGGGATCTGGAAGAGTGGCACAGGGTGGGAACAAAAGCCTTTAAAGGGACTAGTCAATACGTCCCTGATAGAAGCCAATCTAAAAGTCTTGATGAGGTGGTATATGGTCCCTAGCAGGCTGGCTTCAATGTTCCCAACTGCCTCACCACTTTGCTTTCGAGAGTGTCAAGCTCAGGGCACAATGATCCATATTTGGTGGGATTGCCCCAGAATAGGAGGATTTTGGAATAAGATCTTTAGTCTTATTAGAAAGGTCAAGGGAGTTCCCTTGGAGAAAACTCCTCAAATTGCTTTACTAGGGGCTAATTTCCCCCAGGCTTCTAAACACACGCAAAGGTTAATAAACTTTATGCTTCTGGGTGCAAAAACTACTTTGGCAGGGGTGTGGAAACAGCCTAAAGTCTCCTATCTTGCAGCCAAAAGGAAGATATCCTGGATCATGACCCAGGAAAAAATGGTCAGCTCTATTTTGAACACCACTGATTTCTTCAAGGCGGTATGGGAGCCTTGGGCCAGATATATGGGGGTCCCCCTGCTAGCAGGACCTATTTCTCCCTCCTTGAACACTGGATATACAGGCTGACAGTCAACTTAACCCTTTTACGTCCTTTCCTCTCTCTATACTCTACTTTCTATTTTTCTTTGCTTCTTTCTCATTCATACTCCTCCCTGTCCACGAGCTCACCTTACCAGTTTTTTTTGCATTTAATAAGTCGTTTTAGATGTAAGGGTATATGAGGAAAGGAGGATCCCTCCGTATTAGTACATAGGATTGCACGGAACTTCTTATTTCCTGATCTATCTTAATAGTAAGATTCTGGACTTTCTCAAGACACTGTAACCAATTGTTGCACCTTGTTGCCTTAGGTTTTTTTTTCTTTTTTTTAATCTGAAGTTTCTCTTTAGTTTTTTGCATTTTGTTTTCCTCGGACATCCTTGCGGCACACAGACCCTTTGACTATCAGAAGCCGTTCGGATAGTTTGACGACTTTTAGGTCAAGATTTAGGTTTAGGATGTCGGTTCCCTTTCGACACAGTTTGTTCTCATTAGGGGTGTCGAACCGGAATTACAGATCTATTACCTGTTCCATGCTACTCATCTCTTATGGAAAATTCATATGCAGACTGTGATAGGCTTATATTTTTCTTACAGAACGTTCGCTTGGGCCTTTGCCCTCATCTTATTTTATATTTTTTTAGTTATACTCATTTACAATACTATGTCTTATCTCTTTTTTATATATCGCTATCCCCTTTATTGAATGTATTTGGGGAGAGGTATATTACTCTATTTGATGAATTACACTGTATGTATTCCCTTTTTTTTTTTTTTGTTGTTGTTGTTCTCTTCTTTATTTTTCTCTCCGCCTCAAGATTGTATTAAAAGCACTGATTGTATTTTTCTGATATCCATTTAATAAAACTCTTAAACTTGAAAAAAAAAAAAAAAACGAAGGGTGGAACTCCGCTTTAAAGCAGTTGTAAACAATCATGTTGTAAAACAACCAATTCAGTTTAACCACTTTAGCTCTGGAAAGTTTTGCCCACTTCCTGACCAGGTCATTTTTTTTACGATACGGCCCATGCGTTACTTTAGCCGACAATTGCACGGTTGTGCGACGCTGTACCCAAACAAAATTAATTCCCCCCCCCCCCCCCCCCAAAAAAAAAATAGAGCTTTCTTTTGGTGGTATTTGATCACCTCTGCGGTTTGGAAAGAAAAAATGTGACACTTTTGAAAAAAAAACCACAATATTTTTTATTTTCTGCTATAATACATATCCAATAAAAACATAATTTGAGTTCATGGACGGACACAGCAGCATCTTGACCTTAGGGTATTATCCTCCTTCTAGGAGATTGACTAGGCAAAAAAACAGCAAGGTACGTGTTAAAACACATCACACAGTACAGTACCTCCCCATCTCTCTGCATCTGCAGCCTCAGTTCGTCAACAAGCAGTGCAAACAAAGGAGGGGTGGGCACTGTGTCCGTCCATGAACTCAGAGAACTGGATTTTATGGTGAGTACAAAAATCCTATTTTCTCTTCCGTTCATGGATGGACACAGCAGCATCTTGACCTTAGGGACGTCCCCAAGCAGTGCCAAAAGAACGAGCGGAGGGAAAAACACAGCAAACCAACTTCACCCCAAACAAACCAGAGCTCCTTAACAGAGGAACTGCAACCCTTCTTTGGGATTCGCCAGCCAAGGACACAAGGATGGAAGAACAATGTCCCCATTAAGTTGAAAGGCTGAAACAACCTTAGGAAGGAACGACGGCTGCAGCCGCAGCAACACCTTATCCCTGTGGATGACCAAATACACGTTGCACAGACCTTTCTGCAAGGCCTCCCGAAGATGTTTCATCTTCTGCTCCCTCTGCGATGGCAAGATAAGGCCTGCAACCTTACTCTTGTAATGTGGATCAAGGAGAGTTGCCAGCCAGTAATGATTCCTCTCCTTGATACCATGAATACGAGGATCCCTACGCAGGCTGTGCAGGATCAGGGAGGCCATGCAGCGTAGGTTTGCTGAGGCATTCGGAGCACAGTCCTCTGGGTCACTGAGGATGACAGGATCCGCAGCCACCTCATCCCAGCCAAGTAAAAGTCCATGGGTTCCTTGGGACTGTAAGTGATCCCTTGAAGACTGCTGATGCTAAGTGCTAGGCTCCACCTCCATGCTGCTGATACAATCCTCCTCGTTCTCTTCCTGTGTGCTAGGCGGGCAAGCAGGACCACTGTCTGGATAAAGGGGGCCTTGAGAGGTAAAGAAGTCCTCCTCTTCCTCCCTCTGTTCTTCAAGGGCCCTGTCCATTATTCCACGTAGCGTGTGCTCCAACATATGAATAAAGAGGGACAGTCTCATTGATGCATGCACTGACACTGCTCACCATCCTTGTGGCCTCCTCAAATGGTGACAGGACAGTGCATGCATCCCTGATCAAGGCCCACTGGAGTGGGGGGAAAAAAACATGCTCCCCTGACCCAGTTCTGCTGCCATATTGGCACAGGTACTCATTGATGGCCCTCTGCTGCGTGTGCAGCCGCTGCAGCATGGCCAATGTAGAGTTCCATCTGGTGGGCATGTCAAAGATTGGGCGGTTCTTGAGCAGGTTGTTTTCCATTTGGAGGTCTGTCAGCCGAGCAGTGGCATTATATGACCTTCGGAAATGCACACAGACTTTCCTAGCCTGCTTCAGGACATCCTGTAAGCCCGGGTACCTGCCCAAGAACCGCTGCACCACCAAATTCAGAACATGAGCAAAACAGGGCACATGGGTCAGTTATCCCTGTCGCGGGGCAGAGAGGAGGTTGGTGCCATTGTCGCTAACCACCATTCCTGGCTTAAGCTAGCGTGAACCACGTCTGAGCCTGCCCCTGCAGAGCTGACAAAACCTCTGCCCCAGTGTGGCTCCTGTCTCCCAAGCACACCAGCTCTAGCACCGCATGGCATCTATTTGCCTGCATTCCTGCGTAGCCCCTTGTACGCCTACAGAGCACGGCTGGTTCCGAGGACACATCAGCACAGGAAGAGGCCACAGAGGAAGAAGAGGAGGGGGGTGGAGGAGAGAGGTGTGTCACAACCAGTAGTAGTGTTTTGGAGGCGTGGTGGCAGAACACCACTACTGTACCTTGCCCTGCGTCTTTCCCAGCTGCCAGCAGTCACCCAATGCACCGTGAAAGAGAGGCAACGTCCCTGTCCATGCCTGGTGGACCATGAGTCAGCAGTAATATGCACCTTACCACTGACCGCCCTGTCCAGCGAGGCATGGACATTGCCTTCCACATGCCGGTAGAGAGCCGGAATCGCCTTTCGTGAGAAAAAGTGGCTTTTGGGAACTTGCCACTGAGGTACCGCACATTCCACAAACTCACGGAAGGGGGCAGAATCTACCAACTGATAAAGCAGCAGTTGAAGTACTAGCAATTTCACTAAGCTAGCATTCAACCGCTGGGCATGTGAATGGCTGGGAGAGTACTTCTTTCGGCGCTGCAGCAGCTGGGGCAGGGAAATTTGTCTGCTACAATCTGCCATCGGTGTACCGATTAGTAGATTGCCTGCATGTACTACTAGGTTGTGACACACCTAATTCTACACCTTCAGTCCTATCAGTGCAGGCTTCAGAGAGGACTGAGGGTATAGTGGGGTTGGAGATCCCAGCTGATGAGGGGCAAGGGGAGGTCCGCTTTGTTCTTTGGTGTGGGTCTTTCAGGTATGCTTGCCCACGAACTGCATGGCAGGTCGACATGTCTGGTCAAGCATGTGGTGCCCAAGCGGGTGATGTTTTGGCCATGCGAGATACGCTTGAGACATATGTTGCAAATAGCAACGGTGCGATCTGATGCACACGTCTTAAAAAAGGCCCACACCAAAGAACTTTGGCAGTAACGCTGAGACACAGCAGTGCCCTGCACAGGCGTAGCTCTGCGATGTAATGCAGTTGATGTGCTGCCCTTAATCTGTCACCTGGAGGGCATCCTGCCTTTTTGGAGATGTGCCCGTGCCTCCTCCTTCTCCTCCTCCTATCAGGCACCCACGTAGAGTCAGTGACCTCATCATCCCCTCCCTCCTCATCACTGTCGAAAACCTGGCAGAATGCTGCAGCTGGGGGAACATAACTGCCAGATTGCTTTCCCTCTCGGGCACCCCCTCTCTCTGGGCTCACATTACTGCCTTCCTCTGAGTTCCATCATCGGAGCTTTCAAAACACTGCACATCTTCATGCAGCATGTACCCAACACTGTGTTGAAACAGTTCGGGGGACTCCTCAGGAGGACATGGTGGGACTAGGGAAGGGGTCTGTGATGCCATTGTGCGGGGGGGAAGAGGACGCCTTGGCAGCTGCTTTGCCAGACAAAGTAAGCTCAGCCTAGGTGAGAGAGGATGAGGAGGATGAGGACAGTTTGTTCATCCACTCTACCAATTTGTCTGCATGTTGAGGCTCAACACGGCCAGCTCCCGAGAAGAAGGACCAGCGTGTCCAATGGCCACGTGCTGAAGAGGATGCACCACAACCACCACCAGCACTGTTGCCTCTAGATGCAGAGCCTGCTTGCCCTCGTGACTCTGCCTCTCTTTGTTGTCCTTCCAGACATTATAATGGCCTGCAGAGGACAAAGTCAGTACACACACCTCATAGCTTTAGGTGGAAAGTAATTGTCACGGTCGCTACCGTGCCAAACAGACAGCGAGGCGTGGTCACGGCTCAAGTGGCTCTGGGTGGAATTGAACCCAGGATCTCTGCGTTGCTACTCTTGGTCTTTTCCCTCTGAGCAACTTCTCAGTTTAGATTCTGCTTGCTGTCCGTCGGAGCCTGGTGCTGAACTATGTTCTGATTGCCTGATCTCCCTACTATCTGCACTTGTCTATCCTGGTCCAGCTGAGACAGGTTTCCTAATCAACCAGGATATAAAGCCCTGCCTCACTATGAGGGAGGTGTCAGTTCATTGTGCTCTGATCATCCTGTCTGTGCCAACGGTTCCTGTGGTTATCTCTAGCTACAAGACTGACCCCGGCTTCTGACCTTTTGGCTTATGTACCCTGGAATGCTGCTGTCTCCTGCCCTTTGACCCCGGCCTGTACTTTCGGATTCTCCCTGCCTTCTCCAGCCCTTGACCCACGGCTGGTGCCCAGTCTGCTCAGCTACAGGACTGACCCTGACTGGCTTCTGACCCTACTCTGAATCCTGGACCCGGCTATACTTGACTATCCTTGGCTAATCCCTATCTGGCCCCCGTGCACGGACTCACAGTCCAGGTAGTGTCTTACCTCATTACCGTGGGCTGTGGGTACCTGTAAGGGTGAGCTTACAAGTCTGCAAAATGGACTCCACTCAAGGTAAGCCCTCACAGTAATTAGCACACTTGCACTATAAACCAAGTGGGTTTAGGTGGAAAGTAATTAGCACACTTGCACTATAAACCAAGTGGGTTTAGTGGAAAGTAACTAGCACACTTGCACTATAAACCAAGTAGGCTTAGGTGCACAGTAATGAGCACACTTGCACTATGCACCACCAAGTGGGTTCAGTTGCAAAGTAATGCGCACACTTGCACTATGCATCTCCAAGTGGGTTCAGTTGCAAAGTAATGAGCACACTTGCACTATGCACCAAGTGGGTTCAGTTGCAAAGTAATGAGCACACTTGCACTATGCACCACCAAGTGGGGTCAGTTGCAAAGTAATGAGCACACTTGCACTATGCACCATCAAGTGGGTTCAGTTGCAAAGTAATGAGCACACTTGCACTATGCACCACCAAGTGGGTTCAGTTGCAAAGTAATGAGCTCACTTGCACTATGCACCATCAAGTGGGTTCAGTTGCAAGTAATGAGCACACTTGCACGATGCACCAAGTAGGCTTAGGTGCACAGTAATGAGCACACTTGCACTATGCACCACCAAGTGGGTTCAGTTGCAAAGTAATGAGCACACTTGCACTATGCACCACCAAGTGGGTTTAGGTGGAAAGTAATTAGTACACTTGCACTATAAACCAAGTGGGCTTAGGTGCACACTGCACAGTAATTAGCACACTTGCACTATAAACCAAGTGGGTTTAGGTGAAAAGTAATTAGCACACTTGCACTATAAACCAAGTGGGTTTAGGTGTAAAATTAATTAGCACACTTGCACTATAAACCAAGTAGGCTTAGGTGCACAGTAATGAGCACACTTGCACTATGCACCACCAAGTGTGTTTAGTTGCAAAGTAATGAGCACACTTGCACTATGCACCATCAAGTGGGTTTAGTTGCAAAGTAATGAGCACACTTGCACTATGCACCACCAAGTGGGTTCAGTTGCAAAGTAATGAGGACACTTGCACTATGCACCATCAAGTGGGTTCAGTTGCAAAGTAATGAGCACACTTTAACTATGCACCACCAAGTGTGTTCAGTTGCAAAGTAATGCGCAAACTTGCAGTAAACCGCAAGTTGTTTAGGTGCACTGAGAACACGAGCAATACAACACGTGAGAACACTGCAGCTAGCACAATCAACTAAATCTAACTAAACTATACAGTGTATAAATATATGTACAACTCCTGGGATGTATATATATCCTCTACACACTGTAAATTTAACTGACTAGCCTGCTCTATCTAGCTAGAAAAAAAGACCGACAATCTCTCCCTCTCTCTCTCTGTCTGATCTGTAACCAGCGCTGGAACACACTACACGAGGCCGCCCAGCAGTCGGCCTTTTATAGTGTGGGGACGTGTGCTAAAGCCCTGAGCCATAATTGGCCAAAGCCACCCTGGCTTTGGCCAATTATGTCGCTCCGTTTTTTGCGTGCTGTGATTGGCCAAGCATGCACTATGACCTGCATGCTTGGCCAATCATCAGCGCGCAATGCCGCAGTGAATTATGGGCCGTGGCGCGTCACTCGAATTTGGCGCGAACGACCCGTTTTGTTCGTATTTCGACGAACGGTCGAACATACAAATGTTCGAGTCGAACACAAAGCTCATCCCTACTGTCAACCAATAAAGTAGCCATGGTATTTGGCCTCCTCCAAGCCAATGGCACACTTCCTGGGGTTGGAAGTGAGACCTGCTTTCCTAAGGGAATCTACCACTGCTTGCACCTGGGGCAAATGAGATTCCAAGTCAGGGCTGTGGATGACTACATTGTTCAATAGGTGACTGCGTATTGGCTATGTGGTCTGTTTTCTCTTTTTCAGATTGTGTTAGGGGTATCTGCCAATAACGTTTAGACCCCTTTTACACTGAGCTGCCCCAAGTGTTGGCGGTAAAACGCCTCTTTTTAGCGGCGATTTACCATAGTTTTGCTGCGCTTTTAGGCCACCAGCAGGGCGCTTTTAACCCCCGCTAGCGGCCGAAAAAGGGTTTAAAGTGCCCGCAAAGCGCCACTACAGCAGGGCTTTGCCAGCAGTTCGGCGGTGCTGCTCATTGATTTCAATGGGCAGGGGCGCTTTAGAGCGGTGTATTTTCTGATCCTAATGCCCTGCAAAGAAGCTGCTGGCAGTACTTTTTCTGACGCCCTGCCAGCGCATCGCTCCAGCGTGAAAGCCCTCAGGCTTTTACACTGGATTGAATGGAACAGCACTTTCAGGGCTCTTTGCAGGTGCTATTTTTAGTGCTATAGGGCCTGCAAAGTGCCTCAGTGTCAAAGGGGTCTTAGCCAGTTATGCACCGAGCACTTCCCAATCTGTCAACAAGCTGATCGACCGGAGGCATTGGGTACGCATCAAATTTGGATACGCCGTTCAACTTCCTGAAATCAGTACAAAACCTTATAGTTCCATCTGGTTTTGAGACCAACACCAGTCACTATGGGACTCCTTTATCTAACAACTTTAACATGTTCTTTACTTCATTTGCAACTGCTTCTCACCTTGCTTCCGGTATTCTATAGGGCTTTACATTTACGCGGCTGCCTGGTTCCATAATTATGTCATGCTGTATATCTGCAGTCAGTCAGGTAAGAGAAAAAGTCTCTATTCTTACTCACAAACTCTTTAACATCCTTCTGTTGGGCCACTGACAACTGTGACCCCTCAAAGCACCATGTCCCCATGTTGATGGGGACAAGGGCCTCATCCCCACAACCCTTTTCCGGTGGTTATGGGGGGTCTGCGAGCGGGGGGCTTATTGGAATCTGGAAGACCCTTTCAACAAAGGGAACCCCCAGACCCTTTTAAAACTTTTTTTTTGCATTGATACATGTCCCCTGGGGTAGGACCCGGGTCCCCAAAGACGTTTTATGACATTAACTTGCATATAACCCTATAAAAATAGCACTTTAGATTTTTTCATGTTCGAGTCCCATAGACTTTAACGGTGTTCGGATGTTCGGCTGGTTTACAGTCTTACGGTCCCCATGGCTGACCCACTTCCTCTCAGAAAACTTTATTTAGTGACAGGGGATTTGATTGGCATTCAGAGTGTGTCCAAAAGCATGTCCAATGCCACATTTCGAAGCCAATGCTGACCCACTTCTAACACAGGGGCAGGGAGCGCAAGCAAATACCGCTTAAAATTTTTAGGGCCTGCCAAAGTCTCTGGCTGCAGCCACTTCTCAGTGAGGTGTATCGTGTCAAACATTTGGGAGCGGGGTGGTTTGTCAGTACTGTAGGACCAACCATGCACCCATTGAGCCTGGAATGCAATGGTGACACACAGGCATGCAAGCATCTCAGCCTTTAGCATCTCAATCCTGGGCCGCATCCGGTTCCAGTTCATAATAGGCCTTTTGGGGGTTCGGTTGGAAAGGGCTCTAGCAGTCCTGTCTACTGATCTTTTTGCCATCCTTCTGGAACAGAGACTATTCCAAAAGTCACTAGGTAAGCTTCCACATCATTGCAGTTATCATCTTCTGCAAGTAATAGCTGGCACGCACCATTTTCTGTTCCACTGGCAAAGGACCTGCGGACCCTTCTTTAACTTGAGCAGGGCCTTTGAAAACTGGCGGTTGTTTTACCGCTGGGCTGCAATGGCCTGGTGATTCACCTCCTGCTGGACTGCAGCGGCCTCTGCAACTTGGCGATTAGTTTCCTGCTGGTTTTCAGTGGCATGCAGCAGGGCTTTTTTTACACATCCTCCATCTTTCAGAGTCAGTGATCACTCAGTCCAAACACAATTACGACAATTATAGCCATAGACATGACAAGAAGGGAGAGAAGAGGCCTCAAGGGAGGCCAACAGTACTTCCAACAGTCTAAAAGCCAGCACCCAGTGAGAAGAAAAACAGTGTCAGCAGCCATGCAAATATATAAAATACATTCCTTCAGTTCAACAAGTAACCATCTCAACCTGTCCCAATATCCCCCAACCCGCACACCCCCCCAAACCAGAGTCCCAAACGTAACCATGGTAAATGACTACTTGGGGTCATGAACAGAGAGAAGCCACAGATTTTCAGTTACAAAAAGTAAAAAAAAAAGAAAAGGAAGAACACAAGGGGGGTGTAGGTACACCATGTCCAGAGGAGATGCCGCCAATGAGCGGGTACCAGTGGTTAAGTCTGGGACAGAAGCTTTCTTTGCAGGGCTGTTAGAACATGGAGTAGCCAAAATTCTCAAGGGAAAAAAAACACAGAATCTGCAACCAGTAGCATTCCAAAAGGCAAAATCAGTATATAGGCAGCGTGGATGCTCCCAACTTGGTGCAGACCATGAGCTAAATAACCCCTATACCCCAGGAATGGAGGAGGCAGAAATGTAATCTTAACGCCATGCAGGCTTCAGTCAAAAGTCCAAAATAAATCTGTCAGCTGCAGCGTGTCCCGGTTCTAGGCAAGGGTGCAGCCCCGATGGCTACCAGGACCAAGGCAGGTGAGAATAGCTTGCACAACCGGCCTTCCAGGAGAAAAAAAAAGAGGGGGAGAACTCCCATTGCGATGAAGAAGTAGGAGGGGTAGGGAGGGGCAGGGTAGTACTCACTTATCTGGACAAATGGTCTTGTTGACTCTCAGGGATTCACTGTGTCAATGAGGAGGCAGCGTGTTCAACCATTGCGAGACCTCACTTGGTGAAGTGAAAAGTCGATAAATTCCCCATCCTGTACCCGGAGGCGTGCTGGAAAAAATATACTGTACTTGATAGCATTAGCTCTTGGGGGTTGCTTCACCTCGTCAAACAATTTTTGGAGCTTCTGGGTGTCCACCGAAAAATCGGGGAAGAACATCAGCCATGCAGCCTCATGGCAGATATCATGCAAGCTTACAAGCCTCTCTCAGTATCGGATCGTGGTCGTGGAAATTAAGCAGCCTGAAGATGAAGGTACGTGGTGGGGAGTCAGCCAGCCCAGCCCAGGGAAAAGTGTGCGGAGCAACCACTCTGTGTACGCAGATGGATCCGAGCCTTCTGATCCCTCAGGGAGACCCAAGATCCTCAGATTGTTCCTTCGGTTGCGGTTCTCCGCATTCTCTCACCTGCAGGGTGTGCATGGAGGTCACGGACCGTGTCCTCTGTGACGTCCATCCGGCGCTCGGTCTCCATTACCCTCTAGCGGATCTTATCGAAGTCCTGCCGGATGAGGCCAATCTCCAGCTGGACGTGTCAATCTTGGTGTCAAGAGTCAATAGCGTGGATTGCCATCCAGTAATTGCCTGCATGAGGGTAGTAAAGTTGCTCTGCACCATGAGCGCGGGCTCCAAGGCCTCCGTCTGGGACGCCATGCTGTTCTTACTGACCACGTGTACCGCCGCTCCTCCAGGAGACTTGAGGGATTTAGGGGTGTTACCCCTGCTTTTGCGTCCTGGTTCTGTTCCGGGTTTGTCGAATTCCCCACCGAGATAGTTTCGAGAGAAATTCAGCTACTTTGGGAAAGTTCCAGGTTAGTAAAACAGGATAAACCCCCCCCCCCCAGGTGGTAGCAGAGCTCAACTAAGCATCCTACACTGCTGCCATCTTGGTCACGCCCCCCCCAGGATACACTTAACCCCTTGATCGCCTCCTAGTGTTTAACCCCTTTCCTGCCAGTGTTATTTACACAGTGCATTTTTATAGCACTGATCGCTATATAAATGACAATCGTCCCAAAATTGTGTCAAAAGTGTCCGATGAGTCTGCCGCAATGTCATAGTCAGATAGCTGCCATTACTAATAAAAAATAAATAAAAAATTGCCATAAATCTATTCCCTATTTTGTAGATGCTATAACTTTTGCGCAAACTAATTAGCATATGCTTATTGCGATTTTCTTTACCAAAAATGCGTTGAAGAATACTGAAAGAAAACCTACGTTAAACTTAACGGTATTTCTACGAACCTTCCAGGATGGCACATCTGAGAGATGAGGGCTCCTCCCCACAGGAAACACAATCAATTGACAGCTTTGACAGCTTGTTATAAGTCCCCACCCTTCCCCTTGATCCCCAGTATGTAATAAAGTAATCCCAAACTGGTTCACAAAGGACATCGTTCCAAATAGGTACTTACCACCTAGCATTTAGCTTATATTATCCTCCACATAGGGCGGGAAATAGGCCTGCCACCCTGGAAGGTTCGTAGAAATACTGTTACCGGTAAGTCTAACGTAGGTTTTCTCCTATCATATTCCAGGACAGCACACTTGAGGATAATAAAGAAACCACAGGCCCACTTTAGGATGGGACCCCTGCCTGCAAGTCCTTTCTGCCAAAAGTCAGATAGTGTGTGATGAAGGTATCCTAGCTGGATCATGTTACTGACCTGCAGGTCTGCTCCACCTATGCCCCTGCATTCGCTTCAGATGCAGGATCTAGGTGGCATGGGCTCTTAAAGATAAAATCTGAGAGCCTGTGAATTTTTTAAGATAGAAAGACTGTCAACCTTCTAGCAATCGTGGTCTATAATGTCAGTAACTGCTGCAAAGGACCACCAAAAAGACTAATCAGAGATTTGTTCTGTCACTGTGAAACAAGGAACTACTTTGGTCAACAAAGAACATCTGGTTTTAAACCACTAGTCTGTTCAGGAGAACGATTTGGAAAAAGGCTTCCTGACAGATAATCTTTGTGGCATCCCCTTTTTATTTGTTTGCCATAGCCATGCTGAAAAGGAAAAACACACTTAAGGATAATAGATTAAGGGAAGCTTATTCCCTGGGCTCAGATGACTGGACAGGCATGAAACCAAGCATACCCAACTTCTGGTTTTCTTCCCATCTGAATGCTGACATGTCAGACGTGAAAGTGTTCTTTATCCCCAGGCTCCTTATAACCCTGCAGGTAGATGCATTAAAACTAAGCAGAAAGGAGTCTGGTAAGAACTGGGTGTAACTATTTCATAAAGATCAGGTGTCTGAGACCATAATCCGCACCAATATGTGCCTCTTGGTACCAATGAGCTAAGCAGATCCCTACTGAAGGGAATTAATTCTATAGTAGGAGTAAAAGACGAATATTGGTTAGCCACATCCAGTTCGTCCAAGGGGGCGACATGAAGAATACCTGCCGAGCTATAAACTTATCAGGTGAACCGGTCACATAAGTTCTATGCTGCATCTTCAAGCCAAAAAAGTCCTATGAGCATAACTCCCTAGTTCTTACTAAAAAATCATGATAGGTGATTTTATGACCTTCTTCCAGTGTCCTATAACCCTACTGGGTTTAGGTCTAATAAATGCCTCTGGCATGCCTGAATGCAAAGGATTGAATTTTTTGCAGTACAAAATCCTGTTCCTTCCATGTGCATGGAAAATATGGTCTGAAATAAAAGTGACAATTATATAATATTACAGATATACAGGCCATAATCTTGTATTTCTGAAGGGTAGCAAGCTCAAGCTTTATATGGAATACAAAACAGGAAGACACATCCAGCCTTCACTGTTGTATTTTCTGATATGCAGTCACCTGTAGAAAAGAGAAGACACAAACCAAACGTAAAATGTTGTGCATTTCTAATACTAATTAAGATACCATATAACCCAAGCAAAGAGAAAGGACACAAACTTCAAATGTGTGCTTCTGATGCTTAGTAAGTTAAGGTCATTCATCCAACAGAAAGGACACTAGCAAATATGGTGTTTTTCTGAGCAATTAATATGAAAAAAACAGAAGACACAGACACCTTCCACTGCTGTGTTTTTCTGATTTACAGCAAACTAATGTAATAGATGCAAGACAGAAGGACAAAGATTACTTTGGTGTTGTGTATTCCTGATACCGAACAAAGTACGGTCATATAACAAATTATATTAACACATATTGTGCATTTCTGATGATCACGAAAATGCAGTCGCATAGCCAGAATGACAACAGAAAAGACACATGCAACCTCAGTTGTGTATTGCTGGTGCTAGACCAGGTGCAGTCATAAACGGCACTAACACACTTCTGATTAACAGGGTATAGACATAAAACAGGGTATAGACATAAAACAGAAATGTCACCAACAATAATTCAACATTGTGCACTTCTGTTTAGCAACACTGCATAGTCATATAACTGGCACAAATGTCACTATCAAAAACTTAATGCTGTGCGTTTCTGAATGGCAACAGTGTACAGTCACATAACCCACAGAAATGTCACTACCAATAATACAATGTTGTGCGTTTTTGATTAGCAAACTTGTACAGTTATATGACCACCAGAAATGTCGCTGACAACTCGAAGCGTTTAATAGCAACCTTGTAGAGTCATCTAACCAACATAAATGTCACTAGCAAAAAACTCAATGCTGTGCGTTTCTGAAAAGCAACTCTGTACAGTCACTTATGTCACAGAAATGTCACTAGCAATTATACAATGTTGTGTGTTTATGATTAGCAAACTTGTACAGTCGTATAACCAACAGAAATGTCGTCATCAGTAACTCAATGTCATGTGTTTCTGATAAGCAATAATGTACAGTCATATATCCAACAGAAATGTCATATAACTAACAGAAATGCAGCTGACAATTAAATGTTGTGCATTTCTGATTAGCAAACTTGTACAGTCATATAACCAACTGAAATGTCACTAGCAAAAACTCAATGCTGTGCATTTCTGAATAGCAACAGTGTACAGTCGCTTTACCCACAGAAATGTCACTACCAATAATACAATGTTGTGCGTTTCTGATTAGCAAACTTGTACAGTCATCTAACCAACAGGAATGTCACTATCAGTAATTCAATGTTGTGTGTTTATGATTAGCAACAGTGTACAGTCATAAAGCCAACAGAAATGTCACTAACAATAATTCAATGTTGTGCGTTTTTAAATAGCAACCTTGTACAGTCATAACCAACAGAAATGTCTGACAATTCAATGCTGTGCATTTCTGATTAGCAATAGTGTACGGTTATATGATAGAAGTGTCACTAACAATTCAATGTTATGTGTTTCTGATAAGCAACAGTGTGCAGTCACATAATCAATATTATGCATGTCTAGTGAGCCATAAGAAGTTTTACAGTATAACTGACAAAAATGTCGTCTTTTCATTATGAAATAAACTATATTATTAGGGATACATGGTAGTAAACCAATACATTCAAGGAAACCTCTTCCCATAGCATATGTAACCCATTAGCAAGTAATAGACAAAAATGTTTGCCTATCAGTAAGATTTCAAGTAATTAGGAGAGAGAGAGGTAGATCAAAAAAGAAACAAAACCATGAGGGGAAGAAGAAAAGAGTCAATAGAAGGGGGCTTACAGCAATCCTCAGGACTGCGTCTAAGTTGCGATCGTCCTGGGATCGTTGGTCAGATATCCGATCCATAGGTCCCAAACTTTGTGAAACAACTTCATCTTGTCTTGTGCAATTGCTGTTAACCATTCGTTCAGCATAAGCCAAGACAGTTTACGTTTAAGTTAATCAAATGGTAAAGCTGCAGACTTCCAATATCCGGCTATGGTTTCTTGAGATCCTGTTCCCATTGGAGCATATAGCTAAGTTTTATCAAGACATATGTCAGGATAGTGTATATAGTGGAAATGTGACCTCTGATTTTATCATATTGCCTGCACATATTCTCCATGGGAGTCATTGTTACTAGATTGCCTTTACGAGCTAAAGTTTGTAGAAAATTGTAGAATTGAGTATATCTAAAACATTCCATGGCTGGCATTTGATATTTCTCTACTAAAGATCGTTCCGATCCCCTTCAGTAAGAGAATGGGTTAACGCAGTCACAGAAACAATCTGGAAGGAGAAAGTAGTACAGTCCCTGACAAAAGTCTTGTCGCTTCTCTATTTTGTAGAAACTCCTGCTATTAACCTGACTTTTAATTAATCGATTGGTGTTAGAAATGGCTCATATGAAAAGCTAAAGCCCTCCCAAATGATGTTTAATGCACTGAAATAAACTAGTTTCACTGAAAAAAGATCATTTAATCAAGACAGAAAGGTCAAATTTTGGCAAGACAAAAGTTTTGTCGCCTATACAGAAATTGAAAAACTTTACTGAAAATCCAACAATATGTCAGCAAATTAAGTAGTGGTAGTTTGATCTAAATGTAATATCATGTATGACTTCCATGAGCTTGAAGGACAGCATCAATGCAGTTTGGCAAGGATTCATACAGATTATTGATGAAGTCACCAGGAATAGCAAAGAAAACAGTCTTGCATGCCTCCCAGAGTTCATCAATATACTTTGGTTTCGTCTTCCATGCTTCCACTTTCATCCTACACCACATATGCTCAATGATGTTAATGTTTGGTGACTGGGCTGGGAAATCCTGGAGCATCTTAATCTTCTTTGCCTTAAGGAACTTTGATGTGGAGATGGAAGTATGCGATGGAGCACCATCCTGCTGCAAAATTTGGCCTTTTTTATGGTTGGGAATATAAGAGGTTTCTAAGAGTTCTTGGTATTTTAGACGATTAATGTTGCCTTCCACCCTGCAGATCCCTCGCACACCCACATACTGGATGTAACCCCAGACCTTGATTTTGCCTCCACCAAACTTCACTGTTTTCTGGGTAAATCACGGCTCCATACTGGTTCCAGTAGGTCTCCTGCAATATTTGCAGCGACTGTGGTGTAATTCAACAGAAGATTCATCTGAAAAATCCACCTTCTGACACTTTTTTAGAGTCCATCCTTTTAGCAGGCTGTGGCCATCAATCCGGAAGGTGTAGGGAAGGTAGGGAGGAGGGTGGTTAGAAAATACAGTTAACAGGGGAAAATGAAAAGGTTATATATGTGACATAAGAAATGTTAACTATATGGATTAAGCTGGATGCAATCTATTTTTGTAATAATGAAGAAAATTAATAAAGAGTATGAAAAAAATAAAAAAATAAGATTGTTCTGATAGCATCCCTTTATGGTCACAAAGATCAGCTATTCATATTAGGCCCTTGTTGGTCCACCATTCAAACACGGGGGGGGGGGGGGAGTGAGGCCTGGGGTGTAATCCCTATTTTTCAATAAAGGGGCAAGCGGGTTGTGGGAAGATTTAAATTCCTGGGACCTTGAGAGTCTGTCCCAAATTGTACAGTGTACAGTGTCCCCCTATTCACCCTAGGCCTCTTATCTCCCCCATATAAACTGAAGAATTTTATTTTGGAATGCTTGGTATACTGTCCTCATGCACGTAGCACGGTGTGTAATCTGACATGTAGTTAAACCTTCTGTCTTGAAGAAGAGAAAACTGTACTGCTTTAACTTTCTCTTTTATTGATAGTAGATTGACAGGAAAGGTGAAACTACAGAATAAAAACAGTAGCATTTAGAACATAAATCCATGGTACATGGCCTAAGACACAGAATTATCTGCTATACATGCAGTACATGGGGTAATACAAATGATAGTAACGAGCTATGAAAAACAAGTAACACATATAAGCTATGGTAAATGTCACAAGGAACACTTGGAGGTTGGTTTGAATTAGAGACACAGGCAAGGTATGAAACCGGTATAAAACCTTTGGTAATATATTCATTTTTATAGAGTGTAATCTGCCAAACGATGGGGGGGGGGGGTGAATCTGTCATCTGGCTAGGTCCTCAGTCAGGCGTTTGAACAAGGCAGGGTAGTTCTTTCTATATAGCGTTTGAATAGATGAGGTCAAACTTATTCCAAGATATGGAAGAGCCTCCGGCTCCTACAGAAATTGGTACATTTTCTCAAGCGTCTTCTGGGTGGATTTCTGTAAAGCAAGATTAAGTGGACTAGACTTGTTGTGATTGATTTGTAGACCTGAGATCTCCAAGAATGGATGCAAGATTGCGTATAAGTTAGGGAGGGAAGTAATTGGCGTTGACAGTACCAGTAAAAGGTTGTCAGCAAAGAGTAAACACTTATGCTCATCATCTCCACAGACGATGCCCTGGACATCTGGGCTCATGCGGATACTGATTGCCAAAAGCTTGTTTGCAAGAGCAAAGAGCAGCAGGGATAATGGGCACCCCTGCCTAGTTCCCCTTCTAATAGCAAGAGGTGGGGATGAATATCCCCAAGCCTTAACGAAGCAGAATCATACAGCATCCGCAGGAAGACCAGAAAGCGCTTACCAAAACCAAAGTGACGTAGTACGTCAAATACGTATTCCCAAGTCGAGTGTGCCTTTACCAGGGGCGGTTGTTTACCCTCTGACCGATAAGCCTCGCTGATCGCCATTCTTAGCACCTCGCAATGGATGATTTGGATGCCCCATAACCCTTGTGGGCACCCACAAAATTAATGAAAAGTGAGTCTGAGCGCCTAAAACCCTTGGTGGCTTCTAAATAAATCAAAAGACTTCTCTTAACGTCTAACAAACTAAAAGATTCCCCTTCATCATCTTCTGAGGGGAACTGAAAGGTTGGTAGGACAATGTCCTGGGTCCTATGAAATAAGGAAGACACTTTCGGAGGAAAACTAGGGTCTGTTTTAAGGATGACTCTATCATCCAAAATTAACAAAAAAGGCTCTCTAATAGACAGGGCCTGCAGATCACTGACCCTCCTGGCCAACGTGATCGCTATTAACAAAACTGTCTTTAAAACAATGTTTTTTTTAGAGTGGATTTCTCCAGGGGCTCGAAATGCTGTCTGATGAGAGCTCTAAGGACTAAAGACAAATCCCAGGTGGGGCAGGCCCTTATTTTGACAGGTTTGGACCTTGTCAAGGCCTTAAACAAATTCTTTACAAACTGATTTTGCTGGAGTGGAGTCTCAAGAAATAAAGTTACGGCAGATGTCTGCACCTTAAGGGTACTGACGGATAGCCCCAAATCTACCCCTGCTTTGAGGAAATCCAGCACCGCCGGGATGTCAGCATGATCTTTACCCCGCTCGGCTAGCCAGGAACGGAACTTCTTCCAGATTTTGGCATAAATTGCCCTAGTTATTGGTTTACGGCATTCCAACAGTGTTTTTGATCACCCTATCTGAGAATCCGTGTGCCTTCAGCAATTGCTCCTCAGATACCAGGCCGTCAACCTTAAACCTTCTACCTGTGGGTGAAGGATTGGGCCCAAGGAGATTAGGTCCTTCCTGCTCGGAAGGACCCATGGTGGGTATATGGCCAGCTTTTTCAGGCTGGCGAACCACTGCCTCTTGGGCCAGAATGGTGCGACCATAATAAGGTCCGTGGGTTCCGTGAGGAATTTTTGGAGGACTTTGGCTATCAGCCTGACCAGGGGAAAGACATACGCCAGTCTGAAATGCCATGGATTGGCGAAGGCATCTATCCCCAAGGCTTGGTCCTGCGGGTGGATGGAAAAGAGAACCATTTCTGGCTGCCCCCACTGAGACGCTATATCCCCGAATAGTCATATCTTCACCATCCTGCAGGGTCCCCTATCTCTGCTATTTACCAGTACAGGTATTCCCCCCCCTTTCTTTCTCTCCTTTTCTCCCCCCCCTTTCCCCCTCCCTTTTTCCTTCCCCCCCTTTTCCTCGTTCCTTCCCCCCCCCAGTCCCAGGTACAATTGTATGTGCTATGTGTGCATTCAGCAGTACCTTACTGCCTTCAACTACCACGTTGTTTCGGCTGGGTCCCCTCTACAGGGGACCCTATTTGCCTGTTACTTACCAGTACTTGTTTCCCCTCGAGAAACTCCTAGTGACCTCTACTCCCACTATGACCTTCCCCCCCCCCTATTGGGGTCGACTATTGTGGTGATACAGATAGAGTGTCACTTTTTTAATTGCATGTTTGTTTGTATTTTATTGGTTTACATCAATATTAATAAAAAACATATGTTTCTTTACATGTGCATTTTTCATAATTGATTATCGTACCGCAACAGTCCAATTGCCCAAAAATCCTCCTGGTCTTTGGTTTGGGACCCAAATTACAATTTTTACTAAACACATGAGAGTATACCCCCTGGCCTTCCCGCTCTTTGGGTACCTGCACCAAGACCCTTTGGTCCAACAGGTCCCCTAATAGTAGACCTAGGGCTTCCGCCTTCTCCCGGTCTTTGGGCAGCTGGGTAACCACTGACCAGAAACAATGGGGGGGGGGGTGTTGAACTCCAGCCTGTAACCGCTCTTTACTATATCCAGGACGAATGGGCTTGAAATCGATTCTACCCACTGTGGAAGGAACGCCCCCAACCTTCCTCCCACTGGGATATCGGCGTCACTGGGGTTTGGGGGAGACCTGAGGAGGATAAAACAAGATACCTCCTCTTCCACACCCTTTCTGGCCTGACCAGTGTTTCTTGGGGCAGACATCCTTCTCATTTTGATGTTGTTTGAAGCCCCGAAAAAAAACATCTATTCTCGGTTTTCTTCCTCTTTTCAGGAAAGGATTTCTTCCTATCCTGCGTTCTTTCTAGTGCCTCCTGGAGGCCGGACCCAAACAGGTGATCGCCCGAAAAGGGAAGCCCACACAATTTTAGCTTGGAGGCCGAGTCGCCAGACCACGCTTTGAGCCACACTGCTCGTCTGGCTGCGTTAACCAGCGCTGCCGACCTTGCCGCCAGTCTAACTGACTCCGCTAAAGCGTCTGCTAGGAACCCTACTGCTTTAAAAAGCAGGGGAAACAACTTCAGGATCTACTGTCTAGATGTGCCCGCAGAAATATGTGATTGCAATTGTGTGGGCCAGCACTCCAAGTTTCTGGCCACACAGGTAGCCGCAAGAGCTGGCTTCAATCCTATTGAAGAGGTATCCCAGGCTCTTTTAAGCAGCACGTCGCCTCTTTTATCCATGGGGTCCTTTAATGACCTCAAGTCATCAAACGCCAGATCTGTTTTCTTGGATAGTTTGGCTAAGGGTGCATCCAGTTTCGGAACCTTGTTCCACGGATGCGAAGCATCAGCTTCAAAGGGGAATCTCCACTTGAGACTTACGGAAAAAAAAAAGGGTCTCCTTTCCGGCTGTTCCCATTCCAGCAAGATTGACTTGATTAAAGATTTATGTACAGGGAACACCCTGGACTTCTGAGCACTGCCCCCTTGATACATTTGGTCGTGCTTAGAAAGTAGGACTGGCTCCTCCCGAATTTCCAACGTGTCATATATTGCTTTCAACAAATCCCCTACGTCCTCCAGGGACAACTTATATCTTGACCCCCTGGAGGAATCTTCTGTCTCAGAAATGGATGCTGAGTCTGCCTCAGAAGGGGGTCTGTGATCTGGGAAACATTTCCCTTTCTTCCTCTTCTTGTACTGCCCCCACTTCTGTGGGTTCCGACAGAGATGGTGCACTACCTGTCCTGGAGAGGGGGAATGGCCCTTGCACCCTATCCATCATCCCTCTAAAGGACTGGAAGGTGGATGCTAGTTCATCTTTAACCGTCGTCAAAATCTTCCAATTAAGGCCTAACTTAGCCTCACATATGGCACACTTCCACTTAGGCATCTGTCAGTCAGTCAAGCAAACCAGACAGACCATTAGAATACCGCCCTGACCCACACCACCATAGGTTCCCCACCCAGGGAGGGATCAAAGAGAAGTACCAAAGAGGTATCTAACCCCCCAGTGTAAGAAGTGGCCTGCTCTCACCACCTTACCCGGGAGGTGTCGGAGCCTGTTGAACCGGAATCTGTAGCGCTTCTTCCATGTTCGTGGGTGTACTCTACCGCCTCGCCGAGTGTTTTTAAAACCCCTGCTCTGGTGTCTGTTTACCCACGCTGCGCCACGGTGGAGACCGAAACGGAGTTCCCTCCACGCCTTCCGATGACGTTGTTCCGCCGGAAGCCGCATCACTTCCGCCCTTTGGAACGCAATGTCCTGCCCCTAAAGTGCTGTACACGTAAGCCGTATAAACGACATGGCCCGGCCAGCGTCTCCCGCCCGCCAACCACGAACCGATGCGCCGGATCCCCTTACAGGTACCGGTGCTTGGGGCTAGCATCTGCAGGTCTATCGGAGGTCCTGCTCCTCTGAAAAAAACGGCAGCATCAGGGCTGGCAGTCCTTTGTTCCCAACAGGACAGGGGGGTGCCCAGACGAAGAGAGTCTATCCAGGTGTCCTTCCCAGGACAGCCCTGAGCCTAGCATATTCCATGTTCCTCTAATCTTAGCCTGAAGGCAATCAGACACCTGTAGGGCTTCACACCAAATACAGGCTAGTTTGTGTAGGTTTAGCATAGAGCAGGGGTGTCAAACTTAATTTCCTTGTGGGCCACATCAGCATTATGATTGGCCTCAAAAGGTCCGGTTGTATCTGTAAGATTAGATGCCAAGAGCCCCCCCACAATCAGAAGTTGAGGCCCCCACTCTCCCTTACATCACAGCGCACCCCCCTTTGCTTATGCTGCTGCTGGGAAGAAGCTGGATGCATTGCTTAAAAGCAGAAAGTAATAGACTGGAGGAGGACCAGAGGAGCCTGGAGCAGCAGGAGAGGTGCGAGGGCCACATGAAATGGCTTGGAGTGTAGCTGGCCAGCTAGAACCTGCCCTAGGTAGCCAATATAACCTGCATGTATATACAGCTAAGCCTGCTGGGAACCTAGTGTGGTGCACATGTTTATATGTGAGTGTTATTCACTGTGATTTTATGCTTGGATGTCATATAACAGTTGTATGTTGTGTTCACAGAAGCAAAAGAAAAAAAATATGCCTTTAAGAGTCATTTGTTTGTATGGCAGCAAGAGGTAAGCAATAACACAGTAGAATTCATGCCAAAAAGCATAGAGTTAAGCTTTTGTGACTCATCAGAAGCCTTGGCCCAATCACAGCCAATCTCACATTGAGCAGAGTCTTGACCTATCACAGCCACCTTTGCATCCACTATGTCTGGGAGGTTCCCCTCAATTAAGGGTTGCAGGATAGAATGTTATGCTTATGCTTCTCATACAGCCCACAGGTGTTTTGTAGCCCAAGCCACAAGAGGTCTTGATTAACTCTTACACACTGATAGATATAGCAGCAGCACAAGGAGGAAATAATAGGTTGGAATTTTTGGAGATGTTGCACATAATAAGCAACCCCCTCAAGGATAATATGTTTGACAAGGGTGCCCTTTACTGTGCCACCCCACCCTATGGGTAAAAACCTCTAAATGCACCATCGTGAGCTACCTGACAGATTCGTAGCAGCTGGCCCTGATCCTTTAGGGATTGATGGAGTGGGAACACCCTGGATTGAGCCTTGTTCACCCCCTATATACTGAGGTTATTCTAGGGGCTTATATAATCTCCTCAGAGATTGCCTGCAGGAGTCCATCCAGATCCTCTAGGGTAAAGAGGCATCTCCTTAACCTTGCATCCTTCTGAATCTGGTTTAACTGATCTAGATACAACTCCCACTCTGAGCTGTTTTCTGACCTGGTCTGGCTTTCCATATCCTCCCCTTCCTCCTTTTCTTCCTCTACCTTAGCTAGAGGGAGTGATTGCGAGGGTGGCAGATGGGCACCAGGTCCCACTCCGAAGAGGCTTTCCTGGGAAGATGTGCCTCTAGGGGTAAGCTCCTCTATGTCTGTAAACAGGACCCTGGGTTACTGACTGCCCGGCGGCTTCACGAAAAGCTTTGACTGTTGCCATCATTTCCGTCTGCATAGATGAGACATTTTCTCATCATTGCAGAAGCCTCCTTCCCTGCTAAATTATTAATGCATTTATAGCAAAAGGGCTTTGAGTGGGAGTTTATCCTTACAGTACCCACATTTTATTTTTTTGAGGAGCTGTAGCAGCAGGAGGTTGTATCTGGGGCCTCCTGGGCTCTGTTGGGGACTCTGTAAGACAAGAAATATAACACATGTACTTGACATTACTTTGTCTTCCCCTTAACTGCAGGTTTGTACTGAGGAGGAGGAAAGGGTAAGGTGAATGGTGAATCCCAGTCCTTTTCTGGATGGCCCAGGGATTCTCAGACCCCTGGAAGGCAGATCTCTCACCCCTTTCCCTTCTCCCATGCCAAGGGGGGTTTGTACTCACCGGGCCCGACCTGGATTTGCCCGCAGTTGTAGTCGCCTTCCCTTCCTCTTGTTCCATGAGGAGATTGGCTGGGTCCTGGGCTGCTGGTATGGCTAGAGGGGCTCCCCCCCATGCCTCCAAGACTTATTTGACTCTCTGGAGTGAGAATGAGAGTGAGCGTGAAAACTGACTCTTGAGTTTTTTCAGTCTCCTTTAACTCAGCGGACATTAATCTTAAGGCAGGATGACAAACTTTAAGGCCACAACATCTTCTGATGGCGAGGTCATGTATATCCCACAAGGGACACACACTGACCAGAGTGGTGATCCAAACCCTTATGGCCAGTACACACGAATCCGAATATCATACAACTTTTTTCGCTCAATAGTCACAAGTAAAATTAAATAAGTTATTAAAGTCACGAAAATTCTCGTACGACAGGAAAAAAAAATAAAAAAATCGGAAGTGATGTCATGCATGTGTTGTAATGTATTTGTATTGTATTTTTGGATGACACCTATACTGACTAAACGAAAATCGTAGGATCTGACATCGTACAAGGAAAATTTTCGTGCTTGTCTGATCTATTAATAATCAGATGAACTGTCGTGATCGGCTCTCGAAAGTAGTGTACACACGATCCGAAAATCGTACGATTCTTCCTCGGGCGATCATTTTCGTCCGATATTCGGATCGTGTGTATGGACCATTAGACATCTTTCAGTTCAAAAGGGCATAACTGACATCCTATTGTGACAATATACTCCAATCTTGTAGAACGAGCACTTCAATCCATCCAACATAAGGGCATTGTCAAGATGTCCCCTGGAGGTACTTAAAATACTTCCAAAGCTTCACTTCTACTCAAAGGCATTTCACCAACCTTACCAGTCTGGACAAAGGTCGTCCTTATCTTCCTGTTCAGAAGGGACTGAAGAGGATCGACTGGCTTGAGAAGGCCCTGGATAGAAGACTGGACATTGCCAGAATAGATGGCCCTTGCAGAAGATGAATTCACCAATTCATTCTAGTGCTTTGCCCATATGCTTAATTGTGACAACTTGGTCACCACCATCTTAATTAAAGCCTGCCTGAACAAAGTAGGAATCACATGTTCATTCACCTCTACTTCAGTGTTGCCAACCTACCAGATTAAAATACTGGCACGACACCTGAAATTCACTGGCACAGCCACACTTTTACTGGCATTTCACAAAAGTTACTAAATTACATTTTTAATGTACGCTAGGCAAATAGCAATGTGATTTAAGGTAGATATTAAGGTAAAAAAAACATTTTTGTTATGTTTGATATAATAAGGGCAAATTATTTAGTCACATCACCCCCTGACTTATCCCCCTCTGCCACCAACACCCACAGCCTTCACCCACCTCTGTGGTGCCACAATCTCCCCCTGCCTCCAATCTCCCCTGCCTCTAATCTCCCCCAGGTCCCCTGCCTCCATCCGCCTCTGCGGTGCCACCAACAACCCCTGTCTCCATCCCCACCCTCTGCAATGCCACCATCCCCTCTGCGGTGCCTCCAATCATCCCCTGCCTCCAATCTCCCCCAGGCCCCTGCCTCCAATCTCCCCCTGCCTCCATCCCCCACCCTCTGCACCAACACCCCCTGCCTCCAATCTCCCCCTGTGGTGCCATCACAGCCACCATCACCACCTGCCTCCACTCTCCATGTGCAGTTCCAAAACAATCTCGGCTATTTTTACTGGCACATTCCCGCAACCACAGACATTTACGATCAGGGAAAAGGTGCCCGTTTTTACGAACTGTTCGTAAAAATATGGACGGTTGGCAACACTGCTCTAATTGGGAAGAAGCTAACAAGGGTTAATTTGCCTGAGGAGGTTCTGAGACTACTCAGTTGCTTGAACAAGGCAACATTCTTGCAGTCATGTCTGTCTGTCTTCTCTTTGGAAGAATCTGAAGCAGATTGTTTGCCTGGGAAGGCTTGGAGACTGCTTGTTAACCCTTTGAAATGGTGAGTAAAAACACTCACCAGTGTATTGACCACAGGCTTAATTAATGTGACAACCTGTTAGGTGTTGTCATCGTTATCTTTGATTGATTGAACAAAGCAGAATTTATGCAGTCATGTCCATTCGGAAATTTGGAAAATGGGCTGTTTCACCTGGTATGGCTAGGCAGCTTCTCATTGCCAGAGCAGCAGACACCACTCCTTTAGAGTGTATTGACAATGTGTTTTTTGAATCTGACATCCTATTAGGTGTCATCCTCATCCCTGGCTGCTTGATCCAGTGGGATACATACTGTCATGTCCATCAGGAAATTTGGAAAATTGTCTATTTCACCTGGTATGGCTAGGCATTTTCTCATTACCAGAGCAGATAACCCCTTGAAAAGTTGAGCAGAAACCACTCCTTTAGAGTGTGTTGGCAATGTGCTTATTGAATGTGACATCCCATTAGGTGTCATCTTTATCCCAGGCTGCTTGAGACAGTGGGATACATACTGTCATGCTCATCCGTGTATTCATCTTCTAGAGTCTGAAGAGGGATGTTTCCTTGGGAAAGCCATGAGACTGCTCCTTGCCAGAGAATTTAACCCTTCACAGGGTAAGTGGGAATAACTCCTTTGAGTGTATTGGCCAGTTGTTTAATAAATACAACAACCTGTTAGGTATCATCATACTCATCTCTGGTTGCTTAATCAAAGCAAGATTCACACAGTCATGTTCATCCACATTTTCCTTATTGAATAATTTTCAAATCGCATGCCAAATCGTCAGCATTTGCTGGCAATTGGCAGCAATGGCACCGGCCTAATTGGTGTAGCGCTGCACTGATTTAAAAAAGTTGTTTCTGTACTACTTTTTGCGATTTTGGCTCAGGATTTAGATTGACATCTGTGCAGGTCTCTGTAATCGCTCCCAAATTTGGGACTGACAGACGGGAGTGAAATTGTGTGAGTTCAGCGGAACTTGCACGGCTTCATTCCCACAGCCCAGTGTGAACCTGGGCTAAAGCAAACATGAGAAGCCACCAACAGGTTATTGCCATGTGTGGACAGACAAAGTGTTACTTTGTGTACCTGTTATGCAGAGTATTCCCTGTGGAGGAGCTCAGGCTATGCATAGTGACTATAGGGAGCAAGGCACAACACTCAGCAATGCAGCATTCATTTGGATACAAAGCATTTTCAAATTTAGCTCACCCATCCTCCGTCATCCGACCGTATACACCAGCACAGCGCAGATGCGCGTGCATAGGGGAGACTCTGCCAACAACGCTGCCCACTTTACACGGACCCAGTGGACCCCAGACACTGCTGTTAGCCATGATAGCCACCCCGAGGACCAGCAGCGAGGCTCCCTGGATTATGGGTCATTTAGCCGAGACACCAGGGACTGCATCCAGCCTAATCCACATGCATTGGTGGGAGGACAGACAGCCCTTTAGACTAGCCAGGTAGAGGAGCACACCTAGGTCCTGCGCTTAGGAGGAGAAGAAAAAAAAGAACGCAGAGATTTTAGGTGAGCTCAAATTTATATGAGTTAAGTCCTGGAGGCATAGGGGGGCGGAGCCTATACCCAGCTGTACTGACATGGAATTGTCAGGAAAGCTCTATTTTTTGGAAAAAAGGACGTCAATTTTGTTTGGGTGCAATGTCGCACGACCACGCAATTGTCAGTTAAAGCAAATTGCCGTATCACAAAAAGTTCTCTGGTCAGGAAGGGGGTAAATCCTTCCGGGACTGAAGTGGTTAACTTTTAATAATAATATTTTTTAAATAAAATGTCCAGGCAGATCATCAAAGGTTTGCCTACCACTGATATACACTGATTTGGGTTGTTTTCATCCAAAAAAAATGTAGCAGAAAATATTTTGGCCTAAATTCATGAAGAAAAATAATTTGTTTGCAAAATGTTATAACAGAAACAAAAACAAAAAATGTTCAGTACAGGCGGTCCCCAGGTTACAAACAAGACAGGGATTGTAGGTTTGTTCTTAAATTGAATCTGTTTGTAAGTCGAAACAGGTAAAAAAAAGTGTAGCTTTAGCCCAAACAAATATTTTTAAGCTTTTCGGATAGCATATGGAAGGGTTATCACCCCTGTAAAGTTTGTTTCGCTGTCTCTGCCCCGTTTAGAAGATTTCATCTCACTTTTTGTCCCAATGACAATTGGATTTGGAAAATGTTGGGTTGTTGTGGAAACAAACCTTGGAGATAAAACTTTAGAGGAGACACCTTTTTCCCATATTAACTCTTACAGGAGAGAATTTCCCTTCCTAGGGGTAGATTTCCTCTCACTTCCTGTTATCGCCCTCTGTTTGTAAGTCGGATGTTTGTAAGTAGGGGACCGCCTGTATGTATGTTTCATGGGTTCCAATGGCATAGTTCCCACCAGTGCAGTACGTTTTAGTGCCTTTCAGCTCCAGAACAAAAGTACAACATGCTGCTTTTTTCTGCACAGAACTGTACTGGAATGCAGTAAAAAGCATAAAAAATGCATTAAAATTGCACCCAGTACAGTGAAAAAGAAAACAGGAAAAAATAATAAAAAAAGCATCTGAAATGCATCGGGAAACACATCCAGAATGCATCAAAAGCACATTAAAAACACGCGTACATAAAAGCATTCGGAACCGATCATGGTCGGTTGTTTTTGTGGTGTGAATGGGCACTGGAATGGCAATGGTGATCACTGGATCAAAGCAGGTCACAAGTACACATAGAAAACAATAGTTTTCTATGTGCCCTGTTTAACACTGTGACACAGCCGGAAGGTGCAGTGCAGAAGTAACAGTTTACTGCAGCGCACTGGAAGGCATCGCATATCACCACACTTCAAATAAAGTTAAAAAAACATTCTAAAACACGCATCACGCCACCCCCTCAATGTAGCCCAAAGCAAGTACAGACTACAGGCTGTATGCTAAAATGGAGCATCTAGCGTGTGTGCAGTATGAATGAGCCCTAAAACATCAGTGTTTCAGCTGGTGTCAGCCTTCAATTAAATGTTACTCATCATGAAAACGGTTGCTCTTTCCTGCACAGCTGTGCTTTCAGACTATGTATTGAATATTGAAAACATTTCTCCATGCCCTAGCTCAGGGGTCTCAAACTGGCGGCCCTCCAGCTGTTGCGAAACTACAAGTCCCATGAGGCATTGCAGGGCTGATAGTTGCAACCATGACTCCCACAGGCAGAGGCATGATGGGACTTGTAGTTTCACAACAGCTGGAGGGCCGCCAGTTTGAGACCCCTGCCCTAGCTAAATCGTTTTTACTGTTTATTTCGGCGTATATCTATGCTATATATGGTGCACATTTTTATTTTATAGTAATATGCATGCATGGTATTCAATTTCAATTGTGATGAAGTGTTTGGTTTAAGCAGGGCTTTTTTTCTGGGGGAACTTGGGGGAACTCAGTTCCACCACCTTTGGCTCAGACCCTTTGGTGCCCGCTCACCACAATCACTTGTGAACACAGAAGTCTGGTTTCTGTGTTTACAAGTGACTGCTTTGTAACCCCCTGAACTCTGCACTCTGTATGTAATGCAATTCTGTTATTTAATGCCCCTTTAAGACCCTTCTACTGTTTGTGAAATCGGAACGGGTCGTGGTTGAGTTCCTGCACCTATTTTCTGAGAAAAAAAGCTCTGGGTTTAAGAATGAATATAGCGGTAGTAAGTAGTAGGTTATAATTACTAACTGTTGCCACTAGATGGTGCACAAGGCATAGAGCAATTGCGTCCGTCACTTTTTATACGCTATATTTAGTTGATTCTCTGTAGTTCACACCAGCAGGATTGAGCAGCTCTGCCCAACACAAAATCAAGGCAATTTGCCTCATGTCTTTTGGCTTTAGTTCATTTCAATGTGCTGCATTTGCATGCACTAAAAAAAATTGGACATGTTGCATTTTTTCTACAGTACAGTGCATTCTGATAAGCTGTAATGCATTATATAATTGCAAAGAAGCTTAAAAAAAGAAGCACAAATAAAGCACTGGAAAGCTTTTAAAAACTGCTGCACAGAAGCACAAGTGTTATGTTGGGCACTGACCTGCTCTCTCTGGTGGTCCTGGACAGCATGGCACTCTCTTTCTGGTGGTACGGTACAGCATGGCCTTCTGGTGGTGCGGTACAGCGTGTCTCTCTTTGGTGGAGCGGTGCAGCATGACTCTCTCTCTGATGGTGCGGTACAGTGTGGCTCCCTCTCTGGTGGTGCGGTACAGAGTGTCTCTCTCTCTGGTGGTACGGTACAGCGTGTCTCTCGCTCTCTCTGGTAGTGCGGTACATCGTGTCTCTCTCTCTGGTGGTGCGGTACAGCGTGGCTCTCTCTCTCTGGTGGTGTGGTACAGCATGACTCTCTCTCTCTGGTGGTGTGGTACAGTTTGGGGCTATCTCTAGTGGTATGATACAGCGTGGCTCTCTCTGGTGGTACGGTACAGCGTGGCTCTCTCTGTTGGTGTGGTGCAGTGTGGCTCTCTCTCTGGTGGTGCAGCATGGCTCTCTCGCTCTCTCTGGGGGTACGTTACAGCGTGGCTCTCTCTGGTGGTGTGGTGCAGCGTGGCTCTCTCTCTCTCTCTCTCTTGGTGTGTTGCAGCTTGGCACTCTTTCTCTCTCTCGTGGTGCCGCACAGCGTGGCTCTTTCTCTGGTGGTATGGTACATCGCAGCTCTCTGGTGGTGCGGATACAGCATGGTTCTCGCTCTGGTGGTGCGGGTACAGTGTGGCTCTCTCTGGTGGTATAGTACAGTGTGGCTCTCTCTCTCCGGTGGTGTGGTGCAGCGTGGCACTCTCTTTCTCTCTGGTGGTGTGGGTACAGCGTGGCTTTATCTCAGTGTTTTTCAACTTCAGTCCTCAAGGCACAACAACAGGTCAACTTTTCAGGATTTCCCTCAAATGAAATGGCTGTGGTGATTACTAAGGCAGTGAAGTTGATCAAATCACCTGTGCAAAATAATGGAAAGCCTGAAAACATGACCTGTTGGTGTGCCTTGAGGACTGGAGTTGAAAAACACTGCTCTATCTGGTGGTGCTGGGGCTATTAGTTCCCCCAACACTGTCCTCTTTCTTTTTCCATGTCTCCTACAGTACCGGCTTGTTTCCGGGTTTTCTCCCCCCCCCCCAGCAGAGTGCATGCTGGGGACTGTAGCCGTCTCCCTGCTGACATTAATTGGACCTCCTATCTCTGGGACTACATTTCCCATGATGTCCCACTAGTTATTTCAGATTGGAGCTCCGTTGTAGCCAATTGGGAGGGAAGCAGAACGTTTTATTTCTCCCGTGCTGCCGACAAGCCCAACATAGGAGAGGAGAGGGGGGCGGTCGGGGGACATGCTGACAGCGCCCACAGCTCCCCCCCTTACCCCAATGTGTGGACGGACACCCATGGCTGGATGAGGAGCAGTCAGGGGCTGAGGCTGAGCTGTGTGTGAGAAATTCTTCCATCAGCTCATCCCTCACAGTTTTTATCTTTTATTGTATTGTATTGTAAATGTTCTGTCTCCCTTTATCCCTTTTATAAAGGTTACGTAAAGCTCTCTGCAAACCATTGGCCTTATATAAATTCTGTATATATAGGTTACAAGATTTCCAAGAATACAGGGCCGTCTTTAAGGCAGGGAAAAGGGGGAAGCTGCCCTGGGCCCTGTCATTGTTGTGGGGCCCAAAGCAGCTGCCTCATACTTGCCAACTATCCCAGTTTAAATTCCCTTATCCCTTGAAGTTTTAGTCCTTTGTTGTGTCCCGATATCTCAGTGTGAAGTGCTGCTACTAATGCTGCCCAGCTTTGTCCTATTGTTGTGTACAGATGACTCACCTGCAGAACCTGGACCAGATTCTCGTAGATGGGCGCATCTACGAGCGGGGCGTAGCGTATCCTATTTACGCTACGCCGCTACAACTTAAAGACGCAAGTGCCGTATTCTCAAAGCACTTGCGTCCAAAGTTGCGGCGGTGTAGCGTAAATGGCCCGGCTTAAGCCCGGGTAATTCAAATGTGGATGAGGTGGGCGTGTTTCATGTAAATCAATCATGACCCCATGTTTTTGAAGTTTTTTTGAACTGTGCATGCGCCGTCCGTGGACGTATCCCAGTGCGCATGCTCCAAATTACGACGCAAATACATTGGTTACGACATGAACGTAACTTACACAAAGCCCTATTCGTGAACGAGTTACGCAAATGACGTAAACAACGGAAAAAAACTACGCTGTCCCGATGTCCATACTTAACATTGCATACGCTGGACCTACGCAACGTTACCCCTCATATAGCAGGGGTAAGTTTACGCTTACGCAAACAACGTAAACTACGACGAGCCGGTGCAAATGTGTTCGGGAATAGGCATTTGTAGCTCATTTGCATATTCGATGCGGAAATCGACGGAAACGCCACCTAGCGGGCAGCGTAAATATGCAACTTATATACGACAGTGTAAGTGACTTACGCCAGTCGGATCTAAGGCAAATCTATGCGTAACTAATTCTAAGAATCATGCGCATAGATCCGACGCCGCAAAAACAGAGATATGATGGCGTATCTGGAGATACGCCGTCGTATCTCCTTTGAGAATTTGCCCCCCTGTGTTTACATGTAAATAACCACCATTCATATGTAAATAACGGGATCATTCATATGTATAATAGCTGAGGCTGCCAGCATTCATATTCAAATAAAGGTGGCATTCATATGTATATCATGCCCCTCTGCAGTGAAGAGATGATTTGCTGCAACCTCTAGCAACCAATCAGTGAGCAGTATTACTCTACAGTAATCTCTAGCAACCAATCAACAAGAAGAAATAATGTGCTGTAACCTCTGGCAACTAATTAGTGAGCCGTAATGTGTTCTGTAACTTTCAGCAACCAATCAGTAAGTGGTAATGATATGCTGCAACCTCTGGCAACCAATCACAATCACTGCCTGATCTGATACAGTAAACTGATTTTAAGTCTATCTGATATTTATTGTACCTCTCACAACAAGTGGAGAGAAAAATTGCATGGAGAGAAATGGGTCCAATCAACATTAAAGTCAGCCCTGGCTGTGTACTGAAACCAGGCCCGTCGGAACAGGACAGGCAAAACAAGCAACTGCGTGGGGCCCCCGAGCTGGCCAGGGGCCCCCAAGCAGCAGCCCGCACGCCTGTCCACTCTGGCTGCGGCGCCACAGAGCGTCAGGGTATCCTGATCGTCAGTCCTGAGTGTGCAGGGGGCCACCCTCGCGCCCGGCGGCCCCCCTCACCCGCCCACAACCCCTTTGTGCAGCCAATCTGTGCCTGGGAAGGGGAGATTTCAAACCAACCAGCTAGTGATCCTGCCTGATGTCACTGCCTGAATGCCTGTGCCTCTGAAGACAATGCAGCATGGGTGTGTCATCTCTCCCCCTTTCTGTTCTCTAATTGTACCATAGGCTTCCATATATTGTCTTCCATGTTCCATAGCATTCCATGTGCTGCACTAATTCCACCCCCCACCAGTACAGCCACTCATCCCCAACTCTGATGGGGACACCTGCTGTGGGGAGGACTCTGATGGGGACACCTGCTGTGGGGGGGACTCTGATGGGGACACCTGCTGTGGGGGGGACTCTGATGGGGACACCTGCTGTGGGGGGGACTCTGATGGGGACACCTGCTGTGGGGGAACTCTGATGGGGACACCTGCTGTAGGGGGGACTCTGATGGGGACACCTGCTGTGGGGGGACTCTGATGGGGACACCTGCTGTGGGGGGACTCTGATGGGGACACCTGCTGTATGGGGGGACTCTGATGGGGACACCTGATGTGGGGGGACTCTGATGGGGACACCTGATGTAGGGGGGACTCTGATGGGGACACCTGCTGTGGGGGGGACTCTGATGGGGATACCTGCTGGGGGGGCTCTGATGGGGATACCTGCTGTGGGGGGGACTCTAATGGGGACACCTGTTGTGGGGGTGACTCTGATGGGGACACCTGTTGTGGGGGGGACTCTGATGGGGACACCTGCTGTGTGAGGGGACTCTGATAGGGACACCTGCTGTGGGGGGGACTCTGATGGGGACACCTGCTGTGGGGGGGACTCTGATGGGGACACCTGCTGTGGGGGGGACTCTGATAGGGACACCTGCTGTGGGGGGGACTCTGATGGGGACACCTGCTGTGGGGGGGACTCTAATGGGGACACCTGATGTAGGGGGGGCTCTGATGGGGACACCTGATGTGGGGGGACTCTGATGGGGACACCTGATGTAGGGGGGACTCTGATGGGGACACCTTATGTAGGGGCCTCTGATGGGGACACCTGCTGTGGGGGGGGGGGCTCTGATGGGGACACCTGCTGTGGGGTGGGAGGGGCAAGTAATACGTATGTTGGATTTTGTTATTGTGCAATTTTTATGTATTTTAATTGATTTTATGGTACAGTGGTGTTTTTTGCAAATGTTCTATTGTTGAAATTGTTCAAATTTTATGCACATTATATGCAACAGCAGTATTTGTACTGTAAACCTTTTTTATTCATATATCATACGGGTGAACTTAAACTGTATCCCTATGCTGTGGTTCCTGTAGGCTTTGCGTGCGTGCGGGGGTGGGGGGGGGTGGCTTTGGGGTTTGGGGGCCTCCATGTCCATTTTGCTTGGGGCCCCCAAATTCCTTCAAACGGCCCTGACTGAAACTATTCATGCCCCCTAATCTACATGTGGGGTGCGAATGCATGGATTCCAATAGTTTTTTTTTCTTTCTTGGAAACGTGATTAGACCATGGGCTTTAAAAAAGGGTGGACTCAGAGCACACCCACTTGTGTGACAATAGCGAATGAATATTCACTATTGCCACACTGATTCTCCTCCCGGGCCAAAAGGAAGCAGGTCACGAGACCCGTTACTGATTGGCCGAAATGGAAAGGCAATCCAATTGGCCGCCCAGGAGGAGGATGGAGGAAATGCACGGAGGAGAGGAGAGAGGAAATGCACTTTGTGATGCAGGGGAGGAGGAGCTGCAAAGGAAGCCCAGAGGTCCAGCGACCTAGATGGGGTAAATGCAGGGCCGGTGACCTGGCAACAGACCGGGGAAGGGAGTTGTTGTTGGTACATTGTTTGCCACCTCCCCAAAATAATATACTACCAGCTGTTACTGGTGGAGCGTGTATGTGGAGTCAGGCTCATAGATATTGTTAGGATCACTAGCCTGTGCTTATTGAACCAATCAATAGCAGAAATATATTATTTGCACATCGTCAAAATATTAAACTGGGTTAGGAACATAAAAACAAAATTTTTTTTTTTTTTTTTGTAACAGTGGTAGTCTCATCCAGCCTAGGTTGGGTAATTTCGTACTAGTACTGTATAGTTACATCTGCTACTGGATACAGTGAAATACAAATTTGCAAACTCTAAATCTCTTTTTTTTCTTTATTTTAGATAGAGGATTAATGGATATAATAGCTCCAATATATATTATTTTACAGTAATGAAGCCAATAGGAATAGCCACAAACCAAATGAGTAAGTTGTCTTACACACATATATCCATGTGGTGTCAGTATAACATTGTGGATCTTGCAAATAAATGTATTTATTAAAGGTGTGAGGAATTGCTCCCATATGAACAATGACTTCAGTAGGACCAGAGCTGAAACATACAATGGGCCGGATTCACGTAGAGCGGCGCATCTTTGTGCGGGCGTAGCGTATCTACTTTACACTACGCCGGCAGAACGTTGAGAGGCAAGCATGCTATAGAGGCGTAGCGTATAGTTGTTGGCGTAAGCCGACGTAAGTCAAAGTAGGTGGAAGTGAGCTGGAAGTGGGCGTGATATATTATAATGAAGTGTGAACCCATGAAAATGATGGGCTGATCTTCAAAAAATGAACTGCGCATGCCTCGTCTCTTGGACGCATCCCAGTGCGCATGCTCACAGTTACATCGAAAAAGCTGCCTAAGATACGTCGAACACTGCCTACGACGTGAACGTAACCTACGCCCAGCCCTATTCACGTAGTACTATGTAAACAACGTAAAATACGACGGCTGTTCCCTCATCCATACCTTTGCATGGGTTGCGGCACCTATATGTGGAATAACTTTACACCGGACGTAAGCCTTAAGCAAGCCACATATCTTTTCCGCCGGGCGCATCTACGTTCGTGAATCGACGTATCTCCCTTATTTGCAATGGGGCGTCCAGCGTAACTATGCGCCCAAGATACGCCGGCGTAGGCAAGTTACGTCGGGCGGCAGAAGCCTATTTTTCAGGCGTATCTAGCTTGGGGAATCGGCGCAGGGATATGACGGTGCACATCAGTGGCGGCTGGTGCTCAACATTTTTGGGGGGGCGAAAAAAAAAAAATATTGCAGCCTCACTGTGCCCATCACATGCAGCCACTGTGCCATGCCACCAAATGCAGCCACTGTGCCATCAATTGTCACCACTGTGCCATGCCATCAAACACAGCAACTGTGCCATCAATTGTCACCACTGTGCCATGCCATCAAATGCAGTCACTGTGCCATCAATTGTCACCACTGTGCCATGCCACCAAATGCAGCCACTGCGCCATCAATTGTCACCACTGTGCCATGCCATAAAACGCCACCACTGTGCCATCAATTGTCACCACTGTGCCATGCCATCAAACGCCACCACTGTGCCATCAATTGTCACCACTGTGCCATGCCATCAAACGCCACCACTGTGCCATCAATTGTCACCACTGTGCCATACCATCAAACGCCACCACTGTGCCATCAATTGTCACCACTGTGCCATGCCACCAAATGCAGCCATTGTGCCATCATTTATCACCACTGTGCCATCAATTGTCACCACTGTGCCATGCCATCAAACGCCACCACTGTGCCATCAATTGTCACCATCATGCCATGCCATCAAACGCCACCACTGTGCCATCAATTGTCACCACTGTGCCATGCCATCAAACGCCACCAGTGTGCCATCAATTGTCACCACTGTGCCATGCCATCAAATGCAGTCACTGTGCCATCAATTGTCACCACTGTGCCATGCCATCAAATGCAGTCACTGTGCCATCAATTGTCACCATTGTGCCATGCCATCAAATGCAGTCACTGTGCCATCAATTGTCACCATTGTGCCATGCCATCAAATGCAGTCACTGTGCCATCAATTGTCACCACTGTGCCATGCCATCATATGGAGTCACTGTGCCATCAAGTGTCACCACTGTGCCCTTTAATTGTCACCACTGTGCCCCATGCCACTGTGCTCATTGTCACCTCTGTGCCCTTTGTCACTACTGTGCCCTTTGTCACTACTGTGCCCCATGCTGCCACTGTATATATAGGTTACAAGAGTTCCAAGAATTTTGCTGTGTACAGGGCCGTCTTTAAGGCAGGGAAAAGGGGGAAGCTGCCCTGGGCCCTGTCATTGTTGTGGGGCCCAAAGCAGCTGCCTCATACTTGCCAACTATCCCAGTTTAAATTCCCTTATCCCTTGAAGTTTTAGTCCTTTGTTGTGTCCCGATATCTCAGTGTGAAGTGCTGCTACTAATGCTTCCCAGCTTTGTGCTATTGTTGTGTACAGATGACTCACCTGCAGACCCTGGACCAGATTCTCGTAGATGGGCGCATCTACGAGCGGGGCGTAGCGTATCCTATTTACGCTACGCCGCCACAACTTAAAGACGCAAGTGCCATATTCTCAAAGCACTTGCGTCCAAAGTTGCAGCGGTGTAGCGTAAATGGCCCGGCCGTGCCCCATGATGCCACTGTGCCCCATGATGCCCCTTTCCCAGTTAAAAAAAAACACTTACCTGACGCTTCCATGTCCTCCCTCGATGTCTTCTGCCGCCGTGGAGAAGCTTCAGCCAATCAGGTTCCTGATAACCAGAATCCGGGAACCTGATTGGCTGAAACGGCTGTCAGTCTAATGCAAGGACCGCAGATTGCCTGCGCTCCGAGCATAGACTTCCGAGAGCCGGAGGGCGGTACTAGAAAAGCCTATCAAAGCCGCTGGCTTTGATAGGCAGTTCCCCTCAGCCAACCAGCTGCCGCTATTCAGGTAACCGGCGCCCTATGTCCGGTTATAGGAATAGACCAGGCAGCTGGCAGCAATAACACACGTTCAATGCTTTGCATTGAACGTGTGTTATTTGTGAGAGGGGGTGGCGCTGCAGCGCCCTCTATAGACGGCCGCCAGAACTTCGGCTAAAATGTCAAAATGACATTTTAGCCGAATAAAAGTTCTTAAATGGCCCGTTTTTTTGTTTTTTGTTTTAATTTTTTTTTTTGTGACTGCGGGAGGGGGGGCAGCGCCCGTGTGCCCATATGGGCGGGCCGCTACTGGTGCACATTTGTACTTAAGGCCCATTATGTGATCGCCCATTGTGAAAATTGTCTGTGCATAATAGTTTCCTGAGACAGTCCTCACTTTGGAAGTGCATGAAGTTTATTCTGAAGTGTGCTTTTTTATCAAAAAATAAACCATCTGTATGCAGTGCTAGCATTTTAGATCTGTGGGTATAGAATTATATTTTGCTGCTACAACAGATCAGGACTTTTGTTTCAGAAAAGGTTTAGTAAAGTTAGGAATTAGTTTAGAGTTAGGTCAGTGTTTAAGGTCAAAGACACTCAGGGCATAGTGACATGGTTCCCTAAATGACTATTCCCCAAACTCACCTTCACAGAGCTCCCCCATTTCATCTACCTCTACCAGAACTACTGAAATGTGCCCTGTATATGCTCTATGTCTGTGAGTTGGGGTTTTTAAAGAGATTCTGTCATCTTTGCTATTCATTCCCTTTAAAGGGTCACTAAAGGAAAACCATTTTTTTTGCTGAAATGACTGTTTAAAGGGTATAGAGACATAAAAGTTAACTGATTCCTTTTCAAAATGATTAAAAATAGATAAAAATCAATCATATAATGTGCCTGCAGGTTAGTTTCACTTTTGAACAGGCTTCATGTTTCTGTGAAGTAGAAATAGACACACAGAACAAAAACAAACAAATGCAGGGCAGTGTTTTGTTTTTAAAATAAATCTGATTGGTTCTGGAAAGTTTTAGACACACAGTAATGACAGCTCAGACCACCGTGAGAAAGCTCCCAGTACTGTGGTTATAAGGAAACAGACAAGCAGGAAGTGTGGAGAACAGAGCAGGATTACAGCAACTTCAAAGCAAAAACGAACAATAAGACATGAAACCAGTACTGCAGTAGGGTAAAAAAAAAATTCCTTTAGTGATCCTTTAAGGGCCCATGTATGTTGTAGATGAGCATTTATTTTTAAAAATACACATCAAGTGCAGCCGGTCAGCAGATTTCCATTGAATTTAATGGAGTGGTGTAGATGACAGTCCAGAGGACTACATTTGCATTGCTTTGCATTACATTTCTTCTGATGCGTGATGTCCTATTGAGATTCATTTCAGCAGCATTTGATCAGTGCTGATTTTGAATAGGAAGGTCTGTATTTGACAATAATTGCTATCTACATGAGTCTACAAGTACTCCTGATTAGCTAGTTAGGTTTTAGGATATGTGTAAAGCAGACCTGGGTACATTTTGGCCCCAGGGGCATATCCGTCCCATTGGTACAGCAGGAAGGCTCAGCTCTGGTAGGAGAATGCTGCATAGGAGATGTCCCAATGCTTGCCTGCCAGGAAAATCCTACATTTTAGATTATTACCAGAATAGGAATACAGGGTAAATCTTCCAATAAGGACACTAGTACTGCTGACACTGGTGACAACCAGAGAGGCCTCACTTTAGATCAGGGGTCTCCAAACTTTCAAAGTAAAGGGCCAGTTTACTGTCCTTCAGAGTTTAAGAGGGCCAGACAGTGGTCAGTGGAAGTCAAAAAGGTCCCAACGTCAGTGGGAAAAATTAGCACCCCATTGTTTGTTTCGGTAGGAGTAATTGTGCCCCGTCATTGGGTCCCATTGTTGGTGTCATCACTGATGTAATTTCGCCTCGTTGAGAGAAACTGTGCCCCATTGTTGGTGTCATTGAGAGGAATTGTCCCCTATCATTGGTGTAATTGAAAGGAATTGTGCCCCATTTTTAGTGTCATTTTGAGGATTTGTGTCCCATCATTGGTGTCATCGGCCCCATTGTTGGTGTCATTGAGGGAAACTTTGTCCCATTGTTGGCGTCATTGAGAGCAATTGTCCCCTATCATTGGTGTCATTGTAAGGAATTGTGCCCCATTTTTTGTGTCATTATGAGGATTTGTGTCCCATCGTTGGTGTTATTGGGCCCCAATGTTGGTGTCAGTAGGAGAAATTATGACCCATGATTGGTGTAATTGAGAGAAACTGTGCCCCCTTGTTAGTGTCAGTAAGAGAAATTACGCCACATTGTTGGTATCAGTGGATGAAATAGTGCCCCAAGGGCCGGATAAAAGCAAGCAAAGGGCCGCATCTGGCCCCCTCTTATGCAGCATACACACGATCACTTTATGTGATAAAAAAACGGCGTTTTCTGTGAAGTAAAAAACGACATTTTTGAAACTTTACTTTTCAAAGACGATGTTACATACACACCATCGTTTTTTCACAAAAAACGAGGTTACGTTCACCACTCTTTTCCATTGAAGCTCGCTTCATAACTAGCTTCTGGGCATGCGCGGGTTGAAAAACTTTGTTTTAAACATGCATGCATGCTTCAATTTTTTTTTGTCGTTTTTTACAAGACATAAAACAACGTTTTCCCCTACACACAGTCAATGAAATTGACGTTTTTAAAAACGTCATTTTTTTTCATCACATAAAGTGATCGTGTGTATGCGGCATTATGTCTAAGCCACCCTGTGTCCATTAGAGGCACAGGGTGAATGAGGAAATAGGTCTTGGATTACTTAAAATGGGACAGTAATATTTAACCACAATATCCCCCAGGATGTATGTAAAGCCTATTCTTGGTTTTATTGATTCTGAACTCAACATGTTAGCTGAGAGAGTTGATCACATTGGCCTCTGTACAAGGAGGAGACAGGCCAACTGCTACTGGAGCTCCTGCTATTGTGTGAAGGTGTCCTGTGTGTATCTTTATGATAATGTATAATGCACTGTGTGAAGCTCTGTGACAAAAAGTCTGACCTGTAGTTAAATCCTTAATAATAATAACAATGCCCAGGAGGGCACAGATTCATATTGGCTGCTTTAAGGGAGTCGTTAATTAGCTCATGTTAATTTATGTTTCTAGTTACAGGTGTATTGTTAGAGTAATATGAGAAGATGGGGGAACCTCCTCTTTAACTGTATTTAAGACTTGTATTCTTGTTCTAATAAACATTTAATGTTCAGCAAACAAACGAGTATTGTCTTGTTTGTTGTTGATAGCAGTTGGAATATCTGATATCTTTATTCAGACTGGGAGGAAGTCGTATATGACGAAAGCACTCAAGCTGAGTGTGGGACTTTTAGTTACAGTATATCTCCCAATAAAGACCCAGACAGAAAAAAAATAATGCAGGTATTTTAACCATTCATTACTATGCCAAAATATATAAAGAAATACAAGTTTAGCTAAAGCTATGCTTTCTGTATTTTTATCTTTACAGTTTATTTTTCTTTATACTCCTTACATCTAAAAAGTGTAAAAGATACATTTATTAAGCTGCTAAAAACAACAAAAAGGCAATCCACTGAATGTGTAACTGAGAAGGAGGCAAATGATCTTTTACGGATACGGATAATAATAGCTCATATTTTTCACTGCTGTAAAGACAATGGAAATGTGAACAGTGAGTCTTCTGAAGGGCAGATTAGAGCCTGCCAAAGAAAATACATTATGTCAGCAAAATCAACCTGGCTTATTTACCTAAGGCAAGATCTGACTTAAAAATAATATATGATATACAATTAGTAGCGTGATTAGCATTAGTAGAAATTGGCAAAGTTAGTGATTGAGGCTGGCTGAGCTAAATTTTGCATTGCTTGTGTTACTGACACATACCTCCTAACATTTTGAGATTGGAACAAGGGACACCTATTACAAAAGTATGACACCCCTGCCACACCCCCTAAGGCCCTGTACACACGATCAGACATGTCTGATGAGACGGACCGTTTTTATCAGACAACTCTGAACTTGTCTGATGATCTGATGTGCGTACACACCATCGGACCAAAATCCGATCAGACCAGAACGCGGTGACGTAGAATTCAACGGTGTGATGAAAAAATGAAGTTCAATGCTTCCAAGCATGCGTCGACTTGATTCTGAGCATGCGCGGGTTTTTGGTCCGATGATTTTGTGTACTAACCATCGAACCTGTCCGACGGACAGGTTTCCATCGGACAGGTTTTAAAGCATGTTTTAAAACTTTGGTCCGCTGGAAAACGGTCCGATAGGCCGTACACACGATCGAACATGTCCGCTGAAACTGGTCTGCGGACCAGTTTCAGCGGACATGTTCGATCGTGTGTACGCGGCCTTGAAGGATTATTATAAAAAAAAATACAAAATTATACAGAATTATACAAAAAAAAAAACAGATTAGTTAAACCCACAAGTTTTTTTGTTTTATTTTTATCTTTTTACAACTATTATTCATTTATACTGCTTTTGACATTTACAAATGCAGCAATTTAGAAATTGGATGAAAAGTTTAGCACTGGTGAAACACAATTTGAAAGATAAAAAGTGAATTTTATATACAACTATATAGAGCAGCCCAAAATGAGGGACAAATGAGGAGGAAAGAGGGACAGTCCGTCGAAATCAGGAACAATTGGGAGCTATGCTGACAGTGACCGAGGCTAAAGTTGAGTCTTCGATTGCTTATGTTACTAACAGTCCAGCCTGGCACTGGCAAGCTTTTTGTGGTGCTTACTGTGTTACCCCTCAACTCTCTGATTTAGAAGTTGGCACCAGCACATGTCTGTCAGTGCCAGAGCAAGGCTGGACTTTCTGCTGCCCTCAGTCCCTTGCTCTTGCCCTGTTTTACCCCTGGTACACACATATGATGTTCAGTAAATGCGGCAATCACTGTTTTTTGTGATCTGCTGCAGTTTTTTTTTTTGTGTGTCATTAAGATAGCACTGACACCCACTGCAGTTTGCAAGGACAGTGCGATTTGAATGGAGTGCATTAAACATGCTGTACAGGACGCCAGGGTTGGGTCCTGGAGGGACACTACATAGCGCCAATTTTTGGAATCTGGTCCCTTTAAACACAGGTTCAGGAGGTCACCCTGAAGGGGGTGAGAGGTCCCGGATAAGCCCGTCCTCTCTGTCTTCTTTTAATGATATTTGGGGGTCCGGGATTTCGGAGGCTCTGAAGCGACAATTGGGAGGGAAGAGAGCCTCCCCTTCTGACCCCTGGCTTCAGGCACACAAGGGGTTAACCACTTCCAGGAAGTGAGTTAAAAGGAAAGGAAGTACTGACAGAGGGTGGAGTAGTTTGGAAGTGATGCTGTGTCTGCAGGGAAGGACTGGAGGACTTCTTACTAAAACGTATGTGCCTTTCTTTTGGTTGTTTTTGCTGTGCTGAAGAAAGACTTTTCTAATTTATGCTGGAAACAAGCAGGACTTTTGTTGTGACGTTTTTCTGGTGCTGAATAAAGCATTATTTTGTTTTGATCGTCAATAAAGACCCTTTGCTTTACTGACACGGTTTACGCACTTGTCTCGTGGAGCTAAAGAACCCCCAAAGTTCACAACTGGTGTCGAATGCGGGCAAAGTGCATTTGCAGGCGCAAAAAACGTTTAAAAAACTGACATTTCAAGAGACGGTGTACTTATGGCATGTCTTGGGTGAAGTCAGCCCAGACATTACAAACAGCACGCAAAGACATGGAAAAGGTCATTAAGGCTTAAGCGCAAGCCACCGTGACCCAGCAGCAAGCGTCAGCAGACGCCAACCGTCGCCATGAGGAAGCGATGGCTCAGCAGCAGCAGGCCCTGGCACAGGCTATAGCTGCGCAGCAGGAAAACACACGGCTGCTAGCCGCCCAGTTTACAGCCCAGCAGGAATCCACTCAAGCACAGGTGGCTGCCTTGCAGGAGGCAGTACAGCGGATGGCTCAGGGACAAGAGCAATCGGCCGTTGCCGTTAGCAACCCAGTGTCTGTGAGAGCCAGCCATTTCTTGCAAAAACTAACACCCAGCGATGACGTGGAAGCCTTTCTCACCACCTTTGAAAGGATAGCTGAGAGAGAAGGGTGGCCCCGGGACCAACGGCAAGAACACCCAGGCCAGCCACCACCCCGAGGAGAGAAGCCTTGCCAGATGTAGGCGTCCGCAGGTCTACACCGACTGCCATAGAACCACGGAGGTCAGTTCCTGTGCCAAAGATGGGAGATATACAGTGTTGGCGATGTCGGTCCTGGGGGCATACCCGGGCATAGTGCCCGCTCCTGGAGGAGCCTATGGATTGCGGGGCTGCCCGAAGATGCTCTTTTTATGCGTAAAGAGCGTGTGCCACGCATCTTGACCTGGCTTCCGGACAGTTCGAGTGTGAAGTGTGGGTAAACCACCTTCCTGCCAGGGCTCTACTGGACTCTGGTAGCATGGTCACGCTGGTACATGCCAGGATACTTGGAAGGATTGGTCCAGTAACTAAGACCCTACGGGTAGTGTGTATCCATGGGGACACCAAGGAGTACCCCTTGGTCCCAGTAACGGTGTCCTATGGCCAAACCTCGGTTACCCAGGAGGTTGGGGTGGTAAATTGCCTGATACATGATATCATAGTAGGGCAGAGCGAGTGGTCCAGTCCGATCGTATTAGTGCCCAAACCCAATGGTACTCTCCGCTTCTGCAACGACTTTAGAAAACTCAACGAGGTCTCCAAGTTCGATGCATACCCCATGCCACGGGTGGAAGTTTCGCCTCATATCAGACCATGCTCCTCTTACGTGGATGAGACAGAACAAGCACACCAGTGCCAGGGTAACTAGGTGGTTTCTGTCTTTGCAGAAGTTTAACTTTGTGGTGGAGCACAGACCCGGGAGACAGCATCAGAATGCCGATGCCCTCTCCCGAGTCCACTGTATGATGGTGAGTGGTGCCTCCAACACCTCCGCGTTGAGGCAGAGGGGGGGGATATGTACAGGACGCCAGGGTTGGGTCCTGGAGGGACGCTACATAGCACCAATTTTTGGAATCTGGTCCATTTAAACACAGGTTCAGGAGGTCACCCTGAAGGGGGTGAGAGGTCCCGGATAGATAAAATGGATCCAGAGAGGACGGGCTTAAAGTCCTCTGTGTCTTCTTTTAATGATATTTGGGGGTCCGGGATTTCGGAGGCTCTGAAGCGACAATTGGGAGGGAAGAGAGCCTCCCCTTCTGACCCCTGGCTTCAGGCACACAAGGGGTTAACCACTTCCAGGAAGTGAGTTAAAAGGAAAGGAAGTCCTGACAGAGGGTGGAGTAGGTTGGAAGTGATGCTGTGTCTGCAGGGAAGGACTGGAGGACTTCTTATTAAAACGTATGTGCATTTCTTTTGGTTGTTTTTGCTGTGCTGAAGAAAGACTTTTATAATTTATGCTGGAAACAAGCAGGACTTTTGTTGTGACGTTTTTCTGGTGCTGAAGAAAGCATTATTTTGTTTTGCTCGTCAATAAAGACCCTTTGCTTTACTGACACGGTTTACGCACTTGTCTAGCGCAGCTAAAGAACCCCCAAAGTTCACAATGCACAAAGCGAGGGTTTTCCTGTATTTTAGTGTACCAACATGCATATCCTAAGCAGCAGTGTTTTTCTCTGCGAGTGCAGGAATAATTACATCCAGCGTGCAGGACTGAGAATTACATCCAGCATACAGGACTGAAAATTACATCCAGCATACAGGACTGAGAATTACATCCAGCATACAGGACTGAGAATTACATCCAGCATACAGGACTGAGAATTACACCCAACATACAGGACTTAAGGCCGCGTACACACGAGGGGATATGTCCGCTGAAAACGGTCCGATGGACCGTTTCAGCAGACATCTCCGCTCGTGTGTATGGGCTAGCGGACAGATTTGTCCACCCGACAGATTTCAAAGCAAGCTTTGAAATCTATCCTGTGGGAATCTGTCCGCCCGACATGTCTGCTGGTTAGTACACTTACCAGCAGACATGTCGGCTCCCACCGCCGCCGCGTCGCTGCCGAATGGATTCGGCGCATGCGCGGAAGTGTTTTACTTCCTGGTGCGGTGACGTAGCGGTGACGCGGCGGCGTCAACGTCACCGCCGCGTCATCGCCACGTCACCGCGCCGTCCGGCGGCGGGGAATTTGATCCGATGGTGTGTACACGCCATCGGATCAAACTCACGATCGGACATATCCGATGGAAATGGTCCGCGGACCGTTTTCATCGGATATATCCGATCGTGTGTATGGGGCCTAAGAATTACACTCAGCATATAGGACTGAGAATTAAACCCAGCATATAGATTGATAATAACACCCAGCATACAGGACTGAGAACTAAACCCAGCATATAGATTGGTAATTACACCCAGAATACAGGACTGAGAATTAAACCCAGCATATAGATTGATAATTACACCCAGCATACAGGACTGAGAATTAAACCCAGCATATAGATTGATAATTACACCCAGCATACAGGACTGAGAATTACACCCAGCATACAGGACTTTACCCAGCACACAATATACTATTGTGCAACGTGCAGTGTTCATATGTGCTTAATTTTCAATTAATCACAGAATCAAAAAAATAATAATAATTAACTGAAAAATTAACAGCCAATAATACACTGACTTTTCTTTAGGCTAAGTTCCCATGTGAGCTGGTGCGGAAAGTTGGGTAATTGCATACCGTCCTGTATGCTGGGTGTAATTCTCAGTTCTGTACGCTGAGTGTAATTCTCAATCTATGTTGGGTGTAATTCTCAGAATCTGCATGCTGGGTGTAATTCTCAGTATCTGTATGCTGGGTGTAATTCTCAGTATCTGTATGCTGGGTGTAATTCTTAGGCCGCGTACACACGATCAAATCTGTCTGCTGGAAACGGTCTGCTAGACCGTCCCAGCAGACAGATTCGATCGTGTGTACGAGCGAGCCGACGGATTTGGCCACCCGACAGATTTCAAAGCATGCTTTGAAATCTATCGGGTGGGAACCCGTCCACCCGACATGTCTGCTGGTTAGTACACTTACACTGGTTAGTGTTTTACTTCCTGGTGCGGTGATGTGGCGGCGTCAATGTCACCGCCACGTCAGCGCGCCGTCTGCTGGCGGGGATTTTGGTTTGCTCGTGTGTACACACGAGCAAACCAAAATCCAAAGAGACAGATTTGTTCAAATCGGTCGGACAGACCGTTTTGAACAAATCTATTGCCTCGTGTGTACGAGGCCTCAGTCCTGTATGCTGGGTGTCATTCTTAGTCCTGTATGCTGGGTGTCATTCTTAGTCCTGTATTCTGGGTGTAATTCTTAGTCCTGTATTCTGGGTGTAATTCTCTGTATCTGTATGCTGGGTGTAATTCTCAAACCTGTATTCTGGGTGTAATTCTCAGTCCTGCATGTTGGATGTAATCATCGGTATCTTTATGCTGGGTGTAATTCCCAGTCCTGTATGCTGGGTGTAATTCTCAGTATCTATTCATATTCTATATGTATTGACTCTGCACAGTACCACTTTTCTTGTACTGTATGTTCGGTGTAATTCTCATTATCGGTTCGTATTCAGTATCTACTCTGCATAGTACCATTTGTCTTGTCCTGTATGCTTGGTGTAATTCTCAGTATCCGTTCTTATTCTGTATGTATGGACTCTGCACAGTACAACTTATATTTTCCTGTATGCTGGGTTAACAAAAAATCAGTGAGTGTTCTGCATTCCACAAGATGGTGCCCTTTGTACCTTCCCAGTAAGATTGGCTATTAGGCCACGTACACACGATCAGACCCGTCCGATGAGACTGGTCCGACGGACCGTTTTCATCGGACCACGCTGAAGTGGTCTGATGTGCGTACACACCATCAGTCCAAAATCCCATCGTGCCAGAACGCGGTGACGTAGAACACAACGACGTGCTGAAAAAATGAACGACTTAGTAAAACGACAAAAGCGACGAAAAAAGCCGACGCTGACCCGACGCCATACTTAACATGGCATCCGACGGCATCCGACGGCACTGCGTAAGGTTACCCCACATCTTTGCAGGGGTAACCTTACGCGGACGAAAACGACGTAAGCGACGACAGGGCGGCGTAAAAGCGTTCGGGAATCGGCGTATTAGCCTCATTTGCATAGGCAAATGAGAAAACAACGTAAAGGCCACCTAGTGGTCGGAGTTGTCATTACATCTATGATCCGCAAGTGTAATACAATTACACTTGTCGGATCTTCACCCGTATCTATGCCAAAGTGATTCTAAGAATCACTCGCATAGATACCCGGGTAAAAAAACGGCGATACGACGGGGTATCTGAGATACGACGGGGTATCTGAGATACCCCGTCGTAGCGCCTCTGAGAATCTGGCCCATAGTTTTTTCCGGTCTTTATAAATGTATTTTATTTAAAAATAACTTTTACTTAGTACCTGCTACTGAACCCCCCCCCCCCAAAACAAAAAGTGATCTACTGCCCTGTCAGGATATGCATTGCATAACCATTCTCCGGACTGTTTACAACCTGATTCTAAGCTCCAAACTGTCCCTGATTTCGAGGGACTATCCCTGATTTGGAAGAAAGTCTATCTGTCCCTTTTTCCTCATCATTTGTCCCTCATGTTGGTCTGATCTCTATAGTTGTATATAAAATTCACTATTTATCTTTCAAAAAAGTGTTTCACAGTGCTAAACCTTTTATCCAATTTCTATATACTGTAGCTGTATTTACAAATTTCTATAGCCAATATAAAGAAATGATAGTTCTAAAAAGAAAAATACTTGTTAGTTTAACCCAGGGGCCGGCAGACGTTCTAAGCAAAGGGCCAGTTTGCTGTCCTTCAGACTTTAAGCGGTGAGACTATAGCTATCAAAGGGAACAAAATGTCCCGGCATCATTGGGAGTAAACAAGCCTCGTCATCTGGGGTATATACGGGGGTTCTTTGTGGAGGAATACAATGAATAGGCACAAAAGTAATCTGTCTTTTTAGGTGTAGAGCAGCAATCCTCTGTGTGTTATAGGGTGAGCATCCACTGTGGATGCTCACCCTATAACACACAGAGGATTGCTGCTCTACACCTAAAAAGACAGATTACTTTTGTGCCTATTCATTGTATTCCTCCACAAAGAACCCCCGTATATACCCCAGATGACGTTCATGAGAACGAAACGCATCAGAGCGCAACATTGACCTACTGCTTGAATGGTTTTATACGCTTATTATGTTCATCTAAATGCCTTTGAAAACATCCCCATACCTTGATTTTACAACATCGTGGAACCATCGCATGGTCTATCTGTTGCCCTGGAAAAGTCTGTTTGGGAAGACTATAATTATCCCTAGGTTCATCTGACCGGTGCATATACGGTCTATCTTTGTGGTAAGGAGCCAACCTTATTCACTGGGTGTCGTTTGGTGGAAGAAGATTTTATGTTCAATCTCACATATTATGGACTTTAATCACTTTTGAAATTTTCCTTTTTATAATCACACCACTCCTACTTTATTCACAACCTTTTATTTGTTTTCATTTGTTTTAATTTTCACATTTGTCATGATTTTTTTAGCGCTGTACCTATAGTTTTTTGTATTTTCGTGAATTGCTTTGGTTTAAGTAATTGGTACTGGCAGCTTGTTTATTTAACATATTTTTCATTTTTTTACGTTAGCGCAGTGTTTCTCTCCCTTAGGGGGGATTTTTTATGTAAACAAGCCTCAGTCATTGGTGTCAGTGGGAGGAATTGTGCCCCATCATTGCTGTAATTTGAAATAATTCCGCCCCGTCATTGGTGTCATTGGGAGAAGGTGTACCCCATCAATATTGTCATTGGGCCACATTGTTAGTGGCAATGGCAGGAATTGAGCCACATCATTGGCGTTATTGGGAGGAATTGTGTCTCCATCATTGTTATCATTGTGCCCCATTGTTGGTTTTATTGGTAGGAATTGTGCCCATTGTTCATATCATTGGGAGTAGTTGTGCCCCATCATGCGTGGCATTGGGAGGAGTTGTGCCCTATTGTTGGTGGCATTGGGAGGAATTGTGCCCCATTGTTGGTGGCATTGGGAGGAATTGAGCCCCATTATTAGTATCATTGGGAGGAATTGGTGTCAGTAAATAAAATAGTGCCACAAGGGCCATACAAAATCAAACAATGGGCCTTATCCGGTTCCCAGGCCACAGTTTGGAGACAACTGGGCTAACCAATAACTTTTTGTATAATTCTCCTTTAAGGGGTGTGACGAGAGATGTATCCTATGTCTACATTTTTCTAATGGATGTCCCACATTCCCATCTTAAAAAGTTGTGAGGTATGCTGGTTGTTTATGACAGGACTCCATTGGGAGCCTTTTCAGAACTCTGTCTAATGCCGCGTACACACAACCATTTTTCCTGGCCAGTCTCACGTCAGCACACCATGGGTTAATCCCCTCATCCGGTCCACCAGTACCACCTTCTTCTTAGCTAATAAGTAAGGTGCCCCTCCTCCCCAGTCCTTATTCCTTTTTTTTGGTCGGACGACCAGACCACCAGACTCTGACAAAGGAAGAAAAGAGTGAAAAAAACCCTACCGAAACCATCCCACTTAGGTTTAAGCCTCTCCTGGCATTGGAAGGTCCAGAATAATGAAGGTATGTCTCTTTATGACACTGGACGCTCAGGTGCATGAGCTGCGGGCATATCATGGCTTATGGAGCTTACTGTTTTGGGCGAGTGGGCTGTGGTGTTGCTGCTGCTGGGATGCCTGTCTGTACTTCAGGAAAGCTGAGCTCCGTAGGAGCGCGCTGGCTGCCCCCCCGTGCTTTCTGACGAGTGGCGATGACGTCACACAGGGGGCGGTGCTGTGCGTGTCTATAAAAACCTTGGCAGGAGAGAGCTCAGTGTGCTCTGACACTAGCTCTGAACAGGACGCCGCTGGTAAGTCTCCTGAAGGGGAGGTGGAGAGATTGTGTCAGCTGACCTGAATCCTAAGCCTCTGCCTTTCTTCCTTCAACAGCGTTCTGTGTGATTCCCTGTGTAACTGCTGCCACCCTGTGGCCATTTTCATTACTGCAAAAAGGTCAGTCTTATTAATGAAAGGTTTTAAGAATAATATTAGTAATAAAGTGTAGTTTTTTACATATATAGGGTTAGTTGTGTTTATAGTATTCCATTATTTTTGTGGTCAGCCCCTGATTACGGTATACTCTCGTTTATGCAGCATGAGCTCACCACAGCCCCAGAATGCACAAAAATCACCGGAAAGATAAGAGGGGTCGACGGGGGCCACAGTAAAAGGGTGCAAATACCAAGACCTAAAAATGTTTTTCTTGGTTGTCTTTTTAGGAGCAGAAGCCCTAAAACAAGACATACACAGAGAAAAAAGGTCCTGCACCGTTCCAAACCTCCGCAAGCATCTGGGTCTCGGGCAACGCATAAGTCCCATTTCAGCCCAGCTCGCAAACTTAGCCAGCCCAAGACCGTAACAGAACTAAGACACCGCCCAGATGATGGTCTTTGTTGGGCATGTTCAGTGCCTTTCCAACCTGGCAAACTTTTATGCACCGGCTGCATTAGGGACGTCGCTACAGACAGAGAGGCGGAAGCGCAAACTTTCAATACATCATTCGTCACGGCCGTAAAAGAAGCCATAGACTGGGATCAGGATAGTCAGCCGCCTGAAAAAATTAAAAGATTTTTTCCGAGTCGTAAGAGACAAGGGGTCACCTTTCCCCTTTTGCCTGAAATTTGAGAGTGGTTCGAAGACGAATGGGAGAGACTGGAAATGAGGGCGAACGTGCAGAATCGTTTTTTAATGTTACAGTATACCCTTTTAAACCCCCAGAAGCAGCTCTCTGGGATTCCCCGCTGGGCATAGATACGGCCTTACAATGCCTGGCCAGACAAATGGCCTTGCCATTACAGGATTCTACAACATTCAGAGTCCCAATGGACAGGCGTGCGGATACAGACCTGAAAAAGTTTTTTTCCTCCGCTGGTGCAGCATGCCGCCCGGCCATACCCTTAACCTCAGTCTCCAGAGCACTGAAGGTCTGGACCACAAGGATACAAATAGCCCTGAAAACGGGCGTGGAAACAGAGGCAGTCATACAACATTGGAGGAATTTGACCTCGCCGCCGATTTCATAGCAGAGGCCTCTATGAATCTGGTAAAGCTACTTGAAAATATCATGGCATTTGCAGTAACAGCCAAAAGGGCCCTTTGGTTACGTCATTGGGTGGCCGACTGTACTTCAAAACTAAGTCTCTGCAATATCCCGTTTAATGGCAAGGTGCTATTTGGGAAGACCCTGGAAGAGGCTATTAGTCGAGCCACAGGGGGAAAATCGGGTCTGATGCCTCAGAGACCCAAGAGGAGGCAGCAGACCACCCGGCCAGCGCAACCAGATTACAAGAGGACCTATGAGGGCAGGTCATATAGACCAGGACGGGAGTACGCTAGACCATACTGGAGAAACTGTCAGGGCTCTTTTTTGCAGAATGTAAAGTCCAAGGCAGCACAGACCGCGAAAAAACCAGAGAAGTCTTTTTGACGGGTTAACTGCCTATCCTCCCCAGGTGGGCGCCAGATTAACATCCTTTTGGAGGGTATGGGAGGAAATAGTCAAGGACCATTGGGTCCACAAGACCCTGAGATATGGCTACAAAATATCCTTTCAGAAAAAGCCTCCCAATATAGTGGTCCGCACAGATTGGCCGACAGACCGGAAAAAACTAAACTGTTTACAAGAATATTTAACCGGCCTACAGCAAAAGAATGCAATTTCGCCAGTACCCATAAATCAACAGAGAAAAGGGGTATACTCTCCAATCTTTATGGTTGCCAAAGCATCAGGAGATCTCAGACCAGTTCTGGACCTGAGAATTTTAAATCGCTATATAACTCCCAGGACGTTCAAGATGAAATCCGTATTTACGATCATCTCAGTATTGCAACCAGGGTACTGGTTGATATCAGTCGATTTAGCAGATGCATATCTGCATGTCCCAATCAGCGAGATCCACCAAAAATACCTAAGGTTCATGGTAGGAGAAAATCATTTCCAGTTCAAATGTCTACCTTCTGGGATCAGCACAGCTCCTCGAGTATTTTCCAAAATCCTACTTGCTGTTATCGCCGTCATCCGCCTGAAGGGCATAAAATGTTTTCACTACCTAGACGACATACTTGTAGTAGCCCGTTCAAGCAGACAGCTAGTGTCACAACGCGAAGTGGTGCTAGAAATCCTATCAAAGGTTGGCTGGATAATCAACTGGCAGAAGAGCCAGTTAGATCCCTCCCAGGGGATGGAGTATCTGAGACTGATCTTCAATATGGACAGAGGTCTTGTCCTGCTACCCGAGCACAAGAGGGCAGAATTGGTAGCCTGCGTAGGCAGCGTGATGAAGTCACCATCACTGTCAGCGAGGGATTGTATGACTCTGCTCGGGATGTTTACTGCAGCAATCCCAGCCATTCCCTGGGCAAGGTTCCACACAAGGGCGTTCCAGGCAACTTTTTTAAGCCAATGGGATGGCATGTCTCTCCACCAGGAGATTCTCATGCCGAATCGGATTCGACAGAACTTAGCTTGGTGGACGACACCAGAGAATCTGTCACGGTGCATGCCCCTCAGCCCCGGAGACTGTGTTCTGATAACCTTGGATGCCAGTCTCCGGGGCTGGGGTGCTCACTGCCTCAGCAGGCGGGTACAAGGCGTATGGAACAAGTTGGAATCCAGACACTACAACCTTTTGGAGCTGCAAGCAGCGGATTTGGCCCTGCGGGCCTTTGAGAAACTAGTGCAAGGAGCCCGAGTCAAGCTGATGTTAGACAACAAGACGGCAGTAGCATATATAGCCAAACAGGGTGGAACCAAGAGTTTGCCACTATTACAAGTGGCGACCAAGATATTTGTCTGGGTCGAAGCACATCTGGAAGTCCTAACAGCAGCCTACGTTCCAGGCAGCCAGAATTCCATTGCGGATCATCTGAGTCGGGAATTCCCCAACAAAAACGAATGGGCCCTGAACGAGAAGTTCCTGGAGCCAGTCTTTTCCGATTGGGGGACACCCTCAGTGGATCTAATGGCGACCCGAGTCAATGCAAAGACACCCCAATTTGTGTCCAGGTTCCGCTGCGACAAAGGCATGGCCCAAGATGCCTTCTCCATTCCATGGGATTTTCCCCTAGTCTACCTCTTTCCACCGGTGGCCGCTATTGATGAAAATGAACTACAGATGACGTCGGCTCCCCCAATACGTCTACCGCTAAGGAGAGATCTCCTGTGGCAGAGCCAGTGGGTGCATCCCAACCCGGGCAGGTTGCAAGTGATAGACTGGTTGCTGAATCAACCAGACTACAGAAACAAGGCATTTCAGAAGAGGTAATCTCAACATTATTAAAGTTTAGCAAGGCCTCGACCAATGTTACCTACAACAGGATTTGGAAAAAATTCACAAATTTTGCGTTACAATAAAAATTTTCCCCAGTGGATCCGAACGTTGCACAAATGCTGGACTTTTTACAATCTGCACTGAAGGTAGGCTTAGCCTATAGTACAATAAATGTACAAATATCAACGTGCTTCACAGGGCACAGGTGGGCAGACGAACCACTAATAAAACAATTCCTAAATACGGCCATGAAACTAAATCCTCCAAGAAGGTCTCTGTTCCCAGCCTGGGACTTAGGCACGGTGTTAAGGGCTCTTCTTCTACATCCTTTTTTACCGGCAGAATCATGTCCGTTCTGGTTTCTAACAGTCAAGCTAATTTTTCTCACCGCCATAACATCGGCAAGAAGAGTTTCCGAGCTATCAGTCCTATACTGTAAATACCCATATTGCATCGTCCTTCCAGACAGAGTAATCCTAAGGCCGTCACCAATAATGACACCTAAGGTGGTTTCCAAATTTCATCTCAATTGGAAGGCGGTGCTACCTAGCTTCAAACAACCTCCTAGGCAGGAAGAAGAACTAGACCTCAGACCATAGGACATGGTCAATCTTTTTTCGGTTTACCTACACCGTTCTTTACAGGTGCGCAAAACAGATTCCCTCTTTATCTTACCATCTGGTCCTAATAGAGGACAAGCTGCTTTAACAAGAATAATTTCTACCTGGATCACCAAAGTAATAAGGCTCACGTACGAGAAACAGGGGCTGACGCCTCCACAGGAGTTTAGAGCTCATTCTACCAGAGGGGTGGCAGCCTCCTGGGCAGCATCTGCTAAGATACCGGTTGAAGAAATATGCAGGACGGCCAGCTGGAGTTCCTGCAAGACCTTCGCGAGGCATTACAATTTAGACGTGACATTGGCTAATGCGTCTAGTTTTGGAAACGCTGTGGTATCGGCGCCTTTTCAGGCAAAATAAAAAGATTCACTTAAGCAGTATTTACAGTTGTTGTCCGAGTCTTATATACATTTTCCCACCTTAGTTGTGCTAAATTAAATCCCATGGTGTGCTGACGTGAGACTGGCCAGGAAAACTGAAACTTGTTATTAATACCTATGGTAATTTTCCTTTCCTGGCCCGTCCTCACGTCAGCACAGCTTTTGCCTCCCTATAAGCCTGTCGTCCTCCAATTAAGGGAACAAGGACTGGGGAGGAGGGGCCCCCTACTTATTAGCTAAGAAGCAGGTGGTACTGGTGGACCGGAGGAGGTGATTAACCCATGGTGTGCTGACGTGAGGACAGGCCAGGAAAGGAAAATTACTGTAGGTATTAACAATTTTTAGTTTTTACGACGTTTTAAAATGACAACGTGAAAAACAATGTGAAAATTTAGAGCATGCTCTGGAGCCCACACACAATCGTTTTTAATGACATTAAAAATGTTTTTAATTTTTCACATCACAAAAAACGGTCATGTGTATGCGGCATAATGAAGGTTTAAGTGAGCTCTAATCTGGTGCTCGAGGGAAGTAAGCATTGATGAAGTTTTATGGCATCTCTGCTATTCTTCTAGCTTGGACTGTTTTCGTCAGGTTTTAGGGTATCTTTGCATTTTGTTAAATGTGTCTTAAGCTGGTTGTGTTTCATCAAATGTGTGCTTTTCCATGGATGTCTATAACAGACAAGATCAATCTGATGTTTTTCCAACTTGTAGGGGCTCATTATACCTCACTATAGTTACAATAGTTGGAAAGAACCCTTTCGAGTCACCACATTGAAAGCATGTACTTTTTTTTTCTCAGAAATGTCCTTTGTATACTGCATATGTTTCCTTTTGTTTTTTCTCTATACAAGCCTTTTTTTTTTTATGCCTTGCTTGATTAACCACTTCAGCGCCGAAAGGATTTGACACCATAATGACCAGGCCATTTTTTGCGATACGGCACTGCGTCACTTTAACTGACAATTGTGCGGTCACGCGACGCTGTACCCAAACAAAATGTATGTCTTTTTTTACTTCTACTACCGAAGGGGGTGACATTTGCAAGGTAGGGATACATGTAGGAGGCTTGCATTTATATGTACCGGTACATTAATACTGTGCCATTAGTTTATATTGGGTGAGTGGTGGGTTTACATCCACTTTAACCATGTAAGTATAACTTTCTGAGGCATGCCTGTAACATTTTCTAAATTTTTATATGTTTTCTCATTTGTCCCTCTTACATAATGTTTCCCCCCAAAAGGGAGGAGATAATATTCATTTTAGCAATAGTGTTTTTTGTCTTTTTGTCATTTGTCTTCATGCTTTGTGAAGTACGGTATGTAAACTGTCAAATATTAATAATAATAATTGGCACTTGAATCCCTTGGATCTTAAAATATAAATTCCTTATATTTCAAAGCTATTAGTGAGGATTAAGAAGACTCAATACTTTACCTGTAACAAGTAGCTGTAGTCTTTAATTAAACAAGCACATGTAATCCTTCCATTGTATTATGCCAATACATTCACACTGTATATCTGTTTTATTTGGAATACAAGCTCTCACAGTTTGCATCATTGTTTGGCTTGTGGCTGATGTAAAGGCAATTTCATTAAGTTAGTAGGAAAAAAACATTGTTTTATGACACATGTTTATATTCCCTCTATACTGTATGATTTTGTCAATTTTCCAGTTTTCACCTTCCTTTTCTTGTGTTAAAAACAAACCATTTTTACTTCATTTTTGAATGACAGCTACATAGCAACCATGTCTTGAACTTGATCTATCCAGAGGAATAAAGAATTTCACCCTTTTGATTCCTCAGGGCACAGCACTTAAAAATGTCAGCACTTGCACCCAATTCCTCCACTTCAGCCCCGGAAGATTTTACCCCCTTCCTGACCAGAGCACTTTTTACAATTTGGCACTGCATCACTTAACTGACAATTGCGCGGTCATGCAATGTTGTACCCAAACACAATTTGTGTTCTTTTTTTTCCCCACAAATAGAGCTTTCTTATGGTTGTATTTGATCGCTCTGCGTTTTTTATTTTTTGTGCTATAAACAAAAAAGAACAACAATTTTGTAGAAAAACAATATTTTTTCATTTTTGCTATAATAATTTCTTCGTCAGTTTAGGCCAATATATATTCTTTTACATTTTTTGATAAAAAATTGCAAAAAGGATATATTCATTGGTTTGCGCAAAATTTATAGTGTCTACAAATGATGGGAAAGATTTATGGCATTTATATGACTTGTGTTTTTTTTTACTAGTAATGGCTGTGATCTGCGATTTTTAGTGGTACTGCGACATTGCGACGAACAGATCAGATACTTTTGACACATTTTTGGGACCATTGACATTTATACAGTGATCAGTGCTATAAATATGCACTGATTACTGTGTAAATGGCAGGGAAGGGGTTGACACTAAGGGGGAAATCAACATGTTAAATGTGTATTCCCTCAGTGTGTTCTAACTGTATGGGCATAGAACTGACTAGGGGAGGAAACATATCGCTGTTCCTACTTACTAGGAAAAACAATATAGCTCCTCTGCCCTGAAAGCACAGGGATTTGTTTACACACAAAAATCCCCATGCCTGATTCTTGTGCACACGATCGTGACCGCCGTCCATGCGCATCGGGTCCCCCGCACGTGCCCTCTGGCGGCTTTTAAAGGGAACCCGTATATGTACAGGATTTTGTACAGTGGTGCCATTGTACTGCAGTAAATGTGTGTGATCCGGTCGGGAATCAGTTACAAACACTGAACACACCTTCCTCAGTGCCCTTACTGCCCCCTTCCCTCCCTCCCTTGACATTGTGCCCTTCACACTGCAAGAAACATGGCCAAGAAGTTTTGTACTGGGGCATGCAGAATGCGATGGGGAACTGAGAGACTAGTTTCCCATCAAGTCCGCTTTATTTTGGATGAATCCATAGCTGCTGTTCAGTTCAATAATGGCTGAACTAATTTCTCAGTTTTCTCTCAGGCTCCAACCATCCAGTGACAAGTAATTTTCCAGATATGGGCATTGCCCATATTTGGATAATGAAATCACCAGTATCCCTGTCTACAATTAGCTTTTGGTCAGGGAATCTCCCAGCCATCAGTTGAATGAGGACAAGACTATGATATGATGAGATACAGAGTACTGTGTGAGAAGCTGTCACTTACAGTCACTTACAGGATAACTTTCATATTGGTGTACCACTGTATGCGAGCTCAGAGTTGCGTAGGTAATTTTACCAACACTGGCACAAATGCTTGCATGATTTAAGCACAGGTAGTTCTTAAAGTCAGTGGTTCTCAACCTCAGTCCTCAAGTACCCCCAGTGGACCATGTTTTGGGAACTTTCCCTAGACAAAAGAGCTCTTATCAATACCATGTTATTGATATTGGTTTAAAGCAGCTGTACAAAGTAAAGGAAAACCTGAAAACATGACCCATTGGGGGTACTTGAGGACAGAGGTTGAGAACCACTGCTTAACCACTTAAGCTCCGGAAGGATTTGCACCCTTAATGGCCAGGCCATTTTTTGCGATATGGCACTGTGTTGCTTTAACTAACAACTGCGTAGTCGTGCAACGTTTTACCCAAACAAAATTAATGTCTTTTTTTCCCCTACAAATAGAGCTTTCTTTTGGTGGTATTTTATAACCTCTGCGGTTTTTATTTTTTGCACTATAAACATAAACAGAGTGACAAATCTCTGACAGAACCGGGATTTGTGTGTTTACACACACAGATTCCCATTCTGGCTTTGCCAGGTGAGATCATGGGTGCCCGGCGGACATCTGCAAAGGGGACACGTTGTGGGTACGTCTGCCATATCGATTTAAAGAGCCGACATACCATGACAATGATTTGCGCAGCCGTGCCAACCTGCCACAGTACAACTGCAGTGGCTGGTGGGCAAGTAGTTAAAATAATACTAAAGGCTCAATTTTTTTTTCTAATAACAAGCATGTTATACTTACCTGCTCCTTGCAATGGTATTGCACAGAGCGGCCTCAAATCCCCTGTTCTCGGGTGCCCCACCAGCGGAGGCACTCATCGCTCTTGAGCCCCACTCTGTGTATCCTTGAGAGACATGGCTCCTGCTGCTGTGTCTCAGCCAGTGAGAAGACAGAAACCGCTCTTGTGCACATTGTTGGATCTGAATCGGGCTGTGGTATGTATTTAGAATGCATGAAGGTACAAAAACCTTCAGCCTTTGCAACCACTTTACTATTGCCAGATGAGTGCTGTTAGGGCTTATTTAAATTCCCCTGATCATGTCTTTTAATAAGATATATGTAAAAAAATATAAAAAAAACATTTATACTTTCATACTTCTTTCTCTACTTTGATTCTTTTTTTCCCTTTACTTTCCTTTCCTGCCCACCCTATTTTTTTTTTACAACATCAAATAGATAGATGGTTTCAAGATATAATCAATGAAAATGAATCAAACGTTAAATGTTGTTTAAACTGTATCTTTATTATAAATGAATGAATATAATTGAAGTATCTTGAATAAATCCAGTCAGATGGAAATGTAGGATATGTCAAGTTTTATCTGAAATACAGAAAAAATTTGATTATTACACGCACACAAGTAAAGGTTAAACTATGTCTAGGTTCATCAGAAAGCACCAAGCTAAAGAAAATTGGCTTTCTAAAATATCTTAAACATTCTTAATTCTTAACACACTTATGCCCCCTGGTAATGACATTTTATTTGATTTAGGTATAATGTTGGCTGTAAAAAAAAAAACAATAAATATTTATTTTCCATGACGTTACTGTGACTCATGGCAGCAAGGAAGATATGAGGAAGTAAATTGGACTGTAAGAGCAAAATTGTGACACAAGAAAAGTAAATGTACTTCAATTTAACCAAGAAATCTAGAAAAAACACAGAAAATATAACTTAAAAATATTATAAAGGCTTGCTGCTGCATTTTAAATGGTGCAGTAGTCTAATAAAGGAATGTATCTTGTTTGGTCCTTAATGTGGCACCCACCGGGGGATCCTCTGCTTACCTGGCATGCACATTTTATTAACTGCGCTCATGGCCGCTGTTAGGAAGGCTGTACAGGGCCCCATAATTCCTATCGGGCCCACCCAACCTTACTTACACCCCACCCATCCCCAATGGGATGTAGCGAAACATTGGCACTGAGTTTTTCCCCCTCTGCCCAGAAAATGTTAAAATAGTCCCTATGGAGTCTCTCTTGTGTCCTGATGGGGCACAGGGAAATGTAATTAAAAGGGGTTGTAAAGGTAAAAGTTTTTTCACATTAATGCATTAAGGTGAAAAAACTTCCGACTATACCGCCTATACCGGCCCCCCGTTATACTTACCTGACCCCTCAAAAGTCCTGCGCTCAGGCCCGACATCCTTTTCGCCGCTCAGCCTGGCCGTTGATTGGCTAGAGCGGATGGATTGAAAGCAGCGCAGCCATTGGCTAGAGCGCTGCTGTCAATCACATCCAATGACGCGGAGCACAGAGGGGTGGGGTTGAGTGATACAGTGAGTGGCTATGGAGCGCACCCGCAAGGACTCTACACAATGTGAGGGAGCTCGTATGAATGTGTGGAGTTCTTGCGGGGAGGACCAGAGACAGCCGCCGAGGGACCCCAGAAGACGTGGATCGGGGCCACTCTGTGCAAAACGAGCTGCACAGTGGAGGTAATTATAACATGTTTGTTATTAAAAAAAAAAAAAATCTTTACAACCCCTTCAAGCCCTGGTAAGTAAGTAGGAGCAGGGGTGTGGTCTAGTAATGAACAACAAATTTGCCCTGGGCCCCCTTGTTTAGGCCTGGGCCCCGTACAACAGGACCAGTTGTACTACCTTATCAGCAACCCTGACTTTGCTTGCTAAGAAATATCTGCTATTGGGAATTATTTAAATAATGTGTTTCCAAAGTGATCATAGAAGTTTGGCTCCAAAAATTAAAACTCACTTGCTTTACTTTATTAGGACACTGAAATAAGTAAGGTAAGTGTAAGATGATCTATCTGCCTTACATAGATCCATACACTGCCCCTATGCATCTAACATGGAATGATAAAATAATATCTGTATTTATGTTCTACCTCTCCTTATTCTATGTACTCAAAGAACATGACCTACAATCTTACTGACTGGGACAGAATTTTTTTGCTTACTTTTTATTGGTAAGCTGCACACAAATACTCATCCTGATCATTACTTGATCAACAGTTATACTAATATAAGGAAACATGTGTGTGAGTGTGTGTACATATACAGTACATACGATGGGAATGCAAATGCAGCTCAAAGCAGGTCAAGATCAGGTCAGAGGGAGGTTAACTGCAGGCCGGATGTACCTGTCAATGAATTTGAATTGATCTCAAAAGCATCGCAAGCTAATGGACACAACCCCAATGCCTGTTAAAGTTTTTTGTTTGTTTCAAAATAACAAACATGTTACACTTACCTGCTCTGAGTAGTGGTTTGTGCAGACCAGTCCAGATCCTCTTCTTCTCGGGTCCCTCGCCATCACTCCTGGCCCCTCCCTCCTGAGTGCCCCCACAGCAAGCAGCTTGCTATGGGGGCACTCGAGCCAAACTGCAGCTCTATGTATCAATCCAGACTCAAAGCCATGGTTCTGGCCCCACCCCCTCTTTCTCCTCATTGTATCACTAACTTTGATTGACAGCAGCGGGAGCCAATGGCGCTTTACTGCTGTCTCAGCCAATGAGGAGGAAGAGTCACGCACAGCCGAGTCTCTCCTGAAATATCGCTGGATCTAGAGGGGGCTCAGGTAAGTATTAGGGGGCCTGAGAGGTGCTGCTGCACACAGCAGGCTTTTTATCTTAATGCATAGAATGCATTGAGATAAAAAACATTTTGCCTTTACAACCACTTTAACATAGGCCTCTAAATTTATATTATGAACCTGTTCAAGAGTTAACAACTCACAATCGTATTCTAGATGTTAATATGTTTTTAAACTCTCTTAAGAGTACTGTGACTTACAGTAATGAGATTTCTCTTACTGGCGTATTCCTGGTTGGGCTCACAGCTTGTTCTATTTTTATAGAAAATAAATGACATTGAAGAGTTAGTTGAGTATGCAAAGCCCTTATTGTTACAGTAAAACCTTGGATTGCGAGCATAATTCGCTCCAGAAAAATGCTTGTAATCCAAAGCACTTGAATATCAAAGCAAATTTCTCCATAAGAAATATTGTAAACTCAAATGATTAGTTCCACAACCATTTTTTTCATAGGTCCTTCAGTGTATAGTCCATATAAAAAGATTATAGCAATGTGACCAGGTTGTGTAATAATAAAATGTCCATCCACAAATGACAGCCTCTACAAGGGGAATAGAAGCAAAATCCAGCAGGAACTACAGAGTATAAAAGAGAAAAGAGGCGCCTCCAAGCGTAGCAATATGTTGCAAAATGTTGTACCTTCATTAACTGTAACCATATTGTTACACTTAGAGATGTCTCTCTTCTCTTTTATACTCAGTTGTGAAATAACACTACTCTTATATCAATACATCGCTTGTATATCAAGTCACAAGTGATTTAAAAATGTTGCTTGTCTTGCAAAACGCTTTCAAACCAAGTTACTCTCAAACCAAGGTTTTACTGCATTTATAAATTAAATAAGGTTTTTTAGGCTATACGTACCACAACATGATCGATTGTCTGACGAACTGATTCCTAAATTTGGAGGGAAGTATGCTAATTACTTTCTCATATATTTCAACAAAACATGTATTTGCCATATACGACAGTGTGTTAAATATATATATATATATATATATATATGTGTATGTGTATGTATGTATGTATGTATGTATGTATATATATATATATATATATATATATATATATATATATATATATATATATATATATATATATATATATATATATACACACACACACACACAGTTGTGCTCATAAGTTTATAAACCCTGGCAGAATTTATGATTTCTTGCCCATTTTTCAGGGAATATGAATGATAACACAAAATGTTTTCTTTCACTAATGATTAGTGTTTGGCTGAAGCCATTTATTATCAATCACTGAGTTTACTCTTTTTAAATCATAATGGCAACAGAAACTACCCAAATGACCCTGATCAAAAGTTTACATACCCCAGTTCTTAATACCCTGTATTTCCCCCTTTAACATCAATGACAGATTGAAGTATTTTGTTGTATTTGTGGATGAGGCTCTTTATCTTATCAGATGGTAAAGCTGCCCATTCCTCTTGGCAAAAAGCCTCCAGTTCTTGTAAATTCTTAGGCTGTCTTGCATGAACTGCACATTTGAGAACTCCCCAGATTTTCTCAATGATATTGAGGTCAAGAGACTGAGATGGCCAATCCAGAGCCTTCACTTTATTCTGCTGTAGCCAACGACAGGTCAACTTGGCCTTGTTTTTTGGATCATTGTCATGGTGGAATGTCCAAGTACATCCCATGCGCAGCTTCCTGGCTGATGAATGCAAATGTTCCTCCAATATTTTTTGATAACATACTGCATTCATCTTGCCATCAATTCTGACCAATTTTCCTGTGCCTTTTGTAGCTCACACATCCCCAAAACATCAGTGATCCACCTCCGTGTTTCACACTAAGAATGGTGTACCTTTCATCATAGGCCTTGTTGACTTCTCTCCAAATGTAGTGTTTATGGTTGTGGCCAAAAAGCTAAATTTTGGTCTCATCACTTCTAATTACTTTGTGTCAGAAGGTTTGGGGCTTGTCTCTGTGCTGTTTGGTGTATCGTAAGCAGGATACTTTGTGGCATTCACATAGTAATGGCTTTCTTATGACAACTCAACCATGCAGCACATCTTTCTTCAAGTGCCTCCTTATTGTGCATCTTGAAACAGCCACACCACATGTTTTCAGAGTTCTGTATTTCACCTGAAGTTATTTGTGGGTTTTTCTTTGCATCCCGAACAATTTTCCTGCTAGTTGTGGCTGAAATTTTAGTTGGTCTACTTGACCATTGTTAGGTTTCAACAGAACCCCTAATTTTCCACTTCTTGATTAGAGTTTGAACACTGCTGATTGCCATTTTAAATTGCTTTGATATCTTTTTATATTCCATTCCTGTTTTATACAGTTCAACTACCTTTGACAACTCTTTTACTTTCCCCATGACTCAGAATTCACAAATGTCAGTGCAGCACTGGATGAAAAATGCAAGGGTCTGTCAGGAGTCCAGAAACTCATTGACCTTTTATACACACACACTAATTACAAGCAAACAGATCGCAGGTGAGGATGGTTACCTTAAATAGCCATTCAAACCCATTTGTGTCAACTTGTGTGCATGTTATCAGACCAAAATCACCAGGGTATGTAAACTTTTGATCAGGGTCATTTGGGTAGTTTCTGTTGCCATTGTGATTTAAAAAGAGTAAACACAGGTGATTGATAATTAATGGCTTCAGTCAAACACTAACCATGAGTGAAAGAAAGGTTTTTGAGTTATTCATATTCTCTGAAAAATGGCCAAGAAATCATAAATTCTGCCAGGGTATATAAACTTATGAGCACAACTGTATATGTATGTGTGTGTGTGTGTGTATATAAAAAATATATTTATTTTATATTTTATATTGTGTATTTATATCTTTACTTACCAAAATACCTTTAAGTTTTGCCAGTAGGTGTTCCTAAAAAGTCACAATAATATTACCATTATATTTTATACATTTGCAAACATAGTCTATGTACAGGTGTTTAATCATTTGAAGTATGAATAATACTTTGGAGTTCATTTGTTTGACCCAGAATAAGGGAATCACAGATTCTCTTTCTGGTGGTGACATTAGGGTGCCATTAGGGTACTGACAAGCCTAAGGCAAGCCTAAGTCATCCACTGAAATGATGTTGTGTTCTCCAAGCTGTTTTAGCTTGGCCTGTTCGAAACTCTTGTTTATTAAAGTTAATAAGTCTTCTTCAAAACTGCACCTAAATGTGCCAGATTATCTGTTAATGTGGAGCCTGTACTGTGAGTGTCTCATAGGTATTTCTAGGAAAGAGGGGAAAGACAGAATAGTAGAAGACATTGTAGACAACTGATGTGTAAATAGAGACATTGGGAGGAATTAACAAAAAGTAATCCAAACATCAAGGTTGCGGCACTCTCCTAAGTATAAAAAATGGAGTAGATGCTTCTCCGAATTAAAGGAGAAATATAGCCAAAGCTATTTTGGCTATATTTCTCCTGTAGGTAAGTGGGGTGCAATTTGTTCTGCACATCTGTGACTCGTTTTCAGCTGACAGCAGGCTAAAATCTGCTGTGGGCTGACATCACTTAGCCGGCACCTGGCTTAGCTTCTCAGTGAAACACTTAGGCCCTGTACACATGATCAGACATGTCCGAGGAAACATGTCCGACGGACTGTTTTCATTGGACAAGGCTGAATTGTCTGTTGGTCTGATGTGCGTACACACAGTCGGACCAAAATCCCCTCGGACCAGAACGCGGTGACGTAGAACACAACGACGTGATGAAAAAACGAAGTTCAATGCTTCCAAGCATGCGTCAACTTGATTCTGCGCATGCGGGGGGATTTTGGTCCGATGGTTTGTGTACTATCCATCGAACATGTCCGACGGACAGGTTTCCAGCGGACATGTTTTCAAACATGTTTGGAAATTTTTGTCTGCTGGAAAACGGTCCGATAGGACGTACACACGATTGAACATGTCTGCTGAAACTGGTCTGCGGAGACTGGTCTGAGGCCGCGTACACACGGCAGAGACCCTCGACGGGCAGAACACATCATTCCGCCCGCCGAGGCTCTCTGCCGGCCGTCGAAATCGGCGACCCGCCCGTCGGGAATGGCAACCAGCCATTCATTCAGGCGGGCCGTCGAGGAAATAGAGAGCGTGCTCTCTATTTCGGCTCGACGGGCTTCCCGACGGGAAGCTCGCCGAGACCGTACACACTGCCGAGGTCCTCGCTGGAATGTGCATTCCAGCGAGGTTCTCGCTGATTTTCAGCGAGAACCTCGGCCGTGTGTACGGCACCTAAGAGTATGTGCCAGAAAACTGGTAAAAAAAACTGCGGAAACTGGTCTAAGAGTATGTGCCAGCAACTCCCATCCCCTCCACAGCCCAGCACTGGAGGATCAGAGCATGGACTGACAGTCATGGCTCTCTGCTCAGAGCAGAGGGGGAGAACTGAGCGATCAGCAGTGTTTGATCACTCATTTATTATTGCAGAGCCATCGAGGGATGCTGCATCCACCTAGGTGAGTGAGAAATTGTTGTTTTTATTTTTTCAAAGGCCCATACTTCTCTTTTAACAAAAGAGCACAAAGAATTTCAAAGAAAGTGAGAAAAGACAGAATGGGTGAAGACAAAACATCTGTAAATAGAGACATTGGGAGGAAATAACAAAGACTGATGCAAACTTCATTGTTGCATCACTCTGCTAAATAAAAAACATAGAGCAGATGCTTCTTCTATTTAACAAAAGGGGCACAAGCCCTCTTGGTAATTAGGAGTGGTCAGTTCTTTGTTCTGCCATGCCTGACACAGCACAGAGAACAGGAGAGCTGGAGCTCAAATCTCTCAGCCACATCCCCGGCTCCCCCCAGTCAGCCCAGAATGTCAGCTTTAAACATAATATAGTTACTGCATGAGCAGAGAGAATAATGCAAAAGCTTAAAGAAAGTAAAAAAGAAAAAGAGATCTATTATATATACATTTTTCACATGCATACCAATTTCACCTGACAATAGATTTAACATTAGCTGTCTACCTACCAGTGTCCCACATGCAACTTCCATAACTCTTGTGGTAATTGGCAGTCCATTCTACAATACAACAATAAAGTGTTAAGTATTAAACAGAATAAATAACCATGTACATTTCTTCTACATGATTCATAAATAAATCATAGCATTATTTAATAGTTTTTCAAATGTAGACCATGAAATAAATATATTACTTCCTGAGTGACAATATTTTTATGTATCTTAGCTGTTAGAAACCTACTGAAATCAGACTTTAACTTTTACGTCATGGTATGCAATGTGTAATACTGAATGCAATATTGAATATACAGTATCTAACATTAAAATGACTTGCCAGTCATCAGTAATATACTGTAAGCATGATCATTGGAAGGGTGTGAATGTATATATCGATCATAAAGTTCCTCTGTGCCCACACTATGGACAAGTATTTTTCATGGATGGACTGGCCAAGCATGTCTCCAGACCTAAACCCTATTGAGCATCTGTGGGGCACCCTCAAACGAAAGGTAGAGTAGCGGAAGGTCTCTAACATTCACCAGCTCTGTGATGTCATTGAGGAGTGGAAGAGGACACCAGTGGTAACCTGTAAAGCTCCGATGAACTCCATGCCCAAGAAGGTTAAGGCAGTGCTGGAAAATAATGGTGGCCACAAAAAATATTGACACTTTGCGCCCAACAGGGACATTTTCACTTATGGGTGTACTTACTTGTGTTGCCAGCAGTTTAGAGATTATTGGATGTGTGTTGAGTTATTTTGGGGGACAGCAAATATATACTGTGTAATACAAGCTATACACTCACTACTTTACATTGTAGCAACATTTTATTTCTTCAGTGTTGTCACATAAAAAGATAGAACAAAATGTTTACAAATATGTGAGGCATGTGCTCACTTTTGTGCGATACTGTAAATATAAAAAATACTTTAATGTCCATACTCTGGGCACAGAGGCACTTTATGATCGATATATACATTCACACCCTTCCAATGATAATGCTTACAGTATATTACCGATGATGACTGGCAAGTAACTTTAGGCAATAAAGAGGAACTCAACCCTCCTATCCTTTACAGCTATGCAAGATGCAATCTTAGCTTCTGTTTCACCTGCAACTGCCTTGGTGCTGCACATATACACTGGCAACCCAGGCAGTTATCACTAGAGGCATGCTTTAAATGTAATTGTTTTGAAAAATGGTTAAACAAGTAGGTTTAGTTCTTAACCTCCGTAACCATATTTTAAACTGTAAATTATTTAAATCATTCTTTCACTTACCAGAATGTCAAAAACTACCAAGGCCACTTTGTCAGCAATGACTTCAACTTTATCCATAGTAGTTACCTGTAACACAAATCAAGTAATGATGCAAAATGTAGTTTGCTACGTTTGTAAGAATTCTAATACTGCATTATTTCATGTTCTTTTTTCTTTGCTACACTTATTGATATTGCACAAATTGATAAAATACATTTTATTTTACAAAAAAATATTTTGAAAATGTTTAAAGCAGAACTCTAGGCTGCAAGTGACATCACATATTTGTATATTAAAGATGCTAATACATATGAAATCAACTTTCTCATTCGGCTGCAAATAAAGTAAAACAATTCTGGGATGCTATAGCTCTAATTTATAAAAATCATCTTCAGCCAAACAAATATGTGGTCTCAGATATAAAACATCCACTCTTTCGGCACCACTATATAAAACTACAATTTCCGTAATGCAATAGGAAATGTAGATTAACTAGGTTGCTAAGGTGGGTAAGAGGTGTGTGTGTGAGGGGGTGACAACTGAAGGCGCACATAGAGGGTTGTGACAAACCATAACTTATGTGCAGATTTTTAAAGAAACATATACTTGCCACATGTGCGCCCAAAAGATCATCCATGGTACAGCCAACTTCATTCTAAATGTAAAAATGAAAATGCATGAGCAAATATTTTAGTTCCTGATTTCTATATTCCTATGCATCAGCATAAGCAAGTTGCATTATATATATATATATATATATATATATATATATATATATTTATATATATTTTGTGACATACCAGAACCACTTTCAGCTCATCCAGAAAGGTAACATATAAAGCCTGGTTTTGAGTTTCCTAAAAATAAAAAATAAATACATCCAAAGTTTATCATATTTAAATTTTAAAATAGTTAAAAATATGTTGAAAACTAAGCTAACCTAACAGAACCTAAAACCAAAATGAAAAGGTAATATAAAGCTAACAAAACTAAAATCATGGTATAAAATGTTGAGTGCAGCCTTCATGCTCACACTAGACAAGATGGAGAAAAAAGGAAACCCTGTGACAAAAATCTCTAATTACAAAAAAACATACCACTTGGGTATTTTGGAAAGTGAAAGATAGGATGTAGGAAAACCGACTGTGATTCATTTGTTTAGGCTCAAGTTTATATCCTTTGGTATGTGTACCAGTTGTCATTGGTTGGAAAATAAGCAACATTTTAGTTATCTGCTTAAAAACAATAATGTGGTGAGAATTTCCAGAGGCAAAATGAAGCACACGTGAGTTTCTAATTCAGAGAGGAGGGAGCAGAAACCAGATGCTTTCAGCACCACTATTCTATTTTTTGGGATGGGGGTGACAGTAGGGAATGGACAGGATGTCAAAATCTGTGCAATAACTAAGGCCAATTCGCCTCTGTGCTGGAGGAACTGTGGAGAGGTAGGTAATATTATGCATATCTTCTGGAAATGCAAGCATTTGACTAGCTTTTGGCATAGCTTATTCAGATATATCTCTTCAATTACGGGTGTTTTTACTCGACCAAGCCCGGAGATGGCCCTATTGAACTTAAATATAGACTCATTCCCCCCTCAGTTCCGTACTGTAGTCACTCATCTATTTTAGCTGCAAGATCACTCATAACTAAAAATTGGAAATCTGACTTGGTACCAAATTTGTCGCACACGCTTGCAATCACACATAACTATGTTTATGAATCTTTGATAGCTACCAAAGGAGCCCTCAGGAAGAGCTTTGATTGAAAGTAGAAAATTTGGATAGAGAGACGCAGGTGATAGGTTAACCTTGGTTCTCTGATTACTTAATGATTACTTTTTCTCACAGTAAGATTCTCTCAGCTTATCCCAGTAAAGCTTAGTTTTGCTTTGTAAATGTCAATCTCAATCTCCCCCTCCTATCTTTACCCCCCTCAAGGTGTCATATTTATTTTGAGTTTCTCTTTATCTTTGTTATAAGTTGAACTTAATTTCTACCATACAGTATTGTCTGTATGTGTTGGGGGTTGCTAGGTCTAAAGTAGAGGTGTCTATGATTACTCTGCTGGTCCTTTTAATGTTATTCTACATTTTAAATATTTCTGCTTTTTGTGGTAGACATGTGCCTTTTACACCCATATACAACCCTCCCATGTTGACATTTTGACATGTTGATTTATGTATTTTTCTTGTCTATGTAAATTGAAAACTTCAATAAAAATTTAATACAAAAAATAAATAAATAAAATATGTGCAGTAACTCATTCCCCTTGGGGGCAATTGGCTGATGAGTATCTGCATGGGACACCCACCGATAATCAACCAATCTGGGGGAAGAGGCCTAGATGAGGCAACTGTCACCTCTTGTATATTACTAACTTATGTTTTATTTTTCAAATGCTGGCTTTTATTAAGTAATACATATTCTAACAACATTAAGAAACATTGGCTTCAATAGCTAACATGTAAAATATGTAATGTTTCAGATGACTTAAGCAAGAACAATGAAGCCCTGTTACCTTTGCTTGCTGATATTTGCAGAGAAGGTTCCCAAGCTTCACAACAAGGGTAGGAGCACCATTCTAAAAGAGATATGATAGGCAGTATAAATAGTTACTTACTATATCGTTTTAAAGTGTAACTGTTTACTTATGGTGTAGTTTGCTGTGCACCATGGATCTCATGTCAATGTTACACTGAGTGGAAGTGTGGGTCCCATTCTGACAAGTTTCTGTAGAAACTCTGCACTATTCAGGGACAGGTAGTTATAAGACTGGGAAACTGGGGTCACAGCAGGCTAGATTATAAGTACACTTTAACTCCTGAACTGCTTATTATGCTTTTTCATGTAAAAAGACAAAGACTTGAATGATAAATGGCAATGCTGGATCTAGGATATGCATGGTTTAAAGCAGTAAACTCTAAATACATAAAATTTATTATATTGCAGCTTACTAATTTTTTGATGGGGTGGCTGAATTGTTTTCTTTCTTAGGCTTTCTTCTGTTTTCATCTGGTGATCCAGCCAGCAAGACTGTTGTTTTTCAAAAGCACAAGCTCTCTAGCAGAATGTATCAGTTTACATGAATGAGACAAACCACTTAACACTGGCAGGGGTGATTAACTGCATAAGGACCAGCCACCGCCGTTATACATCGGTATTTTGACGTTAAGTACCGTTGGCAAGGCAGCTAGCTGCCATAACCCCGGTATTTTTAAAAAACGGTGGACTGTCCTCCTTACGATAAAAGTGGTCTCTGTGGCTGATTCACAGAGATCACTTTTATCGGGGGCAGGAAAAGACCCCCCTCCATCCACACTCTGGTTGTCTCCGCTGCTTACCGAAGCTATCGTTAGCGGGGGAGACTCCTCTCCCCTCACTGCCTGGATGCCGAGTGAGGGAATGATGGCCCCCGCTCGGCTCCATAGCATTGGAGGGCAGAAGCAACATCAAATGTCACTTCTGCCCAATGCTCTTAAATTACATGTTTTATTTATTTTTTGCAATTTACTTTGCACTTTTTTTTTTTAATTGAGATCTGAGGTCTCTTTGACCCCTCAGATCTCACATTTAAGATGTCCTGCAATGCTTTTTTTTCTATATATTGCAAGGTAATAGGAATAAAAGTGACCCCAATTTTTTTTATTAAAAGGACAGTGTCAAAAAAAAAGTAAAACAAAAAAAATATACAAATGATAGTGCACCGTCCCGCCAAGCTCGTACGCAGAAGTGAAGGCATATGTAAGTCGCGTAAACATATGAAGACGGTGTTCAAACCACACATGTGAGGTATCACTGCAATCATTAGAGTGATAATTCTAACCCTGACCTCCTCTGTAACACAAAACTGGTAACCTGTAGACATTTTTAAATGTTGCCTATAGGGATTTGTAAGGGTAAATGTTTTGTCGCCATTCCACGAGCGGGCACAATTTTAAAGCAAGACAGGTTGGGTATCAATTTACTCGGCGTAACATTATCTTTCATATTATAAAAAAATTGGGCTAACTTTAATGTTTTATTTTTTAACTCAAAAAAGTGTATTTTTTCCAAAAAAGTGCATTTGTAAGACCGTTGCACAAATACAGTGTGACATAAAGTATTGCAACGGCCGACATTTTATTCTCTAGGGCGTCTGAAAAAAATATACAATGTTTGGGAGTTCTATGTAGATTTCTAGCAAAAAAAATACTTATTTGTAAACACAAAGTCTGGAAAATAGGCTCAGTCCTTAAGTGGTCAAAATTATCAGCTTTTATTATCGATGCAAAATCTTTATCCCATAAGGTAAAAACTGTTTGCTGTAATTGATTATAAAGTGTGAGCTGGAGTTTGGCTTCAGTATACCTAAATCTGGTAGTACGGTAGATGTAACACTCTGATCCCCCTAGATTTACAGTGCTGCTGTGCAAAGGTGCCCTGTGCTCCTTCACTCAGAGTGGAAGCACTCTTGTACAGGAAGGAGGTGTGCTGCTGGCCAGATCACCTGGTGAAAAAAAAACAACTGAAGCAGCCACCACATTTAATAATTGTTAAGCTGCAATATAATACATTTTTTTTGTGTTGGGCTTAATGCTTTAAATTTGTTGCTAAATATATTTCAATAAAGGTGAGTGAAAGTTGAATTATTGAAACTGAAAGGATAGGTGTATAAAGACAGACCTATATTAAGGCCAAATACTAAACGTAAGAGGATAGTTTGTATGTTGAATATAAGCGGTACATACTTCCACCAAGCCGGTAAGGCAGTTGACTGGAATGGTGGCCGAAGAGGCATCTAAATATAAACACAACAGATCAAATTTAATGTTAGTTCCTTTTAATTATTGACTGATTTTTAATTTATGAAGTGATATAAAATATTATATTATAATAGTAAATATGCCACTTTCATTTATTTGTCCTCTACTTTGTTTTCTACTTAGTCAACATTTTTACTCTGATAATTCAGTCTTTATCTGGAAACTATGAATTTTGTGACTGTCCTCTCTTGAAAATATTTTTTTTTGCCCACAAAACATTTGTAATTTTCGTCCTACCAATTCTCCTGTCAAAGTCTCATGCCTTGTACACACAATCACTTTTCCCGGCGGTAAAAAGTCCACCAGGAAAACCAAGGGGAAAACCGAGAACCTGGCAGGAAAACTGCTGTGAGAGCTTTGGTCGGGAAACTCGGCCATAAAAAAAATACCGGATTAAATGCCGGGATTCCCGGGAGGATAAAAGAAAACGTGTTCTCATTTTCCCGCCAGTTTTCCTGTCGGGAAAACTGCGATGGAGCATACACAGGGCTGGGATTCCCGGCCAAAAGCTCTCATGGACGTTTTCCTACCAAGAAAAATGGTCATGTGTACGAGGCATCACTCATCCTTCTCCATGCTTTATTGTAAAAAATGTGAGATATGAAACGGCCCGGAAAGTCAAGGAGATATCCAACACTGATGTTGACTACTGATGTAAGAAGCTGGTGGTTATTTAAAACTGCCAGCATCCACCAAATCTACAATCTTTAGTTTTGGGCATGGTAGAAACCTTTTAAATCTGATTTTCTTAACCAGTGCTACATATACAATTATGAAAATTTAAAAAAGTCTAAGTAGTAGTTTTGGGGATGCTTGAGTTAATCGGACAGACACAAGAAGTACATTGGGAAATATCTACTGTTACAAAAAAAAAAAAAAAACAGTAAATTATATAATTAATTTGATGAATTTTACTATAGATGAATATTTATAACAAAGCTGGTTGTTATTTACCAAAGTAGCAGCTGAAGGCCAACAGAAGGAATCCACATGCAATCTTCATGATTTCGCTTTTGAGTTTGAAGCCTTGAACCAGAATACTCAATTCAAGATGTGGAACTGATTTTGCCTCATTTATTATATATCTATATATATGTATAATGTGTCCTTCAAAACACAATGACACTTGGAATACAACAGTTATCTCTGGTTTACAGTAACTTAGTAAAACAGTGCCCACGCAAATTGTGTTTATTGTTTGTTGTCCCATTAATTATCTGAACTGTTGTGGTTTAATATTAGCTATGCCGTGTTTTCAGTTTACTCAAGCTATGGATAATTTATTTTATCTTTATTGACATTTCCATATCGCCTATCTCCGGCAGAACTTCAATCATTTAAGAGAAAAAATCCGGTTTGCTTATGTAAACAGGAGTAAACGGAAAAGAAGGTGTTGCCAAATGTAACAAATAATTTTCTCACCTAAAGTGACACTAAAATCTGCTTCAGAAAAAAATACTATTCAAGTGTGTATTCTTTAACTCAAAACAATGCCACCTATTGCTTTCAGGTTGCTTTACATTTTCCAGTTTCTCATCTTATACAGCACAGGACACAGGACTAGGCTTCCAATCCACTATTCCACCAGAAAAATAGCAAGTTGCTGCAATACTGTTGACATATTTTACAGTGACACAACAACAGGAACAATGTCAGCACAGGGGTTATAGCAGCTCCTGTATCTGGACATGAACAACCCCATCTATTCCTTATTCAATAACCATAAGTGCCCCACTATGGATGCCCTTATCTAGCAGTAGTGGATCACAGCCACATTGGAGCTGGGGCAAAGGGCCCAACAATAAAAAATATATATATATATATGTATGTGTGTGTGTGTGTGTATATATATATATATATATATGTATATATATATATCATTCAAATTTTTAATTTTGACAACAAAAAGTCATTACAGTATAGTAAACAATAAGGCCGCGTACACACGATCGGACATGTCCGATGAAACTGGTCTGCAGACCTGTTTCATCGGACCAGTTCGATGGTGTGACCGTTTTCCATCGGACCAAAGTTTTAAAACATGCTTTAAAACCTGTCTGATGGAACATGCCCGTCGGACAGGTTCGATGGTTAGTACACAAAAGCATCGGACCAAAAACCTGTGCATGCTTGGAAGCATTGAACTTTGTTTTTTCATCACGTCGTGTTCTACGTCACCGCGTTCTGGTCTGATCGGATTTTGGCACATCAGACCATCAGACAAGTTCAGAGTTGTCTGATGAAAACGATCCTTCGGACAAGTCTCATTTACAATTGATTCACAGAAAGTTAGATACCGTATTTATCGGGGTATTGCACGCTCTGGCGTATAGCGTGCACCCCTGATGTGGACCTGTAAATTTTTTTTAGTACTTACCGTTTTGGTGTCTTGCGTGACGTCCATCGTCCGGTCCGGTGTCCGTCATCGGCTTCTGTGGTGTCCTCTCGGCTTCTCCAGTGCTCCGGCGAGTCGGTTCCCCGCTTCTCGCGCTCAGTTTAAACGCCTCCGCCGACATATACCGAGTGCAGTACACTTGGGTACATTCGGCCAGGCTCGGCTTCGCTCGTGCTCATGCTCTGTGATGTTTATGCGAGAGCACGAGCAAAGCCGAGCCTGGCCGAATGTACCTGAGTATACTGCACTCGGTATATGTCGGCGGCTCAGTTCAAACTGAGCGCGGGAAGCGGCTATCGGCGTATATCGCGCACCCATGATTTTCACCTTATTTTAAGGGGGAAAAAGTGCGCAGTATACGCAGATAAATACGGTAATATTATTATAGATTCTTAGATGTGTTATCACCACAGTAATAAAAAACAAACAGTGTATACAAAATAATGTATAAATATATGACTTTGGCATAGTCAAACCTATTAACCAATAAATAAATGTCATATTAATTTGAAATAAAGAATATCTGACCCCAAATAAAGCAGGACGATGGGAAAGACCACCACTCCCTCCGCCACCCCTAAAGGGAACTCACTGTGACTGGGGAGATGTAAGTGCCCCCCTCCCAGCCCACCTGTCTCCACTAAGAATCGTCATCGGAGACTTATGGGGAAATATCATCAAAGTCTTCAACTATCTATATAAAGATAATTACATATGATGTCTCTGATCTTAAATCAGCCTCCTAGGAATTGCACCTGGTGTACACTCCACACATCACACATACAGTATAAGCTTACCAGAATGTAGGTGCCTCTTGGTGTATAAAGAACCAAATACAGAAAGGTACATTGGGACTTTAAGGGCAACTCAAATATGCAGATTGTGTGTATAATAAAATATTATGTTTTATTAATTTACAAAGATAAAAAAAATCGGTGCATACATCCCCTAGAGAAACATGTCAAAACATATTAAAATATGACTGTAAGTAGAGCTAGATGTTGTAGTGATAATCTCTTCTCACAGTGCCCAATGCATTTTCAGGAGCAGACTTGATTCCTTGCTTCAGGGCCATTTCCATAGAGAAGATCATTCCTTTACAACACTCTATAACAGAGCACAACACATATTAGAAACAATGAAACAGGGATATACAATAAAGATGTTAGTAGAAGTAAACAATGACATACCAACATAACAGCCCACACCAAACTTATCATAGATAAAACTAGCAAAAGTTCTGTTGGCACCAGAGTCACAGTGGTCTCCCACAATAGTGTCTCCCTGACAGGGGCACCGAGGCCTCAGATATTCCTCACAAAGATCCCAGAGATTACCTCAAGTACTGGCTATGACTTCACAAGTAAAATGCCAGCTGTTGAAGGTCGAGGCAAGGACTGTCTGAACCCGGGTCCCACCGCGATCCATTAACAATGATGAGTGGTGAGGTACAGGCATACCTGCGTAACCTTGCGATATTCATGCTTTTAAATTTGATTTTCTTGTCAGTGTACATCTGAAAGGTGTGACTGTTTTAATAAATTGTTATACAGTATTACACTATGTGCACCTTTCTTTTTTACTCTGAGTAATATCCAGATGGAATGGTGATCATGCAGCTCCAGTAAGGATTTCTCTACAAGCATTGATTGATCACCTGTATGATGAGTGTGATACTATAAAGGAAAGAGGATTCACTGGGTGCGGTGACAGGAGCCAAGGATCTATTCAGATGTGTTTTTAAGAAAAGACAAACATTTGATGGACTTTATTAACTAACCACTTTGGATTAAATAAAGGCACATTGGGTTTATATTCACAGCCCATACAGCGCTGCTAATGTTGTAGAATATTCTATGTAATGATTTTAGAGTTATTTTAGAACATATTGGTTTTAAATTGTATAGTTATAGTAGCTGCTTGATGTGTATTTAAGATATTAGAAATACCAAGTATATCTATAAGCACTGAGAGAGAGTATTATTTTTAACTGAGGTTGATTGATCCACTTGCTTTTTTTATTAGTTTTAGTAAAAAAAAAAGGCTTTTATGCATTGGCTTTTGAAGGTGAGAACTCATTTGGGGAATCCATTGATTAGTTAATCAGGGAAGTCACTAGGGAAATGTGCTTTTATTCTGCAAGAAGTAGCCTAACAAAGTCTTGCTACTACTTAGTGAAAAGGTTAATTTTATCCTCGCCAGGCATCTATTTCCAAACTAAGGCTTAGCATCTGCTTTTTTTTGCAAATGTTTGACTCTCAAGTCCACCAAGCCTACCCAGAAGTCTCCTTACAATGAAGGGGTGAAGGGTTATCCACGCTCACACGTGCAAGGTGTCTGTAGTCATTTGCACCAGTGATAATCTGGTATATCAAAGGGGTACAAAATTAAGTTTCTATCTTTGTCCCCTAATAGCTTTTTGCCTTTCAGTCTGCCAACATCAGGCCAAAAGAAGGCAAATTTAATTAACTTCAGGCACAAGGAGTGATTGTACCAGCTCCTTCACAAGACTGGTTTCAAGGTTTTTTATTTAAAAATATATGCAGTCCCAAAACCAAATGGGGGCATCCACCCAATACTTGATTCCTAAACAGATTTCTTCATGTACCAAAATTACAGATAGCGTCTACAAGACCTGTCACTGCTATTCTCAAAGCTAGTGGAATTAATGGCATCAGTAAACATACATAATACCTATGTACACATCTTGGTCTTACCCTCACATCAATGCTGTCTGTGTTTGGCAGTGTGAGACCAACACTTTGTAGCACTAAGACTCTCCTCTATGCCTTGAGTATTCACAGAAGTGCTTGCTTCACTTCTGGCACTTCCATGAACCCAAGACATTCATCTCATAGGTTACCTGGATGACCACCTAGGCCGCGTACACATGATCGAACATGTCCACTGAAACTGGTCCGCAGACATGGAGTGGAAGATACTTGAAGCCGCTAGATGGTCAGAGAGGACCTTGAGGATGCCCCCAAGGGGGTCTTCAAGGAGCCTCATTAACCACTTCAACACCAGGCTTTTATACCACCTCCATACCGGGCCTATTCTGACACTTCTCTCCTACATGTAATAATCATCATTCTTTTGCTAGAAAATTACGCAGTACCCCCAAACATTATATATGTTTTTTTCAGCAGACACCCTAGGGAATAAAACGACGGTCATTGCAACGTTTTATCTTGCACAGTATTTACGCAATCATTTTTCAAACGCCTTTTTTTTTGTAAAAAAAAAATTGTTTCATGAATTAAAAAAATAACAGTAAAGTTAACCCAATTTTTTTGTATTATGTGAAAGATTATGTTACACCGAGTAAATATATACCCAACATGTCACGCTTTAATTATGTGCACACTCATGGAATGGCGCCAAACTTCGGTACTTAAAAGTCTCCATAGGCAACAATTTTTTTTTACAGGTTACCAGTTTAGATTTACAGAGGAGATCTAGTGTTGGATTTGTTGATGGCACTCTAACGCACGCAGCGATACCTCACTTATGTGGTTTAAACGGCGTTTACATATGTCGCGGGACTTACATGTGCGTTCGCTTCTGCATGCGAGCTACCGGGGACAGGGGCGTTTTAATTTTTTTTTTAATCCTTTTATTTATTTTTTGATTTATTTTTACACTTTTTTTCAAATTTTTTTTCCACTTTTATTCCTATTACAAGGAATGTAAACATCCCTTGTAATAGGAAATGTGTGTGACAGGTCCTCTTTAAGGAGAGATGCGAGGTCAATAAGACCTCACATCTCTCCTCCAGGCTGGAAACCATGAGATCGGTGAAAAAAAATTCACGATCTCATGCATGGTTGCTTACAGCCGCAATTGCGGCTTTGTTTACTTACAGGGACCCGGGCGTGACGTCATCACATTGCGCCCAGGTCCTCCGACGGTCATAGAGATGACTGGTGACCATCTGGTCACCAGTCATCTCTATGCTTCCTGCCGAGGCCGGACGATTCGTTCTCCGGGCCCCCGAAGGCACGGGTGAGCCCGGAGAAGCACCGGATGGCGGTGGGAGAAGGGATGTCCCCTCCCGTGGCCTATAAGAATGATCAAGCGGCGGAACCGCCGCTATGATCGTTCTTATGTCGTGCAGAATCGCCGGCTGAAAAAGATGATATCTGGATGATGCCTCTGGCTGCAGGCATCATTCAGATATTCACCCGCAAAGCCCAGGCCGTCATTTGACGTCCAATTAGGATGGTAGATCCCATCTCTGGACGTCAAATCACAATGGGCCAGTATTGAAATGGTTAATAACACCTTTCCGGCGGGGGAGGAGCCGGCACCTGCAATGAACACCCATAGTGGCCATAATTAGGTTAGAGAAGATTAGATAGGTAATTGCAAAGCAAACCTATCAGGGTAATGGTTAAATTTTATATGTATATATAAAATAAGATAAAAGGGCAGAGGCAACTAACAAGTTGCCAATATATATATAATTAGTCAAGGCATTCTTGGACGTTCCAAAGAATTTTTTTATTTTATTTTCAAATTGTTTGAAAAATATAAATAATTATGGGTAATAAAGTGTAGCGTAGTACAGGTTGGGATAGTCACGTAGTTTAATATGTACAGCAGTGTGTGAGTGTGGTGAGAAGTAATAGAATTAGTGAAAAAGTGCAGCATTGGTGCATGTGACAGACTACCAAATTAAACGATCAGATATTAGATAATATTTTGTAGAATAAAAAGTTGTTAAGAAAAGAAAGAAGTAAACTACTGTTAAATAGTGATTTAGAAAAGTCCATCTAGTCTGCAATCTCTTTGGTCAAATAGAATTATTATTTGTAGTTCAAAAGTTTCCTGAGTATTTTTAAAGTTCCCTTTAACAACCAAAACATTTTTGTCTTCTATACAGTGTTCTGGTTGAATGTTCCACAGGTGTGCAATAATCCTCCTCCTTTTGTTCTTTTATGGTGTGTCTGTGGAAATGTATTCTTTTTGTAATTTATGCCTCCTTTGCCAATTTAAGATACTTGTTTGTATTTATTGCATTGAATGAGGTACACAACATTACTGAATGGAGACCGATGTAGCCAGGTGCTGACAGGATTGCTCTTATTAAACAAAAGGGAGGAGATCTACCAAGAAGGTCACATCAGTGAAGCACCACAGTTGAATGCAAATATTTAATTGTAGAAAAATCACCATAAGAATCATAAACAACAAAAATTCTGTGAATAACCCTCGAAAACAATGTTAAAAATACAATTCATTCAATCTATCACACTTCTTATGGGTCTACAAATCTTGGAATGTAGATGATTGGACTTCTTGTACATAGATGAAATTACATAACAGTCCAAAGTCCAAAGAGTGTGTGTTAGATACACATGCATAATTGTGGGTGCTGGGTTCTTTGAGCAGCCCAGTCAAGGTATTCAATCACAGTACATCAGTTGATTCCCAACTATAATGAGCTGGGGCTATGCTCACTGAGGCATGATCAATTGCTGGCTGATACATACTAAATATGTCTTAAATCAGTCTGGGGGAATTAACCACACTGGATTACTAGGAGAAAGTTAATCTGGGGAGGGAGAGAATTGAAAGCAGTGGGGAGAAAGCCACACCGCCTGTACAGCACTATCAGCTTCTACTGGTGTCCTATTGATATAGACTAGAGTATTGATCTCCCCACCTTCACTGTCTCCAAATGCACTGCACTGTGTACCACTGTGAACTGAGGTGTCACTGACTCCCGTTTTGCTTCAGGGGTCACTTTAACTCTGCCTCACAAACCACACTTGGTGTGAGCTGCGGTCCCATAAACATCACATGCATGCTGACGTCACTCTGACGTGTATCCATTCACTGCTAACTTCTTCAGACCAAGGAGGAGTCAATTGGAGATGACTTTAATATCTGTGGTAAAACTGCAATATCATTCCCTAACAAATAGAGGTCTCAAAATCATTCTCCTCTTTAGATCATTCACCACATTGAAAATAATCAATTAAAGTACAGTCGGGTGCACTTGGCTAGTGCCTATCTCTCTTCAACACATGGAACAGTGAATCATTTTAAAATGTTTATCAAGGCATTTACTATTCCTGATTTTTAAGCGGACAGGGTTTAGGGAAAATTTCAATATATATATTTTTTTACATTGGAAGTAATAATAGAAGACAGAAGACAGTTATATTAAGACAAATCCTTAGGATATAACGATACTAGCCATCAGATAACAACTTGACTATAGTCTAGTAGACTATACTTCCAAAAATGGTTGTAAATTACATTTGTTGTTCAGGCCTTGTGGAATTAAAGAACCCAAGTTAAAAATCCACAATTTCTCCTTCTGTAATAGGATGGTGTCAAAATCACCCCTTCTCATCGGGAGATTCAGGACATAGACACCTTTCACTGTTAACCCCTTTGGGTTGCCTTGGTGGAATTGAGTGAAATGTAATGCCAGAGGATAATTGCCATCCTTTTTCTTTATTGTTGCATTGTGCTCATAAATTCTTGTACAGAGTTGTCTTTTAGTTTTTCCTATGTATATTTTTATTACATGGACAGCAGAGCATGTATATTATTCTCGTGGTAGAACAAGAAAAAAATTGCTTTATTTTATGCTTTTTAGTTCCGTCAGAATTGGTGAACACATCACTTTTATGAACGTATTTACCAGTGGCGGCTGGTGCTCCAAATTTTTGAGGGGGAGTGAACAAACTAAAAAATTCAGAAAAGAACACCTCATCAAACACAGCCACTGTGCAATGAAATGCAGCCACTGTGCCCATCAAACGCAGCCACTGTACCCATAAAACGCTGCCACTGTACCCATCAAATGCAGCCACTGTGCCCATAAAACGCTCCCAATGTGCCATCAAATGCTCCCACTGTGCCATCTGTTTCCATGGTCTACTACTGGCCTGTCATTTCCCTACGCATACCTCTTTATACAACCTATGCAGTTATTTGCTTTCAAGGTGACTTTATTATACAGTCTCTAATCTTTTGTTCTTGTCCTATATAAGTTATTTGTATTTATATTTAATATTAATTTTGTAATTGTTTTTGAGTTTTGTAATATTGTAACTTTGGCATTACATTATGTCTAATTCATTTTGACTTTGGCCCATAGAATTTCTAAGATGTTCACCTATTTCATTTGATCTGACAAACTCAATTTACTTGATTGTTTTGTTTCAGGTGACTATTTGGTCCCAAGACATGCATGTCACTCCATCAACCAATTTGGCCACTTCCACATGGGCACCCTGGCCCAGCATATGTTAGAGAAATTTGTGGGCCTATTTTTCACCCCCAGGCCTCACGGTAGGCAGAGGGGAATTGTATGCGGAGTTGTGTCTCTGCATTGTTCCCCGTCGGTCATTTTCCTTTTGGCCGCCAGGGGGAGCTTCCTGTCTGCCAGCGACGTTCTGGGTTTACTGCAGATGTGATCTGTACAGCCACGCATTCACGCGCGGCATGTACGGCGTGCGATTACAACACGTCGTCTTGGACGACGCCACTGTCGGCGGATGCCGAGGACCTTTGTCCTCCCAGAACGCCGGGGAGCCCACATGGAGGCTGCCATATATGGTGCCTGAGTAATCCCGCGCACATGGCTGGCGGTGGTTTTTGGGGGGTGGGGGGTATGTGGGGGCATTTGAGGTGGGCAGGGGAGGGATATTTGGCTGCCATTGGGCGGGCTTCCGCTATAGATGTTGAGGAGCAGGAGGGGGGCGTGTCGCTCTTGGAGTTTAGGCATGATTACCTGTTGGTGTTTGCCTTTATATAGCACACTGGAAATAGCTCATTTGAGCACCCATAGTGACTTGGATGGATGGATAGTCACCTAATCAGGACAAGTAAGTGACAGCCTGGCCCTCTATATGGCTTTTTTGATTTCTGAATGTACCTATACTTCATGAGCAGCATTCCCCTAACACTGAATATGGTCACTTTCTCCATATATTTCTCTATATATAGATTTCTGTGACTGTAGGCATTTTGATCTGCCTAATCTTTCTAAGGAAATCCTTGGTTGAACGTCCACAGAGTTCGTACATTACCCTGTTTAGCAAATCTTTTTTTGCTATTCATCTACTTAGCCCAGGTAAAAAACCCTCTCCCTCCCCCCCTTTTTTTTTCTACATACCTGTTGTCCACTCAAAATACATCCCTTGGCACTTCCACTCATTTTCCTTTCCTCCCTCCTTGTATGATTCTAAGGATCATACTATTGCACATATTTTTCTCATTCATTTATCTCCCAGCGTTCATCTGGCCAGTTAGTGCACATTGGTTTTTGGTTTATCACACTCACATATTCAACATTCCTTCACATATTGGTTAATACATGTCATTACAAATATAGTCATCAACATCATCAGTGTCTTCATTCACTTTATTTTTTATTTTTAGTTTTACATTTATCATTCTTATTTTTATATTCATTTTTATTTTTATTTTCACACTCTTTTCTAGACCTCAGCAGGTCTCAGTAATGTTCAACACACGTATCACCACTGTTTTACTGTGGTATGCACTCATCCATACATTTTTCCAAACACCCACACATTTCTATTTTACACAGTTTCGATGCATCGAACCCTTTTCTCCCTTCAAAAAATTATTATATATTTTTTTTTCTGGGCTATTGTCTCTGATCACAATTGTATCAATATACATAGGCAATTAATTGTTTTGTTTTGCTCATTATTCATATTTTCTTTACAGGATTTTTGGCTTCATCCAGTCGGTGACTAATCTCCTTGCTCCTGGTTGGCTGTACGCCCCTTGGTTTCTCCCCTCCTACCAGCCTTTGGTTGGCCCTTTGTCCCATTTTCCTCCCTCCCCACCCTTTGGGCCCTTTCCTGCGCCCACCCCTCTGCCCTGCTCCCGTTCTCCGGCTTTGCTGATGTGGGGTCGCAGTTTGCGGCCTCTTGTAGGCCCAGGGTGACCTCTTGTCCGCCCCACAATATGGTCTTCCCTCTTTTCCATCTGACCATCCTCTCAACTGGCGAGACCCTCAAGGGTTGCTCATTAGTGGCTGGTCGCTTGCTGACTGCTGTCCTTGGTTTACAATAGTCACTCTGGTAGGTATTTCTTGGCTATGATGTTAACAACATGTCATGTGAAAGTTGTAAATAGTGGTTTGCAAAAACATGCATACAATGTCTAACATATATGTATTCCATTGTAGAAGTTATGGTCGCAAACTTTTGTTCCCCCTGAAGAAGACCACAATCATATAAAAGGTTGTGTATTAGCCTTTGTATATATGTCCTTTTAGGAACTCATGTCCTGATTCCTATCAAATAATTTTTTACACTTGATATTATTCGAACTGTAATAAACTTTTTACTCTTATACAAATTTTCATTATTTGTATTATCTTTACTCATTGCTGCAACTCAAAGCCCCTAGGGATACTTTTTCTTTTTTCATAATGATGTCCGATACTAGCCATCAGATAACAACTTGACAAATTTGTAACACCAAGTGTTACAAATCTCAGTTCTAAAGTATAGGCGTTTGGTATTGGAAGACTTTACCCTACCTAGCTAAATTCACCAGGAACACTCCTAAAACAGTTTTCTGCAGAGGCACCTAATTACGAGATGTAATGTCAGGTCACTACATACCCAGGCAGCCATCCAGACATAAACCCAGAGGCATATATAGATGTGGACAATGTCTCCATTGCCTCTGGGTTCATGCAGGTGTACAACAGGGGGAACCGCTCCATGCTGGGCGCAGGAAAACTGCCCACTTAATCCATGTACCCAGCCCTCTTATCTACTTACACGGAGCCAGATGCATAGATTCTAATGTTTTTTTTTTTTCTGAAGCACATGCATTGAGCCCAAGGCTATAACTGGCTACAAAACGTGTGGGCTCGGGGCGCAGTGCACTGCACCTTGAGCCCACCCAGTTGCATGATAATAGTGAATTAATATTTGCTATTGTCTTCCTGCTTCCCCTTCTGACAATCAAGAAGCGAGAGGAGCGTGATTGGCCAAGAGGAGAAGCAATCGTTTTGGCTTGGCAGGGGAAGGATGTACAGGAAGATCCAGGACTTGGGAGATGGGCGATCTCTCATTGCTCTAGATAAGCACCGATTGAGAGCCTGACTGCCTAAGTACCACCTGTGGGGGGGGGAATAGGTGGTCGGGTGGTTTGTTTGACACCCCCCTGGTTGGAGCACCAGCCGCCACTGGTGTATGTTATCTATTACCCAATAGTGAGCAGTTTATACCTTCCTTTTATGCCGACTGTGGCAGTAGTTTATTTGATGCTTTGTGAATGTGAAGCCTTCTATGTGAGCAAGACCATCTGCAAGATTAGACAACAAATAAATGATCATATACAGTATATTATTCAAGCAATAGCAAGATGGTCACCCTCCTCAGTTGGGTAAAGTAGTTATTCCTGCTCTACAGTGGAAACTGTGTGTGCAGAGGGTAAAGGTGCGGCAACTACCGTATGGGCCAACCACTACCCACAGTGAGACATGAGAAAAATCAAGAGATGGTGTTGCGCTCCAATAGCATATAATGGTGTAAATGGTAAAATATATAAATAGCCAAAATAGTATAATTGATAAATGAATGTGCAAAAAAGCAAATAGGCTGACTGAAAGATAAAAATCGCTATAAATGCTAAGATAAGGTGCATCCAAAGATGTACTGAATGAATGTGCAAACAGTGGAGACAAGGTTCACTGCTCATTTCTCATATAAACATTTATACATTTTACCATTTACACCATTCTATGCTATTGGAGCGCAACACCATCTCTTGACTTTTTTCCACCCTCCTCAGTTGCCATCTTGACCTTTATTATAAATGTAATACTTATCTTGTTCAGTTTCCTATTCTTGAGGTGGTGAGAAAGCACCCATGGAGCAGAAATTGCCATAAACGCATTTTACAAAAAGAGACTAAATGGATAGAGAGTGTAAATGCCATATCACCACCAGGCTTGAAGGAATTGAATTGTCATACAAACCATTTTTATGATAGATCTTGGTTATGACATATTGGTTGATCTTTTCAATTTTACCCAATGTTCCATTAATAATTGATGTCCATAATGAATTGAGAGACTATGTAGAAAAATTCTAGTCACCAGTTAATGCCCTGTTGGAAGTTGGTTTTAATGGCCATCCGACATATCGCTTTGATTTGTTGGCTATAAAGAAACAAATGAAGGTGTAGGCAAATGAGAGATTATATAATTCCTAGTCACTGCAGGTGGATGTTTTGGGTTAGTACACTTTAACCCCTTCCTGCTCAGCCTATAGCAGATTGACAGCTGGGCGGGTGCTTTATCATCCTGACTGGACATTATACAATGTCCTTCACATCGTGCCGCTTGTGTGTGCCCCTGGGGGCGCACAGCGCAGCAGTTGCTGGCGAGCTTTGTCCTTTGCATCAGGGTAAAGAGCCAATGACCTAGACTTTTTGTGATCAGCCTTCTTCTTTCCTCAGCACTCTGTGTCTGAGGAAAGGAATGTTGATATCTGGCTTTCTAGTTACAGGGGACATTTACACTCATAATAAGGGCATTGATCAACAGTGCAGCATGTCAGTGTCCATCAGTGCAACATATCAGTGTACATAAGTGCAGCATATCAGTGTCCATCAGTACAGCATATCAATGCTACCTCATGTATGCCCATCAGTGCAGAATATCAGTGCTTATCAGTGCCCATCAGTGCCACTTCATCAGTGCCCATCAGGGCAGCCTCATCAGTGCCAATCAGTGCTGATCAGTGTAGCCGTATCAATGCTCATCAGTGCAGCCTCAACAGTACCCATCAATGTAGCCTATTAGTGCAACATTAGTGAACTGTTATTTTTACCATTTAATGCTTTTTATGGTTGCCCCCTTGTTACATTGTTTGATCACTAACAGGTATCAATATACTAACTTTGCTTTCTTTAATTGACTGGTCTGTTGTCTATCCTTGAAAACTGGCATTATTGTTAACCCCTAAGTTTGCTGTGATTTTATTTTTGAATTCAGGGTCTGTGTATCCAGCCAGGTGTATTAGAGAGGCTGGGGTTAAAGCAGAGCTCCAGCCTATAGTGGAACTTCCGATCATCGGAAACCCCCCTCTCTCCGCTATCACATTTGACACCTTTCAGGAGGGAGGTATTTGCACCCACTTCTGTAAGTCCTCTCTGCAGGGACTCTGCGGGAAGTCTGTCACTTTCTGCCCCCGCCCGTTGTGTTTTGGGAAGCGCTCGGGCTCCTCAGCAGCTGCAGTTTTTGTAGCTGCTGGCTTTTAAAAAAAAAATCTGGCAGAGATCCGCTTTAAAAAGAGAGGTAAAGGTCAGCATCTCAGGACCAATTTCAAACAGTGGCCCCTTTAGGGGTGGTGCTACACTGGATTTATTTGGCTGCACAGCTCGCAGTGTTTGTTGTTGCAATGTTTGGTTACTTTATTTCTGTCTGAATCTTTACTGAGATTTCAGTTGTAATAACAACATAGCTTGTGCAAAAGGAAATATAAAACCTCCAACCTTTCTGAGGCACGGTGGTCACCTTTTTCAAAGTATCATCTTAACCACCTCAATACCAAACTCTTCCCCCCTTACCTCCCAGGCCAATTTCCAGCTTTTAGTGCTGTCACAATTTGAATGACAATTACTCAGTCATGCAACACTATACCCAAATGAATGTGATTGGCCCTGTATATCATGTGATCGGTGTGACAAACCACAATTTCACAATAGTATATAATGATTAATCTATGAAAGCCGTTCATGGAACATTTTTACTTGTAGGCATGTGATCGGTCAAAGAAATCACATGGTACCTGAGCCAATCACATCAGTCTGGTACCAGTCGCTCTATTCTGCTGGTGGACAAATCGATAGAAGATCACAAGGTGCATGAGTGGGGGGACATCATATGACATCCACCCAGGATAAGAGAACACCCACCCCGCCATATTGTTACAACAGGATAGGCAGTAAGTGGTAAAAAGGAGAACCATGATGCCTTAGCAGCAACTATGGTTTTATATTCTCTGCAACACTAGCAATGTTGTTATTACATCTAAGATCTCAGTAAAGATTTAAGATCTGTAATCTCTAGTGTGTTTGCAATTTCTGCTACAGTAAAAATTACCTGACGGAAGCTCTAAGCCCTCTGTTGCAGAATGTGCCCTGACTAGAGACAATTTCCATCACTTCCTGTCTGATAAGAACTTAAGGGAAATCTCCTCACAAACAGGTAAACCAAACCTATCTATCTGCACTGCAAAAAGTTCTATCTGGATTTGGCTTTAATAAATATGTTACGTTTACATCAAGGTACCTAGGTGTACAAGAAAATTGTGGACACGTTTTTGCTTCATTGTAAATTTATTTTGGATGAGAAACATAAAAATATTATGAATGGGCATCAAACTGGTTTTTAAATGTCAATGAATGCGTTTTGCCATATAGATCAGCTGGGTGAACATAAAGTACATTTTGTGTTGCTTCAAATTTCTGCAAAAAAGGAGACAACAATTAATACATTTAGTATTAGGATGAAGAACAAACAAATCATATTTCTTATTGCAGTAGTAAGATGACAATTTTTAGGGTTGGAGTGCATTCCTTAACTGTTGATGGCAAATCTGCTAACGTAATTTCTAGCGCAGTAGCCATCTTTACTAGGAAGTGTTTGTGCCATTGATGGATATGGAAGCTGCCATTTACTCATTTACTCTGTAAGTGTAATGATTTGGTTTTATTTGATGAAATAATTGGTGTTACACTGTTGTGGTCTTCTCTATGGTCTATTAACCTGAGTGTGGAGGTTAAACAAAAAGGTAAAGCGGTACCAAGTTGACCAAGGAAAGAGGATACTGAGAGGAAGAACTACTCTTAAAATATTAGCTTAACCATAAGGGGTCATTTATATTTGTGAGTGTTTCTCACAGAGGGTGTGGGGAGAAGCAAAAATACTTCTATGGTTAATGTAGAGCATGGAAGTAAATAAATAACATGCACAGACTTTTGGAAAAAGCACTTAATTTTTCACTTGCACTTAAAGTGGACACATTTATTGTTTAAAGTAGCAGTACTTTTCCAAGTATTTAAACTGGAAGGACATCTTTTTTTGTTTTCATTGATTGCACTACTGCACAGCACATATTGTTTACAACACTGGCAAAAATGTAATTTGCTGCAGAATGGTAGGATTAAGACTTGAGTTTGTTCATTTTGATGGACGTAAATATTACTCACTACAACTAGGTATACCATGACAATGACCAAAACATTTTTGGTATTTTGCTAGCAATGATTTCATGGTTCATGTTTATGTTGTAAAGTTAAAAAAAATGTATAAACAAGTAAAGATATGGCCTTAAAGGGGTTGTAAAGTTACAAGTTTTTTTACCTTCATGCATCCTATGCATGAAGGTAAAAAAACATCTAGCAGCACCGGCCCCCCCCCCCCCGAGCCCCCGTTGTACTTACCTGACCGTTTGAATCTCCCGGGCGCGTCCACGTTGTCCTCTTCGGTTCCCAGCCTGGCCGTTGATTGGCTAGGCTGGGCGGATTGATAGCAGCGCAGCCATTGGCTAGCGCTGCTGTCAATCGGAGTGGATGACGCGGCGCGCTGGGGGGCGGAGCCGAGTGATACAGTCGGTGGCTATGGCCGCCGCTGTATCACGGGAGCGCGCTCGCAAAAGCTTTCCTCCGTGCGAGCGCCCTCGCATGAAGAGGGAAAGCTTTTGCGAGGAGGAGCCCAGACAGCCGCCGAGGGACCCCAGAAGACAGCTTTCCGGGCCACTCTGTGCAAAACAAACTGCACAGTGGAGGTAAGTATCACATGTTTGTTATTTTTTTTTTTTAAATCCCTGACTTTAGTGTCCCTTTAACCTTTCTCAAACTTGTGTTGTGTCTTCATTCAGCAAAGTATTATGTAATGTCTTGTAGTAAAGTAGTAATGTTCTGTAATGCAATATACAAAATTCTTTGGCTATAGGTCATTAGCATTATTTCAGACTGTGTGAGCTGAGTATAGCAAGGTGGTAACTTGGCAATCCAAACCAGCTTAGCTGTCATTTTGCTGGACTACTGACTCTATCTGGACTGGTCTCTCACTGGTTTTAAACCTTACAATGCATATGCCATTGCTACTATGCTACTATACAAAATGGGCATTACGTTTTATTTTTTTTACAGTTTGTGCTTTTATCAAGTGTTGTCATTCACAGAATGAATATATAGGCTTAATTAGTAAGGGCAATGACTAAAATTAACCTACAGTATGGCACCCATATATCACAATCTATCTGCTTCTTGCCAATAAATCAATCCAAGATGGTTATTAACTTTTTTGGCCCTAATGCAGAAACCATAGAAATATAATATTCAGAAAATAAAAGATACATACAATCATACATATATATAAGAACAATATTTTCAAAAGAAAACGGAAAACCTGAAGTGGTCTAAAATGTACAATCTATGAAACCTAGTTAATTATCCTGCTACAAAAAATACTGTAAACAAAAAAAATAATCTGTGTTATTTTTTTGATGTATTGCAGTGTCTGATTAAAAACACAGAGGTTCATTTACTAAAATGAGTGCATATGTGCATTACCAATTAGCTTCTAACTTTAGCTTGCTCAATTAAGCTTTGACAACAAATAATAATAATTTGGTTGGTTTATGTGCAGAGCTGCACCAAATTTTGCACTCCCCAGTTTTAGTAAATCAACTTCACAGTGAAAATCATTACAAAATCCTAAATAAATAAAAATATAAATACACACATGTATAATTTGTGCATTTTCCCCAAGTAATAAAGTGCCATAAAAGTCCTAGAACTGTGGAAACGAGTGTTTTCAACTTGACAAAAATTAGCTTCAGCACTTTAAGCAGAGGCTGAACTTAGCGGTGACGTGAGCTTATCAGTGACACGTCCACTCGATCAAGTGGCTGTTTCTGTTTGATTTTTTACCATTGTTTGACGATATTTTCTTCTATTTTAATAAAAAGCTGTCTTGAGTTACTCCATTATGGAGTTCCTCTTGCATTTCCCCTGTATGCGCTGATGAGCTATAGTGCAAGTCACCACTGATGTATGAATTTAGACGGAGAGCCATCCACCTATTGGGGTTTTGAGTCTTTCTCTATAGAGTATTGTTAGACCTTTTATGCAATGAGCTCTAGGCTTCTGATAAGCAGCTTGGTGTGTAAATGTTGGCGCACTGGAGTTGTTGGTGGCATAGATAGAGCACTGAAGCAACTTTTAGTCAGGCTGAATACTTTTATATTATTTTTATATTTCTTCACAGATATATACTTACAAAGTAGCTGTCTTTTATTTCACCAAAATCCAGTTCTGGAATTTAGGGTTTTTGTGCAAGATTTGCAGCGATGTTTGCAACAAATTTCTGGCAATAGTAAATTAAGAGCACTTAGATTAAATAATAATAGTTTAGGACAAGTAAAACACAGACAACACGACAGGCAAATTAATATCTCATGAAATCATCTATTTTTGTATCTTTAAATATGTTGTATGCTGAAAAGAGTTCTACACAAAAGTTCACTTGGCGATACCTCTTAATACTGTATATTCAAGCCCCAATTCACACGGTCAAACTGTTACAAAATATTAAATTATTTTAATTTTTTTTTGCTTTCTTCTTACCTACAAAGTAAAGGCACAGTGAGCTAGTATGCATCACATAGTAGCACATTATGTGATACTTAACTGCAAACGAAGCCCACGCTGTCTCCCATAGGGTCCGCTCTGTGACTGTCCAAAGCTGTGTGACGTCACTACGGCACGGGAGCCGCTGGTCATAACACAGGACTCTGAAGAAACATCACAAGCTGCTGCTCCTTCAGAGCACATGTGCCGATCATTAATCGGCAAAGTATAAAGAAAATATCTCCTAAACGTTGCAAGATTAGGAGATATTTACAGTACCTATAGGTTAGGCTTATTATAGGCTTACCTATAGGTATAGACATTAGAGGAAAGTTTACTTCCTCTTTATGATTCCATTGAAAGGATATTTAAATCAGACCATGCATTGAGTGAAAAACTGTCACAATAGTTTACTGATTATATGTAGGTAATTTTTTAGTGCTCTCTTATATAAGAAAATAAATATGCCAGCTAGAGTCATTTGCATGTTTCCCTATACATTTGCATGTACAGGCAGTCCCTGACTTACATATGACTCATACAAAGGGAGACAACAGCAAGTGAGAGAAAATTTTCCACTAGGAAGGGTCATCATGGGAAAAAGGTGTCTCCACTTAAGCGTTATCACCAATCCTTGTTTCCACAACAACCCAAAGTTTTTTAAATCCAATTATCATAGGGACAGAAAGTGAGATGAAATCTTCTGAACAGGGACACAGACAGCAAAACAAACAGTATGGGGGTGTTTACACTTTTCTACGCTATCCAAATAATAGAAAGATTTTTGGGCTGGAGTTACACCTAAAAAATTTACCTGTTCCAACTTACATACAAATTCAAGTTAAAAACAAACCTACAGAACCCGGGGACTGCCTGTACAGTAATGTAACTAAAAAACAGATAGCATATGAAGGGTGCAATCTCATAATTTATACATTTATTTTCGGCTCTTGGTAGAATATTGTTTTACTTTGTTGATTTTAGGAATCTGTCAACTTATTTTTAAGCAATTATGAGTTAAAGGAACACTAAAGGTTTGTTTTTATTTAGATCAATTGATTGCTATAAACTAGAGCATTTAAATATCACTTACCTCGTTTTTCCTTTTGACCTCCAAAAGACAGTAATCCAGGTTTGAAAATGCCATTTCCTGTCTCTCCTCTTCTTGCTTTCCACCAGCACCTGAGCTTATTTGCATGGTGGAAAGCAGAATGTGCTCACCCCCTCCCTATGACTACAGCCCTGTGTGAAGGTGCTCTCTTATCCCTCACAGGCATTGAGGCTAAGCCTAATGGGAACTGTAGTTCCCATTAGGCCGTGATGTGGCAAGAATGAATGGGCACCACAAACCAGGAAGTCAGTGAGAATAACGATTTAGGAGTGACGGAGGTGAATAAAACAGCCCGATTTCAAGGGGTATCAAACTAGTTATAATGCAAAACATTACTTTTTACTTTATCAGCTACTGTCAGACTTTAATTTAAGAGGAAAATATTTTTGTCTTTACAACCCCTTTAACTCGTTTACTATATTTACTATTGCTGACTGAAGTAAATGTAGAAACTGATAACAGTTCAGAGAAAAATAAAACATAAACACCTTTCTTTGGAAAGCTTGCTGTGCCTAATGGTAATACTACATGTTTTTAACATTTGCTTGTTTCTTTCAGACAACTTAGAAGTTCTTATATTATAATGACTATGAGGTCAAGCTTTAACTTGACTTTCTTTAAGAATAGTTCATAAACATTTAAGCTTTGGCCTCCTGGGTCACATCCAGGCTTCAGATGCTAGTGAAGCAGATAAAACAATAAAACACAGTAGTATCTTACCAGCACTTTATCCACATCAGCAATCACTGCTTCCTATGAATAAAAGAACATCAAATCTTAATCAGTATTCCAATTGGTGTGGTTTATAAGCAACAAACACGTTTCAAAATTTCAAATGTGAGTGTATTGGCTGTTGGGAGCAAAATCTGGAAACTAACCAGGAAAAGTAAATATGAAGGAGATGCAGATTACCTAGAAGGGCTATATGACCTAGGAAAACTGTAAAAACTCTATAAAAGATTTAGATATGTAACATATGTGTTAACTTCTTACCATATTGCAATTTTTTCCTCCATGAAAGCCTACCATCTAATATATCATAAATAGGGTCATATTGCCTTAATAACAGCAGTAAATTGAGGAGGGGGGGTGTTAGGGAAAAGGCGGGACTTAGGGATAGAGATGGGAAGAGATATTTCTATAATACAAGGTAGAATTTTTTATTTTTTATTTAAAGGAATTGTTCAAGGTAAATAAAACGTTTTCTTACCATCACTCCACATGCAGTATTTTGGAGACTGGTGATCAGGTTCTGGTCATTCTACGGAAAACATATTTTGTTTTATTATTTACATAGTTGGGTCTAATTGACACATTTAAAAACTGTAATTGAATTTTAGGAGGTAAAACAGATGCAGACTTACTACAGTTTTAAAATGAGAAATAAATATTTACCGTCTTTACTAACATACTAGCAAAGCACAAAACATGTAATTAACCTGAAAGTACTAGGTCCCACAAACCTCTTGAAAACTGTAAGCATACACTTGGGAGAATAAAGTTCTAAGGAAATTTCCAGGGAGGTTCACTAGAAAATACTTCTATAAATGTAAACATAATGGGGCCGATTAATGAAAATTAGGGATAAAGCAATATGAAAAATCTGTGTTCACCTTTTTTATAGAAAAATTTAATAAGACTACTGATTATTTAGTATGGGCAACAACTATAGTTATATTTTCTTTAGTGTTCATGTCTGTGAGACATGGTGCATAATCCTGAAGAAGGATAAGATCCATAAATGGGTTCATCCCAACAAGTTTTACATAGGCATGAATTGTACAGCGTTTCTTTACTGGGGGATAAAAGACTGAAGAACAAGTTGATCTTTAATCACTTGCCGACTATATAACGTGGCTCTCCTGCACCAAATCACGTACCTAGTACTTGATCCATGTGCTTGAGCAGGTGGCGCATGCATGCACCCACCGAGCTGTCGGTGCTATGATTTATTACAGCACATGCCTATTACTGGGTCTCAGCTGATGATTGACCGCTGGGACCCAGTGATCAGAGCTGAACACAGCTAAACACAGCTCTGCCATTGTAAACAATACTGAGCTATGTTCACGAACAGGGCATCTTGTTGTTATTTCATAGCTAGGCACACAGTTAACCTGTTTCTACCCAGTGTCATTAATATACTGTAGTAACAGTGCATTTTATTAGCACTGATCACTATATTGATGTCACTGATGATGTCAGTAGCAGTTAATCAGTTTCCCCCATTCTCAGTGTCAAATTTCCCACCACACTATTGCAGTCCCTATATAAGTCGCTGATCTCTGTCATTAGTAGTATAAAAAAATTCCAGTAATATATCCCATAGTTTGTAGATGCTAACTTTTACAGAAACCAATTAATACAGCCTTATTGACCAGATCGTGCACTCTACAGTTTTTGTAAATCAACCCCTTTGTGTTTGGTAAAGTGAAATGTGACAATTCTTCTAATCCATATGGAGCAGCTGTGAAACCTGGTTATTGGTAATTAATAATTCACCAATAATGTTAAATTCAAACTCCAGGCAACATTTTTTAAAACAGTTTCAATTCCCATTGAAGAGGTCTTCTGTCACTTCCTGCGCATGTTATACCCTATTCCTGAGGGTGAAGATTAATGAGGACACAAACAGCAATAAAATCCTGACATGTTCTAATTCAACACTACCACCCTCCCATGCTTCTGCTACAACACTAAAATAAAAATGATTTTGGATGGAGTTGAGCAAGTAGCAATTTAACTTACCACTATATCATCTAAGAATGGAATTTCGTTCTATATAAAGAGAAAATTATATATTATAACTAAGCATAGTTGCAATAAAGAAAAATACATATTTAGGCCTGGTTCAGTTTTGCAGAAACACATTAGGCTGGAGTGAGGCATCGTACACACAACCGAGGAACTCGTCGTAAAAGAAACATCGTTTTCCTCGACGAGTTCCTTGTTTGGCTTGTCGAGAAACTTGACAAGCTGTCTTTGCGTACACACTGTCAAGACCAAATCTCCTCGTTCTCAAACGCTTCAACACATACCAGGGCAGGGGAAGTTCAATTCCACTGGCACAACCCTTGGGGCTGCTTTTGCTAATCTCATGTTACTGTGTGTTAAGTAAAAATTTGGTAAGAGACGATTTGCACTTTTCAGTCTGTTACAGTGTGACGAATGTGCTATCTCCATTACAAACGCTACTTTTACCGAAGGTGCGCTCCCATCTCATACTTTATTCTGAGCATGCGCGGGTTTCTAAGCATACACAAAACCGTTTTCCTCAGCAACAAAGCTCTGCCACCAAGTTTCTTGATGTATTCTGTCGAGGAAAACATGGTTTTCTTTAGTTTACGTTCACATCTGTGCATTCTATGGAAAGGGCCAGAAACTTGTTTTGTTGTTTTTGGTTCCATAGACTTTAATGGATCAAAAGTGTCTATTGATAAACTACCTTCCATTTCCCTTCCAAATGTTTTAATTTCTTGTTTTCTTTGTCTGAATTTCTCACTTCCGGTTCCTCCTCAGTAAGCTGTTTTGGCTGACTTACCCCCATGGATAATGGGGGCAAGCTTACTGAGGAGAAACAGGAAGTGAGAAATTCAGAACATTTAGAAGGGAAATTGAAGGGAATTGAAGGAAAAGTGAACCAACAATGCACTAGCTTAAAGGAACCTATTTAGAAAATAAAAAACAAACCTTTACAACCCCTTTAATATCTATGTATATCTATGTAATATCTATGTTTCTCTTTTTTATATCTATGTGGGCCTATGTTTGCCCGTACTGTCTAGTGTTGCTCACGAATATTCGCATTGCGAATATTCGTTACGAATATTGCATATTCGAGTATTCGCGAATAAATCGAATATCGCGGTGAATATTCGCTATTGCGAATACTCGTATTTTTTCAAATTTATTTTTAAAACAGATCACATCCTAGTGATCTTTATCGACGTCTAAAAGCATTGCTGGTATGATTAGAGACCCTGGGCCGAGTAGCTGAGGCGATCCTTTTATGTTGCCGAATATTCGCAATGCGAATATTTGTATTACGAATATTCGCGAATACTTTCTCTGCCGTTCTGTGTTTTGTGTATAAAAAATAAAAATAAAAATTAGCTTTAGTTTAGTCATATAAGTTTGTGTAAGTAGAGTTAGTGTTTAGTGCATATTAGTTTAGTAATCCAGGAAATGATCTCCGTTTTTGCGTGTTGACGAGAATTTCGCAATCAATTTTGCATTCGCACTAGCGAAAACATTTTTTTGATAAAATATCACGAATATTCGATATTAACGAATATTTCGCGAATATTCTTCTATATATTCGTAAAATATCGCGAAATCGAATATGGCGTATTCCGCTCATCACTAGTACTGTCCAAGCTGATGTGTTTTATATGTCAATAAAAACATTTTTTTTTATACTTAAGGTATGCACTTTTTGCTATATATTTTGACTTATCTAGGGAAGTACCGTTTAAACGTCCATCTCTCAACTATGGTTTTTCTAGCAGTTTTCCAACTTAATTGGGCTGGTTATTCCCATGATAGGCTGATTTAGCCCTGTGATAAGTTCTAATCGTATACCATTACTACCATCATCTATACTTTTATATACTGTACAACTATGGATAGAATAAAAAAAAAAACTTTTCTTACCACAATTTTGACCACCTTGGCGATAATGCTGTCCTAAAATAAAACACAAATGCTTGTTTTACAGAACAGCTAGAATTGCTTATTTGTTTAAAATATCGGTGTAAAAATATTAGCAAAGGTTTAGAGGGATCACTTACAGACATAAATATAGAAACATAGGATTTCCATCTTCACCCACCCCTTCTAGGTTCTCTTTCTGTCTGCAATAAGCCTGTTTATTTAATTTAATTTTCAGAATTTACTTCCTTTTCATTTATTGCAGTTCAAATCGCCCCGTTAGTGCCTGAAAAGCACCACTAAAACATGCAGTGCTTTACCACTTACGCATGGGCGTGTGAAAGGGATCTAATTCTTTTAGGTGCTACAGAACTACTCTATCATGGACTGTTTTACATGTATACTATGTACTGTATATATACACTGTATGTTTTTATATATATATATATATATATACACACACAGTATCTCACACAAGTGGGTACACCCCTCACATTTTTGGAAATATTTTATTATCTTTTCATGTGACAACACTGAAGAAATTACACTTTGCTACAATGTAAAGTAGTGAGTGTACAGCTTGTATAACAGTGACATTTTCTGTCCCCTCAAAATAACTCAACACACAGCCATTAATGTCCATACGCCACACACTGCATCAAATTGGTCTGCATGGCTGTCATGCCAGAAGGAAGCCTCTTCTAAAGATGATGCACAACCAGTTTGCTGAAGAAAAGCAGACTAAGAACATATATTACTGGAACTATGTCCTGTGGGCTGATGAGCCCAAGATAAACTTATTTGGCTCAGATGGTGTTAGGTGTGTGTGGCAGCAACCAGGTGAGGAGTACGAAGACAAGTGTGTCTTATATACAGTCAAGCCTGGTGGTGGGAGTGTCATGCCGGCACTGGGGGGCTACAGTTCATTGAGGGAACCATGAAGGTTTATAACATACATCAGCTTTGTGATGTTGTTAGGGAGGAGTGGAAGAGGACTCCAGTGGCAACCTGTAAAGCTCTGGCAAATTCCATGCCCAATAGGGTTAAGGCAGTGCTGGAAAATGGTGGCCACACAAAATATTGACAATTTGGGCCAAATTTGGACATTTTCACTTAGGGGTGTACTCACTTTGGTTGCCAGAGGTTTAGACTATAATGGATGTGTGTTGAGTTATTGTGAGGGGACAGCAAATTCCTGCAAGCGCACCGCCCCAATGTGAAAGCACTCGGGCTTTCACATTGGGGAGACATGAGAGGCACTTCAGGTGCTTTACAGGTGCTATTTTTAGTGCTAAAACTCCTGAAAAGCGTCTTAGTGTGAAAGGGGTCTCAGAAAATATGGAACACAGTAATACTAAAAAAAAAAGCCTCTCAAGCTAAAGGTTTTTTTTTTAGTTTGTAAGTTGTCTGTTTTTACTAACATTCTTTGCAATTGCTCACAAACAAAAATACTGCTACTTAAAATATCCTACATGATCTTTTCCTGCTAGTTGTAAGCTAATTTATAGAAGCATGCTGAGCCAGAAATTTGGAAGAAATGCCCTTTTCCCTTTAGCTCCTAGACTGCAGACATACAACTTTAATGTAAGGGCTCAGGCACATGGATGGTTTGCAATGCAAATCTGTTCTACTACCGTGTTTCCCCGAAAATAAGACGTACTCCGAAAATAAGCCGTAGCGGGATTTCGACGCAAGATAGAAATATAAGACACCCCTCCGAAAATAAGACGTAGCGATGTAGTGTCGAATCTCCGAAAATAAGATGTAGTGTCGAATCTCCGAAAATAAGATGTAGTGTCGAATCTCCGAAAATAAGATGTAGTGTCGAATCTCCGAAAATAAGATGTAGTGTCGAATCTTGTAGTGATATCTTGTAGTGGTACAACCAGACAAGATGAGTGCAAAAAGAAAGAGTTATTCTGTTGAGTACAAGAAAGGAATTGTGGGGGACTCCCGAGGCAAGAATCTTACGGCTTTTTGCAAAGAGAAGAAGTTGGATATCCGAATGGTCCAAAAATGGCGTGCAGAATACGATAATCTCAGTCTACAGGTGGACAGAGGAAATGCTAAGAAGCGCAAGTGTGGTTCAGGTAGGCAACCTTTATTTTCTGTAATAAAAATAAGACACCCCCCGAAAATAAGCCATAGTGTGATTTCTTGAGGAAAAAAAAATATAAGACGGTGTCTTATTTTCGGGGAAACACGGTATAAAAACCCTTATGTTTTTCCATGCCTGTATCACCTACAGACACCAATAGAAGTAAATTGCTGTATGCCAAACTTGCTTCATTAGCTTAATTATGATAAAATATATAATGTATTTTGTTTGTACAATTAATCTTCAAATGCTCCTTGTTAAACCAGGAATCAAAATAAATCCATCAATATGAATCCAGGAAGATGCTGTATAGAAGGTTTATAATTTCTTACCAAATATCCAAACAGAACAATTGCAACATCGTCTCCAATTGTCTCAGCATTCTGAAGTGTGATTGTCTAGAAAAAATAAATAAAAATAGATTGTATCAAATGCAATTTACCGTTGTTTGCTGTTCTTTAAAAGAGAAGTATGTTTTTTTTGTTTGTTTTTTAAATCACCTACGGTAGGTGAAAGCAGCATCGGTCCAATGCTGTATCTGTCCCCCTCCGGCTCTGAAACTCTCACCCAAAATGTTTACTAAATTTTACCTGCACAGGAATCTTAACTATAAGAAAAAGCAGCTAAGTCAAGTATTAGTTGATACATTTGATTGGCAAGTACATAGCTGATTAACATGCAGTAAAGGTATGTGTGAGTACACTACCTAGCAATCTATGCTACTGCACTGCTCCAAAGGACAAGTACTAATCAAGGCATATTCTAAAGTTAGAGGTAGATGGTATTAACCACCAAAGATAAAATTATGGCCAGAGTTTTTTCTCTTTAATTGGGCCAGAGACCAAGGTTACAGGTCTGTCAGATAGGCCATACAGTGCTGGCGTAAATATAACTGTGAGTGCAGATACATAAAAGGGAGCAAAGGCAAGATAGGAAAATGTGTGCCTATCAACATATTAGCTCAAAAAAATTAATCTCTGCACAGAAATCTTCTGCATTCACTATTCACCATTCTATAAACAAAAGCATGCATTTATGAATTTCTTTAAAGCAATCCATGGCTTCTGTTCTTAAAAAATAAAAAAGTTTGCAATGACTTTGCAATACATTTTTGCAGTGACTTAATAAAAAGTTGCAAGAATGGCATGCAAAGAGTTAGTAATTTGCAGCAGTTTACTAAATTTCATGGGTAGTTCTAATGTAGCAAGATAATAATAATAATAATAATAATAATAATAATAATAATACTTACCACTTTTGTGCCAAGAATATTGTCAATGGTGCATCCAACTTTTCCCTAAAAATAAAAAATAAATGAGTTTCCTTTTAAATTTTTGAAACCTGTAAAATATTCTCAGACAGTATATGCCAAAATAAGATAGTAAGCTTTATATACCAGCAAGGCATTCACTTGTTGCAAGAAAGCTTGAAACAGGACAGCATTTTGGCTTTTCTAGAAGAGAACAAACAGACAGCCATTAGGAAAAATAAACATCATGTTTGTATATATTATAATATTCAATTAAGAATATGAACACATATCACAGTAGCACGCATACAGTATAAACTGTCTTATTTTGTACTGATATGGCGGATGTAGAAAATGTAGCCTATCATAACGTTACTTTTTAAAGTCATAAAAACAGGGTTCCAGGATTTTTTGTGTCAGAGCTACAGTACAGTACCAAAGAATAAAAAAAAAGGGCGCCCCATACATTCTAACTTCCAACCTAAATCTGACTCTAAGATTGACCCGAATACTTACCCAAGCCAAACCTTAAAACTTAAGCAGATTTTTTGATTATCCAGTACAATGAAATTCACCTAGTATTTGTCCAACTGTGTAATTCAATTTTTAGGATTTGACCTGTTCCTAATACATAACCTCTAAACTCACCGAAAGTGAAACTTTAACCTATAATGAGCTTTTAATGTCAGCTATGCTTAAAATGGACCTTGCAGTAAAAATGCAAGGTCTGCTTGATATTTTAGGGCTCCCCCTCCCCAATCATTAATAGCAAAAAGTATACAGTATTAATAGCACACAAAAAAACACCTCTACGGAAAATAGTTATTAAATATACCGTATTTACTTATCCCCGGTTTCGCCAACACTACCTAAGCAAGGTGATGTCACCATTTTTTAGGCAAGATCCAGAGGAAATGCTAAGTACCCAAAATCTCACAAGACAAGAAGCCACTCCTACACTGTGATGGGGCATAACCTCAGTAAATTTTTAATGCTCTGCATTGCAGATTAAATGATGGTAATGTCACCCCCTGCCATATGTAAACTGTACCTAAGATAAGTACATGTATTAACTTTTTATCTAAAAGGTGCTCTTTACAGTAAAGCTGTTATTAAAGGTGAGGCCCTAGTATAAAGGCCCTAGTATAAAGGTAAAATGAAACAACACATACAATCAAAATTCTAGTAAAGACCCCCAAACCCTCCCAAACAATTAGTAATGCACTTCTCTCGATTTACCTTGCTTCTGTCTCAAGCTGCTGAGCGCAGTAATATGCATGTGCTATTAAACAACATAGTCCTCTATGGGCTTTTTGCTTCTAATACTATTTTTTTTAAACCAAAAGTAATTTTACACTTTATTTTAAAGCATTCTGTGATGGTGCTTATACCTGTACACGTAAACAAGAGAATGCCAGGATTACTACACGGGTACACAGAATATTTTATAGAACAAAAGGGCTGATGAAATCCTGCGTTTGTATGCTTTTCTCCTCTGCAAGCTTTCATTTCTTATATTTATGTTTTAAATATTTAATGTTTAAATTACTACTAATAGTATTTTCCCTTCTAATGCCTTTGTTTTACCTTGGCTACTTTGTAGTCACACAGAAGTGTAACCAGATTTTGGAGAAGAACTGGGGCATCCTCCTGAAAAAATAAAAAAAAATGTAAATTTGTTAAAATAAATGACATACATTTATACATCTGATACCCAGTATTCTATTTTTACATTTTTGTGGGCCCATACAAAATACATCTGATACCCAGTATTCTATTTTTACATTTTTGTGGGCCCATTCATATTTTTGCAGTGCATTTTTGTACAGTATGTTTAATGGTTGTTCTTTTAAAGCAGCTTATTAAAATAATGGACTGTCAATGCACCCAAAAGTGTAAAAAAATAAAATGATTGTGCATTCAGTGGCATAGCATGGGGGGGCAGCCTGTGCAGTCATCCTGGGATTTTTGAATTACCTGTGTCCCCCAACAGGCAAACTAAGACTTCCACACTGCACTCAGTAGGAGAGAGGTCACAGCGTGGAGAGGGATCAGGATCTGCCCACCGCTCTGCTCTCCTTTGGATGCTTGAATCCAATCTCCCTGCTTTCTCGGTAACAACAGCTAAACAGCAGGTAAACTAAAACCTAGTTTACCTGCTGTTTAGCTGTTGTTACCGAGAAAGCAGGGAGATTGGATCCAAGCATGCAGAGGAGAGCAGAGCGCTGGGCGGATCCTGATCCCTGTCTGTGTGGGCGATTGCATGTGTGATGGAGTAGGTAGATATTTGGGGGATGTTATCAGAGTGGAAGGATCTGGTGGGGTATCTGAAGGTGTGATCAGAGTGGAGGGATCCTGTGGGGTATCTGGGGGTGTAAGCAGAGTGGGGCGGTCTGGGGAGATCTGGAGCTGTGATGAGAGTGTAAGGATGGGGGTGACATCTGGGGGTGTGTTCAGAGTGGAGAAATCCGGTGGGGTATCTGGAGGTGTGATCAGACTGGAGGGATCTCGGGGAATTTGGAAATGTGATCAGAGTGGAGGGATGAGGGGTTATCTGGAGAGGTGATCAGAGTGGAAGGATCTGGTGGGGGATTTGAGGGTATCTGGAGGTGTGATCAGAGTAGAGGGATCTGGTGGGATCTGGAGGTGTGATTGGAGTGGAGGGATGGGGAAGGGGGCATCTGGGGTGTGATCAGAATGAAGTGAAACTTGGGATGTGATAGGAGTGGGGGAATCTGGGGGTGTGATCAGAGTGGAGGAATCTGGGGGGTGTGATCGGAGTGGGGGTATTTAGGGGTTTGATTAGCGTGAGGGTATCTGGGGGTGTGAAAAGGGTGGGGGTATATGGGGTGTGTGATCAGGGTGGGGCTATACAAAGGGATGCAAACAAAGTTTGGGGTTATCTGGGGGTGTGATCAGGGTGGGGCTATCTAAAAGTCCATGAGTTAGGGAGCGCAAACTATTTGCCTTGCCCCAGGCACTGACAAGCCACTGTACACCAGTGTGTGTATTGCAGTGCGGGGTGTTTTTCTTTAATGAGTTTGGGTGCCATTCAAAATTAATAGCACTGCAAGGCAACAGCACATGTACCATGCATTTTTGCATGTTATATTTTGCCAATAAAATAATAGGCTACCAATGCACCCAACATGTGTCACATATCAAACATGTCCTATTTATCCTAATGCACAACAATGCAACACACTATGGTGCATTATGACTAATTGAAACACAGGTGTGTATTCTTATTGCATTGGGGTGCTGTTCACAATGACTAGAACCTCATTACTGCAACGCAAAGATGTAAATGGATTCCCAGTGTTTTGGTTGGAGCTAAATATCAATAAAGTATTTAAAAAAAACCACAAAATGTTCTTTTAAAATACTGTAATCCTAATCCCTGCAACACTGACAATTCTACCTTGTGTAAAATAAATATATGTTAATTATCAGCAATAAATAGGAAGTTAAGGAGCACAATCTATACCTTTTTTCTACTTTGTTAGTTTTTTGTTACTGCACTGAACTACAACTGAAAGAATTTCTATTAGAGAAAGAAGAGCTCTGCATACCTGCTCTTACTTTGTGGGCAGGCTGATGTCTATGTCTATAACTGCAATACATACTCAAATTTCTTTGACTGGCAAGGCTGCCCATAGAGGAGTGGCCATTATTAAAGCCATGATCTGACCCGTTTTAGGGTGGTCAAGCTGTTCACAAACTTTCAATTTTTGCAACTTTAGTTTACTAAAAAAAGAACGAGATAGGAGTTGCTGATGCCACTTTGGGGAGAATAAAAGAGATTGAGACAGGTTCTTTTCTCTGTCTAACCACTGTTTCCTCTGAGATCATTTGAGTGCTAGCCTCCCCCATATGAGATCTATATCAAATTAGGTCGTTTGTATCATCTTCTGTCTATGAGCTAGTTAAGTACTGGGGTAAGTACTGGGGTAATGTAAAAATGAGTTTAGAATGGCACAAGGCTACAATGCTAACCTTTAGAAGTTTACTAAACATGTTTTATTTTTGTACAGTAAGTGTGGATACCTACCTGGAACAGCTGCACAAGGCAATTTGGCTGTGAGACTGCTGCAGCATCTGGATTAATGAAAATAACAATGAACATAGTAAGATTATACTAACATTGTCATGCCTTAACATAATAATAAAGTTCAAATATTGCCATTGTAGTAATAGCCTAGCACTTACGTTTAAAGATATTTTATATAAAATATGAACACAGTTTTCACAAGAATACATTTGTCCACAGAGTGACAAGTAGTTACATTTTCATTCCTTGTAAAAAGATATACTTACCATAGGAACTGCATAGAGCAGCTAGTATAAAGACGACTGCAATTTTCATTTTGTAGATAGAACAGTCTCACTCTCCAAATGGAACTGTAGAGAATAGTAAAAGTACTGTTCAGGAACCCTTTTTATATAATACAAAGCACAGAGGTCACAACTGTTTTCTGTGCCAGCTGTACTAGTGGTCAGTGGAAAAGCACACTTACACAAAGATTTTTATCTACACTATGTTATGAGCTGGCACTTATGACAAAGCCAAGCCATTAATGTCAATAGTATTACAATAAGTTAATGTAATGTTGTCAATTATCTTAATTTCGATCTATAAATCTTTGCCTTCTCAAGAGTGTGTGTTTTATTTTAATCATAAAACTATGATTATCTCAATTCACTAATCTTGTTATATATATATTTACTAATGCATTTAATTTGCTTGAATTGTACACGCATTTATTTGTGTCCTACCTTTGTTGGAAGTATGTTTTAATGAACAGTCATTGGTGACCTCTGTTAAACTGAATATTCTGGTCTTTCCTGTATTTTGAACATTATACATAACTATACAATATTTCAGATCTGGAATGACAATTTTGAAGCTTTATGCCGCATACACACGGTCATTTTTTTGTGATGAAATAAAACGACGTTTTAAAAAATGTCATTTAAAATGGTCGTGTGTGGGCAAAACGTTGTTTTATGTCTTCTGAAAATTCGAACATGCATCAATTTTTTATGTCGTTTTTCAGAATGTCGTTTTTTGTGTCATAAAAAATGATCGTGTGTGGGCAAAACGACGTTTAAAACAACGTTTTTAAACCCGTGCATGCTCAGAAGCACGTTATGAGACGGGAGCTTCAATGGAACAGAGTACCGTCGAACGTGGTGTATGTAACCGCGCTTTGCAAGAGCATTTTCAGAAAACGATGGTGTGTAGGCAACGTTGTTTTTTAAAATGAAGTTTGAAAAACGTTGTTTTGTTTCCTGTACGCGGCATTAGAAACAAAACCTATAATAATTGCACATCTAAATACATCCTAAACAAATAAGTGTAAAGCCCTGTACACACGGCCCAGAATCTCGTCCAGAAAAAAACATTGTTTTTCCTGACGAGATTCTTAGCAAGAATTTCTTGCCGGCCGAGTGTACAGACATTCCATTCAAAAGAACCGCCATTCTTTTTAATGGCACGAACACGGTGACGTTATCGACTACGACGAGCATGCGCTCATCAGATTCGATGCCGTCGCTGCCATCTTGCTACACCCTACCCATGCCTTGGAAGCTACCACACATGCGTCAAAGTCATTTCAAGCATTCACGGGTTTCCGTAGAGAGGTAAGTATACACACGCTTGGATTTCTTAGCAGGAAAACACTGCCGAGAATCTCACGACGAGAAAATAGAGAACATGTTCTCTATTTTTCTTGTCTAGATTTTGGGAGTTTTCTTAATGAGAAAGCTCAAAGCCTCGTACACACGTACGGTGTACTCGGCAAGAAAGCCCTGCCAGCAGTTTTCTTGCTGGTTCTTGCTGAGAAAACCGAGCGTGTGTATGAGGCTTTTCACTTACATGAAATATAAATGCTGTAACAGCCAAAAATTAACAAATGTGAGCAAATAAATAAATACGAGATACACCGATTTAGCCCTGGATATATGCGGAAAAAACAATGGATCAAAGTGTAAAGTGAAAACCTCATACAAAGTATGAATAAATAAACCAACAATGAAGTTGAGCAAATAAGTGAATAGAAAGTTCATAGATGTTGAAAAAATGGGTATACATTATACACTTGTGCAAAAAGATAGTCCTTATTATAATTCAACCGTAAAAGAAATCCTCAAATGTTGAAGAGAAGCTACTGTGAAATCCATCACCAAATTAAAAGGAATGCCTGCTTACCAGAGCTCTGTGACCCCCCGCAACAGAGCATCTGGAGAAACTTAGATAAAAAAAACAGTTAGCTCCAAAGACATCCAAGGATGGATTGCAGTCCCAGTCAGCACACTCCGTTATTCAGCAAGTCTCAAACTCATGTATGCATATCATGTAAAATACATAAAGGGTTCCATAGTGTAAAACAGGTGAGTAAAAAGAAAAAAAAAGGATGCTAATAGTATACCATGTAAATCTATAGCTGTCAATTGCTGTTCAGCCCCAAACTGCATAAACAAAGTCTTTCAATCCAGAGTGATTGAAAAAAGAAGGGGGCTAAAAGAACACCAAGACTTTATATAATATATCAAAAAAGTAAAATACTTTATTAAATGATTTACATGGTAGGTGGATAAATATTTGGAGACTAAAAAAGTATTATATGAACTGAATGGAAATACCAGACAGATCATAATGGCTCACACATAACAAGGACGCACATGACAAACATGTAACAATAAACACAGTCCGGACGCCATAGTGTAAAACAGCTTCACGCGCTTCACGCCGTTCGACTCCGCCCTACGTTGTGTTGTAATAAAGTTACGTCTTCCAGGGGCAGGGGCAGCCTATCACGTCACCTCCCTATATACAATAACAATAGAGCCAAACCCCGCCCAGAACCGCGATGCACAAGCGTGTTCACCCTGCAGCCAAGCCTCATTCTGAGCTGCTGTCTGCAAGGTTAAAAAAATATATAAAAAGCACTCTTGTCGTGAAAAAAACACTGGATCCTGGGGTCAAATTGCAATGAGACTAGACACAGAAAAAAACGTGATCAACCCAGCAGCACTAAAAGCCTGCGTGCCTGGCAACACATATGCAAGCAGAAACAAAACCTAAATGGAAGGATATAGTCGCTTGATCACATGAAATAGAGCAATCTTTATTAGAAAGTCACTTATTTAAAAAAAATAATAATAATAATAAATAACTGTATGTCAAACACTGCCTACATGACCAAATAATTAAAACTGGGCACAAAAAGGAGGTGGTAGTGCTCAACTTAAAAACACAATTTCCTGTGTACCCCACAGGAAATGTGTTAATTGTCCACACAGGAGTCAACTACATCGATCAAACGGTGCGACCCCTAGTGTACAGCGATGAACCACTAGTTAGCAAAGCCTAGAGAAATCCTAGCACATAAAAAAATAAATTCGAAGTAATTAATTACAAAGAATAGAGGACACAAAAAAATCACTAAAACTTCTAACACCTGACAGGAATCTTAAAGCTTTGCCATTTGGCAGATGAATAGCTTTAGTTATCTTATAATTATTCAGGATTTATATAGCGCCAACAGTTTGTGCAGTGCTTTACAACATGAGGGCAGACAGTACAGTTACAATACAATTTAATACAAGAGGAACAGAGGGCCCTGTTCATTACTGCTTACAATCTAAAAAGAGGGTTAGCTGATACAAAATATAATAACTGTGGGGGATGAGCTGATGAAGAAAACACAAGTACAGTTGTTGGGTGGAAGAAGAATAGGCTTTTCTAAAGAAAAGTGTTTTCAGGGTTTGCCTAAAAGTGGACAGAGTAGGAAATAGTCAGACAGATTGAGATATGGAGTTCCAGAGGATGGTAGAGGCTCTGGAGAAGCATGGGAGAGGGTGATGAGGAAACAGGAGGTTATGGGAGGAATGAAAACAATGTTTGGTTGGATAAAGATGTGGGTGGCTTTATAAGTTTTAGTATTTTGAATGTTATTCGTTAGGTGAGCAGAGGCCAATGAAGAAATTGGCAGTAAGGGGTAGCAAACACTGAACAGTTGGTAAGATGGAGGAGTCTAACAGCAGAATTCATGATCAAATTAAGTGGGGGATAGCCTATGTAAAGGTAATACAATGTGGGGGAAATTGCAGTAGTCAAGGCAAGAGGTTACCAGGTAATAAATTAGAAGCTTTGTGGTGTCATTGGTTAAAAAGGGGCATATTGACTTCTGGTTCCGGCACCACATATATGGTAAGGAAAAGCAGCGGTTCAGATGGGGCTACCTTAAAATATACCTTTAAACTCTGGGAACAGCTCCCCATCAGCCTCATCCGCCTACTCTCAGCTCAGAGCCCCACTGCATGGAGCGGTATTTAAACTCCTCCCGGTCCCGCACTCTGTCACAGCCCTGCACAGCCTTCTCCTCTTCTACCAATCCAGGTACCAAGATGGCCAATGGACTGCTGCAGACTTCCTTAGAGATGGTGGCTCTTTTCTGGATCCACTGGAGATTGACTCTGCTAACTCACATGGTAAGATAACCCAGGCTGTAGCAGCTGTACTGTCTTCTACCATCATAGCTGCACTGGACAGAGCAGTGGCTACAGGCATAGAACAGCTTTGAAAAGAGCTGGAGGATCAGGCTCAGAGACTGTCAGAGGCTCAGATGTGGATCTCTGATATGGAGGAGAAGCTGAACTAAACCCAGGTTGTTCTCCAACAACTCTCAGACACAGAAATATCTCCTTGAGAAAGTGGAGGATTTAGAGAACCATATAAGGAGTAACAATTTATGTATAATTGGGATCCTGGAAACATAAGGTTGGATCCCTTATGGATCTTTGCATCTCTGTATTTCAGAAGCTCTGTGTTTCCCAGACACATGCATGGCAGAAAGGCACATCATCCACTGATTATAAAGCTCCCAGACCTATGATCATCAAATACCAACTCTGGTCCCTCCAGATTACACTCACCTCCAGGCTAGCATCTATGATACTTTGTGGAAACACCAGCTAACACTATTGATGCTGTTAAGTGCCTTCTCTTACAATCTGGCGATATGTCCCTCTCTTTCTTAGGATTCTTCTTGCCACCCATTCCTATTTCCTGCAATTTTCCTACTAGCTACACTAAAGCAGGGCTAATACTTTGCTAGGGGAATCTGAGTATTGGCCCTCAGCCTCACCCCTGTGAAAGGTGTGTATATGAATCCGCGCAATATAAAACAAATATGCCAGTGGAAAATATGTACATGGGGTTTGACGCCCAGCAAGGGATTTAATATAGCAGCTGCCTCTACGTATTGATTCCACTGATTTTTTCGGCGAAATCGGTCGAGCTAGACAGAACGTCACAACACAATTCCGAAAATCGTATTTGTCAGCATGAAATGCTTTGTTGATTCTGTTCAAATATGAGTACCCATTTTTACCAATAAAGGAATATATTAAAAAAAAATGTTATCAAACTATTTTGGATTCCGTCTCTCCTGTATATGGGCTAACATTGGAAGCACCACCAGGAGCACAGGGGGACAAAATATCGCCAGAGTGCCACACAGTGGCATACACTGTGAACGCTTTACACCCCAAAAGGGGGTGGAAGATTTGGTGAGTGCGGGCCATATGAGAGCACAGATTGATGTGGTCACTGTGTAGAATATAGCAACAGAATTTCTCTTGGCACTAAGCACGTTGAAACTCAGCACTTGTGATACAGAGATCACACTAATTCGCTTATTATATATGGACTTTTAATCTATACACTAATAACATTAAATATAAAATATCAGGTAAACCCCTAGGGGTATCACTCTGATTCCAGTGCCCAATGGCACAAATCAAATAATTCTTGCAGTACAGCAGCTATTATAATGTGTTCAAAATTTCCAATAAAATATATGTCATTCATTAATAAAACTTATGTAACAAAATATTAACAGTGCTAAAATAAGAAGAAATACTTCCAACAACAATATTTGTCCATATCCTGCAATTGGTAGCTTGAGCCAGAGTTTTACCAACTATGTTTGAAAAGCACGGCTTACAAAACTGCTATACTATAAAGTCCAGGAAGACTCAGGAAGCACACATTAGCCCCCCTACACTAATGAATGGTAAAGGCAGCTACTTCCTCTGTGCTGGATGATATGAGAATCTCAGTTAAAGTTCATGAAACAGACAAGCAGGATGGTTTAACAATAGTGGCTGCAAACTGTAGAACCAAAGAACTCTGTATTCTGTCACTTCTCCCACTGCATACTCTCCCCAAGGTAATTTACTCACCAGACCTCTATATATATGTCGCCTGATAAGATCAATCTGTAGGGGAAATCATTTCCTCTCTCAGGATACTCTCAGGTGCTGGTCGGTAGGAGGGTGCGTGCAGCAGTGCGGACATAAAAGAAAGTAAAGGGAAGCTCCACATAGTGTAAAATTGTTTATTGTAGAAAACCCTTTCTCCCCATATAAATATATATATATATATATATATATATATATATATATATGCGCTTACACTGTAAAAAAAATAAAAAGCATGTCACAATAGAGTGTACAGTCTCTCTCACTTTCTCCAGCTGATCCTGTGCAGATAGCTACTGTTACAATGAGTCCTGGGAAGACTGACACTCGAATGGACGTATGAATCATGTGCCCACTTACTGACGCGTTTCGTGATTGGCTCACGTCTTCAGAGGGTGTCCTCTGAAGACGTGAGCCAATCACGAAATGTGTCAGTGCGTGGCCATGAAAGGGTCATGAAATAGACCCTTAGGCCCAGATTCACAGAGCGATTACGCCTGCGCAACTGCTGTTGCGCGTGCGTAAGTCTAAATGTGCGCGTGCGTATAGTTGGACGCGATTCACAAAACAATATACGCCAGAAATCTACGTTTTTTGGTCCGGCGTAATTGAATTAGACATTCGCTTCCCTTCGTGCAAAACTGCGCTAGACACACCATTGATTTGCTAGTCAAATATGCTAATGAGGGAGTTACGGGGATCCACAAAAAAACGCAGTTGCTGCGCAGGCTACGCGATGTGCGCAACAGCAAAATGTTCTGTCTAAAGTTAGAGGACCTAAAAGCTGGTCTAAATTTTGAAAAAAAGTCTAATTGTCAGATAAAGCAACACTGTTAGTGAGGAGTTCAGCAGTCACACGTGTTGCCCAACAATCTGTATGCCAACATGCCAGGGGCATCGTCGCGCATAGCTATACTACTGACTTTAGATGAACAAAGAAGGAGGAGGGCACGGAGGATGGCACTAAGGAGGGCACGGGAGAGATTTTTTTTTTTAATTTTTTTATTTGCTTATATAAAATTTACAATTTAAATTAATCTAATACAATATTCTTATCTGATACAAGCCCCTCACTCTTCACTTGATATATCACACACGCATAGACATCTATGGCATGAGTGATTCTGAGGTGTCTCGCATCTTCAGATTCACCCCTCATGCCATCATGGAATTACCACAACCCTGCAGGAGGACATCACCAGCCCAACACATGGCACCACCCATGACACCCATGACAGCTACATATACAATCAGAGCCCCATCCCCACAGATTTCCAACAGAACATGTATGGGGACAGCTGGCTGGTTGGTGAGTGACATGGGTGGCAGGCATGACTATCCCCTCCCGTGATGCACACCTCACAAGTGGCACATGCATGACTAACATCCTCCTGTCTTTTCCCTTCAAGGTGACTCTGCATATGCACTGGTACCCCATCTCATGACCCCATCTCATGCCAGCTCACATTATGCATCTTTGCACGTTAAACACACACATTAATCATGGCACAATGAGAATGCATGCATGCACACCACTGTGGTCCCTAGCACACACACCCCACATCCTCATCACATTGGATTGGCACCAGTCCACCATGCAGGACTTGTGAGCTGCAACGCCATGCCACGGCTCCAATTATGTCACTGTACATTCATACACCATTCACACAGACCTGGCGATCACTTCTCCACCACAAATGAGGGTGACACCCCTTTTCCCGCAGGAATATCACCCCCACATTCCAAAATCATACACAAACAGAACCAAAAAAATTAAATAAATGACGAGCAAAAATAAAAAATGCCCAGCAAAAATATAATTTAAACAAAATAACAACAAAGACATAAAAGACAAAAATCACTCTGCAAAACAGTCCCCAAATATCTCAAAGACACGTCACAAACAAACAAAAGCACCTTGCTGTATAGGGAGGGATACAAAGGGATGTACTTTTGCAAAGGAAGTGCATTTGTGTCTGTCTATTTATGCTGTCTGCGTAGTTCATAAAGTTGCCCTAGTCCATTTCCAATTTCACTGATTGCGCCGCTCCCGAGTTGTGAGCATGCGCACAACGGAGCTGACATGGTTTCCTTCACGCGCGCATGCGCGAGTCGGCCGGCCCTTCATTTGCATGGGGTCACGGCTCATTTCAATGTAACACGCCCACGTCCTTCCCAATTTGTATTACTCCTCCTTACGCCTCAGGAAAAAACCTTACGTTTGCGCAAGCTCTTGCGTAAAAGCTACGTGAATCGCCGGATTACGCGGCTAGATTGCGCAAGTCTAACGGAAAAGTGGTGCGCTACGCCGGAATGATAATGCGCCGATCTACGTGAATCTGCCCCTTTGTGTTTTGAAATCTAATACAAAACTCTTCCTTTAAGAGTTATCATTTTGCTGATTAAAGTAGAAAATATAGAGTTATCATTTTGCTGATTAAAGTAAAAATATATTGTTGTGTAAGATGGGTCTTGTGCTGAAAATGAAACTAGACATAAGGAAGTGACATTTCGTATGTGTCATGATATGATCTACATTTATATCTGTCTAGGTGACATAATAATAATGTGATATGATGGGTATGCTTAGATAAAGAGTTAAAGACTGTGATTGGTTGATTGTACGTTAAAAAGGAAATGGGTCATTTGAATATGTACCCCTTATTGGTGGACGCTGTAACGCCTACCTTTCATTATTATTTAACATCACGTCCGGGATAATAAACTGAACAGTGTGCAAAGCAATTTTGCTGTGTGAATTATTCATAATGTATATGCCATTTCCTATGCATAGAGATATATTTGGGTGTGAAAGCAACTGAATCGGCCAATGAAAGGTAATTATAATTACATAATAAGATGATACTCAGGACTAGTGTTTAAAGGTGAAAATGCACCTTTCAATACCCATCCAGGGATTGGGGGTCACTTGATGCTATGTTTAGCCTTTTGATCGGTCATACATGCTAGCCTCCTGGTGTAATTGCATGCATGCTTGAGAGCCTGAGCTACCTTTTCTACCTTTATGAGAACGTTGTCACAAATGTTTTAACTACAGTATAGTGAAGGTTCTGATTATTTGTGTTCTTTTGGCTATTAATTGTTATTTTTTGTATCAATAAAATGTTGTACACATGCTTCAGAGAGTTTCTATATGGAGCCCCTTTGTTAACTTTTGCTTTCTATAAGCTCAGGTTAAACTTTTCTATATTTTGATTTTGACTTGTGATAGCAGCTGCGTGCGAGAGGATCGCCTGCCTTTTGTCATGGGGGGGGGGGGGAGTGGTTCTGAGGAGGTGTGGGGGAAGGTGCTAGAGCATGTTGTAGGCTATACCTTAAATACAAGTGTAACATGTAACTAGGGTTGTCCCAATACCGATACTATACTCCGTATCCGGACCGATACCGAGTATTTGTGGGAGTACTTGTACTCCCGCAAATACCCCCGATACCGAAATAGAATACCCCCCCCCCCCCGCGCCGCCGCTGCCCCCCGCCGGCGCCGCCATGTATAGACACTCCCCCTCTTGTGATTGGACGGATCCGTCCAATCACGAGAGGGGGAGTGTCTATACATGGCAGCGCGGGCTTTACAAGTATACAAGCGGAAGCTTGTAATGCTCGCCGTTGTCATGCACCGGGATTAACGGCAGCAGCGGCGGCTTTGCTGCACATCAGGTATGGGGGACAGGACATGGCTACATATGTGGGGACAGGACATGGCTACATATGTGGGGGGGACATGGCTACATATGTGGGGGGGGACATGGCTACATATGTGGGGGGGGACATGGCTACATATGTGGGGGGGCATGGCTACATATGTGGGGGGGGACATGGCTACATATGTGGGGGGGACATGGCTACATATGTGGGGGGGACATGGCTGCAATATGTGGGGGGGGGGACATGTCTGCAATATGTGGGGGACATGGCTGCAATATGTGGGGAGGACATACATGGCTGCAATATGTGGGGGGGACATGTCTGCAATATGTGGGGGACATGTCTGCAATATGTGGGGGACATGTCTGCAATATGTGGGGGACATGGCTGCAATATGTGGGGGACATGGCTTCATTTGGGGACACATTTCAAAAAAGTATCTGTATTCGGTATTGGCGACTACTTGAAAAAAAGTATCGGTACTTGTTCTCGGTCCTAAAAAAAGTGGTATCGGGACAACCCTACATGTAACATGCTCCAAAAGGTAAACTTAGCCTTTAACTTCAGGACCCGAATAAGGTATTTTGTAGTATGCACTGGGTCCCAAGAAGATAATACCTATCAAAATGTCCAAAAAGCTATATAAAGACAAATAGGAATGGCCAAATAATAGAAAAAACACAAAGACAGGACATCAATTTGTTTTTGTTTAACTGTTTTACTGCCATTAATGTAATACATACATCAAAGGCAGCAGTGGCTTTTCAAAGCAAATGTTACCTTTTTGATGGAAAAAATCCTGATAGCTTTAAAGCATCCCTATTACTTAAATGGTCATGGGAACACATGACCCCCCTCTCTCCGCAACCCCCTGTCATGTCACCTGGGCACCACTGTTCTACCAGTGGCATAGAGAGTGTTACAAAAAGTTCCCTTCCAGCATCAGTCAATACAGGCAATAGACCTACAAGCCAAGACAGACGAAGGCCCAGATTCACATACCTCGGCACATTTATATGCCGGCGTAGCGTAGCTTCTTTACGCCACGCCGGCGCAACGCAGAGAGGAAAGCATGGAATTTACAAAGCAAATGCTCCCAACGTTGCGCTGGCGTAGCGTATAGTCGTAGGTGTAAGCCTACGTAAGTCAAAGTAGGTGGAAGTGGGCTGGAAGTGGGCGTGATACATTTAAATGAAGCGTGACCCCATGCAAATGATGGGCTGAGCTTCAAACAAGTACTTAAAATTAACGGCGCATGCGTCATACCTTGGACCCATTCCAGTGCGCATGCTCACTATAACATTGAAACAACTTGCTAAGATACGTCGAATCACTGCCTACGACGTGAACGTAACCTACGCCCAGCCCTATTCACGTACAACATAAACTACGTAAAACTCGACGGTGTTTGATCCCTGGTCCATACCTTTGCATGCGTTGCGCCTCCAATATGGGGAATAACTTTACGCCGGATGTAACCCTTACGCAAATCGCTTAAAACATGCGCCGGGCGCAAGTACGTTCGTGAATCGGAGGTGCTCCCTCATTTGCATATTTGCATTGAAAATCAATGGGAGTGCCAAATGCGTCCAGCGTAAATATGCGCCCACTATTCTTCCGGCGTAGGCAAGTTATGTCGGTCGGATGAAGTCAGTTTTTTGGCGTATCTTAGTTCTATGGGTACGGCGCATAGATACGACGGCACATATTTACACTTACGCGGTGTATCTCGAGATACATTGGCGTAAGTGCTTTGTGAATCTGGCTAAATCTGTATTGATAGACTGTTAAACACAACCAGGTAGCATAAGTGCATTATAGGGTCTCTAAATATATAAAGTAGAATTTTATCTATTTTTATATATCTAATTTTATTTTATTTTTAAGAGCCTCATCTATGTCATGATACACATACAGGTTTGCAGACTGCCCATGTGTGGTATTAGACTTCAAGAGGGCATCTTGTTAAAACAAGGTGTGCCTGAAGGTTATGGAGCCCATGCTTGACTTTTCTCTATAACTGGGATCTCCTCCAAGCAGTCACTTTGGAGACCTGTGGTGCAGTTGGAAAAGAAGAAAAGATAGGGAATATTTACACAATCAGATGGCCTGAATATAATCACAAACCACTTACAGTATAATCACAATTGTTACACATAACACACATTACATACATGGTCAAAAATAAGCACAGTTGTATATTATAGATTTTATTTGGATAAATATTTTTAAATTCTACGTTCCAATAACAAACAATAAGTATAGGCTAGCAGATGTTTGCAACCACACTTAAAGGGTAAGTTCACCATTGGGGAAACAAATAATACATGCATATATTTTTGTAGAAAAAAGTATGCATTTATTATTTTTTCCCAAAGGAACCCGCAAAGCATTGCGTTTGTGATCGGGGAGTTGCAGGGGCAATGTCAGGGAAATCCTACAGCTCTCCTATGAAAGCTGTAGAGCTTGTGAATGAATTACTAGGACACTGATCAGGATAACTACAAACCATCTGCTGCAATGTAAACTAGACATGTGCATTCGTTTTCGTTAGAATGCATTTTCATCCGAAAATCGGGTATTTTCGTTATCATTTTAACGAACGAAAACGAAAGCGCAAGAAACTAAAACCGAAAGATCCAGCATAAAAAATACTTTATTTTCGTTCAGATCCAACGATTTTCGATGCTTTGTCACATTTTTGTCGTTCAATTCCTACCTATTCACTGTATTCAGTGAATACAGTGAATATAGGTAGGAATTAAATAACGAAAATTTGACAAAGCATCGAAAATCGTTGAATTTTCATCGTTCAATTCTACCTATTCGCTGTATTCAGAACGACGATTTTCGATGCTTTGTCGAATTGAACGGCGAAAATTCGACAAAGCATCGAAAATCGTCGTTTTTGGACAAAAACTTTCCTGACGAAAACAAAATAAATCAAAACGATTTTTGGGAGTAACGAAATAAATGTATTTTCCGGACGAAAACGAAATTACGAAACAAAATATTTCAGTCTGCACATGTCTAGTGTAAACAGGACTTGTAGTTTTCTTATTCACGGATTGCTGAAAATGAATGGGGCCCCACCCGCACAGCTGTTCCAATTTTGAAATGTGAAAGTGTCTGTGGTGAGAGGATCACCCATCTGCTGTCAGAGGGAGAAGGGCTCTCAGGGGGTGGGGGGGATGTTACATGTACCACCCTAAATACGACTGTAACATACAATATACTCCAAAGGTAAGCTTATATTTTTTACATGGTCTTGAATTCATGACAGTGTAGTATACATTCGGCTGTTTGGTTATATTTTTTGTGTGAAACTTTTGCATTGGGGCTCCTGCATTTATGTACTGTGACAGTGAGAGGCCTCACTGTGAGATTATAAGAAAATGTGACATAGGATTCACATTTAGGGTAAATGCAACATTCCAGACTAGTGTTTCTGGGTAGAGAAAGCTGTGTATATGGCTATCTCTGGATTCTGTAGTTCTGGATCAAAACATTAAATTCTATGTCCGGGTTTATCTGGTCATTCTAAGTAAGGCTTATAAGGGCCTGTTGTCGCTAATTACTAATTCTGCTGTTTACTGCGCATTACTAGGTGTGGGCGGGCCCTTGTCTGGTATAGTCAGTTGGTGTGGCGTTTAGCTGCCCCGTGTGGACGAAGAGGTTCCCTTCTCCTCGGAACCAGTCTGCTTATATCATCTTTGGCAGATGGCGGCACTGTGTGCGTAGCTCTCTGACCGCAGTCTAGTATACGGCTGTTGACGGATTGACGCATGCACTTTTTACAGGGGAACCTGCGCCGGATATGACATTGGTGAGCTGTTTCCGATTCAGTCATTTCCGGCAGAATCGTCTCCTATAAAGGAGGAAGTTACAGTGGAGGCAGTGGGACGCATACGAGGGTATCAGAGAGGCACGGATCCAGGACTGAGGAACATTTGGACGTTTACCATCCATGCACAATTATGCATTTTATCTTTGCCATATTCAGGTAACTAGAAATGGACTGGAACTACTACTGATAATCATACCTAGCAGAGGTGTTGTTAGGTCTGGGCTGGGGAGGCTGGAGCCCCGAATGGGTCGATGAAAAGCCCCGAGTCTCTGCCATCGAGCATTTAATAAATAGCCCCGAGCCTTGCCAGTACAAGGGGTGGGCGGAACCATTTACTGGGGGAAGAGGGAGCGCAGTCAGTGGTGTACTAACTGGGAGGCAGCTCCCCCATCCTCCCCTGTATGAAAAGAAGTGAGAGCGGGCGGGCTCGGTAGTGCCAGCAGCAATGTGAGATCGTAATTCTGACAGTGCAGGGAGAGCGATGCTGTGCGTCCTAACAGCCCAGAGTACAACCCCCCCCCTTCCACAGACATGGAAGAGGATACATTGGCTCTGCCTCCTCCCTCCCCTCCCCTCTGTTCCTGTGTTTATCAGCACATGTGCTGTGTCTGAAAGGAATTTGTGGGTGGGAACATTTAAACAAGTAGCCGACAGGACAGATACCGAAGCCAACAGTTACAGAAGCCACTGAACTAGTGTGTGTGAGCATCTGGGAACATCAAAGTAAGTTATCAGCAGCACTGTCATTGTGTCCAGACTTTGCACTCTCTCTCTCCCAAATCTCTATCACTCCCCCCCCTCGTTTCTCTGTTATCCTCCAGCAGAGTATTCCATTAACCCTATCCAAAGAGTTTTGTTTTAACCAGCCCATGCTTATAGTTGGCCCCATCATGTTCCTTTAGCCAGGGTTTTCACTAGTGTGATTATTGACTTTGCATGTGATTCGCACCGCATTGCTGTGCAGATCACAAGCGATGTCTGTGCGATGCAAATTCAGCCATACAAACTGTATGGCTGAAATCGCATTTGCACCAAAACAGTGCAGGACCCTTTTTTTTGGTCCGCACTGGAATCGGATCACATGGGTGTTGGCACCTATGCAATATGATTCCAGCAACATTTCACAGTTCTCACTGCAATCTGTAAACCGATTTGGGGGTGTCATTAATTTTTACAATGACACCCGTAACAGTTTGCAAAGGGCAGCGTGAACCGCCGAAAAGCGACAAGCAATGCAGGAATCCGCACTAGAATTGCGCCGATTCCTGCATAGCATATATGCGAACTAGAACAAGTGGGATCACACTGATGCACTGCAGTTCAGTTGCAGTGCTGGGGTATATGCAGTTTTCCTGCTTGTACCTCATTTTTTCACTACAGTCCCACAGACTTCTATTAGGTTACAAATTTTTGCAACATTTTCTGAAAGCGCACCAAATGTCCATGTTACTGCATCTTTGCTGAGCTTTCAGAAAACACAGTAAAATTACACAAGCTAATAGAAGTCTGAGGGGCTGCAGCTAAAAATGGGGATAAAATGCTGAAAAATTTCTTATACCCCAGCACTGTAACAAACTCCAGGACACCAGGGTGAACCAAAGGCTTCAGAGTGCTGTGCAATGTAAAGGAGTCCAGAGGGTTTTGTAATGTAATGGAGTCCAGGAGGTGCAGGGTGCTGTAGGTATTGGTAATATGCAGCAGGAAGGGTGTTAATGCACTGGTCACCATTGGGCGTGCCGGCGCCACACACCACGGCTGAGGTAGGTGACGTCAGTGATTCTGTATGTATGCAAGTCAGGTCAGTGTATGCAATTCAGGTCAGTGTAGTCAGGTCAGTGATTGTGTATGTAGGTCAGGTCAGTGTAGTGTATGCAATGCAGGTCAGTGTAGTGTATGCAATGCAGGTCAGTGTAGTGTATGCAATGTAGGTCAAGTCAGTTTAGTGTATGCAATGCAGGTCAGTGTAGTGTATGCGGGTCAGTGTAGTCAGCACAGTGTTGGAGTATGCAGGTTATGTCGGTGTGTACTAACACATACACTCACGCAGGTCTGGGTATGTGTCAGGTAGGTCACCCTGCGCCACTCCACCAGCCACGCCTGCAACCCCCCCCCCCGCACGCGCGGTACCGGATTGGCTTCGGGCTGAAGCCCCTGGTCTTTTTGCAACCTAGCAACGCCCCTGATACCTAGGTATCTAGGATATTAGACCTTTATGCTCTTAAGTGGGACCTTCCAGCATTTGGTGGACTATATTTTTATGGCCACTCAAGCTGCTGGGTGTTTTATACACTGGTCTGAACTATGGAATACTACAGGATATGTAGGGATTAGGATATATATGACTGGAATCTTTGAAACAGAGAAATTATATCAGTATCCATCCAGCGTATAAGGGGGGGTGGGATAGTGGTGATGGATAAGAACTCCTATATCTCTGAGATGAATAGGATCTTGTCTGATACTGACACCTATATACCGTTGAGTCATGATCCTATTTTTAGGTTCAAAAAGGAGCTTGTTGGCCTTGTTGATAAAGGCCATCACATTAATTTACTCAATAAAAAGGAGAAGGATTTTTAAATTCTGTTAGCTCCAAGAAAACCCATTATGTATTTTTTACCAAAGGTACAAAAGAGTTTAACCAAACCCCCGGGGAGACCCATCATCAGTGGGTTGGATTCCATCACCTTGAGAGTCGGCAGATATATAGATGGATTTTTGCAGCCTCTGGTGTCTGCTACTCCATCATATATTAAAGACTCGGCATAGGTAATCCATAGTTTTGAGGTGTGGAAGGAAAATTCCATCAGGGCCACTGCTGATGTGGCCTCCTTGTACACCATCATTTCTCATGAACACTGATTAGAGGCTGTGGAATTCTTTCTAAATAGAGATTCCAATTTGATCTTCTCTCAACGGGAGTTCATTTTGGATCTGCTAAAATATGCGACGACCCATAATTATTTCTGGTTTGGAGGGGTTCACTACCTGCAAAATAGAGGGGTTGCAATGGGTGCAAAAATTTGCGCCCGGTATGGCCAATTTATTCATGGCCAAATGGGAGGAGGATGTTGTCTATTCTGACAGAAGGCCCGAGCTGGTCTTCTGGGGTAGATATATAGACAACATCCTCCTCCTATGGGATGGTGACCTTGAGTCACTAACCATGTATATGCAACAACTCAACAATAACCAGTTGGGGATTGCATTACAGTTTGAGATCAGTACTAGTAAGATCAATTTTTTGGATCTCACTATACGAATTAAGGATGGTACATTCAATTTGTCCACTTTTTTCGAAACAACTGATAGGAATGGCTATTTTGGGCAAGGGAGTTGTCATCATCCCTCCTGGCTTAGGTCAGTGCTCAAAAGCCAGTTCCTTCAACTGGGGCCTAATTGTACCCTTAGAGATTCTCACAGGCCACTATCCTGAGGGAAATATTCATTGAAAAGGGTTACTCAGTTAATGATCCGAAGGCAGTAATTGGGCAGCATGGATCGAGCGCTAGTTCTTCAAACCAAAAAGAAGGCTTCATGTAATGCGACCAACTTTAGTTATTCTATGGTCACTACTTTTTCTCATCAACATTCTGACATTAAAAAGATTTTGACTAAACATTGGGGGGTTCTAAAAAACGATAGGCCCTTAGGTCTGGTATGGATTGTAAGGAGAACCCCTACGCTGAAAAACGGCGTGGGGGTCCCCCACAATCCATACCAGACCCGTATCAAAGCAACCCGCTCGGCAGGTCAGGAAAGGAGTGGGGACAAGCAAGCGCCCCCCCTCCTGAGCCGTACCAGGTCGCATGCCCTCAACATGGGGGGGTTGGTATTCTGGGGCAGGGGGGCAGAAAAGTGTCAGTAAAATAAACACACAACACAGAGTTTTAAAATCATTTTTAAGTCAGCTCCGGGGGTCTTCTCCGCTCTCTGGTCTTCTTTGCCGCCTTCTGCCTTCTTCTTTTCTTCTTATGTTGACTCAACGCTTCCTCCTGATGTAATGCTGGGTGTGCGAGGGGGCGGCGATTTATATAGGCCTCTTATGACGTCACAGTCCCAGCATGCTCGGTGGGTCCCGACAGATCCAAGATGGATCCCTGTTGCTTCTATGACACGCCCGCTGGAATTTGCTTTCCCTATTCCAGCGAGCGCGAGATATCGGTACCATGTTGCTGAGATTTAGCGCGATGCCGTCGTGCTGGAAATGCATTCTCGGCGACAGGTACTGTAGCATGTCCACGCGAGAAACTTCCAAGCTTGAAACTCGCTGGATTTACAGAACGGTTTGCATATGCGATGTTCGATCCGCCCCCTATTCGTCATCATTGAGCAAACTTTGACCCTGTACCTCACAGTCAGCAGACACATTCCAACCAATCAGCAGCATACCCTCCCTCTCAGACCCTCCCACCTCCTGTACAGCATCCATTTTAGATTCATTCGGAACCTGCAGTCTTAGTGAGAGGAGGGACAGTGTAGCTGCTGCTGATTTAATAGGGACATTGCTAGCTAGGCCAGTGTATTCAGTGTCCACTCCAGTCCTGAAAGACTCATCTGATCTCTACTGTCAGGACAGCGTCCTGACAGTACCCCAAAAAGCCCTTTTTAGGGCTAGCCCACCAGTCTGCTTTTTTTTTTCCTCTGTAATCTAATGTGTGTTGCGGTGGTTTACAATGAGAGACAGAGAGAGAGAGTGTAATTTTTTGGAGTTAGATAGAGCAGGCAGGCAGGCAGGCTAGTCAGTTAGAGTTACAGTGTGTAGAGGATATATATGCATCCCAGGAGTTGTATATATATTTATACACTGTATTGAGTTTAGCTAGACTAGATCCACTCTTCCTAATATACTGACAGCCTGTATAGGGCTAGTACATCAGTCTGCTTTTTTTTTTCTCTGTAATCTGCCTGCCAGCGATTGTGTGTTAGGATCACAGCGTATACTGTGCCCACTTGCCCAGTGCCACCACTCATATATCTGGTGGCACAGTAGATTACATGTAAAAAATAAAATTTGACTGCAATAGAGAATAGCAGTTAGTTGTCTGCAAGTGTTTGTGTCAGGCCTACAGCGTCTACTCTGGCAACCTCTTCCAGTGTCACCAGTGCCACTCATATCTGGTGGCACAGTAAGATTACATGTAAAAAAAATTTTTTTTGACTGCAATAGAGAATAGCAGTTAGTTGTCTGCAAGTGTTTGTGTCAGGCCTACAGCGTCTACTCTGCCAACCTCTGCCAGTGTCACCAGTGCCACTCATATCTGGTGGCACAGTAGATTCTGTGTAAAAAACAAAAACAACATTTTGACTGCAATAGAGAATAGCATTTAGTTGTCTGCAAGTGTTTGTGTCAGGCCTACAGCGTCTACTCTGCCAACCTCTGCCAGTGTCAGCAGTACCAGATATCGACACTCTGAGGAGCAATGAACCCCTTGACTACTTGTAACGTCTCACCGCTAACCTTCCTTGAGTACAGTTATATGTACTTCTTTCCCAGTTACTCTCACCCGTTACTTCCTTCCCAAACCTTCTTCCTGAAGAGTCTCTCACTTGGAGTTCAGCTAGTTACTTCCTGATTAGCCTGTGACTTCCTGTTAAGTGGGTGTGCGGCCTATTTAAACTGGCCAGGCTGTCAGTGTGGTGTTGCTCTATTGTGTGGGGATGCCCCACTGTCAGCTGGTTCCTCCAGCACCACCAGGACAGCCACCACCGGACGGGCACCAAGGGCTGACTTTGCAGCACCATCCCCTGGACCAAGGGAACCTCCTGTCTGCACTACAGCAGTCTGGAACCGTTGCACTGCCACATGCCAGCTCAATACTACAGTACCGCAAGTACCCTGACATGATGCAATGTATTAACTGCCCTGTAAACTGTGTTCTTCTGCTAGCCATGTATGCTATGATCCCAGGAGTTTGGTCCGTCCATAGCCTCTCAGTGTTGATATCTCTAAAAGGGATTCTGCCATGATTCTTGTATTCTATATGTACCAAGTATATGGGAAATTCTTTCATGTTCATGTATCTCCTTCTCAAATGCTTTCGTGCAAACTGCCTTTTACCTGAGGACTTGTTGTATAGTTACTCACATGCCATGCATGCTCAACCACCTGCAATTACCAGAGTTTGGTCCGTCCATAGCCTCTCAGTGTTGATACCTCTAAAAGGGATTCTGCCATGATTCTTGTATTCTATATGTACCAAGTATGTTGGGAAATCCTTTCATGTTCATGTATCTCCTTCTCAAATGCTTTTGTGCAAACTGCCTATTACCTGCGGACTTGTTGTACAGTTACTCACATGCCATGCATGCTCGGCCACCTGCAATTACCAGAGTTGGTCCGTAATCTCTGCATACCTACCTATAACGTCCCTGTCCGCCATTCCCTCAATTTTGCGGCGCTGTATCAGTCCACTATTGAGGCATATGGCGTTAGCTCTATATACTGAGGCATATGGCGTTAGCTCTATATACTGAGGCATATGGCGTTAGCTCTATATACCTTGCTATGAAGTATTGTGTTTTATGTCTAGTGCTCTAGTAGCCGTATCCCCGTTCGGGATCACGCCTACTATTGTATCTAGAGTAACCTTAACTTGCCTTGGACCTAGCGTCCTGTATCTTCCTTAAATCGCATAGGCACCTATGAAGGAATATGCGCCATACTGCGTGACTGAGACTGTGATGCTAGGATACCAAACTCTCTGCACAAAATAGAGTGAAACCTGGGTCCGAACCTGAGAAGTCTCCGCAGTTGAGATCCGTATTCCTAAACTTATTGAACGTAGCCTTACACTACTGGGTGTGCAGGCTTGACCTGTGGCCTGAGCTATCCCAATCTGCGATAGAACTTCTGGCCTGCCCCGCTGCAAGTGTCCTTTCAGAAAGGACCTTCAGTGCAGCAGGAGGCATTATCACTGAGAAGAGAAGTCGCCTAAGTCAAAAAAGTCTAGATTAGCTCACCTTTATTAAGATGAATGAGGCATGGATCCCGAAGGGACTGACAGTGGGCGATACATTTGACTAAAAAAGGCCTGATGAGATGAGCTGCCTTGGGCTAAAAATGGTCCACACGCTGCTGTATTTTATCTCTGCATGTCGGATGACTTGCGTGACTTATCCGCCACCAACTAGGGTTCAAGCCGCAACTTGACACCCACTGGAGCTCCAGATAAATTTAGAAAATAGTGACTGTGAATTCCTTATACAGAGAGAGGGCACAGAAAACATCAGAGAACTTAAATTAGTAAAATATCCTGGGTAGCTGCTATTCTTCCCATCCAGGCCATCCTGCCAAAGTTATTTCATTGTTGTTAAACAGTTTTAATTCCAGTTCTACAGAAGAGTAACGAGGCACATGTTTGGCCCAATGAAGCAGGGAAATATCAGGCCTCGTACACACGAGGCAATCTATTTGTTAAAATCGGTCGGACCGACCAATTTGAACAAATCTGTCTGCTGGGATTTTGGTTTGCTCGCGTGTACACACGAGCAAACCAAAATCCCCGCCAGCAGACAGCGCGCTGACGTGTCGGTGACGTGGCGGTGACGTTGACGCCGCCACGTCACCGCACCAGGAAGTAAAACACTTCCGCGCATGCGTCGAAACCATTCGGCCCGTGTGCGAGAAGACATGTCTGCTGGTTAGCATACTAACCAGCAGACATGTCGGGCGGACGGGTTCCCAGCTGACAGATTTCAAAGCATGCTTTGAAATCTGTCGGGTGGCCAAATCCGTCTGTTAGCCCGTACACACGATCGAATCTGTCTGCTGAAACGGTCTAGCAGACCGTTTCCAGCAGACAGATTTGATCGTGTGTACGAGGCCTCAGAGGTAAGTTTCACTCCCAAGTATGGAAGTGAAGAACTGCACCATTTAAAGAAAAAAATAGGCCTTTATAGTCATTATGAGTGGTATAGGGAGGTTTATGTTGAGTGCCTCAGATTTAACTTGATTCATCATCAGGCCAGAGATAGACACAAAGCCAGATAATAATCTAAGCAGATGTGGTTTGCTGCCACTAACAATGCTTTAATGTCCAGGTATGTTCTAATAGCCACTGTCAAAGTGGAGAAGCGGCAAACCTGCCTAACAGCCGCCCTAATATCAATAACATTCCTGGCAGATGGAACGGAGTATAAGGCCCCAAGCAGAATGAAGAATGTCAGGAAAAAATTCAAGCAGCACAGAATATGGAAAGTAAAAGGCCAAGACAGAGAATCAAAGTCCTTATGCAGGGCCAAAAAAAGGCAACATTCTGTATCACAGCCCCAGGTTGTCCCAGCGTAGTACAGAGATCAAATAAATAGCCTGATGAATCTGGACTAGCCTTTGCCTTCAAACCAGCATCAATTCTTACACTTACACACTTGCACAAAGTCAGGGATTTTGTAGGGTTATAATCAGGTGTATGATTACCCAATTATACCAGGCAGGTGCTAATGATCATTAATTTCATACGTATGTTTAACCACTTAACCCCCGGACCATATTGCTGCCCAATGACCAAAGCACTTTTTGCGATTCGGCACTGCGTCGCTTTAACTGACAATCGCGGTCGTGCGACGTGGCTCCCTAACAAAATTGGCGTCCTTTTTTTTCCCACAAATAGAGCTTTCTTTTGGTGGTATTTGATCACCTCTGCGTTTTCTTTTTTTTTGCGCTATAAACAAAAATAGGGAGACTATTTTGAAAAAATATGCAATATTTTTTACTTTTTGCTATAATAAATATCGCCCAAAAATATATATAAAAAAAAAACATTTTTTTCCCTCAGTTTAGGCCGAATTCTTCTACATGTTTTTTGCAAAAAAAAATCGCAATAAGCGTTTATTGATTGGTTTGTGCAAAAGTTAGATTGTTTACAAAATAGGGGGTAGTTTTATGGCATTTTTGTTAATATTTTTTTTTTACTAGTAATGGCGGCGATCAGCGATTTTTTTCAGTACTCAGCATTATGGCGGACATTTCAGACACTTTTGACAAATTTTTGGGACCATTGGCATTTTTATAGAAATCAGTGCTATAAAAATGCATTGGATTACTATAAAAATGCCACTGGCAGTGAAGGGGTTAACACTAGGGGCGGGGAAGGGGTTAAAGTGGATGTAAACCCCCCAAAAAAAATATTTTTTGATGTCACAATGTAGAGTATAAGATTTCCTATCATCTGTGCCCAGTCTTGCCACACAGAGTTAATCCAGCGCTGAGTAATCCTCTTTCAATGTTCAGTAAAATGAACAGCCTTCCAGATAAAAACCTGCCTAAATAAAAAGTCAGTTTTCTCTCCTCTTGCTTTGAGTGACAGGTTATTTACATATCTAGCTTGGACATGTTTATCATATGTTATGTTATGTTTATCATAACATGAGGTATAAAAAGTGAGAAATCCACCCCTCCCCCACATAACACATCCTGGTAATATACAATGAACTTTGGATCACCTCATGTTATGATAAACAAAACATAACATATGATAAACATGTCCAAGCTGGATATGTAAATAACCTGTCACTGAAAGCAAAAACAGAGAAACGGACTTTATTATTTGGCAAGTTTTTATCTGGAATTCTGTTAATTTGCACTGAACATTACAAGAGGATTACTCAGCGCTGGATTAACTCTGTGTGGCAAGACTGGGCACAGATTATAGGAAATCTTATACTCTACATTGTGACAGCTAGGTCAGTGAGGCAGACGGATTAGCTTCAGGAGCTCCAGCGGCGCACGTCTCCTAGGAGTAGGAGCGTGTGAGTCATAGCTCCAGGCAGGCGTAGGAGGCAGACAGGCAGAGTCCCTCCCTGCCCTGCTAGCCCAGTCCGCTCCCCAGCCCCAGCCTGGAAAATCCCCAGTCTGATCACTCCTCTAGCCCAGCTCCTTGGCTCTCTTGAAGGTAAGAGCCCTCCACTGAAGCTGCTGACGGCCGTCCTTTTCAGGATAAAGCCGCAGCAATCACGGATCCCCCTGCTCCTTCTGGCTCCTTTCCTTGGTGCCCCGCACTCCCACACCTCCATCCGCATTAGGGGCCCCCTCCTGTAACCTCCCCGCTGGCATTTTTCTGAAAGCACTGCGCCAGGCCGACTCGAATCGCGGAGCCGCGGTTTAGGAAAGACCGCGGCTTCACTTGCGGCCTAACGGCGCGCGGCTCCCCATGCCCTGCAAACTTCACCCAGCCTTTAAGAAACCCCCCCTCACCCCAGAAGGACAGCCATCTGTCCTTGTTTTCACCCTCTCAGCCCCTAGATCATTCAGAACACACCCTATCTGTTCAGCCCTCATCCCACTGCCTGAGCAGGCAGCCATCCCACCAGACCAGCAATACGTTCCCCCTCTCATCCCCAGCCCCCCCTTGTCTCGTGAACGAATAGAAGCTTGATCCAGGGGGTAACCGATCGCCTTTCACAGGGGTCAGGAAGGAATTTTTTTCCCTACCGTAGCATATTGGCCTAGCACCGCCAGGGTTTTTTGCCTTCCTCTGGACCAAGCCAATTCCCCCTCCCCACTACCCCAGAAATCTCCCCCCCCCCCCACGGTGTATTGGCGATTATGGCATGTCGGCAATATTCGGCCGAAACCATTTGGAGTTTGAGGCAATTCGCCGCAATACTACCAGCCATCGCCAAAAATGCCCTAAGAACTGAGCGACTATTGAGAATCGATCATCGATCGACTGTCAGACGTCTCAGCCATTTACCCCAGCCCAAGCACATATCATGTGCTCTGATTAACACAAGATCGGCAGTAAAACATCGACTAGAAATTCGTGACTTTATTCAACAAAATGATTTAGACTGCCTCTTTATTACAGAAAGCTGGCTCACAGCCGACTGTAACACCATTCTAGGAGAATTGGTGCCAGAAAACTACCGTATTATAACGGAAAACAGAATAGGGCAGCGAGGAGGAGGCCTGGCGGTGATCCACAAGACTCACCTTCCGATCACCAAACCAGTCCGCCAAAACCCTCTTCCATTCATGGAAACCCTTACTCTGCAACTGCAAGCAAATTCGAAGGAGACCGTCCACATTCTGCTCTGCTATAGGCCGCCCGGCCCAAAATCGCAGCTGCTATCATCCTGGACGGATTTCTTCTCCACTTACACCCTCAACAGCAAACAACTTTTGCTGCTAGGGGATTTCAATCTCTGGGCTAACTCCTCACAAGACCCCATTGCAGACGCCTGTATTGACCACCTGGAAGGATTAGGTTTGCAGCAACTAGTATGTGGGCCCACACATGCTTCAGGCCACACACTCGATCTTATTTTCAGACAAGCTCTAGAAATAAAAATTCGGGAAAATGAAAAATTGCCATGGACAGACCACCATGCAATTACATTCAGTATTACCACCATCCCCCCTGCAACAAAAACATCAAATCCAGTGACAACACACTGGACTAGATGTCAGGAGAAGCTCCACTCGGAACTCTTCAAAACGACTTTAAGGAATAAAATAGAAACAACTCAGCCGCATCAAACGGCCGTTGAAACATTGGAAGCCATAAATTCGGCCATGCTACAGTCAGCCGACCTAGTAGCGCCGAAACGAAGAACCCGCATTCGGAAAAACAACAGCAGCTGGTTTAACAACCAGCTGTCGTTACTGAAGCAAGAACGCAGAAGGGCAGAATCTGCCTGGAAAAAATGTTCTTCAGAGCTAAACTTATCCATCTACAAGGCGGCGACAAGAAAATACCACAAAGGAATTTTCCAAGCCAAGAAAAATTATTTTTCGGAGGCTATCAACGGCGCCATTAACCGCCCCCGCGAACTCTTCAAGATGGTCACCCAGACCATGAAACCAGGATGCATTGAAGCCCCCAGTTCGGACACACAAGAATTTTGCAATGAACTATCGGATTACTTCATTAATAAAATCGAGGTAATCCGTGAAAGCATTCAGCAAAACAATTCTCCGCCCAGCCCCCCCCGCAGCCTCTCACACAGCACCCATAGTAATTCTCCGATATCAGGTAAGTTCACCCTGGAACCCATCTCCATCGAGACCACTAAGAATGTCATTTGTACTCTGCGCAATGGCACAGCGCCAAATGACATTATCCCCACAAAACTGCTGAAGGAATGCGCCGACATCCTGGCTCCTCCCATCACGCAGCTTATCAATCAGTCCTTTTTGGAGGGCATAGTGCCCTCACTGTTGAAAGAGGGTATAATCCAACCCATCCTGAAGAAACCCTCCCTGGACCCTAAGGACCCACTCCATCGCCGTCCCATAACAAGCCTCAACGTACTCTCTAAAATAATGGAAAAAGTAGTGGTAAAACAGCTGCAACTGCATCTAGATACCTACAAGCTACTTGACCCATTGCAATCAGGCTTCCGTCCCGGACATGGGACGGAAACAGCATTGCTGAAAGTATGGGACGATGTTCTCAAGGCCGCAGACGAAGGAGAATCTTGTCTCCTGGTTCTGTTGGACCTAAGTGCCGCTTTCGACACTGTAGACCACAAACTGTTACTGACTCGGCTTGCTGAAGTAGCCAGAGTCGCAGAAAGCGATTTATCTTGGTTCTCCTCTTTTTTGGTAAACCGATCGCAAACAGTGAAGTTAGGACCTTTTACGTCTGAAAAACGCACAGTAACATGCGGAGTCCCTCAAGGATCGCCTCTGTCACCAGTGCTGTTTAACATTTATCTTCGACCTCTTTTTGAGATTATCAGCAGCCAAAAACTGCTCTATCACTCATACGCAGACGACACGCAACTTTATTTCCGCATCTGCAACAGAAAGGATCACCACCTCAATCTAGAGACATGTCTCTCTTTGATAGAGGACTGGATGACAAAGAGTTATCTTAAACTCAACGGAGCGAAAACAGAACTTCTTCTGTTTCACGCCAAGCGCAGGAATCAACTCTCAGCAGCATGGACCCCCCCGCCTATTCTGGGCAAATGCATCACCCCTAGCGCCAAAGTCAAAAGCCTAGGGGTCATTTTTGACTCCTTTATGACAATGGACGCACAAATAGGGTCAGTAGTCAGCGGATCTCACCATCTACTGCGCCTACTACGTAGACTCACTCCGTTCATCCCCAAAGAAGACTTAGCGGTCGTGGTGGGAGCAATTGTTAACTCCAGGCTGGATTATGCAAATGCCCTTTACCTCGGCCTCCCCAAGTACCAAATCGCCCGTCTGCAAGTCGTTCAGAATACGGCCGCTAGACTTGTGACTGGGAAAAAACCCTGGGAACCCATCTCACCTTCACTGAGAGCCCTTCATTGGCTGCCAGTTATAGACAGAATTGCTTTTAAAGCTCTCTGTCTTACGCATAGGTGTATACATGGGAATGCCCCCATTTATTTATGCGAAATAATAAAAGCGCATAATCCCAATCGCATTCTGCGATCCACGAATCAGAACCTGCTCCAGGTTCCCAAAGCCAACTTCAAGTCCAAAGGAGAGAGAAGATTCGCGATCCAAGGTCCCAGACTATGGAACGCTTTACCAACCAGCATTCGGTTGGAGGAGAACCACCTAGCATTCAGGAAAAAGGTTAAGACTTTTCTCTTTTGATATCAAAGGAGACCGGAACACCAAGCGCCCAGAGGCGATTCAGTTCGCATGTGCCGCGCTATACAAGTTTTTCATTCATTCATTCATTCATTCATAAAACACACACAGCTCCCGGTCCTCGCTCTGTACCGAGCAATCGCGAGTGCCCGGCAACGATCGCGCCCGCCGGGCACACTCACGGGACTCGGGGGCGAGCAGGGGGCGACGCGCGCCCCTAATGGCCGCTTAGAGAGCCAATGTAGAGCTACGGGCTCTCGCGCAGGGGAGCCAACCTGCTGCCGTAGAACGGCAGCGGCTGGTCGGCAACCAGTTAAACACAGTCATTAACCGAAACAGAAACAGCTATGTAGGAGGCTTTAGACTGGGTTCACACGTGTGTGATGTTAGACACTGCATGTGATTCACACCACACTGCTGTGATGAAATTCAGCCATAAATATTGCATGGCTGAATTTTCATTGCATTTACACCAAAATTGTTCACACTGGAATTGGATCGCATGGGTGTTCACATCTATGTGATTCGATTCTTGCACTAATTGACAGTTCTCACTGCAATATGCAAATTGATCTGGGGGTGACATTCACACCGGTTCTTGCATCTCACAAGTGTGAACCCAGCCTCAAACTGGATGAGGAATAGCCAAACTCTGCTACTAAGGTGAGGTTGTAAAAGACAGTTTCATGTCACAGATCATACACCATGGCAAGACTGAGCACAGCAACAAGACACAAGGTAGTTATACTGCATCAGCAAGGTCACTCCCAGGCAATTTTTTTTAAAGCAGACTGGGGTTTCAATATGTACACAAAGAAACAGGTAACATTGAGAACCGTATATGCCATGGTCAGCCAAGGAAACGTAATGCAGCAGATGAAAGACACATCAGGTTTTATTTGCTAAAGCTAGTGATGGCAACATTTGTCACAATTCTGCAGAGAACCCAGTCAGCTTCCAGGTTTTATTGTTAACGCTTAATTAAACAAGCTGGTTAAACTCTGATTGTTTTTTCTGCAGAATTGTGACTAATTTTGCCTTCTCTAGCTTTAGTAAGTAAACCCCATACTTTTCTTCGACATCAGAAGATGTCCAGCAGTGTCATCAGCACAGAACTGGTGGAAACCAGTGGTGCCTAGGTACAACCATCTGCTGTTTGGAGACAATGGAGACGATTGACCAGAAGTGGTCTTCATGGAAGGATCGTGGCCAAAAAGCCATAACTCCAACATGGAAATGAGGCTAAACGACTCTACTATATTTGAAAACATAGGAATTGGGGTGCAAAGAAAGTGGCAGCAGGTGCTCTGGACTGATGAGTCAAAATGTGAAATAATTGGCTATAGCAGAAGGTAGTTTGTTTGTCAAAGGACTCAAGAGCGGTACAACAATGAGTGTCTGGAGGCAATAGCGCAACATGGTGGAGGTTCCTTGCAAGTTTGCCATTGCATTTCTGTAAATGGATTTGAAGATTTGGTCAGGATCAATGGTGTCCTCAATGCTGAGAAATACAGGCACATACTTATCCATCATGCCATTTGCCAATGTCATTAAGACATAAAGAAGAACACAGAGTCACGGAAGTGATGGTTTGGCCCCTACAGAGCCCTGATCTCAACATCACCAAGGCTGTCTGGGATTACATGAAGAGAGAGAAGGATTTGAGGCAGCCTACATTCACAAAAGATCTGTGGTTAGGGATCTCAGGTGACGTCATTGACCGTTATTGGTCAGGACTATATTTGGTCAATGATGTCACCCAGGTTCCCTGGCGCTATTGTTTACATTCTAGCAGAATTGGCAAACTGTCATTTACGACTAGTGTTGAGCGGAATACGCCATATTCCATTTCGCGATATTTCACGAATATATAGAAGAATATTTGTGAAATATTCGTTAATATCGAATATTCGTGATATTTTATCAAAAAAAGAGTGTTGCGAAATTTCGCTAATGCGAATGCGAAATTGATTGCGAAATTCTCGTCCGTGCATGCGCGCGAACAAAACGCGAAAACGGAGATCATTTCCTGGATCTTTGCCAGTCTATTTTCGGATCGCTATTTTGTGCTGCCCTGCGAAGCGAAGATGGTGGGGAGTACTTACACAAACTTATATGACTAAACTAAAGCTACATTTTTTTTTTTTTTTACACTGACTGACAAGGACAAAGACGAGGACTACAAATAATAAACTAATATGCACTAAACACTAACTCTACTTACACAAACTTATATGACTAAACTAAAGCTAATTTTTTTTTTTTTTTTATACACAAAACACAGAGACTAAACACACACTAAACTAAGCTACCTTAAAGAAATGTACACTTACACTAACTACACAGACATCTATCTAACACTAAGCTACACTAACCTGGACAAAACAACACAAATCTGAGCTTTTAGAAAAGCTGTTGGGTCTTTTGCTTTGAAAAAAGCATTTGGTTTTAGAAGCAGGAAACTCAGAACTAAAAGCACTATAGGAAGCACAATGCTAAGCTCTAAGATCACAATACACAGGAAAAACGCACAGAAACACTCCACTCTCTCTAGCCACCTTGTGAATCTGCACTGAAATACTGCTGGGAGTGATCTTATATAATGGTCGTGCAGGCAGGTTCCTATTGGTTGCTATGGAGGTTGCTAACCTCTGACAACTGTGGTAGGAGAACTGTGATTGGCTCTGATGCAAAAGAAGGGCAGAGGGGGCGTGGCTTGGCGCGCGGCACGGATGGCAGCAGTGTGAAGAGGCTCCTGCTATCCGTGGGACCTTGGAGCTGAAAACAGCCGAAATACGGACGATTATGCCCTACCAGACTAGGAGAGGATCTCACTGCCGCTCCATGCGACCCCTGGGCACTCCTGGCCGGAAAATCACCCCCACGAATCTCAACAAATTCCGCTATAGCGGCGGCAACAAGGCCTCCAAGATGGCGCCGCCACATAGACTGATTATGGAGGACTACGGGATGATGATGAGATCTCCCTCCCTGCTTCCGAGGACTCCTCAAAAGGTAATGCTGCGGCAGATACTCCCCTAACATACGCAGCAATGACTGACATAGCAGCTGACATTAAAAACTCCTTTGCGCTAGCCATAACAGACATCAAGTCTGAGCTGCTTAGGCTCTCGGAGCAGATGGCTGTATCTGACCGTGCAGGCAAGAGGAGAGACAGGGCCCTACTCAGGCTGGATGACATCTCTGCCAATCACTCCCAACATCTGATCGATATGAATAGACAGATTGAGGACCTGGACAACAGGGGGCGGAGACATAAAATTAGGGTACGGGGGATCCCCGAATCCGTGCCCCCTGAGCAGGTGAGACCGACCCTAACCGCCATCTTTAACAACCTGATGGATAGGCCGGAGCAATCTCCTATTGACTTTGATCGAGAGCACAGGGCTCTCAGACCCAGAGCTTCAGATGCAGACCCCCCCAGGGATGTCATCTGCTGCCTGCCTAACTATAGCCTAAAGGAAGAAATCCTACACAAAGCGAGAATTACTGAACGGATCCTGCACGGTGACGCCACGATTCAGTTGTTCCAGGACCTATCCCCGATCACCCTCAAGAATAGAAGAGCTTTGAGACCCCTCCTAGCTGTCCTCAGAGAGAAAGGGATTGCGTACAGGTGGAAGTTCCCGTTCGCTTTGCAAGCTACCTTCATGGGCAAGCAACACCTGCTCAGGTTCCCGGAGGATCTTCTGAAATTTTGTGAAACCCTGCAGATAGCGCCTGTGAATCTACCGGAATGGTACGAGGAGTTCCGTTTGCCACCTCTCGTCAATAACCCCCACCATCTACCGGGTCCCTCGTCATTGCTCTCCCCTTCACAACAGAAGAATCAACGCGGCAACACCAGCAGACGATACAATGACTCACCAGCGCCCTCAAAAAGCTCAAAAAGCCCCAGAGTGAAAGCAAACCAGCGTCTGTAGAATACCACAGCAAGCTGTCTGGGGTCCCCTGTTGTTTCTTCTAGTTTCCCTTCCCCTGGTGCTGTCTATTTTATTTTATTTTCTTCTTATACGTTATTTTATTTTTTTTGACACTCGTTCCCTTCTCCTTTACATGAAGAAGTTGACCTTCACCGTCCTCCCACTAGATGGCGCGGAAGAACTATTTTTCGCTCCATAACATTTTTTCTCCCCCCCCTTTTTTTTTTTTTTTTTTCTTTTGTTCTGATTCCTTTTTTTGCTGCCGCTGAACTGTTGACTACTATGTGGCAATGGCAACCAGCCCTCATAATGTGGAGCACAGACCCGAACGTTGCTTTGTAACCTTCTTTCTCCCAACAGGTTTAAGACATTGAGTGTACTGTTTACCCGGGTTGTATGTTTCTTTTTAATGTTGTTAATTTAGTTACAAGACAGGACATGGACTACAAGAGCAACACAACCCCTGCTTATACGATGGACTCGGTTAGTCCCCTACCCACCACCGCCCATGGCTCGGCGAGGCCCTCTGGGCAGGTCTAAATGTGAGTACCACACCGCAGTGTTTAGCTACCTTACAGAGTCCTGTTGGTAATCTGGCCTGTCGGATGGTGAGATGTGAACCCTGAGCCTGACCTCCATCTAAGAACATGCCTGGGTCCTTTCACAGAATAACCTGAGTTTACATAGTGTCCAAAAATGGTTGCATAGTTTGTTCGGCACGGGAAGGAATTAGATTAACTTGTTTACTAGGAATGTTTTCATTTTTTTGGTTTTCCTATGTCTGGATCGCTCGGGCGGTTTCCCCAGCTGGGGGCTCCTCCGGACTGACCCAACTGGGACTTGTGGTGTTTATAGATGTTCCTGCTCCCCCATTGATGTTTCTCTCACCCTGGTTGTCATGCCCATCGCACACAATCTCCCGCCACTGTAGACCGACCGGAGAAGTGCCATCTCCACTTCCCAATTTTTTGCTTTTATTCTTTATTTTTATTATTTGTTGCTTTTCCCCCCTTTCCCCCTTTTTTTCCTTAGATTTTATTTTTTGCATCTCCGTATTAAAGCCAAAGACTATCTTGACCAGTATCCAAGCGTGTTATCTCTAAGGTCCCACGGCCTAGGTCTCCCCACAAACTTTCTTTATTTGTGACTTTCTAGTGAACGTCATAACTTTGGTTTGTCACTAGCACGCTGGTGACGGACCCTGACCTGCTGTGGTCCCTGCTCGCACCTCCCACTCACCCCCAAGAGTACGTATTAGTCCTTTAGTAAATAAGGTACTACTTAACTCTCCACCCGTCGGGTGTGCACTTGAGTTAAACTCACCCCCACCCCACCCACCTTTCTTTCCTTTGACTCACCCACCCCTTCCCCCCCCTGATCACACCCTGTCCCACCCTCACTCCTCCCTTGCACGCCTTCCCAGCTGACATAACCATCCACCTTTAGACCCAACGTACAGGTTTTAGCTCCAAGATGGCCTATGCATTCCTAGGGAGGTCGCCCACCATTATTTCACACAACGTCAACGGTCTAAACATTCCAGAAAAGAGGACAAAGCTGCTAAAAGAACTTAAGAAGGCCCGTCCCTCAATAGTTTTCCTGCAGGAAACTCACTTTAAAGGACAGAACACACCCAAACTCACGGACAGTTTTTTCACAAGGGCTTACCATGCCACCAACCCTCTAGCCAAAACCAAGGGAGTCTCTGTCCTGTTTCACAAAGACTCGCCCTTTGTACTTCAGCACCAAATCTCGGACCCAGATGGTCGCTATATTCTTTTGAAAGGCACATGGGGAGGCTCTCCAGTTACTCTGGCCAATGTTTATTTTCCGAACACTGCACACATCACTTTTTGCCGCAAAATCATTGATGAACTTAAATGGTTCGCAGAAGGCTGTGTGATCCTGGGTGGGGATTTCAATATCCCCCTCTCCCCGTTGAAAGACACTTCAACTGGACACACACACATTTCCTTTAAGATACTGAAACGCATAAAGATTATGCTTCAATCCCTCACGCTTGTTGACACATGGAGGGCAACCCACCCCTTGGAGAGGGACTATACCTTCTTCTCCCCCCCCCACAAAAGATACTCACGAATTGATCTGATCTTCGTCTCTCAGAGGGATTTAGGTAATATTTTTAGAGCTGATATAGGCATCATTTCCCTCTCTGATCATGCCCCCACTGCCCTCTCCTTGCATTTTAGCCCGCCCAAACAAACTACCTTTAATTGGAGGCTCAACGCTACGTTACTTACTGACCAACTGATAAAAGACGACATCCACCAAACGATTACGACGTTCTTTGAGAATAACCTTGCTGAGGACACGAACCCTCTTAACAATTGGGAGGCGCACAAAGGTGTAGTTAGGGGGGAACTGATGAAATGGGGAGCCAGGAAAAAGAAAGAGAGGGATAACGAGATTACCAAACTATCACGCCAGATAGCTCATCTAGAAGCGCAACATAAACAGTCACTGTCGATTGGGGTGGAAGAAGAGTTGATGAGATGTAGATCCTCCCTTAAACAAATACTGGACATCAAAATTAAAAAATCCCTTTTCTTCAAGAAAAACATTTTTTATGAATTAGGGGACAAAAGTGGGAAGTTACTCGCTAAGGCCCTGAGGGAAACCCAGTCAGCGAATCACGTTCACGCTATCAAAGACAGGGAAGGAGTTTTAAGACATGACTCAGGGAAAATAGCTGAACTCTTCTCTAAGTTCTATGATAAACTTTATAATCTCCCTGACCAACACAGGCCCCATCATGTCTTAGGCACCAAAAAAGAAGCGATATCAGACTTCCTAAATGAATGTAATCTTCCCACCCTATCCCGAGAAGACTCTTCCAAACTGGAGGAACCTATAAATTTGTTAGAATTGCAATCTGCCATTAAGGACCTAAAAGCAGGGAAGAGCCCAGGTCCGGATGGCTTCTCCTCCCAATACTATAAGATTTTTTCCAATACCCTTAGTAAACCTCTCCTGTCTTCCTTTAACTACCTATCAAAGAACAAACATGGCTCTGGCTCCTTCCTTATGGCTCACATCGCGGTAGTCCCCAAGCCTGATAAAGATCTTACCGATTGTGCCAACTACAGACCCATCTCGTTGCTAAACGTGGACCTAAAGCTGTTGGCCAAAATCCTGGCCAATAGACTGAAGCCCCTCCTCTCTAAAGTCATCGGCCCTGAACAGGTGGGCTTCATGCCAGGTCGGGAAGCGCGTGATAATATCACGAAAGCACTGAACCTGATCCACTTCGCCCAAGATTCTAAGACAGAGGGGATGCTACTTTCCACTGATGCCGAAAAGGCTTTTGATCGGATCTCCTGGGATTACATGTTCTCTACTTGCTCACACATAGGGTTGGGAGGGAGCATGATGTCCTGGATATCAGCTCTGTACCAACACCCACAAGCCAGAGTCAAAGTAAATAACGTATTTTCCGACCCGATAAACATACAGAATGGCACACGCCAGGGTTGCCCCCTCTCCCCAATACTATTTATCATCTCCCTGGAACCGTTAATCAGAGCCGCCAACCTGTCCAAGGACGTGCAGGGATTCAAGGTAGGCAGAAGGGAATATAAAGTTGCCGCCTATGCGGACGATTTACTATTCTTCCTTACAAAACCCCACCTATCCATTCCCAACCTACAAAAGATATTTGAAACATTTGGCTATATTTCAAATTTCAAGATAAATAAATCAAAATCAGAAGCCCTTAATCTGTCACTAGCCCCGGCCCTACTTGAACTCCTGAAATCCAATCACTCATTCAAGTGGGTCCCTACCTCCTTAAAATATTTAGGAATTCATCTGACCAACAGCCTGGACTCCATCTATCACGCTAACTACACCCCATTGCTAAAGTCGATCTCCAGTGACCTCCTTAAATGGACTCCCAAAATGTTCTCGTGGTTTGGTAGAGCCTCAATTCTTAAAATGACCATCCTTCCTAGACTCCTGTACATTTTTAATGCCCTCCCCGTCCATATCCCTGACTTATTCTTCACTAAACTACTCAAATTGCAGAGACGCTTCCTGTGGGCAGATAAAAACCCCAGACTGAATTTTAAACTTCTTTCTTTACCCAAATGCCACGGGGGAATAGGCTTACCAGACTATAAGAAATACTATCAAGCCGCCCACATCACCAGATTGATAGACTGGCACTGCCACAGCGGGGGAAAGGATTGGGTTAATTTAGAGCAGCAATTAGCCCCCCACCAGCTCCTGTTCTTTCCATGGTCCCGACACTCAAAATCAACCAGACTGATTAAGAACCCTCTGATAGCGAACACGCTCAAAATATGGCACAAAATTGCAACAAAGTACTCCTTGGCGTCAATACCCGGCCCACTCACACCAGTCTTTGACAACCCGGACTTCTGCCCAGGATTGCAGGGTAAAAAGATTCCTGACCTCCTGGCCTTTAATTGCCTTTCTGGGGCCAGAGTCTTTGACAACCCGGACTTCTGCCCAGGATTGCAGGGTAAAAAGATTCCTGACCTCCTGGCCTTTAATTGCCTTTCTGGGGCCAGAGTGAAATCATACAATGATATGCAAACAGAATATGGCGATACATTTCCTGGTTTTTGGTTCTACCTTCAGTTGAGAGACTTTTTGGTGAATTCTAAATCCCTCTCTGCTTTCTGTCGGCCATTATCACCCATTGAAACGCTCTGTCATAAGAGAGCCCCAGTCCCACACACCACCTCCTTGGCTTACTCGTGGCTGATTCAGCCATCAGATGCAGACCTTAACAAACACAAATTGAGGTGGGAAAGGGACCTGGGATTTCAAATAGAGGATGTACAATGGGAAAAGGCCTGCATAATGGCACACAAATGCTCCCTCAGCACCAGATACCAGGAAATTTCATACAAAATACTCACCCAATGGTATATTACACCACAGAAGGCCAGGAAGTAGTTTCCCACGACGTCTGACGCATGTTGGCGCTGTGGATCGGAGGTAGGATCTTTCCTGCATATCTGGTGGGATTGCCCCCCTATCTCCGAATTCTGGCGAAATGTGACTGAGTGGATTGGTCGTATCACAGAAACCACTATAACACTTGATGCCGCTGCTTGTTTGCTCCATATCAACCGCCTCTCAATCAGCACATACAAAAAGACCCTCACCGGACACCTATTAAATGCCGCCAAAACTCTCATACCACTGCACTGGAAGTCAGCTCGGACTCCGAGTATTGGGGACTGGTTAGAGAGGGTTGACTACATTTTTAAAATGGAAGAAATTTCAGCAATGAAAATGGAGAATAGCACATCTTTTAACGACGTGTGGCAGCCGTGGTTTTTGTTTAAGTACTCTGCTGATTATCTTACGATGTGTCATTGAAATTTCCCAACACCCAAAACCTGCTTTATCTGTTTATATTGGACGACTGTGGTACTCCCTTGAACTTGCAGCAATGTATAAGTCTCTCTTTATATTTCACATACTTGACCTTGTTTATGACTAGACGCAAATGTATTGTTCCACCCTCCCCCCATCCTGGCTTCCTCCTATCCCCCCCCCCCCTTCCCATTGGTCCTTATCCTGCCCCCTTCCTTCCCTCCCTGGCCCTTCCCTTTTCATATAATTGGATTACAGTTGTTATATTTTCAATTGTGCATTAACTAGACTTTATTGTTCTGACCCATGCCTCATGTTGTTACGCTTTGACATATGTTTGTTCCCTTCGTTTTTTCTGGATCTACAAACATTCTGTTACTGTTATGTCACCTGTATACTTTGTTTAATCTTAAAAATAAATCTTGATTGTGAAAAAAAAAAAAGAAGGGCAGAGAAAGTATTCGCGAATATTCGTAATACGAATATTCGCATTGCGAATATTCGGCAACATAAAAGGATCGCCTCAGCTACTCGGCCCAGGGTCTCTAATAATACCAGCAATGCTTTTAGACGTCGATGGAGATCACTAGGATGCGATCTGTTTTAAAAATAAATTTGAAAAAATACGAATATTCGCAATAGCGAATATTCACCGCGATATTCGAGTTATTTGCGAATACTCGAATATGCAATATTCGTAACGAATATTCGCAATGCGAATATTCTCGATTAACACTATTTACGACTAGAGAAGTGGTGGGATGGCATTGTTGTGATTGACACTAGATCTACTGTGAATGTTTTAGTGTCTGTTTTATATGCTTTGTTTGTATTTAATTTTTAGTGAATGAATAGCAAGAGGTATCCCATACCCATGTAGGAGAGAGAGTTAGATATCAGGAATCCCCTGGAGACCTGGCTAGCCAGGTATCAATCTATCTATCACCAACGCAAAGGTGAGAAAACTGAATTTATATATCAACCCAGTCATACAAAAAAAATGAATAACACCAATGTGTTGCTAGACAACCATATTTATTTTCCAAGAAACTGAAGAAATTAAAGATGTGAAAATGTCAGTAAATTAAGGGACAGAGATGTAAAACATTTCCAGAGTAATATTGTTGACCTGTACCTGCAAAAAAAAAAAAAAAAAAAATCACAATTTGTAAAATTGAACTGTAAATATCTACATTTTTATATAATTACATTTTGAATGTACAATCAACATATTTTCTTGCATTTTTGTAGAATTTCCATGTCATCTGCTATACATTTTGTTTTGTGGACAGTCCAATTTGGACATCTCCGCATATGTGCGTGAAACCCGCACAAATCTCCACTGCTGACTTCTGAAGCCCTGTGGAAAGTCTCTGTACTGTATATGTGGAATCTGATAGCATTTATGTGCAATAATAGGCTACAGGGAGAACAGCATCATCCCTATCTATTTAGAAATATAATATAGGAAGAAAATTGTTTTAAATCTAATTTTGGGAGAGGGAAGAGTATGGAACCAGTTGCAAATAAACATTTTTTATGGCTGAAGGTCTGTTTTAGCTAGTAGGTGCTTCACATTTGTGGCAATTAATCTACCCCCTAGCACTGGAAATTGGCAAAAGTCCAGTGGGACATGAACTATGCAGATGTAGACCTGTAAATTAAGTCTTTCAAGTAAGACTCCTTAACACAATTTACTCATTAAACCAACTTGGGGATCTTTTTTAGAGGAGCTTCAAACAATTGAAAACAATTTTTAGAATCTGGTCAACGTAATTTTTTTTACATAAACCAGAAAGAGTTCTCCGTGAAAATGTCAAAAGATAAAAGCAGATACACACTATAAAACCATAATCAAAACATTCTAAAGGCTTCTGAAAATGAATACACAGGGGTTGATTTAACAAAGACAAATAGACTGTGCACTTTGCAAGTGCAGTTGCTCCAGAGCTTAGTAAATGAGGTAAAGCCTTACTTTACATAGAGTACCCATCACATGCACAGGGAAAAAAACATATTTTTTATTTGCACATGATTTGAAGAGGAGCTTCCCCTCATTTACTAAACTCTGGAGCAACTGCACTTGCAAAGTGCACAGTCTGTTTGCCTTTAGTAAATCAACCCCAATTAATTCTAATTTGCAATTAGTGCATGCCATTGCTGCTTTAGGCTAGGTACCATTCCCTGTTCCACCCACAATTACGTCGATTGTGGCAAAAAAAATTCTGAAACAATATAGCACTGATTTTTTTAAATGTTCTTTATACTCACTTATTGTTCTGAATTTGCATTCAGCTATGAGAAGTTTAATTTACTTTGTCCTCTGTGCCAGATTTTCTGTGATGGTTGTAACAAATTTCTGAAACACAGTTATAAGAATGCTTAACAACAAAGCCAAAAAAAAAAAAATGTACGTCTCTGCAATACACACAATTTTTACATGTTTTTCCTTCTAAAACTGTGTTATCCCTTTAAAACCCCAACAGAAAAATACCAGTTAATCTGTCAGAAATCCAGTGTGGTCCTAACTTCCTGTTTTAGCTGGCAATAAAGTGCCAATGCAGCTCTGAAATTCTAAGCAGCATTGTTGGCCATGTCTCTATGGACTTCAGAAATTCACCCAAACCTGTCCCTCTCCACAAGCATACATGATAGTAAAACCACCTTTCCTCTATTTGCAACTGATATCCAATTTGACTGTGTACAGTTCTTGGGTTCGATTCAAAAGTTAATCTATCAAATCTACTACATATTGACCTTGGAGATATTTATATATTAATTACATCTACTAGTCTTTTTTTCTAAACTAAACCCATTTATTCCAACATTTCCTTTAAGCGAGAGGTCTCCAATCCTCTGTAATAATTTGATTACCCAACCCTGTACACTTTTTTAATCTAAGCACTACTACTGTATGTACTTCTTACTCTGATGCCTTAAACTGTACTCCATATTCAGAATATAGGGCCAGATTCAGATACACTTAATATTGCGCTGCGTAATCAAAATTCTCTACGCTGCCGTATTTTAACAGGCTCTACACCGAATTCTGGTAGATTTTTGCCCGTACGCTACGGCGGCGTAGTCTATTTCTCGCCACGTAATTGAAATACGCGATTAGGGGGCGTGAAGCATTTAAATTAAGCGCATCCCCGCAGCGATCGAACTGCGCATGCTCCGTTCAGAAATTTCCCGCCGTGCATTGCGCGAAATCACGTCGTTACGTCATTCGTTGTTTGAGTAGCGTCGTTTACGAACATTCCTATTCCCGGACGACCTACGTAAAAAATAATAAAAGACGTCGGAAAACGTAGAAATTCGACGCGGGAACGACGGCCATACTTAACATGGGCTGTCTAATATTAGAGCAGCAAAAAGCTGGTATAGTGTTACGCAAAAAAAATGACTAAAGGTGCCGTAAGAGATTGCGAATGAAGATCGTAATTTCGGGGATCGTCGGCAAAAGCTCATTTGCATACCCCAACGCGGAAAACGACGGGAAGTCCACCCAGTGGCCGCAATTTTATTGCAGCGTAGATCCGAAGGCGTACTAACACGTAATCCAGTCGAATTGAAGCCCGCAGCCATCTATTCATGGTTTGAGGTTTTCGACTAGCTAAAAAACGTGCGTAATTTGAAATTACTCCAGTCTAACACCAGTTAGACAGGAGTAAGGGCTCTGTGAATCTGGCCCATAGTTTCCAGAGACTATTCTATATTTGCATCCTGGTGCAATCATCATCATGCATTTCTTTACATCTAAAGATGTTCAACTACTGCTTGGCACTGAATGTTTTTGCTTAGCCTGCAATAATCCAATATTCCCAGTATCTTCTGCATTTATTCTTGCTTTGTTCCATTTGTATGAAATACATTTTCTTCTTTCATGACCATGTTTCAATGTTGTTCTTCTGTTAAATGTACTACTGGTGAGTTTTAGTTTTCCTTCATAAATTGTGTCATCAACATAAAGGGCAATATTTATATGTTTAAACAGGCTAAAATTAATCAGTCATGTTACAGATTCTTGAGATGTACCATTTAATTATTTTTCTTTGATATTTTCACCAGTTCTTTTGAATGAATGATTTTAAATAACATTCTTCCCTAGTCCCTGCATCCTCAGCTTCTCTACTAGGCTATCACGAGAAGCAGTATCAAATTATCTTACAAAATTCAAATATATTACCGATACATTGCTAGTGTTTTAAATTTTTTATATATTTTGTTGTTAACAGAGATTTCAATATATTAAAACTTCTGTTAACAATAAAATATATAAAAAATTGTTTTCTACCTTCATGTAATGAGACCTTTAAAGGAAATGTAATTTCGGAAATACAAAGTCCTTATTATATACCTCTAAAAAAAGAAGTGGTCTAATGAACAAAATAGAACAATGTAGAAACTACCCATAAAGTAGTTAATTCATTCAATGTTTTCCTTACCAGAACCTTGTCTAAATCTGTAATAACTCCCACCTATAAACATTAAAAAAAAAACATTCAGTGTAAGCAAAAAATATGTTGAACTTGAAACTTTTTTTAAAGTATTTTTATTTTAAAGCACAGGTATATAATGTATATGTTTAATTCATAAACAAAGTGATATAAATGTATTTGCCATGTATTTCATTAGAAAACAATCCTATAATGTGTATGAGTATATATTAATCGTACCTCATTGTTTATTTTTTTTTGCAAAACTAAGTATAGATAATAGGAACTATAGACAGATTTAATATATAAATATAAAACAACTATAGAAGCGCGATAATTTGTAAGATACAAGGGTCTCATTAGTAAAGCATACCTTTTGATTTAAAATAAAATGTATTTTACAGAAGTTTGTTTGTGGTGATTGCAACTGATTGTGCATTTCTGTATTTAACCGCTTCCAGAACGATGCACGCCAATATACATTAATTATTAGCCTCTTAGTAAAAGACATATAAACTTGTTACTAGTGGTACAATCATCCTAAATATCAGTTTTGAATAGAAATAGGGCTTAAGGGACCCCAAAAACCAAAAGACCAAGAAGGGAAGGGGGCAGTAGGACTATTTTGGTACAAGGTGAGTAGGTAAACTCAGAAGGAGCGGGTATAATAATGACATAGTATAAAACTAAAAAACATCAAACAACATAGACAATAAAATACAATACAAACATTGTGACAAGCCGTATGTGTAACCAAATTTGATAATCCCTTGGGGGAAGATCACGGTGGGGGTAGGGGTCACGAGGGGGGGAGTTCTCAACTAGTTTTGTGTGAAGTGGGGGCAGTAGACATACATAAACATAGATAGGAGAGTGGTTAGAGATGAGCATAAGACCTTGTACACACGAGCAGACAGATTTGTTCAATGAAGCAGGGAAATATCAGGCCTCGTACACACGAGGCAATCTATTTGTTAAAATCGGTCGGACCGACCAATTTGAACAAATCTGTCTGCTGGGATTTTGGTTTGCTCGCGTGTACACACGAGCAAACCAAAATCCCCGCCAGCAGACAGCGCGCTGACGTGTCGGTGATGTGGCGGTGACGTTGACGCCGCCACGTCACCGCACCAGGAAGTAAAACACTTCCGCGCATGCGTCGAAACCATTCAGCGCGTGTGCGAGAAGACATGTCTGCTGGTTAGCATACTAACCAGCAGACATGTCGGGCGGACGGGTTCCCAGCTGACAGATTTCAAAGCATGCTTTGAAATCTGTCGGGTGGCCAAATCCGTCTGTTAGCCCGTACACACGATCGAATCTGTCTGCTGAAACGGTCTAGCAGACCGTTTCCAGCAGACAGATTTGATCGTGTGTACGAGGCCTAAGAGAGATAAAATTTAACTTTTGAGACCAAGGCGCCCAGGTTAATTTCAGCTAAAAATAAAATGTCCCTTATTTCAGTTGCTGATTGAAGCAAATGCAGATCATCTGGCCTCGTAAAGCTTTAGAATAGTTTAGCACAGTGCAGAATATACACCTAGGACTTATGACAGAATTCTACAACATGAGGCAAACTTTCTTACCATTATTTCACAGGAGACATCTCTGATGTCAGTGCTCAGGGGCTTATCATTCTATAAGTAATACAATTAACACTGTTACTATCTTTGTATACTGCAATGTACAGAAAATCATACTAGACAAAATTTACCATTAACTGTGTATTGTTAGGGTAGGCTTTAGCAATAAATGTGTTGGCAAATCTAAAGAGATTGTAACATGTCTAGCTTAATGAAGTTATAGCATAATCTATATTTCAAAATCATGAATTTGTTTCTACTGTCTAATTGAATAATATCTAATTAACAAATGCTTCATCAGCACAATTTTGATTCGCTTTTGCCCTTGCAGCTTCTGTCCACAAAAGCCAGGTATGCAAGCAAATTCAGTGATTATTTTTTTTATTTTTTTTAGCTACTGATGCAGTAAAATATGAATATGTAATATTATATACAATATATTAATTTATTTAAACAGTTAAACTTACCAGGATATCATCAATGAAAGGAATGTCGTCCTACAAAAAAAAAAGATAGTGCTATTAATCTATGCAAAATTGGTATATAATACTATCTTTTAAAAATGAGTAATGTTAAAAGTGTTTACATTAAATGTTATACCAGCCAAAATATTTCAGAATTGGAACAATTATGTTTTTGTCAACTTTTTGATTGTTAGTTTAAAGATATGTAGATGATATATATATATATATATATATATATATATATATATATATATATATATATATATATGTGTGTATGTATGTGTCTAGAGGACTTGATGTTTCATACTAATTCTTGGTAGACTGTAACTATGTTATTAAGTAAAATTGCTTTAAAACATTGGTACATACACCCAAGAGTGTCATCTTGTTTTTTACTGTCTGATGTCCTTTAACTGCTTGCGGACCGCGCACCGCAGTTATACGGCGGCAGGTCGGCACTGCTAGGCGAGAGCACGTAGCTCTACCTTTTATCTTTTGCGGCCGCTAGGGGGCACGCGCGCCGCCGGCGGCCCGCGAGCGCACCCGCGCTGGCGGCGGCCCACGCGCGCCCCCGCACGCACCTCTTCGGTAATTGCGATTTTTTTAACGAAAAATATGTAGAAGAATACGTATCGGCCTAAACTGAGGAAAAAAATGTTTTTTTAGATATTTTTTGGGGATATTTATTATAGCAAAATGTAAAAAATATTGAATTTTTTTCAAAATAGTGGCTCTAGTTTTGTTTATAGCGCAAAAAATAAAAAACGCAGAGATGATCAAATACCACCAAAAGAAAGCTCTATTTGTGGGAAAAAAAGGACGCCAATTTTGTTTGGGAGCCACATCGCACGACCACGCAATTGTCAGTTAAAGCGACGCAGTGCCGAATCACAAAAAGTGCTCTGGTCAGAAAGGGGGTAAATCCTTCCGGGGCTGAAGTGGTTAATATGATGCCTCATGATAGAATCATCATTGTTAGGAGATGCCCCAATGACCAAATGTGAGACGTGGGAGTTAAAAGGGACAGACCAAATGCTAACTCTTGCATTGAAATAAGTATTAGCATTTTAGTAAATCCCAGGTTTTTGGGGTCCTGGAGTATTCTGTAAGGTAATGAAGGAGATATGCAAAGTGTGGTCTATCTGTACCTTAATTCTCATGTACAGTGAGTACATTTTAACATGCGGCTGTGTTGCCCATGTTCTTCAGTAAGGCAGGAAAACCATTTTAATGAAAATCAAACTTACAGGCCAAACATGAAACAATTAGGAATGATATGGAAGTTTTAGATGGCAGGTAAAAACATTTTTGTGTACAATGAAAATGTGAATAAATGAAGGTACATACCAGGATTTTCATCACTTTTGCAATAATGCTGTCCTATAATATATAACAGAGAAATAATAATAATAAAAACAATTATAGATCAAAATAGGGTGCGTTTTTGTTCCTTTTTGATAAAATTAAAGTTTCTAAAGTAGAGATGGAAATAACAAGAATACAATACAAAATCTTTGTGTCACCTAAATTTACCTTTTGCTTACTAACCCTGGATACAAGGAGCAGATCAAATAGGAACTTCAAATAATAAAAAACTGAGGATGTAGACAAGCTCTTATTGTGGAATTTGAATACAGCTGTTATGAGTGGTATATTGATCAAGATGGGTGTGTTTGAGAAAAGGAGGGGAACTAATGGGATATCTGATTTACTTTGCCAAATTTAAACTTTGGAGAAAACATAAAACCTCACTAGATATTAATATAGCTAAAACTCTCCACAATTTACTTCAGACCATTACTAACTGCCTAATTAACCAATATGATTATGCGCTTAAAATATCCAAGCTTAACTTTTATACCCAAGCAAATAAAGCAAGGGTACTAGCTAGACAGGTCAAACAGAAATTAAGGAAATCCAGTGTATCTTCTCTTGGGGAACCTAAAAAAGGTCTAATTATTAATCTGTTAGAGATTGCAAATGCTTTTACCTTAAAAATGCTCCAGGCTCCTACAGAATCCTAAATCAACACCTTTTTAGATTTGATTCACCTTCCTTCACTGTCTGTTCCCCAACAAGCCGCTCTATATGCACCTTTCATGAGCAGTGAAATACATACAGTCATCCAAATTCTTCCTTCTAATAAATCACCTCAGCCAGATGACTAGTCTAACAAATATGATAAAATCATTTTGGACATCTTCTCTCCACACCTGATGGCTCAAGCCAACTAAGTAGCCAAACAAGGCTCTTTTTCTAGGGAATCCTTGGAAGCCCTTACCATTGTAATGCCAAAGCCTTGGAAACCACCATCAGATACAGCAAACTTCATACCCATCTCCCTACTAAATAGCAACATTAAAAATTATGTTAAGGTACTATCTAACAGATTACAACCCTTTATAAGATCATTAATACACCCAGACCAAGTAGGGTTTATTGAAAGCCGACAAGCACCCAACAGCACAAGGAGATTCATTGATTTAACTCAATGGCCTGAACACCATCAAACACCTTCTCTGCTTCTGTCCTTAGATTGCAGATATCTCAGACAAGTGTTTCATAAGTTCAGACTTATCATATTCTTTCCAAAACTTATTATGGCCTAGTGCTAAGATATGGATCTCCAGCATGTTGGCCGATTCATTTCACATAACTAATGGCACCATACAAGGCTGCTTGCTATAACCCCTTATCTTTGCTCAAGTTATTAAGCCACTAGTGGAGACCATCTGCACCTGCAAAACACTTAAAATGAAAGTGCACCCATAGATTTAACAGTTTCTAAAAACATTACATTCCCTCTCAACCAAACTGTTAAGCCATCCAATGGCTGGTGTCATAACTAATCCAATGTTCAGCTTCATGGCAGTTGAATATTAAAGAGGATGGCAGATTCCTTGGCTGAAAACATTAGGAGGAGTTACTTCCAGGATTATAAATTGCAAGAGAGGAACATAACATTGGTTTATATGCAGACAATGGCCCAGATTCACAAAGCACTTACGCCGACGTAAGTGGAAATTTGCATCGGTAAGTTCAAATGTGTGCCGGCATATCTGTGCGCCGAACCCACAAACCAACATACGCCTAAAAACTGGCCACCCTACGCCGACGGGTGCACTTTTCGTCTGGACGTATGATGCTGCTCCCATTGATTAGGCATTCAAATATGCTAATGAGGGAAATACGGCGCCTCACGTGAGGTGCGTGTAAGTTTTACATCCGGCGTAAAGTTATTTCCCATAGATGAGACGCAACCCAGCAATAGACATGCAAAGGTCTGCACCAGAGAACACAGGCCGGTGTATTGGGTGTACTTTACGCTCACGGCATACGTGGTGATCTGGCGTAGCTTAGACATTTGTCCCGGCGTGGTTGTGAGCATGCGCATAAGGGTGCTGTTTCATGTGTTCACATCACGGCTACGTCACGGCGCATGCGCAGTTAATGATACGCCGGGCGTAAAACACTGCACCATGCTCGGACCACCATTTGCATGCTCACTCCCACTTCCACCTACGCCAGGCTGCGCCTTCGAAACTTACGCCACGCCGACGCAGCGTTGGGAGCAATAGCTTGCTGAATGCAGTGCTTGCCTCTACGCGTTGCGTCGGCGTGGTGTACAGCGTTTCTTCCTTTCCAGCACTTCAAAACATTAAAAAAAAATTTAACCATTTCGTTATACAAAGTTAATTATTCTAAATAATTCATGCTTCCCTTATAATGACCTTTGATAACTCAAAAACAAATATCTGGAGTTAGCTCTTTCTCTTGGGCGCACTCATCTCAAATAACATATCTTGATATTAGGCTACCTTCTTCTGGTACTTAAATTTTCAGTATTAACTATTCACACTTGCATAATAGCTCTCCGATCTTTGCAAAGACCTTTCCAAGGCAACAGTTTCTTGAGTAAAGTGGGTGTCAAAGAGCTTTAAAAACATCTTAAAGTTTTCCAACCAAAAAGTTCTAGCTACAGGACAATCCTACACAATGTTCAGGTGTGTGCCTTCAACACTACAGCCACGTTAACCCATACTATACTTTTTTAGGACAATACACCTCTCCAAATTATCATCTCATCTTAAGACATTGCAAAAAATGTTAGGGGCTCAAGACCTCTCTAAATACTACAAAGCTTCTATCTTAAACCTTAAATCTTAAATTTTTGATGGTCTTCCTTGGCAGATAAAAAATGTATTCAAATAGAGCAACAAGCTCTTTCTACTAATCTCCAAGAGCTGCTGGGAGCCATGTTAACCCATAAAGCCTCTGGATCCATTTTGAACACTGCCAAATTATTAGCACATGACCAGCAAATGATCGACTTGGCCACAATGCTCTTATCCTTATCCTTGCTCATCCTAGACTTAGATACATCCTCATGGAAACATCAAGGGCTTAATTTGATAGCTCACATGTATACACAGCATTCCTTATAAAGACTTTTATAAATACATACAAATTCACTAATTTTTATCCTCTTCGTAAAGAGGGGATGATCTCTTCGTAAAAACTCTATATTCCTTCTACACATCTGAAGAATTGTGGCATTGTTCAAAAATCACCCTGTTCTGGAAGGTAGTTTTCACCTTCATATGCTCTATCACTAGCGTGACTCAACCTCCAACACTGGAGACTGCCCTTTTTGGTATATGCCTACACAAGTGGCCTTATTGGATACAATTCTTTTCTGCACATGTCTCAATTGCTGCCAGACATACCTGAACAGAAGCATGGGAAAATATTCAAGCCCCAACACTCCTTTTAGTAAAAAACTTTTTAAATACTCATGCTTCCTGTGAGAGAATGTTCTTCTGTGTAGAACTTCCATATTTCAGAAAAATGGGCATGTTAGCTCAAAGATAGTATACTGCTATTTTTTGTATATTGCTTCCTTTAATGTTCCACATATAGTTGATGTACTTTCTTATATTGATATACTATTCTATAAGCAAGCTCATTGTAAAGTTAAGCTAATCTGTACCATGTACTATGTGCATACTCCTGACTTTACACTTATCCGTCTACCCCTGCCCTCCATCCCTAATCCTTGCTCTATTACCCCATACTGATATTTTCTTATCCCCTCCCTAATCATTATCCACTTTTGGTTTAAATATTGTAATGCCTCCTTTACTGGATTACCTGTCCTTGTCGATGACTAAATTGCATTATGTCATACTGTTTTTTCCTACTTATTTTGTACCTCTCAAATTCTTTATAAAGAATAGTATTAAAAAAATATATAGGATGCTCTTGATAGAGAAACAATAATCACGTTAGCTTCTATTTTTTATGTAATTTTTTTTTTATTTGTTACAAAATCATAATAAACATATAAAACCGATGCTTGAACAGACACAGCATTTACACCAACCTGTGTTTAAAGAAATATGACGGTGGTCTTTGCATACTTTTAAAATGCTAATTTCCTGAATGTCAAGATGACTGATTGATTTTACAGCTGTCTGAGTTACTGATTCCAAACAAGAATGCAGACCAGCTGCGCTGACATAAGTCTAACTTTCCTCCCCAAATACGTTCTTCTTGTTTTGGATTGATTTACCAAAGGAGTGGAGGCTGTTCAATTTACAATATAAATGGTAACTTAGTTTAGTAATTGAGGAGAAGCTGTCCTATCTTTAAATAATCATTCAATTAATGGTGAAAATGTGAAAAAATATATATTGTTGATGATTGAAAGATTGAAGTGAGCATGGTTTCACCTTATTCACTAAGCTAATTGAACATTTAATTTTCTAGGTGAACAGCCTCTACATCTATAGTTAATTAACCCTAGTAACTTACAGTGATACATCCAGAGACAACCAAGCAACTAGAATTTTCAAAGTTATTTCATTATTGACAGCGTTCATTTTTAGCTCAGTACAGGATTACTTAAATCTGATAAAAAATTATACTGATACGTTATTTACTGTTTTGCATCTGTCTCAATCAGAGCCATTAGTCACCTAATAAATGTGGGTGTTGATTAGTGTTGCTGACGAATATTCGCATTGCGAATATTCGTTACGAATATTGCATATTCGAGTATTCGCGAATAACTCGAATATCTCGGCGAATATTCGCTATTGCGAATATTCGTATTTTTTCAAATTTATTTTTAAAACAGATCACATCCTAGTGATCTCCATCGACGTCTAAAAGCATTGCTGGTATGATTAGAGACCCTGGGCCGAGTAGCTGAGGCGATCCTTTTATGTTGCCGAATATTCGCAATGCGAATATTCGTATTACGAATATTCGCGAATACTTTCTCTGCCCTTCTTTTGCATCAGAGCCAATCAGAGTTCTCCTACCACAGTTGTCAGAGGTTAGCAACCTCCATAGCAACCAATAGGAACCTGCCTGCACGACCATTATATAAGATCATTACCAGCAGTATTTCAGTGGGTGGCTAGAGAGAGTGGAGTGTTTCTGTGCGTTTTTCCTGTGTATTGTGATCTTAGAGCTTAGCATTGTGCTTCCTATAGGAAATGATCTCCGATTTCGTGTGTTGTTCGCACGCATGCGCATGCGCAGACGAGAATTTCGCAATCAATTTCGCATTCGCATTAGCGAAATTTTGCAAAATTTTTTTTGATAAAATATCACGAATATTCGATATTAACGAATATTTCACGAATATTCTTCTATATATTCGTGAAATATCGCAAAATCGAATATGGCGTATTCCGCTCAACACTAGTGTTGATGAGATTCAGCAACCTTTTTTCCAGCCAAAAAATATTAATTGTATTTCCTAGACCTCTGCTTGACAAATAGTCAATAGATGATTTACTGTAATTTATCTGCAAAACTGTTTTATTTTTTTTATTGTTACAATTTTTTTTTACATGTACTGGGTATAAAAAATGAAAATAATTAAATGTTATATATTGCAGCTTTTTTCATTGTTTTTACCTGGAATTCTTGCTAGCAACACTCTTCCTGTCCTAGGATGAGAGTGCTCAGTCACCAAACTGTATCTATGAAAGAGCAGTGTTGTCACTGTAGGCTGCTATCCCCTCTCATTATCCCCATTACATAGGGCAATTGTTTAGTTCACAAATAATAGATGGAAAGGAAGACACTAATGTCTGATATTTCAGCTCAGTGCATATGAATTTACAAGTACACTGCATTTCTAGCAGGATCAACAGAAATATTTCTGTGCTTTCAGTTTAAAAAAAGCTTATGAAGACACCACATCTAAAGACTTGTAGGCTGCAATATATAATATTTCTGTTCTTGGGTTGAGATATACTTTAACTGCTGATTTCTTATTTTTATTCCCGAAGAGTTAGATAAGAAAATATAGGTTACATTCGCAGACTGCATTGATACATTTCAAAGATGATGCCAAATGTCATAACAAGTATTGTACAGTAATAATGGCAGCTCAAAATGTGAAAAACTATTATAAGTATGTAACATACTCTAGTTCCTTACCACAAATCCAAACAAAACATTTGCAACCTGATCTCCAAGCTGTTCTGCATCTTGAAGAGTAATAGTCTAAATGGTAAACAGCACAAAAAACTTATGTGAAACAATATGTTGTATATACAGAAATTCTCTTTCTATTAAAGATGAAAAGTTATGTTATCATTTCAGTGAGCCAAATCAATTGAAAATCTAGACATGTTTAAGGAAGACTATTCAAGTTAGTTCAACATTAGGCTATTTTAACAGAAGGATTAAATGACTTCCAATGGTGTAAGCAGTACAGGTGGCATGTTTCAGTATATAGTGGCAATCCATCTCATTCAGTCGGAGCATTGCGTGATCATTTAAGATAAATTGCTACTACTTGCTACTTATACTAGAGTGCTCCATGCCTGCCCAATTGCTTTATATCTGAATAACTACTATTGCTAGCGGGTAAAAAACAAAACAAAAAAAACAAGGCATGTAGCTTCAGCCTGAGGCATTCTATGTCATTTACACAGTAATGACGTGCAGTCATAGGCGTACGCACAGGGTGTGCCGGGTGTGCCCAGGCACACCCTAATCACCATGTGTAGCACAGATTTCCCCTACTGTCCTGGTTTCTCCCCTCCTTCCCATACATCGCTTCTGACTCCTCTCCTCTCTCGCTGGCTGTTGCTGCGGGGATGCTTTAGGATGAGTGGGGGAAGGAGCCGGTAAACATGTAATTCACTGGCCCCTTCCCTTTCTGAATAAACATTGTACGTGATCGGTAGTGTGTGTTTGAGCTTTGGGGTGCACACCCTAATGTAATAGGCTGTGCACATCTATGTGTGCAGTAATGATCTTTATTAGGAAGGCATTGATGTGTTGTACAGTAGTTTAGTAGAAGGATTTTTGTTTTAAAGATTTTGAATTGTTTGATTGCACTGCCTTTAAACACGAGGCACTAATACTGTACAACTTAAGCAGTTTACATCTATATATTATAAGAAAAAGTCTTTACCACTTGTGTGCCAAGAATATTGTCAATGGTGCATCCAACTTTTTCCTGATAAAAAAGTTAAAAAATTTATGAACTGTTATAAAGATACATACTTCAACATCATATGCTTTGGGATTAAAGATTAAGGACATAAAGGACACACTGATTTAGCTATCCAATATACTTTGCAAACAACCTCTAAGAAATTCTATTTTACAATAGCTTATACTGCCAGGCAAGCCACAATGTCCAATATATCCACAGCATTTGACACAATATCACATTGTGATGTACCCAAATGTTATAGTAGTCTATGTCTATCCTCAAAAGCTTTGCAGTTTGTAAGACTGCACTCAGTGGCCATGTGTCTTTTTCAGCTTGTGAAGTTGTCTACTAAAGAATAGTAATAAACACAAATGGACCATTATTATTATTATCATGAATACAAGCAATTCTAAAACAGGAAGCCAGACATTTAATTATTATCATATCAAGTGCCCAACTGAAGGGGAATTGCAACTAAGTCCCTATTCACACAGGCCTTTACCCTATGCTTAAGAATGCCATACCACACCTGACTATGCAGAATTTCATTCTTAATAATATAATAATATAATATAATTGTGCCTGTTATGTCAATGTAAGGCCCAATCTCTGTGAAAATGTCTGTAAAAAGGACACAGGGTTTGCACATTTACAGAGTGCAGGTATTCAGAGTATTGAATATGAGCAGAGGAATCTGTTTTTACAACTTTCTCCAGATTTTGGTATTCCCAGTTCGGGCTTTGTAGTTTGGAGATTTCAAAGTGCTTTGGGAGGGAATAAATATTCAAACCAGTGTGCAGGTATGCACAGCCCTTTTAATGATAGGCTTGGGCATAGTTAAGAGCTCCTATTAGGAAAAAGATGTTCTCCATCCAAGAGACAGGTATGCTCTGTCAAGGAAACAGGTGCGCTCCACCAGAAAGCTAGGAGGTCTCAGGTTAGGAGACAGGAGGTCTTCAGATGGGTGCCAGGAGACCTCCTCTTGGAAAGCCAGGGCATTAACCATGCAGCAGGGTGCTTTGAGTAATGGCTGAGAGCCAGGAGAATCCAGAGAGCCAAGAGAGCTGGTTGAATTGATTTGAGGAACCGATCAAAAGCCAAAGGCCACGTTTTTGGGCCTACACAGTGGCACTGCTAAAGAGAGTGCCAAGTGGTTTGGTATTATTCTAACTGTCTCTGCTTTTGAAGGTGAAAACCCCTGTGTGGAAAACCCTGATAAGTACTTTGCTCAACACCACTAAGTTAATATTCAATTAATTTACACTGTTGAAACTTGTACACTCAATGACCCCATGGTCTATGCCCTACACAGAAAAGCTTTTTTTTGTTCTATTCAGAATTTTTTATCCCATAAACTTCATGCAAAATCACTAGGAAAATGCTCTGCTGTGTGTGAATGCAGACTTACTGTATACTTTGTTCTAAACTCTACAAAAGTGCCAGAAGAAGCTTTGTGTGTACTCTGTGTGTTAAGAAAACAGAACTCCAAGGAGATTATATTATTACACACCAGTTACTTTTATTTGTACCCTTAAAACATCATCTATTAACCAGTCATGAGTTGTTCTGTTGCTGTAACATGGACTCAGAAAGAACTGCTTGCAGTGGCCAGCTCCGCAACCCGTATGTCCACTGCATTCCCTCAGGCTATAAACTCATAGACACTCCAAACATAGCTGAGGTCAAAGTAGAGAACAGGGCCCAACAGTGAGAGGTATAAAACATACACAAATAAATGAAAAAAAATACAACTAAAACATTTTAGCATTAGATGTCCTTTAAGAATAAATGTACACTAATATGGGGTGGTTGGTAAGCTTCTACAAAAGAGATGCAAACCAATATACTTAGGATTCACTGTTATAGTCCAGGGAAAGCAGAATACTCTTGCGAATGTGATCAATTACATTGAAAGTGTTTCTTGTTGAAGCATAATTTCTTATTATTTGTTCAATATAGTTTTGAAAAATAAAAAATAAATACAAATGTTTGTTACTTACCAAAAGAGCATTCACTTTCTGGAGGAAGTTTTCAAACAGTAGTGCATTTTGTTGTGCCTTAAAAATAAAGAAATGTATGTTAATACATCTTAATAACTAATTATTTTAGGTTATAATCATTTTTTTATTTAAACCTGTTACAGCTAGTAGTAGTTAGTCACATTTAACTAGGCCTGTCCTGTGATGTTGAAAATGTTTTGTTACTCACCCACACACACACATAGCCTCAGTTGTATTGAGTGTCAGGTCACTTGTTAGAACTGACAAAGCTATTTGGATGAATAGTAAAATCCTTAAGGCCACGTACACATGATCAGACCGGTCCGATGAAACTTGTCCAACGGACCGTTTTCATCGGACCATGCTGAAGTGGTCTGATGGTCTGATGTGCGTACACACCATCGGACCAGAACGCGGTGACGTAGAACACAACAACATGATGAAAAAAGTTCAATGCTTCCAAGCATGCGTCGACTTGTTTCTGAGCATGCGCAGGTTTTTGGTCCGATGCTTTGTGTACTAACCATCGAATCTGTCCGACGGACAGGTGTCCGTCGGACAGATTTTAAAGCAGGTTTTAAAATTTTGGTCCGACGGACAACGGTCCGATGGGCCGTACACACCATCGAATTTGTCCGATGTCCTCAGACAAGTTTTATCAGTCTGATCGTGTGTATCCGGCCTAAGATTACAGAAAAACTCCAGTTTAATGTGGCTAACTACTACTGCCCATACCATGACCAGGATGAATGAGACCTTTTGAACTTTTACTCATCCACTTAAAGTGGATGTAAACCCTCACATATACCCATTGAAGTGAACAGCCTCAGATGATATACAAATCTCACTACATAAGTTTTACATGAATATCTGCTGTATTCAACTTGCTATATTCTTTAGAAAGTGCACATCGTGTTAGAATGTATTCTAGCAGGGGGAGGGGAGTCTTGGCATACACTGTATGACAGCTGTAGGAGCAAAGGGACACACCTCCCCTCCACATAGGCAGAAGAATGAAGATACTTGCAGAGCTGCGCTGTAATAGACCAGGTCTCTACTAATCTATGTATAGCACCCACCCTGACACAAATTTCAGGCTGGTTTTATCTTGGTTTTTGGAGAACTTGTCAGAAGTTATCATGCTAATAACAAAAGAATGGAGCAGCAGAAATACACACAACTTATAGCTTTGGAGAGAAATAAGAAAACACTGTAGAGATATGTGCCCAGGTCAAATTTTATGAATCAGGTTACACTGACCACTATATTTTAGACCTTTAGCTGATCCAAAAATGTAGACTGACCAAAGAAAAACTATAATTAATTATAATCAGTATGGTAATCTCCCGACTGGAGGTGCTCATAATAAATTTCAACTCAAGCACTCCATATACTGCTATTTAAAACAAAGGTATTACAAGTGATTTTGGGGTAATATACGATTTTGTCTTGTCTGAAATTAAACTCTAAATCAGAAATTATTATTATTACTATACAGAATTTATATAGCCCCAACAGTGTGAAGGCAAACAGTACAGTTGCAATACATTTCAATACATGAGGAATCAGAGGGCCCTACATCTGGCTCTGTAAGTACAGTTGATCCTCTACAAGCATGAACATTGTTTTTTTTTTAACATTCTTACCTACAAATTGTAAAATTATTTAAAATGTTTAAACAAATTATTTATGATTAATCCGTGGCTTTTTATTTTATTTTAAGTAGTAGACTTCAGTCTAAGACAGTGTTTCTCACTCCTCAAGGTGCCCCAACAAGTCATATTTTCAGGATTTCCCTCAGATGAAACGGCTGTGGTAATTACTAAGGCAGTAAAACTGATCAAATCACCTGTGCAAAATACTGGAGAGCCTGAAAACATGACCTGTTTGGGCACCTTGAGGACTGGAGTTGAGAAACACTGGTCTAAGAAACATTAGCTTCAGTAGACATTTTTAGGAATTAACAGGCATGTTAAAGATTTGATAGACTTCTATGTCTAAAACCAGTGGGTCAACTATCATAAGAATATTTTTTATTTATCCCCAAATATTCTTTGATTCTATAAATCATTAAATACATATAAATCGATTATCTTTGTATAGCTCACTATCTATTTTATTTATATCCAATACATTAGGGATTAGTAGATATTGCTTTTGACTCAACAAAGGCATATTATGGGCCAGATTCAGGTAGAGTTAGGCTGGAGTATCAGTGATACTCCAGCCTAACTGTCACTTTAAGCCGGCGTTTCTGTTTTCTGTAACCAAAAAACAAGAAACGCCGGGTTGGAGTTCCGATGCGATCGGGGCAATTGAATTTCACCATCGCATCGCAACTTTAATTTAAAAATTCCCGCTGATTTACGCCGAAAAAATATGTTAATTAGCGGAAATCGGCAATTCACGATCGTATTCGGGCGCGACGCAGTGACTTTCCGACGTTTCCGTAAGAGATACGCAGCGTAAAGATAAAGCAGCCCCCTGTTGGAATATCCTATGTTAGGTATAGCCGTCGTCATCGCGTCGAAAAAAATAATAATCGCGTCGCTTGCGTAAAACGTCCATGAATGGGGATTTGACGTCATTGATGATCACTGACAGAATTTGGAGCATGCGCACTGGGATGCATTGACAGTCGACGCATGCGCAGTACGTTCGCCGCGGGATCGCGCTTAGTTTAAATAATACACGCCCCGTACCCGCCCAATTGGAATTCCGCCGGCTCATTTGCGATGCGCTGCCGCAACTTTAGGAGCAAGTGCTTCATGAATAACAGCACTTGCTCCTAAAATTTCGCCAGAGTAACGTAAATGAGAAACGTTACTCCAGAGCAAAGATGCTCCCATCTACCTGAATCTGGCCCTATATGTTTTTATTTGCAACATCTGGTGTTGTTGCATACAAATTATGTAGTAGTCTTAACGCTAGCAGTAGGAAATAATTGTATATTATTGTTAATATATAATATTGTTGTTAATATTGTAAATATATATCTATCTATATATATGTAGATATATATATAAACACATATATATATATATATATATATATATATATATATATATATATATATATATATATATATGTAGATATATATATATATACACACACACACATATATATATATATATATATATAAATACACATACACACACATATATATATATATACATACATACATATACAGTATATATAAAATGATTAATATTTTTTATGTTTTACCTTGGCTGTTTTGTAATCACAGAGCAGAGTAGCTATACTTTGAAGTAGAGCTGGGGCATCTTGCTGTAAGTAAAAAAATATAAAACAAGACACGTTATTACCTTGTAAAGCAATGAGATTTGTAAACAATGGAAAAACATTATACACGCTTGCTAAGAGAGGACTATGACAGTGGAAAACAATATGACATCATGCATGTAGTACCTTGTGGTTACAGACTAGTTACTATTATTATTAGTCTTGGATGCATGATTACACAGCTAGGGCTTTACTGATAATCATTGTTATTTGAAGAACTATTTACTAACATTACCTTAAATAGAAGTTCAAGGCAGTTATACTGTGAGACTGATGCAGCATCTGTAAACAAATCAAAAATAAACATTGAAACATGAAAATCAAACTGGAACATTGTGTTTTTTAGTATATTACGCCTGTCTTTATTGTTGCTTAAATCTTTTGATTTACTAGTTCTTCTCTTCAGATTTACCAAAACCATCTAATATGAGGTCAAACCTTAAGGCCGCGTACACACGACTAAACAAATCCGATGAAAACGGTCGGACAGACCGTTTTCATCGGATATGTCTGCTGGGCTATTTTGGTTTGATCAGTGTACACACGATCAAACCAATATCCCCACGAACAGACAGCGTGGTGACGTTGACGCCGCCACGTCACCACTCCAGGAAGTAAAATACTTGGATTCGACGCATGCGGGAGATTTTTGTCCGCTGGTTAGGCGTACTAACCAGCGGACATGTCGGACGGAAAGCATGCTTTAAAACCTGTCTGCTCGCCCGTACACACGGTCGGATTTTTCTGCTGAAGCGGTCCGTCGGACCGGTTTCAGCTGATAAATTTGATCCTGTGTATGCGGCCTGAGAGTTTCAATTTGTATGCAATCAGGCAGTCCCTTGCACTACATGTTTTTGGTAAACCTGAAGAGAAAAACCTTCAGGAAAACTGATAGTGTGTATGGGGCTTAAGTCCTTTTTCCACAAGTCCTTACTACGTTGTGTGCTGGATAACATCTGGATAACGTTTCCTATAACAAATTGCAACTTACTGTATTTGAGAAGGGTAAATTATCCGCTATCGATTTTTACTGTTTACAGGCACTTTCCAAACAAATGTGCAATTTGTATACATTGTCCAAATCTCAGCGTAATAATTTTGAGGTACCAACGCCATCCCTCTATCCCCCCCCCCCTTTATACCAACAATGGGATGGTCATTACAGCATAATGATGTCTGATAAATCAAAAATACATGGCAATGGATTTGAAGCTTATTATTATTATATATAAACATTCCCATAACATTTTATATATAATTACAGCAGCAATTGGAGCTATGTGTGCTAACATGATGTGGTTGATAAAATGCCATATTAATGCATGTAAATGTGTTTGGTTTGGTTTTGATGTTGACAGCTCAGTGTAGAAAAAAGAAAGATGCTGAAGGCTGTAAAATGAAAAGATAGCACTTTTTTACCAGTGAGCAAGGAAACATTAAAAAGTATATAAAACAATTGTGGGGGGGTAAACTATATGCATACAGGATAACGTGAAATATCTGTAATACATGTCTTTGTTGTAGCTTTGCAAACCGTTAGTGTATATACATACCATATCGTAAGGGGTTGTAAAGGTACAATTTATTTTCCTAAATAGCTTCCTTTACCTTAGTGCAGTCCTCCTTCACTTACCTCATCCTTCAATTTTGCTTTTAAATGTCCTTATTTCTTCTGAAAAATAAACACTTCCTGTTTTTCTGTCTGTAACTCCACACAGTAATGCGAGGCTTTCTCCCTGGTGTGAAGTGTCGTGCCCGCCCTCTCCCTTGGACTACAGGAGAGTCAGGATGCTCTCTACGTTGCAGATAGAGAAAGGAGCTGTGTATTAGTGGGCATCCTGATTCTCCTGTAGTCCAAGGGAGAGGGCGAGCACGACACTCAAAACCAGGGAGAAAGCCTTGAATTACTGTGTGGAGCTACAGACAGAAGAACAGGAAGTGAGGATTTCTCAGAAGAAATAAGGACATTCAAAAGCAAAATCGAAGGATGAGGGAAGTGAAGGAGGACTGCACTAAGGTAAAGGAAGCTATTTAGGAAAAAAAAAATTGTACCTTTACAACCCCTTTAATTGATCTAGTGGTAGGTTTAAGGATGTTGAATTATGTTGTTTCGATGTTTTTTCTCTGTATTTGAAGCCTTAAAAGTAAACTTTCTTACCAAAAGAGCTAGTGAGAGCTGCAAGCAAAAACACAACGGCTATCTTCATTTTGATGGTGCAACAGTCTCACACTCCGACCTGAGCTGAAAGATGGTAATGTCAGGCTCACTGGCTGTATTTATATGGTGCAAATGCACAAAGGGCATCTTGGCTGTTACTATGCCAGTTTGTAAGTGCTGTAAAAAACAAACACCTAACTTGTGTCTATCTTCTTGGGTTGTGGTTTACTTTTGATAAGTCAAAGTCTTGCAATACAGTTAACATGCTGGGAGAATTCATGTTGTGTTGATTTTGATCTCTACATCTTTTTCTTCTCAAGGTTATATACTGATAACAATGAAATGTAGTTCTGATTATCACTGTACAATAGATTTGAAGTAAAAATTTTCCAGTCTTCAACAAGCATGCAAAAAAATGATGACATAGTAAATACTATAGAGTAGACTTGTGTCCATCTCCACATCTTGGTCTATGTTGTGGAATACATTCTGCTGAATGGGAATACTAAAAGTCACATTGATATTATATTAATCATATGTTCATAATCATATTAGCAAAAATAAGTGAAATATACTACGTCTATTTAGCTATTAAGGGCCAGATTCAGGTAGATGAGAGTATCTTTCCTCTGGAGTAACGCTTCTCATTTACGTTACTCTGAAGACCCTTTCAGCGCAAGTCCTGTAATTCACATAGCAGTTGCGCGTAAACTTGCGCCAGAGTAACGATAATGCGCTGGCGTAACCCGACGCAAGTGGAAGTGGGTGTGATCATATGTAAATGATGGGCGGAGCCCAGCGCAGAGGCTTACGTTCAGCGCATCAACCACGGAGCATGCGCAGTGAGTGAGGCTCCACTCGCCCCCTTTGTGCGCATGCTCACAACTTCCGTCGGCACCACTGCACGGGAAACGTCAGCGCAATGCCTTCCGTTGGGCGTGTAAATGCGCCCGTAGAAGCGCCATTCCGGCACTAAAGTATATCCTACTCCCCCTCCCCGCAGTGATGTTACTTTTGTTCTGAGATGGCTGCTCCCGTTCCCCGCAAACACACAGGAGAAAGCTGAACTTTAATGGCCAGGAGCTGTCAGCCATCATCTCGGCTATGGAGACCTATGATGTCTTCCTCCATGGCTGTAAAATTTGACAGACAAGCATGGACAGAGGTGTTGTCCTGCAAGTTGGGGTGCTCAGCTAGCTCTTATCGTCGGTAACGCTGCTGTAGCTGCTCTCCTGCTGACCTGTGGCCATCTGGAGTAAAGATAAAGCAGCCTTTTGTAGAAATAACTTTGCGCCGGACGGACGAGATACGCGCGGCGCATGTAGCCAGCGTATGGTGCTAATCCGTTCGTGAATTGGGAAAAATCCCTCATTTGCATATTTGCAGGGGAAATCAATGGGCGCGACTGATGCGCCCAGCGAAAATAAGCGCTGACGATACTCTGGCGTCGGAACGTTCCGCCGGTCGCAAATGGGCGCATCTAGTTTGGTGGGTACGGGCACATAGAAACGACGGCGCATCATCACAGTTACGCGGCGCATATCCAAATACTCCAGCGCAAGTGTTCGTGAATCTGGCCCTTAGTCAGTATGAATACTTTGCCCAAGAGGCATTACATCTCCTTAATTGCACCCAATTACTAAGAAGTTGTACGTTTACTTATCAGTTGATCCCCAGAGATGTACCAAATGTGCATTTCCTAAATTTAAGTTAACGTCCTTGGCGGTATGATTATGTCTTATTTTTGAATCTCAAAGCGGCACATTGTTTTGCATGGAAATTGGCATTTTATATTGTAGGCCTGTAATTCTTAGTAACCACTTAAGACCCGGACCTTTAGTCAGCTAAAGGACCCGGCCAGGTTTTGCGATTCGGCACTGCGTTGCTTTAACAGACAATTGCGCGGTCGTGCAACGTGGCTCCCAAACAAAATTGGCGTCCTTTTTTTTCCCACAAACAGAGCTTTCTTTTGGTGGTATTCAATCACCTCTGCGGTTTTTATTTTTTGCGCTATAAACAAAAATATATAGCGACAATTTTGAAAAAAATGCAATATTTTTACTTTTTGCTATAATAAATATCCCCCAAAGATATATAAAAATTTTTTTTTTTTCCTCAGTTTAGGCCAATACGTATTCTTCTACCTATTTTTGGTAAAAAAAATCGCAATAAGCGTTTATCGGTTGGTTTGCACAAAATTTATAGCGTTTACAAAATAGGGGATAGTTTTATTGCATTTTTATAAAAAATTTTTTTACTACTAATGGCGGCGATCAGCGATTTTTTTCGTGACTGAGACATTATGGCGGACACTTCAGACAATTTTGACACATTTTTGCGACAATTGTAATTTTCACAGCAAAAAATGCATTCAACCACTTAAGACCCGGACCAAATTGCTGCTAAAGGACCTTGCCCCTTTTTGCGATTCGGCACTGCGTCGCTTTAACTGACAATTGCGCGGTCGTGCGACGTGGCTCCCAAACAAAATTGGCGTCCTTTTTCCCCACAAATAGAGCTTTTTTTTGGTGGTATTTGACCACCTCGGCAGTTTTTATTTTTTACGCTATAAACAAAAATAGAGCGACAATTTTGAAAAAAATGCAATTATTTTTAATTTTTGCTATAAAAAATATCCCCCAAAAATATATATAAAAAAAATTCTCAGTTTAGGCCGATACGTATGCTTCTACCTATTTTTGGTAAAAAAATCGCAATAGGCGTTTATCGGTTGGTTTGCGCAAAATTTAGGGGATAGTTTTATTGCATTTTTAATATTTTTTTTTTTTTTACTACTAATGGCGGCGATCATCGATTTTTTTCGTGACTGCGACATTATGGCGGACACTTCGGACAATTTTGACACATTTTTGGGACAATTGTCATTTTCACAGCAAAAAATGCATTTAAATTGCATTGTTTATTGTGAAAATGACATTTGCAGTTTGGGAGTTAACCACAAGGGGGTGCTGTAGGGGTTATGTGTTCCCTAATGTGTGTTTACAACTGTAGGGGGGTGTGGCTGTAGGTGTGACGTCACCAATTGCGATTCCCTGTATAAGGGATCACGCGATCGATGACACCGCCACAGTGAAGGACGGGGAAGCCGTGTTTACACACGGCTCTCCCTGTTCTTCAGCTCCGGGGACCGATCGCCGCACTCCAGTGGCGATCGGTTCCGCGAGTCCTGCGGTCTCGGAGCTTCGGACCGGGTCACGGGAGTGTGCCGCGGGCGCACGTCTGTGACTCACGGCTGGGTACTAGTACAGGACGTACCTGTACGTACATGTGCCCAGCCGTGCCATTCTGCCGACATATATGTGCAGGAGGCGGTCCTTAAGTGGTTAAAATGCATTGTTTATTGTGAAAATGACATTTGCAGTTTGGGAGTTAACCACAAGGGGGCGCTGAAGGGGTTATGTGTTCCCTAATGTGTGTTTACAACTGTAGGGGGTGTGGCTGTAGGTGTGATGTCATCGATTCTGTATCCCTATAAAAGGGATCACACAATCGATTACGCCGCCACAGTGAAGAACGGGAAAGCCATGTTTACACCCATTTTTTGTCTTTTTCTTTGTGTTTATTTCCCCACTCTACCATTCGTGCTATTATTGTAGATTTATAATATCTCTCTATATCTGGTGCTGCTAATCCACCACATTTTTTACTTCTTGTGAGTGTTTTGAAGTTTATCCTAGGGGTTTTATTATTCCAAATATATTTTGTCAACATTGACTTCATGATCTTAAAAAAACTTTGGGGGATTTTTATGGGCAGCGTCTGGAATTTGTATGTTATTTTTGGCAAGTTAACCATCTTAAAGGCGTTGATTCTTCCAATCCATGAGAGGGCTTTGGTAGCATTTTTTTTTAAATCTATTTTCACCTTATTTAGCAAGGGAATAAAGTTAGCAGGAAATAGACCCTCTATTGTAGGTGTCAGCTTGATCCCCAGATAGCTCAGCTCCTTTACCCATGAGTATGTGTGTTGTTTTTGCAGGGCTAACTCTTCCTTTTTTCCCACACCAATATTCAAGATTTCTGTTTTTCTAGGATTTATTTTAAAATTAGAGAGTTCTCCGTAGTTTTTTTATTTCTTTAGCTATATCCAGTAAAGTTGAAGTTGGGTTTGTTATGAACATTAATATATCATCGGCATATGCTGCTACTTTGTGTTCTTCTGCACCTGTTTTTGCACCTTCTATTCTGGGGTTGTTTCATAAGGTTGCCAAGAAAGGTTCAAGTGCTAATATGTATAGCAATGGAGAAAGCGGACAACCCTGTCTAGTTCTGTTAAACATTTCGAAGGGAGCGGAGACTTTACCGTTTACCTTCACCATTGCTGTTGGTCTGTTATATAGGTTTTGTACCCAGTGTCTGAATCTTGGCCCTATCCCCAGGTATTGAAGGGTTTCTATCATAAATCCCCAGTCCACCCTATCAAACGCTTTCTCAGCATCGATTGAGAGCAGTAGAACTGGGGACTTTATGGCATCATTTTTTTGCATTAGTAGTATCGCTTTTAGGGTATTATCCCGGCCTTCTCGTCCTGGTACAAATCCGGTTTGGTCTGCATTAATCCAGTCTGGCATTAGGTCTTTGAGTCTAGTGGCGAGAATTTTTGCATACAGTTTAGTATTCATATTTAGTAACGCGATTGGTCTATAGTTGGAGCATATTGTCTTGTCTTTCCCAGGTTTTGGTATTATAGTGATATGTGCGAGCAGAGATTCAGGTCGCATTTCTGTCTCTTCTCCTATTTGGTTAAAGTAATCACATAGTCTCGGGACAAGCAATTTTAGAAATTTTGTATAATATTTAATGGTAAATCCATCAGGTCCAGGGCTTTTCCCATTAGGTGTTTCTTTAAGTGCTCTTATAATTTCTTCTTGTGCGATCTCCATTTCTAGAGCTGTCAGACGTTCTTTTTGTAACTTTGGCAGGTTCGCGCTGTTTAAATATTCTTGAATTTTCTCCTGTCTCTTTTTTTCCTCCTTATGTAAATTATCCTTGCCGATTGCGTAAAGGGTGCTGTAGTATGTGTGAAATGCATCAGCTATATCAACTGTTTTGTTCACTATTTCACCTCTTATGTTCTTGATCTTTTCTATATAGTTTAACGCCTTTTTATGTTTTAACATTTTTGCGAGAAATTTTCCTGGTTTATTACCTCCTATATAACGCTCCTTTTTCATCCTGTAGAACTCTTTCCTTGTCTCTTGTTCCAATTAGTCTTTCAGGCTATCTCTTTTTATCATTATAGCGCACTGAGTTTCAACTTTCAGGTCTTTTTTGTGTCTTTGTTCTAATTCATATATTTCTTTCAGAATCTTTTTGGTGTTATTTTCCCTTTCTTTCTTTTTTCTGGCACCTATGGCTATTAGTTGTCCCCTTATGACGGCCTTGTGCCCTTCACATATAGTTGCCTTACTTAAGACTGGGGTATAATTAATCCGGAAATACATTTCTGTTTCTTTTTCAAATATCTTCTCTGTTTCTTGCTCTTCTAGTATGTCTTTGTTTATTCTCCACACTCCCTTTCCTCTTGTTTCCCTGTAGGCCTTAAGTTTCATTGTCACTGGCGCATGATCTGATAATGTGACTATTTCTATGTTTGAGTCCACAGCTTCCTCTAACAGGCTATGTTTGATCAGGATGTAGTCTAGTCTGGAGTACATCTTATGTACCACTGAGTGATAGGTATAATCTTTTTTTACTGGGATGATGAGTCCTCCAGATATCTACTAGTTGGTATTCAAAAAGTTTTCTTTTTAACCTTCTTGTTTCTTTTGTTTCTGTGTTCGTCCTCCTAGATGTGGAATCTAATTTGTTATCCATATAGAAGTTTAAATCTCCTGCCAGTATTAATTTGCCTTTTTTTACCTCATCGAGTTCCTTTAAGGTTTTTACAAAGTAGTTTTTAGGGTGTTTGTTCGGACCGTCTATGTTGACCAAAGTATATCTTATATTAGCGATGGTTCCTATTAATATCAGAAATCTGCCATTTGGGTCAGTTTTTCTCTCCTCTATCTTAAAGCGGATGGTTCACCTCAAAAAAATATTAAAAGCCAGCAGCAACAAATACTGCAGCTGCTGACTTTTAATATTAGGACACTTACCTGTCCTGGAGTCCAGCGGCGTCCGTAGCAGAGGACGAGCGATCGCTCGTCACCCTGCTGCTCCCCCCTCCATCCACGGTGAGGGAACCAGGAAGTGAAGCGCTGCGGCTTCACTGCCCGGTTCCCTACAGCGCATGCGCGAGTCGCGCTGCGCCCGGCGATTGGCTCCCGCTGTGTGCTGGGAGCTGAGTGTTCCCAGCACACAACGGGAAAAGCCCGTCTTTTGCCCGAGACTGCGGGCCGGAAGTGGGTGCAGATACCTGTCTTTAGACAGGTATCTGCACCCCCCTCCCCCCTGAAAGGTGTCAAATGTGACGCCGGAGGGGGGGAGGGTTCCGATCAGCGGATCTTCACTTTAGGGTGGAGATCCGCTTTAAAGTCCACATTTTTCCCGCAGCCAATTGCCACCCCTTTTGCCCCTTTTGTAGAGGTGTCACTATAGAACCAAATGGGGAATTGCCTTGAGTATAACTTAATATTGCTCTCTAATGCCAGGTGTGTTTCTTGTAAGAATACTTCAGCACCTTTTCTCCCTAGGTCTCGCATTACCATATGCTGCTTTTGAGGGGAATTTAGTCATCTGACGTTATATGTTATAAAATTAATTGAACCCATTTCTTGTTAATTGCTTCCTCTTTCTCCGAATAATTAGGACTGTTTTTCCCAATGACCATCCATGCCGCGACGGGGCGGGTCTGAGCCCTTTTTTTGTGCCAGGGGCGCACTCCGCCCCTCAAGGGGATCCACCACAGGTCTACCAAGTGTTTTCTTTTTTGTTCTCTCTTTTGAAACAAACCACTCCCCCTCTTCTCCCCTGTTTCCACCCTCCCCCCACCCTCACCCTCCCTTCCCTCTCAAACGTCCCCCCCATCTCTATGCCCTTTCCAAGAATATTCTGGACCCATGGTCTAGCAGGTATCTATACCCTCTCCTTGACCTGCCTATTATGGGCGCCGAGGTGGCGTACTGTCTGGCGCTGTCTACCCCAGTAGGGTCGACACAAGAGCTCCCCACGAGTTCTCACTCTCCAGACCCTTTTTGGCTATTTCTTATTGCTTTCCCTTCCCATCCTAAGTCCCCGAATCTCCAGACCCCCCCCCGCCCCTCCCTGAGGTTATTTCCTTCTAGGAACCAAATGCCAAGCCTCATCCTCTTGTAGCTCTAGTTCTTGTCTCCCCTTTAGAGCTTCCGGTACAGGTATGTTTAATTTCTCACAGAACTCCTGGATTTCTTCGATGAATCTAAGTTTCACTGTTTGGCTGTTCTTTCTCCCTACCAAACATGCAGGGAACCCCCAATTATACTGGATCTCATGTTCTTGTAGTGTTTTTATCAAGGGTTTTAATGCCCATCTTCTCCTTAATGTGTCCTGGGATAGGTCAGGGTATATTTCTATTAATTTTCCTTCAAATTTCAGAGGAGTTTTCCCCGTCAAACTTCTCCAGATTTGTTTTTTTTCCTCCAAACTTTCAAGTCTCAAAATGATGTCCCTGGGGCTCTCTGCAGATATTCTCATGGGTCTTTTTATTCTAAAGACTTCTTCTATCTTTAAACTATTTGCTTCTTGATTGCCCAGTAGTGGAGTAAATATTTTCTCCATAATTTCTTCCAGATTTTCTTTCTGGGGGTGTTCAGGGAGTCCTCTGATTCTCAATTATTATATTTGTGTGTGTATCTACTCTATTTTCTATTTTTTCCACTCTGGTAAGTAAATGTCCCACGTCATTATGGATTATCGCTATTTCTTTTTTTAGTGGAGATTTTAGGCTTCTCAGTGATTTTTCCAAGGCTGCAAACATAGCTTCCATATCACATTTTGTTGGGAGCGTGTCTGTATGTTGCTGCTCTCCTGTTCCTGCTCTATCTGTCTCCTCCTCTATTTCGACCTCTATTTCTTCTTGGGGTTCTATATGTGGATTTTCTATTGTTGGTACTAATAACATTTTACTTTGCGTTTTCTTTTCCTTTTTTTCCTTTATTTCCGTTTGCCATCCCTTGATGGGGCGCTTTTCCGGGTCCTGATTGTTTCCACTTGCCCCTAAAGTTACGTATTTTGTCATAGGTCCAGGACTTAAGCTTGTTCGGGGTGACTTTGGTACTGCTCCACCTCTACCCGATCTCCCCCTCATGCTTCCTATCATCTCACAGAATGCTAAAACTGAAGAGTGACTCTTCACGTCCCACAAGGGAGGGAGAGATGACTTGTTGTCACTCGCTCTTTTTTCTCCTTGGAATATATAGATCTCAGTCAGTTCTCTCCATCGTCGGTCATAAGTATAAATCAGAATATGGTACACCTTACAGAGCCCAGGTAGATACACAGTTTCACAGATTAAAGTCTCAGACAAAAAAAAAGTTCCGGGTAGGTGTACTGAAGGAGGTACTCACGCTCTCTCCCCTTTCCAACCTCCCCTTACCTGCTTCTCTGTATATGTCAGGTGTATGTGGGGTAGAATTCCTATAGGCCAATAGGTCTTCCTCAAAGCTCCAGAGCAGTCTATTCCAGGCCAGTCCAATCCACTAAGTTATGGGGGAGAGAAAAAAAATAAAAAGAGAGAGAAAAAAAAAAAAGGCACCAAAAAATCACTGAAGCCACTAAGGTCCTGGACCCGCATGAAATATCATGTAATGCAGTATTTTGTAGTGCACTGCAGTGCAATATATTTTCAAAAAGCGTTAGTCTTGCTCAGCTTCAATTCAGTTTAATTCAGTTATTCGTTCAATTATTATCATACGTACTGACTTAATTAAAGGAACTGGCACAATTGAAGATTCCACTAGAGGTTAGACAAGTGTATAGCAAGTGTATATCAAAGGTAAACATGTGTATGTATATATACCTGCTCCTCTGTACTTAAGGAAGAAGCCAGGAAACAAAAAAAAACCAAAAAAAACCCTTGCTGGTTAAGCCTAGTCAGAGTCTCCTTGTGCCAGGCTGTAATCTGTGTATCTGCGTCTTTCTGTGTGTCCTTCTCAGAGCTGGGGAGCCGTATTGCACAGGGGGCTCCTCCCTATGGGTCCCAGTATAGGACCTAGTCTGTATCGGCTCCCCCAGGCTTCCGATCGGTCCGGTTGCTCAGGAGGGGACTCAGCGGGCTCAGCGGGACTCAGCAGGACTCAGCGGACTCAGCGGGAATCCCTCTCTTATGCGTGTGTTCAGGGCTTCCCGGGATTCCCGGGACTTTCCCTACCACAGCCCGCCGCTGCTCGCACCGCACACATACCTCCCTTCCAGGCGCCGGACGCTGTAGCCACCACTGAGGCTCCTCTCCTTCTCCTCTCTTCCCCTCCACAGCGACAACCCGCCAAGCAGCACTCCCAGCGTCTCCCAGCGTCAGCTGCAATCACATGCTGCCCACCTCGTCCGCCCACGGATACACAAACCTTCCTCCTTCCGCCGGGGTTCTCAGGTTCCAGGCACAGCACAGCACGACAGACACTTACACGGGGATAGAGGTGAGGCTAGCTATTTTCACCAGAAGGCGGGGGGACATGGGTTCACGGGACGGGATGGGATTTCAGTATTCGGCGTGCAACATGCAGGGGCTGGAGGTCCGGAGCTCACGGCACACTCCTGACTGACGCCATTCCCAGACTCCTCCCTTAGGGTGTAATTTGTGGTATGCCAATGCTGTGTGTGAGAAATAACCTGCTAATATGAAAATTTTGTGAAAAAATTAATAAAAATAAAAAAATAAAAAAATCTTGATTTTGCAAAGAATTGTGGGAAAAAATTACAACTTAAAAAAACTCACAATGCCTCTTTCTAAATACCTTGGAATGTCTTCTTTCCAAAAAAGGGGTCATTTGGGGGGTATTTGTACTTTTCTGGCATGTTAGGGTCTCAAGAAATGAGAGAGGCTGTCAGTACATGAGGTGTGATCAAATTGATCAATTTTCAGTAATTGGTACCATAGCTTGTAGACCCTATAACTTTCACCCAGACTAAATAATATCCAATTTTTTTTTTTTTACCAAAGATATGTAGCAGTATACATTTTAGTCCAAATTTTGAAGAAAAATTACTTTGCAAAATTTTATAATAGAAATGAAGACAATTTCATTTTTTTTACAAAATGTTCGTTATTTTTCATTTATAGCGAAAAAAATTAAAACCGCAGAGGTGATAAAATACCACCAAAAGAAAGTTCTATGTGTGGGAAAAAAAGGACAACAATGTCATTTGGTTACAGTGTTGTATGACTGAGTTATTGTCATTCAAAATGTGAGAGCACCGAAAGCTGAAAATTAGTATGGTAATTAAGGGGGTTTAAGTGCCCAGTGGTCAAGTGGTTAATGTGTTTTTATATATAAAAAAGAAAGAACACATCTTGTCTTGTTTCTAAACCAGGTTGCTCAAAAATAAACTTAAAATGAAAAATTCATAAAATTATGACCATTTGAAGCTGCACCTGAACATGCTGCTTTAAATCCAGAGATATCACAGCTCAAGTTATGTGCAAATTATATTTTTTCATGAATTTGCATGCCCCACCCCCTACTCAGTAGTAATAATGGTTGCATAAAATGAATAGCAGGGAGGCTTGAGACATGGGGAAAAAAGTCTTAAGCCATAGCTCTCAACTGTCCCTTATTTTGAGGGACTGTCCCTGATTGGGAACAATGTCCACCTGTCCCTCTGTTCCTCTATCCTCTTTTGGCCCTCATTTAGGCTGATCTATATAGTTGTATATAAAATGCACTTTTTATCTTTCAAAAAAAAAATCCAGTGCTAAACATTTCATCCCATTTATAAATTGCTGCATTTCTAAATTTTGAAAGTGTTTAGGTTTGCTGTCATATTATATGGTTTTGGTAAATCTAAAGGAAAATTGTACAAAAAGATTGTATATTGGTACTTTCTGATGTTACAACAACACAAGTGTCCAGGCGCATATATCACCACCTAGCTGGGGAGAATGCAGTCCGCAGAATAGGTCACTGCTATTCCAAACTCATAGACTGATGAGATAAAAAGGGGAACACAAAAGGGAAAGAGTGATGTACCATAGCAGAGCCATGAAACCAAATCTTGAATAGATAAAAACATGTCTATTTATTTAAATAGTTCAAGACCTACAGTGGACAAGGAACATCCAGTGAGCAGCAAGTCTGACCCAAGTGTGTTACCTGGAGGTGGATGCCGCATGAGTGATGATAGCTGACTGGGTATCAGATGAAGTGCATACAGAAGGGCTCCGAGGGGGGGCATGGCCCCCTTCTTTAGGTCATAAAGTGCAATGATGCTATGGTACCATGGGATGTGCTAAGATTTTACAAAATCTTTTTAAAAATGTATACATCCTTGGTATGTTTTTAGATATTTTGCCTGTTTTTGAAGTGATTTGTCAATCATAAGCCTCGTACACATGATCGGACATCAAACAAACTTTCCCTTGGATTTTTGTCTGAAGGGAGTTGTCCGGTCACACCCGTAGCATACACACGCTTGGACTTTTCTGCAAACTTTTCTAAAACTTTCCCAACATCAAGTGTTTTTTCTGCTCTTTTCTGCTCTTTACCGCCACCTTTTGGTTAACTTCTGCTATTGTTGGTTGATTTTAACATTGGTTCTGAGCATGCGTATTTGCACTTTGTATAAAAGTCCGATGGCTTGCTGTACACACGGCACCATCGGACTTTTGTTGCCGAAAAGTTTGTCCGTTTGCAGACTGAACTTTTTGTCCGATGAAACCCGAAAAAGTTTGTCCGATGGAGCGTACACACGGTTGGACTAATTTGAAAACTTGCAGATTTTGAAGTTTGTTGGCAAAAAGTCTGACCATGTGTATGGGCCTATAGAGGAAATACTAGCAGAAGAACCTCCTTTAATCCTTTGCATATACAAGCACAAGTCCTAGTATTCTGTTTTGAACCCAAAAGGGTTTGATATTGTGAGACCCCCTATTATGTCACAGTGGCCTCTTAAATATTTACACAATAATTGCATAGCCTCGGTGAATAGCTAATAAGTGTTCTGAGACATAAATCAATAATCACAATTCTTGTTTACTCTGTTGGTTGTAAGTGATATTTAATGTTAATGTTAATGTTAATTCTTTATAGTTCTAGTACCAGGCACTTGATATCTCTAACAGAGATACATGTGTGCCAATATTTACAGTTAAGTTAAAAAATTTAAAAGCTACGTGTGAAGCATGCCATGTCAACAAAAACTGTGCGTGTGTGTTAGTCGTGAAGGTGCTGCAACTAAAGTGCTGTAAAACAGATCTTTGATTTCTTCAATGCTGGGTGAAAAAAGTATGCAATATTAGTAGTATAAATTCTTGTACACAAAACTGGTTCATGACAGAGGGTGACTTTTGTTATTAGAGAGTCCCATGTGTTTCCTGATAGATTGCCAGGCCATCAGAGCTATCCCCATATTCAATTGTCCATGAGAGATTCTACCACATGAGGGACTGAGAGGGAAAGAAAGGCTGCCCTGTCAGTGGCTGTTCTGCTTAAAGGATACTTCTATTGTTATGGATGGCTTATATGTACCTACAGTATATACCTGTATTAGGGCTCTTTCACACCGGCGGACCGTATGTCCACCTTTTCATCCATCCGTGTACGTATGAAAAATACATTGGTCTCTATGAGATTGCGGGTGTCAGCGGATGTTCTTCCGCTGACACCCAATCTCACCCGGTTCCGCAATCCTCCTATTCTGCAGACGGAGGAAAACCCTATTTTTCCATCCGTCTGCAGATTGGGTGAACACGGACAGATGGTCCGTGTTCATCTGATCCCCTCATAGGGGAGACCGGAGAAAAGACAGGGGACTGCCCTGTCATCCGACGGCTCATCGGGAATCAACGGAGCGATCCCCGCTGAGCAAGCGGAGGTTCATGGGGCGGATCATCACTGATCCATGCCGCGTGAAAGAGGCCTTATACATTGTCTATTAACCACTTGCCGACCAGCCGCCGCAGTTATACGGCGGCAGGTCGGCACGGGTGCGCGAGAGCCCGTAGCTCTACGTCGCGCTTTTTGCGGCCACTAGGGGGCGCGTGCGCGCCGCCGGCGGCCCGCGCGCGCGCCCCCCGCTCGCCCCCGAGTCCCGTGCGTGTGCCCGGCGGGCGCGATCGCCGCCGGGCCCACGCGATCGCTCGTTACAGAGCGGGGAACGGGAGCTGTGTGTGAAAACACACAGCGCTCGTTCCTGTCAGCGGGGGAAACGCTGATTTTCTGTTCATACAATGTATGAACAGAAAATCAGTGATTCCCCCTAGTAAGTCCACCCCCCCCATACAGTTAGAACACACTAGGAACACACTTAACCCCTTCCCCGCCCCCTAGTGTTAACCCCTTCACTGCCAATGGCATTTTTATAGTAAAACAATGCATTTTTATAGCATTGATCGCTAAAAAAATGCCAATGGTCCCAAAAATGTGTCAAAAGTGTCCGAAGTGTCCGCCATAATATCGCAGTACCGAAAAAAAACGCTGATCGCCGCCATTACTAGTAAAAAAAAAAATAAATAATAAAAATGCCATAAAACTACCCCCTATTTTGTAAACGCTATAACTTTTGCGCAAACCAATCAATGAACGCTAATTGCGATTTTTTTTACGAAAAATATGTAGAAGAATACGTATCGGCCTAAACTGAGGAAAAAATATTTTTTTTTATATATTTTTGGGGATATTTATTATAGAAAAAAGTAAAAAATATTGCATTTTTTTCAAAATAGTCGCTCTGTTTTTGTTTATAGCGCAAAAAATAAAAACCGCAGAGATGATCAAATACCACCAAAAGAAAGCTCTATTTGTGGGAAAAAAAGGACGCCAATTTTGTTTGGGAGCCACGTCGCACGACCGCGCAATTGTCAGTTAAAGCGACGCAGCGCCGAATCTCAAAAAGTGCTCTGGTCTTTGGACAGCAATATGGTCCGGGGCTGAAGTGGTTAAGAGCAGCTGCATCACACTCTGGTCATACATACACACACTTGTAACAGGGCTAATGTTAATAGACGTAGGTAATATCAATGGACCAGAACCTGATCTTAATATCATAAACCATACATAACAAAACAAAAGTCCATCCTATCAAAATAGGTTTGATTGGAAACCTCCTTTGGTCTCCAAAGCAAAACCCCTGTTAGAGGTGATTAATTAAGTCAGGTAGCTAGTCCCACAGCGATAGCTGTAATAGAATTTGTAGCAGGACAAAGCTGTCAGTGTGTAAAGGTGATTAGAGTGCACAGTTAGTATTCAATCCAAAGGCATGGATATTCAGTTTTCCCAATATGGAATAGCATGTATTGCTGTCATTTAACTGTTGAAGCACCAATAGCTTAGTGACACTGTTTGTAAAGCTGGTAAATCATGGCTGTGAAAAAATATGCGGCGTGAAGCAAAATAAAATAGAAGGAGGCAGTTTATAGGACCTATGGTCAGCTCATCTGACCGTTTGTGGAGCGCTATAATAACAGTCCTGTTATCTATCTCTGGTCCGGGGGGCTGTGGGTGCCGTCCTGTATGCTCCATTTATTTAAGCGGGGTCCGTAGGGCTCCGATGGACAGCTTGCTGTAAACACTGTATAAGTGCCAGGTCCTCTGGGCCACCATCCGTTTGATTCTTAGCCGAGATATTCACTGCCAGCTTAAAACACTCAACTGTGCACGTGCAAGCGTGATGTCCACAACGCATAGAGCGTGTCTGTCGTGATGCCAAGTCCAAAATGTTTCACCAGGAACTCTGGTTTTATCAAGGATGATGCAAGGATGATGTATCAAATGATCCTTGATAAAACCAGAGTTCCTGGTGGGAAAACTGAATATCTATGCCTTTGGATTGAATACTAACTGTGGACTCTAATCACCTTTACACACTGACAGCTTTGTCCTGCTACAAATTCAACCATAGGGATGAGCTTCGTGTTCGATGCGAACACATGTTCGCATCGAACATTGGCCCTTCGATCGTTCGTCGAAAACGAACAAATCGGGTCGTTCGCGCCAAATTCGAATGACCCATAATTCACTGTGGCGTTGCGCGCTGATGATTGGCCAAGCATGCACTATGACCCCGCATGCTTGGCCAATCACAGCGCCCAAAAAATGAAGAGACCTAATTGGCAAAAGCCTGGGTGCTTTGGCCAATTAGGGCTCAGGGCTTTAGCACACGCCCCACACTATAAAAGGCCGCCTCCCGGGCGGCCTTGTGTAGTGTGTTCCGGCTTGCTTTGCAGTCAGACAGACAGACAGAGAGAGAGAGAGATAGATAGATAGAGACACAGTGTCTTTTCACATAGATAGATAGATAGATAGATAGATAGATAGATAGATAGATAGATAGATAGATAGATAGATAGATAGATAGATAGATAGATCAGGGAGGCTACTAGTTAGTATAGTTAAATATAAAGTTTGTAGAGAATATATTGACATCCCTAGGAGTTGTCAATATATTTATAAACTGTATAGCTTAGCTAGTTCTGCTATTAGTATCTGTCAGACAGGAGATTGTGCTTGATGCTCTAACGTGTTAGTGTACACGTGTTAGTTAATTGCACATAGACGCATTAACTGTTACTGCACGTGTGCTATTTATTTGCACAGAAAGGCAGTTGCTGTTAATGCAAGTGGGCTATTGAATTGCACAGAAACGCAGTCGCTCTGACTGTGCGTGTGCTGTTTAATACCACCTTAGCGCATTTGGTGTCACCGCACGTGTGCTGTTATATACCACCTGAGCGCAGTTAGTGTCACTGTACGTGTGCTTTTATATACCACCTGAGCGCAGTTAGTGTCACTGTACGTGTGCTTTTATATACCACCTGAGCGCAGTTAGTGTCACTGTACGTGTGCTTTTATATACCACCTGAGCGCAGTTAGTGTCACTGTATGTGTGCTTTTATATACCACCTGAGCGCGGTTAGTGTCACTGTACGTGTGCTTTTATATACCACCTGAGCGCAGTTAGTGTCACTGTACGTGTGCTTTTATATACCACCTGAGCGCAGTTAGTGTCACTGTACGTGTGCTTTTATATACCACCTGAGCGCAGTTAGTGTCAGTGTACGTGTGCTTTTATATACCACCTGAGCGCAGTTAGTGTCACTGGACGTGTGCTTTTATATACTACCTGAGCGCAGTTAGTGTCACTGTACGTGTGCTTTTATATACCACCTGAGCGCAGTTAGTGTCACTGTACGTGTGCTTTTATATAACACCTGAGCGCAGTTAGTGTCACTGGACGTGTGCTTTTATATACCACCTGAGCGAAGTTAGTGTCACTGTACGTGTGCTTTTATATACCACCTGAGCGCAGTTAGTGTCACTGTACATGTGCTTTTATATACCACCTGAACACAGTTAGTGTCACTGGACGTGTGCTTTTATATACCACCTTAGCGCAGTTAGTGTCACTGTACGTGTGCTTTTATATACCACCTGAGCGCAGTTAGTGTCACTGGACGTGTGCTTTTATATACCACCTGAGCGCAGTTAGTGTCACTGTACGTGTGCTTTTATATACCACCTGAGCGCAGTTAGTGTCACTGTACGTGTGCTTTTATATACCACCTGAGCGCAGTTAGTGTCACTGGACGTGTGCTGTTATATACCACCTGAACGCATAAATATGTCTGGAAGGACAACAAAGAGAGCCATAGAGTCACAAGGGCAAGCAGGCTCTGCATGTAGAGGTAACGCTGGTAGTGTATGTGGTGCATCCTCTTCAGCACGTGGCCGTGGCCGCTCGTCCTTCTTTCCGGGAGCTGGCCGTGTTGAGCCTCAACATGCAGAGAAATTAGTAGAGTGGATGACCAAGCCGTCCTCATCCTCCTCATCCTCTCTCACACAGACTGATCAAAGTTTATCTGGCAAAGCAGCTGCCAAGGCGTCCTCTTCCCTCTGCACAATGGCTTCACACAATACTTCCCTAGTACCACCATGTCCTCCTGAGGAGTCCCCTGAACTGTTTCAACACAGTGTTGGGTACATGCTGCAGGAAGATGCGCAGCGTTTTGAAGACTCCGATGACGGAACACTGATAGAGGAAGGCATTGATGTGAGCCCAGGGAGAGGGGGTGTCCGAGAGGGACAGCAATTTGTCAGTGATGATTTTCCCCCAGCTGGAGCATACTGCCAGGTTGTTGACAGTGATGAGGAGGGAGGGGATGATGAGGTCACTGACTCTACCTGGGTGCCTGATAGGAGAGAGGAGGAGGAGGAGGAGGAGGACGAGGCACAGGCACATCTCCAAAGAGGCAGGATGCCCTCCAGGGGTCAGCTTAAGGTCACACCCACTGTATTACAGCGCACATCTACGGCGCTTGTGCATGGCGCTGCTGTGTCTGACCGGTACAGCAAAAGTTCTTTGGTGTGGGCCTTTTTTGAAATATGTCCACAAGATCGTACCTTTGCTATTTGCAACTTATGTCGCAAGCGTATCTCGCGTGGCCAAAACATCAACCGCCTGGGTACCACATGCTTGTCCAGACATATGTCGACCTGCCATGCAGCTCGTTGGCAAGCACACCAGAAAGACCCACACCAAAGACAAAAGCGTAACCCCCTTGCCCTTCTGGGACCTCCAACCCCAGTAGACCCCCAGTCCTTTCTGAAGTCTGCAGTGAAGGTGTAGAAATAGGTGTGTCACAAGCTAGTAGTAGCGGTCAATCTACTGATAGTACCAGGCAAATTTCCCTGCCCCAGCTGCTGCATCTCCGAAAGAAGTACAATCCTAGCCATCCACATGCCCAGCAGTTGAATGCTAGCTTAGCGAAATTGCTAGCACTTCAACTGCTACCTTTTCAGTTGGTAGATTCTGCCCCCTTCCATGAGTTTGTGCAATGTGCAGTACCTCAGTGGCAAGTACCAAAACGCCACTTTTTCTCACGGAAGGCTATTCCGGCTCTCTACCGGCATGTGGAAGGCAATGTCCATGCCTCGCTGGACAGGGCGGTCAGTGGTAAGGTGCATATTACCACTGACTCATGTCCAGCAGGCATGGACAGGGACGTTACCTGTCTTTTACGGCGCATTGGGTGACTCTGCTGGCAGCTGGGAAGGACGCAGGGCAAGGTCCAGTAGTTTTGGAGGTTGTTCCGCCACCACGCCTCCAAAACAATACTGCTGCTTGTGACACACCTCTTTCCTCCACCCCCTCCTCTTCTTCTTCCTCTGTGGCCTCTTCCTGTGGGGATGTTTTCTCCGAACCAGCCGTACTCCGTAGGCGTACGAGGGGATACGCAGGAATGCAGGCCAAGAGATGCCATGTGGTGCTAGAGCTGGTGTGCTTGGGAGACAGGAGCCACACTGGGGAAGAGGTTTTGTCAGCTCTGCAGGGTCAGGCTGAGAGGTGGTTGACGCCACGCCAGCTGAAGCCTGGAATTATGGTCAGCGATAATGGCACCAACCTCCTCTCTGCCCTGCGACAGGGAAAACTCACCCACGTGCCCTGTTTTGCGCATGTCCTCAATTTGGTGGTGCAGCGGTTCTTGAACAGGTGCCCGGGCTTGCAGGATGTCCTGAAGCAGGCCAGGAAAATCTGTGTGCATTTTCGGAGATCATATAATGCCACTGCTCGGCTGACTGACCTCCAAAGGGAATACAACCTGCCCAAGAACCGCCTAATTTGTGACATGCCCACCAGATGGAACTCAACGTTGGCCATGCTGCAGCGGCTGCACACGCAGCAGCGGGCCATCAATGAGTACCTGTGCCAATATGGCAGCAGAACTGGGTCAGGGCAGCTAGGTTTTTTTTCCCCACGCCAGTGGGCCTTGATCAGGGATGCATGCACTGTCCTGTCACCATTTGAGGAGGCCACGAGGATGGTGAGCAGTGACAGTACATGCATCAGTGAGACTGTCCCTCTTATTCACATGTTGGAGCACACGCTACGTGGAATAATGGACAGGGCCCTTGAGGCAGAACAGAGGGAGGAAGAGAAGGACTTCCTTACCTCTCAAGGCCCCCTTTACCCAGACAGTGGTCCTGCTTGCCCACCTAGCACACAGGAAGAGGGGGAGGAGGAGGAGGAGGAGGAGGATTGTATCAGCAGCATGGAGGTGGAGCCTAGCACTCAGCAGCAGCAGTCTTCAAGGGATCATTTACAGTCCCAAGGAGCACGTGGAGTTTTACGTGGCTGGGATGAGGTGCCTGTGGATCCTGTCGTCCTCAGTGACCCAGAGGAATGTGCCCCGAATGCCTCTGCAAACCTACGCTGCATGGCCTCCCTGATCCTGCAAAGCCTGCGTAAGGATCCTCGTGTACATGCTATTAAGGAGAGGGATCATTACTGGCTGGCGACTCTCCTTGATCCACATTACAAGAGTAAGGTTGCGGACCTTATGTTGCCATCGCAGAGGGAGCAGAAGATGAAACTTCTGTGGGAGGCCTTGCAGAAGGGTCTGTGCAATGCGTTCCCAGAACTGGGGGGATTACCAAAACCTGGCTCTGGACAACGTCTTGCTGAGGCTTCGGTGAGTCACAGAAGGGGCGGTGGAGAAGGTGGTCGTCTGACGGATGCGTTCAGGCAGTTTTTTAGTCCGCAGCCCCAAGGTCTGACCGGTTCCAGCAACCATCGCCAGCGTCTGGTTTACATGGTTCCGGGAATACCTAGGGGCAAGATCCGACTTGGACACCTTCCCCACCGAAAATCCTCTGGCTTACTAGGTCTTGAGGATGGATCACTGGCCAGAGCTTGCCCAGTACGCAATTGAGCTACTGGCTTGCCCTGCATCCAGTGTTCTTTCAGAACGGACATTCAGTGCTGCTGGAGGCTTTGTGACTGATCACAGGGTGCGCCTCTCCACCGACTCTGTTGATCGACTGACCTTCATCAAAATGAATCAGGCTTGGATCAACACCAGCTACCAAGCCCCTGATGCTGATATTAATGAATAATATATTTTTGTTGAAATGTCGGATCCCTTTTAGACTGCTGATGCTGAGTGACTGTCCTCTTATGCTGCTGATGGAATATCCTTCTCCTCCTCACTTTTCTTGCTGATAGCTAGTAAGAAATTTTGTGTTTCTGGGCTCCGCCACCAGTGCCTAAGGCCCAATTTTTCTGCCCCTGTTCAACAGGGGCGCCTAATAACAATTTTTGATGCAATACTTTGCACGTGGCTCCTTGTTGCTGTCCCATTGGAGTTATTGGGAGGGGTTGCAAGTGTTGTGTTGTGCCCAAGGCACAATTTTTCAGCCCCTGTTTAACAGGGGCACCTAATAACAATTTTTGATGCAATAATTTGCACGTGGCTCCTTGTTGCGCTCCAATTGGAGTTATTGGGAGGGGTTGCAAGTGTTGTGTTGTGCCCAAGGCAAAAATTTTCAGCCCCTGTTTAACAGGGGCGCCTAATAACAATTTTTGATGCAATAATTTGCACGTGGCTCCTTGTTGCGCTCCAATTGGAGTTATTGGGAAGGGTTGCAAGTGTTGTGTTGTGCCCAAGGCACAATTTTTCAGCCCCTGTTTAACAGGGGCGCCTAATAACAATTTTTGATGCAATACTTTGCACGTGGCTCCTTGTTGCGCTCCAATTACAGTATGTTTGAGGGGTGCCCTTTTTTCTAAAAAAATTCTTTCACAAAACAATAATGGCCCCCCACCACCGCTAAAATATTCGACATAATGTTGCCACACAGAACTTGCGCAAGTAGCATTAATTACTTTTCTTTTTACAGTCCTCTCATGTTGTGCAGGGACATTTCTAAACACGTGCCACTACTATAGACACCCAGCAGGTGTGATATTTAAAGTAATTTTTATTTTGTTTTCACTTTAAGCATCATTAAAATGGCTGCTCCGCAAAAAACAGCCATTTAAAAAAAAAAATTTCCATTGTTACATGTTCCCTGGGGCAAGACCCGGGTTCTGTACAATGTTTTCCAACATTTGATTGAATTTTGGTCTTTAAAACGACCGTTTTTGAATTCGAACATTCGGGTCCCATAGACTTCAATGGGGTTCGAAATATTTGTGCGAACCCGCAGTCTGTTCGAACGTTCTGGTGCGAACCGAACCCGGGGGTGTTCGGCCCATCCCTATTCAACTACAGCTGTCACTGTGGGACTAGCTACCTGACTTAATTAATCACCTCTAACAGGGATTTTCCTTTGGAGGCCAAAGGAGGTTTCCAATCAAACCTATTATGACAGGATGGACTTTTGTTTTGTTATGTATGGTTTATGATATTGAGATAAGGTTCTGGTCTATTGATATTACCAGGTCTATTAACATTAGCCCTGTTACAAGTGTGTGTATGTATGGTCAGAGCGTGATGCAGCTGCTCTTAACAGACACGGTTGTCTAATTTTAACATTATCCTGGTGTTGGTGGTGGGTACCTGGTCTTGGCCGCCTTTTTTGTATTAAATAATTTTTCGAATAAAATGATCCCATATTAAGCATCATGGTCCGCCTGTGTCTATTCACAGTGGGAATCCTTCCCCTGTAACTTTTTTTTCTTGGTTGGTCTGAAGATGAGCGCCATGTACTTCTTTGCAGGAATAAGCAAATGACATAACTTCTTGGCAGTAGTGGTAATGTTACCCGTTATCTCACCATCAACCTTCAGTTGAAGAACAAATCCAAAATTGCAGACATCTATAGTTTGACCACTAGGGAGGAGCCCGATGTTCACCTGTTCGCAAAACAGCAAACATTATGCGGTGTTTGCGGCAAATTCGAAAGCCGCAGCACAACGTTAAAGTCTATTGGACACTAACAAAACCAAAAGTGCTAAATTTAAAGGCACATTTGCAAGTTATTGGCAAAAAAAAGTGTATGGGGACCCGGGTCCTGCCCCAGGGGACATGTATTTTAATAATGCTTGAAGTGAAACAATAAATATGAAATATTCTTTTAAATATTGTGCCTGGTGTCCTTAGTATGCCTGTAAATTAGCGCATCTTCCCCATGTTTAGAACAATATCACAGCAAAATGAAATTTCTGAAGAAAAAAAATCTAATTTAAAACTGCTCGCCGCTGTAATATATTTTCGGATCCCGGCAAGATAGATAAAAATAATTGAAAAAAATGGCATGGGGACCTGGACCTGCCATAGGGGACAAATTAAATTGTCCTTTAAATATCGTACCTGGGGGGTGTCCTTAGTATTTCTGTAAATTAGCACATTTTCCCTGTGTTTAGAACAATACCACAGAAAAAATATTTTTTTTTGGGATCAAGTGTCACACGAGTGACAAGTTAAAGTAATGCAGTGCCGTATTGCAAAAAATGGCCTGGTCATGAAGGGGGGGTAAGTCTTCTGGAGGTCAAGTGGTTAAAATCAATTCACTTAACCACTTCAGCCCCAGAAGGTTTTACCCCCTTCCTGCCCGGGCGAAATTTCAGCTTCCGGCACTGGCATCCTTTTTTTCCCACAAATAGAGCTTTCTTTTGGTTGTATTTGATCACCTCTGCGGTTTTTATTTTTGCGCTATAAACAAAAATAGAGCGACAATTTTGAAAAAAAATGCAATATTTTTTACTTTTTGCTGTAATAAATATTTCCCAAAATATATATATCTAAAAAAAAAATGTTTTCCTCAGTTAAGGCCGATACGTATTCTTCTACCTATTTTTGGTAAAAAAAATGCAATAAGCGTTTATCGATTAGTTTGCGCAAAAATTTATAGCGTTTACAAAATAGGGGATAGATTTATGGCATTTTTTTGTTTTACTAGTAATGGCGGCGATCTACGATTTTTTTATTGGGACTGCGACATTATAGCGGACACATCGGACACTTTTGTGACATTTTTGGGACCAATCACATTCATACAGTGATCAGTGCTATAAATATGCATTGATAACTGTATAAATGTGACTGGCAGGAAAGGGGTTAACCACTAGGGGGCGGGGAAGGGGTTAAATGTGTAGCCTAGTTTGTGTTCTAACTGTAGGGGGAGGGGGGTGACTGGGGGAGGTGACCGATTATGTTCCTATGTACAAGGGACACAGATCGGTCTCCTCTCTCCCTGACAGGACGTGGAGCCCTGTGTTTACACACAGAGCTCCACGTCCCTGCCCAGTTACTGGGCAATCACGGGTGCCCGGCGGCGATCGTTGCCACCGGGCACACGCATCGTGATCCCATCAAAGCGGCGGGTGCACGAGCGCGTCATATGATGTCCTGTCAGAACAATGGAGTCTTCCGCCCGCCGTCATTTGACGTCGGGCGGTGGACAAGTGGTTAAGAACACACGCATTTGTTATTTTAGCAATGTACATAATAACAATAAGGGGAACTCTGCATTGGCTAGTAGGTTAAGGCTCCATGCACACTCAAGTTGATAAAAGCTATAAAAAAAACGTTTTTCTGCGGTTTTCTGCGTTTTTGAGTGTTTTTCTGCGTTTTTCTGTGTTTTTGAGCGTCTCCCCCGCCAAAAAACGTCACTTTGAACGCAAATTTCGGGCGTTCAGAAAAAAGCCAATAAACTCCAAAGCTCATTAACACTGAAATACGCCCAGGTGTGCATGGGCACATAGGCTAACATAGAGTTCAGTTTATGGGCTTTAAAAAAAAAAGCCAAAACGCCAATAAACTGCAGTTTATCAGCTTCAGTGTGCATGGAGCCTAAAAGTATGCAATGTATCCGTATGTAAATGTTCTGCTTCAGCTCAGCAATGAAAATAAATTGTAATATTTCACAATTTAGGAAGATTGTTCTGTGAATAAAATCACACTACAAAGTTTTTACATATTTGTGTGTGCATTCATTTACAGTGCTATAACCCCGTGGTGCTGTGTTAGCATGTACATTTTTTTTGCAAAATACAACGCTGCAAATAACACAAAATTTAAGGCCCCTTTCACACGAACGGACCGTTCAGGTCTGCCTGTCAATTTTGACGGCGGACCTGAACGGCCGCTCCATGCATCTCTATAGAGCGTCGGATGCTGACGTCCGACCCGATCCGCTAAACACAGACATATGGGGATACGACCCCATCCGCCAATCGGGTGAGACCTGATGAAAACGGACATGCTGTCCATTTTTGTACCGATCTCTCCAAAGGAGACAGCGCCCGACAAGCCCCTCACCGCTCAGTGAGCAGAGAGGCGCTTGTCATCCGCTGGCTCAGCGGAATACGCCATATTCGATTTCGCGATATTTCGCGAATATTTCAATGAATATTCGCGTATATTCGTTAATATCGAATATTCGTGATATTTTATAAAAAATAAATTGCGAAATTTCGCCAATGCGAAATTTTGCCAATGCGAAATTTCGCTAATGCGAAATTTCGCTATTTTTTTTGTGTGACTTTTAATATCGAATACTCGTGATATTTTAGAAAAAAAAAAAAATTGCGAAATTTCCCTATTTTCTTTTGGATAAAATATCACGAATATTCGATATTTCCGAATATTCGCTATATTTTATAAAAAAAAAAAAAAAAATGCGAAATTTCGCTAGTGCGAATGCGAATTTGATTGCGAAATTTGAAAAAATACGAATATTCGAAATAGCGATTATTCGCCGCGATATTCGAGTTATTCGCGAATACTCGAATATGCAATATTCGTAGCGAATATTCGCAATGCGAATATTCGCAATGCGAATATTTGTGAGCAACACTAATAAATATCAAAAAACATAAATATTTTCCTTATTTGGTAAATAACACATTTTTTTGTGAATTTAATATATATATCTAAAAAAAAAATGTTTTCCTCAGTTAAGGCCGATACGTATTCTTCTACCTATTTTTGGTAAAAAAAAATGCAATAAGCGTTTATCGATTAGTTTGCGCAAAAATTTATAGCGTTTACAAAATAGGGGATAGATTTATGGCATTTTTTTTTTTTACTAGTAATGGCGGCGATCTACGATTTTTTTATTGGGACTGCGACTCTATAGCGGACACATCGGACACTTTTGTGACATTTTTGGGACCAATCACATTCATACAGTGATCAGTGCTATAAATATGCATTGATAACTGTATAAATGTGACTGGCAGGGAAGGGGTTAACCACTAGGGGGCGGGGAAGGGGTTAAATGTGTAGCCTAGTTTGTGTTCTAACTGTAGGGGGAGGGGGGTGACTGGGGGAGGTGACCGATTATGTTCCTATGTACAAGGGACACAGATCGGTCTCCTCTCTCCCTGACAGGACGTGAAGCCCTGTGTTTACACACAGAGCTCCACGTCCCTGCCCAGTTACTGGGCAATCGCGGGTGCCCGGCGGCGATCGTTGCCACCGGGCACACGCATCGTGATCCCAGCAAAGCGGCGGGTGCACGAGCGCGTCATATGATGTCCTGTCAGAACAATGGAGTCTTCCGCCCACCGTCATTTGACGTCAGGCGGTGGACAAGTGGTTAAGAACACACGCATTTGTTATTTTAGCAATGTACATAATAACAATAAGGGGAACTCTGCATTGGCTAGTAGGTTAAAGGGGTTGTAAAGACTGAGGGCCAGATTCTCAGCGGCGCTACGCCTGCGTAAATGTATATGCGCGGCGTAATAGTAAATGTGCGCCTGCGTATCGATGCGCGGTAAACACAGAACCACATACGCGCGATTTTTTTTTCCGTCTGGGCGGCGAAAATGCATTAAGCTAGCGCGGCGTAGGCGCATAGTTACGCATCAAAAATATTCAGTTCCCATTGAATTAGCATGCAAATATGCAAATGAGGGAGATGCGCGTATTCCCGAAAGTACGCGCGTCCGGCGTTGGCTACTCGTGGTGCGCGTAACTCGAAAGCCTTGAGTAAACATACCCCTCATAAAAGCACGGGTAACTTTGCTCAAGGCCGTGTGCAAGTCAGCTGGAGAGCAACTACAGCAGCACCGTAACGGACTAGCTGAGCAATCACACTTACTGGACAAGACATTCATATGCCAATGATGCCAGGGCCAGCCATGGTCTTATCAATACTAAGGTATGCAGAGGAAGAGGAGCATAGAAGGAGGAGGAGGAGGACGGGGGCACGTGAGAGGATCTACCGAGCGCGCATGAGCCTCTTTGGCATGGGTGATGAGGAGGTGTATCGCATCTTCAGATTCAGCCCTGCTGCCATCCTGGAAATAACCACAGCCCTGCAGGATGACATCACCAGCCAGACATACCGCTCACGTGCACTGCAGCCACTGGTGAAGGTCCTGGCAACACTCCATTTCCTGGCCAGTGGATCATTCCAGCGTACAAGTGGAGTGGTGGCTGGGATGTCACAAACCAGCATAAGCAGATGTGTGCACCAGGTTGTCCCTGCAATCCTCAGACGCATGTCCAACCAGTTCATCAGACCCACCACTGTGCACCTGCGGCAGAAGGCAATGACAGATTTCTACAGAATTGACGGATTCCCACGCACCATCGGGGCCATTGATTGCACACATGTGGCACTCCAGCCCCCCAGTGCCACAGAGCACATATACCGCAATCGGAAGCATTGGCATTCCATCAACGTACAGGTGATAGCCGATGCCAAATACCTCATATGGCACGTCCGTGCCAAAGACCCCGGGTCCAGCCATGACAGCTACATCTACCGTCAAAGCAACATCCCAGAAGATTTTGAGCAGGACATGTATGGGGACAGCTGGCTGGTTGGTGAGTGACATGGGTGGCAGCCATGACTATCCCCTCCCATGATGCACAACAGAAGTGGCACATGCATGACTACCATCCTCCTGTGTTTTCCCTTACAGGTGACTCTGCATATACACTGGGACCCCATCTCATGACTCCTTTCCGGAACCCCCAAACCAGAGGAGAGAGAAGATACAATGAAGCACACATCAAAACCCGTGCAGTGGTGGAGCGCACATTTGGCCTCCTGAAGTCCCGTTTCCGCTGCCTGGATAAGTCTGGGGGGGCCCTATTGTATTCCCCCAACTTTGTGGGTCAGATCATTGGTGCATGTTGTATTCTGCACAACTTTGCCATGCGAAAGGGCCTGCATATTGCCCTACGTGATGACCTGACCCCCCAACCACACAGCCCCCCCCCGCCAGAGGAGACCCCGTCAGCTGATGGAAGAGCAGTCAGGAGTGTCCTCGTGTTACGAATCTTTGACCTTTAAACACACACATACAGCATGGCACACAGACAATGCACGCGTGTACACCACTGATGTCCCTAGATCACACACACCACATGCACATCGCATTGGATTAGCCCAAGTCCAGCATGTAGGACTTGGGAGCAGCAACGCCACGTCAAGGCCCCAATGATGTTGCTGTCCATTCATACACCTTTCACACATCATTCATACAGCCGTGGGGTTAACTTCACCACCACGGCCGAGGGTGACACCCCTTACTTTCAGGAGTGCCACCCTCTCACATTCACACACCATTCACACTGCACCGTGTGCAGTATCCAAAAATATATAAAAAAAGCTCTTATCCAGAGCATAACAAAAAATAAATAAGCTCTTATCCAGAGCATAACAAAAAATAAATAAGCTCTTATCCAGAGCATAATACTAAAGAAAACTCAAATTAATGGGCCTGGCGGGGGCTCTGCCTGGTGCCACGGGTCCTGCCCCTCACTTGCCTGGGGGCAGCCCTAGATGGGGGGGGGGGAGCAGGTTGAGGAGGAACATCCCCACGTCCCTCCCTGGCTGCCTGCATGCCCTCCAGGGCAACCGCTATGCGGGTCTGCACAGCAGTCTGCGCCTCGATAGCAAGGCGCAGGGCCTGAACCTCCCCCACAAGTTCTGAGGTGTTTTCCTGCAGCTCCCCCAAGCTGGTCAGCGTTGCTGCGCTGTTAACAGCAACATCCTGGATGGCATCTGTTATATTGTCCGAGGATGCCAGGCTGTCGGCCAGGCGCCTCATCTCCTCCACGACCTCGGCCAGGTGTTTATTTTGCTGGTCCTGCTGTCTGACCAGCTGTTCCGGCAGGACCTGGGATACACCCCTGGTCTTTGACGTCGCCTTGCGGGGAGTGGCAGGGGACCGGGCATAAGGGGAGGATGTTGAGGGGCCGGAGATGAGGGGGGGGGGAAAGAGAGGGACTGGAGAGGTTGGAGGGGGACACTGAGGGGTTTGCTACAGGTAGAGGAATAGCCTGGGCTGGTCCGGCCAACCCACCATCCTCCTCCACAACAACATAGAGGGCCTGGTCCTGGACTACCACACCCTCCTCAACCACCTCCTCCGTTGAGGTGTGCCCACTTCCCTCCAAGTCCTGTTCCAGGGGGGCAGCCAGAGGGACTGTATCTTCAGGGGATGGATCCTGATGGGCCCTGGCATCAACAGATGGCCCCGCTCCCTCCTGCACATCTGTGGATGACACAAAAGATGCCCATGTTGGTGGACCCACACACTTGGCACATGTTCCCTTCCACCCCCATACATGTACACAACAGATAGAATAGAAAACACACTTACCTGTCCTCACGGCTGGCTTCTGGGACTCATAGCCCCCAACTCCCTCTACCTGCTCCGTCTGCAGGCAGCGGGCAACCACCTTCTCCTCCTCAGTCAGGCGGACAGGGCAGGGTGGGCCCCCTCCAGTGCCCCTGGCATGCCGAGCTATGGCAGCCAGCTTGCCCTTCACATGACGCCGCAGGTCATTCATTTTCTTTTGAATGTCCTGCGGTGTCCGGACCTCATGAGAGAGGGCATTGACCTGGCACGCCACCTTCATTAATATCTGATCCCTCCGGGACTTGCTGGTCCGGGCACTGTCAGCACCATGGAGCCGCGAGTCATACTTCTCCATGGCCCGTATGACAATGGCCCTCTCCTCTGGGGAGAAATTCTTCTTCCTCCTCTCCTTAACAGCAGTTGCCATCTTGTCCAGCACAAACTTTCGCCGTCACTCTCTAAAAAATGGGAGACGTTTGCGCTGCACGGGCGCATGTGTGGGCGCATTATATACCCTGCGCCGGCGCATCGTAGGGAGGCTTTGCGCATGCGCAGAAGGCATCCACGTCACGGCGCGGGTCAACCACGTCATGGCGCGGGTCATCCATGTCACGGCGCATGCTCCGTTCGTCCCGGCCTGCATTTGCATGGGGTCACGCTTCATTATAATGCAACACGCCCACTTCCCTCCTACTTTGGAGTTGCGCCGGATTACGCCCATGATTTTACGCGACGCAGGCGCATCTTGGAGCGCATTTACTTAGGGAATACGGTACTTGCCACTCCGTGTTACGTCGGCGTAGTGCATCTGAGATGCGCAACGCCTGCATAATTAGCCGCGCATCTACGAGAATCTGGCCCAAAAATATTATCCTCTTAAATTAAAGTCTGACAGTAGCTGATAAAGTAAAAAGTAATGTTTTGCATTATAACTAGTTTGATACCTGTTGAAATTGAGCTGTTTTATTCACCTCCGTCACTCCTGAATCGTTATCCTCACTGACTTCCTGGTTTGCGGTGTACATTCATTCTTGCTACATCACGGCCTAATGGGAACTACAGTTCCCATTAGGCTTAGCCTCCATGCCTGTGAGGGATAACAGAGAATCTTCAAGCAGGGCTGTAGTGATAGGGAGGGGGTGAGCACATTCTGCTTTCCACCATGCAAAACGGCTCAGATGCTGGTGGAAAGCAAGGAGAGAAGAGACAGGAAATGGCATTTTCAAACCTGGATTACTGTATTTTCGAGGTCAAAAGGAAAAACGAGGTAAGTGATACTTAAATGCTCTAACTTACAGCAATCAATTGATGTAATAAAAAACTAACCTTTAGTGTTCCTTTAAGGCTCCATGCACACTCAAGTTGATAAAAGCTATAAAAAAAACGTTTTTCTGCGTTTTTGAGTGTTTTTCTGCGTTTTTCTGTGTTTTTGAGCGTCTCCCCCGCCAAAAAACGTCACTTTGAACGCAAATTTCGGGCGTTCAGAAAAACGCCAATAAACTCCAAAGCTCATTAACACTGAAATATGCCCAGGTGTGCATGGGCACATAGGCTAACATAGAGTTCAGTTTATAGGCTTTAAAAAAAAAAGCCAAAACGCCAATAAACTGCAGTTTATCAGCTTCAGTGTGCATGGAGCCTAAAAGTATGCAATGTATCCGTATGTAAATGTTCTGCTTCAGCTCAGCAATGAAAATAAATTGTAATATTTCACAATTTAGGAAGATTGTTCTGTGAATAAAATCACACTACAAAGTTTTTACATATTTGTGTGTGCATTCATTTACAGTGCTATAACCCCGTGGTGCTGTGTTAGCATGTACATTTTTTTGGCAAAAAACAACGCTGCAAATAACACAAAATTTAAGGCCCCTTTCACACGAACGGACCGTTCAGGTCTGCCTGTCAATTTTGACGGCGGACCTGAACGGCCGCTCCATGCATCTCTATAGAGCGTCGGATGCTGACGTCCGACCCGATCCGCTAAACACAGACATATGGGGATAAGACCCCATCCGCCAATCGGGTGAGACCTGATGAAAACGGACATGCTGTCCATTTTTGTACCGATCTCTCCAAAGGAGACAGCGCCCGACAAGCCCCTCACCGCTCAGTGAGCAGAGAGGCGCTTGTCATCCGCTGGCTCAGCGGAATACGCCATATTCGATTTCGCGATATTTCGCGAATATTTCAATGAATATTCGCGTATATTCGTTAATATCGAATATTCGTGATATTTTATAAAAAATAAATTGCGAAATTTCGCCAATGCGAAATTTTGCCAATGCAAAATTTCGCTAATGCGAAATTTCGCTATTTTTTTTGTGTGACTTTTAATATCGAATATATTGAATACTCCCCTGGGGGAGGGGAAGTTGGTGTGTCTTATTAGGCGAATACACGGTTTCGCCTGACTGATCCGCGTTCCGGAGTGCACCGCCGCCTCAGCCTTAGGAAAGACCGCGGCTTTGGCCTAGCTCCGGAGCGGTCGGCCATCTTAGTACACCCGGCGTGCTGACGTCATCACTGCTCTGCTCGTGGATCTGTTTATCCCTAGCAGAGCGTGCGCCGCGATCCATGCATCTGCAACAACAGTGAGTTGTGGGGCAATGTTACTGGCGGCAATGTTACTGGGGGCAATGTTACTGGCGGCAATGTTACTGGCGGCAATGTTACTAGGGGAACTGATACTGGCGGCAATGTTACTGGCGGCAATGTTACTGGCTATAAATACTATGTGGGGCAATGTTACTGGCTGCTATTACTAATGTGGGGGCAATGTTACTGGCTGTTATTACTATGCGGGGGCAATGTTACTGGCTGCTATTACTAATGTGGGGGCAATGTTACTGGCTATTACTAATGTGGGGGCAATGTTACTGGCTATTACTAATGTGGGGGTGGTGTTATGGTGATGACGAGTGGGGGGCAAATAATTTAATACAGTATTTGGTTCAGAATTTTTTTTTCTGCATTTTCCTCCTTTAAAATTGGGTGCGTCTTATATGCCGGAGCGTCTTATACAGCGAATAATACGGTATTTATTATATTATAATTTATGATTTTGTTTTTTAAACTTTATCTCACCCGAGATGTCTACTAAACTCTTGTTTGGACAGATTTAAGTGAGTTATTCCTAAGAATTGCAGGCCTAAAATATAAAACGCCAAATATCCATGCAAAATAATTGTACCACTTTCAGCAACAAAAATCTGAAATAATCATACCAGCAGGGAGGTTAACTTAGCAATATGCTGTATTTATCTCTTAGTGATCTGATTTTTTTCAATTAGGTATTATTACAGGTACATACCTGTAAGAACCTGGGCATTATGTACTAAAGGTAAACATAAGCAAAATGATCCTGCACCTTATGTACTAAAGTAAATGAGTAAGTAAGGTGAAAGCGAAGTTCTGCAGTAACACACAGCAAGCAGGCAGGTTTTTTATTGTAGACATGAAATGCATGAAATGCATGTACCTGCCTGCTCACCGTCTTCTTTGGAGATGTAAACTGAGTGAGAAGAAATTCTACATTTAAGCTGGGTTCACACTATTGCGACAGGAGACTGTGACTGGCTCTCAATGGAGCCGGTTCACATATCTCAGGGACATCTGCAAAGCAAATTGCACAGGAGTCCTGCGCATCTTCTGCTCTGTTTCAGGTCTGAATTCAGCCAAAAATTTGAACTGAAATGGGACCTAAAATGGTGAACACTGATGCACCTGGATCCCTGCTGTGTGCCGCTACGCACAACAGTGTAAACCCAGCCTTAGTGAAATGAATCTCAGACTGATTTACTACAGTAAAGTGAATGAAATGATCCTTGGCCTGATATATTAAATTAAGGTGAAAGGAACCTGGGACAGATTTACTAAAAAAGGTAAAGTGAAGTATAATAAACATGTTACTCAGTGTCACTCACTGTTAGTGTTAGGACCACAGAATTATGGGGTGCCTTGGCGCGGCTCTGTGGCTCACGCATGCGTTTTGCAAATGCGTGTGGACAAAACCCCTGTTTTTAACGCACATTGTTAGACAGGTTAATTGGTTGTTCTGCTAGCTGGTCGGTAAGTAGGCTTGGTTATTCCCTGGGCATTCCCCAGGTTCTTGTTGTTATAATAAACATGGGCTTGCTTTACTCAAGTGAGGTGAAGGTCTTGCAGTATATAACTTTTCACTAGAATGTGGATGTTATTTATGTTATTGATGTGTAGATTTTTTTCCCTTTCTCCTCCCCAATTGCTTTTAGATATTTTTGTCTTCCTAATCTCTATTTTAAACTATTACCTTAAATGACAAACTCCATGCTATAACCCAGCCACTAGTGCTGAGCAGTCCTCAATGATGAGGAGGGTGAATGCAGGGTAATGTGGTGATGGCAGGCATATAACACCCTGCCCATACAGTGACCCTGAATTACTAAAGGAGTAAAGCTTGTGCACTGTTAAAAGTGAATTATAACTTTGCTTAGTGAATATAGGGGAATTTCACTTTGCAAAGAATACCCAATCACATGTAAGGAAAATAAAAAATGAAATAAATGATATTGCCCCTGATTGGACGATTTGAAGGCAGCACAGCTTCACCTTATTCACTGCCCTAATTAAAAATTCCCTTGCAAAGTAAACATGGGCTACTTTTTAAGGGAATCAGGGTCAGTAAATCCTCAGTCTTCCTGCTTCAGTGACACTGGACATCATTAAAGACTGAGGACATCTTGTGAGAAACCAGTGTACGTGGCTTACTGCCACTGTGTGTGTTTATGCATTCATCCTGGTTCAGAAGCACACCCACATGGGTGCCCTGATGGCACGCTACTTGATAAGGGGGACACTCAGAAGAAAAAGGAGCGACCAGCATTAGCGAGGGACTGCCAAAGAGGAGGTCCAGGACTGCTTTGTGCAATATTGTCGAAAATATAAGAGCTTTTTTATTTTGATTTAAAACAATAGCCTTTGATAGTACTTAACTTTAAAGTGATGACTAATAGGGGCTTTCAAAATGCCGTCTGTGGGAAATTGAGGGTAGTTAAGTCTGTTTTTGTTTTGCAATTTTAATGCTTGACATATTGAGTATTATATTTGTGCACAATACTAAAATTGCATTTTTCATTTCAAGCGTGCTTCACGTGAAGGCATTAAACCAACTGAAAACCCAGAGATTTCAAAACCATTTCCACCTGAGAGGAAGGAGGAGATCTTTAGGCTGAAGATCCGCGCACAGATGGACAGAGCATGTGATTTCCTCATCCTCAGATCGGGAAGGCCAAGATTTTTTTCACAGCAGACAAGATGAACTCCAAATTTCAGAAGAGTTCAGCTACGTGCCAAGGTAAAAACAGGAATAACATTTATTTGCTGAAACACACTGGTCAACATACAATGACTGGCATGCACTGACCCACACTAACAGAGGATGTCCAGATGTACATACACTGACTGGTACAAGCTTTAGAGAGATACACACAGACACAAAACCAAATTAGGAGAGAGTAGATCGCACACAAAGATTATAGGATGAGACCTACTACAAACATACATCCAACATTAAAAAAACTGTGACTAGCATCCAGTAGGGTAGCTTAGTGCAGTTTAGTGTAGGTCCTGCCCTAGAAGAGTCTACCTTGTCGTGGTGGGCAGGCTTGGAATCTCTTGGTCAAAAGTGTGTCAGTGAACGGCAGAGAGGATCACTAGATAATCACTTCTGGCCAATTAATTTCACCAAAGGACTCTTGGTTTAATTAGAGTGCATGGACATAGTTGTATAAGGAACAACTGTTTGACTTGCTTCCTCTTTTATTTCACCTTCTCATGATCATTAAAACTTGGATGCACAGGCCACTTTTAGCAGTTTTAGTTCCGGTGTGCATTACCTACCCTGACAATAGTAAATTACACACACTTGTAAAGGCAATATACAAAGATACCAGAACTGCTAATTAGACATGTGCAGACTGGAATATTTTGTTTCGTTTTTTCGTTTTTCGTCCAGAAAATAAATTTATTTAGTTACTCCCGAAAATCGTTTTGATTTATTTCGTTTTCGTCGGGAAAGTTTTCGTCCGAAAACGACGATTCTTGATGACTTTGTCGAATTAAACAATGGAAATTTGACAAAGCATCGAAATGCGTCGTTCTGAATACAGTGAATATACCTCCTTATTCACTGTATTCAGAACGACGATTTTCGATGACTTTGTGAAATTGAAAGACGGAAATTCGACAAAGCATGGAAAATCGTCGTTCTGAATACAGTAAATAGGTATATTCACTGTATTCAGAACGACGATTTTCGATGACTTTGTGAAATTGAAAGACAGAACTTCGACAAAGCATCGAAAATCGTCGTTCTGACTACAGTGAATATACCTATTCACTGTAGTCAGAACGACGATTTTCGATGACTTTGTGAAATTGAAAGACGGAAATTCGACAAAGCATCGAAAATCGTCGTTCTGAATACAGTGACTATACCTAGTCACTGTATTCAGAACGACGATTTTCGATGACTTTGTGAAATTGAATGACGGAAATTCGACAAAGCATCGAAAATCGTCGGATCTAAATGAAAACGAAAATAAAGGGAGGAGGCGCGCGCGCGGAGTCTAGCAGGACGGTCATGCCGCACTAGAGCTCCGCTCCATGGAGGAGAAAACCGCGGATAAACGCAGCAAATAGGAACCGCAATTGAACAGAAAACACTATATTTGATCGTGGGAGACACGGGGAACATCCCTATACAAAAATGGTGCTCGGAGGTACAAGAAACAAGATAAAGCCGAATGTCAGCAGCGGCACTCAGCACACTAAAGGTACCACAAAAAAGGCGCCATTCTCCTCAGCCACCTCAGAGGCTCCCACCTCAGGGAAAGATAGGAAAAGCACAGCCAGACCAATGAAGCCCAATATTTCTTTGGATACCACAGAGTCAGACAGCGAAGATGAAAGTCAATTTACATCCTCTCAGGCTACTAGTCACAATGCAGAAATCCCCTCAGAACTGCTGACACAATTTGAAAGAATGCTGAATAAAGCACTGAAACGCACTTCGGACCAAATCACCTCACACCTAACCAAGGAAATAAGAGACCTGGGAAGCCGAACAGAGGTATTAGAAACAAAAATGGAGGAACTGGAAATTTATACACAAGAATACCAATTTGAACTGGACACACTCAAAGAGGAAAACTTGGTGCTACAAAATAGATTAGAGGATTACGAGAACCGTGCAAGGAGGTCCAATTTGAGGTTTAGAGGTATCCCGGAATCAATTATAGACCTCCAAGGCACAACATTGGCGATATGCCAGGAATTGTTACCTGGAATTGCAGTAGAACGTCTGGAAATGGACAGAGTCCACAGAGCACTGGCCCCTAAGAAAGCAGAAGGTCCCCCCAGAGACATCATTGCCAAGTTCCATTACTACAAGACAAAGGAACAAATACTAGAAGCAGCCAGAATGAAAAATGACCTGTCATTCCAAGGTCACAGCTATCAAATATTCGCTGATATCTCGCAGCTAACTATATCCAAAAGGCGGACAATGAAGCCTCTTCTAGCAGAACTCCAACAACGACAAATCAAATATCAATGGGGATTCCCCTTTTCCTTAAGGTTCACATACCAAGGATCCAAAATTGTATGTAGAACCTCTGACCAATTGCACCAAGCTTTACTTGATCTCAAAATTATTGAAAACCCAACTACAACAACCACTTCCCGCAGAAGAACTGCATCGAATTCCTCCCACAACAACTCACCTCGCCCTGAGAAGAACAATGGCACGCAGCATTCAAACAAGCGAGGGAGATTCGCTCCCCAGACCCTGGACCAAGAAGACACGATGGACTGAGCATCTAATGGAACTCTCTCAAACCTTGCCTCCTCTTCAACACGAAAGTTAAATAATGGAAGGACCCCTATATATTCTAAATACAAAAGGACTACATGCCCTTTTATTTATTTTTTATTTTTTGACTCCTTTCCCCCCACACCTTTAAAAGAGCAAAATAGAGAATTAGACACACACACATTTCCTAAATAGACTTTCATCCTTACCTCACTCCCTCCTTATTATTACACCCCCCTCTCCCTCATTTTACCTCACATCTCTCCACCACACTAATCTACATTCCCTCCCATGGCCCACAACCAACACTTCCCTTGTACTGTACAAACCTAGCGCAAATTCTCTCCTTGCAATCACAATTACCAACATTACCTTACTCACGGCTTGAACATCAACTTAAAACAAAACACATCGTTAACAATATCATTATAACATGTTCAGAGACTCACTAAATCACAACACTACACCTTAAACCCATAAATAACACAAGCAACCAGGTTCTGACAAGACAGCTGTTTCTGCCAGATGTCTAGCACAAGAAGAGATCACCACTTTGTCCCCACTTGTTTCCTCCCTCACCTCTAAAGCTTACTTCCCACCCAGCAAGAACCAAATTATACCCTGTTCATTTATTATTATAGCCAATTATAGTAAAACTGACACCTGAATAGGTGTTTCTACTGTGCACTCAACAAGCGGTACTCCAGTTCATGGAAAATACACGCGCCTCTCTAAAATCTCCTCAGGTCCCCATAGTATTATGTGGAGACTTGACGAGACCCCCTTTCCCCTTGTTGGGAGACAAATTCTCCCACCACGGGCAAACACTATGTACATAATGTTGATTAAATTCTTGTTAACTTGCTTTGTATTTCATCTTTCATTCTTCTTTTTTAAGGTTAATTGTTTTGGACCCTCCCTTCCCTCATCCCTCCTAATATCTGCACGGAGCAAATCGGACAACTACTCTACCAAGAATGACGGTAAGATTGCTAGATTGATTGAGCTGCCATGGCCCCGTTAAACTTATTGACCCTTAATGTGCAGGGTCTTAACGTCCCCCAAAAACGTACTAAGGCATTTAGATCCTTCCAAGCCAAAAAGGCCCATATTGTTTGTTTACAGGAAACTCACTTCACTCCCGACACAACCCCTAAATTCTATAATGCCTCTTACCCACAAGTTTATACTGCATCGGCTTCCACCAAGAAAAGAGGAACTTTGATAGCCTTTCACCGAACTACTCCTTTTACATTAAAATCTGAAATCAAAGACCCAGAGGGTAGATACCTTATCCTAACAGGCTATATTATGGACTCTGCGATTACAGTAGTCTCATACTACGCTCCCAATACCAACTCCTTACCTTTTCTATCCCACCTATTCCAAACAGTCAATACGCATAAAATGGGCTCTCTCCTGTTATGTGGAGATTCGAACCAGGTCCTCCTCCCATTCTTAGATAAATCCCCATATACGCCACCAAAATACCAATCTAAATGGACTCTCCCAGGCCTCCTATCCAAATATAACCTTGTGGACTCTTGGAGAGAATATAACCCCACAAAGCGAAACTACACTTACTTCTCAAACCCCCGCCAATCATTCAGTCGCATCGACCACATATTAGTGACAATTGGAATGACCCCAGAAATTCTAAATTCAAGTATCATTCCCATTCCCTGGTCTGATCATAACGCAGTACTCACTACCATAGCATCTGCGATCCCAAAAAATCATGATCCTACTTGGTACCTCCCAGAAACTCTACTCAAACACCCCGCCCTTTGCCTACCCATCGAGCAAGCTTTGAAAGAATACCTAGAACTTAACACGAGTCCAGAAATATCCCCACTCACATTATGGGAAGCGCACAAGCCAGTTTTAAGGGGAACATTTCAGCGTGAATTGGGAATCCTCAAAAAAAACCGAAGACATTTAGCGAAGCAACTTGAAACTGAATACAACTCAGCCTTTCTGGCCTTACAAGACAACTACACCCCCACTAACAAAAAACGCTTAGATAAGGCACGCTTAGAATATGACTTACTCCTCACAGAATCAACTGACAAAACACTTAACAGGTCAAAACACACTTTTTACAAAAATGCGAATAAGCCAGGGACATATCTAGCTAGATCATTAAACTCACTAAATAGAACGTTTAAACCCATAAAACTAAAGATAGCGAATAACGTTGTTTCTAGCAACCCTCTCAAAATTGTAAGAAAATTTAGTTCACACCTAAAAGCACTATACTCTGAAACAGGCACATTTAATGAAGCGGAAGCAAACTCTTTCCTTTCTCAAATCCAGTTGCCAAAAATGAATCATTTACAAAAATCGCAACTGGAAGAACTTATCACACAAGAAGACGTGTCCATGGCCATTAAAGATCTTAAATTAAACAAAAGACCAGGACCAGACGGGTTCTCTACACGATATTATAAAACTTTTACAGAACTAATCTCACCAAGATTGGCAGACGCATTTAATGACCTGTTGAAGCAAAAGACCTTCAGACCCGAATCACTGCTAGCTACGATATGCATGATTCCTAAACCGCATACGGACAACACCCTCTGTACCAACTACCGTCCAATTTCTATGATAAACACAGATATAAAATTACTAGGTAAAATTTTGGCTACCCGTCTCAACAAACACATAGGCAAAATGATACATCGGGACCAAGTAGGTTTTATACCCTCCAGACAAGCGGGCGATAACATACGAAGGGCCTGCTTGCTAGCACATATTGCAAGAAAAAGGGGCATCCCTGCTTGTTTTCTGTCTCTGGATATTAAGCAGGCCTTTGATTCAGTCTCTTGGTCGTACTTAAACTATACGCTCCAAAACTGGGGATTCGGCCCAAACTATATCAAATGGATAATGGAACTATATAATAACCCAAGAGCTTATGTTAAGTACGCGGGATATAAATCGGACACTTTTAATATCAAAAGAGGCACACGACAGGGATGCCCATTGTCCCCATTACTATTCGCCCTACTCATCGAACCATTAGCAATAAAGATTAGATCAGATCCCACTATACTAGGCATAGAACTAGGCGGCCTTAAGCACAAAGTATGTCTATTCGCAGATGACATTCTCCTATTTTTAGCATCCCCTCAAGTGTCAGGCCCAAACCTTATCCCAATACTGAACCACTTCGCAACTTTTTCAGGACTCAAGATCAACCCTAAAAAATGCCTAGCCCTGAACATATCACTTTCGAAACTAGAACTGACAGCAGCCAAAGCAGGCCTTCCGTTCGAATGGCCAGAAAAAAGTATCCCATATCTAGGAACACACCTAACCGCAGCCACCTCTGATCTTTTTTCACATAACTATCCAACTCTCTTAAAACAAATCACAAACATTTTAACTGCATGGACCCATCTCCCATTGTCCTGGCTTGGAAGAATAAGCGCAGTGAAAATGACGATTCTCCCGAAATTACTATATCTCTTTAGGGTACTTCCTATCCCAGTACCTGCATACTTTTTGAGAATCATCCAGAGAAGAGTCTCATCTTTCATTTGGGGTTCTTCCAAGCCAAGGATAAAGCAACAGACTTTGCATCTCCCCAAAACACATGGTGGGCTGGGACTCCCAAACTTTGCACATTACTATAGAACGGCACAAATAGCTACTCTCACTAAATACCATGCGAACCAAGAATTACCTCTCTGGGTCTCGATAGAAACAACGGAATGTGACCCCATTCCACCAACCAACCTATTATGGATACCCCCCAAATCACGTAAAAATATAGATAACCCCATAATTAAGCACTCACTCTCCCTTTGGGATAGATTCAAGTCAAAATACCACTTACAATCCCCTCACATCCCAATGCTATCTTTTTATAAAAACCCGGCATTCTACCCAGCTTGGATTGCTCCCAAAACATTTAAAGAATGGATAGACAGGGATTGCATACACCTGTACAAATTTTTGGAACTATCGAACTTCCTGCCCTTCCCGTCAATTTGCAAAAAATACGGTATCCCTCACTCAGAACTTTTCAGATACCTCCAAATAAAAAACTTCTTCGAACCACACTTGAACCATACCCCGCCATTCGCCCAGCAGTCCCCCTTCGAAAGAATATGCAGAAAAGACCCACATGCTAAGGGCACGATATCTACTCTATATCAACATTTGCTAATACACAACACAACAGGACCACCATATGTTCGGAAATGGGAGGAGGACCTGGGACTCGAATTAGAGACCTCGGACTGGAACCAGATATGGCGTAACACGAAAGCTGCCTCCCCAAACATAATAGCATTGGAAACCAACTATAAAGTACTTACCAGATGGTACCTGGTACCGGCCAGGATAGCAAAATACGCTCCAAATTATACAGGGCAATGCTTCAGGGGATGCTCAGCTATAGGTACGTTTTACCATATCTGGTGGTCATGTCCTAAAGCGCAAACGTTCTGGGCAAAGATCTTCAACATAACTAATGCGTTGACTGGGAAAACTAACCCTCCGAATCCTAAAACAGCCTTACTGAATCTGAAGCCCGAGTATCTAACAAACATACAATTCAAATTACTAATGCAACTCTTTACGGCAGCGAAACAAACCCTGGCTAAAGCCTGGAGAACCCCCATTCTTTCAATGACTGAAGTGAAAAATAGGATGAACGTAGCAATGACGCATGCCAAAATGGAAGCATTAGACACAGACACGATTACTAAATTTGAAAACCTATGGAGGCCGTGGACCTTGTACATTACTCCAAATTCCTTTAATGATAGAGTGTTGTTGCCATGGTAGCTCAATCAGCGTGCATATCTACAGAAGCATCTAACCGATGACCGTGGAATCCGACTTGCTCCTGCAGACCCCCCTAACCCACTCCCCCCTCCCCTCCACATATCTCCCCCCCCCCTCCCCCGATGGTTATCTTATATGATTTATACTGTACAAATTTTTATTATTAAGGTTGACATGTGAACTCAAGACGGAACTTACAAAATCGATATATAAGTAACTGCATTATACTGATAATCAATACCTTTAATGCAACATCATCTTATATATATATCTTTTTTTTTTTTTCTCACCTCTTCTCTCCCATACGTTATGTTGCCTTATGCATGTTGCAATTGATATGAAATAACCTGTATTCATAACAAAACACTCTTTATAACAAAGTAACCATTATACACTATCTGTATATTCTACTTACTAAGTATCAATAAAATATTTGACAAGGAAAACGAAAATAAAGCATTTTTTATATCGGATCTTTCGGTTTTCGTTTCTTGCGCTTTCGATTTTGTTCGTTAAAACGATAACGAAAATACCCGATTTTCGGACGAAAATGCATTCTAACGAAAACGAATGCACATGTCTACTGCTAATAGGCAACCCATCAGTTCAAAATAATAACAGCCCTAAAGTTTTTCTTCCACTTCTGATGTGCACATACCTCACAACTTTTTGAGATGGGAACGAGGGACACCTATTAGCAAATATATGTAGACATTGGACACACCCCTGCCACGCCCCCTTAAAGGAGAATTTTACCTAAAAAAAAGACTAGGTAACCCACAAGTGCTTTTTTACTACTATTATTATTCCTTTATATAAATTTAAAGAATAGAGGCAGCCACTCCAAATGTCCTTGTTGCTTCTTTATTGGTGCATAAAAAAGTGAGTAAAAATATACAGGGGCTATAATTCTGTTATACTGGATTTGAAATTCACAAATGTAGTAATTTAGAAATTGGGTGAAAGGTTTACCACTGGTAAAAACACTTTTTGAAAGATAAAGATTTTATATTCAACTAAATAGGACAAATGAGGAGGAATGAGGGACAGAGGGACAAATCAGGGACAGTACGTCGAAAAAAGGGACAGTTGGGAGCTATGCTAACATAATTATGTTTAAAGTTATGTAGATCTCGTTAACATTTTAGAGTGCAAAAACGGCAAAATCCACATTTAGAGGCCAGTGCAACCTAAATGCTCACATCTTCAGTGCTAAGATTCTGGGCATTTTATATCTAACTGGATAACTTTAGGCACTGCTAGACAATAACAGAGAAGGCCGTAACAACATTTCTCTTTTTTTTAGGAGGCTTCCCAGGAAGTGATCTCATGTACTTTATGAATACATTATCTAAACATAAATATATTATATGTTGGAATAAAATAATTTGGTTAAAATAAATTATCAGTTTATTAGCTGAAACTATAGTACTTTAAAGTGAAAAGACTTCTAGTCATTTCCAAGACTAAGCTATATGGTGCCACCTAGTGGACACTCTAATGCTTGTACATTTACAGTACAGTGAAATTGTACATGTTCTGCAGCAATCATGCTGGTACTTATGGCTTGGAGGTCTGGTACCATGTCTATAGTCAGATTTTATTGTCAGTAAGTGTTTTGCTCTTTTACCTAAATTTAGACTACTGGTATAATTAAAGAACCTGGAAGAACATTTACCTTTTTTAGCTTCCTGGGTAAAACCAAAATCTTTCTTCTGTTACTTTTGTGCAATTTTTCTAATACACGTATGCTTCTAAGTATAATTATGCAAATATAATATTCCACAATACCCTAAAAAATAATCTGCATTTTTAAAGACTAGTTGTATAATTAACTAAAACCTGTCTTTTTATTTGCCTAATTCAAAGCCCACAAAATAATAGACAGAGAGAGGGAGGTTCTATGTCCCAATCAGACTCCATTGCATTTCACACTGCATGTCACAGTGCTGTGATGTCCGTTTTATATGTGTCAAGCAGTGTGGCTGAAGGAGCTATTTAGGCATCTTACAGAAGTGGGAGAGCACATAATCCAAGCAATCGCATACCCCCAACATTCTAAAGCCCCATACACACGGTCAGACTTTTGGCCAACCAACTTCAAAATCTGCAACTTTTTAAATTTGTCTGACCGTGTGTACGCTCCATCGGACCAACTTTTTCTGGTTTCATCCGACAAAAAGTTGGGTCTGCGAACGGACCAACTTTTCGGCAACAAAAGTCTGATGGTGCCTTGTGTGACCTTGTGTACAGCAATCCAACCAACTTTTGTACAAAGTGCAAATGCGCATGCTCAGAACCAATGTTAAAATCAACCAACAATAGCAGAAGTTAACCAAAGGGTGGCGGTAAAGAACAGAAAAGAGCAGAAAAAACACGTGATGATGGGAAAGTTTTAGAATAGTTTTCAGAAAAGTCTGACTGTGTGTATGCTATGGGTGTGACCGGACAAATCAATTAGGACAAAAATCCAAGGGAAATTTTGTTGGATGTCCTACCGTGTGTACGGGCCTTAAGAAAGAAGGACACTTTTTTGTGTACAGTATGTAGGCAAAGGACACATTCCTGTGATGCAAAAGTTACATGGACCATGAAAAACTGGAAAGTAAAAAATTAATGGTTTAACCCATAAGTGTTTTTTTCTTTATACTGACTTCTCAAACTTTTTTTTATAATAAAGTTCAGTTTCCTGCATTTAAAACTTCAGGTAACTTAATAGTACATTTCGTTTTAGAGGTCTATACATCAGACCACAAAAAGGGGTCAAATAAAGAGGAAATAGTGACAGGGGGACAGACTCTTCAAATCAGGGACAGTTGGCAGCTTTGCAGTCGTTTGATGCCAAGTGATGTCACCAGTGGCGGCCCGTCCATAGGGGGTGCATGGGCCCTGCCCCCCTGTCCACAATTGGATTGTAATGGGGGGGGGTGTTTTTTAAAGCATCTAATGAGAGCCAGAGGCTCTATTAGGCTTCAAAAAAGGGTGTGCTCAGGGCGCAGAGCCCTGTGCCCAGAGCCCATCCACTTGTGTGACAATAACCAATTAATTCTTGCTATTGTAACACTGATTCTCCTCTCAGCCAATCAAGAAGCTGAGTTAAGCAGGCTGATCCAGGCAGAGATGCAGCTAGACGAGAGCTACAGAGCCCTCCGGTGGTATGGAGCCCAAGAGTGCCCGTGGTCAGCGAATGACAGCCCCACAGAAGGCTATGACTATGATGGCCTGGGATTGTTGTATTGGAGGATCTCCAGTGATCCCGACTTTGGGGATGATCGGGAGTGGCGCTTGGAGGACATAATGGAGCACAGAGAGGAAAAATTGAATATCTCGGGAGGCCACTGGTTACAGGAAGATTTGGAATTTCTGGCCATTCAAGAATGGGATTTGGAAATCGCCTACAGACAGCTGCTAGACTCGGCTCAGCAGCAGGGTGGGGCTCCTGTTGCCTGCAACTATGAGGAAAGGTCAGATGACAACTGTAAAATCCTGGCTGATGAATCGGCAGTGGAAAATATGGAGATTGCCATCCCTAAAGCTGAAGCGGATGGTGTGGAGTTCCAGGGAGCCGGGAAGTTGGCCCCTCTCTCCAGCAACAAGCTGAGGTGGTAAAGCTTTTACCCCCAGCTGAATCACTGGCCACAGAGCAGAGTGTCATGGGCCTCTGCTCCTCACTAACAGAAGAGGGGGACCCTGTGGTAGTGGATGGGACAGTGGTCTCCACTCACAGCAACCCAGCGGAAGAGCTGGCAACAGAACAGAGGGTCACTGACCTCTGCTCTCCACTAACGGAAGAGGGGGACCCTGTGGTAGTGGATGGGACTGTGGTCTCCACTCATAGCAACCCAGCCTAAGAGCTGGCAACAGAACAGAGGGTCACAGACCTCTGCTCTCCACTAACGGAAGAGGGGGACCCTGTGGTAGTGGATGGGACTGTGGTCTCCACTCACAGCAACCCAGCGAAAGAGCTGGCAACAAAACAGAGGGTCACGGACCTCTGCTCTCCACTAACGGAAGAGGGGGTTCCTGGGGTAGTGGATGGGACTTCAGTCTCCACTGACACAACCCCAGAAAATGGTACAGGACTGGGACAGGAGGAGGTCGGCTTTGCTTTGCAAGCACCGGGGGGTTTTCACCTAGCACCAGTGGATGGGACTTCAGTCTCCACTGGTATACCCCAGGAGGAGGGGGGCAGTTGGCCCAGACCCCCAACAGCATGATGGACTGAGCCCAGCCACCCTGCCTTCTCTCCAGGGGCTGAAAGGAGTCCCGGGAGAAGGGCCAGTCCAGGCCTCTCCCCAGCGGCAGGCGTGTTCTCCGAGAGAGGCAGAGGTTGGCGGGGTGAGTAATGCTCTGTTTGGAGCCATTTATTTGGGGTACAGTATGGATACCAGCATTGGAGGACTGGAACTACTGACGGACTCCGTTTGGGGTTCCCATCTGTGTCCGTCTCCCACCGAAAGGGGAAAAATGTAACAGAATGACCTGTGACAGACTGAGATTCTCCTTTGTCTAGGGTCACCTTATGTCCACTAGGGCCATAGGGTGACAAAGACATTATATCATGTATTTCAGAAGATGGAACATTAATAATAATTCATATTGCAGGACTGGAATATTACAAGGTGTTCCTACTTGACATCTGTTACACAGAGAGAGACATTACGAGCTTATTCAATGCTTAGCTCAGGCTTTTGAAATGTTAAGTGAAGCCGGGCTTGTGCAATACCTTTCAATCTGTTGAAAGGTGTTAATTGCATCTACTCCTAGACAATACATTGTCTATGGTACACAAAGGTGTCACAGACAGTACGTCTGTCTAGAATGTGATTGAGGTTCCTTATATGGGTGTGAAGATAATCTGTGATTGTGTATTATTCATTGTGTGATAGTATTTGGTTTTGATGTCATTATCTACAGGAATGTCATTGATGATGCGGTGCCGACATGTCTAGCTACGATTAGACAATTAGCCTCAGTGTGTGAATATGTGGGTGGGGTACTACATTGTCCTGTGATTACCTGTACTGTATAAAAAAGTTGAGAAGAGACCATTAAAGTGTTCATATCTTTGGAAGCGAGTACAGAGCTAAATCTCGTCTTGATTATGGGAATTGATATGGATCGTGTATGCAGTATTGTCGGAGTGTGTCGGATAAGCTTATCGTGGTTGGATGGAAGGTCGTAAACGGTGGTGACCGTTACAGGTGCATCTTGGGATTCTGTTTAGAAATGGTAGGACCGGTGGGACTGGCCACTTGGGTTATATGCTAAACCCTATAAGAGACCTATATAGGTCAGAATGTAAGCAGGGACATATATGAAAACATCATACATTTTTAAATACTGTAGGCCTTTTAGATGACTCTGGCGCTATGGTGCTCTGGTGCTCTGGTGTTTCAGGCCTATACAACTTATTTGAGTCTTGATGGATCTTGTCCCCCTATTATTATCAGTCTACAGGGCTCTCCAGCCAATCTCTTCTTTTATACTACAGCGCCCACCCAGGGAGGCTGTGTGCATGTGTGGTAATTGTGTTGAGACAAGTACTATATGGTTTCCTTAAGCATCGATGAAGCAAACATGGCGAAACGCATCAGTAATGAGGATCAATTCTATCAGTACTCTTCATGTAACCATCTAGCCACTCACTACAAATGGATGTGATGCACTTGCTATTGTTTTAATGGGACTCTTATTAGTGTTATAATCTTTTATATGAAAAATGCTTCAATTAAGTTGTAATTTTTATATTATTCTAGTGTATGCTCCTTTCTGGCCTGTACAGTCCAACAAACCCCCCCCCCCCCCTTACTAATTTACTCAAGGACTTCAAGCTGACACAACAGCCTCCCAGGCACACAGCAGGTGACTCATATCCTCAGCTGTGTATATTTCACTATTGCAATGAGCAGAGGTTTCAGGTTTTACTTAAACTCCGTGCTCTAGCTGTGAAGTGTGTATGAGGCCAAATCCCTGCCCCCTGTTTCTATTGCTGAGAAAAACGTGTTGGTCTGTGGGATTTACCAGGCTGCAGATGAACAGGTACAACTTATGTAGGAAGATGTCCTTTATTTCTGTGTATCACCTGAGGTTAGTCACTTCACTGGGTATATGTAAGGGTTTACAACCACTTTAAAGCTGTGTTCTATTGCCCCTGTGAAAAGATGACTTGTACATTATGTTATTAACTTAGTAAAATCTTTAAAAGGCACTTCTGGAGAGGACTGCTCCTTCCTTTACCCAATATGGAAACATCTCTTGTAAACACATGGGGTCACAGTAGGGTCTATTGGCAGCTAAGCCTTGTATGCATGTGAGTGGATTCTGGGAAGTGCAGAGTAGACCAGGCTAGATTGCCATTGCTGGGATCCTGGGGACTTTGTAGTCATAGTACTCTGCTGGATCAAGAGAGTCAGCCAAGAGACAGACAGGAATGGGATATAGAAGAGTTGTGCTCCCCTGCCACACAACAAATCTAGATCTGTTTATTGTGCCTAAGCAGTACCCTGAATCATTGTTCTTTTGCCTGGAGATCTAAGGCATTCCTACTTCTGACTGCTGGCATGAGGAGATTTAAAGTGAGATTAGGTGATTTCACTATTGTGCTGTTGTTGCTGAAGGATCTAATATGAGAAAACAAAGCCCTGCTTCTACCAAGTTGTCCTCACAGAGACACAGGGCAGAACAAAGAATGATAAGTCAGTAATATGGAAAAGATCACCTCTAGGGAACCCACAGGTAATAAAAGATGGCAATTTATGTTTCAAACCATACCTGCACCGACATGAGCACATCTTGAAGAGCCCCTGGTTTTAACGTCTCTACACTCTGGCGCCCTCAGGCGGCCGCCTAACCTGCCTTATGCTTGCGCCAGCCCTGATGCCAATTAATTACTGTGGGGTTGATATACAGTAGATGACTACGATATTGTGTCAATCTCGCTGCTTTTCTTGGCGAGATTGAACACCTAGGAGCCCAGTCGCTGGGGGCAAGCGCCGAGCTGGCTCGCGGGGAAAGGAAAAATGTGTTTAAGCCGACATACGTACAACTTTCAATGAACGGGGATCCGACTTGTCTCCCTGCCAATACCAGGCAATGTGTTTGGTATAAATCATGAGGGGGAACTCCACACCAAATTTTCTTCCAGGTTTTTTTTTTGTCAAAGCTTAATTGAACAAGCTGAATGTAGAAGTTCATTGGCTACCATGCAAAGCTGCACCAAATTTTGCACTCTTCAGTTTTAGTAAATCAACCCCTGTGATATTTATCTTCCACTAGGACCAGCTGATGTTGTGTTACATATTTTTTTTTCACTAAAACCACTAGAATTTGGGGAGATGCAATAGAAAAACACTTCCAAGTGTATTACAGTTACCTCCCAGAATACATGATTATTTAATGTAGCATATACAATTGCTATACAAAAAGTCATATTATAATTGAATGTTATTAAAAATTACTGTTTCTTTTTAGACTGCAGTGCTGTAATTTTCTGTAAAATGCAATGCAATTCGGCAACCTGGAGGCATCCTAGAACCTGTTTACAGATGGTATATTGAACTCTCCCCAGGTCATTTCTTCTTTACGTGATTAGCTCACTGATTTTCCTAGAAGTCTGCACTAAGATACACACCGGATTTTTGGCCGATTGATATTTATCCACTTAGCGCCGAGCGTACGCACATTTACAGCCTCGGGTTTAGGGGGTTATACGGGGATGATGCCTGCAGCTGCAGGCATCATGCCGGTACTGTTTTTTTAGAGCGGATGGTCGGCTTACCCGGGATAACAACCAATGCAGTTGTTAGCCGCTCTGTTGTTATCCCGGAGGAGCATGAGGGGATGCCCCCCATTAATCATTGTTATATATCAGACAGGAGGCTCATATCTTATGCATTATCTTTCTTTATTAATGCCTATAGCAGAAATCTAACTTTCAGTGAATTGAAGTAGAAAAAACGTTAAAACTGAAAGACAAGAGAAAACTACAACACCCAGCAGCCCTCAGACTGGATCTGCCAATCACGAGGCAGGACAGCAGGTATATAAGAGGCTGCCTCCTTAGAACCCTCCTCTTTCTTTCTGCTCATAGTCAGAATCAGATAAGTACACTGTATTTTTCATGTGTCTGTAAAAAATGCTTTATTATCTGTAAATTTAGATTTTGACTCCTTACCGGGTTTTGGGGGCTTCCCCCCCTCTCCCCCCCCCCGTTTTTCTCGTCTTTTTCTAGTTTCTTTTGGGGGGCTCCCCCCCCCGTTTGTATACTACAGTCTTCTCCCAGCTGTATCCTGTTGTTTTTTCTTTTCTCCTCAACTTCGGTTGACGCGCACCCCCCTTCTTACCTGTGCGTTGGGGCCGCCACCCCCCCTTTTTTCTCGTCGTAATATCGCACGCCCGCAAATATCGCGAGACGACGGCGCCGCCATCTTGCTCGCGTCATTCATCTCCCGTTCGCGCCATTCCACAGCGCGCCGCGCGCGCACTCTATCCTCTGGGCCGCGCGCTCTTTCTTCCGGGCCGTGCGCCTCCCTAGGCGGATGGGATTTCTCCTCCTATTGGCTAGGGACAGTAGTCTCGCGAGACTACGTCCTCAAACCCGGAACTCGCTCCTCACGCACCGCTACGCCAGTGTGAGGCGAACGGTGCAAGGTACAGGACGCGATCCCTCTATTTAGGCGCAATCTTTTCTGTTTGGGAATTTATTCCCTAGGATATCCCTAATCCCTAAAAAATTTACTCTGCATACATATTGTACTGTCTGCCCACAGCTGGTTTTCCCATGGCTGACGACAGGACATACACGCCTGCTAATGCCCCTGAGATGGTAGACACATCTCTAGATAATGCAGTTTACCTCAGTGCAGCACAGATTCAGGATCTGATTAGTAGATCCGTCCAGGCTGCCATGGCGTCGGTTGCCCCAACCCCGCCTATATCCCAAACTGCACCCCTCATGTCCGGACCACATAAGCTGCCCTTAAAGGAGGGCAAGGTGTCCCAAAAACGGCGCCACATTAATGTGGCCCCTGACTCCCCGGCAGGGGAAGGAAATAACATGCCCCAGGCAGTACTCTCCCAAGACTGCCGACCCACTACCCTCCCAGACCCCAATCGACCCCTGAGCCTCAGGGAGATGCACATGCAGAGGCACCGGTCCGCTAGGCGGACCAAACCGGACTCATTCGTGGACTCCTCTCCAGAGTCGTCCGCGGAGTCCGAGGCGGATAACGCCTTTGAGTCTGAGGATGAGGATGATTATGAGGGTAGTGGGCATATGGCGCTTCATGACAACGCCAACCCTGTATCCCAGGGCGAAACATTATTAGACTCTCGTGGAGAGCCCTTTTTTGATCCGGAGGCTATTAGCCACCCACGATCCGGTGACTGGGCACCTCTACCCGAGGTGGCCCAATATATTGAATACTGGGCCCGCAGATCGGTGGATAAAGCCAACCGAAACAAGCTGAGGGCGGAATGCCCCCGTCCTTGCATTCGTACATACTCCCGAGGTGGACCCCATACTTTTGAGGTATCTTACCAAGCACGGGAAATATTCCAAAAAGGGAATAGAAAGGTCCTTTAGGGCCATACAGGACAGGGTCTTAGACCTTTTTGTTCCTCTTACCAAAATCCTAAACCTTAGTGAGCAGGCTACCGCCTCTCAACAACCAGTTGATCTATCCCAACTTAGGGGCTGGGCTCAACGAGCAGTTTGCCTCCTGGGCTGCGCTAACACCGCGTGTTCAACAGAACACCGCCGCTCAATCTTAATGAGGCTCGACCCCCAGCTGTCCCACCTTGCCGACTCGGAACCAGGCCCGGCCGCAGATGGCATGTTGTTCGGGGACACACTAATCAAAGATATAAACAAGATGGTGGGCCTCTACTCCAGTTTGGATAAAGCCCAAACATCCTTAAAACGGTCTAACACCGCTAGGGTTTTTCCCAAGGCCGGCAGATACAAGGGCCGCTCTGCCGACCGACCCTTCTCTAACAGGCCATACCATAGGGCTTCCGCTCAGTACCAAGCTCCTCAGCCCTATGCAGTACCAGTGGCGCAACCGGCGCCTTTCTTCCCTCCCCGCGGACGCCCCTGGAGAGGCCGAGGAGGAAGAGGCTACCCCCGTTCCCGTCCTCCCACTGGTGAGTACAACACACCTCAATTTTTCTCACATTCCTGTAGGGGGAAGACTGAGACATTTTATTCACGCCTGGTCTGCGATTACGGCAGACGCATGGATACTCAGTACTGTAGCGGGCTATCGGGTAGAGTTATATTCACTCCCAGACATGGATTGGGTGCCCCATCCCATTCGGTTTTCACATCTGAACGCAGTCCTAATAGACAACGAATTGCAGGACCTTCGGACCAAACAAGCGGTGGTAGAGGCGGACCCACACTCTCCGGGCTTCCTCAGCAATATTTTCCTAGTCAGGAAAAAGGGTGGCGGTTATCGCCCAGTAATAAACTTGAGAGATCTCAACCAATATGTCGTTTTCCGACATTTCAAAATGGAGGGAATCCACTGCCTGCGGGACCTCTTGCGTCCCGGGGACTGGCTAGTGAAGGTGGACTTAAAGGACGCCTAACTTACGATTCCCATCCACCCAACCTCCCAACACTTACTCCGCTTCTTATGGAGAAACAGAACGTGGCAATTTACCTGCCTTCCTTTCGGTCTCTCCTCCGCCCCGTGGTGCTTCACCAAATTGCTGAAGCCGGTGGTAGCAGCCCTGCGGAGCAGGGGGGTGAGGTTGATCATTTACTTAGACGACCTACTAATAATGGCTCGCTCCTCTCACCAGGCATGCGAACATGCCTCCTGGACCGTCAGATTGCTCCAAGACCTGGGATTTCTCATAAATCACGAGAAGTCTATCCTATCCCCATCTCAAGACCTGGACTTTTTGGGGTTCTTGGTGGACACCAACCGTGCGGTCCTCCGGCTACCCAAGACCAAGTTAGCTTCCATCCGCAAGGAGATCAGTATTGTGCTGGACAAACAACGGGTGTCTTTACGCGGACTAGCTCGCCTAGTCGGCCTGTTATGGGCGTCGATCCAGGCCATCTTTCCAGCCCCCCTTCACTATCGAGCCCTCCAGAGACTTAAGGCTCTTCATCTTCGCCAAGGGCTTCGCTATGCAGACGAAGTCGCTTTGGACGCAGAAGCCATGGTGGAACTACGGTGGTGGCTTCGTCATGCCGTCGAATGGAACTACAAGACCATCTTCAATTCCACTCCAGATCTCGTCATAGAGTCGGATGCCAGTCGCCACGGCTGGGGCGCTCGGTGCGGTTCCTCGTCCACAGGGGGGACTTGGTCCGCAGAGGAGTCTCTGCTGCACATAAACACATTAGAACTCCTGGCAGCGTTTTTTGCCATCAGGAGTTTTCTGCCACACACGTACAACTGCTGCGTATTGTTGCGTATGGACAATGTAACCGCAGTCCAGTACGTCAATCGCTTGGGGGGTCCCAGATCCATGACTCTTGCGGATCTAGCGAAAAAATTCTGGCATTTCTGCCTGGAACGCAACATCGTCCCGGTGGCAGAATATATCCCGGGCACTTCCAACATGGTGGCAGACTGGAATTCTCGTTACCTGACCGATTCCAGCGATTGGCGACTGGACCGGTCAGTGTTCCTGGCCCTCGCTTGTTTATGGGGTCCTTTCTCTATGGACCTGTTCGCCTCTCGTCTCAACCATCAGCTCCCGCGCTTTTACAGCTGGAGGCCGGATCCGGAGGCGCACGCTGTGGACGCCCTCCGCCAAACCTGGCCACAGGGGACACATTACGCGTTTCCCCCGTTCTCTATGATCCTCAGGGTCCTCCTCCACATAGCGAACCTGAGAGCGTCAGTCGTGCTTATCACTCCGTGGTGGCCGACACAACCATGGTTTCCCCTCCTTCTGGGAATGACTGTGGATCTCCCCAGGTTGCTTCCTCATTTCCCCCATCTCCTCGCCAGTCCGAACGGAGACCTGCACCCTCTTATCATGAATCACAATCTACCTCTCCTCGCATGGTTGGTCTCGGGGTACCGGTCGCAGACAGCGACTTTTCAAGAACAGCTAGGGACCTCCTTGCCCTGGCCTGGGCCCCCGGGACTAGATCGGCATATCGATCAGCCTGGCGGCTCTGGGTTCGTTGGTGTGATCAACGACAGGTTGATCCCGTTCAGGCACCTGTCTCTGTAGTGGTCAACTATCTGGCGGACTCTTTTGATTCCGGGAGGTCCTATAGCTCCCTTAATGTCTATCGCTCCGCGATCTCAGCCTATCACTCCCTTGTAGACTCATTACCCGTAGGCAAGCACCCGTTGGTATGCCGGCTTTTGAAGGGCGTTAAGTTTAATCGCCCCCCACGGCCAAAGTACCAGCACACTTGGGATGTGACTAAAGTCCTAACCATGTTCTCGGACTGGGGGGACAATGACGCTCTGTCTCTGAGGTTATTGTCTTTCAAACTTACTGTCCTCCTATGTCTGATCTCCATCAAACGAGTCTCAGACGTCAAGGCTTTGGACATATCCAGGCGTCAATTCTCACCTCAGGGAGTCAGGTTTTCGGTCGTACGTAGGACAAAGACGGGGCTCCATTCGGTTTTCTACCCGTTCTTTCCCACGCATCCACACCTCTGTGTGGTCCGCTGTCTTCAGACTTATGAGTCTTTAACGACCCCGCTGCGATCTCCGCAATTCTCCCAACTCCTCATTTCCTACGTTAAACCTCATTTACCGGTTTCCTCGGCTACGTTAGCCAGGTGGGTACGGTCAGTCATGGAAATGGCAGGGATTGACATAACCCTGTTTGGTGCCCACTCCTCCAGAGGGGCGATGGCTACTAAGGTCGTCACCTCGGGAGGATCCCTCTCGGATTTGCTCTTAGCGGCAGACTGGTCATCTGCGACCACCTTCCGCCAATTTTACTTTAGACCGGAGGAACACATATCAATGTCGGTTCTGTAGATTATTATTCTCAACTGTTATGTTTTATGTATGCATTGTTATAGCTTTGAACTTGCATAAGATATGAGCCTCCTGTCTGATATATAATTCTAGATTTTCCTAGCTTGTGACGGAAAATATTAGTTATATGAAGACAGGAGGCGATTATCTTCCCTCCCGACCCAACCCTATCACGGTGTTGTTTTCTCTCATTCTAGGCTATTGAATCAAGCATCCTTCAGGTCGGAGGCTGATACGTTCTGAAGCTTAATTTCCACTATCCCCGTTGGGATCGCTGTTCCTGTTCGATCTATGGATCCTAGTTCATCGCAGACTGGAAGTGAAGTTCCAACTGCGTCCAGATCCGGAGCCTGATTGCCGTCGACTAAGTCCGGAGTTCCAGTTTGTTTCCAGGTTTCCGGTTTGGTTCCAGTTTACCAGGGTCCCGGTGTTTTGAACTGTTCCGGTTTCAAGATTCCTGCAGATTCGCCTCAAGAAAGAGGAGGGTTCTAAGGAGGCAGCCTCTTATATACCTGCTGTCCTGCCTCGTGATTGGCAGATCCAGTGGGCTGCTGGGTGTTGTAGTTTTCTCTTGTCTTTCAGTTTTAACGTTTTTTTCTACTTGAATTCACTGAAAGTTAGATTTCTGCTATGGGCATTAATAAAGAAAGATAATGCATAAGATAATTGCCTCCTGTCTTCATATAACTAATATTTTCCGTCACAAGCTAGGAAAATCTAGAATTACTGCCTAAAAAATGAACAAATGTTTTCTACAATACATTCCCTGCGTAGTTGTAGTATATCTGAGCAATATTGTTGTGTGATGTCTAACTTATTTAGTCATTTCCATCCTTATATTCTTTACACATTAACGAAAATGTGTCTTGCTTGCCTACACAGGTTACTAAATGGAACTTAACCCATCAATTTAACTGTTTCCCCAAACAGTTTGATTCAAGGCCTGTCATGAATAAAGCCTGTCACATTTGCTTGTGTTCTCAGCGGAACTGTCAAGCCATCATATGACTTATTATTCTTGTATTCATTATCCTGATTTATTATATAGGCAAATATTAATGTTTTCATTGCAAACACAAGTCAGGCAATTCAAGTGTTGCACATTCCTTACTTTAGGTCTTCAGTTTATGGTACTGTAACTTGAAACTGCAGGTGCATCCAAAAGCACTATATGCATTTTCATGACCATAGATTTTGTTTTTGTTTTTTTGCTTTTTGTTTTTTTGCACCTGCTGAGGTCTTCCTAAGACCTCAGTATACAAATGTGTTCTTCTATCAAACTGGGGAACCAGAATAATTGGCTGTCATAGCTTCTCTCTGGTAAAAGGAAGGATGATTGTTCTACCATCACTTTGTCTTAGAGCAGAGTTCCACACAAATTCCTAACTAAGTCCTATCATCTTCAGTTAATTGCATACATGTTCAAATGACCACTGAATTATTATTTTCTTGTGCTGTATTTGCCTTGGAATTGAAGTATATTGTGATGCTTCCTGTCTGTCCCTCACGTGGGAGTAGGCGTGTATCTAGCCTTTCCCCGGTGCCACACTGACTCCTAGGAGCTAAGTGTCAGGCATCCCAGGAGTCAATGCGGAGTGCAACCCTGGAAAATATCGTGATATCTGAACCCTGAAGTTTATGGCGCTGCTCGTCGTAATCACTGAGCATGCGCGGGAACAAGCGGTAAATGCTGGGAGCTCAGCATTTATCGCATCCCGAAAATCAATGCTTGTGGGCTTCACATGCCCACAAGCAAGATGGAATCGGCCTGGATCACAGAGTTGACAGGGATGGGATGATAGCTTTTTAACGAAGGTGATGAAATAGGTCTGCCTTCTGAGTGAGTAGGAGCATGTATCCATTGCTTCAGATCAAAGGAGGTTAGACTGAGAAGTTTGGAAGTTGCAGGAGTGTTAGCATTAGTAGGGATGTTGAAGTCCCCAAGAATGATTGTGGGTATTTCAGAAGAGAGAAAGTAGGGTATCCAGGCAGAGAAGTAATCAAGAAACAATGATACTGGACCAGGGGGCTGGTAGATCACAGCTATCCTTAGAGAAACTGGGGAGAAGAGACAAATGCAGTGTGCCTCAAATGAGTAGAGTGCCAGAGAGGCAGGTGGGTGAAGTACTTGAAAGGTGCTATGTGGGGCTGAAAGAATTCCAACACCCTCTCCTTTGTGTCCACTGGGTCTGGGGGAGTGAGTCGAAAGAAGACCACCATGGGATAAAGCAGCAGAAGACGCAGTGTCAGATTCGTGAAGCCAGGTTTCAGTAATGGTGAGTAAATTAAATGAGTTGGCGATAAAGAGATCGTGGAGGAGGTGAGTTTGTTACAGACAGAGCGAGCGATCCAAAGGGCTCAAGAGAACGGGAGTCTAGTCATCTATGTTTGAGTCAGGGCTGTTCACAGTGATATATAGATTAGTGAGGGGAACCATATACACTGCAAATAAAAAAAATCTGCATCGAATAGCTGTGGTTCATTAGAATTTCCTTAATTTGGGGAGCTCCTAGGATGGCGGTCTGTTACCGGCTGTTAGACGCAAATACCCAGAGTTTCAGCCCGGATACAGACGACAAAACGATATCCAAGGACTGCGGATTCGACGATGTATCGGAAGATACCGGGTAATTTCTTCCTTATACAGGGGAATTATATACAGGAGCCTTGCAAAGAACGACCGCTAGGGACCGGGTACCCGCGCTCTTTCGTTATTCTGACGAGAATTGCAGGTTCTATATACCTGCTAAGAGCAGAGAAACAGCAGTAGTGAGTTGCTGACACACTGTAGACCCGGTTCATGCCGGGCAAATATTACAAAAAGAGCAAGAAACTTAATAAAAGGCTGGCTAAGAACAATATAATCAAGATGGCCGTCGTACCTCAGACAAGTATACTGAATACAATTGAGATCTCATTGACTGACAGACAAGCTATGTCTCCTATAAACCCCTCTCTAGTACCTCAGACACCAAATTCTGACACTTGCACTATTCTCTCTCCCCCTGCATCATTGGAAATAAAAAATCTAATGGAGGCTGGTCATTTAACTCCTGAGGTAATTCTCTCACAAAATCCTGTACATATGACTACAAAGGCTGAACAGGCTCATGAGGTAACCTTCAATGTCTCTGAATTATTCACCAGAATTTTTGAAATGCTAGATAAAGGACTGGCACAAAATGCAGAAAGGATCACAGGAGAAATTAGGGCTGATTTTCTGAGCCTAGGAAGCAGGATAGAAAATATTGAACACAAACTGGAGGTTAATACAGCACGAACTGATCAGAATTCAGAACATTTGCAATTCATGCAGGAACAGCTGGAAGCTGCTCAGGCGCGGATCGACAAATTAGAGAACAGATCAAGAAGAGATAATTTCAGGGTCAGAGGATTACCAGAATCTATTTCAGATGTGCATACAGCTATACAGGACATTATCAAAATCCTGATCCCATCTATCCCAACTCACAAACTGGAATTGGACCGAGCACATAGGGCCCTGGGACCTTTGAGAAAGGATGGTTTACCAAGGGACGTGGTAGTTAAACCACATTATTACTCCATTAAGGAGGAAGTGATGAAACAGTCTCGCAAACATGAACAACTACAGTATCAAGGTGCCATCATCCAAATATTTTCTGATATATCGCCATACACAAATCAGAGAAGAAGAGCCATGAAGCCTTTATTGTCTGCCCTCATGAAAAAGGACATAAAATACAAATGGGCCTTCCCCTTTGCTTTGAAATTTGCATTTAATGGCAGGCAGTAAGTGGTACAGAATTTTCAGGAAGGTGAGAGGCTGCTATTGGATTTGAAGATTATCTCCAGCGAGCCTGAAATGGACACTACTCCTATCCAGCAAGGCTCTGCCAAAAGACAAACCCCTATCAGCCCGACCTCCTCTGCTTGGAACAGAGTCAAGCACAGGAAGGTTAAAGATAACTTTGCAACCTGAAGAGAAGACACATGTTTGTGGATGTCTTTTCCCCTTTCCTCAATGTGACGGTCACCGCTGTCTCTTTTTCCCCTATTTTCCGTACCCGGAAAAATAGATCTCACCAAAAGCTACATGTCAATACTTTCCCAGGAAATATATATATATATATATATATATATATATATATATATATATACATATTTTCTATTTGTTTTTTTCTTAGGAAAGTTAATATAGTTTTTTTGTCTCATTTAATATGTCATACTGGGTTGAATTATTCATAACTGTGTTTTATATTACAGATTGTTGAGCTGTTGTCGACAGCCGGTGGTGAAGCATTGGGCCTCAGCCTACCCCTTGGATTGACCTTCCGTCGCCCCGAGGAGTGGGAACATAGCCCTGTATTCTCTGGGCTATTCTATGGTCACGTGTTTGAATGGGGGGAGGGGAGATTTACTCTCCCCTCATTCTGGGTCATTTTTTTACCTTAAGTTACTTTACATATGGATAAATTGTATTTTTCTATTTTCTTACTTCTCTATCATTTCTTTCTCTTCTATTCACTCTTCCCCTCCTGCCTACCTGCCAATGAAAGTTTTTACGTGTATGTGTCTACAGTCATTATTCCGCAATCCGGACAATGTTCCTAAGTTGTTTATTATGTCTCATGATACGGATATGGTTTGGGCATGCATGAGGATTAGCTCTGCCAATTTTATGTCCCATGGCTGATATAGCTAATCCTCCTGCTCCCCTTCGTGTTGTTTCACAAAACACACAGGGGTTGAATTCTCCAGTTAAAAGACGAAAGGCGGTACAAGTCTACAAATCCCTTCATGCTGATGTGGTATTTCTACAAGAAACCCACTTCCCAAAGCGGTATACCCCCTCGTTCTTACATGCTCAATTCCCATCATTCTACCTGTCAAAGGCCGAAAATCAGACTAAGGGAGTGGCAATTTTATTCTCCAAACACTGCAACTTTAACTTAATTAAGGAATTTGCGGACCCAGAGGGTAGATTCATTTTGGTAAAGGGCACTCTGGAAGGAAGAATATATACTTTTGTATCATATTATGCTCCTAATCGTTCTTTTGCCAAATGCTTGAATCTCTCCAGCCCTTTGTAGAAGGTGTCATAGTTATGGAGGGAGATTCCAATCTGGCTTTTGACTCCGGACTGGATAAATCCGGCCCAGCAAAGGCCAAATTGATCAGACCTACTAAAACCAGTACCCAAGTCGCTCGTGTGCTTCACCAATCTGGATTGACCGACATATGGAGAGAATTGAACCCAACAGCTAAAGATTTTACCCCACCAGTCGTATTCACGTATAGATCATATATTACTTTCCAATCACCATGTCCCCTTGGCCCAGAAATCCTCCATTATAGACGTCCCATGGTCGGATCATTCTATGGTTCTGTTATATTTAAGAAGAAACAGTTCTAATCATTGGACCCTCAACCAGTCAATTTTGAAAGACCCAACTATAGCCACAGAGATTGAACAAGCTATAACAGATTACTTTAATAATAATGACATAGAGGAAATCTCTCCAGAAATCTTATGGGCATAAGGTGACAGTGAGGGGAAAACTAATACAGATCGCAGCCAGACAAAAAAGAATGAAGAAGTTGGAGGTGGAGGAACTTGAAAAGACATTTGACAATTTGAGCAAAAAACATAAATTGGACCCCTTTGGTTTCCCAATCTCTAAATTGGATTCTGCCAGGATAGCTCTGAATCTTACGGTAAGAGCAGATGAGGCACTTAAATGGTCTGGAGCCAGATTTTATAGATTAAAAGATAAAATTGTCCCAATTATGGTGCATACATTGTCCCCCAGACTCAGGCCGAGAGTCCTTCCTAAGATTAAACAAGTCAATGGCTTATTTACCCTGAATCCCCAGAAGGTGATGGAATCCTTCCAAATTTTTTATTCAAAACTTTACGACTTTGAAACCCTCTCCAATTCCCATAGGGTGGGAGAATTCCTAGATAGTTTGGATCTTCCCATACTGGCGGAAGTGCATAGAGAGAAAATGGAGGCTCCCATCTCGATTGAGGAAGTTTCGGAAGTGATCAAAATGTTAAAAACAGATAAAGCTCCAGGACCAGATGGTTTCTCTGCTCCTTACTATGAGACCTTCTCGGCTCTTCTATCTCCTTACCTTACTCGGTTTTTTATTCATTTGACGAAGGGTAACCCTATAGATAATCAGCTGAATTCGGCATATATCTCTGTGATCCCTAAACCTGACAAAGATACCAGTCAAGTGGAAAATTATAGACCAATATCGTTGATTAACAATGACCTTAAAATCCTAACCAAAATAATAGCCAATAGACTATCGTCCTTCATTGGTCTGTATATACATAAGGATCAGGTGGGATTCATTCCTGGTAGACAAGGCCCTGACCAAGTAAGGAGAGCGGTAGACCTAATCTCCATATTGCAATCCGGCTGGATTGGAGATCAAAAACAAGAGGGGTTGTTTTTGTCACTAGACCTTCAAAAGGCCTTTGATTCGGTCTCCTGGCCATACATGTTTGAGGTCATGAGACGTTGGGGGTTTGGCTCAAGAGTCTTGGGCATATTATCTGCACTTTACTCCTCTCCTGAGGCTAAAATAAGACTGCAGGGACTTTTTTCAGAATCTATTAAAAATAAAAGGGGAACCTGCCAGGGATGCCCATTGTCTCCTTTGATATTCGCAATTGTTATAGAATCTTTGGCAATAGCAATTTGGAATAACTCGAATATCAGAGGAGTTCAATGTACCCGTAAGGACCATAAATGTGCTTCTATTTGTAACTTCCCCGATTTCCTCTATGTCTGAAATCTACTCTGTACTTGACAAATTCTCCAGGGCCTCAGGCCTTAAAGTCAATATGTCCAAATCTAGGGCCCTTAATGTCTCGCTTCCTGAAGATGTAGTTTCCTTACTACAAAAGAAATATGAATTTGGTTGGAATGGCTCATCTATTAAATACTTGGGTGTCAATTTATCTTTGAAATTTGAGGATCTATATACAGCCAACTACCCTCCTATGTATAAAAAGCTTGAATCTGATTTAGGTGATTGAGATACACAGAATATAGGCTGGATTGGCAGGATAAACTCGGTCAAGATGACTCTTCTTCCTAGACTTCTATACCTCTTTCGTTCTCTCCCCATACCGATAAAAAGGAATCATTTGAGCTTTCCAGGGTAAGATCACCAAATTTATATGGAACAAAAAGAGCCCTCGTGTATCTTCGCGTAGCCTCTTTAATCTCCCTTATCAGGGAGGTTTGGGATTTCCAAATTTGTTGTGGTATTACCAGGCAGCTAGACTGGCACAACTTTTAGATATATACCTCAAACAAGGCCAACCTGATTTGGTTAGTCTGGAAGAACAGGCGTCCCCCACATGCTCGTTGGAAAATCTTTTGTGGTCTGTCCCCAAATGCAGACATTCTATTATGTCTCCGGCACTGTCACAAGCGTTAGTTCTGTGGGACTCCCTCAGGAGTAATCCCTCTTTAGTCTCTAAGGCAGCGTACACACGATCGGACATATCCGATGAAAACGGTCCGCGGACCATTTCCATCGGATATGTCTGATCGGAAGTTTGATCCGATGGCGTGTACACACCATCGGATCAAATTCCCCGCCGCCGGACGGCGCGGTGACGTGGCGGTGACGCGGCGGTGACGTTGACGCCGCCGCGTCACCGGCACGTCACCGCACCAGGAAGTAAAACACTTCCGCGCATGCGCCGAATCCATTCGGCAGCGGCGCGGCGGCGGTGGGGGCCGACATGTCTGCTGGTAAGTGTACTAACCAGCAGACATGTCGGGCGGACAGATTCCCACCGGATAGATTTCAAAGCTTGCTTTGAAATCTGTCGGGTGGAGAAATCTGTCCGCTAGCCCATACACACGAGCGGAGATGTCTGCTGAAACGGTCCATCGGACCGTTTTCAGCGGACATATCCCCTCGTGTGTACGCGGCCTAAGAGTCTCCCATTAACTGATATATTTCAAGTTTTGTCCTTCGCATCCAATGTGAACGTTAAATCCTTTCAATGGTGGCGAGACAAGGGAGTATACCGCATTGGACGATTCTTCTCCCACTCGGGTCCTCTATCAGAACAGTATTTTAGGGACAATCTTGATCTTCCTCCTTTAGAGAAATCAAGATTTTCTCAAATCTATAGTTTTGTACAGAAACTCTGGAATGACAAGGCTGTAACTGGTCATTTTACACCCTATGAACAAAGATGTGAACAGGCCCCAGCAAGGAAGGGTGGAATTTCTGTAATTTATAAATCCCTTGCGAACAATGTCAATAAATTACCCCATATGCTTGCTTGGGAGAAGGAACTTCAGGATGAGTGGGATTTGGAAGATTGGGGAGAAAACTTCCATAGATCTACAAAGGGTATCATCAACATGTCACTCATAGAGGCAAATGTCAAAATATTCACTAGATGGTATCTAGTACCTCTAAGATTGGCATCTATATATCCTTCATCCTCACCTCTATGCTTCAGAGGATGCCAAGGGGTGGGCTCCATGATTCACACCTGGTGGGAATGCCCAAGAATACGAGGTTTCTGGAGTAAAGTGTTCCACGTCATTAGACGGATTACGGGTTGTAATATACACCAGTCCCCGGCAATTGCTTTACTGAATGGATTAATACCACAAGTATCAAAGGTTACTAGAAGGCTGATATTGTTTATCCTAACAGGAGCCAGAATCACTATAGCTGCGGCCTGGAAGAAACAGGCGGTTTCAATCTTATGCATGAAAAGAAAGGTCACCTGGATAATGGAACAGGAAATGAGAACAGGCTCAATGTTGGATAGACTTTCTCAGTTTAACGCAATCTGGGAACCATGGATAAAGTACTTAGGGATCTCACACCCCATAAAGGTGTGATAACATAACTTACTGTGGATTGATGTACACATTTGGCAGGTAGGCTCTCTGTCTCTCTACCCTCTCATCCCTATCCCCTTCTTTATTCCCTCTATTCCTTTCTTTCTCACATTCCTCCTTCTTTCTTCTCTTCTACTTTCCTTTTCTATGTTCTGGTTTTATGCTCTGTTTTTGTTCAGGTTATTCATATACAGTACACTGAGTATGGGAAACGTTCTCCTTATATATAGGTTAAGTTTCTATCCCATGGGCAGAGGAAGTTGAAGAGGGGTTCTTCTTCCTTTTTCTCCCTCTTTTTTCCTTTCCTCTCATCATATTTGTATTTTTTTTAGTATTATGTTCATTTAGTCGGTCCAGATAACTTACACCTCGTACCAGAGGTACTTGAGACGTATTAATCTTATGAAATGGAGGTACATCGCGGAGTGTACTTCGCAATACTATAATATTTATAATTACTTGCTAAGGGGGCGGGATTGGTTTGGGGAATTTTTCTACCCCCCCGGGCACAGAGTGATCCCATAGGGGGTGTCAGTGGGGGTGGAGGGTGCCCTTCCCATCTTATTCCTATATATGTCGGACTAATGAGGTTATTGGTTTATCCCAACTGCTGTAGATTAGGGACCCTAGACAGATTAATAAGATCTGCAGGGTTTAAGGGAGGGTTGGGAGCTACCCCGGTTGGACTCTATGGCTTTGGGTCAGAATTTACTCCCTTGGTTGTGCCTGTTTTCCTTTCATCGCAGACAGAACGTTATATAGGTACGGTAGAGAAATGAAGTAGTGATGACTACAGCGAATGATTCATGTCTCAATATTTAAGTATATGTAACAAAATGTATTGATTTCCTGATATGTTCTTTGAATTGTACTGACTTTATTCAGAAAATAAACCTAAACTTGAATGGAAAAAAAAATCTGCATTTTCTTACTAGTTAACCCAGGTTATTACATTGTATTGTCTGTAGTGTAGTAGTGTGACCATTCCTAAGAGTTACTTGGAGAGTAGGCTTTGTGGGGACAATTGCACCACTGAAGGGACTCTGCAAGGAATAAGGTATTACTCCTTATTTCTGCACCCCTAGCCTGAATGAGCAGTTAATCCTTGCAGTTGGGGGTGGAGGGGGAAGAGCGTTGGCTGTAAGAGTAGGTTTTTCCAAAAGAGACCAAAAGAATCAAATGAATCAGTGGGTAGCACAGTAGATATTCATGTTTCATACCATCACATATTGCAAAGCACACTTATTCAGTTGGAGCGCTTTCATTCCTTTAGTCCCATCTCACAATAGCCTTAAATATTATCCTTGCTTGTGGCATCTCAAGGCCTGCTCCAAAGAAGCATGCTGTATGTAGTTCGTAATAAATGGCTCAATAATTTTAGGCTATATTTGCACTATAAACTAGAGAAAAAGGACTCATTTGCCAAGAAATTACTTTATTGTATAACTGAAAGAAAATACAACAACTACTCCAATGTGTACATTCTTAGAAGTCAATCCATTGCGCTAAACTGAAATACCAGCCAATTCGGTGATGTCTGTAAAATAAAACATTACAATTAATTTAAAGAAAACACTAGTACAGTAAAACCTTGGATTGCAAGCATAATTTGTTCCGGAAGCATGTTTGTAATCCAAAAAACTTGTATATTAAAGCAAATTTTCCCATAAGAAATAATGGAAACTCAAATGATTCTCTTATATCAAGACATCACTTGTATATCCAAGGTTTTACTGTATATGCCATATAAAACTGTATTTATATAATTTTTGCACCTAAAAGGAGGATTCTAAGTCAGGCCATACACAAGCCATTATTTTTTTTTTCCATTCAACCAGCAGGTTGAATAAAAAAAATGCCTTGATTCCCCCATAAAAAAGGAGTACGCCTGAGACTCTCCAAATATTTACTATAGGTGAACCATTTCAGGTGCATGTGTTTTAAATGACAGGTAGTGATTTACTATCCAATCACTCTATATCAGACAGGCCCTTGCTTTACATAGTTCATGGTAGATCTAAAGGAGATTGTACAATTAGATTGTATACTATATGGTGAGCTGTAAAAACTTCCAGGGACACTCATATTTTTTTTTTTTTTTAATACTACAGCCCTGCTATACATAAGCTGTTATGTGATCACTCAGCTCCAACACACTCAAAATGAATGATCTATGAAGGGCGAAGGTACAAAACAATCAATGGCTATGTATAGAACAGTGCTCCCTGACATGCTCACTGTCTGCACTGGAAAAGCATGAAACTGCACAGGTGGATGGAAGCAATCTCCTGTAGGGGTAGGACAGGTTCATTCCTTAGTTCATTAACAGCTTTCCTGTCCCAAATACCAAATATCAGGATGTTATTGAGATTTCTTTAGGAGACTCGAGGCTAAGACATGCCTGCCCTCGAACATAAAGAAAACATTTTCTTTTCTGCAACAGACATACATTAATGGTATATTGTTGGATAGGGAAGCCATGATTTAGAAAAAAAGGTGAGCTTAGCCTTTAACCACAGCTTGAGTATCAGACATCTCTGTTTTGAGTACGCTTCTTATGCCTCAATGTTGGAACAAAAATATAATCAGTATTCTCCCTAACTAATAGTGAGATGTAGGAGGCAGGAGGGCTGGCTTGAGTTTCACTTTGCATGCTCCTATAGTGACCTTTTTTGAGGCTGGGTTCACGCAATTGGCACATGTGGCTCCCAGCAGGGGTCCGCTACGTCCTGGTTCGCCGTTTCAGGTACAATTTCAGCCTTAATTTTGGGCTGAATTTGGACCTGAATTGGACCAAAAGACACACAGGACTCCTGTGCAAATTTGCATCAGAGCTGCAGTGGAGATATGTGAACCGGCTCCATAGAAAAACGGTCACAATCTCCTGCTATTGCGAATTGGATGCAGGAAATCTGCATCCAATTCACAGTGGTGTAAGCCCAGCTTTAAGGTCTACAGCCACACAGGTTTCATTTAAACACTTCCAAAGCAAGAATTGCATTTGCAAATAAACTGATTGGTGTTACTTACAATCCACTTCTCGACTTGCATTTGCTAATTGTCTTTCTACAGCCCCTCAATGATCTGTGTAAGTCCTCCAGTTACATCAGCTATGATGTTCTGTTAGCATGGAAATAAGTGCAGTTAGGAAGAAAAATAACATTCCTGCTGAATTACAAAATAATAATAAAAAAAAAATAGACATGCATACATATAGATTTCAAATATTGTAAAATGTCAAATATTGTAAAATTCACAATCCTTATTTAAAAATAAAAATAAAAAAAGTATCAGAAAGATCACTGACTGGCCTGTATAACATGGTGAGTGACAAGACTAAAAGTAAACAATGACATTTGTAAAATATACGTGCAGAGGTGGGTCTAGGCTTTGTGAGGCCTCAAGCAAATCTTAGACATTTCCCATGATGTGAAAAATAATTGAAGTGAAAACATGAACTGTATAAATTGCACATATTAAAGGGGTTGTAATACCTCAAGGAGCCAGGGGAGGGGAGTACATGGAGCCACACACTGACCCTGGAACCTCGGGCAGTGCTCAAGTGGTCAGTCCACAGGCAGGGGGAAACTAGTTACAGGCAGAGAGACAAGCCTTGGGACACTCCCTCCCACTCTCAAACACATGTCAGGCAAATTAGGTGGCCGTGAGGCCCCTGATAGTGCGAGACCTAAGGTGATTTTGCCTAATTAGTGCTCTGCTCTGGATACATGAGCTTTAGATTGCTCCCTCCCCAGGCTCTGCTTCTAAAAACCTTATGGTAGTGCACATCTTTTGTTCTGTGAAAATAGCAATATTACATTGTGCTGTCCTCCCAGAGCTGCCACATACTTCAGTTAGTTTGGGCAAAATATTGAACATGTGCTAGACATATCTGGTGGGCAAAGGGAAAGAAACTACCAAAGACAGGGATGAAGTATGAAGTGAGATCTGAAATGTTGCTATTTTCACATTAAAAAGGTATGTACTCCTTTGAAGTTTATTTTTACAGAGTCTGTAGAGATAAAGGTGGAATTGGTGGGCTTTTGATTTGAAACATATCCATAGATGTACACTTTAATATATGGATATATAGAGAAAGCTGTGGTTTTCACATGTGCATTGTATAGGGGAGTTTGTTTACCACTTTACATTTGAAAGACACCTAAACTAAACTCAATACATGCAAACAAATCTTACCAGGACTTTGATGATTTCATTGAGATAATGTTGCTGTATTCAGAAAAAAAGGAAATTAGTACTGGGAAATGAATAAACATATGCAATGTAAAGCAATTTACTCAACATAAGTATAACAAACAGAAATTTTTTCTGGTCAAATATTGTCTTGTTAATTTTCTTACCAACACACTGCAGGCCAGATCTCTGACGTCCTTAGTGAGAGGAATGTCATTCTATGATATTGACAATAGAGAGAGAGAAGGTAAATTTCAACATTTTGTTATGCAACATATTACAGTAATTGAATATTTTCACAATCGCTTATTTATTTATTTATTTATTCTTCCCTTCTCCTTTTCTTTACTCATTTAACCACTTGCTTATCAGGCCTTGTCTGGAACTTTTTGTTCACAAGTTGATATTTGTAGAGAGAATAAATGGCAATTGTTGCAATATTTTATGTCACACTGTATTTGCACAGCAGTCTTTTAAACATATATATTTTTTAAATATACACTTAAAAAAAACAAAAAACGTATTTTCTATAATGTGAAAGATGGTGTTACGCTGAGTAAATAGATACCTAACATGCTCGTGGAATGGTGACAAACTATGGTACTAAAAAATCTCCATAGCTGATGCTTTAACAATTTTTGCAGGTTTCTTGTTTAGGGTTACAGAGAGGGTTTAGCACTAGAAATATTGCTCTTGCTCTAACGATCATGTCATTACCTCACATGTGTGGTTTCAACATCGTCAACATATGCGTTTGCTTCTGCGCGTGAGCACGGAAAGAACACAGAGGGACGGGGCGATCTAAAAACATGTCTTTCTTATTTTTTTTTCTTTTTACACTGTCTCTTTATTTTGTTATCACTTTTATTCCTAATTAACCACTTAAGGACCCCCGCACGCACATATACGGCCACAGAATGGCACGTACAGGCACAAGGGCGTAAATTTACGTCCCCGCCTAAGTGCGGTTCGGGGGTCCCATCGGGACCCCCTCCGCGGCGTGCGGGGGTCCCCCTGGCTCCGGGAGCGATCCGGGACGAGTGGGCGGATGTCGGCGTTTACCCGCCCCCCGCGATCGCTCCCAGCCAATGCGTGCGCTCCCAGCTCCTGTCACTTCCTCCTCCTGTGTTTACACAGCAAGGAGGAAATGATGTAATCTCTCATCGCAGCGGTGTTTCCCACCGCTGCTGATGACAGAAGACATCACAAGTAAGTGTGCACCAACACAACACTGACACACACTCACATAGGCACATTAACCCCTTGTGATCGCCCCCCCCACCCCCCTGTCACAGTGTCACTGAATGCAGTGATCTAATCACTGCATTTAGTGTCAGTGTGACAGGCAGTGTAAAAAACAGTTAGTGTTAGGTTCAGGATAGCCCCCCCACCCCCCCTAATAAAGTTTTAACCCCCTGATCACCGCCCTAGTTAACCCTTTCACTCCCTATTGCCAGCGTCACTAAGCGATCATTTTTCTGATCGCTGTATTAGTGTCGCTGTTCCCGCTAGGTAGCTATTTTTTTTTATTGCGATTTTTTTTTTTTACTAAAGACATGTGGCTAAATACATTTTGGCCTAAATGTTTGACTAAAATTTAGTTTATTTGATTTTTTTTTTAACAAAAAGTAAAAAATAGTGTTTTTTTTTCAAAAATGTCGCTATATTTTTGTATATAGCGCAAAAAATAAAAATCGCAGAGGTGATCAAATACCACCAAAAGAAAGCTCTATTTGTGGGAAGAAAAGGACGCAAATTTTGTTTGGGAGCCACGTCGCACGACCACGCAATTGTCTGTTAAAGCGACGCAGTGCCGAATCGCAAAAACACCTTGGGTCATTTACCAGTGTATTGGTCCGGGTCTTAAGTGGTTAAGAATGACAGGTCCTCTTTTCTGAGGGATCTGGGGTCAAAAAGACCCCATATCACTAATTTACCCTTAAAAGCAAAATAAAATAAAAATTACATTTTGCCTTTAACCACTTGCTTACTGGGCACATATACCCCCCTCCTGCCCAGGTGAAATTTTAGCTTCCGGCACTGCGTCGCTTTAACTGACAATTGCGCGGTCGTGCGACGTGGCTCCCAAACAAAATTGACGTCCTTTTTTCCCCACAAGTAGAGCTTTCTTTTGGTGGTATTTGATCACCTCTGCGGTTTTTATTTTTTGCGCTATAAACAAAAATAAACAACAATTTTGAAAAAAAAATACAATATTTTTTACTTGTTGCTATAATAAATAGCCCAATTAAAAAAAAAAACATTTTTTTTTCTCAGTTTAGACCGATACGTATTCTACATATTTTTGGTAAAAAAGAAAAAGTAAAAAAAAATCGCAATAAGCAACTGGTTTGCGCAAAAGTTATAGCGCCTACAAAATAGGGGACAGAATTTTTATTAATTTTTTACTAGTAATGGCGGCAATCTGCGATTTTTATTGGGATGGCAACATTATGGCGGACACATCGGACACATTTTTGGCGCCATTCACATTTATACTGCGATTCTAACTGTGTGTGGACGGGGGGTGACTGGGGGAGGTGACCGAGCTGTGTCCCTATGTACAAGTGACACAGATCGGTCTCCTCTCCAGAGACCGGATGCTGTCTCTGTGTAAAACGGCAATGAGAGATGATCTCATATGTTTACATATGAGATCATCTCTCATTGGCCATGCAGATCGCATAACAAACGACCACTCTGAATGGACACGGCCAACACAGAATTTCCCCGCTGCGCGCTCGGGAGCACGCGCGGGGAACGGCAAAAGGGGAGGCCGTCAATTGACGGCCTGTTGGCAATTCAGGTCCACGCTGAAGCCGTCATTTGGCTATAGCACAGATCTCAAGTAGTTAACAAAATAAATAAAAAATCAGCCCTTTAAGCACCAAGAGGCGGAAGGGACATCATACAACACTCCGGTCATCGAAGGGCATAGAGCCAAGAGGGGGACTATCTTGCCCTCACTTGACTGCTTACTCTGGCATCAGAGGGATCGGATCCGGGCTTACCGGTGGCTCCAGTGAGCTCAGAGATAACCGGAAAGTGGCGGGAGGGGGGCACCTCTCCCGTCACCTCTAAAAGTGGTCCCATGGTGAATCTGCTGCTGGGATCACTTTTATCAGACGCAGAATCGCCCACAGTACAAAATAATACTGGGGCTATGGCAGCTAGCTGCTGCCATAACAACGGTATTTAATGTCAAATTAATGACGTAAATGTAATGTGAGTGTTCAGCAAGTGGTTAAGCCAATTCATTAACTCTCAAAATGAATATCCACACATTTTACTATACATGCACTTACATATGTATTTGTTTAATTATTATTTACCGTATGTATTGCATAGAATATATTAAAGTGGAAGTTCACCCAAAAATACATTTCTAAAAATACCTTGAGCCGACCGGTTAGACTGCGAGGATGCTGTTTTTTTTTCCATACATACCGTGTTAGCGGTGTTTCATCCCTCGGCTTCCAGGTACGATTCTTGCGGGGCTGGGCGTTCCTAGTTGATTGACGTTCCTCCGACCGGCGCATACTGCGCATCACGACTTTCCGAAAGAAGACGAATGTCGATGCGCAGGCGCCGTATAGAGCCGACTCTATACGGCGCCTGCGCAATGACATTCGGCTTCTTTCGGAAAGTCGTGAAGCGCAGTTTGCGCCGGTCGGAGGAACGTCAATCAACTAGGAACGCCCAGCCCCGCAAGAATCGTACCTGGAAGCCGAGGGATGAAACACCGCTAACACGGTATGTATGAAAAAAAAACAAAAAAAAAACAGCAGTCTAACCGGTCGGCTCAAGGTATTTTTAGAAATGTATTTTTGGGTGAACTTCCACTTTAAGTAAAAGAGTTATAAAATGTTGCAATGGGAAGTACTTACAATAAAGTCACCAAGGATTGGAATTTCCTCCTAAATTCCCATGATAGAAGAAATAAAATTTGTTTTAAAAAACCTGATAATAAGATGTTGTTAACTAGTATATCAGAAAATATATAACAGGCACATGCATGATAATTAGTGACAATTGGAGTGAATTTAACAAAGGGGAAACTCTTAGTTTTGATCATTGTATGAGTGAAAATATTACTCTTTTTTTTTTACAGTGTATTTTTTCTTGATAACTTCCCTCATCAAGTGTGGGGAATTCACAACACCTGTTGGTTTTTCGTTTCAACATTGTGTTCATTTATATGTTAGTCGTTTTTTAATTAATTATTGATCTACTTGTTGATTGGTTCCAGGTAATCTAATTGATATATATGCTATGCTCCATGTTTTTGCATTTTTGTGTATTTGGTTTTGAAGAAGGGAGATATCTTTTTAGCCCAAAACTGTCAGCCTTGAACACTATGTCATTTTTTGTATATTTTTATTAAAACTTTTTGTGCAGATATCCCTTTGTTTCTCTCTCTCTCTCTGTCTCTGTCAAACTTAATGGACCGGTTGGTCTTTTTTCTGCTGTCACTCTTCAATGTTTCTGTGTTTTCATGGTCAGGGTCTAATGCCAGCTCTGAATGTCAGTCTACAAATAGGTGTGAGTGAAAATTTCCTGACATGTCACAGTTAATCCTACTCTCTTAATAGCACCTTGTCAACAATGACTGTTACAGGTATGCACTGTTGCAACAAATTATCAAACAATGCACCTGCTTGTAACCATTTACATTATGTTATCATGGTAGGTGTGTTTTTTCTGGGATATGTTTGCTCATATAATGTTTCAAAAAAGGGACATTGATATTACCAATGGATTGTAGACAATCTCTTTCATTAAGCTGGCAACAATTTAGGTTTCCTCCAAAAGGTAGCTGATGCATCTCAAATTCATCTCTTGTATTTGGTCAAAATATATCATACAGTGCCTACATATGGAGGCAAAAATCCTAAAACTGCAATTACCCAGCCCTGCTTAACATACAATTTAGCATTCACATATATTATTTTAACTTAAAAGGCTCTATTTTAAAAAAAAATATATGACTAACCATTTAAAAAAAGTTTAGGTAAAAATAGAATAAATATTTCTTTAGTAACACATTTGGTTTCTCATATAAAACAATTTTATCTAAAGCCAAAATATTTGTTATGCTTTGAATAATATGGTGCGGGGTTGGAACCTTAGTGACATTTGTATTGCTATTTATTGCGCTTTTTGTTTATCCTATTGACCAATGTAATCAAAACTGAAAATTTTGAGTTATAACCAGAACATGAATAGAGGAGAATTATTACAATGGGGACACTTGTCTTTTTCACTTTGGAATGTTCCATCATTTCATGTTGTTTTCACTGGTCAGGAAGTATACCATTTTTTTTTAAGTGAGACAGAGATGGTTAAAAAAAATCCTACTCTTTCCGTTAATGTAAAGGGAAAATGTTTTGGTTTTACATATACCGTATATAAAATACAATTCAGACACATTTGTTTTTCTTACCAGAATCTTCATGACTCTTTCAATAATGTCTTCCTAATAGTAAATAAAAAATAAATTTAAAAAAATATAATAAATGTTTCAGAAAATTCTAACCGGTATTTTGTTGTGTCTACCAAAAATGTATATAATTGACAAAAAAATATTTTACAGAAGTGTTATAGTTAAGCTTTTTTTATATTACACTATTTTAAAATGATCAAACTGTTTAAAAGGTTTGTAGATTTTTTTTAAAATATTGTTTATTTATATTTAAGTACATCAAAGAACACAAATGTATTAATTTACATGACATGTTAACCAAATGAACTAGCTACCCAGAGAGTGATAAAGGCTGCATGTATGGACATGTTTAAAGCTAAAATTATGGGTGGGAAAATGGGCCTCAGTTATCTATTAAATAGAATTCTCCAAGGAATGCCTTATTCACCTTATTCGTTTACAGGTTGTCTAATGCCTATGTTTTCTGTAGTGACAAGTTCACTTAAAATATAGAAACTTGATGCAACTATTCATGATCACTTTATGATAGATTAGACAGTATGATATGATTTATGATGAGTATAATTTAGTAATGGTGAATACAACATAATATTATGCCTCTAATTGGGTGGTTTGCCTCCTTTGCAACTTTGTAACTCTTTGAACTCTGCTTTGAAATGTTTAAAGAGTTAAGCCTCGTAAACATGATCGGTTTTTTCGCAGACAAAGCGTCTGATTTGACCAAAGGGCGTGTGCCTGGATTTTGCCTTGCATACAAACGGCACACAATTGTCGGCCAACAAACACTAAGGTAGTGACATACTAGGCGTACTATGTGGTTTTTCAGCTCTTGAGCGCAACCCTTTGCTTCCGAGCATGCGTGTTTGTAATTTTTACTTTTGTGTGACGGATTTGTGTACTGACCATCAGAAAATCTGACGGCAAACTATTGTCCGTGGAAGATTTACTAGCATGTCATCCAACATTTGTTGGCCGGATGTTGGACAACAATTGTCAAAAGGATTGGACTTGTGTACACACGGTTGGAAAATCTAACAACAGACCGTTGTCCATGGAAAATTTTAAAGCCTGCCATCCAACATTTGTCTGCGGAAATTCCCGACAGCAATTGTCCGATGGAGTGTACAAACGGTCAAATTTTTGTCCAACAGGCTGCCAAAAGGCTGTCACAACTGATTGGCTTGGATTTCCTTTTTTGGCAGCATGATAAAAAGACAAGCAGCTTTAAGCCCTTTGAGCGGTCCTTGGAACATCAAATCCAATTATTGTACAATTAGGGGGGAGAAACCATTCATTTTTCTGGTCATTGTAACAGCTTAGCAGTATTGTAAGGAACAGATGATACAGCTTTGGAGAAGTGATGTTTTTTGTGTAAACAGAGAGGGAATTTTCAATTGAGTAAGTGGAAAACTTGTTTAATCAAAGAGCACTAGCTTCTACAAGAACAAAGAGAAAGTATAGTAATAGGGGAAATAGGGATTTGTGTAAATTGTGGCTAGTGACAGGCTTTACAATGTATCACATTTGTTTTTGAATTTAAAGTGATTCTAAAGTCTCTTTTTTTAAATTACAAACATGTTATACATACCTCCTCTGTGCAGTAGTTTTGCACAGAGCAGCCCAGATCCTCCAATTCTTGGGTCCCTCTTCGCTGCTCCTGGCCCCTCCCTCCTGTCGAGTGCCCCCACAACAAGCAGCTTGCTATGGGGCACCTGGGCCGAGCTGCAGCTTCATGTGCCCATTTAGACAGGGAGCTGCGTGCCCCTCCCTATCTCTCTCCTGATTGGCTCACTGACTTTGATTGACAGCAGTGGGGGCCAATGACGCTGCTGCTGTGTCTCAGCCAATCAGGAGGGAGACTCCTGGATGGCAGAGGGACTCATGGACATCGGTGGATAGAGATGTGGCACAGGTAAGTATTAGAGGGACTAAGGGGGCCGATGCACAAAGAAGGCTTTTTATCTTAATGCATAGAATGCATTAAGATAAAAAACTTTCCGAAGTTACAACCACTTTAATTAACAAGGCACTGACCTTCAAAATGTTAAATTCCCAGTTAATAAAACTTAATGTAGGGGGGTGTATAGTACTGTATGTGATAAAGAATTTTATTTGGTAGAACTCAATTATCGAATGACAAGAACTTGTTTTATGTGTGCTTCCAGCTTACAGTTTAGAGAAAAGAGACACTAATAGCAACAAATTGCTTACCATAAACTGGAACAAGATTAGAGAAACTTCTTTTGCCAGATTTTCGGCATTTGCAGCATTGATTTTCTAGAAAGGATAAAGAGTACTAATGATTATGCAATTAATGGAAATATTTACTGTTTAATAACATTTATTATCAAGATTATTTCCAGTCAAAGTGTAAAAATGTCTTGCAATTATTGTATTATGCACTGTAATTTATTGTTTAAGATACCTTATGGTCTAAGTCAAGCGTTTACTGAAAGAAAAACTACAATGCTTTTGGTAATTTTGTTTTAGCTGTTTATATTTATTTTCAAACTGGTGTTTTACATCTGCTTTTTTTAATGTATAGATATAAAGGCCCAGATTCACGTACATCTGCGCATTATTGGACCGGCGTAGCGCACCGCCTTTACGTTAGACTTGCGCAATTTTGCCGCGTAATCACCCTATTCTCGTAGCTTTTGCGCAGGAAATTGCGCATGCGTAACGTTTTTTCAGAGGCGTAAGGAGAAGTAATACAAATTGGGAAGGACGTGGGCATGTTACATTGAAATGAGCCGTGACCCCATGCAAATGAAGGGCCGGCCGGCTCGCGCATGCGCGCTTGAAGGAGACCATGGTCAGCTCCGATGTGCGCATGCTCACAACTCGGGAGCGGCGCAATCAGTGAAATTGGAAATGGACTAGGGCAACTTTGTGAACTACGCAGACAGCATAAATAGACAGACACAAATGCACTTCCTTTGCAAAAGTACATCCCTTTGTATCCCTCCCTCTACAGCAAGGTGCTTTTGTTTGTTTGTGACGTGTCTTTGAGATATTTGGGGACTGTTTTGCAGAGTGATTTTTGTCTTTTATGTGTTTTCTTTGTTGTTATTTTGTTTAAATTATATTTTTGCTGGGCATTTTTTATTTTTGCTTGTCATTTTTTTAATTTTTTTGGTTCTGTTTGTGTATGATTTTGGAATGTGGGGGTGATATTCCTGCGGGAAAAGGGGTGTCACCCTCATTTGTGGTGGAGAAGTGATCCCCAGGTCTGTGTGAATGGTGTATGAATGTACAGTGACATAATTGGAGCCGTGGCATGGCGTTGCAGCTCACAAGTCCTGCATGGTGGACTGGTGCCAATCCAATGTGATGACGATGTGGTGTGTGTGTGCTAGGGACCACAGTGGTGTGCATGCATGCATTCTCATTGTGCCATGATTAATGTGTGTGTTTAACGTGCAAAGATGCATAATGTGAGCTGGCATGAGATGGGGTCATGAGATGGGGTACCAGTGCATATGCAGAGTCACCTTGAAGGGAAAAGACAGGAGGATGTTAGTCATGCATGTGCCACTTGTGAGGTGTGCATCACGGGAGGGGATAGTCATGCCTGACTCCCATGTCACTCACCAACCAGCAAGCTGTCCCCATACATGTTCTGTTCAAAATCTGTGGGGATGGGGCTCTGATTGTATATGTAGCTGTCATGGGTGTCATGGGTGGTGCCATGTGTTGGGCTGCTGATGTCCTCCTGCAAGGTTGTGGTAATTCCATGATGGCATGAGGGGTGAATCTGAAGATGCGAGACACCTCAGAATCACTCATGCCAAAGATGTCTATGCGTGTGTGATATATCAAGTGAAGAGTGAGGGGCTTGTATCAGATAAGAATATTGTATTAGATTAGATTAAATTGTAAATTGTATATAAGCAAATAAAAAAAATAAAAAAAACATCTCCCGTGCCCTCCTTAGTGCCATCCTCAGTGCCCTCCTCCTTCTTTGTTCATCTAAAGTCAGTAGTATAGCTATGCGCGACGATGCCCCTGGCATGTTGGCATACAGATTGTTGTGCAACACGTGTGACTGCTGAACTCCTCACTAACAGTGTTGCTTTATCTGACAAGTAGACTTTTTTTCTTTTTTTAGACCAGCTTTTATCAGCTCTAATTTTAGACAGGACATTTTGCTGTTGCGCACACTGCGTCGCCTGCGCTGCCCCAACGTTGTTTTGTGGATCCCCGTAAGTCCCTCATTAGCATATTTGACTAGCAAATCAATGGTCTGTCTATCGCACTTTTGCGTGGAAGGATGCGCCAGTCTAACGAAATTACGCGGGACAAAAAAAAGTCGATTTTTTGTGTATCTCGTTCTGGGGATGCCGCGCAACGAAACGCACGCGCACATTTAGAATTACGCACGCGCATCTCCTGTTGCGCAGGCGTAATCGCTCTGTGAATCTGGGCCAAAGTCTTTGCATTACAAGTAAACATTCAATATGTGACAAAGAATCTTTATTTTTTGTCTGATTGAAATCTCTTACTAACTTCTTCATACACAATTCCATCCCTACTACTTATACAGATTGTCACAAGTTTGATTATTGCCATCAAACTCATCTATGTCAGCTCCTCCAATGCATGTTTAAGTTGACAACTCTACTACTATACTAGCTAGCTGACATTACCAACTAGCACCCGCCCCTGTGTGAGTTTACCAACTACTTTCATGTATACTCATGTACTGGAAGGCTTATTCACTTCCTACTTGTTCTGATGTCTTCTGTTAAAAACAATAAACTTATTAAAAAAAAAGGAAATCTTATACTAACTTATTTGATAGTTGATAAGTCACTACAATAATAATTCATACATGTTCTGCAAACAAGGAGCTGAAAAAGCAGAATATGTGGAAAAGAAATTAAAGCCACGTCTGCTGGCTTAATAAAAGCTGCACTTTATTAATAATAAATGTTTTCCTGACTCTTAGTTAAAATTTTTTTTTTTTTTTGTACCTTTAGCCCTGACCATAATAAATAAATAAATAAATAAATAAATAAATATAATTTGTGCAAATCCTTTAAACAGTATTTTCAAAGTCAATATTGATCACTCTAAAGACACATATACAAACATTCAGAGATGAGCAATTTAAAAAATACTACTGCAAGCAAAAACGTGCATAGAATATAAAACATAGAAATATTGTAACAAACCTCTTTATGGGACTTTTATAAGGTAACCAAAACAGCAGCAAACACAATTATGAAAATATCAATATTTATTGATAGTAACTTTTAAAAAATACCTCACATGAGGCCTATATTGATTTTAAAACATCAACAGACATATGATGCATAATTCATGTATGGAGTGGTGATACCCAATACCATGAGTGACTGCTTATTTTCCAAGGTTCAGTAAAAGTTATACATGGAACGGGCAATCCAACGCCATTGTGAATGTCTTCATCGGGGATATTAATCACCGCCCTAAAAGTTGAAGTACTGCCATAATTTACATTCCACAATCATAATTTGTAGTACATCAAAATGTATTTAAATCTATACTTGCATACATTTGAAAAAGTCTGTCAGTTTCCCTGTAGAGTTCAACAGTCCCCCATCGAGTGGGGCATAAGTGGAAACATCCATCAGGACCACATTTAGCTTTAGTGCAAAATGTAAACAATCCTCCCAATATAGGGCTATATACTAAGGCAGAGAAAAAAAAGTTTTTTTTGGCGCTGAAAGCAAATATAATCAAAAAATATTCAAAATGTAATAAAAGGGGGAAAAATGTATATGTGAAAAAAAATACTTATCACTTCCGGTTTCGTCTATATGTAAACCGGGAGTGATGCCATGATGCAACGTTTGACGTTGCACGCATGCGCGATCAGAGGGGAATGCCGGGAATCACACAAGGCTGTCAGCCTCCATTGTTTTCTTTCAATTATTGAGTATTTAACATCCCTGTGAAACACAGGTGTTGATCTACCTTCCCCCTATATATTGTGCTTTTCAGAGTCACATTTGAGAACTCTCCCAGTACAGCCATGAGTTGCTGGTGATTTCTCAATCTGAAGGCATTTATGGAAAATAGTGAATTCTCTTTTATTACATTTTGAATATGTTTTGATTATATTTACTTTCAGCTCTAGAAAATCTTTTTTCTCTCTGCCTCAGTATATAGCCCTATATCGGGGTTTGTATACATTTTGTACTAAAGAGAAATGCGGTCCTGTTGGATGTTTCCACCTATGCCTCACTAGATGGGGGACTGTTGAGCTCTACAGGGAAACTGACAGAATTGTTCAAATGTATGTGATTATAGATTTAAATACATTTTCGTATACTACAATATACTGTATGATTGTGGAATGTAAATTATGGTATTACTTTTCTACTTTCAGGGTGATGATTAATATCCCTGATGAAGACATTCAAAACGGTGTTGGAATGCCCGTTCCATTTATAACTGTTACTGGACCTTGGAGAATTAGCAGTAACTCATGGTATTGGGTATCACCACTCCATGCTTGAATTATGCTATCAGACTGTTCAATCAATCTAGCCCTTATTTAAGGTCTTTTTTAAGAGCTACTATCAATAAACGTTTTTATTTTCATAATTATGTATCCTGATGTTTTGGTTGCCTTGTAAAAATCCCATAATGAGGTTTGATACAATATTTCTATATATTTAAAGGGATGATGGCAACCTTGATCCAACACTGATAAATTTAATGCTATAGGGATATCAAACGTATCATGGTTTAAACACCTACACCAAAGGTTGGTATAAAAAGCATATGTCATAATAATCAGAAATGTGGCTTCTATGAAAGCCTTTTCCCAGGAGACACTCATTTCCCAGGAGTCTCTGGGCATTACTTTTCCTAAAAATCGCCCAGCATGCACCTCTCCCTGAAAACCAGGAAGAAAAGGGAACTGGGTTTCACATGCACACACATATGATGGATACGGCCACAACATGAGCTGGAGGATATAACACAAGTGTCTGGGAGCTATTAATATGTTTTAGGGACTATTTAATGTGATTAATTTTAGCTTGCAAAAACAATTATAAAAAAATTATGCCCGTAACCCTGCTTCAAATGTATTTAGTTAGGATAGATGTTACATGCCATAGCCAAGCCACGGCTCAGCTCTCGGTGCTAGTTCTGGGGAAACTTGCAGCAAAGTATGGTAGCCTCTGATGTGAGTTAAAGGATATGTTAACCTTTCATATTTTTTTTTTTAAATAAATGCACATATAGGAAACGACCTGAAATATGGACAAAGCATATCCTGTACTTGTCTAATAGCAGCACTAAGGGTCATTTCTGTCTGCTTTTCCGTTCCTCTGCTATCAGCATGAATCACTTATGACAAGGTTTCCTGGCACCAAGAGAAAAAAAGGTGACAGGGGAGGGAGTTCCAGTACACAGCATGTAATTGACAGCCTCAGCTATGTTTCTGTGTGCTGTGTGAAAGGGCATGTGTGTCCCATCCCTCCAATCAGCTGTCAGAGCTCTCTTCACTGAACTCTGCAGAGTGTAATTTCAGCTTTACAACCCCTTTTCTTTCTGACAGCTCTGACAAGCTTTATAAATTATGCACTTTTAACTGATGTAAAGAAGAAAATACTTCACATAAACAGGTGCAATCTATGTTGGGGGATTTGTTTAATCACTGTGTATCACTTGAGGCCAGTCACTTTACTAGGTTTATGTAAAGGTTTACAACCACTGTAAAATTTAGTTCTGGTTGAAGTATACTTTTAACATAATTTTATAACAATTTTATTTAAACTATGGTGTACGTTTAATAAACCGTGATAAGCCGAGATCACGGCTGATCACGGCTGATCACAGCTTATCACAGAGCATTGCCGGTTTAATATACTGTGATAAGGAGCAGAGAACACATTCTTTACTTCACATCACAGCACGTGGATGTTTTGTCACAAATGGCCAGTTTAATAAACCGTGATCTGAAGATTTCACAGCTCTTCCACTGAAATATCTTCCTTTCAGATTCACCAGCTCAGAGGTGGAGAATCTGGGAGAGAAGCTGGTGTGATAAGAGGAAAAGGGCTTATTTCTTCCTAATATTAACACCAGTGGGTTAAAAATGAATATTAACAACAATATACATGTGTGTATATAGATACTGTGTATATATATATATATATATATATATATATATGTGTGTGTATATATATATATATATATACACACACACACATACAGTATCTATATAACACGTGTGTGTGTATATCTATATATATATATATATATATATATATATATACATATATATATACACACACACACGCATATATACCGTATTTATCGGCGTATACCACGCACTTTTTTGCCCTTAAAATCAGGGCAAAACCGTGGGTGCGCGATATACGCCGATACTCGCTTCCTGTGCTGTGTTTGAACTTTGCCGCCGATCCCTGCTTCCCGCGCTGTGTTTAAACGCTGCCACCGCCACCGCCGCCGACATATTCCGAGCGCAGTACACTCGGGTACAGTCGGCCAGGCTCGGCTCCCCTCGAGGTTATGCGAGAGGAGCCGAGTGTGGCCAAGCGTGCCCGAGTGTACTGCGCTCGGTATATGGCCGCGGCGGCGTTCAAACAGCGCAGGAAGAAGGGATCGGCTCAGAGACAGCGCGGGAGCAGCGGGGAGGACACCACAAAAGCCGCAGACGGACACCGGACTGGACGCCGGGCAAGACACCAAAACTGTAAGTAATAAAAAATAAAATAAAAGTAATACAAAAAAAATTCAGGAATTTCACGTCCAGAGTAGGGGTGCGCGCTATACGCGAGTGCGCACAATAGGTTGATAAATACGGTATATATGTATGTATATATATATATATATATATATATATGTATATATATGTGTGTGTATGTATACACACATATATACAGTATTTATATATATATATATATGTATACACACACATATATACAGTATTTATATATATATATGTATACACACACATATATACAGTATTTATATATATATGTATACACACACATATATACAGTATTTATATATATATATATATATATATGTATACACACACATATATACAGTATTTATATATGTATACATACACATATATACAATATATATATATATATATATATGTAGTTTTATATATATATGTTATCACATGTCTGAAAACATTAATTACATGTTCTTTTAAACTTTAGTTTCACTTTTTGAACTCGGCTGCAGCATTATCTCACAATATCTCACGAGATTATAGGCAGTCCACCCACTTTTACACATATCTCGGCTGTTTTCAGAGAAAAAACTTCACCTCTGTTCACCATCTGAAAACTGAAGTTCTCAGTTTATTAAACAGGCTGCAGAGGAGATAATTTTCCTCCTGAGAACTGCCGTGAACTGCTGTGAACTGAACGGTGAAAAAACTTCACAGTTTATTAAACGGACACCTATGTGTGATGATATCATTTTCTTAGCTGACAGTATATGGTGCACAATAGTTTAACCTGGTTTTCTGTTGTTATAGAAAAAATCTATTAAAACAATTCTGTTAAAATGGTAAGAAATTGAACGCATTAGTAATTAAAATATATTTTCCATGGCATCCTGCTTAGAAACCATATAAAAAAAGATAATGTTATCTTTAATATAAGACAAATGTATCATTAACTTGTATTGGTGCCATCTTATCCTCAGGATTAGTATTATGCTCATTTACCTTTTGGTTAATATTGTACAAATACTGCTTTCATCAAGTCTGGCATTTTGCACATTTGTACATTACAGGTAAGCTAACAGCTTCTAATGGCCCTTATGTTAGGATTAGTGTAATTTACTATACAAATATATCGAAATAGTCTTATGTGTTTACGAATCTGTGTAACTACTCAAATTGCATAGGAAAGTAATCTATACTCACGACGTTGAATCCCAAAAGGTTGTTCAAAGAGCAGCCAACTTGTTTCTAAAAAGGGTATAAAACACATTAGATGATAATAAAAACACAGCACTAACACACTGAAGCAAACATTTACAAAATCCATAGGCCTGGATTCACAGACATCGGCGCATATTTATGCTGCCGTAGCGTATCTTCTTTACGCTACGCCGACGCAGCGCAGAGAGGCATGCACAGACTTCACAAAGCACTTGCTCTCAAAACTACGCTGGGTTTCTAAGGCGTAAGCGGGCATAGGTGGAAGTGGACATGAGCCATGCAAATGAGGCGTAACCCCATGTAAATGATGGGCCGAGTCCCAGACGAGTACTTAGAACGAACTGCGCATGCGTCGTGGGCGCATCCCAGTGCGCATGCTCACAATCATGTCGAAACAACTGCCTAAAATACGTTGAAGCACTGCCTACGGTGTGAACGTAACCTACGCCCAGCCATATTCACGTACAACGTAAACTACGTAAAATTCGATGGCTTGTGTTCCCTGGGCCATACCTTTGCATGGGTTGTGCCTCATATATGGGGAATAACTTTATGCTGGACGTACGACTTACGCAAACCGTGTATATTATGCGCCGGGCGCAAGTACGTTTGTGAATCGCCGTATTTCCCTCATTTGCATATTTGAATGGAAAATCAATGAGAACACCACATGCGTCCAGCGTAAATATGCGCCTACTCTACGCCGGCGTAGCAAAGTTACGTCGGTGGGATGAAGCCTATATTTAGGCGTATCTTAGTTTGTGGGTCAGCGCATAGATACAACAGCGCACATTTGTACTTACGTCGGCGTATCTGGAGATACGTCGGCATAAGTGCTTTGTGAATCCGGGCCATAATTTCTCACTCAAAACAATTGTGTAGATAGTACCTAAAAATACATCTGTGGATCAATAACTAAAAGGAATATTAACACAAGACAACAGGATATACTGAATCTATACACCACACATTATAAGAAAAAATACAACGCTAACACAACAAAAGTCAAATTTAAAGATTTTGGCTTTTTTAACACTTTCAAATATAAAGAAAGTAAACATGATTGAATGCTTGCCCTGTCACAAATCTATTACATTTGTTATGGGATTTATGTTACCACACCCAGTTAAAATTTAAAAAACAATATAATTTTACGTTAATTAATTTTTTTATTGAACGTTATATATCATTTCAAAAACAGTAATATATACAATAAGCCAATATCCATATCAACAAAGCTTCAACAAATCTTACAAGACACAGGCACGATACATAATAGGTATAGTATCAGTTATTGCAAACGGGGTAGGTCACAAACTAGGAAACAGATCAGATAGATCAAATAACTTTAGAGGAGTTGGCAAATCAAGCTGAATCATAACAATATATCCAGGATCCAAGGAAGATAAAGCATGAGACCAAGCAAAGGAGATAAGTCAAAGAGGGAAAAGGGAAAAAGAAGAGAGAGAAGGAGAAGGAGAGGCCTAGAACTCACAATAATCAAAGAGAAGACAAACTAGTCAAGTGTGGGACAAAGTGGAACTTGTACCCATGGTTTTCAGGTCTGCTCAAAGAGCGTCTGTTTATCATTTATCATACTAGCCACCTTCTCATGCTACATGATCCAAAACATTTTATGCAGCTGATAGAAATAATATCATTTTAAGAGCATCAATCTGAGATGGAGAGACCCGCTCCCTCTGTCCATTCCACTATGGCTTACAAAGATGGAAGACCTGGTGCTATCTGCTCAAAATAAACATGAGGCCTACTACAGTACTTGAATCCATTGGAATCTGTTTATATTCTCAGGAAAGGGTAAAGCATTTTAGGGGGCCTGTACCCAGTAAAGTAATGAGCCCCACCACTCCTCTTTGAGTGTATTTAACCCCCTCCATTTTTCCCCATTTGTTTCCCTACTCTCCCTCTTCCTAATCCTACCCTACCCTCCTTTCCCCCTACCTCTTCCATCTCCCACTCCAATCCTGCTCCTCTCCTGTCCTGTCTACTCTGTTTAACCACTTCCCTATGGCTGTACGACTATATGCGGCCGCAGGGTGGCTCTAAATCTCCGGGCCGCCGTGTTTTCACGGCAGCCCCTTTCTTTGTTCCCAGCGCGCGCTCCAGATCGCGCAGCGGGGAACTTGTGTACTGGCCGTGTCCCTTGGACACAGCCAATCACAGATCGCCGCGAACGGCCAATCAGAGTGGCCGTTTGCAATGCGATCTGTGCGGGGAATGAGAGATGATCTCATATGTAAACATATGAGATAATTTCTCATTGCCGGCTCTCACAATGACAGCGTCCTGTCACTGGAGAGAGGAGACTGATCTGTGTCTCTTGTACATAGGGACACAGATCGGTCACCCCCCAGTCACCCCCCCTCCCCCCACAGTTAGAACACAATGCAGGATACACATTAACCCCTTCCTCACCCCCTTGTGTTAACCCCTTCCCTGCCAGTCACATTTATACAGTAATTAGGGCATATTTATAGCACTGATTGCAGTATAAATGTGAATGGTGCCACAAATGTGTCAAAAGTGTGTCAAAAGTGTCCGATGTGTCCGCCATGATGTCGTAATAAAAATCGCAGATCGCCGCCATTACTAGTAAAAAATAAATAATAAAAAATAATAATTCTGTCCATTATTTTTTAGGCGCTATAACTTTTGCGCAAAGCAGTCGCTTATTGCGATTTTTTTTTTTTTTACCAAAAATATGTAGAAGAATACGTATCAGCCTAGACTGAATTTTTTTTTTTAAATTGGGCTACTTTTTATAGCAACAAGTAAAAAATATTGTATTTTTTTTTCAAAATTGTCGTCCATTTTTGTTTATAGCGCAAAAAATAAAAACCGCAGAGGTGACCAAATACCACCAAAAGAAAGCTATATTTGTAGGGAAAAAAGGACGCCAATTTTGTTTGGGAGCCATATCGCACGACCGCGCAATTGTCAGTTAAAGCGACGCAGTGCCGCAAGCTGAAATTTCACCTGGTCAGGAAGGGGGTATACATGTCCAGTAAGGAAGTGGTTAAAGGGAAAAACTTCTGTATCATTACATCTTCACATTCAGTATGCTCTAGAGTAGTGATGGTTAGACTATATACCCATGCTGCAGGATGTCTTTTATGATGGCTATGTTGTTATTACCCCTGATCGATCATCTGTGCACTTTATGATGAATGCACTTTTTGATGTATTCCTTTACAGATTGTGGACTGTTACTGTACAACCATCGGAGTCGATCAGCACCATTCAGAGATGTTCGAAAATGCTTGGAAAGACTCGAAAAATACTGCATTCCCGAGCCAAGGTTTGCCAAGGTCAGCCGAGCTGTCTTTGTGCCTTTCCGTGTGTTTCCGAGGCTCTCTGGCACCCCCCATCTCTGGCCACATGCGGTATTACATGCCATTGAAGTCAATGAAGAACAAATTATTTTCATTTCCATTGACTTAAACGGGGAAACTTGCTTTAATATGTGAGTACTTTGGATTACGAGCATTCTCCTGGAACGGATTATGCTTGTAATCCAAGGTTCCACTGTAGATGAATGTAACAAATAAAAATCATAAAACGTCACACACAACATGCTCCACTTGTGCAAACAAGGCATGTTAAATTATTTTGGACAATACTACTGGGATTTTTAATTACATATTGTACATTGTATATCTTACCAGAATGGTATCCACTTGTTCCAGGAAAGACATGAAATAAGCAACATTTTGCTCTCTCTGAGGCAAGATAAATAAATAAATTGATTACTGAATTAGTTATATATAATTTATACTCTAGTTGGTTAAAGAGATATAACACTAGATGTAACAACACTTTCTAAACAATAGTCCATATCCTTAACAATTATTCTGTAATTTTTAATTAAGCAATGATTATATCCCTGCATTATAGAGGAAGAGCTGAATTATAGAATACTAACTGGAAAGAGAAAAACCTATCATATTAAAGAACTCCTGTCATAACCAGAGCCCAGTGCTGATCCTGACCTCCCTGGGGCCCTAAGCAAAATGACATGTCACATTAAAGTCATTACAGTGAGAAGGGGGGGGGGCTTACTTTTTACCTCTTCTCCCATGCAGCCAGTGATTTGAGAAGCGGGGTGAGGGGCCGACAAATGACTTATCACCAGATGGGGCCTCTAGTAATTTGGGGGGCCTTCCGCAGCTTTTCGGGGCCCTAAGCAGCTTGCATAGTGAGCCTATAGGGCGGATCGGCCCTGCCAGAGCCTCTACCAAGCTCTTGAATGCCCTACCCCAATCTGTCTGACTTTCTCCTACTTTGTCCCTGTAAACTCATCTCTTCAGAGAATCCTATCTGGCCCCCACCTAACAAATGTATATTTATTTTCTCCATCAGCACATCTCCCACAGTTATTACCTCTTGTATCTCCTGACCTCTCCCAGAGCAGGGCCTCTGATTTCTACTGTACTAAATTCTATTGTATTCGTACTATCCCCATTTTGTAAAGCGCTGAGTAAACTGTTAGCACTATATAAATCCTGAATAATAATAATAATAATAATATAATAATAACCTGATGAAATTTATAAAAAGCATTTAGGCCTCATGCACACTGGACGTTTTTACAGCTGCTTCTAAATGCGTTGTTTTCCTGCTTCTAAACTCCCCTCCATGTTAGCCTATGTGTCCAATGTTTTTTTTTCCTGACACTAAGTGTCCATGCACACATAGGCTTTTAGCAGCATTTAGTGGGGGGAGCTTTAACCACTTAAGGACCGCCACAAGTCTATGTACGTCCACAACATGGCACGTACAGGCAGATGGGCGTACATGTACGCCCCTGCCTTTCCGTGGGTCGGGGGTCCGATCGGGACCCCCCCACTGCGTGCGGCGGTCCCCGTATCTGGGAGTGATCCGGGATGAGGGCGCGGCTATTCGTTTTTGTCCGCCCCCCTCCGGATCACTCCCAGCCAATTGGCTTCCTCCTCTGCCTGAACTGTAAACACAGGCAGAGGAGGAAGTGATGTCACCGCTCCTCCCTCCGGTATTTTCGTCCGGCGGAGGAGAGGAGACATCTCACAGTAAGTACACAAGCACTACACTGACACCAGTACACATAGGCACACAAATCCCCCCTCCCAGTCACCCCCTGATCACCCCCCAGACCCCCTGTCAAGATGTCACTAAATAGCAGTGATCATTTATTTACTGATCACTGCATTTAGTGTCAGTGTGACGGGCAGTTAGTTTCAGGTAGTTAGTGTTAGGTGAAGGGTAGCCCCCTACCCCCCCAATAAAGGTTTTAACCCCTTGATCACCCCCTAGTTCACCCTTTCACCACCCTTTTGCCAGCGTCACTAAGCAATCGTTTTTCTGTATTAGTGTCGCTGGTGCCGCTAGGTAGCTAGTTATTTTTTGAGGTTCGCCTCCATGTTTTTATAGCATTATAAAATGTATGGGGGTACCTAACGCTATGAAAACATGGCGGCGAACCTCAAAAAATAACTAGCTACCTAGCGGCACCAGCGACACTAATACAGCGATCAGAAAACCGATTGCTTAGTGACACTGGCAATAGGGGTAAAAGGGTTAACTCTAGGGGCAATCAGGGGGTTAAAACCTTTATTAGGTACCCCCATACATTTTCTAATAAAGGTTTTAACCCCTGATTGCCCCTAGAGTTAACCCTTTCACCCCCTATTGCCAGCGTCACTAAGCGATCGTTTTTCTGATTGCTGTATTAGTGTCGCTAGTGCCGCTAGGTAGCTAGTTATTTTTTGAGGTTCGCTCGCCAGGTTTTTATAGCGTAGGTACCCCCATACATTTTCTAATAAAGGTTTTAACCCTTGATTGCCCCTAGAGTTAACCCTTTCACCCCCTATTGCCAGCGTCACTAAGAGATAGTTTTTCTGATCGCTGTATTAGTGTCGCTGGTGCCGCTAGGTAGCTAGTTATTTTTTGAGGTTCGGCCGCCAGGTTTTTATAGCGTTAGGTACCCCCATAATTTTTTTAAATAAAGTTTTTAACCCCTGATTGCCCCTAAAGTTAACCCTTTCACCCCCTATTGCCAGCGTCACTAAGCGATAGTTTTTCTGATTGCAGTATTAGTGTCGCTAGTGCCGCTAGGTAGTTAGTTATTTTTTGAGGTTTGCCCGCCAGGTTTTTATAGCGTTAGGTACCCCCAAAAAAATTTAAATAACGTTTTTTACCCCTGATTGCCCCTAGAGTTAACCCTTTCACCCCCTATTGCCAGCGTCACTAAGAGATAGTTTTTCTGATCGCTGTATTAGTGTCGCTGGTGCCGCTAGGTAGCTAGTTATTTTTTGAGGTTCGGCCGCCAGGTTTTTATAGCGTTAGGTACCCTCATAAATTTTTTAAATAAAGTTTTTAACCCCTGATTGCCCCTAGAGTTAACCCTTTCACCCCCTATTGCCAGCGTCACTAAGCGATCGTTTTTCTGATCGCTGTATTAGTGTCGCTGGTGCTGCTAGGTAGCTAGTTAGTGCCAGTAACGCTTAGACCCACGCGCAAAGCATACACCCCCATATGTGGAATTGCACCCCAAAATACATGTGTGAGACTTTTTGGGAGCCTAGCCGCGTACAGGACCCCAAAAACCAATCACCGCCTTCAGGCTTTCTAAGGGTGTAAATTTTTGATTTCACTCCTCACTACCTCCCGTACGCGGCTAGGCTCCCAAAAAGTCCCACACATCTGGTATCCCCGTACTCAGAAGAAGCAGCAGAATGCATTTTGGGGTGCAATTCTACATATAACCATGGCATGTGTGAGAAATATATCATTTAGTGACAACTTTGTGCAAAAAAAAATCAGTTTGTCATATTCCCGCAACTTGTTTCAAAATATAAAATATTCCATGGACTCGATATGCCTTTTAGCAAATAGCTTGGGGTGTCTACTTTCCAAAATGGGGTCATTTGGTGGGGGGGGTTGTGCTATTTTGGCATTTTATGGCCTTCGAAACTGTGATAGGTAGTGAGGAGTGAAATCAAAAATGTGCGCCCTTAGAAATGCTGAAGGCAGTGCTTGGTTTTCCGGGTCCCGTACACGGCTAGGCTCCCAAAAAGTCCCAGACATGTGGTATCTCTGTACTCAGGAGAAGCAGCAGCATGTATTTTAGGGTGCAATTCAACATATAACCATGGCATGTGTGAGCAATATATCATTTAGTAACAACTTTTTGTAAAAAAAAAGATTTTTATTTTTTTTGTCATTATTTAATCACTTGGGACAAAAAAAAATATTCAATGGACTCAACATGCCTCTCAGCAGTTTCATTGATGTGTCTACTTTCCAAAATGGGGTCATTTGGGGGGGTTTGTACTGCCCTGCCATTTTAGCACCTCAAGAACTGAGATAGGCAGTCATAAAATAAAAGCTGTTGTAAATTCCAGAAAATGTACCCTAGTTTGTAGACGCTATAACTTTTGCGAAAACCAATAAATATACGCTTATTGCGATTTTTTTTACTAAAGACATGTGGCTGAATACATTTTGGCCTAAATGTTTGACTAAAATTTAGTTTATTCGATATTTTTTACTTTTTGTTATAAGAAAAATCATTTTTTGTCAAAATTTACGGTCTTTTTCCGTTTATATCGCAAAAAATAAAAATCACAGAGGCAATCAAATACCATCAAAAGAAAGCTCTATTTGTGGGAAGAAAGGACGCAAATTTTGTTTCGGTACAACATTGCATGACCGCGCAATTACCAGTTAAAGCAGCGCAGTGCCAAATTGTAAAAACACCTCTGGGCATTTAGCAGCATATTGGTCCGGGGCTTAAGTGGTTAATAGGCAGCAAAAAAAAAAAACAATGCCAGTGCATACAGGAGAAGCAAAGTTTGGGCAGAAGAAATGCTTAGCTCTTGGGCATTAATTAATTTCATTGTCCAGAATAAATTCACTAATGTTTAACAGCTTTTAGAAGCTGTTAGCAGCTTAGCAGCTTATAGCAGCTGTTAGTAGCTTCAAACCAGTGTTGAGCGGAATACGCCATATTCGATTTTGCGATATTTCACGAATATATAGAAGAATATTCCTGAAATATTCGTTAATATCGAATATTCGTGATATTTTATCAAAAAAAAAAATTTGCGAAATTTCGCTAATGCGAATGCGAAATTGATTGCGAAATTCTCGTCAACACGCGAAAACGGAGATCATTTCCTGGATTACTAAACTAATATGCACTAAACACTAACTCTACTTACACAAACTTATATGACTAAACTAAAGCTAATTTTTTTTTTTTTTTTATACACAAAACACAGAAGGGCAGAGAAAGTATTCGCGAATATTCGTAATACGAATATTCGCATTGCGAATATTCGGCAACATAAAAGGATCGCCTCAGCTACTCGGCCCAGGGTCTCTAATCATACCAGCAATGCTTTTAGACGTCGATGGAGATCACTAGGATGTGATCTGTTTTAAAAATAAATTTGAAAAAATATGAATATTCGCAATGCGAATATTCGTGAGCAACACTACTTCAAACGTTTTTTTCTGTCCAAACTCTGCTGCTCCTGAATGCACTAGCAGTGTTTTTATCTTCCTGCTTCTATCAGCCACGAAGGCTCGGTTCACACTATCGCCACATCCCTCGCACAGCAGGGGTCCGGTGTGTGCTGGTTCATCGTTTCATGTCCGATTTCAGCCTGAATTATGGGCTGAATTCGGACCTAAAATGCACCAAATACTGTACACGTTTTTCCAGCAATTGGCACCCGACCTGCTGCGGAGATATGTGAACCGGCTCAATAGAGAGCCAGTCATATTCTCCTGCTATGCGAATTGGATGCAGAGAAAACCCTCATCCAATTAATGAACCGAGCCTAAAAGCTTCTGCCACTAAACGCTGCTAAAGGCCTGTGTGTGCATTAACACATAGGCTAACATGGAGGGGCATTTAGAGGCAGGAAACAAAAAACATTGGACAACCCTAGAAGCAGTTGTAAAAACATCATGTTTGCCTTAATCTCCATGTACACTACAGCTTTTGGTGTTTTTTTTTGCCAAAGCTCCTAAACTCAACTCCATAAAAGCCTATGTGTCCATGTACACATAGGCTTTTAGGATAATTTAGGAGCTGCTGTGGTTAGGGAAGGTTCAACCTCCCCTAACATCTCTCTCCAGAATGTGGAGAATCACGTTTAGGATAGGAATGTTATGACCGTCAGCTGCAAAACGTGCAAAGTCGCTGCAAAATCCCGGTAAAATTGTGGCGTGATTTTGGCGAGTTTTGCATTTTCCTGCAGCCAGCGGTCAAAGTAGTTCAAATGTACATGAAACTTTACAAGCGTCAGGCATTTATTTCTGCAAAAACACTGCTGGCTTTTGGAGAGTTAATTAAACATCCTGTGTGCATGGGGCCTTAATGAGTCACCATCGGTGAAAACCAAAAGCAGTAATTGGATCTAGTGACATTGGTTGCTAAAGTCATCTATCTCTTCCATCAACTAAGCCTCCCTATTGGTCCTTTATTGTAATCGGCAGCCTTTCTGACCAGTAAGAAAACTTAGAAGGGGGCAAGGAGCAAGAGCCAAGCTTGACTTTTGTAGGAAAAGTCAAGATTTGCATACAACTTCTGCTGTGCTGCTTTCACTGCTTATTAACATTTCATCATATATTAAGACTTTGATAAATGTAAATATTAATTTGCTTTTCCTTTGGGTATATGATTATTTTTCCTGTATTTAACAGTAATTTAAAATAATGTTTACATTTAGTATGCTAATGATGTATGTTCTTCTGTCTTGGGATGATTTTCTAATATAAATATTTATTACTTCTTTTCAATAAATGTTTTAACGTACAATTACTTGAACTTTGAATAAATTGTATTCTAAATTGTTATCTTGGCTTCAATATCAATATATACTATATAAGAGGAATTTGAAATCTGTGACTTACCTGGGCCACTCTGTAATTACATAGGAGAGTTCCCAAATTCTGAAGGAGGGCTGGAGCATCTTTCTGTTTAGTAAAAAAAAATAATTGGAAAAAAAATGGATTGAATTTAACATTGTTCTATAAAAATAACACGTTTCATTGTGTATTAATTAAAGATACAGATTTGTATAGATTGTTCCCTTAATGCCTGCACATAAGGAATGTATGGTTAGAACCCTAAATATTAAAGGATAGCCAATTTTTATTCCTATAAATGTAACTTGTGTATATATTCAGTGTAATTTGTTTTCTAAAAGTCAAGTTGTGTAACTTGTCCTAACTCTTCCAAGAAAAATAGCTTCTTGCCAATATGTTTTTTTTTTTTTTTTTGTGCACACAAAAGGAACAATGAGTATTTATCTACAATGGGAGTCAGGAACTGGGAAATGGTTCTATGTAGTTTTTAATGCACTGTGTAATATGTCAGTGCTATGTAAACAAATACATACATATATTTTATAAAAAAATTGGCTACGTACCATCATCAAATATATACAATTTCCCCAGTAAAACATTGGGGTATATATTTTAAAGTAGTGAGTGTGAGATTTACCGAACATTCACTGCATGTGAATTTCCATGATGCATGCGGACTAAATTACAAAGATTGATTCACCTAATGTTTCGTAAATGACACATTCACTGTTTTATAAATACAACCAATTATCATTATAGATAGTTACACATTTTTAGGGGCATACAGGCCTGTGACTTTACACAACAAAATTGGAGAATGGAAACCTGTTTAGCCACAATTTAGTTTGCTATATCATTTAATTTATGTATATACAGTATACATATATATTACCTTTAGCAGCTGGATAAGGCAATCAAGTCTTGGTTTTGGAGCAGGCTGCGGCTGCTTTGGAACTGGCTGTGGCTGTTTTGGAACTGGCTGTGGCTGCTTTGGAACTGGCTCTGGCTGCTTTGGAACTGGCTGTGGTTGTTTAGGAACTGGCTCTGGTTGTTTAGGAACTGGCTCTGGTTGTTTAGGAACTGGCTGTGGCTCCTTGGGAACAGGTTTTGGTTCTGTTTCTGGAACCTTTGGTTCTGGCTTTGGTACAGATTCGGGTACCTTTGGCACAGGTACAGCTGGTTCATCTAGAAAAAAATGTATATTCAAATTTATTTCACACGATACAATATTTCTATAAATGTTTTGGTTAATCAAAATACTGGGGATATAGGCACACCTTTTTTATCCACCGGTAAAGTAAAGCAGGAGCTTAGAGACACCAACAGAAAGGCAAGAGCGATCTTCATGGTGGGTTTTTAATGACAAGCCTTGAACAGCAGAACCGAAAACCAGATATGTGCAAATGATCTCTCTGAAGTGGCTCAATTTATACCACAATGAGGTTAAAAGGACATTCCAAATGAGCCAAAATGTTCTTATCAAATTCCTTATCATTACAAACTCTGAAGATGTATAAACTCCACAATCTTAATATATGTGTTTTTCTTTCCATGTAGGTCAGAGATAAAAAAATGTCCTATATTTTGTAGAAAGGTTATATGAAACCCCATTAACGTACTTATGTCAAATCTTCAATTTGTCATTGAGTATATCAACACTGTTCCATTTTAGAAAACAGGTATACAATTGCATTTGTTCAGTGCCCACAAGATGGGGAAGATTTACTAAAATCAGAGGGCCAGATTCAGAAAGAATTAGATTCCCGCAGAGTATCAGAGATACTCTATGCCGCCGTACTTTACCTGGCTCTAGGAGGAATTCAGAGAGATTTTGCCCCGTAAGGTACGGCAGCGTAGTGTATTTCTCCCGGCGGAATCAAAATACGCGAATAGGGGGCGTGAGGCATTTAAATTAAGCGCGTCCCCGCGGCAATCGAACTGCGCATGCTCCGTTCAGAAATTTCCCGCCGTGCATTGCGCGAAATCACGTCGTTACGTCATTTTTTTTTTGAGTAGCGTCGTTTACGGACATTCCTATTGCCGGACGACTTACGCAAAAAATAAATTTAAAAGTCGATGCGGGAACGACGGCCATACTTAACATGGGCCACGTAACGTTAGACCAGCTAATAGCTGGTTCAACTTTACGTAGCGAAAAAATGAGGTACGCGATTGCGAACGACGCTCGTAACTTCGTGGATCGCCGTAAAAAGCTCATTTGCATACCCCGACGCTGAAAACGACGCAAACTCCACCCAGCGGCCGCAAAAAGATCGCAGCGTAGATCCGAAGGCGTACGAAGACGTAAGCCTGTCAGATCGAAGCCCAACGCCGCTGTATCATGATCGAAAAAGAAAAAATACTGCGCTATCTTAAAATACAAAAAGCCGCTAACACAGCAAGAGAGATCAAAAAATTGCTAATAGAAAATGTGTGGAAAAGTGTAGCGCTAATAATGACACAAATAATGATAATACAATAAAGATTAAATCATGCAACACCACATGTGAATTAATGGTATTCAAAAGTCCATAAATGTTTTGAATGAATCGGTGAGTCGGTTTCTTTGAGTAAAACAGATACACAAAATGCAGTGCATAAAGAAGTGAAAAATCCACCACCACTTATGACAAGGGGCTTACCGGACCGATTGGACCTAGACAGGCATATACCCACTAGGCCAATAAAGCTTTGTTAAAGTTGATATACTGAAGCGGGTACACCATACACGTCATGCGATTCGGTATCAATGAAGGCAAACCTCAGACAGATGATTCAAAAATACTTCCCAGCAAGCAGCAACTCTCAACAGATCACTCAGAGGGCAAATCAGTACTCCAACCGATAAGCATGAAAAAGAGAAGGCAAGGCGTACATAGCGTAATTCCGTAATAAAAATCGATATTTATTATAAAGAGAAAAACTCACATTTTGCAATGGTCAATAGAGATTATAGAAAAAGGGTAGCAGGAACAACAGTAGTCCATCCCGACATGTTTCGTTACAAAAAGAAGAACATCATCTGACATCATCATGATGTTCTTTTTGTAACGAAACATGTCGGGATGGACTACTGTTGTTCCTGCTACCCTTTTTCTATAAGCTCTATTGACCATTGCAAAATGTGAGTTTTTCTCTTTATAATAAATATCGATTTTTATTACGGAATTACGCTATGTACGCCTTGCCTTCTCTTTTTCATGCTTATCGGTTGGAGTACTGATTTGCCCTCTGAGTGATCTGTTGAGAGTTGCTGCTTGCTGGGAAGTATTTTTGAATCATCTGTCTGAGGTTTGCCTTCATTGATACCGAATCGCATGACGTGTATGGTGTACCCGCTTCAGTATATCAACTTTAACAAAGCTTTATTGGCCTAGTGGGTATATGCCTGTCTAGGTCCAATCGGTCCGGTAAGCCCCTTGTCATAAGCGGTGGTGGATTTTTCACTTCTTTATGCACTGCATTTTGTGTATCTGTTTTACTCAAAGAAACCGACTCACCGATTCATTCAAAACATTTATGGACTTTTGAATACCATTAATTCACATGTGGTGTTGCATGATTTAATCTTTATTGTATTATCATTATTTGTGTCATTATTAGCGCTACACTTTGCCGCCGTATCATGGTTTGAGGATTCAAACTAGTGATACGGCGCGCAAAATTTGAAATTACTCCTGTCTAACACCAGTTAGACAGGCGTAATCGCTCTCTGAATCTGGCCCAGAGAGTGCAAATTCAGGTGCTGCTGCTCTGCATGGAAACCAATTCAGGTTTTATTATCAAAGCTTAATTGAACAAACAAAGGTTAGGAACTCTGTGGGGTTGATTTACTAAAGGCAAATCTACTTTGCGCTGCAAGTGCACTGCAAGTACACTTGGAAGTGCAGTCATTGTAGATCTGAGGGTACATGCAAGAAAAAAAAAAAAAAACTGCATTTTAGCTTGCACAATTGCGACGCTGTAGCCAAACAAAATTAATGCCCCCCCCCACACAAATAGAGACTTATTTTGGTGGTATTTAATCGTTTTTACTTTTTTTTTTTTTAGCTATAAACCAAAAAAAACGTAAATTTTGAAAACTATTTTGAAAATAAATAAATAATTTTTACTTTTTGCTATAATAAATATCCCAAAAAATGTATTAAAAAAATCTAATTTCTTTAGCCGTATAGATAATATAGTTATTTGTATATTAACACTTTGTCTCCTTTGTCACAAACAATCATGGTTGTAAACCCTTTAAAACAACTTTATGCTACAAGTAAGCCTATATTAAGGCTTACCTGTAGCTACCCTGGATATCTCCTAAACCTGCATGGTTTAGGAGATATCCCCTGTCCCCTGCATGTGCCGATGTAATCGGCACATTCACGCTGAGGCAAACTGAGGTAAGTAATACATAATGAGCTAGTATGCTATGCATACTAGCTCATTTTGCCTTTGTTTTGCAGGGTTTTTTTTTTCTTTTTTTTTTTTATGTGAGTTTACTTCCTCTTTAGGTTAGTTTTAGGGATTAGTGTTATCATTAAGGATTGGGGTTATTTCACACTTGTGCAGAAAAGGTGTTTTTTTCTCACTTTCTGCAAAAGCACACAGAAAACAATATTTTTTTTTCACTACATTAAAATGCAGGGGGCGAGTATTGCTGTGCAGAAATCTGCAGTATGATAATTTTCTTGTTTAGGTAGGTAAACTAGACCATTGAGTGTTTGGTAAGCATAATAGTTTAAGCATTTGATCGGAGACTAAGGCCGCGTACACACGATCGGTTCGGTCTGATGAAACTGGTCTTAAGGCCAGTTTCATCGGACCAAACCGATCATGTGTACGGCCCATCGGACCGTCGTCCGTCGGACCAAAGTTTTAAAACTTGCTTTAAAATCTGACCGATGGACGCCTGACCATCGGGCCAAACCGATGGTTAGTACACAAAAGCATCGGGCCAAAAACCTGCGCATGCTCAGAATCAAGTTGACGCATGCTTGGAAGCATTGAACTTAGTTTTTTCAGCACGTCGTTGTGTTCTACGTCACCGCATTCTGGCCCAATCGGATTTTGAACCCATGGTGTGTACGCACATCAGACCATCAGGCCATCAGTCTGTGAACCGATGAAAACGGTCCGTCGGACCACTTTCATCGGTTTGGTCCGATCGTATGTACATGGCTTAAGGCATGTGATTGACCATGAATATTGCAGTATATTTTACTGAAACAAATGTGCTCACACCGTTCCTTTTTCCACAGCCCTAAGCATGCATGATTGGCCAAGCTACATGCACATGTGTGGGGAACAATCAATGTATTGCAAAATTAATTGGTGGTTGAATCATATCTGCATGTCTGATCAGAATCCAATGTCTTTAGTGCTTTGGGTCAATCTACTGTAGCTAATAACACATGTTTGTGTTATAATTATGTATGATAGTCTTTTAGTGTTTTTTAACCACTTAAGACCCGGACCAATACGCTGGCAAATGACCCAAGGGGTTTTTGCGATTCGGCACTGCGTCGCTTTAACAGACAATTGCGCGGTCGTGCGACGTGGCTCCCAAACAAAATTTGCGTCCTTTTTTTCCCACAAATAGAGCTTTCTTTTGGTGGTATTTGATCGCCTCTGCGATTTTTATTTTTTGCGCTATATACAAAAATAGAGCGACATTTTTGAAAAAAAATCAATATTTTTTACTTTTTGTTATAATAAAAAACCAATAAACTAAATTTTAGTCAAACATTTAGGCCAAAATTTATTTAGCCACATGTCTTTAGTAAAAAAAAAATCGCATTAAAAAAAATTAGCTACCTAGCGGGAAAAGCGACACTAATACAGCGATCAGAAAAATGATCGCTTAGTGATGCTGGCAATAGGGAGTGAAAGGGTTAACTAGGGCAGTGATCAAGGGGTTAAAACTTTATTGGGGGGGGTGGGGGGGCTACCCTGACACTAACACTGACTGACTGTCACACTGTCTGTCACACTGACACTAAATACAGTAATCATACATGTATGATTACTGCATCCAGTGACACTGTGACAGGGGGGAGGGGGGGCGATCGCGGGGGTTAAATGTGTTTGTGTCTGTGTGTAAGTGTGCTGTTGGTGCAGACTTACTTGTTGTGTTGTGATCTCTCCTCAGCGGCGCTTGAAACAAACGCCGAGGGAGAGATCACGTCGCTTCCTCCTTCCTGTGTTTATACAGGAGGAGGAAGTGACAGGGCGGGCGGGCGCGCGCATTGGCTGGGAGCGATCCGGAGGGGGCGGGTGAAAACGGATAGCCGCCCCCACTTGTCGGATCGCTCCTGCAGCCGCGCGGACCGCCGCATGTACGGGGGGGGGGGGGGTCCGATCGGACCCCCGATCCCCCCCAAGGCACCAACGTATATATACGTTGATGTGCCTGTCGGTGCCATTCTGCCGACGTAAATGTACATGCGGCGGTCCTTAAGTGGTTAATTTATGATTTAATGCATTTATGATGTACACTGTTGTTTTATGCATATTCATGTATACATATCATATATTGTACATAGCTTATAGTTACTACTGAAACTAATTATAACTTGATGTTTTGCTGAAATTCATTATTTAATTGCTGTGTAGTTAATGCTTGTTGTTTACGCTGCAACTTGAAGAGTATATTCAAACTAGAGTTGCTTTACAAGGATATGTTATTTTGCTTTCATCAAAGCAGAATGTGGCACTGTTTTTATGTTTGTTCATCTAATACTTGTTTTGCATTTGACCTTAAATTACTGGTATTATCTTAGTGGCTTATTTGAATTAAACAGGCTTGTTGGCATATAAGTACAGTACATACTTTTCATACTCTCAAAGCTCTTTACTAAAGTTTAATATGTTTAACTTCACTTTGCATTATTTCCATTATGTATTTTTTTTTCAGGAGATAACATGATATTAAGGAATATCTTGGGAAAATTGCAGATTAAACACAGACTATCCTCTTGAGAGGAAAATAGGAGTAATGCTACTAGATGGAAGATAATTGTTATCATGTTATTAAATAATAAAAAGCACAAAATTCCACTTTATTGTTTTTGTAAAAAATAAATAAACGTATCTATCTATCTATCTATCTATCTATCTATCTATCTATCTATCTATCTATCTATCTATCTATCTATCTATCTATCTATCTATCTACCTATCTACCTATTTATCTGTCTGTCATGGTTTTCTTAAAGCAAAATAACACTAACCCTAAGAAAGCAGAGCCATTTAAAACATCTTTGTTAGGAATTATTTGATATATTCAACTGAACTCTCATGCCCAAAAATATGATATTAAATGACGTCATGTCAGAAAAAGTGTGGAGAATGCATATATTGATCTTTTTCGTAGCTGTCTGCCTTGCTTCCCCATGACTAAACTCCAGTGGGGAAAGTGAAACATGTTGGGGCGTGGTCTGTCGGAGTCCAGGCTGAGGTTGCCACTCCATTCATCTTTGTAGGACACCATAGATGTGCTACTTTAAGAGGTCACCCTTCTTTCCTTGCCTAGCTGTCATGTTGACCCTCTAACTTGAGTACTGAATTTACGACTTAAATATACATGCAAATACAAACTTCTTATTTTTTTTTGTGTTTCCTGATCTGTATTTCTGTTCCAGATAAGGTACTCAGAAATGTGTAATCCTTTGGGTTAGTACAACAGCCAGACAACAAACATTCAACTTCAGCTTTTAGAAAATGTTATTTGTATTAATGTTTGGAGAACCTTGGTTTTAAATTGTATAATTCATTTTTTTGTATTAGATGGTTTACCAAAAAACACTATGGAGTTGAATTACTAAGACCCTTTTCACACTGGTGCCACCCATAGCTTTGGCGGTAAAATAGCAGTAAAAAGCCACTATTTTACCGTCAGATTTGCGGCGCATTTCGGCCACTAGCAGGGCATTTTTACCCCCCCGCTAGCAGCCGAGAGAGTTAATACCACCCGCAATGCACCGCTACAGCGGCATATTGCCGGCGGTACAGCAGCTATGCCCGTTGATTTCAATGGGTAGGAGCGCATTAGCTAATGCGCTCCAAAGAAGCTGCTGGCAGGACTTTTTCTGATGCCCTGCCAGCGCACTGCTCCAGTATGAAAGCCCTCAACATTGCAGGAGCTATTTTTAATGCTATAGCGCCTGCAAAACGCCCTCAGTGTGAAAGGGGTCTAAAACTGGAGAGTGCAAAACCTGGTGCAGCTTTGCATAAAAGCCAATCAGCTTCCAGGTTTGTTGTCAAAACGTAAATGAACAAGCTGAACTTAGAAGTTGATTAGCTATTGTGACAGAACCCACTGTCACTGTGTGTTTTGGAAGGGACTGGGGGCGTGCCCCCTACCGACAGACTATGGACCAGAAAGATACTGGAGACCTGGGACATGCTGGCATTGAGATAAAGTAATGTAATGTAATGCCCTTCTCCCCCCATGCCCCCCCTCGTTGCTGTGTCTAATTGTGTTAATTCATGTCACATAGACAATGGAGACTGGACTGCACACGTCTCTCCGCAGGGGGTGTGTATTGAGAGGCTGCCTGCTTACCATAATCTCATTAGGTATCTGTAGCCTGTTTCAATGTCCAAATGTTTAGTTCCCATTGATTGTTCTTTGTCCCTCTCCCCTCTTAGACAAGGCTAACTGTGTGTAAAACTGTATGTCTTGGATTTAATAAACAGTTTAAGCTCTGCATGTTTAACCCTCAACACCTGTGTGGATTGTCTCAAGATTGAGGGGTTAAGGGCTGGTTATGGCGAATCTGCAGGCTGCGGATGCGTTTGGAGGACAGGAGACACAGGTCTGGCGGATGTGCCCACCTGGGGTATCTGAGATCTGTCACAGCTATCATGTATAGCTGCACCCGATCTTGCACTCCCTAGTTTTAATAAATCAAATTCTATGTCTTGCAAATATTCTATAGACTTGAATTGGGTAATGACACTCTGAGTATTTTTATGTAGCAGTTTGGATATTTTCAGAAGCTGTCCGTATTCACTTCTGGTATTTTCAGTAAAGAAAACTTTTTGCAGCCCTGAGTCTATTGACAAATCGTGATGATGAAAAATAAGAAATTCAATCTTAAGTGCTCATTTACACTGTGACAAATATACAAGATGATAAGGAAGTTATCGTATGGAAATATTAGTAAAGTAAGATATAAGAAGTGAGTGTGATGGAGCTCCATAGGAATCATTAGTGAATCAGCAGTGAATCACTGATTAAATCAGAATGCACTGTTTTCTTTTTGATGTCTAAAGGAAATAATAATAATTGTAGTAATAAAGAGAATTAACAAAAAAAACAAAAACAATTAGGCCCTTTCTGCAGCTATAGCTATGAAAAACGTTAAAAACACTGTTTAAAGCTCAGTAATGCACTGTATGGACCTGCTCTGCACATACTCTGCTCTTTGTTCTTGGCATTGTGTCTAAAATCAGAGCCACTAGAGGGTGATCAACTGACAACTTTAGGATTTACTGCAGTTTAAGGATGAAGAAAGCAATAGGAATGACACACTGTGCTGAAGGAACACAGATTAGGTAAGGCGGAAAGGAAAGAATGTGATGTAACAGGACAAACTCTGCTGTTAGGGAGACACAAAAGAGTTACATTTCCAGGGATAGTAACTTATTTTATCTCCATGATATTCTCTCCTTCCCTTCATGGCAGCCTGTTAAGGTCAGGACTGGGAAGATTTTGTGACCCTTCTGTGAACCTTCCTTTCTAGCTGAGCCAAGGCATATAATCAAGGATGGAGTGTACATATTTAAATTACAGAAAGTGGCAGCCTCAAGGAAGAAAAAACGGCAATGCTGGAGGCATTGATAGTATAATTATTAATATGGAATGCAGGCATCACCCCTATACTAGTTTTTAGAGCCGACAGTTGGCTCTCTTGTATCAACAACTGATGCAGCTAAGCAGCCGCTTGATTGTTATTGCAAGCAGTGGGAGGGGAAGTCCCCCCCTACCACCACCTTCTGCTGCTCGCCTGGGCTCTCCCGTTCTACCGGGAGACCAGCCGACACATGCGCTTCTGGCTTTTATCGGGTCTCAGATATGGTAACCTGGAGACAACATCATGACATTATTTTCAGTTTACCCGGGAGCCAATGGCACCAGCTTTAAAAAATCAAAAGTATTCAAAAACCCTGACCTTAGTGTTTTGAATACTTTTAAGAGAAGGGGTTTGGGGTCTTATAGACCAAAGATCCCTCCATAAAGAGTACCTATCACTGCCTATCACTGCCACAAGGGATGTTTACATTGAAGTATTGCCACAATCATCAGAGCGAGAGCAATAATTCTACTGCAAGAACACCTCTTAACTCTTAGGCCACGTACACACGATCAAATCTATCTGCTGGAAATGGTCTGACAGACCGTTTCAGCGGACAGATTTGATCATGTGTACGGGCGAACAGACAGATTTTTCCAGCAGACAGATTTTAAAGCATGTTTTAAAATCTGTCTGCTGGGAATCCATATCTGCTCGCACATGCGTCGAATGGATTTGACGCATGCGCGGAAGTGTTTTACTTCCTCGTGCGGTGACGTGGCGGCATCAACATCACCGCCACGTCACCGCACTGTCTGCCGGCCGGGATTTTGGTTTGATCGTGTGTACAGCGATCAAACCAAAACAGCCCAGCAGACAAATCTGATCAAATCGGTCTGTCAGACTGATTTGAACAGATTTATTTGGTCGTGTGTATGCGGCCTAACAGGTAACCTTGAAATCTTTATTAAAGCTTCTCCTATGGTGATTTTTAAGTACTGTAGTTTGTTACCATTCCACGAGTGTGTGCAATTTTAAAGCAGGACATGTTAGGTATTTATTTACTCAGTGTAACATCATATTTCACATTATACAAACAAATTGGGCTAACTTTACTGTTTTGTTTCTTTTAAACTCATTAAAGTTGATTTTTGATTTTTTTGTGTGACGTAAAATATTTAAACAACCTTCATTTTATTCTCTAACGTCTTTGCTAATATGCTAACTAGATATGTGCATTACCGTTCGTACGAATGTTATTTTCATACGAAAATGTTCATTTTCGTACCCGCGGGATAATGTGTACATACGAAAACGGTAAAGCACCAAAATACGAAAACGACGGGATAACGGATGAGCCGCATAACGAATGACCGCAAATACGAACGAATGATCCGACGGGAAAAAACGACAAAACGAAAACGGCAAAATAACAAAAATGAAATCTGTATCAAGAGGTTTGCACTGTGTATTTTGTTTGAATCCGTTTTGTGTTCGTTTTCAGTTGTATGTTCATTGTTCAATGACATCTATAACAAAAGAATTTCATTATGTATATTGAATGAATTCCTTTTTCTGTTTTCTGTGTATTTAAAATACTGAAGGCAAATCTTTTGTTACAGGTGTCATATCAACATACGAAAATAACAAAAGAAACAGGTTAAAATGCAAATCTTTTGTTTATGTTTTTTTTGAATGACCAGAGAGTTAGGCTGGCCATACATGATACAATTTTCTGTGCAATTTTCTGTACAATTTTCTTTAGATTTACCTTCAACTATGTAGTGCAAGGGCCTGCCTGATTGCATACAATTGAAAGTGTTGTTTAGTTTGACCTCATATTATATGGTTTTTGGTAAATCTAAAAGAAAATTGTACAAGAAAATTGAACATGTATGGCCAGCCTCAGTGACTGAAAGCAGCTTCTCTTTTGTGCTGAGTAGTAGTGAGCACACTTGTACAGTAAAGCCTAAAACTTTTCTGTGGATTTTCACTTTTGAACCAAAAATGGTTTTCTGATGCAGTTTAAAAACAAACACATTTTCTGAGAACGATCGGAAAACGATCGTTTTTATGTTTGTTGTTAAAACAGTCTGACCAAGTGTATGGGGCTTAACAATAGTATTGATAAGCCCCATACACTTGGTCAGACTATTTTAACAACAAACATAAAAACAATTGTTTTCCGATCGTTCTCAGAAAATGTGTTTGTTTTTAAACTGCATCAGAAAACCCTTTTTGGGTTCAAAAGTCTGGCCAACTGATCTCCCTTCAGATGAAAATCCACAGAAAAGTTTATTAGGCTTTACTGTACAAGTGTACTCACTACTCTAGTACTCAGCACAAAAGAGAAGCTGCTTTCAGTCACTGAGGCTGGCCATACATGTTCAATTTTCTTGTACAATTTTCTTTTAGATTTACCAAAAACCATATATGAGGTCAAACTAAACAACACTTTCAATTGTATGCAATCAGGCAGGCCCTTGCACTACATAGTTGAAGGTAAATCTAAAGAAAATTGCACAGAAAATTGTATTATGTATGGCCAGCCTAACTCTCTGGCCATTCAAAAAAAACATAAACAAAAGATTTGCATTTGAACCCGTTTCTTTTGTTATTTTCGTATGTTGATATGACACCTGTAACAAAAGATTTGCCTTCAGTATTTTGAATACACAGAAAACAGAAAAAGGAATTCATTCAATATACATAATGAAATTCTTTTGTTATAGATGTCATTGAACAATGAACATACAACTGACACTAACAAAAGAAAAGCATTCAAGATACACAGAATGCAAATTGACGAAAATTCACGATAATTATTGTCTAACAAGAAACGAACATGAATTAAACAGAATAACGAATCATCCCGCATGTACGAAAATAAAACGGTAACGGAAATACGAAACGATCGGAATACGAAAAAATCGCGCCGTACGACAAACGAACGGGAACGAATGGGAAAGCGGGCATCTTACGAAAAACGAACGGAAACAAACAGACGGGGCCATGCGAAACGGAACAAAACGAAAAAAATTTCTGTGCACATGTCTAATGCTAACATATATATATATATATATATATATATATATATATATATACACATATATATATAATTTTTGGGGGTTCTAACTATGGTGTCCGTTTAATAAACTGTGAAGTTTTTTCACCGTTCAGTTCACAGCAATTCACGGCAGTTCTCAGGAGGAAAAATATCTCCTCTGCAGCCGGTTTAATAAACTGAGAACTTCAGTTCTCAGATGGTGGACAGAGGTGAAGTTTTTTCTCTGAAAACAGCCGAGATCTGTGTAAAAGTGGGTGGACTGCCTATAATCTCGTGAGATATTGTGAGATTATGGTGCAGCCGAGTTCAAAAAGTGAAACTAAAGTTTAAAAGAACATGTAATTAATGTTTTCAGACATGTGATAACATATATATATAAAACTACATATATATATATAAATATTGTATATATGTGTATGTATACATATATATATAAATACTGTATATATGTGTGTGTATATATATATATATATATATATATATATATATATAAATACTGTATATATGTGTGTGTATACATATATATATATATATATATATATATATATATAAATACTGTATATATATGTGTGTAAAGATATATATATATATATTGTATATATGTGTGTGTATACATATATATAAATACTGTATATATGTGTGTGTATACATATATATATATAAATACTGTATATATGTGTGTATACATACACACACATATATATATATATATATATATATATGTACATACATATATACCGTATTTATCAACCTATTGTGCGCACCCGCGTATAGCGCGCAATCCTACTCTGGACGTGAAATTCCTGTTTTTTTTTTTGTATTACTTGTATTTATTTTTGTATTACTTACAGTTTTGGTGTCTTGCCCGGCATCCATCGGCGGCCTTGTCCGGTCCGGCGTCCTCCCCGCTGCTCCCGCGCTGTCTCTGAGCCGATCCCTGCTTCCCATGCTGTTTGAACGCCGCCGCGGCCATATTCCGAGCGCAGTACACTCAGGCACGCTTGGCCACGCTCGGCTCCTCTCGCATAACCGCGAGGGGAGCCGAGCCTGGCCGACTGTACCTGAGTGTACTGCTCTCGGTATATGTCGGCGGCGGTGGCGGCGGCAGCGTTTAAACACAGCGCTGAAGCAGGGATTGGCGGCAAAGTTCAAACACAGCGTGGGAAGCGAGTATCGGCGTATATCGCACACCCACGGTTTTGCCCTGATTTTAAGGGCAAAAAAGTGCGTGGTATACACTGATAAATACGGTATATATGCGTGTGTGTGTGTATATATGTATATATATATATATATATATATATATATATATATATATATACACACACACGTGTTATATAGATACTGTATGTGTCTATATATATATATATATATATATATATATATACACACACATATATATATATATATATATATATACACAGTATCTATATACACACATGTATATTGTTGTTAATATTCATTTTTAACCCACTGGTGTTGATATTAGGCAGAAATAAGCCTTCTTCCTCTTATCACACCAGCTTCTCTCCCAGATTCTCCACCTCTGAGCTGGTGAATCTGGAAGGGAGATATTTCAGTGGAAGAGCTGTGAAATCTTCAGATCACGGTTTATTAAACTGGCCGTTTGTGACAAAACATCCACGTGCTGTGATGTGAAGTGAAGAATGTGTTCTCTGCTCCTTATCACAGTATATTAAACCGGCAATGCTCTGTGATAAGCTGTGATCAGCCGTGATCAGCCGTGATCTCGGCTTATCACGGTTTATTAAACGTACACCTAATTTTCTAGCAAAAAATACTGATTTTTGCCTAGTCTTCAAGTTGTTATAAAGGTTTCATAGATTCATAGTTATTAAGGCTGAATGAAGACGCTAGACCACCTAGTTCAACTAAGTGTAGGAGTGTGTATGTGAATATCCCTGTATGTTACTGAGATGCTCATCTAAGAGATTTTTAGATTGACACTTCCTGTTAACACCACTGATTGGGAAAAGGAGTTCCACATCCTTATGGCTCAAATTCGTATCAACTGTTATGGGTAAAATTCCTCTTTAACAATGGTATAATATACACACAGTGACATTACAGTGGCTTGAAGTTTCCATTTAACCGCTTCAATACTAGGCTTTTATACCACCTCCATACCGGGCCTATTCTGACACTTCTCTCCTACATGTAATAATCATCATTCTTTTGCTAGAAAATTACACAGTACCCCCAAACATTATATATGTTTTTTTAGCAGACACCCTAGGGAATAAAATGACGGTCATTCCAAAGTTTTATCTTGCACGGTATTTACGCAATTATTTTTCAAACGCTTTTTTTTGTAAAAAAAATTGTTTTATGAATTAAAAAAATAACAAAACACTAAAGTTAGCCCAATTTTTTTGTATTATGTGAAAGATTATGTTACACCGAGTAAATAGAGACCCAACATGTCACGCTTTAATTATGCGCACACTCATGGAATGGCGCCAAACTTCGGTACTTAAAAATCTCCATAGGCAACGCTTTATTTATTTTTTACAGGTTACAGTTTAGATTTACAGAGGAGATCTAGTGCTAGATTAGTTGCTGGCACTCTAACGCACGCGGCGATACCTCACATGTGTGGTTTAAACGGCGTTTACATATGTCGGCGGGACTTGCGTGTGCGTTCGCTTCTGCACGCGAGCTATCGGGGACAGGGGCGTTTTCATTTTTTTTTTATCTTTTATTATTTTTTTTTACTTATATTTTATTTATTTTTACACTTTTTTTCATTTTTTTTTTTCCACTTTTATTCCTATTACAAGGAATGTAAACATCCCTTGTAATAGGAAATGTGTGTGACAGGTCCTCTTTATGGAGAGATGTGGGGTCAATAAGACCTCACATCTCACCTCCAGGCTGGAAACCATGAGATCGGTGAAAAAAAAATCACCGATCTCATGAATGGTGACTTACAGCCGCAATCGCGGCTTTGTTTACATACGGGGACCCGGGCGTGACGTCATCAGATCGCGCCCGGGTCCTCCGACGGTCATAGAGATGACTGGTGACCATCTGGTCACCAGTCATCTCTATGCTTCCTGCCGCCGCCGACGATTCGTTCTCCGGGCCCCCGAAGGTACAGGTAAGCCCGGAGAAGCACCGGATGGCGACGGGAGGGGGGGGATGTCCCCTCCCGCGGCCTGTAAGAACGATCAAGCGGTGGAACCGCCGCTATGATCGTTCTTACTTTGTGCAGAATCGCCGGCTGAAGAGATGGATATCTGGATGATGCCTCTGGCTGCAGGCATCGTCCAGATATTCGCCTGCAATACCCAGGCCGTCAATTGACGGCCACTTAGGATGGTAAATCCCATCCCAGGCCGTCAATTGTCTATGGCTGGGTATTGAAGTGGTTAAGATAGTGATAGTTACTTGAGTCGGCGATCACATGGGTACCGTGAGTGGTAAATGTCTAATAAACACATCAAATTTTATGTGTTTTTAGTGGCAAAAAAACAGTGGGTCAGATTCACGTACATTGGCGCATATTTTGACCGGCGTAGCTCACCTCCTTTACGTTAGACCGGCGCAATGTAGAAGCGCAATCACCGTATCCTCGTAGTATTTGCGCAGAAATTAGCGCCGGTGTAACGTAAATTCCGAGGCGTAAGACGGAGTAATTCAAATTGGGAAGGACGTGGGCATGTTTCATTGAAATGGGCCGTGACCCCATGCAAATGAAGGGCCGGCCGGATCGCGCATGCGCACATGAAGCAGACCATGGTCAGCACCTCTGTGCGCATGCTCACAACTCGGGAACGGCGCAATCAGTGAAATTGGAAGTGGACCCGGGCAACTTAGTGAAATACGCAGACAGCATAAATAGACAGACACAAATGCCCTTCCTTTGCAAAAGTACATCCTTTTGTATCCCTTCCTATACAGCAAGGTGCTTTTGTTCTGTTGTGTGTTCGCGTTTGTTGCGTTGTGACTTGTCTTTGTGATATTTGTTGACTGTTTGATCTAGTGTTTTGTAGAATATATTTGATAGTGTTTTTTGGTGACTGGTTGTGAGACTTTTTGGTTGATAGATTTTGTTTGTTTGTTTTGTTGCTTGATTTTTCCTGCTTGTTTTTGTGTGTGATTTTTGGTGATTGTTTGGAAGAGAGTTGTTGTATGAGTATGACTGAGAGGAAGCGCAAGAGCAATTTTTCTTTGCGGGAGAAACAAATTATTGCCCGGGCCCTTACCCAATATGGCCGTTTCCTTCACGGCCCCAAGAGTGCCAACACCACCCCGGCCAGGAAGAAGGAGATTTTGCAGAACATTACCGACCAGGTAAATGCATTGGGGGGGGAGACCCGGACATGCGAGGGGATCATAAAGAAGATCAATGATCTCCGGTGTCTGGTCCGAAAGAAGCTGGCCAAATGGCAGCCCATGCCAGGGGCACTGGAGGGGGCCCACTATGCCCTGTTTGTCTGACAGCGGAGGAGCGTGCGGTGGCCCACACCTTTTATAGACAACAGGTGGAGGGCCTGCCTGGCTATGACTGCAGTCAGGATGCCGTGATGACAGGTAAGGTTTTTTTTCCTATCTGGTGTGTAGCATGTGTGGAGGGGGAGGGAATATGTGGCAAGTGTATGGATCCTCCAACCTGTGAATGTTTTGTGTCATCCACAGATGTGCAGGAGGGTGCAGGGCCATCTGGGCTGACTGCACCATCCCCGGGACACCAGCCTGATGAGGACCCCCAGACAAGGTCGGAGTCCTCAGGGGAGTTGGAGGAGGAGGAGTTGGAGGAGGAGGAGTTTGAGGAGGATGTCATGTCAGCCAGTGGATTGTTGTTTTTGGAGGAGTCTTCCCCTCTGGCTGGCAGCAGCCAGCCCTCCATAAGGGGTAGCCCCTCCCACTCCTTCCCCAACAGGGCTCCCCTCCCAAGGGCCTCCCCTTCTCCCCAGCCACAAGCATCAGCTGGAGGCAGGAAGTCGTCCCAGAAGACCAGGGGGGTGGCCGAGGTTCTGCCCACCAATCTCAGAAGGGACCAGGCCCTTCAGACCCACCATCTGGGACAGGTCAGCCAGACTTTGGTGTGGATGGAGGAGAGCCTGTCCTCCATAAAGGATACGCTTGGGGACCTGGACTGCCACTCCCTGGCTCTTACAAACTGCCTAAATGAACTGCAGACTACTACAGCAGACGTTGGGCAGGATGTGAGGGCCCTCACCCAGGCTATCCAGGCCAATAGGGCAACACGAAGTGCTGGCCTGACCAGAATTGCCGTGGCCTTGGAGGGCAGGCCGCCAGGTGGGCAGAGACCAGGGGCTGCTCCTCTTTCCCCGGATTACCCCTCCCCCCATGAGTCTCCCCTAAGGAGTCGGGGCCGTGGCCGTGGGCACCCCAGACGTGGGTCACGCCAGTGGCATTAATTTGGTTTCCCCTTTTTTTTTTTTTTCTGGACTTTTTTTTTTTTTTTTTTGATTTTTTTTTTTGTTGCTGGAAATTTTTTTTTTTTGCTGGACATTTTTTTTTGTGTTGTGAATGATGTTGGAATGTGGGGGTGACATTCCTGACGGAAAAGGGGTGTCACCCTCATTTTTGGTGGAGAAGGGTTTCCCTGGACCAGGGAGAAGTGATCCCCAGGTCCGTGTGAATGGTGTATGAATGTACAGTGACATAATTGGAGCCGTGGCGTGGCGTTGCTGCTCACAAGTCCTGCATGGTGGGCTTGTGCTAATACAATTTGATGAGGATGTGGGGTGTGTGTGCTAGGGACCACAGTGATGTGCATGCATGCATTCTCATTGTGCCATGATTAATGTGTGTGTTTAACGTGCAAAGATGCCTAATGTGAGCTGCTCTTCCCTCAGAAGACGGGGTAGCCTCGGTTAGGGGGCGATTGTCTGGTTCAGGGGTCAGGTCATCATGTATGTCAAACTGCATGCCCTTTCTCACTGTGAAGTTCTGCAGCATGCAACATGCACCGATGATCTGGCACACGAAGTTTGGGGAATACAACAGGGTCCCCCCAGACTTATCCAGGCATTGGAAACGTGACTTCAGGAGACCAAAGGTGCGCTCCACCACTGCACGTGTTTGGGCGTGGGCTTCATTGTATCTTTCCTCTCCTGGGGTTTGGGGGTTCCGGATAGGAGTCATGAGATGGGGTCCCAGTGCATATGCAGAGTCACCTGTAAGGGAAAAGACAGGAGGATGTTAGTCATGCATGTGCCCCTTGTGATGAGTGCATCATGGGGGGGGCAGTCATGCCTGCCACCCATGTCACTCACCAACCAGCCGGGTGTCCCCATACACGTTCTGTTCGAATTCCATTGGGATGGGGCTCTGATTGTATATGTAGCTGTTATGGCTGGATCCAGGGTGTTTGGCACGGACGTGCCATATGAGGCCTTGGGCATCGACTATCACCTGTACGTTGATGGAATGCCAATGCTTCCGATTGCGGTATATGTGCTCTGTCTCATGGGGGGGCTGGAGTGCCACATGTGTGCAATCAATGGCCCCCACGGTGTGTGGGAATCTGGCAATTCTGTAGAAATCTGTCATTGCCTTCAGCTGCAGGTCCTCAGTGGTTGGTTTGATGATTTGGTTGGCCATGCGTCTGAGGATTGCGGGGACAACCTGGTGCACACATCTGCTCATGGAGGATTGTGACATCCCAGCCACCACTCCACTTGATCTTTGAAAAGAGCCACTGGCAAGGAAATGGAGTGTTGCCATGACCTTGACCAGTGGCTGCACTGCATGTGAGTGGTGTGTTGGGCTGGTGATGTCCTCCTGCAAGGTTGTGGTTAATTCCAGGATGGCATGAGGGGTGAATCTGAAGATGTGATACACCTCAGAATCACTCATGCCAAAGAGGTCTATGCGTGTGCGGTATATCCTCTCCCGTGCCCTCCTCCGTGCCCTCCTCCTTCTTTGCTCATCTAAAGTCATTAGTATAGCTATGAGCAAGGATGCCCCTGGCATGTTGGCATACAGATTGTTGTGCAACAAGTGTGACTGCTCAGCTCCTCACTAACAGTGTTGCTTTAGCTGACATGTAGACGGATTGTCTAATTTTAGTCCACCTTTTATATGGTCTAATTTTAGACAGGACGTGCGCTGCACCAACGTTCTTTTTTAGATCCCCGTAACTCCCTCATTTGCATATTTGAATAGCAAATCAATGGTGTGTCTAGCGCAGTTTTGCGCGGACGGATACGCCGGTCTATCGAAATTACGCCGGTCCAAAAAAAGTAGATTTCATGCCTATCTCGTTTTGGGTATGCGGCGCATCGATACGCATGCGCAAATTTAGACTTACGCCGCGCATCTCCTGTAACGCCGGGGTAATGGCTCTGTGAATCTGGCCCAGGGTTTTTAGTGGTCTGTGAATCTAACATCTGATGTTCATAAATATGTCCCGTAAAATCTTTAAAAGGATGGGAAATGTGTATCTAAGCACTAAAAATACTCCTGGTTCAAAGGAAATAAAACTAGACTGACTAGCTGTTTCCATTTAGGACAGATGTCTTTCTGTGGAGCGCTACTTCTTTCTCAAAAAGGCATTGATATTTGGATTTTGGTTATCAATGTTCATGCGACTAAGCAACAATTATTTTCCAATAGTGGATCTATTTCAATAGAGTTTTGTGTTGTTCATGTTTTTTTATGTATGTTTGTGTTTTTGGACTTATTGTAGATTTGTGACATATAAAGGCATTTACTTGTGTTGTTGTGCCCCAGTATATGGTATAAGGGTAAAAAATAACGATTGATTCTGCCAAAAATGCCATGCATTCATATGTTCTGTGAACTTTGCAGTGTTATCTCTTCACAGTCTTATCTTTCTACCAGAGTCTATGAAAACAGAACTGTGATTAAGTGATTAAGTGTTGTCACCCTAGAACAGGAAGTGTGTAACTGGCAGAATCACTTTGTGACTATAAAAAGAAAGAATTCATTACATGTTTGTTCTTGAGTTTAGATATGCTTTAATTGATGGACATTTTTGTTCATCCATATTTCTGAGGAAACCAAGGACAGCCTTAAATTTCCATATTGCTCAACAAGTTAATCTCTTTGTTTAGTCTCAGTATTTATCCGAAATGTTTGCATTTCTTTGTCCATTTGTTGTATACAAATCTTTGCTTTTTGTATGCAGTCCATGATTTCAAACTTGCTAACAAAAAGATTTGGATTGCTATAGGTTACTGCACTTTGAAAACAACTATTGCATTTATCTGCCTAATTTAATAAGCTCACATATGACTCTCTTACAGGTCAGGGTAATGTCTATACTTCAAACAAAAGAGGAAATAAGTACAAATTCAAACACACAACATGTTTCTTTTTATTTGGTGAATATATAAACAAAAAATATTAAAACAAATGTGATTACACTCCGATGAATTGGCAAACTCAGGCAATCTTTTTCCTACAAGAGAATACAAATGGCATGTTATTGACCAATATTATCTAGTTGTAGACCCCATGTTTCTCTCACTACAGGAAGCTTTTCACTGCACTATTCATATAATATTTCATTACAACTTTACCATCCAGTGCGTTTAAAAAAATAAATAAAAATCTTGCCATATTTAAATAAGTAATATTCCTTGATTACATATTTTCAGAAGATAAGACAATTAGGTGCAGTCAACAGGATAAAACCACATTTATTGAGGATGGTTATGTCTCGAAACATTCTATGACTGAGCCCCGTTCTTTCAGATCACTTAGGTCCCTTTCACACTGACATGTTTTTCAAAAAAAGCACTGCTATACTGCCTGAAAAAATTGTGTACTGCAGGCTTAAATGTAAAAGCCCAAAGACTTTCACACTGAGGCCCCTTTTACGTTTATACGACTTGACTCACGATTTTGTACTGCAAAATCTTATGACAAGTCATTCTCCATGATTTTCAATGAACACCATTCATACTGGCACGACTTTAAATAGTGCCGAGTTCAAAGTAGTCCCTACACTACTTTGGTCCGATTTTGATGCCACTTACACAGGCACTCATTGAAATCGCGGCCGCGAATCGCGGTAAAATCGCGGCCGCGAATCGCAGGACAAAATCGTGGTAAAATTGTGCGACTTTGAAGTCGTACAAGTGTGAATGGAGCCTAAGCGGTGTGCTAGCAGGACCGCTCCAAAAGTCCTGCTAGCCGCATCTTTGGAGCGGTATAGGAGTGGGGTGTTTACCGCTCCTATACTGCTACTTCCCATTGAAATCAATGGGAAACAGCGGTAATACCACCCGGAATGTGCCTCTACAGAATATCGCAGTAAATAGGATGCTAAAAATCACGCCCCTATACCTTCACCGCACCTCCACTGCCCCGTGTGAAAGGGGCCTTATTCTACATGAGTATTTATTGCTACACAATTGCTGCTTTGACATATTTGTAAGTTATATGAACTAAAGGTTACATCTTTACATACAATTCTTCTGCGCCAATTAATAATCCAAAGTGTTACAAATACTTACATGTATTTCTTTTTTTTCTCTAGGCCACAGTGCGGGCTGGTCTGGTTTCTGCAAGCCCTAGGTCACTCTGAGAAAATTAAGATATAGTACTTTTTTATAGCAAATGTTGAAAATCAATAAACCGTATAGCTGTAATTCATCTATAAATGACCCTTACCAAAACACGATTCAAAATTTCACCTCCAAGACTCTAGATTAAAAAATAAAATAAAAACATAACATTTGCTTTATTCTTGTATATAAAAAGCAAACGTGTCTATATTTACTTTTGCACTGATGATGCCTAAATCCAAACTCATCTCCCAGATTTCTACTCATAATACTCACACCCAATTCAACCATGTATCACTGTAATGTAGTTATGCTGCTTATGCAGTATTGAATATGGATGAGGTTTATGCTGCACCCTGGACAATTGGAATTACCTTTACTTTCAGTCCTAGTGACATTGGCAATCAGGACAATAGGGACACAGATAGCAATAAAAAACCTGATGGTGTTGTTAACCTATCTATCTAAATAAAATAGTTATAGTAGAAGTGGTCTGACTCTACAGTTTTGTAGCATAGGGTATTTTAATATTTTCTGCAACACAAAGTATTTAAAAAAATTAAAATAAAATTACAAGCATATTTATCACTGTATGTGTGGCCTATCTGCAGTAATACATAACACCGATTTGATAGGATGGTTGTTATTTTCTCGTTAACACTGGGGACTAGTTTTTCTAGTTCCTAACATATGTGGGGAGGGACTGCAACAAATGACCAATTAAGAGTCGAGTCTAGATTTTTGATCAGTTTGGGGGACCCCAGCAAATAAAGGCAAATATGGTCAAAGATCCATTTAGTATAGGGGAGTTTTGTCCTTTGAGCAAGAGAGGAGATCCATTGCTTAATAGGTATCTAAAGTACTTCAGGGAAGCATCATGGTACTCCTGTAAATCTGACTAAGACAGAAATTTGGGAGTTAAAAATGTGGTGCTGCATACCAGGTCCACCAAGCAAAGGACCTAGGATCCCCATCCCAAGCTGGAAAAGGAGGTTTTTGACTATACACAATAGGGGTAATAATGGGGACATAAGGTTTCAGAGGTAGCCATTATTTTCAAACTGTGAAGGATCGGGGGCTAAGAAGAGTGATGAGCCGAATTGCAGAGTAGGTTTGTGATCAGGATTTGGCCACAGTTTCTAAGTTCTAGAAAAACTCAAAAAGGAGAGTCCCTGGTTGCATGTAGCAAGGTAAGTTGGGGAAGCTAAGCAGTCTGAAGTATTTCTTATTGTGGAGGACACCCAAAGCACCTCGCAGTTTTAGTGCATAAAGAAGGGATCATGCAATCCTCAGATGTTTATGAGCCTGGATAAATGTAAGGATGCAGCTCTGAAGGATTTACAGTGGAACTGGAGTTCTTTTTTTTTGGGGGGGGGGGGGCATAATCAAAGTAAGATCTTAGGCAGCACAGTAATTTTCACTGCGTTGATGTCGCCTGTCCAGGATAGGGAAGTACCAGTTCCTCAGGTGATAAGATCTAATTAAAGGGCAATCACTTGCACTGAAGAGGGAGGCATAATGTGGGTTGAGCCTAATACATAAATATTCCAGTGATCAAATCGCTCAGGCAATAAGGAAATTATGATTGAATATGAAATATGACCTTCAAAGGAAGGAAAACATTTAGAGATGGGGATTTGACCTGATATTTCTTATAGGAGTATTAAACCCAAAACCTAAAATATAATGTAGTGCAGCTTACCAATCATTAGATGTGGTAGCTGCATCTGTTTTGTTTGCTTAGGCTTTCTCCCTCTATTTTCACCTGGTGATCTGGTCGATTACATATCTTCTGTATTAGAGTGCCCCCCCCCCCTCCCGGATGAATGAGCAAAGGGTACTCTTTTAGACATTAGCATTGTGAGTCTGAGGGGAGTGTCAGATGGTAAAAAGGATTTAAATGCATAAATAAATAAAAGTTGGTAATTGTAGGCATCCCTGCTGGTGTTAAATGTTTTGTCTCATCTCTGTAACTGATACATTCTGTTGAGGAGGTTGTTCTTTTTTTAAACAGACTTACAGGTAGGATTCCCAGATGAAAACAGAAGACTATGATTGCAGCCATCAAATCTTATAAATAGTAAGCTGAAATATAGTAAATGTTTGCTTTTGGGTTTAATAGCACTTTAAGGCCTCAGAATTAAGCAAATTAGTCCAGAACACAGCAAAGATTGGAGTGGGCAATGTGGGGATTAGTAAGGGTTAGGAAAATGTATATTTTTTCAATTCATCTGCACATAAAAAGGTTCTCAAAAAAGTACACAATGTTGAAGATTCCTAGGTAAAAAGAAGTCCTGAGATTTAAATAACTCAAGAATATACTTGAAATATAGGTCATAGACCATCTTGCAACATATCAGACCATCCTACACAACCAGTGTACAAATATTCACTGTCTTTCCAGTATATTTTCTAGGTTATAACATACTGTACATGGCTGTAGTGACAATGACAATATTTATTTTTGACAGGTTTTTGGGACAGAGTTTTGGGTAAGCATGTGTTTTTCAATCTTTTGTAGAATTTCAGAATGATATTTTCTTGTGAAGACATTACTCTCTTGCTGTTATACAGTATTTTTTGAGTATTCAGTTTTTAAAGGGACTACATAGGGTAAGTATGACATTGTCATTTGAAATTGTAATGGTCATGAGAGGAGTTTGTACATTTTGACAATTACTGAGAAATATAAAAAGTCAGTGTCCAAATCAGATTGCCAGTACCCAAGTGGATTTCACATTTAATTAATGTACAATAGCTTTTATATCAATAATGAAATGATATGCCTTCTTACCAGTATGTCTGCAACTTTTGGCAGGATATCTTCCTAAAAAAGAGAGAGAAACCAATAAATACACCATGAAAAAAAATCAGTTCTGAGTAGAAACACATTATTATTATTTTTAATTATGAGTGAAACTCTAGTTAGAAAATTAATCAGTGCGGCATTTAATGTATGAGTTTCTGTTGAAAATATTATTTCTCAACATGTTTATTTTTTGAACTGTTATTACTTACTAGTACATCACATGCAACATCCTTGACATCTTCTATATGTTCAAGAATTTTCTACAAAAAAAGATAATAAAGTATATTTTTAATTGATCAGACATGATATACAGTATTCCTTGTTAGTGTTTATTAAATATGTGTCATATATTTATTTTAGATCACTTTTTTTATCTTAGTATACAGTAATCTTCTTCCAAGCTTCAAATATGCATATAAAATCATGCTAAAAATAATTAGCTAAAATGATTTAAACATTTAAACCACTTTTTCTTTAATACTTCTGCTTTATAGATTTGTTTTGTTATTACAAAGCATTGGTTATGCTCTAGGTATCTATATAAAATGCTAGAGATCTGTTATAGCAATATCTTGATTGGTTAAGGACATCTCATACACGAGAAGGTAAGGAAAATATAATGCATTCTTATTTTTGGGAACTTCAATTTTTGCAAACAATAGACTTATTTTGATGTAATGTTTATGGCAGATTTAGTAAGGAAAAAAAGTAATCTGTTAAATTGTCTTTTTTTTTATTTTTAATCAGCCCTAATGATCATTGGAAATCTGCATTTTACAGAGGTAACCAGTGTTTTACAGAGGAAGCTTGTGTTGGCAGAAATTAGACATGTGCATTAGTTTTCGTCCGAATGTTGGGTATTTTCGTTATTGGTTTAACAAACAAAAACAAACGTGCAGAATCCAAAATCCAAAAGATCTGACATAAAAAATGCTTTATTTTCGTTTTTGTTGCTACAACAGTTCTATATAGATAGAAGATTCGACATGACGCTGACAAAGGCAATCTGTGTCTATCGAATCTGTGGTCGAATGTGCCTAACCTTAACTCTATAAGTCCAATATTATTCTACAAAGAGAGGAAAGATTCGACATAGAGAGAAAAGATTCGACATTATAGAGACAGTGTTGGGTAGGCCATTCAACATGAACGATTAAGATCTGACGAAGCAGCAAAAAATATACAAACAATGAATCTGTCATTGAAGGCTTATGGTGTCTGTCGAAAGTTCTAAGAAGATTCGACAAGCAGCTAAATTATATCACGCCTTTGTACATTTCCGCTCAAATGCTCGGCCCATAGGCTATAGAAGAATTTGAATGTTGGTTGACTAGTAATAATTTATAAATATAATTATTACTAGTGTCATACAACATTAGAATTCTTCTATAGCTTGTAAGTGGAACATTCGACCAGAAATGTACAATTGCAGCGTCGTACAGTTTATCTGCTCCGTCAAATCATCTTAGAACATTGGACGAACACCATAAGTCTTCAATGATAGATTCGACCTTCATTAATTTGGATTTTTCGGACGAATGCATTTAACAAAAACAAAATAAATAAAAAAAAAATTCAGGAGTAACTAAATAAATGTATTTTTCAGACGAAAACTAAATTCCGAAACAAAATATTTCAGTGTGCACATGTCTAGCAGAAATAGGCTATACATTGCTTTCCATTTATTCTATGAAAAGTATAGCTACCATGCTAATCACGGACCAATAAATTCCAAGTAGCTTATAAGATCTGTTTGTACTGGTTGCATTCTTTTTTTGGGCAAGTAAACTAGAACTTTTCTCTAAATACAGCATTTTTTGTAGACTTATTTTCTTACCAGCACTGTAGCAACTTCAGGCAGCAATAAATCCTGGGGAAAAGTGTATCTGGTTACACTGGCATTTGACAATAAGGACATATATAGCACAATATTACTTTCATTATGAGAATCAGTTTGTCAAATGCATCTTTTAGATCAGGGGTCTTCAAACTTTTCAAACAAAGGGTCACTTTATTGTCCTTCAGACTTTAGGAGGGCCGGATTGTGGCCAACAGGGGCAGGAAATGTCACGGCCCAGCATCAGTGAGAATAAATATGGCCTTGGGTTTAGTGGTCAATAGGTGGAGAGGTATTCCCCTATTAGTAAGAGGAATAGTATCCCATCATTGGTATCAGTGGAATATATTGTGCCCCATTGTTAGTGTCAGTGGGAGGAATAGTGCCTCATATCAGTGGGAGGAATTGTGCCACAAGGGCTGGATAAAGGCTAGCAAAGGGCCACACTGGCCCTCATGCCGCAGTTTGGAGACCCCTGATTTAGATGAAGTTCCCCTTTATCAAGGAAAAGCAGGACACAATAGCCTGTGGTTTTACAATATGCTCACTACACACATCTTACAAAATGATTTGACACTGTTGTGCCATTGCATATTTTATATAGATGCTCCAAACACAAATCTTCATGCTTACCACTACATCTGTTACAACTGATGGAAGATGGTTCTAATAATAGAAAAAAAATAATAATAATAGAAAAAAAAATGTTTTATTTAATAACACCTGCATAGGTACTACTTCTGTCACTGTTATTATTATTATAATTGCAAAAAAACACATAATGTGAGATAGTCTGTTTAGTATCGAACATTTTAGGAGTATTTCATTTGAGTCAAAAGGTTTTTCTATTGTCCACATATCACGTTTTCTTTAAGAGCATACAGTATACTACAATACTCTACTGCTACAGTAATATACTACTAAAGTATACTACTATTTTTTATATTTATACAGGGAATGTTACTTTTGCAGCATTGAATTAATACGGTTATTTCAAATATTCTATCATGTGCAAGTGAAATGAAAAACAATTGTTAGCACGTGATTAGTTAATGGAAATAATACAAAAACAGCTAAAATGAACATACATTTTCTGAATCAGGCTGCCTCTACTCCTTTATCAAATCAATCTTTCTATGTATAACAGGACATGCAATGGAACTAATTTACTAACAAAACTGCTCATTGTGCAAAGAGCCTTTTTACTTTGCAAGGTATATGTTTACTAAGCTTAGTAAACATGGTGTGAAAGGAGGTGTGTTTCCCTTCAAATCAAGCACGTTCTTTTAACCACTTTAACCCTGGACCATTTGGCTGGCCGAAGACCAGAGCACTTTTTGCGATTCGGCACTGCGTCACTTTAACTGACAATTGCGTGGTCCTGTGATGTGGCTCCCAAACAAAATAGACGTCCTTTTTTCCCCACAAATAGAGATTTCTTTTAATGGTATTTGATCACCTCTGCAGTTTTTATTTTTAGCGCTATAAACAAAAATAGAGCGACCATTCTGAAAAAAAACAATATCCCCAAAATATATATATATATAAAAAAAGGTTTTCCTCAATTTAGGTCGATATGTATTCTTCTACATATTTTTGGTAAAAAAATCACAATAAGCATCTATTGATTGGTTTTCACAACAGTTATAGCGTCTACAAAATAGGGGATAGTTTTATGGCATCTTTATATTTTTTACTAGTAATGGCGGTGATCAGCGATTTTTATTGTTTTTATTGTGACTGTGACATTATGGCGGACACATCAGACACTTTTGGCGCTATTTTGAGACCATTCACATTTATACAGCGATCAGTGCTATAAAAATGCACTGATTATTGTGTAAATGTGACTGGCAGTGAAGGGGTTAACCACTAGGGGGCTAAGAACAGGTTAAGTGTGTGATTCTAACTGTTAGAGGGGCGTGGCTACAAGTGATATGTCACTGATCGTTGCTCCTGATGGGGGGGAACAGACGATCATTGACATGTCACTAGGAAGAATGGGAGATGTTGTGTTTACACTGAAATCTCCCCATTCTTCAGCTCCGTGACACAATCATGATCATGGAGCTTGTGGCATGCCGATGCGTGCACGCAACCACACGGCGGTAAATTTAAAGGAATGGACCTGTATGCCCATTAGCCTGTCTGTGCCATTCTGTCGACATATAAGTTTGTGCGGCGATCAGCAAGTGGTTAAAAAGCCTATTTTTTTAAACTACCCTTGTATATGATGTGAGGTTCAAAGTAAACACAGGTTTATCTTATTTACTAACATTGACTCTGAAAAGTGAACATTTACTATGCAAACTTTACAGCCTCAACTCTAATAGTAGATCGATCCCAGTAGAGTTACTCTCACTAAGATGTTTAGGGACAAAAAACATTCCTGATGAAAAAATAATGGGATTAAATGCAATGCAAAGTACTGGTGTACATTCTTATAGATCCTACCAAAACATCAGCAACGCAGGCTAGGATGTTATTCTAGATGAGAAGAAAAAAGGATTATTTTTTTATTATAACAAACATCACAGTAGACATGACACTCTAAAGTTCTTTCTTTTATTTGTATGACATCATATATCAAACTAAAGTTGGTTCTTTTTACCTTTCACAATAAAAAATAAAACACCATGCTCTAAACTGTATTACACCCTCTCCAGATAATCAAGACATTACAAGGAAAAACAAAATTTGACCATATAACTAGCGAATCCTAAAATCTAATTAAGGCTGGGTTCACACTATACTACACAACAGTAGTACGAATTTCATCCTACTTTGCTCTGTGACATCTGTTCTACATTGGTCCTACATTGGTCCTACAACCATCTGACTTTTATGAACAGGATACTACTTTGATCAGACTTTGTGATAGTCTAACTTGTTCTTTGACCAATCAAAACAATCCCAGAGTGAGATTAATTCTCAATGCTCAATGCCTTACACTTAATTTTCTTGTTTGTCTTAAGCCTCATACACATGACACAATTGTGGGCAGGGGATTGTCTGTTGAAAGACTGTTGTCTTAAAATCTTACCGTTAGTACGCTCCTTTTGACAATTGGTTTCCAACTTTCCGCCAACAAATGTTGGATGTCATGCTAGTAAGTTTTATTGAAATTTAAGCAGAATTCACAAAACTGTTTGTGAACTGAACCAGGACAGATTTGCTCATCCCAAATGAGGACTAGGTTAGTGTTAAGAATTAAGCAAAAAAAACAAAAACAAATATAATAGAAGCAAACAATAGGGATCAGGCAGTCTGCCAGATGTCAAGAAGGGTATATGGAGATACTTAACGTGGACCTTCAGTATTTTTTTTAACTTTCTATCTGTTAAATCTTCTGCCCTTGATGTTTTAACTTTGGATAGTAAAACATTTTTTTTTTTTTTGCCAGTAGATAACTTATACAGCCCACCTCTTGTTTCTTGTCTGGTAAAAAGCCTAGGCTTATAACATCATGCTGCACAGCTCTTTCTCTCAATCTCGTGAGAATTTGCCAGGAAGGGATGGTGATGAGTCATAAGAGGGCCAATGAGAGCTGCAGAGATGGAGGTGTGTGTCTGTGTAAATCCGGGAAGTGAACAGGCAGCAGCTTCAGCTGACCACAGTTAAAATGATTACAGCCAGACTTAGAGGAGGGAGATTTCTACAGCATATTTGGCAAGTACAGAATCACAGTATATATAAAATAATATACAAAGTGGTTGGAGGGAAGCTTAAGAATGGCAAACATGTTTTGATTACAAATCATGTGTCAGACTGCAGTTCCTCTTTAAGTTAGTGTTAGATCTGATGAAAGTATTTTGTCTTTAGGTATCTTGATGCTATGATTAGTATAATTAATTCCTGACAGCACCAAATTATGAAAGAAAATGCATATGTGAGAATTTGTTCAAACTGGAGCAGACAGAATATGGAGCAGCTGTGCATAGTAACTAATTGACAGAGAAGGAAGGGGAGGGAGGCACACCTAAGTGTAGAATTAATAACATAATTTATTGCTAAATGTAAAATGCACTTTCAAGAGGTAAGGAGAACACACACATTGTCATAAGATCATCATCCTCAAAGCCTCCCACTGTCCAAAACGCACAAGCCATCATTTAAAGTGCCTCTGATTAACCCCAAATAAAGTTCTGCCGTTCTAGTAGGTCTTTCCTGACATTTTCCTAGTCACATCCTACACCAAAAGCCATTGTCCATAGAGAGCTTCCAAAGCATCAGAGGGATCTCATTATTAAAAGGTATCAGTCAGGAGAAGGGTAGAAAATAATTTCCAAGGCATCATTTATACCATGGAACACAGTGAAGACAGTCATCATCAAGTGGAGAAAATATTGCACAGCAGTGACATTACCAAAAGCTAGATGTCCCTCCAAAATTGATGAAAGGACAAGAAGAAAACTTGTAAGGGAGGCTGCCAAGAGGCCTACAGCAACATTAAGAGATGCAGGAATATATGGCAAGTACTGGCTGTGTGGTAAATGTTACAACAATCCTCTGTATTCTTCATATTCATATTCTTCATATGTGCCTTTTCTTATGAAGAAAAACATCTAAGCCTGGCTAAATTTTGCAAAAACACATTTGAAGTCTCCCAAAAGCATGTGTGAAAATGTGTTATGGTCTGTTGAAACCAAGGTTGAATTTTTTGTCCATAATTCCAAAAGATATGTTTGGCAAAAAAAAAACACACTGCACATCACCAAAAAAAACATACCCACAGTGAAGCATGGTGGTGGCAGCATCATAATATGGGGATTTTCTTCTGCAGCTGGAACAGGGGCCTTAGTCATGGTAAAGGGAATTATGAACAGTTTAAAATACCAGTCAATATTGGCACAAAACCTTCAGGCTTCTGCTAGGAAATTGAACATGAAGAGGAACTTCATCTTTCAGCATGACAACGACCCAAAAGCATACATCCATATCAACAAAGGAATGCCTTCACCAGAAGAGGATTAAAGTTTTGGAATGGCCCAGCCAGAGCCCAGACCTGAATCCCATTGAAGACCTGTGGGGTGATCTGAAGAGGGCTGTGCAGAGGAAATGCCATCGCAATCTGACAGATTTGGAATGTTTTTGCAAAGAAGAGTGGGCAAAGATTGCCAAGTCAAAATGTGCCATGCCGATAGACTCATACTTAAAAAGACTGTGCTGTAATAAATAAAATAAAATAAAAAGGTGCTTCAACAAGTATTAGTTTAAGGGAGTGCACACTTATGCAACCATATTATTTTATTTTTTATTCCATTCACCTAAAAGATTTCAGTTTGTTGTTTAACTGAGTTGTACAGTTTATAGGTCAGCTTAATGGTGGAAAAAGTTCTGAAATGATTTATCTTTGCCTGATTTACATCACTGAAACATAAAACATTAACAGGGGTGCAGGGGGTGGGTAGACTGTTCATATCCACTATATATATATATATATATATATATATATATATATATATATATATATATATATTTATAGTGGATATGAACAGTCTACCCACCCCTGCACCCCTGTTAATATTTTATGTTTCAGTGATGTATTAGGGCTGTTACTGATCAAAATGTTTGTGTTAGATTAATCTTTTTTTTTTTTTTTATCGATTAATCGACTAATTTCGATTAATTATAACGCACATACAGATCCAACTACTTTTAGCTGATCTCCTTGCAGGCCGATTCCCAGTGCAGCTACCAACAACTGGAAAAATGGATAGCAGGATACAAAAAACACACAAAGGCAGCAGCGCTCGATGGGAATAGCATTAAAACTTTTATAGTCTTCAAGTTGGTAACCAAATAAATATTGCAGTGGAGATAAAATCGATGTAGCTACATAAACTGTAAAAATAGTGCGAGTAATACCAAATGGTACCAAAAGCAGTCATAAAAACATGTAGCTAAGTATGATACTGGTATAAAAATGTGTACAACGATACCACTGCTGAATCCAGATGAGGAGAGGTTAACATCAGTCCATCGGCATGTAGATGTCCCATGAAGGGAACTATCACAACTCCCAGTAGATGGCTGTAGAATCCTGGGTTGATAGAGGGAAGTGATAGAGGGAAGTGTAACAGGCCTTTGCGTGTGGCAGATAGTAAGGTCCCGCCGGCATGCAGATATGAAGGCACAGTAAAGGAGCCCTTCAGATGGACACGGCAAGCCCCACCGGTGTCCGTGACGTTACCGGATTTCCGACGAAACTCCCTGAAGGCCCAGAAGCTGGCGGAGAGGTGAGTACCAATTAAAATAATTTTAATTGATCAAAAAGATTTTGATCATTAAAAAAAATGAATTGATTCATTAAAAGTTAATTTGCACAGCCCTAATATATATATATATATATATATATATATATATATATATATATATATATATATATATATATATCTTTTCTCCTACTGCTGGGGAAGTCCCCTTATGTTGTGCACCAGTGTATTTTAACCTTCAATGGCATAGCAACTAATTGGCTTTTAGCTTCTGCTTGCTAAAATGATAGTGATCGGTTGCCATGAACAGCTGCTCCAGATTCTGAGTGCTCCAGTGTTAGGGTCCTTTCACATGGGAGGTCCGCCCGACGGACTCCACTTTTCTCAGTGATCCCCACCCTAAGCTGGCGAATGACAGATCCGTCTCTGCTCACTGTGCAGGGATGGACCTGTCAGAGCCCTGATCTCCTCTATGGGGAGATCGGATGAAAATGGGCAGGCGATCTGATCCTCTAGACCGATAGAAAATAGGATCATTATCAGTCTGAATTTCACACACAAGATCAGATATCGGCGGATGTCAGACATCCACCACTCCATAGAGGTAAATTTAGTATCCAATCAGATCTGCCTGAAAAACTGACAGGCGAACATGATCTAAAAGCCTGTGTGAAAGGGGCCTTAGTGAACTCCCCTCAGTATGTTTTAATGCTGATTAAGACGATAAGTACTAAGTACTATGATAAAATGAAAAAGACTAAAATGCTAAAGCTTTTATAAACTCCCTTCTTGCGGTTAGTTTAGTTATTATACAAAAAATGCAGTGTGTGATTTTTTGTTTTATGCAATATGTGTAATATTTGTATTTACCATAAAACCAAACAATATTTCAGCAACCTGGTCAGCAATTTGTTCACAATTTTTAAGTGTAGGCACCTAAAGAGAAAAGAAAACAAAAAATCATAAAGCTACAGTTATTATAATTTTATGGCTACAAAACTGATAAGGATATGACATATCACTCAATATCACTGTCATCGGGCCTGGATTTACTCCCTTTGCCCCCCCCCCCACACCATTACATAGGGGGCTTCTGAGCCCCCCCATGTGATAGAAATTAGGTAAAAAAAATACATTAACCCCCCGCCGCCAAATTCTATAGGTGAATACAGTACTTAGAACTCTGTCTGACTGTTTACATGTTGAATTTTAAAAGCAGCGGACTTCTGTCAGATTAGCAAACCTGTGAGATCAGCAGGCTTGCCTCTGCTTTTAAAATTCAACATGTAAACAGTCAGACGGAGTTCTAAGTACTGTATTTCACTACAGAACCTCAGTACTGCACAGGTGCGGCGCTTGTGCAGTACGGACCAAAACGGAGTCACCGAAAATAGCCGAAGATGTTGAGCTGAGAGTCAGCTGTACACGGCGTCTGCGCAATGACTATGACACATGCTGCACGCTCCCAATGCTAGTGCTACTCTGAAAGGGGCGGGGGTGATTTTAGCAATAAAATACACATCTTAGTGGGGCGTGTTAAAACAAATGGAGGGCGGGTTGGGTGGGTGGGTTTTGCAATGGGGTTAAGTCATAAGAATAATAAGAATAAATTGTGACAAGTATTGAAATTGGCCATCAACTACTCACATCATCTCTGTCCATCATTTTAAAATACCACCTCTTTTGTGAGTTAAATAGTTCATGCAAATCCGCCCATCAACATTGCAAAACCCACCCATCAATATTGCAAAACCCGCCCTCCATTTGTTTTAACACACCCCGCTAAGACGTGTACTTTATTGCTAAAATCACCCCCGCCCCTTGCAGAGTAGGACTAACATGGGGAGCGTGTGGCATGTGTCATAGTCAATGCGCAGGCACCATGTAGAGCTGACTTTCAGCTCTACATCTTCTGCTATTTTCAGCTGGTCCCGGTACAGGGGGTCCTTATCCGCCGGGGGACCTTTATTCAGCAGGACACCGGGACGACAGGATTTTTTCACCCCCCCTGTTGCCACAAGAAATAATGTATGCAGACTCAAAGAATATTTTAGTTTTTTTGAACAGTGGGCACAGCACCTGTCAGCTGGTTCAAGCAGTCATGTTAAACCAGCTGCTGATGCAGGCTGTGCCATTGGAAAAGGTTTCTTATCCCATCCAAAAGCTATTACTTCAATATGTATTGCAAATTGATATGTTTTAAGGATTATTTAATAATTTAATAGATAATGATATGCACATATTTGGAGATGGGAAACAGTGGTTTTGCAATATGTTCAATGTAAGGACATATTTTCCAAACGTCAACTGAGCACACAATAATCTGCATACAAAAGAGCACTGGCTGAGTCACAGGGGGTTGAAAAATTTGACGTAGTTGCTTGGCTGTCATGCTCATCTCAAAACTTTTTAACATTTAACTAAAAACGTTTTTTAAGATTTGCATAAAGTGGTGTGTGGGTTACTCATGGTCAGATTGTAACTGCTGTCTGTGTCCTCATTAGGAAGAGTTATTCTAATTATTCTTAACATTCACGTCACTGAAAATGAAACTGAAAATTAGGCGAGTTGTACCCAGAACAGGAACCTTGTTTCCAAGACAACTGTTTAAATCTGAGATCTGCCCACCCCACAAAAAATTGAAAGTCAGCAGCTACAAATACTGCAGCTGCTGACTTTTAATATTAGCACACTTACCTGTCCAGGGAGCCAGCTGTGATCTTCAGATCGGCTGTCGGGGGCAGCTGCCGACATTGTCTTTCGACTTCACAGCTGGTTCCCTATTGCGCATGCACGAAGAGCGCTGTGCTTTCTAATTGTCCCGGCTGCAGAGGAAGGAGGAGGGGTCTGAACTTCTGAGAAACAGGGCCGTGGCCTCATTTCCTGGAAGTGGGGAAGGGGAACTGTCAAAAACAGGTCCTGTTCCCCCCTCCACCACCAAAAGGGCCAAATGTGGCACCGAAGAGGGGGCGATCAAACAGAAGTTGTGGGTGGACTCCACTTTAGGGAGAAAGCTTTATTGCATGGGAAAGATATCCTCTCTCCTCTTGTTAAATCTACAAGACTATAAGTGACCAAGAGCAGTCAGAAAAATAAAATCAGAACAAGGGACATAATTTACAGTCAGTTGGATGTGTCCCCAGTGCTGATGTCTCTTCTGTTAGCTAAAATCCTCCTACAAAAATAATCTATTTTTACAAAGCTGAGCTATGCTTTCTACATTTGCATTTCCAAATATATTGTATCATGTTTTTTTTGTTATTTTTGATATAGGAAATTTTACCACTCTAATTCCAAGAAAACTGTCCAGAGTGCAGCCAACAGCTTCCTGAAAGAAAACACATCCAAATTTAGAACACAATGCAGAATTTGAAAATGCTAAATTATATTATTGTGGTTTGTGCATTTTTTTCCAAATATATATGACATTTATGAGTATGTGCTACTCATTATAAATAATGCTAATATAATACTCAGACACCAGTAGCCCACCTCTGCTTTATATTATACTTTCGTGTGATAGGTCATATTTACATGGAAGGCTACTTCCCTCGGCATTAAATCAGTAGATTCTGCTGTTTTAACCTGTCAGGTGAGCATTGTCCAATGCTGCCTGACAGGTGGCAGTGGAAAGGACATGTTTTACAAGTTTTCTATAAACTTTTACCAAGCGTCCAGGGCAAAAAGGAGTATTAAGCTACAAATAGGAAACAATAAGAGGAAGAAATTAAAAATAACTATTTCTATATCAGGCACCTGTTTGTCTCAATATCATTGCTTGCCCTGCTAATAAAATGTCATCAATTACCCTAACACCAGTCATATGAGGTACCTAACTATTTAGTTATTGAATTTTGTAGAGATGATGAAATCCTGACGTCTTTTTACATCCCAGTCTTAGTCCATAGGGTTCAATACTGAGCTGGCGCACCCTTTGCAGATATAACAGCTTCAACTTCTAAGAAGGTTGTCCACAAGGTTTATGAGTGTGTCTTTGAACATTTTTGACCCCTCTTCCAGAAGAGCATTTGTGAGATCAGGCACTGATGTGAACAGGAATGCCTGGCTTGCAGTCTCCGCTCTAATTCATCCCAAAGGTGTTCTATGAGGTTGAGGTCAAAACTATGGGGTTGAGGTCAAAACCCATTTGAGATCACTTCCCCTTTAAAAGAAGCAGTACCTAGCAGTCCCCGCTCAAATTAATCTCAAAGGTGTTCTATCGGGTTGAGGTCAGAACTGTACAGGCCAGTCAAGTTCCTCCAACCCAAACTTGCTCATCCATGTCTTTATGGAAATTGCTTTCTGCACTGGTGTGAAGTCATGTTTGAACAAGAAGGGGCCATCCCCAAACTGTTACCACAAAGTTGGGAGCATGAAATTGTCCAAAATGTATTGGCATGCTGACTACTTGAGAGTTCCCTTCACTGGAACTAAGGGGCCAAACCCAACACCTGAAAAACAACCCCACATATCATAATCCCCCCTCCACCAAATGATTTGGACCAGTGCATAAAGCAAGGTCCATAAAGATATGGATGCGTGATTTTGGGGTGGAGGAACTTGATTGGCCTACACAGTTCTGACCTCAACCTGTTAGAACACGTTTGGGATGAATTAGTGTGGAGACTGCAAGGTACTGCTTTAATGAAGCTTGAAAGATGCCCTTTGATTGTTTTCTACTTAAAGGGAAAGTGATGTCAAATGAAAAGTGAGGATGAGGAAGGATCCATAGGTGAGGAGTGGCTAGGTGTTAATGTGGTAGCTGGTGTTTTTAGTGGCTCAGTAGTGCTCTCACTAATCAGTGTCTGGGCTTATTATTACCTCCACTCAGCAGATCAGTTTTCCAGCTCAGTAAATCTCCCATTCAGCATTTTCCTGGCTAAGTAGTACCCCCCTGCTCAGTAGTATGCCTTCAGTGGCACATTATCCCCCCTCATCAGTAGTACACCCACCCCACTTAGTAGTACCCCTTTGCTCAGTAGTACCCAACCTGCCCTTCTCAATAGTACACTCCACTCAATAGTACATTCCCCACACCCCCCTCTGCTTAGTAGTACCCTCCACTCAGTAGTACACCCCCCCCCGCTCACTGTACATTTCCCATACTCCCCTTCTTACTCAATAGTGCCCCCATACTTAGCAGTACATTCCCCTCTGTAAGTAGTATCCTCCTCCCCATTAGATAGTAACACCCCTCGAACCTATTTTACACGTGATTGAGTGGTGGTAAAACCCAGTGGTTGGGTTACGTTTTTACCACCCCTTGACTACTCCACCTGTTGCTGCTGAGGCAGCAACTGGGGATGTACACATGCCACAGTCACAATGCTGTGCTAATTTGCAGGAATGTTTCCCCCTGTTGTGCACTAAAGTGAATGCAACTGCCCACAAGGTGGTTAAAACAAACAGTGAGGAGATATCAAATCACCTCCTCACTGCCTTTCTATTGCTGCCAGAAAAGCAATGTTGTTTAAATAGCAAAGCAAGTCTAAACAAGGCCATATATTTGTATAGGGGATTTAAAAAGCTGTATGATGAAAGCGAAACAGAGTATAATTTCTGTGCGCTCTGTGACCACCGAATCTACAAGTTCACCTTACCATCAATAACAGCTGATCACGTAAACAGAGTGGGTAATTGGCTATTTTTTCCTCACAGTTTTAGCATGAGGGGAAAAAAACTGGCCGATCACAGGCTTCTGTTAGAGGGACATTGGTCCCCCCAACAGCTAGAACCACTACTGTCACATCATTGTCCACCAATGCCACCTGCCAGTGCCCACTAGTGCCACTTACCAGTGCAAATCAGTGTTGTCTATCAGTGTCCACCAAAGCCACCTACCAGTGCCCATCAGTGCAACCTATCAATGCCCACCAGTGCCACCTATCAGTGCTGCCAATCGGTGACCATCAGTGCCTTATCATCAGTGCTGCCTAATCAGTGCCACCTATCAGTGTCCATCAGTGCCACCTATCAGTTCTACCTATCAGTGCCACCTATCAGTGCCCTTCAGTGCCACCTATCAGTGCCACCTATCAGTGCCCACAAGTGTTGCCTTATCAGTGCCTATCAGTGCAGGAGAACAATTACCTGTTTTCTAAATTGTATAACAAACTATTAAAAAACATTTTTTTTGGTCTTTTTTGTGTTTGTTTAGCAAAAAATAAAAACACCAGTAGTGATTAAATACCACCAAAAGAAAGCACTATTTGTGTAAAAAAGTTTATAAAAATGTCATATGGGTACAGTGTGGCATGGCTGCGCAATTGTCATTCAATTTTTCGACAACACTAAAAGCTGAAAATTGGTCTGGTTAGGAAGGGGGGTTTAAGTGCCCAGTAGGCAAGTGGTTAAGAATACAGGGCAGAATCTTGTTAAATAATTCCCCTGTGCCAACTGTTCATGCAGAACAGCTGGTTTATAGCACAGACTATTTCTATAAAGTCTATTTCTATAAAACTATTTATCAAAAACGGCATATACCTTTTTAGGCTAGTTGATCACCATCATGCACAAAATGGAAATAATGACTTCTAATAAGTAGTAAAGTAAGTTTCTCGAAAACCAAAACTTTTTTTTTTTTCATTTTGGATAGCATGGAACAGGGTTTAAGGAACCGGTTTTTGGCATCACATTTTTTTAGAGTTCCCTTAATTTCCTGTTCTAATAAAATAACAGCAACAGGTAAGAATACATTTTCCCAAAGTGATATAAATCCCTTCTTAGACATTTGTGACTGGAATAAGTGTCTGCATTGGAAGATTTACACTTTATTTTTGTTTTGGTGAGAACTCCAAACTTACATTTCTCCTTAATTTTCAGTCCCAGTGAAAGTGGTCACCTGGACAACTGAATGAATCTCCTGGGCAGCGTAACAGAGAGCAATGAAAACATGGCAGAGTATCTAATTCTTCACTAATCTATCCAAATCTAAAATAAAAAGTTTTGGCTTTAGACACACTTTAATATCCATTATATTTTCTATGACTTTGATAGAGGCTGATTTTATTTTATTGTTTAATGTACATAAAAATGGGTTATGTGGTTTATCAAAGACCAAATGAAAATAATTTCACTTTCAATTTTACTTTGAATGTTACATCCAATGTGGATAGAATATACACATTTGAAAAAAGTCAATTATTTACCAACAATGTGTTAACTTCATTTAGAAAATCCATAAACAGTTCCTGATTTTGTGTTGTCTAAAAATAAACAAAACAAATATAGTAAATGCAAACATGTACCCACTTTGCTATGTAAATATTTTTTCAAAAATTCCAACTAATAACAGCCATTTAAAATATAGCTTCAACCTATAAGAAGAAAGTTGAACAGATACAAATTATTATACAAAAAAAAAAACATGCTTTTCATTTTGTAAGGCAAATTGTATTAATATATAATACATGCTAACATTATGTATAGGGAGGTCAAAGGCATTTTTGTTTAGTTAGTTGTATGGTCTTATTATTAAAATTAACCATATGTTTAAATAACAACTTTTTGCTAGTTGCGCACATAAGGTTTACATGCCGTATACATGTAGGGGTTAATTGCTAAGATTGAAAGCATGATAGCCCATCTCTGTATCTTTAAAATGTAACTTATTAAGTAAATCATCACCATACCATAGAATATTGGTATTAGCTGATGGTTTTTGCAGTATTTTTTTTTAGAGTTGGTGTTGATCATTTTTGCCATTGTTGCATAATTCACATTTAGATTTCTGAGAATGGAAACCTGGGGACTTTACATTATGTTCTGACATTAATGGTCAATGTATTTTTATCTTTACCTTTGCAAGCTGATATTTGCACAAAAGATTTCCCAACTGCTGAAGAAATTGTGGTGCATCATTCTAGAACAAAAAATATATATATGATTTTCTTATGAATTTTTGAGACTACAATCAAAACAAATATATCTTGTGAAGAAGTAAATTTGTGCCATGTAAAGAAAGAAAAGGTAACTAACAAATACATTACAAAATAAAACATGATTCGATCAACTTTTAGGGGTCTGTTAATTCATTTGATCACTTTAGATTTATACAACTTTCAGATACCGGTAATATTCAATTAAAAAAAGTTTGCATCTTTGATGAAAGCATGAATAAATAAATTATACTTCTTTGAAAATGTCAGCTCTCTGATTTAAAATAAGGCACATCCTAGTTTTAGGTTAGATACTTTTAAAACTAGTTTAGACTGTACATTAAAAAAACTATTAAAAATAAATAAATTTAACTAAGTAAACTTATATTTGCGTAGTAATAAAGTTGTACTTACCTGAAAAAGCTGTATAAGGCAAGTATTTTGAACGGTAGCAGCTGACAAGTCTAAGACACAAAAAAAAAAATGAATGATTAATAAATGATTTAAGGACTGTATTTGTACCGTCTCCAAATGTCAAACATGCTCGATAATATGTGTTTTTAAAACACAACCCTTGGATTTTTATTTTTTTTAAAACAATTTGCATTCAGAAACAATAAAATTAAATGCTTAACAGTCTAACAATATATTTTATGTATTTAAAAGTTAAATGTTTTTAAATTTTGATTATTTTACATTTACCAAGACTACTGGTAAAAGTCACTAGCAAAAAAGCCACAGCAAACTTCATCGTAAAACTGTATTGCTTGTATAGTGTCACACAATTAGAATGCTAATAAAAGCTTATTTGAGTAAAATGTCTTAATAGGTCTATTTATAATGGGATTGAGTGTTTTCGATTTTGCAGTCGTTTACAGAGCTTCCAGGACTGAATAAAGGGTTATCTTCTTCCCAATCTTTAAAGTTTACCTTCTTTTATTTATATAGTATTTGTGAACGCTAAAACCCTATTATTTACTAGGTGCAAGATGAATAAAGGATATATGTTTACATCTCATTGTTTAATGTTCCTTCATATTTCACCTTCCAGGTTTAGTTGGTTTTGTCATGGATATGAGTACAACAGGTTATAGTTATAAGAAGGTTGTGGAGTATGTACACATTTTAATAGAATTGTATACTGAAAAGGGTCACCTTGTATTTCTCAGTGTAAACTTGTTGTCAACCCTTAATGAAAGTTGACTGAAAACATTTTTTTTACATAAGCGTTCCCTCTTGGTATTCTAATTTATACTCTGGCAATTAAACATTTCTAAACTAAACTCTAGCTGACTGCAGGTTCTAGTCCCATTCGTGGGTGTGATGTCATACGTCCACTCCTATAATCTACCATAGTCCTACATGAACTGTTTTCAGCCAAAGTGCTTGATTAGCTGGTTAGTCAGAGTCAGCTAATCAGGCGCTCTTCCTAAACACAATTATTGAATTATGATAGCAGATACATGACTTTTGAGCAAAAGCTAAATATTTTTTTCCTTCATTTCACAAAAGAGTAATGGCAGAAAAAAAGACTAAGTCCTCTTTCACACTTATACGACTTTGGACTGCAAAATCGTATGACAAGTCATTCTCCATTATTTTCAATGACTACCATTCATACTGGCACGACTTTAAGTAGTGCCGACATCAAAGTAGTCCTTGGACTACTCTGGTCCGATTTTGATGCCACTTACACAGGCATTCATTGAAATCGCGGCCACGACTTTGCAGTCGTACAAGTGTGAAAGGTGTCTAAGCAGTCCATCAAGTCTTTCCTTTTGTTTCAATCCATATGTTTTTTTTTAAACTATTTTTGTGTGAGTATAGATCTATGATTGTTTCAAGCATGTATGAATCCATTTACCGCTGACTGACTCACTACATCTGCTGGAAATCTATTCCAATACGTTCTAAGTTTTTTTTTTTTTTTTCTTCTGTTCTTTTGAGGTCATGAGCTTCATATTTAAATGAATCCTGAGCCTTATTCACTCCCTTGGTGTATTTAAAGCTGGCACAGTACCAAAGATGAATTCTGCTGGGCCTGCATCCCTTTAGATGTGTTGCTATTGAAATGTATCTCACAAAAAATTTAAAAAAATTTGCAGGGGAGGCCTGAAATCTGATTAGTATTAGGCCGCGTACACACGACCGGTTTTCTCGGCAGAATCCATCAAGAAACTTGATGGGAAACGTATTCTACCGAGAAAACCGGTCGTGTGTACACTTTTCCCTGAGAAAACTGTTGAGAAACTCGTCGAGCCAAAAAGAGAGCATGTCTTCTCTTTCCTCGACGGGAATGGGAAAATTTGGCTCGACGAGTTCCTCGACAGCTGAACAGGGAACTCGACAGGGAAAACGATGTGTTTCGCCCGTCGAGTTCCTCGGTTGTGTGTACGCGGCCTTAGATTTGTGCACTGCCGAAAAATACATATATATATATATATATATACAGTGCGGAAAATAAGTATTTGAACACCCTGCTATTTTGCAAGTTCTCCCACTTGGAAATCATGGAGGGGTCTGAAATTGTTATCGTAGGTGCATGTCCACTGTGAGAGACATAATCCAAAAAAAAAATTCCAGAAATCACAATTTATGAATTTTTTAAACTATTTATTTGTATGATACAGCTGCAAAGAAGTATTTGAACACCTGAGAAAATCAATGATAATATTTGGTACAGTAGCCTTTGTTTGCAATTACAGAGGTCAAACGTTTCTTGTAGTTTTTCACCAGGTTTGCACACACTGGAGGAGGGATTTTGGCCCACTCCTCCACACAGATCTTCTCTAGATCAGTCAGGTTTCTGGGCTGTCGCTGAGAAACACGGAGTTTGAGCTCCCTCCAAAGATTCTCTATTGGGTTTAGGTCTGGAGACTGGCTAGGCCACGCCAGAACCTTGATATGCTTCTTACAGAGCCACTCCTTGGTTATCCTGGCTGTGTGCTTCGGGTCATTGTCATGTTGGAAGACCCAGCCTCGACCCATCTTCAAAGCTCTAACTGAGGGAAGGAGGTTGTTGCCCAAAATCTCGCAATACATGGCCCCGGTCATCCTCTCCTTAATACAGTGCAGTCACCCTGTCCCATGTGCAGAAAAACACCCCCAAAGCATGATGCTACCACCCCCATGCTTCACAGTAGGGATGGTGTTCTTGGGATGGTACTCATCATTCTTCTTCCTCCAAACACGGTTAGTGGAATTATGACCAAAAAGTTCTACTTTGGTCTCATCTGACCACATGACTTTCTCCCATGACTCCTCTGGATCATCCAAATGGTCATTGGCAAACTTAAGACGGGCCTTGACATGTGCTGGTTTAAGCAGGGGAACCTTCTGTGCCATGCATGATTTCAAACCATGACGTCTTAGTGTATTACAAACAGTAACCTTAGAAACGGTGGTCCCAGCTCTTTTCAGGTCATTGACCAGCTCCTTCCGTGTAGTCCTGGGCTGATTTCTCACCTTTCTTAGGATCACTAAGACCCCACGAGGTGAGATTTTGCATGGAGCCCCAGTCCGAGGGAGATTGACAGTCATGTTTAGCTTCTTCCATTTTCTAATGATTGCTCCAACAGTGGACCTTTTTTCACCAAGCTGCTTGGCAATTTCCCCGTAGCCCTTTCCAGCCTTGTGGAGGTGTACAATTTTGTCTCTAGTGTCTTTGGACAGCTCTTTGGTCTTGGCCATGTTAGTAGTTGGATTCTTACTGATTGTATGGGGTGGACAGGTGTCTTTATGCAGCTAATGACCTCAAACAGGTGCATCTAATTTAGGATAATAAATGGAGTGGAGGTGGACATTTTAAAGGCAGACTAACAGGTCTTTGAGGGTCAGAATTCTAGCTGATAGACAGGTGTTCACATACTTCTTTGCAGCTGTATCATACAAATAAATAGTTAAAAAATCATAAATTGTGATTTCTGGAATTTTTTTTTTTGGATCATGTCTCTCACAGTGGACATGCACCTACGATGACAATTTCAGACCCCTCCATGATTTCCAAGTGGGAGAACTTGCAAAATAGCAGGGTGTTCAAATACTTATTTTCCGCACTGTATATATTTTTTTTAATTCCATTCTTTTTTTTTTTAGAAATTCATACAATTCTGAATTTGCAAATTAAAAAAATTCAGAATTCGGAAATTCGGAATAGAAAATTCAGAAATTCTAAAATTTGGAAATAAGAAAATCCAATTTTTCAAACTTTCCATTTTCAAATTTTAGATCTACGAATTTTGGGGTTTCGATTTTTTTTTGAAAATCAGAAAAAAATTAAAGAAAATCAATAAAATTAGAATAATAACTGACTAATAACTATTAAATTACAGGTATTGGAATTTCCTTTCAAATTTGGCTGTTAGTGAATGTAACGAATACAAATTTATCTGAGGTTACGAATTATCCAAAATAAAGAATGGAAAATCTAAACCAATGGAATGGAACAAATTAATAATAAATAATAATAATAAAATGTTTTATTATTATTACTCATTATTATTAGATTGTTACGTTCCATTAGTTATTTTAGATAATTCGTAACTTTTTTTATTAATTCTTTATTTTATATCATTTTTTTTCCTCTTCTCAATAGTTCATACAGAAATAGATAAAGGATTATACACACAAACAATTCTATTCCATGTACAAGTTAATTTAAATTATACATTTTCTTCTCGGAATTTACCACCACTTAGTCCCTATATATAGTATAATGCCCTACTGTTGTAATTACCCCCTCCCCCTACGCCCGGCTTGACCCCCATTAATCCACGCACCCTCCCCAGGTCTCGACAACACCAGCCATCTATACAAAAAATAAGAAAAAAATCCCCCCCTACTGCTGTGTGTCTCTCCCTCTCCTCCACCAACCCTCCACATCTCAGGGATTCTGTTCTCTATATTCATGCATGGGGCCCATACCTGTCTGTATTTCTCCTCTTTTTCTCTCATTCCCATAGTCAAATTTTCCATCTGCTGTATTTCCGTTACCCTGCCCAGCCATTGCTGCCTTGTCGGGGGAGCCGTGCTCTTCCAGAGAATTGGAATACAGGCTTTTGTAGATGCCTAAGCAGTGAGTTTTTATACTTTACCGTGGACATTGGAAAGTCATTTAGTAGGAATGCTGCCGGGTTGTCTCCTAGAGTCACCTTGGTGATTTATTTTATAGTGTCAGCAACCATTTTCCAAAATTCTTTCAGTTTGAAGCATTCCCATAATAAGTGTATCATGGTGCCTTCCGCCTCCCCACATCGCCAACACTGATCTGATACTTGTGGAAATATCCGCTTTAACGCTACAGGGGTTCTATACCATCTAGTTAGAATTTTATACCCTCCCTCTTGGTATCTGGTAGCTAGTGAAGCCTTGTGTGTAAACCTGAAAATTTAAGTTTTTTGAGTCTCCGAGAATGTAATCCCCAAGTCTCTTTCCCATGCCTGGATGAATGTTAATTCTTGTGGGGCTTCTGACTCCACTAGCAGACTATACATGCATGACAGACCATGGGGCTGATTTACCAAGCCTGTGCGCCATGACTCATGGTGCACAAGCAGGAGTAAAACCGTTTTTGACATTTACAAAAGAGATACACTGCCAGTGCAGTGTATTTCTTCATTTACTAAACTGCCTAATGCGCCCAGGAGAGGGCACACAGCACGCCAGTACAGAGCTGGCGTACGGCATTTAGTAATGTAAATATCGGGGATTTGGGCGGGAGTTTATGAGGGGAGGGAGGGGGGTGATGCAGGGGAAGTGTAGTGACATGTGTTTGAACGTGTGTGGTGGGCCGAATTGAAAGCGAAAGTGACTTTTGAGAAGCGATCCCCGTGCGCTTGCAAAGTACGCCAGAACCTCGGAAGGTTCATTTGCATACTGGGCATGCACAGAGGGAGAATTCAGGGAATACCGTGCGCCGCGTCAGTACGCCGAGAAATTCTTGGTAAATACCAAGCGGCGTAGCAGTATTTGCACTGCGTGAAGCGGCACACGGCAATCTCCGAGCTGTTCTCGGGCTGCGCTGACACTGAAGGGGAAGTCTGCGCCAAATTTCAAATTTGAAACCGGCGTGGGTTCCCCCAGGGGTATAATAGGCTCTTCGGCTTTGGTCCGGAACGTGAGGGGTTAACCCACGCCAAAAACGGCGTGGGGTTCCCCCCCAGATCCGTACCAAGCCTTTTCCCTGGCACGCAGTCTGGCCGGACAGGAATGGGGGTGGGGACGAGCGAGCGCCCCCCCCTCCTGAGCCGTACTAGACCACATGCCCTCGACATGGGGGAGTGTGCGCTTTGGGGGAGGGGGGCACTGCCCCCCCACCCCAAAGCACTCTTGTCCCCATGTCGATAGGGACAAGAGCCTCTTCCCGACAACCCTGGCCATTGGTTGTCGGGGTATGCGGGCAGGAGCCAATCAGAATTTGGGAGCCCCTTTAATAAGGCGGCCCCCAGATTCCGGCCCCCCACCCTATGTGAATGAGTATGGGGTACATGGTACCCCTACCCATTCACCTGGTGGAAAAAGTGTAAACACAAATAAACCACACAAGAAAAAAATAATTTATTAGTCAGCTCCGGGGGGTCTTCCGCCAACCCACCCCGGTCTTCGCCGCCGCAGTCTTCCGCCGCCGCAGTCTTCCGCCGCCGCCCCCTTCACCACGAAGCTCCGTGCTTGTGGGGGAGGGCAGCGGGCTTCGAAGTTTTCGGCCAGGGTGAGGGTCGCACATCCCACCCCGGTCTTCTAGTCATCTTCCGTCATGGCCCCCTTCACCATGAAGCTTCGTGCCTATGGGGGAGGGCCGCGGGCTTCGTAGTTTTCTGCCGGGGGGGCTCTCGATAGCCTCTTCTGCCTGGCTCTTCCGCGGGGGCCAGGGCTTCTCGTCGCTGTGTCGCCGTCTTCCGCCGCCGCCCCCTTCACCACGAAGCTCCCGTGCTTGTGTGGGAGGGCAGCGGGCTTCGAAGTTTTCGGCCGGGGTGAGGGTCGCACATCCTTCTCGTCGCTGTCTTCCGCCATGGGGTGACACTTGCGGGCTTCTTCGGCGACCTCCGCTTCTGCCTGGCTCCGCCGCTGGGGCCAGGGCTTCTTCTTCCATTCGATGTTGACACGGCGAGGTCCGGCGCTGAAATGCCGACAGATCGACGGGCACCGACTTATATTGGCATTGGGCGTGGGCGTGGTTATGCCACCATGTGACCTTAACCCATGTGACATCACAGGGCATGATGGGAATGTGATGTCACATGGGTTAAGGTCACATGGTGGCATAACCACGCCCACGCCCTATGCCAATATAAGTCCGTGCCCACCGCTCTGTCGGCATTTCAGCGCCGGACGTCGCCGTGTCAACATCGAATGGAAGAAGAAGCCCTGGCCCCAGCGGCGGAGCCAGGCAGAAGCGGAGGTCGCCGAAGAAGCCCGGGAGTGGCACCCCGCGGTGGAAGACAGCGACGAGAAGCCCGCCGCCCTCCCCCATAAGCAGGAAGCTTCATGGTGAAGGGGGCAGCGGCGAAAATTACTAGAAGACCGGGGTGGGATGTGCGACCCTCACCCTGGCCGAAAACTTCAAAGCCCGCTGCCCTCCCACACAAGCACGGGAGCTTCGTGGTGAAGGGGGCGGCGGCGGAAGACGGCGACACAGCGACGAGAAGCACGCAACGTCGAAGTCCGGGATGGGATGTGCGACCCTCATCCCGCCAGAAAGCGTCGAAGGGGGCGGCGGCAGAAGACGGCGACACAGCGACAAGAAGGCCTGGCCCCCGCGGAGGAGCCAGGCAGAAGCCGACGAAGCCCGGAGAGTGGCGCCCTCTGGTGGAAGACAGCGAAAGAAGCCCTGGCCTCAGGAGAAGCCAGGCAGAAGCGGAGAAGCCCGAGGGGGAGCGACACCCCCGTTGTTCTCCGCTGTTTTCGGCAGGGACCCCCGGATGTGAAAGAGCTTAATTTTGGGGTGGGGGCTTGGCCGAACATGGCAGGGAGCATCGGTGGGTGTTTCCCCCCCGGCAGAAAACGGCTAGAAGACCGAGGAGTGGCGACGCCCCCGTTGTTCTCCGCCATTTTCCGCCGGCCCCCCTCGGATGTGAAAGAGCTTAATTTGGGGTGGGGGCCTGGCCGAACATGGCGGAGAGCATCGGTTGGTGTCTCTCCCCCCGGTGGAAGGCGGCGGCGAAGACCGGGGGGGGGTAGGTGTACCCCCCGGCGGAAGACAGCCATGAGCCCGCGGGAGGCAGGAGCCCCCCGCAGAAGGCGGCGATGAAGACCGAGGAGGGGCTCCGCCCCCCGTTGTTCTCCGCCGTTTTCGTCTGGCCCCCCCGGATGTAAAAGAGCTTAATTTGGGGTGGGGGCCTGGCCGAACATGGCGGAGAGCATCGGTGGGTGTTGTCTCCCCCCCCGGCGGAAGGTGGCGGCGAAGACCGGTGCGGGGCTGGAGCCCCCCTGGCAGAAAACGTCTAGAAGACCGAGGAGGGGCTCCGCCCCCCGTTGTTCTCCGCCGTTTTCGGCCGCCCCCCGGATTTAAAAGAGCTTAATTTGGGGTGGGGGCCTGGCCGAACATGGCGGAGAGCATCGGTGGGTGTCGTCGTCCCCCGGCAGAAAACGGCAAAGCCCAGGGCCCAATGGGCTGGTGGTGGGGGGTCCCGGCAGAAGACCCCCAGAGCTGACTAATAAATTATTTTATTCTGTGTGGTTTATTTGTGTTTATACTTTTCCACCCGGTGAATGGGTAGGTGTACGATGAACCCCATACTCATTCACATAGGGTGGGGGGCCAGAATCTGGGGGCCCCCTTATTATAGGGGGCTCTCAGATTCTGATAAGCCCCCCACCCGCATACCCCGACAACCAACGGCCAGGGTTGTCGGGAAGAGGCTCTTGTCCCTATCGACATGGGGACAAGAGTGCTTTGGGGTGGGGGGGCACCCATGTCGAGGGCATGTGGTCTGGTACGGCTCAGGAGGGGGGGGGCGCTCGCTCGTCCCCACCCCCATTCCTGTCCGGCCAGACTGCGTGCCTGGGATAAGGGTTTGGTCTGGATCTGAGGGGGAACCCCACGCGTTTTTGGCGTGGGTTTAACCCCTTATGTTCCAGATCAAATCTAAGAGCCTGTTGTGCACCTGGAGGGGGACCCCCACGCCGTTTTTTTTTAATTTGGTGTGGAATTCCCCTTTATCCCGGTCCTGTCAGGGGGGGGAATGCCTGCTCGTCTGTCCATACAATGTATGAACAGCGATCTGTCATTTCCCCTAGTCAGTCCCACCCCCTTTACAGTTAGAACACACCCAGGTAACATAATCAACCCCTTCCTCGCCCCTAATGTTAACCCCTTCCCTGCCAGTGACATTTTTATAGTAAGCAATGCATTTGTATACCATTGGTCGCTAGAAAAATGCCAAAGCTCACAAAAATGTGTCCGCCACAATGTCGCAGTAGCCAGAAAAATCAATGATCGCCACCATTACTAGTAAAACAAAAATATATTCCTAAAAAAACCATAAAACCAACCCCTACTTATAAATTTTGCCCAAACCAATCAAACGCTTATTGCGATTTTTTGGAACCAAAAATATGTCGAAGAATACGTATCGGCCTAAACTGAGGGCAAAACGTTTTTGGATATATTTTGGGGGAGATTTATTATAGCAAACAGTAAAAAAGTTGTCTTTTTATTTACAAAATTGTCGCTATATTTTTGGCTCAAGCAAAAATAAGAAAAATCGCAGAGGTGATCAAATACCACCAAAAATAAAAAAAATAAAAATGTTGTTGGGGGAAAAAGGAGGACGCCAATTTTGTTTGGGGGCCACGTCGCACAACCGCGCAATTGTCAGTTAAAATGACGCAGTGTTGAAATGCAAAAACTGGCCCGGTCAGTGACCAGTAATATGGTCTGGGGCTCAAGTGGTTACAAATTAAGAAAACACTAAAGTTAGCCCAATTTATGGCCATAATGTGAAAGATGATGTTACACCGAGTAAATAGATACCCAACATGTCACGCTTTAATATTGCACACACTCATGGAATGGCGCCAAACTTCAGTACGTGAAAATACCCATAGGCAACACTTTTTTATTTATTTTCAGGTTACCAGTTTAGATTTACAGAGGAGGTCTAGTGCTAAAAGTATTGCTCTCGCTCTAACGTACGCTATGATACCTCACATGTGGGGTTTGAGCGGGGGTTAAATATGTGGGCGGGACTTACACATTTAAGGCCCGCCCACATATGGAAACATCCTTCAAACCACACATGTGTCACACAGGTATCATAGCGTGCGTAAGAGCGAGAGTAATACTTTTAGCACTATAGACCTCATCTGTAAATCTAAACTGGTAACCGGAAAAAATAAAATGCTGCGTGTTCGCTTCTGACTGCGAGCTACTAGGGACAGGGGCGTTTTAATTATTATTATTTATGCTTGTTACGTAAAAATTCAATAAGACCTCCCCTTCAGGTTGTAAAGCATCAGTTCAGGGGGAACAAAAAAAAATAAAACACCTCTAATGCTTTCATCCGCCATTGCAGATTTGATTCTGGTAATGCATTTCGAGTGAACTGGGCATTCTCGAACACTTAGAAAAATAAGCTGGGTGTTTGTGCCTGAAAATGACATGCATCTTTTTTTGGCTTAGTAATTTAAAGACATCCTTAACAGGTGTAATCAGTTACAAGTGCACACAAACTAGAGGCTGACATTTCTTCATGTGTTTCCAATTGGTTCATTAGCACACATGTTATAAAAAGCGTGGATAGAGCACTTGTTAGCTGCCCTCAGAGAGGGCAGACTTGCTGGCTGGAAGTAATGGCGGAGCGAAACAGAGATGTTTTGGAGCAAGTTTTGTTTTTTTGATGTTTTGTCTGCTGCATAATTTTGCTAAATGTTTCTCAAGATGTTAATGACTAATGTTTTAATCCAGTGGGTATATATTCTGTTATTTCAAAAGCATGATTTATTTTCCAATGACTGTGTGAAATAAACCTTGGTCTATTTTTTGTTTTTAGTTTTTTTTATATTTTTTTTTGTGTTTATTTTTAATATTTTGTTTTGCTTTCCTTGTTTTGTGGACCAATAAAATTACTTTCAAATTTTGAAGTTTGTTTTGTGATATTTTTTTCATGCTATGGATTTCAACAGCTGCAGCTGAAATAGTTTGGGCCTAAACCATCAAGTGTGATTTGTCTCTAAGCTCTTTCCTGGTGTGTATACATGAAATGTTTAGTCACCAGAAAAGGAAGGACAAAGCGGTAAGTATTGTTTCCTAGAATTGATGTCCAGACTGACTTTTTAAAGCACATGTGCAAGATGAAGGAAAACCTGCAAATAAGGCCTGTTTGGGGGGGGGGGTGTATTGGTGGACAGGCTTGAAGTGCTAATTTACAGCGCTGTGCTTAAAAACTAGCACAAGACAATCCTATTCTAATTGTGGGTTGTTTGAGGGAAGCCAATTGAGTGTTAGAACCCCTGCTAGTGTTTTTAGGTTGGGCTTTGTGTCCCTTTTCTTAAAATTGGCTTCACTTCCTGTCACACAGCTGAACAGGAAGTGAGGTTAAAACCCTACCAATGGTCTTTTCTTCGGGACACAGGTCAATCTAACTAGTGTCCCCATTAAGCAAATTGCACTGCTGTGTACACCCCAAATGATTAGTTACTTTGGGGTTTAGTAAAGGCAAAGCCGCTCTGCAGTAGAAGCATAGGCAATGAAAATCAGAAGGGAAGTTTTTATTTTTCTTCCTTGCTTGTCCACTTGTAGTGCAAAGTGGATTTGCCTTTAGTAAATGGACCCCAAAGTCCAAGTTCCATACTTATTTGGGGTGTACACAGCAAAATGCAATTTCCAAAATGGGAAACTATTTAGATTGATCTGTGTGTCCCCAACAAGACATTACTCAAGTTTTTCCCTCACTTCCTGTTTGGCTATGTGCCAGGAAGTGAATGAATTAAGTAGAAAGTGACAACATTTGTGAGGTGTCTTTACCCTATCAGGGGTGCAGGCATCCCCAAAACAAACAAGAAAATTGTTGATTTAACATTGGGTGGTGTTTGTGGGGGTCCCTAACACACATTCATACATATTAGCAACGCTGGATCCTGGCCTATTGGCATGGTTATATTTTCTTAAGCCTCTCAATAAAATGATCTGAAATTTGGGGTTAAACTGGAACTATAATCATCACTTTTATTTTTTTGTTTTCTTTCATTTTGGATAGAGTTGGGGGGGTTAGAAGCTCTGTCAGTGTATTTTGTATTATCCCTGTCCGTTTGGGGATATTGGCCTTCACTTCCTGCCCCATAGCCAAACAGGAAGTGATAGAAAAACTAGGCAAATTAAGGGACTCCTGTGCCCCCCCCCACAGAACTTTTGTGTGTCCCCTGAAAACTCCTGGGTGGGTCATAAAAACAGGGTGTGGCCTTGACAGGAAGGGTGGGTCATTTTTCTATTAGGGGGTGCCGAAATTTGGTCAGGCCTAGGGCAGCACAAAACCTAAATATCCTACTGCATATTAGGGCTTATTTAGACAGGATCCAATTTACAGTTTTTAGATTGTGGCAGGAAACCCACACAGGCACAGGGACAGGGAGAACATGCAAACTCCAGGCAGATAGTGTCACGGGCAGGATTCGAACCAGCAACCCTTTTGCTGCTAGGTGAACATGCTACACACCACACCACTGTGCTGAACGAACATGATCGCAGCTGAAAGCATGAGATGATTTTTTTTATTTTTTTTTCCAATTCCATGCTTTCCAGCCTGGAGGACAGATGTGGGGTTTAATTGACCCAGCCTCTCTCTATAAAAAGCACCTGTCACACACTAGTCCTATTACAAGGGATGTTTACATTCCTTGTAATAGGAAGAAAAGTGAAAAATAATACAAAATCCACGGGTACTTCAGAAGATCGGTACCTGTCTCGATGGATGTACTCAGTATACGGACTTTACAAGGTAAGAGTGCTCTGCCCTACCACGATGGCTACCTCTCACTCCACTGATTACACTATCTTAAGCCATAATGTACACGGGTTTAACTCCCCAGTCAAAAGGACAAAGACTTTTCAGTTTTATCACAAACAGAAAACTGATGTACTTCTATTGCAGGAGACCCACTTTTCAAAGACTTCTGCACCCCGCTATCTCAGTGCTAGATACCCGCAATTTTATTTAGCAGGGGGTGCAGAAAAAAAGGGTGGAGTGGCGGTCTGCTTTTCTAAGCGGACTCCGTTCACACCAATCACGATCGTTAAGGACAAGGGGGGTAGATATATCATGACAGTTGGTCGTATTCATGACCAAGAAGTTTCTTTTATCTCATATTATGCCCCAAATACTGACCAGACAGAATTCTTTAGTAGGATGTTTCAGACACTGCTACCTAAAGTACAAGGACAGATTGTACTGGGGGAGACAGCAATATCCCTCTTGACATCATGGATAAGTCTAACCCATCTAGACTGACTCTTAGAAGACCGCCGTCCAGCAGTGGTAAAGTAGCCCACCTATTTCACTCACAGGGGTTAATAGATACATGGCGGGAGGTCAATCCATCGGTTAGAGACTATACTTATTACTCTCAAGCCCACCGTACTTATTCCAGGATAGACCACCTCTTAATACGCACTTCTTTACTCCCCTATGTACTGAATGTTAAGATACTTAATACCCCCTGGTCTGACCACTCACCAATTAAAATGTGCATCACTGGCCTCTGGTCTAAGGCTAAGCCCTCACCTTGGAGACTCAATATCAGTCTATTAAAAGACCCTGTAATTTGTGCAGAAATAGAACAGGACATACAAAACTACTTTGAGAGCAATAAATCGTCAGTTGGATCACCAGCGATTTTGTGGGCGGCGCATAAGGCCACGGTTCGAGGCAAGTTAATACAAACTGCAGCCAGGGCTAAGCGAGTTCGGGATCAGGAAATTAAGCGTTTAGAGGCCACCTTAGAGGAATTAATGGGCAAACAAGCCAGCCACCCCAAAGTAGATTTAAGACATGAGATAGATGAAGCTAGACTTGCACTTAATCTTAGCTTAACCACGAGTGCCGAGAAATATATCAGCTGGTCCAAACACAAATTTTACACTATGGGGGATAAGCCAACTACTATGCTAGCTAGAAAATTAGTTCCTCGGCCATACTCGTCAGCGTTACCCAAACTGCGCCTGTCGACGGGGGCTTTCACCCAAAATCCTGATAAGATAGTATGGGAATTCTACAAATACTATGCCAGGCTGTATGGCAAACCGACTGGACCTGACCCCTCCAAAATTGGGGAATTTTTTAGAGACATCCAATTGCCCAAATTATCCCAGGACCACGCTGACCTGATGGACGAGGTGATCACAGAATCTGAAGTCAGCCGGGCGATAAAATCACTACACCCCAATAAGGCCCCGGGACCTGATGGCTTTCCGGGGTTTTATTACAGGAAATACCAGGACGTCCTTAACCCTTACCTTTGCTCATATTATAATGCCCTAAGACAAGAAAATAAGCTTCCTGACCATGAAAATGTTGCTTATATTAATGTGATCCCTAAACCGGGAAAGGACCATGCCAACTGCGCCAACTACCGTCCGATCTTATTAATTAATGTGGACTTGAAAATATTGACTAAAATCTTAGCGCAGAGACTGAACACCTTCCTTTCACGATACATCCATATATGAGGTAACATAGCGTGCGTTAGAGTGAGAGCAATAAGTTTACCACTAGACCTCCTTTGTAACTCTAAACTGGTAACCTGAAAAAAAAAGTCAAGCATCGCCTATGGAGATTTTTAATAACGAAGTTTAGCGCCATTCCATGAGTGTGCGCAATATGAAAGCGTGACAAGTTAGGTATCTATTTACTCGGTGTAACATCATCTTTCACCTTATCCCTAAAAATTGGGCTAGCTTTACTGCTTTCTTATTTTTTCATTCATGAAACAGTTTTTTTTTTGTAAGCCAAAAAAAAAAAAAACGTTAGAAAATTTTTGGCGCAAATACTGTTGGAAATTTGTAAGAAAAAATGGCCGCCATTTTATTCCCTAGGGTGTTTGTTAATAAAATATATATAATGTTTGGGGGTCCTGAGTCATTTTCAAGGAAGAAAATATAATTGTTATATGAAGGAGAGAAGTGCCAGAATAGGCGCGGTATGGAAGTGGTTAAAGTGCAACAATAAAAGTTAAAAATTCCTTGAAATTTCGTACCATGGGGGGGGGGGGAATCAGGGCCGCCATCAGGAATTATGGGGCCCCTTACACAGCTTCAGGCATGGGCCCCCTGGAGCAGAGAACAGGGGGGGGTGCTGCCGCCTGAAATTGAGAAGGGGGGGGGCTGCCGCAATTTGATAAGCGGGGGATTCCTTTACAAAAAAATAAATATAGAAAAATATATATTAAAAAAAGGGTGGTAGCCATCCGGGGGCCCTGGGGACCTCTGGGCCCTTTAATAAAAATAAACCTCTGGGCCATTTACTGAAAAATAAATAAAAATATCTATATATATATATATATAAAAATAAAAAAAGGGGGGTTGCCTTGGGAGCTCTGGGCCCTTTAATAAAAAATAAGTAAAAAAATATCTAAACAAAAATAACATGGGGTGGGAGCTGATTGGCACTGCGCTGACAAGCCGTTCACCTCTGCAGCCAAGGGTTCGGATCCCGGTCTCGGGTGCATGTGAATTGAGTTTGGTGGTCTCAGCCCGGCTCCCGGTGGGTGTGCTATGCAAGGTACGCCTGTGCTTAGTATGCCCACCCCCCCCCAAAAAAAAACCCACCACACTTGCACGCACACGAAATTGGTTTAACACGAACGCACTTTGGCCATGAGGTCTCTTAACCACTTCTGACCAGCCCCACGTCCAAAGACGTCATTTTTTTGAAGATGGATATCTCAGTAATGGCAGCAGCTGCTGCCACAACCGAGATATCCATCTCTTCATGGGGCGGTCCTGTTAACGATAATGGCGGTCATTGCGGCGGATTCGCCGCGAGATCGCCGTTACTGGCGGCGGGAGAGGGTGCCCCCCCTCCCGCCGCTCTCCCGCGCCCTCCGCCACTTACCGTAGCCGTCGGCGGAGGCGATCGGGTCCTCTTGCTGGCTGTCCGGGGATGCGACTGAGGGAAAAAATGTCCCTCAGCCGTCCCCATACCTCTGCTGGGCGGAAGTGACGTCAAAACGTCATTTCCGCCCAGCGTCTTAAAGAGACATTTAATTTGTTTACATTTTGACTTTTTTTTTTTTTTTTTGCATTTAAGCCTGAATATGAGATCTGAGGTCTTTTTGACCCCAGATCTCATATATAAGAGGACCTGTCATGCTTTTTTCTATTACAAGGGATGTTTACATTCCTTGTAATAGGAATAAAAGTGATAATTTTTTTTTTTTCAGTGTTAAAAATTATAAAATAAATAAAAATAAAAACGAAAACCAAAAATTTTTTTTTTTAAAGTTCCCCGTCCCGACGAGCTTGCGCGCAGAAGCAAACGCATACGCGAGTAGCGCCCGCATATGAAAACGGTGTTCAAACCACACAAGTGAGGTGTCGCCGTGATCGTTAGAGCGAGAGCAATAATTCTAGCCCTAGACCTCCTCTGCATCTCAAAAAATGCAACCTATAGAATTTTTTAAACGTCGCCTATCGAGATTTTTAAGGGTAAAAGTTTGACGCCATGCCACGAGCGGGCGCAATTTTTAAGCGTGACATGTTGGGTATCATTTTACTCGGCGTAACATCATCTTTCACAATATATAAAAAAATTGGGCCAAATTTATTGTTGTCTTATTTTTTAATTTAAGAAAGTGAATTTTTTCCAAAAAAAGTGCGCTTATAAGACCGCTGCGCAAATACGGTGTGAGAAAAAGTATTGCAATGACCGCCATTTTATTCTCTAGGGTGTTAGAAAAAAAAAATATATAATGTTTAGGGGTTTTAAATAATTTTCTAGCAAAAAAAACTGTTTTAGTCTCGTAAGCACCGAATCTGAAAAACAGGCTCGGGGCTGAAGTGGTTAAAATAAAGAGAGGCGAAGGACCTACATGGCTGGCTGGGTGGGCTAGACTCCCTCATAGGGGGAGTCCCTCTGTCCCGTCTGGCTCCCAAGTGGAGCAGGTAGGGTGGGGTAAGTGGGAGGCCCCCCCTCACACCCGCAATTGCCACCGGGGGCATGGAGAAGGATGGCGATTGCCTTCGGGGGGAGGGTCTGCCTACTCCCAACTCCTGCAGTCCAGCTCCTCTCTCTCGACTTCACGCACAAAATACACTTTAAAAAATAATAATAAAAAAAAAAACAACCTGGTGAAAATATAAAATGTTTATAACATTTTTATAAGCAAAAAGGTTGTCATCTGGGGCCCTCTGGGCCCTTTCATAATAATATTATATCTAAATATATATATATATATATATATATATATATATATATATATATATATATATATATATATATGTTAAAAAAATAACTAAAACATATATAAAAATATATCATTTTTGTATTTTTTTAAAAAAAAAGGGGGGTTGTCATCTGGAGCCCTGGGGATCTCCGGGCCACTGGGGACCTCCAGACCCCCAAAAAAAACCATTGGCCCTTTAATAACAAAAAATATGGGGGGTTGCCACCCGGGGCCCTGGGGGCCCCTGGGGACCTCCGGACTGCTAAAAAAAAAATCCAAAAATTGGCCCTTTAATAAAAAATAATAAAAAAATAAAATAAAAAATATATAAAAAAAAAAAGAGGGGGGTGGGTTACCATCTGGGGCGTTGGGGGCCTCCAGGCATCTGGGCACCTCCGAACGCCCGGGCCCCTTACAGGTGTACTGCCTGTGCCCCCCTGATGGCGGCCCTGGGTGTAATGTCAGCATGTGAAAAGTGACATTCTGAAGGAAAAAAGCCGTTTAAAACTGACTGACGCGGCAATAATGAATTGTCGGCTCCCGGCAATTGCAGGAGAATTCATTCATAAAAAACACCAAAAAAAAAGCGTGGGGGTCCCGCCGTCAATTTTATAAAAAAAATGACGTGGGGTTCCCCCCAAATATCCATAACCAGACCCTTCAGGTCTGGTGTGGAATTTAAGGGGAACTCCACCCCAAATTTAAAAAAAAAATGGCGTGGAGTCCCCCCTAAAATCCACACCAGACCCCTTATCCGAGCACGTTGACCTGGCCAGCCGCAGAAAAGAGGGGGGGACAGAGCGCGCCCCCCCTCTCCTGAACCGCACCAGGCCACATGCCCTTAACATTGGGAGGGTGTTTTGGGGTACACCCCAAAACACCTTGTCCCCATGTTGATGAGGACAAGGGTCTCTTCCCCACAACCCTTGCCCAGTGGTTGTGGGGGTCTGCGGGCAGGAGGCTTATCGAAATCTGGAAGACTCCTTTAACAAAGGGCCCCCCAGACCATTTCACCATAAAAAAAAAAGTGTCAAGGGTTAAAAACGACAAGAGCCGGTTTTTGACAAGTCCTTTATTATCTTCTTTCTTCTTCTTTTCTTCTTTCCTTCGGGTTTCTTCTTCCTTCTTCTTCTTCCTCTGCTTCTGTCTTGGGTCTTCTATTCCCGCATCTTGCCCGGAATGTTCTTCCATCTTCTTCTCCTTCCGCTGTCCTTCTCGTCCGCATCTTCTTCTGGTTCTTCTTCGCTGGAGCCCCCGCTTCCAATTGAAATCCCCGCTGTCTGCCAGACCACGCCCCCTCTGACGCCACGGGTAAGCTCTTAGGAGTGTGCTGCAAGTGCGTCAGAGGGGGGCGTGGTCACATGTCAGAGGGCGGGCAATTCAATTGGAAGCTTGTGCGCGGCTTCTTCTTTGCCGGAGTCGCCGCTTCCAATTGAATTGCACGCTTTCTGACATGTGACCACGCCCCCCTCTGACGCACTGGCACCACACGGGGACTTTCCTAAGAGCTTGCCCGTGGCGTCAGAGGGGGGCGTGGTCCGGCAGACAGCGGGGATTTCAATTGTAAGCGGCGCCTCCGGCGAAGAAGAACAAGAAGAAGAAGATGCGGACGAGAAGGACAGTGGAAGGAGAAGAAGATGGAAGAACACACCGGTCAAGATGCGGGAATAGAATACCCAAGACAGAAGCAGAGGAAGAAGAAGATGGAGGAAGAAACCCGAAGGAAAGAAGAAAAGAAGAAGAAAGAAGATAATAAAGGACTTGTCAAAAACTGGCTCTTGTTGTTTTTAACCCTTGACACTTTTTTTTTTGGTGAAATGGTAGAGGTACAATGTACCCCATTACCATTTCACACAGGGGGGGGCCGGGATCTGGGGGGCCCCTTTGTTAAAGGGGTCTTCCAGATTTCGATAATCCTCCTGCCCGCAGACCCCCACAACCACCGGGCAAGGGTTGTGCGGAAGAGACCCTTGTCCTCATCAACATGGGGACAAGGTGTTTTGGGGGGTACCCCAAAACACCCTCCCAATGTTGAGGGCATGTGGTCTGGTGCGGTTCAGGAGAGGGGGGGCCGCGCTCTGTCCCCCCCTCTTTTCTGCGGCCGGCCAGGTCAACGTGCTCGGATAAGGGGTCTGGTGTGGATTTTAGGGGGGACTCCACGCCATTTTTTTTTATTTGGGGTGGAGTTCCCCTTACAATTCACACCAGACCTGAAGGGTCTGGTTATGAATATTTGGGGGGAACCCCACGTAATTTTTTTTTTAAATTGACGGCGGGGTTCCCCTTAATATCCATACCAGACCTAAAGGGTCTGGTTATTGAATTTGGGGGGACCCCGACGCTTTTTTTTTTTCGTGTTTTTTCTGAATGAATTCTCCTGCAATTGCCGGGAGCCGACAATTCATTATAGCCGCGAGTCAGTTTTAAACGGCTTTTTTTCTTTGGAGAATGTCATTTTGTGCAGAGACAGTTCTAACCACGGGAAACATGCGCTTTTTCACATGCTGACATTAGAGCCCCCCATAGTACGAAATTTAAAGAAAAATTACACTTTTATTATTGCACTTTTAGCATTATTAAAATCACTGCTCCCGAAAAAACGTCCATTTTAAAAAATAAAAAAAGCATTGATACATGTCCCCTGGGGCAGGACTGAGGTCCCCAAACACTTTTTAGGACAAAACTTGCAGATTAGCCTTTAAAATTCACAATTAAGATTTCCCCCATAGACTTTAACAGGGAGTTCGGCGGCGGCTTTACTTATCAATTGCATCGCGCTGCTGCTGCGGCCGGTTCATGCACCTAATTAAGGCTTCATCCAGCGCACTAATTAAGGCATGTACCGGCGCAGCGCAGCTTCAATAGTAAATCAGCCCCCATGTCTCATTGGCTCTCCCTTTAGGCATATTTCTTCAAAGTCTGAAAGTCCTCTAGTCTCACTCCCTTGTATTTTCATTGCTTGTATAGCGGCTTTCAATTGCATTTGTCTCATTGGGTCAAAATTCCCTCCTGACTATCTGTTCGGTTTCTCCGCCCATCATTATTTGACTTTCATTCACAAAGTGTATGAGCCTGCTCAGTCCCAAACGTCTTAAATTATTGAAATGCAAATCTGTGAGACCTAGCCTAAACCTTGGTTTCCCTAGGACCGGTAGTAGTGGACTTGGATATTTTGAGATTTTGGTTTTCCTAAATATCCTTTTTATTGCTCGTAGCGTGGCTCCCACTGTGGGGTGTTTCTTCACCTCCTTTGGTATATCCGCATCTGGAATCCACGCCATACCCTCCAAGGGGATGTTCGTTATTTTTTGTTCTATATAAATCCATGTTTTTTTATTCTGATGGCTACACCACTCTACCACCCGTGCCATATGAGAGGCGTTACGATAGCTCATCGGATCTGGAAATCCCACTCCTTCCCCCTCTTTCGGCAGAGTCAGAATTCCCCTTCTTATTCTCGCTTGTCTTCCTGCCCAAATAAACTTTACGAATCTAGATCTCAAGTCTCTTATAAATCCCAGGGGGATCTTCACGGGTAGGGTCTGGAATAAATAGAGCAATCTCGGCATCACATTCATTTTAATAATATTGATTCTCCCAAACCATGTTAAGATCTCCCTGTCCCATCGTTGAAAATCTGCTTTAATCAATCTTACTAGTGGTGTAAAATTGAATTCAAAGGTTCTATTTAAGTTTTTCGGAATCTTTGTTCCCAAATAACATATATGGGAACTTGTCCACTTAAAGGGAAAGTGTGCCGCCAGTTGCTGCTACATCTGCTCATTTACCTCTACCCCCATCTCCTCTGATTTGCTATAGTTTACCATGAAATTGGACAGATCTCCATATTCACGTATCTCCTTCAACAATGATGGTAGGGAAATCCCTGGGGTCATTAACGAAAACAATAGGTCATCTGCAAATGCAGCAACCTTATATTTGTCTTCTTTTATCTGAATACCTCTAATGTCCGTATTTGCCTGTATAGTTCTCAGGAATGGTTCAAGAGCAAGAGTAAAGATAATCGGGGAGAGTGGGCATCCTTGCCTAGTTCCATTTCTTATTGGGAAGGGATCCGATATCACATCGTTTATTTTCACTCTTGCTGTCAGGCATGAATACAAACTTGTGATCCAATTTTGCATCCCCTTCCCTAGACCTATATGTTGTAGAATGGCTCTCAGGAATCCCCAATCAACCCTATCGAAAGCTTTTTCTGCACCAGTCGATACTAATACAAATGGCTTTTGATAAAGTTGCGATAGAAAAATAGTGCTTAACATTCTTTGTGTGTTTTCCCTCCCCTCTCTGCTGGGGGTAAACCCTACCTAGTCTGGGTGTATTAGGGAGGGGCTATGTGTCACTAATTTATTGGCAAGTATTTTCGAAAAAATCTTCAGGTCTACATTAAGCATAGAGATTGGTCAATAACTAGTACATTGAGCAGGGTCCTTTCCTTCTTTAGGAATCACTGCTATGTGAGCCATCAGTGTTTCCCTTAACATCGCCTGTCCTTCTCTTAATGAGTTAAAGGCTGCCAAGAATTTTGGTGCCAATTTTTCATAGAAGATTTTATAATAGAGTAAGGTATACCCATCTGGGCCAGGGGATTTACCCGGTTTCATTGCTTTAATTGCTTCTAAGAGTTCCTCAGATGTAATCGGGTTCTCTATGCTTCCAATATTTTCTTCCGATATCTTGGGCATTTCTGAGGCCATTATGTACTCCTTTATTCGTTCTTCTCTACTCTGACTCTCCTTTGTAGGTGCTTGCCTCTCCAGCTGGTATAGTTTACTATAATAGTCTCTGAAAGCTTTCGCTATTAGCTGTGACAAGCTAACTAGAATATCTCCCTGAGTTTTTGTTTTTACAATGTGATTCTTTGCTCTCGTCTCTCTTAACACGTTTGCCAGCATCCTGCTTGGCTTGTTCCCAAATAATAAGGCCTTCGGCACCAACTTAATTTGGCTTTCGCTTTGTCCATTAATAATATATTCAGTTTGTCTCGTAGGCACGCTAGCCTCTCCTCAATATGTGTTCTTTGCGATTTCTTTTTTTTTTTTTTTTTTTTTTTTTTTTTTTTTTTTTCTACTTTCAAAGAGTTTTTATTATCATAAAGAAATAACAAAAAATAAGAAACCGTACATAAAACATTCATTCCTGCAAATATCAGAGATAGAAAAGTCAGGATATAGGAGGTATAGATTCTTGGTTGACTACTGGGTGAAACCCGTGATACAAGCAGGTGCAGTTCTAATTCAAAAATGGAAGGTAAACTTAAAGAATGCAAAACCAATTAAAATACAAATACAAAAACCAAAAGAAAATACAAAAGCCCCAGAGATCAACCATTAAGATTCAATGAAGGGCGATCCTCGACCACCCCCCAGATTAGCAATGCCTCAAAGGATATCTCAACACTGTCAATAAAGGCCTAAGAAAGTAGTATCACCGGGGAGTCCCCAGCCGCCAGCACCCCAATGGGAACACACTGTGCAAGCGGGTGGGGACACCCCGGACAACCCCACACTGGGGAGGAAACAGAAATATATAGAACGTATCTAAACGGAATAGTGCAGGAATGAGAACCATATTAAGCAAAAGAACTAGAGGAAAGAGAAAAGAAAAGAGAAAAGAAGAAAAAAGAAAAAAAAATAAGGGAAAGGGATATAGGAAAGGGACAGCTCAAAAAAAAAGGGGGAAAGGAATAAGGAGAAAAGAGTGGGAAGATAGAAAGAGAGAGTGGTAGTAGGGGAACAAGGGGGGGATGCACCACGGGAAAAGATTATCGGAGCAGGCTAAAGGTGAATTTATCAAAAAATTGACCTAGGTTCCCGGGATGAGCGAGATGCCCATGAACTGAGCCCAAGGATTCCAGATCAATTCAAAACCCGGTAAAGAGTCATTCAGCATGGCGGCCACCTTTTCCTGGCACATGATCCAGGAAATCTTCCTGATCACTGCCTTAACAGATACTCTCGGTAGTTTCCAAGCTTTGGCCAAAGTAATCTTTGCACCCAACAGAATAAAATGAATCAATCTGCGTGTCTGTTTGGAAGTTCCAGGAAGGTGGGCGTTCAACAAGAAGGACTCAGGATGCCCTACCATCTCGTAACCGGTAACCTTCTTAATAGTTAAATGAATCTTTCTCCAGAACGACCTGATTCTAGGGCACTCCCACCAGATGTGCGCAAATGAGCCCAGCAACTGACAGCCCCTAAAACATAAAGGGTCGGCCGAGGGGAAAATTCTAGCCAACTTAGAAGGAGTTAGGTACCATCTAGTTATGACCTTCAGACTGGCTTCTATAAGAGAGACATTAATGATACCTTTAAAAGCTGAAGAAACAGCTGCTTGCCAGATTTCCAGGTTCCACTTAAACTTAAAATCTTCCTCCCAAGCAAGCATGAAGGAAGACTTAGCGGTTGGAGAGGAAAGTGACGCATAGATAATCGAAATGCCTCCCCTCCCCTCAATGGACTGGCTGCAAAATAATTCGAAGTCTGTGAATTTATAAGGGTGGGGCTTGGAGGAACATATGCTATGTAAATAATGATTAATTTGAAGAAAGCGGAATCTCTCAGAAGTTGGGAGTTCTAGTTTACTTATACAATAAGATAGGGAAACAGGGCCAGTAGGGGTGAAAAACTGACCCAGGCGATACAGTCCCTTATCAATCCACCAACGAAACGCTAATATATCTAGTCCAGGGGGAAAATTTGGGTTACGAAAGAGGTGAGACAGGGGTTTAACATCAGATGTGAGGTTGGGATTCAACTTCAACTTATCCCATAACGCAAACGAGTGAGAAAGGGTAGGAGCTAGAATAGGCGGTCTCGACTTGGGGGCCATCCATGCGAGGAAATCCAGGGTGTGTAGAGGAACTGCCTGTCGTTCAATCTGTACCCAGTCAGGTTTATTCCAATTTGTAAAAGTTATGGAGAATTGGGCCAATCTCGAAGCCAGGTAATAATTATATAAGTGGGGCAGTCCTAAACCACCCTGTTTCCTGGAATGGAAGAGAGATTGTTGTTTAATCCTATAACCTGAACTTCCCCAGATAAATTTCAAAACTTTGCTCTGGAAGGAGTTCAAGTGATCCTTCCTCAAAGGGATCGGGAGGGCTCGGAAAAGGTAGAGAAGCCTAGGAAGCAGGGTCATTTTTACGGCATTTATTCTTCCCAGCCATGACAAATTAAGTCTAGACCAAGATTTCAGGTCCTGTTCCAATTTACGGTACATTGGGGGATAATTTCGGGAGTAAAGAGTTTCAAATTTGGGCGTGAGGAAAATGCCGAGGTATTTGATAGCAGAATCATTCCATTCGAACCGGAAGTCTCGTTTTAACAGGGAAACCGTTTCGGGGTCAAGTGAAACATTAAGCGCAAGGGATTTAGAGAAATTGACTAGCAGACCAGAGGCATCCCCAAAGATGTCAAGGATCTTATTTATGTTGGGAATGGAGATCAAGGGGGACGTAACAAATAAAATCAAGTCGTCGGCAAAAAGGCCACATTTGTGCATCTTGGGACCACATGAGACCCCCATCACATCTGGGTTTTCTCTAATTGCAATCGCAAGCGTTTCCATGGCTATAGCGAAGATAATAGGGGAGAGAGGGCAACCCTGCCTCGTGCCTCTAGCTATTTGAACTGGAGAGGAGTAATATCCCTGTATACGAATACGCGCTGTAGGGGAGGAATAAAGAGCCTTTAAAATACCCAAGAAACGACGACCAAAACCCCATCTATCTAGAAGTGTAAAGATATAAGGCCAGGAAACTGTGTCGAAAGCTTTTTGGATATCTAGCGCCAAGAGCATACCCTGCTGCTTCAGTCCTCCTGGCCAGTTAGATTGGAGAATCGACATAATGTCGATGACTCTTCTAGTCTGGTCAGGGCCCTGCCGACCTGGGATAAAGCCCACCTGATCTTTATGGACGTATAGACTGATGAAGGAATTCAATCTATTAGCAAGGATCTTGGTGAGGATTTTAACGTCGTTGTTTATCAGTGAAATTGGTCTATAGTTCCCAACATCTTCCGGATTCTTATCAGGTTTGGTTCTTTGCGATTTCTTATGCTCGTTCTCTAGTATGCAGATCTCCCCGAGTAGGCAAACTAGCTTTGCGTTCAGAGAGCATTTTCTAAGTGTTCCTAGTGAGAGGAGAATTCCTCTCATAAAACACTTCTGTGCCTCCCATCTACATAAAGGCAATGTACTGTCAGAGTCGTTCACTGAAAAAATTCATTCTATTTCCTTCTCTATCTTACTCCCATACTCTGGGTCTTTTACTAATGTTTTGTTAATCTTCCAATTCCATTCCCTCGGACCTATTTCCCCCCATTCTATGGAGCAATTTACAGGCGCATGGTCTGATGTTGTAAATGAGCCCATGGTTGCTTCTCTGAAATTTAACAATATATTTTGATCTAAAAATATATAGTCAATTCTTGTATACGTTTTATGTTTTGATGAGTAGAAACTGTAATCTCTCTCATGTAAATGTAGGGTCCTCCAGCTATCTATTAACTGTAGTTCTTGTAGGATTTTTCTTGCTCTTCGAAGTTTTGTATTAGATATATGGTAGGATCCCTTAGAGAAGTCCAAACTGGGCTCGAATACCATATTCAAATCCCCTCCTAGAATCAGAGCTTCTTCCTTATTTTGATTTATCAAATCCGAGTACCTCTCCAGTGCAGAGACTGGGTCCTGGTTTGGGAGGTATATGTTCACTAGGGTAACCTTTTGTTAATTTTTTTATCCCTTTTACCAAAAGAAAGTGACATTCATCATCGGATACTACCTTGGATTCTTTCCATATTATCCTTTTAGCCAGTAGGATTGCTACACCGTTTGCCTTCGAAGACTGGGAGGTGCCATGATACACTACAGGAAGTCTTTAAATCTTTAACTTTGGAATTCTATCTTTTCTAAAATGTGTTTCTTGCAGGAAAATTATTTGTGATTTAAGTCTCCCCAGTTCCATTAATATTTTAGATCTTTTTTTTCTGGGATATTTAACCTCTTGACGTTATAGGAAGTAATGTTTATTCTATTAATCTTGGGGCCTGTCTTATTAGCTTCCCCCCGTTACCTGGAACTCCTTCTTATTAAATATTGCCCTGTAAACCACACTGGTGTCCAAGGGTCCAATAAGAGAGATCGACCAAGGGGGGTGAGCAGAGATAGAGAGACACCTCATGCAAAAAAAAATAAAAAAAGGGCAAAAAAAACAAAACCGTGTATCTCGGGCTCGAGCACCGTCCGAGTCACCGAGTATTCTCTACGTCCCCCCGTGGTGAGATTTACACGCCTTGTGGTGTCCCACTGTATAGGGGATAGGACAGAAAAATAAATAAATAAATAGATAAATAAATAAAATAAAAAAATAAAAACAAAAAAAGAATGAGCGTCTCCGACTATCCTCAACTACGAGGAGAGGCGCTCTAGTGGGGGTGAGTATAAGGCCTTGTACACACAATGTAATTTATCCAGTCGGAAACATCCGACGGATATTTCCCAGCGGACAAGGCAAATTTGTCCGTTGGTCTGATGAGCGTACACACCATCGGACAGAAATCCCAGCGGACCAGAACGCGGGCACGTAAACCACGTACGACGTCACTATAAAGGGGAATGCCAAAGCCTACGGCGCCGCCCTCTGTTCCACTTTTGCTAGTTCCGTGTTAGTGAAGGTTTGGTTAGAGCTGATTCGTGCTTTTCAGTCTCCGTGCTTAACAGGTCGTATTTTCCGGTTCAGTGTGTGCTTGTGGGCTCGTATTTGTCATTCAGTGTCGCCGTGCGCGGCGTTTCTGCTTTGCAGTGCCGTCCTGTACGGTCGTATCTGTTTGACGTGCGATCTTTGCAGGTCTTGCTGGATTTGGGGGTGCTTTCTGTTTGAGTGTGTTCTTGACTGACCAGCCGGCCGGTTTGAAGCCATGATGGAGCAGCAGCGCAACTTTTCACAAGTACGTGCTGTTTATGGGTTTTGTTCTGGAGTCTGTGTGCATTCCAGTGATTTGGACAGGAACAGTAGGAGGAGGAGTTCCTGGGCCAAGAATTGGTTGCGGCAGCGTAACCGATTCTCTCATATGTCTCTGCTTAGGGAGATCCGGGAGAATAATCCTGATGACTTCAGGAACTTTCTCCGTATGACGGACCCCGTTTTCCACCGTCTGCTGGATCTCCTGTCCCCCTATATCACGAGGCAGGACACTGTGATGCGCTAAGCCATTCCGGCTGAGCAGAGGCTTATTGCCACGTTGCGGTACCTGGCGACTGGGAGGAGCCTGCAGGACCTCAAGTTCTCAACAGGCATCTCTCCCCAGGCGCTTGGGGGTCATCATACCGGAAACGTGTTCTGCTATCATACAAGTGATGCAGGAGGAGTTTATTACGGTAAGTTTCCTCCTTTAACATCACAATCTGTGTCTTTAATAATGTATGCCAATTTTAGAAACTTTTTTTGTTGGTTTTCCTAATTGCCATGATTGTAATATGCTGTGTGCAGAATGTTCCCTTTTCTCCCCATGCATGTTGTTAAGCTTTCCAGGTTAATTTTGTTTGGCCTACCTGCATACAGTATTTTTACCTTCAACACTACTAACCTATACAGCATCATCTCCTAGGGACAACACACCTTATTTTTTATTTTTTTTGTCCTGCTCCATTGTAGTTCAACTCCCCCCCCTAAAAAAGTTTATTGCCCCATCAGCGGGATGTGTAGTCTGATAATAATTGGCTCTGGATTTGTTGCCCTAAATACTCACTACACACTAATATTTAGAAATGTTAATACTGTGATGTTGTAGAATGAAGTTTTATTACTAGTGTTTGCAATGTTTTTTATGTGCCAAAGTGCTAATTTTCTTGATGGGGGGGGATAGTCTTCTATATACGTCCCAAAATATCTAACATGTTTTTGAAATTTTGGTCCATCACCACCATCCTTTCCCTCATATTGGCCAGCTCCGTGCTGCACTCCATTATCTGCTGTATTAGGATTTGTGCACTTGCACAAGAAAAATTAGGAGCAACAGATGTGCTAATCCCATCTTCATTCCTAAAAATGACAAAATCCAAAAAAAAATTGTAAGTAAGTAAGGTGCAGGCCTATCTACGTCTCTTTTTCCCTGCAAAGCTGGGGTGTCACTGACCTGTTGTACTGAGAACTTCAACATCTTCTACAACTTCTCCTTCTTCTTCAACTTCTCCTTCCTCCACCAATCCGACATCATCCACCAATCCGCCTTCCTCCACCAATCCGCCTTCCTCCACCAATCCGACATCATCCACCAATCCGCCTTCCTCCACCAATCCGCCTTCCTCCACCAATCCGCCTTCCTCCACCAATCTGCCTTCCTCCGCCAATCCGCCTTCCTCCTCTCTCCCTTCCTCCTCTACTTCTTCCTCCTCTCCTTCTTCATTATCCTCCTCCTCCACATTTTTTTTGCCATTTTGGAGACAGTGTGGGCCTCCCTGACTCCTCATAGCGCTGTCCTCTTCTTTCCCCTAAAAACCAACAAAAAAAAGGAAACTCATCAGCAACCAGATATTTTTGGAGGGCCTAATTTGCAAACATTGCTTAGAAGTGGCGTTACAATTGTAGTTTTGGGCTTATTCCAGCAAAAACCATATTCTTTTTTTTGGTAGATGACTTCTCCCAAGCTGTGATATAATGAGCCTTTTTGGTTAAGTGACACACATGGCTGGCCTCCTGAATAAGTAGTTTTTGGAGTCCCTTCACCAAAAGTACAAATTAGTCTTTTATGGGGGGAGACCAGATGTGAAAACAGCTGCTTATTAGGTTATCTCATCACTGTGTGAATGAATGAATCCTGTTTGCCTAAAATAAACTTAGTTTGCACAAACACATCATATTTTCCACATTGTTTCTCTAAACGATGTTTTTCGCCAAATAGCCACGTCCAGGTGTGATGTTCCTGGACCCGTGGATTTTGGCGAAACTAGGTGATGGAACGATGTTGCCTACGATCGTGGCAAGTCATGGGATTTATTAGACAAACATTACTAATTTTACAATGCAGGGGTTCAAAAGCAGGCCAACGAGGCAGATGGCGAAATAGACATGGCAAAACATTTAAAAAAACAATAGGCACTCCAAAGACATTTTAAAGTATTTACTTTTTTCTATGATTTTCTTGATTTTGCGGAGCTGCTCTTTTGACCTGGTGACCCCAAACATCTCATAAAGTTTCCTCGCCGCCTTATTCATAATTTTGGACTTCCTCCGGTTAGGGGTGCTGTATGGCCCATGCTCACCATCATAATCCTTCCGTCGCAGTATCGACACCATCTCCATCATCTCTTTTTTTTTTTTTGGGGTCCAAAGGTCCCCAGGGGCCAGGAGGCCACCAAGGGCCCCAGATGGCAAGCCCTTTTTTTTTATAAAAAAATATATTTTTTTGAAAACTTTTTTTTTTATTAAAGGGCCAATTTTTTAACTTTTTTTTTTTTAGAGGTCCGGAGGTCCCCAGGGCCCCGGATGGGATGGCTACCCCCCTTTTTATATATATTTTCCTTTATTGCTTCTTTTTGTAAAGGGCCCACCCGCTTCTCAATTCGTGGCAGCAGCCCCCCCCTGCTTCTCTATTTCATCATGCGGCAGCACCCCCCCCTTTCCAGGGGGCCCATGCCTGAAGCTGTGTAAGGGGCCCCAAAATTCATGATGGCGGCCCTGGCTAAACATGAACTAGTGCCTTGATGAGTGCTAGCATTAATATTCATGGTGGATGTGTTCTTATCTACATGCTACATGCTACAACTTAAACAAATGGCTCTGCATGACACCTTTTTTTGGGGGCTACAACAATGCGGCAGAGCTGGCCAGCTATGTAGCAGCAGAAGACACTGTGTTTGTATACTGTAGTTGCTCTAAAATGAATGAATGTGCACATATTTTTAGAATCTCAAAGCTGAGCCTTTTTTAAGTTGTGCTTTGTGTTTGTTTGTCATTTTCTATTCTAGACATTACTATTGAAGGAAATTTTACGAGCTGAAAGCTGTTCAAAATGGATTTGCTGAAAGGGAAGGAGGCAACAATGCAGCTTATCAACCGCTATTGGGATATGCCCCTTCTTTGGTACACCAAGCACCCAGAATATATAGATACCCAGAAGAGAGCGGCAGCACTTGATGAGATTGCTACATACCTGCAAACTTGGGTGCCAAGTTGCACAGGCGACATGGTGAAGGATAAATTTAGTAACCTCAGGAGAAGCTATAGAAATGTCTATAAAAAATGCAAATATCAGAAATCAGGATCAGCAGCAGCTAAGAAAAAGGAACCCAAGCTCTGGTACTACAAAGAGCTCAGTTTTTTGAACGATGAACTGGATGGCAGGCCTTCTGATTCAACACTACCTTCCAGCCTTCCTCCCAGCGGAACTTTCCTGGATCCCAGGAGCCCTGCAGAATCTGAAGCGGGGCTGGCTGACATGGAGCCAGATCTGGCCATCTTCGATGAGGTATAGTATTTTCCAACATATTTTGGTGCTGCTATTTATTTTGAATTAGTGAGTTGATCTGGTAAACAAAAAACAAACCTTGGGAAGAAAAACCAAAGTTGTGGGCCTACAAATAGGTGTCAGGGATGCCAAATGCAGGGGGAAGAAGGACAGTCTGTTTAATTAAAATTAATACTAACTAAAACAGTCTAGAGAAAGAAAATGTGTGTGATTGATTGTGCTAAATATTACAACATGTCCCTTTGTTATACACAGGAAGAAAAGACCAGCCAGAAGGTGGCAGCTCCTGAGGCCCATGTCAGCCAGGCAGAAGGGGGGAGTGGCAGCCAGGAGGAGGCCGGGCCAAGTGAGGTGCAGCAGGTCCCCAGGCCCAGGCTGAGCACCATCAGCCAAGTTCCTCCCCTCCAGATGAGGCCACCAGCTGCAAGGAGGCGCAGGAGTGTGGTGCACGACGAGAGCCTGGAGGTTATACGGGAGGCTGCTGAAATCATGAGGGCCCCCCTCAACCCAACCGAATGCTATAGTGCATTTGTGGCCAATGAGCTCAACCAAGGGGGGAGGAGCAAAAAAGCCTGGCCAAGGACCTGATTAATCAGGTCCTGGCCAGGATGAAAAGGGACGAGCTGAGCAGGGACACTGTGCTGTGTGACCCGGCCTGGCCTGCTCCCCATCATCATCATCCTCCTCCTGCTGCCACATCACCCCCACCTGCAAGGGTCCGTGGACAGACCCGTGGAAGTTTCGCTGGAAGGAAGTCTAGAAAGAAGTCGAGAAGATGATTCCCTGCCATCCAGTTGATTTGCCAAAAAAACTGAGCTTGTTGCAGTAGCACAGCTTGGGTTCCTTTGTTCATGTGCTGCTGATCCTGATTTTTGTTATTGACTCCTGAGGTTACTAAATTTATCCTTAATCATGTTGTAATTCCCAAGTATGCATGTATGTTGCAATCTCATCAAGTGCTGCCGTTCTGGTGATTTATAATTTATTTTTTGGCCGGAAATAAATGGCTTTTGTAGTTACTTTCAAACCTTGTCTATTGTGTTTTATACTGTGGTGAGTAAGCATCAGACATTTGTAAAATAAAATGTGGCATTTGCAAAGGACACAAACTCCTTGGGGGGGGGGGGGGGGACCTTTTGTGGTCGAACTTGGTAAACCCAAAAGAAGCCTAAAAAATTAGAGAAAATAAAACACCCCCCCCCCAAAAAAAGGGAAAAAAATAAATGATGAAACAACAAAATGACATAAGTTGGGAAAATAAAAGGGAATTTTAACAAAAAAAATAAAAACATGATGAAACAACAAAAATAACATATTTTGGAAATATTCCTAAACCGTAAAATACAACAAAAAAAAAAACACCAAAAAAATAAATTTCTTTCTCGTACATCACGGGACACAGAGCGGCATATTCATTACTATGTGGGTTATATGGAGTACCTTCAGGTGTGGACACTGGCAATCTCAAACAGGAAGTCCCCTCCCTATATAACCCCCTCCCCTAGAGGGAGTCCCTCAGTTTTTTCGCCAGTGTCTTAGGTGTTGGTCACGGAATAGCTTTGCTCCACATCCTTGGGATTAAGGGCGGGCTAACCGGATCTGTCCAAGGAGCCTCAGTGCCAAAGTGGACAGTACCCGGGCCCCAAACCGTGGGGTTTTGCCTATAATGCTCCTCTTTGGAGGGCTGGACCCTGGGCCCAGGACTTGGAGTTTGTAAAAACCATAAGTTCCTGTTTGCCAGGGTGCTATATAGGTCCAGGACAGTGGGTACCTTCATAGGACCCCAGGGCCTGAAGGTCTACTACGCTACCCACGGAGATGGGAGAAGATTGGATCAGTTTGCTGGACAAACATCCTGCAGCATGGAGCAGGTAAGGGGGAGCCTGCGGGACTTGGTTCGACAGCAGGCTCTCCGGGGTAACCTAAAAGGGGGGATAGCCTAAGTATGCTCTGCATGGGCAACCTTGCTCACTATGTCTGAGAGAGACAGGATGACACCTTTTCTCCCCCATCACTAGGTTCCCCTGTCTAAGAATGTGTTGCTAGCTAACCTGCTGCTTTCTTCCTAGGACTAGTAAGGATCCCTAGGGGCCTTTTGGAGAGTCCTACCTGGCCGGGGGTTTGAATCTGCCGCCTGTTTCTGCAGTCCTGGATCTCCAGCAGCGCGGCTCCTCCATGTTCCTCCTGTTTCCGGCATACGCGCGTTTTTCGCGCCGTTCAGACAGGAGGGCGGGGGGGGGGGCGTGCCTGCGGCGTCATACAGGGGCGCGCCTTGTGCTGTTATAGATCAGCAGGCATTGTCAGTGCTCAGTCTGAGGCTGATTTCAGAAGGAGAGGACGCAGAGCGGCAGAACAGTGACTCCCGGTGGCGGAAGAGGGGTAGTACATGCTGGACTTTGTTCCAATGCCTTTTTTGTTAAGCCAAGAAATTCCCCTTTTTGCAGCAGGTTGGAGGCTGGCAAACTAAGTTTGGGGTCACTGTATGTTTTAAAAAAGAAAATATATATAATATATATTTAAAAAAAAAAAAAAAAAAAAAGAGAAAAACATACGGGATCCCATCAGTTTTTGGGCATTAGTGATCTATTGTCCCCTAAGCTCTGGTTTTGTACTCCTGGCCACTACAGTCTGTTGTGTGGGCGGAGTCCCTCGATTTTGTATTATGGCTTCCAAAGGTTCGGGGTCAAAGGGTACAAAAAAGACCAAAAAACAAAGGGGTTCCCCTTCTGATTCTGATGATATGCCGATACTTTCCCCGCAACTTATTAACATAAAGAGCGCCTTGGATGAGCCATTAGGGGGATCTGGTGCGGAGGCTGGCCCAGATCAGCCCAGCCCTGTGTTTATCACAGAGGAGATGCTAGCCGTATCCCTAGGGGGGCTAGAAGAGAGAATAGCAGCATTGATCGCTAGAGCTATTCCTGGTAAGAAACGGGTTAGATCCCCATCACCAAGAGGTGTATCCTCAGATGCTGAGATTCTCTCTCCGGAGGAATTGGAATCACAGGAGGATCAACTAGACCTGAACCAAGAGGGTTCAGGGATTGAGGGATCTGCCTCTGAGGAACCATTTTCAGACTCCCAGACAGAAAGACTGTGGGTACAGTCTTTGACGGACATGGTCCGCTCGGCATTTAGTTTACCATTGCCAGAGCCTCAGGTTCCTCCGGTATCCTCTCTGGGCTCTTTGAAAGCTCCGTTAAGCAACGCAGTTTTTCCGGTCCATCCTCTCTTGGAGGAATTGATCTTTCGGGATTGGGTACGGCCGGACAGGATTTTTCTGCCACCGAAAAGATTTGCGGTCATTTACCCCATGGAGGAAAGATTCTCCAAGAGGTGGAGGCTCCCAGTAGTGGATGCAGCCATCTCATGTGTGAATAAATCACTAACTTGCCCGGTGGAAAACATACATATGTTTAAAGATCCGGTTGATAAAAGGTTAGAGACACTTTTAAAAGCATCCTTTGCTACGGCAGGAGCAGTGGTGCAGCCAGCTGTGGCTGCGATTGGTGTTTGTCAGGCGTTAAAGGACCAGACAAAGGAAATGTTAAAGGACATGCCTACCCAACAAGCAGAAGAGTTTTCTGACATTCCCAGAGCTCTGTGTTTTGCTGTAGATGCTATAAAAGATTCCATCCAGCAGGCCTCTCGTTTATCACTATTTTTGGTGCACATGAGAAGGCTCTTATGGTTGAAGAACTGGGCGGCGGAGCCCCCATGCAAAAAGCTTCTGGCAGGGTTTCCCTTCCATGGAGGACGACTCTTCGGAGAGGATCTGGATAAATAAATTCAGACTATTTCAAATGGCAAGAGTACCCTTTTACCGGTCAAAAAGACATTCCGGGGTCCTACATTTAAAAGGCAGCTCTTTCCTGTCTCGGGGCCCTCAAATTCCAGGCAGTATCGACGGCCGCCTGCACGATCCAACGTTAACAGTAGATCGCAGGGACAGGCCCCTGGGGGTAAGAGGCCATGGTATCGCAAGCCGACAAAGACAGCCCCTAAGTCTGCCTTATGAAGGGGCGCCCCCACTCTCGCGGGTGGGGGGAAGGCTTCGTTTCTTCTCAGAAGTTTGGGAAGCCAAGATCCCCGACAAATGGGTCCGGGCATCTGTAACCACAGGTTACAGACTGGAGTTTCTAAGGTATCCTCCGCCTCATTTTCAAGAATCAAGGCTACCAAGGGATCCAGCAAGGAAGGCCTCAATGCTGGCAGCTTTGGATCACCTGCTTTGCCAGGACGTAATAATAGAGGTGCCAGCCCAAGAGCAAGGGCTAGGTTTCTATTCCAATCTCTTTGTCATACCAAAGCCCAACGGCGATGTCAGGCCAATCTTGGACCTAAAGAGGTTAAACGGTTACCTAAGGGTTCGTTCCTTCCGGATGGAATCCATCCGGTCAGCAGCCGCCGCGCTTCAGAAGGACGATTTTCTGGCCTCCATAGACATAAAGGATGCTTACCTTCATGTACCAATCTTTCAGTTGCATCAAAGATTTTTACGCTTCGCGGTGGGGCAGCGACACTTCCAATTCAGGGCGCTCCCCTTCGGGCTGGCCACGGCCCCCCGGGTATTCACGAAGATCCTAGCCCCAGTTCTGGCCAATTTAAGGATCCAGGGGGTCACAGTCCTAGCATACTTGGACGACCTTTTAATCATAGATCACTCACGGCCGGGTCTGCAAAAGGCAGTAAACCTCACGGTTCGGTACCTCGAAGAATTCGGCTGGGTCCTAAACCGGGGAAAGTCAGCGTTCCAGCCTACAAAGCAGTTGGAATACCTCGGCATGAGGTTAGACACAGAACAGCAAAGGGTGTTCCTGCCCCTGGTAAAGATCGAGGCTATCAAGGGGTTGGTTCAGTTGGTTCTAAACAAGAAAAAACCAACTATTCGCCTGTGTATGCGAGTACTAGGCAAGCTAGTGGCCACGTTCGAGGCAGTACCATACGCTCAGATCCACACTCGCGTCCTACAGGCAGCCATTCTAGCAGCCTGGGGCAAGAGGGCACATGCCTTAGAGTCCCCTTTGACGCTATCATCAAGGGTCCGACAAAGCCTGGCCTGGTGGTTGAACCCCCAGAATCTTCTAAAGGGAAAATCCTTCAGCCCTGTTGTCTGGAAGGTAGTTACCACAGACGCCAGCCTGGCAGGCTGGGGGGCGGTCTTCGAGGGGTTCTCTCGCCAGGGAACTTGGGTGAAAGCAGAGAGGCAGCTCCCCATCAATATCTTGGAGATCAGAGCTGCTCGCCTAGCCCTTCTGGCATGGACCTCCAGATTAAAGGGGTTCCCGGTGAGAATCCAGTCAGACAATGCCACGGCGGTGGCATACATAAACCACCAAGGGGGAACCAGGAGTCAGGCCGCTCAGAGGGAGGTGAGCTTGATTTTTCAGTGGGCAGAGGTTCATGTACCCTGCATTTCAGCGATATTCATTCCCGGAGTGGACAACCTGCAGGCAGACTTCTTAAGTCGCCAGAGTCTGTTGCCAGGGGAGTGGTCTCTGCATCCCCAGGTCTTTCAGACAATCTGCCAGAGGTGGGGAATGCCAGACGTAGATATAATGGCATCCAGGTTCAACAAGAAACTAGACAGGTTCGTGTCTCGAGCGAGGGATCCTATGGCCTGCGGAACCGATGCGTTGGTTTGCCCTTGGCATCAATTCAAACTTCTATATGCATTCCCTCCACTACAGTTACTCCCTCGCCTGTTGCGCAAGATCAGAGTGGAGCACAAGCCAGTCATTCTAGTAGCTCCGGCTTGGCCCCGGAGGACTTGGTACTCACTAGTCCTGAAGATGGCAGTGGGAGACCCTTGGACTCTTCCTCTACAACCAGACCTACTCTCACAAGGCCCGATCCTCCACCCTACATTACGGCGTCTAAATTTGACGGCCTGGAGGCTGAATCCCTGATTCTCAGGGGTAGAGGTCTGTCTAGGCAGGTAATTCCTACCCTGATTAGGGCTAGAAAGCCGGTCTCCAGGGTGATTTATTACAGGGTGTGGAGGAACTACGTAGGCTGGTGTGAATCCAAAAGATGGAATTCCCGCAAATATACTATTGATAGGGTGTTAAGTTTTCTCCAGCTAGGAGTGGATAAAGGCCTGGCACTAAGCACAATCAAGGGACAGATCTCAGCTCTGTCAGTGTGGTTTCAGAGGCCGCTGGCCACCCACTCGCTGGTAAAGACCTTCTTACAAGGGGTCTTGCGTATTAATCCTCCTGTCAAGTCACCAAGTTGTCCATGGGACTTAAATCTTGTCCTGTCCACTTTACAGAAACAACCCTTTGAGCCGTTGGCTGAGATTCCTTTAGTCTTACTGACAAGAAAGTTGGTTTTCTTGGTCGCCATAGTTTCGGCCAGGAGAGTGTCAGAATTAGCAGCATTATCGTGTAAGGAACCATATCTCGTTCTGCATAAGGACAGGGCAGTTCTCCGGCCCCATCCTTCCTTTCTACCAAAGGTTATATCCAAATTTCACTTGAACCAGGATTTGGTACTTCCATCCTTCTTTCCAAAACCCACATCTAGAAAGGAGGGGTTGCTGCATACCTTGGATATTGTCCGGGCCATGAAGGCCTATCTTAAAGCTACAGAAAAGATCCGGAAAACAGATGTGTTGTTCGTTCTACCAGATGGCCCCAAGAAGGGGCAGGCAGCTGCAAAATCCACCATCTCGAGATGGATTAGACAATGAATCATTCAAGCCTACGGTTTGAAGAGGTTGCCTCCTCCTTTGTCGGTAAAGGCCCATTCTACCAGGGCCATGGGCGCCTCCTGGGCAGCACACCATCAGATCTCTATGGCTCAGATATGCAAGGCGGCGACGTGGTCATCAGTCCACACGTTTACAAAGTTTTATCAACTAGACGTGAGAAGGAATGCAGATTCTGCCTTTGGACAGGCAGTACTACAGGCTGCAGTTTGAGATCCTCGGGATCAGAAGCACCCTTGGTTGTAAAAAAAAAAAAAAAAAAAAAAGTTTTTTCTTGACTAAGTTGGAATTATTATTATTATTTGAGTTTACCTCTAAATTGAATCCTTCTTTGGAAGATGTCTCCCTCCCCTCATTAAAGCATTGCTTTCGGACATCCCACATAGTAATGAATATGCCGCTCTGTGTCCCGTGATGTACGAGAAAGAAAAAGGGATTTTTAAATACAGCTTACCTGTAAAATCCTTTTCTTGGAGTACATCACGGGACACAGAGCTCCCACCCCTCTTTTGGGTGACCATTTTGGGAGGCATACTGCTTGCTACAAAACTGAGGGACTCCCTCTAGGGGAGGGGGTTATATAGGGAGGGGACTTCCTGTTTGAGATTGCCAGTGTCCACACCTGAAGGTACTCCATATAACCCACATAGTAATGAATATGCCGCTCTGTGTCCCGTGATGTACTCCAAGAAAAGGATTTTACAGGTAAGCTGTATTTAAAAATCCCTTTATGATACCCTCAACATTAAGTCAAAATAGACATAATAAAAATGTGGAGAACGGAAACAAATGTGGGGACATCTGGCTAGCAAACAGTGTCAAATAGAAAAAACACTAACGAAAATGCAAGCTTTCAGTATGTGACATCGGGACAAAATTGCATCAGCAAGAGAACAGGTTTCTTCTAGCAAGAGAACAAAGAACAAAAAAACAAAAGAACAAGAACAAAAAAACGCTAGAAACGGGACACTATATAGAGAGTTTAGGTGACGAATGTGCCAGGTCCCAAACAAACGCGAGTTTTACCTGAACGAGTGCTCCCGTCCCATCGTTTTGACTGAGCATGCGCGGGTTTTTGGTCCGATGCTTTTGTGTACTCACGAGCGGACATATCCGACGGACATGTGTCCGGCGGAAATATTTCAAAGCATGCTTTGGAATTAGTCCGCAGGAGAAATCCGGCCAAAACGGTCCGTTTGCCCATACAGACGAGCGGATTTTTCGGATGAAATGGTCGGTCGGACCAGTTTCAGCGGATTTATTCCCTCGTGTGTACAAGGCCTAAGAGTATTGCGGAGAGTCTCAATTTTAGTGTTTCGTAACTTGATGAATTCATATGCGTTACATTAACTTACAGCTAAATTTGAAAGGAAATTTCAATACCTAATCTCCAAATTTCCAAAATATTGAATTTCAAATTTCCGAAATTTTGAATTTCCTAATTTTTGAAATTACCAAAACTTCTGCACTCCGACTTGTTCATTCCCTGACTTAGTTGAGGTAGGAGGTAAACTTTGGTGGGGGTGGGTCAGCCATGAATAAGCACTGATCCAGTGCGAAACGCGTCGGCTGTTCCTTGTTTCTACTGCTGTGACCCTATTTTTGTACATGCTGTCTATTGAATAAAAGACCACCCATCAGGTTTTGGAGTGCGGCTATCCATTTTTCTTTGTCTTCATTTTGCTTAGTGCACCGCCAGCACCCTCGGTATCCTGCACCACCTGTAACCATTTAGAGATCCCACCTGGAGCGGTGACTCCTTTCTCTCCTGGGTCAGCCATGCCTTGTGACCATTGACCTCTGGGAACCTGCATTCTGACATTTGACCTCTGAGGGAGTCCTAGCCTTATTCTTCAAGGGGAAACCCTAAACCCTGGTCCTGACCCTAAACTCTAAGCATCCTAACCCTAAACCCCAAACCTAACCTCTAACCCTAACTGCTAACCCTAAGCCCTTACCCTAAACTCCTAACTCTAACTCCTAATCCTAACCCTTAACCCTTACCCTAATCCTAACCCTAAACCCTAACCCCTAACCCCTAACTGCTAACCCCTAATCCTAACTCCTAACCCTAGCCTTAACCCGAAACCCCCCAACAATAATTGACTGCAGCAAATTGGAGGATATCACAGCTGCTGCCTGTAGTTCACTCATAGAGTGGACAGCCACCATGTAGCACCGAGAGGTGGGGATCATTTTATTAAAGAAAGACTCAGAGAGAGCAGGATGAACAGATATTTATTAAACATTTAGGCCCAGATTCACAGAGCGATTACGCCTGCGCAACAGGAGATGCGCGTGCGTAAGTCTAAATGTGCGCGTGCGTTTCGTTGCGCGGCATCCCCAGAACGAGATACGCAAAAAATCGTCTTTTTTTTGTCCCGCGTAATTTCGTTAGACTGGCGCATCCGTCTGCGCAAAAGTGCGATAGACACACCATTGATTTGCTAGTCAAATATGCTAATGAGGGACTTACGGGGATCCACAAAACAACGTTGGGGCAGCGCAGGCGATGCAGTGTGCGCAACAGCAAAATGTCCTGTCTAAAATTAGAGCTGATAAAAGCTGGTCTAAAAAAAGAAAAAAAGTCTAATTGTCAGATAAAGCAACACTGTTAGTGAGGAGTTCAGCAGTCACACGTGTTGCTCAACAATCTGTATGCCAACATGCCAGGGGCATCGTCGCGCATAGCTATACTACTGACTTTAGATGAACAAAGAAGGAGGAGGGCACGGAGGATGGCACTAAGGAGGGCACGGGAGATGTTTTATTTTTTATTTTTATTTGCTTATATAAAATTTACAATTTAATCTAATCTAATACAATATTCTTATCTGATACAAGCCCCTCACTCTTCACTTGATATATCACACACGCATAGACATCTTTGGCATGAGTGATTCTGAGGTGTCTCGCATCTTCAGATTCACCCCTCATGCCATCCTGGAATTACCACAACCTTGCAGGAGGACATCAGCAGCCCAACACATGGCACCACCCATGACACCCATGACAGCTACATATACAATCAGAGCCCCATCCCCACAGATTTCGAACAGAACATGTATGGGGACAGCTGGCTGGTTGGTGAGTGACATGGGTGGCAGGCATGACTATCCCCTCCCGTGATGCACACCTCACAAGTGGCACATGCATGACTAACATCCTCCTGTCTTTTCCCTTCAAGGTGACTCTGCATATGCACTGGTACCCCATCTCATGACCCCATCTCATGCCAGCTCACATTATGCATCTTTGCACGTTAAACACACACATTAATCATGGCACAATGAGAATGCATGCATGCACACCACTGTGGTCCCTAGCACAGACACATCACATCCTCATCACATTGGATTGGCACCAGTCCACCATGCAGGACTTGTGAGCTGCAACGCCATGCCACGGCTCCAATTATGTCACTGTACATTCATACACCATTCACACAGACCTGGGGATCACTTCTCCACCACAAATGAGGGTGACACCCCTTTTCCCGCAGGAATATCACCCCCACATTCCAAAATCATACACAAACAGAACCAAAAAAATTAAATAAATGACGAGCAAAAAAAAAAAATGCCCAGCAAAAATATAATTTAAACAAAATAACAACAAAGAAAACCCATAAAAGACAAAAATCACTCTGCAAAACAGTCCCCAAATATCTCAAAGACACGTCACAAACAAACAAAAGCACCTTGCTGTAGAGGGAGGGATACAAAGGGATGTACTTTTGCAAAGGAAGTGCATTTGTGTCTGTCTATTTATGCTGTCTGCGTAGTTCACAAAGTTGCCCTAGTCCATTTCCAATTTCACTGATTGCGCCGCTCCCGAGTTGTGAGCAGGCGCACAGCGGAGCTGACCATGGTCTCCTTCAAGCGCGCATGCGCGAGCCGGCCGGCCCTTCATTTGCATGGGGTCACGGCTCATTTCAATGTAACACGCCCACGTCCTTCCCAATTTGTATTACTCCTCCTTACGCCTCGGAAAAAACGTTACGCTTGCGCAATTTCCTGCGCAAAAGCTACGAGAATAGGGTGATTACGCGGCTACATTGCGCAAGTCTAACGTAAAGGCGGTGCGCTACGCCGGTCCAATAATGCGCAGATGTACGTGAATCTGGGCCATACTCGCTACATTTGCAAGAAGAAAGAGAGTTATTAACATATTTTTAACCACTTCAATACTGGGCACTTTTACCCCCTTCCTGCCCCGGACAGCTTTCAGTGCTGTAACACTTTGAATGAGAATGCAACACAGTTTTTTTTTTGTTACAAAGGACTTTGTCACCAGCATTTTTGTTCTTGGCAAATAATGTTTTTTATAAGGTGTGTGTTTTTTACTTTTCATTTTTTTTAAATGAGTAATTAAGAGTACTATACATTCCTTGCTCTTTCACTAGGGGGTTGGGGTAGTATCTGAGACTCCAAACTATGGTGAGCCCCACCAAAGACCCCTTCAACCATCGGGCCAGTGTTGTGTGGGAGAGTGCTTTGGCATGTCATTTAGAGGCTGGTTTTTAAATGTCACTTTTTCTCTAGTAGATCATAAAATTATGGAACTTCACAGGCAAGTTTAAGGCATCCCCAATCATATTAGTTAATTATGTATTTGCAGTATAACATGTCAAACCTAATTAAAAAGAGCTTGTTCTAGCTCATAGCATCTCCAAAGAAAATGTTCATTTTCATTTTAAGCCCTTTTAAAAGAGTTGCTCCCTGCTGGATGGTATTTTTAAACAAAATGCTTGCATTGGTACATGTCCCTCCCTGGCAGTGCGCAGTTGTCCATGTTTTTTTTTTTTTTACAACACCTTGCCTATTAAACTTAAAAGTGGAAGGGCGTGGCTTGGCTATGGAGGAGTGACGACGTGCATTGCCTCAGCTCCTCGTACACCGCGGCACTAATCCACAGCACGGAGGGGCGAATCGCTCCATAACTAGCGCAAATAATGTCCCAGGGACGGCGGGCACTCTCCCAGCAGGCGAGAACGGATGGGACCCGGCAGGAGCAGCTGGAGGCCTTCTTCGGCGGATCCCGAGGACCAGGCCCAGAAGCCTCCAAGGCTGCTAAGACGTCTAAGGCAGCACAGAAGGCCGCACTCCAGAGGCAGCAGATGACAGACTCCCAGATCCCCTCTCTGGAGTTGGTGAGTGATACTGCTCCCCCTCCCTCCCCGGGATCCTCCACCTCCCATGGACAGGGCCCTGACATGGCAGATGTATTGAGTGATGGGGACCTGAAACTCCATATTTGGTCTCTTCCCACACGTGCTGACCTGGAAAGATTTACTGCTAGGGTGGAGAAGGCCTTTACTGCGGACATAGCACAGCTAAAGGCAGATACCAATCACCTGGGGGCCAGAATGGAGTCCGTGGAACAGAGGCTGGATGAGGCCTTGCCAGCAATCTCTATGCTACAGGACAGGTGCAGTGCCCAGGATCAAAAAATTGATGCATTACTCTGCCAGCTTGATGATTTTGAGAATCGCAGCAGGAGGGCTAATATTCGCATACGCGGCCTACCAGAGGCGACTGCCCCTAAAGATATTGTCCCTACGCTGGGGGATATATTCCGGGAGATTTTGGGTCTGCCCACAACAGCAACCATTGAGATTGACCGTGCCCACAGGGCCCTTAGACCCCCCTCTCAGGATGTATACAATCCCAGAGACATAATATGCAAGCTCCACAAGTATACCCTGAAAGACAGAATTATGCAAAATATGCGAGGGAGACAATACTTTGACTTTGATGGGGCCAAACTTTCCTTCTACCAGGATATCTCGCGGCGAACACTCATGCAGCGCAGAGCACTTCTTCCGCTGCTTGAAGCTATACAAAAAGCGGGACTAACCTACCGCTGGGGGTTCCCTTTTTACCTCCAAGCAACCAAGGATGGCCGGCAGGCCACGCTGCGCAATAAGGATGACCTCCCGCATTTTTTGGATACCCTGGGATTGGAGCCGGTGGACTTCCCTGACTGGAGGGGACTATCTGAACACCCCCACTTGCGACTTCCTCAACCATGGATGTCGGTCAGCCGCAGGAGTCGCAGACGCGACCGTAGACGCCCCTCTGCCAACTCCCCCCGGAGCCCGACTCCCCGGGGCACTGAGGAGACTGATAACACTCTTCCCTTGTTGCTGCTCCCCAGCGGCTGTTTGCACTCCCCCCTTGCCCTCACCTATTGCTGCCTGTGCAGCCCCTTCTCTGCCTGGACTTTGTGGGGTTGTTTTTGTTCTGGGGGGGAGGGTATAGCCATAGTTGCGCAATGCACCTTTGTATGATCTGCTGTAGGGGCTGGGGGCTCTGTTGATGCCGCTGGCCGGTTTTGGACTTCCTATCCTCGGCCCTGATAGTTGAACTTTAGCTGCGGTCTGGTCCCTATCTGGACCTGTCCCACCGGATGGTTCCCCTGGCATCCCAGTTCGAGTGTGCCTACTTTACTAGTTTAACTCTTACTCATTGCTTTATATATATATATTTTTTTTTGTATTTTTTTTTTTAAACCCACTGAGATGCATCCCTCTCCTAACTGAATGCTCTATGTTAACTAGGCGGTGGTGTGCGGGGACTGACCCTCGCGTCCTGCCCTCTCTTGTTGGTCCACGTTCCCCCCGTAGGCTGTACCTTACTAGGTACACTTTCCTTTTAGGAAATGGGAATGAGTCTCGGGGACCCCTCCCTTAGAGGGTTGACCCCGGGGCCCATCCCCTTGGTGTTTTGGTGGGGGGTATGCACCCCCCTACTATCGTATGTCTTGTGTATTTGTTTCCCTGATATTCACTGTTTCTCTTTTTCCTCCTTCTATTTTTTCCTTCTTGCTTGCTTTTCTCTCACAGGAACGACCTCCGGCTCCGCCCCCCGCTCTACAGCCACCCCCGGGATAGGACACCTTCCCACGAACAGATCTTCTGATGGCGTCACTTAAGGTACTTTCTTATAATGTCCGAGGTCTTTGCTCCCCGTGTAAAAGTAGTAAATTGTGGTGGGAACTGAAGAGATCTGGAGCACAGGTAGTCCTGTAGGGAATTGTTTGGGAGGGACACAAGGCGGTAGTGAGGGGTGAACTGATTTCCCAGGGATCTAGACTAAAAAAGGCCCGGCAGGCAGACGTCAACAGGGTGCCACAGGCCCTTCAAAAGGCTGAACTCAGACAAAAACATACCGGTGACCCGGAGGCTTTGAGGGAGCTGACCGACATGAGAGAATTATTTTTACGTTTGCTGGATTGCCAGGCACGTAGACAAATGCGCTATATGCAGGGCTCAAAATTTCAAGTCCTGAGCTACTAGCCAGGCCTCAAGAGTTTCCCCACCTAATTCATACACTGCCCTGCGCCTAAGTGCACCTGTAAACACGCCCTCGTAGATTATCTCATGGAATGACACTGTTAAATGTTTTATGCAGAATCAAGTTACAAAATTAAATATTACCAACAACAACTTTAACAAAATGGGACAGGGCACTGGGGGCAGCCCAGAGGGACAAGGCACTGGGGGCAGCCCAGAAGGACAGGGCACTGGGGGCAGCCCAGAGGGACAGGACACTGGGGGCAGCCCAGAGGGACAGGGCTATGGGGCAGCCCAGAGGGACAGGGCACTGGGGGCAGACCAAAGGGACAGGGCACTAGAACTGGGTCTCTTCCCCATTCTCTTGCTGTCTCCTCTGCAACTCCCATCCATTCTCTCTCTCTCTCTCTCTCTCTCTCTCTCTCTCTTCCATTCATCTCATCATCAGGAGCCTGTGTGTGCAGCTCCACGCTTGCATGTGACCAATTCCCCCTTTTATTCAGGCTGGCAGTGAGGAGAGGAGCTGCAGCACAGCGGGAGGGAGTACAATCCAGCGCTGAGATCCACACAACTGCACAGCCATTGATACCATAGCACAGCACACACTGACACTGCACAGCACACATTGAGACCAGTCTGTTCACAGTGCTCAGGCTGAACTGTTGGATACATAGAGCACAAGGAGAAGAAAACTGCACAAACTGGAAGGCTGCCGCTCTCATGTCAGGGCAACTTTCAGTGAGCGCTGCATCGGAGTGGTAATTTTCCCAATTCTCCACCTCACTCATTACTTTCTGCTCTCCAGCTACATTGGTCGGAGGAGGGGGCAGGCTCAGAGAGGTCATACTGTTAGGTCCAATGGATTAATGAGAATTGTAAGGAGAGCACCTGTGTACTGCTCTGCCTGTGCGCGGCTCACCAGACTACTTTTCCCGAGCATGCACCTTTCCTTTTCGGCCGCCAATCTTATCGGAACTCTATGTGTAGGTACAGATTGGAGGGAGATTGGTCATGCATCCCTGTCATCACTCGCCCCCAGCTTAAATCCACTCGCCAAATGCTAGTAGGCGAGTGGAAATTTTGAGGGCTGGCTATATGTCACATAAATACTATGAGCACGGCAACAAATGTGGTCGTATGCTCGCCAGGGCACTCAGGAAGAAGCGTGCGCAAATGCTGGTGCATAAGCTATGCCTACCCTCTGGGCTACTGGCGGTCAGGTCCTCCCAAATAGCCTCTGGGTTCCGTGATTATTATGCTGCCCTGTATGACTTGGGTTCGACGCGCCCCCCGGGGTTAGTGACGCGAGACTCACTGACATTCAAGACTACTTGAAGGCTTCTGGCCTGCCCTCACTGACGGACGAACAGGCCACCCAACTTGAATCCCCTATTACCCCCGCTGAGATAGAGGCGACGGTGAAGTCTCTGCCCAATGGCAAGAGCCCTGGCCCTGACGGATTCACCAAAGCCTACTATAGACAATTCCTGACTTTGCTGTCTGGGTCGATGTGTGATTACTTCAACTCCATAGCAGAAGGACATGTCATCCCTAGTGAGGCGTTGCTAGCTCATATTTCAGTCATCCCCAAGGACGGGAAAGACCTGACTCAGCCCCAAAGTTACAGGCCCATATCCCTCCTGAATGTGGACGTCAAAATTTTAGCAAAGATTCTCGCCACTAGACTGAAACATCTGATCCCGTTAATTGTCCACCCTAACCAGACAGGGTTTATTGCGGGCCGTGAGGGCGCGTGTCTCAGCCGATTCCCCCCCATATCTCATTCTCTCTACAGACGTGGAGAAAGCTTTCGACCGGGTGGACTGGAGCTACCTCCGTGCTGTACTTGAAACTATGGGTCTCCATGCACACATGCTGACTTGGATTATGGCGTTGTACTCAGACCCCAGTGCACAAGTCAAGGTTAATGGATTCCTTTCCCACAGATTCCCGATCAGAAATGGCAAAAGGCAGGGGTGTCCGCTGTCGCCTATCCTGTTTGCTCTGGTGCTTGAGCCCTTCTTACGCACTGTCCGGGCAAATGTCGACATGATGACGTGCTGTTTCACTTGACGGAGCCCCTGATCTCACTGCCAAATCTGCTGCGGGAACTCAACCATTTTGGGTCACTTTCAAATTTTAAAATCAATTATTCCAAGTCTGAAATACTCCCTATTCAGGTGTCACCTTCATTGGCTGACCGGTTACAGACCGCCTTCCCGTTTACTTGGGTCAAGTCCTCTCTGAAATACCTAGGTGTCCGGTTGACGGACAGATATGTCACTCTTTATGCAGCCAATTTCCCCCCCTTGCTGGCTACAGTGAAAAATGACTTGGCCACTTGGACTAAGACGGCCTTCACCTGGCTGGGGAGGCTGGCCGTAGTAAAGATGAACATCCTACCGCGCATTCTGTTCTATATGCAGATGATACCCATGTCCCTCCCTAGGGGTTTTTTCACTCAGGTGTCCAGCCTGATATCCAAATTTATTTGGAATGATCGGAAGCTGAGAATTGCACTTCGGCTGCTCACACGCCCGAGGGAGGCAGGGGGCCTGGGTCTCCTGGATATTCAAAGATACCACAGGGCGATAGTTCTCAAGAGGATACTTAATTGTCACTTTCACACTGCCTCCAAGATCTGGGTTTCCCTGGAAAAGTTTATGGTGGGTAGGAACCTCTCTTATGCCCCTTGGCTGTCCCGGGGAGATAGGGGGCTGTCGGACTCTGCTTCCCCGCTAACAACCCAGACTTTGAGAATCTGGGACCGGCTAAATGATTGGCTGGCATTGGCCCCTCCTGTGTCCCCTTTGGCCCCGCTGGGCGGTTTCCTTTGGTTCCCACCTGGGGAGCAGACAGGATTTTTTGGGCCATGGGTTGAGGATATTAACGCTAGCTGTGGTAAGCTTCTGCGAGATGGTAAGCTTTTGCCCCTAGAGACACTTCCCCATGGACTTTTGGCGCTATCGACAGCTACATCACTTTTTTGCGACCCACAGGGACTTAATCAGAGACACCTCTATGCTCACGGCTTTTGAACGCCTCTTTACTGAAGAGGATCCGACTCCCCACATGATCTCGGAACTTTATCGCTTGCTTAGCTTTACGACCTCCACACAGAAACCTACTTTTGTCCGGTCCTGGGAAGGAGACTTGGAAACAACTTTTACCCCTAGCCAGCTGACGCACCTGTATCAATTCACCCGATCTAGCTCAATTGATTCCAGGACCCAAGAAACGAACTATAAATTGTTGTCGCGCTGGTACCAGGTGCCTGTGGACTTGGCTAGGATCTACCCTTCCACTACTGACCGGTGCTGGAGGGGATGCGGCCACAGGGGTACGCTCCTGCACATCTGGTGGGACTGTCTAGTGATCAGACCTTTCTGGTTGGACATACAGTCCCAGATTAAGGAAATTCTAGACCTGGACGTCCCTTTCTCCCCGATCCACTTTCTGTTGCACATTCCTCCCATGTCGGCGAGCCAGTATAAACGCAGTCTACTGCCCCATCTTTTGAACACAGCGAAGTGGCTACTTCCGATATACTGGAAGCGCCCGCAGGTCCCCAGCAGGGAGGAATGGATTCACAAGGTGGGTGAGATAGGGGAGGCGGAGGACTGGATCGCCACTTGCAGGAATACTCGGGAGCGTTACTCTAGCACCTGGTCGGCCTGGACGGCGTACTTCTTGGACCCGGGCCTTGTCTCTTCCAGTTTGGATGTGGCATTGTTGGAATTAGCAGACCCCTCCCTTAAGCAAAGACCTCGGGCCCAATAGCCTGCTGCTGTACCCTTAGTTGAGCTGCTTTGACCTTCCTGGGTGTCGTTCTCTCTCAGCTGCTAACGTTGCGAGAGGGTGATGGCAAGTGGTGCGGGGGAGGAGCTGGATGTTTGACCTCAGGTACGTTCCTTTAGATTCTAATCCCTCTCAATCTCTTCTTTTCTCTGTCTCTTTCTCTTTCTCCCTTGTCTCCCTATTCTTCTCTGCTATTCCCCTTGAGACCTACTGGCACTGTGCCGACACTGGGGGTCCTGGTGGCTGGTGTGCTGGGGGGGTGGGCGCTGGGGGCCCGGCTGGTTGTGCAGACTCGGAGGCCTGCTGCCGGGAGGCAGCCCGGCCCCTTCGGGGGTTGGGCACTTGTTTGCCACCCCGGGACGGGCCTGTCAACCGCAGTGGGGGTCGGTGGGGGTTGCTGCAGGGGGGTAGGTAAGATGGAGGTCCATGGTGGCCCCCCTTCCCCCATGCACACTTAGCTGGCTACCCTTTCACCTCGCACAACATCTATGGTTTCACTTGTTGTCTGTTGGACTGGCCGGGTTGGCCTCCGGCCCCCTATCCCTCCTTCGAGTACTGAAAAATCCCCTTTTACTACCTGATAAGATATTGGAGGTGTGTCGCCCCTGTATTTTAAACCTCAATTTATGTACTTTGTATGGTGGGGTGATCGCCATTTTCGGCCCGCTACCTGGCCCTTAGACCCCCTGTGATACTACCATGAGTACTGGGTCCCAATGTGTTTATGTGCTCCCTCTTTTTCAAAGTCTATTTTGTTCTTCCTTCTATGTTATGTTGATAAAACAAAAACGGATGGCTTATTGTTTGATGTAAGACGCTTCTGACAACATGAGTTGTGATGTATTACTATGCCGTCCACAAATAAAGATTATACAAAAAAATAAAAAATTTAAAGTGGAGAGAAATTATTTTCAATTGACTTCAATGGAATTTACAGTTTGAAATTAACAGATTTTTGTACATGTTCTCTGTGGATCTTAGCCTAGCAGTTTTGCGTATGATTAGTTATAATATGTTTGTGTAATGCTATCCACTCCAGAGAATACTTTATAGATTCGAGAACAATGCTCGGTGCTTGATTTCTCACTTTAAATTATTTTGTGATGCTTGAGGGGTTTATTGTTTTATTTACCTAAAACTTATGTGGATCCTGAAGATGAACTTTAATGGGCTGATATACTAGGAATATTCAAAAAATCCATGTGAGTAAAGGTTCACCGGTCAAGCAGAAAGTAGGTTCATTTTTGGGTATAAGATCACCTTCTGGATTACAAATTCAGTCAAGGGCAGGGTCTGTTTTCAGCTCAGTGTTAAAGCACCACTGATCGTGCCAGTGATAAGTGTGGAAAACACTTATCACTGGCAGTGTCCTGGACAGTACCCTCACAAACACTATAGTGAGTGAATGTGGTACCTTTAAAGGGGTTGTAAACACAAAAATATTTTCCTCTTAAATTAAAGTCTGACAGTAGCTGATAAAGTAAAAAGTAATGTTTTGCATTATAACTAGTTTGATACCTGTTGAAATTGAGCTGTTTTATTCACCTCCAGCACTGACTTCCTGGTTTGCAGTGCGCGTTCATTCTTGCTGCATTATGGCCTAATGGGAATTACAGTTCCCATTAGGCTTAGCCTCAATGCCTGTGAGGGATAAGAGAGCATCTTCGTGCAGGGCTGTAGTCATAGGGAGGGGGTGAGCACATTCTGCTTTCCACCATGCCAAACAATTCAGGTGCTGGTGGAAAGCAAGAAGAGGAGAGACAGGAAATGGCATTTTCAAACCTGGATTACTGTATTTTGGAGGTCAAAAGGAAAAACGAGGTAAGTGATATTTAAATGCTCTAGGTTACAGCAATCAATTGATCTAATAAAAAACGAACCTTTAGTGTTCCTTTACAGAATCCCTATATCCCTTTATCTGTAAACACGCTGTCAAGTTATTTTTTTATGTAAGTAGTGTATGATGCTAAGCTACATTTCAGATCTCCGATCTAGTGCAGCATAATAAAAAATGTAGATACTAAATCTTTCACATATTTGGATGTTTGAAGTAAACACATTTGCTTCAGTTCACTCCCCTATACCTCACCTAGCTTCAAACCAAATCAGGCACACATAGTAAAACAATAAAGCAAGGAAACGATTTATAATATGAACATCAGTTTATCATCAGTTTATTATGCTGGTAGTAAATTAGTAATCAATAGTTTGAAATTTTCAAAGAATATGATGCTGTGTAATCACTCTCTGATTTGGTGTTCATTTCTTTTTAGAACTGGTACCTGAAAGATGAACGGAAGTTTATTATAAAGTTGAAAGTGCAGTATAATACAACAATAAAAACAATTATTGGATTGACTTAATTTCAAGTAAAATAAACCAATTACTCACATTCAGAACAGCAGTCTTTATCCCAAAAGAGGGATTGGCAAAAGTCCACCAGATTTTCCTCCTTCAGTTTTACCACCACCCTAAGACAAACATAAAAAAAATATATAAAATTATGACGGATTGTGCATACAAAATTCAAGGCATACACAATCAAATATAGTAGATTAATCAAAATGTAACTGTGTTTGTTTTCTTTTTATTTGCCTGGTGAGCTTATGGGTACCTACATATACCTAAAATAGATCATGGCTGCAATAATTAAAGTGGACCTTTAATATAAATTACTGTATCGGCATATAACAAACACAGGCGTATAACATGCACCCTAACTTTAAGAGGGAAGTTTCAGTAAAAAAAACTATCCACAGCCCCCTGCGTATAACACACAGGCACAGTTTACCCTCTATTTTCAGGGTAAAAAAGTGAGTGTTATATGCCAATAAATACAGTATGTTATGAGGAACGTACAACATGTAACCTGAAAAATCTATTTTTTTTCTTGAATCCCTTCTGAACAGTAGTAGTGTACTTCCTCTACCTATGCATGCATGTGCATATATCTTTATAGCTGTATATCTGTATTGTGAGATGAGCTAAGGCATTGTGCCTCTGTCTGAGGAGATCTGAAGTGGAATTTGGTAAGGTCACTGTGCTGCTCACAGTTCTACTTTATAGAGCTGTATCTGAGGACCTTCAATATAAAGATTTTCCTGCTTCTTAAGCCTGGTGCACACTATGGGCCAGATTCAAAAAGCACTTACGCTGGAGTATCAGGAGGTGCGCCCGCGTAATTGGAAATATGCGCCTGTGTATCGATGCGCCGTATCCCCAAAACGATGCGCGCATTAAATCTATTTTTTTTAGATCGGCGTAATTTCGATAGACCGGCGCATCGTGTGCGCAAAAAATGCGCTAGACACACCATTGATTTGCTAGGCAAATATGCAAATGAGGGAGTTACGGCTATCCACAAAGGTAAATTTGTGCAGCGCAGGCTACGCGCTGTGCGCATCAGCTGCACATCCTGTCTAATATTAGGCAATAAAAAAGCTTGCTTAAAATTAGACAATCCGTCTACATGTCAGCTAAAGCAACACCATTAGGGACGAGCTGAGCAGCCACACTTGCAGGACAACAATCTGTATGCCAATATGCCAGGGGCATCCTTGCTCATAGCTATACTACTGACTTTAGAGGAGCGCAGAGGGAGGAGGGCACGGAGGAGGGCATGGGAGAGGATATACTGCACCCGCATAGACATCTTTGGCATGAGTGATTCTGAGGTGTCTCGCATCTTCAGATTCACCCCTCATGCCATCATGGAATTAACCACAACCCTGCAGGAGGACATCACCAGCCCAACACATGACACCACCCATGACACCCATGACAGCTACATATAAAATCATAGCCCCATCCCAACAGAATTTCGAACAGAACATGTATGGGGACAGCTGGCTGGTTGGTGAGTGACATGGGTGGCAGGCATGACTGTCCCCCCCCCCCCATGATGCCGAAATCACAAGGGCACATGAACTACTAACATCCTCCTGTTTTATCCCTTCAGGGTGACTCTGCATATGCACTGGGACCCCATCTCATGACTCCTATCCGGGAACCCCCCATGATACCCTGTTGTATTCCCCAAACTTTGTATGCCAGATCATCGGTGCATGTTGCATGCTGCAAAACTTTGCAGTGAGAAAGGGCCTGGAGATTGACATACGTGATGACCTGACCCCCCAACCAGACAATCCCCCCCCTAACCCTGGTCCTGGGGAACCCTTCTCCACCACAAATGAGGGTGACACCCCTTTTCTGGCAGGAATGTCTCCCCCACGTTCCAAAATCATTCACAAACAGAACCAAAAAAAATAAAAAATTAAAAAAATGACCAGCAAAAAAAAAAAAAATGCCCAGCAAAAATATAATTAAAAAAAAAACACAACAAAGAAAACACAGAAAAGACAAAAATCACTCTGCAAAACAGTCCCCAAATATCTCAAAGACACGTCACAAACAAACAAACGCTAATAAACAACAGAACAAAAGCACCTTGCTGTATAGGAAGGGATACAAATGGATGTTTTTCCTATTGCAAACGAAGGGCGTTTGTCTCTGTCTATTTAAGCTCTCTGCATAGCTCACTAAGTTGCCCGGGCCTAGTTCCAATTTCACTGATTGCGCCGTACCAAGTTGTGAGCATGCGTAGAGAGGTGCTGATCATGGTCTGCTTCATGTGCGCATGCGCAATCCGGCCTGCCCTTCATTTGCATGGGTCACGGCTCATTTAAATGGAACACGCCCACGTCCTTCCCAATTTGAATTACTCCGCCTTACGCCTCAGAAATTACGTTGCACTGGCGCAAATTTGTGCGCAAATGCTACGAGGATACGGTACTTGCGCCTCTACATTGCGCCGGTCTAACGTAAAGGAGGTGCGCTACTCCGGTCAAAAAATGTGCCAATGTACCTGAATCTGGCCCTATCTGGTTTTTTTTTTGTTTTTTTTTTCATTCAACCCAGCAAGCTGAATGAAAAAAAACAAAATTAAGAGCTCAGAAGGAGCCACTGAACTAACAATACAATGTTAGTACATCAATCTTCCTCGTTTAGCTATTGTGTTCTGACAGGGGGAAGTCCCCCCCCACCAGAACACACCGGTTAAGCTTCCCAGCCATTGGCTGAGAGCACTGAATGGGTGCCAATCGACAGAACTTTTTTAGTCATGCCCCTTCGACCAAAGCTGGCATATACATGGCCGAATATTGAACCAGCCGATGCCACCCTATATGCGGCCCGTGTGTATGGCCCTTTACATTTTGTGGATATATGCTTCTTCCACCTGCCCTGCTGCATCTTAGATATTCCCCCACCAGTCACCAAATCACCTGTCAACAGGGGCGCAGTAAAAACAGGGCATGGTATGTCAGTTATTGTGTAAAAACAGCTGCAGGGACCTACAGGAATATTGATGGCATGTCATCTGCCCCATGTTTGCCTTTTTTTGCACAAAGATTTCACATTTTAAGACATCTTTAAATGCAATAATTCCAAACAATTATCGGTTACTCTTACCAGTGCCTTCACCAGATTTCCAAGCGGTCCATCCTGCAAAAATTATTAAACACAAATTATTCACTATGCAGAGTACATAATAGAATATATATATATATATATATATATATATATATATATATATATATATATATATATATATATATATATATGTTTTATTAATAGATATTTGTTCTAACTCTACTCTGTCCACCAAACTCTATTTTATCCTACCAGCAAGCTGCATAGGGGGCCAGTCACTATTCCAAGAACATTGAGTTCATCCTAGAAAACAGATAAGCATAAAAGGCCATTAGACAAGTTCTCTGTTGCTTTTGTTTAATGAAAATTGCTCTTTCCATATACTTTATCTTTGTACAGAACTGCTTACCACTAACTTAAAAACTTCAAATGCAAGCTGCTCGGCCACTTCGCCAACTTGGTCACCCACTTTTTCCTAAAAAAATCAACATTTACACTTGGTTTAAAAATATAAATACAATTCTAAATAACTGCACCTGCAGTTTCTTGAACCTTCCATCACTAAAATTCCACATTAATCAGATTAACATTGCATTTTCTCATATTTTAGAAATTTGATTTACCAGGAATTCTTCAAGGGTCAGGATTTGATCAACTGTGCAACCTAGATCTTTCTGTAAAGATAGAGAACAATGAATGATTAATGGAAAGTGTATTTCTTTTTTGGGAGGCATCATCCATGGGCCAACTGTGCCTCCATGCCCATGGACTAACTGTGCCTACAGAACTACAGAGCACAATACAACTTAAAATGAGTCATTTATAAAGAACATGGCTGATTCCAGCTTGCTGGTTCTCATCAATACAGAGTATAAAATGGAGAGTGTGTTAAGAACCAACACAATTGTTGGGGATATAAACATTCGGTTCCCTTTTCAAAACATCAATTGGATAACTGTAGTGAATCTGGTCATGGATGGATTAGAATCTAGCTGGTTCAACAGGGACAACCCAAATTTCAATTAGTGGGTGGCTGTCTCTGTTCGACAGAAGGCAATTGTTTTATCAATCAGCTGCAGCCACTGATCATTGTATATTGACATCTCTGGGTGAATACAATGTTCCACTATGAGGATGAGGGGGATTCTTTCATCTACCTCGCTTGTGAGGATGGAGAAATCTCTGTGTTGAACAAAAAAGAAAAACTACCTATCTATAGCTAGCTTAAGTTATTCTTCTGCAAATTTAGACTATTAGACTTAGACTAAATTAGTTTGTTATGACAGTGAAATCTTAAGAAGCACACTGAAGAGTACCCCTCTCTTTCAATATGCTCTATCGTGCCATCAGCATGCCATTTTCATGTCAACTTCTTATGCCGCTTCTCCCACTGCCAATCTGAGTACAGGGACTGCAAAAGGCTGATATCAGATAAAAATCATGTACTAACACATCTTACAGTGTTTTTATATCTGCCAGGAGATTAGCTTTATGCAAGCCCTACTAGATGTCCACTAGACATGAGCTTTTCTTTTAAAGGAGAAGTATAGCCTAAGCTATTTTGGGTATACTTCTCCTAGAGGTTAGAGGAGTGCAGATGATCACAGGGGTGCAGAACGAACTGCACTCCTGTGATCTATAGGAGAAATGCAGCCAAAATAGCTTTGGCTTTACTTCTCCATTAAAGAAAATGGCCTTGACATCACAGAGCTGGTCCAAACTCTGAAGGATGCCATATGGTCGGGATCTGCCCAGAAGCCTGGACCGACAGGTGGCTCAGCCTCTCTAGTGAGTATTGGGTGGGGGGGGGCAGATCAGAGACCTGATGACTGATAGTCCCCAGCTCTCCGCTGGGGAAATGAGAAATGAGCAATCAGCGGTCTTTGATCGCTCAGTTCTCAGTGCAAAGCAGGCGTGGGACAGACGCAGCATTGGATTGATGCTGCATCCACCTAGTTGGGTAAAATGTTATTTATTCTACTATACCTCTCTTTTAATAACATTTTAAGATGCTCCTAACTTTCTACTCTCTTTGTTAAGATTAGTGAATCATATACAGATTTGCTAAACTTCAGGATCCATAGACAAGTGAGGGCAGTCTGATGCTTGGTATTGACCCACTCTGCAGTTGATCCCTGTATTGACATACAGTACACACATGCACAATTCTTTACAAAGATGGTAAACAATATTCAATCATACAAACTGTTCCAACTAGCATACAGTAGTATAATGCAAAGAAATTACCGCGCTAAAAACACAAACAGACTAAAAGCTGCAACCACTATGTGTTATACACACACTAAATACATAGGAGAAAAATTGAAGTTGCGCTAGAAATAAAAATAATAATATATATTAAAAGTTGCACTTACACGTAACAGATGAAATTAGGCACAGAGAAATGTAAAGCCGGCCGGCTTACTCGAACGCCCATTCCACTCGGATTCGTCACGTCAAAACGTCAGCACGTCACCTTCCCGACGTACGTTTCGTCATAAAATTTACGTCGTCTGGGGCACGAACTGCATATTTCATATTGACTCTCAGGACTGTCTGTGAAGCACTCTCCATTATATCCTGGTGCAATATCTGCCTATAATTTGAAGCTGATTTGGCTTGTATTGCCATTTGTTTACACTGGACTGCTATTACACTTTAATTTTGTGCAAAGGCACTGTTTCACATATGGTTCCGGAAATCACACTTGTTTCCGGAACATTTTTATTTCTAGCACAACTTCAATTTTTTAGCATACAGTAGTACATTTGAGATTGTTTATTTTTATTTTTTAAATGTTAAACTGATGACTGTAATTGTTTTTACACCTAATAATAAATAGCTGCCTTTTATTGTTGGCTGCAGTATATTTATGATACAAAATATAAATTGCAATTATTAACATTGATTATACATTATTAAATAGTATGTAAGTGGTAAAAACAAGGCAACAGTAAATCTAGGTGATTCAACATGCTTAAACTTTTAATGGAATAGCATATGACAAAATGTGGAAATCATATGTAAAATGTGTTACCAAAGTCTCATGCAGTTCTACTAAGAAATCCTTGAACAGCTTGTGATTATTTTCTTTCTGTGACAAAATAGAAAAATAAGTGTTTTACTACACATTAACTCGTACAAAGATCATTTTTAGTTACAGGCATTAGGTCTAAATTTCATTAACACACATACCTGTCCTTGCTCGTACAAACACACCAATTTCCTTAGTGTTTCAAGAGTGTTTTTAAGATCAGTCTGTGAATGAAAAAATATTGAAATCATATACCCTTATTAGGAGCATTAATATAAGATTGCAAGTTTTGTAAAAACAAAAAAAAAATAGGTGACTTAAAGAGGAGCTTCATTCTTGCCCACAAAAGTCATCAACTTCAAATACTTCAGCTGTTGACCTTCAATATAAGGACACCTACCTATCCAGGGGTCCAGCGCTATCCTCACTCGGGCCCATTCTTCATTGTGTTTCCGGTCCCTAGCGCCAGCATCTTAACTAAGGGAAATTGGCTGTGGAGCCTTGCAGCTTCACAGCAGGCTTCACACTACCCATGCACAAGCCATGTGAATGGTCCCGCAGTCCTCTGGGACCTGTGATGTGAAGTGGTAAAGTGATGTGCTAAGAGGAAGGAGGGTAAACTTCTGCTTTGATCGCCGTGGGGATCCAGGTGGAAGTTGCAGGAGGTACCAATCAAAACCAAATAACTGCTACCACCCCAAAGTTTGTGCCAAATGGTAAAGAGTAGGGGGGTGAAAGCAAACAAGCGTAACTTCCCCTTTTGAGTGAGGTCCTGCTTTAAGTATCATGTTTATATATAAATAGGGCTACTATAAATATTCTAAATATAGATTCTACTCCAGGGACAGTACACTGGTCAAGGAGGCATCACATGAACTTTAAAGTAAAGACTGCTAAGGTGCATCATTCTTTACCATCTGAGGTAGTAATAACAAAAACAATATTGGAATTTAACAAAGGCTTGAATACTGTTGTCATCACCGATATTACAGTGTTTAGAGTTTCATGCCTTGTACACACGACCGGTATTTCCCGACGGCAAAAGGTCGGGAGAGGGGAAAACCGAGAACCTGCTCTCTACTTTTTCCCCATACACACGTTTGGTTTTCCTGTCGGGAAAACTCAGATGAGCGCTTTTCCTTGGGAATCCCCACCATGTGTATGCTACATCGGTCTTTTTCCCCACAGGAAAACTGCCAAAAATGATCATTTTAAGCCAGGAAAAAGTCCGCCGGGAAACCCAACGGGGAAAAAGAGAGCTGGTTCTCTTTTTTTGTCCCGTCGGAAAAACTGTGATGGAGCATACAAACGTCCGGGATTCCTGGCCAAAAGCTCCCCTCGCATTTTTCCTGTCAGAAAACATGGTTGTGTGTATGGGGCATTACTTTCAAAGATTTTTATTCACTTTCAAATAGATATACATGAAATACAAATTGTGCACAAGGCAATAAACAAGCCTACATATTACAGAAGAGAAAAGTGGTGTGATAAGGCTAAAAATCTTAATGCGGTACCGTAATCACGACAGAAAACTCATGCAGCTACAATACCTGTTCCAGGATCCCGGTGTCCAGCACCCCAAATGGGAACATACTATGCCTGGACAGCCACCCCTGGGCTCCCGGAGTTTGACCATCACCATGGACAGAGCTTTGCAATTCAATCAATAGAGTTTTAACTACCAAAGGCTAAGATAGCAATAGTTTAATTCAGGGAAATATGCTGATTAGGAAAGGGAGCTGAAATTATTTTTTCAAGTTGCACCTTAGTGAAAAGGCTAAGTGACCAAGAAACCAATTAAGAGTACACCTAAAGAATGGCTAAACCCAAGAAAAAAATATGTACCAGCCCTTAAGATGTGGTGGCTGTATTCATTTTCTTTTTTCAGGTAAGAACATTTTGCCAGAATTGCAGTCCTTATCACTACTTGCAATATGAACTGGATGCATATCAGCTTTCTGTAAACTACTAATCTCTTCACCCCCCATGTAATAGAGGTGGAAAAAAAGCAGACACATTTGAAGTCCATTCATTGATATTTACCATATATATATGTAAATATCCAAATTAATGTTTTAGAGTGCACCCTCCATTCTGCTAGAGTGGATTTCCATGGAGATATAAGTTCTTACCTAGGAACTTTATACCACTAGTTCCTTTTCTTGCCGTCTAGGCTACATTTTAGAAACATGTGTCTAAATGTATACCTGAATTAACTTCTGTAGGCAATCTTTGGGGATGGTAGGTAGATCTTTCTTAGGAACAGGTTCTGCATAAAGAGATATGTAATAAAGTTTGTTACAAATAACACATTAATGATGATTAAGAATAGAAATATGTTTGAGCAAAGTAAAAAATAAAAAAAATGAAACAAAAATGATCAATATCTATGTTAATCTATTACTGAGTGATTTTGCCCTTTAAAAATGATTTATCTTGTGCATCTTCGTCTTGGTTATGCACCCGGACAAATTTGTTGTTGAAAGGTGGAAGAGAAGCAGCTCACTTTAAAGATCATTACTGTTCCATTGCCTTCTATTAGCAAGGTCCACACACGTTACATTGACAGTCATGGGCAATGCAGGATACTCCTCCTTCCTATTCCTGCTGTATATATATATATATATATATATATATATATATATATATATATATAGACAAACATACAAACATATATATATATATATATATATATATATATATATATATATATATATATATATATATATATATATATATATATATATGTGGTTTAATTAATGTATAAATTGATTAATGTGAGTTTTTATCTCTTCCTGAAGTTCGACATTAGGTGCTAAGCAGAAAGACATTAAGGTAATATATTGTATGTTGTTGTTTTTATATGGACATTTCTTCACTCATATTGTGCTGCACTAATTTCTTTATTTAATATATGTATAGCCTAAACCTTTTTTTCTCAGCTTGCATAGAATGGGGAACGATTAAAACCCCTGTAAGTTTCGTTTTTAATTTATTAACAAGATATTCTTCAACTTCCTGTCATGAAAATGCAACAGAATGTGAGAGAAAATCTCTGCCAAGTGAAGGTTACTCTTCTTTTGTCACTGGAGGCAATGGAGTGTTGTTCCCAATGGAGGATTTACCTGTATCTTTTGTTTTAGTGGCTGTCCCAAATATCTTTGTCTTAAAGACAATGATCACAAGGACAAAAGGTGATGCTGGAATATACCCTAATCTAGCCAGGAAACACACAGAAAATGGATATTGGTAAGGGTTCTATTTCTCACCCTCTCTATGTATACATAAAATAAATAATAGAAATTGGCTTATTATCAATTTAGTTAATTTATGAATTTATTTTGTTAAGATATTGAGATGCTAAAAACAATTTCTTTATGATTTTAGTGCTAGAATGCATTACTATAACATCCCGCAATCTCAGCATACACAGGATCATAACATATACAGATGCATCAACTTACCGGCCTCATGTCCTCCAAGGGCAGTAAAGCCATTAAGGCTAGACGCTGCACAAGTAAACATAAATATGAAGGTTATACATTGACAAATCAGACATTAATAAAGACATGACCTACCAATATACAGTATATTGTTTCTTTCAGACAGCTAAAGAGATAATTAGTTACCATACTACAGCTCCCCTCAGCTCCCATGGGATGATATCTCTCCGGCCACTTTTCTTGCCCTCCTAGCCTGTGCACATGGTCTTTGACATACCCGTAAGTACTTTGGGGAATAGTTACTACTTTATTTCTTTCCCCTTCCTCCCTAACTTGATCTACTATGTATACTCCTATCTCAAATTATATTGTTTTTAATATCTACAGACTTCTACCTCATACACTGCTCCTGAAGAGTGGCATTAGCCACGAAATGCGTTGAGCCAATATATGCCCCCTTCATACTTGTTATTACTTTACCATCTACCATTCTATACATCGATTCTATTTTATTCACCATTCAAATCATGACTACAATTACTACGGAGGAGCTAACAGATGCCCCCCTTTACACTTGTTGCTACTGTACAATTTATCATTTTATATATATATATATATCGATTATATCAATGTTTAATGTAATCATGGTTACAATTATTATGGAGATATTTTTATTAAATTGATCTAGTACACTGTCTATATCTTTAACCAACTATATACTATTACGAGCCATTAGATGCCTTCTTGGTTAATATATGACAATTTATTATCAATTATTCACCCTCTATATTAATGGACTGTACCAACTTATCCAATCTTATTTATATACCATGGAGACACGCTCCAATGAATTGGCTTTTTTGGCATTGTTTTCAGTATGAACCAATTAGAACTATCTCAATTATTGTTACCATGAACTGTTGGAATTTATGCAATATCCTTTGATTATTGTGCCAGGTTTAATATGCTACTATTGTATCTGTTTTATCTTTACGCTATTAAATTACTGACTGTTTATTGTTGTCATGCAATGCTTTCATATTATGCGTTTAATTCTACTGATTCTTTCACTTGCCACTTTCAATTGTTATCGCCAACCTCCTGGGGTGCATGCCTCGTTTAAAGTCCCACCCTTGCCTTTCTCGCTCATAGTATTGGGGATGGAAGCGCTCGGCTCTGTGCCTTGCGCCTCATTTAAAGTCCCACCCATTTAGTTTTTCTTAACTTACCATTTAGTAGACAGATTTTAGCTAATGCTGAAATCTAAACTAATACTACATCACAAAAAAGTGACTGGAAAAAAAAATAAACTTACCAAAGCAGTAGGTTACTGCTACAAATACAAATGCAACTGCAGTCTTCATGATGGCTGACAATAAATTCTTTTGATTAGATTGGTAGCTGGAGAAGATTCAGATAGGTAGATGGAGAAGATGTCATAGAACAGTGACCACCTGCCACTGTATTTATACCCTTCATGACAGATCTGTCATCACCTTATGAGGTGTCATCACTTCATGACATTAAATATGATCCTATTGTCAACAAGGATTGTGAAATGTCCCCAAATCTCAAACTTTTGCAATTGTTCTTAGGTTGCCTATTATTTCGAAATAAAGACAACAGTTCTATTCATTTTCAACTTCTGACCCTTAAAACATGGTTGGGAGTTGGATTTCATACACCTAGGGTGAAGTATATTTTTTCAGAATTTGAACAAAGCAAATAAACATTGCAAAATGTCAAGAAGCCATATATCTGAAATGTAATTAGAAAAACTTGCACTTTCATTTCATTTGATGCTTTTATATATATCATATAAATATATGTCATATTCTATCTTAGCCACTTGACCTGCAGAAGATTTACCCCCTTTTCAAGACCAGGCAACTTTTTGCTATACGGTACTGCCCAACTGACAATTGCGCAGTTATGCAAAGCCGTACACAAATGAAATATATATCCCTCCCCCCCCCAAATACAGATTTATTTTGGTGGTATTTGATCACCGCTGGGATTTTTATTTTTTGTTCTATAAACAAAAACAAAAAACCCAAAAAAATTTGGAGAAATAATCCCCATATTTTTTACACTCTATGCTCTAAAACATATCCAAGAACAAAATTTTAAAAATCATATTTTTTATAAACTTAGGCCAATATGTATTCTGTTACATATTTTTAGTAAAAAAAAGTAAGAGTGTATTGATTGGTTTGCTCAAAAGTTATAGCGTCTACAAACTATGACAAATATACTGGAATTTGTATATATTTTTTTATATTAGTAATGACGGTGATCAGCAACTGATAGCGAGTGTGATAGTGTGATCAAAATGTTAAATGTGTGTCTAACTATTGTTTTGTGTGTACTATGTTGTGCTTTCACTAATAGATGTACTGTTTTTTATTCCCAGCTTTGCAGGGGAACAAAAACCGGCACATCTCCGCTGACCGGACAGAGCTCTGCATTGTTTACATAGACAGAGCTAAGTCCTGACTTCCTACTCGCCGATGAGCAGGTGTCGGCGTGTCATCTATCGGCCAGCACCCGCTCATCGGCTTGTGCTGTGCCAAATCACAGCACAAGTGTCAGGCATCTCACATTACAGGGAACCAGAACCAGGAAGTAACAAAGGAAAAGAGAATCAGTGTAGTGGACGGGGGAGCGCTGATAACCGGGTCTGCAGAGCCAGCTATGGGGTGATACCTTTGTCCCAACACTTGTGGATTCACACATTAAGGCTTGTTTTAATCTGAAATATGTAAATTAAACTTGTTTTATATATATAAAAAAAAACTTTTTAAAAAGGGAAAAGCACTATTGTAATCTTTGTTATCTTGCTTGTGGGCAATGTGAGTGGAAACCAATGGTAAATAATAAGGAAGGAGCACACCCTGTGATGTGAGAGGCCTGAATAAACAGATGAAATTCGGGGGAACTTTGTCGCAGTTTGTGGGCTTAGAACTGTATATGACCATATAGTGTGACCAAAGCCTCGTATATATTTTTGTATATGTTTTTAACTAGCCTTGCAGGATAAATGTCATTTTTGAATGTGTGCGCTATAATCTGTTTTGTATTGTCTTTTGGTCTTATAGCAACACCATCTTGAACTTAAACTCATTTAAGGGTGTGCCCCCCAAATATGTTTTTGTATTGTAGTAGACCCTGACCAGTAGGGGTGCAACGGATCAAAAAACTCAGGGATCGATCCTCAGATCAGGAGTCACGAATCGGATCATTTTCGGATCAGCCTAAAAAAAAAGGTCAGTTTTCATCGGTCCAAATATATATATATATATATATATATATACACACATTTTACAGTCATTGTCAGAACTGGGGGGAAATAACATGCAGTCGTAAATAATCTTGCTGTAAAAACATCAAGATTGTACTTTTAACAAGTCCTGTCCAAACAGCCTCACCTGCTTCCTCTTTAATCCACCCCTGTGAATTGCTATTGTGCTCTTTTTTCCCCCTCCTCTCACACCAGTGCTTCACTGATAACATTCCCTCTCCAAGTGTGCTTGCCAGAGCCCAGTGCACAGCGTGACACGCCTCCCCGGGGAGGCGGGGAGGCATGTGACGCTGGGTTCTGGCAAGCACACTGGGTGGAGCAAGATGGCCACCGCTCCGGAGCTAGGCCAGAAGTCGGAGACTTTCCTGGCCTAGGCTCCGGAGCGCTCTGTGGATCACGGGGTGTGCAGATCTGAACTGGGTGACCCATTCGGACCCGAATCGGTGACGATCGGTTGCACCCCTACTGACCAGGGTCTACTACAAAAAAAATAAACTAACAGTGGTCAAAGTAGAAAAGGCAATGTCTTTTAAAACATTTTTCCATATGTTTGTGTATAGATTGCATAAAAAAATATAATCATTTTTGTAAGACAATATTACTAAAAGAAAACTATGTTTGTCCTGAAAAAATATAAATTATTTTGTTAGTAAGTAATAATAAAGTTATTGCTAGATAAATAGGCCTTTAGCAGAGATGTAACAATTGCTCTGGATCATAACTATGGATGAGCCAAACACCCCCCCCCCCCTCGTTCAGTTTGCAGCAAAACTTGCGAACAGGCAAAAAAAATTGTTTGAACACACAATACCGTTAAAGTCTTTGGAACACAAACATGAAAAATCAAAAGTGCTCCTTTGAAAGGCTTATATGCAAAGTATTGTCATAAAAAGTATTTGGAGACCCGGGTCCTGCCCCAGGGTACATGTATCAATGCAAAAAAAAGTTTTAAAAACTATGGGCCAGATTCACGTACATTGGCGCATATATTGACCGGCGTATCGCATCTCCTTTACGTTAGACCGGCTCAATTTAGAGGCGCAAGTACCGTATCCTCGTAGTATTTGCGCACACATTTGCACCGGTGCAACGTAAATTCCGAGGCGTAAGGCGGTGTAATTCAAATTGGGAAGGACGTGGGCGTGTTCTATTGAAATGAGCCGTGAGCCCATGCAAATGAAGGGCCTGCCGGATTGCGCATGCGCACATGAAGCAGACTATGGTCAGCACCTCTCTGCGCATGCTCAGAACTCGGCACAGCGCAATCAGTGAGATTGGAACTAGGCCCGGTCAACTTAGTGAGCTAGCCACAGTGCTTAAATAGACCGAAAGAAACGCCCTTCCATTGCAAAAGTACATCCATTTGTTTCCCTTCCTACAGCAAGATGCTTTTGTTCTGTTGTTTGTTAGAGTTTGTTGGTTTGTGAGGTGTCTTTGAGATTTTTGGTGAGTCTTTTGGAGAGTGATTTGGAGAGTGTTTTGGAGAGTGTTTTGGAGAGTGTTATGTGAACATGAGCGAGAGGAAGCGAAACTTAAATTTTTCCTTGCGGGAGAAGGAAATAATTATCAGGACCATTACCCAAAATGGGCGATTCCTGCATGGCCCGGAGAGTGCCAACACCACCCGGCCAGGAAGAGTCAGATTTTGCAGGACATCGCCAACGAGGTAAATGCTTTGGGAGGTGAGACCCGGACACGCCAGGGGATCCAAAAGAAGATCAATGATCTCCGGCGTTTGGTCCGTGGGAAGCTGGCCAAGATTGCAGCACATGGCAGGGGCACTGGAGGGGGCCCACCATGCACTGTTAGGCTGACTAAGGAGGAGCGTTTGGTGGTCCAGACCTTCAACAGGCAGCAAGTGGAGGGGCTGCCTGGCTTTGACTCCATTGAGGAGGCCGTGAGGACAGGTACGTTTTTTTTTTCTATCTGGTGTGTAGCATGTGTGTGGGGGGAGGGAAAATGTGGCAAGTGTGTGGATCCTCCAACCTGTGAATGTTTTGTGTCATCCACAGATGTGCAGGAGGGTGCTGGGCCATCTGGCCTGTCCGCACCATCCCTGGGACAACAGTCTGAGGCAGACCCCCAGACAAGGCCGGAGTCCTCTGAAGAGGTTGAGGAGGAGGAGTTTGAGGTTGAGGAGGAGGAGTTTGAGGAGGATGTCATGGTAGGGAATGACTTCACGTTAATTTTGGAGGAGTCTTCCCCTATGGCTGGCAGCAGCCAGGCCTCCATCAGGGGTAGCCCCTCCCACTCCTCCCCCAACAGGGCCCCCCCCAAGGGGCTCCCCTTCTCCCTGGCCACAAGCCTCATCTGGAGGCAGGAAGGCAACCCACAAGACCAGGGGGTGGCCGAGGTTCTGCCTGCAATTCTCAGAAGGGACCAGGCCCTTCAGAACCGCCATCTGGGACAGATCACCCAGAGTTTGGGGCAAATGGAGAAGAGCCTGTCCTCCATAAAGGATTCAGTTGGGGACATGGACGGCAATTCCCTGACTCTGATCAATTGCCAAAATGAACTGCAGGCTACCACAGCTCCCCCAACAGGGCCCCCCCAAGGGACTCCCCTTCTTCCTGGCCACAAGCCTCATCTGGAGGCAAGAAGGCAACCCACAAGACCAGGGGGTGGCCGAGGTTCTGCCTGCAATTCTCAGAAGGAACCAGGCCCTTCAGAGCCGCCATCTGGGACAGTTCACCCGGAGTTTGGGGCAAATGGAGGAGAGCCTGTCCTCCATAAAGGATTCAGTTGGGGACATGGACGGCAACTCCCTGGCTCTGATCAATTGCCAAAATGAAGTGCAGGCTACCACAGCAGGCATTGGTCAGGATGTGCGGGCCCTCACCCAGGCTATCCAGGCCAATACGGCAACCCTCCATGATGGCCTGACCAGAATTGCCGTGTCCTTGGAGGGCATGCCGCCAGGTGGGCAGAGACCAGGGGATGCTCCTTCTTCCCCGGATTAACCCCCCATGAGTCTCCCCTGAGGAGCCGGGGCCATGGCCGTGGCCGCCCCAGGCATGGGTCACGCCAGCGGCGGTAGTTTTTTTTTGGCTTTTATGTGTTTTATTTGCTGTGCAATTTTTTTTTTTCTGGGATTTTTTTTTTTTTTGCTGGGCATTTTTTTTTCTGGGCATTTTTTTCTTTTTGCTGGGCATTTTTTTTTGGATTATGATTTTTTTTCTGTTTGTGAATGATTTTTGAATGTGGGGGTGACATTCCTGCCAGAAAAGGGATGTCACCCTCATTTGTGGTGGAGAAGGGTTCCCCAGGACCAGGGAGAAGTGATCCCCAGGTTCGTGTGAATGGTGTATGAATGTACAGTGACATAATTGGAGCCGTGGCGTGGCGTTGCTGCTCACAAGACCTGCATGGTGGGCTTGTGCTAATCCAATGTGATGAGGATGTGGTGTGTGTGATCTAGGGACCACAGTGGCTGCACTGCATGTGAGCGTTGTGTTGGGCTGGTGATGTCCTCCTGCAGGGTTGTGGTTAATTCCATTATGGCATGAGGGGTGAATCTGAAGATGCGATACATCTCAGAATCACTCATGCCAAAGATGTCTATGCGTGTGCGGTATATCCTCTCCCGTGCCCTTCTCCGTGCCCTCCTCTGCGCCCTCCTCCTTCTGCGCTCATCTAAAGTCAGTAGTATTGCTATGAGAAAGGATGCCCCTGGCATGTTGGCATACAGATTGTTGTCCTGCAAGTGTGGCTGCTCAGCTCGTCCCTAACGGTGTTGCTTTAGCTGACATGTAGACGGATTGTCCAAATTTAACCCTGCTTTTATAAGGACTAATTTTAGACCGGACGTGCAGCTGATTCGCACAGCGCGTAGCCTGCGCCGCACAAACGTACTTTTGTGGATCGCCGTATCTCACTCATTTGCATATTTGCATAGCAAATCAATAGTGTGTCTAGCGCATTTTTTGCACGCACAATGCGCCGGTCTATCCAAATTACGTTGGTCGAAATTTTTTGGATTTCAGGCGTATATCGTTTTGGGGATATGGCACATAGATACGCGTGCGCATATTTAGACTTACGCCGCGCATCTCGTGAAACGCCGGCGTAAGTGCTTTGTGGATCTGGCCCTCTGTTTTTTCTGTAGCAGTGATTTTAATGATGCTTAAAGTGAAATAATAAAAGTGAAATATTCCTTTAAATTTCATGCCTGGGAGTGTCTAAAGTGTTACTGTAAAGTTGAACATTTTTTTCTGTGTTTATAACTAGGGTTGTCCCGATACCACTTTTTTAGGACCGAGTGCAAGTACCGATACTTTTTTTCATGTACTCGCCGATACCGAATACCGAATACCGATACTTTTTTTAAATGTGTCCCCAAATGCAGCCATGTCCCTCCACATATTGCAGCCATGTCCCCCCACATATATACAGAGGTGTCCATGGACTTCATTGTGGACCTGCCCCCATCTGAAGGCTTCACCACAATTCTAGTCGTAATTGACCGTTTGTCCAAGTTGGCTCACTTCTTGCCCATGATTGGCACACCCTCTGCGACAGATACGGCCAGAATCTTTTTCAAGGAGATAGTGAGACTTCATGGGGTACCCAGAAGTATTGTGTCAGATAGAGGTGTGCAGTTCACGTCTAGATTCTGGAGGGAACTCTGCAAATCGCTGGAAATTAAAGTTTGTCTGTCCTACCATCTGCAATCCAACGGTCAGACGGAGAGAACCAACCAAACGTTGGAACAATATCTCCGCTGCTTTTGCTCGGTATCTCAGAATGACTGGGTATCCTTATTACCGTTGGCAGTATTTGCCTATAATAATTCAGTACATGCCTCTACTAACCAAACTCCATTCTGGGCCAACTTCGGCTACCACCCCAATTCCTTCCGGATTCCATCCCTGAAACACCTGTCCCAGCGGTCCAGGAGCACTTAGCCTACATCCAGCAGAACTTCCAAAAACTTCAGGAGGTCATGCGGCAGGCCCAAGAAAATTTAAAAAAATTCTATGACAAGGGGAAGAAGGAGTGTCCAGCCTTTGAAGTCGGGGAAAAGGTCTGGCTGTCCGCTACTAATCTCAAATTACCAATCCCATCACGAAAGCTGGGCCCCAGGTTCATCGGTCCATTCTGGATCAAACGGAAAATCAACCCTGTGGCCTTTGAACTGGCACGACCTAAATCCTACAGGATCCATCCAGTTTTCCATGCCTCTTTACTCAAACCGGTCACACCAAGTCCGTTCCCTGGGAGAGAAGAACTTCCACCTCCGCCAGTCGAGGTTGAGGGGGAAAGGGAGTTCTAAGGTGGAAACTATCCTGGGCTGCAGAAAGAGGGGGAGACAGCTCCAATATTTAATTAAATGGAAAGGATATCCTCCAGAAGATAACACCTGGGAGCCTTCCAGAAACCTGCATGCTCCCCGTTTAATCCGAGCCTTCCTTTGAGAACATCCAGAGTTGATGGACAGTTTGGGCGTCCGGAGTCCGCCCCTTGGGGGGGCACTGTCAGGGCATCAGTCCTGTTCAGCCCCAAATACCTCAGCTGCGTGGCAGGCCAGAACTATTGCGCTCACCAGTATCGCGTGCATGCGCGGTGGCTCGTCCCGCTCTCGGCCAATCAGAGGCCTGAGCGGCTTATTTAAACCAGCCTCTTTCTCCTCTCAGGTTGCTGGTTTGTAACAGCTTCTGAGATACTCTGCTGCTGAAATATCTGTTGATCCTTGGAATACCAGACCTTTGGCTTACGTCCCGGACTGCTGCTCTCTTTAACCCATTGACCCCTGGCTTGAACTTTGGATTTCCTGCTTTCTCCAACCCGTGACCTCCGGCTTTGAACATTGTACTTTCTGCTCTCTCCAACCCCTGACTTCAGCTTGTTTCTCGGATCAGTCTTCAGCCCTGTCCTTGTTTTGGAAGTACCTTGTTCCAGGACTGTTTTCTGTGTGATCTTTACCTGTCCCCAGCGGGCTATCACCACCCAGTTCCTGCTCTACGTATTAGACTTCCACCTTGCTGCTGGTACCAGTACCTCCGGGTGCGTCCTTCCTCCTGTTCCAATCCCAGGGGGCTGATCGCGCCAGGTCACAAAGGTGAGCCGCCCTCAGCATCTCGGCCTTGGTAAGTTACCCTCATGATAAATCCCTAATTTAAGAAGATGTTTCAGAGTGTGTGGGAGGCACGTGCACCTACACCAGCTCTGCCACAATGCAGCATGGTTTAAAATCAATTTAACAGGCGACCGAGCTCCAACATGGCCGCGTAACACAGGAGCTCCGTCCAGCCACGAGAGAGACAAACAATCCCACCGCACTTACCGACGAAAGACCGGCACCGATCGGACCCTCAGGTCCCGCTGCACACGCCGGGATGACCCGCCAGCGGAAAAACACCCAGTCCCCGAAGAAAGTCACGGACTTCTTCGCGACACGCGGGAACACACAAGATGGCGCCGCCGCGCCGGGGACAGAGCAGGAGACACGAGCTGCAGCAGCGTCCGGACGTCACTCGGGACAGCACAGCTCCCAACAAAGCAACTCGTCCTCGGGCAGCTCCAGTCCCTCCACCAGGAGCCCGGTGAAACAAAAGATGAGAACTGCCTCCCCTGAAAGACCACCCAGAGACCCAGGTATGGAGATAAGCAGGCCTCAGGCTCCTGAGGGGACGCAGCTGCCCGCGATAATTGACCCAATGGCTGCATTCCCCACATCAGACAGGCCTGTGTCTGAGACATTTTTAAAAGAAATGTTGATGTCCCTCAAAGCGTCCCTGCATACTGACATGATGGCTGGCATAAGTAACTGCCGCAAGGAGGTACAGGCCATAGGAGACAGGGTAGATCAGGTGGAGCAGTGTGTGGGGAACCTCACATCATCCTTTAACAACATGGTGGATGCCCATAGCCACCATAGTGATGAACTTGCTTGGCTGAAAAACAAAGTAGCAGATTTAGAAGACCGCTCCAGAAGGAACAACCTTAAATTAAGGGGGGTCCCCGAATCAGTCCCCACTACGCAACTTCTATCCTACACCCAAGCATTCTTTTCTACTCTGCTACCCTCCTTGTCTCCTCAAGATCTCATTGTGGATCGCATACATCGCATACCCAAGCCCTCCTTCCTGCCAGATTCCACTCCCAGGGACGTGTTGCTTAGGGTACACTTCTACCATGTCAAGGAGCAGATCATGGTGGCATCTCGTAGAACAGAAAACAGGCACCCTCCCTACACTGACCTTCAAATACTCCCTGATCTGTCCAGACATACCCTACAACAACGCCGCAACCTGGCGACAATAACCAAAGCGCTGAGGAACCACAACATTGCTCACAAGTGGAAATACCCGGCAAAATTGGTGGTCACCCATGACGGTACGTCAGTCCCCATATCCACGTTAGATGAGGGCTTAGCGATGCTACGCCAGTGGGGTATACTACCGGACCAGACACCTTCAATGGCTCCGACTCCTTCTGCGCCACTCGCCCCATTACAAGAGGATTGGCAGCTGGTCACACGTAAACGTTCTTCTAAAACAAAACACGGTGGTAACGTGTGAATCACTACGAGTATACATAGATACTCTCTCTGGCTACAGGGGTTATACACACTAATCCCTGTTTTTTCTCCCCCTAAATCTTTAGCAGCAGTCATACCTGCACATGGATCAGTTTATGGATCTCTTTCTTATCGTTCTTTCTATTCAAGTGTTTTTGTTTATGTTTTTTTTCTCATACCATTTTTTTTGTTGAAGTTGAAAAACCAGAACTACACCATCGTCTCCTCTTGGAAGCAACCGGAGAACACATCCTCCTTCAAGCCACCATCCCGGGTCACAGTGAGTACGATCACCTCATGACATGTCAGACCGCTCACAAACAGCACTATGCCTATTACCTGTTTAACTATTAACGCACGGGGTCTTAACCACCCTGCTAAAAGGATGTCCATGTGGACCGAGGCGAAAACACGCAACGCGGATATCCTGTGCGTCCAGGAAACTCATTTTCAGGAATTTAATGCCCCTAAATGTTCCCACAAGGACTTTCCACATGTTTTCTTGGCTTGCACACCTGGCCGTAAGAAGGGAGGGGTACTACTAGCTATCAGGAATACCTTGTCTTTCCACTTACAGGAAGTCACTCCTGACCCCAACGGCAGGTACATCATTTTGAAGGGGGACATTAACTCACAGCCTTTCACAATAGTGGCCTTATACGCCCCAAACTCACACCAGACCCGCTTTCTTGGCAGGCTGCTACGGAAAGTTAAGGCTCAACAATACGGAAACCTTCTAATGTGTGGGGACTTTAATCTCATTATTGACCCAAGCCTGGATACGTCCTCAAAGAACTATAAAGGTTCCACGCAACTGGGTAGTTTGATGCACAGAGAGGAACTATATGATGCGTGGAGATGCCTACATGAGAGCTTGAGAGACTATACTTTTTTTTTCACATAGACATTGCTCCTATTCACGTATTGACCTGTTCTTGGTAGATAAGTGGTTGCTACAAAGGGTATCTGCGGCCCGGATTCACGACATAACGTGGTCCGACCACGCAGCGGTGACAATATCCATTGCTGACCAGGCTGCCTCCCCCTCCCCCCCCATCTGGCGCAATAATGTCCGACTAATGCAAGAGCCTCAAATCTCTGACCAAATATCCAAACATCTTGCAGAATTCTTCCTTAACAATGCTCACTCAGTAGACGATCCCTTTACCCTCTGGAGCGCCCATAAGGCGTTCACCAGGGGCATAATGATTCAACTAGGCGCTAGGGAAAAACGAAGACGCACAAACAAACTTGACTCTATCCTTGCTGACATACATGAGCTAGAAACAAAGAATAAGCAGTCACCCAACCAGACTCTCTCGGCGAAACTCTCCAAGTTGAGAACCTCGCTTAAAGATCTATTGACCCAACAATATGATTATCACCTTAGAAAACTCAAACTTAACTCATACGCTAACGCGAACAGAGCGGGCAAATATCTGGCCAATAGACTAAAAGCAACTCGCACGAAATCGAGAATTGACCACTTAATCCATCCCACCCTTAAACATAAAAATTACCGACCCTCAGAAGATAGCAGATCAATTCGCTGATTACTATGGTAGCTTATACAACATTAAAAATGATCCCTCCACCCACCAACCCACGCCATCGCAAATTTCAGATTTCCTACAGCGGATTAGCCTACCCTCTCTCTCAGACCCACAACTTCTCTCCTTAAACTCACAATTCACCACCTCTGAGGTAGAAAATGCGATAGCCACCCTACCCAATGGTAAATCCCCGGGACCGGATGGGTTTTCGAATGAATATTTTAAAATTTTTGGTCACCTTCTGGCTCCCCATATGCAATCCATTTTCAATAAAGCCGCAAACACAGCATCGTTTCCCCTGAAATGTTACAAGCCTACATAGTTACCCTTCCTAAGCCAGGTAAAGAACCAAACACTCCCTCCAACTTCCGGCCAATTTCACTCCTGAATACGGACGTAAAAATTTATGCCAAAATTCTGGCCAAACGCCTAGCAGATCTCATACCATCCCTCATTAAGCGCGACCAGATGGGTTTTGTGAGGGGACGGCAGACCTCAGATGCAACCAGGAGGATAATCAATGTTATTCACCACGCTGAAAATACTCGAACGCCTTCTCTGCTGCTTTCCATAGACGCGGAGAAGGCGTTCGATAGGGTCCACTGGGGTTATATGCAAGCGACTCTATCCAAATTTGGGTTTGATGGACATATTAGAGACGCAATACTGGCTTTGTATTCATGCCCCTCTGCAAGGGTGTACACATCCAGTATGCTGTCAGTGCCATTTCATATCTCCAATGGGACACGCCAGGGATGTCCGTTATCTCCAACGATATTTAATCTCATGATTGAACCCCTGGCGGAGACTATCCGGTCGCTGGCAGACATACGAGGGTTCAAAATAGGCTCGACTCACCATGTCATAAACCTGTTTGCAGATGACGTAATATTGATGCTGACAGACCCGCTCACTTCATTACCTAAAGCACATGACGCACTGGTGTCCTTTGGGGAAATATCTTACTACAAGGTGAACTTCACCAAATCATACATACTGAACCTAGGCCTATCAACAGCGGACCGCCTCCACCTGCACCAAAAACTCCCTTATGTATGGAATGACGACACTATAACATACCTGGGCATCAAAGTGACCAACTCCACTAGATCCCTAGCAGATACTAATCTAAAAACGCTGTTACAGAAACTTAATACACAGGTTATTGGACTGTCCCATAAAGAATTGTCCTGGATGGGTAGGTTGGCCGCCTTCAAAATGCTCATATTGCCACAGATTTTGTACATTTTTAGATCCCTACCGATTGCCATTGCCCCAAAATACACCAAAGCACTCTCCGATATTCAATGGCGTTTTCTGTGGGGCACAAAACGAGCACGGTGCTCACGCACCACCCTACTACCTCATAAAAGTGTGGGGGGAGCAGGATTGGTGGACATTCAAGACTACCTCAAGGCGACTAGGCTTGATCAACTCAAGTACTGGTTCCTCCCCTCTGACGCACCACTATGGGTGGACATTGAGAAAGACCTGGCCCCCACGCATGACCTCCCATCACTCCTTCTAGGGGATTCATGGATACCGTGGAATTTGACTTCCACACCCCCGACCATAGCTACTTCAATACAGACATGGAGATCCCTTCTGAACTCCCATCTCCCCAACCGGCGACCTGTACAGCATAAGTTCTCCCTACAATGGTTGGAGGCTCATATACCAATGATATCGCTAAAATTTTTCGACACATATGGTATACACACAGTACACGACTTCATGAAGGATGGGAGACCTAAACCAGTACAACAAATACTGCAGGAACACAGCCTACCGGCAAGTACGTTCTTTACGTGCACAAGGGTAACACACTTCCTAAAGGCACATCCACCCCCTGACGTTTGCCTTCCAATATCAGTATGGCAACACTTGACGGGAGGTAACATTCACATAAGGGCATAGCCATATACTATAACTTACTACAAGCCAAGAAGACCTTTCATAAACAGAAGACACATATAAAATGGGAGCAAGACCTAGGGTTCACGTTTACTGAAGCCCAGTGGAAATTTGCTTTCCACGCGATACAAACGGCTTCCCACTGCTCGGGCCATTGGGAATTGATGACCAAAATTGTCAACCGTTGGCAATATACTCCCTGCAGACTTGCACTTATGTTCCCCAACACTTCACACCTCTGCTGGAGGAATTGCGGATGCAAGGGCCACCTATTCCACATGCTCTGGGAATGCCCTAGTCTGACTAGTTTTTGGAATCAAACTTTCACACTCATATCTAACATTACTGGGATATTGACCCCCCCCGACCCAGCATTGGCTATCTTACACATTGGTATGGAATCCTTCCCTCATAAAACGAGACAAGTAGTGTCCCACATTCTGCTAGCAGCTAGGTCTCTGATACTACAAAATTGGAAACACGCCACTACACTTAACGTCACCGACCTGACTAGGAAAGTACACCAACACCACACATTTGAACGACTGCTAGCAATCAATGCATTGAAATGCTCTTCCTTTGATAAACAATGGGAAGTCTGGACCGCTAAATATGGATGACTATGTGCATTGCATACTTTCTCTGCATAATTTACTCCAATGTATGCTTCCATGAGAACTTCTGCCTACCATGTTACTGTTAAGATCTGACCTACTTAGAATGAAACATGAATGGTATGTTTGTTTTTGTTTTTTTTTTTTCTTTTTTGTCTTTGATTTTGATCTCTGTTTTTGATCTTGATTTACGTTTTACCTCTATATAATCTCTGTATTTTGTAAACTACAATAAAAACTCTATTGTAAAAAAAAAAAAAAAAAAAAAAATCAATTTAACATACAGGTGTAGCGCCTAGCTATTTTCAGAGCCGGTACTATGTTAAATTTAGGGTAAAGTTTAGAGAAATAGTAATCTTTGAACTAGTTTAATTGTTTAAATGTAGATTCTCTAATCTAGCTTGGCTGTACTATTTTCCTTTTGTCCGGGGACTCCCGTCACCCCTGAACAGCAGGTGGCAGCAGTTGGGTCAAGTGTTTGAGTATTACTCCTCAGCAGCCAATTGGGAGGTTGGGCCACCTCTCGCTGTGCATGCTGGGGAGGAGTATTTAGGGGCAGATGCCATTTGCTCAAGGTTCTTCCTCGTCTGGCACTCACCATTGGGGCAGCCATTCCACGACACCCCCACGTTGGCCTGGAGCAATTGATCTGCTGTGCGGACCTAGTGATTGACTGGGTCCCCAATCTGAAGGTGGTCCCACAAGCTCTCCGTCCAATTGGAGGAAGCTGGCTGATGAGGAGTCTGTCCGAAGGATACCAAGCACGAGGCTGGTGTTCCTGGAGGGAGAATCTACTGAAAGAAGATTCCGGACCATAATTGTCTCCAAACTTTTAGGAGGGTCTGTGGCAGAGACTTAATCCTAAATTCGAGTGACACTCTGGCTGCCAGGCTGGTGAGAGAGGCCTGTCCGGATGCACTATACCCACTCCGGCTGGAGTGGCAAAGTAAAGTTGTCGTTGGAAGCAGAACTGTTTCCCATATTAAGTTACACTTGAATCTGCTGTCTCCTATTTGCTATCCCTTCACCTTTCTACTGTTTTATTGTTTTTACCCGGCTGGGTAATAAATGCACAGAAAAGACACCTGTGGACATTCCCTTCACTGCAACTCTCATCAAGTACCCTAGACAGCGGAGATACAGAGGTAACTTTCCACCCAAAACAAACCAGCAGCTCCTTCAGGGCTAGTGCTACACAGGTAACTCAGCTTTTTAGCACATTTGATGCCTATATAAAGTGCAAGTTGAGCAAACAAGGAAAACCCTAAAATCAATTAATGTAAGTGAAGAAAAAAAAAAACCTGACCAAAAAAAAGGAAAGAATGAGTGTCTTTTTGCTACTTGAGGGCATTGTGCATGGCTAACACTCATGACTCACCAATACGTACAGCGCATGATTGATTTTATAGTAGATGCAGAGTGGACAGTGTGCTAGATCAACAGACTTTTGCTTATGGCATTTGTTAGAAACAACCTTTAGTAATAGCAATGGCAGGATATTTTAATGCTTCATTAATCAAAACTTTTTTTTAGCATTTATTTGTATATCTTGGAAACAATGCTGTAAAATTCTGGATCTTTACCCCATATATTCAGGCAACTTAGGGAGACAAGCAATGCCTCTGTTTAATTTCCCCCAAATCATTTTTAATAATTCAGATATCATATTTTTTATGCACACTACTATCACACTACATTGCATTATTGGCATTTAAGCTTCATGTCACCTATTGTCTTAGGGCTCATTTACATGTGCAGTGCCCTCTGAAGTGTGTTTTTTGTTGGATCACTCCTTTAAAGGGCATTTGATAGAACATTGCGGAGTGGTCAACTCCATCGCCTTCTCAATGCCTGATTTAACCCTGTCAATGCCATATTACTTTGACATAATCACTGAAAAAAGAAGAGGGTAGGTGGAAGAATGTTTCCCAATAGCGATTGATAGATACTCACAATCCTGAAATGGAGAATATATAAAAAGAATTGAACAAGAAGGGTTGAGGAAAAAACCTCCTCCCAGCTTTGAGGATCTTAGTGTGAGATATCAATCTTAGTAATAAGGTAGGCACACCAAACATGTACGTTGAATATCAAAATTAGAAAATGTAATTTACATAAAAACAAATTTTTATATACATATAGAACAAAGTGATTGAAAGACGACCACAGTATTTACAGAAAGGCACAGACGGAGTTTCGTACACTATTGCCAACTAGTTTCGCATTTATATGCTTCTTCAGGGCTTTGCACCTCGGTCTCTTCTGAGAGATAGTCGTCTGTATGTAACAATAAATGCCATTAATACAAAACAGCAAATATAATAAATTTGTATAAAATTATTCATACAAAGTATTAACATTTCACCAAAAATGAATAATAAATAATATATAAACATCATGCAATATATATGAGGACGTGTGCTTACCAATCCTGTTTATGAGTTAGTGTGACTAGTCAAATTGCCCCTCCCATCCCGGCAGCATAGGACCGGATCAAGAGCGGAAAAGGGAACCTGTGGAAGCCAGATCCACCTGGTCATGCAATGTGGGTGATAGGGTGTTGAGGTCTAATACCATTCCCGGACTTGAATTCTGAAAGTTATCAAAGATGGATGTATAGAAAAATTATCCTAAATTAATAGTAAAGTATTTTTAATTTTTATTGTTTATATCTAGAGCTACATAAGCATTTGATTTAATTTTTAATTTTAATTGATTGTATTTTGTTATTAATTAATTATATATCAAGACTAGACTATTAACAAATTTACAGAAGGAATGCTGTTCATAGAGTTATTTGATTACATGGTGGCCATACTACACCATGACATATATATCTCCAAAGGAGATATCAAACGACTATATCCTAATTTGCCACTAGGTGGTGTTTTAAATAATAAATTAATGTTCCCTGGCAGTATTGTGGATTACCTCTAATTACTATTATCTAGAAGAAATAATCACAACAAATAGACATTAGTATTAATGGTAAGGATGAAATTGACATCCACGTTACCTAACAAATAAAGAAATATCATTCTAGATACATTAGTAAAAGAATAAGGTATGTTACAAACTAGGTAATTAAGTATATGATAAAGGATATAGAAGTTGTTACCTTCTTTTTAGGAATGGAACTGGTAGGAGTTATGAGACGTATAGAGTCCTTCAATTCAAGTGTGCCCCAAGTTCCGAGGATGGCAGTACACCTCGCGCATCCAGAGCGGCGTCTGACATGAAAATTGTCAGCGCCGCTTTTAATCGCTCACCCTTACGTTGTAGCAAAACCCCATAGACGCTGTTTAATTTTTACCATGGCCAAGAAGCACTGCATCAAGGCTTGTGTACAGCCATAAGCGACTACATGCACAGGTTCAGGCAGGCAGTTGAGGGGGCAGTAAATACCACAGTCTTAGCTTCCCCTAGCCACATATGTACAGTACAGACCAAAAGTTTGGACACACCTTCTCATTCCAAGAGTTTTCTTTATTTTCATGACTATGAAAATTGTAGAGTCACACTGAAGGCATCAAAACTTTGAATTCACACTTCACAATTCACACATGTGGAGTTATATACATAACAAAAAAGTATGAAACAACTGAAAATATATGTCATATTCTAGGTTCTTCAAAATAGCCACCTTTTGCAGCAGACACATCTCCAGAACAGTTTAGAGGAGACTGTGTGAATCAGGCCTTCATGGTAGAATATCTGCTAGGAAACCACTGCTAAAGAAAGGCAACAAGCAGAAGAGACATGTTTGGGCTAAAGAACACAAGGAATGGACATTAGACCAGTGGACATCTGTGCTTTGGTCTGATGACTCCAAATTTGAGATCTTTGGTTCCAACCACCGTGTCTTTGTGCAACGCAGAAAAGGTGAACGGATGGACTCTACATGCCTGGTTCCCACCGTGAAGCATTGAGGAGGAGGTGTGATGGTGTGGGGGTGCTTTGCTGGTGACACTGTTGGGGATTTATTCAAAATTGAAGGCATACTGAACCAGCATGGCTACCACAGCACCTTGCAGCGCCATGCGATTCCATCCAGTTTGCATTTAGTTGGACCATCATTTATTTTTCAACAGGACAATGACCTCAAACACACCTCCAGGCTGTGTAAGGGCTATTTGACCAAGAAGAAGAGTGATGGGGTGCTGCGCCAGATAACCTGGCCTCCACAGTCACCGGACCTAAACCCAATCGAGATGGTTTGGGGTGAGCTGGACCGCAGAGTGAAGGCAAAAGGGCCAACAAGTGCTAAGCGTCTCTGGGAACTCCTTCAAAACTGTTGGAAGACTACCTCTTGAAGCTCAGAGAATGCTAAGAGTGTTCAAAGCAGTAATCAAAGCAAAAGGTGGCTACTTTGAAGAACGTAGAATATGACATATTTTCAGTTGTTTCACACTTTTTTGTTATGTATATAATTCCACATGTGTTAATTCATAGTTTTGATGCCTTCAGTGTGAATCTACAATTTTCATAGTCATGAAAATAAAGAAAACTCTTGGAAAGATAATTTCAGGTGTATAAAGGTGGCCATACAGTATACAATATGATTGTACAATCTCCTTTAGATCTGCCATCAATTATGTTGTGCAAGAGCCTGCCTGATTAGATAAAGAGTGATTGGCTAGATAGGTGTTTCCTCCTATTATATAAATGTGGTTAATCTAATCTGCCTTAGGTTGTATTGTGAACCATATATTAAATGCATTTTGATTTTTTCTTATTTAAGTTTCCTACACTGAAAAGGCTGGGAACACTTCAGTAATTCATCTGCAAGTCTTTCTGTCAGAGACATTTTTTTTTCTTAAGATTCCAGTCTCAAAATGTTATCCGTGAGGTCGGTAATGGTCTTTTCTCTGTCTCTCTTACGTTGGGCACCCATTTTAATGAGTTTTCCTCTGATAAAGCACTTATGTGCCTACCAAACCATCAGAGGATCCACATCTGGAGTAGCATTGTGGTCAAAGTACTCTGTGAGCAATGTTAATTGTGGGAGTAGTTCTGGATCTGAAATTAGAGATGAATTAAGTCTCCAGGTGGAGAATGCGCATTTAGGGACAGTCAGTTCTAATGTGAGAGAGATGGGGGCGTGACGAGATACAGATTGAAGACCTATTTGCGCATTTTGGACTGTATGTAAGTCTCTGCATAAGACAAATAGGTAATCAATTCAGGAGTATCTGGCATGGGGCACAGAATAAAAGGTTGAGGCCCAGATTCACAGAGAGTTAGGCGCAGCATACGCTGCGGCAGCGCAAACGCCATACATGTCCTCCAGGGGGCAGCTTGAGGACAACCACCCTATTGCATTACACCACAGAGCTCTGCAGGTGCAGGGTGCTGTTGACCCCCCGCTGACTTGCAAAGGTTCCTTGTTGTAGGCTTTTTTTGACAAGTGTCCAGCAGGTCGCATCGTTGCTGTTTGCAACATATGTATAAAGAGGATCACACGTGGCCAGAACAGCATCTGCTTGGGCACCACATGCTTGACCAGACACATGATGACTTGTCATTGCAGTCCTTGGCAACAGCACCAGAAAAACCCAGGGGGGTATGCAACATGGGAAGGGTGCTTTGGGATCCCCATGTTGAGAGCAAGCAGCCTGGTATGGTTAAGGGGGGGTGCTCTTTTGTCCCAGAATATGGGGGGCCATCTTGGTAAAGGGATCTTCCAGATTCCGATAAGCCCCTTGCCTGCAGACCCCACAACCACTGGGCAAAGGGTGTGGGGATGAGGCCCTTGTCCCCATCAACATGGGGACAAGGTGCTGTGGGGGGACTCCAAAGCACCCTCCCCATGTTGAGGGCATGTGACCTGGTATGGTTCAGGAGGGGGGCGCTCTCTCGACACCCCATTTTCCTGCAGCCTGCAATGTTGCATGCTCGGATAAGGGTCTGGTATGGATTTTGGGGGACCCATGCCATTTTTTTGGGCACAGGGTTTCCCTTCAAATCCATACCCAGACCTGAAGGGCCGGGTATGGATTTTGGGGGGACCCCCACGCCATTTTTTTGGTGGGGAGTTCCCCTTAATATCCATACCAGACTTGAAGGGCCTGGTATGGACTGGAAGGGGGGACCCACACTGTTTTTTTAATGTTTTTTATGTATATTGCCAGGATTTGGCAATATATTACAGCCGCAAACAATTTGATTTTTTTTCTATTTTTTTCCTTTGGAAATTTAATTTTTCTGCGGTACTGTTATAAACATGGGAAAGATGCGCTACTTTACAGGCAGACTAAGGGGACCCCCAGGCACGATTAAAAAAAAAATAATTTTCATTGTTTTACTTTAAGCATTATTAAAATCACTGCTCCTGAAAAAAATGCAGTTTCAAAAACGTTTTTTTTTACATTGGTACATGTCCCCTTGGTTAGTACCCTGGTCCCCAAAACTTTTAATGGCAATAACTTGCATATAAGCCTTTAAAATGAACAGTTTTGATTTTTCATGTTCATGTCCCATAGGCTTTAACAGTGTTCGCATGTTTGCACACATTTTTTGTCTATTCACATGTTCTGGTGCAAACTGAACGGGGGTGGGGGGGAGACAGGGTTGCTCAGCTCATCCGTATTTAACATTTGTTGCTTATGTTTGACTCTCACAAATTTGTTCACAAAATGAATATTAGAAGGCATTTTTTACTTAATCCTATAGGGAATTCTAGCCAAATTGCTTCTCCGATTGAGGTTCAACCAACAGAACAAGAAGTTTTGCCACTAAATGGTATTTCAGTTGATACTGGTAATATGGTTCCAACTCGACATACTAATTTTGCAAATTCTTCTTTATTCAATCCACCAAGTTTTCTTGCTCCTTCAATTCAAACCTTAAGGAGATGGTACTTTGAACATTCCAAAATGGAGGAACAACTATGAATTCCAGAGCAATTTAAAACAAATTTGTGCACACAGCGATATCGTGATATGATCTGCCGACAAAGGCGGTGGTGTCGTCATTTTAAATAAAACTTACTATTTGTCAGAGATGAACAGGCTTTTATCGGATACCGCAACATATACCCAATTAGCTTGTAACCATACAGTTAAATACAAAAATGAGCCTTTATCTTTGATCAATGAGGGATACTCTTTAGGTATACTAAATAAAAAGGAGAAGGTACATCTGATACCCTCTGCACCCAGGGTACCATTTATATACTATTTGCCTAAGGTGCATAAAAGCATGCTGAATCCACCAAGTTGTCCCATTATAACACACCATTATAACATTATAGACTCAGTTACGGCAAGAATAGGCAAGTATATTGACAAATTCTTGCAACCTTTGGTTACTGCAACACCTTTGTATTTGCATGATACCACCCAAGTCATCAATCTTCTGACTGATTTTGACTGAAGGGAAGGATTTATCTTAGCGACGGCAGACGTTGTTTCCCTCTATACCATCATATCACACACGCATGGCTTAGAGGCAGTGAGATTTTACCTCCAACAGGATAATACTTTATCTGTTGTGCAGAAAGTTTTTATCATTAATCTTTTATTTTTTGCTACCAGTCATAATTATTTTTGATTTGGGGGGTTCTTTTATTTACAAAAGTGTGGCGTGGCTATGGGGGCTAAATTTGCCCCAGCCTCGCCAACCTTTTAATGGCTTATTGAGAAAGGGAAGTCATCGACAAAAATCCTCCCAAAGAATTGCGCCTTTGGAAAAGGTATATTGACGATGTTCTGTTACTATGGGTGACCTCCCTTTATTAGAAAATTGTCATAAGTATGAAACTAGTCAGTCTCAAATCCACTTCCTGGATCTTAACATTTTGGTTAACGAAGGGATTTTGACTACTACTACATACTTTAAATACAACGATCGGAATGCGTTTGATCCAATGACGAGTTGTCACCATTCCAATTGGCTCAGTGCAATCCCTAAGGGCCAGTTTCAATGAATCAGGAGAAACTGTACCACTTTGGTGGACTATCAACAACAAGCACACATTTGAAACCAGAGATTCCTAGAAAAAGGAAATTTAGAGACAAGCATCGATAATACTATCAAGATGGTTAACGATATGGATCATAACCAGATGCTCACAAGAACTAGTAGGTTCAACCAAACCACGGAAAATCGGTTTGGATGTTCAATGATTACAGGCTATTCTAACCAACACTTTTTAGTTAAAAAGATTTTTAATAAACATTGGAATATTTTGAAAAACAATAGGATTTTGGGTCCTGCCATCCCAGATCGTCCAGTTGTCATTTTTAAAGGGGCACCTTCTTTACGCCATAGAATAGCCCCTAACATTATTGACCCTCCACAAGTGGTCTCTTTCTTTCAAACCATGAAAGGCTTCTTCTAGCAGAACAACCAATTAACCTGTCTAACAGTATGCGTTAAAAACAGGGGTTTTGTCCGTACGCATTTGCAAACGTATGCGTGAGCCACAGAGCCGCGCCAAGGCACCCCATAATCTGTGGTCCTAACACTAAACAGTGAGTGTCCTCACAATGGAGGCACATGCATTTTAATGGATAGATGAGGGCAGGTGAACTGAAGGGGAGCCACCCCTCCTTAAAGGTACAGGAGCACACCCAGCACATAGCACAATGGCTGCAAAAGTGTTGGTGCACTGCTGGATCAATATAAACACCACAGGTGAAGCACAAACATGTCCAACGGCCCCATCTATGGCTGGCAATTGCAGTAAGTAGCATTGGAAGGCTAAAGCAGATAACAACAAAAACCTGGGGAATGCCCAGGGAATAACCAAGCCTACTTACCGACCAGCTAGTAGAACAACCTATTAACCTGTCCAACAGTATGCGTTAAAAAACTGTGTTTTTGGCAGACAAAGATTTCAAAGATATGCTGTTCAAGTGTTTTAAAGAAACACAAAGAAACGGAGGACTGTTGAGGACTGTAGATTCAGTGTTTGGCCAAGGAAACAATGCAGCAGATGAAAGACACATTACGTTGACTTCTCTTTGACATCAGAAGATGTCAAGTGTCATCAGAACAGAACTGGTGTAAACCAGTGGGACCCAGGTACACCCATCTATTGTGCAGAGAAGTCTGGCCAGAAGTGTTCTTCATGGAGGAGACAAAAAGCCATACATTCGACATGGAAACAATGCTAAGCGACTAAATTATGCACAAAAACATAGGAACTGGGGTACAGAAAAATTTCAGAAGGAGCTCTGGACCGATGAGTCAAAATGTATAATATTTGGCTGTAGCAGGAAGAAGGTTGTTAATGGAAGAGCTGAAAAGTGGGACATAATGAGTGTATACAGGTAAAAGTGAAGCATGATGGAGGTTCTTTGCAAGTTTGAGGCTTCAATATTGACCTCAATATTGCTTTTCCTCAATAGACTGGCTTCCCAAATGTTCTGTGGGTAATAGAAACAAACCCATGTTGCTTTGAGGCCATACAGAGAGAGAGAAGTCAGATTATTCAATTGCAAGCAGTACGACTCCCTGAAAGTTTAACTAGTGTGAACATGAACATGTTTCCAAGAGTCATGTCACTTTGCCTAAATGTTTGCATTCCCTTTCCGAAGCTTAACTGATTGCCGACCGCCGCACGACGATATACGTCGATACAATTGCACGGGCAGGCAAATGGGCGTACCTGTACGTCCATTTAAATTTGCTACCCAGCGGGCGTGCGCGTGCTTTGTCTGCCTCGTGAGTGCACCTGCGGGCCCCAGAAACTCGATGTTCTCAGGTAGCCCTGTGATTGCGGTCGGCAAAGGCAGAACAGGGGGATGCCTTTCTAAACAAGTCTTTCCCCTGTTCTGCCTAGTGACACGTCAGGGATCTACTGTTCCTTGTGATCGTGTGTTTGCTGATGTGTCACTGGTAGCTCCTCCCTCTAACAGTTATAATCACTCCCTATGACACACCTAATCCCTTCAGCTCCCCCTAGGGTTAACCCCTTCACTGCCAGTGTCATTTTTACAGTAATCAGTGCATTTTTATAGCATTGATCGCTATAAAAAAAATTGGGGATATTTATTATAGCAAATGTACAAAATATTTTTATTTATTTTTTCAAAATTGTCGCTCTATTTTTGTCTATAGCGCAAAAAATAAAAACCGCAGAGGTGATCAAATTCCGCCAAAAAAAGCTCTATGTGTGGGAAAAAAAAGGACGTCAATTTTGTTTGGGAGCCACTTAGCATGACCGTGCAATTGTCAATTAAAGCAACGCAGTGCCGAATCCCAAAAAGTGGCCCAGTCATTTGGCAGCCAAATGGTCCGGGGCTAAAGTGGTTAAGCAAAGACAAATATCCTTTACTGGCTTGTTGGTAACATACTCTTTTTTGTGGAGTGTTTTTAATATATTAATGAGAATGTTTGTGTACAATTTATTGAAGGCGTCCTAACATTGAAATCGGAAGCCCTGGTTCCCTGAAGTAGCCATCTTGAGGTTCTCCACATAATGGGCCAGATTCAGATACACTTAATTTTGCGCTGCGTAATCAAAATACCCTACGCTGCCGTATTTTACCAGGCTCTACATCGAATTCTGGTAGATTTTTGCCCGTACGCTACGGCGGCGTAGTCTATTTCTCGCCGCGTAATCGAAATACGCGACTAGGGGGCGTGAAGCATTTAAATTAAGCGCGTCCCCGCGGCGATCGAACTGCGCATGCTCCGTTCAGAAATTTCACGCCGTGCATTGCGCGAAATCACGTCGTTACGTCATTTTGTTTTTGAGTAGCGTTGTTTACGAACATTCCTATTCCCGGATGACTTACGTTAAAAATAATAAAAGACGTCGGAAAACGTAGAAATTCGACGCGGGAACGACGGCCATACTTAACATGGGCTGTCTAATATTAGAGCAGCAAAAAGCTGGTATAACTTTAAGCAGAAAAAAGATGACTAAAGATGCCGTAAGAGATTGCGATTGAACATCGTAATTTCGGGGATCGCCGGCAAAAGCTCATTAGCATACCCCGACGCGGAAAACGACGGGAAGTCCACCCAGTGGCCGCAATTTCATTGCAGCGTAGATCCGAAGGCGTACGAACACGTAATTCAGTCGAATTGTAGCCCGCAGCCGTCTATTCATGGTTTTCCGACTAGCTAAAAAACGTGCGTAATTTGAAATTACTCCAGTCTAACACCAGTTAGACAGGAGTTACGGCTCTCTGAATATGGCCCAATGTGTTTTATGAAAGTAGATTTACTGTGGGTGCAAGGCAATAATGGCATCAACAAAAACAAACAAAATATTTCCTAGCAAGTGTAGCACCCTCTAGCTAATGTGCTAGTGTAGATAGGTTTCGCTTTTTTTAGTGTAGGCTAATTGGCTTGTCTGAGAGCCAACCCTGGGTTGTGAATCTGGGTCAGGAATCAGTGACTCAGAGGCTGGATGACTCATCCTGACAGATCTTCTGGTGCCTCCCCTCTGTTCTCTGGAACATTGGAGAATGTTCTAGACATAGTGGGTGAACACTATGGGTGAACAATTTTTTTTTACCAAAAATATGGGCCCAAACTGATGAATACATTTAGTTTTTTTATATATATATATTTTTTATATATTTATGATTGGCTTGCTCAAAAGTTATTGCATCTACAAACTATAGGATAGATTTAGGGACTTTTTTTATTTATTTTTTTACTGGTATTGGCAGCAATCTGTGATTTTTGCGACATTGCGGTGGACAAATCTGACCCCCAAATGACACTTTTTGGGGACCAGTGACATTATTACTTTGATCAGTGCTATAAAAATGCACTGATCAATGTAAGAATAACACTGGCAGGGAAGGGGTTAACACTAGGGGGCGATCAAGGGGTTAAGTGTGTTCCCTGTGTGCTTTCTAACTGTAGGGGGGTTGGGCTGATAGGAACATGACAGAGATCACTGTTCACGATCACTGAGAACAGTAGATTTCTGTCATGTCACTAGACAGAATGGGGAATCGCCTTGTTTACAATTCCCCATTCTGCCTTTCCTCACCGCAATCGCGGGTTGCCGGCGGACATTGAATCTGCAGAATCACACAGCACGCGCATGCCCGCTATACTCATTTCACAGACCGATGTACAGGTACGTCTATTCGCACAGGATAGCCGACCTGCCACAGTATTTCCACGTGAGCTGGTCGGCTAGTGTTTAACTGTAGCAAAAAAAATTGAATATAAAATCAGATGTCCTGTCCTGCTAGACAAGGCTGTGCTCTGAGGTAAAAATGTGTATATCTTAGGACCATATAAATACAAACATTTTATGCCCCGTACACACGATCACTTTATGTGATGAAAAAAAACGACGTTTTCTGTGAAGTAAAAAACAACGTTTTTGAAACTTCACTTTTCAAAGACGATGTTGCATACACACCATCGTTTTTTCGCAAAAAACGAGGTTACGTTCACCACTCTTTTTCATTGAAGCTTGCTTCATAACTAGCTTTTGGGCATGCGCGGGTTGAAAAACGTTGTTTTAAACGACGTTTTTTGCTACACACAGTGACTTTTTGTGAAACAAAAAATGACGTTTTGAAAAACGACACATAAAATTGAACCATGCTTCAATTTTTTTTTGTCGTTTTTTACAAGACATAAAACGTCATTTTTTTTCATCACATAAATTGATCATGTGTAAATACATTACTTATCTGTTTGCATGTAGTTTTGCTTTTCATGCATAAACTTTATTTCTCCTTTAATATCCTCCTATTGTTTGTTGAATTAAAAAACATCTATACTAGAAGTTTACCAGAAGATGTCAGCATAGCACTGGCAGATTGTAGTACCTAATGGTTTCACAGGTTCAGCCGTTACTAGTTCCTTGCTCTCAGCTTAGTTTAGTCAAGCTAATTGCTTTTCTAGTGGAAAGGGGAAAATGCTTGCATAGTGCTGCTCATAATGTATGTAACAGACGGTCTCTGTAGGTTTTAGCCCTGGTTCACACTGCTGCATTTTGACATGCAATTTGAATTGTCAAAATCGTAAGAGTTAAAGCGGATCTCCACCCTAAAGTGAAGATCCGCTGATCGGAACCCTCCCCCCCTCCGGTGTCACATTTGACACCTTTCAGGGGGGAGGGGGGTGCAGATACCTGTCTAAAGACAGGTATCCGCACCCACTTCCGGCCCGCAGTCTCGGGCAAAAGACGGGCTTTTCCCGTTGTGTGCTGGGAACTCTCAGCTCCCAGCACACAGCGGGAGCCAATCGCGGGCGCAGTGCGACTCGCGCATGCGCCGTAGGGAACCGGGCAGTGAAGCCGGAGCGCTTCACTTCCTGGTTCCCTCGCCGTGGATGGAGGGGGGAGCAGCAGGGTGACGAGCGATCGCTCATCCTCTGCTGCGGGCGCCGCTGGACTCCAGGACAGGTAAGTGTCCTAATATTAAAAGTCAGCAGCTGCAGTATTTGTTGCTGCTGGCTTTTAATATTTATTTATGGTGAACCATCCGCTTTAAGCTGAACTCGCATGGCTTCACTCCCGCATCCCAGTGTGAACCTGGGTTTAGACACATTTTTAAGTTAATACATTTTTATTTTTATTCAAGTCAAAAAGAGATCCATGCATTACAATATAAGATGAAAATACACTGTAGTACATTTAACAAGAAGTGATACAACATTTATCACTTATTACATAAACAAAAATAATAGGCAAGTATAACAAGAACAACAGCCATTCATATATAAATGGTAGAAAAATGTTCTAGAAGCAGTAGAACGTGTAAATTAAAAATCCTAACATTAAATGCAAACAAGTGTAAAAAAAACTCCGGAGCACCCCCAAGGGGACTCTCAGTGTTCGGGAGCTATCTCCCAGCAGTACATCCAGCTAAATTATATATAAGAAAGTGTAGAAAAAAAAGTAAATGGAAATATGTCATGTTATTATACCAGAGGTTCCAAGGAGCCCAACAAACCATGTATTTATGAAGAGATCCCAAGGATGATGCCAAAATTCTTTCATAGGAACTATAAAGGTTTATGAGGTCATTAACATCGTTTGGAGATGGTGGATTGGAATCTTTCTATTTTCTTGTAATCGACAACCTAGCTGCCAAGAGCAGATGGGTTATCGTTCTACGAAGATTGATAGGAAATCTTTCTATTCCCAATGATAAAAGAGCTAAAGCTGAATCAGTTTCCACTTGTGTTTGTGTTAATTCAGAGATGATGTTGAAGATTTTTGCCCAGTAGGTGGTAATCTTAGGACAACTCCATAATATGTGGAATATGTCTCCTTTATCTGGAAAAAGTCTCCAACATGTGTCAGGGGTGTGGGGATCAAATTTAGATATAATTACTGCAGTAGGGTACCAACGTAAAGTGATTTTGGTTGAGAATTCCCACAGGGAGGAGCAATTAGAAGCAGATTGATTGGCCTTACAGGCTTTGTGTCATTGGTCATTCGTAAAAGAACATTGTAGGTATTTTTCCCAAAGAATATGTGAAGGAGATTTAACGAAAATTTGTTTTTGTTGTAGTAAGTTATAGAATAAAGAGCTCCCCTTTTTCTGTTGAGTTGGCGAAGATAGATAGGTCCAAGCTAAAGCGTTAATCCGATTAGAAAAATGTCCTAGTTTATATAGACAGTGTACCAATTGTGTGTATTGGATGGTGTCGGTGTGAGGGAGGTCATATTCAGTCTGAATAGATTGAAAAGTATTGATGAAACCATTCGAATAAAAGTCATCTATGTACTTGATGACTTTTTTGTACCAAGAAGTAATGGGCATGCGATTAATAAGAAAGTATAATGTTTGGATAGGGATTCTAATAATGACGCTAGGATCTGTCAGTTTAGTGGAAGATAATTTTTTTTACCATGTTTGAATGGAAATAAACATTGTAAGAGGTAAATGCGTTGGAATTTTAACACCCAAAATATATCCAAATAACAATAGGCTGGTTGGACCATATGTACAATAACTATTTTCAATCATTCCCCATCAAGTAGTCGGAGTATCAAGAAACCATTCTTTTAGTTGAGTCAAAATGGAGGAATGAAAATAATCCTGAAAATCAATGTATCCTACTCCTCCACACATTCTATGTTTGATTAATTTTATATGAGCACATCTGGATCTCTTTCCATTCCAAACAAATCTAGATAAAAGTGATTGCATGGATTTAAAAAAGATAATGGGAACAGGAATTGGTAAATTCCGGAAATAATATAAGACTTGTGGAAGATGTATCATCTTGAAGGCAGAAAGTCTGCCCCACCAAGAAAATTTGAATTTGCTAAATTTTTGAAGATCGGTTTGTAATTTAGTCAAGTGGGACTTCTGCGCTACTAAATAAAGTCTTTCTAAAGCCAGTGACAATATGCAGCAAACACAAAAAATGCATACACAGCACCTAGTAAAAATAAATTCAATGTGGATGATAGCGCAAATTGTATAAACAAAACATAACATACACAATAAGTAATGCAAATAGAGTGCACAAAAGTGTAAAGTGTCAAACTAAAAATGCATCAGGGACAAAATAAGTCCAAAAAAGTGCAAGAACTTCAATATGTGCAATAATGTTCCATAGTGGTGAAACAATGTGGAAGGATGCCCACTGATCCGAAAGATGTGAAGAAAAAAACACCACACAACGGGTCTGGTCTCCCAGAACTCTCACCTCCAGCAAGTGTGTACAGGCATAAAGGGTAATCCTTTGTATGGAAACCTCCCTGGATAGTCTTGCTCACCACCACGGATCGGTGGGAAGATGGGTACCTGAGATCTCAGATGACAGTGGAAACAGAAGAGGGGGAAGGACAAGAAGCCTCCAATCATGTATTATCCTTGGTATAAAAATGTTTAATAAAAGAATCACACTTACAGATAAAATGAATAAATCACGCATGTAGGACAACGGTGACCGCAGCGCTTGTAGCACGTCACTCAATGCATGTCTTTCCCTTCCCTACGCGTTACGACACAGGATCACGTGTCTTCATCTGGAGAAGTAATTTAGTAATTTAATTTACTTCTAAGGGTAAGGTAATTGCAATTATATAAAGTTTTAGTAGTTCTAGTGAGGTGTATGCCTAAATATGGAATACTAGAGTCTGCCCAAGTATAGGGGAATTGGTGTTGTAGCAAATTCTTATTCACAGCATCAATTCCGATGTCTAATATAGATGATTTCAAAGCATTTGTTTTGTAAAATGAAACCTCACCAAACAAGGATAAGATTTTTTGGATTTCAAGCAAAGAAGAGAAAGGATTGGTTAACATTAAGACAATATCATCCACGAATAAGCTAATCTTATGGATCCGATTTCCTATATCAATACCCGATATCTTAGAATTAGTTCTAATATGTTCCGCTAAGGGTTCACTCATCATATCAGGGGAGATAGTGGACAACCCTGACGGGTACCATTGAAAATGTGAAAAGGTTTAGATAAAAGGCTGGAAGTAAATACTCTGGCCGGTAGAGAGCTAGTATTGCGTCAAGAATAGGTCCCATAAAACCAAACTTTTGGAGAGTCATATTCAGGTAGTCCCAATTGACTCTGTCGAACGCCTTCTCTGCGTCTAGGGAAAGAAGCAGAGAAGGCGTCCCCATCAGCTCCACTTTGTGTATCACATTTATTAATCTTCTAGTAGCGTCAGAAGTTTGACTAACCTTTGTGAAACCCGTTTGGTCAATGTGGATCAGATCCGGGAGAATTCTAACCAATCTATTGGCGATTAATTTGGCATATATTTTTAAGTCGACATTAAGCAAGGATATTGGTCTGAAATTGGAAGTAGAAGTGGGTTCTTTGTCAGGTTTAGGCAGAGTGATTATAATAGCTGATAACATTTCTTTTGGAAAAGTGGAAAAGGAGATTGAATGGTTGTATAACGCAGTTAAGTGTGGGGCAAGCAAGTCTTTAAATATTTTAAAATATTCTCCAGTATATCCGTCTGGGCCAGGAGATTTAGAGGAAGGTAGGCCGTCAATGGTTTTGAGAATTTCAGTTTCAGTAATTGGGGAATTTAAGTGTTCAAGATGGTCAGTCGACAATTTAGGTAGTTTAATATGATCCAGGAAAGATTTAATCTCCTCACATGTTGGCTGATGAGTGTTGGCATCTAAGGCCGCGTACACACGGGGGAACATGTCCGATGGAAACGGTCCATGGACCGTTTTCATCAGACATGTCTCCTCGGGATTTTCGTCCGGCGGTGTGTACACACCATCGGATCAAAATCCCCGCCGGCAGACAGCGCGGTGACGTGGCGGTGACGTTGACACCACCACGTCACCGCACCAAGAAATAAAAAACTTCCACGCATGCGTCGCATCCATTCGACGCTTGTGCGGGCAGATATGTCCGCTGGTTAGTGTACCAGTGGACAAATTTTAAAGCATGCTTTAAAATTTGTCCGCTGGAGACAAATTTTAAAGCATGCTTTAAAATTTGTCCGCCGGTCAGACATGTCCGCTAGCCCATACACACGATCGGATTTGTCCTCTGAACTGGTCCATCGGACCAGTTTCAGCGGACAAATTCGATCGTGTGTACGCGGCCTCATTTGAGGTTGTATAAGTCATTATAATATGTACTAAAGGCATCAGCAATGGATTGGGGATTAATGATTTTCTTACCAGAAGTCGGGTGATAAAGGAAGGGGAATTCTGGTCTTAAGTCTAAGGCCTCTGATGCGGTTAGCCATTATCTTTCCTGACTTATTATTGGCAGTGTATGAGGTGGCTTTAAGTTTTCTCAGATTAAGTTCATAAGATTCAAAGAGTTAGGACCTTAATTTAAGTCTCTGCTTAAATAGTTGGGATTGAAGGTGAGATGATGGAGCAGTCTTGTTTTTTAGAGCTATATCTTCTATTTTGTCTGACAATTCATCTAGTTTTTGAGTTCTTTTTGCACATGATCCAAGTTGGATAAAAAAAACTTGCATTAAAGAATTGTGAGCATTCCGCCGGGTCGGATACCGATCCTACATTGTCAGAGAAAAATTCAGTAAATTTTTGTTTAAGAAGCGTTTCATTAACCACTTGCTTACTGGGCATATATACCCCCTTCCTGCCCAGGCGAAATTTCAGCTTTCGGCACTGCGCCGCTTTAAATTAAAATTGCGCGGATGTGCGACGTGCTTCACAAACAAAATTGATGTCCTTTTTTTCCCCAGAAATAGAGCTTTCTTTTGGTGGTATTTGATCACCTCTGCGGTTTTTATTTTTTGCGCTTTAAACAAAAAAGTGCGACAATTTAAAAAAAAAAAACACAATATTTTTTACTTTTTGCTATAATAAATATCCCATTTTTTAATTTTTGTTTTTTTATCAGTATAGGCTGATATGTATTCTACAAATTTTTGGTTAAAAAAAATAAAAAATCGCAATAAGCGTATAGTAATTGGTTTGCGTAAAGGTTATAGTGGCTACAAAATAGGGGATAGAATTCTGACAATTTTTTTTTTAGTATTTTTTTCTAACTAGTAATACGGCGATCTGCAAATTTTATCAGGACTGCGATATTGCGACGGACACTTTTGACACATTTTTGGGACCATTCACATTAATACAGTGAACCGTGCTATAAAAACACACTAATTACTGTATAAATGTGACTGGCAGGGAAGGGGTTAACACTGGGGGGCGAGGTAGGGGTTAAATGTGTATCCTGGGTGTGTTCCTACTGTGTGGGGGAGGGGACTGACTGGGGAGGTGACCGATGCTGTGTCCCTATGTACAAGGGACACAGCATCTGTCTCCTCTCCCTGACAGGACGTGGAGCTCTGTGTTTATACACAGAGCTCCACATCCCTGCTCTAAAACTGCCGATTGGCGGTTACCTGGCGGACATCGCGACCACTAGGCACGCGCATTGGCCCCCAGTGGCCGGAGGACACAAAGACGTCAAATGATGGCGGCTGGGATTTTTAGAGCCACCTTGCTGCCGTCATTTGACAATATGCCGGGGCTCAAGTGGTTAAGAGGATTTTGTAGTAAGTAATTATTAATACACCATAGGTATGAATTTTGTTTAGAATTTTTGTTTGCTATTTTAATACTAACTGGATCATGGTCCGACCAGGTGATATTGTGGATGCGAGATTCTATAAGATTTTGCAATAACCATTTGTCAGAAATGAACAGGTCAATCCTGGAGTAAGTGTTGTTGCGTGAAGAGAGAAACATATAGTCTTTCTCTGTCGCGTGACAACATCTCCATATATCAAAAAGATCATCTTCTCTAAAAAAGAGGTCAGAGGAGACAGGATTGTTTTAGGGCTGGATGATCCATCAATAGAAACATCTGGAACCAGGTTGAAATCCCAAAATATCAGTAGATGTCCTTCCTGAATTTTTCAAATTGTCTTAAGTATGGATCTATGAAATTTAATTTGTCCGTGATTTGGGGCATACAAGTTGACAATAGTGTATAATACATTGTCTAACTTACACACTAAAATACCAAACCTCCCATTTGGATCAGTAGTGCAGGATAATAATTGAAAAGATAAAGTGTCTCAGATGGCAATCAAGACTCCCCTTTGTTTCTTAGTAAAGTCTGCTTTAAAGATATGTGGAAAGGCTTTATTATGGCATTGGGGAGCTGCCCCTTGAGCAAAGTGTGTTTCTTGTACACAAAGTACATCACAGTCATTGGAGATAGCATCCGGCTAAACGCGTTTAGCCAGATGGTTTAATCCTTTTACATTTAGGCCTCGTACACACGCTCAAATCTGTCTGCTGGAAACTGTCTGCTAGACCGTTTCAGCAGACAGATTCGATCGTGTGTACGGGCAAACAGACGGATTTGGCCACCCGACAGATTTCAAAGCATGCTTTGAAATCTGTCGGCTGGGAACCCGTCCGCCCGACATGTCTGCTGGTTAGTACGCTAACCAGCAGACATCTCTTCTCGCACACGCGCCGAATGGTTTCGACGCATGCGCAGAAGTGTTTTACTTCCTGGTGCGGTGACGTGGCAGCGTCAACGTCACCGCCAAGTCACCGACACGTCAGCGCGCTGTCTGCTGGGGGGGATTTTGGTTTGCTTGTGTGTACACGCGAGCAAACCAAAATGCCAGCAGACAGATCTGTTTAAATCGGTCGGTCCTTGAGGAGGGAGGAGTCTAGGATGGCGCAAGTCTCACTTCAGGCTGGTTAGGGAAGGAGCCCTGGGAAGGTCCCGCAACGCTGAGATGGTTGAGCATCAAGCCGTTCAACAAGCTGCCTAGCTGCCTGCCTACCTGCTGAAAACAATGCCGAACCTTAAGCGTCTCCATTGAGTGGCTCCTCTCCCTCCCTCGCTCTCTCTCTCCCCCCCAGGCCTTCTCAAAACTCACACTCTAAGATCTCGCATAGGAAAAGCTCACCGTGCTGTGCAGCTCTCGTCGGCTCTCCCTGCTGTCCGGGCCTGGCTCTGGGTTCCGGGCGTCGCAAGTCTCCGTAGCGCATCCGTGGATCTCGGCCTTCCCCTCCCCTCCGCCCGCGGGATTGTGGTTCTGTTCTGCCGGGGGATTGAGGCTGCTGCTGGCATCTGCCCGTCAGTAGCGTCCTCGTGTTTGCGGCGTCCTCTGTTGGGCTCTCGTGCCCCGCCGCGGAACTACTCCCAGATCGCGTGGCCGTATGGAGCGGTGTGTGTCTCAGCTTGCGAGCTAGCGAAGCGGGGGATCGTGTGGAGGTGCAGGTGAGGTGTCGGGCGCAGACGGGGGGGGGGGTCAGCCGGTGGAGGAGGCGGGTGGGGGCTGGAGGCTTCGATCTTCCACGTAAATAAGATTACAGGGGGTCCAGCAAGCCTGTAAGTCTGTAGTTGATCCGCAGACTTGCAGATTCATATAGGCTTGTAATCTACTGGACTGGATACTCTGGTACCATCAACGTCTAAGCCTCCTGCCTGCTACTAAGTTTCATAATTCAGTCACAGCCACAGCCAATCTGTAAAACCGCAACCAAATAGAACAGTAAGTACTAAATCTAAATCCAAAGGAACTCAGAATAAGGAGAAGCCGGTCCAGGATACGGGGGTCTGCAGGACTGTGAGTAATTCTATATTTTTTTTTACTTTGTACTCTTCTTTGGAACCGAAATCTACAGTATTTACACAGTATTTACAGTATAAATAAATAAATGAGAGCCCGCTGAGAAAAGCAGATGTGCCTGAATATGAGAGTGTGAGATCAAGATAAGAAGTTTGTACACCCTTAGAGTGAATACTCCTTTTTCTTTTTTTTTATTTATTCTGCCCCATCACACAAAAAAAAGGAGAAAGCACACCGCCATCTGGGGGCAGCGAATATAGCCCACTACTATTTACTTAGTAAACTCAATTGCAGTCTTTATCAATATAACTACCACATTCTAATTAACCTTCATCACTGTACGGGGACATAAGGCGATATAAGGTGACATATGGACTGGACCGTGAGAACTGTGGCCTAGGGATATCTGGTTCGCGAACAGGAAATTAAAATACTATTTGACAACAAATATATGGATGAGGTCCATAGAAGAGAGTCTTATATGGCAATACCTTAGAACATTAAATATAGCCGCTATTAATAGGCGGTAAATATAAGACTGGGAGGAAGAAGAGAACCACAATACTCTGTAACACGCCAGGTACCCAGTCCCTGTTACTTGTGAAATATAAAGCGGAACACGGGATATTAATTTGAAAGGGCTTGTCCCCTTTCTCCCTTTCCTTCAATATTTTTCATTTGATAGAAACACGGACTAACACGGTCCCTCAAATGGAAGAGAACTGACACATAATTATAAATAAAGGGAGAAAGGAAAGGAAAGAAAAAGAGAGGAATCAAAGTAAAAATCCCCCTAAACTAAATTCATTCCCTCACATTCAACAACTCTCCCTGGGGATATATCAACAACCTCCGTAGAGAGTCAGACAGTATTAAAATAATTCTGTCTTCAGTTGTGCTAACCTATAAATATGAGTACGAGGGCGAGGGGCGCCAGGGGGGGTTCCTCCTCGACCCCCCGCTTGAGTCAAAGCCCAGGGCCAATGAACAAGTATGTAACGCAGGGAACGAACGGAAGGGAGAAGGAGAAAAAAAAGACAAGATAAAACCAGCCCTAACCAACCCAAACAGCTCAGCAAACCCAGAACCTCAAGCAGAGTCAGCGACATATTGCGAATACGAAACAGCTACAATACTTGACGTAGAAGATCAATTAACAGTCTTGGCATTACCAACAAAAACTGAAATGCAGGAAATGTTTGCTGCCTTAGAAAAAGTGCTGTCATCACAAATGGAGAGAATGGAGAGAAATATGGGATTTATGCTAGAAATATTGGAGGAAGTTGAAAAAAAAACAGACCACAACTTTAACACCATTAGAAAATTGGAAGAGGAGCTATCAGAAATAAAAAAAGAGCAAAGGGAACACGCATATAAAGCAGAAGATCAGGAAAACAGAGACAGACGAAAAAACATCAGGATACGCGGAGTTCCCGACTCCTCGCAGTCAGAAAATCTCCCAGAAATTATACGGAAAATATGTAACCCAATACTTGACAGAGAAGTAACACTCCCATTAAAGATAGAACGCGCCCATAGGATAAGAAGGCCCCGGGAAATCCCTCAGGATAAACCCCGAGATATTATAATACGATTTGAAAGTTGGGAAGAAAAAAACCAACTATGGAAAAACCTGAGAGGGAAGTCCCCAATTAAATTCGAGGAACACAGTATACAAATATACCAAGACCTATCACAAGAGACACTTAGAAGAAGAAGGAACCTGAAGCCATTATTGCGGGTGTTACAAGAACTAGAAATACAGTATAATTGGGGATTCCCGTCATGCCTGATAGCTAGAAAAGGGGGGGTCACGGCAAAGTTAAGATTTCTAGATGAAATTCCTGAGTTCTGTCAAAAGTTGGGAATCCCAACCCCAAGTAATTAAATATGAAGAGAAGTGCCATAAACACTGGGGGGGGAGAGAGAGGGAGGGAGGGGAGGGTAACAAATTAAAGATACCCAATTATGGAAAATGTCGCGGGGTTGCTGGGTACAGCGTTGTGGAGACACCAGGGTTCAGGAGTCCTTGACCGCCTGAGGAAATTCCCCTGGGTTCAGGGGGATTAGAGGAGGTGTCGAATTGTACTCCGCCTTAATACAGAGGGAGCACCCTTGCACTCGAAGTGTAAGAGAAGATGCTCCGAAACAGGACCATAGGGTCAAGATTCTATCATCATGGGACAGGGGGGAGGGAAAGATCGGGGGTGGGGAGGGGCGGAAGGGGTGGGGGGAGGAATCAGGGGAGGAGGAGGGGGGGTGTGGGGGGTAGGGAAAGGGGGAGAGGGGGGTGGAGGGAAATTTGGGACAGGGGCGGGGAGGGGGGGGAGGAAGGGGGGGAAGGGAGTGGTAGGGAGATGAGACGAAAGATTTTTGGACCGGGTGATAACCAGAACATAAGGAGAAGACGAAATAGGGAGGGAAAGATTGTAAGCGATCAGAATTATCCATATGTCTAAGGTAACCCTAATTACCTATAATGTAAGGGGCCTTAGTTCTCCGCGTAAAAGACACATGATCCTAAAAGAAATCGAGAGACTTTCCGCTGATGTAGTTTTCCTCCAGGAGACACATATAACCCTTGACTCAAGAGTGAGGCTTAATTCTCGGGCAGTCCCAACATGGTATTACGGAGACTCTCCGCAGAGAGGATCAAGAGGAGTTGCTATTGGTATAGGGAAAAAATTTAGTTTTTCTGTAGAAGACAGGATAGTTGACCCTTAAGGCCGATATTTGTTCTTAAGAGATCTTCTACACGGTAAACGATATACGCTGGCCAATGTCTACGGCCCAAATAAACTTCCTCAGAGGTACCTAATATCGATTCTGAACAAACTCATGGAATTTAAAAAAGGAAACGTGGTCCTAGCTGGGGATTTTAACTTCACCCTAGACTTACAACTAGATAGAACATCAACAGTTAACATAGGAAACACAAAGCAACAACAAATAGTTAAAAATAAACTTTTTTCGTGCCAACTAATAGATCCCTGGAGGGTTTTTAACCCAACTAAAAAGGATTACACATTTTACTCTACAGTCCATAATATGTATTCGAGGCTAGATTACATAATGGTAGATCATGAAACCTTAGAATTTGTGGACAATGCCGCAATAGAGGTAGCGACAATTTCGGACCATGCCCCGGTCACACTGAACATATATTTTTCAGAAATTGAAGAGAGAAGGGGATCCTGGAGATTAAATGAGGAGTTAATAGAAGATACGGAAGTTGTAGACATAATAAAAACAGATATAGACGAATATTTTAGGTTAAACCACACCCCTAATGTAAATATAGCTACCATTTGGGAAGCCCATAAGGCTAATATTCGAGGGAAATTAATTTCCTTAGGAGCAAAAAAAAAAAAGGAAAGAGATGCAAACAGAAACAAGATAATCAAAGAGTTACAAGACTTAGAAACAAAACATAAAAATCAAAAAAATAACAAAAAAGTATATCAGGAAATGTTAATAAAGAGGATTCATTTAAGAGATCTAATGGAGATTGAATCCAGAAATACATTCAAAAATGTCATGAAAGAAAGGTATCTTTGGGGAAATAAACCAGGAAAGTACCTCGCCAGGATCTCAAATGAAAAAAGAAACTTAAACTATATAGAAAAAATAAAAGATCAGTCAGGACATATGCGGTTTAGGACGTCTGAGATAGCGGAAGCTTTCCGGACGTTCTATGCCTCACTATACTCAATTAGAAAAGGTGAGACACATGAGGAAAAGGCAAACAGAGAGGAAAAAATACGAGATTATCTATGGGAATCTAATTTACCTAAACTAACAAATGAAATAGTAGAAACCCTAGAAGAGCCAATAACTCATGAAGAAATCAGACAAGCGATCCAAGGAACCCCAGGGGGGAAAAGCCCAGGCCCAGACGGTTTGTCAATAAAATACTATAAAAAATTCAATGAGTTATTAATTCCAGAAATGTGTATTTATTTTAATAAACTAGGAGGTACAGAAGAAGTGAGGAAAGAATCCCTTCTGGCTAATATCGCTATCATTGCCAAACCAGGAAAAGATAAGACGCTCTGCTCTAATTACCGCCCAATTGCACTGTTAAATGCTGATATAAAAATCTTTGCAAAGATATTGGCAACAAGGATAAAACCGTATATGCCTGACCTGATAAGCCCAGACCAGACGGGATTTGTAAGAGGCAGAGAAGGGAGGGACAATAGTTTAAGAACACTTTTGCTGTTACAGGATGATAAAAGAGATGGACCCCCAGCCGTACTCATGTCATTAGATGCTGAAAAAGCGTTTGACAGAGTCGACTGGGGGTTCATGATGGAGACTTTAAGAAATATAGGATTGGGTCCCATATTCATGAAATGGGTAGGAAATTTATATAAGTCCCCTTCGGCAAAAGTTAAGGTAAATGGGAGGGAATCTCAGGTGATTGACATGATGAACGGAACAAGGCAGGGATGCCCGCTCTCCCCCCTTCTATATGTATTAGCTTTGGAACCACTGCTGTGCATGATTAGGAATAATCCAGTGTGACAAAGTCGTAGAAATAGCGATAATGTCATGCAGCAAAGTCGCTGAACTTAAGCAATAAATATGGCTTTATTGCACTCAAAAATAAATAATACAAAAACAAAATGGCCTACTCCAATTTAGGAGGCTAACTGACAGTAGTGTCCCTCACTACACTGTACTGGAGGGGCTATTCCGGCCTCCAGTACAAAACAAACAGAATACCAGTCCAAAATAAACAAATCTATGACAGACCTTGTTCCTTCCATGCAGACAGTTTCCAACCTGTCCGTCCAGCTCAGCATACCTCTCACACTGAGCTCTCACTTCCCATTTCCCTACCAGGTGAGTGTTAATTAATAGGGGAAGAGAGGAGGTTTACCTGTTGGCCAGGCTTAACCCCTTCCAGGGCAGGGAAAACTGACCTTTCCAGCCTCTCACTGGTGTACATACAATCGTGTACCCTGTCACACATCCTCTCCCCCAGCTTAACACTTGGGTGGGAAGCGGCCATCTCTACAAACCCATGCACTCGGGACAGAGCATCTGCATTACTGTGGAGGAGACCTGCCCTATGTCGTACCACAAAAGTAAAGGGCTGTAGGGACAGAAACCACCTCGTGACCCGAGCGTTCTTGTCCCTATTGGTGTGCATCCACTTTAACGGAGCATGGTCTGTGACGAGGGTAAACCGCCTGCCCAACAAATAGTAGCGGAGTGTTTCTACTGCCCACTTGATTGCCAAACACTCTTTTTCCACTGTGGCATAGCGCTGTTCTCGAGGTAACAACTTCCGACTCAAATACAGCACAGGGTGTTCCTCACCATCCACATATTGGGACAAAACTGCACCCAGACCCACCTCTGAGGCATCGGTCTGGAGAAAGAACTCCTTTCTAAAGTCAGGAGCCACAAGCACAGGTTGGGCACAAAGCGCTGCCCGCAGACCAGCAAAGGCTTCCTCAGCCTCGCTGTTCCACTTTACAGTGTCTGGACTTCTGGCTTTAATAAGGTCTGTGAGCGGAGCAGCCCTCGTAGCAAAGTGAGGAATAAACCTCCGATAGTAGCCTACAATCCCCAAGAAAGCTCTGACTTGTTTTTTCCTCAATGGTCTGGGCCAGCTCTGTATAGCTCCTATCTTGTTCATCTGTGGTTTAACAAGTCCTCTGCCAACCAGGTAACCCAAGTATCTAGCCTCTGCTAGACCCAAGGCACATTTAGAGGGGTTAGCTGTCAGACCCGCTCTTCTAAGAGTGTCCAAGACTGCCTGTACTTTATCCAGATGGCTTTCCCAGTCCGGGCTATGAATGATCACATCATCCAAGTATGCGGCTGCATACTCAGTGTGGGGCCTGAGCAACTTATCCATTAGCCTTTGAAAAGTGGCTGGAGCCCCATGGAGGCCAAAAGGCATGATCCTGTACTGGAATAGGCCATCAGGAGTGGCAAAGGCTGTCTTCTCTCGGGCGTGCTTTGTCAATGGGATCTGCCAATAACCCTTTGTCAGATCCAACGTGGTGAAGAACCTATCTTTGGCTAATCGCTCTACTAGTTCATCCACCCTAGGCATGGGGTAGGCGTCAAACTTAGACACCTCGTTTAACTTCCTGAAGTCATTACAAAACCTGATGGACCCATCAGGTTTGGGCACTAGAACAATGGGGCTGCACCACTGGCTATGAGACTCCTCTATCACTCCAAGCTCAAGCATTTTCCTGATTTCAGCCCTTACAGCTTCCCTCTTGGCCTCCGGAATGCGGTAAGACTTCACTCTTACGACAACCCCTGGTTCTGTAATAATGTCATGGGTAATCTCTCGGGTTTGTCCAGGGTTGGGGGAGAAAACATTATCGTTATTCCTCTCAACCAAGCCTCTAGCTTCTTTTATTTGCTCAGGTGTCAGCTCTGGAGAGATTGTCACCGAAGGACTAGGTGCCTGTGGACCAGGTGTGGTGTCCCCCACTGCGGCCATGCAGTCCTCTCTAGTCCTCCATGGCTTAAGAAGGTTTATGTGGAACACGGCCTCCTTCTTCCGGCGTCCCGGCTGACTAACTTTATAATTTACTGGGCTCACTTTTTCCAACACCTCATAGGGTCCCTGCCACTGTGCTAGAAGTTTGCTTTCTGCGGTGGGTACTAGAACCATTACTCTGTCCCCTCTTTCAAACTGTCTCACTAGGGCCCTCTGGTCATAGTAGGACTTCTGCCTACTCTGCGCCTGCTCCATATGCTGGCGAACAAGAGGGGCAATCTGAGCCATACGCACCCGCATATCTTCAACATACTGGAGGACATTGGTCCCAGTTACCCCCTGTTCTTCCCAGGTTTCCTTTAGGATATCCAGAATACCCCTGGGATGCCTACCATATAAAAGCTCAAACGGGGAGAAGCCCGTAGAACTTTGGGGAATCTCTCGAACTGCAAACAACAGGTAAGGAAGTAACAAGTCCCAATCCTTCCCATCCCTGCTAACGACTTTCCTCAACATCCCCTTTAGGGTCCGGTTAAACCTTTCTACCAACCCATCTGTCTGGGGGTGATACACTGACGTTCTCAGAGTCTGTACATTAAATAGTTGACATAGCTCTTTCATAATACGGGAGACAAACGGAGTCCCCTGATCCGTGAGCAATGTCCTGGGTATCCCCACCCGTGTAAACATCTGAACCAACTCTTTTGCAATACTTTTAGCATTCGCCTTACGTAGTGGAATGGCCTCTGGGTATCTGGTGGCATAATCGACGATGACAAGGATGTACTGGTGACCTCGAGCTGTTTTCTCTAAGGGACCCACTAGGTCCATGCCAATCCGCTCAAACGGAACGTCAACTATGGGGAGAGGTATGAGTGGGGCTCTCAACTTCGGTCTGGGAGATGCCAGCTGGCATTCCGGGCAAGAAGCACAATACCTTTTAATCCCCTCATATACCCCAGGCCAGAAGAACCTCCTGAGCACGCGTTCTTGTGTTTTCTCCACCCCTAAGTGTCCCCCCAGCAGATGAGAGTGAGAGTAATCTAGGATTTTTCGGGTGTATGATGAAGGCACAACCAGTTGTTCAAGCTCTTGTCCCTCATCGGAGGTTACTCTGTAAAGAAGATCGTTTTTAAGGATAAAATAGGGATAGGCCTTTCCTGTTACCCCTTCTACTGGTACCCCATTAACCTCTACAACATTACTCCTGGCTTCCTGCAGCAGGGGATCATCTGCCTGGTCACGGCCAAAGCCACTACCCGAGATATCCAGGATATCTGTATCCCCTTCATCGTCTTCACTGGTAGCCTCTGGGGCGGGTTCCGGTTGACCAACTTCTGCCTCATCTTCTGTCTGTCGTGGGGCCCCACCTCTCCTGGACTGCTCCCCACGCTGATTCAACAGGACTTCCTGGACAGCCCTATTAAATCGTAGCTTGCTCTCCCTGGGTTCCCGTCTTGTTTTACCTCTTTTTGGATTAGAGATATACAAGTCAGGATGAGCAAAGGGAAATACTTCATGGACCCCTGTATTTCTCTGCTCCACTTCAGGTTCCCCTTGTTCTCCCCTCACAGGGGGCTGTAACAGAGCGTGGAAATTAGGGAAATTCCTTCCTATTATCAAAGGATATGGTAGACGAGGAACTACCACAGCTACGATCCTTACCAAACTGCCCTGTACTGACACTTCTATGTTGGCAGTAGGATACCGCACAGTACACCCATGAATACACAACACCCCCATGGTTCTATGCTTCTGAATCCAACAAGGTTTTACCAATTTACTGGCTACCAAAGTCAGGGCACTGCCAGAGTCCACCAGGGCCACTGTCTCTTGTTTGTCCAGCAGGACAGGTACTCGGAAGGTATGTCCCCCTTCTACCAGGCCTGCTAAACAAATGAGCCCACAAAAGTCAGAGGAATCTTCCCCTAGTCCACACTGCATTGGCTCAGGAAGATTGGGGCATCTCGCCCTGACATGTCCTTTGGCGCCACACTCAAAACAAGTTATGGAGTTTCTCCTAGGGTGGTCCTCTTTCCCAGGGTTTTGACTTCTAAAGTCAGGTTTGGAGAAACGGGCTCCGGATCCGAAGTCTGCTTCCACTCCACTCCTCCGGCCTCCTGGTCTCTGTATTTTCCCGATCGTCCTAGAGAGAGATCGGTCCAAACTTTTGGTAGATAGGTACCGCTCCACTTGTGCGACCATACTATCACAGTCCAGGGGATTTCCCTGAGTGACCCACTCCCGGAGGCCATTTGGAAGCTCTCTCACGTAACGGTCCAGTACAAGTGCTTCTATAATCTGTGCAGGGGTTTGAGTCTCTGGTTTGAGCCACTTCCGCGCCAGATGAATTAAATCGAACATCTGGGATCTTGGCGCTTTTCCTTCTTTAAACCTCCAGTTGTAGAAACGCTGGGCCCTCACTGTGGAAGTCACCCCTAAGCGAGCCAGGATCTCTCCTTTCAGTTTGGGATAGTCTGCAGCAGCCACCTCATCCAGATCAAAATAGGCTTTCTGTGCTTCTCCCAGGAGGAAGGGTGCAATGATTCCAGCCCACTGTTCCGGGGCCCAGCCTTCTCGGGTAGCGGTCCGTTCAAACGCCAGTAGGTAAGTCTCCACATCATCATCCGGGGTCATTTTCTGCAGACAGCTGCTGGCACGTATTAGGCTTACCCCCCTTGCTGGTGGGTTAGAAGACCCTTGGGTAGTCATGTGATCCAGGGTTGCTTTGAGAACAGCATGGTCTGACTTTTGTGCTTCAGCTAGCTGTCTATTAATTTCTTGTTGTGCTGCAGCTGAGGCCGCTATCTGTATGATAGTCTCTTGTTGCGCTGCAGCTACCTGTCTATTAGTTTCTTGTTGTGCTGCAGCTGAGGCCGCTATCTGTCTATTAGTCTCTTGTTGCACAGAGACCGCTTGTAACAGGGCCTTCACAATATCTTCCATTTTCTGGGTCCTGTACCTTTAAGGCCACTGTAACTGTACATTGACCGGTACCACAGCAAACATCCCACTTCTGACCACCACTTGTGACAAAGTCGTAGAAATAGCGATAATGTCATGCAGCAAAGTCGCTGATCTTAAGCAATAAATATGGCTTTATTGCACTCAAAAATAAATAATACAAAAACAAAATGGCCTACTCCAATTTAGGAGGCTAACTGACAGTAGTGTCCCTCACTACACTGTACTGGAGGGGCTATTCCGGCCTCCAGTACAAAACAAACAGAATACCAGTCCAAAATAAACAAATCTATGACAGACCTTGTTCCTTCCATGCAGACAGTTTCCAACCTGTCCGTCCAGCTCAGCATACCTCTCACACTGAGCTCTCACTTCCCATTTCCCTACCAGGTGAGTGTTAATTAATAGGGGAAGAGAGGAGGTTTACCTGTTGGCCAGGCTTAACCCCTTCCAGGGCAGGGAAAACTGACCTTTCCAGCCTCTCACTGGTGTACATACAATCGTGTACCCTGTCACACCAGAGATAGGGGGGATGAGAGTGGGAGAAGAGGAACAGAAGCTGGCAGCATACGCTGATGATGTCCTCCTGTACGTGACCAAGCCCAAAACATCAATACCTAACATATTAGTGGAAATAGGAAGATACGGTAGACTCTCTAATTTTAAAATAAATCCAGTAAAAACTGTAATTATGAATATAGGGATTGAACAAAAGGAAGAGGCGGCCCTACGTTGTGCATTTCCCTTTACGTGGGAACAAAAATCACTTACTTACCTGGGAATAAAAATAACCCCCAAAGTGGCGGGCCTCTTTGAGGCAAACTACATCCCCTTACTTAACGAAATAAGACGAGATCTTAAAAACTTCTCCCACAAACAGATTACCTGGATGGGGAGGATTAATTTATTTAAAATGACAGTTCTACCAAAGATTATTTATAAATTTCAAATGCTTCCAATAAATGTCCCACAAAGTTTCTTTAAGGTAATACAAAAGATAATTTCAAATTTTATATGGCAAGATAAAAAACCAAGAATAAGCTATGCAACCCTAACTAGAGCAAAAAAAAGAGGGGGACTGGCTCTCCCAGATATAAAAAGATATTACCAAGCTGTAATTTTAGCGAGATTAGTTGAATGGACAAATAAGAAATCACTAAAAAAATGGGCTCACATAGAAAATGAGATAAGTAAACAGCACTTAAACACAAATATATGGATACCACCCAAATTTAGAATAATTAACCCAAATACACATAGTATAACAAAACAGGTTTATAAGATATGGGATCTGGTACATAAGCGGGAAAAATGGGAATATAATTCCCCATTAATCCCATTAGTAAACACAAATCTATTTGCACCGGGAAATAGGACTAAATTAGGAAAAAAATTAGGTAGTAAAAGACTTGGGGATATAGTAGCACAGGGAAAAATAAAAAATAAAGATGAGATACACGTAGAAGAAGGGACACAACAGATAACGGATTGGGAATATTTACAACTAAAGCACTTTGTAATTACACTCCCTGCACCAATAAGAGATAACACAGCACAAAATCCAATAGAAAAACTTTGCACCAGGGGAGAACCATTACAACATGGAATCGCGACGACTTACAAAATCCTTACAGAAATAGGGACAAAAGATACACTACAAAGTATAGATGCTTGGGAAAAAGAAATCGGAGAAAGAATAGAAGAGACACAAATGGTCAGAGCGACATTCACCTATGCAAAAGATATAACAACAGTAGAAGCTAATTATAAATGCATGATGCGATGGCACTTGACACCTGTCAGACTTAATAAAATATCATCAGCTAACTCCCCCCTTTGCTGGAGGAACTGTAATCAAGTAGGAACTGCTCTGCATATATGGTGGGATTGCCCGATAATTCGGGAATTTTGGACTGAAATCCTCAAAATGATTGAGGAAATTTCAGGAGAAAAGATTTCACTAGATTTTTTGACCTGCCTCTTTCACAGACAAGGTCTATTAAAAGGGAGAAAAAAAATATATACGCCTCAACATTGGTCCCAGTGCTGTTAAACGCAGCAAAGGGACTAATTCCGAAATTTTGGCTCCACCCACATAAACCTCCTCTAAAAGAATTCATACACAGGGTTGACCATATCGCAGAGATGGAGTATTTAAGAAGGGTTGACCTGGGGGAGGAGGCGGGAGGAAGAGACGGAAAGATTTGGGATCAGTGGAGAATTTATAAAACATCGGAAAAAGTCACCGAAATACAACTAGAAACAAATCAGTAAACGACTCGACCCGATCCAATAGGGAAAAGAGGGAAAGAAGGGGGGGGGCTTTAACAATAGGGGGGGGGAATAAATATATACATAGAGATCCAGGGAGGGGGGTGCTGGGGGGAGAAATGGTTGCGTCATCTATTATGAGCATGGGTAGTCATTTGTAACCATACTTTTAATATATTGAGGAAAAAAAAAATACATATCAACAATAATAAAACAAAAGAAACAAGTGAAAAAAAAAAAAAAAAAAAAACACAAAAAAAAAAAAGAGAGAAAATACAGAAAACATAGAGAACCACCCACAAATGATGCAAATCTGAGGTGGAAACATGATGGGCGGAATAAAGATGAACCCCTCTAACACCTCTCAACCCTGGGTTAAGCCTGATGTGGGAATTAAAAAAATAAAAAAATAAATAAATAAATCGGTCGGTCCGACCGATTTGAACAGACACATTCGATCATGTGTACAAGGCCTTAGTGTAAGAAAATTAATTGACATTGCTAAGGATGTAAAGTATTTATAAGTTTTTGTCAGTAAACCCTGGAGTCTGGGAACAATGTGTAGAAAATGTTCACCTAGTACATTTCACCTTAGTATAAACAAGAAGAATAAGAAAACAATAATAAAAAATAAATAAAAAAGAAAAAATATGTAGCAATAAGTAAGCAATAAGTTGATTCAGCAAGAGGACCTCAGCAGCCTGCTCAGCTGGCAAAATGCCTGGTCGAAATACAGGATTGGATGGCTGGTAATAAGCTTGGATTGAACGCAGCCAAAACTGAAGCTTTATTAATCGGTCCCAATAGCACCTTACTGCTGGCTGCATGGCCTCCATCTTTCAGACCCACACCCATTCCAGCCAAGCAGGTTAAAAACCTAGGAGTCATAATTGATGACACCCTCTCGTTCGTGCCCCACTTTAGAAACATCATGCGGAATGCCAATTATCATCTAAGGCTCCTCAGAAAAGTGAAACATCTATTCATGCAAAATAACAGATCCCTACTTGCCCAGGCTTTTATCCATTACAGGCTAGACGGGGCAAACGTATTCCTACTGGGTGCCCCGCATAAATGGATCAACAAGCTCCAGGTGATGCAAAATCAAACTGCTCGCTTTGTACTCGGGCTAGCGAGACAAGATCATATTAACTTGGCTAAGAAATCACTTCACTGGCTCCCTATCGAGCAGAGAGTGATCTTCAAAACCCTCTGTATCTTCTTCCGTGCATATTGGGGAAAGGGTCCCAAGTATCTACACAGTCTGGCGGTGCACTATGAACCCAAGCGCCAATTAAGATCTAAGACCCAACACCTAGCCAAAGTTATGTCGTCTAAACTATCATCCATGAGAGGCAATCGACTTCAGAGCAGGGGTGCCATGCTGTGGAATGCCCCTTCCTTGGAACTTAAGATGACACCTAACCTGCTCCTCTTCAGAAAAAAGACGGAGCTGTTCCTCCAGGCTTACGGATAAGTTTACTTTTTCTCTTACACTCCGCTCCTTCATCAAAGGAGCCACTTGCCAGACCAATGACCATGACCACGGAACCGCCCTGACTATTTAGACATCAATGATGTCAAGTACCCTCTTTCTAGACTTCCCCCTCTTCTTTTCCTTTCTATCTCTTTTTTGCTCTTTCTCTTATGCTTCCCAGCTCTTTCTCTTTGCTCTTTTAATGGCAGGATACCCTGCTCCCTTTATCTTCTCTCTCTTCTTCCATGCTAACCGAGGATTGATTGTAGGTAACATCTCTCAAAAATCAATCAATCAATCAATCAAGTAGTTTAACCAAAACAAAGCCAAGAGTGTAGGGTAAGATATACTTTCTAAGAGAAATAAAACCTACAATCTTGGGAAAATAAGCAATGGTATAGTAAATATAGTAAATATAACAAGTGTCGGGTGCAATCAGCAAACCGACAATGAGTGGGTAATGTTCAAACAGCAAAAGGATGTAAAAAAAATGGCATCCAGGGAACATTGTTGCAATGAAAAATAATAGCAACAAAATATTTTTCTATTATATTACTTTGCAGCAGGGATACAATATTCTGCAGGATTTCCTTTCCCTAGTTTCACACCTTCCATGGCTCTTCTCTCTTCATTAGAAAGTTCAGGAATTATGCCATGAATGCAGTAGTCAAAGTCCATCAAGAGGTTTGGAGATGGCAATGGTTTTCCAATGTGGCAGGATGTCTCCATTTATACAGAATTTTATGTTTGCTTAAGGCTTTAGTGGTAGTTTTCAGTTGTCTCCTCATATTCAGAGTGTACTGTGACAGATCAGCATACATATGAATCTCTTTATTAGGTGCTGGGAGCTCCGGCAGGGATCTAGCTTTAGCCAGCAATTTCTCTTTGGTGGGGAAAAAATGGATTTTCATGAGAACATCATGCGGGATGGATGCTTCCAGGTGCTTAGGTTTAGGGATGCGATGAATACGGTCAATCATCCTTTCAATAGGGGATATGTCAGGTAGTAATGTCAATATCAATTCATCTGCGTATTTTAGTAAATCTGCCTGGGTAATAGATTCAGGGACTCCTCTTAAGCCACGCCCCTCGGGTCTAGACACATTTAAAGTAAGGATGGCTGAATGCATTCTGGCCTTTTGTTTAACCTCCTTAGTGGTATTCCTGAGTCAGGCTCGGGGTGAACTTTTCATACCAAAAGCGGTATCCCCGAGCCAGACTTGTGATTGCATTGCAGGATACAGGGGGAAGCTACTTACCCTGTCCCTGGATCCTGCGATGTGTCCCCGCTGTGTGTGCAGGCTCCTCCGGTGTGTCTCCTAGCTCGATTCACAGTGCCGAGTGCCAAGCTCTGTTCCCTGCGATGTTACGACGCACAGGGATGGAGATCGGCGCCAAATTCAAAAAGTGAAACACACAATACACATATAGTACACTGTAATCTTACATATTATAATACTTTATCAAATAATTACACATTCCCTTTGTCCCTAGTGGTCTGCCCAGTGTCCTGCATGCAGTTTTATATCATAAAAACATTTTTTTCTGCCTGGAAACTGGAGATTGTCCATAGCAACCAAAAAGTTTATGTCAAAAGTGCTTTTAGACCAGCTAGAAAACAGCTATAACAAATTAGAATCACTTGCAGAATTGAGTGATAGCGATTTGTGGGGAAATTCGTCATCAAACAATAAAAATAATGACTGCGACAATTCTGCAACTGAGAAAATGTCAGTGTTTTTGATTTGATTACATTATTGAATAATTTTTTATTATAATTACATTATTATTTGTTATAATTATTTATAGTTATTTATTATATTATAATGTATGATTTTGTGTTTCAAACTTTTTCATACCCAGGATGTCTACTAGACTCTTGTTTGGACAGATTTAAGTGAGTTATTCCTTAGAATTGCAGGCCTAAAATATTAAATGCCAAATTTCCATGCAAAATAATTGTAACAGCACCTAAAATCAGAAGGTAAGAAGCTTGTCACAGAATATTCAGTACTCCCCTATCAATAACATACAGTTAATAATGTAACGTATTAGTATGGTCCTTTGTGGTATTTTCTGTGCTTGCTCCCAAGAGACAGTACTTCTCATTAAAGTTAAGCAAACTCACAAAAATTGTTGATCAGTTTTATGTTTTTTTGGTAAATTCAATTGAACCTAAAACCAACAATAATACATTGCAGCTTACCAGTCATTGGAAGTTGTGGCTGCATTGGCGTTCGTTTCCAGGCTAACAACATTTTTAACAAGTAAAGAAGTCCTCTCTACTTCTTGTAAGATTATAAAATAAAGTTATCCTTCTCGTGTAAGCTACTAATACCATGTAATGGAGCTCAATAATGGCTGACATGTTTAAAGTCTGACCAGTGTGACAACTAGGGATGAGCTTTGAGTTTGAGTCAAACTCATGTTCGACTCGAACATTGCCTGTTCGCCCGTTCGGGGAACAGTGAACAATTTGGAGTGCAAATTCGAAAATCTGCGGAACACCCTGTAACAGTCTTTGGGAGAAATATAAAGGGCTAATTTTAAAGGCTTATATGCAAGTTATTGTCAAAAAAAGTGTTTGGGGACCCAGGCCCTGCACCAGGGGACATGTATCAATGCAAAAAAAAGTTTTAAAAACTGCAGTTTTTCTCTTGGCCTCCAAACTTACGCCACAGACCCGTAAGCAAGCCTTTCCCAAAATAAACACAGTGGGCCAACCTCCCACAGCGAACCCTCTTAGAATTATGGACGCTTTTCACACATTTTACGCAGACCTGTATAGTGGACAGAGGGCGAAGATGACCCCCAATACGACTGATTTCCTGGACAATCTCCCCATACCCACTTTGTCAAAAGACCACAGAGACCGACTTGAGGCCCCTGTCTCAACTGATGAGGTATTAGAAGTAATTAAAGGTCTAAAGACAAATTCGGCCCGGGACCTGATGGGTTCTCTATTTCTTACTACAAAGCTTTCGCACCACTCTTGGCACCGCACCTAACACATTTTTTTAATTCCAAGTCCAAGGGGGACCCCCTAGACCCGCAGCTGAACACTGCTTCCACCTTCGTCATTCCAAAACCTGACAAAGACCCCGGAGAAGTCAATAATTATAGACCAATATCCCTGATTAACAATGATCTAAAAATAATGACTAAAGTTATGGCCGAACGTCTTGCGTCCTTTATCGGAGCTTACATACACAAAGACCAAGTCGGGTTCATTCCCGGACATCATGGCCCCGATCAAATTAGGAGAGTAATTGACGTTGTTTCTATTTTACCATCCAGATGGGATGGCGGGGTGCTCAAGCTGAGATGTTGTTGTCATTGGACTTGCAAAAGGATTTTGATTCGGTCTCTTGGTCCTACTTATTTGTGATATTGGAGTGATGGGGCTTTGGTCCGAGATTTACGGGGCTCCTTCAGTCTCTCTATTCCTCCCTCGAAGCCAAGATCAAATTACAAGGACTGTACTCAGACTCCATCAAAATAAGGACAGGGACATGACAGGGATGTCCCCTATCACTGTTGATCTTTGCCATTGCGATTGAGTCGCTAGCTATTGCAATTTGATCCAACCCTGACATAGCAGGGGTCAATTGTGGTCCTACCATCTATAAATGCGGCCTGTTTGCGGACAGCCTTATCCTCTTCATTACCTCCCCCACAACAAACCTTCCAGTTGTTTGCAAGCTCTTGGAAAAATTTGCAAACATCTCGGGTCTACGGGTTAATTATTCCAAGTCTCAAGCTCTTAACATCTCTCTCCTGCCGTCACTGGTTACCCGGCTGAAGGACTCTTTTCACTTTACATGGAGTGAGTCCTCCATCTGCTACCTAGGAATAAACATGACCTCCAAATTTGAACAACTCTACCACGCAAACTACCCTCCCATGTACAAAAAATTAGAACCGGATCTCAAACAGTGGCACCCACACTAACTCTCCTGGTTAGGGAGGATAAATTCTGTTACAATGACCCTGCTTCCAAGGCTCCATTATCTCTTGCGTTCACTCCCAATATCTATTAGAAAAGATCATCTCACATCGTTTCAGAGTAAAGTAGTCAAATTTGTTTGGGGTGAATCGGGCCATCGCCTCACAAGGCAAACTCTGTTTAGGCTACGTTGCAGAAGGGGATTGGGCCTGCCTAATCTGTTTTGGTATTTTCAAGTGGCCAGACTCGCTCAGCTTTCCACAGTTTATTCTAGAATGACCAAACCTGACTGGGTAGAAATGGAGAGACAGGCGATCCCTACCTTAATGCTTGACTTCCTTTTATTGAGTTCTCCCAAGGCTAGGCCCCCTATACTTGCACAATCCTTATCGCACACTCTTGCAATATGGGATAAACTCAAGAACAATACATTTTTAGTTTCTTCATGCAAGCCCTTAGCACACATTTTCCATAATCCGGACTTTCTTCCAGGCATGAAAATCACAGCATTCCGGTGGTGGCTGGATAAAGGGATGTATCAGATCAGACACTTCCTTACCCCTGCGGGACCCATTTCCCTCCCCCACTGTATTAAGCATCTGGAGCTACCTGACTCAGAGAGATTCCGGTTTCATCAACTGTCCCGCTTCCTTCAATCTATCTGGTCTACGAAACCTGACCTTCCCTAATTCACTCCTTATGAACAATGGTGCGGACACCAATTGAAGCAGAAGGGGGGGGATTTCCATAATCTATTTGTCACTTGCCATGAATGACCAGAAAACGCCATATATGCTAGTGTGGGAGGCTGACACGCAGGTATCCTGGGACCTGGACACCTGGCATAAAGCCCTTGCGAGATCATTTAAGGGTATTCTCAATATTTCTCTTGTTGAAGCAAACTTAAAGGTCTTCATCAGATGATATCTAACACCCCTCAGGCTCTCCATCATGTTCCCTTCTAATTCCCCTTTGTGTTTCAGAGGGTGTCAAATGGGGGGGGGGGGGTTCATGTTGCACATATGGTGGGAATGCCCGAAAATCAGAGGCTTTTGGAACAAAATTTTCCAAATAGCATCCAGAATCACAGGTCTTGTGATTCCCAGGTCTCCCTCGACTGCTCTTCTCAACCAGTTAATCCCCAAAGCCTCGAAACCCTCCCAAAAATAAATTTTCTTTATTTTCTTGGGTGCTAAAATTACCTTAGCCAGGGCCTGGAAGCGCCCCAAGGTCTCCATCACAGCGACTAAATGCAAGAAATTTTGGATAATGTCACAAGAGAAAATGGTGAGCTCCTTCTTAGATAATTTTACCCAGTTTAGGGACACCTGGGAACCATAGGCTAACTACACGGGAGTAAGTGGTTCCATTTACATGTCTTGATGGATCTGTCTGGGACTATTGATGAGCCGAACACCCCCGTGTTCGGTTCGCACGAGAACGTTCGAACAGACCGCGGGTTCGCACGAATATTTCGAACCCCATTGAAGTCTATGGAACCCGAACGTTGGAAAATGTCGTTCAGAACCCGGGTCTTGCCCCAGGGAACATGTATCAATGGAATTTTTTTTTTTTTAAACGGCCGTTTTTTGCGGAGCAGCCATTTTAATGATGCTTAAAGTGAAAAAAAAAATCCTTTAAATATCACACCTGCTGGGTGTCTATAGTAGTGGCACGTGTTTAGAAATGTCCCTGCACAACAGAGGACTATAAAAAAAAAGTAATTAATGCTACTTGCGCAAGTTCTGAGTGGTAACATTATGTTGAATATTTTAGCGGTGGTGGGGGGCCATTATTGTTTTGTGAAAGAAAATTTTTAGAAAAAAGGGCACCCCTCAAACATACTGTAATTGGAGCGCAACAAGGAGACACGTGCAAAGTATTGCATCAAAAATTGTTATTAGGCGCCCCTGTTAAACAGGGGCAGAAAAATTGGGCCTTGGGCACAACACAACACTTGCAACCCCTCCCAATAACTCCAATTGGAGCGCAACAAGGAGCCACGTGCAAATTATTGCATCATAAATTGTTATTAGGCGCCCCTGTTAAACAGGGGCTGAAAAATTGTGCCTTAGGCACTGGTGGCGGAGCCCAGAAACACATTTCTTACTAGCTATCAGCAAGAAAAGTGAGGAGGAGAAGGATATTCCATCAGCAGCATAAGAGGACAGTCACTCAGCATCAGCAGTCTAAAAGGGATCCGACATTTCAACAAAAAGATATTATTCATTAATATCAGCATCAGGTGCTTGGTAGCTGGTGTTGATCCAAGCCTGATTCATTTTGATGAAGGTCAGTCGATCAACAGACCCGGTGGAGAGGCGCACCCTGTGATCAGTCACAAAGCCTCCAGCAGCACTGAATGTCCGTTCTGAAAGAACACTGGATGCAGGGCAAGCCAGTAGCTTAATTGCGTACTGGGCAAGCTCTGGCCAGTGATCCATCCTCAAGACCCAGTTAGCCAGAGGATTTTCGGTGGGGAAGGTGTCCAAGTCGGATCTTGTCCCTAGGTATTCCCGGACCATGTAAACCAGACGCTGGCGATGGTTGCTGGAACCGGTCAGACCTTGGGGCTGCGGACCAAAAAACTGCCTGAACGCATCGGTCAGACGACCACCTTCTCCACCGCCCCTTCTGTGACTCACTGAAGCCTCAGCAAGACGTTGTCCAGAGCCAGGTTTTGGTAATCCCCCGGTTCTGGGAACGCATTGCACAGACCCTTCTGCAAGGCCTCCTGCAGAAGTTTCATCTTCTGCTCCCTCTGCGATGGCAACATAAGGTCCGCAACCTTACTCTTGTAACGTGGATCAAGGAGAGTCGCCAGCTAGTAATGATCCCTCTCCTTAATAGCACGTACACGAGGATCCTTACGCAGGCTTTGCAGGACCAGGGAGGCCATGCAGCGTAGGTTTGCAGAGGCATTCGGGTCACAGTCCTCTGGGTCACTAAGGACGACAGGATCCACAGGCACCTCATCCCAGCCACGTAAAACTCCACGTGCTCCTTGGGACTGTAAATGATCCCTTGAAGACTGCTGCTGCTGAGTGCTAGGCTCCACCTCCATGCTGCTGATACAATCCTCCTCCTCCTCCTTCTCCTCCTCCTCCTCTTCCGGTGTGCTAGGTGGGCAAGCAGGACCACTGTCTGGGTAAAGGGGGCCTTGAGAGGTAAGAAAGTCCTCCTCTTCCTCCCTCTGTTCTGCCTCAAGGGCCCTGTCCATTATTCCACGTAGCGTGTGCTCCAACATGTGAATAAGAGGGACAGTCTCACTGATGCATGCACTGTCACTGCTCACCATCCTCGTGGCCTCCTAAAATGGTAACAGGACAGTGCATGCATCCCTAATCAAGGCCCATTGGCGTGGGGAAAAAAAACCTAGCTGCCCTGACCCAGTTCTGCTGCCATATTGGCACAGGTACTCATTGATGGCCCGCTGCTGCGTGTGCAGCCGCTGCAGCATGGCCAACGTTGAGTTCCATCTGGTGGGCATGTCACAAATTAGGTGGTTCTTGGGCAGGTTGTATTCCCTTTGGAGGTCAGTCAGCCGAGCAGTGGCATTATATGACCTCCGAAAATGCACACAGACTTTCCTGGCCTGCTTCAGGATATCCTGCAAGCCCGGGTACCTGCCCAAGAACCGCTGCACCACCAAATTGAGGATATGCGCAAAACAGGGCACGCGGGTGAGTTTTCCCTGTCGCAGGGCAGAGAGGAGGTTGGTGCCATTATCGCTGACCACCATTCCAGGCTTCATCTGGCGTGGCGTCAACCACCTCTCAGCCTGACCCTGCAGAGCTGACAAAACCTCTTCCCCAGTGTGGCTCCTGTCTCCCAAGGACACCAGCTCTAGCACCGTATGGCATCTCTTGGCCTGTATTCCTGCGTATCCCCTCGTACGCCTACGGAGCACGGCTGGTTCGGAGAAAACATCCCTACAGGAAGAGGCCACAGAGGAAGAAGAGGAGGGGGTGGAGGAGAGAGGTGTGTCACAAGCAGTAGTAGTGTTTTGGAGGCGTGGTGGCGGAACAACCTCCAAAACTACTGGACCTTGCCCAGCTGCCAGCAGAGTCACCCAATGCGCCGTAAAAGACAGGTAACGTCCCTGTCCATGCCTGCTGGACCATGAGTCAGCGGTAATATGCACCTTACCACTGACCGCCCTGTCCAGCGAGGCATGGACATTGCCTTCCACATGCCGGTAGAGAGCCAGAATAGCCTTCCCTGAGAAAAAGTGGCGTTTTGGTACTTGCCACTGAGGTACTGCACATTGCACAAACTCACGGAAGGGGGCAGAATGTACCAACTGAAAAGGTAGCAGTTGAAGTGCTAGCAATTTCGCTAAGCTAGCATTCAACTGCTGGGCATGTGGATGGCTGGGATTGTACTTCTTTCGGCGCTGCAGCAGCTGGGGCAGGGAAATTTGCCTGGTACTATCAGTAGATTGACCGCTACTACTAGCTTGTGACACACCTATTTCTACACCTTCACTACAGGCTTCAGAGAGGACTGGGGGTCTACTGGGGTTGGAGGTCCCAGAAGGGCAAGGGGGGTACGCTTTTGTCTTTGGTGTGGGTCTTTTTGGTGTGCTTGCCAACGAGCTGCATGGCAGGTCGACATATGTCTGGACAAGCATGTGGTACCCAGGCGGTTGATGTTTTGGCCACGCGAGATACGCTTGCGACATAAGTTGCAAATAGCAAAGGTACGATCTTGTGGACATGTTTCAAAAAAGGCCCACACCAAAGAACTTTTGCTTTACCGGTCAGACACAGCAGTGCCATGCACAAGCGCCGTAGATGTGCGCTGTAATGCAGTGGGTGTGACCTTAAGCTGACCCCTGGAGGGCATCCTGCCTCTTTGGAGATGTGCCTGTGCCTCGTCCTCCTCCTCCTCCTCCTCCTCTCTCATATCAGGCACCCAGGTAGAGTCAGTGACCTCATCATCCCCTCCCTCCTCATCACTGTCAACAACCTGGCAGTATGCTCCAGCTGGGGGAACATCATCACTGACAAATTGCTGTCCCTCTCGGCCACCCCCTGCGCATCTTCCTGCAGCATGTACCCAACACTGTGTTGAAACAGTTCGGGGGACTCCTCAGGAGGACATGGTGGTACTAGGGAAGTATTGTGTGAAGCCATTGTGCAGAGGGAAGAGGACGCCTTGGCAGCTGCTTTGCCAGATAAACTTTGATCAGTCTGTGTGAGAGAGGATGAGGAGGATGAGGACGGCTTGGTCATCCACTCTACAAATTTTTCTGCATGTTGAGGCTCAACACGGCCAGCTCCCGAAAAGAAGAACGAGCGGCGACGGCCACGGCCACGTGCTGAAGAGGATGCACCACATACACTACCAGCGTTACCTCTACATGCAGAGCCTGCTTGCCCTCGTGACTCTCTGCCTCTCTTTGTTGTCCTTCCAGACATATTTATGCGTTCAGGTGGTATATAACAGCACACGTACAGTGACACTAACTGCGCTCAGGTGGTATATAACAGCACAGGTGCGGTGACACTAACTGCGCTCAGGTGGTATGTAACAGCACACGTACAGTGACACTAACTGCGCTCAGGTGGTATATAAAAGCACACGTACAGTGACACTAACTGCGCTCAGGTGGTATGTAACAGCAAACATACAGTGACACTAACTGCGCTCAGGTGGTATGTAACAGCACACGTACTGTGACACTAACTGCGCACAGGTGGTATATAAAAGCACACGTACAGTGACACTAACTGCGCTCAGGTGGTATATAACAGCACAGGTGCGGTGACACTAACTGCGCTCAGGTGGTATGTAACAGCACATGTCCAGTGACACTAACTGCGCTCAGGTGGTATATAACAGCACAGGTGCGGTGACACTAACTGCGCTCAGGTGGTATGTAACAGCACACGTACAGTGACACTAACTGCGCTCAGGTGGTATATAACAGCACACGTACAGTGGCACTAGCTGCGCTCAGGTGGTATATAACAGCACAGGTGCAGTGACACTAACTGCGCTCAGGTGGTATGTAACAGCACACGTACAGTGACACTAACTGCGCTCAGGTGGTATATAACAGCACACGTCCAGTGACACTAACTGCGCTCAGGTGGTATATAACAGCACACGTACAGTGACACTAACTGCGCTCAGGTGGTATATAACAGCACACGTCCAGTAACACTAACTGCGCTCAGGTGGTATATAACAGCACAGGTGCGGTGACACTAACTGCGCTCAGGTGGTATGTAACAGCACACGTACAGTGACACTAACTGCGCTCAGGTGGTATATAACAGCACAGGTGCGGTGACACTAACTGCGCTCAGGTGGTATATAACAGCACACGTACAGTGACACTAACTGCGCTCAGGTGGTATATAACAGCACACGTACAGTGACACTAACTGCGCTCAGGTGGTATATAACAGCACAGGTGCGGTGACACCAAATGCGCTCAGGTGGTATATAACAGCACACGTGCGGTGACACCAAATGCGCTCAGGTGGTATGTAACAGCACATGTGCGGTGACACCAAATGCGCTCAGGTGGTATGTAACAGCACATGTACAGTGACACTAACTGCGCTCAGGTGGTATATAAAAGCACACGTACAGTGACACTAACTGCGCTCAGGTGGTATGTAACAGCAAACGTACAGTGACACTAACTGCGCTCAGGTGGTATATAACAGCACAGGTGCGGTGACACTAACTGCGCTCAGGTGGTATGTAACAGCACACGTACAGTGACACTAACTGCGCTCAGGTGGTATATAAAAGCACACGTACAGTGACACTAACTGCGCTCAGGTGGTATGTAACAGCAAACGTACAGTGACACTAACTGCGCTCAGGTGGTATGTAACAGCACACGTACAGTGACACTAACTGAGCACAAGTGGTATATAAAAGCACACGTACAGTGACACTAACTGCGCTCAGGTGGTATATAACAGCACAGGTGCCGTGACACTAACTGCGCTCAGGTGGTATGTAACAGCACACGTACAGTGACACTAACTGCGCTCAGGTGGTATATAAAAGCACACGTACAGTGACACTAACTGCACTCAGGTGGTATGTAACAGCAAACGTACAGTGACACTAACTGCGCTCAGGTGGTATGTAACAGCACACGTACAGTGACACTAACTGAGCACAGGTGGTATATAAAAGCACACGTACAGTGACACTAACTGCGCTCAGGTGGTATATAACAGCACACGTCCAGTGACACTAACTGCGCTCAGGTGGTATATAACAGCACAGGTGCGGTGACACCAAATGCGCTCAGGTGGTATATAACAGCACACGTGCGGTGACACCAAATGCGCTCAGGTGGTATGTAACAGCACATGTGCGGTGACACCAAATGCGCTCAGGTGGTATGTAACAGCACACGTGCGGTGACACCAAATGCGCTCAGGTGGTATGTAACAGCACACGTGCGGTGACACCAAATGCGCTCAGGTGATATGTAACAGCACACGTGCGGTGACACCAAATGCGTTAAGGTGGTATGTAACAGCACACGTGCGGTGACACCAAATGCGCTAAGGTGGTATGTAACAGCACACGTGCGGTGACACCAAATGCACTAAGGTGGTATTAAACAGCACACGCACAGTCAGAGTGACTGCGTTTCTGTGCAATTTAATAGCCCACTTGCATTAACAGCAACTGCCTTTCTGTGCAAATAAATAGCACACGTGCAGTAACAGTTAATGCGTCTATGTGCAATTAAATAACACGTGTACACTAACACGTTAGAGCATCAAGCACAATCTCCTGCCTGACAGATACTAATAGCAGAACTAGCTAAGCTATACAGTTTATAAATATATTTTGACAACTCCTAGGGATGTCAATATATTCTCTACAAACTGTACATTTAACTATACTAACTAGTAGCCTCCCTGATCTATTTATCTATCTATCTATCTATCTATCTATCTATCTATCTATCTATCTATCTATCTATCTATCTATCTATCTATCTATCTATCTATCTATCTATCTATCTATCTATCTGTGAAAAGAAAGTGTCGCGCTAAACAAATATGAAAAGTGCAATTATACTGACGTGCAATTGTAACACATAATAAGTAATATATAAAGTTAGTAACAAATTATACAGAAAATTTGTGCACCAAGTGTGAAATGTCCGTAACAAAGATGAAAAGAAACAAATATATCCACTGGAATAACTGTAAAAAATAGAGTTCCAGAAGAATGTGGTAAAGTTCCAGAAGACTATGGTAAGGTGATGGATCAATTCCAATGTGATTCCAATGTGAGAAAACCCTCCACCAGTAAAGATGTAGGCTTACCAGAGATGTCAGACTCAGAGAAGGGTACGCTTTGTGAGTCAGACAGGCTTAAAGTATACAGGTGTCCTAGGAATCTCTTCAAACGTAGGATAACCAATCTTGTCCAGACCGATAAGAATACCCACAATAACGGTGTATGGCCAAGTCTCGACAGTATTTGCAGTCACAATATCAGAGAAGGAAAAGGAGGAGCAGCATAGTGTGATACCGTAATAAAAGATTAAAAATTTTATAGACTAATGCACTTACAATTTTGAGGTAGTACACAGCGCATATAGACATAGATAGCAGCAGTAAAATCTTCCCTGACGCGTTTCGTGTCATTACACGTTATTAAAGGGTGACTTACAGCTGCAATAAACTTGCTTATATAGCAGAAAACCCCCCACATTAGGAGCCAAGCCCACCTGTGCAGAGAAACAAGCGCGGCCTATTAATTTTTGTCCACTACCTGATCCGGACAACATGGAGTCTAGGCGTGCGTTCCACGTCTCAATGCCAAACCGGAATATGCGTTCCAGATGGTGTCACTTCCGGTGCGACGCGGAAGTCTCCAATATGATGACTGGACAGGTCATGTGGATGTGAAATGTGACCTGAATAGCGAAATATGCGTTCCACGCCTCGATCCTAAGGGCCAATGAGACGCTATACCCGGACATCCAGCGTCAAGGCATGCGTTCCATGGACTCAACACGGAACTTAGTAGCAAATTGCGCTCCGGGAGTTCTACCCAGAAAGCGCAAAAAGGCACACAGGGACATAGACCGTGCACATCGAGGAATACACACAACAATGTGCCGGGACCGCTACTATCTAAAAATTAAAATAAAATTAAAATTAAAGGGAGATCATTATATTTCAAAAAGCTCCCCCTAGAGGACATATGTAAAATGAAAATAGAAAATAAAAAACCTAATATCGTAGGCATGAATAGAATTAAGTATGCCAATTAATGGATGAACCACAGGTCAAGTTAACTGAACCAGTAAATGACAACTGGATAAACCACAAATTAAAAACTTCTATATTTTAATCTTACACCCACCTATTTAAGGGTGGGGACATGTGTATACGCCCTTATACCAAGATAGCAAAAAAAAAATTTGCCATCTATATCACATTCGGCTAAATCAATAGAGATAACCTTAAAACGAAAAAAAGAAATTTTATATGGCAAAATGGCACGTTAGATAGATGGAGAATGCACATAGAAATGGGCTGGACTCCCAGTATGGGTGAATACACAATATATGATAAACTTAAAATATATAGAAAAACATTTTAAATATTACAATATGAAAAATGTTGCAAAATAGACAAAAAGGAAAACAAAAAAAAAATGTTTTATTTTTTTTTCTCATCCTGCATATAACTACATTATTTGCCCAGTAGAAAGTCACATGACAATAGCTTATATGTGAAACTAATAAACCGTAGACCTAGGACATGTCAATGAAAGCATTGACATCCCAGTCAACATTCATTCCTAATGGACGATGTGTCTGGAGTTCATAGATCCAGAAGGTTTCAAGTTTTGAAACACCCCTAACCTTAGGCCCCCCTCTCCAGGGGGGTATATATCTGTCAATAATGACAAATTGAGAGCCACTGGCATTCTTGTTGTGATGCTGTTTATAGTGTCTAGGAACCGTATGATTGGTATCCCCACCAATTATAAGAGATATATGTTCACCTACACGGACTGAGAATGTACGTGTTGTGCGGCCAACATATTGCATCCCACAGGGACAAGTAATGAGGTACACAACGTACTTGGTCTCACATTTACAGAATTGTTTGATTTTATATTGCTTATTAGTTACACTTGAGGTGAACTGGGTGGTTTTAGATCTCCCCAAAGCATTATGTTTGCATACCTTGCATTTTTTACATGGAAAGAAACCTATAAGGTCGTGAAAAAAGAACTACGAATAGGGGGGTCTATAACATTGGGGGCTATCTGATTCTGTAGAGAAGGTGCCCCTCTAAAAACCACTTTTGCCCGATCAGGAAGCAAGGGATTAAGGACTGTATCTCCTTTAAGGATGTCCCAGTGTTTATTGATAATGTTCCTCACTTGTTTGTGTTGGATGGAATAAGATGTAACAAAGGCCAATTTAAAACTATCATCAACACAACTGTTAGGTTTGATTCTAGTGAGTTGCGGTTCTGTCAAGTAATGATACTCTCTGTATCTCTAAATCAACATCATTCGGCTTATAACCCTTCTCTAGGAACCTGTGTTTGAGGGTTTCAGACTGTTCGAGGAAGGTTTGCCTGTTGGTACAGTTCCTACGCAGCCTCAAAAACTGGCTCCGGGGAACTGACCGAAGCCAAGAATGATGATGGCAACTGTCTATAGAGATAAAACTGTTGCGATCTGTTGGTTTGAAATACGTTTGTAAAACAAAACTACGCTCGACAAGGCAGATCTCAAGGTCCAAAAAATGAACCTTGCTAGAACTGGCCTCATAAGATAAACTAATGCCTCTATCATTCAAATTGAGGTCGTCAAAAAACATTTTGAGGGATTCGACACTGCCATTCCAAAGGAGGAGGATGTCGTCTATATTCCTGGCCCAGAGAACCAGGGAAGGGTTATTCTGGGCATAGACGACATCCTCCTCCCATTTGGCCATAAACATGTTCGCAAGACTAGGTGCGAACTTGGCCCCCATTGCGACACCGCGTTGTTGTAAATAGTAACGCTGGTCAAACCAAAAATAGTTGTGCTTCGTAGCAAATTCAAGAAGTTCTAAAATAAAGTCACACTGAAAATCTGCCAGTGAATGTTCACGATCCAAAAAATGTTTGACTGCTGCCAGTCAAAGGTGATGGGGAATGCATGTGTACAGGGAGGCCACATCTGCAGTCGCCATGATATAGTCACCCTGCACATCAAGACTCTCTAAGCATCGTATGGTATCCCCTGTATCCTGAAGGAACGAGGGGGTATTCCTCACAAGTGGCTGTAAGTAATGATCAATATAGCGGCCTATACGCGACGTGACATAATTGATGCCACTTACGATAGGCCGCCCTGGTGGCAAAGTAGGATGTTTGTGGATCTTGGGTAAAAAATAGATCGTAGGGATCCTGGGGACCTTTGGTACTAAGAAAGCTTTTTCCTTTTTATTTAAAATCTTTAGATCAAAACCCTTATTTACAAGAATCTGTAATTGTTTTTTATAAGTATTAGTAGGATTAACCAAGACTTCTTTATACGTATCCGGTTCGCTCAAAATCCGATACATTTCAGTTTGGTATTGAGATTTGTCCAAAATAACAATACCTCCCCCCTTGTCAGCAGGTCTTATTATCACATCTTTCTGCTCACACAGAGATTTAAGATCAGATTTAGACAAGGAAGGCATATGGGGACGTTTTTCGGATAGTCGTGACAAATCTCGGAGAACAGATTCTTTGAAGATTTTCACTGCCGGTGCTACTGGTCCTGGAGGGTTGTACAAAGATGGATTTGAAAGTCCAGAATGTACTGTGCCAATTGTAGCAGCCCTATCCTCATAACTGGATGTATTAGAGGTTAAATAACGCTGGATGTTAATTTTTCTAATATACTTTTGTATATCTATAAAGGTCCCAAATTTGCTCAATTTCTTGGGTGGAGCAAACTTGAGACCTTTATCAAGAATATTGAGTTCGGCCTTGGAGAGTACCTTACTACTAAGGTTATATACATCTTGGCCTCTCACTCTCTCCTTCTCTTTACTTTTCTGTATTCGCTGTCCTCCTCTACACCCTCTCTTGGGTTTGGACCCTTTTTCTTTGGCAGCGGGTCCTCGTGAAAACCCTGTCTCCCATATCCATTAGAGTTGTTATACTGATATGGTGTTGACTCATAATTGGTTACATTGTGAGATTGGGAATAAGGGCCCTGATAATCTCTCAAGGGGGTATATCTATTATGAGTGGGGACTAGGGGTGCATACTGTTGTTGAGGATAAGAATAATGATGATCGTAGTAATCCCTAATGGGACCAGGGGAAGCCTCACGCATATACCCTCCACGACCATGCTGAGGGTGAGGGTTTATATAGTGAGAATTACCACTCGACTGTCCTCTACCGCCTCGTTTTCCACGATTGTTGCCTCTCCCTCTATTGGGATTATTAGAGGTGTGTGGACTACGGTATGAGTGCTCTGGTCGGGAAGGTGTTAAATCCCTACTGATCTCAGTGGCCGGTCTGTTACCAAACTGAGCAGCAAGACCACTGGACGTCATAGATGGAATAGGAAGTGATGGCAAACCAACATCTCCCGCTGGTGTGGTATCCATAGATGGAGCAGGTGTGATGTTTTTTTTGCCAACCAAAGACACTTTTGTTTTTATAGTCGCCCACATCTCTGGAATACTTTTTATGCTTTTTAGTTTTTTGATCTCGGTCTTCCTTCTCCAAATGACTCTGGAGATTGGTTGAGAGAGAAGTGTATTCCAGAGAATTTTTGTGGGTTACTAATTTTTCTTTTAACTCCCTAATCTCATTGTCAAGAATGGTTAGTCTAGATCTTTTACGTGAAATGAGAAAATCTAAAAACTTAGTGCCTGCCTCATTAAAGTATTTGTACCATGTGTCCAAGTCAGGGTCACCTTGCTGAGGATGAACATCCCAGCGTAGACTCCGTGGTACCATACTCTCTGCAACATACTGCTCTAGAAAAGCAATGTCCCATAGGATATATAATTCAGAGGTCATAATATTCTTGAGTCTCAAAAAGAGACCACCTAGCTCAGTATCATTCCCTGTGATGGAAAAGACACCATTAAGATTTACAGTCCTGGATGCTCTATAATCAAAGACGTCCATGACAGAAATCAAAGAATATAGAAACTAAATAAGCTTGCAGCAGTGTTAAAAATCAAAAAACAGAAACAAATGTATGGTGCATAACACCGCGCTACTAATAACAATATTCTAAAGCTGCTGACACGGCTGTATGATAAAAGCAAGAGTACATTTTAATTTGTGGTTTATCCAGTTGTCATTTACTGGTTCAGTTAACTTGACCTGTGGGTCATCCATTAATTGGCATACTTAATTCTATTCATGCCTGCGATATTAGGTTTTTTATTTTCTATTTTCATTTTACATATGTCCTCTAGGGGGAGCTTTTTGAAATATAATGATCTCCCTTTAATTTTAATTTTATTTTTATTTTTAGATAGTCGCGGTCCCGGCACATTGTTGTGTGTATTCCTCGATGTGCACGGTCTATGTCCCTGTGTGCCTTTTTGCGCTTTCTGGGTAGAACTCCCGGAGCGCAATTTGCTACTAAGTTCCGTGTTGAGTCCATGGAACGCATGCCTTGACGCTGGATGTCCGGGTATAGCGTCTCATTGGCCCTTAGGATCGAGGCGTGGAACGCATATTTCGCTATTCAGGTCACATTTCACATCCACATGACCTGTCCAGTCATCATATTGGAGACTTCCGCGTCGCACCGGAAGTGACACCATCTGGAACGCATATTCCGGTTTGGCATTGAGACGTGGAACGCACGCCTAGACTCCATGTTGTCCGGATCAGGAAGTGGACAAAAATTAATAGGCCGTGCTTGTTTCTCTGCACAGGTGGGCTTGGCTCCTAATGTGGGGGGTTTTCTGCTATATAAGCAAGTTTATTGCAGCTGTAAGTCACCCTTTGATAACGTGTAATGACACGAAACGCGTCAGGGAAGATTTTACTGCTGCTATCTATGTCTATATGCGCTGTGTACTACCTCAAAATTGTAAGTGCATTAGTCTATTAAATTTTTAATCTTTTATTACGGTATCACACTATGTTGCTCCTCCTTTTCCTTCTCTGATATTGTGACTGCAAATACTGTCGAGACTTGGCCATACACCGTTATTGTGGGTATTCTTATCGGTGTGGACAAGATTGGTTATCCTACGTTTGAAGAGATTCCTAGGACACCTGTATACTTTAAGCCTGTCTGACTCACAAAGCGTACGCTTCTCTGAGTCTGACATCTCTGGTAAGCCTACATCTTTACTGGTGGAGGGTTTTCTCACATTGGAATCACATTGGAATTGATCCATCACCTTACCATAGTCTTCTGGAACTTTACCACATTCTTCTGGAACTCTATTTTTTACAGTTATTCCAGTGGATATATTTGTTTCTTTTCATCTTTGTTACGGACATTTCACACTTGGTGCACAAATTTTCTGTATAATTTGTTACTAACTTTATATATTACTTATTATGTGTTACAATTGCACGTCAGTATAATTGCACTTTTCATATTTGTTTAGCGCGACACTTTCTTTTCACATTTTGTTTACTCTTGCTTTTATCATACAGCCGTGTCAGCAGCTTTAGAATATTGTTATTAGTAGCGCGGTGTTATGCACCATACATTTGTATCTATCTATCTATCTATCTATCTATCTATCTATCTATCTATCTATCTATCTATCTATCTATCTATCTATCTATCTATCTATCTATGGGCCAGATTCAGGTAGATGCGCGCATCTTTTCGCCAGCATAGCGCAACGCATATACGCTGCGCTGACGCAAACTAGCAAGTGAAGTACAGCATTCACCAAGCGCATGGCCGTTACTTTGCGACGGAGTAACGAAGATGCGTTGGCGCAACCCGACGCAAGTTGAAGTGGGTGTGATCATATGTAAATGATGGGCGGAGCCCAGCGCAGAGGCTTACGTTCAGCGCATCATCCATGGAGCATGCGCAGTGAGTGAGGCTTCACTCGGCCCCCTGTGCGCATGCTCACAACTTCCGTCGGCACCACTTCACAGGAAACGTCAGCGCAATGTGTTCCGTTGCGCGTATAAAAGCGCCAGCGGAAGCGCCATTCCGGCGCAAAAGTATTTCCGTTTCCCCCCACCCCAGGGAAGTTACTTTTGCTCTGTAATGGCTGCTCCCGCTCCCCCCAAAGACAGGAGGAACCTCAATTTCAATGCCCAGGAGGTCTCTGTGGTAATCTCCGCTATGGAGACTTATAATGACTTTCTCCACGGAAAGAAAAGTCGGAAGACCAGCCGGGAGAGGAAGCAGGCCATCCTGGAGACCATTGCTGGCAGGGTGAATGTGTTGGGGTACTCCACCCGGACTGCTGGTGATATCCAGAAAAAAATAAACGACCTGCGGCGCAAGGTCTGTGGCAAGGTGGCCACCATTCGGACCCATGAGAGGGGCACAGGTGGTGGACCCCCATGTGCGGTCAGCCTGACCACAGAGGAGGAGGTGGTCGCCCGCTGCCTGGAGAGGGAGCAGTTGGAGGGGGTACCAGGCTATGATTCTATGGAGGAAGGCTCCAGGACAGGTAAGTGTTTTTTATCCCCTATTTGGTGTGTTGCAAGTGGGGGGGGAGGGTACATGTGCTAAGTGTGTGGGACCACCAACATGTGTCTGCTTTGTGTCATCCACAGATGACGGAGCTGGGCCATCATCTGTTGCAGGCCATTCCACCCCAACCCCCCAACGGGATCCTGAGGACGAGCCCCTGGGTGCTGAAGACACCGAGGTGGAGGAGAGTGCCCACACCACGTCTGCAGAGATGGTTGAGGAGGAGCCTGTTCCTCAGCAGGAGTTTATTTTGGTTTTATCAGAGTCCTCCCCTTCTGCAGGCCCCTCTGTCATCCCCTCACCCATCCTCGGTAGCCCCTCAAGGGCGACTCCATCCCCACAGGGACAACCTTCTCCTGGCCCCAGGAAGGCGACCCGTAAGACCAGGGGGGTGTCTGATCTGGTTCAGGACCAGGTGGCGATGGACCACGCCAGGCAAACCCAGCAGATGGGGGAGATTGCTGGCCACTTGGACCGGCTCGCTGACAGCCTGGGCTCCGTATCGCAGCTGCCCAGTGGTGTGCAGGATGTTGTGACCAGCCTGGGGGAGGTGCAGGCTGATGTACGGCACCTCACAGCAGCCGTCCACGCCAACACAGCTGCCATCCGGGAAAAGGGGAGGCAGCGGCAGCGTGCCCAGCGGCATAATGTCACCCGCCAGCTGAGAATGCAGGCCCAGACCAACCTCTATCTGAGCCGGATTGCCGTGGCCTTGGAGGGCATGCAGCCAACAGCTGCCAGGAGTGGCCCACCCGGGCATCAGCCTCCTCCAGATGCCCACCCACTCCCTCCAGGCAGCTGAGAAGCCCGAGAGTGCCCACAAGGAGGAGCCCCCGTCATCCCAGATGAGGGTGTTTTTTTTGGGGGGTCAATTTTTATTTATTTTCTCTTGCTCAGGTTATGAGTTTATATTTTATTTTATTACTCAGGTTATGAGTTTATATTTTATTTTATTACTCAGGTTATGAGTTTATATTTTATTTTTAACTGCACATAGTCAGGAGTGCAGGGGACAGTGTGAATGGTGTGTGAATGTGAGGGGGTGGCACTCCTGGCAGTAAGGGGTGTCACCCTCGGCCGTGGTGGAGAAGTTATCCCCACGGCTGTATGAATGACGTGTGAATGGTGTATGAATGGACAGCGACATCATTGGGGCCTTGACGCTGGCGTTGCTGCTCCCAAGTCCTACATGCTGGACTTGGGCTAATCCAATGTGATGTGGATGTGGTGTGTGTGATCTAGGGACATCAGTGGTGTGCATGCATGCATTGTCTGTGTGATTAATGTTTTGGTTTAGTGTCCAAAGATGCCTACGGCGAGGACCCTCCTGACTGCTCTTCCATCAGCAGACTGGGTCTCCTCTGGCAGGTGGGGACTGTGTGGGTCGGGGGTCAGGTCATCACGCATGTCAATGTGCAGGCCTTTTCTCATAGCAAAGTTGTGCAGAATGCAACATGCACCGATGATCGGACACACGAAGGTAGTGGAATACAATAGGGTCCCCCCGGACTTATCCAGGCAGCGGAAACGGGACTTCAGGAGCCCAAATGTTTGCTCCACCACTGCACGGGTTTTGATGTGTGCTTCATTGTATTTTCTCTCTCCTCTGGTTTGGGGGTTCCGGAAAGGAGTCATTAGATGGGGTCCCAGTGCATATGCAGAGTCACCTGGAAGGGAAAAGACAGGAGGATGTTAGTCATGCATGTGCCACTTGTGATGTGTGCATCATGGGAGGGGATAATCATGCCTGCCACCCATGTCACTCACCAACCAGCCAGCTGTCCCCATACATGTTCTGCTCGAATTCTGCTGGGATGGGGCTCTGACGGTATATGAAGCTGTCATGGCTGGACCCGGGGTGTTTGGCACGGACGTGCCATATGAGGCGTTGGGCATCGGCTATCACCTGTACGTTGATGGAATGCCAATGATTCCGATTGCGGTATATGTGCTCTGTGGCACTGGGGGGCTGGAGTGCCACATGTGTGCAATCAATGGCCCCCACAGTGCGTGGGAATCTGGCAATGCTGTAGAAATCTGTCATTGCCTTCAGCCGCAGCTCCTCAGTGGTGGGTCTGATGAACTGGTTGGACATGCGTCTGAGGATTGTGGGGACAACCTGGTGCACACATCTGCTCATGGAGGACTGTGACATCCAAGGCACCACTCCACTTGTACGCTGGAATGATCCACTTGCAAGGAAATGAAGTGTTGCCAGTACCTTCACCAGTGGCTGCACTGCTTGTGAGCGGTGTGTCTTGCTGGTGATGTCATCCTGCAGGGTTGTGGTTAGTTCAAGTATTGCATCAGGGCTGAATCTGAAGAGGCGATACACCTCCTCATCCCCCATGACAAAGAGGCTAATGCGCGTGCGGTATATTCTCTCACGTGCCCGCTTCCTCCGTACTGGGGGACCCAGTACTAGTGCTAGGACCGCGACTGTCCCTGGCATGTTGGCACACAGAGGTGTTGTCCTTGCACGTGTGGTTGTTCAGCTTGCTAGTTTCGTCGGTAACGCTGCTGCTGTAGCTGCTCTCCTGCTGACCTGTGGCCGTCTGGAGTAAAGATAAAGCAGCTATTTGTAGAAATAACTTTGCGCTGGACGGACGAGATACGTGCGGCGCATGTAGCCAGCGTATGGTGCTAATCCGATCTATCTATCTATCTATCTATCTATCTATCTATCTATCTATCTATCTATCTATCTATCTATCTATCTATCTATCTATCTATCTATCTATCTATCTATGTGAAAAGACACTGTGGGGTAGATTCACATAGATCAGCGGATCTTTTGATCCGCGTGATCTATCTTTTTTACGATCCGCCTGCACCAGTTTTTGAGGCAAGTTCTGTATTCAGAAAGCACTTGCCTCGTAAGTTGCCCTGGCGGATCGTAAATCCCCCGGCGGAATGCAAATTCCGCGGCTAGGGGAAGTTTATTATTTAAATCACGCGCGTCCCCGCGCCGATCGTACTGTGCATGCGCCGCCGGCTAAATTTCCCAGCATGCATTGCTTCAAATGACGTCGCAAGGACGTCATTGTTTACGACGTTAACGCAATTAACGTATGGCCCTATTCCCGAACGACTTACGTAAACGACGTAAAAAATTCAAAACTCGACGCGGGAACGACGGCCATACTTAACATAGGATACGCCGCACTTTCCCCGCATATAGCAGGGGTAACGATCCGCCGGAAAAAGCCGAACGCAAACGACGTAAAAAAAAAGCGACGGCCGGGCGTTCGTTTCTGAATCGGCGGTTCTCCTCATTTGCATATTCGTCGTGCATAATAACAGAAGCGCCGCCTAGCGGACGGCGGGAGATTGCAGCCTAAGATCCGACAGTGTAACTCACTTACACCAGTCGGCTCTAAGGGAGATCTATGCGGAACCTGATTCGAGGAATCAGCCGCATATATCCAAGCGTCGGATCTCACAGATACGACGGTGTATCAATAGATACACCGTCGTATTTCTATGTGAATCTACCCCTGTGTCTCTCTCTATCTATCTCTCTCTCTCTCTGTCTGTCTGTCTTACTTCTCTAAGCAAGCCGGAACACACTACACAAGGCCGCCCGGGAGGCTGCCTTTTATAGTGTGGGGCGTGTGCTAAAGCCCTGAGCCCTAATTGGCCAAAGCACCCAGGCTTTGGCCAATTAGGTCTCTTCGTTTTTTGGGCGCTGTGATTGGCCAAGCATGCGGGGTCATGGTGCATGCTTGGCCAATCATCAGCGTGCAACGCCGCAGTGAATTATGGGTCATTCAAATTTGGCGCGAACGACCCGATTTGTTCGTTTTCGCCGAACGATCGAACGGCTAATGTTCGATGCGAACATGTGTTCGCATCGAACACGAAGCTCATCCCTATCTGGGACTAGATCCAAATTGTCTGCAGGTACTCTATCTCTCTCTTTTCCTACTCTTTATTTTTTCCTCTTTCTATCCTCCCCCTTCACATAGCCTACTTTTCTCCGAGTAGACAGGAGAACACTCCATTCACTAATATTCTCTTAGGGTTTTATGTATGTTGCGGTGCCTGTAAGAGGGTGTTCCCCATGTTAATGCCATACCATGATGTAAGCAGTACAAGTTGTTGCAGCCTGTTTTGAAAGTTGGCTGATCACGTCGCCACTGGTACCCCTGGCGGAATTCAAGCCGTGGGGTTTGCCAAAGGGTGGGAGTATGTTCCCCTCCTCATGGCACAGTTAGTTCCCATTGGGGGTGGCGGGAGGCTTGGGATGGGACTTGCTCCTGAGGGTCCTAGTTTCTAGTCTAACTGGTATTATAGTACAGGTGCTCTTGTTAGCAGATGTATACAAGTTGTGGCTCACTCCACACCCTATTGAGATGAACAATATGTTTTTGTACTGTTGTAACTAAGCATTTGTCTGCTTTGTTATGTCATGTATGCCTATTAAAAATAAAAAATATTGGAATTCTAAAAACTGCAGTTTTTTCGGGAGCAGTGATTTTAATAATGCTTAAAGTTAAACAATAAAAGTGAAATATTCCTTTAACCGCTTAAAGATCGCTCACAGTATATATACGTCGGCAGAATGGCACGGACAGGCATAATCACATTCCTGTAAGTGGCCCTGCCGTGTGGACTGCGGGTCCAGTGATCATCTCATGGAGGTATAGAGCGAGGAGATGCTTGTGAAAGCATCTCCTTGCTCTGCCTAGTGAGAATGACACTGATCTTGGCTCCGTGTACTCGGAGTGGAGATCAGTGTCATGTGACCCTTCAGGTTTGGTATGGATTTTAAGGAGAACTCCGCACCAAATTTAAGAACAAATTGGCGTGGAGTTCCCCCAAAAATCCGTACCAGACCCTTATCCAAGCACGCAACCTGGCAGGCCGCAGGAAAAGAGGGGGGACGAGCGAACGCCCCCCCCTGAACCGTATCAGCAGGCCACATGCCCTCAACATGGGGAGGATGCTTTGAGGGCCTGTGACCCCTTAAAGCACCATGTCCCCATGTTGATGGGGACAAGGGCCTCATCCCCACAACCCTTGCCTGGTGGTTGTGGGGGTCTGCAGGAGGGGGCTTATCAGAATCTGGAAGACCCCTTTAACAAAGGGGACCCCCAGATCCCAGCCCCCCCTATGTGAATTGGTAAGGGGTACAATGTACCATTTGGGTGGTCAATGGGAAACCTGCATTAAATCATAGGGGGGTGGCCCCGTCCACAGTAAAAGACCTGTCAGGCTGCCCGGGATGTTTTTCCTGGGGGTGTCTCCGGTGGAGACAGGATGTGTGCTGTTCCTCGCTGCTGGACATCTCATCGCTGGAGCCTGGACCTGGAGAGGAGAGATCATCCATCGCTGGACCCCGAAGAGGAGATCATCTATCGCAGGATACTGACAGCATTGGAGTGGGGATTGAGAGTGGATTACCACCGCTGGAATCTTTTTTTTTTTTTTTTTTTTACTAAAGGACTTATCCCAACGGTGACTGTGTGTTTTATTTTTTATTTTTTACACTTTCTTTGTGAAATGGTATGGGTACAATGTACCCCTTACCAATACACATGGGGGGCGGGATCTGGGGGGTCCCCTTTGTTAAAAGGGTCTTCCAGTTTCGGATAAGCCCCCTGCCCGCAGACTACCACAACCACCATGCAAGGGCTGTGGGGATGAGGCCCTTGTCCCCATCAACATGGAGACATGGTGTTTTAAGGGGTCACAGACATCCAAAGCATCCTCCCCATGTTGAGGGCATGTGGCCTGGTAAGGTTCAGGAGGGGGGGCGCTCTTTTGCCCCCGCCTCTTTTCCTGCGGCCTGCCAGGTTGCATGCTCAGATAAAGGGTCTGGTATGGATATTTGGGGGGAACCCCACATCATTTTTTTTTTATTTGACGCAGGGTTCCCCTTAATATCCATACCAGACCTGAAGGGCCTGGTAATTGAATTTGGGGGGACCCCCACGCATTTTTTTTTTTTTTTTATCAATGTCTTTCAATGACTTTTCTCTGTATTGCCAGGAGCCGACAATTCATTATAGCCGCAAGTACTTTTAATTGATTTTTTTTCCTTCAGAAATTACATTTTGTGCAGGGACAGTTCTAAGCATGGGAAACAAGTGCTAATTTACAGGCATACTATACACACCCCCTAGGTACCAAAGTTAAAGGAATATTTCACTTTTACTGTTTCACTTTAAGCATTATTAAAATCACTGCTCCCGAAAAAACGTCAGTTTCTAAAACTTTTTTTTGCATTCCTACATGTCCCCTGGGGCAGGACCCAGGTCCCCAAACACTTTTTATGACAATAACTTGCATATAAGCCTTTAAAATTAGCACTTTAGATTTTTCATGTTCAAGTTCCATAGACTTTAATGGTGTTCAGATATTCAAACTAATTTATTGCCTGTTTGCATGTTCTGATACAAACCAAACTGGGGGTGTTCGGCTCATCACTAGGGACAACCATGGTTTCCTCAATAACCAAAGCGGAGGCATGAGTGAATCCTAAAAGTGGCAGAAAGTGTTAGGCCTCGTATACACGACCGGTTTCCTCGGCAGAATCCATCAAGAAACTCGGTGGGAGAGCTTTTTTGCATAGGAAACTGGTCGTGTGTACGTTTTTCATCGAGGAAACTGTCGAGGAAAAAAAGAGAGCAAGTTCTCTTTTTCCTCGACGGGAGTCATAATTGGCTCGTCGTGTTCCTCATCAGGCTGCTTTTCGACGAGAAACTCGAGCGTGTGTATGCTAAGAAACCTGTGCACCTTCGGTAAAAGTAGCGTTTGTAATGGAAATAGCACATTTGTCACGCTGTAACAGACTGAAAAGTGCAAATGTCTCTTACCAAACTTTTTCCTAACACGCAGTAACATGAGATTAGCAAGAGCAGCCCCAAGGGTTGTGCCAGTGGAATTGAACTTTCCCTGCCGTAGTATGTGTTGAAGTCACCGCGTTTGAGAAGGAGGAGAGATTTGGCCTTGACAGTGTGTACGCAAAGCAAGCTTGTCGAGTTCCTCGACAAGCCTAACAAAGAACTCCACGAGGAAAACGATGTGTTTCGCCTGACGAGTTCCTCGGTCGTGTGTACGAGGCCTTATTTGTAAGATTATATATTATACGCAATACTTGTTTTTGTTTTTGTTTTTAGGTACACTTTAAAAGGAGATGCACAGCCGAAACTCGTTTGGCTGTACCTTTCCTGTGAATCACAGGAGTGCAGTTTGTTCTGCACTCCTGTGAACTCTTTTCAGCAGACAGCAGGCTGAAGCCCGCTGTCCACTGACATAGCAGAGATGACAATGAAAATAGAATCCACCCACATGCCTGGACCAGCACCTGGCGCAGCCCCTCAGCAAGTCGCTAAGAGCCTGAGCAGGCCGCTCCCACCCCCTCCACAGCCCTGCACTTCAGTGAGCGAGGGGGGGATCAGACAGCTCTCTGCTCAAGGAGCTCTGAGAACCGATTGATCGGCTGTGTTTGATCGATTGGTTCTCAGTCTTAAAGCTGGAAGGGGACAGATGCAGCATCCAACCGATGCTGAATCCACCTAGATGATTCTGCAAAAAAAACAAAAAACAACTCTTTTAATGCAACACGCTAAGGTCGAGTTTAAAGGTCTGCGGATATTACGGCTTAGGTGATGCCTGAAGTAGACCGTATATCGTAAACCACGTACGATGTCACTATAAAGGGAAATGCCAAAGCCTACGGCGCCGCCCTCTGTTCCGCTTTTGCTAGTTACGTGGTCCCCCGTGTTAGCGAAGGTTTGGTTAGAGCCGATTCGCGCTTTTCAGTCTCTGTGCTTTTACAGGTCGTATTTTCGAGTTCAGTGTGTGCTTGTGGGTTCGTATTTGTCATTCAGTGTTGGCGTGCGCGTCGTTTCTGCTTTGCAGTGGCGTCCTGTACGCTCGTATCTGTTTGACGTGCGATCTTTGCAGGTATTGCTGGATTTGGGGGTGCTTTATGTTTGAGTGTGTTCTTGACTGACCAGCTGGCCGGTTTGAAGCCATTATGGAGCAGCAGCGTAACTTTGCTAGAGTTTGTGCTGGTTATGGGCTTGCTTCGGGATTCTATCAGCATTCCAGGGTTTTGGCCAGGAACAGGGGGAGGAGGAGTTCCTGGATCAAGAATTGGTTGCGCCAGCGTGACCGATTGTCTCATATGCCTCTGCTTAGGGAAATCCAGGAGAATAATCCTGATGACTACAGGAACTTTCTCCGTATGACGGACCCCGTTTTCCACCGTCTGCTGGATCTTCTGTCCCCCTATATCACGAGGCAGGACACTGTGATGCGCCAAGCCATCTCGGCCGAGCAGAGGCTTATTGCCACTTTGCGGTACCTGGCGACTGAGAGGAGCCTGCAGGACCTCAAGTTCTCCACAGGCATCTCTCCCCAGGCGCTTGGGATCATCATACCGGAGACATGTTCTGCCATCATACAAGTCATGCAGGAGGAGTATCTTAAGGTAAGTTTCCTCCTTTAACATCATAATCTATGTCTTTAATAATGTCTGCCAATGTTTTATTTTTCTAGGATTTTTCACTAATTAAAATGATTGTAATATGCTGTGTGTTGAATGTTCCCTTTTCTCCCCATGCATGTTGTTAAGCTTTCCATGTTTTTTTTTTTTTGGCCTACCTGCCTATTTTTACCTTCACCACTAATAAACTGTCCAGCATGCTCTCCTAGGGACAAAAACACCTAGGGCCAGATTCAGGTAGATGGGCGCATCTTTAATCTGGAGTAACGTTTCTCATTTACGTTACTCTGGCAAAATTTTAGGAGCAAGTGCTGTTATTCATGAAGCACTTGCTCCTAAAGTTGCAGCAGCGTATCGAAAATGAGCCGGCGTTATTCAAATTGGGCGGGTACGGGGCGTGTATTATTAAAACTAGGCGCGATCCCGCGGCGAACGTACTGCGCATGCGTCGACTGTCAATGCATCCCAGTGCGCATGCTCAAAACTTCCGTCGGCACCACTTCTTTGGAAACGACAGCGCAATGTGTTCCGTTGGACGTTTAAATGCGCCTGTAGATGCGCCATTCCGGCACTAAAGTATATCCTGTTCCCCCTCCCCGCAGTGAAGTTACTTTTGTTCTGAGATGGCTGCTCCCGTTCCCCGCAAACACAGGAGAAAGCTGAACTTTAAAGGCCAGGAGCTGTCAGCCGTCATCTCGGCTATGGAGACCTATGATGTCTTCCTCCATGGCTGTAAAAGTTGACAGACAAGCAGGGACAGAGGTGTTGCCCTGCAAGTGGGGGTGCTCAGCTAGCTCTTATCGTCAGTAACGCTGCTGTAGCTGCTCTCCTGCTGACCTGTGGCCGTCTGGAGTAAAGATAAAGCAGCTATTTGTAGAAATAACTTTGCGACGGACGGACGACATATGCGCGGCGCATGTAGCCAGCATATGGTGCTAATCCGTTCGAGAATTGGGAAATCTCCCTCATTTGCATAGGAAATCAATTGGCGCGACTGATGCGCCAAGCGAAACTATGCGCTGACGATACTCTGGCGTCGAAAAGTTAAGCCGGTCGGGGAAAGCCCGTTTTCTGTCGCATCTAGTTTGGTGGGTACGGCCGCGGAGATGCAACGGCGCATCTTGACAGTTACGCGGCGCAGATCGAAATACTCCAGCGCAACTCTACCTGAATCTGGCCCCTAGTATATTTTTTTACATCCATATTTTTTGATCTGCTCCACTGTAGGTCTGCCCCCCCTCAAAATGTTTTTTGCCCCATCTCAGAGGGATGTGGAGTCTGATAATAAGTGGGCCTATTTTTGTGGCCATAAATACTCACTCCACAATAATATTCATAATTGGTAATACTGTGATGTTGCACAAGGATGGTTTTTGTATTGAGTTAGCAATGTTTATAATGTTCCAAAGTACAATTTTTTTTTTTGTTTGTCCCCTCCACGCCACAGGAATGGCAGACTGTGGCTGCCCACTTTGCCCAGCGGTGTGATTTTCCGAACTGCGGAGGGGCAATAGATGGGAAGCACGTCCGCATAGTGCCGCCACCTCGTTCGGGGTCATACTATTATAACTACAAAGGTTTTCATAGTATCGTGTTGATGGCGGGGGTGTCGGCTGTCTGATGGGGGAGTGTTCGCGCGGACAGAATTTTACACCCGTCTACAAACTGGTGGTCTGGAACTGCCATCGGATGAAGACAATGTGGAAGGACTTCCGTTTGTTTTTTTAGCGGGAGAAGCTTTTGGGCTTGGACCTCACCTCATGCGGCCTTTTCCCCAGAGGACCCTCACCCCGGAGAGGAGGGTGTTCAATTTTAGGCTGGCCAGGGCCCGGAGGGTAGTCGAGAATGCCTTTGGGATACTCGCCTGCCGGTTCCGCCTGTTCCAGACAGCGATACACCTGGCGGAATATATATTGAACCATTTTGTTTTTGCCTGTTGCATATTCTATAATTTTTTACGCAGGCATTCCCAGACGTACCTACCTCAGGTACCCTTCCTGGGCTGGACACTGGTCGCACTGGCTTGACCACCCAATCTGCTTGTGAGGTACGCGACAAATATGTTGAGTACTTCATGGGTCGGGGGGCCATTGCTATGCCAGATCATATTTCTTTCTAATTCGGCCCACAAAAGAAAGAAATATTACAAAAAATAATAAAGAATTCGACCATTGGACTATACAGTTCTTTGTCATTATTGCTTTCTTTTCTTTGATCTGTCTTCCTGGTTCTCCAACTAGTGCACTTCTAGTGCCCAATTTTCTGGCCATGTTTTAGTAAATAGCCTCAATTGCACATTTTCTAGTCACTCATCTACAAACTGTGTATTGAGCAAAGAAATAAGAAGCCACTCTTTTTACTGTTTTTGGTTTTACAATTTTAATTTTCAAGGTTTTAGTTTGCCCAAAATTTGGGTGATTTTTGTGCAAAACGTGTTTTTATTTTTTTAGACGTGTTTTATTTTCTCCAAAAGATTTTGGTTTTAGTTAGGGATTATCCCAAAAAATATTTTAATACAACTTCCAAAATTTGGAAACAATAGAACTTACAAAGTTGAAACTTTTTGAAGATTCAAAAAAACAGTTTGCTATGGTCTGATGTCACCCTGGAACACGCCAAAATTTGAAGATGCACACATTCTAGGTGAGGGATTAAATGGGTAATTTTCTCCTGAGAGAATCCATGTCAAATGTCCACATGTGCTATCTGCCATCATGGGTGATCAATGGATGTGTTTTGTGGGTGAAACCCCTTTCTCTCACCTACTTGAGAATCGAGGAAGGGGTTGTACCCACAAAGCACAGCCAATCGATATCCTGTGATGGCAGATAGCACATGTTGACACACTGTGTGTGCATCTTCAAATTTTGGCGTATTTTGTATGTAAATTGAAAAAAAAGGTTGGGAGGGGGTGGCGGGGCGGGGGGGTGACGGGGCAGTGGGCGGGAGTGGGGGCAGGGGTGTTCAGTCTTCGATCCGGCCCATCATGTCTATGATATTTTTGTGGTTTTGTTCTATCACCATCATCCTTTCCCTCATATTGGCCATTTCGGTGCTGCACTCCATGATCTGCTGGATTACAATTTGGGCACTTGCACGTGAAAAATGTGGTTTAGCAGATGTGCTAACCCCATCGTCCTCCCCTAAAAATAAAACAAAAAAATAAAAATTAGTAAGGTGCAGGCCTATCTACATCTGGTTTTCCCTGTGAAGCTGGGGTGTCACTGACCTGGTGGACTGATAATCTCCACAGCTTCTACAACTTCTCCTTCTTCCACAACTTCTCCTTCTTCTACCAATCCTCCTTCTTCTACCAATCCTCTTTCTTCAACCAATCCTCTTTCTTCAAACAATCCTCCTTCTTCAAACAATCCTCCTTCTTCAGACAATCCTCCTTCTTCAGACAATCCTCCTTCAAACAATCCTCCTTCTTCAGACAATCCTCCTTCTTCAGACAATCCTTCTTTCTTCTCTCTTCCTTCCTCCTCTCGTTCTTCATCATCCTCCACCTCCACAATTTTTAAGTTTGTAGGAGCCAGTCTGGGCCTCCCTGCCTCCTCCAAATGATGTCCTCTTCTTTCCCCAAAAAACATGGAAAAAAAAAGGATACTTACGAGCACACAGATATTTTTGGAGTGCAGAATTCGCAAACATTGCTTGGAAAGTGGCGTTACAATTGTATGTTTGTGCATATTCCACCACAAACATAATTATTATTTATTTAGATGACTTCTCCCAAGCTGTGATACTGCCCCTTTTTAGCGAAGTGACACACATGGATGGCCCCCTGAAAAATTATTTGGCGTAGCCCATTCTAAAAAAATCATAATTCTTATTTTATGGGGGAGACACAGGTGCTATTGATTCCAGATGTGAAAACAGCTGCTTTTTATTTTCACTGTGTGAATGAATCCTGTTTGCCTTTCACATTTTAGTAAATTGGAAGAAATATATCATCTTTTTTTTAGTAAATTGGAAGAAATATATCATCTTTTTTTAGTAAATTGGAACAAATATATCATCTTTTTTTAGTAAATTGGAACAAATACATAATCTTTTTCCCATTGCCTATAAACGTTTTTTTAACGCCAAATAGCCATGTCCAGATGTGATGTTCCTGGAACAACATCGGATTACAGCGAAACGATGTGATGGAACGATGTTAACTACGATTGTGAGAAATCATCAGATTTACTAAAAACACATTATAAACTTACTACATGTGTTCAACAAAAGTCCAACCAGGCCAACGAGGCAGATGTAGAAATATACATGCCAACCAATTAATAAAGACAATTGCCAATCAAAAGAAAGTTTAAATTACTTACTTTTCTCTATTATTTTCTTTATCTTCCGAAACTGGTCTAGCTCACACAGTTTTAAGTCCGACCAGCGTTTACGGAGCTGCTCCTTTGACCTGGTGACTCCAAACATGTCATAAAGTTTCCTTGCAACCTTATCCATAATTTTTGCCTTCCTCCGGTTAGGGGTGCTGTATGGCCCATGATCCCCATCATAATCCTTCCTGCGCAGGATGGCCACCATCTCCACCATCTCTTCTAGAGACATATTTGTTGCCTTGTAGCGTTTTCCCCTGGATCGTGACGTTCCTGCCTCTGTCTCTTCCTGATCCCGATGAGAGGGTAATGCACGCTCGTGTGACATCGCCATATTTTATATTCACAGTGATTAGGGGCGTGGTAAAGAGGAAACGGTCCATCATGGGCGGCGACGAGGGCGGCGTTTCCTGCTTGCGTGGAGTGGATAATGAGAACGACGTGATTACGTAGGTTTCGCAGAGATTAATTGAGCGTAAGCGAGGAAATACAGAGGAAGCTAAATTCTAACATATGAGACCTAGGAAATTGAGGCATGGCATGGGGGGGTTAAAAGCGGGCGTCGAATATGCGGATGAAGTGGGCGGCATTTCCTGCTTGCGCAGGGTATATAAGAAGAACGACGTGATTACGTAGGTTACGTGGAGATTAATCGAGCGTAGGCGACGAGATACAGAGACGAAGGTAAATGACAACATGGGATCAGCAGAGGCCTAGAAATTGCATAGCCATGGGATGGGGGTTTTGTATGTTGTTTGTACCCTTTGCGCTAATTAGTTATGTATCTTGGGGCCCACCATGCTATTTTGATCTCCAAGTGCTTGGACACATCACAAAATAGAGATACATGTAAGAATTCTCTACCCTCTGGATTTGTAGTCTTATGTATTGAGTCTAGGGTTGCCACCTCATCCCTTTAAAACAGAACACATATGCATTACACAGGTTTTGGAGGCTAATTTAATGCAGATAAGGCACCAAGTGAGATTAATTACCCCTTTAATCAGCCACAGAACCTGTGTAATTAATATGTGTTCTGTTTTAAAGGGATGAGGTGGCAACCCTAATTGAGGCTGATCATGCAAGTATTGTGTGTTGGTTGGACAGAGGGAATTAGGTAGTGTATTATGTCATCCATGCTGAGGGGCATGATAGCTACACATGAAATAGTGCTGTGATTATTGCTAGTATTAACCACTTCCTTACTGGGCACTTATACCCCTTCCTGACCAGGTGAAATCTCAGCTTCTGGCACTGCGTCGCTTTAACTGACAATTGCGCGGTCGTGCGACGTAGTTCCCAAACATAATTGGCGTCCTTTTTTCCCCACAAATAGAGCTTTCTTTTGGTAGTATTTGATCATCTCTGCGTTTTTTATTTTTTTGCGCTATAAACAAAAAAAGAGTGACAATTTTGAAAAAAATACAATATTTTTTACTTGTTACTATAATAAATAGCCATTTTTTTTTTTTACAAAAAAAACATTTTTTTTTCTCAGTTTAGGCCGAGACGTATTATTCTACATATTTTTGGTAAAAAAAAAAAAATTGCAAAAGGCGACTGGTTTGCGCAAAAGTTATAGCGCTTACAAAATAGGGGACAGAATTATTATTCATTTTTATTATTATTTTTTTTTACTAGTAATGGTGGCGATCTGCGATTTTTATTGGGACTGCGACGTTATGGCGGACACATCGGACACGTTTGACACATTTTTGGCGCCATTCACATTTATACTGCGATCAGTGCTATAAAAATGCACCGATTACTGAATAAATGTGACTGGCAGTGAAGGGGTTAACGCTCGCGCGCCCTCTAGTGGCCAGGAATAGCACAGGGCACATATATGCGCCCTGTCAGAGATTCAGAACCACCCGACGGCCGCATATATTCGTACGGCCGCCGGGAAGTGGTTAATAATATTGGTGGATGGGTTATTATAGATGCCATGTATTTAGTCAATTGTAACCAATGGCTCTGCATGTAAAATCAGTTATTTTGTCCAAAAACGGGGCAGAGCTGGCCAGCATTGTAGCAGCAGGAGACACTGTGTTTGTATAGTAGCTCTAAAAATGTTGTGCCGATATTCTGACAATGTCAAAGCTGAGCCTTTTTAAAATCGTGGTTTCTGATTATTTTAATTTAATTATTTATTCTAGACATTATTTCTTACCAAATAACCAATAAAAATGGACCTATTAAATGGCAAAGAAATCACATTACGACTAATCGAAAGATATCAGGAAATGCCCCTACTTTGGGAGTCAAGACACCATGACTACCACAAAACGGACCTGAGAGCGGCAGCACTTCAAGAGATAGCAACATATATGCAGACTTGGGTGCCAAGTTGCACTGATATCATGGTCAGGGATAAAATTGCTAATCTCAGGAGCAGGTACAGAAAAGTCTATAAAGAGTACAAAAAGAAAAGATCAGGATCAGCAGCACGTGCGCCAAAGAAGTCCAACCTGTGGTATTTCAAGGAGCTCACTTTTTTGAATGATGAACTGGACGGCCGGGAGTCAATTTCGAGTCTTTCTTCCAGCCTTCCCTCCAGGCTTCCTTCCAGCGGGACTTCCACGGATCCCCACACCCCTGCAGAGTCAGCGGAGGGTCTGGCTGACATGGACCCAGATCTGGCTATCTTCAGTGAGGTATAGTAGTTTCATAATTATTTTTGGGCTGCTATTTTTTGTTTGATTAGTGAGTTGATATTGTAACCCTAAAAACAAGCTTAGAAATAAAAACACAAGTCGTGGGCATAAATATATGTGTCAGGGATGCCAACTGCAGGGGTCAGAAGGACAGTCTGTTCATTTTAATGAGCAAGAAAATGTGTGTGATTGATTGTGCAAAATATTACAACATGTCCCTTTTTTTAGACACAGGAAGAAGAGACCAGCCAGGAGGTGGCAGCTCCTGAGGACCATGTCAGCCAGGTGGAAGGGGTGAGTGGCAGCCAGGAGGAGGCCGGGCCGAGTGGAGTGCAGCAGGTCCCCAGGCCCAGGCTCAGCACCACATCCCAGGTGCCTCCCCTCCAGGCGAGGCGACCAGGCGCAAGGAGGCGCAGGAGGCAAGTGGAGGAGGAGAGCCTGCAAATGATAAGGGAGGCATCCGAAATAATGAGGGCCCCCCTCAACCCCACTAAATGCTTCAGTGCATTTGTGACACATGAACTGAGCCAAGGGGGGGAGGAGCAATGTGGTCTTGCTAAGGACCTGATAAATAAGGTCCTGGCGTGGAAGCGGAGGGACCAGCTCACCAGGGACACAGACCTGTGTGACCCGGCCCGGCCTGCTTCCCATCATCATGTTCCTCCTGCTGCCACATCATCTGCACCTGCAAGGAGCCGTGGACAGGCCTGTGGAAGTTCTGCTGCAAGGCAGCCTGTAAGGAAGTTTGGAAGGAAGACAAGAAAGTAATTCCCTGCCTTCCAGTTGATTATCCAAAAAAGTGAGCTTGTTGGAGTAGCACAGCTTGGGTTCGTTTGGTCATGTGCTGCTGATTCTGATTTTTTATTCTGGGCTCCTGAGGTTATTAATTTTATCCCTGATCATGTTGGAATTCCCAAGTTTGCATGTATGTTGCTATCTGATCAAGTGCTGCCGTTCTGGTTAATTCTAATTTTTTTTTTTGCCAAAATAAATGGCTTGTTTATTTACTTTCAAACCTTGTCTATTGTGTTGTATACTGTGGTGAGTAGGCATCAAACATTTGAAAAATAGAATGTGTCATTTAGAAAGGACACAAACTCATTGGGGGGGGGGAGATTTGGTGGGAGAACTTGGTAAAAAAAAAATGCAAACAACAACAAAAAATGTGGACATAAGTTGCAAAAAAAAAAATGCAAACAACAAAAAAAAATGTGGACATAAGTTGCAAAAAAAAATGCGAACAACAAAAAAAATGTGGACATAAGTTGAAAAAAAAAAGAAGCCAAAAAAAAAAATGTGGTGGACCAAAAAAACTTGGGACATCTGGCTAGCAAACATTGTCAAATACTAAAAAATCAACAAGCACAAAATGAAACCTTTCAGTATGGGACATCAGTCTAAATAGCATCAGCAAAAGAACGGGTTTATTCTAGCAAGAGAACAAAGAACAAAAAAGACGCAAGAAACGAGACACTAGATATTTGTAAAGACGAATGTGCCATGCCCCAAACAAACGCGAGTTTTACCTGAACGAGCGCTCCCGTTCCCTCATTTTGACTGAGCATGCGCAGGTTTTTGGTCTGATGCTTTTGTGTACTAACCATCGAACTTGTCCGACGGACATGTCCCCGGCGGACAAATTTTACAGCATGCTTTGAAATTTGTCCGCCGGACAATTCCGGAGAAATCCGTCCGCTAGCTCGTACACACGATCGTGTGTACGCGGCCTCAGCGGTTGGCTTTGTATATAAATGTGAAATACCTAAAACCCCACCTACTCTTTGAAAAAGTCGCAATGCGTCAGTGAAGGGGGATAAGTGACATCATCACATTCGAAGAAATACATAGTGGTGCTGCATTTTGCAAATATTTACATGTCTCATGTCTGAGTATTGCAAGTTGATTTTAATTACTATGATGTAAGTGTGGTTTTATTTACTGGATTGAATACATGAATGGTACACACACAATATGAGCTTCTTTCTGTTGTATATGCTAACCCACAGAAGGCTTTAATAGTTATTTGCGGGTCCATGATAACACCCTTGGATCCAGGTGAAGAGTGTGTAAAACAGAAGATAATTGCTGAAGAATTTAAACATTAAAGTGGACTTAAACCCACACTCATCCTTTCTAAACTACTGCCATACTGCTGATCTATAAGGATATAGATGCCTACTGCATGTATCCTTACCTGTCAAATGTCTCCCCTTTGTCTGAAAAACTGCAGATTTTGTGGGTGGATCTGTTGTCTGGAGCTCTGTAGGTGGAGTCGTGATGTCAGTAGACTCCTCGCCCTCCTCTACAATCCCCTTGTCAACATGCATTTTTTTCCTGTGTATTCCTTACACTAAATTCTGCTATGATCACTAACATCCAGTTAAAATCTAGAAAAGTAACCACATGTCTTCAGAAAATAATGCCTGTCTCCAGGCTAGTACATTAGATATGTAATTAACCTGTCACTCACAGCAAGAGGGCGTAACGGACTAATGTTTTTCTCTGTAAGTTTGTTTTATTTCACTAAACAATAAAAGAAGAAGGGAAGATAGGAAATCTTATACTGTACACTGTGACATAAAAAAATTATTTGGGTTTACATCCAGCTGTTTTTGACATACCCTGCCTAATAGTGAGGTCCATCAAGATAGGCAAGGATCTATCTGATACACCAGGTGTGTGATTTGTTTTCACTGAAAATTGAATATTTTCTGCATTGATCTACAGGTCCAGTTTTTTATATTTTTTTATATTGCAAAAGTAAAAGTGTGAAGCATTATACTGATTTTGGACTTTATATAGATACTATATGTAATATACATGATCTGAGTACAAATACACTTTTTATAGTTTCTGAAATTTATATTTATTTAATATTTAATTTAAGCACATTTTGGTTTTATTTTGTCATTATCAGATATATTGATTTTTAACAAAGAGCTGAACTTACTTACTGATTGTTTGAACTACCATGTTTTAGTGATTTTCAGAGGAGTTTAGTTGCTCTTGCTATATAAGTATTAGTATTTTTTCTGTTATTTGTCATGATTCTAGTAGCTCAGGAGTACATATTTTAATACATGTATTATTATTATTATTATTTATGTGTATTGCCTGGATTGATCCTTTGCCTGTTTGCTGACCATGTCTTTGCCTGCCACCTGAACTGACTCATCAGCACCTCCTACAGACTACTTCCCTGCAAGACAACAGCTACAGCCATTCCCTATAAGCAAATGTCCTATTGGAACCACGGGGACACTATCTTCTACCCCCTGCATTTCTGGGCGAGCAAACAGGACATTATGGGGGCATCAATTTACTAGTAGGCTAGGCTTGGCTGGCTTACATAAATGTGGATTGCTATAAGTGATGCTACACTAAGCTACATTCCCTCACCACTCATATAAAGGCGACCATTACAGTACATTTGTTTTGATCCAATTTTTTGAATTGTGCAATACACTAGATAAAATGCCTGTTAAATAATCAGTCCAAACGTTGAAAAAATATCACCAAGTGATGTCTTGATATACAAGTAGTGTCATGTCACAACTGAGTATAAAAGAGAAGAGAGGTACCTCTAATGCTCCTTTCACACTAGGCGTACTCCGTCACTACGTGAGATCTGTCCACAGATCTCCGCTGAGCCGACAGGTGACCGGTCCCTCTCTTCTCACTGAGCGGGGAGGGGCTTGTGAAGCCCCGCTGTCACCTATGGAGCGATCTGATAAAAACAGACAACATGTCCGTTTTCATCGGATCTTACCCGATCCGATCCGCAATGGACGGATGGGGACATTTGGCCATACGCCAGATTTTGGCGGATCAGAGCGGGTCGGATGTCAGTGAACATGTCTCTGCTGACATCCGACGCTCCATAGGACTGCATGGAGCGGCCGTTCAGGTCCGCCATCAAAACTGACAGGTGGACCTGAATGGTCCGACCCTGTAAAAGGGGCCTAAGTGTAACAATATGGTTACATTTAATGAAAGTACAACATTTAGCAACATATTGCTACACGTAGAGGCGTCTCTATACTCTGTAGCTCCTGCTGGATTTTGCTTCTAATCCCCTTATAGAGACTTACATTTGTGGATGGACATTTTATGGTTACACAACATTGCTAAAATCTCTTCATAAGTCCTTCAGTTTAAAGTCCATATAAATAAATGGTTGTTGAATCATTTGCGTTTTCATTATTTCTTATGGGGAAATTTGCTTTGATATACGAGTGCTTTGGATTACAAGAATGTTTCTGGAACAAATTATGCTCACAATCCAAGGTTTTACTGTATTCCCATGCTGTATGAGAACTGATCAATTTTCAAATACTTTATATACCATAGTTTGTAGATCCTTTCACACAGTCTAAATTATATACACTGATTTAGGGTTTGTTTTAACAAAGAAATGTAGAAGAATACATTTTGGCCTACATTTATATAGAAAGATTATGTATTTGGAAAGTTTTATAACCCCAAAAATTTAGTTTTTCCAAATTTTCAGTATTTTTTCCACTTGTTAGCAACAAAGTAAAAACCTGTTGGTGATTAAATACCGCCAAAAGAAATCTCTATCTTTCTTAAAAAATTCTATACAATTCATTTGGGTACAGTGTTGCATGACTGAGTAATTTTCATTCAAAGTGTGAGAAATCTAAAAAATGCACTGGGTAGGTAGGAGGTGAAACAGCCAGATCTTGAAGTGGTTAATAACTGAAGTTGGCCAATAAAGAGTATCAGTTATGCCACGTACACATGATCAGTCTATCCGATGAGAACAGTCTGATGGACCATTTTCATCGGTTAACCCAGGGATCTCCAAACTACGGCCCTCCAGCTGCTGTGAAACTACACTTCCCATAAGGCATTGTAAAACTCTGACATTCGTAGACATGATTAGGCATGATGGGAATTGTAGTTCCTGAACACCTGGAGGGCCGTAGTTTGGAGACTCCTGGGTTAACCGATGAAGCTGTAAATTGGGTGTGCTGCGCTGCTAAAATTAATACATCAATAGTGAAGGTGATAACAAAATGTGCATTGAGTGCAAACTCAATTTGCACTCAATGCACATTTTGTTATCACCTTCACTATTGATGTATTAATTTTAGCAGCGCAGCACACCCAATTTACTGTTTATATTTTGTTCATCTGACATTTGTGCTGCAGCAGCATTCACGTTTATCTTTATGTAAAATCGTTTGGTTTTGCCACCAATCCAATTTCTATTTTCATTAGACCTGCGCAGTATTTTCCACTGTTTTTCACTTGTTTTTAACCGATGAAGCTGACTGATGGTCCGTCGCGCCTACACACCATCGGTTAAAAAAATGATCGGGTCAGAACGCGGTGAGGTAAATAACAAGGACGTGCTGAAAAAAATGAAGTTCAATGCTTCCAAGCATGCGTCGACTTGATTCTGAGCATGCGTGGATTTTTAACCAATGGTCGTGCCTACTAACGATTGGTTTTGACCTATCGGTTAGGAATCCATCGGTTACATTTAAAACAAGTTGGCTTTTTTTTAACCGATGGATAACTAACTGATGGCACCCACACACGATCGGTTTGGTCCAATGAAAACGGTCCATCAGACCGTTCTCATCGGTTTAACCTGTTGTGTGTATGTGGCCTTAAACTCTAAAGTTTCTGTATGAATAAATGTCTAACATGGTACAAATCTCTACTACTGCCATTCCAGGCTCCGTCCTTTGCAACAACACTGCCACTTCTCGCATATATTACTGCAATCCTCCTTTGTTTGGTCTCGCTTTTAAGTCCCGCCACCTTCACTTGTTTCTGGTCAAATATTGTATGAATTTCAAGATTTACCTTTAACCAATTAACCACTTCCCTACCGTAGGACGTCATATGACGTCCTGGATTTTAGGGGGGATATCTGAATGATGCCTGCAGCTGCAGATATCTTTCTCTTCTCCCGTCGATTCTATGCACCATAAGAATGATAATAGCGGTGGTTCTGCCGTTTGATCATTCTTGTAGGCGGCAGGAGGGGACGCCCCCCCTCTGCCGCCATCTGGTGCTTCTCCAGACGCTCCCGTGCCATCAGGGGACTGGAGGGACTGGAGGACTGGAGAAAGAAAAGGACCATAGAGATTTACGCTGACCTGATGGTAACTGGTCATCTCTATGACTGTCGGAGGCCCGCGCGCGATGTTATGACATCACGCCGGGGTACCCGGAAGTAAACAAAGCCGCAATCGCTGCTGGAGGAGAGATGTGGGGTCTTATTGACTGCACACGTAAGTCCCGCCCACATATGTAAAAGGTGTTTAAACCACACATGTGAGGTATCGCCACATGTGTCATGGTGCGTGCAACAATTCTAGCACTAGACCTCCTCTGTAACTCTCAACTGGTAACCTATAAAAAAAATTAAAGCGCCGCCTATGGAGATTTTTAAGTACCGAAGTTTGCCGCCATTCCATGAGTGTGCGCAATTTTATAGCTTGACAAGTCAGTTATCTATTTACTCGGCATAACATCATCTTTCACATTATACAAAAAAATTTAGCTAATTTTACTGTTTTGTTGTTTTTTGATTCATGAAACCATTTTTTTCCAAAAAAATGGCGTTTGAAAAATAATTGTGCAAATACCGTGCGGGATAAAAAGTTGCAATGACCACTACTTTATTCCCTAGGGTGTCTGCTAAATATATATATATATATATATATATATATATATATATATATATATATATATATATATATATATATATATATACACACATATATATATATATACACACATATATGTTTGGGGGTTCTGAGTAATTTTCTAGTAAAAAAATTATGATTTTTACCTGAAGGAGAGAAGTGCCAGAATTGGCCCGATATGGAAGTGGTTAAAGACCACCTGCGGCAAGGCAGCTCTATTGCACAAAATCACGTACCTGTATGTGATCCCGTTAAATAGCCACTGGTGGGCACGTGCGGGCTGCCGGAACAGTGGTCACTTGCTTATTGGCCACAGAGACAGAATGGCAGTCTGCCAATATAAATAAGTAGACTGCCGTGCTGTCAGACATGGACACTCAGATGCACTGTTCCTGCTAATTAGGAACACTGAGGGAACACAGTTTGATTGCCCCTGATGTTAACCCCTTACCTGCCAGTGCCATTAGTACATTGTCAGTGCATATTTTTAGCACTGATCACAGTAACAATGTCACTGGTTGCCAAAAATGTGTCATAAAATGTCAGCTACGTGTCTGATCTGTCTACATCAATGTCGCAGTCCCCCTGTTTACCGCCATTACACGTAAAAACTAAAAAAAAAATCCATAAACATATCTCCTATTTTGTAGACGCTATAACATTTGTGCAAACCAATCAATATACGCTCATGGGATTTTTTTTTTTTAACCAAAAATATGTAGCAGAATACATGTTGGCCTAAATTGACGAAGACATTCTATTTTTTACATTATTTTCTTGTCAAATTTGTTTATTATTTTTTAAATATAATAAAGACGGACAAATAAAGACCAGTTAGCCTACCATCAATAGTATGCAAAGCTGTTAGATAAGGACCTGTAAGACCGCAACATACAGGGATATACAATGTAACACTAACATAATCGTACACATAGGTTGGATTTCATGGACTTGTGTACATACAGAGATGGTGGTATAATATTCAAGTAGAAATAAAGCTAAACATATCGATTTATGAACAGGATGAGTACATAACAATGTAAAAATGTAATGAGTAGAGCAACAAATAAATCAATAAAGTATTAAATTGAAAGCTGTACGCTGTAAATCGCTGTAGATCTGAGGGGAAGCTCTGAAATTAGGGGAAGCACTGCTGATTTTATCATCCAATCATGTGCAAGCAAAAATACTGTTTTTTATTTTCCTTGCACGTCCCCCTTTAGATCTACAGTGACTGCACTTCCAGGTGCACTTTCAGTGCACTTTCAAGTGCACTTGCAATGCACTTGTAGTGCAAAGTGGATTTGCCTTTCGTAAATAACCCCCAATGTGTATATAAGTACCACACAATATTAAAAAAAAGAAAACAGTAGAGAGAAAAAAGAGGGTAGAAAAAAGGGGGAAGGAAATGGGGGTTACAAGTGCTGATGCAATCCCAAATGAATAGAAAGTATAGTCAAGGGGAATAGAGTAACATTATCAAGGCAACAATACATTTTTTAAATTTGTTTTATTGGATATGTTTGGAAAGTAAAAAAATATTGTTCTTTTTTTTGTTTATAGTGCAAAAATAAAAAATGCAGAGGTGATCAAATACCACCAAAAGAAAGCTCAATTTGAGGGTGAAAAGGGACATCAATTTTCTTTGGGTACATCGTCGCATTACCACGCAATTGTCAGTTAAAATAACGCTGTATCACAAAAATTGTCTGATCATTAAGGGGGTATAACCTTTCGGGGCTGACGTGGTTAAGATCATTCATAACCTCCCTCCTCCATACCTTTCTAAACTCTTGCATATCAACAGACCCTCTCGCACTCTCAGGCCGTGTACACACGGCAGAGAACCTCGACGGGCAGAACACATCGTTCCGCCCGTCGAGGTTCTCTGCCGGCCGGCGAAATCGGCGACCCGCCCGTCGGGAATGGCAACCAGCCATTCATCCAGGCGGGCCGTCGAGCAAATAGAGAGCGTGCTCTCTATTTCTGCTCAACGGGATTCCCGACGGGATGCTCGCCGAGAGCGTACACACGGCCGAGGTCCTCGCTGGAATGCAGCTTCCAGCGAGGTTCTCGCTGGTTTCCAGCGAGAACCTCGGTCGTGTGTACGCCGCCTCAGGTGTTCTTCCTCCATTCCTCTCAATGTTCCATCTGCCCACTTGACCACTATGGGATTGAGAGCTTTAGTTGCTCTGCCCCTCGACTTTGGAACACCCTGTCACCTGACATATGGAGCATCAATGTCCTACCTATCTTCAAATCACATCTCAAAAATCATCTTTTAAACTAGCTGTAATGGTCACTACCGTTTACGACCTTCCATCCAACCACGACAAGCTTATCTGACGCACTCCGACAATACTACATACACGATCCATAACATTTCCCATAATCAAGACGAGACTGTGCTCTGTACTTGGTTTCAAAGATATGAACGCTTTAATGGTATTTTCTCAGCTTCTTATACAGTTTCAAGCATGTGGCAGTAATCACAGGACAATACAATCTCCACCCCCTTCACACCATGGGTGGGCTTCAATCACATTTTAAAAGGCATTCAGGTAAGCTAATTATGTAGACACGTCGGCACCGCATCATCAATAGAGTTAACTCAGAGAGCATGACATTCCTGTAGACAATGACATGCTAATTCAGTACATCTGAATGGAGAATTTAACACATTGTTTTAGACACAATGAATCACACAATCAAAAGGTCTTTCAGGCCCTGATGCAATTAACACCTTTCAAAAGCATGTGTTGCTATATTGAATAGGCAACAGCTTGTGATATCTCAAGACAATATTCCAGTCTTGCAATATGAATTATTATTAATGTCCCATCTCATGTAATATATGAATTATGATTCTTTGTCACCCTATGGCCCTAGTGGACATAAGGTGACCCTAGACATAGGAGTATCTCAGTCTGTCACGGGTCGTGCCGTTACACTAGCATACTCTGTCTGACTTAATTGATTTGTTTTGTAATATAATGGTTATGTAATGTATTTTTTTCCTGTTGCTTTGTTTTTATCTTTGCAAGGTGACCTTGAGTGTTCTGAAAGGTGCCTATAAATAAAATGTAATATTATTATTACTCATTGGGGTTGATTTGCCAAAGACAAATAGACTGTGCACTTCGCAAATGCAGTTGCACTCTGCAAAGGCATTTGCTCCAAAGCTTAGTAATTGATGGGAATCTGTGCTAACGTTCAGCATCCAATCATGTGCAAGCAAAAAATGCTGTTTTTTTTATTCCTTGCACGTGACTGGATATTCTTTGCACAGTGAAGCTTCACCCCATTTATTAAATGTTCTCTTAACTCAGTATATAACGTGAAGGCTTGTTTGCTTCAATCAACCAATTAAATATAATGCAAAATCGTGTTTTTACTGTTTGATTTTTGTTTAATTTCCCCATAGCAATGTTAACACAATTATCCTTTTTTTACTAAGCTAAATGAACTTTCAATATTCTAAGTAAACTTTATTGCTGCAGCAGATTTTTACTGTTCATATTTTAGTCATTCAAAGCTTTTATTGAGAAATGAAAAGAAACAGAAACGCACAATACGTGCAACACAGATGCAACTGCCATAGAGATAAAATGCAACATTTCTCACAAAAAAATAAACAGAATAATACTGTTCATATTTTATTGCCAAGAGACATTAGGCTGATAAAAAGTTCAAAAGAAGGTAGTATTGATGTACTTATATGAAATGACTCACTGGTCCTAGTGAAATGATAGATTGTAAAATTGTAGCTTTGTCTCCAAAACAAGATTTAAGGATAAATCTTTTTCCTTTGCTTTCTGTCGCATCTTTGGGACAGGAAAAAAAACAGATTCATACAAAAAAAGTAAAGTTAGCCCATACATAATGTAAAGATGATGTTACGCCATGTAAATAGATATCGCTTCAAAATTGCCCTCGTTCGTGGAATGGCGCCAAACTTCGATACTTAAATACTTAAATATCCCCATAGGCAATGCTTTAAAATAAAATGTTTTACTGGTTACATGTTTTGAGTTACAGAGGAGTTCTAGGACTAGAATTATTGCTCTTACTCTAACATTTGTGACGTTATCTCACATGTGTATTTTTTTTTTTAAAACCACTTCAGACTCAACCACAGCAAGAGACTCATAATTTCATTCATTCATGAATATCGTCTCTTTTTCAGTTTCACATCATTTCTGGTTTTCCGAATACTAATTTATATATTTATCTTTTTACTTCATGTGTAGTTTGAACACCGTTTACATATGTGGGCACAACTTACCTATGCGTTTGCTTCTGCATGCAAGCACACGAAAACAAGGGGCACTTAATTTTTTTTTTTAATTGTTAATTTTACTTTTATTTTTCTAGTTTGAAACTTTATTTTTTCTCACTTTTATTCCTATTACAAGGAATGTAAACATCCCTTGTAATAGGAATAAGCATGACAGGTCCTCTATACAATGACATATGGGGTCAATAACCCCAACATCTCAACTCTAGGCTTAGAAACCAGAAATAAAAAAAATAAAAAAGATCTCAGCTTCCCAGCCAGGGCAGCAACATTTTTTCAAGCGTAGAGGCCAGACGTGACATCATAACATTTAGCCCGGCCTCCGAACCATCATAGAGACTACGGAGAGCATCTGGTCTGCCAGAAATCTCTATCGTCAGTATTCGGCTACAGGGTTTCCCTTCTCCAAATTACCGGCGGCAGTGGTGAGTCGGTGGATGCACTGGAGGGCAAAGGGAGGGGGGACATCCCTTTTTGCCACCTGTCAGAATAATCAAGTGGCTGAACAACCACTATGAACATTCTTACGGTGTAGGGAATTACTAAAAGAAGATATCTGAATGATGTCTGTAGCTGCAGGATTATTCAGATATCACTTCCCAAACCCAACAAAATAATATGACGTGAGGTGGGCAGGAAGCGGTGAATCTAAAAAGTTATTTAATTGCTTGCCGACTGTATACTGTACAGTATATATACAGTGGCAAGGTAGCTCTGCTGCGCAGGATCACATACCTAGTACATGACCTTGCACTTACGGGTCTGGGGAGCATGACAGTGGCGGCCCGCTCCTGCTGTGATTAGACACCATGGCAGCTAGGCGGCAGGTATGGCAGATTCAATGTCTGTGGGCACGCGCAATGCTTCGTTACACAGGCAAAACAGCTGTCTGCCTATGTAAACAAGGCAGATCACTGTTCTGTCAGTACAGAAGGCATTCTTCCTGTGCCTCTGCTGTTTTATTTTTCTAAATTGTCAGCCTTATTTTGTTAGAGCACCAAAAAAAATAAACACAGAGGTGCAGAAAGCTCTATTTGTGGGGAAAAAAAGGACATATATTTTGTTTAGGTACAGCGTTCAACGACCGTACAATTGTCAGTTAAAGTAATGCAATGCCACATTGCAAAAAATGGCTTGGTCATGAAGGGGTAAATCTTCCAGAGGTGAAGTGGTTAAAAGAGCTCATCTTCTCACTAAAGCTTTGAATGGCACAGGGAGGCTCAAATTACCAAAATTGTAAGTGGTTTTAGTTGTTCACTTTAGTTTAGAAAAGCACTATATTATGTGCTCATATGCAATAAGTAGAATGGTAAATATCACAAATAATGTCTTTATACTGCTTGTTATTTGCAGATCTACAAAATTGTTCCACAACATTTGGTAAGTGGTAATTTGAGGATAATGGCATGGCTAGGTGGTGTGGCTTGGAAACTTTTCACAAGTGCTGACAAAATACTTTGTGGAATGTCACCTGATGATATTATTCTTCCCAATATAATAATAATAATGTTAATTATAACAAAAGACATATAAATACCATCTATATTAATATTGGTTCATCCGATCTTTTGGCAATCCCTATGTATTCCTCAAGAACCCCAAAACCCAAAACAGCAGTTGTCATTCTATTTGTTGCTCTAAGTTGTTGCTTTGGAAACCAACATTAATCCAAAACTTGACATCCTCTAGGTATTCATTAGGAACCCTCAAAGTCCCTGTCATTATGAAACACCAATTGGTTGTTTTAAGCTGTTGCTTTGTTAAGCCAAAATTAATATTGATTTCATAACATTTGGTAAATTGTAATTTAAGGATAATCTGTGCTGTGGCTTGGAAACCTTTCATAAGTACTGACAAAATGTCATACGAAATGTCACCTGATGACATAACCATCTTCCTACAATATAAATACCATCTAATTTAGCATTGGTTCATCAGATCTTGTGGTAATCTCTCAGTATTCCTCAAGAACTCACAAACCAATTGTCATCATGAAAACAGCAATTGTCTTTCTATTGGTTGCTCTAAGCTGTTGCTTTGGTAAGCCAAAATGAATCTAAAATATTTCTACTAAAAATAACTTTTACCAACCCAATTATGTTTAATTTGATGTTATCCAAATGCCACATTTTAGAATTGATTTTTAGAAATGAATGTATTGCATAAGTGGTCTTAGGTATTTAACTAAAATATTTTACTGTAATTTAATCTGTGCTGATTTTACCTTTTAACAATTATGTTCTAGTTTTAAATTATTGGATTGTCAGAGCTCATATCTTTTCCCTGACAAATGTGTTTATTGCATTTTAACAATTAGCATACATAGGTACATATGTTGGCAGCAAAATAAAAGATCACACATATGTTAGCAATATTAAGTTGTAATTCCAAAATAAACTAAAAGTACTTTAACTAAAACAATTTTAGCATGGATCTAACTACTCAAAAGATGATGTCATACATTGTATTAGAAAGGATAAAACCAACTTAGACCAGGTTAATATAAGATGACCTTAGATAAAAAAAAAAAAAAAAAAAAACAAGTCTTAATTATTATCAAGAGTATAGTTTAAAAAAATAAAAAATAAAGAATTAATTTATTATAGAATCTAAAACCTTATACTACATATTGAAACTATGTACAATTTGTATAATGATAACCAAGGAAATACATTTTCCGCTACCTATATAAAGAGTAGATTGAAAGAGGAGAAAGAGAATAGGGGGAAACGTGGAAGAGAGGAGAAGATAAAAGAAAAAGTAGCCTTAGAAAAAAAAATAGATGGTGAAGAAAGAAATGAGAGGTAGTAGGGGTCCCCGGGGAGCTCATATCTTTTTATGATGATATTCATAACAGTATTGTTTTACGTTTCTCATTTGTGTAAAAATATTATTTTAGATTGGTTGGTTTATTCTATCTAGATAATTCATTAGTAAACTCTAAAAACTCAGTGCTCTACTATTTGTGAGGCATATCATTTATTGAAAATATTAAAACTGGTAAATTTAATTGGTACCTATACATACATTTTGATGCATTTACCCCTATTCCAGGTAAAGGTTGTAGAAATCACTGGCATTTAGTGCAGATCAGAGATGTCTTTGCATTCTGTTATAGTTTACTGCAAGTAACATCATGTTCATTAAACTAGTTGTTGGATATGTCACATTCCTGTAAAATGCAAATAATGGATTGGCACCTAAAACTGTAGAGAGCCTATAGGCAATGCTAGTGACAAGTTCTTTGTCCCTGATTGACTTTTTTGATAGCAGCTTCCATGGTTTGGGTCCTCTTTAAATGTGTTTTTGCATTGTACATATTGTGTCAATACCAAAAGGCAGATGGGGGACATTAAAAACTCATTCACCTCAAGGAAAAAATTTGATGTAAGTGTCTTAACTTGCATTTTAATGTAAGGGAATGCCCTGATCAGATGTTGTTTGATTACACGTTGATATAACATTATCAAACAGTTCAACACAGTGCTGGACAAAGTCACCACGGTGTCCCACATTCAAACACAGTCCATATACAACCTCCTATTTATTATGACTAGATAGATAGATTCAGTATCTCAGAAAGGGAGTACACCCTTACATTTTTGTAAATATGTTATTACGTCTTTTCATGTGACAATACTGAAGAAATGACACTTTGCTACAATGTAAAGTAGTGAGTATACAGCTTGTATAACAGTATACATTTGCTGTCCCCTCAAAATAACTCAACACACAGCCATTAATGTCTAAAAGGCTCACCCCCCCCCCCCCCACACACACACACCTTCAACCTCTGCAGAAATGCCAGTGGTTTAGACATTAATGGTTGTGTGTTGAGTAATTTTGAGGGGAAACTACTCAATACTTTACATTGTAACAAAGTGTAATTTCTTCAGTGTTGTAACATGAAAAGACGTAATAAAATAATTTCAAAAATGTAAAGGGTGTACTCACTTTTGTGAGATACTGTAGATAGATAGTGGAAAAAGGAGGGAGTTATTTTTGGGACTTTAAATGAGCCAATGAGTGGATAGGTTCATCTGCCTCCATCCCTATTATATGCAATAACATCAAAGGGAATAGATAGGTATATTTTGTAGATAGATAGATAGATAGATAGATAGATAGATAGATAGATAGATAGATAGATAGATAGAATATGAAAAGTTGCCTTTGCTACCATGAACCATGGGCATAATACCCTACTAGGGTTGAACATAGAACATTCCTTTTAGAACAAATGATGCCAAGGGGAAATGAGAGAAGCCTTTTGCATATCTCAGTGTCCATTAGACAGTAATGAAAAGAAAAAGAACAGTGATGCCGCGTACACACAACCATTTTTCATGATGTGGAAAATTACATTTGTTTTAATGTCATTAAAAAAAATTGTGTATGGGCACCAGAGCATGTTTTATGGCATGAAAAATGGGCATTAAAAATTTGGAACATGCTCTATTTTTTCGCGTCATTTTTCACTTTGTCATTTATCACGTCATTAAAAATGGTCGTGTGTAGGCTTTAACGATATGAAAAAAACATGCCTGCTAAGAAGCAAGCTATGAGACGGGAGTGATCGTTCTGGTAAAACTAGCATTCGTAATGGAGATAGCACATTCGTCACGCTGTAACAGACTGAAAAGCACGAAGACTGAAAAGCACGAATCATCTCTCACCAAACTTTTACTAACATAAAATCAGCAAAAGCAGCCCCAAGGGTGGCGCCATCCAAATAGAACTTCCCCTTTATAGTGCCGTCGTATGTGTTGTACGTCACCATGCTTTGCTCCAGCATTTTTTTTTTCACAAATGTGTGTAGGCAAGGCAGGCTTGACAAGAATCGGGTTGAAAAATACTGTTTTACCTAGACCATTAAAATGGACCTGTGTACGTGGCATAAGACTTGCACGCTTATTGTTTTATTGCATATTAAATGAGCTTACATAATTTAGTAGGAGCATTTAATTGTGCTCTAAATTAACAATAACACTAAAATAGAAACATAAAATAGCAGTAATAATAATAATGACAATGACATCATCCTTATCCTCATCATTATCTATTTGTTTTGCAGACGTCCCTGCTGCTTCTAAAACTCATGGAAAACATCCTCGTCCTGCTCCCAGTCCCATTTCTTCTGAATGCATAGTAAACTTACTTAAGGTATGTCAGACTAAGATCGTATAAGAAATGGCTTGGTGAAGAATTGAATGGGCTGTTGCTAATTTCCTACCTGGTGTGTAAAAGAATAAAAATGATTATTTCTTTACATTAGTAGTAATATCCCAATACACTGTCAATTATTTCAACAATAACAGATGCTTTTTTTTTTTTTTTTTAATAGCAACTACATGTACACAGTACAATTAAATACATATTGCCTGTGTGATAATGCAAAAATTAAGATAACACACAAAAAAAATGGTGTTAAGAGCTACAGTTAGTTATTTTTGCGATACGGCACTGTGTCACTTTAACTGTACCCAAACAAAATTGATGTCCTTTTCCCCCCCACAAATAGAGCTTTCTTTTGGTGGTATTTGATCACATCTGCGTTGTTTTTATTTTTCGCACTACAAAAAAAGAAAAAAAATTGCTATATAAAATATCCCAAATTTGTTTTACAAAAGGCATTTTTTTTCCTCAGTTTAGGTCGATACATATTCTTCTACATAATTGTGTAATACCAATCGCAATAAGCTTATATTGGTTTGTGCAAAAGTTATAGCATCTACAAAATAGGGGAACAATTTATGGCATTTTTATTATTATTATTTTTTTACTAGTAATGGCAGTGATCAGTGATTTCTATCAGGACTGCAACATTATGGCAGACAGATCGGAAACTTTTGGCACATTTTTGGGACCATTATACAATGATCAGTGCCATAAAAATGCACTAATTACTGTGCAAATGTCACTGGCAGTGAAGGGGTTGACACTAGAGGGTGATTAAGGGGTTAACTATGTTCCCTTGTGTGTGTTATAACTGTAGGGGGATTGGATTGACTAGAGGAGATAACAGATCGTTGTTCCTAGCTAGAAGGAACACACGATCTGTCTCTCCACTCCTCACAGAACAGGGAGTTCCTGTTCTGGCTCTCGTGCCCACGACCATGCACTTTGGCACCCCTTGCTATTCCCGCTTAAAGTGCCAACATACAGCTACAACGGTTTGCTGGAACATGCCGACCTGCCACAGTATAATGACGGCAGCTGGTCGGCAGTTCACAATCAATAAATCTTTATGAGAAAAGAATCACTTGTTGATTGACTTCCTGTCCCAGTTCAACTTTTAGGATTCAGCTGGTTAAAGTCCAACTTCACACACTTTTTAAACAGTTACCCAACAAGAGTTTAAAAAAAATTAAAATCAATCAGCTCTAGCTGCAATACCTCTTTATCTAGTGCAGCCCCCCATGCAGGATATCGCAGTCTTGTGCATTAAACCAGGTAATTAACCTAGAAGACCAAAGATAACCAGTTAAATATACAGTCAATAAATCTTTATGAGAAAAGAATCACTTCCTGTCTCAGTTCAACTTTTAGGATTCAGCTGCTTTAAAGTCCAACTTCACACACTTTTTAAACAGTTACCCAACAAGAGTTTAAAAAAATAAAATAAATCAGCTCTAGCTGTCTATCCTGTCTCACACAGTACACTTATGCCGCTTACACACAATCAGATTTTCCAATGGAAAAAGTAAGATGGACTTGTTTAATCTGAAATTCTGATTGTGTGGGCCCCATCGGGAAAAAAAATCCGGTGGGAAATTCCAATCATCTGTGTGGAAAAATCCATGCATGCTCAGAATCAAGTCGACGCATGCTCGGAAGCATTGAACTTAATTTTTCTCGGCCCATTGTAGTGTTTTATGTCGCCGCGTTTTGGACGGTCGGGAATTTAGCCTGACAGTGTGTAGGCAAGACTGATGGAAGTCAGCTTCATCGGAATTCCAATGAAAAATTCCATCAGATTTTATTCCATCGGAAAATTTGATTGTGTGTATGCGGCATTAGTCCACACCTAGTGGTTCCAGTGAAATGACCTCCCATCTAGCTAATTGTGTCAGTTGCCCTAGATGGCACGAGAGGCACAGTTGTGGTGCAATGAAGCTGGAGTGTTTATACCTGATAAAACCAAAGGCCCGAGCTCCCTTCTTAGCAGCTGTGCATTTCACATAGGGAGATTCAGTGTCCAAAGCTCTTCATTGACACAAAATCTGTAAAAAGTGCAGGTTCAGGATTTTTTGAGCCTGTACTTCTAACAGACTTGGTGTCCTTTAACTTATTGTCTGTGCAGCACTATCATCTTTCTTTGGAGTGCTGAAGGGGTGGTGGGGGTAGCATAAAATGGTGGCTCAGGGTACTTCTGAAGCAATGTTGAAGCTTTAGTCTGTCATTGCAATTAATGCTCACTGTGAAATACATGCATAAACATGTATATTGTACAACAACAATCTCTTACCATATCTTAACTTCGCTGACTGATGTCTCATTGTATTACTGAGTATGTCAAGCCAAAAGCTTTTTCGAGTTCTTGATAGAGTGGGGGAGGATTAGAGATCACATATTTTTCTGCTGTGCAGGACTTCTTAAAATACATTTTTTTTCTGTCTGGCAGGTGTTCTAATCTTTCCTTACCATACTGAGAGAGAAAATTGAGTACTGTCCGTGATACTTTTTTTATTTGCACTAACATACAATTTTTCAGGACAAGCTTTCGGGGGATGTCCCCTTCTTCAAGGTCCAAGCAGTACTGATTCACAATTTTTTTTTAGCAGAATGTTAAAACAAAACAAGAGGAAATACTGAGGAAATAATTGTTATTTCTGTTGGTGTTGCCATTATGGAGTTCTCCTTCCCTTGCTTCATGTCTAGTGATGCTGTTTCAGAAAGACCAGAAGTTAGGGTAGACCTCTCCCTGGCAGGCCCGGACTGGGACAAAAAACAGGCCCAGGCATTTTAGACTGAGCAGCCCAGGGGGGGGGGGGGGCATCCTCATTCGCGGGGGCTGTTGGTAACAGGATTTGGGGTTCCAGGAGGTGTGGATTCAGTTACAGTAACTTTTTTAGTTTAATGTGACAGATTGGGGCCAAAGCCAGATATAATGGAGTACCCACAAAGACAGTTATTAAGAAAAACTCCTTTATAACTGGCTCTGTAATGTTTTATAACTGGCTCTGTGAGTAATATATTACAACTGGCTTTGTGAATACTGCAATGTATTTTGAGTATTACTTTAAGACCTCTTTCACACCGAGGCGTTTTTAGGTGCTTTTGAGCTAAAAATAGCGCCTGTAAAGCTCCTGAAAAATGTCTCACCTGCAGCCCCAGTTTGAGAGCCCGAGTGCTTTCACACTGGGGCGTTGTGCTTGCAGGACATTAGAAAAAGTCCTGCAAGCAGCATCTTTCAGGCGTTCTCCACTGAAAATCCATTGAAATCAATGGGCACTGCTGCTGAAGTGCCAGAAAAGTGCTTTGGCAGCTGCGCTTTAAACCCTTTATTTGGCCGCAAGCAGGGGGTTTAACGCCCCCCCCACCCCAGTGTGAAAGTAACCTTAGTAGTGTTTACAAAGCATGTTAAATATTTCATCCACATTCAACTTTTCTGGATAGAACGGTATTCCCTTCAGCCTTTTCCAGGCACACCACTACTGAGGGAGAGGAGACAGTGCCGTAGCGTAAGTTGTCAGCATCCGGAGCAAGGCAGGTAATTTGCGCCCCTTAATCCGTGGACTTACCTATTCTTATCTTGCACCCGGAGAACTCCGCCGTGCTCCTGCTGCCATGGAACCTGAAATGCCATCACGAGCAGCACACACCTCTAAATTTTGTGACCGGGGCCACAGCCAGTCTGCCCTCCCCCGCACACTATGCCACTGCCCAGACAGCAGGTGCACACTGATTAAAAAAGCCTGGCCATTAGCTGGCTGATTAGAAGATTGCAGTCACATAAGGAGGAAAAAAAATGCATAATTACCATTATCAAAAGGGTACTCTCTGTCCCTGGAGCATTAGATCCAAATCCCTTCACCAGCAGGAAAAGAAGTCGGCGGGAAGACAGGTGTGTGTACATCAGCCTCGCTGCATTCCCAGCTTTCATGTGCAGGAGACGGGTCTAAGATCCTGCAGGTGCGAATACAGAAGGTGGTGGTGTGGAAGGACTCAGCCACTCCGTCCCTCCTTCTCTGCTGGCATCCTGGTTGCCAGGTGACTAACGGCTGTGAGGCGCATGCGTGAATCGGGACCTTCGCCGTGGCCTAGGTTGTTATGGAGCGGCTTGGTGGGCGGGGAAATGGTAAGACTTTCCACTCCTCCTGTATATGCAGGACATCGCCGGCGGCCGGATCTGTATCCTGCCTATCCACCAGCGGCCACCCCCCCTCCGCAATCCGCCCATCCAACCGCAGCCATCCCCCACAATCCACCCATCCACCCGCGACCGTCCTCCGCAAATCACCCGCGGCCGTCCTCCGCAATCCACCCAAGGCCTTTCTCCGCAATCCACCCGCGGCCGTCCTCCGCAATCCACCCGCAGCTGTCCTCCACACCGCAATCCACCCGCGGCTGTCCCCTGCAATCCACCCGCGGCTGGCCCTGCAGTCTCCCTACGCGGCCCAGTGGCCGGGAAAATGCCCGGTGTGCCCTATGGCCAGTCCGGGCCTGCTCCCTGGATAGGTAAGTATCCAATGTCCATATATTAAAAGTAAGCAGCTGCAGTATTTGTAGCTGCTGACTTATTTTTATTTTTTTTGTGGGGGGCTGGACCACTTTTTTAACAAGAAGCATGGTGATAGAAAGAGAAAGCAACAAACATATGGGTTTAACACTGTGCTGCTTCTCCTTTTACTGTCCAATGTTCAATGATAAAGCAAAGTTCCACTGGTTTGTTAAAAGACAGCAGCAAAAAAAAGCATAGCTGCTGACCTTTAATAAACTGAAACGTACCTGCCCCACAGTCCAGCAATGCAGCCACCTGGAGGCTCGCTCCTCTCCTCCTCCTCTCCTCAGTGCCGTCATAGTAACTGTGGGTACCTGGCCGTGACAGCTTACGGCTTCATGGCTAAGGGCACACTGCGAATGCGTGAGTCGCGCTGCACTCTCCTATTGGCCAACCGATCTTCTAGGACCTGAGTTGTGTCCCAGAAGTTCGCTGGCAGGGAGGGGTCGTCTAGGGCAAGAGTAGGAGTCACCTAGGCAGCTGAAGAGAAGCAGGAAGTCTGACAGGAACATCCTCCCCCAAAAAAACAATGACATGCCAAATGTTGCATGTCAGGGGGCGAGGAGTGCTTAACCCCCCTGGCGGTATTCCCGAGTCTGACTCGGGCTTAGATTTTTGTGCTGCGATCAGTAACCCCAAGGCCGACTCGGGCTCGCCTTGCAGCATCCACAGGCAGGGTTTTCTTACCTTGTTCCTGGATCCAGCGATGCATCCACGCTGTGTGAGCGAGCAGGTGCTCGCTTGATTCACACAGTGCCCACGTGTGCCTACGTGTGCTGTCGATTTCCATTCCCTGCGACGTTACCACGCATGGGGGCGGAGAACGGCGCCATATTCAAAACACAGTACATACAGTACACTGTAATCTTATAGATTCCAGTACTGTATGTAAAAAATACACACCCCCTTTGTCCCTAGTGGTCTGTCCAGTGCCCTACATGTTCTTTTACATTATAAAAACATTTTTTTCTGCCTGCAAACTGTAGATTGTCCATAGCAACCAAAAGTGTCCCTTTATGTCAAAAATGGTTTTAGAGCAGCTAGAAAACAGCGATAATAAATTATAATCACTTGCAGAATTGAGCAATAAATTATAATCACTTGCAGATTTGAGCAATAGCGATTTGTGGGGAAATTCGTCATAAAAAAAAATAATAATGACAGCGACAATTCTGCTACTGAGCAAATTTCAGTGATTTTGAGTTGATTACATTATTGAATAATTTTTATTATAATTATACTATTATTTTTTATAATTATTTATAATTATTTATTATATTATAATTTATAATTTTGTTTTAAAAAAAATGTCATACCCGGGATGCCTATTAGACTCTTGTTTGGTCAAATTTAAGTGAGTTATTCCTAAGAATTACGGGCCTACAATATAAAACAGCAAATTTTCTTGCAAATAATGGTACCGCTTTCAGCACCTAAAATCTGAAAGAATCATACTGCCAGGGAGGTTAAAGGGTCACTAAAATATTATTTAATTTAGCTAAATAGCTTCCTTTACCTTACTGCAATCCTGGTTTCTTGTCCTCATTGTTCGTTTTAGCTTTGAAGTTGCTGTAATCCTTCTCTGATCTCCACACTTACTGCTTGTCTGTTTCCTTATGAAAAAAGTAATGGGAGCTTCTCTCTGTGGTCTCTGATCAAGGGGGTGTGATTACTATGGGCCAGAATCAGATACACTTAAGATTGCGCTGCGTAATCGAAATATTCTACGCTGCCGTATTTTACCAGGCTCTACACCGAATTCTGGTAGATTTTTGCCCGTACGCTACGGCGGCGTAGTCTATTTCTCGCCACGTAATCGAAATACGCGATTGGGGGGCGTGAAGCATTTAAATTAAGCGCGTCCCCGCGGCGATCGAACTGCGCATGCTCCGTTCAGAAATTTCCCGCCATGCATTGCGCGAAATCACGTCGTTACGTCATTCGTTGTTTGAGTAGCGTCGTTTACGAACATTCCTATTCCCGGACGACTTACGTAAAAAATAATAAAAGACGTCGGAAAACGTAGAAATTCGATGCGGGAACGACGGCCATACTTAACATGGGCTGTCTAATATTAGAGCAGCAAAAAGCTGGTATAGCAAAAAAAAGATGACTAAAGGTGCCGTAAGAGATTGCGAATGAAGATCGTAGTTTCGGGGATCGCCGGCAAAAGCTCATTAGCATACCCCGACGCGGAAAACGACGGGAAGTCCACCCAGTGCCCGCAATTTTATTGCAGCGTAGATCCGAAGGCGTACGAACACGTAATCCAGTCGAATTGAAGCCCACAGCCGTCTATTCATGGCTTGAGGTTTCCGACTAGCTAGAAAACGCGCGTAATTTGAAATTACTCCAGTCTAACACCAGTTAGACAGGAGTAAGGGCTCTGTGAATCTGGCCCTATGTGTCTAAACCCCCTCAGAACCAATCAGTTTCATTTTAAAAACAAACACTGCCCTGTATTGGCTCTGTGTCTCTGTACTTCACAGAAGCATGAAACTAGATTAAAATTGAAACTGAAACAGCAGGCACATTATATGATTGAGTTTTATCTATTTTTTACATTTTTTAAAAGGAATCAGTTAACTATTATGTCTCTATACCCTGTAAACAGTCAGTTCAGCAAAAAAAATGTTTTTCCTTTACAACTCCTTTAACCGCTTAACGCCCGCCGCATGTATATGTACGTCCACAGAATGGCACATACAGGCAGATGGGCGTACATGTACGTCCCTGCCTTCTTGCGGGTCAGGGGTCCGATCGGGACCTCTCCGCTACATGCGGCGGGTGTCTTACCTCCGGGAGTGATCCGTGATAAGGGGGCGGCTGTTCATTTTTGTCCGCCCCCTCGTGATCACTCCCAGCCAATCCGGCATCCCCCCGCCCTACACTTCCTCTGCCTGTGTAATGTCAGCTCTCCTCTCAGCGGTATTTTCAATCCTACGAGAGGAGAGAAGACATCACATAGTAAGTCGCACCAACACTACACTGACACCAGTACACATAGGCACACTTAACCCCTTCCGATCACCCCCCCCCAGCCCCCTGTCACAGTGTCACTTATTGCAGTGATCATATATTTACTGATCACTACATTTAGTGTCAGTGTGACAGTTAGTGTGACAGGCAGTTAGTGTTAGGTCCAGGGTAGCCTCGTACCCACCCTAATAAAGTTGTAACCCCTTGATCACCGCCCTAGTTAACCCTTTCACCCCCTATTGCCAGTGTCACTAAGTGATCGGTTTTCTGATTGCTGTATTAGTGTCACTGTTGCCGCTAGGTTTTTTATATTGCGATTTTTTTTTACTAAAGACATGTGGCTGAATACATTTTGGCCTAAATGTTTGACTAAAATTTAGTTTATTCGATTTTTCTAATAACAAAAAGTAAAAAATATTGCTTTTTTTTAAAAAAAGTCGCTCTATTTTTGTTTATAACGCAAAAAATAAAAATCGCAGAGGCAATCAAATGCCATCAAAAGAAAGCTCTATTTGTGGGAATAAAAGGATCCAAATTTTGTTTGGGAGCCACGCCGCACGACCGCGCAATTGTCTGTTAAAGCGACGCAGTGCCGAATTGTAAAAACGCCTTTGGGCATTTAGCAGCATATTGGTCCGGGGGTTAAGTGGTTAAAGCGGAAGTTCCACTTTTGGGTGGAACTAAGCTTTAAGTGATGCTGGCCATCATACTGGGGACATCTAGTGGCAAAAATGTAAGACGCACCCAATTTTAAAGGAGGAAAATCTAGAAAAAAAAAGATTCTGAACCAAATACTGTAGTAAAATATTTTATGTCCACCATTGCCCCCCACTCGTCATCACCATCACACCACCCCCACATTAGTAATAGCCAGTAACATTGCCCCCACTTTAGTAATAGCCAGTAACATTGCCCCCACATTAGTAATAGCCAGTAACATTGCCCCCATATTAGTAATAGCCAGTAACATTGCCCCCACATAGTAATAATAGCCAGTAACATTGCCTAGCCTAGTTTAGCATTGGCCCTGCCCCCTAATAGCCAGTCCAACAAACCTCCAACTCACTGTCGTTGCAGATGCGGCGCACGCTCTGTTGGAATAGAAGATCCACGAGCAGAGGGGTGATGACGCCGCTGACATCAGCGCGCATTCTGATCGCATTCTGTTCGGATCACCGCAAAAATGTGTATTCGGCGTATAAGACGCACCTACTCCCCCCCCCCCCCAGTTATGGGGAAAAAAAATTGCATCTTATACGGCGAAAAATACGGTACCACAACAAAAGCTGGTTTTGTTTTTTAATTTTTTTTATCTTTTAATGGGTTATTGATTTTGTCTTGTTATTTTTGACTGAGGTTGTTTACATGTATAGCATTTTCTAGTCAGGTGATATTTAATGAAACTAGCGCATGTGTTTCAGTGACGTGGAACCTCATTGCAAACTGCTTTTTCATTTGGCAGAATATAAATCGAAATGCCAGTATTGTTATATAACTTCCATTATGTCATTCTGATATCAATATGCATTAAACATTTTTTTTTTATATATTTACAGAGTTCTCTCCCTAACACTCTTATGAGACTCCAGGAAATGTTGTGCTTGTTTTCGGAAGCTAAGGTAAGGTTTTTTTTTTTTTTTTTCTGTTACGGCACACTGACCATTAGGAAATGTAATTTCCAATTACACTGCATATTGAATAATAAAACTAATAATAATAATAATAATAATAATAATAATAGTTATCAGTATCATTAGGATTAAGGAAGCATATAAACTGTTCAAGTTATCTTAAACCTGATCTTCAATGAGGAGCTTAGAACTAGTGAAAGGCATATACTGTATTATCTTTTTAATGTGCTCATCCTGGATAAGTGTATGTCAGGGACTGACTGCTGGACTACAGAACTCTTTTTCCCCCTCTATATGTGTATATTGATTTATTTTCCAGTGAATCTTTCCTGCTTTGCCGGGCCACACACAGGGGTTGATTTACTAAAACCTGAAAGTGCAAAGTCTGTTGCAGATGTGCATGGTAGCCAATCAGCTTCTAATGCTAGCTTGTTCACCTAAGCTTTTCCTAAACTTCAAAAGGGAACCTTAAATGATGGAGTTAATAACTCAAACACATTGCAAAAAAAAAAAGCATCTACAATGTAACCCCTCACTTTACTTTATTTTATTATAGACAATTATATCTTGAAAGCAAAGTTTTGCAGTTGTGCTAATAAACTAAAAGCTGCAATAAGAATAATACTAGGATACTACAAATATTTTGTATTTTCCTTTATATATGAAAACCTACAAAATATATTTATTTTATTTGGCTATTAAAATGAAACTGCCATTTGTCAAAATAATGATGATTTTAGGGATATAACAATTATTTTGGGAAGTAAATCAGATGCATTTGTATGCACTTGCCTTAGCATTCTTGGTCAGGTATAAAAATACACCAATGAATGTCGTAATTTATTAAAAATGACTAAAGGTAACTAGTGTAAATATCTGAACGTTACTTAAGTAATCCGCCTGGGGGATTGGGAGAGACAGTCCAGGAGGCCAATGATCGCCTTACATAAATATGTGCTGATAAGGGTTATTCTGACAGAAGGCAAGAGCCCAGATATACTCCATCAGACTGTTATGTCCAATCACAAGCCGGGGGAAGGAAGGTGACAATGTTGCTTAAAGGCAGTAGAGAAAAGTAAAGTTACTAGGCTGGCTTTGCTGTAGCAGGGCTGTGTAAACCACAGAACTGGGGGGACAAAATTCCAAATGCAGATAGAGTTAAGGCCCATACACACGGTAGGACATCCAACAAAATTTCCCTTGGATTTTTGTCCTAATTGATTTGTCCGATCACACCCATAGCATACACACGCTCTGACTTTTCTGCAAACTTTTCTAAAACTTTCCCATCATCACGTGGTTGTTCTGCTCTTTTCTGCTCTTTACTGCCACCCTTTGGTTAACTTCTGCTATTGTTGGTTGATTTTAACATTGGTTCTGAGCATGCGCATTTGTAATTTGTCCAAAAGTCCGATGGTTTGCTGTACACACGATCGGACTTTGCACCATCGGACTTTTGTTGCCTGAAAGTTGGTCCGTTCGCAGACCCAACTTTTTGTCCGATGAAAGCCAAAAAAGTTGGTCCGATGGAACGTACACACGGTCGGACAAATGCGAAAAGTGTCGGATTTTGATGTTGGTTGGGCAAAAGTCCGACCGTGTGTACGGGGCTTAAGACAGCTACAATGTGGGCTTGTTTTACTAAAGACAAATAGGCTGCTTACTTTTCAAAGGAATTTTAGCTTACTGAATGGGGTGAGACTATGCTGACTTCCATCATCCAATAATATGCAGTCAAAAAGACAGTTTAAAGTAGAGCAGAGAGAAGAGATACCACTGACCTGGTGAGCGTAATTATAAATATATATATATATCTATATAGATATCTAGATATAGATAGATATAAATATATAAATCACAAGAGGCGTAATATTACATTTGTCTTTGCTCAATGCTGTGCATTGTTTTAATAACATTTGTTTGCTCTAAAAATGATTATGTAAGAATTGTCATTCTGTAACAGAAAACGGACAATGCAGAGTTATATCGCGAGTTCCTCACTGCACTCCACCAACTTCTGGTAAGATGCTTCTGTTATTTCCTCCCTTAAAACTTTTTAAATTTCATTTTTTTAAGATAACTGTGCTGGGAAAAAAGTATTATCAGAAGAAAGGCAGCAATGGCATTTTATATATTTCACTCAGATAGTTTCCTTTTAAAGCAATATAGCCAGGGCTGTTCAGGCTACTTAAGGCCTTGTACACAAAATAGGATAGCCAGAGGACAACGGTCTGATGGACCATTTTCATCGGTCAATACCGATCGTGTGTGGGCCCCATGGGTTATTTAACCTTCGGTTAAAAAAAAGCCAACTTGCTTTAAATTTTAACTGATGGACACCTAACGATAGGTCAAAACCGATCGTTAGTAGGCACGACCATCGGTTAAAAATCCACGCATGCTCAGAATCAAGTTGATGCATGCTTATAAGCGTTGAACTTCATTTTTTTCAGCACGTCGTTGTGTTTTACGTCACTGCGTTCTAACACAATCGTTTTTTTAACCGATGGTGTGTAGGCACATCAGACCATCAGTCAGCTTCATCGGTTAACCGATGACAACGGTCCATCAGACCGTTCTCATGGGATGGACTGATTGTGTGTGCAAGACTTAACACTTATCACCAGAATATATAAAAAACTTTTTTTTTTTCACAAAAAAATCGACTAAAGTTATTATTAGCGGACACAAACACAACATAACATACACAATTCATGCAAAGCGATAAGACTGTACAGGCATACCCCGCTTAAGGTACACTCACTTTACATACACTCGCGAGTAAGTACATGCCCGCAAGTGTATGTAAAGTACCTTACAAGTACTGTACAGACATTTTGCAGCCGCAGTAGAAGGAGCTGAAGCTCCGAGAGCGTAGCCCGTCCTGTTACAGTGTGCCCCTGAGATCTCAACTACAGCTCCTGACACCCCCACTACAGCCACTGACCCCCCACTACACCCTAGAAGTGAAAAAATGTATTGTTTCACTTTAAGTACATTTTCGTTTTACATACATGCTCTGGTCCCATTGTGTACTTAAAAGTGGGGGTATGCCTGTACTGAGTTAATAAATAAAGCTCTATGTGAATGAGATCTTGGGGCTCATTCACATGGGCACTGTGACCTGTACAGTTTGAACTTGTAGTTTGTTTATGTAGCTGGAGCTGCCTGGAGCTTTGTGTAAGCCTAGGTTATGCTCTGGGCCTTACAGCAGCTGTATAAACACAGCCACAGAATATAATTTGACAGGTGTGTGGGTGCAAGTGTACGACCCTGAACACAGACAGTGTGCATTCAGGACCATTCAGTTATGCCTGCACTTACAGTTGCTGTGTCTCCATAGAGCAATAGGTGACGCCAGTCACATGGACTGACTCCTCATTCACATGGCCAGAGCACCTGTGTGAGGGAGAGGAGGAGAAGCTGGCTACGCTGCAGGGGGAGTCACAGGAATCAGTTTTAGCAATAAAGCAATAAAGCCAGTCCTTCTGTTTGTCAGGTGCCTGGGCCCCATGTTGAACTGATGAGGTCAGGGCCCTGTACTGGAGAGCTGGCTGTACTGTCTTATCAGCATCCCTAAATATAGCTTGGTATCTGCTAACGGAATAATTACATCAACAGGTTAAAATGTCATTTAAATAAATCATCAGTAGGGTTAGGGTGTAAGAAGGTAAAGAAAGTTGAAACCAGGAACAATAAATAAAATCTCATCTGCTGCCTTCCCACTATAGATAATTAAATAATGAATAACTGTTTGATACACGGCATTATCCATGAGAATTTCTCACAATTACTCATTTTAATTCCTGATTGTTGCAGCAGAATGGTTGTAAACTCCCATGGATTAATTGTACCTATATGTAAACCTATAATAAGGCAGACCTCTAGGTACTGTAAATATCTCCTAAACATGCACCATTTAGGAGATATTTACTGTATATTCAACCGATGATGTCATTGGCGCATTCACTCTTTGAAGGAACCGCCACCCATGCCGTTTCTTCAGAGCCCTGTGCCATGATCGGCAGCTCCCACGCACATGCTCGGGAGTGACATTACGTGGCTCTGGCTACTCACACAGCCGGAGTCCATGGACCCAGAAGAAAGATGGTTGAATATGGATGCAGCCTCCAGCGGTAACAACGCATCGGTGGAGGGCTTCTTTTGCAGGTAAGTTTGACATTATGCCTTTACTTTGCAGGTCAGAAAAAATAAATAAATAACTCTGCAATTTACTTCCTCTTTAATATGGTATTTTATCATATCTTAACAGAAAGATGCCGGATGTACTGTGGATCAGCTTGTGAACTTAGAAGACGTCTTGGTAAAACAGATTTTGTTGGAGATGATCATTTCATTTCACAATACACTTGACTGTTGTATGTTATTTCTTAAGCTGCCAATACAACAATTGGTTCTCCTAATCACCCTCCCCCTCTGCATACACTTCTTTTGTTTATTCACCATCTGCTTGGTTCAGCCGCAAAAAAATTAAATAAGTTCCAAACTTTTTTAACAGGCCCTCACAGAGGGATAAGGACTCTCCCCACCCCTCATGTGACTTGGCTAGGCCAATCACAGAGAGAAAATCACATGCTTCTCTACAAACAGGCCTATAGGGTATATATATATATATATATATATATATATATATATATATATATATATATATATACTGTATATTTGCTTATGGTGTGCTAAAGAGAGCAGTAGGAAGCTGAGGAAAGGAAAGTCTTTACTGCTGGGGAGGAGGCATCAGCATAAGCATGTTATTTCAACCCCTACAAAAGTTCAAAACATGAAGCTGCTATAAAAAGGCAGAGCAGAAAGTACTGAACAAATACTTATGTGCATATTTTAGATGTTAGCCAGCCATGCATACACAACCTCAAATATGTTTTTAAACAATTGATCATTGTGTAAAAATTAACATTAAACAGTAAACATTTGTAGTTCTACAGGACAGTGCAGAAAACACTTGAGGAGTGGCTTAATGTGAGAGACAATATGGTGATAATTTTGTCCTCCAAGTATTCTAACTTTAATGGGACATGTCAAGAGGGTCAAATGGCCCCCAATCTCATTATAAACCATCAGACTGGACAAACAATCTCTTATGTTTGTTGGCACCTCTAATTTCAATACTATTAACTTCCCATCATAAAATGATTAGACACACTGCACATGCAATGAAATATACTAACATTTATATCTTTGGTAGGAAAACGTTGGTGACCAACTTGGAAAAGTGTGTCAAAAAATTGTTGAACAAGTTCTAGGCTGTGTGGTAAGTTGCAAGTAACAAAATTATTTTAATGCCAAGTAAAACTGCTCAACAGAATGAAGCAATTGCTACAGTTTATTGAAAAACATTCCTTAATTTTTTTCATTAAACATTGAATTGAATTTTGTATTGAACCAAATACCCCAACAGAGTTATATGGTCCCCATGTTACTTCACCATAAATTTAGCCTATAGTGTCAATCCATGGTGATGATGCAGCCTACACTCCTAAGAAAGAATCCATTAAGTGGGTCCCCAGAACATTTACAGTGTGGTGGTCCTCACCTGTATTTTTTTATGAACTCTGTAGGTAGGCTCAGCTTTCTTTGGGGGAAATCCCCAATAAACCATTTCAATTTGCAATCAGTAAGAATTGCAAAAGTGTAAAACCTTTTAGTAATATTTAATCAAGGGCATCTATTTCTTTAATAGGTAGGTGATACATAAAGGGCCATTTTGAAAACTTAAGATTTTTAATAACACTTGCATTATAGAGCAAAGCAATTGGATGGCCATACCTCAAAGAAGAACACTGTGCACTGGCATAGTGTAAGGATTTGTGTGAAAATGTATCTCTAGGCACTCAAATGGTTGGCTTATCTGGTTTAAGGAGAAATTTGGGATGACTGCAGCTCGTAGGCTGTAGCGTTCGATCTATTCTCTGCAAAAAGGTGGTAAACATGATGCTTCATGTTCACTCCTGTCAGTGGCTTCTTCATATCCAGTAAGTAGCTAGGGATCCATTCCTCCTCTTAACAGTAGTATCATGGGCCAATAGGTAGGGATGTACCAGGTATTATTTCAGATAGTAAAAAAAAAATATATAAAGACAGACCTTTGACATATCTTCTCCCCATAAAATATACATTGCCCTTATGGTTAATACAAGGCCTTCAGGCACTTATTAATTTAGTTTGGTTTTACTTCATTATCCCACCCTTTCTTAATGTCGGTTTGATTACATACTTGTTGTAGGTATTTGAAAATGACCAACTACTGTTTCTTGACTATTATTTTTATATTCTCTATTAAAGGGGTTGTAAAGATTTTTTTTTTCTCCTAAATAGCTTCCTTTACCTTAGTGCAGTCCTCCTTCACTTACCTCATCCTTCCATTTTGCTTTTAAATGTCTTTATTTCTTCTGAGAAATGCTCACTTCCTGTTCTTCTGTCTGTAACTCAACACCGAAATGCGAGGCTTTCTTCCTGGTGTGGAGAAAGCCTCTTGAGAGGATGCCCACTAACACACATCTCCTTTCTCTATCTGCAAAGTAGAGTGTCCTGACTTGCCTGCCCACCCCCTCCCCCCTCAAGAGGCTTTCTCCACACCAGGGAAAAAGCCTCACATTACGGTGGTGAATTACAGACAGAAGAAATGGAAGTGAACAAGATAAAGGAAGCTATTTAGGGGAAAAAAATCCTTTACAACCCCTTTAATGTTTGCAAATTTTTGGCTTAGGCCCTGTACACACGAGGAGACGTATCCGATGAAAACGGTCCGTGGACCGTTTTCATCGGACATGTCTCATGGGATGTTTTGGTCTGATGTGTGTACACACCATCAGACCAAAATCCACGCGGACAGAGAACGTAGGACGTAGAAGTCACCAACGTCCTCTAACCAGGAAGTTCAATGCTTCCACGCATGCGTCAAATCAATTTGACGCATGCGCAAGGTTTGGGTCCGCTGGTTAGGCGTACTAACCAGCGGACATGTCCGATGGACAGGTCTCCAGCGGACAAGTTTCTAAGCATGCTTAGAAACTTTTGTCCGCTGGAAACCTGTCCGCTAGCCCGTACACACGATCGGACATGTCCGCAGAAACTGGTCTGCGGACCAGTTTCAGCGGACATGTCTCCTCGTGTGTACGCGGCCTTACTGTTATGATGTCTGTACAAAACTAAATGACTCAATGAAACGTTAAAATGAAAAAAAAAAGGTCAGTTTCTTGGGATTTTTCCTTTTCTTAGCCTAGCTCACTGGGTTTCAACCTGTTGATAGCACTTCCATAGCAGTAATTTATGCTGTAACATGTGCTATGTTCTTGTAACATTATTACATCATTACATGTAATCAAATATAATACTAGATTAAAGCAGTCTTACAATCTAACAGACCTTGTGATAAACTAATAATACAACACACAATATTATACGAAATAGACTTTTGTCTAGAATCTATTGCTCATCACCTCAACTTTGTAATGGAGAAAATGTGCAATATACATAGAATTATCCATGTACAGTATATAGTATAGAGTAAATGGCTAGGTTTAATTGAGTATGGGTAATTAACAGACATCTTGTGTTTTGACTATATATACTGTATATGAATATTGCATTTCATGTCTTTTCTGAAGGTAACCCTGGGCCAGATTCAGAGAGCCGTAACTCTTGTCTAACTGGTGTTAGACTGGAGTACTTTCAAATTACGCACGTTTTTTAGCTAGTCTGAAACCTCAAACCATGAATAGACGGCTGCATGCTTCAATTCGACTGGATTACGTGTTTGTACGCCTTCGGATCTACGCTGCAATAAAATTGCGGCCACTGAATGGACTTCCCGTCATTTTCCGCGCCGGGGTATGCTAATGAGCTTTTGCCGGCGATCCCCGAAAGTACGATCTTCAATCGCAATCTCTTACGGCATCTTTAGTCATCTTTTTTCTGCGTAAAGTTATACCAGCTTTTTGCTGCTCTAATATTAGACAGCTCATGTTAAGTATGGCCGTCGTTCCCGCGTCGAATTTCAACGTTATCCGACGTCTTTTTTTATTTTTGACGTAAAACGTCCGGGAATAGGAATGTCCGTAAACGACGCTACTCAAACAACGAATGACGTATCAATGTGATTTCGCGCAATGCACGGCGGGAAATTTCTGAACGGAGCATGCGCAGTTCGATCGCTGCGGGCACGCGCCTAATTTAAATGCTTCACGCCCCCTATTCGCGTATTTCGATTATGAGGCGAGAAATAGACTACGCCGCCGTATCGTATTGGCAAAAATCTACCAGAATTCCATGTAGAGCCTGGTAAAATACGGCAGCGTAGAGTATTTTGAATACGCTGCGCAAATTTACGTGTACCTGAATCAAACCCCAAATGTTTAGTATGGCAAATTCTTTCAATTTGTTCGGGTAATCTGTACTTATATTGTGACAAACTAATGTGTTTTATTATTTTAATGCCGATTCTTATGAATTGTATAGGAGGACCTTGGATTATCCAAAACTCTGTTTGATGTCCTATGCAAACTGGCAGTAAGATACATTTTATTATACAATCCAAATGATTTTGCATGTACTTTGTGAATAAACCAGTGGATTAATAGAGTGTTATGTTTTGTCATGTTATAGAAAATGTTATTTAATCATATATTTTAGGCTCCACATCTTGTCTTTTGGGGGGGGCGATAATCGTGGTAAAAATGCGCAAATAGAATCGCCGGACACCCATTGCTCAAAAGAAGCTCATGTACTTCTTTTGGGTGACAGGCATCCCGCAAATCTGTTTACATGATTTTACCGGGATTGTCGCCCGATGAATCATGGGAAGATCACACAGCATTTAGGGTGCTATTGAAATTGACGGGCAAAACGCACCGGGAACGCACGGGCATACCACGATTTGCTGGTGATGCGAATAGCGGCAATTCAGAACATGGAGATGTGAATGGAGACTTATAATAAAAGACTGTACTTACCAGGAAAAAAAAAACACTTGCTAGAAGTTTTATTTAGAAAACAAACTTGTATCAATAATAATAAAGAAAAAAACATATACTGATATTTTTTAAAAGGTGTCATGTAAATCAAGGGATAATATTGTTTACTAACCACTTGAATAACAGTCCATATTACCCCTTCATTGCCAGGCCACTTTTCAGTGATATGTTGACTGATTGTTCTGTTATGAAACGCCATACCCAAATGAATCATTGATATATATTTGTAGACAGAGTTTTCTTTTGGTGTTTTTTTTTTACTATATATAAAAAAAGACTAAAAAAGACATAGAAAAGTTAGAATAATGTCAATACTCCAAAATGTAACCCAAGGTGATCTCTCTGTTTTTCCCAAGTTTTTCAGAAATGAAAAAATGTGGTGGTATCGAGGTGATAATGGTGCACTAAATATAGCACATACAGGTCATGCATAGAGGAGGTGGTAAAGGGGTAATGTAGACATTGCATACAGTTGGATGATAGAGAAGAGGGGGTTCCTGTGCAGATGTGCAGGATAAGGGAGGCATAGGGTTGTATGTATGGGGGGGAGGGGGAAAAAGGGGTTAAAAAAAACATTACTTGCATCTGCTGCTGCCTTGATCTGTACAGTGATCAGGAATTAACGAGTGACTCATTCATTAGTTCTCCTTTCCCCATCCTCGGTTGTAAGAGGAATGTGCTGTGCCATTTATAAATGGTGCTGCAGAAATTAGCATCCAGCACTTAGCTGTTTAAAGACCTATGATAGTAAGGAAGCAGATAACTAAACAATAAAAATGATTTGATTTGCAAAGTACATGATTTCTTAGCTTACTGACTATTGTGAACGTGTTTTAACTTCAATCCATGGGCGCGCAAACATTTTTTTTTTTTTTTTTTTATTTATATGTTTTTAAGTACCTTTTTCACATGAGTACGTTTTCATACAAATACACTATAATAAGTGAATATTTACTTTGCAAAACAAAAAAAAATCTGCTCTTTTAGTTGAATAACCAAAGATTATATGCTCTTTTTCAACTTTGATTCTATTAGTCAAGTCATTGTAAAAATATATAATGAAACACTGGGTTTGACTGACCTAAGCAGAGGCAAAGTAAATCTTATGCCGCATACACACGATCATTTTTTGCGATGAAAAAAAACGTCGTTTTTTAAAACGTCATTTAAATTGATCGTGTGTGGGCAAAACGTTGTTTTTTGTCTTCAAAAAAACGACCCAAAAAAAATTCCAACATGCTTGAATTTTTTGTGTCGTTTTTCAAAACGTCGTTTTTTGTTTCACAAAAAGTCACCGTGTGTAGCAAAAACGTCGTTTAAAACGACGTTTTTCAACCCGCGCATGCCCAGAAGCTAGTTATGAAGCGAGCTTCAATGGAAAAGAGTGGTGAACGTAACCTCGCTTTTTGTGAAAAAAACGATGGTGTGTATGCAACATCGTCTTTGAAAAGTGACGTTTCAAAAACGTTGTTTTTTACTTCACAGAAAACGTCGTTTTTTTTCATCACAAAAAATGATCGTGTGTTCGCGGCATAAGTAATAAAAATGAAGCTGTATTTGCTTTGCATAATATATCATAAGAAAGATAGAAACTTTAAAAAAAACTTCCATCACACATGATCGCTATTCAAATTGAACACAGCATGACCTTTTTTACCAAAATTAGCTTTCTCTACTGACTCTAGTTGTTTTGAGTGTTGAATGATTTCACCTTTGCATGACTGTGCAATCCTGTTGTGTGCTTATAGAAATATATTTGCTTGTTGCTAAATCTTAATGTATAATAATTTTCCTCTAGGGTGGACTTCTCATGAAGCTGAGTGATGCCCTTGTAAGTTTTTTTTTTATACTGTGAGAAAAATGATTAGACTTAATATATATATATATATATATATATATATATATATATATATATATATATATATACTGTATATATATATATATATATATTTGTGGTAAATAGCAATAGGCACACAGGCTAGGGACACAGAAACCTGTGTATACTGTGACAACTTGGGGGCTGTAAAACTAAATGTTAGCGCTCACCAGTGAGTCCAGTTCATGCCCATTTTTATTTCAAACAGAAACAAAAGTTCACAGCAAACAAATAGCTTCACTTGCAGGGGGTTTCAGCTTTGTTACAAACATAACAATATTCAGCCTCCTGGCTCTCTTTGGCAGTCCTGCTACTTTGTCTCTTAGGCCTCGGGGCTCTGTCTGTCCTGTCCCAGACAGCACACATCTCTGTCTGCTCCCTTGCAATCACACACACGGACTCCTCAAGAAGGTGGAGCTCTGAACTATGATCAGGTCCATGAGTATAAGGGTTCCAAACAACTGCACACTCACCCCTTCACCTATATTTTCATATTTCTTGGGGTTCCTGCAGGTAACCATGTTATTCTTCAAATCAGTTGTGGTTTCCTTGTAAAGTCTAAATAAAGTAAAGTTCAATGTTTAATGTCACCAACTGGCCCAAGCAAACAATTTTTATAATCACAGAAGGATGTGGCCTCTGCCTCTGGGTGATCTGTAATGGGCTGTAGTAGCATTAACTACATACAATAATCAGTGCTGTGTTTCAGCAGCAGTAAGGGCAACTTCGCATCTCTTGCCAGATAAATACAGAGTAAGCCTTGTATTTAATGATAAAAATCCAAAGCCTCTCTTGAATGGTGAAGAAGCACTAAGCTTAAAGGGGTTGTATAGGTACAATTTGTTTTCCTAAATAGCTTCCTTTACCTTAGTGCATTCCTCCTTCACTTACCTTATCCTTTGATTTTGCTTCTAAATGTCCTTATTTCTTCTGAGAAATCCCCACTTCCTGTTCTTCTGTCTTTAACTCCACACAGTAATGCAAGGCTTTCTCCCTGGTGTGGAGTGTTGTGCTTGCCCCCTCCCTTGGACTATAGGGGGAGTCAGGACACCCACTAACACACAGCTCCTTTCTCTATCTGCAACATAAAGAGCGTCCTGACTCTCCTGTAGTCCAAGGGAGGGGGCGAGCACAACACTCCACACAAGGGAGAAAGCCTTGCATTACTGTGTGGAGTTACAGACAGAAGAACCGGAAGTGAGGATTTCTCAGAAGAAATAAGGACATTTAAAAGTAAAATCGAAGGATGAGGTAAGTGAAGGAGGACTGCACTAAGGTAAAGGAAGCTATTTAGGAAAAAAAATTGTACCTTTACAGCCCCTTCAATCTTAGTGCTTCTTCACTATTCAAGAGTATGTGTATTTGTATTTGTATCATTAAATACAAGGCTTTCTCTTTTCATCTTTAACTCTATTTAGGCCTCATGCACACAAGGCTTAACAAATACCTCATTTACTTGTGTTTGAAATTTGTTTTTTATCCTGTAAAAGTACCTCTATGTTAGCCTATGTGTCCAGGCACACATAGGCATTTACTGGTGTATCAGAAGAGGAGAGTTTATAGGCTGAAAAAAAAAGAGGGGAGCTTTTGGGCAGAAAAAAAAAGTTTGATACCTGTAGACGCATCTTAACATGCCTAAATGCTAGGATCATTCACTTCAGTGACCAGAAAAAAAAATATTCTGGCCAATGGAATCTATAAACATATTTTTAATCTGCTTTATGCCAGGAGAAAAAAGGTATTCAGAGGAGAAATTGAAATGCCCAGTGTACATTAGCACTTTTATTTGGTAGAATGCTGGAAGTCATGCATACTGCTGCTGGAACACAGTGCCTCTTTACTGTATGTAGTTAATGCTAGTATAGTTCATTACACCAATGGTTCTCCACCCTGTCCTAAAGTACCCCCAACAGGCCATGTTTTGGGAATTTATCTTAAATAAAATAGCTGTGCAAAATACCAAACCATTGACTCTGATTTAAAGAACCTGTGCAAGATGAAGGAAAATCTGCAAACATGGCCTTGTTGGGGGTACTTGAGGACAGGGGTGAGAACCACTGCATTACACTACACATTATTCTGTAATGGCCCAAACAAACAATTTAAAGTGACATTAAACACAGAATGGAACTTTAACTCCCATCCCCAGTCTGTGCATGGGTCCTTGAGGTTTCCCATGTCCATTTTAAGCCCCAACACCTTTCATTCAACTGTCAAATGCCATAGCTGGCTGAAGTGCTAGCATTTGCCAATGAATAATAGGGGGCAGTGTAATTCCCCAAGAGGAAAGAGGATTTGACTTGTATTTGGCAGACATTAAGGTTATTGTCTGAGCTTTGATCTAGTGATCTACAGGGACACATGGATAAATCTGAAGACCAGCATAGATATTTGCAGACATCACATTAGTTGCTACCTCAGTCCAGAGTAAAATGTGGTTGAGCTGTATTTCAAAGGCATAGATGGAACACTCAACCAGGGCTTGCTTGCTGGACTTCCAAGATCTGCCGTGCCCCATTCCTCTGTATCCTCTCCAAATGTATACACTGATTTCACTCCCAGTATTGATGCCTTTACACCCAAAGTCCTACACAAACAAGGGTCTTTGGAGATGCATTTCTAGAGGTATGCTTATGTTAGTAGGCACTGAACTCCGAGCACCTCTCTCTGCATTCATTTTACATGCATGATGATGATGTCACAGGGAGTGTTAAAAGCTGTTCTCACAACAGGAATAAAGTAAACAAATAATGCTGGGAAATGAAGGGGAGAGGGAGGACTTGAGTAAATTTAGGTAATGTCTGAACATGCACTTTTACATTCATGATGTTCAATTCTGTATAAATACAAAGGTGTGTAGCCATATTTGCTCAATACATTTGTAGGCTGTGCCTCCTGCTTAGCAACATAGCACAAATAAAGCTCACACTGACCAGAAGCAATGCATTGACTAGGCATTACAGTTTGATAAAGCTTATTATTTTAACAAATAAACTAGATCTTTTAATATTAGGATTAAAACCAATGTTACCTATATGTATCTATAAGTATTCATTTATAGAATCACAGAAAATATCTCTAACCCTAATAATGTTTTAATTTCATAATTAGATAAAGTTAGAACATATTACACAGTAGAAATGTGTGTTGGATAGAAAATGTCTTTCTACCTAATGTATTAATTTAGTTTTGTATTTATGCTAGTGGGTTGAATAAATGTTCATAGCTTTGCTTATCTGCATTGGCCATTGTAAGTGGGCCCACTTTTCTGCTGGGCTCTTTATTTATTTTACAAAATGTATAAGGTAGCAGGGTTATTGTGCTTCATTTTGTGCAAAATCAGGCTTATGGAAGAAAGTTTGGCAGACTGGCTTGGGAAATTTGTTGCTGTGTAACCAATTCAGTCTACTACCTGTATTGTCTACTCATGATTTAAATATCAATTGAGATTAGTTATTAGTTAATTAATGATGCTTATGTTATAATTAAACACATTTAAAATGGATTCTAACTAAACACTACTGCCTCCTCTTTAGAAAGGACTGGATCTGAAAATTGTCACAGGCTTAACAAGTCAGATTAGTGTTGTGGGCAAAGGCACAATTCTTGGCATTCTTTAAGGAAACAAATTCAATTTGTAAGTTCCAACATTTTCTCTTAAATATTATATCACTAAACAATATGTATCATGTTAAGAATATGTTTATATTTTAGTTTGATTAATGAAGATTATTAAAATTTACATTAGTAGATCTTTATTTAAATAAGTATTTATTTTTTGCTACTACTATATGCAAGTCATGCATAGTAATAATAATAGTAATAATATAATGAAATAGTTTACAGACACATTATCCAAATGGGTGTATTACTGACACTTGTTTGACCTTAGGAAGCTGTTTGGATGTGTTGTGAAACAGCTTCAACCTTTCTAAACTAGTCCAGTTTATTGTGACCACCACTAACTATAACTGATATTTTTATATTTTTTAAAGAGGAGTTCCACCCAAAAAAACTACCTTTGCTTAATCCACTCCTCACCCCCATACATGCCACATTTGGCATGTAATTTTTTTGGGGGGGGGAGTGGGGGCTTCAGTAGGAGTGGGACTTCCTGTCCCACTTCCTGCTTCCGCCGAGGGGCTGGTTAGGCGATTAAGCCTTAATCGCCTACACCAGCCCCTCCCTGTAGGCGATCACATGGGACACTGACAGGTCCCATGCGATCGCCTCTCCAATCAGCGGCGAGCCGCGCCGCGCGCGCATGCGCAGTACGGCTCGCGCATGCGCAGTGGGTGCCCGGCCGTGAAGCCGAAGGCTGTCACGGCTGGGTGCCCACAGTCAGGATGGAGACGCCGGCCGGGGAGGGGGGGAGAGGAGCGGAGCCCTGGTCGGCGCGTCGCTGGAACGCAGGAGCAGGTAAGTGAGTGTTTATTAAAAGCCAGCAGCTACACTTTTTGTAGCTGCTGACTTTTAATAAACACAATTTAGGGCTGGAACACCCCTTTAACTTGACTTTGAAACATATATAATTGTAACACATGAAAAAAAAAAAACAGAAATGTGAATTTTTTAATGAACAACATAGATACGTTTATAGAAAATATTTTTTTACTTTATTTTTTTTTCCTTTCAGGGATGTCCAACATTGAAGGTTGTTTAAAAAAAACACAAGACTTATTGGTAGTGGTCTTTCTTTTGCTGCATGCTGGCATATATCTATTATTCTCTAACTATTGACATTTGATTATGTAATTAGTTCACTTTCTATCTAATAAAAGACATGCTCATTAAAACTTATTTATTTTGTATTTATTTTCTTTAAATAGACAATTTTTTAAGGTAGAAAATGATAAAAAATAATAGGGAGATATATTACAGAAAAAGGAGTTGTTGCAAATTGTACACAAACAAAGGCAAAGGTGTAACTCTGGGCTGATAGTGAGTGGTACACAGGCCAGAGATAAAGAAAGGAAGATAAGCCTATGTCAACTAAGCAGATGTGTAACTTGGGTTTGACTAGGGATTAGGAAAGGATAAAAAACCCAGGTCAGTGAAACTTGAATGAACTTGTGGGCAAACTTACTCCACCCATGGGAGGACACAGATATAGCACTCATTAGTGCCACAAAGGCGGGCTAAGGTTGCTATTTAATGGAAGGTTGATGTTAGGCAGCACTCCAACTTGAAAGCAATGCTTCTCCATACAAAACATAATTAACTCCTTGTAATCTGTGGTCCAACTTCTGTACTCTTTACATTGCTCACTACGGACATCAGTTCCTCATCAGAATCTATCCACTATAAATAACAAGTTGATCAATACACTTCATAACTCCTCTTTTACTTTAGTTGTGCAGCATTTCTGAGTCAGTACCGCTGAGCCTTTACTGGACTCCACCAGCCCAGTAAACCAGTCACTTCACTCCCAGTGAATGAATGAATAAAATAATGACTTGTATAGCGCAACGCATGCGAACTGAATCGCCTGTGGGCGCTTTTTCCAGCCAGTGTCAGCTTGGCTGGTGTGGTAATTTTTACCCCGTAGGATCTTGACACGCTAGGGACACACAGTCATACACACATATATACATATATGTGACATTGGTTTGTATATATCATTTAAATACCAAGAAGCTCTACTCTTGTACAAAACCCATACCTTTTCTTCTTCCAAGTCCTTTCTCCAATTTCTGTGGCTTCCAGGCTGGGTCCTTAGGACACCCAGTGCTGTGATGTTGGGCCTATTAATGGGGTTTTGATCGCAAAGTAGCCTGAACACACAAGCTCCTTCACTTCTAGGGCCTCCCACCACTTTTGCCAAGTCACTGCCTCCCAACTAGCTGGCTGCTTATTCACACGATATTAGTACTGTAGTCATTAGCTATGGTAATATAGCCTCCTCCCAATAGCTTCACTGTATGTTAGACATTGGCACTGCATCTTCTATGACTTATCTTGTACCATTTTTAGTCCCTGTTCTTGTGATACACCATACGTGTATTGCACTCCTTTAAGATTGTCCTCAGGTAATTTGAGACCAGGTCATGTTAAATAACAATAAATGACCAGAACTGACTTCTGGAATTTGGATAGGTGGCATTTTTCCCAACTGTATCACTTTGTGCAGCACCTCCCCCGACCCTTGCGATCGTGGGCAGAGCTGACACCACTGGAGAAGGTATGCAAAACTGAAAACTCAAAGGGCACGGTTACTAAATTGTATGGGCTACTCACTAAACTAGGAGCACGGGCTGAGGCACCTTTTGTCGAGAAGTGGGAAAGGGAGTTGGAAACACCCAGAGGGGAAAATACTTATCAGAGGATTATGCTGCTGACCCATTCGTCAGCAATTGACATACGAACCGCTGAGACAAACTATAAATGTATTTCGGGCTGGTACATCACCCCGGATAAATCCAACCACTTTAAGGATGGGCAGACCGCAGATTGCTGGCGCGGATGCCCAGAAAGAGGTACAATGGCACATTTGTGGTGGACCTGCCCGAAAATTCAAAAATACTGGGATACCATATTGAGCCAAATAAGAGAGATCACGGGTAAGGAGATCAAGAAAGATCCTTGGGGCGTACTATTCCATTGTAACCAGGAAGGTATTAAAAGGTATAAACAATCCCTTCTCCCACATTTGCTGAATGCAGCGAAAAGACTTATACCAAAAAAGTGGCGCGAAAATGAAACTCCTTTGATCTGGGATTGGATAAATGCAGTTGAAGAAACTTACAAGATGGAAACGCTTAAGGAGAGTGTGTTAGAAACAAATAATGATTTTAAGGACAAATGGAAAAAATGGAAAGAGTACAAAAAATCTTGGAGCTATGCAGAGAGATTGAGGGTCTCCTAATCAACATACGCATGATAACATAATATAATTAAGTATAATGTAACAATCAAAAAAAAAAAATACATAATGTACATAAATATATCTAGGAACACCTCAGCAGTTAAAGTCCATTTATATAACATAACATTGATGTCAAACCTGTAAACAATATCTCAATAGGTCTAGAGTGGAGTGTCCTGGGAGCCACGGGGAGGGGGAGGGGGGGGTGGAGGGAAAAGTATATATAAGTATCTCATCTCCAGGTCTCTACCTATAAAGGGTAGGGAAGGATAGAAGTAAGCGCATTCTTGTGCTTTTTTGCTAGAAATGAGATATACATTGAAAATAAATTTATAGGAGGCGAGCGCGGGCTCTAGCGGGACAGTCATGTCAGCCTAGTGCTCCGCATCATGAGGAAAGAAAGCCGCGGATAACTCGCTTCCTAACCGGTCACAACTGGACATAAACCCGGTCATTAACTACAGGAAGGTGAGGGGAACATTTTATTGTACAATGGTGCTGGGTGGCTCAAAAAATAGAGCTAAAACGTCACTTGTCAGCGGCGCCCAGCTGACTAAAGGCTCAGTTAAGGCGCCAGTCACCTCAGAGCGGCTCCCCTCAGGTAAGGGGAAGAAACAAACAGCTAAAACAGCCAAACCCATGGCTTCTCTGACTAACCCCAGCTCTGACAGTGAGGATGAAGACACGGCTGCTATTTCACAAAATTCACCACAAGACAACACAGTTTCTGTGGGATTGATTAATCAATTTGAAAAAATGCTCCGCAAAGCATTAAAGCAGACATCTGACCAGATTACCTCAAATCTCACCAAGGAGATTAGGGAGTTGGGTACCCATACAGCAGCACTGGAAACTAAAGTGGAGGACATTGAAACCTACACCTATGAATGCCTAACAGAAATAGACTCCCTAAAAGAAGAGAACCTAATGCTACAGAGCAAATTAGAAGAATTCGAAAACTGTGCCAGGAGATCTAACTTAAGATTTAGGGGCATCCCAGAGTCTGTGGTGGACCTTCAGTCCACTATAATGGCCCTATGTCAGGAACTACTTCCAGGCATCGCAGTGGAACGTTTGGAGATGGACAGAATACATAGGGCACTCTCCCCTAAAAAGGTAGATGGCCCCCCCAGAGACATAATAGCAAAGTTCCATTTTTACAAAACCAAGGAGCAAATTTTGGCGACAGCAAGGGAGAAAGGGACCCTGTCTTTCCAAGGCTACAATTATCAAATCTTTGCAGACATATCACAACTAACCATTGCCAAGAGAAGAGCAATGAAACCTCTCTTGATCGAATTACAGCAGCGTAACATAAAATATCAATGGGGTTTCCCTTTCTCCCTCCGTTTCACGATTCAAGGGACCAAGATAGTCTGCAGAACACCCGACCAACTACACCAGGCCCTAGTAGACTTTAAAATCATTGATCAACCCTCCTCGGCTTCTACCTCACGCAGAAGATCAGCACCAACCTCTTCTAACAACCACTCCAATCAACAAGAACCGAATGGCGGACCCCACCAATCCACCAAGCGTGGCAGATTTGCACCACAGACCCAGGATCAAGAAGACACAATGGACTGAACTTTTCACACTGCCACTTAACTCTTCCTCTCAATTTAGGCTAAGTAAATGTCTTTCAACAGGTACTGTGTTGGTCCTATTCCCCTGTAGACAATCCCACCTCTTATTCCTTTTTTCTTTATATTAGGTCTTGACACCAGTATAAGCTAATATAACCACCTTCCTGATCATTCATTTGTTATAACCTCGGCAGAAATTAGTGCCTATGTCTTGCCCTTAGTATGACATGTTTACTCCTAGTTGTCCCATATCATATGCCATAGGCGATTGCCTATGATGATAACCTGGTATTGCCTCTCCTTTCCGCACGGTCCACTATAAACTCTTTCTCACAAATGTCCAAGTGCCCTATTGTCACTCTCGTATACTTCCGTCTAAACTGTTATTTGAGACCCGTATTTAAACCCCTGATCATATGTACCAATCCGTTGGCTATCACCTGGAGTGACCCTATGACCTTGACAACTGAAGGGGAAAACCACGTTGCCCACATCTTCCCCCCTGATTTACATACCCTGCAAGACGCTAAAAAAGGCCTTGCCAAATTCCGAGACTTTACATAAGCACAGGAATCCCTCTGCATTTAAAATACACTTTTATATTATTGAATGCGGCTTTCGGACTCGTGGAAAAAACACGCGTCTCAACCAGTCCACCTCAGATCCCCAAATTAATATGTGGGGATTTGGGAGGGACCCTCTACCCCCTGGTGAGGGATCTCTTCCCTCACCAGGGGCACACCCCGAATGCTTATTCAATGATTTGTTGTTCAAATATGCATTCATCTACAATGTATTCTTTCTTTCATTTGAGTTTACCTATCCTGGACCCTCATCTTTCCCTTCCCTCACCCCATCCGCAGGGAGCGACCTGGGCTATCCCCGTTCGAGGAGGCAAGGTAAGATAAAACTTTTGGTTTGGCTGCCATGGCACCCTTAAACTTGATTTCACTTAATGTACAAGGGTTGAACATACCGCAAAAACGTATGAAAGCCTTTCGGCTCTTTCAATCCAAAAAGGCTCACGTTGTCTGCCTACAGGAGACTCATTTTACCCCTAAAACAACTCCTAAATACTTCAACGCTGCATACCCACAAGTATATACGGCTTCAGCCCCAGTTAAGAAGAGAGGTACCCTGATTGCCTTCCACCGATCTACCCCATTTACGTTGAGCACGGCACTCAGAGACCCTGAAGGTCGATACCTGATCCTAACAGGATACATCCTAGACACACCAATAACGGGAGTATCATACTATGCCCCTAACCTTAACCCTATGCCGTTCTTATCACACCTTCTTCAAACTATCAATGCCCATAAAATGGGCTCTCTCCTAATATGCAGAGAGTCGAATCAGGTTCTGCTTCCCTTTCTTGACAGATCTCCTTACATACCACCGAAACACCAGACCAAATGGACTCTGTCCACTCTCCTGTGTAAATATAACCTAGTGGATTCCTGGAGAGAATTGAACCCCACGAAACGTAACTACACCTATTTTTCCAACCCCACCAATCACATAGCCGGATAGACCACATATTATTGTCAATTGGAATGCTGCCAGAAGTTCTCATTTCTGTTATAATACCCATTCCCTGGTCAGATCATGATGCTGTATACACAACAATAGCATCAACTATTCCTAAAAAGACCGACCCGACCTGGTATATGCCTGATATTTTGCTCAAACATCCCTCCTACTGTCTGGAAATCGAACAGTCCCTAAAAGATTGCTTAGATCTCAATATGTCCCCAGATATATCTGCTCTCACGCTTTGGGAAGCCCATAAGCCGGTACTGAGAGGGGCAATTCAAAGACAACTTGGGATCCTCAAAAAGGCACGTAGACAATTAGCACTGACATTGGAAGCGGAATTCAACCTTGCCCACCTAGCTTTTCAAAATAACCACTCCCCCCACGCTAAAAATCGCCTAGATAAAGCACTCCTCGAATTTGACCTATTTCTCACGGACTCTGCAAATAAAACCTTAGACAGATCCAAACACACATTCTACAAAACAGCTAATAAAACTGGTGCAAACCTAGCTAGGACACTCAATTCAATCAACAAATCTTATACACCAATAAAATTGAAACTAGCTAACAACGTTATCTCCAGCAACCCACTTAAAATTGTGCAGAAATTCAGTACTCATCTGAAAAAACTATATGCGGAAACGAATACATTTGACGAATCGGTAGCCGACACCTTTTTCTCGCAATTCCAATTGCCCCGAATGTCTGAATCCCAAAAGACACAACTAGATGCGCCTATCTCACAAGAAGACGTAACTAGAGCGATCAAGGAACTCAAATTAAACAAGCGGCCCGGACCTGATGGATTCACAGCCCCATACTATAAAGCACTCTCTGAACTAATCTCCCCGAGGGTCGCGGAGGCCTTCAACGACCTTTTAAAACTGAAATCATTTAGACAGGAATCACTTTTGGCCACGATTTGCATGATTCCCAAACCACAGACCGACAATACCCTCAGTGAAAATTACCGGCCCATATCTATGCTAAATACGGATATCAAACTCCTAGGTAAAATTCTGGCGAATCGTTTAAACAACATAATTGAAACCCTAATCCATCGAGATCAGGTAGGTTTCATTCCCTACCGGCAGGCAGGAGATAATATCAGAAGGGCGAGCCTATTGGCTGACATTGCCAAGAAGAGAGGAATCCCTGCTTGCTTCCTCTCTCTTGACATAAAACAGTCGTTCGACTCTATATCCTGGTCCTACTTGAAGTATACCCTTCAAAAATGGGGCTTTGGCCCCAACTTTATGAAATGGATCCTAGAATTATACAATAGCCCAAAGGCATATGTAAAGTATGCGGGATATAGATCGGACACCTTCTCCATTAACAGGGGCACGAGACAGGGATGCCCTCTCTCCCCCTTATTATTTGCCCTCCTCATAGAACCGCTTGCACAAAAGATCAGGTCAGACCCGACAATACTGGGCATAGAAATAGGCGGACACAAACATAAACTATGCATGTTCGCTGATGACATCCTCCTTTTCCTTGCATCGCCCCAGGTAACGGGACCCAACCTTATGCTAAAACTTAAAAAATTTGCATCCATTTCAGGTCTAGTCGTCAACCCTAAAAAAATGTCTCGCATTAAGCATTTCGCTCACTTCCTTAGAGTTAAATGCAGCCAAATCCGGTCTACCTTTCGTTTGGGCAACTAAGAGTATTCCCTATTTAGGAACACACCTTACAACATCAATAACGGATCTATTCTCCTCCAACTACCCTATTCTCCTAAAACAGATATCAAGCCTCCTGAATTCCTGGGCCCATCTACCCCTATCATGGTTTGGCAGAATCAACACGGTCAAAATGATTATATTACCGAAATTATTATATTTATTTAGAGTGCTCCCCATCCCAATCCCATCATATTACTTCAGGATATTACAAAGAAGAGTTTCTGCCTTTACATGGGGATCCACTAGGCCTAGAATAAAACCACAAATCCTGCATCTATCTAAGGATAATGGTGGAATGGTGCTGCCCAACTTTATAAACTACTATAAAGCGGCACAACTTGCAAACCTAGTAAAATATCACGACAAATGTGAGCCCCCTCTCTGGGTATCAATTGAAGCGGTAGAGTCTGACCCCATCGCAATTTCTAATGTACTATGAATCCCCCCCAAAGCTCGTAAACACTTACTGAATCCCATCACCAAACACTCACTCTCCCTATGGGACACAATAAAGACTAAATATCTTTTCCAATCCCCCCATGTTCCTCTTTTATCGTTTCATAAAAACCCTGAGTTCTACCCTGCCTGGATCTATCCCAATACCTTTAAAGAATGGGTGTCAAAATGATGTACATGCTTACATGGCTTTACAGACTCTTCTTCCTTTTTACTCTTCACCACTATCAGTGCAGCGCGCAACATACCACAGACCGAAATATTTAGGCACCTACAAATTAAAAATTTCTTTAAACCATTTGTTGATGCTTCACCCACGCTAACACGTATATCCACTTTTGAGAATTTCTGTAAGAATGACCCCCACGCTAGAGGAATAATATCCTCCTTATACTCCCAATTAACAGCTTGCTCTATCAGTGGGAAGCTTCCTTACGTGAGTAAATGGGAGAGGGACCTAGAACAAGAACTAGAACCTTCTGAGTGGAAACAGATCTGAAGCAGCACTAAATCAGCTTCCGTGAATGAATCAGCCATTGAAACGAATTACAAAGTACTCACTAGATGGTACCTAGTACCTGCCAGGGTTGCGAAATACGTACCGAATTACCCTGATCTATGCTTCAGAGGTTGCTCAACTCCAGGGACATACCTTCAAGTCTGGTGGTCGTGCCCAAAAGCCCTATCATTTTGGTCGGAAATTTTTCAAATTATCACCATAATCTTTGGGAAAACAATCCCCTTAGATCCTAAAACTGCGTTACTAAATCTAAAACCTGATAATCTCCCACACAAGCAGTTCAAACTAACCATACAACTTCTTACTGCCGCAAAACAAACTCTTGCGAGAGCATGGAAAACTCCTAATTTATCACTAAATGAAGTCACAAATAGAATGAACACAGCAATGTCCCACGCCAAGATGGTGGCTATTGACATGGACACGACCGCCAGATTTGAGAGTCTATGGAAGCCCTGGATAACATATGCTTTTCCGAACGCATTTAATGATGACGTTGTTTTGCCATGGTAGTCCAGCCAACCTGGCACCCCCCCGCTCAAGCCTCTCTCCGGCGGTGGTGCTCGGGTCATTCCTGCGGATTCCCCTCCCCTACCCCTTCTTCCCTTTCTCTCCCCCTCCTTTGAATTCTTGTTCTCAAATTAACAATTCCTGTTTTCATGTTCGTTGATACAAAGTTGTTTGTATCGGGGATCCGATTTCAAACATTGTTGAAATTCCTTGAACCTGTACTGCAGAACCCTAGAACAGGACATAAGCCTGGATTTAGCCCAGACCAATCTGGCTATATGGTTTATCCCTTAAGCGATCCAGGGTCGACAGTTAGTTAGTCACATAGCTAGTTAGCTAGTCATTTAGTTAGTCAGTTACTATATTTGCTTATTTACTTTGCCACTAATGACTTAGTATGCATTGTTTAATTACCTGTAAATTGTCTCACTGTAACCAATGATACTTAGGTTTACAAGTCAAGAAGTTTCTCTTATGATGTATACCCTCTATTGTACCCTTTTTTCTTCTCTCATCGTTGTTATGCACATGTACGTTCTTTATCACTTAAATAAAGATATTTTTTGACAAGGAAAATAAATTTATAATGATATACAAAAAAAAAAAAAAATATTATAGTAATGAAGATGTTTGCCATACCCCAGGCAGCACAAATACCACAGATGATGCAAAATCACAAACAGAGACGTAACGAAGCACCTAACAGTGAGCTGGTCTCTAGAGTTTGGAGAAGGCTGAGGTGGTAATAAAAAGAAAAAAAAAAATAACAATAAATGTTCTTTACTGAAGTTGTTCAAATATAACAAATAGACAGTGCTGTCAATTTACATATACATTCACATCAGTCCCTAACCTCCAATGAGCTTACGACCTAAAGTCCCTGGCACACATTCATACATATACTAGGACCAGTCTTAGACAGGATCTGATTAACCTACAAGCATGTCTTTAGAGTGTGGGAGGAAATTGGAGTACCCAGAGGAGACCCACTCAGGCACAGAGAGAACATGCAAACTCCAGGCAGATGGTGTCATGGTAGGGATTTGAACCAGTGACCCTTTTTGCTTCTAGGTGAAAGTGCTAACCACTACACCATAGTGCTGCCCACTACTACACATTCCTGTACATAATTTCCTTAGTGCCTCTTAGTTAGTCCACTGGTGCCCCTGATTGTCCCATGAGGTAGTCATACCCTAATTAGTTGATAAAATCCTTTAAGTCTTTAAGTCCAAAGCATCAGTCCATATTCTTTGAGCCATGACTGGGCTCCCACAGGGAGCGGTAAAGTGTTAGTAGTAGTACACATTCTTATCAGCATCCTGTTCCTTCAGTGGGGATTACTTAACCACTTGGGTGCGTCTTATATTCCGGAGCGTCTTATACGGTGAAAAATACGGGTATTTACCTTCAAAGCAGAAATTTCCCTGCAGTACATTTTTGCCACTAGATGTCCCCAGTCTGATGGCCAGCATCACTTAAAGCTTAGTTCGACCCAAAAGTGGAACTTCCGCTTTAACCACTTAACCCCTGGACCAATATGCGGCTAAATGCCCAAAGGCGTTTTTACAATTCGGCACTGCGTCGCTTTAACAGAAAATTGCGCGGTCATGCGATGTGGCTCCCAAACAAAATTCACGTCCTTTTCTTCCCACAAATAGAGCTTTCTTTTGATGGTATTTGATTGCCTCTGCGATTTTTAATTTTTACGCTTTAAACAAAAATATAGCGACATTTTTGAAAAAAAAATCTATATTTTTTACTTTTTGTTATAAGAAAAATCGATTTAGGCCAAAATGTATTCAGCCACATGTCTCTAGTAAAAAAAAAAAAATCGCAATATAATAAAAAAATTGCTACCTAGCGGGAACAGTGACACTAATACAGCGATCAGAAAACCGATCGATTAGTGACACTGGCAATAGGGAGTAAAAGGGTTAACTAGGGTGGTGATCAAGGGGTTAAACCTTTATTAGGTGGGGTACAGGGCTACCCTGGACCTAACACTAACTGCCTGTCACACTAACTGTCACACTGACACTAAATGCAGTGATCAGTAAATATATGATCACTGCAATCAGTGACACTGTGACAGGGGGCTGGGGGGGTGATCAGAAGGGGTTAAGTGTGCCTATGTGTGTGGTGTCAGTGTCAGTGTGCTGTTGGTGCGACTTACTTCTGATGTCTTCTCTCCTCTCGTCGGATTGAAAATTCCGCCTGAGAGGAGAGCTGACATCACTTCCTCTGCCAGTGTTTACATTACATAGGCAGAGGAAGTGCAGGGCGGAGGCTCGGGGGATTGGCTGGGAGCGATCACGAGGGGGCGGACAAAAACAAACAGCCGCCCCCTCATTCCGGATCGATCCCACAGGTAAGATGCCCGCCGCATGTAGCGGGGGGGTCCCGATCGGATCCCCGACCCGCAAGAAGACAGGGACGTACATGTACGCCCATCTGCCTGTACGTGCCATTCTGTGGACGTACATATACATGCAGCGGGCGTTAAGTGGTTAAACTGTACCTCCAGCCATCTTACTAATCATTGCACCTCTGAGAGGTGGTCCCTCCCTTTTTTTGTGTTTGCCCCAGCAGAGGGCAGTACCTCCTCAAAAAGCCAGGGAAAACCTGGCCATCAGAGTTAAGGTGATTGTAAAGTCTTGTTTTAAAAAATATATACTTACCTTCTTTGTGCAGTGGTTTTGCACAGGGCAGGCTGGATTCTCCTCTTCTTGGATTTCTTATCAGTGCTCATGGCCTCTCCCTCCTGTCGAGTGCCCCCACAGCAAGCAGCTTGCTATGGGGACACCCAAGCCAAGCTGCAGCTCAGTGTGTCCATTCAGACGCGGAGCTGCCCTTCTCTCTCCTGATTGGCTAACTGACTTTGATTGACAGCTGCAGGAGCCAATGGCGCTGTTGCTGTGTCTTAACAAATCAGAAGGGAGAGTGCCAGATGGCCGAGGCACTCATGGACATCGCTGGACAGAGATGGGGCTCAGGTAAGTATTAGGTGGGGCTGGGGAGACTGCTACACACAGAAGGCTTTTTATCTTTGATGCATGGAATGCATAAAATAAAAAAAAAACTTCTGCCTTTACAACGCTTTTAACGCTTCCATACTGGGCAAATTCTTTCACTCCACTGTGTGCAATGGCTGCTTACCTTCAATTAAAAGGAAACACGCATCAAATGCAGATTCAGTTTCCATATAATATGTCGCACACATGTAACAAGAATAATAATCCTCATGGTGCAGTATTATCAGCGGATTTATTAAAAAACAAAGGTAGACTTAGGCCACGTACACACGAGGAGACATGTCCGATGAAAACGGTCCGTGGCGGTGACGGTGACGCGGCGACGTTCGCAAACAAGGAAGTACAATGCTTCCACGCATGCGTCGAATCAATTCGACGCATGCGCGGCATTTCGGTCCACTGGTTAGGCGTACTAACATGCTTAGAAACTTTTGTCTGCTGGAAACCTGTCCGCTAGACCGTACACATGATCGGACATGTCAGCGGAAACTGGTCTGTGGACCAGTTTCAGCGGACATGTCTCCTCGTGTGTATGCGGCCTTACAGTTAAAATAACTGCTATATGTATAACAGCAGGGACCGTGGGGTCACTCACGAGTAGAATGCTGTAGAATCCGCTCTTTCGGTCTTCCGGTCTTGGCCATGACTGGAAGTGACGTCTCCCGGCTCTTTCCAAACCATTGCATCACTGACACGTGACTTAATAAAAAAAAAATAGTTGAACCGGAAGCAGTCTTTTTTTTTTTTGCTTTTTTTTTTTTATAAATATTTTATTGAAGTAGAATGCATAAGGAAACCCACCATTACACCATTTACAAAAGACCATTGCATAAAGATAGAGGGATACAGTTGGATCCAATGCAAAGAAAACAATCATATTTTGGGTCATCATTGGAGAAGAAAAATTAAAATAAGCATACAGTAAAAAACACTGCTACTCTGGATTAGTGTTGCTCACGAATATTCGCATTGCGAATATTCGCTACGAATATTGCATATTCGAGTATTCGCGAATATCTCGAATATCGCGGCGAATATTCGCTATTTCGAATATTCGTATTTTTCAAAATTCGCAATAAACTTCGCAATAAATTTCGCAATAAATTTCGCACTCAATTTCGCATTCGCAATTTTTTTTTTTTATAAAATATAGCGAATATTCGTAAATATCGGATATTCGTGATATTTTATCAAAAAAAATAAAAAAAAAATAGCGAAATTTCGCAATCATTCTCGCTTTCGCAATAGCGAAATTTCGCAATAGCGACATTTCGCAATTTTTATTTTTTTTTATAAAATATAGCGAGTATTCGTAAATATCGAATATTCGTGATATTTTGTCTAAAAAAAAAATAGCGAAATTTCGCAATCATTTTCGCTTTCGCAATAGCGAAATTTCGCAATAGCGACATTTCGCAATTTTTTTTTTTTATAAAATATAGCGAATATTCGTAAATATCGAATATTCGTGATATTTTATAAAAAAAAAAAAAATCGCGAAATTTCGCATTAGCGAAATTTCGCATTGGCGAAAATTCGCATTGGCGAAAATTCGCATTTTTTTTTTTTTTTTATATAAAATATCACAAATATTCGATATTAACGAATATTCGCGAATATTCTTCGAAATATTCGCGAAATATCGCAAAATCGAATATGGCGTATTCCGCTCATCACTACTCTGGATCAGCCCAGGTGAATAAAAGATAAGATGCAGCCTCAGCCTACATGACTCCATCAAACCACACACATCCTCATGCATTTCATCCCACCCGGTGGGTGTAAGAAAATGCATCATGAAGACTGAGGCTGATTCTTATTGTTCCTTTTCTTTTTACTTTTACTTGCCCTCTGGATTGGTATCAATACAAGCCTGCATCCCAAGCTCTGGGACACAAGAATACATGTTCACCTCTACTTTGAGCAGTGCCAAAGGCAATATAACAGATCACATACTGTAAAGAACAGTATTAAATGGTAGCTATTTAGTAGCCAATCTTCACGCTCAACATATTATTGAACATTTATATAATTTCTAGAACAGCTAAAAGTTTGAGGTATACAGTGCCCTGCGAAAGTATTCGGCCCCCATTGAACTTTGTGACCTTTTACCACATTTCAGGCTTCAAACATAAAGATATAAAACTGTAGGGACACAATCATGAAGTGGAACAAAATGTATTGGATATTTCAAACTTTTTTAACAAATAAAAAACTGAAAAATTGGGCGTGCAAAATTATTTAGCCCCCTTAATAATACTTTGTAGCGCCACCTTTTGCTGCGATTACAGCTGTAAGTCGCTTGGGGTATGTCTCTATCAGTTTTGCAGATCGAGAGACTGAAATTTTTGCCCATTCCTCCTTGCAAAACAGCTCGAGCTCAGTAAGGTTGGATGGAGAGCGTTTGTGAACAGCAGTTTTCAGTTCTTTCCACAGATTCTCGATTGGATTCAGGTCTGGACTTTGACTTGGCCATTCTAACACCTGGATATGTTTATTTGTGAACCATTCCATTGTAGATTTTGCTTTATGTTTTGGATCATTGTCTTGTTGGAAGACAAATCTCCGTCCCAGTCTCTGGTCTTTTGCAGACTCCATCAGGTTTTCTTACAGAATGGTCCTGTATTTGGCTCCATCCATCTTCCCATCAATTTTAACCATCTTCCCTGTCCCTGCTGAAGAAAAACAGGCCCAAACCATGATGCTGCCACCACCATGTTTGACAGTGGGGATGGTGTGTTCAGGGTGATGAGCTGTGTTGCTTTTACGCCAAACATAACGTTTTGCATTGTTACCAAAAAGTTTGATTTTGGTTTCATCTGACCAGAGCACCTTCTTCCACATGTTTGGTGTGTCTCCCAGGTGGCTTGTGGTAAACTTTAAACAACACTTTTTATGGATATCTTTAAGAAATGGCTTTCTTCTTGCCACTCTTCCATAAAGGCCAGATTTGTGCAGTATACGACTGATTGTTGTCCTATGGACAGAGTCTCCCACTTCAGCTGTAGATCTCTGCAGTTCACCCAGAGTGATCATGGGCCTCTTGGCTGCATCTCTGATCAGTCTTCTCCTTGTATGAGCTGAAAGTTTAGAGGGACGGCCAGGTCTTTTTAGACTTGCAGTGGTCTGATACTCCTTCCATTTCAATATCATCGCTTGCACAGTGCTCCTTGGTATGTTTAAAGCTTGGGAAATCTTTTTGTATCCAAATCCGGCTTTAAACTTCTCCACAACAGTATCTCGGACCTGCCTGGTGTGTTCCTTGTTCTTCATGATGCTCTCTGCGCTTTAAACGGACCTCTGAGACTATCACAGTGCTGGTGCATTTATACAGAGACTTTATTACACACAGGTGGATTCTATTTATCATCATTAGTCATTTAGGTCAACATTGGATCATTCAGAGATCCTCACTGAACTTCTGGAGAGAGTTTGCTGCACTGAAAGTAAAGGGGCTGAATAATTTTGCACGCCCAATTTTTCAGTTTTCCCAGTTTTTTATTTGTTAAAAAAGTTTGAAATAGCCAGTAAATTTCGTTTCACTTCATGATTGTGTCCTACTTGTTGTTGATTCTTCACAAAAAATTACAGTTTTATATCTTTATGTTTGAAGCCTGAAATGTGGCAAAAAGTCGCAAAGTTCAAGGGGGCCGAATACTTTCGCAAGGCACTGTATATTCTGGAAATAATTTGATAGAAGCATTAATGAGTCCAAAAGGGCGAAGGAGAAATAGGGGAGAGAGGAAAAAATGAAAAAAAGGGGGGCGGCCGGGGGAAGAGGTATGGGGGAAAGAAAGAAAAAAGAATGAGGGAATTAAGGAAGGAAGAAAGAGAAGAAGGAAAGCACCAAAGTATAAAAGAGGTTAGTGAAGAAAAATGGGGAATTGTAATCTCTTATGCCACGTACATATGACCGTTTTTCATGACGTGAAAAATTACATTTTTTAATGACATTAAAAAAAAATCCAGATCTTGCCCCCCATCTGAGTCTACTTCTGCCTCTCTCACTAATGCCGCGTACACATGGCCGGACTTACCAATGGGAAAAACTCAGTCAGAATTTCCAAGGGAAAAATAGAGAACCTGCTCTCTATCTAAGTCCGTCAGAAATTCCGGCAGACAAAGTCTGATGGGGCATGCACACAGATGGAATATCCTATTTGAAAATCTCCCATCTGACTTTTTCTGCCAGAAATTCCGACCATGTGTACGCGGCATAAGTTGCAGTATGAGCTTCGAACCTTGCTGAGTCCCCATTGCAACAGCTACTTAAAGCGACTGACACTTAGTTACTATGCCAATAATAAAAAGGCTGGCAAACTTTTAGCCGATAGGTTAAAGGCTCGTACCACAAAATCGAGAATACCATTTATATATCATCCTTCCTAGAAACAAGAGATACAAAACCCACAACAAATAGCAGATGCTTTTGTGGATTTTTGTAGTGCCCTATACAGCTTAAAAATGACCCAGATACCCAACAACTATCCTGAGAAGATATTGAAAGCTTTCTTCAGCAACTTAATCTTCCCTGTCTTTCCCCTGAACAACTTGACTCTTTAAACTCTCGATTTACGTCTGTTGAAATAACTTCCATGATACATGCTCTACCCAATGGTAAATCCCCAGGCTCAGACGGGTTCACGAATGACTACTATTATTATTATTATTATGCAGGATTTATATAGCATCAAAAGTTTGTGCAGCGCTTGAATACTACAAATGCTGCTATCCTGGCTCCACATATGACACAACTTTTCATGGCAACTTCGACTACGGCAACCTTGCCCGCTGAGATACTGGCAGCAAACACATTCCCTCTCCCTAAACCTGGAACGGACCTCCGACCCAGTAAACCCGGCCAACTTCAGGCCCATCTCGTTACTAAATACTGATGTCAAAGTTTACACCAAACTATTAGCGAAACATCTTATTGACATCCTCCCCACATTAATTAAGCCAGACCAGAAAAGTAGAAAACATTTGATGCCACTAGATGAATCATAAATTTACTGTACCAGAAGGAGGTTAGTCGCACACCCTCTGCTCTTATCCATAGATGCAGAGAAGATGTTTGACCATGTACACTTGATGTACATGAAATGGGTATCAGAAAAGTTTCTCTGGTAACATCTTATCTGCTATCGTGGCTCTACAATCTTCACCATCAGCTAGAGCAGCACTCAAAATTTACACTCGCTTACTAGTATTTGGCGAGTGAATTTAAGCTGGGGGCGAGTGATGACAGGGCTGCATGACCTGCTGAATCTCCCTCCAATCTGTGCCTACACTTAGATTCCTGATGAGATTGGCGGCCAAAGAGGAAAGCTGCATGCTCGGGAAAAGTAGTCTGGTGAGCCGTGCACAGGCAGAGCAGTACACAGGTGCTCTCCTTACAATTCTCATTAAATTGGAGTTCCACCCATTTTTTTATGTTTGTCTGTGCTGCATGCCCTAATCTCATAGTGTTCAGAATGGACAATTTTTATTTATTTTGTTGCTTGTAAATACCTTTATTTTGTAGTCCTTCATTACTTCCTCCTCCTTATTAGCCTAGGCTATTAAGTCACAAGGCTATTTGCAAGGGTTTCTGGGATAGGCATCATGTTTCCCAGTAGTCCTTGCAAACCTGACTGAAACCTATTACATTGCTTGTGCAGCACTGAGCATGTGCGAGATATGCAAAGCTGAAATCCAGGAAGTCTTACAGTCTGGCTTCATGGTGCCCACACTTAAGATGGCCACGGTCTATTTCTAGATTATAAACTAAATGCTGTAACAACCTAACAAAACGGACCTTAGTTTACAGACTAACTCTACTGGAATACATTAAGCTTGTGTATTACAGGGGTATTTATATTTAAAAAGTGAAATTGTGGGTGGAACTCCCCTTTAAGCCATGTGACCTAACAGTATGACCTCTCTGAGCCTGCCCCCCTCCCCCCTACCAATGTAGCTGGAGAGCAGAAAGTAATAAGTGAGGTGGAGGATTGTGAAAATTACTACTCTGGTGCAGCGCTCACTGAAATTTGCCCTGACATGAGAGCGGCAGCCTTCCAGTTCGTGCAGTTTTCTTCTCCTTGTGCTCTATGTAAGTGTCCAACAGTTCAGCCTGAGCACTGTGAACAGACTGGTTTCAATGTGTGCTGTGCGGTGTCAGTGTGCGCTGTACTATAGTGTCAATGGCTGTGCAGTTGTGTGGATCTCAGCGCTGGATTGTACTCCCTCCCGCTGTGCTGCAGCTCCTCTCCTCACTGCCAGCCTCAATAAAAGGGGGAAGTTGGGGCATGCAAGCATGGAGCCGCACGCACAGGGGCTCCTGATTATGAGATGAATAGGGGGGAGAGAGAGAGAGGATGGATGGGAGTTGCAGAGGAGACAGCAAGAGAATAGAGAAGAGAGCCAGTTCTAGTGCCCTGTCCCTCTGGGCTGCCCCCAGTGCCCTGTCCCATTTGTTAAAGTTGTTGTTGGTAATATTTAATTTTGTAACTTGATTCTGCATAAAACATTTAACAGTGTCATTCCATGAGATAATCTACGAGGGCGTGTTTATGGGCGCAATTAGGCGCAGGGCAGTGTATGAATTAGTTGGGGCAACTGGTGGCGAGTAACTCTTGGGGCCTGACTAGTAGCTCAGGACTTGAAATTTTGAGCCCTGAGCTAGAGTATATTCTTCCAATATTCTTTGCCTTCTATTACAGGTTTCCAGTCACATAGTTACTCTCACGTCATCAATTTACTTGCAGATGATGTTTTTCTGCTCTTGTCTGACCCCCAATATTCTCGTATGACCATGCACAAGGTGTTGCAGACATTTAGTGCTGTATCATACTATAAAATACATTTTTCCAAATCTTTAATTTTAGACCTAGGCACTCCTGGTCCCATAAGGAAACACCTTTCAGAAAATCGACAAAGGTATACCATACTTGTGTATTACCTTGACACCCTCCGCTTTCAAACTAACTGATGCAAATTACAAGACCCTTGATTTCTAATCTTACAAAAGAGCTACAACAGTTTTCTCACTGCAAACTTTCATGGCTTGGAAGATTAGCTACTGTCAAGATGATGATTCCTCCCCAAATTGTGTATATCTTTAGGCTCCTCCCCATACCTCTCAAACTTAAAATCTTTTTTCTCTCTGGCAGCCCTTCTTAAAAATGTCATATGGCACAACAAACTGACAAGGTGTCCTTCCTCACATCTCCTGAAAAAGAAAGTAGGAGGAATTGGTTTTGTAGATATTAAAGTCTATTACTATGTACCTACTGTATACTGACACAGCTTAAATCGGAACTTCAGTAATTTTTCCATCTATTAAATCTTCTTCCCTTGTTTTTTTTACTTTGGATAGTAAACCATTTTTTTATTTATGCCAGTAAATACCTGATACAGCCCACCTCCTGTTTCTTCTCTGGTAAAAAGCCTAGGCTTATGACATCATACACAGCGCTCTCTCTCACTCGTGAGAGTTTGCCAGGAAGGGAGGGGGAATGAGTCATAAGATGGCCAATGGGAGCTGTAGGGCTGAAGGTGTGCCTCTGTGTGTCTGTGTAAATCCAGGAAGTGAACAGGCAGCTTCATCTGCCCACAGTTAAAATGGTTGCAGCCAGGCTCAGTGGAGGAAGATGTCTACAGCATATTTGGAAAGTACAGAATCACGGTATATATAAAATAATATGCAAAGTGGTTGGAGCGAAGTCTCAGAATGGCAAAGATGTTTTTAATACAAACTATGTGAATAGACTGCAGTTTCTCTTTAAGCACTAGTTTTTGCCTTACTCTGACATTATGTGAACAGACACTTAAGCTACCTCTGCACATAGGTCAGATTTAAAAGCACTTTTATTAGCTGAGGGCGGGGTCACACACGCAAGGAGAAATTTTGGGGTTACCCTTTGATGTGTATGGGTGACCCTGCCCCCTCTGACGCGTCACAGAAAACCAGTGTTGCGCTAGAGGGGGCGGGGTCACCCGTACACATCATTGGGTAACCCCAGGCTTTCTCCTTGTGTCAGAGAGGGGGTGGGGTCACCCATGCATGTGACGTGTGACCCCGCCCTCGGGTATAAAAGAGCTGTTAACCCAGCAGAGCGTCATTCGGCCAGGCGCCTCCTATGAGGCAGTATCATTCGTAGCAGCATTCTTTTTTTCGTATCGCTCGTGAGTGGACTACATCGTTTGAACCTTTTTTTTATTTCGTTTTTTCTTATTTTTAATAAAGGACTTACCTCCTGTGGTTTTTAACATTTTGACACTTTTTTTGTGAAATGGTAGGGGTACAATGTACCACATTATCAATTCACATAGGGGGGGGCGTGATCTGGTGTTCCTTTTTTTAAAGGGGGCTTCCAGATTCCAATAAGCCTCCTCCCCACAGACCCCCACAACCACCGGGCAAGGGTAGTGGGGATGGAAACAAAAAGCAAAATAATTCTGCGCTGTCTGTAAGTGGTGAGCAGCTACAAAACCAATAGACAAGTGGATAAAAAACATACAAAACATATAAATTTATCGCTAAAGTGCAACCAATAATAAATACACTAAATGAATGGTATATACATATAAATATGTGAATACGTGTATAAATTATATGTGCAAACACAGTCTCTATAAAAAAGGTGATAAACGTGAAAACCAAGGAAAGAAGAAGCCGTAACCAACTGAAGAGAGGCTTACCGGAGAAATTGTACCCTAAGGAACAATCAAGCATGATGTAGATGTAATAACACCAATTAATGCTGCAGCTCACAAACGACCCTCAAAACAATTTCTGTCTTCAGGCACACGGGTTCCTGCTACTCATTTTTTTTCCTCCACTTCAGACTCAACCAAAAAGGGCAACAAAACTTGCCCAAAGTTCATTTGCCCACAATGTCTCCTCTATGGTTTTGCATCATAAGTGGTTTATTCTCTTTTACTTATTTTTTGTTATTTCGGGTATTTGTTTCGTTTTTTTTTTTTAATATGTTCTTCATACATGGCAGATATAAAAACATTGGTATCCAAGTGGAGAATGTTTCCCATCCCTTCTCCCCCACCCTCCACCTCCTACCCTCCCCACCCAACTCCCCTCGACATCCATTTCCCAGTTTAAATACCATGCCACGCTATTGCCTCACTCCTTTAAATTATATCACTGTATACTTTAAGCTTTATGCATTATGCGGCTGTCGCTTCAGCATATCTTGTTGTGTATTTAAACCTTTTCCATTTTTCCCACTTCTCTTCAAACTCTTCCCATTTCTCTTCACCTTTGAATCTTAGGTATTCTAGACTATAGATTTCCTCGACTCTAATACACCACCCTCTCAATGATGGACTTTCCATTCCCTGCCAATTACGTGCAGCAAATTTCTGGTATTTTGCCACGTTCAAAAGTTGTGGGACTAGTGTCTTCAGATATTGTTTAGTTGATATTCGAAATCCGTGTAGTACACAAACCCATGGGTCATCAGGGAGTTCATTATTTGATATTTCTCTAATTTTTTGTCTAATCTCCCTCCAGTATTTTCTTATTTTGGGGCAAGTCCACCAGATATGGGCCATAGAACCCACTTCACCACAACCCCTCCAGCATAACTGTGAGGTGGTGCCTGAGAATTTGTGTATTTTATCCGGGGTAAGGTACCAGCGCACCAGACATTTATAGTTCAGTTCCATGGTATCATTGTTTATTGATGTCTCGTGAACCCTTGTTATTAACTGATTGATCTCAAACTCGTTTACCCGTGAGCCCAGCTCCTCCTCCCATCTCTTAATGGATGGCGGGAAATGTTTCGCTATTCAGCGAACGGCAAACAGCTAACTCATGTTCGACTCGAACATAAAGCTTGCCCCTACTGAATATACATAAAGGTTCTGTGAACAGCAGAACAGCCCAAGAAAATGGATACAAAATCCAAACCAGATGGTATCGCACCCCCACCCTTATTCACAAATACTGCACAGACCTTCCAGATACATGTTGGAGATGCCAGTGTGAAAGTGGGTCTCTTCTACACATACGGTGGAGTTGCCCTACCATCCAAAAGTTCTGGTCAGATGTTCACCGCATCAAAGCTATTGTTACTACTTATACATTCGATTTCACTCCGGCTCAATTTCTGTTACACTACTCAACGTCAGCAAATCATGGATACCTTTAATCCTTTGCCATGCACATGGTACATGCAGCAAAACAATGCATAACAGTTCATTGGGGACTCACAATCTCCCTCAATAAAAGAATGGCTAACCAGAATTGTTAGGATAGCCAAAATTTAATTCATCATTAGCATCACTCACGACACACCCACAAAATTCCCACAAAAATGGGCTTGCTGGACCCACTTTCAGACAACAGCAGATTACTGTGATCTTTTCGCCCCCTTAACACAACACAAGAAAATCCCCCACTCAATACCCCAACATAAACCGCCCCAGGATCAATCCCATATACAATACCCCATAACATACTTTCAAAATCAATATGGTCCTCTACCAACAACCTTAATCCCTTGTCACCTAACTTTACCCCTACCCACTCCCATGGAGGGAGAGAGAGATGGTAACCCACCCCCTCCGTCACCCTTATCCATTCCCACCCAATCAACACCCCACCCTTCCCTTCCACTTCGCTACCTCCCCCTTCCCTCCCCCTTTATGCCATCACACCCCTGGACCCTACTCAGACCTTGGACATACAGAAACTCTATACCTTATTCAGACGTTTACCTAGCATAAAAGATAAGTCCTACGTCAGATGAAACAGCCCAGCTGGAAGCCACAACAGTTTAGATCTCAACTGCCTTCCCACATTCAACAAACTACTTGGTACTCTTAACACATAAGCTCCAACGATACAGTGACTAACCTTGGAATTGACTGCCAAACATTACACACCAACTTCTAAAAAACTTGAATAAGTTCCCCTGCTGACCATTATGTGTCAATCAGACTCTTTAGATACACAATCATTTAGATAGGGATATTTTTTTTTCTATTTTCTTTTTTTTCTATGTTTTTTTTTTTAACACGCTGAAATTGCTTTAGCTCATTAATCACTTACCAGATGTCAAACATGCTAAGGTTCATCTGATTATTCATAATTGCTTCTACAAAATCTACAAAATACCATGGAATGGAGCTCAATAAAGGCAGACATGTTTTAAGTCTAACCAGTGTGACAACCGTGAAGCCCACTGTTGGCTGACATCACAGAGTCGGTCCAGGCTCAGACAAGATCATAACAATGAAGATGGGACCTACCCATATGTGTGTATCGACACCTGGCTCAGCCTCTCAGCAAACAGCTAAAGACCTGGACCGGCCACTTCTGCTCACTCCACAGCCCCACACTCCCGTGAGCAGGGGGGGCAGAGCAGATAGCAGTGACTGACAGTCACCAGCTCTCTGCTCAGAGAGCTCTGAGAACTTAGCAAGTGGGTCTGATTGATTGCTCGGTTCTAAGCCTTAGAGCCGGTGGGGACAGTTGTGAATCCACCTAGATAAGTATAATTTTGCAAAAAAACAAACAAAAGAAAACCTCATACTTCTTTTTTAACATTGCTCCACCAAAGCTCTAGCCAGTACTATAAACATAGATTTTGCCTACATTATTTTAGGACACAACCTCATGTTCACCATGATACGTTACAAGTGTGATCACAGTTGTATGAGCAATGCTCTCATTTTCTTTTCTCATCAAGATTTTGGGGCATCAGAGGAGGGGGCAGGTATATTATTCTTGTAAATTCCCATGGTTCTATTCCCTATGTGTTGTTATTGCTCTCAATCATTGTAAAATAAATGTTTCTAGATGAGATTGCTCTAGTTGTGTTAATGTATTAAATAATAATAATCACATGAAAGTTACTGTGAATGCCAAAAAAGGAGGCAAATTGAACATAAACTACCACCCATTTCCTTCACTAGTTTATTTGGGGGGCCCATTATCTGGAAAAGATGGGTGGCATCAGCACTAGGTTGGTGTTTTGAGCAAGTAATCAATTTTCAAGCTTCACCTTGAGGAGCATCAGGGTTAGCAAAGCTGAGCAGTTCACCTAATTACAACCCATCCGCCATGGTGATACCAGCCAGTATTGGCTCCAGGCAAGGGATATCAAGTTTATGCACACTGTTGACATAAAATATATATATATTATAGTAAGCACAAAGGTAAATGACACCTTATTTAATATATGTACTTTATGTATTGAATTGAGTTTAAAGATGCTGGTAATACTTTTCTTAATGTCAGATGTAATTTTAGATGCATTTGAAAGTAATGATTAATGTACATTATACATTTCATCTGAAACCATTAGGAGCTGGTACAACTCACCCAATGTCATAAAAACATAGATGTTTTGTTGATAAAATAAAATTATATGTTGATTATACTGTCTAAAGAACAACTTTACTTTAAAAAAATCCAGCCCACCTTTGTTTGACCCCTAACCTAATCTAAGCAAGGATCCCCACCACCTAGGTGGCTGACTTACAACTTCCTAAGACATGAGGCCCCCTCTGACATTTACATCCATGAAAATGTACTCTTCCTCTCCATCTATCTCTTTTTCAGAAGTAAAAATATAAGTAAAAACACTTTGGTCTCTTAAAAGCATATGATTTTGGAAGCAAGAGAATCAATAATGGCCAGACATTGTTTTTTATGGCTGTGCTGATCTATTAACTTTTTGGGTTATAAATGGAGTAATAAATGTTCAAAAAGTACAACTAAGAGCTATAAGGATCTTATGTAATTGGGTGATGAGAAAAATATTGATATACATAGCTCTTGGGCCTGTACAGCAAGGCTTTAAGTTGATATTTAAGTGATACTGTTTGCTGGCTATCGTAAAAAAGAACTGCTCTTGCTTGCATTTGATAGTAAAGTAAAAAAACAAACAAAGGGGAGCATTTTGTGTAAATCATACACCACTCACAGTGTCATCAGTGTAGCTAGAATTAGTGTTCCTGATTGCCACTATACCAGACCAGTGCAGTCAACAACATTCTTCCTGATTACCACCAGACCAGTGTATGCCAGTGTACAGCAAAAGTGCTCCTTATCACCGCCACACTAGTCGCAGTGTCACCAAACCAGTATAAGCCAGGAACAGTGTCCCTTATTTTTACCACACCAATTCCAGTGTCACCATACCAATGCAGCCAACACACTAGTTCCACTATTACCAGAGTCAGTGCAGCCATCATCAGTGTCAGTACAGTTTTACCAGAGCCAGTGCAGGCAGCAGCAGCATTCCTGATCTCCAGCACACTAGTGCAGTGTTGCCTCTGTCTGCCGCCTGTACTGACCATGGCCTGTTTTTTTTTATCAATAAAAACAAGTGCAACACTGTTTTAAAATATTTCTGATAATGATAAAATAAAACAAAACATAAAGGTGACTATGTGGTTCAAATAAATATACATGGGCCAGCACAAAGGAACTTAAATGAAAACATCACACAAAGATACAATCCAACACATATTTATTAATTGGAAAATGATATGGCCACGGTGTTATCCACAGGGGTTAATTAATATTTATTCAAAATAATTAAACAAGCCAATTTGGCAAAGATATATATTAGAAATAATAATAATAATAATAACATGGTGTCCATCCAGCAAAAGCTGGACGACTAATCCCCTTTTTGGACAACAACATGACTTAGGAATAGGGCGGGAGGGTGGGCGACGCTGGCTAACAGGACGGGCTGAGGAGACCGCCGTGCTGCAGCCTTTTATCAGTTCCATCAGCGCGGGCGAATCCCCCGCTCGAATTGACCAATGAGCTGCTCCTCTTCGACGTCCAATCGGATGCTGTTGCTGCCCAGTGCAGCGCGGCTTCCTAGGGAGAAACAAGAGCAGGAGAACTGCACGTAATGCAACTTCTCCTTTGGCTATCCCATGTTGGTCCAGCCTATTGCTGGGACCTTTCATGGGCCAGCACAAAGGAACTTAAATGAAAACATCACACAAAGATACAATCCAACACATATTTATTAATTGGAAAATGATATGGCCACGGTGTTATCCACAGGGGTTAATTAATATTTATTCAAAATAATTAAACAAGCCAATTTGGCAAAGATATATATTAGAAATAATAATAATAATAATAACATGGTGTCCATCCAGCAAAAGCTGGACGACTAATCCCCACCGGCCTGAGTTGGCAGAGTAGCTGCCGACTGAGGCCCCCCCAACACCGCGGCAGACTCTATCAGGCTCTGTAGGCCCATGTTAAAAATATCAATACCAATAGGTGCTAAATGAATTCTATCCTTCCGAAAAAGGCCTGGGATAAATCCTTCTAATTCAGAATGGCGTAGTGACACGCCACCTGCAGAGGTCAAAAAACTGTGTATGGTCCTGTTAAGTCTCCTCCGGATCCTGTCCAAATAGAACAAACCACCCTGAGGATACCACAACAGCCTAGGGACCATTTCGGAAAATGCTAAAACCGAATAAGGGAACAAGAGTTTCATTGCATGTAAATCCCTCTTGATCTCGCATAGCAAGTCCCAGGTGCCCACCTTGCCCAGGTCGTTGGCCCCAGCATGTAAAACTAAAACTTGAGGAGGAGGCCATATACCAGCTAGATATGTCAAATGTTCAATAATATTACGCCACCGCAAGCCCCTGACCCCCGACCATAACAACGTAAAAGACATAGGGTCTAGACCTAGGTTGGTGGAATAGGACCTGGATCCCGCATGCTTGGCGGCCCAGAATACGTAAGAATGGCCGACTATCCACACCACCTTCTTGCTTTGATCTGAAAGAAAAATTTACAAAATTAGTAGTTCAGGACGAACATATAACTTGTACCTAGAGCTATTCCAACGCCCCACAGATCTCAACCTATCCTCAGAAAGGCCTAAAGAATTAGCTGCCGTGGCCGCCCCTATCCTGAACGAATGGGAAGAGAAACGATAACCTGACAGATTCAGACGTCTTAAACAAGAGGAAAAAACTGCAGAAAACTGATACCTAGTTAACGGGGACAAATCCTCGTGGATAAAAAATGAGTCAGGAGAAATTGGCCTTACCGCCATATATCTACCCACTTGCGTGACGGGGCATAAAGCTTGATCCGACGAACTGGCGAGGGAGAACCAACAACCTTTCCCAACCGGCAAGGATTTGGACCTACAAAGGAAGAGATAAAGACAACTACCATGCAAACGCACATGATCAAAAATGAGAAACGATGACGAGATTTTGTTCGCTGCTGTGAACTCACCAACCCTCAAAGCACCAAAGAAAGCGACTGAAAAGGCAGCTTTAAACAGAAGGGATTCAAACTCGGACCTACATACCTCGCGAAGAGACCCGAGAAGGTCCGACAACATTGCGACCGAAATGGGGCGCCTGTTATCCACAGAAAGTCTGGACCTCCTAAACCCTTTCAAAACCTGTGTTACTTGAAAAAAGGAAGTTAGCCCTGGCACACCTGAAAACTTCAAAAAGAATGAAACTCCTGCGAGAATTTTGGACACTGAAGCCGGCGAAAGGCGAGCCTGTATGAGATTGGACAAGAAGGACAACGCTAATAATGCAGTAACATTAAAAGGATCAGCACCCGTGTCATGGCAATACGCACACCATCTGGACCACGATAATTTATAATCCGCCCAGGTCTTACTTGAAACAGAATTGCGTAGGTTACGGAAAATTAGTCCCATATCAAGCCCCAGAGGAATTCCGGGCAAGGGGTCCCCTGCTGATCTGCTGCTGGCGCCAGGTCCCGAAACTTCTTGAACTGTAGGCGAGATAAAGCATCGGCGATATTATTATGAATGCCAGATATATGCTCAGCTTTAAGCCAAATATTATAGCGCATACAGTGCAAGACCAAAAAACGTAGTAACTTAACGACTGGGACAGATTTTGAGGATAAGGTATTAATAGCGAACAACACCCCTTTATTGTCCGTGTGGACCAGTATCCTTCTATTCTTGAAAAACTCACTCCAAATAACGATGGCAACTATCACTGGGAAAAGTTCGAGGAGGACTAAGTTCTGCAAAATTACCTCCTGCAACCAATCTGCATGCCATAAACCCGCGCACCAACGCCCATTCAGGAATGCCCCGAATCCAGTAGAGCCGGATGCGTCCGTGAAAAATTCCATTTGACTACTAACCACAAAGTCCTGCTGCCAGACTGTGGCACCGTTGAAATCGCACAGAAAGGCATCCCAGATCCTAAGGTCCTCTCTGACCCCTTTTGATAAACGGATATGTGCCCGCGGGTTTGTAAGGCCTTTTATGGCCAATGAAAATCTGCGCGAAAACACCCTAGCCATGGGAATCACCCTAGCGGCAAAGGCGAAGAGCCCCAGAAGTGACTGGGCTTCCTTCAACATAACTTTCTTTTTAGATAGCACTGCAGTGATTAAGGATCTCAGCTTCTGCAATTTCTGCTCTGGTAACCTGAACTCCATGCGACCTGAATCGATGATTATACCAAGGAATTCAATACACGTGGAGGGCAAATGGGTCTTTTCGTGAGCCAAGGGGACACCAAAGTCCTCACAGATTTTGCAGAATGCTTGCAAGGCTTCAGCACAGTCTGGGGATCCTTCCCTGCCGACGAAAAGGAAATCATCCAGATAATGGAGCGCAGCCCCATGGGGGGACCTTTGAGATAAAACCCAATGCAAGAATGTGGAAAATGCCTCAAAATAAAAGCACGATAAGGAGAATCCCATGGGCATGGCTTTATCAAAGAAAAATTTTCCCAAAAAATGAAAGCCCAAGGAATTAAAGCCTTGGGGATGCACCGGCAGTAACCGGAAAGCCGCCTTGATGTCGGCCTTGGCTAGCAGGGAACCTCTACCCGACCTTCTTAGTATGGCTAGGGCCTCGTCGAAAGAAGAATAAACGACTGGGGCGGAGATGTCTGCGACTTCATCGTTCAGGGAGGAATTCGGGGGGTAGGACAGGTGGTGTATTAGCCTGAAGGCACCCGCTTCTTTCTTTGGGACTAATCCCAGTGGTGACAGGCGAAAATTCGGGAAAGGGGGGGCATGGAAAGGGCCCGCAATCCTCCCCTCAGCCAGCTCCTTGGACAATTTTTTATGTACCACATCAATATTACTGTCGACCGATACCAAATTTTTTACCATCATGCAACCCGAACCTTGAAAGGCAGGGACTAAAAAACCATCCTTGAACCCATCAATTAACAGAGCCGCCATCCTGTGATCGGGGTAGCGCTCTAACCACGGGCGCATTGCGAACAGCCTCACTGGCGTCGGCGCCTTTTCCGTGATTGTCCTTGGTGGCTGACTGAAAGGAGGACGCGGCCGATTTGCGAAAACACCTGCTGGCGGCATGAGGGCCGCTGCAGTAGGAGCACTCATGCCTATAGCGACAGTTTGTGAGGAACTTGCATTGGCCTTCATTGAAGGCAAAGCAAAAACCTTTGCGAACATTGCCTTGGGTGTTTAACAGGGGTCTAGGTGTGAATTGGGGCTTGGTTGGCAACATCAGGTTCAACCATAAGCCTACATCTTTGGTCCCCCAGTGTAATGTAGGGTGGACAGCCAACTTCTGGCGGAAATTCTCATCATAATTAAACCAGGCAGTTCCCCCAAAATGGCGAAAGGCTTCCGCAATAATATCCAGGTGCTGGAATAGCCCTGAGCATTTGCTGGGGAAACGTTCGCCCATAACTGCTGCATAGATGCAAAAGGCTTGTAGCCAATTTTGAAAGGTCTTAGGAACTGCCCGCCTCCTGTCTTCATCCGACCTATCATTCGCCTGTCTATCCGGTTTAGCCAAGAACTCCTTAGAGGAGGGCAATAAGGATAGCAAGTCTACAAACTCACCCCTCCAAATTCTTTCTTTGACTGCCTTGGGTAGATGAAAGCCCAAAGGGGACAGAACACAAGGCAGGGGTTCTCTAAAGGAGGACTCTCCCACCGTCAATGCCGATGGCCTGATGGGCAAAGAGGGGTCGACAGTATAAAGGGGGATTCTATTATTAACCGCCTTTTTTGTGCTCTGTAACATGGGTGCACTCGGCTCCTGCCAAATGGAACTAATATCCTCCAAATTGTGTATGCTCCCCTTATCATAAGGGCTTGCATCATTGCTGACATCACACAGCATGTAATCCGCACCAGAAACCTGTGCCCTCTGACATTCCGCCTCAACCTGCATCTGAATGCGCTGGTCCGCACCAAACCCTTGTGCCCCTACCAAATCTTGCATATTGCCACCACCAGCACCAGACCCCTGTGCTCTCTGTACAGACTTATCCGCACCACTGACATGTGCCCCTTGAAATTGCTGTAATACGTTAGACAGGGAATTCACCAAGCTAGATAGTTGTGAAACATTAGGAATAATATTCTCACCAATATGGGACACTGGCTGCTCGCTCGCCTCCACAGCTGTAAGGTGAGTAGCGCTGCTCTCTTGAGAACAAGATGCACCTCTTGAAACAGCTACTCTTTTCTTCAGACCTGCAGACTGAGAAAGAATGGCTGCCCTCTGACCCTTCTTCTTTCTCCCTGGCTGCTGCCTAGTTGCACCTCCAACCGCCGCTGAGCCCCCCTTCTGCACAGGAGGAGTGGGTATGGGCTGGGCTGGGGGGTCCCCCTCCGCTAGACAGCGGAGCAGCCATTCCTCACCTCCTTCGCTCTCAGCCTTCTCCATCAGCTGACAAAGGAGAGCCTCACGGCTGCTGGTGGCGCGGCGCTTCATGACAGCACTTGTCCCTGCTGCGACGCTGGCTAACAGGACGGGCTGAGGAGACCGCCGTGCTGCAGCCTTTTATCAGTTCCATCAGCGCGGGCGAATCCCCCGCTCGAATTGACCAATGAGCTGCTCCTCTTCGACGTCCAATCGGATGCTGTTGCTGCCCAGTGCAGCGCGGCTTCCTAGGGAGAAACAAGAGCAGGAGAACTGCACGTAATGCAACTTCTCCTTTGGCTATCCCATGTTGGTCCAGCCTATTGCTGGGACCTTTCATTCTATAAACTATAAATGTGACTCAAAGTGCTTAAAGCCTGACTCTGGGCAAAAAAAAAAAGTTTTCCCATTTTGTTTAGCGGTAAGGAGTAGGGATGCGCTTCGAGTTCTGGTCGAACTCATGTTCAACTTGAACATTGCCTGTTCGCCTATTCGGCGAACAGCTAACTATTTGGGGGGTTCGTGGCAAATTCTAAAAGCCGCGGAACACCCTGTAAAATGATATTTTTAGCACTGATTACTGTAATAATGTTGCTGATCCCCAAAACAAATGTCATAAAATGTCAGCTAGGTGTCACATCTGTCCACAACAATGTCGCAGTCCTGCTGATCATGGCCATTACAAGTAAAAAATAAATAAAATAAAAAAATGTCATAAATATATCCCCTATTTTGTAGATGCTATAACATTTGTGCAAACCAGTCAATATACTGTACGTTTATTGGGATTTTTTTTAACCAAAATATGTAGCAGAATACATGTTGGCCTAAATTGATGAAGAAATTCGATTTTCTACATTATTGTCTTGTCAAATGTGTGTATTATGTTTTAAATATAACAAAGATTAACAAATAAAGACCAGTTAGCCTAACATCAATAGTATGCAAGCTCTTGGAGGGGATGATAAGGGACTATATACAAGATGTTAGTAATGAAAACAGTATCATTAGCAGTAATTAGCATGGATTCATGAAGAATCGTTCTTGCCAAACCAATCTATTAACCTTCTATGAGGAGGTGAGTTGTCATCTAGATTAAGGAAGGCCCGTAGATGTGGATGATACTAAGCTAAGCAGGTCAATAACATCTCCGCAGGATGTGGAAACCTTGCAAGAATATCTGAACAAGTTAATGGGGTGGCTAATTTCATGGCAAATGAGGTTTAATGTAGAAAAATGTAAAATAATGCATTTGGGTGGTAAAAATATGTATGCAATCCGCACACTAGGGGGAGAACCTCTGGGGGAATCTAGGATGGAAAAGGATCTGGGGTCCAATAGATGATAAGCTCTGTAATCTGCTGCTAACAAAGCAAACAGAATATTGGCATGCATTATAAAAGAGATTAACTCCAGGGATAAAGCAATAAGTCTCCCAATGCAAGACTCTGGTCCGGTCGAACCTGGAGTATGCTGTCCAGTTCTGGGCACCAGCACTGAGGAAGGATTCACTGGAAATGAAGTGAGTACAAAGAAGGGCAACAAAGCTAATGAAGGGTCTGGAGGAAATTAGTTATGAAGAAAGATTGCGTGCGCTTAAACTATTCTCTCTGGAGAAGAGATACTTGAGAGGGGATATGATTTAAAAATTCAAATTTCAATTACAAATACCATACTGGTCACCCCACAATAGGGATAAAACTTTTTCCCAGAAGGCAGTTGAACCACTTCAGCCCCGGACCATTTGGCTGCCCAAATACCAGAGCACCTTTTGCAATTTGGCACTGCCTCGCTTTAACTGACAATTGTGCGGCCGTGCGACGTAGCGCCCAAACAAAATTGACGTCCTTTTGTTTCCACAAATAGTGCTTGCTTTTGGTGGTATTTAATCACCTCTGTGGTTTTTATTTGTTGTGCTATAAAAAAGAAAACAGCAACAACTTTTTGCCATAATAAATATCCCCCAAAAATATATATAACATTTTTTTATGCTCAGTTTAGGCCGATATGTATTCTTCTAAATATTTTTGGTTAAATAAATCGCTATAAGCGTTTATTCAATGTTTTGCGCAAAAGTTATAGCGTCTATAAAATAGGGGATAGTTTTATGGCATTAATATTATTTTTTTTACTAGTAATGGCGGCGATCAGTGATTTTTATCGTGACTGTGACATTATGGGAGACACATTGGATACTTCTGACGCCATTTTGGGACCATTGTCATTTATACAGCGATCAGTGCTATAAAAATGCCTTGATTACTGTGTAAGTGACACTGGCAGTCAAGGGGTTAACCAGTAGGGGGCACTGAAGGGCTTAAGTGTATCCAAGGGATGTGTTCCAACTGTAGGGGGGATGGGCTACGTCACTAGGCAGAACAGGGAAATGCTTGTTTACATTAGCATTTCCCCGTTCTTCCTCACCGTGAGGCGATCACAATATGCACTTAAAAGTGCACATGTAATTGCAGTCACTGTAAATCGCTGTAGATCTGAGGGGAAGCTCTGAAATTAGGGGAAGCACTGCTGATTTTATCATCCAATCATATGCAAGCAAAAGTGCTGTTTTTTTATTTTCCTTGCATGTCCCCCTCAGATCTACAGAGACTGCACTTCCAGGTGCACTGTCAGTGCACTTTCAAATGTACTTGTAGTGCAAAGTGGATTTTCATTTCATAAATAACCCCCAATGTGTATATACGTACCACACAATATTAAAAGAAAGGTAGAAAACCAAAAATAGGAGTAGATGGAGAAAGGAGGGTATCAAAATGGGGAAGGGAATGAAGGGGGGTGCTGATGCAATCCCAAATGAACAGAAAGTATAGTCACGGCAAATAGAGTAAAATTACCAATGCAATAATATATATATATATATATATATATATATATATATATATATATATATATATATTTATTGGATATGTTTTATAGCTGTATGACTATATACTTTGGCAGAATGGCATGGCTGGGCATATGGCCATATGGGTACATCCCCATTGAGACGAGGCATTGTGGGCACGCGGCCACCGCAAGCTTTGTGAGTGTGACCGTGTGTCCCGCGGACTCAATGATGGTCGGGAGTCCCGCGATCGTCTCACAGAGAGGAAGATCAGGGAAATGCTGATGTAAACAAGCCTTTACCCATTCTGCCTAGTGACAGGACACTTTTTCTTCTCTTTGTTTCACTATTTCCCTTCCTTTGCAATTTGTGTTAATATATTTTTTGTAATAAATTGTTAAATTTTATAAACGTATTGTCTCGTATCTGGGTGCTGCAACTTTCCAATCACTACTGGCAATCAGAGTTTTATGTTGGAGTGATCCTAACGCATCTCCTTCCCCTTTTCCAATTTCATAATTTAGGATGATAACACCCCCCCCCCATTCTCGTTTAAATGTGGAGGCAATTCATTTCTATCTATCCCTATTTTCTAGACGCTATAACTTTTGCACAAACCACTCAATAAACACTTATTGTGATTTTTTACCAAAATCTGTGTAAGAATACGTATCAGCCTAAACTAAGGATATATATATATATATATATATATATATATATATATATATATATATATATATATATATATATATATATATATATATATATATATATATATATATATATATATATATATATATATATATATATATATATTTATTTATTATATATATATATATATATATATATATATATATATATATATATATTTATATATATTTTATTTTTTGAGGATATTTATTATAGCAAAAAGTAAAAAATATTGCTTTTTTTTCAAAATGTTGCTTTTTTTTGTTTATAGCGCAAAAAATGAAAACGCAGAGGTGATCAAATACCACCAAAATAAAGCTCTATTTGTGGGGAAAAAAGGACGTTCATTTTGTTTGGGAGCAACTTAGCATGATCACGAATCCCAAAAAGTGCTCTGGTCTTTGGGGATTCAAATGGTCCGGGCTGAAGTGGTTAAGGGGGTACAACCTTCTGGGGCTGACATGGTTCAGATCATTCATAACCTCCCTCCTCCATACCTTTCTAAACTCCTGCATATCAACAGACCCTCTCACACTAGGTGTTCCATCTGCCCACTTGACCACTATGGGATTGAGAGCTTTAGTTGCTTTGCCCCCCGACTTTGGAACACCCTGTCACCTGACATACGGAAAATTGATTTCCTACCTATCTTCAAATCACATCTCAAAAATCATCTTTTAAACTAGCATACTCTGTCTGACTTAATTGATGTGATTTTGTAATTTAATGGTTATGTAATGTATTTTCTGTTATTTAATTTTAGTTTTCTGTTGCTTTGTTTTTATCTTTGTATGGTGAACTTGAGTGTTCTGAAAAGCGCCTATAATTAAAATTTAATATTATTTATAATCAATGGGGTTGATTTTCCAAAGACAAATAGACCGTTCACTTTGCAAGTGCAGTTGCACTCTGCATAGGCATTTGCTCCAAAGCTTCGTAAATGATGGAAATCCATGCTGACTTCCAACATCCAATAATGTGCAAGCAAAAAATGCTGTTTTTTTTTCCTTGCATGTGATTGGATATTCTTTGCACAGTGAAGCTTCACCCCATTTACTAAACTCTTGAGCAAATGCTCTTGCAGAGCGCAACTGCACTTGCAAAGTGCACAGTCTATTTGCCTTTAGCAAATCCAACCCACAGAATCATGTCAATAAGGGTTGGTTTAGTAAACGTTCTCTTAACTCAGTAAATGAGGTGAAGGTTTGTTTGCTTCAATCAACAAATTAAATATAATGCAAAATCATGTTTTTACTGTTTTATTTTTGTTTAATTTCCCCTGGGCAACGCTAACACAATTATCTTTTTTACTAAACTAAATTAACTTTCAATATTCAATATACATTTTCTTTTAGTTAACTTTATTGCTCCAGCAAATTTATACTATAAGGTTCATATTTTATTGCCAAGAGACATTAGGCTGATATAAAGTTCAAAAGAAGGTATTATTGGTGTATTTTATGAAATTACTCGCTTACAACATCTCTATTTGTCTTAGTGAAAATTGTCAGCTCAACATATAAATGATAGATTCTAAAATTGTAGCTTTGTCTCAAAAACAAAAACAGGCCAATTCTGACATTTCTCTCCTACATGTATAAATCATATTTTTTTTTTTTGCTAGAAAATTACATAGTCAGCACCTGTCAGTACTACAGGGCAGGAGCACAGCATAGGTCACAGGGCTTGGAGCTGTACTCTTTTCCATTGTTTAAAAATCCCCATAGGCGATGCTTTAATTTTTTTTTACTGGTTACATGTTTTGAGTTACAGAGGAGGTCTATGGCTAGAATTATTGCTCTCACTCTAATGCCCTGTAAACACGATCGGTCCGATGGACCGTTTTCACGATCGTCTGTGGGGAAATCCATCGGTCAAAAATTCACGCATGCTCAGAATCAAGTCGACACATGTTCGGAAGTATTGAACTTAATTTTTCTCTGCACGTCGTTGTGTTTTACGTGATCGCGTTGGACACGATCAGATTTTTAACTGATGGTGTGTAGGCAAGACTGATTAAAGTCAGCTTTATCGGATAATTTATGAAAAAATCCATCGGTCCGTTTTCATCAGATGAACCGATCGTGTGTACGTGGCATAACATTTGTGGCATTATCTCACATGTGTAGTTTGAACACCGTTTACATATGTGGGCACAACTTACATATGCGTTTGCTTCTGTATGCAAGCACACAAAAAGGAGGGTCATGTAATTATGATTTTTTATTATTAATTTTACTTTTATTTTTCTACTTTGACACCTTCTTTTAAGAAATCCATTTTGATAACTTTTATTCCTATTACAAGGAATGTAAACATCTCTTGTAATAGGAATAAGCATGACAGGTCCTCTTTACAATGAGATATGGGGTCAATAAGCCCCACATCTCAACTCTATGCCTGAAAGCCAGAAAAACAAAAAGATCTCAGCTTCCCAGCCAAGGCAGCGACATTTTTTCAAGTGCAGGGGCCAGACGTGACATTGTAACATCGCGCCTGGCCTCCGAACCATCATAGAGACTTCGGGACCATCTGGTCTGCCAGAAATCTCTATCGTCAGCATCTGGCCCCAGCTGTTCCCTTTTTCAAATCACCAATGGCAGGGGTGAGTCAGTGGATGCACCGGAGGGCAGCGGGAGGGGGGACATCCCCTCTCGCCGCCTGTAAGAATGATCAAGCGGCTGAACAACCACTATGATCATTCTTATGGTGTAGGGAATCGCCGGCGCTAAAAGAAGATATCTGAATGATGTCTGTAGCTGCAGGCATTATTCAGATATCCCTGCCCAAACCCAACATCGTCATATGACGTGAGGTAGACAGGAAGCAGTAAATCGAAAAACTCCTTTAATCACTTGCCGACTGTATACTGAAAAGAAGCTCTGCCTAGTACCTAGTACGTGAGCCTGCGCTTACGTGTCTGGGGCGTGTGTAGGTGGTGACCCGCCCACATTGTAATTAGACACAATGGCAGCTAATCTGTGGGTATGGCGGATTCGGTGTCTGCGGGCACACGCAAGTGCTTCGTTACACAGGCAAAACAGCTGTCTGCCTATGTAAACAAGGCAGATCACTGTTCTGTCAGTACAGAAGGCATGGTTCCTGTACCTCTTCTATGCTGTTTTATTTTTCTAAATTGTCAGCCTTATTTTGTTAGAGCACAAAAAAAAAAGAAAAAAACGCAGAGGTGCAGATAGCTCTATTTGTGGGGAAAAAATTACATATATTTTGTTTAGGTACATCTTTGAACAACCGCACAATTGTCAGTTAAAGTAAGGCAATGCTGTTTCACAAAAAATGGCCTGGTCACAAAGGGGTAAATCTTCCAGGGGTCAAGTGGTTTAAAGAGTTCATCTTCTCACTAAAGCTTTGAATGGCACAGGGAAGCTCAAATTACCAAAATTGTAATGCCGCGTACACACGATCACTTTTTGCGATGAAAAAAAACGACGTTTTCTCTCATGAAAAAAAACGACGTTTTTCAAACTTCATTTTCCAAAACGACGTTGCGTACACACCATCGTTTTTCACAAAAGCTCGAGCAGTGCGCGGTGACGTCCATCACGTACGACGGGACTATAAAGGGTCATTTCCATGCGGAAGACGGCCTCTTTTGCTGATATCGTGTTGCTGCGTGTTAGTAAAAGTTTGGTGAGAGACGATTCGCGCTTTTCAGTCTTCGTGCTTTAAAAAACGTTTTCTGTCTTACAGTTTGTGCTTTTGGGTTCGTATCTGTGTTACAGTGCTTGTTTTCCGATCGTATCTGTTTTGGCAGTGCGTTCTTGTTTGCACGTTACTGTTTTGCAGGTCGTTCTTCAGAGGCCTTTCTGTTCTTCAGCGCGTTTTTTTTTTAGTCCGATCTGATTTGACGACCGTTTTCTAACCATGTTGCGGGTACGTTCTCGTCGCCGAGAGCGTGCTTTGCATCTTGTTAGGATGTGTGCTGCATCCCGGCTCCGGTCCTTGAGGAGGGCGAGAAGGACTTTGTGGGCCAAGGACTGGTTTCTTCGCAGGGACCAGTTCTCTCATATGCCTCTGCTGCGGGAGATCCAAGAAAATAACCCTGATGATTTCAGGAATTTTCTTCGGATGTCTGACCCCGTATTCCAGCAGCTTTTGGCTTCGGTGTCGCCTTATATCACCAGGCAGGACACCGTTATGCGGGAAGCCATCACTGCTGAGCAGCGGCTAGTTGCCACCTTGCGGTACCTGGCAACAGGGAGAAGTCTGCAGGACTTGAAGTTCTCGACGGGCATCTCCCCCCAGGCTCTGGGCCTCATAATCCCGGACACCTGTTGTGCCATAATCCAGGTTTTGCAGGAGGAGTATATTAAGGTAAGTGGTGTCCTTTAAATGCACAAACTGTTCTTATTTTTCATATTTTTGAGTAATGTACAAGCCCACCTAGCCTAGTCCCTATATCCCCCTTGATTTTAGTTCCCTATTGTTGTTCAGTATTTTGTAGTCCCTATATCCCCCTTGATTTTAGTTCCCTATTGTTGTTCAGTATTTTGTAGTCCCTATATCCCCCTTGATTTTAGTTCCCTATTGTTGTTCAGTATTTTGTAGTCCCTATATCCCCCTTGATTTTAGTTCCCTATTGTTGTTCAGTATTTTGTAGTCCCTATATCCCCCTTGATTTTAGTTCCCTATTGTTGTTCAGTATTTTGTAGTCCCTATATCCCCCTTGATTTTAGTTCCCTATTGTTGTTCAGTATTTTGTAGTCCCTATATCCCCCTTGATTTTTGTTCCCTATTGTTGTTCAGTATTTTGAAGTCCCTATATCCCCCTTGATTTTTGTTCCCTATTGTAGTTCCCCCTCCCCCCCCCAATCTTTTTTACAATTTCCCATTTTTTTTTTAAAAGAAATGTTTCAAGGTCTCAAACTCATCTTGGGGCCCCCCCTCACCCTATTTTGTTTGTGTTTTGTGACCATCAGAGGGTGTGATTAATATGCTTAGTAATTATTTTGAATTTATGATTGGGTCAATAATTAATACTTGAACTTAACACTCTTCTTTTTTTAGGATCCAAGAATGTTTTTGGATATTCTATTAGGAATGTTTGTTTGATTAATTTTTTTTGGTTTTCTCTACAGTTCCCCACCACGCCACAGGAATGGCAGACTGTGGCAGCGGAATTCTCCCAGCGCTGGAATTTTCCGAATTGTGGAGGAGCTATTGACGGCAAGCACGTCCGCATCGTGCCACCACCCCATTCCGGATCCCATTTTTATAACTACAAGGGGTTCCACAGTGTCGTGCTGATGGCGGTGGTTTCAGCAAATTATGAATTTCTATATCTAGACGTTGGGAAGAATGGGCGGATGTCGGACGGCGGGGTCTTTGCCGAGACCGAGTTTGCCCAACGGCTTCAGTCGGAGGAGCTGGGATTGCCACCTGCGGAGGAGAACGAAGAGGGGCTTCCTTTTGTGTTCATTGCAGACGAGGCATTTGGCTTGGGTCCCCACCTCCTGAGGCCATTTCCCCAACGTGCCCTCACCCATGAGAGGAGGGTCTTTAATTATCGGCTGGCCAGAGCCAGAAGAGTGGTTGAGAATGCGTTTGGCATCATGGCCAGCCGGTTCCGCTTGTTTTTAACGGCCATAAACATGGCTGAATACAAATGGGATACCATCATTTTATGTTGCTGTATCCTACATAATTATCTCAGAAGACATTCTGTCAATTATATTGCTTTATTGCCTGACGAGGCAGTTCATGTTCCTGATGTGGCCCGTGAGGCAGGCCATCCAGGCTTGGCCCCCCAAAATGCACGTGATGTGCGCCAGGCCTACGTGGACTACTTTATGGGTAGGGGGGCCATACCAATGCCAGATCTTGGCTGATTTGCATAATAAAAATCTTTAATGAAAGAAACAGTCTACTTATTGTTTTTACAATATTGTGAATGTTTGTGTTTTTTCATTGCCTCCTAGGTTATCATAGTGTTTTATGTGTTTTGAATGGTCTAAATATCCATCATTGTTTGATGTCACCAGCAGTAACATATTTTGAAGGTCAGCATTCATATAAAATAACAAGCCACACAATTGTGAAAGTGACAATTTTTTTTATTTTTAACATTATTTGAACAAGAAAACAGGTACAATCCTTTGGTTGTTTTTCTAGTGATTCAAACAAAAACCCTTTTTTTTTTCTGGTGATTAAAATAACTATACAATCATATTTATTTTTTTTTTTTTTTTCTGGTGATTAAAGTAACTATACAATCATATTATATATTTTTTTTTTTTTTTCTGGTGATTAAAATAACTATACAATCATATTATTTTTTTTTTTTTTTTTTTCTGGTGATTAAAATAACTATACAATCATATTAATTTTTTTTTTTTTTTTTCTGGTGATTAAAATAACTATACAATCATATTATATATTTTTTTTTTTTTTTCTGGTGATTAAAATAACTATACAATCATATTATTTTTTTTTTTTTTTTTCTGGTGATTAAAATAACTATACAATCATATTTTTTTTTTTTATTTTTTTTTTTCTGGTGATTAAAATAACTATACAATCATATTATTTTTTTTTTTTTCTGGTGATTAAAATAACTATACAATCATATTATTTATTTTTATTTTTTTGTTTCTGGTGATTAAAATAACTATAAAATAGTGTTTGTTCCTCTCATTAACAAAACGTACATAAAAAAATTAAAAAAAAAAAACTTTAAACCCTCCCCAAAACATCCAGGACATTTTTGAGCTGGAGTCCCACCCTTTTTGTTTTTTCCAGGACTTGTCTGGATGCTTGCTGGATGTCCTCAATTTGTTCGGCGCAGGACCATATTTCTCGAATTAGGTAAGGTGCAGTGTCCTTATCAAGTGCTGACCCAGCACGACTTGCTCCTGAAATGTGCGAGCAAACCAGGTATTAATAAAAATTAATCCTACCTACATAACCTGTGTATCTGTGTTATCAGACACATTACCGGATGTGGTGGCAGCTTCCCCTTCATCCAGATCCCTCGGGGGTGTTACTTGATCAGTACTTGCGTCCTGCCTTGATGCTTCCTTACGCCCTACGAAATAGAAGAAAGGGAAACCAGAAAGGTAAAAGATTAGAGGGATGAAAGATAATTAAAAATACAACTACAGAGTCCACATGTGTAGAATCCACTGCTGAGCACACTCTCCTTTTTCTGCGTATTGTTATTACTATTAATTATTCACATCTACTAGGTACACATCTACATTAAAAAAAATACAATTGATGTCACATTAAAACATAATAAAGATGTCTCAACTTTAATGTTTGTGAGAACAATAACTGGTCGTAGGAGTCGTCGTATGTTCAAACTGCAATCATACAAATACGCCCTTTTTAGAGGATACAGTGATTGCACTCCGATTTGTCCACGGGAACTAGTCATGAAGATGGTCGTTTATTAGTACAAAAAGCGACGAATGATCGACTACTCCTACGACCAATTTTAGTGTGAGCACAAACAGATACAGTACAACCTGAAAGAAGAAGCACATGGCACAAAGAACAAACACCAAAAATGAGGCCACATCAAAATTACTTACTTTTGTTTCGAATCATTCTTTGGATTCGCTGCAGCTGCTCTGGCTCTCTATTCTTCAGGTCACACCACCTCTTTCTGACTTGTTCTTTGCTCCTGCTTTGTCCAAATTTCCGCCTGAGGCTCCTAATGACTTTCTCCATTATGTCCGCCTTCACCTTATTGGGGTGAAGGTAAGGGCCGTGCTTGCCATCATAGTCCTCTTGCTGAAAGATGGTCACCATCTCCACCATCTCCTTGAAAGCCATGTTTGAGGCCTTGTACCTCCGCCTGGAGCTTCTTCTGGTCTGGCTCTGGCCTGCCTCCTGGCTTGAGCTTGCCATATTTTTGCCCGGGCTTGTTCCTCCAGAAATGACACCCACCAAAAAAAGTTAGAGAAAGGGGCGTGTAAAGGACGAGACCGAACGTCAGGGGCGGGGTATGCCTCGCATCACACGTGTGCGTCGCGTCACACGTGCGCAGTGTTTAAAGGGATCCGACGTCATTGAAAGCGACGTTCACAGTCTGCGGAAGAAGGCGCAAGTCACGATCGAATCATACGACGGTATGTAACTGAATTTTTGACGTTAATATTATTGAACAGTGGATGATGTTGTGTGCTAGAGAAGATATGGTGTTTTAAAGCTTTTAGTAGTAGGAGTGGCTTCACTGACACTAGGTTTTTCCATTTTACATGCAGACAACATGGAGGCCTTCAAGGAGCAGGAATTTTTTACAGAATTCATACAAAGATGGAGGGAGCAGCCAGTCCTCTGGCAAACAAAAAACAAAAAAAATAAAAACAAAGAGGCCAGGAAGCAAGCACTGGAGATCATTCTGGTATTTGTCAAGACAAGGGTCCCAAATGCAACTACTGCGACTGTGAAGACCAAAATAAATTCGATTAGGGGCACCTACAGGACCCAACGGTCATTAGTCCAGGCCTCAATCCGATCAGGAGCTGCAGCTGAGTCCGTATATAGGCCAAACCTCTGGTATTATAATCAGCTGCAGTTCCTGGATGACCATATAGAATCCCGGCCATCCGTGTCGACCCTTCCCCCAAGGAGACAGGCCCCTCTTCCCTGCAGTCAGTCCTCCAGTCTTCCCCGCAGGCAAGAGCAGGCTACCTCGGAGGAAGAGGCTGAGTTACAGGAGGACCCAGATTGTGACCCATGGAGCCAGGTATTGCATTTTACTAACAAATTATGAACTGCAATGTAGAATAATGTTGTCAAATTGATGTTACAAGTGTTGTAAATTATATATGATTGCAGCAAAAATTAGGAACATGTCACTAGGCAATAGCCGCAAAACAGAATGGGGACAAAATCCATAAATGCACAGGTCATAATGATTGTGTGTAAATTTTGGGTACACCTCTAGGGGGGTAAACACAATACACCGGGAAGGGGTCGCAGATGAGAAACAGCCTTTTTGTTAATTCCCATTTTGGCCACCCCCACAAAACAAAACATCCATTTTTAGTTTGTGGAAAGGCCCCCTACTGAGCAATTTCAGCCAACATCAACCCCCCACCTCTAGGGGGCACATATCTGTAGCTGGGTAAGAGGCCACAAAATTAGGGATGTGTGCCCTGTGTGTAAACGATTTTTGCAGACAATTAGCATATGTCAGGATTTTAGAAATGGGTGTGATTAATGAGGACAACAAATTAACTAGGTCCCTTTTTTTCCTACACAGACAGAGCAAAGCCAGGAGGAGGCAGAGCCCACTGGGAGCCAGGAGGAGGCAGAGCCCACTGGGAGCCAGGAGGAGGCAGGCCCCACGGGGAGCCAGGAGGAGGCAGGCCCCACGGGGGGACAGGAGGAGGCAGGCCCCACGGGGGGACAGGAGTCACGCCGGCGAGATTGCATCTCCCAGATCCCTCCTCTACACACTCCCGCAAAAAGGGCACGGAGACTTATGCAAATGGAGGAGGAGACCCAGGCCATGCTCCGTGAAGCAACAGCGGCCATCAGAGAGCAACCCAGTGAAGAAGAGGGCTTTGGAGCGCTGATCGCGGCCAAGCTCCAAAAGCTGGAGCCGGGCCAGCGTGTGCGCTGCGAGCTCTTAATCTTTAAGGCCATAAGCATGGCCACACTGGGCAAGCTCAATGACGACATTGACATTGGGCTGATCGGCACTCCTGTCCTCTCTGCTCTTCCTGCTCCGGCTCCTGCTCCTGCTCCTTCTCCTGCTCCTCCTCTTCCTGAGCCTGCTCTGGCTCCTGCCACAACCTTGCCTCCAGGAACCCAGCCCCCGAAGACTCGGGCTGCAGGGAAGGCTGCAGGGAAGACTGCAGGGAAGACTGCAGGGAAGAGTAAAGGGAAGAAGAAATGATGGTGCCCCTAATCGAATTTCTTTTGTCTTGACAGACGTCAGTGTTGCTTTGTTGGACCCTTGTCTTTTCAAATACCAGCAGGGTCTCCTTTGCTTTCTTCCTGGCTTTTTTGTTTTTATTTTGATTACATTTTTATTTGCCAGATGTGTGTAATTTTTTGATTTGCTTTATTGCTTTGCGACAGAAATAAATGTCTTTTTTTTTTCGTTGCAAAATTTGTACATGTGTATTTTGAACAATATATAGAGATCATTTACTGAGTAGGCAGACACATTTAAAAAAAATAAGGAACATGGGACAACAACCTCCTTGTTGGTAATTTATTAAAAAAATAAATAAAAAATATGTTGGGTCACTTCACACACTCCAAAATCAACCAGAATTCACATTTTGATAAACATTTAAACATTTAAAAAAAAAAAAGGGAGATGATGTGCTTAAACAAAAAAAGAGGAAATAAAGACATAAAGAAAAAAAAATACAAAGGTTAACAAAAATATGTAACAAGATCTGTTAACCTTTTGACTTTCTATTTTTTTTTTTTTTTTTGTCTTTATTTCTTTATTTCCTCTTTTTTGGTTTAAGCACATCATCTCCCTTTTTTTTATTTTTAAATAAAAAGTTTTTTTAAATGTCAACTATGTAACAAGATGAGCCACAACAAACTAGGAATTTAGTGTAGCATTTAAATGCATTGATTCAAATGCAGCGCATTCTTTGCTTCATTATACTTTTAAAAAGAAACGAATGTGCTTAATCCATTCTGAACAGTAGTTTTACCTGAACAAGCGCTCCCGTCTGAAAAATTGCTTCTGAGCAGGCGCGGGTTGAAAACGTCGTTTTGCACATCGTTTTGCCCACACACGCTGACTTTTTATGACACAAAAAACGACGTTTTGAAAAACGACACAAAAAATTCAAGCATGTTCGAATTTTTTTTTCATCGTTTTTTTGAAGACATAAAACGACGTTTTGCCCACACACGATGATTTTAAATGACGTTTTTCAAAACGTCGTTTTTTTTCATCGCAAAAAACGACCGTGTGTACGCGGCATTAGTGGTTTTAGTTGTTCACTTTAGTTTAGAAAAGCACTATATTATGTGCTCATATGCAATATGTAGAATGGTAAATATCACGAATAATGTATTTATATTGCTTGTTATTTGCAGATCTACAAAATTGTTCCACAACATTTGGTAAGTGGTAATTTAAGGATAATCTGGCATGGCTAGGTGGTGTGGCTTGGAAACTTTTCACAAGTGCTGACTAAATGTTTTGTGGAATGTCACCTGATGATATAATTCTTCCCAATATAATAATAATAATGTTAATTATAACAAAAGCCATATAAATACCATCTATATTAATATTGGTTCATCCGATCTTTTGTCAATCCCTATGTATTCTTTAAGAACCCCAAAACCCAAAACAGCAGTTGTCATTCTATTCGTTGCTCTAAGTTGTTGCTTTTGTAAACCAACATGAATCCAAAACTTGACATTCTCTAGGTATTCATTGGGAACCCACAAAGTCCCTGTCATTATGAAACACCAATTGGCATTTTATTGGTTGTTTTAAGCTGTTGCTTTGTTAAGCCAAAATTAATATTGATTTCATAACATTTGGTAAATTGTAATTTAAGGATAATCTGTGCTGTGGCTTGGAAACCTTTCATAAGTACTGACAAAATGTCATGCGAAATGTCACCTGATGATATAACCATCTTCCTACAATATAAATACCATCTGATTTAGCATTGGTTCATCAGATCTTGTGGTAATCTCTCAGTATTCCTCAAGAACTCACAAACCAATTGTCATCATGAAAACAGCAGTTGTCTTTCTATTGGTTGCTCTAAGCTGTTTCTTTGGTAAGCCAAAATGAATCTAACATTTTTCTACTAAAAATAACTTTTTACAATTATGTTTAATTTGATGTTATCCAAATGACACATTTTAGAATTGATTTTAGAAATGAATGTATTGCATAAGTGGTCTTAGTTATTCAACTAAAACATTTTACTAATTTTTTTTCTGTGCTGATTTTACCTTTTAACAATTATGTTCTAGTTTTAAATTATTGGATTGTCAGAGCTCATATCTTTTTCCTGACAAATGTGTTTATTTAATTTTAACAATTAGCATACATAGGTACATATGTTTGCAGCAAAATAAGAGATCGCACATATGTTAGCAATATTAAGTTGTAATTCCAACATAAACTAAAAGAACTTTAACTAAAACAATTTTAGCATGGATCTAACTACTCAAAAGATTATGTCATACATTGTATAAGAAAGGATAAAACCAACTTAGACCATGTTAATATAAGATGACCTTAGATAAACAAAAAAAAACAAAAAAAAAAACAAGTCTTAATTATTATCAAGAGTATAGTTTAAAAAAATAAAAAATAAAGAAATAATTTATCATAGAATCTAAAATCGTATACTACATATTGGAACTATGTACAATTGGTATAATGATAAAAGGAAATACATTTCCGGCTACCTATATAAACGAGTAAATTGAAAGAGGAGAAAGAGAATAGGGGGAAAAGTGGAAGAGAGAAGATAAAAGAAAAAGTAGTCTTAGGTAGGAGAAAAAATAGATAGGGAAGAAAGAAATGCGAGGTAGTAGGGGTCCCCGGGGAGCTCATATCTTTTTATGATGATTTTTATAACAGTATTGTTTTACGTTTCTCATTTGTGTAAAAATATTATTTTAGATTGGCTGGTTTATTTTATTTAGATAATTCATTAGTAAACTCTGAAAACTCAGTGCTCTACTATTTGTGAGGCATATCATTTATTGAAAATATTAAAAATGGTAAATTTATTTGGTACCTATACATACATTTTGATGCATCTACCCCTATTCCAGTAAAAGGTTGCAGAAATCACTGACATTGAGTGCAGATCAGAGATGTCTTTGCATTCTGTTATAGTTTACTGCAAGTAAAATCATGTTCATTAAACTAGTTGTTGGATATGTCACATTCCTGTAAAATGCAATTCATGGATTGGCACCTACAACTGTAGAGAGCCTACAGGCAATGCTAGTGACAAGTTCTTTGTCCCTGATTGACTTTTTTGATAACAGCTTCCATGGTTTGGGTCCTCTTTAAATGTGTTTTTGCATTGTACATATTTTGTCAATACTAAAAGGCAGATGGGGGACATTGAAAACTCATTCACCTCAAGGACAACATTTGATGTAAGTGCCTTAACTTGCATTTTAATGTAAGGGAATGCCCTGATCAGATGTTGCTTTATTACACATTATCAAACAGTTCAACACAGTGCTGGACAAAGTCACCACGGTGTCCCACATTCAAACACTGTCCATATACAACCTCCTATTTATTATGACTAGATAGACAGATACAGTATCTCAGAAAGGGAGTACACCCTTACATTTTTGTAAATATTTTATTACGTCTTTTCATTTGACAACACTGAAGAAAGTACATTTTGCTACAATGTAAAGTAGTGAGTGTGTTGTGTGTTGAGTTATTTTGAGGGGAAAGCATATTTACACTCTTATACAATCTGTACACTCACTACTTTACATTGTAGCAAAATGTCATTTCTTCAGTGTTGTAACATGAAAAGACGTAATAAAATAATTACAAAAATGTGAGGGGTGTACTCACTTTTGTGAGATACTGTAGATAGATAGCGGAAAAAGGAGGGAGTTATTTTTAGGACTTTAAATGAGCCAATGAGTGGATAGGTTCATCTGCCTCCATCCCTATTATAAGCAATAACATCAAAGGCAATAGATAGGTATTTTCTGTAGATAGATAGATAGATAGATAAATATATAGATAGATAGATAGATAGATAGATAGATAGATAGATAGATAGATAGATAGATAGATAGATAGATAGATAGACAGACAGACAGACAGACAGACAGACAGGTAGGTAGGTAGGTAGATAGATAGATAGATAGATAGATAGATAGATAGATAGATAGATAGATAGATAGATAGATAGATAGATAGATAGATAGAGAGAGAGAGAGAGAGAGAGAGATAGATAGATAGATAGATAGATAGATAGATAGATAGATAGATAGATAGAATATGAAAAGTTGCCTTTGCTGCCATGAACCATGGGCATAATACCCTACTAGGGTTGAACAATGAACATTCCTTTTAGAACAAATGATGCCAAGGGGAAATGGGAGAAGCCTTTTGCATATCTCAGTGTCCATTAGACAGTAATGAATGTGTTCGCTATGCTACAACGTTTGGTCATTGCAAACCAGGATCACATTTGGGGAATCATGAAGAATGATTTCTATGCCTCACCTTTACTCAGGAGGAGCCACCAGATTAAAATCTCATACATGACCCCCTAAATTTCACAAAGCCCTTGTACAGATTGTACATCAGCCTTCACAAATGGCATATCTAACCCAGGTGCCAGATAAGAGAGCATTACAGCAATGCCTATCTAGCCTATTGATGTAAAGTAAACAGTAATAATAATATACATGATACACAATCATTTGTTAACCTTGCAAATCTTTTGGGGGTTCTGCTTTACAATTATTTAAAAGCTAAGTGTTTTGAATAGTATCTGAGGAATTGTGCTTCACAATAAATTGAAAATGTTTTTTATGAATTTCTGTTTTACAGTGCAAATGTATTTGAAAATTTAGATCACAAAAAGAGAAACATATTGTATTTGGCATATTGCATTCAAGACTGAGGCCGTGTACACACGATAGTTCAAACCGATGAAAACGGACTGAAGGTCCGTTTTCATCGGTCCAAACTGATCATGTGTGGGCCCCATTTAACCGATGGACGCCAAACCGATAGGTCAAAACTGAACGTTAGTATGCGAAAGCGTCGGTTAAAAAGCCGCGCATTCTCAGAATCAAGTCGACGCATGCTTGGAAGCATTGAACTTCGTTTTTTTCAGCACGTCATCGTGTTTTACGTCACCGCGTTCTGACACGATCGTTTTTTTAATCGATGGTGTGTTGGCACATCAGAACATCAGTCAGCTTCATCAGTTAACTGATGACAACGGTCCGTTATCATCGTATGGACTGATCGTGTGTACGAGGCATAAGATATCTACAGAAGCAAACAGCATGCAGTAATAATAAATTGCTTTTGTTTATAATTTACCATAAAGCCCGATTGACCCTTCCTGTTTAATTATGTGAACAAAGTTAGGGTGCATAAGAAATGCAAGTGTGTAAAGCTTGTGTTTTTAAAGCACCTCTATATACAGTCTGTCCCTCATCAGTGGTCTGCAGAGAAGGACGGTACAAGAGCAACAGTCTCTCTGAAGAGGTCCAACACACCCCTTGTGAATCAGTTAGATCTCTCCAATCAGCAGGAAGTGTGAGCTTTCCTAATTGCCACGCTTTAGCTCAGGCTCACGGGGGACATGGCACAATGCTACAGAAAGTCTCACAAAGTGCATAAGTTCTTCCATGCAAACTGCTGAGGGACAGGCTGTTTTTAAGATGTAGCAGCTTTACAAACAAAAAGAACAGCGATGCAGCGTACACACGACCCTTTTTAATGATGTGAAAAATAAAAAAAAATTCTTATGTCATTAAAAAAGTTTGTGTGTGGGCTCCAGAGCATTTTTTATGACATGAAAAATGGGCATTAAAAAATTGGAACATGCTCTATTTTTTTGCGTTGTTTTTCACATCATAAAAAATGGTCGTGTGTAGGCTTTAACGACGTGAAAAAACCATGCCTGCTAAGAAGCAAGTTATGAGATGGGAGCGCTCGTTCTGGTAAAACTAGCATTCGTAATGAAGATAGCACATTCGTCACGCTGTAACAGACTGAAAAGCACGAAGACTGAAAGGCGTGAATTGTCTCTCACCAAACTTTTACTAACAGAAAATCAGCAAAAGCAGCCCCAAGGGTGGCGCCATCCGAATGGAACTTCCCCTTTATAGTGCCGTCGTACATGTTGTACGTTACTGCGCTTTGCTCCAGCATTTTTTTTTCACGGTTGTGTGTAGGCAAGGCAGGCTTGACAAGAATCGGGTTGAAAAAGACTTTGGGCCAGATTCAGGTACATCTGCGCATTATTGGACCGGCGTAGCGCACCGCCTTTACGTTAGACTTGCGCAATGTAGCCGCGTAATCACCCTATTCTTGTAGCTTTTGCGCAGAAAATTGCGCATGCGTAACGTTATTTCAGAGGCGTAAGGCGGAGTAATACAAATTGGGAAGGACGTGAGCGTGTTACATTGAAATGAGCCGTGACCCCATGCAAATGAAGGACCGGCCGGCTCGCGCATGCGCGCTTGAAGGAGACCATGGTCAGCACCTCTCTGCGCATGCTCACAACTCGGGAACGGCGCAATCAGTGAAATTGGAAATGGACTAAGGACTACGCAGACAGCATAAATAGACAGACACAAACGCACTTCCATTGCAAAAGTACATCCCTTTGTCCCTTCCCATTTAACAAAGTGCTTTTATCCCGTTGTTAGTTGCGTTGTGTTTTGTATTAGTCAGATTAGTGTACTGTGTGATCTTGTGTTTGTTAGTAGATCTTTGAAAGTGTTTTTTGATAAGTGTTTGAAAGACTGTTTGTTTGATATATTTCTGGTCGTTTGTTTTCTTGCTTAATTGTTGCTGTTTGTTTTTGTGACTGATTTTTGCTGAGTGCTTGTGTGATTTTTTTGGCTGTTAGTTTTCTCTTTGTGTGTGTTCTTGCTTGATTGGTTGTGCTTGTTTTTGTGACTGATTTTTGTTGACTGGGAGTGAGTTTTTGTTTGAGTATGACAGAGAGAAAGAGAAAACTAAATTTCACTTTGGGGGAGAAACAAATTCTTGCCCGGGCCATTAGCGATTATGGGCGTTTCCTCCACGGCCCGGACAGTGCCAACACCACCCCGGCCAGGAGGAGGGAGATTTTGGACATCATCACTGACCAGGTGAATTCAGCGGGGGAGGGGGAGACGAGGAACTGGTCTGGGATTGATAAAAAGATTAATGACCTCCGGCGTCTGGTCAAAAAGAAGTTGGCCAGAATGCTTGGTGCGGATGGAGGAGAGCCTGTCCTCCATCAAGGATACGCTGGGGAACCTGGACTGCCACTCCCGGGCTTTCACAAACTGCCTTAACGACCTGCAGACTACATCAGCAGGCGTTGGGCAGGATGTGAGGGCCCTTACCCAGGCTATCCTGGCCAACACGGCAACACTTGGTGCTGCCCTGGACAGAATAGCCGTGGCCTTGGAGGGCAGGCCGCCAGGTGGGCAGAGATCAGGGGCTGCTCCTCCTTCCCCGGTTTTCCCCCTCCCCCATGAGTCTCCCCTGAGAAGCCGGGGCCGTGGCCGGGGGCGCCCCAGGCTTGGCTCACGTCAAGGGCACTAATTCGTTTTTCCCTTTTTTTTGTTGCCCTTTTTTTTTTTTTGCTGGAATTTTTTTGATTTTGCTGGTAATGTTTTTTTTTTCTTGTTTTTAAATTTATTTATTTTTTGGGTTGTGAATGCTGTTTGAATGTGGGGGTGACATTCCTGCCGGAAAAGGGGTGTCACCCTCAATTTTGGTGGAGAAGGTTTCCCCAGGACCAGGGAGAAGTGATCCCCAGGTCCGTGTGAATGGTGTATGAATGTACATAATTGGAGCCTTGGCGTGGCGTTGCTGCTCACAAGTCCTGCATGGTGGACTGGTGCCAATCCAATTTGATGAGGATGTGGTGTGTCTGTGCTAGGGACCACAGTGGTGTGCATGCATGCATTCTCATTGTGCCATGAGTAATGTGTGTGTTTTACGTGCAAAGATGCCCAATGTGAGCTGTCTCCTGGCTGCTCTTCCCTCAGAAGACGGGGGAACCTCGGTTAGGGGGGGATTGTCTGGTTCAGGGGTCAGGTCATCACGTAGGTCAATCTGCAGGCCCTTTCTCACTGCGAAGTTGTGCAGCATGCAACATGCACCGATGATATGGCACACAAAGTTTGGGGAATACAAGAGGGTACCCCCAGACTTATCCAGGCATCGGAAACGTGACTTTAGGAGGCCAAAGGTGCGCTCCACCACTGCACGTGTTTGGGCATGTGCTTGATTGTATCTTTCCTCTCCTGGGGTTTGGGGGTTCCGGATAGGAGTCATGAAATGGGGTCCCAGTGCATATGCAGAGTCACCTGTAAGGGAAAAGACAGGAGGATGTTAGTCATGCATGTGCCCCTTGTGATGTGTGCATCATGGGGGGGGACAGTCATGCCTGCCACCCATGTCACTCGCCAACCAGCCAGGTGTCCCCATACACGTTCTGATCGAATTCCATTCGGATGTGGCTTTGATTGTAGATGTAGCTGTCATGGCTGGACCCTGGGTTTTTGGCACGGACGTGCCATATGAGGCCTTGGGCATCAACTATCACCTGTACGTTGATGGAATGCCAATGCTTCCGATTGCGTTACATGTGCTCTGTCTCCTGGGGGGCTGGAGTGCCACATGTGTGCAATCAATGGCCCCGATGGTGCGTGGGAATCTGGCAATTCTGTAGAAATCTGTCATTGCCTTCAGCCGCAGCTCCTCAGTGGTGGGTTTAATGATTTGGTTGGCCATGCGTCTGAGAATTGCAGGGACAACCTGGTGCACACATCTGTTCATGGAGGATTGTGACATCCCAGCCACCACTCCACTTGTACGCTGAAAAGAGCCACTGGCAAGGACATGGAGTGTTGCCATGACCTTGACCAGTGGCTGCACTGCATGTGAGCGTTGTGTAGGGCTGGTGATGTCCTCCTGCAGGGTTGTGGTTAATTCCAGGATGGCATGAGGGGTGAATCTGAAGATGCGATACACCTCAGAATCACTCATGCCAAACAGGTCTATGCGTGTGCGGTATATCCTCTCCCGTGCCCTCCTCCGTGCCATCCTCCGAGCCCTCATCCTTCTTTGTTCATGCCCCTGGCATGTTGGCATACAGATTGTTGTGCAACACGTGTGACTGCTGAGCTCCTTACTAACGGTGTTAGTAACGGTGTTGCTTTATCTAACATGTAGACTTTTTTTCTCTTTTTAGACCAGCTTTTATATTGTCTAATTTTAGACAGGACATTTTGCTGTTGCGCACACTGCGTAGCCTGCGCTGCCCCAACGTTCTTTTGTGGATCCCCGTAAGTCCCTCATTAGCATATTTGACTAGCAAATCAATGGTCTGTCTAGCGCAGTTTTGCGCGGACGGATGCGCCTGTCTAACGAAATTACGCTGGACCAAAAAAAGTAGATTTCTTGCGTATCTCGTTTTGGGGATGCCGTGCATCGAAACGCACGCACACATTTAGACTTACGCACGCGCATCTCCTGTTTCGCAGCGTAATCGCTCTGTGAATCTGGCCCTTTGTTTTTTCTAGACCATTAAAATGGACCTGTGTACGTGGCATAAGACTTGCACGCTTATTGTTTTATTGCATATTAAATGAGCTTACATAATTTAGTAGGAGGATTTAATGGGGTTCTAAATTAACAACAGATAAAAGGGAAAAGTTTGGGACTTTAAATGAAACACTTGGGGATAGTGCTTCCATCCCTGGTATATGGAAATAAAGAGGGGGAGCTGAAGTAATGGGACTTTAAATGAGACAGTTGACAGGTAGAGGTTGAGTTAAAAGAACAGGTCAGTTTATTACATGTATAAATACTGAAGCCTCAGCAAGGTGAGTGGTAGCATGCGCGTGTGTGCATGTCATACCTACATAATAAATGTACATTACAGTGAACATGATAAACATAACAGAAGGTGGAAATACCAAATAACATTGTGTGGACTAGACAATACGTAGCAACAAGGTATAAAAAAGATATATAAAATATGATATGCTTCATAGATTTGGATAGAGTACAGTCCTATTAGCAAATAGCTACATCCTTGGTGCCCGACGCGTTTCTGTGAATACCACTTCATCAGGGGCGGATGTTAAAGGACATCTGAAATAACAAAGTAAGGTAACATAAGAATTTGGTAATGCAGCCAGCAGACACACTGTGTCTGTTCTGGGTACTTACAATATATCAGGTATCGGAGTGAGTGAGGGGTTGGTCCTAGAGATTTGTTTCTCCCGGGAGCTGAGGCAGCGAGGGTTCTGACACAAACACGGGCGCACCGGCATCCCTCCCATGGAGCAGGGGGCCACAGTTCATAGGGTCCACTATGTGGGTTAATGGTGGATCAGGGTGATCAGTAAGTATCTAAAATGGATTAATAGGTCCATTAGCCAGAAGCATCCAAATGGTAGATACGGGGATACTGCGGCTTGTGAATATAGATGGAGATTATTACCTGGTTACACCATAGGCGGGAGTCTCTCAGTGAGAGCTGCGGCGTCTACACGAGTGTGGAGATGAGAGCCTGCTTCTAAGGAGGACGCCTTATATGCGTTCCGTGCGTGCCGACGATCGCCACCAGCGTCATGCTAGCCAAACCCTGAATGGGGCGGGGACACGGCTGGGCGGTATGTGCACCCGCCCATAGCCCGTGTCACCGCTTCCGGCAGGGTCGGCTGTGATGTGAAAGCCGCAAACATCCTTCGGCGCCTTGGAGTGACGCCAGAAGGAGGGGCGGTGCATGGCGCCGATGCATTGTGGGCACCCGCCCAGACCCCCAATGCCTCCACCTCTAAAGGGCGGAAACAGGGGAGATAGGGAGGACACACAGGGTGCATCGCAGCTCCCGGGTTGGAGGCAAAGCAAAACCTAACCACTGCTCACTAATTGCTAAAATATGTATATGGCCAACAATGAATCCACGGTCTGATATTACAGACAGTGGATAAGCAACCCCATACAAAGCTAGCAGGGGATAGTTGCCAGCTAACTGTCAACTGACTCCATCCCTGGTATTGAAGATAAAAGGGAAAGGTTTGGGACTTTAAATGAAACACTTGGGGATAGTGCTTCCATCCCTGGTATATGGAAATAAAGAGGGGGAGCTGAAGTAATGGGACTTTAAATGAGACAGTTGACAGGTAGAGGTTGAGTTAAAAGAACAGGTCAGTTTATTACATGTATAAATACTGAAGCCTCAGCAAGGTGAGTGGTAGCATGCGCGTGTGTGCATGTCATACCTACATAATAAATGTACATTACAGTGAACATGATAAACATAACAGAAGGTGGAAATACCAAATAACATTGTGTGGACTAGACAATACGTAGCAACAAGGTATAAAAAAGATATATAAAATATGATATGCTTCATAGATTTGGATAGAGTACAGTCCTATTAGCAAATAGCTACATCCTTGGTGCCCGACGCGTTTCTGTGAATACCACTTCATCAGGGGCGGATGTTAAAGGACATCTGAAATAACAAAGTAAGGTAACATAAGAATTTGGTAATGCAGCCAGCAGACACACTGTGTCTGTTCTGGGTACTTACAATATATCAGGTATCGGAGTGAGTGAGGGGTTGGTCCTAGAGATTTGTCTCTCCCGGGAGCTGAGGCAGCGAGGGTTCTGACACAAACACGGGCGCACCGGCATCCCTCCCATGGAGCAGGGGGCCACAGTTCATAGGGTCCACTATGTGGGTTAATGGTGGATCAGGGTGATCAGTAAGTATCTAAAATGGATTAATAGGTCCATTAGCCAGAAGCATCCAAATGGTAGATACGGGGATACTGCGGCTTGTGAATATAGATGGAGATTATTACCTGGTTACACCATAGGCGGGAGTCTCTCAGTGAGAGCTGCGGCGTCTACACGAGTGTGGAGATGAGAGCCTGCTTCTAAGGAGGACGCCTTATATGCGTTCCGTGCGTGCCGACGATCGCCACCAGCGTCATGCTAGCCAAACCCTGAATGGGGCAGGGACACGGCTAGGCGGTATGTGCACCCGCCCATAGCCCGTGTCACCGCTTCCGGCAGGGTCGGCTGTGATGTGAAAGCCGCAAACATCCTTCGGCGCCTTGGAGTGACGCCAGAAGGAGGGGCGGTGCATGGCGCCGATGCATTGTGGGCACCCGCCCAGACCCCCAATGCCTCCACCTCTAAAGGGCGGAAACAGGGGAGATAGGTAGGACACACAGGGTGCATCGCAGCTCCCGGGTTGGAGGCAAAGCAAAACCTAACCACTGCTCACTAATTGCTAAAATATGTATATGGCCAACAATGAATCCACGGTCTGATATTACAGACAGTGGATAAGCAACCCCATACAAAGCTAGCAGGGGATAGTTGCCAGCTAACTGTCAACTGACTCCATCCCTGGTATTGAAGATAACAATTAAATTAAATTAACAACAACACTAAAATAGAATCATAAAATAGCAGTAATAATAATAATGACAATGGCATCATCCTTATCCTCATCATTATCTATTTGTTTTGCAGATGTCCCTGCTGCTTCTAAAACTCATGGAAAACATCCTCGCCCTGCTCCCAGTCCCATTTCATCTGAATGCATCGTAAACTTACTTAAGGTATGTCAGACTAAGATCATATAAGAAATAGCTTGGTGAAGAATTGAATGGGCTGTTGCTCATTTCCTACCTGGTGTGTAAAAGAATAAAAATGATTATTTCTTCACATTAGTAGTAATATCCCAATACACTGTCAATTATTTCAACAATAACCAATGTTTTTTTTTTTTTTTTAATAGCGACTACATTTTAATTAATTAAATACATTGCACCTGTTTGATAATGCAAAAAATTAAGATAACACACAAAGATATCTGTGTTAAGAGCTACAGTTAATTATCAATTGTTCTATTAACCATTTCAGCCCCGGAAGATTTGGCTGCTCAATGACCAGGCTATTTTTTTGTGATACGGCACTGTGTCACTTCAACTGTACCCAAACAAAATTGATGTCCTTTTTTCCCCACAAATAGAGCTTTATTTTGGTGGTATTTGATCACATCTGAGTTTTTTTTATTTTTTACACTACAAAAAAAGAAAAAAAAATGCTACATAAAATATCCCAAATTTGTTTTAAAAAGGGCATTTTTTTTCCTCAGTTTAGGTCGATACGTATTCTTCTACATAATTGTGTAATACCAATCGCAATAAGCCTATATTGATTGGTTTGTGCAAAAGTTATAGCATCTACAAAATAGGGGAACGATTTATGAGATTTTTATTATTTTTTTTTTTACTAGTAATGGCAGTGATCAGTGATTTATATCGGGACTGCGACATTATGGCAGACAGATCGGACACTTTTGACACATTTTTGGGACCATTGACAATTATACAGCGATCAGTGCAATAAAAATGCACTGATTACTGTGTAAATGCCACTGGCAGGGAAGGGGTTAACACTAGAGGGTGTTTATCTGCTAAAAAGTCCAACTTCACACACATTTTAAAACAGTTACCCAACAAGATCTGGCTGTCTATCCTTGTCTCACACAGTACACTTATGCAGCGTACACACAATCGGATTTTCCGATGGAACAAGTCTGATGGACTTGTTTCATCGGAAATTCCGATCGTGTGTGGGGCCCTATGAGACTTTTACAACATGTTTTAAAAATAATATCTGATGGGAAATTCCGATTGCATGCGCAATAGGGAACCAGCTGTGAAGCCGAAAGGCTTCACTGCCAGGTCATCTTACCAGGAATAGTGGCGGCTGCACCCAGGAGCCGATTCGAAGATCGGCCGGGGTGCCAACTTCGTAGGCTCCCTGGATAGGTAAGTGTCCATATATTAAAAGTAAGCAGCTGCAGTATTTGTAGCTGCTGACTTTACATTTTTTCATGTCAGAGTGCTGGACCTCCGTTTTAACAAGAAGCATGGTGATAGAAAGAGAAAGCAACAAACAGATGGGTTTAATGCTGCTTCTCCTTTTACTGACCTATGTCCAATGCTAAAGTGGATTTCCTCCCTGTTTTTAGTTTATTAAATGTCAGCAGCAAAAAAAAGCATAGCTGCTGACCCTTAATAAACCGACACTTACCTGCCACACAGTCCAAGCGATGCAGAAACCCAGAGGCTCGCTCCTCCCCCCCTCCTCTCCTCAGCGCCATCATAGTAACTGTGGGCACCTGGCTGTGACAGCTTACGGCTACACAGCTGGACACGCACTGTGCCGGGACCGGAATTGTGTCCCAGAAGATCGTTGGCAGGGAGGGGCTGCCTAGGACAAGAGTAGGACTCGCCTAGGCGGCCGAACAAGGGAAGCAGGAAGTAGGACAGGAAGTCCCACTAAAAAGAGGGTACACACTCCTCCCCCAAAAAAATTACATGCCAAATGTTGCATGTCAGGAGGCCAGGAGTGCTTAAAGCAGAATTTCCACTTTTGGGTGGAACTCCACTTTAAGTGATGCTGGCTATCAGACTGGGGACATCTAGTGGCAAAAAGTACTGTGGGGAAATGTCTGCATTGAAGGTGAATACCACAACAAAAGCCGTTTTTTCTGTTTTTTTTATCTTTTAATGGATTATTGATCTTGTCTTGTTATTTTTGGCTGAGGTTGTTTACGTGTATAGCATTTTCGTGTCAGGTGATATCTAATGAAACTAGGGCATGTGTTTCATTGACGTGGAACCTCATTGCAAACTGCTTTTTCATTTGGCAGAATATAGATCAAAATGTCAGTAGTGTTATATAACTTTCATTATGCCATTCAGCAAAATGCATTAAAACAAATCATTTTATATATTTACAGAGTTCTCTCCCTGACACTCTTATGAGACTCCAGGAAATGTTGTGCTTGTTTTCGGAAGCTAGGGTAAGGTTTTTTTTTTTTTCTGTTACGGCACACTGACCATTGAGAAATGTAATTTCCAAATACACTGCATATTGAATAATAATATTAGTAATAATAATAATAATAATAATAATAGTTATCAGTATCATTAGGATTAAGGAAGCATATATAGGCAATTATATGCAACGTTTTGCAGTTGCGCTAATAAACTAATAGCTGCAATAAGAATATTACTAGGATACTACAATTATTTTGTATTTTCCTTTATTTATGAAAAACTACAAAATATATTTATTTTATTTGGCTATCAAAATGAAACTGCCATTTGTCAAAATAATAATTATTTTAGGGATATAACAATTATTTTGGGAAGTAACTCCATTTACAAATAAGGACAGTTAGCGATTCCTAACAAATCAGATGCATTTGTATGCACTTGTCTTAGCAGCTATTAACTTGATTGTCTTTAAAAGAACCTTTTCAGCCATTCTTGGTCAGGTAAAAAAAACACCAATGAATGTCGTTATTTATTAAAAATGATTAAAGGTATTTTAAATGCAACTAGTGTAAATATCTGAACGTTATTTAAGTAATCCCCCTGGGGGATTAGGAGAGACAGTCCAGGAGGCCAATGATCGCTTAAAATTAATATGTGCTGACAAGGGTTATTCTGACAGAAGGCAAGTGCCCAGATATACTCCATCAGACTTTTTTTTTTTTTTTAATGCCCAATCACAAGCCGGGGGAAGGAAGGTGACAATGTTGCTTAAAGGCAGTAGAGAAATACAGTTTTAAGTAGAGCAGAGAGAAGAGATACCACTGACCTGGTGAGCGTAAACCTAGCCACCATGCTACATAATTATATATATATATATATATATATATATATAGATATAGATAGATAGATAAATAGATAGATAGATAGATAAAGATATATATATATATATATATATATATATATATATATATATATATATATATATAAATCAATCAGAAGAGGTGTAATATTAAATTTGTCTTTGCTCAATGCTGTGCATTTTTTTTATATAACATTTGTTTGCTCTAAAAATGATTATGTTCAAAAAGTGTTTGCTCAGTATGGACTAGTCGCTCCCTCGTGAGATGAATCATAGTTGGTCAGACAGCGCGCTGGATATTGTCAAATGTGTTAATGACCACTCCACTGATCACTGCTTACGAGGAATGTCTTGCAATAATATTTGTATTGAATAATCTCTAAAAAAAACTGTTATTGATAAAAAGAAAAAATGATTATGTAAGAATTGTCATTCTGTAACAGAAAACGGACAATGCAGAGTTATATCGCGAGTTCCTCACGGCACTCCACCAACTTCTGGTAAGATGCTTCTGTTATTTCCTCCCTTAAAACATTTTTAATTTATTTTTTAAGATAACTGTGCTGGGAAAAAAGTATTATCAGAAAAAAGGCAGCAATGGCATTTTATATTTTTCACTCAGATAGTTTTCTTTTAAAGCAATATAGCCAGGGCTGCTGTTAGAAATCACAGGGTCCTGTTCAGGCTACCTAACACCCACCACCAGAAAGTATAAAAACTTTTTTTTTTCCCCAAAAAATCGGCTAAAACTATTATTAGCGGACACAAACACAACATAACGTACACAATTTATGCAAAGTGATAAGACTGTACTGAGTTAATAAATAAAGCTCTGTGTGAATGAGATCTTGGGGCTCATTCACATGGGCACTGTGACCTGTACAGTTTGAACTTACAGTTTGTTTATGTAGCTGGAGCTGCCTGCAGCTTTATGCAAGCCTATGTTATGCTATGGGGCTTGCAGCAGCTATATAAACACAGCCACAGAATATAATTTGACAGGTGTGTGGGTGCAAGTGTACGACCCTGAACACAGACAGTGTGCATTCAGGACCACTCAGTTATGCCTGCACTTACAGTTGCTGTGTCTCCATAGAGTCACATGGACTGACTCCTCATTCACATGGCCAGAGTACCTGTGTGAGGGAGAGGAGGAGAAGCTGGCTATGCTGCAGGGGGAGTCACAGGAATCAGTTTTAGCAATAAAACAATACAGCCAGCCCTTCTGCTTGTCAGGTGCCTGGGCCATGTGTTGAACTGATGAGGTCAGGGTGCTGTACTATAGAGCTGGCTGTACTGTCTTATCAGCATCCCTAAATATAGCTTGGTGTCTGCTAACAGAATAATTACATCAACAGGTTATGAGGATTTTTCAGGTCAAAATGGCATTTAAATAAATCATCAGAAGGGTTAAGGTGTAAGAAAAGTAGGGTAAAGAAAGTTGAAACCAGGAACAATAAATAAAATCCCAGCTGCTGCTTTCCCACTATAGATAATTAAATAATGAATAACTGTTTGATACACGGCATTATCCATGACAATTTCTCACAATTACTCATTTTAATTCCTGATTGTTGCAGCAGAGTGTTTGTAAACTCCCCTAGATTAATTGTACCTATAATAAGGCAGACCTCTAGGTACTGTAAATATCTCCTAAACATGCACAATTTAGGAGATATTTACTGTATATACAGCCGATGATGTCATTGGCGCATTCTGCTCTTTGAAGGAACCGCCACCCATGCCGTTCCTTCAGAGCCCTGTGCCATGACCAGCAGCTCCCGCGCACATGCTCGGGAGTGACATTACGTGGCTCTGGCTACTCACACAGCCGGAGTCCATGGACCCAGAAGAAAAATAGGTGAATATGGATGCAGCCTCCAGCGGTAACAACGCATCGGTGGAGGGCTTCTTTTGCAGGTAAGTTTGACATTATGCCTTTACTTTGCAGGTCAGAAAAAAACTAAAATAACCATGCGATTTACTTCCTCTCTAAAATAAAGTATTTTATTTTAACAGAAAGATGCCGGATGTACTGTGGATCAGCTTGTGAACTTAGAAGACGTCTTGGTAAAACAGATTTTGATGGAGATGATCATATAATTTCACGATACACTTGACTGTTGCATGTTATTTCTTAAGCTGCCAATACAACAATTGGTTCTCCTAATCACCCTCCCCCTTTGCATACACTTCTTTTGTTTATTCACCAGCTGCTTGGTTCAGCTGCCAAAATTTTTTTATTTTTAAATAAGTTCCGAAATAGGCCCTTACAGAGAGATAGGGACTCTCCCCACCCCTCATGTGACTTGGCTAGGCCAATCACAGAGAGAAAATCACATGCTTCTCTACAAACAGGGTATATATATATATATATGTAGATATATATATATATATATATATATATATATATATATATATATATATATATATATATATATATATATATACATATATATATATATCTATATCTACACATATATATATATATATATATATTGTATATTTGCTTATGGTGTGCTAAAGAGAGTAGTAGGAAGCTGAGGAAAGCAAAGTCTTTACTGCCGGGGAGGAGGCATCAGCATAAGCATGTTGTTTCAACCCCTACAAAAAGTTCAAAACATGAAGCTGCTAAAAAAGGCAGAGCAGAAAGTACTGAACAAATATGTGCATATTTTAGATATCAGCCAGTCATGCATGCACAACCTCAAATGGTTTTTTAAACTATTGATCATTGTGTAAAAATGGACACTAAACAGTAAACATTTGTAGTTCTACATGACAGTGGAGCAAACACTTGAGGAGTGGCTTAATGTGAGAGAAAATATGTTGATAATTTTGTCCCCCAAGTATGCTATCTTTAATGGGACATGTCAAGAGGGTCAAATGGCCCCCGATCTCATTATAAAACATCAGACTGGACAAACAATCTCTTATGTCTCTAGGCACCTCTATTTTCAATCTTCCCATCATATAATGACTAGACATACTGCACATGCAATGAAATATACTAACATTTATATCTTTGGTAGAAAAACGTTGGTGACCAACTTGGAGTAGTGTGTCATAAAATTGTTGAACAAGTTCTAGGCTGTGTGGTAAGTTGCAAGTAACAAAATTATTTTAATGCTAAATAAAACTGCTCAACAGAATGAAGCAATTGTTACAGTTTATTGAAAAATCATTCCTTACATTTTTTCATTGAACATTGAATTGAATTTTGTATTGAACCAAATACCTCAACACAGTTACATGGTCCCCATGTTACTTCACCAGTTAATCAGTAAAAATTGCAAAAGTGTAAAACCTTTCAGTAATATTTAATCAAGGGCATCTATTTCTTTAATAGGTGATACATAAAGGGCCATTTTGAAAACTTAAGATTTTTAATAACACGTGCATTATAGAGCAAAGCAATTGGATGGCCATACCTCAAAGAAGTACACTGGCATAGTGTAAGGATTTGTGTAAAAATGTAACTCTAGGCACTCAAATGGTTGGCTTATCTAGTTTAAGGAGAAATTTGGGATGACTGCAGCTCATAGGCTGTAGCATTTGATCTATACTCTGCAAAGAGGTGGTAAACATGATGCTTCATGTTCACTCCTGTCAGTGACTCCTCCATATCCAGTAAGTAGCTAGGGATCCATTCCTCCTCTTAACAGTAGTATCATGGGCCGATAGGTAGGGATGTACCAGGTATTATTTCAGATAGTAAAAACATTTAAAATAAAGACAGCCCTTTGACATATCTTCTCCCCATAAAATATACATAGTTAATACAAGGCCTTCAGGCACCTATTAATTTAGTCCGGTTTTACTTCATAATCCCATCCATTTCTTAATGTCGGTTTGATAACATACTTGATGCAGGTATTTGAAAAGGACCAACTACTGTTTCTTGACTATTATTTTAAAAATTCTCTATTAACCACTTCAGCCCCGGACCATATTGCTGTCCAAAGACCAGAGCACTTTTTGAGATTCGGCGCTGCGTCGCTTTAACTGACAATTGCGCGGTCGTGCGACGTGGCTCCCAAACAAAATTGGCGTCCTTTTTTTCCCACAAATAGAGCTTTCTTTTGGTGGTATTTGATCATCTCTGCGGTTTTTATTTTTTGCGCTATAAACAAAAACAGAGCGACTATTTTGAAAAAAATGCAATATTTTTTACTTTTTTCTATAATAAATATCCCCAAAAATATATATAAAAAAATATTTTTTCCTCAGTTTAGGCCGATACGTATTCTTCTACATATTTTTCGTAAAAAAAATCGCAATTAGCGTTTATTGATTGGTTTGCGCAAAAGTTATAGCGTTTACAAAATAGGGGGTAGTTTTTATGGCATTTTTATTATTATTTTTTTTTTTACTAGTAATGGCGGCGATCAGCGTTTTTTTTCGGTACTGCGATATTATGGCGTACACTTCGGACACTTTTGACACATTTTTGGGACCATTGGCATTTTTTTAGCGATCAATGCTATAAAAATGCATTGGATTACTATAAAAATGCCATTGGCAGTGAAGGGGTTAACACTAGGGGGCGGGGAAGGGGTTAAGTGTGTTCCTATTTGTGTTCTAACTGTATGGGGGGGGGCCTCACTAGGGGGAATCACTGATCTTCTGTTCATACATTGTATGAACAGAAAATCAGCGTTTCCCCCGCTGACAGGAACGAGCGCTGTGTGTTTTCACACACAGCTCCCGTTCCCCGCTCTGTAACGAGCGATCGCGTGTGCCCGGCGGCGATCGCGCCCGCCGGGCACACGCACGGGACTCGGGGGCGAGCGGGGGGCGCGCGCGCGGGCCGCCGGCGGCGCGCACGCGCCCCCTAGTGGCCGCGAAAAGCGCGACGTAGAGCTACGGGCTCTCGCGCAGGAGTGCCGACCTGCCGCCGTATAACTGCGGCGGCTGGTCGGCAAGTGGTTAAAGGGGTTGTAAAGGAAAAAATTTTTTTCCCTAAATAGCAAGGTTTTCTTCCTGTGTGGAGAAAGCCTCAAGAGGGGGGAGGAGGTGAGCAGGAGTGTCAGGACGCCCACTAACACACAGTTCCTTTCTCTATCTGCAAAGTAGAGAGTGTCCTGAACCGCCTGCCCACCCCCTTCCCCCTCAAGAGGCTTTCTTCACACCAGGGAGAATGCCTCACATTACGGTGTTGAGTTACAGACAGAAGAACGGGAAGTGAGCAAGGTAAAGGAAGCTATTTAGGGAAAAAAATCCTTTACAACCCCTTTAATGTTTGCAAATTGTTGACTTACTGTTATGATGTCTGTACAATACTAAAGGACTCAATGAAACTTTATAATGAAAAAAAAAGTCAATTGCTTGGGATTTTTCCCTATAATGGCCTTGCTCACTGGGTTTCAACCTGTTGATAGCACTTCCAGAGCAGTAATTTATGCTGTAACATGTGCTATCTTCTTGTAACATTATTACATCATTACAAGTAATCAAATATGATACTAGATTAAAGCAGTCTCACATTCTAACAGACCTTGTGATAAACTAATAATACAACACACTAGTTATTCTATTCTCTATGTGTGCATGGGCAGACCACAATCGGATAAATCATATACATCAGCCCTCAAAATTTTCACTTGCCTACTAGCATTTGGCGATTGGATTTAAGCTGGGGGCGAGTGATGACAGGGCTGCATGACCAATCTCCCTCCAATCTGTGCCTACACTTAGAGCCCCGATGCGATTGGCGGCCAAAGAGGAAAGTGCATGCTCGGGAAAAGTAGTCTGGTGAGCCGCGCACAGGCAGAGCAGTACACAGGTGCTCTCCTTACAATTCTCATTAAGCCATGGGACCTAACAGTATGACCTCTCTGAGCCTGCTCCCTCCCCCCGACCAATGTAGCTGGAGAGCAGGGAGCAGGAAGTAATAAGTGAGGTGGAGGATTGCGAAAATGACCACTCTGGTGTAGCGCTCACTGAAAGTTGCCCTGACATGAGATTGGCATCCTTCCAATTTCTGCAGTTTTCTTCTCCTTGTGCTCTATGTAAGTGTCCAACAGTTCAGCCTGAGCACTGCAAACAGACTGGTCTCAATGTGTGCTGTGCGGTGTCAGTGTGCGCTGTGTGGTGGTGTCAATGGCTGTGCAGTTGTGTGGATCTCAGCGCTGGATTGTACTCCCTCCCGCTGTGCTGCAGCTTCTCTCCTCACTGCCAGCCTGAATAAAAGGGGGAAGTGGGGACATGCAAGCGCGGAGCCGCACACACAGGCTCCTGATGATGAGATAAATAGGAGAGGGAGAGAGAGAGGATGGATGGGACTTGCAGAGGAAACAGCAAGAGAATGGGGAAGAGACCCAGTTCTAGCGCCCTGTCCCTCTGGTCTGCCCCCAGTGCCCTGTCCCTCTGGTCTGCCCCCAGTGCCCTGTCCCTCTGGTCTTCCCCCAGTGCCCTGTACCATGTTGGTGTTAATATTTAATTGTGTAACTTGATTCTGCATAAAACATTTAACAGTGTCATTCCATGAGATAATCTACGAGGGCGTGTTTACGGGTGCAATTACAGTGGTTGACCGCGATATTGTGTCAATCTCGCTCCCCTTCTCGGCGAGATTGACCACCTGCGAGCCCCATCGCGGGAGCCAGCGCCGAGCTGGCTTGCCGCGATGGAGACAAAGCCGTCATAGAAGGCGTTTGTTATGAATCCTGAAGGGGCTGTCCCCGCCGGATTTAAAAAAAAAATCCGGCATGGGTTCCCCCCCCTCATGAGTATACCGGGCCCTTAGGTCTGTTATGGGTTGCAAGGAGACCCCCCCTACGCTGAAAAAAATGGCGTGGGGGTCCCCCCCAATCCATACCAGATCCGTATCCAAAGCACGCCAGCCGGACCGGTCAGGAGGGGAGTGGGGGCGAGCGAGCGCCACCCCCCCTCCTGAGCCATACCGGGCAGCATGCTCTCAACATGGGGGGGTCAGGTGCTCTGGGGCAGGGGGGCGCACTGCGGCCCCCCCACCTCAGAGCACCCTGTCCCCATGTTGATGAGGACAGTGCCCCTTCCCGACAACCCTGGCCATTGGTTGTCGGGGTATGCGGGTGGGAGGTTTATCGGAATCTGGGAGCCCCCTTTAATAAGGGGGCCCCCAGGTACCGGCCCCCCACCCTAAGTGAATGAGTATGGGGTACATCATACCCCTACCCATTCACCTGCAAAAAAAGTGCAAACACAAATAAACAACACAGGGTATTAAAATATATTATTATAGTTGGCCGCCAGGGGGGGTGTGTATGGTCGCTTTTATAAAAGCGCCCCCCCCGGTGGGCTTCTCCCGACATCTGCGGGGGGTGGGTGCCGCTGTTCTTCGCCGCCGGGCTTCCTTCGACATCTTCGGCGGGGGGGGGTCTTCTCCTGCTCTCCGGGGGTCTTCTCCGCTCTTCTGGGTCTTCTCCGCTCTTCTTCCGCTCTCCGGGGGTCTTCTCTGCTCTCCGGGGGTCTTCTTCTTCTTCGGGACTGGCCGCCGCTATCTTCGTGTGTTATCTCAATTACTAGCGGCGGCCAGTCCGGTCTTCCGTGATGTCTTCTTCTTCCCTCTTCTTCTCCAGGTGTTGACACGACACTTCCTCTCGCTGTTCTGCCGGGCGCGCGGCTCCCAGCAACTTATATAGGCCTATCTTGTGACGTCGCAGTCCCATCATGCTCTGGTAGGTACCACGTGGGTAGGTAGCACGTGGGTAGGTACCACGTGGTACCTACCGGAGCATGATGGGACTGCGACGTCACAAGATAGGCCTATATAAGTTGCTGGGAGCCGCGCGCCCGGCAGAACAGCGAGAGGAAGCGTCGTGTCAACATCTGGAGAAGAAGAGGGAAGAAGAAGACATCACGGAAGACCGGACTGGCCGCCGCTAGTAATTGAGCTAACACACGAAGATAGCGGCGGCCAGTCCCAAAGAAGAAGAAGACCCCCGGAGAGCGGAGAAGACCCCCAAAGAGCGGAGAAGACCCCGAAGAGTGGAGAAGACCCCCGGAGAGCAGGAGAAGACCCCCCCATGTCGATGTCGAAGGAAGCCCGGCGGCGAAGAACAGCGGCACCCACCCCCCGCAGATGTCGGGAGAAGCCCGCCGGGGGGGGGGCGCTTTTATAAAAGCGACCATACACACCCCCCCCCTGGCGGCCAACTATAATAAAATATTTTAATACCCTGTGTTGTTTATTTGTGTTTGCACTTTTTTTTACAGGTGAATGGGTACACATTCACTTAGGGTGGGGGTCCGGTATCTGGGGGCCCCCTTATTAAAGGGGGCTCCCAGATTCCGATAAACCTCCCGCCCGCATACCCCGACAACCAACGGCCAGGGTTGTCGGGAAGGGGCCCTGTCCTCATCAACATGGGGACAGGGTGCTCTGAGGTGGGGGGGCCGCAGTGCGTCCCCCTGCCCCAGAGCACCTGACCCCCCCATGTTGAGGGCATGCTGCCCGGTATGGCTCAGGAGGGGGGGTGGCGCTCCCTCGCCCCCACTCCCCTCCTGACCGGCCGGCTGGCGTGCTTTGGATACGGGTCTGGTATGGATTGTGGGGGACCCCCACGCCGTTTTTTCCGGTGTAGGGGGGGTCTCCTTGCAACCCATAACAGACCTAAGGGCCCGGTATACTCCTGAGGGGAAACCCATGCCGGCGGGGACTTCCCCTTCAGGATTCATAACAAACGCCGCCCACGTGTAGAATTGGCGGGAATCCACGTCGGATCCGCGTCGCTTCTATGACGCGCTCGCTGGAATGTGCTTTTACTATTCCAGCGAGTGCGAGATGTCGGCACCCTGTCGCCGAGAGTCAGCGCGATGCTGTCGCGCTAAAAACACATTCTCGGCGGCAGGCACTGTAGGTGCAGGGCAGTGTATGAATTAGGTGGGGCAACTGGTGGCGAGTAACTCTTGAGGCCTGGCTAGTAGCTCAGGGCTTGAAATTTTAAGCCCTGATATACATCATTAAAAAGTGATGCATAGAAGTAGATGCTGGAATGGATAACAATTGTTTCATTGTAAATATATGTAAAAAAACAAACAAAACAAACGTGTCCGAATTTTGCACCTATAGAATCTAGGTTACCAGGTATAATGGGGATAGGCATATATGATATGCAATGAAATTTCATTGGTAAATATGCCCACATGTCGGTCAGAACACCTATAATGTGGACACAACATCTGGTCATATAGGCAGTTCTGTATGAAGATATGGTATGACCGGACATTATACGAAATAGACTTTTGTCTAGAACTTATTGCTCATCACTTCAAATTTGTAATGGGGGAAAATGTGCAATATACATAGAATTATCCATGTATATAGTATAGAGTAAAAGGCTAGGTGGAATTGAGTATGGGTTATTAACAGTCATCTTGTGTTTTGACTATATATACTGTATATGAATATTGCATTTCATGCCTTTTCTAAAGGTAACCAAATGTTAGGTATGGCAAATTTTTGCAATTTGCTCTAGTAATCTGTACTTATATTGTGACAAACCAATGTGTTTTATTATTTTAATACCGATTCTTATGAATTTTATAGGAGGACCTAGGATTATCCAAAACTCTGTTTAATGTCCTATGCCAACTAGCAGTAAGATACATTTTATTATACAATCCAAATGTTTTTGCATGTATTTTGTAAATAAACCAGTGGATTAATAGAGTGTTATGTTTTGTCATGTTATAGAAAATGTTATTTAATCATATATTTTAGGCTCCATTCACACGATAATCGTGGTAAAAATGCGCAAATAGAATCGCCGGATACCCATTGCTCAAAAGAAGCTCATGTACAAATCTGTTTACGTGATTTTACCGTGATTGTCGCCCGATGAATCGCGGGAAGATCGCACAGCATTTAGGTTGCTATTGAACGCACCGGGAACGCACGGGCATTCCACGATTTGCTGGTGTTGCGAATTGCGGCAATTCAGAACATGGAGATGTGAACAGAGCCTTATAATAAAAGACTGTACTTATCAGGGGAAAAAAAACACTTGCTAGAAGTTTGATTTAGAAAAAAAAACTTGTATCAATAATAATAATAAAGAAAAAACATATACTGATATTTTTTAAAAGTTGTCATGTAAATCAAGGGATAATATTGTTTACTAACCATTTGAATAACAGTCCATATTACCCCTTCATTGCCAGGCCACTTTTCAGTTTTTAGTACTGTGATATGTTGACTGACAATTTTTCTGTCATGAAACACCATACCCAAATGAATATATATATATATATATATATATATATATATATATATATGTAGACAGAGGCCCAGATTCACAGAGCGATTACGCCTGTCTAACTGGTGTTAGACAGGAGTAATTTCAAATTTCGCGTGCCGTATCACTAGTTTGAATCCTCAAACCATGATACGGCGGCTTCGGGCTTCGATCCGAGAGGCTTACGTCTTCGTAAGCCTTCGGATCTACGATGCAATCTTTTTGCGGCCGCTGGGAGGAGTTCGCGTTGTTTTCTGCGTCGGGATATGCAAATGAGTTTTTACGGCGATCCATGAAGATACGAGCGGCCTTCGCAATCGCTTACGTCATTTTTTTGCTACGTACTGTTAGACCAGCTATTTGCTGGTCTAACGGTTCGTAGCCCATGTTAAGTATGGCCGTCGTTCCCGCGTCAAATTTAATTTTTTTTTTTTTTACGTAACTCGTTCGGGAATAGGAATGTCCGTAAACGACGCTACTCAAAAAAAAATGACGTAACGACGTGATATCGCGCAATGCACGGCGGGAAATTTCGGAACGGAGCATGCGCAGTTCGATCGCCGCGGGAACGCACCTAATTTAAATCCTTCACGCCCCCTACTCGCGTAGATGGATTGCGCCGGGAGAAATACACTACGCCGCCGTAGTTTACAGGACAAAATCTACCGGGATTCCACGTAGAGCCAGGTAAAAAACGGCGGCGTAGAGTATTTCTGATACTCTACGCTAATCTAATTCTATGTGAATCTACCCCAGAGTTTTCTTTGGTGTTTTTTTTACTATTTATAAAAAAAGACTAAAAAGGACATAGAAAAGTTAGAATAGTGTCAACGCTCCAAAATGTAACCCAAGGTAATCTCTTTGTTTTTCCCTAATTTTTCAGAAATGAAAAAATGTGGTAGTATTGAGATGGTAATGGTGCACTAAATATAGCACATAGAGGTCATGCATAGAGGAGGTGGTAAATGGGTAATATAGACATCACATGCAGTAGGAGGATAGAGAAGAGGGGGTTCCTGTGCAGATGTGCAGGATAAGGGAGGCATAGGGTTGATATACAGGAAGACGGTATGGACATCAAATGTACGGGGGGGGGGGGTGAAAGGGGTAAAAAAACATTACTTGCATCTGCTGCTGCCTTGATCTGTACAGTGATCAGTAACTAATGAGTGACTCATTCATTAGTTCTCCTTTCCCCATCCTCGGTTGTGAGAGGAATGTGCTGTGCTATTTATAAATGGTGCTGCAAAAATTAGCATCCAGCACTTAGCTGTTTAAAGACCTATGATAGTAAGGAAGCAGATAACTAAACAATAGAAATAATTTGATTTGCAAAGTACATGATTTCTTAGCTTACTGACTATCGTGAACGTGTTTTAACTTCAATCCATGGGCACGCAAACATTTTTTATTTTTTTATTTTTTTTATTTATATGTTTTAAGTACCTTTTTTACATGAGTACGTTTTCATACAAATACACTATACTAAGTGAATATTTACTTTGCAAAATAAAAAAAAAATCTGCTCTTTTAGTGAAATAACCCAAGATTATTTACTCATTTTCAACTTTGATTCTATTAGTCAAGTCATTGAAAAAATATATAATGAAACACTGGGTTTGACTGACCTAAGCAGAGGCAAAGTAAATGTTAGTAATAAAAATGAAGCTGTGTTTGCTTTGCATAATATATCATAAGAAAGATAGAAACTTAAAAAAAAAACTTCCATCACACATGATCGATATTCAAATTGAACCCAGCATCACCTTTTTTTTACCAAAATTTGCTTTCTCTGCTGACTCTAGTTGTTTTGAGTGTGGAATGATTTCACCTTTGCATGACTGTGTAATCAGCAATCCTGTTGTGTGCTTAAAGAAATATATTTGCGTTTGGCTAAATCTTAATTTATAATTATTTTCCTCTAGGGTGACCTTCTCATAAAGCTGAGTGATGCCCTTGTAAGTATTTTTTTTTTATACTGTGAGAAAAATGATTAGACTATATATATATATATATATATAGTATATTATATAGTATATATATATTTGTGGTAAATAGCAATAGGCACACAGGCTAGGGACACAGAAATTTAAAGGCCCAGTGTACATTAGCACTTTTATTTGGTAGAATGCTGGAAGTCATGCATACTGCTGCTGGAACACAGTGCCTCTTAACTGTATGTAGCTAATGCTAGTATAGTCCAATACACCAATGGTTCTCCACCCTGTCCTAAAGTACCCCCAACAGGCCATGTTTTGGGAATTTATCTTAAATAAAATAGCTGTGCAAAATACCAAACCATTGACTCTGATTTAAAGCACCTGTGCAAGATGAAGGAAAATCTGCAAACATGGCCTTGTTGGGGGTACTTGAGGACAGGGTTGAAAACCACTGCATTACATTACACTACACATTATTCTGTAATGGGCCAAACAAACTATTTGAAGTGACATTAAACACAGAATTGAACTTTAACTCCCATCCCCAGTCTGTGCATGGGTCCTTGAGGTTTCCCATGTCCATTTTAAGCCCCAACACCTTTCATTCAACTGTCAAATGCCATAGCTGGCTGAAGTGCTAGCATGTGGCAATGAATAATAGGGGACAAGAGGAAAGAGGATTTGACAGACATGAAGGTTCTTGTCTGAGCTTTGATCTAGTGATCTACAGGGACACATGGATCAATCTGAAGACCAGCATAGATATTTTCAGACAACACATTAGTTGCTACCTCTGTCCAGAGTAAAATGTGGTTGAGCTGTATTTCAAAGGCATAGATGGAACACTCGACCAGGGCTTGCTTGCTGGACTTCCAAGATCTGCCGTGCCCCATTCCTCTGTATCCTCTCCAAATGTATACACTGATTTCACTTTGAGTATTGATGCCTTTACACCCAAAGTCCTACACAAACAAGGGTCTTTGGAGATGCATTTCTAGAGGTATGCTTATGTTAGTAGGCACTGAACTCCGAGCACCTCTCTCTGCATTAATTTTACATGCCTGATGATGATGTCACAGGGAGTGTTAAAAGCTGTTATCACTACAGGAATAAGGTAAACAAATTATGCTGGGAAATGAAGGGGAGAGGGAGGACTTGAGTAAATTTAGGTAATGTCTGAACATGCACTTTTACATTTATGATGTTCAATTCTATATAAATACAAAGGTGTGTAGCCATATTTGCTCAATACATTCATAGGCTGTGCCTCCTGCTTAGCAACATAGCACATCGATAAAGCTCACACTGACTAAAAGCAATGCAGTCACTAGGCATTACAGTTTGATAAAGCTTATTGTTTGAACAAATAAACTAGATATTTTAATATTAGGATTTAAACCAATGTTACCTATATGTATCTATAAGTATTCATTTATAGAATCACAGAAAATATCTTTAACCCTAATAATGTTTTAATTTCATAATTAGATAAAGTTAGAACATATTACACAGTATAAAGGTGTGTTGGATAGAAAATGTCTTTCTACCTAATCTAATAATTTAGTTTTGTATTTATACTAGTGGGTTGAATAATTTCTGTGTCCATAGCTTTGCTCATCTGCATTGGCCATTGTAAGTGGGCCCATATTGTCTACTCATGATTTAAATATCAATTAAAATTAGTTATTAGTTATTAATGATGCCTATGTTATAATTAAACATATTAATGATGCCTATGTTATAATTAAACACATTTAAAATGGATTCTAACTAAACACTACTGCCCCCTTTTTTAGAAAGGACTGGATCTGAAAATTGTCACAGGCTTAACAAGTCAGATTAGTGTTGTGGGCAAAGGCACAATTCTTGGCATTCTTTAAGGAAACAAATTCAATTTGTAAGTTCCAACACTTTCTCTTAAATATAATGTCACTTAACAATATGTATCATGTTAAGAATATGTTTATATTTTAGTTTGATTAATGAAGATTATTAACATTTACATTTGTAGAACTTTATATAAGTAAGTATTTATTTTTTGCTACTACTATATGCAAGTCATGCATAGTAATAATAATAGTAATAATATAATGAAATAGTTTACAGACACATTATCCATATGGGTGTATTACTGACACTTGTTTGACCTTAGGAAGCTGTTTGGATGTGTTGTGAAACAGCTTCAACCTTTCTAAACTAGTCCAGTTTGTTGTTACCACCACTAACTATAACTGATATTTTTATCTTTTTTAACTTGACTTTGAAACATATATAATTGTAACACATGAAAAAAAAAAAAAAAAAAAAACAGAAATGTGAATGTTTTATAGCACAACATAGATACGTTTATAGAAAATAATTTTTTACTTTATTTTTTTTTCTTTCAGGGATGTCCAAAATTGAAGGTTGTTTAAAAAAAACCCCACAAGACTTATTGGTAGTGGTCTTTCTTTTGCTGCATGCTGGCATATATCTATTATTCTCTAACTATTGACATTTGATTATGTAATTAGTTCACTTTCTATCTAATAAAAGACATGCTCATTAAAAAGTATTTATTTTGTATTTATTTACTCTAAATAGACAATGTTTTATGGTAGACAATTATAGAAAATAATAGGGAGATATATTACAGAATAAGGAGTTGTTGCAAATTGTACACAAGCAAAGGCAAAGATGTAACTCTGGGCTGATAGTGGGTGGTACACAGGCCAGAGATAAAGAAAGGAAGATAAGCCTATGTCAACTAAGCAGATGTGTAACTTGGGTTTGATAGGGATTAGGAAAGGATAACAAAAAAACAATTCAGTGAAACTTGCCATGCCAGAAAAGTTTGTGGGCAAACTTACTCCACCCATGGGAGGACCCAGATATATCACTCATTAGTGCCCCAAAGGCAGGCTTAGGTTGCTATTTAATGGAAGGTTGATGTTAGGCAGCACTCCAACTTGAAAGCAATGCTTCTCCATACAAATTGTAATTAACTCCTTGTAATCTGTTGCCCAACTTCTGTACTCTTTACATTGCTCACTACGAACATCAGTTCCTCATTACAATCTATGCACTATGTATAACAGTTGATCAATACACTTCATAACTCCTCTTTCACTTTAGTTGTGCAGCATTTCTGAGTCAGCACTGCTGAGCCTTTACTCGACTCCACCAGCCCAGTAAACCAGTCACCTCACTCTCAGTGACATTGTATATTTCAAAACCCATACCTATTCTTCTTCCAAGTTCTTTCTCCAATTTCCGTGACTTCCAGGCTGGGTCCTTAGGACACCCAGTGCTGTGATGTCGAACCCATTAATGGGGTTTTGATTGCAAAGTAGCCTGAACACACAAGCTCCTTCACTTCTAGGGCCTTCCATTACTTTTGCCAAGTCACTGCCTCCCAACTAGCTGGCTGCTTATTCACACGATACTAGTACTGTAGTCATTAGCTATGGTAATATAGCCTCCTCCCAATAGCTTCACTGTATGTTAGACATTGGCACTGCATCTTCTATGACTTATCTTGTACCCTTTTTAGTCCCTGTTCTTGTGATATACCATACATGTATTGCACTCCTTTGAGATTGTCCTCAGGTAACTTGAGACCAGGTCAAGTTAAATAACAATAAATGTTCTTTACTGAAGTTGTTCAAATATAACAAATAGACAGTGCTGTCAATTTACATATACATTGTACATTCATATCAGTCCCTAACCTCCAATGAGCTTACAACCTAAAGTCCCTGGCACACATTCATACATATACTAGGACCAATTGTAGACAGGATCTGATTAACCTACAAGCATGTCTTTAGAGTGTGGGAGGAAATTGGAGTACCCAGAGGAGACCCACGCAGGCACAGAGAGAACATGCAAACTTCAGGCAGATGGTGTCATTGTAGGGATTTGAACCAGTGATCCTTTTTGCTGCTAGGTGAAAGTGCTAACCACTACACCACAGTGCTGCCCACTACTACACATTCCTATACATAATATCCTTAGTGCCTCTTAGTTAGTCCACTGGTGCCCTGATTGTCCCATGAGGTAGTCGTACCCTAATTAGTTGATAAAGTCTTTAAGTCCAAAGCATCAGTCCATATTCTTTGAGCCATGACTGGGCTCCCACAGGGAGCGGTCAAGTGCCAGTAGTAGTACACATCCTTATCAGCATTTTGTTCCTTAAGTGGGGATCACTTAAACTGTACCTCCAGCCATGTTACTAATTATTGCACCTCTGAGAGGTGGTCCCCTCCCTTTTTATGTGTTTGCCCCAGCAGATGGCAGTACCTCCTCAAAAAGCCAGGGAAAACCCGGTCATCAGAGTTAAGGTGATTGTAAAGTCTTGTTTTAAAAAATATATACTTACCTTCTTTGTGTAGTGGTTTTGCACAGGGCGGGCTGGATTCTCCTCTTCTTGGATTTCTTATCAGTGCTCATGGCCTCTCCCTCCTGTCTTTCACTTCTTGTGTGCAATTGCTGCTTACCTTCAATTAAAAGGTAACACACATCAACTGCAGATTCAGTTTCTATATAATATGTCGCACACATGTAACAAGAATAATAATCCTCATGGTGCAGTATTATCAGCAGATTTATTAAAAAACAAAGGTAGACTTACAGTTAATTGACTGCTATTAACTGCTTTATGTATAATAGCAGGGACCGTGGGGTCACTCACGGGTAGAATGCTGTAGAATCCGCCATCCGTCCTGGCCATGACTGGAAGTGACGTCACCCGGCTCCTCCCGACCCATTGCGTCACTGACACGTGACTTAATCAAAAAAAAATTGTTCAACAGGAAGCAGTCATTTTTTTTTGCTTTTGTTTTATAAATATTTTATTGAAGTAGAATGCATAAGGAAACAGCCCAGCATTACACCATTTACAAAAGACCATTGCACTAAGATAGAGATATACAGTTGGATCCAATGCAAAGAAAACAATCATATTGTGGGTCATCATTGGAGAAGAACAATTAAAATAAGCATACAGTAAAAACGCTGCTACTTTGGATCAGCCCAGGTGAATAAAAGATAAGATGCAGCCTCAGCCTACATGACTCTATCAAATCACACACATCCTGATGCATTTCACCTCACCCGGTGGGTGTAAGGAAATGCATCATGTAAAGAATCCATGTTCACCTCTACTTTGAGCAATGCCAAAGTCAATATAACAGATCACATACTGTAAAGAACAGTATTAAATGGTAGCTATTTAGTAGCCAATCTTCACACTCAACATATTATTGAACAATTATATAATTTCTAGAACAGCTAAAAGTTTGAGATATATATTCTGGAAATAATTTGATAGAAGCATTAATGAGTCCAAAAGGAGGAAGGAGAAATAGGGGAGAGAGGAAAAAAAGGGGGGCGGGGAGAGGTATGGAGGAAAGAAAGAAAAGAATGAGGGAATTAAGGAAGGAAGAAAGAAAAGAAGGAAAGCACCTAAGTATAAAAGAGGTTAGTGAAGAAAAATGGGGAATTTTAATCTCTTATGCCACGTACAAAAGACCGTTTTTCATGACATGAAAAATTACATTTTTTAATGTCATTAAAAAAAAAATCCAGATCTTGCCCCCCCCTTTTTTTTCTTCTCCATTTTTTTTTTTTTTTTTTCCTCCTCCGTGACCCTTTCCCCCCCCCCCTCCCCGGACCTACTCAGCTTTTGTCTCCCTGCCTCTCTTCGCACCTTTCCTTCCCATCCTGTTGAATCCTTAATTTGGCTGATATAGATCAGGGGAATATCTGCAGGGGTATATTTGAAATAAGAAAAGTAGTTTTTATGGGAAGAGCTCTAACAACATTGCATGTATATTTTAATGCTTGGGGTATATTGAGACCATTTTTGTTGTGTTTTTATGTAGGTGTGTTTAAAGTATTTATGAATTGTAATGTTGAAAAAGGCTAATAAAGAAACAAATGAAAAAAGAAAAAAAAAATGATTGTGTGTGGGCTCCAGAGCATGTTTTAAATGGGCATTAAAAATTTACAACATGCTCTAAATTTTCACGTTGTTTTTCACCTTGTGAAAAAATAGCGTATGTAGGCTTTAACAACAGGTAAAAAACACACATGCTCAGAAGCAAGTTATGAGAGCAAGTTATGAGACGGGAGCACTCATTCTGGTAAAACAAGTGTTCGTAATGGAGATAGCACATTCGTCAAGCTGTAACAGACTGAAAAGCACGAAGACTGAAAAGCGTAAATCGTCTCCAAACTTTTACTAACGCGAAATGAGCAAAAGCAGCCCAAAGGGTGGTGCTATCTGAATGGAACTTCCCCTTTATAGTGTCATCGTATGTGTTGTACGTCACCGCGCTTTGCTCCAGATTATTTTTTTTCACAATCGTGTGTGTGCAAGGCAGGCTCGACAAGAATCTGGCATAAGAAGCGCTGTAAATTTCTGTAAAGTTGACAAAGTTTCTGTTGGCATGACAACTAGGAGAAGTTCCATACACAGTTGGAGTACAGAACACCTCCTGAAATGTCACTTCCTGCTTCCTGATCTTGCTGTGCAGATCTGCCTCTACATTACAGACCTCCTCCAATCATGACATTACATGGTCGGACCATGCATCAATTACGTTGACGGTTGAGAAGAAGGATGCCTGCCCACCAACTTATCTGTGGCAATGTAATAACATAGTTATCCAAAATCCCCTTTCACATGTGCAGACTGTTCGTCCATTTTTTACAAGTCCGTTTACGGACTTGTAATGCATCCCTATGGGATCGCGTCCGTTAGCGGATGATGCATCCGCTAACGTCCGCAAAGATCCTCGTCCGTAAAGATCCGGTTTTTCAGACAGAAGAAAACCCTATTTTTCTTCCGTCTGGCGGATCGGATCGGATGAATACAGACAGATGGTTCGTATTCATCCGATTCCCCATAGGGGAGAACGGAGGAAAGACAGGACGGACTCTGCACAGTGTGCGGGGACCGCCCTGTCCGCCGACAGCTCAGCAGGGATTTACGGATGATCCTCGCTGAGCCGACGGACACACACGGAGCGGACACAAAAACGGTCCGCTCCGTGTGAAAGGACCCTAACAAAGATTTGCTCTCCCAGCAACTCCGGGGCTATTTTGAAACAATTATTATTTCTCCAGTAATTGAGTATCTTCCCAGTATGGAACGCGCATAAGTCATACATGCGATGGATGATACTGCAAATGAGCCCCAGGCTTAAACACCAATTGAATGGCAAAATCTCAGACCAATTAGCGTCTATCCATGATTTGGAACCTCCAAATGAGGTGTACCCATCTGAGTCTACTTCTGCCTCTCTCACTAATGCCGCGTACACATGGCCGGATTTACCAATGGGAAAAACTCAGTCAGAATTTCCAAGGGAAAAATAGAGAACCTGCTCTCTATCTAAGTCCGTCAGAAATTCCGTCAGAAAAAGTCTGATGGGGCATACACATGGACGGAATATCCTATTTGAAAAGCTCCCATCTGACTTTTTCTGCCGGAAATTCCGTCCGTGTGTACGCGGCATAAGTTGCAGTATGAGCTTCGAACCTTGCTGAGTCCCCATTATGACAGCTACTTAAAGCGACTGACACTTAGGGCCAGATCCACAGAACGATACGGCGGTGTATCTCCACAGAACAAGATACGCCACTTGTTTGCTTAGATCCGCCGTCTTTCGCTGTCCTATTTAAGTTTCATATTTACGCTGGACGCTAGGGGGCGCTTCCGTATATTTTCCACGTTGAATATGCAAATGAGCTAGATACGCCGATCCACGAACGTACTTACGCCCGCCGCAGTGTTTTTACGTTGTTTGCGTAAGCGTATGTCCAGCGTAAAGTTACCTCTGCTGTACGGAGGCGTACGTAATGTTAAGTATGGACTTTGGGCCACCGTCGAATTTTCCGTCGTTCACGTCGTTTGCGTAAACCATTCGCGAATAGGGATTTGCGTAAGTTACGTTCACGTTGTTTTCATTGATGTTTTGCGACGTGATTTGGAGCATGCGCACTGGGATACGTCCACGGCTGGCACATGCGCAGTTCAAAAATAACGTAATTTATGTCGGGTCACGATTGATTTAAATAAAACACGCCCACCTCTTCCCCATTTGAATTGCGCAGGCTTACGCCGGTCTATTTTCGCTACGCCGCCGTAATTCAGGACGCAAGTCCTTTGTGGATACGGAACTTGCCTTCCTAGCATACGGCGGCGTAGTGAAAATACTATACGCTACGAGATACGTGGGGCTTTGTGGATCTGGCCCTTAGTTACTATGCCAATAATAATAAGGCTGGCAAACTTTTAGCCGATAGGTTAAATGCTCATACCACAAAATCGAGAATACCATTTATATATCATCCTTCCTAGAAACAAGAGATACAAAACCCACAACAAATAGCAGATGCTTTTGTGGATTTTTGTAGTGCCCTATACAGCTTAAAAAATGACCTCGATACCCAACAACCATCCTCAGAAGATATTGAAAGCTTTCTTCAGCAACTTAATCTTCCCTGTCTTTTCCCTGAACAACTTGACTCTTTAAACTCTCCATTTACATGTGTTAAAATCATTTCCATGATACATGCTCTACCCAATGGTAAATCCCCAGGCTCAGACGGGTTCAGGAATGAATACTATTATTATTATTATTATTATTATTATACAGGATTTATATAGCATCGACAGTTTGTGCAGAGCTTGAATACTACAAATGCTGCTATCCTGGCTCCACATATGACACAACTTTTCATGCCAACTTCGACTATGGCAACCTTCCCCGCTGAGATACTGGCAGCAAACACATTCCCTCTCCCTAAACCTGGAACGAACCCAGTGATACAACTTCAGGCCCATCTCGTTACTAAATACTGATGTCAAAATTTACACCAAACTATTAGCGAAACATCTTATTGACATCCTCCCCACATTAATTAAGCCAGACCAGAAAGGTAGAAAACATTTGATGCCACTAGATGAATCATGTACACTTGATGTATATGAAATGGGTATTAGAAAAGTTTCTCTGGTAACATCTTATCTGCTATCATGGCTCTATATTCTTTACCATCAGCTTAAGTATATTCATCCAATATTTTTTTTCTCCCTGGCAGTCCTTCCTAAAAATTTCATATGGCACAACACACGGACAAGGTGTCCTTTCTCACATCTCCTGAAAAAAAAAAGTAGGAGGAATTGGTTTTGTAGATATTAAAGTCTATTACTATGCATCTACTGCATACTGACATAGCTTAAAGCGGAACTTCAGTAATTTTTCCATCTATTAAATCTTCTGCCCTTGTTGTTTTAACTTTGGATAGTAAAACATTTTTGTGCCAGTAAATACCTGATACAGCCCGACTCCTGTTTCTTGTCTGGTAAAAAGCCTAGGCTTATGACATCATACACAGCGCTCTCTCTCACTCGTGAGTGTTTGCCAGGAAGGGAGGGGGAATGAGTCATAAGATGGCCAATGGGACCTGCAGAGCTGGAGGCGTGTCTCTGTTTGTCTGTGTAAATCCAGGAAGTTAACAGGCAGCAGCTTCAGCTGCCCACAGTTAAAATGGTTGCAGCCATGCTAAGTGGAAGAAGATTTCTACAGCATATTTGGAAAATACAGAATCACGGTATATATAAAATAATATGCAAAGTGGTTGGAGCAAAGTCTCAGAATGGCAAAGATGTTTTTATACAAACTATGTGAATAGACTGCAGTTTCTCTTTAACCGCTTGCCGACCGCCCGCCCGGCGGTACCGCGGCACTCCTGGTCGAGAGCCCGTAGCTACACGTCCGCTTTAAAGCGGCCGCTAGGGGGCGCGTGCGCGCCACCAGAGGCGGTGCATGCACGTCCCCGCTCGCCCCCGAGTCCCGCGCGTGTGCCCGGCGGGTACGATCGCCACCGGGCACCCGCGATTGCTCGTTACAGAGCGGGGGAAACGCTGATTTTCTGTTCATACAATGTATGAACAGAAGATCAGTGATTTCCCCTAGTGAGGCAACCCCCCCATACAGTTAGAACACACCCAGAAACACACTTAACCCCTTCCCTGCCCCCTAGTGTTAACCCCTTCACTGTCAATGGCATTTTTATAGTAATACAATGCATTTTTATAGCATTGATTGCTATAAAAATGCCAATGGCCCCAAAATTTTTTCAAAAGTCTCTGAAGTGCCAGCCATAATGTCGCAGTACTGGAAAAAAATGCTGATCGCCGCCATTACTAGTAAAAAAAAATATTAATAAAAATGCCATAAAACGACCCCCTATTTTGTAAACGCTATAACTTTTGCGCAAACCAATCAATAAACGCTTATTGCGATTTTTTTAACAACAAATATGTAGAAGAATACGTATCGGCCTAAACTGAGGAAAAAAAATGTTTTTTTTTAATATATTTTTTGGGAATATTTATTATAGCAAAAAGTAAAAAATATAGCATTTTTTTCAAAATTGTCGCTCTATTTTTGTTTATAGCGCAAAAAATAAAAACCGCAGAAATTATCAAATACCACCAAAAAAAAGCTCTATTTGTGGGAAAAAAAGGTCGCCAATTTTGTTTGGGAGCCAAGTCGCACGACCGCGCAATTGTCAGTTAAGACGACGCAGTGCCGAATCACAAAAAGTGCTCTGGTCATTGGACAGCACTATGGTCCGGGGCTAAAGTGGTTAACTACTTGCCGACCGCCCGCTGTCATATTACTGCGGGACGGTGACACTGTTCCGCGAGAGCACGTAGCTCTACGTCCTTTCTTTAGCGGCCGCTAGGGGGCGCGTGCGCGCCCCCCGCTCGCCCCCGAGTCCCGCACGCGTATCCCGGCGGGTACGATCGCCGCCGGGCACACACGAACGCTCGTTACAGAGCGGGGAACGGGAGCTTTGTGTGTAAACACAAAGCTCTCGTTCCTGTCAGCGGGGGAAACGCTGATTTTCTGTTCATACAATGTATGAACAGAAGATCAGTGATTTCCCCTAGTGAGGTCACCCCCCCCCCATACAGTTAGAACACACCCAGGAACACACTTAACCCCTTCCCCGTCCCCTAGTGTTAACCCCTTCACTGCCAATGGCATTTTTATAGTAATACAATGCATTTTTATAGCATTGATCGCTATAAAAATGCCAACGATCCCAAAAATGTGTCAAAAGTGTCCGAAGTGCCCGCCATAATGTCGCAGTACTGAGGGCGCATGTGCGGCGCTGAGCGGGATGGACGCTTGAGACAACAGCTCCGCTCCATTCGGGATCACGATCGCTGCTAGAGGGCCATAAACAGCCTGAAAACTCTTAATTTTAACACCCCTCGGACTCTCTTGGAGCCGTGCATGCCGTCGAAGGGTAAGAAAACCCAGGGCTCAGCCAGCTCAACATACTCTTACACACTATCTCCTCCGTACACGTGAGCAGATCAACATGTCGCAAGATGGCGCCGCGGCCGGATCTGGCCTACCTCCTCCGGCTTTGCCCTTTCCGCAGGCACCTACAGTACCATTGGAACCCCGCCATGGGCCTACCGCTACTCTGTCCAAGGCGGATCTGGATGCGGGCCTGGAACTAATGTATGAAAAGATGGCATCTAAATTCCAGTCTGAACTGAACAGAACTTCCCATACGCTCTCGTAGGAAATTGCGGCGTTGGGCTCCAGGACCGACTTGCTAGAAACAAAACATGACGAATTGGCCCTAGCCTATGGGGATCTCAGTAGGGAGTATGAGGCACTTACGGAGGCCTTTTCCCAGATACAATCCCAAATACCTGGACAACAGGAACAGACGCAATAACTTGCGTTTGCGTAGAATCCCCGAATCGGAGACCGATCTAATCCCCGCGGTGATTCGCATTTTTAAATCTCTACTCCCGGACTGTGATGCGGCGGCCTTTACTTGCGATCGCATACATAGGGCCCTCAGACCGAAACCTCCGGCTGATAAGCCCCCTAGGGATGTGGTCTTATGTATGAAGGACTTTCTCGTTAAGGAAGATGTCCTTCGGGCTGCCCGGAACCAACAACGCATCATGCTTGACGATCAGGTCATACAGATCTACCCAGACATCTCTCCCACCACTTTGGACAGACGCCGAGGCATGAAGGAAGTCACTGCGGTTCTCCAATCCGCCCGTATTAGATACAAGTGGGGCTTTCCGTTTAGGCTGGTGATCCCTCATAACGGCTCAACCTATACAGCGACCTCACTTGTGGAAGGCCAGGAAATTCTAGTAAAACTGGGACTCCTGGACGCGGGGGCTATTCGCCGACTTCCCTCAACTCCCATACCTGTCCCAATCTGGAACACTCCACCGCCTCGGAGGGACAGAAGACAGATCCGCTATGGAGCTGGAGATAGGAATAACGGGTAACCCTGAGACCTTTTCTACATTTTATTTTTGCTTTCCTGTTACCTGGATGACGGCTGCCGTCCTCGTGAGAACTACCATCTGCAGCAGATTCTCTGGAACTGTTCCCTTGGAGCTGTCGCTTGTCTCACCCACCCAGTGTCTGGCTCCTAGGAAAGGATTTTTGGCTTAGCCCTCTTTTTTCCCTCCTTCCCCTTGAGTTTTCTTGAGAGCCTTGCTGGGTTTGAGACCTAGTTGTCTCGTGTTGTGACATCAGGTGTTATTGCTTTAGTTACCTGATCCAATTTTTTTGTCAGATATGCTGACTCAATTTTTGTTTGTAATTTTTTTTTTCTTTTTTCCTATTGTTATATATTTTTGTGGTTTAACAAATTTTCTTGCAGGTCTGTTGCTCTCCTATTTGATGATGCAGATTATTCGGGTGGTCTGTGATATTGTGCTATTGTATTTTGCATATGTCATATCTTTTCCCATGCAATATGATTATGTGGTGTGGCGTGGGATGGCAGCGCCCCCTGCTGTTTATTTTGACCAAAAAGCTTCAATCTGTAATTTTCTATTTCTCTACCAGCTTTTGATATCTATTATCCCAGTGATAGTCTTACCTTTGATGCCCCATGCCCATAACATGTATTTCCCATAATGTGAAGGGGTTTAATTCCCCTATTAAAAGGCGTAAAGCATTTGGTTTATATAGACAGCTGGAGGCCAAAATCCTCCTTTTACAGGAGACACATTTTGCTGCGGCCTCTCATCCTAATTTTTTTCATAGACAATTCCCCCATGCCTATTATTCTTTGCACTCGTCTAAAAGCAGGGGTGCTGCCATATTCTTACATGTCTCTTTCCCTATGGACGTGAAACAGGTTGTTAAGGATGTAGATAGCCGTTATGTTATTATCAAAGGTACGGTGAATGATAGAGAACTAAGGATAGCTAGTATTTACGCCCCAAATGATGCCCGGGTTTCCTCTCCCCATATGATAGTGGGTGGGGATTTCAACATGGTGGCTAAGGCCTCTCTTGACAGGTGCACTCTGGCTCCCTCCACTAGGGCCTTTCCGAAATCTCTAGTTAAGAATTTGCTAGACCAACAACTGTGGAGTTAGGGAATACACCTTTTATTCTCACCTGCATAACAGCTCGGCAAGACTCGATTACATTTATGCCTCGCCAGTTATCCTGGCAAATTCTGTTGCATCCTCTATCCACCCCTGTGTCTGGTCAGACCATCACGGTATCGTTTTTTTTTCCACTAATTCATTGGTTGGCTCACACTCAACACTCGTGGAGACTCAATGAATCTCTCCTTTCAGATGCAGGAGTTCAGTCTGAAGTAGCTGAGGCAATTGAGGAGTACTTTAGCATTAATGATATTCCAGAGACTCCATCCTCGGTTGTCTGGACTGCCCATAAGGCCGTCATTAAGCAAACTTTATTGGTATTTCTTCTGCCAGAAATAAAGCCAGTAACAGAAGATACTATCCCTTTCTGCAGACCTAGACCTCCTGTATAAGAAAGTGGGAGTCCCTACATTTAGAAGCTACTAGGACAATAATAACAAAGCGTCTGGAACTGGACACTCTGTTGTCTAGTAAGGCCGAAAAATCACTTAGGTGGTCCAGAGCTAGGTTTCTGCTGCATGGTAACACAGCCTCGACCATGTTCGCGAGACGACTTAACCAATCTACACGCCCCCCTCATGTCTATAAGCTAGCAAACGGCGCAGGTCGTATCTCTTCACACCCACAAGACGTCTTACTAAAATTTAAACAATTTTATTCCTCATTGTTGTCAGCTAGGACACCTGAACCCCCGATCCATACAGATGAATGGCTACAGGCCCTCCCTATCCCCACCCTTTCTTCTACTCAATGGGAGAAGCTTAATTCACCTATTACTCTTACAGAAATTTTGCATGTGATTAAGTCATTAAAGCCCGGATCAGCTCCCGGCCCTGATGGCTTCTCGCCAATTTATTATAAAAAAATTGCTATGCCTCTGGCTTCTAGATTACTTCGTCTTTTTAATGCGGTATTAAAAGGTGATAGTTTTCCCACAGAGATGTTGATGGCCTATATGTCCCTTATCCCTAAACCTAATAAAAATCACACCCTTCCCCAAAATTATAGGCCCATTTCGGTGATCAATAATGACTTGAAAATTTTCTCTAGGATCATGGCAGACAGGCTAGCCGGGGTAATTTCTTCTCTTATTTTGCCCTACCAATCTGTGTTTATCCCCCATAGACTTATAACGGACAACATACGCTTAGCTGCAGATATAATTCAGGATGCTAATTTGTTCTCACGCAAATTGTTTTTACTAGGACTTGACATACACAAGGCCTTCGACAGTGTGTCTTGGAACTACCTGCCTGTCCTTTTACATCGTATGGGTTTTCAGGGTGAATTTTACCAGGCCTTTCAAGCCCTCTATAGGAACCCCACTACCCGCATAAAGATCCCGGGTTGCTGTTCGGACTTTTTTAGTCTGGGTAGAGGGACGAGGCAGGGGTGTCCCCTTTCCCCCTTAGTATTTGCGTTGGCCTTGGAACCCCTAGCTATAGCTATTTTGAAAAACTCTGACATTAGGGGTTATGGGAAGGGCTCTCAAGATTATAAGTTCTCCATGTATGCAGATGACGTTATAATGTTCATTACTGACCCTTTACTTACCCTACCGGTACTGTTAAAAACTCTGTCTGACTTTGAGAGGGTCTCCGGTCTCTCGATTAATGTTTCTAAGTCGGTAGCTCTCCCGGTGGGATTCTCCCCAGAGGAGATAGGACATTTGAAAGAAAACTTCTCTTTTTCTTGGGTGACTGACTCCCTGCCCTACCTTGGGATCGAACTGACAGGTGACGCTGGCAAGCTCTTTAGTGCTAATTACCCCAGACTTTTGACATCTTTGAAACGCCTTATGAAGCTCTGGTCTGCTCTGCATATCTCCTTTTTAGGCCGTATCACGGCTGTCAAAATGACAATCCTCCCTAAGCTTTTGTTTCTTTTCCGTTCCCTCCCGAGTAGACTTTCCAAACAATATTTGACAGACTTTCAATCCCATGTGAATAGATTTGTTTAGCGTAATAGGCCCCCAAGGTTTGCTCGTAATGTGTTGTATCGCCCTACGGCAGAGGGTGGGTTGGGGGTTCCCCAGATCTGGCTCTATTATCTAGCCAGCAGATTTGCACAACAGGCTCAATGGAATATTTATAACTCCAGGGTGCCCTGGGTACGATTCAAACAAGATTCCATTGTCCCGCTTCACCTCCCTGGTCTTCTTTGGTCCTCTAACCGCTCTTGGCCTGGTCTGGGAACAAAGAACACTGTTGTTGCAGCGAGCCTGAAGCTATGGGTAAAATACAAAGATAAGTTTTGTTTGGATTCGCCGACACCTCTCGGAGCCTCATATTTGGGGGACCCTAGATTTCCCTTAGCTTTTGAACATCCTGACTCGTTTAAGGCTTGGATAGACAGGGGACTGACAAAGCTTAATGACTTCTTAGTAGGTTCCACATTTGCATCTTTCTCTCACTTACAATCGCTTCACGACATCCCTCCCAATGAATTTTATCATTTCCTTCAAATAAGACACTTCTTCCAGTCTCGCTTCCCAGCTCCTGTGGCGGATTCAAACTCGCCTTTTGAAAGCATCTGCTACGCTTCACCCAGACAAAAAGGCCTCATCTCGGTTATCTATAAGTTAATGGACTCAGTAAATGAGCCCTCCTCATTGAAATATAGAGATCAATGGCAACACGAGATTTCGCCTGGGGATGGGGAGCTTGACTGGGTGGAAGGTTGGCAGAATATGCGAAAATGCACCAAATCATTGTCGGCTAGGGAGACGGCGGTAAAACTTCTTACGAGGTGGTACTATACCCCTCTCCGTCTCAGCCAGATTTTCCCGCAGTCCTCCCCCTTGTGTTTCAGAGGCTGTCCTCATCAGGGCTCGTTGCTCCATATGTTTTGGGACTGTGAGAGACTTCAGCCTACATGGCGGGCAGTCCTGGAACTGGTGAACAAGTTGGCCGGAGACCACATTTCATTGACTTTCAAGCATTGCCTCCTTTTCCAGACCCATCCTGATGTACATACTCCTCTTATGAAACTGATTCACTCTATCTGTGTAGCTACGCAGTGGGCTATAGCTTTGCATTGGAAACAGGGGTCTGTCCCCTTCCCCCCAATAGTGAAGAGGGTGGATCAGATGATGTTATCTGACAAAATTTATCACACGCTACAAGACTCTCTCCCAAAATATGATGCACAATGGACCCCGTGGTTCATATATAGACTTCAAGATTAACTGACCTTGTGTTTACTGAGTTACTGTATTTTATTCTTTTTGCTTGTTTCTTCCCTTTTTATTTTACTTTTGTCTTTTTTTTTTATCTTTTATGTACATTATATTTTATATATTTTAGTTCGGATTACCTTGATTCTTACCCTGGGTTGTCTCCCAGGGCCCTGGGACACATCTTCAGTAGCTATCGTTAATCTAGATAACCTTAACGCTTGAGCACTATGGTTGTTTAATGTGGATACCTCTGTTTGTACTCTGATTGGCGTTTTGATTTTGCCTCATGTTAATGGTGATCCTTAACATGATTTCTGTTTGCCTATGACCTTAATAAAGCGCTTGAAAACAAATAATGTCGCAGTACTGAAAAAAAATGCTGATCGCCGCCATTACTAGTAAAAAAAAAATATTAATAAAAATGCCATAAAACGACCCCTTATTTTGTAAATGCTATAACTTTTGCGCAAACCAATCAATAAACGCTTATTGCGATTTTTTTAACGAAAAATATGTAGAAGAATACGTATCGGCCTAAACTGAGGAAAAAAAAATGTTTTTATATATTTTTGGGGGATATTTATTATAGCAAAAAGTAAAAAATATTGCATTTTTTTTCAAAATAGTCGCTCTATTTTTGTTTATAGCGCAAAAAATAAAAACCGCAGAGATGATCAAATACCACCAAAAGAAAGCTCTATTTGTGGGAAAAAAAGGACGCCAATTTTGTTTGGGAGCCACGTCGCACGACCGCGCAATTGTCAGTTAAAGCGACGCAGTGCCGAATCACAAAAAGTGCTCTGGTCATTGGACAGCAATATAGGGCTAAAGTGGTTAAGCACTAGTTTTTGCCTTACTCTGACATTATGTGAATAGACACTGAAGCTACCTCTGCACAGAGGTCAGATTTAAAAGCTCTTTTATTAGCTGAGGGCGGGGTCACACGCGCAAGGAGAAAGTTTGGGTTTACCCTTTGATGTGTACAGATGACCCCGCCCCCTCTGACGCGTCGGCACAAGCATTGCACAAGAGGGGGCGGGGTCACCCGTACACATCATTGGGTAACCCCAGGCTTTCTCCTTGTGTCAGAGAGGGGGTGGGGTCACCCATGCACGTGACGTGTGACCCCGCCCTCGGCTATAAAAGAGCTGTCAACCCAGCAGAGCGTCATTCGGCCATGCGCCTCCTATGAGGCAGTATCATTCGTAGCAGCATTCTTTTTTTCGTATCGCTCGTGAGTGGACTACATTGTTTGAACCTTTTTTTATTTTGTTTTTTTCTTATTTTTAATAAAGGACTTGTCTCCTGTGGTTTTTAACATTTTGACACTTTTTTTGTGAAATGGTAAGGGGTACCACGTTATCAATTCACATGGGGGGGCCGTGATCTGGAGTTCCCCTTTGTTAAAGTGGGCTTCCAGATTCCGATAAGCCTCCTGCCCACAGACCCCCACAACCACCGGGCAAGGGTTGTGGGGATGGAAACAAAAAGAAAAATAATTCCGGGCTGTCTGTAAGTGGTGAGCAGCTACAAAACCAATAGACAGGTGGATAAAAAACATACAAAACATATAAATGTAGCGCTAAAGTGCAACCGATAATGAATACACTAAGTGAATGGTATATACATATAAATATGTGAATATGTGTATAAATTATGGCCCGGATTCACAAAGCACTTACGCCGACGTATCTCCAGATACGCCGCGTAAGTACAAATATGCGCCGCCATACCTGTGCGCCGTACCCACAAACATAGATACACCTAAAAACTGACTTCACCCCACCGACGTAACTTGCCTACACCGGCGTAGAGTGGGCGCATATTTACGCTGGACGCATGTGGCTTTCCCAATGATTTTCTATTCATATATGCAAATGATGGAGACACGCCGATTCACAAACATACTTGCGCCCGGCGCATGATTTAAGCGGTTTGCGTACGTTTTACATTCGGCGTAAAGTTATTCCCCATAGATGAGGTGCAAACCCATGCAAAGGTATGGACCAGGGAACACAAGCCATCGAATTTTACGTAGTTTACGTTGTACGTGAATATGGCTGGCCGTAGGTTACGTTCACACCGTAGGCAGTGATTTGACCTATCTTAGGCAGTTGTTTTGACGTGAGTGAGCATGCACACTGGGATGCGGCCACGACACGACGCATGCGCAGTTCGTTCTAAGTACTTGTCTGGCACTTGGCACATCATTTGCATGGGGTCACGCTTCATTACCATGGATCACGCCCACTTCCAGCCCACTTCCACCTACTTCCACTTACGCTGGCTTACGCCTACGAATATACGCAATGCCGGCGCAGAGTTGGGAGCATTTGCTTTGTGAATTCCATGCTTGCCTCTCCGCGCTGCGCCGGCCTATGTATGTGAATCCGGGCCTATATGTGCAAACACAGGGCCAGATTCTCAAAAGAGATACGACGGTGTATCGCAGGAAACACCGTCGTATCTCAGTTTTTTTTAATGGGTATCTATGCCTGTGATTCATAGAATCACTTACGCATAGATACACTAAATTTCCGACAAATGTAAAACAATTACACTGTCGGATCGTAGATGTAATGACATCGCTGGCCGCTAGGTGGCTAGGCTAGGATTCCCGAAGTTCCGTCGTTGCCATGTTAAGTATGGCGTCGGGTCAGCATCGTCTTTTTCCGTCGGTTACGTTGTTTTACTAAGTCGTTTGCGAATAGGGATATACGTAAACGACGCTCACATCGGCTTCATTAATTTTTTCCGACGTGAGCTGGAGCATGCGCACTGGGCTATTTTGAGGCCGGCGCATGCGCAGTTCGATCAACTTTGGGGCGCGCTTAATTTAAATACAAGCCGCCCCCTTTGAATTACGCGGGGATACGCAGAGCCATTTACACTACGCCGCCGCAACTTACGGAGCAAGTGCTTTGGGAATACGGCACTTGCTCAGTTAAATTGCGGCGGCGTAGTGTAAATGGCTTACGCTACGCCAGCGGGAAATGTATGGGAATCTGGCCCACAGTCTCTATAAAAAGGTGATAATCCAAAATATATATTTGAGTGATAGTGCTCTGATTATTCTAAATGTGAAAACCAAGGAAAGAAGAGGCCGTCACCAACTGAAGAGAGGCTTACCCTGAGAGATTGTACCCTAAGGAACAATCAAGCATGATGTAGATGTTATAAGACCAATTAATGCTGCAGCTCACAAACGACCCTCAAAACAATTTCTGTCTTCAGGTGCAGCACAAGACACACTGGTTCCTGCTACTCATTTGATTGAAGAATAACTACCTACCTCTTCCTGTGTGTGAGGTAAGACTTTATCCCTCACTGACAGTCACCACATTCCACTCTTTTCCCTCTTCTCCCGCTTCCAGCCCATGACATCACCCCGGGCTGGAAGCGGGAGAAGAGGGAAGAGAGTGGAATTTGGTGACTGTGAAACTTTTATTGTTTCACTTTAACTGCTTGCCGACCAGCCGCCACAGTTATACAGCGGCAGGTCGGCTCTGCTGGGCGAGATCACGTAGATCTATGTCATCTCACTGTGTGTGTAAACAGCCTGTCAGGGGGAGAAATGCCTGATTGTCTGTTCATTTAATGTATGAACAGTGATCAGTCATTTCCTCAAGTGAGTCCACCCCCCCTTCAGTTAGAACACACCCAGGGAACATACTTAACCCCTTCCTCGCCCCCTAGTGTTAACCCCTTCCCTGCCAGTGGCATTTTTATAATAATCAATGCATTTTTATAGCACTGGTCACTAGAACAATGCCAATGGTCCAAAAAATGTGTCAAAAGTGTCCGATGTGTCCGCCATAATGTCGCAGTACCGATAAAAATCGCTGATCGCCGCCATTACTAGTAAGAACAAAATATTAATAAAAAAGCCATAGAACTATCCCCTATTTTGTAAACGCTATAACTTTTGTGCAAACCAATCAATAAACGCTTATTGCGATTTTTTTTTACGAAAAATATGTAGAAGAATACGTATCGGCCTAAACTGAGGAAAAACATTGTTTTTTTATATATTTTTGGGGGATATTTATTATAGCAAAAAGTAAAAAATATATATATATTTTTTAAATTGTCGCTCTATTTTTGTTTATAGCGCAAAAACTAAAACCTGCAGAGGTGATCAAATACCACCAAAAGAAATCTCTATTTTTGGGAAAAAAAGGACGCAATTTTGTTTGGGAGCCACGTCGCACGACCGCACAATTGTCAGTTAAAGTGGCCTGGTCTTTGACCAGCAATATGGTCCGGGGCTTAAGTGGTTATGCATTATTAAAAACACTGCTCCTGAAAAACTCCTACACATACGGTGGAGTTGCCCTACCATCCAAAAGTCCTGGTCAGATGTTCACCGCATCAATGCTATTGTTACTACTTATACACTCAATTTCACTCCGGCTCAATTTCTGTTACACTACTCAATGTCAGCAAATCATGGATACCTTTAATCCCTTGCCATGCACATGGTACATGCAGCAAAACAATGCATACCCGTTCATTGGGGACTCACTAATCTCCCTCAATAAAAGAATGGCTAACCAGAATTATTAAGACTGCGGAAATGGAATTAATCATTAGCATCGCTCACGACACACCCACAAAATTCTTCATCAAATGGACTTGCTGGACCCACTTTCAGACAACAGCAGATTACTGTGATCTTATCACCCTTAACACACCACAAGAAAATCCCCCACACAATACCTCAACATAAACCGCCCCAGGATCAATCCCATATACAATACCCCATAACATACTTTCGAAATCAATATGGTCCTCTACCAACAACCTTAATCCCATGTCACCTAACCTTACCCCTACCCACTCCCACGGAGGGAGAGAGAGATGGTAACCCACCCCCTCCGTCACCCTTATCCATTCCCACCTAATCAACACCCATCCCTTCCACTTCGCTACCTCCCCCTTTCCTCCCCCTTTATGCCATCACACCCCTGCATCCTATTTAGACCTTGCACATACAGAAACTCTATACTTATTCAAACGTTTACCTAGCGTAAAAGATAAGTCCTACTTCAGATGAAACAGCCCAGCTGGAAGCCACAACAGTTTAGATCTCAACTGCATTCCCACATTCAACAAACTACTTGGTACTCTTAACACATAAGCCCCAACGATACAGTGACTAACCTTGGAATTGACTGCCAAACATTACACACCAACTTCTCAAAAACTTGAAATAAGTTCCCCTGCTGACCATTATGAGTCATTCAGACTCTTTAGATACGCAACCATTTAGAAAGGGATAATTTTTTTTTCTATTTTCTTTATTTTTCTATGTTTTTTTTTTTGAACACGCTGAAATTGCTTTAGCTCATTAATCACTTACCAGATGTGAAACATGCTAAGGTTCATCTGACTATTCATCATTGCTTCTACAAAATATACAAATACCATGGAATGGAGCTCAATAAAGGCAGACATGGTTTAAGTCTAACCAGTCTAACCGTGACAAACGTGAAGCCCACTGTTGGCTGACATCACAGAGCCGGTCCAGGATCAGACAAGACTGTGACAATGAAGACGGGACCTACCCATATATGTGTACCGACACCTGGCTCAGCCTCTCAGCAAACCGCTAAAGACCTGGGCCGTCCACTTCTGCTCCCTCCACAGCCCCACACTCCCGTGGGGGGGGGGGGGCAGAGCAGATATAGCAGTGACTGACAGTCACCAGCTCTCTGCTCAGAGAGCTCTGAGAACTTAGCAATTGGGTCTGATTGATTGCTTGGTTCTAAGCCTTAGAGCCGGTGGGGACAGTTGTACATCCACCTAGATAAGTATAATTAAAAAAAAAAAAAAAACGCCATACTTCTTTTTTAACATTGCTCCACCAAAGCTCTAGCCAGTACTATAAACATAGATTTTGCCTACATTATTTTAGGACACAGCCTCATGTTCACCATGATAAGTTACAAGTGTGATCACAGTTGTATGAGCAATGCTCTCATTTTCTTTTCTCATCAAGGTTTTGGGGCATCAGAGTGTAACGCCATCGGCGTTCCCTTCTCTATAGCCACAGCGCTTGTGTGTTCTCCACATGTTCGCAATGACTCATGCGCATCACTTCCGGTGCGCTCTGTTATGCGTTCCACGCTGGAACGCGGAAATGCGCCCCGGCGTGATGCGCCTTCTCCCGCGCCGCGCGCGCTATTTAAAGCTCCAGGAATGACGGCAGGTTGTTCCACTATTTTGTTGGGCACCTGCCGTCACCTGGGACCCCACACAGCACCACCTAATACCACGCCATCAGACCACTGAGTCAGCACAGGGAGGATCCCTGTTCCCCATCGAGGCTTGCATCTATCCAGCTCTCAATACCCATCTTCAAGGATCCCTGCTTTGCTTCCCATCAAAGCCTGCATCCATCCAGCTCCACTACCCTGCTTCCAGGATCCCTCCTACTACAGTTCACTACTGAGGATAAGGAGCTGACACCTCAATAACAAACATCAGAACCGCAAGTATACTGTACTATAGATTGTGAACTGCCATCAGGCTAGTGCTGTGGGATATCCCATTTGTTTGATTGATATGACCTGTAGTATACTGATTCCAACGTAATCTTCTTGGTCGGTTAACACATAAATACCTTGTGTATGAACTGTCGCTCAAGACACTACTTGACACCCAACTATAGATGGCTTGAACCTACAGGGTCACATCAATCTATCGCTAGCTTGATTTACCTATTAATCTATCCTTGCCATTCCTATGTTTTGCTTATGTTTTGACTGAGTACGCACCCTCATGGTTGGTTCCCATATAGAGGTTGTGATGAAATAAACCCTTAACTTTCTGTTCACACAAGAGAGTGCAGTTGTGGTTTATACTGAGAAACCTCTATAGCTGGAATTCCATTAAGTTTATTTAGAGATAACGTGACTGTAACACAGAGGAGGGGGCAGGTATATTCCCATGGTTCTATTCCCTATTTGTTGTTATTGCTTTCACTCATTGTAAAATAAATGTTTCTAGATGAGATTGCTCTAGTTGTGTTAATGTATTAAATAATAATAATCCCACATAAAAGTTACTATGCCAAAAAAGGAGGCAAATTGAACATAAACTACCACCCATTTCCTTCACTAGTTTATTTGGGGGCCCGTTATCTGGAAAAGATGGATGGCATCAGCACTAGGTTGGAGTTTTGAGCAAGTAATCAGTTTTCAAGCTTCACCTTGAGGAGCATCAGGGTTAGCAAAGCTGAGCAGCTCACCTAATTACAACCCATTGGCCATGGTGATACCAGCCAGTATTGGCTCCAGGCAAGGGATATCAAGTTTATGCACACTGTTGACATGAAAATATATATATTATAGTAAGCACAAAGGTTAATGACACCTTATTTAATATATGTACTTTATGTATTGCATTGAGTTTTAAAGATGCTGGTAATACTTTTCTTAATGTCAGATGTAATTTTAGATGCATTTTAAAGTAATTATACATTTAACATTATACATTTCATCTGAAACCATTAGGAGCTGGTACAACTCACCCAATGTCATAAAAACATAGATGTTTTGTTGATAAAATAAAATTATATGTTATATATACTGTCTAAAGAACAACTTTACTTTAAAAAAAAAAATCCAGCCCACCTTTGTTTGATCCCTAACCTAATCTAAGCAAGGATCCCCACCAGGTGCCTGACTTACAACAACCTAAGACATGTGGCCCCCTCTGACATTTACATCCATGAAAATGTACTCTTCCTCTCCATCTATCTCTTTTTCAGAAGTAAAAATATAAGTAAAAACAATTTGGCCATACTTCTCTGTTAAGCTCTGTAAAAATATTGTACTATTTAAAAAAGGTTTGGTCTCTTAAAAGCATATGATTTTGGAAGCAAGAGAATCAATAATGGCCAGACATTGGCCCAGATTCAGGTACATATGCGCATTATTGGACCGGCGTAGAGCACCGCCTTTACGTTAGACTTGCGCAATTTTGCCACGTAATCCCCCTATTCTCGTAGCTTTTGCGCAGGAAATTGCGCATGCGTAACGTTTTTTTAGAGGCGTAAGGAGGAGTAATACAAATTGGGAAGGACGTGGGCGTGTTACATTGAAATGAGCCGTGACCCCATGCAAATGAAGGGCCGGCCGGCTCGCGCATGCGCGCTTGAAGCATACCATGTCAGCTCCGCTGTGCGCATGCTCACAACTCGGGAGCGGCGCAATCAGTGAAATTGGAAATGGACTAGGGCAACGTTGTGAACTACGCAAACAGCATAAATAGACACACACAAACGCACTTGCATTGCAAAAGTACATCCCTTTGTCCCTTCCCATTTAACCAAATGCTTTTGTCCTGTTGTTCGTTGCGGTGTGTTTTGTAGTTGTCAGATTAGTGTTTTGTGTGATTAAGTGTTTGTTAGTAGATTTTTGAAAGTGGTTTTTGATAAGTGTTTGAGAGACTGTTTGTTTGATTGATATATTTGTGTTTGTTTGTTTTCCTGCAGTTTTTTTGTTTTGTTTTTTGTGGCTGTTTATTGCTGAGTAGTTTTCTCTCTGTGTGTGTTTTTGCTTGATTGGTTGGGCTTGTTTGTGTGAGTGAATTTTGTGGACTGGGAGTGAGTTTTTTTGGAAGGATGACAGAGAGAAAACGAAAGCTGAATTTTACAGTTGTGGAAAAACAAATTCTTGCCCGGGCCATTAGCGAGTATGGGCGTTACCTCCACGGCCCAGAGAGTGCCAACACCACCCCGGCCAGGAGGAGGGAGATTTTGGATAGGATCACTGAGCAGGTCAATTCAGCGGGGCAGGGGGAGACACGGACCCGGTCTGGGATTGACAAAAAAATCAATGACCTCCGGCGTCTGGTCAAACAGAATCTGGCCAGAATGCATGCCCATGCCAGGGGCACAGGAGGGGGCCCACCATGCCGTATTAGGCTGACAGCGGAGGAGCGTGCGGTGGCCCTGACCTTTCATCGGCATGAAGTTGAGGGCCTGCCCGGCTTTGACTCAAGTCCGGAGCCCGTGGTGCCAGGTAAGTTTTTTTTTTAATATCAGGTGTGTAGCATGTGTGGGGGAGGGGGTGAAAGGGAATATGTGGCAAGTGTGTGGATCCTCCAACCTGTGAATGTTTTGTGTCATCCACAGATGTGCAGGAGGGTGCAGGGCCATCTGGCCTGACCGCACCAACCCCAGGACAGCAGCCTAATGAGGCCCCCCCAACAAGGCCGGAGTCCGCGGAGGAGGTTCAAGAGGGGCAGGAGAATCATGAGGAGGAGGAGAATCATGAGGAGGAGGAGTCCATGTCAGGCACTGGACGTTTGGTTTTTGAGGACTCTTCCCCTCTGGCTGGCAGCAGGCAGGCCTCCCTAAGGGGGAGCCCCCCCCCTCCTCCCCCAACATGGCTCCCCTCACAAGGGCCTCCCCTTCTCCCCGGCCACAAGCATCAGCTGGAGGCAGGATGTCATCCCAGACCACCAGGGGGGTGGCCGATCTCCTGCCTGCCACTCTGAGAAGGGACCAGTTCCTCCAGACCCGCCATCTGGGACAGGTCAGCCAGACATTGGTGCGGATGGAGAAGAGCCTGTCCTCCATCAAGTATACGCTGGGGAACCTGGACTCCCACTCCCGGGCTTTCACAACCTGCCTAAATGAACTGCAGACGACATCAGCAGGCGTTGGGCAGGATGTGAGGGCCCTTACCCAGGCTATCCAGGCCAACACGGCAACACTTGGTGCTGCCCTGAACAGAATAGCCGTGGCCTTGGAGGGCAGGCCGCCAGGTGGGCAGAGATCAGGGGCTGCTCCTCCTTCCCCGGTTTTACCCCTCCCCCATGAGTCTCCCCTGAGAAGCCGGGGCCGTGGCCGGGGGCGCCCCAGGCGTGGCTCACGCAAAGGGCAATAATTTGTTTTTCCCCTTTTTTTTTTCTTTTTTTTCTTTTTTTTTTGCTGGACATTTTTTGCTTTTGCAGGTAATTTTTTTTTTTGGGTTGTGAATGCTGTGTGAATGTGGGGGTGACATTCCTGCCGGAAAAGGGGTGTCACCCTCAATTTTGGTGGAGAAGGGTTCCCCAGGACCAGGGAGAAGTGATCCCCAGGTCCGTGTGAATGGTGTATGAATGTACAGTGACATAATTGGAGCCTTGGCGTGGTGTTGCTGCTCACAAGTCCTGCATGGTGGACTGGTGCCAATCCAATTTGATGTGGGGTGTGTGTGCTAGGGACCACAGTGTTGTGCATGCATGCATTCTCATTGTGCTGTGATTAATGTGTATGTTTAACGTGCAAAGATGCCCAATGTGAGCTGGCTCCTGGCTGCTCTTCCCTCAGAAGACGGGGTAGCCTCGGTTAGGGGGGGATTGTCTGGTTCAGGGGTCAGGTCATCATGTAGGCCAATCTGCAGGCCCTTTCTTTCTGCGAAGTTGTGCAGCATGCAACATGCACCGATGATCTGGCACACGAAGTTTGGGGAATACAAGAGGGTACCCCCAGACTTATCCAGGCATCGGAAACGTGACTTTAGGAGGCCAAAGGTGCGCTCCACCACTGCTCGTGTTTGGGCATGTGCTTGATTGTATCTTTCCTCTCCTGGGGTTTGGGGTTTCCGGATAGGAGTCATGAGATGGGGTCCCAGTGGATATGCAGAGTCACCTGTAAGGGAAAAGACAGGAGGATGTTAGTCATGCATGTGACCCTTGTGATGTGCATCATGGGAGGGGATAGTCATGCCTGACTCCCATGTCACTCACCAACCAGCCAGGTGTCCCCATACACGTTCTGATCGAATTCCATTCGGATGTGGCATTGATTGTATATGTAGCTGTCATGGCTGGACCCTGGGTGTTTGGCACGGACGTGCCATATGAGGCCTTGGGCATCGACTATCACCTGTACGTTGATGGAATGCCAATGCTTCCGATTGCGGTACATGTGCTCTGTCTCCTGGGGGGGCTGGAGTGCCACATGTGTGCAATCAATGGCCCCCACAGTGCGTGGGAATCTGGCAATTCTGTAGAAATCTGTCATTGCCTTCAGCCGCAGCTCCTCAGTGGTGGGTTTAATGATTTGGTTGGCCATGCGTCTGAGAATTGCAGGGACAACCTGGTGCACACATCTGTTCATGGAGGATTGTGACATCCCAGCCACCACTCCACTTGTACGCTGAAAAGAGCCACTGGCAAGGACATGGAGTGTTGCCAGTACCTTGACCAGTGGCTGCACTGCATGTGAGCGGTGTGTTGGGCTGGTGATGTCCTCCTGCAGGGTTGTGGTTAATTCCTGGATGGCATGAGGGGTGAATCTGAAGATGTGAAACACCTCAGAATCACTCATGCCAAACAGGTCTATGCGGGTGCGGTATATCCTCTCCCGTGCCATCCTCCGTGCCATCCTCTGTGCCCTCATCCTTCTTTGTTCATCTAAAGTCAGTAGTATAGCTATGTGCGACGATGCCCCTGGCATGTTGGCATACAGATTGTTGTGCAACACGTGTGACTGCTGAGCTCCTCACTAACAGTGTTGCTTTATCTAACAAGTAGACTTTTTTTATATTTTTAGACCAGCTTTTATATGCTCTAATTTTAGACGGGACATTTTGCTGTTGCGCACACTGCGTCGCCTGCGCTGCCCCAACGTTGTTTTGTGGATCCCCGTAAGTCCCTCATTAGCATATTTGACTAGCAAATCAATGGTGTGTCTAGCGCACTTTTGCGCGAACGGATGCGCCAGTCTAACGAAATTACGCGGGACAAAAAAAAGTAGATTTTTTGCGTATCTCGTTCTGGGGATGCCGCGCATCGAAACGCACGCGCACATTTCGACTTACGCACGTGCATCTCCTGTTGCGCAGGCGTAATCGCTCTGTGAATATGGGCCATTGTTTTTTATGGCTGTGCTGATCTATTATCTTTTTGGGTTATAAATGGAGTAATAAACGTTCAAAAGGTACAATTAAGAGCTATAGGGACCTTATGTAAGTGGGTGATGAGAAAAATATTGATATACATAGCTCTTGGGCCTGTACAGCAAGGCTTTAAGTTGATATTTAAGTGATACTGTTTGCTGGCTATCGTAAAAAAGAACTGCTCTTGCTTGCATTTGATGGTAAAGTTAAAAAAAACAAAGGGGAGCATTTTGTTTAAATCATACACCAGTCACAGTGTCATCAGTGTAGCTAGAATCAGTGTTCCTGATTCCCACTATACCAGACCAGTGCAGCCAACAACATTCTTCCTGAATACCACCAGACCAGTGTATGCCAGTGTACAGCAAAAGTGCTCCTTATCACCGCCACACCAGTCTCAGTGTCACCAAACCAGTATAAGCCAGCAACAGTGTCCCTTATTTTTACCACACCAATTCCAGTGTCACCATGCCAATGCAGCAAACACACTAGTGCCACTATTACCAGAGTCAGTGCAGTTTTTTGTTAATATTTGTGTTAATATTTTTTTTGTAATAACTTGTTAAATTTTATAAACGTATTGTCTCGTATCTGGGTGCTGCAACTTTCCAATCACTACTAGTGTTGCTCAAGAATATTCGCATTGCGAATATTCGTTACGAATATGGCATATTCGAGTATTCGCAAATAACTCGAATATCGCTGTGAATATACGCTATTGCGAATATTCGTATTTTTTCAAATTTATTTTTAAAACAGATCACATCCTAGTGATCTCCATCGACGTCTAAAAGCATTGCTGGTATGATTAGAGACACTGGGCCGAGTAGCTGATGCGATCCTTTTATGCTGCCGAATATTCGCAATGCGAATATTCGGCAAAAGGAATATTGCGCGATTATTTTCTCCGCCCTTCTTTTGTATCAGAGCCAATCAGAGTTCTCCTACCACAGTTGTCAGAGGTTAGCAACCTCTATAGCAACCAATAGGAACCTGCCTGCACAACAATTATATAAGATCACTCCCAGCAGTATTTCAGTGCAGATTCACAAGGTGGCTGGCTAGAGAGAGTGGAGTGTTTCTGTGCGATCTTAGAGCTTAGAGCATCAGCATTGTGCTTTCTATAGTGCTTTCAGTTCTGTGGTTCCTGCTTCTAAACTGCTTTTTTCAAAGCAAAAGACCCAACAGCTTTTCTAAAAGCTCAGATTTGTGTTGTTGTTTTCCAGGTTAGTGTAGCTTAGTGTTAGACAGATTTCTGTGTAGTTAGTGTAAGTGTACATTTCTTTAAGGTAGATTAGTTTAGTGTGTGTTTAGTGTCTGATTTTTGTGTATAAAAAAAAAAAATAGCTTTAGTTTAGTCATATAAGTTTGTGTAAGCATAGTTAGTGTTGCATATTAGTTTAGTATTTGTAGTCCTCGTCTTTGTCCTTGTCAGTCAGTGTAAAAAAAAAAAAAATTAGCTTTAGTTTAGTCATATAAGTTTGTGTAAGTAGAGTTAGTGTTTAGTGCATATTAGTTTAGTATTTGTAGTCCTCGTCCTTGTCTGCGTCCTTCAGTCTAAAAAAATAAAAAAATAAAGTTTACCCCCCCCCCCCACATCAGCAAGTAAGAGCAGCATACGTGGCCGTGGCAGCAGGGGTAGGGGAGTTACTCCTAGTGCTGGGTCTCTGCCAGCACGGGGTACCTCTCGCGCCCCTACTAGTGGTAGAGGATTAGGTGGAAGGGGAGTCCGCCTCATCCGCAAGTTTTTTCCCTTGGGCAGCCGCCCGATATTGCCTTCTCAGGCTCCAGTAGTGGTGGAGTATATGGGGCACAGCAGTGCCACTGAGTCGTCAGTCCCGACTCCCAGTAGCACCACCAGTACACCGGTGCCTTTAGTACCCACCCCCAGCCCCCAAGAGTCCAGTCTCTTACTGTTTGATGACAGCGACAGTGAGAGGGATATCTTGGGGGAGGCCCTGCATCAGGCAGACATCCAGTTCTGTCCTGATGGTCAGGACCTTTTTGAAGGGTTGATGGAGGAGGAGGATGGGGTACCTGCTGTCAGTATCCCAGAGACATCCCTTCCAAGTGGTGCTGGTGTTTTTGTGCAGGAAACACCCGCACCTAGTCAGACCCAGGCGTCGGTGAGGGGACAGCGGAGCCAGGCTAGCGGCTCCATGTCAGCTGTTTCCCTCAGACCACCAAATTTCAGCCCTGGGTCTGACATATCTGGGGGCGAAGAGGAGGGTGACCCAACATGGGTGCCACCTGACTTGTCGGTTCACTTCAGCAGTGACGACGAGGAAGGTAGGCACCCTGGGAAACGGTGCGCCAGGTCACCAGGGAGACCAGCGTCAGGGTCTCCACTGGTGATGGCAGCAGGAGGTGTCAGCAGCATCAGCAGCAGCAGCAGCAGGCAGCTCCACCTGTGCGCACCGAGTCCCAGCAGGTGCAAGTCAGCGTCACCCCATCTGACAGGAGGGCGGCGCTGAAGTCACCTCTCTGGGCCTACTTCACCCTGGTAGCAGATAACCAGACCGTAGCCATCTGCCATATCTGTCGTGCCAGGGTGAAGAGAGGGAAGTGCTTGGCTCGGGTGGGTATCACAGCTCTGAACCAGCACCTGAGAATCAACCACTGGCGGGAGTATGACCAGATGAAGCATGGTGGTGGTAGCAGCGCCACCACCACAAGTGTGCAGGGCTTCATCTGTTCCCAGCAGGTCATGCCCCCCGCACCCTCTAGTAGAGGTACTGGTACCGGCAGCCAGACCTCTACTTCAACAGCACCCTCCTCTTCGGTGTCCTGCACTGCCGTCCGGCGCCAGGCGTCGCTATCCGACGTCTTCGAACGCACCACTCCCTTCCCCCCTGGAGACCGACGTGTGCGTTCCCTCAATGGGCTCCTGGCAAGGGTTATTGCCCAACATCTGCTTCCCTTCAACATTGTTGACTGCAACCCCTTCAGGCAGATGTTGGAGCAGGCCCAACCCCAATGGCGTGTCCCCAGCCACCATTTCTTTGCCAGGACTGGTGTCCCTGCCCTACACCAGCACATTGTGCAGAATGTAACCCTGTCGCTGGATCACGCTGTCAGCGACAGGGTGCATCTCACAATGGATGGCTGGACCAGCAGGCATGGGCAGGACCAATACATCAGCTTCACGGCCCATTGGGTTTCCCTCCGAGGCGCCGGGGAGGGATTGGCGGCATCAGATTTTGTGGTGCCGCCCCGGGGTGTCCAGGGGAGAACTGCTGGTCTCCCTCAAGCCACTGTCTCCGCAGCTGCTGAGCCTCCCAGCAAGCGCCCCCATAGCTACTCAAGTGTGGGGCACGTCACGCCGTGCTCCAGCTTGTTAGTTTAGGGGACTGGAGACACACTGGAAAAGAAGTGCTGACCGCACTTCAGGCTCAGGTCCAGAAGTGGCTGACACCCCGAAGGCTCCAGGCAGGTATGGTTGTCTGTGACAACGGTAGCAACCTACTCTCCGCCCTCCAGGCTGGCAGCCTGACCTACGTGCCCTGTCTGGCACATGTCCTCAACCTCGTGGTGCAGAAGTTCCTGCGCACCTATCCCGGGTTGAGTGACATTGTGCTAAGGGTACGTAGGATTGCCAGCCACTTCAGGCGCTCCCCAACCGATACCGCGTCCCTGTCCAAGTTGCAGCAGGACAACAGCCTGCCCCTTCACAGGCTGATTGTGGACAGTGTGACGCGGTGGAACTCCACCCTCCACATGCTGGAGAGGTTGTGGGAGCAGCGAAGGGCGGTGAAGGAATACCTGCTGGAGCAAGGCACTGGCGGGCCATCACAAACACTCCAGTACATCACCAGTGCGGAGTGGGGGCAGATACACCAGGTCTGCCATGTGTTGGCCCCTTTCGAGCAGGCGACCAAGATGGTGAGCAGGGAGCATGTCGGCCTCAACGACGTGCTCCCTATAGTGTTCCTGCTGGACAGGGCACTAGATCGCCTGCTCGAAGCTGGGGAGAGTGCCTTGGTGGAGCAGGAGGAGGCAACACTGCTCCACCAAGACCAGACCCAGGATGAGGAGGATGATGAGGAGGTTACTGGTGACGTCCTGGAGTCAGGGCCTGGTCAGGAGGGAGAGCCGGTGTTGGGGGCACCGATAGTCCGGGGGTTGGGCATCTCTGAGCGCGAGCAGCAGCGCCTCCAGCATGAAGAGTCAGACGTCATGGACCCGGGCAGCCATGAGGAGTCACAGCAGGCTGTGCTCTTCCCCATGGCTGCCGACATGCTGAGATGCCTCAGGAGGGACCCCCGGGTTCAGACTATCAAGGAGAGGGATGCATTTTGGATGGCCACCCTTTTAGATCCAAGATGCAAGGGGAAACTGGAGCAGGTCCTTCCAGTCAGCCGGAGGCAGCACCGGATGGAGGAACTGCAGGCACGCATAGTCAGTCGGTTGGAGCAGGCAACTCCCCGGCCTCCAGTTGTCCCCCCTCATCTCACCCAGCAGGTGGCTGCACCCAACAGCAGCAGCAGCAGCAGCAGCCGAGCAGGGGACCTAATGGGTGAGATGAGGATGTTCTTCCAATCTGAGCGACCCAGTACCAGCAGCAGCAGCAGTCACCACCAGCGGCTGGCCCACATGGTGGCAGACTACATGGGGTCCGTCGGTGCTTCTGACAGTATTAGCACCGACGACCCCATGGAGTACTGGGTTGCCAGATTGGACACCTGCCGCGAGCTCGCTCAGTATGCGCTGGAGTTATTGTCTTGCCCCCCCTCCAGCGTACTATCTGAGCGGACATTCAGCGCGGCAGGTGGGGTGGTCACGGACAAGAGGACCCGTCTGTCCACAGACTCGGTGGACAGACTCACATTCATCAAGATGAATGAGTCCTGGATCGGCAGTGACTTTCTGGCACCCGCCGTCGGTTCAGGGCGCTGAATGGTCCCTTGTCATTCATTACCTCTTTGATGTATTTATACTTTTGAAACTCATAGTGGGCAGGTAGTGTTAAGGGCATAAATATTTCCATGCTGTGTCATTAAGCCACTATAAGGAGTCCTGATGCTGCTGCCACATTATTTTGAAATGTAATTGCTCAATGCTCATCATGAATTTAAAAAGTCACGTATAGCATAGAAATAACTTTAATCAAACTTTTAAATTATGAGGCACTATGGTATAGTCAGGCTACAGCTACTTAAGGCCTGTGTCATTCTGCTTTTCAAATTTAATCACCATGCTACTGCAACTTCAAGCTTTTGTAATTTTGCCACGATATGGGCTCCTACTGCTAATGCCAAAAGGCTGAGTGATTATGTACCGATTACTCATACTGCTGCTGTCACCTTTTGTCCGAGAGATTTGCCACTTTCTATTACTACTGCTGCTGCTGATGGCACCTCTTGCCCAAGCTATTTGCCATTTTTATTACTCTTACCGCTGCTGCTGCTGCTGATGGCACCTCTTGCCCGAGTGTTTTGCCATTTTTATTACTCTTACCGCTGCTGCTGCTGATGGCACCTCTTGCCCGAGTGATTTGCCATTTTTATTACTCTTACCACTGCTGCTGCTGCTGCTGATGGCACCTCTTGCCCGAGTGATTTGCCATTTTTATTACTCTTACCACTGCTGCTGTTGATGGCACCTCTTTCCCGAGTGATTTGACACTATATTGTCTACTATTACTACTACTGCTGCTGCTCACGACACCTATGTCACGAGTTCTTTGCCACTATATACTACTATTACCACTGCTGCTGTTGCTGTTCATGGCACCTCTTTCCCGAGTGATTTGACACTACATTGTCTACTATTACTACTACTGCTGCTGCTCACGACACCTATGTCATAAGTTATTTGCCACTATATACTACTATTACCACTGCTGCTGCTGTTCATGGCACCTCTTTCCCGAGTGATAAAACACTATATTGTCTACTACTATTACTACTACTGCTGCTGCTCAGACACCTATGTCACAAGTTATTTGCCACTATATACTACTATTACCACTACTGATGCTGTCAAGTCTTGCCCAAGTGTTTAGATGCTATCTAGTACTATTACCACTACTGCTTGTAAATGTTGCCTGTGTGATAATTACATTATATTTTAATACTACTGCTGCTGCCTTCATGCTGAGTAATGCTTCATGACCTCTCTGGCACAGCGGATCCACCAACAGCCTCCGCTACAAGCTACCAGACCGGATCGTAACAGCAAGTGTGACTAAAACACTGAACTTTATGTTAAACCCTGGTTTGCGGCCTTTATACTGCAACCATTAGCCTGTCTGCAAGAGCAAATCTGCACTCTCTCTCTCTTTCTCGCTCTCTCTCTCTCTATATCTATATATATATTGTAGCTTTTGTTATATTAATTTTTAAACAGTTTAGTTTGTGTTAGTAGTGTCTGTGTCCGTGTATTTTAGTTTGTTTTAGGTTTGTGTTAAATAAAATAATAGTATAAAATGTTTTTGGTTATTATGAAGTTAGATGTGTTGATGTTGATGTTGATGTGTTAGATGTGAAGTTAGATGTGTTGAAAAACCTAACAATCTCAATAAGAAAGGAAACATTTTAAAAGAATAACATTTTTTATTAAAAGAAAAAAAATATTTAATGTAATTTTGCATGAGCTTCTAAAGCTCAGTCATCGCGTCCAAATTCTTCCTCTGCTGTTGCTCCAGCTGTTGGTTTTGGAGGTCTAATATCCGCATTTTCCGACGATTTGAGAGGATTTTATCATTGGTCCTCTGGATGAGAATGTGGTTTTCTACTATCTTTTTTAAAACTGTTAGGATATAAGAAAAAAAAAATCGGATTTCAAAGACCATTACCAAATAAATAAAATATTTATGTTGCTTATTAAACAATCATTATCATGTCTATACAATTGTTATGAGTCTAGCACATATACTTCTATCATAAATACCATATTATTGTTCTAAAATCTGACGGGTGCGCTTTAAATGCTGTCCATTTTTATATCTACATCTTATTGTTGAAATGTTATTAATCTTTGTGCACATATTTACCCTCCTGACTGAGGCTCACAGGAACCGTCTCATCCTCCTGCTCCTCTTCTCCATCACCCGATTCACCAGGAGTTTGGGGGGGTTGCAAATACTCGGTATCGGTCCCGATACCGATACTAGTATCGGTATCTGGACAACCCTAATTATTACTATTATATTACTATTACTATTATATTTTCCATTGGGTGCAATTTAAAAGATGATACCATCATCACAGGAGGCTCAGGCAACTTGAGGGGAAGTGGGTATATATGTGTGAGTGGGGGGTGTGTGCACGTGTGGATTGGGGGGGAGTCCCGGGTGAGCCCCTTCTCCTTTGTGGGAGGGGTGATCCATGACCCTGACCTTTCAGCACATGCTCACTCAATTGTGCATATGTGTGTATATATACTCCCACAAGCCCCACGGCGATGGAGTACTGCAGACCACCAAGCCCTGAGAAAAGGGGTACGCCCCCGAAACGCGTCAGCCCTAACATCGACTTGAGATTCAAGTGATTATAGTGTTCTGCTGATGTTGCTGGATTTCTGCTGTACTGTCTTTTAAAGCCTGATTTTAACTCCATATTGTGAGTATAATGATTGATTTTAACATTTTAATAAAATTCATTTAGCGGTATCACACTAGGTCGGTGCGCCCTCCATTCTTTTCTTTTTTTTTTTAAATAGACCATGTCACCTACACTCTGGTAAATCTGCATGCGCCTAATGTTAGATCTATATGCTTTGCAAAAGGGTGGATTAATAATATGTGGTGACTTTAATACTATTATGAATGAAGATTTGGATGTGTCTTCGGTGGCCCTCAGGCGGAGGCCCTCCTTAGGGTCACTGTGCTATGAAGAACGGCTCTTTGACCCATGGCGATGCCTGAGAACTACAGAGAGAGACTACACCTTTTATTCAAATGTACACGATAGCTATTCCAGGATTGATTTTTTCCTGACTGACATGCATACACTGCAAAAGGTTCAGGCTGCTGACATCCACAGCATCACGTGGTCGGACCACGCGCCGGTGACAATAGAGGTTGTGGATGCCAGAACCACTTCCCACAGACCGCTGTGGCGTAAAAGAAAAAAAAGCAACAGCGTATGGTACAACTACATGCGTCCATAGCAGACCTAGAAGCACAACATAAGAACTAGATATGTGCATTCCCGTTCGTACGAATGTTATTTTCGTACGAAAATGTTCATTTTCGTACCCGCAGGATAATGTGTACATACGAAAACGGTAAAGCACCAAAATATGAAAACGACGGGATAACGGATGAGCCGCATAACGAACGACCGCAAATACGAACGAACGATCCGACGGGAAAAAACGACAAAACGAAAATGGCAAAATAACGAAAATTAAATCTGTATCAAGAGGTTTGCATTGTGTATTTTGTTTGAATCTGTTTTGTGTTCGTTTTCAGTTGTATGTTCATTGTTCAATGACATCTATAACAAAAGAATTTCATTATGTATATTGCATGAATTCCTTTTTCTTTTTTCTGTGTATTCAAAATACTGAAGGCAAATTTTTTGTTATAGGTGTCATATCAACATACGAAAATAACAAAAGAAACAGGTTCAAATGCAAATCTTTTGTTTATGGGTTTTTTAATGGCCAGAGAGTTAGGCTGGCCATACATGGTACAATTTTCTGTGCAATTTTCTTTAGATTTACCTTCAACTATGTAGTGCAAGGGCCTGCCTGATTGCATACCATTGAAAGTGTTGTTTAGTTTGACCTCATATATGGTTTTTGGTAAATCTAAAAGAAAATTGTACAAGAAAATTGAACATGTATGGCCAGCCTCAGTGACTGAAAGCAGCTTCTCTTTTGTGCAGAGTAGTGAGTACACTTGTACAGACTATTTTAACAACTGATGATTAGATGATAATGGTATTTCTGATAGTAAACAAAGCAATCAAACCATTAAAGTTAGATCATATGTAAATTTTCCTATAGAAAAATTTAAGCAGTTACTACACACTACTCAACCTAATCTAACTAAATTGAATGTTGACCAAAAGATGACAATTATTGATAAGTGGCTTGAAACCAATTTGGAGCAAGTTGCTCCATTAAAGGACAAAAAAATTAAAAACGAAATCAAGAAACAAAATAAATGGTTTAATGAAGCACTTAACATAATGAAAAAACGTGGACGAGCATTAGAAAGACAATGGAGGAAGACAAATTCCAATTACGATAAAAATCAATGGAAGTTCCATAATCGGAATTATAAAAAATCAATCTATAATGCTAAAAAATCCTTTATTTCTGAAAGCTTATTAGATGCATCAAACCAATCCAAGGAATTATTTAGGGTGGTTAAGCAGTTGGCTAAACCTGATGTACTGAACTTCCAAATTACTAACCCCCATATTTTTGTAAATGAATTAGCCGCTCACTTTCATAATAAAATTGCGTATATTCATACAAAGTTAAAGAAAGGGAGGGATAGATACCAAAAAGAAAAATGCAATATAAATAAAAAATCCTTGGAACCACCGATTAAGGTTTGGTTTCAAGATTTTAAATTAATTAGTGCAGCTGAAATCATTAAAGCAATGAGAACAGCTAATACTAACTCTCCTGTTACTGACTGCTGCCCAGGCAAACTGATAAAAGCATGCAGTGAAGAAATAGCATTGGTCTTGGCTGACCTATTCAATACTTCATATCTAGAAGGCTCATATCCTACTATGTTTAAATCATCATTGATTACTCCGGTAGTCAAGAAGAGAGAGGGTGATATAAACGATAAAAATAACCATCGACCTATAGCAGGCCTACATTATCTGGCTAGACTCTATGAAGGTGATGCACGCACCCAGCTTCAACAGTTTGTCGAGGAGCAGGCATTGCTGGATGTGAAACAATCTGGCTTTAGACCACGGCACGGAACCGAGACTACATTAATCGATGTCACGGATTCCTTGCTGATGGCTAAAGATAACAACCAAGATTCCATCCTAGTAATGCTGGACCTCTCGGCGGCTTTTGACACTGTGGACCATGGGATCGTTTTACAGCGGCTGCGGGAGGTTGCGCATGTAAAGGGAACTGCCCTCAGATGGTTTTCATCTTTTTTGGAGGGCAGAAGTCAGAGGGTACGCCTGGGGAGCCACTTCTCCGAAAGTCGACCTGTTGAGTGTGGAGTTCCCCAGGGGTCCCCCCTTTCCCCGTTGATATTTAACATTTACGTGCGCCCCCTCTTGGCCCTTATTCGGTCCCATGGTCTGCAGTGTCAGAATTACGCTGATGACACCCAGCTCTATTTGAGGGTGGGAGCGGGATCACTTGATACAGCCACAAAAAAACTTACTGATTGCCTAAAAGGAGTGGAACGTTGGATGGGAGAAAACTATCTGGCGTTAAACAAATTAAAAACTGAGGTACTCGTGGTCAGGAGTTCCGTAAGCGAGATACCTCAAAATTGGACACTGCCATGGCAAGACATGGATGGTAATGGTCCAGGCTGCAGTAAAGTGGTTAAAAATCTGGGATTTTATATAGATGAGGATCTGCTATTTTTGCCACACATTAATCAAGTCACCAAGACTGTTATGTACAAATTAAAAGCACTACGTAGGATCCTTGTGTATTTAGCTCCTATGGATCGCCCTAAAGTTGTTGCTGCCCTGGTCTTTCCTCATTTAGACTATGGTAATGCACTTCTAGTGGGCATCCCGGGAACATATATACAAAAACTACAAAAATTACAAAATTTTGCAGTTCGTATTGCAACTGGACTGAGAAAAAGAGATCCAACATCAGAACAATTAAACAGTCTGGGGTGGTTAACTGTCGATAAACGCATTAAATTAAAAATATCATGTTTAATGTATAAAACATTTAATGCTATGACGCCAAAATATATAATGGATAAGGTTGTCAAACATGTTCCAACGCGACAGTTACGCGAAGATGGATATTATCGCGTAAACATCCCAAAAATAAAAAATATCCGAATTGGTGGTCGCTCATTCTCATACCAAGCGGCGGTGCAATGGAATGCTCTGCCGATTGATATTAGAAGGGCAAAAACTTTTAACCAATTCAAAAAAATGATGAAAGGTCACCTACGCAACCCTGGATCTGATTAGATTATGTAGTTTGATTGAGTACTGTATATAGAAAAATGTAGTCAGTGATATTTGGTATGTGAATTTTGTAATCTAACTCTAAAAATGAACTATTTTAGATATGGATGCCCTAGATGAATGAAAAGTTAATTAACCTAAATGTATATTAATGGACTCAATGTGACAAATTTTTTTCCTCCTTTTAATCATGTTTTACATTTTCTATGTTTTTTGTGTACCTATATGTCTGAACTATGTTGATTTTGTTTCTGATGGCCTCGCAACGAAACCATTAAATTTGTTGTAAAGCGAGTAATTAAGAAATAAAAACAAACAAACAAACAAACAAACAAACAAACAACACACATAAAACACACATAAAAACGATCGTTTTCCGATCGTTCTCAGAAAATTTGTTCGTTTTTAAACTGCATCAGAAAACCATTTTTGGGTTCAGAAGTCTGGCCAACTGATCTCCCTTCAGATGAAAATCCACAGAAAAGTTTATTAGGCTTTACTGTACAAGTGTACTCACTACTCTGCACAAAAGAGAAGCTGCTTTCAGTCACTGAGGCTGGCCATACATGTTCAATTTTCTTGTACAATTTTCTTTTAGATTTACCAAAAAACATATATGAGGTCAAACTAAACAACACTTTCAATTGTATGCAATCAGGCAGGCCCTTGCACTACATAGTTGAAGGTAAATCTAAAGAAAATTGCACAGAAAATTGTATCATGTATGGCCAGCCTAACTCTCTGGCCATTCAAAAAAAACATAAACAAAAGATTTGCATTTGAACCTGTTTCTTTTGTTATTTTCGTATGTTGATATGACACCTATAACAGAAAAAGGAATTCATTCAATATACATAATGAAATTCTTTTGTTATAGATGTCATTGAACAATGAACATACAACTGACACTAACAAAACAAAAGCATTCAAGATACACAGAATGCAAATTGACGAAAATTCACGATAATTATTGTCTAACAAGAAACTAACATGAATTATACAGAATAACGAATCATCCCGCATGTACGAAAATAAAACGGTAACGGAAATACGAAACGATCGGAATACGAAAAAATCGCGTCGTACGACAAACGAACGGGAACGAACGGGAAAACGGGCGTCTTACGAAAAACGAACGGAAACGAACAGACGGGACCATACGAAACGGAACAAAAAAAAACGAAATTTTTTTCTGTGCACATGTCTAATAAGAACCCCGCCACCAGGTCCAATGACATTCTCCAGCGCCTGAATGCCTGCCGCGAGGAATTACGACGGGTACTTAGGGCAAATTATGACACCTTCTTCTTTTCTTTTCCCTGGAGGCAACCTGTATTAGGGTACCTCTAGCGAAAGCCGTATGTGCACACCATGTTGTCATAGGAGAGCACTCACCATTGTTATTGAGGAGAAAAAATTCTTTCACCTATTTCATCCCTAATTTTGGAGTGCGACAGGAGGAAAATGTGGCTCAGAGAGGTCATACTGTTAGGTCCTATGGCTTAATGAGAATTGTAAGAAGAGCTCCTGTGTACTGCTCTGCCTGTGCACGGATCACCAGACTACTTTTCCAGAGCATGCACCTTTCCTCTTCGGCCGCCAATCGCATCGGGGCTCTAAGTGTAGGCACAGATTGGAGGGAGATTGGTCATGTAGCCCTGTCATCACTCGCCCCCAGCTTAAATCCACTCGCCAAATGCTAGTAGGCGAGTGGAAATTTTGAGGGCTGGTCTACTCCATACTTTTTGGAATTGCACTGTCATACAATCCTTTTGGTCGTAGATCCAATCACTCATTACAAATGTCACAGCAGTTACTTACGCACTTACTCCTGTGCTTGCTTTACTGAGCCTAGGTATTGAGAACTTCCCACCGCTAACAAGGAAAGTTGTCATTCACATTCTATTTGCCGCCCGCATATCGATAGCTAAGGAATGGCGCTCCCTATCACCCCCCAGTATTGTAGAGGTAATATCAAGAGTTAATTCACAGTACACCATGGAAAGAATGCTGGCCTATACGGAAAGGAGATCCCAAACCTTTCATAAACACTGGGAGATTTGGAGGAAATCTAATTATGCCCCCTCACACCAATAACTAAATATTAATGCCCTTTTTTTAATGGATAAGACTCCCAACATCTAGTGGTGGTATTCTGTATTTTGTTCCAATCATAGATGGTTATGTTCAGGTTTGCCTGTTTTATATTCCTTGTTATCAAGGTTGTAATGTTACATGGTTTCGGTTATAATTGAGTATCATTACAGTTGAAGAACTTTATTATCGGACGGAATTGCTCCGGGGGCCCTCATCCAGGTCCCGGAGAGGCTACATGCTACAGACCCTGCAGATAGCCTGCTCACAGTTTGAACCCAAAGGGTTGACAGGCCTAACCTCCTACCGAGGTCTATCCAATTAGAATGCTTGTAGCTTATACTTTTGCATGGTGTTTTCTTTGTTTAAAATGTACTCCTGTTTTTTTCGCTGTGTATATCTTGTACTGCATCTTATGCATTGTTTTCTGTGTACATGGTGGAAATTCAATAAAAATCTAATGTTTAAAAATAAAAATAAAATGCAGAGGTGATCAAATACCACCAAAATAAAGCTCTATTTGTGGGAAAAAAAGGACGTTCATTTTGTTTGGGAGCCACTTAGCATGATCACGAATCCCAAAAAGTGCTCTGGTCTTTGGGAATCCAAAAGGTTCGGGGCTGAAGTGGTTAAGGGCGTACAACCTTCTGGGGCTGACATGGTTCAGATCATTCATAACCTCCCTTCTCCATACCTTTCTAAACTCCTGCATATCAACAGACCCTCTCACACTAGGTGTTCTTCCTCCATTCCTCTCAATGTTCCATCTGCCCACTTGACCACTATGGGATTGAGAGCTTTAGTTGCTCTGCCCTCCGGCTTTGGAACACCCTGTCACCTGACATACAGTACGGAACATTGATTTCCTACCTATTTTTAAATCACATCTCAAAAATCATTTTTTAAACTAGCATACTCTGTCTGACTTAATTGATGTGTTTTTGTAATTTAATGGTTATGTAATGTATTTTCTGTTATTTAATTTTAGCTTTCTGTTGCTTTGTTTTTATCTTTGTATGGTGAGCTTAAGTGTTCTGAAAGGCGCCTATAATTAAAATGTAATATTATTATTAATCAATGGGGTTGATTTTCCAAAGACAAATAGACCGTTCACTTTGCAAGTGCAGTTGCACTCTGAATAGGCATTTGCTCCAAAGCTTAGTAAATGATGGAAATCTATGCTGACTTCCAACATCCAATAATGTGCAAGCAAAAAATGCTGTTTCTTTTTTTCCTTGCATGTGATTGGATATTCTTTGCACAGTAAAGCTTCACCCCATTTAATAAACTCTTGAGCAAATGCCCTTGCAGAGCGCAACTGCACTTGCAAAGTGCACAGTCTATTTGCCTTTAGTAAAGCCAACCCACAGAATCATGTCAATTAGGGTTGGTTTAGTAAACGTTCTCTTAACTCAGTAAATAAGGTGAAGGTTTGTTTGCTTCAATCAACAAATTAAATATAATGCAAAATCATGTTTTTACTGTTTTATTTTTGTTTAATTTCCCCTGGGCAACGCTAACACAATTATCTTCTTTTTTTTCTTTACTAAACTAAATTAACTTTCAATATTCAATATACATTTTCTTTTAGTTAACTTTATTGCTCCAGCAAATTTTTACTATACGGTTCATATTTTATTGCCAAGAGACAATATATAGAGGCTGATATAAAGTTTAAAAGAAGGTATTATTGGTGTATTTTATGAAATGACTCGCTTCCAACATCTCTATTTGTCTTAGTGAAAATTGTCAGCTCAACATATTAATAATAGATTCTAAAATTGTAGCTTTGTCTCAAAAACAAAAACAGGCCAATTCTGACATTTCTCTCCTACATGTATAAATCATTTTTTTTTTTGCTAGAATATTACATAGAACCCCCAAATGTTATATATGTTTTTTTTTTTTAGCAGAGACCCTAGAGAATAAAATGGCGGTCATTTTTTATCTTGCACGGTATTTGCAAAACAATTTTTCAAATGTTTCATGCAAAAAATGTAGCCCAATTTGTTTGCATAATGTAAAATATGATGTTACTCTGAGTAAATAGATATCTAACACGTCACGCTTCAAGATAGCACATGTGCGTGGAATTTGCACCAAACTTTGGTACTTAAAAATCCCCATAGAAAAAAAGAAATGTTCCTGGACTGCCACACTCTGATTTATTGAAACAAAATGAACAAAGGATAAAACCCAAAGCTGTATAACATCCAAAAATTCATGCAACACTGCAATCAATGGTAGAAAGTGGACATAGGGGACAAAAAAGCTAACATGTTTCACATCATGGATAGATGCTTAGTCATAGCTATGACAGAGTGAGGCAGTCCAGGAACATTTCTTTTTTCCACGGATCAGCACAGAGTCTGCACCTGTCAGTACTGCAGGGCAGGAGCACATCATAGGTCGCAGGGCTTGGAGCTGTACTCTTTTCCATTGTTTAAAAATCCCCATAGGCGATGCTTTAATTTTTTTTTACTGGTTACATGTTTTGAGTTACAGAGGAGGTCTATGGCTAGAATTATTGCTCTCACTCTAATGCCCTGTAAACACGATCGGTTCATCTGATGAAAATGGTCCGATGAACCGTTTTCATCAGACAAACCGATCGTGTGTGGGCCCCTTTGTTTTTTTCCCATCAGAGAAAAAAAATAGTACATGTTTTAAAATGTTCCGATGGTTAAAAAACCGATAGAAAAAAACAATCGTCTGTGGGGAAATCCATCGGTCAAAAATTCACGCATGCTCAGAATCAAGTCGACGCATGCTCGGAAGCATTGAACTTAATTTTTCACTGCACGTCGTTGTGTTTTACGTCACCGCGTTGGACACGATCAGATTTTTAACTGATGGTGTGTAGGCAAGACTGATGAAAGTCAGCTTTATTGGATAATTGATGAAGAAATCCATCGGTCCGTTTTCATTGGATGAACCGATCGTGTGTACGTGGCATAACATTTGTGGCATTATCACATATGTGTAGTTTGAACACCGTTTACATATGTGGGCACGACTTACGTATGTGTTCGCTTCTGTATGCAAGCACACGAAAAGGAGGGTCATGTAATTATGATTTTTTATTGTTAATTTTACTTTTATTTTTCTACTTTGACATCTTCTTTTAAGAAATCCATTTTGATAACTTTTATTCCTATTACAAGGAATGTAAACATCCCTTGTAATAGGAATAAGCACGACAGGTCCTCTTTACAGTGAGATATGGGTCAATAAGCCCCACATCTCAACTGTAGGCTGGAAAGCCAGAAAAACAAAAAGATCTCAGCTTCCCAGCCAAGGCAGCAACATTTTTTCAAGTGCAGGGGCCAGACGTGACATTGTAACATTGCGCCTGGCCTCCGAACCATCATAGAGACTTCGGGACCATCTGGTCTGCCAGAAATCTCTATCGTCAGCATCTGGCCCCAGCTGTTCCCTTTTTCAAATCACCAATGGCAGGGGTGAGTCAGTGGATGCACCGGAGGGCAGCGGGAGGGGGGGCATCCCCTCTTGCCACCTGTAAGAATGATCAAGCGGCTGAACAACCACTATGATCATTCTTATGGTGTAGGGAATCGCTGGCGCTAAAAGAAGATATCTGAATGATGTCTGTAGCTGCAGGCATTATTTAGATATCACCGCCCAAACCCAACATCATCATATGACGTGAGGTGGACAGGAAGCAAAATAATAAAAATGGTAGTAGGGAAATTTGGGACTTTAAATGAGGTTGCAGACATGGTGAGGGTAATAGAATAAAGTACAAATTTAATAGTCACAAACATGCAAGACATATATCAACATTACAGAGAACATGTAAATAATAAAAAAAATATACATTTCAAATCACACATATGTTAGCATTCATCATCCATGCAGATGATCATGTGGCACCTGGCTAGGCACTGCTATATCCTTGTTGCTCATACCACATATACACATACTCATGTGTCCTTATATGTAGTAATGTCATCTATTTGAAATGTATATTTTTTTTATTATTTACATGTTCTCTGTAATGTTGATATATGTCTTGCATGTTTGTGACTTAAATTTGTACTTTATTCTATTACCCTCACCATGTCTGCAACCTCATTTAAAGTCCCAAATTTCCCTACTACCATTTTTATTATTTACCTTACCAGGGATGGAGGTGCTATACTCATAGACGTCATGTAAAGTCCCACCCTTGTTCCCCCTTTATTTACGTGGACAGGAAGCAGTTAATCTAAAAACTCCTTTAATCACTTGCCGACTGTATACTGTAAAGAAGCCCTGCCTAGTACCTAGTACTTGAGCCTGCGCTTACGTGTCTGGGGCGTGCGCAGGTGGCGACCCACCCACGTTGTAATTAGACAAGAGCAAGTGCTTCGTTACTCAGGTAAAACAGCTGTCTGCCTATGTAAAAAAGGCAGATCGCTGTTCTGTCAGTACAGAAGGCATGGTTCCTGTACCTCTTCTATGCTGTTTTCTTTTTCTAAATTGTCAGCCTTATTTTGTTAGAGCACAAAAAAAAAACACAGAGGTGCAGATAGCTCTATTTGTGGGGAAAAAATTAAATATATTTTGTTTAGGTACATCTTTGAACAACCGCACAATTGTCAGTTAAAGTAAGGCAATGCCGTTTCACAAAAAATGGCCTGGTCACGAAGGGGTAAATCTTCCAGGGGTCAAGTGGTTTAAAGAGTTCATTTTCTCACTAAAGCTTTGAATGGCACAGGGAAGCTCAAATTACCAAAATTTTAAGTGGTTTTAGTTGTTCACTTTAGTTTAGAAAAGCACTATATTATGTGCACATATGCAATAAGTAGAATGGTAAATATCACGAATAATGTATTTATATTGCTTGTTATTTGCAGATCTACAAAATTGTTCCACAACATTTGGTAAGTGGTAATTTAAGGATAATCTGGCATGGCTAGGTGGTGTGGCTTGGAAACTTTTCACAAGTGCTGACTAAATGTTTTGTGGAATGTCACCTGATGATATAATTCTTCCCAATATAATAATAATAATGTTAATTATAACAAAAGCCATATAAATACCATCTATATTAATATTGGTTCATCCGATCTTTTGGCAATCCCTATGTATTCTTCAAGAACCCCAAAACCCAAAACAGCAGTTGTCATTCTATTCGTTGCTCTAAGTTGTTGCTTTGTAAACCAACATGAATCCAAAACTTGACATCCTCTAGGTATTCATTGGGAACCCACAAGTCCCTGTCATTATGAAACACCAATTGGTTGTTTTAAGCTGTTGCTTTGTTAAGCCAAAATTAATATTGATTTCATAACATTTGGTAAATTGTAATTTAAGGATAATCTGTGCTGTGGCTTGGAAACCTTTCATAAGTACTGACAAAATGTCATGCGAAATGTCACCTGATGATATAACCATCTTCCTACAATATAAATACCATGTAATTTAGCATTGGTTCATCAGATCTTGTGGTAATCTCTCAGTATTCCTCAAGAACTCACAAACCAATTGTCATCATGAAAACAGCAGTTGTCTTTCTATTGGTTGCTCTAAGCTGTTTCTTTGGTAAGCCAAAATGAATCTAACATTTTTCTACTAAAAATAACTTTTTACAATTATGTTTAATTTGATGTTATCCAAATGACACATTTTAGAATTGATTTTAGAAATGAATGTATTGCATAAGTGGTCTTAGTTCAACTAAAACATTTTACTAAATTTGTTCTGTGCTGATTTTACCTTTAAACAATTATGTTCTAGTTTTAAATTATTGGATTGTCAGAGCTCATATCTTTTTCCTGACAAATGTGTTTATTGAATTTTAACAATTAGCATACATAGGTACATATGTTGGCAGCAAAATAAGAGATCACACATATGTTAGCAATATTAAGTTGTAATTCCAACATAAACTAAAAGAACTTTAACTAAAACAATTTTAGCATGGATCTAACTACTCAAAAGATTATGTCATACATTGTATAAGAAAGGATAAAACCAACTTAGACCATGTTAATATAAGATGACCTTAGATTAAAAAAAAAAAAAAAAGTCTTAATTATTATCAAGAGTATAGTTTAAAAAAATAAAAAATAAAGAAATAATTTATTATAGAATCTAAAATCTTATACTACATATTGGAACTATGTACAATTGGTATAATGATAAAAGGAAATACATTTTCGGCTACCTATATAAAGAGTGAATTGAAGGAGGAGAAAGAGAATAGGGGGAAAAGTGGAAGAGAGAAGATAAAAGAAAAAGTAGTCTTAGGTAGGAGAAAAAATAGATGGGGAAGAAAGAAATGCGAGGTAGTAGGGGTCCCCGGGGAGCTCATATCCTTTTATGATGATCTTTATAACAGTATTGTTTTACGTTTCTCATTTGTGTAAAAATATTATTTTAGATTGGTTGGTTTATTTTATTTAAAAAATTCATTAATAAACTCTGAAAACTCAGTGCTCTACTATTTGTGAGGCATATCATTTATTGAAAATATTAAAAATGGTAAATTTAATTGGTACCTATACATACATTTTGATGCATCTACCCCTATTCCAGTTAAAGGTTGTAGAAATCACCAGGGCCGGACTTACCATTGGGCTTGACTGGGCTCAAGCCCATGGGCCCTGCCCAATAGGGGTCCGGAGGTCCCCAGGGGCCCGGAGGCCCCAGACAGCAACCCCTACTTTTTTTATAAAAAAAAATATGTTTTTTTATATATTTATTTACATATATATATATATATATATATATATATATATATATATATATATATATATATATATATATCATTATTATTATTATTAAAGGGCCCAGAGGTCTCCAGGGCCCCTGGATGGCAACCCCCCCCCCACTTTTTTTATAAATAAAAATACATTTTATATATATATATATATATATATATATATATATATATATATATTTTTTTTTTTTTTTATTAAAGGGCTCAGAGTTCCCAGGGCCCCATGTGGCAACCCCCCCCCCTTTTTTTGTTTTTTATAAATGTTTATTTTTTTATTTTTGTTTATATTTTTTTATTTTTTATTTAAAGGCCCAGAGGTCCCCATGGCCCCCGGATGGCAAACTCCCTTGTTTATGTATTTTTTATAATGTTTATTTTTTTTATTTTTTTTTAGGGGTCTGGAGGTCCCCAGGGGACAGCAACCCCCATGTTTTTATTTTATTTTTTTATAAAAGAATTATTTTTTTTATATATTTTTATATATAAATTTACATTTTCTTTATATTTTTTATAAATGTTTCTTTTTATCTTTTTTATTAAAGGGCCCAGAGGTTTCTTTTTTCTTTTTATTAAAGGGCCCAGAGATCCCCAGGGCCCCGGATGGCTACCCCCCTTTATATATATATATATATATATATATATATATATATATTTATATATATATATTTTTTTAATTTCTTCTCTTTTTTGTAAAGGCCCCCCCTGCTTCTCAATTTACGGCAGCCCCCCCGCTTCTCAATTTCAGGAGGCAGCACCCCCCCGGTTCTCTGCTCCAGGGGGCCCATGCCTGATGGCGGCCCTGCACATACCTCCCAACACGCACAGAATCTGCGGGACTTTCCGCTTCTTCCCGCAGTCCCGCGAAAGGGTTAATTTTCCCGCACTGCAATAAGGAGGCAGCACAGAAGCAGGAGGAACCGGAGCGGTGTGTGGAGGACTGTGGCTGCTGAAGGGAAGAAAGCCGACAGCCGGGCTAATGACAGTCTGTGGCCCTGGTGAGAGGCACTCCCCCCTCCGCTGAACAACTGCAAAACCTCCCCCCAGGAGGAACCGGAGCGCTGTGGGGAAGAGAGCCGACACATTCCGTGCACAGATGAGAGTCACCCCCCCCCTGCTCAACAACTTTAATGCGCCCCCCCCCCGCTCAACAACTTTAATGCCCCCCCTGCTCAACAACTTTAATGCCCCCCCTGCTCAACAACTTCAATTTCGCCCCCCCCCCCACTCAACAACTTTAATGCGCACCCCCCGCTCAACAACTTTAATGCGCACCCCCCCCGCTCAACAACTATGATCCCCCCCTCGCTCCAGGGGGCCCCTTCAACACTCAAGCCCAGGGGCCCCCACCACCCTAAGTCCGGCCCTGGAAATCACTGACATTGAGTGCAGATCAGAGATGTCTTTGCATTCTGTTATACTACTGCAAGTAAAATCATGTTCATTAAACTGGTTGTTGGATATGTCACATTCCTGTAAAATGCAATTCATGGATTGGCACCTAAAACTGTAGAGAGCCTACAGGCAATGCTAGTGACAAGTTCTTTGTCCCTGATTGACTTTTTTGATAACAGCTTCCATGGTTTGGGTCCTCTTTAAATGTGTTTTTGCATTGTACATATTTTGTCAATACTAATGCCGCGTACGCACGATCATTTTTTGTGAAGAAACAAAACGACGTTTTTCAAACTTAATTTTCCAAAACGACGTTGCGTACACACCATCGTTTTTCCAAAATGCTCTAGCAAAGCGCGGTTACGTAAGACACGTTCGACGGCACTCTGTTCCATTGAAGCTTCGTCTCATAACTTGCCTCTGAGCATGCGCGGCTTTAAAAACGTCGTTTTCAACATCGTTTTGCCCACACACCATCACTTTTTATGACACAAAAAACAACGTTTTGAAAAACAACACAAAAAATTCAAACATGTTGGAATTTTTTTTTGGTCGTTTTTTTGAAGACAAAAAACAACGTTTTGCCCACACACGATCAATTTAAATTACGTTTTAAAAAACAACGTTTTTTTTCATCGCAAAAAACGACCGTGTGTATGCGGCATAAAAGGCAGATGGGGGACATTGAAAACTCGTTCACCTCAAGGACAACATTTGATGTAAGTGCCTTAACTTGCATTTTAATATAAGGGAATGCCCTGATCAGATGTTGCTTTATTACACATTATCAAACAGTTCAACACAGTGCTGGACAAAGTCACCACGGTGTCCCACATTCAAACACTGTCCATATACAACCTCCTATTTATTATGACTAGATAGACAGATACAGTATCTCAGAAAGGGAGTACACCCTTACATTTTTGTAAATATTTTATTACGTCTTTTCATTTGACAACACTGAAGAAAGTACATTTTGCTACAATGTAAAGTAGTGAGTGTGTTGAGTTATTTTGAGGGGAAAGCATATTTACACTCTTATACAATCTGTACACTCACTACTTTACATTGTAGCAAAGTGTCATTTCTTCAGTGTTGTAACATGAAAAGACGTAATAAAATAATTACAAAAATGTGAGGGGTGTACTCACTTTTGTGAGATACTGTAGATAGATAGCGGAAAAAGGAGGGAGTTATTTTTGGGACTTTAAATGAGCCAATGAGTGGATAGGTTCATCTGCCTCCATCCCTATTATAAGCAATAACATCAAAGGGAATAGATAGGTATATTCTGTAGATAGATAGATAGATAGATAGATAGATAGATAGATAGATAGATAGATAGATAGATAGATAGATAGATAGATAGATAGATAGATAGATAGATAGATAGATAGATAGATAGATAGATAGAATATGAAAAGTTGCCTTTGCTACCATGAACCATGGGCATAATACCCTACTAGGGTTGAACAATGAACATTCCTTTTAGAACAAATGATGCCAAGGGGAAATGGGAGAAGCCTTTTGCATATCTCAGTGTCCATTAGACAGTAATGAATGTGTTCGCTATGCTACAACGTTTGGTCATTGCAAACCAGCACAATCACATTTGGGGAATCATGAAGAATGATTTCTATGCCTCACATTTACTCAGGAGGAGCCACCAGATAAAAATCTCATACATGACCCCCTAAATTTCACAAAGCCCTTGTACAGATTGTACATCAGCCTTTACAAATGGCATATCTAACCCAGGTGCCAGATAAGAGAGCATTACAGCAATGCCTATCTAGCCTATTGATGTAAAGTAAACAGTAATAATAATATACATGACACACAATCATTTGTTAACCTTGCAAATCTTTTGGGCGTTCTGCTTTACAATTATTTAAAAGCTAAGTGTTTTGAATAGTATCTGAGGTATTGTGCTTCACAATAAATTGAAAATGTTTTTTATGAATTCCTGTTTTACAGTGCAAATGTATTTGAAAATTTAGATCACAAATAGAGAAACATATTGTATTTGGCATATTGCATTCAAGACTGAGGCCGTGTACACACGATAGTTCAAACCGATGAAAACGGACTGAAGGTCAGTTTTCATCGGTCCAAACTGATCATGTGTGGGCCCCATTTAACCGATGGACGCCAAACCGATAGGTCAAAACTGAGCGTTAGTATGCAAAAGCATCGGTTAAAAAGCCGCGCATTATCAGAATCAAGTCGACGCATGCTTGGAAGCATTGAACTTCGTTTTTTTCAGCACGTCATTGTGTTTTACGTCACCGCGTTCTGACACGATCGGTTTTTTAATCGATGGTGTGTAGGCACATCAGAACATCAGTCAGCTTCATCAGTTAACTGATGACAACGGTCCGTTATCATCGGATGGACTGATCGTGTGTACGAGGCATAAGATATCTACAGAAGCAAACAGCATGCAGTAATAATAAATTGCTTTTGTTTATAATTTACCATAAAGCTCGATTGACCCTTCCTGTTTAATTATGTGAACAAAGTTAGGGTGCATAAGAAATGCAAGTGTGTAAAGCTTGTGTTTTTAAAGCACCTCTATATACAGTCTGTCCCTCATCAGTGGTCTGCAGAGAAGGACGGTACAAGAGCAACAGTCTCTCTGAAGAGGTCCAACACACCCCTTGTGAATCAGTTAGATCTCTCCAATCAGCAGGAAGTGTGAGCTTTCCTAATTGCCACGCTTTAGCTCAGGCTCACGGGGGACATGGCACAATGCTACAGAAAGTCTCACAAAGTGCATAAGTTCTTCCATGCAAACTGCTGAGGGACAGGCTGTTTTTAAGATGTAGCAGCTTTACAAACAAAAAGAACAGTGATGCAGCGTACACACGACCGTTTTTCATGATGTGAAAAATTACATTTTTTTCTTATGTCATTAAAAAAGTTTGTGTGTGGGCTCCAGAGCATTTTTTATGAAATGAAAAATGGGCATTAAAAAATTGGAACATGCTCTATTTTTTCGCGTTGTTTTTCACGTCATAAAAAATGGTCATGTGTAGGCGTTAACGACGTGAAAAAACCATGTCTGCTAAGAAGCAAGTTATGAGATGGGAGCGCTCGTTCTGGTAAAACTAGCATTCGTAATGGAGATAGCACATTCGTCACGCTGTAACAGACTGAAAAGCACGAAGACTGAAAGGCGTGAATTGTCTCTCACCAAACTTTTACTAACAGAAAATCAGCAAAAGCAGCCCCAAGGGTGGCACCATCCGAATGGAACTTCCCCTTTATAGTGCCGTCGTACATGTTGTATGTTACTGCGCTTTGCTCCAGCATTTTTTTTTCACGATCGTGTGTAGGCAAGGCAGGCTTGACAAGAATTGGGTTGAAAAATACTTTGGGCCAGATTCACAGAGCCCTTACTCCTGTCTAACTGGTGTTAGACTGGAGTAATTTCAAATTACGCACGTTTTTTTAGCTAGTCGAAAACCTCAAACCATGAATAGACGGCTGCGGGCTTCAATTCGACTGGATTAAATGTTCGTACGCCTTCGGATCTACGCTGCAATAAAATTGCGGCCACTGGGTGGACTTCCCGTCGTTTTCCGCGTCGGGGTATGCAAATGAGCTTTTGCCGGCGATCCCCGAAATTACGATCTTCATTCGCAATCTCTTACGGGACCTTTAGTCATCTTTTTTTTGCGTAACACTATACCAGCTTTTTGCTGCTCTAATATTAGACAGACCATGTTAAGTATGGCCGTCGTTACCGCGTCGAATTTCTACGTTTTCCGACGTCTTTTATTATTTTTTACGTAAGTCGTCCGGGAATAGGAATGTTCGTAAACGACGCTACTCAAACAACGAATGACGTAACGACGTGATTTCGCGCAATGCACGGTGGGAAATCTCTGAACGGAGCATGCGCAGTTCGATCGCCGCGGGAACGCGCTTAATTTAAATGCTTCACGCCCCCTAATCGCGTATTTCGATTACGCGGCGAGAAATAGACTACGCCGCCGTAGCGTACGTGCAAAAATCTACCAGAATTCGGTGTAGAGCCTGGTAAAATACGGCAGCGTAGAGTATTTCGATTACGCAGCGCAATATTAAGTGTATGTGAATCTGGCCCTTTGTTTTTTCTAGACCATTAAAATGGACCTGTGTACGTGGCATAAGACTTGCACGCTTATTGTTTTATTGCATATTAAATGAGCTTACATAATTTAGTAGGTTGGGTTCTAAATTAACAACAACACTAAAATAGAATCATAAAATAGCAGTAATAATAATAATGACAATGGCATCATCCTTATCCTCATCATTATCTATTTGTTTTGCAGACGTCCCTGCTGCTTCTAAAACTCATGGAAAACATCCTCGCCCTGCTCCCAGTCCCATTTCATCTGAATGCATAGTAAACTTACTTAAGGTATGTCAGACTAAGATCGTATAAGAAATGGCTTGGTGAAGAATTGAATGGGCTGTTGCTCATTTCCTACCTGGTGTGTAAAAGAATAAAAATGATTATTTCTTCACATTAGTAGTAATATCCCAATACACTGTCAATTATTTCAACAATAACAGATGTTTTTTTTTTTTTTAATAGCAACTACATGTAAACAGTACAATTAAATACATCGCGCCTGTTTGATAATGCAAAAAATTAAGATAACACACAAAGATATCTGTGTTAAGAGCTACAGTTAATTATCAATTGTTCTATTAAGCATTTCAGCCCCGGAAGATTTGGCTGCTCAAAGACCAGGCTATTTTTTTGTGATACGGCACTGTGTCACTTTAACTGTACCCAAACAAAATTGATGTCCTTTTTTCCCCCACAAATAGAGCTTTATTTTGGTGGTATTTGATCACATCTGAGTTTATTTTTTATTTTTTGCACTACAAAAAAAGAAAAAAAAATTGCTATATAAAATATCCCAAATATGTTTTAAAAAGGGCATTTTTTTTCCTCAGTTTAGGTCGATACGTATTCTTCTACATAATTGTGTAATACCAATCGCAATAAGCGTATATTGATTGGTTTGTGCAAAAGTTATAGCATCTACAAAATAGGGGAACGATTTATGGGATTTTTGTTATTATTTTTTTTTACTAGTAATGGCAGTGATCAGTGATTTATATCGGGACTGCGACATTATAGCAGACAGATCGGACACTTTTGACACATTTTTGGGACCATTGACAATTATACAGCGATCAGTGCAATAAAAATGCACTGATTACTGTGTAAATGCCACTGGCAGGGAAGGGGTTAACACTAGAGGGTGATCAAGGGGTTAACTACAGTATGTTCCCTTGTGTGTGTTCTAACTGTAGGGGGATTGGATTGACTAGACAAGATAACAGATCGTTTTTCCTAGCTAGTAGGATCACACAATATGACTCTCCCCTCCTCATAGAACAGGGATTTGTGTGTTTACACAGACATGTCCCTGTTTTGGCTCTCGTGCCCACGATCACCAGCCATGGGCATCGGCACCCCCGGTTATCCACGCTTAAAGGGCCGACATACAGCTACAACGGTTTGCCAGAACGTGCCGACCTGCCACAGTATAATGACGGCAGCTGGTCGGCAGTTCACAATCAATAATCCTTGTTGATTGACTTCCTGTCCCAGTTCTACTTTTAGGATTTAGCTGCTAAAAAGTCCAACTTCACACACTTTTTAAACAGTTACCCAACAAGATCTAGCTATCTATCCTTGTCTCACACAGTACACTTATGCAGCGTACACAGGGCCGTCTTTAATATGGTTTGGGCCCTGGCCAAACATTTTTTTTGGGCCCCCCCTCCAGCTTATTTTGGGCCTGGCTGGTTCACATGTATGTGTTTTGGCGGCCCTCATTTGTGCAGGCACAGCAGCCCATTGATTTGAATGGGCTGCCATGCCTTTGTTTCCTGCAGAAAAAAGGTTCATTCAGCATTTTAAAAATCAGCTACCTTGAAATCCATTCTACTTTTGCACCATGTTACTTACCTGCAGTTCTTGCACACACAAACGCACTGTGTTTTTAAAAGCGTGACCTAAACGTCTAAAATTGCAGCAAGTTTGACAGTGCGGGAACTGCAGATAAGTCACAGCAGACAGCAGAATGGACAGACAGTGCTGTATTTCAGTGCTTGATGGGCATAGGTGTGCCGTGTGTGCAGCCTATTACATGAGGCATGCGCTTTTCTTTGCAGGAAATGCAGGCATGGTGGCCCATTCAAATGTGGGCCGCCAAAACACATACATGTGAACCAGTCAGGCCCAAAATAAGCCCATCAAGCAGTTAAATACAGACAGTAATGCCATGTGCTCTGAGGCCTCACTCAGCCTGGACTGCAGGGCTGCTCTGTGACTTAAAGAGTTCCTCTATTTTACACATGGCATGGGGTCCCATGATGCTAAAGCAGAATGGACAGACGGTGCTGAGACCCCATGCCATGCCATGTGTAAAATACAGGAACTTTTTAAAACACTGACCAGACCTGCAGTGAATCATCAAATATTATAAAGACTTTGGGCACACTCTACAGAAAACTTGTATTTACAATATAGCAAACAGTGACATACCTTGAGGAGCAGGACATGAAGAAGTCAGCCTCGGGAAGAGCAAACTGGGGATGTTATAAAATCACATTCTAATTCACTTGTATATACAAGCAGCACCCAGTGGCAGGAAGGGAGAAGTGCACGTCTAAAGGGAAGCCAGGGGTGCTGTACATTTTAAAACACTGGGAAGGGAAGCAGTACTGTCACCTGGCTGCGTGCCGCTGATGATTTTCAGCCTGATTTGTGGGCAGCACAGGGGCTTAACGGGCGGCAGGGCCACCATCAGGAATCATGGGGCCCCTTACACAGCTTCAGGCATGGGCCCCCTGGAGCAGAGAACGGGGGGGTGCTGCCCCCTTAAATTGAGAAGCGGGGGGGGGGCTGCCGCGAATTTAGAAGCGGGAGGCCCTTTATAAAAAAAAGATTTAATAAAGAAAAATATATATAAAAAAAGGGGTGTAGCCCTCCGGGGCCCTGGGGACCTTTGGGCCCTTTAATAAAAAGAAAAAAAGAAATAAAAAATATATTATATTTTTTTTTAAAAGGGGGTTGCCATCTGGGGACCTCTGGGCCCTTTAATATTTTTTTTTTATAAAAATAAATTACAAAAAAAGGGGGGTTGCCATCCGGGGGCCTCTGGACCCTTTAATAAAAAATAAAATAAAAAAAATATATTAAAAATAAACATTTATAAAAAAAAAGTGGGGTTGCCATCCAGGGGACCTCTGAGCCCTTTAATTATATATATATATATATATATATATATATATATATATATATATATATATATATATATATATATATATTAAATATAAAAAAAAAAAGAAATAAAATATAAAAAAAAAATTATAAAAAAAAGGGGGGTTGCCATCCCGGGCCCTGGGGAACTCTGGGTCCTTTAATAATAATAACATTATTAGTTTTTTTTATAAAAAAGGGGGGTTGTCATCTGGGGCCCTAGGGAACTACGGGCCCCTGGGGACCTCCAGACCTCTAAAAAAAATTGTCCCTTTAATAAAAAATAAAATAAAAATATATAAAATAAATATATTTTTTTATTTAAAAATAAATAAAAAAAGGGGGTTGTCATCTGGGGCCCTGGGGGCCTCCGGGTCCCTGGGGACCCCTAAAAAAAATTGGCCCTTTAATAAAAAATAAACATATATTAAAAAAAATTGTCCCTTTAATAAAAAATAAAATAAAAATATATAAAATAAATATTTTTTTTTATTTAAAAATAAATAAAAAAAGGGGGTTGTCATCTGGGGCCCTGGGGACCCCTAAAAAAATTGTGGCCCTTTAATAAAAAATAAAAATATATTAAAAAAATTGGCCCTTTAATAAAAATAAAAATATATAAAATAAATATATTTTTGTATTTAAAAAAAAAAAAAAGGGGGGTTGCCATCTTTTTTTTCCAAAGGGGGTTGCTTTGGGCCCCCAACAGTGACAGGGCCCTGGGCAGCTGCCCCTGTTTGCCCTATGGTAGAGATGGCCCTGAGCGTACACACAATCGGATTTTCCGATGGAAAAAATCTGATAGATGTTGTTTCATCGGAAATTCCGATCGTGTGTGGGCCCTATCAGACTTTTACAACATGTTTTAAAAAAAATATCTGATGGGAAATTCCGATTGCATGCGTAATAGGGAACCAGCTGTGAAGCCGAAAGGCTTCACTGCTGGGTCATCTTACCAGGAATAGTGGCGGCTGCACCCAGGAGCCGATTCGAAGATCGGCTGGGGTGCCAACTTCGTAGGCTCCTTGGATAGGTAAGTGTCCATATACTAAAAGTAAGCAGCTGCAGTATTTGTAGCTGCTGACTTTAAATTTTTTCATGTCAGAGTGCTGGACCTGGTGATAGAAAGAGAAAGCAACAAACAGATGGGTTTAATGCTGCTTCTCCTTTTACTGTTCTATGTCCAATGCTAAAGTGGAGTTCCTGCCGTTTTTTTTAGTTTATTAAAAGTCAGCAACAAAAAAAAGCATAGCTGCTGACCCTTAATAAACCGACACTTACCTGCCACACAGTCCAGCGATGCAGAAACCCAGAGGCTCGCTCCTCCCCCCTCCTCTCCTCAGCGCCATCATAGTAACTGTGGGCACCTGGATGTGACAGCTTACGGCTACACAGCTGGACAAGCACTGCAGATGTGCGAGTCACGTTGTGCTCTCCTATTGGCCAGCCGATCTTCTGGGACCGGAATTGTGTCCCAGAAGATCGCTGGCAGGGAGGGGCTGCCTAGGACGAGAGTAGGACTCGCCTAGGCAGCCGAACAAAGAAAGCAGGAAGTCCCACTAAAAAGAGGGTACACACTCCTCCCCCAAAAAAATGACATGCCAAATGTTGCATGTCAGGGGGCCAGGAGTGCTTAAAGCAGAATTTCCACTTTTGGGTGGAACTCCACTTTAAGTGATGCTGGCCATCAGACTGGGGATATCTAGTGGCAAAAAGTACTGTGGGGAAATGTCTGCATTGAAGGTGAATATGAATACCACAACAAAAGCCGTTTTTTCAGTTTTTTTTTTTTATCTTTTAACCACTACCCGACGGCCGTACGACTTTGTACGGCCGCAGGGTGGTTCTAAATCTCTAACTGGCCGTGTTTTTTCGGCCTGCGCTTCACCAGATGGGTTTAATGCTGCTTCTCCTTTTAATGTTCTATGTCCAATGCTAAAGTGGAGTTCCTCCCGTTTTTTAGTTTATTAAAAGTCAGCAACAAAAAAAAGCATAGCTGCTGACCCTTAATAAACCGACACTTACCTGCCACACAGTCCAGCGATTCAGAAACCCAGAGGCTCGCTCCTCTCCCTCTCCTCTCCTCAGCGCCATCATAGTAACTGTGGGCACCTGGCTGTGACAGCTTATGGCTACACAGCTGGACACGCACTGCGCATGTGCAAGTCACGTTGTGCTCTCCTATTGGCCAGCCGATCTTCTGGGACCTGAATTGTGTCCCAGAAGATCGCTGGCAGGGAGGAGCTGCCTAGGACGAGAGTAGGACTCGCCTAGGCAGCCGAAAAAAGAAAGCAGGAAGTCCCACTAAAAAGAGGGTACACACTCCTCCCCCAAAAAAATGACATGCCAAATGTTGCATGTCAGGGGGCCAGGAGTGCTTAAAGCAGAATTTCCACTTTTGGGTGGAACTCCACTTTAAGTGATGCTGGCCATCAGACTGGGGACATCTAGTGGCAAAAAGTACTGTGGGGAAATGTCTGCATTGAAGGTGAATACCACAACAAAAGCCGTTTTTTCTTTTTTTTTTTATCTTTTAACCACTACCCGACGGCCGTACGACTTTGTACGGCCGCAGGGTGGTTCTAAATCTCTAACTGGCTGTGTTTTTTCGGCCTGCGCTTCGCCAGGCCACTGGGGGGCGCGCGAGCATCACCGGCGGCGGCGCGCGCGTGTGTCCGCCGCATTGCTGACATGCCGCATGACGTGCGTGCCTGGCGGCCGTGATGACCGCCAGGCACTCGGGATCGGCGGCTACATGGAAAAAAACATGGATCTCTGTGTGTAAACACAGAGATCCATGTCCTGTCAGGGGAGAGAGGAGACCGATCTGTGTCCCTTGTACATAGGGACACAGCATCGGTCACCTCCCTCAGTCACCCCCCCTCCCCCCACAGTTAGAACACAAGTCAGGGTACACATTAACCCCTTCCTCACCCCCTAGTGTTAACCCCTTCAATGCCAGTCACATTTATACAGTAATTAGTGCATATTTATAGTGTAATGAAGCGTAATGAAAAATCTCCAGGATTGAGTCTGAAAGAGTGACTCCTCCCCAGGGCTAGAACTGAGCTCCAGTAGTAATCGGCGTGCGTCCTAACAGTAGGACGTACAGCTCCTGGAGCCAGACAGGCAGGGCTTTCCACCCCCAGCCTCAGCCTCTGCTGTCAGACTTGCTCTGACCCACGATCCGCCTCCCCTGAATCTGCGCCATCACACAGGTAATCCAGCCTGTCCCCCCCAGGATCAAGGGCGGCCGTCCTTCTCAGGATAGCCGCGCCAAACCAGCCCTGGGAATCAGCTCCCCTCACCCAGACCGCAATCGAGGCACCCCCAGCCCGTCCCCCCCCCAGCCGCTGTTCCCTTGCTGTTTTCGCCGGTCCGTGCCAGCCACGCTAGGTCCGCGGGAGCCGCGGCTTAGGAAAGTCTGCGGCTTCAACTGCGGCCTAGCGGCGCACGGCTACAGCACTCTCCATCGCCCTGTTCTTTCGCCCAACACCCCCCCCCCCCTACCCACAGATGTCCCCATCCACCTCCCTGGCAGCCAAACACCCCCTCTCTGGGGTTTATTTCAGCAAGTTGGTGGCCCGGCTTGGGCCCTGTGTCAGGCCATCGGCCAGCTTTGTACACCCCCCCAGCAGGAACTACTCTCTCCACACCATCCCCTCACAAATCATCAGATTTGATCCAGGGTCTCAACCGATCGCCTCTGAGGGATCAGGAAGGAATTTTTTTCCCTGCCCAGCAGATTGGCTTAGCTGAACCAGGTTTTTTTTGCCTTCCTCTGGACCAAATAAAAAATAGGAGAGAGGATTCAAGGAATCTACTCCCCACCGCCACCTGACCACCCCCCCCCCCCGGCGACGGGCCACTATGGCCATTCAGCAATATCCTGCAGAAATCATCTGGGGCCTGAGGCAATTTGCCACAAAGCTACCAGCCGTCACCAAAAAGGCCCTGAGATTTGAGCAACTTTTGAGGATCGATCGACGATCATCAGTCAAACAATTTAGCTACCCACCCCAAGCAAAGCACATATCATGTGCTTTGATCAATACGGCAGAAAGACACCGATTAGAAATCCATGATTTCATTCTACAGAACAACTTAGACTGTCTCTTTATTACAGAAAGCTGGCTCACAGCCGACTGTAACACCATTCTTGGAGAACTGGTGCCAGAACACTACCGTATTATCACTGAAAACAGAATAGGGCAAAGAGGAGGAGGACTGGCGGTGATCCATAAGACGCATCTTTTGATCTCTAAACCAGCCCTTCAGCACTCGCTTCCATTTATGGAAACTCTTACTCTGCAACTGCAAACAAACCCCCAGGAGACCGTCCGTATTCTGCTCTGCTATAGGCCACCGGGGCCTAAATCGCAGTTTTTACCCTCATGGTCAGAGTTCATCTCCACTTACGCCATAACCAGCAAACACCTTTTGCTGCTCGGAGACTTCAATCTCTGGGCCAACTGCTCACAATACCCTGTTGCCGACGCCTGTATCGACCATCTGGAAGGATTAGGCCTTCAGCAACTAGTACGCGGGCCCACACATGCTTCAGGTCACACACTCGATCTTATCTTCAGACAAAATCTGAAAGTAAGTATTTTGGAAAATGAACCATTGCCATGGACAGATCACCATGCAATTAAATTCATAATTTCCAATACTGCCCTATTGATAAAAACACCCAAGCCAGTGACAACACACTGGTCTAGATCTCAGAAGAAGCTCCATTCGGAACTGTTCAAATCTACCTTGGAAAATAAAATTAAAACAATTCAACCAGGTCAAACGGGTGTAGACACACTGGACGCCATTAATGCAGCCCTACTACAGTCAGCTGACTTAGTAGCACCAGAACGCAAAGTCCTTACCCGGAAAAACAAGGCAGGCTGGTTCAACAACCAGCTATCGCTACTGAAGCAAGAGCGTAGAAGGGCAGAAGCCGCCTGGAAAAGAAACGCTTCCAAGGCGAACCTCGCCTTCTACAAAGTAGCAACGAGAAGATACCACATAGAAATCTTCAAAGCCAAGAAAAACTATTTTTCCATGGCTATCAACAGCGCCATAAACCGCCCCCGGGATCTCTTCAAGCTGGTCTCGCAGACCATGAATCCAGACTGTCTTGAAGCCCCCAACTCAGACACCCAAGAATTTTGCAATGAATTGTCGGATTTCTTCATCAATAAAATTGAGGGAATCCGGGAAAGCATTCCACAAAACAATACCCCTGAGCTACCACACAGCACCCAGAGGAACATGCTACAACCAACAAAGTTCACTCTGGAACCCATTACCATCGATGCCACAGAAAATAACATTGGCGCTTTGCGTAACAGCACATCGCCTAATGATATCATCCCCACTAAGCTGCTAAAGGAATGTGCCGATATCCTGGCACCTCCCATTATTCAGCTTATAAACCAGTCATTTAAGGAAGGCATCGTGCCCTCCCTGCTGAAAGAGGGCACAATCCAGCCCATCTTGAAGAAACCTACCCTGGATCCCAAGGACCCAAATCACCGCCGTCCCATAACAATGCTAAACGTTTTCTCCAAGGTAATGGAGAAAGTGGTGGTACAACAGCTGCAACAGCATCTAGATACCCACAACCTACTTGATCCACTGCAATCGGGATTCCGTCCCGGACGCGGGACGGAAACAGCATTGCTCAAAATATGGGACGACGTTCTGGAGGCCGCAGACGAAGGAGAATCTTGTCTCCTGGTTCTGCTGGACCTAAGCGCAGCCTTTGACACCGTAGATCACAAACTGCTACTGACTCGGCTGGCTGAGGTAGCCGGAGTCACAGAGGGTGATTTACCATGGTTTTCCTCCTTTTTGGGAAGCCGATCTCAAACGGTGAAGTTGGGACTGTTCACTTCTGGAAAACGCACTGTGTCATGTGGAGTCCCCCAAGGCTCACCTCTGTCACCAGTGCTCTTCAACATCTATCTTCGACCTCTCTTTGAAGTCATCAGTAGTCAACAACTACTTTATCACTCATATGCAGACGACACACAACTCTATTTTTGCATCTGCAATAGAAAGGATCATTATCTCAGCTTAGAGAATTGTCTCTCTTCAATAGAAAAGTGGATGACTAGGAGTTATCTCAAACTCAACAATTCCAAAACAGAACTTCTTCTGTTTCAGGCCAGTCGCAAGAGTCAACTGGCAACAACCTGGACACCTCCACCCATTCTGGGCCAAATCATCTCCCCTAGCGCCAAAGTCAAAAGTCTCAGGATCATTTTTGACACCCACATGACAATGGACGCACAAATAGGGTCAGTGGTCAGCGGATCTCACAATCTGCTGCGCCTACTACGCAGGCTTATTCCCTTTATCCCCAAAGAAGACGTGCCAGTCGTGGTGGGAACAATTGTGAACTCCAGACTGGACTATGCAAATGCCCTCTACCTCGGACTCCCAAAGTACCAAATCGCTCGTCTGCAAGTCGTACAAAATACGGCCGCCAGACTGGTGACTGGGAAAAAACCCTGGGAATCAATCTCACCGTCGCTGAGATCCCTTCACTGGTTGCCAGTAAAAGACAGAATTGCTTTTAAAGCTCTCTGTCTGACTCATAAATGCATCCATGGAAAAGCCCCGCAATATCTTTGCGATAAAATAGAACCCCACAATCCCAATCGCATTCTGCGATCCAGTGACCAAAATTTGGTCAAAGTACCCAAAGCCAGATTCAAGTCCAAAGGAGAAAGAAGGTTTGCGGTCCAAGGTCCCAAACTTTGGAACGCTTTACCAACCAGCATTCGGTTGGAGGAAAACCACCTGACCTTCAGAAGACAGATTAAAACTCTGCTCTTTTGATGTCAAGAGAGACTGATACAACAAGCGCCCAGAGGCGATTTGGTTCGCATGTGCCGCGCTATATAAGTTTTTCATTCATTCATTCATTCACTGATCGCTGTATAAATGTGAATGGCGCCAAAAATGTGTCAAAAGTGTCCGATGTCTCTGCCATAACTTTTTTTTCCGTGACTGTCGCAGTCACGGAAAAAATGCTGATCGTTGCCATTTTGCGCAAACCAGACGCTTATTGCGATTTTTGTTTTTTTACCAAGAAAATGTAGAAGAATTTGTATCGCCTAGACTGAGAATATCTTTTTTTTTTTTAAATTGGGCTATTTATAACAGCAACAAGTAAAAAATATTGTTTTTTTTTTTCAAAACAGTCGCTCTGTTTTTGTTTATAGCGCAAAAAATAAAAACCGCAGAGGCGATCAAATGCCACCAAAAGAAAGCTCTATTTGTGGGGAAAAAAGGACGTCAATTTTGTTTGGGAGCTACGTCGCACGACCGCCCAATTGTCAGTTAAAGTGACGCAGTGCCACAAGCTGAAATTTCACCTGGTCCGGAAGGGGTATATGTGCCCAGTAAGGAAGTGGTTAATGGATTATTGAACTTGTCTTGTTATTTTTGGCTGAGGTTGTTTACGTGTATAGCATTTTCTAGTCAGGTGATATCTAATGAAACTAGGGCATGTGTTTCATTGACGTGGAACCTCATTGCAAACTGCTTTTTCATTTGGCAGAATATAGATCAAAATGTCAGTAGTGTTATATAATTTTTATTATGCCATTCAGCAAAATGCATTAAAATAAATCATTTTATATATTTACAGAGTTCTCTCCCTGACACTCTTATGAGACTCCAGGAAATGTTGTGCTTGTTTTCAGAAGCTAAGGTAAGGTTTTTTTTTCTTTTACGGCACACTGACCATTGAGAAATGTAATTTCCAAATACACTGCATATTGAATAATAATATTAGTAATAATAATAATAATAATAAAAATAATAATAGTTATCAGTATCATTAGGATTAAAGGGGTTGTAAAGACAAAAATATTTTCCTCTTAAATTAAAGTCTGACAGGAGCTGATAAAGTAAAAAGTAAAGTTTTGCATTATAACTAGTTTGATACCTGTTGAAATCAAGCTTTTTTATTCACCTCCGTCACTCCTGAATCGTTATTCTCACTGACTTTCTGGTTTGCAGTGCGCATTCATTCTTGCTACATTATGGCCTAATGGGAACTATAGTTCCCATTAGGCTTAGCCTCCATGCCTGTGAGGGATAAGAGAGCATCTTCACGCAGGGCTATAGTCATATGGAGGGGGTGAGCACGTCTGCTTTCCACCATGCAAAACAGCTCAGGTGCTTGTGGAAAGCAAGAAGGGGAGAGACAGGAAATGGCATTTTCAAACCTGGATTACTGTATTTTGAAGGTCAAAAGCAAAAACGAGGTAAGTGATATTTAAATGCTGTAGCTTACAGCAATCAATTGAACTAATAAAAAACAAACCTTTAGTGTTCCTTTAAGGAAGCATATATAGGCAATTATATGCAACGTTTTGCAGTTGCGCTAATAAACTAAAAGCTTCAATAAGAATATTAATAGGATACTACAAATATTTAGTATTTTCCTTTATTTATGAAAAACTACAAAATATATTTATTTTATTTGGCTATCAAAATGAAACTGCCATTTGTCAAAATAATAATTATTTTAGGGATATAACAATTATTTTGGGAAGTAACTCCATTTACAAATAAGGACAGTTAGCGATTCCTAACAAATCAGATGCATTTGTATGCACTTGCCTTAGCAGCTATTAACTTGATTGGCTTTAAAAGAACCTTTTCAGCCATTCTTGGTCAGGTAAAAAAAACACCAATGAATGTCGTTATTTATTAAAAATGATTAAAGGTATTTTAAATGCAACTAGTGTAAATATCTGAACATTATTTAAGTAATCCCCCTGGGGGATTGGGAGAGACAGTCCAGGAGGCCAATGATCGCTTAAAATTAATATGTGCTGACAAGGGTTATTCTGACAGAAGGCAAGTGCCCAGATATACTCCATCAGACTTGTTTTTTTTTTTTTTTAATGCCCAATCACAAGTTGGGGGAAGGAAGGTGACAATGTTGCTTAAAGGCAGTAGAGAAATACAGTTTTAAGTAAAGCAGAGATACCACTGACCTGGTGAGCGTAAAATCAGCCACCATGCTACATAATTATATATATAGATATAGATACATAGAGATAGATAGATAGATAGATAGATAGATAGATAGATAGATAGATAGATAGATAGATAGATAGATAGATAGATAGATAGATAATATATATATATATATATATATATATATATATATATATATATATATATATATATAAATCAATCAGAAGAGGTGTAATATTAAATTTGTCTTTGCTCAATGCTGTGCATTTTTTTTATATAACATTTGTTTGCTCTAAAAATGATTATGTTCAAAAAGTGTTTGCTCAGTATGGACTAGTCGCTCCCTCGTGAGATGAATCATAGTTGGTCAGACAGCGCGCTGGATATTGTCGAATGTGTTAATGACCACTCCACTGATCACTGCTTACGAGGAATGTCTTGCAATAATATTTGTATTGAATAATCTCTAAAAAAAAACTGTTATTGATAAAAAGAAAAAATGATTATGTAAGAATTGTCATTCTGTAACAGAAAACGGACAATGCAGAGTTATATCGCGAGTTCCTCACGGCACTCCACCAACTTCTGGTAAGATGATTCTGTTATTTCCTCCCTTAAAACTTTTTTAATTTATTTTTTAAGATAACTGTGCTGGGAAAAAAAGTATTATCAGAAGAAAGGCAGCAATGGCATTTTATATTTTTCACTCAGATAGTTTTCTTTTAAAGCAATATAGCCAGGGCTGCTGTTAGAAATCACAGGGTCCTGTTCAGGCTACCTAACACCCACCACCAGAAAGTATAAAAACTTTTTTCCCCCCCAAAAAATTGGCTAAAACTATTATTAGCGGACACAAACGCAACATAACGTACACAATTTATGCAAAGTGATAAGACTGTACTGAGTTAATAAATAGAGCTCTATGTGAATGAGATCTTGGGGCTCATTCACATGGGCACTGTGACCTGTACAGTTTGAACTTGTAGTTTGTTTATGTAGCTGGAGCTGCCTGCAGCTTTATGCAAGCCTATGTTATGCTATGGGGCTTGCAGCAGCTATATAAACACAGCCACAGAATATAATTTGACAGGTGTGTGGGTGCAAGTGTACGACCCTGAACACAGACAGTGTGCATTCAGGACCACTCAGTTATGCCTGCACTTACAGTTGCTGTGTCTCCATAGAGTCACATGGACTGACTCCTCATTCACATGGCCAGAGTACCTGTGTGAGGGAGAGGAGGAGAAGCTGGCTATGCTGCAGGGGGAGTCACAGGAATCAGTTTTAGCAATAAAGCAATACAGCCAGCCCTTCTGCTTGTCAGGTGCCTGGGCCATGTGTTGAACTGATGAGGTCAGGGTGCTGTACTATAGAGCTGGCTGTACTGTCTTATCAGCATCCCTAAATATAGCTTGGTGTCTGCTAACAGAATAATTACATCAACAGGTTATGAGGATTTTTCAGGTCAAAATGGCATTTAAATAAATCATCAGAAGGGTTAAGGTGTAAGAATAGTAGGGTAAAGAAAGTTGAAACCAGGAACAATAAATAAAATCCCAGCTGCTGCTTTCCCACTATAGATAATTAAATAATGAATAACTGTTTGATACACGGCATTATCCATGACAATTTCTCACAATTACTCATTTTAATTCCTGATTGTTGCAGCAGAGTGTTTGTAAACTCCCCTAGATTAATTGTACCTATATGTAAACCTATAATAAGGCAGACCTCTAGGTACTGTAAATATCTCCTAAACATGCACCGTTTAGGACAGGGGTGCCCAACCTTTTGGGGAGCAAGGGCCACTTAAGCGACTTAGTAACCAGTCACGGGCCACAACAGTCTTTCATTCAGGTATCGCTGGCTGTTGCTGTCCCAGGCGGAGTGCATTTGATCTCACTCTACCTATCACAGGAGTCGGCACTATACAGGAAACAACGGCTTATGCGGCTCTGCTCCGCAGCCGATTGCTTCCTCTACCGTTGGCTTCATTCACAACACTGATGCTCTGGCATTGCGGGTAGGCAACCTTTAATATGGGTGTGCCAACCCGTCATCCCAGAGAAAAAGGTCGCGGGCCACATCAGAGGGCTCCGCGGGCCACATGTGGCCCCCGGGCCACTGGTTGGGCACCCCTGATTTAGGAGATATTTACTGTATATGCAGCCGATGATGTCATTGGCGCATTCTGCTCTTTGAAGGAACCGCCACCCATGCCGTTCCTTCAGAGCCCTGTGCCATGACCAGCAGCTCCCGCGCACATGCTCGGGAGTGACATTACGTGGCTCTGGCTACTCACACAGCCGGAGTCCATGGACCCAGAAGAAAAATAGGTGAATATGGATGCAGCCTCCAGCGGTAACAACGCATCGGTGGAGGTCTTCTTTTGCAGGTAAGTTTGACATTATGCCTTTACTTTGCAGGTCAGAAAAAAACTAAAATAACCATGCGATTTACTTCCTCTTTAAAATAAAGTATTTTATCATATCTTAACAGAAAGATGCCGGATGTACTGTGGATCAGCTTGTGAACTTAGAAGACGTCTTGGTAAAACAGATTTTGATGGAGATGATCATATAATTTCACGATACACTTGACTGTTGCATGTTATTTCTTAAGCTGCCAATACAACAATTGGTTCTCCTAATCACCCTCCCCCTCTGCATACACTTCTTTTGTTTATTCACCAGCTGCATGGTTCAGCTGCCAAAAAACATTTTTTTATTTTAAATAAGTTCCAAACTAAGCCCTTACAAAGAGATAGGGACTCTCCCCACCCCTCATGTGACTTGGCTAGGCCAATCACAGAGAGAAAATCACATGCTTCTCTACAAACAGGGTATATATATATATATATATATATATATATATATATATATATATATATATATACTGTATATTTGCTTATGGTGTGCTAAAGAGAGTAGTAGGAAGCTGAGGAAAGCAAAGTCTTTACTGCCGGGGAGGAGGCATCAGCATAAGCATGTTATTTCAAAGCCTACAAAAAGTTCAAAACTGAAGCTGCTAAAAAAGGCAGAGCAGAAAGTACTGAACAAATATGTGCATATTTTAGATGTCAACCAGCCATGGATGCACAACCTCAAATGGTTTTTTATGTTTCAATATTTTTATTAGTTTTAACAGTTTAAACATAACTGACATGTACAAAAATACAAAGAAAACATATCAATGAGTTGGATCACAGGGTGAGGAGGCATTTTAACCATATAATACTATGATGGTGTACATAACATCACGCCAGAAGGGCCAGTTTTCATGTAGACCTGAGGCGCTAGTATAGCACCAGACTCAACATGACTAAAATGAGATAGTTCAACTAAAATAACAAAAACAAGAAAACAAGAAAAAAAACAAAAAAATAAACAGAATAGCAGATTAAAACTGTGGCTTTAGAAGTAGACGCAGTCAATCACCTTTAACAATGGGCAGCATACCTGCCTCCTGTCAGGCTAGGGCCAGCTCACGGGGGGCTAGGCCCGGGTTGAACCGTATACCAGTTGTTCCAAGGTTCCCAGATTTTTTTGATCTCTGCATAGTTACCTACCCCGGAGGCAAATAGTTGTTCATATGAGCCATGGGTATTGATTATTTGGATAACTTCAGACAGTGGGGGTCTAAGAGTGGTCCTCCAATGCCTGACCAAAGCTAGCCTAGCAGCTAGAAGGATGTGGGATAGAAGCTTCCTCGAATGATAAGGGATCTGATCTATACCCAAGGAAAGTAGCGCTAGCCCCGGGGACAGGGTCAGATTAAGTTTAAGGACCTGTGCTACCAGGTTTTGGATTAGCTGCCAGTATTGCATTGTCACGGGGCAGGGCCATAGAATATGGAACAGCGTACCCTTTCCCCCGCATTCCCTCCAGGACCCGGGGGACATACCTTTGCCGATCTTGGACAACCTGAATGGGGTGAGATACCATCTCAATAGAATTTTTTGGAATAGTTCCCAAAGATTAACACATTTGGTGGAGGAGTATGTCACCCTCAGGGCCGTCTGCCATTGATCAACTGAGTATACTGTATCGAGTTCTCTCTCCCAGGCTTGCATGTCAGAGGATTTGGTGAATGCTAACTTATCCTGTAGATAAGAGTAGAACACTGATATGCCTTTGACAGTTGTACGTTTTGCTGAGTAATATTGAGCTATATGCCATGGGAGGAGAGTATGCAGGTTAGTCTGTCGTTTCAGTAGGTGTGAGATTAGCACATACCGAAAGTATTCAGTCATAGGTATGGAGTACTCCAGTTGGAGAGCTCTAAATGTTTTGAGTGCAGGTCCTACAAACAAATCCCCCATGTCTAGTACCCCCCTTGAACTCCAGTCTTCCACAGAGATATCAGGGATAAGATAGGGTCAAATGGTTTTTTAAACGATTGATCATTGTGTAAAAATGGACATTAAACAGTAAACATTTGTAGTTCTACATGACAGTGGAGCAAACACTTGAGGAGTGGCTTAATGTGAGAGAAAATATGTTGATAATTTTGTTCCCCAAGTATGCTATCTTTAATGGGACATGTCAAGAGGGTCAAATGGCCCCTGACCTCATCATAAAACATCAGACTGGACAAACAATCTCTTATGTCTCTAGGCACCTCTATTTTCAATCTTCCCATCATATAATGACTAGACATACTGCACATGCAATGAAATATACTAACATTTATATCTTTGGTAGAAAAACGTTGGTGACCAACTTGGAGTAGTGTGTCATAAAATTGTTGAACAAGTTCTAGGCTGTGTGGTAAGTTGCAAGTAACAAAATTATTTTAATGCTAAATAAAACTGCTCAACAGAATGAAGCAATTGCTACAGTTTATTGAAAAATCATTCCTTACATTTTTTCATTGAACATTGAATTGAATTTTGTATTGAACCAAATACCTCAACACAGTTACATGGTCCCCATGTTACTTCACCAGTAAAAATTGCAAAAGTGTAAAACCTTTCAGTAATATTTAATCAAGGGCATCTATTTCTTTAATAGGTGATACATAAAGGGCCATTTTGAAAACTTAAGATTTTTAATAACACTTGCATTATAGAGCAACGCAATTGGATGGCCATACCTCAAAGAAGTACACTGGCATAGTGTAAGGATTTGTGTAAAAATGTAACTCTAGGCACTCAAATGGTTGGCTTATCTAGTTTAACCCCCCTGCCGGTATCCCCGAGCGCGACTCGGGGTGGATTTTTTATGTAAATATCGATATCCCCGAGTCGCGCTCAGGGTGAATATGCAGAGCCTGCAGCGCGCGCTGGCTTAACTTTGATCCAGGCAGGGTTACTGTACTTAACTTGTCCCTGGATCCAGCGATGCATCCCCGCTGTGTGAGCGAGTGGCGTCCTCCATTCGACTCACACAGTGCCCGCGCGCCGCCGATCTCCGTTCCCTGCGACGTAACGGCGCACGGGGGCGGAGACCGGTGGCAAATTCAAAAAAGTAAACAAACACATTACATACAGTATACTGTAATCTTATAGATTACAGTACTGTATGTAAAAAGTACACACCCCCCCCTGTCCCTAGTGGTCTGCCCAGTGCCCTGCATGTTCTTTTACATAATAAAAACATTTTTTTTGTGCCTGCAAACTGTAGATTGTCCATAGCAACCAAAAGTGTCCCTTTATGTCAAAAGTGATTTTAGAGCAGCTAGAAAACAGCGATAATAAATGATAATCACTTGCAGAATTGAGCGATAGCGATTTGTGGGGAAATTCGTCATAAAAAAATAAAAGTAATGACAGCGACAATTCTGCAACTGAGCAAATTTCAGTGATTTTGATTTGATTGCATTAGTGAATAATTTTTATTATAATTACATTATTATTTGTTATAATTATTTATAGTTATTTATTATATTATAATTTTATGATTTTGTGTTTCAAACTTTATCATACCCGGGATGTCTATTAGACTCTGGTTTGGACAAATTTAAGTGAGTTATTCCTAAAAATTGCAGGCCTACAGTATAAAACGCAGAATTTCCATGCAAAATAATTGTACCGCTTTTGGTACGTAATTCCAGACAGAATCATACCGCCAGGGAGGTTAAGGAGAAATTTGGGATGACTGCAGCTCATAGGCTGTAGTATTTGATCTATCCTCTGCAAAGAGGTGGTAAACATGATGCTTCATGTTCACTACTGTCAGTGGCTCCTCCATATCCAGTAAGTAGCTAGGGATCCATTCCTCCTCTTAACAGTAGTATCATGGGCCAGTAGGTAGGGATGTACCAGGTATTATTTCATATAGTAAAAACATTTAAAATAAAGACAGCCCTTTGAGATATCTTCTCCCTATAAAATATACATAGTTAATACAAGGCCTTCAGGCACCTATTAATTTAGTCCGGTTTTACTTCATAATCCCATCCATTTCTTAATGTCGGTTTGATAACATACTTGATGAAGGTATTTGAAAAGGACCAACTACTGTTTCTTGACTATTATTTTTAAAATTCTCTATTAAAGGGCTTGTAAAGGAAAACATTTTTTTCCCTAAATAGCTTTCTTTACCTTAGTGCAGTCCTCCATCACTTACCTCATCCTTCGATTTTGCTTTTAAATGTCCTTATTTCTTCTGAGAAATGCTCACTTCCTGTTCTTCTGTCTGTAACTCAACACGGTAATGCAAGGCTTTCTTCCTGGTGTGGAGAAAGCCTCATTAGGGGGGAGGAGGCGAGCAGGAGTGTCAGGATGCCCACTAACACACAGCTCCTTTCTCTATCTGCAAAGTAGAGAGTGTCCTGACTTGCCTGCCCACCCCCTTCCCCCTCAAGAGGCTTTCTCCACACCAGGGAGAACGCCTCACATTACGGTGTTGAGTTACAGACAGAAGAACAGGAAGTGAGCAAGGTAAAGGAAGCTATTTAGGGGAAAAAAAATCCTTTACAACCCCTTTAATGTTTGCAAATTGTTGGCTTACTGTTATGATGTCTGTACAATACTCAATGAAACTTTATAATGAAAAAAAAAGTAAATTGCTCCCTATAATAGCCTGGCTCACTGGGTTTCAACCTGTTGATAGCACGTCCATAGCAGTAATTTATGCTGTAACATGTGCTATCTTCTTGTAACATTATTACATCATTACAAGTAATCAAATATGATACTAGATTAAAGCAGTCTCACAGTATAACAGACCTTGTGATAAACTAATAATACAACACACTAGTTATTCTATTCTCTATGTGTGCATGGGCAAACCACAATCGGATAAATCATATACATCAGCCCTCAAAATTTCCACTCGCGTGCTAGCATTTGGCGAGTGGATTTAAGCTGGGGGCGAGTGATGACAGGGCTGCATGACCAATCTCCCTCCAATCTGTGCCTACACTTAGACCCCAGATGCGATTGGCGGCCAAAGAGGAAAGTGCATGCTCGGGAAAAGTATTCTGGTGAGCCGCGCACAGGCAGAGCAGTACACAGGTGCTCTCCTTACAATTCTCATTAAGCCATGGGACCTAACAGTATGACCTCTCTGAGCCTGCCCCCTCCCCCCAACCAATGTAGCTGGAGAGCAGGAAGTAATAAGTGAGGTGGAGGATTGCGAAAATGACCACTCTTGTGCAGCGCTCACAGAAAGTTGCCCTGACATGAGAGTGTCAGCCTTCCAGTTTGTGCAGTTTTCTTCTCCTTTTGCTCTATGTAAGTGTCCAACAGTTCAGCCTGAGCACTGCAAACAGACTGGTCTCAATGTGTGCTGTGCGGTGTCAGTGTGCGCTGTGTGGTGGTGTCAATGGCTGTGCAGTTGTGTGGATCTCAGCGCTGGATTGTACTCCCTCCCGCTGTGCTGCAGCTTCTCTCCTCACTGCCAGCCTGAATAAAAGGGGGAAGTGGGGACATGCAAGTGTGGAGCCGTACACACAGGCTCCTGATGATGAGATGAATAGGAGAGGGAGAGAGAGAGAGAGAGGATGGATGGGACTTGCAGAGGAAACAGCAAGAGAATGGGGAAGAGACCCAGTTCTAGTGCCCTGTCCCTCTGGTCTGCCCCCGGTGCCCTGTCCCTCTGGTCTGCCCCCAGTGCCCTGTCCCTCTGGTATGCTCCCAGTGCCCTGTCCCTCTGGGCTGCCCCCAGTGCCCTGTACCATGTTGTTGTTAATATTTCATTGTGTAACTTGATTCTGCAAAAAACATTTAACAGTGTCATTCCATGAGATAATCTACAAGGGCGTGTTTACGGGTGCAATTAGGCGCAGGGCAGTGTATGAATTAAGTGGGGCAACTGGTGGCGAGTAACTCTTGAGGCCTGGCTAGTAGCTCAGGGCTTGAAATTTTGAGCCCTGATATACATCATTAAAAAGTGATGCATAGAAGTAGATGCTGGAATGGATAACAATTGTTTCATTGTGAATATATGTAAAAAACAAACGTGTCCGAATTTTGCACCTATAGAATCTAGGTTACCAGGTATAATGGGGATAGGCATATATGATATGCAATGAAAATTCATTGGTAAATATGCCCACATGTCGGTCAGAACACCTATAATGTGGACACAACATCTGGTCATATAGGCAGTTCTGTATGAAGATATGGTATGACCGGACATTATACGAAATAGACTTTTGTCTAGAACTTATTGCTCATCACTTCAAATTTGTAATGGAGAAAATGTGCAATATACATAGAATTATCCATGTATATAGTATAGAGTAAGGCCTTGTACACACGGCTGAATATATCCGCTGTGAACGGTCCCCGGACCGTTTACAGCGTATATTTACGCCGGGGTGTTTTGATCCGATGGCTGTACACACCATCGGATCAAATTTCCCGCCGGCGGACAGCGCGGTGACGCGGCGGTGACGTTGACGCCGCCACGTCACCGCACCAGGAAGTAAACACTTCCGCGCGCATGCGTCGGATCCATTCACAGGATACGACGCATGTGCGGCAAGATATGTCCGCTGGTTTGCCGTACTAACCAGCGGACATATCTGACGGCCAGCTATCCGGCGGAATTATTTCAAAGCATGCTTTGAAATTTTTCCGCCGGATGAATCCGGCAAAAAGCGTCCGTTTGCCCCTACAGACGAGGGGATTTTTCGGCTGAAATGGTCCGTCGGACCATGTTCAGCGGAAATATCCCCTTGTGTGTACAAGGCCTAAAAGGCTAGGTGGAATTGAGTATGGGTTATTAACAGTCATCTTGTGTTTTGACTATATATACTGTATATGAATATTGCATTTCATGCCTTTTCTAAAGGTAACCAAATGTTAAGTATGGCAAATTCTTGCAATTTGCTCTAGTAATCTGTACTTATATTGTGAAAAACCGATGTGTTTTATTATTTTAATACTGATTCTTATGAATTTTATAGGAGGACCTTGGATTATCCAAAACTCTGTTTAATGTCCTATGCCAACTAGCAGTAAGATACATTTTATTATACAACCAAATGTTTTTGCATGTATTTTGTGAATAAACGAGTGAATTAATAGAGTGTTATGTTTTGTCATGTTATAGAAAATGTTATTTAATCATATATTTTAGGCTACATTCACAGCTTGGTGTTGGGGGGGGGGGAGGGGCGATAATCGTGGTAAAAATGCGCAAATAGAATCGCCGGACACCCATTGCTCAAAAGAAGCTCATGTACTTCTTTTGGGTGACAAGCGTCCCGCAATTCTGTTTACATGATTTTACCGTGCTTGATGAATCGCGGGAAGATCGTACAGCATTTAGGAAGCTATTGAAATTGACAAGCAACGCACCGGGAACGCACGGGCGTACCACGATTTGCTGGTGTTGCAAATTGCGGCAATTCAGAACATGAAGATGTGAACACTTGCTAGAAGTTTTATTTAGAAAATAAACTTGTATCAATAAAAAAAAAAAAACATATACTGATATTTTTTAAAAGGTGTCATGTAAATCAAGGAATAATATTGTTTACTAACCATTTGAATAACAGTCCATATTACCCCTTCATTGCCAGGCCACTTTTCAGTTCTTAGTGATATGTTGACTGACAATTGTTCTGTCATGAAACACCATAACCAAATGAATGATATATGTATATTTGTAGACAGAGGCCCAGATTCAGAGAGAATTGGATTCTCGTAGCGTATCAGAAATACACTACGCCGCCGTTTTTTACCTGGCTCTACGTGGAATCCAGGTAGATTTTGTCCAGTAAACGACGGCGGCGTAGTGTATTTCTCCCGTCGCAATCCATCTAGACGAGTAGGGGGCGTGAAGGATTTAAAATAGGCGCGTTCCCGCGGCGAGCGAACTGCGCATGCTCCGTTCGCAAATTTCCCGCCGTGCATTGCGCGAAATCACGTCGTTACGTCATTCGTTGTTTGAGTAGCGTCGTTTACGGACATTTCTATTCCCGAACGAGTTACGCAAAAAAAATAAAAAAAATAAATTCGACGCGGGAACGACGGCCATACTTAACATGGGCTACGCACTGTTAGACCAGCAAAAAGCTGGTCTAACAGTACGTAAAAAAAAACAGACGTAAGCGATTGCGAAGACCGCTCGTATCTTCGTGGATCGCCGTAAAAACACATTTGCATATCCGGACGCATGAAAACGACGCGAACAGCGGCCGCAAAAATATCGCAGCGTAGATCCGAAGGTTTACGAAGACGTAAGCCTCTCGATCGAAGCCCGAAGCCGCCGCATGATTCAAACTAGTGATACGCACGAAATTTGATTACTCCTGTCTAACACCTAGACAGGCGTAATTGCTCCCATAGCTTTTGGTGGACTAAAAAAGACGAACACTCCAAAATAGTATCTCTTTGTTTTCCCATTTTCAGAAATGATGTGGTGGTAAGTAAGTATAGTACATAGAGGTAATGCATAGAGGAGGTGGTAAAGGGGTAATATAGACATTACATGCAGTTGGAGGATAGAGAAGAGGGGGTTCCTTTGCAGATGTGCAGGATAAGGGAGGCATAGGGTTGATATACAGGAAGACACGGTATGGACATCAAATGTACGGGGGGGGGGGTGAAAGGGGTAAAAAAACATTACTTGCATCTGCTGCTGCCTTGATATGTACAGTGATCAGTAACTAATGAGTGACTCATTCATTAGTTCCCCTTTCCTCCCCATCCTCGGTTGTGAGAGGAAAAGGTAGGGTACACTTGGTACACTTTTTTTTTTTTTGCTGTGCCCGTTATACATGGGGCTGCAGAAATTAGCATCCAGCACTTAGCTGTTTAAAGACCTATGATAGTAAGGAAGCAGATAACTAAACAATAAAAATTATTTGATTTGCAAAGTACATGATTTGTTAGCTTACTGACTATTGTGAACCTGTTTTAACTTCAATCCATGTTCGCGCAAACATTTTATTTTATTTATTTATATGTTTTTAACTACCTTTTTTACATGAGTACGTCTTCATACAAATACACTATACTAAGTGAATATTTACTTTGCAAAATAAAATAAAAAATCTGCTCTCTTTTAGTGAAATAACCCAAGATTATTTGCTCATTTTCAACTTTGATTCTATTAGTCAAGTCATTGAAAAAATATATAATGAAACACTGGGTTTGACTAACCCAAGCAAAGGCAAAGTAAATGTTAGTAAACAAAATGAAGCTGTGTTTGCTTTGCATAATATATCATAAGAAAGATAGAAACTTTAAAAAAACGTCCATCACACATGGTCGATATTCAAATTGAACACAGCATCACCTTTTTTTACCAAAATTTGCTTTCTCTGCTGACTCTAGTTGTTTTGAGTGTTGAATTATTTCACCTTTGCATGACTGTGTAATCAGCAATCCTGTTGTGTGCTTATAGAAATATATTTGCGTGTGGCTAAATCTTAATTTATAATAATTTTCCTCTAGGGTGACCTTCTCATAAAGCTGAGTGATGCCCTTGTAAGTTTTTTTGTTTTTTTTAATATTAAATGTGATAAAAATGATTAGACTTAATATATATAAATAGCTATAGGCACACAGGCTAGGGACACAGAAACCTGTGTATACTGTGACAACTTGGGGGTTGTAAAACTCAATTTCTTGTTCTTCTGTCTGTAACTCCACACAGTGATGCAAGGCTTTCCCCCTGGTGTGGAGTGTTGTGCGCGCCCCCTCCCTTGGACTACTGGAGAGTCAGGTCGCCCACTAACACACAGCTCCTTTCTCTATCTGCAACATAGAGAGGGTCCTGACTCTTCTGTGGTCCAAGGGAGGTAGCCAGCATGACACTCCACACCAGGGAGAAAGCCTTGCATTACTGGGTGGAGTTACCGACAGAAGAACAGGAAGTGAGGATTTCCCAGAAGAAATAAGGACATTTAAAAGCAAAATGGAAGGATGAGGTAAGTAAAGGAGGACTGCACTAAGGTAAAGGAAGCTGTTTAGGAAAAATAATTGTACCTTTACAACCCCTTTAACTCTCTTTAGGCCTCATGCACACAAGGCTTAACAAATACCTAATTTACTTGTTTTTGAAATTTGTTTTTGAGCCTGTAAAAGTATCTATATATTAGATATATTAGTCCAGGCACACATAGGAATTTACTGGTGTATCAGAAGAGGAGTGTTTATAGGCTGGAAAAAAAGGAAAGGAGCTTGTGGGCAGGAAAAAAAAACGTTTGATACCTGTAAACGCATATTAACATGCCTAAATGCTAGGAACATTTAGCGCTTGAGTGTTTATTCGCTTCACTGACCAGAACAAAATAATATTCTGGCCAATTGAATCTATAAACATATTTTAAATCTGCTTTATGCCAGGAGAAAAAAGGTATTCAGAGGAGAAATTGAAAGGCCCAGTGTACATTAGCACTTTTATTTGGTAGAATGCTGGAAGTCATGCATACTGCTGCTGGAACACAGTGCCTCTTAACTGTATGTAGCTAATGCTAGTATAGTCCAATACACCAATGGTTCTCCACCCTGTCCTAAAGTACCCCCAACAGGCCATGTTTTGGGAATTTATCTTAAATAAAATAGCTGTCCAAAATACCAAACCATTGACTCTGATTTAAAGCACCTGTGCAAGATGAAGGAAAATCTGCAAACATGGCCTTGTTGGGGGTACTTTAGGACAGGATTGAGAACCACTGCATTACATTACACTACACATTATTCTGTAATGGCCCAAACAAACTATTTGAAGTGACATTAAACACAGAATGGAACTTTAACTCCCATTCCCAGTCTGTGCATGGGTCCTTGAGGTTTCCCATGTCCATTTTAAGCCCCAACTCCTTTCATTCATCTGTCAAATGCAATAGCTGGCTGAAGTGAGGTGTTCTGCCCCAAGAGGAAAGAGGATTTGACTTGTATTTGGCAGACATGAAGGTTATTGTCTGAGCTTTGATCTGGTGATCTACAGGGACACATGGATCAATCTGAAGACCAGCATAGATATTTGCAGACATCACATTAGTTGCTACCTTAGTCCAGAGTAAAATGTGGTTGAGCTGTATTTCAAAGGCCTAGATGGAACACTCAACCAGGGCTTGCTTGCTGGACTTCCAAGATCTGCCGTGCCCCATTCCTCTGTATCCTCTCCAAATGTATACACTGATTTCACTCACAGTATTGATGCCTTTACACCAAAAATCCTACACAAACAAGGGTCTTTGAAGATGAATTTCTAGAGGTATTCTTATGTTAGTAGGCACTGAACTCCGAGCACCTCTCTCTGCATTCATTTTACATGCCTGATGATGATGTCACAGGGAGTGTTAAAAGCTGTTCTCACTACAGGAATAAGGTAAACAAATAATGCTGGGAAATGAAGGGGAGAGGGAGGACTTGAGTAAATTTAGGTAATGTCTGAACATGCACTTTTACATTTATGATGTTTAATTCTATATAAATACAAAGGTGTGTAGCCATATTTGCTCAATACATTCATAGGCTGTGCCTCCTGCTTAGCAACATAGCACATCGATAAAGCTCACACTGACTAAAAGCAATGCAGTGACTAGGCATTACAGTTTGATAAAGCTTATTGTTTGAACAAATAAACTAGATATTTTATTATTAGGATTTAAACCAATGTTACCTATATGTATCTATAAAAATTCATTTATAGAATCACAGAAAATATCTTTAACCCTAATAATGTTTTAATTTAGATAAGGTTAGAACATATTACACAGTATAAAGGTGTGTTGGATAGAAAATGTCTTTCTACCTAATCTAATAATTTAGTTTTGTATTTATGCTAGTGGGTTGAATAATTTCTGTGTCCATAGCTTTGCTTATCTGCATTGGCCATTGTAAGTGGGCCCACTTTTCTGATGGGCTCTTTATTTATTTTACAAAATGTATAAGGTAGCAGGGTTATTGTGATGTTTCATTTTGTGCAAAATCAGGCTTATGGAAGAAAGTTTGGCAGCCTGGCTTGGGCACTTTGTTGCTGTGTAACCAGGGGCGGACTGACAACTCATGGGGCCCCGGGCAATAGAAGATTATGGGGCCCCCAGGCTTACAGATGGCCACCAAGCCAGGTGGCAGTACAGAGGCGGGGCAGCTAAAATCTCGGGATTTTTACATCAAAAGCATGTAGGTTTTGGACATATCAGGGACAGATGTAAAAAAAACACAGATTTTTACATACTGTCGCTGAATTTAATGAGCCTGGCAACCCTGATGGGGCCCCCTAGTGGCATGGGGCCCTCGGGCAGTGCCCGGGTTCCTCAATGGTCAGTCCGCCCCTGTGTGTAACCAATTCAGCCTACTACCTGCATTGTCTACTCATGATTTAAATATCAATTGAGATTAGTTATTAGTTAATTATTGATGATTATGTTATAATTAAACACATTTAAAATGGATTCTAACTAAACACTACTGCCTCCTCTTTAGAAAGGACTGGATCTGAAAATTGTCACAGGCTTAACAAGTCAGATTAGTATTGGGGGCAAAGGCACAATTCTTGGCATTCTCTAAGGAAACAAATTCAATTTGTAAGTTCCAACATTTTCTCTTAAATATTATATCACTTAACAATATGTATTATGTTAAGAATATGTTTATATTTTAGTTTGATTAATGAAGATTATTACAATTTACATTTGTAGAACTTTATATAAATAAGTATTTATTTTTTGCTACTACTATATGCAAGTCATGCATAGTAATAATAATAGTAATAATATAATGAAATAGTTTACAGACACATTATCCATATGGGTGTGACTACCACTGACTATAACTGATATTTTTATCTTTTTTAACTTGACTTTGAAACATATATAATTGTAACACATGAAAAAAAAAACAGAAATGTGAATTTTTTAATGCACAACATAGATACGTTTATAGAAAATTATTTTTTTCTTTATTTTTTTTCCTTTCAGGGATGTCCAAAATTGAAGGTTGTTTGAAAAAAAAAAAAAAAAAACCACAAGACTTATTGGTAGTGGTCTTTCTTTTGCTGCATGCTGGCATATATCTATTATTCTCTAACTATTGACATTTGATTATGTAATTAGTTCACTTTATATCTAATAAAAGACATGCTCATTAAAAAGTATTTATTTTGTATTTATTTTCTTTAAATAGACAATGTTTTAAGGTAGAAAATGATAAAAAATAATGGGGCGATATATTACAGAAAAGGAGTTGTTGCAAATTGTACACAAGCAAAGGCAAAGGTGTAACTATGGGCTGATAGTGAGTGGTACACAGGCCAGAGATAAAGAAAGGAAGATAAGCCTATGTCAACTAAGCAGATGTGTAACTTGGGTTTGATAGGGATTAGGAAAGGATAAAAAACCCAGGTCAGTGAAACATGCCATGCCAGTTAATTGAATAAACTTGTGGGTAAACTTACTCCACCCATCGGAGGACACAGATATAGCGCTCATTAATGCCCCAAAGGCAGGCTATTGTTGCTATTTAACCACTTGCTTACTGGGCACTTACACCCCCCTCCAGACTAATTTTCATCTTTCAGCGCTGTCGCATCTTAAATGACAATTGTGTGGTCATACAACACTGTACCAAATTAAGCTTTCTTTTGGTTGTATTTGATCACCTCTGCGGATTTTGTTTTTTGTTTAAAAAAAAAAGTCTGATTTAAAAAAAATATATATATATATATATATGTATTTTTTTTATATTTTGTTATAACATTTTGCAAACAGGTCATTTTTCACCTTCATTGATGTATGCTGATGAGGCTGCACTGATGGGCACTGATGGGCTGCACTGATGGGCTGCATTGATGGGCTCCAATGGGCTGCATTGATGGGCACTGATAAGGCGGCACTGGTGGGCACTGATTTGTGGCACAGGTGGGCACTGAGAGGTGGCACTGATGGGTGGCACTGAAGGACATTGACAGGTGGCACTGAGAAGTGGCACTATTAGGTGGTATTGATAGGTGGCACTGATAGGTGGCATTGATGGGCACTGATGGGTGGCAGTGATGCACACTGATGGGTGGCAATAATGGGCACTGATCTGCACTGGTAGGTTACACTGATAGGAAACATTACTAGGTGGCACTGTAGAAGTACTGATTGGCACCACTGGTGGGCATTGATAGGTGCCACTTGTGGGCATTGATAGGTGGAACTGTGGTCATTGATAGGTGGCACTGTGGGCACTGGCAGGTGGCACTGGCAGAGGTGGCAGGAGGCACTGGCAGGTGGGCACAGATGAGGCAGAATTGCCTCTTCCTTTTCAGGACCGATATCCCGTGTACACAAGCCTGTGATCGGCTTATTTTTCAGGATAAGGAGAAAAAAATCAATTACTGATCCTTTATTTACATCATGATTACAAATCAGCAGTACATTTTGAAGGTGGGAACCTATAGATGCTGGGCCCCTTCTTCAGGTATCTGCTTGAGTGCCCTCAGAGCCCTGAAATATAGGGTGATGTACTGTGTAAAAAATAATAGCCAATTTAAATTTAACTTGAGCCTTCTGTAGAAATTAAAACTCTGGCCTGCCTCAGCTTGCTTTGTGTGCATGCTTTGCTGTTGGTCTCTGGTGATGGAGGGTCTCAACAACATAGTGTCTTCTGATTTTGCAACTGGATAGTTTCACTAGATATTAGAAGTAACGTTAACAACAGGCTTACTTTAACAAAGTTTTAATGTCTAATTTTCCTCAAATTTCCAACATCATCCATAATTTGTAAACGTGACCTAAAATGGTCTGCACAGTGTTTTATTGTGTTTTATTTATCTTTGTCTTAGTATAGGCCACTGGCAAGGCTTTCCAAAATTATTCTTCATACCTCAGACCAAAAATAGAAAAGAATAGACATAATGTAGGAATAGGCAAAGCACCTAAAAAAATGGGGTACATTTTGTGTAAGAGCAGGTTCTACCCAGTAAATGTCATACCAATTGTGGACTTTGTTTACTTAATTAATAAATGTGGAGAGAATGCAGCCAACTGCAGCCAATCACAGAGCAGTTGGAAGCAGGATGTTACCGCTTTAAAGTGTTACTAAACCCACAACAGTATAATCAGTCTGTATATGCAGTATAGCATGCTTGTTATACCCACTGTGGAATCCTCTGCATTTTGTAAAAAGTCTGTTTGATCTTCTCTTCTCTGATCCTCTGCTTCCTGCACTGGGGGCACTCTGCACATGCTCAGTTTGGTGTGTATAGCTGAGAGTTTTTTTTTTGGAGGGTGCATGTGATCAGCATATGGCCAATCAGCACTGTCCAGACAGAAAGTCAGGGGTTCATGCAGACTCATAGGACTGTCAGAGAAGAATAAAAACTTCTCCTACAAGCTTTAACCAGTGCTTGGCTAGACACTGACAGAAGTCATAAGACTGCTATATACTGCTGATGAGGTATTTAGCAGTTTATATTTACACAAACTATTGCATTTCCATGTTCTGTGTACTGTGGAAGGCCATATATTATAGGCTTACTTGTAGGTAAAAATGACCAAGTGGATTTTACTACTACTTTAAGACACAAGCCCTTTCATTTTGAGAAACTCACCATGGCTGGAGGAGTGCCATGTTTCTTTGGTGCTTTCCTTACTTTGCACCTTAGTGTGATTGGATGGATGGCTCTGAACTACAATTAGCGCAACTAAACCCAAAAATCATTGTTTACCAAAAACACATGTAGCAGCCTGCTACTTTTTGGCTGGCGCTGCTTCAAATTTAGAGGGTAGTCTGAGAGTTAGTTGACTGAGGCCTCGTACACACAACCGTTTTCCTCGACAGAATCCATCAAGAAACTTGGTGGCAGAGCTTTTTTGCAGAGGAAAAAGGTTGTGTGTATGTTTTTCATCGAGTTCTCTTTTTCCTCGTCGGAAGTCTCAATTTCCTCGTTGGGCTGGTTTTCGTCATGAAACACGTTCGTGTGTATGCTTAAAAACCCGCACATGCTCAGAAGGGTGGCGCCAGTGGAATCAAACTTCCCCTTTATAGTGCTGTCGTACACGTTTTACGTCACTGCGTTTGAGAACGACTAGATTTTGTCTTGAAAGTGTGTACGCAAAGAAAGCTTGTCAAGATTCTCCAAAAGCCTAACAAGCAACTCGTCGAGACAAACAATGTTTCATTTACGACGAGTTCCTTGGTCGTGTGTACGAGGCCTCAGACTGTATGATTCTTTCCAAATTTTGGGCCTCTGTTCCAGCCATGGCTGTACTGTGAGTGACCACTATTGTTGTCTGGGGTCCCTTTACCCCCCAGGCCAAGGGAGGTAGCAGTCAGGTCAAGGTGTTCCCCTTTGGCAGCCAATCAGTAGGAGTTGATTGTCCCGCTGTGCATGCTGGGGAGGAGTACTTAAGGGACAGACGCCATTGGGCCGGGGTTGTCAATCCTGAGTCTGTCGTCCCACCACCCCCCGTGAGTGGGACGACAGTGTTCCTGGCTTCGTGACCACGTTGGCCCGGAGTTTTGATCTACCAAGTAGGCCCAGTAGTCAGACTGGGTCTACGTTTGCAGAGTGATCCTGTGCTGTCCGTCCTGAGGGAGGAAGCCACTCGAAGAAGAACCTGTCTTGTAGAGCACCGAGCATGAGGCTGGTAACTCAGGAGAGGTCTTAATCTTCATCGAAGGACGCACCATTACTGAAAGGCTGAATGATGGTCACCTGTCAGTTCTAAGTTCCCAAAAAGTCAATCTTGAGAGATCTGGGTGCTTAATCCTGTGCTGAGAGGATTTTTTTACCAAATATACTTCCATCTTTGGGAAGGTCTGTGGCAGAGACTTTACCAAATTTCCATGCGACATCCTGGCTGCTGGGCTAGTGAGAGAGGCCTATCCAGATGCGCAATACCCACTCTGGCTAGAGTTGCGACAAAAGCTGCATTGCTGGAAGCTGGAGTGTTTCCAGACAGAAGTTGTGGACCTGAACCTATTACCTGTTACCCTTCCACCTCTTCAACTACTTATGTTATTCTTTTACCAAGTTCAGCATATAAAGCAAAGAAAAAAAAGTCTAAAGTGTGGACATTGAACTTTTTCTCAATGCTCATCTGATACCCCAAGACGGCGAGGAAATAGAGGTAACATGCCGCCCAAAACTCCACCAGCTCCTTAGGGGGTAGTGATACACACACATTGTATTATAATACTTCAGACGCTGCCAAAACAATCCCTACTTGCAGCTTTTTAAATTCAATAATGATTTACACTAAAAGAACTATGTGTGGGTGGGTAAAGTTTAAGGGACTGACTTTCAGGGCAAAACTGGAGGAATGAAAGACCTTAAAGCTGATGACTGTGATTTTAATCCGCAAAGTAACACTTTTGGTAGGTAAATGGTAAGTGTCATAGCTATGTGCACAGAAGAGCAAAAAGGGGGACACCTAAGAAAGAAAAAGTCAGTCACACTTACAACACAGAACTTCTTGTGCTGGTGCTATAAGCCATTTTAGATACAGATCAGTGACTTTCTGTTTTTGCTCTGCATCTAATGGACACATGGGAGGCCTCAGGTCTCTAAGGCCGCGTACACATGACCGAGAAACTCGTCGGGCGAAACTCATCGTTCCGCCCGTCGAGTTCCTAGTTTGGCAGTCAAAAAGCTTGTCGAGCCAAATTTTCCCATTGAACAATGAGGAAATAGAGAACCTGCTCTCTTTTTGGCCCGACGAGTTCCTCGACGGGTTGCTCGGCGAAAAGTGTACACACGACCGGTTTCCTCTGCAGAATACGTCTCCCATCGAGGTTCTTGCTGGATTTTGCCGAGAAACTCGGTCGTGTGTACGCCGCCTAATAGACCTCTGACATATTCATAAAGAGAGATGAGTGAATCTGCTGCAGGGGCTTCATTTAATTCTGTTTAAAACCTGCAAACCCAACTTTAGCAACAAAACACACTAAAGTCTATAGGGGCAAATCTTTACACTAAATGCCATTCCATTTTTAAGGCTAATCAGCAACCAATTGTCAAAAATAGCATGTTAGCTGGATACTTAAAAAAAAAAAAAATTAGGAAATATTGTACAGCGGTGAGAGGGCCATTTTATTGCAACTTTACAAAGTCCATAGAAGGAACACAAATCCTTTAAGTTACATGCTTGGGGAATGTCTTTAAACTGTATTTAAAAAAGGTTAGCAGATTTTCAAAATTATATGCACAGACATGCTTTTGACCATGCCAAATTTTAACCACACTCACAAAACCTGCCTCCATTTGGACACTATGTGGGTATGGCCAAATCACAACAGTTGAAGGGGCTAATAGGGGTATATTTAAATAAATCCTAAACTTACTCTGTTCTGGACGAAGAGTGAATTATGCACAAAATGCATGGATCAGGAGTGTGCCACACACAGAGTGCAGGGGTAGAGAGTGTGCATTGCATAACGTGTGGAGGTGAGTAAGTAACAGAGAACAATTTAAACACAGGGAATAGGCGAGGATTTGTGAGAAAAAAGATGACTCTTAATAAAAATAAATCAGACCTGGATCACTAAGATCACCTATGGCAAATGTTGATTATTTTATATTGTGACGGATCTCGGATACCCCAGCTGGGCACCTCCGCCAGACTTTTGTTTCCTGTCCTTCAAATGAACCTGCAGCCAGCAGACTCGCCATGACCAGCCCTTAGCCCCCCAATCACGAGGCAAACCACACAGTTTTTGAGGGTTAAACATGCAAAGCGTAAAAACAGTTTATTAGATACAAAACATACACTTTTAAACACAGTTAGGGACACTTCCCTTAGCCTTGTCATAGAGGGGGTAGGGGACAAGGAAGAACCAATGGAAACTCAATTTGTATATTCAAACAACTAAAGTTGAAACACATAAAGGGAATAAAGCAGTCAGCCCCTCCTTACACATCCCCTGCTGGAATGTGTCTCCTTAACTGTTGTCTACGTGCCATGACCTAACATAATTAAACACAATAACAAGAGGGGGGAGGGGGGATGTGGGGAGGGATGCAGCTTACATAGAGACCTCATTACATGACCCCAGTGCCATTTTGTCCACACGTCTCTCATTTTCTGCTGGGCCATAGTCTGTGGGTAGGAGGCCAGCCCACAGCCCCCAAAACACAGAGTGACAGTGGGTTTGGTGACATATAAACATTTACCTAAGAAAAAAAAATCATTTTTTGAGTAATGGGGATATGGCAGTGAGTTGTGGTGCACATGTAGTAAGGGTTTATATTTTAGGTGTACAGTGATTTTAATTTTGTTTCAGAAAATGCAGCTCCTGAAAAGACTGTCAGCAAAAAAATGCTTATAAAAACAAAAAAACAAAACAAAACAATAAAAAGAGAAAGCACCATAGTAGAACAGCAAAGGTGTTAACAATCGAAGAGCTAACTATCAAATAGTTGTTGGGAAGAGATATTGATCCTTTTAAAAGATTTTTTATTGTACAGATTTGGCATGAACTTCAAATAGAATTTGGTTTGAATGATGCTTATTCAGTATTCGACACTGGTAGGAGCATTGATAAATATGACAGCTTAATATGACAGCTTCCCACTCAGGCTGGTTGTTAGGAAACCAACATTCACTGACTGGGATTCCCGGGTAATGGTTCAGTGTAAACAAAGAGGCGATGATGGTGGCTGACATTGCTGATCAAATATGGTCACTCCATTGAAATGCAACCTCCCACCCTCCAAAGTCAAATTGCCAGCAAAGTGTTATAGTGGACCAGAACTCGAGAAGACAGAATGAGTTCTTTAGAAAACCGAAAAGCTTCTTCACATTTGTCTGTCCATATCTATTTAGCTCTTGCATCCAGTAAGCAATGTAATGGGCAAAGCTGGTGTGCTAGGTTCGGCAAGAAACGGTGGTAGTAGTTTAGGAGGCCAAGGTAGGACCTGAGCTGGGTGACATTCCGGGGGGTAGGGGCATGGGTAAGGGCTTTAACCTTTTCTTCAGTAGTGTGTAACCCATGTCGGTCCACCGTGTGGGCACAAATTTCCAGTTGAGACTTGAGAAATTCGCATTTTGAAAGATTGACACGTAAACCATACTTTTGGAGTCTCTCTAGCACAGCTTCAACATTCTTTCTGTGTTCTTCATCAGTGGGACCAGTGATGAGCATGTCATCCAGTAGACATATGGTGAAAGGTATTCCTGCTAGGACCTCATCCATGATCCACTGCCAGATGGCTGAAGCTGGGGCTATGCCAAAAACCATGCGGTTATACTGGAATAATCCTTTATGAGTGTTAATGGTCAACAGATGGCGTGAATCTGGGTGTACTTGCAGTTGCAGGTAAGCTTGCTTTAAGTCTATTTTTGTAAACTTTTGCCCCCCAGCCAGGGAGCCAAATAAATCTTCAAGTCGAGGCAATGGGTATTGATCCACAAGAAGTTGGTTGTTCAGGGCTACCCTGAAATCAGCACAAATCCTAATGTCTTCATTCTTTTTCTTGACAGGCACAATTGGCGATGCCCATTCACTTCTATCCACTTTCGTTATAATCTTTTCAGCCAATAGGTGGTCCAGCTCTGCTTCCACTTTCTTCCGCAAGGCAAAAGGTACTGATCTTGCCTTACAAAAACGAGGTGTAGCACCAGGCTTCAAGAGGAGGTGGGCCATCTTTCCTTTTACAGTGCCCAAAGAGTCCTCAAAAACCTCTTTAAAACGTGACTTCAGGGATTCCACCCAATGGTCTACTTCAGAAAGCAATGTACATTGGGCAATGGCAAAAGGAGGCATGCCCAGGGCTTTGATCCAGTCCCTTCCAGACAGCGGAGGACCTCCATTCCTTACAACAAAAAGGCGTAGACTTTGACTGCGGTTGCCTAATGTAACAAGGGGTTTTACATAACCCAAGGGCTGTAGGAGTTCCTTGCTGTAGGTTTGTAGTGTGAGCTTTGTAGGTTTCAGCGGCAGGGACAGACCCGATGCCTTTAAATCAGTCCATGAAATGACAGACACAGCTGCCCCTGTATCAACGTCCATGGAGACAGGACAGCCATTGAGTGTGACATCCACTTTAATCGCAGGAGTACTCCCAGCTACTCGAAACAGTCCAACATGTTGGACACAGGTCTCCTCATCAGAGCTAAAACCGTTATTGTCCATATCCACACGGAATGTCTGTTTACGTCTATCTTTTGTGGTAGTGTTCGGGGAGCGAGAGCTGCGGCAAACATGCCCAATATGACCAGTCTTTCCACAGCGAAAACAAACAACATCCTTGAACTTGCAAGCAGGCGCACTGTGGGTAGTGTTACCACAACAATAGCAAGTCGGGGTCCCAGAGACAGAAGAATTAGGGTGGCAAGGTTTAAGCTGAGTGGCAAGGGACGGGCGTCTTGAGCGTTGAGTGATAGCAGTGTGGAATATTTCCTCACCCTGGCTTGCAGGAGTTGTAGGTGGTGCCTTCAGTAGGGTGGCGTCCCGTGTTGCCAACTTCATGACCGTAGCAAGGTCAGTGGCTTTCGTCAGAGTCAAGTCGGGTTCTGTGAGTCAACGTTTATGTATGGCTGGGTCGCAGAGTCCCATGACGAACATGTCACGGAGAGCTGTCTGTAGGTAGTCTCCAAACTGACAAGTGGCAACTAGTTTACGTAAAGCAATGATATATGTCTTTATATCCTCCCCGGCCTGCTGCCTCCTAATGTAGAATCTAAACCGCTCTGCGATTTCTAACGGCTTCGGGTTGTAGTGTGCATGTAATGTCTGAATTAACTCAGGCAGGGGCTTAGAGGCCGGCTTGTCTGGAGAAACAATGTCTCTGAGAGTTCCCAATGCTGTGAGAAAAACTGCAACTTTCTTATCTACAGTCACATTATTTGCTTCCATATACTGTTCCAGCCTCTCCACCCAGGAGCTCCATGACCTATGAAGGCCATGTGTGCTAAAATCCACAATCCTCGTCGCCACTGTTATGTCCCCTGGACGCTCTGTGTCTCTCAGGTGCTCCTGGCAATGCTGCCAGTATCTGCTCACCAAGTTACACACACAGGCCGATGTACTACTTAACCAGAGCAAGGTTTATTACTCAGAACATTATGGCATTCTTACATGGAGGTGTCTTAATCCCAACAGCTTCTGTCTTTATCAGATGTAATCCCTTCTCAGCCTCATGTGTCTGCTTCCAGTTCCCCTCACACACTGTCTGACTTCCTGGTACAGCTCCTCCTCCCCCATCATGCATCAGGAGAAAGAGGGTAAAGGTCACAGTGATCTATCACAAACATCACACAAAGATGACTTAAAAATAAAGCTATTGCTAAAAACTTGCCTTACATCAGTTTTTTAATGCTTCCAGGATGTTCAGGTTATGTCACAGTGCTTTACCACTGCCTCTTGGGATATCTGGGCAATCTAAATCTCTTGAAAATGCATTCCAGCCCACTGCAGGTTTTTGAGCATTATCATATCCACCACCAGTTTAGATTATAAGGGCATTATTGAGGGCAAGGGCTGAGGTTAATGTACAGCATGTAAAGTGCATGTGTTAAAGTGGTTGTATACCCCCAATGTGGAAGTTGTACCTGTACGTAAGCCTATAATAAGGCTTACCTATAGGAACTGTAAATATCTCCTAAACGTGCACAGTTTAGGAGATATTTACCTTGTAGTTTGCCGATGATGTCATCGGCACATGCGCTGTGAAAAAACGGTGCTCCATGCCGTTTCTTTCCTAGCAAGTGCTTTGACTGACGGCTACAGCATGCATATGTGGGAGTAATGTCAAGCGACTCGGGCCAGTCACAAAGCTGGAGTCCAAAGGGCCCAGAAGGAAGAGGGGCGAATATGAATGTGGCCACCAGTGGGGACAGCACAGGCTTTAATTGCAGGTAAGTGGGAAATAATGGGCTAGTATGCAATGCAAACTAACCTATTATGCTTTTACTTTTCAGGGGAAAAAGGAGGAAGTAAAACCCACCAGGGTTTACTTCCACTTTAAGTTGTGTGCTGTGTATAAATGTCTGTAAAAAAATTAATCAATAAATAAATATTGCCCACTTTCATATACTCTGCACTTCTCCCCATTAAAAACTGCCCACTATAATTTGACCTAAACTCCTCCCCTTCACATTCTTATCACTTATCGAACTTGACCCCGAACCCAAACCCCGGACTTTTGACTACTAAAATGTCTCTAAAAAACTAAGGGAAAGGGCTAAAGTGCTGAAAAGGGCAGCAACATGTTGGTAAGAGCATGGCAAGTACTCTGCAATCAAATGTGGATAGGGAAATAACTAAAAATAACATAAAATACATACAAAAAAAATCTTGACAAGCAGGAACCTTCCCCAATGATCGGGATGAGCCGAACATACCCGCGTTCGGTTCGCACCAGAACCGTCGAACAGACCGACCGTTCAAGCGAACATTTAGAACCCCATTGAAGTCTATGGGACTCGAACGTTCGAATTCAAAAATGCTAATTTTAAAGACCAATATGCAAGTTATTGATGGACAACGTCTTTGAGAACCCGGGTCTTGTCCCAGGGAACATGTATCAATGGAAAAAAAAGTTTTAAAAACTGACGTTTTTTCAGGAGCAGCCATTTTAATGATGCTTAAAGTGAAAAAAAAATCCTTTTAAAAATCATTTTAAATATGGTACCTGCTGGGTGTCTATAGTAGTGGCACATGTTTAGAAATGTCCCTGCACAACATGAGATTACTCTCAGAAAAAAGTAATTTAATACTGCTTACTCAGGGCCATCTTAATAGCACCTGGGCAAAGTAATTCTCTGGGGCCTCTACAATGGAGACAGTGCATGTAAACAGAAATCAAGTAGGTAGAAGGTAGGGGATATCTAGGGTGTAGAGGGGTCAGAGTGCTGGGGGATAACTGGGATGTAGAGGGGCAGCCTGGGCTGCCCCAATTTCGGGGCAGCCGGGCTTTAAGGACCAGCTGCTTTGGGGAAAGGGCAGGGGCCCCCCATTCTTACAAGAACCCCAAAAAACTGAAGGCTCAGATCATGCAGAAGGTGAGGAGGACTCTCCGTGCAAAATTCGGGGTGCAGAGGTCCAGTGAGCAGCTGCGGAAGCGATGGTGTGATTTGAAAATCAGAGAGCAGGACCAGATGGGGAGAATTAGAAGAGTTCTCAGAACACGTAAGTAAATTTCATGTGTACTCTGAATATTTGTTTTAATTCTTTTGCGTCATTTGGTTTTCTTTCAGGTTGTGTATATAGACAGTCCAAGAATAGATGTTTCAAGGTTTCTGTTTGTGGGCATAATACTTGGTTGTTTATTTTTTTTTTTAAATGTGTATTTTGTGCGTGTACTCGAGAGAGGAGCCGGACTGCAGGAGTTGGGAGTAGGCAGGCCTCCCCCAGAGGCAATTTGCCACCTTTCTCCATGCCCCGGGTGGCAATGGTGGGTGTGTGAGGGGGGTCCTCCCACACAGCCCTCCCTACCTGCTCCACTTTGAAGCCCAACTGGCAGGGGCGTTGTTAGGTACCAAAAAGACCAGGGGCTTCAGCCCGCAAGCCAAGCTGGCACCGGGGGGGTTGCTGCGGTAGGCGGAGTGGTGCCGGGTGACCTACCTGACACACACACCCAGACCTACGTGTGTGTGTCAGTGTACACACACACTGACATAACCTGCATACACCAACACTGACCACTACACTACACTGACCAAACCACAGTACACTGACCACTACACAACACTGACCACTACACAACACTGACCACTACACTACACTGACCACTACACTTCACTGACCACTACACTACACTGACCACTACACTGACCAGTGACCACTACACTACAATGACCACTACACTACACTAACCACTACACTACACTGACCACTACACTACAATGACCACTACACTACACTAACCAAACCACACTACACTACACTGACCACACTACACTACACTGACCACTACACTACACTAACCAAACCACACTACACTACACTGACCACACTACATTACACTGACCACACTACACTGACCACACCACACTACACTGACCACACTACACTAACCAAACCACACTACACTACACTGACCACACTACACTAACCAAACCACACTACACTACACTGACCACACTACACTACACTAACCACACCACACTACACTAAGCAAACCACACTACACTACACTGGCCACACTACACTGACCACACTACGCTAACCAAACCACACTACACTGACCACACTACACTACACTGACCACACTACACTACACTGACCACATTACACTACACTAACCAAACCACACTACACTAACCAAACCACACTACACTGACCAAACCACACTACACTGACCACACTACACTGACCACACTACACTAACCAAACCACACTAACCAAACCAAACCACACTACACTACACTGACCACACTACACTACACTATACTGACCACACTACACTACACTGACCACACTACACTACACTGACCACACTACACTACACTGACCAAATTACACTACACTGACCAAATTACACTACACTAACCAAACCACACTACACTAACCAAACCACATCACACTGACCAAACCACACTACACTGACCACACTACACTAACCAAACCACACTACACTACACTGACCACACTACACTACACTGACCACACTACACTACACTGACCACACTACACTACACTGACCACATTACACTACACTAACCAAACCACACTACACTGACCAAACCACACTACACTGACCACACTACACTAACCAAACCACACTACACTACACTGACCACACTACACTACACTGACCACACTACACTACACTGACCACACTACACTACACTGACCACATTACACTACACTAACCAAACCACACTACACTGACCAAACCACACTACACTGACCACACTACACTAACCAAACCACACTACACTACACTGACCATACTACACTACACTGACCACACTACACTAACCAAACCACACTACACTAACCAAATCACACAACACTGACCACACCACACTACACTACACTGACCACACTACACTGACCACGCTACACTGCACTAACAGACTACACTACACTGACCAGTCATACACTATCACTGACGTCACCTACCTCAGCTGTGGTGTGCGGCGCCGGCACGCCCAATGTGCCCATCATAGCCATGCAGTCAGGGAGGAGGGAGACTCAGGAGAGGAGAGCCGCCGAGCAGGGATGTGGCGTGGTGTGCCCGTCACACATATTCAGCCAGAGGAGGAGACTCAGCACTGCAGCAGAGCCGTAGAGAGCCGCCGAGCGGCATTGTACTTCCCGCCTTCTGAGCTTGCGGCACCTGATGATGGACGTCACACATCCCACGCAGGCTCGGATTTGACCAGAGGGACGTCCATCATAGGCGCTGCTGCACGTTCCAGAAGGCGGGACCTGCTGTGTCTTCCGGACCGGCACGCTCAGAAATAGAATGGTCCCTCCCTGCTTGGCAAAGATCGCGGCAGCGGCGCTCGGGGCATGCCCGAGACTCGGGACTTTTCGGACACCCATTCAGGGCTCCAGCCCCCCTAGCCAGGGCCTAACGACGCCTCTGCCAACGGGGCAGAGGGACTCCCTATAAGGGAGTGAGTGGATTTAGCCCGCTCAACCAGCCCTGTTAGTCCTTCGCCTCTCTTTTTAGAGACCACGTGGTCAAAGTGCGTTCATGTTAACCCAATTTCGAGTGCGTGTAAGTGTGGTTGTTTTTGTGGGAGGGGGGTGGGCGTACTAAGCGCAAGCTTACCTCGCATAGCACACCCATCGGTAGCCGGGCTGAGACCACCAAACTCAATTTCCATGTAGCTGAGCACGGGATCCGAACCTCTAGCTGCAAAGGTGAATGGCTTGTCAGCGCAGTGCCAATTGCGTCGAGCCACCGCAGCTCCCCAATACTTGGTTGTTCATTGTATTTAAGATCTTCTTATGTGAGACCAATTTTTTATTGAATGTAGATGTGTTATTAACTACATTTAAATAATCCGACTTAAGTCATTATACAGTAAAAGGAGAGTATGCTCAGTGCAGAAGTTGATTACACATATGCACTCAGTAGCACAATGGTTGGCACGGCCGATCCCCCCTTTATTCTCGCTATGCAAGCCGCTTAGGGCCCCGCAAATCTGCGAAGGGCCCCCCAAATAACTAGAGGCCCCGCCTAGTAAGAAGTCATTTTCGCCCCCTCACCCTGCTTCTCAACTTGATGACTGCATGGGAGAAGAGGCAAGAAGTCAGCACCCCTTGCTTCTCAATGTAATGTAAGATGTCATTTCCGACAGCACAACACCCCCTCCCCCCACTTCTCAACTTTCTTTAATGTGACATGTCACTGTTTTTGGCGCCCCCCGCTTCACATTTTTAATGTGCCATGTCATTTAGCTTTGAGCCCCAGGGAGGTCACGATCGGCACTGAGTGTTGCTCACAACAACAACCTAGTTAGCGTGTCACACAGAGGTGATCCAGTGTATACTTGTTGTTTTTCCAGGTAGGAAACTTGTCCAAAGATAGAGAAATGCAGCAGCTTCGGTAATGGATAAAATCCATTGTTAAGCTTAGAAGGATTGTACTACACTTTTTAAAAAGGATGATTGATATTCCACTTTCAGGCCTCTAATCTTTTTGATTCATCTATCCCTTTTTTTACAATCTCATAGGCCGCAATCAAGCTGCAGCAGTGGAGCCGACAACCCCACACAGTGCCAAGCCCCACCCTCGCCGGATGTGCAGGAAGTGCAAAATGCCAGCACATCAGGTCAGTGTCATAATACATGTAGGCCTGCATAACTTTAATACATGTTTTGTCACAAATTTCAGGTGGACGAGCTGTTGGTGGTGGCTTAGACACTTCCAGTGCCCAGGTGCTCATTGGGGAGATAATGTCCTGCAGGGCACGAATAGAGGACATGAACATAGCCCCGGAGAAGATCAAAATGGAGAATGTCAAGGTGGACCAAGACCTGAAGAACATTCTTGATGTTCTGGGGAGGGTTTAAAAAAATACAAAAATAAATAAATAAAAAAAATAAATGTAAAAAAAATAAAAATCTATATATATATATATAAAAAATATAAAAAATAAATAAAAAATGACACATGTTTAATTGTGATCCAATAAATATTTTTGGATACTAAATAATCTCTGGCTTCTTATTATATCAATGCTGCCTAAAAGAACAAATGTAGATTTGTGTTGTTTCAATTGACAATGGTGAGTATTTAGTAAAGGAAAATAAACATGACACTATGAGAACGTAGGAGAAAGCTCGAATGAACTCAAATTAGAAAAGAAGCAAACCAAGAAAATGACTAGAACAGGGGCAGAAAAATTGGGCCTTAGTCACTGGTGGCGGTGTCACAACACTGCAAACCCCTCACAGATACTGTAATTGGAGCTCAGCAAAGAGACACATGCTAAGTATTGCATTAAAAATTGTTATTAGACGCCCCCTGTTGAAACAGGGGCAGAAACATTGGGCCTTAGGCCTTAGGCCTTGGGCCGTTTGTACGAATGTTATTTTCGTACTAAAATGTTCATTTTCGTACCCGCAGGATAATGTGTACATACAAAAAAATTAAAGCACCAAAATACGAAAACTACGAGATTACGAATGAGCCGCATAACGAACAACCGCAAATACGAACGAATGATCCGACGGAAAAAAACGACAAAACGAAAACAGCAAAAGAACGAAAATGACATCTATAACAAAAGATTTACATTCTGTATTTTGTTTGAATCCTTTTTCTGTTTGTTTTCAGTCCTATGTTCATTGTTCATATGACATCTATAACAAAAGATTTGCATTCTGTATTTTGTTTCAATCCTTTTTCTGTTTGTTTTCAGTCCTATGTTCATTGTTCATATGACATCTATAACAAAAGATTTGCATGCTGTATTTTGTTTCAATCCTTTTTCTGTTTGTTTTCAGTCCTATGTTCATTGTTCATATGACATCTATAACAAACGATTTGCATTTTGTATTTTGTTTCAATACTTTTTCTGTTTGTTTTCAGTCCTATGTTCATTGTTCATATGACATCTATAACAAAAGATTTGCATGCTGTATTTTGAATCCAAAATACGAACAGAAAAAAGGAATTTAAAATACAGAATGCAAATCTTTTGTTATAGATGTCATATGAACATACGACTGAAAATAGCAAAAGAAAAGGGTTTCAAGATACAGAATGCAAATCATTGACGAAAATTCACGAAAATTATTGTCTAACAAGTAACGAACATGAATTAAACAGAATAAAGAACCATCCCCCATGTACGAAAATAAAACAGTAACGAAAATACGAAACGATCGGAATACGAAAAAATCGCGCCATACGAAAAACGAACGGGAACAAACAGGAAAACGGGCGTCTTACGAAAAACGAACGAAAACGAAAAAATGGAACGATACGAAACAGAACAAAAAAATTTTTTTTTTTTCTGTGCACATGTCTATTAGGCACACCAAAACACTTCAACCCCTCAGATACTGTAATTGGAGCGCAGAAAAGAGACACATGCATAGTATTGCATTAAAAATTCTTGTTAGATGCCCCTGTTCAACAGGGGCAGAAACATTCGGCCTTAGTCACATCACAACACTGCAACCCCTCAGATACTTCAATTGGAGCGCAGAAAAGAGCCACATGCAAAGTATTGCATTAAAAATTGTTATTAGACGCCCCTGTTAAACAGGGGCAGAAACATTGGGCCTTAGGCACTGGTGGCGGAGCCCATAACCAAAAATGTTCTTAATAGCTATGAGCAAGATCAGTGAGGAGGAAAAGGATATTCAATTAGGAGCATAACAGGACAGTCACTCAGCATCAGTCTTGACTAGGGATGAGCCGAACACCCCCGGGTTCGGTTCGCACCAGAACGTTCGAACAGACCGCGGGTTCGCACGAATATTTCGAACCCCATTGAAGTCTATGGGACCCGAACATTCGAATTCAAAAACGGTCGTTTTAAAGACCAAAATTCAATTAAATGTTGGAAAACGTCGTTCAGAACCCGGGTCTTGCCCCAGGGAACATGAATCAATGGAATTTTTTTTTTTTAAAACTGCCGTTTTTTCCGGAGCAGCCATTTTAATGATGCTTAAAGTGAAAAAAAAAAATTCCTATAAATATCACACCTGCTGGGTGTCTATAGTAGTGGCATGTGTTTAGAAATGTCCCTGCACAACATGAGAGGACTATAAAAAAAAAGTAATTAATGCTACTTGCGCAAGTTCTGTGTGGCAACATTATGTTGAATATTTTAGCGCTGGTGGGGAGCCATTATTGTTTTGGGAAAGAAAATTTTTAGAAAAAAGGGCACCCCTCAAACATACTGTAATTGGAGCGCAACAAGGAGCCACGTGCAAAGTATTGCATCAAAAATTGTTATTAGGCGCCCCTGTTAAACAAGGGCAGACAAATTGTGCCTTGGGCACAACACAACACTGCAACCCCTCCCAATAACTCCAATTGGAGCGCAACAAGGAGCCACGTGCAAAGTATTACATCAAAAATTGTTATTAGGCGCCCCTGTTAAGCAGGGGCAGAAAAATTGGGCCTTGGGCACAACACAACACTGCAACCCCTCACAATAACTCCAATTGGAGCGCAACAAGGAGCCACGTGCAAAGTATCGCATCAAAAATTGTTATTAGGCGCCCCTGTTAAAACAGGGGCAGAAAAATTGGGCCTTGGGCACAACAAAACACTGCAACCCCTCACAATAACCCCAATTGGAGCGCAACAAGGAGCCACGTGCAAAGTATTGCATCAAAAATTGTTATTAGGCGCCCCTGTTAAACAGGGGCAGAAAAATTGGGCCTTGGGCACAACACACCACTGCAACCCCTCACAATAACTCCAATTGGAGCGCAACAAGGAGCCACGTGCAAAGTATTGCATCAAAAATTGTTATTAGGCGCCCCTGTTAAACAAGGGCAGAAAAATTGTGCCTTGGGCACAACACAACACTGCAACCCCTCACAATAACTCCAATTGGAGCGCAACAAGGAGCCACGTGCAAAGTATTACATCAAAAATTGTTATTAGGCGCCCCTGTTAAGCAGGGGCAGAAAAATTGGGCCTTGGGCACAACACAACACTGCAACCCCTCACAATAACTCCAATTGGAGCGCAACAAGGAGCCACGTGCAAAGTATTGCATCAAAAATTGTTATTAGGCGCCCCTGTTAAAACAGGGGCAGAAAAATTGGGCCTTGGGCACAACAAAACACTGCAACCCCTCACAATAACCCCAATTGGAGCGCAACAAGGAGCCACGTGCAAAGTATTGCATCAAAAATTGTTATTAGGCGCCCCTGTTAAACAAGGGCAGAAAAATTGTGCCTTGGGCACAACACAACACTGCAACCCCTCCCAATAACTCCAATTGGAGCGCAACAAGGAGCCACGTGCAAAGTATTACATCAAAAATTTTTATTAGGCGCCCCTGTTAAGCAGGGGCAGAAAAATTGGGCCTTGGGCACAACACAACACTGCAACCCCTCACAATAACTCCAATTGGAGCGCAACAAGGAGCCACGTGCAAAGTATTGCATCAAAAATTGTTATTAGGCGCCCCTGTTAAAACAGGGGCAGAAAAATTGGGCCTTGGGCACAACAAAACACTGCAACCCCTCACAATAACCCCAATTGGAGCGCAACAAGGAGCCACGTGCAAAGTATTGCATCAAAAATTGTTATTAGGTGCCCCTGTTAAACAGGGGCAGAAAAATTGGGCCTTGGGCACAACACACCACTGCAACCCCTCACAATAACTCCAATTGGAGCGCAACAAGGAGCCACGTGCAAAGTATTGCATCAAAAATTGTTATTAGGCGCCCCTGTTAAACAGGGGCTGAAAAATTGTGCCTTAGGCACTGGTGGCGGAGCCCAGAAACACAACATTTCTTACTAGCTATTAGCAAGAAAAGTGAGGAGGAGAAGGATATTCCATCAGCAGCATAAGAGGACAGTCACTCAGCATCAGCAGTCTAAAAGGGATCCAACATTTCAACAAAAAGATATTATTCATTAATATCAGCATCAGGTGCTTGGTAGCTGGTGTTGATCCAAGCCTGATTCATTTTGATGAAGGTCAGTCGATCAACAGAGCTGGTGGAGAGGCGCACCCTGTGATCAGTCACAAAGCCTCCAGCAGCACTGAATGTCCGTTCTGAAAGAACACTGGATGCAGGGCAAGCCAGTAGCTCAATTGCGTACTGGGCAAGCTCTGGCCAGTGATCCATTCTCAAGACCCAGTAAGCCAGAGGATTTTCGGTGGGGAAGGTGTCCAAGTCGGATCTTGCCCCTAGGTATTCCCGGACCATGTAAACCAGATGCTGGCGATGGTTGCTGGAACCGGTCAGACCTTGGGGCTGCGGACTAAAAAACTGCCTGAATGCATCGGTCAGACGACCACCTTCTCCACCGCCCCTTCTGTGACTCACCGAAGCCTCAGCAAGACGTTTTCCAGAGCCAGGTTTTGGTAATCCCCCCGGTTCTGGGAACGCATTGCACAGACCCTTTTGCAAGGCCTCCCGCAAAAGTTTCATTTTCTGCTCCCTCTGCGATGGCAACATAAGGTCCGCAACCTTACTCTTGTAACGTGGATCAAGGAGAGTCGCCAGCCAGTAATGATCCCTCTCCTTAATAGCACGTACACGAGGATCCTTACGCAGGCTTTGCAGGATCAGGGAGGCCATGCAGCGTAGATTTGCAGAGGAATTCGGGGCACAGTCCTCTGGGTCACTGAGGACGACAGGATCCACAGGCACCTCATCCCAGCCACGTAAAACTCCACATGCTCCTTGGGACTGTAAATGATCCCTTGAAGACTGCTGCTGCTGAGTGCTAGGCTCCACCTCTATGCTGCTGATACAATCCTCCTCCTCCTCCTCCTCTTCCTGTGTGCTAGGTGGACAAGCAGGACCACTGTTTGGGTAAAGGGGGCCTTGAGAGGTAAGGAAGTCCTCCTCTTCCTCCCTCTGTTCTGCCTCAAGGGCCCTGTCCATTATTCAACATAGCGTGTGCTCCAACATGTGAATAAGAGGGACAGTCTCACTGATGCATGCACTGTCACTGCTCACTATCCTCGTGGCCTCCTCAAATGGTGACAGGACAGTGCATGCATCCCTGATCAAGGCCCACTGGCGTGGGGAAAAAAAACCTAGCTCCCCTGACCCAGTTCTGCTGCCATATTGGCACAGGTACTCATTGATGGCGCGTTGCTGCGTGTGCAGCCGCTGCAGCATGGCCAACGTTGAGTTCCATCTGGTGGGCATGTCACAAATTAGGCGGTTCTTGGGCAGGTTGTATTCCCTTTGGAGGTCAGTCAGCCGATTAGTGGCATTATATGACCTTCGAAAATGCACACAGACTTTCCTGGCCTGCTTCAGGACATCCTGCAAGCCCGGGTACCTGCCCAAGAACCGCTGCACCACCAAATTGAGGACATGCGCAAAACAGGGCACGTGGGTGAGTTTTCCCTGTCGCAGGGCAGAGAGGAGGTTGGTGCCATTATCGCTGACCACCATTCCAGGCTTCAGCAGGCGTCAACCACCTTTCAGCCTGACCCTGCAGAGCTGACAAAACCTCTTCCCCAGTGTGGCTCCTGTCTCCCAAGCACACCAGCTCCAGCACCGCATGGCATCTCTTGGCCTGCATTCCTGCGTATCCCCTCATACGCCTACGGAGCATGGCTGGTTCGGAGAAAACATCCCCACAGGAAGAGGCCACAGAGGAAGAAGAAGAGGAGGGGGTGGAGGAAAGAGGTGTGTCACAAGCAGTAGTATTGTTTTGGAGGCGTGGTGGCGGAACAACCTCCAAAACTACTGGACCTTGCCCTGCGTCCTTCCCAGCTGCCAGCAGAGTCACCCAATGCGCCGTAAAAGACAGGTAACGTCCCTGTCCATGCCTGCTGGACCATGAGTCAGCGGTAATATGCACCTTACCACTGACCGCCCTGTCCAGCGAGGCATGGACATTGCCTTCCACATGCCGGTAGAGAGCCGGAATAGTCTTCCGTGAGAAACAGTGGCGTTTTGGTACTTGCCACTAAGGTACTGCACATTGCACAAACTCACGGAAGGGGGCAGAATCTACCAACTGAAAAGGTAGCAGTTGAAGTGCTAGCAATTTCGCTAAGCTAGCATTCAACTGCTGGGCATGTGGATGGCTGGGATTGTACTTCTTTCGGCGCTGCAGCAGCTGGGGCAGGGAAATTTGCCTGGTACTATCAGTAGATTGACCGCTACTACTAGCTTGTGACACACCTATTTCTACACCTTCACTGCAGGCTTCAGAGAGGACTGGGGGTCTACTGGGGTTGGAGGTCCCAGAAGGGCAAGGGGGGGTACGCTTTTGTCTTTGGTGTGGGTCTTTTTGGTGTGCTTGCCAACGAGCTGCATGGCAGGTCGACATATGTCTGGACAAGCATGTGGTACCCAGGCGGTTGATGTTTTGGCCACGCGAGATACGCTTGCGACATAAGTTGCAAATAGCAAAGGTACGATCTTGTGGACATGTTTCAAAAAAGGCCCACACCAAAGAACTTTTGCTGTACCGGTCAGACACAGCAGCACCATGCACAAGCGCCGTAGATGTGCGCTGTAATGCAGTGGACGTGACCTTAAGCTGACCCCTGGAGGGCATCCTGCCTCTTTGGAGATGTGCCTGTGCCTCGTCCTCCTCCTCCTCCTCTCTCCTATCAGGCACCCAGGTAGAGTCAGTGACCTCATCATCCCCTCCCTCCTCATCACTGTCAACAACCTGGCAGTATGCTCCAGCTGGGGGAACATCATCACTGCCAGATTGCTGTCCCTCTCGGCCACCCCCTGTCCCTGGGCTCACATCAATGCCTTCCTCTATCTGTGTTCCGTCATCGGAGTCTTTAAAACGCTGCGCATCTTCCTGCAGCATGTACCCAACACTGTGTTGAAACAGTTCGGGGGACTCCTCAGGAGGATATGGTGGTACTAGGGAAGTATTGTGTGAAGCCATTGTGCAGAGGGAAGAGGACGCCTTGGCAGCTGCTTTGCCAGATAAACTTTGATCAGTCTGTGTGAGAGAGGATGAGGAGGATGAGGAGGGCTTGGTCATCCACTCTACTAATTTCTCTGCATGTTGAGGCTCAACACGGCCAGCTCCTGAAAAGAAGGACGAGCGGCCACGGCCACGTGCTGAAGAGAATGCACCACATCCACCACCAGCGTTACCTCTACATGCAGAGCCTGCTTGCCCTCGTGACCCTCTGCCTCTCTTTGTTGTCCTTCCAGACATATTTATGCGTTCAGGTGCTATGTAACAGCAGAAGCGCAGTGACACCAACTGCGTTCAGGTGGTATGTAACAGCACAAGCGGAGTCACACCAACTGCGTTCAGGTGGTATGTAACAGCACACATGCGGTGACACCAAATGCGCTCAGGTGGTATGTAACAGCACACGTGCGGTGACACCAAATGCGCTCAGGTGGTATGTAACAGCACACGTACAGTGACACTAACTGCGCTCAGGTGGTATATAACAGCACAGGTGCGGTGACACCAAATGCGCTCAGGTGGTATGTAACAGCACACGTACAGTGACACTAACTGCGCTCAGGTGGTATATAACAGCACAGGTGCGGTGACACCAAATGCGCTCAGGTGGTATGTAACAGCACACGTACAGTGACACTAACTGCGCTCAGGTGGTATGTAAAAGCACACGTGCGGTGACACCAAATGCGCTCAGGTGGTATGTAACAGCACACGTACAGTGACACTAACTGCGCTCAGGTGGTATATAATAGCACACAAGCGGTGACACCAAATGCGCTCAGGTGGTATGTAACAGCACACGTGCGGTGACACCAAATGCGCTCAGGTGGTATGTAACAGCACATGTACAGTGACACTAACTGCGCTCAGGTGGTATGTAACAGCACACGTACGGTGACACTAACTGCGCTCAGGTGGTATGTAACAGCACATGTACGGTGACACTAACTGCGCTCAGGTGGTATGTAACAGCACACGTGCGGTGACACCAAATGCGCTCAGGTGGTATGTAACAGCACACATACGGTGACACTAACTGCGCTCAGGTGGTATGTAACAGCACACGTGCGGTGACACCAAATGCACTCAGGTGGTATGTAACAACACACGTACAGTGACACTAACTGCGCTCAGGTGGTATATAACAGCACAGGTGCGGTGACACCAAATGCGCTCAGGTGATATGTAACAGCACACATGCGGTGACACCAAATGCGCTCAGGTGGTATGTAACAGCACACGTACAGTGACACTAACTGCACTCAGGAGGTATATAACAGCACAGGTGCGGTGACACCAAATGCGCTCAGGTGGTATGTAACAGCACATGTACGGTGACACTAACTGCGCTCAGGTGGTATGTAAAAACACACGTGCGGTGACACCAAATGCGCTCAGGTGGTATGTAACAGCACACATACAGTGACACTAACTGCCCTCAGGTGGTATATAACAGCACATGAGCGGTGACACCAAATGCGCTCAGGTGGTATGTAACAGCACACGTACGATGACACTAACTGCGCTCAGGTGGTATGTAACAGCACACGTACAGTGACACTAACTGCGCTCAGGTGGTATTAAACAGCACAGGTGCGGTGACACCAAATGCGCTCAGGTGGTATGTAACAGCACATGTACGGTGACACTAACTGCGCTCAGGTGGTATGTAAAAACACACATGCGGTGACACCAAATGCGCTCAGGTGGTATGTAACAGCACACGTACAGTGACACTAACTGCCCTCAGGTGGTATATAACAGCACACGAGCGGTGACACCAAATGCGCTCAGGTGGTATGTAACAGCACACGTGCGGTGACACCAAATGCGCTCAGGTGGTATGTAACAGCACACGTACAGTGACACTAACTGCGCTCAGGTGGTATGTAACAGCACACGTACGGTGACACTAACTGCGCTCAGGTGGTATGTAACAGCACACGTACGGTGACACTAACTGCGCTCAGGTGGTATGTAACAGCACATGTGCGGTGACACCAAATGCGCTCAGGTGGTATGTAACAGCACACGTGCGGTGACACCAAATGCGCTCAGGTGGTATGTAACAGCAAACGTGCGGTGACACCAAATGCGCTCAGGTGGTATGTAACAGCACACGTACAGTGACACTAACTGCGCTCAGGTGGTAAATAACAGCACACGTGCAGTGACACCAAATGCGCTCAGATGGTATGTAACAGCACACGTGCGGTGACACCAAATGCGCTCAGGTGGTATGTAACAGCACACGTGCGGTGACACCAAATGCGCTCAGGTGGTATGTAACAGCACACGTGCGGTGACACCAAATGCGCTCAGGTGGTATGTAACAGCACACGTGCGGTGACACCAAATGCGCTCAGGTGGTATGTAACAGCACACGTGCGGTGACACCAAATGCGCTCAAGTGGTATGTAACAGCACACGTGCGGTGACACCAAATGCGCTCAGGTGGTATGTAACAGCACACGTGCGGTGACACCAAATGCGCTCAGGTGGTATGTAACAGCACACGTGCGGTGACACCAAATGCGCTAAGGTGGTATTAAACAGCACACGCACAGTCAGAGCGACTGCGTTTCTGTGCAATTCAATAGCCCACTTGCATTAACAGCAACTGCCTTTCTGTTCAAATAAATAGCACACTTGCAGTAACAGGTAATGCGTCTATGTGCAATTAACTAGCACACGTTGACTAACACGTTAGAGCATCAAGCACAATCTCCTGCCTGACAGATACTAATAGCAGATCTAGCTAAGCTATACAGTTAATTAATATTTTGACAACTCCTAGGGATGTCAATATATTCTCTACAAACTGTAAATTTAACTATACTAACTAGTAGCCTCCCTGATCTATCTATCTATCTATCTATCTATCTATCTATCTATCTATCTATCTATCTATCTATCTATCTATCTATCTATCTATCTATCTATCTATCTATCTATCTATCTATCTATCTATCTATCTATCTATCTATCTCACTTTTGGACCGGCGTAGTGCAACTCCTTTAAGTTAGACCGGCTTAATTTTGAGGCGCAAGTGCTGTATCCTCGTAGTATTTTCGTCCAAATTTGCACCGGTACAATGTAAATTCCGAGGCCTCGTACACACGATCGGACATATCCGATGAAAACGGTCCGCGGACCATTTCCATCGGATATGTCCGATCTGGAGTTTGATCCGATGGCGTGTACACACCATCGGATCAAATTCCCCGCCAGCGGATGGCGCGGTGACGTGTCGGTGACGCGGCGGTGACGTTGACGCCGCCACGTCACCGCCACGTCACCGCACCAGGAAGTAAAACACTTCCGCGCATGCGCCGAATCCATTTGGCGGCGGCGCGGCGGCGGTTCGGGACGACATGTCTGCTGGTAAGTGTACTAACCAGCAGACATGTCGGGCGGACAGATTCCCACCGGATAGATTTCAAAGCATGCTTTGAAATCTGTCGGGTGGACAAATCTGTCCGCTAGCCCATACACACGATCGGAGATGTCTGCTGAAACGGTCCATCGGACCGTTTTCAGCGGACATATCCCCTCGTGTGTACGAGGCCCGAGGCGTAAGGCGGTGTAATTCAAAGTGGGAAGGACGTGGGCGTGTTCCATTGAAATGAGCCGTGACCCCATGCAAATGAAGGACCCGGCCAGACTGGGCATGTGCACATGAAGCAGACTATGGTCAGCACCTCTCTGAGCATGCTCAGAACTCGGCACAGCGCAATCAGTTAGATAGGAACTAGGCCAGTCAGACTTAGTGAGCTATGCACAGTGCTTAAATAGACCGAGAGAAATGCCCTTCCATTGCAAAAGTACATCCATTTTTTTTTCCTTCCTACAGCAAGGTGCCTTTGTTCTGTTGTTTGTTAGTGTTGGTTGGCCCTGTGTCTCTATCTATCTATCTATCTATCTATCTATCTATCTATCTATCTATCTATCTATCTATCTATCTATCTATCTATCTATCTATCTATCTATCTATCTATCTATCTATCTATCTATCTATCTATCTATCTCTCTCTCTGTCTGTCTGACTGCAAAGCAAGCCGTAACACACTACACGAGGCCGCCCGGGAGGCGGCCTTTTATAGTGTGGGGCGTGTGCTAAAGCCCTGAGCCCTAATTCGCCAAAGCACCCAGGCTTTGGCCAATTAGGTCTCTTCGTTTTTTGGGCGCTGTGATTGGCCAAGCATGCGGGGTCATGGTGCATGCTTGGCCAATCATCAGCGCGCAACGCCACAGTAAATTATGGGTCATTCTAATTTGGCGCGAACGACCCGATTTGTTCGTTTTCGACGAACGATCGAACGGCCGATGTTCGATGCGAACATGTGTTTGCATCGAACGCGAAGCTCATCCCTAGTGACGAGCCCCTTTCTGGCTCATAAAGGAAGATGTTTGTTTCTGTATTTTTTCATAGGAAGAGATGGTATACTTCTAGATGACTTCATTACTCAATGTTGTTCTTATTTCAAAGTTTGGTGCCTCTCTACGAGCTGAAGGTTATCTTGTTTTCATTGTAATGTACTAATTTACAATAAACTCTCTTTTGAAATAAAAAAAAAAAAAAAAGACAGACCACGGATTTCCTGTACCGCTTTACCGAGATCTCCGTATCCTGAAATATGTAAAAGGGCCACTCATCTGGTAATTCCTCCTTACTATATTTTTGCACTATTCCCCGAACCTTTGTCCAAAAACTTAAAATCTTAGGACAGGCCCACAGGTTGTGCAATAGGGTTCCTTCTTTCTTCCCGCACCTCCAACATCTATCAGAGATATCTGGGTAACACCTCTTTAATACTACCGGGGTACGATACCACTGAGATAGTATCTTATAGTTCAGCTCCTGTGTCTTCACACACACTGATGATTCAAAAATATTCAGGAGTATTTTATTATTTTGCTCTTCTGTAAAGGGTCTTCCCAGCTCCGCCTCCCACTTATTAAAAAAGGGTATTTGAGAGTCCTCTGCAGAAGTGTTCAATAACTCACTAATTCTTGAGAGGGCGTGCTGAAGCATCCCACTCGCACTACAGTACCTTTCAAACCTTGTCAATCTGCGCTCGTATCTGGCTGGGGGCTTCAAGGTGTCTAAAAAATGCTGCAGCTGTAGTGCCCTTCAAAAATCCAATCGATAGGGCAAACCACTCTCCTGCATAGTAGGAAATTAGTTGCTTATGACAGATCCTGTTCTATTAAGCCGCTAAATGGACCCTTCAACAGACCTGGTTCGAACTGCGGGTTCCCCAGAATTGGAAAGAGCGGTGAATCCACTGTAGACAGTTTTCCCTTCACAAAAAACCTGTGGGCCACTTGCACAGTAGGGCCTATCAGTGGGTGATTTTTAATGTTTGTTGGCAACTCCCTGTAACACCATGCTGCCCAGTGGAGCATACTGCCTCATTGGGCTTGCTCTTAACCCGGCCATAATTTCTCCCCGGAGTGTCTGCTCCAATCTATCAGCCGGATCAATATAGCCGCCTGAAGTATCTATAGATATCTGGGGCGGACACTCCTCCATCTCGTTTCGCTAAAGATAATACAGTGGTTGACCGCGATATTGTGTCAATCTCGCTCACTTTCTCGGCGAGATTGAGCACTTGCGAGCCCCATCGCGGGAGCCAGCGCCGAGCCGGAGAAGACCCCGGAGAGTGGGAGAAGACCCCGGAGAGTGGGAGAAGACCCCCCCGCCGCCGAAGATGTCGAAGGAAGCCCGCCGGGTGGTGGGCGCTTTTATCAAAGCGACCCCCCCGGCGGCGGAAGAGAACCAGACGGCGGCGAAGAACAGCGGCACCCACCCCCCCGCAGAAGCCCGCCGGAGGGGGGCGCTTTTATAAAAGCGATCATACACCCCCCCCCGGCGGCCAACTAATAAAATATTTCAATACCCTGTGTGGTTTATTTGTGTTTACACTTTTCTTGCAGGTGAATGGGTAGGGGTACAATGTACCCCATACTCATTCACTTAGGGTGGGGGGCCGGTATCTGGGGGCCCCCTTATTAAAGGGGGCTTCCAGATTCCGATAAGCCTCCCGCCCGCATACCCCGACAACCAACGGCCAGGGTTGTCGGGAAGGGGCCCTGTCCTCATCAACATGGGGACAGGGTGCTCTGGGGTGGGGGGCCGCAGTGTGCCCCCTGCCCCAGAGCACCTGACCCCCCCATGTTGAGGGCATGCTGCCCGGTACGGCTCAGGAGGGGGGGGGGCGCTCGCTCGCCCCCACTCCCCTCCTGACCGGCCGGCCGGCGTGCTTTGGATACGGGTCTGGTAGGGGGGTCTCCTTACAACCCATAGCAGACCTAAGGGCCCGTTATGCTCCTGAGGGGGGAACCCATGCCGGATTTTTATTTAAAATCCGGCGGGGACTTCCTTCTCAGGATTCATAACAAACTCCGCCCACGTGTAGAATTGGCGGGAATCCGTGTCGGATCCCCGTCGCTTCTATGACGCACTCGCTGGAATGTGCTTTTACTATTCCAGCGAGTGTGAGATGTCGGCAGCCTGTCGCCGAGAATCAGCGCGATGCTGTCGTGCTAAAAACACATTCTCGGCGGCAGGCACTGTATACGACCCTTGATTCTTGGACGTTTGTTGGCCCATATGAACCTATTAAAAAGGGTTTGTGTCTGCTTAAAGAAAGATTTTGGTATTGCGATGGGGAGTGTCTGGAAGAGATACAGAAATTTTGGTAGTATATTCATTTTAATGATGTTGAATCTCCCAAACCACGAATGGAACCCCTTCTGCCACCCATCCAGGAGGACCCGTACTTTCGTCAGTAATTGCGTTATGTTTAAAAACTTGTGTCGGGTCCACCGGGATGGAGGTACCCAGATATGTAAGAGATGTATCAGACCATTTAAATTTATGATTAGCTTTTAGAAACATCAAGTCTTCCTCCAAGAGCGCCACTCCCACTGCCTCTGAACTTTGTTTTTACAGCACGTCATTGTGTTCTACGTCAGATCCGATCAGATTTTGGACTGATGGTGTACGCACATCAGACCATCAGCGGTGAACCGATAAAAACGGTCCATCGGACCATTCTCATCAGTTTGAACCGATCGTGTGTACGCGGCCTTAGTCCTTTTCACTGCTGATTTTCCTTTAGTCCAGTATATAATTTTTTGATAGTTTTGCGGGCCGCATCATATTCTCTCTCAAATACCACAAACGCAGTATATCTTTAGCAGTGACTGTTTTATATTCCTTTGTTGTATCAACTAACAGTCTCTCTACAGTAGCAGTTTTTAAATCAGTTCAAAAAATACTGCAACTCTAACGGTTCAAAAATTAAAAAAAATGCAAAAAAGCCATCAGTAAAAAAGAAATAAATTCAAGGCCGATGTACTGGGGGAGATACTCATCACTCTCTTCCTTTTTCTATCTCCCCTTACCTGGCTCCCATGTCTTCCACTTCAGAGTGTAATACGGATTGCTGTTGAATATCTTTGAATCCAATTTTTGTTACACGTTATCCGGATCAGTATCAAAGCAAAAAAAAAAAAAAAAAAGGGCAGGTTCTCAACCTCCAAAAAAGTAATCTTAGATAAGTTTGGTTCATACCATTCCCTTTAGCAACGCTCCTACGTAACTTATCAATCAAATTTTAACAGTGCCAAAAAAACAAAAGGAAAAAGGCTCTCACTTGCAGCATGTGAAAAAAAATTAAAGGGCACACTGGCAACAATTAAAGGGCACAGTGGCATCAATTGGCACATTGGCGACAATTGATGGCACAGTGGCTGTGTTTGATGGCATGGCACAGAGGTGACAATTGATGGCACAGTGGCTCTGTTTGATGGCATGGCACAGTGGCTGCGTTTGATGGCATGGCACAGTGGTGACAATTGATGGCACAGTGGCTGTGTTTGATGGCATGGCACAGTGGTGACAATTGATGGCACAGTGGCTGCATTTGATGGCATGGCACAGTGGTGACAATTGATGGCACAGTGGCTGTGTTTGATTGCATGGCACAATGGTGACAATTGATGGCACAGTGGCTGTGTTTGATGGCATGGCACAGTGGTGACAATTGATGGCACAGTGGCTGTGTTTGATGGCATGGCACAGTGGCTGCATTTGATGGCATGGCACAGTGGTGACAATTGATGGCACAGTGGCTGTGTTTGATGGCATGGCACAATGGCTGCGTTTGATGGCATGGCACAGTGGTGACAATTGATGGCAAAGTAGCTGCGTTTGATGGCATGGCACAGTGGTGACAATTGATGGCACAGTGGCTGCGTTTGATGGGCACAGTGAGGCTGCAATTGTTTTTTATTTTTTTCATTTGTTCCCCCCCAAAAAATGTGAGCACCAGCCGCCACTGTAGATAGATTGCTAGATAGATTAGTATCTATCTAGCTATCTATCTACAGTGGCGGCTGGTGGGAGGTGCAAACGAAAAAAAAAAAGAGAAAAAAGAGAGAGAGAAAGAAAGGTGAAGAGAGAGAGAGAGAGAGAGAGAGAAGGCAATGAAGGGCACCCCATACATCAGTGTACAGTACTCACAGTACTCACTCAGAGGCAGGAGGGACTGACTGGATGGATGGATATCAGACTCCATTTTTCCTTTCTGTTTGCTGGGCTTGAATATTCCCGCCCACATCCCTTAGGCAGCAGAACAGTGTCTGTCGGGAGAGTGGGCGGGGCAGGCACGGGAGGAGAAGAAGAGAGGAGGGGGAGGAGTAGAAGCAGCTCCTCTCCTCTAACTGGCCGTGGGGGCAGCAAGGGGAGGGGAGAAGTGTCAGAGCTGCCTTTGATACCCCAGCTGATCTCTCTCTATCTGGCGCTGTGTTAGTGGTGTACACCCCTGGGGAGACGTGACATATGGCCCGCTGGCCGCCTGGTTTGCCCTATGGCCAGTCCGGGCCTGGGCCTCATACACACGACCGTTTTCCTCGACAGAATCCATCAAGAAACTTGGTGGCAGAGCTTTTTTGCAGAGGAAAACGACTGTGTATGCTTTTCATCGAGAAAACTGACGTGGAACTCGATGAGAAAAAAAGTGAACAAGTTCTCTTTTTCCTCGTCGGAAGTCTCAATTTCCTCGTCATGTTCCTTGTCGGGCTGGTTTTCGACGAGAAACACATTCGTGTGTATGCTTAGAAACCCGCGCATGCTCAGAATATGAGACAGGAGCCCACCATCGGTAAAAGTAGAGTTTGTAATGGAAATAGCACATTTGTCACGCTGTAACAGACTGAAAAGTGCAAACCGTCTCTTACCAAACTTTTACTTAACACGTAGTATAAGAGATTAGCAAAAGCAGCCCCAAGGGTTGTGCCAGTGGAATCGAACTTCCCCTGCCGTCGTATGTGTTGTACATCACCGCGTTTGAGAACAAGAAGATTTGGTCTTGGCTGTGTGTATGCAAAGAAAGCTTGTCAAGTTTCTTGACAAGCCTAACAAGGAACTCGTAGAGGAAAACAGTGTGTCTTTTACGACGAGTTCCTTGGTCATGTGTACGAGGCCTTAGCCTGGATCAACCAATCAAAATGACAATGATCATATATCTAGAAATAGTTCAGTGAAAGATTCCAACTTCATCCACAAGGGGTGCAGTTCTAATGGTCAAACATATAAATCAACAAAACGAGAGAAGATAGTTCTCCCCCAAGAAGATCATAATTAGAACACTGTGGAAAAAACACTGAATTTTATTAAATAGAAAAAAAATGCAACAGGAAACGTATAGAAAAATGGCAGATAAACAGAGTGGTATCACAATGAATTGTTGAACGTTGATTAGGTGGTCTGTTTAGCTCAAATAGGGTACATTAGATCATAAGTAAATAAATGGGACAAAAATAATAAATAAAAAGAAGCAATAATAAATAATAATAGAAAATAATGAATATTTAATAAATCATAAAAAATGAAAAAAAAAAAAATCATATATATGAATGGTGATAAAATAGCTACACAGGTATAGACGGTTACATGTGCATATGCACATAAAGGTATGCCTAGAAGCACATATATTCATATACCTAAATAGTAAATCGCCAGCAGCAGACCAAGTTTCACTATTAGGGCCTAACCAAGGAACCTTGCGGCAGAACTGGCATCATCCAGTATAGTATTATTTCTCCAGAAACGACTGTAAACTACACTCTGTATTTAAAGAGGAGTTCCACCCAAATTTGGAACTTCCTCTTATCCCACTCCTTACCCCCATACATGCCACATTTGGCATGTAATTTTTTTGGGGGGGGAGTGGGGGCTTCAGTAGGAGTGGGACTTCCTGTCCCACTTCCTGCTTCCGCCGAGGGGCTGGTTAGGCGATTAAGCTTAATCGCCTACACCAGCCCCTCCCTGTAGGCGATCACATGGGACACTGACAGGTCCCATGCGATCGCCTCTCCAATCAGAGGCGAGCCCCCTTTAAGCCTAGAGGCTTTCTGGAGAAGGATGGTGTCAAAGTCACCTCTTCTGGGGGGCAAATTAACCCCTTACTTACCTGGCCATAGGGGAATGATGTTATGGTCATCCCCTCGCCGATGAGACTGGACGTTGCACAACGTCCTGTCTTCACGGCGTTCTAGGGCACGGGCGCGTGCGCGCACCCGCGGCACCACTCGCGATCCCGCGCGCGTGCCCGACGGCTGCGATTGCCGCCGGGCACCCGCGATTTCCGGCAATCACGTCAGGAGTGTGGATCTGTGTGTGTAAACACACAGATCCACCTCCTGTTAGCGGTGAGGAGATCGATGTGTGTTCCCAGTTCAGAGGAACATACATCGATCTCCTCCCCCTGTGAGTGCCCCTCCCCCTACAGTTAGAACATACTTTAGGACACATTTTAACCCCTTCAGCGCCCCCTAGTGTTAACCCCTTCCCTGCCAGTCACATTTACACAGTAATCAGTGCAGTTTTATAGCACTAATCGCTGTGTAAATGTGAATGGTCCCAAAAACGTGTCAAAAGTGTCCGATATGTCCGCCGCAACGCCACGGTCACAAAAAAAAACGCAGATCGCTGCCATTACTAGTAAAAAAAATAAAATAAAAATGCCATACATCTATCACCTATTTTGTAGACGATCTGGCCCAGATTCACAGAGCGATTACGCCTGCGCAACAAGAGATGCGCGTGCGTAAGTCTAAATGTGCGCGTGCGTTTCGATGCACGGCATCCCCAAAACGAGATACGCAAGAAATCTACTTTTTTTGGTCCGGCGTAATTTCGTTAGACAGGCGCGTCCGTCCGCGCAAAACTGCGCTAGATAGACCATTGATTTGCTAGTCAAATATGCTAATGAGGGACTTAAGGGGATCCACAAAAGAACATTGGGGCAGCGCAGGCTACGCAGTGTGCGCAACAGCAAAATGTCCTGTCTAAAATTAGACCATATAAAAGCTGGTCTAAAAAGAGAAAAAAAGTCTACTTGTTAGATAAAGCAACACTGTTAGTGAGGAGCTCAGCAGTCACACGTGTTGCACAACAATCTGTATGCCAACATGCCAGGGGCATCGTCACACATAGCTATACTACTGACTTTAGATGAACAAAGAAGGATGAGGGCACGGAGAATAGCACGGAGGATGGCACGGGAGAGGATATACCGCACCCGCATAGACCTGTTTGGCATGAGTGATTCTGAGGTGTATCGCATCTTCAGATTCACCCCTCATGTCATCCTGGAATTAACCACAACCCTGCAGGAGGACATCACCAGCCGAACACAACGCTCACATGCAGTGCAGCCACTGGTCAAGGTCCTGGCAACACTCCATGTCCTTGCCAGTGGCTCTTTTCAGCGTACAAGTGGAGTGGTGGCTGGGATGGCACAATCCTCCATGAGCAGATGTGTGCACCAGGTTGTCCCTGCAATCCTCAGACGCATGGCCAACCAAATCATCAAACCCACCACTGAGGACCTGCGGCTGAAGGCAATGACAGATTTCTACAGAATTGCCAGATTCCCACGCACCATCGGGGCCATTGATTGCACACATGTGGCACTCCAGCCCCCCCAGCAGACAGAGCACATGTACCGCAATCGGAAGCATTGGCACACCATCAACGTACAGGTGATAGTCGATGCCCAAGGCCTCATATGGCACGTCCGTGCCAAACACCCAGGGTCCAGCCATGACAGCTACATATACAATCAATGCCACATCCGAATGGAATTCGATCAGAACGTGTATGGGGACACCTGGCTGGTTGGTGAGTGACATGGGTGGCAGGCATGACTATCCCCTCCCATGATGCACACATCACAAGGGGCACATGCATGACTAACATCCTCCTGTCTTTTCTCTTACAGGTGACTCTGCATATGCACTGGGACCCCATCTCATGACTCCTATCCGGAACCCCCAAACCCCAGGAGAGGAAAGATACAATCAAGCACATGCCCAAACATGAGCAGTGGTGGAGCGCACCTTTGGCCTCCTGAAGTCACGTTTCCGATGCCTGGATAAGTCTGGGGGGACCCTCTTGTATTCCCCAAACTTTGTGTGCCAGATCATCGGTGCATGTTGCATGCTGCACAACTTTGCAGTAAGAAAGGGCCTGCAGATTGACCTACGTGATGACCTGACCCCTGAACCAGACAATCCCCCCCTAACCGAGGCTACCCCGTCTTCTGAGGGAAGAGCAGCCAGGAGACAACTCACATTGGGCATCTTTGCACGTTAAACACACACATTAATCATGGCACAATGAGAATGCATGCATGCACACCACTGTGGTCCCTAGCACACACACCCCACATCCACATCAAATTGGATTGGCACCAGTCCACCATGCAGGACTTGTGAGCAGCAACGCCATGCCAAGGCTCCAATTATGTCACTGTACATTCATACACCATTCACACGGACCTGGGGATCACTTCTCCCTGGTCCTGGGGAACCCTTCTCCACCAAAATTGAGGGTGACACCCCTTTTCCGGCAGGAATGTCACCCCCACATTCAAACAGCATTCACAACCCAAAAAATAAAAAAAAATTACCAGCAAAATCAAAAATTTTCCAGCAAAAAATAAAAAATTAATAAAAAAAGGGGAAAAAAAATTATTGCCCTTTACGTGAGCCACGCCTGGGGCGCCCCCGGCCACGGCCCCGGCTCCTCAGGGGAGACTCATGGGGGAGGGGTAAAACCGGGGAAGGAGGAGCAGCCCCTGATCTCTGCCCACCTGGCGGCCTGCCCTCCAAGGCCACGGATATTCTGTCCAGGGCAGCACCAAGTGTTGCCGTGTTGGCCTGGATAGCCTGGGTGAGGGCCCTCACATCCTGCCCAACGCCTGCTGATGTAGTCTGCAGGTCGTTTAGGCAGGTTGTGAAAGCCCGGGAGTGGGAGTCCAGGTTCCCCAGCGTATCCTTGATGGAGGACAGGCTCTCCTCCATCCGCACCAATGTCTGGCTGACCTGTCCCAGATGGCGGGTCTGAAGGGCCTGGTCCCTTCTCAGAGTGGCGGGCAGGAGATCGGCCACCCCCCTGGTGTTCCGGGATGAAATCCTGCCTCCAGCTGATGCTTGTGGCCGGGGAGAAGGGGAGGCCCTTGGGAGGGGAGCCATGTTGGGGGAGGAGGGGGGGGCTCCCCCTTAGGGAGGGCTGCCTGCTGCCAGCCAGAGGGGAAGAGTCCTGAAAAACCACAAGTCCAGTGCCTGACATGGACTCCTCCTCCTCATGATTCTCCTCCTCCTCTTGAACCTCCTCCGCGGACTCCGGCCTTGTTGGGGGGGCCTCATTAGGCTGCTGTCCTGGGGATGGTGCGGTCAGGCCAGATGGCCCTGCACCCTCCTGCACATCTGTGGATGACACAAAACATTCACAGGTTGGAGGATCCACACACTTGCCACATATTCCCTTTCACCCCCTCCCCCACACATGCTACACACCTGATATTAAAAAAAAATACTTACCTGGCACCACGGGCTCCGGACTTGAGTCAAAGCCGGGCAGGCCCTCAACTTCATGCCGATGAAAGGTCAGGGCCACCGCACGCTCCTCTGCTGTCAGCCTAATACGGCATGGTGGGCCCCCTCCTGTGCCCCTGGCATGGGCATGCATTTTGGACAGCTTCTGTTTGACCAGACGCCGGAGGTCATTAATTTTTTTGTCAATCCCAGACCGGGTCCGTGTCTCCCCCTCCCCCGCTGAATTGACCCGCTCAGTGATGAGGTCCAAAATCTCCCTCCTCCTGGCCGGGGTGGTGTTGGCACTGTCTGGGCCGTGGAGGAAACGCCCATAATCGCTAATGGCCCGGGCAAGAATTCTTTTTTCCCCCACAGTAAAATTGAGCTTTCGGTTTCTCTCTGTCATACTTCCAAAAAAAATCACTCCCAGTCAACAAAAATCTGTCACAAAAACAAGCACAACCAATCAAGCAAGAACACACACAAAGAGAAAACTAACACCCAAAAAATCACACAAGCACTCAGCAAGAAACAGTCACAAAAACAAACAGCAAAAAAGCAGCAAGAAAACGAACGAACAGAAATATATCAAACAAACAGTCTCTCAAACACTTATCAAAAAACACTTTCAAAGATCTACTAACAAACACTTGATCACACAGAACACTAATCTGACAACTACAAAACACAACGCAACGAACAACAGGACAAAAGCACTTGGTTAAATGGGAAGGGACCAAGGGATGTACTTTTGCAATGCAAGTGCGTTTGTGTCTGTCTATTTATGCTGTTTGCGTAGTTCACAAAGTTGCCCTAGTCCATTTCCAATTTCACTGATTGCGTCGCTCCCGAGTTGTGAGCATGCGCACAGCGGAGCTGACCATGGTCTCCTTCAAGCGCGCATGCGCGAGCCGGCCGGCCCTTCATTTGCATGGGGTCACGGCTCATTTCAATGTAACACGCCCACGTCCTTCCCAATTTGTATTACTCCGCCTTACGCCTCTGAAATAATGTTACGCATGCGCAATTTTATGCGCAAAAGCTACGAGAATAGGGTGATTACGCGACAAAATTGCGCAAGTCTAACATAAAGGCGGTGCGCTACGCCGGTCCAATAATGCGCAGATGTACGTGAATCTGGGCCTATAACTTTTGCGCAAACCAATCAAAATACGATTATTGCGGGTTTTTTTTTACCAAAAATACGTAGAATACGTATCGGTCTAAACTGAGGGGAAAAAAGTTTTTTCAAAAAAAATATTGTGATATGTATTAAATAAAAAGGAAAAAATATTGTGTTTTTTTTTTAAATTGTCGCTCTTCTTTTGTTTATAGCGCAAAAAATAAAAACCGCAGAGATGATCAAATACCACTAAAAGAAATCTCTATTTGTGTGGGGAAAAAAACATAATGATTTAATTTGGGTACAGTGTTGCCTGACCGCGCAATTGTCATTCAAAGTGCAACAGTTCTGAAAACTAAAAATTGGTCTGGGCAGGAAGGGGGTGAAAATGCCCTGTATGGAAGGGGTTTTAAGTACATAAATCCCCTTAGCAGTGAGCCTGGTAGGATCCCCATTGTGGAACTGAGCAAAGTGTAGGGAAATAGGGCGATCATCGTCCTTCTTCCTAATACTGGCAAGAGACCCATGGGCAGATGCAACAGATGCGTTAGTGCCACTGTGGAGTCAGTACCGGCTAACCTATGCCTTCCCTCCTCTAAAGCTCCTTCCTCATCTGCTTCGCAGTGTGGAGACAGAGGAGATTCCAATTATCCTAATTGCTCCGGATTGGCCTTAGCGGCAGTGCTATTGAAATCCAGGTGCTAAGAGACCAGGGCCTGTCAGACTCGGTGATCTCTACCATGAGGAGTGCTTGGAAATCATCCTCCAGGAAGATTTACCATCGCACTTGGAAGACCTACATACCAACTTTGTCAAGATTAAGGCTGTGTCTGTCCATGAAATCAGAGAAAAGGATTTTACGGTGAGTATAAAATTCTATTTTTCATTTGGGATGAAGGTTTTACATAACTGAATAAAATCTGATTATTGTATGCACACCTATCATTGTTAAATGGTGTGTCTTAACCCTGTAACTGCCCCTTTTGTTGGACAGCTTGGTTAAAGGAAGATGAAAAACAAAAGAATTACTGGCCAGATCACCAGATGAAAATAAAGCAAAAAAGCCTAAAAAATAAAAAACAATGCGGCCATCATATTTAAGGAGTCTAAGGGAGATCTGTGCACAGTAAACCATTTACATATACCCATATTAATGCGGCCACTCTGCATTAAAACCCATCCGACGAAAGGCTGTATATGGGCGTGCGGCTGGTGGGAAGAGGTTAAGCTCCAAACCCCATCATTAAACCTCTATTGCCCATTAAAGTTCTGTCATTTGTACAGAAGTTCTGTATTAGTTAACCATTGTCATATGTGGTGGGTAATGTGCAGTGAAATCAAAGCTTGATAGTTACAGCATTAAGAAAAAAGGGACCATTATTTTTATATCACTGAATAATAAAAAAAAAAGAACCATTTTTCTTGAAATATATTTATTGAACTGTCACTACAAGAGATAAAAAGTTTATATTTAATAGCGTCTTTATTCAACAAATTGCTGGCAGTAAGGATATAAGGTAAGAAGCAGTTTGAAATTATTTGAAAGGTAGTGATATCTGAAAGAGAATACACAATATATTAGTTTGACCAAGGTGTCATGTCATGGCTGCCTTTATAGTGAAACTGATATTCTAGGTACAAATAAGCAGAAACCTATATGAGTATCGTCACCACCATCCCCAGACAACTCTTGCTAAGCTGTCCCTGTTCGCCTTCTTACTAAAGGCAAAGCACTTGAAAAGCTCAAAGGATGCATGCGAATCGTACTACCTTCTTACAACTCCCATCCAGTCCATAGTAATTTGATTACCACATATAGCAGATGTTTTCTTTTGTGCTGAGTTGCAGTATGGTGAAATCATGGCACATAAATCAATGTTTAGTTGAACCTGCTTTAAAGTGTTACTAAACCCACAACAGTATAACCAGTCTGTATATGCAGTAAAGCATGCTTTTTAGGCTTGGTTCACACCCAATAATGATGCAGCTACCTGCAGGGGTCCTTTGCATCCTGGTTCACCGTTTCCGGTCCAATTTTAGTCTGAATTTTGGGCTGAATTCGGACCTGAAACGGATAAAAAGATGAACAGGGCTCCTGTGCAAATTCGCACCGGAAGCCGCATCGGAGATATGTGAACCGGCTCCATAGAGAGCCATTCACAATCTCCTGCTATTGATAATTGAATGCACAGACCCCTCATCCAATTCACAATAGTTTGAACCAAGCCTTATTTGTAACCGAAAGGGTTAATCCTGCGCTTTGTGCAAAAAGGCTGTTTGATCCTGTCTTTTCTGATTATTTTTTTTACTGACAATTGCACGGTCGTGAGATGTTGTACCCAAACAAACAATTCTTCATCAGTTTAGGCTGATATGTATTCTTCTACATATTTTTGGTAATTTTTTTTTTGCAAAAGGCGTATATTAATTGGTTTGCGCAAAGGTTATAGCATCTACAAATTAGGGGATAGATTTATGGCATTTTATTATTATTTGACTAGTACTGGCAGCGATCTGCAATTTTTATCAGGACTGCGACATGTGGCAGACAGATCGGACACTTTTGACACTTTTGACACTTTTTTGGGACCATTGACATTTTTACGGAGATTAGAGCTAAAAATAGTAATTGATTACTGTATAAATGTCACTGGCAGGGAAGGAGTTAACAATAGGTGGCGATCTAGGGGTTAAATGTGTTCCCTAGGTGTGTTTTAACTGAGGGGGGATAGGACTGACTATAGGAGGAGACCGATCAGTGTTCCTATATACTAGGAACACAAGATCTGTCTCTACTCCCCTGACAGGATGTGGATGTATGTGTTTACACACAGTTCCACATTCCTGCTCTGTCACAAGCGATCGCGGGTGCCCGGTGGACATCGCACCCGCCAGGCACGCGCATCGGCTCCAGGGATTGTCTTAAAGTAAAGATGTATAGCTATGCCGATTTGAGCAGAAGGGGGATAAGCAGCACAATGAGCCAATCAGTTGTTCTGCAGTGCTCATTTGCTAACAAGATACTTGCTGTAAGTACACAGAGATAGTAGGAAATACTTAAGGCTAAATATTAAAAAAATGAAAATAAACAATAAAAATAAAAAATCATTTTTATGATTAAACCAATGTGGATAGTGCAATGATCCACAGCAGAGAAAGGACCAATGCGACAAATGGTCAAAACATATTTTATAAGCGTGCGTAGAGATGGGGCATATATATGGCACTCATCCCAATTTATACTCACCTGCTTTGTGCAGTGGTTTTGCACAGAGCAGCCCAGACCCTCCACTTCTTTGTTCCCTCATTGGCTCCTCCCTCCTGCTGAGTGCCCCCACAGCAAGCAGCTTACTATGGGGGCACCTGAGCCAAGCCGCAGCTCTGTGTATGTATTTAGGACCCACCCCCCTCTCTCCTTATTGGATGACTGACTTTGATTGACATTAATGGCACTGCACTGCTGTCTCAGCCAATAAGGAGGGGAGTCCCGGGCAGTCGAGACACTACTGCAACATCGCTGGATAGAGATGGGGCTCAGGTAAATATTAAATATCCATATTATTATTTTATTATATTATTATTATTATTATATTATGATACATGATTTGTATAGCGCCAACAGTTCACACAGCGCTTTACAATGTACAGGGGGGACAACACAATTATAGTACAGTTCAATACAAAAGATATAGGATGGCCATGCTCCTAGAGCTTACATTCTGAAGCGAAGGGGTGGTGGTACAAAAGGTAATAGCTGCAGAGAATGATTTGATAGGGGTGGCTTGGGGACGTTTGTTAGGTGAGTGTGGGATAGGCTTCCCTGAATAAATTAGTTTTCGGGGATCTCCTAAAGGTGGACAGGGTAGGGGCTGATTGGACATACTGGGTAGTGTTGCTCACGAATATTCGCATTGCGAATATTCGTTACGAATATTGCATATTCGAGTATTCGCGAATAAATCGAATATCGCGGTGAATATTGGCTATTGCGAATATTCGTATTTTTTCAAATTTATTTTTAAAACAGATCACATCCTAGTGATCTCTATCGACGTCTAAAAGCATTGCTGGTATGATTAGAGACCCTGGGCCGAGTAGCTGAGTCGATCCTTTTATGTTGCCGAATATTCGCAATGCGAATATTCGTATTACGAATATTCGCGAATACTTTCTCTGCCCTTCTGTGTTTTGTGTATAAAAAAAAAAATAGCTTTAGTTTAGTCATATAAGTTTGTGTAAGTAGAGTTAGTGTTTAGTGCATATTAGTTTAGTAATCCAGGAAATGATCTCCATTTTCGCGTGTTGACGAGAATTTCGCAATCAATTTCGCATTCGCATTAGCGAAATTTCGCATCCGCATTAGCGAAATTTCGCAATTTTTTTTTTTTTTTTTTTATAAAATATCAAAATCGAATATGGTGTATTCCGCTCATCACTAATACTGGGGCAGGGAGTTTCAGAGGATAGGAGAGTCTCTGGAGAAGTCCTGAAGGCGAGCATGGGAGAAGGTAACAAGGGAGCTAGAGAGCAGGAGGTCCTGGGAGGAAAGGAGGGGATGATTTGAGCAATATCTGCAGATGAAATTGGTGATGTAGATGGGGGCGATGTTGTGGATGGCCTTGTATGTTATGGTTAGCATTTCCAACTTTACAGGGTGGAGTAGGGGAAGCTAGTGAAGGGATTGGCAGAGAGGAGCAGCAGTCACCGTTCAGTTAGTGAGGTGTATTAGTCTAGCAGCAGAATTCATAATAGACTGAAGGGGGGATAGCCTGCTTAAGGGTAGGCCATTAAGGAGAGAGTTGCAGTAGTCAAGGCAGGAAAAAATCAAGGATAAGAATAAGTATCTTTCCCCCAGTCAAAGCACCCCCCACAGTTAAATATAAAAATAATAATAAAAAAATAATAATAAAAAAAATCCAAACTATAACTTTAGCACAGACCAATCAATATACGCTTATTGGGAATTTGTTTTACCAAAAACACATAGCAAAATACATATTGGCCTAAATTGATGAAGAAATTCAATTTTTATTTAAAAACAATTATTGGGTGTGTTTTATAGCAGAAAGTAAAAATATTTTTTTTTTCAAAACTTGATCTTTTTTTGTTTATAGCACAAAAAATAAAAACTGCAGAGGTATTCAAATACCCCCAAAAGAAAGCTCTATTTGTGGGAAATAAAAGACATAAATTATATCTGGGTACAGCTTCACACAACTGCACATTTTTTTTTTTTTTGCCCATTTTTGTTGGTTTGGGCAAAGCACCAAGAAGCTGCTTAAATTGCTAAATCCTTCCTCTATTTCTGTGTTTGTGATGCAACTTTTGATGTGACAGCAGCTTTGGCCTGCATCAAAGCTATGTTTATGAAGATTTTACTTACACAAGTATACAGTATATAATTAAATCAGAACATTGATAAACATTATGGCCCAGATTCACAAAGCACTTACGCCGACGTTAGTGCAAATGTGCGCCCGTAAGTGCAAATTTGCGCCGGCGTATCTGTGCGCCGGACCCACAAACCAACATACGCCTAAAAACTGGCCACCCTACGCTGACGTAGCTTACTTACCCCGGCGTAGCGTGGGTGCACTTTTCGTCTGGACGCATGCTGCTGCTTTTATTGATTAGACATTCAAACATGCAAATGAGGGAAATACAGCGATTCACGAACGTACGTGTGCCCGACGCGAGGTGCGCGTAAATTGTACGTCCGGCGTAAAGTTATTCCCCATAGATGAGGCGCAACCCAGCAACAGACATGCAAAGGTCTTCCCCACAGAACACAGGCTTGCGTATTGGGCGTACGTTACGTTCACGGCGTATATGGTGATCCGGCGTATTATAGGCAGTTGTGCAGGCGTAGTTAGTGATACGCGGGGCGTAAAACACTGCACCATGCTCGGACTATCATTTGCATGGGGTCACGCCCACTCCCACTGATCCGCCACGCCGACGCAACGTTGGGAGCAATAGCTTGCTAAATACAGTGCATGCCTCTCCACGCTGCGCCGGTGTGGTGTACGGCGTTTGCACTACGGCGGCATAATGTGCGCCCAACTCTCTGTGAATCTGAGCCTATTTCTTTGACAAAAATGTAAATGTTTCTTACATTTGTGTCACCGGGTGACAACCAGTCTGAATTCTTCTCATCATCCTAAAAGCCCAGTAATTCCTTTCAAGCCCAAATCAAGATTCAGATTTATGTTGCTCTAAAATATGAAAAAAAATATATATATATACTTTTGGACACTGTAGTTATATGTGCACTGTAATCTCCAAATTCATTATTTATGCTGTGCATCTGAAAACCACCACTTTTGATTTAGCCTAAAGTTGATTTTAATAAATGATGGCATCAAATTGCATATAACTTAAGCAACTGTGAAACAGAAAAAAAAAAAAATCAGGGAATTGCCCACGTAATTTTTTTGTGGATAATGTGCTAATATACCTTACAGCTTGTAGTCTAATGTGGGAAAAATTAACCCTGAATCGTAATGCAATGAATAAGGGATGATCCCAGTTCAGCTTTTTTCCCTTGCAGTGTACCCATTACTTTCAGGCCCATTAAAGGTGAAGAAAAAAAATCCAGTAATGATAAGGATTCAAGTCATAGATCTCAAGCACTAGATTACTATTATAAAAAACATTGACTTGCGCTTGCCATTTAAATATGGTAAACAAAAAAATGTTTTACATTTTTTTCAGATATTATATGGTATTGGCTGCAAGTACTTACCAGTACTTTACTTAGACTAGTAAGTGTCTTTCCCTAGATCCAAAAAATAGATGTATTAATAAAAAATAAATATATTCCATGATTTAAATACAATATTGTTTTAAAAAAAAAGAAGCTATGCAGATTGTGGCCTTATTAAATAATTGAAATGCTGGTATACTTGTGAGGCAGGTTTAGAATGACTGGAGGTCTTGCATGCTCAGACATGATGTACTCTAAAAGCATTATTCATGACACTTTAAAACACCCACCTGTATGAGTACATTGATTATAAGTCATTTTTAATTGGGCAAATTGTGGATTCCATACTTATAATGACGTGATTATTTGTTTTCTGTGCACCTGAATGCCTTGAGCAAATTTTCCTAGGTACATATGAAGTGTTAGAACATGGAAGGGATGTTTGCCCATGGAACTGGTTCCTCTTATTTCTTATAAGTATGGTGTTTAAAAAAACATCTTGTGAATGCATGCATCATTTTACCACAAAATATATCACATACAATGCAGTGAAATTATCAAAACTGGAACAGCCAGGATATTGAGCAGCTGTACATAATAATCAGTCAGCTTGTAAATTCATCTTGTTCAGGTAAGCTTTTAAAATCAAAGATAGATGCTGACAGCTGCTCTAGACACTGATCCCCCAGTTTTGATAAATTCTCCTAAACTTACAATTTTTCCATGACACCAAGATCATCTAGGGGCATATGAATAAAGTAGTGAATGAGACATTCACCATATATTCACTGCAGGTGTATTCCTGGTGCATGTGTTTTAAATTACAGGGAACGATTAAAGTGGTTGTACAGTCTGTTTTGTAACTTCTACCTACAGGTAAGCCTATAATAAGGCTTACCTGTAGGTAAAAAAAATCTCCTAAACCTTTACAGTTTAGGAGATATTCCCCTCGCAATGAGCCATTGACTGCAGTGGAGCATGCACACAGGGGATTCTCGGCCAAATGCCCGGCAGACCCCGGACCTTGCCGGAAGGAAGTCTCCCGCACGAATGTACGGGAGTGACGACATCGCGGCTCCAGCCACTGACAGTGCTGGAGCCGCGATACCCGGAAGACACGCCAAGGTAACATGTCAGCTACCTCGGCGGGGACCAGGTAAGTTACCGACGCCTCATTCCAATGTAAGTATTTCATAATGAGCTAGTATGCGGTGCATACTAGCTCATTATGCCTTTTGCCTTAGAGGTGAGTAAAAAAAAAAAAAAAAAATTGGGACTAAACAACCACTTTAACCACATGTGTAAGTCTGATGACTATCACATTAATCGCTTTATAAATGCACCCCTAAAAAATAAACTGGGATATATTCTTCCTGTACAGCAGGGCTGGCCTTCAAATTCCTCTCATGAATAAAGTGAATTAATAAACCTTTTAGAGGTAAAACAAAAATTGAAATTATGTTGTTATTGGTGTTTTTTTTTGGTGTAATAAAAAAGTGGTTGTAAAGGTTGAAGGTTTTTTACCTTCATGCATTCTTGGTATACTTACCTAAGACCGATCTCAATCGACTGATGTATATGAGACCCGAGGCTCTCCCAGGACTCTTCCTCCTGATTTGTTAAGATGCAGCAGCAGGAGCCATTGGCTCCCACTGCTTTCAATAACAGCCAGTGAAAGTGGGGGGGGTGAGTCTTGCTCTCTGTGTCTTATGGATGCAGCAAGCCGGCTCAGAAGCAATCACACACAAGTGTCCCCACAGCAAGTGTCTTGCTATGGGGGGAACTTGACAAGGGGGAGGGGCCAAGAGCAGTGGGGGGGGGCACATAAGAGGAGGATCCGGCTGCTCTGTTCAAAACCACTGCACAGAGCAGGTAAGTATGACATATTTGTTTTTGTTTTTTTAATAAAAATGTTTCCTTTACAATAACTTTAAATAGCTTGTATGAATTCTGTCCTGGATCTGTTCTTTTGCACTTGTCAACCTCTGTATTTTACTTTTTTTTTTCCACAGAAAGCTAAAATCAGACAGTGAAAAAATGAAAGTGACATTAAAAACAATGAAATACAGAACACAAAAACATGAGTAAAAAACACAAATACATAGAACACTAAATAGAGAAAATAGAGTTTTTATTTTATTTTTCTTCAAGCACAGTTTCCGCATAAATCGGTTTAACTGAAATCACTCTGCTCATCCCTATTCACTGGTGGTTCAGAAGAGATCATTGTGGATACCCACCATTTCCTAAAGGGTGCAGATCTACTAGCTGTGAAATGCTAAGCAAGAGTGGCTACACACAATTCAGGTGTTGGAAAATGTAAGGTCCCTAACCTTTTAATATGTTTCTGTTACATTGTCATATACATCTTTAATAAAAAAAATAAAAAAAAATGAACATTTTATCTTCCACTGGAGTTAAACCACAAAAATAATTAATGATTAATCATGTTTAATATTAATATAATGGTTAAATCAGTCAGTACCTAAGCACAATTAAATATTTGGTCATCTGTAACTCGGTGAAATATAGAAATTCCATGGTATAAAAGTGTAAAATTTGACTTACCAGTAGCTTGCAAACAAAATTTAACAGTTTTCCTGTAATCTTTAGATCATCCTGAAGAAAAAAAAAACAAGACATATATTTTATTATATGAAACAGTTTATTTACCGTAAATGTATGAAAAAACAATAACTTGACAAATAATAGTGTTACAAAAAAACGCATGCCAAAACAGGGTATAAAATGTATGAGAAATGCACGTTGGACATATTTAAAAATGCGTGACTTTTCTAATATGCCCAAATATTATGTTTTTGTAGTGTATTTTATATATTCAAAATCGAAATAAAAGAAAATCAGTCCAAAATTAATAAGTAGATGGTATGATGACTCCAAAACTTCTTTTAGAAATCTTCACCCAAGTGACATATAGCACACCAAACTTGTGAGAAGTCCCTTCACCGAGTGCGGATGGCTACTCTCACCTTAGCAAATGACCACTGTGTTACCAGATGGTCGGACAAGCAGGTATGACAATCAAAGAAAACCAGGGAGCAGGATGGTAATCACTTCCTCATAGTTCAGCCATATAATGAATCCGGACATGAAAAGAAGAGACCACAGATCTAAGTGCTTTCCGCTAGGTAAAAAACGATTTATTTAGCATAAAAAAGGGGGCTACTCACATTTAGCCAAAGGGTTTCAGGCATATAAGGTTACAGAAAAATACAAGAGAGAGATGCACCAAACTAAGTGCAGTATGTCGTTTTTAATCAGTAGTAAATTGGTACAATAAAGTAACTACTCACAAACATGGAGTAATATAGGCATTGGTGTGGCTATGAGGCCGGGGTCATCATAAGAGGTTCCTCCGGAAAAGGTTTCTTCGTCCCAGGCTTGTGAGCCGCAAGTGTGGTATAGTGGACACAGGAAACCAGGAAGAGCCGTCTGATGTGGCGTGCGTTCCACCGTGGAGCGCGGCGTATCGTCGTCGACCCGGAAGTGACGCGAGGGACCCGGCCAGCCAATCGGATTACGCGTTTCACAGCGTCAGCTGTTTCGTCAGATCCATGGCGTCCGTATGGAACGGACGTGAGTTATACGAGCAGGATAAACGTGATTGGTTGGAAATGGCACACTAAACAAAAACAAACAAATTGACAACAAATAACAGCTACAGGCCATGGAGAGACATTACTATTAATAAAAAGATTTGATCGCAATTAACAAATAACAGAAAAGAGATGGCAATCCGGAGACATTTGAAAGGGAATAAATAAACAAATATATAAATCCTGACAGTACTGGAAATAGAAAAAATGTAAAATCTCCGTCTGTCATAACACTAAAAATTATTTAAAACTAGATATGTTGGAATATTTAAAAATATATTGAAAATACTATTAAAAATGTAAAAAATGTAAACTATTATGGCCATTCATAAAAACAACTGTGTATATATTACAAACATGTGTATATATTAAAAATGATATAATACACCAGGAATCAAATATACAAACACATATAAAATATATGTGCATATATATAAGGACTAATTATACACACAGAATTGTTTAGTTTAGAGCATGAGTGTGCATACATGCACACACATACCCACAACTATGTGTATATATAGAGAGAGAGAGACCTAGATACTATACAGAAATTAGAATAACAACTAATGCTAATAATAATAATAATACAAACTAATAAACAGCCAGTGTTTGACAACACAGCAACACATGTATATATATATATATGTGTACATACATATCTATCAAACGGTCATTACAAAAGGACAAGATAGGTCAGGACTAGGATTTTTGGATAACTAAATTAAATTATATTGTATTATATTATATTATATTATTGGTCTCAATTTCTTCATTCAATCCATGGGGTGACATCGTATTTAAAGAATAGATCCAGTAGGTTTCTTGTTTGCATAACCGTTGAAACCTTTCCACAGCAGTAGGAGTCTCCGGTATGGCTTCAATTACCCATACCTGCAATAGGGACGTATCCTGATGATGATGTGTAACAAAATGACGTGCTACACTATACTTTGGGTTGGCTGCTTGTACAGCCCGTCTGTGTTCGCCAAATCTTGTGCGAAGGGCTCTAATAGTTCGGCCAATGTATAACAGGCCACAGGGACAGGAAATGCAATAAATAACGTACGTAGTGGAGCAATTATAGAAAGCATTCAGATTATATGTCATTTTGTTGGCTACAAAGTTCTTTTTACCGTGAGGGACATTAACACAGGCTAGGCATTTTGTTTTTTTGCACTGGAACATACCCACCAATGGAATGAGGGTGAGTTGTTTAAGCATTTTTCCCTTAAAATTATTTGATGGTTTAATTTTGCTTGGAGCAATTTTGCTTTTAATATTTGGAGCCCTTCGGTAAGCAAATTTTGGTGACTTAGTTAAAGAAGAGACAAGTCACCAAAATTTGCTTACCGATATTTATGTACACACATATATATATATATATATATATGTGTTGCTGTGTTGTCAAACACTGGCTGTTTATTAGTTTTTTTTATTATTATTATTAGCATTAGTTGTTATTCTAATTTCTGTATAGTATCTAGGTCTCTCTCTCTCTATATATATACATAGTTGTGGGTATGTGTGTGCATGTATGCACACTCATGCTCTAAACTAAACAATTCTGTGTGTATAATTAGTCCTTATATATATGCACATATATTTTATATGTGTTTGTATATTTGATTCCTGGTGTATTATATCATTTTTAATATATACACATGTTTGTAATATATACACAGTTGTTTTTATGAATGGCCATAATAGTTTACATTTTTTACATTTTTAATAGTATTTTCAATATATTTTTAAATATTCCAACATATCTAGTTTTAAATAATTTTTAGTGTTATGACAGACAGAGATTTTACATTTTTTCTATTTCCAGTACTGTCAGGATTTATATATTTGTTTATTTATTCCCTTTCAAATGTCTCCGGATTGCCATCTCTTTTCTGTTATTTGTTAATTGCGATCAAATCTTTTTATTAATAGTAATGTCTCTCCATGGCCTGTAGCTGTTATTTGTTGTCAATTTGTTTGTTTTTGTTTAGTGTGCCATTTCCAACCAATCACGTTTATCCTGCTCGTATAACTCACGTCCGTTCCATACGGACGCCATGGATCTGACGAAACAGCTGACGCTGTGAAACGCGTAATCCGATTGGCTGGCCGGGTCCCTCGCGTCACTTCCGGGGCGACGACGATACGCCGCGCTCCACGGTGGAACGCACGCCACATCAGACGGCTCTTCCTGGTTTCCTGTGTCCACTATACCACACTTGCGGCTCACAAGCCTGGGACGAAGAAACCTTTTCCGGAGGAACCTCTTATGATGACCCCGGCCTCATAGCCACACCAATGCCTATATTACTCCATGTTTGTGAGTAGTTACTTTATTGTACCAATTTACTACTGATTAAAAACGACATACTGCACTTAGTTTGGCGCATCTCTCTCTTGTATTTTTTTGGCTCTTCTAGAGGCTTGCTTCTGCTTCAGGTGCTGCCGCTAAGTTCCCACATCTATCTAACTGCTGAAACTGGACTGTCCGGAGTATTTTGTTACCATATGGACTTATACTGATTGATGTTTATTTCAACTTTTATTTTTAGACTAGGTTGCTTGCTCAAACTGATTGTGCGCTACAAATTTTTTTTTTCTATATAAGGTTACAGGCATCTAAACTTGGAGGCTCTCAGGACAGCAGCCAGCGACACGCCGTAGACTCCTAGCCTCTGGACGCGTTGCGTTATTCAACTTCCTCAGCTGGGCGGAGCCTACAAAATCACGCGCTGGCCTATAAATACACGATCGTTTTCTAGGTGACCTTCCGGAAACAAGACGTGGATATGCAGAGCGGCACGTCCCGCGTCATCCAAATACATGATCGTTTCCTAGGTGACCTTCCTGGAACAAGACGTGGATACGCAGAGCGGCATGTCCCGCGTCATCCACAGAACTGAAACATCTTTATTGTTCACAGGCAACGGTCACATAATGACAACTAGAAACAACTCAAATTAATGGAATTAAATAAAAAAAGTGTCTCTAGATGCCATCCTCGAGCCGCCAACTTATATTACAATTACAAAAAAACATGCCCACAGTTAAAATAAATTAATAAAACAATAAATAGTCAATTAGAACCATAATCAACCGACATGACTTCATTATTATAGTAGAAGACTCAGTTGATCAGTATATAAAAGGTAAAAGTATACCATAATTCACTACATCCTATAGTAAACGAAATAAAAAAAAAATACTTATTCGATATAAAACAATTTAAATTAAAATCTACATTGAGGCCTTCAGGGGTAAGTAGCCTCAAAGATCCAAAAAGATTCTCTTTGACTAATGTGACGAGTATAATTTCCTCCTCTCCAGTGTATGTCAACCCTTTCCAAACCCCAAAATTTTAGGCATTTGGGATTTCTGTCATGACATTGTCGAAAATGTCTTGAGACACTGTGGGACCGTAAAGCAAGTTTGATGTTATTCACATGTTCGCAGACTCTGACAGATAGAGCTCGTGAGGTGCGGCCTATATACTGGAGTCCACAATCACACTCCAGCACATAGACCACACCCACGGTGTTACACGTGATAAAATTCTTAATTGGGTACAATTTTTTGGTTGAAAAGCAGGTGAATTATTTACGTTTTTTTATGTTGAACTTACATTGTTTACAAGCCTGACATCGCCCACAGGCATAGAAGCCTGACAGGAAAGAAAAAATCTTCTTCTCCTTGAATACCGGAGGGTCTATTACTCCAGGGGCTACCATGTCCCTTAAGGTGGGTGCCTTCTTATAGATGAACAAGGGGCGTGGAGGAAGTACCTTCCCTAGGATCTTGTCCTTTTTAAGGACATCCCAGTGTTTTTTCACTATTTTTTCAAATTGGCGATGTTGGATGTTATAGTCTAAAACTATTTTAAATTCAAATTTTCCTTCACCTTTCTTCTGTTTATCAGAGTCAGCAATGAGATTGGCTCTTTTAAGAGTACCCACTCTCGTCAGTTCATTAGCAATATTGGGCCAGATTCTTAAAGAAGTTACGCCAGGGTATATGGACATGCGCGGCGTAAGTGTAAATTTGCGCCGGAGTATCTAGGGCACCGTACCCACAGAACTAGATACGCACCAAAATAGGCTACTCCCGACCGGTGTAACTTGCCTACGCCTGCACATCTTAGGTGCATATTTATGCCGGACGCATCTGGCAAACCCATTGATTTCCTATGCAAATGAGGGAGAAACGCTGATTCCCGAACATAGGCCCGTTCTGTGCAGGCTACGTGCGGTGTGCCTAAGCTGTTTGGCCGGCCTAAAGTTACCCCTCATAAAAGCAGGGGTAACTTTGCACCAGACTTGCTCAAGTCAGCTGGAGAGCAGCTTCAGCAGCACCGTTACAGGACAACACATGGCAGCCGTGGTCCTAGCACTACTAATGGGTCCCCCCGCCACCAGGGCCGCCATCAGGGGAGAACAGGCAGTACACCTGTAAGGGGCCCGGGGGTCCCCAGGGGCCCAGATGGGAACCCCCTTAAAAAAAAAAAAAAAACTTTTTTATATTTTTATTTTTTTAGGGGTCCGGGGGCCACCAGGGCCCCAGATGGGAACCCCCCTTTTTTTATATAAAAAGAAATTACCAAATAAAGGGGGCTTTCCATCCGGGACCTCTGGGCCCTAATAATAATAATAATAATAATAATGATAATAATAATTATATATATATATTTTTGTCCGAAAGGCACTGGCCGTGAACTTCTTCTGCATACAGACAGCAGAACTTTTTCAGCCAACATTCACGAAACTATGTAGTTTTTCTGCTCTTTTGTCCGATGGAGCGTACAGACGGTTTGATTATACGACAAAACACGTCCATCGGAATATTCGATCGTGTGTGCGATCCTTTAGCCTGTAGGGTTCAATATTGGGTTGGCTCACCCTTTGCAGCTATAAAAGCTTCAGCTCTTCTGGGAAGGCCGTCCACAAGGTTTAGGAGGGTGTCTATGGGAATGTTTGACCATTCTTCCAGAAGTGTATTTGTGAGGTCAGGCACTGATGTTGGATAAGAAGGCAGGCTCACAGTCTCAGCTCTAATTCATCCCAAAGGTGTTGAGTTCAGGACTCTGTGCAGGCCAGTCCAGTTCCTCCACCCCAAACTCACTCATTTATGTCTTTATGGTCCTTGCTTTGTGGACTGGTCCAAATCATTTGATGAAAGGGGGGTTATGGTGCGGGGTTGTTTTCAGGAGTTGGACTTGGCCCCTTAGTTCCATTGAAGGGAACACTTAAGGTGTCAGCATACCAAGACATTTTGGACAATTTCATGCTCCCAACTTTGTAGAAACAGTTTGGGGAGGGCCCTTTCCTGTTCCAACATGACTGTACACCATGGCACAAAGCAAGGTCCATAAAGACATGGATGAGCAAGTTTGGGGTGGAGGAACTTGACTGGCCTGCACAGAGTCCTGACCTCAACTCGATATTCCACCTTTGAAATGAATTAGAGCAGAGACTGCAAGCCAGGCCTTCTTGTCCATCAAAAAAATATAAATAAAAATATATTAAAAAAAATATATATAAAAAAAGGGGGGGTTCCCATCCGGGCCCCTGGGGACCCCCGGGCCCCTTACAGGTGTACTGCCTGTACCCCCCTGATGGCGGCCCTGGTCATAAGTCTCCATTGCTTTTATGAGGGCTGACATCTCTTGGGTGTTAAAGTTTTTTTCCTATTCTGCCTGTGGGAAACGGGAGCAGCCATCTCACAGCAAAAGTACCTTCCCTGGGGGGGGAATAAAACTGGATGTACTTTTGCATCGGCCGGGCGCATGTCTGGGCGTATTTTTAGGCTGGGTGTAAGTTGGGCCGGTGTATCTCTGTAAGTTGTGCTGGCAGTCTGCATCTGAGGTGCAATTTTGTCGCAGACGAATAAATTGGCCTCTGGGTATGTTACATAACCACGTGCAGTGAGTAAATGTGAATGTACTATTTATTTAGCATGTTACATAACCAGTTGCGATGATGGCAACTGTCAAGGGGGATATACCCATTTCGATCCGAGGGCTTAAAATAGTTACGAGTATGGAAAACACCCTCTTCCTTGAATATTTCTAAATCCAGAAACACTATTTTTTCAACATCAATGATCCATGTAAGAGAAATATTCTGAGTGTTAGTATTCAACCCCCTCCCAGACCATAATGAGATCATCAATGTAACGTTTGTAACACTTAGGCCCCATACACACGATCGGACATATCCGATGAAAACGGTCCGCGGACCATTTCCATCGGATATGTCCGATCGGGAGTTTGATCCGATGGCGTGTACACACCATCGGATCAAATTCCCCGCCGCCGGACGGCGCGGTGACGTGGCGGTGACGTTGACGCCGCCACGTCACCGCACCAGGAAGTAAAACACTTCCGCGCATGCGCCGAATCCATTCGGCAGCGGCGCGGCGGCGGTGGGGGACGACATGTCTGCTGGTAAGTGTACTAACCAGCAGACATGTCGGGCGGACAGATTCCCACCGGATAGATTTCAAAGCTTGCTTTGAAATCTGTCGGGTGGAGAAATCTGTCCGCTAGCCCATACACACGAGCGGAGATGTCTGCTGAAACGGTCCATCGGACCGTTTTCAGTGGACATATCCCCTCGTGTGTACGCGGCCTTAAGCTCAACAGGGGGATCTCTGAAAATGCTTTCTTCTTCCCAAAGTGCCATAAATAAATTGCCGACGCTGGGGGCAAATTTGGCCCCCATAGCGACGCCCATTATTTGTAGATAGAAATTCTTGTTATACCAGAAATAATTCTTGGTCAAACAGAACTCTAGGCACTGGAGAAGAAATTTTCTGTGTTTGGAGGAAAGGTCAGATTGTGCCAGCCCCCATTTCACTGCTGAAATAGCATCTTCATGGCTAATGATGGTGTACAAGGAACTGACATCAGCTGTAATTAACAAACTGTCAGCAGTACAGGTTATGGATTCTAGAGTTTGGATACAAGGTTTTGTGTCTTTTAGGAAGGACTTCGTTTTACATACAATAGGTTTTAGGAAGAAATCTATGTACTGACCCAATCTCGAAGAAACTGAGTCGATCCCGTTTACTATGGGCCGCCCAGGCGGATGTGTAGCATTTTTATGTACCTTGGGTAAAATATATATGACAGGCATTCTACACGCACTAGGATTCAAATATTCTCCCTCCTTTATTGATAATACTTTATTTTTGACTCCCTTTTTAACCAAAGTGGCCAGGTTATCTTTAAATTGAAAGATCGGGTCACTTTTCAAAAGCTTGTAGGTACTCTCATCATCCAATAGGTGCTTCATTTTATCCTTGTAAAACTGTTTGGACATGACTACCAGACCTCCCCCTTTGTCTCAGGGGCGTATCACAACTTCCTTTTTGGACTCCAACGAGGCTATGCCCCTTTTGACTAAGAGAGGATCTCTAATTTTCCTAATTTTTATATCATCCAAATCACTGAGAACCATGTTCCTAAACACGTCAATATGCTTGGTATCAAGGTTCGAAGGATTAAAGACACTTTTAGTCCTCAAATTAGAGTGAGTGCCAACTGGAATTAAAGAAGATCTCTCTGCAGGTTTTGACAGAAAATAATTCTTAATGTTAAGAGTCCTCACAAATTTAGAAATATTCACATACGTCTGAAATGTATTAAAATTTCTGACTGGAGCGAATTTCAGACCTTTGTCCAAAACCCATAATTCATCATCCGTTAAGGGGATCCCACTGATATTAAAAATACCCGTGCCTAGTGGGATAATGTCCTTTTTGGTTGTTCTTTTTCCTGCCCGTTTCCCTCTCTTTCTCTTCTTTTGCCCCCCCTGTTTCCATTTGGGGTTGTGGAAGGAGGGCCTCACCATTGGGGTGGGTTCCCTAAAAAAGAAAAACTTCAGAAACTTCAGATTCATCCCTATTGGATAGAGGGGCAAAACAGTTGTTAACTGGTATAGGGTTACCATAATGGCCATAATCTTCCCCCCATCCGTTATTATGGGGATACCCTCCTCTTGGTGTTGATGGGAAGTTAGGTTTACCCCTATAATTGGTGTTGTATTGAAAGTTGTCATAAGACTGTGTGGCGTGAGAGGATGTAAAATGGTTCCCTCTACCTCTGCCCCCTTGACCTTTACCCCCACGTCCTCTTGGAGGGTAAGATGGACCATTAGGTTGCTGATCATAATAAGGAATGTGAGTTTTGGGGACATTGATAGGGGTGTTAGGGATCAGAGGGATCCTATCACTGGAAGTAGGTTTAGCTGTCTGATCTGAAGAACCAACATTGGCCTGCCATTTATACACTTCCTTTTGTGTAAAATCTCCAGAGTCCCTAATATATTTACCCTTCTTTTTGTTTTGTATCTCATTGTCCCATTTAATCTGTTTGATTTTTAATTCTCCAGATAGTTTGTAAAAATCAGAATGGTTCTTAAAAGCTTCCATTTTTGTTTTAATCTCAGTGATTTGATGTTCTATTAATTTAATCTTTCTTCGTTTTCTCATTAAGAGAAACTCCATAAGTTCCTTACCTTTACTGTCAAAGAAACTATACCACTCCTGTAGGGATTCCTCATAATTTAAACCGTCACTAGGTGGGACGTCCCACCTGAGACTTCTAGGTATAAGTCCATCTCGGATATACTGTTCAAATGATGTGACATCCCACCAGGCCTTTATCTTTTCCTCAAACAAAAAGCCTAGGGCCAGATTTACAGAGCGATTACGCCGGCGTTACAGGAATGCGCGGCATAAGTCAAATTTTGCGCATGCATTTCCCAAAACGAGATACGCAAGAAATCTACTTTTTTTGGACACACCATTGATTTGCTATTCAAATATGCAAATGAGGGAGTTACGAGGATCCACAAAAGAACGTTGGTGCAGCGCAGGCTACGCGCTGTGCGCAACAGCTGCACGTCCTGTCTAAAATTAGACCATATAAAAGGTGGTATAAAATTAGACAATCCGTCTACATGTCAGCGAAAGCAACACTGTTAGAGAGGAGCTGAGCAGTCACACTTGCTGGACAACAAACTTTATGCCAAGATGCCCGGGGCATCCTTGCTCATAGCTATACTAATGACTTTAGATGAGCAAAGAAGGAGGAGGGCACGGAGGAGGGCACGGGAGAGGATATACCGCACACGCATAGACCTCTTTGGCATGAGTGATTCTGAGGTGTATCGCATCTTCAGATTCACCCCTCATGCCATCCTGGAATTAACCATAACCCTGCAGGATGACATCACCAGCCGAACACACCGCTCACATGCAGTGCAGCCACTGGTCAAGGTCATGGCAACACTCCATTTCCTTGCCAGTGGCTCTTTTCAAAGAACAAGTGGAGTGGTGGCTGGGATGGCACAATCCTCCATGAGCAGATGTGTGCACCAGGTTATCCCAGCAATCCTCAGACGCATGGCCAACCAAATCATCAAACCCACCACTGAGGAGCTGCGGCTAAAGGCAATGACAGATTTCTACAGAATTGCCAGATTCCCACGCACCGTCTGGGCCATTGATTGCACACATGTGGCACTCCAGCCCCCCCCATGAGACAGAGCACATATACCGCAATCGGAAGCATTGGCATTCCATCAACGTACAGGTGATAGTCGATGCCCAAGGCCTCATATGGCACGTCCGTGCCAAACACCCCGGATCCAGCCATGACAGCTACATATACAATCAGAGCCCCATCCCAATGGAATTCGAACAGAACGTGTATGGGGACACCTGACTGGTTGGTGAGTGACATGGGTGGCAGGCATGACTGTCCCCCCCATGATGCACACATCACAAGGGGCACATGCATGACTAACATCCTCCTGTCTTTTCCCTTACAGGTGACTCTGCATATGCACTGGGACCCCATCTTATGACTCCTATGCGGAACCCCCAAACCCCAGGAGAGGAAAGATACAATGAAGCCCACGCCCAAACACGTGCAGTCGTGGAGCGCACCTTTGGCCTCCTGAAGTGTCACGTTTCCGATGCCTGGATAAGTCTGGGGGGACCCTGTTGTATTCCCCAAACTTTGTGTGCCAGATCATCGGTGCATGTTGCATTCTGCACAACTTCGCAGTGAGAAAGAGCCTGCAGATTGAGATACGTGATGACCTGACCCCTGAACCAGACAATCCCCCCCTAACCGAGGCTACCCCGTCTTCTGAGGGAAGAGCAGCCAGGAGACAGCTCACATTAGGCATCTTTGCACGTTAAACACACACATTAATCATGGCACAATGAGAATGCATGCATGCACACCACTGTGGTCCCTAGCACAGACACATCACATCCTCATCAAATTGGATTGGCACAAGCCCACCATGCTGGACTTGTGAGCAGCAACGCCATGCCACGGCTCCAATTATTTCACTGTACATTCATACACCATTCACACGGACCTGGGGATCACTTCCACCTGGTCCTGGGGAACCCTTCTCCACCACAAATGAGGGTGACACCCCTTTTCCGGCAAGAATGTCACCCCCACATTCAGAAATCATTCACAACACACAAAAAAAAAACAGGAAAAAAAAAAAGTCCTGAAAAAAAAAAGGGGGAAACCAAATTAATGCCGCTGGCGTGACCCACGCCTGGGGTGACCACGGCCACGGCTCCTCAGGGGAGACTCATGGGGAGGGGGGGGTAATCCGGGGAAGGAGGAGCAGCCCCTGGTCTCTGCCCACCTGGCGGCCTACCCTCCAAGGCCATGGCAATTCTGGTCAGGCCAGCACTTAGTGATGCCGTATTGGCCTGGATAGCCTGGGTGAGGGCCCTCACATCCTGCCCAATGTCTGCTGTAGTAGTCTGCAGTACGTTTAGGCAGTTTGTAAGAGCCAGGGAGTGGAAGTCCAGGTCCCCAAGCGTATCCTTTATGGAGGACAGGCTCTCCTCCATCTGCCCCAAAGTCTGGCTGACCTGTCCCAGATGGCGGGTCTGAAGGGCCTGGTCCCTTCTGAGATTTGCGGGCAGAACCTCGGCCACCCCCCTGGTCTTCTGGGACGACTTCCTGCCTCCAGCTGATGCTTGTGGCCGGGGAGAAGGGGAGGCCCTTGGGAGGGGAGCCCTGTTGGGGGAGGAGTGGGAGGGGCTAGCCCTTATGGAGGGCTGGCTGCTGCCAGCCAGAGAGGAAGACTCCTCCAAAAATAATAATCCACTGGCAGACATGACATCCTCCTCCTCCTCAAACTCCTCCTCCTACAACTTCTCCTCCTCCAACTCCTCCTCCTCCAACTCCTCCGAGGTCTCCGGTCTTGTTGGGGGGTCCTCATCAGGCTGTTGTCCCGGGGATGGTGCGGGCAGGCCAGATGGCCCAGCACCTTCCTGCACATCTGTGGATGACACAAAACATTCACAGGTTGGAGGATCCACACACTTGCCACATATTCCTTTCCCCCCCTCCGCCACACATGCTACACACCAGATAGGAAAAAAAAACCTTACCTGGCATCACGCCTTCATGACTGGAGTCAAAGCCAGACAGGCCCTCCACTTGTTGTCTATTAAAGGTGTGGGCCACCGCACGCTCCTCCACTGTCAGCCTAACAGGGCATGGTGGGCCCCCTCCTGTGCCCCTGGCATGGGCTGCCATTTTGGCCAGCTTCTTTCTGACCAGACGCCGGAGGTCATTGATTTTCTTGACGATCCCCTCGCGTGTCCGGGTCTCCCCCCCCCCCCCCAATGCATTCACCTGGTCAGTAATGTTCTGCAAAATCTCCTTTTTCCTGGCCGGGGTGGTGTTGGCACTCTCCGGGCCGTGAAGGAAACGCCCATATTGGGTAATGGCCCGGGCAATAATTTGTTTCTCCCCCAAAGAAAAATTGCTCTTCTGCTTCCTCTCAGTCATACTCATACAACAACTCTCTCTCAAACAATCACCAAAAATCACTCACAAAAACAAGCAGGAAAAATCAAGCAACAAAACAAACAAACAACATCTATCAACCAAAAAGTCTCACAACCAGTCACCCAAAAACACTTTCAAATATATTCTACAAAACACTAGATCAAACAGTCAACAAATATCACAAAGACAAGTCACAACGCAACTAACAACAGAACAAAAAAAGGATTTTTAATAAACAGCTTACCTGTAAAATCCTTTTCTTGAAGTACATCACGGGACACAGAGCGCATAGCCATTACACTTGGGTTATATGGGTACCTTCAGGTGATGGACACTGGTGTAATCAATTTCACAGGAAGTTTCCTCCCTATATAACCCCCTCCCACTGGGAGTGCTTCAGTTTTGTAGCAAGCAATTCCTCCGAGGTTACACAATGTTCCCCAAAAGAGGGGTGGGAGCTCTGTGTCCCGTGATGTACTTCAAGAAAAGGATTTTACAGGTAAGCTGTTTATTAAAAATCCTTTTTTCTTTATCGTACATCACGGGACACAGAGCGCATAGCCATTACACTTGGGATGTCCTAAAGCAATGCTCTATGAAGGGAGGGAGACCGTAAGGCCAAGAATAGCCAAACCAAAAAATTATCAGGAAGTAAAGTAGCTCCACCAACAGAGAAAAGGAGGCGCGACCCGGACCAGAGGATTCTATACTGCTGCCCGTAGGACCGCCTGCCCAAATGCTGCGTCCGTACCCTTTGCAACGTCCAACTTATAAAATTTAGTAAACGTATGTACGGAAGACCAGGTTGCCGCCTTGCAAACCTGTGCCATAGAGATCTGATGGTGTGCCGCCCAGGAGGCACTCATGGCCCTCGTAGAATGGGCTTTAACTGATAAGGGAGGTGGAACGCGCTTCAGACCATAGGCCTGAAAAATCAGCTGCTTAATCCACCTAGCCAAGGAAGACTTGGCAGCCGGCTGACCCTTCTTGGGGCCATCCGGAAGAACAAAAAGCACATCTGTTTTCCGAATCTTCTCTGTAGCCTTGAGATAGACCCTCATGGCTTGAACCACGTCCAAAGTATGAAGCAGTCTTTCCTCTCTGGACTGGGGAGTAGGAAAGAAGGATGGTAGGACTAGGTCCTGATTCAAGTGAAAACTGGATATGACCTTAGGAAGGAAAGAGGGTTGAGGCCGCAGAACCACTCTGTCCTTTGCAGAATAAGGTATGGCTCCCTGCATGACAAGGCTGCCAGCTCGGAAACCCTTCTGGCCGAAGCCATAGCCACCAAGAAAACCAACTTTCGGGTTAGTAGCACAAGAGGGATTTCTGTCAGAGGTTCAAACGGCTGCCTTTGTAAAGCTGACAAGACCAGATTTAAATTCCAGGGGCAGAGGGGAGCTCTAATAGGTGGATTCACATGCAAGACCCCCTGCAAGAAGGTTTTCATAAGCGAATGGGTGGCCAAGGGTCTTTGAAACCATATCGATACAGCCGACACCTGCCCCTTTAGAGTACTAAGAGCCAACCCTTTGTCAACGCCAACCTGGAGGAATCGCAAGATCCTGTCCATAAAAAACTTTTGAGGGTGCCATTTTTGAGACTCGCACCACTCCACATAGGTTCTCCAGACTCTGTAATAAATATTTCTAGAGACTGGTTTCCTAGCCTGAATCAACGTAGATATGACCTGAGCTGAGAGGCCTCTGCCCTTAAGAATTAGGGATTCAGCCGCCAAGCCGTCAAATTTAGCTGCTGTGAAGCAGGGTGGCAGATTGGGCCCTGAGACAGCAGATCTGGGCGCAGGGGGAGCGGCCACGGCGCCCCGACTGACATCCTCACGATGAGTGCATACCAAGCCCTCCTGGGCCAGGCTGGGGCCACCAGGATCACAGGCCTGCGCTCCACCCTGATCCTCCGTAGAAGGCGGGGAATCATCTGCAGTGGAGGGAACGCATACAGGAGAGAAAACTGGTGCCAGGGGCAAACCAACGCATCGGTCCCGTAGGCCGAGGGATCTCTGGCTCGGGATATGAATTTGTCCAACCTTTTGTTGGATCTTGTTGCCATAATGTCCACATCTGGAACTCTGAATCTTTGGCAAATCTCTCGGAATACCTGGGGGTGAAGAGACCACTCCCCCGGGAGCAACTGTTGACGACTCAAAAAATCTGCTTGAGAATTGTCTATCCCTGGGATGAACACCGCCGAGATGCAGGGTACATGGGCTTCGGCCAATGAGAAAATCAGGTTTACTTCCCTTTGGGCCGCTAGGCTCCTCGTGCCCCCCTGGTGGTTTATGTATGCCACCGCAGTGGCATTGTCGGACTGTATCCTTACTGGCAGACCCTGAAGGGGGAGAGTCCAGGCGACCAGGGCCAGCCGAGCAGCTCTGATCTCTAGGATATTGATGGGAAGCAGTTTTTCTGCCTCCGACCACTGCCCTTGCTGGGTCTGTCCTTCTAGAACTGCCCCCCAACCTGACAGGCTGGCATCCGTGGCTACTATCTTCCACGTGATGGGGCAAAAGGATTTCCCCTTTGACAAATTTTGAGGGACCAGCCACCAGAACAGGCTGCGCCGGACTCCTGGGGAGAGAACTAACGGACGATCTAACGCCTGAATGGACTTGTTCCAAGCAGAGAGAATGGCTGCCTGGAGATATCTGGTATGGATCTGGGCGTAGGGCACTGCCTCGAAGTCGGCCACCATCTTCCCCAGCAGTCGCATACATAGGCGAATAGTCGGCCTCTTCTTGCCTAAGATCACTTGAACTGCTTGAGTTATCTGACCTTTGCTTGAGGTAAAAATATCCTCTGGCAGTCTGTATCTAGCCGAAGGCCTAGATATTCCAACTGCTTTGTGGGTTTCAATATCGATTTTTCTTGGTTCACAATCCACCCGAATTCCTCTAGATGCCGAACTGTGCGAACTACTGCATGATTGAGGCTGGAAGCTGATCTGTCGATAACCAGAAGATCGTCCAGGTATGCCAGGACCAAAATGCCTTCTGTCCTTAGGACGGCTAGCACCGGGGCTAACACCTTTGTGAATACCCGCGGAGCTGCTGCCAACCCGAAAGGGAGGGCTACGAACTGGTAATGACGGTGATCTATCATAAATTGAAGAAACTTGTGATGTGCCGGGTAGATCGGCACGTGCAGATACGCATCCTTTATGTCTATAGATGCTAGAAAGTCGTCTTGATGTAGGCTGGCTGCCACCGAACGTATGGACTCCATACGAAAGGTCTGAATCTTTAGAAAGCGATTTAGGCGTTTGAGGTCTAAGATAGGCCTGACGTCGCCATTGGGCTTTGGTATTATGAAAAGGTTGGAGTAGAATCCCAGACCCCATTCCTGGGTTGGTACTTCTACAATTACTCCTTGGAGCAAGAGACGATCCAATGCTTTTACAAGAGAGGCCCTCTTTAATGGGTCGCTTGGAAGACTTGACCCCTGAAAATGAGGATGGGGGACTTCCCGAAACTCTAGCTTGTAGCCCGTGGCTACCACGGACAGTACCCAAGAGTCGGGAATTCTGGCCTCCCACACTTCGGAGAAAAACCGAAGCCTTCCCCCCACCCAAGAGAGTGGGGGCGCCCCTTCATGAATCTGACTTGATGACTGGTTTAACCGGCTTGCGAGACCATGGCCTCTTGCCTGCCGTGGCTTGTCCTTGTGGGCGGCTATTAAATGCTGAACGCCCGGGAGGCCGTCGATACTGACGGGAAGTTGAAGGGGCCGAGCCTGCGAAGGCCTGTCGCTTAAACGCGGGCCCACGCGATCTTTTCTTGACAGGCAAGAAAGAACTTTTACCACTTGATATGGTCTGGATATATTTATCTAGGTCTTCACCGAATAGTCTCCCACCATGAAAGGGAAATCCTGCTAAAAGCCTTTTGCAGGGTGCCTCTGCTGACCAGTTCTTCAGCCACAAAAGGCGCCGCATATGAACCAATAGCAGAGATAAACGGGACGCCTGTTGAATGGAGTCCTTAATAGCATCTACTGCAAAGCAGAGAGCCCTTGGGAGGTCAGCCAATTCACGAGCTTGCTGAGCCAGTATGTCCCTTAATATTTGTTTAGTTTGATCCTTTAAAGCCTGACAAACGCCAATGGCTGCCACCGCTGGCTGAACCACGGCACCTACTGTGGTAAAAGAAGCCTTCAGTAGGGTCTCCAACTTTTTGTCGACTGGATCTTTAAACATCTGGACATTTTCAACCGGACAGGTCAGGGATTTATTTACGCAGGAAATGGCTGCGTCCACGGTAGGGAGTGCCCATTTCTTTGCAAATTCCTCTTCCATAGGATAGAGAATAGTGAACCTTTTAGGAGGGATAAAAATCCTATCAGGTCGAGCCCAATCCTGAAAAATCACGCTCTCCAGAAGGGGGTGAACCGGAAAAGACGCACAACTCAACGGTGCCTTCAAGGAACCTAAAGAGGATACCGCGGGGGATAATTGTTCTGACACTGGAAGTTTAAAAGCAGTGCGAACCATATCTGTCAGAGACTGGATCCACAGGCTCTCCGCTTGAGAAGCCGAAAAAATGTCATCTACAGTGGAACCCTCAATGTCTGAACCGTCGGGACTCGGGTCCGCTTGATCCCCCTGTGGGTCCAATTCCTCCGAAGAGAGGACCTCTGCATCTGAAAACACCAATCTAGGTGACGGGGATCTAGCCCGCTTGCCACCTGGCAAAGAGCGGGCAATTAAAGCAGTTAACCTTTCCTCTAGCCCACCCAGGGTGGTCGCTAGCATTTCTTCCGTAACGTAAACGGGAATGGGTTGATTGGGGGCCGCCTCTGCCCCTAGCACCCTGAATGGCTCCTGCAACATGCTGTTCGGTGGTCTATCTGGTGAGGGTGGGACCGCTAGAGCCTGGCCCAAATCCTCTGACCCTGATGGAGACCCCTTTAGTTTTTTGGTACCTTTTGCAGCCTTAGCTGGTCCTGATCCCTTGGGAGCCATTGCACAACCTTGAGACACCCCTAAAGCCAACACCCAACTGTTGTAGCTAGAAGTGAACCATTAATAAGAACAGGCTATGGTAAAAAATTTCCAAATTTTCATACGCCCGAGAAGGTGGCAATACCGAGGAAGTCCTGTGAGTATTGCCACACCAATGCCCGTTAGCTGGAGCCCAAGGTTGCACCGACTCAGATACTGCCAGATCTAAGGCTGAGTCCCTTTAAGAAAAAAACCCTTTTTTTTTTTCTGGTCAGTATGAAGCTAAGTCCAGACCTGAAGATCCACAAACCCCCACTGGGTGTCACTGTATAGCCAGAAATGGCTCAGCTGCGCGCTCTGTGTCCTCAGCCTCCTCTGCCTTCAGGAGGGAATGACCAGCCAGGAAATGCTTTGCTGCTTTAACTGAGACCTGACACTGCTGGCGCGCCCCCCCCCCCCCACGCTGAAACCAACATGGAGGAAGCAGAAAGCAGAGGAGAAGCCTGGACCAGCGCTAGCAACCCAACAGACACCAGGCAAGACACTAATCTTATTGTAGTGCACACATAAAGGAAGCTGTCCCCATAGGCTTCCTAAGAAACAGGAGTTTTGCCAGCATTTCCTCCTTATAGCACGTGGGGCTGCAGTATCATGCTAACAGGCAGATCTGGGGGGAGTAGCAAATACATATCTTTAAAAGCATACATATACCTACATGTTATCTGGGTAAACATTAGTACATCCCATCCTGCCTCAAAAGACATAGTGGAGATAGTGGCTGATGCACAAGCATACCATTAGCCAACCCAGAACCCCCAGGGGGATACCTACTGTCGAACCAAGTCCTGCAGGTTCCCTCTTACCTGCTCCACGCCGCAGGGTATTGCAAAATGCAAGAGGCCCAATCTTCCCCCATCTCCGTGGGTATTGTCTTGGACCTTCAGGGTTCGGGGTCCTGTGTTAAGGAACCCACACACCTGGACCTATATAGCATCCTGGCATCAGTAGCGTTTAGTTCTTGGAAGAGACTAAGGCACTGGAGCCCAGAATCCAGCCCTCCAAGGAGAGGTATTATAGGCAAAACCCCACTCCAGCAGGGCCCGGGTACCGTACACCTTGGCTTTGAAGCACTTCGGACGGATCCGGCTAGCTATCCTGGGTCCCGAGACCTCCGAGGGACAGCTAGACGTGACCAACACCTAAGACACTGGCGAAAAAAACTGAAGCACTCCCAGTGGGAGGGGGTTATATAGCGAGGAAACTTCCTGTGAAATTGATTACACCAGTGTCCATCACCTGAAGGTACCCATATAACCCAAGTGTAATGGCTATGCGCTCTGTGTCCCGTGATGTACGATAAAGAAAGCACCTTGCTGTATAGGAAGGCATACAAAGGGATGTACTTTTGCAAAGGAAGTGCGTTTGTGTCTGTCTATTTATGCTGTCTGCGTAGTTCACTAAGTTGCCCAGGTCCACTTCCAATTTCACTGATTGTGCCGTTCCCGAGTTGTGAGCATGCGCACAGAGGTGCTGACCATGGTCTGCTTCATGTGCGCATGCGCAAGTCGGCTGGCCCTTCATTTGCATGGGGTCACGGCTCATTTCAATGTAACATGCCCACGTCCTTCCCAATTTGAATTACTCCGCCTTACGCCTCGGAATTAACGTTACACCGGCGCTAATTTCTGTGCAAATACTACGAGAATACGGTGATTGCGCCTCTACATTGCGCCGGTCTAACGTAAAGGAGGTGCGCTACGCTGGTTAAAATATGTGCCAATGTACGTGAATCTGGCCCCTAGTTTTTTTAAAAGAGAAGTGATGTCATCTGGACAGGCTAGAGGTGCAGAGTTAGAAAAGACATCACTGAGTTTGATCCCTCGGGTTTCCAGAAACTGAAAGACCTCCATTGATGCTGCTGAAGGCGATAGCGAAAAGTGCAAAAATATAGAAAACAAAGTGCAATCAGCGCAAAAAATTAGGATCAACAAATAGTTAATAGTAGTAGTTAAATATTGTGAAAAAACATATATATTAGTTTAAATTCACCGGAATGCCAGCTAGAACACTAAAAGGATGTTCACAAAATCCAACACATAGATAAATATAGAAAACAGTGCAGCGCAAACCAAAATCGAAATAAAAGAAAATCAGTCCAAAATGAATAAGTAGATGGTATGATGACTCCAAAACTTCTTTTAGAGATCTTCACCCAAGTGACATATAGCACACCAAACTCACCAAATCTCATTATGGTCTGGGAGGGGGATTTGACTAGCCTTGAGGATTTTCTGGTGGGGTTGAATACTAACACTCAGAATATTTCTCTTACATGGAACATTGATGTTGAAAAAATAGTGTTTCTGGATTTATAAATATTCAAGGAAGAGGGTGTTTTCCATACTCGTAACTATTTTAAGCCCTGTGGGTATATCCCTCTTGACAGTTGCCATCATCGCAACTGGTTATGTAACATAGGACAATTTATTCATCTGCGACGAATTTGCACCTCAGATGCAGACTTCTTTGTGCAGTCCAAGATCCTCACTAGTGTTGAGCGGAATACGCCATATTCGATTTCGCGATATTGCGCGAATATATAGAAGAATATTCGTGAATATTCGCTAATATCGAATATTCGTGATATTTTATCCAAAAAAAAATTGTATTACTAAACTAATATGCACTAAACACTAACTCTACTTAAAAGAAAGGAGAATAAGGGGGCAAAAGAAGGGCGGAGAAGATAATCACGCAATATTCCTATTGCGCGATTATCTTCTCCGCCCTTCTTTTGCATCAGAGCCAATCAGAATAACTCGAATATTCGGCAAAAGGAATATTGCGCGATATTCCTTTTGCCGAATATTTGAGTTATTCTGATTGGCTCTGATGCAAAAGAAGGGCGGAGAAGATAATCGCGCAATATTCCGTTTGCCGAATATTCGAGTTATTCTGATTGGCTCTGATGCAAAAGAAGGGCGCATCAGAGCCAATCAGAATAACTCGAATATTCGGCAAAAGGAATATTGCGCGATTATCTTCTCCGCCCTTCTTTTGCATCAGAGCCAATCAGAATAACTCGTATATTCGGCAAAAGGAATATCGCGCAATATTCCTTTTGCCGAATATTCGAGTTATTCTGATTGGCTCTGATGCAAAAGAAGGGCTGAGAAGATAATCGCGCAATATTCCTTTTGCCGAATATTCGAGTTATTCTGATTGGCTCTGATGCAAAAGAAGGACCGAGTAGCTGATGCGATTCTTTTATGTTGCCGAAAATTCGCATGGCATCAGCTACTCGGCCCAGGGTCTCTCTCTAATCATACCAGCAATGCTTTTAGACGTCGATGGAGATCACTAGGATGTGATCTGTTTTAAAAATAAATTTGAAAAAATACGAATATTCGCCATAGCGAATATTCGCCGCAATATTCGAGTTATTCGCGAATACTCGAATATGCAATATTCGTAGCGAATATTCGCAATGCGAATATTCGTGAGCAACACTAATCCTCACCAGTAGGTTCCAACAGAAGGGGTACAACAAAGACAATATTGCTAATGAACTGACGAGAGTGGGTACTCTTAATAGAGCCGATCTCATTGCTGACTCTGATAAACAGAAGGAAGGTGAAGGAAAATTTGAATTTAAAATAGTTTTAGACTATGAAATCCAATATCGCCAATTTGAAAAAATAGTGAAAAAACACTGGGATGTCCTTAAAAAGCACAAGATCCTAGGGAAGGTACTTCCTCCACGCCCCTTGTTCATCTATAAGAAGGCACCCACCTTAACCACTTGCTTACTGGGCACATAAACCCCCTTTGTTCCCAGGCGAAATTTCAGCTTCTGGCACTGCGTCGCTTTAACTGACATTTGCGCAGTCGTGCGACGTGGCTCCCAAACAAAATTTACGTCCTTTTTTTCCCACAAATAGAGCTTTATTTTGGTGGTATTTGATCACCTCTGCGGTTTTTATTTTTTGCGCTATAAACAATTTAAAAAAATATATATATTTTTTTTACTTGTTGCTATAATAAATATCCCAATTTTTTTTTTTTTTTAAATAGTTTTTTTACAGTTAAGGCCGATACGTATTTTTCGACCTATTTTTGTATAAAAAAAAAACGCAATAAGCGACTGGTTTGCGCAAAACATATAGCGCCTACAATATGGGGAACAGAATTATGATTTTTTTTTATTATTATTTTTTTTACTAGTAATGGCGGCGATCTGCGATTTTTATTGTGACTGCGATATTGCGGCGGACATATCGGACACTTTTGACACAAATTTGGGACCATTCACATTTATACAGCGATCAGTGCTATAAAAATGCACTAATTACTGTATAAATGTGACTGGCAGGGAAGGGGTTAACACTAGGGGGTGAGGAAGGGGTTAAATGTGTATCCTGGGTGTGTTCTAACTGTGTGGGGGGAGGGGGGTGACTGGGGGAGGTGACCGATGCTGTGTCCCTATGTACAAAAGACACAGATCGGTCTCCTCTCCTCTGACAGCATGTGAAGCTCTGTGTTTACACACAGAGCTCCACGTCCCTGCTGTCATCTGCTTGTTTTCCCGCAGATCGCATGTACCCGACGGACATCGCGGCCGCCAGGTACATGCATCGGATCCCCAGCGATGCGGCGGGACAGTGTTTACCCGCCGCGCGCCACCCAGTGGCGCGCGCAGGTAATGCACTAGAAATCACGTCCAAAGACGTCTGGTTGGCGCCTCAGGTCCGCGCTGTTGATGTATTTTGTCAATAGCGCGGGTCTGAAGTGGTTAAGGGACATGGTAGCCCCTGGAGTAATAGACCCTCCGGTATTCAAGGAGAACAAGATTTTTTTTTCCTGTCAGGCTTCTATGCCTGTGAGCGATGTCAGGCTTGTAAACAATGTAAGTTCAACATAAAAAAACTTAAAGAATTCACCTCCTGGGAGTGGGGTTTCCAAGATGGCCGCGTGAGCCGGAGCTCCGTCACACACAGCTTCCGCGGCGCCGACAGCAGTGCAGAGAGGGGACCTTGCCGTTTCTTACCGGGTGTTCCGGAGTCCCGCTGTTCCGCGCTATCCCCCCATATGACTTTTAATCAGGTCCGCCAAGACCTCGGGCCGCAATTCAATCGGGCTCAGCGGACTGGGTGTTCCAAGATGGCCGCCGCGGCCCAGCAGCACGCCGCACACGTGGAAGGACACACGGAGCAGAGGCAAGCGCTAACCCCGGCCAGCCTAACGTTCACTCCAGCACACCAGAGTGTGATGCTCCTGCAGGTGTCTCCCTCCCCAGCCTCCACTGAATCCTTGCTAAGCAGGACCTTTGGGGAGTCAGCGTTTCCATCTGCTGGTCAGTCTCTGTCTATAATGCAGGAAAGTCCATATCCCTCCACACCAGTCCCTATGACAGGATCTCACTCTGATGACCTGTTTCTTAGATTGTCAGCTCTCCTGGAAACGGGGCTTGCGTCCACCGCTGCTAAAATAACTTCTGATATAAAGGCTGATTTCCAGAACTTAGGATCTGGGATGGAAGCCATAGAACACAAGCTAGACCTCACAGTAGCCTCTACTAACCAGAATTCTGGCCATATTCAAACGCTACAGGACAGGCTTGATTCAGGCCTACTTAGAATTGATGAACTTAAAAATAGATCCAGAAGGGACAATTTCAGGATTAGGGGTCTACCAGAAGCTATAACGGATGTTTTGCAAGCCACTCATGAGATAATTAAATCGTTGATCCCGAATATACCGCAACATCGCCTAGAACTGGACAGGGTTCACAGAGCTCTGGGGCCCCCTAGAAAGGACGGTCCCACCCGAGATGTCATCATGAAGCCTCATTTTTATCTGGTCAAAGAGGAGATAATGAAGCAATCTAGAGCGACGAAACAAATAATGTGCCAGGGTCACTCCGTTCAAATCTTTGCCGATCTATCCCAAGCCACAATTCAAAGAAGACGCTCCCTGAAACCCCTGCTGGCGGTTTTGTCCCAAAAGGAAATAAAGTATTGTTGGACTTTCCCATTCGCGGTTACATTTTTGCTTAAGGGGAAATACTACTCCTTTTCTAACCTTCAAGAGGGAGAGAAAACCCTCTTTTCCCTGAAGCTAATCTCCCTAGAGGCTGACATGGACACTTTAAATCCAGCGTATAATCCGGCCAAGTGTCCTTCTCCGAATAGCCCGCTTACACCGTTATGGAACAAGCCGAGGACGAAGAAACAAAGGGATGTTCTTCAGACCTGAAAGATGCCTGAGGAACTCTGTTTCTTTCCTTTCACTTTTACCACTCCTGGAAGGAGTGTGTTGTCTTTCCTTGGGCCCTCCATCGTTACCGCTGGGAATCCCCCCCCCTTTTTTTTTCTATTTTTGCCCCCTTGCTAAATTTTGACTTATCTTTTGTTATTATTTTTTATTTTTATTTTTATTTTTTCCCCTCTGTGCCCTCCCTCTGTTTTTTGATGACTGGGTTCTCTGTTTTTGTTTTTTTCTCATTGTTTTGAGGGGAAAAGCATTGGGGCAATTTTGTGAAAGTCTACCCAGGGGGGGGGGGGTTTGACTCCCTTCATTGCAGGGGTTTTAGTCCCTTCTGTGTGTTTTTTTTTTTTTAAACTATGTTTTTTTTTAGGTGCCCGGGAGCTGTGTGCTCAGCATGTGCCTCCACCTATCTCTCGGCTTCCTTGGATTCTGCGGGATGGGTTGTCTGCAGTTTTTTGAGCAGACACTTTTTGAAGGATCTGTTTTCAGGTTTTTTTTTCTGCTCCCTGGTTGCTGATCCACCACCTTCAGATAGACTGTCTGTGGTCTATCTGTTTCTCTTCTCTTTTTCTCTCTCTATTCTTTTTTTCTTCCCTTATCCCCCCTCCCCCCCTCCTCTGCTTCCCGGGATTATTATCACCTGTCTTTTTTTTTTATTACCCTTCAGGTCCAATCTGTGGGTTTCGTATTGTGTCTCTGTGTGGAAGATCCGCTTGCTCATCTGCTGGGGGTCAGGCCCTTTTTGAGGTAGGTGACGCAGGGATTGGTGGCACTCCTCCTTCTCCTCTCGATGGCTAGCACACCTTCACCTGTTCTCAAAGTAGCATCCCACAACACCCAGGGCCTCAACTCTCCCATCAAACGGAGAAAGTTGTTTGACAGCTATAAATCACTTAAATATGATGTGATTATGTTAAAGGAGACTCATTTTCCTAAGCGGTACAGCCCTACCTTTCTTCACCATAATTTCCCATTGTTTTACTTGGCTAATGCGGAGGACAAGACTAGAGGGGTAGCGATTGTGTTTTCCAAATTTTCTCATTTCTCCTGGCTGGCTGACTATAGGGATCCAGAAGGTAGGTTCCTGTTGGTCAAGGGGCTGATTGATGGTAATTTGTTTTCTTTTATCTCATATTATGCCCCGAATAAAGGCCAACTGAACTTCTTTCGATCCATTCTTTCTACCTTAGCCCCAATGATTGAAGAACCCCCATTTTTGGAGGGGACTCCAATCTAGCGCTTGATCAGGGGTTGGATAAGTCTAACACGTCTAAAATCACTTTAACCCATCCCACTAGAGCTAGCTTAAAATTGGCTCGACTTCTTCATGCACAAGGTTTAGCGGATGTTTGGCGGGAACAAAACCCGACGTCTAGGGACTTTACCCATTTTTCCTGCCCGCATCAATCCTACGCCAGGATTGACCACATATTCATGTCTACGTGCCATTTACCTAACGTTACTGGGTCCAAAATTTTGGACTCTCCTTTTTCAGATCATTCCATTGTCCTAGCTACTCTTTATAATCCCACACACAAACCCAAACCCTTTCAGTGGAGACTCAATGTATCTATCCTATCTGACCCTATTACCCTATTAATGTGACCGACATTAATACTGCTCTCTCTGAATACTTCACCTTAAACAATACAGGGGGTGTTTCGGCTGAGGTTCTCTGGGCGGCCCATAAAGCTACTATCAGGGGAAATTTATCCAACTGGCCTCTAAATTGAAAAGGGAAAGGAAGGTGGACATTGATAGACTTGAAAATGTATACACATCCCTTAGAGCCCAACATAAAGCAGATTCCTCCAGTGTCCATGTGTCCCAAATTGATGCCGCTAGATTGGAACTTAATCTCGCCCTTACTACTCGAGCTGAAAAACTGCTTAGATGGAGCGGAGCTAAATTTTACTCCCAAAGGGATAAGTTGGGTGGAATGCTTGCCAATAAATTATCCCCCAGGTCGAAAAAAAATTCTCTTCCTAAAATTAGGACTCATCACCAGACCACGACTTCCGATCCCTCCAAAATTCTTTTGGCTTTCAGAGACTTCTATGATAAGCTGTATGATGCTGGACATCAGGCATCTGTGAATGATATCTCACAGTTTCTTGACACCCTCCCTATTTCTAAGCTCTCGGAAGAGCACAAAGCCATCATGGAAGATCCAATTTCTGTGAATGAAACCCTGGAGGTCATTAAAGGTTTGAAAAAGGGTTCAGCTCCTGGTCCAGACGGCCTTTCGGTCCCATATTACAAAACGTTTTCTGAGTTGTTAGCCCCCTTCATGACAACATTTTTCAATGGAAAAGTGTCAGGTAAGCCTCTTGTTCCTGACCTAAACGCAGCCTTCATTACCGTCATACCTAAACCAGATAAAAACCCGGAAGAGGTAGGGAACTATAGGCCGATCTCGCTAATAAATAACAACGTTAAAATACTTACCAAAATTTTAGCCAATAGGTTAATTTCCTTTATTAGCTCTTACATCCACAAAGATCAAGTGGGTTTTATCCCGGGGAGACAGGATCCCGACCAAACTGGGAGAGCCATCGATATTGTGTTGATTTACAAAAAGCATTTGATACGGTTTCCTGGCCTTATATTTTTACGCTCCTATAAAAATGGGGTTATGGTAGTCGTTTTATTAGTATGCTGAAAGCCCTGTACTCCTCTCCCACGGCACGTATACGTTTACAGGGGTACTACTCCCCCCCCGGTACAAATAGCGAGAGGTACAAGGCAGGGGTGCCCTCTATCCCCAATATTATTTGCTATGGCTATGGAAACACTTGCTATCACGATTCAAGAAAATCCCAAAGTTAAGGGGGTTTCCTGTGGTCCCAAGATGCACAAGTGTGGCTTATTCGCCGATGACTTAATACTTTTTATCACGTCCCCCCTAACCTCTCTCCCCACTTTAAATAAGATTTTGGCTGCTTTTGGGGCTGCTAAATCTTTAGCACTCAATGTCTCACTAGATCCCGAGACGGTGTCCCTGCTGAAACAGAACTTCAAGTTTGCATGGAATGACTCTGCTATTAAATATTTGGGTATCTTCCTTACACCTAAATTTGAAACTCTTTGGGCCAGATTCTCAAAAGAGATATGACGGTGTATCGCAGGAAACACCGTCGTATCTCAGTTTTTTTAATGGGTATCTATGCCTGTGATTCATAGAATCACTTACGCATAGATACACCAAAGTTCCGACAAGTGTAAAACAATTACACTGTCGGATCGTAGATGTAATGACATCGCTGGCCGCTAGGTGGCCTTTACGATGATTTCTCATTTGCCTATGCAAATGAGCCTAATCCGACGATTCCCAAAAGTTTTTACGCCGCCCCGTCGTAGTTTACGTTGTTTCCGTATGCGTAAGGCTACCTCTGCTATATGAGGGGTAACCTTACGAAGTTCCGTCGTATGCCATGTTAAGTATGGCGTCGGGTCAGCGTCGTCTTTTTCTGTCGGTTACGTTGTTTTACTAAGTCGTTCGCGAATAGAGATTTACGTAAACGACGCTCACGTCGGTTTCATTCACTTTTTCCGACATGAGCTGGAGCATGCGCACTGGGATATTTTTGAGGCCGGCGCATGCGCAGTTCGATTGACACGGGGGCGCGCTTAATTTAAATACAAGCCGCCCCCTTTGAATTACGCGGGGATACGTAGAGCCATTTACACTACGCCGCCGCAATTTACGGAGCAAGTGCTTTGGGAATACGGCACTTGCTCTGTTAAATTGCGGTGGTGTAGTGTAAATGGCTTACGCTAACGCCAGCGGGGATTCTACGGGAATCTGGCCCTTTATGTTCAGAATTATCCTCCCATGTTTCACAAATTGGAACAGGACCTGAAGTTGTGGTCAAAACTCTATTTGTCGTGGCTTGGCAGAATAAATGCTGTCAAGATGACTCTGCTCCCTAGGCTGCTCTATCTTTTTCGAGCTCTCCCGATTCCACTGAGGAAGGATCATCTAAAGTCCTTCCAAAGCAAAGTTCTGAAATTTATTTGGGGAGGTTCGGGATATAGGATTAAGCAACAAACCCTCTTTCACTCGAGAAAACAAGGCGGCTTAAGTGTGCCTCATTTATATAGATATTATTTAGCTTCAAGATTAGCTCAATTCTCTATAATTTTTACTAGGTGGGATAAGCCGGATTGGGTACAGATTGAACGGCAGGCAGTTTCTCTTCACACCTTGGATTTCCTCTCTTGGGCGGTTCCTAAGAGTAGACCCTCTATCTTAGCCCTTACCCTTTCACACTCATTTGCTATGTGGGATAAATTGAAATTAAATTCCGACCTCATCTCTAAAGTTAAACCCTTGTCTCATCTTTTTCGTAATCCACAATTTCCCCCTGGCCTAGACATAAAAGCTTTTAGATGGTGGCTTGACAAGGGGCTGTATCGCTTGGGTCAGTTTTTCACCCCTAGTGGTCCTCTCTCCCTTGCCTATTGTGTAAGCAATTTAGAGCTTCCGCAATCGGAGAGATTTCGTTTTAATCAAATCAGTCATTTTCTTCATAGCATTTGGTTCTCCAAACCGTCCCCTCCCAAATTTACCAACTTTGAATTATGGTGTAGTCAGTCCATCGAAAGGAGGGGAGGTATCTCGATCATCTATGCGTCACTGTCCTCTCCGGCTGACAAGTCCTCCTTCATGGTGGCATGGGAGGAGGACTTTCAGTTTAAGTGGAGCCTGGAGACCTGGCAGTCAGCTGTGACATATGCGTTTAACCCCCTTGACGGTATCCCCGAGCGCGACTCGGGGTTGGTCTTTCCTGTTGCGATCGTTATCCACGAGTCGCGCTCGGGGTGTATGTGCAGAGCCAGCGCCAGCGGCAGCAGTGTTCCTTACCGGCTCCAGGCGATCCAGCGATGATCTCTCATTGCTGTGATCGCCGCCGAGATCCCAGCCGCGCCATCCACCGCTCACCTGACTTCCTGGTTCCGTTCCCTGCACCGCAATGGTGCATGGGAGCGGAACTGGGAGGGAAATTCAAATGTGCACAAACACAAACACATAAAAACTAGGTGATACAATGTAATCTGAGAGGATTACACTGTATCACCTTGGAATCTGACACAGTGCCCTTTCAGTGCCCCTTGCCATATATAATAATATATAATAAAACCTTTCAAAACCCTTTGAAAATGGCATCTAAAAAGCGCTGTCCTACGAATGCGATTTTTGATCTGCTGAGCGACAGCGACAGCGGCAGCGAAACGGAATTGATCGCAGAACAGAGCGACAGTGAGTCGTGGGGTGATTTGTCATCCGGCTCTGACACCGACACTGATGCAGAAAGTGACAACGCCGATGATCCCGCACCTGACATAAGTGATGTGCGCACTTGGTGCGCTATAGACAGCGATGCGGACCAGGCAGCGCCCCCGAGGTTCCGATTCACTTGATCTCCTGGGATGAAGGTTGATGTGGAGAGTGACAACCCTCTGGCATACCTGAAACTCTTTCTTTCTGAGGAGGTAATTTTAAAAATTGTGACAGAGACCAATCAATACCACGATCAGCAATCTGCTACTCTGCGTGCCAGATTTTCCCGATCCAGAAAATGGGAACCTGTCACTAAAGAGGACATATGGAACTTTCTAGGACTCATCATCCTTCAAGGGGTGGTGGGCAAACCGCTCCAGAAATGGTACTGGACCACCAACAAGATGCTGGGCACGACATTTTTTGGGACTGTGATGTCTGAGTATCGTTTTTCACTGATTATGAAAAACTTACACTTCGCCAACAACGAAGAGTTTGATGAGGCCACGCATCCTGCGCCCAAGCTCAAAAAAATCTGGGAGGTGTACCAGATGATTGTCGCCAACTTCCAGCGGACCTACGTGCCAGAAAGGGATGTCAGTGTGGACGAAAGTCTGATGGCCTACAAGGGACGCCTGAGCTGGATCCAATTTATTGCGTCCAAAAGGGCGCGCTTTGGCGTAAAGTTTTATATGCTATGTGAATCTTCCACGGGATATATTTGGAATGCGGTAATTTACACCGGGAAAGGTACAAAGTTCGATCCCAAGTACAGCCGCTATGGGATGGCCACATCGTCAGTCCTTTCACTGCTGGACCCATTACTGAACCAGGGATATTGAGTGACAACAGACAATTTTTATACGTCACCGGAACTTTATGAGGTTCTGCTCCTCAACAAAACGGATGGGTATGGTACAGTGAGGCCAAACCGGCGTGACATGCCATCTACGTTTGGCAAGAAGAAATTAAAAAAAGGAGAGATGGTTGCCTTCCAAAAGGGAAAAATGATGGCAATGAGATGGAGAGACAAAAAGGACGTGTGTGTCATGAGCACCGTGCACAGCACCTCCACTACCATGGTCCGCACAAAACAGGGAAAAGATGTGCTGAAGCCACAAGTAGTGATCGACTACAATCACACGATGGGGGGTGTCGACCGAGCCGATCAGGCGATGACATTTTACCCGGCGATGCGCAAACAACAAAAAAAGTACTACAAAAAGATTTTCAGACATCTCCTTGAACAATGTCTTTGGAACGCGTATATTCTTTATAAGGCAAACACGAACACACCTCTTATTCATTGCGATTTTATATGGAATCTGGCTGAGCAAATTTTTATCAACCACCCGACGCCATCAGTGTCTGCTAACAGACCCGGACGACGCTCTGTTGACGTTGGCAATCCAGAGCGCCTGACAGGTCGTCATTTTGTAGACTTTGTACCGCCAACCGCACGAAAGTTAGCGCCTACCAGGATGTGCGTCGTTTGCTGTTCCAAGAGGGATGGAAATGGAAAAAAAATCCGAAAGGAAACCAGGTACTATTGCCCAGATTGCAACGTCGGACTTTGTCAAATTCCATGTTTCAAACTTTTTCACACCCAGGATGTGTATTAAATTTCTTTGTTTGACTAATATCTTTAATTTTTCTTTGTATTATTGAATAAAATGATATTATTTATCAGATTATAATTCATGTGTTTGTGTTTCCAATTTATCACATCTGGAATGTCTACTAGAGTCTTGTTTTGGTCAGGTTTAAGTAAGTAATTACTAAGAATTGCAGGCCTATAATACATATCACCAAATTTCCATGCAAAATAATTGTACCGCTTTTGGTACGTAATTCCAGACAGAATCATACCGCCAGGGAGGTTAAGGGTATCATCAATATTTCCCTCATGGAAGCCAGCTTGAAAGTTTTAACTAGATGGTACCTTATTCCCACTAGATTAGCAAAGATTTCCCCCTCAGCTGATCCTCTCTGCTTTAGGGGGTGTCAGCTGCTGGGCTCATTCGCGCATATCTGGTGGGAATGTCCCAGAATCAGGCCATTCTGGAGGAAGGTTCTTTTGATTATTAAGAAAGTCACTGGTTGCGAGGTTATGAGACCTCCGGAATTCATCTTACTGAATGCTAATTTTCCTGGGATTTCCAAGCAGTCGCGTAGATTAATTCACTTTATATTGCTTGGTGCGAAGATTACTTTGGCCAGAGCCTGGAAACTTCCGAGCGTTTCTAGTAAGGCGGTGACCAGGAAGGTTTCATGGATCATGTCCCAGGAAAAGGTGAATGCTATTTTAAATGATTCTATGCCTAACTTTGAATTAGTTTGGGGTCCCTGGGCTCAGTTTATGGGTATTTCTCTCATCCCGGGAACTTAAACTAATCTTTACCAGATTGTATTTAGCTAATTATGATGGTGATATCCCTTTATTCATACCCCTCCCTCCCTCCTTTTTTCTTTTCCCTTTTTTTTGTCCCTCTTCATGTTCTTCTTTTCACTTTTTTACCTTTTTTTTTTCCTTTTTTGTGCTTTCCCTTTTCTCCTTTTGAACAACTTTTTTTTTTTGCCGCTCTTTTTCCCTGGGTCGTCGACCTAGGGGACGGTCTGTGTATATGGGGATCCCAGCCTGGGGATGGGCGGGCTAGGGGATCTTCACCCATTGGCACAGTGAGTTCCCTTTTGGGGTGCTGGTGGTTGAGGGTTCTTCGGCAGTCTGTCGGTATGGGGTTTGGGTCTCATGAGGATGGGATGGGGACTCTGTCGTGGCTATTGTAGGTCAGGGTTGAGGAGGTCTGTTTGCTTCCTTTTTGAACCCTCGTGGTTATTCTTGGCTCATTACAATGTTTCTGCATTTTATTTTAAATGCCCTGTTGATTGTGGCAGTCCCTATGCTCACCCCAATGTACACGTATCTCTTGTTATGACGTTTTTTTTGTTTATTTTATCTATGATTGTATGACTGATTGCTCTGTACCTTTTATTTTTATTTCTTATCTTATGAAAATAAAATTCTTTGAAAGAAGAATTCACCTCCTTTTCAACCAAAATATCTTACCCAATTAAGAATTTAATCACGTGTAACACCGTGGGTGTGGTCTATGTGCTGGAGTGTGATTGTGGACTCCAGTATATAGGCCGCACCTCACAAGCTCTATCTGTCAGAGTCGGCGAACATGTGAATAACATCAAACTTGGTTTACGGTCCCACAGTGTCTTAAGACATTTTCGACAATGTCATGACAGAAATCCCAAATGCCTAAAATGTTGGGGTTTGGAAAGGGTTGACAGACACTGGAGAGGAGGAAATTATACTCGTCACATTAGTCAAAGAGAATCTTTTTGGATCTTTGAGGCTAAAGTACTTACCCCTGAAGGCCTCAAAATCTATCGAATAAGTAATTTTTTAATTTAGTTTACTATAGGATGTAGTGAATTATGGTATACTTTTACCTTTTATATACTGATCAACTGAGTCTTCTACTATAATCATGAAGTCATGTCGGTCGATTATGGTTCTAATTGACTATTTATTGTTTTATTAATTTATTTTAACTGCGGGCATGTTTTTTTATAATTGTAATATAAGTTGGCGGCTCGAGGATGGCATCGAGAGACACTTTTTTTTATTTAACCACTTGCCGACCAGCCGCCGTCATTCTACGGCGGCAGGTCGGCTCTCCTGGGCGAGAGCACGTAGCTCTACGTCAGCTACATTTTCGGCCACTAGGGGGCGCGCACGCCGGCGGCGGTCCCGCGCGTGCCCGGCGGGTACGGTCGCCACCGGGCACACGCGATCGCTCGTTACAGAGCAAGGAACGGGAGCTATGTGTGTAAACACATAGCTCTCGTTCCTGTCAGCGGGGGAAACGCTGATCTTCTGTTCATACAATGTATGAACAGAAGATCAGTGATTTCCCCTAGTGAGGCCACCCCCCATACAGTTAGAACACACCCAGGAACACACTTAACCCCTTCCCGCCCCCTAGTGTTAACCCATTCACTGCCAATGGCATTTTTACAGTAATCCAATGCATTTTTATAGCATTGATCGCTAAAAAAATGCCAATGGTCCCAAAAATGTGTCAAAAGTGTCCGAAGTGTCCGCCATAAGGTCGCAGTACTGAAAAAAAATGCTGATCGCCGCCATTACTAGTAAAAAAAATATTAATAAAAATGCCATAAAACGAACCCCTATTTTGTAAACGCTATAACTTTTGCGCAAACCAATCAATAAACGCTTATTGCAATTTTTTTTACGAAAAATATGTAGAAGAATACGTATCGCCCTAAACTGAGGGAAAAAAACGTTTTTTTATGTATTTTGGGGGGAAATTTATTACAGAAAAAAGTAAAAAATATTGCATTTTTTCAGAATTGTCGCTTTATTTTTGTTTATAGCGCAAAAAATAAAAAACGCAGAGGTGATCAAATACCACCAAAAGAAAGCTCCATTTGTGGGGGAAAAAAGGACGCAAATTTTGTTTGGGAGCCACTTCGCACGACCGCGCAATTGTCAGTTAAAGCGACGCACTGCCGAATCACAAAGAGTGCTCTGGTCATTGGACAGCAATATGGTCTGGGGCTAAAGTGGTTATTTCCATTAATTTGGGTGCAATATACTTTGTTTCTAGTTGTCATTATGTGACCGTTGCCTGTGAACAATAAAGATGTTTCAGTTCTGTGGATGACGCGGGACGTGCGGCTCTGCGTATCCACGTCTTGTTCCAGGAAGGTCACAAAGGAAACGATCGTGTATTTGGATGACGAGGGACGTGTCGCTCTTCGTCTTGTTTCCGGAAGGTCACCTAGGAAACTATCATGTATTTATAGGCCGGCGCGCAATTTTGTAGGCTCCGCCCTGCTGAGGAAGTTGAATAACGCAACGCGTCCAGAGGCTAGGATTCTACGGCGTGTCGCTGGCTGCTGTCCTGAGAGCCTCCAAGTTTAGATGCCTGTAACCTTATATGCCTGAAACCCTTTGGCTAAATGTGAGTAGCCCCCTTTTTTATGCTAAATAAATAGTTTTTTACCTAGCGGAAAGCACTTAGATCTGTGGTCTCTTCTTTTCATGTCCGGATTCATTATATGGCTGAACTATGAGGAAGTGATTACCATCCTGCTCCCTGGTTTTCTTTGATTGTCATACCTGCTTGTCTGACCATCTGGTAACACAGTGGTCATTTGCTAAGGTGAGAGTAGCCATCCGCACTCGGTGAAGGGACTTCTCACAAGTTTGGTGTGCTATATGTCACTTGGGTGAAGATTTCTAAAATAAGTTTTGGTGTCATCATACCATCTACTTATTAATTTTGGACTGATTTTCTTTTATTTCGATTTTGGTTTGCGCTGCACTGTTTTCTATATTTATCTATGTGTTGGATTTTGTGAACATCCTTTTAGGCCTCGTACACACGATCAAATCTGTCTGCTGGAAACGGTCCGCTGGACCGTTTCAGCAGACAGATTCGATCGTGTGTACGGCCTAGCCGACGGATTTGGCCACCCGACAGATTTCAAAGCATGCTTTGAAATCTATCGGGTGGGAATCCATCCGCCCGACATGTCTGCACGTCCCGCACCGCCGCCGCACCTCCGCCGAATGGATTTGGCGCATGCGCGGAAGTGTTTTACTTCCTGGTGTGGTGACGTGGCGGTGACGTGGCGGTGGCGGTGACGTGGCGGTGACGCTCTCTGCTTGCGGGGATTTTGCTTTGCTCGTGTGTAAACGCGAGCAAACCAAAATCCCAGCAGACAGATTTGTTCAAATCTGTCGGATGGACAGATTTGAACAAATCTGTCTGCTCGTGTGTACGAGGCCTTAGTGTTCTAGCTGGCATTCCGGTGAAATTAAACTAATATATATGTTTTTTCACAATATTTAACTACTATTATTAACTATTTGTTGATCCTAATTTTTTGCTCTGATTGCACTCTTTGTTTTCTGTATTTTATATATTGTCTTTGAAATAAACTCAGTTCATTGAGGATGGAATCATCAAGGTATTAAAAAAATACAGAAATGTGCCTTTATTTCACATGTATCCCACAGATATTCAAAACAGAAGACGGCATCATAAGATTACACGGTATGTGTTTTTAATGTATTTTGACATGTTATTTTTCAATAAACACCTCACTTGTGTTGACATCCTAAAGCCCAGATATGGGTGCTGCAGTCTTTTTATATATAAGTCATTAGCACAAGCAGACTTAGGCCCCGTACACACGAGCAAATAGATTTGTTCAAATCGGTCGGACAGACCGATTTGAACAAATCTGTCTGCTGGCCGTTTTGGTTTGATCGCTGTACACACGATCAAACCAAAATCCCCGCCAGCAGACAGCGCGGTGACATGGCGGTGACGTTGACGCCGCCATGTCACCGCACCAGGAAGTAAATTACTTCCGCGCATGCGTCGAATCCATTCGACGCATGTGCGAGAAGATATGTCTGCTGGTTAGCGTACTAACCAGCAGACATGTCGGGCGGACGGATTCCCAGCCGACAGATTTTAAAGCATGCTTTAAAATCTATCGGCTGGCCAAATCTGTCTGCTCGCCCGTACACACGATCAAATCTGTCTGCTGGGACGGTCTGGCAGACCGTTTCCAGCAGATAGATTTGAACGTGTGTACGCGGCCTAAGAGTTATCACTCAAGTGACACTCTATTGCCTCGTACACATGACTGGTTTTCTCAACGGGAAAACTGTGAGGAGAGCTTTTGGCCAGGAATCCTGGCTATGTACATGCTCCTCGCAGTTTTCCGACGGGAAAACTTCCCAAAAACTGCCGGACAAAGAAAGAGAACCAGCTCTCTTTTTTCTCGCCGGGAAAACCGGCGGACTTTTGCCCGGCGTTTTTTGGCAGTTTTCCTATGGGAAAAAACTGTGATGGAGCATACATGCGGCTGGGATTCCCGGCTAAAGCTCCATCACAGCTTTCCTGTCGGGAAATCCGGCCATGTGTCGGGGGAAAGACTGCCTGAGCAGGTTCTCGGCTTTTCCCTCGGAATTTCCGACGGGAACTTTTCCCGTCGGAAATCCTGCACGTGTGTACGGGGCATCTAGCATTCCCCCTTGCCCCTTTTCCGGCAGCCAATTAAAACGTTATGCACAGACCTTAAAATGGTTGTACAGGCAGAAGGTTTTTTACCCTAACTTATTACCCTTATGCAGAATAAGGGTAAAAAATGTCTTCTGTGATCAGCTCCCCCCAGCTAACTCTAAATACTTACCTGAACCCAATCTCCCTTCAGTGCTGTGCCCAAGAGCAGCGACCCTCTCCTCTCTCTCTCCTAACTGACCATGAAGGCAGCAGTGGGAGTTATTAGCTGCTGCTGTCTATCACAGCCTGCTAGGAGGGAGCCGGGGGGGGGGGGGGTCTAAGCCACTCTCTGTGTGTCAATGAACATACAAAAACCCGGCTAAGGATTGAGCCTGCACTAGTGTACTCGGAAAGGTTGGAGGAACTAAGAGGTGCGTGGGTGACCCCAGAAGAGGAGGATCACAGCTGCTCTGTTATTTATTTGTTATTTTAAAGAGGAAATAATTTTCCTTTACAATCATTTTAAGTAGATCCTTTCAGAAGGAAAGAGGGATATGACATGGAAAGAAGGAAAGAAATTCACCTTTAAATCTAAGGAATGAAGTTTTGTAAAGTAATCAAATTTCCTAGCAAGTTCCCTCTTTTTTTGGATATAGTTGATATAACGGAGGATATGGAATGTGATAATCTGTAATGTGAAACTTCTGGAAAAAAAAAATGAATAAAAAAAAAAATAACTAGCAAGTTGCCAGTGACCTTGTGTTTAGAAAACACCTTGCTCCCGGTGGGGGTGTCGGGGGGAGGGGATGCCCCCGGAAACCTATCCTCTCCACGGTTCGGTATGATTTATTCCTTACATATATTTTAGTTTTATGATCTCAGCTTATAGTAAAAGTTTTATAGATTGCTTAGTAAACAGGGAATTTTAGCCCTAAAATGTTGTCGCTACCTCTACTGATTCCCATCCCTCCTGATTATACACGTTTACACTCCCATGTTAGACTTACCAGGTATATAGTTGGGACATTGGGGGGGGGGAGGGAGGAGAGGGGGAAATCTAGTTAAGAAATGTAATCTATTGTTTACTACTATAATTGTCAACACAATGTTTCCTGATGCATTTATTGTATTACGTTTATTACTCTGTATGCTCTTTATTTTATTATAATAAACTTAAATTTAAATGAAAAAAAAAAAGAAAACACCTAATCCCATTTGCACTTTTTTGCAAAGCCATCCAAGACCACCTTATTCTTATGATTCTCACCCGTAATGAATATTCAGATCACAGAATGCCTTACAAGGGCCGTAGCCCTGACCAGGTTGCATGGACATTGTATAAAACTGTTGTTATTTATTCAATAAACTGTCTATTGTTTACTTATTTATCTTTTAACCACTTCCCGACCGCCCACCGCAGGTATACGTCGGCACTTTGAAGATGGATATCTCGGTAACGGCAGCAGCTGCTGCCACAACCGAGATATCCATCTCTTCTGTGGGCGGTCGGGTAAACGATAATGGCGGTCTCCGCGGTGGAATCGCCGCGAGATCGCCGTTATCGGTGGCGGGCGAGCGTCCCCCCCCCCTCCCGCTGCGCTCCCGCGCCCTCCGCCGCTTACCGGAGCCGTCGGTAGCGGCGGAGGCGATCGGGTGCGCTCGTCTGTTCAGCGGGGATGCGAGTGAGGGAAAAATTTTCCCTCGTCCATCCCCGTAGCTCTGCTGGGCGGAAGTGACGTCAAACGTCAGTTCCAAACAGCGTCTTAAAGAGACATTTTTTTTTAAAATGTCATTTGAAAAATGACATTTAAATTTTTTTTTTTTTTTTTTTGCATTTTAGCCTAAATATGAGATCTGAGGTCTTTTTGACCCCAGATCTCATATTTAAGAGGACCTGTCATGCTTTTTTCTATTACAAGGGATGTTTACATTCCTTGTAATAGGAATAAAAGTGATAATTATTTTTTTTATTTTAGTGTTAAAAATTGGTAAAATAAATACAAATAAATACGAAAACAAAAAAAAATGTTTTTTAAATCGCCCCTTTACGGCGAGCTCGCGCGCAGAAGCGAACGCATACGCGAGTAGCGCCCGCATATGAAAACGGTGTTCAAACCACACAAGTGAGGTATCGCCACGATCGTTAGAGCGAGAGCAATAATTCTAGCCCTAGACCTCCTCTGTATCTCAAAAAATGCAACCTGTAGAATTTTTTAAACATCGCCTATCGAGATTTTTAAGGGTAAAAGTTTGACGCCATGCCACGAGCGGGCGCAATTTTTAAGCGTTACATGTTGGGTATAATTTTACTCCGCGTAACATTATCTTTCACAATATGTAAAAAAATTGGGCCAAATTTATTGTTGTCTTATTTTTTAATTTAAAAAACTGAATTTTTTCCAAAAAAAGTGCGCTTGTAAGACCGCTGCGCAAATACGGTGTAACAAAAAGTATTGCAATGACTGCCATTTTATTCTCTAGAGTGTTAGAAAAAAAAATATATAATGTTTGGGGGTTTTAAGTAATTTTATAGCAAAAAAAAATGTTTTAGTCTCGTAAACACCGAATCTGAAAAACAGGCCCGGGGCTAAAGTGGTTAAGAAAAGGGTCAAAGTTTTACATAGAACAATAAACCTAAATATGCTAATAATACAGTATGTCTTAAATATTAAATGATTTTGGAAATTTACCGCAGTTTTGAGGATTTCATAAACCAGTCTATCAGCAATTTTTCCTGCATTGTCAGTAATTTGTTCCTACATTTAAAAAAAAGATAGACATTAGAAATGAAACTATACATACAGTCCTACAAGACATACAATAGGTGTATGACAGTAGTGTTCTTATTAATTGTGTCATGTGATAAAGCTCTAAAAAACACATTTGACTTTTGGTATTTAGCTCTGCCTACCTACGGTAAGCTTTCTCCTGTAACTTAGTTTATTTCCTGTTGCTCCTGATGTTTTTTTGCAACTTCTTTTAACAGACCAGGCTGTGCAGCAAAAGTGGAAGTTAGATGCATGGGACAAACCATTTAACACTGACAGGGTGCTTACAATGATCAGCTTTAAAGGGGTTGTAAAGGGGGGAAAAAACATTTCCTTAAATAGCTTCCTTTGCCTTAGTGCAGTCCTCCTTCACTTACCTCATCCTTCTATTTTGCTTTTAAATGTCCTTATTTCTTCTGAGAAATCCTCACTTACTATTCTTCTGTCTGTAACTACACACTGTAATGCGAGGCTTTATCCTTGGTGTGGAGAAAGCCTCTTGAGGGGGGAGGGGGCAAGCAGGAGTATCAGGACACCAGCTAACACACAGCTCCATTCTCTATCTGCAAAGTAGAGAGTGTCCTGACTTGCCTGCTCGTCCCCTTCCCCCTCAAGAGGCTTTCTTCACACCAGGGTGAAAGCCTTGCATTACAGTGTGTAGTTACAGAAGCTCCAAAATAAAAAGCAAAACTGCGCCACAAAAATAAATGTAAAATTGTAAAACAGTCAATAAATCAGTTTTCAACACAATAAGTCCAACATATGAATCTGAATGCCTCCAATGATGTATATGCTGCATATATGAAGATATCCACAGTAGCACACCACCGCAGTGACAAACATAAGCTTGAAAGTGATCCCTTCACCGATGTTAGAAATGGCTGCTTACCAAAAGCAAGCTCAGAAGGAGCTCTGGGGGACGCTGAGTGACGTCACCACGTGGGGAGATTCCCTATTGCTTGCAGGCCGGCTTTTATATGCATGATTTTATCGTTTATTCTGTAAGTAGAATGTGCTTTTTTTTAATACATTTTTATACGGAATTTCACTATGGTGCCCTTTCTGTTTTAAGCCCCCCTGTGGTTGAATGGTGAATTACGCCCAACTAATATCCTGGTGGACTGGAAACTTCAGTGTCCCTTCCTGCCTGCTCCGGGGGATCGTGGTTTACAGCTGTCTCTTGGACACCAAGGCCATGGCTGGGCTATAGCCAATTGCTCCTTCTGAGCTTGCTTTTGGTAAGCAGCCATTTCTAACATCGGTGAAGGGATCACTTTCAAGCTTATGTTTGTCACTGCGGTGGTGTGCTACTGTGGATATCTTCATATATGCAGCATATACATCATTGGAGGCATTCAGATTCATATGTTGGACTTATTGTGTTGAAAACTGATTTATTGACTGTTTTTCAATTTTACATTTATTTTTGTGGCACAGTTTTGCTTTTTATTTTTGAATTCCTTTGTGCTATCACACGACAACTGCAGCCTATGGTGTTTTTTAGTATCCTAATTTTAATTTTTTTGTATATTAGCGCAGTTTTCTTTGTTTCTAGTTACAGAAGCTAACTGACTCGCCTGCTCTATCTAACTCAAATTAAATGACACTGTCTCTCTCTCTGTCTGTCTTTAACCACCGCTACACACTAAACAAGGCTGCCACGCAGACGGCCTTATATAGTGTGGGGCGTGTACTAAACCACCTGAGACATAATTGCCCAAAGCCAACTCCCAAATACATGCACATAAGAGCATAAACATACCAGTTGTACAAAAATGTTGTAATGAATGTGCTGCACATGTTACATATAACCAGACATGTCAGAGTGCGAGCAATAATGTTAGGACCATTTTTCATGGCTTAAGTCTGAGGCGGCGTACACACGACCGAGGTTCTCGCTGGAAACCAGCGAGAACCTCGCTGGAAGCTGCATTCCAGCGAGGACCTCGGCCGTGTGTACACAGAGCGCTCGCCCCGCCCGTCGGGAATCCCGTCGAGCGAAAAGAGAGCTCGACGGCCCACCTGGATGAATGGCTGGTTGCCATTCCCGACGGGCGGGTCGCCGATTTCGACGGCCGGCAGAGAACCTCGACGGGCGGAACGATGTGTTCTGCCCGTCGAGGTTCTCTGCCGTGTGTACACGGCCTAATGCCGCGTACACACGATCATTTTTTGTGATGAAAAAAAACGACGTTTTCTGTAAAGTAAGAAACAACGTTTTTGAAACGTCACTTTTCAAAGACGATGTTGCATACACACCATCGTTTTTTTCACAAAAAGCGAGGTTACGTTCACCACTCTTTTCCATTGAAGCTCGCTTCATAAGTAGCTTCTGGGCATGCGCGGGTTGAAAAGCGTCGTTTTAAACGACGTTTTTGCTACACACGGTGACTTTTTGTGAAACAAAAAACGACGTTTTGAAAAACGACACAAAAAATTCAAGCATGTTGGAATTTTTTTTTGGTCATTTTTTTGAAGACAAAAAACAACGTTTTGCCCACACACGATCAATTTAAATGACGTTTTAAAAAACGTATGTACGCGGCATTATACACACGGGCCAGAATCTCGTCAGGAAAAAAACATTGTTTTTCCTGATGAGATTCTTGGCAAGAATCTCTTGCCGCCCGAGTGTACAGACTCTCCTTTCAAAAGAACAGCGGTTCTCTTGAAAGGCAAGAACGTGGTGATGTCACATTCGATGCTGTCGTCACCATCTTGCTGCACCCTACCTATGCCTAGGAAGCTACCTCAAATGCGTTGAAGTCATTTCGAGCATGCTCGGGTTTCCACAGCGACAGGTAAGTATACACACTCTCGGGTTTCTCAGAAGGAAAACTGCTGAGAATCTCACAACGAGAAAATAGAGAACATGTTCTCTACTTTTCTCGTCTAAATTCTGGGCAGTTTTCTTGTCGAGAATCCTGAAAGCCTCGTATACACGGTCAGTATACTCGGCAAGAAAGCTCTGCCAGCAGTTTTCTTGCTGGTTCTTGCCGAGTAAACCGAGTGTGTGTACAAGGCTTTAATCTAAACTAATGACATGTAAGGGATTTTAAAGGATCCCTTGTGGATAATTTAGGAATTTTAAGTTTTGAAGTTTGGCACAGGGGCATACAACTTTAAGGCTTAACATTTTAGGTATCTATTTACTAAGCAGAGCCTCATGTTTGCTTTAGCTTGTTCAATTAAGCTTTGACCAAAAAAAATAAAAAATGGAAGCTGCTTGGTTTCTATGCTGAGCTGCACCAGATTTTGTACAAGTCAGTTTTAGTACAGCAACCCCTGTGTCTCGCAAAATAAACTTAAGTGTATTTTTACTTAAAAGTTATGCTTGATAAACTGTTGCGCTATTGGTTACATAACAATTTGGAACTAACATGATTTTATTCTACAGAGTTTCTGCTTTCTAAAAAGAATACATAGTTTTGGGAGTTTAAATTAATCTTCAGGCCTAAATTTTTTATTTTATTTTTGCAAAATACATGTTTGCAAAATACACAAATTGCCTTGGGCATCACACTCATGAAAAGCCTGAAAGATAGCCATGTATGTTGAGGAACCATGAGGTGAGCTGAGGACTCAGAATTTTAGTTCATCTGTAGAATGCGCTGTCTGAGACAAGATTACCACTTACATAGTCTATGTAAGCATTGTTAGAAGAAGCTGTTCATTTTATATGCTGTGATCAATGCTAAATGGTAAAAGATGTGACAACATTTTATTGATAGTGTTGCAGATGCTGCTGCTAGACACATTGCCATTTTGAAATGGTACTGGCTTTGGACACCTGTAGGTGAGTCTGGCAGGTAGTGGAATATTAAGCTGCCAGCCAGAAAGCGAATCAGTCAGCTCTTGGCTTCCTTGTCCTTCAATGTTTAGAGCCAAAACTGAAAATCACATCTCCTGATACCATTATGGCTTTCTATAAACTCATTGGTTCATCTTGATAGCACTAAGCAATAAAACACTGTTGTTAATTATCGTATTTATCAGCGTATAACACGCACAGGCATATAACACGCACCCTAACTTTAAGAGCCCCCTGAGTATAACATGCAGGCACAGTTTACCCTCTATTTTAGGGTAAAAAAGTGAGTGTTATACGCCAATAAATACAGTATATGTATTTTGGAGAATTTTTTTTTTTTTAAATATACTCCGTACCAGAATATTTGTTGTACCTAGAACTTCATCAAGAGAACAGCCACCTTCTTTCTGAAAGACAAAATAAAAATATAAAAATTAATTTGTGACTTAAATATTTTGGTATATTGTAGGGAATATATCTATCCTATGTTTGTATCTGCAAGGTTTGTTGCATGCACTGGATAATCTGCACTAAAAATTATATGCATTTCAAACTGGTACATGAAAGAAGATAGTAAATACCAGAAATCAGGTAGAATGCATGGGTCCCTAGCGTTCAGCAGAACCCCATGGGACAGTACAAAGGACTATGGTTATCTATCTGCTCTATGGCATGGTAGATATTGGTGGAGGTAGGGTTTATCCTCTAGCAACAGCCTGCCGCCCCCCCCCCCCCCCATTTATATCTGAACAAATTCTTTTGCCTAGTACTCAGTTTTTCCAACAGGAAAACCATGTTTTTTTTATAGCAGGAAAACAGCTCAAAATTGTCTTGCATACACACGGTCACTCAAATCTTGGCTGAAATTCCAAACGTCAAGAACGTGGTGACATACAACACGTACGACGAGCCAAGATCAATGAAGTTCAATAGGCAGTTTGGCTCTTCTGCTTGATTCTGAGCATGCATGTTTTTTTTGCGCATCATAATTGCATACAGACCAACGCGAATTGCGATAATAATTTTTCCTGTCACGAAAATTAAAATCCTGAAATCTTTTTTTGTCAGGAAAACTGACAGAAAAAGTGTGATGAAGCAAACACACGATCAGAATTCCTGACAAAAACCTCACATCACACTACAAAACTGATCATGCGTATGAGGCATTTGTCATGGTGTTCATTTTGTGAAAGTTTGGTTGTCCAATATATCTGGATGGACAACGTGATTTTATGTATATTCAATGTTTCATGTTAAGCAAGGATGGCTGTATTTTCATTTATTATGTCATTTGGTATTCCGCTAAGGGTACCCCTTCAATGACACCACATCCAATAAAATGATCCAATAAAAAAGTTTGTATGAAATTTTTTGTGTCTTGTGTTATCATTACTGTTAAAATTGGCTCCTTTGTGCTGTCTCATGAATTAAAAAACATAATTAACACAAACAAGGTTTGTAAATAATCTGAAGGAGAAATGTAACATTTAGAGAAAGATAAACTTTTGCAGTTAACCACTTAAAGCGGGGGTTCTGTGGGAATACGTTATTTTTTTAGATGCATCTGCCGCTCTTCACATAGTTAATGGGGTACTCACGTGTCCTTTTTTTTTATAGGCCCCCACAATGTCTTTCTGCCGCAAAAGTGACTTTATAAAGATAATTGCTGGAGGCTTTCATCTTGCTTGTGAGCACTCTGAAGCCCACAAGCAAATCCTTCCAGGATGCGGTGGCACGATCTACCTAGTTGCCAGCAAATAATATGGCGTAATTCGAACCGCCCTAATCACGTGCTTCACGTGATGAGTGAAATCCCACGATATCGAGATAATCTGCCTAATGACTCCTCTCCTGGGAAGCATGACGCTGTGCTCCCAGAAGACTTTGCGATGGAGTCCCAAAAAACGACACGCCCACTCCCGCGGGAAGGATACCCGGAAGTGCCTGTTATTCCGAGATGAATAAAGGTATTCTGATTGTTTAAAAAAAAATTAACAGCGGACTATAAATGTATTTAATGTGACGGTCTTAATTAGATAAAGTGTCTCTTGAGGGTGAACCCCTGCTTTAACCCCCAGACCATTTTGCTGGTCAAAGACCATAGCACTTTTTGCGATTTGGCACTGCGTCGTTTTAACTGACAATTGCGCGGTTGAGCGACGTGGCTCCCAAACAAAATTGGCGTTCTTTTTTTTACCACAAATAGAGCTTTCTTTTGGTGATATTTGATCACCTCTGCAGTTTTTATTTTTTGCGCTATAAACAAAAATAAAGCGACAATTTTGAAAACAATTTTTTTTTTTACTTTTTGCTATAATAAATATCCCCCAAAAATATATAAAAAAAACATTTTTTTCCTCAGTTTAGGCCGATATGTATTTTTCTACATATTTTTCATAAAAATAAATTGCAATAAGCATTTATTGATTGGTTTGCGCAAAAGTTATAGAGCTTACAAAATAGGGGGTAGTTTATGGCATTTTTAATAACCACTTAAGGACCGCCGCATGTACATTTACGTCGGCAGAATCTGGATCGCTCTCAGCCAATGCGCGCCCGCCCGCCCTGTCACTTCCTCATCCTGTGTAAACACAGGAAGGAGGAAGCGACGTGATCTCTCCCTCTGAGGTTTTTTCAACCACCGCTGAGGAGAGATCACAACACAAGTAAGTCCTGCACCAACAGTACACTTACACACAGACACATAAACACATTTAACCCCCGCGATCGCCCACCCCCCCTCCCCCCTGTCACAGTGTCACTGAATGCAGTAATCATACATGTATGATTACTGTATTTAGTGTCAGTGTGACAGGCAGTGTAAAAGTCAGTTAGTGTTAGGTTCAGGGTAGCCCTGTACCCCCCCCCCAATAAAGTTTTAACCCCTTGATCACTGCCCTAGTTAACCCTTTCACTCCCTATTGTCAGCGTCATTAAGCGATCATTTTTCTGATCGCTGTATTAGTGTCGCTGTTCCCGCTAGGTAGCTAATTTTTTTAATTGCGATTTTTTTTTACTAAAGACATGTGGCTAAATAAATTTTGGCCTAAATGTTTGACTAAAATTTAGTTTATTGATTTGTCTTATAACAAAAAGCAAAAAATACAGATTTTTTTCAAAAATGTCGCTCTATTTTTGTATATAGCACACAAAATAAAAATCGCAGAGGCGATCAAATACCACCAAAAGAAAGCTCTATTTGTGGGAAGAAAAGGACGCAAATTTTGTTTTGGAGCCACGTCGCACGACCGCGCAATTGTCTGTTAAAGTGACGCAGTGCCGAATCGCAAAAACTCCTTTGGTCATTTGGCAGCATATTGGTCCGGGTCTTAAGTGGTTTTTAAAAAAGCCTGGGTGGCTTTGACCAATTATGGCTCAGGGCTTTAGCACACGCCCCACACTATATAAGGCCACCTGCTGGGCGGCCTTGTGTAGTGTGTTCCAGCTTGTTAGTGAAAGCAGTCAGAGAGACAGAGAGATTGTCTTTTTAGATAGCTAGATAGAGCAGGCAGGCTAGTCAGTTTAGCTTAATTTACAGTGTGTAGAGGATATATATACATCCCTAGGAGTTGTACATATATTTATACACTGTATAGCTTAGATAGATCAGTTCTTCCTAATTTACTGGCAGGCAGGTGATTGTGCTATTTAAAGACGTTATCACAGGTATAGACACCCAGCAGGTACAATATTTAAAGGATTTTTTTTATTTTTTTATTTAAGCATCAATAAAATCACTGCTCCTGGAGCAGTGATTTTAATGATGCTTAACTTTAAAAAAAAAAAAAGAAAAATTCCTTTAAATATATTACCTGCTGGGTGTCTATAGTTTGCCTGTGAAAACGTCTTTAAGAACCCGGGTCTTGCCCGAGGGAACATGTATCAATGGAAAAAAGTTTTAAAAACGGTCCTGAAAAAACGACCATTTTTAAAACTTATTTCCATTGATACATGTTCCCTCGGGCAAGACCCGGGTTCTTAAAGACGTTTTCACAGGCAAACTATAGACACCCAGCACTGCAGGTACAATATTTAAAGGAATTTTTCATTTTTTTTTTTTTATTCAAACATTATTAAAATCACTGCTCCTGGAGCAGTGATTTTAATGATGCTTAAATAAAAAAATAAAAAAATTCCTTTAAATATTGTACCTGCTGGGTGTCTATAGCTTGCCAGTGAAAACGTCTTTGAGAACACAGGTCTTGCCCGAGGGAACATGTATCACTGGAAAAAAGTTTTAAAAACAGTCCTGCTCCTGAAAAAACAACCGTTTTTTAAACTTTTTTCCATTGATACATGTTCCCTGGGGCAAGACCCGGGTTCTCAAAGACATTTTCCAACAATAATTTGAATATTGGTCTTTAAAATTAGCGTTTTTGAATTCGAACGTTCGAGTCCCATAGACTTCAATGGGGTTCTAAATGTTTGCGCGAACGGTCGGTCTGTTCGACGGTTCTGGTGCAAACCGAACGCGGGTATGTTCGGCTCATCCCTACTCTGTAACGAGCGATCGCGTGTGCCTGGCGGCGATGCGCAGCCTATTACATTAGGGTGTGCACCCCAAAGCTCAAACACACATGCGTATATATATATATATATATATATATATATATATATATATATATAGCAGTAGGGAAATGGACGGTGTCAGTAGAACAGTGGATGGTGTCAGTGGGCTGGGACTTTTGTCAGTAGTTTCTTTTTACTATTTTTTTCTTATTATTTTTTTACAATATTTTTTTACAATCATTTTTTGTTACAATTTTTTATGAGCACCATTGGGGGGCTTTGGTGAGATATCAGGGGCCTAAACAGACCCCTGATATCTCAATTTTGAGACAGAGAAAGGGGCTGAGGACAAAGATTCCGGAGTCCCTTTCTCTGTGGCGAAGCAGCACAGGGGGATTAGGGTGTGCCTGGGCACACCTGGCACACCCTGTGTGCACACCTATGAGAAGGAGCATGTACTATAGCTCCCTACAAAGTGGTTGCAGAACTGAGTTAACCACTTGACTTCTGGAAAGGTTTTACCTCCTTCATGACCAGGCAATTTTTTGTGATATGGCACTTACAGTACCTGCTGCCGAGAATGTGTTTTTAGCACGACAGCATCGCGCTGATTCTCGGCAACAGGGTGCAGACATCTCGCACTCGCTGGAATAGTAAAAGCACATTCCAGCGAGCGCGTCATAGAAGCGACAGGGATCTGACATGGATTCCCGCCAATTCTACACATGGGCGGCGTTTGTTATGAATCCTGAGGGGGAACTCCCAGACAGATTTTAAATAAAAATCCGGCATGGGTTCCCCCCTCAGGAGCATACCGGGCCCTTAGGTCTGTTATGGGTTGTAAAGAGACACCCCTACGCCGAAAAAACAGCGTGGGGGTCCCCCCACAATCCATACCAGACCTGTATCCAAAGCACTCGGGCCGGCCGGTCAGGAAGGGAGTGGGGGTGAGCGAGCGCCCCCCCCCCCCTCCTGAGCCGTACCGGGCAGCATGCCCTCAACATGGGGGGGTCAGGTGCTCTGGGGCAGGGGGGCGCACTGCGGCCCCCCACCCCAGAGCACCCTGTCCCCATGTTGATGAGGACAGGGCCCCTTCCCGACAACCCTGGCCGTTGGTTGTCGGGATATGCGGGCAGGAGGCTTATCGGAATCTGGGAGCCCCCTTTAATAAGGGGGCCGCCAGATACCACCCCCCCCACCCTAAGTGAATGTGTACCCATTCACCTGCAAGAAAAGTGTAAACACAAATAAACCACACAGGGTATTAAAATATTTTATTAGTTGGCCGCCAGGGGGGTGGTCGGTGGTCACTTTTATAAAAGCGCCCCCCCCGGCGGGCTTCTTCCGACATCTTCGGCGGGGGGGTTGGTCTTCTCCGCTCTCCGGGGGTCTTCTCCCACTCTCCGGGGGTCTTCTCCCACTCACCGGGGTCTTCTCCCGCTCACCGGGGTCTTCTCCCGCTCTCCGCTCTTGATTCGGCGCTCTCCGGTGCCTACTACTTCTTCAGGACTGGCCGTCGCTTCTGTCACGTCTTCTTCTTCTCTTCTCTTCTCCAGATGTTGACTTGACACTTCCTCCCGCTGTTATGCCGGGCGCGCGGCTCCCAGCGACTTATATAGGCCTATCTTGTGACGTCGCAGTCCCATCATGCTCCGGTAGGTACCACGTGGGTAGGTTATTTTAGCTGACAATTGCGCATTCGTGTAACACTGTACCCAAATAGATTGTATATGTATAATAGAGCTTTATTTTAGTGGTATTTGATCACCTTTGATTGTTTTAAAAGAAATTGTGCTAGAAACAAAGAAAGACCAACATTTTTGAAAAAAAAAAATGTTTACTTTCTGCCCTAAAACACATCCAGTAAAAAAATGTAAACAATCTAATGTATTCATCAATTTAGGCCAATATGTATTCTGCTACATATTTTTGGGTTAAAAAAAAAAAAAAAAATGGTTTGTGCAAAAGTTATAGCATCTACAAACTATGGGATATTTGTATTTATTTATTTATTTTACTAGTAATGGTGGTGATCAGCGACTTATAGTGGGATTGCAATATTGCCGTGGACAAATCAGACGCCTGACACTTATGACACTTTTTTGGGGACCAGTGACATTATATGCCTGTGATCAGTGCTAAAAATATGCACTGTCACTGTACTAATGACACTGGCAGGGAAGGGGTTAAGATCAGGGGCAATCAAAGGGTTAACTGTTATCTTTTTCTACTGCTTGACTAGTGGAAGACATGTACTAGTATTTCTGCTTTACAGAAACACTGGATCCATGTCTTCTGTACTGACAGAATGACATTCTTGCTTGTTTACATAGGCACAACGCCTTATCCTGGCCTAGGCCAATAAGGCCCAGGCCTAAGGCAGCACTTTGCAGGGGGCAGCATGGAAAGAGTCCCCCGCCGGCTTGCGTTACACTGTTAGTGTAGCGCCAGTCTTATGGGGCGGACAGGACAGAGAGGCAAATTAGTCTAGCGCCCCCATAAAGCGGCCACACTGCTTCCGCTATGCAGGAAGGCTGGCATTCTGCAACTGTGGGAGGGGGGCACGGCTTCTAATTTTGACTATCATCCTGGACCACAAACATTCCCCACTGTGCTATATGTTTTCTGCTGCACCATTGGCATGGTTATATCTTCTTAGTCCTATCCATAAAATTATCAGAAATATGTGGCTAAAGTAGAACTATAGGCAACACATTTTTTTTTTTTTCATTTTGGAGGGAGGGTTATGGCCCCTGAGGCCGTGTACACACGGCAGAGAACCTCGACGGGCAGAACACATCGTTCCACCCGTCGAGGTTCCCTGCCGGCCGTCGAAATCGGCAACCCGCCCGTCGGGAATGGCAACCAGCCATTCTTCCAGGCGGGCCAACGAGCAAATAGAGAGCGTGCTCTCTATTTCTGCTCGACAGGCTTCCCGACGGGAAACTCGCCGAGAGCGTACACACGGCCGAGGTCCTCGCTGGAATGCAGCTTCCAGCGAGGTTCTCGCTGGTTTCCAGCGAGAACCTCGGTCGTGTGTACACGGCCTTACGGTTTATTTTTTTTACCATTCCTGTCCCATTGCAGAGGATTACCCTTCACTTCCTGCCCCATAGCCAAACAGGAAGTGAGAGTAAATTTATGCAAATTAAGGGAATTCATTGCCCTCCCCCAGGCCCTCAGGACTAGTGTCCCAGCTCAAAATTTTTAGGGCGGGTCTTAACCACTTGACCACTGGGCACTTAAACCCCCTTCCTAACCAGACCAATTTTCAGCTTTCGATGCTCTCACAATTTGAATGACAATTACTCAGTCATACAACATTGTACCTATTTGAAATTTTTGTCCTTTTTTTCACACAAATAGAGCTTTCTTTTGGTGGCATTTGATCACTTCTGGATTTTTTATTTTTTGCGCTATAAAAGAAAAACGACTGAAAATTCTGTAAAAAAAAAAAAAAATCTTGTTTCTGTCATATTAGCGGGTTATTTCTCACACACAGCATATGCATACCACAAATTACACCCCAAAACACATTCTGCTATTCCTCCCGAGTATGGCGTTACCCCATGTGTGAGACTTTTACACAGCGTGGCCACATACATAGGCCCAACATGCAGAGAACGCCATCAGGCGTTCTGGAGCACCCAGACCAATTCTGACATTTCTCTCCTACATGGAAAAATCATCATTTATTTGCTAGAAAATTACATAGAACCCCAAAATATTATATATGCTTTTTTAGCAAAGACCCTAGAGAATACAATGGCGGCGTTTACAACTTTTTATCTCGCATGGTATTTTCGTAGAAATTTTTTGAACGCGTGTTTTTAAAAAAAAAAAACTGTTTTGTGCTTAAAACAAAACAGTAAAGTTAGCCCATTTTTTTTTATAATGTGAAAGATGAAGTTACGCCGATTAAATAGATACCCAACATGTCACACTTCAAAATTGCGCACAATGATGGAATGGCGCCAAACTTCGCTACTTAAAAATCCCCATAGGCGACGCTTTAATTACTTTTATTGGTTACATGTTTTTAGTTACGGAGGAGGTCTAGGGCCAAAATGATTGCTCTCGCTCTAACGTTCGCAGAGATACCTCACATGTGTAGCTTGAACACCGTTTTCATATGTGGGCGGGACTTACGTATGCGTTCGCTTCTGCATGCAAGCACACACGGACAGGGGTGCTTTTAAAAAATGGGTATTGCAAAGTATTTGGGTATTGCAGAGTATTTGGGTATTGCAGAGTATTTGGGTATTGCAGAGTATTGGGGTATTGCAGAGTATCGTGCAGGGTATTGGGGTATTGCAGAGTATTGGGGTAATGCAGAGTATTGCGCAGGGTATTGCAAAGTATTGGGGTATTGCAGAGTATCGCGCAGGGTATTGGGGTATTGCAGAGTATCGCGCAAGGTATTGCAGAGTATTGGGGTATTGCAGAGTATCGCGCAGTGTATTGGGGTACTGCAGAGTATTGGGGTACTGCAGTGTATTGGGGTACTGCAGGGTATTGGGGTACTGCAGAGTATTGGGGTACTGCAGGGTATCGCGCAGGGTATTGGGGTATTGCAGAGTATTGCGCAGGGTATTGCACAGTATTGGGGTACTGCAGAGTATTGGGGTATTGCAGAGTACTGGGGTATTGCAGGGTAATGGGGTACTGCAGGGTACTGGGGTATTGCAGAGTATTGGGGTATTGCAGGGTACTGGGGTACTGTAGATTATTGGGGTACTGCAGGGTACTGGGGTATTTCAGGGTATTGGGGTACTGCAGGGTACTGGGGTATTGCAGGGTACTGGGGTATTGCAGAGTACTGGGGGATTGCAGAGCTGGGATGGATGGATGGCTGGATCTGTGACTGCATTTGTCACAGATCCAGCCACAGCGCAGCTGCTGACACCCCGCTCCCCCCCCCTCTCCTCGCACACTGTACCGAACGGTACAGAGAGGAGAGGGAGCAGAGGGAGGAACCGGCGTCATCAAATGACGCCGGTTTGTTTACAAGTGATCGCGCCGTCATTTGACGGCGCGATCACGTGGTAAACAGCCGCTATCATCGACAATTTACCGTGGTCCGTGATGCGCCGGGTCTTCTAGACCCGGCGAGCACGGACACTTCCGCAAGCGCGTCCCAGGGGACGTGCAATCGCGGAAGTGAAGGATGACGTCCCAGGGACGTCGTCCCAAAATAACTCCACCGCGCTGTAACAGTATTTTTGCTATAGCGCGGTCGGAAAGTGGTTAAACAGCAAGGGGTGTGGCTTTGACAGAAAGGGGTGGGTCATTTTTAAATTATGGGGTGCACGAGTTTAGTCAGGCCTAGGGCAGCACAAAACCTATATACACTACTGCATAGGCAGACTGGATTTTGTCAGTATATCGAACAATCAGCACTCATAACCAAAGCCCGAAAGTGTAGAATCACGCATATATATGTGATTGTTCACAGCACAGCCTGCCCTGTAGCAGTAAATCTGCTATGGGGTGCTTGGTCTTCTCATTTACTGCCCCACTCCAGAATAAAATAACTTCCACCGCCCCTAAATAATCATTTATAGTAAAAAAAAAACAACCTAAAAGACCTTTTTACTTACCTGTAGTCATGGACACATGACACTCTGACCCAGAGCCTTCCCCTCTTCTGTTTAGTTTGTTTACCTGGTTTGAGGCCTTCTTCAGGTGTCCATGTCACTGTCATGAATATTTCTTATAGGAAGGCCTGTAGCAGGGTCCTCTTAGGATTGAGGAAAATAGTAACATCATCAGAGGGGAGTGGAAGGGACCAGCGGGCTCAGGGAGGCTTAGCAGCAATGGATTAACACCCCCCACCTTGAAACAATGGTGATGTGGGATCTGGATGGAGGACTTAAGTATATATATATATATATATATATATATATATATATATATATATATTATATATATATGTAGCGATACCCCCGAAGTGGCCGCTGAGAATAGATGGGATGGCATGTTACCTCATGGCTCTGGTGAAATGTCTAGGGTGGATGATGCATACAGCAGCAGTAAAGGAATGTCCACAAATGGAAAGTCTCTTTTATATGTGCTCTTTATTACCCAGCCGGGTTAAAACAGTTAACAGGTGATGAAAAGGACAGATGGAGGTTGAAAGAAGAACAGCAGATTCAGGCGTTCAATATGGAAACAGTCCTGCTTCCGACAACACTTAGATTTCTTCGCCACTCCAGTTGGAGTGGGTTTAGCGTACCTGGACAGGCCTCCCTCACCGACCTGGCAGCCAGAGTATCACTTGGAACTTTAGGAAGATGTCTCTCTCACAGACCCTTTTAGGATGAACTCAGGGAGACACCTCTGCCACAGGCCTTTTCTGATTGCTGATACGGAGGAGCCCCTCCTATGTAAAGTTTCGCCTGAATCTTCTTCTTAACGTCGCCCAGGTACCGACTGAAAGAGGAGTCAATCCTTCAGTGTCCAGTACCTTGATCCCCGGTGGTTTGTCTGAATCCTGTTGGACCGCCAGCCTCTCAATGGCGCTCCTCAGATGGACTCCCCACCGAACAGCCACATTTGCTTGGGATCTTCAAAAGTGGGAACTCAGCCGCTCACTAAGTCCCCTTCCTGCTTGAATGTTCCGTACCAACATGGCCCAGAAACCAGGAACACCGTGTGGTGCGCATGCCCTGGCCAGGTAGGCCATAACGCTAGGGGCGCGGTGATGTGGCCACCCTAAAGGTGGGTGCCACACTCAAAGAAGAAGAACCCAGACTAAATGGCATCTGAAGTACCCTCTCCCAGCATGCCCAGCATGGCCCAAGCCTCCTGATTGGTCGCTTGGAGAGAACACCCAAACCTCAGCTTTCACTGCTGCCACCTATTGTCCCGGGGTGAAACAACACCCCAGGCACAACAGAATGAGCCCACAGCACGCTCCTCAGATGGACTCCCCACCGAACAGCCACACTTGCTTGGGATCTTCAAAAGTGGGAACTCAGCCGCTCACTAAGTCCCCTTCCTGCTTGAATGTTCCGTACCAACATGGCCCAGAAACCAGGAACACCGTGTGGTGCGCATGCCCTGGCCAGGTAGGCCAAAACGCTAGGGGCGCGGTGATGTGCCCACCCTAAAGGTGGGTGCCACACTCGAAGAAGAAGAAGCCAGACCAAATGGCATCTGAAGTACCCTCTCCCAGCATGCCCAGCATGGCCCAAGCCTCCTGATTGGTCGCTTGGAGAGAACACCCAAACCTCAGCTTTCACTGCTGCCACCTATTGTCCCGGGGTGAAACAACACCCCAGGCACAACAAAATGAGCCCACAGCACAGCCGAGCTGAAACAGAGACCCTGCTAAACAATTATAATTGAAATCAGAGTCACTTACACTCTGATTATCCCTTAAATTTCACTAGCACCAGTACTTGGAAGTACATGGGCGCTATATATATATATATATATATATATATATATATATATATATACACATACATACATACACAGTATATATACTGTATATATATATATATATATATATATATGGCTTTACAAGGTAAGGGGGGAAAAGCCCAATAGAATGGGTTAGAGGTGGGTAGGAGGGAGTGGGGCTTTATCTATGTTTTTATCTTGAGTTTCTTCTTTTATTTCTACATATCCATCTATATTGTCTCTGTAAGCAATCTTTAACGCGTATCTCTTTTATACTGGATGAATTGTGTACATTATATAGCACTTGCATTTTGTTTTGTTTTGCTTGCTTCTAACTAGAAAGCTGCTGTTGCTGGACCAATCAGCTGCGTCTGGAACATCCCCTGCCCTGCTGTTGCATATACACAAAGGGGTGGGAATGCTGGTGACATTAATGATCTACAGTAATATGAACACATATTAAGTTGAAAATAAGCTCATACTTAACAAATTTGATTTTTTTCTTTATATACTGTATAATAAAATAATATATTATGAGGTTACAGTTTTTGTTTACTCATAGGTATGAGCAAAACTGAGAGTTTTGACTTCACTAACATATCAAGAAAATTTTGATCATGTTGGTGACATTTTCTATCTTTTTATCAACAAAGTCATGTGAGCATTAAAGGGCTTGCAAAGGTATGTTGGTTCCCCCAAATAGCTTCTTTTACCTTTGTGCAGTCCTCCTTCACTTACCTCATCCTTCAATTTTGCTTTTAAATGTCCTTATTTCTTCTGAGAAATCCTCGATTCCTGTCCTTTTGTCTGTAACTCCACACAGTAATGCAACACTTTCTCCCTGGTGTGGAGAAAGCCTCTTGAGGGGGGAGGTGGCGAGCAGGAGGGTCAGGACGCTCTCTACTTTGCAGATAGAGAAAGGAGCTGTGTGTTAGTGGGCGTCCTGACACTTCTGCTCGTCCCCTCCCACCACAAGAGGCTTTCTCCACACCAGGGAGAAAGCCTCACATTACTGTGTGGAGTTACAGACAGAAGAACAGAAAGTGAGGATTTCTCAGAAGAAATAAGGACATTTAAAAGCAAAATCGAAGGAAGAGGTAAGTGAAGGAGGACTGCACTAAGGTAAAGGAAGCTATTTAGGAAAACAATTTTTTACCTTTACAACCCCTTTAAGTCAGCAAGGAAAGTAGGAAAAAAATGAAAAAGCCACCAATTGTATAAAATTATATTTCATCTGTTTACTATAACAATTGTAAAGGAAAAAGTTTACTTACAAGAACCATATTCAACTGTTTCAGAAAGTCTTTGTACAGTGCTTCATTGTGTTCATCCTGTATGACATATTAAGTAAAAGTTTCTTCCTTAAAACCATCATATAGCTTTCATACAAAACATTCTGTTATGGAAGCATGCCTGTAGTTATTTAAAGGGGTGTTCCAGCAGAAATTACACTTTTTAAATATAAATACCCCTGTAATACACAAGCTTAATGTATTCTAGTAAAGTTAGTCTGTAAACTAAGGTCTGTTTTGTTAGGTTGTTACAGCATTTAGACATAGACCGTGGCCATCTTAAGTGTGGGCATACTGTATTACTTCCTGGATTTCCTGATTGCAGATCTCGCACATGCTCAGTGCTGCACAAGCGGTGTAATAGGGTTTAGGTCAGGTTTCCATAGCAACGGAGTGTCAGGGGAAGTTGACACTTTTCTATGCAAACCTCTCCTCCCCTCCTCCTCCCTGCAAGAACCAGGAAATATTGTGCATGTTCAAGAAATGTATATATATATATATATACACTCACCCCCCTACACTCAGCGGCTACTTATTTCTGTACAGCTGTTCATTTAAAAACAAAAAATCTCAGCAACAAAATTCATTTATGCATCTAGAGATCGCATCGACCCCTGCCAAGTCGCATCACCCCCAGCACATTGCATCACCCCCAGCACAACGAATCGCATCACCCTCCAGCACAACAAATCGCATCACCCCCCAGCACAACAAATCGCATAACCCCGCAGCACATTGCATCGCATCACCCCGCAGCACATTGCATCACCCCCAGCACATTGCATCACCCCCGGCACTACGAATCGCATCACCCCCAGCACATTGCATCACCCCCAGCACAACAAATCGCATCACCCCCAGCACAACAAATCGCATCACCACCAGCACAACAAATCGCATCACCCCCAGCACATTGCATCGCCCCCAGCACATTGCATCGCCCCCAGCACATCGAATTGCATCATCCACAGCACAACGAATTGCATCAACCCCAGCACAACGAATCGCACCAACCCCAGCACAACAAATCCCATCAACCCCCAGCACAACGAATCGCATCAACCCCCAGCACAACAAATCACATCAACCCCCAGCACAACGAATCGCATCAACCCCCAGCACAACGAATTGCATCACCCCCAGCACAACAAATCACATTACCCCCAGCACAACAAATCACATTACCCCCAGCACATTGCATCACCCCCAGCACATTGCATCACCCCCAGCACAACGAATCGCATCAACCCCAGCACAATGAATCGCATCAACCCCAGCACAACGAATCGCATCAACCCCTGCACAACAAATCGTATCACCCCCCAGCACATTGCATCACCCACAGCACTACAAATCGCATCACCCCCAGCACATCAAATCGCATCCTCCACAGCACATTGCATCACCCCCAGCACATCATATGCAGCCTGTGCCCATCACATGCAGAAGCCTGTGCCCATCACATGCAGAAGCCTGTGCCCATCACATGCAGCCTGTGCCCATCATATGCAGCCTGTGTCCATCACATGCAGCCTGTGCCCATCACATGCAGAAGCCTGTGCCCATCACATGCAGAAGCCTGTGCCCATCACATGCAGAAGCCTGTGCCCATCACATGCAGCCTGTGCCCATCACATGCAGCCTGTGACAGTTGTCAGATTTAAAATCCAATCCACACTTCTAGCATTGTCTTCTCCCTTCCAAAGCTTCCAGTACACATCCTCCTAATCTCTCTATCACTACGCATATTTTCTACCTTGTCCTCCTTTCCAGCCAGCCGCTCTCTCCCCTGTCCATCTACACAACAAAGATAAACTTTTTACAGACCGGAGATCAGCGGCGTCCCTGCTCCCCCCTCCTCCTCGTGTGTATACAGAGCAGAGGAGGAGGAGGAGGAGGAGGGAGGAGCTATGATTAGCTGACACACTTCTCTGCTAAACAAGGCTGTCACCAGGGAGAGGGGAGACATTAGATCTTACTCCCGGACTTGGGAGCCACCCCATGGTTACCATCCTACTGCAAACCCCGTGGCACTGCATGAATAGCCAGGCCACATACTCACGTTTGGAGATGTTTACTTCCTCCCGGCTAATCAGTAGCCCCTCCCATTCGCGTCACATGCAATAGGCAATTCACAAGGACTCCTGGGGTACATGACTCTGCTATCCCAGGAACCCTTGCGAATCACCATGTGACTTATTCGCCTAGGCGATTAGGGGCGGGGCAAATGAAAAAAACGTATTTAGAGGCATCAAAATAAATAAATAATTGCCATTGTGAGATCTATAAGTTAAGGGCATGCAGCTCAGACAAAGTTCGAAAAATGGGTGGAACTCCGCTTTAAAGTAACACTTAAAATATATCCGGTCTATGCTACTGCTAACAGTTACATTCTTTATGACAGCCACCTTGGCCATGTAGCGGGGGGAAAAAAAGCTATTTCCTTACTTGGATGCTAGGGATTTAAGGGACTGCAGTTTACTATCAGTGTTTAACGGTATATATTGTATTCCTAAAATTATTGTTTGCCGACATAATCAGAAATGTTTAAAAAGTGCAATGTTTAACCAAAGCTTGTAAACGAAAACTATAGAGCATCAGGCGCCGTACACACGGCCGAGGTTCTCGCTGAAAATCAGCGAGAACCTCGCTGGAATGCACATTCCAGCGAGGACCTCGGCCGTGTGTACGCTCTCGGCGAGCTTCCCGTCGGGAAGCCCGTCGAGCAGAAATAGAGAGCACGCTCTCTATTTGCTCGACGGCCCGCCTGGATGAATGGCTGGTTGCCATTCCCGACGGGCGGGTCGCCGAATCCGACGGCCGGGAGAGAACCTCGACGGGCGGAACGATGTGTTCTGCCCGTCGAGGTTCTCTGCCGTGTGTACGGCACCTCAGATTCATTATGCGGTTACAAAGTATGAACCAAACTTTGATTTTGTTTTACTCATGCTCTTAAATAGAAACTCTACATATAAATAAAGATATATAAAGATAAGCTTAAATGATGCTTGATAGAGTCTTTTGGACTTAAAAATATATGTTAAAGTGGAAGTAAACCCTTCTATCATTTTCAGCCAAGGAAGCTGCCATCTTGGCCTATGTTTAATCTTCAACTGCCGTGGTGCTGCACATGTGATCAGTTATGACACCAGCCATTGGATGGTTTGACAGTTTGGTTGAGAGCACAACCAATGTGACAGTTGGCAATCCCGGCATGCCGGAAATTTAACTGCTTTTTGAAACTGTTAAATCGATGGGTTTACTTCCGCTTTAACATATGTCAACATTGTGCATATGTGCCTTCTGTGCCACGTACTTGTATATTGTATTGGGAACTCAGACCGATCTCCTCCAATGATCAGGCTTGTGCTGACACCCCCCCCCCCCCATCTTCCAAACAGACGATTACTGGAAAGACCAGTGTATTGTTGCTTCTCCTACGTTAACTCTCTGAGCTCCTTATGAAACTCAGTCTAGGGGATGTCTCTTTAGAATGTATTGCTGAATAACTTGAACAGGCGAGGGATTTAGAGTAGTGTTGAGCAGAATATGCCATATTCGATTTCGCGATATATCTCGAATATATAGTCGAATATTCGTGATATTTTTTGGAAATGAAATTATTGCGAATTTTCGCTATTGCGAATGCGAATGCGAATGCGAATTGCGAATGCGAAATTTCGAGAAATGCGGAATGGAGCACTCTGAATGGCTCAGAATATTCGTGATATTTTACAATGCAAAATAATTGCGAATATTCGAGAAATGCGGAAGGAGCACTCTGATTGGCTCAGAATATTCGTGATATATTACAATATAAAATAATTGCGAATATTCGAGAAATGCGGAATGGAGCACTCTGATTGGCTCAGAATATTCGTGATATATTACAATACAAAATAATTGCGAATATTCGAGAAATGCGGAATGGAGCACTCTGATTGGCTCAGAATATTCGTGATATATTACAATACAAAATAATTGCGAAATTTCGAGAAATGCGGAATGGAGCACTCTGATTGGCTCAGAATATTCGTGATATATTACAATATAAAATAATCGCGCGATATCGCTATTGCCGAATAATCGCATTGCGATTTTTCGGCAATATAAAATGAGCGCTGCAGCTACTCGGCCCAAGGTCTCTAATCATACCAGCAATGCTTTTAGACGTCGATGGGGATCTCTAGGATGTGATCTGTTCTAAAAAAAAAATTGAAAACATTCGAATATTCGAAATAGCGAATATTCGCCGCGATATTCGTGTTATTCGCGAATACTCGAATATGCAATATTCGTAGCGAATATTCGCAATGCGAATTTTCGTGAGCAACACTAATTTAGAGTCACAGGATATTTCAAATGATAACATTTAATGGAGGACAAACGTCTCACTTATCTTCTTTAAAGCCGCCATTTCCTGGAGGTTACAGTAAATGGCGAATACAGAGGAAACGTCTACACACCTCTGTTTAAATGTCAGGTTTCTGTGATGTAAAAAATGAGACAACGATACATCATTTCAGAACCTTTTCCACCTTTAATGTGACCAATAAACTGTACAAATCAGTTGAAAAACAAACTGAGATCTTTTAGGTGGAGGGAAGTAAAAATAAATAAAAATAATATAGTTGCATAAGCGTGCACACCCTTAAAGCGGAAAAAAATATTAAAAGCCAGCAGCTACAAATACTGCAGCTGCTGACTTTTAATATTAGGACACTTACCTGTCCTGGAGTTCAGCGCCGTCCGAAGCAATGGACGAGCGATCGCTCGTCACTCTGCTGCTCCCCCCTCCATATACGGTGAGGGAAGCAGGAAGTGAAGCGCTCCGGCTTCACTGCCCGGTTCACTACGGCGCATTCGTGAGTCGCGCTGCGCCCGCCGATTGGCTCCCAATGTGTGCTGGGAGCCGAGTGTTCCCAGCACACAACGGGGGGGCGACGGGATGTGACGACATGCCCGTATTCTGCCCGAGAATGCTGGGCCGGAAGTAGGTGCAAATACCTGTCTTTAAACTCATACTTGTTGAAGCACCCTTTGATTTTATTACAGCACTCAGTCTTTTTGGGTATGAGTCTATCAGCGTGGCACATCTTGACTTGGCAATATTTGCCCAATCTTCTTTGCAAAAACATTCCAAATCTGTCAGGGCATCTCCTGTGCACAGCCCTCTTTAGATCACCCGACAGATTGTCAATGGGATTCAGGTCTGGGCTCTGGCTGGGCCATTCCAAAACTTTAATCTCCTTCTGGTAAAGACAATCCTTTGTTGATTTGGATGTATGCTTTGGGCCGTTGTCATTCTGAAAGATAAAGTTCCTCTTCATGTTCAGCTTTCTAGCAGAAGCCTGAAGGTTTTGTGCCAATATTGATTGGTATTTGAAAACTGTTCATAATTCCCTCTACCTTGACTAAGACCCCTGTTTCAGCTGAAGAAAAACAGCCACAAAGCATGATGCTACCACCACCATGCTTCACTGTGGGCATGGTGTTCTTTGGTGATGTGCGGTGTTGTTTTTGGGCCAAACATATGGCCAAAAAGATCAGCCTTGGTTTTTTCAGACCATAACACAGTTCCCCACATGCTTTTAGGAGACTTCAGCTGTGTTTTTGCAAAATATAGCCGGGCTTGGATGTTTGTTCCTGTAAAGAGTTTCCTTTGCTCAGCTCAGTCCGACTGGTTTATCTGCATATCAATATGGGGAGCCATAGCTTCCTGAAATAGCACATGATCTTAAAATCGAGCAATTAACAAATAAATATGCTATAAAAGGACCCAAAATATCCATAGCAAAACAATAGTATCCTTTGCACTTACAATAGTTCCCTTCTAGCACTTGCACAACCAAAATTTCACAGCAAGGTCTTTACTCACAATGTCCCAGGAGCTATCTGTCATCCACGGGTAGATCCTCAATAAAAAAGACACAAGACCCTTCTCTAGACCAGGACTTTAGGACAGCGCCCTCCAGCAAATAATCTTTTAGCAAACTTCTTCAGGCCCTCAGCCCAGCTTCTGCTGAGGCCCAGACTGCAATTCTTGCCTTACTAGCTATTTCCTTGGGGCAGCAGCAAGTTCTATGGGAGCAATCACGCATGCTTATTCCCAGGTCCCACTTTGTGCGTCCTTAAGACACACAGAGAGGGGCTCAGCCCCACCCCCTCTCCCTCCTCACTGGCTATGATTGACAGCAGTAGGAGCCAATAACTCCTGCTGCTGTATCTGAGCCAATGAGGAGGGTAAGAGCCAAGAGAGCCTAGATCGAGATTGGGCAGAGGTATGTATTTAGGGGGGCTGTGAGGGGAGCTGCATACAGAAAGCTTTTTACCTTAGCAGGGATCTCCAAACTACGGCCCTCCAGCTGCTGTGGAACTACACTTCCCATGAGGCATTGTAAAACTCTGACATTCGTAGACATGACTAGGCATGATGGGAATTGTAGTTCCTGAACACCTGGAGGGCCGTAGTTTGGAGACTCCTGCCTTACTGCATAGAATGTGTGCTATGATGACTCTGTCCATTTTTAGGTCAAACACTTTGGATATTTGTGGTGGGAGAATTGTGATACTTTGAATAAGGAGTTTCATTCTTATAACACTACCCTTTCTTTCATTGCTACCTTTTCTTTTTTCCTTAATTATTTATACAGTGTATGGCCATGCACTTACATGGAGAAAAACATTGCAAGGAACATTTTGTACCTTTTTTTGTTCAATATAGTAATATTTACCTATACAACATGAAAGCTGAAAAATCAAAGTGAAACAACATAAGTGTTTACCTTTCCTTGCTGGAACAGACAAAGCAAGCGTTGCAGATTCGAAAGAAGAGAAGGTACTTCTTTCTAAAAAAACAAAGAAAAATAACATATTCAAAATGAAAGTAAAATATAATAAATATCTGCATGCACTGTTGGACCCCTTTCACATGGGTCGGATCAGTAATGATCCGACTTGTGAACTTAGCGGGGATCGCTCCGTTGATCCCCGCTGAGCTTGGAAGAATGACAGGGCGGTCCCCGCACACTGTGCAGGGACCACCCTGTCTTTTCTCCACTTTCCCTTATGGGGGAATCGGATGAACACGGACCGTCTGTCTGTGTTCACCCGATCCGATCCGCCAGATGGATGGAAAAGTAGGTTTTTCCTCCGTCACACTTTGGCGGATCGGAGCGGGTCGGATATCGGTGGGCATGTCACCGCTGACATCCATGACTCCATAGTGGAGCACGGAGCGCCTGTTCAGGTCCGCCTAAAAAACTGGCAGTGCCCTTGCTGTGCAATTCTACAAGCTTCTGTACAACAGAAGAAATTTATTTAGAAAAGCATGAATTAAACTGTTACATACTGTACATTACTGCATTAAACAAGTCAGATGTATTTACAGCCAGAAACCAATATTACAATGGAGTCCATTGCACAGGTAGGTAACCCAACAAATACTGTGCAATTGTTGGGTTGCTAAAGTGGTAGAGAATGTTAATCTTTGTAAAGTGAATGTCAAACTCTATGCTAAGTGAATTTTCACTTAGCATAGAGTTTGGCATTCACTTTACAAAGAATATTCAATCATGTGCAAGGGAAAAATAAAGGATTTTTAATTGCACAGTAAATGAATGACATCATCACGTTTTCAATCACTAAGTGAAGTGGTAACCCCCAGGGAGAGCGCTTCTCCCAGGGGGTTAACCAATGCGAGGAGGATCCGCAAGAGCCGCCGAGGGACCCCAGAAGACCATGATTGGGGCCACACTGTGCAAAACTAACTGCACATTGGAGGTAAGTATGATATGTTTGTTATTTTATTTAAAAAAATGATACATATTCCCCAAGACAGTGCCCAGCCATCGGATTTTACCTATAGTAAAGTTTTGAGTAATAACAAAAGAAAAATTGTGGCTCAACCATTCAAACAGTCAGAGTCCACAAATCTGGAAAGAAGACTGGCATATACTGTCCCTTCAGGGTGCTATGCACATGCGCCAGTGATGTCACCAGCTGCAGAAATTGTGAATACCTCCTAGACAGTGCACTTTTAGGAGATATTCCTTCTATCTACAGTAAAACTTTATTATAGGCTTACCTGTAGAAACTAGTGATCAAGTGGTGGTAACCAGCTCTCAACAGTCCCTGATTTTGATGGACTGTCCCAGATTTAGAACAAAGTACATCTGTCCCTATATGCTTTTGCAACTTCTCCGATATTTTATTTTAATTTATAAGGACTACATGTCCCGTGGTACCTTGTAGTGCTCCCTATACTGACTCCAGCTCTTGAAACTCCTCTCAGTACCTCTGTAGTTCAGGAGGCAGGCTCTGTGAAATGTGTGACACAGCCGTGCCTACTCACAGGGCAAAGTGAATAAGTGTCACAGAATTCAAGGAAGTAAATGTGTGGGAATATTCACAGTGTAAGTTTACAAACTTCAAGAATGTTCACCGTAATAGAAGTAGGCTAAGAATATTTGAAATGCAATGTGGAAATAAATAATTAATTTTACATTTTTAACGTAGATATGAATTAACTTCCTACTACTTCAGGCGAGGTCTGAGTGCTGCTATCTTATATGTCATATGTAATTTTAAAGAACTGTTACAATTTTTCCATTTGGAGCAAATAGTGTCCTTTTATCTCCATGCTACAGGTAACATCAAGTGTATTTTATAAATGAAATGCTTGTCATGGCCTGGTAACATGGGCGTCCGCTCCATAGGGCAAGGGAGGGTGCTTGCCCCCCCCCTAGAAAACAGTGCCATAATTCTCTGAGGGCAGGAAGCAAGGCGGCGGCATGGTGAATGACATTAGAGCCGCTCTCTCTCTCTCTCTTGTAGCTCCGCTGACAGAGAGGGTGGGGGTGGGGCGATCGGAGGAGATATACAGTGCAGACAGCCCGCGGCTCTCCTCTCCCTGTCACAGCACCGCTGCTGAGTTCTCTGGTAAATGGAGCCACGGTGCTGTGACAGGGAGAGGAGAGCCGCGGGCTGTCTGAATGAATGAATGAATGAATGAATGAATGAAAACTTGTATAGCGCGGCACATGCGAACTGAATCGCCTCTGGGCGCTTGTTGTTCCTGTCTCCTTTGATATCAAAAGAGAAAAGTCTTGACCTTTTTCCTAAATGCTAGGTGGTTCTCCTCCAACCGAATGCTGGTTGGTAAAGCGTTCCATAGTCTGGGACCTTGGATCGCGAATCTTCTTTCTCCTTTGGACTTGAAGTTTGCTTTTGGAACCTGGAGTAGGTTCTGATTCGTGGATCGCAAAACGCGATTGGGATTATGCGCTTTTATTATTTCGCATAAATAAAGGGGGGCATTCCCATGGACACATCTATGCGTAAGACAGAGAGCTTTAAAAGCAATTCTGTCTTTGACTGGCAGCCAATGAAGGGCTCTCAGTGAAGGTGAGATGGATTCCCAGGGTTTTTTCCCAGTCACAAGTCTGGCGGCCGTATTCTGAACGACTTGCAGACGAGCGATTTGGTACTTGGGAAGGCCGAGGTAAAGGGCATTTGCGTAATCCAGCCTGGAGTTTACAATTGCTCCCACCACGACCGCTAAATCTTCTTTAGGGATGAACGGAGTGAGTCTACGTAGTAGGCGCAGCAGATTGTGAGATCCGCTGACTACTGACCCTATTTGTGCGTCCATTGTCATAAAGGAGTCAAAAATGACCCCTAGGCTTTTGACTTTGGCGCTGGGGGTGATGAGCTTGCCCAAAATAGGCGGGGGGGTCCACGCTGTTGAAGGTTGATTCCTGCGCTTGGCGTGAAACAGGAGAAGTTCTGTTTTCGCTCCATTGCTCTTTGTCATCCAGTCCTCTATCAAAGAGAGGCATGTGTCTAGATTGAGGTGGTGATCCTGACTGTTGCAGATGCGAAAATACAGTTGCGTGTCATCTGCATATGAGTGGTAGAGCAGTTTTTGGCTGCTGATAATCTCAAAAAGAGGACGAAGATATATGTTAAACAGCACTGGTGACAGAGGCGATCCTTGAGGGACTCCGCATGTTACTGTGCGTTTTTCAGACGTAAAAGGTCCTAACTTCACTGTTTGCGATCGGTTTTCCAGAAAAGAGGAGAACCAAGATAAATCGCCTTCTGCGACTCTGGCTACTTCAGCGAGCCGAGTCAGTAACAGTTTGTGGTCTACAGTGTCGAAAGCGGCACTTAGGTCCAACAGAACTAGAAGACAAGATTCTCCTTCGTCTGCGGCCTTGAGAACATCGTCCCATACTTTCAGCAATGCTGTTTGCAATGGGTCAAGTAGCTTGTAGGTATCTAGATGCAGTTGCAGCTGTTGTACCACTACTTTTTCCATTATTTTAGAGAGTACGTTGAGGCTTGTTATGGGACGGCGGTGGAGTGGGTCCTTGGGGTCCAGGGAGGGGTTCTTCATGATGGGTAGGATTATACCCTCTTTCAACTGTGAGGGCACTATGCCCTCCAAGAAAGACTGGTTGATAAGCTGCGTGATGGGAGGAGCCAGGATGTAGGCGCATTCCTTCAGCAGTTTTGTGGGGATAATGTCATTTGGCGCTGTGCCATTACGCAGAGTACAAATGACATTCTTAGTGGTCTCGATGGAGATGGGTTCAAGGGTAAACTTACCTGATATAGGAGAATTACTATGGGTGCTGTGTGAGAGGCTGCAGGGGGGGCTGAGGGGGGAATTGTTTTGCTGAATGCTTTCACGGATTGCCTCGATTTTATTAACGAAATAATCCGATAGTTCATTGCAAAATTCTTGTGTGTCCGAACTGGGGGCTTCAATGCAACTTGGTTTCATGGTCTGGGTGACCATCTTGAAGAGTTCGCGGGGGCGGTTTAGGGCACCGTTGATAGCCTCCGAAAAAAACTTTTTCTTGGCTTGGAAAATTCCTTTGTGGTATTTTCTTGTAGTCGCCTTGTAGATGGATAGGTTTAGCTCTGAAGAACATCTTTTCCAGGCAGATTCTGCCCTTCTGCGTTCTTGCTTCAGTAACGACAGCTGGTTGTTAAACCAGCTGCGGTTGTTTTTTCCGAATGCGGGTTCTTCGTTTCGGCGCTACCAAGTCGGCTGACTGTAGCATGGCCGAGTTTATGGCTTCCAATGTTTCAACGGCCGTTTGATGCGGCTGAGTTGTTTCTATTTTTTTCCTTAAAGTCGGCACTGTATATCTCCTCCGATCGCCCCCCCTCCCAGGGCCGGCCTTTACGGTGTGCGGGATGTGCGGCGCCCCCACCCCCCGCGCGCGACCGAAGAGGACTTTGGGCGGCATGACATGGTGACAGGTGCCTGGCTTTGCGGGGGTGCAAGCAGGAACCCGAGCGAGCCTTCGGCACACTCGGGACACAGCCGCAATCATCCCCCTTCCCTGTGCAGCGCCGCAGGTCTGAGTCTCGGCTGCCTGTCTCACAGTCACAGGCAGCCGAGCAGTGAAGCTGCCTCCCCCTTGTCTGTACTGTGCTGTGTTGTGTGTGTGCAGCCGAATAATGGTCGTAATGGAAGCAGAAATATTGCTAAATGTCCCCATAGTGCTTTAAAAATTTAACATAATCCAGTTGGTCGGTCTCGGTTCACGCTGCCGCGACTTGTTATGCAACTTGAGAGTTTGAGATTGCATGATAATTCGCACCCGATTAACTGCAATGGAACTGTTCTAATCAGTGCAACTCAAGTTGCAGAAAATTAGAAAATGGTTTCTGCACTACTTTGGGGCGACTTTATCATGACTTGCATTGACTAAAAAAGTCGCAAGCAGGTCGCAAAGAAGTCGTGCAGGATGTCGGCTTTCAAAATCGCTCAACTTTGAAGCCGCATAGATGTGAACTGGCACTTAGACCCCTTTCACACTGGGATGATTTTGAGGCGCTTTAGTGCTGGAAATAGTCTCTGCTAAGCACCTGAAATCGCCATCAATTCATTCAAGTGTGACTTTTCACACTCTGGCGGTGCGCTTGTGGGACATTATGAAAAGTCCCCTAAGCAGCATATCTTGGGGGCAGTTTGGGAGCACTGTATTTAGTGCTCCCAAAATGCTCTGCCCGTAAGAATGAATTGGCAGCGCTTTCAAAGTGCCTGAAAAGTAATTGACATAAAACTGGAGATTTTAACCCCTTCTTTGGGGTTAAACGTGCCCTGCTATCGGTCAAAAAGTGCAGCCTAAACAGCTGTATACAAGCAGCGCGAACGTGGCCCTGGCCCCAGTGTGAAAGGAGTTTACATCTATTTATAGTTCTGTGTTTAAAATTTCCAGACTGGATCTTAGGAGCCAATCTGTTTGAAGCTTTTGCTATAATGTAACTCCAGCAAAACACTTTCTAGCTTTGGACAGGGTATTAAACCACTTGAAGACCAGGCTTTTTTCTGACACTTGTTGCTTACAAGTTAAAATCTGTGGGCCAGATTCACATACACTTAATATTGCGCTGCGTAATCGAAATACTCTACGCTGCCATATTTTACCAGGCTCTACACCGAATCCTGGTAGATTTTTGCCCGTACGCTACGGCGGCGTAGTCTATTTCTCGCCGCGTAATCGAAATACGCGATTAGGGGGCGTGAAGCATTTAAATTAAGCGCGTCCCCGCGGCGATCGAACTGCGCATGCTCCGTCCAGAAATTTCCTGCCATGCATTGCGTGAAATCACGTCGTTACGTCATTCGTTGTTTGAGTAGTGTCATTTACGAACATTCCTATTCCCGGACGACTTACGTAAAAAATAATAAAAGACGTTGGAAAATGTAGAAATTCGACGCGGGAACGACGGCCATACTTAACATGGGCTGTCTAATATTAGAGCAGCAAAAAGCTGGTATAGTGTTACGCAAATAAAAGATGACTAAAGGTGCCATAAGAGATTGCGATTGAAGATCGTAATTTCGGGGATCGCCAGCAAAAGCTCATTTGCATACCTCGACGCGGAAAACGACGGGAAGTACACCCAATGGCCGCAATTTTATTGCAGCGTAGATCCGAAGGCGTATGAACACGTAATCCAGTCGAATTGAAGCCCGCAGCCGTCTATTCATGGTTTGAGGTTTTCGACTAGCTAGAAAACGTGCGTAATTTGAAATTACTCCAGTCTAACACCAGTTAGACAGGTGTAATGGCTCTCTGAATCTGGGCCTGTATTTTTTGCTAGAAAACACTATATATATATACATATATATATATATATATATATATATATATATATATATATACACATATATATATATATATATATATATATATATATATATATATATATAGAGAGAGAGAGAGAGAGAGAGAGAGAGAGAGAGAGAAAGAGAGAGAGGGGAGACTCTAGAGAATAAAATGGAGGTTATTGCCGTATTTTACATCACACTGTATTTGCACAGCGGTCTTTCAAATGCAATTTTTGGGAACAAAATCGAATGTATTGAATAAAAAAAATAAACAGTAGTTACTGTAGCCCAATTTTTTGTATAATGTGAAAGATGGTGTTACGCTAAGTAAATAGAAACCTAACATGCCTTGGATTGGCGACAAACTACGGTACTTAAAAATCGCCATAGGCGATGCTTTAAAAAAAAATGATAACGGTTGCCTGTTTAAAGGTACATAGGATGTCTTGTACTAGAATTATTGCTCTTGCTCTAATAATCACGGCAATACCTCACATGTGTGGTTTGAATAATATTTACATTTTCGGGTGTGACTTTCATATGCGTTTACTTTGAAGCGTGAGCACGCTTAAAATTTTTTTTTTACACCGTTCCTTTAAAAAAAAATATTTGATCACTTTTATCACTGTCACTGATTTAAAAAAAAATATGGCGCCTTTAAGGCTCCAGTAAACCAGAAGTGATGTTGTGACGTCGCTTCCGGGTTTCTAGATCAGAGACGTAATCAAATCCGATTCCCGCAGACGTGACGGCTGGTCGCTCAAGCCTCCCGGTGGGATGGGAGAGTCCGGACAGAGCTGCTTGTGATAACGATCAAGTGGCAGATTAGCCACATCGATTGTCATCACACGAAAGCCGATCGTCTGCTCTGAAAAATGGTACATGGGTGAGGCCTGCAGCCGCAGGTATCATCCCGGTACAACCACTTGTAGCAGAATGACGTACAGGTATGTGATTTTGTGGCAAGTGCTTACTATTATTAGGTTTTTATTGCAGCAGCTATGCCTCTTTGGAAGATCATCCCTCTCTAATTATCTCAAACACACTACCACTAGCAAAGAAAGTAAAAAGGAATCCAGAAATTTGCCATTGTAATTGGCACAGCGGTGTAAGAGATATTGTCTGAATGGGGAAATCTGTTCCAGTAACAATTATCATTGGTGGACTTTCCTTTCATTTTGGGAGATTCACAATTATCTATTGTTCTATCTTTGGGGACAGAGAGTTATGCTGCATACACACGATTGGAATTTCCGACAAGAAAACCGTAGATTTTTTCCAACTAAATGTTGGCTCAAACTTGTGTTGCATATACACGGTCACACAAATATCAGAAATTCTGAACGTCAAGAACGCAGTCACGAACAACACTACAACGAGCCGAGAAAAATTAAGCTCAATGATTCGGAGCATGCATAGGATATTTGTGTGTCGGAATTGCATACAGACAATGGGAAATTTCCGCAACATCAACCCTATGTTGTAGGGTGTATGTTGCGGACATACTTGTCCATGCAATAAGACTCCTCGATCAAGGACTGATCACCATGCAGGCTCTGACATCTCCGTCTCTCCGTCTGTCTCTCTCATACACATTCGATCGTAGCGTCACGTGACTAGCGTCGGATGGTGACGTTGACGCACTTCGCCGTACCCAATGGCGTAGCTTCTTCCTGGACGAAGACCAAGCACCAATATCAACAGCATCTGACACCTCAGCCAAGCACCTTGTTATCCATACATCACAGGTCTGTACAACCATAAAAAGCAACGATCGGCAGTATATGCAATCCTGCCTTGGATGAATACCAGCTTCCTTTCGGTAATGTACAGAACCTTTACTATGCACAACTATGCATGACTTTGAGAGGCCTCATTGATTATTGAATGCCATTTCTGTGTCCATCAACAGCATACTGCCAGCGTACTATGTAACCTAGTGCTTTAATGGCTATATATGTGCTCAGGATAACTGCAACCAAATGATTAACCATCAGCCCATATAAAGGGACACTTTACTGCTCTATAACGTGAGCAAATTTTGAATCTAAACAATGCTCTCATTTTCAATACTATAACCTGATGTAACCTTGAGGATTGGCTCCACTAACGAGGCTGCCCTCCACAATACCCAAGCATTAATTTTGGACTATATGGGAACTAATTATATTGCTTATATATAGGTCCAATGATTTATCACGGAACTAATTAAATGAGTAATTTTATAATTGCCTAGGACCTTCACCTTGCTGCAGCAGGATAACTAATACCACTGTACTCTTCTACCTCTCTCTCTCTTCACACACAGAGTTCTGTTAACAGACACCAGGGCTTTTTTTCAGGGGGAACTTGGGGGAACTCAGTTCCACCACCTCTGGCTCAGACCCTTTGGTGCCCGCTCACCACAATCACTTGTAAACAGAGAAGTCTGGTTTCTGTGTTTACAAGTGACAGCTCTGCACTCTGTGTGTAACCACCTGAACTCTGCATTGTGTATGTAATGCAATCCTGCCATTTAATGCCCCTTTAAGACCCTCCTACTGTTTGTGAAATCTGAATGGGGTCGTGGTTGAGTTCCTGCACCTATTTTCTGAGAAAAAAAGCTCTGACAGACACCATACTAATTTGGTTCTGTTTGACTAGAAGTCAGGTGATACATTGTTTTCCCTGATTATATTATTCCATATTATTTACATTATTATATCCAATCCAAATTGAACTTCTCTACTCTTGAGAATATAATTTTGAGACACTGCTAACAGAACTCCCCTTGTCCGGACTAGTGTCGTGATTTTATGTTGTTCATTGTGCGTCTTGTTTGTAAATAATGTTCATGGTATGATATCAATTCTTGGAAATTTGATATGTCTTTTTAAGACCTAAGCCCCCCCCCCTTTTTGTACCAACTATGCCCTGATACTTCAATAAAAATTCTTCATTTTTGTATCAAATATAAATTTCAGATCATTCATTCTGTTGCCACAAGTAACCCCTTTCCTCTTTGATCTCCTCTGAGACCACCATCCCCCCTTTTTTCCCCCATTCTTGGTCCCCCTCTTGTTTCTCACATATTTATTACATCTGTATACATGGCATTGCAAGACAAGCTTGCCAGGAATCCCATTAGGAAAACCAACGTTTTTTTCCTGATGGGATTCCCAGCCGTGTGTACACGATCATTTTTCGGGTTGTGAAAAACAACGTTTTAAAATTTTTTAATTTAAAACGATCGTGTGTGGCCTTCAGAGCATTTTTCGGGTTATAAAAAACGGCCATAAATTTTTTCGAACGTGCTCTATTTTTTCGCAACGTTTTAAACAATGTCGTTTTTCGGGTTGTAAAAAATGGACGTGTGTGGGCTTTTACAAAAAAACCTGCACATGCTCAGAAGCAAGTTATGAGATGGGAGTGCTCGTTCTGGTAAAACTACCATTCGTAATGGAGTAAGCACATTCATCACGCTGTAACAGACAGAAAAGCGGGAATCGTCTTTTACTAACACAGAATCAGCTAAATCAGCCCAAAGGGTGGCGTCATCCGCATGGAACTTCCCCTTTATAGTGCCATCGTACGTGTTGCAGGTCACTGCACTTTGCTAGAGCATTTTTTTTTCACGATCGTGCGTTTTAATGATGAAGTTGAAAAAAACCTTGAGCCTGAAAAACGTTGTTTTTTACAACCCGAAAAATTATCGTGTGTACGTGGCATAAATCTAAATTTACAAAACAGTTTTGGGTGAAGTTGCACATTACTTAGCCCATTATGATGTGCCTGTAATCTTCTGTTGAGAATACAATTTATATAAAGGAGTCCTGCTTACCTGTAACAATTTTGAAAGGCAGGATATACTGATATTAGTGGGTTTTGATGAATCTAAAATTTTGGGGGAAAAAACTGTTACATGAATTTTAGTTATAGTTTGTGTACTTTACATTGTATGAGAAATCATTTTTTTCTTTTTTTAAGGCCGACTGTTAAGGAGACACCCATGTTTGTGCATTCCCAGCCAGTGACACACACAGAGCCCAATAAGACATTCCTCTGCTCCATCCTTCTCTCACCTCCCAACAATTTGACAGAGGGCCTATCACTCAGCTATTCTCAGTACCCTCCTTCAGAACGCAAAAGATTGGGGAATTGCTTAAGATCAGTGTGGAATGGTGGTGCTGACAACAGACCAAAGGTAAGTAATTGGGCAAGGGGGTCACAAAAAGGTAATTTTTATACTCATAGGCCCCTTTCACACAGTACAGACTGTGTCTCAATTAGCAGGGCCATGTCCAAAATGATTGCAAGAATGCAATCAGGGCTGCTAAAGTATACCACAAGAGACTCATAGTGGGGTAGAGAAGAAAAGAAAAAATCCCCAAGATTTTTAAAAATATATTAACAGTAAATAAGCAAGGTCAGAGCATATCGGCTAAGCTAAGTAGGGCAATCATTTCACAAAAGGATACCTTATGAGAAGACCTCAATAAAATTAAGAGGAGTGCAAACAGATGGCAAATGAGGTTTCATGCTGAGAAATTTAAAGTTATGCACTTGGGGGCTAAAAATACGAATGCAAGCTACTCGCTGAGGGGGGGGGGGGGGGCTGGGAGAATCCAGGATGGAAAAAGATCTTGGGGTCCTAGTAGATGGCAGATTAATTAATATCTCAATGGTAGCATAGAGAATAAACTATTCAGTCTCCGGGAATATAAAAAGACATGTGGCTACTAAATGAATTTGGAAGATAAGCAGTTTAAACTGAGTAGGGGATTTTCTAACTGTCAGGGCAGTAAGGATATGAAACTCACTTCCATAATTGGTGGTGTCAGCGGGAAGTATTGATAGCTTCAAAACACTCTTGGATGAGCATCTTGGCGAACACAGTATACTGAACAGGGATATTGGATATGATTTTTAACATGAACACACATGCCCACACAGGATGAAGTAGATGGACTGGTGTATTTATTTAACCTTATCAAATATGTAATTTAAAATCTGCAGAAGGGGAGGATCTGGATTCAGACAGGAGGCAAACGACTTATGCCACACGACTGGTCAAATAACTAAAAGAGAAAAAGGCCATAGGATTCCTAGACAATGATTAGCATTTATACTATAGTTCTATTTTTCTCACTCACTATGCACGGGTATGATTTTAAGGTGCAAATCTGCTTTAAATTTTATAAATGAAAGTTATAATGTAATTTTATAAATATAATTAGATATAATTGAGTAACCTACCTGTAACAAGCTTTTCACTGTCTTGATCCTTTACCATTGAAATTGATGGCTGCTTATCTTGACCTTTTGATTGTGCTTGAAAAGATGGTTGTAAAGTGCCAACCGGGTTAAAATTTAAACTATGCATACTTACCATAGTATGCAGCATGCGGCACAATAAAATACTTTTGCATGTTTTTTGTGGATTGTATACAATCATTTCTTCTGAATAATCAAAACATCTGCAATTGCCATTATTAAAACTGAACCAGACTGATACCCCAGCTGGTGATGCAATGCAAGATGTGCCAGGTACTTTATTTGCACATGGTTGTACATGGTTTGGCGTGTTCTCCTCAGTGAAGCCACACACTTTATATTCTAGAAGAAACAAAATGAACATCTTTAGATATCAATTTGGTGACCCTTTTATTTATATATTTTCTCAAGCTTTTCCTTTCCTCTATTAACTTTCATTCTTAAAACATTAAAGCTGAACTCCAGGCAAAAAAAAATAAAAAATGCTATACAAAGAGACGTGTGTATTCTTAGTTAGTGCTGCTACTCTTTCAAACCCAGTCAACCAGCTCTACTCTCTGCACAGGCTGTGCAGCACGATGATGATGATTACTTTTATAAAGTAATGTCTGTGGCTGCAACAGCAAAGTTGATCTATATACTTTGTGGCTTTCGAGGAATATATTAAAGTGAAGGTTTTTGTACCCAAAGTCCAGCGTTTACAGTGAACTTTTAAACTAAGTACATTTACCTGTTTTCTCCAGGCCCCCTGGCTAAAGGACACAGACCAACCCCTCCACAGATTCATATTTGAATACTACATCCCATCCTCTTCTTCGTCCAACATCTAGGGCCCCATTGAGATTTATAAACCTATCAACTAAATCAGAAAGATTTGTGTTGCCAGTGACAAAGGACTGAAGAGGAAGCATTGATGTGGAAGTGAAGTGGCTTTTAGCCAAGGTAGACTAAAGGAAATGTAAAATATTCTTAGTTTATAGGCACACTTATCTTTTAACCATTTTGATGTCGCGCCCATTTTTGCATTTTTTCCAAAAGTCTGAAATGCACATTTTGGGCCTGACACGTAAACATTATATACTGTATTTTCTTTTTTATGTCACATGATATAGCATCAGTTCTATATTTTCAGTAAATTATGCACACAAACAATATACTGTATATACTCGAGTATAAGCCGACCCAAGTATAAGCCGAGGTACCCAATTTTACCCAAAAAAACTGGGAAAACGTATTGACTTGAATATAAACCTAGAGTGAGAATGCAGCAGCTACTGTAAGCAGAAAAGAGGTTTAACAATGCCCATTTGCATGCCTCACTGTGCCCATTGCAACCTCACTGTGCATAACCTCACTGTGCCCATTGCAACCTCACTGTGCCAATTTCAACCTCACTGTGCCCATTGCAACTTCACTGTGCCCATAGCAACCTCACTGTGCCCAACCTCACTGTGCCCATTGCCACCACACTGTGCCTAACCTCACTGTGCCCATTGCCACCTCACTGCGCCCATTGCAGCCTTCCTATGCCCGAGTCAGTATACCTGAAATTGTTGACAGGCTGCGGGCGTCCATTCATTGTTTAAAAGTTGCGGACTTTTCCTGGTCCCGTTCCGTGATAGGCGTTTCCCAGCAGCCTATTACGAAGGTCTTCTCATCCTCGGACTAAGTGTCCCAGCAGACACCGTGTTCAGTGTTCCGCCAATCACGGACGTCTTTTCATCCTCGGACAAGAGAATGTCAGTGAGGCGGATAAACTGACGCCTATCATGGAAGGGACCAGGGGGAACCCGCGACTTTTAAACAATGGACGCTCGCAGCCCTTCAGGTACACAGACTCGAGTATAAGCCGAGGGGTGTATTTTCAGCCCTAAAAAAGGGCTGAAAACTCAGCTTATACTCGAGTATATACAGTATTTCCTAAATTTTTGTAACATAAAGATGAGGTTGTGTAAGGAAAAAAAAATACAAAACATGTCAAGCCTAAAAATTGCATGTGTACAAAATTTATTTGGAATCTGAAACAACCTCGTGTCAAATGGGACAAACTCGTTATTCCCAAACTTAAAGGGGGTATAGGACTACCTGATATACAGAAGTATTACTGGGCTTGCCACATGACTCGTATCTTGGATTGGCACTTACATACACATACTAAGGGTTGGGTCGAATTAGAAGGTACATCCTCATCTCCTGTTCTTCCCCTAATCCACTTACCTTGGATTATAGCACGAAAAATCCCACCCATCACTTGCTCTCACCCTCTAGTGGGTTCCACCCTTAAAATTTTTAGGACTCTTTGTAAGAGTATACATTTCTCTTCCGTATATGGTCCTCTGACTCCTATAAATTTTAACCCGGAGATTTCTTTAGGACAATCGGTTATTTACATTTCTGATTCCGCATGCGTCGGTTCAATTAGAGCGGAAACCTTTTTCGACAAGGGTGTTCCTCTTACCCTCGATTCTTTTAGGCTCTCTCACCCTAACATAGTTATATATCCTTCTGGATATGAACGGGTTAAACAATTTTTGTGTCGCGCTGGAGCGAGTTCAGTATGGTCCAGAAGCAAAAATCCTTTTGAGACCTTGTGTCTCCAAGATTCTCCTAAAAAACATTTGATTTCCATAATATATGCATCTTTTTTCACATCATATGACGTCAAAAACGACGTAACAAATCTCAAATGGGAAAGTGATCTGGACATCTCCCTCTCTGATGATGAATGGGAACATGTTTTTCAGCATATCCATAAGGGTTCCCTGAATGTATTGACCCAGGAAAACAATTACAAATTGTACTCTAGATGGTATAGGACTCCTGCCATCATTCATAAATATAATGTAAACATTTCACCACTATGTTGGCGCTGCAACCGTGATCGGGGCACACTCCTACACATTTGGTGGGAGTGTGATCTGATCAAACCCTTCTGGAAGGAAGTCCACCGACTGATTTCTCACATTACATCATATACCCCTGACTTCACGGCTGCCCAATATTTGCTGCACCACTCCTTGCTTCCTCAATACATTTATAGGAAATCATTGATGTTTCACCTGATCAATGCTGCCAAACTATGTATACCTATTAGATGGACACAGTCTTCACCTCCTACCATTTCGGATTGGTTTACTAAAATTGGGTACATGGCCGATATGGAAGAGCTTATTTCTCAATCCAAAGACTCACCTAAGGCCTTTTATGATAAATGGGCATGTTGGATATGTTTCAAAAGCTCCGCTGAATTTCATTCATTAAGGATAGCTTCTTTATAAAGTTGTTTTATGTCACCTTCTCCACACTCTCCTTCTTTTACAATCTCAATAGAAGGTTATTACCTAATGAAGTGCATGCATTTTCCTTCTCATATGGAAATTCCCCTCTCCCCCCCCCCCTTTTTTCCCCCTCCATTATCCCCCATTTTTTTCACCCCCATCCCTCTTACTCTCCTTACATTGGTTATCTATAGACTTCATGAATATCAGCTTATTGCTTGAATTTGCCTTTTGAAGTCTGTTTTATATGTTGTGCATATTCAACTATTTGTACATGTATTGTATTCTGTATTTATTTATGAAAATTCTCAATAAAATATTTGAAAAGAAAAATTGCATGTGCCCATGAAACTATGATACAAACGATACCATGATACTATGATACAAACTCAAAATCATCCATAAGCTTTAAAAACCTTTACAGGTTCTCAGTTTGGAGTTAACCATGAATGGTTCCCCATAAATTATTGTACCTACTCTGGAATGTGCAGCAATATCTAATATGAGTAATGCAATTGCTGTTTTTGTACTTAGGTGCACCAAATGCATGCATTTTTACTGGTGGATTTTTTTTAATTGATTACGTGTTACGTTTATTTTTCACTTTGTTTACTTTATTTCTATCACATATGGGTATAATAGCCCCCTATTTGATAGAATATTTGAAAATGTCAGGTCCTATTAAAACAATGTCACCTCTAGACACTTCTGCTGGGGAATGACAGCTCTGAACCCGGAAATTATGAAATGTTTGATGCTCTGGTCTCATTCACTGCAAATGAGACCAGCATAAGCATGTTTTACGCTCTTCCTCCCTCCTACCCATTGACACTCAAAATGCCCTTGTCCATCCTGGGTTCACAGGAGTGGCAGCAGAGTCTGGAATACATGGTGAGGATAGTTAGACGGATTTGGAGTGGGGGTTGATACATTCAGTAGTGTGTGGAGGCTTGTAAGATATAAAAACTGTCCCAGCTTCTATAGAAACTGAGAGTGTGCTTAAAAGCTTGGGCTGCTGCTGCTTCCAGTAGCAAAAGCCTTAAGTCTGTGGCAGCGAAAATATCTAAATACAACATCAAAAATGTACTATATTTCAGTTTACCCATTTTTGTATGTGATGGCTGCTTTAATGTTCTTATTGTTTAAGCTAAATACATTCAGGGGCGGAATGACAACTCATGGGGCCCCCGGGCAATAGAAAGTTATGGGGCCCCTGGGCTTATTGATGGCTACTACGCCAGGAGGCAGTGCAGAGGCGGGGCAGCTAAAATCTCAGGATTTTCACATCAAAAGCATGTCGGTTTTGGACATATCAGGGACAGATGTAAAAAAAAAAAAAACACAGATTTTGACATACTGTCCCTGGTTTTACGGAGCCTGGCAACCCTGATGGGGCCCCCTAGTGGCATGGGGCCCTCAGGCAGTGCCCGAGTGACTCAATGGTCAGTCCGCTCCTGAATACAATTATAGAAGTATAAAAGATCAAGCTTAGAAAAATACCCTTAGACCTTGCCACAAGTGCAATGTGTTCTTGTAGCTTCCAGCACATTGAACTCAAATCTCAAACATCCTTATCAGCTTTCTTAAACCAAGAAATCTTATGAGCTACCCAAAATCTGTAAATATGTAACACCTCCTATCAGCTGCTGCTAGCACTGATCACGTCCCATACGACCAACGTGTGTTAATACAGGGATGACTTGTATCTTCCTCGGGGGGATTGGCAGGGTCACAATCCCCCTGAGGAAGGTACGATTCATCACTGTATCGACACATGTTCGGGAGGGGACAGGACTGTCTCAGAAAAGGATAGAAACACTATTTCGGCTTTTTCGGTGTTTTGTTTGTTTGTTTGTTCTATAGAGTTGTGTATTAAAGTGGTTGTAAACCTTCTGGCGGAACTTAATCTAGGGTTACCTGTAGGTGCTTGCAATATCTGAGACCTACATGGTCTCTGATATATTTGCAATTTTCCAGAGTGACGGTGCCCTCTGCGCATGTGCCGTCTTGAAAGGGCGAGCGTGGTGGAGGAGAGGTAAAAACACCACTCCTCTCACCGCTCCAAAGATGCTGCTAGCAGGATTTTTGGAGCCATGCTGCTACCGCACCGGTGCAGTGTGAAAGCCCTCAGGTTTTCACACTGGAGAAACAGCAGCCACTGTTTAGAGTCGGTTTGCAAGCGCTATTTTTAGTGCAATAGCGCCTGCTAACCGCCCCAGTGTCAAAGGCGTCTAAGTGAAGAGAAAACTATTTAATAGGACACAGTTTAAAAAAAAAAAAAAAAAAACTATTGGGGATTCTAAAAATGCCTTACTCTACTGTATGCAAAGCTGGGAAAAAAAAGAATGTACTTACCAAACAAACTGCAGAGAATGAGGAGCACAACTGCTTTATTCATGATTGCGTTTCAATGTGATCTCCAATAGAGTTGAAACTACAGGATATTTCTAGTTATTATAATATCAGACTGTGTACATTACGTGAAGATTGCCATATTATGTTACTAATGGATCTCTAATATTTGTGCCCTTCTGCTCTATCATTTGCTTATTTTATTTTCAAATTGTAATATAATACAAATAATCCTATTTTCATTCATAGAAAAAATATGAAGACCAATTGATTGTTTACATAAATACTTAGTTCTGCATATCTCAGCATTTAAAAGATTTTCTGGAGACTGAGACTGTTAAGCTGCACATTGGTAAATGATCTAAATTAGGTAGCATTTTGCTGATGTATATTTGCAGATATAATATAAATGACCTCCAAATAACTGAGTAATACAATACTTGATGCAACACACAGATATTTTGGTCAACATAACATGAATTCCTATTAGTAATTTAGTTGAAGGGTGAAATTTAGGATGACATTTTTGTAATCGGACATGTCTCCTGGGATATTTTGGTCTGATGTGTGTACACACGATCAGGCCAAAATCCCTGCGGATAGACAACGCGGTGACGTGGCGGTGACGTTGATGCCGCGACGTTGCGCAAACAAGGAAGTAAAATGCTTCCACGCATGCGTCAAATCCATTCGGCGCATGCGGGGGATTTCTGTCCACTGGTTAGGCGTACTAACCAGCGGACATGTCCGACGGACAGGTTTCCAGCAGACAAGTTTTAAAGCATGCTTAGAAACTTTTGTCCGCTGGAAACCTGTCCGCTAGGCCGTACACACGATCGAACATGTCCGCGGAAACTGGTCTGCGGACCAGTTTCAGCGGACATGTTCGATCGTGTGTACGCGGCCTAACAGTTTTGCTCACCCTAATGCCGCGTACACACGATCACTTTTTGTGACGAAAAAAAAATTAATTTTTAAAAATGTCATTTAAAATGATCCTGTGTGGGCAAAAGGTCATTTTATGTCTTCTGAAAAACTACCAAAAAAAAATTCGAACATGCTTGAATTTTTTATGTAATTTTTTAAAATGTAATTTTTTGTGTCATAAAAAATGATCGTGTGTGGGCAAAAATGACGTTTTAAACCCGCACATGCCCAGAAGCAAGTTAGGAGACGGGAGGTAAAACTACCATTCATAATGGAGTAAGCACATTCATCACGCTGTAATGCCGCGTACACACGATCACTTTTTGCGATGAAAAAAAACGATGTTTTCAATCATGAAAAAAAACGACGTTTTTCAAACTTAATTTTCCAAAACGACGTTGCGTACACACCATCGTTTTTCTACAAAGCTCTAGCAAAGCGTGGTGACGTACACCACTTTCGACGGCACTCTTTTCCATTGAAGCTCCGTCTCATAACTTGCTTCTGAGCATGCGCGGGTTTAAAAACGTCGTTTTCAACATCGTTTTGCCCACACACCATCACTTTTTATGACACAAAAAACAACGTTTTGAAAAACGACACAAAAAATTCAAGCATGTTGGAATTTTTTTTTGGTCGTTTTTTTTAAGACAAAAAACGACGTTTTGCCCACACACGATCAATTTAAATGACGTTTTAAAAAACGTTGTTTTTTTTCTTCGCAAAAAGTGATCGTGTGTATGCGGCATAACAGACAAAAAAGCAGGAATCGTCTTTTAATAACAAGTAACCAGCTAAAAGCAGCCTCAAGGCAAATAGAACTTCCCCTTTAGAGTGCCATTGTTTTGTTCATCATTTTCCAAAAATGATGGTGTGTAGGCAACATCATTTTTAATGATGAAGTTGGAAAAATGTCTTTTTTTTTTTCATCACAAAAAGTGATCGTGTGTACGGGGCATAACACTTAACCCTGGCCATTTTAAAGGACCTAGTTCCAAATTTGAGTGTACCACCCTGCTCCTGATTAGGACCTATGTTTAAATTTAGTGGGTGTCTGAGCTGGTAGTTAGCTCAGACTCTGATGATTAAGGCTAAATCAGCCTCTGTTCCGGCTATGGCTATGCTTGGAGGGTTTTCCCATTGTTTGCCTGTAGGTGACATTACCACCACAGGCCAGTGTTGGAACACAGGCAAGCCAGAGTGTATTGGGTGTCTTTCTCCGGGAACAGCCCAATGGGTGTGGTCTTCCCGCTGGGCATGCCGGGGAAGGATACTTAAGGGGGCAGATGCCATTTTCTGGGGTCCTTTTGCCTTGTGGTCCTACTGGCTCGAGGTATGTGATGGACTAATTACAGCCCCGGGGCCATGTTGGAACAAGGCTGCAATTACTGCCAGGTAGGCCCAGTCATCTTGACTGGGGCCTGCACTTTGAAGGTCATTCTGTGCTGTCTGTCCTGCGGGAGGAAGCCACTCAATGGAGGAAACCAGGGGAGGACCTGTCCGGGAGAAGACCAAGTGGAAGGCTGGTATCTTGGGAGAGGCCTGGTTACTTTATTGGAGATTGCACTGTATTCTATGATGCCTTACAGTGTTGCCGGGTCGGCTTAAAGGCTCTAAACTGTATGGCTGGAGTTCCGTATACTAAATCCTGTGACAGAGGATTCTGGAACACTTTATTTCTATTTTCAAAGAAAGGTCTGTGGCAGAGACTGTATTCTTTTTGTCCGTACATCATCCCAGCTGCTAGGCCAGTGTGAAGAAAGTGGCGAGTTGACTTTTGAAACCATAGAAGTCCCCTAGTGATCTGCATCGTGTGCCTGAACCTTCCCCTAACCCTCCGTCCCTCTACCTATACAAGTTTGTGTAAAAATAAAAATCTGACAGAAAAGGATTTACAACTTATGTAGACATTGAAGTTTCTTAGACTCTCATCTCATCCCCTAGACAACGAAGGGCGAGCTAACGTGCAAGGCCCAAATCTAAACCAGCAGCTCCTACGGAGGTAGTGCTACATGAGATTCCTCTGAAAGCCACTTTTATAAGTGGAAGCTGCTCTTGCTATAAATAAATCGACACACGTAAATACTGTATATTATTTTGCCCAATGAAACTCTTACCAAAGAGTGTATGCAGTGAGCTGGCAACATCTATTGAAAGACAATCGCATAACCAAGTATTATCTGGTAAGTTGATTACCTAGGGAGATTGTGACACAAGCGTTGAAGTGAAGGCAATCATTTTTGAATTAAGATCTCTAAATGATTTCTTCTATGATGGACAATCTTATATTCACTTCTCTTCTATAAAGCGGACTTTCTACTTGTGTACACTATTTATGTGGATCTTTAAACATGTGGACTGTTTAGCACTACTAATGTTTTGAAATCCCTTTGCTTTCACATACTTCTTGTATTTTTTTTTTTTATTATAGTAGCTGCTTATGTTATTTTAAATAATAATCTTTCTATGAGCGCTGAGGAAGAGATATTGACAGATTGTTTGATTATTTCTCTTTTTTTGCCCTAAGAGCCATACCTGCAGCAGTTTTCAAATGCACACACTTGATTTACTAAAGGCACAATTATAATACTAGCACAATTGTCAGGCCACCTGTGGTCAGGTGACAGATGCACACCATTGGGTCAGGAGTGCAGAGCTATGATACTGGACCCTACGGCTGACTGCGGAGCACTAAACACAGCGTCTGATGGGAGACTGCGTGTTCTGCCTATCGTGGAACAGAACGAGGAGGAGGCGTGACTTTTCAAGAATTGCAGCAAGCCGTCTGACTCTGCAGTGCACCATAATCAGATAAACAGAACGAGGAAGAGGCGCGACTTTAACACCATAATCAGGTACACAGTGAGGAGTATACAGTAGAATCATGTATGGCGATCAGCAAGACTGCAATAGGCACATTGAGGTGAGATTGCAATGGGCACAGTGAGGTGAGATTACAATAGGCACAATGAGGTGAGATTACAATAGGCACAATGAGGTGAGATTGCAATGGGCACAGTGAGGTGAGATTGAAATGGGCACAGTGAGGTGAGATTGCAATGGGCACTGTGAGGTGAGATTGCAATGGGCACTGTGATGTGAGATTGCAATGGGCACTGTGAGGTGAGATTGCAATGGGCACAGTGAGGTGAGATTGCAATGGGCACAGTGAGGTGAGATTGCAATGGCCACAGTGAGGTGAGATTGAAATGGCCACAGTGAGGCGTGCAAATGGGCATTGTTGACCCTCTTTTCCACTTACAGTAGCTGCTGCATTTCTTACCCTAGTCTTATACTCAAGTCAGTAGGTTTTCCCTGTTTTTTGTGGTAAAATTAGGTGCCTCAGCTTATACTCGGGTCGGCTTATACACTTGATTATATACGGTAACCTTTTCTCAGAATGATTTATTACAAGAAACACTATAAAACCAATTGCACAGATGAGACTTTATTAAGCAAACAGCATCATTTCATTAGGTAACATTTCAGAAAACACATGCTTTATTGAATTTAAGAGTTTCACATAGAAAAAAAGTCTACTGAACGAAAACATATATTCTGTTCATTTAGTAGATCTCTATGTAGTATAACTATATATTATATAACTTAATTATAATGTTATTTTTAAGCATTAGCAAAGAAGAAATTGCAAATTAAATTTGAGTTGAGAAAGCCAAACAGTTTAAGAACATAAGGTTTTTGCCCCATTGCTCATGGACATATCCCTGTGTGTTCTGCAAGAGAAAATAGAACAATGAACAGAACTTTGTCAGCAATAATAATCATGTACTACAAAACAACATATTTACCGTATTTGCCGGCGTATAAGACGACCCCCTAATTTTACAGTTTTTTAAAGATTTTTTGCCTGTTCTCACTGTATAAGACGACCCCCCTCCCAAGGCTTTCAATGCTTCATATTTCTTCCTTCTGGAGCTATATTCTTTTTGATCCTTGCTGGAGCTTGAGCCAATCACAGCGAGCGATGTATTCTATTTATGAATACAAAAACCTGCTTGGATTGGCAGAGGCTGTAACATCAGCCCACGCCTTTCTGACTCTCAAAGCCAATCTGAGCAGGCTATTGTATGTAGCCTGCTCAGATTGGCAGAGGTTGTTACTCCAATCCGAGCAGGCTCTGTACTCATTTGAATACATCGCTCACTGGAGTTGGCTAAGTGGTATATACTGTATGTAGCCAAAGCTACATACAGTATTACCGCACATCCAGCAGGCATCTGAGCAGCTGACCCGGCATATAAGAGGACCCCTGCTTTTTGGCCAGTTTTTTTTTATTTGTAAAAGCTAGTCATATACACCGGCAAATACAGTATATCTAACAATTACAGTTTTCTTTGTGGTGATATACAAACAATGCAACTACAGTGGTTCTAAAGGCTCATGTTTTTTTTCCTTCATGCATTATATCACGGCCCTCCAGGCCATTTCATGTGGCCTTTGCACCTCTCCTGCAGCTGCAGGAGAGCTCCAGCCCTCCTCTGGTCCTACTCCAGACACTTACTTTCTGCTTGCAAGCAATGCATCCAGCTTCTTCCCAGCAGCAGCATAAGGAAAGGGGGATGCACTTTGATGTAAGAGAGAGTGGGGGACTCAACTTCTGATGGTGGGGTGGCTCTTGACATCTAATGTAAAGGGGAGGGGATCCAATGGACATCTAATTTTACAGATACAATTGGCCCTTTTGAGGGCAATCATAATGTTGATGTGGCCCACGATGAAAGTGAGTTTGACACCCCTGCATTATATGCATGAAGGTAAAAAAAACTCTGCAACAGCACCCCCTAATATTTAAGCCATCGAGCAGGAATTGCATGGCAGACACGCGCATTCACGGCACATCTGCGCGCACACGTGCGCCTGTCACCAACATTGGCGCCAAAGGGGCTATTTAAAGTCAGTGCACCAAAAGGCTCCTTGCTGTTTGGTCTGCAGCTTCTGTGTGTCTGAACCCTGTTACATGTGCTGACTTCTGATCTTGAACTCGGCTTGCTCTCACTAACTTGTCTGCTTGATACCCTGACTTTGGCTTGTTTTGGACTGCTCTTCAGCATACTGCTCTGCCTGATCCACCTGAACGCTACCAACCCAGCCTGCCTGACTCTGCATCTGCTTCTCTGCCTACTGCAGTTCTGCTCTGCAAATCACTCCAGTTCCTGTCTCTTCTGCGATCTAGCCTGCCACAGCTCTGGTCTACCCAGCCCTGCCAGTCTGCCTGTTGCATGACCAGCCACAAACATCCAGCCATACCAAATACTGGACTGATCCTAGGCACTCCTGCGTCACCATGCTTCTGTGGCTACTGTCTCAAACTCAGGGTCCCACAAGTCGGTGCAGCAAGAGAGGCTCTCCTCTACACATCAGGCTCATGATCCAGGTACGCGACACTTGCGTTTCATGGACTGGTATCTCCATAACTGGAAGTAACGTAGTGATGCTGTAAGCTCTGACCTATGCATTTTATCGTGCCGATGTCATCAGCAGTGGCCAACCTTTACCAGTTAAATGGTTTACTCAAGCACAAAATTGAATTGTGCTTGAGTAAACCATATCATTGGTAAGGGTTGACGGCTCCTGTTTAAATGTGAATACAATTATTTTTGGGAAAGGTGAACTAACCTTTTAAATAGATTTGCCTACCACTAGTTACGAGCATAAATCTGCTTATATATCTCTATCTTAGGCTTTAATTCCTTATCCACAACACTAAATGTGCTCATACACCGAGCAACTTTTAGATGGTTCCTAATTAATCAAACAAAATTCAATCTGTGGGTGGCCCTGTTGGCCCCAATCTAACTGATATACTTCAGTTGAAAAATCAAGGGAACTGGTGGAAAAATTGTTAGCTCAACAGCACCTACATCCAATCAGATGGCTTTCAAAATACAACAACCAAAGCGGGAGAATGGTCTATACACACTGTTTAGCCTGGGTGGGGGGAAGCTGTTAAATGTATTTCTTGGGTTTATATAGCCAGGTTAAAGTGGAAAGAACTTCAGTACCCTTTCACCCCTTCCCACATTTTTGTTATTATGGTGCATGTACGGATGGGCCAAAGGACTTTGCCCAGCCTTTGGGCCCTGCCACAGCCCTTAAACATAACTGTGCATGTGCAGATGTCTCACCCATGTGCAAACACAGCAACATTTTGGAACTTTCAGAACAGCAGTTGTCCCTTGCATGCAAGGGACATGGGAGATGTGTCACAAGACTGAGTTAAGAATCTCTGAAGAGATTACACTTCAAATCTATAAAATAAAAGTAAATGAGTATTCAAATGTGACAAAAGGGGAGGGCAGTTTAGGGAAAAGGTCCCCTTTAAGTTTCAATGTGAAAGCAAAAAATGCCAAAGGTCAAGCAGAAAAAATAGGATTTTTATACACACCGTAAAATCCATTTCTCTGAGTTCATGGATGGACACAGCAGCATTGACCTTAAGATTATATCACCTTCCTTCCAGGAGATATAACCCTAAGGTCAATGCTGCTGTGTCCGTCCATGAATGGAAGAGAAATATATCACAGCCTGAATAGTCCCTTTTATTCATGAATAACTGCCAATCCATATGTCAAATCTATCTGACCCAAACGTTGGGGAGAAAGAATTATTCCAATACTTACATTTAAGGCTTCTGAACTGTATTCGTTTTAAACGGTGTAACTTGTTTCACAAGCCGGTTAATCTGCAAAATAGCAACGTTTTTTTTTGGTACCACTATACTGGTAGAAAAACTGTTGGTCATTTTATAAAACAAATAATTTCTTAAGAATTATATCTTTTGCTAATAGTTTAAACAAAGATCACCCACTTTTTATGGACACAAGAAAGTGCAAAATAAACCAGATATAAAGCAGCAATTATCTATTTAGTGCATTGTACTGGTAAACAAGACCCAGACCTAGGGCGGCACTTTGCAAGGGGCCGGCATGAAAAGATTCCCCGCCGGCTTGCACTACACTTTTAGTGTAGTGCCAGTATTATAGGGCAAACTGGGCTGGGAAGCAAAATGTTCTGGCTCCCCCATAAAGCGGCTGCACTGCTGCCGGTATGATAATACCAGCAGGGCCACCGGGAGTGAGGACAATGATATAAAAGTTTACCACTTATATCAGTGTTCCCCTTATCTTAGGGTCCTTACACACCTCTTATATCAGTCTCCCCTGCAGATTCTGTTCAGCAGATGGCAGTGGCAGGGCAGTCTGTCTGTGGAATGGAACTCTCATGTGATGCACTGGCCTTAAGTTTCTGGTGCAGTCCAGGGCACTGAAGACAGGAATTGATCCTCTTCTCCTCCCAATCCCCCTCCTTGCAGATTGTTTTACATTTTTGGAAAAGGTGAATTTACATGCACCGGGTCAGCGGACTGCCACGCCCCCCGAGCTGAGCCCTTTAGTGGACCGGCCCACCCCCCATGCCAAGCTGAGAAGCGCCCTTCAGTGGACCGCCCCCCTGAGCCAAGCTGAGCCGAGCCCTTCAGTGGACTGCCCCCCATGCCAAGCTGAGCTGTGCTCTTCATGGACTGCCCTGCCCCCTGAGCTGAGCAGGTGGATCGACACAGGAGGGTGAATGACAGTGGCTGGATCGACACAGGACCTTGACACAGGCAAAGCTTCCTGGGTCAAGACACAGCACTGGACAGAAGGTCACTGAAACCGGCTCACTAAGTCATCAGCCCACTGGGAAACTCCCGGTAGTCCTGATGGCCAGTACACATTATAGTTTGAAAGTTACAAGAAATACTTACTGCGGTGCAGGAAACCATTACTTTAGGTCTGCCTTTTTTAATCTGCAGAAATAAAACATGTAAAGCTGTAACTTTAAATAATACTCAGGGATCAGTTCAGAATTTGAATGATATGAAAGGAAAGTGTATTTCACCACACATGACATACTAATATTATTACTATACCTAGTGGTCTACTGACTGAATGGTTGGCATGGTGCTGTGCAATTTTCTATGTGCTGCCAAAACTCTCCAAAACAAAAACAAATGTTTATACATACATAACACCTATTTCCTTGGTCTAATTGTTTATATAGCTTTCAAAGAGTACAATACAGGGCAAGTCCAAGAGAGGCTAAAATGGTGGCTCTTACAAACAACAGTTTACAGGAATGAACACAGCCTGTATTCAATACCTGCCAACCAGCTGCTGAAGTAAAAAATATAAAGCCACCAGGAGATTTGGTTATTTTAATCAGCTTGAAAATATCTGCACACATGACAGGCGGAGAACTGATCCTGGCGACCTTTATGTAACCCTATCCCCTACCCAGAACCCACTTAACCACACAACTACCAAAGATAACGCGGACTAAGTTGTGGAGAAAATTGGCCTTCCGGCCTACTTTATTTAACAAATAAAATTTAATATAAAATTTAATATAAATAACATTATAAATAACTTTTTAAATAACCATATAAAACTATAACACTTGAATGAATGAATGAATGAACACTTATATAGCGCAGCACATGCGAACTTAATCGCCTCTGGGCGCTTGTTGTTCCTGTCTCCTTTGGTATCAAAAGAGAGGAGTCTTGATCTTAATCCTGAACGCTAAGTGGTTCTCCTCCAACCGAATGCTGGTTGGTAAAGCGTTCCATAGTCTGGGACCTTGGACCGCAAATCTCCTTTCTCCTTTGGACTTGTACTTGGCTTTCGGTATCTGGAGTAGATTTTGATTGGTGGATCGCAGAACGCGATTGGGGTTATGTGCTTTTATTTTTTCGCATAGATAATGGGGTGCATTCCCATGGATACATCTATGCGTTAGACAGAGTGCTTTAAAAGTGATTCTGTCTTTTACTGGTAACCAGTGAAGGGATCTCAGCGAAGGTGAGATTGATTCCCAAGGTTTTTTCCCAGTCACAAGTCTAGCGGCCGTATTTTGAACGACTTGTAGACGAGCGATTTGGTACTTAGGGAGTCCGAGGTAAAGGGCATTTGCGTAGTCCAGTCTGGAGTTTACAATTGCTCCCACCACGACCGCTATGTCTTCCTTGGGAATAAAAGGAGTAAGTCTGAGTAGTAGGCGCAGTAGATGGTGAGATCCGCTGACCACTGACCCTATTTGTGCGTCCATTGTCATGTAGGAGTCAAAGATGACCCCAAGACTTTTGACTTTGTCGCTAGGGGTGATAATTTTGCCCAGAATGGGCGGGGGGGTCCATGTTGTTGCAGGTTGAATCATACGCTTGGCGTGAAACAGAAGAAGTTCTGTTTTCGCTCCGTTGAGTTTAAGATAACTCTTTGTCATCCAGTCCTCTCTCAGAGAGAGGCATGTTCTCTAGATTGAGGTGATGATCCTTTTTATTGCAAATGCGAAAATACAGTTGCGTATCGTCTGCATATGAGTGGTAGAGCAGTTTTTGGCTGCTAATAATCTCAAAAAGAGGGCGAAGATAGATGTTGAATAACACCGGTGACAGGGGGGATCCTTGAGGGACTCCGCACGATAGTGTGCGTTTCTCAGAAGTGAAAGGTCCTAACTTCACTATTTGCGTTCGGTTTTCCAAAAAAGAGGAGAACCAAGATAAATCGCCTTCTGCGACTCTGGCTACTTCAGCTAGCCGAGTCAATAAAAGCTTGTGGTCTACTGTGTCGAAGGCTGCGCTTAGGTCCAACAGAACCAGAAGACAAGATTCTCCTTCGTCTGCGGCCTCGAGAACGTCGTCCCATATTTTGAGCAATGCGGTTTCCGTCCCGTGTCCAGGACGGAATCCCGATTGAAATGGATCAAGTAGGTTGTCAAAAGACCACACCTCAAACCTGGACACTGGGACAAAATTCTTCCCTAGGCCTCAGTCGCACAGCACCGACTCGGAGGCAGTATGACGGTCCACAGTGACCTACGAACTTTAACCCCTTCCTGGTTAACTTGCGTCAACCGGAAGGTACGTAATACTCCCATACCACGTATGGGTACAACCTTTCCTACCCAAACTTTACTCCTGTACTAGTCTTTCCAAGCCCGAAAATAACCGCCCGCCAGGGGACCTAACCCCAGGGAGGGTGGGTGGGCAGCTTCTTCCTTGCGTAATGGAGGAGTGACGAATCGTCACTTCAACCAAGCTAATCCACCACCCGCCCCCCCGCCTAGGACCTGCCATGCCCTCCCATTAAAGTTAACCGGCCAATAGCTGGGCCAGTCCCGCCCTGTCATGCTGCCCCTCCCCTATGCTGTGCTCTGTCCAGGGCTCTCTTTCACTGTGCTGTACTCTGCAGTACTATTGACACTTTTACCCCTTCCTGCCCAAGCCAATTTTCAGCTTTCAGCGCTGCCAACCACAAAGCCCCTCTTATACTTGGCATAGTCAACAGGATAGAACACACCCCCTGTGCCATGTGTCAGGACCTGGGTTTGGTCCAAAGTTTCTACAGGAGGATTTTGGGCAAAACAACTAGAGACGTTGTAAGGCGTGTGTGTGCACTGCAGCAGCATGTCTCAGCTATGCAGCCCCATTGCAATACTGTGGCTCAGATACAATGGCCCCTTTACACCTACCCAGGCATTCATGATTTGTCGCTGGATACTTGGTTACATGTCATGCCCAGGAAAGTGCTGCAGTGTGCTGCACTGGGATCACGGAGTCACTTGTCCTGGAATGTGCACTGAATGCAAAAGAGTCCTGTCATCATGTTACACCCTGAGACCATTGTAGGGAGTGTTGGGCTTTCCCGTTTGAGGTATTCCCCGTCCAGGAGGCGTCGTGCGATCATCTAGTACTTTGTCAAGATAATGCATCCTGGCCAGCTGCAAAAGTTATTGCAGCCCTGTAACCAGCAGAGTGACATTTAAGCTCTCCAGACCTGGTGGATGAGGAAGACGGCATCCACCAGGGCTACCCTAAGGATTGTAGGGTCAAGCGCTCCCCTAGTACCAGAGGAGTTAACCTTATTTGGGTAGTCACACCAAATATTGATTTGCATTTTGTAAATTGATAAAAATAAACAATTAAAATATATATTTCTGAAAACATTCTTCATTTACAGCATTTATTTACACACTTTTTGTTGCATCACCCTGGGGTGGAGTATTTGAATAGTTCAGGTTTTGGGGATACGTTTGTGTTGTGATATGCTCCTGTAATTTTTTCCTATGGCATGATGACATTAAAGTGGAGTTCCACCCAAAAATGGAACTTCCGCTTAATCCCCTCCCCTCCCCCTTACATGCCACATTTGGCATGTAATTTTTTTGGGGGGGAGTGGGGGCTTCAGTAGGAGTGGGACTTCCTGTCGCACTTCCTGCTTCCGCCGAGGGGCTGGTAAGGCGATTAGGCCTAATCGCCTTACTGCAGCCCCTCCCTTTGGCAATCGTCTAGGACACTGACAGGTCCTAGGCGATCGCCCGTCCAATCAGCGGCGAGCCGCGCCGCGTGCATATGCAATGCGGCTGGCGCATGCGCAGTGGGTGCCCGGCCGTGAAGCCGAAGGCTGTCATGGCTGGGTGCCCAGAGTGGCAATGAGGATGCCGGCCGGGGAGGGGGGGGGAGAAGCGGAGCCCCGGTCGGCGCGTCGCTGGAACGTGGAGAAGGTAAGTGTCTGTTTATTAAAAGCCAGCAGCTACACTTTTTGTAGCTGCTGACTTTAATAAACATTACATTTGGGTGGAACACCCCTTTAAATACTGTTTTTTTAGAACCATAAGACGCACTTTTTCCCCAAAAAAAGGGGGGGTGTCCCTGCATCTTATGGAGCGAATACTGACCAGGCACTGCCTTAAATCCCCCCCCCCCCCCCCCGTGCGCATCCCCGCATTAGAATTCCAACGCTTAGTTTCTCTGTGAAGGAGAGAGGACAAGATGTGAGTCACATCCTGGCAGGGACATACCAAGGGGGAGTGGGGAGAGGCGACCCGCCCCGGGTGTCAAAACATGGGGGTGTCAGTAGCATTGCCATTGGGGTGACACCATCTGGAATGTGGTGAGACCCCTTGCTGTTTTCTTTTTTCAGTTGAAACGCCCCCCTGGTGCCGTGGTCTAGTCCAGTTTGACTTCCTGCTCTTTCCCCGGCAGCTGCTGCTGTAAACTGTCTAAGTGTCCCCAGGCTTCCTTCCTAGCTGCTTCCTGGGTACATCTGAGGCTGCGAGCCAGCCAGCCAGCCAGAGGGGGTTGTGCATTGTAATGGCGGTGTCCTCTGCTGCCTGAGGTGAGCTTTTAATAAGGGGGTGTGAGCGGTGTTACATCTTTCTTGGACTTTCTTTACACCTCCCTAAAACATTTGCACAGTACTGTACCTAGCAAGGAGGTGACTTCAGAGAGCACAGTCCCATGAGTACTAATGACCCTGGGCAGAGGAGAGACTGTAAGGGAGATGGCTGCTAAAGTGCTGCACATGCTTTCACTTGTGACTGCTGCGAACTGTCCATTAAATGTGATTGACTGTGTAATGTTAAGTTACTCCAAAATGTATGTTCTCCTGATGTGACTGTAATGCCGTTTCATGAATACCACCAGTATTGTAGCAAATCTATTTTTTGTGTGGACATTCCTTTCTTGGGATATAAAGGTCTATGGCCAGGAATGATGTGTGGGCATAGGTGTGCACAGCCTATTATATTAGGGTGTGCACACCAAAGCTCAAACACATACAGTATGTGTGTGTGCATGTGTATATATACTGACAGTAGGGTAGATTCACATAGATCAGCGGATCTTTTGATCCGCGTGATCTATCTTATTTATGATCCGCCAGCGCCAGTTTTTGAGGCAAGTGCTGTATTCAGAAAGCACTTGCCTCGTAAGTTGCCCTGGCGGATTGTAAATCCCCCGGCGGAATGCTAATTCCGCGGCTAGGGGGAGTTTACTATTTAAATCAGGCGCGTCCCCGCGCCGATCGTACTGCGCATGCGCCGCCGGCTAAATTTCCCAGCGTGCATTGCTCCAAATGACGTCGCAAGGACGTCATTGGTTTCGACGTTAACGCAATTTACGTATGGCCGTATTCGCGAACGACTTACGTAAACGACATAAAAATTTCAAAACTCGACGCGGGAACGACGGCCATACTTAACATAGGATACGCCGCAGTTACCCCTCATATAGCAGGGGTAACTATCCGCCGGAAAAAGACGAACGCAAACAACGTAAAAAAAAAAACAACGGCCGGTCGCTCGTTTCTGATTCGGCGGTTCTCCTCATTTGCATAGTCTTCGTGTAGAAAAAACGGAAGCGCCACCTAGCAGCCGGCGGGAGATTGTAGCCTAAGATCCGACAGTGTAAGTCACTTACACCTGTCGGCTCTAAGGGAGATCTATGCGGAACCTGATTCGATGAATCAGCCGCATAGATCCGAGCGTCGGATCTCAGAGATACGACGGTGTATCAGTAGATACACCGTCGTATCTCTATGTGAATCTACCCCAGTGTCTGTAAGGCAGTGGACGGTGTCAGTAGTTTTTATTCTTATTATTCTATTTTAAATAAAAAAATATTGCCCTGTTAGGGGGCGTTGGTGAAATATCAGGGGTCTAAACAGGGGGAATATGATCCACATGGGGTTATTAGGGTGTGCCCAGGCATACCTGGCAGACCCTGTGCACACGCCTATGTGTGTGGGAGCCTATGGCAAGAAGTAAGGCAGGAGATGGTGAAGGGTTTGGCATCAGTAAGAGGGACAGTGTTCTATCAGGGCTGGAGCTAGGTCAGGGACTTGTGCTTTGGTGGCAAAACCAGCCAACCACGAAGGCCAAATTACAAGCTTATCCTCAGCAAACAAAAATACCCTATCAATTTTTTAATTACAAAAAAATAAAGGCCCGTCTAACCACCAGTCACACTCATACTTTAACAGAGTTTTTGAATAATCCTGTCTGCCTCAGGGGCCCCAAAGAGGAAATATCCACATATAAGCAGCCGTTGCCCATGTTACCCACTCAGCTTTGTTCTTCTCTACTTACACTCCACAGAAAAGTTCTGGGTGTTTCTTCTTTCTTCTTCCTTTTCTGGACTCTGATGCAAATGGGTTGACTTTTTTTAAGACCAAAGTCCCAGTACTCTGGGATTGGAGTTTTTTTTCCACCCAAATAAATAAGTTCTCTTCAAGCAGACTACCCCAGTACCCCTCACCCTGCATAGGCGAGAACCCCTGAGTATTCGAACAACATCCCTTTAAAGGGACCACAATGCAACCAGTAAAGAAATATACCTGCCTTTCAGGAAACATCCCAGGCATCCTGATAACTTTTTACATGATTCTGTGACGCCCATCAGAGTTATGCCGCGTACACACGGTCGTTTTTTGCGATGAAAAAAACGACGTTTTCTGTGAAGTAAAAAACGACGTTTTTGAAACGTCACTTTTCAAAGACAATTTTGCATACACACCATCGTTTTTTCACAAAAAGCAAGGTTACGTTCACCACTCTTTTCCATTGAAGCTCGCTTCATAACTAGCTTCTGGGCATGCGCGGGTTGAAAAACTTTGTTTTGAACGACGTTTTTGCTACACACGGTGACTTGTTGTGAAACAAAAAACGTCGTTTTGAAAAACGACACAAAAAATTCAAGCATGTTGGAATTTTTTTTTGGTCGTTTTTTTGAAGACAAAAAACGACGTTTTGCCCACACACGATCAATTTAACCACTTGCATACTGGGCACTTACACCCCCCTCCTGCCCAGGTAAAATTTCAGCTTGCGGCACTGCGTCGCTTTAACTGAAAATTGCGTGGTCGTGCGACGTGGCTCCCAAACAAAATTTACGTCCTTTTTTTCCCACAAGTAGAGCTTTCTTTTGGTGGTATTTGATCGCCTGTGCGATTTTTATTTTTTGCGCTATAAACAAAAAAGAGCGACAATTTTGAAGAAAAATACAAATATTTTTTACTTGTTGCTATAATAAATATCCCAATTAAAAAAAAAAAACATTTTTTTTTCTCAGTTTAGGGCGATACGTATTCTTCTACATATTTTTGGTAAAAAAATAAAAATCGCAATAAGCGACTGGTTTGCGCAAAAGTTATAGCGCTTACAAAATAGGGGAGAGAATTATTATTTTTTATTATTTTTTTTTACTAGAAATGGCGGCGATCTGTGATTTTTATTGGTACTGCGATGTTATGGCGGACACATCGGACACTTTTGACACATTTTTGGCGCCATTCACATTTATACTGCGATCAGTGCTATAAATATGCACTAATTACAGTATAAATGTGACTGGCATTGAAGGGGTTAACACTAGGGGGTGAGGAAGGGGTTAAATGTGTATGCTAGGTGTGTTCTAACTATGGGGGGAGGGGGGGGTGACCGATCTGTGTCCCTATGTAGGAAGGAACACAGATCGGGCTCCTCCTCTCCAGAGACAGGACGCTGTCTCTGTGTAACCGGGCAATGAGAGATGATCTATGAGAGATCATCTCTCATTTGCCCACAGATCGCATCGCAAACGGTCACTCTGATTGGCCGTTCGCCGCGATCTGTGATTGGCCGTGTCCAAGGGACACGGACAACACAGGGCTTCCCCGCAGCGCGCTCTACAGCGCGCGCTGGGAACGCCTGAATGACATGCCGTCAAATGACGGCATGTTGGATATTCAGGTCCGCGCTGTTGCCGTCATCCGACGGTAGCGCGGGCCTGAAGTAGTTAAATGACGTTTTAAAAAACGTCATTTTTTTTCATCGCAAAAAACGACCGTGTGTACGCGGCATAAGACCCTGTTCTTTCAGTAATCTAGCAGAAAAACAATTATGACCAAGTTTGTGGCCTCTGGTTATCCACACTCCTGTGATGCATATGTCAGAGTCCATGCTCCAACATATCCAACAATCCCACATAGAACAAAGGATGAAAGTAAATCTACAAACCAGCAAAGTAAACTACAAGTCACAGCTTTCAGTGTTAAATGTCACTAGTAGGGATGAGTCCGATATTCGCCTGTTCGCCGAATAGTGAACAATTTGGGGTGTCCACGGCAAATTCAAAAGCAGCAGAACACCTTTAAAAGTCTATGGGAGAAATCAAAAGTGCTAATTTTAAAAGGTTAATATGCAAGTTATTGTAATTTTTTCGGGAAGCAGTGATTTTAATAATGCTTAATGGACACAGTGGCTGCATTTGATAGGCACAGTGGCTGCGTTTGATTGGCACAGTGGCTGCAGTTGATGGGCACAGTGGCTGCAGTTGATGGGCACAGTGGCTGCAGTTGATGGGCACAGTGGCTGCAGTTGATGGGCACAGTGGCTGTAGTTGATGGGCACAGTAGCCGCGTATGATGGGCACAGTGAGGCTGCAATTGTTTTGTTTTTTTCGTTTGTTTGCGCCCCCCTCTCTGACTACCAGCCGCCACTGGTAGTCAGAGAAATAATATATTTTGTTTACATCTTGTTAAGTTAGTTCAGTGAAGTCTTAGGCCGCGTACACACGATCAAATCTATCTGCTGGAAATGGTCTGACAGACCGTCTCAGCAGACAGATTTGATCGTGTGTATGGGCGAGCAGACGGATTTGTCCAGCAGACAGATTTTAAAGCCTGCTTTAAAATCTGTCTGCTGGGAATCCGTCGGACCGATATGTCTGCTGGTTAGTACGCTAACCAGCAGACATATCTGCCCTCACATGCGTCGAATGGATTCGACGCATGCGTGGAAGTGTTTTACTTCCTGGTGCGGTGACGTGGCGGCGTTAACATCACCGCCACGTCAACGTCACCGCCACGTCACCGCGCTGTCTGCCGGCGGGGATTTTGGTTTGATCGTGTGTACAGCGATCAAACCAAAACAGCCAGCAGACATATCTGATCAAATCGGTCTGTCAGACCAATTTGAACCGATTCATTTGCTCGTGTGTGCGGGGCCTCAGTCATATTAATATTTATTAGTATATAGTTACTTTATTGTAGCTAAAGTTGGTAATATGTGTGACATTACATGATTTCTTTAAGTATAGAGTGTTACATGTGGGCTTGTCAATCAAACTCCATATGACTCTCTGAGCTAATATCTTCTTTTGGATAACATATTGCTGAAGTTAACAGAAATGAATATGTGCCTACAAGGTTCTAAGTTTCTGTGAGGTGATGACGTTGATATGTAAGATATATAAGCCTAGGGGGCGTGGCGTCCGAGCTCCATGATGGCCGCATAGTCAAAGAGCTCCGCTCGTCCGCCGGAGAAAACTAACATCACAGAAGCCCACCAGCGCCATCCGCATTGCAAAGCAGCCCCATCGGATCGTACGGGCCCCAAAGCACGCCTCGAGGATGACAAGGCGCCGCAAAGACCCACAGCAGCCGCGCAAGCTGGACAGCTATTTCGCTGCCGATCCCCAACATGGCGGCGGTGCGCGGCATCCACGGGCGGATCCGACGGCAGAACAGATACACCACAGAGGCAGCACGTTACCCGGCCCCTCGGGTGTTGCCGTCCTCCACAGTGAATCCTCCTCTGGGACCCCAAGCCCCACCACAAGAAGCCCAGTGAAATCTAGGCAGAGGACCGCCTCACCTGCTAGGCCGCAGCCTGAGCATCAGATGGAGGTAAGCAGGGCTTACAACGTTACAGCAGCGCAGGGACTGACAGGGGGGGATCCCATTACTGACTTCCCGACCACTAATGCCCCTATTTCTGATACAACACTAAAAGAAATGCTGCTGTCTCTGAGGGCCTCATTACATGCTGATCTCGTGAGGGGGATTAATACTTGCAATAAGGAAGTGCAGGCCCTGGGTGCCAGAGTAGACAGAGTGGAACACAAGATGGAAGATTACACTGCCTCATACAACGTAATGGTGGAAGCCCACGCTGCACAGGGAGAAGACATAGCTTGGATAAAAGATAAAATCGCAGATTTAGAGGACAGGACTAGGAGGAATAACCTTAAACTACGCGGAGTCCCGGAATCCGTCCCTCCTAATCAACTCCTGCAATTCGCCCAGACCATGTTCTCCACTCTGGTACCAGAACTGACTCCACAGGACCTCATTGTGGACAGAATCCACAGGGTTCACAAGCCGTCCTTTCTTCCAGATGAAACACCAAGAGATGTCCTCCTGAGAGTGCACTTCTATCATGTTAAAGAAAAAATATTACTGGCTTCCCGTAACCTAGATAATATCCCCTGGCATAAGGCTGCTGCCGGACCTCTCCAAACATACGTTGCAAAGGCGACGCAATCTGGCGACCATCACCAAGGCTTTGCGAAACCACAACATCATACATAAGTGGAGGTACCCAGCAACCCTTTCCATTACCCACAACGGGACCACGACAGTGATCTCCACACTGGAGGAGGGGATCACTGCCCTGAGAAAATGGAATATCCTGCCGGAAGTGGCTGAACAACTGCCAAGCGCAAGCCCGCAATACGTACATGGCGAGTGGCAAATAGTGTCTCACAAGCGATCACATAAAAAGAAAAAGTAGGCCGCAGCTGGTGGAAACTCATAAACCAACCCTTCACAAAACTGACTCTTCTCCGGGGACAGGGGATTAGTGTCTGTTACTTGCCTACTTTATCCCCTCTACCCCCACTAGTGACATTCAGCAGTTTTCCTGCACTCGGATCAGTTCAGGATCCTTTTCTTATGTCCGATATGTTGACTGTTTGTTCTCTTTTTGTTGTTCTCAGCTTTCTTTTTTCGTTCACTTTTTCACTTCCACCCTATGATGCACATGGAACTTCAAGATACTTCCGGCCGCAGAGAAGAAGGACCTTTGCTTATGTGATCCATTGTACACCAAGGTTTAAGTCTGCCATTCGTGAAACCGGACTCGCAGTGAGTAATCACATTACAATGTCACTCTACCACTTACTCTATCTTACAAATGCAACTCAAGTGCATATCCATTAACGCTCGGGGTCTGAATCACCCCGCAAAAAGATTCTCACTTTGGTCCGAAGCATGCAAACACAAAGCAGATTTGCTCTGCGTACAGGAGACGCACTTCCAACTGGATAAGGCTCCACGCTGCTCTCATAAATATTACCCACACATCTTTCTTGCCTGTACGCCCGACCACAAAAAGGGCGGAGTTCTAATGGCCATTAGTGACTCAGTTACGTTCCAGTTAAAAGAGTCCTTTCTAGATGATGGAGGGAGATATATTATAGTCACTGGAGACCTGAATACCAAACCCTACACATTTGTCACACTATACTCCCCAAAAACTCATCAGCTCCGCTTTATACGCAAAGTATTGAAAAAAGTTAACTCTATGAGATATGGCAGCACCCTAATATGTGGGGACTTCAATCTGGTGTCTGACCTGTCAATAGATACCACAACGCGGCAGACCAAGGGGAAAGTATCACTCCAATCGCTACTCCACACTGAGGAATTGTTCGATACGTGGAGATGCCACCATGCCAATGAAAGAGACTATACGTTCTTTTCTCATAGACACCGTTCATACTCTCGAATAGACATGTTCCTGACGGATAAATGGCTCCTTCAATGTGTAGACTCTGCTAAGATACATGACATAACGTGGTCAGACCACGCAGTAATTTCTATGTCTGTGCGGGAGAGGGGTGTCTCCTCTTCCCCCCCCATCTGGCGTTGTAATCCGAGGTTGTTCCAAGAACCACATACGTATAAAACAATAACACAGCATATTGAAAATTTCTTCCTTGACAACAAAGGGTCGGTACAAGACCCCTTTTATGCTTTGGAATGCCCATAAGGCATACTTGAGGGGAATTCTTATCCAATTAGGGGCTCAGGAAAAGAAACGCCTCACCCAAAGAATCAATACCTTACTCAAAGACATACATGAAGCAGAAACACTGAACAAATTAGCTCCCACACAGAGTCTAACGAGTAAATTAGCCACACTCAGGGAATCGTTAAGGGAACATTTTTCTCAGCAATATGATAGACACCTGAGGCGTTTACAACTGAACTACTACGCTAACGCTAACAGAGCAGGCAAGTACCTGGCGAACAGATTGAAAGCAGTACGCACAAAAACCAGAATACCCTTTCTTAATTATCCCAAAACACAACACAAAATTCTTGACCCACAAGATATTGCAAACCGTTTTGCTGATTATTACAGCTCATTGTATAACTTAAAAGAGGATAGCAACACGCCTCAGCCGTCTGCAGACGGAATACACTCATTCCTTCAGAAGCTACATCTCCCTTCCCTTTCAGAACAACAAATTGAACACCTTAACGCTCCCTTCTCGATCCCAGAAATTGAACGGATCATAGATACTCTCCCGAATGGTAAATCTCCAGGACCGGATGGTTTTGCTAATGAGTACCTTAAAATATTTAAACACATGCTAACTCCATATATGCTGCCGGTATTTTCCTCTGCAGCAGAGTCCGCATCCTTTCCCCAAGAAATGTTAAAAGCACACATTGTTACTTTGCCCAAACCAGGCAAAGACCCTACTACCCCAGCCAACTTCCGGCCGATCTCTTTACTCAATTCCGACATTAAGGTATATGCCAAACTACTGGCCAAAAGATTAATGTCTGTCATCCCATCGCTTATACAACGAGACCAGATGGGGTTTGTGAGGGGGAGACAAACTTCCGACGCTACTCGGAGAATTGTAAATGTGTTGTACTCTGCTGTGTCTAGTCGAACGCCTTCTCTGTTGTTGTCCATCGACGCAGAGAAGGCGTTCGACAGGGTCCATTGGACCTATATGCAAATGGTGCTTTCCAAATTTGGTTTCAGAGGGCATATATTATCAGCTATATTAGCACTATACTCCTGCCCGTCTGCACAGGTGCACTCGGCTGGCTTCCTGTCCAAGATTTTCCCATTGACTAATGGTACCAGACAAGGCTGCCCCCTTTCACCAACTATATTCAATCTTATGATCGAACCCTTAGCCTAATCAATTAGGTCTCATCCTTCTATCACGGGTTTCCAGTTTGGTGCTAGAGCCCATACAATAAACCTTTTTGCAGACGATGTCATCCTGCTACTGACCAATCCATATAAATCTCTGCATCATGCCCATAACATCTTAACGGAATTTGGAGAAATTTCCTACTATAAAGTGAACTTTAGCAAATCCCTTATTCTAGACTTGGGAGTACCTCCCACAACACGTGCCTCTCTACAAAAACAACTGCCGTACTCCTGGAGTGACAGAGGTATTGTATACCTTGGTATAACCATTACCAATAACATCTCGACCCTAGCTAAAACAAACATGATTAATCTAATGAGCAAACTGGAATCCCAATTGAAGGAAATGTCAAAAAAGGAAATCTCATGGATGGGAAGGATATCGGCCTATAAAATGATAATCCTACCACAAATTTTATATATATTCCGCACGTTGGCGGTCCATATACCTAAAAGGTTCCTTAACAGAATCTCTAGTATGGGTTGGAAATATGTCTGGGGAAAGACAAAGGCTAGGTGTCCTCGTTCCACCCTTACTGCACATAGAAAGGTGGGGGGGGGGCAGGGTTGGTAAACCTGACTGATTATCTATGGGCTGTCAGATTAGACCAAATGAAACATTGGACAAGTACCACAGAAACACCACTTTGGGTGGACATAGAAAAAACCATGGCACCCACGACTGACCTAGAACTGCTACTTCTTAGTGATGGATGGTCTCCATGGGACTTTGCCTTCCTCCACCCATACGGGTCTCGCTGAGTGCATGGAGACTATGCCTCACACGCAATAGGGCGGATGCTCAGGAACTACCCTACAGACTTCCAATAACACTGTTGGAAGCTAAAATTCCTTCGCTGTCAACCAAGGACTTAACGAACCATGGTATTACATGCATATTAGACTTCTATGACGGTCGTCCCAAGCCCAAATCCCTAGCACAAACAATGGAGCAATATTATTTGCCAGATGGCAAATTGTTCACATGCCTACGGATCCTGCACTTCCTCAAATCACACACTAAACCAGAGATACGCGTGCCACCCAGACTATGGAACTTTTACTCTGACAATGACGATTCAAAGAAAGGTACGGCGCTGTTTTATAATCTCTTACAGGACAAACTGACCTTCAAAAAGACGACTGCAATGGATAAATGGGAATCCGATCTTGCCATATGCTTTACCGACTCACAATGGCAGGACTCATTTAGAGAGATTCACAGAGCCTCCCATTGTGTTGGTCATTGGGAGATGACTATAAAAATTGCCAACAGATGGCACTATACTCCGTTCAGAATGGCAACATACTATCCGGCGCTTTCACCACAATGCTGGAGGGGATGTGGTCAAATTGGTAATCTTTTACATATGTTTTGGCAATGTCCGAATATACGGAGTCTATGGAACCAAGTCTTTTCCTTTATTTCCTCTCTGACGGGAATATTGACCCAGCCCTCTCCAGCATTGGCTATCCTCCATCTAGATGTAGACCGATTCCCCATGGAGCATAGGCAGGTTGTTGGTCACGTCCTTATGGAAACTAGGGCGACCATTCTGCGCACTTGGAAAACAAATATAACTCCAAATCTATCTGATATTGTTAGGGCAGTTCATAGGAACTGGGGGGTGGGTGCGCTAATATACAAAAATAAAAAACAATATATACATAGGTGTAAATATACTGTTATGGTGCTAGATGATCTAGCGTGAAAGTCCATAAAAACCTTTAGTGTCAAATAATGAAAAATCAACATAAAAGGCACACACGTGATATAAAATACAAATTAAATGTGCAAGTTGAATCCAAATGTGACAAAAATGTATAATCCGTGAGTCCATATAAAGATCTTAAATAAGTTAGATCAAGTCCAATATTCATATGATGTGTGGTCCACCTTCACCAATCAATATATTCCACACCCAAGGTGAATGAGTGAAATGGTTCCTTACCAGATGGACATGACCCTTAATTTGTTACCAAAAGAAGGAGTCATGAACAGCTTGTGCAGCAAAGCCTGCAATTGCAAACGTGTCCTGGCGCTGGTTATGCTTGTGTTCAGATGGTTTCCAATAGTCACATGTAATAATAGAATAATGCCAACATAGTGTGACCAGTTTATTTAAAATTAAAAAAGGGTAAAAAACTGCCAATTGGCTGCTTACATTAAGTTGTGCCCCAAACCCGGCACTGAGGCTAAGTCGCGTGGGAGATAAGGTTACTGATCCCGGCCGCGCTAGACAGATGACTCTGGCGTGCGTTCCATTCGGTTGAGATCCGGAACCAGCGGGACAGGAAGTGACGAGTGGAGCGTGGATGCGTACCGCCTCGACGTACGTTTCGTTGTGAACGTCTTCAGGAAGCGTGTCATACCACGCTAGGATTGGTTATTTTATGTGCCTGTCAATTATTAGGGCGGGCGTATGGTAAACTCAGCCTCAGTGACGAGCCTGCTGCAATATCGAGTACAGCGTTACCTTGAATGAGGTTCAATCGTTAACATACATTGCCAAATAAAAACGACTTGTAGTCACCATACACATAACAAAAAGGCCCTTTGTTATTGTTTTGGGGTTATTTAAGATTGAATTAAATAAAAATAAATAGTAAAATATAAAAGATACAAAATACAGCCTAATAATTTCAGACACTGTAGTTGATAAAATGTACTATAATAGATGTACTCTGACCAGGGTTCCCTTAATGGATACACTGTGTTTGATGAAAACAGGAGTCATCTAAATAGTTTGTTTAGTAATAAAACTAAATTGAATTAGATTTAAAATAAATATATAAAATATACCAGTGGTAGCAAATCTAAGTGATGGATTAATCTGTGAGACTATAGATCAGTAATAGACTACTCTCACAGGTCGAATCATCATGTTCTAAACTAGTCTGGTAGAGACAATGAGGTTTGGCTAATACCTAGATGATTAAAAGATTAACCACTTCCATACCAGGCACTTACGCACCTTCCCGCCCAAGCCAATTTTCAGCTTTCAGCACTGTCGCAATTTGAATGACAATTGCGCGGTCATGCTACACTGCACCCAAACAAAATTGGCGTCCTTTTTTCCCCACAAATAGAGCTTTCTTTTGGTGGTATTTGATCACCTCTGCGTTTTTTTTTTTTTTGTGCAACAACTAAAAATAGAGCGAAGATTTTGAAAAAAAAAGAAAGTTTTTTTTTTTTTCTGTTAATTTTTTTGTAAATGAGTATGTTTTCTCTTTCAATTATGGGCACTGATATGGTGGCACTGATGGGCACCGATGAGGTGGCACTGATGGGCACCGATGAGGTAGTTCTGATGGGCACTGATTAGGTAGCACTGATGGGCACTGATAGGCACTGATAGGCGGCGCTGGTATTGGGCACTGATGGGCACTCATGGGCGGCACTGATGGGCACTCATGGGCGGCACTGATGGGCACTCATAGGCAGCACTGGGCACTCATAGGCAGCACAGATGGGCACTCATAGGCGGCACAGGTGGGCACTGATAGGCGGCACAGGTGGGCACTCATAGGCGGCACAGGTAGGCACTGATAGGCGGCACAGGTGGGCACTGATAGGCGGCACAGGTGGGCACTGATAGGTGGCACAGGTGGGCACTGGTAGGTGGGCACTGGGCATGGATTGGCACTGTGGGGTGGTACTGACAGACACTGGGGTGGCACTGATGATCACTGAGGGGTGGCACTGATGGATCAATGTTGCCAATCAGTGCCCATGTGTGGGCACTGATTGGCATCATTTTTTTTTACTGCCCCCCCTTTTTTTAGTCATTTTTTTTTTTTTGTCATTTTTTTTTTGTCATTTTTTTTTGTATTTTTTTTGTATTTTTTTTATTTCCCTGGTGGTCTAGTGTGGCGATCCGAGGGGGGGCTGCGCTGATAAACAATCAGCGCGAACCCCCCCTGTCAGGAGAGCCGCTGATCGGCTCTCCTGTACTCGCGTCTGTCAGACGCGAGTGAGGAAGAGCCGTCGGCGGCTCTTCCTGTTTACATCGTGATCAGCCGTGATTGGACACGGCTGATCACGTGGTAACGAGGCTCCGCCGGAGACTCGTTACCGAGATCGGAGGTGCAGGGTGTCAGACTGACACCCCGCATCACCGATCGCCGCGCTGCGCGCCCCCACGGGCGCGCGCGGCATTGAAATCGTGCTAGACGTTTGAGAACGTCTAGTCACGATTTCATAACCACTTCCCTGCCGTAAATCGGCTATTGGCCGGGCGGGAAGTGGTTAATAGTTGGTAAGAAAACAATTCAAATCCAGCTCAATATTGAGGCCCTGCGGATGCATGACCCGTAGCCGATGGATCCACATAGTCTCATTCTGAGAGATGGCTAGTTTCATATTGGTTCCCCTCCAGTGGTTAGTGATTTTGTCTATACCACAAAAGGTAAGTTTAATGGGGTCACTATTATGGTATTCTGAAAAGTGTTTTGATACACTGTGTTTTGGAAATCCATTGATAATATTAGCTACATGTTCATTAATTCTGATTCTTAGTTTCCTAGTAGTACGTCCCACGTACTGTAACGAACATGGGCATTCCAGTAGATACGTGACATGATGGGTGTCGCATGTAATTAAAGGTTTTATGGTGTATTCCTTTTGTGTAACATTAGATTTGAAATTGGTAATCTTTCTGGTTATCCTGCTGGTACTGTTGCAAGATCTGCATCTGGTACAGTAGTGGAACCCTGACCCATCTAGGAAGGTTGGTGGTTTGGGTGGAGGATCTGGGATGTTTGGGGCCATCATATTCCGTATGAGAACTATTCGGGCAAATAGAGATATAAGAGGACTCTTGGTTAAAGGAGCAGAGTATAAAGTCGCAGCATTTGCAGATGACCTGCTATTCTCGTTAACGACTCCAGAACTATCCCTACCATCCCTATTGAAGGAGATAAAGGAATATGGAGAACTTTCTAATTTTAAGGTGAACTATAGTAAATCGGAAGCAATGGGAATAGAAGTGAATAGACAGAAGCAGCAGCAATTAGCGGCAAATTTCCCCTTGAGATGGACAGATTCCCATATACTTTACCTGGGAACAAAGATACCGAAAAATCTAAAAAGGATCTATGAGCTAAACTTGATACCCCTGGTAAGGCTGATCAAAGCAGACTTCCAACGATGGGATAAGGAAATCTTTACATGGTTCGGAAGAATTAACATTATAAAAATGAATGTGATGCCAAGATTACTATACTTATTTTAGACCCTACCTGTAAAGATCCCCTTAGGATCCCTGAGAGAGTTAAGAACTAGATTCGCTAAGTTTATCTGGGCAGGGAAAGCACCTAGAATACGGCGAGAGATTCTGACGCTGCCAAAGGAAAGAGGAGGGGTGGGACTTCCAGACCCAATGGGATATCATGATGCGTCCCATATGGCAAGGGTGGTAGAATGGTGTACCCAACAGAAGGTAAAACCATGGATACACATGGAGCAAAAAATCACGAACATTCCTTTAGAGGGAATGGCATGGATTCAAGAGGCAGATATACCACAAGAAGTGAAAAAACACCCCACTATAGGAGCCACACTACAAATTATAAAAAAAATATTTAAGAAAACGAAAATCTCAGAACATCCAAGTCCATTAATCCCGGTGCTGGGAAACCCTAGATTTCAATTAGGCCTCACAGACCTACACTTTAATAATCTTAGACGCTCGGGAATGAGCAGGCTAATACACTTTGAAGATGGGAATCAAAGGAGCAGTGGGGGAGAAAGGGAAGAGAAAATAGACTTAATGAGATCAAACCAATTAAAAGCTGCTATTAGAGCAATGAATCCACTTGGCAAAGCAACTAGAGACCTTTCAAAATACGAGGAACTATGTCTGAAGGGTGACTCACTGAGACATGGTCTGTCTTCAATGTATACTCTCTTAGAAGAATCAATAGCCCCAAAAGAATTACCATTCATTCTAGCCTGGGAAAAAGAAATGGGGACTAAATTCTCAGAGACGCAGAGAAAAAAAATCGTTAATTTTACACACAAAGCTTCTCTTGCTACTAGATATCAAGAGGGTGCTTATAAGATCCTGACTAGATGGTATAAAACCCCTGTTGCATTAAAAAGGATATTTCCCGAGTTATCAGACCGGTGCTGGCGGTGTGGAGAAGGAGAGGGTACCATGTTGCATGTATTTTGGGAGTGTCCAAAGCTGAGAGATTTCTGGAAAATGGTCACCGAAACGGTAAAAAAAATCACAGAAACAGATCTGGGAGATAATCCAGCTACCTATCTACTTTTGGACCTCCCAATCTCCATGGAAAAATTTAAAAATTCTCTGCTTAGACATTTGCTGACAGCGGCAAGGGCATGCATTCCAATTTTGTGGAAAAGTACGCTTGCGCCGACCAGACAGCAATGGCTGGGCAGAGTAACAGAAATTCAGCAGATGGAGAACCTGACGATGGGAATAAGAGAACAAGAGGGGAAGTACAGCCAAGTGTGGACCCCCTATATAAGATTCAGAGAGCGAGACCTTTGAAGAAGGAGGAGGATTAGAGGAGGTTTTTTTTTTTTTTTTTTTTTTTTTTTTTTGGGGGGGGGAACGGGGGGGGGGGGATAGCGACTTAGAAGGAAGGGTAGATATGGGGAATAGGAAGTGTATGATGCCATTGCTATATACAGTAGATATGATGGCAAAATCTGTGAGCCATGTTAAGAAGCATAATGACCAATAAGAAAATGTTTAAAGAAAAGTGTCAAAATGTAGTCATTTACTTTTTTGTTTGTATAAAGAGGAAATAAGAGTGGAAAATGTTATAAAATAAAGAATTATAAAAAAAAGAAATAGTTGTTACCCATAGCTTGTTGTAGTCCATCGATTAAGAATTGGACCTGGACTTCTGGTAGTCTTAAATCGGCCCTAAGTGCCAGAGTGACCGCCTCTATAGCATCGTCTTGCCTAATGTTAGTGTACAGGGACTCGACGTCCACTGTCACTAACCAAGTACCTTCTGAAATTGCTAGAGATGACAGGGACTGAATGAGATCCCTACTGTCTTTTAGGTATGATTTTCCCAGTATGACCAGTGGCTGCAAAAAAACATCTAAATATTCTCCAATTCTGGAGTATAATGAACCGATCCCACTTACGATGGGTCTCCCTGGTGGGTTGGTAGCATTTTTATGCACCTTGGGAATGATATACAACACTGGGGTTTTGGGTGTATTAGGAATTAGATAAAGAGCCTCTTTAGTATTGAGTATAGATTTCGCCTTACCCTCCTGGACCCATAGTGAAAGTAGATTTTGAGTTTAGACAGAGGGTTCCCTCTAAGTGGCTGATAGGTGGTAGTGTCTTCTAATAATCTCTGGAGTTCCCCATAATATTGCTCCTTGGAGAGCACTACAACCCCCCCCCCCCCTTTGTCTGCAGGGCGAATAATTATATTTTTATTTTCTTCCAGTTTTTTTATTCCTTCTCTGATAGTATTGTTGTTTTTGGACTGTTTGACCTCCAGGTCTCGAATCTCATCCTGTATCATGTTTTTAAAAACCTCTACATGATGATGCGTTCCTTTTTTGTGGTTGAACACTGAGTTATTCTTTAACCCAGTATGTATGAAATTATCGTTTGCTGGGATGGATGTAATATTATCTTGTTGTGAGAAATGTTTTTTGATATTCAATTTCCTCACGTATTTTTCTACTTCAATGAATACCTCAAATTTATTTATGTTTTTATCTGGACAGAATTTCATACCTTGCGAAAGTACTTCCAATTCCGCACTGGAAAGATCAACCCCCGCAAGGTTAAAAATTCCCTCACTCAGTTGTCTCGGGGTCTTTTTCTTCCCCGTTCCCCCTCTTCTTCCTCTTTTTCTGGGTCTTTCTGTTGGGGTGTAGGGGTGGGAGGGATCTTGTAAGGCTCTTTCCATCCCCTCCATTCCCCCCCTTGTGGTGGATGGCTATATTTTTGAGCCGGTCTGCCCCTATAATTCCCTCTATAATGGCCTCGTGGAGGTCTAGGGGCATATTGACTAGGACCAGGATTATGATAATAATAATCATAATCTCCTGGGTGGTTGGCTAGTGGAGCATACCTGTTGTAATTAGAGGCTCCATATGGGGCTGGATATTGTTCATATGGAACTGTATGGTTACCATATTTAATGGGTGTAGTACCTTTTGATGATGGATGGGTGTTACTGATTATTTTAGGGTAGCAGCTTTTTTTACCACACAATTTGGCGCGAGATACCACTTGCACACATATCTTGAACCCCTACGGTTTTTTATCTACGCAGCCATGGATGTTTTCAACTTCATGAAGAGTCGGCAGACTAACATTGAGGATATTTTTCAACAAACACCCAGTCCCAATTTGGACCTCGTTAGAGGTTTCAAACAATTACAAAACGATATGGAAAAGCAAATTCGTCTATGGTGGGACATTGCTTCATTTGAGGTGTACATTGGGAGGAATCTCACCCCCAGAAGTCTTAGATGGGATGTACACCCTAATGATGGCATTGAAGATGTCACACTCATAGAAGAATGGTACCAGTTTTTCAATTCTTGTGAGCAGAAATTATTGCAACTAATGATTAGACGCCGCAAAGCTAAAAGTGTACAAATAGAAGCCAACATTATTACTTTAAAAGAACAAATGGAACCCTTGATGGGAACCAAAGAATACTTAGAACAAGCTCAAAGCTTACAAATTCATCTCTCCAAATACGACGGAGAAATAAAAAACAAAAAACTTAAAAAATACCAAAGGGATAATACAGACTATGCGGAACGCAAAGTCTACAAATGGCAGGCAGATTTCAATCCTGCCAATCACACAGATCCCATTGAGGATAGGGACACGGAAGTACCAAGTCGAGTTTCTCAAGTAGGTAGCAAAGCTAAACAAAAGATTAAAAACCAAACTCCTAATCCATTGAAGAATTCTGCACCCTTCAAAGGTAACACCCATCCATCATCAAAAGGTACTACACCCATTAAATATGGTAACCATACAGTTCCATATGAACAATATCCAGCCCCATATGGAGCCTCTAATTACAACAGGTATGCTCCACTAGCCAACCACCCAGGAGATTATGATTATTATTATCATAATCCTGGTCCTAGTCAATATGCCCCTAGACCTCCACGAGGCCATTATAGAGGGAATTATAGGGGCAGACCGGCTCAAAAATATAGCCATCCACCACAAGGGGGGGAATGGAGGGGATGGAAAGAGCCTTACAAGATCCCTCCCACCCCTACACCCCAACAGAAAGACCCAGAAAAAGAGGAAGAAGAGGGGGAACGGGGAAGAAAAAGACCCCGAGACAACTGAGTGAGGGAATTTTTAACCTTGCGGGGGTTGATCTTTCCATTGCGGAATTGGAAGTACTTTCGCAAGGTATGAAATTCTGTCCAGATAAAAACATAAATAAATTTGAGGTATTCATTGAAGTAGAAAAATACGTGAGGAAATTGAATATCAAAAAACATTTCTCACAACAAGATAATATTACATCCATCCCAGCAAACGATAATTTCATACATACTGGGTTAAAGAATAACTCAGTGTTCAACCCCAAAAAAGGAACGCATCATCATGTAGAGGTTTTTAAAAACATGATACAGGATGAGATTCGAGACCTGGAGGTCAAACAGTCCAAAACAACAATACTATCAGAGAAGGAATCAAAAAACTGGAAGAAAATAAAAATAATATTATTCGCCCTGCAGACAAAGGGGGGGGGGTTGTAGTGCTCTCCAAGGAGCAATATTATGGGGAACTCCAGAGATTATTAGAAGACACTACCACCTATCAGCCACTTAGAGGGAACCCTCTGTCTAAACTCAAAGATCTACTTTCACTATGGGTCCAGGAGGGTAAGGCGAAATCTATACTCAATACTAAAGAGGCTCTTTATCTAGTTCCTAATACACCCAAAACCCCAGTGTTGTATATCATTCCCAAGGTGCATAAAAATGCTACCAACCCACCAGGGAGACCCATCGTAAGTGGGATCGGTTCATTATACTCCAGAATTGGAGAATATTTAGATGTTTTTTTGCAGCCACTGGTCATACTGGGAAAATCATACCTAAAAGACAGTAGGGATCTCATTCAGTCCCTGTCGTCTCTAGCAATTTCAGAAGGTACTTGGTTAGTGACAGTGGACGTCGAGTCCCTGTACACTAACATTAGGCAAGACGATGCTATAGAGGCGGTCACTCTGGCACTTAGGGCCGATTTAAGACTACCAGAAGTCCAGGTCCAATTCTTAATCGATGGACTACAACAAGCTATGGGTAACAACTATTTCTGGGCACTAGGACAATTTTTCAATCAAGTAAAAGGGGTGGCTATGGGGGCTAGATATGCCCCCAGCGTGGCAAATCTGGTATTAAATAAATGGGAGGAGGAGTCCATTTACCAGAACCACCCTATATCTCTTATATTTTATAGGAGATATATAGATGATATTATTCTTCTGTGGGAAGGACCATGGGATACTCTGGACTGTTTTTTAAACAGCATGAACTATAATCAGTATGGTCTTAAATTTTCAGCAACATCCAGTCTTATTTCTATTAATTATCTGGACCTAACTTTGGTCAAAAAAGATAATAAGATCAGTACACAAACCTTTTTTAAGGGCACAGACAGGAATGCCTTTGTTCCCGTGAATAGTTGCCATCACCCTAAGTGGTTAAGCACTATTCCCAAAGGACAATACATGCGAATACGTCGCAATTGTGATGATATCACTGATTTTCAATCCCAATCAGGAATGCTAACTGACAAATTTAAAGAAAAGGGTTACCCCCCACATACACTAGAAAAAACTGTCCTGGAAGTCGCCAGTATGGATAGAAAGGATTTACTGATCCCAAAGAAGAAAACCCCATTTTCTGGTGATCTAGCATTCTTTTCTGGATTCCATCGTCAATACAAAAATATAGAAAAAATCTTTTGCAAACATTGGCCCATCCTTTTAAAAGATACTGATTTGGCCACTATTTTACCTCCCAAACCCAAATTTATTTACAGGAGAGCACCGGGAATACGGAATATGATGGCCCCAAACGTCCCAGATCCTCCACCCAAACCACCAACCTTCCTAGATGGGTCAGGGTTCCACTACTGTACCAGATGCAGATCTTGCAACAGTACCAGCAGGATAACCAGAAAGATTACCAATTTCAAATCTAATGTTACACAAAAGGAATACACCATAAAACCTTTAATTACATGCGACACCCATCATGTCACGTATCTACTGGAATGCCCATGTTCGTTAGAGTACGTGGGACGTACTACTAGGAAACTAAGAATCAGAATTAATGAACATGTAGCTAATATTATCAATGGATTTCCAAATCACAGTGTATCAAAACACTTTGCAGAATACCATAATAGTGACCCCAGTAAACTTACCTTTTGTGGTATAGACAAAATCACTAACCACTGGAGGGGAACCAATATGAAACTAGCCATCTCTCAGAATGAGACTATGTGGATCCATCGGCTATGGGTCATGCATCCGCAGGGCCTCAATATTGAGCTGGATTTGAATTGTTTTCTTACCAACTATTAATCTTTTAATCATCTAGGTATTAGCCAAACCTCATTGGCTCTACCAGACTAGTTTAGAACTAGTGTTGCTCACGAATATTCGCATTGCGAATATTCGCTACGAATATTGCATATTCGAGTATTCGCGAATAACGCGAATATCGCGGCGAATATTCGCTATTTCGAATATTCGTATTTTTTTATTTTTTTTTTAGAACAGATCACATCCTAGAGATCCCCATCGACGTCTAAAAGCATTGCTGGTATGATTAGAGACCTTGGGCCGAGTAGCTGCAGCGCTCATTTTATATTGCCGAAAAATCGCAATGCGATTATTCAGCAATAGCGATATCACGCGATTATTTTGTATTGTAATATATCACGAATATTCTGAGCCAATCAGAGTGCTCCATTCCGCATTTCTCGAAATTTCGCAATTATTTTATATTGTAATATATCACGAATATTCTGAACCAATCAGAGTGCTCCATTCCGCATTTCTCGAAATTTCGCAATTATTTTATATTGTAATATATCACGAATATTCTGAGCCAATCAGAGTGCTCCTTCCGCATTTCTCGAATATTCGCAATTATTATATATTGTAATATATCACGAATGTTCTGAGCCAATCAGAGTGCTCCTTCCGCATTTCTCGAATATTCGCAATTATTGTGTATTGTAATATATCACGAATATTCTGAGCCAATCAGAGTGCTCCTTCCGCATTTGCCGAATATTCGCAATTATTGTGTATTGTAATATATCACGAATATTCTGAGCCAATCAGAGTGCTCCATTCCACATTTCTCGAATATTCGCAATTATTTTATATTGTAATATATCACAAATATTCTGAGCCAATCAGAGTGCTCCATTCTGCATTTCTCGAATATTCGCAATTATTTTGTATTGTAATATATCACGAATGTTCTGAGCCAATCAGAGTGCTCCTTCCGCATTTCTCGAGTATTCGCAATTATTGTGTATTGTAATATATCACGAATATTCTGAGCCAATCAGAGTGCTCCTTCCACATTTGCCGAATATTCGCAATTATTGTGTATTGTAATATATCACGAATATTCTGAGCCAATCAGAGTGCTCCATTCCGCATTTCTCGAATATTCGCAATTATTTTATATTGTAATATATCACGAATATTCTGAGCCAATCAGAGTGCTCCATTCCGCATTTCTCGAATATTCGCATTCGCAATTCGCAATTCGCATTCGCATTCGCATTCGCGATATCATTTCATTTCCAAAAAAATATCACGAATATTCGTATTTAGCGAATATATCTCGAATATTCGACTATATATTCGAGATATATCGCAAAATCGAATATGGCATATTCTGCTCAACACTATTTAGAACATGATGATTCGACCTGTGAGAGTAGTCTATTACTGATCTATAGTCTCACAGATTAATCCATCACTTAGATTTGCTACCACTGGTATATTTTATATATTTATTTTAACCACTTACCTACTGTGCACCTACACCCCCTTCCTGCCCAGACAAAATATAAGCTTCCCGCACTGCGTCGCTTTAACTGACAATTGCGCGGTCGTGCGACGTGGCTCCCAAACAAAATTGGCGTCCTTTTTTTCCCACAAATAGAGCTTTCTTTTGGTGGTATTTGATCACCTCTGCGGTTTTTATTTTTTGCGCTATAAACAAAAATAGAGCGTCAATTTTTAAAAAAATGCAATATTTTTTCCTTTTTGCTATAATAAATAACCCCAAAAAATATATAAAAAAAATATTTTTTCCCTCAGTTTAGGCCGATACGTATTCTTCTACATATTTTTGGTAAAAAAAAAATGCAATAAGCGTTTATCGGTTGGTTTGCGCAAAATTTATAGCGTTTACAAAATAGGGGATAGTTTATGGCATTTTTTTTTTTTTTTTTTTTACTATTAATGGCGGCGATCTGCGATTTTTTTTATTGTGACTGCGACGTTATGGCGGACATTTCGGACACTTTTCTGACATTTTTGGGACCATTTACATTTATACAGTGAAAAATGCTATAAATATGCATTGATTACTGTATAAATGTGACTGGCAGTGAAGGGGTTAACCACTAGGGGGCGGGGAAGGGGTTAAATGTGTGTCCTATGAGTGTTCTAACTGTAGGGGGAGGGGGGGTGACTGGGGGAGGTGACCGATTGTGTCCCTATGTACAAGGAACACAATCTGTCACCTCTCTCCCTGACAGGGACGTGCAGCTCTGTGTTTACATACAGAGCGGCACGTCCCAGCTCACTTACAGAGCAATCGCGTGTGCCCGGCGGCGATCGTTGCCGCCGGGCACTCGCACGGGATCCCCGCGGAGCGGCGGGTGCGCGCGCCGCCGGCGACGCGCGCCCGCCGGCGGCTTTAAAGGGACATCACGTCATATGACGTGATGTCAGAACAATGGAGTCGTCTGCCCGCCGTCAATTGACGGCGGGCAGATGACAAGTGGTTAAATCTAATTCAATTTAGTTTTATTACTAAACAAACTATTTAGATGACTCCTGTTTTCATCAAACACAGTGTATCCATTAAGGGAACCCTGGTCAGAGTACATCTATTATAGTACATTTTATCAACTACAGTGTCTGAAATTATTAGGCTGTATTTTGTATCTTTTATATTTTACTTTTTATTTTTATTTAATTCAATCTTAAATAACCCCAATACAATAACAAAGGGCCTTTTTGTTATGTGTATGGTGACTACAAGTCGTTTTTATTTGGCAATGTATGTTAACGATTGAACCTCATTCAAGGTAACGCTGTACTCGATATTGCAGCAGGCTCGTCACTGAGGCTGAGTTTACCATACGCCCGCCCTAATAATTGACAGGCACATAAAATAACCAATCCTAGCGTGGTATGACACGCTTCCTGAAGACGTTCACAACGAAACGTACGTCGAGGCGGTACGCATCCACGCTCCACTCGTCACTTCCTGTCCCGCTGGTTCCGGATCTCAACCGAATGGAACGCACGCCAGAGTCATCTGTCTAGCGCGGCCGGGATCAGTAACCTTATCTCCCACGCGACTTAGCCTCAGTGCCGGGTTTGGGGCACAACTTAATGTAAGCAGCCAATTGGCAGTTTTTTACCCTTTTTTAATTTTAAATAAACTGGTCACACTATGTTGGCATTATTCTATTATTACATGTGACTATTGGAAACCATCTGAACACAAGCATAACCAGCGCCAGGACACGTTTGCAATTGCAGGCTTTGCTGCACAAGCTGTTCATGACTCCTTCTTTTGGTAACAAATTAAGGGTCATGTCCATCTGGTAAGGAACCATTTCACTCATTCACCTTGGGTGTGGAATATATTGATTGGTGAAGGTGGACCACACATCATATGAATATTGGACTTGATCTAACTTATTTAAGATCTTTATATGGACTCACGGATTATACATTTTTGTCACATTTGGATTCAACTTGCACATTTAATTTGTATTTTATATCACGTGTGTGCCTTTTATGTTGATTTTTCATTATTTGACACTAAAGGTTTTTATGGACTTTCACGCTAGATCATCTAGCACCATAACAGTATATTTACACCTATGTATATATTGTTTTTTATTTTTGTATATTAGCGCACCCACCCCCCATTCCAAATCTTAGGTAATCACTGATTATTTTAGGGTAGCAGCTTTTTTTACCACACAATTTGGCGCGAGATACCACTTGCACACAGTTCATAGGAACTACACGTTCGAAAGGTTGGTTGCAATCAATTCTCTGCACTGTCATAGATTTGACAAATGTTGGTCTATCTGGCCTAAGAAATGACAAAATTGTGTTAATAGTATAATAACTAGGTACTGTTGTTTTTTTTTTCTTTTTTCTCTTTTTCTTTTTTTGGCATCTCCCTGACAAGTTATTGCGCGTGAAGTATGAAGTATTTTGTGCATATTAAGTATATTGTGTATTTCGTGTGTATCAAACAATCTCTTTTCTCTTTTATTCTTTTGCTTGTAATGCTTATTTGAAACTCTTAATAAAAACATTGTGTTAAAAGTAAAAAAAAAAAAAAGATATATAAGCCTACAGTTTGAGATGAAAGGGGCACAACACACTCACACGGCCCACAGACACACTCACACCCACTGTGAGAGATGACACTGAGACATTTATACAAAGACTTTGACAAAAAAGGACAGCTGAACTTTGCCAGAAGTCTAAGGGTCCTTTCACACGTACGGACCATTCGTCCGTTTTTTACAAGTCCGTTTACGACTTGTAATGCATCCCTATGATTCTGAAAAAGAAGGGCGGAGAAGGGCGGAGAAGAAAATCGCGCAATATTCCTTTTGCCGAATATTCGAGTTATTCTGATTGGCTCTGATGCTGCATCAGAGCCAATCAGAATAACTTGAATATTCGGCAAAAGGAATATTGCGCGATTTTCTTCTCCGCCCTTCTTTTGCATCAGAGCCAATCAGAATAACTCGAATATTCGGCAAAAGGAATATCGCGCAATATTCCTTTTGCCGAATATTCGAGTTATTCTGATTGGCTCTGATGCAAAAGAAGGGCGGAGAAGAAAATCGCGCAATAGGAATATTATTGACGATTATCTTCTCCGCCCTTCTTTTGCCCCCTTATTCTCCTTTCTTTTAAGTAGAGTTAGTGTAGAGTTAGTGTTTAGTGCATATTAGTTTAGTAATACAGGAAATGATCTCCGTTTATGAGAATTTCACAATCAAATTTTTTTTGGATAAAATATCACGAATATTCGATATTAGCGAATATTCGCGAATATTCTTCTATATATTCGCGCAATATCGCGAAATCGAATATGGCGTATTCCGCTCAACACTAGTGATTAGCACTTCCGATAGCAATCCTATGGTCACAGGTTCAAATCCCAACCACAACACTACTGTACCTGCCTAGAGTTTGCTGCTTATTTTCCCTGTTCCTGCGTGAGTTTGCTCTGGGTTCTACAGTTTCCTTCCACACTCCAAAGACATTCTGGTAGGTTAATTGGCTCCTGTCTAAACTGGCCCTACTATGTAAGCTCTTTGAGGGAAGGGACAAATGTATAATATATGTAAAGCGCTGTTGAAATTGATGGCGCTATACAAGTACCTGTAATAAATGATATAAAGGCTCACAAGTGGCCTCATTCCCCAGTATATTGATATACCCGTTGACATAAAAAAAAAAAAAAAAAAACACTGCTACTGAAAATCCTTGCCTGCTGTTATCATGAACTGAGCTCTAGCAGGTTGTTCAGAAATATCATTTGAGAGGTATACTCAACGTCCTGACTATTTCGAAAATCTGTAAATGGTGGTGTATTATTTCGACCAATACATGGATCAAGAAAGTAAATTGGGTGAATGTTCAACAGAGTGGATTTTAGGATTTAGAACAAATACAAACCGCATCTAATTTTGTTGTTGAAATGCCTTCTCCAAGATCACGTTTAACAATGCTCTAAATAAAAACAAAACAGTGTATTAAAAAAAAGTGATACCATTTTGCTTTGAATACATTTTGTTAAATCCTTTGAAGACCACATACAGTATCTGTTTATCACCCATAACAAGGTATCTGTTTTTTACACTAGTGCTACACAGGCAATATAATTTCTGTCACCAAAAATGCAAGCATTCAATCGTGATGTTTAGGGACAAGTGCCCTTTTCCCACATCCTGTCCCTCCCAAAAAAAGGGTGTTGAAGTGATGGGGACCAATAGGAATCTGTATGCCTGAGGGATATGCTCCTCATCTCATGGCTGGGGGATCCTGGGTGATGTCATTGACCATATTTGGTCATGAACAAATATTATCAAATGATGTCACTCAATATATCTGGCTGTTTGTGTACATTACGGCAGTGTGGTGGGAAATAATTGACTAGTAACAGAGAAACCATGGGTTGGCTGGTTGTCACAATTAAGCATGGGTTTACTTCAGTGGACATCATTTACATCTTATTTTCTTCTATAAAAGGACTTTTTTTAACCACTTCCATACTGGGCACTTAAACACCCTCCTGACCAGACCAATTTTCAGCTTTCAGCGCTCTCACACTTTGAATGACAATTACTCAGTCATGCAACACTGTACCCAAATGATTTTTTTGTCTTTTTTTCCCACAAATAGAGCTTTATTTTGGTGGTATTTGATCACCTCTGCGATTTTTTTTTTTTTGCGCTATTAATGAAAAAAGACCGAAAATTTGGGAAAAAAATGATTTTTTCTTAGTTTCTGTGATAAAATTTAGCAAATTATTAATTTTTCTTCATAAATTTTGGCCACAATTTATACTGCTACATGTCTTTGATAAAAATAACCCAAAGTTTTTGGAAATTTTTTGGTCTGTGTGAAAGTTTTAGAGTCTACAAGCTATGGTGCAAATCATAAAAAAAATGATCACATCTGATCACACCTGATGTACTGAAGGCCTCTCTCATTTCTTGAGACCCTAACAAGCCAGGAAAGTACAAATGCCCACAGATGGCACTGAGGCGGCACAGATGGCACTGAGGTGGCACAGATGGCACTGAGGTGGCACAGATGGCACCGAGGCCGCACAGATGGCACTGAGATGCGTACTGATGTGCTCCGATGAGGCCTGTGTACTGGTGGACACAGGTGGGCACTAATGAGGCGGCACAGATGGCACTAATGAGGCGGCACAGATGGCACTAATGAGGCGGCACAGATGGCACTGAGATGGGTACTGATGAAATGGCACTGATGAGGTGGGCACTGATGAGGTGGCACAGGTGGGCACTGATTGCAGATGGGCACTGGGCACAGGCGGTACTGGTGGCACAGGTGGGCACTGATGGGCACTGTGGTACTGGTGGGCACATGGTGCTACTGGTGGGCACACGGTGCTACTGGTGGGTACTGGGTGGGTACTGGGGGGCACACCGTGGTACTGGGGGGCACACCGTGGTACTGGGGGACACACCGTGGTACTGGGGGACACACCGTGGTACTGGGGGCACTGCGGTACTGGGGGGCACAGATGGTCCGGGGGGCACAGATGGTACTGGGGGGGCACTGTGGTCCGGGGGGGCACAGATGGTACTGGGGGGCACTGTGGTCCTGGGGGGCACAGATGGTCCTGGGGGCACAGATTCTTTACTTCCCCCCCCCAGCGCTGCAGCTTCGTTCGCTCTCCCTCCTCACACGCGCTGTCTGTGTGAGAAGGGAGAGTCGGCAATGAGAGATGATCTCATATGTTTACATATGAGATCATCTCTCATTGGCCACACAGATCGCGCTGTAAATAGCCGCTGTGATTGGCTATTTACCGCGATCTGTGTTTGGCTGTGTCCGAGGGACACGGCCAGCACAGGAGTTCCCCGCTGCGCGCTCGAGAGCGCACGCTGGGAACGCCAAAAGGGGCGGACGTGAAAACTCGTTCAGTCAGAGAAGTAGAGCCGTGCTGCGGCCGTACAAACTCGTACGGCCGTCAGCAAGTGGTTAAATATCAGTGGGTTTATTTACATTTCATTTTTTTTAGGTGAATGAGAATAAGGCTCCATGCACACTGAAGCTAAAAAAAGCTATACAAAAAACGCCAGTAGCTTTGCAGGGAGCCTTTCAATGTTTTTTAGCATTCTTGCAATAGTTTTAATCAGCGTTTTTCAGTGTAGCTTTTTTTTTTTTTTTTCAATTGATAAAACACTTTGGGCCAGATTCTCAAAAAATTGCGTATTTGCGGCGTAGCGTATCCCATTTACGCTACACGTACGCAGTTTTTACGGGCAAGTGCTGTATTCTCAAAGCACTTGCTCCGTAATTTGCGTTGGCGTAGCGTAAAGGGGACGGCGTAAGGCCGCGTAATTCAAATAGGGTAGGAGGGGGCGTGGTGTATTTAAATTAATCGCGCCCCCGTGCCAAACGAACTGCGCATGTGCCGGCCTAAAACGTAGGCCACTGCGCATGCTCGATCGTACGTCACAAATACAGCGATTACGAAGGCAACGTAATTAACGTATAGGCCTATTCGCGACGAGTTACGTAAACGACGGAAAAACACGACGCTGTCCCGAGGTCCATACTTAACATGGCTTACGCCGGAACTACGCAAGATTACCCCTCCTTATAGCAGGGGTAACCTTACGCGTACGCAAACTACGTAAACGTTCGGGAATCGGCATATCGGCTCATTTGCATATTCGGCGCAGAAATCGACAAACGCCACCTAGCGGCCGGCGTATTATTGCATTTAGGATCCGACGGTGTAAGGCCTTGTACACACGAGCAGACAGATTTGTTCAAATCTGTCCGTCCGACAGATTTGAACAAATCTGTCTGCTGGGATTTTGGTTTGCTCGCGTGTACACACGAGCAAACCAAAATCCCCGCCAGCAGAGAGCGGGCTGACGTGTCGGTGACGTGGCGGTGGCGTTGACGCCGCCACGTCACCGCACCAGGAAGTAAAACACTTCCGCGCATGCGCCGAATCCATTCGGCGGCGGTGCGGCGGCGGTGCGGGACAACATGTCTGCTGGTAAGTGTACTAACCAGCAGACATGTCGGGCGGACGGATTCCCACCCGATAGATTTCAAAGCATGCTTTGAAATCTGTCGGGTGGCCAAATCCGTCGGCTCGGCCGTACACACGATCAAATCTGTCTGCTGAAACGGTCCAGCGGACCGTTTCCAGCGGACAGATTTGATCGTGTGTACGAGGCCTAAGTGACTTACGCCAGTCGGATCCTAGCGTAATTCCGGCGTATCTTGTCGGTGCGGGACGACATGTCTGCTGGTAAGTGTACTAACCAGCAGACATGTCGGGCGGACGGATTCCCACCCGATAGATTTCAAAGCATGCTTTGAAATCTGTCGGGTGGCCAAATCCGTCGGCTCGGCCGTACACACGATCAAATCTGTCTGCTGAAACGGTCCAGCGGACCGTTTCCAGCGGACAGATTTGATCGTGTGTACGAGGCCTAAGTGACTTACGCCAGTCGGATCCTAGCGTAATTCCGGCGTATCTTGTTTTGTGAATACAAAACAATGATACGCCGGCGGGATATTCGAATTACGCCGGTGTATCTGTAGATACACCGCGTAATTCTTTTGAGAATCTGGCCCTTTGAACGCAAATTTTGGGCGTTCAGAAAAAGCCAATAAACTCCAAAGCTCATTAACACAAAAAAAAACACCCAGGTGTGCATAGGCACATAGGCTAACATAGAGTTCAGTTTATGGGCTTTAAAAAGGTGCAGGAACTCAACCACGACCCCGTTCAGATTTCACAAACAGTAGAAGGGTCTTAAAGGGGCATTACATACCAGGATTGCATTACATACAGAGTGCAGAGTTCAGGGGGTTACACACAGAGTGCAGAGCTGTCACTTGTAAACACAGAAACCAGACTTCTGTGTTTACAAGTGATTGTGGTGAGCGGGCACCAAAGGGGCTGAGCCAGAGGTGGTGGAACTGAGTTCCCCCAAGTTCCCCCTGAAAAAAAGCCCTGTGGCTTGTAAAGCCTCAAGGAAAATGTGTGATCTTCCTGTTTATTTTATTAAAGTGTACTTCCACTTGTGCAGTCTTTTTTTATTTGTACATGTTGCCATTTACATGGCATTCACATAAAAAAAAATCTCACTTTTTTAAGTGCATTTTTACGTTCTTGAAATCCTACCTAGATTTCTCTTTATTTGTAATGTTAAGGAGAGGGCTGTGGAGTAATGTTTAAGATTTACCCTGCATGTACTCTGCTTGTAGATCTGCATTATCAGTTAAATTTGAACATTGTTTGTCCTATCAAAGTATTAAAGATCTCAAGGGTTTGGACCTTAGTGTATTTTAACCACTTCCTTACTGGGCATGTAAACCCCCTTCCTGACCAGGTGAAATTTCAGCTTGCGGCACTGCGTCGCTTTAACTGACAATTGCGCGGTCGCGCGACGTGGCTCCCAAACAAAATTGGCGTCCTTTTTTCCCCACAAATAGAGCTTTCTTTTGGTGGTATTTGGTCACCTCTGCGATTTTTTGCGCTATAAACAAAAAAGGACGACAATTTTGAAAAAAAATACAATATTTTTTACTTGTTGCTATAAAAAATAGCCCAATTCTTCTACATATTTTTGGTTAAAAAAAAAAAAAATCGCAATAAGCGACTGGTTTGCGCAAAAGTTATAGCGCCTACAAAATAAGGGACAGAATTGTTATTTTTTATTATTTATTTTTTTACTAGTAATGGCGGCGATCTGCGATTTTTATTGCGACTGCGACATCATGGCGGACACATCGGACACTTTTGACACATTTTTGGCACCATTCACATTTATACTGCAATCAGTGCTATAAATATGCACTAATTACTGTATAAATGTGACTGGCAGGGAAGGGGTTAACACTAGGGGGTGAGGAAGGGGTTAATGTGTTTCCTGCATTGTGTTCTAACTGTGGGGGGAGGGGGGGTGACCGATCTGTGTCCCTATGTACTAGGAACACAGATCGGTATGCTCTCTCTATGACAGGACGCTGTCATTGTGAGAGCCGGCAATGAGAGGTGATCTCATATGTTTACATATGAGATCATCTCTCATTCGCTGCACAGATCGCATCGCAAACGGCCACTCTGATTGGCCGTTCGCGGCGATCTGTGATTGGCTGTGTCCAAGGGACACGGCCAGTACACAAGTCCCCCGCTGCGCGCTCTGGAGCGCGTGCTGGGAACGAGGAAAGGGGCTGCCGTGAAAACACGGCAGCCCGGAGATTTAGAATCACCCTGCGGCCGCATATAGTCGTACGGCCGTAGGGAAGTGGTTAAGGTACCTAAAAACAACTATCCCTGTGTCTTTTATCTGCAAATGATCATCTATTCCAAGTCATAGAAGCTGCTCATAGAGTCTTATGTATACATCTGCTCTAAAAGGGCGGGAAATATTTTGGATAATTTGAAGACAAAACACAGTGGGCCAGATTCAGAGAGCCGTAACTCCTGTCTAACTGGTGTTAGACTGGAGTAATTTCAAATTACGCGCGTTTTTTAGCTAGCCGGAAACCTCAAACCATGAATAGACGGCTGCGGGCTTCAATTCGACTGGATTACGTGTTCGTACGCCTTAGGATCTACGCTGCAATAAAATTGCGGCCACTGGTTGGACTTCCCGTCGTTTTCCGCGTCGGGGTATGCTAATGAGCTTTTGCCGGCGATCCCCGAAATTACGATCTTCATTCGCAATCTCTTACGGCATCTTTAGTCATCTTTTTTTTGCGTAACACTATACCAGCTTTTTGCTGCTCTAATATTAGACAGCCCATGTTAAGTATGGCCGTCGTTCCCGCGTCGAATTTCAACGTTTTCCGACGTCTTTTATTATTTTTAACGTAAAACGTCCGGGAATAGGAATGTTTGTAAACGACGCTACTCAAACAACGAATGACGTAACAACGTGATTTCGCGCAATGCACGGCGGGAAATTTCGGAACGAAGCATGCGCAGTTCGATCGCCGTGGGGACGCGCCTAATTTAAATGCTTCACGCCCCCTAATCGCGTATTTCGAATACGCCGCCGTAGCGTACGGGCAAAAATCTACCAGAATTCGGTGTAGAGCCTGGTAAAATACGGCAGCGTAGAGTATTTCGATTACGCAGCGCAATATTAAGTGTATCTGAATCTGGCCCAGTGATTTTATTTTTCTGCTGGTAGGAACTTTATCTACTTGTTAGCAATCCCATGCCACATACAGAGCAGATGCAGCATGCATGTTTATTTCTATAATGGGATGTTGCAATTATCATAGCAAAGAAAACATACAGTATACAGTATATCAGTTGGCTGAAATTAAAAAAAGGAACTTGTTTTTCCCAATTTTAATGACGTCATCCTGGCACACTGACACCTGGCACAATGACGCCATACTTAGCTCAAGGCAAACAATTGGCCAGGTTCCCCACTATACAGAAACCAGCTTGTAGGCCCTTTAACACCAGAACAACTGCACCACTTTGGGAAAACCTTAACTGATGCTATCATGGAATGAGCTAATTCAGTTCCCAGTAATGCTTCCTTTTGACACAGAAACCAGGTGGCCCAGTACTTTTTGAAAGGATTTGAATATATGCATTTTACAGGGTTTATTTATTTTTTAGGGTATAAAGTCAGGGATTAGATTTTGCATTTTCAGTAAAATGGACAGAAATGGCAGCCCACATATTTCCTTACATTAGGTGTGCATTAATCTGCAGTTTTTTTTTTTTTTATATCTTTACAACTGTCTGTTTTTAACATGCCGTCTTTAAGGCAGGGCAAAAGGGCCAGCTTCCCTGGGCCCCATTATTGCTGTAGGGACCATAGCAGCTGCGTCAAACTTGCCAAGCATCCCAGTTTAAATTCCCTTGTCCCTTGAAGTTTTAGTCCTGTGCTGTGTCCTGATATCTCAGTGTGAAGTACTGCTACTAATTCTGCCCATCTCTGACCTTTTGCATTTTACATATGACTCACCTGTAGACTGTGTTTACATGTAAATAACCTGCATTCATATGTAAATAGTGGTGGCATAATTTCATAAATAGCCATGGACTGGCATTCATATGTACATCATGCCCCCCTGAGGTCATATCCACCATCACTTCTGCTGAATGCTGCCCACTGGGGAGGTAAGGGTGCATGCTTGAAAGTCCTGCCAACAACTGTGGTCATTAAGCATAACATCAGCCTGTTCTGCAAAGGTAAGCAAATTGGAGGTGGAACCCTTTTTTTTAAATAACATGAATTTTGGTGCATGTGTATATGCACATCTCAGCAGATGTGTCAGGGTGTCATTAACAATTAATTGCACTGCTGTGTATCTGCTAAAGGGAAACACATTTTTGTGGTGTCATGAAAGCGAGTTTGCATGCGTTCCTGACACACGCAAATGTTAACGCAGGCTAAATGTCTCAGTTACATTGGTGGTCACTGTCAGTGTAAATCTTCTCATTACATTGGAACTTGGTGAGAATCCTTTCATTCACACTAGTGGCCAGTGTGAAGGTCCCCCTTATATCGGTGGTTACTGCAAATTCTCTTGTTACATTAGTGGTCAGTGTAAATCCTCATTACATTGGAAGCCTCTTTATATTGGTAATCGATAAAAAATCCAAACTTGCATATGTGATCAGTTTTGAATCCTCACTTACATGAGTGGTCCATATAAAATCCCCCTTTAAATTGATGGTGGGTGTAAATATGTCCTTACATTGGTGGCCTGTGTAGAAATCACCTTTATTGGTTGTTGATGTAAAAAAAAAAACATTATGTCTTCACTGTAAATTCTTCATTACATTGGTGGTCAGTGTACATTTCCCTTTACATTTGTGGTAAGTGCAGAATTGCCCTTACACTGGTGGTCAGTGTAAACCCGACTCATAATTAACATTGGATGTCAGTGTAGAAGTGTCACCTCACATTGGTGGTCAGTACAAATCTCCTTGACAATGGTTGTCAGTGTAAACTCCCCCTTACATGGAGATCACTGTATATTCCACCTTACACTGGTGGTTGCTGTAAATGCTCCTATTACATTGGTGTCAGTGTAGAAATCCCTATTTTCTATTGGTGGGTGGTGTAAAATCCCCTGTTACATGGTGGCCAGTGCAAACTCCCCCTCACAATGGTGGTCAGTGTAAACCCCCCCCCCCCCCCACTTACATTGGTGTTCAGTGTAGAATCCCTCACATTTGCCACATATTTACAGTTTTGCTCTACGTGATTCAGAATTTGACACAGTGTACTGCCTCCAAACTAATCCCATTCTACATCACTGCCATTGATCCCATCAACCTCCCAGCATTGCCACAGATCACCCCCTCCCCCAGCATTACCACTGATCCCAGGAGTCCTAGGATCCCTAGGAGTTTTCAGTCTATTGATGGGTCCCCTCACCTCCCCAGTCCATGGTGTGCAGACAGTGAGGAGATGTTGTGCTGTAACCTTTAGGAGCCAATCATTGAGCAGTAATGATGTGCACTAACCTCTTGCAACCAATCAGTGAGCAGTAATAATGTGCAGCAATCTCTAGCAACCAATCACTGCCTGATCTGATTGATTCAGTAAACTGATTTTGAGTCTAGCTGCTATTTATAGTAGGTATGAGAGCAGATGGAGAGCGAAATTGCTTGGGGGAGGGGGGGGCGGGGTGCAAGAAAATATTTGCCCAGTGTCAAATCAAAAGCAAAGATGGCCTTGCACCCTGGCATACTAGAAAATAAGACTGATATACCTATTGTAGAAGGGTTGCTAGCACAGACAGCATAGGCAGCATGCAAGTTACCTCTATAAAGGGATGCTTCATTTATCACATACAACAGATCCCATAATTTCAAATTCTCTTTTCTGAGATTAGACAAATTATTCAAAACATTCTTAGGCCAATGCAGTCTATTTTCTTGTTTCCCAACCACGTTCAAAACACACTGGATGTGCGATCTGCTGCAGGTATCAATGTATTCTTAACGGCACCCAAAACACAGATCACAAACACAATGCATTTGCTTCACCGGATCGCATGGTACGTTAGTACCACCATGCAACCCAGGTGTAGTGCATCTTTAAAAGTATTGCATGCACTACTTTTGGTGCCATCCAGTGTGATTTAGTTGTAAAATGGCCATTACTGAAATAAAATTTAGTGTTTACAACCCTGACATCCCAGACAACAGGGCTAATATACCTGTTGTAGAAGGATTGCCAGCAAGCAGTTGTTCCACTGTACCCGTACCAGTCTGTTTTGCAGTTAGCACTTTCAGGTGCTATTAGGGGTACTGAAAACAATTGCCTTAGTACTTCTATGAACTGAGCTCTGCTGTACCATTGGAGTTGTAGGAACAGTATTGAGACGTATGCTTGGCTTTCCTTCCACCATGGGGACATTTGGGTATTGTGGGGATTTTTTTAACAAACAGATAAAGGAAAATGGATAGGGGATGTTACTGACTTTAATTCACATATACTCAATAAATACATACCAAATGTTCATCTGGAACAGTAGATCTTGTGTCTGGTGTCTACATTTTGACATAAAAAGAGTATTAATCTTTGCAATAACATTTTTACATTCTGCATTATTTGAAGACTAATTTTAGACAAACAAACAATGTCTGAGACATTGCGACGGGCAAATCGGACACTTTTTGGGGACTAGTGACACAATACAGTAATCAGTGCATGGTTACTGTATTAATGACACTGGCAGAGAAGGGGTTATTTATAGGGGCAATCAAAGTGTTAAATGTGTTCTCTGGGAGTGCTTTCTAACTGAGTGGGGGATGCTCTTACTGGGGGGAAGACAGAGATCCGTGTTCCTGCTTAGCAGAAACACAACATCTCCATTATCTCCCCTGCCAGAAAGGCGATCTGCCTCGTTTACATAGGCAGACCACCGTTCTGCCCCTGTCGGGAATGATCACGGGTGACCGGCAGACTGGAAACTAAACTGGTCTCTACTACACCATTGGAGCTGTAGAAACAGTATTGAGAAGTTTGCTCGGTTTTCCTGCCACCGTGGGGAAATTTGGGTATTGTGCGGATTTTTTTAACATACGGATAAAATAAATCGATGAGGGGCTTTAATGGTTTTAAAAAAAAAAAATCACACATACTCAATAAATACATACCGGTGGTAGAGTTGGAACAGTAGCCGCTGTTGTGTCTGGTGTCTGAATATTGACAGAAAAAAAAGGGGTATTAATCTTTGCAATAACATTTTACATTCAATGCATTCTGCTTTATTTGAAGACTAATTTTAGACAAACAAACAATGTCTGAGACATTGCGATGGAAAAAAATGACACTTTTTGGGGACTAGTGACACAATACAGTAATCAGTACGTGGTTACTGTACTAATGACACTGGCAGGGAAGGGGTTTACTATAGAGCGATCAAAGTGTTAAATGCCTGGGAGTGCTTGCTAACTGTATGGGATGCTATGACCGGGGGAAGACAGAGATCTGTGTTCCTGCTTAACAGAAACACAGATCTTCTTCCCTGCCAGAAACGCAATCTGCCTTGTTTACATAGGCAGACTACTGTTCTGCCTCTCGGGAATGATCGCGGGTGTGGAAGACATGGATCCACCCAACCTGCTGATTTGCTCCCCCTCTGTTCAATCAGCACGTGATCGGGTCTCTGCGCATGTGCCCCTAGAAGCTATTGCACTAAATCACGTACATATGTGATTTCGCCACCAGTCGGCAAAATTAAAAAACGGATAAAATAAAGTTTTTTTGTTTTTGTGTATGACTTTAATGCCCGCTATGCGATCCTAGCACACTGATCATCAGGGCAAAGCCGCTGTTGTGAATACTCGACTAAAAAGTCAAGTGGTCGTATTAATCTTTGATACCAGCTCATTGCCCTTTATTTGAAGACAGAAAGAATTGCACCCTTTCTGAAAAACCTTGTCTACTGTCACCATAGACAAGGCCAGGGATACTGAAAAAAAAATTCTAGGAGGTGGGTCCAGAATGATCATAGTCTGCCATTTAGTACTAATGATGGCAGGGAAGGTGGCCTAAGCTCTTATACCAGAAGGCTCAAAGTACTGGATAAGAAATATTTCATGTTTAATCTGTTTTTACAATCCTGGCACACCAGACAAAAGATATTTCTATTGTAGAAGGGCTGCCACCAAGGTACCTGTACCAGCCTGTATTAGGTGGCACTTTGTCGCGGGTGCTCTTAAGGTCACTGGAAACAACCCCCCCCCCCCCCCCCAAAAAAAAAAAAAAACAGCTATGCCCCATCAACTAGTCTCTACAGCCATTGGAGCTGTAGGAATTTTTAGTTATGCTCAGTTTTCCTGCCACCATGGGGAAATGTGGGTATTGTGTGAATTCTTTTTAACAAAAATAAATAGATGAGGGGCTTAAATGGTTTTAAAAAAAAATTCACACATACTCAATAAATACATACCGGTGGTAGAGTTGGAACAGTAGCCGCTGTTGTGTCTGGTGTCTGAATATTGACAGAAAAAAAAGGGGTATTAATCTTTGCAATAACATTTTACATTCAATGCATTCTGCTTTATTTGAAGACTAATTTTAGACAAACAAACAATGTCTGAGACATTGCGATGGAAAAAAATGACACTTTTTGGGGACTAGTGACACAATACAGTAATCAGTACGTGGTTACTGTACTAATGACACTGGCAGGGAAGGGGTTTACTATAGAGGCGATCAAAGTGTTAAATGTGTTCCCTGGGAGTGCTTGCTAACTGTATGGGGGATGCTATGACCGGGGGAAGACAGAGATCTGTGTTCCTGCTTAACAGAAACACAGAATCTCCATCTTCTTCCCTGCCAGAAAGGCAATCTGCCTTGTTTACATAGGCAGACTACTGTTCTGCCTCTCGGGAATGATCGCGGGTGACTGGAAGACATTGGATCCACCCAACCTGCTGATTTGCTCCCCCTCTGTTCAATCAGCACGTGATCGGGTCTCTGCGCATGTGCCCCCTAGAAGCTATTGCACTAAATCACGTACAGGTATGTGATTTCGCAGTCGGCAAAATTAAAAAAGGAAGTTTTTTTGTTTTTGTGTATTTTTCACAATGCCCGCTATGCGATCCTAGCACACTGATCATCAGGGCAAATGAATACTCGACTAAAAAGTACAAGTGGTCGTATCCCCCCAATATACTGATACCAGCTCATATGCCCTTTAACAGAAAGAATTGCACCCTTTCTGAAAAACCTTGTCTACTGTCACCATAGACAAGGCCAGGGATACTGAAATAAAATTCTAGGAGGTGGGTCCAGAATGATCATAGTCTGCCATTTAGTGATGACTGGCCTAAGCTCTTACAACAGGGTACCAGAAGGCTCAGTACTTTTGATAAGAAATATTTTCATGTTTATCTGTTTTTACAATCCTGGCACACCAGACAAAAGGGCTGATATTTCTATTGTAGAAGGGCTGCCACCAAGCGATTCTCCACTGTACCTGTACCAGCCTGTATTACAGGTGGCACTTTGTAGTGCTCTTAAGGTCACTGGAAACAACCCCCCCCCCCCCCCCCCCCAAAAAAAAAAAAAAAACAGCTCAGTGCCACCATGAACTAGTCTCTACAGCACCATTGGAGCTGTAGGAACGGTAGTTATGCTCAGTTTTCCTGCCACCATGGGGAAATGTGGGTATTGTGTGAATTCTTTTTAACAAAAATAAATAGATGAGGGGCTTAAATGGTTTTAAAAAAAAATTCACACATACTCAATAAATACATACCGGCGGTAGAGTTGGAACATTAGCTGCTGTTGTGTCTGGTGTCTGAATATTGACAGAAAAAAAGGCATTAATCTTTGCAATACCATTTTACATTCAATGTATTCTGCCTTATTTGAAGACAGATTTTTTTTTACCTGCATACTTGGGTAATGCAGGTCTACTACCAGAGTTATCTCTTGACTAATGTATTGTTTCCTTAAGAAAGGGTATGGCTCCCTCTAGTGTCCATTCTATTTAATGTTATTAAAGGGGTTGTAAAGGTTCATTTTTTATTTTCTAAATAGGTTACTTTAAGCTAGTGCATTGTTGGTTTACTAACCTTTTCCTTCAATTTCCCTTCTAAATGTTTTTTTTCTTTGTTTTCTTTATCTCAATTTCTCACTTCCTGTTCCTCCTCAGTAAGGTGTTCAGTAAGCTGTTCTAAATGACTTTCCACCACTCAGATGATGGTGGAAAGCTTACTAAGGAGAAACAGGAAGTGAGAAATTCAAACAAAGAAACAAAACATTTAGAAGGGAAATCGAAGGAAAAAGGTAAGTGAACCAACAATGCACCAGCTTAAAGGAACCTATTTAGAAAATAAAATACAAACCTTTACAACCCCTTTAAGACTTTTGTTTGGTTTCATTAAGCCATGAAACAAAGCAAATAGAAAAAGAAAATTGCGCTAACCAAAAAATACAGGTGATGGTGATATCAAAAAAGCAAAGGCAGCAATAAGCGTGTATATTGTAAACTCCAGGCTGGATTATGCAAATGCCCTTTACCTCGGCCTCCCCAAGTACCAAATCGCTCGTCTGCAAGTCGTTCAGAATACGGCCGCCAGACTTGTGACTGGGAAAAAACCGTGGGAATCCATCTCACCTTCTCTGAGAGCCCTTCATTGGCTGCCAGTTAAAGACAGAATTGCTTTTAAAGCTCTCTGTCTTACGCATAGATGTGTCTATGGGAATGCCCCCCTTTATTTATGCGAAATAATAAAAGCGCATAATCCCAATCGCGTTTTGCGATCCACGAATCAGAACCTGCTCCAGGTTCCGAAAGCCAACTTCAAGTCCAAAGGAGAAAGAAGATTCGCGATCCAAGGTCCCAGACTATGGAACGCTTTACCAACCACCATTCGGTTGGAGGAGAACCACCTAGCATTTAGGAAAAAGGTCAAGACTTTTCTCTTTTGATATCAAAGGAGACAGGAACAAACAAGCGCCCAGAGGCGATTCAGTTCGCATGTGCCGCGCTATACAAGTTTTCATTCATTCATTCATTCATATCACAGTAACATTTAGAAAAAAAAAAAAAAAAGCCAATAAACAAAAATAAAGTCCATATATATTGAATAAATAATAAAGTCCACAAAAGTGCATATATTAAACGACACCCAAGTGATTGATACGATCCAGTGAACCGCCACCTTATGGACAGAGGCTTACCAGCAAGCAGTGGGTAAACAGCATATCACAGCTCCACAGCTGTTCACAGGATGAAGACTGAAGACAAAATCAGCAGATGACAAGAAACAAGCAGAAATCCAGCTCAAACAATCGCTCAGAGGCCAAACGGATGACAATGTTTGATTCTGAAGTGTGGTCTCATAGAAGGTCCTCAATACAGGTGCAGGAACAGTCAACCATAATGAAAGAAACGAAGAGGCCGCACATAGTGTAAAACCATCAAGGAGATTTAATATTGAATAAAAAAACTACTTACAAACGAATATGAGATTCGATCACAAAACGAAAAATTGGATGCGATCCTAAAACGAATGCCGGCCGGCAACACGAGGAGCCTTTCCTCACAACGTCGAACGCGGTGGCGTCACTGCACGCCAATAGCCCAGACACGTTTCGTCATAGAATGACGTTTTCAATGGGGATAGGCTCTGCAAAAAAAGTAGTGGGTTTGACACCTCTACTTTTTTTAAAGTTACGGACCGCAACTCCTTTATCCCTTTAAGGAGTTGTCACCATAATCAGTGGCTTAGGGCTATTCCCAAGAGCCAATATCTGAGGCTTAGGAGGAATTGCTCTAACCTAACTGAGTTTTCGGATCAGGCTAGAATCTTAACCGGGAGGTTTCTTGAAAAGGGCTACGATATAGGATCCCTAGAAGAAACCTTGAGGAATGTCAGCTCTATCCCACGTGCTGATTTATTAAGAGAACGTGACCCCAGTGAAGGGGACAAATTTCCAATAGGCGTCCCGTTCATTACACCTTATTCCATTCAACATGGGGGTGTGAAACAACTAATCAATAAACACTGGCATCTAGCCACTAATGATCCCATCCTCCCTCCCTGAGAAACCAAGGGTGATTTTTAGGGGTGCACCCTCTTTGCGCCATTTCATTTCACCCAATGTTCTGAACCCCCCCCCCGTGAGGTCGGTAAATCTTTTTTCGAACAACTTACAGGCTACTATAAATGTAGACATTGTAGAGTCTGTTCCTACAATTCTTGTGGGAATAGAAGAACTACAACATTAACATCCACTTCTACAGGGAAAACACATGTCATCAAACCTTTTATTACCTGTAAGACCACTAGAGTGGTGTATCTTTTGCAATGTCGGTGTGGTCTCCAGTACGTGGGCAGGACCAAAAGACCTTTACAGGTCCGACTAAACGAGCACATTACCAACATTATAAAAGGGTTCAAAGACCACTCAGTGTCAAAGCATTATCGTTTGAAGCATAACAAAGACCCTTCAAACACATTGTTTCTAGGCATTGATAAATTTAAACCTCACTGGAGGGGTAGTGCCGTAGGGAGAGAGACTTCTAAGCTCGAGATATCCTGGATCTTTCGATCTTTCGTTTGAAATGTTACAAACCTTACGGCCTCAACATTGAAACAGATGTTAATGCCTTTTATTAATAATGCTTGATTTTTGTTTATTGTATTTTTAATATTTTTCTAATATTATTTTACAATTTCTGGATGTTAGTATTTGTTTTTAGGATGTAAAATATCCATTGAGCTCAAGTCTTGGTTTGATATGCCAGGATGGATGACCAATTGTTAATTTTTATTTTTTATTTTATTTTATATTCCTTCTTGGGAAATTAGGAATTAAGTATATTAATATATATTTATATATTTGTTTTCTCTTATTCCCCCTATTTTGGGCATATTCCATGTGTGGTGGTATTTTCCTTGTTTTTTTCACTTCACTAATAACGAGTAAAGGTTTTATTCCTTTATTTGTTTTGCCCATATAATATTGCTTTACAATCAGTGGTGTCTTCGGCTATTACCTTATTTTCACCACTAGGTGGCAGCCTCAGCAATATTTAGAGTCATCATGCCTCTAATCACTTTATAGAAAGAAAGTGAATTTCTTAAATAAATAAAATTCTTTCCTTTTTTTTGCACTTATTGATCCTTAATATGATCTTTTCTTAATGGTATTTTCAATATACTAATTAGTTTAAATAATCCCTTCTTTGTATTTAGATAGAACTAGCCAAGTTTTTGTTGAGCCCGTTATTGCTACTGTTTTTCCCAATGGAATTCCCATTTTCAAAATGGAGTTTTTCGCTACTTCCGGTTCCTGGCAGTCAGAACGAGGCTTGGGCTTATATACAGCGGTGGATCACTGCAGAGCCTATCCCCATTGAAAACGTCATTCTATGACGAAACGCGTCTGGGCTATTGGCGTGCAGTGACGCCACCGCGTTCGACGTTGTGAGGAAAGGCTCCTTGTGTTGCCGGCCGGCATTCGTTTTAGGATCGCATCCAATTTTTCGTTTTATGATCGAATCTCATATTCGTTTGTAAGTAGTTTTTTTATTCGATATTAAATCTCCTTGATGGTTTTACACTATGTGCGGCCTCTTCGTTTCTTTCATTATGGTTGACTGTTCCTGCACCTGTATTGAGGACCTTCTATGAGACCACACTTCAGAATCAAACATTGTCATCCGTTTGGCCTCTGAGCGATTGTTTGAGCTGGATTTCTGCTTGCTTCTTGTCATCTGCTGATTTTGTCTTCAGTCTTCATCCTGTGAACAGCTGTGGAGCTGTGATATGCTGTTTACCCACTGCTTGCTGGTAAGCCTCTGTCCATAAGGTGGCGGTTCACTGGATCGTATCAATCACTTGGGTGTCGTTTAATATATGCACTTTAGTGGACTTTATTATTTATGAAACAAAGCAGTGTGGGAAATGTAGTGAAGGAGGAAGCGACTCATATCTTAAAACTTAGGCAGAAAACTACTGTACCTACCCACAATGCTGTGTTCACATACCCACAAGCCCAAGACACAGAACAGCCTGCTGGGTAACCAGATAAAAAGGACAAGTGGCATGTGTTCGGGCTCTTGGGATGTCATTTAAAGCCAGCCTGCCTGCAGGGCAGTCGGTTTGTGTGGCTAACGGACTGCGGAATGGACTGCGCAGAGGGAATCGTTTGGCCTCTGAGGAGCTCCAGATCACAGTCAGTGGGACTGTTGTACGGATGGGCCGGAGGATCCAAGATTTCTAAAGATTTCCTGCATTGCAGCTGCACCAGCCATCCGAAGGAGCAGTGCTGTGTGACAAGGCCAGCTAGGAACAGCTTGAAACACCCAGAGAAGAGCCCGGAAAGTATCTGAGCCTGTGTTGGTGAGCGGGTTGCTTGCCAAGATAAATACAGTTCACTGTTACTATTTAAACTAGTTACAGACTGTCGCTGGGATCAGTAGTCCCACAGGAATAGTTCACTCCAAAGTAGGATTGAGTTGCAACCTTTATTAAAGAAGAAGTTTTATCAGTGTGTTCTATGTGCAAACTTTCAGTTCTATTATTACTTTGCTGCCTACTAATTTCCTTACCTGGATTTACAAACACTGCAGTATAATCTAACTGAGCTAGCTGAAGAGGAACAAGAAAAGAGACCTTGCCATTTCCTATACAGCATCACAACTTTAGGTTCACATAGCATAACAGTGTACTGAAATCTAGGGGGAGCCATTGAGTACAATATATGGACAAATGTATTGTATTTCACTGCAGCATGGTGCTTAATATTTTTCTACAGGTGTAGTGTGTGCTCTGAGGAGGGAGTGAGAAGGTGCTCAGTATCAGGGCTTTATCATATTGAGCATAAGTCCCTCTCTTTGCCTGTTTGCATATGCTTTTAAAGTGACCATTGAGTTTTGGGTTTTGCATACACTTTGATTGTTATTGCTGCCATTCTTTATGTTGTAATGACCCCCCTTGTGTCTAATATGCTAATACAGTCCTAAGCCACATATCCAGCAAATACAACATGCATGCTTGCTTCTATAAAAGGAAAGCTGCATTTATCTTTCCAAGAGAATTTGTCACATACTGTATATACCAGTGATGGCGAACCTCGGCACTCCAGATGTTTTTGAACTACATTTCCCATGATGCTCATGCACCCTGCAGTGTAGATGAGCATCATGGGAAATGTAGTTTCAAAACATCTGGAGTGCCAAGGTTCGCCATCACTGGTATATACAATACTGTACACTGTATATATTGACTGAAAAGTAGGGGTTATATGTTTGTAGAAAGTAGCATCTGCCCAGTGATTCTGGAAAGATCTTTAACTCTGTGGACTGGGATTGCTAGCTTAAAGTGACTGTAGGCTGCACACTGTATGCTAAAATAATGTTATAAAAATGCCAGTAGTTTGCAGGGAATTTTTTGCAATAGCGTGTATTAGCGTTTTTTAGCGTTTTTCAGTGTTAGCGTTTTTAGCATTTGGTGTTTTTTAGCGTTGTGTTTTTGTTTTTTTAGGTAAACAAATTGCACTTTGAATTTTTCTGGCAAACTCCACTGCTCATTAAAGCTGAAAAACTTCAATGTGTGCATGGACACATTGGCTATCATAGAGTGGAGTTTATGGGCTTCAAAATCCAATGTAGCGCCCTGCTCCCAATTACTGGGGCGCTATTCTAAATTTAGAGGGTGTCTGAGCCAATAGTGGGCTCAGACTTTGTTGACTTTCATTCAAATTAGGCTCTGTTCTGGCTATGGTTGTGCTTGAAAAAGATTTTCCCTGTTGCCTGTAGGTGGGGTTACCACCTCAGGAATACATGTGAACCATGGTGTGTTAAGTGACCCTTCTCGGCAGCAGCCCAGTGGGAGTGGTGCCCCACTGTGCATGCTGGGAAGGGATACTAGAGATACTTAAGGGGCAGACGTCATTTTTCGGGGGCTTTCGCCTCGTGACCCTCCTGGCGCAAGGCGTTTCCATGTGACATGCAAGCCGGTTTCCAAAATGAGGCTTGGACTTTGCGCATGCGCGTTACCGTCTTTCTCATGTTGAGGCTTGGTTGGTGTATACACGCCACATCAGCCATCAGACATGGGAGGGTCAGAATCTACTGACCATTTTTAACTACGGGCGTACATTGCACGGCCGTACTCATGCTCGATTCATTTTTAATTATTTTTTTATTTTATTAAATCACATTTTTGAGCTGAGCCCTATTGTTGCTCTAGCACTTCCGGTATTCACAAAGAGGCTTGGTTCCTCCAGAATGAGGCTTGGTGTGCAAGCTGAGCCCTGTTGTTGTTCCAGCACTTCTAGTTTTCACAAAGAGGCTTGGTTCCTCCAGAATGAGGCTTAGTGTGCAAGCTTTCACGCCATTTTGGATAGGAAGCAACATTGAATCCTCCAGCTGAGTGCACATGTTGAGTTCGATCTCCATTGATTGGGTCACATGCAATGTAATTTTTATAAATTGGAGGGGGCTACAGTGGAGAGATACCCCAGACGAAGTGCTTTGCCACGAAACGCATCGGGAGGACTCCATTGCCGCCCGACTTGTTTACAAGCGCATTTTATCTCAGCCAAATGTAGGTTTGACATCTGTAATAAACCTTTTTATTTATCCATACGGTATCACGCTATGTGGCCACTTTTTCTTTTCTTCCTTTATACTTTCAACCATTTATGAGACCACCAGCCCAGGGAATATTATCTCCTGCATAGCTTCCCATCCACTTCCATTCATCCATCCTGGAGAGGAGTTGATGACCGGCTGAGTTGTGACCATCTGTGATATTATCACTATAAGCCTTTTTAGACTTTTGGTGGCGTATGTTACCTTAAGTCCATTGGCTCTGGTAAGCCTGCATTACTTTCGGTGATGGGATTACTGCACACTTGAAGAAAGTCACTTGTTATATTCCATTCACTTGTTCTGGATTCTTATGGACTTTATTATATTCTAACAATTACACTATCACGTCTGTGTGCCTTGATAGCGGTGTGCCATACATACGCCTTCTTTCATCATACAGACTTTTTTTCATATATCTTTTTGATCTAATATTGATGTTTGCATATATTATTGATGTGAATCATTGTTTTATGCTTCATTAATTCACAATGTTTTTTCTTAATTAGCATTGTGTAAGCGCTACACACTCACACTCCTCCTGGCGCAAAGCACGTGTGTGATCTCGAACTCGGGACCACGTTGGCCCGAGGTCGCATTTCTGTGGAGTAAGCCCAGTTATGATGGCTGGGGCCTATGATCAAAAAGGGGATCCCAAGCTGTCCATCCAAGTGGGGGGAAGCTGCTTAATGAAGGAAACCGGGGGAGAACCTGCCCTGGAGCAGAACAAGCAAGGCAAGCTAGTGTCTCGGGATAGGCCTGGTGACTTCGTTAGAAGGGGATCCATTACTCTATTAGTCTTACTGTCCGCCGGGTCAGCTTAAAGGCTCTTTTACTGTAAGGCTGGAAGTTCAGGGCTTAAATTCTGTGGCAGAGGATTCCTGGCTATCCATCTTTCGTTCTCAGATAGTCTGTGGCAGAGTTTGTTCTCATGCTGTTTGTGCCTCATGCCGGCTGCTAGGCCATGTGAGAGGGGTCTATCCGGGTGAGCAATACCCACTCAAGAGAGAGTGGTGAATACTGGAACTTTAGAATTTTTTGTGCATTCTGTACCGAGTACCTGAACCTTCCCCTTCTCTCTATACTCTCCACTTTCTTCACAAGTTTTATGCAACAAAGAAAAAACAGTTGAAGGTTTTACATATTGTGTGGACATTGCAATTTCTACAGAATTTCTTCCCTGGACAACGAACTTAGAGGTAACGTGCAAAACCCAAATTGAAACCAGGAGCTTCTCCGGGGGTAGTGCTACACCAATAAACTGCAGTTCATCAGTTCTAGTGTGCATGGAGCCTAAAGATAATAAAATACAAAAAAAGGAATATAACAAACATTTTTCTTTGGGGTCCCCCGCCGGTGCTCCTGGCCCCTTCCCTCTTTCCACTGCCCCCATGGGAATCCACTTTCCATGGGGGCACTCAAGCGTGCTTGCATCTGAGCTCCGCTGCTGCAATCAATGACACAGACAGTGGGACTAGGCCCCACTCCTCCACTCCCTAGTCACTGGCTTTGATTGACAGCACTGGGAGCAAATGACTGCCGGTGGCCCAGCAAAGCCAGCGAGACCCAGAAGTGAGGGGAGAGAAGAGCTGCAGACATGCATGGCGCTGGATCGATTGAGGGCTCAGGTAAGTAAAAGGGGCGGTGTCATCCTAGCACATCATCAGGACTGATGTATACTTGACTAAAGACTTGTCCATATTCCCCCCAAATTCAGTACTGATACCAGCTCATTTACCCTTTAACACCAGAAAGAATTAAACCCTTTCTGGAAACCCTTGTCTACTGCCACCATAGACTAGGCCAGGGATATTGAAATACAATTCTAGGAGGTGGGCCCAGACCAGAGCCTGCCACTGTGTGGTGCTTTGAGGGCACTTCCCCCCCCCCTCCTCTAAAAACCTAGCCCAGTGCTGCCATGGACTGAGCTCTACTGCACCACTGAAGCTGTAGAAAAAGTAATGAGACGTATGATCAGCTTTCCTGCCACAATGGGGACATTTGGGTATTGGAGGGATTTTTTACAAACAGATAAAAAAAAATTCACACATACTGTACTCAATAAATACATACCAAAGGTGGAGTTGGAACAGCAGCCGTTGTTGTGTCTGGTTCCTGAATATTGATAGAAAAAGGGTTTTCATCATTGTAATAACATTTTACATTCAATGCATTCTGCATCATTGATTTGAATCTTCTACTAGTAGAAGATTTATCTACTTGTTAACAGTCCCGTCCCCTTATTTGCAACACACAGACATGAATGTGCTTCTAATAAGACAATGGTCTCTTTTTGAAGGACTGAACTGAGGAACTGTGCTCTCCCTTCACCTTCTGTGTATACCTCCTCAGGGATTGGCCAAAGTGCCATACATTTTCAGGCTGCTTATTCTGCTCTCCCTCTTCACTATACGTATTGAAGTCTCTAGAAGACAGGGGGATGTAGCAGAACAGCAGCCGTGAGACACTCAACAGCCCTAAGTAATCAACCCCTGCTCCACTGTTTACAGCTAAATTTACCAACAGCTTAATCTGAACTAGGAGGATGCTACATAAGCAGGATGCTACATAAGGATCCATGCACACTGAAGCTGATAAATTGTAGTTTATTGGCGTTTTGGATTTTTTTTTTTTTTTAACCACTTAAGCCCCGGACCAATATGCTGCTAAATGCCCAAAGGCGTTTTTACAATTCGGCACTGCGTCGCTTTAACAGACAATTGCGCGGTCGTGCGACGTGGCTCCCAAACAAAATTGGCGTCCTTTTCTCCCCACAAATAGAGCTTTCTTTTGGTGGTATTTGATCACCTCTGCAGTTTTTATTTTTTGCGCTATAAACAAAAATAGAGCGACAATTTTGAAAAAAATGCAATATTTTTTACTTTTTGCTATAATAAATATCCCCCAAAAACATATATAACATTTTTTTTCCCTCAGTTTAGCCCGATTCGTATTCTTCTACCTATTTTTGGTAAAAAAAAAATCGCAATAAGCGTTTATCGATTGGTTTGCGCAAAATTTATAGCATATAGCATTTTTTTTTTTTTACTACTAAAAACTGCGACATTATGGCGGACACTTCGGACAATTTTGACACATTTTTGGGACCATTGTCATTTTCACAGCAAAAAATGCATTTAAATTGCATTGTTTGGGGCACGCGTGACCTAATTTCCGGCGGAAGTTGTAAAGAGAGCTTCCGGTCGAGTGTACGGTTGATTGGAATTCAGTGACGAAGTGGAAGATGTCTCACACAATCTTGCTTGTTCAGCCAACAAAGAGGCCCGAAGGAAGAACCTATGCAGACTATGAATCTGTCAATGAATGCATGGAAGGGGTTTGTAAAATGTATGAAGAACACTTAGGCCGCGTACACACGACCAAATAGATTTGTTCAAATCGGTCAGGCCGACCGATTTGAACAAATCTGTCTGCTGCCGTTTTGGTTTGATCGCGTGTACACACGATCAAACCATAATCCCTGCCAGCAGACAGCGCGCTGACGTGGCGGTGACGTGGCGGTGACGTTGACGCCGCCACGTCACCGCACCAGGAAGTAAAACACTTCCACGCATGCGTCGAAACCATTCGACGCGTGTGCGAGAAGACATGTCTGCTGGTTAGCGTACTAACCAGCAGATATGTCGGGCGGACAGGTTCCCAGCCGACAGATTTGAAAGCATGCTTTCAAATCTGTCGGCTGGCCAAATCCGTCGGCTCGCCCGTACACACGATTGAATCTGTCTGCTGGGACGGTCGGGCCTTAAAGAGAATGAATCCGAACAGTCCGTCCATAACATATGACATCAGTTAGTTGTTTGATTTTATTGATGACTTAGCAGATCTTAGCTGTTTGGTGTACAGTGCAAACACTCAGACATACCAGCCCTACAATAAAGACTGGATCAAAGAGAAGATTTATGTTCTGCTCCGTCGACAGGCTCAGCAAGCCGGCAAATAGGGAGGCAGTGAGGCGAGCTGAGGGTGTTTTGTTTTGTAATATAGTGGTTTTGTGTTTTCTTTATGATTTAGGGGACAGAGTTTTAGATCGAATTTGTCATATGTTGAATGCGTTTTCTTTTTTATTCAACCTTGTTTGAACCAACTAGTTTGTCTGGTTGTACAATCCCCCCTACCAGTCACTATACAGTTCAGCAGCATTGGCGGTGTAGCGCTAGACTGCTCAGTGATCTTGACACCCCCCTTGTTTTGGCAAGTTAAGTTATGCCCTACAACAGTTATTTTAGAAACCATTAATAAAATCCTAAGTTGATAGTTAAAAAAAAAAAATTGCATTGTTGTAAAAGTTGCAGTTTGGGAGTTAACCACAGGGGGCACTGTAGGATTTGTGTGTTCCCTGTGTGTGTTTACAACTGTAGGGGGGTGTGGCTGTAGGTCTGACATCATCGATCGAGTCTCCCTATAAAAGGGATCACTCGATCGATGCAGCAGCCACAGTGAAGCACGGGGAAGCCGTGTTTACATAGGCTCTCCCCATTCTTCAGCTCTGGAGAGCGATCGTGAGCGGGCGGCTAGAAACAGCCGCGCCCTCGTCCCGGATCGCTTCCAGCGGGTTTCCGACCGCCGCATGTAGCGGGGGGGTCCCGATCGGACCCCCGACCCGCGCAAAGGCAGGCACGTATATATATATGTGCATCTGCCTTAACGTGCCATTTTGCTGACGTATATCTACATGCGGGGGTCGGGAAGTGGTTAAAGGCCATAAACTAAACTCTATGTTAGCCTATGTGCCCATGCACACCTTGTTTTTTTTGTTAGTGTTAATGAGCTTTGGAGTTTATTGGCTTGAAAGTGCAGTTTTTCGGAGGGAAAAAAACTCTAAAAATGCAAAATGCCAAAAAAACGCTCAAACGCTGGTGCCAGCGTTTTTTTGGGGCATTTTTTTATCCATTGAAACAAAAAAAAGCTACAGTGAAAAATGCTGATTAAAACTATTGCTAAAAACCGTTGAAAGGCTCCCTGCAAAAAGAAGTGGCTTTAACAATCCTGCTATGATGGGATAATGTTTGAATTGTGGTGTTTTTTTTCTCACGAAGAAATTAAATTATTGGCAGGCAGGATTTAAAGAAGTTTAAATAAATACATACTGTTCACATATTTGAATTGGTTCTTTGAGATCTCAGCACCAATGTAAATAAAAACAGAAACAGAATAGTAACTGTGGTAAGGACAGCTTGCTTTGAATGTATTCTGAACCTTTTGAAGACATATGCCGCGTACACACGACAACAATGTTTTTTTTATGACCTGATTCTTCTTGTCAAGCCTTGCCTACACACGATCGTGTGTAGGCAAGGCAGGCTTGATAAGAATCCCGTCGAACAAAACATAGTTTTTTTCTAGAACATTAAAAATGGTCATGTGTACGCAGCATAACGGTTAAATTACAACAATTTGCAATCTGCCTGTTTAGTTTTTGGTGCTATGCAAACATCCATATTTTATGGTCTTCAGTAGTTGTGTGGACATTGTATTGTATGATTATTATTGTGAGTAACATATAACCCTTGAAGAAAACTTATACTGGCAGAATATGGAGGCTGCCATTGCTGATCTATTTTTCTAAAAATGCTGGTTGCTTAGTTCTACAGATCCAGTAATGTCTCCATTCTGACTGCACTGGCACTTGAGCTACAGGGATTGGATTGTGAGGTATCATTGGCTTCTCTTCCACCCTGGAAATAATTTTTATATAGTACAGGGATACTTTTCCCAGACACAAATAAATTATGGGAATGGATAGGGTGACGTTTTGGCTTTAAGAAGTTCACTCATCCCGAATAAGTACATACCTGAGGTACAGCTGGAAGAGCAATTGGTTCATTAACATCTGGTCCAGCACCTTGCTAAATATAAGCAGAACAAGGGTATTGATATTTTTAATAACAACTTGCTTGCATACCGCATCATCTAAAGACAAATCACTCAAAATATTGGGGTGATGTTAATCTTCTGCTTGATAGCAGTCTGCTTATTTGCAACATACAGACATGAAAAAAATAAGTAAATAAATATATGTCTTCGCTCTAATTCATCCCATCAAGGTGTTCTATCGGGTTGAGGTCAGGACTGTGCAGGTCACTCAAGTTCCTCCACCCCAAACTTACTCATCCATGTCTTTATGGTGTTGCCTCTCCACCGAACTTTTCTGACTAAGGTTCTTTCAGGATTTCATCTGAACCAAGATGTTATCCTACCATCCTTCTGTCCATATCCACATTCTGTGGAGAAAAATTATGGCACTCTCTAGATGTAGTTAGAGCAGTCAGTCTATCCAAAAGCAATATCTCAGATACGTAAAACTGATGTTTTATTTTTGCTGCCAGAAGGTCCTGGAAATCTACTATCTCTAAGTGGATTCAGCAGGTTATTACTTAGGCCTATGATATGAAGAAGAAAAAAATCCTCCTTTTCACCTGAAGGCGTACTCGACCAGAGCACTTCATGGGTAGTGCATCACCAGGCCTCCATGGCTCAGATCTGCAAAGGCTGCAACTTGGTCTTCAGACCATACGTTCACAGTCTGCTTTTTGATCTTTGTCTCCCTGCCCTCAAGTTAGGCATTGCTCTGGAACATCCCAGTAAGTAATTAACAAGAGCTCTGTGTCCTGTGATGTACGAAAAATAAAAATAGGATTTTTGTACTCACCGTAAAATCCTTTTCTCTGAAGACCATGAACGGACACAGCTTCCTTATGCTCTCGACTGTAGGGTTATGTTCCGTCTATTAGGAGAGGACTAGGCAGACATGTTAATGGTTAAAACATGTAACAGCCCCACCCAGGGGGCGGTCCCTTTGGTCATAGCCCCTCTCACTGCACTGAGTGCAAAAGCAGTACAAACTCAAAAAAAGGAGGGGTGGGTGCTGTGTCCGCTAATGGACTTCAGAGAAAAAGATTTTACGGTGAATACAAAAATCCTATTTTCTCTTTCGTCCATGGACGGACACAGCTTTCTTATACAATAGAGTGTAGGGACGTCCCCAAGCAGTGCCAAAAACGAGGGGTGAGAACAGCAATCAAAAACCAAACTTCACCCCAACACACTAGAGCTCCTCAACAGAGGAGATGCAACCTTAAACTGACGCCTGTAAAACTTTACGGCCGAAGCAGGCATCCGAAGATGCACTAACATCAACATTGTAAAACTTGGTAAAAGTGTGAACGGAAGACCAGGTCGCCGCCTTACACATCTGTGAGACAGACGATTGATGTCGGAAAGCCCAGGAAGCACCAATTGCCCTGGTCGAATGCGCCTTGACAGGAAAAGGAGGTGCCCACCCCTTCAGGGCGTAAGCCTGAATCACGATCTGTCTGATCCGCCGAGAAATAGTGGCTGACGAGACCGCCAGACCTTTCTTTGGACCAGACACCGATACAAACAGTGAGTCTGACCTTCAAAACAGCCATAGCAGACAGATACACATGCAGAGCATGTACCATGTCCAAGGAATGTAAACACAGCCTCCTTGGGATGTGACGGCCGAGGACAAAAGGATGGAAGTACAATGTCCTCATTCAGATGAAAAGCCGAAACCACCTTTGGAAGAAAAGAAGGCTGTGGGCGTAGCACCGCCTTATCTCTATGAAGGACCAAGTAGGGGGACTTAAAAGACAAGGCCGCCAACTCAGAGACCCATCTGACAGACGTAATGGCCACTAGGAAGGCAACTTTCTGAGAGAGCGTCAAGAGAGGAATTTCTCTGATGTTCTCAAAAGGAGGTTTCTGAAGCACCGAGAGCACCAGGTTCAAATCCCACAGAGGTAGTGGTGGTCGAACCGGAGGAGCCACATGTCGAACCCCTTGAACAAACGTACTCATCAGTGAGTGGGACGCCAAGGGACATTGAAAGAAAACAGCCAAAGCTTAAATCTGCCCCTTAATGGTGCTTAAGGCAAGCTTCTGATCCACTCCCTGCTGTAAAAACAGCAGGATCCTTGAAACAGAATATGTATGTGGATGCCACCCCATCTCTTCACACAGAGATGTAGGCCTTCCACGTTCAATAGTAAATCTTCCAAGAAGATGACTTCCGTGCCCTCAGCATGGTGGAAATAGCCGAATCCGACAGGCCCCGGTCTGTCAGCACCTGCCTTTCAACACCCATGCTGTTAAAGCCAGTGATTGTAAAGCAGGATGAAGAATGGGACCTTGCGAGAGAAGGTCCTCCCTCATTGGCAGTCGCCAAAAGGCATCCGTCAAAAGGCGTACTAGGCCAATCTGGGGCAATTAGGATCATTGAGATCCCCTCGGATTCCGCTCTGTGGAGCAGACGAGGAAGCAGTTTCAGTGGGGGAAATGCATATATCAGCCGATACTGTCCCCATGGGGCCACCAACGTGTCTGTCGCGTCTGCCTAAGAATCCTTTGACCTGGCCACCAACCTCAAAACCTTTTGATTGAATCAAGAAGCCAAGAGAGCCATGTCTGGCTCGCCCCATCTTAGGCAAAGTAGGCGGGTGTGGTGACCATTCTCCTTGGTCCAGCGTCTGGCGACTTGGGTAGTCTGCTTGCCAGTTTTCTACGCCCAGAGTGTATACGGCTGATAGAGCCAGCATGCTCCATTCTGCCCAACTCAGCATGTGAGCGACCTCAGACGCTGCAGCAGAGCTTCTTGTTCCCCCCTAATGGTTGTCATGCGCCACCGTTGGGGGATTGTCCAACTGGATCCTGACTGGATGCCTCTGTAGGCTCTGTGATCATGTGGAGAGGCACAGAATATTGATCGGGCGAGATTCTTCATGTGTCCAGTGACCCTGTGTCGACTGAACACCCCAGACTCCGTTCAGGCTGGTGTCCGTTGTGATCACCGTCCAGTGAAAGGGAAGGAATGACTTCCCGGCATGAAGAGCCGGAGATCTCAGCCACCAAAACAGGGAAGTCCTGACTAGTTGGCTCACCCAGATTAGATAATCCAGGGACAGAATCTCCTTCTGTAAGACTCGAGTGTGGAATTGATCAAACGGTACTGCCTCGAAGGAGGCTACCATTAGTATTTTCAATACCAAAATGGCACTGACTTAAAGAAAAACAAAGCCGAGGGACACTGAGGTGAATAAGAAGTCCGGAAAAACATAGTGGCCCCCGAGCGGAGGACCCCCCAATGCCAGACCACCCACACAGAACACCCTGCAGCCCCCAGCCAGGATAGGGAAAACAACCCTTCAGGTACATCCCAGGTCAGTCACAGCAGGCCCATGTATGGTGGAGGAGGGAAGGGAGGGGAGGAAAGGAAAGGGAGGAAAGGAAAGGGAGGACACAAGACCCCTAATCGACCCCCCCCCAGGAAACCCAAGACAGGAGGAAAAGTACTTACCCATTCCTGTGAGGACTGCTGGCGCATTCCTGACAGACCCACTTCTGAGCAGTACAGAGTAGCTGCCAGCCACGGCCCACTGTGACACAGACAGCTTAGCAGCCTGGTCATATGTGAGCCCCGGAGCAAAAAGCTCACTGGCCACCCCTGGAGCAATGGAGTATGTCATGGCCGACCCAGTGCATAGCTAAGGCCTGCTCACGCTCGATGGCTGGACTGGGGGACTACAAGGATCTATATTATCCAGCCTGTCACCCAGCGGGCAGTTGATAGAAGATCTCAGGATCAAGAAAGAAATTAATTAAATAAAATCGTTAAAAACAAAAGTTCTACAAAACCATGGGCCCAAGGGGAGCCAGGTCCTTCTCTACTAGGCAGAAAAAAACTAAGCTGCTCAGTGCAGTGAGAGGGTTATGACCAGAGGGACCGCCCCCTGGCTGGGGCTGTTTCAGCTTTGCTAAAGTTTACATGTTTTAACCATTAACATGTCTACCTAGTGCTCTCCTAATAGACGGAACATAACCCTACAGTCAAGAGTATAAGGAAGCTGTGGCCGTCCATGGACAAAAGAGTAATAGGATTTTTTAAAACAGCTTACCTGCAAAATCCTTTTCTTGGAGTACATCACGGGACACAGAGCTCCCCGCCCCTCTTTTTTGGGGATATTTATATATTTTGGGATACTTATTGCTTTGCTACAAAAATGTGACTCCCCGTGTGGGAGGGGTTATATAGAGGGAAACTTCTCTTCTAATTAGGGTGTGTCAGTGTCCAATCACCTAATGGTGAGCTATAACCCAAGTAATTAACAAGAGCTCCGTGTCCCGTGATGTACTCCAAGAAAAGGGTTTTACAGGTAAGCTGTTTTAAAAAATCCTATTATTTGAATTAGTCATGAAGCATCTTGCGTGCTCGGTCAGATTATCCTCAAATATTTCTGGTATACAATTTGGTCCCACAAATTGTCATTTTGCTGAGGATGTAATTTTAGTTCACTGATTCTCTCCACTCACTATCTGTTGTTCAACACATCATTTCTATGTTTGGCTTTATATCCAACTATAAAATGAAATAAAGCAAATCTTAAAATGTTAGGCCTCAACATCTCTCCTTTACTAAAAAAACATAACATACAATCACTCTTCCCTTATGCCTAGACAACCACCCATTCAAAATACCTTAGCATTTTACTACCTTCTTTATCAGAAAAACGTTTTGGTCCTTTCAATCCTTTACATTTTTAATCCTTTTTGGATAAACTCTCTAAAGAACTAGACCACCTGAATATTTTAAAAATCTCCAATGTGGGTAGGATAACTGCTTTTAAAATTTCCATTCTCCCTAAGCTATTATATCTTTTCCACAATATTCTTATCCCTATCCCCTGACAATATTTTATTAAACTACACTCCATTCTCGTCTGCTTCATTTGAAAAAAAATCCTGACGTGCTCTCTCTATTTCAGTTGGTGGCTTATCGCTACCCAATCTTTATTATTATCATCTAGCCTCGCTCTTAGATCAAATTTGGTGGCATCCGAATCTCCACAAATGGGGTGCAGTAATAAGCTTAAGGCCCCTTTCACACTTATACAACTTGTCCCACGATTTTGGACTGCAAAATCGTATGACAAGTCATTCTCTATTATTTTAAATCAGTACCATTCATACTGGCACGACTTTAAGTTGTGCCTACTTCAAAGTAGTCCTTGCACTACTTTGCTCCGATTTTGATGCCACTTACACAGGCATTCATTGAAATTGCAGCCGCGAATCGCGGCAAAATCGCGATAAAATCACTGCCGCAAAATCGCGGTAAAATCCCACGACTTTGAAGTCGTACAAGTGTGAAAGGTGTCTTACTGACTAACAATACCAACACTACTCTGTTGGCTTCCCTCTGGAAGTAACCTTCTCCTCTCTCATTGTATCCAGCTATTCAATCCACTATTGATGCAATACAGACTCTTTCTCCTCTTGTGTCCACAGACAGTTCTGACATTAAGCTTCTGCTTCCACTACAATACTTGCAAAATTACATTCCTCATCTTAATCTTAGATCATGGGATCTATTAGACAGGACTGATGCAAGGATTTTTTTGTCTACACAGGAGAATGTAAATTTTGGTACCCACCCTCTCCTGTCCTCCTACCACCCCCTCCATCCCTTCTCCTCCACAATGCAACCCCCACTCCCACTGTCTACAGCTTCACTGGGACCTCCTTCATGTTTCACTCATAATGTGATTGGGCCCAAGACGAAGGACGTCACATCATATTGAAAATTTAAGCTGTGCTGAACTGGCATTAAACGGCAGTGTGTAATGAGAGGGTGGAGTTATGCATTCTCCGGTTCCACGGTATGCGTATCTTAAGCGGCATTGTTAAACAAAAGCCAGGCTTCCTTGTACCTATACAATATGCTGTGATTGCTATGCCACAAGCAAGAGTCTCAAACACATATAAACCCCAGCACAATCATTAAAAAAAAAAAAAAAGAATGAAAAGCTTCCACTGAATATGGTTTTGCACACACTTAAAATATACAGAAAGCTTACAATTTATCTGAGCCTACCTTAACGGGGAACTTCATTAAAATAAGCAAGGACTGCTTAATGGCCAGCAACTGTTAAGACAATAAACACTTTGATGAGAAGTATGCAATGTACAGTATTGTGTTTTATAATGCAGGAGCCTGTAAGGCAAAGCACAAGAGTGTTTTGCTGTCAGTGTCAGGTTTAGGATATATACCGCAGACTACAGGGGTCCAGGGTGTGTAATACAATGATTTAAAGGATCAGGAGTATGTAACACACAGAAGGTTGTAGTTAATGCCACATTTAGGAATACACTACATGACACACAGAATGCAGGGGACAGGAGTATGTAATGCACAGAATGCACTGGATAGGAGTGTGTAACACACAGTGTATCAGTAAGGCGAGTACAAAATTCCCCCTCCCAAACTTTACCTTTTCAGAAAAAATCCTCACTCCCTCCCCTCCAAAAAAGAAAAAAATATGTCACTAATTTGTAAGCTTCCTCCCTCTCAGTACAAATTCTTTCGCCTCCTAGAACAAATCCCCCTTCCCAACACAAATCTTCTTCCCCTTTTCTTGGCACAAGTCCTCCTCAACCCTCCCCAAATCCCCAGTCTCAACACATTCCCCTCTTTCTCATCCTCCAAGCAAAATTCTCCTTTCCCCCAATACCCTCTCAGAATAAATCTTCTTCTACTCCCCAAATCCTCACTCTGAGCACAACCTCCCATTCCAATACAAATCCTTACTCACCCAATTCCCCCTCTCCAAATCCCTTTGGCACAAATCCTCTCTCCCCCAATCCCCCTTCCCAGCACAACCTCCCATTCCAGTACAAATCCTTCCTCACCCAATTCCCTCTCTCCAAATCCCTTCGGCACAAATCCTCTGCCCCCCCAAAACCTTTAAAGCGGAGGTTCACCCTTAAAACAAGTCTGTGTCATCCATCCAGCATACAGGCGTCAGCGCCAGTATGCTGTTTTAAAAAAAAAAATCTTTGTACTTACTGTTTAATTGATAATTTTAATTTTGTCCCTACCGCGGTTGAATGGCGCGTCTATGGAGCGTCACGGCTTCCAAAAATAGCCGACTAGCACTCGTATATTCCCGGCGCTATACGGCGCCTGCGCACAGACCTAGGAGCTGACTGCGCAGGTGCCGTATATATCCAATGGCTATGGCGCTTCACGCTCTCTGAAAAAAGCCGAAATAGGACTCGGATATATACGGCGCCTGCGCAGTCAGCTCCTAGGTCTGTGCGCAGGCGCCGTATAGCGACGGGAATACACAAGTGCTTTCAGAAGCCGTGACACAAAATAGACACGCCATTCAACCGTGGTAGGGACAAAATTAAAATTATCAATTAAACAGTAAGTACAAAGATAAAAAAAAAAAAAAAACAGCATACTGGCGCCGACGCCAGTATGCTGGATGGGATGACACAGACTTGTTTTAAGGGTGAACCTCCACTTTAATATTCATACCAGACCCAAAGGGCCTGGTAATGGACTGGGGGGGGGGAACCCATGCCGGGACCTGACAATTCATTATAGCCGCGAGTAGTTTTAAATTACTTTTTTTCCTTTAGAAATGTAATTTTGCTGCAGGGACTGTTCTAAACATGGGGAAAATGCACAACTACACAGGCATGCTATAAACACCACCCAGGTACGAAATGTAAAGGAATATTTCACTTTTATTCTTTTACTTTAAGCATTATCACTGCTCCCAAAAAAAACTTCAGTTTTTAAAACTTTTTTTGCATTCATACATGTCCCCTGGGGCAGGACCTGGGTCTCTAAAACACTTTTTATGACGATACCCTGCATATAAGCCTTTAAAATTATCACTATTGGTTTTTCATGTTCGTGTACCATAGACTAACGGCGTTTGTGTGTTTGAAAGAATGTTTTGCCTGTTCGGTAAGTCCTTACTCCTTTCCTCTAATACAAATTAATAAAATAAATAAAATGTAATACTTTTTGTGGAATCTTCCTGAGATAAGAAGAAAATCCTGCAAACCCGCACTAAGAGCCAATTCTGCCGTGTTCTGTGTGCGTTTCTTTCATCACATTCAAAACTCACTGCAGTGGGTATCAATGTTAACTTAATGATACCACAAACGCAGGTTCCAAATGTATTGTGTTTACCTGCATCGGATCATAAGTTACAGTAGTACCATGCAATCCAGTTCCTGTGCATCTTATAACTCTTGGTGCAGTCTGGAACAATGTCAGCCCATTCAAATAAATAGGCTGAAATTACACTGCATATATTTTAGGTAAAATAAAGGAGGCTATTAGGCCTCATTCACACATGGATCCGTTTAGGTCCGTCTGTCAGTTTTTCAGGCGGACCTGAACGGGTGCTCCATGCATGTCTATGGAGCGTCGGATGTCAGCGGAGACATGTCCGCTGACATCCGGCCTCATCCGATCCGCTAAAAACAAACGTATGGGGCTCACGTCCCCATCCGTCCATGCGGATCGGATCGGGTAAGATCTGATGAAAACGGACATGCTGTCTGTTTTCATCAGATCGTTCCATAGAGGACAGCGGGGCTCAACAAGCTCCTCCCCGCTCAGTGAGCAGAGTGGAGCTTGTCATCCGTCGGCTCAGCGGAGATCTGCGGACTGATCTCCCGCTGAGCTGGCGGGCTCCGTCGGAACGGACTGCGACGGAGTCGGCTATGTGTGAATGAGGCCTTAGAATAGTTCCTATGTTAGAGATCAGATTAGCCCCCTTTGTTGTTGTTTTCCTCACTAATTGATCTATCTTCTAGATCTGAAATTAACCCTAAATTCAACAACACTCCAGTAGACTTAAAGTAACGGTGTATATACAAGTTTATCTCTCAATGGCATTCACCATAGGAGACGATATTGACCTAGAGATAAGACAAGCATTTCAATCGGATGCAGTCAACACGGTCAGTCAAGAAGATGAAATGAAAGCTAAATTTAAAGAACATAAAAAACTTCTCATCAAACACCTAAACAGAAAATGGGATGTGTCTTTTCTTGAGACCTACATAGAAGAGAAAATAATCCCCATAGGTTTAAGAGACAAAGTAATTCCAGCAGAACACTTGCATAATGAAAGGTTCTTGGAAAAATGGAAAAAAGTATGCATCGATCACAGGATTACTGTAATGAAACTTATAGTAGAAGAAGAAAAATTACGACTAGGTGAATTAACTTCCCTAATCAAAGAAAGCTCTGATGGCCTCGACCCCTTTAAAGACTCAGAAGAATTCTTAAAACAAAATGAATTAGTCAAAAAAGAAGTGGAAAAAGTACAACATAATTTAAAAGTAACTAAACAATCAAAATTCCACCGAGACCTAAATGATTGGGAAAAGGGTGAAATATTTGATCTAACCGTCCGAAGAAATAGATCACGAAGAGGACGACAACTATCCAGAGGGAATAGAACGACACACGACAACCAAGATGAGGGGAATATCACCAAACAGGTGACTTTTTTAGAGAAAGGCAGAATAGAAGGAGAAGATCTAGGGGGGAGACCAAACCCAGCAGAATCGACCAACTACCAACAGAAGAACAGGAACCGACAACAAACAGACAGAGGGAAAAATATGGGCAAAGGCGGTCCCAGTACCAGGAGCCAAAGAAGTCAGCGAGGACACTAAATGACAATGAACAAGCCACTGACATGAAAGTAATCAATCTTTCTAGCTTTCCCCTAGAGTCAAAACATACTAGTCTTCTACAAAAGGATATGTCTTTCTCCCCCATGAACACAATGGACGAATTCACCGTCTATAAAGATGTAGTACTATTTCTCCGCAAAGTATTCTTCCGATTGATTCATACATACCGCAGTGATCATAACGATGCTGCGCAAGACGTCATAAGCAATGATGAAGAAACAATACAAATTTTAACCTCCCTATTGGATGAAAACTATAACTCTGAAGACGATGAACCTACAATATCATCTAAAAGACCGGCCAACTTGAAAATTAGATCAAATAAAATGCTCCCTATACACAAAAATAAATGGTTAAGTATTTTCCTGGATTTGATACGCACTGACCTAAGAAAAGTAGATTGGACTCAAAAGGACATTGACAACCTCAAATCCAATGAAAGATGTGCAATACGTGAACTAGCTACTGCAAAGAAATAATCATAAAACAAAGTGATAAGGGTGGTAATGTAGTCCTCCTAGATGAAGACAAATATGTAAAGGAGGTAAATCGGCTACTAAATGATGAAGAGACATATCTCAGACTAACCACAAATCCTTTCCCTGAACTCGTCATAACCCTTAACCGAAAACTAAATTTTGCAAAAGAGGAGGGACTCCTAAGTAATCGAGAATTAGAACACCTCAAGGTAAACGACTATAACACACCGACGTTCTACATAATCCCAAAAGTACACAAATCAATCCAGGAACCCCCAGGAAGACCGATAGTTTCTGCTATAAGAGGACCCTTGGAACGAATGGGAAAATACCTTGATGAAATGCTGAAGAGCATGGTGATTGATCTTAAATCATATGTTCAGGACACACGTGATGTACTTGCTTTGACCAGCCAAATTGAACTGGAAGAGGATGTCCTACTAGTAGGCATAGATGTGGAGTCCCTCTATACTTCGATTCCACATGATTGGGGAATCAAAGCTGTGGAATACTTCCTGGAAAAACACCACCCAGAATGTGGGGGGCAAAATGAATTTATAGTAGAATTACTACTATTTGCCCTAAATAACAACTTTTTTCAGTTTGATAATAAATATCAACAGATTAGAGGAACGTCAATGGGAGCACCCTGGGCACCGGCATATGCATGCCTCCACCTAGGGTTATGGGAGGAAGAGATTGTTTTTGCACTTCCGCTGTACCTGGGCCAGGTACATACCTGGCTCAGGTACATCGATGATGGTATGGAGAGGCGACCCTACATCGTTGGAGACTTTCATGTTAGCACTAAATTGCAACAACCGCAATATCAAGTTAACCTATATCTATGATAAAAAATTCATCTCTTTTTTAGACTTGAAAATAAACATTGAAGAGCGAACTTTGACCACTCAAACCTTCAGGAAAGACACTGCGGCAAACACACTGCTGAGAGCAGAGAGCTACCATCCAAAAAGCCTAAAAAATGGAATACCAGTGGGACAATTCCTACGGATCAAACGCAATTGCTCTAACCCAAAGGACTATCGAGCTGAAAGTAATGCCCTATACCAGAGGTTCAGAGAAAGGGGCTACTCACATAGTCAGTTGAGAAAAGCAAAGAGCATAGCGGGAAAACGTGACCGTAGAGATCTCCTATCCAAACCCAAATTGAAAGGAAAAAACGATCTATCTGGACCAGTACGTGTAATCACACAATTTGGGGCGCAATGGGAAACAGTCAGAAAGATCCTCCAAAAACATTGGCCCATCCTGACGAACACCCCCGGACTAGCCAACATCACCAATGATGACCGCCAAGAGAGCAAAAAACCTAGGAGACATACTAATCCACTCAGAATTTACAAAAACCTTAGATGGGACTTGGCTGTCTGAATACCCGAGAAGCAAAGGAATGTTTCCGTGTGGACACTGCCAACTGTGTCCCTTTGTAGACAGATCTGACACTTTCTGTGACACCAGAAAAAAACATGACTACAAGATTAAGGACTTAGTGAACTGTGCCTCCTCCAAAGTAATCTACATGTTGAATATGCCCGTGTGACAAAATGTACATTGGCAAAACAAAACGTCAACTACTGTACGTGTAAGGCTAGGAGAACATATGAGGGAAATAAGAGAGAAAGACCCTGAAAAACCTCTGTCCAAACACTTTGCCCTAGTCCACAATGGAGACCTGAAAGGTACAAAGGTAAAAGTCATCTACTCCCTCAATCTCCCCCAAAGACGTGGGGACTTTGATCAAATCCTCCTTCAAAAAGAAAAATGTGGATCTTTCGTTTAAATTCCCTTACTCCGCAGGGGTTAAACACTGAATTAAACTTTCAATCGTTTCTACCCAGATGAAATATAATGATATCTCTTCTCCTCATAAATGTATAGCAAACTATTCCCTAATTGACGTTTAGTCACCGCCAATATTTACAGTAGTACACCTATGTAACCTATATATTAGGACAATGATGTATGCACTTCTTTACACTTCATATTTTATATTGTTTACCTGTTAAATATGAAAATATCCATACGTAGAAGATGCGGTAACGTGCGGTAAACCATCTCGCATACGAAGTCCAACTATCACTAATGGGTACCTTAATGTACTATTGCAAGATATTCACTAGAATAGTGATGCAAGCACTCTCCTATCTGTCACTATGATAGGATGTTGTAGAATAGCAGACTAAATATAACACTGGTAATCTAATGTGTATCTCTACGTATGCCCCTATTTCATATCAGTTTCCACATAAAATTCAGCTACTACTCACGGATATAACATGACATCACTGTAATCTATTTACTAGGAAAGTGATGTAGGCATCTTTTTTGCCAACATGCTGGTATAAAAATATCCATATGTGTAAATGGCTGTAACGTGTGGTAAACTGCTTTACATATGAAATTCAATTACTGCCAACGGATACCGCAGTATATATTTTTGCAATCCATCTACAAAGACAACGATGCAAGTATTCCTTTATCTGCCACTATGAAAAGATGTTGTAGACTTTGTAGATGAGTAGTTTAAACACAGCATAGGAATTTCATATACCTGTGTATGTATAACTCCTTCTCTATTAGTCCTGTATTCATCTCATCTTATCTTATCTCTCACTTTCTATCTTTTATCGCTCTGTCTCTTTGTTCCACTCCCGCTACTATTATTGCCTTAATATATACTTTAATGTAAGGAAAGGCATTAGAAGATGATACTAGTGACTAACAACTGATCGGTACTGCCTGAATGAACATTTTGTATACTGGGGACAAATAATCGCTACAACTACTGACACTCCAAACAAGCATACGACTTTTTCTTTTTTCTTTTTAATTCCTCTTCTTCTAATAACTAAACAATGATGGGTTAATAGGGAGTGACACTATAAAGAGGGAACTCCTGCCCATCATTACCACGCCCAGATGAAGCTACGCCCAAAACAGCGAAACTAGTCGGCGTTTCCACCTGACTGTCCAATGTGTCCAATAGACCTCTTTTCCCGGTCTATATGATTCCACCATAACGGTGCCTCGAGGAGATTTGAAAAACTTAGAAGAAGGGTAGAACTTGAACGATATTTCTCAGTGAATCACAGATGAACATAGATCCTGAGCACTAGTGCTTCTTATACATGTGAAACTCTACAAGTGAGTAGTGGTATCGATGACCGCAAAGTGATCACACTCCAGCAAACCGCTTTATCTGCTCAATAAGAAGCATGATGCACAAATGAATCAGTATACCAACAGCCCCTGAAGACACTAAAGCTCTTCACAGGATATGCTTTAAACTGACTCAAACTACATGCCTACTTGCTGGGTGCTTGGTGTGCTTCTGTACCTTTAAGGAGGGGTGGCTCCCCTTCAGTCCACCTGCCCCTATCTATCCATTAAAATGCATGTGCCTCCATTGTGAGGACACTCACTGTTAGTGTTAGGACCACAGAATTATGGGGTGCCTTGGCGCGGCTCTGTGGCTCATGCATGCATTTGCAAATGCGTGCGGACAAAACCCCTGTTTTTAACGCACATTGTTAGACAGGTTAATTGGTTGTTCTGCTAGCTGGTCGGTAAGTAGGCTTGGTTATTCCCTGGGCATTCCCCAGGTTCTTGTTGTTATCTGCTTTAGCCTTCCATTGCTACTTACTGTGATTGCCAGCCATAGATGGGGGCGGTGGATACGTTTTGTTTCACCTGTGGTGTTTATTTTGGTCCAGCAGTGCACCAACACCTTTGCAGCCATTGTGCTATATGCTGGGTGCTTGGTGTGCTTCTGTACCTTTAAGGAGGGGTGGCTCCCCTTCAGTCCACCTGCCCCTATCTATCCATTAAAATGCATGTCCCTCTATTGTGAGGACACTCACTGTTAGTGTTAGGACCACAGAATTATGGGGTGCCTTGGCGCGGCTCTGTGGCTCACGCATGCGTTTGCAAATGCGTGCGGACAAAACCCCTGTTTTTAACGCACATTGTTAGACAGGTTAATTGGTTGTTCTGCTAGCTGGTCGGTAAGTAGGCTTGGTTATTCCCTGGGCATTCCCCAGGTTCTTGTTGTTATCTGCTTTAGCCTTCCATTGCTACTTACTGTGATTGCCAGCCATAGATGGGGGCGGTGGATATGTTTTGTTTCGCCTGTGGTGTTTATTTTGGTCCAGCAGTGCACCAACACCTTTGCAGCCATTGTGCTATATGCTGGGTGCTTGGTGTGCTTCTGTACCTTTAAGGAGGGGTGGCTCCCCTTCAGTCCACCTGCCCCTATCTATCCATTAAAATGCATGTGCCTCCATTGTGAGGACACTCACTGTTAGTGTTAGGACCACAGAATTATGGGGTGCCTTGGCGCGGCTCTGTGGCTCACGCATGCGTTTGCAAATGCGTGCGGACAAAACCCCTGTTTTTAACGCACATTGTTAGACAGGTTAATTGGTTGTTCTGCTAGCTGGTCGGTAAGTAGGCTTGGTTATTCCCTGGGCATTCCCCAGGTTCTTGTTGTTATCTGCTTTAGCCTTCCATTGCTACTTACTGTGATTGCCAGCCATAGATGGGGGCGGTGGATATGTTTTGTTTCACCTGTGGTGTTTATTTTGGTCCAGCAGTGCACCAACACCTTTGCAGCCATTGTGCTATATGCTGGGTGCTTGGTGTGCTTCTGTACCTTTAAGGAGGGGTGGCTCCCCTTCAGTCCACCTGCCCCTATCTATCCATTAAAATGCATGTGCCTCCATTGTGAGGACACTCACTGTTAGTGTTAGGACCACAGAATTATGGGGTGCCTTGGCGCGGCTCTGTGGCTCACGCATGCGTTTGCAAATGCGTGCGGACAAAACCCCTGTTTTTAACGCACATTGTTAGACAGGTTAATTGGTTGTTCTGCTAGCTGGTCGGTAAGTAGGCTTGGTTATTCCCTGGGCATTCCCCAGGTTCTTGTTGTTATCTGCTTTAGCCTTCCATTGCTACTTACTGTGATTGCCAGCCATAGATGGGGGCGGTGGATATGTTTTGTTTCACCTGTGGTGTTTATTTTGGTCCAGCAGTGCACCAACACCTTTGCAGCCATTGTGCTATATGCTGGGTGCTTGGTGTGCTTCTGTACCTTTAAGGAGGGGTGGCTCCCCTTCAGTCCACCTGCCCCTATCTATCCATTAAAATGCATGTGCCTCCATTGTGAGGACACTCACTGTTAGTGTTAGGACCACAGAATTATGGGGTGCCTTGGCGCGGCTCTGTGGCTCACGCATGTGTTTGCAAATGCGTGCGGACAAAACCCCTGTTTTTAACGCACATTGTTAGACAGGTTAATTGGTTGTTCTGCTAGCTGGTCGGTAAGTAGGCTTGGTTATTCCCTGGGCATTCCCCAGGTTCTTGTTGTTATCTACTTGCAATTGAACAGGACTCTCCAATCAAGATCTGGTAATGTACCGTACCTTAATTCCAGCTTCCCCATTGAAGTATACACTGCCACTTTTTGAAGACTAGGGGCCAGATTCATGAAAGGTTACGCTGGCGGATCGAGTGATCCGCCAGCGTAACAGTGGCTTTGAGCCGGCGTTTCTGTTTTCTGTAACCAGAAAACAAGAAACGCCGGGTTGAAGTTCCGATGCGAGCAGCGTAACTGAGTTTCGCCATCGCATCGTTACTTCAACTTAAAAATGGCGCCGGGGGCGTTCCCGCCGATTTACGCTCAAAAAATATGTTAATGAGCGGAAATCGGCAATTCACGATCGAAATCCGGCGCGACGCAGTGACGTTACGACGTTTCCGGACGGGATACGCGGCGCATAGATATACCTACATGGGGCTGGAGTATCCTATGTTAGGTATAGGCGTCGTCATCGCGTCGGGAAAAAAAAAAAAAACGTCGCTTGCGTAAAACGGTCATGAATGGGAATGTGACGTCATTGACGTTCATTCACAGATTTTGGAGCATGCGCACGGGGATGTTTTGACACTCGACGCATGCGCAGTACGTCGGCGGCGGGATCGCGCGTAGTTAGCATACTACACGCCCCGTACCCGCGACATTTGAATTCCGCCGGCTCATTTGCGATGCGCTGCCGCAACTTTAGGAGCAAGTGCTTCGTGAATGACAGCACTTGCTCCTAAAAATTCGGCAGCGCAACGCAAATCAGAAGCGTTACTCCAGAGCAAAGATGCTCTGGAATACGTGAATCTGGCCCTAGATGTGAATTATTTCAAAACAGCACTTGAAGTGCAAAGGATTAAATGACAGATGACAGATGGCAAAATATATTGATATGATAGAGTAACAGATAATTGCGGCTGCAGCCTTTCATATCTCCATCTCTCACATCTTTTTCTATCTCTCTCTCTATCCATTTTCAAACCTTCCTTGCATATATATATTTTGCTCGAGCACCTTGGTGGCAAGGAGGAATATTCTATCTCCAATTACTTTTACACTTATTTTATAGTTGTTCAGCAAGGGATATTATTTTTCCTGAGTGAGATAGATATACCTCCTTCTCCTACCTATAGACGTCCGGACAGTCTTTTAACTCTATCTTTTTAGTCTTGAAACACGTATGTACATGCTAGAATCAAATTTACCTTTTTTTTTTTTATTGCATTATATTGATACCTTAGCCTCCCCTGTAAATATTCCTCATACCTATGTTATTATATAATCATTAAAAGTTTTATACTATATACTTTGGATTTACCAATGAGCCAGTGTGTTCACCTTAGTCTCTCTAGTTTTCAGTTCTTTATGTCTGAAATATCTTTTCTCTTGAAATTACACTGCACCTGGAAAGCATGTGATTTGCATAGGAATGCATAGTGCATTCCTGAGTGAGTGAGTAACTTGTATAGCGCAAAAAATGCGAACTTAATCGCCTCAAGGTGCTTTGCGTCCAGTGTTGTCCTGATCCTTAGAAGAGGTGTGTCTTCAGTTTTTTCCTATGTGAATTATGGTGTGAATGTGTGAGTATGGATGAGCTTCGCGTTCGACTCGAACCCATGTTCGAATCGAACATTGCCAGTTCGATTGTTCATCGAAATTCGTACAAAACGGGTCGTTCGTGCCAAATTCGAGTGACGCGTCACGGCCCATAATTCACTGCGGCATTGTGCGCTGATGATTGGCCAAGCATGCACTATGACCCGCATGCTTGGCCAATCACACCACGCAAAAAACGAATGAGCAATAATTGGCCAAAGCCAGGGTGGCTTTGGTCAATTATGGCTCAAGGCTTTAGCACACGCCCCACACTATAAAAGGCCACCTGCTGGGCGGCCTTGTGTAGTGTGTTGTGGCGGTGTTAACGAAAAGATCTAGAGAGAGAGAGAGAGTTTCTTTTTTACTAGATAGATAGATAGATAGAGCAGGCAGGCTAATCAGTTTAGTTAAATTTACAGTGTGCAGAGGATATATATACATCCCAGGAGTTGTGCATATATTTATACACTATATAGTTTAGCTAGATCAGCTATTCCTATTTGTCAGGCAGTTGATTGTGCTAGCTGAAGTCTTCTAACGTGTTGTATTACCCGTGTGCTGTATAGTTTGCACTTAAACCTACTTGTAGTTGACTGCACTTGTGCTGTATAGTTTGCACCTAAACGTACTTGGTGTTTACTGCACTTGTGCTGTATAGTTTGCACCTAAACATACCAGGTGTTTACTGCACTTGTGCTGTATAGTTTGCACCTAAACCTACTTGGTGTTTACTGCACTTGTGCTGTATAGTTTGCACCTAAACCTATTTGGTGTATACTGCAAGTGTGCTCATTAGTTTGCACATAAAGCTACTTGGTGTGTACTCCACGTGTCCTCTGTAGTTTTCACCTAAAGCTACGAGGTGTGTGTACTGATTTTGTCCTCTGCAGGCCATTATAATGTCTGGAAGGACAATAAAGAGAGGCAAAGAGTCACAAGGGCAAGCAGGCAATCTATCTAGAGGCAACAGTGCTGGTGGTGGACACGGTGCATCTTCTTCAGCACGTGGCCGTTGCACATGCACGTCCTTTTCGCGAGCTGGCCTTGTTGAGCCTTAACATGCAGACAAATTGGTAGAGTGGATGACCAAGCCATCCTCATCCTCCTCATCCTCTCTCACCCAGGCTCATGGTACTTTGTCTGGCAAATTAGCTGCCAAGGCGTCCACTTCCCTTTGCTCAATGGCATTACTTACTCCTTCCCTAGTCCCACCATGTCCTCCTGAGGAGTCCACCGAACTGTTTCAACACAGTGTTGGGTACATCCTGCCTGAAGATGCGCAGCATTTTGAAGGCTCCGATGATGGAACACAGATAGAGGAAGGCAGTAATTTGAGCCCAGAGAGAGGGAGTGCCCGAGAGGGACAACAATCTGGCAGTCATGTTCCCCCAGCTGCAGCATACTGCCAGTTTTTCGACAGTGATGAAGAGGGAGGGGATGATAAGGTCACTGACTCTACGTGGGTGCCTGATAGGAGAGAGGAGGAAGAGGAGGAGCAGGAGGCACATCTCCAAAGAGGCAGGATGCCCTCCAGGGCACAGCTTAAGGGCAGCACACCAACTGCATTACATTGCAGAGCTACGCCTGTGCAGGGCGCTGCTGTGTCTCAGCGTTACTGCAAACGTTTTTTGGTGTGGGCCTTTTTTGAGACATGTGCATCAGATCGCACCATTACTATTTGCAACATATGTCTCAAGCGTATCTCACGTGGCCAAAACATCACCCGCTTGGGCACCACATGCTTGACCAGACATATGTCGACCTGCTATGCAGTTCGTTGGCAAGCATACCTGAAAGACCCACACCAAAGAACAAAGTGGACCTCACCTTGCCCCTCATCAGCTGGGATCTCCAACCCCACTAGCCCCTTAGTCCTCTCTGAAGCCTGCACTGATAGGACTGAAGGTGTAGAATTAGGTGGGTCACAACCTAGTAGTACATGCAGGCAATTTACTATCGGTACACCAATGTCAGATTGTACCAGCCAAATTTCCCTGCCCCAGCTGCTGAAGCGCCAAAAGAAGTACTCTCCCAGCCATCCACATGGCAGCGGTTAAATGCTATCTTAGCGAAATTGCTAGCACTTCAACTGCTGCCTATTCAGTTGGTAGATTCTGCCCCCTTCCGTGAGTTTGTGGAATGTGCGGTACCTCAGTGGCAAGTTCCCAAACGCCACTTTTTTCACGGAAGGCGATTCCGGCTCTCTACCGCCATGTGGAAGGCAATGTCCATGCCTCGCTGGACAGGGCGGTCAGTGGTAAGGTGCATATTACCGCTGACTCATGGTCCAGCAGACATGGACAGGGACGTTACCTCTCTTTCACGGCGCATTGGGTGACTCTGCTGGCAGCTGGGAAGGACGCAGGACAAGGTACAGTAGTTTTGGAGGTTGTTCCGCCACCATGCCTCCAAAAGAGGACTACTGGTTGTGACACACCTCTCTCCTCCACCCCCTCCTCTTCTTCCTCTGTGGCCTCTTCCTGTGCTGATGTGTTCTCGGAACCAGCCGTGCTCCGTAGGCGTACGAGGGGCTACGCAGGAATGCAGACAAAGAGATGCCATGCGGTGATAGAGCTGGTGTGCTTGGGAGACAGGAGCCACACTGAAGCCGAGGTTCTGTCAGTTCTGCAGGGGCAGGCTCAGAGGTGGTTGACGCCACGCCAGCTTAAGCCTGAAATGGTGGTTAGCGACAATGGCACCAGTCTCATCTCTGCCCTGCGACAGGGAAAACTGACCCATGTGCCCTGTTTTGCTCATGTCCTGAATTTGGTGGTGCAGCGGTTCTTGGGCAGGTACCCGGGCTAACAGAATGTCCTGAAGCAGGCCAGGAAAGTCTGTGTGCATTTATGAAGGTCATATAATGCCAGTGCTCGGCTGACAGACCTCCAAAGGGAATACAACCTGTGACATGCCCACCAGATGGAACTCTACATTGGCCATGTTGCAGCGGCTGCACATGCAGCAGAGGGCCATCAATGAGTACCTGGCCAATATGGCAGCAGAACTGGGTCAGGGGAGCTTGGGTTTTTTCCCCCACGTCAGTGGGCCTTGATCAGGGATGCATGCACTGTCCTGTCACCATTTGAGGAGGCCACGAGGATGGTGAGCAGTGACAGTGTATGCATCAGTGAGACTGTCCCTCTTATTCACATGTTGGAGCACATGATGCGTGGAATAATGGACAGGGCCCTAGAGGCAGAACAGAGGGAGGAAGAGGAGGACTTCCTAACCTCTCAAGGCCCCCTTTATCCAGACAGTGGTCCTGCTTGCCCGCCTAGCACACAGGAAGAGGACGGGGAGGAGGAGGGGGAGTATGATTGTATCATCAGCATGGAGGTGGAGCCTAGCACTCAGCATCAGCACCAGCAGTCTTCAAGGGATCATTTACAGTCCCAAGGATCCCATGGACTTTTACGTGGCTGGGATGAGGTGGCTGCGGATCCCAGAGGACTGTGCCCCGAATGCCTCAGCAAACCTACGCTGCATGGCCTCCCTGATCCTGCAAAGCCTGCGTAAGGATCCTCATATTCGTTGCATCAAGGAGAGGGATCATTACTGGCTGGCAACTCTCCTTGATCCATGTTACAAGGGTAAGGTTGCGGACCTTATATTGCCGTCGCAGAGGGAGCAGAAGATGAAAAATCTTCGGGAGGCCTTGCAGAAAGGTCTGTGCAACACGTTCCCAGAACCTGGGGGATTACCAAATCCTGGCGCTGGACAACGTGTTGCTGAGGCTTTGGTGAGTCAGAGGAAGAGGAGTGGAGAAGGTGGCTGTCTGATCGATGCGTTCAGACAATGTTTTAGTCCGCAACCCCAAGGTATGACCAGTTCCAGCAACCATCGCCAGCGTCTGGTTTACATGGCGCGGGAATACCTAGGGGCAAGATCAGACTTGGACACCTTCCCCACCGAAAATCCTGTGGCTTACTGGGTCTTGAGGATGGATCACTGGCCAGAGTTTGCACAGTACGCAATTGAGCTACTTTCAGAACGCGTTTTTCAGTGCTGCTGGAGGCTTTGTGACCGATCACAGGGTGCGCCTCTCCACCGACTCCGTCGATCCACTGACCTCCATAAAAATGAATCAGGCTTGGATCAACACCAGCTACCAAGCACCTGATGCTAATGTAACTGAATAATTTTTTGGAAGTGTCAGATCCTTTGGAGACTGCTTATGCTTAATGCCAAGTGACTATCCTGTTATGCTGACTGAATATCCTTATCCTCCTCAATGATTTTGCTGATTGCTAGTATGAACATTGTTGGTTCTGGGCATCGCCACCAGTGCCTAAGTCCCAATTTTTCTGCTCCTGTTTAACAGGGGCATGTAATAACAATTTTTAATGCAATACTTTGCATGTGGCTCTTTGCTGCACTCCAATTACAGTATCTGTGAGGGGTTGCAGTTGTGGCACCAGCACCAGTGGCTTAGGCCCAATTTTTCTGCCCCTGTTCAACAGGGGCATGTAATTACAATTCTTGATCTAATATTTCACAGCAGGGCGTTCCAGCGCCCACCAAGACCAACTGTGAGGGCTTACAGTGTTGTGGCAACACCAACACCTAGGGCCCAAATTTCTGCAGAGTATATACAACAGGCCCCTACTTTCAAACATCCAACTTACAAACGACTCCTACTTGCAAACGGAAGGAGACAACAGGAAGTGAGAGGAAATCTACCCCTAGGAAGGAAAATTCTCTTCTGTAAGGCCGCGTACACACGAGGAGACATGTCCGATGAAAGCGGTGCGACATGTCTCCTGGGATATTTTGGTCTGATGTGTGTACACACGATCAGACCAAAATCCCCGCGGACAGAGAACGCGGTGACGTGGCGGTGACGTTGTCGCCGCGACGTGCGAAAACAAGGAAGTAAAATGCTTCCACGCATGCATCGAATCCATTCGACGCATGCGAGGGATTTCGGTCCGCTGGTTAGGCGTACTAACCAGCGGACATGTCCGACGGACAGTTTTCCAGCAGATAAGTTTTAAAGCATGTTTTAAAACTTTTGTCTGCTGGAAACCTGTCTGCTAGGCCGTACACACGATCGGATACAGTGCAGAAAATAAGTATTTGAACACCCTGCTATTTTGCAAGTTCTCCCACTTGGAAATCATGGAGGGGTCTGAAATTGTTATCGTAGGTGCATGTCCACTGTGAGAGACATAATCAAAAAAAAAAATCCAGAAATCACAATGTATGATTTTTTTAACTATTTATTTGTATGATACAGCTGCAAATAAGTATTTGAACACCTGAGAAAATCAATGTTAATATTTGGTACAGTCGCCTTTGTTTGCAATTACAGAGGTCAAACGTTTCTTGTAGTTTTTCACCAGGTTTGCACACACTGGAGGAGGGATTTTGGCCCACTCCTCCACACAGATCTTCTCTAGATCAGTCAGGTTTCTGGGCTGTCGCTGAGAAACAGAGTTTGAGCTCCCTCCAAAGATTCTCTATTGGGTTTAGGTCTGGAGACTGGCTAGGCCACGCCAGAACCTTGATATGCTTCTTACAGAGCCACTCCTTGGTTATCCTGGCTGTGTGCTTCGGGTCATTGTCATGTTGGAAGACCCAGCCTCGACCCATCTTCAAAGCTCTAACTGAGGGAAGGAGGTTGTTGCCCAAAATCTCGCAATACATGGCACCGGTCATCCTCTCCTTAATACAGTGCAGTCGCCCTGTCCCATGTGCAGAAAAACACCCCCAAAGCATGATGCTACCACCCCCATGCTTCACAGTAGGGATGGTGTTCTTGGGATGGTACTCATCATTCTTCTTCCTCCAAACACGGTTAGTGGAATTATGACCAAAAAGTTCTATTTTGGTCACATCTGACCACATTAATTTCTCCCATGACTCCTCTGGATCATCCAAATGGTCATTGGCAAACTTAAGACGGGCCTTGACATGTGCTGGTTTAAGCAGGGGAACCTTCCGTGCCATGCATGATTTCAAACCATGACGTCTTAGTGTATTACCAACAGTAACCTTGGAAACGGTGGTCCCAGCTCTTTTCAGGTCATTGACCAGCTCCTCCCGTGTAGTCCTGGGCTGATTCCTCACCTTTCTTAGGATCATTGAGACCCCACGAGGTGAGATTTTGCATGGAGCCCCAGTCCGAGGGAGATTGACAGTCATGTTTAGCTTCTTCCATTTTCTAATGATTGCTCCAACAGTGGACCTTTTTTCACCAAGCTGCTTGGCAATTTCCCCGTAGCCCTTTCCAGCCTTGTGGAGGTGTACAATTTTGTCTCTAGTTGTCATTGGACAGCTCTTTGGTCTTGGCCATGTTAGTAGTTGGATTCTTACTGATTGTATGGGGTGGACAGGTGTCTTTATGCAGCTAATGACCTCAAACAGGTGCATCTAATTTAGGATAATAAATGGAGTGGAGGTGGACATTTTAAAGGCAGACTAACAGGTCTTTGAGGGTCAGAATTCTAGCTGATAGACAGGTGTTCAAATACTTCTTTGCAGCTGTATCATACAAATAAATAGTTAAAAAAATCATACATTGTGATTTCTGGATTTTTTTTTTTGATTATGTCTCTCACAGTGGACATGCACCTACAATGACAATTTCAGACCCCTCCATGATTTCCAAGTGGGAGAACTTGCAAAATAGCAGGGTGTTCAAATACTTATTTTCTGCACTGTATGTCCGCTGAAACTGGTCTGCGGACCAGTTTCAGCAGATATGTTCGATCGTGTGTACGCGGCCACAAAGGTGTCTCTTGTCCACTGATGCTTTATCACCAATCCTTGTTTCACCAAAAAAATATAAAAAAAATCAAAAAATCATTTGTCAATTGGGATAGAAAGTGAGGTGCAATCTTCTGAACAGATGCACACAGACAGCAAAACAAATGTTACAGGGGTGATAATTACCCTTCTCTATGTTTTCAGAAAAGCTTAAAAAAAGATTTTATGGCTGAAGCTACACTCTAAAGTAGTACCACTTGAAAATTACAAACAGATTCTACTTAACAACAAACCTACAGTCCCTGTCTTGTTTGCACCACCTGTATACTGCTGTGCAAAGTATATACGGCCAAAGGGGCTTGTAATGACCTGGTGGGAGTGGTGGCGGGGCAACCTGTGCTATTTTTTTCAGTGATTTTTATCCATATTGCAGGGTCCAAACATTACATTAAAGTCGCAAGCAGTCTTAAATTACTTTTTTCTTATAGTAGTCTCATTTTATGCAGGGACAGTTCTAAACACATGCCACTACTATAGACACCCAGCAGGTACGATATTTAAAGGAATTTTTCATATTGTTTTTTCACTTTAAGCATCATTAAAATCGCTGCTCCAGAAAAAACGCTAGTTTTTAAAACTTTTTTTTCCATTGATACATGCTCCCTGGGGCAAGACCCAGGTCCCCAAACCTGTTTTCTGACAATAACTTGTATATTAGGCTTTAAAATGATGATTTTTGATTTCCAGCGTTAGAGTCCCATTGACGTCAATGGGGTTCGATACGTTCGCGCGACCGTAAGGTCTGTTCGAAGGTTCTGGTGCTAACCGAACACGGGGTGTTCGGCTCATTCCTATTGCTGACCTATTTTCTGAAAATGCTGGTTGTAGTTGTTTTACAGATCTAGTAAGGTCTGTGTTTATTGATGGGCTCCATTCACACAAGCAGACCGCATGCTGAATTTAGATGTTTTCCCAAATACCAAATGCGATCCTGAAAATGTAAATTTTACTTTTGCTTTATGTGGTCCAGGTTTCTGAAAACCCAGGCTCAGTGTTAGCATAAACTGGGCTCTAATTTACCACTGGAGCTGCAATAATGGAATTGTGAGGTATCCTTGGCTTCTCTGCCACCCTGGGAAAAATGTATATATCACAGGGATAATTTTTTAAACCACAAATAGATTATGGGAATGGATAGGGTGACATTTTCGCTTTAAGAAGTTCACTCATATTGAATAAGTACATACCGGATATACAGCTGGTTCTTTAACGGCTTGTCCAGAAACTAGCTAAAAATAAACCAAAAAAAGGTATTGATATTCACAACAACAATTTGAACACATTTTACATCATTTAGCACCCATTCACACCAGTCTAATTTGTCATGCAATCTGCCAGTTCTGGATTGCATGACAAGTTGCACCCTATTGTTGGCTATGGAACCATTCAAATTGCAGTGACTTTGAAAAAGGTTCCTGCGCTACTGTTTGCCGATTTCATTATGACTTGCAAAGACTTCTATTGTATGAAGTCGCAAGCTGCAATGAAATCAGAATTTCTAATCGCACTGATGAGCATCTTTGGAAACACGCTAAAGTAGCGTGATTTTAAAGCCACACTGGTATAAACGGGGGGGGGGGGGGGCTTAAGGACAAATCACTAAAAATATATATATGTAGCGGGGGCATGTTTGCTTCTTAAATTCTTAACTAGTGTTAATCCATGATTAATGTTATAAATTGGTATTTGGCACCATCTAGTGACAAAAATGTGAAATGGACTTCATTTATTTTCATTTTTTAAGAACATGGTGAGATATTATGCAAATAACCTACCCATGAATCCTCAGGGCTTAAGTGCATGCTGGGTAGGAGAATCTTGGGTCTCTTCTGGATGTGTGGCCTGCCTACAAGGAGCTGTGAGAAGGTGATCCAGAGAGCAGGGGCCTACAGAACTTTGGGAAGGAACATCCAGCAATCCCGTGTCACATCCCTGAGGTGAAGAGACAGAGGGACGGGATCAAGAAGGATCCAGAGACATCTGCGGGTTCCAGCCATCCTGTGAAGCTAAGCGGCGTGCTTGTGCTGACTGAAAGCAGGATCCAGGGACAGCCGGAGTGAAGGTTTCCAGTTCTTCCAGGCCCAGTGTGGTGAGCAGGGCAGCCACCCACAGTTGCTTGATACACTCTTAGGCCTCGTACACACGATCGGACATATCCGATGAAAACGGTCCGCGGACCATTTCCATCGGATATGTCCGATCGGGAGTTTGATCCGATGGCGTGTACACACCATCGGATCAAATTCCCCGCCGCCGGACGGCGCGGTGACGCGGCGGTGACGTTGACGCCGCCACGTCACCGCCACGTCACCGCACCAGGAAGTTAAACACTTCCGCGCATGCGCCGAATCCATTCGGCGGCGGCGGTGGGGGACGACATGTCTGCTGGTAAGTGTACTAACCAGCAGACATGTCGGGCGGACAGATTCCACCGGATGGATTTCAAAGCATGCTTTGAAATCTGTCGGGTGGAGAAATCTGTCCGCTAGCCCATACACACGAGCGGAGATGTCTGCTGAAATGGTCCATCGGACCGTTTTCAGCGGACATATCCCCTCGTGTGTACGAGGCCTTACACTTAGACCTACTACCACAGTGTTGTTGGAACTTGTAGTTCCTCTGAGAAAACTTCATTAAGCTGAACTGAGTTACAAATAGGCCTAAGTTCCACACTGCTTTGGAGACTGATAGTGTGAGATTAATAGACAATTATACTGGGAGAAATAATAAGTGTGTCACAGCACTAGTTCAGTTCAATACAGTCACGTGTGTATAGGCCTCAAGCCTAATTTAATTATCTGTACAATAATTTTTATTGAGAGAAAGTAAAGTTTGCAAACAAACAGGCATGAATACATAAATTGCAAAGATTCACATTCCGTACATATGAGTACATAGTATAAACAAGAACATGCCTGCATGCAAATCTATAGCTTATACCTTAATAATTAAAGTTCAATTTAAACAAGTATCAGATAGTACCAACTAGGGATGAGCTTCGCGTTCGAAACAAACGTATGTTCGACTCGAACATCGTCTGTTCGATCGTTCGTCGAATTCCGAACAAAAACGATCGTTCGCGGCAAATTCGAGTGAAACGAAACGACCGTTTTTAAAACTTTTTTTCCAATGATACTACTATCAATGGATTTAAAAAAAAAAAAAAGTCCTGCTCCTGAAAAAAACGACCGTTTTTAAGACTTTTTTCCATTGATACATGTTCCCTGGGGCAAGACCCGGGTTCTGAAAATTTCTCTTTAAAATTATCGTTTTTGAATTCGAACGTTCGAGTCCCATAGACTTCAATGGGGTTCTAAAGGTTCGTGCGAACGATCGGAGTGTTCGACGGTTCTGGTGCGAACCGAACGCGGGGGTGTTCGGCTCATCCCTAGTACCAACAAAAGATTGAGGTCAGAAGACATGTACAAGAAGTTATTCCAATATTACTAATCGGCACAGAATCCCTGTTAGTCGCACATAAGAGGCTACAGGGGCCACAGGAACAGGGATCCAGACCCTGAGAGCCCCCACGGGGAACAAGCTGCTCCCAAGGTCCAGCCCCCCGCTCCCCATGACCCGCTACAGCCCCTGCAAGCCGTCTTCAAGATAAGTAGATTGAATACATGTCATTCGAACTCTAGAAACTAACATGCAGTAACTGGGCGACAGTTAGGAAAGGGAAAGGAAGAAAGGAACAAGAAGTAAGTAAAGAGAGATAGACAAGGAGAAGAAAAGGAAAATATATTGGGATGTGACATGCTGAGAAACAAGTTCACCATCACTATCAAGGACTATCAGCATTGCGCTTGTACCACTCAACCCAGGGTCTCCAGACCTGCCAATTAACACCAAAATTATTTTGGGAGGTCATAAACATGGATTCATATGTGATATGCAGATTAGTGGTTCTAATTACCTCTTTAAGGGTAGGCAGTCCCTCACACCTCCATCTCCTCATTATTTCCAACCTCGCACTCAACAATATATGCAAAGCTATACACCTATGAGAGTAAGGTGCTACATCAATGCCTAGGGACAAGGCAGCTAGTCCCACATCGAAGTCCATCCGGACTCCCGTCAGTTGCCCCAAGAGGCCAAATACCTCCCTCCAGAAGGGTTCCAACTTAGGGCACCTCCCCAATATGTGTATCAATGATCCCTTAAATCCACACTGTCGCCAGCAAAGTGGAGAGTGTTGCTTGCTAAAGCCAGCCAGCCTCGTGGGAGTTAGGTACCATCCAATGTAATATTTTCTGAGAGAGCTCCCATAGATTAGCACTCCTAGTGGCAGTATAGGTGGATGCAATCGCACTTTTCCACTGAGACAATGAATAAGAGCAATTCAAGTCCAGTTCCCAGGTTCTCATAGAAGGTGTCTTATCCATTACATTTTTATGGCCAAGTAAATTATAAAAAAGAGATATACCTCTAATGGACGTATTGGGATTCGACAGGTGAAGGAACACTCGCCAAGGAATCTCAGTGCATGTCTTGAAAGAAGTATCTAACAAATGTGATATCTGGACGTATGCATAATGATCTCTATTGTCCAATCCATACTCGATCTGAAGGGACCGAAAGGATTTAGGTGTTGGGCCTACTCGTAAATCCTCCACTACTGCTACTCCTTTGGATTCCCATGTACTTATGTTCAGGTTTGGAATGGCTAAATAGAGGCTGGTAATAGGGAGATGGATAGTCTTAGGGTGGGGATCATCCAGGGGTTCGTTCAAAAAAGCCTTCAATACTAGGAGGGATGCTAGGATTGTAGGTGACAAGTCTGGAGGATTATTAGACATAGCGCTGTAAGAAAGTAATAGGTCATATAGAGTATAGTGGAGGCACTGAGATGTCTCCAATTCATGCCACCTAGAGGTGGCGCCTCTGGGAAACCACTGTTTCAATTGGGCCAACATTCAGCTGAATAGTAGTCCTTTAAAGAAACAAGCCCTACTCCTCCAGTCCATCTAGACTTCAACAGTTTGTTCATAGCGCACCTAGCCATTCGGCCTTGCCAGAGATACTTACTAATGTGGGATTGTGCTATACGAAAGAACCTGTCTGGGACTGGAATAGGGAGATTTCTAAACAGGTAGAGCAATTGAGGTAGAATCATCATTTTAAGTGCAGCTAAACACCCTGACCAGGTCGATTCCCTCCAGGAGAGGTCCTGCAACTTGTGGCCCAGGTCCTGGAGGAACGGGGTGTAATTAGCAGTGACCAGGTCTTCTACTCGAGCGGTCAGCGTAATACCCAAATACTTTATTCCTCCGTCACTCCAAGTAAAGGGATATTGGGACTTAAGCACAGAGCATGTAGCAGAATCAATTCCCAGACCCAGGATGAAAGATTTACCTTCATTGACCTTATAGTACGACACACTATTAAGCAGTTTTAAAGCCTCGGAAGTCACAGCAAGGGAAGGGCCCACCTCGGTCAGAATCAAAATTATGTCATCAGCAAAAAGGCTAATTGAGTGCATTTGACTCCCAACTCTAAATCCCTTAATATCGGAATGTGATCGCACATATATGGCAAAGGGGCCTTATTTCATAATCAAGTGACTGCTGCTGGAAGTATATTCCCAGGAAGGAGTGCACAGATACTTTGCACAATTGAAGTTACTGTTCTATATTGTTCTACATTATTTCATTGATTAGAGAACCCGTTGGATTACAAATAAGTTAAAGTGCAGCAATGTATTTACAATAGTGATGTCCAGTTCATGAACGAATCGTTCTTTTGAATCGGTTCTTTTCAGTGAACTGAGTGAATCGATTCATGTGAGTGAGTGAACCGTCTGTAATGGTTCTCTGTGCACTCAATACAAAGCATAGGAGAGCAGGCTGGTAATATGATCCTAGAGTGAGAGAGCTCGGCCCCTCCCTTCAACCAATCAGCGTGCTCAAGGCACAGAGACACTCAGGAACTGCATACATGAGTCATCATCAGTACACAGTACACCGAGTTAAAAGAATCAAACGAGTTATTGAGTTAAAGAACTGAGTTGAAGAATCGTATGAGCTGTTATAATCCAGTACACTGTAATAACCACGAGTCACCACCAGGAGAACAATACATTAAAATCACAATGATCAGGGAGCAGAAATACACTGTACAGACTGACTGCTTTAAAGACAGAGAGGACAAAAAGAGTCAGAATAAGAAAATATACTCATTCATATTAATTCTTTAACCCTTTAGAATTTAGTTAGCTTATCCTAAAGGAGATATGTATGTCTGTTTTAAAAGCATTTTTTTTATTTTTTTCATTAAACAATAAAGAAACCCCTTTGGGGCAATTTGTAATATACGGTAGATAGTGATAACGGGTAGTACAGGACATTCATTAACCATGAGTTATATTTCTAGAATTATTGCAGTCTCTCTGACGTTTGTGGTGACACCTAACGTGTGAAGCAATCATCGTTTAAGTATACATGCACACCCTACACACGTTTAATCACATGCAGATATCAGGGTCCGTGGGGATAGTTTTAATTTTGTTTATTTTTTCACTTAACAAGCCCCGCCCCCTATGTAATAGTTTTTTTTTTTAAGTGACAGGTTCTCTTTATTGCATCTGGGGTCTGTTATACAATCATATGAGTATAAGATTGTGCTCTGGAACCTGGGTAGCAGGTGTTCTGTCAGATCAAGCATCTATAGGATCAGCCAATATTGCCACTTACAGCGACGCACAAACAGTGGTATAAACGAAAAGCGGGTTTTTGTGCATGTGAACTGCATTCTGATGGGCCAACTTCACAGTTAAAATGGCTAGCCATCAGATTTGTCTGTAGTCTTTACAGTGCATAATGAGGCTCCTTTCATACTTGTGCGACTTGGGACTACAAAGTCGCATGACAAGTGCTACCCCATGATTTCCAACGAGTACCGTCCATATCTATGCGACTTCAAAGTAGTCACTGCATTACTTTGGTTCGATTTTGATGCGACTTGAGGCAGAAACCTCAAGATTACATAGGTATTGCTTCAAGTCGCATCAAAATTGCATCAAAGTCACGGTAAAAATCGTGGAAAAAATTGCACGACTTTCAAGTTGCACAAGTGTGAAAGCAGCCTAAAGATTACATTTTACTACCGTGGGTACTTTGCCCGCCCGCACTAATAAAATCCGATAATTTTTACTGTGCATGCGCTGTGAAGACTACGGAAAAATACAATGGTTAGCAATATTAACTGAAGTTGGCCCATCAGAATTTGATTCACATGCACAAAAATCCACTTTTCATTTAAACAGCTTTTTGTGCATCACCAGCTGGCTAATCTGACAAATTGTGATCTGATACTATAGGATTGTCCTCTGAGCACGGAACCAAATACAAGTGAATGTCCCCAGGACCTGCAAACCTGTGAAGAATCGTTCTATTGCTTCTAATCATTTAAGAAGGTTGAATCAGAGCTTTGATTCACTTGCTTGTCAGTAGACTCAGCAAGTGAACTGAAGAACTGAAGAATCGATTCATTGAATCGGTTCATTTCAGTGAGTGACTCGAAATGAACCGATTCAGTTAAAAGAGTCGAACTTCCCATCACTAATTTACAATAGACTTCACCACTGAGGAACATTCTGGAGTTATCTGGCCAGGCCTAATCAAGATTACCAGCAACTGTACTTAAAGGAATTGCCCACTAGGGGGAGCTCGCGAGCATAGACTATCTATAGTGATGTAAAATAATGTTGTGAACAAATGAGTGAACAAAATAGCAGCGCTAAGTTCAGTGACTGAACAAAAATAAATAAATATACCCCTGTGAAAGAGGCACATGTATCATACATATACTAAAAATATACAGTATATATAAACATATACATAAGGTGAACTGAGTAATTGTGATTAAATGTTCAAAACGTTAATCCATTGGTCAAAAATAAATTGTAACAAGCCAAGTCTAAAGGTGATTTAATTTCAAGTGATTAAACTTTCAGGTGTCAACTTAGTCCTCTTGAACAATCTTCTTTAAAACCTTCCACCACACCATAAGTGCTCAGTGACTCCACACCCTAAGGCGGCGTACACACGATCAGTCCAAACTGATGAAAATGGACTGAAGTCCAGTTTCATTGGTCCAAACCGACCGTGTGTATGGCCCATCAGTCTGTTGTCCTTCAGTCCAAAGTTTTAAAACTTGCCTTAAAATCAGACTGATGGACGCCTGACCATCAGTCCAAACCGATCGTTAGTACGCAAAAGCATCGGTCCAAAAACCGCGCATGCTCAGAATCAAGTCGACGCATGCTTGGAAGCATTGAACTTCATTTTTTTCAGCACGTTGTTGTGTTTTACGTCACCGCGTTCTGACACGATCGGTTTTTGAACTGATGGTGTGTACCCACATCAGACTATCAGCCCATCAGTCTGTGAACCGATGAAAATGAACTTCAGTCCGTTTTCATCAGTCTGGACTGATCGCGTGTACGCGGCCTTAGGACATGCCTCACATTCACATGTTTGGCAATATCGCAGAATCTCCAAAAGCATCAGCACCTCAATGTTATTACACATGTAAAAATAAAAATGGCTCCAATAGTGAAGTATGTTAAAACTTTTTATTTAAAAACAGCACAAGAGGCCTTCACACATTGCACTCACATCTATTAAAACAAACAGAGGCACTTCAACAGTAAACTCAGCAGTGAACTCCAAAACCAGAGACAAATGTGTGGGAAAACCTTGATGTATTATGGTCTTGGTGGACACAATGTTTAACCATAGGTCTCACCCCTTGCTTCGATCGTTCTCTTCTTCACTTCAAAAACACTGCACACTTGATGGTCGGTGGTCCGAACGTAATGAAACGCTGTGTAACCGTTCCTAGACCAGTTTCGTCCCTCAGGACTTCTTCAATGGGATCGGTTTCACAGTCAAATCCCCGCCCCTATATACCCCGTCCGTGCGTTAACCCGGACATGTATCGCAATGCATCTATGCGTGCTCCGCGTTCCCACGACCAAACTGAATGTGTTCATGAACCCGGACGTACAACGTAATGCGTCTATACATACTCCGTGTCCCCACGACCATAAAAAGATCGAAGCAAGGGGTGAGACCTATGGTTAAACATTGTGTTCGCCGAGACCATAATACATCAAGGTTTTCCTGCACATTTGTCTGGTTTTGGAGTTCACTGCTGAGTTTACTGTTGAAGTGCCTCTGTTTGTTTTAATAGATGTGAGTGCAATGTGTGAAGGCCTCTTGTGCTGTTTTTAAATAAATAGGGCCAGATTCAGGTAGTCCAGAGCATCTTTGCTCTGGAGTAACGCTTCTCATTTGCGTTGCGCTGCAGAAATTTTAGGAGCAAGTGCTGTCATTCACGAAGCACTTGCTCCTAAAGTTGCGGCAGCGCATCGCAAATGAGCCGGCGGAATTCAAATTGGGCGGGTACGGGGCGTGTATTATGCTAACTAAGCGCGTTCCCGCCGCCAACGTACTGCGCATGCGTCGAGTGTCAAAACATCCCCGTGCGCATGCTCCAAAATCTGTGAATGAACGTCAATGACGTCACATTCCCATTCATGACCGTTTTACGCTCATTAACATATTTTTTGAGCGTAAATCGGCGGGAACGCCCCCGGCGCCATTTTTAAGTTGAAGTAACGATGCGATGGCGAAACTCAGTTACGCTCATCGCATCGGACCTTCAACCCGGCGTTTCTTGTTTTCTGGTTACAGAAAACAGAAACGCCGGCTCAAAGTCACAGTTAGGCTGGCGGATCACTGGATCCGCCAGCCTAACTGATCGTGAATCTGGCCCTTAGTTTTGATATACTTCACTATTGGAGCCATTTTTATTTTTACATGTGTAATAACATTGAGGTGCTGGAGCACCGGTGGAGCCGTTTGATGCTTTTGGAGATTCTGCGATATTGCCAAACATGTGAATGTGAGGCATGTCCTATTGGTAAGTAGGGATGAGATTCGCGTTCGACTCAAACCCATGTTCGAATCGAACATTGGCTGTTCGACCGTTCGTCAAAAATCGTACAAAACGGGTCGTTCACGCCAAATTCGAATGACATGCAACTGCCAATAATTCACTGCGGCATTGCGCGCTGATGATTGGCCAAGCATGCTGTATGTCCCGCATGCTTGGCCAATCACAGCGCGCAAAAAACGAAGAGCCATAATTAGGCAAAGCCTGGGTGGCTTTGGCCAATTATGGCTCAGGGCTTTAGCACACGCCCCACACTATAAAAGGCCGCCTGCTGGGCGGCCTTGTGTAGTGTGTTGCGGCTTGTTAATGAGAGAAGTCCTATAGAGAGATAGAGAGACAGTGTCCTTTTCTACCAGATAGATAGAGCAGGCAGGCTAGTCAGTTTAGCTTAATTTACAGTGTGTAGAGGATATATAGGCATCCCTAGGATTTGTACATATATTTATACACTGTATAGCTTAGCTAGATCAGCTATTCCTATTTGTCAGGTAGGAGATTGTGCTAGCTGCAGTGTTCTAACGTGTTGTATTGCCTGTGTGCTGTTTAGTTTACACCTAAACTTACTCGGTGTTACTGCACTGTTTATTTGCAACTAAACCCATTTGCTGTTACTGCACGTGTGCTGTTTAATAGCACCTAAACGCAGTTGCTGTAACTGCATGTTTGCTGTTTAATAGCACTTAAACGCAGTTGCTGTTACTGCACTTGTGCTGTATATTTTTCACTTAAACCTACTTGGAGTTTACTGCACTTGTCCTCTCCAGTTTGTACCTAAAGGTACGAGGTGTGTGTACTGATTTTGTCCTGTGCAGGCCATTAAAATGTCTGGAAGGACAACAAAGAGAGGCAGAGAGGCACAAGGGCAAGCAGGCTCTGCATCTAGAGGCAACGCTGGTGGTGGACACGGTGCATCCTCTACAGCCGTGGCCGCTCGTCCTTCTTTTTGGGAGCTGGCCGTGTTGAGCCTCAACATGCAGAGAAATTAGTAGAGTGGATGACCAATCCTTTCTTATCCTCCTCATCCTCTCTCACCCAGGCTGAGCTTAGTTTGTCTGGCAAAGCAGCTGCCAGGACGTCCTCTTCCCTCTGCACAATGGCATCACACAATCCTTCCCTAGTCCCACCATGTCCTCCTGAGGAGTCCCCCGTTTCAACACAGTGTTGGGTACATGCTGCATGAAGATATGCAGCGTTTTGAAGGCTCCGATGATGGAACACAGATAGGGGAAGGTATTGATGTGAGCCCAGAGAGAGGGGGTGCCTGAGAGGGACAGCAATCTGGCATTGATGTTCCCCCAGCTGGAGCATACTGCCAAGTTTGACAGTGATGAGGAGGAAGGGGATGATGAGGTCACTGACTCTACATGGGTGCCTGATAGGAGAGAGGAGGAGGAAGAGGAGGAGGAGGATGAGGCACAGGCACAGCTCCAGAGAGGCAGGATGCCCTCCAGGGGCCAGCTTAGGGGCAGCACACCAACTGCATTACATCGCAGAGCTACGCCTGTGCAGGGCGCTGCTGTGTCTCAACGTTACTGCAAAAGTTCTTTGGTGTGGGCCTTTTTTGAGACATGTGCATCAGATCGCACCATTGCTATTTGCAACATATGTCTCAAGCGTATCTCGCGTGGCCAAAACATCACCCGCTTGGGCACCACATGCTTGACCAGACATATGTCGACCTGCCATGGAGTTCGTTGGCAAGCATACCAGAAAGACCCACACCAAAGAACAAAGCGGACCTCCCCTTGTCCAAATTGGCCCAGTATATATGTGTATGACTGTGTGTCCCTAGCGTGTCAAGATCCTACGGGGTAAAATGACCGCACCAGCCAAGCAGACACTGGCTGGAAAAGCGCCCAGAGGCGATTCAGTTCGCATGCGTAGCGCTATACAAGTCATTCATTCATTCATCAGCTGGGACCTCCAACCCCACTAGACCCTCAGTCCTCTCTGAAGCCTGCACTGATAGGACTGAAGGTGTAGATATAGGTGTGTCACAACCTAGTAGTACATGCGGGCAATCTACTGATAGTACCAGACAAATTTCCCTGCCCCAGCTGCTGCAGCGCCGAAAAGAAGTACTCTCCCAGCCATCCACATGCCCAGCGGTTGAATGCTAGCTTAGCGAAATTGCTAGCACTTCAACTGCTACCTTTTCAGTTGGTGGATTCTGCCCCCTTGCGTGAGTTTGTGGAATGTGCGGTACCTCAGTGGCAAGTTCCCAAACGCCAATTTTTCTCACGGAAGGCGATTCCGGCATGTGGAAGGCAATGTCCATATTTCCGCTCACTGATGGTCCAGTAGGCATGGACAGGGACGTTACCTCTCTTTCACGGCGCATTGGGTGACTTTGCTGCCAGCTGGGACGGACGCAGGGCAAGGTACAGTAGTGTTGGAGGTTGTTCCGTCACCACGCATCCAAAACACTACTAATGGTTGTGACACATCTCTCTCCTCCACCCCCTCCTCTTCTTCTTCCTCTGTGGCCTCTTCCTGTGCTGATGTCTCCTCGGAACCAGCCGCGCTCCATAGGCGTACAAGGGGCTACGCAGGAATGCAGGCCAAGAGATGCCATGCGGTGCTAGAGCTGGTATGCTTGGGAGACAGGAGCCACACTGGGGCCGAGGTTCTGTCAGCTCTGCAGGGACAGGCTCGGAGGTGGTTGACCCCAATGCAGCTTAAGCCTGGAATGGTGGTTAGCGACAATGGCACCAACCTCCTCTCTGCCCTGCGACAGGGAAAACTGACCCATGTGCCCTGTTTTGCGCATGTCCTGAATTTGGTGGTGCAGCGGTTCTTGGGCAGGCACCCGGGCTTACAGGATGTCCTGAAGCAGGCCAGGAAAATCTGTGTGCATTTCCGGAGGTCATATAATGCCACTGCTCGGCTGACAGACCTCCAAAGGGAATACAACCTGCCCAAGAACCGCCTGATCTGTGACATGCCCACCAGATGGAATTCTACATTGGCCATGCTGCAGCGGCTGCACACGCAGCAGAGGGCCATCAATGAGTACCTGTGCCAATATGGCAGCAGAATTGGTCCGGGGGAGCTTGTTTTTTTTCCCCCACGCCAGTGGGCATTGATCAGGGATGCATGCACTGTCCTGTCACCATTTGAGGAGGCCACGAGGATGGTGAGCAGTGACAGTGTATGCATCAGTGAGACTGTCCCTCTTATTCACATGTTGGAGCACACGCTACGTGGAATAATGGGCAGGGCCCTTGAGGCAGAACAGAGGGAGGAAGAGAAGGACTTCCTTACCTCTCAAGACCCCCTTTATCCAGACAGTGGTCCTGCTTGCCCACCTAGCACACAGGAAGAGGAGGAGGAGGATGATTGTATCAGCAGCATGGAGGTGGAGCCTAGCACTCAGCATCAGCAGTCTTCAAGGGATCACTTACAGTCCCAAGGAACCTATGGACTTTTACGTGGCTGGGATGAGGTGGCTGAGGATCCTGTCGTCCTCAGTGACCCAGAGGACTATGCCCCGAATGCCTCAACAAACCTACGCTGCATGGCCTCCCTGATCCTGCAAAGCCTGCGTAAGGATCCTCGTGTTCGTGGTATCAAGGAGAGGGATCATTACTGGCTGGCAACTCTCCTTGATCCACGTTACAAGAGTAAGGTTGCTGAGCTTATCTTGCCGTCGCAGAGGGAGCAGAAGATGGGACTTCTGCGGGAGGCCTTGCAGAAGGGTCTGTGCAACGCGTTCCCAGAACCTGGGGGATTACCAAATCCTGGCCCTGGAGAACGTGTTGCTGAGGCTTTAGTGAGTCACAGAAGGATCGGTGGAGAAGGTGGCCGTCTGACCGATGCGTTAAGACAATTTTTTAGTCCAAAGCCCCATCGCCAGCGTCTGGTTTACATGGTGCTGGAATACCTAGGGGCAAGATCCGACTTGGACACCTTCCCCACTGAAAATCCTCTGGATTACTGGGTCTTGAGGATGGATCACTGGCTAGAGCTTGCACAGTACGCAATTGAGCTACTGGCTTGCCCTGCATCCAGTGTTCTTTCAGAACGCACATTCAGTGCTGCTGGAGGCTTTGTGACCGATCACAGGGTGCGCCTCTCCACTGACTCAGTCGATCGACTGACCCTTATCAAAAGGGCTTGGATCAACACCAGCTACCAAGCACCTGATGCAGATGTAACTGAACAATTTTTTTGAAATGTCAGATCCCTTTGAGACTGCATATGCTGTGACTGTATGAGTGACTGTCCTGTTATGCTGCTGATGGAATATCCTTTTCCTCCTCACTGATCTTGCTGATAGCTAGTAAGAACATTTTTGTTTCTGGGCCCCCGCCGCCAGTGCCTAAGGCCCAATTTTTCTGCCCCTGTTTAACAGGGGCGTCTAATAACAATTTTTGATGCAATACTTTGCATGTGGCTCTTTGTTGCGCTCCAATTACAGTATCTGTGAGGGGTTGCAGTGTTTTGTGCCTAAGGCCAAATTTTTCTGCCCCTGTTTAACAGGGGCGTCTAATAACAATTTTTGATGCAATACTTTGTAGATATGTGCATTCGTTTTCGTCTGAATGCATTTTCGTCCGAATTTCAAGTATTTTCGTTATCGTTTAAACAAACGAAAACAAAAGCACAAAAAACGTAAACAGAAAGATCCGACATAAACAAATACTTTATTTTCATTTTCGTTGCGGTCGAATGTGCCTAACCTTAACTCTATTATTTCAATCTTATTCGACATGGAGCGAAAAGATTCGACATAGAGCGAAAAGATTCGACATAGAGAGAAAAGATTCAACATAGAGAGAAAACATTTGACTTAGGGCTCTTTCACATGTCCGTTCAGTTTTTAAGATAATTTTTTTCCCCTTCAGTTGATCCGTTTTTCATCCGTTTTTCATCCGTTCCGTTTTTTTTGATGGAAGAAAAATAGTGTTTTCTTCCGTCCAAAAAAACGGAGCTTACCGCAGACAGATGTTAACGGACGTTTAGCGGATGCTCATCCGCTAACGGACGCTAACCCATAGGGAAGCATTGAGGTCCGTTAACGGACGTCCAAAAAAAACAGACGAACTGAACGGACGTGTAAAAGGGCCCATAGAGAGACAGATTCGACCTTAATTTGGATTTTCGGACGAATGCATTTTTTTTAAAGAAAAACTAAATAAATAAAAACGAATTTCGGGAGTAACCAAATACATTTATTTTTCAGACAAAAATGAAATTACGAAACAAAATATTTCAGTGTGCACATGTCTAAATTACTTTGCATGTGGCTCTTTGTTGCGCTCCAATTACAGTATATGTAAGGGGTTGCAGTGTTGTCTTGTGCGTAAGGCCAAATTTGTCTGCCCTTGTTTAACAGGGACGTCTAATAAAATATTTTGATGCAATACTTTGCATGTGGCTCTTTGTTGCACTCCAATTACAGTATGACATGGTTCAGATTCTACTTAACAAACCTACAGTCCTTGTCTTGTTTGCACCGCCTGTATACTGCTGTTCAAAGTATATAGGGCCAAAGGGTCTTGTCAGGGCCGATCCTACGATTTTTAAAAAACATTTTTTTCACTTTAAGCATCATTAAAATCGCTGATCCAGAAAAAACAACCGTTTTTAAAACTTTTTTTTCCATTGATACATGTTCCCTGGGGCAAGACCCGGGTTCTCAAAGACGTTTTCCAACAATAAATTAAATATTGGGCTTTAAAATGATCGTTTTTAAATTAGAACATTCGAATGTTCGAGTCCCATAGACTTCAATGGGGTTCTAAATGTTTGCGCTAACATTCGATATGTTCGAACGTTCTGATGCGAACCGAACGCGGGGGTGTTCGGCTCATCCCTATTGGTAAGCGCAATTCCTTAGGGTGTGGAGTCACTGAGCACTTATGGTGTGGTGGAAGGTTTTAAAGAAGACTGTTCAAGAGGACTAAGTGGATACCTGAAAGTTTAATCACTTGAAATTTAATGACTTATAGACTTGGCTTGTTACAATTTATTTTTGACCACTGGATGAACGTTTTGAACATTTAATCACAATTGCTCAGTTCACCTTATGTATATGTTTATATATATATGCAATTTTTTTTAGTATATGTATGGTACACTCTTTCACAGGGGTATATTTATTTTTGTTCAGTCACTGAACTTAGCGCTGCTATTTTGTTCACTCATAATTATTTCACATCACTATTTATTTATTTATTTAAAGTAGCTGTTTTAGGGTCTTTTTTCTTTGTTTGTTTATTCTTTGGCGCAATGGGGTGTGAGAAGGTGGAAGGGCGCCTTTATACTCCTTTTTTTACCATTTCTTATTATCTTTATAGACTATGTATAGCTACTTGCATACTTGACAACATTAACATTTTAGTTTTGTTCTTATGGACTCTTGCAAGGGCCCTTGCAAAGTCATATATATATATATATATATATATTTGTAATCTGCTGTTTGCTCTTTTATCTTATCTTTTTACATGCCAAATAAAGTTACATTTGGTTTACTATATTGATTGTGTGAGGTGTGTTTTCTCCTGAGGACTGCATTCAGAAGAAGGTAACAACATTATTGCATGTCATTGTGTATTTTACATGTGGTATTGTGGTCCTAGCAACACGTGGGACTCACAATACATTTACATTCGCCAGTTGTGCCAAGGGAGGGTTCAAGCCATTTAAAGGGGGCTGATAGGTCAGAGAGTAGACCCAAAACTAATCAGCAGCTCCTACGGGAGTACCGCTACATATATATTTTTTCTTGACCTGGGGTTGTGTTAATCGTCTGTCTGTTAGCAGTCTCCTTATATGTAACATACTGGCATAAATGTATTAATAATGAGATAGTTGTCAACATAAAAAAGGAACAAAAACAGTTCTATGTCACATACATAGCAGGTGCAGCATGCATGTTTAGCGCTATAATGTGATGCGGCATTTATTGGATCCGAAAGAACGAATTGTTTAAATTTATGTAGCATCCCTGCCTTGGGGGCTGGATACATTTAGCATATGGCTTTGCTGTAGTCAGCTAAGCTGCAATTTATTTTTATATAGGTCTGCTTGGTTTTATTCCCTTTACACCTGAGCATAGCAATTTACTGTTGTCTTTCAAGTGTTTTTTTAACACATTTTTGCAGCTTTTTACAAGCGTTTTAAACCACTTGTCTACTGGGCACTTTTACCCACTTCCTGCCCAGGCCAACTTTCAGTGCTCTCACACTTTGAATGACATTGGCACGGTCATGCAGCACTGTACCCAAATTACATTTTATCATTTTTTTTTCCACACAAATAGAGCGTTCTTTTCTGAGTTTTTGATCACTGCTGGGTTTTTCATTTTTTACAAAAATAAAATTAAAAATATTGAAAATTAAAAAAATAAAGTTTTTCTTAGTTTCTGTCAGTACATTTTGTAAATAAGTAATTTTTCTCCTTCACTGATGTGCGCTGATGAGGCGGGACTGATGGGCACTAATAGGCTGCACTGATGGGCACTAATGAGGCGGTACATAAGGAAACAGATTAGGTGGAACTGATTAAGAGGAACTAATATGTTGCACTGATGGCTTACTGATAAGTAGGGATGAGCTTCGCGTTCGATGCGAACACATGTTCGGGTTATTCGCGCCAAATTCGAATGACGCGCAACGGCCCATAATTCACTGCGGCGCTGCGCGCTGATGATTGGCCAAGCATGCACCATGACCCCGCATGCTTGGCCAATCACAGCGCCCAAAAAACGCCCAAGAAACGAAGAGACCTAATTGGCCAAAGCCTGGGTGCTTTGGCCAATTAGGGCTCAGGGATTTAGCACACGCCCCACACTATAAAAGGCCGCCTCCCGGGCGCCCTTGTGTAGTGTGTTCCGGCTTGCTTTCAAAGAGAGAAGTCAGACAGACATAGAGAGAGAGAGAGAGAGATAAATAGATAGAGACACAGGGGTAGATTCATGTAGAGATCCGACGGTGTATCTACTGATACACCGTCGGATCTGTGAGATCCGACGCTCGGATCTATGCGGCTGATTCCTCGAATCAGGTTCCGCATAGATCTCCCTTAGAGCCGACTGGTGTAACTGAGTTACACTGTCGATTCTTAGGCTGCATTCTCCCGCCGTCCGCTAGGTGGCGCTTCCGTTCTTCTTCGCGCCGAATATGCAAATGAGCAGAAACGCCGATTCAGAATCGAATGCCCGGGCAACTTTTTTTCTTTACGTCGTTTGCGTTCGCCTTTTTCCGTCGGATTGTTACCCCTGCTATATGCGGGGGTAAGTGCGGCGGATCCTATGTTAAGTATGGCCGTCGTTCCCGCGTCGAATTTTGAATTTTTTACGCCGTTTACGTAAGTCGTCCGGGAATACGGCCATACGTTAATAGCGTTAACGACGAACACAATGACGTCCTAGCGACGTCATTTAAAGCAATGCACGCTGGGAAATTTAGCCGGTGGCGCATGCGCAGTACGATCGGCGCGGGGACACGCGCAATTTAAATAGTAAACTCCCCCTAGCCGCGGAATTTGCATTCCGCCGGGGGATTTACGATCCGCCAGGGCTACTTACGAGGCAAGTGCTTTCTGAATACAGCACTTGCCTCAAAAACTGGCGCAGGCGGATCGTAAAACAGATAGATCACGCGGATCAAAAGATCCGCTGATCTACATGAATCTACCCCACAGTGTCTTTTCAGATAGATAGATAGATAGATAGATAGGATAGATCAGGGAGGCTACTAGTTAGTATAGTTAAATGTACAGTTTGTAGAGAATATATTGACATCCCTAGGAGTTGTCAATATATTTATAAACTGTATAGCTTAGCTAGTTCTGCTATTAGTATCTGTCAGGCAGGAGATTGTGCTTGATGCTCTAACGTGTTAGTTCATTGCACATAGACGCATTAACTGTTAATGCAAGTGGGCTATTGAATTGCACAGAAACGCAGTCGCTCTGACTGTGTGTGTGCTGTTTAATACCACCTGAGCGCATTTGGGGTCACCGTACGTGTGCTGTTTAATACCACCTGAGCGCATTTGGGGTCACCGTACGTGTGCTGTGACATACCACCTGAGCGCATTTGGGGGCCCCGTACGTGTGCTGTGACATACCACCTGAGCGCATTTGGGGTCACCGTACGTGTGCTGGTATATACCACCTGAGCGCATTTGGGGTCACCGTACGTGTGCTGTGACATACCACCTGAGCGCATTTGGGGTCACCGTACGTGTGCTGTGACATACCACCTGAGCGCATTTGGGGTCACCGTACGTGTGCTGGTATATACCACCTGAGCACAGATAGTGCCACTGTACGTGTGCTCCTATATACCAACTGAGCACAGAGAGTGCCACTGTATGTGTGCTCCTATATACCACCTGAGCGCAGTTAGTGCCACTGTACGTGTGCTGCTATATACCACCTGAGCACAGATAGTGCCACTGTACGTGTGCTCCTATATACCACCTGAGCACAGATAGTGCCACTGTACGTGTGCTGCTATATATCACCTGAGCACAGATAGTGCCACTGTACGTGTGCTGCTATATACCACCTGAGCACAGATAGTGCCACTGTACGTGTGCTGCTATATACCACCTGAGCACAGATAGTGCCACTGTACGTGTGCTCCTATATACCACCTGAGCACAGATAGTGGCACTGTACGTGTGCTCCTATATACCACCTGAGCACAGTTAGTGCCACTGTACGTGTGCTGGTATATACTACCTGAGCACAGATAGTGCCACTGTACGTTTGCTCCTATATACCACCTGAGCGCAGTTTGTGCCACTGTACGTGTGCTGTGACATACCACCTGAGCGCATTTGGGGTCACCGTACGTGTGCTGTGACATACCACCTGAGCGCATTTGGGGTCACTGTACGTGTGCTGGTATATATCACCTGAGCGCATTTGGGGTCACCATACGTGTGCTGTGACATACCACCTGAGCGCATTTGGGGTCACCGTACGTGTGCTGTGACATACCACCTGAGCGCATTTGGGGTCACCATACGTGTGCTGGTATATACCACCTGAGCACAGATAGTGCCACTGTACGTGTGCTCCTATATACCACCTGAGCACAGATAGTGCCACTGTACGTGTGCTCCTATATACCACCTGAGCGCAGTTAGTGCCACTGTACGTGTGCTGCTATATACCACCTGAGCACAGATAGTGCCACTGTACGTGTGCTGCTATATACCACCTGAGCACAGATAGTGCCACTGTACGTGTGCTCCTATATACCACCTGAGCACAGTTAGTGCCACTGTACGTGTGCTGGTATATACTACCTGAGCACAGATAGTGCCACTGTACGTTTGCTCCTATATACCACCTGAGCGCAGTTTGTGCCACTGTACGTGTGCTGCTATATACCACCTGAGCACAGATAGTGCCACTGTACGTGTGCTCCTATATACCACCTGAGCACAGATAGTGCCACTGTACGTGTGCTGCTATATACCACCTGAGCACAGATAGTGCCACTGTACGTGTGCTGCTATATACCACCTGAGCACAGATAGTGCCACTGTACGTGTGCTGCTATATACCACCTGAGCACAGATAGTGCCACTGTACGTGTGCTCCTATATACCACCTGAGCACAGATAGTGCCACTGTACGTGTGCTCCTATATACCACCTGAGCACAGTTAGTGCCACTGTACGTGTGCTGCTATATACCACCTGAGCACAGATAGTGCCACTGTACGTGTGCTGCTATATACCACCTGAGCGCAGGTAGTGCCACTGTACGTGTGCTGTTATATATCACCTGAGTGCATTTGGTGTCACTGTACGTGTGCTGTTATATATCACCTGAGTGCATTTGGTGTCACTCCGCTTGTGCTGTTACATACCACCTGAGCACTTCAATATGTCTGGAAGGAGAACAAAGAGAGGCAGAGAGTCAGGAGGGCAAGCAGGCTCTGCATGTAGAGGTAACAATGGTAGTGGATGTGGTGCATCCTCTTCAGCCTGTGGCCGTGGCTGTGGCCGCTCGTCCTTCTTTTCGTGAGCTGGCCGTGTTGAACCTCAACATGCAGAGGAATTAGTAGAGTGGATGACCAAGCCGTCCTCATCCTCCTCATCCTCTCTCACACAGACAGATCAAAGTTTATCTGGCAAAGCAGCTGCCAAGGCGTCCTCTTCCCTCTGCACAATGGCTTCACACAATACTTCCCTAGTACCACCATGTCCTCCTGAGGAGTCCCCCGAACTGTTTCAACACAGTGTGGGGTACATGCTGCAGGAAGATGCGCAGCGTTTTGAAGACTCCGATGACGGAACACTGATAGAGGAAGGCATTGATGTGAGCCCAGGGAGAGGGGGTGGCCGAGAGGGACAGCAATTTGTCAGTGATGATGTTCCCCCAGCTGGAGCATACTGCCAGGTTGTTGACAGTGATGAGGAGAGAGGGGATGATGAGGTCACTGACTCTACCTGGGTGCCTGATAGGAGAGAGGAGGAGGAGGACGACGAGGCACAGGCACATCTCCAAAGAAGCAGGATGCCCTCCAGGGGTCAGCTTAAGGTCACACCCACTGCATTACAGCGCACATCTATGGCGCTTGTGCATGGCGCTGCTGTGTCTGACCGGTACAGCAAAAGTTCTTTGGTGTGGGCCTTTTTTGAAACATGTCCACAAGATCGTACCTTTGCTATTTGCAACTTATGTCGCAAGCGTATCTCGCGTGGCCAAAACATCAACCGCCTGGGTACCACATGCTTGTCCAGACATATGTCGACCTGCCATGCAGCTCGTTGGCAAGCACACCAGAAAGACCCACACCAAAGACAGAAGCGTACCCCCCCTTGCCCTTCTGGGACCTCCAACCCCAGTAGACCCCCAGTCCTTTCTGAAGCCTGCAGTGAAGGTGTAGAAATAGGTGTGTCACAAGCTAGTAGTAGCAGTCAATCTACTGATAGTACCAGGCAAATTTCCCTGCCCCAGCTGCTGCAGCGCCGAAAGAAGTACAATCCCAGCCATCCACATGCCCAGCAGTTGAATGCTAGCTTAGCGAAATTGCTAGCACTTCAACTGCTACCTTTTCAGTTGGTAGATTCTGCCCCCTTCCGTGAGTTCGTGCAATGTGCAGTACCTCAGTGGCAAGTACCAAAACGCCACTTTTTCTCACAGAAGGCTATTCCGGCTCTCTACCAGCATGTGGAAGGCAATGTCCATGCCTCGCTGGACAGGGCGGTCAGTGGTAAGGTGCATATTACCGCTGACTCATGGTCCAGCAGGCATGGACAGGGATGTTACCTGTCTTTCACGGCGCATTGGGTGACTCTGCTGGCAGCTGGGAAGGACGCAGGGCAAGGTCCAGTAGTTTTGGAGCTTGTTCCGCCACCATGCCTCCAAAAAAATACTACTGCTTGTGACACACCTCTTTCCTCCACCCCCTCCTCTTCTTCTTCCTCTGTGGCCTCTTCCTGTGGGGATGTTTTCTCCGAACCAGCCGTGCTCCGTAGGCGTACGAGGGGATACGCAGGAATGCAGGCCAAGAGATGCCATGCGGTGCTAGAGCTGGTGTGCTTGGGAGACAGGAGCCACACTGGGGAAGAGATTTTCTCAGCTCTGCAGGGTCAGGCTGAGAGGTGGTTGACGCCACGCCAGCTGAAGCCTGGAATGGTGGTCAGCGATAATGGCACCAACCTCCTCTCTGCCCTGCGACAGGGAAAACTCACCCACGTGCCCTGTTTTGCGCATGTCCTCAATTTGGCGGTGCAGCGGTTCTTGGGCAGGTACCCGGGCTTGCAGGATGTCCTGAAGCAGGCCAGGAAAGTCTGTGTGCATTTTCGGAGGTCATATAATGCCACTGCTCGGCTGACTGACCTCCAAAGGGAATACAACCTGCCCAAGAACCGCCTAATTTGTGACATGCCCACCAGATGGAACTCAACGTTGGCCATGCTGCAGCGGCTGCACACGCAGCAGCGGGCCATCAATGAGTACCTGTGCCAATATGGCAGCAGAACTGGGTCAGGGCAGCTAGGTTTTTCACCACGCCAGTGGGCTTTGATCAGGGATGCATGCACTGTCCTGTCACCATTTGAGGCCACGAGGATGGTGAGCAGTGACAGTGCATGCATCAGTGAGACTGTCCCTCTTATTCACATGTTGGAGCACACGCTACGTGGAATAATGGACAGGGCCCTTGAGGCAGAACAGAGGAAGGAAGAGGAGGACTTCCTTACCTCTCAAGGCCCCCTTTACCCAGACAGTGGTCCTGCTTGCCCACCTAGCACACAGGAGGAGGAGGAGGAGGAGGAGGAGGAGGAGGAGGAGGAGGATTGTATCAGCAGCATGGAGGTGGAGCCTAGCACTCAGCAGCAGCAGTCTTCAAGGGATCATTTACAGTCCCAAGGAGCACGTGGAGTTTTACGTGGCTGGGATGAGGTGCCTGTGGATCCTGTCGTCCTCAGTGACCCAGAGGACTGTGGCCCGAATGCCTCAGCAAACCTACGCTGCATGGCCTCCCTGATTCTGCAAAGCCTGCGTAAGGATCCTTGTGTATGTGCTATTAAGGAGAGGGATCATTACTGGCTGGCGACTCTCCTTGATCCACGTTACAAGAATAAGGTTGCGGACCTTATGTTGCCATCGCAGAGGGAGCAGAAGATGAAACTTCTGCGGGAGGCCTTGCAGAAGGGTCTGTGCAATGCGTTCCCAGAACCGGGGGGATTACCAAAACCTGGCTCTGGACAACGTCTTGCTGAGGCTTCGATGAGTCACAGGAGGGGCGGTGGAGAAGGTGGTCGTCTGACCGATGCGTTCAGGCAGTTTTTTAGTCCGCAGCCCCAAGGTCTGACCGGTTCCAGCAACCATCACCAGCGTCTGGTTTACATGGTCCGGGAATACCTAGGGGCAAGATCCGACTTGGACACCTTCCCCACCGAAAATCCTCTGGCTTACTGGGTCTTGAGGATGGATCACCGGCCAGAGCTTGCCCAGTACGCAATTGAGCTACTGGCTTGCCCTGCATCCAGTGTTCTTTCAGAACGGACATTCAGTGCTGCTGGAGGCTTTGTTACTGATCACAGGGTGCGCCTCTCCACCAGCTCTGTTGATCGACTGACCTTCATCAAAATGAATCAGGCTTGGATCAACACCAGCTACCAAGCACCTGATGCTGATATTAATGAATAATATATTTTTTGTTGAAATGTCGGATCCCTTTTAGACTGCTGATGCTGAGTGACTGTCCTCTTATGCTGCTGATGGAATATCCTTCTCCTCCTCACTTTTCTTGCTGATAGCTAGTAAGAAATGTTGTGTTTCTGGGCTCCGCCACCAGTGCCTAAGGCACAATTTTTCAGCCCCTGTTTAACAGGGGCGCCTAATAACAATTTTTGTTGCAATACTTTGCACGTGGCTCCTTGTTGCGCTCCAATTGCAGTTATTGAGAGGGGTTGCAAGTGTTGTGTTGTGCCCAAGGCACAATTTTCCAGCCCCTGTTTAACAGGGGCGCTTAATAACAATTTTTGATGCAATAATTTGCACCTGGCTCCTTGTTGCGCTCCAATTGGAGTTATTGGGAGGGGTTGCAAGTGTTGTGTTGTGCCCAAGGCACAATTTTTCTGCCCCTGTTTAACAGGGGCGCCTAATAACAACTTTTGATGCAATAATTTGCACGTGGCTCCTTGTTGCGCTCCAATTGGAGTTATTGGGAGGGGTTGCAAGTGTTGTGTTGTACCCAATGCACAATTTTTCTGCCCGTTTAACAGGGGCGCCTAATAACAATTTTTGATGCAATACTTTGCACGTGGCTCCTTGTTGCGCTCCAATTACAGTATGTTTGAGGGGTGCCCTTTTTTCTAAAGATTTTCTTTCACACAACAATAATGGCCCCCCACCACCGCTAAAATATTTGACATAATGTTGCCACACAGAACTTGCGCAAGTAGCATTAATTCCTTTTTTTTTTTGGTCCTTTCATGTTGTGCAGGGACATTTCTAAACACGTGCCACTACTATAGACACCCAGCAGGTGTGATATTTAAAGGAATTTTTTTTTTTTCACTTTAAGCATCATTAAAATGGCTGCTCCGCAAAAAACGGCCGTTTTAAAAAAAAAAAAATTCCATTGATACATGTTCCCTGGGGCAAGACCCGGGTTCTGAACAACGTTTTCCAACATTTGATTGAATTTTGGTCTTTAAAATGACCGTTTTTGAATTCGAACGTTCGGGTCCCATAGACTTCAATGGGGTTCGAAATGTTTGCGCGAACCCGCGGTCTGTTCGAACGTTCTGGTGCGAACCGAACCCGGGGGTGTTCGGCTCATCCCTACTGATAAGTGGCACTAATAGGGGGCACTGGTGGGCACTGGAAGGTGGCACTGATGGGCGGCACTGATAGATATTGATAGGCAGCACTGATGAGCAGACACTGATGGGCACTGAAAGACAGCACTGACAGGCATCACTAATGGGCACTGATTGGTGTGACTGATGGTCACTGCGGGGGCTGTACTCTAATCGGGGCACTGATTACCTGAACAGGTCTCCCCTGCAAGGAGATTCTGCTGAATGGCTCTCCTCGCCTAACACTCTGTCAGTGTAAGGCATGGAAATCTGATAAACAGTACTTCCTTGTTTACATGTGACCGGCTGTGATTGGACACAGCTGATCACATCGGTAAAGAGGTGCGTCATTTGCTCTTTACCGAGATCTGGGTTGCGCCATGTCCTAGAAACATGGCACAGCTGTGCTGCATGCCTCCTTGGGCAGGGGAGAGCGGCCGTTCTGGGGGGCTGTCATATGACATCCCAGAACGAGAGCGCATTCTGCCTGCCATCATTTTACTATACAACGGTTAAAGTGTTTTAGACCTGTATTACAAGCATTTTTTAGCTTCAGGTATTTTTGGTTAGCCAATAGAAAGCACTAGGGGGAGGAGTGGGAGAGGAAATTAGGGGTGGACAACTGATGTTTGAGCAGAAAACAAGCAACAAAACACTTAAAATTCTGAAGTCAGTGTTTCTATTGAAGTCCATGATGTGTATAATTTTTAAACATCTGCGTTCACCTCCTTAGCAGTGCAGGTTGGCCTGTGGGACCCAAAATGGACCGACACCTCAGCAGATGCCCCAGCTACATCCTCCAGTTTAAGAGTGTCCCGCACTGCGGTGATAAGTGCTCCAACAAGTGCCTTGTCCTACGCTGACCCGGACGTGGAGTCACCCTCACTGTCCGAATGGTCCCGGTCCGCATCCTCTGATACCTCAGAACCGGGGCCCTGGGGCACAGCCAGGCCTGGGTCTAAGTCAGATCTATCCCCAGAAGAAGGTGGGGGGTTTACGCCCATTGCACCCACACACAGCTTCCACCCTGGCAACAAATGATTCCAGGACCGCCGACAAAGTGTCCACAGGAACCGCAGGTGCAGGGGCACTGGTTGCTATCACCAGAATGTCTGTGACAGTCTCAGGGACCACAGTCAAGTGCAACAGTAAACTTAAAAACAAGGTGCCCACTCTCCTTGCTGTCACTGACTAGGGGACTCACCGCCCTGACAAGAACTGCTCAGTGCTGTGTCCCGCTCTCCCTCATAGTGATGAACGAACATCCGACGGGACAGTTCGCGAACGCTAACTTTTTCAAATGTCCGCGAACCGCAAGTTCGCGGCGGGCCACATTGACTTTAATGGCAGGCGAATATTAAAAACCTGCAGGTCATATTTGCAGCCACAAAATACTTACAAGCTGTGCACAAATAGTCCCACAACATGGACACTGACCTACCAGAAGTATTAAGTAAAAAACCGGATACATAAGTAAGTGGCGGCCATTACAAGCCCCAAAAATTAGCCGACAGGGATTAGCCTGACCACAAACAACTTTGTATTCTGTGGCTGGAGGTACATTAAGCTTGTCACCGGATACAGAAGTGTCGGCCATTACAGGCCCCAAAAATTATCCCACAGGCGTTCATCTGACAGCAAACAACCTTGTATTCTGTGGCTGGAGGTACGTTAGGCATTGTAACAGCACTGGTGAACGGAGTGAACCACAACTGCTGTTGGCAAGGAATTCAATGCGATTCTCTATGTGACAACTCAGTATTAGGCCCCAGGTGTCACTCCTCGCAACAGGAGTTTGGGGGGATCTATAAATCATCTCTGTGTCACATAAAGAAAGGCGTTGTGCTACTAAGCATTGACGCATTACAACATGCGACCAAGGCTTAGAATTTAAATTTAGTTCAAGGTCAATATCCCAATACACCACTAAATGCAGGTAATTATCAGTAAGGGACCCCAGGTGTCACTCCTAGAATCAGGAGTTTGGGGGTTCTCTACATCATATCAACCTTAGCATGTAGAGATGTATTTAGGCCACTAGGGGAGATGCTATGAAATAGCATCAACCCTAACATAGAAAAGTTAGAGCGAACATGTTCAACAATTAGGGCAAGGCCTATAAGTATTTTATACTTCTGTCAAGCATGTAGTAAATTGTATTTGTAGTAACAAATATTAATTGCATACGAGAGACAGTGTAGCTCAGGTACTTTGAGGATACACGTATAATACACAAGTTGTACTGGCAACTAATAGAAAGGTATGAGAGGCAATATAGCTCAGGTACTTTGAGAGTACATATAGTATTATTAGTAACAGGTATTAATTGCGTATGAGAGGCAATATAGCTCAGGTACTTTGAGAGTACATGTTAGAAGGCTGGCCGTAGGCCGGCCTGTATTTGTGGGAGGAGTCTGAGAGTACTTAAGACTCCCTCCCTGTCCGGGCTGGGTTCGGCGTCGGATTCTGGGTTGGGGGGCCACGTCACTTCCGGTTTTTCCTGCAGAGGGCGGTCGGTAGCTTCAGGTTCATCCACCCACCCACGTTGCCAAGGTTGTCAGATTTTGTCCCTGCAGAGCGGCGGGCGGCCGCAGCTATGGCGCCACCGCTCATGTGTCTGGGTAAGTGGGCTCATGCTGGCTTCTGGGAGGGGGCCACCTGCCCGCTCATTGTTATCTTATGAGGGCAGCCGGGAGCAGCTTACAGGGCTGCCCGCTCCTCCTCCCAGTCTGTTTCCAGACTCACGCGGGGGAGGCGGGGATATCTGTACTCCGGGTGCACGCTGGTGACATCCTTCCACCCACTTACTCACCCTGGGGGAGAGGGAGCCGCCCGCCGCCTCTCCCGGGTCCTCTGCCGGGGGAGGGGGGGGACGTTCACCTGCTCCTTTTCTCCCTCTGGTATGGAGGGAGCCGCTCGCCGTTTACTAAATGTGCACGCCGGGGGGAGGGGGGCCGGCCGCAACTTCACTGCTGAGGCACATTCTGTATGGAGGAAGCCGCCCGCCCCGTTCTCCCGGTGTTCACGCCGGGGGGAGGGGGGTGTAGGTCCCGGTCGGTACGCTGGCAAGCAGGGGGAGCCACGTGGGGGTTATTGGCTTGCTGTCCGTCCCCATGCAGCTGCTCACGCTGGTGGGAGGGGGGGCATCTATCCAGCCACTTATTCTATCCTGGGCATGCTTGGGTCTTGCAGAGGGGGGGGGGCATCCAGCCTCACGTCACAGGCGCGCGAGTAGGGGGGGTGGTGGCTCACCTATCGGCTGCAGGGGGTCACACACAGTCTGCATAAGGGGGGTTATGCTGGAAGCATGGGGGGGGGCCTTTTCCCGCCGTGGTCACGCTTGTTGGGGGGGGGGGGGGAGTCACGCTGGCAGTATTCTTTGCATTACGTTTCTGCCCCTGGTTTTCTGTCATTACGTTTCTGCCCCTGGTTTTCTGTCATTACGTTTCTGCCCCTGGTTTTCTGTCATTACGTTTCTGCCCCTGGTTTTCTGTCATTACGTTTCTGCCCCTGGTTTTCTGTCATTACGTTTCTGCCCCTGGGTTTCTGTCATTACGTTTCTGCCCCACGTTTTCTGTCATTACGTTTCTGCCCCACGTTTTCTGTCATTACGTTTCTGCCCCACGTTTTCTGTCATTACGTTTCTGCCCCACGTTTTCTGTCATTACGTTTCGGTCATAGCATTTTCTGCCCCACGTTTTCGGTCATAGCATTTTCTGCCCCACGTTTTCTGTCATAGCATTTTCTGCCCCACGTTTTCTGTCATAGCATTTTCTGCCCTGCATTTTCGGTCATAGCATTTTCTGCCCCACGTTTTCTGTCATAGCATTTTCTGCCCCGCATTTTCGGTCATAGCATTTTCTGCCCCGCATTTTCGGTCATAGCATTTTCTGCCCCGCGTTTTCTGTCATAGATTTTTCTGCCCCGCGTGTTCTGTCATAGCATTTTCTGCCCCGCGTGTTCTGTCATAGCATTTTCTGCCCCGCGTGTTCTGTCATAGCATTTTCTGCCCCGCGTGTTCTGTCATAGCATTTTCTGCCCCGCGTGTTCTGTCATAGCTTTTTCTGCCCCGCGTGTTCTGTCATAGCATTTTCTGCCCCGCGTGTTCTGTCATAGTATTTTCTGCCCCACGTTTTTCTGCCCCACGTTTCTTGCCTGTTTTCTGCCTCGGCATGTCGGCATATCGTTTCTCTTACCTTTTTGCCTCAGCGTTCAGGCTCGGTGTTTCTATCATACCATTCTGCCTCAGGTTTCTGTCATAGCGTTCCTGCCCCAGGTTTTCTGTCATAGCGTTCCTGCCCCAGGTTTTCTGTCATAGCGTTCCTGCCCCAGGTTTTCTGTCATAGCGCTCCTGCCCCAGGTTTTCTGTCATAGCGCTCCTGCCCCAGGTTTTCGGTTCATAGGGTTTCTGCCCCTGGGTTTCTGTCATAGCGGCTCTGCCTAGCGTTTCTGCCATAGCTTTCTGCCCGCGTTTTCTGTCTGGGCACCACGGCCCCCGCGTTTTCTGTCTGGGCACCACGGCCCCCACGTTTTCTGTCTGGGCACCACGGCCCCCGCGTTTTCTGTCTGGGCACCACGGCCCCCGCGTTTTCTGTCTGGGCACCACGGCCCTCACATTTTGTCTTAGTTGTGTTTGCCTTTGCATTTCTGCCTCAGTGTTTCAGGCTCAGTGTTGCTCTCGTACCATTTATGCCCCGGGTTTCTGTCCTATTATTTTTGACTCAGCATTCAGGTGCAGCGGGTCGCCCATACCATTTCTGCCCCAGGTTGCCATAAAGTTCAGTCTCAGCAGTTCTGCTGCCCCCACGATTTCTGTCCCCCTCAATTTCTGTCATAGCATTTCTGCCCCTACGATTTCTGTTTAGCTTTGCTGCCCCCACGATTCCTGTCTGTGTTTGTTTGTCTTGGCATTGTCGTCTCCGTGGTTACCATGTCTCGTTGTACTTTGTCCATGTTGCATCTGGGTTGATTAGCTTATGCTCACATCTCAGGATCTGTCACGTCTACAGATTCTTACGGGCTGAGGTTTCGTTTTTAATTGATTGTTGACGACAATCTTCTTGCCTGTTTACATACGTCATACGTTGCACGTTCATTCATTACACCTATACGATTACCCACCACAGTCCGGGGGTACACTAGCCCTGAGTGTTCAGTTAAATTGCCTGTCTCTGCGCGGCAGGTTACTCAGGCTCACGTGCCAGTCACTCTGGGTGGGGGTGTCATCATTCATTAATGCGCAGCGGTCTTGATGTTCTGTTAATACGTAGGGCGTTGTTGTTTCATGTCTGTTTTTCTGTTTTGTCTAGGTTGTGTCAGCGCACCCCCAGTTCCTGCTCTTCTTCCATTTCTTCCGGCCATGTTATCATCCCTTTGGGTCCGGTCTAGCAGACCTGCTGGTTTATGACTGGGCCATGGGTGGTCCTTGTCAGAGGGGGTGGCGGAATCTCCCATCCCTGTTTCTCTGACGTCCCTACTGTGGGTACTTTCAGACCTGCTTACGGGGCTCATCACTGCATCATCAGGTTTCATAGTGTGGTGGCTTCAACTGACAGTCATGCTTTCGTTATCAATCAGGTTTCTGGAGGTAGATTTTCCAGGGGTGGTTGGTCTGGTTTCTCTACCTTCATGCTGTAGGTGGGGGGCTGGGCCTCTTAGGTACCTAGTGGCAAGTATTGGTAGCATTGTTACTATGGGCTGCTCTCCTGCAAAACTTGTCATTAGGTACTTGTCCGCGGTCTGGCGTTTCAGCACTTGGGGGGGGGGGGTTTGGGGTAGCTTCCATACCGATATCAACTATCCTTATGCTCAATTTCGTCAGTCCTGCCGGTGGCAAGGTAAGTCTTTTCTTGTGCAGCATCATCGGGTCGTGTTTCTGCCGGTAACCTGCTAACCATGTCTATTAGGTTAGAACGGGTTCTGCGTGTCGGTATGGTGCCATGTTAGGTTGTTGTTACCTTAGCGCAAGGGCTTCGTGCTTCTGCTCCGTTACATGTCCATCAGGTATCCAGCAGTTTAGGCTCCTGCTAGTTGTCAGATTTTTGCAACTCACCCGCTCACTTTCCTATCAAGTATGGGTAGGCCAGGGGTTGGGGGGGTCCTTCACGGGCTACGTCTCTGGTGTCCGGTTGTAGCTTTCGTTGTTAGGCATTATTGCAGGGGCTTCTCGGGCCAGCGCTGGGTTCAGTTGCCCACAAGTGTCCACTCATCATAAGCGTGTCAGGCTCTCATATGGGTTGTCGCAGGCTCGAACCAATCTTTCTCGGGGCATTGGTCGAGTTCAGGGCTGCTTCACGCATTCGGCAGGGGCTTCCTTCTATCACAGGTCACGAGTCGGTAGCTTCTCCAGTCATAACGGCTACTTATCAGGTATACATACGATTGCCATCCGGGCGCGTGCTGCTTTGCTTCTTGGTCGCTTATCTACCCCTCTTCACCTAAATATGTGTCTTTTGCCCTCTTTCAGGCGTACCTACCAGCCGGCCAAAGGCACACTCCAGGCCTGGGTTATTAGGGCCATCGCATTCCTTACTCGAAGACTCTGGTTACAAGTTAGAAGGCTGGCCGTAGGCCGGCCTGTATTTGTGGGAGGAGTCTGAGAGTACTTAAGACTCCCTCCCTGTCCGGGCTGGGTTCGGCGTCGGATTCTGGGTTCCCACCCTCCCATTCCCCCAGCTTTCATACATTCTCATTTTACTTTTTCTTGTTCAGGGTATGCCCTCTTTCAGGCGTACCTACCAGCCGGCCAAAGGCACACTCCAGGCCTGGGTTATTAGGGTCATCGCATTCCTTACTCGAAGACTCTGGTTACAAATAGTATTTGTAGTAACCAGTTTAAATTGCGTATGAGATGCAATATAGCTCAGGTACTTTGAGAGTACGTATAGTATTAGCCCACAGCCACAGGCGTTCACCTGACAGCAAACAACTTTGTATTCTGTGGCTGGTGGTACATTAGGCATTTACCGGAGTGTCAGCTAGTACAGGCCCAAAAAATTAGCCCACAAGCGTTCACCTCAATTTGAATGAAACATGGTCTACTGGTCACATGTGTTGAATTCCTCTGAGCTTCATACATTTTTATAAAAGTGAGGTAGTCAACTTTGTTGTGAGCTAAGGGAGTGCTCTTATCGGTCACGACCCCCCCAACCCCCCCCCCCCCCTGCACTGAACGTCCTTTCGGACAGGATACTGGATGAGGGACAGGCCAAAAGTTCCATTGCAAATTGTGCAAGCTCTGGCCAGAGGTCAAGCCTGCCCACCCAGTAGTCCAGGGGTTCATCACTTCTCAGTGCGTCAACATCGGCCGTTAACCCGATGTAGACAGACACCTGTCAGTCTAGGAGTTCCCTGATGCTGGATCCGGAGGACAGCTGTCGATGGGTCGGCTGAAAGAATGATCTCATATCATTAGTGACCAAGACATCTTCAAACCGCCCTCTTCTTGCAGGCGCTGTTGGATTGGTACCCGAAACTGTTTCTCTGTGAGTGGAAATTCCTCTGCCAGCAGACGCAAAAGCATTTCTCGAAGCAAGGCCTGGAAGTGCTGCATTCTGATAGCCCATTGTGATGGTGGTAACATTTCTGCCATGTTTTGTTTGTACTGGGGGTCTAAGTACGTTGCCACCCAGTACTGGTCCTTGCCCTTTATGCTTTTTATATGGGGGTCCCTCTTAAAACACTGGAGCATGAAGGCCCACATTTGCACTAAACTGGAAGCGCTGTACTGGCCTGGCTCCTGCTCATCATCCAGGATAATATCGTCCTTGTTCTCCTCCCCCATCAACGGACAACACCAGGGATCCCAGAAAGGTTTAAAGCACGCTCTTCCGAGACAGGGTTGTCCACTATCGCCGTTGCTATTCACGTTGGCGATCGAACCGTTAGCGATCAAAATATGTGCTAGTGAAGACATTCGGGGTATCAACTGTTGCGACTATGAACATAAATGTTTGCTTTTTGCGGACGATCTATTGCTGACCTTGTCCTCGCCGATCACCTCCCTCCCTAATTTATTGGCTATTTTACAACCATTTTCTGAAATTTCGGGATTAGAAATTAACCACGGTAAATCTAGGGCTCTGAACTTATCGTTACCTAGTAATATCCAGGCTACACTTGAACAATGTTTTCAAGGGAACCGGACGCTCTCCCCTATTTAGGCATACATTTGACTTCCTCCATTAGCCAGCTATATAAAAGAAACTACCCAGGCCTCTTTAAACGATTGACAGACGATTTAGCAAGGTGGCAGTTGCACCCCCCCATCGTGGCTTGGCAGATTACACTCTATAAAGATGAATGTTCTGCCTCGATTATTGTACTTTTACCGCACATTACCGACCACGAGATCCTATTGCATAGACTAGTTGAGGTGGCGCATGTTAGTCCAGAGGCTTTAGGTTGGTTCATAGCCTTCCTAAAGGGTAGAGAATTAAAGGTACGACTGGGCCCATTCTATTCTGGCCCAGTACGCCTTGGTTGTGGGGTACCCCAGGGTTCCCCCTTATCTCCCCTCCTCTTTAACATCTACATGCGCCCTCTGCTGGATATGATAAAGGACCGTGGGATGAGATGTCAGTCGTATGCTGACGATACCCAGTTGTATACAAGGATTGATGCCGGAGGGCCAAGGGCCGAGGCGGATCTTCTGGAGACTCTTGGGGCCATCAAACAATGGATGGCCGACAATTGTCTCCAATTGAACCAAGCAAAGACCGAGGTACTCCGGACGGGATCGGTCCAGAACTTACACTGGGTATTGCCTTGGCCGGACGAAGAGGGGAGATTCCCTGTAACTGCCGAAAAGGTGAGGACCCTAGGCGTTCTGTTGGACTCCGGTCTGTCCCTGGATGCACACATCGGCAGTATTACCCAGGTATGTTTCCTCAAGATGAGGCTGTTGTACAAGGTTGTACCCTTTCTGTCAAGCTCTGCCAGAATTGCTGTAGTTAGAGCACTAGTCTTACCCCATTTGGATTACTGCAATGCTCTCTTCATGGGCTTGCCTCAGACCCAGATTAGACGCTTGCAGAAAATCCAAAATCAGGCAGTTCGGCTGGCACTCAGGCTACCAGGGCGGACGTCCACCTCCACCCACCTGAAGAGCCTCCATTGGCTCCCAATACGGGAGAGATCAGAATTTAAGGTTCTTTGTATTGCTTACAAAGCCTTTAATAATCTAGGCCCATGTTATATCCGCAAGAAATTGCGGCGACAGTTTGTGACGAGAACCTTACGGGCCACGCCACAAACTAGATAAAGTTACTAGAAAAAATGGGGGGGCAGAGCTTTCTCAGTTCAAGCTGCCCAGTTATGGAATCTGCTTCCATGCCACCTGCAACAACAGGAGAAGTACCAGGTATTCAGAAAAGATCTGAAGACCCTGTTGTTTACTAGGGCCTTTAGTGGTTTGGGGTGAGATATCTCTTTCTCTACCTTTTCCCCTTCCCTTTTCTCCCTTTCCTTCCTTTCCCCCCCCTTCCTATTTTGTTGTTTTTATGCAGTTTTTAACGTTTTTATTATGCTTACATGCAGTACCGAGTTTTAGAATGTCTATATATTTATTGTAACCGCCACTCGATTTTATGTTGTTTTCAAAGTTTGTTCTCTTGGCATGTTTTTGGTAACGTGATTGGACGGGAAGCAGGCGCATTGATGCAAACATGTTTTGTGAACTATGAGCCTTGTATAAGAAACAAACAATAAACAATAATACCTTTGCCCAGTAACGACCTTAAGCAGTTCCAACGTAGAGTCTTACCCCGTTGGCACCATTGTTGCTGAACAAAACCTTCACTCCGGGTCTCACCCCCCAAGCATTCAATTGGTGGACTAACAAAGGCCTTTTGCGGATAGCTGATTTGTGCGATCATAAGGGAGTGCTGTCCGAGAGGGCTATGATCGACAAATACCACATGCCCCCAACAGAGGGTTACAGGTTCACCCAACTTACCCATTAGGCCTTGTACACACGGCTGAATATATCCGCTGTGAACGGTCCCCGGACCATTTACAGCGTATATTTACGCCGGGGTGTTTTGATCCGATGGCTGTACACACCATCTATTCAAATTCCCCGCCGGCGGAGCGCGTGGTGACGGGGCGGTGACGTTGACGCCGCCACGTCACCGCACCAGGAAGTAAACACTTCCGCGTGCATGCGTCGGATCCATTCACAGGATACGACGCATGTGTGGCAAGATATGTCCGCTGGTTTGCCGTACTAACCAGCGGACATATCTGACGGCCAGCTATCCGGCGCAATTATTTCAAAGCATGCTTTGAAATTTTTCCGCCGGATGAATCCGGCAAAAAGCGTCCATTTGCCCCTACAGACGAGGGGATTTTTCGGCTGAAATGGTCCGTCGGACCATGTTCAGCGGAAATATCCCCTCGTGTGTACAAGGCCTTACATACAGACTTTAGCCCGTAAGGGCGATCTATCTACCTTTACGCCCATGGAACAATTATGTAGGCAATACGACAAGATTAAAGGCCACATATCTGTTATATATTCTGTATTGTCACACGTAGCGGCTAAATTGAACTATATGGTCCAGTGGGAAACTGATTTGCAGGAAACCATTGACCTAAAAGACTGGTGTGAAATGGCGGAGATAGCTTCCCGTTCTCTCATCAATACTTCTATAATAGAAGCCAATTATAAGGTTTTGCTGCGCTGGTACATGGTGCCAGCGAGACTGGCAACTTTCATGCCAGGAGCTACTCCATACTGTTTTAGGGGATGTGGCCAACTAGGTACTATCATATCTGGTGGACATGCCCCAAGGTGAGGAGGTTCTGGATCAGGGTGTATAACTTTATTTACTCTCTCACCCGAATAAACCTGCCCAAATTGGCGAAGCAGGCGCTGCTGGGGTGTGGGGGGGTTGAGGCCTCTAAATCCAGCAGACTACTGACATTTATTTTCATCTCGGCTAAAATCACCATTGCCAGAAACTGGAAGTCAGCGGCTCTCCCATTTGAACAACTTAAGGGCAAATTATCCTGGCTGATGCTAAATGAGAGGTTGTCAGCCCTGACACAAGATAAAATGGAATTCTTTCACCAGGTGTGGAATCCTTGGATTCGTCACCTCACTAATGATACCGATATGCGTGGGACTTAGTTATAATTTTTGGTTCTGTGGCTTGGAAGTGCCAATCCGTGGCTCCTCCCCCCTCCCCCCTCTCTTTTTTTCTTCCCCCTTCTTCTTTTCCCCTTTCTCCTTTATTCTTTTCTTCCTAACTCTTTCCTTTCTATCCCATTCTCTCTCTTTGACTTCTTTGTCCCGGCTACCTTGTTATATCTTCATTGGTATGACCGGATTAAGCCCATATAGGGTTTGCTAGGCTTTGATGTTCTCTTTCTCGGCTTATTGTACGATCAGTGTCGGTCAATGATCCGAAGCTGAGGGAAATATTTGTTTGTGGTTAGTCTATGCATTCTTCATTGGATTCAGTATTTTGGTTTTTGTTTATTCTTTGTTGATGTTTTTCTTGGTATTCCTACTGCAAGCTTAGGGCATCAGATCCCTTGGTATTGAAATCCCATATACTGTTATGACTGTACAATGATCAGATACGCTTCTTGTATGTTTATACCATTTTACCCTTTCTAATAAAAAACATTGAAACATAAAGCACGCTCTTCTTGCTCCTCCTCCTCCGCCCCAGCACCATCGTCCTCTGACTCATCTTCAGACTCCCGTTGTTGACTTGTCTCAGGTGGAGTAGCCCCCCCTGGGAATTAATCCAGCATTGCGACTTCCTCACCTTCTTGCTCCTGCTCTTCGATGGCTTGATCAATGACACAACGCAATGCACGCTCCAGAAAGAAGGAGTAAGGTACGATGTCACTGATGGGGCCCTGGCTGCGACAGACAAGTTTGGTGATCTCATCAAATGGCTGCAGAAATCTGCATGAGTCGCGCATGAGCAGCCACTGGCGCGGTGAAAAAAACAAGTTCCCCAGAACCTGTCCTGCCGCAGAGTTCGTACAGGTAGTCGTTAACTGCACGTTTCTGCTGGAGCAGCCTATCAAACATATACAAGGTCACTTCGGCAGTCACAAATAAGACATCTGAACAGCAGGTTGTGTCGCTGCTGAATGTCAGCAAGGCGAGCCATGGCCGTGTAAGATCTTCTGAAATGGGCCGAGATTTTCCTGGCCAGCCGGAAGACGTCCTGGAGCCCAGGGTATTTGGCAATGAATCGCTGCACGACCAAGTTCAGGACATGTGCCATGCATGGCGCGTGGGTTATTTTGCCCTGTTTCAGTGCGCTCAGTAGATTGGCACCGTTGTCGCACACCACCTTACCAACTGTCAAATTGAGCGGTGTTAGCCACTAGTTCGCCTGTGAATGCAAAGCTGAAAGGAGTGCAGGACCAGTGGCTCTCGTCTTCCAGGCACAACAGACGCAGCACAGCATGGCAACGTCTCATCTGGCATGTCAAATAGGTTCTGGGGATCTTGGGCGGCGCAGCAGAAGAGACGGTAGCATCGGAAAATGAGGAGTCAGCTGCAGTGGCGGCTGGTGCTTAAAATTTTTGGGGGGGCGCAAACAAAAAAAAAAATATTGCAGCCTCACTGTGCCCATCACATGCAGCCACTGTGCCATGCCACCAAATGCAGCCACTGTGCCATCAATTGTCACCACTGTGCCATGCCATGCAACACAGCAACTGTGCCATCAATTGTCACCACTGTGCCATGCCATCAAATGCAGCCACTGTGCCATGCAACACAGCAACTGTGCCATCAATTGTCACCACTGTGCCATGCCACCAAATGCAGCCACTGTGCCATCAATTGTCACCACTGTGCCATGCCATCAAACCCCACTACTGTGCCATCAATTGTCACCACGGTGCCATGCCATCAAACGCCACCACCGTGCCATCAATTGTCACCAATGTGCCATGCCATCAAACACAGTTACTGTGCCCATCAATTGTCACCACTGTGCCATGCCATCCAATGCAGTCACTGTGCCATCAATTGTCACCACTGTGCCATGCCATCAAATGCAGTCACTGTGCCATCAATTGTCACCACTGTGCCATGCCATCATATGCAGTCACTGTGCCATCAATTGTCACCACTGTGCCATGCCACCAAATGCAGCCACTGTGCCATCAATTGTCACCACTGTGCCATGCCATCAAACACAGCAACTGTGCCATCAATTGTCACCACTGTGCCATGCCATCAAATGCAGCCACTGTGCCATGCAACACAGCAACTGTGCCATTAATTGTCACCACTGTGCCATGCCACCAAATGCAGCCACTGTGCCATCAATTGTCACCACTGTGCCATGCCATCAAACGCCACCACTGTGCCATCAATTGTCACCACGGTGCCATGCCATCAAACGCCACCACTGTGCCATCAATTGTCACCACTGTGCCATGCCATCAAACACAGTTACTGTGCCCATCAATTTTCACCACTGTGCCATGCCATCAAATGCAGTCACTGTGCCATCAATTGTCACCACTGTGCCATGCCATCAAATGCAGTCAATGTGCCATCAATTGTCACCACTGTGCCATGCCATCATATGCAGTCACTGTGCCATCAATTGTCACCACTGTGCCATGCCACCAAATGCAGTCACTGTGCCATGCAACACAGCAACTGTGCCATCGATTGTCACCACTATGCCATGCCACCAAATGCAGCCACTGTGCCATCAATTGTCACCACTGTGCCATACAACACAGCAACTGTGCCATCAATTGTCACCACTGTGCCATGCAACACAGAAACTGTGCCATCAATTGTCACCACTGTGCCATGCCACCAAATGCAGCCACTGTGCCATCAATTGTCACCACTGTGCCATGCCATCAAACGCCACCACTGTGCCATCAATTGTCACCACTGTGCCATGCCATCAAACGCCACCACTGTGGCATCAATTGTCACCACTGTGCCATGCCATCAAACACAGCCACTGTGCCATCAATTGTCACCACTGTGCCATGCAACACAGCAACTGTGCCATCAATTGTCACCACTGTGCCATGCCACCAAATGCAGCCACTGTGCCATCAATTGTCACCACTGCGCCATGCCATCAAACGCCACCGATGTGCCATCAATTGTCACCACTCTGCCATCCCATCAAACGCCACCACTGTGCCATCAATTGTCACCACTGTGCCATGCCATCAAACGCCACCACTGTGCCATCAATTGTCACCACTGTGCCATGCCATCAAATGCAGTCACTGTGCCATCAATTGTCACCACTGTGCCATGCAACACAGCAACTGTGCCATCAATTGTCACCACTGTGCCATGCCACCAAATGCAGCCACTGTGCCATCAATTGTCACCACTGTGCCATGCCATCAAACACCACCACTGTGCCATCAATTGTCACCACTGTGCCATGCCATCAAACGCCACCACTGTGCCATCAATTGTCACCACTGTGCCATGCCATCAAACGCCACCACTGTGCCATCAATTGTCACCACTGTGCCATGCCATCAAATGCAGTCACTGTGCCATCAATTGTCACCATTGTGCCATGCCATCAAATGCAGTCACTGTGCCATCAATTGTCACCACTGTGCCATGCCATCATATGGAGTCACTGTGCCATCAGTTGTCACCACTGTGCCATGCCATCAAATGCAGTCACTGTGCCATCAATTGTCACCACTGTGCCATGCCATCATATGGAGTCACTGTGCCATCAAGTGTCACCACTGTGTCCTTTAATTGTCACCACTGTGCCCCATGCCACTGTGCCCATTGTCGCCTCTGTGCCCTTTGTCACTACTGTGCCCCATGCTGCCACTGTGCCCCATGCTGCCACTGTGCCCCATGATGCCCCTTTCCCTGTTAAAAAAATCACTTACCTGACACTTCCTTGTCCTCCCTCAATGTCTTCTGCCGCCGTGGAGAAGCTTCAGCCAATCAGGTTCCTGATAACCAGAATCCGGGAACCTGATTGGCTGAAACGGCTGTCAGTCTAATGCAAGGACCGCAGATTGCCTGCGCTCCGAGCATAGACTTCCGAGAGCCGGAGGGCGGTACTGGAAAAGCCTATCAGAGCCGCTGGCTTTGATAGGCAGTTCCCCTCAGCCAACCAGCTGCCGCTATTCAGGTAACCGGCGACCCATGTCCGGTTATATGAATAGACCAGGCAGCTGGCAAGAATAACACACGTTCAATGCATTGCAGGAAGGAGGGATAAGACCAGGAGGCCTAGGACCAAGAGGTAAGGGAAAACAAGGTCTCGGGAATATTGAAGCTGCATGTCAGAGTAGACCCAAGCTGGCTTAAGGGAAGGTAAGGAAGACATATGTCAGCCATGGTTCCTAGATATTAAGGAACTGGGCATGGGAGTCATTGCGGATGCTGGACATCTGTTCATAGAGCATCAACTGGAGTTTGATTTTCAACCAATTCCTGCTAATTTGTTCTAAATTCAAGCCATGGGTGGCACTGTCTGTATCACATAGTTCTTAAAATTTCAATCAGATACATTAATGGTTCTGGTATTCAGACAGCTGAGTGTGCTAGCTATCTGAATACAATAGATGGCAGGAGAGGTTCCTCCATTCACACAGTTTAAGGTGGAGGGAGGAACTGAGTAATTATTGCTCTTATTCAGCTCGTGAGGTTAAAGGAGAAACATCTAATGGTGTATGACTAGTCTAAACGTCACAGTAAGGAAAATGTCATAGCACAGGAAAACGTCCAATGCCGAGTGATGAAAATGTGCAAGCTTCTTGAGCGAAGCCCAGCTTTAGCACCCGCCCCCCTCCTGGTGCCCTCAGGCGGCCACCTGGGCTGCCTTATGCTGGCATCTGCTCTGGGTATAGGTATAAACAGAAATTACCAGTGGACACTAACTGCATATATAATGCATATGCCTATAATGGATACCAGAAATTGGGTAGTGTTGGCAAGTTTGCATGTATTCGGTAAATCACAATTGTTAAGTATATTAAATATTCACTGCATATACGAAAAATAAGAAAATGTGATAAAAAAAGTAAAAGTTCTTACTGTTAATTCTGGAAGTTCACTAGAAGATGTCAACAAACAGCCAAATCTTTTCTAAATGAAAATGACAATTCAAAAAAGTTTTAAAAAGATTGAAAACAACATTACCATATTATCACTTATATGAGATTTTAGTGAATGGGTTTACTCGTACAAAGTTATACTAATATTTAATACAAATGAAAATATCTATTAGGGATGGGTGAGTGGTTTGGAACGAGCATGAGTTTGGACCCAAACTTTGTCCGTTCTGGTTTTCGCCGAACACCCACATTTTCGATGTTCGCCCACCGAGCGCACAGTGTCAGTGAATAAGGAGCGGGCCGGAAGCCAGCCGCCACGTCCTTAATAATGGATGAGTCATCAGCTGTCAGCGAGCCTGGTATGCATGGGGGGGGGGGGCAGGGACCCCATGCCGTTTTTTTTTTTTGTTAGTGCTGGCAGTGGTACAGATGCACCACTTTACAGATAGAGTAAGGAGACCACGCATGCAATATATTTAAAGGAATTTGTCATTTTAATTGTTTCACTTTAAGCATCATTTAAATCACTGTTCCTTTAAAAATGATTATATATATATATATAAAAAAAAATGCAATTGTACATGTCCCTCAGGGTAGTATTCAGGCCCCCTTACCCGTTTTATGGCCAATAACTTGCATATATGCCTTCAAAATGGGGACTTTTAATTTTTCATGTTTGTGTCCCATAGACTTTAACCACTTGTCCACCGCCCGCCGTCAAATGACGGCGGGCGGAGGACTCCATTGTTCTGACAGGACGTCATATGACGTCCTGTCTTTTAAAGCCGATAGGGGGCGCAACGATCGCTGCCGGGCACCCGCGATTGCCCAATAACTGGGCAGGGACGTGGAGCTCTGTGTGTAAACACAGAGCTCCATGTCCTGTCAGGGAGAGAGGAGACCGATCTGTGTCCCTTGTACATAGGGACACAATCGGTCACCTCCCCCAGTCACCCCCCTCCCCCTACAGTTAGAACACAAACTAGGCTACACATTTAACCCCTTCCCCGCCCCCTAGTGGTTAACCCCTTCCCTGCCAGTCACATTTATACAGTTATCAGTGCATATTTATAGCACTGTTCACTGTATGAATGTGATTGGTCCCAAAAATGTCACAAAAGTGTCTGATGTGTCCGCTATACTGTTGCAGTTCCAATTAAAAAAATCGCAGATCGCTGCCATTACTAGTAAAAAAATAATAATAATAAAAATGCCATAAAACTATCCCCTATTTTGTAAACACTATAAATTTGCGCAAACCAATCGATAAACGCTTATTGCATTTCTTTTTTACCAAAAATATGTAGAAGAATATGTATCGGCCTAAACTGAGGAATTTTTTATATATATATATATATATATATATATTGGGGGATATTTATTATAGCAAAAGTAAAAAATATTGCATTTTTTTTCAAAATTGTCGCTCTATTGTTGTTTATAGCGCAAAAAATAAAAACCGCATAGGTGATCAAATGCCAGCAAAAGAAAGCTCTATTTGTGGGAAAAAAAGGACGGCAATTTTGTTTGGGAGCCACGGCGCACGACCGCGCAATTGTCAGTTAAAGCAACGCAGTGTCGGAAGCTGAAATTTCGCCTGAGCAGGAAGGGGGTAAAACCTTCTGGGGCTGAAGTGGTTAGGGTTCATAGGGTTTGAAATTTTTCCCTCTTTGGGAGTTCTGGTATGAACCGAACCAGGGGGGTGTTCGACTCATCACTAATATTTATTATACAAATAATTTAAAAAAATCATGTAAATTCAAAACTAATACATCTAGCAAAATACAATTCCCCATTTATAAACAATAATCATAATAATAATATCACCTAGAAACAATTCTAGAACGCGATTCCATCATCTGCTAATAAAGTATATGTAAACCCTCACATTGTAAAACAACCCATTCAGTTTAATATAGAAATAAAAGGCTAAACCTTTTTCCTTTTTTTAAAGTGATCACCCTCCGTTGTCAACTGCATAAGGAGCTCAGAGAGCTGAGGAAGGAGGAACAGCTTTACACCGATCTTCCCAGTGACTGGTTGTGCAGGGGGGGGTGGCTGGGTCAGCACAAGTTGGATCATTGGAGGAGAGCAGGTTGAGTTATTAGCAGAACTGACCACGCTGTGCTCTCATGCCTAGTGTCGTCAGTTTTTATTAAAGGTGACTGGCAGGATCACCAGGGATTTGTCACAAAGGAAGCAATACAAAGAGAACAGGATATGTTCTGTTACAAGTACATAGTACAGCAGGCACATATCAGGAATATAAAATGTTAGGTTTACATATTCTTTAACCACTTAGCAACCACCTGCCGAAAAATAACAGCGGCAAGGTGGTTGCTTAACGTTGGGATCACGTTATATAACGTGATTCCAGAGTCGCGCTCCCGTGCGCCCCATGGGGCGCGCACACGGGAATGTCCTTGACAGCCGGGTCCAGAGGACCCGGCGGGTCACGGATCACGGTAAATCGCCGCTGATAGCGGTGGTTTACCACATGATCGTGCCGTCCAATGACGGCGCGATCACATGTAAACAGACCGGCGTCATTTGATGACGCCGGTTCCTCCCTCCTCTCTCTGTACTGATCTGTACAGTGTGAGAGGGGGAGCGCGGATGGCGGCAGCGCTGTGGATGGATCTGTGACTATTGCAGTCACAGATCCATCCATCCCTGCTCACCCGGCCATACCCCGGCGCAATACTCTGCAGTACCCCGGCGCAATACTCTGCAGTACTCCGGCGCAATACTCTGCAGTACCCCGGCGCAATACTCTGCAGTACCCCCTGCGCAATACTCTGAACAATACTCTGCAGTACCCCCTGCGCAATACTCTGAACAATACTCTGCAGTACCCCCTGCGCAATACTCTGAACAATACTCTGCAGTACCCCCGCACAATACTCTGAACAATACTCTGCAGTACCCCTGCACAATACTCCCTGCGGTCGTTTTTTTTTTTTCAGGCTTCCCAGCCTAGAGGTAAGATGTGGGGTCTTATTGACCCCATATCTCACTGAAGAGGACCTGTCACGCTATATTCCTATTACAAGGGATGTTTACATTCCTTGTAATAGGAATAAAAGTAATCAAAACATTTATTTTTGGGGAAAAACATGTCAAACTAAAATAAATAAAGTAAAATAAACAATAAAAAAAAAACTTAAAGCGCCCCTGTTCCCGTGTGCTCGTATACAGAAGCGAACGTGCACGTAAGTCCTGCCCACATATGAAAACGATGTTCAAACCACACATGTGAGGTATCGCTGCGAACGTTAGAGCGAGAGCAATCATTTTGGCCCTAGACCTCCTCTCCAACTAAAAACATGTAACCAGTAAAAATATTTAAAGCGTCACCTATGGGGATTTTTAAGTCGCAAAGTTTGGCGCCATTCCACGAGCGTGTGCAATATTGAAGGGTGACATGTTGGGTATTGATTTACTCGGCGTAACTTCATCTTTCATATTATGCAAAAACATTGGGCTAAATTTAATGTTTTTTTTTTTTTAAAGCACAAAACTGTTATATTTCCAAAAAAAATGTGTTCGAAAAACTGCTGTGCAAATACCATGCGCGCTAAAAAGTTGCAACAACCGCCATTGTATTCTCTAGGCTAGGGTCTTTGCTAAAAAAGCATATATAATGTTTTGGGGTTCTATGTAATTTTCTAGCAAATAAATGATGATTTTTCCATGTAGGAGAGAAATGTCAGAATTGGTCTGGGTGTTCCAGAACGCCTGATGGCGTTCCCTGCATGTTGGGCCTCTGTATGTGGCCACGCGGTGTAAAAGTCTCACACATGGGGTATCGCCATACTCGGGAGGAATAGCAGAATGTGTTTTGGGGTGTAATTTGTGGTATGCATATGCTGTGTGTGAGAAATAACCTGCTAATATGAACATTTTGTGGAAAGAAAATAAAAATGAAAAAAATCTTGATTTTGCAAAGAATTGTGGGAGAAAATGACAACTTCAAAAAACTCACAATGCCTCTTTCTAAATACCTTGGAATGTCTTCTTTCCAAAAAGGGGTCATTTGGGGGGTATTTGTACTTTTCTGGCATGTTAGGGTCTCAAGAAATGAGAGAGGCTGTCAGTAGTACATCAGATGTGATCAAATTGATCAATTTTCAGTAATTGGTACCATAGCTTTTAGACCCTATAACTTTCACCCATACTAAATAATATCTAACATTTTTTTGTTTTGTTACCAAAGATATGTAGCAGTATACATTTTAGGCCAAGTTTATGAAGAAAAAATATATATTTTTTACTTTTGGTGTAATAAATATCCCCAAAAATATATATATTTTTTTTTTCCTCAGTTTAGGCTGATACGTATTCTTCTACATATTTTTCATTAAAAAAATCTCAATAAGCATTTATTGATTGGTTTTGCGCAAAACTTATAGCGTTTACAAAATAGGGCATAGTTTTATGTCATTTTTATTAATATTTTTTGTTACTAGTAATGGCTGCGATCAGAGATTTTTTTCGGTACTGCGACATTATGGCGGACACTTCGGACATTTTTGACACATTTTTGGGACCATTGGCATTTTTATAGCGATCAGTGCTATAAAAATTTAAAATGCATTGATTACTATAAAAATGCCACTGGCAGGGAAGGGGTTAACACTTGGTGGCGAGGAAGGGGTTAAGTATGTTCCCTGGGTGTGTTCCTAAAGGGGGGGTGGACTGACTGGGGGAAATAACTGATCGCTGTTTATACATTGTATGAACAGACAATCAGGCATTTCTCCCCTGACAGGACTATTGCCTGCTGGAAGAGATGACGTATAGCTACGTGATCCCGCCCAGCAGAGCCGACCTGCCACCGTATAACTGCAGCAGCTGGTGGGCAAGCAGTTAACCCTCCTCATATGTTAGGGTCAGAACCGACCCGTTTTCAGGTTTTGAATGTCTATAAATATCACATAAATGTGTTTATTGCATCAAGATTTGTTTACTTTGTCAGGAACCTCTATTTAAACAATGTAATAGAAAGATAATCCTTTTCACTAAATTATAAAATACTGTGGTGAAAATTAAGACGTTTATGGTGTTAGGGTCAATTCTGACCCAGTTATAATATAGGATTATAGGACACTAATAAGTGCCAAAACTGAAATCATAAACACTCTCTCTGCTTAGTAACACTGACAGCCAATCACCTCTCAACCCTGTGAGCTGTAGTTAGAGAGGGGCCTATCTCGTTGCCTGCTTGTCTGCTTCTCTAAATAAAGTAAAGAAACATAGGACCAATACATTTCAGAGTTGCTGACTTTATTTTACCATTTTTAAAATTTGAAAATGAGAGGTATGCTATCAAAAGAAAGGTCTAAGGGGTCACACCAAAAATATTAAAACCAATCTTTTCAAGGATAAAGAAACCTAACAAGGTAACCAAGAGGTAAGAAACAAATTGGATGATAAATAATTGTTCAGAGGGTATTTTATGGCTGATTTAAGACACGGGTCAAAACATCATGGATAGTAACAGAAAGCTAACATAAGAGGAGGGTTAAATAAGATTTGTATAAAACAGGTAGATTTATATTTCTCATAATTATCTGGGATGAATTTATTTAATGAAAAAGATACTGAAAGACTAATGCCGCGTACACACGACCGGTATTTATGAAGAGAAAAATGCAATTTTTTTAAATAGTCATTAAAAACGATCGTGTGTAGGCTCCAGAGCATTTTTCTCGACGAGAAAAATGGCCTTAAAAAATGTAGAACCTGCTCTATTTTTTCTTGTCGTTTTTCACGTCATTGTTTTTCTGGTCGTGAAAAATGGTCGTGTGTAGGCTTTAACAACGGGGACAAAACCTTCATGCTCAGAAGCAAGTTATGAGAAGGGAAACTTCCCCTTTATAGTGCCATCATACATGTTGTATGTCACCGCGCTTTGCTCAAGCAATTTTGTTTTTACAATCGTGTGTATGCAAGGCAGGCTTGACAAGAATTACGTCGAGAAAAGACTAAAACTAGCCAATTAGTCTTGACCATAGGCAAGCAGATTTCAGTAATCAACCATGAGCTAGGAAAAATAGAAAACGATTGCTTACTAAAGGAGCCATGGAGGAACAAAAAGAGAATGTCATGCTGCCTTAAAGTGGGTTGTAAACCCAATATAAATAAAACACTGCAAGACAAAGGCATAATGAGCTAGTATGCATAGCATACTAGCTCATTATGTATTACTTATCTTAGATCGAAGCCCCCGCAGCGGTCCTTGTCCCCCCCTCTGGCGGCGACATCTTTCCCGGGGGTTACTTCCGGGTATCGCGACACAGGGACTGAAGGTGCCATTGCTTCAGTTTGCCCCAGTGTTCATCTGCAGATGACATCGGCACACACCAGTGGACAGGAGATATCTCCTAAACTGTGCAGGTTTAGCAGATATCCAGGGTAGCTACAGGTACGCCTTAATATAGGCTTACCTGTAGGAGGAGCCAGTGCCAGGATTGGGATGGGCATAACAAGTGCAACATACATTTACACAGGCAGGCAGGCTGAGGCAGCCAATCACGGAACTGAACAGCCAGAATGTTAAGCAGAGGTCTGAGCGGCAGAGCCAATCCGATGCTCGGGGGTGAGGAGGGAGGGATGTATCTGTATGTATGACAGTGAATAAGTCGAAACAGACTGAGAGCAGCCCCAGGCCAGCAGCAGACTTAGAAAAAAAAGTCCACGGCTGGCGCTGAGGCGGCCATTGTAACACAAGAGGCAAGTCAAGTGTCTTCTCTTACGATTCCAGGGAGGAAATTGCCCCCCTTGCCCTATGGAGTGGACGCCCATGGTTGATAATGTGCAGAAGGATCCTGATGGCAGCAGGCTTCAACTCTTGCATTATAGTTCTGGATTGCCTCAAAACGTTCCTTTATTGCCCAGCACGTTATCATAGAAAGCTACATTAGGTAATCTTTCCTAGTGGGCTCAACATACATTTGTGGGACTTAAATAAATTGAGAGAAAACTGTAATTGCTGATGTACTTTTAATAAATGCCACAGGACAATTTTTTTAACAGGAGGCCATAGTTCTACTTTAATTGGGCACCCACTTATTACCAATTTTACATAAACAATACTGTACACTACAGCAGCCCTAAAAAGATAGATTTAGTAGCTTTCACACAAATCAAGGCCCACAAAATCCACATTCAAAAACAGACATAATATAAGCATTTCTAATTATCGCCAAATAAGATATTTGTTAAAAAAAATATAAATACATTACCCATAGAGCTATGAGATCTTGAAAAATAAGATTATTTCGGCCCTGCATGTAAGGTTTTTTACAGTTATTAGAATAATTGTTATTAAAGCAAACATGAACCATTCAAATTAAGCATATGATTAAAAAGACAATCAGGTATTAGCTTTAGTCAAAATTGTATGTTAATCTATTCAGAATTATTATAGGTACAGAGGTGAAACAGCTAAATCTATATTCCGTAAATGTGTTATTTCACACCAATCCCACCTCAGGAAATCTGCTAACACCAAAATACAAACGTCATCCAACATATCAAAAGAATATGTGCCACACTACTAAAAAAAGGTCAAGTCAATTAAATCAAATAATATAAACATCAAACATAATAATCAAAACACATTCAGTTTGGTTCACACTACTGCAACTTGTCAAGCGCCTTGTGACAAAGTCAAATAACAAGTTGAAATTCATGTATTTCAATTGCACTTATTCTAATCTATACGACTAAGTCACAACAATGTTTTAAGAAAGGATCCTGCACTATTTTGATGTAAATTTCATGCAACTTTCACAGTGGAAATCATGTGAACATTTGTTGATGGAAATTCTGACCGTATGTACGTGGCATTACACTAATTGGTTACGGATTCACCCATCGGTGTTCACTGCAGTTTTTTTTTTTTTTTTATGTATGTAGCACCCAACCCAAATTTAGGGGGCGCTATTTTAAATTTAAGGGATGTTTTGACCAATACTTGGGCCCAGACCCATTTGATTAATACAAATTTGCCTCTAATCTGGCAGTGGTACTACTTGGTAGTTTTCACTTGTTGCCTGCAGGTCGCGTTACCATGTCGGCCTTATGTTGGAACGCAGGTGTACCATAGTGTATTGGGTGTCCCTTCTCGGCAGCGATTCAGTGGGAGTGGTGACCCCGCTGTGCATGCTGGGGAGGGGTACTTAAGGGGAAGACGCCATTTTTCAGGGGTCCTTTACCTCACGGCCCTCCTGACGCGAGGTGCATGTGTGTGAGCCCGACTTCGGGGCCACGTTGGCTCGGGGTCACTTCGATATCAAGTAGGCCTAACTAAGCTGGCTGGGGCTTATAACTCTGAGAGGGGATCCCAAGCTGTCTGTCCACAAGGAAGGAAGCTGTCCGAATTCAAAGGGTCTGGTATGTATTTTTGGGGAGACTATGCAATTATTTTGTCTTTCTTGCTGTGAGGCCGCGTACACACGGCAGAGAACCTTGACGGGCAGAACACATCGTTCCACCCGTCGAGGTTCTCTGCCGGCCGTCGAAATCGGCGACCCGCCCGTCGGGAAAGGCAACCAGACATTCATCCAGGCGGGCCGTCGAGCAAATAGAGAGCGTGCTCTCTATTTCTGCTCGACGGGATTCCCGACGGGATGCTCGCCGAGAGCGTACACACGGCCGAGGTCCTCGCTGGAATGCAGCTTCCAGCGAGGTTCTCGCTGGTTTCCAGCGAGGTTCTCGCTGGTTTCCAGCGAGAACCTCGGTCGTGTGTACGCCGCCTAAGATGTGCAATGGCAAAAATGACAAAGTTTCAATCGCTGGGAAATAACAATCATTTCCAGCTTATTTTTAATTTATTTTTTAAAACACCAGCACACCAATCCCTTCAAATGTTCCCTAAAATTCATAGCAGACCCTTTGTGCTGTTTTTTTAAAAAAAAGTAAAGAAACTGTCAATGATATAATCTGCGGACAATTTAAATACATTTTTCAATAGTAAATATCAGTGCTGCTGCAGCACTTTCTGTACATCACAGAGATGTGCCCCTTCAACGGCAGGAGTAGGGCACTCCTCAGGCATGTTGTTATTTAACAGAATCTGATATTTCACACTGTAATCATTACAAAAAAAAGTCACTGCTTTTGGCCAAATGGATTTAAAAAAATAAATAAATTTGGTTTTGTACATGTTCCCCCGGGGCAGTAATGCACATTTTTGACACTCTGCTTATTTGCCCAGAAATTAAAATGTTTAATTTGAAAGATTTGGCAACCATTGATGTCAATAGAGGTCAGGGTTTGAGTCTGAACTTCTTTAACGTTCCCCAAACCCTGCTCAAATCGAACCCAAGGGCAGTTTGGCTAGTCACTAATTAAGATGATTCCCAGATTACCTGTTTATTAAGGGCTTTCACTCACTAGTAAGAAGACCTTACCACACCCCCTTTACAATATGTTTGCCTGCATATTAAAACCATATGAATGTAAAATACACATCTAAAAATAATGGCATGTTTACTACAGTATAATATACAGAATTATATGTATTACACAGTTTGCATTTTCTTACTTGGCAGGCTTGTAGTTTCATATCTAGCATTAGTTTCACCGGGTCGTTCTATGGAGAAAAAAAAATGCTAATGATACGGTTCATTCATACATATATATTTATTTGTTTACATATTTGTCACACTTAAAGGGGAGTTCCAGGCTTTTTTTATTTTTATTAAAAGTCAGCAGCTACAAAAAGTGTATAGACACTCACCTGCTCCACGGTCCAGCTCCGCTTCGCTCCCCTCTCCCCTCTACGGCTGGCGTCTTCATTCCTAGCAGGCCCGGACTGGCCATAGGGCATACCGGGCAAATGCCCGGTGGGCCGGTTGTGGCCCGCGAATGGCCCTCGCGGCCCACGAACGGCCCCGGCGGCTATTGAGCCTCACTGTGCCCATAAAATGCAGCCACTGGGCCCATCAAATGCTCCTACTGGGCCATCAATTGTTATCACTGTGCCATGCCATCAAACATAGCCACTGTGCCATGCCATCAAACGCAGCCACTGTGCCATCAATTGTCACCACTGTGCCAAGCCATCAAATGCAGCCACTGTGCCATCAATTGTCACCACTCTGCCATGCCATCAAACGCAGCCGCACTGCCATCAATTGTCACCACTGTGCCATGCCATCAAACGCAGCCACTGTGCCATGCCATCAAACACAGCCACTGTGCCACCAATTGTCACCACTGTGCCATGCCATCAAACGCAGCCACTGTGCCATGCCATCAAACACAGCCACAGTGCAATCAATTGTCACCACTGTGCCATGCCAACAAACGCAGCCACTGTGCCATCAATTGTCACCACTGTGCCATGCCATCAAACGCAGCCACTGTGCCATCAATTGTCACCACTGTGCCATGCCATCAAACACAGCCACTGTGCCATCAATTGTCACCACTGTGCCAAGCCAACAAACGCAGCCACTGTGCCACCAATTGTCACCACTGTGCCATGCCATCAAATGCAGCCACTGTGCCATGCCATCAAACACAGCCACAGTGCAATCAATTGTCACCACTGTGCCATGCCAACAAACGCAGCCACTGTGCCATCAATTGTCACCACTGTGCCATGCCATCAAACGCAGCCACTGTGCCATGAATTGTCACCACTGTGCCATGCCATCAAACGCAGCCACTGTGCCATCAATTGTTACCACTGTGCCATGCCAACAAACGCAGCCACTGTGCCATCAATTGTCACCACTGTGCCATGCCATCAAACGCAGCCACTGTGCCATCAATTGTCACCACTGTGCCATGCCATCAAATGCAGCCACTGTGCCATCAAATGCAGCCACTATGCCATGCCAACAAACACAGCCACTGTGCCATCAATTGTCACCACTGTGCCATGCCACCAAACGCAGCCACCGTGCCATCAAGTGTCACCACTGTGCCATGCCATCAAATGCAGCCACTGTGCCATGCCATCAAACGCAGCCACTGTGCCCATCAATTGTCACCACTGTGCCATGCCATCAAACGCAGTCACTGTGCCAATCAATTGTCACCACTGTGCCATGCCATCAAACGCAGCCACTGTGCCATCAATTGTCACCACTGTGCTATGGCATCAAACACAGCCACTGTGCCCATCAATTGTCACCACTGTGCCATGCCATCAAACGCAGCCACTGGGCCCATCAATTGTCACCACTGTGCCATGCCATCAAACACAGCCACTGTGCCATCAATTGTCACCACTGTGCCATGCCATCAAACACAGCAACTGTGCCCTTTAATTGATGCCAGTGTGCCCATTGATGCCAGTGGGCCCATTGTCGCGGCTGAGCCAGAGGGAGCGGCGCTCCGGTGCCCTCTATAGATGCACTGCCACTGTCTATCAATCTATCTTCTTTCTTTCTATCTTTATCTATCTTCCTTCCTTTCTATCTATCTATTTTTATCTATCTATCTAGATCTACCTATTTATCTTTCTTCCTTCTCTTCTTTTTTCTATCTTTATCTATCTTCCTTCCTTACTATCTTCTATCTTTATCTATCTTCCTTCCTTTCTTTATCTACCTTTCTTTCTGTATCTATCTCCCTTCCTTCCCTTCTTTCTTTCTATCTTTATCTTTCTTTATCTATCTTCCTTCCCTTCTATCTATCTATCTATCTATCTATCTATCTATCTATCTATCTATCTATCTATCTATCTATCTATCTATCTATCTATCTATCTATCTATCTTTCTTTATCTATCTTCCTTCCTTCCCTTCTTTCTTTCTATCTTTCTTTCTTTATATATCTTCCTTCCTATCTATCTTCCTTCCTTCCATTCTTTCTATATTTATCTATTTTTATTTCTTTATCCATCTTCCTTCCCTTCTTTCTTTCTATCTATCTTTTTCTATATCTTTATCTATCTTTCTTTCTCTATCCATCTATCTTCCTTCCCTTCTTTCTTTCTATATTATTCATTCTTTCTTTATACATTTTCCTTCCTTTCTATCTATCTATATCTATCTTCCTTCCTTCCCTTCTTTCTTTCTATCTTTATCTATCTTTCTTTATCTTCCTTTCTATCTATATCTATCTATCTTCCTTCCTCCCCTTCTTTCTTTCTATCTTTTATCTTTCTTTATCTTCCTTCCTTCCCTTCTTTCTATCTGTATCTATCTATTTATCTCACCCCACATCCCGTCATTAACCCCCGCTGTGCCCCCCCCCCCCCTGGGCTGCTCAGTCTAAAATGCCCGGGCCTATTTTTTGTCCCAGTCTGGGCCTGATTCCTAGTGTGGGCACCCGGCCGTGACAGCTTTCGGCTTCACGGCCGAGCACTCACTGCGCATGTGCGAGTGGCGCTGCACACTGTGAGTGGTCAGACAATCGCCTGGGACCTGTCACATGTCCCTGGCGATCGCCTACAGGGAGGGGCCACCGTAGGCGATATAAACGTATCGCCTAAGGAGTCCCTGGGCGGAAGGAGGAAGTGGGACAGGAAGTCCCTCGCCTACTGAAGCCCCACTCCCCTCCCCAAAAAATTACATACCAAATGTGGCATGTAAGGGGGCAAGGAGTGGTTTAAGCGGAACTTCCACTTGTGGGTGGAACTCTGCTTTAAATGATTCAGATCAAACATGTTTTAATATTATTCAAAGATAAAACCTGAGTAAATACAAAATTCAGTTTTTAACCACTTATGACCCGAACCATTTCGCTGGCCAAAGACCAGAGCACTTTTTGCTATTCGACACTGCGTTGCTTTAACTGACAACTGCGTGGTTGTGCGACATGGCTCCCAAACAAAATTTACATTCTTTTTTCCACAAATAGAGCTTTCTTTTGGTGGCATTTGATCACCTCTGTGGTTTTATTTTTTTGCGCTATAAACAAAAATAAAGCGTCAATTTTGAAAAAAATGCAATATTATTTACTTTTTGCTATAATAAATATTCCCCAAAAATATATATAAAAAAATGTTTTCCTCAGTTTACGCGGATACGTATTCTTCTACATATTTTTGGTAAAAAAAAAAATGCAATAAGCGTTTGATTGGTTTGCGCAAAAGTTATAGGCCCAGATTCATAGAGCAATTACGCCTGTCTAACTGGTGTTAGACAGGAGTAATTTCAAATTTTGCGCGCCGTATCACTAGTTTGAATCCTCAAACCATGATACGGCGGCTTCGGGCTTCGATCCGAGAGGCTTACGTCTTCGTAAGCCTTCGGATCTACGCTGCGATATTTTTGCGGCCGCTGGGAGGAGTTTGCGTCGTTTTCATGCGTAGGGATATGCAAATGTGTTTTTACGGCGATCCACGAAGATACGAGCGGTCTTCGCAATCGCTTACGTCTATTTTTTTTTACGTACTGTTAGACCAGCTTTTTGCTGGTCTAACGGTGCGTAGCCCATGTTAAGTATGGCCGTCGTTCCCGCGTCGACTTAAATTTTTTTTTTTTTTTTTTACGTAAGTCGTTCGGGAATAGAAATGTCCGTAAACGACGCTACTCAAACAACGAATGACGTAACGACGTGATTTCGCGCAATTCACGGCGGGAAATTTCTGAACGGAGCATGCGCAGTTCGATCGCCGCGGGAACGCGCCTATTTTAAATGCTTCACGCCCCCTACTCGCGTAGATGGATTGCGACGGGAGAAATACACTACGCCGCCGTCGTTTACTGGACAAAATCTACCTGGATTCCACGTAGAGCAAGGTAAAAAACGGCGGCGTAGTGTATTTCTGATACGCTACTAGAATCTAATTCTCTCTGAATCTGGGCCATAGTGTCTAAAAAATAGGGGATAGTTTTATGGCATTTTTATTGATAATTTTTTTTACTAGTAATGGCGGCGATCAGGGATTTTTCTTTTTTCGTCCATGGACGGACACAGCTCCTTAAATCTTGAGTTATGTTCCGTCTATTAGGAGAGGACTAGGCAAACATGTTAGTTATCTTAAAACATGTAACTGTCCTCCCTTTCCCTGCTCTGTCGCCCATTCCCCTCCTGCCCTAGGACCCCCTGCGACCAGGGTGTGCCTGTGGGGGGACTCCGGGTCCCTGTGGGGGACCAGGGTCCGCTTTCTGGGAGGGGTTGTCTGTCTCCTGGGAAGTCTCTGCAGGGCCTTCTCATCCACATTGCGGGGCTCAGGCGCCATTTTTTGCAGCGCCGACACCATTTTTAGTGTGCCTGTTTTCTCTATTGAAATTTCCATTGGCACCCATTTTGTCGTAGACGTGCTGTGGCGCAGGTTGGTATTGCGGGCGCCCATTTTCTTGTGGTCCACGCCCCTTTATCTGAGGCATCTGGCGGACATTTTGGAGTGGGTCTTGGCATCTAGCACTGGCTTTCTGAAAGGCGCGCAGCTCATTCACCTCAGTTTTTTCCTCACATTTTTTTCCTTACACACACACTGTGTACAGGAGGAAGGCAGGCAGCGGTGCTGAGCGGTCTCCCTTTGGGTGGTGAGTCCCCTGGGTAACCCCCCTGGTCGGTGCAGCAAGCAGGGCCAGATTTGCCACAAGGCCACCGAGGCGAGGCCAGCCTGAGGTCAGAGGGTCAGTGGGTGGCACCATGTACTCCTTTCCCCGGTTCCTCCCACTTGCCGTGCACCGCGGATCTCTCACTCCGGCTATGTGCAGAGCTTGAATAATGCCTGCAGTGGCTGAGCAGCTCCCCCGGCTTCCCAATCTCCATGGCAGGGAGGATGATCTGAAATGGAGGACGGACCTGTCATCACAGCTGACGCCCGGCGATCATCCAGCCAGCCAGTCTGCTAACAGCCTCAAAGGTACAATCCTGCCCGTGCCTGACACTGACATCACGTGACGTCACCTCCTGACTGAGGGCGCCCCGAGAATTACCGCTGCTTTCCTCTTATGTCCTCACAGCCCTGAGTGATGATAGGCATGCTATCCGGCATATAAGGACACCTACTAACCCCATGCCATCATTATTATTCTCCTAATCCCCCTGTTCCTGGCATCGCACCACCCTACAATCATCTCTGCTGTACCCACTGCCAGCTGCCTACCACCTCACCCATCATCATCATCCTCTACCCCACATCTGACATCCCAACACCCCCGTTATCCTTATCTTCATCCCTACTGTCAGCTGCCTACTACCCCATGTCAACATCATCCCCCCCATGTACCCCACTGTCAGCTGTCTACCACCCTATGTCATCATCAACCCCCACGTACCCCACTGTCAGCTGCCTACCACCCCATGTCATCATCAACCCCCCTGTACCCCACTGTCAGCTGCCTACCACCCCACGTCATCATCACCCACCTGTACCCCACTGTCAGCTGCCTACCACCCCACGTCATCATCACCCCTCTGTACCCCACTGTCAGCTGCTTACCAACCCATGTCATCATCATCACCTCCCTGTACCCCACTGTCAGCTGCCTACAACCCCATGTCTTCATCATCATCACACCCCCTGCACCCCACTGCCGACATCCCACTCATCAACATCCCCATCATCCCTCTGTATCCCACCTCTGGCATCCTACCACCCCACCCCCTGTCATCCTTCTCATTTTAATCCCTCCTGGTACTCCACTGCCAGCTTCCTACCACCCCACCCCCTGCTGTCATCATCCCCCACCATACCCCAACCCTGACATCCTACCCCCCTGCCTCCTGTCATCATCATCCCTGGTGTAAGGAGGGGCTCTCTGGGGATCCTGGTGTAGGAGGGAAGGCTCTCTGGGGACAGTAATGTTAGGGGGATGGCTCTTTGGGAACCCTTGTGTAAGGGGGGCACTCTGGGGACCCTGGTGAAAAGGGGGGCTCTCTGGGGACCCTGGTGTAAGAGGGGCTCTCTGGGGAACCTGGTGTAAGGGGGGCTCCCTGGTGTAAGGGGGGCCCCCTGGGGACTCTGGTGTAAGGGGGGGCTCTCTGGGGATCCTGATGTAAGGGGGGCTCTCTGGGGACCCTGGTGTAAGGGAGGCTCTCTGGGGACCCTGGTGTAAGGGAGGGCTCTCTGGGGTCCCTGATGTAATGAGGGGCTCTCTGGGGACCCTGGTGTAAGTAGAGAGGCTCTCTGGGGACCCTGATGTAAGAAGGGGCTCTCTGGGGACCCTGATGTAAGAAGGGAGGCTCTCTGGGCAGTCTGATGTATAAGGAGGCTCTCTGGGCAGCCTGATGTAAGGGGGGGCTCTCTGTGGACCCTGATGTAGGGGGAGGCTCTCTAGGGACCCTGATGTAAGTAGGGAGGCTCTCTGGGCAGCCTGATGTAAGGAGGGGCTCTCTGGGGACAGTAATGTAAGAGGGAAGGCTCTCTGGGGACAGTAATTTTAGGGGGATTGGCTCTCTGGGGACCCTGGTGTAAGGGGGGCTCTCAGGGGGCCCTGGTGTAAGGGGGGGGGCTCTCTGGGGACCCTGGTGTAAGGGGGGGGGCTCTCTGGGGACCCTGGTGTAAGGGGTGCGGCTCTCTGGGGACCCTGGTGTAAGGGGTGCGGCTCTCTGGGGACCCTGGTGTAAGGGGTGCTGCTCTCTGGGGACCCTGGTGTAAGGGGTGCTGCTCTCTGGGGACCCTGGTGTAAGGGGTGCTGCTCTCTGGGGACCCTGGTGTAAGGGGTGCTGCTCTCTGGGGACCCTGGTGTAAGGGGGGGCTCTCTGGGGACCCTGGTGTAAGGGGGGGGCTCTCTGGGGACCCTGGTGTAAGTAGGGAGGCTCTCTGGGGACCCTGATGTAATGGAGGCTCTCTGGGGACCCTGGTGTAAGGAGGGAGGCTCTCTGGGGACCCTGATGTAATGGAGGCTCTCTGGGGACCCTGATGTAAGGAGGGGCTCTCTGGGGACCCTGATGTAATGGAGGCTCTCTGGGCAGTCTGATGTAAGTGGGGCTCTCTGGGGATTCCCCCATGTGATGGTGTGTGTGTGAGGGGGGGCGGCATTGAAGGACCCGGCCTTGGGGCGGCAAAGGGAGTAAATCCAGGCCTGGCAGCAAGGAGGGTGGACTTCTTGAGTGTTTTTCACTTAGTCCCCGAGGGCTGTCAGTGAGTAATTATGGAGTCAGTATCTGGTCTTTGTTCCCCTAAATTGCCAGAGGCAGCAAAACTGCGGTTCCCATGGATATGCTGTCGGCAGTCCTGAAGTCATTTGTTGCTAGGGTGGAAGCAGCATGCAGGCGTAGGGGGGGTAAAAAGCGACCACCCCCCCGCCATCTTCTGGGGAATCATTTGACTCGGATTTGGATCCCATTTCTGGTATGTCAGAGGATGCAGACCAGGACCTCCCTGGTGAGGGGGACCCCTCGCCTGGGTCAGTGCAAGACAGGGCACTTGTGAGTGCACTTATTGATGCTGTGAGGGACTCTCTCAAGCTGGAGGATGTGGCTGGGACTTTTACAGAGGGGTCTGTCTCCTTTGGGTCATACAAATCTAACCGCTCTGTGAAAGTTTTTCCTTATGTTACTTTCTTTGATAAGTCCTTTGTGGTCCCTCAGTGCATGGCGGTTCGTTATCCTTTTGAAAAAATGGGCCTCTCCTCTGGTCGTGGACCCCCTGGTCTCTCGGCTAAAAAAGGTAACCACTCTCCCGGTAGAGGGGACCCCTGCCTTTAAGGACCCTACTGATAGGAGGTCCTAAGTTGTGACCCGTTCCATGTTCACCATGCTGGGGTCTGCATTGCAGCCTATTTTGGCTGCAACTTTGGTGTCTCAGACGCTTACTGAATGGGCAAAGATTTTGCACCAGGCAATGGAGGAGGCATGCCGGATGGAGCGATAGAAACTGACAACACCACGCCCCCAGCTGGCTGGTTCGAGCCGCGGCTGGTTTGTTTAGTATCTGTTGAAGCTTTGAGATGTCAGCTTTGTCCAGCAGTTGGAATTAAAGAAAGTTTTTAAGTAACCTACTGCACTATGAAGCACTTCTTTCTCCTTTCATTAACACGCTTCCACAATAAATTCTGAGGACGATCCCACCCATAGAAAGACTCTGCAGGAGATTGTTTTGTTATTTCCAGACTGCCAGCAGAGGAGAGGATCGGGGGAAGGGTCCTACCAGCTGATGACATTTGTGTTGAGCCGATTTGATCTCTGTCATAGGGATCCTACGGATCTGGCAAGCAGCCCTTTCTTATATCTGCTTTGTGGAAACATTCTGAGGAAGATGCCTACACACCTATTCCGTCTGTCAGAGGAATAAGATTACATTGGAGTTCCTGTAGATATTTTTCTGAAACGGACACTGCTTTAGTTGTGAATTTTTCTTTTATTGAAATGAGGACTTTTTTTCATATGAAATTGTATTTGCTGTTATTTGGTTGCGCATCTAATTACCACTTTCTCCCAATGGAGGGGCATCAGCTTCCCCCTGAGTGTGTGAGGCTGGCCGACCAGTTGATACATGGCCTTGTGTATGTCTGTGATGCCACTCTGGATGTAGCTGCCCTGATCTCCAGAGCCCATGTATCGGCGGTGGTATTACGCCACCTGATTTGGCTGAAATGCTGGTCTGCTGACCAAGCATCTAAAAAATCTCTAGCAGATTTGCCCTTTAAATGTGGGAGGCTTTTTGGTACCTCGCTGGACAACATTATTAAGGATGTCACTGGAGGTAAGAGCACACTTCTCCCTCAGTCCTCTAAGGGGAAGGAGCCACGCCGTAAGCCGGGGCCCTCCTGTTCCGTGCAGAAGCAGTATTTCCGTCAGTCAGGGTCGGCCGGCAGAACCTCCCAGACTGACAAAGCTCCAGAAGCGTCCCTGGGTGCGCAAGCCAAACAAGCCGGCTACCAAGCCTGCTACCGCATGAAGTTTTGCCCCCGCCCGATTTGAGGGTGGGGGGACGGCTTTGTGGGTTTTCAGCTCGGTGGACCTCCCTGATCTCCGACCAGTGGGTCTGCGAAGTGGTAACTTTGGGGTACAAGATCGAGTTTCTTTCTTGTCCGCTAAACAGATTCTTTCCCTCAAATCTTCCCCTCCTTCCGGCTTGTCGGGCTGCTTTAATGAGAGCAGTACAAGACTTGCTCAGGTGCGGGGTAATTTTACCTCTGCCACTGAAGGAAATGTTTCAGGGATTCTATTCAAATCTGTTTGTAGTCCCAAAGAAGGACGGTGTCCATCCGATCTTGGACCTCAAGGCCCTCACTGCCTTTGTAAGGGTGCGAAAGTTCAGAATAGAATCCATTTATTCGGTGGTTGCTGTGCTCCATCTGGGGGACTTTATGGCATCCCTGGACATCAAGGACGCATACTTGCATGTCCCCATCTGCACCGGGCATCAGAGGTTCTGCGCTTTGTGATCGGCGAAGACCACTATCAGTTTGTGGCTCTTCCCTTTGGCCTAGCGTCAGCACCAAGAGTTTTCACCAAGGTGCTCGCCCTGATTCTGGCTTTGCTGAGACAGCGAGGCATTGCTGTCATTGGCTACTTAGACGATCTTCTTCTGAGAGCTGCTTCTCTCTCAGAATTAGAGGATGAGGATGACGTGTCTATAGCCAGTCAGACCCTCCAGGAATTTGGTTAGGTGCTGAACATTCAGAAGTCGGTCTTGATACTGACTCAGCATCTGGAGTACCTAGGGTTGACCCGGGACTCCTCGGAGGCGAAGGTCTTCCTTCCTTTGGAGAAGTTTCAGACACTCCAGTCGGCGGTGAAATTGTTAGCATCCCACAAATGGTCGTCTCTTTGTTTTTGCATGCGAGTTCTGGGCCTCATGGTGGCCTCCTTCGAGGCAGTTCCATATGCCCAATTCCACAATTGAGTCTTGCAGATGGAGATCCTGTCCAAATGGAACAGATGTCCATTGTCTCTGGATCGTCAGATTCAGGTAAGTCACCTGGTCAGGGCTTCCCTGAGTTGGTGGCTGAGATCCCTGGCTCTTCAGTCCGGGAAGTCGTTCCTTCCTTTCCATTGGACTGTGATCACGACGGACGCCAGCCTCACAGGTTGGGGGGGGGGGTCTGGGGGGTCCAGTCGGCCCAGGGTCTCTGGACTCCGGACGAATCCCACCTGCCAATCAATGTACTAGAACTTCGAGCAATCAGGCTGTGCCTCTCCTTGTGGTCTCAGAGGCTACAAGAATGTCCAATCAGGATCCAGTCGGACAATGCCACGGCAATGGCTTATGTCAACCATCGGGGGGGAGAAGCTTGGCTTTGGCATTGGCTTTGGCCGTTTACATTCCGAGCGTAGAAAACTGACAGGTGGACGACCTAAGTCGCCAGATGCTGGATTAGGGGGCAATGGCTGTTGCATCTGGAAGTGTTTCAACACCTTTGCCAGAGATAGGGCACACCGGACGTGGATTTCCTGGCTTCTCGACTCAATCGCAAGGTGTCAAGGTTTGTGGCCAGGTCTAGAGATCCTTGGGCAGATGCGTCAGATGCGTTGGTGGCCCAGTGGGGTCAGTATCGGCTAATTTATGCCATTCCCCCACTGAAGTTGCTTTCTCGTCTGCTCCGCAGAGTGGACACAGAGAGGATCCCGATGATTCTAATCGTTCCAGATTGGCCCCGGCGTCCCTGGTACACCGACCTTGTGCGCCTGGTGGCGGATGCATCCTGGGGGCTGCCAATGTGGAAGGACCTTCTATCTCAAGGTCCCATACTTCAGCCTGCTTTACAGTCGCTGGCTTTAACGGCATGGCTATTGAAAGCCAGGTGCTAAGGGACCGAGGTCTGTCGGATTCGGTCATTTCAACCATGCTGAGGGCATGGAAGTCATCTTCGTGGACAATCTAGCGGTCCTTGGGCGGAAGGAGGAAGTGGGACAGGAAGTCCCACGCCTCCTGAAGCCCCCACTCCCCCCCCCAAAAAAATTACATGCCAAATGTGGCATGTGAGGGGGTGAGGAGTGGATTAAGCGGAAGTTCCACTTTTGGGTGGAACTCCGCTTTAATCACAGTTCATAAATGATTTAGCAGGGATGCAATTACTTTTTCACATAGCACCAAGCAGGTTTGGATGAAATCATCATTTAAAAACAGATTTTTCAGGTTATCTTTGTGCAATATTAGAATGATCTGAATCATTTACAGTGCTTTGAAAAAGTATTCATACCCCTTAAAATGTTCCACATTTTGTCATTGTTACAACCAAAAATTTTAATGTAATTTTTTGTGTATTTTATGTGATAGACCAACACAAAGTGGCACATAATTGTGAAGCGGAAGGAAAATGATAAATGTTTTCCAAATAAATATCTGAAAAGTATGGGGTGCATTTGTATTCAGCCCCCTGAGTCAATACTTTGTAGAACCACCCTTTACTGCTATTACAGCTGCAAGTCACTTTGGGTATGTCTCTACCAGCTTTTCACATCTACAAAGTGACATTTTTGCCCCTTTCTTCTTTGTAAAATAGCTCAAGCTCTGTCATATTGGATGGAGAGTGTCTGTTGACAGCAATTTTCAAGTCTTGCCACAGATCCTCAATTAAATTTATGTCTGTACTTTGGGCCATTATAACACATGAATATTCTTTGATCTAAACCAGAGGTCTCCAAACTTCGGCCCGAGGGCCAGATGTGGCTCTTTGCTAGCCTTTATCCGGCCCTTGGGGCACTATTCCTCCCATTGACACCAGCAATATGGCAATATGGTTTTCCACTAATACCAATGATGAGATACTTTTCCTCCTAATACCAATAATGGGGCACTACTCCTGCTACTGACCACCAACCCTGAGGCCATATTTATTCTCACTGATGCTGGGCTCAGGACTCTTTCTACCCCTGCTGGCCACAATACGGCCCTCCTAAAGTCTGAAGGACAGTAGACTGGCCCTTTGTATGAAAAGTTTGGAGACCCCTGATCTAAACCATTTCATTGTAGTTCTTGCTGTATGTTTGGGCTTGTTGTCCTGCTGGAAGATGAGCCTCCGACCCGGTCTCAAGTCTTTTGCAGACTCTAACATGTTTTCTTCTAAGATTACCCTGTATTTGGCTCCATCTTCCCATCAACTCTGACCAGCTTTCCTGTCTCTGCTGAAGAAAAGCATCCCCACAACATGATGATGCCACAATCATGTTTCACAGTGTGGATGGTGTGTTTAGGGTGATGTGCAGTGTTAGTTTTCTGCCACACATAGCACTATGCTTTTAGGCCAAAAAGTTAAATTTTGGTCTCATCTGACCAGAGCATCTTCTTCCACATGTTTACTGTGTCCCCCACATGGCTTCTCGCAAACTGCAAACAGAACTTCTTATGTCTTTTTTTCAACAATGGCTTTCTTCTTGCCACTCTTCCATTAACGCCAGATTTGTGGAGTGCACGACTAATAGCAGTTGTATTGCTGTATAACGTGAAAGTGACTGATGTATAACCAATTCCATAGGTGGGGTACAAGATGATGGTCAGTATGAAAGTGGTCACAGTGAGTGGGTGTCCATAGATAGATAAAAGGAAAAGACTCTGAATTCCAGCATGGGTCCTTGGCAAAAGACCCTTTCTGGTGGTCCTGTCTTCACTTACTTACAATACAGAAGCTTTGTAAACAGTCCAGACCTCATATTCTCTACACTCTTTCTCTTGAACACACCATTATCTGATCAATTACCAATTACACCTGTTTGATTTACTATTCCTTAGGCAAGGAGCACACTTTTTAATATTAAACACTCACCCAACAATGGTCATTTCATCTTTTGAAAGTACTACAACCCAGATGTAGACAGTCTAAAAATGACCTGCCTGCAGTCAGGGGTGTATTTAGGTTGTGTGCTGCCCTAGGCCTGACTAAACTCGCGCACCCCCTAATTTAAATATGACACACACCTTTCTGACAAGGCCACACCCCTTTATGTTTAAGACCCACCCTGGATTCCATTAATTTGTATACATTTCCTCTTACTTCCTGTTTGGGGGTAGGAAGTGAAGGGAAAGCTCCGCAATGGGACAGGAATGGTAAAAAATAAACTGTCAGGGGCTATAACCCCCCCCCCCCTTACTCTATCCAAAATGAAAAATAAAGTTAAGTGTCTATAGTTCTACTTCAACCACTTAACGCCCGCCCACTGTATATATACATCCTCTTTTTAAAAATGGATATCTCGGTAACGGCAGCAGCTGCTGCCACAACCGAGATATCCATCTCTTCAGTGGGCGGGCCTGTCTATGATAACGGTGGTCTCCGCGGCGGATTCGCCACGAGATCGTCGTTATCGGTGGCGGGAGAGGGCCCCCCTCCTGCCGCTCTCTCCCACGCCCTCCGCCGCTTAGCATAGCCATCGGTAGCGGCGGAGGCGATCGGGTCTGTTCGGCAGCTGTGTGGGCATGCGAGTAAGGGAAAAATCGCCCCCACTCGTCCCCATAGCTCTGCTGGGCGGAAGTGACGTCAAAACGTCAGTCCCGCCTAGCGTCTTAAAGAAAAAAAAAATGTTGTCATTTGAAAAAATGACAGTTTCAATTTTTTTTCTTTTTTTCTTGCATTTAAGTCTGAATATGAGATCTGAGGTCTTTTTGACCCCAGATCTCATATTTAAGAGGACCTGTCATGCTTTTTTCAATTACAAGGGATGTTTACATTCCTTGTAATAGGAATAAAAGTGATATTTTTTTTTTTTTTTTTATTTCAGTGTAAAAAATTATAAAATAAATAAAAATAAATCCGAAAACAAAAAAAAAATGTTTTTAAAGCTCCCCGTCCCGACGAGTTTGCACGCAGAAGCGAACGCATACGCGAGTAGAGCCCGCATATGAAAACGGTGTTCAAACCACACAAGTGAGGTATCGCCGCGATTGTTAGAGCGAGAGCAATAATTCCAGTCCTAGACCTCCTCTGTAACTCAAAAAATGCAACCTATGGAATTTTTTAAACGTCGCCTATCGAGATTTTTAAGGGTAAAAGTTTGACACCATGCCACGAGCGGGCGCAATTTTTAAGCGTGACATGTTGGGTATCATTTTACTCTGCGTAACATTATCTTTCACAATATATAAAAAAATTGGGCCAAATTTATTGTTGTCTTATTTTTTAATTCAAAAAAGTGAATTTTTTCCAAAAGTGCGCTTGTAAGACCGCTGAGCAAATACGGTGTGACAAAAAGTATTGCAATGACTGCCATTTTATTCTCTAGGGTATTAAAACCCCCAAACATTATATATATTTTTTCTAAGTAATTTTCTAGCAAAAAAAACTGTTTTAGTCTCGTAAACACCAAATCTGAAAAACTGGCTCGGGGCTTTAGTGGTTAAGCACAAATTTCTGATAATTTTATGGAGAGGACTAAGAAGGTTTAACCATGCCAATGGTGCAGCAGACCCCCCCCCCCCCTCACAGTTGCAGAATGCCAGCCCCCTCAATACCAGAAGCAGTGTGGCCGCTTTATGGGGGCGCTAGACTAATTTGCCTCTCAGCCCAGCCTGCCCCATAAGACTGCTGCTACACTAACAGTGTAGCAAAAGCCGGCGGGGATTCTTTTTGTGCTGCCCCCCCTGCAAAGTGCTGCCCTAGGCCTGGGCCTTGCTGGCCTAGGCCAGGATACAGCGCTGCCTGCAGTTATGGGCATAACTTGCAGGCATGAAAAAAGTGCAAATATTATTATGATGGCTATTTTGTTAGAGTATGCACCCAAGTGGCACATCGTACATTCAAATAGAATGGCTAAGTACATGTCTATTGCTTACATAACATATCTCAATGCAACTAAGGTGGCGTACACACGACCGGTTTCCTCGGCAGAATTAAGCAAGAAACTCGATGGGAGACGTATTCTGCCGAGGAAACCGGTCGTGTGTACCCTTTTTGCCGAGAAACCCGTCGAGGAACTCGTCGAGCCAAAAAGAGAGCATGTTCTCTATTTCCTCGATGGGCAATGGGAAAATTTGGCTCGACGAGTTTTTTGACTGCTGAACAAGGAACTCGACAGGGAAAACGATGTGTTTCGCCCGACGAGTTTCTCGGTCGTGTGTACGCGGCCTGAAACATCCTCTGTGAATGTATATGTAATGTAATGTAATACTTACTGCCATGAGTTTAGGTAAACAACCGGTCTTAAGAGCAGGTGCTATCTAAAAAAAAAATAATGATATTTTGTTAGACTGAATACAGCCTTTTAAATACATGGCCATGAATGCTTACCAAGGGTAATTAAGTGTAAATATTATTTTGGTATGGGCTGATACATTTGCAACAGACTCCAGATCTATGATCGGTACATACACTCAAGAATTATAAACGCAACACTTTTGTGTTATCCCCTATTTATCATGGATTTTTTCTATGTACAAAGTCGTAGACCACAAAAGGCCTATTTCTCTCAAATATTGTTCACAAATCTGTCTTAAGCCGGCCATACACGGTTCGATTTTCTAAAGAATTTTCTTTTGAAAATGTATCAAAGAATTTTCTAAAGAATTTCTCATCGTTAGTGGGCTGCAGCAACAGCCGATTTTTGTGCGGCAATCAAATTTGAGGAATCCGACATGTTGGAAAGTTTTTGAAAAACAAACGATTTTCTGATCAATGATGGGAGAATCTTGCGAGAAATGTAATAGAAAAAAAAATGTGCATGTGCAAGAAAATAATATTACCGGAGGAAAACGAAGATTCCTGGAGAGAAAAGAAGATTCCCGGCCACAAAAATTATTTTCTGTAGCAACATGAAGGTTTGGTCGGCCGAATTTCAAAAAATCAATGGTGGCATCATCAGATCAAAAAAAAAAAAACCTTCTGCTTTTGAAAAGAAAAAATGTTCGAAATTCGATGTATGGCCTGCTTAAATCTGTGTTAGTGAGCACTTCTCCTTCGCCAATATAACCCATCCACCTCACAGGTGTGGCATATCAAGATGATGATTAGACAGCATGATTATTGCACAGGTTTGCCTAAGGGCTCTTTCACACGGAGCGGTCTGTTTTTCGGTCCTCTCCGTGTGTCCGTCGGCTCAGCGGGGGTCTCCGCTGAGCTGTCGGGCGGACAGGGCGGTCCCCGCACACTGTGCAGGGACCGCCCTGTCTCTCCTCTGCTATCCCCTATGGGGAATCGGATGGAAACGGACCATCTGTCCGTTTGCATCCGATCCGTTTGGCCGGACGGAAGAAAAATAGGACATTCTTCCGTCCGAAAAAACGGATGCGGATCTGGCGAACGTTAGCGAATGCATCATCCGCTAACAGATCCGCTCCCATAGGGGCCCATTACAAGTATGTTAATGGACTTGTAATTAGCGGACCGTTCGTCCGCTAGTGTGAAAGGGCCCTTAGGCTAAAACTTAGGCTAAAATGTGCAGTTTTATCACACAGCACAATGCTACAGATGTCGAAAACCAGAGCTGTTGCCCTACCATAACCTCTTCAAAGGAATTTGGCAGTACATCTATCCAGCCTCACAACTGCAGACCACGTGTAACCACACCAGTCCAGGACCCCCACATCCAGCATCTTCATCTCTAAGATTGCCTGAACTCATAATAAATAGTGTCAAACACAAAAGTGTTGCGTTTATAATTTTGCTCAGTGTACATCAACTAACTAGGTAGGGATTTTCATAAATGTGACTAAATCAAGTCTAGAAAGAGGCTAAGAAGCTGTGAGCATGATAAAAAAGATCTTTACCTAGAGTTTATTTCCTTGTTTTAGGCTCTATGCACACTAGTGTTTTGTTAAGCTTCTAGAAGCTGTTATTAGCTTTTTGTCTGCTCCTAGAGACTAAATAATGTTATCCTCATTGGAGGCCCATCCATAAACAATAACCCCCTCCCTACCTCTCCACCCTAAACAATAACCCCTCTCCCTGCCACACAACAGTAAAACGACCCCCTTCTTGCCTCTCCACCCTAAACAAACCACCCTCCCTGGCCCACCAGCCATAAATGACCCCCCTCCCTGCCTCTCCACCCTAAACAATAACCCCTCTTCCCACCTCTCCACCCTAAACATTAACCCCCTCCCCACCCTAAACGATAACCCCCCTTCCCACCTCACCACCCTAAACAATAACCCCCTCCCCACCCTAAACAGTAACCTCCTCCCCACCCTAAACAGTAACCTCCTCTCCACCCTAAACATTAACCCCCATCTCTCCATTCTAAACAAATACCCCCTCCCAACCCTAAACAATAACCTCCTTCCCACCTCTCCACCCTAAACAATAACCTCCTCCCTGTCTTATTTTTGTGTTTTTTTTAGCTTAAAAAATGCTAGTGTGCATGAGGTCTTAGGCCGCGTACACGATCAAATCTATCTGCTGGAAACGGTCTGCCCGACTGTCCCAGCAGACAGATTCGATCGTGTGTACGGGCGAGCAGACGGATTTGGCCAGCCGACAGATTTTAAATCATGCTTTAAAATCTGTCGGCTGGGAATCCGTCCGCCCAATATGTCTGCTGGTTAGTACGCTAACCAGCAGACATATCTTCTCGCACATGCGTCGAATGGATTCGACGCATGCGCGGAAGTAATTTACTTCCTGGTGCGGTGACGTGGCGGCGTCAACGTCACCGCCACGTCACCGCGCTGTCTGCTGGTGGGGATTTTGGTTTTATCGTGTGTACAGCGATCAAACCAAAATGGCCAGCAGACAGATTTGTTCAAATCGGTCGGTCCAGCCGATTAGAACAAATCTATTTGCTCGTGTGTACGGGGCCTTAGAGTGTTACTAAACCAAGGACCCTGCATTCACTATATATGGTCTCCCACAGTACACAGTACATTTTCTTATCAGCAGTATATAGCAGTCTTGTGACTTCTATCAGCATCTGGTAAAAGCTTGTAGGAGGAGTTTTCATACTGCACTGGCTGCCCTGTCAGGGTGCAGGACCCCTGACCCTGACAGTGCTGATTGGCTGAGAGGCCTGCTTCTGTGCTAAATGGACCAGTGCTGCCACCAATGCAGTGAAAATCCACATCTAGTGGCATTGGCAGGCGACATGGCAAGTGGCATTCCTCATTTGGTGGCAGGCAGCATGGCAAGTGGCATTCCTCATCTGGTGGCAGGCAGCGTGGCAAGTGGCATTCCCCATCTGGTGGCAGGCAGCGTGGCAAATGACATTCCTTCTCTGGTGGCAGGCAACATGACAAGTGACATTCCTCATCTGGTGGCAGGCAACATGACAAGTGACATTCCTCATCTGGGGTCCGGCGGCATGGCAAGTGACATTCCTCATCTGGTGGCAGGCTCACATATATTCTGCATTATGGTGAGTTGAACCATTTTCCATTTTAAATTAAAATATAATAATAGAAATACTGTATTTCAATCATCCTGACACCATATCAGCCATGGTGCGTGATGATTGAAGCGCCAACACTAGCCATTGACCCAACAAATTGCCCACGAAAAATCGCTTAACCCCACTGTTGTGGGTTTAGTAACACTTTTAAATTTCTTTAGCTGATGCCAATTTGAATTATAAATTCATGAAATAGTAAATAAAGTTTAAAAATAAATTGTTACATTGTATTGCTCAATGACACTTGAAGACTGTCTGAATGTTTAACTTGCTTGACAAAGACATCAAGAAACACCTAACATTTGTTGTATCCCCTTTTAAGGGCTTTTGAGGTGTTTAAAAATGCATGTATAATATTTCCAGGCAAAACCAGTTTATATGGAATTGCATATTTTGTATATGCTACTTGAGCATGTATGTTAAACACAGAATTTTGGGACATGTAAGGATCAAAACTAAGAAATTGTATACACCCAATCTTCTGAAAGATATGTGAAACATGCTTTTCTACTCTTGGCCTCTCTGTACCGAGTACTCGAAGAGAGAATAAGACCTGCGCTTCCATATGCCTTTACTTTAGCAGGTTATAACCTGTTTCTATACTATCTGGCATTTGCCGTTTTTACATAATTGACATTCTTGACCATCACAGTTAAAAGCTTACACTATGATACAATAATCTATTTATGTTTTTACTTTATTTATTATATTTTTTTAAATGCAGTATAGTCTGTGATGTGCAATTGCATTTTTACTAGGGAAAATAGTTATCATTGATAAGTAAGCTGATATGTGCAATATTAAATTAAGCATTCAGTAACACTTTATCATACCGAACTGCAGAGAGTTGCCATATGTGGTTTAGAAAGACCAGATTCATCCTGAAATACATATATAACAATGAAAATAAATGATATGCTTTGTTGTATTGTGAGTATTTAACCAGCCAATTACATACATCTTTTAGCTCAGATCTTTGATCGGTGAATACTTTCCAACATTACAAACTGAGAAATAAAACATAATGAGGTCAAATCATATTATCAGTTGTCCATCCAGAGCTTGGCAAGAGTTTATATTTTTCCATTAAAAAAAAAAAATCCTATATGCTGTTACTGGGGTTGATTTACTAAAACTGGAAAGTGCAAAATCTTGTGCAGCTTTGTACTGAAACCAATCAGCTTCCATTTTTTTATTTTTATTTTTTTGTCAAAGCTTAAAGTCATTGTATGGGTTTGTTTAAAATAAATAAATAACAAAACAGGTAAGCTTACCTGTTCTGGGGTCCCACGGCTGCTCCTCCCCGCAATAGCTAACCCCCCTCTGGGAAGCTCTCTCCCAAGGGGGTTAGCTTGCGAGCACACTCCCTGTCATATACACTGCATCCATAGACACAGCACGCGGTCCCACCCCTGGTGGCCGCGTCATTGGATGTGATTGACAGCAGCGCGAGCCAATGGCTGCGCTGCTATCAATCTTTCCAATCTATCCAATCAAGGCCAGACTCTGTGAAGAAAAGGATGCTGGGGGATGTGCACAGCAGGTGAACGGGCTCAGGTAAGTAAATGGGGGTTGGGAGGGCCGTCATTGCCAGGTGTTTTAGCTCATAACCTAGGTAGCATATATCACATAGTCTTTGGCTACCAATTCTTACTCCAGACAGTCTTTGAGATCAGATGTAGATAAAGTTTTCCCCGGTGCACATAGATAAATTACAAATGTACCTGATTTTAGTTACATTAAAGGGGTTGTAAAGGAAAACATTTTTTTCATAATAAGCATCCTTTACCTGCAGACATTCCTCTTTTCACTTCCTCATTGTTCGTTTTTGCTCAGAAGTTGCTTGATTTCTCTGTTCTGTTCACTTCCTGCTTGTCTGATTATTACTCACCACCGTGAAGGGAGACTTTACTGCGGTGGTCAGTGACATGCTCGCCCCCTCCTGGGAACTACATCTGTGCGGCAGGATGCTCTCTACGTGTTAGAGACTTCAAGGAGGTGTGAATTACTGGGCGTGCTGCAATGCATACTGGGAAATGCAGTTCTTACATGAACGGGCGTCGCAAACCAGGAAGTGAATGAGAGAACAGAAACTAGAATGCCAGAGGTGATATAGATGAAGGTATTTACTCGTTTTTTTAACAGAATCATTACACTATTCTGTCTACCTTGCAGACATTAATTTTAGGCAAAACATTTTTCCTTTACAACTCCTTTAAGGTGAAAAAACATGAACCTTTACAACCCCTTTAATTGAACAAGCTGACGTTAGAAGCTGATTGGCTGCCATACACAGTTGCTCCAGATTTTGCACTTACCAGTTTTAGTAAATCAACCCCACTGTGTATCATGTTCACTAAAAGGTGTTCTATGCATATGAGTTTTGTGCAGCAACTATGCTATCATGACAGTATTTAATAGAGATGTATTTGTAAGTTTTGGTTCTTAAAGTGGAATTGTGTACAGACTTTGCACATTAAACACTTCAGCTCTGAAAGATTTACCCCCCTCCCTGACCAGGCCATTTTTTGCGATATGGCACTGCGTTACTTTAACTGACATTTGCGCAGTCGTGTGATGCTGTACCCAAATAAAATGTATGTCCTTTTTTCCCACAATTAGAGATTTCTTTTGGTGATATTTGATCACATTTGCAGTTTTTATTTTATTATAAACTAGAAAAGGTACAATTTCTGGGGAAATTGTGTGACGTGTTCTTGCCTTCACCAATACTCCTGACTGGTGACGGTGCCCCTGGAGATGTAAATGTGATCCAACAGTGTGTCGATCCATTGCTCCATTAAAAACTGCTCCATCAAAAACTATCCCATCAAAACTGCACCATCCTATTTGCCCCTTCAAAAACTGGTAGCTATGGAGGGTTGCTATGCACTGGTTTCTATGGACGGGTTTCTATGGAGGGGTTTCTATGGACTGGTTTCTATGGACTGGTTGCTATGGACTGGTTGCTATGGAGGGGTTTCTATGGACTGGTTGCTATGGACTGATTGCTATGAACAGTTGCTAAGGACTGGTTGCTATGGACTGGTTGCTATGGACTGGTTGCTATGGACTGGTTGCTATGGACTGGTTGCTATGGACGGTTGCTATGGACTGGTTGCTATGGACTGGTTGCTATGGACTGGTTGCTATGGACTGGTTGCTATGGACTGGTTGCTATGGTCTGGTGCTATGGAGTGGTTGCTATGGTTTGGTTGCTATGGTTTGGTTGCTATGGTCTGGTTGCTATGGACAGTTGCTATAGTCTGGTTGCTATGGAGTGGTTGATTTGGACAGTTGCTATGGACAGTTGCTATGGACAGTTGCTATGGTCTGGTTGCTATGGTCTGGTTGCTATGGTCTGGTTGCTATGGAGTGGTTGCTATGGAGTGGACAGTTGCTATGGTCTGGTTGCTATGGACTGGTTGCTGTGGACTGGTTGCTGTGGACTGGTTGCTGTGGACTGGTTGCTGTGGACTGGTTGCTATGGACTGGTTGCTGTGGACTGGTTGCTATGGATGGTTTCTATGGACTGGATGCTATGGATGGTTGCTATATGCAGAGTATGCAGAAGTTGCGCAGAGCCAAATAAAACAGAGCCATATCACCTCACAGCTGTGTGGTAGGAGCTATAGAAAGCCCTTACAGCTGTGTGTGAGGAGATATTTTCCTCATCGTCTCCTAGGAAACCAATGTAAACACATGCAAGCAGACGGTCTAAGCAGACACTCAGATTCTGGCTTGTTTTTAATACTGTCCTTCTTCAAATGATTGTATTTTAAAAACTATAATTCGCACAGCGAATATCTTTATATTTTACGAATCACAAGACCCAGACCTTCAATTTGATGTATAGTAGGTCTCTGAAATATAAAAATTGAAGGCACAGTCGCAGTTTACAAATTGCCTTGCAAATTTAAGTTTTCAAGACTTTTACCTCCATTGACTTCCATTGAAATGATGGATGGGGTGTGTTGCAAACAAATGGCCGTACTGTGAAAACCATTTGGACGATCGCTTAGCCGTGGACATGTGTAGTGGCAGCAGGGACAGCTGAACATTTTGATATAAGATTTGTGTAGGTCGGCTTGAAAATGAGGGAGTGGTCGCAGTTTACAAATCATGTAATGATCTTTCAGTTTTTGACATTCCGCACTCTACCTCTCACCATTCATTCCCATGGGAAAATTTCACCGCAAAAAGGACGGTATTTCGCGAACGATTTGGCGAAACGTTCCACAAAGTAGACATGTGCAGACTGGAATATTTCGTTTCGTTTTTTCGTTTTCGTCCAGAAAATACATTTATTTAGTTACTCCCGAAAATCGTTTTGATTTATTTTGTTTTCTATTTTGCTATGCAAGACCACTTAATGAAAAAAGACACACAATATTGGAAAAAAAACTATATTTCTTACTTTTTGCTATAAAACATATCCAATAAAAAAAAGTAAGAAATCTAATTTCTTCATAAATTTAGGACTATATATTTTCTACTACATATATTTGGTAAAAAATCCCAATAAGCGTATATTGATTGGTGTGCGCAAAGTTTATAGCATCTACAAGCTTTGGGATATATTTATGGAATTATTATTTTTTAGTTACAGTATTTTTTTTTTTAGTAGTAATGGCAGCGATCAGCAACTTATAGTGGGACGGCGACATTGCGGAAGACAAATTGGACACTAAGTGACACTTTTGAAACTTTTTTGGTAACCAGTGACATTAATACAGTGATCAGTGCTAAAAATATGCACTGTCAGTGTACTAATGACACTGGCAGGGAAGGGGTTACCATCAAGGGTGATCAAAATTCAAGTATTTTCCTATTTTTGAGGATAAATTACATAATTCTTCATGAAGTTAGAGAGATTAGTAAGGACCTGTTTTAAATCTCTCTTACTAGTTGTTAAAGTGGAGCTTCACCCTAAAGTGGAACTCCCACTGATCGGAACCCTCCCCCCTCCGGTGTCACATTTGACACCTTTCAGGGGGATGCAGATACCTGACTAAAGACAGGTATTTGCACCCACTTCCGGACACTCAGTCTGCGGGTAGACTGTGGGCAGGACGTCACCTCCTGTCCCCCCTGTTGTGTTCTGGGAACACTCGGTTCTCAGGACACAGCGGGAGCCAGTCAGCAGGCACAGCGCGACTCGCGCATGCGCCGTAGGGAACCAGGCATTGAAGCCGGAGCGCTTCACTTCCTGGTTCCCTCACCGAGGATGGGGGGGGGGGAGCAGAGTGACGAGCGATCGCTCGTCCTCTGCTGCGAACGGCGCTGGACTCCAGGACAGGTAAGTCCTAATATTAAAGGTCAGCAGCTGCAGTATTTGTAGCTGCTGGCTTTTAATATTTTTTTTTTCAGCGGACATCCGCTTTAAGAATAAATCAGTACTCTTTAAAACAAACTCAATAATTTCTAAAATGTATGCAACAACAGAGCTGAAATGCTTGCAAGTTCTTTTAGGAGTGCATTTAAGGCAAAGGTATGGCTCGAATGCCAAGGCTTGGGGCATTAATTTCTAGCCTAGTCGAAATGAAGCCAACCTCTTAACACTAAGCCAATTCATTGTTCTTAGCTGAAACCCACTATACAGCCTGGGCATGTTATCGGTGGACTCACAGCGAATATATTTCTGTTAAACCTGTGCCACTACCCCCTGCTTTTGAAATATTCTTATTTTTTCCTTATGAAACAAATGCTGTTTTCTCATGTCAGCCCCCCCCCCCCCCCCCCCAATTAAACTGATTTTTTATGACCTACAGACTGGGCATGCAATAACAATATATACAAACAAAACAAACATATAATATTGCAAAAAAATCTGAGAACTGGTAACAAAAACACCACTACGATATTTTATAAACCAAATTTAGGTAAGCATTTTCCCAACAATCTTAAAAACGTAACCCCACCCACCCACACAAACGTTATATATATATATACTGTATTTATTGGCGTATAACACTCACTTTTTTACCCTGAAAAGCGACGGTAAACTGTGCCTGCATGTTATACGCAGGGGGCTGTGGAAAGGGTTTTCCCTGAAACTTCCCTCTTAAGGTTGTGGTGCGTTTTATACCCCTGTACGTGTTATACGCTGATAAATACGGTATATATATATTTTTTTTTTAACTGAATAAAAGGAAGAGATTTACATGATCTTCCTATACGACCGTCTTTACCTAAAATGTTTTTCCAAAGCGAAGATGGATATATAAAATATTGTTCTGTATGCAAAATTATCTTTTGCCACTAGGCAAACCATAAATATACAGAAGAGAAGTGAAACACTCATAATAAGAAAAACAAAATAAAAACTTACCAGGATTGGTCTAAGAAACTCAACTAGAGTTTTAACATTCTCAGAGGTAGGTGTACCAACCTAAATTGGGATTAGATTACAAAATAAAATACAGCATAATGTAATTTACTTGCACAAAATGTTATTTGCACTAAAATAAATAAAAAATATATATTCATCATAATAATCAAAAACAATGCACCTTATTTCTACATTTGGCTCTGTGGGTGCAAGGGGCAGTACATAGACATTGAGCTATTTGTGTTGGTACCTTTCCATGGCACCATTAAATGTAAGTGCATTCATCTTTTATTTACATTATTCGTCCTACTCAAACTCCTGGGTGACACCCACTGACACAGCTACAGGGGTTGCAATTGTGTCCCCGCCACTGCTCCCATGGCCCCGTCACATTATTCCCTGCTACACTATGTCACCCTAGGAAAAATAAGCTCTGAGGCCTGGCCGGAAGTTTTTGTATTTTCCTGCGACTGCCTGACAATGTTTTTTTGTGTGTGTTGCATGGTGCTACAAGTGCCTGTTATATGTGCAACTGAGAACCTTCCAGAGAAACAACCATCTCTGCAGCACTCCACCAATCAGGCATGTATGGTAGAGTGGCCAGATGGGAGACACTCCTCAGTAAAAGGTGCATGGCAGCCCGTCTGGAGTTTGTCAAAAGGCACCTGAAGGACTCTCAGACCAGGAGAAACAAAATTCTCTAGTCTCATGAAGCAAAGATTAAACTCCTATGCCGCGTACACACGATCACTTTTTTGTGATGAAAAAAAACGTTGTTTTATCTCACGAAACAAAACAACGTTTTTCAAACTTCATTTTAAAAAACAACGTTGCATACACACCATCGTTTTCTGAAAATGCTCTTGCAAAGCGTGGTGACGTACACCACGTTCGACGGCACTCTGTTCCATTGAAGCTCCCGTCTCATAACTTGCTTCTGAGCATGAGCGGGTTTAAAAACGTTGTTTTAAACGTCGTTTTGCCCACACACGATCATTTTAAATGACAAAAAAATTACATTTTGAAAAATGACACAAAAAATTCAAGCAGGTTTGAATTTTTTTTTTGTCGTTTTTCAGAAGACATAAAACAATGTTTTGCCCACACACGATCATTTTAAAGGACGTTTTTTAAATCTTCTTTTTTTCATCACAAAAAGTAATCGTGTGCACGCGGCTTTAGGCCTAAATGTCAAGTGTCATGTCTGGAGGAAACCAGGCACTGCTCATCACCTGGCCAATACATTCCTACAGTGAAGCATGGTTGTGGCAGCACCATGCTGTGGGGATGCTTTTCAGCAGCAAAATCTGGTGCAGCTCTGCATAGAAACCAATCAGCATCCAGGTTTTATTGTCAAGGCTTAATTAAACAAGCTGAAGTTAAAAGCCGATTGGCTACTATGCACAGCTGCACCAGATTCTGCACCAGATTCTGCAGGCTCCAGTTTTACTAAATCAACCCCTGTGCTTCCTTTTACCCTTACACTGGCTATAGATGGATTAAAATTCAGCCCGTTTAGCAGGGACAGGCCGAATTTTGATCCATCTATAGCTGTTCACGCTCAAAAGAAGTTGATATAATGATTGATTTTGGGATGTTTTATGGGATGTTAAGAAGTTTCTGCAGCGCCGATTAGTGTATTTTGACAGTGGAAGAGTCCCACCGTTTACGACCTTCCATCCAACCACGACAAGCTTATCCGACACATTGCGACAATCCTGCATACACGATCCATTCCATTTCCCATAATCAAGACGAGACACAAGCTCCGTACTTGTTTCCAAATGAATGAACACTTTATTGGTTTCTTAGCTTGCTTATATATCTAGTACAGCATGTTACAGTTAATCACAGGACAATGCAATCTCCACCCCCCTATTCACACACTATGGCTAATTCTCTAGCAGACATTTCGGCACCGATACTGACGAGATCTATCACATTCCAAAATACAATTACACAATGCCTTGACCTCAATCCACATATCTAGACAGACGTACTGTCTCTAAAGGGTTTTGACACCTGGGCATCAATAGGCTTTAAACCGTGTTATCAGACAATTGAAAGGTCTAACAGCAGACCTGAATTAACACCTTTATACAATGGACAATGTAATGTCTAGGAGTAGACACAATTAACACCTTTCAAAAGCATGTGTGCCCACATTAAATAGCCAACAACTTGTGATATCTCAAGACATCCTGCAAACATGAATTATTATTAATGTCCCATCTCATGTAATACATGAATTATGATTTTATTAGCCACCCTACTCCTACAAGGGCACAGGGTAGACTTAGACCCATGTCAGGGATTCTAAAAGGACCAGGACTGTGTGCCTACACAGAGGAGACCAACGCTGTATATAGTGGAATAAAAAGGTGTTTTATTTACAAAGGTGAACAAACAGGTGACGACAACCAGTGCACGAATAACACAAAGCATATATACAAGTCCAGGGGAAATGCTGTAATCATAAACCAAGCCAGGCCGAGGTCATACACGTGGGAATTCAGCCGATGGGTAAGGAAGGGACAGGACAGAGCAGGGAGCGGATGGATGGATGAGCTGCGGGGTAAGATCCAGGGAAGACAGGAATCAGGAAACAGGGCGGAAGAGTCCAGGCAGGGATCAGGATCAAGGATCACGGAACAAGATTAAGGCACAAAATCAGGATCAAAGACAGGGTCTGGATACAGGCTTAGGTCTGGGAGATATGACGATACCAGGACGAGCTCTGCTTGAGCTCGCCGGGTATAAGTAGTGCTGCTGATTGAGCTCAGGTTACAGCTAAACGGAGAAAAGGCTGTGTGCTCCATACTGCCAGGAAGCCCCCGCTGGTGGAGGCCAGTACTGCAGCCCAAATAACAGGCAGTATCACCAGCAGGGGGGACCTTCCCTGACAACCCAGGAATTATTAGTGTTCCTGGCACAGGAGTATCTCTCATCCTTCCAAAGTCTCTGGTTGTCACGGTTCAATCCGTTACATCCCCCCTATCAGAACACAATACCACACACACCCCGCTTCTGTGAATAGGAGAATTCATTTAGCTTTTTGTTTTTCTCATACCCACTAGCTGATGGCCAAACTATGGCCAATCTATGGTCAGCCTTTAGAAAGGTTAAAACGTTAAACGTTAAATACAGTAGCACAGCGTTAGCAGAAACTTGAGAATTTGCGTATTTTAACTCCCAGTTGATGAAACAACCCAGAGAATGTGACTCCCTAGCAGCCAATAACTAGGCCTGAGCACTGTAACATGATGGAGTTTTTTTTTTTTTTTTTTATCACATCAAAGTTTATTAAGGAAAAAAGATAGTATAGAATCAAACGTACAGGTACAAATGGAAGGCGCAATTACAACAAATTTGCAGAGCACGAATACATTGGTTAAGTGTAGACTTATACATCACATTAAACTGTAAGGGAGGCGAATGAGTCTAGCGTAGACCGGTCTAGGACCACGTCTTCATATCTGTAGAGTTATGGGGGTTCGCCCTTACATGGTCTAAAGAATCTTCCATATGATGTTGGTAGAAAGGGAGGATGGCGAGTTAAAGCCATAAGGAGGAAAGACAGACAGTGGGGGAAGGAGGGGATAGGGCGGGGGGTATGGTGAACTTCAGCTTGTGAAGATATCATTGCGTAATGATTAGTGGCTATGGGGGAACATAAGAGGTCATAGTTATGAGGAGGTAGCTAGCAGAGGATCATACATCTAGGATTAAGGAAATTCAAATAATGAAAACAGTAAAGGTCGCATGGAGCACAGCGCTAGGTGAATGAATGGGCTGGGAGTAAAAACACCTAGGGTGTCCAGACACAGGTTTAACATAGGGCAGATGACAATTCATATACAAGGGCGAATATGCGTTCTCGCCAACCCTGACCTACTCATTTAACAAAGATTCGTAGTCCTTTGAGTATCTGAAGGCGAACCAGGGAGACCACGTCTCGTGGTATCTTTCCACGCTTTCGGTGGATTGGGCTGTGGTATCCTCCATCTCACAGATGTCAGCGACCCTACGCAGCCAGTCCGGCACTGTGGGGGTCCTTGTAGACTTCCAATGTAGTGGGATCAGTGATTTGGCCGCATTTAATAGGTGTCTGGACAGGGATTTTTTATAGGAGCTGAGGGAGAGATGTGAGACATGCAGCAAGCAACATGCTGCGTCAAGGGGAAGCCTGGTCTCCGTGATCCGCCTTATGATTGCACTGACCTCCCGCCAAAAAGGTGCTATCATGTCACACTGCCACCAAATATGCAATAGGGTTCCCTTCTCTCTATGGCATCTCCAACACCTGTCCGAGGATTGGGGGAACCATCTATGGACTCTCTCCGGCGTGGCATACCACTGTGTTATGAGTTTGTAAGCCGTCTCCTGCAATCTAGTGCTTATGGAGCACTTGTGTGACAGGATGCAAGCTCTGGTCCACTGGGTCTCCGTGATCTGGGTACCCAAACTCACCGACCATTTCTCCCTTAGTTTGCTCGGGCCGGGATCTATTATATCTTGTAGCCAAGAATAAGCCAAAGAGGTTGATTTGGGGACCTGATCCCCCTTGTCACAAATCCTTTCTAGTTCAGTAAGATCTCTGGTCAGATGTGTTTTGTGGGTGCGATTAGTTACAAAGCTGCGGATTTGAAGGTATGACCACCAGGGCAGGAGAGGGATATCATTGTCAGCCCTGAATCGTGTCAGATCTTTCATTGATCGGTCTTCAAAGCAGTGTCGTGCAAGTAGGGGAGCATTAGCGTCGGATCTCAAGAATCCGTTTTCCAGACCCGGGGGAAACTCCGGGTTACCCGTCAATGGGGTGAGAGGGCTCAGGGGGGATGAGAATTTGGCGTGTTTAGTTAGCTGGTGAAAGATGTTGAGTGTGGTGCTGACTAGTGGGTGGGTTTTAACCGACCAAGGGTAGGAGGTCCTGGACATCCAGGGCGAGTACTGCAGGGGGATGGAGATGAGTAGGGACTCAATCTCCACCCAGTCCTTGCCGGCCAAATGACAATGCCAGTCGATGATCCTGCCAATATGGGAGGCATAATAATAAGCCTTGAAGTCAGGGACGCCCAGTCCACCCTGCGCTTTGGGTTTAGTCAAGAGATTTGATTTTATGCGGGGGGGTTTATGCGCCCATATGAATTTCATCTGGATAGAGTGAAGGTTTTTGAAGAAGCTGGCAGGGATTTTAACCGGCAAGGCCCTGATCAGATACAACACCCTGGGAAGGACTGTCATCTTGCAGATGGCTGCCCTGCCAAACCAAGAGAAATGTCCAGGATGCCAGGCCCTCAGGTCATGTTCAATGTTTTTGAAAAGGGGGGGAAAGTTCCGCTCAAAGATTGATTGGAGCCTGGGGGTTAGCCAGACTCCAAGGTATTTTATGGCAGAGGCCTGCCATGTGAAGGGATTGTTGCTTTGTGCCAGCCTCAAAACTTTCTCTGGCAGCGTGATGTTCAATGCTTCTGATTTGGAATAATTAATTTTAAGATTCGCTAACTGGCCGTACAGTGAGAATTCTTTCAGGAGGGACGGTAAGGTCGTGTGCATGTCTGACAGAAAAAACAAAAGGTCATCGGCATAGGCCGCTACCTTAAACTCCTTCCCTTCCAATCTGAACCCTTTAATGGTGGTGTTTGCCAGGACCCTTCTGATGAAGGGTTCCAGTGAGATTATAAAAAGTAAAGGTGACAGGGGGCAACCCTGCCTAGTCCCGTTGGTGATGCTCACGTTACCAGAGAGCGAGCCGTTAATTTTGAGCCTAGCTGAGGGATTTCTATATAACGCCGAGATCCATGTCATCATGTGTGGGCCTAGGCCCGTATGTCGACAAGCCTCCAACATGAAGTTCCAGTCTACTCGATCGAAGGCCTTCTCCGCGTCCGTTGACAGGAGAAAGCCTTCGATCTTTCGCTCCCGGGCCGCATGGATGAGGTTAAGGGACTTAGTGACATTGTCCCTGGCCTCTCTGCCTGGCATGAAGCCAGCCTGGCATGGGCCTATCAGTTTGTGTAGTAGGGGTCTCAACCTGTTGGCGATAATCTTCGCCATCAGTTTGACATCTAGGTTTAGCAGGGATATCGGCCTGTAGCTTGCGCAGTGTAATGGGTCTTTGCCCGGTTTGGGCAGCACCGTGATATAAGCTGACAAGAAATCAGGTGGCACCTCCCTGTGTGTGGATAGGGAGTTTAGGGCGTCTTGGAGAGGGGCGACTAGGACGTCTATGAATGTTTTGTAATAAATGGCGCTAAACCCGTCTGGCCCAGGGCTCTTGCCCGTCTTTAGATCTTTAATTGCGGCCCGTAGTTCAGAGGTGTCTATGTCCTTCTCTAAGAGGGAAGCATCGTCAGAGGACAGTGAGGGCAGGGAGGACTCCTTCAGGTAGTCTTTAATGGCCTGTGACCTGAACTCCCTGGAACCATCAGGCGCCTGGTGTGGCGATAGGTTGTAGAGGTTGGTGTAGTACTCTTGAAAATGTTGCGCTATCTTACTTGTTTCCCTGTCAATTCTGCCTAGTTTGTTCTGTATGCCTTTAATGTTGCACTGTGAGGTCGGGCCTTTTAAGGCCCTGGCCAGCAGACTGCCAGGCTTGTCCCCGTGTTCGTAGTAGAGCTTTTTCTGAAAGAAAAAGAACCTTTTAGTCCTAGCGTCTACTATCTGTCTCAGAGCCTGTCTTGATTCCAACAGCAGGGTCGCTGATTGGGTAGACAGGGATTGTTTGTGCTGGGTCTCCAGGAAACGAATCTGATGCGTTAGCTTTAAGATCTTTGCTTCTCTCTCTTTTTTTTTTTCGAGCCCATCCTGATCAATTCCCCTCTGATTGTACATTTGTGGGCCTCCCATACAGTCAGTGGGTCCATGTCCGGTGTGACATTGTGTTTGAAATATTCATTAAGGGCCAGTTTCAGCTCGGGGAGTAAGGTCTGGTCAGTGAGCAGAGAGGCGTTCAGTCTCCACACTGGGGATCTGGCCTGGGGTGCTGTCGGGTTCAAGGTGAGGGAGATTGGGGCGTGGTCAGAGAGACTCTGAATCCCTATATGTGCTTCTGACACAGCATGCAGGTCTTGTTGTGAAATGAACAAGTAATCGATCCTGGAATATCGATTATGCGGGTTCGAGTAAAAGGTATAGTCTTTGTCCTCTGGGTGCAGGAAGCGCCATGTGTCTACTAAGTCGAGAGAGTGTAGGAGAGCTTTGATCCTTTTTAGAATCCTATATGTGATGCATGTCTTTCCTACTGAGGTGTCTGAGAGGGGATTCAAGGGTATATTGAAATCCCCTCCAAGGATCAAGCGCCCGGAGCTGAATCCTTTCAGCTCCCTGAATAGTCTCTGGCAGAAGGTCAGGTGGGACGTGTTAGGAAAGTAAGCGTTGGCTAACGTAATTGGGATCCCCCCACATTTTCCCTTAATAAACACAAATCTGCCTCCTGGATCAATTAGTTTGTCGGTAAGCTCAAAAGAGGCGTGTCTGCTGACTAAGATGGTTGTCCCCTTAGTTTTAGATGAATCGTTAGTGGCGTGGTAAGCCTCCGTGAAATATGAGTTAGTGAGTTTGGGGACCTGGCCCGACCTGAAATGCGTTTCCTGTAGGAAAACGAAGTCGGGTCTGCTTTTCCTGAGTTCCCTCAGCAATGCTGAGCGTCTCTCAGGAATGTTCAGGCCTCTGACATTGTGGGATAACACTGAGGGGTTGCGGCCTAGGCCAGAGTATGCCATGTTCACACACAGAGAGAAGGGAGCCCCAACGTTGCGCAGGGGGGTCCTAACTAGCTCACCGTATTTTAAGCTCTAAGATCACCAAGTACTTTTTAGGAGGGAAGAGGGAAGAGGGAAGGCAGTGAGGGGAAGGGAGGTATAGGTTAGTGGATCTGAGGTGTGGTGTTAAAAAGAGGGGGTGGGGTAAAGGCAGTGAGAAACAGAGAAGGGAAAGAGAGTATGAGGATCACTTCTCCCGAATGTATAAAACGTCCCGGGAAACTCAATTCAGCGTGCCAAGTTGAGCCCTAGGGCCCACTTCAGCACCCTGTGGGGGAGCGCGGGGTGCGCACCAAACAGACGGCTAACGTATCTGTATCGCACGTAAACAGAGGATACAGAAGAGTATATTTAAATAGAGAACGGTCGGGCAACGGCCCTATCAAAAGACAGAATGTATGCTAAAGGGTCTACTCTGCAACGGGAAGATCACTAGAACTAACAAACAAGTGTTTCAAAAGCATTCAAACATACGCAGGCGTGGTCGCTAGGAGGGGTGATTAGGCTTCGCATCAATAGGAGCTCCGAACCCAATCATCACCCCCTATGCGAGACAAGTCGCATTTACATCAGTATAGTGGCAAAAAGCCATAAGTAAAGCATCTAGTTATAAACAAGCACATGGGTGGGTCAATTGGCATCCCATCATGTATCTGACTGCACGTTTCCCCTTAAACTGCTGACACCCCAGCCCATAGTCTGCGTTCAGAGACAGTCACAATCATAATCAGGGCAATAGTGCTCACGTATGCAACCGGTGCCTTGTCTCACGTGGGTGGAAGTCCGCCGTCCTCTCCCTTCCCAGGGTGCCCGTAATTTAGCAAGCAGGTGGACTGGTAGAGTCAGTGTGGGGCATATCAGGAATGCGGTGGGGACCAATCATTTACGCGGGCATAAACCTTCGGTAGTTTCTACTACCCAGCTCACCTGATCCCAAGAAGAACGAGGGCTGCAGAAGGGAGGGCATGGAAGGGGAGGTAAAACATAGAACAAAAGGGAAGAAATAGTTACCAAAGGTCAGGCAGTGAGGTTCCGGCGACTGGCGCGTCAGTCTCTTGCGGTTCAGCAACGAGGGATCAGTCATGGCGCGCTGGACAACCGCACGACCAAACCGCTATCCTCAGCGATGTGGGCTGGGGGCCCGGCAACACAATCATGGGGAAAGGGCAAAACGCCAACTGTGCAGTTCGCAGATGAAACGCTGACAACCCACGTAGATAGCCTGTAACATAGAACGATTTAGTGCAGGTTCAGAAGATTCACGCTTCCATCAGGTTCCTGGAGGAATGAGCGCGGATGCCTGGGGATCCTATCTGCTGATTTTCATGACGGGCTGGTCTCTGCTTCTTGGAGAGTTGTTTCTCCGGCGTGTTCAGAGGGGATCTCGTCGGGCTCCTGTCTCTAGGTGGTACAGCATATTCTTGGTACCAGTCCGGCAGATCCACCCGGCCGAGCTGCAGCGCATCGCAAAATTCAGGGAGGTCGATGGGGGTACGGAGCGTATGCTGTCTGCCTCCATGTGTGACTAACAGGGCGAAGGGGAAGCGCCAGGTATAACGTAACTCTCTTTCCCTCAGTCTGTCTAATAAAGGTCGCAGGGCCCTGCGGTTTTTGAGGGTTATCTGGGAGAGGTCCTGGAACAGCTTGATGTTCTCCCCATTAAACACAATGTGCTCGTTCCTGCGGGCTTTTAGCATCACCTCTTCCTTGAGGCCAAAGTTCTGCATGCAGCAAATGATGTCTCGGGGTGGCTGTGTGTCTGGGCCTCTAGCTCTAAGTGCCCTATGCGCTCTCACAAAATCTATCGCCGAGTCTTCGGGCCTTTCAAGGAGACTGTTAAAGACCCTCTGGAGGACAGGCACTATCTGCTCCGTGTCTACCGATTCTGGTATGCCACGTACCCGGATATTGTTCCTCCTTCCTCTGTTATCGAGGTCTTCAAGGTGTCTGCTTACCTCGATGAAGTGGAGTGAATGCGTGGTAACGATTCTGTCGAGCCTTTGGATCGCCACATCCCTGTGCCTCCCCTCGGCTTCTGTGGTGGCCATTTTCTCCTGCAGGACAATGAGGCTTGTCTTTAAGTCCGTGATGGCGGCCGAGAAGGAAGCCTTAATATCCGCGGCGAAGCCAGACATGTCCGAGTACGTGAGAGGGTGGTCGGCTCTAGTGCTTCTCCTACCAACATCCTCGGTAGCCGATTGGGAGTCTTCGCTATAGTCCTCGGCTGCGTGCACCGGCGCCATCTTGCCCCCCGCCGAAATCTTCAGCACTGCGGCTTGGTTACGGAACAAATCAGAGATATTTCGCCCTGTGTTAGCAGCTGATAGTCGCTTGGAACGGGTGTGATGAGAGTGGCGACCTTGTTTGCTCATCCTCAGGTGATCTCCGTGCAGAGAGACGGGTTAGGGCCGTGTTACCGACGGAGCTCTTGAGCTAAGCTGCCATCTCCTTCGCGCGCCACGCCACGCCCCCAACATGATGGAGTTATGACATTCCTCCCCTTGGTCGCTGACACCTGCAAATTTTAGTTTTGGCTGGGACCTTTAAAAGTGAGGTCACTACCTTGGGTATGCCCTCTGTGAAATGTTCTTAGATCACAATACAGACTGAAAAGAATTACACATTCTTTGATAAGTAAAACAAATGACATACAATTAAAATGTGTCTATCTTTTTGCTTGAACTTCAGCCTTACATTTTCATTGGGAAACAGGTACAAGGGTTAAAAGAACTTTTAGAATTTAATCAGTAATAGGGGTAGCATGTTACGAATGAAAGGGCGAATTTGGGATATACAGGTGAATAATGATAAAAGCAGGGCAGATTGCATCCCAAATTTCTCTGTGCGTTTCGTGAGAATTCACTTTGTCGTGCAATCCATGTATATATGAACTAAGCTGTTCATGTATGGTGTCGAGAGCCAATGCCCAGCTCAGGAACTGAGCGAGCAATGCCCGTGCAGGTCAAATTGGAAAAAGGGGCATGGACGTCTGCTCCATAGAGCAAGGGATGGCGCTTGCCCCCCCCCCCCTAGAAACCAGTGCCATGATCCTCTGGGAGAAAAACAGCGGGCAGGAAGCAAGGCAGTGGCATGGCAAATCCAATTAGAGCCGTTCTCTCTCTTCTAGCTCCAGCTGACAGAGGGGGGCGATTGGAGGAGATATACAGTACAGCCAGGCCGTGGCTCTCCTCTCCCTGTCACAGCTCTGCTGCCAAATTCTCTGGTAAATGGAGCAGCGGCGATATGACAGGGAGAGGCAAGTCGTGGTCTGGCTGTACTGTATATCTCCCCGGATCGCCCCCGATCTCCCTCTCTGTCAGCTGGAGCTAGGAGAGAAAGAGAGGCTCTAATTGGATTCGCCGTTGCCGCCGCCTTGCTTCCTGCTTTCCTTGCCATGATTGGCCACAGCAGAGGGCCAATCAGAAAATTCTAAGGACTGAGGGGATCATGGGAAATGTAGTCCCTTAAAAGTGGCGGCCCCAGCATGTCCACAGACACCATGCTAAAGCCCCCAGCATGCAAGCACTATGCGAGGGGGGGTTACAAGATGAAAAAAGAGAATACTGTGCTCATGCTGGGGGAAGCCAGAGAGAGCCACGGTGTACCTGCACCACCAGAGAGCCATGGTGTACCCGCACAACCAGAGAGCCATGGTGTACCCGCACCAACCAGAGAGCCACGGTGTACCCGCACCAACCAGAGAGCCACGCTGTACCCGCACCAACCAGAGAGCCACGCTGTACCCACACCAACCAAAGAGCCACGCTGTACCTGCACCAACCAGAGAGGGAGTCACGCTGTACCCGCACCACCAGAGAGAGAGCCCAGCTGTACCAGCACGACCAGAGAGGGAGAAAGACAGAGCCGCTGCCAGGGTACACGCATGCTACACTACTGACTAGAGTCACCCCAGGCAACCCAGAGTGAGCGAACGTCGAGCCAGAGGGATGTTGGCCATTATCCATTACTGTTCCCAGGGACTGAGCCATTAGGAAGTGTCTAACCTGATATTCTCCCATCTATGCTGGGGGCAATTATTGCAGAAAAGGACACCAAATGCTGGGAGTTTTTAGTGCAAAAACTGACACTAAGCCTCATTATTCCACTTACTGTGAAATTAGGGCATCGATATTTGGGGCAGAGGCGTATTATGAAATCAGTGAGCCTGTGTGCAAGATCATAAGTGGGCCCTAGGATAATTTTTCCAGAGAGACTACCGCAGGTCTATCCCCCCTTACACCCTCTTCCAGAGTGCACCCTTGGTGCCTCCATGGTGCCCCTTAGTACTACTATATGGATGTAAGGGGGCCCTGCAGGATGTAAGGGGGGGTGTAAGGGGGCACACTGGCAGTACTAACTTAGCCAGAGCCTCCAGAGTTCCTATTTAGTACCTTCAGAGTGTCTCCTTACATCCTCCTCCACAGTGCCCCCCTTAGTACTACTGTTCATTCATGCTGAATGATGTAAGGGAGCATGGTGGAAAAAAGTAAAGGGGCACTCTGGAGGCACCCTGGAGGTTTTAATGGAACATCCTGGAGGATGTAAAAGGACACTCCAGAGGCACTAAGATCATAAGTACATCCATAGCGCCCCCTGCAGAGAGCCCTGAGGAGAAATTGCCATCAATCCATGCCATGTCAAAGTTAGGAGCAGAGCACACTGCCCACCTTTACGGCTACCCTATTTCAGTCTTGCTTGTCCTCTCTTTGCCATAGCCCCATATTATCTGTACCTGTGTCGCTTACTGCAGCTCCTTGATGGTGTCACTTGCTCTCTGTCTTTGAAGTGAAGTGCAGGAAGGAGGAGTTCCAGGACTGAATTCTGGATACTTTGTGCTTCTCTGGGGTCATTTTGACAGCATCTGCCAGTCCTGCTTCTTCGCACTGCCATTGCTGGTAACCAGACCCACCGCCTGCCACCCAAGCAGTAGAATAATTTGGGCAGGCTGACACACAGTAGGTTAGATGCCAGAGATGAAGAAGGTTTTGACTGCTGAGGTGGGTGGAGACAGAAGGGCAGAACTTGCTCCCGGCCTCACTGTCTGACAGTCTGTGACGTCACTGGTTGCTAGACGCCAGGCGGGGCTGGAAACCAATTCTGCAAATGTAGTCAATAGGGTGGCTGCACTGGCTGTGTCCACTATTTAATTCCGGGACACTGTATTGTCCCAGAATGAAGGTCCCCCAGGACCCAGGACAGACATGTCCATTGCGGGACAGTCCCACAATCAGGGAACCTATTGTCATGCAGTTTTTATTGAAGGTTAACTCTGCATATGCATTTTTCAATGGTTGAAATGTTTCAGGTTTGTTAAATATTTACTTTTATATTTGCTTTGGAATGATTGTGTATGTCAGGGTCAACATGTGATTACTCAGGTGGCATGAAACTACAAGTCTCAACATCCTAGAGATAGTTAAAGTTATGGTGTAGTGTTGTGGGCAGGATAAAAAAATAAAAAAATAAAATAGAATCATTGTCAGTTTATATTAGAATAAAAAAAGCAACATGCACAATATTGTTTCTGGGTTGTACTATGGGCACATACAAAAACTAACATACACCCATGTGGTATCGCTGCAAAAATTTGGTAGAAGGACATTTTTATTTTGGTGGTAGGTTATGGTAGTGTCAAGAAAAATACAGCTAAATTAACAAGGAAAAAAAGATTTATGAACGGCCACCTGTCAAGCGCCTTCTCCATCTCCAACGGTACTAGACAAGGATGCCCCTTGTCCCCCATTCTATTTGTCCTGTCACTGGAACCCTTCTTACGTCGGCTGAACGCGAACCCCGCGATCAAGGGCATCAAGGTTTCCGGGAAACACTGTAAGCTGGCCGCTTATGCGGATGACAATTTGATGTTTCTCTCAGACCCCTTGACTACGTTGCCCAACCTCCTGGCTGACTTCCGACTTTTTAACTCCCTGTCCAACCTCCAAATAAATTTTGAAAAATCTCCCTGCCCGACTCGACAATATCACTTTGCAAGCAAAACTTCCCATTTAAGTGGGCCACCAACTCCATTACTTACTTGGGCATCGAAATACCACCTGACCTGAAAGATTTATACAGCCTCAACTTCGTGCCAGCTCTCCGGGCCATCAAACAGGACTTGGAGAGCTGGGACAAGGGCCGGCTCTCATGGTTTGGTAGGGCTGCGACCCTCAAAATGAATGTCCTCCCCCGACTCTTTTACCTCCTACAAGCCATCCCGATTGCATGAACACATTGTACATATCACCACCCACCAAATTGAATTTTCCCCAGCATAGTACCTGCTTCACCACTCTGTTCTACCACGCTCGCAATATCGTCTATCTCTACCCTTACACCTGATAAACGCGGCCACCCAATGCATTCCTTTACGTTGGAGATCTATGACCCCACCCATGATTAGGGACTGGCACGCCCGAGTCACAAAGATTGAAGAACTAGAACAACTCATTCACCAATCCAAAGATACTCATGATAAGTTCAGATTTACGTGGGCCTGTTGGACTCACTACAGAGAGTCACTTGACCGTCCGCCCCCTTCCACCCCATCCGTATTCCCTACCGCATTGGACCAAGCCCTCAGTCATGGTTCAATAACTCCCCCATAAGTCGAGTTATTTCCCCCTTTATCCCCCCTCCTCCCCCCCCTTTTTTTTCCTTCACCTTTTCCAAACGGTACATTGACACACGCCTCCGTTCGAATACTACCTTTACCTTGACGAAACCAGTCTACCAGTGACAGCACCTGACTTGCTATCCGAGGGAAGTGACCAGCCTCAATTCCATTTACGCACACAACAATGTGGACTGACCCTAATCCGACCTATCCGCTCTGAGATTTCGGAGTTGTGTCCCTCACCCCTACCCGTCCACAGAATGATCCCAATAGGGGTGGACGGGTCCGGGGGGGCCTTCATCTTACTACTACCAGTGACGATGAAATCTTCCATCTCCACAGTCGCTGTCGCGAGGGGGGACACTTCCGGATGGGCTTGATGTTCCATCCCCACCCCCCATTGTGCCCTCTCTCTCTTTATTGCTGTTCTCCTTCACCCCGCCCTGCCTACTATACTAGGCTCCAGAATGAACAGTTGCTATGCCGCGTTTATCTTGTTCTCCAGCCTTACTGATGAAGATTGTTTCTATATATGCATGTTGTGTAGGTATTGCTATGTGTACACTTGTACATACATTTCGAATACTGTTATCCTGTACATGTACTTCCCATTGTGATATATTCTATTGTATTGTATTTGACTTTCTTATACTCAATAAAAATAGTTTGAAAAAAAAAAAGAAAAAAAGATTTATCTTTTTTTTTTTTTTACTTTTTTGGGCCAGTTTTCCTTTGATAATAAAAAAAAAAAAAATCAGGAGATATTCATTACCATTTACCACCAAATGAAAGCCCATCCTTGTCCTGAAAGAAGCTAGGGATATTCCACCTGAATGCACAAAGTAGTTGTAACAATATGTACAATTTTACTAATGCATGTCAAGGTTGCAAAATTGTGCTTAGGCATTAATATTTGAAGAGGTTGTAAAGGCAGAAGTTTTTTTTTTTATCTTAATACATTCTATGCATTGAGATTAAAAGCCTTCTGTGTGCAGCAGCCCATTTAACTGAGGTCCCTCTCTGTCCAGCGATGTCCACAAGTGTCTTAGCCATCCTTTCTATTTGGCTAAGACACAGCAGCAGTGCAGTAGCCTCCCACCGCTGTTAATCAAAATCAGCTTGCCAATCAGGGGAGAGAGTGGGGTGGGCCAGGTCGGGGGTCTGTGTCTGATTGGACACAGAGAGCTGTGACTCAGATTGGGTGCCCCCATAGCAAGCTGCTCGCTGTGGGGGCACTGAATCGGAGGGAGGGGTCAGGAGCAAGGAAGAGGGACCCGAGAAGGAGAATCCGGGCTGATTTGTGCATAACCACTGAAACAGAGCAGGTAAAGCAGGCCATACACGATTCGAATTTCGATCGAAAATCGCATACGAGCGTGAAATCGGACGATTTTCGTATCATTAGTGTGCTTGTTCGACACGCGATTTTCGTACAACAGGCGAAATTTCAAAAACCAACATGTTGGTTTTTTTTCTGAAAAACGTCCAAAAATCGTATCGTTAATGGTAGAGTTGGACGATTTTTCCCAAGAAACATAACTGCGCATGATCCGAGTTGGCGCGACCCGACTTTTGACAGTAGGGGGTATGTTTAAAAGGTCACAGAAGATTACATCACTTCCTCTATGGTATGAAAACATTGTGTTTTCTCGCTCGATTTTCGTACATAATTCATGGTACACTCGCATGCTTTTGTGAGCGCCGCGTTCGTTTATCGCTCGACGGCTCGTTCGAAATTCGAATCGTGTATGGCCTGCCTAAGTATAACATGTTTGTTACTTTTATAGGAAATTAAACAAGACTTTACAATCACTTGAACATACTGCTAAAACTGTGTGTATTAGTACTGCTTGTACCTTGACGAAGGGGGTACATCCTGAAAGCTTGTTCTTAAAATTTAGATGCTGGTGCAAATAAAAAAAGTATCACAGACAATACTCAATTATATTTTGCTGCAAGTGGACTAATATAGCTACAATCACCTCAAGCATAAGATATCCTAAGTCAGTGATGCAAAGCCTACAATTATTGAAACTATTCATTGCAGTACTAATATATTCTTTAGATGATAAATGCCAGGAGGCATAAGCTAAACACAATTTGTGCATAGATGAGGGTGTGTATATGTGATAGGGCCTTTGTTTTGTTCTATTTAAAATTCATATGTAGGAGGTATGTTATAAGTATAATTAGTATAATTTGCATGACTCTTTAGATCACCTTGTTCCTTATGATGACACCACAGAGAAAATCAACAGGTACCTGTTCCGTTTCCAAACCAATCTGCTATAGTTGTCCTAGGACATCCTAAGTCAGTGGGCTTAGTTTACTAAAGGCAAACAAACTATTAACCTTGTAAAACAAGTTGCACTTTGCAAAGGGAATTTTCCTCACAGCTCATTAAATGAAGTTCTACTGACTTCTATCATCCAATCACGTACAATCACTATATATATATATATTTTTTTTTTTTTTCTTGGATGTGCATAAGTATTCTTTGCAAAGTAAAGAACTGTACTAAGTTGTGGTAAAAATTCCCTTGCAAAGTGAACTGCTTATTTGCCATTATTAAAGCTACTCCACTGACTCTTTAGCTTATTAGTATTAAAGCTGTTATCTAAGGGCTAAATTATAAAGATCAAGGGAAAGTTAACATTTTTAAAAACAATATCAGTAACACATACATACATACAAATTTAAGAATAAACTTGTAATTGTAGATAATATATATTTACCGACGTATCAGATGTTTTCAGAACACCACCAAGATCACACAAAGTATTAGCCTGTAAAAACATAGTGCAGATTGAGCATATTTACAAAAAAGTAACATACACTGAAATTTCATCTTATGAAATCTATCATATCATACACAGTGTGAATCACAGATACAAATGCTCAAGAACAGAGATTAAAAAGAAAACATACCACAATTTCTTTTAATTCTTTAAGAATAGGTTCCAAAGTGCCGTCGTCATTAAGCTGTGTTCCCTATTATAAGTCAAACATTTAATAATATTAATATTATGTTATATTGTTAAACTAAATAAAATTGTAAGACTTTGCTCAAATCAACATGCAACAAACGTATCATACCATGACAACTGCATGGACACATAGGATAACATGATGGAGAGTTTATTGACTGTAGAAAAAAACGTCTACTACCAAAAACTGCTGCTGTAAAAACTTCCAAAAACGTCCAGTGTGCATGAGGTCTTAGGGTCCTTTCACACGGAGCAGACCGTTTTTGATCCGCTCCATATGTGTCCGTCTGCTCAGCGGGGATCGTCCATAAATCTACGTTGAGCTGTCGGCGGACAGGGCGGTCCCCGCACACTGTGCAGAGACTGCCCTGTCTTTCCTCCGCTCTCCCCTATGTGGAATCGGATGAATACGGACCGTCTGTCCGTATTCATCCGATCCGATCCGCCAGACGGAAGAAAAATAGGGTTTTCTTCCGTCCGAAAAAGCGGATCTTTGCGGACGCGGATCTTTGCGGATGTTAGCGGGTGCATCATCCGCTAACGTACACAATCCCATAGGGATGCATTACAAGTCCGTAAACGGACTTGTAAAAAACGGACGAACGGTCCGTACGTGTGAAAGGACCCTAAGGCCTCATGCACATTGGACGTTAAATTAATGTTATAAAAATGGCAGTAGCTTTGCAGTGAGTTTTTCAACTTTTTTTCAGCTTTTTTCAACGTTCTTTCAATAGCGTTTTTTTTGCATTTATTATCGTTTTTGCGTTTATTAGCGTTTTTTGCGTTTTTTTGTGTTTATTAGTGTTTTTTGTGTTTTCCCGCGTTTGTTGAAGAACATTTTTTTTTTTTTTTTCAATGGATCAAAAACTTTAAAAAGCACTGATGAGTGAAGTTTTTGAGCGTTTATAAGCGTTTATCGATGTTTATCAGCGTTTATAAGCCTTAGAGCGTTTTTACAGCTGAAAGACGTCTCTCAGAACCCACTAGTTGTGTTTGTTTTTTACTGCTCAAAAACGCCACTGCTCAAAACTGCTGATAACAGCCTATGTGTGCATGGACACAGAGGCCACGTACACACGACCGAGGAACTCGTCGGGCGAAACTGTCGTTTTCCTCGTCGAGTTCCTTGTTCAGCTGTCGGAACTCGACGAGCTAATTTTCTCTATTCCTGTTGAGGAAAAAGAGAACATGTTCTCTTTTTGGCTCGTCGAGTTTCTCGACAGTTTCCTCGTCGAAAAATGTACACATGACCGGTTTCCTCGGCAAAACACGTCTCCCAACAAGTTTCTTGCTGGATTCTGCCGAGGAAACGGGTCGTGTGTACGAGGCCATAGGATAACATGATGGAGAGTTTATTGACTGTAGAAAAAGACGTCTACTGCCAAAAACAGCTGCTGTAAAAACATCCAAAAACGTCCAGTGTACATGAGGCCTTATAGTGAGTGCTATGTGGTTTGAATAAAATTCGTTTTTTTTTTAAGGATTTTATTCTATGCTGTGCTTCTTTTTTTATTTCCAGTAGGGCCCTTCCTCCCTATGCTCCATATGCTCAGCGGGGATCGCTCCGTTGATCCCCGCTGAGCCGGCAGCTGACAGGGCAAACTGTGCAGGGACCACCTTGTCTTTTCTCCGCTCTCCCCTATGGGGGGATCGGATGAAGACAAACCGTGTGTCTGTGTTCATCCGATCCGATCTGCAGACGGAAGGAAAAATAGGGTTTTCTCCCATCTGCAGAATCAGATCTTTGCGGAGGCGGACGTGATTCGGTGTCAGCGGATGTCTATCCGCTGAGATCCGTGATCTCATAGGGACCAATGTATGTCCCTTTTTCATCCGCAAACGGATGGATGAAAAAGCGGACGTACAGCCCGCATCTGTGAAAGGGGCCTTATACCTCTCTGCAGAGATCGATCATTTAAGAGTTGAGGAGGGTCGGGAGTGGCTCTTTTTGAATCTGCAAATTATTGCGCCTTGAAAAGGAAAGGAAACTTCCTGTTGGATGTCAAGATTGATTAGTTACAACAGAGGAGATTTAAGATCATCAATTACGGATCTGCAGAGAGTGATCTTGATGATAAGCGCTGGAGGATATATCGCTGGGCATGGTGTTTATATTATGAAAAAATTGCTTTTTACACAAGGTTTATTGAACTTTTTTTGATACAAATTGGTATTTTTTTGGCACTATATTTTGGGACACTTTACAGACTTTTGTGTTTTGTTTTTGGTTTGGTAATTATACATACACTGATTTAAGTAGATGAAAAACAGAAAACTGCGCTAAACCAAAAAACTAAAAAACTAGGAGGCAGCGGCAATCGTGTGAAAACACAAAATAATACAGTTTGGCAAAGCCGCGCTCATGAAACAAATGAGTTAGATGAGGACTGCTAGGCAACAGTCCTCTGTATTTAAACAATTAGTATATAACACGGAGCATCTCCCATAGGGTAAAGGCAAAACCTGGCCACATAGGGTGATGACACAAAAGCTCTCCTGTAGATTAAATGATTAACATTGTAATATTACATAAAAATAAAATTAAAAATCCTAAACTGGAGCAAACGTAGAATAATGTGTACCCCAGAATGTACTTCTAGGGCAATAGCACAGATGTTCATACAGTCCTTGCAACTTCTGTGTCAAAGTATAATTGAAACCAGTCCCAGGAAATAGAACAGCAGAAATTCAAGAAAAATCCTAATGGTTCATACGACCACAGTGACGAGCTGACAGCATCAAAGTGATCCCTTCACCAAAATAAGGGGGGCCGCTTACCAGAGGGCAAGCTCAATGTAGCAATTGGCTATAACCCAGCCGCGGCCTTTGAAATCCTAGATGGTTCCTGGACACGACTTCCAGCAGATAACAAAGCTGGCGGTACTCACGGACATCAACCATATAGTGGAGAGAGAAGGATGGACCAATAGTGTGATTCTGTTTCAACAAGGAGGATTTATTAAAACAAAAATGATACTCACAATTTGACAAGATATCAAAAGCATATAAAAACAATCGCCGGCCGGCAAACAGATCGGAGCCCTTCCTCCGTACGTGGTGACGTCACTGCGCGTCCTCCCAGACGCGTTTCGTCATCAAAAGGACGTTATCAATGGGTTGGGCTATCGCAGTAAGGTCACCAGTAAAATACCTACTCCTCGTTGTGAAGTGCCTAACAACCGCGGCCGAGGCCGCCATCTTAAGTATGGTAAACATGCCCATACCTCGCGTTTGGAAGGACACATCCCTGGATTAAGTTTGGCAAATAATCTGATGTCGCTAGAATCTTAAATTAAACGAGGGTGCAAATTCTAATCTAGATGCCAGAGCGGATGGGCACTAGTTAGGATAAGAAAGAAAAAATTGAAAAAATTGAAAAGAATGAGAATCCTACTTCCGGTGCATAGAGAACTAATGTAACTTGATAACATTCAGTTATACTCGTAACTCCTGCTAATTCTAGCACCCTCTATAGGAACTAAAGAGGAATGCCACCCTGGCTTTAAAAGCAGATACAGCTCATGTTATAGCTTGTTGCGTGGAGTCTAACAAATGTATGTAGGTTAGTCTTATCTCCAGAGTCTTAACTGAAAAGTGACACAAAACCCATCTAAAGAGATTAATTAGTGTGGCCATAATTGCAGACCCCCTACATAATTAAAAATATGTATATACTAATATTGATTTACCAATCTTTGATTTTTGATTAAAAAAAATTCTTATCAGTTAGATCAAAAGAATGTGCTATTTATATTATTAAAGTATCCTCATAGAAGTCAATCAGGATAGCGCAAGTGAACCCCAAAAGTCTAACTCAACCTTTGTGTGTACAAGAATTTACTTGTGCGAGGATTAGAAAATATATGAAAACGGAAATATATATATAAAAAATGTATATATATAAAAAATATATATAAAAAAATATATAAAAATATATAAAAAATTATATAGGAAAAAAATGCCTTCGAACTCAGATTTACACGAGTCTTCGAGTTCTCAGACATACATCACCCTGTTGAACCCACTAACTAATGCAGGCCAGGGCTGCCTGCTAAGGCTAATCTTGGCCTATATATTTAATTGGTGCTAAAAATGTGAACAGTGCATCAATCTTCTGTTAAAGAAAAAACATATTCCTAATTAAAGTGTAGTGCCTAAAGATAATAATAAACGGAGAAGATTGAACCCTGTAGAGGGTCCCTTCTATTCTTATTAAGTTAAAGTGAGTTGATCTCTTATAAAAAGGATACTAGTGCAATTCATATACCTTTATATGTGCCTTAATGAAATATCTTGATAATTCCAAAGGGGGGACCAAGAGGAAAACATTTTTTTCTTAAAAACTGAAAATTGAAAATTAAAAAACGTATAGGGGAGGGGGTTAGAGAGGGCCTCTGTTGGTGCACTTCACAGCGAGTTTACAGAGATGAAATAGAAAATTACGCGTTGTTAATAAATGCATTAATGTCAGTCTCTATATTCAACCCGTAGGGGGTGTAGGTCTTGAGTCGATATATCCACCCCATTTCCATCCTTGAAATCTCCCTTACTAGGTGACTCCCCCTCCAATGGGGTTTGAACTTGTCTATTCCCAAGAAAAGGGTGTTGGACGGGTCTCGATGGTGTTTGAGCTTATAATGGTTGGAGACAGAATGATCTTTAAAGCCCGACAGGATATTTGTAATATGCTCATTCACGCGAACTTGGAAGGCCCTCTTAGTACGGCCCACATATTGTAGGCCGCAGGGGCACTGCAATAGATATACAACACCTGTGGATGCACAAGTGATACATGGCCTAATCTTATGTTCTCTACCCGTGGCTGTGGAGGAAAAAACAGTCACGCACCTGTGTGGGTTTGAACTCAGACTGCAGACCCTACATCGTCTACATTTGTAGTAACCCTGCAATTGGTTAAAAAACCCAATGCCCCTAATAGGAGGATCAATCACATTTTGTGCTACCATATTTCTTATGGACTGGACCCCTCTAAATACAACACGTGGTTTGGGGGGTAGGATACCCTTCAGCAAGGGGTCATTCTTGGCTATATGCCAATGTTTGTTTACCAATTGGGTGACGGCCCTATGCTGAACGGAATATGTGGTGATAAACGGTACCCCTTCAGGGAATTTTGCCTCCTCTTCAGCCACCTTATCGTGCAGAAGGTCCTCCCTCAGAGTGCCCCGGACGTCAAATAACGACCTCTGTAGTGCATCCTGGTAATAGCCCTATTCTAAGAAGCGATTAGTTAGAACGGAGGCTTGGGTCTCAAACTGTCTAAGATCGGAGCAATTTCTCCTCAGTCTGAGGTACTGACTTTTGGGGACGGCTCTGAGCCATGGTTCGTGATGGCAACTGTCTTTAGGAATAAAGGAGTTCCTATCCGTCTCTTTAAAGAAGGTAGACGTAATGAATTTTCCCTCTTTAACCTCAATCTTAAGATCCAAGTAATGTACTTCAGTCTGACTCGCCTCGTATTTCAGTTGAATTCCCCTTTGGTTATTATTAAGGGACTCAATGAACATGGCCAGGTCATGTTGGGCCCCTGTCCATAGGAGGAGGATGTCATCTATATATCTGGCCCACAGGACCACCTGAGGCAGGTCCCCTGAGTAGATGACATCCTCCTCCCATTTGGCCATGAACAAATTGGCCAAACTAGGGGCATATTTAGCCCCCATGGCGACCCCTGTGTCTTGTTTATAGAAATTATGGTCAAATCTGGTTTGACCATAATTTCTATAAACAAGACACAGGGGTCGCCATGGGGGCTAAATATGGACGATAAGGTGGCTGAAGAGGAGGCAAAATTCCCTGAAGGGGTACCGTTTATCACCACATATTCCATTCAGCATAGGGCCGTCACCCAATTGGTAAACAAACATTGGCATATAGCCAAGAATGACCCCTTGCTGAAGGGTATCCTACCCCCCAAACCACGTGTTGTATTTAGAGGGGTCCAGTCCATAAGAAATATGGTAGCACAAAATGCGATTGATCCTCCTATTAGGGGCATGTTTTTTTTTTAACCAATTGCAGGGTTACTACAAATGTAGACCATGTAGGGTCTGCAGTCTGAGTTCAAACCCACACAGGTGCGTGACAGTTTTTTCCTCCACAGCCACGGGTAGAGAACATAAGATTAGGCCATGTATCACTTGAGCATCCACAGGTGTTGTATATCTATTGCAGTGCCCATGCGGCCTACAATATGTGGGCCGTACTAAGAGGGCCTTCCAAGTTTGCGTGAATGAGCATATTACAAATATCCTGTCGGGCTTTAAAGATCATTCCGTCTCCAACCATTATAAGCTCAAACACTCACACCATCGAGACCCCCTCAAACACCCTTTTCTTGGGAATAGACAATTCAAACCCCATTGGAAGGGGATCACCTAGTAAGGAGAATTTTCAAGGATGGAAAATGGGGTGGATATATCGGACTCAAGACCTACACCCCCTACGGGTTGAATATAGAGACTGACATTAATGCATTTATTAACAACGCATAATTTTCTATTTCATCTCTGTAAACTCGCTGTGAAGTGCACCAACAGAGGCCCTCTCTAACCCCCTCCCCTATACGTTTTTTAATTTTCAATTTTCATTTTTCAGTTTTTAAGAAAAAAATGTTTTCCTCTTGGTCCCCCCTTTGGAATTATCAAGATATTTCATTAAGGCACATATAAAGGTATATGAATTGCACTAGTATCCTTTTTATAAGAGATCAACTCACTTTAACTTAATAAGAATAGAAGGGACCCTCTACAGGGTTCAATCTTCTCCGTTTATTATTATCTTTAGGCACTACACTTTAATTAGAAATATGTTTTTTCTTTAACAGAAGATTGATGCACTGTTCACATTTTTAGCACCAATTAAATATATAGGCCGAGATTAGCCTTAGCAGGCAGCCCTGGCCTGCATTAGTTAGTGGGTTCAACAGGGTGATGTATGTCTGAGAACTCGAAGACTCGTGTAAATCTGAGTTCGAAGGCATTTTTTTTCTATATAATTTTTTATATATTTTTATATATTTTTTTATATATATTTTTTATATATATAATTTTTTTATATATATATTTCCATTTTCATATATTTTCTAATCCTCGCACAAGTAAATTCTTGTACACACATAGGTTGAGTTAGACTTTTGGGGTTCACTTGCGCTATCCTGATTGACTTCTATGAGGATACTTTAATAATATAAATAGCACATTCTCTTGATCTAACTGATAAGAATTTTTTTTAATCAAAAATCAAAGATTGGTAAATCAATATTAGTATATACATATTTTTAATTATGTAGGGGGTCTGCAATTATGGCCACACTAATTAATCTCTTTAGATGGGTTTTGTGTCACTTTTCAGTTAAGACTCTGGAGATAAGACTAACCTACATACATTTGTTAGACTCCACGCAACAAGCTATAACATGAGCTGTATCTGCTTTTAAAGCCAGGGTGGCATTCCTCTTTAGTTCCTATAGAGGGTGCTAGAATTAGCAGGAGTTGCGAGTATAACTGAATGCTATCAAGTTACATTAGTTCTCTATGCACCGGAAGTAGGATTCTCATTCTTTTCAATTTTTTCAATTTTTTCTTTCTTATCCTAACTAGTGCCCATCCGCTCTGGCATCTAGATTAGAATTTGCACCCTCGTTTAATTTAAGCTTCTAGCGACATCAGATTATTTGCCAAACTTAATCCAGGGATGTGTCCTTCCAAACGCGAGGTATGGGCATGTTTACCATACTAAAGATGGCGGCCTCGGCCGCGGTTGTTAGGCACTTCACAACGAGGAGTAGGTATTTTACTGGTGACCTTACTGCGATAGCCCAACCCATTGATAAAGTCCTTTTGATGACAAAACGCGTCTGGGAGGACGCGCAGTGACGTCACCATGTACGGAGGAAGGGCTCCGATCTGTTTGCCGGCCGGCGATTGTTTTTATATGCTTTTGATATCTTGTCAAATTGTGAGTATCATTTTTGTTTTAATAAATCCTCCTTGTTGAAACGGAATCACACTATTGGTCCATCCTTCTCTCTCCACTATATGGTTGATGTCCGTGAGTACCGCCAGCTTTGTTATCTGCTGGAAGTCGTGTCCAGGAACCATCTAGGATTTCAAAGGCCGTGGCTGGGTTATAGCCAATTGCTACATTGAGCTTGCCCTCTGGTAAGCGGCCCCCCCTTATTTTGGTGAAGGGATCACTTTGATGCTGTCAGCTCGTCACTGTGGTGGTGTGAACCATTAGGATTTTTCTTGAATTTCTGCTGTTCTATTTCCTGGGACTGGTTTTAATTATACTTTGACACAGAAGTTGCAAGGACTGTATGAACATCTGTGCTATTGCCCTAGAAGTACATTCTGGGGTACACATTATTCTACGTTTGCTCCAGTTTAGGATTTTTAATTTTATTTTTATGTAATATTACAATGTTAATCATTTAATCTACAGGAGAGCTTTTGTGTCATCACCCTATGTGGCCAGGTTTTGCCTTTACCCTATGGGAGATGCTCCGTGTTATATACTAATTGTTTAAATACAGAGGACTGTTGCCTAGCAGTCCTCATCTAACTCATTTGTTTCATGAGCACGGCTTTGCCAAACTGTACTGATTTAAGTAGATGTTCATGAAGGGTTTAGTTACCCACTCATTTTATTACGTGTTGGTGTGGTTACACATCACAATTGTTTATGTTTATTTTTGTTTCTTTGTCACATTTTTTAGATATAATTACCACTGTTATATTAGTAATATTATGAAGTATTGAAGAGATATTATAGGATTGTGTTGTGTTTTATGTTTTTTTAAATTTTGGATTGATTGCTTTAACCTGGGCACAGTGCTGTCTTTTTCAATTTCTTTTAACTGTTGGAATAGTTAATTTTTTTTATTTTATTATGGAGAATACAACAGGATGAGCTGGAACATTTAAAGGTAGGTGGGAACCCCCAAAACTACTAGGTGGACAGGGCTTAAAACCCTAAAAAATATTTGAATACAAAGACTCGCTCATTTCTCAAGGCTTGACCTATAACAGGGGTGTGCAAACTTTTTTCAAAGAGGGCCAGATTTGATGAAGTGAACGTGCCTGAGTGCCGACCATTTTGCCTGACATTTTTGAACTATTAAAATTTGGTCTTAGTGTGTTCATCCGAGCACTAATACACGGCCCAACAAGAATTCTCTTGCACTTGTGTATGGTGAAGAGATGAGCTCAGGTGTGTCATTTGTATATACATACAATGGGCCAGATTCAGATACACTTAATATTGCGCTGCATAATCGAAATACTCTACGCTGCCGTATTTTACCAGGCTCTACACCGAATTCTGGTAGAATTTTGCCCGTACGCTACGGCGGCGTAGTCTATTTCTCGCCGCGTAATCAAAATACGCGATTAGGGGGCGTGATGCATTTAAATTAAGCGCGTCCCCGCGGCGATCGAACTACGCATGCTCCGTTCAGAAATTTCCCGCCGTGCATTGTGCGAAATCACGTCGTTACGTCATTCGTTGTTTGAGTAGCGTCGTTTACGAACATTCCTATTCCCGGACGACTTACATAAAAAATAATAAAAGACGTCGGAAAACGTAGAAATTCGACGCGGGAACGACGGCCATACTTAACATGGGCTGTCTAATATTAGACCAGCAAAAAGCTGGTATAGTGTTACGCAAAAAAAAGATGACTAAAGGTGCCGTAAGAGATTGCGAATGAAGATCGTAATTTCGGGGATCGCCGGCAAAAGCTCATTAGCATACCCCGACGCGGAAAACGACGGGAAGTCCACCCAGTGGCCGCAATTTTATTGCAGCGTAGATCCGAAGGCGTACGAACACGTAATCCAGTCGAATTGAAGCCCGCAGCCGTCTATTCATGGTTTGAGGTTTCCGACTAGCTAAAAAACGCGCGTAATTTGAAATTACTCCAGTCTAACACCAGTTAGACAGGCGTAAGGGCTCTGTGAATCTGGCCCAATATCTTTTGTGGCCCCAACAAATCCCAGAGCGCCACTCAGGACCAATGATGAGCTCAGGTGTGTTATTTGGATATACCGTATTTATCAGCATATAACACACTCAGAGGGAAGTTTCAGGAAAAAATAAAACCACTACCATTGCCATTACATGCAGCCTCACCATTGCCATTACATGCAGCCTCACCATTGCTATTACATGCAGCCTCACCATTGCTATTACATGCAGCCTCAACATTGCCATTAAATGCAGCCTCACCATTGCCATTAAATGCAGCCTTACCATTGTCATGACTGCAGCCTGATCAATGCCCATTTGCAGCCTTGGAAAGGGCAGGGAGGGGGAACGAGCGCCAACGGATTACATACAGGAGAATCTCCTGTTTACTCAGCCTCTTTATTAAAACTCCTGCCTCCTATGATAGACAGAACAGTCGTCCAATGGCAGCCCAGGAGACGGGACTTCCTATTACAGATGCCACCTAGTAAACAGGAAATTCTCCTGTATGTAATCTGACGGCACTCGTGCTGTCCCCTCCGAGGCAGTGTGGATAAATACGGTATATATCTTTTGTGGCCCTGGGGATATATATCCCTATATATATATATATATATATATATATATATATATATATATATATATACACAAATTACCAGGGGGGCCACGTTAAACCGGAATGCGGGCCACGATTGGCCCACAGGCCGGACTTTGGACATGTCTGACCTATAACTACAATATAAATTTTACAATGTTACACAAGAAAAAGAATTATAGTGATTTAGAAAATCTGAAGGACTGCCACTGATGGTCAAAGAAGTCTAAAATAGTTACAATTAAACAAAAAAATTAAAGGGGTTTTAAAGGTTTGTCTTTTATTTTATAAATAGGTTCCTTTAAGCTAGTGCTATGTTGGTTCACTTACTTTTTCCTTCGATTTCCCTTCTAAATGTTTTTTTTCTTTGTTTGAATTTCTCACTTCCTGTTTCTTCTCAGTAAGCTTCCCACCATCATCCGACCGGTGGAAAGTCATTTAGAACAGCTTGCCAAACACCTTACTGAGGAGGAACAGGAAGTGAGAAATTCAGGCAAAGAAAAACAACATTTAGAAGGGAAATGGAAGGAAAGGGTAAGTGAACCAACATTGCACTAGCTTAAAGGAACCTATTTAGAAAATAATAAAACAAACCTTTACAACCCCTTTAAAATAAGGTGGGATTAAAGCCCAAAGCAAACATTTATTATGTTTGCAGCTTATCAATCATTTGATGTGGTGGTTGCATTAATTTCTTTCTTTTATTTTTCTTGGTGATTATGTTAGCAAGTTTGTAGTTTTTCAATAACACAAGCTTCCCTGCATATGTAGCAGTTAGAGGGTTTAGGCAAACCATTTACTGCTGACAGGAGTGATTACAATGATAATCTTTTAATTATTTGTGTAAAACTTTTATCCTCAGAAAAACAGAACCGTTTTCTGCCACTGCCAGTGTTAACCTTTGTTAAGATTTTAAAATCTGCTAGTGCATCTAACACTCTCCTTCCCTCAGACTGAGAATGCTGCTGTCCAAAGGTGCCCCTTTTCTCCTTCCTCCAAAGTAGGGATGAAAACAGAGATAAAAAAAGCATGACAAATGAAAACAAATGCAGCCACCACATCTAATGAGCTGTAATATATTACATTTTTGGTTTTGTGTAACACTTAAACCTATCATGAAATAAGTATGTGAAATAATGTTGTGCTAATGGCTTTTGTAATTACCAATCCTTGGTCATAATGACAAACCAACATGCCAGTTCTTAGAAGTAATTCAGGTGAACTCTGTAAAAAAATAAAAAAAAATAATAATAAAAAAAGAAAATAATGTCTTCAACTCTACTTTCAAAGTACATTCTAACACTAGCTTGTGTTAAAAAGGAAGCTATTATGGTTTGGGTTCAGAGGTCAAATGTTTCTTAAAAAAAAAAAAAAGTTGTCATGTATTTGAGCAGGGTCTAATTTTGTTTCATGCAGGTTTACTTATGCCGCGTACACACGATCATTTTTTGTGATGAAAAAAAACTGACGTTTTCAAAAACGTCATTTAAAATCACTGTGTGTGGGCAAAACTTTGTTTTATGTCTTCAAAAAAAACTACCAAAAAAAAATTCGAGCATGCTTGAATTTTTTGTGTCGTTTTTCAAAACGTTGTTTTTTGTGTCATAAAAAGTGATGGTGTGTGGGCAAAACGATGTTGAAAACGACGTTTTTAAAGCCGCGCATGCTCAGAGGCAAGTTATGAGACGGAGCTTCAATGGAACAGAGTGCAGCTTCTTTAGCACAGCATACCCTAGAGCAGGGGTGTCAAACTCAATTTCATCGTGGGCCGCATCAGCATTATGATTGCCCTCAAAAGGGCCAGTTGTATCTGTATAGATGTCCAGCACATCCACTCCCCTTACATTAGATGTCAAGAGCTACCCTACCATCAGAAGTTGAGTCCCCTACTCTCCCTTACATCACAGTGCACCCCCCTTTCTTATGCTGCTGCTGGGAAGAAGCTGTATGCATTACTTGAAAGCAGAAATTAGAGGTCTGGAGGAGGACCAGAGGAGGGCTGGAGCTCTCCTGCAGCGGCAGGAGAGGTGCGAGGGCCACATGAAATGGCCTGGAGGGCCAGATTCGGCCCGCGGGGCGTGTGTGTGCCACCTATTCCCTAGAGCCTGCCAGCATTACTCCCCGGTCTACCCTGGGCCTATCAGCTCCATCCTGCGCACACTAGCACTTAAATTGGCGGACCAACAGTACAGTTTCATACCTTGTCAGCTCCTGCACTGCATCCCACACATCTGAGCCAATACTTGGATTGGCAGAACAGCACATGATATTCCTGTACCTGTCAGCTTCTGTATTGCATACATCAGTACAGCATACACTTGAGCCAGCCATCTTATTTATTGTGTATGTTAGAACCTGGATCTGCAGATTAACAGATTAAATACCCTCCAGCAATGCCTCTCAAAATCATCTATAGATGGTTGTTTTCTGACTTGCAAGATGTGACTGCTGGCTCCATTCTTCCACCACTGTACTTCTGACAAGTACACAAGCCAGATCCTGCAGTACCCATAGCTCTTTCCATTTTATCTCTGCTTGGGAACTATTTAAATGTTGCCAGCTCTTTCCAGAGCATAGAAAAACACGTACACAAGCTGTGTACAGCTGTTCACCTGTGACCCCCATACAAAGGAAATATAAGATGCCACTTCAGGCTCTAGTAGGTCTGTATATGCTGACAACCACTGGGAGTGCGGGCAGGGAAAGAGCTTGTCTCAGCTCCATAGAAATCAATGAGCGAAGAAGAGAAGTTCCAGGAGCCGCGCATCACACAACTCTCAGTAAAAGCAGCTAGCCTAGACTCCGTCAAGGGCACACCCCTGACATGTTTTACACCACCCACAGGGCCCAGTAATGGGAATATGTCATAGGCGAAACATCTCAGGATGTGACCTGAATGGAGTCTAGGCTGAGTCTGCTTCCACTCTTTACATGAGGATTTTGTATGATGTGCGGCTAGGGTGACCACGTGTCCCGGATTGCCCGGGACAGTCCCGCATTTTGCAGGTCTGTCCCGGGCACATTCATTCCAGGACAATACAGTGTCCCGAAATGAAACTGACACAGCCACCCCCCGGGCTAATCTGATGCCCCCAAAAAAGGCAACCACATCACCGCTTTACTCACTGGCAGTACTTGTCCTGGCCAGAAATGCCTGGAGGAGCACAATCCTGCCCCCTGCTTGTGATTGGAGAAATCATAAATCCTGCCTCTTGTGTCCAATCGCTGTGATTCGTTACAGCACAAGCTGACTTTTGGGAAGGGAGGGTGTCCCTGAATGGTAGATTGGAAATGTGGTCACCCTATGTGCGGCTCCTGGGACTTCTCTTTCTTCCTCATTCACCTGCCAGCATTCTCTTTTAGCCTGTTATCATTCACTTCAGAGGCTTACTAGAAACTCAAGCCATACATCAGTGGTCATCAACCCTGTCCTGCAGGGCCCACTAACAGGCCAGGTTTTATGTATTACCTTGGGGAGATGCAGACTGGAATACTACAATCACTGAGCAGCAAATTACATCACCTGTGATGCAATTCAGTTATCTTGCAAACCTGGCCTGTTAGTGGGCCCTGCAGGACAGGGTTGATAACCACTGCCATACATTATCAAATCAACATGCTGGCACATATGATCTTTTAATTACATTCCTCTACAATTCCACTTCATACTGTGGGTCTTTCTTTATTTAATTTGTAACAATTTGATTCAAAGTGCCTGGTGTTTGTCTTTACATTTTTGAGTACAGTGGAACTTCGGATTGCGAATAACGCAATTAACGAGTGTTTCGCAATACGAGCACTGTATTTTAAAATATCCTAACTCGGTTTGCGAGTGTTGACTTGCAAAACAAGCAGGATTCAGGCCAAACTGGTGTGCAGTACCGCGTTTGGCCTGAGGTGAGGGGCACCGGAGCCGAGTGGAGCCAAACGGCGCCGAGCACAGCTGTTTGGAAAAGACTCATAAAGACCCAGAAATAATCAGTTCCCAAGCCTTTCCGAGGTTTTCAGAAGTCAGCCGAGGTGTCCTCTGGCCTTTCCGGCCGTTTCGGAGGCTCTCTGGCGCCCCCCCACCTCTGGCCACATGCGATATTGCATGCCATTGAAGTCAATGTGGAACAAATTATTTTCGTTTCCATTGACTTCAATGGGGAAACTCGCTTTGATGCGAGTACTTTGGATTACGAGAATTCTCCTGGAACGGACTATGCTCGTAATCCGAGATTCCACTGTATTTGTGGACTTACCCCAGTCTGGACTTTTAAACCTTGCTGGAAGGTTCAGGATAGTTTAATTTAATTCCATTTCTCCCACCTGACTAGAGCCAGTACTACAGACTCTTTTTTGGCCATCTCCCATAATCGTATTTCCATAACATTATAAGCTAGGTTAAAAGCAGTAATATGATAAAAAAAAATCTGTGTAAAAGAAGTGTTGCTTTGGATGTCAAAGGTGCCTGTGATGGAAACCCGACCCTGTCTGCGTGCATCTTTAGTTAGCTTTGTGAGCTCCTTAAAAACCCTAAAAATCCAGCCTCACACTCCAAAAGCTTTGGCACTCCCCTGACCATCAGAGAGGTTTCCTTGCAGGGTGGGTGTGGATAATTTCTGACTTTGACTCTGAAAGTCAAGGTTAAGATCTGGTGGTTCCCTGAAGGCCAAGAAAGATAACCAAAAGTATATGCAGACATCTGCTGCTAAAGCTTATGCTCCAATTGTATTCATGTTCCATATGACGGATCGGGTTTACTTTAAACGTTTAAGAAACTGCAGCAGCATCAAGTGATGAATGTGTGTACATATGTTTGTGATGCATCATATATTTTCTTCATAGAAATAGTAACAAGCAATAATACAGAACCTTAAATGATTCAAATACACAAGCGGTTTGGAGCTTTGGATCAACAGGGGCTTCTGGAACCGGTGGAACATCAACAGCAGGGACTTCTGGAGCCAGTGCAAGGGTAGTAGAAGGCTCACTACCAATGGGACTACCAAGAAGGCCATTCACAGGTGGAAGAGAACCTGAAATTGTACAGTGAATTATTGTTAAAAAAAATTAAATGTAATCTTTTCAAAGGGAGAATAGCAGTGGCTGCCTTGGCAGACTTCCATCTGAACATGCTACTTTCTGAGCCATTGACCCGGAACAAGTGTATACATCATGAAAGCCAAAATGAAGATGAATCCCCCTATTTGCCCAAGGTCAGTGGCTCCCTGGCTTGGCTTCCCAGGTTCACTCCACACTTATTGCCACTGTAGCGCTACCCCCTCAGGAGCCGCTGGTTAGATTTGGGATCTACTCTCACTAATTTATTCACCCCTTTAAGTGGGTCGAACCCTCCCTTGGCACACCAGACAAATGTAATAGTATTGTGTCCCCTGCTTGGTTGGGTCCACAATAACAGGTATTAAATATGCAGTGACAATATAACAATGTTATTACCTTCTTCAGCTTGCGGCTCCCAATGAGTAAATACACCTCACACAATCTATATAGTTAAAACCAAAGGGGTAACTTTACTTGGTATATGGTAAAAAGGTAAAATGAAGTTAAACAACAGGTTAAGCATTCACAAATAGTTATATAAGAATGACTCTGCAAGAGTTTTTTGCAAGAGTCAGCAAATGAAGAACGAAACTTGAACTAAGCCGGCAATATTGCTAAGCATAAGGCCCCGTACGCACTATCAAATCTATCTGTTCAAATCGGTCGGACTGACCAATTTAAACAGATCTGTCTGCTGGCATTTTGGTTTGCTCGCGTGTACACACGAGCAAACCAAAATCCCCGCCAGCAGACAGCGCGCTGACGTGTCGGTGACGTGGCGGTGACGTTGACGCCGCCACGTCACCGCACCATTAAGTAATACACTTCCGCGCATGCGTCGAAATCATTCGGCGCGTGTGCGAGAAGACATGTCTGCTGGTTAGCATACTAACCAGCAGACATGTCGGGCGGACGGGTTCCCAGCCGACAGATTTCAAAGCATGCTTTGAAATCTGTCGGGTGGCCAAATCCGTCTGTTTGCCCGTACACACGATCGAATCTGTCTGCTGAAACGGTCTAGCAGACCATTTCCAGCAGACAGATTTGATCGTGTGTACGAGGCCTAAGAGTTTCTATAGGCAGTCTATGCTGGCGAGCTCCCCCTGGTGGGCAGTTCTGTAAAAACACAAATGCAGAAGACCCTGGCCAGTGCAGGCTCAAACAGCTTCAGAATGTTTCTACAGGATGAAGTCTATGTTGAAGACGTTGGTGCACTTAATTAAATTGTAATCCAAATAGGGAAGTTAAACTCAGTCATAAGGGTATGATAGATACAAATGCTTGTGGACCGATCGTCCAGTCAGCGTCAGTCAATCCTGCTAGCGTGACTTTCAGATGTTAGGCGTCTTTATCAAACAGTGAATAATACGTAGCTCCGTCTGGTGGAGTACTGTTAACTTATAAACTGGGGTAATGCTGAAACTTGCAGAAGTGCCCTCTCACCCAACCAACTCAGTCCACCTGAGGCCTTCACGAAAAACGTGCCAACCAGTCGCTGCTCCGCAACACACGATCTCCAGATAAATGGCTCCCCACTGCTACGTTAGTCAGCTGGTGAAGTCTTCTGGAAGCATGAACTGGAGGTACTTGAGTTTGTTCCTCTCCGGATGGTTGGTTTCTGGATGGATTCTCTTCCAGGCTTCAGGCCTAGCTGCTTGGCTGTAGTGCTCTCTCCTGCTCCACAGAGGGAAGAACGCAGATCCCAAGAGAGCAAATTCAGCTCCTCCCTTCCTTTAAGTACCCTCCCCATCAGGCTGTGCGGAGGTGTCATGTGCTCCAGGAAGGCAAGGCATTGTGGGAAATGTGGGAGGTAGTACTCTTGCGCTATCTAAAAATGGACACTGGGGGGCACTGCTGCAAACACCTGGGTAGTCTGCCTAACACAGAAAATATGCAAATTCGAGTAGGTGATGGTGAAGCGCTGTGAATCCTAATGGGGGATTTTTAAGACACCCTAAGGGTGAATACCAAAGGGAAAAAAAATATATAATACTAAGTGACTGTATTGCGAACAGAAAGGTGAATAAACAACAAAATTATGAACATGTGAGATGTACCAAACAGACAGTGATAAAATAAAGATGCAATATGCAAAATGTGAACCAAACAATGTTAGACACAGACTAAGATAAATGTGCGTGACAACACACGGCAAATGGTGTGTAACATAAACACGTGAAAAAGTCCATACAAAAGGTGAAGACTCCAAAGCCCAAAAAATTATAAGGTGTGAAAGCAGGCAGACTTCAGTGCGCACAACTCTTGTGGTACTAAATGCTCACCTCAGAGCCATAGCACGGATGGCCCAAAGTACCAAACAGTAGTTTCTTGGGGTGCAATCACACTGATTGGGGTTGAAATTAAGAACTTCCTCACCAGGTGTTCATACAGACATGAAAGTCAAAAATGAATGGAAAGTGGCGTAACCTTATGGAAGACCTAAAAATTGGTGAATCACATCAGCACGCACTCACATTGAGGCTGAGGCAACCATGGCATCAGCAGGTGCTCAGGCAGTGCAGGGTAAAAAGAGAGAGAGGGAGGCCCATAGTGCACTGCCCTGCACTGCCTGAGCATCTGCTGATGCCGTGGTTGAGAGGTGGAAGTTACAGAGGAATTTGAAGTGAGAGTTGCCCATCTGCTAGTGATCCCCCAAGCACATCAGTTCCGGATACGAACGCGGCGTTCGTGGAGATAGGTCCACTATCCTCAGCCTCAATGTGAGTGCGTGCTGATGTGATTCACCAATTTTTAGGTCTTCCATAAGGTTACGCCACTTTCCATTCATTTTTGCCTTTCATGTCTGTATGAACACCTGGTGAGGAAGTTCTCCATTTCAACCCCAATCAGTGTGATTGCACCCCAAGAAACTACTGTTTGGTACTTTGGGCCATCCGTGCTATGGCTCCGAGGTGAGCATTTAGTACCACAAGAGTTGTGCGCACCGAAGTCTGCCTGCTTTCACACCGTATCATTTTTTGGGCTTTGGAGTCTTCACCTTTGTATGGACTTTTTCACGTGTTTATGTTACACACCATTTGCCATGTGTTGTCACGCACAGTTATCTTAGTCTGTGTCTAACATTGTTTGGTTCACATTTTGCATATTGCATCTTTATTTTATCAACGTCTGTTTGGTACATCTCACATGTTCATAATTGTGTTTATTCACCTTTCTGTTCGCAATACAGTCTCTTAGTATTATATTTTTTTTCCCTTTGGTATTCACCCTTAGGGTGTCTTAAATATCCCCTATTAGGATTCACAGCGCTTCACCATCACCTACTCACATTGTGGGAAATGTAGTCTGTTCCTACTAACCGTCATCAATGGAGTCCATTTCTCCTCGTACCTTTAGTTCCACGATGCATTGTGTTAAGAAATACAAACACATATGTACAATACGACTGGAACACTGGTGGGGATTCAGGTCTGCATGGCTATCAATAGTTCATGATGGAATGACCCCGCTACACCACCCTGCAGTGACGCCTTGACTTCCCGGACAATAGGCCTACACCTGCCTACAATTGCCCCCCCCATGCTTGTTTGGTCATTGGACATTAACCCCTTAATGTCTAGGTCACCAGTGTGGTATTGTTTGCTTTCCTTCTACATATCATGTGCTTTGATCAACACAAGATCGGCAGTAAAACACTGACTAGAAATCCATGACTTCATCTTGCAATACGACTTAGACTGCCTCTTTATAACAGAAAGCTGGCTCACAGCCGACTGTAACACCATTCTGGGAGAATTGGTGCCAGAAAACTACCGTATTATTACTGAAAACAGAATAGGGCAAAGAGGAGGAGGACTGGCCGTGATCCATAAGATTCATCTGGCGATCACTAAACCAGTCTTTCAAAACCCTCTTCCATTCATGGAAACCCTTACTCTGCAACTGCAAGCAAACTCCCAGGAGACCGTCCGGATTCTACTCTGCTATAGGCCACCTGGCCCAAAATCGCAGCTTCTTCCATTATTGACGGACTTCATCTCCACCTATACCCTTAATAGCAAACACCTTTTGCTGCTTGGGGATTTCAACCTCTGGGCCAACTCCCCACAAGACCCTGTGGCCGATGCCTGCATTGACCACCTGGAAGGTCTAGGGCTAAAACAACTAGTATGTGGGCCCACACATGCTTCAGGTCACACGCTCGATCTTATTTTCAGACAAAATCTGGAAATAAAAATTTTGGAAAATGAACCGTTGCCATGGTCAGATCACCATGCCATCAAATTCATTCTTTCCAACCTCCCCCCCTTAACAAAAACATCAAATCCAGTGACTACACACTGGACTAGATGTCAGAAGAAGCTCCACTCGGAATTCTTCAAAACCACGTTAAGGAAAAAAATAAAAACAATTCAGCCGCATCAATCAGCTGAAGAAACACTGGATTCCATAAACACAGCCCTATTACAGTCAGCCGACTTAATAGCGCCGAAACGTAAAACCAACATCCGGAAAAAAAACTCCAGCTGGTTCAACAACCAACTGGCGTTACTGAAGCAAGAGCGCAGAAGGGCAGAAGCCGCCTGGAAGAGAAGCCCTTTGGATGAGAACCTCTCTATCTACAAGGCAATAACTAAGAAATATCACAAAGAAACCTTCAAGGCCAAGAAAAATTATTTTTCTGAGGCCATCAACAGCGCCTTGAATCGCCCCCGCGAACTCTTCAAGCTGGTCACTGCGACCATGAATCCAGGATGTCTTGAAGCCCCCAATTTAGACTCACAAGAATTTTGCGATGAATTGTCGGATTACTTCATTAATAAAATTGAGGGAATCCGGCAAAGCATTCAGCAGAAAAATTCCCCCCGTAGCCCCCCCTGTAACAAGTTACACAACACCTGTAGTAATTCACCCCAACCAGGTAAGTTCACGCTGGAACCCATCACTATCCAAGCCACAAAATATATCATCGGTGCTCTGCGTAACAGCACTGCACCAAATGATATCATCCCCACCAAACTGTTGAAGGAGTGTGCCGACATCCTGGCACCTCCTATCACACAGCTCATTAACCAATCTTTCATGGAGGGCATAGTGCCCTCCCAGTTGAAGGAGGGTATAATTAGACCCATCTTGAAGAAATCTACCCTGGACCCCAAGGATCCACTCCACCGCCGCCCTATAACAAGCTTAAACACTTTTTCCAAGATTATGGAGAAAGCAGTGGTGCAACAGCTGCAACAGCATCTAGACACCCACAACCTACTCGACCCATTTCAATCAGGTTTCCGCCCTGGACATGGGACAGAAACAGCATTGCTCAAGATATGGGACGACGCTCTCGAGGCCGCAGACGAAGGAGAATCCTGTCTTCTGGTTCTGTTAGACCTGAGCGCAGCTTTCGACACAGTAGACCACAAGCTTCTATTGACCCGGCTAGCTGAAGTAGCCAGAGTCGCAGAAGGCGATTTATCTTGTTTCTCCTCTTTTTTGGAAAACAGATCGCAAATAGTGAAGTTAGGACCTTTCTTTTCGGAAAAACGCACGGTATCATACGGAGTCCCTCAGGGATCCCCGCTGTCGCCGGTGTTATTCAACATCTATCTTCGTCCGCTTTTTGAGATCATCAGCAGTCAAAAACTGCTCTATCACTCATATGCAGACGACACGCAACTGTATTTCCGCATTTGCAATAAAAAGGATCACCACCTCAATCTAGAGACATGCCTCTCTTTGATAGAGGACTGGATGACAAAGAGTTATCTTAAACTCAACGGAGCGAAAACAGAACTCCTTCTGTTGCAAGCCAAGCGTAAGAATCTACCTGCAACAACTTGGACACCCCCCGCCCATTCTGGGCAAAATCATCACCCCTAGCGCCAAAGTCAAAAGCCTCGGGGTCATTTTCGACTCCTACATGACTATGGACGCACAAATAGGGTCAGTAGTCAGTGGATCTCACCATCTGCTGCGCCTACTACGCAGGCTTATCCCTTTTATCCCCAAAGAAGACATAGCGGTCGTGGTGGGAGCAGTTGTTAACTCCAGATTGGACTACGCAAATGCCCTTTACCTCCTCGACTCCCTAAGTACCAAATCGCTCGTCTACAAGTCGTTCAAAATACGGCCGCTAGACTTGTGACTGGGAAAAAACCCTGGGAATCAATCTCACCTTCACTGAGATCCCTTCACTGGCTGCCAGTAAAAGACAGAATCACTTTTAAAGCACTCTGTCTAACGCATAGATGTGCCCATGGGAACGCCCCCCAATATCTATGCGATAAAATAAAAGCCCACAACCCCAATCGCGTTCTGCGATCCACTGATCAAAACCTCCTGCAGATACCGAAAGCCGGATACAAATCCAAAGGAGATAGAAGATTCGCGGTCCAAGGTCCCAGACTATGGAACGCATTGCCAACCAGTATTCGGTTGGAGGAGAACTACCTAGCATTCAGGAGAAAGATCAAGACTCATCTCTTTTGATACCAAAGGAGACAGGAACAACAAGCGCCCAGAGGCGATTCAGTTCGCATGTGCCGCGCTATATAAGTTTTCATTTCATTTCATTTCATTTCATCTTTTTATATTTTGGACAATAAACATTATGGTTTTATCTATGGTTTGGTTCACTGGTTCCTTCATCTCTGGCCATCCAGGTTGAGTGCTGTCTACTTGCTTACTTTGACTTTATGCTGCATTTTCCAAATGCAAACTGTCAGCTACACTAGCCCCGGAGCAGATAAACTTTTCTCCCCTGCCTATACAGATTTTGATTCACAGCTCTTAGCGCTTGAGGAACAGTGTCTTTTACATTCATAAAAATAATTGCTTATAACAGTGATCATCACTGTAAAACAATCCTATGCCTCGTTTCCACTGAGTGGATCGGTTCGGTTCGCTACTTTCGGTGTTTCCATTATGAAAGCGTGCCATAAAAGCAAACCGTACCGGACCATTCAGGGTCCTGCTTCTCATGTGGGTCCATAGAAAAATGAAACGGTACTGTTAGTGCAGAGCTACTGGCGTCACACGGTACATTCCACTGATTGGTGGACAGAAAACAGCTATGCTGACGTCAAAGCAAAGCGCCAACCAATCACCACGTCGCTAGTCCATATAAAGGAGAAGGATGCCAGCAAACAACAGCAGGGTCTGGTTATCTGAGGAACAATCTACTTTCTTAGCAATTATTGGTGATGGCGTTATTCAGAGTGAGCTTGATGGATCAGTGAGAAATTAAAGGGTCTATAAAGATATTTCTCAGCGGATGGCAGCCAAGGGATTTAAACGGACGTCGGGCCAGTGTAGGGCAAAGCTTAAAAAGCTTAAAGCACAATATAAAATAATTAAGGACGCCAACAACCGTAGTGGAAATTGTCCAACTGCTTGGAGGTGGTACGACCCCATGGACGCCATTTACGGTCATCGGCCAGCAAACCAAGGCAGGGAGGGAGATCTGGACTCTGCAACTGTAATTCTCGTATCCATGGTAGACCCCTTTGGTAAGTTAATTTGTTTAAACTTTGCATAGGATATCGCTCTGCTAACCATTTGAAATAAAATATTTAACCATATGTTCATTTTCAGAAACAGTTGATGGACTCTCCAATGATGCATCAAACTTTTCAGATGATGGACCTTCAACGTCTTTCAGCAGCAACAGTAGTTTTTCATCAAGCCAACCACACAGTAGCCAACCACAGAGTAGCCAACCACAGAGTAGCCAACCACAGAGTAGCCAACCACAGAGTAGCCAACCACAGAGTACTCCCAATGCACCCCGGCACAATGGTAAGACATGATGATAATAAAGACATTTTTAACTGTGCATTGTCTTAAACAAAACAGCAGTGGGGCAGATATGCAGAAGGTACAGTGGTGGAATAGATGAGAAGGGGGGGGATCAGTTGTGGAGGAGATGTGCAGGAGGTACAGTGGTGGAATAGATGAGAAGGGGGGGTCAGTTGTGGAGGAGATGTGCAGGAGGTACAGTGGTGGAAGAGATGAGAAGGGGGGGGGGCGATCAGTTGTGGAGGAGATGTGCAGGAGGTACAGTGGTGGAATAGATGAGAAGGGGGGGATCAGTTGTGGAGGAGATGTGCAGGAGGCACAGTGGTGGAAGAGATGAGAAGGGGGGGGATCAGTTGTGGAGGAGATGTGCAGGAGGTACAGTGGTGGAAGAGATGAGAAGGGGGGGGGCGATCAGTTGTGGAGGAGATGTGCAGGAGGTACAGTGGTGGAATAGATGAGAAGGGGGGGATCAGTTGTGGAGGAGATGTGCAGGAGGCACAGTGGTGGAAGAGATGAGAAGGGGGGGGGATCAGTTGTGGAGGAGATGTGCAGGAGGTACAGTGGTGGAAGAGATGAGAAGGGGGGGGTCAGTTGTGGAGATGTGCAGGAGGTACAGTGGTGGAAGAGATAAGAGGGGGGGTTCAGCTCTGGGGGGCAGATGAGCAGTACTGTGTATTGGTGTAGCAGATGATCAGGGGGAACAGAAGTTGGCCGGTTAATCAGTGTGGTACAGTCTAGTGGGGCAGATGAGAAAGGGGCTTACAGTATTGGTTGGACAGATGTTACCAAAAACAATATTTTTTTTGTATAATACAGGTGAAAGAAGAAGGTTGCAGTTGAGTCTGCGCACAGTCATGGAGGATATGCGGGCAGCAGAAGAAAGGCAGCTGGAAAGAATGGATAACCTTTCTGAGAGGCGGTTTCAAGCACTACGTCAGGATGCACAGGAAGCTATGCGCCAGGAGGCAGAAATTGCCCGGCTGCAGATGGAGCAGTTGGCTACCTTCAACCAGGCCTTCCTCGGTGTCCATGGTCAGCTTGTTCAAGTGATTGGAGCCAATCGTCAACCCAGGTCACCACCCAGACAGTAGTGCCTTTCATGCAGCACAGGACCTGTACACATGTTTACTTTTAAAGAAAATTTAATTATTTTTGGTTTAAAAAGTTATATTTTATTTTATTAATAGGCTACTTTTGAGCCAGCACCGACCACACAAGATTGGATACATTTCCTCCTTGCTGCACATGGCTTTAGTTGTAGTGCTGCTCTGATTCCCTTCTGCCTCCTTTGCATTATCACCCACGCCTTGGAAGGTGCAGCCTGGATTTCAGCAAAAGGCACCCCTGATCGCTTCATTTCTTTTTACTTTTGCTTGTGTAGATGTAATTGTGAATATACTTGGCATTGTTGTTTCCGTACATTTCCTAAATGTTTTTTTCTTTGTCTGAATTTCTCACTTCCTGTTCCTTCTCAGTAAACTTGACAACATCATCAGAGCTGTGCTTACTGAGGAGGAACAGAAAGTGAGAAATTCAGACAAAAAAAAAAAAAAAAACATTTAGAAGTGAAGTTGAAGAAAAAAAAAATCAAACTATACACTGGCTTACTAAAAAAAAATAAAAAAATTTACAACTTCTTTAGGTTATTGTTAAAGAGATTCTACATTCTCAAAATTTTTACTTTAAAAAAGATGTAGGAAGATGATATTTTTGTTGAATAAAAAAGAAAATCGACTTCTACGAGTATGTCTTTTCTGTCACATTTTATTAAACATATAGCAAAAAGTAATTATTAAAATGTTTAATTAACGATGAGAAATTAAAAGTTATGGTGCCGCATCAGAGCTTCACGTATTTCACTGCACTCTTCTTCCACATCATGTGCTGCTGTTACTGGTACTGGCTCTTCTGGAGATGTATTCCAATCCTTGTCAAAGTCTTCTCCATGACTTTCACAAAGATTGTGAAGAGTGCAGCAAGTTAGGACCATGGATTTGGTAAGTTGAATGTCACTGTCATTCCTCTTCATAAGACACCTCCACCTACCCTTAGGTCTTCCAAAAGCATTTTCCACTACAACACGTACCCTGGATGTTTTCTTGTTGTAGGTTTGCTGCTCTGTTGTTAAGCGCCCATTGTCAGGAAATGGTTTCAGATGCCAATTTTGTAAAGGGTAGGCAGAGTCTCCAAGCACATAATAGCCAACATTCACCCCACAAATGTTCTTAGTGCTCACCGGGTACAGTCCTCCCTGGCCAACCCAATCCCAAAGTGTTGACAATCGGAGAACCCGAGCATCATGCAAACTCCCAGGCTTTCCTACATTCACATTCCAGAATAGTCCCTTGCCATCCACTACTGCCTGGAGGATGATGGAATGCCAGCCTTTTTGGTTGAAGTAGTCGGTGTGGTATTCTTGTGGTGCTATTATTGGTATGTGCAAATAGCACCAACACACTGTGGAAGGCCCCACCTGTTCTTAAAGTACTCAGTCATGTCTTTAAGCTTTTCCCTGTCCGGAAAATGCACAATTTCAGGAGCTAGCAATGTGCATACAGCCTTACAGAAGTCCTGCACACAAGGACACACTGAAGATTTGCTCACACCGAAAAGATGGCCTATACTCCTGTATTCACTGTTGGTAGCCAGCTTCCACAGAGCAATGGCAACTCTCTTCCTCACAGGCAAACTGGCTCTGAAGTTTGTGTTTTTCTTTTCCATTACTGGACGTAGCTTGGCACAAAGGAATAAGAAGGTTTCCTCTGACATCCTAAAATTGTGCACCCACTGTCTGTGTGTGAATCCTGGGACGCTCACATTCCACCAATCTATGGCACGAGGGAAAGCCCAAATCACTGGTCGGCGGCACTGCTTTGCAAAAAAGGAGAAGCATCTGAAAAAAAAAATGGTAACATATCTCAAAAATTTTACATCATTCAAGTCAATGTGTATGTCAGGTTGGTAGGTCGGTGTGTGTGTGTGTGTGGGTCAGTGTGTGTGTGTCATATTGGTGGGTCAGTGTGTGTGTGGGCCAGTGTGTGTGTGTCATAGTGTGTGTGTGTCAATGTGTGTGTGTGTCAGTGTGTGTGTGTGTCAGTGTGTGTCATATTGGTGGGTCAGTGTGTGTGTGTGTCAGTGTGTGTGTCACATTGATGGGTCAGTGTGTGTGTGTTGGGTCAGTGTGTGTGTGTCATAGTGTGTGTGTGTGGGTGGGTCAGTGTGTGTGTGTGTGTGTGTCACATTGGTGGGTCAGTGTGTGTGTTTGTGTCAGTGTGTGTATATGTGTGTTTCAGGTAAGTCGGTCAATTGTGCTTACCCTATAGCGCTGTCGTATTTGTCTTACCTGCACAAATGTGTACTTCTCCTCCCGGCTACACATCCAAGATAAAAGTTTCCTTTTCTTTTCTGCTGTGTTTCTCATTGCCGCTCGCAACCTTCTCTCATACAGTGCGGCATGTATTTTGCCTATAAAGAATCAAAAGGCTAGCAGAGAAAACACAAGCTGCTGAATGACCTCCATTGTTGTTTGTTGTTTAGTTGACGCTGAGTGACGCTGCATCACATTTCTCGTCGCACTAGTGTGACATCACGAGAGGCATTTTTTCTAAAACCTGTATGGCCCTGGTGGTCCGACTGGCAGTGGAAACGCTCACCAGAATAGACCGGGCCCCTCTGAACCGTTCCATTCTAAACGACCCGAACCGATCAGCTCCGTGGAAACGAGGCAATAGTGTATGGTGACACTGTACCGCTCTGGTCACAGTATGTACGAAAGTTATAATTCTTTTTTTGTACATATTGTCACATGTCCCATGATCTCTGCCACACCAGTCATGATAACTGGTGTACAGATAAACACATTTTATTTAGTTCCTCAATAAAAAATACAACAATTTCAACTTTGAAAAGCTCACCATGCCTAATATACACTGATTTGCATGCAGTGTTGCATGCATGACAGTAATTGGCATTCAAAGTATGACGGGTGGTTGCAACTTTTTTTTTTTTTTTTACCTCTTTTTTCACCTGGTGATCTGACCAGTAACACACCTTCTGTAATAGAGTGCCCTCACTCTGGATAAAGGAGCACAGGGGCACCTTTGTACAGCAGCATTTTTAGCATTAGATGTACTAGCAGGTTTGGATACTCTTAACAAACTGAAGCAAACTCTAGCTTACACTAGAGTTGCACAAACAATTACAGTAAACCATTTTTTTTTCTTTTGGATGAAAGGTTTTACATAAATAAATGCTGATCACTCCTGTCAGTGGTTAATGGTTTGTCACAACCCTCTAACCTCTACAGAACAGAAATTCCGACCATATGTACAGTGCCTGCCGCCGAGAATGTGTTTTTAGCACGACAGCATCGCGCTGATTCTCGGCGACAGGCTGCCGACATCTCGCACTCGCTGGAATAGTAAAAGCACATTCCAGCGAGTGCGTCATAGAAGCGACGGGGATCCGACGCGGATTCCCGCCAATTCTACACGTGGGAGGAGTTTGTTATGAATCCTGAGAAGGAAGTCCCCGCCGGATTTTAAATAAAAATTTAATTTAATAAGGGGGCCCCCAGATACCGGCCCCCCAATACCCTGTGTGGTTTATTTTTATTGCAGGTGAATGGGTAGGGGTACGATGTACCCCATACTCACTTAGGGTGGGGGGCCGGTATCTGGGGGCCCCCTTATTAAAGGGGGCTTCCAGATTCCGATAAGCCTCCCGCCCGCATACCCCGACAACCAACGGCCAGGGTTGTCGGGAAGGGGCCCTGTCCTCATCAACATGGGGACAGGGTTCTCTGGGGTGGGGGGCCCCAGAGCACCTGACCCCCCCATGTTGAGGGCCCCCACTCCCTTCCTGACCGGCCGGCGTGCTTTGGATACGGGTCTGGTATGGATTGTGGGGGGACCCCCACGCTGTTTTTTCGGCGTAGGGGGGGTCTCCTTACAACCCATACCAGACCTAAGGGCCCGTTATGCTCCTGAGGGGGGAACCCATGCCGGAATTTTATTTAAAATCCGGCGGGGACTTCTTTCTCAGGATTCATAACAAACTCCGCCCACGTGTAGAATTGGCGGGAATCCGCGTCGGATCCCCGTCGCTTCTATGACGGCTTTGTCTCCATCGCGGCAAGCCAGCTCGCCGAGAAAGGGAGCGAGATTGACACAATATCGCGGTCAACCACTGTAGGCCCCATCGTACATCGTTCTGACAGCAAAAATTTGAGAGCTGGTTCTCAAATTTTCAGACAGGAAAAGTTCTTGTCGGAAACTTTGATAGTCTGTATGCAATTCCGACGTGCAAAAAAAAAGATGCATTCTCTGAATCAATTTGACGCATGCTCGGAATCATTAAACTTCATTTTTGTAGTGTTGTACATCACCGTGTTCTTGACGGTCAAAATTGTGTGTGCAACACAAGTTTAAAGCCGAAATTCCCTCAGAAAAAAATCCAGTTTTCTATGCGCCATAAGAAAACAAATGCAGCCTTCACATCACATTATTGGTAAGCTGCAATATAATAAATGTTTGCCTCTGGGTTTAATACCACTTTAATATATGTAATCTCATTAGTGCTTGTTAATGTATTAAAAATCTTGCTTCTACACAATGTTTGTAATCCTACAAATGGCAGCAGTAATAATTACCACTTACAGACACAAATATATTGATCTTATCTACCTGCAAATTACTAGCCAGGGTTTACCTTACTGAGAACAATAGACTCTCTGTAGTCCATAATGACTCGTTTTTTTTATTGATCTAAATCTTTGTTATGAATAGCAAATGGCACATTAGATAACAATGTGTTTAGTTGCTCTGACAGGCACTATATTTATTTGCGTCAATTGTGTTTTTTAATGATAGGGCTTCTTTGATAACTAATGAAAAAAAGGTTCCTGTGTTACAGCACATTTATTTAATACAGTACAGTAAAACTTTGGATTGGGAGCAAAATTCGTCCCAGAAACATGTTTGTAATCCAAAGCACTTGTATATCAAAGCAAATTTCCCCATAGGAAATAATGGAAACTGAAATTACTCATTCCACAATCATTTATTCATAGGTCCTTCAGTTTATAGTCCATATAACAAAAGATCATAGCAATGTGATAGGTTGTGTAATCAAAAAATGTTCATTCACAAGTGGAAGCCTCCACAAGGGGATTAGAAGCAAAATTAAGAAGGAGCTACAGAGTATAAAAGAGAAGAGAGGTGCCTCTTATGCCGCGTACACACGATCACTTTTTGTGATGAAAAAAAAACGTAATTTTATCTCACGAAACAAAACGTTTTTCAAACTTCATCTTAAAAAAACGACATTGCATACACACCATCGTTTTTCTAAAAAGCTCTAGCAAAGCGCGGTGACGTACACCACGTTCAACGGCACTCTGTTCCATTGAAGCTCCGTCTCATAACTTGCTTGTGAGCATGCGTGGGTTTAAAAACGTCGTTTTAAACGTCCCCACACATCACTTTTTATGACACAAAAAACGACATTTTGAAAAACGACAAAAAATTCAAGCATGTTCGAATTTATTTTTTTGTCGTTTTTCCAGAAGACATAAAAAGACGTTTTGCCCACACACGATCATTTTAAATGACATTTTTTAAAACGTTCTTTTTTTTTTTTCATCACAAAAAGTGATCACAAAAAAATGTCATTTTTTGTGTCATAAAAAGTGATCGTGTGTGGGCAAAACTACATTTAAAATGATGTTTTTAAACCCGCGCATGCTCAGAAGCAAGTTATGAGACGGAGCTTCAATGGAACAGAGTGCCGTCGAACGTGGTGTACGTCACCACGCTTTGCTAGAGCATTTTGGAAAAACGATGGTGTGTATGCAACGTTGTTTTAGAAAACGTTGTTTTGTTTCGTCACATAAAACGTCGTTTTTTTTTCATCACAAAATGTGATCGTGTGTACGAGGCATTAGAGGTGCCTATCAAGACATCACTTGTATATCAAGTCAAAATGTATTAAAAATGTTGCTTGTCTTGCATTTTTTTTTAAATATTGTTACATTACATTTTTTATTTAAAAAAAGACTGTCACATGTCGCAAAGTCCATCTTAAAAATTCAGGTTAACCACTTAAGACCCGGACCTTTAGGCAGCCAAAGGACCTGGCCAGTTTTTGCGATTCGGCACTGTGTCGCTTTAACTGAGAATTGCGCTTTTTGGTAGTATTTTATCACCTCTGCGTTTTTTATTTTTTGCGCTATAAACAAAAATAGAGCATCAATTTTGAAAAAAATTCAATATTTTTTTACTTTTTGCTATAATAAATATCCCCCAAAAATATATAAAACATTTTTTTTCCTCAGTTTTGGCCGATATGTATTCTTCTACCTATTTTTGGTAAAAAAAAAAAAAAAAAAAAAATCGCAATAATCGTTTATTGATTGGTTTGGCCAAAATGTATAGCATTTACAAAATAGGGGATAGTTTTATTGCACTTTTATTAATTGTTTTTTTTTTTACTACTAATGGCAGCGATTAGCGTTTTTTTTTTCATGACTGCGACATTATGGCGGACGCTTCGGACAATTTTGACACATTTTTGGGACCATTGTCATTTTCACAGCAAAAAATGCATTAAAAATGCATTGTTTACTGTGAAAATTACAATTGCAGTTCGGGAGTTAACCACAAGAGGGCACTGAATGGGTTAAGTGTGACCTCATCTCTATTTCTAACTGTAGGGGGGTGTGGCTGTAGGTGTGACATCATTGATTGTGTTTCCCCTATAAAAGGGAACACACGATCAATGACGGCACCACAGTGAAGAACGGGGAAGCTGTGTGTACACACAGCTCTCCCTGTTCTTCATCTCCGGGGACCGATCGCGGTACTCCAGCGGTGATCGGGTCTGCGGGTCCCGCGGCCACGGAGCTTCGGAATGGGTCGTGTGCACACGCCGGCGGCACTCGCGATCCCACGGCTGGGCTTAAAGGGCAACGTACAGGTACGTGGATGTGCCCAGCCGTGCCATTCTGCCGACAACATCGGCGTGAAGGGGTCCTTAAAGTGGAGGTTCACCCTCCAAAAAAATTCTAGCATGCCATGGAGCCCACCCAACCGACCGGCAGTATGCCGGTGTTTTTTTTTTTTACTGTACATACCTTTTTACGGGCTCTCTTTACGGGCTCTCTTCCCCTCCGGCAATCCCGCGTGACTGGGTGTTTCCAATCACAGGCTGTGATTGACGTCCCTCAGCCTGGCGCATACAGCGCGTCACGAGATGTCGAAGGAACCCGAACGTCGGTGCGGCCCTATACGGCGCCTGCGCACCGACATTCGGGTTCCTTCGGCATCTCGTGACGCGCTGTATGCGCCGGGCTGAGGGACGTCAATCACAGCCTGTGATTGGAAACGCAGAGTCACGCGGGATTGCCGGAGGGGAAGAGAGCCCGTAAAGAGAGCCCGTAAAAAGGTATGTACAGAAGAAAAAAACGGCACTCGGGTGGGTGGGCTCCATGGCATGCTAGAAATTTTTTGGAGGGTGAACCTCCACTTTAAGTGGTTAAAGAAGTGTTATTAGGAAACATCTACCATTTAGATATAAACAGGACTTGTGTGGATGGGTATTATTTTTCTGCATTTAACATTTGGGATGCACATCTAAAACAGGTCAACAAAATCAGTTGACTTTGAAGTGTTTATTAACCCCAAGAATACAAACACTGCCAGACCCTTTATTAGAGACTGGCAGAGCGCACTGCACTAGTCTTTCAATAAACGTGTATTGTAAATACCGATCTACAATGATCTTCAGGCCGGTCACATGACTTGCGGCCGCTGTATACATCTGATGGATGGCTTCTGCAGGAGGGGCCGTGATCTCCCCCTGACGTCAGCCAGGGACCTTGCAGGGGGAGGGGGGTGCAGATACCTGTATAATACAAGTATTTTCACCACTTTCGGGTATAGACTTCCGCGGGAGTCCCACCCCTTCGCGTCATCCCCCCGTTGTGTTCTGGGAAACACATGACTCCCAGAACACAGCGGGGACCAGTAAGAATGGCGCTGCACAACTCGTACATGCACAGTAGGGAACTGGGCAGTGAAGCCGCAGCGATTCACTTCCCGATTTCCTCACCGAGGATGGCGACGGGGGAAGCCGAGAGCCGAGTAGTAGCTCGGCTTTGGCTGCCAACGTCGCCAGAGACCTGGACAGGTAAGTGTCCATTTTCTTGTCAAGCCAGTAATAAAAAAAAGCCACATCGATGCCAAATGTTTTTTTTTTAATGCTTTCTACTTACCAGAACCTGTTTTTCTTCCTCCAAGACTTTATACCCTGGAAGATGCTAAATCAGAGAGGTGTTTAAGTCCCAGTCGAAGAAAAAAAGTTTGTAGAAATGATGTGGCTTCTAATACCAGCTTGTATCTCCAGGGTTAGGATGGGCCCCTTATAACCATGACTCCCATGGCTAGTGTTGAAGCTACAAATCCGCCCTGAATGGTACTGTTTGTTACTGCTTTGCTTGTCAAAAGATGCATTTTCCATTTGAATACAGCTACACGCATTCATCAGAGAAAGGAACCTGACCTCTGACCAAGCCTGGGTGTGTGAGGCGAAACATGTCAGAGGGCATGGCTGGAGTGGTACTGGCTGAGGTCACACTCATTCATATATTCATGCACTGGGTCAGTGAGTGGTGTTCCTTCCTTTCTCTGATGATGCTTTTACAACTCTAAATGGTGCATAGGTGCCTGTTCCCTTTACTGCAACTGGCAGGGAGATTTTTGGCTCAGCTTAGAGCTACATGCAAATTCAAATATGAAACTAAACATGTTACAAGAACACCTGTCAACACAAACCCTGATCCATTCATCCTGTTATTCTTGCATTTAGGTTTTCTAAATGCAGAATTCATCTTGGAAGTATAAACAATTGTTATGCCTGTCCTATCACTTTTTTCCTGATTTTAGATGTTCTTGCTTTAAAGCGGTTGTATAGTCCCATAATGTTTTTTTGGTCACCTGTAAGGCAAAAGGCATAATGAGCTAGTATGCACTGCATATTAGCTCATTATGAAATACTTGCCTTAAAACGAGGCGTCGGTAACTTACCTGGTCCATGCCAAGATAGCTGACATGTTGCCTCGGCGTGTCTTGCGGCTCCAGCACCGTGATCGCCGCCGGGCACGCGCGCTCGTTCCAGAGCGGGGAACGAGAGCTGTGAGTGTAAACACACAGCGCTCGTTCCTGTCAGCGGGGGAAACGCTGATCTTCCGTTCATACAATGTATGAACGGAAGATCAGTGATTCCCCCTAGTGAGTCCACCCCGCCCATACAGTTAGAACACAAATAGGAACACACTTGACCCCTTCCCCGCCCCCTAGTGTTAACCCCTTCACTGCCAATGGCATTTTTATAGTAATCCAATGCATTTTTATAGCATTGATCGCTATAAAAATGCCAATGGTCCCAAAAATGTGTCAAAAGTGTCTGATGTGTCCGCCATAATATCGCAGTACCGAAAAAAACCGCTGATCGCCGCCATTACTAGTAAAAAAAAAATATTAATAAAAATGCCATAAAACTACCCCCTTTTTTGTAAACGCTATAAATTTTGCGCAAACCAATCAATAAACGCTAATTGCGATTTTTTTAACGAAAAATATGTAGAAGAATACGTATCGGCCTAAACTGAGGAAAAAAAATGTTTTTTTATATCTTTTTTGGGGATATTTATTATAGCAAAATGTAAAAAATATGTCATTTTTTTCAAAATAGTCACTCTATTTTTGTTTATAGCGCAAAAAATAAAAACCGCAGAGATGATCAAATACCACCAAAAGAAAGCTCTATTTGTGGGAAAAAAAGGACGCCAATTTTGTTTGGGAGCCACGTCGCACGACCGCGCAATTGTCAGTTAAAGCGATGCAGTGCCGAATCACAAAAAGTGCTCTGGTCTTTGGACAGCAATATGGTCCGGGGCTAAAGTGGTTAACATATTTTGTGTATTGTCTGGCTGGATGATCAATAAACAACCTTTAGAGCCCATTCACACAGGTCCGACTTTGGATCCGACTTCAGGTCGCCCCTAGTCGCCTCAAGTCGCGCTGCATGAAGAAATCAATGTAAGTGAATGGAGCCGTCTTAATGCACACTACTGCAGTCGCTCCGACTTGAAAAAAGGTTCCTGTACTACTTCAATCCGACTTGTAGGCGACTTGAACCCATTGATTTCAATGGAAGTCGCCTACAAGTCGGATCCCCATTCACACTGAAGCAACTTTACAGGAAGTCGCCCCAGTTTGAACCTGTTCTAAGGCAAACACCTACCTCCCACAGGGGAACTTCACGGCAAATTTTAAATAAAAAAAACGGCATAGGTTCCCCCCTCCAAGAGCATACCAGGTCCTTAGGTCTGGTATGGGTTTCAAGGGAAACCCCCTACACCGAAAAAATGGCGTGGGGTCCCCCCAAATTCATACTAGACTCTTATCCGAGCACGCAGCGTGGCCAGTCAGGAAAGGGGTGGGGGCGAGCGAGCGTCGCCCCCCTCCTGAACCATACCAGGCAGCATGCCCTCGACATGGTGCCCTGCACCCCCCCATCCCAAAGCACCTTGTCCCCATGTCGGAAGAAGAACGGGCCCCCACTAGTAAAAGAGCTGGAAGAAGATAGCGGAGGTGCCCGGCAGAAGCGAGAAAGAACCGGAGAGCGGAGAAGTGGGAAGACCCCTGAAGTCGGAAGAAGACCCCCGGAGCTGCCTAATAAATTACTTTAAATAAATTACTTTAAAAACCTGTCTAGTGTGTTTTTATTCTCTACACATTTTACCCCAGGTGAATGGGTAGGGGTAAGCTATACCCCATACTCATCCACATAGGGTGGGGGCCGGGATCTGGGGCCCACTAATTAAAGGGGGCTCCCAGATTCCGATAAGCCCCCCGCCCGCAGACCCCATCAACCAACGGCCAGGGTTGTTGGGAAGAGGCCCATGTCCCCATCATGTTAACATATACTCCCCGCCAAATTAGGTGCTTTTTATAGTGAAGGTCATACAGCTTGTTTGTATCATTTAATCTTCCCTGATTTCCGCATTCGTCCCGGGAGCAGTGGCATATCTAGGGTAAGGAAGGCCCGGAGCAAAAGAAAACCTGTAATCAGCGCAGGGCCGGCATGGCAGGGGTTAACAGAACCCTTGCCGGAAGAGTAGGAGGGCTTGGTGGTGAGAGGACAATGGGGAGGGGAGGGGAGTCTATAAATGACTCCCGCCCCTCTTCCCGGGCACAGACACGTGGGGAAAGTTCAGAGGTAGGATCATTTTGTTCTGGGGACTATGGCGGCGATTGCAGAGCTGTTTGAAAGGCTAAGGGAGGAGGCGGACAGGCGCGGCGAGGGTTGGCTGCAGGAAGCGCTGGGGCCACTTCTCCCGCCGGGTGAAGCGGCGGGGGGTGAGTCTACTAGAGGTCGCAGGTCACGGCCTCCAACGCGGTACTCTTCAGGGGCACCGCGGCGAGCGGGGGGTTCTCACAGAGCGGCGTCGGGCACCCCCGCTAAGCGATCGTGGTGGGAGGGGGTCCCAGCAACACCCGACGGGGGGAGCGGGACGCGGGGAGCGGACAGTCATCAGGCTCCAGGCTCCCCACGTGTTGAGCTTAATGCTGCGGCCTCCGGTTGTGCACCGGGCGGCTTAGATCATTGGCGGAGGAGAGCGGCAGCGGCGGTGACTAGCTCTCCTGCGGCTAGGCCCACCAGACGTGTGACGCAGTAAAGCTGCGGGCCCCGCCCTCCGGTTGTGCGCTGGAGGGCCCTGGGCCTCGTCGGGGGAGATCGGTTTCTGCGGTGGCCAGCTCAGCACCTTCCACGGCCAGCCACCTCCATCCCAGCCCAGGTGAAGTGCAGGTTAGGGGGAGTGATGTGGACGGTGGCTTGCGGGACAGAGTGACTTCTCCCAGGAAGGTGACGGCGAAATCCGTGGGCGGGTCCAGAGCGCGCAGGATGAGCCAATCGAGCGCCGGACCCTCGGACGCCAGGCCGGAGTCACCTGGTGGTCTGTCATCAGAGGAAGATGGGAGGCCCGGAGGCATGTCGGAGGGGGGGCTGTCAGAGTCGGATGAGGAGTTTGGTTCCAGGTCGGTTGCAGCACCGCAGGAGTTGGGACGTTCGGCTGGTGGGATTGCTTCCAGGCAGCTCGGTAAGTCAGTTTCTGTTTTTCACAATTCTTTACTGTCTGTTAGTGGGCTTAGGGGAGCCGGGGGGTGGGTCCTCGCGAGGTGGTAGTGTTGCCCGCGGCGGCAGGAGGTGTCTGTGGTGGGGCTGTTGTGGGGGGCGGGGCCCGGGGGGTGATGTGGCGACTGACTCTAGGTTGCAACGGTTGTTGGCAGGTTTGGAGTTTTTGGTCGGTCAGCTGAAAGGGGGGGGGGGGGACAATCCGGGCATGAGCCCAGCGGCGGCCTGGACACCAGCTGGTGGCCCGGGGGTGCTGTTCTCTGCTACAGGGCCGGTGGCTGTCGTGCCGGGAACAGTGGATTTGGATGGTAGGAATGTCAGTGCTACCCCCGCCGTGCCCGCCGGGGACAAGACGGACGCGGTGGGGGATGCTACAAAAAAGCGGGATTTGGTTCGGTTGGCGGACGCAGCAAAAGGGGAAGAAGTCTACACGTGCTACGAGGTGCCCCTGGGTTCGCACTTGAAACAGGAGGTACGGGAAAAGATTTGGAAGAGCGAATATGTGGAGATAATTGCGCTGTTGCCGATAAAAAAATTCTATCTATATAGGATTAAGCCTGAGGAGTCGAAGAAGGAGTATAAGGAGAAACGAAGGTATAGGCTTATACCCAGGACTTTTGCGAATTGGTCGCAGGCTTACAGTACTCGATAATGGCGAGTGTGATAGGTGAGAAGAACCCAGAACATTGTTCGGCTCTTTTCAGCTATCAAGAAGCAATCAGTGAGGCTTACATGTGTTACGGGGGCACGGGTTGGCTCTGCTATGATGAACAATTTCGTCAGCGCAGGGCGATCAGGCCCGAAATTCGGTGGGATACTAAAGACATTGGCCTTTGGATGTGGCTTATGTCGGCCCCGCGTATGTCCACGCCGTTTTTTCAGGGGGGGGGGGGGTGCAACCTCGTCCCCTGGACAATCGGCCGGAAAAAAGAAGGGGACATGTTGGCAGTTTAACAAAGGTAACTGCAAGTTTGGGGGGACCTGTCGGTTCAAGCACGAGTGTTCGGGCTGCGGAGGCAACCACCCCTACTCCAGGTGTTTCAGGCAGGGGAAAGGGCGTGCCGGAGACTCTACAAACAAGAGGGAGGACTCCGGTGATGGTGGAAAGGATGCGGCCGTTTCGTGTGCGTTCTTTGAACTCTTTTTGGAGTGGGTGGTCCAGGATGTGGCAGGAGTTAATTCCGTAATCCATTACCTGGACGACTTTCTGTGTGTTGGACCGGCTTCTGCCCGGACCTGCGCTATGCTGTTGACCACGCTGGAACACATCAGGGAACGGTTTGGGGTCCCTTTGGCGCCAAAGAAATGGAGGGGCCGAGGACAGTCATGTAATTTTTGGGCATTGTCATTGACTCGGAGGCAATGGAGTGTCGGTTGCCGCTGGACAAATTGGAAGGTCTCAAACAGGAGATTAAGGCGCTGCTGGGATTGCGGAAGATGCAACTTAGAGTTTTACAGTCTCTTTTGTGTAAGCTCAATTTTGTGTGTCGCATCCTCGCGATGGGCAGGGTTTTTTGCCAACGGCTGTCGGCCAGCACGGCGGGAGTCCGGGCACCGAACCATTACATATGGCTAGTCAGTGACCACCGGGCGGATCTGGAGGTGTGGCACTCGTTCTTAGAGTCCTTCAACGGAAGGGCGTTGTGGATGTCGGGTCCGTTAAGCAATTTCGACATGGACCTGTACACGTATGCGGCAGGAGGGTCTGTTTTCGGGGCGTTCTTTCAGGGCAGGTGGAGTGCGGGCCCTTGGCCCCAATCTTGGTTAGCCGCGGGCTTCACGAAGAACTTGGTGCTGCTGGAGCTGTTTCCGGTGGTACTGGCGGTCGAGTTGTGGGGCACGGACACTTTCGGGATCGGAAGATCCGGTTCCATGGGGACAATTTAGGCGTGGTGCAAGTCATCAATAGGCTGACAGCATCTTCTCCTCCAGTTGTTCGGCTGCTGAGGCATTTGGTACTCCGCTGCCTACAGTTGAATATATTCGTTTATGCGGTGCACTTACCAGGGGTTGAGAATGTAGTGGCTGACGCCTTGTCTCGCTTCCAGTGGGACAGGTTTCGGGAGCTGGCGCCGGAGGCAGATCAACACGGGGTCCCTTGTCCAGATTGGCTGTGGAGGATTCCCCTGGAATTATCTCCTACTGGATCAGACGATCGGTGAGTACAGGTATGTGGGCAGCCTATGGTAAGGTCTGGTTGGAGTGGCAGGCGCTGGTGCGGGAGGCGGAGGTGGATCCTGTGGGTCCAGAGCTCCGGGAGCTGGTCTTGTATTTTTTGTCAAGAAACATGGCGGACGGGGTGTCGCAATCCGTGCTTAATAAGAAGTTGGCAGGTTTGGCCTTTTGGTTTAAATGGCAAGGATACACGGATTTCACAGAAGACTTTTGGGTGCGTCAAGCCATTAAAGGGTATAGGAAGCAAGGGCGGGCTGCGGATTCCAGACGCCCGGTGTCTTTCGACATCTTAAGAGGGATTATGGGGGAATTAAGTAAATTGTGATCATCATGTTATGAGGTGGCGTTGTTTCGTGCAGCATTTGCAATGGCGTTTTTTGGGGCCATTCGAATTGGGGAGTTGGTCAGCCCTTCTAAGAAGGTGCAGGGGGTATGTTGGCAACAGATGTGGTGGTGTCACTGGAAGGTGTGACCATGTTCTTGCGGAGATCCAAAACGGATCAGAGGGAGCGGGGTAAATCGGTGCAGGTGTACCCTTTACCTGGTTCGCCCCTTTGCCCGGTTGGGGCGGTGCGGGAATTTATGGATATGCGCCTGGCTGGGGAGGGTTCTTTCTTGGTGCATGAGGATGGGTCTCCCTTGTCACGCTATCAGTTTGGGGCTGTGTTCAGGAGGTGTGACTTCTCGTCCCATTCCTTTCGGATTGGGGCGGCCACAGAGGTGGCGCGGAATGGGCTTGACGAGGTTACGGTCAAGCGGATAGGTAGGTGGGAATCTAGGAGGTTTTTGCTGTATGTTAGACCACAACTGTTGTTGGGTGCCGAAGGGAAGGGGCCCGAATAATAATAAAAAAAGTAAAAGGGGGCCTTTTTGCGGGTCACTGTGTTCGGGCTTGTTTGGGGGGATGAGGGGTAGTTGGATCGGTTGATCGTGTTTGATGATATGTTATGTTGCTTGCTGTTTTTCAGGTACAGGACAAGGCTTGGTATGGATACTAGGACACTCGTTTGTGCATTGGGGGGGGCAAGACGAGCGGACGTGCGACCGGACGGTCGACAGCTTGGGGTACTGAGACAGGAGGCGTGTGTGAGATAGCTGGGGTTTCCTGGGATGCTTTGGAGCAGGGTGGTTCCGGAGGTACACCGGTTTGCCCGGTTGGACCGCCCACCTGACTTGCTGGTGCTCCATGTCGGTGGGAACTACTTGGGGGTCCGGTCAATGCTGGACATCACGCGGGACATCAAGTTTGATTTTATGCGTATCCGTATGGCGTTCCCGGATACAGTGGTGGTGTGGTCGGACATCATGGAGGATGGCGAGATCCGGTGGAAGGAGTCAATAGAGCTCGCAGTGAAGTGAACAGAGATGTGGGAAGGTTTGTGGTGAGGAATGGGGGTTTAGTGGCCAGGCATCCAGAGTTGGAGGTGGACACATGGCGATACCTTCGGGGTGATGGAGTTCATCTTATGGGGGTGGGCATCGATATGTGGGTGTTGGGCCTTCAGGAAGGGGTACAGCGAGCCTTGAGGGTGTGGAGGTGCGCCCAAAGGTAAGGTGGTTTCCTTTGGTTGCTGGTGGCGGGTGTTGGACTTTGCAGGAGAAGGAATACCTCTAAGGCCGCGTACACACGATCAAATTTATCTGCTGGAAACGTTCCGACGGACCGTTTCAGCAGACAAATTCGATCGTGTGTACGGGCGGACAGACAGGTTTTTCCAGCAGACAAATTTTAAAGCATGCTTTAAAATCTGTCTGCTGGGAACCCGTCCGTCCGACATGTCTGCTGGTTAGTACACTAACCAGCGGACATATCTGCCCGTGCATGCGTCGAATGGATTTGACGCATTCGTGGACGTTTTTTACTTCCTGGTGCGGTGACGTGGCGGCGTCAACGTCACTGCCACGTCACCGCGCTGTCTGCTGGCGGGGATTTTGGTTTGATTGTGTGTACACGATCAAACCAAAATAGCCCAGCAGACAAATCCGATCAAATCGGTCTGTCAGACAGATTTATTTAGTCGTGTGTACGCGGCCTAAGAAGGATGGCAGTACCCGTCAGTGGTATGGGTGCTGAAGGTGTATTATGTTTTCCAGTTAACCAAGGTGTGGCTGGAATGTGGGTTAATGGTGGCACTGCGGTCAGTGGTCGTCTCTGAGCCAGCTTGTCGGCTTGAGGCCTATGACCAGAGGTTAGGTATCGCAGTGCCCAAAATGTTAAAATGTTCAAAAAGGTTATTTATCGTGTTTTAGTGTACCTGCATGGTCCAGCACTAGTTATGGAAAGAATGTTGTTGTTGTTGATGTGTTATTTAAAGAGTGAGGGCCAGATTCTCAAAGGATTTACGCCAGTGTATGTACACATACACCGGCGTAATTCTAATTTCCCTCCGGCGTATCATTGTTTTCTATTTTGAAAACATAATACGCCGGTTTTAAGCTTGGATCCGACTTGTGTAAGTCATTTACACCGTCGGATCCTAAATGCAATACTACGACGGCCGCTAGGTGGTGTTTACGTCGATTTTACCGCTGAATATGCAAATGAGCCGATACGCCGATTCTCGATGTTTTTGCGACGCGGCGACGTAGTTTACGTAGGTTGCGTACGCGTAAGGTTACCCCATGCTATATGAGGGGTAACCTTACTTCAGTCCGCTGTATGCCACGTTAAGTATGGCCGTCGGGTTAGCGTTGGCTTTTTACGTCGTTTACTTCATTTACGTAACGCGCGTTAATTACGTTCACGTCGCAACCTATGTATTTGCGTCGTATTACGGAGCATGTGCAGTGGCCTACGTTTAAGGCATGCGCAGTTCGTTCGGCACGGGGGGCGCGCTTAATTTAAATACAGCACGCCCCCTCCTTCACTATTTGAATTACGCGGCCTTACGACACCGCATTTGCGCTACGCCGCCGAAAATTACGGAGCGAGTGCTTTGAGAATACGGCACTTGCTCCAGTAATTGGCGTAGGCATAGCGTAAATGCGGTACGATACGCTACGCCGCCAGATACGCAAATTTTTAAGAATCTGGCCCTGAATATTTAAATTGATTTAAAAAAAATAAAGGAGGCTGCTACGGCCAGTTTTTTACTCCAAGGTGATTGGTTGTGGTCTCATTATTTTAAGGGGTATAGTTATTGGAGTAAAGGGGGTCCACTGCAGCAATGGGTACATTCTGGTATACCATAGTCATGGCACCCATGGGACTTACCAGGGTCTGAGGGTCTCTTATTCCCTCCCCCGAGCATAGGTGGGATCTCCTTTTCAGCACCTTTGCTAATGGACAATGGCAGCGCTATCCCTGCTGCGTTCAGCCACAGCCCTCCCCTGTTCTCTCAGACTCTCCCATTCCATCTGGTCGGATTGGCAGCGCACAAAGAAGGAGGAACATCAGATTCTCCCTCTCCTCTGTGAAAACTGAGGCCTTAAGTGATGAATATTTAATTACTTCCAGTATTGGTTCTGTATTTACCTGGCCTTGGAGGGCAGAGGGGGGATCAAGGGTCTAATAAACCCCAGATTTGTCCATAAAGAGGATATGTCACTAACCAATGTATCACATAGGATGATAAATATCACTAGTTTTGTTAGCTGTTTTTTTTTTGTAAGGTTATCTGAAAGATGGGTTTCAAATGTTTCGACAGGGGCGCAGTTTCAGATCTTTTCAGCGCCATTTTTACTAGATACGCCTCTGTCCGGGAGATTGCCTTTTTTGGCCTTGTGATTCCCAAGTTTTTGGAGCTGGCTATGTGGATCTATTTCTGACTTATACTTTATGAAGAAGGGGGTAACCGTGAAACATGTTAAGTGTACAATGGGAAGATTAGTATCCGTACATCCAGTGCGAAATGACCATCTATATCCAATGTCCCTTGTATGTCAGATAAATGGATGTTTCACATATAGCGACATTCAATGTCTAGGATCTATGGGCCAGATTCAGAGAGCCATTACGCCTGTCTAACTGGTGTTAGACAGGAGTACCTTCAAATTACGCGCGCCGTATCACTAGTTTGAATCCTCAAACCATGATACGGCGGCGTTGGGCTTCGATCTGACAGGCTTACGTCTTCGGATCTACGCTGCAATCTTTTTGTGGCCGCTGGGTGGAGTTCGCGTCGCTTTCAGCGTCGGGGTATGCAAATGAGCTTTTTCCGGCGATCCACGAAGTTACGAGCGTCGTTCGCAATCGCGTACGTCATTTTTTCGCTACGTAAAGTTAAACCAGCTATTAGCTGGTCTAACGTTACGCGGCCCATGTTAAGTATGGCCGTCGTTCCCGCGTCGACTTTCAATTTTTTTTTTTTTTTTTTGCGCAAGTCGTCCGGGAATAGGAATGTCCGTAAACAACGCTACTCAAAAAAAATGACTTAACAACGTGATTTCGCGCAATGCACGGCGGGAAATTTCTGAACGGAGCATGCGCAGTTCGATCGCCGCGGGAACGCGCCTAATTTAAATGCCTCACGCCCCCTAATCGCATAGTTTGATTCCACCGGGAGAAATACACTACGCCGCCGTACCTTACGGGCCAAAATCTCTCTGAATTCCTCGTAGAGCCAGGTAAAGTACGGCGGCGTAGAGTATCTCTGATACTCTGCGGGAATCTAATTCTACCTGAATCTGGCCCGATGTATTTAAGGCTGATTTTATTATGTATGATTTTGTACAATAAATTTATATTTTTGTAAATTTACTTTGTAATTCATACCGTACCATGAAAGTCAATATTGCCTCCACAATATTCTTTTTTTTTTCTATATAGTAGGAAAAAGGTACTTAAATTAGTGTTTCTCATATTAGTCTACTGTATTTGCCTATAGAAAATAAACTCTATAGTCATTAAACCCTGCTTGTTTTGTTAGATTCCTTATGCTGTATGTGATCCAGGTACATTGACATTTTCTGTTGTCAGACAAACATCTGAACAGCTTGCCCCAAATTCTTCAGAACTAGTATTATGCACTCTAATGGAAGAGGCTACTACCTTATGCACATCAACTATTTAAATTTAAAAGTAAGGCATCAAACTTAAATATCATTCCGTAGAGAAACCTCCTGTATACGCATGGTCAAAATTGACCTCTTGAGCAGAGCTAAGTAGAGTAATAAGTACAAAGTTTAATTCTGGCTCTTATAAGACAATGGTTTTGTACAGTCTTGTTACCCAAATGCTGTATGTGGTGGAATAAGGCAGATTTATGTAATTAAGTTTTTTCTGAAAAGCATGGGGGCTTTTTCTATCTAAACAGTGGAAACTACTGTATGTTGGGAGCACCTTCATACAGGTCTTAAAAAAATGATATATTACCGGTATATTAGTAAAACCTACACATATCATTATAGTTAATATGGTTTTCAAATGTCAGTTATTAAAACAAAATAGAAAAAGTGGGAGCTTTTTTAAATTAAAATAATCACAAAAAAAAAAGGATGCATACACATATACAAATACATTAATTTTGTAACTAGGAGATCGTAAAATATGTGAATATATATTTATAAACACAAGTACAGTTTTTCTATTGCTTATTACTCATGTATGCACAACATCACAGTTACATATTTATGGTGAAAAAAGTTCATTTAACTATTATAATACATCCTAACTTTAATTCTACCATTTAAGGAATGGACATGTTTCTGCTTATACAGTATTTATATTCATTTTAAATATTATACTTTGCTTACCAGACTCATAGAGAAAGTTTATAGCAAACAGCAAAGAGTAAACACCGGTCTTCATGGTGATGCCTGTCAGTTTGTGATGTTCTCTGATTGTGGTTCATCTGTTTTTATACTCTAAGTACACAGTGACATGTCACAGTCATGTGTTGCTGCACATAGATCGTGACGCAGTGTGTTGCTGTTGGCAAGAGCTCAGAGCACAACCCATGTTTGCTATTTTTTCCACCAGGTATTGAGTGCAAATATCAGCTAGACACCATAAACACGTCCCTAGTTCTCCTAATTAAAGTGAATGCTTTTTTTGTTTTTTTAAATAACACACAGGTTTATATTAAATTGCTCCATACAATGGAATTGCACAGCCTGACTTTAAACCTCCTCTGTCCGGGTCCCAGACGTGCATCTGGCTCCTCCCCTCTGCTGAGTGCCCCCATAGTAAGCCACTTTGTATGAGGAGTAGGGGGTGGAGATTAGTCCCGCTGTCTATTGACACAGACAATGGGATTTGGCGCCACCCCCAACTCTTTCATTATTGGCTTTAGGTCAAATGGTATTTTTTTAAGCATATGAAAATCAAAATACATGCGGGTACAAAAAAAAAAAAAAGTATCAATTATCAAGAAAGGGCATCACAATTGCAACATGTTACAATGAACCATTTCAAAAAAGCATCTTATAAATGTTACAAAAAAAGGGAAAGAATAGAGAGATTGTAGGAAATAAAAAAATAAAAGTAGATAAGTTACTAACTAGACTGACACAATGTAATCCATAGATCATTATTGGCTTTAATTGACAGCAGCGGTAGCCATTGGTGTCAGGAAAGCCATTATGACCAGGAATTGAGGGAAGGGAGAACTGCAAATGTGCAGAGCTGGATCAAATGAGGGCTCAGGTAAGTAGAGGGGGGGGGGCGAGATTAAGGGGGATACTGACGCCTAAACTTTTTTTTTATCTTAATGCAAGCAATGCATTAAGGCTAAAAAAAAGTTTAGGATTTAGAATCACTTTAATGATATACAAATCTGTTTAAGAACCCATAGACATGAGATTACCATCAACTGCTTTTGGGAGATGACCAATACGTTTATGGGTGCAGAATGCCCCAGGCTAGATTAACACTGGTGCTTTGCGGGAAACCCTGTATGGATTCCAGCATCGGACCTGAATCGGGTTAGTTCACACTATCATCTGCAAACTGCTGCGGGTGTCAAAGTAAAGTTAATGATACCCTCAGATCAGTTTGCAGATCGCAGTGTGAACTGTGAAATGGTGAAGGAATCAGAAAGCATAGGTGTTCATACCTATGCTTTCTGATTCCTTCACCATTTCACAGTTCACACTGCGATCTGCGAACTGATCTGAGGGTATCATTAACTTTACTTTGTATTTATTGGTATTTGCATGTTATTTGTTATTGCCGGTAGCTGGATACGGTGTATTAAATCCCCCACATTTGTCTTGGGTATCTAGGGGTTAAAAATACATGTGAAAGTAGCACGAGTAGTCCTTCTGATACACCGTACGACTGGAGTAAGAGGGATGCTGTCTGCCAATAGGTGTATCCTGCGCATCGTTTCCCATGCAATACACCGTTCTAAAGCATAGACTGTCACTAGAGGGTCCGCGGTGCACAACAAAATGGCCGCGGGCGCTGTATATGATAGACGGATCGGCCAACCAATTAGAATTCTCCCTGATGAAGATACGATTATCCTGTATCGACCACACTTAGGACGTACGACAGTCCATCTGCCTAGGAGGAAGCATACACCATTTCATACAAAGAAACATACAAAGAAATGGTCCCAATGGGGCTTTAAAACAGCTGGTGTGAAGTAAAGTGGCAATGCAACGTCTATGGTAAAAATGTTTTATTACAAAAAGTAGTTGAATGACATAAAATGTGGGGTATACAAGGAATGAGTTGCGGCAGAGTAACAGAAATTAAAATAACCATAACATTTCCAGGTAAACAGTAAAATACATAGCCTGAATAGTGGCAGGCAGGTGTATAATCCTAACGAGTTTCGACCATTCGGTCTTCTTCAGAGGGTTGTAGCCAGAAACAGAGTTATGGAACGTCCAGGTAGGGGTCCGATGCGACTGTGGGATGCAAAGGTCCGAAGCTGACGATACTCCCGGTCAGTCCCCCAATGTCGCCTAGTCCTCAAGATGACCATCCAAGGGTGGCCCTAAGCCACTTACGAAGAAGCACCAGACAGAAATGGCAGCACCCGGGCAGGCCCGAGGGGTGGGGGAGAGGAGAATTGAGATGGTAGGGAAGAAACAGAGGATAGGGTAAAAAAGTGATAATGAACGTGTGCGGGAGTGAATGGGAAGAGTGAGTGCAAATAAGGGGGAAGGAATGGGGAAGGGAAAGGGGAAGGAAAAACGAGGGGAGAATGAGAGATAAAACACTAAGTGGGTATAATTGTAGGATGGGGAAGGAAAATTAATAAAGGGAAGGAAAGTGAGGGGGTGCAAAAAAGTGAAAAATGAGGAACAAGGAAGGGGGAGGGGAGGGGGGGGGTGAAGGAAAAAACAAGGGTTATTGAAATGGAGGAAAGGCAGGGGAAGTGAAGGGTGGGGAGTGATGGGGCTGGGGTCAAGTGTGAATGAAAAGATGAGAGGTGGGAAGTGGGAAGTGACAAAGCAGGGGTCAGCTGTGAATAGAGGAATAGGAGAAAGGATTGAAAAAAAGAAGAAAAAATAGAGAAGAAATGGGAATGGAGGGTGTGGGAAGTGCAAAGAATGGTGAAAATCATAATGGGAGTGAGCAGGAGATGTGAAAGGAGACTTTGGGAATAAAATAGCAAAGTGCCAGTGAGGGAAGGACAAAAGGAAGGAAAAAGGGAGGACCAAGAAGGGAGGGAGGTGAAGGGTGACTGAAATCCAGGGTGGATAACAATTGGAAGTGCTTGGGGAGTTGTGTTGTGAGAGGGCTAGGAAAGAAAAGCCTGGGTTACCTCCGATATTTGGGGTCTGAGTATGGTAGAGTATAGCAATATGTTCTCCACCTTTACAATGATGTTGGAGGAGAGATGCTATCTGTGTATGGAGAGAGTATTTGTAATGGAAACATTTAAAAAAAGGGACAAAGTTACCAATTAGAAAAGGGTAGGTACTGTAGGTAAAATGACTTACCAACTCACTGGACACTGTCACTCATAGAGATGCCACATGCTTCTCTGAGTGCCTGCGACCGGATGTGGAAATAAATACCGCCCGCGATCCCAGGATTGGTCCAGCCAATCCCACATGAGGTAGGAGGGGACGAGGTATGTCTCCCTTATCTCACCTGGTGGCCTGCCGGTGCCTTACAGTCATCACGGTGGTTCTTCCGGCGTGGGCGAGGTTCAAACGAAGCCGATGCTGCCGTCGCTTCCGCAAGACGCGTCGTAACGTGCAACGTCGCTGCGGGCACCAGGCGGCGCTCACGCAGTGACGTCACGGTGTCTCAGAAGCGATCGCTCACGCCGCCAGCAGGGAGGGATTTGCATCCACTCGGGCAGCGGCGCCGCCCTGTGGATACTAAACACATAGCACCAAAGATGCGTGTATCTCCCGCCCTGCTGGGAAGTGGAAGGGGGGGAACCCAAGGACAGAAGCAAGGGGAAGGCGGCCAGGGGGTGGTAGCAGCTAGAGGGACCCACATCACAGAGCGCATCAGAAACTCCACTGGAAAAAGGGGGCATAACATAAATATGGCATAAGTTAATAAATGTTTGATTAAGTCGCATCGCAGCAGATTAGTTCCTTGCATCCAACCATGACAAGTACAGTCATATTCACCAATCGTCATATATTAATTTATGTCAAAAAGATAATAATTATAGCATCACAAAACAACAACATAGTATTTATCTAAAAAGGCATGTATATATACTTGAACAATGATAGATACATATAATTCCAATGAGCATGGATCAAGTTGGGAAAAGCGTATCTGCGTCTTATTGGAGGAAAAGAGGGAGTGCCCGCCCATCCACAAACAGCAATAGAAAGAGTAAATTAGTGAATTATTTCTATCCAGTGTGGGGGCAAGTATATCATAGGTTAGACAATGGGGGGCATAGAGAGGGAAAGACTTTACAGTTGATGTATGTGCTATTGTGTTTTTCCTGAGACAAAGCCTTTAAGGAATGGGGCAAAGGAGCAGGATTCGTTTAAACCGGGGTGCATAGTGGCCCGTGTTTTAAAGATCCATCTTTGCTCTTGCTGTAAAAGTATTTTGTTCCAATCGCTGCCTCTATTAGGGATATAGATCCGATAGAGGGCGGCGAAGGATACTTTGGGTACAGTGTAGTGATGTTGTAGACCATACACCATTTCAACACCAGCCACTGTAATATTCAATGCCATACACAGAGTGGTGCACTGACTAGGGTGACCACATTTCCATAAAGCCATTCAGGGACACCCCCCCCCCCCCCAGCCAGCACTGGTCGGTGACATCACAAGGAGGCAGTGCCACCATATGACATTTCACCTATTTAAGCATTTGTTTCATGTATGTTAGCCCAACATTGCAGCTGCAGACTTAGATTCACAGAGTGTAAATTGTTCTTGTGATGTTGGGTTAACATACATGAAACAAATGCTGTGTATGTAAGGGGAAGGGAAAAAAGGGACAAATTTGCGTTTGGTAAAAATAAATGAACATTTAAAATATACTGATAATCCCTGAGGGTATTATCAATAATCCTAGAAGGTGTCCTGCAGCTAAACACTAAAAAATGTGATAAGTCCAAAGAAACACATATACAAACAGTGTAGCAAACAGTGTAGCGCTGGAAATAAATCAAAGTGAATAAATCAATAGTCATACATTATGACAATCAAAAGCAATAATGTGAGGATCATACGGTATATGCTGAGAGCATATATTGAATATAATGGTGAATGTTCAGTGAAAAGACAATAAGTCCAATGGATCAGCAGGTGAAAGTCCAAAAGAAAGATTTTAAAGAAAGCTGTGCATCCAGTTTAGGTTGAGTGATTCCAGAAAAACGTGAAGTCAGCCCATCACCTAATAGTAAAATTAAAGGCTTACCAGAAAGCCTGTGACCACCCTTCTCAGGGGGGTCAAACAAGCTTATAAGATGAGGTTATCCTGCAGATCAGCTAAAAGGATCCTCTGTCTCTTACGCCTTCAATGGCCACAGCTCACAGGTGCTTCCAGGAGTGCCACAGGTGTGTGTGTGTGGTAATGGGATACACACTCAGAGTGAGGATGAATATGCCGCAATGGAAAAGAAACAAAAAAACAGTTCCATAGTGCAGGCGTTTTAAAAGGTTAAAGGATTTATTGGTGACAATAAAAATACAAACTCTCGTATTCAGTGAGAGACAATGAATATCCTTGCAAGGAAATGAAAACAACTAGTAGCTCAGTTTGGCATCTGGCCGCCTGTGGGAAGAGAAAAACGTGCATGCGCAATGCGTGTGCGTGTCGCCCGACTAAGGCGAAATTGCACAAACCTTTTGGATTTTCATAGAGAAGCTGAAATTCTACGCTCTAGATTTTTAGCAAAAGGCTATGATGGGGCCAGCCTTGATCTAACTATAAAAGAGGTGGGGAGAAGAGATCGTCAAACACTCCTCTCTGAGAGACCACCCGAAAGGGACACCAAGGAGGATTTTGGACTGGCCTTTTTGATGACCTTTTCCAGCCAACATTGGGCCATTGAACGCATCATTAAGAGACACTGGCCAGTAATTAAAAATGATAAAATATTGGGACCACTTTTGTCAGAAAACCCCAGAGGCCGCGTACACACGATCAAATCTATCTGCTGGAAACGGTCTGACAGACCGTCTCAGCAGACAGATTTGATCGCGTGTACGGGCGAGCCGACGGGTTTTTCCAGTAGACAGATTTTAAAGCCTGCTTTAAAATCTGTCTGCTGGGAACCCGTCGGACTGATATGTCTGCTGGTTAGTACGCTAACCAGCAGACATATCTGCCCGCACATGCGTCAAATGGATTTGACGCATGCGCGGAAGTGTTTTACTTCCTGGTGTGGTGATGTGGCGGCATCAACGTCACCACCACATCACCGCGCTGTCTGCCGGCGGGGATTTTGGTTTGATCGTGTGTACAGCGATCAAACCAAAACAGCCCAGCAGACAAATCTGGTCAAATCGGTCTGTCCGACCGATTTGAGCAGATTTATTTGCTCGTGTGTACGGGGCCAGAGTCCTATTTAGGGGTGCTGCGAATCTAAGACACTCGGTTGCACCAAATGTACTGGACCCACCTACACGCCCTGTGTTCTTTGGGGATTTTAAAGGTTTTTATCCCTGTATGAAGTGTAGAGCCTGTAATATTAATGCCCTTCGAGGTAGGAGATATACAGACTTCACTTCCACTAAGACAGGAGTCACGTACCCGATCAAATCCTTTATCACTTGCAGCATGAAATGCGCTGTATACTTAAGGTGCCCTTGTGGGCTTGAATATGTTTGCCACACTGTCTGTAAACTCCAGGTTAGATGGGGCGAGCATATTTCCAATATCATAGCTGGTTTCGACAAACACAATGTGTCTAAACACTATGATTTGAAACATAATAGAGACCCAACTGGGACAGTGTTCATAGTCTTGGAGAAATATACGCCTCATTGGCGCAGAAGCAATGGTAAAAGGACAATTTCTAGGGCTGAAACTGGCTGGATCCAGAGACTTGAATGTCACGTCCCAGCAGGTCTTAATGTGGAAGGGACATCAACTGTTTTATTAACAATGGTTGATGTCCCTTCCCATTAAGGATGGTTCCATGTCTGCTTTCCATATGTTTTTCCCCTTTTTTTATAGGAACTTTCTCCGGAAGGTGATAATCTCCAAGTTATAACTAATTTTTTATATTTTGAGATGTTTGCAATATATATTCCAAAATGTTGAGCTTGCTTTCATGTATTGTTGAATATATGATTTTTATTTTGTTAGCTCGCAAGAGTTTTAACAGTAATAGTATCAAGAAAGGAGCATGTTATTTGCAATGCTGTATACTGCATCTCTTGTGTTTATCAGCATTCTGATATTTGTCCACAAGATGTCACTGTGTTTTTTGTACTAATATACATCCTTTTTAATTGCTGCACTGTTACTCATCCACTCATCCACCCACTGTCACTGACAACGGAACGGGCCACCACAGAGCTAGAAACAGGTGTACACGGAAAACCGACAATTAACGAGATCAGTGACTCACTGATGATCTCGTTAATTGTCGGTTTTCCGTGTACACCTGTTTCTAGCTCTGTGGTGGCCCGTTCCGTTGTGGTTCAGGATGGTATAAGAGGGGCGCGCACTTATGCGTGTGCGTGCCCCTGATGATGTCAGTGTGACAAAACGATCATCAGGCGACACGCCCATGCACATTTTTCTCTTCCCATAGGCGGCCAGACGCCAAACGGAGCTACTAGTGGTTTCTATTTCCTTGCAAGGATATTCATTAGCTCTCGCTGAATACGAGAGTTTGTATTTTTATTGTCACCAATAAACCCTTTAACCTTTTAAAACGCCTGCACTATGGAACTGTTTTTTTGTTTCTTTTCCATTGCGGCATATTCATCCTCACTCTGTGAGTGTATCCAATTACCACACACACACCTGTGGCACTCCGGGAAGCACCTGTGAGCCATTGAAGGCGTGACGTGAGAGATGGTGGATCCTTTCAGCTGATCTGCAGGATAACCTCATCGTATAGGCTTGTTTGACCCCCCCTGAGAAGGGTGGTCACAGGCTTTCTGTTAAGCCTTTAATTTTATTATTAGGTGATGGGCTGACTTCACGTTTTTCTGGAATCACTCAACCTAAACTGGATGCACAGCTTTCTTTAAAATCTTTCTTTTGGACTTTCACCTGCTGATCCATTGGACTTATTGTTTTTTCACTGAACATTCACCATTATATTCAATATATGCTCTCAGCATATACATTATGATCCTCACATTATTGCTTTTGATTGTCATAATGTATGACTATTGATTTATTCACTTTGATTTATTTCCAGCGCTACACTGTTTGTATATATGAAACAAATGCTGTTTATATCTAAGACACTAAAGTTGTATATAAAACCCTGTACTTTGTTCCACAAAAGAAATACAAATGACCCAAGGGATCTGGGGTAAAACTTGGACATACACTGACCTACCCGATTACTACACTGACCTACTGTATCTGATTCCTATACTGACCTACCTGACCACTACACTGACCTTCCTGATCCCTACACTGACCTAATTGATTGAAATACCTGACCACTACACTGACCACTACACTAACCTACCTGATTCCTACACTGACTACTACACTGACCCACCCGATCACTACACTGACCTATCCGATTCCTACCCCCTCCTTTGGGGGGGGGGGGGGCATGTCACATTCTCAGCTCTGCTGGGACCTGTAGTCCTTCATTAGGAGGATGAGGTCAGTGGCAGACTGGCAGTGCTGGGGGGGATGGGTTAGGCGGCAGTGCTTGGGAAGGGATGAGATCACTAACTCATAGAGAGAGAAGGGGTGGGAGAGAGAGAGAAGGGGTGGGAGAGAGATTCTTTTTTTTTTTTTTTTTTAAACTTATATAGCGCGGCACATGCGAACCAAATCGCCTCTGGGCGCTAGTTGTATCCGTCTCTCTTGACATCAGAAGAGCAGAGTTTTAATCCGTCTTCTGAAGGTCAGGTGGTTTTCCTCCAACCGAATGCTGGTTGGTAAAGCGTTCCAGAGTCTGGGACCCTGGACAGCAAACCTTCTTTCTCCTTTGGACTTGAATCTGGCTTTGGGTACTTTGACCAAATTTTGGTCACTGGATCGCAGAGCGCGATTGGGGTTGTGGGGTTTTATTTTATCGCAAAGATATTGCGGGGCTTTTCCATGGATGCATTTATGGGTCAGACAGAGTGCTTTAAAAGCAATTCTGTCTTTTACCGGCAACCAGTGCAGGGATCTCAGCGACGGTGAGATTGATTCCCAGGGTTTTTTCCCAGTCACCAGTCTGGCGGCCGTATTTTGTACGACTTGCAGACGAGCGATTTGGTACTTAGGGAGTCCGAGGTAGAGAGCGTTTGCATAATCCAGTCTGGAGTTCACAATCGTTCCCACCACGGCTGACACATCTTCTTTGGGAATAAAAGGGATCAGTCTGCGGAGTAGGCGCAGCAGATGGTGAGATCCGCTGACTACTGACCCGATTTGTGCGTCCATAGTCATGTGGGTGTCAAAAATGATCCCAAGACTTTTGACTTTGGCGCTTGGGGAGATGATCTGGCCCAGAATGGGCGGAGGTGTCCAGGTTGTTGTGAGTTGACTCTTGCGAGTGGCCTGAAACAGAAGAAGTTCTGTTTTAGAATTGTTGAATTCTAGTCGATTCTATCCCCCCACAGTTAGAACACACCCACAGAACACACAGTTGACCCTTTAATTTCCCCCTAGTGTTAACCCCTTCCCTGCCAGTGTCATTTACACAGTAATCAGTGCATATTTATAGCATCGCTGTATAAACGTCAATGGTCCCAAAAATGTGTCAAAAGTGTCCAATCTGTCCACCACAATGTCACAGTACTGCTAAAAATAGCCATTAATCTTTCCCATAGTTTGTAGACGCTATAACATTTGCACAAACCAATCAATATACGCTTATTGCAATTTTTGTGCATATGTAGAAGAATATATATTGGCCTAAACTGATAAACTGATATATATTACCACAAAAAGAAAGCTTTATTTGTGGGGGAAAAAAAAAAAGACACAAATTTTGTTTGGGTACAGCTGCACAATTGTCAGTTAAAGCGACGCGGTGCCAAATTATAAAACGTGCTCTGGTCAGGAACGGGGTAAAATCTTTCGGGGTTTAAGTGGCTAAATTTGCAAAAATGTGCAAGATGTCACGCCTATTCTTAATGCAGGTAGTCATACACTATAGCTTCTGTGTTCTTCACCTATAGTAGCCCCCTCTCCTATAAGGTAAGCAGGCCTACAGGTATTTAGTTGCCCCCAGGACTTATACACAATTCTATAGTGCCTGGCCACCACGCCAGGGCATGCGCAAAATGAGCAAAGCAAAGAGGTACTTGTGGTTGGCAAACAAGCAGAGTGGTTCAATGACAGTCCAGGTACAAGGCAGGCAAGGTTCACAATAGTAAGGGTTAATCTGTATTCAAAAGGCAGACAGAGTTCAAAGAATAGTCTGATATCCAATCCAAGGTCATCAACAAGGAAATCCAAACAGCAGAGCAGGACAAGCAAACTGACAGCTTGAGCACATGTAACCAACGCTATCACAAGCATGAGACTGCAAACTTGGCTGGCCTAAATCAGGTTTGATTTCCATCTAGAGACTGTCCACATCAATTCCCTTGCAGATGGACAGACAGACAGGCATGCATTATAGCCAAAACCAGAATGCTGGAATGAGACCGACAGCTGTTAAATAACAGGAACCCTTACACACTCCTGACCCATGGGGAAAAAAAAAAAAACAGTATTTTTGGTTGCACATGATTGGAACATGCCTTGCATAGTGCAATTTCCTTTGGAAAGTGAACAGTCTATTTGCTTTTTGTAAATCAATCAAGCATTCACATTGCTCAGTAAACATTCTTTACTCCTCTAATTAGCAGGAATGAGGTTTGGGTTTGCCAAATTTAGCCAACCACTTTGCAAGTTTGCCATCAGAAATACAACATCCTTTAATACAGTGCATAGCCTTTCCCCCATTTAGCTGATCAGTAATTAGAAGGAATGTATAACCCTAAACCCTTTTCTATAAAAGGGTGTGCTCACAGCAGCCATATTGGCATTATGTGTTGGACCAGTTAGGGTGAGCTAAGAATTCTGTGTAGGGAAAGATCTTTTTTTTTTTCCTTCTATTTTTAAAAAAAAATATGACATTGGTACCTTGTCCTCCAAGCCCAGCTATCCATGCCTTTTGTTTCACAATACTTTGCTTATTATCCATACACATAGCCAGAATTGAATAACACGATCTGTCACCATATAGAGTAGACCATAGATTTAATTTTAGTTTGTTGCAAAGGATTCACACAACTGTTCACAAAACATTCTCTGGCAGTTTTTATTCTTTTTTTAAAACATATGTATTGTATTTCAAAACTAAATGTTTGAGCTAGTCTGCAGTTTACCTAGTTTAGGATGAACTTGCATCAGATTTAGCAATATTTGCTTTTGTAAATGTATTTTTATGGGTGTAGATACATCATACTCACTGGTTTCTGGGCAATTCTTAATTTCATATATCAACCACACAATCGCAGAAGCACAGGTAAACATTTGCAACAGATTTTGGCTAAAGATAGACTGTTTTTTTTGCTGGGTGTTTGCAGTTTGTAATAAATTAAACCTACCTGCAACATTGTCATTAGGAACTGTCATTAGGAAGTAATGTTTAGACTAACATAGCTAACATAACCAGTCATATTAGACACTAGAATATGGTGATACATATCCCAATTTCAGTGCACCATAGGAGGCCTTAAATCTAGGAACTTGCAGTATGTCAATACATACTTGGTAAGCACTTAGACGTGTGCCCCTATGCATTACCAAATACAACAGGGGTGCTTTAGTAATTTTAAGGAAAAGACCAGCTGCACTTCCAGAGAGATAAAATAAGTAGGTGGTTAAGAGGGGAAACACTGTTAATCTGTGAGGATTAATACAATTGTTTGAAATTTACAGCCTGTGTTTTCCTTTGGACTTGTGCAGTCTGTGGGGCATAATTGAGCCCCTGATAGTGTTCATGACTCGATTCAGGAGTTGGGGGCAGCAGGCTCTGCATTTGCCATTGAGAGTTTCAATGGTTTGTTGTGGCTCATTACATGACATTATTAGATTTGAATCCTGATTTAGTATTAGTTCACTGAGCAGAGTCTTGGTTCAGGGGCTGTGGGGAGGGAAATGGATGTTCTAAAGATAAAATTAGACAAACCAAGAGTATAATCTGGTACATTATGACTGCTACTATTGCACCATTTATCTACAGCTATATATGCGTATATCACCGTGATTCATTATTACTCAACCCATTTGTTTGTAGCTTATTTCTTGCCAGCTTTTGCGGATAACAAAACCATGTGTAGCCACCGTGTTGTCAGAGGTGTCTAGTAAGTTTAGTTTTCTGAGTAGTGATTTTACCCAGGCCAATTTGTAGTCTTTTCACTTGGCTCCTCTCTATGTCCAGGGTTTCTGCAATAGCCTACTTCTGCCACTGTGTGTCACTAGCACTGAGCGCAATAGTAATTTGGGGAGTAAAATCCTGAACCTTTAAGTATTTTTGACCCCTCTGACAACCACTAGGAGCTTCATGGCCAGCAGTGCATGCTGGGGGAGGATATAAATGTTTGCCGAGTGGCCAGATGAGCTCTCTTTTCCCCTGGCTGTGACCTGGGAAGTATGTACAATGGTTTGTGCTGAGTAGGACAGGACACTCAGAGGAGGGGAGCCAGGGGAAAGAAGTTCTACTTAAAGAGGTGGTTCACCCTAAATATAGTCTCTCCCATGCGATCCAGTATACTGGCGTCAGCGCCAGTATGCTGTTTTTTTTTTTTTTAATCCCCCGCTTACTGCGTAATCTTTAATTTTAATTTCTTGTTGATGTGACGCGCTATACAGGCGCCATCCACCACGGGGGAAAGAAATTAAAATTAAAGATTACACAGTAAGTGGGGGTTTAAAAAAAAAAAAAAAAACAACAGCATACTGGCGCTGACGCCAGTATGCTGGATCACATGAGAAAGACTATATTTAGGGTGAACCTCTGCTTTAAGGGGGAATGGAGTTCACCCTCAGAGGATCTCCGGCACCCTCTTGGATGGAAAAGAAGTGTGATCGAGTCTGTAGCCCATGGTTCTTAAAGAAACTGAGACCCTAACACTCTTGACCTGTGAGCCCGAGCAATAAACTTGGAAAGAGACTAAAATGACTGGCACACTTAATGCAAATCTTCACTAGGGATGAGCTTTATGTTCGACTCGAACATTGGCTGTTCGCACTTTCGGCGAACAATTTGGGGTGTTCACGGCAAATTCGAAAAGACGCGGAACACTGTTAAAAGTCTATGGGAGGAATCAAAAGTGTTAATTTCAAAGGTTAATATTAGTGTTGCTCACGAATATTCACATTGCGAATATTCGCTACGAATATTGCATATTCGAGTATTCGCGAATAACTCGAATATCGCGGCGAATATTCGCTATTTCGAATATTCGCATTTTTCAAATTTCGCAATAAATTTCGCAATTTTTTTTTTTTTTTATAAAATATAGCGAATATTCGTAAATATCGAATATTCGTGATATTTTATCAAAAAAAAAAAATCGCGATATTTCGCATTGGCGAAAATTCGCAATTTTTTTTTTTTATATAAAATATCACGAATATTCAATATTAACGAATATTCGCGATCGCATATGCGAAATTTCGCTTTTTTTTTATAAAATATACCGAATATTCGTAAATATCGAATATTCGTGATATTTTATAAACAAAAAAAAAAAATCGCGAAATTTCGCATTCGCGAAAATTCGCATTGGCGAAAATTCACAATTTTATTTTTTTTATAAAATATCACGAATATTCAATATTAACGAATATTCTTCGAAATATTCGCGAAATAGAATATGGCGTATTCCGCTCATCACTAGTTAATATGCAAGTTATTGTCATAAAAAGTATTTGGGGACCTGGGTCCTGCTCCAGGGGACATAGATCAATGCAAAAAACAATACTATTGTTAAGCCCCATACACTTGGTCAGACTGTTTTAACAACAAACATAAAAACGATTGTTTTCCGATCGTTCTCAGAAAATTTGTTCGTTTTTTAAACTGCATCAGAAAACCATTTTTGGGTTCAAAAGTCTGGCCAACTGAACTCCCTTCAGATGAAAATCCACAGAAAAGTTTATTTGGCTTTACTGTACTAGTGTACTCACTACTCAGCACAAAAGAGAAGCTGCTTTCAGTCACTGAGGCTGGCCATACATGTTCAATTTTCTTGTACAATTTTCTTTTAGATTTACCAAAAACCATATAATATGAGGTCAAACTAAACAACACTTTCAATTGTATGCAATCAGGCAGGCCATTGCACTACATAGTTGAAGGTAAAAATAAAGAAGAAAATTGTACAGAAAATTGTATCATGTATGGCCAGCCTAACTCTCTGGCCATTCAAAAAAAACGATAAACAAAAGATTTGCATTTGAATCCTTTTTCTGTTATTTTCGTATGTTGATATGACACCTATAACAAAAGATTTGCCTTCAGTATTTTGAATACACAATACAAACAGAAAAAGGAATTCATTCAATATACATAATGAAATTCTTTTGTTATAGATGTCATTGAACAATGAACATACAACTGAAAACGAACACAAAACGGATTCAAACAAAATACACAATGCAAATCTTTTGATACAGATTTCATTTTCGTTATTTTGCCGTATTCGTTTTGTCGATTTTTCCCGTCGGATGGTTCGTTCGTATTTGCGGTCGTTCGTTATGCGGCTCATCCGTTATCCTGTCGTTTTCGTATTTTGGTGCTTTACCGTTTTCGTATGTACACATTATCCCGCGGGTACGAAAATGAACATTTTCGTACGAAAATAACATTCGTACGAACGGGAATGCACATATCTACTCCTGAACCATACCAGGCCACATGCCTTCAACATGGGGAGGATGTCCCTATGTTGACTGGGACAAGGGCCTCATCCCCATAACCCTTACTGGTGGTTGTGGGGGTCTGCGGGCAGGGGCTTACCGAAATCTGGAAACCCCCTTTAACAAAAGGGAACTCCAGATCCAGTCCCCCCATGTGAACTGGTAACAGGGTACACATTGTACCCCTACCATTTCACAAATAAAGTATACAAAAAAAACACAAAATAAAAAACTAAAAAATGAACGATGATCCATTCTCCAGCAACGCTGCAGTCTCCAGTCATTCTCCAGTGAGGAACGAAACTCCCATGACGCGTAAGAGGGGGTGGGGTCACCCGCCCACATCATTGGGTAACCCCCGGCTTTCCCTGGCAAGCAGGGTTACCCAATGAAGTGGGTGGGTGACCCAGCCCTGTGATGTCACTCGCCCACTTCATTGGGTAACGCTGCTTGCCGGAGAAAGCCGGGGCTTACCCAATGACGTGGGTGGGTGACCCAGCCCCCTCTTATGCATCATAGTGGTTTCGTTCCTTGCTGGAGAATGAGTGGGGACTGCAGAATTGCTGGAGAATGGATCACTGTTGGACACCGGGGAGACGGGAGACAGGATTACATTGCTGGAAATTCATTTTTTTGTTTTTTATATTTTAATAAAGGACTTGTCCAACAGTGCCTGTGTGTTTTTTTTTTTGTGTTTTTTACACTTTTTGTGAAATGGTAGAGGGCTTCCAGATTTCAATAAGCCCCTGCCCGCAGACCATCACAACCACCACACAAGGGTTGTGGGGATGAGGCCTTTGACATCCTCCCCATGTTGAGGGCATGTGGCCTGATATGGTTCAGGAGGGGGGAGCTCTCTCTTTTCCTGCTATCTGCCATGTTGCATGCTAGGATAAGGGCCTACTATGGATTTTTGGGAAAACCCAACACCAATTTTGTTTTTAATTTTAGTGCAGGGTTCCCCTTAAAATCCATTCCAGACCAGGACCAGGCCTGTGGTCTGCCAGGTTGCGTGCTAGGATAAGGGCCTGATATGGAATTTGGGGGGACTCACACTTTTTTTATTTGGTTCAGGGTTTTTCTTAATCTTCATACCAGACCCAAAAGGGCCTGGTAATGGACTGGGGGGAGGACCCCTGACGTTTTTTTCAATGACTTTGATCTGTATTGCCGGTACCTGGCAATTCATGAATAGCCACGAGTAGTTTTAAATTGACTTTTTTTCCTTTAGAAATTAAATTTTGTGCAGGGACAGTTCTAAGTACAGGAAACATGTGCTACTTTACAGGCATACTATACACACCTCCCCGGTACGAAATTTAAAGGAATATTTCACTTTTATTGTTTCACTTTAAGCATTATTAAAATCACTGCTCCTGAAAAAACAGCTGTTTTAAAAACTTGTTTTGCATTGATATATGTCCCCTGGGGCAGGACCCGGAAAAAGCCAAGAAAATATATTCACTTTTTAACCTCTTCAGGTCCGCGCTATTGACATAATACGTGAACAGCGCGGACCTGAGGCGCCGGGGTCACGTCTTTGGACGTGATTTACTTGTAATTCCCCTCGCGCGCACCACAGGGTGGCGCGCGGCGGGGAAAAACAGTCCCGACGCATCACCGAGGATCCGATGCGTGTACCCGGCGGCCGCGATGTCCGTTAGGTACACGCGATCGTCGGTGAGAGAGCAGGGACGTGGAGCTCTGAGTGTAAACACAGAGCTCCACGTCCTGTCAGTGAGAGGAGACAGATGCTGTTTCCCTTGTACATAGGGAGACAGCATCTATCACCTCCCCCAGTCACCCCCCTCCCCCCGCACAGTTGGAACACACCCAGGCAATACATTTAACCCCTTCCTCACCCCCTAGTGTTAACCCCTTCAATGCCAGTCACATTTATACAGTAATTAGTGCATTTTTATAGCACTGGTCGCTGTATAAATGTGAATGGCGCCAAAAATGTGTCAAAAGTGTCCGATGTGTCCGTCGCAATATCGCAGTCCCAATAAAAATCGCAGATCGCCGCCATTACTGGTAAAAAAAAAATATAAAAAAAAAAATCATAATTATGTCCCCTATTTTGTAGGTGCTATAACTTTTGCACAAAGCAGTCACTTATTGTGATTTTTTTTCTTTTTTTTTACAAAAATACGTAGAAGAATACGTATCGACCTTAACTGAGAAAAAAAAATATAAAAAAAAAAAAAAATGGGATATTTATTATAGCAACAAGTAAAAAATATATATATATTTTTAAACTGTCGCTCTTTTTTTCATTATAACGCATGACCGCGCAATTGTCAGTTAAAGCGACGCAGTGCCGGAAGCTGAAATTTCGCCTGGGCACGAAGGGGGTTTATGTGCCCAGTAAGCAAGTGGTTAAAGAAAATAAATAGACCTACCTATCCGTCCATCGCCACTTCTAATGCCACGTACACATAATCGGAAATTCCGACAAGAAAAGTCCGATGTGCGTTTTTAGTCGCTCCATCTGACTTTTGCTCTCGGAATTTCCGCCAACAAAAGATTGAGAGCTGGTTCTCAAATTTTCAGACGGAAAAAATTCCTATCGGAAATTCCATTTGTCTGTATACAATTCCGACACGCACAAAAACACGCATGCTCAGAACCAAGCAGAAGACCAAAACTGCCTATTGAACTTCATTGATCTTGGATCAGACTGTAAAGTGGGATCTTTCCTGATCCTAGACCAGCTGAGTGACATCTGAAAATGGGTCACAGAAGTGCAGTTCCTTCTGAACTCCTGTGACCCATTTTTTAGATGTCACTCAGCTGTAGGTGGAATACGTACCACTTACCCTAAAACAGCAAAGCTTGCCATTACTTCAGAGCAACCAATCATTTTTAATATCCTATGTATTTAGAAAAAATTATAAAATGTCCATAAACTTCATTAAAAAAAAACTAATTAAATTAATCTAAATTAAAAACAGCATGTTACTAATACACAGAAAAAGTCAAGACATAGGCCCCGTACACACGACCGAGTTTCTCGGCAGAATCCAGCGAGAAGCTCGCTGGGATTCATATTCTGCAGAGAAGCTTGATCGTGTGCACACTTTCGTTGAGCGTCCCGTCGGGAAGCTCGTCGAGCCAAAATAGAGAGCAGGTTCTCTATTTGCTCGACGGGCCATCCGGACTAATGGCTCAACGCCTTTTTTGACAGCCTGGTCGACGAACTCGACGGCCTGCCGAGAACCTTGTCGGGCGGAACGATGGGTTTAGCCCGACGAGGTTCTCGTACGTGTGTACGCGGCCATATTCCTAACGTGCATGTTCTACCCAATGTTCCTTCAGCCTCTTCAAAGTACTGCATTTGACTTGGCAGATTTTGTATTTATTGTATGACTAGAACATCAAATATCTTTAGGGAACACTATGACTTACAGAGGTTGTGAAGTATATTGATTGTTAGTCTTGTGTGAGTCAAAGTAGGTCATGATAATGGATAACAATATAAATATTTATTAAGCAAGGCAATGTGCGACATGCATCTAAATAAGAGTATTACAAATCCCCAAATTATCTATAAAAAGGAATCAACCGGTATTGGAAAATTCACAGCTTTATTGATGAATCCAAGTTATAAAATAAATTGATGAATCAGACTTATAAAAATACAGTGGAACCTCGGATTATGAGCATAATACGTTCCAGGAGAATGCTCTTAATCCAAAGTACTCGCATATCAAAGCGATTTTCTCCATTGAAGTCAATGGAAACTAAAATAATTAGTTCCGCATTGACTTCAATGGCATGCAATACCGCATGCGGCCATAAGAGAGGGGGGTGCCGGAGAGCCTCGTAAACACTCAGAAAAGGCAGAGGAAACCTTGGCTAAACTTGGAAAACCTCGGTAAGGCTTGAGAATTAAGTATTTCCACGTTTTTTTAAGCATTTCTGAACGGCTCCCAACGTTCGGCTCTGGTTGGATCCGGCGCCCACCCACCCACCTCAGCCCAAACGCAGTATTGCACACCGCTTTGGCTTTGGATCCTGCCAATTTTGCGAGATGACACTCGCAAACAGAGTCAGTTTTTTTAACCACTAGAGGGCCGCGCTATAGTCTTGTTGTTCACATTATCCTGCGCGCCGCTGGGGGGCGTGAAATGGGGAAACACTGTGCCCAGCATATCGCTGGGAAGCCGGTGCGTGTGCCTGGCGGCCGCGGTGTCTGCCATGTACTCAGGATCGGCGGTGACACAGCAGGAACGTGGAGCTCTGTGAGTAAACACGTCCAGTCAGGGAGAGGAGACAGATTCTGTGTCCCTTGTACATAGGGACACATCATCGGTCACCTCCCCCAGTCAGTCCCCCTTCTCCCACAGTAAGAACACACCCAGGGAATACATTTAACCCCTTCCATGCCCCCTAGTGTTAACCCCTTCCCTGCCAGTCACATTTATACAATAATTAGTGCATTTTCTAGCACTGATCGCTGTATAAATGTGAATGGTCCCAAAAGTGTGTCAAAAGTGTCCGATACGTCCGCCGCAATATCGCAGGCCTGACAAAAAAAATAAATAAATCGCAGATCGCCATCATTACTAGTAAAAAAAAAAAAAAAAATCATATATCTATCCCCTATTTTGTAAATGCTATATCTTTTATCAATTAATCAATTATTTAACAAAAATATGTAGAAGAATACGTAAATCAGCCTAAACCGAGAATTTTTTTTATTAAAAAAAAAAAAAAAAAAAATTGGGATATTATAACAAAAAGTAAAAAATATTGTGTTTTTTTCAAAATGTTCTGTCTTTTTTGTTTATAGCACACAAAATAAAAATCGCAGAGATGATCAAATACCACAAAAATAAAGCTCTATTTGTGGGAGAAAAATAATAAAAATATAATTTGGGTACAGTGTTGTATGACCGCGCAATTGTCATTCAAAATGCGTCAGCCCTGAAAGCTGAAAATTGGTCTGGGCACAAAGGGGGTTTAAGTGCCCAGTAATGAAGTGGTTAAATACAGTGCTCGTATTGTGAAATGAGCGTCTCTCACAATCCGAGGTTCCACTGTAAATGTAAATCTCCACCATATCATACCAAAGGCCATTTTTTTTGCCTTCATGATACATTTATGTGAGTATCCCCTCTCTCTGAATCGGTTATACATATCAAAGTCTTCCACCATTGAGCAGCTCCTTCTAACCAAAGGACCTGTCCCACTGGTATTCCCTTGATCAGAGACTGTGCATAATGGCTTCTATCCTGTAAAAGTGTATTCACCGCTGTCTCCTTGCGTAAGGTCTAGTTGCCAATCTATTGTTTTGCAACCTAATTTGCAGATCCAGGAAGGATAATATATTCTCATGGTAGGCATGGGTCAATCTGTTATTCCTGTCATTTAGATCATCCCGGAAGGTGGATATTTTCCCCCCGGTGCCCCCCAAATCATCAGGACATCATTTATGTACAGATGGGACTGATGCACCACCTCCTCCGAATGGCCCAGATGTAAGCAGGCATAGGGTTTAAACTTTACCACAGATGTGCATCCCTATGGACTGACAGTTTAGCCCATCTACATTAACATTCAGCATTACCTATCAAGGTGGGACTTTCTACTTCCTCTTAATTGGGTGTGAAAGTATGAATGGAGGTATGACTGTAGCAGCTGCTTGGTCTGTGATAACAATGTTGCCATTTTAACCAATTGCTTACTGGGCACATAAACCCCCTTTGTGCCCAGGCGAAATTTCAGCTTCCGGCACTGCGTCGCTTTAACTGACAATTGCGCGGTCGTGCGACGTGGCTCTCAAACAAAATTGGCATTCTTTTGGTGGTATTTGATCGCCCGTGCGGTTTTTATTTTTTGCGTTATAAACAAAAAAAAGAGCGACAATTTAAAAATATATATATATTTTTTACTTGTTGCTATAATAAATATCCCATTTTTTTTTTTTTAAATACTTTTTTTTCTCAGTTAAGGCCGATACGTATTCTTCTACGTATTTTTGTAAAAAAAAAAAATCACAATAAGTGACTGCTTTGCGCAAAAGTTATAGCGCCTACAAAATAGGGGACAGAATTATGATTTTTTTTTAATATTTTTTTTTTTACTAGTAATGGTGGCGATCTGCGATTTTTATTGGGACTGCGATATTGCGGCGGACACATCGGACACTTTTGACACATTTTTGGCGCCATTCACATTTATACAGCGACCAGTGCTATAAATATGCACTAATTACTGTATAAATGTGACTGGCATTGAAGGGGTTAACACTAGGGGGTAAGGAAGGGGTTAAATGTATTGCCTGGGTGTGTTCTAATTGTGTGGGGGGAGGGGGGTGACTGGGGGAGGTGACCGATGCTGTGTCCCTATGTACAAGAGACACAGATCGGTCTCCTCTTTCGCTGACAGGACGTGGAGCTCTGTGTTTACACACACAGCTCCACGTCCCTGCTCTGTCACCGCCGATCGCGTTTACCTGACGGACACCGCGGCCGCCGGGTACACGCATCGAATCCTCGGTGATGCGACGGGACTGTTTTTCCCCGCCGCGCGCCACCCTGACGTCCAAAGACGTGACCCCGGCGCCTCAGGTCTGCACTGTTGACGTATTCTGTCAATAGCGCGGACCTCTAGTGGTTAACTTTTTGATATGGTAGAGGTTTACATTTATTTTTGAAATTAGATTTATCAATAAAGCTGTGAATTTTCTAATACCGGTGGTTGATTCCTTATTGCAGTGTGAGTATAGTGTACTGTAGTGTGACTATAGTGTAGTGTGTCAGTGTAGTGTCCGTATAGTGTGAATATAGTGTAGTGCAGTGCTTAACACAGAAATACATAATATTTAGTAGACATGTGCATTAATTTTCGTTAGAATGCATTTTCGTCTGTTTTTTTTCATTATCGTTTTAACAAACGATAACAAAAGCGCAAGAAACGAAAACCGAAAGATCCGACATAAAAAATGCTTTATTTTCGTTTTTGTTGCGGTTAAAATTCGATATAGAGAGATTCGACATTGTAGGGAAAAGATTCGACATTGTAGGGAAAAGATTCGACATTGTAGGGAAAAGATTCGACACTATAGAAATAATAGATTCGACATTACAGAGATTAGATTTCGATTTATGAGAAAATAGATTCGACATTACTACTAGTCATACAACATTAGAATTCTTGTAGGCGGAATATTCGAACAGAAATGTACGATTCGACATAAAGATTCGAAGTTCCGTTGAATATTCTTTTGACCATTCAACAGAAACCAAGTATTGGATTTTCGGACGAAAGCTATTCCCCAACGAAAAACAAAATAAATCAAAAAGATTTGAGAGTAACTAAATAAATTTATTTTCCAAACGAAAAAACAAAACAAAATATTCCAGTCTGCACATGTCTAATATTTAGTGCTGAATACCCCCTTTTTCTTGCTGCGTTTTTTTTGGGTGCCTGCCCCCTTTTATAAATTGTCAGCCACCGTTTTCTGACTGTGATGTTGTTCCCCATTTTTCATTTATTTTTTATAGTTTTTACATTTCTGTCCACGGCAGTCCTCAATTTAAAGTGCACCAAATGCCACTTTTCATTGAGTAAGTGCATCCAATTAGACATTTCCCAGTATCTATTAAATGTGGGTAATAAACTCCCCCCCCCCCCCTCATCATTTCTGGAAGGCCAACAAGCAGTGGCAGACATTCCTATGCCACTATAAAGGTACCAGCATCAACTGTGTCCACAGGCAAAGGTGGACGTTGTCTCTCCTCAGGCAGGTCATGTTTTTCTCTGTTTTGTGATGGTGCCAGTGCTATATAGTGCATAATGTGGTAATGTTAAATAGGGAATGCAGAGTGTATGGTGGTGAGTAATATGTACTAGACATGTGCAATCGTTTTCGTTAGAATGCATTTTCGTCCAAAAATCGGGTATTTGTTATCGTTTTAACGAACGAAAACAAAAGTGCAAGAAACGAAAACCGAAAGATCCGACATAAAAAATGCTTTATTTTCGTTTTCGTTTAGATCCGACGATTTTCGATGCTTTGTCGAATTGTCATCGTTCAATTCGACAAAGCATCGAAAATCGTCGTTCTGAATACAGTGAATTGGTAGAAATTAAACAACGAAAATTTGACGATTTTCAATGCTTTGTCGAATTGAACAATAAAAATTCGACAAAGCATCGAAAATCGTCGCTTTCGGACGAAAACAACATAAATCAAAACGATTTTCGGGAGTAACTAAATACATTTATTTTCCAAACTAAAACAAAAAAACAAAACAAAATATTCCAGTCTGCACATGTCTAATATGTACTGGAGAGGAGTGCGGAGTGTATGGCGGTGGGTAATATGTACAAGAGAGGAGTGCAGAGTGTATAGCGGGTGGTAAAATGTACAGGAGAGGAGTGCAGAGTGTATGGCGGTGGGTAATATGTACAAGACCAGGGTAATTACTCGGTATAACCGACAACACACCAAGGTTAGAAAGATCTGGAATCAATTCTGGTATCTACTAACGTCAGACGACAAAATCAGTAGATTTATCAATACTTACCCTGAAATCACTTTCAAGCGATCTTGCTCTATACGCGATAGTGCTGTATTAAGTCACTACGCAACCCAGACAATCCCGAGACCAACACAAACAGGTACCTTAGAATAGAAAGTTATAATAGACACCATCTACAGGTTCTAACTACCACCTCCCTTGCTCCCCCAACTATCTTTCCATCCCCCCTTTTGGCTATCACAGTGCCTTACCAGGTACTTCTCGTGGCCTTCTTTGGTCATGGTTATCCCCCCCCCCCCCCTCGCAGTATAGCGTTTGGGGACGTCCAACCGATATCTATTTATGTTATAGATTTATATTTCAATTGTTGATGCTGTTATGACACAGATCATCAGATCATTCACTAAAATCACATCAGATATACACTCTCTAGATCAACGTTTCTCAACCAGTGTGCCGCGGCACACTGGTGTGCCGTGAAGAGTCCCCAGGTGTGCCGCGGCAAAATGACCCCAAATATTGGCAGCTATGGCTGCTATCTGATGTAACACTACTGCTGAGCACTTCGTTATCATTTGTCTTTACAGCGGTGCCGGTCCGCTGTGTAAAACTCACTTCCCGGCACTCGGGAAGCTGTGCTGGCTGTGCGGGCCTCCCGACCGCGTCTTGCCAACCGAATACGTCATCGGTTGCTATGGGAGGGTCGGACGCACGCACTGCTTCTGTGACATGAGAGCCGCGGGTACCTGGCACACTTTTCCCTGAGGGGGAAGAAGAAAGAGTAGAGCCACCGTGACCGACACTGCTCCCCTGCCGGCAGACATGGCCACCCGCTCAGAGAGAGAGAAGGCCCTGAAGCTGAATGAGCAGCACCAGGCCATCTTGTCTCGTATGCGCTGAGGGAGGAGGACAACAAGTACTGTGCTGACTGCGAGGCCAAGGGTAAGGTGGTGAGGGGGGCTCTGCTATGAATAACCAGCTGTCAGTCACTGACACCCCACATCCTCCATTCATGGCTACAGAACTCTGGATCTGATTGGTTGTTGTGCAGCTCTGACAGTTCTTCTTTCAGTGTATGTGTACACATGTCTGTTAGTGTGTGTGTGACAAAAGTAGTTCTGATGGTACAGGAATAGGGGGGTCAGGATTAAAAGTAACATACATACAGATAGATGTGCACGCACACAAAAAGGCACACGTACAAACACACACTGTGTACCATTCACCCTGGGTATACCCCCAGCTGTTGCCTCTGCAGCTAAAGGGGCAAAAGTTTGGGTTGGGTAAAAACAGCTCAACCATGTGGTTTTACTGCCCCTCCAGCCTGACATGTGAACAATCTCTTGGTTCTGTTTGGATGTGTGCTGTGTATAGGGCAGCCCATTCATTTCCCTACCTGCAGTAATGCTGGGAAAGAGCATTGCTTGACAAACATGTTTGTCAATGGATGGGGCACCATTAAGAATTAATGGCACCCCTAAAGAGCAGAGCTTTTGTCTGTGTGTCAACAAAAGCGATTTTGTTCGCAACACACAGCGACGTGAACCAAGTCTTGGACAGGGGTGCTTCAAGACTGAAAATACTTTTCATGGGCGCCCCGACTTGAAAAAGGTTGAGAAACACTGCTCTAGATGACAGAGTGTCTAATGTGGAGAGGGGCCTTACTGAATGTACCTCCACTGTTAATGATGTTATTGATTGCTATGAAGAGGTTAAGGAAGAACAAAAATGGCTCCGCGCCAAGCTGGCAGATTTAGAAGACAGGTCTCGCCGAAATAACATTAAATTACGCGGGGTCCCTGAGTCTGTACTGCCTACAGACCTGAATAATTATGCCAAAGAGCTGATGCATATTATTATTCCTGACGCTTCACTAAGGGATGTTATCATTGACAGGATCCATAGAATCGCAAAGCCAGCTCACCTGGCTGCATCGGTGCCTAGAGTCATATTAATGAGGGTCCACTTCTACCACACTAAAGAAAATTTACTAATCGGGGCCAAGGCGAAAACCCCACTACCGGCGCCTTTCACAGGGGTCCAATTTTTCCCTGATCTCTCTAAGTTCACCCTCCAACAACGCCGCCAACTAAACCCTGTCACCAAGGGGCTCCAGAATCACAAGATACCATACAAATGGCGCTACTCCGCCATCCTTCTCATCACATGAAATGGCCAAACTCACGTCGTTAACGATCTTGGAAAAGGCATGCACCTACTACATACCTGGGGTATATTACTGGAACCCCCCAAACCTTACCCCTCTTGAAAAGAGATCAACTGCACCCCGCAAACCCACCGGTGGAAGGTACACCTGAGGAGGCCGTCTCAACACTACGTGAGGCCGCTCACTACAATACTATGAAGTTCTCCTGAGTTCTGCATCAGTTGTAATTCCTGTTTTTTTTTTGCCTTTCGGTACCTACTAACTGTTTTTACCCCACCTAGAGGTTCGCACGGTGCTAGGCACCCCCTCTCCACCATACCTGCCTGCCGAGAACGCAGGTCAACTGTGATATTCCACTAACGAACGCCTCGCAATTTCCTCTCTCAGTTGTTGCTAAAAAAAATTCTCTCCTTTTTTTTTACCCCTGGTTACCTTCGATGTTTTATGAATAACGTATCGCTCTATCCGCAGCCTAACGACTCATCTTATCACCAGGTCCTTGGTTTGCCACCAGCCTAACGCACAACCTCGATATTACAACAACTAACTGTAAGTGCCTCTATATATCCTTGCCACCTACACGTTCTCAGGATGCCGTTTACTATTCTCTCCCTAAATGCCAATGGGCTAAATCATCCAGCCAAACGTCACTCACTGTGAAGGACTGCTGCAGATCTCCACAGTGACATCCTCTGTATACAAGAGACTCACCTACTACCTACATCCATCCCCCTATGCAAGCATAACGAATTCCCCCACATATTCCATGCTTCCCACTCCACTAAGACTAGGGGAGCAATGATCGCTATTAGGGACACAGTGGGCTTTCAACTCATAGATTTCATCCCGGACCCAGATGGGCGCTTTGTAATTCTTATTTCTAGCATTAACCGAACCCTGTACACCCTAGTTAATCTATATGCTTCGAACTCCCACCAGATGCAATTTTTAAGGAAAGTGATGCGCAAGGTTAATACAATTCGGAAGGGTCATCTAGTGCTATGTGGTGACTTCAATCTGGTCCAAGACATTTCAATGGACTCCATGGACTCCACCTCAGCTGCAAAGAGGTGCGACTCCCCTCTAAAACGTTTCATCCCCACACATGATCTGTATGATGTGTGGCGCTGCCACCATGGCTCTGAACGGGACTACACATTTTTTTTCTTCTAGACATACCACGTACTCTAGGATTGATTTATTTTTAACAGATAAATGGTCTTTGCAAAAAATCTGTAATTCTGAAATCCACACCACGACATGGTCGGATCACGCCCCAATATCTATTACGTTTGAGTATTCCTGTCCACAACGTGGCTCATTTGTGTGGCGAGCAAACAACTACATTATTCAACAAAACACCTACGCCTCAGAGATCTCTAAATCTCTCAATGATTATTTCACCGTGAACAAGGGCTCCGTTCCCGACCCTGCCGTGGTGTGGAGTGCACATAAAGCTTATGTGAGAGGTGTTCTGATCAAACTTAGCTCCAACCACAAAAAAAAGAGGACGCAACTACTAGACAACCTGACTGCCCAAATAGCTGACCTGGAACTGAGACACAAAACGAATCCTCGCGACCCCAAAACAAATCAATTACTATCTCTTAGACAAGAGCTTAGGACTCTATTACTGCACTCCTATAAATTCCTTCACAGGAAATTGAAGGCCTCTACCTACTCTACTTCTAACAAAGCAGGGAAGCAACTAGCTCAGCGTCTTAATGGCAGATGAGTAAAGTCCAAAATCACACGGCTATTCCATCCTCACTCACACCAACCCCTAGCCAATCCCCAAGACATTGCTGATGCATTTAGCGCCTACTACGTTGACCTATACAATCTGAAAAACGATTCCCTCGCCCCACAACCCACTCAGGAAGGAATCGATCGATTCCTCTGCAACCTCAACTTGCCTACGCTAACGTTGTCCCAACTTGACACACTTAATGCTCCATTCACTGACCAAGAAATTAAAACTGCCATCGACTCCTTACCATCCAGCAAAGCGCCCGGTCCCGACGGACTGACGGGGGAGTATTATAAGCAATTCTCTGACATCATAGCTCCATCCCTCACTGAGGTGTTTAACTGCGCTGCCTCCTCTTCTTCCTTCCTGAGTGAATACTTGAAAGCACTGATTATAACAATACCGAAACCAGGGAAGGAGTCGGATCTTCCCCAAAATATCCCTCCTTAACCTTGATCTTAAAGGCTATGCCAAAGCAATAGCAAAACGTCTGTTCACTGAAGGTATGCTATCACGCCCATTCAACATCACTAATGGCACATGTCAGGGATGTCCGTTATCCCCACTCATGTTCAATATGGTTATGGTACCCTTGGCAGAACATGTCCGTTCTCACCCTGGCATCTCGGGCATACAAATTGGCTCAACGTCACACAAAATCAGCCTATTTGCGGATGATGTCATCCTGATCCTCACCAATCCGACTCCTTCCCTGGCAAACGTTCAGAATTTGCTTGAATGGTTCAGCACAGTTTCATACTATAAGGTGAATGCATCTAAATCCTTCATACTAGACATTAACGTAGACGCTGTCACGCAGAATCTACTCCAACTACAATATCCCTTCAAGTGGGCAAACACTGATATATCCTATCAAGGCATCCAACTTCAGAAATCACTTAAAAACCTCTATCCCTGTAACTTCCTGCCACTCCTCAGTAAAATACAGACAGTCATCTCCCAACTAGCGAAACACGAATTATCTTGGACGGGCAGACTAGCAGCCTTTAAGATGATTTGCCTCCCTCAGATATTGTACTTTTTCAGAACCCTTCCAATTCCACTACCTGCATCTTTTTTCAGAGCCCTTCAAACGATATACAACAGATATCTTTGGAAGGACAAGCGCCCCACATGTGCTCATCAAACACTAATCAAACACAAACTGGCGGGGGGATCGGGATCCATACACTTTGAAGACTACTATCTAGCGGCAGTCCTAGCACAGCTATCCAACTGGTTTCAACCTCAACCAAGCACATCATGGGCCCAAATAGAAAATCTTACTCTCTCACGTTCGCGTCCTGCCTTGGGAATCTGGCTCTTGAGCACCCCTTTAGGTGCCCCTATTCCATCGGCTATACCCCCGACCATGAAAGCTTCAGCTCTCGCCTGGAAGAAACTGACCACGCTCCTAAACTGTTCTCCAAGCACTCCACAATATAATATCCCATTAGAAGTCCTTCACTGTCTATCCCCGGAACTTTTATTGCATAGCTGGAAACTTAAAGGGATTCACTCACTCCAACACTTAATTTGTGACAGTTCCATCAAACCCTTCTCTGACCTGCAATCCGAATATGGCTTGTTCAACACTGACCACTTCACATACCTACCCCCCTGTACGGTATACACCCAAAGACTTTGGACTATCTCAACAATCCCACGTCAGGGACTAAAGGCATCTCCGACTTCTACAACATTCTACACCAAAAACGTACCTTCACTAAGACACGCTCTCATCACCAATGGGAAGCTGACTTAGATTTCACCTTTGATGACACCCAGTGGCAAACTGCTCTCAGAACCATCCACAATTCCACCAAGTGCTCGAACTCACACAAAAGATCTCACTAAGATGGTACATGACTTCGTCCAGAATGTCCTCTTTTGGTTCTCACGTCTCCAGCTCTTGCTGGAGATGTGGGACCGACGTGGGAAATATGATCCATATTTTCTGGACATGCCCTGTCATTAGAAAGTACTGGACAGACATCTTCAGATTCATATCACAAGTCACTAAAACTTCCACCCCCCCCATCTCCTGCTCTAGCAATTCTAAACCTTACCATCGAAAACATACCCCACCCCATTAGACATGTCATTACCCACATATTACTTGCAGCCAGACTTACTATAATGCGACTCTGGAAATCCACTACCAGCCCGACTCTGGCCCAAACTAGGGACCTAGTAGCCTTACACTACAGTTACGAGACAATAACTGCCTCTAGCAGAAATAAGGCAGAGAAAAACAATATTGACTGGCGACCTTGGACCGACTGGACTAGTGCTGTGTCTAGCACCTGACAGACTGATCCACAGCCTATGTAAACTGTTTTACTCATGACCGAGTCATACGTTTGACCAGCATGTCGATATATATTCTGTACCTTGGTGTCTCAGACTATAGAGGAAATTTGCTGAAAGATGGACCACTATAAGCAGGTTCCTCCCGCCTGGGCGACACTAGTGCTCCCAGTTGGGGTGCCGCTCTGGTAAGGGGGACCGGATGTGCTCTAAACTACTAACAATGTGGTTCAGCTATGTTTGTTTTTGTTTTGGTTATATTCTGCTGCCAAGTTAGTGAACACGCAAACATATTCTTTGTAACTGTGAACAACGTCGTTGCACGACGTACAATATTTAATTGTACACTGTATTCTATTTTATGTGAAACCTCAATAAAATATTTGATGAAAAAAAAGATTCCATCTACCTTCCCTTTGAGAGAACTCTCTCCAGAGGTATATTATTATATTATCTATATAAGATCTAATGTGCTCATCCTGTTTCAGTTACTTGGTCTCACTATTTATATACATATACTTTTTTTTGTTTCTGTTTTTTTCTATGTTTTTACCTCACACCATTCATCAGATCCTAGCACGCTATATATTCCCCAGAGAAGACTATACCATCATCCTCTGTCCTTCCCGGTTTTAGTGGGTCACAGCAGCCAACAACAGCAAGTCTTGCTCAGCTTTCTTTTACAATAGATTAGGTGTATCTTTTGTCCGCTGACACCAGTGCTGGGGGTTAATAATGTGTCCGCTGACACCAGTGCTGGGGGTTACTAATGCGTCCATAATAATGCGTCCGCTGACACCAGTGCTGGGGGTTAATACGTTCGCTGACACCAGTACTGTTTTTGAAGTTTGAAAGTTTGCATGGGGCCCCCCATGGGATATGAAAACTTGTCTTGCGGCCCTCAGGTAATTTGAGTTTGAGATCCCTGATGTAGACACTATGAAACCCACTGTGCAGCACACTGTATTTAGCAAGAATTATATAACACAATATAATTAACTCAACATTCCCCCTACAGTCTCTAGTAAGTGGTAACAGCACCACAAGGCCTTGTGGCAAGAACACAGCTCAGTCTCTGGTCTTCTTTCTCCTGCTAGCTATGGTGAAACAAAGATTGTAATCCAAAAGGTTCCCCGGTCAATAAAGCAATGTAGAACAACACTGGTCAGCAGCTTAAATTGTGAGAAGTACCTGCACACTCCTGTCTAGAAATGTACCTCCAGTGGCAGTCACCAAACAATCAAATCAGGCTTGAGGCCTATGCACAGGTGACTCTATTGACTGAACTGTTCCGTGGAACTACCAGTCCCAGCAACACTACTCAATCAGTTCTAGGTGTGTTAAAAGCAGTACAGAGTTCAGGGCATCAGCCCTCTCACCATACAATGTCCGGACAGATGGATGCCTCCGCTCCACAGGATATCAGTCTGTTTGCTGCAACCACACTATCACGTTATACCATTTCACGGACGACTGGGAGCTCTCCGTTACCTCCCCAAGGGTCGCTGGTTTGTCCACACTGCTGTTTTGTTTCAAAGACAACCGGGAGTTCTCAGTTACTTCCCCAATGGTTGTTGGTTTGTTCAGCACAATATAGGCCAGAGCTCTGTGAAACACACACACATACAGAGCTCTGCTGGCAAGCCATGTGTCCCAGGAACAAGAGACCTAAGATGGCCACCACAGGGCTTTTAATATCCTTCCCAGCATGCACTTCGGCCCCAAGTGTTCATGGGTAAGCTATTTACATAACACCTCCCCATGTTTTTGAAAAAACAACAAAAAGATAATGAAGTCCATTTCACATTTTAGCCACTAGATGGTGCCAAATACCAATTTATAACATAAGTCATGAAATATCATTACACAACATTAACACAAGATTTAGAGGCCAAAATGCCCCCGCTACACATATTTAAATACACATATGGGGAGTTTTTTTTACAAACTAAAGAACTGAAAGTTTTGTCCAGCAAATCTTGAGATTAACACTACCACAGGAACTTCTTGGAAGTATAATTTCCCTTGCTACAAATTATTCCTCCCAGAAGGACTATTTTAATCTGGAGAAGACAAAACACTGCCTGTTCTGTGTTTTAAAGGTGTGTCAATCTTCAAATTCCTTCCTTAGAAGAGCACATAAGTGCAATAAAATCACAAAAATATTGGCATGTGTAGCGAGGTATCACTTTTCTCATGTGATTAAAAAACTACCATCTGTTTATCCAGAAGGATCTCAGTTCCATCCAGTGGCCATGTTGGGTTATAGCCACCTTCTATTTACTTTCACACTGGTACAGCAAGGAATGTGGGGAACTTAGTACAGGGATAAACTCCATTGCCCTGGTTTATTCATAGACTATGATACCCAGAGAGCAACTGTACAACCCCAGAGTGCTTTGCCTTCCACAAAGCCTTCATGGGGAGGTAATTTAAGGAAGAATACATGTTTGGCGCGTGTTTGGCTCCTCTTCAACCCAGGAGGACACCTGTGTGTGGTGTCTCCTGGAAATCTAGGCCAGAGCTGAGGCCTATCTACGCTCAGGCATAATTCCATCTAGAGACAGAGAGAGGATCTTTGACGGAGTGAACGGACGGTGTCCCAGTTCAACGGTGACCTGTGGGAGAGCCGGAGACTGTCATCCTGAAGGACGGTGTGTTGGAGTTCATAGACGGAGTGTTCCGGAAGGACAAGGCCTGATCTGATTGGGTGAGACGGGCACTTGCCCAAGCATACTAACTGCAATGCAGGAGGGTGGATCATTTACGCTCACCACTGTGATTAGACTTGGCCAACCAAACCATATTAGTGAGGTATATTACCTAAAGACTGGCTGCTCCATATAGTAAACAGTTGATATTCCTCTACATACCCTTTAAACTGGTAATTGGTTCTAGTAATCTGTACAGTACTGTTATATAGGAGAGCTGGGTGTGGCTTGGCAAGGGGGTGCTTCAGTGTGAGTACCTTACTGAAGGAATCCCATTGCTGTGTACTCACACAGGTCCACATAGTAATTATAATTTAACTTGTCTTTATCTGTTAACTCTTGCAGGGCTCAGCAAGGGTCACTATTATTTTACCTCTGTTTCTTTTGCTTTTATCTTTGATAGCAGGTGTGCCAGGGGAGGGTTCGATACCAGGTGTGCCAAGGGAGGGTTTGAGACAGTTTTAGGGATTGATAGCCAGAGTGTGGACCCAAAACAAACCAGAAGTTCTTTCGGGGGTAGTGCTACACATGTATAATGGTAAAACTCATAGGGGACAGCATCAGCGATAGACATGTGCAGACTGGAATATTTTGTTTCGTTTTTTCATTTTCGTTTGGAAAATAAATTTATTTAGTTACTCCCGAAAATCGTTTTGATTTATTTCGTTTTTCGTTGGGGAATAGCTTTCGTCCGAAAATCCAATAATACTTGGTTTCTGTCGAATGGTCAAAAGAATATTCGACGGAACGTCAAATCTTTTTGGTTTCTGGCGAATGGTGAAAAGAATATTCGACGGAACGTTGAATCTTTACGTCTAATCGTACATTTCCATTCGAATATTCCGCCTACAAGAATTCTAATGTTGTATGACTAGTAATAATGTCGAATCTATTCTTTATAATGTCAAATCTATTTTCTCATAAATCGAAATCTATTCTCTGTAATGTCGAATCTATTATTTCTATAGTGTCGAATATTTTCTCTATAATGTCGAATCTTTTCCCTATAATGTCGAATCTCTCTATATCGAATTTTTACCGCAACGAAAACGAAAATAAAGCATTTTTTATGTCGGATCTTTCGGTTTTCGTTTCTTGCACTTTCGTTATCGTTTGTTAAAACGATAACGAAAAAAACAGATTTTCGGACGAAAATGCATTCTAACGAAAACCAATGCACATGTCTAATCAGTGATGTAACTGAATATTTGGCTCTTAGGTTGTACAGATTGTAGTTATGTGAGAGTGGTCTCTTTAACACCAAGGGCAGACAATTCTTCTCACAAAAGACTCAGGCTGAAACAGCAACTCTTTATGTGTTCAAGGGGCTCACCATTGGCAGATTTCATCATGCCAAATCAAAAGAGAGATGGGGCAGCCCATTACAAGACCACTGTCAATTGTCCCTCTCAGTCAGATAGTAAGAATAATGTCTCCCAGATAACGTCAAATTCCAATGTTGATATCCAGACAGATTTGGTTTATGTACCAGTTGCATTCAAACATACATGTCATTGGGCTATTGTCCTTGTAGCGGTTACCACCGCTTACGACTTTCCATCCAACCACGACAAGCTTATCCGACACACCAACAACCAGGCAGACATGATCCATTCCATTTTCCAGAATAAACGAGACTGCGCTCCGTTCTCTAGTTTCCAAAATGTATGAAATAACTTTATTGGTTCTTAGCTTGCTTATATCCAGTACAACATAATGCAGTTAATCACAGGACAATGTAATCTCCACCCCCCTTCACACCATGGGGGGCTTCAATCACACTCTAAAAGGCATTCAGGTAAGCTAACCATGTAGACCGGTCGGCTCCGCATCTTCAATAGTGTTCAATTAACCTTTAATAATAACACAGACATCTACTTGAATAAGTTATCTATACAGCTTTGTCACACAATGGCAGTGAGAGTGGGTGTCTTTACATTGAATAGCCAACACCTTAGGATATTTCAATAGCCTATTATACAAAAGGTATGACTCACTGGCTGACCTGGTCATGTCATCATGACTCCTTGTGATATCTCAGTCCTGCAATATGAAGTATTATTAATGTCCCATCTCATGTAATATGAATTATGATTCACTATTAGCCACCCTATACCCAAAAGGGCACAGGGTGGATTTCGACCCAAGAGTTTTTGGTGCTGCTGGCACAAGAGTATCTCTCATCCTTCCAACGTCTCTGGGTGTCACGGGCCATTCTGTTACATCTCTCCCCGTTCGGTGGGAGACGGACACAGGAGGGAACCCCAAACGGGTTGACTCCGAAGTCCGTCAGTAGTTCCCGTCCTCCAATGCTGGTATCCATACTGTACCCCAAATAAATGGCTCCAAACTGAGCATTACTCACCCCGCCAACCTCTGCCTCTCTCAGAGAACACGCCTGCCGCTGGGGAGAAGGCAGGGTAGCTGGGCTCAGTCCATCATGCTGTTGGGGGTCTGGGCCAACTGCCCCCCCTTCCTGGGGTATACCAGTGGAGACTGAAGTCCCATCCACTGGTGCTTGGTGAAAACCCCCCGATGCTTGCAAAGCAAAGCCGACATCCTCCTGTCCCAGTCCTGTACCATTTTCTGGGGTTGTGCCAGTGGAGACTGAAGTCCCATCCACTACCCCAGGAACCCCCTCTTCTGTTAGTGAGGAGCAGAGGGCTATGACACTCTGCTCTGTTGCCAGCTCTTCCGCTGGGTTGCTGTGAGTGGAGACCACAGTCCCATCCACTACCACAGTGTCCCCCTCTTCCGTTAGTGGAGAGCAGAGGTCCGTGACCCTCTGTTCTGTTGCCAGCTCTTCCGCTGTGTTGCTGTGAGTGGAGACCACAGTCCCATCCACTACCATAGGGTCCCCCTCTTCTGCTAGTTGGGAGCAGAGGCTTGGGGTACCCTGCTCTGTTGCCAGTGATTCAGCTGGGGGTAAAAGCTTTACCACCTAAGCTTGTTGCTGGAGGGGGGGGGCAACCGCCCCGGCTCCCTGGAACTCCACACCATCCGCTTCGACTTTAGGGATGAAAATCTCCATATTTTCCACTGCCGATTCATCAGCCAGGAGTTCACAGTTGTCATCTGAACTTTCCTCATAGTCCCAGGCAATGGGAGCCCCACCCTGCTGCTGAGACGAGTATAGCAGCTGTTTGTAGGCGACCTCCAGCTCCCATTCTTGAATGGCCAGAAATTCTAAATCTTCCTGTGACCAGTGGCCTCCCTAGATATTTAATTTTTCCTCCTTGTGCTCCATTATGTCCTCCAAGCGCCACTCCCGATCATCCCCAAAGTCAGGATCACTGGACATCCTCCAATATAATAATCCCAGGCCATCATAGTCATAGCCTTCTGTGGGGCTGTCATCTGCTGGCCACGGGCACTCTTGGGCTACATACCACTGGAGGGCTCTGTAGCTTTCATCCAGCTGCATCTCTGCCCGGTTGAGCCTGCTTAACTCAGCTGTCCACTCCTGCTTCGGTTGTTTCCCCAACAACAGCATTCGTACGTTATACTGCGGCCAGTACCTTGCATAGATGGAGGGCAGAACCTTTCCTTGGTGATGCTGCTCCCGAGCTAATGCTTCCTTCCAGAGTTGGCACCGAATCACATCTGACCATCCCAACAGGACCTCCTCTGATACTGGTCCTCTATGCTGTATCCGCATCTCTTGTAACCTTCTTTGGAATTCCTCTTCCATGGAGACTGGTATCTGCACCTCTCCTCTCTCTTTAGTTGGTGCTGCTGTGACTTCAGCTGCTGCAGCACTTCTTCTCTGTAGCAAGGTGGCATTCAGAGCCGCTATAACTCGGTCCCTGATCTCCGGTGGAGGGTTAGGACCATAATGTGCCAGTCTTAGGTTAACAGCCCGATCAAAACTTTCTTCCTCGGGTGTCCTGTCTGTTACAGCGGGCCTTTTAGCTCTATCCATTTCGACCAGTTCTGATTAATGTCCCTTTTCTTACGGTTGCTGACCGGTCTGCCCCGGCTCTCCAGTAAGTCCATGAGGGAAGAGAGCTTCATCCGTTCATACACCGTCTCCATTGTCATGTGCCCTTGTACAGTAGCTGTCCCTCTGATGATGGAATCATCCCACTGCTGTGCCACCAATGTAACGGTTACCACCGCTTACAACCTTCCATCCATCCACGACAAGCTTATCCGACACACCAACAACCAGGCAGACATGATCCATTCCATTTCCCAGAATAAACGAGACTGCGCTCCGTTCTCTAGTTTTCAAAATGTATGAAATAACTTTATTGGTTCTTAGCTTGCTTATATCCAGTACAACATATAGCAGTTAATCACAGGACAATGTAATCTCCACCCCCCTTCACACCATGGGGGGCTTCAATCACACTCTAAAAGGCATTCAGGTAAGCTAACCATGTAGACTGGTCGGCCCCGCATCTTCAATAGTGTTCAATTAACCTTTAATAATAACACAGACATCTACTTGAATAAGTTATCTATACAGCTTTGTCACACAATGGCAGTGAGAGTGGGTGTCTTTACATTGAATAGCCAACACCTTAGGATATTTCAATAGCCTATTATACAAAAGGTATGACTCACTGGCTGACCTGGTCATGTCATCATGACTCCTTGTGATATCTCAGTCCTGCAATATGAAGTATTATTAATGTCCCATCTCATGTAATATGAATTATGATTCACTATTAGCCACCCTATACCCAAAAGGGCACAGGGTGGATTTCGACCCAAGAGTTTTTGGTGCTGCTGGCACAAGAGTATCTCTCATCCTTCCAACGTCTCTGGGTGTCACGGGCCATTCTGTTACAGTCCTTAATTGGCATTCTCCCTTTGTGTCCTGGTCTCAGGTGCTTCACCGCATGGAGACTATAAAATTGATGGAACGGATACATCATACTGTTATGGACACCATGCATATCTTTGATTGAAAATGGGAAACCTGGTCATCTTATTAACTGTTGGACACTTGTACTTGTACCTACAGGTAAGCCTTATTATAGGCTTACCTGTAGGTACAAGTAGTGTAACTAGGTTTACAACCACTTTAATGCTCAGGTAATTTCTCTATATTGAAATATAAGGCTGTAATTATATGTATATTGGATTTCTATTGCTGTTACAGCCCCATCGGTTAATAGCTTTATGCCTCCTATTTTTCTCTTTGTTCTTTTTGGACAGAGAGTATGGTGAATGATAACTTTATACTTGCACATTGAGATTGTACATGACTTCTATGTAGTTCTACTCTAAGGGCCAGATCCACAAAGCCCATCCTGTCTTTCTGCCGGCGTATCGTATCTTGTTTACACTACGCCACTGTACGCTAGGAAGGCAAGTTCCGTATCCACAAAGGACTTGCGTCCTAAGTTACAGCGGAATGGCGTAAATGGGCCAGCAATTCAAATAGGGAAGAGGTGGGCGTGTTTTATTTACAGAAAAAGCAAGCAAACTCCTGCGCACGAGTGGAATGTCCAACACTTAGTCAGTATTCTGCATGGAAAATTCCACAGATGTCAAAAAGTGGTAATAGCAGTGGCCTTGCTGCCCTTCATGGATGGGGAAAGTCCTGGCAGAAAACAGAAAAGGAAAAGAAAGGCACACCAGCCTAGTGTATTACCATTAGACAATTTATTGAATATAAATAATATTAAAAAACTACTCACAAAAGAGTCGGTATACAGGCTTGTCAAAGAACGATAAAGAAGATGCCCCTCAAACCACGCTCCAAGATAGGGGGGATAGAGGTGTGTTGCTGCTGGCTGAAGCGTTTCGAGGCATCTAGGGCCTCTTCATCAAAGAGCCCAGCAGTGAAATCAATCGTGACCCGACGTATATTACGTTTTTTTTTAACTGCGCCGGCCGTGGACGTATCCCAGTGCGCATGCTCCAAATCACGTCGCAAAACGTCAATGAAAACGATGTGAACGTAACTTATGCAAATCCCTATTCGCGAACGGTTTACGCAAACGACGGAAAATTTGACGCTGGCCCAAGCTCCATACTTAACATTATGTACGTCTCTATACAGCATGGGTAACTTTACGCCAGACTTACACTTACGCAAATGATGTAAAAACACTGCGCCGGGCGTACATACGTTCGTGGATCGGCCTATCTAGCTTATTTGCATATTTTATGTGGAACAACAGCGGAAGCGCCCCTAGCGTCCAGCGTAAATATGCAACTAAGATACAACGACGTAATAGACTTACGCCAGTCATATTTTAGCGTAATTCCTGCGTATCTTGTTTTGTGGATACAAAACAAAGATACGCCGGCGCAAATTTGAAATTATGGCGGCGTATCTGGAGATACGCCGTCGTAATGCTTCATGGATCTGGCCCTAAATGTTTTATTTACTTTAGTGATAGTAAAAATTGGTGAAAAAATAAAAAAAAATACCGTACATGTAATTAGTTAAATAATATATTAGAAGGTCTTTTGTAATGTCTGTGCCCACACTTAATTTTTTAACAAATCATAAAAAATAATGTAGCAATACCCCCTCAGGGGCCACTGATTGATTTGGGATCGGCATATTAAGTTACCCTTGTATGTTGTCTAGGGGTGATTGCAGTGAGTAGAGCAATAAGAGAATGTCCAAACCTGCCGCTGAAGTTTTCTAATTGCTTTATTTCCTAGTCCAACACGACCAACATCAACATGAGGTAGAGAGAAAAGGTTGATGAAAGGAGAGAACGTTGCGGTATCAGGCTTTGGATGAAAAGAAAGCAGTCATCCCTTCTGCAATAGATCAGTTTGTCGCCACTCTAGCCAGAGTGAGTAATGTGCCTCCGGACAGACTTCTGCCACAAGCCTGGAAGCCTCTAGTAGAATTTAGTGTTTCAAGATGAAGACCTCTGCCAGAGGCCCAATGTTGGACTGTAGAGCGAATCCTCCCAGAAAGTTCTCTTTTCAATAGGGGTCACCAGTTGACAGTCTATGGTTATCTGTCAGTTCCTGGCGACCAGATCCCCGGTGGTTCGTTCAAGCCCTTTTGGATCACCTGCCTCCTGGTTCTCCTCAAGCCGATCCCCCACCAAACAGCATACAGCTTAGGATCTCTTCAATAGGGATGGGCCCCCAGCAAGTCATTAGGGCCCCTTTCAGTATCAGCAGGGAACTCCGCGTAACATGCGACCCCAGCCTGGTAGGCCATGTCGCCGGGGTCCATAGGGTGCGCACACCCTGAAGGGATGGTGCCACACCTGGAACCCGTGAAGAACCCCGAAAAATTGTGTCTGCCCCAGATATACCCCTCCCCAGCATGCTCCGCGAGGGAAAACTCCTCCAATTGGCTGCTGGGGAAAAGTGGCTCTGCCTGGATCCCTCTGGCGCCACCTGCCACCAAGAGATGGAACTACATCTCTGGAGCACAGAATGACCCACGGGATAATTTAGGACTGACAGCAGCCCAATTTAGCAAAATTAGGAGTGGGAGCAAAATAACTCTCTGTGGAGAAATGAATGTTCAAAGATCATAACAGATACTCTGCCTGCAGCATAACGACTCCTTTTTCTTCTATGGGAAGAGTTGAATGGCCAGAACAGAAGAAAAGTACACCAAAAAGGCACACAGATATTTAATTGAAATAAACTGAGGCTTTGACGTGCATGCATGTGTCTAGAAAATTTCAGGACAATGTTTGTCACCAGGCTGGCCACACAGTGAAGATTATGTTAAATCAGCATTGTAGGTAACTATAATATAATAAAAGATTGAAAGAAACATTAGGAAAAGGATAAGCTCTCCAAAAGTGTATTTATTTATTAGTGATAAGGTTTATATTGGTTGTCTGCTATCTCTTCTAGGCAAACATTACTTTTTTGCCAAATTAATATACATAAAATGTGGGGTGGATATTAACCACTTAAAGTCTACCCTATAGCAGTTTTACTGCCACAGATCACGTATATATATATATATAGATATATATATATATATACGTTATCCAACTCTTCCGGGGGCACGCATGCCACGCACGCCAATACCTGCCAATAATCAGGCAAAGAGACAGAACGGCGGTCTATTTATCTAAACAAGGCATGTCACCATTCTGACAGGAGGAAATAGATGAACTTTGTGTCCCTACTAAGCAGGGAATACATGTCATATCTTCCCCCTATCTTCCCACCTTCCACACTGTAGTAAAACACTGGCTAGAAATACATTTAACCCTTTGATCGCTCCTGATGTTAACCCCCTCCCAGGCAGTGTCATGAGTACAGTGACAGTGCATATTTTTTAGCACTGATCGCCGTATTGGTGTCACTGGTCCCCAAAAAGTGTCAGTTAATGTCAGAAAGTCCACGGCAATATCTTTGTCCCATTATAAGTCATTGATTGTGGTTATTACTAGTAAAAAATAAATATCCCATAGTTTGTAAATGCTATAACTTTTGCGCAAACCATTTATTTATTTTTTACCAAAAATATGTAGCACAATACATATTAGCCTAAATTTAGGAAGAATCTTGATTGTTTGTATTCTTTTTATTGGATAGGTTTTATAGCAGAAAATAAAACAATTTTTTTTTTTTTAAATTGACGGTTGTCTATAGCGCAAAAAAAACAAAAAAAAACTGCAGAGGTGATCAAATACTATGAAATGGAAGCTCTATTTGTGGAAAAAAAAAAGGACATGCATTTCATTTGGGTACATCGTTGCACTTTTATCAATTAAAGGAACGCAGTGCCATATCACAAAAAATGGCCTGGTCAGTGTAAATCTTCTGGAGGTCAAGTGGTTAAAGTAGGAGTAAACTTCTATAACTGACACGTTTTTTTTTTTTTTCCAGCAGGAAAACGGCTGAAATTTCTTTTGCATACACATGGTCACACTAATCTTGTCTGAAGTTCCGAACGCCAAGAACGCGGTAACGTACAACATGTACGACGAGCCAAGATAAATGAAGTTCAATAGGCAGTTTGGCTCTTCTGCTTGATTCTGAGCATGCGCATTTTTTGCGTGTCGTAATTACATACAGATGAACGCGATTCATGGCAGGAATTTTTCCTGTCACTAAAATTGATATCCTGCTCTCAATCTTTTCTTGGCCGGAATTCTGATAGAAAAAGTGTAAATGGAGCATACACACGGTCAGAATTCACAACAAAAAGCTCACATCGCACTTTTCTCTTTGGGAATCACGATCGTGTGTACGAGGCATAAGGCTTACCTATACAGGTGGTACTGTAAATATATCCTAAACGTGCACTGTTTAAGAGATACTGTATTTGCTGTACATGCAGCCAGTGACATCACTAGCTGCATCCAGGCTGTTCCTTCAGAGCCCTGTGCCGTAAATGACTGCTCCTACAAGCATGCACGAGAGTGATGTCATTGTGGCTTCGGCCAGTCACAGAGCTGGAGTCCACGAACCCCGCAAGGAAGACGAGTGAGATGGGAGCGCCTGCAGCTCTGATATCTCGGTGCTGGAAGGGCTTTGTTTTAAGGTAAGTTTAACATAATGTACTAGTATGCAATGCATACTAGCACATTATGACATTACTTTGCAGGGTACAAAAAAAAAACATCCAGTGGTTTACTGCTGCTTTAAAGTGTGTAATATTATCTTTTTTTAAAGATTAGTTAATCCTCCAAGAAGCTCCACATTATTTGTTAGATATGTAATATTCATTTTGTGGACAGGTGTAGTCTAGAGCCTTCCTATGGTTTCTAATGGCCCATACACACGATCCGAATATCGGCCGACGGATCGTACGATATTCCTCGCTTGCTGGTCGAATCGGGACCAGAATACACTAAAATACTCCCGATTACAATCGTACGAGGAAACTTGACTACGTTCTTTGCGGACTTACATCGTAGCGTAGTGATGTAATGTACGGTTGACCCCTGTAGCCACGCCCGCAGCATAGTGGTTCTGAACCACCGTTCCTTCGGGCCACTACGTACTTTCCTTCGAACTACGGTAGTTCGTGCGGGTCACTACATTCTTTCTTGCCAATACGTCATTTCTTTCAGACTGGCACGTTCGGTCGGATGGATCTTGGGCAACAAAAAACCAACATTGCAATTGCAATGATTGGAGTCCTGGCCATACAAAAGGTCCTTAAACATAAAAAAAAAAAAAAGTAGAAGGACATGGACAAAAGAGTGGCTGCTGAATCGTGACACATACTCCCACATGTCCTTGCTCAAGGATCTTCAAGAAAAAAATCCAGAAGATTACAGAAATTATCTTAGAATGGACGATGACTGTTTTCAGCAATTACTAACATGTGTAAGACCACATATACAGAAGAAGGACACTGTGATGAGAGAAGCGATAAGTGCCGATCAAAGGCTAATAGCAACTTTACGGTACTTGGCAACTGGACGCAGTCTGCAGGATCTAAAATTCACTACCGGAATATCTCCACAGTCACTTTGCAAGATCATCCCGGAAACCTGTGAAGCTCTTATTCAGACACTCAAGGATGAATATCTAAAGGTATAGTGACGTTTATTATCTATGTATTTTTAGAATTATTGTGGTCAAGCAACGCTGACATTCTTGTTACCATAACCTCAATGTAGTGTTGCAGCAATTTCGCTGAAAATGTAAAGTGTCATGGTTTTGCCACTTTTGGTTGTGATGACAATTCTTAAGGCTAATATCCACATATATGAGCAGGCTTGTGCTTAATTAGACTAGGAAACACATGACAAGGAAACCACCCCTAAAGTCAAAGTGACATGTGTTTAAAAAACATGCAAATGCAGGTGAACTAACAAGCCCTCAGCAGTTGTAAAGCTTGATTTTAATAAACTATACCTTTATTCTTGGCATACAGAATCGGAATTAAACATTGTTTATCTCTCTTTTCCACCTAGTTTCCAAGAAATGCTGCGGAATGGAATTTCCCAAATTGTGGGGTCGCAATTGATGGGAAACACATTAGGATCTCACCACCCCCCAATTCTGGCTCGTATTTTTATAATTATACCTCAGACAGGAGGCTCATATCTTCTTTCTTTCTTTCTTATGCATTAATCTTTCTTTATTAATGCTCACAGCAGAAACAAAACTGATCAGTATTCAAGCTTTTCTAAAAATAACATGAAACAGAAAAGCTGAAACTTGAAAACTAGAAAGAAACTACGTTTCCCAGCAGTCCTTGGGTCTGTGACCTCTCCCTCTGGCCTCTGCATATAAGGACTGCTCCTCCCCTTCCTATTCCTCTTTCTTTCTGCTCACAGGAGAGATAAGTATTGCACTACTGCTAGTTATCTGTGAGGTGTTTTACTTTTACTTGTACAAAACCTGTGTAACCTTATTATAACTTATTATTATTATAACCTAGTGCTTATTACTGAACATTGTTCGTTTATACACCGCTCGTTCGCCTTGTCGCAGCCGTTGGTCACACTGCGCTCGGCGCCCATTTCACCTCCCTCCCCTCTGCTCGGTGAGGAGGGGCGGGATCACGTTCCTCCCGCACGCGCGATTGGTCCACGATGACCAATAAGCTCGCAGCCTGGTCTCCTCTCGTCCCTGCGGCGTAATCTCGCGAGATTTCGCCCAGGAGACGGTTTTCTTCCCTTCTTCCCGCGCACCGCACGGCAGTGCGGACGGAGCTGAGGAGGTGACAGGAGCGGTTGCTGGGCTACTAATAATACTTAACATCTAACAGGTGTAGTACACCTCTCTCTGGCAGGCCCCCTCCTTCCCATAGGTCAGGATCTGAGGTGGTGATTTATCATCACCCAGTTACTTAGCATTCTATAACTGCACTGCCAGAAGGCAATGTCTGAGGACCGCTCTGTCCCCTTGAAGGGACCTGAAGTGCCTCTGGAGCCATCATGCATGCTTAACGCTGCACAGATTCAGGACCTGGTAGCCAGGTCTGTGCAAGCTGCCATGGCAGCCGTGGCGTTACCCTCGGGTTCATAACAAACCCCCAGGGTTGCCCCCACCGTAATTGAAGAACCTCTAGTAAAAAGAGGGAAATCCTCCCAAAAGAGGAAGCATTTGGCTCATATCGAGGACTCCCCGGCAGGGGAAGCAAACAATGTGCACAAGGCTCTCCCTCACCCGGATTGCCACCCCACGCACCCACCGGACCCCTTTCAACCCCTGAGCCTCAGGGAGTCATGCATGAGGCGTACATCCGCCAGGCGGAACAAACCGGACTCCTACGTACTCGACTCAGACGATATTTTGTCTGACGAGTCCTCAGAAGCCGGATTCTCGGGGTCCGAGTACGATGACAATGATGATATGGGTGCTGGGTCAATGGCGATCCCACACGACGCCAAACCTGATATTCAGGGCAATACAATCACAGATGCTCTGGGAGAACCTCTCTTCCATCCAGATGCCATATCTCACCCGCGGTCGGGAGATTGGGCTCCCCTGCCCCACGTGTCCCAATACGTGGAACTCTGGACCCGCAGATCGCTGGATAGAGCTAACCGAAATAAATTGCGGGCGGAATGCCCATGCCCTTGCCTACCCAGTAAGGTGGCATGTACACCAGACATTGATCCCGTCTTTTCTAAGTACCTGGCCAAATCAGGGAAATTCCCCAAGAAGGGGATAGATCGCTCATTCAGGAGCATCCAGGACCGGGTCCTCGACATGTTGGGCCCACTGACAAAAATCCTTAACTTGTCTGAGCAAACAGCTGCCTCAGCACAAGAGGTTGATGTGCAACAACTTCGGGGGTGGGCCCAGAGGGCCATATGCCTTTTAGGTAACGCCAACACGGCATGCTCCACGGAGCGCAGACGCTCCATCCTCATGCGCCTGGATCCACAACTGGCCCACCTGGCGGAGACCGAACCGGGACCTTCTGCTGAAGGCCTACTATTTGGGGACTCCCTTGTTAGGGACATTAACAAATTCGTGGGACTATTCAATAGTCTCGACAAAGCTCAATCGTCCCTCAAAAGGGCAGGCAACCAAAAGGTTTTTGCTAGGGCCGGCAGAGGTAGGGGCCGCTCTGCCGGCCGAGCTGGTTACTCCAGATCATTCAATAGGCCTCCCGCCCAACAACATTACGCTCAGACTCCTGCCTCCTATACCACGGTGGCACAACCCGCACCGTTCTTTCCACCACGTGGCAGACCATGGAGAGGACGTGGGAGCAGAGGTGACCCCAGATCCCGTCCATACTCCGGTAAGTCCTCTTCTGACTCCAAGTTTTTCCACCCCTGTAGGGGGAAGACTACGGTTTTTTATCCACGCCTGGTCTGCGATTACGGCAGACGCATGGGTGATAAACACAGTCACAGGGTTCCAGATAGAACTGTTGTCCTGCCCTCAACTGGGCATTATTCCTCCCCCCATTCGTTTCACTGCTCAGAACATTGCACTCATAGACAACGAGTTGGGAGAACTGATTTCCAAACAAGCAGTGCTCGAGGTAGACCCTCTCTCCCTGGGGTTCATAAGCAGTCTTTTTATAGTCAAAAAGAAGGGGGGAGGTTACCGCCCCGTGATAAATCTCCGGGCCCTGAATCAAAACGTCACATACCGTCACTTCAATATGGAGGGTATCCATTGCCTCCGAGACCTCCTCCACCCGGGGGATTGGCTGGCAAAGGTGGACTTAAAAGATGCATATCTCACAGTCCCCGTACATCCGGAGTCACAACACCTACTCCGATTCAAATGGTGGGATCGCACGTGGCAGTTTACATGCCTACCGTTCGGGCTGTCATCGGCCCCATGGTGCTTCACCAAATTACTCAAGCCCATGGTAGCCGCGTTGCGGAGCAGGGGCGTTCGTCTGATTATTTACCTAGACGATATCCTTATCATTGCAAACTCAAAATCTCAGGTTCAGACCCACGTAGGCTGGACCGCACGTCTCCTGCAGGACCTAGGCTTCCTCATCAACATGGAGAAGTCTATTCTAGCACCATCCCAGAGCATGGAGTTTCTCGGTTTCCTGGTAGATACCAACCAGGCGGTCTTGCGTTTACCCAAGGCAAAACTTGCTCTGATCCGCAAAGAGATCAGAGCAGTACTGCGCAAGCAATCCCTATCTTTACGGGTATTAGCCAGAATAGTGGGCCTCCTGGCCGCATCCATACAGGCCGTCTTCCCGGCCCCTCTCCATTACAGAGCCCTTCAACGCCTCAAAATCCTTCACCTGAGACAAGGTCTCCGTTATGCAGACGAGATTCCACTCTCCGCAGAGGCCAGGACGGAACTGAAGTGGTGGCTCGGTCATGCCGTCGATTGGAACGGCAAGACAATCTTCAATTCCTATCCGGACGTCGTCTTAGAATCCGACGCAAGTCGGAGGGGCTGGGGCGCTCGATTCGGAGAGATTTCAACAGGAGGGATCTGGTCAGTCAGGGAATCCTTCCTACACATCAATGCCCTAGAGCTACTAGCTGCCCTCTTCGCGGTTCAGAGTTTTCTCTCGAAGAGATCAAACTGTTGCGTATTGCTACGCATGGACAACATTTCAGCGGTACAATACGTCAACCGTTTGGGGGGCACCAGGTCCAAAATCTTGGCGGATATCGCCAAGGCTTTATGGCACTTCTGCCTGGCCAGGAACATCGTCCCCATGGCGGAGTACATTCCGGGATCCTCCAATATCGTGGCGGACTGGAACTCCAGATACATTACCGATTCCAGCGAGTGGCGGCTAGACCGCTCGACCTTCATCAGTATCATCCATCTCTGGGGACCACTGTCCATAGACTTGTTCGCCTCCAGACTCAACCATCAGTTGCCCCAATTCTTCAGTTGGAGGCCGGACCCAACGGCAACAGCGGTGGATGCTTTCCGCCAATCCTGGACGGGGGGGACGCATTACGCGTTTCCACCATTCCAACTGATATGCCGGACCTTATTGCAGATCGCTACTCAGGGAGCCAAAGGTGGTGTTGATTGTGCCCTGGTGGCCAACACAACCGTGGTTTCCTCTTCTGTTGGAAATGGTCATCGACCTTCCCAGGGTCTTGCCCTCGTTTCCAGTCCTCCTTTCACACCCGTCCAAAGACATACACCCGCTAATTTCAGACGGCTCTCTGACCCTCCTAGCCTGCCTGGTCTCAGGATGCCAGACGCTGACGGAGGCCTTTCACAGTCAGCTAGAGAGCTTCTCGCTCTGGCCTGGGCCCCGGGACTCGATCGGCGTATAGGTCAGCCTGGGGAATCTGGGTGTGTTGGTGTAATCAACGACAGGCTGATCCGATACATACCCCTGTAGCACTTATAGTGAACTTCCTGGCGGAGGCTTTCGATACCGGTAGAGCGTACAGCTCCATTAACGTGTATCGATCAGCTATTTCGGCTTACCATCACCCTGTGGATGCCTTGCCGGTGGGTAGACACCCTCTCATTTGCAAACTAATGAGAGGTATCAAGTTTAAACGACCTCCTCGTCCCAAATACCTATCAACATGGGACGTATCCAGGGTCCTAGACATGCTATCCACGTGGGATGACAATGAGGACTTGTCTCTCAAACATCTCACGTACAAACTTACGATCCTCCTCTGTCTTATCTCAGTCAAAAGGGTTTCAGATGTTAGAGCACTGGATATTTCCAGGCGACAATTTTCGCCCCTAGGAGTTAGGTTCTCGGTCGTGCGTAGGACCAAGACCGGCATTCAGTCGGTATTCTATCCTTTCTTTTCGGATCGTCCGCGCTTATGTGTCGTCAAGTGCCTGCAGGCCTATGAAACGCGTACCGCCAAACTTCGTTCTCCATCTTCGCCCCAATTATTGGTTTCCTACGTCCAACCTCATCGCCCGGTGACTTCTGCCACTCTAGCGCGCTGGGTCAGGTCGACTATGGACATGGCGGGTATAGATACCACTAAATTCGGCGCACACTCCACTAGAAGTGCAATGGCTACTAAGGTGGTCTCGGCCGGGGGATCTCTGTCAGATCTTCTACTGGCGGCGGACTGGTCCTCGGAGACCGTTTTCCGCTCCTTTTACTTCAGACCGGAAACACATGTGTCTATGGCCCCTTTGGGGTAATCTGATGTATATTGTCTTCATTTTCTGTAAGAAATGCTAGCTTTGAACTTGCATAAGATATGAGCCTCCTGTCTGAGGTATAATTCGAGATTTTCCTAGCTTGTGACGGAAAATATTGATTATATGAAGACAGGAGGCGAGTATCTTCCCTCCCTACCCTACCCTATTATGGTTCCTTCTACTCTCTTACAGGATACTGAACACGTTCGACTGCGTTCAGGAAGGTCGAAGACACGTTCCTTCTAACATGGTTTCGTTTCCAAAGGCCCGGTTGGCCGTAGAAGCTGTCGGTTGGTCCCCGTTGGGACGAATGTTACCCCGCGTACAACGGAACGTCTGGGATTCAGAAAAGGCCGGCCGGCCGAAGTCCCCGGAGTTGGGGGTCCCAGAGACTGGTGAATCATTTTCAATTCGCTTGGAAGTTCGCATGAAGAAAGAGGAATAGGAAGGGGAGGAGCAGTCCTTATATGCAGAGGCCAGAGGGAGAGGTCACAGACCCAAGGACTGCTGGGAAACGTAGTTTCTTTCTAGTTTTCAAGTTTCAGCTTTTCTGTTTCATGTTATTTTTAGAAAAGCTTGAATACTGATCAGTTTTGTTTCTGCTGTGAGCATTAATAAAGAAAGATTAATGCATAAGAAAGAAAGAAAGAAGATACTCGCCTCCTGTCTTCATATAATCAATATTTTCCGTCACAAGCTAGGAAAATCTCGAATTATAAAGGCTTTTTCAGTATTGTTCTTCTTGCCGTTGTCAATGCCAATTATGAATTCCTATATGTAGACGTTGGGAAAAATGGACGCAATTCCGATGGCAGTGTGATAGAACACACTAAATTCTACCAACTACTTCAAAGTGGGTCTCTGAATCTCCCATCCCCAAATGAGACCGTGGAAGGTCTGAACTTTGTTTTCATTGCAGACGATGCGTTTGCTTTAGGAGACCATCTCCTCAAGCCCTTCCCAATGCGTAACATGACCCCTGACCAGAGGATATATAATTACAGGTTGTCAAGAGCACGTAGAGTGGTGGAAAACGCTTTCGGAATATTGGCCAACCGTTTTCGGATATTCCAAACGACCATTAATATTTCTTTAGAAAAACTTAATAAAATTGTGCTATGTTGCTGTGTATTGCATAACTTCTTGCGGCGACATGCACAGGGCTACATTACAGCGGAACAGCAAAATGATACAGGAACAACATCATCAACTCAAGGTGTGCGAGACAACAGCAATGCCAGAATGAGCCAATTGACACCACTGGCTCTGCCACATTCCAGGCTGCCATCTCAAACTGCCCGTCAATGCCGCCTGGACTATATGAATTATTTTATAGGTCAAGGGACAGTGTCATGGCAGAATGACATGTGAGATCTTTTTGTGCTGGAAAAATCCACTGTTTAAACTCCATTTATTAAAATGATTGTCAAATGTATGCATATTTTATTATTTTGCCTATACCATGGCATTTCCATGTTAATAAAAAAAGCATACATCCTGAGTATTTGTTTGTATTGAATATAGTCTAAAAGGTGTCTGCAAATTTGGAACATCTGTGGTCATTAGTACCACCTTATAGTGCCACCTCACATTGCCCATCTAGTGCTAAAAAAAAGATAAATCATTAGGTGCCAACTATAATTCCCCACAAGTGCCACTTATCACTGCCCACTGTGGACACCTAGCAATGCCCACTAGTGTCACCTCTAAGTGCTCTAACAATGCATTTCCGTGGTCACCTATAAGTACACTCCAGTATCATATATTAAGTGCCCATCTGTGCCGCCTTATCAATGCCCACATTGTCAAATCTTTGCATAAAAAAAAACACCTTTCTTAAATATTAAAAAAACTATGTTTTATGTGGACTTGCCCAAAATCAGAGAATTTCTCTTTAAAAAAATAAATAAAAGAAAGGGATAATAAATAGCATCCCGAGCACCAAATTGGAATTAACTATTAGGCCTCGTACACACGAGGCAATAAATTTGTTCAAATCTGTCTGTCCGACAGATTTGAACAAATCTGTCTGCTAGGATTTTGGTTTGCTCGCGTGTACACACGAGCAAACCAAAATCCCCACCAGCAGACGGCGTGCTGACGTGTCGGTGACGTGGCGGTGACGTTGACGCTGCCACGTCACTGCACCAGGAAGTAAAACACTTCCGCGCATGCGCCAAATCCATTCGGCGGCGGTGCGGGACGACATGTCTGCTGGTAAGTGTACTAACCAGCAGACATGTCGGGCGGACGGATTCCCACCCAATAGATTTCAAAGCATGCTTTGAAATCTGTCGGGTGGCCAAATCCGTCGGCTCGGCCGTACACACGATCGAATCTGTCTACTGGGACGGTCTAGCAGACCGTTTCCAGCAGACTGATTTGATCGTGTGTACGAGGCCTTAAAGTGGTACTGAAGAGGCGATATTTCCCTAACAATGTGCCTCTTTTTGCAGCAGGGCATGTGCAGTGGCTATCCTCTGCTCCTGCTTTGTCTAGCACCGGTCTTGCCCGGAATGAAGTCTCCCGCGTGCATGTGTTTTTCTGGCAATATCAATGCTCCAGACAATCACAGCGCTCGAGCGGCGAAGGTCGTCAAACATGGGGAGGCAAGATGAGATTTTTTTGGGTGTTGACAATGTAAAATCTAGACACCTATTTCCAGGGAAAGTATTTCATAATGTGCTAGTTTAACGTGCATACTCAAACTTTGGTGCTTCTGTTTTAAAAACCAAACAAAATCTGGGATGGGAACTACCCGCTTAAAAAAAAAAAAAGGTTCAAACTGTTCTATGTGCAAGTTCTGTAAATGAGTGTGGTTTATGGTACCCAGCAAGCACGTTTGGAGATCAATAACAGTCAAACAAGGTAATTGAACATCCAATCCAACATTTGACCAAACCATAACTATCAAACTGTACAACACACATTTCGTGCGTGCAGCCTACGAAGAGACGTTGCCTACACACTACGTTCGCATTGCAATGACGTCATCAGAAACGGTCGGCAGGCGTACGCAGGTGAGGCGAACGAAAACCGTCCACGGCAACCATGAACGCTCCCGGAAAGAACGCTGCTACGAAATATAGTGTTCCACGAACTGAGGTAAAAACGTATGAAAATGTTATTGTATGTTATGTAAACAGTGTATACCGTAAGTTAAACATTTCTCCAAGCTTATTAAAACTTTATATTGCAGGTATCATGCCAGACAAGTTCACCTCCCCAGATTTTTTAACACAGTTTATCGACATGTACAGGCAGCTTCCCTGCTTATGGAAAGTTTCTACCAAAGATTATTCCAACCGTAATAAAAAACATGAGGCCCTGAGTAAACTGGTTGAACTGTGCAAAGCGGTATGCCCAAATCCAACTATCGACTATGTCAGAAATAAAATTGCGAATATAAGAACCGTATTAAAAAAAGAACTTAACAAGGTTCGTGCTTCACAGAAATCTGGGGCTGGAACAGATGAGATTTATGAACCCCGGCTTTGGTATTATGAAAGCCTGCGCTTTCTGACATACCAGCTTGAATCCAGTGAATCCCTGTGCATCCTTTCTGGAACATCTGCTGCATCACCAGAGCCAGAGGATGAGGAACAGGACAATGTGGATGATCTTCCCATATCACAGGTTAGTGTATAATGTCCATTTAGCCATATGATACTAATGTTTTTTCTGACGCTTAGAAAATAAATGTGTTAGTATCAACATACTAGCACATTATGTGCCACATAACCGTGAAACAAAAATATTAAATATGCCTTTACTGCTGGACGCTTTTCCATGCGCTCACTTCGGGGAAACCTAACTGCAGTTGCAATCCCTTGGCTGATTGATCACACCCGACTTTCATTCAATGACAGTCATATATGTACTGTTCGTTTAGTAACATGAATAGCAGTGATGATTTGGGCAGAACAGTTCATGCATCTGAGCATCTCCGCATAGAGATGGACCTCTGCATGTTGATCATTATGTAATGTTCCAATACCTGGCTGAGTGTTTTAAAACTCGATAGGGAACTTTGATTTTAACATAGATTAACCACTTAAGGACCAGACCAATACGCTGCTAAATAACCCTAGGGGTTATTACAATACGGCACTGCGTCGCTTTAACAGACAATTGCGCGGTCGTGCGACGTGGCTCCCAAAAAAAATTTGTGTCCTTTTCTTCCCACAGAGATTTCTTTAGATGGTATTTCATCGTCTCTGCGATTTTTTTTATCTCAATAGGTTTTTATTGAATGAATTACATGGTATACAATTAGAGATGTACACGGAAAACGTTTGTCTCCATGTAAGAACCAACAAATACAAGAACAAATAAGACAGTAGTACGAGAAGGTACAGCAATCCAACATTTGGCGTAATGAGTGGGACACGGCACACACAGCCGGGTAAGTAATGCAATAAACAGAAAAAAAAAAAAAATATATAAATATATATATAAATAATAATAAAATAAAAAATAAAATAAAAAATAAAAATGAGCAAAGCCTATGCTCCTGATAAGAGAAGAGAGGAGGGCGCCAACAGGGTGCTATACTGTGTCCGCAAGAGGGCGCCCCCCCCCCTCCCCCGCAGATCTGAACTTGGATAACTATACAGACGTCATAATGCAGATCAGCAGCATGAGGAGTGGGAAAAATCAAAGATAAGGTTCAAAAGATTTAACAAGACCAGGGGAGTCAGTCCAGTCAGTCCACTGTTGCCAGTATCTGAGGCTCTGTGTTCTGTCTCGGTGACGTAATGAAAGTGTTGTTTCATGTGTAAAATGTGTGTGGGTGGTGTGGATCACGTCTTGAAGATTGGGAGGGTCCGGGTCTTTCCATTTCCTAGTAATACTGAGACGTGCGGCCAGGAGTATGTGTAGGATGATATTCCTTGAAGGGTTAGGGAAGCGTTCTATAGTCAGGGATAGTAATGCTTGTCTACTGTCAATTTAGTTACATCAGAGATCAGTTGAAACACCAGCCTCCAAAAAGAGGTAAGTTTGGGGCATTCCCACAAAATGTGAAGGAGGTCACCTTTTTTCCCACACTTCCTCCAACAAGTATTGTCAAGTGAAGAGTCAAATTTAGCTAACCTGTCAGGAGTTAACCACTTAAGACCCGGACCAATACGCTGGCAAATGACCCAAGGGGTTTTTGCGATTCGGCACTGCGCCGCTTTAACAGACAATTGCGCGGTCGTGCGACGTGGCTCCCAAACAAAATTTGCGTCCTTTTTTTCCCACAAATAGAGCTTTCTTTTGGTGGTATTTGATCACCTCTGCGGTTTTTATTTTTTGCGCTATAAACAAAAATAGAGCGACAATTTAAAAAAAAATGCAATATTTTTTACTTTTTGCTATAATAAATATCCCCCAAAAATATATAAAAAAACTTTTTTTTTCCTCAGTTTAGGCCGATACGTATTCTTCTACATATTTTTGGTAAAAAAAATCGCAATAAGCGTTTATCGGTTGGTTTTCGCAAAATTTATAGCGTTTACAAAATAAGGGATAGTTTTATTGCATTTTTATTAATTATTTTTTTTACTACTAATAGCGGCGATCAGCGATTTTTTTCGTGACTGCGACAATATGGCGGACACTTCGGACAATTTTGACACATTTTTGGGACAATTGTCATTTTCACAGCAAAAAATGCATTTAAATTGCATTGTTTACTGTGGAAATGACAGTTGCAGTTTGGGAGTTAACCACAGGTGGCGCTGTAGGGAATATGTGCCCTAATGTGTGTGTTTACAATTGTAGGGGGGTGTGGCTGTAGGTGTGACGTCATCGATCACGTCCCCCTATTACAGGGATGACGCGATCGATGCTCCGGCCACAGAGAAGCACGGGGAAGCCGTGTGTACACACGGCTCTCCCCGTTCTTCCGCTCCAGGGACGGATCGCCGCACTGCAGCGGCGATCGGGTCCGCGAATCCCGCGGTCCCGGTCCTGGAGCTTCGGCTGGGTACTAAAACCAACGTATATATACGTTGATGTGCCCAGCCGTGCCATTCTGCCAACGTAAATGTGCAGTAGGCGGTCCTTAAGTGGTTAAATACCAGCGGTGGGTATATTTAAATGCAAGCTCCCAGAGCGTTGAGCAGCACGTGGCTCTGTAGGTAGAGTGGCAAGCTTTTTGCCATTGATCTAGTGTGAACTGTTGTCCCAGGTCTGTTTCCCATCTGGTCAGCGCAGAAGAGCTAGTGAATGAGGTTTTGGAGCTAAGTAATTGGTAAAACATAGATATACCTTTTGGAGGTACCTTAGGGGATCTAAAGTAGATCCAGGCTTGTTGAGGTATTGTGCAAGTCCACGTCGCTAGAGAGGCAAGGCAGTGTGTAGTGCGTAAGTAAGTACAGGAAGGATTCAGAGTTTGGTAATTGAAATTCGTCTTGTAATTCAGAGAACATCTTGAGCCTGTCAGAGGTTAGCAGATTAGATAGGTGAGTTACTCCCTTGTCTTTCCAAGAGGAGTGGGATGATGAGACCATCAAATGTTGTAGGACTTCTATAGGGATGGGAACTAGTGAATGTATGGGGTGGTCTGTGGTCAGTCTAAAGAAACGGATCCATGTTCTAATAGTCGCTAGTATAGTTGGAGATAAACGGGGGGGTAGTTTAGCCCCTAGGCTGGCAGCGAGTAGCCAGGAAGTAAGGTTATTGCCCGGGACTAAGGATTCTTCTATTTTTCCCCAAAGTGTAGGAGGGGGGAGGGTAGAAAACATTCCCTTGTTTGTGTGAGAATGGACGCCAGGTAGTATTCATGAAAGTTGACATATCCCATGCCGCCCGCTAAACGGTGTTTTACTAATTGACTGTGGCTGCATCTGGCCTTCCTTCCCTTCCAGATAATTATAAATTATTTGATAAAATTGATTGTAGTGAGTTAAAGTAGCTCATGGGTATAGGGATGGGGATGGTCCGAAATAAATATAGCATTTGGGGAAGATGGCACATTTTAAATGCCGCTAAGCGGCCTAACCATGAGAATTCAAAGGACGCTAGTCTGGTGAGATCTGTTTGTAATTTAGTGCGAGCCGGCAAATAGTTGGAGGAGAACAACGCTTTCGTGGAAGAAGGTAGCTGAATCCCCAAATATGGTATGCTATTTTCTGCCCATACATATGGAAATCGTGCTTTGAGCTGTGTCTTAGTGGGTTCGTCTATTCCCAAGTTTAGTATATATGATTTCATCTCATTTGCCTTGTAGAAGGACACATCACTAAACCAGACCAACGTCTTCTGTATTTCAGGTAGGGAACGCTCAGGGTCAGTGATCATGAGGATCACGTCGTCTGCAAATAAACTAATTTTGTGTTCTACGCCTCCTATTGATATACCCGAGATTTTGTTGTTGGATCGTATACTTTCTGCGAGGGGTTCCATAACCAAATTAAATATTAAGGGTGACAACGGGCACCCCTGTCTCGTACCGTTGGAGATTTGGAAGGGTTGCGAGAGGGTATCCGCTGAGAACACTCGAGCCGAGGGTTTAGAATACAGAGCCATAATCGCATCGTGTATGTTACCTGTGAGGCCGAATTTAGTCAACACCGCCGAGACGTACCCCCAATGGACCCTGTCGAATGCCTTCTCCGCATCCAGAGACAAAAGCAGAGAAGGCATTCCGGCAGTCTCAACGTGGTGGATCACATTGATCATCCGCCTAGTTGCGTCTGAGGCTTGGCGCCCCTTAATAAACCCCGATTGGTCTGGAGATAAGGGATGGGAGGATTCCTTCAAGTCTGTTGGCTATGAGCTTGGCATAGATTTTTAAATCAATATTGAGCAATGATATAGGCCGGAAATTTTTTGGGGACTCAGGCTCTTTGCCTGGCTTAGGCAGAGTCACCACCATAGCAGCGAGCATTTCAGCAGGAAAAGAAGCAGACTTGGCCGCTAGGTTGAATGTTTGGCACAGAGTGGGGGCTAGGATCTGTTTAAATTGTTTATAGTATTCCCCTGTGAAGCCATCAGGGCCAGGGGATTTGGAGGAAGGAAGCTTGTCAATAACTGTTAGTACTTCAGTAACCGTGAAAGGGTCGTTTAATGCAGAGAGTTGTGGAGGGGTGACAGATGGGAGATTTACACTATCCAGGAATGTTTTGATCGTATCAGGGAGAGGTTGGGTGGTGGAGGGGTCCTCTTTGAGGTTGTAGAGATCCTCATAATATGCACTAAAGGCATTTGCTATCGCTTGGGGTTTAAGGAGTTTTTCATTAGTACGTGGGTGATAAAGGAAAGGGATTTTTGTTTTGTTTCTGTGGCCTTTAACTCGTAGGGACATCGCCTTACTTGCCTTGTTCCCTGTTGTATAGGAGGTGGCTTTGAGTAATCTGAACAGTTTGTCATGTTTTTCAAGAAGAAGGGATCGCAGTTCCTGTCTTAAAGACATTTTTTTAGCTTGCAGGTAAGGTAAGGGACTGGTCTTATTACGGGTCTCCGTGGAGGTTATGTCGGTCGTGAGTTTGTCAAGTCTCTGAGTTCTCCTCTTTTTTGCTCTGGCTCCCATTTGGAGGAACACTCCCCTAATCACTGCCTTGTGGGCGTTCCACACCACCAGCGGGTCAGACACTGAAGACTGATTGAGTACAAAGTATTCTTCTAGCTGTTGTCGGATGGGTGTGGAGTAGCAAGGGGTGTTCAGGAGGTAATTATTCGCTCTCCAGATGTAGGAGGTGGGGTGGGGCGAGTCGTCAGATACAGTGATACTAACAGGGGCATGGTCTGACCAGGTGGTGGTGTGAATTGTAGACTGGGACATTTTCTGCAACAATTTCTTATCAGCTAAAAACAAATCAATTCTTGAGTAGGTGTTGTGACGCGGCGAGAGGAACGTATAGTCTCGCTCGCTCGCATGACAACACCTCCACACATCAAACAGATCGTTGGCAGCAATGAAAGTGTCCAAGGCGGGTGTGCGTTTTCTGGAGCCCGCTGTGGAGTCCATTATATTGTTTGGGACCATATTGAAGTCTCCGCATATTAGTAAATGACCTGTTAGGGCCTTTCTGGCCGCCTTCAAAGTCTTCCTAATAAAGGATAGTTGCCTATAGTTCGGCGCATACAATGACACCAAAGTGTACGGTACATTGTTGATCGTACAGTTTAAAAGAACGTACCGACCTTCCGGATCCAGGACACAGTGCCGTAATTGAAACTGAACAGAGTCTCTAATGGCGATCATTACTCCACGCTGCTGAGTAGGAGGCTTGGAAAACATGCGGAATTTGTCTATGCTGACATTTGGGGGAAGCGTTTAGGTCAAAGTGGGTCTCTTGGATGCATAACACGTCACAATTAAGTGCAATTGCCGATTTCCATAAAGATGCACGTTTCACCGGGTGGTTCAACCCTTTGGCATTAAGGGACAAAATGTTGATCCCCATGTTTTGTGAGGAGATGGTGTAACAATCAAAAAAAAAAAAGGGGTAATATAAAGAAAAAGAAAAATGCGGCGACGGAGGTGTCCGGTAGTAGCTTTTTGTCCGGTCCGGTGTGCGGAGCTCTAAGATCAAGCGTCCATTGCTGTGCGCGCAAGTCACTAGGTCTCTGCGATTTTTTATTTTAGCGCTATATACCAAAATAGAGCGAAATTTTTGGAAAAAAAACAATATTTTTTAATTTTTGTTATAAGGAAAATCAATAAACTTAATTTTAGTCAAACATTTAGGCCAAAATGTATTTAGCCACATGTCTTTAGTAAAAAAAAAAAAAAAAATCGCAATAAAAAAAAATGTACATGCGGCAGTCCTTAAGTGGTTAATGATGATTTTAGGACTTTCTAGGATTTGCTCAATCACACTGGTTGGCTCACACCAAACACATATGTGCAACTTTCATTCAACTACAGCTGTATAATGTGTTTTGATGCACTCCAAAAACAGATATAGATAGATAGAAAAATCTATCTATCTATATCGAGCTATCTATCTATATCAAGCTATCTATATATTCTAGCTAGCTATAGCTAGCTAAGCTATAGCTAGCTAGATAGATAGATATATCTTGCTAGCTTGATTTTTTTAGAACCATAACTGCACCATAATAGACCAATTTTTTTTTTGCAAAATCTGTCTTTATTTATTTGGATACAAATACAAAACAAAGAATACAGTGATAGTATTATAGTGTAGTCTGCAGCCTCGCAGTAATGCATGGTGAGCTTAGTATCACGACCTCAGACCTAAAACAACAGTCCAATAGTGCATTCGTCCCTCCCTAGGTTTAGCACGCCGGCATTGACACCAGTGGAGAGGGGCCAAGTATGCCTCCGTCTGACCTCCACCGGCGCTCCTCCCGGCGCCTACCACCGCAAGATACACGTTCCCGCTTAGAGGGAGTAAGGGCAGCCACATTACATCGTAGGTCCTCATCACACTAGCTAAATGGCGGAACCATAGGTCTTTGGAGATCAAACAGAGAAATACAGAAAAAGGTAAAAACAATTTCCTAGGTCAGTTCACCATAAGGCTACACATAGACGGGGGAGTTTAAAAACTTGAAGAAGATAGGGGAGAGAGTAGAGAGGAAACAGTAGTAAGATGAGGGGGAGAGGGGAGATAGGTAGGAGCATACCTGCTATTCAAGTAGAAGTCTTCGAGTCTGCGTTGAGCGGGCCACGTCTAGGATCATGCCACCCTCGCTCAGGACACTACCCCCACCCTGGTTCTAAGGGCCGGTTCAGCTAGTTCCAGTAGTGCCAAGTCTAGGCTTGAGGACATCTCCCCAGGGTCAGTGATATATGCTACCCAGGATGCCCACACCGTATTAAAGCTATCCAGGGTACCCCTGCAGGTCGCTATCCAGTGCTCGGCCTCTCTGATTTCATTTACCTTGGCCACCCACTCCTCTCTTGTCGGGACCTGCGAGCGCTTCCAGTATATAGGGACTATACGTTTAGCTGCGTTAAGAAGGTGCGGTAGTGCACTTTTCTTATATCCACTAAGTGGGATTTGAGGGAGGTGGAAAAGGAAATGTTCTGGCGAAAGGGGGATATCTAGGTCTAGAATCTCTTTTATTTGGAGTTTGACGTCTTCCCAAAAGGGCCTGATTCGGGGGCAGTCCCACCATATGTGTAATAGCGTGCCTTTATGTCCGCATGCTCGCCAGCACTGATCCGACACGGAGGGGTAAATACGAGCTAAGTCAGCCGGTACCCTATACCAGCGTGTCAGAAGTTTGTAATTTGTTTCTTGAGTTTTAGACTCCATCGAGCTGGAGTGAGCGAGCCGGTACATGTGTGTCAGCTGAGTATCAGAAAATTGAAGGTGTAGATCTTTCTCCCAAACCCGTATATGTGCGGGTTTGAGATCTATGGTAGCCGAGCCTAATAGGCGGTACATTTCGGAGATCAGGTGGGGGAGCGGGTCGTCGTCTACAAAAAGGCGTTCAAATGGCGTGAGGGAAGTGATATCTCTAATAGAGTGGCCATGAGTCTCAAAAAAGTTGTGAAGTTGCCTATACCTCCAAAAGAGCATCCCCGATCCAGCATGTCTGGCCTGTAAAGATTCATAGCTAAGCAGTCTGCCGTTGCTCATGAGTTTCCCACAACTAGCGTTTCCATCCTCCATCCAAGGGCCAAAGAAAGCCATTTGTTCGCCCGGGGGAAACCATAGAAATCCGCCCAGTGGGGCTAATGGAGACACTGGGGGAGCTAGATTTAGGGCAACGTTTACCCTATCCCAGACCGAGAGTGTGTGCCTCGTCAATGGAGAGGTGGTGTCCGACAGCCCCCTAAACTCCCTGGAAAGCCATGGTGCGTATGCTAGGTTTCTGCCAGCTAAACATTTTTCAAGGGAGACCCAAAGCTTGGATTGTGTGTGAAACCGCCAGTTGAGGACCCTCTGCAGAGCGACTGCTCTATAATACCTCGCTATGTCAGGGACTCCCAAACCTCCAGTCCATTTAGAGCGCTTCAATATCCGCATTGCTATGCGGGGTTTACGCGCATTCCACACAAACCCAGATAGCAAACTAGAAATTCGGGTGAAGAAAGCTCTCGGCAGAGGGATCGGCAACATTTGGAGAAAAAAGAGTACCCGCGGTAGAATATTAATTTTGACAATATTTATGCGGCCTAGCCAGGTAAAGGCAGTCTTAGTCCACTGGGTCAGGTCACTCTTAATCGCAGCTAGAAGGGGTGGATAGTTAGCTTTATACAGGGTGTCAAAGCGGCCAGTGAGTTGAATGCCTAGATACTTAAAGGAGGACTTAGCCCACGTGAAAGGAAAAGCATCCTTCAAGGAGGCGGTTTGAGATGGGGACAATTTTACGGGGAGAATCACTGATTTCGAAAAATTTATTTTAAAATTGGAGAGTGATCCAAACCGCTGAAGTTCTCCCATCAGGACTGGCAACGAGACTAACGGCTCTGAAATGTGGAAGAGCACATCATCAGCGTAGGCTGAAAGCTTGTGTTCAGTGTTACCAACCTTCAAGCCGTTTATATCCGTATTCGCTCTGATGGTACGCAGCAGGGGCTCCAGTACCAGGGCGAAGAGGAGGGGGGAAAGGGGGCACCCCTGCCTCGTGCCATTCCTGATCGGGAACCGGGAGGAGAGCACCCCGTTGACCCTAACCTGCGCGCACGGAGTGGAGTATAAGGCCATGATTGATGTTAACATGCGCATCCTTAACCCCTGGGCCTCCAGCACCGCGCGCAAGTACGACCAATCTACCCGGTCAAAGGCCTTCTCGGCATCAGTCGACAGAATTATGTACGGCTTTTGGTCAGGCCGGGAACGGGCCCAGTGGATAAGTTGTATGGCTCTTAGAGAATTGTCCCTCGCCTCCCTCCCAGTAATAAATCCAGTCTGGTCGGGGTGTACCAGTTGGGGCACAATATGTTTCAGTCTATTTGCAAGGACTTTCGCTAGGATTTTTACATCTACGTTTAAAAGGGATATAGGTCTATAGCTTTGAGGCACCATGGGATCTTTGCCCTCTTTTGGCAACACTGTGATATGGGCCAACAGCGCCTCAGAGGGGATCGGGGAGCCCTCAGCAATAGAGTTGAAATAGCCACACATAGGAGATACCAGGATGGGAAGGAAAGCCGTATAATAGGCCTTAGTGTAGCCATCAGGGCCCGGACTCTTCCCATTAGGCAGGGATTTCACAATTAGTTCAATCTCGCCGGGGGTGACAGGGAGCTCCAGGTCAGAGCATTGGTCCTCGGACAGGGGTGTGACCCCTGCCGAAGCCAGATAGTCCCGAACCGCCACCGACCTAGGAGTCTGTGCGTTCAGGGGGTAGTCAGGGGATAAATTGTAAAGTTGTGAATAATATTCCTGAAACCCTGAGGCAATCTTAGATGACTGAGTCGCCACCGCTCCCGATGGGGAACGGAGCTGTTGAACGTAAGCCTGAGCGTGCTTCTTACGGAGGGCCCGAGCGAGCATGCGGCCACATTTGTTGCCATGCTCATAGTACTTGAAAGATAAGTGTCTAGTTTGTTTGCGCATTTGTCGGTCCAACAATCTCAGCAACAGTGACCTCATGTCATATAGCCTCTTCAACTCCTCAGGGCCTCCAGTACGCTTGTGTTGTATTTCAGCTTCCTGAAGAGCATCTAGCACCCTTTGAAAATCTGCCTGCCGTTCTTTTTTAAGTTTGGAGCCCAGGGAGATCAGCTCCCCTCTTACCACCGCCTTATGGCTTTCCCACAACACTCCCTTACTGATGTCGTCCGTGGTGTTTTCTTTGAAAAAATTAGCAATGACTTCCCCCACCCTGGCCACCGCCGCATCATCGTCCAACAGATTCTCATTCAATCTCCACGTCCAGGTCCTATGGGAACCCGACGGTAGAGAGAAAGTAATTTCAATCGGAGCATGATCAGAGATCGTTATGCTTCCGATGGACGCGGACTGCAGGAGCTCCAGCGTGGGGCGGTCAACATAAATGTGATCAATGCGAGTATACACAGAGTGCACAGCAGAGTAATAACTGAAGTCCTTGTCTGTAGGATGGAGAACCCTCCAACTGTCTAGTAAAAGGTGGGACCTGAGCGTCTTACGGAAGTGTTTAAGATAGGCATAAGAGTGAGAAGGTCGGGAGCTGGATGTATCTAGCCGTGGGTCGGGACTAACGTTAAAATCCCCACCTAGGATAACAGAACCCTCTTTAAAGTCAGCTAGGAGGTCAAGAGTAGCATCAATAAAAGTCAGTTGGTTGACGTTGGGAGCATATAAAGAGGCAAACGTATACTTCTTTCCTGCTATTGTCCCCTTCACGAAAACATAGCGGCCTTGCGGGTCAAGTTTACTCTCCAATAGTTGGAAGGGGCAAGTCTTATGAATCGCGATCGCAGTACCCCTAGATTTAGAGGCTGGGGAAGTACTGTGAAACCACTGTGTATACAGGTGTGTGGGCAACCTGGGCATGGATTGGGGAGTAAAGTGGGTCTCCTGCAGGAGGACTATCTGGGCCCCTAGCTTCTTCAATTCCCACCATAGTTTATTCCGCTTACCTGGGGAGCAGAGGCCTCTAACATTGTAGGATACAACCTTCAGCGAGGACATGGTGGATCAGAATGGAGTTGGGCCCGCCGTAGCCGCCAGTTCGCCCGAGGCAGACAAGATGGTACGGTGATGCTCCTACAGAGAGGGGAAGTAGTAGAGGAAGAAGAGAGGGTAAAGGCGAAGGAAAGAAGAAAAGGACAGAAAACAAAAACAGGACATGGGTAAATAATGCGTAATGGGCACATTAGGATGGCGTAACCTGTAACCCAACATACAAAACAAAAACAAAAAACAAACATCTGTAAGCCTGGCATAAGGCCCGCCACCTCTATGGTGGGAGCCCCATGCCTTGGCTCTAAGTCCCAATAGGGAACTTCACCCAAATAGGGATGGTCTACGTGGGGATCGTGTACCAGCATGGGGGGGAAGGTAGAAAGTCCCGTCCCCGTCCACCGAATCTCATAAAGTGAGAATGTGACAATGGGGGTAGAGTGGTCATAATAAAGGCACAAGCCGCCCGGTCCCCAGGGGCAGGGCTGTAATAAGGGGGTGACATTACCCAAACCCGGGTGAAACAATCCATAGGTTGCATTCAGTCAAGGACTACAGCCCAAGGGCAGCGGAAAAAAAAAAAAAAAAAATTAAAAAAAATTTAAGGGCGAGTCCGGTGGGGTTGAAAGAAGCGTGGGACATGGTCATCACCCATCATCCCCAGGGGAACCACGGAAGCCAGTCAAACAGATAGAGGGGCCAGTTCCTTCAGTCCCGGATTGTGGAGGGGCCTGCCGAAGAGTCCTGGGTTGGGCGTTGCCTGCCTCTCCTGCTACTCTTGCGTTTAGCCATCACCCATGGCTCAGGGAGCTTCATCATTGAGGCCTCGGATGGTTCCCTCCAGTCTGGGAAATCCACAGGGTCCAACCCCAGGGAAGAGAGAAAGTGTGGGAGATCATCTTTCGTGCGCAGTGTAACCTGTTTCCCTTCTTTAGTCACCTGTAGGTAGAAGGGAAAGCCCCAGCGATACGTCAGTCCTGCATCCTGGAGCGCTGCCAAAATGGGGCGAAGTGCTCTGCGTTGCATTAAAGTGCGCCTTGAAATATCTTGGTAAAAAAACAGATGTGCCCTGTCAAAATCATAGAAAGGTTTGCCACGCATTTTTTGCATTATGCGGTCCTTAAGCGTGTATTTATGCAGCTTACAGATTATGTCTCTGGGGTTATCCACATCCTGAGACGGCGGTTTCAGGGCCCTGTGAGCGTGGTCAATTTCAATGGGAGCAGACGCTGGCAGGCCTAGTATATCTCTAAAGATCCTGCAGCGTGGGGATAATGTCCCGTGAGGCTGTGGCTTCTGGGAGCCCCCTAATCCTAATGTTGGCCCTTCTGCTGCGATTTTCGGTGTCATCCAGCTGACATAGCAGGGTTTCAATCCGTTGGTCTTGTGCCTGGCATTTAGATTGCAGCAGAGCAATAGTGGGAAAGCCTCCTCCAGCCTTTCCTCTAAAGCTTCTACCCTGCTGCCCAAGTGAGAGGTGTCAGCTTTCAGCTGAGCAATGTCCTCAGTGAATGCCTTCTCCACCCTGCTGGTGAAGCGTTCTAAGTCCTCTTTAGTGGGGAGAGACATTATATGGCGTCGGATTGCGTCATCCCCCATGAAGTCCGAGGCCACCGAGTGTTCCCCGGGGGAGGCAGGGGAGACAGGGGGGGCCGAGTCACTCACCGACCCTGGAGATGAAGCCGGGGAAACCGCAGAGAGATGTGTTTTCGTCTGCCACGTCGCAGCCGCGGCTGACTGATGCGGCTTCAGCACTTTCTGGGCCTTTCCCGTCGGCACCATTTTGGGAGCCTCGCGGCCCTGTCCTCGGGTCCCGGGGAAGTATGAATCCAGCTGCACCTGCCGGGTATTGGACGTCCGCGGTGGCTGGGATGACTGGCGCAGTCGCTGGGACATGGAGGGGGCCCACAAAGCAAGGTAACCCCCTCTGTAGCTTCTGTTAAGGCGGCAGTGGAACGGAGCCGAGGTAGAGCACGTCCTCACTCCTCCATAGCCAGGACACGCCCCCCCCATAATAGACCAATTTGAATATGAATGATAACTTCAATCCAATTGATGTTCAATTGTTGTTGCTTCCGCAGGAGCAAGAATCCCAAGAAGACATTTCCACATCCAGGCCTGTCCGTACATCCATGACTAGAAAAAAAAAAAAAATCTAGATTCGACTACATATTCCTTTCTGGATAAGGCTGCATCTGCCTTAACCACTTTAGCCCCGGACCATATTGCTGTCCAAAGACCAGAGCACTTTTTGTGATTCGGCACTGCGTCGCTTTAACTGACAATTGCGCGGTCGTGCAACGTGGCTCCCAAACAAAATTGGCGTCCTTTTTTTCCCACAAATAGAGCTTTCTTTTGGTGGTATTTGATCATCTCTGCGGTTTTTATTTTTTGCGCTATAAACAAAAATAGAGCGACTATTTTGAAAAAAATGCAATATTTTTTACATTTTGCTATTATAAATATCACCAAAAAAGATATAAAAAAACATTTTTTTTCCCCAGTTTAGGCCGATACGTATTCTTCTACATATTTTTCGTAAAAAAAAAAATCGCAATTAGCGTTTATTGATTGGTTTGCGCAAAATTTATAGCGTTTACAAAAAAGGGGGTAGTTTTATGGCATTTTTATTAATATTTTTTTTTTTACTAGTAATGGCGGCGATCAGCGTTTTTTTTTCGGTACTGCGATATTATGGCGGACACATCGGACACTTTTGACACATTTTTGGGACCATTGGCATTTTTATAGCGATCAATGCTATAAAAATGCATTGGATTACTATAAAAATGCCATTGGCAGTGAAGGGGTTAACACTAGGGGGCGGGGAAGGGGTTAAGTGTGTTCCTATTTGTGTTCTAACTGTATGGGGGGGGGTGGACTCACTAGGGGGAATCACTGATCTTCCGTTCATACATTGTATGAATGGAAGATCAGCATTTCCCCCGCTGACAGGAACGAGCGCTGTGTGTTTACACTCACAGCTCTCGTTCCCCGCTCTGTAACGAACGAGCACGCGTGCCCCGCGGCGATCGCGCCCGCCGGGCACGTGCGCAGGGACTCGGCAGCGAGCGTTGGGCGCGCGGGCCGCCGGCGGCGCGCACGCGCCCCCTAGCGGCCTCGAAAGGCCCCACGTAGAGCTACGGGCTCTCGCCCAGGAGAGCCGACCTGCCGCCGTAGAACCACGGCGGCTGGTCGGCTAGTGGTTAAAGAACAAGTCCGATGAATCTGATGGGTTTGGAATCATGATTGCAAGCAAGCAAAGAAGAATAAGTGACCCCCAGAAAGAGTTTTGCAGAGAGACTTGTTCTAGAAGTTCTTGGAAAGGGTCTCAGAGGAGAATTGAGTGCGCAAACAAAATTAATAGAGGAACAGCCACCAAGACCTTACCACCCACCGACGCATTTAGCCCAACCACAATCTAACCACCAAGCAGGGCATTGGCAATATTCCCCAGACCAGGTTCACAGTTCTCCTTGGTCCCATAATTATACCAATCTTTAATTTTGTTTTCTAATATGGCAATTGCAGTATATGGTTTCAGTTTTTATGTTCGAATGTTGGATAACTAATGCGTTATCTCTATTAAGAAAATGTATTTTAAAATTATTTTGTTCATATCAAAAGTGCTTACAATTTTTTTAATTTATTATGTTTCCTCAAACATATGTTGTACTCTTTATTTTTCCAGAACACCCCCCCCCCCCTCTCTTCCCATAAACATGCAAGGAGACATGTGAAGTTTAAACATTATTTTTTTTTATTTTTGCATGTTGCTTTCAAAACTTCCATATAAAAGGCATAATCTGCATAGTATAAAAAATAAAATATATGTGAAACATACACAAACATTGTGCAATTTTTAAGACTTAAATGTTTAAAGTGAAGGTTCACCCTCCAAAACAATTTCTATTATGCCACGGACACCACACTGGTAGTTTGCTCGTGTTTTTTTTTTTTTTTATCATTTCTTTGCTTCTTACAGGCTCTCTTCACCTTCGATGATCCCGAGGGACTGGGCGTTTCCAATCACAGGCTGTGATTGATGTCCTTCAACACGGCGCATACAGTGCATCACAAGATGCCCAAGAAACCTAAACATCTGTGCGTCCCTATACAGCGACTGTGCACCGACATTCGGGTTCCTTTGGCATCTAGTGATGCGCTGTATGTGCCCGCCTGAGGGACGTCAATCACACCCTGTGATTGGCAAGATAGTCGGTAAAACCGTAACTTTAAATAAAAAATAAAAAAATTAAACTGCCAGTCGGGTGGGTGGGGGCCGTGGCGTCCTAGAATTTTTTGGGAGGGTCTTCCTCCGGAGACTTTAAGAACAAACATCTTTAACATTATGAGGTAGTGTAACATACACACTCACATTTACTACAGGAAATAGTGTAACCTATTAAACCCCATACTCAACATGAGATTTTTGAATTATATTCTTGTTCTTTTTTTAAAAAAATATATGAACTTTGCGTTAGAGCAGCTTCATTGTGAAACACTTTTCAAATCCAAAAAATGGATGTGAAAATTAGAAACAACGTATTATACTGTATTTAAAATCTTCAAAAAGAAAAACAAAAAAAAACATTAGTGAGTGGGATTACAGTTTCTTATGACTGTGGTACTGGGCGTTCCTATCCTTGGATTAGATGTTTGACAGCTTGTGAAACTGTCCCCCTGTCGCAGAATGCATGTCACCAGATTTCGTCAAAAATAGCCTTGCTAAAAGTCGGCACTATACATTACCTGGCAGTCTGCTCTACATCGGTAGGCGTATGTGCCGTACAGTGCCGACTCGCAGCTCCACAATTTTACAAAACCTGGTGACACACGTTGTGTGACAGGGTATCTCTTTCACAAGCTGTCAAACACCTAATCAAAGGATAGGAACGTCCACTACCGCAGTTAAGAAAATCAGTAAGCCCTGTGGAAAAAGCCTATATTAATGAATGTAGGGCGGAAAAAAAAAGCCTACATACAGTAATATTTGCTTAGTTATACTGCCTGTAATTGTTTTTAGGCTTTTGCGTGCTCCTACGCTTTCAAATGGGGGGGATAACCCCAAAAAAATCTTTAGAAACATTACATTGCACTAAGTAGTCGAAATGACTGATTCTTTTTTAACAGTCTTTGCCGTACATACAGTATTTGTACCGCCGCTCCTGGGTATGTAATCTGCGGTACTGGATGTTCGTAATTGGTTGAGATCCTTACAACCGGCGCATACAGCGTGTCAGGAATTGCGGAAAGAACACAAACATTGGTGCGCAAACGCCATATAGAGGCGACTCACAGTCCAGCTTCTTTCGCAAACTCCTAACGCACTCTATGCACCAGTGGGAACAGCCAAGCCCACTGATCATATACCCGGAAGCTGGGGTGAAAAATAAGGATGTACGGCAATCCAAAAAAAAACAACAGCCTAATGTCAATCGGACAACTAGGCTGAATGTAAGGTTTAAACTTGTTTGGTTTGGGGGGGAACACCCGCTGTAAACAAGTAGTACAGCATGCAATGCGAATCCAAGTACGCAAAAATTTCAATAAAGTGCAAAACAGTTGTAACAAAATATAAAAAAAAGTGCAAAAAAAAGTTAACAGGTCCAGCATCTATAATTTGTTCAGCAAATCAATGAAGTCTTTCAACTTTTGCTGAAGTGCTGCAGCTGATCTCTTAATCTTCTCTAGTTCGGCACAACATTTCAAAATATCCATCTTGGAATGCAAAATGGTAGTACTGTCCAGCTGATGACCTGTGAAGGATAATAATTACTAATAATCCATTTAGGACAGATTGTAGATAAAGCCACAAAATTCATCTTGAAACTTACCTGTGCTGGACACAATATTCTGAGTTTCGTCAGTTGGAATATCCTCCACTAAAGGGGTGACATCAATAAGTTGCAGGTTTTGGTTGCTTCCACTCAGGGAATGATCCCAGACCTCCAATCCTGGATCTTGAATCTGCATCTCTTCCCCCACTAGATGGTATGTTTGGCTTTCTGTAAATAGCATACAACATGATTAGGAATTTGCTATAAAATCTCTAAATTCCGACAAAAAAAATACACATTATTACTTTATTCGGTTTACAAACCTTCAGGACTGGAATCTTGGGTAGGGGAAATTGTTATTATTTTCTCGGTTTGTACAATTGTCACTGAGGGATTAGACGATGAGCCTAGGGAAAAGCAAACAGCCCTGTCACGATCAATAGAACTGATTATTATAGTAATATATATCTATATCTAGATATATACACACACACACACACACATATATGTAGAAAACCTCACTTCCTGTTCTTCTGTCTATAACTCCACACACTAATATGTGAGTCTTTGTTCTTGTTGTGGAGGAGGTTTCTTGAGGGGGCGAGAAGGAGTGGCATTACACTCTCTACTTTGCAGACAAATAAAATAGCTTTGTGTTAGTTGGCGTAGTGACATTCCTGCTCGCCCCCTTAAGAGTCTTTCTCCACAAAAGCGATGAGTTTCGAGAAGAAGGACTATGCTTTGGACCAGTAATATGTTAGTGCCAAAAAAAATCTTCATCAAAAAACACTTAAAATTAGACTGCGACCCTAGATAAAATACAAAATTGAGAAATTACTCACTGCACTAAACCCCCCCCCCCCAAAGAATTTATAAATCTAAAAACCCAACAGATATCTAAATCCATCACAGTCCAATGTGTGGCTGGACAGGGGATCCGTGTGTGCAAGAAGGTGTTATCTGCCTGTTTTAAATTACTCTCTACAGTCACTAAATTAGATATGGTCAATCATAGGCCGTTCCGTATTGTTCATCCATTTGGTTGGGTGTTTAAAAATTACACGTATAGTCACTGGTTATTGCAAAAGTTACTGCTCCTACTAAATACGGGAGAAAATTTATACTTTTAGGGGTAATTAATTTGTGTTAATAGGAATGGCGGGTATCTGTGTTTTTTTGGAATACTCCAACACTACTGCAGACAAATATGTTATTTTAGAGTCATTTTTGGGAACATTAACATTTCTACAGTGAACAGTGCTATAATTAAGCATTGTTTACTATATAAATGGGACAGACAGGGAAGTGGTTAAACACTAGATCACCAAGGTGTTAAATGTGTATAGCCTAGTGAGGAATTAAAACTGTAATGGGAGGGGGTGGGGGAAGAATCTATGTCCCCATGTACAAGGAACTCAGCATCAATCCTCTCTCCCTGACAGAACGTGGATCTCTGTGTTTACATACAGAGATACACGTTCCTGGTCATTTTCTGGGGAATCGCGTGTATGGTCAACGGACGCCTGGCACGCGCATTGACGTGGAGCTTGGTGTGTAAACACAGAGCTCCACGTTATGTCAGGCAGAGGAGATCAATGCTATGTCCCTTGTAGATAGGGACACACATCTGTCACCTCCCCAGTCACCCCCACTCCCCCTACAGTTAGAAAACTCATTATTTATGCTACACATTTAACCCCTTCCCCGGCCCCCATTGGTTAACCCCTTCTCTTGTAATCACATGAATACAGTAAACCCTGCATATTTATAGCACTGTTCACTGTCTAATGTGAATGATCCGATAAATGTGAAAACAGTGTGCAATGTGTCTGCTATAATGTTGCAGCTTTGAAAGAAAAACCTAATCGGCGCCATTCATAGCTTAAAAAAATAAATAAAGAAAAATAAATTGTCCCATGTTTTGCAGGCAATAGAACTGTTTGTCAAACTAGTCACTATATGTTAGACATAAGCTTTTGGAGCTAAACAAATTACAGGCAGACAGTCTGTAGGTCGTGGAAACAGGAAGTGAACTTTATTACTACTTCTTGTACATAGACAAAACATGAACTAGCAAACATAACACTGTCATCTAGTGATCATATAATGTAATAGGCACACAGCAATTACATTTAGTAGATGTTGCTCATATAATACAAACCTTGTATGCTAACACCCCCACTCAACAACTACTATCTATGTCAATCCCATTTCTGATCTAAGATCAACAAATCTGTTTCTAGCTAGTGGTTTTGTCAAAACATCAGCAATCATTTTTTCAGTTTCACAATACACAAGTTCAATCACTTTCTGATCAACTAAGTCATGAATGTAATGATGTCTGACATCGATGTGCTTGGTTCTTCCATTAATCTTCTCACTTGTTGCAAGCTTAATGCAACCCTGATTATCGTCAAATAAGACGGTAGGTTCTGATGTTGCTTCTCCAAGATCCTTGAGTAATTGTTGTAACCACACAACTTCTTGACTGGCATAAGCTGCAGATATGTATTCAGCTTCTGTAGAGGACAATGCCACTGACATCTGTTTCTTGCTGGACCATGATATAGGACTGTCTCCCAATTTTAATAAGTAACCACTTGTGGATTTGCGTGTGCTGTGATCACCTGCCCAATCGGAGTCCACATATCCCACGAGGTTTAAATCACCACTTGCTGACAGTTTCAAATTTAAGTCTTTTGTCTGTTTCAGATATCTCATAACTCTTTTGATCGCATTCCAATCTCTTAGACGTGGTTTATCAACTCGCCTGCAAAGAAGAGACATGCTGGCTGCAATGTCTGGACGTGTAGTGGTTGCAATGTAGAGAAGTGCCCCCACTGCTTGTCTGTATTGTTCATTGGATGTGAGAAGATCATCTTCTCCTTCTAACTTTGGATAGGCTGTGTCCATAGGTGTGCTTGCTCCTTTCGCCTCTGTCATGTTGAATTGCTGAAGAATAGATCCAATTTTTGCGCTCTGATTCAACAGGAAACTTCCATCTTTCTCACGCTGGATGTCAATTCCAAGATAATATGTCACTTCACCTAGGTCTTTAGTTTCAAAGTGCTTGTTGAGTACTCCTGTTAATTTTGCAATTTCATTGTTATTTTTGTGAGCAATGATCAGGTCATCAACATAAATTAGCAGATACATCCACTCAGTGTCTACTTGTTTAGCATATAGGCACGGATCAGCTTTGCTTCTTGTAAATCCTTCATTTAGTAGAACTTGATTAATCTTCAGGTTCCATGCTCGAGCTGATTGTTTAAGGCCATAAAGATATTTATTCAACTTGCAGACAAGATGCTCTTGTCCCTTTTTCAAATATCCTTCTGGTTGTGACATGTAAATTTCTTCTTCAATATCACCATTAAGAAAAGCTGTCTTAATATCGTGATGTTTCACAATCATTGTACGCATGGCAGCCACTGTCATTAGTGTTCTGAAAGTACTTTGTTTAGCAACTGGAGCAAAAGTAGCATCATAGTCCTCACCGAACTTCTGTGAGTAACCTTTAGCAACCAGCCTTGCCTTGTACCGACAGACTTTCCCTTCAGAGTTACATTTGGTTTTAAAAACCCATTTACATCCTATGGCATGTTTACCTTGAGGTAGCTCTGAAAGTGTCCATGTCTGGAGATCTTCGAGTGATGTCATTTCTTCATCAGCGGCTTTATTCCATACTTGTTTCTCATGCATTGGCAGTTTCTGCATCTCTTTCCATGAACCTGGTTCCGTTTGAACAGCTCTGCGAGCTATGTAAGATAAACGTTCAGCTGGAACACCTTTATTGATTCTGGTTGATTTTCTGACTGAAGGTATTTCTGGTTCAGATTCAGGTTTTGATTCTTCTGCAGTAATTTCTATTTCTGTATCACTTTCCTTATTTTCTTGAGTGACTGATGTTGATTCTTTCTCAGTTTGAATAGTTTGTGTCTGTTGTTCAAACTTTGAGCACATAGAGGTTTCATCAATAATCACACTTCTGCTGACTGTTACCTTGTTCGTGTCTTGATGTAAAATCCTGTAGGCATGTGCATTTCGTTTCGTTCCGAATCGAAATTCGGACGAATTTTCCATTATTCGGACATTCGGATGCATACGAATTCCCGAATTGCTATATTAGCGAAAAATTTCGACCGTTTTCGGAATTCGTTAGTTTTCGACCGAATTTCGAAAAAAAATGGTCGAAATCAATTTTTTTTTTTCAAATTCCGAATCGAATACCCGCGGACTAAATTCGACCGGAATTCGAAAAAAAAAAATAAAAAAAAAAAAATATTTTCGAATTTAATTCGAAAAAAATTCTATTCGAAAAGAGACTATTTGTTTTCTAATCTGGTTGAAATATTTTCGATTTCGACCGTTTTTTTCGAAATTCGGTCGAAAACAAACGAATTCGAAAAACGGTCGAAATATTTTCGATTTCGACCGGATTTTTCGAAATTCGGTCGAAAACGAACTAATTCCGAAAACGAATTCAACACATGTAACGAACCTAACTTAACGAAATTTATTAAATGACGAATTGAAACGAAACAAAACGAAACGAATTTTTCACTTTTGCACATGCCTAAAATCCTGTATCCTTTTTGAGATTCACTGTACCCCACAATTACACCTTCTTTTGCACATGCATCCCATTTTGTACGTTTTTCTTTTGGAATGTGTACATAGGCTTTACTTCCAAAAATTCTGATGTGTCTTAAATCTGGTTTCCTTTTGTTCCATAGTTCATATGGAGTTTTTGTTGTTGCTTTTCCCGGCAAACGATTTTGAAGATAACATGCAGTTGTGATAGCTTCTCCCCAGAATGTAGTTGGCATATCAGCATCAAATAGCATGCTCCTCCCACTTTCACACAGTGTGCGGTTCATTCTCTCTGCAACTCCATTTTGCTCGGGTTATATGGAACTGTTGTCTGGAACATAATTCCATGCTTCCTGAGAATGGCTTGTGTTTTACCACTTGTATATTCTGAGCCATTGTCTGTTCGTAGTACTCTGGGCATTCTGCCGAAAATATTATTTACTTGAGCGAGATACTGTTCTAATTTCTCTGGCACTTCATCCTTATTGTGAAGTAGAAATACTGTGGTATATCTGGAGTATTCATCAATGAAGGTCAGGAAGTACTTTTTCTTTCCTGGAGTCATAGTTTTCATTGGACCACAAAGATCTGAATGTATTAAGTCCAGAGGTTTTTGAACTTTGCTGTTGGTCTGCTTGGGAAAAGGTGTCCTTGCCATTTTTCCTTTAATACAGCTGGTACAAATCATTGTGTGATCACATGGATTAATCTTAATACCGCTTGCATAGTTATTCTCAACTATTTTCTTTATTGTATCAGAATTTCTGTGTCCCAATCGTCTGTGCCAAGTGTGGATGCAGTTTGAATGTTTATCCTCTTTGGCTATTTTAACCATTTCACTGCAGTTCAACTGATATAGTTCATCTATGATTTTAGCCTTTGCAAGCAAGCAATCCCCTTTTGTTATGATACAACTGTCACCCTGAAATGTGACTACATTGCCTTGGTTAGTGCGTTTCTTTACTGACAAAAGGTTGCTTTCAAGATCTGGCACATACAGAACATTCCTCATATGGATCTTTTTAGTGATATCTGGAGAGATAGGACAGTATAGAAAGCCATCTCCTATTCCCACTGATTTCATGAGTTGTCCATTAGCTGTAGTTATCCCTTCTGTTTTGCTTTCATCAAGCTGAGTGAAGAAACTTTGGTTATTTGTCATGTGACTTGTAGCGCCTGAGTCCACACACCATGCTTGCACAGTGGTGACACAATTTTTGGATCCAAATGCATACTCCTTTGTTTCTATGACATTCTTAGCTTGTTGGAATGCACTTTGTTTTTGCATTCTAGCTTTCCAGATTCTACAATCTGCTTTTAGATGTCCTGGTTTCTTGCACACAAAGCATTCCCGCTTTTCTAGCTGCATGTTACTGTGTTTATTTTTGTATCTTGTCTTTAAAGCCGTCTCTGAACACACACTCACAGTACTCATGCTTTCAGTTTTGCGCTTGTATTCATCCACAAGCTTGCCTTTAACATATTCCAGTGTCAGATCATCATCTGGACGTGCATCTAGTGCTGTGACAAGTGTCTCATAACTTTCAGGAAGTCCACTTAATAATAGCGCTGCAACATGAAAATCTTTCATCTCTTCTCCAATCCCTCGCAGTCTCTCCACCATCTCTAAGGTCTGTCTTATATAGTCCTGCATGTCCTGGTCTTTCTGTAGCTTAGTCTGATAGAGCTTTCTGATTAAATACAGTTTATTGCTGAGATTAACTCTTTCATGTGCTTTCTGTAACTCTTCCCACATGTCTTTAGCAGTTTGACAGTTACATATATGTATGATTTGATCATCATCTATGCACAGGGAGATTGTGCTTTGCGCCTTCTGATCTCTGTCTAACCACTCCTCTGTGGGCTATGCAGGTCTTTGTTCATTTATGCATTTCCACGTACCTTCTCTTATAAGCAGCATTTTCATCTTGAATTTCCAAGATTGGTAGTTTTGATTTGTCAGATTTGCAATGGAAAACTTTGCTGATGGCATGGCACTTGCCATTACTGCTGATTGTCTTTCTGTTGCTGTCTTCTGCACTGAATTGCTCTAGCTCACTGTATCTGGCTATATCCAGGGGTAATCTGTATTATATCCTGGGCTTCTGTAACATGCTCTGGGCCCATAACCTGTTAGACATAAGCTTTTGGAGCTAAACAAATTACAGGCAGACAGTCTGTAGGTCGTGGAAACAGGAAGTGAACTTTATTACTACTTCTTGTACATAGACAAAACATGAACTAGCAAACATAACACTGCCATCTAGTGATCATATAATGTAATAGGCACACAGCAATTACATTTAGTAGATGTTGCTCATATAATACAAACCTTGTATGCTAACACTATATGGTTTATTGGGAGGTTTCTTAATTTAAATTTTTTTTTGGCCAATGTTGAAGAATGGATATTGGGCTAAACTGATTTTGTATTTTTTGGGGGGGTTTAAACAAAGAGATAATTAGTAAAGCAAAAAGTAAAACATATTTTGATGTAACACATTTCAAACATGTTTCTTGGTTTCTAGGCCAAACAACATTAAAAAAAAAAAAAAAAAAACATACAGCTGATCAAATCCCACCAAAAGAAAGCTCTATTGTTTGGGGGGGGGGGGGGACTCCAATTTTGATTGTGAGCCACATTGTACAGCCTGCCAATTGTCAGTTACAGCGACACATTGCCGGAAGGTAAAATGTAGTCAAGGCAGGAAGGGGGTGTATGTGCACATGAGGCAAGTGGTTACGATTACTGTCACTCACAAAAAATATGCAAAAAATTGGCAAGTGATGAATGGTAAGATTATTCCTAGAAATTAAAAAACAAAAAACAAATGTGAATGCAGATAAAACATATACACTTAAAAAACAATGTTGTTGTTTGCACATACCTGGGGAAGGCTGCAGCAAACGATCCATTTCCTTTTCTACTTTTGGATTTTTTCTTTGGGGGTTTGGTTGCTTATTTTTCCCTGAAAAAAAAGAATTAATTTAGAAAAAAACAACAACCAAAAGAAAAAGGGTACATTACTAACATAACATTAAAACTTACGTTTTTGAATGAGCACATGGATTTTTTTTAATTGCCCTTGTTCGCGATTTTTCAGATCGGACCACCTTTTTCTTAGTTGGTCTTTTGATCGCAGAATCCCATGTTTCTTGTTGATTACTTCTATTACTTTTTCGAGGATGCGATCCTTCCGGGCATTTGGTTTCTGGTAAGTTTTCAGCTTCCCATCATAGTCATAGGTTTCCATGAAGCTCACAAGTTCTATCATCTCCTGTCTGGACATCGCTGTGGCCTTCAATGGCTTCTTGATCTTCTTTATCACCTTCATTTTTCCTGGCAGGCAGGAAAAAAAAAAAAACTTGTCGCCATTGACTCTGAAATTAAAGCTATCAGAGAACAATTACTCCCACACAAATCGTCATCAGAATACCTAGCTCTTTCCTCCAATCTCCAAAATCTGCTTGAGAAGGAGGAAAGGGAACAGCGGTTTAAGAAACAGAAAAAATATTCCAGGGACACCAATGATTATAAGACTAACACAGTCTTTAGTTGGCAGAAAAAGGAGTCTCCTCCTTCCGACTCCAACTCTATGGAGGTATCAGTTCCAACTACTAGTAGGGATGTATCAAATACTACCAGACCCTCCTCGTTGGCCCCTACAACAAACAAAACTGAAACTGCTTATAACCTAGTTGCCCCACAAGCCAGAGGCCCTACCCAAAACCACTCCTCTAAAGGCGCCCCGAGGGCGAAACGGGGGAGAGGCCATGGTAGAGGCTTACAACCAACACGGGATGATGGCTTTAGACACTCTGACTACACCACTCGTGATAGGTCACCGCGAGATTCCCATAGGGACCGTGGAGGTTACTACCAGGAACATTATTATTCTAATAATACTCCAGTCAGAACATATTACCCTAACCACACTCCAGTTAGAACCCAAAATAGATTCTCACCACTCAGAGGATCCCACCCACGTGATGATCATAATGACCACCGTCCTTATATGGATAGAGATTATGATCCTTATGACAGATCACCATATACATACAACCGTCCACACTTTGAACCTTCCTATGGAGGGGATTTTCCCAGGGCCCCACCAGGCCCCAAACGAGGTGCAGAAATTAAAGAGGCACCCGAGGGGGGAGGCGGGCCAGGAAAAAAAAGGAAACTGTAAAATGCAGTGGCATTTTTAATCTTAGCAAAGGTACATTTTCGGAAGCAGAATTAAGGACCCTTGACAAGGGCCTTAAGTTCGTTCCCTCGAAACAGCTTAATAAATTTGAGACGTTTGTGGATGTCCACAAATATATCCGCAAACTAAATATCCAAAGACACTTTTTGGCCAATCCTCATCCAATACAAGTGACTAATCGACAATCTGATGACATTGTCCACTCTGGGTTGTCAAATCCCTCTCTCTTCAACCCTCCTAGTGCCACAGCACCATCTATTAAAGTTTTCCGTGATTTAGTTTTAAAAGATCTAGACTCACTTCCGAAAAAACGCACATATGACCATCCGGATATCAAAATAGGACTAAAGTCGCTATGTGAACGGAAAGACCTGATCATCCGCCCGGCTGATAAGGGCGGTGGGTTGGTTATCCTTGATAAAAGCGACTACCACTCTGAAATGTGCCGGATACTGGAAGATACAAGTACCTATACTGTTCTCCCCTACGATCCTACCAAAAAACTTAGGAAATCATTACAAGATTTGGTAAAGGAAGGTTTCCTAAAGGGCTTTTTGGATAAGAAAGAAAAAGAATATCTAGTTCCGGTGGTCCCCAAAATCCCGGTAATGTATTACCTTCCTAAGATCCATAAAAGTGTTACACAGCCCCCGGGGAGACCAATTGTGAGTGGGATTAATTCCGTGACATCTAGAATTGGCAGATATGTGGATTTTCACTTACAGCCATTGGTGCGGATGGTTCCATCTTTCCTTAAAGACACTGGGGACACTATACGTCGGCTTCAATCTGTAGGCTACCAAGATGGTTGCCTGTTGGTTACTGCGGACGTTACCTCACTGTATACCTCTATTCCACATGCATTGGGTTTTAAAGCTGTTGAACATTACTTGTCCACTAGGAGTACTATCCCAGTGGGACAACAACAGTTTATTATGAAACTTTTGAAGTTTGCCACCCAAGGCAACTACTTCTGGTACAATAACGAATTTTTCCTCCAAACTAAAGGTGTGGCCATGGGGGCTAAATTCGCCCCCAGTCTGGCAAACCTTTTCATGGCCCAATGGGAGGATGATGTCGTCTATGCTTTACAGCGTCCCGAGCTGATATTTTGGGTTCGCTACATTGACGACATCCTCCTCCTTTGGCATGGTGACGAGGAATCCTTACACAAATTCATGGTTACCTTAAATGACAATGACATGGGGATCACTCTGACCTATGAAATGAGTCTCACCATGATTCATTTTTTGGATCTTGAAATATCAGTTGCGGAAGGAAGACTTGTCACCAAGACTTTCTTTAAGCCTACCGACCGCAATGGATATATCCCCACTGACAGTTGTCACTACAGTTCATGGCTCAAATCCGTACCGTATAGTCAACTACTACGGATTAGGAGGAACTGTACTTTTTTGGATGATTTTCATCAGCAAGCTGATACTCTTAAATCAAGATTCATTGAAAAGGGCTATGACCCTGATTGTATTGATAAGGATATTGACCGTATTGCAAAACTCGATAGAGAGACCATCGTTTTAGAACGACCTAAACGGGCTCCTGATAACAAGTTTAAGTGGTCCTTTATCACTCAATATTCAGTACAGCATAAACAACTTAAACAAATTCTTAACCGCCACTGGAATGTTCTCCAGAACGACTCCCTTCTGGGTTCAATACTTCCTGAAAAGGCAGGGGTTGTGTTTAGGGGTGCAATGTCCCTTAGAAACAAATTAGCCCCGAACGTACCGGACCCCCCATGTAAACCGGTTTTCTTTCCTGAAATTAAAGGATTCCATGCCTGCCGTAAATGTAACGTGTGTCTTCTCAATACTTTGACCCAAAGAAAAATTGACAGCTTTACATCTACTACTACTTCGGTCGTGTACCACATGAAGGAATTTGTCACCTGTGCTACACGCTACATAGTTTATCTACTGACATGTCCATGCAAAAAACAATACGTGGGTAGAACTATACGTACCTTCTCTATTAGGGTTAATGAACACATTAAAAGTATTAGAAAGAAGAAAACCAATCACAGCGTACCGAGACACTACTCAGAAGTCCATGACAGCAATCCGAAAGGTACCTGCTTTCAGATTATTGCCAAATTCACTCCTCATTGGAGGGGTGAATCGAAGATTAGGGGTGTCTCACAATTAGAAATATTCTGGATATACCAGCTCAAATGTTTTTTCCCTTATGGGTTAAACATTGATTGGGACATTAATGCTTTTATTAATAAAGCCTAACCCCTACCTTGTGTATATATATCTGCATGATAGACTCTGATATTGCCCCCTCTCCTTCTGTTTTAGAGGACCACTATTAACAAGATTCTTTGAGCTGTTTCTTATATGTACCTTTTCATTGTATTGTATTTTATTGTATATTTATTTTCATTCTTAGGGTTCTAGTTTATAAGTTTTAATCCAGTCTATTATCCCTCATTGCTTACATATATGTATTTCAGGTGTTTGCCTATTTTATATATTTTTGTGGTCATGTTGGTTATACTAGGCTGTATGTGCCAATTAATTTAGGAATCGCAAAGGGTTTCTTTATTTTGGTTTTTATTTTTATTTACCATCTATGCATCACCCCATTTCTGGCATCTCCTGTTGGTATCCGGTTCCCACTCGGTTTGATTGTCCGTTTATGATTGGTGCTCTATGGAACGCACTAAAGCGCCGCGTCATGACATCACTAAGCGCCACTTCCTGTATCTTGAGTTACCATTAGACTTCCGGTTCTTCTGGCCATGGAACGCATGTGAGCGCCGCGTGATGACATCAGCGGGCGCCACGCAGATGCAATAGCACAGTCCCGACGCCGATACTGGTCTCAGTGGTGTCCTACAGATGACGTGCCTATTGTTAGAAGCGTGATTACGCCGTTGCGCCGCCGCAGTTGTGCGTGGTGGCGTCATTTCGGCGCACCTGTAGTGACACTCGTTCTGAGCCGGATATATGCTAATGATTGTGCTGCTAGGGGTTGGGTTGTAGAGACACGGAAGTGTTCTCAGACAATCCACTGTATGCAATGGAGGTCTTTCTTTGAAAATTCATCAGCTGTTTGGAATTTGTGTTCAAACAAGCTGATGATACTCAGTATATATTTGCGTGGTATGGGATAGCAGGTTTATGCCCCAGTTGAAGAGCCCTATAGCTCGAAACATGTAGGGTACATGGCCTGCAGCCACTTATCCATTTACCACGCTTCATCATATTTTTCTTTGTGATCACCTGTACCTGCTCCTTCACCTGGCTTGTACTTTCTAATTTATTACTTTTATTTTGTATGGTATTGTTATATACCTGTTTTTATGATTAAAGCTGCTATACCCTATCAATTGGGTTTTAACCGCACTATGTGGAGCCTCCTTCTATTTTTTTCATGTGCTTCCATATGATTCCATACTCCATCGAGAACTTCCCTGTTATCCTGGAAGGGTGAGAGTCAAGTAATTTGGAGATTCCTGGAAATATCATCTGATGTGTCTTACATGAATTACACCTGACTGAGGATCCATTCTTTGCCTATTTGACATACTACCATTGGTCTGTATGTCCACCGAATCTGGTAAGAGTGTTTAATTCTTCTGACAACTTTGGAATGCATGTTTGATCTTCTGTTTCCCTCCATTGGATTGTCAGCTTCCATCGGGACTTCCCGCATCGGATTTTTTTAGTACTGTAGTGTCAACACTACCTGGACTTACCTGGAACTTTCTTTAGCCCTCAAGGGGCTTTATTTTTCCCCTTACACGGTTCCTGCTTGGATTGCTTTTTGATGTGCATTTATCACTATTTATTGCTTTTTGATGTGCATTTATCACAATTTATTATTTTATGTCTATGTTTTATTATATAGCATTTATCACCATTTATTTTTTGGAGTAGAGATACACTCCCTCCTTTGTGTCATTTGAGTGTTTCCTTTTAGCGCCACATTTTTTATTTTTCTATTGCTTCATTTTTGTAGGCCCAGGCTTTTTCTCCTCTACCTTCTGCATGCTGCTGCTGACTCGCCCTGGCGCAGACTGTGTTGTGTGATCACGAGGCACAAAGGGGCGGAGCTTACGACACATGCGCTGAGAGTCTGCTTAATGAAATATCTTTCGCTGTACGTTCTTTCGGGACGCTGATTGCGTACATGTGCTGCTTTCGGATTGGTTATGTCATAGTCCTTCCGGGGTTATTAGCAGCTTCCGGTTATGCGCACTCGGTCGTTTACGAGTTTGAACGTACGATCGCTGTACAAATTACACGATTATCATACGTTCTGCTATCGTACGATAAAAATTATGGAGCTTGCTCCGTCGATTTTGGTCGGTTCCACGGTCGGAATCGGGTGTCGAAAGTAGTGTACACACGAACCGAATATCGACCGATCCATCATCGCACGATCGTTTTCGGCCGATATTCGGATCGTGTGTATGGGCCATAAGAAAATCGTATTATATTTAGAATTATATGCTATGATATCTTGATAAAAAGCAGGAACTATCTTAAATAACAGAATAGAAAAAAATACCAAGAAGCTTACTTTAAAATACATTTGGAATTGGAGGATATCATAATTTATTGTAATATGATTAATTTGAGGGATTAGGAAGTATATAGTTATGAGGTTTGTAAAGAGATTGGTTGCGCTTAAAGACACAGCTTGATAATCTGTGTAAAAGTTTAACCACTTTAGCCCCGGACCATGGCCTAGATTCACAAAGCGATTACGCCTGTGTAAATGTTGTTAGACAGGAGTAATTTCTTACGAGCGTTTTTACGCTAGTCGAAATCCTCAAACATGAAAAGACACCTTGGACTTTATTATAGTATCAGATGATTTGGGCGGACTTCCTGTTGTAATGCTAATGATGGAATAATTTCGCTCTTCAAACGCAATCTCTTACGGCACCTTTAGTCATTTCCGAGGACAGCCCATTATATTTCAAGATTTCTTTTATTATAACGAGTCGTTAGGAATGTTGTAAACGCCGACGAATTGTGAAATGCACGGCTTGAACAGAGCATGTTCGATCGTGCGCTTAAAGCTTCACGCCCCCTACTCACGTAATTGAAAAAAAATACGATACAATGTACGCGTGAAAAGAGTCTGATAGACGGCAGCGTAGCGTATTTTTACGCAGCCCGGACCATATTGCTGTCCAAAGACCAGAGCACTTTTTGTGATTCGGCACTGCGTCGCTTTAACTGACAATTGCGCAGTCGTGCGACGTGGCTCCCAAACAAAATTGGCGTCCTTTTTTTTCCCCACAAATAGAGCTTTCTTTTGGTGGTATTTGATCATCTCTGCGGTTTTTATTTTTTGCGCTATAAACAAAAATAGAGCGACGATTTTGAAAAAATGCAATATTTTTTACTTTTTTCTGTAATAAATATCCCCCAAAAATATATAAAAAAAAACTTTTTTTTCCTCAGTTTAGGCCGATACGTTTTCTTCTACATATTTTTTGTTAAAAAAAAATCACAATTAGCATTTATTGATTGGTTTGAGCAAAAGTTATAGGCACAGATTCAGGTACATCTGCGCATTATTGGACCGGCGTAGCGCACCGCCTTTACGTTAGACTTGCGCAATTTTGCCGCGTAATCACCCTATTCTCGTAGCTTTTGCGCAGGAAATTGCGCATGCGTAACGTTTTTTCAGAGGCGTAAGGAGGAGTAATACAAATTGGGAAGGACGTGGGCGTGTTACATTGAAATGAGCCGTGACCCCATGCAAATGAAGGGCCGGCCGGCTCGCGCATGCGCGCTTGAAGCATACCATGTCAGCTCCGCTGTGCGCATGCTCACAACTCGGGAGCGGCGCAATCAGTGAAATTGGAAATGGACTAGGGCAACGTTGTGAACTACGCAAACAGCATAAATAGACACACACAAACGCACTTGCATTGCAAAAGTACATCCCTTTGTCCCTTCCCATTTAACCAAGTGCTTTTGTCCTGTTGTTCGTTGCGTTGTGTTTTGTAGTTGTCAGATTAGTGTTCTGTGTGATCAAGTGTTTGCTAGTAGATTTTTGAAAGTGTTTTTTGATAAGTGTTTGAGAGACTGTTTGTTTGATTGATATATTTGTGTTTGTTTCTTTTCCTGCTGTATTTTTGTTTTGTTTTTTTGTGACTGTTTCTTGCTGAGTAGTTTTCTCTCTGTGTGTGTTTTTGCGTGATTGGTTGGGCTTGTTTGTGTGCGTGAATTTTGTTGACTGGTAGTGATTTTTTTTGAAAGGATGACTGAGAGAAAACGAAAGCTGAATTTTACAGTTGTGGAAAAACAAATTCTTGCCCGGGCCATTAGCGAGTATGGGCGTTTCCTCCACGGCCCAGAGAGTGCCAACACCACCCTGGCCAGGAGGAGGGAGATTTTGGATAGGATCACTGAGCAGGTCAATTCAGCGGGGCAGGGGGAGACACGGACCCGGTCTGGGATTGACAAAAAAATCAATGACCTCCGGAGTCTGGTCAAACAGAAGATGGCCAGAATGCATGCCCATGCCAGGGGCACAGGAGGGGGCCCACCATGCCGTATTAGGCTGACAGCGGAGGAGCGTGCGGTGGCCCTGACCTTTCATCGGCATGAAGTTGAGGGCCTGCCCGGCTTTGACTCAAGTCTGGAGCCCGTGGTGCCAGGTAAGTTTTTTTTTTTTTTATATCAGGTGTGTAGCATGTGTGGGGGAGGGGGTGAAAGGGAATATGTGGCAAGTGTGTGGATCCTCCAACCTGTGAATGTTTTGTGTCATCCACAGATGTGCAGGAGGGTGCAGGGCCATCTGGCCTGACTGCACCAACCCCAGGACAGCAGCCTAATGAGGCCCCCCCAACAAGGCCGGAGTCCGCGGAGGAGGTTCAAGAGGAGCAGGAGAATCATGAGGAGGAGGAGAATCATGAGGAGGAGGAGTCCATGTCAGGCACTGGACGTTTGCTTATGAGGACTCTTCCCCTCTGGCTGGCAGCAGGCAGGCCTCCCTAAGTCCACTTAATAATAGCGCTGCAACATGAAAATCTTTCATCTCTTCTCCAATCCCTCGCAGTCTCTCCACCATCTCTAAGGTCTGTCTTATATAGTCCTGCATGTCCTGGTCTTTCTGTAGCTTAGTCTGATAGAGCTTTCTGATTAAATACAGTTTATTGCTGAGATTAACTCTTTCATGTGCTTTCTGTAACTCTTCCCACATGTCTTTAGCAGTTTGACAGTTACATATATGTATGATTTGATCATCATCTATGCACAGGGAGATTGTGCTTTGCGCCTTCTGATCTCTGTCTAACCACTCCTCTGTGGGCTGTGCAAGTCTTTGTTCATTTATGCATTTCCACGTACCTTCTCTTATAAGCAGCATTTTCATCTTGAATTTCCAAGATTGGTAGTTTTGATTTGTCAGATTTGCAATGGAAAACTTTGCTGATGGCATGGCACTTGCCATTACTGCTGATTGTCTTTCTGTTGCTGTCTTCTGCACTGAATTGCTCTAGCTCACTGTATCTGGCTATATCCAGGGGTAATCTGTATTATATCCTGGGCTTCTGTAACATGCTCTGGGCCCATAACCTGTTAGACATAAGCTTTTGGAGCTAAACAAATTACAGGCAGACAGTCTGTAGGTCGTGGAAACAGGAAGTGAACTTTATTACTACTTCTTGTACATAGACAAAACATGAACTAGCAAACATAACACTGCCATCTAGTGATCATATAATGTAATAGGCACACAGCAATTACATTTAGTAGATGTTGCTCATATAATACAAACCTTGTATGCTAACACTATATGGTTTATTGGGAGGTTTCTTAATTTAAATTTTTTTTTGGCCAATGTTGAAGAATGGATATTGGGCTAAACTGATTTTGTATTTTTTGGGGGGGGTTTAAACAAAGAGATAATTAGTAAAGCAAAAAGTAAAACATATTTTGATGTAACACATTTCAAACATGTTTCTTGGTTTCTAGGCCAAACAACATTAAAAAAAAAAAAAAAAAAAACATACAGCTGATCAAATCCCACCAAAAGAAAGCTCTATTGTTTGGGGGGGGGGGGGGGGACACCAATTTTGATTGTGAGCCACATTGTACAGCCTGCCAATTGTCAGTTACAGCGACACATTGCCGGAAGGTAAAATGTAGTCAAGGCAGGAAGGGGGTGTATGTGCACATGAGGCAAGTGGTTACGATTACTGTCACTCACAAAAAATATGCAAAAAATTGGCAAGTGATGAATGGTAAGATTATTCCTAGAAATTAAAAAACAAAAAACAAATGTGAATGCAGATAAAACATATACACTTAAAAAACAATGTTGTTGTTTGCACATACCTGGGGAAGGCTGCAGCAAACGATCCATTTCCTTTTCTACTTTTGGATTTTTTCTTTGGGGGTTTGGTTGCTTATTTTTCCCTGAAAAAAAAGAATTAATTTAGAAAAAAAACAACAACCAAAAGAAAAAGGGTACATTACTAACATAACATTAAAACTTAAGTTTTTGAATGAGCACATGGATTTTTTTTAATTGCCCTTGTTCGTGATTTTTCAGATCGGACCACCTTTTTCTTAGTTGGTCTTTTGATCGCAGAATCCCATGTTTCTTGTTGATTACTTCTATTACTTTTTCGAGGATGCGATCCTTCCGGGCATTTGGTTTCTGGTAAGTTTTCAGCTTCCCATCATAGTCATAGGTTTCCATGAAGCTCACAAGTTCTATCATCTCCTGTCTGGACATCGCTGTGGCCTTCAATGGCTTCTTGATCTTCTTTATCACCTTCATTTTTGTAGGCCCAGGCTTTTTCTCCTCTACCTTCTGCATGCTGCTGCTGACTCGCCCTGGCGCAGACTGTGTTGTGTGATCACGAGGCACAAAGGGGCGGAGCTTACGACACATGCGCTGAGAGTCTGCTTAATGAAATATCTTTCGCTGTACGTTCTTTCGGGACGCTGATTGCGTACATGTGCTGCTTTCGGATTGGTTATGTCATAGTCCTTCCGGGGTTATTAGCAGCTTCCGGTTATGCGCACTCGGTCGTTTACGAGTTTGAACGTACGATCGCTGTACAAATTACACGATTATCGTACGTTCTGCTATCGTACGATAAAAATTATGGAGCTTGCTCCGTCGATTTTGGTCGGTTCCGCGGTCGGAATCGGGTGTCGAAAGTAGTGTACACACGAACCGAATATCGACCGATCCATCATCGCACGATCGTTTTCGGCCGATATTCGGATCGTGTGTATGGGCCATAAGAAAATCTTATTATATTTAGAATTATATGCTATGATATCTTGATAAAAAGCAGGAACTATCTTAAATAACAGAATAGAAAAAAATACCAAGAAGCTTACTTTAAAATACATTTGGAATTGGAGGATATCATCATTTATTGTAATATGATTAATTTGAGGGATTAGGAAGTATATAGTTATGAGGTTTGTAAAGAGATTGGTTGCGCTTAAAGACACAGCTTGATAATCTGTGTAAAAGACCATATTGCTGTCCAAAGACCAGAGCACTTTTTGTGATTCGGCACTGCGTCGCTTTAACTGACAATTGCGCAGTCGTGCGACGTGGCTCCCAAACAAAATTGGCGTCCTTTTTTTTCCCCACAAATAGAGCTTTCTTTTGGTGGTATTTGATCATCTCTGCGGTTTTTATTTTTTGCGCTATAAACAAAAATAGAGCGACGATTTTGAAAAAATGCAATATTTTTTACTTTTTTCTGTAATAAATATCCCCCAAAAATATATAAAAAAAACTTTTTTTTCCTCAGTTAAGGCCGATACGTATTCTTCTACATATTTTTTGTTAAAAAAAAATCACAATTAGCATTTATTGATTGGTTTGAGCAAAAGTTATAGGCCCAGATTCAAGTACATCTGCGCATTATTGGACCGGCGTAGCGCACCGCCTTTACGTTAGACTTGCGCAATTTTGCCGCGTAATCACCCTATTCTCGTAGCTTTTGCGCAGGAAATTGCGCATGCGTAACGTTTTTTCAGAGGCGTAAGGAGGAGTAATACAAATTGGGAAGGACGTGGGCGTGTTACATTGAAATGAGCCGTGACCCCATGCAAATGAAGGGCCGGCCGGCTCGCGCATGCGCGCTTGAAGCATACCATGTCAGCTCCGCTGTGCGCATGCTCACAACTCGGGAGCGGCGCAATCAGTGAAATTGGAAATGGACTAGGGCAACGTTGTGAACTACGCAAACAGCATAAATAGACACACACAAACGCACTTGCATTGCAAAAGTACATCCCTTTGTCCCTTCCCATTTAACCAAGTGCTTTTGTCCTGTTGTTCGTTGCGTTGTGTTTTGTAGTTGTCAGATTAGTGTTCTGTGTGATCAAGTGTTTGCTAGTAGATTTTTGAAAGTGTTTTTTGATAAGTGTTTGAGAGACTGTTTGTTTGATTGATATATTTGTGTTTGTTTCTTTTCCTGCTGTATTTTTGTTTTGTTTTTTTGTGACTGTTTCTTGCTGAGTAGTTTTCTCTCTGTGTGTGTTTTTGCGTGATTGGTTGGGCTTGTTTGTGTGCGTGAATTTTGTTGACTGGTAGTGATTTTTTTTTAAAGGATGACTGAGAGAAAACGAAAGCTGAATTTTACAGTTGTGGAAAAACAAATTCTTGCCCGGGCCATTAGCGAGTATGGGCGTTTCCTCCACGGCCCAGAGAGTGCCAACACCACCCTGGCCAGGAGGAGGGAGATTTTGGATAGGATCACTGAGCAGGTCAATTCAGCGGGGCAGGGGGAGACACGGACCCGGTCTGGGATTGACAAAAAAATCAATGACCTCCGGCGTCTGGTCAAACAGAAGATGGGCAGAATGCATGCCCATGCCAGGGGCACAGGAGGGGGCCCACCATGCCGTATTAGGCTGACAGCGGAGGAGCGTGCGGTGGCCCTGACCTTTCATCGGCATGAAGTTGAGGGCCTGCCCGGCTTTGACTCAAGTCTGGAGCCCGTGGTGCCAGGTAAGTTTTTTTTTTTTTAATATCAGGTGTGTAGCATGTGTGGGGGAGGGGGTGAAAGGGAATATGTGGCAAGTGTGTGGATCCTCCAACCTGTGAATGTTTTGTGTCATCCACAGATGTGCAGGAGGGTGCAGGGCCATCTGGCCTGACTGCACCAACCCCAGGACAGCAGCCTAATGAGGCCCCCCCAACAAGGCCGGAGTCCGCGGAGGAGGTTCAAGAGGAGCAGGAGAATCATGAGGAGGAGGAGAATCATGAGGAGGAGGAGTCCATGTCAGGCACTGGACGTTTGCTTATGAGGACTCTTCCCCTCTGGCTGGCAGCAGGCAGGCCTCCCTAAGGGGGAGCCCCCCCCCTCCTCCCCCAACATGGCTCCCCTCACAAGGGCCTCCCCTTCTTCCCGGCCACAAGCATCAGCTGGAGGCAGGATGTCATCCCAGACCACCAGGGGGGTGGCCGATTTCCTGCCCGCCACTCTGAGAAGGGACCAGTTCCTCCAGACCCGCCATCTGGGACAGGTCAGCCAGACATTGGTGCGGATGGAGGAGAGCCTGTCCTCCATCAAGGATACGCTGGGGAACCTGGACTCCCACTCCCGGGCTTTCACAACCTGCCTAAACGAACTGCAGACGACATCAGCAGGCGTTGGGCAGGATGTGAGGGCCCTTACCCTGGCTAGCCAGGCCAACACGGCAACACTTGGTGCTGCCCTGGACAGAATAGCCGTGGCCTTGGAGGGCAGGCCGCCAGGTGGGCAGAGATCAGGGGCTGCTCCTCCTTCCCCGGTTTTACCCCTTCCCCATGAGTCTCCCCTGAGAAGCCGGGGCCGTGGCTGGGGGCGCCCCAGGCGTGGCTCACGCAAAGGGCAATAATTTGTTTTTCCCCTTTTTTTTTTTTTTTGCTGGAAATTTTTTGCTTTTGCAGGTCATTTTTTTTTGGGGTTGTGAATGTGGGGGTGACATTCCTGCCGGAAAAGGGGTGTCACCCTCAATTTTGGTGGAGAAGGGTTCCCCAGGACCAGGGAGAAGTGATCCCCAGGTCCGTGTGAATGGTGTATGAATGTACATAATTGGAGCCTTGGCGTGGCGTTGCTGATCACAAGTCCTGCATGGTGGACTGGTGCCAATCCAATTTGATGTGGATGTGGGGTGTGTGTGCTAGGGACCACAGTGTTGTGCATGCATGCATTCTCATTGTGCCATGATTAATGTGTATGTTTAACGTGCAAAGATGCCCAATGTGAGCTGTCTCCTGGCTGCTCTTCCCTCAGAAGACGGGGTAGCCTCGGTTAGGGGGGGATTGTCTGGTTCAGGGGTCAGGTCATCACGTAGGTCAATCTGCAGGCCCTTTCTTACTGCAAAGTTGTGCAGCATGCAACATGCACCGATGATCTGGCACACAAAGTTTGGGGAATACAAGAGGGTACCCCCAGACTTATCCAGGCATCGGAAACGTGACTTTAGGAGGCCAAAGGTGCGCTCCACCACTGCTCGTGTTTGGGCATGTGCTTGATTGTATCTTTCCTCTCCTGGGGTTTGGGGGTTCCGGATAGGAGTCATGAGATGGGGTCCCAGTGGATATGCAGAGTCACCTGTAAGGGAAAAGACAGGAGGATGTTAGTCATGCATGTGCCCCTTGTGATGTGCATCATGGGAGGGGATAGTCATGCCTGCCACCCATGTCACTCACCAACCAACCAGGTGTCCCCATACACGTTCTGATCGAATTCCATTCGGATGTGGCATTGATTGTATATGTAGCTGTCATGGCTGGACACTGGGTGTTTGGCACGGACGTGCCATATGAGGCCTTGGGCATCGACTATCACCTGTACATTGATGGAATGCCAATGCTTCCGATTGCGGTACATGTGCTCTGTCTCCTGGGGGGGCTGGAGTGCCACATGTGTGCAATCAATGGCCCCCACAGTGCGTGGGAATCTGGCAATTCTGTAGAAATCTGTCATTGCCTTCAGCCGCAGGTCCTCAGTGGTGGGTTTGATGATTTGGTTGGCCATGCGTCTGAGAATTGCAGGGACAACCTGGTGCACACATCTGCTCATGGAGGATTGTGACATCCCAGTCACCACTCCACTTCTACACTGAAAAGATCCACTGGCAAGGAAATGGAGTGTTGCCAGTACCTTGACCAGTGGCTGCACTGCATGTGAGCGGTGTGTTGGGCTGGTGATGTCCTCCTGCAGGGTTGTGGTTAATTCCAGGATGGCATGAGGGGTGAATCTGAAGATGCGAAACACCTCAGAATCACTCATGCCAAACAGGTCTATGCGGGTGCGGTATATCCTCTCCTGTGCCATCCTCTGTGCCATCCTCCGTGCCCTCATCCTTCTTTGTTTATCTAAAGTCAGTAGTATAGCTATGTGCGACGATGCCCCTGGCATGTTGGCATACAGATTGTTGTGCAACACGTGTGACTGCTGAGCTCCTCACTAACAGTGTTGCTTTATCTAACAAGTAGACTTTTTTTCTCTTTTTAGACCAGCTTTTATATGCTCTAATTTTAGACAGGACATTTTGCTGTTGCGCACACTGCGTCGCCTGCGCTGCCCCAACGTTGTTTTGTGGATCCCCGTAAGTCCCTCATTAGCATATTTGACTAGCAAATCAATGGTGTATCTAGCGCACTTTTGCGCGGACGGATGCGCCAGTCTAACGAAATTACGCGGGACAAAAAAAAGTAGATTTTTTGCGTATCTCGTTCTGGGGATGCCGCGCATCGAAACGCACGCGCACATTTCGACTTACGCACGCGCATCTCCTGTTGCGCAGGCGTAATCGCTCTGTGAATCTGGGCTACAGTGTTTACAAAATAGGGGGTAGTTTTATGGCATTTTTATTATTATTTTTTTTTTTTACTAGTAATGGCTAGTGTTGCTCACGAATATTCGCATTCCGAATATTCGTAACGAATATTGCATATTCGAGTATTCGCGAAAAAATCGAATATTGCGAATATTCGTATTTTTTCGAATTTATTTTTAAAACAGATCACATCCTAGTGATCTCCAGCGACGTCTAAAAGCATTGCTGGTATGATTAGAGACCCTGGGCCGAGTAGCTGAGGCGATCCTTTTATGTTGCCGAATATTCGCAATGCGAATATTCGTATTACGAATATTCGCGAATACTTTCTCTGCCCTTCTGTGTTTTGTGTATAAAAAAAAAAAAAAAATAGCTTTAGTTTAGTCATATAAGTTTGTGTAAGTAGAGTTAGTGTTTAGTGCATATTAGTTTAGTAATACAGGAAATGATCTCCGTTTTCGCGTGTTGACGAGAATTTCGCAATCAATTTCGCATTCGCATTATTAACGATATTTCACGAATATTCTTCTATATATTCGTGAAATATCGCAAAATCGAATATGGCGTATTCCGCTCAACACTAGTAATGGCGGCGATCAGCGTTTTTTTTTCAGTACTGCGACCTTATGGCGGACACTTCGGACACTTTTGACACATTTTTGGGACCATTGGCATTTTTTTACCGATCAATGCTATAAAAATGCATTGTATTACTATAAAAATGCCATTGGCAGTGAAGGGGTTAACACTAGGGGGCAGGGAAGGGGTTAAGTGTGTTCCTGGGTGTGTTCTAACTGTATGGGGGGGGGGGGGTGGACTCACTAGGGGAAATCACTGATCTTCTGTTCATACATTGTATGAACAGAAAATCAGCGTTTCCCCCGCTGACAGGAACGAGAGCTATATGTTTACACACATAGCTCTCGTTCCCCTCTCTGTAACGAGCAATCACGGGTGCCCGGCGGCGATCGTACCCGCTGGGCACGCGTGCGGGACTCGGGGGCGAGAGGGAGGGGCGCGCGTGCCCTAGTGGCCTTTGAAAGTGGCGACGTAGAATGACGGGCTCTCGCCCAGGAGAGCCGACCTGCCGCCGTAGAATGACGGCGGCTGGTCGGCAAGTGGTTAAACAATGATGAATAATAAATATATATATGTGCAAAAATAAGTAATCACACTGTAAGGGAAAAAAACAGTCCTTAATATGATCAGAGTATCAAATACACCAAGGACATCAACCACATATATATTGAAAACAAATTCCGAACAGTCCCTTGAGGGTTGGGCTAGTAACTGAGAGAAAATGAATGTATTAGTCCACAGAAGGACACTAAATGGAAATTAATAAATAAATAAATGAATAATGTCCAAATCCAAATGTTCAGAGTAGAAAGGTAGAAAAATGAGGAGATGCAGAAAAATCCACCACCGATCCCAGATTAAAGTTGGTTAGGAGGAGAGGAATCTTGAAATCACACCAGGAGTAAGGTAAGTTTGTGCTCTTATCAGATCCAAGATTAAAACAGGCATATCGATCTGCTCAATCCAGGGGAGAATGAACTCAGAAGACACAGACTCCACTGCTTCCAGCTGGTCCCGGCGGGGTTGGTGCAGGTAGCGATCTCCACTAGGGACACTCTGCTCCGCTTTAAATGCTATATTATATGGTATTTCAAATGCTATAAATATGCAGTAATTACTGTATAAATGTGACTGGCATTGAAGGGGTTAACACTAGGGGGCGAGGGAGGGGTTAAATGTGTACCCTGCATTGTGTTCTAATTGTGAGGGGAGGGGACTGACTGGGGGAGGTGACCGATCTATGTCCCTATGTACAAGGGACACAGATCGGTCTCCTCTCTCCCTGACAGGGGGAGGGAATCCCTGGTTGTCACTGGGGTCAACAGCACTGGTGTTCCCACTGGAAGATATCCCTTTTATTGCTGTTCTGGAATTTCTTTTTACTTTCACGTTTGATGATAACAGTAAACATGACAAAGAGAGAGAGAAAGAGTGTATCTACCTAACAGGGGCACAGACAGCAATAAAATCTGACAGGTGTACTAATTACTCTCCACTCTGTCCAAAACTAAAAGGAAGATGCTGCCTTTAGTTATCCCTTAACAAAACAAGGGATAGGCATGAGGGAGAAAATTCCTAAAGATAAGAGAAAAACATTATTTCAAGCCTGCGATATGGATTTTCACCACAAGATGTCTCTGTTAACTAAATCTGAAAAGTAGCAGCTGCGTTTAGGGCAAACTCCTTCTACACAAATATACAGGCACCTCATAACTATATTCTACCGGAGGGGAAATATCTTGCGCTAAGGAAAAAAATGAATATTGAAATATAATTAATAAAGTGAATAAATATATAAGTGAATAAATCCAGCAGCTACACCTAAACATGTGATATACACGTAACAGTAAGAAATTTGTAAAGAGATGGGTTGCGCTTGGAGACACAGCCTGATAATGTGTGTAAAAGTTTAAACAATGATGAATAATAAATGTAATATATATATATATATATATATATATATATATATATATATATATATGTGTGCAAAAATAAGTAATCACACCATAAGGGAAGAAAATAGTAATCAATAACATCCCTTAATATGATCAGAGTATCACTATACCAAGGGCATCAACCACATATAGTTAGGTGTTGCTGCTGGATTTATTCACTTATATATGTATTCACTTTATTAATTATATTTCAATATTCATTATTTTCAAGTTATTTCCCCTCAGGTAGAATATAGTTATGAGGTGCCTGTATATTTGTGTAGAAGGAGTTTGCCCTAAACGCAGCTGCTACTTTTCAGATTTAGTTAACAGAGACATCTTGTGGTGAAAATCCATATCGCAGGCTTGACTGAAATAAGTTTATTGTCTTATCTTTAGGAATTTTCTCCCTCATGCCTATCCCTTGTTTTGTTAAGGGATAACTAAAGGCAGTATCTTCCTTTTAGTTTTGGACAGAGTGGAGAGTAATTAGTACACCTGTCAGATTTTATTACTGTCTGTGCCCCTGTTAGGTAGATACACGCTTCCTCTCTCTTTGTCATGTTCACTGTTATCATCAAACGTGAAAGTAAAAAGAAATTCCAAGGGGAAAGGGATATCTTCCAGTGGGAACACCAGTTCTGTTGACCACAGTGACAACCAGGGATTCCGTCCCCCTGTCAGGGAGAGAGGAGACCGATCTGTGTCCCTTGTACATAGGGACATAGATCGGTCACCTCCCCCAGTCAGTCCCCTCCCCTCACAGTTAGAACACAATGCAGGGTACACATTTAACCCCTCCCTCACCCCCTAGTGTTAACCCCTTCAATGCCAGTCACATTTATACAGTAATTAGTGCATATTTATAACATTGATCGCTGTATAAATGTGAATGGTGCCAAAAATGTGTCAAAAGTGTCCGATGTGTCCACCATAATGTCGCAGTCCCAATAAAAATTGTAGATCGCCGCCATTACTAGTAAAAAAAATATAAAAAATAATAATTCTGTCACCTATTTTGTAAGCGCTATAACTTTTGCGATTTTTTTTTTTTGTTTACCAAAAATATGTAGAAGAATACGTATCGGCCTAAACTGAGAAAAAAAAAATGTTTTTTTTTTTTTTTAAATTGGGCTATTTATTATAGCAACAAGAAAAAAAAATATTGTTTTTTTTTTCAAAATTGTCGCTCTTTTTTTGTTTATAGCGCAAAAAATTAAAACCGCAGAGGTGATCAAATACCACCAAAAGAAAGCTCTATTTGTGGGAAAAAAGGACGTCAATCTTGTTTGGGAGCCACATCGCACGACCGCGCAATTGTCAGTTAAAGCGACGCAGTGCCGGAAGCTGAAATTTCTCCTGGTCAGGAAGGGGGTATACGTGCCCAGTAAGCAAGTGCTTAAGTGAGCATTTTTCTGACATGCTACATTAACCACTTGCTGACTGCCCTGCTTACATATACTATGTGGCGGTGGCTCTCCTGTGCAAAATCACGTACATGTAGTTGATTTCGCACCTCTGCGTCTGCAGTTTATACACACGTCATTGGCAATCAGCTACTGCTGTGATTGGACACAGCGGGAGCCAATCAGTGGTCCAGCAGATTCGATGTCCGCAGGGACCCGCCGATCAATTTGAGGGATGCAGAACAGCGGTATGTCTACCTATGTAAACAAGGCAGATCGCCATCATGATAGTAGGGGAGACAGAGATCCTGTGTTTCTGCCAAGCAGGAACATGGATCTCTGTCTTTCCACAGCCAAAGCACCCCCTACCCTCACAGTTAGGCCTTGTACACACGAGGGAATATTTCCACTGAACATGGTCCGACAGACCATTTCAGCCGAAAAATCCGCTCGTGTGTAGGGGTAAACGGACCGTTTTGGCCGGATTCCTTCGGCGGAAAAATTTCAAAGCATGCTTTGGAATTTTTCCGCCTGATAGCTGCCCGTCAGATATGTCCGCTGGTTAGTACGGCAAATCAGCGGACATATCTGCCCGCACATGCGTTGTATCCTGTGAATGGATCCGACGCATGCGCGCGGAAGTGTTTACTTCCTGGTGCGGTGACGTGGCGGTCACGTGGCGGCGTCAACGTCACTGCCGCGTCACCGCGCTGTCCGCCGGCGGGGAATTTGATCCGATGGTGTGTACAGCCATCGGATCAAAGCAATCCGGCGGACAGATCCGATGGGAACGGTCCGTCGGACCATTCCCATCGGATATATTACCTTGTGTGTACAAGGCCTTAGAAAGCACTCTCTAGGTGCACATTTAATCCTTTGATCGCCCCTGATGTTAATCCTGTCCCTGTCAGTATCATTAGTACAGTGTATTGGTGTCACTGGTCCCCAAAAAGTGTCACATTAGTGTCAGATTTGTCTGCCCGCAATGTCACAGTCCTGCAAAAAAAAAGCCGATTGTCGCTATTACTAGTAAAAAAATAAAAATTCCACAAATCTATTCCATAGTTTGAAGACGCTAAAACTTTTGTGCAAACCAATCAATATGCGCTTATTCTGATATTATTATTTTTTTTTTTTTACCAAAAACATGTAGCAGAATACACATTGGCCTAAAATGAGGAAAAAATTTGAATCTGAATGTTGGGTGTGTTTTACAGCAGAAATTAAAAAATATTGTTTTATTTTTCTTTCAAAATTTAAGTTTTTTTTATGTTTATAGTGCAAAAAAAATATAAAAAAATGCAGAGGTGACTAAATACCACCAAAAGAAAGCTTTGATGGAAAATTTGAGGGAAACAAAGGGAATCCATTTTATTTGGGTACAGCCTCGCACGACCATGCAATTGTCAGTTGAGGTAACACAATGCTGTATCACAAAAAATGGCCTGGTGAGGGGCGTGGCTGACCAGCAATGGAGATGGCTGCTTAGTGCCTGAGCTCGTCTGCCAGGGAGAGAACCGGAGCATTAGGAGCCCGTTTTGGAAGGCGATTTGCACCCATCCATCCTCCTGAGACCCAGAGGACACTTTCCAGCGATGTCCGGGAAGAGGAAGACCGAACACCATCCACAGAAGCTGACGGCCTTCTTCCAGTATACAGGCCAGGTCAGTCAGTATCAAAATGGCGCCGCCAACAACGCGGCGCTGGGGTCCCGATCGGGCATTTACGATCCCACCCTGGGCACACAGGACTCCCTCTGCCCTCCTTCACCTCCCCCACCTAAAACGGGGGAAAACCCGATAAACGGGAAGCCCGGCGAAAGCGCGGCTCCGCACCGACCGCATCCCGCCGCGGACGTCCCCGCAAATCGAGGCCCCGGCTTGCGGCCTACTCCCGGCGAACCAGGCCCTGCACTCATCCATGGCCTCCTTCCCCACAACAGGCCAACCAGTGGTAGATACCACACTAAAGGACATGCTGCTATCCCTCCAGTCCTCCCTAATGACAGACCTGTCCTCAGTCTTCTATAAGATCACCACAGACCTGCATGTGATGGATGACAGAGTCACACACCTGGAAAACAGTATGGGGGAATGCACAACCACGGTGAATGAACTGGTGGACTCCTACGATGACATAAAGACGGAAAAAAGAAATGGATGAGGGCCAAGCTGGCCGATTTAGAAGACAGATCCAGGAGAAATAACCTGAAACTCAGGGGGTCCCAGAATCCATACTGCCAGCTGACCTTCCCAAATATGCCAAAGAACTCTTGCATACGATACTGCCTGACGCCTCGCCTAGAGATCTTATAATTGATCGGATCCACCGCATAGCCAAGCCCTCGCACCTAGCTGCCTCGGTCCCGAGAGACGTCCTGATGAGAATTCACTTTTTTCACATCAAGGAGCAGCTACTCATGGCCGCCAGAGGGAGACCACCGCTACAACATCCATTCGAGGGGGTCCTGCTCTTCCCTGACCTTTCAAAATACACGCTACAACTTAGACGACAGCTTAGCCCAATTACCAAGGGCCTCCACAACAACAAGGTCCAGTACAAATGGTGATACCAGGCCACTCTACTTGTGATGAAGAATGGTTCCTCGCACGTGATCCAAGACATGCAGAAGGGATTGCAGCTACTTCATTCTTGGGGAATCCTACCTGAAGTGCCTCAAGACACTTCAGCTCCAAAAGCTCCACGTGGATCCAGAACCACTCGCCATTGCCCCGCTACCCAGGATGATGGTCCGGAGCAGATGGCCTGAAGATCCCGGGCACCCCTTTCTCTATCTACATAACAGATGCTCTCCCTGGCATCCAGCTTTATACCTGTTTTCTTTTTTTGTTGATTCTCTTTTTTATGAATTTAAGTTTTAAAGCATCAGCCTTGTGACACTCATCCCCCAAATCAGCGGTTTAGTTGGACACCTTGTCCCTGCACTCCGCTTCTTGACTCTCTCGGTGGCACCGCCATCGCGAACCGTATACATTGTTATTAGCAGTTTACTTACCAGTTTTTCTTGCTTGTTTAGTCTCTATCATTTGAACTTTTGTTACAGCAAATCTGTCGCCTGTGCAGTGACCTGCACGGTACAGATCTTCGATCGACGACTTCCTCAGTAGCATACTCATCTCCCTCACGCAGAACAACTCATCCTGCTCTTCTAACTGTAAGTGGCTCTCTATCCCAAATCCCACCTGATCCTTGACCCCCCATGGCGACTACAATCCTATCTCTTAACGCAAACGGGCTAAACCACCCGGGAAAAAGACATTCACTATGGAAGACCGCTCTTAACCTACAATGTGACATACTGTGTGTCCAAGAAACACACTTTATGTACACTGGTGCACCTACGTGTACCAACAGGCACTTTCCCCACATTTTTGCGGCACCCTTCTCCTCCAAAAAAAGAGGAGTGCTCATAGCAATCAGGGACACTGTCAAATTCCTCCTGCAACATGTTGTGATAGACCCGGATGGGAGATATATTGTTCTTATATGTAATGTAAATGATGTGAAATATACCCTGGTTAACATTTATGCTCCCAACGTCAAACAGATCAGTTTCCTCCGAAAAGTAATGAAAGTTGTGTACCCCATCAAACAGGGATGCCTAGTGATCTGTGGAGATTTTAACCTAGTTCTGGAAGTGTCCCTGGACTCCACCACTGCCTCAAAACGCAGGGAGTCCCCTCTAAAACAATTTATGACCTCAAATGACCTGTTTGACGTTTGGAGATGCTATCACGGCTCTGAACGTGACCTCACGTACCCAGGGGCGGACTGACAACTCATGGGGCCCCCGGGCAATAGAAGATTATAGGGCCCCTGGGCTTACAGATGGTCACCACGCCAGGAGGCAGTGCAGAGGCGGGGCAGCTAAAATCTCTGGATTTTCACATCAAAAGGATGTCAGTTTCGGATATATCAGGGACAGATGTAAAAAAAACAGATTTTTACATACAGTCCCTGGTTTTGCTGAGCCTGGAAACCCTGATTGGGCCCCTAGTGGCATGGGGCCCTCGGGCAGTGCCCGAGTGTCTCAATGGTCAGTCTGCCCCTGCACGTACCTCTCTCCCCTTCACAAAACGTACTCGCGCATAGACATGTTCCTCACTGACAAATGGCTTCTGCAGTCTGTCAGCGCGTCTGTGATCCACACCACGACCTGGTCGGACCATGCCCCTGTCACCATCACTATTTCTGACTCCCCTACAACTAGGCCCGCGTTTCTATGGCGAGCCAATAACTACATCTTGCAACATCCTTTTTCACCAACAATCTCTGACCACCTGTCAGAATACTTTGAAACTAATACGGATCTGTGCCCGATCCGGGCGTGGTGTGGAACGCGCACAAAGCGTTCATAAGGGGGATTCTGATCAAACTAAGCTCCTCTCATAAAAAACATAGATCTCTAAAGATAGACACTCTGACATCGCAAATAGACACTTCCGAGCGACTCAACAAGTCTAATCCGGATCCGGCTAGGACCGATCACATTCTCTCCCTACGCCAGGAGCTGAGACTCCTTCTCCTCCAATCCTTTGAACATCATCAAAGGAAATGGAAGGCAGTTACTTACTCCACATCCAATAAAGCGGGTAAAGCAATGGCTCAGCGCATTAAAGGCAGGAAAGCCAAAAGCAAGATTAATCACTTATTTCATCCACACACTAATGCAAAACTCACAAACCCCCAGGATATAGCTGATGCATTCAGCACATACTATGGGGACCTTTACAACCTATGTAATGACATTAACACGCACCAACCTTCTCAGACCGACATAGACAACTTCCTTAACCATGTCACTCTCCCATCCCTCTCAGCGGATCAATTAGCCCGACTGAACGAACCCTTTTCCACATCTGAAATTTTAGCAACCATCAAATCTTTGCCCCTGGGCAAGTCCCCTGGCCCAGATGGACTTACCGGGGAATATTTCAAACAATTTGCTCAACACTTAGCGCCTACCCTGGCTGCTGTATTTAATACCGCGGCTGCCTCCTCCAAATTCCCTACAGAGTCTTTACAAGCGTTGGTGGTCACACTGCCTAAACCGGGTAAAGACCCAGTAGCACCCCAAAATTTTCGCCCAATATCGCTCCTCAACCTAGATCTAAAAATATACGCAAAAACAATTGCCACAAGACTTGACAATATCATGCCCACATTGATCCATAGGGACCGATCTGGATTTACAACTGGCAGGCAAGCGTCAGACGCCACGAGGCGAGTGATCAACATTCTCCACTACGCTGAGTCAAGTGGAACGCCTTCTCTGCTCCTAGCATTGGATGCAGAGAAGGCGTTCGACAGAATTCATTGGGGCTACCTACGACGAGTGCTTGAGAAGTTTGGATTTCAGGGGCACATACTCAGCGCTGTACTTGCTCTTTATACATCCCCATCTGCACGAGTATTCTCAGCTGACATGATTTCCCAACCATTCAACATAACAAACGGCACCAGGCAGGGCTGCCCGCTGTCACCACTGATCTTTAACCACTTGCATACTGGGCACTTACACCCTCCTCCTGCCCAGGTAAAATTTCAGCTTCCGGCACTGCGTCGCTTTAACTGACAATTGCGCGGTCGTGCGACGTGGCTCCCAAACAAAATGTACATCCTTTTTTCCCCACAAGTAGAGCTTTCTTTTGGTGGTATTTGATCGCCTGTGCGATTTTTATTTTTTGCGCTATAAACAAAAAAGGGCGACAATTTTGAAGAAAAATACAATATTTTTTACTTGTTGCTATAATAAATATCCCAATTAAAAAAAAAAAACACATTTTTTTTTCTCAGTTTAGGGCGATACGTATTCTTCTACATATTTCTGGTAAAAAAAAAAAAAAAAAAAAAATCGCAATAAGCGACTGGTTTGCGCAAAAGTTATATCGCTTACAAAATAGGGGAGAGAATTATTATTTTTTATTATTTTTTTTTTACTAGAAATGGCGGCGATCTGCGATTTTTATTGGTACTGCGACGTTATGGCGGACACATCGGACACTTTTGACACATTTTTGGCGCCATTCACATTTATACTGCGATCAGTGCTATAAATATGCACTAATTACAGTATAAATGTGACTGGCATTGAAGGGGTTAACACTAGGGGGTGAGGAAGGGGTTAAATGTGTATGCTAGGTGTGTTCTAACTGTGGGGGGAGGGGGGGGTGACTGGGGGGGTGACCGATCTGTGTCCCTATGTAGGAAGGAACACAGATCGGGCTCCTCCTCTCCAGAGACAGGATGCTGTCTCTGTGTAACACGGCAATGAGAGATGATCTATGAGAGATCATCTCTCATTCGCCCACAGATCGCATCGCAAACAGCCACTCTGATTGGCCGTTCGCCGCGATCTGTGATTGGCCGTGTCCAAGGGACACGGACAACACAGGGCTTCCCCGCAGCGCGCTCTACAGCGCGTGCTGGGAACGCCTGAATGACATGCCGTCAAATGACGGCATGTTGGATATTCAGGCCCGCGCTTTTGCTGTCATCCGACAGTAGCGCGGGCCTGAAGTGGTTAATCTACTCATAGAACCATTAGCGGAACACGTCAGGCAGAATCCACGAATCTCTGGATTTCAAATAGGCTCTACCTCTCACAAGATCAGTTTGTTCGCGGACGACGTCATACTTATGTTAACTGACCCAACATCGTCCCTTTTGGAAGCACACAAAACCCTCCAATGGTTTAGTGAAGTATCATACTATAAAGTAAATGCCAACAAATCCTACATACTGGACCTGGGCCTTGACGCCACGTCCAAAAGCATGTTGCAAACACAATTTCCCTTTACCTGGGCGGACCACGAGATTTCTTACCTGGGAATCCAATTGACAAGCACCACCAAACATTTATTTAAAAGTAACTTCAAACCCTTCCTCGATAAACTCCAGAAAGACGTTAAGGGCCTGGCTAAACATGAACTATCCTGGTCCGGTAGGCTCGCAGCATTTAAGATGATGCACCTACCGCAGCTATTATATTTGTTCTGCACACTCCCTATCCCTATCCCAACATCCTACTTCCAGTCCCTACAAACTACCCTAAACACACTGTTGTGGCAAGGCAAGAAGCCTCGCTGCGCAAAGCAACTGCTCACCAAACATAAACATGCCGGAGGGGCAGGATCCATAGACTTCAAAGAGTATTATTGGGCTACAATTCTTACTCAGCTTAAGGACTGGTTCCAGCCGTTCCCTCTCACACTGTGGGGACAGCTGGAATCCACATTGGTTAAACATAATAATCTCCGAGACTGGATTCTGGGAGTACCACATGGCACACTGGTCTCCAACTCACTCCCCCCCACAATGAGACCATCAACCTTAGCCTGGAAATTTCTAGTCCAGCAAGGTGAACTTCACCCTCACCCATTTCACCCTCCCATTCCTCTGACCTGCCTTCAACATTGCACTGCAGACCTTGTCCTAAAACGTTGGACAGCCAATGGTATATCCTACGTTCAAGACCTATTTTGTGGAGAAACACTACTCACGTTCCCTCAGCTACAAACTAAGTTCCACCTGGCACATTCGGAAGTCTTTACCTACCTTAGAATCAGACACTGTCTATCTCAGGTGCCCAAACCGTGCTATCCTATTCCCCCTTCAACGTGGTCATTCCTTACTACCTCCACCTCGAAAAAGAAGGGAATTTCCCTTTTCTATAATATATTCCGCCAAAAGCAGGTCTTCTCCAAAGCCAAACCTCATTTCCAATGGGATGTAGACGTGGGCCAAACTCTTACTGAAGACCAATGGCAGTCTGCACTTAGGTCCATCTACAAAGCTACTCGAAACGCGGCGTTGTGGGAACTCACATTAAAAATCTCCCTGCGCTGGTACCTCACACCAGCTAGAATAGCTAAATTTGGTATAGACAGTCCTGACACATGTTGGAGATGCGCCGGCACTAAAGGAGATATGTTACACATATTCTGGTCTTGCCCGTCCATTGCCGTGTATTGGTCTGCCATCTTCCGTATACAGTACTGTCGTACATCACAGGTAGTCTTACACTTCCATCACCAGCGATGGCATTATTAAACATTAATATAGATCAGATACCTGCTGACTCACGTCTAGTAGCCACCAATATCCTTCTGGCAGCTCGGCTGAGCATTACCAGACTCTGGAAATCTACCAAACCCCCGACGATAGAGAGCACTATTGAGCTAATCAATCTGCACTACAACTATGAGCCAACGCTAGCCTCTAGCAAAGGACGCATGGTAGAAGCCCACAAAGTGTGGCGCTCATGGACACGTTGGTCCAACACAGCACTATTTCTGTGAACCCGGTGGTTGCACACGCACCCGGGTTGTCAGGGCTCTGACCTTAGCTGACACCATGCACCATGTATGTCTATTGAATTCTATATGCACCCTTATTCTGTTGTGTTATCTGAACTATGCTACTTAGCTAAAAAGATTGGATATAACTTATCTGCTGTATATGACTTTGTATACTCACTCTTGTCGAAGAACTGGTATGTACTCTACTTGTATAATCTGTAATATGTTAAACTCAATAAAAACTATTGTTGGAAAAAAAATAAAAAAATGGCCTGGTCATGAAGGGGGGTAAACCTCCCAGAGCTGAAGTGGTTAAGTTATATAAAAGCTCTTCTATTCTTTCATTTTATTTCCATTAGCTGAGAAGCAACTTTTGCACTGCTGTATTAGCTTCTACCACCTCACCACTTTATGGAGTAATCAGAGACTTTAACCACTTAACCCCCGCACCATATTGCTGTTCAATGACCAGAGCACTTTTTGTGATTTGGCACTGCGTCGCTTTAACTGACAATTGCGACGTGGCAAATAGAGCTTTCTTTGGGTGGTATTTGATCATCTCTGCGATTTTTATTTTTTGCGCTATTAACAAAAATAGAGCACCAATTTTGAAAAAAATTCAATATTTTTTACTAATAAATATCCCCCAAAAAATATATAAAAAAACATTTTTTTTCCCTCAGTTTAGGCCGATACGTATTCTTCTACATATTTTTTGTTAAAAAAAAAAACATAGTAAGCGTTTATTGATTGGTTTGTGCAAAAGTTATACCGTTTACAAAAAAGGGGGTAGTTTTATGGCATTTTTATTAATATTTTTTTTTTACTAGTAATGGCGGCGATCAGCGTTTTTTTTTGGTACTGCGATATTATGGCGGACACATCGGACAATTTTGACACATTTTTGGGACTATTGGCATTTTTATAGCACTCAATGCTATAAAAATGCATTGGATTACTATAAAATGCCATTGGCAGTGAAGGGGTTAACACTAGGGGGCAGGGAAGGGGTTAAGTGTGTTCCTATTTGTGTTCTAACTGTATAGGGGGGTTGACTCACTAGGGGAAATCACTGATCTTCCGTTCATACATTGTATGAACGGAAGATCAGCGTTTCCCCCGCTGACAGGAACGAGAGCTGTGTGTTTACACACACAGCTCTCGTTCCCCGCACTGTAACGAACGAGCGCGCGTGCCCGGCGACGATCGCGCCCGCCGGGCACGCGCGGGGCCGCCGGCGGCGTGGGCGCGCCCTCTAGCGGCCAAAAAAGATAGGACCTAGAGCTACGTGCTCTCGCCCAGCAGTGCCACCGTCCCGCAGTAATATGACGGCGGGCGGTCGGCATCTAGTTAATATCAATTTTCTTAGATTATAATAGGAGTTTCTTTCATATATCAAGATGTCATGTTTTCGCACATGATACTTTTTTATTTAATAACTTTTAATAACTATGGCCTAATTATATTGTTAGAGAATACATTTCCCCTTGCAATTACACACTGTTAATATTGGACAGGTTTCAGTCATATCTGGCAGGTGTCACATTGTATTTAAATTCATTGTAGATTTCCAGGATGGTAATATGAACAATGGTTAATATTCCACAATTCAAATTTTTTTATATAAGCAAACAATTCATAAGTTCTTCCTTATTGACTAAGTCTGTTCTTGGCAACTTTGGGCAGACATGTTCTGTCAATTCTGTATTGTTTGATATGATAGTATTTCAACAAAACATCCAGAACACATTGTTGTGGGCCAGACACATCAACATTTGCATGTCAAATAATTTAAAATATACTGTAATTGAGGGTAAAGTATATACACAAATCTTACATATCAAGTATAGTTTTGTTTATTGCAATATATACTGTGTGTATATAATATATATACTGTATATATATATATATATATATATATATATATATACACCGTATTTTTCTGGGTATAACATGCATCGGCGTATATCGCGCACCCAGTTCTTGGAGGAAAATTTCCTGGAAAAAAAAATACTTACAGTTTAAATGTCCCTCTTCGGTTTCTTGCCTGGTGTCCATCGGCAGCCTTGTTCCGGTCCGGCATCCGTCTTCGGCCTTCGTGGCGTCCTCCCCGCTTCTCCCGTGTTGTCTCCGAGCGCCGCCGCTGACATATACTGAGTGCAGTACACTCGGCTAGGCTCGGCCACGCTCGGCTCCTCTCGCAGGGCGTGACCGTGGGCGGAGCCGAGTGTGGCCGAGCCTAGCCGAGTGTACTGCGCTCGCTATATTTTGGTGGCGGCGCTCAGAGACAGGGGATCGGCGTATAATGCGCACCCATGATTTTCCCCTGTTTTTAAGGGGAAAAAAGTGCGCGTTATATGCCGATAAATACAGTATATATATATATATATATATATATACACACATGTATTGTAAATCTTGGTGATAAATTCATATTTGGTGAATAATTTTAGCCAAGAGATTTTACCCCTGGGATCATTTTTTTCTTGCGGCAGGTCGGTGGGCATTGTCCATTGTGATTACCAATGATCTGCATTGCAGGATGACAAGATTGACAATAGGTTTACATTGTGACACTTTTTATTTTAAGTGACTTGGTAAAAACTGTGTCTTCATCTAATTCTTTCATTTATTTGAGGAATGAGTGGGGTACTATCTAACTCAGACTCGTTCACGTGGAGTGGGCAGTTTCTGGGGGCCCACTTATTAGTAAATGGGGCTTCCAGATTCTGATAAGCCCCCCTTAGGGTGACCACGTGTCCCGGATTGCCCGAGTCTGTCCCGGGCACCTTCACTCTGAGACAATACAGTGACCCGGAATGAAACTGACACCGGTTCCAGCATGAACCCCTCAGAGCTTAAGATGTGACCCCCCCCCCCCCAACTAGTGTAGCGCCGTGTTACTTCCAAGTACCGGTGCTATTGAAATTTAGAGTATAATGAGAATGTAAGTGACTCTGATTCCAATTGCAATGATCCAGTAGGGTCTCTGTTTCAGCTTGGCTGTGCTGTGGGCTCAGTATATTGCGTTGGGGTGTTCTTGCCACCCCGGTGCGGTAGGGGGCAGCAGTGGAGTTAAGGTTTGGGTGCGCTTTCCCAGCGGCCAATCAGGAGGCTTGGGCCTCACTGGGCATGCTGGGAGAGGTTACTTATGGAACAGAAGCCATTTTTTCTGAGTTCTTCTTTCTGTGTGGTGCCCACCTTCAGGGTGACCACATCACGGCGCCCCCGTGTTATGGCATACCTGGCCGGGGCGTGCGTGCCACGCGGTGTTCCTGGTTTCGGGGTCATGTTGGTCCGGAACATTTGAGCAGGACGGGGACTTAGTGGTCGATTTCGGATTTCGACGAACCACCGGAGATCAAGGTAGCCGGACACTGGGGGATTGCTTACCCTTTCAGTCGGTACCTGGGCAACGTTAAGGCCGACGGACCGTTTCAGCAGACAAATCTGATCGTGTGTACGGGCGAGCAGACAGGTTTTTCCAGCAGACAAGTTTTAAAGCATGCTTTAAAACTTGTCTGCTGGAAAGCCATCTGTCAGGCCGCGTACACACGAGGGGATATGTCCGCTAAAAACGGTCCGATGGACCGTTTCAGCAGACATCTCCGCTCGTGTGTATGGGCTAGCGGACAGATTTCTCCACCCGACACATTTCAAAGCATGCTTTGAAATCTATCCGGTGGGAATCTGTCCGCCCGACATGTCTGCTGGTTAGTACACTTACCAGCAGACATGTCGTCCCCCACCGCCGCCACACCGCCGCCGAATGGATTCGGCGCATGCGCGGAAGTGTTTAACTTCCTGGTGCGGTGACGTGGCGGTGACGTGGCGGCGTCAACGTCACCACCGCGTCACCGCCACGTCACCGCGCCGTCCTGCGGCGGGAAATTTGATCCGATGGTGTGTACACGCCATCGGATCAAACTCCCGATCGGACATATCCGATGGAAATGGTCCGCGGACCGTTTTCATCGGATATGTCCGATCGTGTGTACGAGGCCTAAGAGGACAGTTACTCAGCATCAGCATACGCAGTCTAAAAGGGATCCGACATTTCAACAAAAAGATATTATTCATTAACCTCCCTGGCGGTATGATTCTGTCTGAAATTACGTACCAAAAGCGGTACAATTATTTGCATGGAAATTTGGCGTTTTATACTGTAGGCCTGCAATTCTTAGGAATAACTTGCTTAAATCTGTCCAAACAAGACATCCCGGGTATGATAAAGTTTGAAAAACAAAATCATAATTTTTTATATAATAAAAAACTATAAATAATTATAACAAATTATAATGTAATTATAATAAAAAATATTCAATAATGTAATCAACTCAAAAACACTGAAATTTGCTCAGTTGCAGAATTGTCGCTGTCATTATTTATTTATTTTATGACAAATTTCCCCACAAATCGCTATCGCTAAATTCTGCAAGTGATTATAATTTATTATCGCTGTTTTCTAGCTGATCTAAAACCATTTTTGACATAAAGGGACACTTTTGGTTGCTATGGGCAATCTACAGTTTCCAGGCAGAAAGAACACTTTTTATTATATAAAAGGACATGTAGGGCACAGGACAGACCACTAGGGACAAGGGGGGTGTGTATTTTTTACATACAGTACTGTAATCTATAAGATTACATTGTACTGTATGTAAAGTGTTTGTTTACTTTTTTTGAATTTGGCGCCGTTCTCCGCTCCCGCGCGTCGTAACGTCGCAGGGAACGGAGATCGGCGGCACACGGGGACGCTGTGTGAATCAAGCGAGCACCCGCTCGCTCACACAGCGTGGATGCATCGCTGGATCCAGGAAGAAGGTAAGACAGCACGCGCTGCAGGCTCTGCATGGCTACCCCGAGTGTAACTCGGGGATACCGATCTCAGCAGAAAAAAAAACACCCCGAGTCACGTTTGGGGATACCGCCAGGGAGGTTAATATCAGCATCAGGTGCTTGGTATCTGGTGTTGATCCAAGCCTGATTCATTTTGATTAAGGTCAGTCGATCAACAGAGCCGGTGGAGAGGTGCACCCTGTGATCAGTCACAAAGCCTCCAGCAGCACTGAATGTCCGTTCTGAAAGAACACTGGATGCAGGGCAAGCCAGTAGCTCAATTGCAGTACTGGGCAAGCTCTGCAGACTGATCCATCCTCAACCCAGTAAGCCAGACGATTTTCGGTGGGGAAGGTGTCCAAGTCGGATCTTGCCCCTAGGTATTCCCGGACCTTGTAAACCAGATGCTGGCGATGGTTGCTGGAACCGGTCAGACCTTGGGGCTGCAGACTAAAAAACTGCCTGAACGCATCGGTCAGATGACCACCTTCTCCACCGCCCCTTCTGTGACTCACCGAAGCCTCAGCAAGACGTTGTCCAGAGCCAGGTTTTGTTAATCCCCCCGGTTCTGGGAACGTATTGCACAGACCCTTCTGCAAGGCCTCCCGCAGAAGTTTCATCTTCTGCTCCCTCTGCGATGGCAACATAAGGTCCGCAACCTTACTCTTGTAACGTGGATCAAGGAGAGTTGCCAGCCAGTAATGATCCCTCTCCTTGATAGCACGTACACGAGGATCCTTACGCAGGCTTTGCAGGATCAGGGAGGCCATGCAGCGTAGGTTTGCAGAGGCATTCGAGGCACAGTCCTCTGGGTCACTGAGTACGACAGGATCCACAGGCACCTCATCTCAGCCACGTAAAAGTCCATGTGCTCCTTGGGACTGTAAATGATCCCTTGAAGACTGCTGCTGCTGAGTGCTAGGCTCCACCTCCATGCTGCTGATACAATCATTCTCCTCCTCCTCCTCCTCTTCCTGTGTGCTAGGTGGGCACGCAGGACCACTGTCTGGGTAAAGGGGGCCTTAAGAGGTAAGGAAGTCCTCCTCTTCCTCCCGCTGTTCTGCCTCAAGGGCCCTGTCCATTATTCCACGTAGCGTGTTCTCCAACATGTGAATAAGAGGGACAGTCTCACTGATGCATGCACTGTCACTGCTCACCATCCTCGTGGCCTCCTCAAATGGTGACAGGACAGTGCATGCATCCCCGATCAAGGCCCACTGACCCAGTTCTGCTGCCATATTGGCACAGGTACTCATTGATGGCCCGTCAGGGCCGGCGCTACCACTAGGCGGATTAGGCGACCGCCTAGAGCGCACTGTTGCCTAGGAGCGCCCGACCACTATTTCTCCTGCACTGTCCTCCACAAAATGCTGGCAGGCGGCAGCGTCCTCAGCCCTAACATGTCTGTCAAGCAGCGCCGCTAGGCAGACCCCCCCCTCCCCGCGGGGCTCCAGTTCTCTGCCCTGAGTGAGTCTGACTGACATCAGCGTGTGTCACAAGTGGCATAGATAGGTCCCGCATTCACCCCCCTCCCCCAGCCTGGGCGCCCTCCGCTGTTTAATGTGATGTGTGATAAATACACACAGTACTGTGATCATCTCATCTCCTGTGTCAACAAAGGTCCGTCTGTGTCCAGCAATCAATGATCCTCCTTTTCAGCAGAAAGAGCCGACTCACATCATGAGGCAGCAGCAGCCCCTCCCTTCTCAGCTCTCTCTCTGTCCAGTGTCCACAATGACTGACAGTCTGTGTGTGACAAGAGGAGGTGTACCGTCCGCAGCACAGGGCCCCCCCCCCTCTCCTGAGTCCTGTCAGTTACAGTGTGTGGAGCCTGATGCCGCGCGATGCATCATGGGATTAGTAGTACTGGTGGTTCCCGGGCTTGGGGGGACAGGTGAGGTGGAGCATTGAAGAGGCACCGTGCCAGTGCCACTGTACAACAGCAGAGGTGTGAGGGAGGGCAGGAAGCCACCACAGGGTTCACCTTTCAGGTTGGTGTGGTTAGTAAAGTAACATTTTTATGTATGTGATAACAATAAAAAAAAATTTAATGTATGTGTGTATATTAAAATATCTGCCCCCCCCCCCCCAAAGCTTGATTTGCATTAATTGACACTGATGTGATTGATCGGACGCGAGTGTGGCTGTATTTGATGGACGCGAGTGTGGCTGTATTTGATGGACGCAGGGGGGGGGCTGTATTTGATGGACGCGAGTGTGGCTATATGTGATGGACGCAGGTGAGACTGTATTTGATGGGCACAGGTGAGGTGGAATTTGATGGGTGCGGGTAAGGCTGTATTTGATGGGCTCAGCTGAGATGGCGTTTGATGGGCACAGGTGAGATGGAATTTGATGGACGTGGGTGAAGCTGTATTTGATGGGCACAATTGAGACTATTTGATGGGCACGGGTGAGACTGTATTTGATGGGCGCGTATGAGGCTGTATTTGATGGTCACAGGTGATATGGCATTTAATGGGCACAGGTGAGATGGAATTTGGGCGCTGGTGAGGCTATATTTGATGGGCACAGGTAAGGCTGTATTTGATTAGTGCTGGTGAGATGGCATTTGATGGGCATAGGTGAGATGGAATTTGATGGGAGCCGCTGAGACTGTATTTGATGGGCACAAGTGAGACTGTATTTGATGGGGCGTGGGTGAGGCTGTATTTGGGTGTGGGTGAGGCTGTATTTGATGGGCATATGTGAGACCAGGGTTTGACAAATTTGCTTGGAATCTAGGAAAAAAAAAGTTAGGAGCCAGAAAACGCACCCCGTCCCGCCGAGTGAACGCATACGTGAGCAGCGCCTGCATATGTAAACGGGTTTCAAACCACACATGTGAGGTGTCGCTGCGATCGTTAGAGCGAGAGCAATAATTCTAGCCCTTGACCTCCTCTGTAGCTCAAAACATGCAACCTGTAGAATTTTTTTAAACGTCGCCGTTGGAGATTTTAAAGGGTAAAAGTTTGTCACCATTCCACGAGCGGGAGCAATTTTGAAGCGTGACATGTTGGGTATCAATTTACTTGGCGTAACATTATCTTTTACAATCTAAAAAAAAAAAAATGAGCTAACTTTACTGTTTTATTTTTTAATTTAAAAAAGTGTATTTTCCCCAAAAAAGTGCACTTTTCGCAAATACTGTGTGACAGAAAGTATTGCAACGATCGCCATTTTATTCTCTAGGGAGTTAGAATAAAATTATATATATATATATTGTAATAGTCAGAGTCCCGGTCCCTATGAAATGGGAGGTAAAATGGACACAGGGTTTGCGTGTCTGCGGACCGCAGAACTACAGAGTGTAGCGTTTAAATGGAGAAAAGTGCTCTGTCAGTTTTCTCCAGGTTTTGATAGTTCTGAATGGGGCTGTGTAGTTGGAGATCCTGCAGAGACTTGGGCGGGATGGGGTCTCCAACCCTGTGTCCAGATCTTACAGACAGCCAGCAGGTTGGGTTCCCAGCTGAACACTGACAATATAATCAGGGACTGGTCAGAGAGAGAGAGGTGGAAGGTGTGCAGCTGGCTGTTGCTGCAAGACAGACCTGTGTGTGGGGATCTGTCTGTCTGTCTGCCCTGGAGACTACATCCCTGGTGTGGGGGGACTTCGTGCCTGAGGGACTGGGAGGCTGGTGGAACTGAGGTGACTAGCGAGTCCAAGAGGGGCTGAAGGAAGTCCGGAAGTCTGGGAGACAGTGGGCTGGAGAACCTGTTGAGGCCAGGAGTGGGCCAGGTGAGCAGGTACAGCAAGGCTAAGTAAGCCTAGGAGCCAGGAGGCTTGGTATTTTGAGTTCTATGAACATTAATGGAGAAGAACCCCTGCGTGGGAAATCCTGTATTGTGAGCTGTTCTTTTGTTTCCTTCAATAAAAATGGGCTGCCATGCCCTCAAACATAACATCTGACTGCTGTGGACTCGCTAAAAAAACGCATTTACCATTGAGTTAAACCCCCAACGTTTACAGTGGTGGATTCAGCGGGCATCTAGACGGTGAAATCCGGGTCCTTGCTCTGTGGTGAGTCGCAGCAGGAGTTACTGCTAGCTGTGTGTAGCAGCCAGGCAAACTGCATTGCGCAGAAGTTTTTTTTGGACTGTGTTGCATACAGGTGGTGCATCTGTGAGAAGATTTTTTTTTTCCCTTTTTACTGCTGTGAACTGTGTAACAAGCTGCTGTGCATGCGACTGCAAGGATGCGACAGTCAAAACACAAGAAGTTCATGTTGAATCAAGTTAAAGGGGAAGTGAGCTCAGCGTGGCCTGAGAAGATGTCTCCACCTAGGAGGGCCAGTCAAAAGGGGCCAATGGTGTATGAGACTGTGAATGAGTGGTTCAAGTGGAACCAGACTAAAGAATCGGATGCGGTACAAAGGACTGAGATAGTGGCATCTGATTACATGCAACCCATGCTGCCTACAGAGGAGGTTGGAGACTTCCTGGAAGAGTTTGAAAAAGTCGCTGTAAGGAGGAGATGGCCTAGAGACCGGTGGCCAAAATTGCTGCAAACCTTATTGCTGGTAGAGTACCGGTCGGTTTACCATTTGATGGACGGTGACCAGGATGACTATCGCAAGTTTAAAGAGGAAATCCTTCTTAGAGGAGAGTTCAATCGCATCATGGGCCACCAGCAACGCTCCAGCAAAGCGAAGTCGTCACCCATCGCAACGGGAGAGGCATCACTGCGACAACAAAGCCACGATCGAGCAATGGCTCAGGAGAGCATGAGTGTGCATCAGTGTACCAGCCGTGCGTTTTCTGCAGACATATCGGTTGTCACCCCTGGCAACAGTGGTGAGAAGTTTGTGTGGCCTGCAGGGGGTACCGATGAGGAAAGTAAAAATGTGTATTATGGCCGCTTATGTGAAGTGGTCAGTCCAGAAAGGACACAACAGTCTGTAACCACCATGAGGTGTAGCCAACCATCTTTGGAGTGCTGGTCTGCTGTTACCCCTAGCAACAGGGATACTGTGTTACATGCAGGGGGTGTTGGTGGGTCTGGAAAGGCTGCAGTGTTTTTCCATGACCACATGAAAAATTCAGCCTATGGAGACACCACAGATGAGAGACAATGCACTCAAATGAAGGCTATGACAACGGCTACAGGAAGTGGTAAGACTGTTGCAGTTTATGGGACAGAACCCAATGAAGTAGAAGTGTGTTCAGCGGGGAGATTCGCAGTACAGGTGGACTTGCTACGGTGTGCTACCCAGAGTAGGGGGGAGGCACAGGGTAAAGCCCAACTGTCAGCAGGACTAAAGACTGAAAAGGACATGGGGACTCTGTATGTACCCGGTGGAATCCAGCAGAGTGCTGGAAGAGCTGTACTAGGGGTGACCAAAGAAATAAGTATACCATGTTCCCTAGTGACAGATATAGGTGCTGTGGGGTTGCCCAGAGAAACCTCCCAGGAGCCCACAGTGTTGGAGCGGAGGGTTTCCCAGGTCAGCTGTAGAGCTTCTCTAGTGGGTAAGGGGCCACCCACAATAGCTACAGCTATGTTTAAGTGTCATGATGATCCTCTAAAGGTTGAGAAATGTATTTCTGGAAATGTCATATTTGAGAATATTGTTGGTGATATGTTTACTAAAAAGGATGGGAGTAGGATGTCTTCCGTGACCACCAGAGGCAAAGCTGCAGGGTTGTCCATGGAAACCTCCCGGGATCGCCCTGTGTTGGAACTGGAGGTTGTTCAGGACCGCTCTGGCACTACTCTGGGGGAACAAGGAGGCACTGTACCACACGATGGTATGTGATCAGTTTGGTGAAAAATGTATTCATACTGTAAAAGCTAGTAGTGTAAAGCAGGATGTGATGGTAGCGCCACCAGAACAATCTGGTCAAAATAGGGTATTGCATCCTGTGGTTTGTGACGAAGCATCGTCCCAATGTGACATAAGTGAAACTGTGCTTGTACAATGTGATGCGTCTAGCGATGACAAATGTACTGTATCGGGTAATGAGACCCAAGTTCCTTTGGTGCCTCTTGGAACAGGTGATGCAGTGCTGCAGAAGGCCTGTCAGGGAAGTACCACTGACTGGGACAGCTGGGCTAAACAATTGCTAGCCATGCTGGATAAGGCTAGGTTGGGTAACACAGATGTGGACATAACACCTGCTATGCCCAATGGAGGGAGTGCAGGGTGGCCAGTGGCCAAGGGTGTGTTGGCCCCTGCAGAGATTGGTTTCCTCCAGTCAGAAGGACCGGTTAAGGGCGCATGCATGGCAGATGTGTTATCCGCAGCCCAACCGCTGGAAAATAGTGAGCGAAAAAATGCCAATGTGACTTATGACCTGCAGCGGCTCACTGATGCTGTGACGGAAGAGATAAATGTGAGATGTATGTCTGACGGCGCTCCAGTTGAGCACCAGGCTGTGAAGACTGATACCGCCAGTGAGGTGGGGGTCGCTGAAAATGTCTCTACCTTTCCAGCTTCAGTGGATGAGCCCCTCCAAGTCATTGATAAGGGAAAAGTCCCTAGAAAGGTCTTGTATGTAGACGTGGGTCGCATTAAGGTGACTAATGTATTGTTAAAAATGCTTAAAGTCCAGAAAGGCAATTTGCTGTACACTTGGGGGCCTCCATTGTGGTCGGACAAGGTGGTGTACTGCGTAGTACCAGTAGGTGGAGCCAAGTAGTACAGGCTATTCTTTATGGTGATTACAAGAGGAACTGGTTGGTACCATGTTTATTGGCAGTGTGGCAGATGGTCTCAAAGTTCTCTGAGAGGGTACTTCTAGTTACCGGTTTGGATGGAAGTTGCTCAGGAGAACGTTTGACAACATCAGAAGTCTCTCCGCCTGATGCGGTGACTAGGAAAATTTCTGCTGATGCAGTCCAGAGTGCGGCTGAGCGGTGGTCAGTAGAGGGCACGGACACTGCCTCACCCACTAGACTTTACAGGAAGGAAGGGAGCGAAATGGACGTTGCAGTAGCAGAGATTTTACCTGTCAATCGCACAAAGGTACAAATTAAAGTACCCGGAGACACTGTGGGAGAAAGTGCTAAAGGAACAGGTTCTCTATATGAAGAATGTGAGGGTTTCAGGAAAGGCAGTGTTCCCCTGAGAAAAGAAAATAAGCCCAGGAACCCCAGAAGAGGGAGAAAGCGTAGGATAGAAAAAAGTGGGATCCCATGGAGAGTCAGGGTAGGACTGACCTGGAAGCGCACCCGAAAAAAGGGTTGGGCCTACGCGGCTGACAGCCGGCACAGAGGTGTCCCAACCCTAATGACGTGTGCTGGTGTTCCGCCCCCTTCGGGATCGAAACAAAGGGGGGGGATATGTAATAGTCAGAGTCCCGGTCCCTATGAAATGGGAGGTAAAATGGACACAGGGTTTGCGTGTCTGCGGACCGCAGAACTACAGAGTGTAGCGTTTAAATGGAGAAAAGTGCTCTGTCAGTTTTCTCCAGGTTTTGATAGTTCTGAATGGGGCTGTGTAGTTGGAGATCCTGCAGAGACTTGGGCGGGATGGGGTCTCCAACCCTGTGTCCAGATCTTACAGACAGCCAGCAGGTTGGGTTCCCAGCTGAACACTGACAATATAATCAGGGACTGGTCAGAGAGAGAGAGGTGGAAGGTGTGCAGCTGGCTGTTGCTGCAAGACAGACCTGTGTGTGGGGATCTGTCTGTCTGTCTGCCCTGGAGACTACATCCCTGGTGTGGGGGGACTTCGTGCCTGAGGGACTGGGAGGCTGGTGGAACTGAGGTGACTAGCGAGTCCAAGAGGGGCTGAAGGAAGTCCGGAAGTCTGGGAGACAGTGGGCTGGAGAACCTGTTGAGGCCAGGAGTGGGCCAGGTGAGCAGGTACAGCAAGGCTAAGTAAGCCTAGGAGCCAGGAGGCTTGGTATTTTGAGTTCTATGAACATTAATGGAGAAGAACCCCTGCGTGGGAAATCCTGTATTGTGAGCTGTTCTTTTGTTTCCTTCAATAAAAATGGGCTGCCATGCCCTCAAACATAACATCTGACTGCTGTGGACTCGCTAAAAAAACGCATTTACCATTGAGTTAAACCCCCAACGTTTACAATATATATATATATATATATATATATATATATATATATAATGTTTGCGGCCTTCTGCAGGCCTAAGCTTCCTTCCCCGGGCGCCAGGTCGCTAATTCCAGTCACAATTGCGACCGGGCGCCTGGATTTTGTTGAACCCTGGGTGAGACTGTATTTGATGAGCACTGGTGAGATGGAATTTCATGGGGACAGGTGAGAAGGCATTTGATGGGCGCTGGTGAGGCTGTATTTAATGGACAGAGCTGAGACTGTATTTGATGGGCAGAGATAAGGCTTCATTTGATGGGCACTGGTGAGATGGCATTTGATGGGCATCCCTTACAGTCAAAGATGCCTGCTTACGCAAGTGAAAGTGCAATGTGTTAAATATGGGGGTAGTGAAAATCAAATAAATAATATGCAAAACAATTAAAGGTGCATAAATATATAAGAGTGTATGGATATTAATATTATAAATGCAAACAATGATCCATATATCATACGGTGCTAGATTAAAAATAAATTGCTAAACCTTAATTAATAGTCCATAACTAAGTGCGGATATGTTGGCTGAAAACTGCATATATATGCCACAAATATATCATAGATGCAAACAATGATCTATTTATCATACGGTGCTAGATTAAAAAATAATAAATGCTAAACCATAATTAATAGTCCATATTTAAGTGCGGATAGGTTGTGAATGCTTTGTACCCCAGGAGGGGGTCTCTGATCTGATGAGTGCGGGATACACCAGAGTACGAGGAAGAGGGCATCAGTGAATCACCAGTCAATTTTCCTTAATCTTGGCACTTAGCACCTTGGCACGTTTTACCAGCACTTTATTGCATGCACTTTACAGCCAACCTATCCGCACTTAAATATGGACTATTATGTTTTATCATTTATTATTTTTTAATCTAGCACCGTATGATATATGGATCATTGTTTGCATTTATGATATTAATATCCATACACCCTTATATATTTATGCACCTTTAATCGTTTTGCATTTATATCTTTAGCATATTATTTATTTGATTTTCACTACCCCCATATTTAACACATTGCACTTTCGCTTGCGTAAGCAGGCATCGTTAATACTAGGAGGCGCCAACACCTATATACTTTTTTCCTTTCATATTTTTATTCTACCTAGGTAGGATATACATGTAGGGGCTGCCACCTTAAAGCGGAGGTTCACCCAAAAATCAACTTTCTGCCACTAGATCCAGCAAACTGCTGACATCTGCAGTATGCTGGATTTTTTATTTATTTTTTGTACTTATCGTTTTAGCGCTCTTTCTTCTCCGGCTCCGAGCTGGGATTTCTGCGGGGAGTAGGCGTTCCTAAAACAAACGCAGTTGATTGACGGGCTTGGATAGCGCGTCACGCCTTCTAAAAATATCCTAAGTGACACTTGCCTGTTTACGGCGCTATACGGCGCCTGCACCTGCCGTGTAGAGCTGACTGCGCAGGCGCCGTAATTTGCCGAGGGTCACTTTGGGTATTTTCGGAAGGCGTGACGCGCTATCCAAGTCCGTCAATCAACTGCGCTTGATTTAGAAACGCCTATACCCGGAAGGATACGCCGCTCCGTGCCGGAGAAGAAAGACCGCTAAAACGATAAGTACATAAGTACATGGGCAGGGTAAAAGGGGGTGCGGTCAGGGGTGGAGCCAAGGGGGGCGGCAACATTAGGTTAACTTAACCTGTCTAACAGGGGTTTTGTCCGCACGCATTTGCAAACGCATTTGCAAACGCATGCATGAGCCACAGAGCCGCGCCAAGGCACCCCATAATTCTGTGGTCCTAACACTAACAATGGAGGCACATGCATTTTAATGGATAGATAGGGGCAGGTGGACTGAAGGGGAGCCACCCCTCCTTAAAGGTACAGAAGCACACCAAGCACCCAGCATATAGCACAATGGCTGCAAAGGTGTTGGTGCACTGCTGGACCAATATAAACACCACAGGTGAAACAAAACGTATCCACCGCCCCCATCTATGGCTGGCAATCGCAGTAAGTAGCAATGGCACCAGCCCTGTGGCCCGTTGCTGCATGTGCAGCCGCTGCAGCATGGCCAACGTTGAGTTCCATCTGGTGGGCATGTCACAAATTAGGCGGTTCTTGGGCAGGTTGTATTCCCTTTGGAGGTCAGTCAGCCGAGCAGTGGCATTATATGACCTCCGGAAATGCACACAGACTTTCCCGGGTACCTGCCCAAGAACCGCTGTGCCACCAAATTGAGGACATGCGCAAAACAGGGCACGCGGGTGAGTTTTCCCTGTTGCAGGGCAGAGGGGAGGTTGGTGTCATTATCACTGACCACCATTCCAGGCTTCAGCTGGCGTGGCGTCAACCACCTCTCAGCCTGATCCTGCAGAGCTGACAAAACCTCTTCCCCAGTGTGGCTCCTGTCTCCCAAGCACACCAGCTCTAGCACCGCATGGCATCTCTTGGCCTGCATTCCTGCGTAGCCCCTCATACGCCTACGGAGCGCGGCTGGTTCGGAGAAAATCTCACCACAGGAAGAGGCCACAGAGGAAGAAGAAGAGGAGGGGGTGGAGGAGAGAGGTGTGTCACAAGCAGTAGTAGTGTTTTGGAGGCGTGGTGGTGGAACAACCTCCAAAACTACTGGACCTTGCCCTGCGTCCCTCCCAGCTGCCAGCAGAGTCATCCAATGCGCCGTAAAAAAGACAGGTAACGTCCCTGTCCATGCCTGCTGGACCATGAGTCAGTGGTAAGATGCACCTTACCACTGACCGCCCTGTCCAGCGAGGCATAGATATTGCCTTCCACATGCCGGTAGAGAGCCGTAATCGCCTTCCGTGAGAAAAAGTGGCGTTTTGGTACTTGCCACTGAGGTACTGCACATTGCACAAACGCACGGAAGGGGGCAGAATCTACAAACTGAAAAGGTAGCAGTTGAAGTGCTAGCAATTTCGCTAAGCTACTGTAGCATTCAACTGCTGGGCATGTGGATGGCTGGGATTGTACTTCTTTTGGCGCTGCAGTAGCTGGGGCAGGGAAATTTGCCTGGTACTATCAGTAGATTGACCACTACTACTAGCTTGTGACACACCTATTTCTACACATTCACTGCAGGCTTCAGAGAGGACTGGGGGTCTACTGGGGTTGGAGGTCCCAAAAGGGCAAGGGGGGGTACGCTTTTGTCTTTGGTGTGGGTCTTTCTGGTGTGCTTGCCAACGAGCTGCATGGCAGGTCGACATATGTCTGGACAAGCATGTGGTACCCAGGCGGTTGATGTTTTGGCCACGCGAGATACGCTTGCGACATAAGTTGCAAATAGCAAAGGTACGATCTTGTGGACATGTTTCAATAAAGGCCCACACCAAAGAACTTTTGCTGTACCAGTCAGACACAGCAGCGCCATGCACAAGCGCCGTAGATGTGTGCTGTAATGCAGTGGGTGTGACCTTAAGCTGACCCCTGGAGGGCATCCTGCCTCTTTGTAGATGTGCCTGTGCCTCGTCGTCCTCCTCCTCCTCCTCTCTCCTATCAGGCACCCAGGTAGAGTCAGTGACCTCATCATCCCCTCCCTCCTCATCACTGTCAACAACCTGGCAGTATGCTCCAGCTGGGGGAACATCATCACTGCCAGATTGCTGTCCCTCTCGGCCACCCCCTCTCCCTGGGCTCACATCAATGCCTTCCTCTATCTGAGTTCCGTCATCGGAGTCTTCAAAACACTGCGCATCATCCTGCAGCATGTACCCAACACTGTGTTGAAACAGTTCGGGGGACTCCTCAGGAGGACATGGTGGTACTAGGGAAGTATTGTGTGAAGCCATTGTGCAGAGGGAAGAGGACGCCTTGGCAGCTGCTTTGCCAGATAAACTTTGATAAGTCTGTGTGAGAGAGGATGAGGATGAGGACGGCTTGGTCATCCACTCTACTAATTTCTCTGCATGTTAAAGGCTCAACACGGCCAGCTCCCGAAAAAAAGGACAAGCGGCCATGGCCACGGCCATGTGCTGAAGAGGATGCACCACATCCACCATCAGCGTTACCTCTAGATGCAGAGGCTGCTTGCCCTTGTGACTCTCTGCCTCTCTTTGTTGTCCTTCCAGACATATTTATGCGCTCAGGTGGTATGTAACAGCACAAGCGCAGTGACACCAAATGCGCTCAGGTGGTATATAACAGCACACGTGCGGTGACACCAAATGCGCTCAGGTGGTATGTAACAGCACACGTACAGTGACACTAACTGCGCTCAGGTGGTATATAACAGCACAGGTGCCTAGACACCAAATGCGCTCAGGTGGTATGTAACAGCACACATACAGTGACACTAACGCCGCTCAGGTGGTATATAACAGCACAGGTGCGGTGACACTAACTGCGCTCAGGTGGTATGTAACAGCACACGTACGGTGACACTAACTGCGCTCAGGTGGTATGTAACAGCACACGTACAGTGACACTAACTGCGCTCAGGTGGTATATAACAGCTCAAGTACAGTGACACTAACTGCGCTCAGGTGGTATATAACAGCACAGGTGCGGTGACACTAACTGCGCTCAGGTGGTATATAACAGCACACGTACAGTGACACTAACTGCGCTCAGGTGGTATATAACAGCACACGTACAGTGACACTAACTGCGCTCAGGTGGTATATAACAGCACACGTACAGTGACACTAACTGCGCTCAGGTGGTATATAACAGCACACGTACAGTGACACTAACTGCGCTCAGGTGGTATATAACAGCTCACGTACAGTGACACTAACTGCGCTCAGGTGGTATATAACAGCACACGTGCGGTGACACCAAATGCGCTCATGTGATATTTAACAGCACATGTGCAGTGACACCAAATGCGCTCAGGTGATATGTAACAGCACACGTGCAGTGACACCAAATGCGCTCAGGTGATATGTAACAGCACACGTGCAGTGACACCAAATGCGCTCAGGTGATATGTAACAGCACACGTGCAGTGACACCAAATGCGCTCAGGTGATATGTAACAACACACGTGCAGTGACACCAAATGCGCTCAGGTGATATGTAACAGCACACGTGCAGTGACACCCAAATGCGCTCAGGTGATATGTAACAGCACACGTGCAGTGACACCAAATGCGTCTCAGGTAATATATAACAGCACACGTGCAGTGACACCAAATGCGTTCGGTGATATGTAACAGCACACGTGCAGTGACACCAAATGCGCTCAGGTGATATGTAACAGCACACGTGCAGTGACACCAAATGCGCTCAGGTGATATGTAACAGCACACGTGCAGTGACACCAAATGCGCTCAGGTGATATGTAACAGCACACGTGCAGTGACACCAAATGCGCTCAGGTGATATGTAACAACACACGTGCAGTGACACCAAATGCGCTCAGGTGATATGTAACAGCACACGTGCAGTGACACCAAATGCGCTCAGGTGATATGTAACAGCACACGTGCAGTGACACCAAATGCGCTCAGGTAATATATAACAGCACACGTGCAGTGAGACCAAATGCGTTCAGGTGATATGTAACAGCACACGTGCAGTGACACCAAATGCGTTCAGGTGATATGTAACAGCACACGTGCAGTGACACCAAATGCGCTCAGGTGATATATAACAGCACACGTGCAGTGGCACCAAATGCGCTCAGGTGATATGTAACAGCACACGTGCAGTGACACCAAATGCGTTCAGGTGATATGTAACAGCACACGTGCAGTGACACTAAATGCGCTCAGGTGATATGTAACAGCACACGTGCAGTGGCACCAAATGCGCTCAGGTGATATGTAACAGCACACGTGCAGTGACACCAAATGCGCTCAGGTGATATGTAACAGCACACGTGCAGTGACACCAAATGCGCTCAGGTGATATATAACAGCACACGTGCAGTGGCACCAAATGCGCTCAGGTGGTATGTAACAGCACACGTGCGGTGACACCAAATGCGCTCAGGTGATATATAACAGCACACGTGCGGTGACACCAAATGCGCTCAGGTGGTATCAAACAGCACACGACCAGTCAGAGCGACTGCGTTTCTGTGCAATTCAATAGCCCACTTGCATTAACAGCAACTGCCTTTCTGTGCAAATAAATAGCACACTTGCAGTAACAGTTAATGCGTCTATGTGCAATTAACTAGCACACGTTGACTAACACGGAGTACTATGTTTAAGGTAAACCCTAAAGCACAATCTCCTGCCTGACAGATACTAATAGCCAGGCCCGGACTGGCCATAGGGCAAACCGGGCATATGCCCGGTGGGCCGCGGCGGCCCGAGGGCCGCAAACAGCCCTCACGGGCCATCATCGGCCCGCGGGCCGGTCGCGGCCAGCGAACGGCCCTTGCTGGCCCCGGCCCGGCGATTGCCCTAGGTGGGCCACATGTCATGTGTCCCAAGGGGTTGCAGGTCGAGAGGGGACGCCCAGTTTTGTTAATAGCAGAGATTCCCCACCCCGCCGCCAACACAGCGCCAGATAGAGAGCTCCAGATAAAGAGAGATGAGCTGTGCGTATCACAGCCAGCTCTGACATTTCTCCCCCTCCCCTTGCTGCCAGCAGGACCACTTAGAGGAGAGGAGCTGCTCTACTCCTCCCCCTCCTCTCATCCTCTCCTCCTGTCTGTGTTCTTTCTTTCTATCTTTATCTATCTTCCTTGCCTTCTTTCTTTCTATCTTTATCTTTCTTTATCTATCTTCCTTCCTTTTTCTATCTATCTATCTATCTATCTATCTATCTATCTTCCTACCCTTCTTTCTTTCTATCTTTATCTATCTTTCTTTATCTTCCTACCTTCCTTCCCTTCTTTCTTTCTTTATCTTCCTACCTTCCTTCCCTTCTTTCTTTCTTTATCTTTCTTCCTTCCTTTATTTCTTTCTTTCTTTATCTATATTCCTTCCCTTCTTTCTTCTATCTATCTATCTTCCTTACTTCCTTTCTATCTATAGCTATCTTCCTTCCTATCTATAGCTATCTTCCTTCCTATCTATAGCTATCTTCCTTCCTTTCTATCTATAACTATCTTCCTTCCTTTCTATCTATAGCTATTTTCCTTCCTTTCTATCTATAGCTATCTTCCTTCCCTTTTTTCTTTCTATCTTTATCTATCTTTCTTTATCTATCTGTATCTATCTTCCTTACTTCCCTTTCTTTCTATCTTTATCTATCTTCCTTCCTTCCTTTCTATCTATCTATATCTGTCTTCATTCCCTTCTTTCTTTCTATCTTTATCTTTTTTTCTTTCTTTATCTATCTTCCTTTCTATCTATCTTCCTTTCTTTATCTACCTTTCTTTCTGTATCTATCTTCCTTCCTTCCCTTCTTTCTATCTTTATCTATCTTTCTTTATCTTTTTATCTATCGATCTTCTTTTCCTTCTTTCTTTCTATCTGTATCTATCTATCGTTCTTTCTTTATATATCTATCTTTCTCCTTTCCCTCTATCTTTATCTATCTATCTATCTATCTATCTATCTATCTATCTATCTATCTATCTATCTTTATCTATCTTTCTATCTTCCTTCCCTTCTTTCTTTCTATCTTGATCTATCTTTCTATCTTCCTTCCCTTCTTTCTTTCTATCTTTATCTATCTTTTTGTATCTATCTATTTATATTCCTTTCCTTCTTTCTTTCTATCTTAATCTATCTTTCTTTATTTTCCTACCTTCCTTCCCTTCTTTCTATCTTTATCTATGTTTCTTTCTTTATCTATATTCCTTCCTTCCCTTCTTTCTTGATATCTTTATCTATCTTCCTTCCCTTCTTTCTTGCTATCTTTATCTATCTCTCTATCCACCTTCCTTTCTTTCTAGATCTATCTTTCTTTCTAGATCTATCTTTCTTTCTATATCTATCTTTCTTTCTCTATCTATCTTTCTTTCTCTATCTCTCTGTCTGTCTATATTTCTTTATCTCACCCCACATCCCATCATTAACCCCCGCAGCGCCCCCCCCCTTTGGGCTGCTCAGTCTAAAATGCCCGGGCCTATTTTTTGTCCCAGTCCGGGCCTGCTAATAGCAGATCTAGCTAAGCTATACAGTTTATAAATATATTGACAACTCCTAGGGATGTGAATATATTCTCTACAAACTGTAAATTTAACTATACTGACTAGCCCCCCTGCTCTAGTATCTATCTATCTATCTATCTATCTATCTATCTATCTATCTTCCCTTCTTTCTTTCTATCTTTATCTATCTTTTTGTATCTATCTATCTATATTCCTTTCCTTCTTTCTTTCTTTTTTTTTTTTTTTTTTTTTTTAATTTTTAAATATATTTTTATTGAAAGTTTACAATTATAACAAGGTACGGCAAGCAGTGACAAAATCAAGTACAAAATATTAATATACCTTAACCACAAAGATACCGAAGAGCAAGTCTAACCGTTACATACCATGGAGCCTGTACCAACCACTCCACCTCACTCCCGCGCCCCAGATGGGACCGTGCTGCGCGGGGGGTGTGTGGCGCAGGCCACCTCCAATTTAGCGCCTGCTCAGTGAGAAGCACCTGAATCCAGGATAGGTGGACTATCCCGCTGAGAGCATAGAACTTGACCGAAAGCTATCGAGGCAAAAGGGTCAAGGTAGTCCAAGGCCCAGGAGAAAGGAGAGAACACCCCTTTGGGTCCGGGACGTGGCACGCGAGAGGCACACAACACAGATGCTAACAATTTAAACCATAACTATATATAAAAAAAAGAGAAAAGAGAGAAACATAACTAAAGGACCCTTATGGTCCAAAACATTCTTGACTGTTATATTAGAATAGCTAAAGAAGTTGAGACAGCAGAGAATGAAGAAACAGGGGAAAAGGGAGCAGAGAGAGAAGAAAAGAGAGAACGGGCGGAAGGGTCAGGAATTACACGGAGGGTCATAAGTTCAGGGGATTCGGGCCCGAAAATTACAATAATCTAACTGACGTCGGAGCCAGATCATAGAAGGACTCCAACATACGAAGCCCAAGGTTCCCAAATGAGTTTGAACCTATCAATAGTATCAAGGATGGAGTTGGAGATCTTCTCATTCGACATTATCCAGGAAATTTTCCTTTTGGCCATTAGGAAAGAGACTGTTGGGGACTTCCAGGCCTTAGTGATGGTCATCTTGGCTCCAAGTAAGATAAAAAAGATCAGAACCCGCGTGTACTTGGTATTTCAGGTATTGGGTTATTAAGTAAAGCAATCGTGGGATCTCGGGTTACCCCCACCCCTGTGACTTTACGGATGAGGTTGAATGTTTTATACCAAAAGGACCGAATCCTGGGACATTCCCACATTATATGGAGTAGGGAACCGTGTGTCCGCAGCCCCTAAAACATAGAGGGGAGGATTGTGGGTAGAATTTGGCAAGGCGAGTGGGAACCAAGTACCAGCGGGTCATGACCTTAAGGTTTGCTTCTACCAGCGAGGTATTTATAATGCTCTTATATGAGCGAGCTAAGTTAGAATGCCAATGTTCCAACGTCCAGTCGAGGTCCAGGTCTCGGTCCCAACTGGTCATATATGACGCTTTCTCCAATGGCTCGGCCAACGCTGAATAAATAAGAGAGATACCCCCTTTTGTGTCCCTGGCTGAGGAACACCATTGTTCATAGGGGGTTACTGATGGCGGGTCAACACTAGTTTTTATGACCTGTCGAGAGAAAGTGGGAGATCTGGTAGAACCGGAATTTCTCGGAGGGGGGCATTTTAAGTTTGGAAGTGCAATAGCCTAGAGAGAGGGGCCCATTGGAATTAAAGAAGTGTCCGATTCTGTAAAGGCCTTTGTCAAGCCACCATTTGAAGGCAATGATGTCGAGCCCGGGGGAGGGAAACCAGGGTTGTGGAAGATGTGGGCCAGTGGTGCCAGAGGGATATCAGGGGTTTCAGTTTGTGTAAAGAGTCACAGAGTGCCATAGAGTGGGATAATGTAGGAGCAAGAATCGGAGGTCTGCTTTTGGGATGATTCCAGAGAAGGAAGTCTAGGGTAAACCCCGGGGTCGCCATCCTTTCCATGGAAACCCAATCCGGCTTGGGCCCTTTCAGGTAGATTATCGAGAACTTGGGCAGCTCGATAATACCACCACAGATTGGGTAATCCAAGGCCTCCCCTCAATCTAGGCCTATAAAGGACTGTCTTAGCTAAACGGTGTCCTTTCTTATCCCAGATAAAACGGTTTATAGCAGATTGGAGGGAGTTAATGTATGTTCTGGTGATTGGGATGGGAAGGGAGCAGAATAGATATAAAATTTTAGGTAGCAGAGTCATCTTGACTGCGTTTATGCGGCCTAACCAGGATAATTTACAAAGGGACCATTGGCGAAGGTCCCCCATGAGCTTACCAACCAGGGGGGGGTAGTTGAGCTTGTGGAGGAGTTCAGTCCGCGAGGTGAGGTGAATGCCTAAATAAGGAATGGAAACCGAATTCCAGGAAAAAGGGAAGTGGCATTTTAAACTGTCTATTTGGGCTTGAGGAGTTGTTATGTTTAGAGCCATTGACTTAGTCATGTTAACTTTGAGGCCGGAAATGCTGCCAAAGTTGTCAAGGAGTTGGGTCACGTTGGGGGTCGAGGTGAGTGGAGATGTGATGAAGAGGAGGACGTCGTCCGCAAACAAGGCGCACTTGTGCGACGATTGTCCACAGCGAACTCCTTGGATGTCAGGATGGTTCCTGATTGCGATAGCCAGAGTCTCGATGGCTACCGCAAACAGGAGAGGGGAAAGGGGGCAACCCTGTCTCGTGCCCTTCCTGATGGGAAATTGATCTGAAAAGTGACCGTGGAACCTAACCTGTGCTATCGGTTGGGAGTATAGTGCCTCTAAAGTTTTGATGAAACCTGGGCCAAATCCCCATTTCTGGAGCAAAGTGAAAATATAGGGCCAAGCAACCGTGTCAAAAGCCTTTTGGAGATCGATGGAAAGCAAATAACCTTCCTGGGGGGGGCCACCATCCCATCCCGACCTCATGAGGGAGATGATATCGACTGCTCTCCGAATCTGGTCCGGTCCCTGTCTCCCCGGTATAAATCCCACCTGGTCTTTATGGATATATGAGCCTATAAATGAAGCTAACCTGTTCGCTAATATTTTCGTCATTATCTTCAGGTCATTGTTGATCAAAGAGATCGGTCTGTAGTTGCCTATCTCGCTAGAGTCCTTACCCGGTTTGGGAATAACTGAAATGTAAGCTAAGTTCGCTGTGGGATCAAGAGAGGGGTTCTCACGCAGGAAATTAAAGAACCGGGCCAGATATGGACATAGGATTCCAGAAAAGGTTTTGTAATAATGGTTTGAAAAACCATCCGGGCCTGGGGCTGAGTCCTTCTTAAGATCTTTAATAACTGCACAAATCTCGGTTTCCAGAAATGGTGAGTCTAAAGTGGAACGGTGGGAGTCAGAGAGTCTGGGAAGAGGGACATTGTGAAGGAAGGTGTCAAGACTGGAATGTGAGGGTTGGGTGTCAGATGAGTACAGGTCGGAGTAAAATGACTGGAAGGCCTTAAGTATCTTCTCAGGGTTCTGAGTCAGGGCGCCGTCCGAGGTCTTGATCTTAGGAATGGAGTGAATCCTGAATTTGGGGGTCAGTTTGGCTGCTAGTTGTGGGCCAAATTTATTTGCCCGCATATAGTGCTTACCATTCAGCCATTGCAGATGCTTGTCCGCCGAAGACGTAAGAGCCAAATTGAGCGCTAACCTAGCCGAATCGAGCTTGGCCAGGGAGGCCTGAGAGGGGTTTCGTTTGTGGTCCTTGCTAAGGAGTTTAAAGTCCCTCTCAAGGTTCACTATGTCCACCTTCCTTTCCCGCAGCAGTTGCGACGAAAGTTGAATAATTTTTCCCCTCAGCACCGCTTTATGTGCTCCCCAAAGGGAAACAGGGGAGATATCCTCCTTATCGTTGTTCTTGAAGTATTCCCGCATCTCCCTCTCCAACATAGCGCAGTGCACCGGGTTGGAGAGGAGAGATGAGTTTAGGCGCCACGGATGACGCCCAGGGGGGGATATCGAGTTAGAAAGCTTAAGGAGAACTAAGGAATGGTCAGACCAAGGGACTTCGTGAATGGAGGCATGAGAAGCTACGTGAATATCAGAAGAGGGCATAAGGATATGGTCTATTCTGGCGTAAGTCTTATGAGGAGCAGAGTAGTGCGTATAGTCTTTTTCGGAAGGGTTAAGTTCCCGCCACGCATCTATAAGGCCCAGAGTGTGGAGAAGGCGAGCAATGTGGAGGCTCTGTTTAGGTGGTCTTTTAAGGCGGGGGCTTCCTGACCTCGATTTATCTAGGACATTGTCGAAAGTGATATTGGAATCACCACCCAATATTACCCTGCCCTCAAACAGAGGTGCGAGAGTGTTAAGCATAGTGGAAAAAAAACTTAGATTGTCCCGGTTAGGGGCATAATAAGAAACTATGGTGTAAACTGTCCCATCTATTGATCCTTTAACCAATATATAGCGCCCTTCCTTGTCAGCAACAGTCGTGGAATGTACGTAGTGGGTCTTTTTAGAGAATAATATAGCTACCCCTCTCTTTTTAGTGTCAGCATTTGCCAGGAAAAAGGTGGGGTACCCACGGTGGAGAAAGGAGGATTGTAACTACCAGGAAAATGAGTTTCCTGGAGTAAGATTATATCCAGGCCCCTCGAGTAATAACTCTGGAACGCCTTGCGTCTTTTAGTTGGAGAATTTAAGCCTTGGGTGTTGTGCGAAGCCACCTTAAGGGCAGCCTGACGGGAAGATGTATCAGCCATGGACACGAGAGGGTGGGCACGAGCAAACTGAAGATAGGCCTACCTTGAACCTCGAGAGACTGGGAACGAGCATAGGAGAACCTGAGAGAGAACGAAGATGCAGGCTGGGAGTGATGGGGGCCCTCCGTGTAGGTTCCTGGGAAGAAAGATAAGGATAAAAAGTAAAACAGATTAGGTAAGATTTAAACATTAAATAATAAAAAGAGAACAGATAAAAGGAACAGGGAAAGAGAGGCCTAGGCGAGAACGACTAGGATGAAGAGCAAGCAGGACTGATCAACCAAGTCCTGTACTGAGACCCAATGAGAGGATGGGCTCAGGAGAGTAACAACCTCAAAGGGGGTTGTTCGCCTGCAGTCACAAGAGGAGCAAACTCCTGCCCGTCACTACAGAAAAAGTGGCATGTTTGACCACCCCAGCACATCGGCTCCCAGAAAGATAACATAACTGTAGATGGGAAATCTCCATGATGGGGAGCCAAACTATAAGCATGGAAAAAAAAACTGTAACCGTATATGAGGACAAAGCACAAACCAAATGGCTAACATAATAAACCATAATTTAGAAACCTTGATGCTGCCTGAAAAATGGTGAGGGGAGGATGGGGAAAAGGAAGGGTAGGGGGGGGGGAGAGAGGGAGAAGCAGGGGGGGGAGGCAGAGGGGGGGATAGTATGCATATGGAGCTACATGACATAAATGAGCTACAATATATATGAACCAAAACACTGAGGAGAAAAAATACAAAAAATTAGAACAGAGTTCCCGCTACAGCAATTCTATAATATTCCACTGTGTTTGCCCACCCCGCACCCCCCTCATGCAGGGTGGACAGTTTGTGTAAAGCACAATCCAGAGATTGTCCTTAAAAAATTAAAATAAAAATAAAAATAAAAATAAAAAAAATACCCCTAAGGGAGAGAAGGAGATGTTAATGGCAAAAAACAAAACATGGCGGAAATAGTGAATAGCACTATACAGACGAGGGGGGAAACCCCTAAGTTAGGATACAATGATCTCAGAGAGATGTGTGGGGGAAACATAGTCATCTCGGGGGGCGAGAGTCTCGATGTCTCTTTGGTTGCTGTTTGTTCCACAGTGGAGTGATAGGGCTGCCTGTAGGAGGCCTCTTTGAGGCGCCAGGACGAAGAGATGGATCCAGGGGGGGTAATTCCTGATTGATAAATCCGAGACGTAGCAACAGCTGTTCACCATCCTTAAAGCTTGAGAAGCTGTGCGATCTGTCTTTGTAGTCGAATTGGAGGCGAAATGGAAAGGACCACCTATATTTGATGGATTTCTGTATGAGGACCCCTAACAGGGGTTTCAGGGACCTCCTCTTCTGGATCGTTGTAGGAGAGATATCGGCGAAGATCTGTAGTTTGTTACCTTGGAAGTTGAGGTCATCAAGATTACGGGATCTCCGCATAACTTCCTCTTTAACACTGTAGTAGTGGGGTTTCACCACAACATCTCTCGGGAGCCCATCTTGGCGGGGAGGTTGGAGTGCCCTGTGGGCCCTATCCAGTTCGAGCTTGTGGTCTGGGATGTCGGGAATAACGGTTTTTATGAAAAGTTTCACTGCTTCAGGAATATTTGTGACACTCTCAGGTATTCCCCTAATACGGAAATTATATCTCCTGCTGCGATTTTCCAACTCATCGATTTTAGCGAGTGCAACTTCAAGTTGGTCCTGCAGCGTCTGTATGCAGTTAGTGTTTTGATTAGTGCGGGCTACAGTATTGTCCACTGCTTGTTCAATGGCTTCAATGCGAGCCCCAATGTTTTGCAGGTCTGCCTTAATAGAGGATGTGATCTGCGCTGCCGTTTGTTGCAGACCTGCTGCTAGCATGTCTGAGAAGCAATTGAGGAGTTGAGCCATGTCAGAGTGGGGGGGCTGCAGGATGGGGGAAGGCATCTGGAAGCCAGCGTGGTTCATGGGGGATTGCAGCATGGGGGTATTCAACATGTCCGCCATTGTGCGACTAAGGAGCGACTCGGTGGAGGCAGGTGAGGCTAAATGAGGTGGGGCGGTACTCACTGGTGTTGCCAGCAGGGGTATAGCAGGCTGGATCGGGGACTCAGGGTCTGTAATTGTGGAGAGGTCCGCTGTGTCACCGCAAGGAGAGGTCGCGCCCGCCATCTTGGAGGCTGAGGGGGCTGCTAGGCCAAAGTCCAGCTGCCGGCTGATTCCCCGCTTGTCACCGGGGCCAGACATCCAGGAACGAGCACCGTATCTCCCGCTCCCCTATAGGGCCGTCCTCGGGTCTGTACTCCCACCCGTTCGTGTGCTATTAGCCGCGTTGTGCTGGGGTGGCTAGGAGCTCCCGGTCAGTGCGTCTTCCCGGAAGTCCCGCGCATGCGCACCATGTCTCCTTCTTTCTTTCTATCTTAATCTATCTTTCTTTATTTTCCTACCTTCCTTCCCTTCTTTCTTTCTATCTTTATCTATGTTTCATTCTTTATCTATATTCCTTCCTTCCCTTCTTTCTTGACATCTTTATCTATCTTCCTTCCCTTCTTTCTTGCTATCTTTATCTATCTCTCTATCTCTCTATCCACCTTCCTTTCTTTCTAGATCTATCTTTCTTTCTAGATCTATCTTTCTTTCTATATCTATCTTTCTTTCTCTCTCTCTGTCTGTCTATATTTCTTTATCTCATCCCACATCCCATCATTAACCCCCGCAGCGCCCCCCCTTGGGCTGCTCAGTCTAAAATGCCCGGGCCTATTTTTTGTCCCAGTCCGGGCCTGCTAATAGCAGATCTAGCTAAGCTATACAGTTTATAAATACTGTATATTGACAACTCCTAGGGATGTGGATATATTCTCTACAAACTGTAAATTTAACTATACTGACTAGCCCCCCTGCTCTAGTATCTACCTATCTATCTATCTATCTGAAAAGACACTGGCCCAGATTCAGGTACATCTGCGCATTATTGGACCGGCGTAGCGCACCGCCTTTATGTTAGACTTGCGCAATTTTGCCGCGTAATCACCCTATTCTCGTAGCTTTTGCGCAGGAAATTGCGCATGCGTAACGTTATTTCAGAGGCGTAAGGCGGAGTAATACAAATTGGGAAGGACGTGGGCGTGTTACATTGAAATGAGCCGTGACACCATGCAAATGAAGGGCCGGCCGGCTCGCGCATGCGCGCTTGAAGGAGACCATGGTCAGCTCCGCTGTGCGCATGCTCACAACTCGGGAGCGGCGCAATCAGTGAAATTGGAAATGGACTAGGGCAACGTAGTGAACTACGCAAACAGCATAAATAGACAGACACAAACGCACTTGCATTGCAAAAGTACATCCCTTTGTATCCCTTCCCATTTAACCAAGTGCTTTTGTCCTGTTGTTCGTTGCGTTGTGTTTTGTAGTTGTCAGATTAGTGTTCTGTGTGATCAAGTGTTTGTTAGTAGATCTTTGAAAGTGTTTTTTGATAAGTGTTTGATAGACTGTTTGTTTGATATATTTCTGTTCGTTTGTTTTCTTGCTGAATTTTTGCTGTTTGTTTTTGTGACAGTTTTTTGCTGAGTGCTTGTGTGATTTTTTGGTGTTAGTTTTCTCTTTGTGTGTGTTCTTGCTTGATTGGTTGTGCTTGTTTTTGTGACAGATTTTTGTTGACTGGGAGTGAGTTTTTTTGGAAGTATGACAGAGAGAAAGCGAAAACTCAATTTTACTGTGGGGGAAAAAAGAATTCTTGCCCGGGCCATTAGCGATTATGGGCATTTCCTCCACGGCCCAGACAGTGCCAACACCACCCCGGCCAGGAGGAGGGAGATTTTGTACCTCATCACTGAGCAGGTCAATTCAGCAGGGGAGGGGGAGACACGGACCCGGTCTGGGATTGACAAAAAAATTAATGACCTCCGGCGTCTGGTCAAACAGAAGCTGTCCAAAATGCATGCCCATGCCAGGGGCACAGGAGGGGGCCCACCATGCCGTATTAGGCTGACAGCGGAGGAGCGTGCGGTGGCCCTGACCTTTCATCGGCATGAAGTTGAGGGCCTGCCCGGCTTTGACTCAAGTCCGGAGCCCGGGGTGCCAGGTAAGTATTTTTTTTAATATCAGGTGTGTAGCATGTGTGGGGGACGGGGTGAAAGGGAATATGTGGCAAGTGTGTGGATCCTCCAACCTGTGAATGTTTTGTGTCATCCACAGATGTGCAGGAGGGTGCAGGGCCATCTGGCCTGACCACACCATCCCCAGGACAGCAGCCTAATGAGGCCCTCATCCAGGCTATCCAGGCCAACACGGCAACACTTGGTGCTGCCCTGGACAGAATAGCCGTGGCCTTGGAGGGCAGGCCGCCAGGTGGGCAGAGATCAGAGGCTGCTCCTCCTTCCCCGGTTTACCCCCCCCTCCCCATGAGTCTTCCCTGAGGAGCCGGGGCCGTGGCCGGGGGCGCCCCAGGCGTGGCTCACGTAAAGGGCAATAATTTATTTTTCCCCTTTTTGGATTTTTTTTTTTTTTGCTGGAAAATTTTTGATTTTGCTGGTCATTTTTTTTTTTTTTTGGGTTGTGAATGCTGTTTGAATGTGGGGGTGACATTCCTGCCGGAAAAGGGGTGTCACCCTCAATTTTGGTGGAGAAGGGTTCCCCAGGACCAGGGAGAAGTGATCCCCAGGTCCGTGTGAATGGTGTATGAATGTACAGTGACATAATTGGAGCCTTGGCGTGGCGTTGCTGCTCACAAGTCCTGCATGGTGGACTGGTGCCAATCCAATTTGATGTGGATGTGGGGTGTGTGTGCTAGGGACCACAGTGGTGTGCATGTGTGCATTCTCATTGTGCCATGATTAATGTATGTGTTTAACGTGCAAAGATGCCCAATGTGAGTTGTCTCCTGGCTGCTCTTCCCTCAAAAGACGGGGGACCCTCGGTTAGGGGGGGGGATTGTCTGGTTCAGGGTCAGGTCATCACGTAGGTCAATCTGCAGGCCCTTTCTCACTGCGAAGTTGTGCAGCATGCAACATGCACCGATGATCTGGCACACAAAGTTTGGGGAATACAAGAGGGTACCCCCAGACTTATCCAGGCATCGGAAACGTGACTTCAGGAGGCCAAAGGTGCGCTCCACCACTGCACGTGTTTGGGCATGTGCTTGATTGTATCTTTCCTCTCCTGGGGTTTGGGGGTTCCGGATAGGAGTCATGAGATGGGGTCCCAGTTCATATGCAGAGTCACCTGTAAGGGAAAAGACAGGAGGATGTTAGTCATCCATGTGCCCCTTGTGATGTGTGCATCATGGGAGGGGATAGTCATGCCTGCCACCCATGTCACTCACCAACCAGCCAGGTGTCCCCATACACGTTCTGATCGAATTCCATTCGGATGTGGCATTGATTGTATATGTAGCTGTCATGGCTGGACCCTGGGTGTTTGGCACGGACGTGCCATATGAGGCCTTGGGCATCGACTATCACCTGTACGTTGATGCAATGCCAATGCTTCCGATTGCGGTACATGTGCTCTGTCTCATGGGGGGGCTGGAGTGCCACATGTGTGCAATCAATGGCCCCCACGGTGCGTGGGAATCTGGCAATTCTGTAGAAATCTGTCATTGCCTTCAGCCGCAGGTCCTCAGTGGTGGGTTTGATGATTTGGTTGGCCATGCGTCTGAGGATTGCAGGGACAACCTGGTGCACACATCTGCTCATGGAGGATTGTGACATCCCAGCCACCACTCCACTTGTTCTTTGAAAAGAGCCACTGGCAAGACATGGAGTGTTGCCATGACCTTCACCAGTGGCTGCACTGCATGTGAGCGGTGTGTTGGGCTGGTGATGTCCTCCTGCAGGGTTGTGGTTAATTCCAGGATGACATGAGGGGTGAATCTGAAGATGCGATACACCTCAGAATCACTCATGCCAAACAGGTCTATGCGGGTGCGGTATATTCTCTCCCGTGCCATCCTCCGTGCCATCCTCCGTGCCCTCCTCCTTCTTTGTTCATCTAAAGTCAGTAGTATAGCTATGCGCGACGATGCCCCTGGCATTTTGGCATACAGACTGTTGTGCAACACGTGTGACTGCTGAGCTCCTCACTAACAGTGTTGCTTTATCTAACAAGTAGACTTTTTTTCTCTTTTTAGACCAGCTTTTATATGCTCTACTTATTGGCGCCGTACACACGGCAGAGAACCTCGACGGGCAGAACACATCGTTCCGCCCGTCGAGGTTCTCTCCCGGCCGTCGAATTCGGCGACCCGCCCGTCGGGAATGGCAACCAGCCATTCTTCCAGGCGGGCCGTCGAGGAAATAGAGAGCGTGCTCTCTATTTCGGCTCGACGGGCTTCCCGACGGGAAGCTCGCTGAGACCGTACATGTGCATTCCAGCGAGGTTCTCGCTGATTTTCAGCGAGAACCTCGGCCGTGTGTACGGCGCCTTAGACAGGACATTTTGCTGTTGCGCACACTGCGTAGCCTGCGCTGCCCCAACGTTCTTTTGTGGATCCCCGTAAGTCCCTCATTAGCATATTTGACTAGCAAATCAATGGTCTGTCTAGCGCAGTTTTGCGCGGACGGATGCGCCTGTCTAACGAAATTACGCCGGACCAAAAAAAGTAGATTTCTTGCGTACCTCGCTTTGGGGATGCCGTGCATCGAAACGCACGCGCACATTTAGACTTACGCATGCGCATCTCCTGTTGTGCAGGCGTAATCGCTCTGTGAATCTGGGCCACTGTGTCTCTATCTATCTCTCTCTCTCTCTCTCTGTCTGTCTGACTTCTCTAAGCAAGCCGGAACACACTACACGAGGCCACACCTTTTATAGTGTGGGGCGTGTGCTAAAGCCCTGAGCCCTAATTGGCCAAAGCACTCATCCCTAGTGGGGATATGTCATTGGTTGTTAGGATGAGGGGGGCTGCCAGATCCCCAATAACCAGGTCCCCTGAGCAGGAAGCTGTGACATTTAGCAGCAACATTAATACTGCTTCTAAATGCTTTACTTCACACTGCAGCTGGAGCTTAGGCTCATCTCAACAGCTATTTACAGTAGTTTAGCCATTTGCTGAACCTCTGAACAAGCAAAATTCAGTCCAAACATTGATTTTTATCGAACCGACAACTCATTCCTATTCCAATGATGTATCAAAGTGTATGCCATGGTAGATTTAGCTAAAACATTTCTGACATTCATTTTTCTCCACATGAAGAAAAAATACACATGTGCATTGGGTAGTAAAATTAACATTATTTTGCTTAAAAAAAAAAATACTGTATCTTTCTTCTTCTTCTTCTTGGTTTTCTGAGGCAGCAGTGGAGCAGACAGCGCCTTCATGCTGCCCTGGGGAAGGCTACATCATCAGTACCTTCCAGGGAGTTCTCATGGTCAAACTGCAAAATCTTGCAAGGTTTCACAAAATCTTGTGATCTTAAATCATTAGCAGTGGAGTGTGGCTCAAGCAGATGGATCTACGTATCAATGTTTTCTTTTTTTCCTTTCAATGATCGGCAGGCAGCTGGATTTACAATACTGGACTCTTTTTTGAAGGCTTATTTTTATTCTTTTTTTAATAATGGGTTTGTTAAAAACTTGTGCATGTTTATTTACAACTGATTCTTTTTTTGTGAAAGAGTAGGGGTACCCGTATTCAACCACAAATGGGGGATACCTTTATCTAAAGAACAAGGAGAAGCACACCGCTCCAGACAGAATCAGGTGCAAGGTAGATCACAGGTGCAGACCTCGGCTCACCACCACGGAAGACGAATAAATCAAGATATTGGTCGCACACTGGAAATCCAACTTATCTTGATGACATTTTTATTGTAAAAAGGGTCAGACAGATACAGGCGATGGTAGACGTGTTTAACAAGCGATAGCTTGCTTGTTCACAACAATGTGGCACTAAACAGATAGGCTTTTTAAATGAGTCCGCCCAAATTGGGCTACACCCAAAAACAGACCTGGCTTTAATAATGCCACATACAAACAACATTTCAACCAACATATTAAAAACATTGCAACATTTAAAACACATACATATGTCTAAACAGATGCACACAAAAACAGTGCCAGCCATAATAAAAATATACACTGTATTTATTGGCGTATAACGCTCACTTTTTTTACCTTGAAAATAGAGGGTAAACTGTGCCTGCGTGTTATACGCAGGAGGCTGTGGAAATTTTTAGTCCTAAAACTTCCCTCTTATAAATTTGGGTAAATGTAAGCTTGTGGCTCATTTAACCAAAATTTAAGTAACAAGTAAATCATAAAAAATTGAGAAAAGTAAAGAAAAGGACAATAAAGCCTAGACAATAGTGTCCAAATCTAGGCTTATTGTTGACCACAAGGGTGCACCCAAAACACACCTATTCATTAAATACTTAAGTGCAGAGGGATGGACGTCGGCATGACGTGTAGCATGTGAGGTGCGTGCACGCTGAGGGAGGAGCCGACCACGCCAAGGAGCTAGCCCGGGGAAGGGGGATGGAGGACGTGGGTAGATCGGGGGATGTATCGGTGGACGCAACGGTGATGCAGCACGAGAGCCAGCAGAGCCACTAGCCGCCAACAAGGACACCCCCACCAGCGCTCTCCCCTGCCGCCGTACGGAGGCCCCTTGCTTCCCCCCCCCTCCCTCCTTGTTGGCTGTCCGGGGCCGTCAGAGGATGCTTAGGTCCCACCGGACTTCTTAGGAGGACCCTCCACCCGCCCGCCTCTCCTACGCTGTCGGATGTCATGGCTGGGAAGCCGCCCCTCCTTCGTCTCGCCCAGGTAATATTGTGGCCATAGAGCCTTGTCCAAGGGAGGATGTACTGAATTACTGTTACAGTCACGTTTTTTCTAGATAAACTTAATAGAGTTCCAGCTAGAGAGGTTTCTCAGATTAAACCACAACCGCACTCTCTTGTATAAACAGAAAGTTAAGGGTTTATTTCATCACAACCTCTGTTTGGAGACCAACCAAAAAGGGAGCGTATTCAGATGAATGATAAGCAGGCATAGATATGTCAAGTATAGATTAATTAGTGAATCAAGCTAATAATTGCAGTGATATGACCCTATAGGTTCGGACCATGAGTAGTTGGATATCAAGTATGGTATTCAATGGCAGTTCATGTTCATGGTATGATTAAACAGTGAAAATTCTGTAATAATGATATGACCCTATAGGTTCGGACCATGAGTAGTTGGACATCAAGTATGGTATTCAATGACAGTTCATGTTCATAGTATGATTAAACAGTCAAAGTGCTCTAATAGGGAACAATAGCATCAAGTCATAGCATTCATACAGAGCAACCTTCTGAAAGCACTAGCCTGGTAGTTGTTACTGTCTAATACTGAAAATACTTGCAGTTCAGGAGGGTTTGGAGTGTCAGCTCCTATTTCGAGTAGGTAACTGCAGCAGGGTGGATCCAATCCAGAAAGCACTGGACCTGGGTAATTGCAGGTTTGATGGAGAGTAGTGCAATGTTCCTGGAAGCAGGGTTCTGAGAGATGGTAGGTTCCTGGTTTCTATGGGAAGCGGGGTTCCACCCACTTGCTTGAGTACTGGTCCTTGCTGTAACAGGTGGGGAGTTCTGAGGGGTCCCAGGTGACGGCAGGTGCCCAACAAAATAGTGGAACAACCTGCCGTCATTCCTAGGGCTTTAAATAGTGCGCGCGACGCGGGAGAATGTGCGTCGCGCTGGACGCACTTCCGCGTTCCAGCGTGGAACGCAAAACAGTGCGCACCGGAAGTGATGCGCCTGTTTCACTGTGGATGTCTGGGGAGGAGAGAAGCTCCGAGGAGAAAGGGAAAGGAATGCCAGTGGCGTTACATACTCCCCTCCTCAAGGGGGCACCTACAGTGCACTTTGTCGGACATAGTCGGTTAGGGTACCTACGATGGAATAGTTTGATGAGGCGAGGAGCATGGAGGTGTGAAGAGTCTTCCCAGGAGTCTTCGAGTTGACTGTAACCTTTCCAACGTATCAAGTACTGGAAAGTAGACCCCCTTTTTCTACAATCCAAAATTTTCTCAACTTCATATTCAGTTTCACCCAAAATTTCAACTGGAGGTGGGGGAACTGAATCCCTGTTGGGGAATGGGTTTGGTACAAATGGTTTTAGAAGTGAAACATGGAAGGAGGAGTGGATTTTCCATTCAGTTGGTAAAGTTAGTTTGACTGCGTTAGGATTTATCACATGTGATATTGGGAAAGGGCCAGTGAATTGTCTGCCGAGTTTCTTGGAGGGTATTTTGAGACGTAGATTTTTGGTGGATAACCAAACAAGGTCTCCTACCTTGTAGACAGGTGGTTTTGATCTGTGAGCGTCATAATAGCGTTTTTGTCGTTTCTGAGCAGCTTCTAAGTTATTGTGAAGAATTCGCAGAGTGTCCTTTAGGGTTGAAAGGTATTGTCTTACAGCAGGAACTTTGTTTGAAAGGACAGTGGACGGTATACTTTGTGGATGATAACCATAATTTGCATAGAATGGTGAAAATCTGGACGAAGAACTGGTGGCATTATTGTAAGAGAATTCAGCATGGGGAAGCAGATGGTACCAATCATCTTGTAAGTGTGTACAGTAACAACGTAAATATTGTTCTAGGATCTGGTTAACCCTTTCTGTCTGGCCGTTTGTTTGGGGGTGATAAGCACTAGACATGCGGTGGTCAATTCCTAGTGCATGACATAGAGCCTTCCAGAACTTAGAGATGAACTGAGATCCTCGATCAGAAATGATTTGAGAAGGAAGGCCATGTAATCTGAGGACATTATTGATGAAAGCTGTTGCTGTTTCAGAAGAGGTTGGTAAATCTTTTAAAGGAATGAAGTGTGCCATCTTTGTGAGTAGATCAACTGTGACCATGATAGTATTTGAACCGTTTGACCGAGGAAGATCAACTATAAAGTCCATCGAGACAACCTCCCAGGGCCGGTTTGGTATGGGAATGGAGGATAAAAGACCAAAAGGAGGTTTTCTTGAGAGTTTATTACTAGCACAGATGAGACAGGAATTAACGTATTCATGGACCATTTTAGCCATATGGGGCCACCAATAATCTCTTTTAAGGAGGTGTATTGTCTTATTGATACCCGGGTGGCCGACTAGTGGGGAGTCATGTAACTGTTTAAGAAGGGTCAGTTGTAGGCTGGGAGGAACATATAACTTATTCTTAAAAGTGTATGTACCATCTGATTGCCTTGAGGTTCCTTTAGGTAAAGAGGAGACATCCTTGGGTGTGTTCTGGGAGATTAATTCTCGAAAGGAAGAGGCTATTCCAATAAAGCGGTTAGAAGGGATGATAGAAGAAGGAGGACCTTCAATGATCTCTTCTTCATTGATCCGGGACAAGGAATCAGCCTTTAAATTCTGGGTCCCTGGTCTGTAAGATATAAGAAAATCGAATCTATCAAAGAACAAGCTCCACCTAACTTGACGGGCAGAGAGAGTCTTGCAGGCCTTTAAGTGTTGTAAGTTACGGTGATCAGTGAGAATCAATACAGGGTGCGTAGAACCTTCTAGGAGATGCCTCCAGTTTGCTAAGGCATCTCTTATTGCCAGTAGTTCTTTCTCACCGATAGGGTAATTCTTCTCTGCAGAATGTAAAGTTCTAGAGTAGAATGCGACTGGGTGTAGAGGTTCAGATAGGGTAGCTTGTTGTGAAAGGACGGCACCTAAAGCGAAGTGAGATGCATCCACTTCTAAGGTGAAATGACATTGTGGGTCAGGTAGTTGGAGAATAGGAGCAGAGGTGTAAGAAAGTTTGAGTGCATCAAAAGACTTCTGCGCTTGTACTGTCCAGCTGAAAGGTGTTTTTTTACTAGTTAGGGCATTCAGAGGTTTTACAATTTCTAAAAAAATTCTTAATAAATTTGCGGTTATAATTTGAAAACCCAAGAAAACGTTGCAAGGCCTTTCTGGACTGGGGAATAGGCCAAGAGAGGATGCATTCAACTTTAGAACGATCCATCTGGATCCCATCGGGAGTAATCTGATAGCCGAGAAATGAAATACTGGTTTGGTTGAAGACACACTTCTCCAGCTTAACGTATAAGCGGTGTGTTCTAAGCCTTGATAGTACCCATCGTACATGTTTAGTATGTTCTTTGAGGTTGTCTGAGAAAATCAAAATGTCATCGAGATAAATTACACCGCAAATGTCTAACAAGTCCCGAAAAATATCGTTAATGAACCTTTGGAAAGTTGCGGGGGCGTTGCACAACCCGAAAGGCATAACCATATACTCGAACAGGCCATAGCGGGTCTTGAAAGCGGTTTTCCATTCGTCCCCAGAACGAATTCTGATCAAATTATAGGCGCCCCTAAGATCTAATTTTGTAAAGATTTTGGAGGTCTGGAGACGTTCTATGAGCTCCGGAATGAGAGGTAAAGGATACCGATTTTTTATTGTGATATTATTGAGGGACCTGTAGTCAATAATAGGTCGAAGTGAACCGTCCTTATTCTTTACAAAAAACATTGCGGCGCTTGTCGGGGAAGTGGACGGCCTAATGAAACCCTTCCTCAGGTTGTCATCGAGGTAGTCTTTGAGATGGACAAGCTCTGGTTGGGAGAGGGGATAAATTCGAGCGGTTGGCAGGGGGGAGTCTGGAATGAGGTCAATCGGGCAGTCATATATGCGATGAGGAGGAGTATTTCCGCATTAGTCTTACTAAAAACATCGGAGAAATCATTTAAGTAGGAAGGGAGAGCATTGTTTTGTTCAGTGGTCAACAGTAAGTTATATACAGGATAACAGGTATGTTCACAAAATGAGGAATCAAGAGTAATTGAGTTACTAAGCCACTGGAATGTTGGTTGGTGAAGAAGTAACCAAGGTAAGCCTAAAACTATAGGAAAAGTGGGTGAACGAATGATATCAAACACAAGGGTTTCCGTATGGCCATTGCCACAGGTGACCAACAAAGGTGAAGTTTGAGTGTGTACAAGCCCATATGAGGAAGTAGAGCCATCAATAAAAGTAACAGACAACGGATGTTGCTTAAACACACTTGGGATTTTATTTAAATTAACGAATTCTGTATCGATGAAATTGCCACAGGCACCAGTATCAATCATCGCATCAATGGTACTTCTATCTTGGTCCCACTGTAAAGTAAGTGTAAGAAAAACATAATTACTAGTGGAAGTTCGGGGCACAGCAATCTTATTAATGCTACGCAGGTTACCTTCAGACCTCCTCTTAAGGAGTGGGCAAGTAGAGACAATGTGGTCAGGCGCAGAGCAGTAAAGACAGAGATTTTGGGCTCTGCGTCTTTGTTTTTCCTCTGGGGATAGTGGGCCTTTGATTGCTGCGACCTCCATTGGAACCTCCTTAGGTGGGGACCTGGACCTTCTGGGAGGTGTAGGCTGATATGAATTAAGTCGCTCGGCCTTCCTCTCTCTAAGTCTACGGTCAATGGAGAGGGAGAGGTGCATGAGATCCTCCATAGTATTTGAAATTTCAACTCGAGCAAGTTCATCTTTCATTGGTTCTGAGAGTCCGAGACGAAATTGATTTCTGAGAGAAATGTCGGTCCACATAGTATCACGGCACCAACACTTAAATTCAGAGATGTAATCCTCTACTGGTCTTTTACCTTGTTTAAGGTTTCTGATGGTGTTTTCAGCTGTAAGCTGTTTGTTAGGGTCCTCATAAAGGAGCGACATTTCATCTAGAAAAGTGTTAAAGGTTCCAAGTAGATCTCCATGTTCCTCAACGTAGGTATCGGCCCAAACTCTTGGTTCCCCTTTGAGATAGGATATTAACGTAAGAATTCTGATTCTGTCAGAATGGTAGGTTCGGGTGCGTAACTCGAACATAAGACGGCAAGAACTAATAAATTGACGGAAATATTTCCTGTCTCCTGAAAAGGGTTCAGGAACGCAGACCTTGGGTTCAGGTCTATCCCTTGGTTGAGCAACATTATGATTTCAGAGTGCCTCGTTTTCTAAACGGAGGTCATTAACAGTGTTGGTAAGAGTGTCCACACGCTGTGACAGTCCTACCAGATGGTTGGCAAGTTCCGCTGGATCCATTAGGTTATGTATGGTTCCACTATTATGTTACAGTCACGTTTTTTCTAGATAAACTTAATAGAGTTCCAGCTAGAGAGGTTTCTCAGATTAAACCACAACCGCACTCTCTTGTATAAACAGAAAGTTAAGGGTTTATTTCATCACAACCTCTGTTTGGAGACCAACCAAAAAGGGAGCGTATTCAGATGAATGATAAGCAGGCATAGATATGTCAAGTATAGATTAATTAGTGAATCAAGCTAATAATTGCAGTGATATGACCCTATAGGTTCGGACCATGAGTAGTTGGACATCAAGTATGGTATTCAATGGCAGTTCATGTTCATGGTATGATTAAACAGTGAAAATGCTGTAATAATGATATGACCCTATAGGTTCGGACCATGAGTAGTTGGACATCAAGTATGGTATTCAATGGCAGTTCATGTTCATAGTATGATTAAACAGTCAAAGTGCTCTAATAGGGAACAATAGCATCAAGTCATAGCATTCATACAGAGCAACCTTCTGAGAGCACTAGCCTGGTAGTTGTTACTGTCTAATACTGAAAATACTTGCAGTTCAGGAGGGTTTGGAGTGTCAGCTCCTATTTCGAGTAGGTAACTGCAGCAGGGTGTATCCAATCCAGAAAGCACTGGACCTGGGTAATTGCAGGTTTGATGGAGAGTAGTGCAATGTTCCTGGAAGCAGGGTTCTGAGAGATGGTAGGTTCCTGGTTTCTATGGGAAGCGGGGTTCCACCCACTTGCTCGAGTACTGGTCCTTGCTGTAACAGGTGGGGAGTTCTGAGGGGTCCCAGGTGACGGCAGGTGCCCAACAAAATAGTGGAACAACCTGCCGTCATTCCTAGGGCTTTAAATAGTGCGCGCGGCGCGGGAGAATGTGCGTCGCGCTGGACGCACTTCCGCGTTCCAGCGTGGAACGCAAAACAGTGCGCACCGGAAGTGATGCGCCTGTTTCACTGTGGATGTCTGGGGAGGAGAGAAGCTCCGAGGAGAAAGGGAAAGGAACGCCAGTGGCGTTACAATTACTGCGTTTAGCAGTACCCGAACATATCAACAGATAGACTGGTAAGAACTACTTTATTCATGTATGTCCAATCATCTACAAGGCACTGTAAGCTTTTTTCTATAATTTTTTCTTTTGCTGCAATATCCCTTGGTTTGTCTTTTATACCTGAGTTCACCTTCCAGTGAACATAGTGCAAGAAGACTGTCACCAATTTTGAACCAGGCTTTTTTGCATACGGAGGGATTATTATTCACAAAAAGGGGTATAGATACTTGTCCCTGCACCTCGGATGCGGGGTATTGGGGAAGTGCCTGTGGTGGTAACAACAGATCAGGATGTCACTGAGAGACTTAGAACCTAACGACAAGGTATGCTGAAAAGACTCGAAAACGCAATTAAAGACGAATTAAGTATATTAAGATCTGATATCAACAATATCTTAACACGGGTGGAAGAGGTGGAAACAACAATTGAAAAACAAGATGCTGAAATACTCCAATAAAAAAATCAATATTTATCTATGAAACGTAATCAGATGCTTTTGCAATATCGACTGGAGGACCAAGAGAACCGTAACAGAAGGCATCGCTCTATCAAAGAAGAGAGGGGTGAAGATTTGAGACAAATAGTGAACAATTTGTTCCTCCCCCTCTTGGAAAAAGGTATGGAAGAACCCTTAAAAATTGAGAGGATACACCGAATTGGAAGGAAAAATGGAAGAGGGAGCGAAAAGCCTAGAGATATAATTGTCAGGTTCCGTTATTACGAAGATAAGGCCGAAATATGGCTAAAATTAAGAAAGAAACCTCCTCTGTGTTTTGGGGGTACTGAGCTACAAATATTTCCAGATCTGGCCTGGGACACCCTGGCCAGAAGGAGATTTCTGAAACCCCTATTGGAGAACATGAGACAGCAGAATATTATCTATCAGTGGGGGTTCCCGGCATGCCTCATCGGACAAAAAGGAGGGGTGTCTGCAAAATTGACATTCCCGGAGGATCTGGCTGGGTTCTGCCATAAGCTTGATATGCAGGTCCCAGACCTACCTGAATGGGTTGTTTAAAAAAAAAATTCCCCTCCTTTTTTTTTTTTTAGGCGGGGGGGAGTGTATGGGGGGGGGTTGGGGGGGAGGGGGAGAGTAATAGGGGGCAATCCAGGGGTTAGCTAACAACCTCCTCTCCCAGTCGATCTGACCCCCGACCTCAATACACCACGGGGGCATAGGAGAGGATGGGGTGTTGGGAAGCTCCACCTCACTAAAGGGGAACCGAGGAAGGTAATAAGGCATGAGAAGGCCTTTTGGTTCAGAGGCAACGAATAGGCATAAAGGGGGGAGTGGGAGGGTAGGGTGGGAGGGGGGGGAAAGGGGTAACAGGGGGGACGATCGTGGCTCCCAGGGACTTGGTAGGATCAGGATGGCAAGGGAATGGTAGGAAGGTATGGCGGAGTTAAACATTTTTATCATATAATGTGAAGGGTCTGAATTCTGCTAGTAAAAGAGTCAAGGTTTTGGAGGAGATTAAACAATATAGAGCGGACATAGTTTTTATACAAGAATCCCACCTATCCTTGGATTCAAATATAAAGCTCTATTCAACAGCACACCCAACTTGGTACTATGGTGATTCCATCTCCAGTCGTGCCAGGGGAGTGGCAATCGGGTTCGCAAGAGGAATTGAGTTTACTCTCAAGGCAAGGCTGAAAGATCCAGAAGGGCGTTTTTTATTTTTGAAAGGTTTGATAGGAAATATAGAATATACCTTGACAAATATATACTCTCCTAATGTACACCCAATTCAGTACTTAAGCCGAATTCTCGGTAAATTACATAATTTCGCGGAGGGATATGTAGTCCTGATGGGGGACCTGAATTTTGCTATAAACCCAAGGGTTGACAGTACGTCCCGTGTGGTGGAGACAACCAACGTACAATTAAAAAAAAATAAAGCATAAGTTACACGATAGTCAATTAGTAGACGCATGGAGGGCTTTTCATCCCCACATGCGGAACTATACTTTTTTCTCTCCCCCCCACGGTACGTACACCAGAATAGATTATATGTTGGTGGATCATAGGCTACTAGAGCAGGTCACTGAGACTGACATTGGAATCATCACTTTGTCGGACAATGCCCCGGTCACTATGAAGATCAAATCATTTATGCAAAAGAATCAACAAACGGCCTGGCATTTAAACAATGAGTTAATTTGAGACGAAGAAGGGGCAGGAAGGGTAGAAGAGGAACTTAAAACTTTCTTCTTACTTAATGACACAGAGGGGATTTCAAGCGCTACCCTTTGGGAGTCGCATAAAGCATATATTCGAGGGATCTTAATTTTGGAGGGGGCTAGGAAAAAAAGAGAGAAAAATAAGAAGTTCGACACTTTGTCTAAAGAAATAATGATTTTAGAACGTGAACATAAAAATCAAAGATTAAATGAGACGCTCCTTAGCCTGACTATAAAAAGAGACGAGCTTAAGGGGATCATGGATCAAGAAGCAAATAAAAGGCTCTCGAATATTGCAAGAGAGAGATACCTATGGGGTAATAAACCTAGCAAACTCCTTGCCAAAATGTCCCAAAAAAAGAAAACTAGGAACTATATCGAGAAAATTAAGAAAAAAAATGGCGACTTGGCTTACTCAACAGCAGAAATCGCAGAAACTTTTAAAAACTATTATGAAGAACTCTATACAATAGACCATGCCAAGTGGCAGGTAGGAGAAAAGGAGGTCAAAATTCAAGCTTTCCTAGAGAAAGCAGGATTACCCTGTATAGACGCAACTGAAAGAATCCATCTCGACCAGGCTATTACGGAAGTAGAAATTAAGAAAGCCTTAGAAAATACAGCTGGTGGAAAAAGCCCTGGCCCTGATGGGTTCTCAGCTTTTTATTACAAGAAATTTAGTGACATCCTCATACCGAAATTATGCAAATATTTTAATGGACTAGGGTCCGAGTACGAGACCAGCAGAGAAGCGCTTGCCACATCTGTGGCAATTATATTAAAAGAAGGGAAAGACAGAGCACTTTGTTCCTCGTATAGACCGATTTCCCTATTGAATACGGACATTAAATTGTTCGCGAAAATACTAGCCGAACGTTTGAAAAGTGTTATACACATTCTGGTCCATCCGGACCAGGTGGGGTTTGTCTCCAATAGAGAGGGTAAGGACAACAGTATAAGAGCTCTTCTCTTGCTCCAGAAGCTGAGGCAGGATGGGTCCCCGGGTCTATTCCTGTCAGTTGATGCTGAGAAAGCCTTTGACAGGGTAGACTGGTGACTCATGATGCAAACTCTTAGTGAAATGGGAATAGGAAGCAGATTGTCTAACTTAAAACACTCTGGCCCAGATTCACGTACATCGGCGCATTATCGGTCCGGCGTAGCGCACCGCCATTACGTTAGACTTGCGCCATCTAGCCGCGTAATCCCCTGATTCACGTAGCTTTTGCGCAGGAAATTGCGCAAGCGTAAGGTTTTTTCCTGAGGCGTAAGGAGGAGTAATACAAATTGGGAGGGACGTGGGCGTGTTACATTGAAATGAGCTGTGACCCCATGCAAATGAAGGGCCGGCCGACTCGCGCATGCGCGCGTGAAGGAGACCATGTCAGCTCCGCTGTGCGCATGCTCACAACTCGGGAGCGGCGCAATCAGTGAAATTGGAAATGGACTAGGGCAACGTTGTGAACTACGCAGACAGCATAAATAGACACACACAAACGCACTTGCATTGCAAAAGTACATCCCTTTGTGTCCCTTCCCATTTAACCAAGTGCTTTTGTTCCTGTTGTTTGTTGCAGTGTGTCTTGTAGTTGTCAGATTAGTGTTCTGTGTGATCAAGTTCTTGTTGGTATATTTGTGAAAGTGTTTTTTGATAAGTGTTTGAGAGACTGTTTGTTTGATTGATATATTTCTGAGCGTTTGTTTTCTTGCTTTATTTTTTAATTTTTATTTTTTTTGTGACTGTTTCTTGCTGAGTGCTAGTGTGATTTTTGGGTGTTCGTATTCTCTTTGTGTGTGTTCTTGCCTGATTGGTTGTGCTTGTATTTGTGACTGATTTTTGGTGACTGGTAGTGAGTTTGTTTGGAAGTATGACAGAGAGAAAAAGAAAGCTGAATTTTACTGTGGGGGAAAAAAGAATTCTTGCCTGGGCCATTAGCGAGTATGGGCGTTTTCTCCACGGCCCGCAGAGTGCCACCACCACCCCGGCCAGGAGGAGGGAGATTTTGGATAGGATCACGGAGCAGGTGAATTCATCGGGGGAGGGGGAGACACGGACCCGGTCTGGGATTGACAAAAAAATAAATGATCTCCGGCGTCAGGTGAAAAAAAAACTGGCCGCAATGCATGCCCATGCCAGGGGCACAGGAGGGGGCCCACCATGCCGTATTAGGCTTACAGCGACGGAGCATGTGGTGGCCCTGACCTTTCACCGGCATGAAGTGGAGGGCCTGCCAGGCTTTGACACAAGTCCGGTCCCCGTGGTGCCAGGTAAGGTTTTTTTTTCTATCAGGTGTGTAGCATGTGTGGGGGAGGGGGTGAAAGGGAATATGTGCCAAGTGTGTGGATCCTCCAACCTGTGAATGGTTTGTGTCATCCACAGATGTGCAGGAGGGTGCAGGGCCATCTGGCCTGACCGCTCCAACCCCAGGACAGCAGCCTAATGAGGCCCCCCCAACAAGGCCACAGTCCGCGGAGGAGGTTCAAGAGGAGGAGGACGATCATGAGGAGGAGGACGATCATGAGGAGGAGGATAATCATGAGGAGGACGATCATGAGGAGGAGGAGTCAGGCACTGGACGAGTGGTTTGTGCGGACTCTTCCCCTCTGGCTGGCAGAAGCCTGCCCTCCCTAAGGGGGAGCCCCCCCCTCCTCCCCCAACATGGCTCCCCTCACAAGGGCCTCCCCTTCTCCCCGCCCACAACCATCAGCTGGAGGCAGGATGTCATCCCAGAGCACCAGGGGGGTGCCCAATATCCTGCCCGCCAGTCTGCGAAGGGACCAGGCCCTCCAGACCCGCCATCTGGGACAGCTCTGCCAGACTTTTGGGCGGGTGGAGGAGAGCCTGTCCTCCATGAAGGATACGCTGGGTAACCTGGACTCCCACTCCCGGGCTTTCACAACCTGCCTAAATGAACTGCAGACTACAGCAGCAGGCGTTGGGCAGGATGTGAGGGCCCTTACCCAGGCTATCCAGGCCAACACGGCAACACTTGGTGCTTCCCTGGACAGAATTGCCGTGGCCTTGGAGGGCAGGCCGCCAGGTGGGCAGATATCAGGGGCTGCTCCTCCTTCCCCGGGTTTGCCCCTCCCCCATGAGTCTCCCCTGAGGGGCCGGGGCCGTGGCCGGGGGCGCCCCAGGCGTGGCTCACGCAGAGGGCAATAATTTTTTTTTCCCCTTTTTTTTTTTTTTGGCTGACTTTTTTGGCATTTGTTTTTTTTTTTTTTTGCTGACATTTTTTTTAAATTCTGGGTTGTGCATGCTGTTTGAATGTGGGGGTGACATTCCTGCTGGAAAAGGGGTGTCATCCTCAATTTTGGTGGAGAAGGGAGAAGTGATTCCCAGGTCCGTGTGAATGGTGTATGAATGTACAGTGACATAATTGGAGCCTTGACGTGGCGTTACTGCTCACCAGTCGTGCATGGTGGACTGGTGTCACTCACCAACCAGCCAGGTGTTCCCATACACGTTCTGATAGAATTCTATTCGGATGTGGCATTGATTGTAGATGTAGCTGTCATGGGTGGATCCGGGGTGTTTGGCACGGACGTGCCATATGAGTCCTTGGGCATCAACTATCACCTGTACGTTGATGGAGTGCCAATTCTTCTTCGATTGCGGTACATGTGCTCTGTCTCATGGGGGGGGCTGGAGTGCCACATGTTGCAATCAATGGCCCCGATGGTGCGTGGGAATCTGGCAATTCTGTAGAAATCTGTCATTGCCTTCAGCCGCAGGTCCTCAGTGGTGGGTTTGATGATTAGGTTGGCCAAGCGTGTGAGGATTGCTGGGACAACCTGGTGCACACATCTGCTCATGGAGGATTGTGACATCCCAGCCACCACTCCACTTGTACGCTGAAAAGAGCCACTGGCAAGGAAATGGAGTGTTGCCAGTACCTTGACCAGTGGCTGCACTGGATGTGAGCGTTGTGTTGGGCTGGTGATGTCCTCCTGCAGGGTTGTGGTTAATTCCAGGATGGCATAGGGGGGAATCTGAAGATGCGATACACCTCAGAATCACTCATGCCAAAGAGGTCTATGCTTGTGCGGTATACCCCTCTCCCGTGCCATCCTCCGTGCCCTCCCTCCTTCTTTGGTCATCTAAATTCACTAGTGCAGCTATGAGCGACGATGTCCCTGGCATGTTGGCAGTCAAATTGTAGTGCAACACGTGTGTGTGGTCTGCTCCTCAGTAACGGTGTTGCTTTCTGTGAGATGTAGACGTTTTTTCAAAATTTAGACCAGCTTTTATGTGCTCTAACTTTAGACAGGACATTTTGCTGTTGCGCACATCGCGTAGCCTGCGCAGCAACTGCGTTTTTTTGTGGATCCCCGCAACTCCCTCATTAGCATATTTGACTAGCAAATCAATGGTGTGTCTAGCGCATTTTTGCGCGGACGGATGCGTCTGTCTAACGAAATTACGCCAATTTTTTGGCATTTGTTTTTTTTTTTTTTGCTGACATTTTTTTTAAATTTTGGGTTGTGCATGCTGTTTGAATGTGGGGGTGACATTCCTGCTGGAAAAGGGGTGTCATCCTCAATTTTGGTGGAGAAGGGAGAAGTGAATTTTTGCGCGGACGGATGCGTCTGTCTAACGAAATTACGCCGGACAAAAAAAAGTAGATTTCTGGCGTAAATCGTTTTCTGAATCGCGCGCATCTAAACGCACGTGCACATTTAGACTTACGCACGCGCAACACCAGTTGCGCAGGCGTAATCGCTCTGTGAATCTGGGCCTCTATCACCATCCCTCCGCAAAAATTAAAATAAATGGAACACTCTCAGATTCCTTTGAGATGAAGAACGGGACAAGACAGGGGTGCCCCTGTCCCCCCTGCTCTTCATCCTTTCACTTGAACCTCTTTTGTCTACTATCCGGAAAGACTCCGTCATTAAGGGCATCAGGGTAAAAGAGGAAGAACACAAGTTAGTGGCTTTTGCCGACGATATTTTGTTCTTCCTGACTAAACCGGCAGTCTCTATTCCTAAGCTCGTTCGGACATTACAACAGCACTATTTCCAATTTCAAAGTTAACGTCACGAAATCAGAGATATTAAATATGAACTTGAATAAGCCGAAGAAGGTCAAGTAAAAGCGATCTGTGGCTTCCCTTGGAGCAGGAAATTAAATTATCTGGGTATTAAATTAGCGAATAGGATCCAGAAGATATATAAAATCAATTATGTACCCCTGTTAAACGAGATCAAAACTGAATTAAAAAAGACAATAAATAAACCCATCTCATGGGTGGGACGCATTAACACGTTAAAGATGACAGTGGTCCCAAAGATCCTGTATAAATTCCTGCTATTGCCAATATCAATCCCCCAACAATTCTTAAAGATTCTGAATTCCCTACTTATGAATTATATATGGAAAACAAAAAAACATAGAATATCTCTGTCCATTCTAAAACAAAAAAAGCAATATGGCGGTCTAGCAGTACCCCATATTAAAAACTATTATAAAGCAGCGGTTCTTTCACGGCTGGTAGAATGGGCTAGGGATAGACAAAACAAAAGATGGGTACAAATCGAGAAAGCATAAGCACACGTCCTATTGAGGAACATCATTCCCTCCCAATATAGGGCACTAGATCACAACACTTTTGAAATGACTCGAGACACTTTAAAAATGTGGGATAGGGTTCAGACACTCCTAGATAGGAAATGTAATTCTCCACTTATTAAAATTAAAAGAAAATCCTTTTTTTGCACCAGGGGAAAAAAAATAGGGGGGAATTGGATTAAGAAAGAAGATGTACAGTTGGGTGATTTAATTAAAGGCGGCGAGATGATGACCTATGAAGAGTTGACCAAAGTTGACTGTTGGAATCTTGATAGGTGGCATTATTCTCAGCTGCATCACTTTGTTTGTCACCTTCCCCACCCATTACGGACGGAGGAGGAATTGACTCCATTGGAAAAGATATGTAAATCAATTAACTCTAAAGGCACAAAATCACAAATTATACATATATACATATAAAGACAGGAAGAAGCCCCCTTTGTAGAAAAATGGGAAAGGGAGTTGGGAATACCAAGAGGGGAACAAAGGTCACAAAGGATTATGCACTGGACACATTTTTCAGCCATAGACACACGAATTGCGGAGACAAATTTCAAATGTTTTTCGGGCTGGTACATTACTCCAGATAAAGCCAACAAATTCAAAGTAGGCCAGTCTGCATAGTGTTGTAGGGGGTGTCCTGATGTAGGAACAATGGCTCACCTGTGGTGGACATACCTAATAAAAAAAATAACGGGCAAGGAGATTAAGAAAAATCCCTGGGGAGTCCTCTTCCATTGTGGGCATGAGGGTCGTAAAAAGTATAAGCAATCTCTCCTACCCCACCTACTGAATGCAGCAAAAAGACTTATACCACGAAAGTGGCAGGATGAGGAAAGCCCTATGGTATGGGATTGGATCAATGCAGTGGAGGTCACATACAGGATGGAGGAGCTTAAAGGGAACCTTTTTGAAACAAAGGGGGACTTTCGTGAAAAATTGAAGAAATGGAAAGAATATAAAAAAACGTGGAGCTATGCAGAGAGACAGAGTGTCTTAGTTATTTACTGACCTGGGTACTGTACCTAGATCTGAATTTAACTTTAGTTTGCTTTTTCTTTTGCTCCTTTCTCCAGAAACAAAGCAGATTATTCCAACTTTAATCAGAACCAACACCAACATTCCCGGCACTGTGACCGCAGATACATATGATGCGATACCAGTGACGGAAAAGTTTAGAGTTGGTGGGAGCCATGAGGGGGGTGGGAATGGGAGGGGTGGGGTGGGAGGGTTTATTGGGTGTAGTTTTTTAACACTTTTTGGACCGCCCATAACTACGGTTCCAATGGGCCTACTACTGATTAGACGATATTCATACACTAAAAAAAAAAAAAAAAAAGATGATAAACACTTTCAACCTATACAAACATACCACAAATGATGCAAACCTTTAACAGAGACGCTATTAAGTATCGTACCATGAGTGCATAATACATAAGTGCAAAATGTTTATGCACACATAATAAACGTTCGCGGGTTTGTATAAAAATGGGTGTGTAGAACAAAATCTCATTGGGTATTGAAAGTTCAGAACCAAACCTTATTGAGCTGAACTAAACCTCAATACAATCGGACTATTGATAAGAAAAACGCATAGAGGTGACTGGTGATGAAAAATGGCTAAATCTATGAAGGACATAAGGACAAAAGAGAACACCGTAACAAAAAGCTGTAAATTGCGGTGTAAAAGTAGACATCAGAATGTACAAATCGCAACAGTGACAAAGTAATGGAAAAATATGAAATGAATATATATAAATAAATATATATACACACACACACACATGTGTGAAATTATTCACATACACTGCATGCATTCATAGACCTGGATGGAATAAAAACTGGTTTAATTATGAAAATGTGTGATGTCCCATTCATGTTAAAATAAAATATCCGAAAAATATCCCTTTTGCAGAGAAGTTTAAAAACTTCTCCTCCTCTAGTGGGTGTCAGGACTCTTTCTAGAATCTGTACACCTGCAAAAGTGTTGCTGCCATTATGGTATTGGTTAAAATGTCAAGCAACATTTGTTGACAAATTCTTCTCACTACTGTACCACTGTCCTAGTGGTGCGTCCGATGTATTGCACATTGCAAGACTTGCACGTAACAAAATAAATGACGTACCGTGTGTTGCAGTTAAAAAAGGATTTTATCTGATGTGTTTTTTCATTTGAAAAAGATCGTACTACATCCCCCTTAATGATGTGTCTATTATTGCCTGTATGTGTCTGACCCTTTGGACAATAAAGTTGACATCAAGATAAGTATAGGTTGGAGTTTCAGTGTGCGACCAATTTCTTGTTTTATTCGTCTTCCGCGGTGGTGAGCCAAGGTCTGCAGTGTAGTGTAGTGTAAGGAAGAACACTGGGGGCTCTGATGTAAGGAGGGGCTGATGTCATACATCCCTGGAGTCTTCAGGACGGTCAACAACTGGGTTACTTTTTAGGTAACCCAGGAGTCTTTATACTAAACATGAGTTAAATAGTGTTATTGGGTTGTGGTGCTCAGATACAGTGAAGATCCACTTTAAAGTATTATTTGTCCTGAGGTTTATTTGTGTTTTTGTGAGGCTGTCATTTGTAGTACAGTAATTAGGAATATTATGTGGGTACAACAACTGTTATATGCGTGCTGTGTATATAGCAACTAGGCACAGATTACATTTAATGATCCCCCCTTAAAGTGATTGTAAAGGCATTTTTTTCCTATACAAATAATAAACATGTCATACTTACCTGCTTTGTTGCAGTGGATTTGCACAGAGCAGCCCCAATCCTCCTCTTCTCAGGTCCCCCTTCCCTCCTGTCCAGTGCCACCACAGCAAGCAGCTTGTTATGGGGGCACCCAAGCCAAGTCACAGCTCCCTGTATCCATTCAGACATGGAGCACCGCCCTGGCCCCTCTCTCCCCGATTGGCTAGCTGACTTTGATTGACAACAGCGGGAGCCAATGGTGCTGCTGCTGTGTTTCAGACAATCAGGAAGGAGAATCTAGGACTGCTGAAACACTCTTGGACATTGCTTGGAAAGAGAGGAACCTTGGGTAGGTATTAGGTGGACTAAGGGGGCTGCTGCACACAGAAGGCTTTTTATCTTAATGCATAAAATGTATTAAGATAAAAAAAACTTCTTACAAAACCCCTTTAAGCTGCTCTTACCATTAGCCCAAATCTGGCCATGCATACTGAATGCTGCAGTCCTTTCATAATCCTAGTTATTCTCACACTTTGTCACTCTATTTTGATTTTTTCATTGCAAAGCCATCATATTACTTGTTATGAGTTTTATTAATGTTTAAATATTGTTTATACTGCTTAATATCAATTTTCTTAGATTATAATAGGAGTTTCTGTCATATATCAAGATGTCATGTTTTGGCACATGATACATGTTTTGGCACATGATACATTTTTATTTAATAACTTTTTTAATAACTATGGCCTAATTATATTGTTAGAGAATACATTTCCCCTGCAATTACACACTGTTAATATTGGACAGGTTTCAGTCATATCTGGCAGGTGTCACATTGTATTTAAATTCATTGTAGATTTCCAGGATGGTAATATGAACAATGGTTAATATTCCACAATTCTATTTTTTTTTCTGCAAGCAAACAATTCATAAGTTCTTCCTTATTGACTAAGTCTGTTCTTGGCAACTTTAGGCAGACATGTTCTGTCAATTCTGTATTGTTTGATATGATAGTATTTCAACAAAACATCCAGAACACTTTGCTGTTGGCCAGACACATCAACATTTACATGTCAAATAATTTGAAATGTAATTGATGGTAAAATTAACCACCTAAGGACCGGACCAATATGCTGCTAAATGACCCAAGGGGTTTTTACAATCCGGCACTGCGTCGCTTTAACAGACAATTGCGCGGTCGTGCAACGTGGCTCCCAAACAAAATTTGCGTCCTTTTCTTCCCACAAATAGTGTTTTCTTTTGGTGGTATTTGATCGTCTCTGCGATTTTTATTTTTTTGCGCTATATACAAAAATACAAAAATAGAGCATTTTTGAATGAATGAATGAATGAAAACTTGTATAGCGCGGCACATGCAAACTGAATCGCCTCTGATATTTTTTTTACTTTTTGTTATAAGAAAAATCAAATAAACTAAATTTTAGTCAAACATTTAGGCCAAAATGTATTTAGCCACATGTCTTTAGTAAAAAAAAAAATCACAATAAAAAAAAAATAGCTACCTAGCGGGAACAGCGACACTAATACAGCGATCAGAAAAATGATCGCTTAGTGACACTGGCAATAGGGAGTGAAAGGGTTAACTAGGGCGGTAATCAAGGGGTTAAAACTTTCTAGGGGGGTACGGGGGCTACCCTGAACACTAACTGCCTGTCACACTGCCTGTCACACTGACACTAAATGCAGTGATCATACATATGATCACTGCAATCAGCAACCCTGTGACAGGGGGGAGGGGGGGTGATCGCAAGGGGTTAAGTGTGCCTGCGTGTCCTGGTGTCAGTGTAGTGTTGTGCAGACTTACTATGTGATGTGATCTCTCCTCAGCGGCGGTTGAAAAAAACGCAGAGAGCAGAGATCACATCACTTCCCTCTTCCTGTGTTTACACAGGAGGAGGAAGTGACACTGCAGGGGAGCGCGCGGATTGGCTGGGAGCGATCCGATGCGGGCGGACAAAAACGAACTGCCGCCCCCTCAGCACAGATCGCTCCTACAGCCACCGGGACCGCCGTATGTACCGGGGGGGTCCCGATCGGACCCCCGACCCACGTCAAGGCAGCCACGTACAGGTACGTTGATGTGCCTGTCTGTGCCATTCTGCCGACGTAAATGTACGAGCTTTAACTGCCCGCGGCACTCCACCATGTGTGAGGGATTAACTCGGTAGCGGGTGTGTGTGACCCCCTGGATGGGTTCACTACACGCTGAACTGTACAAAAAAGGCAGTTGAGGAGGATTGAGAACAAATGATATGGTTTATTTTTCCATATTGCTGGGTACACATGCAAGCATAAAAACAGCATAAACAAAACAAAACATAAAGTAAACCCTTGCCACTTGGGGCGTCTACCTTCCCAACACAGGAACCTACCTATTGAGTCTGGCACAGCCTACTGCTGGGCAGACACTGCTGGTCCTACAGCATAAAACAACAGAAAAAGTCTCTTTGATATTTATCACTCAGAAATATCCATCAGCACCTCACCTTTTCAGAAGTGCTTGTGACTGCTCCCTCACTTCCAAAGCTCCAGGATGCAGCAATCAGCCGTTATCCTTAGGCTTTATTTATAGGGGCGTTAATTGCTTCATTTTGAACAGCTGAAGGCTTCTAACTGAAGCAAACCTCTCTGGCCATTTCTACAGCCGACGCCTAATACTGTAGTAATTAGTGTATTGTCTAAACAAGGCAGAAATATATCTCCCGTCTATGACAACACACATAGATTTACCTGACTTCCTGTCACATACCCCCCCTCTTGTTTTAACCCTAGGGTTGGGACACAGGTTGCCAGGCACGCATGCACTCAGGACAAACCATCTGCATTCCCCATTTTAATACCGGGGCGATGCGTTATGAAAAAACTAAATTCCTGAAGGGCCAAGAACCACCTATTTATTCTCCTATTGGTCTCCTTGTTCTGTGTCATCCACTTCAATGGGGCATGATCTATCACCAGTTCAAACTGTCTACCCAGGAGGTAGTACCAGAGAGAATCCAAAGCCCATTTCACTGCCAAACACTCCTTCTCAATGGTGGCATAATTCTCTTCATGGGCCTTCAACTTTCGGCTAAGGTACATAACAGGGTGTTCCTCCCCGTTGATAACCTGGGACAGTACAGCTCTTAATCCCACATTTGGGGCATCTGTCTGCACCACAAATTCCTGTGAAAAATTAGGCGATTTTAAAACTGGCTGACTACATAAGGCCTGTTTTAAAGCCTGAAAAGCTGCTTCTGCTTCGGGAGTCCATTTGGTCATGACAGACTCCTTCCCTTTGATCAAATTGGTCAGGGAAGCAGCCTGTGAGGCAAAATGGGGAATAAAACGGCGATAATATCCCGCAATTCCCAAAAATGCGCGAACCTGTTTCTTGTTGGTGGGACGTGGCCAATCCTGAATAGCCTCGACTTTGTTTGTTTGGGGCTTGATTAGATCTCTCCCAATGGTATACCCTAGATACTTCGCCTCTTCTAGCCCAAGGGTACATTTTTTCGGGTTGGCTGTAAACCCGGCTTTCCAGATGGAATTCAACACAGCCTGAACTTTTGGCAAGTGTGACTCCCAATCCTCACTGTGGATGACCACGTCATCGAGGTATGCAGCAACATAGGCTCGATGAGGCCGAAGGGTCTTATCAATGGTGCGTTGAAATGTGGTGGGAGCATTCTGTAACCCAAAAGGCATCCTCCGATATTGAAAAGATCCATCTGGAGTTACAAAGGCTGTTTTTTCTCTGGCTGACTCCGAGAGAGGAATTTGCCAATAACCCTTGGTTAGGTCTAATGTCGTCATGTACCGGGCCGTGCCTAGGCGACCAATCAGTTCATCTATGCGGGGCATAGGATAGGTGTCAAACTTAGTGATTTTATTCAGGCAGCGAAAGTCATTACAGATCCGCCAGCTTCCATCTGGTTTGGGCACTAAGACAATGGGACCAATCACTATTTGACTCTTCTATCACCCCCAGCTCAAGCATTTTTTTTACTTCCTGGCGAATTGCCTCTCGCCGGGCTTCTGGAATTCTTTAAGGCTTCAACTTGACCTTCTCCTCTGGTGTGGTGATAATATCGTGTTCAACCCTGGAGACCCAACCTGGCAAATCTGAAAACTTCTCCCTATTACAGAGCACAAATTCTTTAGCCTTCTGTCCCTGAGTTTTGGACAGAGTCTCCGCTATCCCAACTTCAGGGACAGCCAGGCTAAATGGAGCAGAAAATCGGGTAGTCTCAGCGACCAAGGACTCTCTATCCTTCCATGGTTTCAACAAGTTCACGTGATATATCTGCTCAGGTTTTCGTCTTCCCGGTTGGTTAATTTTATAATTTACCACCCCCACTTTCTCCAACACTTCATAAGGACCCTGCCATTTGGCTAGGAATTTACTTTCGACCGTGGGGACCAACACCCTATCACCAGGTGCAAAGGAACGGACCTGGGCCCCACGATTGTAAATCCTCTGTTGAGCCAACTGGGCTTGGGCTAAATGTGCCTTCACAATCGGCATCACTTGAGCAATTCTATCTTGCATTTGTGCCACATGTTCAATCACACTTCGATGAGGGAAACTCTCAGTTTTCCACGTTTCCCTGGCAATGTCCAGCAGGCCCCGAGGGTGCCTCCCATACAGTAACTCAAATGGAGAGAACCCTGTGGACGACTGGGGAACCTCTCTTATTGCAAACATCAGATAAGGGAGCAGATAATCCCAGTTCTTTCCGTCTTTATCCACCACCTTCCTCAACATTTGTTTTAAAGTTTTATTAAATCTTTCCACTAACCCGTCTGTTTGAGGGTGATATACTGAAGTACGTAATTGGGTCACTTTCAGGAGTTTACAAAGTTCTCGGGTCACCCTAGACATAAACGGGGTGCCCTGATCAGTTAGGACTTCCTTAGGAAGACCCACACGGCTGAAAACCTGAAATAATTATTTGGCAATGGTTTTAGCAGAGGTGTTTCGGAGAGGAATCGCTTCTGGGTAACGGGTGGCATAGTCTATTATTACCAAGATGTGCTGGTGCCCTCTAGTGGACTTCAGTAAGGGGCCCACCAAGTCCATGGCGATCCTCTCAAAAGGGACCTCGATAATCGGCAAGGGGTACCAACAGACTGCGGAAATGTGGCATGGGTGCAGTAAACTGACACGCTGGACAGGAAGAGCAGTACATTTCCACTTCCTTAGTGATCCCAGGCAAATAAAACCTCTGGGTGATTCTCTCCCGGGTTTTTTCTGCTCCCAAATGTCCCCCAAGAATGTGCCCATGGGCCAGTTCCAAAACCATTTAGGCACTACCAGTTGCTCAATGGTGTCCTCTATCCTCTATGACACTCGATATAACAGTTCCCTTTCAATAATGAAGTAAGGGAGGGCAACCCTCTCATCAGGGTTAACTAACTCCCCATCTATCTTTACTACATTCTCCCGGGCTCTTAGCAATGTGGGGTCCCTCAATTGCTCAGTGATGAAATTTTCTCTGTGCACCTCGAGGTCATCAAACCCTATCGGCCGCTGTTCCTCTTCTGAGGTAGCAGGCTCCTCCCTAGGGACTGGTGTTTCCCCTGCTAAGACTGAGAACTGAAACTCAGGTGAATCCTCACAGTTAGAGGGTTCTGGAGTAGCGGTTTCAGGCTCAGAAGAACCACTTACTGGGGAATCTGGGCAATCCCAGAGCTCCCAGAACTTTGGGAAATCCCTTCCCACAATGGCGTCATGTGGCAGTTGGGGAACTAAACCCACTTGGTGACAGAAGTTACCGAGGGACGTTTCAAAGAAAACCGTAGTCACCGGGTATTCTCGAGTGTCCCCATGTACACAAACTACAGCCATTTTCCTAGGATGTAAGGTTTTTCCCACCACTAAATCACTTTTTACTAAGGTGACCAGGCTACCTGAATCCAACAATACCACAACATCTTTACCATCTAAGCACATTCTACATAAAGGTTTCTCATTCCCCTTTACTGCAGTACATGTGGTTGTAAAGAAGGACTGTCGTCTCTCTGTCAGAAAGTCACACTGCATGGGTTCATCACCCGCTGGGCAAACGGCTGCTACATGTCCCTCTCCCTGGCAGCGGAAACAAATCAACCTTCTGGTCCTCTCCTGTGGGATGGGTCTTCTAGGCCGCTCTCGCCAATCATTAGTAGTAGTCCCGATAACACCTCTAGTTGCTCTTTGGTCTTTCTCTCCACCCCCATCCCTTGATGCCGTCTTACCTACAGGTGGGGATGGTCTGGTCTTGGGGTGAAAAGTCTGTGCGTCTCTGGGTGAAGAGGACAAATTCTCCGTTGCTAGGTACCTTTCGACAAGGTCTACTAGTTTGTCTGCGGTTTCCGGACCACCATGGCTCACCCACTTCTGCAGGGTGGTAGGAAGAGACCTAAGAAATTTGTCCATGACTACTCGCTCCAAAATTTTTGGGACAAAGTTTCTGGCTCCAGCCATTTCCTAGCCAAATGAATGAGGTCATACATCTGCGACAGAGGTGGTTTCCTCAGCTGATAATTCCAATTATGGACCCGCTGAGCACGGACCTCCCGGGTTACACCAAAACGTGCCAATATTTCCTCTTTTAACCTATCATAGTTTTTTGCATCTGCAAACTCCAAATCAAAATATGCCTTTTGGGCTTCTCCAGACAATAGGGGGGCCACTAATCCAGCCCACTGTTTTTTAGGTCAACTCTCTTTTTCCGCTGTTCTCTCAAACGTGGTCAGAAACATCTCAAGGTCATCATCTGCAGTCATCTTTGGCAATAAGTGGCTTATGCAAAAAGTCGATATGTTACTAGCCTGACTCCCAGCCTCGGTCTGCGGTGTCTGAAGCTGTTTTACGATGGCCTCCATTTGCTGCTGGTGTCTCTGTTCCAAGCCTGCAATGCCCTGTTGGTGAGCCTGTTGTTGTGCTGCAAGGCTCTCTCGGTGAGCTGCCATGCTCTCTTGGTGAACCTGTTGTTGAGCTGCAATGCTCTGTTGTTGAGCTGCAAGGCTCTCTCGGTGAGCTGCAATGCTCTCTTGGTGAACCTGTTGTTGAGCTGCAATGCTCTGTTGTTGAGCTGCAATGCTCTGTTGGTGATTTGCATTTGCTATAATCAGCTGTTTCAGCATCTCCTCCATTTTGGGTTTACTTTAACTGCCCGCGGCACTCCACCATGTGTGAGGGATTCACTCGGTAGCGGGTGTGTGTGTGACCCCCTGGATGGGTTCACTACACGCTGAACTGTACAAACAGGCAGTTGAGGAGGATTGAAAACAAATGATATGGTTTATTTTTCCATATTGCTGGGTACACATGCAAGCATAAAAACAGCATAAACAAAACAAAACATAAAGTAAACCCTTGCCACTTGGGGCGTCTACCTTCCCAACACAGGAACCTACCTATTGAGTCTGGCACAGCCTACTGCTGGGCAGACACTGCCGGTCCTACAGCAGAAAACAACAGAAAAAGTCTCTTTGATATTTATCACTCAGAAATATCCATCAGCACCTCACCTCTTCAGAAGTGCTTGTGACTGCTCCTTCACTCCCAAAGCTCCAGGATGCAGAAATCAGCCGTTATCCTTAGGCTTTATTTATAGGGGATTTAATTGCTTCATTTTGAACAGATGAAGGCTTCTAACTGAAGCAAACCTCTCTGGCCATTTCTACAGCCGACGCCTAATAGTAATTGGTGTATTGTCTTAAACAAGGCAGAAATATATCTCCCGTCTATGACAACACACATAGATTTACCTGACTTCCTGTCACAATATATATACATATTCATTTCATATGCTGTAAATCTCGGGAATTGTTCATTGTGATTACCAATGACCTTCATTGCAGGAAGACGTGATTGACAATGGCAATGGGTTTACATTTTGTCACAGTTTAATTAAAGTGACTTGTTAAAAACTGCGTCTTCATCTATTTTTTTCATTTATTTGAGGAATGAGTGGGGTACTAACTAACTCAGACTCATTCACGTCGAGTGGGCAGTATCTGAGGGTCCACTTAATAGTAAATGGGACTTCCAGATTCTGATAAGCCCCCTTGCCTGCAAGCCTCACCAGAAGCCCTTTTCCTCATTGACATGAGGAAATGGTGCTTGGCAGGGGGACCCCCTGTCAGGATGGAATCCCTATCTGACAGCTAAATGGCCTGGGTGGGGATTAGGGATGAGCTCAATGGACTCAATTGGCCAGGATATTCATTTATTCTGGCCATTGGAATGAATGAACGTTTAGGCACATCAAGCATTTTCTCTGCCTAAAACCTCCTCTCTCTGGGCTGACGTTACTGCCTTCCTCAAGCTGGGTCCCATTATCGGATCCTTCAAACTGCTGCGCATCCTCCTGCAGCATGTACCCAACACTGTGGTCGAACAGTTTAGGGGACTCCTCCGTGCATAATGGTGGGGCTAGGGAAGGAGTAACTGATGACCTGGAGCCGATGGAATAGGCAGCTTTGGCAGCTGCATTGGCAGCCAAAGTACTCTGAGCCTGGGTGACAGAGGATGAGGATGAGTACTGTTCAACCACAGTGTTGGGTACATACTGCAGGAGGATGCACAGTGTTTTGAAGTCTCTGATGATGGTACACAGCTTGAGGAAGGCAGTAACGTGAGCCCAGAGAGAGGGGTTGCCCAAGAAGGACAACAAACTGGCAGTCTTGTTCTCCCGGCTGCAGCATACTGCCAGGTTTGCTCCAGTGACAAGGAGGTAGGAGATGATGAGGTCACTGACTCTATGTGGGTGCCTGATAGGAGAGAGGAGGAAGAGGGGGAGGTGGAGGCACATCCAGGGGCCAGCTTAAGGGCAGCCAACCAACTGGGGGCTTACAGTGTTGTGGCCCATTTTTTTCTGACCCTGTTCAAGAGCGGCATATAATTACAATTAATGACATAATATTTCATAGCAGGGCCCATTCCAGCGCCCACCAAGAGTAACTGTGAGGGCTTACAGTGTTGTGGCACCAGCACCACCACCAAAAGCCCAATTTTTCTGCCACTGTTCAACAGGGGCATGTAATTACAATTCTTGATATACTAGTTCACAGCAGGGCCTGTTCCAGCATCCACCAAGAGTAACTGTGAGGGCTTACAGTGTTCTGGTACCACCAACACCTAAGGCACAATTGTATGCAGAGTATATAGGGCAGGCCATATAGTATATATATAACTGGCCCCCTACTTTCAAACATCCGACTTACAAACGACTCCTACTTACAAAGGGATGGAAAAATATAAAAAGTGAATATATTGCGCAAACAAACTAAGTAAGTGGATATCAGGCCGCCAACACGACAAATTGGATATTGTAAAAGGTAAATGTAAATAAAGTGTAGCGCCAAAACGTGACACCCCTGTGAGGAGGATGCACTGAGTGAAAATGATCAGTGATCATTCAATGTATGTAAACAGAACTGTGAAGAACCACTTTAAACCTTTCCTCTTAAATCGGAAAAAGAGAAAATATATATGGGGCACAGATTCTTCACAGTTCTGTTTACATACATTGAATGATCACTGATCATTTTCACTCAGTGGATCCTCCTCACAGTGGTGTCACGTTTTGGCGCTACACTTTATTTACATTTACAAAGGGATGGAGACAACAGGAAGTCAGAGGAAATCTACCCCTGGGAAGGGAAATTGTCTCCTGTAATAGTTAATATTGGAAAAAGGTCTCTCCACTGATGCTTACCAATTCTTGTTTCCTTAAAAAACTCAAATTTTCAAAATCCAATTGTCATTGGGCCAGAAAGTGAGGTGAAATCTTCTGAACGGAGGCACAGGCAGCAAAACAAATGTTACAGGGGTGATAACCCTTCCCTATGTTTTCCAAAAAGCTTAAAATAGATTTTTCGGCTGGAGCTATACTTACAAAATTTACCTGTTCCAAATTACAAACAGATTCTACTTAAAGCGACACTAAACACAGGATTTTTTTTTTTTTTAAAACAACAAACATGTTATACTTACTCCACTGTGCAGTTCGTTTTGCACAGAGTGGCCCGGAAAGCTGTCTTCTGGGGTCCCTCGGCAGCTGTCTGGGCTCCTCCTCGCAAAAGCATTCCATCTTCATGCGAGGGAGCTCGCACGGTGGAAAGCTTTTGTGAGCGCGCTCCCGTGATACAGCAGCGGCCATAGCCGCCGACTGTATCACTCGGCTCCACCCCCTGGCACGCCGCGTCATCCGCTGTGATTGACAGCAGCGCCAGCCAATGGCTGCACTGCTATCAATCCGCCCATGCCTAGCCAATCAACGGCCAGGCTGGGAACCGAAGAGGATGACGTGGACGCACCCGGGAGATTAGAACGGTAAGGTAAGTAAAACGGGGACTCGGGGCGGTGCTGTGAGTTGTTTTTTTACCTTAATGCATAGGATGCATTAAGGTAAAAAAACTTTTACCTTTACAACCCCTTTAAGAACAAACCTACATTGTTTCCACCGCCTGTATACTGCTGGTAGGGCCTGGGGGCCCCACCCCTTTTCTTTATTTAAATTAGGTGCGGGGTTCCCCTTAATATCCATACAAGACCCAAAGGCCATTTTTCTCAATGATTTTCATCCATATTGCTGGGACCCGACATTACATTAAAGCCGCAAGCAGTTCTAAATGACTTTTATTCTTTTAGAAATGTCATTTTGTGCAGGGACTGTTCTAAACACAGGAAACATGCGCCACTTTACAGGCATACTATAGACACCCCCTAGATACGATATTTAAAGGAATACTTCACTTTTACCTTTTCACTTAAAGCATCATTAAAATCACTGCTCTCAAAAAAACGGGTGTTTTTAAAACTTTTTTGTGCATTGCTACATGTCCCCTGGGGCAGGACCGGGTCCCCAAACCCTTTTTAGGAAAATAACTTGCATAGTAGCCTTTAAAATTTGCACTTTTGATTTCTCATGTTCAAGTCCCATAGACTTTAACAGTGTTCGAAAGTTTGCATGTTCTGGATGCGAACAGAACCGGGGGGTGTTCAGCTCATCCCTAGTGGGGATATGTTACTGGTTGTAAGGATGAGGGGGGCTGCTGGATCCCTTATAATTAGGTACCCTGAGTAGGAAGCTGTGACGTTTAGGGCCGCGTACACACGATCAAAGTTATCTGCTGAAACTGGTCCGCCGACCAGGTTCAGCGGACAAATCCGATCGTGTGTACGACCTAGCGGACAGGTTTGTCCAGCGGACAAATTTCAAAGCATGCTTTGAAATTTGTCCGCTACAAACCTGTCCGTCGGACATGTCCGCTGGTTAGTACACCTAACCAGCGGACAGAAATCTCCCGCATGCGCCAAATGGATTCGATGCATGCGTGGAAGTATTTTCCTTCCTGGAGTGGTGACATGGCGGCGTCAACATCACCACCACGTCACCGCGTCCTCAGCCTGAGGGGATTTTCGTCCGATGGTGTGTACACGCCATCGGAACAAAATCCGATGAGACATGTCCGCTGGAAAGGTCCGTCGGACATGTTTGAGCGAACATGTCTCATCGTGTGTACGCGGCCTAGCAGCAAAATTAATACTGCTTCTAAATGCTTTACTTTACACTGCAGCTGGAGCTTAGGCTCAGCTCAACACCCATTTTGTTTGGCCATTTGTTGAACCTCTAAACAAGCAAAATTCATGGGACTGTAGTCATAACCTTTTAAGAACTAATATAATATTTTAATAGATAAATAAATAAATAATACTACAAAATATACCTGTGGTATGAAATGGCCGTGGCCTTTATTTATAGGTGTAAATAAATTGATTATATCAAACAATTCTTAAATCAAAATTAAATAATCAATTTAAGTATATTAAATCAATTTTATTAACATATAACCATATATATATCTTATAATAATAAAATTAGCTTAGCCATTTAAGCTCAAGCTAAAACAATCATGAAATATACCATCCCCTTACAAGAAGGGATTAAAACCTCATAAAAAAGGCCACGACAGGGAGGGAGGGTGGGATGTGCTTCTCCAAATCTTCTCCAATCTTCTGCCCACTGCTGACGCATCCTCTATCTTTTTATTGGGTTAGAGGACCGTTGTTTGGGGCAACTGTCAACAAAAGCTCAACCAATCATAGGTAAGTATTTTTATTTTTTTTTGTTATTAATTAAACTTTAATTTTATTTTCTGGTATGACACAGTCCCATAGGTGGTGGGGGCGAGGACATTTCATGCCCCGCCCTTCACCTTCATGGGACTGTAGTCATAACCTTTTAAGAACTAATATAATATTTTAATAGATAAATAAATAAATAATACTACAAAATATACCTGTGGTATGAAATGGCCGTGGCCTTTATTTATAGGTGTAAATAAATTGATTATATCAAACAATTCTTAAATCAAAATTAAATAATCAATTTAAGTATATTAAATCAATTTTATTAACATATAACCATATATATATCTTATAATAATAAAATTAGCTTAGCCATTTAAGCTCAAGCTAAAACAATCATGAAATATACCATCCACACGCCAGGCCCAATTTTAAGGAGCCTGGCACCCCACCAAGGCGACAGCCAATTCAACACAGGTTTGTAAATCTAAATTGAAGATGTCAAGAGCAATGTCAGATAAATGCACATTGTCTGGTCTATAAAAACCAGGCAAACCACCTTCTAAGTTCACATGTCTAAAAGACATACCATGAACCAAAGGCATGAATTTATCCAATGACCTATTAAGTCTCCTGTGAATTCTTTCTAAATACTTACGCTCACAGGGCAGAGCAACCAATCTAGTTGAGGAACAATTTTAGAAAAGACCAAAATAGTATTAGGCAAAACAGCATGTAAACATAACATATCAAGCTTAATTTGAGAAATCAACTATAACGTCTTGCGTATTCCAAGATCATTACCATATAAGTGGAAAATGATGATCTGTGGTATGGGCCAACAAACATGTAAATGAGATAGCACAGAACGTAAATTGCTCCAAAGCATACAACATAGCCCATACCAATAAAAGTAAAATTCCGATGAGGTAAACCTTGGTGTTATCGCCATAGACTCTCCATTCAGCTCTCTTCTGAGCCCAGAAAATATAAGAGTGTCCTATTATCCAGACGTTATATCAGGCATCTAAAATCAAAATTGAAAATTAGGTCTAACATACGATCTATAACAATTCGATCGCCAACCACCAATTTCACAGATTCATTAAGACCAAACATAGCTGCCGTAGTGGCTGCACCGATACGAAAAGAGTGAGATGAAAACCGCAGGTGTCCCAACTGTAATGCTTTGAGGCATCTACTTAGAACGGCCTGGAACTGATAAATAGTCACCGGAGCACCCGTGACATGAATCAAAAATTGCCTATGAAAGATAGGTCTCACTTCCAAAAAAAGTAAAGAGAAAACGCAATAGCGAGCGCCAGGATTAGCCCGCAAAGTAATCCACCGACCATGATCCATACGATCATTCTAACTCTTATGAAGCAGAATTTGAATAGAATCAGATCTAACAAAAACCTCCCGAAAGAAGAGACCAGAGTCATCAGAAACCTTACGTGGCAACAATTCCGAAAGGCCCCAAAAAAACATAAACAAAATGACAAAGAAAGTAAGAGGGATTCATATGGAGAAAAACAGACATCCTTAGAAACGTCACAAAGACGACCAAAAAGGTCAACAGAAATCGGTAATCTATCATCAGCGACCAAATGTTTCCTTCTATAACCCTGCAAGGCATGCTTGACCGAGAAAAAGGACATACAGGACCTGATACCCTGCAGATGCATTAAGAAGGAAACACGGAAAAAGTTTTAACAATGAGAATGTGAATAACCACGAGACATTCGAAAATTTAGAAAGGACAGAACCAAACCTTCCGAAAACGGGGGTTGATCACATGCCAAATAAAGCAAGAAAGAACACCACAATTTCCACAAAGCTGTATACAACGCCCACGTGGAGGGTGCCAAAGAACACCTAATGGCAGCAAAAACAGGATTCACCGAAGGTCCCATAAGTGTGGAGGGCATAATAGGCCAATAGGATCCGCATCCGTCACCAATCGTCAAAATTCTTGAATCCGAGAGCGGGGCAATGCATCAGCAATAAGATTATCTTTTCCAGGAATGTATTTTGCTTTAAGCCAAATATTAAGGTCTAAACATTTAAACACCAACAATCTAAGTACAGCAAGAACAGGAAGACATGTAGACGATAAGCAATTAAGATCAAAAACTACACCCCTATTATCCGAATAAAGTAAAATATGACGATTCCTAAAATTAACACCCCACAATTCCAAAGGCCACTAAAACAGGAAAAACTATCCAACAAAACAATATTAGAAGTCAAACCCTCATCCTTTCAAGATTCAGGCCACGAATCAGCAGACCAATGACCATCCCAATAAGCACCATATCCACACGATCCAGCAGCATCTGTATGCAGATGAAGAGCAGAGGCCGAACAAAAAGGAGTATACCACAAACAATTACCATTAAACGTAGCCAAAAATGTACGCCAAACTTTAAGGTCTTCTTTAATTCAAGATGTAATTCTCACAAAATGGAAAGGAGAAGAAATTCCAGAACTGACCCGATACAATCTCTTAGAAAAGACACAAAACCATTGGCAAAACCCTGGACACAAAAGCCAATAAACCAAGAAGAGATTGCAACACTTTCAACCTAACCTTATGTTTGGAAAGAACGAAGTCCAATAAAATCCTAATTTTAACAATCTTTTCATCAGGAACATGGAATTCCATTGAAACCGTATCTATCTGAACACACAGAAAGTCAAAACAAGACGTAGGGTAAACAGATTTTTTATCGGCCAACGGAACACCAAACTCCCGACAGACAATCCGAAATTCAGTAAATAAATATAAACAATCAGATGTACCAGCTTCACCAAAAAACAGAAAATCATCCAGATGCAATGCAATGAGTTATTAGAACCAGCACGAAAACCAACAACCCATTCAATAAACGTTAAAAAGAGTTCAAAATAACAACAAGAAAGCGAACATCCCATCAGGAGACCCCTATCAAAGTAATATTAATTTTGAAAACAGAAACCCAAAGAGTTAAAAGCGGATGGATGAATAGGAAGTAACCGAAACGAGGATTGAATATCAGCTTTAGCAAGTAAAGCAGAGGCACCAACACTCCTAATTTTTAACAAAGTGTCATAAAAAGAAGAATATTGAACAGAACACAACGAGGGGTCAATATCATCGTTCAAAGAAAATCTAAACGGGAATAAGAGATGGTGTATCAATCTAAAAGAGTTTGGATCTTTCTTAGGAATAATACCAAGCGGAGAAACCCAAAAATTAACAAAAGGAGGAGTAGAAAAATGACCTTCAATTCTACCAGCTTGCAATTCTTTATTCAATTTCTCACAAACAACAGCCAAATTAGAAGAAACAGAATGCAAATAGGAAAGACACGACAACCGATTCCAGAAAAAGAAGGTTATCGAAAACCAAACAAGAAACCAACACGCAGGACGATTGCCCTCTGACATTCTGGATACCTGTGAAGCCAAGGTAGCATGTTTAGAATGTTCACCGGCGTTGTGGCTTTTAATAAAAAGCTTCTTCGAAGGAGCAGAAGCGTTCTTAAAACAACGAGAAGCAGGGTGAGAACCAGCGCAATGACTACACTCATGTTTGTATTTACAGCTGTTAGGCCGCTTACACATGCCATCATTGAAATTAAAATACACACACCTCTCCTATACATATTACTGGCATTGGAAACATTAACTTTAACCAACGGCTTCTGAGTTAATAAAAGATTGAGCCACAGACCTGTATCTTTTGAACCCCACTTCAAAGATTTGTGCACAGACAACTTCTGGCGAAATGCTTCGTCATAATAAAACCATGAAAAACGTTAAAAAATGTTGTATGCTTCCAAAATAATTTTGATATGTTGGAATAAGCCAGAACACAAATCAGGGCGCTGTTCACCCAGCACGCTAGCATAAATGCAAAATGCCTACAGCCAGTTGTTAAAAGAGCGTGGCGGCAATTTTCGTTTTTTATCATCTTTACGATCACCATCCTTCTTAACCACCTTAAGCTCGTGGTTGGACGGAAGCAAAGTCAGAATTTAAACTTAGTCTCTTTTCCAAAAAATTTCTTTCACTGCACTAGATAAATGAAACCCCAGAGGACACAAATCGCACGTCAAAACTTCCCTTAAGCAAGATTCTGGGACCAAAGGAGGAATCAAAACATCATGAGCAGCAGGAATAACCGTTGCAGTGGCAACTGAGGTAGAGACAGGGCTAATATGAGCCTCAGACAAAGGATCCAGCCACACAGAAGCAGGAGTTGACTGTGGTTGATTAACAGAATTAAAAGAATTAGAAAACATGGACATAAATTAAAAAAATAAAAATAAATAAATAAATAAATAAAGTAATTCCCTGACTGGAGAAGAATTATTAAACTCACCAGCAGGAGCTGAAACCAACTCAGTCGAGGCATTCGCAGGCAGCGGATTTGGAGAAACGACAAAATCAGGAGATGCATGGTCAAATCAGGCGCCATGGTAACAGGAACCGTCAACAAAGAAGGAGCTGTATCAATAAAACTGGAAGCATTTAATTGATGATCAGAAAACCCATGCATCAAAACATTAGAAGGTATTGCAATACCTATAGATTTACAAAGACGCTTCCTCCCAGAAATCTGTTTACTACCAGTCGCCATGACAACAGGATTGGCTGGCTGTGATGGACCTACAAAATTAATCTGAGGCATTCCAGCTGAAGTAACAGCACTAGAAGGGGTTAAAAAAAGAGGCAGAACAATTAGAAACCCTAAGTAAATCATTATTACAATTATCAATAAAATTTAAATGAAATAACTTGTCTTCTTTCCCCTAGAGACCTGACCAGGCGGAGATTCGAACCTGAGAGGACACTTAAGCTGCCTCTGTGTTGATCTGCCTTGATGTACTGTGCACGCGCCAGCGATTCCAGCCGAAGTAGAAGGCCGAACGACATTGCGGATGAAGGAAGGGCCTGAAGCCGATTACACAGGCGGAGATGACAACATCTGACGGCAGGAGACAGAGGAACCGCCACTCACTGCACCGGAGGAGAGTCCACTATAGGACACCAAAGGTCCAAGGGGGAGAAAGTATATCAGGGGGGATAACAGGGAGAGAAAGGGAGGAAGAAAGACATGGCACCGCAGGACCGGAAAAAAACAGGTCCACGACCAGCAGAAGAGGGAGAAGGAGAAAACAGGGGAGAAGAGTCAGGAAGAGAGAGCCATCACCATCCTCAGCTGCGGCCCGGTCCCTCATCTGGCGAAGCAACTGCTCCATGACAGGTAAGTAGTGCAGATGTGCTTCTCCAAATCTTCTCCAATCTTCTGCCCACTGCTGACGCATCCTCTATCTTTTTATTGGGTTAGAGGACCGTTGTTTGGGGCAACTGTCAACAAAAGCTCAACCAATCATAGGTAAGTATTTTTATTTTTTTTTGTTATTAATTAAACTTTAATTTTATTTTCTGGTATGACACAGTCCCATAGGTGGTGGGGGCGAGGACATTTCATGCCCCGCCCTTCACCTTCAGTCCAAACATTGATTTTGATCGAACCGACAACTCATTCCTATTCCAGTGACATGGCAAAGTGTATGCCATGGTAGATTTGGCTAAAACATTTCTGACATTAAATTTTCTCAGCATGAAGAAAAAACACATGTGCATGGGGTAGTCACATCTTCAATAAACATTTATTTTTTATATTTCTCTCAGAACAGTTATGAGGAAATTCATACAAATGGATGAGGCTTTTTCATAACCTGAATGTGATATAGCTGATTTATTAAATTTGGGAAGGTTCACACACAATACATTTTTTTTCATCTACTTATCCATTTTAAACATTGTTACTTTTTTTTTTTCACAATCAAAGTTTATTAACATAGAAAGAAAGTGAAAATGCTCAGTACAGAGGATAAGTATGAACATAACAAGAAATCCAGAATACAGAAATAAATGCTCTTATCATTGCAGATACATATATATGCTGATTAATGAACTGATCTTTGGCTTTGGAGAAGTTATGGCAGATATACAATGCAGATCATGGGATAGTTGGATATGGAATAAGGTGAAAAGGAAAAAGGGGGTGGGGAAAGGGGGCGAAATTAAGTATAATAGATGCCTAAAACTCAAAGGGCCAGATTCACGTACATCGGCGCATTTTTGGACTGGCGTAGTGCAACTCCTTTAAGTTAGACCGGCTTAATTTCGAGTGCCGTATCCTCGTAGTATTTTCGTCCAAATTTGCACCGGTGCAATGTAAATTCCGAGACGTAAGGCGGTGTAATTCAAAGTGGGAAGGACGTGGGCGTGTTCCATTGAAATGAGCTGTGACCCCATGCAAATGAAGGGCCGGCCAGACTGGGCATGTGCACATGAAGCAGACTATGGTCAGCACCTCTCTGAGCATGCTCAGAACTCGGTACAGCGCAATCAGTTAGATAGGAACTAGGCCAGTCAGACTTAGTGAGATATGCACAGTGCTTAAATAGACCGAGAGAAATGCCCTTCCATTGCAAAAGTACATCCAATTTGTTTCCCTTCCTACAGCAAGGTGCTTTTGTTCTGTTGTTTGTTAGTGTTTGTTGGTTTGTGACGTGTCTTTGAGATTTTTGGAGAAGTATTTGGAGAGTGTTTTTTGCAGAGTTTTTATTTATTTTTTGCTGTGTTTTTTTTATTTTGCTGTTTTTTATTTTATTTTGCTGGGCATTTTTTTTTTTTGCTGGGCTTTTTTTTTCATATTTTGATTTTTTTTTCTGTTTGTGAATGATTTTTGAATGTGGGGGTGACATTCCTGCCACAACTCCACTTGTACGCTGAAAAGAGCCACTGGCAAGGAAATGCAGTGTTGCCAGGACCTTGTCCAGTGGCTGCACTGCATGTGAGCGGTGTGTTGGGCTGGTGATGGTGATGTCCTCCTGCAGGGTTGTGGTTAATTCCAGGATGGCATGAGGGGTGAATCTGAAGATGCGATACACCTCAGAATTACTCATGCCAAAGATGTCTATGCGTGTGCGGTATATCCTCTCCCGTGCCCTCCTCCGTGCCCTCCTCCCTGTTCTCATCTAAAGTCAGTAGTATAGCTATGAGCAAGGATGCCCCTGGCATGTTGGCAGGGCCGCCATCAGGAATTATGGGACCCCTTACACAGCTTCAGGCATGGGCCCCCTGGAGCAGAGAACTGGGGGGGAGGGGAAGCGGGGGGGGGGGGGCTGCTGCGAATTGAGAAGTGGGGGGGGGCCTTTACAAAAAAAGAAGAAATAAATAAAAATAGATATAAAAAAAAGAGGGGATTGCCATCTGGGGCCCTTGGGAACTCCGGACCCCTAAAACAAAAAAACTAAAAAAAACTTTTTTTTTTTTTAGGGGGTTCCCATCCGGGCCCCTGGGGACCCCCGGGCCCCTTACAGGTGTAATGCCTGTACCCCCCTGATGGCAGCCCTGCATGTCGGCATATAGATTGTTGTCCTGCAAGAGTGGGTGCTCAGCTCGTCCCTGCTTTAGCTGACATGTAGACGGATTGTCTAATTTTAAACCAGCTTTTATATGGTCTAATTTTAGACTTTCCATGCAGCTGATAAGCACATCGTGTAGACTGCACCGCACAAACTTACTTTTGTGGATCGGCGTATCTCCCTCATTTGCATATTTGCATAGGAAATCAATGGTGTGGACGGAGTAAATGTGCACCTAGGATGTGCAGGCGTAGGCAAGTTAGGCCGGTCGGGAGTAGCCTGTTTTGGTGCGTATCTAGTTCTGTAGGTACGGTGCAAAAAATATTCCGGAGCAAATTTAGATTTAGACGGCACATCTCGAGATACTCCGGCATAAGTGCTTTGTGAATCTGGCCCAAAGAGTCTATACAATTGCGATCAATAGTCCTGTCTCAAGTGAAATGCAAAACCAAAATCAGCATAGTTGATCTTCGATACAGATAATACAGATCTTTGTGACAAAAGGTATTGTGTCAGCAATATAATAAAATAAGGTTGATACAGCCTGAGAAGTATTGTGAATAAACTCATTTCATTTATAGTTGGTAATAGAATAAATGTAACATCCTAAATATGTGACCTTAAAACAAGTGTTGCCGACACCCCGGATGAATAAGAATATTACAAAATCCCCCAAGGAGGGGCCTTATAGGCAACAGTAGTAAGCGTAATGATGCAAAGTACAAAAAGATATTTTAATATTTAATTGTATAAAAAATCATACAAAGTGATACATAATAATAAAAATACAATAACAGAGGGGAGTCGAGACTGATCCACATGAAAACTAACGGGCCCGTTAGTTTTCATGTGGATCAGTCTCGACTCCCCTCTGTTATTGTATTTGTATTATTATGTATCACTTTGTATGATTTTTTATACGATTAAATATTAAAATATATTTTTGTACTTTGCATCATTATGCTTACTACTGTTGCCTATAAAGCCCCTCCTTGGGGGATTTTGTATTATTCTAATAGTTGGTAATCATTGGAGTATTTAAATAATACCCATGGTTGCCATGTATCATGAAACGTCGTAGAGTTTTCTCTCTTCATGGCTACTATTTCATCCATTTTGTATATATATTGTACTCTGTCTAGCCACTCTCTGATAGATGGGCATGTAGTCATCTTCCAGTGACGGGGGATTAATGTTTTCGCTGCCGTCAAAAGGTGCCTAGTGAGGGAATTTTTATAGCTTCTAATTGAAAGGTGATTTACATGGAGAAGGCAAGTGGCTGCGTTATATGTAATACTTGTATCTGTAATCACCTTTATCCAATGTACTACTTGGGACCAATAATTAAGTATTGGGGGACAACACCACAAGATATGTGCGAGGGAGCCGATTTCTTTTTTAAAACGCCAACATGGGTCTAAGGTGGTTGGTGACCACCTCTTAGCTTTTAAGGGGGTAATATACCATTGTGTGAGTGTCTTGTAAGATATTTCTTGAAACCTCAAACTAAGGGAACACTTATGTGCAAATATAGAGGCCTTCTCCCATTGGTCATCACTTATAGATACATTTAGTTTACTCTCCCATTGTGGTTGTTTATGCGATTGGCAGAGCCATGAGTAAGCTAGCGCTGTTGTTTTAAGGATCTGGGAGCCCGATAGGCAAATTTGCTCAAGCTGGGTGGGAGTCCTGCAATACTCAGTTTTGTGCTTACTATTTATTTGAAAATTCTGTATCTGAAGGTAAAACCAGAATCCTGAAAAGGCCTCCCCTAGTTCAGGTTTTTAACATTTGAAGAGTTTTGGTTCTGTTTCCTTGTAGACAGTGAGTGGCTAGGAGTTTTTGTGTGGGTAAAGATGATTGGGAGAACTGTATGTCTAAGCCTGGAGGGAAGTCTGGGTTGTCCGTAATAGGTGTCAGTGGGCCTGGTATAGAAGCTAGGCTGTAAGTTGAGGCTGCACCATGCCATACCGCCAAAGTCGCGGCTACTAGTGGATGGGGGATCCTACCCGTTAATTTTGAATTGGTGGACCAGGGGTGGAAGGCAGTAAGTCTAGTGTATTGGGCTGTTTCTAGATGAACCCAGTCCTTTGTGGATTGGTGGCAGTGCCAGTCTATGAGTCTAGTAATATGGGCGGCTACATAGTATTTCCTAAAATATGGGAGACCAATGCCTCCTTTGTGCTTGGGAAGAGTTAGCTGGGAGAAACTAAGCCTCGGTTTCTTCCCTGCCCACAAAAATTTCAGCTGGACACTGCAGAGTTTGGAAAACAAGGAGGCATGCAATTTGATTGGCAAAGCATTGAAGTAATAAAGCAGTCTCGGTAGCACTGTCATTTTTAATATAGAGGCCCTGCCAAACCACGAGAAAAGTTTCTCTCCTTGTTTTATTAATTATTTTTGATTATCTTACTTTTTTCCCTTTTTTTTTGGCTCACACTGACGGCCCGTCTTACTGAACATTTAGCTAATGAACAGACTTTAAATTGGATGGTTTGTCCCCCCAGGGGGTCTGGGCTCCTTGTTTGAAATTGGGTCAGTCGGTGCGGCACTGAGGGGGATGAGGGCCCGGAGCCCTTGCGCTCTGGCGGCCTCCCTGAATGTACGGGCTATGTCTGGTTCACACTCCTTTCCCGGTTCTTAGTCATTCCCTGGGAGGGGGGCCTGTGTGACGGGTTACCTCAGTAGCTCAGGGTCACGGGGGGTCTCTTTTTTCTTTTTTTTCCCCAGCCCTCTACCTACTTCGACTATCTTTTAGCACTCCTTCGGGAGTTGGGGCGCTCGGTTACTGGGTATCATGGGCCCGTGATAGGCCCTAAGTGATGGCTTCTCTTTTTTTTTTTTTCTCTCTCTAAGGTGGCAGGCCTGTGGTGGACTCAGTGCGCCTCCGCAGGATTGGGAGCCCATTTGGTGCTGCCAGTTCGACTTTAAACCTCCCTGCTATGGGGGGACACTGCCCTCCCATCGGTTGGGAGGAAGAGGCAGGCTTAGATGCCTCGCCCGGGTGGGTGGGGGAGGAGTCTGGGGACCCTCCGAAAAAGATCAAATTGTGTTACTGTTCGCATGTTTTTTTTTTTTTTGTTCCAATTGGACATGGCTATTGTTATATTTTCTCTTGTCTCCCTCTTATTCATCTCTTTCCTTCTCTCTCTCCTTCTCTCATGCTCATCGGAATGGTTGGCGGTCCCACGAGGAATTTCAGTCTGTCCTCCCAGGTCCCGGAATCAGGAATCCCGGTCGGTCCGTACACAGAAAAGAGACTCCCTCGCAAGATCAAGGTAGGCCACGTCTTTTTGGTATAGATTCCTCTCCTCTGATCCTAGACTGACATACACTCTCCCCCGCCTCTTCTCAAGATTATCTCGCATAACACGCAGGGCCTCAACTCCCCAGTCAAACGCAGGAAACTCCTCCAACTTTATCACTCTATGCACGCGGACGTCCTCCTATTGCAAGAGACACACTTCCCGTCCACTTATAGACCAACGTTCCTTCATCAGCGTTTCCCTCAATTTTTTCTAGCATCAGCAGATAACAAAACAAAAGGGGTCGCTATTTGTTTCGCCCGACATATCAACCTTTCCCCTTTGGACACAATAGTGGACCCCCAGGGACGCTATGTCCTGGTCTCCGGCCATATAGACGGGGAGTTATACACCTTGGTTTCCTACTACGCACCCAACAAGGGCCAGAGATCTTTTTTTGACTCCTTATTAAACAAGTTACAGCCCCACCTCAAGGGGACTGTTTATATGGGCGGAGATTCTAACATAGCTTTTGACTTCTCCCTTGACAAGCTGGCAGGCGGTAAAGCTAAACCAAAGCGCCCATCTAGACAGAGCTCTAAAATAGCTAATCTACTACATACTGTGGGCCTAATTGATGCATGGCGCAAAGCCAATCCGAGAACGAAAGACTATACACATTTTTCTGCGCCCCACAATTCCTTTGCTAGGATAGACCACATCTTTATCCACGCGGCGACGGTTCCTCTTATAAGACATTCTAGAATCATAGACTCCCCCCTCTCGGACCATTCCATGGTCACAGTGACAGCTCAGAGATCTACAGGCATGGGTAACCGGCCCCGTTGACGTCTGAGAGAGTCGCTTTTGAGCGACCCAATACAATGCTCCTTACTGGAAGCAGACATTAAGGACTATTTCACGACTAACGCGACGGGCGAGGTCTCCCCTTCCACAGTATGGGCGGCCCATAAGTCGGTCATTCGAGGGAAGCTGATACAGCTGGCCGCCAAACTCAGGGCGGAGCATAGGGCGGACACACTCAAACTTTTGGAAGAATTCCGTCTGCTGTCTAAAACCCATAAACGTAATCCCACATCCGAATCCCTCGCCCGGTTAGATGAAACTCGGGCTCGCCTTAATCTCGCCCTGACGACGGCTGCTGAACAACACCTTAGGTGGACCGGAGCCAAATTCTACTCCCAAACTGATAGGATAGGCTCTCGTCTGGCCACAAAGCTGAGTCCCAAACAGCGCACGCTGGCCTTCCCTAGAATCTGCACACCCTCGGGGGATCTGACTCAGAACCCAGCTAAGATTATGGACACCTTCCTGAACTTCTATTCCGACCTGTACAAACCTAATCGCTCAGTCCCCAACAAGGCACAACAAAATTTTTTTGAGGACATTCCCCTACCATCCTTGTCGGCGGAACATAGGGATCTCCTGGAGGGTCAATTCACTCAGGAGGAGGTTTTGGACACCATTAAGGCCCTTAAACTCGGTTCCTCCCCAGGACCAGATGGCTTCTCTACTGGCTACTACAAGAAATTTGGCGACTGTTTGGCCCCTCACTTGGCACGGTTGTTCAACTTTCTCAGGGATGGAGCCACTCTGGGGACGGACTTGAATTCTGCTTATATTTCGGTAATTCCGAAACCGGATAAGGACCATAGTGAGGTATGCAATTATCGCCCAATTTCGCTGATTAATAATGACATTAAAATTATGACCAAAATTCTGGCGAACAGAATGTCCAGTTTCATAGCAGCATATGTTCACAAAGATCAGGTGGGCTTCATACCGGGGCGACAGGGGCCTGATCAGGTCAGACGAGCCATAGACGTGATCTCCCTACTTGCCTCGGGCTGGGATGGGGGGCCACCACAGAAAGGTTTCCTGCTCTCCATTGACCTTCACAAGGCATTTGACTCTATAGATTGGGCGTACTTGACTGGAGTGCTGAAGAGGTGGGGTTTCGGCCCTAAATTCCTGAACCTTATCAGTTCACTCTACTCAAGTCCCTCTGCACAGGTGCGCTTACTGGGCAGATTCTCGGACTCGTTCTCTATTGGCAGGGGGACCAGGCAGGGTTGCCCTCTCTCCGCGCTTCTTTTTGCGGTGGCCATCGAAACTTTAGCAATAGCCCTACGAACAAATCCTGACATCAAGGGGGTGACTTGCGGGTCTCAGGAACATAAATGCGCACTATACGCGGATGACCTCCTGCTCTTTATCACCTCTCCTCTACTCACCACCCCAATCATTATGGACACTCTGCGGAACTTCAGTGGGATCTCTGGTTTGCATGTTAACTTAAGCAAGTCATTAGCTATGAACGTCTCTGTTCCCCCAGACCTAATCAAACAACTCTCCATAAATTTTACTTCCTCCTGGGCTCCCTCGCAAATCCCGTATCTAGGTATTAAGCTAACACCGGAGGTCCATGGTCTCTTTAAGGCCAACTACCCCCCTATGGTCCTTAGATGCAAAGGTGATCTGGAACGTTGGGCTAAGTGTGGTCTATCCTGGCTGGGCCGCATACATGCAGTCAAAATGACACTTCTCCCGCGTCTTCTGTACTTATTTCGCGCTCTCCCAATCCCCATAAGAAAACAATTTCTAGGCAAGTTCCAATCTGACATTGTCCGCTTTGTGTGGGGGAAAAAAGGTTATAGATGTCCCTCGGGTACACTTTGTCGCCTTAAAACACAAGGAGGTTTGGGACTTCCTGATCTATGGGAATATTACCAAGCAGCGCAATTAACGCAACTGTCGGCGGTCTTCTCCAGGGGGCCGAAGCCAGATTGGCTTGCAATGGAACGACAAGCTACCCCCTTACATACAATCGACTTTCTTCTGGGTTGCAACCCCAAACACAGGCCGGCCATACTGTCTCCCACCCTTTCTCACTCGGTGGCCCTATTTTCCAAACTGTCTTCCCTACGCACCCTAATATCCCCTTTAAAGCCCCTGACACATATTTTTAATAACACTGACTTTCCCCCTGGGCTGGATATCAAGGCCTTTAAGTGGTGGACAGACAGGGGCCTCTACAGGATAGGGCACTTTCTTTCGCCGGCGGGTTCGCTCTCCCTCTCTCACTGTAAGGACAAGCTAGACATGCCTGACACTGAACGGTTTAGACTCTCCCAAATTTCCCACTTTCTACATTCCATTCGGCAGGATAGATCAGTACCCCCAACTGTTACTCCTTATGAAATTTGGTGCTCTAACATGGTGGATCAGAGGGGCGGTATCTCCTTGATTTATTGGGCGCTGAAATCCAGGACGGATAAACCGTCTTATGCTCAGGCCTGGGAGGAGGACTTGGATGACTCATGGAACACGGCAGTTTGGTTTCGCTCGGCAGAGCGGGCATACAAAGGTATTCTAAACGTCTGTCTTATAGAAGCCAGTTTGAAAATTATGTTAAGGTGGTATTATGTCCCTTCCAGGCTGGCAAAAATGTTCCCAGGGACTTCCCCTCTTTGCTTTAGGGGATGCGAACTAGAGGGCTCCATGTTCCACACCTGGTGGGCATGCCCCCGCATCAGATCATTTTGGAAGAGGGTCTTTCGAATTATGGGCTCCTTGACAGGGAAAGTAATGCCCCCACAGGCTAATATAGCACTCCTGAACCACTGCATCCCTGACCTCCCCAAACAACTCCAGAACCTTTAATTTTTTATCCTCCTAGGGGCCAAAATGACTATAGCGAAGGCCTGGAAGAAGCCCTCTGTCTCCTTCTTGGCATTTAAGAGGAAAGTTTCATGGATTATGTCCCAAGAGCAAATTGTAGCCAAATGGTCGGACCGACCTGACAAATTTATTGCCACATGGGAACCTTGGGCCACCCTCTGCAATATTTCTCTTATACCTGGGGTTCAGCCTGGAAGCGACATCGCCTCTCCCCACTCCTGATGGCATTTCTCTACTATCCCTTTCCCTCCCCCTTCCCACGTTTCACTCTCGCTCTTTCTTCTGTCACCTCTCTTGGTGTTTTGTGATTCTTACATGCTGGTTGAGCCTGTTCATGCTTCAAAGTTGGTTGCCTGCATAGCCATGTACAACGAATGGTTCTCCTATGGGGTGGGATCTGGAAAACACCTTTGGTGAGGACTCGGTGACTTTGGCTCCCGGGACGCAGCTTGATCCCCCTGGGGGCGTTCGGGAAGCCGAGAGTCGTGGGGTCTGAACTCCTGACATGTTTCTATATAAGGTCAGGCTTGACGTCCACTAGGGTAGTTTAATCTATGCTACCTCCATAGTTGGGTTATGTTAGCAGGCGTTGTTATCTTACTGAATGAACACATATTGCTCTAGTACTGTTATGGGGGTCTATTTTGGCCCCGTTCTTTCGGATGTCATTGTCTATTTTGCTTATTGTTATTGTGAAAAATTTCAATAAAACTCTTTAACTGAAAACTGCAAAAAAAAAAAAAAAAATGGGAGGGGGTGTAGTGCTGCGCTGTAAGGAAGAAAGTGGGGATGGGATAAAATGAAGAGGAAGTGTGGCAAAAAACTAGATACGTGGAAAAAAGAAAAAAGGAATAACCTAACTATTATACATAGTAATGTCAGAAAATGACAGTGGTGTATATAAGAAATATATATTAAACGTGCTAAATGCAGCCTAAGCCGGCTGCCAAACCAATGACAGTGCAAAATAACATATAAAGTGTAACTTCCTTATAACAATCTGGTGCACAAAGTGCCAGAAATCGCATACAACAGTGTTATTCAGGGTGAATGTCCATACAACAGCTAACAATGAGTCAATGCAATGTATAAATGCAATATGGATATAAAGTTCAAAAAGATTGCTGATGTAAAAGCCAAAATGCCGTGATGACCAGTTGCAGATGCTATTTCCAAAATAAGTAAAGATGTCCCCTTACCTTACTGCTGTAAGGTAACAGCAGAAAGCAAAGCCCAGGAGCACTTTTCAGGTTGAGTCCACTTGTGGTGTCATCCAAATAGGTAAATGTGGTGAGAATGGATCCTTCCTGGTAATCACCTCCAAACGATAATAGTCGCTCACATCCAGGAAAACAAAAAAATGCCAATAGTGTAGTACCATTAAAACAGGGGGGTTTTATTAAAACAATAAATGGGTACTCACAAAGTTGAAATAAAAAACAGGCATAAAAACACAGGGCGTCCGCCAACGTCACCTCTGGTACCTCATACGCGCATTCGTCACTCCACGTGACTGTGAGCGACTATTATCGTTTGGAGGTGATTACCAGGAAGGATCCATTCTCACCACATTTACCTATTTGGATGACACCACAAGTGGACTCAACCTGAAAAGTGCTCCTGGGCTTTGCTTTCTGCTGTTACCTTACAGCAGTAAGGTAAGGGGACATCTTTACTTATTTTGGAAATAGCATCTGCAACTGGTCATCACGGCATTTTGGCTTTTACATCAGCAATCTTTTTGAACTTTATATCCATATTGCATTTATACATTGCATTGACTCATTGTTACCTGTTGTATGGACATTCACCCTGAATAACACTGTTGTGTGCGATTTCTGGCACTTTGTGCACCAGATTGTTATAAGGAAGTTACACTTTATATGTTATTTTGCACTGTCATTGGTTTGGCAGCCGGCTTAGGCTGCATTTAGCACGTTTAATATATATTTTGTTTCAAACATTTTATTAAAGTTTAAATAGAAATACAATTAATTTGCGTATACATATACGGGGTTGTACAGTAAATTTTAACACAAAATAACAGAAATATGGAGGTAGACAATATATTAACATTGTCATTATATATTCGAGTATCAGAATATCAAATAGAATGAGAAACAGGAAAATCGTACATTACTATGTTAGTATCTTGAAGATATAAAGCACAGACGAATCAGAAAATACAGGATAATTCAATCTGAGCCTCCTGATGTGAATGGAGCGATAAAACAACAACAAAAAAAAAGATGATAATAGAGACACCCATACAGAGTAGTCTCAAAAATATGGGTGGAACATATTACTTAGCAAAAGTGTTCAGTAAATCAAAATAAAGATTTCAAAGGGAAAACGTAAAAATGTGTAGGCAAGCGCTCAAACCGAGCGGTAAATGGAATATGTGGGGTTCTAATCCCCATAGGTGATCTACGTCAATGAGGATTGGGAAAAATTAAAGTAGCCATAACAATTGTAAATACAAGGAACAATTATGTGCCTAATAAGTCTGTAAACTGTGACGAATTCCTAAAGTGAATCCAACAGGACCAGGTGGATCTATATTTCATCGGATTATCATTGGCTTGGTGAATCAAGTCCTCCATCTCAGAAATCCGCTGTACACGGTCAATCCAGTCAGCCAGTGTAGGAGGGTTAGTCTTCTTCCAAAAAAGAGGAATGCATTGTTTTGCAGCATTTATGAGATGGAGTATCAAGGATTTTCTATAAATGGATTGAGGCAACAAAGTATGGTGTAAAAGATACTGTGCAGGGGAAAAGTCCAATGAGTAAGTTGTGATTTGAGCAATTGTCACATGAACCTTCTCCCAGAAAGGCCTAATGATGTCACAGTTCCACCAAATATGGAGCAATGATCCCCGAGAGTTGTTGCATCTCCAACACATTGGGGAGACAGTTGGATAAAATACATGGAGTCGTTCAGGGGTACGATACCACCTAGAATATAATTTGTAGTTATTTTCTTGGGCCGAAATGTTAACAGATCCCTTATGAATATGTGTAAAAATATTGTCCCAGTCAGAGTCCATAAGTTGTATTTGGAGTTCATCTTCCCAACCTTTATTAATTTTGTTGGAGCTTTGTAAAATGGAACTGAAAAGGAGTGCATAAATAGACGAAATTAGATGTTTTTGAGGGGTTGTGGCAGTACACAATTTTTCAAATGGGGTCAGTTCCCTGCACCATTGTGAAATAGGCCTTTTGCTTTGTAGAAAATGTCGTATTTGTAAGAATTTGAAAAAGGGAATGCCATTATTAGGAAATAGGGACAACAACATGTCATAAGAAATAATGGAATCATCTTTGAAGAAATTATGTGCTCTTAGCGTTCGCTTAGGGTCCAGTGGATTTGTTTTAGTGCCCTTAAATCCGAACTTGAAGTCAGGGTTACCATCTAAAGGTGTTAATGGGCCAGGGGAAGGAGACATGGAGAGCGATTCATTAGACTTTTTAAAATAGAGAAGCGTAGGTCCTATCAGTGGATGGGACAGGCAATTTTTAGGAATAGATTTGATAGAAATCCATGGCAAGTGGGAAAGTGGAAATTGTGTGGAAAGATCTTCAATGGTAATCCAGTCCTTGGTGTGAGTGTGTAGATGCCAGTCAACGATCCTGGTGATATGGCATGCTGAGTGGTATTTACGAATGTCCGGGAGACTGAGTCCTCCCTTTAATTTTGGAAGAATCATTCTATCCCAACCTATTCTAGGAGGCTTGGAAGCCCAAATAAAGTTCCTACAGAGTCTCTTATACGTTGTGAAAAAAGATGGCGGGAGTTTGATTGGGATAGCTTGCATAACGTATAAGAGGCGCGGCAAAACGTTCATTTTTAAAATGGCAATTCGGCCAAACCAAGAAAATTTATCCAGGGACCATTTGTGGAGATCATTTTTAATTTTATTGAGAATAGGGGTAAAATTTTTCCCATAGAGGTCAGCTAACTTAGAGGGGATTTGGATACCCAAATAAGTAAGGGAATGGGGTTCCCAACTGAAGGGAAAGTTAGCCTTGCATTGATTCACTAAAGTGGGTGGAAGAGAGACATTGAGGGCTTTAGATTTAGTAAAGTTAATTTTTAAATTAGAAAGTTCATGAAACAAGGTGAAATCACGAAGTAGGTTTGGAATAGTGATTAGGGGTTTAGAAAGAAAAAGCAGGATGTCGTCTGCGTACGCAGCGATTTTGAATTGTCTGTCTCGGATAGTAATACCAGTTATGTCCTGGTTGTCCCTGAGTTTTCGTAGTAGGGGTTCTAAGGTGAGTATGAAAATAAGTGGGGATAAGGGGCAACCTTGGCGCGTGCCATTTGAGATGTGGAAGGCGTCTGACAGGTGACCATTGACTCTTATTCTGGCTGTAGGAAAAGAATATAAATTGAGAACCAATTGTAGAAAATGAGTAGGAAATCCTAGAGCCCTCAAGGTTGCTGACATATAGTCCCATGCCACCCGATCAAACGCCTTCTCAGCATCAAGGGACAAGAAGAAACCTTTAGTGGAAGAGGTGGAGAGCCAATGGTGAATGTTTATAGCTTTTAGGGTGTTATCTCTGGCCTCACGACCGGGGACAAAACCAACTTGATCAAGTGTTACTAAATTGGGTATAAGAGGGAGCAGGCGATTTGCAAGGATCTTAGCGTATAATTTCAGATCCACATTAAGAAGGGAGATCGGTCTATAGTTGGACACCAATGTTTCATCTTTGCCTGGTTTAGGTATTAGGGTGATATGGGCTTCTAGCAGGTCTTTGAGAGTATGTGAAGAAGATGATAAATGATTAAATGCAGAGATAAAATGTGGGTTAAGAATATCTTGAAACGATTTATAATAACTGACTGTCATGCCATCAGGGCCCGGACTTTTTCCTGGTTTAAGTTGTTTTTAAAGCATTTAAAGTTTCTAATGCATTAATAGGGACATCCAAGTGCTCAGCATCTTTCTGGGAAATAGGGGAAGGACAGTATTGTTTTAAGAATTCGTCAATAGCAGTCCGTCTATCGGGAGAATGGCCTTTCATGTGTGTGAGAGGTAAGTTGTACAAATTTTTGAAATAGTGGACAAATTGATTTGAGATATCCTCTGGAGAAGAAAAAGATTTACCAGCGGGGTCCCTAATTATGTGGACGGTATTAGCTGCCTTCCTAAGTTGTAGGGCTCTAGCTAGGTATTTACCTGACTTATTGCCGAATTGATAAAACAGCTTCTTCGTAAGGGCATATTTGCGTCTTATAGTTTTACCTAGTATTTCCAATAGCTCCTCACGGGCTTGTAGTAGCTCAGTAAATGTTTGGGAGGCTAGGGATAATTTATGAGCTCTCTCTAGAGTGTGTATCTTAGCTGATAGAGTGGCAATCTGTTCTCTCTTTTGTTTATTTCTATTTGTCATCAAGGACAAAAGTTCTCCACGAATGACACATTTATGTGCTGCCCACACAGTGGCTGGTGTGGAATCAGCAGTCACATTTTCGGAGAAGTATTGTGTGAGTCTTGTGTGGATTTTTTGAGTAATCACCGGATCTGTCAAAAGTGAGTTATCAAGACGCCAAATTTTATGACATGTCGAAGCCATCGGTAAGGTCAGTGTTATGTTGACAGGATTGTGGTCAGAGATAACCATAGGATCTATGGTAGCTTTAGAGAGCATTGAAAGGTCCCTTTGAGAAATAAAAATATGATCGATTCTTGTATATTTATCATGTGGTGCCGAATAAAATGTGAAATCTCTTTCATTTGGGTGAAGCGTTCTCCAAGCATCATGAAGAGTTAAATCTCGAAGGAGATTTTTAATAGCTTGTAAGGCTCTGTAAGGCATAGATGAGGATGTGGTGGAGGAATCCTGTGAAGGGTTGAGAGCAACATTGAAATCCCCTCCCAAAACAAGAATTCCGGAATAAAATTCAGTAAGTTGTTGGAGGGTATTTCTAAAAAATGTGACCTGACTCTTATTAGGTGCATATATGTTCGCTAATGTAATTGGTCTATTGTGTAAGGTCCCTTTAAGAAATAAGAATCTACCATCTTCATCTCTTTTGACTTCTGTAATAGTTATGGGACATGTCTTGGAAATTAGTATAGTAACACCTTTAGTCTTAGAAACGGTTGTGGAAGCGTGGTATACAATTGGGAAATATTGATTAAAGAGTTTAGGGATAGCGTCTGAGCGAAAATGTGTTTCTTGTATGAATGCTATGTGTATTTTATCTTTTTGAAGTAGGTACAACAATTTTGATCTTTTTTCGGGAGTATTGAGACCACGTATATTCAGGGAACATATTTTAATTTGAGTATTGGGGTGTATCAAAGTGTGGTGTGTGTTATTGTGGGGAGGAGCAAATGTCATTATAACGACAGTAACACAAACAAAAGGGTTAAAAGGTAAATTAGATACCTCAAGGGGTTAGGGATGAGGTAATGAGCGCTTGCCTAAAGGGAAAAACAACAAGGGAGAAAAAAGAAAAAAAAAAAAAAGGGGAGAATAAAAATAAAATAAAAAATAAGTAAGGATGGGAGGGAAAAGAGGATATCACCGTCCGAAAATGGAGGGATAAAAATTAAAAACGTACAGTGAGAGGAAATTGGTCTCTAGAATGGACAAGACCTTTCTCCAACACTGAGTGGGGGTTGGTGAAAACCTAACACCAGAAACAATTCTCAACCGCGAGAGATCCCGTTATCGCCCAAGTCAAGGGATTATGAAGGAAGGACGTAGATGATGGAGATGAGTAACAGGGGTAGATATAATAGCCCATAAAGTCTGTCAATGTTATGTATATAGTAATTAGGGGGAAAGATAAAAGAATGAGCATGAAGAAATACATTGTAAAATATAAGAAACCTCAATAATAATAGTTAATGATAAGAAATACTAAAATGAAGTGAAGCCATCCGGTAAAACAATTACATAGACCTGTAAAAAGTGGTAGGCTCTAATAAAACTTGTTACGTTCTTGAAGATGTATCAAGTTATTCAAAAGATACAGGAGTAGCTAATTAGTTGCCTTGTGCTATAATGTAGGTCTATTAATCAAAATATTCCGATCAGAACTACTAGGGTAAATTAAATGAATATAGGAAACAGTAAATTAAATAAGTAGATGGCATTATAATCTAAGAAATTATAGATTTCATTAAGATTATAAGAAATCCTGTATCTCTTGCTTGGATATTTAGTAAAGTATGAGTAATTGTGAGAGGTTTAAGCATAGTAATATGTATTATCAAATGAAATAAGTATAGATAATGATAAGAAATACTAAACTGAAGTGAAGCTGCCCGGTAAAACAATTACATAGATTTGTAAAAAGTGGTAAGCTCTAATAAAGCGTATTACATTCTTGGATAGGTATCAATTCATTCAAAAGATATAGGAGTAGCCACACAATTGTCTTGTGCTACAATGTAGGTTTATTAATCAAAATATTTTGACCAGATAAACTCCACACCAGAACAAAGGAAGTTCCCCGTGAAATATTGAAAAAAGTGTAGGAAAGGGAGAGAATTTAAATATAATCCTCAGGTAAAATAAGTGTAATAATCAAAAAGAAAATAACCATAAAAAATATATATGTCCTAGTCCAATAGTTGTATCAACTCACTCAAAGGACAGATATATAGTTAATTAGGTGAAGAGAAGTATATTCTATCACGAAGTTTCAACAAACAAAATTTAAATTAGGAAGAATTTCTGTAAAAAGACATTAACCAGAAGAACTATCAAACAAAACGCCAGTAGATGGCAGTATTACATCACAGACTGAAGTTCTTAGCGTATATGTACGAGATAATGTGGATAACTATAGAAGGAATTAAAAAGGTGTCAAGATGTTACATAATATGTAACACTTGTAAAGAAAAGTGAGCAATAGAAAATATGTATCATGTTGAAGAGTTAAACAAAAAGAATACAATTTACACTGCTTATACATATAAAATAAAAAGGGGAAAGGGGGAGTCGGAGACTCAAGTCTAGGTTAGCAGTGATATTAAACATAAGATTTCACTTTTCTATTAATATTAAATATTGCTTAAGGTCATATAAAAACAATCAACTAAGGTAATATCATAAAGAACTCTCAACCATATTTTTGTCCCAACAGCTCGTGTGGCATAAATTAGTGTAGTAGGTTTAAGCAACTTATTATGTTAGTTATAAGAAGCAAAATCATTTACCCGAATCAAAGTAATGCTTGCTCTAGATAAAGTTTATATATATATATACATACATACATATGCACATATATATACATACACACACACAGCATACCAGGGAGCACCTTATTCACCTACAGTAATTAAAAATCTGTATGTCATGTTCCATAGTTTGTGGTTAGAGGGAGACTCGTAGGTGTGTCAATAACCTGTGTTTGAAGTTCTCGGGTAGCCCATAGGTAAATATGTAACAGTATTATGGGACAAAGTGAATTTAAAGGAAAATATAAGTCTATCTAAGGAAGAATGAAGAGAAATTTCATTGGAACATGAAGACAGCCGAACATTAGCTGTATGAATATACCGGAGGAGACTGTCAGTTCTTCCTAGCTCTCCTGTGATGTGGAGATTTTGAGGGACTGGCTTCATGATAAGTTTGCAGATGATCAATCTGATGTCTTGATGCAGAGGGGGATCTTCTCCTTCGTAGACTTGTAGTTTGGCTGTCCATTGGCTCCTCTTCTCCTTGAGGTAAAGATTTTTTCATTGTTTGTATGCGGAACTCTGCATACCAGTTAGGCACTTCAGGCTGAGGGATCTCCATAGCAACGCAGAACGCGGGAAGGTCTTCAGGGACTTTGAGCAGGGCAGTACGCCCTGCGTGTGATGCAGATAGACAGAATGGGAACTTCCACCTATATTGTATTCCTTTTGATCGTAGCATTTCTAATAAAGGCTTCAGATCTCTGCGATGTTGTAAGGTGATACCAGACAAATCCTGAAAAATTTGTATGGGGGTCCCAGCATGTAGAAGCTGTTTCCTGAGCCTTGTTTGTCGCAAAATTTCCTCCTTAAGTTTAAAGTCTACAATGCAGCATATAATGTCCCTAGGGGGATCAGAATCTCGTCCTTTAGGACGTAGGGCTCTGTGAATGCGTTCCATAGCTATTGATGTTTGAGGTGGTCTGCCTAGTAGTCCGTTAAACAAGCTTGTTACTTCAGAGGACAGGTTGTCTGAATCAATGGATTCAGGAAGCCCCCTAAGGCGTAGGTTATGGCGTCTACTTCTATTCTCGAGGTCTTCAACATGGCGTTGAATTTCCCTAAGTTGTAGGGTGTGGAAATCAATTTTATTTGTCGCCTTATGAAGGACCAAACCATGTTGTGCTGCAACATGTTCCACTTCAACAACCCTGTCAGTCAGCTCGTGGATGTCTAGTCTCAGTTCTGCAATGGCAGCTGTTAGGGTGTCCTTAATATCAGCGGCAATAGTCTTTAGATCATGGATGTTAAGTGAAGGTTGTGATGAGTTTACCTCTTCATTAGAGTTCGATGGAGCCGGTAATGGAGGTATAAGCCCAGGATCCAGAGGTTGAGCGGTTGTAATCTGAGGTGAGGTACGACTGGATGACGCCATATTTTCCCTCTTTGCTTGACACAATGCAGGGATTGTTTGGTTATTTCCACCGGCAGTACCACGGGGAGAACGTGATCTCGATGTGGAGGATCGTCTGGATGTTTTCCCCTTCATACGGTACCACTGAATTTGATAAAGTCCTTCTGTATTTGGTTATTTTAGTCAGCGACAACGGGAGCTCACCAATCAAGCAGCCATCTCCGTGTCAGGCCAGGCCACGCCCCCAATATATATTTCTTATATACACCACTGTCATTTTCTGACATTACTATGTATAATAGTTAGGTTATTCCTTTTTTCCACGTATCTAGTTTTTTGCCACACTTCCTCTTCATTTTATCCCATCCCCACTTTCTTCCTTACAGCGCAGCACTACAACCCCCCCCCCCCCCCCATGATTTCTTTAGATTGCAGCACTTCTAACAGAGGTTTTAATGCCCTTCTATTCTTTAGTGTGATCGGAGATAGATCTTGTAAAAGTTCAACGTCCACCTCATTAAAGACAATCTGATCGCTGGCCCTAGCTTTTCGTAAAATCTCCTCTTTAAGGGTGTAGTTAGGGAGGCAACAGATTATATTCCTGGGCGGTGTATTGTCCGGGGTTCTGGGTCGTAGTGCTCTGTGTGCCCTGTCGAAATCTATAGGCGAGGCTTCAGGCCTATCCAGTAGGCCATTGAATATGGATGCTAGCGTCGGTCTGATCTGGTCCGGGAGCACTGATTCAGGGACCCCCCGTACCCTAATAATTTTGCGGCGTCCCCGGTTATCTAAATCCTCTAAATGTCGATTGACCTCGATCAGTTGTCGGGAGTGGACTTCTGCTATGTCATCCAGTCTCGTCAGAGCGCGGTCTCTCCTTTTACCTGCCCGCTCCGTTACCGCCATTTGTTCCGTCAGTCTCAGCAGCTCTGTTTTTATGTCGGTAATAGCCACTGAAAAGGAATTCTTAATGTCTGCTGCAATCTCCATCACAGTAGCATAGTTCAGGGGGCAGTGAGGGTTAATATTACCTCCATTAAAGTCCTCTGATGCAGGGATGGAGACCTCATCATCCTCTGTGTCCTCCCCTCCGTCCATTCTTTGAACCGGCGCCATCTTGTCCTTCTGCCGTCCGCCCGTGTAGCGATATTTGTTCAGGTTAGCTGATACCGCTTTCCCTTTAGGTGTTCCCATCAGCCTCAATTGTCTGCCAGGGGTTCCCTTCCTTAGTCGGGTGTTCATACTCCACTGGAAATAGGCTATTTTCTGCATCTGTTCCAACCCTGGGACCGGAGCTCCTTCACACAGCGGCCATCCACGCAGCTCGCCAAGCCACGCAAAACATTGTGACTGTTACCACTGTTGTCCCTAAAAAAGTAGTAAAGGGGTAGTAAAGTTATCAGGGAGCTTAAAATGAGAGTCATTTGTTTATAATTGTTTCTACAATGTACCTGAGAGGGTTATCAACCGAATACAAACAATTGCATCAATGTGCATTAATTTAAATAAAATCCGGTACATTTGTAATTTATCTACGGGCACCGGGGCAGACTGTCTGGAGTAAGGATTGGTAGCCAAAGACTGTGTGATACATGCTACCTAGGTTATGAGCTAGAACACCATTTATTGATGGCAAAAAATAGATACTTATTTGCTCAAAATCAGGCTTGTAGTTGGGACACTGAATCTCCCATTGATACCAACGATTTGCCACAATTTCTCTCTCTGACACCAATAATGAAGCATAAGTCCTCCTTCTGAAACCAATGATGGGGCACTAATCATCCCACTGGTACCAACAATGGGGCATTATTGCTCCCATTGACACAAAATTTGAAGCATTATTCCCACAAACCACAGGCTCTAGTCTGTTTTTAATCTAACTTCTCTAACTGCTCACAAACCCCTGGGCATTTTTTAGAGAAAACTGACCCTGGGGCATTGTTTGCTCCCATTGACCACTGATGCCAGGGCAATTTCCAAACCCACTGACCACAATCTAGTATTCTCTAAGGTCTAAAGGACAGTAAACTGGTAGAATGGTAATGTAGTAACCCTGACATATAGTTATACTCTATGGGCCAGATTCAGCAAGACTTGCGCTGGAGTATATCGATATGCGCCGCGTAAGTGTAAAGATGCGCCATAGTATCTATGTGGCCGTACCCACCAAACTAGATGCGACAGAAAACTGGCTTTTTCCGATCGGCTTAACTTTCCCTCGCCAGAGTATCGTAAGCGCATATTTTCGCTTGTCGCATCCGTCGCACCTATTGATTTCCCATGCAAATATGCAAATGAGGGAGATTTCCCGATTCGCGAACGGATTAGCACCATACACTGGCTACATGCGCCGCGCGTATGTCGTCCATCTGTCGCAAATTTATTCCTACAAATAGAAGCTTTATCTTTACTCCAGACGGCCACAGGTCAGCAGGAGAGCAGCTACAGCAGCAGCGTTACCGACGAAACTAGCAAGCTGAACAACCACACTTGCAAGGACAACACCTCTTTGTGCCAACATGCCAGGGGCAGCCGTGGTCCTAGCACTACTAATGGGTCCCCCGGAACGGAGGAGGCGGGCACGTGAGAGGATATACCGCACGCGCATGAGCCTCTTTGGCATGGGGGATGAGGAGGTGTATCGCCTCTTCAGATTCAGCCCTGATGCAATACTTGAACTAACCACAACCCTGCAGGGTGACATCACCAGCCCAACACACCGCTCACAAGCAATGCAGCCACTGGTGAAGGTACTGGCAACACTTAATTTCCTTGCAAGTGGATCATTCCAGCGTACAAGTGGAGTGGTGGCTGGGATGTCACAGTCCTCCATGAGCAGATGTGTGCACCAGGTTATCCCCGCAATCCTCAGACGCATGTCCCACCACTTCATCAGACCCACCACTGAGGAGCTGCGGCTGAAGGCAATGCAGGTTTTCTACAGCATTGCCAGATTCCCACGCACCATCGGGGCCATTGATTGCACACATGTGGCACTCCAGCCCCCCAGTACCACAGAGCACATATACCGCAATCGGAAGCATTTGCATTCCATCAACGTACAGGTGATAGCCGATGCCCAACGCCTCATATGGCACGTCTGTGCCAAACACCCCGGATCCAGCCATGACAGCTTCATCTACAATCAGAGCCCCATCCCAATGGAATTCGAACAGAACATGTATGGGGACAGCTGGCTGGTTGGTGAGTGACATGGGTGGAAGGCATGACTGTCCCCCCCCATGATGCTGACATCACAAGGGGCACAAGCATGACTAACATCATCCTGTCTTTTCCCTTATAGGTGACTCTGCATATGCACTGGGACCCCATCTAATGACTCCTTTCCAGAACCCCCAAACCAGAGGAGAGAGAAGATACAATGAAGCACATATCAAAACTCGTGCAGTGGTGGAGCAGACATTTGGGCTCCTGAAGTTCCGTTTCCGCTGCCTGGATAAGTCTGGGGGGGCCCTATTGTATTCCCCTACCTTCGTGTGTCAGATCATCAGTGCATGTTGCATTCTGTGCAACTTTGCCATGAGAAAAGGCCTGCAGATTGACATACGTGATGACCTGACCCCCCAACCAGACAGCCCCCCCCTGCCAGAGGAGACCCATTCAGCTGATGGAAGAGCAGTCAGGAGGGTCCTCACCGTAGGCATCTTTGAACAATAAACAAAAACATTGATCACACGTACAATGCATGCATGCACACCACTGATGTCCCTAGATCACACACACCACATCCACATCGCATTGGATTAGCCCAAGTCCAACATGTAGGACTTGGGAGCAGCAACACCGGCGTCAAGGCCCCAATGATGTCGCTGTCCATTCATACACCATTCACACGTCATTCACACAGCCGTGGGGATAACTTCTCCCCAACGGCCGAGGGTAACACCCCTTACTGGTAGGAGTGCCACCCCCTCACATTCACACACCATTCACACTGTCCCCTGCACTCCTGACCGTGTGCAGTTAAACTGAAAGAAAAAACTCATAACCTGAGTGTTATACCTGAAGGGTTCCACATGTACTGGCACTTTAAGGCTGGCTCCACCCAGCAGTGATGACAAGGGTCAAGGGGTACAGTGGCCATCTTAGAGAGTGCTCATGTAGGAAGCAGAGATATGTACTGTCCTGAGATGCATGTTGCAGTGTACAGCCTGTACTGAATAAACATCCATTGCTCCAGATCAGAGTCTTGTGTCTCTCACAACACACAGGACATCACAGTGGCGACGAGAATGGAATTTACAAAGTGTCTATCAGTCTGAGAGTGAGAGAGAGACAAAGACATTGTGGATTGTCACCTGGATAAAAGCAGTCACAGATCCCAGCAGGAAAATGTCATTAATCGGGACATTAAGTGAGTTTGATGGAGAACAGACATCCTGGAGTTCCTGGGTTGAGAGGCTGGAACAGTATTTTAATGCAAATGACATCACAGACAACAGGCAAGTGGCAGTTTTTTTGACAGTGGTCGGGTCCAAAACGTATGACACTCTTAGAGATCTGCTTTCCCCTGTAAAACCTTCAGCTAAGACATTGGCAGAGCTGCTGACACTGCTAGAGGATCACTTCCAGCCCAAACCACTAGAAATAGCAGAAAGATTTCGCTTCTATCAGAGGCAGCAGCAGACAGGTGAAGAGATTAAAGCTTATGTGATTGCCCTTCGCAGACTAGCCTCTACCTGTTCTTTTGGGGACTACCTACCTACTGCACTGAGAGATAAGTTTGTTATGGGACTGAATTGTGAGTCAATACAAAAGAGACTTAACAGAGAAAGACCTTACCATTGCAAAGGCAATTGAGATAGCTTCAGTGATGGAAATGGCTGTGAAAGATACAGAGCAATTGAACCCCCAGAGCAGAAGGGAAGAGGTGAAGCAGGAAGTTTTCAGAACAGCAGTCAAGCCAACTGCCGCAAACTGGAAATACCGACCCCCACCAAGCCGGGAGTCAGCTTGTTACCGTTGTGGGTAAACAGACCATGATCACAAAGTCTGCCGGTTTAAGGATCAGAACTGTCATAATTGCGGTAGGACCGGCCATCTGAAACGAGTTTGCCGTAGCAAGAAGGTGCGAGATAAACAACCTCTGAACCCCAAGACAAAGACATATATGGTGGGAAGATATACATCATTATCTGAGTCAGAGGATGAGGAAGTGCTCCACAGATTAGACATACATCATATGCATGCAGCACCCTCCGCAATGACTGTAGATGTAACCATTGAGGGAAAGAAACTCAAGATGGATGTAGACACAGGAGCAGCAGTTTCAGTTATCACCCAGAAACAATGGAGACAACTTCAGACCCGAAGAACTGTCCGCCCAACACCAATCAAACTGCAGACATACTCAAAGCAGATACTCCACCCACTGGGTTACGCAAAAGTAAAGGTATTGTACAAGGGTCAGACAAAGAGACTGCCATTATATATCCTGAAAAATGGGGGACCCCCTCTCTTTGGGAGAGACTGGATTGCTCACTTTGGTATGCCAGACATCGCCATAAGTCCCTGTAACACTGTTACCATGCCATTAGGAGATGATGAGGGATAGGTGGTGTCCCTGAAGCAGCGGTTCCCAAAGGTTTTTGATGACCAGTTGGGAAAAATAAAACATGACTGTGTGAGACTCAAGCTGAAACCCAACGCTCAGCCTAAGTTCTTCAAAGCTCGGACAGTACCTTTCGCACTCCGAGCAGGTGTGGAAGCAGAACTAAGTTGGCTGGAGGAACAAGGTGTCATCTCAAAGGTAGAGCACAGCGAGTGGGCATCACCAGTTGTACCGGTAAAGAAAGCGAATGGGGACTTGCGCATTTGTGGCGATTTCCGCATGGCACTGAACTCTCAACTGGAAATAGACCAGTATCCCCTACCCAGAGTAGATGACATTTTTGCCTCTCTTGCAGGGAGTGAAAAGTTCACCAAGCTTTATCTCAAACAAGCATATTTACAGTTTGAGGTCCATCCTTCTTCCCGCAAGTTTCTGACCATCAACACCCACAAGGGACTATATGAATACAATCGGATGGTGTTTGGGGTAGCCTCTGCCCCAGCCATTTGGCAACGAAAAATGGACGAGATTTTGGCGGACATTCCTTTTACGCAGTGCCTGCTAGATGACATGCTCATCACGGGACGGACTGACCAGGAACACAAGCAGAATGTGGAGCTTGTGTTGGCGAGACTCCAAGAACAGGGTCTGAAAGTGAACTTAGCAAAATGCCAATTCATGGTGCCTAAATTGGAGTTTTGTGGCCACCTTGTGGATGCAGAAGGTATACACACCACAGAAGCCAAGGTTGATGCTTTAGTCCAGCAATCTCCAAACTACGGCCCTCCAGCTGCTGTGAAACTACACTTCCCATGAGGCATTGTAAAACTCTGACATTCGTAGACATGACTAGGCATGATGGGAATTGTAGTTCCTGAACACCTGGAGGGCCGTAGTTTGGAGACTCCTGCTTTAGTCAAAGCTCCAGCCCCAACCAACGTCCAGCAGCTGCGATCATACCTTGGCTTGCTGAACTATTACCACAAATTCCTGCCAGATCTGGCACACACCTTGTTTCCGTTGAACAAGCTTTTGGAGAAACACTCCAGATGGGACTGGTCGGCTGCATGCCAGCGTGCTTTCGAAGTTTCTAAGCGGAAGCTGTTGGCGTCACGCATGCTCGTGCACCTCCAGAAGCCTCTCACCTTGGCTTGTGATGCCTCACCCTATGGTCTGGTGGCGGTACTATCCCACATCTTACCAGATGGGTCAGAAAAACCAGTGGCATTTGCCTCCAGGTCTTTGACAAAAGCAGAAAGCAATTACTCACACATTGACAAAGAGGCTCTTGCGCTGATATGGGCAATTAAGAAGTTTCATCTTTACCTGTATGGTAGGGAATTCACCATACTGACGGACCATAAACCACTCCTTCAGATCTTTAGCCCTGACAAAGGCATCTCCCAGACTACTGCGGCCCGCCTCCAACGCTATGCCCTATTCATGGGGGCATACAGCTACAAAATTCAGTATCGTGGTTATGATGCCAATGCTAATGCGGACGCAATGTCCCGAATGACAGGGAGGTCCATGGACTCTTATCCACCAGTCAAGAGTTGTCGTTACACCAGCCTGTCCTTCTTGTCTTCTGGAGAGATAGCAGCCCATACAACCAAGGATACCTTTCTGAAAACAATACTCTCCTGGGTACGGTCCGGTTGGCCTGCAACTGTCACACAGGAGTATGAACCTTATTTCCGTAGGCGTATGGAATTAACTGTGGCTGGCAACTGTGTTTTATGGGGAGACAGAGTGATCATTCCACAGACCCTCCGCAGACACATTCTGGACTTGCTACATACTGGTCATCCCGGGGGCACTCGTATGAAACAAAAGGCCAGAAGCTATGTGTGGTGGCCAAACCTAGACTCAGATATCGCAACATATGTGAATGCTTGTGCTGGATGTGCACAAACGGCAAGAGACCCTCCTCGAGGGTGCGTCCAGCCCTGGACTTGGCCCACGGTTCCTTGGTTTTCGCCTACACTTGGACTTTGCAGGCCCGATCAGAGGACACACCTTCTTGATCATAGTGGACGCCCATTCAAAGTGGCCTGAGGTCATTCCTGTTACTCAGCCAACGACTAAGGCAACGATTTCCATACTGTTACATCTCGCTGCTACGTTTGGATACCCCAGAGAGATCGTCACTGACAACGGTGCACAATTCACCAGTCAGGAGTTTCAGCTTTTCCTGACTGCCCACAACATCAAGCACAAGTTGACCGCACCTTACCACCCAGCTACAAATGGTCAAGCAGAGAGGTTTGTGCAGACTTTCAAACGCTATTTCAAAGCTACAGTGGCTGCAAGTAAACAACAGTCTCTGTCACCCCAGCAGCTGGACTCCTTCCTTTCTGCTTACAGAAACACACCACATGCAACCACTGGTAAAACTCCAGCAGAACTCCTTCTGGGTCGGCAGCCATGGACTGTTTTGGATATGCTCCGCCCTCAAACAGTCCAGGAACATGTATTGCAGTCCCAAGACAAGATGGTCAAACACCATTAGCTTCCCGGATTCACAGCCCAACAAAAGGTATGGGCCCGATCTTATGGGTCTTCCAACACCCGTTGGCTTCCTGCTGTCATTGCAGAGACTTTGGGACCCAAGATTTACAAGGTCCGCCTGGAAGATGGTTCCATTTGCAGACGTCATGCGAACCAACTGCGTCCTCGCTCTCAACTGCCCGAATCCCTCATGCCGGCTGAACCACCAGTGTCTCAAGGATCTGCTCCCAGCGGATCAGGATGCACAGAGACTGATGATTGTGGGGACTCTGAACTTTTGAACTCAGCTCCAGCAGAGCCCTCCAGCTCTGGTCCGGAGGTCTGTTTACCCTCTGAGTTGGGGGATCCCTTCTTGGCCCCGCCGGTACCCATTCCGGCCAGCCCTGTTTCCTCCGGTCCCGAATCGCTGGATGCCCGGCCTCAACGACACTGTCGCCCTCCTGACCGGTTGCAGTTGCAAGAGCGGTTACGAGACTTTCGACGGGGCCGACGGAAGTGATTCAATGACATATTAACCGCAACTGTCCCTGGAAGCTTGAAGTCCTGTAATTTTCCTGTGTTTGGAGGACAGTTACTGGACAGTTATCAGTTAATGTTTTGTTTCTGTTATGGTTTTATTGTGTTTTTTTTTTTTTTTTGAGGGATGGATGGAAGGTGTTATACCTGAAGGGTTCCACATGTACTGGCACTTTAAGGCTGGCTCCACCCAGCAGTGATGACAAGGGTCAAGGGGTACAGTGGCCATCTTAGAGAGTGCTCATGTAGGAAGCAGAGATATGTACTGTCCTGAGATGCATGTTGCAGTGTACAGCCTGTACTGAATAAACATCCATTGCTCCAGATCAGAGTCTTGTGTCTCTCACAACACACAGGACATCACACTGAGCATAAATAAAATAAAAAACTCATAACCTGAGCCAAAAATAAAATAAAAAACTCATAACCTGAGCATAAATAAAAAAAAAACTCATAACCTGAGCCAAAAACAAAACAAAAACTCATAACCTGAGCCAAAAATAAAATAAAAAACTCATAACCTGAGCCAAAAATATAACAAAAAAAAAAGCCCTCATCTGGGCTGACGGGGGCTCTTTCGTGTGGGCCCTCTCTGGCTCCTCAGCTGCCTGGAGGGAGTGGGTGGGGGTGGGGGGGCATCTGGAGGTGGCTGATCCCCGGGTGGGCCACTCCTGGCAGGTGTTTGCTGCATGCCCTCCAAGGCCACGGCAATCTGGCTCAGATAATGATTGGTCTGGGCCTGCATCCTCAGCTGGCGGGTGACATTATGCCGCTGGTCACGCTGCCTCTGCCTCCCCTGTTCCCGTGCCAAACATCAGCCTGCACCTCCCCCAGGCTGGTCACCACTGCAGCGCAGTTGCAGCTGACATCCTGCACAGCGTTCGTCAGCTGGGATACGGAGCCCAAGCTGTCAACTAGCCGGTCAAGATGCCCAGCAATCTCCCCCATCTGCTGGGTCTGCCTGGCCTGGTCCCGGGCCATCTGGTCATGGACCACGTCAGACACCCCCCTGGTCTTCCGGGTCGCCTTCCTGGGGCCAGGAGATGGTTGTCCCCGGGGGGATGGAGTCGCCCTTGAGGGGCTTCCTATGATGGGGGAGGGGATCTGAGAGGGCCCTGCAGAAGGGGAGGACTCCTCCAAAATTAAAAGAAAGTCCTGCTCTGGAAAGGCAGGCTCCTCCTCAACCACCTCAGCAGGTGAGGTGTGGGCACTCCCCTCCATCTCATGCTCTTCACCACCCAGGGGGTCGGCCTCAGGATCCTGTTGGGGGGTTGGGGTGGACTGGCCGCCGACAGATGATGGCCCAGCTCCGTCATCTGTGGATGACACAAAGCATACACATGTTGGTGGTCCCATACACTTGGCACATGTACCCCCCCCCACATGCAACACACCAAATAGGGAATAAAAAACACTTACCTGTCCTGGAGCCTTCCTCCACAGAATCATAGCCTGGTACCCCCTCCAACTGCTCCCTCTCCAGGCAGCGGGCGACCACCTCCTCCTCCGTGGTCAGGCTGACCGCACATGGGGGTCCACCACCCGTGCCCCTCTCATGCCTCCTAATGGCGGCCACCTTGCCCCGGACATTGCGCCTCAGATCATTAATTTTTTTGCCGATATCGGCAGCAGTCCGGGTGGAGTAGCCCAGGGCATTGACCCTGCCAGCAATGGACTCCAGGATGCCCTGCTTCCTATCCCGGCTGGTCTTCCGACTTTTCCTGCCGTGGAGAAAGTCGTTAAACGTCTCCATAGCAGAGATCACTAGGGTGAGCTCCTGGGCATTAAAATTGAGGTTTCTCCTCTCTTTGGGGGGAACGGGAGCAGCCATCATAAAGCAAAAGTAACTTCCCTGGGGTGGGGGAAACCGGATATACTTTTGCGCCGGAAAGGCGCATCTACGGCCGCTTTTATACGTGCAACGGAAGACATTGCGCTGGCGTTTCCCATGAAGTGGTGCCGACGGAAGTTGTGAGCATGCGCACAGGGGAGCGAGGGGAGCCCTCCCTCAATGCGCATGCTCCGTGGATGATGCGATGAACGTAAGTCACTGCGCTGGGCTCCGCCCATCATTTACATATGATCACACCCACTTCTACTTGCGTTGGGTTGCGCCAGCGCTTTTTCGTTACTCCGCCGCAAAGTAACGAACATGCGCTTGGTGAATACTGGACTTTACTCACTAGTTTGCGTCAGCGCAACGTATATGCGTTGCGCTACGCCGGATAAAATATGCGCGCATCTACCTGAATCTGGCCCTATTATTTTTGTGAAGGTAGACATTTAATTATAGGCCCATTTAATGCTAAATCTAAACATGCTTGGCTTAATAGCTTAATGGCGTAAAACATGCTTGGGACAAACAGATCCATAGTCAGACAAAAAAGTTAACCGAAAAATAGGGTTGAGCGAACCCGAACTGTAAATAATTGGAAAAAGTTTGGGTTTGGGTTCGGAGTTCGGCTATGTTACGGCGCGCTGCACGGCAGCCAATCGCCATTTGTTTTACTACTGTGACTAGAAAGCCATCACAGCCATGCCTACTAATGGCATGGCTGTGATTGGCCAGTGCAGCATGTGACTCAGCATGTGACCAGCCTCTACATCAGATAGAGGCACACAGCACAGCTCGTCACTCTGCTTTAGCTAGGGTAGGGACAGAGTTAGATAGGATTATCCTGCTTGAGATATCTACACCAGCACTGTTTCTTTCTGTGAGATCTGCATCTTATCGTTTAGGGACTGTGCATTACATCGTTTAGGGCTCGTCAGTCTGCTTTAGGTAGGGTAGGGACAGGTTTGCTGCTGATTGAGGGAGAGTGTTAGGCCGCGTACACACGAGGGGATATGTCCGCTGAAAACGGTCCGATGGACCGTTTCAGCAGACATCTCCGCTCGTGTGTATGGGCTAGCGGACAGATTTCTCCACCCGACAGATTTCAAAGCATGCTTTGAAATCCATCCGGTGGAATCTGTCCGCCCGACATGTCTGCTGGTTAGTACACTTACCAGCAGACATGTCGTCCCCCACCGCCGCCGCGCCGCCGCCGAATGGATTCGGCGCATGCGCGGAAGTGTTTTACTTCCTGGTGCGGTGACGTGGCGGTGACGCGGCGGCGTCAACGTCACCGCCGCGTCACCGCGCCGTCCGGCGGCGGGGAATTTGATCCGATGGTGTGTACACGCCATCGGATCAAACTCCCGATCGGACATATCCGATGGAAATGGTCCGCGGACCGTTTTCATCGGATATGTCCGATCGTGTGTATGGGGCCTTAGATAGGATTATCCTGCTTGAGAAATCTACACCAGCACTGTTTATTTCTGTGAGATCTGCATCTTATAGTTTAGGGACAGGTTCCTGCTATTTTCTATAGGGACATAAATATATAGGTGACTCTCTGTATATTTTACCAGCACCGCACCTGTCACCTGTGATATACTGTGTGTGTCCAGTACATTGTTTAGGGACAGGTTCCTGCTTGTTGCTATAGGCAGAGAATTATATAGGAGAATCTCTGCATATTACAACAGCACTGCATCTGTCCCCTGTAAGATACTGTGCATTACATAGTTCACTTCAAGCTTCCTGCTTGTTGCTATAGGCAGAGAATTATATAGGAGAATCTCTGCATATTGCACCAGGACTGTGCATATTACACCAGGACTGCATATATTACTGTGAGATACACCCTTTATATACTTTTCTTCTATTGTGCTATTCTAAAAACAACCATTTAGGGAAAAAATAAAAATGTTGCAGTGTTTCCTCCTTTGTTTGCCTTGTTTCCTCCATATCTGTAGGTGTGAGATAAACACTTCAGCTAGTGTTGTTCTATTGTTGTACTCAAAAAACACCCATTTAGGGCAAGATCCTACATTTGAGAAATATGAGGAGAACGTCAAATAAGGGACATGGCCGTCGTCGTGGTGCTGCTGGTGGAGCTCCTGTTACAGGGAGAGGACGTGGTTGATCTGTGCCAGCTACACGCACAAGTGAAACACCTTTCTCAGGTGTGAGTAGGCGACAGAGCCTGCAGCGGTATTTGGTCAGGCCTAATCCACCTGTACGAAAATGTTGAGGCCAGGAGCTGAACAGGCGGTAGTAGATTGGGTTGCTGACAGTGCCTCTAGTTCCTTCACATTGTCTCCCAACCAGTCTTGTGCTGAAAGTTCAGAGTTGGCGCCTGCAGCCGATGTCCACCATCAGTCTTTCACCTCACCCCCTTGCAAATCAGCCAAACAGTCTGAGCCCCAAATCATGCAGCAGTCTCATCTGCTTTTTGATAAGTCTGTTAGCATGTGTTTCCAGGGCCATCCACCTAGCCCAGCCCCAGAAGTGAAAGAGATTGAGTGCACCGATGCCCAACCACTTATATTTCAAGATGAGTACTAGTGTTGCTCACGAATATTCGCATTGCGAATATTCGCTACGAATATTGCATATTCGAGTATTCGCGAATAACGCGAATATCGCGGCGAATATTCGCTATTTCGAATATTCGTATTTTTTCAATTTTTTTTTAGAACAGATCACATCCTAGAGATCCCCATCGACGTCTAAAAGCATTGCTGGTATGATTAGAGACCTTGGGCCGAGTAGCTGCAGCGCTCATTTTATATTCCCCAAAAATCGCAATGCGATTATTCGGCAATAGCGATATCGCGCGATTATTTTGTATTGTAATATATCACGAATATTCTGAGCCAATCAGAGTGCTCCATTCCGCATTTCTCGAAATTTCGCAATTATTTTATATTGTAATATATCACGAATATTCTGAGCCAATCAGAGTGCTCCTTCCGCATTTCTCGAATATTCGCAATTATTTTGTATTGTAATATATCACGAATGTTCTGAGCCAATCAGAGTGCTCCTTCCGCATTTCTCGATTATTCGCAATTATTTTGTATTGTAATATATCACGAATGTTCTGAGCCAATCAGAGTGCTCCTTCCGCATTTCTCGAATATTCGCAATTATTGTGTATTGTAATATATCACGAATATTCTGAGCCAATCAGAGTGCTCCTTCCGCATTTCTCGAATATTCGCAATTATTGTGTATTGTAATATATCACGAATATTCTGAGCCAATCAGAGTGCTCCTTCCGCATTTCTCGAATATTCGCAATTATTTTATATTGTAATATATCACGAATATTCTGAGCCAATCAGAGTGCTCCATTCCGCATTTCTCGAAATTTCGCTGATTTCATTTCCAAAATATATCACGAATATTCGTATTTAGCGAATATATCTCGAATATTCGACTATATATTCGAGATATATCGCGAAATCGAATATGGCATATTCTGCTCAACACTAATGAGTACATGGGGGGACCATCACAGCACGTCTTGGATGATGATGAAACACAGTTGCCAACTGCTGGTGCTTTTGCAATTGTGCAGACCGACAAGGAGGGCAGGGGTGGAAGGTGATGTGGAGGACAATGAGGTCCTCGACCCCACATTGAATCAACCTCATGCAGGTGACCCATGTAGTTCGGAGGAAGAGGCGGTGGTCGCACAGAGCCACCAGCACAGCAGAAGAGGGGGCAGGGTGCCAAAGCAGAGTGTCCATCCCCTAGACAGTATGCCTGCTACTGCCCAATGCAGCAAGGGACCGAGCACACCAAAGCAAGGTCCAAGGAGTTCCCTAGCGTGGCAGTTCTTCACACAATGTGCTGATGACAAGACACAAGTGGTTTGCAAGTTGTGCAATCAGAGCCTGAAGCGAGGCATAAACGTTCTCAACCTGAGCACAACCTGCATAACCAGGTGTCTACTGTAAGTGCAAAGCACGAGCTGCAATGGAGTAGACACCTCAAAAACCAAGAAAGGTCTCTGGCTCCTCCTGCTTCCTCTTCTGCATCAGTCTCGGGCCTCTCAGCCTCTTCATCCACCTCTGTAGTGACAGTGCCACCTGCCACCCCTCAATTAGAGGACCGGCAAGCAACACTACCACCTGGGTCACCAAACATCTCCACAATGTCTCATTGAAGCGTTCAGCTCTCTATCTCCCAAACACTGGAGCGGAAGAGGAAGTACCCCCCTACCCACCCGCGATCCCTGGCCCTGAATGCCAGCATTTCAAAATTACTGGCCTTTGAAATGCTGTCATTCCGTCTGGTGGAGACACAGAGTTTTGAAAGCCTGATGGCATTGGCTGTTCCACAGTGCGTCGTGCCCAGCCGCCACTACTTTTCCAGGCGAGCCATCCCTTACCTGCACAACCAAGTGGGGGACAAAATCAGGTGTGCACTGCGCAACGCCATCTGTGCCAAGGTCTACCTAACTTCGGATACGTGGACCAGTAAGCACGGTCAGGGACGTTATATCTCCCTAACAGCGCACTGGGTAAATGCAGTGGCGGCTGGGCCTGAGGCGGATAGCAGTTTGGCGCATGTCCTTCCACCACTGAGGATTGCAGGGAACTTCAGTTTGCCTCCTGTTCCTAACTCCTCCTACTCCACTTCCTCATCCTCTACCGCCTCCTGAATGAATGAATGAATGAATGAATGAATGAATGAAAAACTTATATAGCGCAGCACATGCGAACTGAATCGCCTCTGGGCGCTTGTTGTTCCTGTCTCCTTTGATATCAAAAGAGATGTGTCTTGATCTTTCTCCTAAAAGCTAGGTGATTCTCCTCCAACCGAATGCTGGCTGGTAAAGCGTTCCATAGTCTGGGACCTTGGACCGCAAATCTTCGCTCTCCTTTGGCCTTGTAGTTGGCTTTCGGAACCTGGAGCAGGTTCTGATTGGTGGATCGCAAAACACGATTGGGGTTATGAGCTTTTATTTTTTCGCATAGATATTGGGGAGCATTCCCATGGACACATCTATGCGTAAGACAGAGAGCTTTAAAAGCAATTCTGTCTTTGACTGGTAACCAGTGAAGGGATCTCAGTGAAGGTGAGATGGATTCCCAGGGTTTTTTCCCAGTCACAAGTCTGGCGGCCGTATTCTGAACGACTTGCAGACGAGCGATTTGGTACTTGGGGAGTCCGAGGTAAAGGGCATTTGCATAATCCAGTCTGGAGTTAACAATTGCTCCCACCACGACTGCTAAATCTTCTTTGGGGATGAACGGAGTAAGTCTGCGTAGTAGGCGCAGCAGATGGTGGGTTCCGCTGACTACTGACCCTATTTGTGCGTCCATTGTCATAAAGGAGTCAAAAATGACCCCAAGACTTTTGACTTTGGCGCTAGGGGTGATAATTTTGCCCAGAATAGGCGGGGGTGTCCATGCTGTTGAAGGTTGATTCCTGCGCTTGGCGTGAAACAGGAGAAGTTCTGTTTTCGCTCCATTGAGTTTAAGATAACTCTTTGTCATCCAGTCCTCTATCAAAGAGAGGCAGGTCTCTAAATTGAGGTGGTGATCCTTTATGTTGCAGATGCGGAAATAGAGTTGCGTGTCGTCTGCATATGAGTGATAGAGCAGTTTTTGGCTGCTGATAATCTCAAAAAGAGGACGAAGGTAGATGTTAAACAGCACCGGTGACAGAGGCGATCCTTGAGGGACTCCGCATGTTACTGTGCGTTTCTCAGATGTGAAATGTCCTAGCTTCACTATTTGCGATCGGTTTTCCAGAAAAGAGGAGAACCAAGATAAATCGCCTTCTGCGACTCTGGCTACTTCAGCAAGCCGCGTCAGTAACAGTTTGTGGTCTACAGTGTCGAAAGCTGCGCTTAGGTCCAACAGAACCAAAAGACAAGATTCTCCTTCGTCTGCGGCCTCGAGAACATCGTCCCATATTTTGAGCAATGCGGTTTCAGTCCCGTGTCCGGGACGGAACCCTGATTGTAATGGGTCAAGTAGCTTGTGGGTATCCAGATGCTGTTGCAGCTGTTGTACCACTACTTTTTCCATTACCTTTGAGAGTACATTGAGGCTTGTTATGGGCCGGCGGTGGAGTGGGTCCTTGGGGTCCAGGGAGGATTTCTTCAGGATGGGTTGGATTATACCCTCTTTCAACTGTGAGGGTACTATGCCCTCCACGAAAGACTGGTTGATAAGCTGCGTGATGGGAGGAGCCAGGATGTAGGCGCATTCCTTCAGCAGTTTTGTGGGGATAATGTCATTTGGCGCTGTGCCATTACGCAGAGTACAAATGACATTCTTAGTGGTCTCAATGGAGATGGGTGCCAAGGTGAACTTACCTGATATAGGAGAATTACTATGGGTGTTGTGTGAGAGGCTGCAGGGGGGACTGGGGGGGGGGAATTATTTTGCTGAATGCTTTCACGGATCGCCTCGATTTTATTAATGAAGCAATCCGATAGTTCATTGCAAAATTCTTGTGTGTCTTCATTGGGGGCTTCAATACATCCTGGGTTCATGGTCTGAGTGACCAGCTTGAAGAGTTCGCGGGGGCGGTTTAGGGCACCGTTGATAGCCTCAGAAAAGTATTTTTTCTTGGCTTGGAAAATTTCTTTGTGGTATTTACTTGTCGCCGCTTTGTAGATGGATAGGTTTAGCTCTGAAGAGCTTCTTTGCCAGGCAGATTCGGCCCTTCTGCGTTCTTGCTTCAGTAACGACAGCTGGTTGTTAAACCAGCTGCGGTTGTTTTTCCGGATGCGGGTTCGTCGTTTCGGCGCTACCAAGTCGGCTGACTGTAGCATGGCCGAGTTTATGGCTTCCAATGTTTCAACGGCCGTTTGATGCGGCTGAGTTGTTTCTATTTTTTTCCTTAAAGTGGTTTTGAAGAGTTCCGAGTGGAGCTTCTTCTGACATCTAGTCCAGTGTGTTGTCACTGGATTTGATGTTTTTGTTGTGGGGGGGATTGTGGAAATGAATTTAATTGCATGGTGGTCTGTCCATGGCAACTTTTCATTTTCCAAAATTTTTATTTCCAGATCTTGTCTGAAAATAAGATCAAGGGCCAGATTCACGAACACTTGCGCTGGAGTATTTGGATATGCGCCGCGTAACTGTGCTGATGCGCCGACGTTTCTATGTGCCCGTACCCACCAAACTAGATGCGCCCAATAACGGCTCATTTGCGACCGGCGGAACGTTCCGACGCCAGAGTATCGTCAGCGTTTATTTTCGCTGGGCGCATCAGTCGCGCCCATTGATTTCCCCTGCAAATATGCAAATGAGGGAGATTTCCCAATTCACGAACGGATTAGCACCATACGCTGGCTACATGCGCCGCGCGTATCTGATCCGTCCAGCGCAAAGTTATTTCTACAAAAGGCTGCTTTATCTTTACTCCAGACGGTCACAGGTCAGCAGGAGAGCAGCTACAGCAGCGTTACCGACGATAGGAGCTTGCTGAGCACCCCCACTTGCAAGGACAACACCTCTGTGTGCCAACATGCCAGGGGCACTCGTGGTCCTAGAACTACTGATGGGTCCCCTGGAACCAAGAAGGCGGGCACGTGAGAGGATATACCGCTCTCGTATGAACCTCTTTGGCATGGGGGATGAGGAGGTGTATCGCCTCTTCAGATTCAGCCCTGATGCAATACTTGAACTAACCACAACCCTGCAGGATGACATCACCAGCAAGACACACCGATCACAAGCAGTGCAGCCACTGGTGAAGGTCCTGGCAACACTTCATTTCCTTGCCAGTGGATCATTCCAGCGTACAAGTGGAGTGGTGGCTGGGATGTCACAATCCTCCATAAGCAGATGTGTGCACCAGGTTGTCCCTGCAATCCTCAGACGCATGTCCAACCAGTTCATCAGACCCACCACTGAGGAGCTGCGGCAGAAGGCAATGACAGATTTCTACAACATTGCCAGATTCCCACGCACTGTGGGGGCCATTGATTGCACACATGTGGCCCTACAGCCCCCCAGTGCCACAGAGCACATATACCGCAATCGGAAGCATTGGCATTCCATCAACGTACAGGTGATAGCCGATGCCCAACGCCTCATATGGCACGTCCGTGCCAAACACCCCGGGTCCAGCCATGACAGTTTCATATACCGTCAGAGCCCCATCCCAGCAGAATTTAACCAGAACATGTATGGGGACAGCTGGCTGGTTGGTGAGTGACATGGGAGTCAGGCATGACTATCCCCTCCCGTCATGCACAACAGAAATCGCACATGCATGACTAACATTCTCCTGTCTTTTACCTTACAGGTGACTCTGCATATGCATTGGGACCCCATCTAATGACTCCTTTCCGGAACCCCCAAACCAGAGGAGAGAGAAAATACAATGAAGCACACATCAAAACCCGTGCAGTGGTTGAGCAAACATTTGGGCTCCTGAAGTCCCGTTTCCGCTGCCTGGATAAGTCTGGGGGGGCCCTATTGTATTCCCCTACCTTTGTGTGTCAGATCATCGGTGCATGTTGCATACTACATAACTTTGCTATGAAAAAAGGCCTGCATATTGACATACGTGATGACCTGACCCCCGACCCACACAGTCCCCCCCTGCCAGAGGACACCCAGTCTGCTGATGGAAGAGCAGTCAGGAGGGTCCTCGCCGTAGGCATCTTTGGACACTAACCCAAAACATTAATTACACAGACAGTGCACGCGTGTACACCACTGATGTCCCTAGATCACACACACCACATGCACATCGCATTGGATTAGCCCAAGTCCAGCATGTAGGAGTTGGGAGCAGTAACGCCAGCGTCAAGGCCCCAATGATGTCACTGTCCATTCACACACCTTTCACACGTCATTCATACAGCCGTGGGGTTCACTTCACCACCACGGCCGAGGGTGACACCCCTTACTTTCAGGAGTGCCACCCTCTCACATTCACACACCATTCACACTGTCCCCTGCACTCCTGACCGTGTGCAGTACAAAAATAAATTAGAAAGATCATATCCTGATCAATACAAGAAAAATAATCTCATAACCTGAGAAAAATAAAAAATAAACTCATGACCTGAGTATGTCAAAAATAATAATATAAAACCAGCAACAAAAAAAAGGCCTCATCGGGGATGCCGGGGGCTTCTTCTGGGGGCCCCTCTCTGGCTCCGCAGCTGCCTGGATGGAGTGGGTGGGGGTGGGGGGGCATCTGGAGGTGGCTGATCCCCAGATGGGCCACTCCTGGCAGGTGTGGCCTGCGTGCCCTCCAAGGCCCTGGCTATCCGTCCAAGGTATGTGTTCGTCTGGGCCTGCATCCGGAGCTGACGGGTCATCTGGTAATGCTGGGCCCGCCGACTCAGCCTCCCCTGCTCACGGATGGCAGCACTGTTCCCATGGATGGCAGCAGTGTTGGCCTGGACGGCTGCAGTAAGGTGCTGGATATCCCCCTGCACCTCCCCCAAAGTGGTGACCACTGCAGCGCAGTTAGAGCTGACATCCTGCACTGCGTTGCTGAGGTTGGCAACGGAGCCCAGGCTGTCAGACACTTTCTGCAAGTGGTCCGCTATGGCCCCCATTTGTTCTGTCTGTCTGGCGTGATCCCTCGCCAACTGGTCCTGGACACCATCAGACACCCCCCTGGTCTTCTGGGTCGCCTTCCTGGGGCCCGAAGATGGATGTCCTCGGGTGGAAGGTGTCGCCCTTGAGGGGCTTCCAAGGATGGGGGAGGGGACGACAGACGGGCCAGGAGAAGGGGAGGAGACAGACAAGACTAATGAAAAGTCCTGCTCTGCCACAGCAGGATCTTCCACAACCACCTCGGCAGGTGTGGTGTGGCCACTCTCCTCCTCCACAACCTCTTCACCACCCAGTGGCTCGGGCACACGATGGCGTGGGGGGGATGGGGTGGAATGCAGGCTGACAGATGATGGCCCAGCTCCGTCATCTGTGGATGACACAAAGCAGACACATGTTGGTGGTCCCACACACTTGGCACATGTCCCCCCCCCCACCCCCCCAAATGCAAAACATCAAATAGGGGATTATAAAACACTTACCTGTCCTTGTGCCTTCCTCCACGGAGTCATAGCCTGCGACCCCCTCCACCTGCTCCCTCTCCAGGCAGCGAGCAACCACCTCCTCCTCTGCGGTCAGGGTGACAGGACATGGGGGACCACCACCTGTGCCCCTCTCATGCCTCCTGATGGAGGCCACCTTGTCCCTCACCTTGCGCCGCAGGTCATTTATTTTCTTTTGTATGTCCCCAGCAGTCCGGGTGGAGTAGCCCAGGACATTGACCCTGGCAGCAATCGACTCCAGGATGCCCTGCTTCCTCTCCCGGCTGGTCTTGCGGCTTTTTTTGCCATGGAGAAATTCATTCTCCGTCTCCATAGCCGAGATAATGACAGAGACCTCCTGGGTATTAAAATTGAGGTTCCTCCTCTCTCTGGGGGTAGCGGGAGCAGCCATTACAGAGCAAAAGTATCTTCCCTGGGGTGGGGGGAAACGGAACTACTTTTGCGCCGGAATGGCGTTTCCGCCAGCGCTTTTAAGCGCCCAGCGGAACGCATTGCGCTGACGTTTCCCAGGAAGTGGTGCCGACGGAAGTTGTGAGCATGCGCACAAGGGGGCGAGGGGAGCCGCACTCACTGCGCATGCTCCGTGGATGATGCGCTGAACGTAAGCCTCTGCGCCGGCCTCCGCCCATCATTTACATATGATCACACCCACTTCCACTTGCGTCGGGTTACGCCAGCGCATTATCGTTACTCTGGCGCAAGTTTACGCGCAACTGCTATGTGAATTACAGGAATTGCGCTGAAAGGGTCTTCAGAGTAACGTAAATGAGAAGCGTTACTCCAGAGGAAAGATACTCTCATCTACCTGAATCTGGCCCCAAGTGTGTGGCCTGAAGCATGCGTGGGCCCACATACTAGTTGCTGTAACCCTAAATCTTCCAGGTGGTTGATACAGGCATCAGCAACGGTGTCTTGTGAGGAATTGGCCCAGAGGTTGAAATCCCCGAGCAGCAACAGGTGTTTGTTGTTGAGGGTGTAAGTGGAGAAGAAATCCGTCCATGGTGATAGCAGCTGCGATTTTGGGCCCGGTGGCCTATAGCAGAGCAGAATGTGGACGGTCTCCTTTGAATTTGTCTGTAGTTGCAGAGTAAGGGTTTCCATGAATGGAAGAGGGTTTTGAAGGGCTGGTTTTGTGATTGCAAGATGAGTCTTGTGGATCACCGCCAGGCCTCCCCCTCTTTGCCCTATTCTGTTTTCCGTGATAATACGGTAGTTTTCTGGCACCAGTTCTCCTAGAATGGTGTTACAGTCGGCTACGAGCCAGCTCTCTGTAATAAAGAGGCAGTCTAAATCGTGTTGTAGAATGAAATCATGGATTTCAAGTCTGTGTTTTACTGCCGATCTTGTGTTGATCAAAGCACATGAAATGTGCTTAGGCTGGGGTAAACGGCTAAAATTTTTGATGGTCGATCGTCGATCGATCCTCAAAAGTTGCTCCATTCTTAGGGTCTTTTTGGTGATGGCTGGCAGTATTGCGGCGCAACTCCTCAGATCCCAAATGGTTTCTGCAGAGTACCGCAGATTAGCCATGGTAGCCATTCACTGGGGGCAAAGTAGTTATTTTTTTTGGTGATGATGGGGGGAGGATTCAGTGAATCCTCCCAGCTTGATCCAGAGGAAGGCAAAAAACCCCTAGCCGTGCTGTGCCAATTTGCTTTGGTAGGGGAAAAAATTCCTTCCTGATCCCTGAACGGCGATCGGGCGAAACCCCTGGATCAAGTGTTATTAAGTTATGAAACAGGGGGGTGAGAGCTGTCACTGCTGCTGGGGTGTACCAAGATGGCCGCCGACCGGGAGCAGGACAAGGGACCCAGGCTGGTGTGTAGTCAGCTGGATGGACTGGGGTGGGGGTGGGCTGGTTGTTGAGGGGTGGATGAGTCCTGCAGGGGGCTGGGGGCGAACTCCTGGGAGGTTTCTGGTGACTTGGAGGGGATTCTGTGTGTGAAATGCGGCGCGGTGTTAGGCCGCAGGTGAAGCCGCGGACTTTCCTGGATCGCGGCCCCGCGTTTGAGAGAGGCCTGGCGCGGAGGTCCCGAAAAAAGTCCTGGAATGGCGAAAATTGCCGTGGAGAGGTGGCAGGAGGGTGCCTCTGATGGTGATGGCTGTATGGGGGGCGTATGGAACAGAGTAAAGGAGCGGGGGAGCGGCTGGTTGTTGGGGGGGGCCGGAGCTGGAGGAAGCGGATCGCGGTGGAGTTGTTTCTCCGCTGGGGGAGATTAGGCTGCCGCCGTGGCTGTCCTAACAAGGACGGCCACCTACGGGTCCTGGGGAGGTGTAGATCGCCCTGAGTAGCAGGGGCTTACCTGGAGGGTGAGAAGCGGCCAGGGGAGGCGGATGAGAAGGCCTGCTGAGGCGGGGGGGTGGAAAACCCTGCCTGTCTGGAGCCCAGGAGCCACACGCCCTACTGGTAGGTACGTGCGCCGATTACTACTGGGACAGTTCTCGCCCTGGGGGAGGGTCACTCTTTCAGACCCAACAGGAAGAGCTCCTGGAACGATATCGGTCATTCAGTTAGCGTAACAAATTCACCACCAACTTCAGCACAGCCATGGGTAAACGCCAGCAGGCAGTTTTAAAACGTTCCTGTTTGGGGGAAAAACCACACACCGCGCAGGAGTTGTTGAGGGACATGGAACAACAGACCGATGAGTGGTTGGCGTCAGTAAGCCTCAAGCCGGGCCTGGTGGTGTGCGATAATGGGTGAAATCTTGATAGGTGAAACTCCTGCGCTGAAATGGGTGAAAAGGGATTGGACCGTGGGAAAGGGGCCGTGGGAAAGGGGCACGGGAGGTATACTGCAGCAAACAAAGAATAGGTCTATCCAAATGGACAATAAAAGGTATACAACAAGTGATATTGTTTGCGCTGTGGTGGTGATGCCTAAAGGGTGATGGGACAGGGGAAGTGAAGTAGTAAACTAGGTGAATACAATAAGTGACAAAAATGTATAAATATATAGAAAAAATTCTATAAAACACAATGTGAACAAAGTAACAGTAAATAACAGTGACCGTGTCATCTATAAAGATGTGTGGTGGACATAATAGAATGCATGGTCAAACTCAGTCCTGCAGACAAAACCAAATAAAAGAAGAGAGTCCAACTTAATCATGCAACTCGGTGCAGCAAGTGAAATCTGGTGTGAAGTCAAAAGGAGATGTTCCAGCAGCCAAATGAGTGAAGGTGCAATGGAGGATTCCAAAACGTGCAGCCCACACCTCTAGTGATCCTATCAGCTTACCTCAAGGCTATCTGATATAGCCAGAAAGATAGGGCATCAAACTCTTGATGAATGGAAGCCTCAAATCCGATGGTGCATGGAAGGGGAAAGTACAAAAAAACAAACATAGAGTAGTCCTGTCACCACTGGAGGGATTCCTGCTAGCAATCAAAAGATGTGCACTTACACAGAGTGGTGAAAGGGGGTGCCTATCTCCACGAGCAGCGAGCTCGTCAGGTGCTGCTCTGCTGCCGCTGTTTGGCTAGATGTTGATCCGCCGATACTCAAACGATGGTGTTTGAAACAAAAATAGGAGGGCACATCGCATAATACCGCAAAATAAAGATTTAATAAACAAAGCACAAAATAAAAACTCACATAAAGTCAGCTGAGGCGGTCATACATCCACGAGCAGCGAGCTCGTCTACCGTCCGTCAGGTGTAAAGGGTCCATCGGGATTGGAGCACTGGACCCTTTACACCTGACGGACGGTAGACGAGCTCGCTGCTCGTGGATGTATGACCGCCTCAGCTGACTTTATGTGAGTTTTTATTTTGTGCTTTGTTTATTAAATCTTTATTTTGCGGTATTATGCGATGTGCCCTCCTATTTTTGTTTCAAACACCATCGTTTGAGTATCGGCGGATCAACATCTAGCCAAACAGCGGCAGCAGAGCAGCACCTGACAAGCTCGCTGCTCGTGGAGATAGGCACCCCCTTTCACCACTCTGTGTAAGTGCACATCTTTTGATTGCTAGCAGGAATCCCTCCAGTGGTGACAGGACTACTCTATGTTTGTTTTTTTGTACTTTCCCCTTCCATGCACCATCGGATTTGAGGCTTTAATGGGTGAAATCTTGTAGCAGCTCTGGGCCTAGCCGGTTTGACGCACATCCCTTGCCTGGCGCATGTGCTGAATTTGGTGGTACAGAGGTTCCTGAAAACTTACCCCAATATGCCACAGCTGCTGCAGAAAGTGCGGGCCGTCTGTGCGCACTTTCGGGGTTCTCACCCTGCTGCTGTTCGCCTGTCAGCGCTGCAGCGTAACTTCGGCCTTCCTGCTCACCGCCTCATATGTGATGTGCCCACAAGGTGGAACTCCACCTTGCACATGATGGCCAGACTGTGCAAGCAGCAGCAGGCGATAGTGGAGTTTCAGCTGCAGCATGCATGCGTGAGTCGCTCTGCGGAACAGAACCACTTCACCACCAATAACTGGGCCTCCATGCGAGACCTGTGTGCCTTGTTGCGCTGTTTCGAGTACTCCACCAACATGGCCAGTGCCGATGACCCGCTCTCAGCGTGACTATCCCAGTTCTATGCCTCCTTGAAAAAATGCTACGGGCGATGATGGAAGAGGATTTGGCACAGGAGGAGGAGGAGGAATCGGGATCATTTCCAAGGCTTTCAGGGCAGTCATTCACAAGTGGCTCCGAGGGTGGGTTCGTGCACCAACAAAGGCCAGGTACACAATTGTCCAGCAAGGGCACAGTTCTGGAGGATGACGCGGTGGAGGATGTGGAGGAGGAGGAGGAACCATGTTCACAGCAGGATGGCATCCAGACCAGCTCATGGCCATCACTGGTGCGTGGCTGGGGGAATACAGAGGACACAGATGATACATATCCCACAGAGGACAGCTTTTCATTGCCTCTGGGCAGCCTGGCACATATGAGCGATTATATGCTGCAGTGTCTCCGCAACGACCAGCACATTTTAACAGGTGCTGATTACTGGGTGGCCACGCTGCTGGATCCCTGTTACAAGGACAATGTACCGTCCTTAATTCCCCTCACTGGAGCGTGATCGCAAGATGCGCGAGTACAAGTGCACGCTGGTAGACGCGCTGCTGGTGCAATTCACACCTGGCAGCGGGGGAGCAGTGGAAGCACAAGGCGAAGGCAGAGGAGGAGGAAGAGGTCGCCAACGCAGCAGGGGCACCGCCAGCACCTCAGAAGCCAGGGTTAGCATGGCCGAAAATGTGGAAAAGCTTTGTCAGCACGCCACAACAAACAGCACCACCAGCTGATATGGAACGTTTTAGCAGGAGGCAGCATTTCAGCAACATGGTGGAGCAGTATGTGTGCACACGCCTACACGTACTGAATGACAGCTATTCCCCCTTAAACTTCTGGGTCTCCAAATTGGGCACATGGCCTGAGCTGGCCTTTTACGCCTTGGAGGTGCTGGCCTGCCCTGCGGTCAGTGTATTGTCTGAACGTGTATTTAGCACGGCAGGGGGCGTTATCACAGACAAGAGCAGCCGCCTGTCCAGAGCCAATGTGGACAAGCTCACGTTCATTAAAATGAACCAGGCATGGATCCCAGAGGACTTGTCCGTACCTTGTGCAGAATAGACATCGGGCCGGCCTTACCCAGCCATTGTTTTTTTTCTGATCTTTCTAGGGTTGCCATCTCATCCCTTTAAAAGCAAAAACATATTAATTACACAGGTTCTCTGGCTGATTAAGGTGCTGCTAATTAAACTCACTTGGTGCCTTATCGACATAAAATTAGCCCCAGAACCTGTGTAATTACTCTGTGTTCAGGTTTTTTTATTTTTATTTATGTTTATGCTATTTTAGGTTATTTCCCTATCCACATTTATTTTCAGAGTACTTGCCATACTCTTCCCGACATGTTGTTGCAATTTGCAGCCCTCCAGCCATTTCCCTTAGTTTTTTATTGACATTTTAGTAGTCAAAAGTCCGGGTCCTCATTGACTTCAATGGGGTTCGGGTTCAGGTCAAAGTTCGGGTCAAGTTCGGGTCCCGAACCCGAACTTTTTTTTCAAAGTTCGGGTTCGGGTCCGAACCCGAACATCCAGGTGTCTGCTTAACTCTACCGAAAAACAAAACAAACAAAAAAAATAAATAAATATATTTTGAATCGGCCGAATCAAAAACGCCAAAATTGTTTTTATTAAAAGCCAGCAGCTACAAATACTGCAGCTTCTGACTTTTAATATATGGACACTAACCTGTCCAGGGCGCCCGCGATGTTGGCAGCCAAAGCCAATCTGTCCGTCGGCTCTCGGCAGCTGCCACGCCATCCTCAATAAGGGAATCAGGAAGTGAAGGCTTGCGGCTTCACTTCACAGTTTCGTACTGCACATGCGCGAGTCAAGCTGTGCATCCTTACTGGTCCCTGCTGTCTTCTGGGAGCTTTGCAATTTTTTATCTCTGAAAACGGGGTGGCAGAAGCTCTCTGAACTTCAGCTTGTAGCCTGAGGACACTGTGGAGATGACCCACTTGTCCCGAACTTCGCCCCGCCAGGCGTTTGTAAATTGCAGCAGCCTTCCCCCCACTCGGCCGATATAGAAAGAAAAGGCAATGGTCATCTTGCAAGATAAAACCTGGGGTCCGGCAAAGTCACTGAGTTTCCTTGCTTGCCCAGGGTGGTAATAGAATATACAATGTCATCTTCCCCTGGTCTGCAAATGACCACCCAATCATCCTGTCCCACTTCCTCCTTCTGCCGAGGGGCTTCTAAGGCGAATGGTCAATTTGCCTTTTGGCAGCCCCTCCCTGTAGACGATCGCCTGGGACACGTGACAGGTCCCATGCGATCACCTGTCCAATGAGATGGCGCAGCGCCGCTCGCGCATGTGCAATGGGTGCCCGGCCGTGAAGCCGAAAGCTGTCATGGCCGGGTGCCCAAACTTAGGATGAAGACGCCGGCTGTGGAGGGGGAGAGGAACGGAGCCCTGGCCGGCGCGTTGCTGGAACATGGAGCAGGTGAGTGTGTGTTTATTAAAAGACAGCAGCTACACTCTTTGTAGCTGCTGACTTTTAATAAACACTAAAAATGCCTGGAACACCCCTTTCATTTTTGACTGAGGAGGCCATCACCATGAATGAGGTTCCAGGGGCAGTGGAAAGAGAACACTTAAATGAGGGATGTATACTCTTCTTTTTTACCGGCAACAGAGTAGATTTTCCTCCGGTGATCTTTTGGATGTATTTATCCAAGTCATCCCCAAACAGGTGTCCTCCCTCAAAGGGGAACGACGCCAAGTATCTTTTGCAAGAAACCTTGGCCTCCCAATGTTTTAACCAAAGGGACCTGTGCATTTGTGTTCTTGCAGAAGATTCAAGTGGGATGCTTGCTGAACCAACTGCATCAACTGCAGGTTGTACTAAAGCACCAGCCATAAAGGAGGAGGCTTTCAAAAGGGATTCCAGCTTTTTATCAGTTGGAACCTTGAAAGCCCTGAGCATTGTCTATAGGACAGGTCAGGTTTTTGTTTGCACAAGAAATAGCGGCATCAATAGGAGGTACCCCCCATTTCTTAGTAAAACCTTCCTCCATAGGATAAAGGAGGGAAAAAACTGCTCAGGAGGAGAAACAGTTTATCTGGGTGAATCCAACCATACATCAGTTTATCCAGCAAGGGATGAACTGGAAAGGAGCATGCAGCCTGTGGGGATTTCCAAGATCCCAAAGAGAACACAGAGGACATAGAAGCTTCAACAGGAGGCAATTTGTAAATGGCACACACCATCTCTGCCTAATATTGCTCCTGCATCTTTAGCGACTAAGGCCTCGTACACACGATCAAATCTGTCTGCTGGAAACGGTCGGCCCGACCGTCCCAGCAAACAGATTTGACCGTGTGTACGGGCAAGCCGACGGATTTGGCCACCCGACAGATTTTAAAGCATGCTTTGAAATCTGTCGGCTGGGAACCTGTCCGCCCGACATGTCTGCTGGTTAGTATGCTAACCAGCAGACATGTCTTCTCGCACACACGCCGAATGATTTTGACGCATGCGCGGAAGTGTTTTACTTCCTGGTGCGGTGACGTGGCGGCGTCAACGTCACCGCCACGTCACCGACACGTCAGCGCGCTGTCTGCTGGCGGGGATTTTGGTTTGCTCGTGTGTACACGCAAGCAAACCAAAATGCCAGCAGATAGATCTGTTCAAATCGGTCGGTCCGACCGATTTGAACAGATAGATTGCCTCGTGTGTACGAGGCCTAAGAGGTAGCAGGAATCCTCTCATCCTCTGAGTCCTCAGACTACAACTGATCCTCATCTCCAGAGAGGTATTTTTACCCTCAGAAGGCTCATCTGATGAGAGAGCCAGAGCAGATGAAGGGGATTTACCCTGTTTTCTGCTATCTTTCAAGGAGGTTGCAATTATAGTAGCAATCCTTCTTTGATAAGCCATCAAAAGCAAATTTCAAACGTCCTCAGTGACGTATACGGGAGCTGCCATAGGAAGCTGCAGAACAAGACAGGGGTTCATACTGTGAGGCTGCTATCAGGCTGACAGAAGGGGATGGTAAACTGCAGGCAAGCTCAGATTCCTTAGCCATAAGCAGGGATCTTCTGATGCCTCTTTTACTACCCATTGTACTTCTTCTCAGGGACATAGTCCTTACTGTAAAGCAAAGGTGCTATTCAAAAAAAAAATGCAGTCACTGTTGTGTTATACGGCAATAATAATAAATGAAGGGTGGTGGCGCTGCCTAAAAATAACAGAAAATGTACAGCTAGGTGTAATAAAGCTTATATGAACCTCCTGTAATGGCAGGTGGAGCGTACACCCCCTTATATATAGGTAAAATAATGAATATCCTCAAATTCAAAAGTGCCGGTAATTGCAATGTGTCATAAACTCCAACCTCTGATAGGCAATACACCACTTAGTCGCCTCTCATAGGTGGTATTCCCATGACAAAGTGATAGACAATATTCAAGTGTCCTAAATGTATAGCCCCGTTCTCCAATCAGGGGCAAGCTAGGCAGCACTAAGTGGCTTTTTTCCTCTCAGCCACTAAATAGAAGTGCTCAGTGTAAAGTTCTGACAGTCCCAGTGTTAAGTCATTCGGATGGAAATTATACTATCACAAAAAATAGTTCAGAAAAAGTGACTTTTGTGAGGTTCCTGGCTGTTCGGTCATCAACTTGAAGCAAGGTGACTTGGGTGCTCCCCCCCCTTATGAGTCCACACTCACCAGACAAAAGTACTCCTACAGGGGTAGAAGGCACATCAAGGGGAATGAATAAGTTGTTCTGTTCGCTATGCCTCTGCGTCTCTGGAACTAGCACTTGTCGCCTTAGGCTCCAAGTGGGATGCTTCCTATGGCCTCTGTCCCAGCTCCTCACAAAAGTGAAATCAGCAAAAAAGCCTCCATAGCGTAATTTTTTTTAATAAAAACCATAAAAATTAATATACAAAACAATTGTTTGCATCTAAAACATGTACTGTGCAAACTGATCCGAAACTATTAAACGAAAATGGTCAGGAACACAGTCTCACAGAAAAAAAAGAAAAAAAGTCACTTAGTGCTGCCTAGCTTGCCCCCAATTGGAGAACGGGGCTATACATTTAGGACATTTGAATACTGCCATCATCCATTGTATATGCACAGCCTGTCGGGGAAGCAGCACTTATCTATTTATTTATGTGGAGCGTTTATTCACACTTGCTGTATTTTTATTAGAAGTTTGTCACTATCTATATCACTTTACATTAATACTTGTCCCCAATTGGATATCATTCAAGGGGGAGGGACCACTTCATTTAGGATTATATTCATTCTTTTATATTTTGTGTTGCACAATATTAATCTATTAGTAGTCTTGCAGAGTGACAGCTCACTGGATTGCACCAGGGGGTGTCACCAATCACCCTATCACTTTGTCATAGGAATACCACCTATGAGAGGCAACTAAGTGGTGTATCGCCTATCAGAGGTTGGAGTTTATGACACATTGCAATTACCAGCACTTACAGGAGGTTCATATAAGATTTATTACACCTTGCTGTACATTTTCTGTTATTTTTAGGCAGCACCACCACCCTTCATTTATTATTATTGCAATATTTTATCAGGTCCTAGCTTTGGACACTTAAAGCGGGGTTTCGCGGCCAAACTTTTTTTTTCTTTTTTCGCATTCAATAGGATTTACCAATACTAAGGTACACTCACTTGTTTAGTCCCTGCAAGTATTCGCTGTCTGTTTTCCTCGTAAGAAGGAGTTTTAAAATCCATTCCCGGGAGTTTCCATTTTGCTTGTGGGCATTGTGAAGCCCACAAGCAATCAATTCCTGGAAGCGGTGAATGCTCAGCTCCCAGCATTCACCGATTATTCTCGCGCCTGCGCAGTGTTTACTGCGAGTAGTGTCATCACAACGGATGGCGTCATTGAAAGTTCACGCCCCATTGTGATGGTATATACAATCTAAATAAACATGACACGGCTCGATATGGGGATAGAGCTGCAGCACTGGATAGAGCTGCAGCACTGTGCTCCCAGAAAACACTGCATCCAAGTCCCACATTGCATTGGGGCGCTGGGGAAAGACTTTGAAATGCCTACTCCGGCGGAAGGGGAATCCCGAATGTCACTTTATTAAAGGCAAATACAAGGTATTTACATATGTAAAAAAAAAAATCTGCCTTTTGATGATTGCATTGTGTTACAATATAGTTGTGATTTTGGGTGAACCTCCGCTTTAAGAGGGGGGCAGCAGCCTTCACATATCCTCAGCGCGGATATTATCACTCAGCACTGTTGTGTTATAGTCTTACAATACATATATATTTGCTCACTGCACAACCTGATGCAGAGTAGGAGTCTTATGCCGCATACACACGATCACTTTTTGGCATGGACAAAAATTAAGTTTTTCATCATGTAAAAAAACAAAATTTTTCCAACTTCATCATTAAAAACGACATTGCCCACACACCATCGTTTTTCAAAAAAATTATGAGCAAAGTGTGGTGACGTACAACATGTACGATGGCACTCTAAAGGGGACGTTCCATTCAAGCTCCATCTCATAACTTGAGCATGCGCGGGTTTAAAACGTTGTTTTTAACGTCGTTTTAGCCTACACACGATCATTTTTTTTACAACCTGAAAAACAACATTTTTAAAAACAACGTTAAAAAATTAAGCATGCTAAATTTTTATTTTTTTTTGTCGTTTTTCAGAAGATGAAACATGAGGTGAAGCCCACACACGATCATTTTAAATGACGTTTTTAAAAACGCTGTTTTTTTCATGCCGAAAAACGATCGTGTGTACGTGTCATTAGGTTTGCCTGGTTCAATCCACAGGGATGCTTACAGCCCACAGTTCTGTGTCCATTGCGCTTACAGAAGGCTTCTGGCATGCTGGGCTTTAAATCAGCCTCTTGGAGCCTGAACCATCTGCCCATTAGACAGCATAAAGCGTGCTCCCTGCATGTGGCGCTGCTGTCATGGCGGCACCCATGGCGAAGAGGAGAAGGGGGCTTCATTGGGGGACCCATGTATGCGTTTGTGGCTGACACTGCAGTGGAGGAGGTGAGTGGGATTTTTTTTTTTTTGACCAACTTCACTGAGCTTGTCCTGGATGGCTATGTAAGAAAACACCAGGTAAGCACTTACTCCCTCCAGTGGTGAAAACCAGGAAAGACATCCTACTCACAGAAGATAATATTAAAATAAATTATCCTCTCTTACCTTATCCACGCCGCAGGAAAGCTACTAAGAAGTAGTTCCAGCTTTCACCCATCACGGCGGGCAAGTTGTGCCAACCTTTAGGTTTATCAAGGGTTCCATTAGAGAAAACTCATACCTGGACCTGTAGAAGACTCTGCCAGAAACTTTTTGTGCCACAGTTGCATTAGTACACCAAAGGCTGGATCCCAGAGCCCAGACCTCCGCAGAGAGACATTACAGGCAAACCTTGTTTCTTCTTTACACAAGGCCCGGGTACCACCCATCTTAGGCTTTTGATATCAGCCCGAGGTACGGATACGGTTATAGCTCCTAGGCCTCCGAAGACAGACCATCAAAAGAGCACTTTCTTCTTAGCACATGTTCAATGTGACCAACCACCTTAGACACTTGGTTAATCAGTGTCCAATCGCCTGTGGTGACTACATAACCCATTAGGTAATTAAGGCTCTGTGTCCTGTGATGTATGAGCAAGAAAGAGCTGTGTATGATGTCAGCCTAGGCTTTTTACCAGACAACAAACAAGAAATGGGCAGTATAAGGTATTTAATGGCAGAAAAACAAAAACGTTTTACTATCCAAAGTTAAAAGAACAAGGGCAGAAGACTTACTGTAATAGATGGAAAGTTGAAAAAATGACTGAAGATCTGCTTTAATGTAAGACTGGGCTATCTGCTAGTAGTAAGCAGTTGATCTGAGCATTTTATTCCTTGATTTAATGTGATCCAAAATAAATTAAAGTAAAGAACATTATTAATCCAATAAGACAATACACCCAAATTCATATAGCTAAATGTCTAACTAAAAATATCAAGTGTTTTAAGCAAATTTTTAAAAATAAATACACAACATAAGAGATGAATGTTAAGATAAATCAAAAATGGAAACTTTTTTTAATGTTTAAGTGATTGTTAAGGCAATTTTTTTTTTCTGGTATCAAAGCAGTACTGTGGCCTGGATTCAGTTGTTATTTCTTTATCAAAGTTCAAGGTAAAGCTACACTCCGTTCATGTGATTCCTCCTCCCTGTTAAACATCTAATCTTTCCGTTTGGGGGTCTCACACCACATTACAGATGAATTAACACAGAAGACCCTATTTAAGATTTTTGCAGAGAGTATACTTCAATGTTTTTGTGGCAAGGACTACCACTTTTTTATGTTTTACTTTTGGTCAAATACTTTGGTTTTACCCTTAGGCTTAATGGGATTAAACAAATCTAAATGCCTGAGCACAGGCAACTTTTGCAACTTTTACATATGTTAGTAAAACCTTACATATCATCTACAACTACTTTGTTTATCCAGGTGGATTATATTGCTTGTTTGTTTGTTTGTTTTTAGGAAAAAATTGGCTTTTATTTAGTAGTAAATGGTTAAGAATATCTCCTGATTTATTTATTTTTATTATTATTATCAAAGTAAAACTGGCCCATAGTAGTAAAAAAATCTATTTAAATTTAGCTGTATATTTCTTGTTAACCTACCACCAAAGAACAATCCAAAATAAATATATTCTCCTTCTCCTGACGACAGGAGTATGTTATTTGTTGTTTGTACCCGTAGTACAGCCCAGAATCTACCTGTAGTGTGCAATTTTCTTCTTTTTTTTTTGTCCTACCTAAAACACACTGAGGCCTTGTACACACGACGGGAAATATCCGCTGTAAACGGTCCCCGGACCGTTTACAGCGTATATTTGCGCCGGGATGTTTTGATCCGATGGCTGTACACACCATCGGATCAAATTCCCCGCCGGCGGATAGCGCGGTGACGCGGCGGTGACGTTGACGCCGCCACGTGACCGCCACGTCACCGCACCAGGAAGTAAACACTTCCGCGCGCATGCGTCGGATCCATTCACAGGATACGACGCATGTGCGGCAAGATATGTCCGCTGGTTTGCCGTACTAACCAGCGGACATATCTGCCAGCCAGCTATCCGGCGGAAATATTTCAAAGCATGCTTTGGAATTTTTCCGCCGGATGAATCCAGCAAAAAGCGTCCGTTTGCCCCTACACACGAGGGGATTTTTCCGCTGAAATGGTCCGTCGGACCATCTTCAGCGGATTTATTCCCTCGTGTGTACAAGGCCTGACACTGACACTAGCTGATACATTCTCCCCAAAATATACTGACCCTGACATTTGACCCTTTCTTGACCCAATTACTAACCCTGGCACTAACCTAGATCAAACCTTGATCTAGGTATTTTTACCTTTCTTTTTTATTATGTATTTATTTATTTATTTATTAAACATACTTTTTTTGTTCCTTGTATCTTTCCTCTCCATTCACAGAGAGCAAAAACACAGGGACGAGCTTCACGATGTCCAAAGACTCAGCTCCTACCTGAAAAGGCTGGATCCTTCCGTGAATATTTTGGTCTGATAAGCACACTCATCATCTGGACCCTTTTTTTTTTAAATGACTCCAGCACGGAGTCATTGCATCTTTCCCTCTTTTTTTTCCTCTCTTTGTTTTTTCCCTTCATTGGGGTGAGGGGGGGGGGGGTATTATTTACTCCTACAAGTCGTCCAGAACACGGCATCCAGGCTGGTAACGGGAAAAAAAAATTGGGAATCCATCACTCCATCCCTGAGGACCATTCATTGGCTAATAGTAAAGGATCGGGTCACATTCAAGACCCTCTGCCTCACCCACAAATGCACACAAGTAAAGGCTCCTCAATATTTATGCAGGAAAATAAAACACTACACCCCCAATCGCACTCTCCAAGTATCAACTAACCAAAACCTCCTCTACATCCCCAAGTCCCACTACAAATCGAAGGGAGAATGAAGATTTGCAGTCCAAGGACCACGCTCTACCAACGAACGTCCTATTCTTTAATGTTTATTATAATACAAGAGTGCTGCAGTCGGAGAAGCTTACTTGAACCTATTCCTGACAAGGAGACATGGATTTTCCCTCTACCCTGGACAGGGGTCCTTCTTTTCTGGTAGAAGAAGACTTTACTAATGTGCTGCAGGGACTATGGGACCCAGTCCCACATCCCCTCTGGAGATAGCTACATCTCTTATTCAATGCTCTCTAAAACCTTCTGCTCTCTTTCTTGCTCATACTTTTCTTTCTTCTAGATGTCCTGCTGGAAACTCTCACTTCTACGTCCTACCTGATCTGAATCCTAAGCACCTGGGCAACTCATCCAACTACCTTTCACAAGACCCGCAGGTATGTGTCGATTGTGTTCCCTCCCTATCTGCTCCATGACTGAAGTTGACAAACCACCTCCCCCATTACGAATAGCATCCCACAACACACAGGGCATGAATTCTCAGGTCAACAGATGGAAAAATATTCAATATTACCACAACCAAAAGATTGATGTGATCCTGCTTCAAGAAACTCACTTCCCAAGATGATACTACCCTAAGTTTATCCACCCTAGATACCCTACTTTTTTCCTAGCTACAGAAAAAGACAAAACAAAGAGAGTAGCAATACTCTTTTCACACAACTTAAATTTTACACTCCAGATCAGGACGGTAGATTTATCATGCTCAAAGGGCTACTAGATGACCAGCTCTACTGTTTTGTATCTTACTATGCACCCAAGCGAATACAGGCACAATTCTTTGCATACATGTTACAGAAGCTGAAACCCTTGTTAGAGGGCACAATTGTAGTTGGGGACGGGGGGGATTCCAACATGGTCTTTGACTCAGGACTTGACAAAAAGCGCCTGCCGGGAGTCCAATCAACTCGTCCTCCCAAACAAAACCTCCGAATTGCTAGGCTTATTCACCAACAAAAATGAACATATATATATATGGAGAGAACTCAATCCCCAAACACGAGACTTCACACACTTTTCACACCCGCTCCAATCCTTTTTTTAGGATTTACCACATTTTCTTTTCCATGATGTACATACCCCTAGTGCACAAATCATTCATAAGAGACTCAGTGTGGTCAGACCACTCTATAGTTTTTCTTCTTTTACAAAGTCCCCAAGGCACTAGAGGAAACATTCACTGGAGGCTTAATGAATCCATCCTTAGTGACCCGGTAAGAACTACTGAAGTTGAGAGAGCCATCAATGCCTATTTCCTCCTAAATGACATGGAAGGTGTAACCCCAAAAACATTTTAGGCGGCTCATAAAGCTACCACTAATGGGAAATTTATTCAGATCTCTTCTCAAATCCGCAGAGCACACAGACTGGACATAGATAAACTAGAAAAGGGATTCCCTAATATTGGCAAGCAACATAAAAGGGACCCTAGATGAAGCCAGATTAGCGTTAAAATTAGCTCTTACCTCCAAGACGGAAAATAGTCTAGAGAGTTCAAAGAATTATGGGCGCCTTCCATGATTTCCATGACTTTTATAAAAAATCTTTATAGTGGAGATGCACAGGAAGTCTGTACTAGCATGGAGTCCTTTTTACACTCTCTACCTATTACCAAACTTGGAGACCACCATATAAAGGAATTAGAATCTCCAATAATGGCTGAAGAGGTAGCCCTGGTTATCAAAAACTTGAAATGTGGATCTGCCCCTGGACCTGATGACTTCTCGATCACCTACTATAAAAAAACATTTGCACCCATCCTTTCCCGCACGCTTCTTTAATACATTAAGAAAGAGAGCTACCCTGAAACGCTTACTTAAAGTGGGGGTTCACCCTAAAAAAAAAATTCTAACATTACATCCAGAATACTAACGAAATTTACAGTATGCAGGTCTTTTTTTTTTATCGCCGTACAGACTTTTATATTGTGATTTTCTCCCCGGCTTCCGGATTCTGATTCCTGCGGGACTGGGCGTTCCTATCCCTGGGTTAGATAATTGACGTCTGGTGAAACAGTTCCCATGTCGCACAAGGCGCGTCACCAGATTTCCGTAAATAGCCGAGCTGCGAAAATCACAATATAATGGTATGTACGGCGATAAAAAAAAAAGACCTGCATACTGTAAATCTCGTGAGTATCCTGGATGTAATGTTAGAATTTTTTTTTTAGGGTGAACTCTCGCTTTAATTCAGCCTTTATCACTGTAATCCCAAAACCAGGGAAAAACCCAGGGGAGGTTAGCAACTACAGACCCATATCGCTGATAAATAATGACCTGAAGATATTAACCAAGATTCTAGCAGACAGAGTTTCTTCCTTCATAAGCTTATAAATTCAAAAAGACCAGGTTGGGTTCATCCCAGGAAGACAAAAGTCCAGATTAGATTAGACAGGCAATAGACATTATTTCACTGTTGCACTTGGGATGGGATTGGGGGGTAACCACAAGAAGGACTTATTTTATCTATAGACTTGCAAAAGGCATTTGAATCTGTCTCCTAGCCTTATCTATTTAATACAACGCAGGGGGTTCGGCCAGAACTTCACTAACACTCTAAGAGCATTATACTCGTTTTTTTCCCAAAGCCTGTGTAAAGCTTCAGGGATAATATTCTGAGCCTTTTCTGATCTCCAACGGGAGATGCCCCCTATCCCCCCTGATCTTCGCAATAGCAATCGAAACTTTAGCAATCGCAATAAGGAGCCACCCAGATATCTATGGTGTACCTTGTGGCCAAAACGCACCTAAATGTGCACTCTTTGCAGATGATAGTAACCAAAGAGAGAAAATATGGGATGCCCACCTAGTTTTGAAAAAACGTAGTACTCACCGATATTATCGGGGGGTGCAATCCAAATTGCAATGTAGCACAACAATAAAAAACAAAAAAGAAAATAGACTGCTGCACACCCTTAAGAGTTAACTACACAAATTTATTAGAATAAGTATCAAAAAAGAACACATGTATGTCAGGTATAAAAACTCAGGTCCACTATGATATGGTAGACCAACCCAGGGATGGTCCCCCTGGATGCCCACTCAAAAACGGCTTATACCAGTAACTAATGCTCGATCATCCCAAGGGGAGATCAGAGTCTACAAAAAATAGCGCCCCCACCCTCCACATAACACACAGAAATCCCCCCCACACTAAATAGCACACCGGAGCCCCAACTATTGGCAATATTTCCTAATGGTTCCCACAAATAGCAGTGATTCCCTGTAATTCAGGTGAAAAGATCACTGGCTAGATGGTGGAATACCACATTATAAATATCTGGAAAAGGGGACATGAAAAAATCCACTAGCTAGTGGTAATAGTAGCACTGATCCAATGGAAACTGATAATGGACACAAAACCAATGTAACAAAAAGATGGATATTGAGCCTAATAGCTCACTGAGAAAAAGTTCTCCCGTTGAACTCGCCGTCTCAGGCTTAGTATTATTTCATTATAAGTATAATTGCATTGGTAGATAGATGTAAATGAGATATTCAAACAGAGACACTGTAATATTAATCTTCACGATAGAATTCACCTGAAATACAATGATATTGCCATAGATAGTGGGCAAGTTCCCATAGCATATGGGTAACGTCCATTCAAAGCTTCAAAGCAAATATATCCATATAGTGCTTATTAATCCTATTAGGCAGCTCACATTCCATGAGATTTGTATCAGCTATTATGGATGGATGATAGGTGATTGGGCATATAATATGCTAGTTGGTAGATGACAGTGTTGTAGTAATATTCCTCAGCAGTGTTAGTGCAGGGTTTACTCACGGTTTTGCAGTCATTCATAGCTCAAAGTAGTAGTTATTTTCATCACATCACCACTTATCTCACTACCAAATGTCTGCCGCCTATTGAATGACTTTGGAAAAATCTCGGGACTCCTAGTCAATATGTCAAAATCATAGGCCGTCAACATAAATATTCCATTAGTCTCTCAATTAAAAAGCTACTTTCTCTTTTCTTTTCAATTGTTTTTATTAAGATTATTAAGAAGAGTGACAGTACAAGTAACATTAACAATACAGTTTGAACTTATGAACAATTTCCCAGTAGGCAACAGGATATAATATTCATTAAATGCTGAAGGTAAGATACAATACCAGTCTAAAAGTACTCAGGAAATTAACAGGCCCGCGCTTCCTACTTCACAATGTGGAGCCACGGCACCATTCATAGGTAAGGCACTAGTATATATAATAAACATAGTTATCAGAACATAACATTGTAGGGAGTAGGGCATAAGTTCGTACTTTCCTAGCTCCACTAGAGGTGAACCTGAAATGGTTAGACCGATCCGCTACTCTGTAGAGGAGTGAGGACCAGCAACCCCACCAAAGGCAGAGGTAAGTAGAGAAAATCGAGAGCTATTGAAAATATGAACAAAAAGCAAGTGCAACGTAAAAACAAGAGAAGCGAACAGAAAAAGAGGAAGGAGAAAGGAAGAACAAGAAAGAAAGGAAGAGGGGGAGAAACGAACCACAGTACCACAGGCCACATGAACCATAAGTCAATCACTATACAATATGTATGTCTTATTCAGGGAATTTTGAAATCCAAGGCATCCATTGAGCCTTAAATGACTGGCTCCTATTTGACTGCATTGCGAAATATTTCTCATATAGATGTTGTGTAGACACTCTTTGGATTACTTCACTAATGTTGGGGGCCTGGGTATTTTTCCACTTAGCAGTGATTGTTAGGCGGGCAGCTATCAATACATGCGTAACTATGCTACGGAGTTGAGATGGGATATTCGTGATGTTAATGTTAAGGAGGGCCAACTGAGGAGAAGGATGTAAGAAAAACCCTGTAACCGATGAGATTAGTTTAAATACGGCAATCCAGAAACTGCGTAAGCTTTTGCAGCCCCACAGTGTGTGGTAAATGTTACCCTTAGCTCCACACAACCTCCAGCATAGGGGGTTCCCTGGTGGAAATATCAGTGATAGTCTAACTGGGGTCAAATAGGATCTGTGGAGGATTTTCATCAAGTTGTCCCAATGATTAGTGCAGTGGGAGTAAGTATAAATAGCGCGTATGGCTGATTTCCACTCAGAATGGGAGTGGGAGGTGCCCCAGTCCCTTTCCCAGTTAATCATACTAGAAGTTTTAGAGAAACTACTATCTTTTTGTAACAGGGCGTAGAACCAGGCAAGGCCCTTAGGTTTATGATAGGAAGTACTGAGATATTTCCACACATCTACAGGTAATGTATATGTTGAGCTAGCTTGGGTTAGTTGGAAGTGTTTAATTTGGGTGAAGGGGTATGAACGAGCAGCCTCTGGATCGTCAAGAACCTCCTGGACGGTAGAGAAACCCTTCTTCCTCCAAAGGGCCGTACGAAGGTCCGGGATAAGGTGTTCAAGAACTGAGATTTGGGTTACTGGGTGACTAATTTTAGCATTAGAGTCCAGGTGTGGTTGGATGGCTTCCCATGTCGAAAGCGTAGCTTCGATAGATGGCAACCAGGTGTCCTTCATTGGTAGGTTGGTTAATTTTGCTAATAATAAGGATGGGAGGTCCCTGTTTTGCATAACTTGTTTCTCTATCCGCACCCACAGCTTAGGTGAATCAGGCTCAAACCAGGCTTTCATTTGATCCAACAAGGCTGCTCTATAGTAATTACGGAGAGCAGGAAGGCCTGCACCACCCGTATGCCTATTCCTCTGCAAAATTGTAAATGTAATCCTAGGCATTTTCCCCTGCCAGATAAATCTCCTAAACAATTTATCAACATTGGCAAAGAAAGAGTCAGGGATAAGTACAGGGATGGTGCGGAAGTAATAGATAATCTTAGGCAATAGAAACATTTTCAGGGCAGCTATTTTTCCCAGCCAGGACAGTTCAAAAGTGGAGATATGTGCCAAGTCAGCTTTGATGACGTCCAAAAGAGAGTCAAAATTAATGCGAAAAGTAGCAGTGGAGGGATAAACCAGCTTAACGCCCAAGTATGCTATACTTGCGGTCATCCACTGAAATTTAAACCTAGTTTTAAGTTGAGCTATCTGTTTTTTAGGAATATTAACAGGCAATACACAAGACTTAGCAACATTTAACTTGTAATATGACACTGCACCAAACTCACATAAAACCTTTTGCACTTTGTCCAGGGAAGAAGCCGGATTAGTCACAGTCAAGATCACGTCATCCGCGAATAAGCCTATCTTGTGGACTTCATTAGCCACACTAATCCCAGATATGTCTGTGTCAGATCTGATAGCTACAGCAAGGGGCTCCATCATTAGTGTGAAGATTATCGGGGATAGTGGACACCCCTGGCGGGTCCCGTTAGTGATATAGAATTTATCGGACATGGCGTTGGACGAGAAAACCCTGGCCGAGGGACACGTATATAATGCAGAGATGGCTGATAATATAGAGCCTTGAAGTCCAAACCTTTGCAGGGTTGCCCTAAGGTACCCCCAATGCACCCTGTCAAAGGCTTTCTCTGCGTCCAACGCCAAAAACGCTGCAGGGGTTCCTCGACGTTCTAATAAGTACAGCAAGTTAAATAATCGCCTAGTGCCATCGGGGGCCTGCCTCCCCTTCACAAAGCCGACCTGGTCGGCTTTAACCAAAAATGGAGTGATGGATGCTAATCGATTTGCCAAGATTTTAGCATAGATCTTGAGATCCGTATTTAAGAGCGAAATAGGCCTAAAATTTTGTGGTGAATCCGGCTTCTTACCTGGTTTTGGCAAAGTCACAATGGTAGCTTCTAGCATTTCCTCTGGGAACATCGATGAGGAGGCGACACTGTTGAATAGGGTACATAAATACGGAGTTAGTATATGAGAAAATACTTTATAATATTCTGAGGTGAAACCGTCTACACCCGGTGACTTATTTTTGGGGAGGGCTTTGATAACTTCGCTAACTTCAGCATGTTGAATAGGGGCATTGAGTGATGTCAGTTGGGAGGAGGACAGAGAGGGCAATGTCACAGAGTTGAGAAATGAGTTGATGGACGCGTCAGTGGGTTGCGGAGTGTCTGCATCTAGGTGAAGGTTGTAAAGGTCTCTATAGTATTTCATGAAAGCGTTGGCTATATGTGTTGGATGATGGACCAACGTGTTAGAGTGCGGATCCCTAAGGGAGGACAATTTAGATTGCTGCTGACGTCTTTTGATATATTTGGCCAGGAGCTTCCCTGCTTTATTGCTATGGGCGTAGTACATGGCTTTAATCCTTCTCAAACACTTCTGATGCGACGTGATCAGCATGAGACGGAGCTTATGTCTACACGCAAATAAGTCAGATTCCGTTGTAGGGGAGGGATTTTGTTTGTGTAGGGTTTCTAACTTTTGGATTTCCCCTAGCAACCCCTGCAGCAGTGCCGCCCTCCTCCTCTTCTCCCTGGCTGCTGTCTGTATCAATAGACCCCTACTGAATGCCTTATGTGAGCACCATAAAGATGCAATCTTAGTATCCGCATTGTCATTAAACTGAAAAAATTCCTGAAGCTGTGCCCCTAGTCTAGCATTTTGGGTAGAGTCAGAGAGAATGTCAACATTATTCCTCCAAAGATAGACTGGAGGGTCAGTGTTCTTGTCCTGAAGAGTGATGGACACCGGTGCATGATCTGACCAGGTTATCGAGTGGATTTTCGCTGAGATAGTTCTTTGCAAGAGAGGCAGGTCAGAGAGCACCAGGTCTATTCTAGAATATGCCCGATGGGGGCACGAGTAATGTGTATAGTCCCTTTCTGAAGAATGGTAGCAACGCCATGTGTCGTACAGATCATGTTCCGCTATAAGTGATCGGAGTTCTATCCTCTTTGTCGACAGAGGTTGCGAGCAGTCCATGGACCGGTCAGGGACACAATTAAAGTCCCCACAGAGGAGCAGGGATCCTTGCTTAATTTTCTCCACTCTTTTCAGTAGGGCCGTTAGAAATCTTGGTTGTCTTTTGTTTGGCGCATATAAGTTAACTAGGGTATAGGTAGATTGATTCAGTTCACATATGAGAATTATGTATCTCCCATTAGGGTCGCAAACAACGTTGTGCAGTTTAAATGCAATAGAGTGTTTAACGGCCACCATCACTCCTCTTTTTTTGACAGGAGCCATTGCTTGAAAAATATGCGGGTAAGCTCTATGCGAGCATTTGGGATGTTTAGAGGACTTAAAGTGGGTCTCCTGGATGCAGACTACATCACTTTTAAGCCGCACCATCTCTTTCCACATGGAGCTTCGTTTGAATGGGCTGTTCAAGCCATTGACGTTCATAGATACAATTGATAAGGCCATCAGAGCAGAAATAAAGAGTGCTCAGCAAAGGATAGGTAAAACTCAAAATTTGGAGTAGGTACTGTCACATTACCTGAAGGAGGCGCTGGTGCATTAGAGATACGTAATCGGAAGTCCAACATATTGCAAGGAGGTACCGAACAGTGAGATTCCAGCACGGATGAGTTTGGTTCATAGTGATCCTGTGGTACAGTTAGAACAGAAGAAACAAAGGGGAAAGGAAAAAAAATAAAGGTAAACCAGTACATAAAAACGTGAAATGTCTCACAAAGTGCGAAAAACTCCGCAATACTTGTGGGGGGTAAACAGCTCCTCGTGTTCCGCCCCATCAACTGTCAGAGATGAAGAAATGACCAAGGCGGTTGCCACGGCATATGACAGATTACTTAGGCAGTCAGGTCAGGTTTTACACCATTCTGGGGACAATCTTGGGAGATTCAGATCTCGTATTGAACCACCAGGGTCTTCTGGAAGGAGATCCCACTTTTTGGCCAGGGCCAGGCCATCCTCAAGGTTTGTAATGACATAGGTACGGTTTTCTCTTGTGATGAGCAGCTTAGTTGGGAAGCCCCAAGAGTAGGGAATTTTGTGATTCTGTAGCAATTTTGTCATGGATGACAAATTCTTGCGTGCCTGCATAGTGGGTTTAGACAGGTCGGCGAAAATGGCGATCGCTGAGTAGGGGCCAGGTAGGGGGTGGTTCTTCCTAGAGAACCGCATGAGGTCATCTTTTACATGGAAGAAATGAATGCGAGCGATGACGTCTCTTGGAAGTGTATCTGGGAGAAATTTTGGTTTAGGAAGGCGATGTGCTCTATCCACTATCACTTCTTGTTTGGGGGTATCAGGCAGCAATGCGGCGATGAAGGATTGGACATAGAATCTGAGTTCAGCTGGGGCAATAGATTCTTCCACTCCCCTAAGTTTGATATTATTCCTTCTGGATCTGTCCTCTAATTCTGTGAGCTTATCCCTCATCACTTGCATGTCATTCTCAGTATCATTATGTGCATCCACAAGCTCGTTATGGGCTGTTGAGAACTCCCCCATCTTGTCTTCCACGTGAGAGATCCGGTCTCCTATTGCTGACACTTCCCCTGTAAGCTGGGTGACACAGGCCATCATGTCTTTGTGCAGGGATCCCCTAAGAGTAATCAGCATGTCCCTCATAGTCGTGTCACTAAGGGGTTGTCCAGTGGTAGGGAATTCATTAAGCTGCTCCACAAAGTCTCTAGTGCTGTCCTGAGAGTCACATGCGGTCCCCATCTCCCCTGCATACCTGTGAGCTGATGAGCGTTTCTGGGCTGATTTCTGAGGGCTGCTGATTGGGGATGCTCCTGGTGACGATCCTCCGCTGGCGCTGTGGGAGGATTGCGGGCCTCTCCCGTGATTCGGATCCGATCCGTCGCCGCAATCGCCGCGCGGGCTGTAACGCGAGTCCGAGGCCCCAGCGCCATCTTGCGGCCTAGGTGTGCTCGCCGACGGGTAGAAGTCGGTCAGCTTCCGCGGCCCTTTCTCCTTCTTTCTCTTCCCCATTGTCACCCAGAGGTGCTCAGGAGTGACCCCGAGGTAGATAGAGCCTTGGTCGGCTAAAATAGTCGCTGGGATGGTGTTGATGCTGGCGGGTTACATGGAGCTCTCTCCTTACACAGCCATCCGCCTCGGCTGCCGGCCACGCCCCCCATCGCTACTTTCTCTTTTCATGGAATGAGAATGAGAATAACATTCCTTATTTAGGAGTGCACCTCCCACATAGCATAGATCAAATATATGCAACCAACTACCCACCATTATTTAGAAAATTGGAATCGGATTTCCGTGACTGGTCTTGACTTAATCTATCTTGGCTAGGGAGAGTACATTCCATAAAGATGACATTTCTCCCATGAATCCCATACCTGTTTCAATCCCTACCCATACCTATTGTAACAGACCATCTGAGACGCTTCCAATCGAAAAATGATTAGCTTTGTCTGGGGTTCGAAAGGACACAGACTAGCTAAGGAGATACTTTGTCGTGCCCAAAAGAGAGGAGGGATGGGTCTACCTAACCTACTCAAATATTACCAAGCAGCCCAGTTAGCCCAGATATGAATTGTTTCCTCTAGGTTTATTAAACCTGATTGGGTGCATATGGAAAGAGAAGCAGTACCACAATTCACGCCAGACTTCTTGATGTGGAATCACCCAAGCAAACAACCTGTGATTCTCGCTCCAATGCTTTCTCACTCCATGACATTATGGGATAAATTCTCACAGGGCTGGTCTCTCTGATTCGTCCACTAGCTCATCTCTTCCATAAACCCAAATTCCCAAGGCATGAACATTAGAGACTTCCATTGGTAGCTAAACAAAGTGTTGTACAGAATCTGCAATTTTTTTTATTTAACAGGCCCTCTTACCCTAAATCACTGCATCAATAAACTTAAAATGCCTTTGAATGAAACATTCAGACACCGACAAATCTCACACTCCCTACACTCCATTTGGGGAACCAAACCCTTACCACCCAGCATCACACCATATGAACTCTGGTGCAGCCAGATTACGGAGCAGAAGGGAGGGATTTCAACAATATATGAGTCACTTTCAGTAGTGCACACTAAAACAAGCTATATGTTGGCCTGGGAGGAAGGTCTCCAACAGAAATGGGAGTTGGATGAGTGACACAGAGCAATAACATGGTCAAACCGAGGTATACTTAACACGTCCCTGATGGAGGCAGACTTAAAAGTTCTAACAAGATGGTACCTGGTCCCCACCAGACTAGCAACATTGTATCCATCAACCTCCCCATTATGTTTCAGAGGGTGCGCACATATAGGATCCATGGTCCACATATGGTGGGAATGTCCAAAGCCAAGAGGATTCTGGGATAGAATCTTTACGATTATCAGAAACACCACTGGTCTGTCCATTACTAAGTCCCCTCACATAGCATTGTTGAACTTTCCAATCGAAAGGACCACTAAAAGTAAGAGCCTCATTCACTTCATCCTCCTAGGAGCCAAACTGACGATAGCGAAAGCATGGAAAAAGCCCACTGTTTCGAGTACCCAGGCCAAACAAAAAATATCATGGATCATGGCCCAGAAAAAGATGGTCAGTATCTTCCAAGACACAGTTAAAAAATGTAAGGCTACCTGGTGGCCTGACTACATGCACGTATCCCTAACACCCTCGTAGAACCTGATCAAAATGTGTTAAAGTAGCAGCACGTCTTATTCTTCTCTTTTTTCATCATCCTCTCCACCTGATCTATTCCTACCCTTTCCCTTTTCCACCCTTCTTTTCTCCTCTTTCCATCCTTTTCTTACTTTCACCACATACAGCAGGCTATAAGACAACAACAATTATCCGATGCATGAGGGGCGAGAGCGTAAGGTATGTCTAGACTTCACATCCCAGCTGGAAGTCTACTGGACACATACTTCAAATGGACATAATCCCCTTATAAGAATAAAGATGAAGTATTGTTAAGTGATTGAAATATCCTAACTAGTAACATGCTTTACCACCTACCCAATGTACCATTGTTCCTAACCCATGGAAAACTGTACACTCTAATCACACTGTGGTAACATTATTCTGTCTTCATTAGACATGTGCATTCGTTTTCGTTAGAATGCATTTTCGGCTGAAAATCGGGTATTTTCGTTATCGTTTTAATGAACGAAAACGAAAGCGCAAGAAACGAAAACCGAAAGATCCGACATAAAAAATGCTTTATTTTCGTTTTCGTTCAGATCCGACGATTTTCGATGCTTTGTCGAAAATCGTCGTTCTGAATACAGTGAATAGGTATATTCACTGTATTCAGAACGGCGATTTTCGATGCTTTGTCGAATTTCCGTCTTTCAATTTCACAAAGTCATCGAAAATCGTCGTTCTGAAGACAGTGAATAGGTATATTCACTATATTCAGAACGACGATTTTTCGATGCTTTGTCGAATTTCCTTCGTTGAATTCGACAAAGTCATTGAAAATCGTCGTTTTCGGACAAAAACTTTCTCGACGAAAACAAAATAAATCAAAACGATTTTCGGGAGTATCTAAATAAATTAATTTTCTGGACGAAAACAAAAAAACGAAACGAAATATTCCAGTCTGCACATGTCTAGTCTTCATTATGTTTTTAATTGTTTCTCTTTTTAAAATCTCAATAAAAACCTATTGAAAGAAAAAAGACTAAAAATAAAATGAACACAGCCACCACATCTAAGTATTGGTAAGTTGTAAATTGTATTCCTCTCCATTTACAGCTGATTCTGTGAGACGGCCAGTGGGTCTACCCTGGGGAATGTTGGTAGTCAGGAGCGATGGGGGGGGGGCGATACTAAAGCTATGTAAGGGGCCCCAACATTTCTGATGGCTGCCCTGGCCACTAGTGTTGAGCAGAATATGCCATATTCGATTTCGCGATATATCTCGAATATATAGTCGAATATTCGAGATATATTCGCTAAATACGAATATTCGTGATATTTTTTGGAAATGAAATGATTGCGAATTTTCGCTATTGCGAATGCGAATGCGAATTGCGAATGCGAATGCGAAATTTCGAGAAATGCGGAATGGAGCACTCTGATTGGCTCAGAATATTCGTGATATATTGCAATACAAAATAATTGCGAATATTCGAGAAATGCGAAAGAAGCAGTCTGATTGGCTCAGAATATTCGTGATATTTTATAATACAAAATAATTGCGAATATTCGAGAAATGCGGAATGGAGCACTCTGATTGGCTCAGAATATTCGTGATATATTGCAATACAAAATAATTGCGAATATTCGAGAAATGCGGAATGGAGCACTCTGATTGGCTCAGAATATTCGTGATATATTACAATACAAAATAATTGCGAATATTCGGCAAATGCAGAAGGAGCACTCTGATTGGCTCAGAATATTCGTGATATATTACAATACAAAATAATTGCGAATATTCGAGAAATGCGGAATGGAGCACTCTGATTGGCTCAGAATATTCTTGATATTTTATCGTAATTTCGCAAAAATGCGAATGAGAAATTTTATTGCGGAATTTCGACAGTAACACTCTGAAATCGAATATATGTGTTATTTTAGCTAAAAACAATATTGCGAATTTCACGAAAATAATCGCGCGATATCGCTATTGCCGAATAATCGCATTGCGATTTATCGGCAATATAAATTGATCGCTGCAGCTACTCGGCCCAAGGTCTCTAATCATACCAACAATGCTTTTAGACGTCGATGGGGATCTCTAGGATGTGATCTGTTCTAAGAAAAAAATTGAAAAAATACGAATATTCGAAATAGCGAATATTCACCGCGAAATTCGGAATATATCGCGAATACTCGAATATGCCATATTCGAGCCGAATATTCGCAATACGAATATTCGTGAGCAACACTACTGGCCACAACCACAGTTTTAATTGATCTGCTGACTCCCCCTTTCTTATTTGTTGTACCCTGATACCTCCAGCTACAGTTGTAGGAGGTGGACGCATTTAAAACAAATTCCTAAAAAAAGAGAAAAAAGCAAATGTAAAAACACAATGAATATGTGATAACATTTGAAAACACAAACAAGTGCACATATAAAAGGTGTGCAATGGTTCTTAGTTCATTGCACACTTTTTTGTTTGGACTTTTTATATCACAATTGCTTATTTGCACAGTTGAATATATTGTTTATATATGATTAAGAGCGCCAGCACACATTCATTGATTTACATGTTTGCTTATTTGCACTTATTTGTGATTTCAAATGTTAGCACATATTTATTGTGGTTTTTTTTTATTTGCTTTTTGCACTTATTTAGGAATGTGTTAATTTAAAGGGACAGCACACCTTTTTTATTTTAATACAGTTTATTGGCCCAGTGTTTAGAATACTAGAGTTGCAGCAGTCCACAATATTTTTCCTTTGGCTGAGTGCAAAAAAATATTTTTACTTTACAGAGCATTTTAAACACCCCATAATGATAGACCCCTTTACTTTGGTGGTCAATGGTAGTCGTATACCCCTGGCTTAAAATAATTTCCCAATAGATGGCTTTTTCAGAACATAAAAAAACAAGACTGTATTTGAGGCTCTCCCTGAAAACTATATTAATATGGTAGATGTAGCTTCTACAAAAACCGAGTAAGTCTTGAAAGCTGGCACAGTTAATTAGCCAATACAAGGGTAATACTGAAACTTCAAACCTTCAAATCTTTTCAATATACATTGATGGCTATGTTATGAGACTCTACCGCAGTCACTTTAACTCTGCTTTTCTTTTGTGGACCTATTCTCACCATGGACCTTGTGGGATACAACGCAAACCTATTTGTTTTGTTTCATAATCATTGTGTATAAAAAGGAAAGTTGACTTAAATAATTAGATCCTACAAAATAAGAACAAATGTTCTCTGAATATACATATAAATGTAACAACATCCTGGTCATAGGATGCTGGAATTCTGACAATAATGAATTCCTTGCCAATCAACAAACAAGGAAGATCACTAGATCTGCCTTAAGCATCATTCTGGATGTATATAAAGGGGATGGTGAATGCTTTAGACTTCAGAGAGCAATTACATTCTGATAAGTTTAATAGCTTTACGCACATTTTACGCCATCATGAAGATTGCTGTGACTTTCCTTCTTTTGGGCATCTCCAGCTTTATTGGTAAGAGCAGCTCTTGACAATGTATCTTTTAATATTTGAATATTTGAAGTAGATGAAAATCCTAAATCAATGACAATCTGCTAAATCACTATGCATAGTTTATTTTTATGTATTGTTTTGCACATGAGCACTGCTGAGTTCCTGCAGCTCATTTGATGATACTGTCTGCAAGAATTCAACTACTGAATGCCATTATTCTAAATAAGTTCAATTGTAACAACAGTAGAAGATGCCTTGCAATGTACAGAGCCGTCTATATCCCTCTTAAGAAGAGGCTGTGATATGGTGACAATGTAAAAGCAGAACTGGGAGACAGGGATAGGCCATTGTTACCCTATAACGGTGTTTTAATGGCAAAATCACCAGATTTTATTTTAAAGAAAGCCAAGCTGAAAAAAAAATATTACTTTTGAAATTACTTTAACATGATAAAGCTTGTAAGAGATTTTAGTGATTGGGTTAACATATAGTCAATAAAAATGTACTATGTATAGTATTACAAACAATGCATGTATTTCAGCTTTTTTCAAAGATCACAGGTCAAAAACTAATAAGGGAGTATAACTATATGAGTGATGGTTTTGGTCTAATGCTTAAATTATAGGTAAACCTTCACCTTGTAAAACAACCTATTCAGTTTAAAATAGAAATGAAAGGCAAAACATTTGTGTATACATACATACATATACATAAAATAAATAACCTTATTCCCTTTTTTATAAGTGATCCAATACCCACTGAACTTCTCAATTAATGGTGATGCAGGTGGGAGGGGGGCATGTCAGCAAAAGTCAGATCATTGGAGGAGACCAGGCTGAGTTCTGAGCACCATGCTCTCACACCTAGTGGGGTCACTGTTTTAAAAATAAGCAATATAAAGAGAACAGGATTCGTTTTAATACAAGTACATGGTACAGCAGGCACATATAATGAATATGAAATGTTGGGTTTACATTCTTTAACTGTACCTCAGGGTCTAAATACAAATAATTTCATTACTGTGTATTAACATTTAAAGCCTAAGTTTGATTAAAAAAAATAACACAAGAGTTATTACTTACTTTCAGTGAGATGTGTCCCTTGTGCTGCTGTGTACTGATTTAGCAGAAATCTTCCTCCACCCTTGCCACCATAATCTACTGGTGCAGCAGAGCTTAACTAAACTGAGGGAGATATGACAGGCTCTCATCAAGAACCCCCGGCTATGCTCATCCTTTCCACCTAGCTCCTCCATTCATAGAAGCCGTTACTACAGCTTCTATGAATAAAAAAGGGTCTATGAATGGAGGGGGTAAACCTTTCAATCATTCCCTATCCTCTATTCATAGATCTTGTTTAATTTCTAAAATCTGTAATGCTAATTTAAATTATTACAGGTGTTTTTAAATCACTATTCATTTATGACGTACTTACATACATAGCATAAATATATTAGGGCAAATTTAGATAGGAGACATTTAAAATATCAACAAGTCTTTAGAGAGTGGGTGGAAATTGGAGTACCTGATAGAAACCAATGAAAGCACAAGGAGTACAGGATTCACATTGAGGTTCCCAGTGCTGCAAGGCAGGTGTGCTAACCACTTTTTTTTCCCACTATTAATACATCTTCCAATATTTCTTTTTTAGAAACAAGTAATGGTCTGAAATCTAAACTGAATCCGTTGCCAGTAAGAAATCCATATATTATTGTGCTTTGGTTGTATAGTATATTGTATGGTCTTTATTTAGAGTGTTCACACTTAAAATTCTAAGTATCACAGAACATTTATCTTCCTGAACTGAAGAATTGTCATTTACTGGGTGATTTTTAATTAGTGCTCATAAGAATTTAGTATTTAATACTTAAAGCTGAAGTAAACCCATCCATCTAATTATTTCAAACAAGTTAAATTCCCGGCATGTGCCGGGAATGTAACCCTCCCATTGGTTGTGCTCTCAGACCATCAAACCATCCAATGGATGGTGTCATAACTGATCACATGTGCAGTATCATGGCAGTTGTAAATTAAACAGAGGTCCAGATAGCAACTTCCTTGACTGAAAACAATCAGAGGCTTCACTTCCACTTTAAGTTAGTTTCTTGGTTTTCTGTTGTTCCACCAGACAAACCCAAGATTCCCATGTAAAAGCTGACATTCTGAAAGCTGGTATTTGCATCCCCTTAAGCATGCCCCCAACATTACATTAGAAGATGTACTAGAGTAATTTTTAATAAATATACCCAATAAAACCTAATATCAATATTTGCCTCAAGTATTGTTCAAGCATGTGTTCAGGGTGTAACATGTAACATGTTACTGTTGCATCAACTCCTGCACCTCCCAGACCAACCCCCCTCCCCATCATTGTGACAGCCAGTGTGGATTCTTCTCCCTGCACTCGCTGTCAGAATTAAAAAAAAAAAATATTCTCTCTGGGCTCTTCCCATAAAATACATGAACATAAAAAAAAAAACTTGAACCTTTAGAACCACTTTGACTCGTCCCCTAATATTGTCCAGCTGGTACAAGAATGATCAATACGTTCTTTGTGGCTTGCCCGAAAGCATTGTGGGTGCCATACTGCAAAATTCAATAGTGTAGCCACTGTAAGATACCGTAGTGCTCACCAATAGCCTTTTACATTGTAAAGTTACTAAAATTATTTTTTCATCTGTGCACTTATCAGTTGCTCCTTCTAATTAATTTTCCAGCATTCTGAGAGTGAAGAGACAAATATTGTTGTAAAAAGCCACTCTTAACTCAGCATCTTCTTCTCCCTACCATAAGTGTTCAGGGAATTTTTCTTTCAGTAGCTTTGACTGACAGGAAAGTAAAATATATATATATATATATATATATATATATATATATTGTATCTAGGGGTAGGATCAAAACTGTTAATGCTCTTGAAATCATATTATAGAGGAAGTGGGTGATCGGTTATTTTACTTATTTATATGGTTAAGTTATAAAGTATATAAAGTTCAGAAGCATGTGGCACTGCTTGAGGCATTGTCATCAAAGTATATCGAAACCCAGGAACAAAAGTATAATATAATATAATTTGTTTAAAAATATAATATATCCCAGTCCTAAGATGTGGTGGATGTATTACTTTTTTTTAGGCTAGGTACAGAAAAAAATCATTTTAGTTCCTACTAGAAATCTAGAGTCCTTAAAGCATTTGTAAAGTAAACATTGCTGTCCTCACCTGAGTCTTTTTTTTTACTGGTCTTCAGTCCCCGGCACTGGCATCTTAACTGTAGGCAGTTAGCTGTGACTCCTCGTGGCTTCACGGCCGGCACTGTGCTTTGTCCGCAGTCTTCTGGGACCTCGGAATTGTCCTAAAATGTGGTGGGCAGGATGAGGGTGGGAGAATTCAGCTTGTTCCCCTCAAGCAATTGCACAGTGCAAAATTTGGAGCAGGTTGCCACCCCTCAGCAAAAAATAAATAAAAATGTGCCACATATGTCATAGAATTTGGGGAGGGGGGTGGTAGGAGGAGGAAGAGCACAATTTTCTCTTTTTGGGTGAAGTTCTGCTTTAGGCTAAGTTTACACTGGCATTAAAAGCAAGCATTTGAGAGGCGTTAAAAATGCCCCTCAAATGCCTATGCAAATGATCCACACAGTGCTGTTCACATTATCAAAGCATGAGGTGTTAGCATTGGGTCGAGTCAGGTGGTGTTTGAAGCCTTTCAATGCCTCCAATTCAAGTCTATATTATTGCTTGGCCAATGTTCTAGGAGGCCTTTGGGCCGCGGTTGCGGTGTGTTCAAATTAGTTCATTTCCTGTAATGTCACTTTCCATTGTGGAGAAGTTTCCACACGCATTAATGCTCATCAAACGCTTCAAACTTGCGCATAGGGAGCGTTTTTAAGTTGTCATTGATGGTTCTAAAATGCTAGTCTAACGTCCATACTAAAATTAATTGATGCCAGACTAACGCCCATACTAAAGATCATTAAGTAATATACAAAGATACACAATACTGGCGCAAACAAGAACCTACTGTAATTTAGACTGTGCAAAAAGTCCTACAAGCTGTAACAGGCTTGGTGGTGAGTCACAGTTTTTTGGATATAAGGCAGCCTTGTGTGGGGAGCTGAAGCAATGCTCCAAGGACATGTAAACAAAACAAAAGAACAGGCGCCAATAAGTAAAACTGCTGAACTTTAATGATAGAATAACACAAAAGCACTCACATGGTAATTTGAAGTTCACAGGCATATGGTGAAGTGAGGGTCTCCATGCAGACCACTTTACTTATTGGCGCCTGTTCTTTTGTTTTGTTTAAAGATCATTAAAGCGGAGTTTCACCCTAAATATAAGATCTCCCATGCGCTTCAGCATACTGGCGTCAGCGCCAGTATGCTGGTTTTTTTTTTTTTTTATAGCACACTTACTGTTTTATCGTAGAAATCCTTTTCTGTCCCCCGCGTTGGACGGCGCCAGTACAGCGCGTCACATCTTCCTAAGATACCCGATATGGACTCGGGTATTTCCGGCGCTATGCGGCGCCTGCGCACAGACCTAGGAGCTGACTGCGCAGGCGCCGTATTTCTCCGAGTCCTATTTCGGAGAAATACGGCGCCTGCGCAGTCAGCTCCTAGGTCTGTGCGCAGGCGCCGCATAGCGCCGGAAATACCCGAGTCCATATCGGGTATCTTAGGAAGATGTGACGCGCTGTACTGGCGCCGTCCACCACGGGGGACAGAAAAGGATTTCTACGATAAAACAGTAAGTGTGCTATAAAAAAAAAAAAAACCCAGCATACTGGCGCTGACGCCAGTATGCTGAAGCGCATGGGAGATCTTATATTTAGGGTGAAATACCGCTTTAAGGCTCTAACGCCCATCCTAACGATATAGGAGAATTTGTGAAGCGTTAGAAATTTAGTCAAGTATGATACTAAAGTCTCAGTTTTTTTTACTTAACTAACAAACATGTTATACTTACCTGCTTTGTGCAGTGGTTTTGCACAGAGCAGCCCCAATCCTCTTCTTCTCCTGTCACTCACTGGCACTTCTGGCCCTCCCCCTGCCAAGTGTCCCCACAGCAAGTAGGTTTCTATGGGGTCCCCCAAGCTGAGCCGCTGCTCTGTGTGTCCTTGCCCCCTCTCTCCTCACTGGCTCACTGACTTTAATTGACAGAAACGGGAGCCAATGGCGCTGCACTGCCATCTGAGCCACTGAGAAGGGAAAGTCCTGAGATGCATTAAAGGGGTTGTAAAGGTTTATTTTTAAAATAACATCACATGGCATACTTACCTCCACTGTGCAGCTCATTTTGCACAGAGTGTCCCCAATCCTGCTGTCCCACGGCCACTCTCACGGCGGCTCTCGCGGCTCCTCTCCGCAAAAGCTTACCCCCTCTGGGAAGCTCTCTCCTGAGGGGGTTAGCTTGCAGGTGCGCTCCCTTGTCATGCAATCGGCATCCATAGATGCTGAGTGTATGACTCGGTTCTGCCTCCCAGGCCGTGTCATTGGATTTGATTGACATCAGCAGAAGCCAATGGGTGCACTGCTATCAATCTATCCAATCAACGGCAAGACTCTGTGGAAAAGAGGTTGCCAGAGGACGCGCAGAGCAGGTGAACGGCTCAGGTAAATAAAACAGGAGGGCTGGGGGGGGCCCGTGACAGCGAGGTGTTTTTTCACCTTAATGCATAGGATGCATTAAGGTGAAAAAACACAAACCTTTACATCCCCTTTAAGATAGAAAACCTTCTGACTTTACAACCACTTTAAGGCTTCCTGTGAACTTAACTGAAAACTCAAACAATGTTTTCAGCCCTCTGAGTTATCTTTTATTTTTGTGTTTTTATTTGTTTCCCTTACCTTGTCATATAATGTATTTACAATTTGTTCTCAGAAAGATAAGGTTCAGCACCATGTTCGTTGCCTGGAGAAAGTTATGGAAAAAGTTGAGATTTTGAAGGTAAATATAATTTTTTATAAATAATATATATTAAATAGAAAGCAAGGTTTACCATATATTACCACACCATATGGCACTTGTGCCATTAATTTAGAATGACACTTAAAGGCACGACAACAACTGATAGTAACACAACACAGTGGGCCACAAGAGTTTTGAAGAGGGAGCTTCATGTTGCCCATTCGAGTCTCTCTTCCTGTAAGTCTGTGATTTTGCTCTTGCCTCAATAGGGCATTGAAACATTTCCTAATGACTTTCCCTTGCAATGGTGCATACAAACCACAGCTGCTTATTGTATTTTAGGCATTAGCCATGGGTGGAGTGCTGCCTTTAGAAAAACGTTGAATTGAATATTGTCCTGCATACAATACAATGTGAACAATCTCTAAGAGCCTATGCACATGAACATTGCTTCAGATCAGAAATGCTTCTCTTTCCTTGCCAGTCAATGGGAATGCAAAAGCAGCTTGATGCTGGTTAAAATACCCATGTATAGACTCGTTGCTGCCTGACTTCATAAACTAAAATGCAAATGAAAAATGGCCTGGTGATATATGTTGTACATATATTGTTTTCAGTGAGGATTTCAGTTATTTGGTACTCTTTATGCAGACATACCCTTCCTTTTGCAAACTTCACTGGGTGTTCAAATGACAAGTTTTGGTAGGATGATGCACACCATTGTGGGCATATTGGGGTTTGACTTGATGAGAAGCTTACTTGAATTAATGCCTTCAAAATGTATGTTCACTTTGCATAGTGAATGTTCTAAAAAAAAGGTCTATGCCCACTTTGAATATACTACCAAGTAAAAGAAAAAAAATAAACAGAATTTTATTTTGCTAGCAAAGGACTGGTTGATTGAAGCAAAAACGATTTCACCTTATTTACTAAGCTCAGAGAATACTCATTGTAAAATCAAACTAGATAGATAGATTTGTACTAACATCTTCAAAACATATGCCCTGTATACCCATACTGTACAGCATGTGTTTACTAGATTATTTTGTATTTGTGTGCTTTTTGCAGAAATGTCCTGAACAGGAAAAGAAAACAAGAGAAGCATGCCTAGTGGAAGACCTAATACATAACCTGGTAATTTGGATTATTTTTATTTTTGTTAATTTTTTACATAAACTGTAAGGCTAGATTCAGATCTGTGCGGGTGAGGAATCCATGCATAATTGCATGCGTTCCTAACCCGCAGGCAAAACATGCTGTGAATTAGGAAACATGCAGAGGTGCCATTCATTTTCAACCACTTCCCTACGGCCGTACGACTATATACGGCCGCAGGGTGGTTCTAATTCTCCGGGGCGCCGTGTTTTCACGGCAGCCCCTTTCTTCGTTCCCAGCGCACGCTCCGGAGAGCGCAGCAGGGAACTTCTGTACTGACCATGTCCCTTGGACACAGCCAATCACAGATCGCCACGAACGGCCAATCAGAGTGGCCGTTTGCGATGCGATCTGTGGGCGAATGAGAGATGATCTCATATGTAAACATATGATATCATTTCTCATTGCCGGCTCTCACAATGACAGCGTCCTGTCATAGAGAGAGGAGACTGATCTGTGTCTCTTGTACATAGGGACACAGATTGGTCACCCCCCAGTCACCCCCCCTCCCCCCACAGTTAGAACACAATGCAGGATACACACTTAACCCCTTCCTCACCCCCTAGTGTTAACCCCTTCGCTGCCAGTCACATTTATACAGTAATTAGTGCATATTTATAGCACTGATTGCAGTATAAATGTGAATGGTGGCAAAAATGTGTCAAAAGTGTCCGATGTGTCCGCCATGATGTCGCAGTCGCAATAAAAATCGCAGATCGCCGCCATTACTAGTAAAAAAATAAATAATAAAAAATAATAATTCTGTCCCTTATTTTGTAGGCGCTATAACTTTTGCGCAAACCAGTCGCTTATTGCGATTTTTTTTTTTTTTACCAAAAATATGTAGAAGAATACGTATCGGCCTAGACTGAATTTTTTTTTTTTTTAAATTGGGCTATTTTTTATAGCAACAAGTAAAAAATATTGTATTTTTTTTCAAAATTGTCGTTCTTTTTTTGTTTATAGCGCAAAAAATAAAAACCGCAGAGGTGACCAAATACCACCAAAAGAAAGCTCTATTTGTGGGGAAATTTTGTTTGGGAGCCACGTCGCACGACCACGCAATTGTCAGTTAAAGCGATGCAGTGCCGCAAGCTGAAATTTCACCTGGTCAGGAAGGGGGTATACATGCCCAGTAAGGAAGTGGTTAATGTCATTCTCAAGCATAAAAAAACGCAGTGCATTTTTAGGTGCACAAAAGGACTGGGGGCTTTTTCCCTGCGTTTCCTGCAGGTACAGCATCTGATTTAAATGAATGGGCTGATGTGCCCAGGAAAACAAACAGGACCCATACAAGTGTGAACCTAGCCTGATGCCCCGTACACACGATCACTTTTTATGATGAAAAAAAATGTAATTTTTCTTCATGAAAAAAAACGAAATTTTTCAAACTTCATTTTCAAAAATGACGTTGCGTTCACACCATAATTTTAGGAAAATGATGAACAAAGTGATGGCACTCTAAAGGGGAAGTTCTATTTGCCTTGAGGCTGCTTTTAGCTGATTACTTGTTAGTAAAAGACGATTCCTGCTTTTTTGTCTGTTATGCCGCGTACACACGGTCGTTTTTTGCGATGAAAAAAAAACATTGTTTTTTAAAACGTCATTTAAATTGATCGTGTGTGGGCAAAACGTTGTTTTTTGTCTTAAAAAAAACGACCAAAAAAAAATTCCAACATGCTTGAATTTTTTGTGTCGTTTTTCAAAACGTCGTTTTTTGTTTCACAAAAAGTCACCGTGTGTAGCAAAAACGTTGTTTAAAACGACGTTTTTCAACCCGCGCATGCCCAGAAGCTAGTTATGAAGCGAGCTTTAATGGAAAAGAGTGGTGAACGTAACCTCGCTTTTTGTGAAAAAAACGATGGTGTGTATGCAACATTGTCTTTGAAAAGTGACGTTTCAAAAATGTAGTTTTTTACTTCACAGAAAACGTCTTTTTTTTTTCATCACAAAAAATGATCGTGTGTACGCGGCATGACAGCGTGATGAATGTGCTTACTCCATTATGAATGGTAGTTTTACCTCCCCTCTCCTAACTTGCTTCTGGGCATGTGCGGGTTTAAAACGTCCTTTTTTACGTAGTTTTGCCCACACACGATCATTTTTTATGACACAAAAAATTACATTTTGAAAAATTACATAAAAAATTTTCAGAAGACATAAAATGACATTTTGCCCACACACTATCATTTTAAATGACATTTTAAAAAATGTAATTTTTTTTCATCACAAAAAGTGATCGTGTGTACGGGGCATTAGGGTTCCATTTAAATGTAACAATGTTCAGTGTGGTTGCTGATATTTCCACCAGAATACATAGCTCCATTAAAGTTCCAAAGCAAATGAAAAGCTAAATGATAGTTTAATGCTTCCTTAAAGGATTTATCATCCTTAAGGCAGAATCTATCTTTGAGAAAGTGATTTTGTTTTTTTGACTTGCGAGAGGAGATCTTTGCCAAAAAATAGGGTCATTTGACCAAAAATTATGGCCAAAAATGTGACCTTTAATTCAATTAATAAGGTATTTTTAAAGAAGCAACAATCATCTATTAAATGGCATTACAGTAAAACCTTGGACTTTTAAAAAAATTGTAACTTGATAAACAAGTGAGGTCTTGAATTATGAGTAGTGTCATGTTACAACTGATAATAAACAAGAAGTGAGGCACCTCTAAAGGTAGCAATATGGTTACATTTTATGAAGGTACAACATTTTACTTGGGATCCGACTTGTGACACTCCAAGTTGCATGACATGTGAAATCCCATTTTAGTCAATGAGAGCTGTCTTAAAGGGTAACTAAAGGAAAAAAAAAAATGTGTTTAAAATAACAAACATGTTATACTTACCTCCACTGTGCAGTTAGTTTTGCACAGAATGGCCCTGATCCACGTCTTCTGGGGTCCCTCGGCCGCTGTCTCTGATCCTCCCCACACAAATTACACACGTTAATGTGAGAGCGCTTGCATTGTGTGTAGTCCTTCTGGGCATGCTCCTGTCATAGCCGCTCGCTGTATCACTCGGCCCCGCCCCTTGGCACACCGCGTCACTGGATGTGATTGACAGCAGCACCAGCCAATGGCTGCGCTACTTTCAAACCATCCACTCTAGCTAATCAGCGGCCAGGCTGAGCGGCGAAGAGGATCTCGGGACCGATCATGGGACTTTCAACTGTTACTCTGTCAGGTAAGTATAACGGGGGGGGGCGGTATACTATGAAATTTTTTCACCTTAATGCATAGAATGCATTAAGGTGACAAAACTTTTTCCTTTACAAGTGATGATCCGCCCTGTAAACCTCCGCTTGCTCAGCGGGGATCGCTCCATTCCCCACTGAGCCGGCGGATGACAAGGTGTCCCTGTGTAGGGACCGCCCTGTCTTCTCTCCGCTCTCCTCTATGGGGGATTAAATGAACATGGACTATCTGTCCGTGTTCACCTGATCTGATCCGCAGACGGATGGAAAAATAGGAGTTTTCCTCCGCCTGCAGAATCTGAGGATTGCGGCACCGGGCGAGAAGAACATCCAATGACACCCGTGATCTCATAGGGACCAATGTATGTGCCTTTTTTTTCCATCCGTACACAGATGGATGAAAAAGCAGACGTGTGAAAGAGCCCTTAAGCAGCATTTCCATTTCTAGATGTTCCCTATAACATAGCAAATTTTCACTTTTTGAGTTCAGATCCAGTTTAAATATGTTTTCCAAACTTGTAAGTGTCACAATGTATAGTTTATCTTTTTAAGCATGCACTTTGTATATTTTTTATTTCAGAAAATGCTAGCCATGGATCTTGGATGTAAAGTGGAGGATGTCCTTGAACTACTGGTATAATTAGATGGATTTGGTTTGATCAACTTTCAACATGATTTCATCTGAGTTTTTTGTGCCCTGCTACATTTTCACTTAGACTGTGTTCACACCTAAGATGGATCTGTTGCACAACAGGAGTCCGGGGCGTCCTGGTTCACCTTGTCAGGTCCGATTTCAGCCCGTATTTTGGGCTAAATTCGGACCTGAAATGGACCAAAAAAGGCACACGTTTTTCCTGAAAAACAAACCGGACCTGCTGCTGACATATGTGAACGGCTCCATAGAGCGCCAACCACATTCTCCTGCTATGCGAATTGGATGCAGCGAAACCCGCATCCAATTCACATAGGTGTGAACCCAGCCTTACAAGCCAATATTAATTCTTAAGAAAAAAGAAAAGCTTCTGGCACATTCATAAAGCACAGCTACATATTGTACAAATGTATTTTTGGATACCCTTGCCTGTGTACTCATCCACCAATTGTTGACATTGGGAATGCCAAAAATAACATAATCAAAGTATACAGCATGTGTCTAATAAGCCCTTTTCTTCAGTCCCACTGTAGCTCCCCTTCCCTTCATCTGTCAGCAAAGCCAGGAGTTGCTGTATGAATACGGCATATGATACAGATGCTGCTGTCAAAAAACAGACCTTCTGACACCGTTTTTAAGAACACTGTTCAGATCTGAGATGGAGATACAAAGGGGTTGATTTACTAAAACTGGGGGAGCGCAAAATCTGGTGCAGCTCTGCACAGAAACCAATCAGCTTTTTTTTTTGTCAAAGTTTAATTGAACAAGCTGAAGTTAGAAACTGATTGGCTACCATGCACAGCGGCACCAGATTTTGCACTCTCCAGTTTTAGTAAATCACCCCAACGTTTTTATTTTGTTTTATTTTTTATTTTCCTTTATAGCCCTGTATTAGCCCTTAGCTTCCCCTTTCAGCCCTACCAAGTTCCCTCTTCTCCTTCTACCCTTTCCTTTTGTTTTCCACTTGATTTTTTTCATTTCTATTTTTCTAACCTTATGTTCATAATATAAAAACACAACCAACTAGGAAACTTTTGTTTTTATTCCTTTTGTTTATTAATAATAAAAAAAAAAAGAATATGCTAAAACTACTCTAAATAATATATAGTTTCTTTGCAACCACAAAAACACCAGGTGTGTTCTGAATAATAGAATCACTATGTGCTTCTTTTTTTTTTTCAGGAACTTCCACTTGATGCTCTAAACTTGTTAAAGGTAACTTTGTATTCATCTCAATGACAAATGTAAATTATTTAAAATGTGGTTCTCAAAATGCAAACAAAGAAAATTTGACATATAGATCAAAAGTGACAGGTGTTGGGATAAACTAAAACATTGACAGGGGTTCTCTAAACTTCATTAAAATTGTTTAAGCCCTCCTGTGTTATACTGGCATACTCAACCAATCATTTGCTAGGAAAAGTCCTGTTTTTATCCCTTTCACATGATTGGGTATTCAGAGTGAATGAATGCATGATCCCCTTATTTAATATTGATCACTATGCAAAGTAAACTTAATTTTTATATGAACATTCACTAGAATGTGAAATTTGAAACTTTGAGATATTTAGCTGTGCTTAGCCTAATTAACCACTTCTGCCCTGGAATAATTGGCTGCCCAATGACTGGGCCATTTTTGCCACACGGCACTGCGTTGCTTTAACTGACAATTGCGTAGTCGTGCGTCGCTGTGCCCAAACAAAATTGAAATTTTTTTCTCCCACAAATAAAGCTTTCTTTTGGTGGTATTTCATCATCTCTGCGATTTTTATTTTTAGCACTATAAAAAACAAACAGAAAGCGACAATTTTTTATACTTTTTGCTATAATAAATATCCCCATTTTTTTTAAACTACTTTTTTTCCTCAGTTTAGGATGATATGTATTCTTCTAAAAGTTTTTGGTAATAAAAATCGCAATATGCGTATATTGATTGGTTTGTGCAAAAGTTATAGTTACACATTTGACACATTTTTGGGACCATTGGCATTTATACAGCGATCAGTGCTATAAAAATGCACTGATTACTGTAAAAATGTCACTGACAGGGAAGGGGTTAACACTAGGGGGCGATCTGTGTTCTCTAATGTGTTTCTAACTGTAGGGGGAGGGGACTGACCAATAGGAAAGGATAGATCATGGTTCCTAGCTATTAGGGACTCACAATCTGTCTTTCCTCACTGAACCGAACAGGGATGTGTGTGTTCTGCCTCTCGTGCCTGCAATCGCTCATGGCTGGCGGTCATCGCGACTGCCGGCCATGAGCATCAGCACCCCCGTGTGCGCCTGCTAGCCTGCTTAAAGTGACTGACGTACAGCTACGACGGATCGTACAATGGAGCCAACCTGCCGCTGTATAACTGAGGTGGCTGGTCCATAAGCGGTAAAAGAGCACCTGTGCCCAATTGCTATACTATGGGCATTTAAGAATTTATACATTCTTAACAAGCATTAAAAGTGCTTTAAACATAAGCCCCTACTGAGCTCTATGCACTGTGAAGTACTTCATCTGCAAAAATCATAGACTCTAAAACTGTTTGGTCAACTTATTTGATATACAGTGCCTTGAAAAATTATTCCTACCTCTTGAAATTTTCCACATTTGGTCATGTTACAACCAAAAACTTAAAGGTTTTTTATTGGGGTTTTATGTGATAGACTAACACAAAGCAGCACATAATTGTGAAGTGGAAGAAAAATGATAAATGTTGTTCAACATTTTTTACAAATAAATATCTGAACAGTGTAGTGTGCATTTGTATTCAGCCCCCCTGAGTTTTGCAGAACCACCTTTTGCTGCAATCACAGCTACAAGTCATTTTGGGTATGTCTCTACAAGCTTTGCACATCTAGAGAGTGACATATTTGCCCATTCTTCTTTGCAAAATAGCTTAAGCTCTGTCAGATTGGATGGAAAGTGTCTGTGAACAGCATTTTTAAAGTCTTGCCCCAGATTCTCAATTGGATTTAGGTCTGGATTTTGACTGGGCCATTTTAACACATAAAATGCTTTGATCTAAACTATTCCATTGTAGCTCTGGCTTTATGTTTAGGATTGTTGTCTTTCTGGAAGGTGAACCCCCACCCCAGTCTCAAGTCTTTTGCAGACTAACGCCCCATACACACGATCGTTTTTTGGCATGAAAAAAAAAACGTTTTTAAAAACGTCATTTGAAATGATCGTGTGTGGGCTTCACATCGTTTTTCATCTTCTGAAAAACGTCAAAAAAAAATAAAATTTGAGCATGCTGCATTTTTTCACGTTGTTTTAAAAAAATTTGTTTTTCGGGTTGTAAAAAATATTGTGTGTGGGCTAAAACGACATTTAAAACCCGTGCATGCTCAGAAGCAAGTTATGAGACGGGAGCTTGAATGGAACTTCCCCTTTAGAGTGCCGTCGTATGTCACCGCGCTTTGCTCATCATTTTTTACGCCGTTTTTAATGATGAAGTTGGAAAAACTTTGTTTTTTTCCATGATGAAAAACGTTGTTTTTTTTCCATGCCGAAAAGTGATCGTGTGTTCGTGGCTTAACAGGTTTTCTTTTAAGATTTTTCTAAGATTGCCCTGTATTTGGCTCCATCCATTTTCCTATCAACTCTGATCAGCTTTCCTGTCCCTGCTGAAGAAAAGCATCCCCACAACATGATGCTGCCACCATAATGTTTAATGGAGGGGATGGTGTGTTTAGGGTGATGTAGAGTGTTAGTTTTCCGCCACACATGACGTTTTGCTTTTAGGTCAAAAAGTAAAAATGTGGTCTTAGCTGACAAGAGAACACCCGTCCACATGTTTGCTGTGTCCTCAACATGGCTTTATGCAAACTAAAAATGGGACTTTCTTTCAACAATGGCTTTCTTCTTGCCACTGTTCTTTAAAGGCCAGATTTGTGGAGTGCACAACCAATAGTTTTCCTGTAGACAGATTCTCCTACCTGAGCTGTGGATCACTGCAGCTCCTCCAGAGTGACCATGGGCTTTTGGCTGATTCTAAGATTAATGCTCTCCTTGCCCGGCCTGTCAATTTAGGTGGACGCCCATGTCTTGGTAGATTTGCAGTTGTGCCATACTCATTTCAAATTTCAGATGATGAATTGAATAGTGCTCTGTGAGATGTTTAATGCTTGGGATATTTTTTATAACCTAACTTTGTTTTAAACTTCTCCACAACTTTATGCCTCACCTGTCTGGTGTGTTCCTTGGCCTTCATGATGCTGTTTGTTCACTAAGGTTCTCTAACAAACCTCTAAGGGCTTCACAGAACAGCTGTATTTATACTGAGATTAAATTACACACAGATGGACTCTATTTACTAATTAGATGACTTCTGAAAGCAATTGGTTCCACTAGATTTTGGTTATGGGTATCAGAGTAAAGGGGGTGAAATACAAATGCACACCACACTTTTCAGATATTTGTTTGTAAACAATTTTGAAAACCTTTTATCATTTTCCTTTCACTTCACAATTATGTGCCACTTTGTGTTGGTCTATCACATAAAATACCAATAAAGTACATTTAAGTTTTTTGTTGTTACATGACAAAATGTGTAAAATTTCAAGGAATATGAATACTTATTTAAGGCACTGTAAAGCCTCGTACACATGATCGGATATCTGATGAAATCTAATCCGATGGATTTTTTAGTCGGATAGCCGATGAAGCTGACTTTAATCAGTCTTGCCTACACACCATCAGTCAAAAATCTGACCGTGCCAAAACGCGGTGATGTAAAACACTACGACGTGCTGAAAAAAATTAAGTTCAATGCTTCCTAGCATGCGTCAACTTGATTCTGAGCATGCATGGATTTTTGACTGATGGACTTCCACACAGACGATCTTTTTTTTTTTTTCACTCGTTTTTTTATCCATAGGAAACATTTAAAACATGTTCGATTTTTTTTACCGATGGAAAACAAACCGATGGTGCCCACACACGATCGGTTTGTCTAATGAAAACAGTCCATCGGTCTGTTTTCATCGGACAAACCGATCGTGTGTACAGGGCTTAAGAGATCTCAAGTGTGGCTCCTCTCACCACAGGGCTGCACATGTGCAATGTATGTAATGCTTCAGGAAATGTCAAGACACACAAGAGATATTGATAAGAAAATGAGTGGACGACACAGAAAAAGTAAGATAATATGAAACTAATGCAACAAATCATTTAACTAATAGAACTAATATTTTCCTTCACTAGAAGGAAGATACTTAGAACTAGCTGCTGGGGCCTGAAGAACACACAGTTAGTGCCAAAGGGTCTCAGGTTGGGCACCAGGGCTCTAAGGCCTCATTCATACTGGCAGTGTTAAACATTTAATATAGATATAATATATAAATGCATGTAATGATTTTTCAATTATGCCTTTCACTTTGTGTGTTTACCTGCATTAAGGTGTGGTAATTGTATCTACATTTAGAAAAAAAATATTTTGTGCACCCAGAATCCAGTCAGGTGCAGTATCCAGCTCTGCTGCCTGTAGCCTTTCAAAGTCTATGGCAGGCTGTGGCTGGAGAGGGCTAAATGCTATACTAAATGATAGTCGCATTTGTGCCGTATGATTCAGTAAAGAATTCCCACATTGCAGAAAACCTGTATTTGGTCCTAAATGCATAGGGCCCTAAATACTGGTACCAATGGGTACAGCTTTCTGCCCCACTCAGGTGCAGCTTGCCATACACATTGACAGTCTGCAGACAGCGAGGCTGGACGCTCAACCTGTGCCTCCCAGGCTCATTGAAATGCCAGGAAGGATGCACAGCAACCAGATGATCCTGTTTACAAGGGGCCTAAATTCCCTTAGGCCTTATTCATATGGGGTGTATCAATGTAAACTCCATGTGAGGGCTGTGTTTACCCACACAGTGATGCACAGGTGTTGGGACACAGTTGCTGCAAAGACACAGCTTTCAGAAAAAAAGATACGCAGGGTTGCAGCTAAGATACGAGCGGCGTAATTGTATTACGCTATCGTATCTTAACTGCAATTTTAAAATGGCCGCTAGGGGTGTTCCCGCTCATTTGCGCCGAGAATATGTAAATCAGCGAGATACGCCAATTCCCGAACGTACGCCCGCCCGACGCAGTGACTTTACGCCGTTTCCGTAAGGGGTTTCCCGGCGTAAAGATAAAGCATCAAAAACCAGGCGCATCCTATGTTAAGTATGGACGTCGTGACCGCGTTGAATTTGAAAATGTTTCCGTCGTTTGCGTAACTCGTCTGTGAATGGGGATTGACGTCATTGACGTTTACGTTGAAAACACCGTCATAATTTGGAGCATGTGCACTGGGATACATTGACGGCCACTGCATGCGGGATCGCGCCTATTTTAAATACTACACGCCCCCTACCCGCGGAATTTGAATTACGTCGGCCCATTTACGCTACGCCGCCGCAACTTTAGGAGCAAGTGCTTTGTGAATACAGCACTTGCGCGTAAAGTTGCAGCGGTGTAACGTAAATGAGAAACGTTACGCCGGCATAAAGAACCGCTCCCCATCCTGAATCTGGCCCTATGAGTTTGGAAACATGCACCCACACTCACATGAATGTCATATAGGGAGTAACAAATGTATCCGGCAAGCTGTTGTGTCCCAATTGACTTCAATGGGAATGCCTGCACAGGGATGCATAAATCACCTGTGCAATCTCTATAGGGAAATTCATCAATATGCCCTGTGTGAACAAGGCCTAAAATGCATGGAAATGCAACTAAACATGCCTAAGTATGCCTAAATCCTCTTTTATTCTTTTGCTGCAAAAGTCATTTTTGAATTTCATTGCACACATGTTTAAAATATATTTCTGGCCTGAGTTAAACTCTCAAATACTTTATATTTTTTTACAGTAGAGGCCCAGGAGAATAAAATAGTGGAAGTGGCAATTTTTATGTCACGTAATATTTATGCAGCAGCTTATCGAGTATAAATTTCAGTAAATAGTATACTAAAATAAACTTTTAGGGAACACGGACACAATATATTACCCAACTATAGTAAAGTTTAAAAGATGATATGTCAAGCCTTAAAATTTTGCACAATTGAAATGGCAACACACTTTGGTACCCTAAATTGTTCCATAGGCAATGCTTTAAACAGTCCCACACGTCATCGGTTTAGTGTTAACTGTGAATATTGGCTCTAGAATTATTGCTCTCACTCCAGCATGCACAGCGATGTGTAACTTGTATAGAGCAGTCTACGTCTTCATACATAAGTGTCCCAGGCTTGTGTGTTCACTTACCTGAAAGCTGTAATCTTCTGACCGGGAATGAGCACACCAGCTCTAGCTGGTGTCTCGTGTCCTGGTTGGATAGATTGATAGCAACACAGCCATTTGCTCCAGCTGCTGTCAATCAAATCCAATGACACAGTGCTGGGGGGTGGGGACGAGTCCTGCATTCTGTGTGACTGGACACAGATACGGGAGGTGGGAACGCGCCTGCACGGGTATCTATCAAGGGGAGCGCTTCTCCAATGTGGAAACTCGATGCGGGGAGGAGCCACCAACGCCGCTGAGGGACCCCAGAAGAGGAGGACTAGGGCCACTCTGCAAAACAAACTGCACAGTGGAGGCAAGTATGACATGTTTGTTATTTTTTTTTTAAATATGGTTTACAACCTCTTTAAGCATATAAAGTATTTAAAATGTGATACATGGTACAGCAATTTTAATAAGATATAACTTTTTTTTTTTCAGTTGGGGAAGATTTTAGAAGTACTGAATATAATAAATGTGGACAAATTACTGTTCAGCGTTACTCAGCTATTGGTAAGTTAACTGTACAATACTACTGGATCTCAGTGAAGAGATCATGTAAGTTTTTGTAGGCGTAAAAAGTTATATGAGTGTACACATTGCCAAACATTACACTACATTTATTGTAAACAACTGTAGATGAAAATAAATACATTTTAGAGATAATTGTCTCCAGGAATGTCATCTAGGTATTTCCAATGTTCTTTAAAAAAAAAAATCTAAAATGTACCTAAAGTGGGCTGATGTATGAAAAGTGTGCCAACAGGAAAATATGTATTGCCCATAGCAACTAGAGAGGGAGTTTGGCTCCTCTTTTAACCTCGACATGACAGTAGGCAGCCATGACACTCACAAATGCTCTTGTTGCTTTTCATACATAATTTACATTGTCATGGGCAAAACCCGTAGGAAAAAAGAAGCTACAATGCTCCCGAGTATGTGGGGCAGCATGTTTCCTACATGACACTGTGGTTGGTTACTTCCAACAACATTCATGTAAATACAAGACAAAAAAAAGTGTAGAGGACAGTGATGGCAAACCTTGGCAGATGTTTTGGAACAATATTTCCCATGATGCTCACTGCAGAGTGCATGAGAATCATGGGAAATGTAGTTCCAAAACATCTGGGGTGCCAAGGTTAACATCACTGGTATAGGAGGTGTGGAATGTTGTAGCTGAGGGAGAGTTATATGGGCTGGGAGTTTTAGAAATAGGAGGTAATGGGATAGACACTTTATAGTTTTAGGATTAGGGATTGTAAGCCTGGTCATACATTTTGCTATTTTCTTTCCTTCGAAAAGGTTCAAGGAAATAAAATCACTTGATGGGGAAGTTTGATCTGCTGCGTTATTGTATTCTGTATTCGGTGGGGGGTTTCCCTGCTGTCAGAATACAGTAATTACTGCTGCCAGCTATTGTCAGTGACAGTTAAGGATGAGCTTCGCGTTCGAAACGAACGTATGTTCAACTCGAACATCGTCCGTTCAATCGTTCGTCGAATTTCGAACAAAAACGATCGTTCGCGGCAAATTCGAGTGAAACAAAACAACCGTTTTTAAAACTTTTTTTCCATTGATACATGTTCCCTGGGGCAAGACCCGGGTTCTGAAAGACGTTTTCCAACAATAACTTGAAAATTGGTCTTTGAAACGACCGTTTTTAAAACTTTTTTTCCATTCATACTACTATTAATGGAAAAAAAAGTTTTAAAAACGGTTGTTTTTTCAGGAGTCCTGCTCCTGAAAAAACGACCGTTTTTAAAACTTTTTTTCCATTGATACTACTATCAATTGATTTTTTTTTTTTTTTAAATGGTCTTTTCTTCAGGAGTCCTGCTCCTGAAAAAACGACAGTTTTTAATACTTTTTTCCATTGATACATGTTCCCTGGGGCAAGACCCGGGTTCTCAAAGACGTTTTCCAACAATAACTTGAAAATTTGTCTTTAAAATTATCGTTTTTGAATTCGAACGTTCGAGTCCCATAGACTTCAATGGGGTTCTAAATGTTTGTGCGAACGATCGAAACGTTCGACGGTTCTGGTGCGAACCGAACGCAGGGTGTTCGGCTCATCCCTAGTGACAGTGGTCATATGAAAAAAAAAAACTGACAGTCTGGTTGTAAGGAAATCAATCAATCGATGTACTTTGGTACAACCAGCCTGCCCTTAGATGGATCGAAATGTGTCCGGTTCTGAATTTCGATCTATGGCTGGACTAAGTTTGGAAAAGTGTTAATGTTATTAAGGCTCAGCGTTCCTTGCTCAATTCTGGCTCTGGGGGCCTGGCTGTGTAAACGTACCCAAATAATTTCTCTTTCTCACAATACTCTTTGAAGCTCTTTTTAAAAAAAAATATATATATATTTTTTTATTTAGAAAGTATTTCAGCAAAATACATATACAATTTTAAAATCTACATACCTCCTGTGTTTAATTAACCAAATTTGGCATGTCATTTTTTTTTTTTTTTAGAGGGGGAATGGGTACCTTTTTTTTACAGGTACATCCTGTCCCACTTCCGTCTTTCATCTTCTGACCGCCTAGGAGACTCCTCCTCTCCCCCTAGGCAGCACCTCCCTCTCTGCAATCTTCTGGAACACGTCACAGGTCTCAAAAGATTGCCTGGCCACTAGGAGAGTGCAGAGCGACTCGCGCATGCGCAGTGCATGCCCGGCCGTGAAGCCGTAAGCTGTCACGGTCGGGTGCCCACAGTTGCTATGACGGCACCGTGGAGAGGAGAGAGGTCTCGGGCAGCCGCATAGCTGGACCATGGGAAAGGTGAGTGTCTGTTTATTAAAAGTCAGCAGCTACACTTTTGTAGCTGCTGACTTTTAATAAACTGAAAAACAAGTGGAACTCTGCTTCTGTTCAGATATTCAAACTGTTTTACTAAATATGTAAAGAAGTCAGTAAGCAATGAACTTGCATCTCAGACAACACCAATTTACTGAAGCTACATGATGTATGAGACTGCTTATTTTTATACCACTTTTATTGTGTCAAAAATTATATCTATATATATATATATATATATATATATATATATATATATATATATATATATATATATATATATATATATTGCATGATCTGTAAGAAACAATTGTATCATATTTGTATCTTTCAGGAAGCAGTTTTGGCAAGCATTGGCGTTCTTCTGAAGGGAGAACTAATATCCCTAATTTCAACTTTGGTAATTGTTTTTATTACTTGTTAAACGGTATATGTAAAAAAAAATCTACTCTCAGCTTTGGTGCTTTGGTGCTGCTTATGTAATATACTTCTATATAGAGTATATACTACATAAGCTATATTACATACAGTATCTATCTATCTATCTATCTATCTAGCAAGGGCTTTGATCTCAGGTGAGTATTACATAATGAGCTAGTAAGCTATGCTATGCATACTAGCTCATTATGCCTTTGTCTTGCAGGTGTTTATTTTATTTTTTCAAAGTGGGTTTACAACCACTTTAAGGAAAACAGGCACCAGACCAGGTAGTAAAGGTAAACTTAATAGTAACAAGGCAAGCATTAAATAGATTAAAAATGATAATACAAAAATAATATAGCAAACAACGTGATTTAAAGTAAGAATTGGATAAGATGGCATTTGGCAACCAGTACAGCAAAAATAATAGCAAGGCTACCTCAAGTGCAGTAGTGAGCAGCAGTAAATTTTATTCTACCGAGTGCGGGAACTATACTGCATGTATGTCAGAAATGCTGTTGCTAGACTGACTAGGTATGCACTGTTCATGTGTTCAAAATAAAAGGAGGATGGTATAGGGGGAAGGGTAACAAAGGGGACTTGCAGAATAATTATTATGGGATGGGACAGTCATTTGAGATGTTCTTCTGTCGGCTATTGTTTGGGCCCTTTAAGAGCATCTTTGCAATTAACAACTGACCCAGTTGACCTGCGTGCTGTATATGTACAGTATAGGTACAGTATAGTCTTGGCACAGGTGCAAGGTAGATGTGGTTCAGATTTTCTAAAGGTTTAGTATAATGCAATACAGTGGTGGCTGATGCTCAGATTTTTGGGGCAAACAAACTGAAAAATTCTGAGAAAAAACCCTATCAATTGTAGCTTCACTGTGCCATCAAACACAACCACTGAGCCCTCAAACATGGTCACTGTACCATCAAACGCAGCCACTGTGCCCATCAAACACTCCCACTATGCCCCATTAAATGCTACCAGTGTGCCATCAAATGCTACCACTGTCGTTTCAGCCAATCAGATGACGGGTAACAGATCTGAGCACCTGATTGGCTGAGAGGCAGTTCAGTGTTAGGAAAGTGAATAGTCATTCGCTTTTCTAACACAGCTGGGTGAACTGCAAGCGCCAAGCATGATGCTCGCCTCGCTGTTTACCTTTTTGACGCCTATTAGAGCCTATGGCTCTAATCAGGTGCTTCAAAAACACCCCCTGCCACTGTAATTCAGGCGTCTGGCTCCCAAAAAGCGTCTGGGCGCCTGAACAGGGGGTGGCAGCAGCGGCCAATGCAGGGGCTGGCAGGAGAGAAGGGACGGCGCCTGTGCGCCCTTATGGACGCACCACCACTGATGCAATATAGGGTTGGTATAGATATAATCTAGGCCTGTAATAAGTCTGGTATAGAATGTAGTGTGGGTTGGGTGTGGATTAGGTACACTTGGCGTCTAATGGTGCATTTCATACTAGCCCATTATGTGGAACTTACCTGAAAATGAAGCTTGTGATGTGAAGTGAAACAGAGTGGGTTACAACTAGGATTGTCCCGATACTGATACTAGTATCGGTATCGGGACCGATGCCGAGTATTTGCAGGAGTACTTGTACTCGCGCAAATACTCCCGATGTCTAAATAGAATACTTGGGGGAGAGCGATGCAGCGTGTAATGCTCAAACAGCTGAGCATACCAGTGAGAGAGAGAGGCAGCCTGTGTCCCTGTGTGCATTACACGCTGCATCAGACGGCATACCTTGGGGAGAGAGAGGCAGCGTGTAATGCCTGTATGCGCGTATAATCCTCAGACGGCAGCCATCAAGTGTACAAAGCCACGCCTCCTCCTCATCTGTGATAGGGGAATACTCCCAGCAGGTGAGTCAGTGTTCTGCCTATCACGAACATCCTCTCATCCTCGTCCATGGGATGAGGATGAGAGGGTGTCCGTGATAGGCAGAACACTGACTCACTTGCTGGGAGTGTTCCCCTATCACAGACGAGGAGGAGGAGGAGGCGCGGCTTTTGAACACAGGATGGCTGCCGTCTGAGGAGGATAATACAGGTACACAGGCATTACACGCTGGCCCTGCCTCTCTCTCCCACAGAGGAGAAGGCGCGGCTTTGTACACTGAATGGCCGCTGTCTGAGGATTATACACGCATACAGGCATTACACGCTGCCTCCCTCTGGGGGACATGGCTGGGGGGACATGGCTGCATATGTGGGGGACATGGCTGCATTTGTGGGGGACAAGGCTGCATATGTGGGGGACATGGCTGCATTTGTGGGGGACATGGCTGCATATGTGTGGGGGGACATGGCTGCATATGTGGGGGGCATGGCTGGGGGGAATGGCTGCAATATGTGGGGGACATGGCTGGGGGGACATGGCTGAAATATGTGGGGGACATGGCTGGAGGGACATGGCTGCATATGTGGGGGAGATGGCTGCATTTGTGGGGGACATGGCTGCATTTGTGGGGGAGATGGCTGCATTTGTGGGGGAGATGGCTGCATTTGTGGGGAGATGGCTGCATTTGTGGGGGAGATGGCTGCATTTGTGGGGGACATGGCTGCATTTGTGGGGGGACATGACTGGATATATGTGGGGGGATATGGCTGCATTTGGGGACACATTTAAAAAAAGTATTGATATTCGGTATCGGCGAGTACATGAAAAAAGGTATCGGTACTTGTACTCGGTCCTAAAAAAGTGGTATCGGGACAACCCTAGTTACAACCACTTTAACTGCAAGGACTACTAGGACTGGAAACTATGAAGCTTCTGTGAAACTACAATCAAGAACTGTTTTCTGAATTAAACTTTCACAGTTTGGCACTGTGTTCCCTAAATAGCTTCCTTTACCTTAGTGCAGTCCTCCTTCACTTACCTCATTCTTCCATTTTGCCTTTAAATGTCCTTATTCCTTCTGAGAAATCTTCACTTCCTGTTCTTCTGTCTGTAACTCCACACAGTAATGCAAGGCTTTTTCCCTGGTGTGGAGAAAGCCTCTTGAGGGGGGAGGGGGCGAGCAGGCAAGTCAGGACACTCTCTACTTTGCAGATAGAGAAAGGAGCTGTGTGTTAGTGGGCACCCTGACACTCCTGCTCACCCCTTGGGGGGCCCAAGAGGCTTTCTCCACACCAGGGAGAAAGCCTTGCATTGCTGTGTGGAGTTACAGACAGAAGAACAGGAAGTGAGGATTTCTCAGAAGAAATGAGGACATTTAAAAGCAAAATCAAAGGATGAGGTAAGTGAAGGAGGACTGCACTGAGGTAAAGGAAGCTATTTAGGGGGGGGGGGGGTTACCTTTACAACCCTTTTAACGATCATGTTTCCCAAACTGAAGAAATAATTCAGCCAGTAAACACATTTGCAGTTCTATTGTTGCTTGATCCCTATATCTCTATATATGCCTGGAATTCAGCTTTAAAAGGTACAGTGAAAATAGAGCCTTTTAGATGAGTAGGCTCTGTCCAGGCATTGTAACATACCAGCCCAGCCTACTCCCCTTTGTTGGTAATCTGGTGATCTTGGAACATGTCAATAACTGGCTCCAAATCACCTCTACAGGCTCCTTGCAGTGTTGCCAACCATCAGTTTACTGGCAGTCAGTAAAAAACAGGCAATTTTCTCCTGCTAGTAAATGCCAATAAAAGGAAAAGATTTCCAGTTAAAAAAAATATGGCTGTGACGCTTGGCTAGGTCCGGAGCTGGCCGAGACCATCCGAATTCCCGCTATAGTGTGTTTAGCCAGCTCTGGCGGAGGTGGTGCCTGAGCATGTCCTGTGATGTCATGGTGCAAGGGAGCCAAGCAGAGCGGCCAGAGCCTCGTGTGTGGGTCGGGAGCAAGGCAGGCCGAGAGCAGGACTGTCAGTGCTGTTTAGACTGGAGTGGACTGGAGGGATCACCTGGCGTGGAGAGTGACTGTCGCTGTGACTCAGGAGGGGATATGTTGTGTCAGTGATCTGTCCTGCTGCACACTGCTGTCATTGTCACTTTGAGAGTCAGTTTCATATGTGTGTGCCTGACTAATTTCTTACCCTCCCGGGTCATGTCCCTGAGCTACTTACTTACTATATTGAAAATAAAATAAGAAATATGTTTTTTGCATTATTATGTATCTTAACCACTTAAGACCCGGACCTTTAGGCAGCTAAAGGACATGGCCAGGTTTTGCGATTCGGCACTGCGTCGATTTAACAGACAATTGCGCAGTCGTGCGACGTGGCTTCCAAACAAAATTGGCGTCCTTTTTTTTCCACATATAGAGCTTTCTTTTGGTGGCATTTGATCACCTCTGCGGTTTTTATTTTTTTGCGCTATAAACAAAAATAGAGCGACAATTTTGCTATAATAAATATCCCCCAAAAATATCTAAAAACATTTTTTTTCCTCAGTTTAGGCCGATACGTATTCTTCTACCTATTTTTGGTAAAAAAAAAATCGCAATAAGCGTTTATCGGTTGGTTTGCGCAGAATTTATAGCGTTTACAAAATAGGGGATAGTTTTATTGCATTTTTATTATTTATTTTTTTTTACTACTAATGGCGGCAATCAGCGTTTTTTTTCGTGACTGCGACATTATGGCGGACACTTCAGACAATTTTGACACATTTTATTGTGAAAATGACAGTGCAGTTTGGGAGTTAACCACAAGGGGACGCTGAAGGGGTTATGTGTGACCTAATGTGTGTTTACAACTGTAGGGGGTGTGGCTGTAGGTGTGACGTCATTGATTGTGTATCCCTTTAAAAGGGATAACACGATCGATGACGCCGCCACAGTGAAGAACGGGGAGAGCCATGTTTACACACGGCTCTCCCTGTTCTTCAGCTCCGGGGACCGATCGCGGGACTCCAGCGGCGAACGGGTCCGCGAGTCCCGCGGTCCCGTTTCCGGAGCTTCGGACCGGGTCACGGGAGAGCACCGCAGGCGCACGCCTGCGACCCACGGCTGGGTACTAGCACAGCACGTACCTGTACGTGCATGTGCCCAGCTGTGCAATTCTGCCGACGTAAATGTGCCGGAGGCGGTCCTTAAGTGGTTAAACCATATTGCTAATTGCATATTGTACTTGTTTGTAGCCTAAATACTGAAATTTGCACTTAAAACTGTAATTTTTTAACATTTGCAAATGCCAGTAAAAACTTGGCTGTGCCGGTAAATTTTGGGTGGTTTGTCAGTAAATTTCAATCTGATAGGTTGGCAACACTGGCTCCTTGGTGACTATTATATACAGTAAAATATGAATGAATTACTACCATTAATCAAATTCTGTCCTGCCAAAAATATTTGATGTGATTGGTGATGTGAGGACCAGAGAGAGAGAAAAAGAGAAGAAGTCGCATAGCACAAGCTCCAGCAAATGTGACTCTTCTACTCTCATCGCATGTCAGATGACTTGTATAATCTGGGTGTAGCACATTACAGGGAACTCAGAATAAATTCAATGTAAAAGGTTCAGGACTGCTGCTCCCTTGCATTTGCAGTGAATCCGCACAATATACAAAAATTGTGAATCATACACTTGTGGTCAGAATGTTTGCAGGTTAGATTTTCCCTGATCAGCTCACAAGAGCCAAGAGTTTGCAGGAACGGATAATCCACCCCCTTTCTATAAAAGGGTGACCTCATAGCATTCATATTGTTATTGCGTGTTGGATTGTTAGGGTGAACTGACAATTCTGTATTTTTAACTTGTCTTTTAATAATACATATCTTCCATGACAGTACCCGAGTTCCTCCCGTCATTTCTTTTGCAATAACTTGCTTAATAGCAGGGTGATGATGTTATCAGTCCCCCAACCCCAAAAGCACACACAAACACACACAAACACACAAACATACACTATGGAAGCTGGATGAAAGGTCGGTATATTATCTGCTGTAACTTTGTTTTCCATACAGGTATTTGTTTATTGGGTTTTATGGCATTACAGCCAGGGGGAGAAGGCCGACCTTTATTGGAGTTTTGACAGGTAGTGGTGTGTGATAATATGTAGCCATCACTAGCTGCCATTGTTTATTGTAAACGTGTTTTGAATTTTATTTTACTGTATTATGCCAGAATAAAAAGATTTGCAGGAACTTTTTGTTATTGTTTGTTTAAGAAAAACTGCATGCTGTTAATGTGTTTTTTTTTTTTTCAAGGGGAGTACAGTAAATATTCTCGTGCTCACTTTGCATAATACTTTAGGAGCAGTTACTACCTCCCTTACTGGTACTTTACTGGGAACCGTAACTGGACTTGTTACAGGCCCAGTCGGATTAGTTGGTTCTTTACTGGGAGGCCTAGGAGGAATCGCAGGTTAATGTGAAATAGGTAAGTAATTATCTCTGTGTACATTTTACAAAGTAATAACAATAGACATGGACTGTGTGGTGCCCATTCTTATTTCCCTTGTTACTTTCCTGTAAATCAATGTGACTATATGTCTTTAGTACAATAAAAATAGACCACACTGCTGGTTAGGAGGATCGCCATATATTAGATGAGCCTTCCTGGCAAAAATGAGCTGTGATGTGCAATTTATAGAAAATCCACTCTCTTGAAAATGTACCCAATCTTCTCCCACAATTTGCAATTCTGGGTTATTATCCAATTATCACATTTTGGAATTCATTTGGAATTAATAAATCTTAATGTTGCTAGTCCAGAACCATGGCCATATAAGTCAGTACCCTAAAGCAAGAGGGAAAACACCTCTCTGCATGCAGCCCTGCATCACATGTTTTCTTTAATAGAGAGGCTCAAAAATTTGGAGACACCAGCAAGGTGCTTATGGGCATCACAATGTTACACTTTCTCAGTGCTGTAAGAGATGGCATGGAAATGTAGAGAATATGTTAATATGCAGCCTATTTTTCCCCATCTATTGAATCCTTTAAACCAGGGGTGCCCAACCTTTTGAAGAGCGAGGGCCACTTAAGCAACTTGGTAACCAGTCGCGGGCCACAATGGGCGGATGACCGGTCATGGCTACTTTATAGGCCCTCCGATCTGCCCAGATGGAAGGGGATGAATTCCCTTCTGTTTTTCAGATTGGAGGTAGGCGAGCGTAAATGGACATCTGCCGCTCTGTAGAGGTGAATTGAGGGTCCCATTTCGTCGGCTGATCAGGTGAAAAGGGCCCAAGACTGCTTTCACACTGATGTGCTGCGGTTTACCCACACCGCGGATGAAGCATAGTGCACCTGCGTCTATCCTGCGGGTTAGCTGAACTTTGCCATAGACTCTGGCTGTGGCAAAAGCCGGCGCCGTAGAGAAACATCAGCTTATGGAGCTCTGCTTCGCAGCCGCTTTCTTCCTCTACTACCAGCTTCATTCACAACACCGATACTGCCATATGGCAAGTTGGTAAGCTGCGATCTGGGCTTGCCAACCCACCATTCCAGAGCAGGAGGTCGCGGGCCACATCAAAGGGCTCCGCGGGCCACATGTGGCCCCCGGGCCACTGGTTGGCCACCCCTGCTTTAAACTCTCCTGATCCCTATACCCCCTCTGTATCCATGAGGGGCAGAACAGCCTGATGACACCAATCTTCTGATTTGAGAGAGGAACCTATTGTTTTCACTCTTCTGTTGATCATTAAATGCCTCTGGGCTGGTAACTAGGGGAAATAGGACAAAGTACTATTGGTTTACCTAAATACCTGATGTGACTAATAGTTTAATTAAATACATGTATTCATTAATTAAGCAATCATTTCAATCATAGCCACACGTGTTTAAACCAGGGAATAGATCATTAATTAAAAAATGGCCAAAAGCACAAAACAAACAATGTACAGTACATAGGGGAAGGGATTCGCTGAAGTACTGGTACTTATTCTTCTCTCTAAGCACATATTTTGCATAGTTTCTCACATTCTAATACTTGCTTTGCTATATTTTTTACTGTTTTAAATATAGACATTTTTAAATCAGACACTAGGCACAAGATATACTACTACAATGCCTAACTGCTTAATAGCTGCTTAATAGTCGATGAGATATCAGTCACACAGGGATTGCTTCCATTTCAATTATATATAGAAGGAGAAATGGAAACACGGATCCCTGGTTCATATTAGATGTCCTAAATTGGATTTGGGGTGTTCTCCATTAGGCTACTCTCTCAAGTGAGGGGCCATGGTTGGGCCTTTGGAGTGTCATGTTCAGGAATTGTAAGAAGAGAAACACCACACCATTTTTATGATCCAGAAATGATTTATTGGTCACAAACATTATGGAACACAGCTAACATATTTCTGGGGTTCAAAGTGCACCCTTCATAGGGGCTTAACAACCTATTTAATATAGGTGGAGTCTGGATGGAGGAATGATTGCCTGCAATTGAGATAAATAGGTGTATTTATAAAGCACTTGCGACATTCACTGCAGGCAAATCTTCCCTGTGCAGGAGTGACGAATGTCATATTTACTGTTTTATAAATATCCCTTTATATTTAAGTAATGAAATCTGCTCAGGTCACTGGTTTAGCATTTGCAATCTAGGATTCTGGAATCAGTGACCTTATATTGTTTGCTAAAGTCACCCTGCATAATTATATCTCTTTAATGAACTGGCAGACGTTCAATGTTTGACTTAATACATTGAAATAATACATATGTTACAAAGTAATGTTTTTTGTATATCTTGCAGGTACTGTCCGTCATTGGATTGTGGACACACTGATCTATTGCTTGAAATCAATTACTCTATATTTTCTTAATATCATCACAAATTCTGCTTTTACTTACTAATCAATTTACCATAAAGAAAATGATTTGCTGATTTCATTCATATGTCTACTTTTCAATAAATTATTTCTTAAGCATCATCTTATGTGTTTCTGATTATTGCTAAAGGTTATGAAGATGAAAAATATGATCTTGTAAAATCTGTTTTCTGTTTTGACTTAAGGTAATTTACAGCAAAGTGTGTGTTTTGCCAAGTATTACCATAGCACATGGCAATACACAATAAAACACACCTGCACTGCAGCACACCAAAATGCACATGCCATATGTTGCTTTGCTGTGCATTGAATTTTTTTTCTAAATTCTGTGTAGTAATGAGAGGTGCACAGAATGGCTGCCTTAATGCAATGCACTTTAACTTAGTGTAATGTGTTTTGATATATATGGTGAGAGCAGGGGCGTATAATCAAATCAGTGGGCCCATGTGCAAAATCCCAAATGGGTCCCCTTGGCAAAGCGCACTGAAACATAAAATGGGTGCAGTTTAAATTGCGCTAAATATGGGGCATGGCTTAAAGGGGATGCAGTTAAAGAATTTTGAGATTACTTACATGGTGCAGAATGTGGTAATGTTAAATTGAAATGTACAGTGCATGATGAGGGGCTAAAAATGTCAAGTGTGAACCTTCCCCACCAAAAGGGATGAATAGTGGCTTTGTTGGTATAGTGCAGTGGTCTCCAAACTGCGGCCCGGGGGCCAGATGCGGCCCTTTGCTTGATTTTATGCGGCCCTCTGGGGAATGTTTCATCCACGGATACAACAATGGGACATAATCTCCCCCCACTCAAGCCAATGAAAGGAAACAATTCCTCCCAATTACACCAAAGATGGGGCACTATTCCCCCCCAGTGAGGGGCACAATTTCTCCCAATGACACCAATTATGGGGTCCAATGAGAGGGGACAATTCCTTCAAGTGATTCCAACAATGGGGTACAATTCCTCCCACTGACACTAATGATGGGGCACAGTTTCTCCCAAGGATGGGGCACAATTCCTCCCACTGACATTAATGATGGGGCACAGTTTCTCCCAATGACACCAATGATGGAGCACTATTCATCCCAGTGTACAAATGACGGAACACTATTCCTCCCAGTGACAGAAATGTTGGGGGACAATTCTTCCCACTGACACTAATGATGGGGGACAGTTTCTCCCAATGACACCAATGATGGGGCACTAATTCCACCCAGTGAAAAAAATGACGGGGCACTGTTCCTCCCAATGACAGCAACAAGGGGGAACAATTTCTTCCAATGACACCAATGATAAGGGACAATTCCTCCAAGTGAGTCCAACAATGGGGCAAAATTCCTCCCACTGATACCAATTCTGGGGGACATCGATGATAGGGCACTGTTCCTCCCACTGAGACAAACAATAGGGCATTATTTTTCTCTCAATGATGTTGGGACCTTTTCTACTCCCAATGGCTGCAGTCCGGCCCCCCTAAAATCTGAAGGACAGTAAACCGGCCCTTTGTTTAGAAAGTTTGGAGACCCCTGGTATAGTGGACCAAAATGACAGCCCTGAGATATTACCACCATTGAAAAAATTAACAGGATAGATAGGGGTGTAGCACTTGTGCATTCAGTCATCAGATAGTTAAAACAGATGCAGCCACTGTGCCCATCAGATGCAGCCACTGTGCCCCATCAGATGCAGCCACTGTGCCCCATCAGATGCAGCCACTGTGCCCCATTAGGTGCAGCCACTGTGTTCCATCAATTGCAGCCCCTGTGCCCCATAAATTGCAGCCAATCTGCCCCATCAATTGCAGCCAATGTGCCCCATAATATGCACCCACTGTGCCCCATCATATACATATACAGGAATCTAAAAAATGGGAATCCTACCTAATACCAGTGTGTAGTACTCACCCTATATAAACAGGGGGTTGTAAACAAAATATGATAGACAAGAAAACAACAAAAAACAGAGGATTCTACATACCCTATAGAGTTAACTACATAATTTATTGCATCAAAAAGCTATACAAAAAATTTCACAGCACAAACCCCAGAGTCCCCACATATCCACCCCCCCCCCCCCAAAAAAAAAAGTTCTCTATCCCCTCCCATACAAAAACCTCTAAGTACCTCACCCTGTATGGGAAGATAATGTACCACCCCTCATACAAGAAACAGAGGGGTGTGAAACACAATAGCCACCAACCCACACTGCCCAATACAAACACCCCTCTTTTTTTAATTTTTTATATTTTAATATAATCAAAAGGCGGCTGCTCTCTTGAATCCAAAGTGGTTGTCCAAGGGAATTTTCCAGTGCATTAAACACTCGGAGTTAAAGTTCCTGAAATTCACATTGGCTAGGCCAATAAAAGGGGGGTTCAAGTCCCAGCGTCAGAAGTTTACATGTCCCGTTCCTATACAAACTTTGTCAGGACACATGGGATATCACGCTCTTAAATATAGGGCCACAACCCACCCCTAATCATTCTAAAGAAAAACAGGTGCTATTAACCCATCATTTAGAAAATATTAGGAATGTGCCGAACACCCCCCTGGTTCGGTTGGCAGCAGAACATGCGAACAGGCAAAACATTTGTTCAAACACAAACATGTAAAATCGAAAGTGGTAATTTTAAAGGATAATATGCAAGTTATTGTCATAAAAAGTGTTTGGGGACCTGGGTCCTGCAACAGGGGACACATATCAATGCAAAAAAGTTTGAAAAACGGCAGTGATTTTAATAATGCTTAAAGTGAAACAATAAAAGTGAAACAATAAAAGTGAAATATTCCTTTAAATTTCGTACCTGGGAGGTGTCTACAGGGAGTGCAGAATTATTAGGCAAATGAGTATTTTGACCACATCATCCTCTTTATGCATGTTGTCTTACTCCAAGCTGTATAGGCTCGAAAGCCTACTACCAATTAAGCATATTAGGTGATGTGCATCCCTGTAATGAGAAGGGGTGTGGTCTAATGACATCAACACCCTATATCAGGTGTGCATAATTATTAGGCAACTTCCTTTCCTTTGGCAAAATGGGTCAAAAGAAGGACTTGCCAGGCTCAGAAAAGTCAAAAATAGTGAGATATCTTGCAGAGGGATGCAGCACTCTTAAAATTGCAAAGCTTCTGAAGCGTGATCATCGAACAATCAAGCGTTTCATTCAAAATAGTCAACAGGGTCGCAAGAAGCGTGTGGAAAAACCAAGGCGCAAAATAACTGCCCATGAACTGAGAAAAGTCAAGCGTGCAGCTGCCAAGATGCCACTTGCCACCAGTTTGGCCATATTTCAGAGCTGCAACATCACTGGAGTGCCCAAAAGCACAAGGTGTGCAATACTCAGAGACATGGCCAAGGTAAGAAAGGCTGAAAGACGACCACCACTGAACAAGACACACAAGCTGAAACGTCAAGACTGGGCCAAGAAATATCTCAAGACTGATTTTTCTAAGGTTTTATGGACTGATGAAATGAGAGTGAGTCTTGATGGGCCAGATGGATGGGCCCGTGGCTGGATTGGTAAAGGGCAGAGAGCTCCAGTCTGACTCAGACGCCAGCAAGGTGGAGGTGGAGTACTGGTTTGGGCTGGTATCATCAAAGATGAGCTTGTGGGGCCTTTTCGGGTTGAGGATGGAGTCAAGCTCAACTCCCAGTCCTACTGCCAGTTTCTGGAAGACACCTTCTTCAAGCAGTGGTACAGGAAGAAGTCTGCATCCTTCAAGAAAAACATGATTTTCATGCAGGACAATGCTCCAGCACACGTGTCCAAGTACTCCACAGCGTGGCTGGCAAGAAAGGGTATAAAAGAAGAAAAACTAATGACATGGCCTCCTTGTTCACCTGATCTGAACCCCATTGAGAACCTGTGGTCCATCATCAAATGTGAGATTTACAAGGAGGGAAAATGGTACACCTCTCTGAACAGTGTCTGGGAGGCTGCGGTTGCTGCTGCACGCAATGTTGATGGTGAACAGATCAAAACACTGACAGAATCCATGGATGGCAGGCTGCATGAGTGTCCTTGCAAAGAAAGGTGGCTATATTGGTCACTGATTTGTTTTTGTTTTGTTTTTGAATGTCAGAAATGTATATTTGTGAATGTTGAGATGTTATATTGGTTTCACTGGTAAAAATAAATAATTGAAATGGGTATATATTTGTTTTTTGTTAAGTTGCCTAATAATTATGCACAGTAATAGTCACCTGCACACACAGATATCCCCCTAAAATAGCTAAAACTAAAAAAAAACTAAAAACTACTTCCAAAAATATTCAGCTTTGATATTAATGAGTTTTTTGGGTTCACTGAGAACATGGTTGTTGTTCAATAATAAAATTAATCCTCAAAAATACAACTTGCCTAATAATTCTGCACTCCCTGTATAGTATGCCTGTAAAGTGGCGCATTTTTCCTGTGTCCTTGCACAAAAGGACAATTCTAAATCCACCCTGAAAAATCCATACCAGACCCTTATCCGAGCATGCAACCTGGTAGACAGCAGGAAAAGAGGGGGGACTAGAGAGCGCCCCCCCCTCCTGAACCGTACCAGGCCATATGCGCGCAACATGAAGAAGATGGCTGTGGCAGCACCCGAGAGCCGAGGACAGGTAAGTGTCCTTATTTTAAAAATCAGCAGCTGCAGTATTTGAAGCTGCTGACTTTAAAAAAAATTGTTGGAACTCCACTTCAACCACTTAAGCCCCGGACCATTTGGCTGGTCAAAGACCAGAGTACTTTATGTGATTTGGCACTGCTTTAACTGACAATTGCGCGACTGTGAAGTTTTTTTCCCCACAAATAGAGCTTTCTTTTGGTGGTATTTGATCACCTCTGCGGTTTATATTTTTTGCGCTATAAACAAAAAAAGAGCGACAATTTAAAAAAAAAATATATATTTTTTACTTTTTGCTATAATAAATATCCCAAAAATCTTAAAAAAAAAAAATTCACACTTTAGGCTGACTGAATGAATGAATGAAGAACTTGTATAGCGCAGCACATGCAAAGTAAATCGCCTCTGGGCGCTTGTTGTTCCTGTCTCCTTTGAGATCAAAAGAGATGCGTCTTAATCTTTCTCCTGAAGACCAAGTAGTTCTCCTCCAGTCTAATGCTGACTGGTAAGGCGTTCCATAGTCTGGGACCTTGGACAGCGAATCTCCTGTCTCCTTTGGACTTGTATCTGGCTTTCGGTATTTGAAGCCGATTTTGATTGTTGGATCGTAGAATACGATTGGGATTGTACATTTTTAATTTTTCGCATAGATAATGGGGAGCATTCCCATGGATACATCTATGCGTTAGACAGAGTGCTTTAAAAGTGATTCTGTCATTGACTGGTAGCCAGTGAAGGGATCTCAACGAAGGTGAGATTGATTCCCAGGGTTTTTTCCCAGTCACAAGTCTGGCGGCCGTATTTTGCACGACTTGAAGACGAGCGATTTGGTACTTGGGGAGTCCGAGGTAAAGGGCATTTGCATAGTCCAATCTGGAGTTTACAATTTCTCCCACCACGACCGCTATGTCCTTCTTCGGAATAAAAGGCGTGAGTCTGCGTAGTAGGCGCAGCAGATAGTGAGATCCGCTGACTACTGCCCCTATTTGTGCGTTCATTGTCATGTCGGAGTCAAAGATGACCCCAAGACTTTTGACTTTGGCGCTAGGGGTGATGACTTTGCCCAGAATGGGCGGGGGGATCCAGGTTGTTATCGGTTGATTCCTGCGCTTGGCGTGAAACAGAAGAAGTTCTGTTTTCGCTCCGTTGAGTTTGAGATAACTCTTTGTCATCCAATCCTCTATCAAAGAGAGGCATGTCTCTAGATCGAGGTGGTGATCCTTTTTATTGCTAATGCGGAAGTACAATTGCGTGTCGTCTGCGTAAGAGTGATATAGCAGTTTTTGGCTGCTGATGATTTCAAAAAGAGGACGCAGATAGATGTTGAATAACATCGGCGACAGGGGAGATCCCTGAGGGACCCCGCACGATAATGTGCGTTGTTCCGAAGTGAATGATCCTTGCTTGACTATTTGCGATCGGTTTTCCAAAAAAGAGGAGAACCAAGATAGATCGCTTTCTGCGACTTTGGCTACTTTAGCCAGCCGAGTCAATAACAGCTTGTGATCAACTGTGTCAAAGGCTGCGCTTAGGTCCAGCAGAACCAGAAGAGAAGATTCTCCTTCGTCTGCGGCCTCAAGAACATCGTCCCATATCTTAAGCAATGCTGTTTCCGTCCCGTGTCCGGGACGGAATCCTGATTGCAATGGGTCGAGTAAGTTGTGGGTATCTAGATGCTGTTGCAGCTGCTGTACCACTGCTTTCTCCATTACCTTGGAGAGAACATTTAAGCCTGTTATGGGGCGCCAGTTGAGTGGATCCTTAGGATCCAGGGTGGCTTTCTTCAAGATGGGTTGAATGAAGCCCTCCTTCAGCTGGGAGGGCATTATGCCCTCCCTGAAGGATTGGTTAATAAGCTGCGTGACAGGAGGTGCCAGGATGTCGGCGCATTCCTTCAGCAGTTTGGTGGGGATAATATCATTTGGCGCCGTGCTGTTGCGCAGAGTGCCGATGATATTTTTTGTGGTCTGAATGGAGATGGGTTCCAGCGTGAACTCACCAAACTGTGGTGAATTGTTGCCGGTGCTGTGTAAATGACTACGGGGGGGGGCTGGGAAGGCAATTGTTCCGCTGAATGCTTTGCCGGATTGCCTCAATTTTGTTAATGAAGCAATCCGATAACTCATCGCAAAATTCTTGTGTATCCAAGTTGGGGGCTTCAAGACATCCTGGATTCATGGTCTGAGTGACCAGCTTGAAGAGTTCGCGGGGGCGATTTAGGGCACCGTTGATAGCCTCAGAAAAATAATTTTTCTTGGCTTCGAAGATTTGCTTGTAGTATTTTCTGGTTATTGCCTTGTAAATCGCGAGGTTCTCATCTGAGGAGCTTCTCTTCCAGGCTGCTTCTGCCCTTCTGCGCTCTTGCTTCAGTAACGCCAGCTGGTTGTTGAACCAGCCGGAGTTATGTTTCCTGATCTGGGTCTTTCGTTTCGGCGCTATCAAGTCAGCTGACTGCAATAGTGCTGTGTTTATGGCCTCTAGTGTTTCTTCCGCTGTTTGGTGCGGCTGAATTGTGTTTATTTTTACCCCTAACGTAGTTTTGAAGAGTTCCGAGTGGAGCTTCTTCTGACATCTGGTCCAGTGTGTTGTCACTGGATTTGATGTTTTTGTTAAGGGGGGGAATTCGGAAATAATGAATTTAATTGCATGGTGATCTGTCCATGGCAATGGTTCATTTTCCAAGATTTTTATTTCCAGATCTTGTCTGAAAATAAGATCGAGCGTATGACCTGAAGCATGTGTGGGCCCACATACTAATTGCTGAAGCCCTAATCCTTCCAGGTGGTCGATGCAGGCGTCGGCAATGGGGTCTTGCGGGGAGTTGGCCCAAAGGTTGAAGTCCCCGAGCAGCAAAAGGTGTTTGCTATTCAGGGTATAGGTGGAGACAAAGTCCGTCAAAGATGGGAGCAGCTGCGACTTGGGGCCAGGTGGCCTATAGCAGAGTAGAATCCGGACGGTCTTCTGGCCGTTTACTTGCAGTTGAAGAGTAAGGGTTTCCATGAACGGAAGAGGGTTTTGGAGGCTTGATTTTGTGATCGCAAGACGCGTCTTATGGATCACTGCCAATCCTCCTCCTCTTTGCCCTATTCTGTTTTCCGTAATAATACGGTAGTTTTCTGGCACCAATTCTCCTAGAATGGTGTTACAGTCGGCTGTGAGCCAGCTCTCTGTAATAAAGAGGCAGTCTAGGTCGTGTTGTAGAATGAAATCATGGATTTCAAGTCGGTGTTTTACTGCCGATCTTGTGTTGATCAGAGCACATGAAATGTGCTTAGGTTGGGGTAAACGGCTAAAAATTTTGACGGTCGATCGTCGATCGATCCTCAAAAGGTGCTCAATTCTTAGGGTCTTTTTGGTGATGGCTGGCAGTATTGCGGCGAAATGCCTCAAATTCCCAATGGTTTCTGCGGAGTACCGCAGATTAGCCATGGTCGCCATTCACCGGGGAGAAAAGTCGTTCCTTTTGGTGGCGATGATCAGCTGGTGGAATCCTTGAATCCTCTCTCCTAGCTATTTTTTATTTGGTCCAGAGGAAGGCAAAAAACACCCTGGCCCAGCTAAGCCAATGTGCTGGGCAGGGAGAAAAAATTCCTTCCTGATCCCTAAGAGGCGATCGGCACAAACCCTGGATCAAATGCTGATATGATTGTGAGGGGCTGGGGTGAAAGGTATTGCTAAAGCTGGGGAAGGGGAGGTGTACCAAGATGGCCGCCGACAGAGGCCCCAGGCTGGGGAGCTAACACTGGCTGCAGACAGCCAGACAGGGCTGGTTGGGTGAATCGGGGATGGCTAGGGTCTTCCAGGGGTGAGGGGGGGTATGCCAGGTGAATCTGGGGGTGATCCCGAGCGATGTTGCGGTGCGCCGGTAGGCCGCGGTTGAAGCCGCGGACTTTCCTGAGCCGTGGATGCCGCGGACCTAGCATAGGCTGGCGCGGACCGCCGAAAAGGACAGAAATTTGCTGCGGGGGAGGGGTGGCGAGGGGGGGTGCCTCGGTTGTGGTCTGTGGTGAGTGTGGGCTGATTCCTGGCTAAAAACAAGCTGCAGCTTGTCCTGAAAAGGACGGCCGCTCTTGATTCCAGGGGGGGGGGGGCAGGTTTTACCTGCCAGATGGAGTCCAGAGTAGGTTTGATGGAGAGAGGCTGGAGGAGGCCCGGAGGAGCCTGAAGGAGATCCGGATCCAAATGCAGGTAGGTGGTACAGTAGGAGCTGAGGCTGGAAGGACTGGGGGAGACCCTGCCTGCCTGCTGCCTACGCCTGCCTGGAGCTAAAGCAGCACGCTCCTACTCCTAGGAGCGAGTGCCGATGGGGGCTCCTGCTGCTACTCCGCTGCCTAACTGACTGACTGACTGACTGATCCAGTACGAGATCCAGTCCTCAAGGGGGCAGTGCGGGAGATGATACGTATTCTTATATATCTTTTAAAAACAAATCGCAATAAGTGCATATTGATTGATTTGCGTAAACCACGTACGACGTCACTATAAAGGGGAATGCCAAAGCCTACGGTGCCGCCCTCTGTTCCACTTTTGCTAGTTCCGTGTTAGCAAAGGTTTGGCTAGAGCTGATTTGTGCTTTTCAGTCTCCGCGCTTAACAGGTCGTATTTTCGGGTTCAGTGTGTGCTTGTGGGCTCGTATTTGTCATTCAGTGTCGCCGTGCGCGGCGTTTCTGCTTTGCAGTGCCGTCCTGTATGGTCGTATCTGTTTGACGTGCGAACTTTGCAGGTATTGCTGGATTTGGGGGTGCTTTCTGTTTGAGTGTGTTCTTGACTGACCAGCCGGCCGGTTTGAAGCCATGATGGAGCAGCAGGGCAACTTTTCACAAGTTCGTGCTGTTTATGGGTTTTGTTCTGGAGTCTGTGTGCATTGCAGTGATTTGGACAGGAACAGTAGGAGGAGGAGTTCCTGGGCCAAGAATTGGTTGCGGCAGCGTAACCGATTCTCTCATATGTCTCTGCTTAGGGAGATCCGGGAGAATAATCCTGATGACTTCAGGAACTTCTCCGTATGACGGACCCCGTTTTCCACCGTCTGCTGGATCTCCTGTCCCCATATATCACGAGGCAGGACACTGTGATGTGCCAAGCCATTCCGGCTGAGCAGAGGCTTATTGCCACGTTGCGGTACCTGGCGACTGGGAGGAGCCTGCAGGACCTCAAGTTCTCAACAGGCATCTCTCCCCAGGCGCTTGGGGTCATCATACCGGAGACGTGTTCTGCCATCATACAAGTGATGCAGGAGGAGTTTATTAAGGTAAGTTTCCTCCTTTAACATCACAATCTGTGTCTTTAATAATGTTTGCAAATTTTTCTCACTTTTTTGTGTTGGTTTTCCGAATTGCCATGATTGTAATATGCTGTGTGCTGAATGTTCCCTTTTCTCCCCATGCATGTTGTTAAGCTTTCCAGGTTAATGTGGTTTGGCCTATCTGCATATTTTTACCTTCAACACTACTAGCCTGTCCAGCATCATCTCCTAGGGACAAACACCCCTTTTTTTGATTTTGGCATTTTTTTTTTGTCCTGCTCCATTGTAGTTCAACTCCCCCCCCCCCTAAAAAAAGTGTATTGCCCAATCAGCGGGATGTGTAGTCTGATAATAATTGGCTCTAGATTTGTTGCCCTAAATACTCACTACACACTAATATTTAGAAATGTTAATACTGTGATGTTGCAGAATGATGTTTTTTTACTAGTGTTTGCAATGTTTTTTATGTGCCAAAGTGCTAATTTTGTTTTTGCTTTTGTCCCCACAGTTTCCCTCCACGCCACAGGAATGGCAGACTGTGGCTGCCCACTTTGCCCAGTGTTGTGATTTTCCAAACTGCGGAGGGGCAATTGATGGGAAGCACGTCCGCATAGTGCTGCCACCTCTTTCGGGGTCGTACTATTATAACTACAAAGGTTTTCATAGTATCGTGTTGATGGCGGTGGTGTCGGCAGACTACGAATTTTTGTATGTGGACGTGGGGAAGAATGTCCGGCTGTCTGATGGGGGAGTGTTCGCGCGGACCGAATTTTACAGGCGTCTACAAACTGGTGGTCTTGAACTGCCACCGGATGAAGACAATGTGGAAGGACTTCCGTTTGTTTTTTTAGCGGACGAGGCTTTCGGGCTTGGACCTCACCTCATGCGGCCTTTTTCCCAGAGGACCCTCACCCCGGAGAGGAGGGTCTTCAATTTCCGGCTGGCCAGGGTCCAGAGGGTAGTCGAGAATGCCTTTGGGATACTCGCCAGCCGATTCCGCCTGTTCCAGACAGCGAGACATCTGGCGGAATATAAATTGAACTTGGTTATTTTGGCTTGCTGCATATTGCATAATTTTTTACGCAGGCATTCCCAGACGTACCTACCCAACATCGGTGCTGAGGCAGGACTACCCTCAGATACCCTTCCTGGGCTGGACACTGGTCGCGCTGGCTCGGTCACCCAATCTGCTTGTGAGGTACGCGACAAATATGTTGAGTACTTTATGGGTCGGGGGGCCATAGCTATGCCAGATTATTATTTCTTTCTAATTCGGCCCCCAAAAGAAAGAAATATTACAAAGAACTAATAAATAATTCGACCATTGGACTTTATTCAGTTGTTTTTTAATTTGGTGTTTTTCCCAAAATCTTTGTCTTTTCTTAGAAAAATGTGTTAAGAAAGGATTTATTTCTTCAAAAAATATATTTTTGTTTTGACAAACATATGTAACAATGGAACTTACAAAGTTCAACCTTTTATTTAGCATACCAAACCCAGACGACATGGTCTTATGTCACCCCGGAATCCGCCAAAATTTGAGGATGCACACATGCTGTGTGTGTGTGCACCAAATGGTGAATTCTCGACTGAGATCCCATGCCAAATGTTCACATGTGCTATCTGCCATCATGGGTGATCAATGTATGTGGTTTGTGGGTGCAACCCCTTTCTCTCACCTACTTGATAAGCGAGGAAGGGGTTGCACCCACAAAGCACAGACAATCGATGTACTGTGATGGCAGATAGCACATGTGAACACACACTGGGGTTTATTTACTAAACAGTGCAAACTCAGGCTTATTTCTGCATATAAGCCAATCAGCTTCTAAATGAAGCTTATTCAATTAAGCTTTCGCATCTAAACATGGAAGCTGATTGGTTTATATGCCAAGTGAGGCTGCTTTTGCACGTTATAGCTTTACTAAATAAAGTGTGTGTGTGTGCATCCTCAAATTTTGGCGTATTTTAATGTAAAAATATACAACATCTTTGAGAGTGGGGTGGTTGGGGGTGAGGGCAGATGGGGGGGATAGTCTTCTATATACGTCCCAAAATATCTAGCATGTTTTTGAAGTTTTGGTCCATCACCACCATCCTTTCCCTTATATTGGCCAGCTCCGTGCTGCACTCCATTATCTGCTGTATTAGGATTTGTGCACTTGCACGAGAAAAATTAGGAGCAACAGATGTGCTAATCCCATCTTCATCCCCTAAAAATGCCAAAAAAAACAAAAAAAACATTGTAAGTAAGTAAGGTGCAGGCCTATCTACATCTCTTGTTCCCTGCAAAGCTGGGGTGTCACTGACCTGTTGTACTGAGAACTTTAACATCTTCTACAACTTCTCATTCTTCAACTTCTCCTTCCTCCACCAATCCGCCTTCCTCCACCAATCCGCCTTCCTCCACCAATCCGCCTTCCTCCACCAATCCGACATCATCCACCAATCCGCCTAATTCCACCAATCCGCCTTCCTCCACCAATCCGCCTTCCTCCACCAATCCGCCTTCCTCCACCAATCCGCCTTCCTCCACCAATCCGCCTTCCTCCTCTCTCCCTTCCTCCTCTCCTTCTTCCTCCTCTCCTTCTTCATCATCCTCCTCCTCCTCCACAATTTTTTTGTTGCCGTTTTGGAGACAGTGTGGGCCTCCCTGACTCCTCATAGCGCGTTACAATTGTAGTTTTGGGCTTATTCCAGCAAAAACCATATTCATTTTTTTGGTAGATGACTTCTCCCAAGCTGTGATATAATGAGCCTTTTTGGTGAAGTGACACACATGGCTGGCCTCCTGAATAAGTAGTTTTTGGAGTCCCTTCACCAAAAGTACAAATTAGTATTTTATGGGGGGAAACACAGGTTCTCCAAATTACAGATGTGAAAACAGCTGCTTATTAGGTTATCTCATCACTGTGTGAATGAATGAATCCTGTTTGCCTTTTAAAATCAACTTAGTTTGCACAAACACATCATATTTTCCACATTGTTTCTATAAACAATGTTTTTCACCAAATAGCCACGTCCAGGTGTGATGTTCCTGGACCCGCGGATTTAGGATAAACTATGTGATGGAACGATGTTGCCTACGATCATGGCAAGTCATCGGATTTATTAGACAAACATTACTAATTTTACAATGCAGGGGTTCAAAAATACAAGCAGGCCAACGAGGCAGATGACAAAATAGACATGGCAAAACATTTAAAAAAACAATAGGCACTCCAAAGACATTTTAAAGTACTTACTTTTTTCTATGATTTTCTTGATTTTGCGATACGGCTCTGGCTCGCGCAGTTTTAAGTCGGACCAGCGTTTCCGGAGCTGCTCTTTTGACTTGGTGACCCCAAACATCTCATAAAGTTTCCTCGCCGCCTTATCTATAATTTTGGACTTCCTCCGTTTAGGGGTGCTGTATGGGCCATGCTCACCATCATAGTCCTTCCGTCGCAGGATGGACACCATCTCCACCATCTCTTGTAGAGACATGTTTGTGGCCTTGTATCGTTTTGGCCTGGATCTGGACGTTCCGGCCTCTGTCCCTTCCTGATCCCGATCAGAGGCTAATGTGCGCTCGTGTGACATCGCCATATTTTCCAATCAACATTGCATAGGGGCATGGAAAACAGGAATTGGTACGTCATGGGCGGAGACAAGGGCGGCGTTTCTTGATTGCGTGGGGATATAATGGAAACGACGTGATTACGTAGGTTACGCGGAGATTACTCGAGCGGAAACGAGGAGAGAGAGAGACATAGGTAAATGAAAACATCGGATCAGAGGTCTAGAATTTGAACAGCCATGGGGGATGGGGCTTTTCAATGTTGTTTGCACCCTTTTTGTACTACTGTTATTTAGGTATTTTGGGGCCCACCATAAAATTTAGAGAGCCAAGTGCTTGTAAACATCACTTCATCAAGATATATGTAGAGAATGCTCTATCCTCTTTATTTGGATTTTAGAGTATGCAGTCAGATCATGCAAGTATTGTTGTGTGTTGGTTGTACAGAGATAAGTAGTTAGTGTTTTCTGCCATCAATGCTGAGGGGCATGATAGCTACACATGAACTAGTGCCTTGATGAGTGCTAGCATTAATATTCATGGTGGATGTGTTCTTATCTACATGCTACATGCTACAACTTAAACAAAAGGCTCTGCATGACACCTTTTTTGGGGGCTACAACAATGCAGCAGAGCTGGCCAGCTATGTAGCAGCAGAAGACACTGTGTTTGTATACTGTAGTTGCTCTAAAATGAATGAATGTGGACATATTTTTAGAATCTCAAAGCTGAGCCTTTTTTAAGTTGTGCTTTGTGTTTGTTTGTCATTTTCTATTCTAAAAATTACTATTGAAGGTAATTTTAGGAGCTGAAAGCTGTTAAAAATGGATTTGCTCAAAGGGAAGGAGGCAACAATGCAGCTTATCAACCGATATCGGGATATGCCCCTTCTTTGGGACACCAAGCACCCGGAATATTTGGACACCGTGAAGAGAGCGGCAGCACTTGATGAGATTGCTACATACCTGCACACTTGGGTGCTAAGTTGCACAGGCGACATGGTTAAGGATACATTTAGTAACCTCAGGAGAAGCTACAGAAATGTCTATAAAAAATGCAAATATCAAAAATCAGGATCAGCAGCATCTAAGAAAAAGGAATCCAAGCTCTGGTACTACAAAGAGCTCAGTTTTTTGAACGATGAACTGGATGGCAGGCCTGATTCAACACTACCTTGCAGCCTTCCTCCCAGCGGAACTTCCCCGGATCCTAGGAGCCCTGAAGAATCTGAAGCGGGGCTGGCTGACATGGAGCCAGATCTGGCCATCTTCGATGAGGTATAGTATTTTCCAACATATTTTGGTGCTGCTATTTATTTTGAATTAGTGAGTTGATCTGGTAAACAAAAAACAAACCTTGAAGAAAAAACAAAGTTGTGGGCCTACAAATAGGTGTCAGGGATGCCAAATGCAGGGGTCAGAAGGACAGTCTGTTTAATTAAAATTAATACTAACTAAAACAGTCTAGAGAAAGAAAATGTGTGTGATTGATTGTGCAAAATATTACAACATGTCCCTTTTTTATACACAGGAAGAAGAGACCAGCCAGAAGGTGGCAGCTCCTGAGGCCCATGTCAGCCAGGCAGAAGGGGGGAGTGGCAGCCAGGAGGAGGCCGGGCCAAGTGAGGTGCAGCAGGTCCCCAGGCCCAGGCTGAGCACCATCAGCCAAGTTCCTCCCCTCCAGATGAGGCCACCAGCTGCAAGGAGGCGCAGGAGGGTGGTGCACGATGAGAGCCTGGAGTTTATACGGGAGGCTGCTGAAGTGCGTTTGTGGCAAATGAACTCAACCAAGGGGGGAGGAGCAAAAAAGCCTAGCCAAGGACATCATTAATCAGGTCCTGGCCAGGATGAAAAGGGACGAGCTGAGCAGGGACACTGTGCTATGTGACCCGGCCTGGCCTGCTTCCCATCATCATCATCCTCCTCCTGCTGCCACATCAGCCCCACCTGCAAGGGTCAGTGGACAGACCCGTGGAAGTTTCGCTGGAAGGAAGTCTGGAAAGAAGTCGAGAAGGTGATTCCCTGCCATCCAGTTGATTGTCCAAAAAACTGAGCTCGTTGGAGTAGCACAGCTTGGGTTCCTTTGTTCATGTGCTGCTGATTCTGATTTTTGTTATTGACTCCTGAGGTTACTAAATTTATCCTTAATCATGTTGTAATTCCCAAGTCTGCATGTATGTTGCAATCTCATCAAGTGCTGCCGTTCTGGTGATTTATAATTTATTTCTTGGCCGGAAATAAATGGCTTTTGTAGTTACTTTCAAACCTTGTCTATTGTGTTTTATACTGTGGTGAGTAAGCATCAGACATTTGTAAAATAAAATGTGGCATTTGCAAAGGACACAAACTCCTTGGGGGGGGGGGGGGCCTTTTGTTTTAGAACTTGGTAAACCCAAAAGAAGCTTAAAATGTTAAAAAAATGAAAACACCCCCCCCCAAAAAAAGGGAAAAAATAAAGGATGAAACAACAAAATGACCTAAGTTGGGGGGGAAAAAAGGGAATTAAAAAAAAAAAAAAAACATGACGAAACAACAAAAATAACATACTTTGGAAATATTCCAAAACCGTAAAATACAACTAAAAAAAAAAGCACACCAAAAAAATAAATATGATACGCTCAACATTAAGTCAAAATAGACATAATAAAAATGTGGAGAACGGAAACAAATGTGGGGACATCTGGCTAGCAAACAGTGTCAAATAGAAAAAACACTAACGAAAATGCAAGCTTTCAGTATGTGACATCGAGACAAAATTGCATCAGCAAGAGAACGGGTTTCTTCTAGCAAGAGAACAAAGAACAAAAAAACGCTAGAAACGGGACACTATATAGAGAGTTTAGGTGACGAATGTGCCAGGTCCCAAACAAACGCGAGTTTTACCTGAACGAGTGCTCCCGTCCCATCGTTTTGACTGAGCATGTGCGGGTTTTTGGTCCGATGCTTTTGTGTACTAACGAGCGGACATATCCGACGGACATGTGTCCGGCGAGAATATTTCAAAGCATGCTTTGAAATTTTTCCGCACGAGAAATCCGGCCAAAACGGTCCGTTTGCCCATACAGACGAGCGGATTTTTCGGATGAAATGGTCCGTCGGACCAGTTTCAGCGGATTTATTCCCTCGTGTGTACAAGGCCTTAGACTTTACTACCCTTTGAATTACAAACAAATTAAAGTGCACGTGTTTACCGTAGGATCTCAACCTCAAGGAACATTCTGGAGTTATCTAGGCCAATGTACTTTAAGTAATTGCCCACTAGGGGAACTTGCAAACATAGACAATTTATAGTCACTTCCTGATTCCATAGCATTAGTATTTAGTTGGGTTTTACTGACTTTTGCAGGGGACCTTGCTGAGTCAGCTGTATATGTATATGTATTTTATAATCTATTGTTGATCTGTTATTTCTTCTTATTATATACCAAGTAAAGTTACTGTACTCTTGGTTTACTATATCGCTTGTGTGAGGTGTGTTTGCTCCTGAGGACAGCAATCAAAAGAAAGGTAATAACAATATTGCATGCCACTATATGAATATATTATGTGTGTGTTATTGTAGTCCTAGTCAACGTAGGACCCACAATATATTTGCATTTTTGCCTGGTGTGCCAAGGGAGGGTTCGAGCCACTTAAAGGGGGTGAATAGATAAGAGAGTAGACCCAAAATTAATCACCGGCTCATTTGGGGGTAGCGCTATATATGTCTCAGGGGGTTTAGTACACGCCCCACACTATATAAGGCCGCCTACGTGGCGGACTTGCTTAGTGTGTTGCGGCGGTGGTTAAAGAGAAACAGAGAGAGATTTATTTTGAGTTAGATAGAGCAGGCAAGGGAGTCAGTTATCTTCAGTTACAGTGTGTAGAGGATATATATGCATCCCAGGTGTTGTGCATATATATGTATACACTGTATTCAGTTTAGCTAGATCTGTTCCAGTTATTCTCTTCATAACACAGTATACTGACATGCAGGTAGGTGATTGTGCTAGCTGCAGTATTTTCACTTAGTGTACTGTGTCCTTTGCACAGTGTGCACCTAAAGCTTACCTGAATACAATTGCTGGTGTTCTCATACAAATACAGGCAAGGAACTCCAGTATTCAGTTTTAGTGTCCTTTGCACAGTGTGCACCTAAAGCTTACCTGAATACAATTGCTGGCAGGGACCTGCAGTATTTTGATTTAGTGTCCTTTGCACAGGACCAGACATTACATTAACCTCCCTGGCGGTATGATTCTGTCTGGAATTACGTACCAAAAGGGGTGCAATTATTTTGCATGGAAATTCTGCGTTTTATACTGTAGGCCTGCAATTCTTAGGAATAACTCACTTAAATTTGTCCAAACAATAGTCTAGTAGACATCTCTGGTATGATAAAGTTTGAAACACAAAATCATAAAATTATAATATAATAAATAACTATAAATAATTATAACAAATAATAATGTAATTATAATAAAAATTATTCACTAATGTAATCAAATCAAAATCACTGAAATTTGCTAAGTTGCAGAATTGTCGCTAGCCTTAATTTTATTTTTTTATGACGAATTTCCCCACAAATCGCTATCGCTCAATTCTGCAAGTGATTATAATTTATTATCACTGTTTTCCAGCTGCTCTAAAATCACTTTTGACATAAAGGGACACTTTTGGTTGCTATGGACAATCTACAGTTTGCAGGCACAAAAAAAAATGTTTTTATTATATAAAAGTACATGTAGGACACTGGGCAGACCACTAGGGACAAGGGGGGTGTGTATTTTTTACATACAGTACTGTAATCTATAAGATTATAGTATTCTGTATGTAATGTGTTTGTTTACTTTTTTGAATTTGCCACCGGTCTCCGCTCCCGTGCGTCGTAACGTCGCAGGGAACGGAGATCGGCGGCGCGCGGGCACTGTGTGAGTTGAATGGAGGACGCCACTCGCTCACACAGCGTGGATGCATCGCTGGATCCAGGGACAAAGTAAGTACAGTACCCTGCCTGGATACAAGGTAAGCCAGCGCGCGCTGCAGGCTCTGCATATTCACCCCGAACGTGACTCGGGGTTACGGATTTTTGCATTAAAAATCCACCCCGAGTCACGCTCGGGGATAGCGCTAAGGGGGTTAAAGCGGGATGCCATCCGCAATTTTTTTTTCTTTTAACCACTTAACCCCTGGACCATATTGCTGCCCAATGACCAGAGCACTTATTGCGATTCAACACTAAGTCGCTTTAAATGACAATTGCGCGGTCATGTGACGTGGCTCTCAAACAAATAGAGCTTTCTTTTGGTGGTATTTGATCATCTCTGCGGTTTTTATTTTTTGCGCTATAAACAAAAATAGAGCGAGTATTTTGAAAAAAAATCCATATTTTTTACTTTTTTCTGTAACAAATATCCCCCAAAAATATATATAAAAACCTTTTTTTTCCTCAGTTTAGGCAGATACGTATTCTTCTACATATTTTTCATAAAAAAAAATCGCAATTAGCGTTTATTGATTGGTTTGCGCAAAAGTTATAGTGTTTACAATATAGGTGGTAGTTTTATGGCATTTTTATTATTTTTATTTTTTTTACTAGTAATGGCGGCGATCAGCGTTTTTTTTTTTCAGTACTGCGACCTTATGGCGGACACTTCGGACACTTTTGACACATTTTTGGGACCATTGGCATTTTTTTAGCGACCAATGCTATAAAAATGCATTGGATTACTATAAAAATGCCATTGGCAGTGAAGGGGTTAACACTAGGGGGTGGGGAAGGGGTTAAGTGTGTTCCTGGGTGTGTTCTAACTGTATGGGGGGGTGGACTCACTAGGGGAAATCACTGATCTTCTGTTCCTACATTGTAAGAACAGAAGATCAGCGTTTTCCCCGCTGACAGGACCGGGAGCTATGTGTTTACACACATAGCTCCCGGTCCCCGTTCTGAAATGAGCGATCGCGTGTGCCCGGCGGCAATCGTGCCCTAGCGGCCGCAGAAGTGCCGACGTAGAGCTACGGCGGCTGGTCGGCAAGCAGTTAAAGTCAGCAGGTATTAACACTGTAGCTTCTGACTTTTAAAAAGGACACTTACCTGTCCTAGTCTCCCATGATGTCGGTCCCCCAAAGGCAATTGTTCAGTCCTGGCGCCTCCATCCTCACTAAAGGAAACAGGCAGTGAAGCCGTAAGGCTTCACTGCCCGTTTCCTACTGCGCATGCACAACTCGTGCGGCGCTTTGTACACACAGTTCCCAGAAGGCAGCGTGCCCCATTCACCAGAAGACAGCGCGGCGGAGGCGAGGCAGAAGATCCATCGCGGTGGAGGAAGAGGCAGAAGTGCTACTTCCGCATAGCAACCACCCTTTCAGGGGAGTATAAAATTATTATTATTTATTTTTAGATTTTGGGAAAAAAATAAAAAATAGGTGGAACTCCACTTTAAAGCCGCAAGCAGTTTCAAATGACTTTTTTCCTATAGAAATGTCATTGTGTGCAGGGACAGTTCTAAACACGGGAAACACGTGCCACTTCAAACGCATACTGTAGACACCCAGCAGGTACGATATTTAAAGGAATATTTCACTTTTTTTTTTACTTTAAGCATCATTAAAATCGCTGCTCCCAAAAAAATTGCCATTTTTAAAACTTTTTTTGCATTGATACATGTCCCCTGGGGCATGACCCGGGTCCCATGACCATTTTTAGGACAATAACTTGCAAATTAGCCTTTAAAGTTAGCACTTTTGATTTCAAACGTTCGAGGACCATAGACTTTAATGGGCTTCTAAAGTTCGCAAAAACTTTTGGTCCGTTTGCAAGTTCTGGGGGGTGTTCAGCTCATCCCTATTAAGCAATTTGCGACACACCGCTTCTGATAATAATCTCTACATTAGTATACTCAATTATAGGAAGTGACCTTGTATCCTTGTCTTCAGTATACTATATTACTATATTTCATATGGTCTTTCCAGGTGGTGTGTTATGCTTGTTCTAAGGGTTATGTTTTTATGAATAATTAATGTAATTTTATACTCTGTTCTGTATATCCTCTTTAATAAAATCTAGATTCTTTTATATATTTAACATTGTTATGCCTACAAAGTCCATCTGACAACTTACCACTTTTTAACAAACTCTCACGAGAGTGAGAGAGAGAGAGCTGTGCATGATGTCATAAGCCTAGGCTTTTTACCAGACAAGAAACAGGAAGTGGACATATAAGGTATTTACTGGCAGAAAAAAAAAAATAATATTTTACTATCCGAAGTTAAAACAACAAGGGCAGAAGACTTAATAGATGGAAAGTTTAAAACATGACTGAAGATCTGCTTTAATGTAAGACTGGGCTAGCTGCTAGGAGTAAGCAGTTGCTCTGTGCATTTTATTCCTTGATTTAGTGTGATCCAAGATAAATTAAAGTAAAGAACATAATCCAATAAGACAATATACCCAAATTCATATAGCCAAATGTCTAACTAAAAATATCAAGTGTTTTAAGCTAATTGTTGGAAAATAAATACACAACAAGAGAGATGAATGTTAAAGCGGAGCTCCACCCTAAAGTGAAGTTCCGCTGACCGGAACCCTCCGCCCCTCCGGTGTAGTGTTGCTCACGAATATTTGCATTGCGAATATTCGCTACGAATATTGCATATTCGAGTATTCGCGAATAACTCGAATATCGCGGCGAATATTCGCTATTTCGAATATTCGTATTTTTTCAAATTTCGCAATCAAATTCGCAATCATTTTCGCATTCGCACTAGCGAAATTTCGCAATTTTTTTTTTATAAAATATAGCGAATATTCGTAAATATCGAATATTCGTGATATTTTATCCCAAAAAAATAGCGAAATTTCGCATTGGCGAAAATTCACAATTTTTTTTTTTTTTTTATAAAATATCACGAATATTCGATATTAAAAGTCACACAAAAAAAATTGCGAAATTTCGCACTGGTGAAATTTCGCATTGGCGAAATTTCGCAATTTTTGTTTTTATAAAATATCACGAATATCACAAAGATTCGATATTAACGCGAAATCGAATATGGCGTATTCCGCTCATCACTACTCCGGTGTCACATTTGACACCTTTCAGGGGGGAGGGGGTGCAGATACCTGTCTAAAGACAGGTATTTGCACCAACTTCCGGCCACAAGTCTCGGGTAAAAGATGTTTTTTTTTTTTTACATCCCATCCGTCCCCCTTTGTGTGCTGGGAACACTCGGCTCCCAGCACACAGCGGGAGCCAATCGGCGGGCGCAGCGCAGGCGCCGTAGGGAACCGGTCAGTGAAGCCAGAGCGCTTCACTTCCTGGTTCCCTCACCGTGGATGGAGGGGGGAGTATTGTAGCTGCTGGTTTTTAATATTTTTTTTCAGGGGGACATCCGCTTTAAGACATACCAAAAATGGAAACTTTTTTTAATGTTAAAGTGATTGTAAAGGCAAAATGTTTTTTTATTTTTTCCCCTAATGCATTCTCCTGTATCGAAGCAGTACTGTGCCTGGATTCAGTTCTTCTTTCTTTAGCAAAGTATAAGTTAAAGCTACCATGTGATTTCATGTGATTTATCTTCCCTGTTAAACAACCAATATTTCCCTTTGGGGGTCTCACACCACATTACAGATGAATTAACATAGAAGACCCTATTCAAGTTGTTTGCAGAGAGTATACTTCAATGTTTTTGTGGCAAGGATTACCACTAGCACTTTTTTTTTATAGAATTGATGTTTTACTTTCAGTCCAAAAACGTTTATTTAACCCCATCAGGCCTAATGCCGTGTACACACGATCATTTTTCGTCATGAAAAAAAAACAGTTTTTCCAACTTCATCATTAAAACTACGTTGCCCAAAGATTTTGGAGGCGCATGCGCGGGCTCTAGCGGAGCAGACATGCCAGCCTAGAGCTCCGCTACTCGGGGAAGAAAGCCGCAGATAACCCGGTGTTTGATCCGACAAATTCACATAAAAAATGGACCATAAGCTGCAGGAAGGTGAGGGGGACATTTGGGATGAAGAATGGTGCTGGGAGGTACCAGAAATAAGGCAAAATTGAATCCCCCAAACGGCGCTCAGCTAAGCAAAGGCGCCACAAAGAAGGCACCGCTCGCCTCAGAGCAGCTTCCCTCAGGGAAACAGAGGAAACAAATGGCAGCTAAAGCAGCCAACACAATTAACCCTATGGCCTCCCTGACCTATTATACCTCAGATAGTGAGGGAGAGGACACAAACGTATCACCACAGTTGGATAAAGGTGACAGGGAAATTCCCTCAGGGCTGCTTAAACAATTTGAAAAGATGCTCCACAGAGCACTTAAACAGACTTCTGAACAAATCACCTCAAGTCTCACAAGAGAAATTAGGGAGGTGGGGAACCGCACAGATGCCCTGGAAACCAAGGTAGATGAAATATAAGTTTTTACACAGGAATGCATGTCTGACATAGATGCTCTTAAAGAAGAGAACTTAACTTTACAGAATAGACTGGAGGACTTCGAGAACCGGGCAAAGAGGTCAAACCTTAGATTCAGGGGCATACCAGAGTCTGTAGTAGACCTTCAATCCACCATTCTTGCCCTATGCCAGGAATTACTCCCAGGCATTGCTGTAGAGCGTCTAGAAATGGACAGGATTCACAGGGCTCTCACCCCTAAAAAGAAAGATGGTCCCCCCAGGGACATAATAGCCAAATTCCATTATTATAGGTCCAAAGAGAGGCAGAAAGAGAGAAAAACAACTTGACATTCCAAAGCTACAATTATCAAATTTTTGCAGACATCTCACAACTGACAATCAATAAGAGAAGAGCTATGAAACCCCTCCTGATTGAGTTACAGCAACGTAACATAAAATACCAATGGGGTTTCCCTTTTTCCCTCCGCTTCACGCTGCAAGTAACAAAGATAGTCTGCAGGTCACCAGATCAATTGCATCAAGCCCTTGTGGACTTCAAATTAATTGAGCAACCCTCTGCTACATCATCCACACGCAGAAGATCGGCTTCATTCTCAGCCAACAACCATGCTACACAGCAGGACCAAAATGAAGACATCCGTCAATCAAGCAAGCGAGGCAGATTCGTGTCACAACCTCCCGAACGAGAAGACTCAATGGACTGATCATCTTACACTACTAACCATTTTTTCCTCCCCTTCTAGGTTGGACCTCTGGTTACTTGCATTTGAACTGTTTGTACTACCCTTAGGGTGAACCCCCTTTTTCTTGTGATGACCCCAAATTCATATACTAGATCACAGTATTGAAACCACCACCTTACTCTTTTATCACATATTCCCCATCATAGCCAACTTAATTATACCAAAAGCATAAAAAATATATATAAAGTGCAGCGCAAACCATGTGAACAATATAATAAATGTGGTAAATATATAAATAAATAGAGTCCAATCAATTCGTGTTACAAAGAAGTAAATGTCTGTGGACCATTCGATGGGACAAAAGGTCGAAAATCTTCACCACGTGAAAGACAACAAAGGTAGCAAGTGTAGAAGCTTATCCCTCCACCAGTGCAGATGGCTACTCTCACCTTAAGATATGACCCCTGGGTTAGCAGATGGTTATTAGGGCATATAAAGAACCGGAAATGAAGTAGATCTCCTATTTGGTGGTCTCAGCATGGATGCCGGAACGGAGGGACATGGAAGAAAAAACAACCATCTAAGAGCTTCCGCTTGATCACTACTTTAATCAAATAGGCAGTGTACAGGCTACTCACATTTGATCAGAGATTAACAGGCATGTACATATATAACAGCTCACAGAGTTCCCCGGGAAGGACACAGAGCGACGTGTAAGGCCGCGTACACACGAGGGGATATGTCCGCTGAAAACGGTCCGATGGACCGTTTCAGCAGACATCTCCGCTCGTGTGTATGGGCTAGCGGACAGATTTCTCCACCCGACAGATTTCAAAGCAAGCTTTGAAATCTATCCGGTGGGAATCTGTCCGCCCGACATGTCTGCTGGTTAGTACACTTACCAGCAGACATGTCGGCCCCCACCGCCGCCGCGCCGCTGCCGAATGGATTCGGCGCATGCGCGGAAGTGTTTTACTTCCTGGTGCGGTGACGTGGCGGTGACGCGGCGGCGTCAACGTCACCGCCGCGTCACCGCCACGTCACCGCGCCGTCCGGCGGCGGGGAATTTGATCCGATGGTGTGTACACGCCATCGGATCAAACTCCCGATCGGACATATCCGATGGAAATGGTCCGCGGACCGTTTTCATCGGATATGTCCGATCGTGTGTATGGGGCCTTAGGCTCCAAAAACCCCTGGACGCGTTGCGTGAAATACACTTCCTCAGCAGGGTGGAGTGGAGCCGAGCACGTCTCCCATTCGAAATGAAATAAGCAATGGTAACTGTAGCACCTCCCATCGACTAGCGTCGTGAACGAGCGGCGTGGCACGTCCCGCGTCACGTTCAAAATGGGTAGCTTTATCATTCGATTCAAAAACGAACAAAAACGTTATTATTCAATTTGAGAACGAACAAACAAAACTTTATTCGATCGGCCTAATTTTAAAAGCGAATAGACCAAACGCATCACAAAATAACTCAAAAAATATTAGCGCCATCTTGTGGATAATAAACATATAACCGGCCCGATGCATTGAAATGGGCGAGAATGGCTATGTGTGATGAAAAAACGTCGCTCAGTGTATACGTCGCTCAGCGACACTGAGCGACGTTTTTTCAAACCAAGATTAAAACATCAAATCTTGCATCTCCCCAAAGTTAAAGGAGGATTGGGGCTACCCAATTTTTTTTTAACTATTATAGAGCAGCACAATTAGCCACTCTAGTGAAGTATCACACAACAAAGGAACCTCCCCTCTGGGTTTCGATTGAAGCGGTGGAATGCGACCCTATCCCCGTTTCCAACATCATGTGGATCTCACCCAAACATATCCAAAACCCCATCATTAATCACTCTCTCTCCCTATGGGACAAAATGAAGATAAAAAATTCCCTACTATCCCCTCATATTCCACTCTTATTCTATAAAAATCCATCATTCTACCCAGGCTGGATTTACCCCAACACTTTCAAAGAATGGGTGAGAAGGGACTGTACATGTCTGTACAAATTCTTGGATTCCTCTACATTTAGGTCCTTTCCGAATATCTGCAAAATCTATAACATACCACAATCCGAAATATTTAAATACCTCCAAATAAAAAACTTTTTCAAACCCTATGCAGACTCCACCCCCAGCCCTCCCCGAATATCTGCCTTCGAAAAGCTCTGCAAAAGCACCCCTCCCTCCAGGGGTTTGATCTCAACAATATACTCTCAGTTGTTGACTAACTCTATATCGGGGAAACTCCCCTATGTAAACAAGTGGGAACTAGACCTTGACCTTAAATTGGATTCAGCGGACTGGAATCAAATATGGATCAATACTAAATCTGCATCAATAAATGTAATAGCTAGTGAAAATAATTACCAAGTACTTACTAGATGGTACCTAGTTCCTCATAGGATTGCGAAATTTGTGCCAAACTACCCTGAACATTGTTTCAGGGGCTGCTCATCTCCAGGAACATTCTTTCATGTCTGGTGGTCGTGCCCTAAAGCGCAGTCATTCTAGTCAGAAACTTTTACAATAATCAGTCTACTCACGGGTAATGGGATTCCAATGGACCCCAAAATCGCATTATTAAACCTGAAACCCGAAAATGTTTCGCATAAACAATTTAAATTAATTACACAGCTCTTTAAAGCTGCGAAACAAACACTGGCAAAAGCATGGAAAACCCCTAACTTATCAAGTAACGAAGTAACGAACAGGATGAACTTAGCAATGACTCACGCCAAAATGATGGCAATTGACATGGACGCGACCGCCGGATTTGAAAGAATCTGGTAACCTTGGTTTGAATATGCAGTACCCAATGCTATCAATGATGTTATAATATTACCATGGTAGCCCAGCCAATTTAACAATCTCCTGCTTATCTTAAATCTTAAATATTGACAGCTAAAACCGGACCACTCCTGCAGACACCCCTCTTACCTCTCCCTGTTTTACTTCCCTCCCTCTTCCCCCCCTTTTTGGACTTTAGCCCTGAGTTTCAATACTATACCTGATGTTAGCAATGTTACAATGTTGAATATGGTTGAAACTCCTACGTTGGCACAACAGGACTCTTGCCTAAACCATAGCCCTAAAACCAACTGGGCTAGTTGGAGGAAACGATGCATCTTAAAACAAACTACAGAAACATGGACACTTATGCCGCGTACACACGATCATTTTTTGTGATGAAAAAAACCGACGTTTTCTGTGAAGTAAAAAACGGCGTTTTTGAAACGTCACTTTTCAAAGACGATGTTGCATACACACCATCGTTTTTTTCACAAAAAGCGAGGTTACGTTCACCACTCTTTTCCATTGAAGCTCTCTTCATAACTAGCTTCTGGGCATGCGTGGGTTGAAAAACGTCGTTTTAAACGACGTTTTTGCTACACACGGTGACTTTTTGTGAAACAAAAAACGACATTTTGAAAAACGACACAAAAAATTCAAGCATGTTGGAATTTTTTTAGTTCGTTTTTTTTAAGACAAAAAACAACGTTTTGTCCACACACGATCAATTTAAATGACGTTTTAAAAAACAACATTTTTTTTCATCGCAAAAAACGACCGTGTGTACGCGACATAAGTCATAACATTATTTGTACTAATTAATAGTCCGTTGGAGTCATCAGCCTCACCTGTTGTAAAGTTACTACAAATATAAGCTAAGAAGTTATTTCATATCCGTAATTAACTTATTTTATTTTGTTGAACTGTACATTTCTTTATCACTTCAATAAAGATACTTTGACAAGCAAAACGACGTTGCCCACACACCATCGTTTAAAAAAAATGATCTAGCAAAGCGCGGTGATGTACAACACGTACGACGGCACTATAAAGGGGAAGTTCCATACGCCTTTGGGCTGCTTTAGCTGATTCCATGTTAGTAAAAGACGATTCACGATTTTCAGTCTGTTACAGCGTGATGAATGTGCTTACTCCATTATGAATGGTAGTTTTACCAGAATGAGCGCTCCCGTCTCATAACTTTCTTCTAAGCAAGCGCGGGTTTTTCAACACGTTTTAGCCCACACACGATCTTTTTTTACAAACCGAAAAACTACATAGTTTAAAAAAATGATGTGAAGCCCACACACGATCATTTTAAATGACATTTTTTAAGAACTATGTTTTTTTTCATGCCAAAAAATGATTGTGCGTTAGCGGCATAAGGCTCCATGCACATTGAAGCTGATAAAAGCTATCATCGTGTACCCTAGACGATGGAGAAAGAGGTAATATGCCACCCAAAAATAACCAGCAGCTCCTTCGGGGGTAGTATTACGCTGGTAACTGTGTACTTTTGGGATATAAGTGCCAGAGATAGCTATGGACTCAGCCAGCTCTCATAGGGGCTCAGAATACTGCCCTGTTCTTAGCAGAATCCTGGACTGTGAGCCTGGAGAAGCGTGCCCTCCTGTTTACGATGCAGCATTTTGGAGTAATTCTAATTCCTAATCCCTCTCCTGGATCAAATTTCTCAAGCAATACATTTTAACCACTTCCCGACCGCCCACCGCAGGTATACGTCGGCACTTTGAAGATGGATATCTCGGTAACGGCAGCAGCTGCTGCCACAACCGAGATATCCATCTCTTCTGTGGGCGGTCGGGTAAACGATAATGGCGGTCTCCGCGGCGGAATCGCCGCAAGATTGCCGTTATCGGTGGCGGGCGAGGGTCCGCGCTCTCCGCCGCTTACCGGAGCCGTCGGTAGCGGCGGAGGCGATCGGGTGCGCTCGTCTGTTCAGCGGGGATGAGAGTGAGGGAAAAAATGTCCCTCATCCATCCCCGTAGCTCTGCTGGGCGGAAGTGACGTCAAACGTCAGTTCCAAACAGCGTCTTAAAGAGACATTGTTTTTTTTAAATGTCATTTGAAAAATGACATTTAAAATTTTTGGTATTTTTTTTGCATTTTAGCCTAAATATGAGATCTGAGGTCTTTTTGACCCCAGATCTCATATTTAAGAGGACCTGTCATGCTTTTTTTTTTATTACAAGGGATGTTTACATTCCTTGTAATAGCAATAAAAGTGATATTTTTTTTATTTGTTTTATTTTAGTGTTAAAAATTGGTAAAATAAATACAAATAAATACAAAAACTAATTTTTTTTTTTTTTAAATCGCCCCTTCACGACGAGCTCGCGCGCAGAAGCGAACGCATACGCGAGTAGCGCCCGCATATGAAAACGGTGTTCAAACCACACAAGTGAGGTATCGCCGCGATCGTTAGAGCGAGAGCAATAATTCTAGCCCTAGACCTCCTCTGTATCTCAAAAAATGCAACCTGTAGACTTTTTTAAACATCGCCTACCGAGATTTTTAAGGGTAAAAGTTTGACGCCATGCCACGAGCGGGCGCAATTTTTAAGCGTGACATGTTGGGTATCATTTTACTCGGCGTAACATTATCTTTCACAATATGTAAAAAAATTGGGCCAAATTTATTGTTGTCTTATTTTTTTATTTAAAAAAGTGAATTTTTTCCAAAAAAAGTGCGCTTGTAAGACCGCTGCGCAAATACGGTGTAACAAAAAGTATTGCAATGACCGCCATTTTATTCTCTAGGGTGTTAGAAAAAAAATATATAATGTTTGGGGGTTTTAAGAAATTTTATAGCAAACAAATATGTTTTAGTCTCGTAAACACCGAATCTTAAAAACAGGCCCGGGGCTAAAGTGGTTAAAAAGACATCCCCTAGACCAGGGGTCTCCAATCATTTTAAACAAAGGGCCGGTTTATTTTCCTTGAGACTTTAGGAGGGCCAGATTGTGGCCAGCAGGAGTAGAATCAGGAGGAATTGTCCTAGCATCAGTAAACATCACTGCATCTAGAATTTGGGGGGAGAAGCAATAGTGCCCCATTGTTGGTATCCTAAGGAAGAATAGAGCCCTCATTATTTGTGTTGGTGGGAGAAAAGGTGCTCCATTTTTTGTGTCAGATGGCAGAATAGTGTCTTGTATCAGTGGGAAGAATAGTGTCCCAAGGGGCAAAGGGCCACCCTTGGCCCTTGGGCCGCAGTTTGGAGACCACTCCCCTAGACTGTTATGGAAGGACCGTGCGGGAGTATATATTCTACACTGCCCAACAGTCCTGGATTTTGTGGGACTGTCCTGCCTTTCCAGTTCAGTCCAGCTTTCCTGTGTTGTGTACAGGCCCGGATTTACTACTTTTGCCGCCCCAAGGCCAGGTCCTTCAATGCCACCCCCCCCCCACGCACACACGCCATCACATAGGGGGCTTTTGAACCCCCCATATGTAGCACCCCCTTACTTTCAGTACGGGCACTATGCTAAAGTTAGTGGGTGAATGGGAGAGTTATTTTGCTCCCATTCATAATTCGTCAAATTGCAGGCTCCTGCTATTTCAGAACTGTCCTGTAGGCCAGTCTGCGATCCAGGGGTGTGATCCCACCCCTGGGCGACAGTTGGCGCTAGAGGGGTTCTGACAGAGCCGCTTTTTCCCAGCAACCAATTAGAGGAGTTTTTCCCTCACTGGACATGCTGGGGAGGGGTATATCTGTGGCAGCCGCTGCGTGTTCTGGGTTCAGCTCTTCTTCATTGAGCGGGGTCCACGTTCCAGGTGCGGCATCCACCATCAGGGTGCGCGCATCCACGGACCCCGCCCGCATGGCTCACCTGGCCGGAGCTGCCTGTTCCATGGAGACCCATCCAGATGTTGATAGGGGCCCCAGTGACTTACTGGGTCCCCAGCCTTACTGAGAAGATCCCGGGCTGTGTGCTGTTTGGTGGGGGATCGGCTTGAGGAGAACCCGGAGGCAGATTGTCCAAAAGGGCTTGAGCGAACCATCGGGGATCTGGTCACCGGGATTGACAGGTACATGTCAGCTGTCAACCAGTGACCCCTTTCATTGCATTTACTGGGAGGATTAGCTCAATTCGAATTGTTCTCTTAAGTACTGAAGTACTAAGCCTGTGGCAGAGGCCGGAGGCAGGTCTGTAATAGAGACCTATTCCTCCCAGCAACTTAAAAGTGACATTCCAGCTGCCAGGCTTGTGACAAGGGTCTGTCTGGAGGCACCTCACTCACTCTGGGGCTGCGTTAGGAACTGCGTTTATTGTAACTGCGTTACTTACAACACTGTTCGTCACCTCTACAGTCATCTCTACATGGCACCTGCGCAATGACTATGACACATGCTGCACGCTCCCAATGCTAGTGCTACTCTGCAAGGGACGGGGGTGATTTTAGCAATAAAATACACATCTTAGTGGGGCGTGTTAAAACAAATGGAGGGCGGGTTTTGTGCAATGTTGATGGGCGGGTTTTGAAATGGGGTTAAATCATAAGTATAAGAATAAACCGTGACAAGTATTGAAAATGGCCATTAACATTGAACTACTCACCCTTATCATCTCTGTCCATCTATTTTAAAATACTGTCTCTTTTGTGAGGTAAATACTGAGGCAAAATCTGAGGCAAATCCACCCATCAACATTGTAAGACCCGCCCTTCATTTGTTTTAGCACACCCCGCTAAGACGTGCACTTTATTGCTAAAATCACCCCCCCCCCCCTTTGCAGAGAAGCACTAGCATCGGGAGCGTGTGGCATGTGCCGTAGTCATTTTTCGGCAGGACACTGGGACAACAACAGGATTTTTTCCCTCCCCTGCACCCACTGCCGCCCCGAGGCCTGGCCTCGGTGGCCTTGTCAGGAAGCTGGCCCTGCCTGTATATGGGGACCGTCCTGTGTATGGGTTCTGCAAAATCTCTGCCCACAGTGTGCCCATAATGCATTCATATAGTGTCTCTTTTATTTGCAAAGCCAAAGGAGACCTCTTTTTCCACTCCTATCACATCCAGAGAAGTGAAGACTTTGCTCTGCTACTGCATGTCAGATCTTTACTTGCTAAGTTGATAGAATTCCATGCATGGTATATTTTTATATATTTACATATGTGTAAACTGTGGGTAAGATGTAACTATGTAAATACCATACCTAGCTGATGCCCCTGGAAGCTACTTCAGTGATCACCACTTGCTTCTGGGTCCTGTTTTGAGCAGCCAGGTTGTTGCATTGTGAACACAAGTGGTCAACCAAACCAGATGGAACAGGCTCTATTCAGAGAATTATTTTCATTCTCTGAATGAATGCTAAACGTCCTTTGATTGGATGAGGTGGAGAGGTGGGGTAGGGTGGACGATCAGGAGAGGGGTAATTTTTGTTTGTACTCTGTACACTAGCCTGTGTGCACTTCTGATCCATGAACTCTCTGGATTACATACAGTACTCCTGACCCCTGCACATTCGGCATCTTGCACTCTTGGCCCCTGCAGTCTGTATTACACAATTCTGAACCCTGCAGTCTGTGTATTATGCACTCCAACCCTTTGCACTCTATGCAGTACACACTTTTTTTGTCATGTGGTCTTTGTGATATGCACTACAGACTTCTGAACTCTTTGTTACTCACTTCTTACCCCCTGCACTCTGCATGTTATGTTTACATGATGCCTGCACTATGGATGTAATGCTCTCCTGAGCCCTGCAGGATAGACACTGTGTTGTACATTTTATACTCCTGAACATTGCACTCCATACACTGGACTTTGTAACATGTACTCACAACCACTGCCGTCTAAGTACATTTTATAGTTCTGAAGTTCTTCTCAAAAGCATAATTACTCTGAATCTGAGCATCACAAACCAAAAAAGCTGTTTAATCAAATGTTAATATTTAACCACTTCCCGCCAATTGACACATGGGAAGTGGTTGCGTTATCCTGACTGGATGTCTATTGACGTCCAGCAGGATAACCCTTAGCAAACTCCCGATTGGGGGGGTGCAGCACGGCGATCGGGGACAGCGTGTGTCCCTTTTGACACGGCCGATCACATGGCACAACACCAGCTCGACGGCGCGAAAACTGCCTAAAGGACCGTTTTCATCAGACCAAACCGATCGTGTGTGGGCCCCATCGGTTATTTATCCATCGTTTCAAAATTAACTGATGGATACCTAACCAATAGAAAAAAAAAAACGATCGTCTGTAGGCACGTCCATCGGTTAAAAATTAAGTCGACGCATGCTTGGAAGCATTGAACTTCATTTTTTTAAGCACGTCGTTGGGTTTTACGGCACCGCATTCTGACACAATCGTTTTTTTTTTAACTGATGGTGTGTAGGCACGACTGATCATCAGTCAGCTTCACCAGTTAACTGATGGAAAAATCCATCAGACCGTTTTCATCGGATGCACCGATCGTGTGTACAGGGCATCACTCTACTTTTCTTTTTGTGGACCTATTCTCATGGACCTTGTGGGATACAACGCAAACCTATTTGTTTAGTTTCATAATCATTGTGTATAAAAAGGAAAGTTGACTTGGCTTGGCTTGGCTTGCGCGCGAGAGAGATGGCAGCTTCTGACTAGAGCTCCTTGCAGCCGACCGGACCATCACGGAGCACGGACAGGCTTCCTGCCACCCAGAGAACCAGCACCACTCACAACAGCCCTGCGAATACTGCAGGAACGATGTCCCCCAAGAGAAAGGAGGAGAGAAACCTCCAAAAGCTCACGGCATTGTCGTTCATGCCCGAGCGGCGTGGGAGGAAGCAAGATGGCGCCGCCGGAGCTGACACGCGGCGCTCTGATGCCTATATGGATCTCCCCAGCGGCGATCCACAAGACGCAGAGGGAGGAATGTCCTCCCCCCTCCTCACTCAGTCCCCTGTACTGTCTCCAGTGACACAAAGCCCTGCAAAGGCACGGATGCGTTTGGACACAGACCCGATGGCCGGGACTGCAGTGAGTACAGCATTACACAACGCTCATGCCATTTCCTCCCTACAATCATCCATTGCTGCATTCCCCACATCAGGACAACCTGTCCTTGATACTACAATGAAAGACATGCTGATGACCCTGCAGTCCTCCCTCATGTCTAACCTATCATCCCTGATCCACAAATTCACAGATGACATGCGGCACCTGGGAGATAGGGTACATTACATTGAGGACAAGATGGAGGAATGTACTGATACAGTAAATGGCCTGGTTGACGAATGTATGTCACAAAAGGAGGACACGGCCTGGATTAAATCCAAGTTGGCGGACCTTGAGGACCGCTCACGCCGCAACAACATTAAAATGCGCAGGGTACCAGAATCAGTGCCCCCAACGGGTCTCAACGAGTACGCCAGCACCATGTTCTCCGCCCTGCTGCCAGAACTGACCCCTATAGAGCTGACCATTGATCGCATCCACAGGATACCCAAACCGCGGCACCTAGAAGACACGGTCCCCAGGGACGTACTTCTTCGCGTTCATTTTTTCCAGGCCAAAGAGCGAATCCTCTACAGGGCTCGGGAACTCAATACTCTCCCTGCACCGTACACAGGAATTCAACTATTCGCTGACCTGTCACAGCATGCCCTACAACTGAGGAGACAGTTGAAAACAGTGACTAAAGCCCTTACCAATCATAAGATCACTTACAAATGGCGCCATCCGGCCACTATTCTTGTTACTCACAACGGCATCCCCCACTCCATCTCCACAATTGAGGGAGGGATGAAGCTCCTCCAGTCCTGGGGCATCGTCCCAGAAATCCAACATGCCAGCCACGCTTCTGCAGGAAGATCTAACCCTTTTAATACGGGTTCCCAACGCGGTGCCCACAAGGCACATTGACCAGCGACTCACCTGTCCGAATTTATCGCAGGATGACATTCTAGGTCCGGTCTGGCTGACTGCTCGTTTCTCTACAGAGCCTGAACTTTCCCCCTAGTTAACTCAGCACATTCTTGAAGTTCTACTGTGCTGCCTTGTTGATATTACTGTCTTGCTCAAGTTCTCTTTTTTTTTTTTTTCTCTGACATTTTTCTTTATTATTTGTTTCCATTGCCTTTGTTGCCCGATCCTTCTGCATCACTACAGACCTTGAGACAGGACCTCACGGAACAAGCAGAACATTCTGACCACCTTGAAGCACCAGCTGTGTACTGCGGACCGATCTACTAAAAGCTACTGCACGATTTGAAACGCAAACTTCTCCTGGAGATTCCCACAGTACTGCTTCTACCAATCGTGAGTAACTGAACTGCATCTGTTACACCCCCACTTGCCAACATGTCCGTCTCAATCCTTTCCCTAAATGCGAAGGGATTGAATCACCCTGCCAAGCGTTCATCCATGTGGAAATCCGCTGTGTCACATAATTGTGACGTTCTCTGTGTGCAGGAGACTCATTTCGCCCAAGATCTCTCCCCTGTGTGCAAACATAGACTTTTCCCCCACGTCTTCTCCACCTCCTTCAAGAAGAAACAGAGGGGTGTCCTCATAGCTATCCGGGACACTGTTACTTTCGAATTGCAAAGCTGTACGATAGATCCTGAAAATAGATATATTATTTTGATATGTAAAATGAACAATGTTTAATATACCTTGGTCTCGCTGTACGCCCCGAATCAACGCCAGATGTCTTTCTTTAAAGCGCTCCTTAAAACAGTTAAAGGTGTCCAACAAGGCCACCTACTTGTATGTGGTGACTTTAATATGGTCCCAGATCATGACCTTGACTCCACAAATGGAGCCAAACGGCGTGTATCACCATTGGCAAAGTTTTTGTTCTCCAATGACTTGTTCGACGTGTGGAGGTGCTGTCACGCGAGCGAGAGGGATTATACTTTCTTGTCGCCACGTCACAGCACATACTCACGGATCGACCTATTCCTATCTGACAAAGCTCTACTGGAGAGAATCTCGGCTTCGGCGATTCACACGGCCACCTGGTCGGACCACGCCCCTATCAGCATCACTATCGATGCCCATTCACAGACTCCCAAATCCTTTCTCTGGAGGGTTAATAACTCTCTTCTCTACAATACCACTACTGTAAGCTCCATCCAACAGCAATTGATAGATTATTTTTCCCTGAACTCCCAGTCATTTCCAGATCCGGTGGTCGTGTGGAACGCCCACAAAGCCGTCGCCAGGGGTATTCTTATACAACTAGGTGCCAGAGCCAAAAAACGCAGGTCTCAGAACATAGATCAACTTACGGCAGACATAGATGCCACCGAAACCCAAAACAAATCCCATCCCTCTCCTACCCTTCAGACCAAAATGTTCAAATTACGCTAGGAACTACGAGCCCTCTTACTTGAATATCATGAGAAAGCTTACACAAAATTAAAAGCCTCTACATACGCCACGGGCAATAGAGCAGGCAGAATGCTGGCCCTAAAAATTTGAGGTCATAGGCTCAAATCTAAAATCCCTTTCCTTTTTCATCCCCACACTAGGAGCAAATTACTTAAACCCCATGAGATAGCTAATGCCTTTAGCACTTATTACGCTGACCTGTATAACATAGGGAAAAGTACCGACATGACGCAACCTTCCCAGGAAGACATAGACAGTTTCCTAGCACATGTTAATCTTCCTTCACTTTCACATTCACAGTTGACCTATCTTAACACGCCTTTTACGGCAACTGAAATAACACAAACTATCAACCATCTCCCCAACTCCAAATCTCCAGGCCCGGACGGGTTTACTGGAGAATACTATAAAAAATTCCACCACATTCTGGCTCCTAATCTATGTAAAGTTTTCAATTCCGCAGCGGCCTCTTCGTCCTTCCCCCAAGAAATGCTGAAAGCAACAATAGTCACACTTCCTAAACCCGGTAAAGACCCGACGTCGCCCCAAAACTTCCGCCCCATCTCGCTACTCAATGTAGATGTCAAAATCTATGCAAAAGTTATCGCCAACAGACTAATCACCATCCTTCCCTCTCTTATCCATATGGACCAATCCGGCTTCACAAAAGGCCGACAAGCTTCAGATGCTACAAGGCGGATGATTGATGTTATCCACCAGGTTGGATGCTCCGGTACCCCCTCTGTTCTCCTGTCCCTGGATGCTGAAAAAGCATTCGACAGGGTGCATTGGGGGTACCTCTCCTCAGCATTATTGAAATTCGGATTTTCGGGTCCAATCCATAACGCCATCATGGCCCTATACTCTACCCCCTCGGCTCAAGTGTACTCCGCTGACTCCTTATCATCCCCATTTCTTATCTCTAATGGAACTCGACAAGGGTGCCCCCTGTCCCCCCTAATATTCAACCTAGCAATGGAACCCCTTGCACAACATATACGCTCTAATACGAATGTCACCGGAATAACTATAGGTAGCCAGGAACACAAAATTAGCCTTTTTGTGGATGATGTTATATTGATGTTGACCAACCCTACTACTTCCCTATCAGCGGTGCAGGAGACGCTAGCCTGGTTCAGCAGAATCTCTTACTATAAAGTCAACAAATCCAAATCTCATATCCTAAATCTAGGGGTTAACTATCCCACGAGATTGCTACTGCAACAACAGTTTCCATATACTTGGACGGAACAAGCCATAACCTACCTTGGAGTTCAGTTGACCCATACTACTAAATTGCTTTTTAAGCATAACTACATTACATTTCGCGACAAACTACAGGAGAGTCTGCGCAGGCTCGCGTCTCAGGAACTGTCTTGGTTAGGTCGCCTAGCGGCGTTCAAAATGTTTCATCTTCCCCAAATCCTGTATTTATTCAGGACTCTCCCTATTGATATCCCCCTTTACTATTTTAGATCTTTACAAACTATACTGTCCTCCTTCATCTGGCAAGGTAAAAAATCTAAATGTGCACACTCCAGGCTGATCAAACACCGAAAAGCCGGAGGCACTGGATATGTGGACTTCCGGGACGACTACATGGCCTTGGTGCTCACCCAGGCCAGGGAGTGGTTCTTGCCTTCCCCACAGACCATCTGGGGACAAATTGAATCCTCCTTTGTACCAGGTGGAGACCTATTCCCCCTCATCTAAAATTCCACTTTCCGTCCCTCCCACTGTGAGGGCTACGATCCGAGTGTGGAACAAGTTTGTAGAACTCAGCCACGACCACCCTGATGCAATTAGGCTAAAACTTCCCATACTGGCACTACAACACAACATGGGCATGGTCTCCTACATCAAATGGAGAGAGAAGGGTATCTCGCACATCAATGATCTTTTCAGTGGTAATAACCTTAAAACTTTCCCCGACCTGCAAGAGGCTTATCACCTTCCTAATTCAGACCTATACCTCTACATGAGGACACAACACTACCTCCGTAAGTCACCACCATGGGAACGAACTGTCCCCCGCCCGGCTTGGCTTTTTCTTAATAATACTAAACCCATCATTAAAGGAATAACACTTTTTTATAACATTCTACAGCAAAAAGATGTCTTCACTAAAACAACCCCTTTGCTCCACTGGGAATCGGACCTGGGGCGCACGTTTACAACAAAACAATGGGCTACAGCCTGCAATATCACATTTGCCGTTACATCCTGCTCCTCCCTGTGGTGAATGTCTATCAAAATCGCTCAAAGATGGTACTTGACCCCAGATAAAATATCTAGATATGGACCTTCCCAGGACAATCGATGTTGAAGGAAATGCGGAGAGAAGGGAGACATGCTTCACGCATTTTGGAGCTGTCCTTCCTTATCTCACTTCTGGGCATCCATATTTCGACTACTGTCCGAAATATCTCGTCTGCACGTAGCTCCGACTCCCAGTTTAGCAATTTTACTTCTTGAACTGGACCAATACCCGAAATACCTGAAACACACACTGGCCCACGTACTGCTCTCAGCGAACCTGAATATCGCTAGACGGTGGAAAAACCCATCCCCACCAACCCTAGGAGAAATCATACAAACCACACACCTATACTTCATTTATGAGCATACATTGGCGCTTAGGAACAAAAACAGAGACAAGATTCTCCGATTATGGCATCCATGTTTGCACTGGTTCAAAAGTAACCCGTTACTCCCTTTACCTCCAGATGGTTTGAACTCATTAACCAGGAATACCAGGATGAGCTGATTGTATCTCTGATACCTGTTCTGTTTTTTTTTTTCCTCCTATTCCACCGGTACTAACTCTGGTCCTAAGTTTATAAATGTTTGGATCTTACCCTGGGGAGGGGGATAAGGACTGGAACCTGGACACAGTAGTGCTCCCGCAAGGGGTGTCCAGGGGAAGGCCCACCCTGCTACCCATGGTGCATCGTACATGTACATGTATCAACGTTTATCCTGTCTTACTGTTGAATGCTGGATAAGAGATTAAGCCTTGTTCCAAGCCTTATACTGTGTTATCCATACTTCTTATTTACCGTATAATAATTTTCTGTAGTGCATCACAGGCTTAACGCCTGCATTTATGTATGTTCTTTATGGAAAACCAAATAAAAATTTACTGATGAAAAAAAAAAAATAGAACAAAATGTTCTCTGAATATACATATAAATGTAACAACATCCTGGTCATAGGATGCTGGAATTCTGACAATAATGAATTCCTTGCCAATCAACAAACAAGGAAGATGACTAGATCTGCCTTAAAGCGGAGCTCCACCCAGGAAAACAACATTTTCCCATGTTGTTTAAAAAAATAAAATAAAAAAAACCTGAAAAAATAAAATAAAAAATACTCACCCGAAATACCTGTTGCTATGCGGAAGTCCGTAATCTGCCTCACCTGCACCGCGGTCCGATTTCTTCTTCTCCTTCTCCTTGTGAATGGGGCGCGCTGCTTTCTGGGAACTGTGTGTGTTCTCAGAGAGCAGCGCGCCCATTCACAAGCCAGCGTGAGACTCACGCAGGCGCAGTAGGAAATGGGCAGTGAAGCCGTACGGCTTCACTGCCTGTTTCCCCTAGTGTGGATGGCGGCGCGGGACCCGGAGCGATCGTGGGACCGGCATCGGGGGGCCCATCAGCGCGGGCAAGTAGGACAAGGTAAGTGTCCTTATTTAAAGTCAGCAGCTACACTGTTAGTAGCTGCTGACTTTAAAAATAAAAAAAATTTGCGGCTGGAGCTCCGCTTTAAGCATCATTCTGGATGTATATAAAGGGGATGGTGAATGCTTCAGACTTCAGAGAGCAATTACATTCTGATAAGTTTAATAGCTTTACGCACATTTTATGCCATCATGAAGATTGCTGTGACTTTCCTTCTTTTGGGCATCTCCAGCTTTATTGGTAAGAGCAGCTCTTGACAATGTATCTTTTAATATTTTAATATTGGAAGTAGATGAAAACCCTAAATCATTGACAATCTGCTAAATCACTGTGCATCGATTTTTTTTTTTTTTTTTTGCACATGAGCACTGCTGAGTTCCTGCAGCTCATTTGATGCTACTGTCTGTCTGCAAGGACACAACTACTGAATGCCATTTCTCTAAATAAGTTTAATGGTAACAACAGTAGAAGATGCCTTTGCAATGTACAGAGCTGTCTATATTTCTCTTAAGAAGAGGCTGTGATAGGGAGACAATGTAGAAGCAGAACTGGGAGACAGGGATAGGCCATTGTTACCCTATAACAGTGTTTTAATGGCAATATCACCAGATATTATTTTAAAGAAAACCAAGCTGGAAGAAAAAAAAACATTTGAAATTACTTTAACACGATAAAGCTTGTAAGAGATTTTAGCGATTGGGTTAACATATAGTCAATAAAAATGTTTTTCAAATCTATGTATAGTATTACAAACAATGCATGTATTCCAGCTTTTCTCAAAGACTAATAAGGGAGTATAACTATATGAATGATGGTTTTGGTCTAATGCTTAAAGTATATGAGGTTCACCTTGTAAAACAACCTATTCAGTTTAAAATAGAAATGAAAGGGAAAACATTTGTGTATACATACTAGGCATGTGCATTTGTTTTTCTCTGAATACATTTTCGTCCAAATTTCGGGGTTTTCGCGATCATTTTAACAAACGATAACGAACATGCAGAATCCGAAATCCGAAAGATCCGACATAAAAAAATCTTTATTTTCAATTTTTTGCTACAACAGTTCAATATAGATAGAAGATTCGACATGACAGTGACAAAGGCGAACTGTGTCTATCGAACCTGTGGTTGATTGTGCCTAACCTAAGTCTATAGTCCAAAATTATTCAACATAGAGAGAAAAGATTCAATATTATTCGACGAAGCAGCTAGAAAACATACGATCGCCGTGAGCGGACACACCCACCCACCCTGAGCGAGCTGGTCTCATGGGGTGGGGGGGGGGGGTTAAAGATGGTCTGATAGACACACAGCTATAGATAATATATCTATCTATGTATCTAATGTATCTCTGTATATTATATATCTAATATAATATATCTGTGGCCAGCAGCACCCCCCCCTCCCATCATCATCATCATTGCTGCTGGACACAGATATATTATATTATATATAATAAGCACAGTAGCTGAGTTAGCTAGTCTGGTGGGGGAAGAAGGGGGCTGAACCAGCTATATTACATAATATAGCTATGTATATAATCTATAGCTGTGTCTGGCAGACCACCCTGCACCCCCCTTTCCTTATCATACTTGCACAGGGCGCCAGACACTGAGACCGAGTCCTCCCATATACACTAGCTCTTTGATGGCGTGTCGCTAGTACAATGGCACCCCCCCCCCCACACCTCACCTTAGGCTCGGGCTGGCGGTGGACTGTGGACACCTCCCCCCTCGCACCTGTTCCGAATCTGGGTGCCGCCAGCTGAAGTCTGGAGGGGAGAGGAGGGCAGTGGCAGCGTCACAGCCGCGAAAGTACTGTGTGTGTAGTGTAGTAACATCATTATCACACAGTGCATTGTGAGATGTGACAGGCTGAGGCTCGCTGGCTCAGTAGGGTAGGAAGGAGGAAGAAGGAGAACACTGCACACACCAGGCGCGGCAGCGGCGCTGGAGGTATTGTTTCAGCCCAGCGGGCTGAGGGGGACGAACGAATGGGTCAACCTTCAAAAAACAAACAAAAAAAACTTTCCTCACCATCAGGAGGGTGTCACCCGGGTGCGGACTGCACCCCCTGCACCCCCTGCAACGCCTCTGAGTGAGATGTGTTCCTTGTGCTGCTGTATCCTGGTTTAGCAGAAATCTTCCTAGACCAATGCATACTCCATCCTTGCCACCATAATCTGCTGGTGCAGCAGAGCTTAACTAAACTGTGGGAGCTATGACAGGCACTCATCAAGAGTACCTGGCTATGCTCATCCTTTCCACCTAGCTCCTCCATTCATAGGAGCCATTACTACAGCTTCTATGAATGAAAAAGTGTCCATGAATGGAGGGGGTAAACCTTTCAATCATTCCCTATCCTCTATTGATAGATCTTGTTTCATTTCTAAAATCCACAATGTTTAAATTATTACAGGTGTTTTTATATCACCATTCATTTATGACGTACTTACATAGGCCGCGTACACACGATCTAATTTATCTGCTGAAACTGGTCCGACGGACCGTTTCAGCAGACATCTCCGATCGTGTGTACGGGCTAGCCGACATGTTTTCCCAGCAGACAAATTTCAAAGCATGCTTTGAAATTTGTCCGCCGGAGACATGTCTGGCGGATATGTCCACTGGTTAGTACACTAACCAGCAGACAGAAATCTCTGCGCATGCGTCGAATGGATTCGACGCATGCGTGGAAGTATTTTACTTCCTGGAGTGGTGACGTGGCGGCATCATCGCCACGTCACCGCGTCCTCAGCCCGAAGGGATTTTCATCCGATGGTGTGTACACGCCATCGGACCAAAATCCGAAGAGACATGTCCGTTGTCGTGTGTACACGGCCATACTGTTCATTCACATCAGACAAGACACTATCTCACAAGCATAAATATATTAGGGCAAATTTAGATAGGAGGCATTTAACCACTTAAGGACCGCCTACTGCACATTTACGTCGGCAGAATGGCACGGCTGGGCACATCAACGTATATATACGTTGGTTTTAGAAAAAACCCAGCCGTGGGTCGCGGGCGCGCGCCCGCGGGCGCGCGCCCGCGACCCGGTCCGAAGCTCCAGGACCGGGACCGCGGGATTCGCGGACCCGATCGCCGCTGCAGTGCGGCGATCCGTCCCTGGAGCGGAAGAACGGGGAGAGCCGTGTGTACACACGGCTTCCCCGTGCTTCTCTGTGGCCGGAGCATCGATCGCGTCATCCCTGTAATAGGGGGACGCGATCGATGACGTCACACCTACAGCCACCCCCCCTACAGTTGTAAACAACACATTAGGGCACACATTCCCTACAGCGCCACCTGTGGTTAACTCCCAAACTGCAACTGTCATTTCCACAGTAAACAATGCAATTTAAATGCATTTTTTGCTGTGAAAATGACAATTGTCCCAAAAATGTGTCAAAATTGTCCGAAGTGTCCGCCATATTGTCGCAGTCACGAAAAAAATCGCTGATCGCCGCTATTAGTAGTAAAAAAAAAATAATTAATAAAAATGCAATAAAACTATCCCTTATTTTGTAAACGCTATAAATTTTGCGAAAACCAACCGATAAACGCTTATTGCGATTTTTTTTACCAAAAATATGTAGAAGAATACGTATCGGCCTAAACTGAGGAAAAAAAATGTTTTTTTATATATTTTTGGGGGATATTTATTATAGCAAAAAGTAAAAAATATTGCATTTTTTTTTAAATTGTCGCTCTATTTTTGTTTATAGCGCAAAAAATAAAAACCGCAGAGGTGATCAAATACCACCAAAAGAAAGCTCTATTTGTGGGAAAAAAAGGACGCAAATTTTGTTTGGGAGCCACGTCGCACGACCGCGCAATTGTCTGTTAAAGCGACGCAGTGCCGAATCGCAAAAACCTCTTGGGTCATTTGCCAGCGTATTGGTCCGGGTCTTAAGTGGTTAAACTATCAACACGTCTTTAGAGAGTGGGAGGAAATTGGAGTACCTGATACAAGCACAAGGAGTACAGGATTCACATTGAGGTTCCCAGTGCTGCAAGGCAGGTGTTCTAATAACCACTTGGTCACTGTGCTGCCCATATTAGATATTGAATACAACTTTCTCTTAGTAGGTTTTCCACTATTAATACATCTTCCAATATTTCTGAAACCTGTATATTATTGTGCTTTTGTTGTATAGTATATTGAAGGGTTTTTATTTAGAGTGTTCACACTTAAAACTTCTAAATATAAAAGAACATTCATCTTCCTGAACTGAAGAATTGTCATTTAGTGGGTGATTTCTAATTAGTGCTCATAAGAATTTCATATTAAATACTTAAAGCAGAAGTAAACCCATCCATCTAACTATTTCAAATAAGTTACATATCCGGCACGTGCCGTGAATGTAACCCTCCCAGACCATTGTGCTCTCAGACCATTAAACCATCCAATGACTAGTGTCATAACTGATCACATGTGCAGCATCATGGCAGTTGTAAATTAAACAGAGGTCCAGATAGCAGCTTCCTTTACTTCCACTTTATTGGTTTTCAGCAGCAGACAAATAAAAATAAAATGCTTCCTGATGTTCCACCAGACAAACCCAAGATTCCCATGTAAAAGCTGACATTCTGAATGCTTTTATTTACATCCCCTTAAGCATGCCCCCCAACATTACATTAGAAGATATACTAGAGTCATTTTTAATAAATGCGCCCTAATTAAACCTAATATCAATATTTGCCTCAAGCATTGTTCAATGATAAGTTCAATTTGTGTAACATGTAACATGTTACTGTTGTAGCAACTCCTGCACCTCCCAGACCACCCAACCCCCTAATCCCCCATTGTGAAAGCGAGTGCACTTGCTGTCAAAATTTTAAAACAAATGCGCCCTCTCTGGGCTCTTCGCACCCGGCGACATCATTCATTCAAAAGGGTTCTGTAAAAGGGGTAACTGCAAGAAACGTTGTCCTTTGTGGCTGCTTTTAGTTCTCAGTGATCTACCAGGGCGCTGGTTAGCACGCTAGGTAGTTCATTGTTTCTTCCTGTAATTGCATAACTGCCTGCTTGTATGAGGTATTGAACAGAGAAGGTTTTTGTTGCCTCATGCATAAAATGCATGAAGGTAAAAATACTTGAACCTTTAAAACCACTTTGACTTATCCTCTAATATTGTCCGGCTGGTACAAGAATGATCAATACGTTCTTTATGCCTTGCCCTCCAGCACTGTGGGTGCCATACTGCAAAATTCAATAGCGTAGCCACTGTATGATACCATAGTGTTCACCTTACATTGTAAAGTTACTAACATTATTTTTTCATCTGTGCACTTATCAGTTGCTCCTTCTAATTAATTTGCCAGCATTCTGCGAGTTAAGAGGCAAAAATTGTGGTAAAAAGCCACTCTTACCTCAGCATCTTCTTCTCCCTACCATAAGTGCTCAGGAACGTTTTCATTTAATGGCTATGACTGTCAGGAAATAATAATAAAAAAAAAATATTAAAAATCTTTTATGCCACTAAAAAAAGTATAGTAAAATAAAGAAAGGGTTAAATATTTTAATTGTATTAAATAAGGGTTAAATATTTCAGGTTAAAAACTATTAATGCTCTCAAAATCATATAATAGAGTATATAGGTGATCAGTTATTTTACTTATTTATATGGTTTAGATGTATATAAAGTTCAGAAGCATGTGGCACTGCTTGAGGCATTGTCATTAAAGTATCGAAACCCAGGAAAAAAAGTATAATATAATATAATTTGTTTAAAAATAGAATATATTCTAGATGTGGAGGATGTATTACTTTTTTTAGGCTAGATACAGAAAAATAGTTTTTGTTCCTACTAGAAATCTAGCGTCCTTAAAGTGTTTGTAAAGTAAACATAACATAACAAACGTGTCATATTTACCTTCTCGGTGCAATTTTTTTGCTCAGAGCAGCCTCGATCCTCCTTTTCTCTGGTCCCCATGGCACTTTGGTGCCTCCTGCTGAGTGCCCCTATAGTAAGCAGCTTGCTATAGGAACACTCGTACGTGCTTGCTCCCGGGCCCAGAAGACACACAGAGTGCAGCTCAGCCCCACCCTTGATCCTGCCTCACTGGCTGTGATTGAAATCAGGGGGAGCCCCTGGGTCCTGCTGCTGCATCTCAGCCAATAAGGAGGGAGAGATCCAGAAGAGCCGTGGCTCTCATGCACATCGCTAGATCGAGATTGGGCTTAGATAAATTTTAAGGGGGAGCTGCACACTGAGGTTCTTTTTGCTCCATTCATAGAGTACATTAAGGTTAAAAGCATTTAACCTTTACAACTACTTTAAAGAAGAGCTTTAGGACCCTTTCACATGGGGCAGGTCAGTATTGATCCGCCTCCGTGTGTCCGTTTGCTCAGCGGGCTTTCCTCCGAAAATCCCCGCTGAGCCGACGGATGACAGGGTGGTCTCCGCACACTGTGCAGAGACCGCCCTATTTTTTCTCCACTCTCCCCTATGGGGGAGCGGATGAACATGGACCGTGTGTCCGTGTTCATACGATCCGCTCTGCAGATGGAAGAAAAAATAGGGTTTTCTTCCATCTGCAAAAGTGAATCTTTGTGGAGGCGGACAATTACGGGTGTCAGCGGATGTTAATCCGCTGACACCCGCTATCCCATAGGGATACATGTATGTCCGTATTTCATCCGAAAACGGATGGATGAAATACGGACATACGGTCCGCACGTCTGAAAGGGGCCAAAGTCATATACATGAAAATAATAAGTCAGAAAATACAAAAACTGTAGCTGTTGACTTTAAGAAACAGACACTGCCTGTCCAGGGATCCATTGCTGTCCTCACCTGAGCTGTTTTTTTTTTTTTACCGGTCTTCAGTCTCCAGCAGTAGCATCTTAACTGTAGGCAGCAGGCTTCTGGGACCTCAGATTTGTCCTAGAATGCTGTGGGCAGGGTGAGGGTGGGAGAATTCAGCTTGTTCTCCCCCCTCCCAAGCAATTGCACAGTGTAGAAGCAGGTATCTGTCAAAACCATTTTTTTTAAATAACAAACATGGCATACTTATCTCCACTGTGAAGCTCATTTTGCACAAAGTGGCCCTGATCTTGCTGTTCTGGGGTCCCACAGGGGGACTCGTGGTTCCTCCCCGTAATAGCTAACCCCCTCTGGGAAGCTCTCTCCCGAGGGGGTTAGCTTGCAGCCGTGCTCCCATGTCATACACTCAGCGTCCATAGATGCCAAGTGTATGACCCGGTCCCGCCTCCCACCGGCCGCGTCATTGGATTTGATTGACAGGAGCAGGAGCCAATGGCTGCACTGCTATCAATCTATCCAATCAACGCTGAGACTCCTTGGAGAAGAAGACGCCGGAGGACGCGCAGAGCAGGTGAACGGGCTCAGGTAAGTGAAACGGGGAGCTTGGGGGCCTGTGACAGTGAGGTGTTTTTTCACCTTAATGCATAGGATGCATTAAGGTGAAATAACACGAACCTTTACATCCCCTTTAAGATAGAAAACCTTCTGATTTACAACCACTTTAAGGCTTCCTGTGAACTTACTGTAATTGAAATCTCAAACAATGTTTTCAGCCCTCTGAGTTATCTTTTCTTTTTATTTGTTTCCCTTACCTTGTCATATAATGTATTTACAATTTGTTCTCAGAAAGATAAGGTTCAGCACCATGTCCGTTGCCTGGAGAAAGTTATGGAAAAAGTTGAGATTTTGAAGGTAAATGTAATTTTTATAAATAGTATATATTAAATAGAAAGCACGGTTTACCATGTATTACCACACCATATGGCACTTGTACCATTAATTTAGAATGACACTTCAATGCACAACAACAACTAATAGTAACACAAAACAGTGGGCCACAAGAGTTTTGAAGAGGGAGCTTCATGTTGCACATTCCAGTCTCTCTTCCTGTAAGTCTGTGGTTTTGCACTTGCCTCAATAGGGCATTAGAACATTTCCTAATGATTTTCCCTTGCAATGGTGCTAGGGTTGCCACCTTTTCGTCAAGCCAAACCCAAACACATTAGCAGCGCACGCCAACATTATTTTTTTTTTGTAGTACATTAAATTCATTACCTCTGTACAAAGCAATGCACAGCTAAGTGTCCCACTTTACATCAGATTCAACAGAGTTCTCCTTTTGATGTGAATCTGCAGAGTTCCCCTTTATATCTTAATGTACAGGGTTTGTTCCCCTTTACATCTGATTCTGCAGGAGAGGAGTGTGGAGGGGATGATGGGTGCATTATGTATGGGAGAGGAGTGTGGAGGGGATGATGGGTGCATTATGTATAGAAGAGGAGTGTGGAGGGGATGATGGGTGCATTATGTACAGGAGAGGAGTGTGGAGGGAATGATGGGTGCATTATGTACGGGAAAGGAGTGTGGAGGGGATGATGGGTGCATTATGTATGGAAGAGGAGTGTGGAGGGGATGATGGGTGCATTATGTATGGAAGAGGAGTGTGGAGGGGATAATGGGTGCATAATGTATGGGAAAGGAGTGTGAAGGGGCTGATGGGTGCATTATGTATGGGAGAGGAGTGCGGAGGGGATGATGGGTGCATTATGTAGGGGATAGGAGTGTGGAGGGGATGATGGGGGCAGTATGTACAGGAGAGGCGTGTGGAGGGTATGGTGGGGGCAGTATGTACAGGAGAGGAGTGTGGAGGAGATGATGGGGCAGTATGTACAGGAGAGGAGTGTGGAGAAGATGATGGGGGCAGTATGTACAGGAGAGGAGTGTGGAGGGTATGGTGGGGGCAGTATGTACAGGAGAGGAGTGTGGAGGAGATGATGGGGCAGTATGTACAGGAGAGGAGTGTGGAGGGTATGCTGGGGGCAGCATGTACAGGAGAGGAGTGTGGAGGAGATGATCGGGCAGTATGTACAGGATAGGAGTGTGGAGGGAATGGTGGGGGTAGTATGTACAGGAGAGGAGTGTCGAGGAGATGATGGGGACAGTATGTACAGGAGAGGAGTGTGGAGGAGATAATGGGGGCAGTATGTACAGGAGAGGAGTGTGGAGGGTATGGTGGGGGCAGTATGTACAGGAGAGGAGTGTGGAGGAGGAGATGATGGGGGCAGTATGTACAGGAGAGGAGTGTGGAGGGTATGGTGGGGGCAGTATTTACAGGAGAGGAGTGTGGAGGAGGAGATGATGGGGGCAGTATGTACAGGAGGGGAGTTCAGAAGGGATGGCGGTGGCAGAATGAGGAAACATTTCTTGCAGTGTCTAGAGGGTGACCAGGGAGTGATGTTGGGAAGATAAGGGGAGGACAGTGACCATGGAATGACGTCCCTCAGCTGGGGGGGGGGGTAGGAAGCAGCTCGGAGTGATGTCTGTATGACGTGATCTGGGGGTGATACAAGCTGGGGGAGTTGGGGGCTGAGAAATGGTCAGATAGTGTTGTATATAATAAAAAAAACTCTTGTGCTCAACCATTAAAAACATATAAAACAATAAATCATATAAAAGTACTTCTTGATGGAAACAATCTGTTATAAGAAGGTATACGTACAGTACAGATCTATCTAATCCAGCTTCTAGCACTGGATAACCCTGTGTTCTCCAGGCTCTGAGTCTGTACAAATTATCAGAGGTGTGAACTCACCACATATATACAGGTTACATGAATAGTTATAAATGACTTTACATTATCTAGTCTGAACAATTGGGGGATGTTTGTACCGACAGACATATGTGCTGCTTTTCTGTCAAATGTGATCGGGCTGCAGACTCCTGAAAATTTGCAACTATCCACAATTGGAGACTTCTAGAAAAAATTCAGCTTACCTCCTCCCTTCCTCTGGCCAGCCCGACAGGAGCTAAAGTGAGCCCCACCTTCCGATTCTCTTAGCACACCAAACTGGTGATTGGAGGGGGAGTCAGATACCAGACAGAGACTGTGCAGGAGACTGGAGGGGGGAGAGACTGAAAGAAGCTTTGGATTCCAGCACACAACGCACAATGCCGCTGCTGCTGTCTCACAGTGACAGGTGTGCTGCTGGTCCCTCTTGCCCAAATGGTCTTTCCCTGTTCTGGGATGAATCATGTGCCCGGGTTACAGGCAGTACAAAAACCGGGAAAAATTATTCAAGACCCGTACTGTCCGGGTGAATCCCGGACAGGTGGCAACTAGATGGTGCATATAAACCACAGCTGTATTTTAGGCGTTAGCCATGAGTGGAGTGCTGCCTTTAGAAAAACGTGTAATTTAATGTTGTCCTGCAAACAATACAATGTGAAAAATCTCTAAGAGCCAATGCACATGAACATTGGTTCAGATCAGAAATGCTTCCTTTTCCATGCCAGTCAATGGGAATGCAAAAGCAGCTTGATGCTGGTTAAAATAGACTAATTGCTGCCTGACTTCATAAACTAAAATGCAAATGAAAAATGGCCTGGTGATATATGTTGTACATATATTGTTTTCAGTGAGGATTTCAGTTATTTGGTACTCTTTATGCAGACATACCCTTCCTTTTGCAAACTTCACTGGGTGTTCAAATGACAAGTATTGGTAGGATGATGCACACCATTGTGGGCATATTGGGGTTGGACTTGATGAGAAGCTTACTTGAATTAATGCCTTCAAAATGTATGTTCACTTTGCATAGTGAATGTTCAAAAAAAAAAAGGTCTATGCCCACTTTGAATATACTACCAAGTAAAAGAAAAAAATAAACAGGATTTTATTTTTGCTAGCAAAGGACTGGTTGGTTGAAGCAAAAACGATTTCACCTTATTTACTAAGCTCAGAGAATACTCATTGTAAAATCAAACTAGATAGAAAGATTTGTACTAACATCTTCAAAACGTATGCCCTGTATACCCAATATACAGCATGTGTTTACTAGATTATTTTATATTTGTGTGCTTTTTGCAGAAATGTCCTGAACAGGAAAAGAAAACAAGAGAAGCATGCCTAGTGGAAGACCTAATACATAACCTGGTAATTTGGATTATTTTTATTTTTGTTAATTTTTTACATAAACTGTAAGGCTAGATTCAGATCTGTGCGGGTGAGGAATCCATGCATAATTGCATGCGTTCCTAACCCACAGGCAAAACATGCTGTGAGTTAGGAAACGTGCGGAGGTGCTATTAATTTCTAATGTCACTCTCAAGCATAAAAAAACGCAGTGCATTTTTAGGTGCACAAAAGGACTGGGTTTTTTTTACCTGCGTTTCCTGCAGGTACAGCATGTGATTAAAATGAATCGGCCGCTGTGCCCAGGAAAACAAACAGGACCCATACAAGTGTGAACCTAGCCTTAGGGTTCCATTTAAATGTAACATTTCTGTTCAGTGTGGTTGCTGATATTTCCACCAGAATGCATAGCTCCATTAACGTTCCAAAGCAAATGAAAAGCTAAATGATAGTTTAATGCTTCCCTAATGGATTTATCATATTTAAAGGGTCACCAAAGGATTTTTTTTTTTTAGCTAAATAGCTTCCTTTACCCTAGTCCTGGTTTTATGTCCTCATTGTTCGTTTTTGCTTTGACGTTGCTGTAATACTTCTCTAATCTCCACACTTCCTGCTTGTCTGGCTCCTTATGAAAAAACTCATGGTAGCTTTTCACTGTGGTCCATGATCAAAGAGGTATGAATACTATGGGCCAGATTCAGGTAGAGTTAGGCTGGAGTATCAGTGATAAGCCTAACTGTCACTTTAAGCTGGCGTTTCTGTTTTCTGTAACCAGAAAACAATAAACGCCGGGTTGGAGTTCTGATGCGATCGGCGTAATTGAATTTCGCCATCGCATCGCAACTTTAATTTAAAAATGGCGCCGGGGGCGTTCCCGCTGATTTACGCTGAAAAAATATGTTAATCAGCGGGAATCGGCAATTCACGATCGTATTCGGGCGTGACGCAGTGACTTTCCGACGTTTCCGTAAGCGATACGCGGCGTAAAGATAAAGCAGCCCCCTAGTGGAGTATCCTATGTTAAGTATAGCCGCCGTCATCGCGTCGAAAAAAAAAAATCGCGTCGCTTGCGTAAAACGTCCATGAATGGGGATTTGACGTCATTGACGTTCACTGACAGAATTTGGAGCATGCGCACTGGGATGCATTGACAGTCGACGCATGCGCAGTACGTTCGCCGCGGGATCGCGCTTAGTTTAAATAATACACGCCCCGTACCCGCCCAAACTTTAGGAGCAAGTGCTTCATGAATAACAGCACTTGCTCCTAAAATTTCGCCAGCGTAACGTAAATGAGAAACGTTACTCCAGAGCAAAGATGCTCCAATCTACCTGAATCTGGCCCTATGTGTCTAAAACTCCTCAGAACCAGATTAATTACTGCCCTGTATTTGTTTGTTTTTGTTCTGTGTGTCTCTGTACTTCACAGAAACATGAAACATGATACTAATTTAAAAACAAAACTAAACTGCAGGTACATTATATGATTGATTTTTATCTATCTTTAATCATTTTTAAAAGGAATTAGTATAACTATTATACTCTATACCCTGTAAACAGTCATTTCAGCAAAAAAAAAAAAAAAAAATCCTTTAGTGACCCTTTAACCGCTTGCCGACCAGCCGCCGCAGTAATACGGCGGCAGGTCGGCACGGGTGCGCGAGAGCCCGTAGCTCTACGTCGCCACCTTCGACGGCCACTAGGGGGCGCGTGCGCGCCGCCGGTGGCCCGCGCGCGCGCCCCCCGCTCGCCCCAGAGTCCCGTGCGTGTGCCCGGCGGGCACGATCGCCGCCGGGCACACACGATCGCTCGTTACAGAGCGGAGAACGGGAGCTGTGTGTGTAAACAATGTATACAATGTATGAACGGAAGATTCCCCCTAGTAAGTCCACCCCCCCATACAGTTAGAACACAAATAGGAACACACTTAACCCCTTCCCCGCCCCCTAGTGTTAACCCCTTCACTGCCAATGGCATTTTTATAGTAATCCAATGCATTTTTATAGCATTGATCGCTAAAAAAATGCCAATGGTCCCAAAAATGTGTCAAAAGTGTCCGAAGTGTCCGCCATAAGGTCGCAGTACTGAAAAAAAACGCTGATCGCCGCCATTACTAGTAAAAAAAATAATAATAATAAAAATGCCATAAAACTATCCCCTATTTTGTAAACGCTATAACTTTTGCGCAAACCAATCAATAAACGCCAATTGCGATTTTTTTTACAAAAAATATGTAGAAGAATACATATCGGCCTAAACTGAGGAAAACATTTTTTTTTTATATATTTTTGGGGGATATTTATTACAGAAAAAAGTAAAAAATATTGCATTTTTTTCAAAATAGTTGCTCTGTTTTTGTTTATAGCGCAAAAAATAAAAACCGCAGAGATGATCAAATACCACCAAAAGAAAGCTCTATTTGTGGGAAAAAAAGGACGCCAATTTTGTTTGGGAGCCACGTCGCATGACCGCGCAATTGTCAGTTAAAGCGACGCAGTGCCGAATCGCAAAAAGTGGTCTGGTCTTTGGACAGCAATATGGTCCGGGGCTGAAGTGGTTAAGGCAGAATATATCTTTAAGAAAGTGTTTTTTTTTTTTTGAGTTGGAAGAGGAGATCTTTGCCAAAAAATAGGGTAATTTGACCAAAAATTATGGCCAAAAACGAAAATTTGACCTATAATTCAATAAATAAGGTATTTTTAACCACTTAACGCCCGCCGCACGACTATGTACGTCCACAGAATATCACGTAAAGACAGATGGGCGTACATGTACGTCCCTGCCTTCTAGCGAGTCGGGGGTCCGATCGGGACCCCCCACTACATGCGGCGGTCGATAAGTGTCTGGGAGCGATCCGTTATGAGGGGGAGGCTGTTCGTTTTTATCCGCCCCTTCACAATCGCTCCCAGCCAATCCGCTTCCTCCTCTGCCTGAACTGTAAAAACAGGCAAGGAGGAAGTGATGTCACCTCTCCTCGCGCCGGTATTTTCGTCCAGCGGAGGAGAGGAGACATCATACAGTGAGTAGCACAAGCTCTACACTGACACACAGACACATAGGCACACAACCCCCCCCCCAGTCACCCCCCGATCACCCCCCCAGCCCCCTGTCACAGTGTCACTAAATAGCAGTGATAATTTATTTACTGATTACTGCATTTAGTGTCAGTGTGACAGGCAGTTAGTGTCAGGCTGTTAGTGTTGGGTCCAGGGTAGCCCCCTACACCCCCCAATAAAGATTTTAACCCCTTGATCACCCCTAGTTAACCCTTACACCCCCCTTTTGCAAGCCTCAACAAGCGATCATTTTTCTGATCGCTTTATTAGTTTCGCTGGTGCCGCTAGGTAGCTAGTTATTTTTTGAGGTACGCCTGCCAGGTTTTTATAGCGTTAAGTACCCCCATAAATTTTCTAATAAAGTTTTTAACCCCTGATTGCCCCTAGAGTTAACCCTTTCACCCCCTATTGCCAGCGTCACTAAGCGATCGTTTTTCTGATCGCTGTATTAGTGCCGCTAGTGCCGCTAGGTAGCTAGTTATTTTTTGAGGTTCACCCGCCAGGTTTTTATAGCGTTAGGTACCCCCATAAATGTTCTAATAAAGGTTTTAACCCCTGATTGCCCCTAGAGTTAACCCTTTCACCCCCTATTGCCAGCGCCACTAAGCGATCATTTTTCTGATCGCTGTATTAGTGTCGCTGGTGCCGCTAGGTAGCTAGTTATTTTTTGAGGTTCGCCCGCCAGGTTTTTATAGAGTTAGGTACCCCCATACATTTTTTAAATAAAGTTTTTAACCCCTGATTGCCCCTAGAGCTAACCCTTACACCCCCTATTACCAGCATCACTAAGCGATCGTTTTTATGATCGCTGTATTAGTGTCGCTGGTGCCGCTAGGTAGCTAGTTAGTTTTTGAGGTTTGCCGCCATGTTTTTATAGAGTTAGGTACCCCCATACATTTTTTAAATAAATTTTTTAACCCCTGATTGCCCCTAGAGTTAACCCTTACACCCCCTATTGCCAGCTTCACTAAGCGATCGTTTTTCTGATCGATGTATTAGTGTCGCTGGTGCCGCTAGGTAGCTAGTTATTTTTTGAGGTTCGCCCGCCAGGTTTTTATAGCGTTAGGTACCCCCATACATTTTTTAAATACAGTTTTTAACCCCTGATTGCCCCTAGAGTTAACCCTTTCACCCCCTATTGCCAGCGTCACTAAGCGATCGTTTTTCTGATCGCTGTATTTGTGTCGCTGGTGCCGCTAGGTAGCTAGTTAGTGCCAGTAACACTTACACCCACGCGCAAAGCATACACCCCCCATATGTGGAATTACACCCCAAAATACATTCTGCTGCTTCTCCTGAGTACGGGGATACCACATGTGTGAGACTTTTTGGGAGCCTAGCCGCGTACAGGACCCCAAAAACCAATTACCGCCTTCAGGCTTTCTAAGGGTGTACATTTTTTATTTCACTCCTCACTACCTATCACAGTTTCGAAGGCCATAAAATGCCAAAATAGCACAAAAAAAACCCAAATTACCCCATTTTGGTAAGTAGACACCCTAAGCTATTTGCTTAGAGGCATGTTGAGTCCATGGAATATTTAATTTTTTTGCCCCAAGTGATTGAATAATGACCAAAAAAATAAATAAAAAAATGTTTACAAAACATTGTCACTAAATGATATATTTCTCACACATGCCATCTTTATATGTGGAATTGCACCCCAAAATACATTCTGCTGCTTCTCCTGAGTATGGGAATACCACATGTGTGGGACTTTTTGGGAGATTAGCTGCATATGGGACCTCAAAAACCAATCACCACCTTCAAGATTTCTAAGGACATAAATGTTTGATTTTGCTCACACAAATATTGAATGCGGTGATTGGTTTTCGGTGTCCCGTACGCGGCTAGGCTCCCAAAAAGTCCCACACATCTGGTACCCCCGTACTCAGGAGAAGCAGCAGAATGTATTTTGGGGTGCAATTTCACATATAACCATGGCATGTGTGAGAAATATATCATTTAGTGACAACTTTGTGCAAAAAAAATCAGTTTGTCATATTCCCGCAACTTGTGTCAAAATATAAAATATTCCATGGACTTGACATGCCTCTCAGCAAATAGCTTGGGGTGTCTACTGTCCAAAATGGGGTCATTTGGGGGATTTTGTGCTATTTTGGCATTTTATGGCTTTCGAAACTGTGATAGGTAATGAGGAGTGAAATCCAAAATTTGCGCCCTTAGAAATGCTGAAGGCAGTTCTTGATTTTCGGGGTCCCGTGCGTGGCTAGGCTCCCAAAAAGTCCCAAACATGTGGTATCCCCGTACTCAGAAGAAGCAGCAGACTGTATTTTGGGGTGCAATTCCACATATAACCATGGCATGTGTGAGCAATATATAATTTAGTGACAACTTTTTGTAAATGTTTTTTTTTTTTTTGTCATTATTCAATCACTTGGGACAAAAAAAAAAAAAATATTCAATGGACTCAACATGCCTCTCTGCATTTTCCTTGGGGTGTCTACTTTCCAAAATGGGGTCATTTGGAGGGGTTTTGTACTGCCCTGCCATTTTAGCACCTCAAGAAATTAGATAGGCAGTCATAAAATAAAAGCTGTGTAAATTCCAGAAAATGTACCCTAGTTTGTAGACGCTATAACTTTTGTGAAAACCAATAAATATACACTTATTGCGATTTTTTTTACTAAAGACATGTGGCTGAATACATTTTGGCCTAAATGTTTGACTAAAATTTAGTTTATTCGATATTTTTTACTTTTTGTTAAAAGAAAAATCTTTTTTTTTTCAAAAGTTTCGGTCTTTTTCCGTTTATATCGCAAAAATAAAAATCGCAGAAGCAATCAAAAGAAAGCTCTATTTGTGGTAAGAAAAGGACGCAAATTTTGTTTTGGTACAACATTGCATGACCGCGCAATTACCAGTTAAAGCAGCGCAGTGCCAAATTGTAAAAACACCTTTGGGCATTTAGCAGCATATTGGTCCGGGGCTTAAGTGGTTAAAGAAGCAACAACCATCTATTAAATGGTATTACAGTAAAACCTTGGATTGCGAGTCTGTCTTGGTCTGTGAGTGTTTTACAAGACGCGCAACACTTTTTTTTTAAATTGTAACTTGATAAACGAGTGAGGCCTTGAATTGAGGCACCTCTAAGTGTAGCAATATGGTTACATTTTATGAAGGTACTTGTGACACTCCAAGTTGCATGACATGTGAAATCCCATTTTAGTCAATGAGAGCTGTAAAGGGTAACTAAAGGAAAATATTTTTTCGTTTAAAACAACAAACATGTTATACTTACCTCCACTGTGTAGTTAGTTTTACACAGAGTGGCCCCAATCCACGTCTTCTGGGGTCCCTCGGCCGCTGTCTCTGATCCTCCCCACACAAACTACACATGTTAATGCGAGAGAGCTCGCATTGTGTGTAGTCCTTCTGGGCGTGCTCCTGTGATACAGCGAGCGGCCATACCCGTGAACCTCCGCTCCTTATACAATACCAAATTTTCACTTTTTGAGTTTAGATCCAGTTTACATATGTTTTCCAAACTTGTAAGTGTCACAATGTATAGTTTATCTTTTTAAGCATGCACTTTGTATATTTTTTCTTTCAGAAAATGCTAGCCCTGGATCTTGGAAGTACATTGGAGTTTGTCCTTGACCTACTGGATTTGGTTTGATCAACTTTCAACATGATTTAATTTTAGTTTTTTGTGTCCTGCTACATTTTCACTTAGACTGTGTTCACACCTAAGATGGATTCGTCGCACCACAGGAGTCCGGGGCGTCCTGGTTCACCTTGTCAGGTCCGATTTCAGCCCGTATTTTTGGCTGAATTCGGACCTGAAACGGACTAAAAAAGGCACATGTTTTTCCTGCAAAACGCACCGGACCTGCTCCATAGAGAGCCAATCACATTCTCCTGCTATGCGAATTGGATGCAGCGAAAGTCGCATCCAATTCACATTGGTGTGAACCCAGCCTTACAAGCCAATTTTTAACACGTCCATATCAATTCTGGAAAAGCTTCTGGCACATTCATAAAGCACAGCTACATATTGTGTACTCATCCACCAATTGTTGACATTGGGAATGCCAAAAATAACATAATCAAAGTATACAGGATGTGTCTAATAAGCTCTTTTCTTCAGTCCCACTGTAGCTCCCCTTCCCTGCATCTGTCAGCAATTCTCAGCTGTCATATAAAAGCCAGGAGTTGCTGTATGAATACGGCATATGACACAGATGCTGCTGTCAAAAAATAGACCTTCTGACACAGTTGAGATCTGAGATGGAGATACAAAGGGGTTGATTTACTAAAACTGGGGGGGCGCAAAATCTGGTGCAGCTCTGCACAGAAACCAATCAGCTTCTTTTTTTTTTGGTTAAAGTTTAATTGAACAAGCTGAAGTTAGAAGCCGATTGGCTACCATGCCCAGCGGCACCATCTTTTGCACTCTCCAGTTTTAGTATTTCACCCCAACGTAACTTCAAATCCAAGGATAAACTCAAGTAAACAGAGACAAGTAAAAAAAAGTGTGTTTTTATTTTATTTTACATGTTCCTTTATAGCCTTGTATTAGCCCTTAGCTTCCCCTTTCAACCCTACCAAGTTCCTTCTTCCTCTTCTACCCTTTCCTTTTGTTTTCCACTTGATTTTTTTTTAACTTTCTATTTTTCTAACCTTTAACGTCAACTTTTATGTTTTTATTCTTTTTGTTCATGTAGCGCCCCTATACTTTTAGTTAGGACGCTATTTAAATTTAAAGGGGGGATGAGAGAGTTACTTTTCTCTCATCCATTTTTCATTGTGTAAAATTGTTTGGGCTGGGCTTCCTGTGGTCCCATTCTGTCTACCAGGGATGCACTTCCATTCTTTGGTCGTCAGGTGGCGCCAGAGGGCCCATGCAGGTACCGCCATTCACCAACAGCCAATTAGAGAAAGTTCTCCCTCGCGGGGCATGCTGGGGGAGGGTATTTCTGCCGTTGACGCCATTGTTTCCGGGTCTTCTACCCGGGTCTTCTACCCGCAACGGGTCGCAGGTGCTGCACCCACCTTTAGGGTGTGTGCACGTCAAGGGCCCCACTACTATGGCCCACCTGGCCGGGCGCACGTGCTACGCAGAGTTCCAAACTCTGGGCCCTCACGGCTCAGGGCAACTAAAGTTGCAGAGGGGCCCCAGTTCTAACTAGGTCCCCACACCGAGAGAAAGAGAGATCCCAAGCTGGAGGTGCTGTTCGGTGGAGAGTCGGTCTGGGGTGAGCCCCGGAGGCAGGTGATCCTACAGGACTCAAAAAAGCCATCGGGGATCTGGGTGACCGAACACTGGCAGGTTGTATGTTGCAAACTGTTAGTCGGTGGCCCCCAAATTATTGCCTGAGAGGATCCGCCCTACATCTCAAGCACTTGAGTATTGGGCCGGTGGCAGAGGTCCTCTACTAATCTAAATCTTAATAGAGCCAAGTCGGTGGCAGAGACTTGTTCCTCTTCAGCGATTCCGGGTGGCGCTCTGGCTGCCAGGCCTGTGAGAGGGACCTGTCCAGGGGCACCACACCCACTCCGGCTGGAGTGGCGACGAAGTGAGACTAATCCTAAGAAGCAGGACTGCTTCTTTTCCTTTATCCATAGCCTGAATCTGCAAATTTCTCTTTTCCACCAACTTATTCTGTCTACCTAAAGTTGCCTTTTGGTCGTGTTGGACCAGGAAATAAAATCATTGAAAACGTCAATTGATTGCCTGGACATTCCATCACTGCTCTCAGCACTGCCATCACCACTAGACACCTCGCAGGGTAACTTAAGTACGCTGATCCCACAACAAACCAGCAGCTCCTGCGGGGGTAAGCGCTACATTCATAAAAGAAAAAAACACAACCAACTAACCAACTAGGAAACTTTTGTTGTTATGTATGGAAGAGCCCTGGGGCCATCATAAAAAAAAAAAATATACAAAATTCTGAGATTAAATCTCAGAATTCTGAGATTAAATCTCAGAATTCTGAGTTTCAAAGTCAGAATTCTGAGATTAAATCTCAGAATTCTGAGATTAAATCTCAGAATTCTGAGATTCAAAGTCAGAATTCTGAGATTAAATCTCAGAATTCTGAGATTAAATCTCAGAATTCTGAGATTTAATCTCAGAATTCTGAGTTTCAAAGTCAGAATTCTGAGATTAAATCTCAGAATTCTGAGATTCAAAGTCAGAATTCTGAGATTAAATCTCAGAATTCTGAGATTAAATCTCAGAATTCTGAGTTTCAAAGTCAGAATTCTGAGATGAAATCTCAGAATTCTGAGATTAAATCTCAGAATTCTGAGATTAAATCTCAGAATTCTGAGATTAAATCTCAGAATTCTGAGTTTTTTTTTAAGCATAGTTATCTATATTAGGAGGATTTTAGGAGCAATTAGCAATAATGTAGTAACACCCATAGACCATCATTCTGCAGACATACAAGTCCTTTGGTTCATTAATACAACAAAAAAAAAAAAGAAAAAAAACACAGCTAGCTAGAATATTCTAAAACTACCCTTAAATAATATTGTTCCTTTGCAACCACAAAAACATCAGGTGTGTTCTGAGTATAGATCATAGAATCACTATGTGCTTCCTTTTTTTCAGGAACTTCCACTTGATGCTCTAAACTTGTTAAAGGTAACTTTGTATTCATCTCAATGACAAATGTAAATCATTAAGAGTCGGTTCACACTGGGGCGACTTGGGATCCGACTTGAAGTTGTCTCAAGTCGTCCCAAGTCGTGCTGTCCAGAAAAGCAATGTAAGTGAATGGGAGCGGTGTTAATACACACTACTCATGTCGCTCCGACTTCAGAAGAGGTTCCTGTACTACTTCAATCAGACTCCTAGGCGATTTGTACCCATTGATTTCAATGGAAGTCGCTTCCAAGTCTGATCACTGTTTTAATTGAAGCGACCTTTCAGCAAGATAACATACATTTCTCAGGCAAACCCCTCTCTCCCCTTCCCTCTCCCAGAGCTGATTGTTGTTTTATTGGCCACTGGAAAGTCTCCTGACCTGAAAAGGACTTCAAGTCGTGTTGTAAATCGCCCCAGATCGCCCTGTGGTTCATGCTCATGTCATGTTGAAGTTGCTTCTGAAAGTCGTGCTGGAAGTCGTGTCGCCCCAGTGTGAACCGAAAAATGTGGGTCTCAAAATGCAAACAAAGAAAATTTGACATATAGATCAAAAGTGACAGGTGTTGGGATAAACCAAAACATTGAAATTGTTTAAGCCCTCCTGTGTTATACTGGCATACTCAACCAATCATTTGCTAGGAAAAGTCCTGTTTTTATCCCTTTCACATGATTGGGTATTCAGAGTGAATGCATGCACGATCCCCTTATTTAATACAGTATCTATCACTATGCAAAGTAAACTTATTTTTTATATGAACATTCACTAGAATGTGAAATTTGAAACTTTGCGATATTTAGCTGTGCTTAGCCTAATTAACCACTTGACCACTGGCCACTTAAACCCCCTTAATAACCAGACCAATTTTCAGCTTTCGGTGCTTTAACAGTTTGAATGACAATAACTCAGTCATACAACACTGTAACCAAATGAAATGTTTTTCCTTTTTTCCCCCCCACAAATAGAGCTTTCTTTTGGTGGTATTTGATCACCTCTGCGGTTTTTATTTTATTTGCTATAAATGAAAATAGGATGAAAATTTTGTAAAAAAAAAAAAAGGAATTTTTCTTCATAAATTTGGCCTAAAATTTACCGTATACTGCTACATATCTTTGGTAACAAAACAAAAAAAAAATTGGATATTAGTCTGGGTGAAACTTATAGGGTCTACAAGCTATGGTACCAATTACTGAAAATGTATCAATTTGATCACACCTGATGTACTGACAGCATCTCTCATTTCTTGAGACCCGCGTACACACAATCACTTTTTGTGATGAAAAAAAATGACATTTTTAAAAATGTCATTTAACCACTTAAGACCCGGACCAATACGCTGGTAAATGACCCAAGGTGTTTTTGCGATTCGGCACTGCGTCGCTTTAACAGACAATTGCGCGGTCGTGCGACGTGGCTCCCAAACAAAATTTGTGTCCTTTTCTTCCCACAAATAGAGCTTTCTTTTGGTGGTATTTGATCACCTCTGCGATTTTTATTTTTTGCGCTATATACAAAAATAGAGCGACATTTTTGAAAAAAAAACACTATTTTTTACTTTTTGTTAAAAAAAAATCAAATAAACTAAATTTTAGTCAAACATTTAGACCAACATTTATTTAGCCACATGTCTTTAGTAAAAAAAAAAAATTGCGATAAAAAAAAATAGCTACCTAGCGGGAACAGCGACACTAATACAGCGATCAGAAAAATGATCGCTTAGTGACGCTGGCAATAGGGAGTAAAAAGGTTAACTAGGGCGGTGATCAGGGGGTTAAAACTTTATTAGGGGGGGTGGGGGGGCTATCCTGAACCTAACACTAACTGATTTTACACTGCCTGTCACACTGACACTAAATGCAGTGATTAGATCACTGCATTCAGTGACACTGTGACAGGGGGGGTGGGGGGGCAGATCGCAAGGGGTTAAGTATGCCTATGTGTGTGTATGTCAGTGTAGTGTTGGTGCACACTTACTGTGAGGTGTTTCTCCCATTGCAGCGGTTGGAAATACCGCTGCGATGGGAGATTACATCACTTCCCCCTTCCTGTGTTTACACAGGAGGAGGAAGTGACACAAAGGGGGAGCGCGCGCATTGGCTGGGAGCGATCGCGGGGGGGCGGGTAAACACTGACATCCGCCCGCTCGTCCCGGATCGCTCCCGGAGCCAGGGGTACCCCCGCACGCCGCGGAGGGGGTCCCGATGGGACCCCTGAACCGCACGAAGGCGGGGACGTAAATTTACGCCCTTGTGCCTGTACGAGCCATGTTGTGGCCGTATATGTGCGTGTGGGGGTCCTTAAGTGGTTAAAATGATCGTGTGTGGGCAAAACTTCATTTTATGTCTTCTGAAAAACAACCAAAAAAAAATTCGGACATGCTCGAATTTTTTATGTCATTTTTAAAAATGTCATTTTTTGTGTCATAAAAAATGATCATGAAGGAAAATAAGATCTAATGCGCTACTGTGAGTATACGGAAGTGAACTATGGTAGCATCAACAAGTCTGAGGCAGCTAAATCTAAAGTGTCCACAATACACAAATAATGAAATAAAACGAAAATAGTGATGAGCGCTTCAGATGGGTGATGCGTGAGCACTACTCAAAAACATGAGATAATATTCAAATAATGAAAAAATTGCTACTAAATAGCTATAAGGTGCAAAAATCCAGCTCATATAATGGTATCAATGGATAAAGTCCCATACAAAAGGTGCATCTATGTGACAGTAGATGAACGAGTGTACGAGGTACGAGGCATTACATGCCAGAAAAGTACAAATACCCCCCAAATGACCCCTTTCGGGAAAGAAGACATTCCAAGGTATTTAGAAAGAGGCATTGTGAGTTTTTTGAAGTTGTCATTTTTTTCCCACAATTCTTTGCAAAATCAAGATTTTTTTATTTTAATATTTTTTCCACAAAATGTTCATATTAGCGGGTTATTTCTCACACACAACATATGCATATCACAAATTACACCCCAAAACACATTCTGCTATTCCTCCTGAGTATGGCGATACCACATGTGTGAGACTTTTACACAGCGTGGCCACATACAGAGGCCCAACATGCAGGGAGCACCATCAGGCGTTCTGGAACACCCAGACCAATTCTGACATTTCTCTCCTACATGGAAAAATCATCATTTATTTGCTAGAAAATTACATAGAACCCCAAAACATTATATATGCTTTTTTAGCAAAGACCCTAGAGAATACAATGGTGGTCATTGCAACTTTTTATCGCGCATGGTATTTGCACAGCAATTTTTCGAACACGTTTTTTTTTTGGAAATAAAACAAGTTTTGTGCTTTAAAAAACAAAAACAGTAAAGTTAGCCCAATGTTTTTGCACAGTATGAAAGATAAAGTTACGCTGAGTAAATAGATACCCAACATGTCACCCTTCAATATTGCACACGCAAGTGGAATGGCGCCAAACTTCGCTACTTAAAAAAACCCCATAGGCGACGCTTTAAATGTTTTTACTGGTTACATCTTTTTAGTTGGAGAGGAGGTCTAGGGCCAAAATTAATGCTCTCGCTCTAACGTTCGCAGCAATACCTCACATGTGTGGTTTGAACACCGTTTTCATATGTGGGCGGGACTTACGTGTGCGGTCGCGTCTGTATACGAGCACACGGGTACAGGGGCGCTATAATTTTTTTTTTTTTATTGTTTATTTTACTTCATTTATTTTAGTTTGACACGTTTTCCCCCAAAAATAAGTGTTTGGTTACTTTTATTCCTATTACAAGGAATATAACTTCCCCCACAAATAGAGCTTTCTTTTGGTGGTATTTGATCATCTCTGTGATTTTTATTTTTAGCGCTATAAACAACAAAAGCGACAATTTTGAAAAAAAAAACACAATATTTTATACTTTTTGCTATAATAAATATCCCCCTTTTTTTTTTTAAACTACTTTTTTTCTCAGTTTAGGATGATATGTATTCTTCTACAAATTTTTGGTAATAAAAATTGCAATATGCGTATATTGATTGGTTTGTGCAAAAGTTATAGTTACCCATTTGACAAATTTTTGGGACCATTGGCATTTATGCAGCGATCAGTGCTATAACAATGCACTAATTACTGTAAAAATGTCACTGGCAGGGAAAAGGTTATTACTAGGGGGTGATCAAGGGGTTAACTGTGTTCCCTATTGTGTTTCTAACTGTAGGGGGAGGGGACTGACCCATAGGAAATGATAGATCGTGGTTCCTAGCTATTAGGAACTCACAATCTGTCTTTCCTCACTGAACAGAACAGGGATGTCTGTGTTCTGCCTCTCTTGCCCGCAATCGCTCATGGCTGGCGGTCATCGTGACCGCCGACCACGAGCATCGGCACCCCCGTGTGCGCCTGCTAGCCTGCTTAAAGCGACCAATGTACAGCTACGACGGTTCGTGCAGTGGCATCAACTTGCCGCTGTATAACTGTGGTTGGTCCGTAAGTGGTTAAAGAAACCTATGCCCAATGCCCATACTATGGACATTAAAGAATTTACACATTCTTAACAAGCATTAAAAGTGCTTTAACCACTTAACCCCCGGACCATATTGCTGGTCAAAGACCAGAGCACTTTTTGTGATTCGGCACTGCGTCGATTTAACTGACAATTGCGCGGTCGTGCGATGTGGCTCCCAAACAAAATTGGCGTCCTTTTTTTCCCACAAATAGAGCTTTCTTTTGGTGGTATTTGATCATCTCTGCGATTTCTATTTTTTGCGCTATAAACAAAAATAGAGCTTCTATTTTGAAAAAAATTCTATATTTTTTACATTTTGCTATAATAAATATCCCCAAAAAATATATAAAAAAACATTTTTTTTCCTCAGTTTAGGCTGATACGTATTCTTCTACACATTTTTCGTAAAAAAAAATGCAATTAGCGTTTATTGATTGGGGTAGTTTTATGGCATTTTTATTAATATTTTTTTTTTACTAGTAATGGCGGCGATCAGCATTTTTTTTCAGTACCGAGACATTATGGCGGACAATTTGACAAATTTTTGGGACCATTGTCATTTTTATAGCGATCAATGCTATAAAAATGCATTGGATTACTATAAAAATGCCATTGGCAGTGAAGGGGTTAACACTAGGGGGCAGGGAAGGGGTTAAGTGTGTTCCTGGGTGTGTTCTAACTGTATGGGGGGGTGGACTCACTAGGGGAAATCACTGATTTTCTGTTCATACATTGTATGAACAGGAGATCAGCGTTTCCCCCACTGACAGGAACGAGAGCTGTGTGTTTACACACAAAGCTTCCGGTCCCCGCTCTGTAACGAACGAGCACGCGTGCCCGGAGGCGATCACGCCCGCCGGGCACGCACGCGGGACTCGGGGGACGAGCGGGGGCATGAGCGCAGGCCGCCGGCGGCGCGCACGTGCCCCCTAGCGGCCGCTAAAGGGAGGACGTAGAGCTACGTGCTCTCGCCCAGCAGTGCCGACCTGCCGCCGTGCAATGACGGTGGGCGGTCGGCAACTGGTTAAACATAAGCCCCCACTGAGCTCTATAGCTGCATGTAAATAAATAAATATATTGCACTAAACTATAATCCAATTAAATTCATATATATGGAATTATATGAATTCAGTGTTACTAAAACATGCGAGGCAGCCAACAAAACAGTGGATAGTTGGTACAAATATAAAGAAAAAGTGCAGCGCCAATAAAAAGGAGGATCCCCCTAGGAAGGGTAGTCCACAGTATATGATTGTGATAAAAAAGGGGCTTAGATCTCACATCTATTCCCAGTGTTTCCAAACCAGAGTGCTGAAAATCTTGTGTTATCAAAATAAATATATGAATATAATGTTTAAACCAATAAATCAAAACAAAAAACTGTAGTGCATCTGTAATCAAACAGATTAAGGTGAAAGATAAAGTCCCATATGTAGGTGGTCCATTAAACTCTCATGGGTAAGCAAAGATACATTGTCCCCTCTGTCAAATAGCAGTACATCTCCAAGTAGACAATCCTTGGCATATAGGTAGATTAAACACGCTTACCAGCTGTAGTAGACCGGCAGCTCACCTTATGGTGAGGGGCCCTGAAGGCTTGTATGGGCCTAACGCCCTCCTTGTTCACTGTCACAGAGATGTATCCTTGTACTGATGTCCCAAGTAGAATCCAAGCCAGAACTGGTAAGGATAGCCAGGAGGGATTTCCACTGGAGTGTGTATGGTGGTAATGCTCCAAGAGTATCAAAACCAGGGAACAAGAAAAGAGGAAAAGGCGGAACACCTCCTTATAGTGTACATTTTTTTAATTTAAAATCACAAAAATTTAATTAAAAACAGGAAATTTGTGCTGTAAAAATTTCCAAAAAACAGGAAGTGCAAATAAACACACATATACTGTCCAGATAAAAAATCCACAAAATAATTCCAAAAATCCACATCACGGAATAAAACGGGTCCAAAGCGCAGTGGAAGTAGTTAGAGTCCAATAAACCCGACCGGTTTCGTCTTCATAGACTTCAACTGGGGTATGTAACTAAACTCATACGTTCCCTGCGCTGTTAAATAGTCCCCATAATTACCCATTTGAGATCCCATCCTCCTGTGTCAGCGTGCGTTTCACACAACGTCACTTCCGCTCCAAATGCGCTCCACGCGCCGGAAGTGACACTTACAGGATTCCCCAATGGAGATGAGTATCTGCCCCATAATAAAACCTCCTCCAATCCTGCACAGTCCTCTCTGGGTCAGTGGGAGGAGGCAGAAAAGAGCAGACACCGCCCTGCGATCTTCCGTCGTATTGGTGGGGGGGGACGCGTCACCATACCCGCAATCCCTGCCCATCTCAGACAGATGATGCGGCAACGAAGGAGGACGCAATGACACCGCGCATCGTCACCTTGCGTGTCAAGCAATGTGAGTGCGCGTTGACGTCATGCGCTCCATCTGGTGCATTGCGATTGGGCTCATCAGTCTTAAAGGGCTAAGGGAATTTGGTAGGTTAGACTCCCAAGGCGGAATTTATTCAAAATACAGGGCAAGCATTATCTTCTCCAAGGACCCATATCCCTCATAGGAAGCCTCTTAATGTGAAAAGGCAGCTAGAAAGCTCACCACTCCACTAACATTCATTGGCTAACTTGAAAAAGGGGAGAAGGGGGAGGGGGAAATGTCTAATTTATATGAAGATATTGGATTTCATATGGATATCTGAGTGTAAATATATTCATCACAATATCCCAAATAAATGAATATAAACAGTATCTTAAAGTATGCAATTTAGTTAAGATTGATTGATGAAGGAATTTACATCCCACTCTACATTGAGTCCGTAAGGCACATAACATTTTAATTGATATATCCAAAAAACTTCCAATCTGGATACACCCTGGGTGCCAGGTTCTCCTCGCCAGTGAGGGACAAAATGATCAATGATTTGAAAAGTGGTCCCTTTTACTTTTTTATTGTGTTGTTCCAAGTAATGTCTTGGTACTGTGTGCTTGGAATAACTTTTTATGATTTTAGCAATGTGTTCACCTACCCTTGTGGAAAAGCTCCGTATGGTACGACCAACGTACTGTTTTCCACAAGGGCAGGTGATGAGGTACACAACATATTTGGTTGCGCATGTGGAAAATAGTTTTATTGGGAAATCTATAAATAAGAGAATATATTCAGCGCTGGAAAAAATAAATAAACACAATACTAATGTATGCAAGCCAGCACTAAGGATATACCAGCACTAAGGATATACTGGCACCAGCTATCACGCAGCTTATAAATCAATCATTCAAGAAGGGCATGGTGCCCTCCTTGTTGAAACAAGGCACTATAAAACCGATCCTGAAAAAACCCACCCTTGACCCTAAAGACCCAAACAATAGGAGGCCCATAACGGGTTTAAATGTTTTCTCCAAGACAATGGAGAAAGAAGTTGTACAACAGTTACAACAGCATTTAGAAACCAAAAAAATTACTCGATACGTTTCAATCAGGCTTCCGGCCAGGTCACGGAACTGAAACAGCTCTGGTAAAAATATGGGATGATATTCAAGAGGCCGCAGATGAAGGAAAATCTTCTCTCCTGATCCTGCTGGACCTAAGTGTGGCCTTTGACACGGTAGACCACGGAATTACTACTCGCTAGGCTACCTGAAGTGGCCAAAGTCGCAGAAGAGGATCTACCTTGGTTCTCCTCCTTCTTGGAAAACCGATCACAAACAGTGAAATTGGGATCTTTCACGTCAGAAATGCGTACGGTATCATGCAGAGTCCCTCAGGGATCTCCCTTGTCACCGGTACTGTTCAATATCTATCTTCGTCCCCTCTTTGAAATCATCAGCAACCAGAAGCTACTTTACCATTCCTACGCAGATGACACTCAACTGTATCTCCGCGTCAGTAACGAAAAGGATCACTCTCTTGGTACATCACTCCGGATAAAACCTGCCATTTCAAAGCAGGCCAGTCTGCTGAGTGCTGGCGAGGATGCACGGTTAGAGGCACTATGGCACATCTATGGTGGACTTGCCCGAAAATCCAGAAATTTGGGGAGGCGGTCCTGACCCATATCAAAGAGATCACAGGGAAAGAGCTAAAAAAGGACCCTTGGACTGTACTCTTCCATGGCAGTTGCGAGGGTATTAAAAGATATAGGCAGTCACTGATCCCTCATTTACTAAATGCTGCAAAACGGCTTATACCTAAAAAATGGCAGGAGACTGAGAGCCCACAGATATGGGAGTGGATCGATGCTGTTGAGGAAACATACAGCATGAAGGACCTGAAGGAGAGTATAGTTGAGGCAGAGGGGGACTCTCAGGAAAAATGGAACAAGTGGAAGTTTTTTTAAAAAACGTGGAGCTATGTCGAGCAACTGAGAGTATAAGGGCACTATCTAGGAGGCGAGATGTAATGTCTGAAATTACCACCAACTACATTAAGTCATTAAGTAATAATATAAACAGAGGGGCACAAACACCTCTTTTTTTTTTTTTTGCGAAAACCTATTCCTGCGCCCGTTCCGAACCTGGGACCTAGGGGGAAGGGTGGGGGCGGGGGGGTTGGTGGACGGGGGGTAGAAAATCATCTTGTCTTTTTTCTCTAATGCTCTAGTTGATGATGTGTATGGCTCGCTGTCTACGATATGAGACTTATTTTTGTACATCCTTGGGAACTTAAAAAAAAAAAAAATGAGGGAGAAACCCTCAACATAATGTACTATACCACAGATGATGCATAACAGTTAATAGAGACAGACAGGCATATACCCATGAGCTGGTCTCTAGGGTCTGGTATGAGCTGATGTGGAAAAAAAAAAGAGAGATCCCTCACTCTAATAGATAACTGGATGACATCCAGTTATCTTAAACTCAATGGTTCAAAAACAGAGCTTCTCCTGTTTCACGCAAACAGGAAAAGTCACCCTACCTCAACTTGGACGCCCCTGCCCATTCTGGGTAAAACTATCACCCCTAGCATCAAAGTCTAAAGTCATTTTCGACTCCTACATGACAATGGATGCACAAATTGGGTCGGCAGTCAGCGGATCCCATCATCTGCTGCGCCTGCTACGCCGTCTTACCCCCTTTATCCCTAAAAAGGACATTGCAGTCGTGGTGGGAACAATCATCAATTCCAGACTCGACTATGCAAATGCCCTCTATTTAGGACTCCCTAAATACCAAATCACTCGTCTGCAAGTCGTTCAAAATATGGCTGCTCGATTAGTGACTGGCAAAAAAACATGGGAGTCAATCTCCCTTTCGCTCAGATCCCTTCACTGGTTACCAGTGAAGGACAGAATCACTTTTAAGGCTCTCTGCCTCACACACAAGTGTATTCAAGGAAACGCTCCCCAATATCTATGCGAAAAAAATAAAAGCCCATAACCCAAATCGCATTCTGCGATCCACAAATCAAAATCTACTGCACATACCCAAGGCAAGATACAAATCCAAAGGAGATCGGAGATTTGCTGTCCAAGGACCTCGACTGTGGAATGCACTACCAACCACCATCTGACAGGAGTCGGACCACTTGGCCTTCAGGAGAATGATAAAAACTCATCTCTTCTGAGGCAAAGCGTTTCCTGATCAAAGGAATGGAAACAGCGCCCAGAGGCGATTCAGTTCGCAAGTGTTGCGCTTTATACGTTTTTCACTCACTCACTCAACTAAACATGCCTAAGCATGCCTAAACCTTCTTTTATTCTTTTGCTGCAAAAGCCATTTTTGCATTTTATTGCACACATGTTTAAAATAATTTCTGGCCCGAAGATTAGTTAAAACTCTCAAATACTATATATATATATATATATATATATTTTTTTTTTACAGCAGAGGCCCAGGAGAATAAAATAGTGGTAGTGGCAATTTTTATGTCACGTAATATTTATGCAGCAGTTTATCGAGTGTACATTTCAGGCAGACCGTTTCCAGCAGACAGATTTGATCGTGTGTATGTGGCCTAAAAGGACAATTGTAAAGATACATTTTCCCATAATGCCTATAGATACAGAAGTGAATGAGGACACAGTTTTAGTTTAAAGGGGTTGTAAATCCTTGTGGTTTTTCACCTTAAAAAAAATAATACTTTTGCTGACACAGCATGACAGCATATACGTATGGGAAGGCTCCGCCCCCCTGCCCAATCAGGACCGGTTATACTATAAAAGTAGGTCTCCTCCCCTATCCCCGCATTCTCTGTTTTTTCCTTCACTGCTACAGGCGGTTGTACTACTGCTGGAAAGCAGGAAATTGTATTTTAATTTTTCCCTCACCTTGCCGGACACTTCCCGCCAAGCCGCACAGGTTCATGCCTCTCCTGTAGCGAAGCTCCCCGCTGTGCAGGCAGACCGAACGCCTATTGGGGGAGACCTCACCCTCGGCGAAAAGAAACCAGAAACGGGGGTGCAGGTATCTGGACTAGGAGAGCTGTCTTAAGGTAAAAGAATAGGTCTGCCCATTCGCAAAATGGCGGCGGGCGAACTTCCGGGTGCAGCAAGATGGCGGCCGGGGCACTTCCGGTCATGTGAGACGCCGGCTTGGCTCATAGCGAGGAGACAAGCTGCACACAGAGCGCAGCACAGAGACTATGCAGCAACGACACGACCAGACGTCACAAGCGCACAAGTCAGGACCCAGGTAGGAAAGAGACATGTTGACAGATGCATGAATATCTTATAATAACAAGTTACTAAAATGGGATTATCTGTGAATTACAGAATCATGAGCTCTCCTAGGGACCAGCCACATATATTAAGGTGAGGGCAGGTAAAGTATATGTGTCATCATGGCATACCTTTTAAAAAAAAAAGAGTGCATTACTGATTGGCTGCAATCTGCTTTCAGCCCACAGTTACCACACCATTCCTCCAAGAGCAAAGAGACACAACACAGGCATGCCTCCAGCTCTGAGAGATCAGCATCACACTCTAAGGCTCACGATAAGAGCCGACATAGAGTAGAACATAACCAGCGGGAAGATACGGATGATCTCTGTGTGGGATGTGGAAGAATGGCCCTCAGAGGGAAGATTTTATGTAAAGATTGCCTGCGTGAAGCGGCAGCAGATAAGGATAATGAAAGAGCCGAAATAATCCAAATAATAAAACGTACGGTGAAGGAATCTATGCACGATTCAAAACCTACAACCAGTGAACCCAGGTGGTCAAGCAGGGGTCATACAGTAGCCCAGAGACATAGAGATCCGTCCCCAGAGTGGGAGTCTGAGGACGAATGTCAGGTGGATGATACAAAGCTAAGCTTTAGATATTCAGCAGTGCAACCCTTGGTGACAGCTGTGAGAGAAGCACTTCAATGGGAGGAAGAGATAACTCATCCCGCGAAGGAAAGAAAGTTTTACCCTCAACTAAAGAGAACGACACTGTCATTCCCTCTTATAGAAGAGGTAAAGGAAGTGATTCAGGAAGAATGGGGGAAGGTGGACAGGAGAAGGTCGCCTATCAATAGATTCATGCGAATGTATCCCTTTAAGGCGGAAGATATGCATAATCTGGAGACTCCCCCATTGGTGGATGCCGCTATCATGAGGTTGGCACGCCATGTGACACTGCCAATGGACGATGCAGTATCTTTTAAAGATCCATTAGACAGAAAAATGGACTCTGATTTGAAAAGAACCTATTTAGCCGCAGGTAGTGCCTGCAGACCTATGTTAGCACTGGCAACGCTGGCCAAAGCCATTACGGTATGGGCAGAGTATATAAAAGGGGAGATACAGGCAGGTGCGGACCTGTCGTCATCCCTGGAGGTCATGGACAATATCATACAGTCGGGTGACTTCGTTGGAGAAGCAGCGATAGATTCTCTGCGTTGCTCAGCTAGAGCCATGCAATCCTCTGTCATGGCAAGGAGAGCGCTATGGCTTAAACCATGGACCGCGGACACAACGTCTAAGGTTAATTGGTGTCGTATACCCTTTAATGGGACAGCATTGTTCGGGAATATGATGGACTCGGCAATATCAAAGGTGACAGGAGGCAAGTCAGGGCTGCTCCCTCAAGACGTAAGGCCGAAACAGAGACACTTTCAGGGGAGAAAGCAATATCCCAACAAGGTGAGGGACTTCAGACCCTTCAGGCCCCTCAGAGAATATAGAAGGGGCACGAAGCCACCACAGACAGCGGTGGCCCGGATATCGAAAGCGAACACATCATCAGAGCAGCAGAAGCCCTTTTAAAGGTTTCTCCGTCCAGACAGGGGGAGTAGGAGCCAGGCTACGCAAGTTTGCTCATGTCTGGACGGAACAAGTCAAAGAATCATGGATAACGGGGGTTGTTCAAACAGGGTATCAATGGAAATTTTTGGTCACTCCCGTGAACCCACATTTTTGCCCCACACGTTTACCTCAGGACAGGGACAAACATCAACTGATTATAAAATATGCGCAGACCTTACTGCGCAAGGGTGCAGTGGAACCAGTGCCAAGGCGAGAACGAGGGCAAGGTTTCTATTCGCCACTTTTCTTAGTGCGGAAAAAGACAGGCGACTTAAGACCTGTACTAGACCTGAGGGAACTGAACAAGATTATAAGAGTCCAGAGTTTCAAGATGGAATCCTTGCAAGCAGTAACCCAAGCCCTCACGAGAGGCGAATGGATGTTATCGGTGGACCTGAAAGATGCATATTTACATGTCCCAGTCCGGGCACACCTACACAAATACCTAAGATTTGCGGTGGCGGATCTGCATTTCCAGTTCACGTGCCTACCATTTGGCCTAGCAACATCACCCAGAACCTTCTCAAAAATTCTGCTACCAATTATAGCCATCCTACGCAGGAAGGGCCTTCAAGCGTTCCATTATCTGGACGATATCTTACTAGCAGCAAAAGACCCACGAATCCTTTTGAGTCATCGGCACATATTAATACATACACTACAAGAGTTTGGATGGATGATCAATTGGGAAAAGAGCCAGTTAGACCCATCACAAAGAATTCTGTTCCTAGGGGCGATCTTGGATACCCACAGGAACACTATAGAACTTCCCAAACAAAAGATGATAACCTTACAGAACAAGCTGGAGGAGGTATCCAGGAAGCAATATCTACCGGCATCGAAATGCCTCAGTATTTTGGGGGTACTATCCTCAACCATACCGATGGTAAAATGGGCACATTGGAGGATGAGATCATTTCAGAGGGGTCTCCTCAAGCAGTGGCAAGGACAATCAACCAGACAAAAGATCCACTTAACAGTGAAAATGAAAAGTTCTTTGGAGTGGTGGAAGGATCCGGTGAACCTCCAGAACTGTCACCAGTTGGTAACAGACCCACCTTATGTGATAACGTCGGATGCATCGACAGTAGGGTGGGGGGCACACCACGAGGGGCTGTTAGCCCAGGGCAGATGGAAATGCAAGACAAAGGAGGTCTCCAATATCATAGAATTGAGAGCGGCCTGGTGTGCGTTGGAAGCGTTCCAGGCGCAAATACGAAACAAAAGAGTGGTCATTCAGATGGACAACAAAGCAGCAGTCACATATATAAAGAGGCAGGGTGGAACACAAAGCCAGGCATTAATGAAGGAAGTGTCACCCATAATGGAGTGGGTGCAACAAAACCTACTCGATCTTACAGCAGTCTACATACCAGCGCCGCAGAACTTTCTGGCAGACAGACTGAGCAGACGGACCTTAGATCCCAACGAGTGGGAACTAAATCAGTCAGTTTTCCATTGGGTGTGCAAGCAATGGGGGTATCAAGACCTAGATTTGATGGCGACAGCAACCAATACGAAGTGCAGGCGCTTCTTAGCGAGAGCAAAGTTCCAAGAGGCAGAAGCAACAGATGCTCTCAACGCCAAATGGATCTGCAGGCTGGCGTATGTATTCCCTCCGATCCCTTTAATCTTCAAGTTACTCAACAGAGTGAGAACTTATCCAGGGACAGTCATAGCGATAATCAATGTGGTCACGCAGACCGTGGTTCCCACTACTTCAAGTGTTGGCAGTGGACCAGCCCATGCCATTGCCGAACATCCCGGACCTATTGCAACAAGGTCAGGTGATACATACAAATCCAGGAATTCTACATTTAGCTGCCTGGAAGCTGAGGGGAGAAGACTGACGGACGCAGGACTGACCACAGAGGTGGTGGAGACTTTGTTGAAAGCTAGAGCATCCACCACTAATCAAATTTATTCAAAGATTTGGGAAGTATTCAAATCCTTTGCTGAAGCACAACAGTTCGACCCAAGAACACCTTCAGAACCACAAATTCTAAATTTTCTCCAAGCAGGTCTAGACAAAGGTCTCAGTGTCAACACACTAAGAGTACAAGTCTCAGCTTTATCAGCACTATCAGATATAAGATGGGCATCAAGGAGTTTAATCCGTCAATTCTTAAAAGCATGCACAAAGATTCGTCCCGTAAAGAGATCATACGTCCCACCTTGGGACCTTCAAGTAGTATTAGACTTCCTATCACAGGAAAGTGGCAGCATGACGCAGACTACAACATTGAAAGATATTTCAGAAAAAGCAGTGTTCCTCACGGCAATAACCTCCAGCAGGAGGGTATCGGACTTACAAGCCCTAGGTTGCAAACCACCATACTTTTGTCGTATGACAGACAGGGTAGTGTTACGGACTTTACCACACTATAGACCGAAGGTCAACACTGCATTTCATATGAACCAAGAAATGGTACTTCCAACATACCAGGCAGGTACAACAGGTGTACCCCATAACTTGGACGTGGGAGTTGTCCTGGAAACCTACATAGAAAGGACGGCAACATTTAGGAGATCAGAAAATCTGTTTGTGGTATATGAAGGCCACAGAAAGGGGCTGGCAGCATCTAAACGGACGTTGGCAACGTGGCTAGTCAAGGTCATAAGGAGAGCTTATGTGGCAAAACAACTAGAGCCTCCAGCAGAACTCAGGGCGCACTCCACACGTGCGATGGCGACATCATGGGCGAATTTCAGGGGAGTCACCCCCGAGATCATTTGCAGGGCCGCAACCTGGACGACCTTTAATACATTTCTAAACCACTACAAGGTGGATCCGGCGGCCTTAACGACAATACAGTTTGGTCGCGCGGTATTACAAGGAGTGACATGAAGTAATGTCACAGTTAGTGAATATACATAATATATATAGATAGAAAATAAAACAAATGCAGCATGACCCACCCGTCTGGTCTAGTAATTTTTTACATCCCATACGTATATGCTGTCATGCTGTGTCAGGAAAAGGGAAAATGTTATACTTACCTAACGGTAATTTTCCTTTCCTGATGCAAGCATGACAGCATATAGGTCCCTCCCTTAAAAAAAAAAAAAAGAAAAGAAAATACAGAGGCCTGAAACAGTTAGTAGGGCCTTCCGCAGTGATAATAAATTACGAGAATGCGGGGATAGGGGAGGAGACCTACTTTTATAGTATAACCGGTCCTGATTGGGCAGGGGGGCGGAGCCTTCCCATACGTATATGCTGTCATGCTTGCATCAGGAAAGGAAAATTACCGATAGGTAAGTATAACATTTTCCCTTTTATAGTGCTGCAGCTTCCCAGCCCCCCGTTTTACTTACCTGAAAGCTGTAATCTTCTGACCAGGAATGAGCACACCAGCTCTAGCTGGTGTCTTGTGTCCTAATTGGATAGATTGATAGCAGAGCAGCCATTGGCTCCATCTGCTGTCAATCAAATCCAATGACACAGCGCCGGGGGCGGGGCCGAGTCCTGCATTCTGTGTGAATGGGCACAGATGCGGGACTCGAGAGCGCGTCTGCATGGGTGTCCACCAAGGAGAGTGCTTCTCCAACATGGACACCCGATTCAGGGAGGAGCCACCGACGCCACTGAGGGACCCCAGAAGAGGAGGACTGGGGCCACTCTGCAAAATGAACTGCACAGTGGAAGTATGTATTACATGTTTGTTATTTAAAAAAACTAAAAAAATAGGGTTTATAACCCCTTTAAACATATAAAGTATTTAAAATGTGATACATGGTACAGCAATTTTAATAAGCTATAACCTTTTTTTTTTTTTTTTCAGTTGGGGGACGTTACATCACTAGTGAGTGAAATAAAGGTGGACAAATTACTGTCCAGCTTAACTCGGCTATTGGTAAGTTAACTGTACAATACTACTGGATCTCAGTGAAGAAATCATGTATGCTTACATTTAAAAAAAATTAATTTAGGCGTAAAAAGTTATATGACTGTACACATTGCCAAACATTACACTACATTTATTGTAACCAGAGCTTTTTTTCTCAGAAAATAGGTGCAGGAACTCAACCACGACCCGTTCAGATTTCACAAACAGTAGAAGGGTCTTAAAGGGGCATTAAATACCAGAATTGCACTAATACAGAGTGCAGAGTTCAGGGGAGGTTACACACAGAGTGAAGAGCTGGCACTTGTAAACACAGAAACCAGACTTCTGTGTTTACAAGTGATTGTGGTGAGCAGGCACCAAAGGGTCTGAGCCAAAGGTGGTGGAACTGAGTTCCCCCAAGTTCCCCCAGAAAAAAAGCCCTGATTGTAACCAACAGTAGATGAAAATAAATACATTTTAGAGATAATTGTCTCCAGGAATGTCACCTAGGTATTTCCAATGTTCTTTTTAAAACATTTCAAAAATGTACCTAAAGTGGTTGATGTATGAAAATATGTATTGCCCATAGCAACTAGAGAGGGATTTTCCCTTTGAACCTGGGCATGACAGTAGGCAGCCATGGCACTCACAAATGCTCTTGTTTCTTTTCCTACATAATTTACATTGTCACAGGCAAAATCTGTAGGAAAGAAGAAGCAAGGCTCATCAACTTATGTTAACTGATCCTTTTAAACCCATCCTAATGGGGGTGAACAATTTGGAGCAACTACCTTGGGTGCTGTGCTGAAACTTTGCTCTCATGAAAGGCTCCTGGCACTGATGCTATTCAATACTCCAGAGTATGTGGATCAGCATGTTTCCTACATGACACGGTGGTTGGTTCCTTCCACCAACATTCATGTAAATACAAGACAGAAAAGTGTTTAGGACAGTGATGGCAAACCTTGGCAGATGTTTTGGAACAATATTTTCCATGATGCTCACTGCAGAGTGCATGAGAATCATGGGAAATGTAGTTCCAAAACATCTGGGGTGCCAAGGTTAACATCACTGGTATAGGAGGTGTGGAATGTTGTAGCTGAGGGAGAGTTATATGGGCTGGGAGTTTTAGAAATAGGAGGTAATGGGATAGACACTTTATAGTTTTAGGATTAGGGATTGTAAGGCTGGTCATACATGTTGCTATTTTCTTTCCTTCGAACAGGTTGAAGGAAATAAAATCACTTGATTGGGGAGTTTCTCCTGCTGCGTTATTGTATTCTGTATTCAGTGGGGGGATTCTCTGCTGTCAGAATACAGTAATTACTGCTGTCAGCTAGTGTCAGTGACAGTGGTCATATGAAAAAGAAAAATTGTTCAAAATCTATGCTTGAGCCTGCATGTTAGTTGCCTGACTATGTTCTTGCAACAATGGCGCGGTTCTATGGCTCTCTCAAAAAAAAAAAAAACAGAGAAGAAGGTGCGCCGTAGAGGCTCCAGCTACTAATCTCTGCTCACACACAAGTGCTGACCATTCATTCGCTCGCACGTGCGCCTCTGTCTGGAGTTGCTATGCCGGCTTTGTAAACCCCCGTACGGTGGGCTTACATGTCGTCCACTCCCCCCCTCCCCCTCCCTGTAGCCTATTCACAGGCATCAGAAGAGGAGCTGATGAGTAGCGGGAGCCTGACTAGGTAGTGGAACCTTATGTGGAAAAAAGTGAAGTGTTTAACATGTGATGGGTGTTCTTTACGCCTAAATGTTGCTTTATTATTTTTTTATGTACTTATGATGACTGTTTACTGTTTGCACTTGTTTGCATTGCGTTTCTACCCTTTAGGAGACCTGGAACACTTTGGTGACTCTCATGCTGAAGACGCTCTACCTACAGGGGTGCTCCTTGGCAAGCCCCCACCTCAATATATAATTTTGCCTCAGACATGGCCTCGTCAGCCGGTGGGAGTCACCTAAGGTTTGTCTCATGGAATGTTAAGGGGCTTCATTCACCATGCAAACGTATGTCAATCCTTAGGCATTTGAAGCGTCTTCGGACAGATGTGGCTCTGTTACAGGAGACGCACCTGTCCGCGGACGATCTATCACGCCTTCGTAAACTATGGGTAGGCTCAGTGCATGCTTCACCGGCTGTAGGCCGTAAGGCTGGAGTGGCTATCTTACTGCACAAGAATCTGCGACACACTGTTAGGGAGGTCAGGGCAGACGCGACCAGGCCGCAAACTGACTTTACACTTGACATTAGGAACCAAGCAAGTTGCCATCACCAATATTTATGCCCCTAATGCCCCGGACACCTCCTTTTTCCAGGACATGGTACAGTGGATACTTACTGCCCCTGAAACGCTTCACCTGGTAGGTGGGGACTTCAACTCTGTCATGTCCACACTTGCCGACCGCACGAGTACTTTTGCCCACAGAGCGCGCGATTCCCTCCCCCCGCTGTCCGACTCGACTCCTTTGGCGCGAACCGTCGCCTCCATGCGATATGCAGATATGTGGCGTCTGATGCACCCGATGGATCGGGAGTACACCTTCTTCTCTCCCCCGCACAATTCTTTTTCCCGTATCGACTACTTTTTTGCCTCCCCTGCGTTAACAACTACTTTGTGCGATTCGGAAATTGCAGATGCCAGAATCTCAGACCACAGCCCTATTGTTATACACATGGCACAGACCAAACTCTCTTCCCCCTTGCCCACATGGCGATTTCCTTCGTATCTAGCAGACAATGATGACTTTAGCCACATGCTTTGTGAAGCGTGGAACGAATACACCTCTACTAACGGGGAACACATCACCAATCCGAACCTCTTTTGGGAAGCTGGTAAAGCTTTTCTGAGAGGGAAGATTATCTCATATACCACCCAATTTAAAAGAACATGCCAGGCAACAATACGAACGGGCGAGTGAAGCCCTACGTTTGACGCACGAACGCCTAACTCTTAGTCGCACTCCTGATAATATACGGGAATGGCGTCAGGCTAAGCGTACGTTCGACCTTTGGGCAGAACAACAGAACAACAGGAAGCTGCCAAAATGTCATACGTTAATTTGCATTACCACAGATATGGCAACAAGGCCGGCAAGTTACTGGCCAAATTGTGCTCGGGACCCAGACGACCCACTCATATTTCCTCCTTGAAGGATGCGACTGGCTCTCTGATCACCTCGCCTGCTGAAATTAGCAACTTAGCTGCGGATGCACTCCTGGCTAGGGTCCGTCTGCCTAAGCTTCAACTTGGGCAACTAGAGGAGCTTAATGCCCCTATATCCTCTGATGATATCCGGTGCACAATCAAAAACTTGGCATCAGCTAAGGCCCCAGGACCGGACGGCTACACGGCTGATTTTTTTAAATTGACCAATGACTTTGTCCCGGACACCCTACAGCGTGTACATGCAGCCATGTGGGACGGGGGCCCTTCCTACTGGTACGCAGGCACACATCAAACTGATTTCTAAGAAGGGAAAGGATCCCTTACTGCCAGGCTCTTACCGCTCAATTTCCCTAATTAATGTGGACGTCAAAATCCTTTCCAAAATCATTGCATCACGCTTGGCCCCAATGCTCCCTTCTTTGCTACACTCGGCTCAATCTGGCTTTGTCCCGGGACGCTCGGCGACGCTAAACATCCGTAAAGTTTTGATGGCACTAGAACACGCTAAAGCACACCCTGATCGAGACGTCGCTATTATTTAGTTAGACGCCGAAAAAGCCTTTGACAACGTCAGTTTGTCTTGGCTGTTCAAAGTAATGGAACGATTCGGTTTTTCGGGCCCAATCCTGCGATTCCTGCAACAAATGTACGCGTCACCGACTGCACGCCTTGTTACCCCCGATTTTGTCTCGAACTCGATACCTCTAACAAAAGGGACAAGGCAGGGGTGCCCCCTGTCCCCCCTGCTCTTTAATTTTGCCATTGAGCCCCTGTCAAGATTGCTCAACTCCCGTGAAGGGGTCAGTGGCGTCCCCGTGGGTAACCAAGTTCTTCGCTCTGCCCTATTTGCAGATGACATACTCCTATTCTCCACCGACCCCCTCACAGACTTTGACAGACTCCAAGATCACTTTGCGGCCTTCCGACTATGCTCTGGCTTCCGTATAAATTTTGATAAAATCAAAATTCTGGCACTCAACCCGCGATTGTCTGCTAGGTGGAAACTTCTATCTTCGTTTGTTATGGCAACCCAACACATCACATACCTAGGCATCTGCATAGGGCGTGACCCCTCTTCTTTGTATGTACTTAAAGCGGATCTCCACCCTAAAGTGAAGATCCGCTGATCGGAACCCTCCCCCCCTCCGGTGTCACAATTGACACCTTTCAGGGGGGAGGGGGGTGCAGATACCTGTCTAAAGACAGGTATCTGCAACCACTTCCGGCCCGCAGTCTCGGGCAAAAGACAGGTTTTTTGGCGACATCCCGTCACCCCCCCGTTGTGTGCTGGGAACTCTCAGCTCCCAGCACACAGCGGGAGCCAATCGCCGGGCGCAGCGCGACTCGCGCATGCTCCGTAGGGAACCGGGCCATGAAGCCGCAGCGCTTCACTTCCTGGTTCCCTCACCGTGGATGGAGGGGGGAGCAGCAGGGTGACGAGCGATCGCTCATCCTCTGCTGCGGACGCCGCTGGACTCCAGGACAGGTAAGTGTCCTAATATTAAAAGTCAGCAGCTGCAGTATTTGTTGCTGCTGGCTTTTAATATTTTTTTCTAGTGAACCATCCGCTTTAACTACCCTCCATTAATAGCAAAAATTGTCAAGGAGCTAGAGGCATGGGCGGCCCTCCCCCTTTCACTCTTTGGGAGATGCCACCTTTTTAAAATGGTGTCATTTGCGCGCCTACTTTATCTGATGCAGACCATACCTCTATTATTGAAACATTCTGACGTGCAAAAAAAACCATAGAGCTTTAGCCACTTTTGTATGGTCCAGCAAAAGGCCACGCATTGCGCTACAAAAATGATGCCTCCCGAAGTCTGAAGGTGGGGCGGGTCTACCCAATATTCGGTTTTATAATCTGTCATGTTTACTTAGACAGGGCTTAGACTGGCTGAGTGGAAAGTCAAAATATTGCAATATCCTACTTGAGGGTGCTTGGACCGCCCCACACACCCTTTCAGCCATCCTTCACTCCAATCCTAATGCTCTACCATCCCACCTCAAATCAAGTGTACTTATTAGAGATATGGTCATCGCTTGGAGGGAGATAAGGAAATTGTTGGGTCTACCATTGAGTATCTCACGCTATCTACCAATCCAAGGCAACCCTATGTTTCTTCCGTCCACTCTCCACAAGGCTTTCGACCACTGGCAAACCAAGGGGCTCACGAAAATAACTTCCATCTACCATGGTGAACTTGCCACGTTTAGGTCCTTCGGGGCCCTATCAAGTGAATTCTCCTTACCACAGTCACACTCCTTCTTTTACCATCAACTACTTGACTATCCGAGGTCTTGCCATGGACCTAACTCTGATCCTTTCCAGCAGTCCTTCATTGATGTTGTGCTAAAGAGAGATGATTATTCCATCTCCAGTCTTTACTCCTACCTTATTCAACACCAATCGGAAAAATACCACCTCGCACCGTTCCGAAAATGGTCTACCCTATTTGATGACAATGATCTACCGGGAAAAATCCTTGAGGGATACAGACATGTTCGCAACCTTACTATATCGGAAACGTGGAACACAATTTAAGATCATGCACAGAGCATACTACCCCTTTCGTTTCAATAAAACGGACCCAACTCAAGCGCAATGCTCCTGGTGCTCCCAGCCACGCCCTACATTGGTACACTGTCTCTGGGACTGTACAGCCGTCTCAAAAAATTCTGGGACTCTGTAATTGCCCACATCTGCGCAATTAATAATGCTAGGATCCCTAAGGATCGTTTCTTATGCTTGTTTGACTACACACCACCAGCATCCTCTACGACAGCAGCGGCACCCCTCAATATTCCGCAGTGGGCCTCCTAGTTGCTCGCAGGACTATTATGTCTCACTGGATTTCACCAACACCACCTACGCTAGGGGAAGTGAAAAAGACCATGCTATCGCTCTTTTACTTGGAGAGGCTGGACACGATTACGCTAAACTTTCGCTCTACCTCCCGTTTTTTCACGCGATGGCGTACCTATATTACAGCCACATTAACTCGGACAGCCCTACAGGAAGTCATGCAACCATTTTGCTATACCAACTGGTACTTGAAGAGGGATCTCTCCAACTCACTGGGCCACCTTAAGGTCTCTGGTATATCTGTAATAGGATCTTGGTTTTTGTCTTGTGAAAATGGTATAGGATCTGATTTCGTTTTTCAGGAGTATTAAAACCCCTACAGTTATAGGAGGATAAGGTGAAATGATCAAAGGGCATCTCTAATCATAAGTGGGGGAGGTTCCCATAGCAAATCTAAGGTGATGTTAAAGCCCGCTCGGTCCAAACGGAAACAAAAGAGAAAGGGAAGGGGGTGGGAGGTAGAGTGTAGGAGGAAAAGAAAAGAATAAGAAAAAAGTAAAAAGAAGAGTGTCAAACCCAAAAAGAAAGGGGTCAGGGTATTGGTGTCGTAGAGGACAAGGGTCAATAAATACGACAGAAGTGTGAACATAGACAACCAGCCATCGGGTGGCTGTGTTAAAGCATAGGTCAAAAAATGAAACATAGTTAATCTATATAAAAAGAAGAGAAAGGAAAAAACACAAAAAGTATAGCGCTCGTTCAAGCGCTGTTGGTCTTAAGGGGGGAAGTGTAATGCGCACACGGTGTGCTCCCCGGTCACTGGATCCACATATGCGTAATAACTAAAACTGTATTAGGTGAAACCTAAAAAAAAAAAAGAAAAAATTGGAATATATAATGAAAAGTGAAGACAGCATAACAGTTAAAAATATTTGGTCTCATTAGATTTCGGGTGGAGAGGGTTGTAATCTTCCATGTTCAAACGCAGGATAAACAGTCATAAGTCAGGACTGTAGTGGGAAAACTTGAAGATCTATGTATGAGTCAGTCATCTGGTGATTTCCGAAGTGAAGCTTTAGGGTGTCGATCTCTACCGGTCTTTTGCCATTGTGGGTAAAAAGGGAGACCAGGGGTGGTGGAAGGAAGAGGCCAATCGGGTAGGGAAACCTGTGGCAATTCCAACGTGCTTAGGAACCGGGGTAAATCTCCAAGGGTGCGGAAAAGGGCCGTCTTCCCTTCGTGTTGAACTCTCAATTGGAATGGGAACCGCCATTGATATTTTATAGTTCTTTCTTGTAGAAGAGATGTAAGCGGTTTAAGAGCACGTCTCATAAAAAGTGTTTGACGTGAGAGATCTGGGAACAGCATAACAGGAGTTTCATGTAGTCAAATGGAATTTTGTGTACTTGCGGCTCTCATTATTGCCTCCTTAATTTTGTAGAAGTGTACCCTACAGATCGTGTCGCGGGTGAAGGAGGGGTCAGGGTTTCTCGGGCCTGAGGTCCTGTGTACTCTATTTCAATAGGAGTATCTATAGGTTGTTGGAGAAGCTGGTTAAAGATGATGGTCACCGAATTTGCTAAGTCTCTGTGTTCAATCGACTCAGGGATACCGCAAATTCTGATGTTATTTCTGCGAATTCGGTTTTCTATATCATCTTGATGGTATATGAGTTGTTGTATCATGACAGTGTGGGAATTGAGAGTCTCCTCGTGGGATTGTAGAGTATTGCAGATGCCGTCAGAAGTGTTTTCAATATCTTCCATTCGGGTTCCTATATCTCTCTTTAATTCGTTGATCTCCGCTCGATATGTCTTCTCTATGCGAGAGACATATTTTTCTAAGTCATCTTTAGTCGGAAGAGAACGAAAGGTATGTGTGCATAGAGCGTAGCTGAGATTCAATGTCCCATCCGTCTCCGGGATATAGAGATGACTGAGATTGATGGAGGGGTTCATTATGATCCACAGTAGTGGGTGTCAACTTATTGAATGAGGCAGAGCGGTTCCTGGAGAGTGTTTGTTTAGCGTCCGCTGACTCTGAGCAGGCTGGGGATGATGGAGCTGTCGCCATCTTAGATTGTTCCTGTTTGCTGAAGGCTGTAGATGAACGAGTTGTGAATCTGTTCAGGTTGTCCTGTATAAGGTTGCTTGTGGGTACAGAATGAACTTTGGGTTTGCCTCTACCCATATAGGTATGTCAATAGCTATGGTAGTAGTGATGTTAGAGTTTGGATCGTGGAAAGCCACGAGACCGAGGGGCTAACGTATAGAACGATCTACGATTCCATACGCTAAGCTATGTTTTTGCTGAAAGAGTTCTTATGAATGAAGCAAGATCTCATAAAAAGGGGAAGGGGAGCAGTATGGAGCTAAAATAGAGCCATTGATAATGTCAACCGGACATGTAAAATGTATATCTCAATAAAGATGTTATAATTTTCTTTTTCCTTCTACTTCTTTTCACGAGAACCGAAAAGAGGTATAGACTATTTAAAAAAATAAAAAATAAAAAAAGGGGAAGCACAAAAAAGTAGATGTAGTGAGGCCAGAGAATAGATATTAAAAGGCTGGCAAAATTAGAATCAGATGATCCTCTAGTGTACAAGATGGTTACCCAAGTGGTTAGGCGATAAATATTTTCAAAAATAAATATGTAATAATCACTGAAAACGATATTTACGGTCTCTGTCAGGAATAATGACTGAAATCCTGGTTATATCTTATCCTCAATCACGGATCTTTTTGAATATAGTATAAGGGATAAAAGTAAGAGAGTTACGGGATAAATACTATATAACATAAAATTGAACTGTTCGCTATGGAGGATGCAGAAAAAGCGTAACAGAATTGTGAGGAAAATGAAACAAGTGATGCAGGTGTAGCAAGATGGCCGCCAGGCCTCCGGGAGAAGGCCGAGACCTGAAAAGTGAAGGTGAAGGATAGATACTTAGTGCTGACTGTTTTTTGATGATCTGACGAAAGTCAGGGGGCCAAGCTGGAGGCAAGGATGTCCATAGAAGATGCAGCTATTCTTGTGATGGAACCGTCGATCGCAATCGAGTCCGCGGATCCCGGCAGGAGTATAGGCCTCAGTCAGGGATGGACTTCAGGGATGGACTGGCCATTGGGATTACAGGGAGTTTCCCGGTGGGCCGATGGCTCAGTGGGCCGGCTTCAGTGACAGCGGACCGCCGCCCCCCCTCCGCTCCTCTGTCTCTCCCTTCCCGCAGCGCTCACCTCCTCTCTCTGCCCACAGCGCTCACCTGGGGGGAACAAAGAAACAGGGGGAGGAGCAGGGACGACGACAGAGGAGCATGGGGGTGGGGACAGACGGCTGACTCAACAGCTATGGGCTGGGAGTTTCTCACTTCTGCCTAATCTTGTCCCATAAGGGGGGCACCAAACAGATTTTTAACCCCGGGTGAGATAATGTCTAGCTTCCCCACTGGTACTGCCTATAAGAGTACCAGTACCAGCCGTTCTACCAATAAAGTAGAACGGCTAGTGGCTAGTGAAGGGGGAGAGGGGGCTTGGGTGGCCGGGGGGGGGGGTGCGGGAGTTGTCCGGCCCCCGTGGGAGAGACCTGTCAAAGTGGGCCAGTCTGGATGAAGTCCAGGGCCAAATTTTTGTCCCAGTCCAGCCCTGGCCTCAGTGATGAGGGATCAGGTGAAACTAAGGGAGTTAATCGTACCGCGCTATACTCACTAACAACTAATTTACTAACTAGCGCTCTAATTATGTGAGACAAGGACTATTGCCTAGAAACACACTGTGGAATCCGTGCTGCCCGGGTTTTGTTGTTGGACAGTGGGGACCCGTCCGCCATCTTGGAACACACGGTTCCCTGCCTACCGGCTCTAGGGCTCAATAATTGTATCCCGGTATATTACTGTGATCACCAGCCTCAATCAGCAATTGCCTCACCTCCGGTGAGGTAAACACAGGTTTCCAACAGTGAAACAACATTCGGAAAGCCCCCTCACTCCTATTAATTTAAACAGTGTCAAAACTATTTAGTAGGAATATGCACAGGTGCACTTTAAACATATTAAATCATATATTTATTCACTTGAGAACAGTGCCACATCTACTTTCCCGAATTACCTGTTTTTTACAGGTACTTCCTGTCCCACTACCATCTTCCATATTCTGATCGCCTAGGAGACTCCTCATCTCCCCCTAGGCAGCACCTCCCTCTGCAATCTTCTGGAACACATCACAGGTCCCAAAAAATTGCCTGGCCACTAGGAGAGTGCAGAGCGACTAGTGCATGTGCAGTGCATGCCCGACTGTGAAGCCGCAAGCTGTCACGGTCGGGTGCCCACAGTTGCTATGACGGCACCGTGGAGAGGAGTGGAGAGAAGTCTCGGGTGGCTGCATAGCTGGACCATGGGAAAGGTGAGTGTCTGTTTATTAAAAGTCAGCAGCTACACTTTTGTAGCTGCTGAATTTTACTAAACTGAAAAACAAGTAGAACTCTGCTTTAAGTTCAGATATTCAAACTGTTTTACTAAATATGTAAGTCAGTAAGCAATGAACATGCATCTCAGACAACACCAATTTACTGAAGTTACATGATGTATGAGACTTTTCTTATTTTTATACCACTTTTATTGTGTCAAAAATGATTTATATACATATACTGTATTTATTGGCATATAACACTCACTTTTTTACCCTGAAAATAGAGGGTAAACTGTGCCTGTGGGTTATACGCAGGGGGCTGTGGAATGTTTTTTTCCTGAAAATTCCCTCTTAAAGTTAGGGTGCGTGTTATACGCCGATAAATACGGTATATATATATATATATATATATATATATATATATATATTACAGTTTAACCTTGGATTACAAGCATAATCTGTTCCAGGAGAATGCTTGTAATCCAAAGCACTCTTATATCAAAGCAAGTTTTCCCATAGAAAATAATGGAAACTCAGATTTGTTCCACAACCATTTATTTATACAAAAATGATTACGGCAAAACAAAATACAGTATAAAGTGTACTGTAAACATAAAACAAAATAAACTGCACGTTAAAATACAGTAAAACCTTGGTGTGAGAGTAACTTGGTTTGAGAGCGTTTTGCAAGACAAGCAAAATGTTTTAATACATTTTGCCTTGATGTACAAGGGATGTCTTGATATAAGAGTAGTGTCATGTCACAACTGAGTATAAAAAAAGAAGAAAGGAGCCTCTAAGTGTAGCAATATGGTTACATTTAAAGCGGATCTCCACCCTAAAGTGAAGATCCGCTGATCGGAACCCTCCCCCCCCTCCGGCGTCACATTTGACACCTTTCGGGGGGAGGGGGGTGCAGATACCTGTCTAAAGACAGGTATCTGCACCCACTTCCGGCCCACAGTCTCGGGCAAAAGACGGGCTTTTCCCGTTTGTGTGCTGGGAACTCTCGGCTCCCAGCACACAGCGGGAGCCAATCGCCGGGCGCAGCGCGACTCGCGCATGCGCCGTAGGGAACCGGGCAGTGAAGCCGGAGCGCTTCACTTCCTGGTTCCCTCACCGTGGATGAAGGGGGGAGCAGCAGGGAGACGAGCGATCGCTCGTCCTCTGCTGCGGACGCCGCTGGACTCCAGGACAGGTAAGTGTCCTAATATTAAAAGTCAGCAGTTGCAGTATTTGTTGCTGCTGGCTTTTAATATTTTTTTTTTGGTGAACCATCCGCTTTAATGAAGGTACAACATTTAGCAACATATTACACTTATGCCACGTACACACGATCGGTTTATTCGATGAAAACGGTCTGATGGATTTTTTCATCAGATATCCGATGAAGCTGACTTTTATCAGTCGTGCCTACACACCATCAGTTAAAAAAAAAAACGATTGTGTCAGAACGCGGTGACGTTAAACACAACGACGTGCTGAGAAAAATGAAGTTCAATGCTTCCGAGCATGCGTTGACTTGATTCTGAGCATGCGTTGATTTTTAGCCGATGGATTTCCCCACAGACGATCGTTTTTTCTATCGTTTTTTTTAACCATCAGATAATTTTAAAACAGGTTCTACGTTTTTTCACCGATGGGAAAAAAAACGATGGGGCCCACACACGATTGGTTCGTCTGATGAAAACGATCTATCTGACCGTTTTCATCAGACGAACCGATAATGTGTACGTAGCATTAGAGGTGCCTCTCTTCCCTTTTATACCTTTTTTTTTATACAAGTGCTTTGGATTACAAGCATGTTTCTGGAACAAATTATGCTTGCAAACCAAGGTTTTACTGTACTGTACTTCTGTGTTGCAAAAATGTTAAGAATGTGCTTACTCACAATGTTAAGGAGTCTGGTGATCACCTATTTAAAGCCACTGTGTATATGTACAGTAAAGCTGCTGTGTATACTGTATGTACAGAAAAGCCACTGGTGTACAGAAGTTGGTGCTTATCTATTTAAAGCCGCTATATAGTGAAACCTTGGTTTACAAGTAACGTGGTTTATAAGCGTTTTGAAAGATAAGACATTTTTTTTGTATTTGCCTTTATATACAAGTGCTGTTAATGTAAAAAAAAAAAAAAGGAATTACACTCACAATGTGAATGAGTCTGCTGCTCATCCATGTAAAGCTGCAGTGTATAGGTACAAGCCACTGGTGTACAGACTTAGGGTTGCCACCTGTACGGTTTTCCCCCGGACAGTCCGGTTTTTGAATGATCTGTACGGGTTTTTATCTGCTCCTGACCCGGACACATCATTCACACCAGACTGCACCGTGAGTGACATATCTGCTGTCTGCAGGATCGTCGGATACACCACGTCTCCCATCCATGCAGCAGCCTGTCTCTCTCTCTCACACAGCACATCGATGCTGTCCCCTCCCCTCCTCCTCCTCCTCACTCAGCTCCGTACACACAAGAGGAGGGGACTCAGGGGAGGAGCAACACGCGCTGATTTCAGGTCAGTGAGTAGAAACTTTTCTCTGCTTTGTTGCAGCTGGACAGGGAGAAGGGGGAGAGTGATTGGGATTGATAAGGGGAAACAAAGGATGTACACTTGGTGGAGTGATTGGGGGGGATGCTTAGGAGGATATGTGCTTTAGTATGAGAAAGAACATTTGCCAGAAGTATGTGTGAGATTCATCTGAAAACCTGACAGCCCCTTCTAGCACCAGCCCCCGACCCCCTTACCCCTGTCAGTGCAGTGCTACTTGCAGGAGCCCAGCAGAAGGAGCATCTCCTCCTGTCCATCTCACTGTCCCCCTATCACTCCTGCAGCCCCCCCCCCCGCCAATCCCACGGTCCCACTGTCCATCTCCTGCCCTCCCCCCGTCCATCTCACGGTCCCCCTATCACTCCTGCAGCCCCCCCCCCCCCGCCAATCCCACGGTCCCCCCGTCCATCTCCTGCTGTCCCCCCGTCCATCTCACGGTCCCCCGTCCATCTCCTCCTGTCCATCTCACTGTCCCCCTATCACTCCTGCAGCCCCCCCCCCCCCGCCAATCCCACGGTCACCCTGTCCATCTCCTCCTGTCCCCCCGTCCATCTCACGGTCCCCCCGTCCATCTCCTCCTGTCCCCCCATCCATCTCACGGTCACCCCCGTCCATCTCCTCCTGTCTCCCCATCCATCTCACGGTCCCCCCCGTCCATCTCCTCCTGTCCCCCCATCCATCTCACGGTCACCCCGTCCATCTCCTCCTGTCCTCCCATCCATCCCACTGTCTCCTGTCCATCTCCTGCTGTCCCCCCGTCCATCTCCTCCTGTCCCCCCATCCATCTCACGGTCACCCCGTCCATCTCCTCCTGTCCCCCCATCCATCTCACGGTCCCCCCGTCCATCTCCTGCTGTCCCCCCGTCCATCCCACGGTCGCCCCGTCCATCTCCTCCTGTCCCCCCATCCATCTCACGGTCACCCCGTCCATCTCCTCCTGTCCTCCCACCCATCCCACTGTCTCCTGTCCATCTCCTGCTGTCCCCCCGTCCATCCCACGGTCGCCCCGTCCATCTCCTCCTGTCCCCCCATCCATCTCACGGTCACCCCGTCCATCTCCTCCTGTCCTCCCATCCATCCCACTGTCTCCTGTCCATCTCCTGCTGTCCCCCCGTCCATCCCACTGTCTCCTGTCCATCTCCTCCTGTCCCCCCATCCATCTCACGGTCACCCCGTCCATCTCCTCCTGTCCCCCCATCCATCTCACGGTCACCCCGTCCATCTCCTCCTGTCCCCCCGTCCATCTCCTCCTGTCTTCCCATCCATCCCACTGTCTCCTGTCCATCCCACGGTCACCCCGTCCATCTCCTCCTGTCCCCCCATCCATCTCACGGTCCCCCCGTCCATCTCCTCCTGTCCATCCCACGGTCACCCCGTCCATCTCCTCCTGTCCCCCCATCCATCTCACGGTCCCCCCGTCCATCTCCTCCTGTCCCCCCATCCATCTCACGGTCCCCCCGTCCATCTCCTCCTGTCCCCCCGTCCATCTCCTCCTGTCCCCCCGTCCATCTCCTCCTGTCCCCCCATCCATCTCACAGTCCCCCCGTCCATCTCCTCCTGTCCCCCCATCCATCTCACAGTCCCCCCGTCCATCTCCTCCTGTCCCCCCGTCCATCTCACGGTCACCCCGTCCATCTCCTCCCATCCATCCCACTGTCTCCTGTCCATCTCCTGCTGTCCCCCCGTCCATCCCACTGTCTCCTGTCCATCTCCTCCTGTCCCCCCATCCATCTCACGGTCACCCCGTCCATCTCCTCCTGTCCCCCCATCCATCTCACGGTCACCCCGTCCATCTCCTTCTGTCCCCCCGTCCATCTCCTCCTGTCTTCCCATCCATCCCACTGTCTCCTGTCCATCCCACGGTCACCCCGTCCATCTCCTCCTGTCCCCCCATCCATCTCACGGTCCCCCCGTCCATCTCCTCCTGTCCCCCCGTCCATCCCACGGTCACCCCGTCCATCTCCTCCTGTCCCCCCATCCATCTCACAGTCCCCCCGTCCATCTCCTCCTGTCCCCCCATCCATCTCACAGTCCCCCCGTCCATCTCCTCCTGTCCCCCCGTCCATCCCACGGTCACCCCGTCCATCTCCTCCTGTCCCCCCATCCATCTCACGGTCCCCCCGTCCATCTCCTCCTGTCCCCCCATCCATCTCACGGTCCCCCCGTCCATCTCCTCCTGTCCCCCCATCCATCTCACGGTCCTCCCATCCATCCCACTGTCTCCTGTCCATCTCCTGCTGTCCCCCCGTCCATCCCACGGTCACCCCGTCCATCTCCTCCTGTCACCCCGTCCATCTCCTCCTGTCCTCCCGTCCATCTCCTCCTGTCCCCCCGTCCATCTCCTCCTGTCCCCCCGTCCATCTCCTCCTGTCCCCCCGTCCATCTCCTCCTGTCCCCCCGTCCATCTCCTCCTGTCCCCCCGTCCATCTCCTCCTGTCCCCCCGTCCATCTCCTCCTGTCCCCCCCATCCATCCCACTGTCTCCCATCCATCCCACTGTCTCCCCGTCCATCTCCTCCTGTCACCCCGTCCATCTCCTCCTGTCCCCCCGTCCATCTCCTCCTGTCCCCCCGTCCATCTCCTCCTGTCCCCCCATCCATCCCACTGTCTCCTGTCCATCCCACGGTCACCCCGTTCATCCCATGGGCCTTAGATATGATGGACTGATTTGGAGTGTTGAGATAGAATGGGCCACCTTGGTGTGGTATTGATAGTGTGGGTTGCTATAGGTAGGATGGGCTACTTAGAACTGTCGGTGGAAGGTTTGGGTGCAGTGGATAGTAAGGGGTGTTGTAGGTAGGGTGGGTTTAATTTAGGCCCCTTCCACAGTTAACGCAATGTGACCACACCCTCTGTTCACTGTGGTGTACACAGCACACTGTATTACTACTCTCTTTAAAGGAGTTGTAAATGGAAAAAAAAAATGTACACCTTAATGCAATCTATGCATTAAGGTGAAAAAACATCTGGTGTTGCCGGCACCCCCTCGAGCCCCCGTTATACTTACCTGACCTGTCAAAAGTCCCGCGCGGTACCGATATTCTCTTCGCCGCTCAACCTGGCTGCTGATTGGCTAGAGCGGATGGATTGAGAGCAGCGCAGCCATTGGCTGGCGCTGCTGTCAATCACATCCAGTGATGCGGTGGGGCCGAGTAATACAGTGAGCGGCTATGACCGCTCGATGTATCACCGGAGCACACCAGCAATTACTGACCACCATGCAAGCTCTCGCATGACTGTGATCAGTACTTGCGGGGAGGACAGAGACAGCCGCCGAGGGGCCCCAGAAGACGTGGATCGGGGGCACTCTGTGCAAAACAAACTGCACAGTGGAGGTAAGTATAACATGTTTGTTATTTTAAAAGGAACATTTTTTTTTTGTCCTTTAGTGACCCTTTAAGCCACACAAAGGTGTCCGAGATCTTTTACAATCCTTTTTTCTATATATATAATGTATGCTACAAAAAAATCGGAGTGCGCCAGAAAAGTGTTCGGGTTTGGCTTGAAGAAAAGGTGGCAACCCTATGTACAGTACGGCTTTGTATGTGGCCAGAGATTTGCAGGCAATGGTGGCTCCCAGAGCTTCCTGGAGAAACTCACATACCCCGAAGTGATGTGAACAGTTCTCGAGTTCTCTAGGGAGTGCTGTGAGCTGAACTTGTGGCCACATACAACATTGTACTATGTGTGTGTGTGTGTGTGTGTGTGTGTGTGTGTGTGTGTGTGTGTGTATGTATGTATATATATATATATATATATATATATATATATATATATATATATATATATATATATATACAGGGCTTTTTTTCAGGGGAAACTTAGTTCCACCACCTCTGGCTCAGACCCGTTTGTGTCTGCTCACCACAATCACTTAAAAACACAGAAGTCTGGTTTCTGTGTTTATAAGTGACAGCTCTGCACTCTGTGTGTAACTCCCCCCCCCCCCCCCCCCGAACTCTGTACTCTGTATGTAATGCAATCCTGGTATTTAATGCCCCTTTAAGACCCTTCTACTGTTTGTGAAATCTGAACGGGGCCGTGGTTTTGTTCCTGCAACTATTTTCAGAGAAAAAAAGCTCTGTGTATATATATATATATATATATATATATATATATATATATATTAGGGTTGTCCAGATACCGATACTAGTATCGGGACCGATACCAAGTATTTGCGGGAGTACTTGTACTCGCGCAAATGCTCCCGATACCTAAATAGAATACTTTTTTTGTATTTATCAACATGTTCTGTGAAAATTCTTTGAGTTTTTTTACTACTGCGTGACAAGAAGATAAAACATTTTTATTAATTTTTACTCATTTTTATTCTTTTATAATGTCTTGAGTTAGAGTTCTTCATAATTCTAAAGAAAATATCCTTAGTCTGTATTGAGGTTTGAAAACTGTCACATGACATTTAAAAAAAGTATCGGTGAGTACATGAAAAAAAGTATCGGTACTTGTACTCAGTCCTAAAAAAGTGGTATCGGGACAACCCTAATATATGTGTGTGTGTGTGTGTGTGTGTATAATATTTTGCATGATCTGTAAGAACTAATTGTACCATGTTTGTATCTTTCAGGAAGCGCTTTTGGCAGATATTGGCTGTCTTCTGGAGAACGAACTAATACCCCTAGTTAATTCTTTGGTAAATATTTTAATTACTTGTTATACAGTATATGTAAAATAATTTCTTCTCTTAGCTATGCGTAAGTGAGTGCCTTGGTGCTGCTTATGTAATATACTTGTATATAAGGTATATATTACATACAGTATATATATATATATATATATATATATATATATTGTGGGCGATTAGCTCGTGGGTATCACCTTTTCTGAATGACACTCCGCAAGCAGGCACTTTCTTTTTAAGTCTGGCGGATGCCAGGTTTTTATTAAAAGGTTTGCAGGTTAAAAAATAAAGAAAACAATAAATTTAATTCTTGCCGTCCGGCGCTTACTAAACAAATAGTCTCCTCTCTATATAGTGCAGGGCTGGCCCCCGTCACCCACAAAACATGCAGTAAAGCAAACCTCTTTTTAGTCCAACATTCAGCGCTCCCCTCACTCAGGTCCTTTCCTGAGTCTCAAGCCAGAGCCCTGTTGTGCTCTCTTCCTGGTCTTTTAAAGTCCAGCTGATTGTGGACTCGAGTGGACCCAAACATCTGGACCGGAACCCTAGCCAGGTCCAGAGGCTGTAAAACCCGGACCGGATTTCGGTTCAGTCTCTCATAATAGAACATGTGCGAGGTGAAATGTACCTATGATCATGTATCGCACCTCGCATACCGTCACATATCCTCCCCCTCTGCTCAAGCCCCTGCGGCTAAGCACTTGACCCAACCATACAGTGCACACGGGAGAGGGCATCTGCATTATTTTGGAGTTTTGCTGGCCTGTGCTCCACCGTAAATTTAAAAGGCTGTAAAGCCAGGAACCACCTTGTCACCCGAGCATTTTTCTCCCTGTTATAACACATCCACTTCAGGGGAGCATGGTCTGTGACCAGCTTAAAGCGGAGCTCCACCCTGAATTCGACTTTAGGTTAATATTCATACTGCTCCTAATAAATGCATAATCGGGTATTTTTATATAAATCAGCGTTAGAATACCTTATTAACCACTTTAGCCCCGGACCATATTGCTGTCCAAAGACCAGAGCACTTTTTGCAATTCGGCACTGCGTCGCTTTAACTGACAATTGCGCGGTCATGCGACGTGGCTCCCAAAAAAAATTGGCGTCCTTTTTTTCCCACAAATAGAGCTTTCTTTTGGTGGTATTTGATCATCTCTGCGGTTTTTATTTTTTGCGCTATAAACAAAAACAGAGCGACTATTTTGAAAAAAAGGAAATATTTTTTACTTTTTTCTGTAATAAATATCCCCCAAAAATATATATATATATATATAAAAAAAAATTTCCTCAGTTTAGGCCGATACGTATTCTTCTACATATTTTTCGTAAAAAAAAAAATCGCAATTAGCGTTTATTGATTGGTTTGCGCAAAAGTTATAGCGTTTACAAAATAGGGGGTAGTTTTATGGCATTTTTATTATTATTATTTTTTTTACTAGTAATGGCGGCGATCAGCGTTTTTTTTCAGTACTGCGACCTTATGGCGGACACTTCGGACACTTTTGACACATTTTTGGGACCATTGGCATTTTTTTAGCGATCAATGCTATAAAAATGCATTGGATTACTATAAAAATGCCATTGGCAGTGAAGGGGTTAACACTAGGGGGCGGGGAAGGGGTTAAGTGTGTTCCTATTTGTGTTCTAACTGTATGGGGGGATGGACTTACTAGGGGCAATGACTGATCTTCCGTTCATACATTGTATGAACAGAAAATCAGCGTTTCCCCCGCTGACAGGAATGAGCGCTGTGTGTTTACACACACAGCTCCCGTTCATCGCTCTGTAACGAGCGATCGCGTGTGCCCGGCGGCGATCGTGCCCGCCGGGCACACGCACGGGACTCGGGGGCGAGCGGGGGGCGCGCGGGCCGCCGGCGGTGCGCACACGCCCCCTAGTGGCCGTCGAAAGTGGCGACGTAGAGCTACGGGCTCTCGCGCAGCAGTGCCGACCTGCCGCCGTATTACTGCGGCGGCTGGTCGTCAAGCGGTTAAATAGCCAGGCTTCCGGTCTGCACCCCCTCGGGTTAAAGTTGGGTTTTCTCCAGCTTCCTGTGCCGCGCTGTGTCTGCTGGGAGCGTGTGTCAGAGCTCCCTAATTATAATATCTCTCTCTGTTGGCACAAACATTGCGCGACTTAAGAGACAACAGAGACGCTCACGCCGCCGGTCACTATTACCAGTGCTCATGCGCGAGATCGAGCGGTGAATGCTGGGACAGCATCCACCGCAAAGAGGAAGTGCCTGCGTGTGGGATTATAACGCCCATAGTTAAGATGGCAACGGGTGGAAAACAAGAATATAATTATTTTTTTAGGGACACAATTACAGCGGAGCAGCGGAGGGACACAGGAACCGTGAGTTCAGCACAGCAGTGCTATTACACATTTAAAGAGCCCATAAAAAAAAAAATCGATTTTGCGTGGGAGATCCGCTTTAAATGACCTCCCCAGTAGGTAATACCTCAAGGAGTCTAAAGCCCACCTAATGGCGAGACACTCCTTTTCTACGATGGCATAATTTTTCTCGTGCTTGTTCAGCTTCCTGCTCAGGTATACCACTGGGTGTTCCTCACCATCCCTGTTCTGTGACAGTACGGCCCCTAGGCCCACATCAGAGGCGTCCGTCTGTACAACAAACTCCTGGCTAAAATCCGGGGTTACTAGTACAGGTACCCTACAAAGAGCCTGTTTCAACTTCTGAAATGCCTCCTCAGCTTCGGGGTTCCACTTGACCATGACCGACCCCTCACCCTTCGTCAGATCGGTCAAGGGGGTGGCACCTTTTTTGTGCTACGGACAGGGAATCCGTGATGGACGTCAGGTATCACGGGTATCCGGTCTATTGGAGGTGGGGACGTGGCCAGTAAAGTCTCTCGGTCCTTCCAGGGCTTTAAGAGATTTACATGGTAAATTTGGTGGGGTTTCCTTTTGCCTGGCTGGTAGACTTTGTAGTTTACCTCCCCCACCCTTTCGACAACCTCGAAGGGACCCCCTGCCACTTGGCTAAAAACGTACTTTCTACCGTGGGAACCAGTACCAACACTCTGTCCCCCGGGCTGAAAGTACGGACCTTGGCACCCCGGTTATAGACCCTCCTTTGGGCCTCCTGGGCTCGCTCCATATGTTCCTGTACTAGGGGCAGGACGGCTGCGATTCGGTCCTGCATCAAGGAGACATGCTCTATGATGCTCCTATATGGGCTGACCTCTCCTTCCCATGTTCTTTAGCAATATCTAGCAGGCCCCTGGGATGCCTACCATACAAGAGCTCAAAGGGGGAATAGCCTGTGGAGGCCTGTGGAACCTCTCGTATGGCAAACATGAGATATGGTAGCAAAAAATCCCAGTTTCTCCCATCCTTGTCGACCATCTTTTTCAACATACTCTTCAATGTTTTATTAAACCTGTCTGTCTGGGGGTGGTAGACAGAAGTACGGAGATGGGAGATTTTGTACAAGCTACACAGTTCCTTGGTAACCCTAGACATAAAAGGGGTGCCTTGATCGGTCAAGACCTTTTTTGGGATCCCCACTCGACTAAACACCTGGACCAATTCCTTGGCAATAGCCTTAGCGGAGGTGTTACGCAAGGGTATGGCCTCAGGATAGCGAGTCGCATAGTCCAGGATCACCAGAATATGCTGGTGACCTCGGGCAGATTTCACCACCGGCCCCACCAGGTCCATGCCAATCCTCTCAAAGGGGACCTCAATTATTGGTAGAGGGACAAGGGGGCTGCGAAAATGGGGTGACGGTGCTGACATTTGGCACTCGGGGCACGATTCGCAGTACTCCTTGACCTCTGCATGCAAACCGGGCCAAAATAATCTTTGGGTGATTCTCTCCCGGGTTCTTTCGACCCCGAGATGTCCCCCCATTACAGTACCCTCTCACCGAGAATGTGTTTACAGCACGACAGCATCGCGCTGATTCTCGGCGACAAGGTGCCGACATCTCACACTCGATAGACAAAGCACATTCCAGCGAGCGCGTCATAGAAGCGACGGGTATCCGACTTGGATTCCCGCCAAATCTACACGCGGCGTTTAGTATGTATCGTGAGGGGGAACTCCACGCTTTTAAACTCCACACACGCCGGATTTTTAAATAAAAATCCGGCATGGGTTCCCCCCAGGGGACATACCAGGCTCTTAGGTCTGCTATAGATTGTAAGGAGAACCCCCCCTATGCCGAAAAAAATGGCGTGGGTGTTCCCCCACAATCCATACCAGACCCGTATCCAAAGCACGCCGCCCGGCCGGCCGGAGCGAGCGCCCCCCCTCCTGAGCTGTACCAGGCATCATGCCCTCAACATGGGGGGGTCAGGTGTGCTGCGGCCCCCCCACCCCAGAGCACCCTGTCCCCATGTTGATAAGGACAGGGCCTCTTCCCGACAACCCTGGCCGTTGGTTGTTGGGTTCTGCGGGCGGGCGGCTTATCGGAATCTGGGAGCCCCCTTTAACAAGGGGGCTGCCAGATACCGGCCCCCCACCCTAGGTGAATGAATATGGGGCCTTCTCCCACTCTCCGGGGGTCTTCTCCCTCTCTCCGGGGGTCTTCTCCCACTCTCCGGGGGGGTCTTCTCCTACTCTACGGGGGTCTTCTCCCACTCTCCGGGGGGTCTTCTCCGCTCTCCGGGGGGTCTTCTCCGCTCTCCGGGGTCTTCTCCCTCTCTCCGCGCTTGACTCGGCGCTCTCCAGTGCCTTCTTCTTCAGGACTGGCTGCCGCTATCTTTGTGTTAGCTCAATTACTAGCGGCGGCCAGTCCGCTCTTCTGTCACGTCTTCTTCTTCTCTTCTTCTGTTCTCTTCTCCAGATGTTGACTCGACGCTTACTCCCGCTGTTATGACAGATACGCGGCTCCCAGCGACTTATATAGGCCTATCTTGTGACGTCGCAGTCCCATCATGCTCCGGTAGGTACCACATGGGTAGGTACCACGTGGGTAGGTACCGGAGCATGATGGGACTGCTACGTCACAAGATAGGCCTACATATGTCGCTGGGAGCCGCGCATCCGTCATAACAGCGGGAGGAAGCGTCGAGTCAACATCTGGAGAAGAGAAGAGAAGAAGACGTGACAGAAGAGCGGACTGGCCGCTGCTAGTAATTGAGCTAACACGAAGATAGCGGCAGCCAGTCCTGAAGAAGAAGGCACTGGAGAGCGCTGAGTCAAGCGCGGAGAGCGGGAGAAGACCCCCCCGGAGAGCGGGAGAAGACCCCCCCGGAGAGCGGGAGAAGACCCCCCCCGGAGAGCGGGAGAAGACCCCCCCGGAGAGCGGAGAAGACCCCCCCGGAGAGCGGAGAAGACCCCCCTGGTAAAAATGCTAAAGGAGACAGGGGGGCTGTCCGGAGCTGTCTAATAAAATACTTTAAAAACTCTGTGTTGTTTATTTTGTGTTTACACTTTGCCTCCAGGTGAATGGGTAGGGGTACGATGTACCCCATATTTATTCACCTAGGGTGGGGGGCCAGTATCTGGGGGCCCCCTTATTAAAGGGGGCTCCCAGATTCCGATAAGCTGCCCGCCCGCAGACCCCGACAGGGTTGTCGAGAAGAGGCCCTGTCCTTATCAACATGGGGACAGTGCACCCCCCTGCCCCAGAGCACCTGACCCCCATGTTGAGGGCATGCTGCCTGGTACGGCTCAGAAGGGGGGGGGGTGCTCGCTCGCCTCCACTCCTTTCCTGACCGGCCGGGCGGCGTGCTTTGGATACGGGTCTGGTATGGATTGTGGGGGAACCCCCACGCTGTTTTTTTCGGCGTAGGGGGGGGGGGGTTCTCCTTACAATCCATAGCAAACCTAAGGGCCTGGTATGTCCTCTGGGGGGGAACCCATGCCGGATTTTTATTTAAAAAAACGGTGTGGAGTTCCCCCTCATGATACATACTAAACGCCGTGTGTAGATTTGGCGGGAATCCAAGTCGGATCCCGGTCGCTTCTATGACGGCTTTGTCTCCATCGCGGCAAGACAGCTCGGCGCTGGCTCCCGCAATGGGGCTCGTAGGTGGTCAATCTCGCTGAGAAAGGGAGCGAGATTGACACAATATCGCGGTCACCTACTGTACATGACCATGAGCCAGGTCTAGCACCACCCTGCGAAAGGGTTTGGGAACCAGTAGCTGTTCTACCTCTTCCTCTCCATGTTTTATCACTCGACATAACAAATTGTTTTTAATTGCCATGTAGGGAAAGGACACCACCCAATTAGGATCCACCGGTTCCCCATCCAACATCTTAACATTTTCCCTGGCATTCATGAGGATGGGCTCTCGCAGCTGCTCGGTACAGAAATCCTCCCTTCTGACCTCTAAGTCGGGTACCACATTTTGGCTACTCTCCATGTCAGGGTCAGGCGGGATTTCCTGTTCGTTACCCTCTACGAGCCTCCCTTCGCTCTCCCATAACTTCCAACAATGAGGAAAGTCTCTCCCCACTAAAACTTCATGGAGCAGTGAGGGTACCACCCCCACTGAATGTGTTACACTGCCCCTGGGGGTATCAACCTCAACCACCGTTATCTGGTAGTCCCGAGTGTCCCCATGGATGCACATTACCCCAATACTACTGGGGTGTAGTTTTGCAGGGTTTACACAAGCACTCCTGACTAGGGTCACCACACTACCAGAGTCTAGCAGGGCTGTAAGAGGCTTGCCATCTACTGAAATAAGACACATCTGTTTTTCAAGGCGACTCTGACCTGTCGCAACACATGCGACCTGTGCAAACAGAGAAATGCATCTTATCCTATCAACATAATCACATTGCATAGGTTCATCATTTAGAGGGCAGTTTACAGCAATATGGCCTAATGCATGGCAACGAAAACACTGTATGTGCCCTACCCCCAGTCCTCTTAAAGGTCCCAAAGACCTTCCTGGCTTCTGTGGCCAGTCTCCAGGTCTGGGACCCACAGTCTCATCCGCTGTAACAACAGTTTTATCCACTTTCCCCAAGTTCTTGAACCCCGGAACAGTCTTACTCGAACCGCTGGGAGATCTTGCACCCCTAGACACACCGAAGTGGGGCGTAGGTGGGTTCACCAAGTCCTCAGTAGCACTGTACCTCTCCACTATCCACTATCCACACTCCACCATTTGGGCTGCAGTGTTGGGGTCCCCCTGTCCGACCCACTTCCTCAAGGCAGCGGTACCGGTCCATTACCGGTCCATTACCACACGCTCCACAATCTGAGGGCTGGTCAGGGTCTCTGGCTGCAACCACTTCCTGGTGAGGTGGACAAGATCAAACATTTGTGATCGGGGTGGCTTGTTGCAGGAGTAGGACCACTGATGCACGCACTGGGCCCGGACTGCCATGGTGACACCCAAGCATGCAAGTATCTCAGTCTTTATAATCTCATAGTCCTGGGCCTTATCTGGTTCCAAGTCAAAATAGGCCTTTTGGGGCCAATAGTCCCGCCCACTACTCTTTTGGCCATCCTTCGCGGACAGCGACTCTCTCGAACGTCGTCATGTATGCCTCAACATCATCCGCCGGTGTCATCTTTTGCAGGTGGTAGGAGGCACGTACTATCTTTGGTTCTGCTGACACAGGAGGTGCGGACTCCTTTTTCAGTTCCACCAGAGCTTCGGCGAACTGTCGGTTCATCTCCTGCTGGGCAGCCTGTTGTGCTGCAGCGGCCTCTGCGACTTGGCGGTTGGTTTCCCGCTGGGCTGCATTGGCCTGTAGCAGGGCCTTTAACATTTCCTCCATCTTCAGAAAAGTGCCCGCTGAATCCACCACGTGTGGGCGATTAGCTCGTGGGGATCACCTTTTCTGAATGACAGTCCGCAAGTAGGCACTTTCTTTTTAAGTCTGGCGGATGCCAGGTTTTTATTAAAAGGTTTGCAGGTTAAAAAATAAAGAAAACATCGCAGGCAGACTTATCTTCCCTCCACTCTGCGTCGATCGAACCGATGACGCTCTCTGACCATCACCCTATCACGATCACCCTGCAATTCCCTGACAGGGCCCCTTCCACTAAGCTTTGGAAACTAAACGCAGACCCTGGAGACCTAGCGACGCTCACACGCGAAATAGAAAAATTCTTTGTCCACAACGATACGCCAGATACGTCTCCCATGACGCAATGGGAGGCCCACAAATGCGTGATTAGAGGCCAGTTGCTCTCGATTTCAGCCCGGAAAAAAAAAAAGAACGACAAGCCTTGGTTTTAGCGCTGACCACCAAGATACGTGCTCTAGAAACTCAGCACAAACGTACGTTGGCGCTTAAGACATCACAAGAATTGGCAGAAACACGAATGCTGTTACGGGAAGAACTATTTAAAAAAGCATGACGACATATTATATTGTCCAAGAAGCTTTTATTCGAACAGGGCAACAAACCAGGCAGGTTACTGGCCAGGGCCACCCAGCAGCATAAATTGGCCTCTACAATCCATCATGTTGTGGATGCCATGGGTGGAGTACACTCCAAAACCGAGGACATAGCACAACAGTTCCATTCCTTTTACAATAACCTTTATAATCTACGCCCAGGAGATGCGAATCCTGCTGAGAGCTAATTAAGAACTTCCTAGATAAGCACAGTCCGGCAGCTTTATCGGCACAGGACTCCCTAGCTTTAGAAGCCCCCCTGACCCGAGGGGAATGTCTAACGGCACTCAAAACCACAAAACCTGGCAAGAGCCCAGGCCCAGATGGCTTTACAGCCGTGTATTATAAAACCTTTACTGACGTCTTAGCATCTCACTTCCTTAAAGCGTTTAATTCTCTCCCTATTGACTCTTCTTACAGATCAGACAGACTGCTTGAAGCCTATATTTCTGTTGTTCCCAAAGAAGGGAAGGATCCAACTAATGTCGCCAGCTATCGCCCAATATCCTTGCTCAATGTGGACATTAAGCTCTTTGCCAAAATTCTGGCAACTCGATTGTCTCACCACGTACCAGCTTGGATAGGCCTGGTCCAGGTGGGGTTTGTCCCTGGCAGAGAAGCCAGGGACAACACCATAAAGGCCCTGAACCTCCACAACTGGCTTACTACTTCTGGACAAAAAGGGTTTTTCCTAGCAATGGACGCGGAGAAGGCGTTCGACAGGGTGGCCTGGGACTACACGGCAGAAGTCCTAACTATGCTGGGACTGGGGACCCGTATGCTAACCCAACGGCCAGAGTGAAAGTCAATGGTCACCTGTCGGACGCCTTCTCCATCCACAACGGAACCAGACAGGGATGCCCTCTTTCTCCCCTGCTTTATATACTTACGGTAGAACCCCTTCTCCGGTGCATCCGAGCCAACCCAGATGTGAAGGGTATAAAGATACAGGAGCGTGAATTTAAGATTGCGGCGTTCGCAGATGACGTTCTACTGTTTCTTTCCTCACCGCACACAACCCTACCAAATCTTTTGCAAATCCTAGAACATTTCAAATTAATATCAAACTTAATCAATTACTCTAAATCATTTGCACTAAATGTGTCTCTACCCACGGCATTAGCGAAGCACTGTCAGCTTGCTTTCCCTTTCTAATGGAAAACAGATGCCATACCCTATCTGGGCATCCAGCTTCCTGTTGACTTTGCAGAGCTTTACGATAGGAACTTCCAGACGGAACTACAGAGCATACGTCGCAATCTCCAAAAATGGGATAAATCCACCATCTCTTGGTTTGGGCGAGCGTCCATTATCAAAATGACGATCCTCCCCAGACTGCTTTACAAAATTCAAACACTACCTATTCGTTTGCCGCCTTCCTTCTTCGGAATTTATAGGTCCATATGTAGATCCTTCCTGTGGTCCAACAAATCCCCTCAAATTAGTTGGAAGAAGCTGGTGCTTCCGAAGGCACGTGGAGGAATAGGCTTACCTGACCTGCAACGCTATTACCAGGCAGTACACTTGGCGCGCATTGTGGACTGGAAGGTACATAGCCAATATAAGGACTGGGTAACTGTCGAACACATGACAACGAACTCGGACTTACGGTATACCCCTTGGCTCCCTAAGTCACACGTGTCGCCAAAGGCCTTAACCCACCCCCTAGTCGGAGCCACCCTTCAAGAATTTGGTAGGGCCTGCGCTACTCACAAAGTCTCATCTAAATTCTGCCCAATCACTCCGGTAAGACACAACCCAGCTTTCCCCCCAGGACTCTTCGGAACTTTTTTGCGATCTGAATGGCCGCAAGGTGAAATGTTGGCCAAACTCTTTTTTCGACGGGGTCGCTTTCTACGACATGCGGAACTTGCTAGGTGCTCTGACACTGGCTCATTTCCATTCTGGTCCTATATCCAGCTTAAACACTTTCTAGATGACCCGTCCCGAAGAAAAGACTTCACAAGGACCCCTACGGTCCTGGAGTCTCTATGCTCTCGCTCGACACCCCAGAATCATGTCATATCCATGGTTTATGCCTCTCTATTTGAGGAGTCCTCCACACTCTTAGACTCAGAACGCTCCTACTGGAACTCTGTCTTGGGCTTAGAGATAGACAGGGAGAGTTGGGACCGTATACACTTATACATTCACAAAGGCTCCCTGAACGTCTCTATCCAGGAAAATGGATACAAGCTGAAAACCCGCTGGTATAGAACCCCAGACCTGCTCCATAAGTTCTCCCCGTTGGTTTCTGACCAATGTTGGCGATGTGGCCAGGAACGTGGCACGTTCCTCCACATCTGCTGGGAGTTTACAACACTCCAACCTTTCTGGCACAAAGTACACAACTTGATCAAAATGGTGTCTCTACTCCCTCTGGAATCTGGACAGTTCTAGGTGGAAGTACTTCAAGTCGGTAGCAATGCACATGATTAATGCTGCTAGGATGTGTATACCGGTACATTGGTGATCATCATCCCCGCCCTCTATGGCTGAATGGGCTTCTCGAATAGACTGTGTCGCTGAGATGGAGGAACTGATCTACTCGGCCTCAGATAATATCTCTAAATTCGCTGCTATATGGGAACCATGGACAACCTTTAAAAGCTCTCAATCATACAAAGATCTCCTTAATAATGCAGACTGATCCAGCACTGTGGGATTGTTGCCCGTAGTTCGGGATGCAGACTCAGACTTATACTACTGACCTGGCGCACAGTAGCGCTTTGACCACTAGATGCTGGAGAGGGTAGTTGGTAACTTTTGTACCCCCTCTCCTCATTAAGCCTCATTCGCCCTCACCCCCCCCCCCTTCCTATGATGTATCCCATCCCTCACCAACCTTCCAATCTCCTCCCCCATAGCCCCCCCCTTCCCCCCCCCTTTTTTTTTCTTTTGTTGTTTTTCTTCTTCTCTTTCCTTTTTTTCATCCTCTCTGTGACTAAACTCTTCTAGGATACGCTCGCCCAAACAAATCACCTTACCCAGGAAGCTATTTGATGTGTAAACTTACTCAGACATATTGTATCTATGTTTTGCCGAAATGTGCCTGTACAAAAAAAGAAAAACATATATTTTTTTTTTTTTTTGTATTTGTATTACTTTTTGTAAGTACACATCTTTACAATAAAATCTTTATGGTTTAAAAAATAAATAAATAAAGAAAACAATAAATTAAATCCTTGCCGTCCGGCGCTAACTAAACAAATAGTCTCCTCTCTATAGAGTGCAGGGCTGGCCACCGTCACCCACAAAACATGCAGTAAAGTCCAACATTCAGCGCTCTCCTCACTCAGGTCCCTTCCTGAGTCTCAAGCCAGAGCCCTGTTGTGCTCTCTTCCTGGTCTTTTAAAGTCCAGCTGATTGTGGCTAGATTGGACCCAAACTTCTGGACCGGAACCCTAGCCAGGCCCAGAGGCTGTAAAACCCGGACCGGATTCCGGTTCAGTCTCTCATAATAGAACGTATGTGCGGTGAAATGTACCTATGATCATGTATCGCACCTCGCATACCATCACAATATATATGTAAATATATATATTTTTGTTATTCATTTAGCAGGGCTCAAAATTTCAAGTCCTGAGCTACTAGCCAGGCCTCAAGGCGTACTCGCCACCAGTTGCCCCACCCAAACCCTACCATGTTCCGCCCCCTAATCCCGTCCCTAGACACGCCCTCATAAATCTCATGAAATGACACTTAAATGTTTTATGCAGAATTAAGTTATAAAAATAAATAGTAACAACAACTTTATCCATTCCCAAAAATGCAGCCTGCCCATGTCTACCAGTGCAGCATGTGTCCCCAGTGCAGCAAAATGTCCCCACTTTGCAGCCAGAGTTTCCCCACTTTGCAGCCAGAGTTCCCCCCACATTGCAGCCTACCTGTGCTGGGTAGGGGAGGAGCCGGAGCCGCCACCGCCATCTGGTTTTTCAAACTTTGATAGACAGATCACCCATCCAATCCTGGGATGGGTGATCTGTCAAAGTGCCGAGACAAGGGGGAGGGGCTGTATATGACGTGCACGGCAGGGAACACAGCTATTGAATTATAAGCTGTAATGTTCCCCGCTCTCTGAACAACCAGACGGTGGTGGCGGCGACAGCAGCGGCAACTCTCCTCTCCTTGCTCGCCCCCCTGCTCCCAGGCAGCCCACACTTGCCAGCCCTCAAAATTTACGTGTAAAATGCGAGCAGGCGATTGTAAATTTTGAGGGCTGCATTTAGAAAGAAACTATGGTTTTGGTAATAACTGCAGCACATTCACATAAATAAGGGGTATATTTATAGATAAGAATGTATAAAGCTTTATATTACAGTGTTACTCCATACCATGGCCTGTGTTTTATGTTCTCTCTGTGATTTGAGGAATGGTCCACCCATTTCAACAGGTCAGATGACCAAACTTCACCTCTAGAGTTTTATTTCTGTAGCACTACCCCTGTAGGAGCCACTGGATAGGATTTTGCCTTAACCTTCTTAAGAACCTTAGTCCCTCTGAGACACCAGGTTGAATGTACAAACATACAATATGACAGGAAATCACTGAAAGTAATACCCAATAGTAGTGCTATATTAAAGTGGTTGTTAACCCTTACAGACTACTTTTTGCTACAGGTAAGCCTATAATAAGGCTTACCTGTAGATATCCTTTAGGAGATATCCCCTATCCCCTGCATGTGCCGATGTCAAACTGAAGCCACGGCACATATGTACTGTGGCTTCAGTGAGTGTGCCGTTACCGGCGGCTCCCACGTGCATGCGCGGGAGTGACGTAGTCAGGGCTCCGGCCAATCACAGTGCCAGAGCAACGATACCCGAAAGTAACCCCCGAGAGTGATGTCGCCAGCGGGTGCTGTGTATGGGCACCGCAGCAAGGGCTTCGATCTCAGGTGAGTATTATATAATGAGCTAGTATGCTATGCAATGCATACTAGCTCATTATGTCTTTGTCTTGCAGGTGTTTTTTTTTTTTGTCATAGTGGGTTTACAACCTTTTTAAAGAAAACAGGCACCAAACAAGGTAATAAAGGTAAACTTAATATATTGTTACTCAATATGCTTGGTAACAAGGCAAGCATTAAAGAGATTAAAAATGGTAATGAAAAATAAAATAGCATACAACGTGATTAACAGTAAGAACTAGAAAAATATGGTATTTGGCAACCAGACCAGCAAAAATAGTAGCAAGGCTACCTCAAGTGCAGTAGTGAGCAGCAGTAAATTTTATTCTACCGAGTGCTAGAACTATACTGCATTTATGTCAGAAATGCTGGTGCTAGACTGACTAGGTATGCACTGTTCAAAATAAAAGGAGGATGGTATAGGGGGAAGGGTAACAAAGGGGACTTGCAGAATAATTATTATGGGATGGGACAGTCATTTAAGATGTTCTTCTGTCTGCTATTGTTTGTACCCTTTAAGAGCATCTTTGCAATTAACGACTGACCCAGTTAACCTGCATGCAGTATATGTACAGTATAGGTACAGTATAGTCTTGGCACAGGTGAAAGGTAGATGTGGTTCAGATTTTGTAAAGGTTTGGTATAATGCAATACCAATTTTATTTTGGGGGGCGCAAACAAACTGAAAAATTCTGAGAAAAAAACCCTATCATGTGTAGCTTCACTGTGCCCTCAAATGTAGCCACTGTGCCCTCAAACACAGCCACCGTGCCCATCAAAGGCAGCCACTGTACCACCAAACACAGCCACTGTGCCCATCAAAGACTGCCACTGTGCCATCAAATGCTCCCACCCTCCGCCTCGGTGTCCAATCACAGCCCCTGTTGTTTCAGCCAATCAGATGATGGGTAACAGATCCGAGCAACTAATTGGCTGAGAGGAAATTCAGTGTTAGGAAAGCGAATAGTCATTCACTTTTCTAGCACAGCTGGGTAAACTGCAAGCGCCAAGCATAATGCTCGCCTCGCTGTTTACCTTTTTGATGCCTATTAGAGCATATGGCTCTAATCAGGTGCTTCAAAAACACCCCCCGCTGCTGTAATTCAGGTGCCTGGCACCCAAAAAAGGCCCGGGCGCCTGAATAGGGGGTTACAGCAGCAGCTATAGATAAATTCATGCAATGCAGGGGGTGGCAGGAGGGAAGGGACGGCGCCTGTGCACCCATATGGATGCACCACCACTGATGCAATATAGGGTTGGTATAGATATAGTCTAGGCTTGGAATAAGTATGGTATAGAGTGCAGTGTGGGTGGGGTGTGGATTAGGTACACGTGGTGTCCAATGGTGCATTGCATGATAGCCCATTATGTGGCACTTACCTGAAAATGAAGCCTGCGATGTCCCTGCTGTCCCAGCTGGTGGCTGCATCCATCTTCTCCCCTCTTCTTTCCAGGGGTGCAGACTCTGGCTCTGTGACTGGCCTGAGTCGCATGATGCCACTTAGTTATGGCACTTGTGAGTGATGGTGACTTAACCGACGCAGTGTACAGCAAATATCTACTAAATGGCACACTTTTAGGAGATATTTTTCTACCTATAGGAAAGCCTTATTGTAGGCTTACGTATAGGTAAAAGTGACACAGAGTGGGTTACAACCATTTTAACTGCAAGGACTACTAGAACTGGAAACTAATGAAGCTTCTGTGAAACTACAATCAAGAACTGTTTTCTGAATTAAACTTTCAGTTTGGCACTTTTCTTCTTAAGCACCTGAGGCCTGTGCTATAGCCGAATGACGGCTACAGAGCGGACCTCAATTTCCAACAGCGCAGGGAAATTCTGCGTTGGTTGTGTCCCTTGGACACAGCCAATCACAGATCACAGCGAATGGCCAATCAGAGTGGCCGTTTGCTATGTGATCTGTGCGGCCAATGAGAGATGATCTCATATGTAAACATATGAGATCATCTCTCATTGCCGACTCACACAGAGACAGCGTCCTGTCTCTGGAGAGCAGGAGACGGATCTGTGTCCCTTGTACATAGGGACACAGATCGGTCACCTCCCCCAGTCACCCCCCTACACCTACTGTTAGAACACTATACAGGGAACATATTTAACCCCTTCCTCACCCCCTAGTGTTAACCCCTTCAATGCCAGTCACATTTATACAGTAATTAGTGCATATTTATAGCACTGATCGCAGTATAAATGTGAATGGCGCCAAAAATGTGTCCGCCATAATGTCGCAGTCCCAATAAAAAACGCAGATCGCCGCCATTACTAGTAAAAAAAAAAAAAAAAAAAAATATTCTGTCCCCTGAAGAAGTCACGAGACCGTGACGTAACGACGTAGGAAGTGTGACCACGTGACACTCACAGCCAACCGGAGGCTAACAGACGCAAGACGGCGTTTGTATTCGCCGTGCTCTGTATCCATTTGTTTGTTTGGCGTGTTTTAAACATCTTTTATGTAAGAGGCTTATTATTTTTATTAAAACCCCCCTCTTGCTTAACGGGCTTTACTATCTTTGGTATCCTTTATCCCACGCTCTGACTTGTCATTATGAGCTGCTAGATTCTGGAAATTATACCACGGACGACCACGTATAAACACAGCGCTAGGAAGCCCCATAGAGACTACAAGAGAAGGAACCATCATTGCCTACCTACTGCACTGTTACCATCACCTTAAGGTAAGGGCAATATGAGACCGTTTTTCGGATGAGTTCACCCCTTACAGAAGACCCATCAGTCAACTTTAACCCATCGTGTCTCTTCACCATAGACTTTCACCATTGTTATACATTGTTCACCTAGCTATTAGGGTGTAGCCACTAACATTCACTGTGTTAGTCTGTCTCACCACCTACCAGCTTAGCACTTTGTTTTATTTTGATTTATCTATCACGTATATTCATCTTTGTACACCTTTCACACACACTTTAGCGCTTATCACCTTTTTCAATTATTCACTAGCGGCTTGTTACCTTTAGATATAGCGGCTTTAGTTCACGGTCTTTTCTGACATTGGTTACATTCCAACACTCACAGTAGCGCAGTAGAATTTTCTCCTCACTTTGGTAAATATATATATGAAGTTTTATAAAGATATATATATATTTATAAATGGTATTTTATTAAAGTTATTTTAATATTTACCTTTTGGTATTAAATAAAGGGGTCTTTAGTGGCCATTTAATCCAGAAGGTGTTGCGTGGTTTATATAGGGGGTTAAGAGGTTTTGGGGTTTGTTATTGTTTAAGTAGCAAAGACACTAGTAGTACACCAGTCATGTTATCAGTCCCCCAACCCCAAAGCACACACAACACACAAACACACACAAAAACACATAAACACACACAAACACACACTCGCACACTATGGAACCTGGACAATGGGTCAGTATATTATCTGCTGTAGCTTTCCATACAGGTATTTGTTTTTTGGGTTTTATGGCATTACAGCCAGGGGGAGAAGGCCGACCTTCAATGGAGTTTTGACAGGTAGTGGTGTGTGATAATATGTAGCCATCACTAGCTGCCATTGTTTATTGTAAATGTGTTTTGAATTTTATTTTACTGTATTATGCCAGAATAAAAAGATTGACAGGAACTTTTTGTGATTATCTGTTTAAGAAAAAGTGCATTCTGTTAATGTGTTTTTTTTTTTTTCCAGGGGAGTACAGTAAATGTTCTTGGGCTTAATTTGCATAAATGTTTAGAAGCAGTTACTACCTCCCTTACTGGTACTGTTCTGGGAACCGTAACTGGACTTGTTGCAGTTCCAGTCGGATTAGTTGGTTCTTTACTAGGACCCCCCGTAGGAGGAATCTTAGGTTAATGTGATATAGGTAAGTAATTATCTCTGTGTACATTTTACAAAGTAATAACAATAGACATGGACTGTGTGGTGCCCATTCTTATTTCTCTTGTTACTTTCCTGTAAAACAATATGACTATATGTCTTTAGTACAATAAAAATAGACCACACTGCTGGTTAGGAGGATCACCATATATTAGATGAGCCTTCCTGGCAAAAATGAGCTGTGATGTGCAATTTATCGAAAATCCACTCTCTTGAAAAAGTACCCAATCTTCTCCCACAATTTGCAATTCTGGGTTATTATCCAACCAGAACTCTTTTCTGCCAAATTTTGGAATAAATGTTTGGAATTCATATGGAATGAATAAATCTTAATGTTGCTATTTCAGAACCATGGGCATATACTGTAAGTCAGTACCCTAAAGCAAGAGGGAAAACACCTCTCTGCATGCAGCCTTGCATCACATGTTTGCTTTAATAGAGAGGCTCAACATTTTGGAGACACCAGCAAGGTGCTTATGGGCATCACGATCTTCCATGTTCTCAGTGCTGTAAGAGATGGCATGGAAATGTAGGCAAGAGGGGCAGAACAGCCTGATGACACCAATCTTTTGCTTTGAGAGAGGAGCCTATTGTTTTCACTCTCCTGTTAATCATTAAATGCCTCTGGGCTGGTAACTAGGGGGAACGGGCCAAAGTACAATTGGTTTACCTAAATACCTGATTTGACTAATAGTTTATTGCTTAATTAATGAATATATGTATTTAATTAATTTCAATCATAGCCACACATGTTTAAACCAGAAAATAGATCATTAATTTAAACAAATAATGTATATAGGGGAAGGGATTCACTGAAGTTCCTTATTCTCTCTAAGCACATATTTTGTAAAGTTTCTTACATTTAATACTTGCTTTGCCATATTGTTTACTGTTTTAAATATAGTCATTTTTAAATCAGACACTAGGCACAGGATACACTACTACAATGCCTCTGCCTAACTGCTTAATAGCTGGTGAGATATCAGTCACACAGGGATTGCTTTGATTTCAATTCTATATAGAAGGAGAAATGGAAACATGGGGCCAGATTCACATTCATTGGCGCATTTTTTGATCAGCGTAGCGCACCTCCTGTACGTTAGATCGGCGCAATGTAGAGGTGCAATCACCGTATCCTCGTAGTATTTGCGCAGAAATTAGCGCCAGAGTAACGTAAATTCCGAGGCGTAAGGCGGAGTAATTCAAATTGGGAAGGACGTGGGCGTGTTTCATTGAAATGAGCCGTGACCCCATGCAAATGAAGGGCCGGTCGGCTCGGGCATGCGCACATGAAGCAGACCATGGTCTTCACCTCTGTGCCCATGCTCACAACTCGGGAACGGCGTAATCAGTGAAATTGGAAGTGGACCCGGGCAACTTAGTGAACTACGCAGACAGCATAAATAGACAGAGACAAACGCACTTCCTTTGCAAAAGTACATCCCTTGCATTGTGACTTGTCTTTGTGATATTTGTTGACTGTTTGATCTAGTGTTTTGTAGAATCTATTTGATAGTGTCTTTTGGTGACTGGTTGTGAGACTTTTTGGTTGATAGATTTTGTTTGTTTTGTTGCTTGTTTTTTTCCTGCTTGTTTTTCTGAGTGATTTTTGGTGATTGTTTGGGAGAGAGTTGTTGTATGAGTATGACTGAGAGGAAGTGGAAGAGCAATTTTTCTTTGGGGGAGAAACAAATTATTGCCCAGGCCCTTACCCAATATGGGCGTTTCCTTCAAGGCCCGGAGAGTTCCAACACCACCCCGGCCAGGAAGGAGATTTTGCAGAACATTACTGACCAGGTAAATGCATTGGGGGGGGGGGGGGGGAGACCCGGACACGCGAGGGGATCGTAAAGAAAATCAATGACCTTCGGCGTGTGGTCCGTGGGAAGCTGGCCAAAATGGCAGCCCATGCCAGGGGCACTGGAGGGGGCCCACCATGCCCTGTTAGGCTGACAGTGGAGGAGTGTGCGGTGGCCCACACCTTTAATAGACAACAAGTGGAGGGCCTGCCTGGCTTTGACTCCAGTCATGAAGCCGTGATGCCAGGTAAGGTTTTTTTTTCCTATCTGGTGTGTAGCATGTGTGGGGGAGGGGGGGAAAGGAATATGTGGCAAGTGTGTGGATAATCCAACCTGTGAATGTTTTGTGTCATCCACAGATGTGCAGGAGGGTGCTAGGCCATCTGGCCTGACTGCACCATCCCCGGGACACCAGCCTGCTGAGGACCCCCCGACAAGGCCGGAGTCCTCGGAGGAGTTGGAGGAGGAGGAGTTGGAGGAGTTGGAGGAGGAGTTGGAGGAGGAGGAGGAGGAGTTGGAGGAGGAGGAGTTGGAGGAGGAGGATGTCATGTCAGCCAGTGGATTGTTGGTTTTGGAGGAGTCTTCCTCTCTGACTGGCAGCAGCCAGCCCTCCATAAGGGCTAGCCCCTCCCGCTCCTCCCCCAACAGGGCTCCCCTCCCAAGGGCCTCCCCTTCTCCCCAGACACAAGCATCAGCTGGAGGCAGGAAGTCGTCCCAGAAGACCAGGGGGGTGGCCGAGGTTCTGCCCGCCAATCTGAGAAGGGACCAGGCCCTTCAGACCCACCATCTGGGACAGGTCAGCTGACTTTGGGGCGGATGGAGGAGAGCCTGTCCTCCATAAAGGATACGCTTGGGGACCTGGACTGCCACTCCCTGGCTCTTATAAACTGCCTAAACGAACTGCAGACTACTACAGCAGACGTTGGGCAGGATGTGAGGGCCCTCACCCAGGCTATCCAGGCCAATACGGCATCACTAAGTGCTGGCCTGACCAGAATGGGCCGCCAGGTGGGCACAGACCAGGGGCTGCTCCTCCTTCCCCGGATTACCACCCCCCTCCCCATGACTCTCCCCTGAGCAGCCGGGGCCGTGGCCGTGGGCGCCCCAGGCGTGGGTCACGCCAGCGGCATTAATTTGTTTTCCCCCCCTTTTTTTTTTTTTTCATGACTTTTTTTTTCTGGATTATTTTTTTTTTTTTTGCTGTTTAATTTTGTATTTATTTTTTGTGTTGTGAATGCTTTCGGAATGTGGGGGTGACATTCCTGCCGGAAAAGGGGTGTCACCCTCATTTGTGGTAGAGAAGGGTTCCCCAGGACCAGGGGGAAGTGATCCCCAGGTCCGTGTGAATGGTGTATGAATGTACAGTGACATAATTGGAGCCGTGGCGTGGCATTGCTGCTCACAAGTTCAGCATGGTGGGTTTGTGCCAATCCAATTTGATGAGGATGTGGGGTGTGTGTGCTAGGGACCACAGTGGTGTGCATGGATGCATTCTCATTGTGCCATGATTAATGTGTGTGTTTAACGTGCAAAGATGCCTAATGTGAGCTGTCTCCAGGCTGCTCTTCCCTCAGAAGATGGGGTAGCCTCGGTTCCCCCAGACTTATCCAGGCATCGGAAACGTGACTTCAGGAGGCCAAAGGTGCGCTCCACCACTGCACGTGTTTGGGCGTGGGCTTCATTGTATCTTTCCTTTCCTGGGGTTTGGGGGTTCCGGATAGGAGTCATGAGATGGGGTCCCAGTGCATATGCAGAGTCACCTGTAAGGGAAAAGACAGGAGGATGTTAGTCATGCATGTGCCCCTTGTGATGTGTGCATCGTGGGGGGGACAGTCATGCCTGCCACCCATGTCACTCACCAACCAGCCAGGTGTCCCCATACACGTTCTGTTTGAATTCCATTGGGATGGGGCTCTGATTGTATATGTAGCTGTCATGGCTGGATCCGGGGTGTTTGGCACGGACGTGCCATATGAGGCCTTGGGCATCGACTATCACCTGTAAGTTGATGGAATGCCAATGCTTCCGATTATATGTGCTCTGTCTCATGGGGGGGCTGGAGTGCCACATGTGTGCAATCAATGGCCCCCACGGTGCGTGGGAATCTGGCAATTCTGTAGAAATCTGTCATTGCCTTCAGCCGCAGGTCCTCAGTGGTTGGTTTGATGATTTGGTTGGCCATGCATCTGAGGATTGCAGGGATAACCTGGTGCACACATCTGCTCATGGAGGATTGTGACATCCCAGCCACCACTCCACTTGTTCTTTAAAAAGAGCCACTGGCAAGGAAATGGAGTGTTGCCATGACCTTTTTTTTTTTTTAAAACAATTTTATTGAGTGTATAAGTAAGACAGTTACACACAATAAGTCAAAACAAAGGTTACATAACAAGAATTTAAAGCTAACATCGCAGAAGAAAACTTCTGTAACAGCATCTCCAACTCAACAGGACTGTCAACAAATAAAAGAAAATACATATGGAGATGAATAACAAGTCGACAGATATAGGACAATGCTATTAACTATGGCTGAGAACCAGTGGTAACGCAGACATTGTCAATAAAGAGTGTATTTTTATTTTATTTTTATCCTATGTTATGGGGGTGGTAAGTGGGAAAGTTCTAACTCTCTCTCTGTTATTCCTGCTCTAGCGTTGTGATTGGGTTTCAAGCCTATAGATGTGAGATAAAGGAAGGCCCCTCTCGGACTGTCCACCCTACTCGGGAACAATCTGTGGACAGAGGAGGGGGCGGGGCGCAGTATCTAAGTCTCAGAACAGGCGGATCTACTAGGAGTAAGGGACCTACTGTGAGGTGCCAGAGGATGGGTCGCAGTCCCCCTTACCCAAATCAGGCAGGATGCGTGTCATCAAAGTCATGTGGGTTTCCCCAAGGCTAACACCCCAGACATGCGATTGAGTGCGCCAGGTACAATTCAGGGGTGGGGGGGGGGGAATGAGAGGCAACAGAGTGAGAGGAGGGACGGGTGTGGTCGGTCGGGGCCACGGGGGGGGTAGGAGGAAGGTTTGGGTGACTAGGGGATAGTGCGGTGGATTGAACGGGAATTCGGGTGGCCATCTGCTGGGATGAGGACGGGATGGCAGGATGAGGGTCAAGCGATTCCCAGCAAGCCCAAGTAAATCTGAATTTTTCGTGGGTTTCTTTGGCCTGGTGTATGAGCTGTTCCATCTCTTCAATTTTTTTCACTCGGGCGTGCCAGTCCTGGATTGTAGGTGGGAGTGAGGATCTCCAGCGGAGAGGGACACATTGGGAGGCTGCGTTTATTAAATGAAGGGTCAGGGATTTGCGGTATTGCGACTGTGGAAGCACCGAGTGATGTAGTAGGTACTGTGCTGGAGAGAAGTCAATGTGGTCAGTGGTAATATCTACAATACGTTCGTGTATCTCTCTCCAGAATGGTTGTAGGGCGGGGCAATCCCACCAAATGTGGAGGAGGGAGCCAGGCTCACCACCACATCTCCAGCACAATGGAGAGACCGTTGGGAAGAGTTTGTGAAGCTTATCCGGGGTTTTGTACCATCTCGTGCAGAGTTTATATCTATTCTCTTGTGCGGAGACATTGACCGAACCCTTATGTGTATGTTCCCAAATTATCTCCCAGTCTTTGTCTGACAAGTCAAGGGACAGGTCTGCCTGCCAGGCTGTGCGGGTGTTTGTGGCGGGGGCTACTGAGGATATCAGCAATGAGTACAATGTGGAAATCAGGTGTGTTTGGGGTTCCCGAGAGGCAAAGATTTGTTCCAAAGGTGTGAGGTCTCTAGACCACATACCGGGGGACCGGGCACTATCGAAAAAATGTTTTAGTTGCTGGAACTTGAAAATGTTCAATTTCAGATGAGGGAATGCGGCAACCATTTCCTGGTATGTGAGGAGGGTGCCGTTGTGGAAGAATTGAGCGGCATGAGTCTTCAGGGCTTCAGATCGGGTGGTGTGGTCTGTAGTGGGCACGTCGGGTGAGAAGTCTGGGTTGCGGAGAAGAGGGGTCAAGGGGCCTGGTGAAGGGGAAACCTTGAGTGCTCGACACGCCAAATTAAATTTGCTAAGGGTAGGGCCAATGAGAGGATGGCTTGTGCAGGCAGTTGGGACTGAGGCGTAATCCAGGGAAGGTGAGAGATCGGGAAGTTGAGGAACGCGTTTTCTATGTCGACCCAATCCTTGTCTCGAGAATGGTGGTGCCAATCCGCCACTCTTACCAGATGGCACGCTGTGTGATACCGTGCCAAATCTGGTAGCCCCAGACCACACCTCAGCTTCGGGAGAATGAGTTTGTCCCAACTTAGCCTGGGCGGACACCCTGCCCATAAAAAGGTTCTGCAGCTTCTCTTGAAAAGATTGAAAAATGACTGAGGCAGAGCTATCGGGATGGCCTGTAAGAGGTATAGCAAACGCGGGAGGACGTTCATTTTTAGGGTCGCCGCTCTACCAAACCACGATAATCTGCCTTTATTCCAGTCCATCAAATCCTCTTTGATGGACAGGAGAGCGGGCAGAAAGTTAAGGGAGCATAGGTCCTTTAAATCATGCGGGATTTTGATGCCTAAATAGGTGATGGCTTCAGTGGCCCACTTGAATGGGAAGTTTTGCTTGCAAATTGAAACTACCGAGTCAGGAAGGGTGACGTTCAGAGCCGTCGATTTCTCAAAATTTATTTGGAGATTCGAGAGGTGGTTAAAAAGTCTGAAGTCTTTCAGGAGATTGGGCAGCGTAGTGATGGGGTCCGAGAGAAACAGAAGAACGTCATCCGCATAGGAGGCCATTTTGCATTGTTTCCCCTGGACTTCAATGCCTTTGATGGTTGGATTCGCGTTTAAATGACGCAGGAAGGGTTCCATTGAGAGGATGAAGATAATGGGGGACAAGGGGCAACCTTGCCGAGTACCGTTAGATACGGAGAAGGCGTCCGAAAGGCGGCCATTAACTCTAATTCTGGCAGTGGGGACGGAGTACAGAGCCAGGATCAACTGGACGGTCCTGTCCGGTAGCCCCACTTTGTGCAGGACCGCCGACATATAGTCCCACGCCACCCTGTCAAACGCCTTCTCCGCATCCAAGCATAATAGAAAGCCCCTGTTGCGGGATGACCTCAACCAATGGTGTATGTTGAGGGTCTTGGTCGTGTTGTCCCTGGCCTCTCTCCCAGGGACAAAACCCACCTGGCTCGTCGAGATCAGGTCGGGGAGTAGGGGCAGCAGTCTGTTGGCCAGGATCTTCGCGAACAGTTTCAAGTCTACATTTAGTAGGGAGATCGGTCTATAGTTCGAAACGAGTGTGGGGTCCTTTCCCGGCTTAGGGATCAGGGAAATGTGGGCTTCCAGCAGGTCTTTTGTGCAGGCAGCTAGGTCAGGAAGGGCATTGTAAGAAGCGGTGAAGTGTGGTAGTAATAGGTGGAAAAAGGCTTTATAGTAACTGGCCGGCAAACCATCCGGGCCAGGGCTCTTGCCTACCTTCAGTTGTTTCAAAGCACGCAGTGCTTCTTCTGCTATAATGGGGGAATGCAAGTGGGTCAAGTGGGTCAAGTCTGTAGAAGTGTCAATTTGAGGGCAATAGTCTTCCAGAAAAGAATCAATAAGGGTGGACCTATCCATGCTCTGAGTGGTGTGAACTGGTTTGGGTATATTGTATAAGTCAGAGAAAAAACGCACAAACTGGTTCGCTATGTCTTCTGACCTCGTAATTGCTTCTCCCGATGGGGAGGATAAGGCATTGATAGTGTATGTCGATTTCCGCTTCTGTAGAGCGGATGCAAGAAGCTTCCCGGATTTGTTCCCAAACTCGTAGAAGAGTTTGTTTGTCAGTGTAAATTTTCGGGTCAGCGATTTCTGAAGTTCCTCTAGAAGGGCCTTCCGTGCTGCTACCAGGTCGTCATGTGTGCGCATTGCTAGTGAAAGTTTATGTGCTCTCTCAAGAGCTTTGACCCTATTGGTTAGCTCTGTAATGCGTGCGCGTCTGAGTTTCGAACGTTTAGCCATTAGAGACATGAATTCCCCTCTCACCACACATTTGTGAGCAGCCCAGATCAGAGTGGGGGAAGATTCCTCTGTCGTATTTTCATTAAAGTAGTTGGTTAAGGCGCCCGCGACATGTTGTACATTCGCTTCATCAAGGAGGAGCGAGTCATCAAGCCTCCACACTGATGACCTGGGCCGATGGGAGGGAAGACGCAGTGTTACCGTGATCGGGTGATGGTCCGAGAGCAGCATTGGTTCTATGGTAGCCTCTACCAGGTTAGTGAGGTCGTTTTGCGTGAGGAAGAAGTGATCTAGCCTGGAATATTTCACATGTAGAGGGGAGTAATACGTGAAGTCTTTCGTGTTGGGGTGTAGGGTACGCCACGTGTCGTGTAAGGTTAGGGTGTTTAGGTGTGTCTTGATCGCTCTCAGGGCTCTGTACGTTAAGCATGAGGAGCCATTAGAAGTGTCAAGCGATGGCGTTAGGGGCACATTAAAATCGCCCCCAAGCACTAGCACACCTACCTGGAAGGCTGTGAGTTGAAAGAGTACCTCTCTAAAAAAGGCCACTTGTTTCGTATTAGGAGCGTATATGTTGGCTATTGTGTATGGTGCGTTGTTCAGCATACCCTTCAGAAAGAGGTATCTGCCCTGAGGATCCTTTTGTACGTCGGTTACTTGGAAGGGGCAATTTCTGGAGATCAGGACAGACACCCCTTTGGATTTAGCCGATTCATTTGGCGCATGAAAAACTGACGGGAAATTGCGATCGAACAGCTTAGGAACACAGTCTGTCCTAAAATGCGTTTCCTGGATTAGCACCATGTGTGGCTTATCTTTCCAGAGCGAGTATAGCAGTCTAGAACGCTTTTCAGGCGTGTTCAAACCACGTGCATTAAGGGAGTATAGCTTGAGGTGTAGGGGGGAAGTCTTATCCCCACCGTTGGGGTATCTTGTGGAGGTGGAGGATTGCATCTTGGGATAGAGTGGACAGGGGGGAGCGGGGAGGGACGGGGGACCGACCACACCCTAGTAAGGGTGGGGGGAAGCTATCTGCTACTAGGGTCAGGTAGCGTTCTCAGGCAGTAGTAAGAGTAACCGATTAGGCGAGAGGGCCTAGTCCAATCGCCTAGATTGGCAAAGGTCAATCGGTAATGTACAAGGTGGAACGGGTCTCCACCCCGCCTAAGGGGCTGCAGAGCACCGGTCCACCACTGTGCGGGGGTTGACCGAGGACAGAGCAGGAATTCAGGACTAGTGTACCTGCACAGGTTTTGTAGTCGAGTCTGATACACCAAAATTAAGCAATACAAATCTATAGGGGACCACCCCAGGGCAAGTATCATAGGGCTGAACTTAGAGAGGGGAATTCCCACCCCCGTGGAGTGTAAAACTTTTTAGGGCACAAAGATATTCGGAGTGGCAGGGGAAGCAGTGTGTTTCCGAATATCTGGGTATCCGCCCATGGCTCACTGGAGTGTGAGTGGCAAGCCTCCCCTCCCCCACCGGACCCCGGGGTCCAACAACTCAGAGCACTCCTAAAATCAGAGTGATCTAACTGCTGTTTGGACTCCATGGGGGGTTTCTCAGGCCCGTGAAGACTAACACCACACTCACAATCGGGAAAAGTTCAACAATTAGTGATAATCTTAAACCTCTTAAACAATGGAACAATATGAACTATGTAGGAGTCAGTCAGCTGCTGGTACCCGAAGGTAGCCGATCGGGACCCAGCAACAAGCTCCGGTGACCAATAGAAAACAATATCTTATTAGCAAAACACATACCCTGAACAGAATGCTGGGCACAGTGAGTTCTATAGTTATAAAGATAGTTGCTGACGGTCTTTACGTCCATAGACTGGCGCGTATGCAGGGGAGTAGCGACCCGGATGGAGCATAGTTCAGGACGCTTCGTGCCTGTGCAGATCAGAGTGACCGTTATGGTTCCCGTGTGTACCAGTTGGGCCCCTTGTCAGGAGCAGGTGCTTTGCAGTGAGAGCTGGGGAACTGGCTCGGTATCCGTTCGCGTGGGAATTGACCGTCCATCCATGTTGCAGCGCGGTGACGGCGGAGGGAGAGGTGGCATTCTCCAGGATCAGAAGGTATCCTCCGGTGCCGTAAAACCAGCGTGCAACGTCAATCGTTGGTCACATGGCGAGGGCCGGCGTGACATGAAGAGGGCCGTCCGATACAACGCTGTGCAGTTTGGGTAACGTAGTTCTAGGCCTTTGCCGCACAGTCACGAGGCTTAGGTTACGCTGTAAAGACCGCGCCCCCCGACAAGCTAGTGGGAGGGGCAAGGCGTAAGAGCAGATGGTAGGCCAACAGGGCCCGTATACCAAGAGGAGATCGTCCTCACCTGAGTGCCAAACTAAATAGCAAGGAGCACATTGATCAAGAGTGACAAAAAAAAATGCAAAACAAAAAGAAGGGAACCTCTAAACCTAGTTCCAATGATAACCATAACTTGAGGTGGTCAGCAAGGGTATAGCTGTATCTCCCATTGTGTGCAGATGCGGCCTGGCTCAATAGTCTCTCCTCGCTCTTCTAGGGCCAGGAGAGCGGTGTTGGAGGGTGATGCCTGAGAGATCCTGATAAATCTGGATCGGGGTCCCGTTGTGTGAGGGCCTCTGGCTCCGGGCTTGTCTCAGAATGTCCTCCTTCAGTTGGAAGTCTATGAGGCAGCACACTACGTCCCTGGGAGGTTCAGTGTCTCTCCCTCTGGGGCGTAGGGCGCGATGGATCCTCTCCATGGCAATGGCTGCCTGTGGTGGTCTGCCCAGTATAGTGTTAAAAATAGCAGTTACTTCACCTCGCACTTGCTCTCCCTCCACCGATTCCGGTAGACCACGTACGCGTAGGTTCCGGCGTCGGCCTCTATTGTCGAGGTCCTCTAGGTGCCTATTAACATCTCGAAGTTGAAGGGTATGATCATCTATCTTCCTGGTTGATCGGATCAGGACCTGACCGTGATCTTCCAGTGTCCTTTCATTGACTGTGACCCTGTCAGCGAGGGATCTGATATCTATTTTTAGGTCCGCGATGGCCGCTGAGAGCGTGTCTTTAATGTCAGCGGCGATCGCTTTCAAATCCAGGATGTTAAGGTGCGGGAGCGTGGGGGCTTCCGTGCTTCCCGTGGGTATCCCCAACGGGGGTATCGGGGCTGTCTGGGATGCTGTCAGTATAACGTCCGACGAAACGACAGATGAAAGAGGTATATGGCCTTGCGCAGGACCTTGGCGCGCGGGCGCCATATTCCCCCTGGCGGAGCGGAACATGTCCGGGATGTTCTGTCCCTGAGAGGCGGCCTGCTCCCTCGGAGAACGTGAGCGGGAGGTCGAGGTGTTCCTGGAGGCTGTGCCCATGATGAAGGTTGCAAACTGGGTGTGGGATCTCCGCTAATGGTGGCTCTGTACCCTGAGGTGGCTGGAACTCTGAGTTCAAGCGTCCATCTTCCTACCCGGTCCGGCCACGCCCCCCGCCATGACCTTGACCAGTGGCTGCACTGCATGTGAGCGGTGTGTTCGACTGGTGATGTCATCATGCAGGGTTATGGTTAATTCCAGGATGCCAAAGAGGTCTATGCTTGTGCGGTATATCCTCTCCCGTGCCCTCCTCCGTGCCCTCCTCCTTATTTGCTCCTCTAAAGTCATTAGTATAGCTATGAGCGAGGATGCCCCTGGCATCTTGGCATAAAGTTTGTTGTCCAGCAAGTATGACTGCTCAGCTCCTCACTAACAGCGTTGCTTTAGCTGACATGTAGGTGGATTGTCTAATTTTATTCCACCTTTTATATGGTCTAATTTTAGACAGGACGTGCAGCTGTTGCGCACAGCGCATAGCCTGCGCTGCACCAACGTTCTTTTGTGGATCCCCGTAACTCCCTCATTTGCCTATTTAAATAGCAAATCAATGGTGTGTCTAGCGCAGTTTTGCGCAGACAGATACGCCGGTCTATCGAAATTACGCTGGACCAAAAATTGTAGATTTCTTGCGTATCTCGTTTTGGGGATGCGGTGCATCGAAACGCATGCGCTAATTTAGACTTACGCCGCGCATCTCCTGTAACGCCGGGGTAATCGCTCTGTGAATCTGGCCCATGGATCCCTGGTTATGTCCTAAATTGGATTTGAGGTGTTCTCCATTACTCAACTCTTTTAAGTGAGGGGCCATGGTTGGGCCTTTGGAGTGCCATGTTCAGGAATAGTAAGAAGAGAAACACCACACCATTTTTTGATCCAGAAATGATTTATTGGTCACAAACATTATGGAACACAGCTAACATATTTCTGGGGTTCAAAGTGCACCCTTCATAGGGGCTTAACAACTTTTTTAATATAGTTGGAGTCTGGATGGAGGAATGATTGCCTGTAATTGAGATAAATAGTCATATTTATAAAACACTTGCGACATTCACTGCAGGCAAATCTTCCCTGTGCAGGAGTGAAGAATGTCATATTCACTGCTTTATAAATATCCCTTTATATTTAAGTAATGAAATCTGCTCAGGTCACTGGTTTAGCATTTGCAATCTAGGATTTTGGAATCAGTGACCTTATATTGTTTGCTGAAGTCACCCTGCATAATTATATCTCTTTAATTAACTGGCAGACATTCAATGTTTGACTTAATAAATTAAAATAATACATATGTTACAAAGTAATGTTTTATGTTCATCTTGCAGGTACTGTCCGTCATTGGATTGTGTGGACACACTGATCTATTGCTTGAAATGAATTACTCTATATTTTCTTAATATCATCACAAATTCTGTTTTTACTTACTAATCAATTTACCATAAAGCAAATTATTTGCTGATTTCATTCATATGTCTACTTTTCAATAAATTATCTCTTAAGCATCATCTAATGTGTTTCTGATTATTGCTAAAGGTTATAAAGTTGTGTAGCGCTAACCCCCTCAGGAGCCGCTGGTTAGATTTGGGATCGGCATATTTAAATTACCTCTGTGTGGTGTCTAGGGGTGAAGGTGGTGTACAGAGCAGTAACTGAATGTCCAGGCTGATAGTTGAATTTTCCAATGCTTAATTCCTGGTCAAACATGACCAACATCAACTTGAGGTAGACAGGATAGGTTGATGAAGGGAAGATGAACCTTGCAGCATCAGGCTTTGGATAAGGAAAGCAGTCCTGCCTTTAACAATTGTATCTATCATGTCGCCACTCTAGCCAGAGTGGATAAAGTGCCCCCGGACAGACCCCTCTCACAGGCCTGGCAGCCAAAGCGCCACTTAAAGATTCTGGGAAGGAACAAGTCTCTGCCACCGACTTGGCTCTAATTAAATTAGGATTTAAGATGGAAACCTCTCTCACAGGCCCAATGTTAGCAGAGTAGAGCTGTAGAGCAAATCCTCTCAGTAGGTATGTTAGCAAAGATCACCAGCTGACAGTCTGACTATGTTCTGTCAGTTTCCGGTAACCAGATCCCCGATGGTTCGTTCAAGCCCTGTTGGATCACCTGCCTCCGGGTTCTAATTAGACCGATCCCCCACTGAACAGCACCCAGCTTGGGATCTTCTCAGTAGAAGTGGGAACCCAGTAAGTCACTGGTGTACCTGATGGTATCAGTTGCTCTGATCCATGAAGCCCAAAGTTCGTAGCTCCGCATAATGTAGGCCCCAGCCAGGTGGGCCATTGTGGTGGCCTTGTAGCGAGTGCGCACCCTGAAGGTGGGTGCCGCACCTGCGACCCGCTGTGGGTTGGAGACCCGGGTAGAAGACCCGGACAAAAAGGCGCTCGCATCAGATATACCCTCTGCCAGCATGCCCAGCGAGGGAAACACCCCTCTGATTGGCTGCTGAGGAAAGGCCGCTCTGTTCTGGAACCCCTCTGGCGCCATCTGTTGCCCAAGGATGATAACATATCCTCAAGAGAGAAAATGGGACCACAGGCAGCCCAGCCCGAAACACAAATTTTGCCAAGTATTACCATAACGCATGGCAATACACATACCGCACTAAGGTGCAGTGCATTGCAGTGCCATGTATTTATTTTGATTTTCTCCTTCTACAAAAGTGGAAAACACACCTGCACTGCAGCACACCAAAATTCACATGCCATATGTTGCTTTGCTCTGCTTTGAGGTACATGTCTAAATTCTGTGTAAGAATGAGCGGTGCACAGAATGGCTGCCTTAATGCAATGCACTTTAACTTAGTGTAATGTGTTTTGATATATGTGGTGAGGGCAGGGGCGTATAATCAAATTGGTGGACCTGTGTGCAAGATACCAAATGGGCCCCCCTGGCAAAGCGCACTGCAACATAAAATGAGCGCGGTTTAAATTGCACTAAATATGGGGCGTGGCTTAAAAGGGGTGTGTTTAAAGAGTCTTGAGATTACTTACATTGTGCAGAATGTGGTAATATCACATGGGAATGTACAGTGCATAATGACGGGTCAAAAATGTCAAGTGTGAACCTTCCCCCACCCCCACCCCCACCCCCACCCCCACCCCCACCAAAAAGGATGAATAGTGGCTTTGTTGGTAGAGTGGACCAAAATGACAGCCCTGAGATATTACCACCATTGAAAAAATTAACAGGATAGATAGGGGTGTAGCACTTGTGCATTTAGTCATAAGATAGTTAAAACAGATGCAACCACTGTGCCCCATCAGATGCAGACAGCCACTGTGCCCCATCAGATGCAGCCACTGTGCCCCATCAGATGCAGCCACTGTGCCCCATCAGATGCAGCCACTATGCCCCATCAAATGCAGCCACTGTGCCCCATCAAATGCAGCCACTGTGCCCCATCAAATGCAGCCACTGTGCCCCATCAAATGCAGCCACTGTGCCCCATCAAATGCAGCCACTGTGCCCCATTAAATGCAGCCACTGTGCCCCATCAAATGCAGCCACTGTGCCCCATCAAATGCAGCCACTGTGCCCCGTCATATGCAGCCACTTTGTCCCATTAAATGCAACTACTGTGCCCCATCATATGCAGCCACTGTGCCCCATCACAACAACCACTGTGCCCCATCATATGCAGCAATAATGCCCCATGATATGCAGCCACTGTGTCCCATCATATGCACCCACTGTGCCCCATCATATACATATACAAGAATCTGAAGAAATGGGAATCCTACCTGTAACGGTATGGCCCGTGGGACCCAAAGGCTCTTGAAGGATGTGGGGTACTCCTGTTTCAGCATCACCAATGACTCTTGGGTCTAGGATCATCCTGTGTCCACTAGGGACACAGGATGACTGAGAAATGATAAAAGATGGGACAGTAATGATAATTCATGTATTGCAGAATATCTTGAAATATTACAAGTTGTTCATTCTGAACCCAACAGGTCAATAGAGTGTCTCCCTCAATGTGGAACATAGACTGTTGAGGTGCTAATTAAGTCTGCTACTGTGGTGATGTGAATTGGAACTTGGTAGACAGCATGGCTTCTAAAGACCTTTTCATTGTGTATGCTAATAAAAACTGTATTGTGTTAAAGGTCTATTGATGATAGATGTGGAATGTGAATTGACACAATCTAAAAGGTCAGATGTCTGACTTATGTTTACTAAAGGAATGTGTATTGATTGTATTGAGCTTATCGCAGAGTCGGAATGTCTGGGTAAATGACTAGTAATTAGCTCATGTAGATTATCTGAATGTCAGTATCGAAAGGAATGTGTATTGAGCTCCGTATGCCATGTTGTGGGTGGAGTTAAGCCATTGTTTCTTGGGGCTTCTAACTGTATATAAGAAACCTGAGTTTACCATTAAAAGCCATCCGTTTGGAACCAGAGACAGAGCGGTGCGTGTCTCGTTTCTGGGGGAAATCCAATGGGTCCTGTCTGCTAGATTGTGGTGTGTCGAAAGCTGTCTTGGGTTGGTGGAATGGAATATCGTAAACAGCGTTACCCCTGACCGTTACACTACCTAATACTAGTGTGTATTACTCTCACCCTATATAGACAGGGGGTTGTAATCAAAATATGATAGACAAGAAAACAACACAAAACAGAGGATTCTGCACACCCTATAGAGTTAACTACATCATTTTATTGCATCAAAAAGCTATACAAAAAATGTCTAGCACAAACCCCAGAGTCCCCACATATCCAAAACCCCCCCAAAAGTTTTCTATCCCCTCCCCTACAAAAACCTCTAAGTACCTCACCCTGTATGGGAAGATGATGTACCACCCCTCATACAAGAAACCGAGGGGTAGGAAACACAATCCTAACCAACCCACCCTGCCCAATTCAAACACCCCCCCCCCCCTTTTCCTCTATGATGGCTCTAAGCCGACTTGTCAAGGACCACCATAATTCCTTCCTAAAACAGGGCAACAATCAACTTTGTAAATATAAAGGACATATAGCACACTACCCCTTTAAGGAACAGAGATACACTGGCCGATATATGTCAACACTCTACTAGACCCACAGGAAAATCTGCACGGTCGTCAGTCAGTTATTTGAAAAAAATGGGGCTGATCAGAAAAGATTTTTAGACACTCAGATATTCGATCAATGTCAGCTCGCCAAATATCCAGCTGATACACACTGGTAGCATGGGTAAGGTTCAACCAAATAACTGGTCAGTCCCGACTACTATTAGTGTACTTGAAAACAGACTATCCATGTGGAAAGAGGGAAGGCTGAAGTACGGAAATGATTCAAGCAAGAAATAAATGTTGTATGAGGTTGATTTGTGTACACCACACTTGAAAGGTTGCCACAATATCAAGTGTGATAAAACATAACAACATGAGGGAGTTCCTGCAGCATGCAGGTAATTCAGATCTATCATATATGTAAACAGAACTTCTCACAGCGTCAATGTACTCAGTGTACTCGCAAACCTCACAGATCGCCGTTCATAGTCTTCCACAGATGGATGAAAGCGCAGGCCATTCAGTATACTCCCAGTCTATACGGTTCTCCTGCAAGTGGTCTCCTTGGCTGGGATACTCTTATCTGTGCCGATCAGCTGGTGTACTCTAATATAATCAAAGGCGGCTGCTCTCTTGAATCCAAAGTGGTGGTCCAATGGAATTTTCCAGTCAGTGCATCAAACACTCGGGGTTAAAGCCCCTGAAATTCATGGTGCCTAGGCCAAATAAATGGGGGGGTGGATGTCCCAGCTGTCACTCTCTTAAATATAGGGCCACAACCCAACCCTAATCATTCCAAAAAAAAAATAGGTGCTATTAACCCAGTGTTTCTCAACTCCAGTCCTCAAGGCCCCCCAACAGGTCAGGTTTTCAGGATTTCCATTATTTTGCACAGGTGATTTGATCAGTTTCACTGCCTTAGGCTCCTTTCACACGGAGCGGTCCGTTTTTCAGTCCGCTCTGTGTGTCCGTCGGCTCAGCGGGGGATCCCCGCTGAGCTGTCAGGCGGACAGGGCGGTCCCCGCACACTGTGCAGGGACCGCCCTGTCTCTCCTCCCCTCTCCCCTATGGGGAATCGGATGGAAACGGACCGTTTGTCCGTTTGCATCCGATCCGATTGGCCGGACGGAAGAAAAATAGGACATTCTTCCGTCCGAAAAAACAGATGCGGATCTTGCGGACGTTAGCGGATGCATCATCCGCTAACGGATCCGCTCCCATAGGGGTTCATTACAAGTCCGTAAACGGACTTGTAATGAACGGACGAGCGGAGCGGACATGTGAAAGGGGCCTTAGTAATTCCCACAGCCTTTTCATCTGAGGGAAATCCTGAAAACATGACCTGTTGGGGGGGCTTGAGGACTGGAGTTGAGAAACACTGTATTAACCCATCATTTAAAATTAATTATTATGGATGTGCCGAACACCCCCCCCTGGTTCGGTTCGCAGCAGAACATGCGAACAGGCAAAACATTTGCTCAAACACAAACATGAAAAATCAAAAGTGCTAATTTTAAAGGTTAATATGCAAGTTATTGTCGGATTCAAATATTTTATTGATGATTGCACAATATAATACATAATGGTTATACAAATTTTAAATTAAGTAGTTGTGTGTATATATATATATATATATATATATATATATATATAAATTGTGTCAGGGTGGACACTGTGGAGAGAGGCCTCACTGAATGTACCTCCACAGTCAATGAGGTCATTGATTACTGTGATGACATTAACCACTTAAGACCCGGACCAATACGCTGGCAAATGACCCAAGGGGTTTTTGCGATTCGGCACTGCGTCGTTTTAACAGACAATTGCGCGGTCGTGCGACGTGGCTCCCAAACAAAATTCGCGTCCTTTTTTTCCCACAAATAGAGCTTTCTTTTGGTGGTATTTGATCGCCTCTGCGATTTTTATTTTTTGCGCTATATACAAAAATAGAGTGACATTTTTGAAAAAAAATCAATATTTTTTACTTTTTGTTATAATAAAAAACCAATAAACTAAATTTTAGTCAAACATTTAGGCCAAAATTTATTTAGCCACATGTCTTTAGTAAAAAAAAAATCGCATTAAAAAAAAATTAGCTACCTAGCGGGAACAGCGACACTAATACAGCGATCAGAAAAATGATCGCTTAGTGATGCTGGCAATAGGGAGTGAAAGGGTTAACTAGGGCAGTGATCAAGGGGTTAAAACTTTATTGGGGAGGGTGGGTGGGGCTACCCTGACACTAACACTGACTGACTGTCACACTGTCTGTCACACTGACACTAAATACAGTAATCATACATGTATGATTACTGCATTCAGTGACACTGTGACAGGGGGGAGGGGGGGGTGCGATCGCGGGGGTTAAATGTGTTTGTGTCTGTGTGTAAGTGTGCTGTTGGTGCAGACTTACTTGTAGTGTTGTGATCTCTCCTCAGCGGCGCTTGAAACAAACGCCGAGGGAGAGATCACGTCGCTTCCTCCTTCCTGTGTTTACACAGGAGGAGGAAGTGACAGGGCGGGTGGGCGCGCGCATTGGCTGGGAGCGATCCGGAGGGGGCGGGTGAAAACGGATAGCCGCCCCCACTTGTCGGATCGCTCCTGCAGCCGTGCGGACCGCCGCATGTACGGGGGGGGGTCCGATCGGACCCCCGATCCCCCCCAAGGCACCAACGTATATATACGTTGATGTGCCTGTCGGTGCCATTCTGCCGACGTAAATGTACATGCGGCGGTCCTTAAGTGGTTAAAGAAGAACAGGCATGGATGCGCCCCAAGCTGGCCGATTTAGAGGACAGGTCTTGCAGGAATAACGTTAAATTGAGAGGCATATCTGAAAACATCTCACCTGCCGACCTTCCACGTTATGCCATGGAACTGATACGCCTTATCTTACCTGAGACACCCCCACAGGAGATAATCATTGACAGGATCCACAGAATAGCCAAACCATTCCACCTAGCGGCTACAATACCCAGAGATGTCCTAATGAGGATCCACTTCTACCACGTTAAAGAAAACTTGATGATGGGGTCAAAGCCAAATCACCCTTGCCAGCCCCGTTTACCGAAATACAATTCTACCCGGACCTCTCAAAATACAACCTCCAGCTACGCAGACAACTGAGCCCGATCACCAAAGGCCTCCAAAACCACAAAGTGCAATACAAGTGGCGATACCCGGCCATCCTCCTCATTGCGAGAAACGGCCAGACCCACACAATCAATGATCTAACTAAGGGCCTACATCTCCTCCACACTTGGGGAATTCTCATTGAACCTCCCAACACTGCTCCGTTCGAAAAAAAAGCATGGGCTCCTCGCAGAAGCCTGGTCCCCAATCACACTTGAAAGATGCTTCTTTTCTTGAAAAATGCGGCTAAATGACGTCACTACAGTTCCCCTGGGCTCTGGCACCTGTCATCCTTGATCTCTTTTCTCTCCCACGTTACTAACTGTTCAGTTCCCCCGGATTGGAGGCTACCGTGGTGTTTGCCACCCCCTCCACACATATTTCTCTTTTTAGTTTTTTTTTTTTTTTTTTATCTTGCTGACGCTATTTCTAACGTGTTGCTCTATTTGCAGTTCTTTGGTACACTCGTTCCTAGGCTTCTGGACTGCCTCACACCTACTACTGAACATACCTCCAGGACTTCACTAGATCTGACCTGCATCATCTAACTGTAAGTGCTAACCTACTACACACACAAACCTGCCACCAACAAGATGCCGCTCTTGAATCTGAATGTGAATGGCCTGAACCACCCTGCCAAACGCCACTAACTATGGAGGACCACCATAACCCTCCATAGTGACGTACTATGTATCCTGGAAACCCATTTACTACCATCGGACCTGCCCCTCTGTTCCAACCGTCAGTTCCCCCACATATTCCATGCCCCCCACTCCACCAAATCTAGAGGTGTCATGATTGCATTCAAAGACACAGTGGACTTCCACCAGCTGAACTCTATTACAGACCCTGAAGGTCGTTTTATGATTATGGTTTGCTCCATAAACTGGGTTACATACACCCTAGTGAATATCTATGCCCCAAACACACGGCAATTGAAGTTCCTCCGCAAGGTACTTACAGTCACCAAACTTGTCCAAAAAGGACATCTGATACTCTGTGGAGACTTCAACTTGGTTCCAGACATTCTTCTAGACTCCACCATGGCAACAAAGAGGCAGGGATCACCCCTAATAAACTTTCTTTCGAATCACGATCTTTACGATGTCTGGCATTGCCTCCACGGTTGTGAGAGAGACTTTACCTTTTTCTCCTCCAGGCACCGCACATATTCTAGAATTGACTTGTTTTTGACTGATAAGTGGATTTTACAAAAAATATGCATGTCTAAAATCCACAGCATGACATGGTCAGGCCACGCCCCTATTTCGATGCTGATCAAAGACTCCAATCTGGAACGGAACACGTTTCTCTGGCGTGCTAACAACTACCTGCTTTAAAGCGACAAATACACGCCAGTGATCCGTGAGCAGATCACTGACTTTTTCAAGTTAAACAACGGCTCCGTGTCTGACCCTGGAGCGCTCACAAGGCGTATATGCGAGGAATGTTAATAAAACTGAGTTTGCGCCTTAAAAGAGAGAGGATGCAGCGTGTAGATGACCTGACAACTCAGATAGCGACACTAGAAACAAGTCACAAGACAAGCCTTACAGACTCACAGTTGAAACTCCTGACATCCCTAAGACAGGAACTCAAAACCCTGCTTCTCCACTCCTATGAATTCCTCCAGAGGAAACTCAAAGCGACATCATACTCCACCACCAACAAAGCAGGGAAAAATGTGGCACAACGCCTAATGAATCTTTCCTTGACGTACCCCCAGGACATAGCTGACGCATTCAGCACTTACTATGGCGACCTATACAATGTGCAACATGATCCTAGCACCTACGCGCACGGATATTGACAACTTCCTCCAGGCCATTGACCTCCCCTCCCTGACTGCACAACACTTAGAAGCGCTTAATGCCCCGTTCACTGTACGAGAAATTAGTAGATCCATTGACTCCCTGCCTAGTGGTAAGGCACCTGGCCCAGATGGCCTGACAGGAGAATACTACAAACAGTTCTCCTCCTACTTAGCCCCATATCTTACAGAAGTGTTCAATAACGCTGCCTCCTCTTCCTCTTTTCCCGGAGGAATACCTAAAAGGACTGATCATAACCTTGCCGAACCCAGGGAAGGAACCGAACGTTCCTTAAAATTTTCGCCCAATATCCCTACTTAATCTCGACCTTAACCACTTCCATACCAGGCACTTACGCACCTTCCCGCCCAAGCCAATTTTCAGCTTTCAGCACTGTCGCACTTTGAATGACAATTGCGCGGTCATGCTACACTATACCCAAACAAAATTGGCGTCCTTTTTTCCCCACAAATAGAGCTTTCTTTTGGTGGTATTTGATCACCCCTGCGGTTTTTATTTTTTGCGCAACAACTAATAAAAGACTGAAATTTTGGAAAAAAAAATACATTTTTATTTTTTCTGTTAACTTTTTTGTAAATAAGCATGTTTTCTCTTTCAATTACAGGCACTTATATGGCGGCACTGATGGGCACTGATGAGGCGGCACTGATGGACACCAATGAGGTAGTACTGATGGGCACCGATGAGGTGGCACTGATGGGCACTGATAGGCGGCGCTGATATGCGGCACTGATGGGCACTCATAGGTGGCACTGATGGACACTCATAGGTGGCACTGATGGGCACTCATAGACGGCACTGATGGGCACTCATAGGCGGCACTAATGGGGACTCATAGGCGGCACTAATGGGCACTCATGGGCAGCACTGGGCACTCATAGGCAGCACAGAATGGCACTCATGGGTGGCACTTATGGGTGGCACTGATGGGTACTTATGGGTGGCACAGATGGGCACTGATAGGTGGGCACTGGGCATGGATTGGCACTAATGGACTTTGAGGGGTGGTACTGATGTATCTGTTGCCAGTCAGTGCCTGGCATCTTTCTTTTTTTTTTTTACTTGTATGTTTTTTTTGTTTTTTTTTAATCCTGATTTTTATTTTTATTTTCGTTTTTTTTTTTGCCAGTGTGGGCATTCCCTGGTGGTCTAGTATGGGCATCCGAGGGGGGGCTGCGCTGATAAACAATCAGCGCGAACCCCCCCTGTCAGGAGAGCCGCCGATCGGCTCTCCTGTACTCGCGTCTGTCCATCTACGGCTCTTCCTGTTTACATCGTGATCAGCCGTGATTGGACACGGCTGATCACGTGGTAGCGAGCCTCCGCCGGAGACTCGTTATGGAGATCGAAGATGCAGGGTGTCAGACTGACACCCCGCATCAGCGATCGCTGCGCTGCGCGCCCCCATGGGCGCGCGCGGCATGAAATCCTGTAGGACGTTGGTGAACGTCCAGTCAGGATTTCATAACCACTTCCCGGACGTGAATCTCCTATTGACTGGGCGGGAAGTGGTAAAATATATGCCAAAACCATAGCCTCACTATTAATAGGCATTATGCCTGAACTTATACACCAGGACCAAACTGGATTCACAAAAGGCAGACAAGCATCAGACGCCACTAGGAGGATGCTTAACCTAACCCACCACGCGGAATCCACCGGAACACCTTCTCTGCCTTCTCTGCTCCTCTCTTTGGATGCAGAGAAGGCGTTCGACAGGGTTCACTGGAAATACCTTGAAGCTGTCCTCCAAAAATTTGGATTTAAAGGCCTAATTCTGAATGGCATCTTAGCACTGTACACTAATCCTATGGCCAAGTATTCACAGAAGGCATGCTTTCCTGTCCTTTCTCCATAACTAATGGCACACGCCAGGGGTGCCCTTTATCCCCACTCATCTTCAATATGCTCATGGAGCCCCTGGCGGAACATGTCCGTTCCCATACCGCCATTTCAGGCCTTCAAATTGGCAACAATCCCACAAAATCTGCCTATTTGCGGATGATGTCATCCTTATCCTCACAAATCCGACCTCCTCCCTGGCAGAGGCCCAAAAGCTATTGCAATGGTTCAGCTCGGTATCATACTACAAGGTCAACACAACTAAATCATTCATATTGGACATCAACATTAACGCCACAACCAGGAATCTTCTACAACTTCAACACCCGTTCACATAGGCACACACTGACATTTCTTACCTGGGCATCCAACTACCAAGGACACTCAAAAACCTCTACCCTTGTCATTTCTTACCGCTGCTGCAAAACGTTCAGAAGACCTCACAATCCCTAGCGAAACACAAACTCTCCTGGTCAGGGAGACTTGCAGCCTTTAAAATGGTCTGCCTACCCCAAATTCTGTACTTCTTCAGGACCCATCCCATTCCATTGCCTGCCTCATTCTTCAAATCCCTTCAAACAATATATAACAAATATCTTTGGAGCGGGAAAAAACCCAGGTGCACACACTCAATATTGACTAAACACAAATTTTCATGGGGCACAGGATCGATAGACTTTAGAGATTACCATACAGCAGCCATTCTGGCCCAGCTACCCGGTTGGTTCCAACCGCTCAATAATCCCACATGGGGTCGAGTGATAAACCACTCCCTCACTAAGCCCAACCTAAAAAACTGGTTACTAAGCACCCCTCTAGGCGCCCTCGTTCTACCATCAATGCCTCCACCTGTGAAAGCATCAGCCCAGGCATTCGGAAGACTGATCTCACAAGCATGACAAGCATGGCAGACTCTAACACTGTCACTTCTCCCTTTACAATTCCTCTAGACTCACTCCAGTTCCTATCACCAGACCTGCCACTGACAAGGTGGTCCCTTAAAGGGATCTACCACCTACACAACCTACTACAGGAAGGCCGTCCCAAAACTTTCTCTCAGCTACACACTGACTATGACCTCCCAGACTCTGAACACTTTACCTATCTGCGAATACACCACTGCCTAAACACTATGCCTCTTCCCCTTTACTGCATCCCTCCTAAAACGTGGAACTATCTCACTGACCCTACTTCTACGATCAAGGGCATCTCCCACTTCTACAACATTCTTCACGACTAATGCACCTTCTCCAAACTAACTCCTCATCTCAAGTGGGAATCTGACCTCATATGCACCTTTACAGAAGATCAATGGCAATGCACCCTTAAATCGGTCTACAAGGCCAAATCCTCAACCCTCTGGGAACTCAGTCAGAAAATCTACCTTCGATGGTACCTCACTCCCACCAAACTGGCAGCTTTTAGCACTAACAACTCCAACGCTTGCTGGAGGTGTAAAAGCACTAAAGGGGACTTACTACATATTTTTTGGAAATGCCCCGACATCCAAAATTACTGGATTGACACCTTCAGGCTAATTTCCGACGTTACCACCGTCAAGATACCCCCTTCACCTGCTCTCGCAATCCTTAACTTGACTATTGAAGACATCCCTCATCCTATAAGACACATAACCACACACATACTCCTGGCAGCCATGCTCAATATAACAAGACACTGGAAGTCAAATCAGATCCCTTCCATAGCCCAGGTCAAAGACTTAGTGACACTTCACTTCAGTTACGAGACTATAACGGCAGCCAGCACTGGTCAGTCTCCTAAAACACGGGCACTCTGGCAGCCCTGTATCGACTCGACAAAGGTTGTAACCACCACATGATACTGCGGTTCCACAATCTTCTGGTATCTTTCTTGACCAACAGTGGCGGCTGATAAAATTTTAGGAAGGGGGGGTGCCAGACTCCGCCCCTCCTTGCCGACCACTCCCACTTCTGATAAGCCACACCCCTTATATAATCCACCCACTCCGCCCCTGTATTCCACTAGTTTCAGGAGTATTTAGCAAGAAACAAAATCAATGCAATGAAAAATTAGGAAATTTCTACATTGCTTTAAACAGCTTTACAATACCATGACTTAACAGCATATGTGACAGAATCAAAGACTGCAAATACTGCGGAGTGTATGGCGGTACATGTAGGAGAGGGGTGCAGAGTGTATGGTAAGTGTAGGAGAGGGGTACAGAGTGTATGGCGGTACATGTTACATGTAGGAGAGGGGTGCAGAGTGTATGGTGGTGGATGGTATGTGTAGGAGAGGGGTGCAGAGTGTATGGCGGTACATGTAGGAGAGGGGTGCAGAGTGTATGGCAGTACATGTTACATGTAGGAGAGGGGTGCAGAGTGTATGGCAGTACATGTTACATGTAGAAGAGGGGTGCAGAGTGTATGGTGGTACATGTTACATGTAGGAGAGGGGTACAGAGTGTATGTGAATGGATCAGACGCATGCGCGTGGAAGTGTTTACTTCCTGGTGCGGTGACGTGGCGGTGACGTGGCGGCGTCAACGTCACCGCCGTGTCACCGCGCTGTCCGCCGGCAGGGAATTTGATCCGATGGTGTGTACAGCCATCGGATCAAAGCAATACGGCGGACAGATCCGATGGGAACGGTCCGTCGGACCGTTCCCATCGGATATATTCCCTCAGGGAACAAGGCCTAAGGAGTGTCTGAGAAGGTGAAAAGGATATCTGCTGGTGTTGAAAGATATTTGTTCTTAACATTGCGGTAAGCGCATCCCCAAGAGGGGTCTCCTGTTGTCACTGGGTGTCACGTTGGTGGACTGCTGAGAAGATCCATTTCACCTTTGTCATCTATAGGGCACAGCATCCCTTCTTTTGAACACTCTCTTTTCTTTAGATTGGGATGACTTTTCCTTTATGACTCCATTTCTTAAAGAGGTTTGTTGTCTTCAGTGAGAACGAAAAGCGCTGCTGCATTTTATATTTGGACAATTTTGTGTTCTTATATTTGTTGCTTATCATACCTAATTTTTTCAATTTAAGCGGCTGCTAATTTTAGTATTGTGTTTTTGTAAAGGGGTTCTCCAGTATTACAGTATACAATACTTATCAACTGTTTATCACTATTTCTTATCATTTTTTATCCAAAAACCTTAAAACTCCTGAGCGCTGGGTGGTGCTGAGAAAGTAGGGCGGATTTAGCTGTTGGTTTAATAATGTGATTATATTGGAATAGGAGGTGATCTAAGGTTTGTATTTAACCGATTGAGGCCCGCGCTATAGCCGAATGACGGCTACAGCGCGGACCTGAAAATCCAACAGGACGTCAATTGACGTCCGCCCAGCGGGGAAATTCTGTGCTGGCCGTGTCCCTTGGACACAGCCAATCACAAATCGCGGTGAACAGCCAATCAGAGTGGCCATTTGCTATGCGATCTGGGCGGCCAATGAGAGATGATCTCAAATGTAAACAAGTGAGATCATCTCTCATTGCCGCCTCTCCCTCCTCACACAGAGACAGCGTGTGAGGAGGGAGAGATCTGTGAGTGATACAAAGTGTCAATGATACTGTGATATTGTGAGTCATCCCAGTGCCATCCCAGTGCCATCCCAGTCCCCAAAGGATCTGTGTCCACCTGTGCTAATTTGCGCACTGCCCGCCTGTGCCGCCAATCAGTGCCCGCCTGTGCCGCCAATCAGTGCCCGCCTGTGCCGCCTCATCTGTGCCCACCTGTGCCACCTCATCAGTGCCGCCTGATCTGGGCCGCCTCATCAGTGCCACCTGTGCCAATCAGTGCCCATCTGTGCAATTAGTCAGTGCACATCTGTGCCACCTCATCAGTGCCCATCTGCTCCACCAATCAGTGCCTATCTGCTCCGCCAATCAGTGCCCATCTGATCCACCTAATCAGTGCCTACCTGTTCCACCAATCAGTGCCCGCCTGTTCCGCCAATCAGTGCCCGCCTGTGCCGCCAATCAGTGCCCACCTGTGCCGCCAATCAGTGCCCACCTGTGCCGCCTCATCTGTGCCCACCTGTGTTGCCTGATTTGTGCTCCCTTATCAGTGCCACCTGTGCCAATCAGTGCCCATCTATGCAATTAGTCAGTGCCCATCTGCTCCACCTCATCAGTGCCCATCTGCTCCACCTCATCAGTGCCTATCTGCTCCACCTAATCAGTGCCCATCAGTGAAGGCTTAGCACACACCTGTGTAGTCGCACCAGCAACCATGTCAAAAAGATCCTATTCCGCCGAGGAGGCATACCAAATTCTTTCCACGCCAGACGAGAGCAAGGTGGAGCTCTCTCTTTCAGATTCCATTTCCAATTCCGATTCTGAGTTTGATGTCAATTATGTGCCAGCCCTCAGTAGCGCAACACTGAGTGACTCAGAGGAGGAAGATAGCCGGCCCGCTAAACAAAGGCGTTCTGGTCAGGAGGCAGTGCCATCCACCAGCACCGCAGTGCCATCCACCAGCACCGCAGTGCCTCGGCAAGAAAAGCCAAGGACCCATGCCAGCCTTCCCTATGCCCTTCAGTACCCCTTGTGGCTTCCTCCAAATTCCGGAGAAGCCAACATTCCCCCTTTCACGGCCCAGCCAGGAATCCAGGTGGACACAGAGAATTTTTCCCCAATCGATTATTTTAACCTCATGTTTACAGAGGACATGCTTTCCGGAATTGTGGCCCAGTGCAACCTATATCCACAGCAATTTATTGAAAATAATCCCACATCCTATTATGCCCGTCCCTTCCAGTGAAGAGACCCTACGGTGGAGGAGTTGAAATTTTTTTTAGGCCTCACATTATGTATGGGACTCAACCCAAAAAACGCTTCACGTTCCTTTCGGTCCAAAAACCCCATCTACCACTTGCCAATCTTCTCCAGCGTAATGCCCAGATCCCGATACTTCTCCATCATGAGATTCCTACATTTTAATGATAATACCCAGTGCCATCCCCAAAATCACCCAAATCATGACAGGCTTTTTAAAATTCGGCCCTTACTGAATTATTTTTCTGAGAAATTCCCCCAATTGTATACCCCAGACCAACACATCTGTGTGGATAAGTCCCTTGTGAAATTTACTGGCAGGCTTCAAATAAAACAATTTATCCGCAGCAAAAGAGCCCGCTATGGTGTGAAGGTGTACAAATTGTGTGACCGAGTCAGGCCGCGTACACGCGACCGGTTTTCTCGGCAGAATCCATCAAGAAACTTGACGGGAGACGTATTCTGCCGAGAAAACCGGTCGTGTGTACACTTTTCGCCGAGAAAACTGTCGAGGAACTCGTCGAGCCAAAAAGAGAGCATGTCTTCTTTTTCCTCGATGGGAATGGGAAAATTTGGCTCGACGAGTTCCTCGACAGCCGAACAAGGAACTCGACAGGGAAAACGATGTGTTTCGCCCGTCGAGTTCCTCGGTCGTGTGTATGTGGCCTCACAGGATACCTGTAATAACAAAAGTGTAATAACTGACCACCTGCACTAACCCTGACGGGACAGTATCCCTGCCTGGACAATTGTGTATGCCGTTGCTGACCAAGTTCCTGCCTGCTGCCTGGACCAGTGCTATCCTGCTGTGTAGAACTGCGCTACTATTACCACAGGTAATATTTTGTTTACACTTTGCTCAGCATAATGTATTTTGGGGTGTAATTCTTGGTATGTGCATGCTATGTGTCTCTGGAACACCTGACGGTGTTCCTTGCATGTTGGATTTCTGTATGTGGTCAGGCTGTGTAGAAGTCTCACACATGTGGTATCGTTGTACTCAGGAGGAGTAGCAAAATGTATGTTGGGGTGTAATTTTTCTATCTAAATGCTATGTGTTGGAAATATCTTAGAAACTGACAACTTTGTGTAAAAAAAATGCGTTTTCATTTTTTTTCCACATGTTCCAAAAACTTCTGGAAAGAAATGAACCATTCAAAAGACTCATTATGCCTCATAGATTATACGTTGGGGTGTAAGCTTTCCAAAATGGTGTCATTTTGTGGGTAATTCCATTGTTCTGGTGTTCCAGGGCCTTCAAAAGTGTAATAGGTAATCAACTAGTTAGATGTGCAATTTATGCTCCTAAAACCCCTGATGGCGCTCCCTGCAAGTTGGGCCTCTGTATGTGGCCAGGCAGTGAAAAAGTCTCACACATGGGGTGTCGTTCTACTCAGGAGCAGTAGCAGAATGTATTTTGGGGTGTAATTTTTGCTATGTACATGCTATGTGTTGGAAATATCTTATCAATAACCAACTTTATGTAAAAAAACAGTACATCGGGTGTGATCAGATGTGATAATTTTTTATGATTTGCACTATAGCTTGTAGACTCTAAGGCCGGGTTCACACCTATGCGAATTGAGTGCGGCTTAAATCGCATCCAATACGCAGAACATTTCTAAATACATTGTTTTCAATGAGGCTGGTTCACATATGTGCGATGCATTTGCACTGCGCATTGCAGTAAAAACGTATGCAGATTTTATGCCTTGCGGTGCGGCTCAGGTGCGAATTCAGGCCCATTATCTTCTATGGGTACGCAGCTGATACGCAGATGTGTTCAGTTCTCTTCAGGAATTTCTCTCATTCAGCTCAATACACTTCTCCCCCACTCTCCTCTCACCCGTAACTTCGCCCAGGTCTCCAACTTTCCTAATCTGCTGAACACTTCCCTTATCTATCTGCAGAGATTACAGAGCTGAAATTTGCACCGCACTAGTGTGATTCTAGCCTCAAACTTTCACACAGACCAAATAATTTTCAAAAATGTTGGGTTATTTTTATCAATGACATGTAGCAGTATAAATTGTGGCCAAAATTTATGAAGAAAAAATTATAATTTGCAAAATTTTATCACAGAAACTAAGAAAAAATCATCATTTTTTTTCAAAATTCTCGTTTTTTATTAATAGCGCAAACACATTTTAAAACCCAGAGGTGATCAAATACCACCAAAAGAAAGCTCTATTTGTATGAAAAACAGTGTTGCATGACTGAGTAATTGTCATTCAAAATGTGAGAGCGCTGAAAGCTGAAAATTACTCTGGGCAGGAGGGGTGTTTAAGTGCCCAGTAAGCAAGTGGTTAAGTCAAAATTAATGTAAAGTCAAACCCTTGCGGTAAGTGATGATTTATCCATGAGCTCCATAATGTTTTGAATTTAGAAATTTGTCCATATAAATCGCTTCTGTTTTGGCATGAATCATTGCCTGGTTAATTCTATGTTTGGCCGCTACAATACATAAAGTGGAAGTTCTCCATGCTGCATGCTGCAGCAATTGATTGCTTTGCAGCTGTTGTTACATATAATAGAAGTTTAAATTGTCTAATAGTAATGTTTTGGGGTTTACTGTTCAATAGGGCTACTGTTGGATCTGGTAATAGGGTAGTGCTAAACATGGTGTATAGTAGATCAAATATTTTTTTCCAGAAGATGAGAACAATAGGGCAGGTCCACCAAATATGTAGATGTGTACCTATATCTATGCAACCTCTAAAGCATGGAGCAGGATATTGTGGGTGAGATTTAGCAATCCTAGCTGGAACTAAGTACCATCTTGTTCGAACCAACGTAACTCGTTTCTAGAGAGGCAATGTTGGGTGTAGCAGAGTTTGTTGCTTTCCATATTTGCGGTCAATTCAAGTCTCCAGGTTGGAGATTCAAGTCAGATTCCCATTTTGATGTATATGATGGAGCATTCTCAGAGATGGGAGACAGTAGTTGTTTGCATACGTCTGAGGCCGCGTACACACGATCAGACGGTCCGATGAAACTGGCCTGAAGACCAGTTTCATCGGACCAAATTGATCGCGTGTACAGCCCATCGGACCGTTGTCCATCGGACCAAAGTTTTAAAACTTGCTTTAAAATCTGTTCGATGGACACCTGTCTGTCAGACCAAAACGATGGTTAGTACACAAAAGCATCAGACCAAAAACCCGCGCATGCTCAGAATCAAGTCGACGCATGTTTGGAAGCATTGAACTTCGTTTTTTCAGCACAACGTTGTGTTCTAAGTCACCGCGTTCTGGCCCGATGGGATTTTGGACTGATGGTGTGTACGCACATCAGACCATCAGACCACTTCAGCAGTGGTCCAATGAAAACGGTCCTTCGGACCAGTTTTATCAGTTTGGTCTGATCGTGTGTATGTGGCCTGAGATTAAGCCTCGTCTGTGTGGGTCAGAAATACAGGTTTGTTCAAAGAGGGTGTAGCTGTCAGTGAATATGCTCTGGGGATTGTTTAGTTGTATAAAGTTTTTTATTTGTAGGTATCTGAAGGTTTGCTATGTTTGGTGATTGGATTTAAAAAAATTTGGCGAAGGGAAGGAGAGAGCCATAAGAAATTTGCCAAGGAAAGAGGGTCACACTCAGCCGATTCAATCTACACCCATAGGGCCAGATTCAGGTAGATGAGAGTATCTTTCCTCTGGAGTAACGCTTCTCATTTACGTTACTCTGAAGACCCTTTCAGCGCAATTCCTGTAATTCACATAGCAGTTGCGCGTAAACTTGCGCCAGAGTAACGATAATGCGCTGGCGTAACCCGACGCAAGTGGAAGTGGGTGTGATCATATGTAAATGATGGGCGGAGCCCGGCGCAGAGGCTTACGTTCAGCGCATCATCCACGGAGCATGCGCAGTGAGTGCGGCTCCACTCGCCCCCTTGTGCGCATGCTCACAACTTCCGTCGGCACCACTTCCTGGGAAACGTCAGCGCAATGCGTTCCGCTGGGCGCTTAAAAGCGCTGGCGGAAACGCCATTCCGGCGCAAAAGTAGTTCCGTTTCCCCCCACCCCAGGGAAGATACTTTTGCTCTGTAATGGCTGCTCCCGCTACCCCCAGAGAGAGGAGGAACCTCAATTTTAATACCCAGGAGGTCTCTGTCATTATCTCGGCTATGGAGACGGAGAATGAATTTCTCCATGGCAAAAAAAGCCGCAAGACCAGCCGGGAGAGGAAGCAGGGCATCCTGGAGTCGATTGCTGCCAGGGTCAATGTCCTGGGCTACTCCACCCGGACTGCTGGGGACATACAAAAGAAAATCAATGACCTGCGGCGCAAGGTGAGGGACAAGGTGGCCTCCATCAGGAGGTATGAGAGGGGCACAGGTGGTGGTCCCCCATGTCCTGTCACCCTGACCGCAGAGGAGGAGGTGGTTGCTCGCTGCCTGGAGAGGGAGCAGGTGGAGGGGGTCGCAGGCTATGACTCCGTGGAGGAAGGCACAAGGACAGGTAAGTGTTTTTTTAATCCCCTATTTGATGTTTTGCATTTGGGGGGGGGGGTACATGTGCCAAGTGTGTGGGACCACCAACATGTGTCTGCTTTGTGTCATCCACAGATGACGGAGCTGGGCCATCATCTGTCAGCCTGCATTCCACCCCATCCCCCCCACGCCATCGTGTGCCTGAGCCACTGGGTGGTGAAGAGGTTGTGGAGGAGGAGAGTGGCCACACCACACCTGCCGAGGTGGTTGTGGAAGATCCTGCTGTGGCAGAGCAGGACTTTTCTTTGGTGTTGTCTGTCTCCTCCCCTTCTCCTGGCCCGTCTGTCGTCCCCTCCCCCATCCTTGGAAGCCCCTCAAGGGCGACTCCTTCCACCCGAGGACCTCCATCTTCTGGCCCCAGGAAGGCGACCCAGAAGACCAGGGGGGTGTCTGATGGTGTCCAGGACCAGTTGGCAAGGGATCACGCCAGACAGACAGAACAAATGGGGGCCATAGCGGACCACTTGCAGAAAGTGTCGGACAGCCTGGGCTCCGTTGCCAACCTCAGCAACGCAGTGCAGGATGTGAGCTCTAATTGCGCTGCAGTGGTCACCACTTTGGGGGAGGTGCAGGGGGATATCCAGCACCTCACTGCAGCCGTCCAGGCCAACACTGCTGCCATCCATGGTAACAGTGCTGCCATCCGGGAGCAGGGGAGGCTGAGTCGGCGGGCCCAGCATTACCAGATGACCCGTCAGCTCCGGATGCAGGCCCAGACCAACAGTTATCTTGGACGGATAGCCAGGGCCTTGGAGGGCACGCAGGCCACACCTGCCAGGAGTGGCCCACCTGGGGATCAGCCACCTCCAGATGCCCCCCACCCCCACCCACTCCATCCAGGCAGCTGCGGAGCCAGAGAGGGGCCCCCAGAAGAAGCCCCCGGCATCCCCGATGAGGCCTTTTTTTTGTGGCTGGTTTTATATTATTATTTTTCACATACTCAGGTCATGAGTTTATTTTTTTTTTTTCTCAGGTTATGAGATTATTTTTCTTTTATTGATCAGGATATGATCTTTCTAATTTATTTTTGTACTGCACACGGTCAGGAGTGCAGGGGACAGTGTGAATGGTGTGTGAATGTGAGAGGGTGGCACTCCTGAAAGTAAGGGGTGTCACCCTCGGCCGTGGTGGTGAAGTGAACCCCACGGCTGAATGAATGATGTGTGAAAGGTGTGTGAATGGACAGTGACATCATTGGGGCCTTGACGCTGGCGTTACTGCTCCCAACTCCTACATGCTGGACTTGGGCTAATCCAATGCGATGTGCATGTGGTGTGTGTGATCTAGGGACATCAGTGGTGTACACGCGTGCATTGTCTGTGTAATTAATGTTTTGGTTTAGTGTCCAAAGATGCCTACGGCGAGGACCCTCCTGACTGCTCTTCCATCAGCAGACTGGGTGTCCTCTGGCAGGGGGGGGCTGTGTGGGTCGGGGGTCAGGTCATCACGTATGTCAATATGCAGGCCTTTTTTCATAGCAAAGTTATGTAGTATGCAACATGCACCGATGATCTGACACACAAAGGTAGGGGAATACAATAGGGCCCCCCCAGACTTATCCAGGCAGCGGAAACGGGACTTCAGGAGCCCAAATGTTTGCTCCACCACTGCACGGGTTTTGATGTGTGCTTCATTGTATTTTCTCTCTCCTCTGGTTTGGGGTTCCGGAAAGGAGTCATTAGATGGGGTCCCAGTGCATATGCAGAGTCACCTGTAAGGGAAAAGACAGGAGAATGTTAGTCATGCATGTGCGATTTCTGTTGTGCATGACGGGAGGGGATAGTCATGCCTGACTCCCTTGTCACTCACCAACCAGCCAGCTGTCCCCATACATGTTCTGGTTAAATTCTGCTGGGATGGGACTCTGACGGTATATGAAACTGTCATGGCTGGACCCGGGTGTTTGGCACGGACGTGCCATATGAGGCGTTGGGCATCGGCTATCACCTGTACGTTGATGGAATGCCAATGCTTCCGATTGCGGTATATGTGCTCTGTGGCACTGGGGGGCTGTAGGGCCACATGTGTGCAATCAATGGCCCCCACAGTGCGTGGGAATCTGGCAATGTTGTAGAAATCTGTCATTGCCTTCTGCCGCAGCTCCTCAGTGGTGGGTCTGATGAACTGGTTGGACATGCGTCTGAGGATTGCAGGGACAACCTGGTGCACACATCTGCTCATGGAGGACTGTGACATCCCAGCCACCACTCCACTTGTACGCTGGAATGATCCACTGGCAAGGAAATGAAGTGTTGCCAGTACCTTGACCAGTGGCTGCACTGCTTGTGATCGGTGTGTTGGGCTGGTGATGTCATCCTGCAGGGTTGTGGTTAGTTCAAGTATTGCATCAGGGCTGAATCTGAATAGGCGATACACCTCCTCATCCCCCATGCCAAAGAGGCTCATACGTGTGCGGTATATCCTCTCACGTGCCCGCCTTCTTGGTTCCAGGGGACCCATCAGTAGTTCTAGGACCACGAGTGCCCCTGGCATGTTGGCACACAGAGGTGTTGTCCTTGCAAGTGGGGGGTGCTCAGCTAGCTCCTATCGTCGGTAACGCTGCTGTAGCTGCTCTCCTGCTGACCTGTGACCGTCTGGAGTAAAGATAAAGCAGCCTTTTGTAGAAATAACTTTGCGCCGGACGGATCAGATACGCGCGGCGCATGTAGCCAGCGTATGGTGCTAATCCGTTCGTGAATTGTGAAATATCCCTCATTTGCATATTTGCAGGGGAAATCAATGGGCGCGACTGATGCGCCCAGCGAAAATAAGCGCTGACGATACTCTGGCGTCGGAACGTTCCGCCGGTCGCAAATGACCCGTTATTGGGCGCATCTAGTTTGGTGGGTACGGGCACATAGAAACGACGGCGCATCATCACAGTTACGCGGCGCATATCCAAATACTCCAGCGCAAGTGTTCGTGAATCTGGCCCATAGTGGTATTTTTTTGGAGGCTTGATATTTAGGGAGTTGGGCCAGTTGAGCAGCGTAGTAATATTTGCTAAAATTAGGCATGCTCAATCCACCGTGTGTTCGGGGAGTGAATAGTAGTGTTGCTCACGAATATTCGCATTGCGAATATTCGCTACGAATATTGCATATTCGAGTATTCGCGAATAACACGAATATCGCGGCGAATATTCGCTATTTCGAATATTCGTATTTTTTCATTTTTTTTTAGAACAGATCACATCCTAGAGATCCCCATCGACGTCTAAAAGCATTGCTGGTATGATTAGAGACCTTGGGCCGAGTAGCTGCAGCGCTCATTTTATATTCCCGAAAAATCGCAATGCGATTATTCGGCAATAGTGATATCGCGCGATTATTTTGTATTGTAATATATCACGAATATTCTGAGCCAATCAGAGTGCTCCATTCCGCATTTCTCCAAATTTCGCAATTATTTTATATTGTAATATATCACGAATATTCTGAGCCAATCAGAGTGCTCCATTCCGCATTTCTCGAATATTCGCAATTATTTTGTATTGTAATATATCACGAATGTTCTGAGCCAATCAGAGTGCTCCTTCCGCATTTTTTGAATATTCGCAATTATTGTGTATTGTAATATATCACGAATATTCTGAGCCAATCAGAGTGCTCCTTCCGCATTTGCCGAATATTCGCAATTATTGTGTATTGTAATATATCACGAATATTCTGAGCCAATCAGAGTGCTCCATTCCGCATTTCTCGAATATTCACAATTATTTTATATTGTAATATATCACAAATAATCTGAGCCAATCAGAGTGCTCCATTCCGCATTTCTCGAAATTTCGCATTCGCGTTCGCAATTCGCATTCGCAATAGCGAAATTTCGCAATCATTTCATGTTCAAAAAATATCACGAATATTCGTATTTAGCGAATATATCTCGAATATTCGACTATATATTCGAGATATATCGCGAAATCGAATATGGCATATTCTGCTCAACACTAGTGAATAGGGTATTTTGTGACAGGTGTGGCTTGATTTTACCCCATACAAATTGATTTACTTTGCGTTGCAGAATTCAAAAAGAGTATGCTCGGACTCGAACTGGGAGGTTTCTGAAAAGATATAAACATTTTTTGGCAAAATAGTCATTTTAGTGACAGTTATCCTACCCAACCAGACTAATGGTAGTGAGGACCAGTTCTTCATTAACAAGGTAAGTTGTTTCAGCAAAGGTGGGTAGTTTGCTTGATATAGATTAGCCGGATCAGCTGTGAGTGAGATACCTAGGTAAGTAATATATGTATTTGACCAATTAAAGGGAAGAGAGTCTTGTAGTTCTGTCAGTGATTCTGAAGGAAGAGAAATATTCAAAGCTTTGGATTTTTGTGGGTTTATTTTCTGCCCTGAAATCGTGCAGAATTTACTAAACGTGTCAATTAGGTTTGGTGCTGATATTAAGGGAGATGTGAGAAAGATCAAGATGTGATCAGCGAACATGCATAATTTATATTGATATCTGCCCAATTCGAGACCTTTAATGTTGATGTTTGTACATATTATTTGTGCAAGGGGTTCGATCGCAAGGACAAAAAGCAGTGGGGATAAAGGGCAGCCCTGCCTGGTTCCTCTTTCTATTCTTAAGGGTTCAGAGCGGAATCCTGAATATAAAACATACGCTTTTGGATTATCATATAGTGATAATATCCATTGTAAAAAATGTGTTCCAAAGCCCCATTTTTGGAGAATAGATTTTAGATAATCTCAAGATAGATTGTCAAATGCTTTTTGTCTATCGATAGAGAGGAAACAGGCAGGGATGCGGCGGGTACGTGCCATATGTGCAAGGAGGGTTGCTCTCCTTATATTATCTCCTGTGTGTCTAGAAGGAATGAAGCCTGTTTGGTCTGTATTTATAAGTTTTTCTATTATTGGATTAAGTCTATTTGACAGAACTTTAGCTAGTTTTTTAATGTTTAAATTTAGTATAGAAATAGGTCCATAATTGGAGTTTGGTTTTGGTATCAATGATATAGAAGCTAGCAGGGATTCTGGATGAAAAGAATGCTCTGAGAGGAGAGAATTAAAAGCTTCTGTTAGAAGGGGGGGAAGTAATGTAGAGAATCTTTTGTGATAAGTGGCTGAAAAGCCATTTGGGCCAGGGTGTTTATTTATTTTCAAGGTTTTTATAGGTGATAGTACTTCTTCTGTTGTAATGGACTTTTCAAGAGAGTCATGTTAATGAGAGTTGAGAGAAGGAAGTTGGATATTGGATACAAAGGAGGTTAGTTTACATTGATCACATTTATGGGTGTCTTTGTATAAATCAGCACGTTTTCTACGAAACTCATTTACTATTTTCAGTGGATTGCTAGAATAGTTATTTTTTGTAATTTGTAACCAAATTGGTTTCCTGATGTTATCTGTTTTACGTAGAGCCAAGGCTAAAAAGGTTGTAGGTTTGTTCACGTTCATGTATAGTGTATGTCTAGATATCCTAAGGATTTTTTCTGCCCAATCCGTTAAAAAAGACATCTAATTCCAACTTAGCTTTGTCATATGTCAATTTGTTACTTAGGGAAGGTGATGTTTGAAAGTCTTCCAAGGCTTTGTAGAATGTCTCTTCTAATTGTGTTTGGGTAATTTGGTTTTGTTTTTTGAGATAGGTTGATTGGCTAAGGCAAACTCCTCTTTATGTAGGTTTGTGGGCTTCCCAGAGTGTCAGTGGGTTTATTTCAGGCAGAGAATTGATTGTAGTATAATCTTGAATGGCATTTTTAATAGTTTGTCTATAGGTAGAGAAAGCTAAAAGATTGTCATTTATATTCCAAGTGCGATAGTTGGGTTTAGGGACAAGGGAGAAGAAGGTGGTGATAATTGCATCATGGTCTGACCAGGTACATGGGGTGATTAGTGAGTGAAGAATAAGTTGTGCGGAATTCATTTTGGTAAATAAATTATCAATTCGAGAGAATTGTTTGTGGGGGTGAGAATAGTGGGTATATTGTCTTTTCCTAGGGTGTTGTTCACGCCAAGTATCTAAAAGTGAATGTTGGTTGAGAAGGTGTTGGTATGTGGGATGAAGGTTTGTAGAAGGTGTAGGGGATTTATCCAAGAAAGGATAAATCACTTGATTTGAGTCACCACACATTATAAGCATCCCTTTTTTTATGTGTGTCTACAACAGTAAACAGATGTGAAAGAAAAGAAAGATGATTCTTGTTTGGTGCATAATAAGTTACAATCGTTATTTCAGCAGCCAGCAGTAAACCATTAAGTGGCAAGTATCGACCCTCTGGGTCTGCTATCTCAGCATGAAGGGTAAATGGAGTAGTGTGATGGAACGCTATCATGACATCTCTTTGTTTTGTAGAGGCCGAGGCTTTAAATATTTGGGAATATCAACGGTGGCAGAATTTAGTGGAGGAGTGAGTAGTAAAATGGGTCTCTTGTAAGCACACAACATGTGCTGAAATAGAGGAGAAAAATTGAAAGGCTTTTGTTCTTTGGGGGGGGGGGGGGGGTTGAGACCCTGCACATTAAGTGTAAGTACATTTAGTGAAGTCATGTTCAAAAATCAAAGTGGTACAAGAGAATATACAGTATGTTAGGAGATTATATAAATACTCTGGAGATGAGTATGAAAAAAAAAGGGGGGGGGGACTAATGCCACGTACACACAATAGTTTTTCAGCATGAAAAAAAAACAACGTTTTTAAAAACGTAATTTAAAATGACGTTTTTCATCTTCTGAAAAACGACCTAAAAAAATTTGAGCATGTTGCATTTTTTAACGTTGTTTTAAAAATTGTCATTTTTTTGGGTTGTAAAAAATGATTGTGTGTGGGCTAAAACGACGTTAAAAACAACGTTTTAAACCCGCGCATGCTCAGAAGCAAGTTATGAGATGGGAGCTTGAATGGAACTTCCCCTTTAGAGTGCCGTTGTATGTGTTGTACGTCACCGCGCTTTGCTCATCATTTTTTTTAAACGATGGTGTGTGGGCAACATCATTTTTAATGATGAAGTTGGAAAAACTTTGTTTTTTCTACATGCTGAAAACAACGTTTTTTTTCATGCCAAAAAACGATTGTGTGTACGCGGCATTAGGGTTAAATATAGGTCTGATAGAGATTCAAGGGGGTGGTGGTACAAATTAAAACCTAAGTTTTATGAAGGAGAGAATTTTTAATATAGAAAGTATTACATTTTGCTCCGAAATGGAGCTAGTATCCAATGTGTGGTATCAATTACCACACAATGGGTACTGTGACGTCCAAAGGATGTCTGGTATATTATACCAGGCATGTAAGGATTGAGTGTGAGGTGCAGTGGACTGTCTATAAGAACCTACAGTAGCAACCTATAAAACTTTGTAAAAAACACATAGAACTGAACAAGTTTTAAAGGGATAAAAGTAAATGAAACAATAACGTATTTAGATATTTAGATATTCCTTAAGATCAATAGGATATTAGAAAGTCATGGTTATTTAAATAACACGTACAAATCATGTAGAACTAATATGAGTCTTATAATGACATAGGGGATTTATAAAAAAAAACTCAGACTCTCATGCGTTAGATCATACATTTGAAGAAAATACAGAGAGAGAGCCATAAGATAGTTGTGTACCACATGGAGCCCAGACTCATCAATCTGTACAGCATAACTATAAGTTAATTTTTATAACAATTTGTTTAAGGGGATTAATCTTGTATAGAACTAGAACTTTTAGGGGAATCTACTAAAGAGGAGATCTACTGAGACTGAGAAATATTCTATCTCAGAGGTCATTATAACAGAAATAGAGTCAATTATATATGATTGTACAATTTATATCACCAATCAGATGAGATTCAGATTTGTTCTGCAGTAGCTTGCTGGGGGGCAATTAAGCAGCTCCTCTCCTCTCTGGGATGAGTTTGAAGAGTTGAAATGGCATGTTGCTCTGAGGGAGATCCTGAGGCTGCTCTTCGTTTGGAGCCTTCTGATGTATTTTCAGGAATGGAAAGACGAAGTTCATGAATTGTGGAATTAAGGTCTTCAGCAGATTTGCAGGTATAGGAGGTGCCTTTATATGAAAAATGAAGAGCAAAGGGGAAGCCCTATTGGTAAGAAATGTGGTTGTATTGAAGGATTTGTATTTGTAGTTTCGTCATCTTTCTTTTGGTTAGGGTTTGCTGTGAAAGGTCTTGGAACACCTGATATCTGATATATTGCGGGTTGCTTCCAGAAGTTGTTCTTTAGTTTTAAAATAGTGAAGTTCAATGATAATGTCTCTTGGGGGGGCCATCTTCTTTTCTGGGAGCTAGTGACCTGTGGATCCTATCCATTTCCAAGCGTTCCTCAGGAATTGCAGGAGCTAGTTCATGGAATAGTGTAGTAATGGTGGTAAGGAGATCTGCTATAGATTCTGGTACACCACAAATTCGCAGATTAGACCTTCTAGCTCTGTTTTCATATTCTTCCAAGCAGGGGTCAAGTCCTGGGGAAAAAAGTGTGGGAACTCCCACCTAAGATACACTCCTCCACCAAAAAAATAAAATATATACGCTCATATGCATAATTACTTTCTAAATCCTGTGATAACTCACGGCAGACCTCCGTAATGTCTCCTGGGAACAATGACAAAAGCTCCTAGGAAGTGACGGAATACCTGCACACTTCTAACCGATAAGCCCATATACAGGAAGCAGCCAGTAACATAAAGGATTACTAAGGTTCGCCTGCCCCTGATAGTGACTCGAGCTGAGCATCACCGCTTAGTGAAGGATTGGCTCGGGCGGCTCGGCTGCTCTCGGCTGCTCTAGTCCTGCACAGGGAACTGGCTTCCTGCTGTGAAAAAAGTGCAGGGACTCCGTTCCCACGCGTTCAGACGCAAGAGGGAAACGTCGCGGTGTTACCCAGTGCAGGGCCGGTGCAAGGATTTTTGCCAGCTCAGGCGAGGGTGCATTTTGCCGCCCCCCCCAGCACCCACACACAGCGCAGCATAAACAACTGTAAAGTGCTGCTAAAATAGCAGTGCTTTACTGCCGACGGCGCGACGCCCCAGTGTGAAAGTAGCCTAAGTCATGTGACCAAACAGATGCATCCTTTTACATTACACAGCACCCTGCACCTCTTTTACATTACACAGCACCGCACCTCTGGACCCCTTTTACATTACACAGCACCCTGCACCTCTGGACCCCCTTTACATTATACAGGTCTGGTCCACTTTTACATTATACAGTACACCGCACCTCTGGACCCCTTTTACATATTACAGTACCCTGCACCTCTGGACCCCTTTTACATTACACAGCACCTCACCTCTGGACCCTTTTACATTACACAGCACCGCACCTCTGGACCACTTTTACATTACACAGCACCCTGCACCTCTGGACCCCTTTTATATTATACAGCACCGCACCTCTGGACCCCTTTTACATTACACAGCACTGCATCTCTGGACCCCTTTTACATTACACAGCACCGCACCTCTGGACCCCTTTTACATTACGCAATCGTCTCTTACCAATCTTTTACTTAACACGCCGTAACATGAGAATAGCAAAGCAGCCCCAAGGGTGGCGCCAATGGAATAGAACTTCCCCTTTATAGTGCCGTAGTACATGTTGTACATCACCACATTTGAGATTAATGAGATTTTGTCTTGACAGTGTGTACGCAAAGGAAGCTTGACAAGATTCTCGACAAGCCTGACAAGGAACGTGTTGAGGAAAACGATGTGTCTTTTACGACTTGTTCCTCGGTCATGTGTACGAGGCCTCAGTCCCTTTCTCTGTCTCAAAACGTAGAGTTTGAGCTTTGGTGTGCACACCCTAATACAATAGGTTGTGCACACCTATGCAGGGGAGGACTGGCAGCCTTAGGCCTGGGGGGCAAGTCCAATCAAGTGGAACCACCGAATAAGCTCACCATCCCCAGTGCCCATCAGCGCAGTGTCAGGAAAGGTTCCATCCGCTGGTGCTATTTATGTTCTGTCTTGCAGTGCTGCATCCCACCAGCAGGGGTCTCCTGGCAGTTCGGAGCTGTCAGGGGAACTTCCCCCTGCTGGTATATCACCTTTGGGACGCAGTACTGCCCTCCACCAGCGGATGGATCCTGACAGATTGGAGCACACAACCCTTCTTGCGCTCAGCTGTAACATGAACTTAATCAGCAGCTCTATTTATACCCGGCGAGCTCAAGCAGAGCTCGCCCTGGTATCGTCATTCCTTCCTGACCTGAGCCTGTATCCTGACCCTGTCATTGGATCCTGATTCTGAGCCTTGACCCTGTTCCGTGATCCTTGTTCCTGATCCCTGCCTGGACTCTTCCGCCCTGTATCCTGGTTCCTGTCTTCCCTGGAGTCTTACCCCGCAGCTTGGCCATCCATCCTCTCCCTGCTCTGTTCCGTCCCCATCCTCACCTATCTGCTGACATCCCATGTGTATGACCTTGGCCTGGCTTGATTTATGAATACGGTATCCCCTTTTGTTTGTATATACTGTTTGCTGTTTCTCACTGGTTGTCCCCACTTATTTTGTAAATAAACACCTCTTCACTTCACTATCTCTTTGTTTGGTCTCCTCTGTGCAGTCACACAGTACTGATCTATAACCTCTCCTGACAGTATACCAGGGCCATCCCTTGATCAGACGTGACTAACTTTAGGAACCATACTGGTGTAGTGCATTGCTCTAAACATGAATTACGATGACATCCTTTATTATTCTCTGCTGGCTGAAGAGGATGAGGGGTATTGTCGCCAGGTTTTGGAGGGTTGGACTAGTGACCAGCTAATGGAAACTATCCGATCAGCTCATTTCTGTGTGGATCAGGGTTACATAACTTTTAATGATGTTCAGCCATTAATTCGGTTGTGTGTAAAGCCAGCCCTGTCATCTATTCCTGTCGGTAGGGACGATTTCTCTCCCCCCTTCAGTCATGACCAAGTTGAATCCCTGGTGTGGTTATTAGAGGATGATCCAGCGTCTTTTGATGAGTATTATTTTTCTTGTCCCCATCAAAAGTTTTCTGAGTGTATTAGTTCTGTGCAGTCTCTGATAAGACAAGGTGTGTGTGAACCTGCTTTTGTTCGACCTGTGCTGCAGGCATGGTCAGATCTCCTGATTCCAGCCAAACCAGTCTGTTCCAGCCCTGCTAATAACCCCCTACCTTCCCAAGGATCTAGCCGTCCATTGCCAATGACAACCTCAGCTATAGCCCAGTTAATTCCGCTTCCTACCAAGTATTACTACCCAGTTTCTACTAATTGTACCCTGCCTTTAATCCACCTGTCCGTTCCAGCCCTGCTATTAACCACCTGCCTTCCCAAGGATCCATCTGTCCATCACCAATGGCAACTCCAGCCCAGATAATTCCGCATCCTACCAAATATTACTACCCAATTTCTACTAATTGTACCTACCCTGCCTATAATCCACCTGTAACAACTCCACAAAAACCTCCTCCAGTCACCATCCCTGTGTCTCTGCCATATTCCAACCCCTCCTCCTACTTAATTCCATCTTCTTCATACATAGCCTCTGTTAACAAACCCGCAGTGTCTAAGTCTAAAAAGAAACGGAAATACTTCCCAACCCATACCATCGTGCCAGTTACCCAGCCTGTCCCAGTGTCCTCTGCTCAACCTGTCCCAGTGCCACCTGTTCTGCCCATCCCAGTGCCATCTGTTCCTGTGCCAGTCTGCCAGCTTGCTGTTCCTGTGCCAGCCTGCCAGCCTGCTGTTCCTATGCCAGTTTGCCAGCCTGCTGTTCCTGTGCCAGTTTGCCAGCCTGCTGTTCCTGTGCCAGTTTGCCAGCCTGCTGTTCTTGTGCCAGTTTGCCAGCATTCTGTTCCCGTGCCAGTTTGCCAGCCTGCTGTTCCTGTGCCAGCCTGCTGTTCCTGTGCCAGTTTGCCAGCCTGCTGTTCCTGTGCCAGTTTGCCAGCCTGCTGTTCCTGTGCGAGTTTGCCAGCCTGTTGTTCCTGTGCCAGCCTGCTGTTCCTGTGCCAGTTTGCCAGCCTGCTGTTCCTGTGCCAGTTTGCCAGCCTGCTGTTCCCGTGCCAGTTTGCCAGCCTGCTGTTCCTGTGCCAGTTTGCCAGCCTGCTATTCCTGTGCCAGTTTGCCAGCCTGCTGTTCCTGTGCCAGTTTTCCAGCCTGCTGTTCCTGTGCCAGTCTGCCAGCCTGCTGTTCCTGTGCCAGTCTGCCAGCCTAATGTTCCTGTGCCAGCCTGGCATTCCTGTGCCAGCTTGCCAGCTCGACAACCCGGAGCCTCCCCCTGCTGGTATATCACCTTTGGGACGCAGTACTGGCCTCCACCAGTGGATGGATCCTGACAGTTTGGAGCACACAACCTTTCTTGCGCTCAGCTGTAACATGAACTTAATCAGCAGCTCTATTTATACCCGGCGAGCTCAAGCAGAGCTCGCCCTGGTATCGTCATTCCTTCCTGACCTGAGCCTGTATCCTGACCCTGTCATTGGATCCTGATTCTGAGCCTTGACCCTGTTCCGTGATCCTTGTTCCTGATCCCTGCCTGGACTCTTCCGCCCTGTATCCTGGTTCCTGTCTTCCCTGGAGTCTTACCCCGCAGCTTGGCCATCCATCCTCTCCCTGCTCTGTTCCGTCCCCATCCTCACCTATCTGCTGACATCCCATGTGTATGACCTTGGCCTGGCTTGATTTATGAATACGGTATCCCCTTTTGTTTGTATATACTGTTTGCTGTTTCTCACTGGTTGTCCCCACTTATTTTGTAAATAAACACCTCTTCACTTCACTATCTCTTTGTTTGGTCTCCTCTGTGCAGTCACACAGTACTGATCTATAACCTCTCCTGACAGTATACCAGGGCCATCCCTTGATCAGACGTGACTAACTTTAGGAACCATACTGGTGTAGTGCATTGCTCTAAACATGAATTACGATGACATCCTTTATTATTCTCTGCTGGCTGAAGAGGATGAGGGGTATTGTCGCCAGGTTTTGGAGGGTTGGACTAGTGACCAGCTAATGGAAACTATCCGATCAGCTCATTTCTGTGTGGATCAGGGTTACATAACTTTTAATGATGTTCAGCCATTAATTCGGTTGTGTGTAAAGCCAGCCCTGTCATCTATTCCTGTCGGTAGGGACGATTTCTCTCCCCCCTTCAGTCATGACCAAGTTGAATCCCTGGTGTGGTTATTAGAGGATGATCCAGCGTCTTTTGATGAGTATTATTTTTCTTGTCCCCATCAAAAGTTTTCTGAGTGTATTAGTTCTGTGCAGTCTCTGATAAGACAAGGTGTGTGTGAACCTGCTTTTGTTCGACCTGTGCTGCAGGCATGGTCAGATCTCCTGATTCCAGCCAAACCAGTCTGTTCCAGCCCTGCTAATAACCCCCTACCTTCCCAAGGATCTAGCCGTCCATTGCCAATGACAACCTCAGCTATAGCCCAGTTAATTCCGCTTCCTACCAAGTATTACTACCCAGTTTCTACTAATTGTACCCTGCCTTTAATCCACCTGTCCGTTCCAGCCCTGCTATTAACCACCTGCCTTCCCAAGGATCCATCTGTCCATCACCAATGGCAACTCCAGCCCAGATAATTCCGCATCCTACCAAATATTACTACCCAATTTCTACTAATTGTACCTACCCTGCCTATAATCCACCTGTAACAACTCCACAAAAACCTCCTCCAGTCACCATCCCTGTGTCTCTGCCATATTCCAACCCCTCCTCCTACTTAATTCCATCTTCTTCATACATAGCCTCTGTTAACAAACCCGCAGTGTCTAAGTCTAAAAAGAAACGGAAATACTTCCCAACCCATACCATCGTGCCAGTTACCCAGCCTGTCCCAGTGTCCTCTGCTCAACCTGTCCCAGTGCCACCTGTTCTGCCCATCCCAGTGCCATCTGTTCCTGTGCCAGTCTGCCAGCTTGCTGTTCCTGTGCCAGCCTGCCAGCCTGCTGTTCCTATGCCAGTTTGCCAGCCTGCTGTTCCTGTGCCAGTTTGCCAGCCTGCTGTTCCTGTGCCAGTTTGCCAGCCTGCTGTTCTTGTGCCAGTTTGCCAGCATTCTGTTCCCGTGCCAGTTTGCCAGCCTGCTGTTCCTGTGCCAGCCTGCCAGCCTGCTGTTCCTGTGCCAGTTTGCCAGCCTGCTGTTCCTGTGCCAGTTTGCCAGCCTGCTGTTCCTGTGCGAGTTTGCCAGCCTGTTGTTCCTGTGCCAGCCTGCTGTTCCTGTGCCAGTTTGCCAGCCTGCTGTTCCTGTGCCAGTTTGCCAGCCTGCTGTTCCCGTGCCAGTTTGCCAGCCTGCTGTTCCTGTGCCAGTTTGCCAGCCTGCTGTTCCTGTGCCAGTTTGCCAGCCTGCTGTTCCTGTGCCAGTTTTCCAGCCTGCTGTTCCTGTGCCAGTCTGCCAGCCTGCTGTTCCTGTGCCAGTCTGCCAGCCTAATGTTCCTGTGCCAGCCTGGCATTCCTGTGCCAGCTTGCCAGCTCGACGACCCGGAGCCTCCCCCTGCTGGTATATCACCTTTGGGACGCAGTACTGGCCTCCACCAGTGGATGGATCCTGACAGTTTGGAGCACACAACCTTTCTTGCGCTCAGCTGTAACATGAACTTAATCAGCAGCTCTATTTATACCCGGCGAGCTCAAGCAGAGCTCGCCCTGGTATCGTCATTCCTTCCTGACCTGAGCCTGTATCCTGACCCTGTCTTTTGGATCCTGATTCTGAGCCTTGACCCTGTTCCGTGATCCTTGATCCTGATCCCTGCCTGGACTCTTCCGCCCTGTATCCTGGTTCCTGTCTTCCCTGGAGTCTTACCCAGCAGCTTGGCCATCCATCCTCTCCCTGCTCTGTTTCATCCCCATCCTCACCTATCTGCTGACATCCCATGTGTATGACCTTGGCCTGGCTTGATTTATGAATACGGTATCCCCTTTTGTTGGTATATACTGTTTGCTGTTTCTCACTGGTTGTCCCCACTTATTTTGTAAATAAACACCTCTTCACTTCACTATCTCTTTGTTTGGTCTCCTCTGTGCAGTCACACAGTACTGATCTATAACCTCTCCTGACACGCAGCCTCGCCAGTGGCCATCAGCGCAGCCTCGCCAGTGCCCATCAGCGCAGCCTCGCCAGTGCCTGGGGATTAGTGAGGAGATCAGCCGGATTACACAGAGCGGATATCTCCCACTTACCCAGCGTGGCCGCTTCCATGATGAACATCATCAGTGTGCTGTCTATCATAGGAGCCAGTCCAGGAGGTAGGACTTGGTAAGTGGGGCCCTCCCACTGCCCCATCTCGCGGTGCACCTGCTCCCAATTGGCCCTGCAAAGCATTAACAATACGGGGACAGACTTGGTCCAGGGACAGTGTCCTCTGGTCACCCTAGGATAGTGGCCAGCAGGATCCATAGGTCAGTGGCCAACAGGACCCACAGGTCAGTCGCCAGCTCCCAGCAGGACCCACACATGTGGGTCCTGCTGGGAGCTGCCTGTGCACCTGGGGGTCCTGCTGGCTACGGACATGTGGGTCCTGCTGGCCATGGCCAGTTCCCAGCAGGACCCACAGTTTTGAGGGCGATTTTTAAGTTACTGGGTGGGCACTGGCCTGGGGCAGGGTAAAAATGGTGTATGGGGTAGATGGGATGTGGGATTCAGCTGTGTCAGGGTCTCTCATCTCAGTAAATGCAACTGCCCTTGCCAGTGCCAGCTCAGCAGGTCCTTGCATGGCCTCCTCCGATCCTGGGGGTGTGAAGTGATGTTCCTGTCCTGGGGTCAAGTAAACTTGCAGCCCAAGCCAGTCATGTGGGTCCCAACTCCCTGGCGCAAATTGCTGCCCAGGGTGGACTGACAACACCCAGGGCCTCCAGACAAAATAAAGCAAGTGCCCCCTGTCATGCCCTGGCCATGACCCATTCCTGGCCCTATCATAACCCACCCCTGGCCCGCCCCTTCAATTTGTACAAAGTACTACCTTTTAAAAATAAAATAAAAATGTTTAACAACAGAGTCTAACGGGACCTGGAGGGGGGTCTTTTTCTAACAGTGTCCCATGGACAGTCTGTTAGAAAGTGTCCATCTAGCTCCCATTAGAGACTACAACAGAGTCTAATGGGACCCCCTTTGTGTGCCATGACTCTCACCTCTGCCCAATCTCTCACAAAGTAGAAATAAAATTGTAGCTCTACTCTTACCTTAACTATGGGTGCTGTAGCTGTGGCTGGCTCCCGCATCCTCTGTGGCTGGTTACTGTAGGTGGCTAGCTGGCATGTGTTGGTGGCTGGCCGGCACCCTGCTGTGGCTGGATGGATCCCTGGTGTGGGTGGTTTGCTCCTGTGGGTGGCTGGCTGGCTGTGGGTGGGTCACCGTGGCTGGCTGGCTCCTGTGGGTGGTTGGCTGGCACCCTGTTGTGGCTGGCTGGTTTCCTGGTGTGGGTGGGTCACCGTGGGTGGCTGGCTGGCACCCTGGCCCTGCTGTGGATAAGTCACCATGGGTGGCTGGCACCCTGGCCCTGCTGTGGGTGGGTCACCGTGGGTGGCTGGCTTCTGTGGGTGGCTGGCTGGCACCCTGCTGTTGGTGGCTGGCCTGGCTTTCTGCCGTGGATCAGTGGCTGGCTGAGATGGCACAGCCTGCTGTGGGTGACTGGCCAGGCTCCCTGCTGTGGGTCAGAGGCTGGCTTGCACGGTGCACCCTGCTGTGGTTGGCTGGCCTGGCTCCCTGCTGTGGGTCAGTGGCTGGCTTGCACGGTGCACCCTGCTGTGAGTGGGTGGCTGGCCTGGCTCCCTGCTGTGGGTCAATGGGTGGGTGTTTCGGTGGCTGGCTGGCTGACATGGTGCAGCCTGCTGTGGGTGACTGGCCGAGCTCCCTGCTGTGGGTCAGTGGCTGGCTGGCACAATTCACCCTGCTGTGGGTGGCTGGCCTGGCTCCCTGCTGTGGGTCAGTGGCTGGCTTTCACGGTGCACCCTGCTGTGGGTGGGTGGCTGGCCTTGGCTCCCTGCTGTTGGTCAGTGGGTGGGTGCGTGACTGGCTGGCACAATGCACTCTGCTGCAGGTGGCTGGCCTGGCTCCCTGCTGTGGCTGACAGAGAGGGGGTGGGCTGACAGAGAGGAGGGTGGGCAGACAGAGGATGGGTGGGCAGACAGAGGATGGGTGGGCAGACAGAGGATGGGTGGGCAGACAGAAGATGGGTGAGCAGACAGAAGATGGGTGGGCAGACAGAGGATGGGTGGGCAGACAGATGATGGGTGGGCAGACAGAGGATGGGTGGGCAGAAAGAAGATGGGTGGGCAGACAGAATATGGGTGGGCTGACAGAGGATGGGTGGGCTGACAGAGGATGGGTGGGCAGACAGAGGATGGGTGGGCTGACAGAGGATGGGTGGGCACTGGGCAGACAGAGGATGGGTGGGCTGACAGAGGAGGATGGCTGAAACGGGGGGAGGTTAGATGAGACAGAGACCTCAGAAATACACAGTGCCCTAGGACTCCAGTAAGTGGTCACAACCAGCCGAGCTTGGCCACATCTACACGTGACCAGCTCCGCCTCCGTCGATCCATTTTCAGGGCGCTTGCTACACAAATGCCCTGTGATTGGCCGAACAGGGTCATGTGCAGCCACACGCTGTGGAATTCTGGGACATGTAGTCATGATGCGAGGCTCGCATCATGAGTCATGATGCGAGCCTCGCATCATGACTACATGTCCCAGAATTCCACAGCGTGCGGCCACACATGACCCTGTTCGGCCAATCACAGGGCTTTTGTGTGGCCTGGCCGACTTCATCAAAGGAAGAAAAAAGAAACGTCAGCGAGGGCTGGCCCGCGCTGTTTTGCATATCAATCGGGATGGCCTGGGGGGAAATGTCCACTTTGCATCCCGGCCCAGTCCGCCCCTGCACCTATGGTTTAGTCACAGATTGGGGTGCAGAGGAGAGGAGAGCTGAAAGTTAGACTGCAGCATAGCAATGCTAAATGCTAAAAAAAATTAACAGGAATTAAAATCCTGGCCTGGCCTGTATATACTGTGTATGCGTGTGTGTGTGTGTGTGTGTGTGTATATATATATATATATATACAGTATCGGTGTTTCTGGAGTTCAGCTTTCAAGGATTTTCCTGTGTGCTTTGCACATCTGTCATCTATAAACTTACAGAAAACTGTATACTTATTTTTTACTTTGATGCAATAAGATGAAAGATCTGCACAGGCAGTGGAGCATCCGACACCTGCAAATATAGAATATTGCAAATTGAAAGTAAAGTGGAATTAAAGTCACTCAACTGTAAACACACTGGATAATCAATAAGTAGAATGTGAAGCAAATCTTTCAAAATAAATCTACGGTATTAAAACAATGTAGACTCAAGATTATGATCCAGGATGTTTAATCATGTCCTAGTAGCAACTATGCTGTTTGCACACTGAATACTGTTTAAAATAAATACAGACTGAGCATCAAACAAAATAAATAATAAAAAGGATTAGTGAATATTGTTATAACATAGTTTACCTCTAAGAGGCGATATTGTGCTAGTACTATCTAAAATATTAATGCTGGTTTTTAAAATCAAGTCAATGATTATCTTTTTATTTAATGTAAATATAAGCCCTAAATGATTAGCATTTAAAGTAATATATATATATATATATATATATATATATATATATATATATATATATATATTCTATTGGTCTTAACTACCTTTACATCTCCAAATTCATATAAAAAAAAAACATATTTTTCTTACACAACTTTCACCCAACATTTACACTTTGCTAATTGGATTCAATTGGAAGAATAAGTGATTCCTGGGTGAAAGTTGTATGAATCTTTTGTGAAAGATTGTGGGGGTTATTTACGAAAGGCAAATCCACTTGGATGTGCAGTCGCTGTAGATCCGAGGGGGACATACAAGGAAAATTAAAAAAATGAATTTTAGCTTGCACACGATTTGATGTTAAAATCAGCAGAGCTTCCCCTGATTTCAGATCTACAGCTGAGATTTACAGCGACGGCACTTTCAAGTGTAGTGCAAAGTAGATTTTCCTTTCGTAAATAACCACCTCTGTGTTCTTAAGCACTGTATAACAATTGCCATTTTTGATTTTAATTAAATACTTGCTTTCTTACGTCTCCCATCATGTTTAGAATCACTGCTGATCTCTCAAGCCACTTTTGTCTTTTGTCTATATGCCTGAAATCCAGACATTTCTCAGAATGGGCTTCCTGATGGTGATAAGAATGGACCATGTCTGCTTTACCGCTTAAGGACCCATTCACGCCGATATATGTCGGCAGAATGGCACGGCTGGGCACTCGTGACCGCGCCCGCGGGACCCACGGACCCCGATCGCCACCGGTGTCCTGCGATCGGTCCTCCGGAGCTGAAGAACGTTCTTTACTGTGGCAGTGTCATTAATCGTGTGTTCCCTTATATAGGGAAACACGATCAATGATGTCACACATGCAGACCCGCCCCCCTACAGTTAGAAACACAAATTAGGTCACACTTAACCCCATTTTCACAGTAAACAATGCATTTTTATAGCTGTGAAAATGACAATGGTCCCAAAAATGTGTCAAAATTGTCCGATGTGTTCGCCATAATGCCGCAGTCACGAAAAAAATCGCTGATCGCCACCATTAGTAGTAAAAAAAAAATATTAATAAAAATGCAATAAAACTGTCTCCTATTTTGTAAACGCTACAAATTTTGCACAAAGCAATCGATAAACACTTATTGAGATTTTTTTTTTACCAAAAATAGGTAGAAGAATACGTATCAACCGGAACTTTTTTATATATCTTTTTGGGGGATATTTATTTCAGCAAAAAGTAAAAAATATTGTTTTTTTTGTTCAAATTGTCACTCTATTTTTGTTTATAGCGCAAAAAATAAAAACTGCAGAGGTGATCAAATACCACCAAAAGAAAGCTCTATTTGTGGGAAAAAAATTATGCCAATTTTGTTTGGGAGCCACGTCGCACGACTGCGCAATTGTCAGTTAAAGCGATGCAGTGCCGAATCGCAAAAACTGGCCAGGTCCTTTACCTGCCTAAAAGTCTGGGTCTTAAGTGGTTAATGTGCGTTGATAAGGTCATTAATAGTCTATAAAAGAAGCCTGTCTGACAGGGAGATAATGCAAGGGTACAGAAGGGAGACGGGGACAGGAAGTGCCTGAACAAGGACCTTAATGGCAGGATCACCACATACTATTGTACAAAAAGCTGCAGATTTAAAATGTGTAAAAATTATTCTAAAAATGACATTGAGTCAAAAATGTACCTGGTCAACCTTTTAGGGTATTTTACTGATTGGATTTACGTATAATTGCATTTTTTTTTAAATGGTTTTAAAGGTTCATTGTCTTTTTTTCTTTAAAATAACAAACATGTTATACTTACCTGCTCTGTGCAAGGGTTTTGCACAGAGCAGTCCTGATCCTTCTCTTCTTCTGTGGTGCCCCGCCAGTGCTCCTGGTCCCTCCCCTTCATTAGGTACTCCCACCAAGAGCCGCTTTCAATGGGGGCACTTGTGTGGCTGGGCTGCCAAGTCCCACTGCTGTGTCCATTGACACAGACAGCGAGACTCAGCCCCGTCCCCCACTCTTGTGTCACTGTATTTGATTGGCAGCACTGGGAGCCAATGGCTCCTGCTGATATCAATCTATCCAATGAGGACAGAGACAGTGGCTGGAGCCGCTGGTGTCATGCACATAGCTGGAACGGACGGGCTCAAGTAAGAAAGGAGGGGCTCTGGGGGCAGCTACAGCACAGAAGGTTTTTTCACCTAAATGCATAGAATGCATTACAATGAAAAACCTTGAGACTTTACAATCCCTTTAAGCATTAACTTGTTCCCTTTAAGTTTTCTGGAGCATTCTTTAAATTTATTGACAATTTTGAGCAGGACCGCGGACTGGGAATAAAAACCAGCCCTGGAAAAAATGTCATACCATCCCAAAGCATTATTATACTAGTCCAATATTATAACCATCATAACGTCATTATTTCCTTGTTCATGAATAGGAAAACCATGCATTTTAAAGCAAATTTGAAGAGTGTATTTTATATATATATACATATATATATATATATATATATATATATATATATATACATACATAGAAGTCCGATATGAAAGCACATAGGGATATATATATATATATATATATATATATATATATATATATATAAAAGCTAATTCCAGTTAAAAGTGGTAAAATTGATCCATCATTAAGGGGCACCCCAGGAACACGGGGAGGGGACTCTGGTTTCCAGAGACCACCTTCCGGAGAAAGAATAAGTGGGGGGTTACTAATATAAGGGGGAAACCTTTATATCAGTGCCCCCTTATATTATTGTATTTACTCCCCCTTACATCAGTGACCCCCACTTTCCTGGTGGTGTTGTCACTGACCTCCTCTCAGGTGCACTGTGCAGGGCTCAGTTAGATGGCTCAGGGTGGTGGCTCTGGTTTTATCCCATAGTCTTCTCTCCACAGTCCACACACGTCTGATTTCTCCCATGACCCCAATCCTGGCGGCACTCCCACTCTTAACTCCTCTCCAGACTCCCCCTCAGAGACTGCAGACATGATATAAGACAAGAGATGGTCAGAGGTTGCTGACATGGTACAAGAGATGGTTAAAGACTGAGGACATGATACAAGTGATGTTTAGAGACTGAGGACAGAATACAAGAGATGACTAGAGACTGTGGACATGATTCAAGAGATGGCTAGAGACTGTGGAAATGATACAAGAGATGGCTAGTAGTGATGGACGAACATCTGACGGGACGGTTTGCGAACACTAACTGCAAACTTTCGCAAATGTCCACGACCTGCAAGTTCGCGGCGGGCCCCATTGACTTTAATGGCAGGCAAATATTATAAAAACCCACAGGTCATATTTGCAGCCACAAAATATTTACTAGCTTTGAACATTTCTGCTGGAGCAGCCTATCAAGCATATTCAAGGTTGAGTTGATGACCCAGTTGATGGCTTCCTGAGCCGAAACGCGTCGGGTATTGCTATGTTAGCACCCCATACTGCTTTTTATTTATATTCACGTGATTTTATGTAACATTTTTTTCAAATAAAACCTTCCCAGGTTTAGTTTGATTTGCACCATCTGGAGCACTTTCTTTTTTTATTTCTATGTTTATGCATGTCCTGCCTGTTCATTGAGGCTGGCCATTTGACCTGCATTGTTAAACCGCATCCGTTTGGGTTCCTGGTTCGGAGGTATTCGTTTGACTGGATTGATACAGCCACCACCGCCCGGAGTGACCATCCATGCAGAGTCCCAGGTCTGTTGAGACCATCATGCCTTCTAGACTTGCTGTTAATACTAACATGTGAGTCTACAACTGTCGGTAAGAGTACCCACTTAATTTATCTTGATGTTTTGGATGATTACTTTAGACAAGCCACTTACCACATGAGATAACATCCACCTATCACTCATTCATTTGAACTGAGAAATACTCACCTGTTGGAGTGATCCATTTACACTTTTTGGAGATTCACTATTTGGACTTTATGTATTCATAAAGTTGGTCATGTTTGGTTCGCATTGACCATCATATATCAGCGCTGCACTTTTTGTATTCTAATTGCTTTAGACTTGTTTTGTTTGTGTCCCAGCTGCTTTTTCATTTTCACATTCGTTTAGCACAGTTTTTTCCTTTTTCTTTCAAGGTTGAGTTCCATTGCATTGGGCACTCACAAATAAGACGTCTGACGGGCAGGTTGTGTCTCTGCTGAATGTCAGCAAGGCGAGCCATGGCAATGTAAGATCTTCTGAAATGGGCCGAGATTTTCCTGGCCTGCAGCAAGACGTCCTGGACCCCATGTTATTTGGCAACGAATCACTGCACGACCAAGTTCAGGACGTCTGCCATGCATGGCACGTGTGTAATTTTGCCCTGTTTCAGCGAGCTCAGCAGATTGGCACCATTGTCGCACACCACTTTACCAACTGTCAAATTGAACAGTGTTAGCTACTGATCTGCCTGTGAATGCAAAGCTGAAAGGAATGCAGGACCAGTGTGGCTCGTGTCTTCCAGGCACAACAGACGCAGCACAGCATGGCAACGTCTCACCTGGCATGTCGAGTAGGTTCTGGGGGTCTTGGGCGGCGCAGCGTAAGAGACGGTAGCATCGGAAAATGAGGAGTCAGCCGAGGAGGAGAGGGAGGATGGAGTAGGAGGAGGAGGATAAGAAGAGGCAGGCCTGCATGCAATCCATGGCGGTAAAACCAAATCTACATGGGTGCCACGGGTTACATGCTTGACAGCCGTCAGAAGGTTCACCCAGTGGGCAGTAAAAGTTATATACCTTCCCTGCTCGTGTTTGCTAGACCACGTGTCTGTGGTCAGATGTATCGACACTGTGTGCCAGAGATATGGAAGCCTGCCTTTTTGCAGAAAAACTTGAGGACGGCATGATGGAAGGTGGAGTGGAGGACAATTGTGAGCATAGAGCAGAAGGAGAAGGAGAGGAGGCTGGACGGTGAGAGCCTGAAGTGTGGCTTTGTGGGTTCTGATGGCGTTGCTTCCACTGGGCATCGACGTCACATTCCCTAACAATAGAGATCTCAGAGTAGGTTGCAACAGCGGGCACCAACCTCCTTGGGCTGATCTGGGTACTGTCGTTAGACTGCTGAGTGCCGGCTGTTGCTACCTCCTCTTCCTGATCCAATGCCAAGAATGGCTGTGCATCGGAAATGTCTTCTGATGGATCGGAAAATAATTCCTGTGACTCAAGTGGAAGGTATATGCTGGTGGTGGTGTTGGTGGTGAGCCACTCAACCAAGTCTGGTGTGTCCTTTGACTTAATCGAACAAACATTGTGCCACTTCCCAGTTTGGCTCCGGCCTGGTGCTCCTGCCCTATCCCTACCATTTTTTATATGACCCTGTGACAAAAGTCTCTAGAGAAGCGCAGTATATGTGGAAGAAGGTATATAACACCCTGGTTCAATCTGTCATTTTGGGGGGCCACCGGTTTATCGCACCAGTTATGAAACTTTTTTTACAGGAAATGTTGTCACTGTGTGTAGCAGAGGCAACGCAGCGAAAGCAACACAAATTCTGCAGTATCCAAATACACTATTATGAAAGTATGTTTTTAGTTAACACCCCGCTTCAATCTGTTGTTTTGGGGGGCCACTGGTTTATCGCACCAGTTATGAAACTTTTTTTTCACGAAATGTTGTCAATGTGTGTAGCAGAAGTAACGCAGCGAAAGCAACACAAATGCTGCAGTACCCAAATACACTATTATGAAAGTATATTTTTGGATAACACCTTGCTTCAATCTGTCGTTTTGGGGGGCCATTGGTTTATCGCACCAGTTATGAAACTTTTTTTTCAGGAAATGTTGTCACTGTGTATTACACCTATATACTGCTCAGCAAGTAGTACACTATACCAGTAATTTAGAGGACTTTTGGTGTACCTTTTAGATAGCTATTTGATTCAATACATCCTGTCCATGCTCCAAACAGCAACCTGTCCCTACACTGGCAAAAAGTATATAAATGTATTACACCTATATACTGCACAGCAAGTAGTACACCTATACTAGCAATTTAAAGGACTTTTGTGGACCTTTTAGATAGCTATTTGATTCAATACAGCCTGTCCCTGCTCCAAACAGCAACCTGTCCCTACAATGACAAAAAGTATATGAATGTATTACACCTATATACTGCACAGCAAGTAGTACACCTTTACCAGTCCTTAACCACTTAAGGACCGCCTCCTGCACATATACGTCGGCAGAATGGCACTGCTGGGCACAAGCACGTACAGGTACGTCCTCTTTAAGTGCCCAGCCGTGGGTCCCGTGGGACCCGATCGCCGCTGGAGTCCCGCGATCGGTCCCCAGAGCAGAAGAATGGGGAGAGCTGTGTGTAAACACAGCTTCCCCGTTCTTCACTGTGGCGCCGTCATTGATTGTGTGTTCCCTAATATAGGGAAACACAATAAATGACATCAGACCTACAGCCACACCCCCTACAGTTGGAAACAGAGATGAGGTCACACTTAACCCCTTTAGCACCCCCTTGTGGTTAACTCCCAAAATGCAATTGTCATTTTCACAGTAAACAATGCATTTTTGATGCATTTTTTGCTGTGAAAATGACAATGGTCCCAAAAATGTGTCAAAATTGTCCGCCATAATGTCGCAGTCACGAAAAAAATCACTGATCGCTGCCATTAGTAGTAACATTTTTTTTTTTTATAAAAATGCAATAAAACGATCCCCTATTTTGTAAACGCTATAAGTTTTGCGCAAACCAATCTATAAACACTTATTGCATTTTTTTTTTACCAAAAATAGGTAGAAGAATACGTATCGGCCTAAACTGAGGAAATGATTTTTTTATATATTTTTGGGGGATATTAATTATAGCAAAAATATGTGTTCCTGGAGTTCAGCTTTTAAGGAATTTCCTGTGTCCTTTGCACATCTGTCATCTATAAACTTACAGAAAACTGTATACTTAACATTTACTTTTATGCAATGAGATGAAAGATTTGCACAGGCAGTGGAGCATTTGACATCTACAAATATAAAATATTGCAAATTGAAAATAAAGTGGAATTAAAGTCACTCAACTGCAAATAGACACTGGATAATCAATAAGTAGAATGTGCAGCAAATCTTTAGAAATAAACTTAAAGGATTAAAACAATGTAGACTCTGTGCGAGATTATTATCCAGGATGTTTAATCATGTCCTAGTAGCAATTATTCTGTTTGCTCACTAAATAATGTTTAAAATAAATACAGACTGAGCATCAAACAAAATAAATAACGCAAAGGATTAGTGAATATTGTTATAACATAGTTTACCTCTAAGGCCGCGTACACACGATCGAATTTATCTGCTGAAACTGGTCCGCCGACCAGTTTCAGCGGACATATCCGATCGTGTGTACGACCTAGCGGATTTTAAAATCAAGTCAATGATTATCTTTTTTATTTAACCACATCCAAACCGGGCCTTTTCACCCCCTTCCTGCCCAGGCCAATTTTCAGCTTTCAGCGCCGTCACAATTTGAATGAGAATTGTGCTGTTGTGCATTTTTTTCCCCCACAAATAGAGCTTTATTTTGGTGGTATTTGATCACCTCTGCATTTTTTTTTTGCGCTATAAACAAAAAAAGGGCTACAATTTTTTTTAAAAAACACAATATTTTTTCCTTTTTGCTATAATACATAACCCATTTTTTTTCTCCGTTTAGACCGATACGTATTCTTCTACATATTTTTGGTAAAACAAAAATAGCAATACGCGTATATTGACTGGTTTGTGCAAAAGTTATAGGGCCAGATTCTCAAAACAGTTACGGTGGCGTATCTCCAGATACGCCGCCGTAATTTCAAATCTGCGCCGGCGTATGTTTACGCCGATTCTCAAACGCAGATACGTTAAAAAAATAGGCTTCTTCCGCCGACGTAACTAGCCTACACCGGCGTATAATTGTGTACAATTATACGCTGGCTGCTAGGTGGCGCTTCCGTCGATTAGCCGCGGTGTATATGCAAATGAGCTAGATACGCCGTTTCCTGAACGTAATTGCGCCCGGTCGTCGTATTTTACGTAGTTTGCATAAGCGTAAAGTTACCCCTGCTATATGAGGGGTAACTTTGCGTAGGTGAGGCGTACGCAATGTTAAGTATGGACGTCGATTTTTACATCGTTTACGTTGTTTGCGTAAATCGTTCGCAAATTCGCGTAAGTTACGTTCACGTCGAAACCGATGTATTTGCGGCTTAATTTGGAGCATGCACACTGGTATACGTCCACGGACGGCGCATACATCAAAAACGTGGGGTCAAGATTCTTTTACATAAAACACGTCCACCTCATCCACATGTGAATTACCCGGGCTTATGCCGGGCCATTTACGCTACGCCGCCATAACTTAGGACCCAGTTTTTAGGCGTATCTTAGTTCTGTGGGAACGGCGCACAGATACGACGGCGCATATTTACACGTACGTGGTGTATGTCGATCAGTGCTGCCTATGAGGCCGCGTACACACAATCGATTTTATCGGCAGAATCCAGGAAGAACCTCAATGGGAGACGTATTCTGCCGAGAAAACCGGTCATGTGTACACTTTTCACCGAGAAACCCGTCGAAAAACTCGTTGAGCCAAAAAGAGAGCATGTTCTCTATTTCCTCGTTGTTCAATGGGAAAATTTGGCTCGACAAGCTTTTTGACTGCCGAACTAGGAACTCGACGGGGAGAACGATGAGTTTTGCCCGACGAGTTTCTCGGTCGTGTGTACGCGGCCTCAGACAGGGGACTGGGACCGAGCTTGCACTGCTCTATAGTTAGCCGGAGGTAAGCAGACACTCAACTTTTCTTAAATCCACCTAGGTGTTTTTTTAGCAGAGATGGGGGCGGTGTAAACAGACACAAGTCTGTTTACACCCACTGGTCCATGGGGGTAAATGGAGGGTCCAATTTGGTCTGCCCTAAAAACTGACAGGCAGACCTGATCGGACCCTTCATGTGAAATAGTCCTTACAGAGAACACCTAGGCTTGAAATAATAAGCATTAGGGATGACCTTTATGTTCGGGTTGAACATGAGTTCAGCCTTGTACACACGACCGTTTTCCTCGTCAAAATCCATCAAGAAAAATGCTGGAAGAGCGTTTTTACCGAGAAAAATAGCTGTGTATATGTTTTTCGACGAGAAAACTGTTGTGGATCTATTTTTTCTCGTCGGGAGTCTCAATTTCCTTGTCGTGTTTCTCGTCAGGCTGGTTTACGGCGAGAAACACATTTGTGTGTAGGCTTAGAAACCCGTGCATGCTCAGAATAAAGTATGAGATGAGAGCACACCTTTGGTAAAAGTAGCGCTCATAATGGAGATAGCACATTTGTCATGCTGTAAAAGACTGCAAAGCGCAAATCGTCTCTCACCAAACCTTTGCTAACACGCGGTAACACGAGATTAGCAAAAGCAGCCCCAAGGGTGGCGCCAGTGGAATCGAACTTCCCCTTTATAGTGCCGTCGTACGTGTTGTACGTCACCGCGTTTGAGAATGACAAGATTTTGTCTTGACAGTGTGTATGCAAGGAAAGCTTGACAAGATTCTCGTCAAGCCTGACCAGAACCTCGTCGAGGAAAACAACGTTTCTTTTATGACGAGATTCTCGTCGTGTGTACGAGGCCTCAAACTCGAACATTGGCTGTTCGCCGAATAGCAAACTATTTGGGGTGTTTGTGGCAATTTCGAAAGCCGCGGAACACCCTATGGGAGAAATCAAAAGTGATAATTTTAAAGGTTAATATGCAAGTTATTGTCATAAAATGTGTTTGGGGACCTGGGTCCTGCCCCAGGGGACATGTAATACCCTTAACCTGGCAGCATGCAGGAAAAGAGGGGGAATGAGAGAGCGCCCCCCCTCCTGAACCGTACCAGGACACATGCCCTCAACATGGGACATGGTACATGTTGATGGGGACAAGGGCCATATCCCCCCAACCCTTGCTCAGTGGTTATGGGGGTTTGCGGATGGGGGGCTTATGGGAATCTGGAAGCTCCCTTTAACAAAGGGGACCCCTAGATCCCTCCCTCCCTTACCATTTCACAAAAAAGTGTCAAAAATGTTAAAAACCACAGTACACAGCTTGGGACAAGTCCTTTATTAAAAAGATAAAAAAAATTCCCGATAACACCCCATAGCAATCCATTCTCTTCCACTAGTTGAACTAGCAATACCACTCCATCAAAATCACCTGCAGTTCAACCTGTATGTCACATAATTCCCCATAAATCCACTCCGTCTTTTTTCTACTTGACGCACACTGACGGGTTTAACCCTCAGCTATATAAGAGCTGTCAGGCTGGATGCGTCCATTCGGGGAGCCTCCAATAAGGACCATGTCAGCATCGTATACTCACTGGAGATCGAATTTATTCTCTTACCATCGCTGAATTCAGACCATTTTTTTCTCTTTTTTCTCCATTAAAACCAGCTATGTTTTTTCATTAAACCATTTTTGAAAAAATGGTGAAATTACAACCCTTCAATACCTTTATATTATTAAAAACCCCAAGAATCCGATAAGATCCAATATTTTCCACATACACAACCCAAAACCCACGGGAAAGGGTTGTGGGGATGAGGCCCTTGTCCCCATCGACTTTATTTAATATTTCATGATTCAATGGCCTCTATGATTCCATACTTTCCCATCTCTCTTTCCCCACCTCTTTTTTTGCGTACTGGATAAGGTTCTATATTAATCTTGGGGGGAAACCACACACATTCAAAATATATTTTTCCCCCCACCCCCCAAAAGACCAAGTGTTGGTATGAATTTTGAGGGGGAACCGCGCCATTTAAAAAAATGATGCATCTTTTTAATTCATTCCATACCCACCAATCTTCTGGTAATGGACTGGGGGGTGGACCATGCATTTAGTAGTACATTTTTTAGTTTTTTTCCTTAATAAATAATTTTGTGCTTTAAAACCCATAATTTACAAAATCATTAACATAAACACTTTCAAATATAAGTAACCGTGTATAACCAACTTCATTAACATGTTTCTTTTCCACTAAATCTTTTTGACAGATCCACCCTAACGTTAAAAATTCATGTTCCTAATTAAATTTTCACACTAACCTGATTCCATAACTGAAATAAATAAGCTTTGGGTTTTCTGAGCCACCTGCTGTAGCAGAAATTTACTACCACTCCTGAATGTGACAACTTACTGCTCAGGCTGGTAGTTAGGGATCATTGACATTTCAACAACCAGTGACCTATCTTCAGCTGGCCCATTCAGCTGTCAGTCTGGGATTTAAACTTCATTTCTTTTCTTTATAAATGTTACCTTGTCTGTAGTGGGTTGTAGAAAATGAACAGGTGTGCCCCTTCACAGGCAGGTTTAGGGTATTCCCCAATACATTACTTAAAGTGGAGTTCCACCCGGAAAAAAAAAAAAAAAACCATACACCCAAAAAATGAAAAAAATAACTTACCCATGAATATTTAGAAATGCGGATGTTCCTAATCTGCCTCTTCTTAGTCTGTGGCAGGTCTTCTTCCTCGTCCTCCTCCCAGTGTCTTCTGGGGAACGGGGCGCGCTGCCTTCTGGGAACTGTGTGTATCCCAAAAAGCAGCCGCCCATTCACAAAAGTGCAGCGAGACTCACACATGCGCTGTAGGAAACGGGCAGTGAAGCCGCAACGCTCCACTGCCTGTTTCCCTCAGTAAAAATGGTGGTTCCGGGAGCTGCCAGGATCGAGGGATCGGCCTGGGGGGGGGGGGTGACATTGCAGGCGCCTAGGACAGGTAAGTGTCCTTATTAAAGTCAGCAGCTACAGTGTTTATAGCTGTTGACTTTTAAAAATAAATCGATTTAAAGTTGAATTTTCAATTTTCAAAACTTTACCCCCCGGACCATATTGCTGCCCCAATGACCAGAGCACTTTTTGTGATCTATTCACTGTGTTGTTTTTAACTGACAATTGCGTGGTCGTGCGACATGGCTCCCAAACAAAATTGGCGTCCTTTCTTCCCACAAATTCTTTCTTTTGGTGGTATTTGATCATCTCTGGAAAATTTATTTTTTGCGCGCTATAAAAAAAATTTTTTACATTTTGCTATAAATATCCCCAAAAAAATATATATAAAAAAACATTTTTTTTCCTCAGTTTAGGCCGATACGTATTCTTCTACCTATTTTTCGTTAAAAAAAAATCGCAATTAGCGTTTATTGATTAGTTTGCGCAAAAATTATATTGTTTACAAAATCGGGGGTAGTTTTATGGCATTTTTATTAATATTTTTTTTTTACTAGTAATGAGTGAGTGAGTGAGTGAGTGAGTGAAAAACGTATAAAGCGCAAACACTTGCGAACTGAATCGCCTCTGGGCGCTGTTTCCATTCCTTCGATGAGGAAACGCTTTGTCTCAGAAGAGATGAGTTTTAATCATTCTCCTGAAGGCCAAGTGGTCCGACTCCAGTCGGGTGGTGGTTGGTAGTACATTCCACAGTCGAGGTCCCTGGACAGCAAATCTTCGATCTCCTTTGGACTTGTATCTTGCCTTGGGTATGTGCAGTAGATTTTGATTTGTGGATCGCATAGTGCGATTGGGGTTATGGGCTTTTGTTTTTTCGCATAGATATTGGGGAGCGTTTCCTTGAATACACTTATGTGTAAGGCAGAGTGCCTTAAAAGTGATTCTGTCTTTCACTGGTAGCCAGTGAAGGGATCTAAGCGAAAGGGAGATCGACTCCCACGGTTTTTTACCAGTCACTAATTGAGCAGCCGTATTTTGAACGACTTGCAGACGAGTGATTTGGTATTTGGGGAGTCCTAAATAGAGGGCATTTGCATAGTCGAGTCTGGAATTGATGATTGTTCCCACCACGACTGCAATGTCCTTTTTGGGGATAAAAGGGGTAAGTAGGCGTAGCAGGCGCAGCAGATGATGGTATCCGCTGACTACCGACCCAATTTGTGCATCCATTGTCATGTTGGAGCCAAAAATGATTCCGAGACTTTTGACTTTGGTGCTCGAGCGATAATTTTTCCCAGGATGGGCGGTGGGGTCCAAGTTGAGGTGAGGAGACTTTTCCTGTTCGCGTGAAACAGGAGAAGCTCTGTTTTTGAACCATTGAGTTTTAGATAACTGGATGACATCCAGTTATCTATAAGAGTGAGGGATCTCTCTAATCCAGGGGGGTGATCCTTTCCATCACTGACGTGGAGATACAGTTGAGTGTCGTCTGCGTAGGAATGGTAAAGTAACTTCTGGTTGCTGATGATCTCAAACAGGGGACGGAGATAGATATTGAACAGTACCGGTGACAAGGGAGATCCCTGAGGGACTCCCCATGATACCTTACGCATTTCTGACGTGAAAGATCCCAATTTCACTGTTTGTGATCTGTTTTCCAAGAAGGAGGAGAACCAAGGTAGATCCGCTTCCGCGACTTTGGCCACTTCAGCTAGTCTAGTGAGTAGTAGTCCATGGTCTACCGTGTCAAAGGCCGCACTTAGGTCCAACAGGATCAGGAGAGAAGATTCTCCTTCATCTGCGGCCTCTAGGACGTCATCCCATATTTTTTCCAGAGCCGTTTCAGTTCCGTGACCCGGACGGAAGCCTGATTGAAACGTATCAAGTAATTTTTGGGTTTCTAAATGCTGTTGTAACTGTTGTACAACTTCTTTCTCCATTATTTTGGAGAAGACATTTAGACCCGTTATGGGCCTCCTATTGTTTGGGTCTTTAGGGTCAAGGGTGGGTTTTTTCAGGATCGGTTTTATGGTACCTTGTTTCAACATGGGGGGCACCATGCCCTCCTTGAATGATTGATTTATAAGCTGCGTGATAGCTGGTGCCAATATATCGGCACTTTCTTTCAGCAGTTTAGTGGGAATGATGTCATTGGGTGCTGTGCTGTTGCGCAGAGTCCCAATGATATTTTTAGTGGCAGCAATTTAGGTTTTAAGGTGAATTTTGGTGCTTGAGGCGTGTATATAATGGTATCAGGGTTGGGATTCGGGGCGGGATTCAAGCAGATTTCATTTTGCTCAATGCTTAGCCGGATTTTTTCAATTTTGTTAATGAAATAATCCGATAGTTCGTTGCAAAATTCTTGTGAATCAGCATTGGAGGGCTCTAAACAGGCTGGATTCATCAACTGTGAAACCAGCTTGAAGAGTTCGCGGGGGCGGTTTAGGGCCTTGGTGATGATGTTGGCGAAGTGATTTTTTTTTTGCCATAAAGATTTCTTTATGATATTTCTTTGTTATTGTCTTATAAATGATGTGGTTTCTATCTGAAGAGCTCCTTTTCCACGCAGCTTCTGCTCTTCTACGTTCTTGCTTTAACAACGTCAGCTGGTCATTAAACCAGCAGGCGTTGTTTTTCCGGATGCAAGTTTTGCGTTTTGGTGCCACCCAGTCGGCGGACTGAAGTAGCGCCTTGTTGATGGCGTCAAGTGTTTCTACTGCTGTTTGTTTATGTTGTATAGTGTTTATTTTATTTCCTAGAGTCGTTTTGAAGAGTTCCGAGTGGAGCTTCTTCTGAGATCTAGTCCAGTGAGTTATCACCGGTTTTCTTATTTTAATTGGCCTGAGGTGATTGGCGATTTTAAATGTAATGGCATGGTGATCGGTCCATGGTAGTGGCTCACTACCGATCTCCAAATCCTGTTTGAAAATGAGATCGAGGGTATGGCCTGAGGCATGAGTGGGGCCTCGTGTTAATTGCTGCAGACCTAGTCCTTCCAGATGGTCGATGCAGGCGTCAGCGACTGGGTCCAACGAGGAGCTGGAGATCAGCTCATGGTGAAAATGCTTCCTTTGTCTCCAAAGCTGACTTGCATCATTTGTGGTATCTCCTGCGTTCAAAGATTTTTTTTTTTGTTTGTATTATAATATTGTTATATATATTTTTTTAAATATGTATATATATATATATATAATTTTCCCTCTTTCAGTAGGAGGTGAATACATTTTTACAGTTAACATAAAGACAAAACACAGACTAAACCATCTCTCCGATACTCCCATCTCCGGGCTCGGAGCCAGCGTTGGGGAGACTGATAGGCCTCCTACCTATAGGTACGAGCGTCCTTTTCCCCCTCCTCCCACCCTCCCCCCCTCACCCCCTCCCCCCGGTGGCTCCCATAGATCTTAACTGTTATTATTTCGTTTGCATATTTTAAGCTTTTTTTTTTATTTTGTTGAGTGGATTAAATACTTTTAGACCAGTAACTTTCTATCCTCAGGTTCTCAGCATAACTCCACGTCTTTTTATACTTTTCCCAGCTTTTCCATTTGTCTTTAAAATCTTGATTTACCTCCCCCATCGTCTCCTTTAACTCTTCCATTCTATAGGTTTCCTCGACCGCATCGATCCATTCCCACATCCTTGGGCTTTCTACTTTCTGCCAGTTCTTTGGGACTAGCCTCTTAGCTGCGTTGAGTAGGTGGGGCTTAAGGGACTTCTTATACCTTGATATTCCCACCTGCCCCCCATGAAAGAGGACTACCCAGGGATCTTTTTTAATTTCTTTACCCGTAATTTCTTTTATTTGGTCCAGAATTTGTTGCCAGAATTTCTGGATTTTTGGGCATGCCCACCATATATGGGCCATGGTTCCTTTCTCTAGGCATCCTCTCCAGCACTGGTCTGATTTCCCTTCCATGTACCTGCTCACTTTATCGGGCGTGGCATACCAGCCTGAGACACATTTGTAATTTGATTCTGCGGTTCGCATATCTATGGCCGAGGCATGGGTCAGTAACATTATCCTTTCACAAGTGTTTACTCCTCTAGGTGTGCTCAACTCCCTTTCCCATTTTTGTATGAAGGGCAGCTCCCTCAGCGCGTCTATCTCCAACAAAATCCTGTATAGTTTTGATATTGTGCCTTTTGAGCTTTCTGTTTTGCATAATTTCTCCAGCGGAGTGAGTTCCGCACTCGTCCGAAGTGGATGAGGGAGATGTTGCACAAAATGACATAGCTGAGAGTACCGCCATCCATCCAAATTCCAGTCCGTTGTTTTGTGTTTCAGTTCCCCAAAATCCCTAATTCTTCCCCCTTCTAGTATATCCCCTAAGTGTATTCTATCGGTTTTAATCCAATTCCCCCCTATTTTTTCCACCCCTGGTGCAAAGTATGCATTTTCTTTCAAATTTATAAGCGGGGAATTGTATTCCTTATTCAGTTTTTTGTGTACTCTATCCCATAATCTCAGTGTGTCTCGTGTTAAATCTAACGTTTTTTTGTTTAGTGCTCTATATTGTGAAGGTGTCCACATTACGGTGCTTAATTGTGTTTTAGATTGTGCTCTTTCTATCTGTAACCATCTTTTTTCTTGTCTATCTCTGGCCCACTCTACTACTCGAGATAATACTGCAGCTTTATGATATTCTCTAATATCGGGCATGGTAAGGCCCCCCTCACTCTTCTTTTGTTTCAAAATTGATAGGGAGATTCTGTTATTTACCTTTCCACACATAATTCGTTAGGATCGAGTTTAGTATTCTCAGGAATTGTTGGGGGAGGGTAATTGGCAACATTTGAAATTTGAAAAGTATCTTTGGTACCAGGAGCATCTTTAGAGTGTTTATGCGCCCTACCCAAGAGATAGGCCTATTTATAATTTTCTTGACATCTGTTTTGATCTTGTTTAGCAGAGGGACAACATTTATTTTATAGATTTCCTTAGTCGAGTTGGTTAGTTTTATACCTAAATATTTTAACTCTCTGATCCATGGGAAGACGCAAATCCTCTTGACCAGCTTTTCTTCGTTTTTATTAATATTTATGTTTAACACTTCTGTTTTTGTTTCATTGATTTTGAAATTAGATATGGCACCGTATTCTTGGAGTACCTTGTTTAGGGTTGGAATTGTTATTAATGGGTTGGTAATATAGAATAGGATATCATCAGCAAACGCTGATAGTTTATGTTCCTCTTTCCCTACTTTCACTCCCCTGATTTCGGGGTTATTTCGTATTGTGGCTAACAACGGTTCTAGGGATAGAATGAATAGGAGTGGAGACAGGGGGCATCCCTGTCTCGTCCCATTTCTCATAACAAATGGGGATGATAGGGTCCCGTTGATTTTAACTCTTGCGGACGGGTGATGGTAAATAGTGTTGAGCGGAATACGCCATATTCGATTTCGCGATATTGCGCGAATATATAGAAGAATATTCGCCAATATTCGCTAATGTCGAATATTCGTGATATTTAATCCCAAAAAAAATTTGCGAAATTTCACTAATGCGAAATTTCGCTAATGCGAAAATTATTGCGAAATTCTCATAAACGGAGATCATTTCCTGTATTACTAAACTAATATGCACTAAACACTAACTCTACACTAACTCTACTTAAAAGAAAGGAGAATAAGGGGGCAAAAGAAGGGCGGAGAAGATAATCGCACAATATTCCTATTGCGCGATTATCTTCTCTGCCCTTCTTTTGAATCAGAGGCAATCAGAATAACTCGAATATTCGGCAAAAGGAATATTTTGCGCGATTATCTTCTCCGCCCTTCTTTTGCATCAGAGCCAATCAGAATAACTCGAATATTCGGCAAAAGGAATATCGCGCAATATTCCTTTTGACGAATATTCAAGTTATTCTGATTGGCTCTGATGCAAAAGAAGGGCGGAGAGGATAATTGCGCAATATTCCGTTTGTCGAATATTCGAGTTATTCTGAATGGCTCTGATGCAAAAGAAGGGCCGAGTAGCTGATGCGATTATTTTATGTTGCCGAAAATTCGCAATGCGAATTTTCGGCAACATAAAAGAATCGCATCAGCTACTCGGCCCAGGGTCTCTCTCTAATCATACCAGCAATGCTTTTAGACGTCAATGGAGATCACTAGGATGTGATCTGTTTTAAAAATAAATTTGAAAAAATATTTGAGTTATTCGCGAATACTCGAATATGCAATATTCGTAGCGAATATTCGCAATGCGAATATTCGTGAGCAACACTAATGGTAAAGTGTCCTAATCCAACTTAACATCCTATCTCCGATACCCATTATTCTAAGGTTTTTAACATTAGTCCCCAGTCCACCCTATCGAAGGCCTTTTCGGCATCTACCGACAGAAAGAGGCCCGGGGGTCCGTCACTTTTCAGTTTCTGAAGCAAGAGGAGAGCCCTTATACCATTGTCTTTACTTTCTCTATCAGGTATAAACCCGGTCTGATCCGGGTGTACTAGATAGGGCATGACACTTTTCATATGCTCAGCTAAGATTTTTGCGAAGATCTTAAAGCGGAGCTCCACCCGCATTTTTTTTTTCAAAGTCGGCAGCTACTAACAGTGTAGCTGCTGACTTTGAATAAGGACACTTACCTGTCCTAGGCGCCCGCGCTGACGGCCCCCGCCGATGCCGATCCTCGATCCCGGCACCGCCATCCACAGTCAGGGAAACAGGCAGTGAAGCCGTGCGGCTTCACTGCCCGTTTCCTACTGCGCATGTGCGAGCAGCGCGGCGCTTTGTGAATGGTCCGGCTGCTTTCTGGGATACACACAGTTCCCAGAATGCAGCGCGGCTCATTCACAAGACTACACCGAGAAGAGGAGGAGGAAGAAAACCACACCGCAGAAGATTAGGGCAGATTCGGGACTTCCGCATAGCAACAGCCTATTTAGGGTGAGTATTTTTTTTTTTTTCCATTAAATTTTTTTTTATTTTTTTTTAGATTTTTGAAAAAATAAATAAAAAATCAGGGTGGAGCTCCGCTTTAATGTCCGCATTCAGCAGAGATATCGGTCTGTATCCTGAGCATAGCGAGCTGTCCTTTCCTTCTTTTAAGATGATCGTTATCGAGGCAGCTAATGCTTCCTTACTTGCCTCGAATTCTGAGCCCAGACCATTGAAATACTTACACAGTCTGGGTATTAGAATACTTCTGATTTTTTGTAATATAGAGCCATGAAGCCATCTGGCCCTGGGCTCTTCCCCATGGCTGTGTTGTTTAAAGCTTTTTTTAATTTCTGCTTCTGTTTCTATCTGCTATCTGCTTCTGTTTCTATCTTCGCCTCTACCACCCTATCCAACAATCTGTGATCTACCAACATGTAGTCTATCCTGGTGTAGGTCCCGTGAACAGGAGAGTAAAACGTATAGTCTTGTGCCTTGGGATGTAGGATCCTCCACACGTCCACCAGCTGACTGGCATGCATTTGGCGTTGAAATTTTTGGGCTCCTATGTTGTTTGTCTCCTGCGCACGGGACATACTGTCTACTCTTGGGTTGATACTGAAGTTGAGATCCCCCGCTACAATCGTATATACGTCTGAGAAAGATTTTACTTTCGTCAATATTTTATTAACATAGTTAGCAGGGGCATTGTTAGGGGCGTATATATTAACCAGCGTATAGGTGGTATTACAGATTTTACCTTTTATAAATAGGAACCTTCCTTCGGGATCTATTTTTCTATCCTCCAGGACAAATCTCGTTTCCCTAGCAAACCCTATTGCCACACCTCTCGCACGCTTTGAGATAGAGTCTCCGTAAAACCATGTTGGATAGCTAGGGGAATGCAGTTTAATATTTGAATCTATTGTTAAGTGTGTCTCCTGGAGGAAGATCACATCGGCTCCATATTGCTTAATCTCTTCTATAACCTTAAACCTTTTGGCCCTGGTGTTTAAACCCTTAACCTTGTATGACATACATTTTTTTCTTTCCATCTTCCTTCTACTTTTTGGTCTTCTTAAGCTTCCTAATGGGAGTCACCTTCCCTCCCCCCCCCCACTCTCTCCTCCCCCCTCTCCCTTCCCCCCCCCGCCCATGGGCCCCAAAAAAAAGGGGCTACTGAACCGTGTAGACCTCATTTTCACGATTCACTTATTTGAGGTAGGGCTCCCCTCGCGCCCCTTCCCTCCCGGTAGGTCTCCGGAAGAGGAGGGGTTGCCCACGGGACCGAACCAAAAAAGAGAAAAATAACATATCCCGTATCCCCCAACCCTCCCTGTCTAGTTTACCCCTACCCCCCCCCATCTTCTTTTGTTTTTGGTCAGTTGTGACTTGTTCTCACTTAGTCCACCCATCCTGGTAACTCTGGTGCCTGGATGTCCAGTTTGTTGCAGAAGGCTTCTAATTCCTCAGGGAATGTTAATCTTGCTGAAATGACGTCTTTTCACCCTATAAGACAAGCCGGGAATCCCCATTGATATTTTGCGCCCGTAATTTCTCTAGCAATGGTTTGAGTAGTCTCCTCCTTGTTAGGGTTTCCCAGGACAGTCTGTGAAAATCTGGATCTCTACTCCCTTATAGCTCAAGGGTGGCTTTTTCCTTAGTTTCATCCAAATTTCGGCTTTGTCTTCGTAGTTCCTGAATCTAACAATTATATCTCTTGGCCATTCGTTCTCCCTGATTTTTGGTTTCCCTATTCGATGGACGCGCTCTATTTTAAGATCCTTTCCCGGGTTCTTCCCTAAGATAGGTTTAAAAAGATCGTTCATTATTTCCCTTAGGTCTTCTCCTTTTTCTTCCTTAATTGAGCGGATCCTTAGAATTTGTCTTCTACTTCTATTCTCTTGATCTTCGAGCCGGTATTGTAGCATTTGCTGGTTCAGTTTTAGGCTACTATGTTGGTCTCTTAATTGATTTATTTCCAAAGTTTGCTGTTCGTTCCTGGTTTCCATCTCTTCCACACGTAATAGGAGGTGGCTCAGATCTAATCTCAGCATACTGATTTCTTGTCTTATTACGTCCTCCAGTCTCTTTAACATGATGTTCATTTCACTCTTTGTGATGTTTTTTTTTTCCGGCTGTAGCTTCTTCGTTGTGACTTCTGTCCTGCTCCCCCTCTGTTGATCTGTCCATGTTTGTGGTGTTCTGACCTCTGGTTCCTTTTTTGGTCTCCCCCTTTTTTTCCGTTTTTTTCCCGGTGTTAGGGCTTTTGGCAGATCCATCTTGGGTCAGGTATTGTCTAATTGTGCTGGGCGTCGCATTTTCTTTGGGGGTCTTCGGGGCAGTGCCCCTTGTTGCCTTGCTCATGTTGTATGCTTTAGCTGTTCTTCTTATTCGTTTCCCCAGTTTTGTGGGTTTGAAGAAAAGTTTCCTTGTTCTGGGGGTTCTTAGCCTGCTTTTGCACCTTCAGGACTCCTCGTTCCCTCCTTGTCTTCGGTATGGGGTACTCGAGTGCGGGAAGGTCCCCCCCGCCAAGTCCAGGGGATGTGAGAGAGGGGAGCAATAAGAAAGGAAAAGGAGAACGCAAGACGCCTGTCTCCAGGAGGTCCGTCCGCCCCACTCTGTTCTGCATTTGGATGCGATAATTTGCAGGCACCAATTCTTCCAGAATGGTGTTGCAATCGGCTGTAAGCCAGCTTTCTGTGATAAAAAGACAATCTAGATCATGTTGCAGGATGAAATCATGGATTTCTTGCCGGTGTTTTACTGCCGATCTAGTATTGACCAAGGCGCAGGATATGCGTTTGGGCTGATGTGATCCGAAGCGATTTTTTCCTGTTAATCGTTGATTGATTCTTAACAGTTGTTCGCTCTTTAGGGCTTTTTCGGTAACCGTTGGAAGTGTTGAGGCAAATGGCTTTAATTGCCAGATGGCTTCTGCAGAGTATTTCAGATAACCCATGGTTGCAGAAAACACAGGGGGTATTGCTAATTATGGGGCTTTTGGGTGCTGGGGGAGGTATAAACAAGCGACCCTGTCACTTCTCTATGTCCTCCCTCCCTGAAATTGGTCCAGAGGAAGGCGAAAAACCCCAGGTGTGCTATGCCAAATAGCCTTGACTGGGGAAAAAATTCCTTCCTGATCCCAATAGGCAATCGGTCACAACCCTGGATCAATATCTTTATGGATGGGGGTTGGCAGCAGTAACCAAATTGAAATGGCCTGTGCAAGGGAGATTGAGGGGGGGTGTGGGTGATGTTTTTTTTTTATTTTTTTATATTTAAGGATTTTATTAAGGCTTTTTCAGGTTACAAGAAAATCAAATGCAGAGTTACATTAAAGTATACGAACTATAACAGAAACATCCAATCTAATAGTGTCGGGTGTACCATTCCCACATAGCAAAACAGCTCATTGAAGTCCACTCCCCTGAACTAATCAGTCAGTCAGGGCTAAGTCAGCCCTACTGACACTCCAAAGGCGATCCCTCGAATATGATATCGCCGCGGAGAAACCGCGAACCCCCGCTCCCCGGGCGCCCCTAAAAGGGATCACGCTGCGCCCCGAGAGCCGGGCCCCCAGGGTGATGTGTTTTTATCCTGTGGGTGTACCAAGATGGCCGCCGACCGGGACTAGGCCCGAGCCGGGGGCTAAGGTATGGGGGGACCACGGGGGGAGCGTAGGGGCCTGTAAGGGTACAGTGGGGGGGGGAGTCCTCGGGGGGCCAGAGGCAGATGGTGCTTGTTTTTATTTAATTTTTAATTCGGCACGAGGGAGGGGAGTCCCACTAGGCCGCGTGTAAAGCCGTGGACTTTCCTGGGATGCCTCCCTGCGCCTGTGGCCGCGATCGTAGCGGTGGAGGGGTGCTGTGGTGAGGTGTTGAGAGGGGGATAGATGAGGGGCGAAGGGGGCAGCGAGATGGTGTGTGGGATGCTGGGGGGTGCCGATCGTCCGTTCCCCGGGGCTTTGAGAAACCGCGGCTATCCTGAGAAGGACGGCTGCATCCAGTCCCGGGGGGGGGGGTGAGGGTAGTCCGGACAGACCAGGCAAGTGCTTACCTTTAAGCTAGGGACAGTGCAGAGGGAAGAGAAGCGCTGCTAGTCCTGGGTGAGCTGTGGAGAAGCTGGGTTGGGCTGGGACAGAGACCTGCCTGCCTCCCTGCCTGGAGCCAAAGCATACATGCCCTACTGCTAGGGAGACGTGCGCCGTGTGTGCTCCTGAAGCTAATCCGTCCCTGTGTGTGTGATGGCGGTGATCAGCGTTTTTTTTCGGTACTGCGATATTATGGCAGACAATTCGGACACTTTTGACACATTTTTGGGACCATTGGCATTTTTATACGATCAGTGCTATAAAAATGCATTGAATTACTATAAAAATGCCATTGGCAGTGAACATTGTATGAACAGAAGATCAGCGTTTCCCTGCTGACCGGGAGCTTTGTGTTTACACACATAGCTCCTGGTCCTCGGCGGTGTTAGTGAAAAGATCAGTCCTAGAGAGAGAGAGAGAGAGAGAGTGTATTTTTTTCTAGATAGATAGATAGATAGATAGATAGATAGATAGATAGAGCAGGCAGGCTAGTTGGTTTAGTTAAATTTACAGTGTGTAGAGAATATATATATACATCCCAAGAGTTGTACATATATTTATACACTGTGGGCCAGATTCAGAAAGACTTACGCCGGCGTATCTCGAGATACAGTACCTGTCACCGAGAATGTGTTTCCAGCGCGACAGCATCGCACTGATTCTCAGCGACAGGGTGCCGACATCTCGCACACGCTGGAATGGAAAAAGCACATTCCACCGAGCGCGTCATAGAAGCAACGGGGATCCGACTTGGATTCCCGCCAAATCTACATGCAGCGTTTGGTATGAATCATGAGAGGGAACTCCACGCCAAATTTTCAATAAAAATCCATCATGGGTTCCCCCCCAGGAGGCATACCAGGCCCTTAGGTCTGCTATGGATTATAAGGAGAACCCCCCCTACGCCGAAAAAAAAACGGGTGGGGGTTCCCCCACAATCCATACCAGACCCGTATCCAAAGCACGCCTCCCGGCCGGTCAGGAAAGGGGTGGGGACGAACGAGCACCCCCCCCTCCTGAGCCGTACCAGGCCGCATGCCCTCAACATGGGGGGGTCAGGTGCTCTGGGGCAGGGGGGCGCACTGCGGGCCCCCCCACCCCAGAGCACCCTGTCCCCATTTTGATAAGGACAGGGCCTCTTCCCGACAACCCTGGCCGTTGGTTGTCGGGGTCTGTGGGCGGGGGGCTTATCGGAATCTGGGAGCCCCCTTTAATAAGGGGGCCCCCAGATACCGGCCCCCCACCCTAAGTGAATGAATATGGGGTATATCGTACCCCTACCCATTCACCTGAAGGCAAAGTGTAAAAATAAACGACACAGGGTTTTTAAAGTAATTTATTAGTCAGCTCCGGGGGACCCCCTCTTCTTTAGCTCTTTTACCAGGGAGGGCCTTCTTCTTCCGCTCTCCGGGGGTCTTCTCCACTCTGCGGGGGTCTTCCTCCATCTTCTCCACTCTGCGGGGGTCTTCTTCTGCTCTCCGAGGGTCTTCTCCACTCTCCGGGGTTCTTCTTCTGCTCTCCGGAGGTCTTCTCTACTCTCCGCTGTTGACTCTGCGCTCTCCGGTGCCTTCTCCTTCAGGACTGGCCGCCGCTATGTAGTTTACTGCACTTGCGCTGTATAGTTTTCACCTAAACGTACTTGGTGTTTACTGCACGTGTGCTGTATAGTTTTCACTTAAACCTACTTGGTGTTTTCTGCACTTGTGCTGTATAGTTTTCACTTAAACCTACTTGTAGTTTACTGCACTTGTGCTGTATAGTTTGCACCTAAACGTACTTGGTGTTTACTGCACTTGTGCTGTATAGTTTGCACTTAAACATACTTGCAGTTTACTGCACTTGTGCTGTATAGTTTGCACCTAAACCTACTTGGTGTTTACTGCACTTGTGCTGTATAGTTTGCACCTAAACCTACTTGTAGTTTACTGCACTTGTGCTGTATAGTTTGCACCTAGTTTGCACCTAAACCTACTTGTAGTTTACTGCACTTGTGCTGTATAGTTTGCACCTAAACCTACTTGGTGTTTACTGCACTTGTGCTGTATAGTTTGTACTTAAACCTACTTGTAGTTTACTGCACTTGTGCTGTATAGTTTGTAGACATATGCAGACTGGAATATTTTGTTTAGTTTTTTTGTTTTCGTCTGCAAAATACATTTATTTAGTTACTCCCGAAAATCGTTTTGATTTATTTCGTTTTTCGTTGGGGAATAGCTTTCGACCGAAAATCCAATAATACTTGGTTTCTGTCGAATGGTCAAAAGAATACTTCGAAACTACTGGTCAACGACGAAACTTCGAAACTTTGGTATGACTAGTAATAATAATAATAAATAATTAATTATATTACTAGTCATAGTCAACCAACATTAGAATGTTTCTATAGCCTATGGGCGGAGCATAAAAATGTACGAGTGCAGTATATCTTCTCCGTCGAATCTGATTAGCACTTTTGATATACACCATAAGCCTTCAATGACAGTCAGATTCTGCGATTTTCAATGCTTTGTCGAATTTTCGTCGTTCAATTCCTAACCTAGCCGACTTAGTTTCACATTCGTCTCCATCTCCGGCTTCAATATGGCGGCATCCGACGGCATGGCAGCGGTCAGCCAAGACCCCATGCAGGTTTCTGGACCCAGCAGCACTGAACCAATGCCAGCAGCAGATTCCCCAGCCCATCCATCTTCTCCATCACCCAAAAGGCGGCGCAGAAGGGGGACACAATCTGCACCCAGCAGGAAGCGTAACCTTACGTGGACTCATATTGAGTCCCAGGTCCTTAAAGGAAATGCTTACTTGCTGCAGCTGTGTGACCCCCGCTCCAGGGAGACCAGTCCGCAGTGGAAGTTGGAGAAGTGGGAGGAGATCTCCAAAAAAGTGGAGGCGATGTATCGCCATCGGCGTGACCCGACTGCCTGTCGTAAGAAGTTCAGCAACATAAAACGGTAAGTAACGTGTCTGATTTATTTTAGTTTTTTTACATTTTAACCAGTTCAGCCCCAGAGGATTTGGCTGCTAAATGACCGTGCCACTTTTATGCATTTTGGCACTGCGTCACTTTAACTGAAAATTGCGTGTGGCTCCAAAACAAAATTGAAGCACTTTTTTTCCCCACAAATAGAGCTGTCTTTGGTGGTATTTGATCACTTCATTGATGGGCATTGGGCACCGATAGGTGGCACTGATGGGCTGTACTGATGGCCACCCATGGGCTGCATGGATGGGCACCGATAAGGCAGCACTGATGGACTGCACTGATTGGGCACTGGTAAGGTGGCACTGGTGGGCACCAATAAGGCGGCACTGGTGGGCACTGAAGGGCATTGATAGGTGGAACTGGTGGGCACTGATAATTGGCACTTATAGGTGGCACTGATAGGTGTCAGTGATAGGTGACAATGATGTGCACTGGTAGGTGACATTGATAGGCAGCACTGCTAGGTGGCACTGATGAGGCACTGTCTGGCACCACTGGTGGGCATTGCTAGGTGGCAGTGATTGGCATTGATAGGTGGTAGTCTAGCACTGACAGGTGGCACTGGTGGTCACTGTGGGCATTGGCAGGGGGCACTGGCAAGTGGTACACTACTTGTGTCCACTGAGGCAGAATTGCCTCTTCCACTGGGGATCGATGTCCCTTACTCAACAGCCAGTGATCGCCTTTTTTTCTCCTCACGCTGTGACAAGCTCACGTGCAGAAGCGAATGAAGCAAATATGTAAATAGCGCCTGCATATGAAAATGGTGTTCAAACTGCACAAGCGAGGTTTTCGCTGCCATCGTTAGAGCGAGAGCAATAATTCTAGTCCTAGACCTCCTCTGTAACTAAAAAGATGCAACCTATAGAATTTTTTAAACACCTATGGATATTTTTTAAGGTTAAAGTTTGACGGCATTCCAAGAGCGGGCGCAATTTTGAAGCGTGACATGTTGGGTATGATTTTACTCTGCGTAACATTACCTTTCACAATATGAAAAAAAATATAAAATTGGGCTAACTTTACTGTTGTCTTATTTTTTAATTCAAAAAAGTGATTTTTTTTCCAAAAAAAAGTGCGCTTGTAAGACCGCTGCGCAAATACGGTGTAAAAAAAGTATTGCAATGACTGCCATTTTATTCTCTAGTGTGTTAGAAAAAATATATATAATGTTTGGGGGTTCTAAGTAATTTTCTAGCAAAAAAAAAAACTGCTTTAAACTTGTAAACACTGAGTCTGAACAACAGGCTTGGTCCTTAAGTGGTTAAAAAACATGCTAAATCGATGAGTCGACAGATTTCCATGAATATATACATATACAGTACATTAAGTCTTGGGATTACCATTCAATTGGAGAGAGAGAGAGAGAGAGAGAGAGAGAGAGAGAGAGAAAGAGAGAGATAGAGTTTATACTTTGTGTGTTCATATATTTATTATTTTTATAACAATTGTGTTTATATATATTTATAAATACCTTTTCCCATTTTTTTATAAGTGATTAGATAATCTCTGTTCTCAGCTGTAGCTGGGGAAAGAGAAACAGCCACACACTTAATAGGAAAGTAGAGGGGCTGGCAGGAACACCAGGTATTCCCCACAAAGTAAGCAACACAAAGAGAACAGGATACTGTTTCATACAAGTACATTGTACAGCAGACACATATCAAGAATATGAAATGGTGAGTTTACATAGGAAAGGACAGTTAAGGAAAATGGACTATCTTGTTTTTCATATATATTTTTTTTTAGCTTTACTGTTGTTATAGTGCTAGAAATGAGATATTTTTTTAGTGGGGGGTATAAGTACAAAGGAGCACAAAGAGGTCATTAATGATGGTTGTACTTTGTGAGACTTTTTTTTGGGGGGGGGGGGGGTTGTAATAACTTGTCAAAAACATGCTACTAACCAGCAGACATGTCGGGCGGACAGGTTCCCAGCCGACAGATTTCAAAGCATGCTTTGAAATCTGTCGGGTGGCCAAATCCGTCTGTTTGCCCGTACACACGATCAAATCTGTCTGCTGAAACGGTCTAGCAGACCGTTTCCAGCAGACAGATTTGATCGTGTGTACGAGGCCTAAGGCCTCGTACACACGAGGCAATTCATTTGTTCAAATCGGTCGGACCGACCGATTTGAACAAATCTGTCTCTTTGGATTTTGGTTTGCTCGCGTGTACACACGAGCAAACCAAAATCCCGCCAGCAGACGGCGCGCTGATGTGTCGGTGAGTGGCGTGACGTTGACGCCGCCACGTCACCGCACCAGGAAGTAAAACACTTCCGCGCATGCGCCGAATCCATTCGGCGGCGGTGCGAGACGACATGTCTGCTGGTAAGTGTACTAACCAGCAGACATGTCGGGCGGACGGGTTCCCAACCGATAGATTTCAAAGCATGCTTTGAAATCTGTCGGGTGGCCAAATCCGTCGGCTCGCCCGTACACGCGATCAAATCTGTCTGCTGGGACGGTCTAGCAGACAGTTTCCAGCAGACAGATTTGATCGTGTGTACGCGGCCTAAGAGGGAAGTTTCAGGAAAAAACCTTTTCACAGCTCCACGCAGCCACAGTTTACCCTCTATTTTCAGGGTAAAAAAGTGAGTGTTATACGCCAATAAATACAGTAAATGTTTTGGAGGAACTTCCTTTGCATATAATTCCCAGCAGTGTAATTACTGTATGATTTAAATGTAATAAAATAAAATACTGCTGGCCAATACATTTTTGCTTATGCAGGAGAGCATCTATTGAGTCAAGTTAATTTGGATTGTTGCTCGAGCGCATAAAGTTACTTCTGTAAGTAACTTTGTTTTTATCTATAACCGTTACATTGAAACTTGGATTTGAATTTAGTTTTTTGTTTTTTTATTTGTGAATCTAACTAGTACACTATTGTCCTTGGATTGTTATCTGTACATATGTTTAAAGCGGAGGTCCGCCCACCGCAGCAAACATTTAAAATTAGCAGATACCTATACTGCAGCTGCTGGCTTTTAATAGGACACTATTCCAGTGATGTCGGCAAAGCAGCTGATGTTTCCATCAGCTGTCAGGTGCTGATGCCGCCATTGCGGGTAAGGGTACCCGGAAGTGTAGCCTTACGGCTTCACGCTTCACGCCGGGAACCCTAATGCACTTTACAGCCATGGGCTGTGGCTTCCGGAAGTTGGAAAGGGATACCTATCAAAGACAGGTATCCTGTCCCCCCTTCCCCCCATGAGGTGGCAATTGTGGCACCGGAGGGGGGGAGAAGAAAATGAGTGGAAGTTCCACTTTTGGGTGGAACTCCGCTTTAATAAGCTTGATGAACTTTATAGCTGCAAAAGCTCATTATTAGCATGACATGAAGTCAATTTCCTTGCAGTTTAAATACTTCTTCCATGATAACTTCTATATATGGTATATGGCATGGCTATATAATGGCAATAAATATAGTTTGTTTAAAGTGATACTGTCAAGGGAGCTGTGGTGGCTCAACGTGATTGGCACTGCGCTGACAAGCCATTCACCTCTGCAGCCAAGGGTTCGGATCCCGGTTTTGGCTACATGTGAATTGAGTTTGGTGGTCTCAGCCCGGCTCCCGGTGGGTGTGCTATGCAAGGTACGCCTGTGCTTAGTACGCCCACCCCCCCCCCCCACAAAAACCACCACTTGCACGCACACGAAATTGTTTAAAAAACATGCACTTTGGCCATGCGGTCTCTTAAAATAAAGAGAGGCGAAGGACCTACGGGGCTGGCTGGGTGGGCTAGGCCCCCTCACTCCCTCATAGGGGGAGTCCCTCTGCCCCATTGGGGTCCCGTTGGGCCCCAGTTGGGCTCCCAAGAGGAGCAGGTAGGGCGGGGTGAGTGGGAGGCCCCCCTTCACACCCGCCATTGCCACCAGGGGCATGGAGAAGGATGACGATTGCCTCCGGGGGGAGGGTCTGCCTACTCCCAACTCCTGCAGTCCGGCTCCTCTCTCTCGAGTTCACGCACAAAATACACTTTAAAAAAAAAAAAAATAAAAAAAAAAAGTGATACTGTCATGGACCTGGAGATACCAAAGTGTTTCTACTTGACATCTGTTACACAGGAGGTGGCTAATAAATCATAATTCATGTATTACATGAGATGGGACATTACTGATACGTGATTTCATGTGGACTCACAACCAATCAATAAGAATGACTGTTTCAATGCTTAAGAACAGACTATAGAAATGCTAAGTGAGCTGGCTTGTGAAAGACATTTCATTGTCCCCTATGTGATAAGCCTGTTTAAAGCCTTTTGTTTATCAGATGTAAATATCTTCTGTTAGTTGAGAGTCCGTCTGTCTAAAGATGTGGGTTGAAAGACATACCATGTTCTATTGTGTGATGCCAATGCTGTGTTGTAATTGATTAAGTCAAAAGGGTTTTTGCCCTGTCTTAAGGCTAACTCAACTCTCCAGACGGTCCCATTGTTCTGTGGCTGGCTATTGTGTACATTGATTACCTCCTGGAGCTCCTGTCTCAATACACATAGTCATGCTATTCAAACTATCCGACCAATCTCTGCTGGGTCATATTGAAGTCCTCATTTGCATGGAAGAGGACCTGAGTGGAAAAACACAAATGTACTTTACAATTGACCAATAGAAAAGCGGTTGTTGGGGGCGGGATGTTCCAAATTCTTTATAAAAGTGTGCTGTGTACTTTCAATAAAAGAGTCCTGTTTAAACATACATACATCCTGCCTGGTGTGTGTTCTAATGGGTCTGATCGGCACTAGTGATGAGCGGAATACGCCATATTCGATTTCGCGATATTTCGCGAATATTCTTCGAAATATTCGCGAAATATCGTTAATATCGAATATTCGTGATATTTTATTAAAAAAAAAAAAAAAAAAAATTGCGAATTTTCGCTAATGCGAATTTTCGCTAATGCGAATTTTCGCTAATGTGAAATTTCGCGATTTTTTTTTTTTTTTTTTTTAAAATTCACGAAATATTCGATATTTACGAATATTCGGTATATTTTATATAAAAAAAAGCGAAATTTCACATATGCGGTTGCGAATATTCGTTAATATCGAATATTCGTGATATTTGATAAAAAAAAAAAATTGCGAATTTTCGCTATTGCGAATTTTATTGCGAATTTTTTTGCGAAATTTGAAAAATATCGAATATTCGAAATAGCGAATATTCGCCGCGATATTCGAGATATTCGCGAATACTCGAATATGCAATATTCGTAGCGAATATTCGCAATGCGAATATTCGTGAGCAACACTAATCGGCACATAGCTGTAGGTCGGATCCCGGAACCTTGGATGACTGGACCATCAGATGTTGCAATTTGCAATCTGATCCAATAGAAGCAGAGGAGTGTCGGGAGAGCAGAACCGAGCAAGCAAGGGTCTCGTCACAGATACTCTCCGTTTTTTTAATTTATAAATAACAAACATGTTATAGTTACCTGCCCAGATCCTCCTCTTCTCGGGTCCCTCAACAGCACTCCTGGCCCCTCCCTGCTGCAGAGTGTCCCAAAAAGCAAGCAGCTTGCTTTTGGAGCACCCGAGCAGAGCCGCCACTCTGTGTGTCCATTCAGACACGGAGCCGTGGTTCGGCCCTGCCCCCCCTCTCTACTCATTTGTTTTACATCAGTGGTAGCCAACTGCTATCTCAGCCAATGAGGAGGAAGAGTCCTGGGCAGCCGAGACTCTCCTGTAACATCGCTGGATCTAGATGGACCTCAGGTAAGTATTAGGGGGGCTGCTAAACACAGAAGTTTTTTATTTTATTTTTTATCTTGATGCATAGAATGCATTAATATTATAAATGTTCTCACTTTGTAACCACTTTAATAAATTCTCATATCTGGCATACTGCAGTCATTAATTCGGCTTTATTTAAAAAAACAAGTACTTTTCCACTGACTGTATAATCATGCTAAAGAAGCCAAAAAGAGTTTGTTGGTTAAAATTTACTTTTTAAGCTAGTTTATATGTTGTTGCCAAACTCCAAAAATTAAAAGTCCCCATTTTAAAAGCTTATATGCAAGTAAGTGGCCATAAAAAGGGTATGGTGGTGCGCATACTGCCCTGGGGGACATGTATCAATGCAATTTTTAAAAGATCAATTTTACAGGAGCAGTGATTTTGATGATGCTTAACCACTTAAGACCCGGACCAAAATGCAGGTAAAGGACCAGGCCCCTTTTGCGATTCGGCACTGCGTCGCTTTAACTGACAATTGCGTGGTCGTGCGACATGGCTCCCAAACAAAATTTGCGTCCTTTTCTTCCCACAAATAAAGCTTTCTTTTGGTGGTATTTGATCGCCTCTGCGATTTTTATTTTTTGCGCTATATACAAAAGTAGAGCGACATTTTTGAAAAAAAATCTATATTTTTTACTTTTTGTTATAAGAAAAATCAAATTAACTAAATTTTAGTTAAACATTTAGGCCAAAATCTATTTAGCCACATGTCTTTAGTAAAAAAAAATCTCAATAAAAAAAAAATAGCTACCTAGCGGGAACAGCGACACTAATACAGCGATCAGAAAAATGATCGCTTAGTGATGCTGGCAATAGGGAGTGAAAGGGTTAACTGGGGCTTTGATCAAGGGGTTAAAACTTTATTGGGGGGGGGTTACGGGGGCTACCCTGAACCTAACACTAACTGACTGTCACACTGACACTAAATACACTACATGCATGATTACTGCATTCAGTGACACTGTGACAAAGGGGAGGGGGGTGATCGCAAGGGGTTACCGTATTTTTCGGACTATAAGACGCACTTTTTTCTCCCAAATGTATGGGGAAAAAAGTGCCTGCGTCTTATGGTCCGAATACTGAATATACAGCCCCCCCGGCACCGCCATTTAACATACCAGGGATAGCAGAACAGTCGGCACCATCAGCGGGCTCACAGGATCAGGCTGGTCGGATAGTGTAATGGCGCGGATGGTCGGATGGTGCAACGGTGAGGCTGGTGTAATGGCGCGGCATGTCAGCATTGGGAGCGGGCTACAGAGAAGCCCCAGGAAGCATTGCGCCATGTCGAGTCCACGGAGCTACGCCAACGCGGCGTCACTACGTATTGCTCATTGCTCTCCTGAGTCAGCTGATCCCCTGAGTCAGATGACCAAAATAGTGTAATCTCATTGGTTGCTCCCTCAGGAGCATCTGGAAAAGCATCTGTTACATCCGGAATACAAGATACAGAATACAGTACACTAGCAGTGTCATTTAAAAAAACTTAATTTACAGTAATAACGAATTACAGTAACTAAATACTGGTAACACTGACCATGTGCCAGCTCAGCCTCCCAGTCTAGGGATCAGTACACCATTTGGGTCAGAATCTTTTTTTTCTAATTTTTCTCCTCTAAAATCTAGGTGCGTCTTATGGTCAGGTGCGTCTTATGGTCCGAAAAATATGGTAATGTGCCTATGTGTAGTGTGTGTCAGTGTAGTGTTGTGCAGACTTACTGTGCGATGTGATCTCTCCTCAGCGGCGGTTGAGAAAATCGCTGAGAGGAGAGATCACATCACTTTCCCCTTCCTGTGTTTACACAGGAGGAGGAAGTGCAGGGCGGGGGGGGGCGCGGATTGGCTGGGAGCGATCCAGAGGGGGCGGACAAAAACGAATAGCTGCCCCCTTTTCCCAGATCGCTCGTACAGCCGCGGGGACCGCCGCATGTACCAGGGGGGGGGTCCCGATCGGACCCCCGACCCACCTCAAGGCACCAACGTATATATACGTTGATGTGCCTGTCGGTGCCATTCTGCCGACGTAAATGTACATGCGGCGGTCCATAAGAGGTTAAAGTGCAACAATTAAAATGAAAATTCCTTTAAATAAAGTGCCATGGTGGTTCCCTTAGTCTGCCTGTAAAGTAGCCCATCTGTAGCATGTATAGGACACGCTGCAGCAAAAAAAAGGAAAAAAGAGTGAAATTACATAAAAATGTATGGCAACACAATACCATTGCCGACAATAGAAAAATTTCAAAAAAGAAAATGGCTTGCGGCCCGCCCCCCCAAATCTATACCAGACCCTAATCCGAGCACACAGCCTGGCAGGTCAGGAGAGGGGTGAGCGAGTGCCCCCCCTTGAACCATACCAGGCCACATGCCCTTAACATGGTTGAATAGGCGCTTTGGGGCTGGGGGGCTCTGCCCCCCACCCCAAAGCACCTTGTCCCCATGTTGATTGGAATAAGGGCCTGACCCCCTCAATCCTGTGTGATGGTTGGAGGGATGCAGGCAGGGGGCTTATCAATATCTGGAAGCCCCTTTTTAACAAGCGTCCCCAGATCTCACCCCTTCCCCAATGTGAAGAATAAAAAAAAAAAAACATTGTCCCCCGATGTAAATCCATCGTTACACTTTTTTTGGTGTACGGATACTATGTACCCCATACTCATTCACATGGGGAAGGGGGGCAAGATCTGGGGTCCCATTGTTAAAAGAGGCTTCTAGATTCTAATAATCCCCCTGCCTGCAGACCTCCACAACCACAGCCCAGGGTTGTGGAGATGAAGCCCTTGTCCCCATCAACATGGAGACAAGGTGCTTTGGGGTGGGGGTCCAGAGCCTCCACCACCTCAAAGCACCCACCCCCCCCCATGTTGAGGGCATGTGGCCTGGTATGGTTCAGGATTGGGGGAGCTCACACTCCCCCCTTCCCTGGCTTGCCAGACTGCTTGCTCCGATAAGGGTCTGGTACTGTATCGTTTCTGGGGGGGACTACACAACATTTTATTTTTTTGGGGTAGGGTTCCCCTTAAAATCAATACCAAACCTGATGACCTGGTATTGCCTGGGGGGGCCCACTCTGTTTTTATTTTCACTTTTTAATTGACAGCAATGTTTTTTTATTGATCTGCCATCAGTGAAGCACATTGACAGCTAACTAATGACTCATCCATTGTTAAAGTGGTTGTAAAGTCAGAAGGTTTTTTATCTTCATGTATTCTATGCATGAAGATAAAAAACTTTGGTTTGCAGCAGCCCTCCTTAGCCCCCCTAATACTTACCTGAGCACATCTAAATACAGCCATGTTGCAGGAGTATCTTGGCTGCCCGTGACTCTCCCTCCTCATTTACTGAGACGCCAGTGTGGCACCATTGGTTCCGTTGCCAGCAATCAAAGTCAGTGAGCCAATAAGGAGAGAGAGGGTGTGGCAGGCGCAGCACTATGAAGTGCCTCATGCGCTGTGGCATTAGAAAAATTGTGATATCTCTGACTTTTCAGTCCAACAAGACTGTCTATTACTCTGAAATTCCTCTAGCGCCGTTCTATGGAAGCAGTAGGTTTAAAGAGCACACCAAATGCTTTAAATAACTTTACTTTTCTTCATATAAAATACTGCTGCAGACAGTCCATGTACAAAAACACGTGATGAATAAAGTATAAAAGAAAATGGTGGTTCAAATGTTCAGTCTTTTCATTTAACATAAGATGGTGGATATATTTATTTCTTCAGTATTTACTCTCTCTCTCTCTCTGTAAGTTATCAAAGCATTCTCTGATTTCTCTGAAAGGTATAACTGGGATTTGAAGGTATGAAGGTATGAAGGTTTGATACGGTTCGAGTTTGAAGGTTTGGGTTTGAAGGGTTAGCTTAGTTTGGTGGAACTACAAGTGAACACACAGCCAGATCAGTATTCAGTTCTTATCACACTATTTACAATAAGAACATATATATAACTTAACCTAATTTTGCCCTTTGCTTCCATAAGAACTGCTCTCTGTATGTCTCTGTGTGTCTCTGGGGCTGATTTACTAATGAATCTGCGCTGCGCCGGTACATGCCTTAATTAGTGCGCTGGATGAATCCCTAATTAGGCGCATGAACCGGCGGCAGCAGCAGCGCGATGTGATTGATAAGTAAAGCCGCCGCCGAACTCCCTGTATAAGTCTATGGGGGGAAATCTTAATAGTGAATTTTAAAGGCTAATCTGCAAGTTTTGTCCTAAAAAGTTTTTGGGGACCTCAGTCCTGCCCCAGGGGACATGTACCAATGCTTTTTATATTTTTTAAAACGGCCGTTTTTTCGGGAGCAGTGATTTTAATAATGCTAAAAGTGCAATAATAAAAGTGTAATTTTCCTTTAAATTTCGTACTATGGGGGGCTCTAATGTCAGCATGTGAAAAAGCGCATGTTTCCCGTGGTTAGAACTGTCTCTGCACAAAATGTCATTTTTCAAAGGAAAAAAGCCATTTAAAACTGACTCGCGGCTATAATGAATTGTCGGCTCCCGGCAATTGCAGGAGAATTCATTCATTAAAAAAAGGAAAAAAAAAGCGTGGGGGTCCCCCCAAATTCAATAACCAGACCCTTCAGGTCTGATATGGATATTAAGGGGAACCCGCCGTCAATTCAAAAAAAAAAATGACGTGGGGTTCCCCCCAAATATCCATAACCAGACCCTTCGGGTCTGGTGTGGAATTTAAGGGGAACTCCACCCCAAATTTAAAAAAAACTGGCGTGGAGTCCCCCCTAAAATCCACATCAGACCCCTTATCCGAGCACGTTGACCTGGCCGGCCGCAGAAAAGAGGGGGGGACAGAGCGCGGCCCCCCCCCCCTCTCCTGAACCGCACCAGGCCACATGCCCTCAACATTGGGAGGGTGTTTTGGGGTGCCCCCCAAAACACCTTGTCCCCATGTTGATGAGGACAAGGGTCTCTTCCCCACAACCCTTGCCCGGTGGTTGTGGGGGTCTGCGGGCAGGAGGCTTAATGAAATCTGGAAGACCCCTTTAACAAAGGGGCCCCCAGATCCCGCCCCCCCCTGTGTGAAATGGTAATGGGGTACCTTGTACCTCTACCATTTCACGAGTGAAAAAAAAGTGTCAGTGTAAAAAAAGACAAGAGCCGGTTTTTGACAAGTCCTTTATTATCTTCTTTCTTCTTTCCTTCGGGGGGTTTCTTCTTCCTCCATCTTCTTCTTCCTCTTTCTGTCTTGGGTCTTCTATTCCCGCATCTTGCCCGGCGTTTTCTTCCCATCTTTTTCCGCTGTCCTTCTCGTCCGCATCTTCTTCTCCTTCTTCTTCTTCGCCGGGAGGCGCCGCTTCCAATTGAAATCCCGCTGTCTGCCGGACCACGCCCCCCCTCTGACGCCACGGGCAAGCTCTTAGGAAAGTCCCCGTGTGGTGCCTGTGCGTCAGAGGGGGCGTGGTCACATGTTCCAGAAAGCGGGCAATTCAATTGGAAAGCGGCGACTCTGGCAAAGAAAAGCCGCGCACAAGCTTCCAAATTGAATTGCCCGCCTCTGACACATGTGACCACGCCCCCCTCTGACGCACAGGCACCACACTCCTAAGAGCTTGCCCGTGGCGTCAGAGGGGGGGGGCGTGGTCCGGCAGACAGCGGGGGATTTCAATTGGAAGCGGCGCCTCCGGCGAAGAAGAAGAAGGAAGAAGAAAGATGCGGACGAGAAGGACACGGAAGAAGATGGAAGAACACGCCGGGCAAGATGCGGGAATAGAAGACCCAAGACAGAAGCAGAGGAAGAAGAAGATGGAGGAAGAGAAACCCGAAGGAAAGAAGAAAAGAAGATAATAAAGGACTTGTCAAAAACCGGCTCTTGTCTTTTTTTACACCTGACACTTTTTTTTTTCTCGTGAAATGGTAGAGGTACAAGGTACCCCATTACCATTTCACACAGGGGGGGGGCCGGGATCTGGGGGGCCCTTTGTTAAAGGGGTCTTCCAGATTTCGATAAGCCTCCTGCCCGCAGACCCCCACAACCACGGGCAAGGGTTGTGGGGAAGAGACCCTTGTCCTCATCAACATGGGGACAAGGTGTTTTGGGGGGCACCCCAAAACACCCTCCCAATGTTGAGGGCATGTGGCCTGGTGCGGTTCAGGAGAGGGGGGGGCCGCGCTCTGTCCCCCCCTCTTTTCTGCGGCCGGCCAGGTCAACGTGCTCGGATAAGGGGTCTGGTGTGGATTTTAGGGGGGACTCCACGCCATTTTTTTTTTTAATTTGGGGTGGAGTTCCCCTTAAATTCCACACCAGACCCTGAAGGGTCTGGTTATGGATATTTGGGGGGAACCCCACGTCATTTTTTTTTTTAAATTGATGGCGGGGTTCCCCTTAATATCCATACCAGACCTAAAGGGTCTGGTTATTGAATTTGGGGGGACCCCCACGCTTTTTTTATTGGTGTTTTTAATGAATGAATTCTCCTGCAATTTCCAGGAGCTGACAATTCATTATTGCCGCGAGTCAGTTTTAAATGGCTTTTTTCCTTCAGAATGTCATTTTTTCACATGCTGACATTACACCCAGGCCGCCATCAGGGGGGTACAGGCAGTACACCTGCAGGGCCGCCATTAGGGGGGTACAGGGATTACACACCCCGGGGTCCCCAGGGGCCCCAGGGGCCCGGATGGGAACCACCCTAAAAAAAAAAAACTTTTTTTTTTAGTTTTATTTTTTTAAGGGGCTCCGAAGGTCCCCAGGGGCCCGGAGGCCACTAAGGGCCCCAGATGGCAAGCCCCTTTTTTTTTAAATAAAATATATATATTTAAAAAAATAAATATTATTTTTTTATTATTTGTTTTTTTTTTTTTTTATGAAAGGGCCCAGAGGTCCCCAGGGCCCGGAAGGCACCCCCTTGTTTTTGTAATTTTTTGAAAATGTTATATTAAAAAAATTATATATATATGTATTTTCTCTCTTTTTATTTTATTTTATAAAGAGCACAGAGGTCCCCAGGGCCCCGGATGGCTACCCCCCTTTTTTATATATATTTTTCTTTATTTCTTATTTCTGTCAAAATTTTTGTAAAGGGGCCCCCCCCCTCACCACCCCCCCCCCCGCTTCTCAATTTCATGCGGCAGCACCCCCCCCCCCCCCGGGTTCTCTGCTCCAGGGGGCCCATGCCTGAAGCTGTGTAAGGGGCCCCAAAATTCCTGATGGCGGCCCTGTACACCTGTAAGGGGCCCGGGGGTCCGGAGGTGCCCAGATGCCTGGAGGCCCCCCAGCGCCCCAGATGGTAACCCCCTCTTTTTTTTTTGTGTATATATATTTGGTAGTTGGTTTTTGTAGGATTTTTTATTAAAGGGCCAATTTTTGGAATTTAATATTTTTTAGCAGTCTGGAGGTCCCCAGGGGCCCAGAGGCCCCCAGGGCCCGGGTGGCAACCCCCCATATTTTTTGTTATTAAAGGGCCAATGTTTTGTTTTAGGGGTCTGGAGGTCCCCAGTGGCCCGGAGATCCCCAGGGCTCCAGATGACAACCCCCCACCTTTAAAAAAAAAACAAAAACAAAAAAAAATTATATATTTGTTGGTTATTTTTTTAACATATATATATATAATATAATTATGAAAGCTCCCAGAGGGCCCCAGATGACAACCTTTTTGCTTCTAAAAATGTTATAAACATTTTCCCCAGGTTTGTTACTTTTTACTTTAATTTCTTTTTTAAAGTGTATTTTGTGCGTGAAGTCGAGAGAGAGGAGCTGGACTTGCAATCGCCATCCTTCTCCATGCCCCCGGTGGCAATGGTGGGTGTGAGGGGGGCCTCCCACTCACCCCACCTGCTACACTTGGGAGCCCGATGGGACAGAGGGACTCCCCCTATGAGGGAGTGTAGCCCACCCAGCCAGCCCTGTAGGTCCTTTGCCTCCCTTTATTTTACGAGACCTCATGGCCAAAGTGCGTGCAAGTGTGGTGTTTTTTGTGGGGGGGGGGGGGGTTTGGGCGTACTAAGCACAGGCGTACCTTGCATAGCACACCCATCGGGAGCCGGGCTGACACCACCAAACTCAATTCACATGTAGCCGAGACCGGGATCCGAACCCTTGGCTGCAGAGGTGAACAGCTTGTCAGCGCAGTGCCATTCACGTTGAGCCACCGCAGCTCCCACCCCATGTTATTTTTTTTAAGATTTTTGGTAGTTATTTTTTATTAAAGGGCCCAGAGCTCCCAAGGCAACCCCCTTTTTTATTATTTTATATATGTAGATATATATATATAGATATTGTAATTTATTTTTCATTAAAGAGCCCAGAGGTTTATTTTTATTAAAGGGCCCAGTGGTCCCCAGGGCCCCCGGATGGCTACCACCCTTTTTAATATATATTTTTCTATATGTATTTTTTAGTAAAGGAACCCCCCGCTTATCAAATTGCGGCAGCCCCCCCCCCCTTCTTAATATCAGGCGGCACCCCCCCCCCCCTATTCTCTGCTCCAGGGGGCCCATGCCTGAAGCTGTGTAAGGGGCCCCATAATTCCTGATGGCGGCCCTAATTGCCCCCCCCCCCCCATGGTACGAAATTTCAAGGAATTTTTCACTTTTATTGTTGCACTTTAACCACTTCCATACCGCGCCTATTCTGGCACTTCTCTCCATGTAACAATTATATTTTCTTCCTTGAAACTTACTCAGGACCCCCAAACATTATATATATTTTATTAACAAACACCCTAGGGAATAAAGTGGCGGCCATTTTTTCGGACACATTTCCAACAGTATTTGTGCCAAAAATTTGCAAACGTTTTTTTTTTGTTTTGGCTTTCAAAAAAAAAACCTGTTTCATGAATGACAAAATAAGAAAGCAGTAAAGCTAGCCCAATTTTTAGGGATAAGGTAAAAGATGATGTTACACCGAGTAAATAGATACCTAACTAGTCACGCTTTCATATTGCGCACACTCATGGAATGGCGCTAAACTTCGTTATTAAAAATCTCCATAGGCAACGCTTGACTTTTTTTCTCAGGTTACCACTTTTGAGTTACAGAGGAGGTCTAGTGCTAAAATTATTGCTCTCGCTCTAACGCACGCTATGATACCTCACATGTGGGGTTTGAAGGATGTTTACATATGTGGGTGGGACTTGCATGCGTGTTCGCTTCTGAGTGCGAGCTACTAGGGACAGGAGCATTTAAATTCCTTTTTTATTTTATTTTTTAACTTAATATTTTCATTTTTGCACTTGTTTGTCCCTTTTTTTGTATTATTTTTCTCTTTTCTTCCTATTACAAGGAATGTAAACATCCCTTGTAATAGGACTAGTGTGTGACAGGTCCTCTTTATAGAGAAAGGCGGGGTCAATTAGACCCCACATCTGTCCTCCAGGCTGGAAAGCATGGAATTGATAAAAAAAAAAACATCTCATGCTTTCAGCTGCGATCATGTTCGTTCAGCACAGTAGTGTAGTGTGTAGCAGGTTCACCTAGCAGCAAAAGGGTTGCTGGTTCGAATCCCGCCCGTGACACTATCTGCCTGGAGTTTGCATGTTCTCCCTGTGCGGGTTTCCTCCCACAATCTAAAAACATGCTGTAAATTGGATCCTGTCTAAATAAGCCCTAATATGCAGTAGGATATTTAGGTTTTGTGCTTCCCTAGGCCTGACCAAATTTTGGCACCCCCCTAATAGAAAAATGACCCACCCTTCCTGTCAAGGCCACACCCTGTTTTTTTATGACCCACCCAGGAATTTTCAGGGGACACACACAAGTTCTGTGGGGGGGGGGGGGCACAGGAGACCCTTAATTTGCCTAGTTTTTCGATCACTTCCTGTTTGGCTATGGGGCAGGAAGTGAAGGCCAATCTCCCCAAACGGACAGGGATAATACAAAATAAACTGACAGAGCTTCTAACCCCCCCCCCCCCCAACTCTATCCAAAATGAAAGAAATCCAAAAAATAAAAGTGATGATTATTGTTCCAGTTTAACCCCAAATTTCATATCATTTTATTGAGAGGCTTAAGAAAATATAACCATGCCAATAGGCCAGGATCCAGCGTTGCTAATATGTATGAATGTGTGTTAGGGACCCCCACAAACACCACCCAATGTTAAATCAACTATTTTCTTGTTTGTTTTGGGGATGCCTGCACCCCTGATAGGGTAAAGACACCTCACAAATGTTGTCACTTTCTACTTAATTCATTCACTTCCTGCCACACAGCCAAACAGGAAGTGAGGGAAACACCTGAGTAATGTTTTGTTGGGGACACACAGATCAATATAAATAGTTTCCCATTTTGGAAATGGCATTTTGCTGTGTACACCCCAAATTAGTAGGAATCTTGGACTTTGGGGTCCATTTACTAAAGGCAAATCCACTTTGCACTACAAGTGGACAAGCAAGGAAGAAAACTCAAAACTTGGCGGGATTGGAAGTAAAAACCATCAGTGCTTCCCTTCTGATTTTCATTGCCTACGCTTCTACTGCAGAGCGGCTTTGCCTTTACTAAACCCCAAAATAACTAATCATTTGGGGTGTACACTGCAGTGCAATTTGCTTAATGGTGACACTAGTTAGATTGACCTGTGTCCCAAAGAAAAGACCATTGGTAGGGTTTTAACCTCACTTCCTGTTCAGCTGTGTGACAGGAAGTGAAGCCAATTTTAGGAAAAGGGACACAAAGCCCAGCCTAAAAACACTAGCAGGGGTTCTAACACTCAATTGGCTTCCCTCAAACAACCCACAATTAGAATAGGATTGTCTTGTGCTAGTTTCAAGCACAGCGCTGTAAATCAGCACTTCAAGCCTGTCCACCAATACACCACCCCCCCCCCCCCCCCCCCCAACAGGCCCTGTATGCAGCTTTTCCTACATCTTGCACATGTGCTTTAAAAAGTCAGTCTGGACATCAGTTCTAGGAAACAATACTTACCGCTTTGTCCTTCCTTTTCTGGTGACTAAACATTTCATGCATACACACCAGGAAAGAGCTTAGAGACAAATCACACTTGATGGTTTAGGCCCAAACTAGTTCAGCTGCAGCGGTTGAAATCCATAGCAGGAAAAAAATATCACAAAACAAACTTCAAAATTTGAAAGTAATTTTATTGGTCCACAAAACAAGGAAAGCAAAACAAAAAATTACAAATAAACACACCAAAAATATATAAAAACACCTAAAAACAAAGAAGACCAACGTTTATTTCACAGTCATTGGAAAATAAATCATGCTTTTGAAATAACAGGATAGACCCACAGGATTAAAACATTAGTCATTAACATCTTGAGAAACATTTAGCAAAATTATGTAGCAGAGAAAACATCAAAAAATACAAAACTTGCTCCAAAACATCTCTGTTTCACTCCGCCATTCCTTCCAGCCAGCAAATCTGCCCCCTCTGAGGGGCAGCTGACACGTGCACTATCCACGCTTTTTATAACATGTGTGCTAATGAACCAATTGGAAACACATGAAGAAATGTCAGCCTCTAGTTTGTGTGCACTTGTAACTGCTTACACCTGTTAAGGATGTCCTTAAATTACTAAGCCAAAAAAAGAGCTTTCTGAGCATGCTCAGAAAGATGCAAGTCATTTTCAGGATGAAACTTCCAACTTCTTTTTCTAACTGTTCGAGCATGCCCAGTTCACTCGAAATGCAGTACCAGAATCAAATCTGCAATGGCGGATGAAAGCATTAGAGGTGTTAAATTTTTTTTTGGTCCCCATGAAGTGATGCTTTACAAGCTGAACGGGAGGTCTTATCGAATTTTTACGTAACAAACCTAAATAGTAATAATTTAAAAGCCCCTGTCCCTAGTAGCTCGCAGTCAGAAGCGAACAAGCAGCATTTTTATTGTTTCCGGTTACCAGTTTAGATTTACAGATGAGGTCTAGTGCTATAAATATTCCTCTTGCTGTTACGCACGCTATGATACCTCACATGTGTGGTTTGAAGAATGTTTCCATATATGGGGGCGGGCCTTAAATGTGTAAGCCCCGCCCACATATTGAACCCCCGTTCAAACCCCACATGTGAGGTATCATAGCGTACGTTAGAGCGAGAGCAATACTTTTAGCACTAGACCTCCTCTGTAAATCTAAACTGGTAACCTGAAACACATAAAAAAGCGTTGCCTATGGGTATTTTCAAGTACTGAATTTTGGCGCCATTCCATGAGTGTGTGCAATATTAAAGTGTAACATGTTGGGTATCTATTTACTCGGTGTAACATCATCTTTCACATTATGGCCATTAATTTGTAACCACTTGAGCCCCAGAGCATATTACTGGTCACTGACGGGGCCATTTTTTGCATTTCAACACTGCGTCATTTTGACTGACAATTGCGTGGTTGTGCGACGTTTTTTTTTTTGTTGGTGGTATTTGATCACCTCTGCGTTTTTTCTTATTTTTGCTTGACCCAAAAATATAGCGACAATTTGGTAACTAAAAAAACATCTTTTTTACTGTTTGCTATAATAAATCTCCCCCAAAATATATGCAAAAAATGTTTGCCCTCAGTTTAGGCCGATAAGTATTCTTGGACATATTTTTGGTTGCAAAAAATCACAATAAGCGTTTGATTGGTTTGGGCAAAAGTTCTAAGTAGGGGTTGGTCTTATGGGTTTTTTTTGGAACTAATTTTTTGTTTTACTAGTAATGGTGGCTATCATTGTTTTTTCTGTCTAATGCGACATTGTGGCGGACACATTTTTGTGAGATTTGGCATTTTTGTAGCGAGCAATGGTATAGAAATGCATTGCTTACTATAAAAATGACACTGGCAGGGAAGGGGTTAACACTAGGGGCGCGGAAGGGGTTGAATATGTTACCTGGGTGTGTTCTAACTGTAAAGGGGGTGGGACTGTGTAGGGGAAATGACAGATCGCTGTTCATACATTGTAGGGACAGACGAGCAGGCATTCCCCCCCCCCCTGACAGGACCGGGATAAAAGGGGAACTCCACCCCAAATTATAAAAAAAAACGGCGTGGGGGTCCCCCTTCAGGTGCACAACAGGCTCTTAGATTTGATCTGGAACATAAGGGGTTAAACCCACGCCAAAAAAACGGCGTGGGGTTCCCCCTCAGATCCAGACCAAACCCTTCTCCCAGGCACGCAGTCTGGCCGGACAGGAATGGGGGTGGGGACGAGCGAGCGCCCCCCCCCTCCTGAGCCGTACCAGACCACATGCCCTCGACATGGGGGAGTGTGTGCTGTGGGGGAGGGGGGCACTGCCCCCCCACCCCAAAGCACTCTTGTCCCCATGTCGATCGGGACAAGAGCCTCTTCCCGACAACCCTGGCCGTTGGTTGTCGGGGTATGCGGGCGGGGGGCTTATCAGAATCTGAGAGCCCCCTATATTAAGGGGGCCCCCAGATTCTGGCCACCCACCCTATGTGAATGAGTATGGGGTACATCGTACCCCTACCCATTCACCGGGTGGAAAAGTGTAAACACCAAAAAAAACACACAGAAAAAAATAATTTATTAGTCAGCTCCGGGGGTCTTCTGCCGGGACCCCCCACCACCAGCCCATTGGGCCCCGGGCTTCGCCGTCTTCTGCCGGGGGGGGACACCCACCGATGATCTCCGCCATGTCCAGCCAGGCCCCCACCCCAAAATAAGCTCTTTCACATCCGGGGGGGGCCGGCCGAAAAAAGCAGAGAACAACGGGGGCGGAGCCCCTCGGTCTTCCAGACGTTTTCTGCCGGGGGGGCTCCAGCCCCGCACCGGTCTTCGCCGCCCGCCTTCCGCCGGGGGGGGACACCCACCGATGCTCTCGGCCATGTTCGGCCAGGCCCCCTACCCCAAATCAAGCTCTTTTACATCCGGGGGGGGCCGGCGGAAATGGCGGAGAACAACGGGGGCGAAACCCCTCCTCGGTCTTCGCCTTCCGCCGGGGGGGTACACCTACCCCCCCCCGGTCTTCGCCGCCGTCTTCCGCCGGAGGGCGCCACTCTCCGGGCTTCTCGACGTTGTCTTCCGCCGCGGGGGCCAGGCCTTCTTCTTTGCCGCCCCCTTCGAATTTTTCGGCCTGGACGGGGGTCGCACATCCCATCCAGGACTTGGACGTGGCGGGCTTCTCGTCGCCGTCTTCTGCCGCTGCCCCCTTCACCACGAAGCTCCGTGCTTGTTTGATGAGGGCAGCGGGCTTCCGTCGTCTTCTCCGGGGCGAGGGTCGTACATCCCACCCCGGATTTCGTCGCCGGCTTCTGCCTGGCTCCTACTAGGGGCCAGGGCTTCTTTTGCCGTCTTCCGCCGGAGGGCGCCACTCTCCGGGCTTCTCGACGTTGTCTTCCGCCGCGGGGGCCAGGCCTTCTTCTTTGCCGCCCCCCTCGATTTTTTCGGCCTGGATGGGGGTCGCACATCCCATCCAGGACTTGGACGTGGCGGGCTTCTCGTCGCCGTCTTCTGCCGCTGCCCCCTTCACCACGAAGCTCCGTGCTTGTTTGATGAGGGCAGCGGGCTTCCGTCGTCTTCTCCGGGGCGAGGGTCGTACATCCCACCCCGGATTTCGTCGCCGTCTTCTGCCGCTGCCCCCTTCACCACGAAGCTCCGTGCTTGTTTGATGAGGGCAGCGGGCTTCCGTCGCAGTCTTCCGCCGCGGGGTGACACTCGCGGGCTTCTTCTTCCATTCGATGTTGACACGGCGAGGTCCGGCGCTGAAATGCCTTCTGAGCGGCGGGCAAGGACTTATATTGGCATTGGGCGTGGGCGTGGTTATGCCAACATGTGACCTTAACCCATGTGACAGTGATGTGACGTGACATCACTGTCACATGGGTTAAGGTCACATGTTGGCATAACCACGCCCACGCCCAATGCCAATATAAGTCCTTGCCCGCCGCTCAGAAGGCATTTCAGCGCCGGACCTCGCCGTGTCAACATCGAATGGAAGAAGAAGCCCGCGAGTGTCACCCCGCGGCGGAAGACTGCGACGGAAGCCCGCTGCCCTCATCAAACAAGCACGGAGCTTCGTGGTGAAGGGGGCAGCGGCAGAAGACAGCGACGAGAAGCCCGCCACGTCCAAGTCCTGGATGGGATGTACGACCCCCGTCCAGGCAGAAGAATTTGAAGGGGGCGGCGGAAGACCCTCAAAAGTGAAAACGTTCACCAGGTGAATGGGTAGGGGTACGATGTACCCCATACTCATTCACATAGGGTGGGGGCCCGAAATCTGGGGGCCACCTTATTAAACGGGGCTCCCAGATTCTTATTGGCTCCCGCCCGCATACCCCGACAACCAATGGCTAGGGTTGTCGGGAAGAGGCTCTTGTCCCGATCGACATGGGGACAAGAGTGCTTTGGGGTGGGGGGGCAGCGCCCCCCTCCCCCAAAGCACACACTCCCCCATGTCGAGGGCATGTGGTCTGGTACGGCTCAGGAGGGGGGGGCCGCTCGCTCGTCCCCACCCCCATTCCTGTCCGGCCAGACTGCATGCCTGGGATGAGGGCTTGGTACGGATCTGGGGGGGAACCCCACGCCGATTTTGGCGTGGGTTAACCCCTCACGTTCCGGACCAAGCCGGAGAGCCTATTGTACCCCTGGGGGGGAAGCCGCGCCGGTTTCACATTTGAAATTTGGCGCGGAGTTCCCCTTCAGTGTCAGCGCAGCCCGAGAACAGCTCGGAGCTTGCCGTGCGCCGCTCCAGGCAGTGCAAACACTGCTACGCCGCCTGGTATTTACCAAGGATTTCCCGGCGTACTGAAGAGGCGCGCGGTGAGCTCCGATTTTTCCCTCTGCGCATGCCCAGTATGCAAGTGAACCTTCCGAGGTTCTAGCGTACTTTGCAAGGGCACGGGGATCGGGTCCCAAAAGTCACTTTCCCTTTCAAATCGGCCCGCCACACAAGTTGAAACACATGTCACTACACTTCCCCTGCATCACCCCCCTCCCTCCCCTCATAAACTCCCGCCCGAATCCCCGATGTTTACATTACTAAATGCCGCACGCCAGCTCTGTACTGGCGTGCTGTGCGCCCTCTTCTGGGCGCATTAGGCACTTTAGTAAATGAGGAAACACGCTGCACTGGCAGCGTGTTTCTTTTGTAAATGTCAAAAACAGGTTTACTCCTGCTTGTGCACCATGAGTCTTGGCGCACAGGCTTGGTAAATCAGCCCCTCTGTCTCCATGTGGTTCTGTCTCTGTGGAACAATCTAGCAGAGCACATGTCAGCACTAGGAACCTCCCAGAGAGAGTGGATGCAAAGCTGGCTGTGACTGGTCAAGACTCTGCTCAATGTGAGATTGGCTGTGATTGGGCCAAGGCCTGTGATGAGTCACAAAAGCTTAACTCTATGCTTTCTGGTATGAATTAACTGTGAATAACTTTGCTTACCTCCTGCCCCATACAAACACATGACTCTTAAAGGCATATTTTTTCTTTTGCTTCTGTGAACACAACATACAACTATTATACAACATCCAAGCATAAAATCACAGTGAATAACTCTGCCTTTGTCTCTCACATATAAACATGTTCTCTACATTAGGTTCTTAGCAGGTTTAGCTGTATATATATGTAAGTTACACTAGCTACCTAGGACAGGTTCTAGCTGGCCAGCTACACTCCCAACAAAATTACCTATAATTCTTGTTCCCTATAGTAGGATGTGAACATGAATTTGGGGAATTTTCTATCAGGTTCTCAACTTTCCAAGTGTCTTTTATCACTCTCAAGTAGAACAACTAACTTCTGTATAGGACGTTCCAACCTGAGTGGAGTAGTGAGATGTTTTCCCTTTTGAACATCTGGCTAGTCTTTCAAGTATGTCATCTTGACATTTGGCAGCAGTGCTTAATGTTTGTACAACCTTTACTTCTGGATCACCCATAGACAATTCTGTGTAACCTTCACTAGGAATGATCTCCTTTTCCCAAAGGAACTCTGGACCGGTGAACCAATTAGAATTTTTCAATTCTGATACATTCAGACCTCTTGAAGCATGATCTGCCGGGTTATTCTTTGTATCAATGTGATGCCAATTTTCCGGATTTGTCATTTCCCGAATTTTCTGGTTGGCGACAAAGACATGGAATCTTCGAGCTTCGTTGTTTATGTATCCTAGGACAACTTGTGAGTCTGTCCAAAAATATTCTTTATCTATGTTTAGCTCTAATTCTTCTCTTAGAAACTTGCTTACTGATACTGAAACAACAGCTGCTGTCAGTTCAAGTCTTGGTATTGTCTGAATACTGGTAGGTGCAACTCTGGTCTTTCCCATAACCAGGGCACAATGTATGTTTCCTTCTTCTTTCACTCTGATGTAGGAGCACTGACCATAGCCATAACTACTGGCGTCTGAAAAGTGATGAAGTTCTATTTTCTTGTACTCTCCGAAATCATGAGGTACAAAACATCTGGGTATCCGAACTTCTTTCAAATTTTGCAAGTCTCTTATCCAGGTCTCCCACCTTGGCCTCAAATCTTCAGGTATGGGTTCATCCCATCCCAACTTCCGTCTGCATAATTCTTGTAGTAGTTCTTTTGCTTTAAGGATTACTGGGGCCAAGAATCCCAGTGGATCATATATAGAAGCCACTGCAGAGAGAATGGTACGTCTGGTTGCAACTTTCTCTTCAAAGGATACTTCAAAGAAGAACTCATCGTTCTCTACATTCCATCCCAAGCCAAGTACATTCTGAACTGGAAGATGATCATAATTGAGATCTACATTCTTCATTGTTGGTGCACGTTCAGAGATACTGATGGATTCTAGTACTTTCAGATGAATTTGTGAAGGCGCAGGTTTCCTCTTGCGCATAATTCTTGGCTTTCCTTTACTAATTTGATTGCAGATTCCTTGGACTCTAGACTTATAAGACCATCATCTACATAGAAGTTTTTCTTAAGAAAATATGCTGTTGATGGACAATCCTTTTCATTTTTATTAGCCAAGTACTTCATACCATAATTGGCGCAACTTGGAGACAATGCTGCTCCAAACAAATGTACTTTCATTCTGTATTCTGCTGGCTCTGTATCTGTATCTCTGTCCTCCCACCATAGGAACCTCAGGAAGTCTCTATCTTCGTTTTTCACATGGAACTGGTGGAACATTTTTTCAACGTCACACATGACCGCTATGGGATACTTTCTGAATCTACAGAGTACTCCAGGCAGAGTGTTTGTAAGATATGGTCCTTTTAGTAGATGATCATTCAATGCAACACCATCATACTTTGCTGAGCATTCAAATACTACTCTAATTTTATCTGGTTTCTTTGGGTGGTAAACACCTTGATGTGGGATGTACCACACTTCTCCTTCTTTAGGTTGGTTATTCACCTTGACCTCTGCATGTTCTTCTTCAAGGATGCCTTCCATGAATTTCAAATAATCCTGCTTGAATTTGGGATCTCTTCCCATCTTTTTCTTCAAGCCTTTCAATAGGTCGTTCTCTGAAGGGTAAGGGCATTTCAAGATAACCTTGTTGATTCTCCTGAATACTTTCTTCTAGAGTGTGTACGAACTTTATGTCTTCTTGGGATACACTCTTTTCTTCAGAACTTATGTCTGTGAAGTCAGATTCAAGGATCTTGAATTTGCTGAACTTACAGTTGGTAGCTCTTGGACAGATATTCGATGACACAATCCTGTCACCTGTCTTGAGTTTGCAATCTGCTGTTTTCCTCCAACAACACCCCATCCTAGATCAGTTCAAACAGCGTAGGGTTCACCCTTTCCTCCTCTGATTACCTCTCGTGGTACCAAAGCTTCGGGACAATCGTAGCCTATCAACAGTCCGACACCAAATTCCTTCAGCGGGGACATCTCATGAGATATGATAGATAGGTGCTCCCATTTATTGGCTGTTTCACAGGTAGGTATATGATCTCGATCTAGAGGTATGTCGTCTTTTGTATAAGATGGAGGTAGATTTAATGTGAGGTTTGAATGAAGTCCTCTAACTCTCAGTCCTTTAACCTTTTGACTGTTCACTAATGTGTCTCTACCCGTCATTGTGGTGAGCTTGAGCTTCACTGGTTCTGTAGCCACTTGTAATTTCTTGCAGATTTCTTGATCAATGAAGGTGACGTCGCTTTGGGCATCCAGTAGTGCATAGGCGTATACCTTCTTGTTCCTCCTTTTAGGATTTGAAATGCACACAGGTACAACCATTGATGTGCCATTGCTTTCTCCTTCCCTTATTCTGCAAGAGAATACTGATACTTTCTTTTCTTCCTCAGCATCTTTAGGTATTGAGGATTCATCCTTCTTTGGACGTTCTTCATGTAGCGGTGTAGGATGGCGTCCTTTGCAGACGCTGTGTGTAGCCTTTTTCTTACACTCCTTTGTAACATGGCCTTTTCTTAAGCATCCAAGACACAGTTGGTTCTCAAGTACAAATTTCTTCTTTTCATTTGAGGACTTCTCTTTTAATTGTTGGAAAAAGGGGAAAATTTGGGACTTTGAATGAGGCTGCAGGCATAGTGTGGGTAATAAGGGAGGTACATGTTTATTAATCATACATTTGCATGGCATGTCTCAAATTACAGAAACCACATAGAAGAAACAATCATTTTGTATAAATGTAATTTGATAATGCAAGTGCATAATAAGCAGTAAAGGTACAACAGTGCATAACCTCATGCCAACTAGTGGTCTGAATAGAACAATGGATACAATATACAAATTAACATATGTACAGATGTCGCATTAGGCAGCATTAGCGAGGAATATAAAAGTAGTAAAAACAAGTGAAACCATCGAAAAAGGATTTTTTGTTGTGGTGTTCATCAATATCAATAATATGATAGGGACATGTATCCGCATCTCTCGTGTCCGACACGTTTCGTGTCCGTGACACTCATCAGGGGCTGATGCAAAGGATATCTACAGAGTAAATAGTGTAAAATATAGTTAATATGTCTAATGATGATCAAGTTAATTAACAATGGTAAAGATGGAACAAGGAGGTCAATCGTGGGTACTTACATAGAATCTAGGAGGTCAGTGTGGTAAGTATGGAGCTGAGGCCAAAAACTGGTCCGCCACGGGAGCTGAGGTGATGTCTAAACGCACACCGGCAGAGCGCAAAAAAGGATGATGGGTATTTGTCCTCCATGTGGATACATTTATTTTGACCTCCTGGCATTGTATTGTTTTTATAGACTTCCTTTGGTTGGTATCATCGGTCCATCACTTTTTGTCATCCCCTTTGCCAGAACATCACTTTTCAAGTCTGTGGGGGAGGTTCTGTCCTTCCTTTTTTGCGCTCTGCCGGTGTGCGTTTAGACATCACCTCAGCTCCCGTGGCGGACCAGTTTTTGGCCTCAGCTCCATACTTACCACACTGACCTCCTAGATTCTATGTAAGTACCCAAGATGGACCTCCTTGTTCCATCTTTACCATTGTTAATTAACTTGATCATCATTAGACATATTAACTATATTTTACACTGTTTACTCTGTAGATATCCTTTGCATCAGCCCCTGATGAGTGTCACGGACACGAAATGCGTCGGGCATTAGAGATGCGGATACATGTCCCTATCATATTATTGATATTGATGAACACAGAACAAAAAATCCTTTTTCGATGGTTTCACTTGTTTTTACTACTTTTATATTCCTCGCTAATGCTGCCTAATGCGACATCTGTACTTATGTTAATTTGTATATTGTATCCAATGTTCTATTCAGACCACTAGTTGGCGTGAGGTTATGCACTGTTGTACCTTTACTGCTTATTATGCACTTGCATTATGAAATGACATTTATACGAAATTATTGTTTCTTCTATGTGGTTTCTGTAATTTGAGACATGCCATGCAAATTTATGATTAATAAACATGTACCTCCCTTATTACCCACACCATGCCTGCAGCCTCATTCAAAGTCCCAAATTTTCCCCTTTTTCCAATATTGAACCAGGGATGGAGGTGCACTACATATGTGCCTCATTCAAAGTCCCAAACTCCCCCCTCTTATTCTCTGCATAGGGATGGAGGCTTGCTAGACAGGGTAGGCAGTGTTCCCCTGCTACCTAGGTGTTGGGTTGTTTAGCCACGGACGGGCAATGTACCTGGTCTGGGTTGGACACACTCAGGGCATGATCACCCTATGCCCATGAGTTTTTTGTCAGCATTTTTGCGTTACCATGGTTCTGGGACTTATCTGTGGTTCTCTGTATGTCTGGGGTCGCTCATGTTTCTGCATTGTCGGGAGTTGTGATGCGCTCCATGCGCTGCCTCTTTGCCGTCCCCTGTCTCTTCCCCCTGGGGAGGGCGGGGGTGTCGGGGGTTGCGCTTGCAGCGCATCTGCGCCGCGCAATCCGGCCCAGCTTGTGACGTCAATATTGACGCTACAGTGCTGGGCGTGTGATTTTCATCCTTGCCGTAGCAGCTGATACACAGGGGGTTTTCCGGGGCGGGGCTCCGCCTACGTCAGCACTCCTCTCAGTCTGCTCCGTGCCTGCGTGATGCTGGTGATTGTCAGCGTGCACCTGTGCAGGGTGCTTATATTGAGGTCCTCCCTACACACAGACTTGCTGGTCATCCCTTGGAGACACCACGCCAGATCATACTCCATTCCACTCTACCGTATGCTGGAGTTCATTCACACCCCAGCACCAGGTTAACTTTCTTATTATTATATTTCTTATTTGACAATGGGTATTTTTCCTCCATGTGGATACATTTATTTTGACCTCCTGGCATTGTATTGTTTTTATAGACTTCCTTTGGTTGGTATCATCGGTCCATTACTTTTTGTCATCCCCTTTGCCAGCACATCACTTTTCAAGTCTGTGGGGGAGGTTCTGTCCTTCCTTTTTTGCACTCTGCCGGTGTGCGTTTAGACATCACCTCAGCTCCCGTGGCGCACCAGTTTTTGGCCTCAGCTCCATACTTACCACACTGACCTCCTAGATTCTATGTAAGTACCCAAGATGGACCTCCTTGTTCCATCGTTACCATTGTTACTTAACTTGATCATCTTTAGGCATATTAACTCTATTTTATACTATTTACTCTGTAGATATCCTTTGCATCAGCCCCTGATGAGTTTCACAGACACGAAACGCGTCGTGCACGAGAGATGTGGATACATGTCCCTATCATATTATTGATATTGATGAACACCACAACAAAAAATCATTTTTCGATGGTTTCACTTGTTTTTACTACTTTTATATTCCTCGCTAATGCTGCCTAATGCGACATCTGTACATATGTTAATTTGTATATTGTATCCATTGTTCTATTCAGACCACTAGTTGGCGTGAGGTTATGCACTGTTGTACCTTTACTGCTTATTATGCACTTGCATTATGAAATGACATTTATACGAAATGATGGTTTCTTCTATGTGGTTTCTGTAATTTGAGACATGCCATGCAAATTTATGATGAATAAACATGTACCTCCCTTATTACCCACACCATGCCTGCAGCCTCATTCAAAGTCCCAAATTTTCCCCTTTTTCCAATATTGAACCAGGGATGGAGGTGCACTACATATGTGCCTCATTCAAAGTCCCAAACTCCCCCCTCTTATTCTCTTTCAATTGTTGGCACTTATGTATGGAGTGGTTCTCTCCACAGAACATGCACTTAAAGGTAGTTTGAGGATTTGTCGGTTCTGTCTCTTTACTGAACCCAGTAGTGACTTTAAGCTTGCTTTCACAGGTATCTAGACCTTTAGCTGCTGTGTTGATTGCAAAGCTAGTTGCTCTTGCACGTCTTGTATCTCTTGCACGTCTTGTATCTCTCGCAGGCCTTTCTTCTAAGGATTTTAAGGCATAAGATGCTGTTACTGGATTACATGCTATTCGTGCTTCCCTATTAACTAACTCAGAGAACTTTTCAAAACTTGGGAAGTCCTTATTTAGATCTAACCGTTCAGTCACATAGCGATTCCATCTAGAAGCCACTTCTTCAGGTAGCTTGGCTAGCATCCTGTGATTTTCTAGATAGTCGTCCAGTACTTCTAGTCCTCGTACATGTGGGATGGCATTGCTGCATGCTTGCAGGAAATCACCATACTCTTGGAGTATGAAGTGCTCCTTGGGACCTATTTTAGGCCAGTTATTCAATTTCTCCCTAAAGGCTCTTTATACTAAGAAAGGATGACCATATCTTGCATTTAACTTTTCCCAGGCTTGCTTATAGGCTTCTTCGTCTGTTCTATAGAAGTTGCCTTCAAGGGCTTTCTTTGCTTCTCCACCAACATATCTCTGAAGGTAGAATAACTTGTCAACTGGTCTGGAACAATGATGCTCAATGATCATTTCAAAACTTGCCTTCCACTCTATGAACTTCAGTATGTCTCCTGAAAATACAGTAGGTTCTGGAATGGGAAGTCTTGCTGGGACTGTTCTCTGCCGTCCTGCTGGGATAATAGTCGCAACATTCTCCTGATCATTGCAGTGACATCTAGGAGTAGAATTATCCTTTTTTATTTTTTCACTTAGTTCTAAATTAAGTGAGTCTCTCTTTTCGTCTTTCTGAGCAGGGATGGAGTGGCAATGACTTTTTCCTTCACTACATACTGGAGGTTTCCTTTCATTCTCCTGGATGTATGGAGGAGAGTAGGAGTCTGCTTCATCACTTAGTACAGATTTGGACCTATGACTACCATTCATGTCCTCTTCGTGTACTCTGAGGCCGCGTACACACGGCAGAGAACCTCGACGGGCAGAACACATCGTTCCGCCCGTCGAGGTTCTCTCCCGGCCGTCGAATTCGGCGACCCGCCCGTCGGGAATGGCAACCAGCCATTCTTCCGGGCGGGCCGTCGAGGAAATAGAGAGCGTGCTCTCTATTTCGGCTCGACGGGCTTCCCGACGGGAAGCTCGCTGAGACCGTACACACGGCCGAGGTCCTCGCTGGAATGTGCATTCCAGCGAGGTTCTCGCAGATTTTCAGCGAGAACCTCGGCCGTGTGTACGGCGCCTTAGTCTGGCTTCTATAATCTTAACTACTTTCAGCCTTTCCAGACTTTCCATTTGATGGCGCTGTGCCTCCATTTCAGCTTCCATTTGATGGCGCTGTGCCTCTATTTCAGCTTCCATTTGATGGCGCTGTGCCTCCCTTTCGGCTATTCGTAGACGCTGCGCTTCAATGGCAGGTTCCATCTCGATTTCTGCTTTCTTGACAGCAAGTTGTTCAACAAGTTCCTTTCTTTTGGTTAGAGTACTTGAGGACTCTGATGTGTGACTGGCGCTTCTGCTAGTGAAGGAAGTCCCACTTGAGATTGTGGTTCCCCCTAATGACCTAGCATAGTCTCTTGTGAAGAGCTCGTTCATTCTCTTTCTCGCCTTAACTTCATCATAGTTGGCTTCAGATGATAATTCTCTCATGAGCTTTACTAAATCTTTAGTGACTGCAGTACATGTGTCCATGTTCCTCACAATATCCTGGGAAGGTGTTGTGGATGACCGCAGATTGACATACACTGCCATAAGCTCTGATTCACACTCTGCTATCGTCTCTACCAGATCACTCAAGTTTTCTTTTACACTAACTTGCTTTAGCTTTCTACGAGCATCTGTAATGTATATTTTCCACCTATCATATATTCTGGTGAACCTTTTTACTTTTAATGCTGCTTCTTGCTCCAAATTTTCCTGCATTTTTGGGGTCGGTTTTCAGACTCTTCTACCTCAGACAGGTTTACTTGCTCTTCACCCTCTATCCTATCTATCTTTGTATCCTCTAACAATGGCATGGTGATACTAGGTTTAGACATTTTACTTTAAATGCTATAACAATATGCAGGCAATAAATGACTTTCACTTTAAATGCAATAGCAAAAGATGCAGGCAATAAATGACTTTCACTTTAAAAATACTTTAGAGTCCGTATACTACAAACTGTCCTTCGTTTTACTTTACAGTCTTTTATTCCTGAACACGAAAATGTCTCTTTATGCCAAAGCCTATGTGCAATGATAAATAATAAAAGGAAAGCTCTGACCTTATTTCTGAAGAGGAGGATACTGTGATCTGTAGGCTGCTGGAACAAATGTCAGTCTTAGAGGAGACTTGTCTTTTCTTGATGCAAAGCTTGCGATGCTTTGCGATGCTTTACGATGAGCTGTGATGCACTGCGATGCTCTGCGATGCGCTGCTATGAGCTGCGATGCTCTGCGATGACTTTGTGATGAGCTGTGATGCTCTGCGATGACTTTGCGATGAGCTGCGATGTTCTGCGATTACTTTGCGATGAGCTGCGATGACTTTGGGCCTGGTGGCGGGAAACTAGCTGGCTGCAGTACGTGGCCTCTTCGTGGATGGCGGTGCAGGCACTCTAGGTCTGGATTTGGTCTCCCACCATGCGTCTTTTTCTCTCTCTAGGGGTCGCAGGAGGGTTGGTGCTTTTCCGTGACTATCTTGCCTTTGCCGTTCTGCCACTTTAAGAGTCGGCTGCAGTTTGAGTAAACACGCTTTTATGGCCTCTATGGTAGCTCCGCTGAGGTGTCTTTACTTTTTCACTCAGGGATTGGTTGCTGCGCGGCGGTATATGCTGGCGCTCCGCTGCTCAAATGCGCTCTTTACTGTGCAAGTTGAGGAGCGCTATCGCTTTTCCCTCAAAGGGAATAATTAGTTCCACTGTGGCAGGCGCAGCACTATGAAGTGCCTCATGCGCTGTGGCATTAGAAGAATTGTGATATCTCTGACTTTTTAGTCCAACAAGACTGTCTATTACTCTGAAATTCCTCTAGCGCCGTTCTATGGAAGCAGTAGGTTTAAAAAGCACACCAATTGCTTTAAATAACTTCTTTAATAACTTCACTTTTCTTCATATAAAATACTGCTGCTTTGCAGCAGACAGTCCATGTACAAAAACACGTGATGAATAAAGTATAACAGAAAATGGTGGTTCAAATGTTCAGTCTTGTCATTTAACATAAGATGGTGGATATATTTCTTTCTTCAGTATTTACTCTCTCTCTCTCTCTGTAAGTTATCAAAGCATTCTCTGATTTCTCTGAAAGGTATAACTGTGGTTTGAAGGTATGAAGGTTTGATATGGTTCGGGTTTGAAGGTTTGGGTTTGAAGGGTTAGCTTAGTTTGGTGGAACTACAAGTGAACACACAGCCAGATCAGTATTCAGTTCTAATCACACTATTTACAATAAGAACATATATATAACTGTATAATTACCTAATTTTGCCCTTTTCTTCCATAAGAACTGCTCTCTGTATGTCTCTGTGTGTCTCTGTCTCCATGTGGTTCTGTCTCTGTGGAACAATCTAGCAGAGCACATGTACAGCACTAGGAACCTCCCAGACAGAGTGGATGCAAAGCTGGCTGTGACTGGTCAAGACTCTGCTCAATGTGAGATTGGCTGTGATTGGGCCAAGGCCTGTGATGAGTCACAAAAGCTTAACTCTATGCTTTCTGGTATGAATTAACTGTGAATAACTTTGCTTACCTCCTGCACCATACAAACAAATGACTCTTAAAGGCATATTTTTTCTTTTGCTTCTGGGAACACAACATACAACTATTATACAACATCCAAGCATAAAATCACAGTGAATAACTCTGCCTTTGTCTCTCACATATAAACATGTTCTCTACATTAGGTTCTTAGCAGGTTTAGCTGTATATACATGTAAGTTACACTAGCTACCTAGGACAGGTTCTAGCTGGCCAGCTACAGAGGGGGCGGGCAAAAGCGTGGCTGTGTGTCTGAATGAACACACCGTGCTGCAGCTCGGCTCGGGTGCCCCCCATAACAAGCTTCTTGCTGTGGGGGCACTCAGCAGGAGAAAGGGGCCAGTAGTGCCCACTAGAGGGACCCAAAAAGACGAGGATCTGGCTGCTGTGTGTCAAACCACTGCACAGAGCAGGTAAGTATAACATGTTTGTTATTTAAAAAAATTGGACTCTAGTATCACTTTGAGGATGCCACAGCTGGCTTCCCAGCCTGCTCGTTGACAACCAGCTATTCACTGTGCCCTGATTGGGCAAAGCTTTGCCCAATTAGGGCTTAGAATGTGCTGTGCAGCTTACAGTGCATTGCAGGGCATTTAGCAGGGCGAACAAACTCTCTGTAAATTCGGGGGTTTGCTGAAAAGGCAAACAGGCGATGTCCAGGCAAAACTTTTGCTCAGCCCGAACAGTGTGCCCAAGTGTTGACATGCTATTTAACACACCCAAACATGGCAGGGTCAGGATACTCTGTCCTCATGGAACATCAGTGTACCATTTTCTAAAGAGATACAGAGATGTGTTTCCAATGAGTATGTGCATTAGGGATGAGCCGAACACCCCCGCGAACATTTAGAACCCCATTGACATCAATGGGACTCGAGCGGTCAAATTCAAAAGTGCTCATTTTAATGCCCCCAACATTTTTTTAAAAACAGTTGTTTTTTCTGGAGCAGCGATTTTAATGATGCTTAAAGTAAAAAAAAAAAAAAGAAAAATTCCTTTAAATATCGTACCTGCTGGGTGTCTATAGTAGTGGCATGTGTTTAGAACTGTCCCTGCACAAAATGAGATTACTATAAGAAAAAGGTCATTTAAAACCGCTTGCGGCTTTAATGTAATGTCTGGTCCCTGCAATATGGATGAAAATCACTGATAAAAATAGCATGGGTTTCCCCGCCCCCCTCCCCCCAGGTCATTACAAGCCCCTTTGGCTCTATATACTTTGAACAGCAGTATACAGGTGGTGCAAACAAGACAGAGACTGTAGGTTTGTTGTTAAGTAGAATCGGTTTGTAATTTTCAACTGGTACTTCTTTAACCACTTAAGGACCGCCTCCTGCAGATTTACGTCGGCAGAATGGCACGGCTGGGCACATCAACGTATATATACGTTGGTTTTAGTACCCAGCCGTGGGTCGCGGGTCGAGGACCGGGACCGCGGGATTCGCGGACCCGATCGCCGCTGCAGTGCGGCGATCCGTCCCTGGAGCGGAAAAACAGGGAGAGCCGTGTGTACACACGGCTTCCCCGTGCTTCTCTGTGGCCGGAGCATCGATCGCGTCATCCCTGTAATAGGGGGACGCGATCGATGACGTCACACCTACAGCCACACCCCCCTACAGTTGTAAACACACACATTAGGGCACACATTCCCTACAGCGCCACCTGTGGTTAACTCCCAAACTGCAGCTGTCATTTCCACAGTAAACAATGCAATTTAAATGCATTTTTTGCTGTGAAAATGACAATTGTCCCAAAAATGTGTAAAAATTGTCCGAAGTGTCCGCCATATTGTCGCAGTCACGAAAAAAAATCGCTGATCGCCGCTATTAGTAGTAAAAAAAAAAATAATTAATAAAAATGCAATAAAACTATCCCTTATTTTGTAAACGCTATAAATTTTGCGAAAACCAACCGATAAACGCTTATTGCGATTTTTTTTACCAAAAATATGTAGAAGAATACATATCGGCCTAAACTGAGGAAAAAAAATGTTTTTTTATATATTTTTGGGGGATATTTATTATAGCAAAAAGTAAAAAATATTGCATTTTTTTTTAAATTGTCGCTCTATTTTTGTTTATAGCGCAAAAAATAAAAACCGCAGAGGTGATCAAATACCACCAAAAGAAAGCTCTATTTGTGGGAAAAAAAGGACGCAAATTTTGTTTGGGAGCCACGTCGCACGACCGCGCAATTGTCTGTTAAAGCGACGCAGTGCCGAATCGCAAAAACCCCTTGGGTCATTTGCCAGCGTATTGGTCCGGGTCTTAAGTGGTTAAAGTGTAGCTTCAGCCATAGAATCTTTTTTTAAGCTTTTCTGGAAACATAGAGAAGGGTTATCACCCCTGTAACATTTGTTTTGCTGTCTGTGTGCATCTGTTCAGAAGATTGCACCTTGCTTTCTGTCCCAAAGACAAATGATTTTTTGAAAAAAAATTTTTTTTTTTGTGAAACAAGGATTGTAATAAAGCATCAGTGAACAGGAGACACCTTTTACAGAAGAGAATTTCCTTTCCTAGGGGTAGATTTCCTTTCACTTCCTGTTGTCTCCTTCCATTTGCAAGTAGAAATCGTTTGTAAGTTGGATGTTTTAAAGTAGGGGCCTGCCGTATATACGCTGCAGAAATTTGGGCCCTAGGTGTTGGTGTTGCCACAACACTGCAACCCCTCACAGTTAATCTTGGTGGGCGCTGGAACGCCCTGCTGTGAAATATTAGATCAAGAATTGTAATTACACGCCCCTGTTGAACAGGGGCACAAAAATTGGGCCTTAGGCACTGGTGCTGGTGCCACAACACTGCAATCCCCTCACAGATACTCTAATTGTAGCGCAGCAAAGAGCCTGCTATAAACTATTGCATCAAAAATTGTAAATTACACGCCACTGTTAAAAATGTGGCCTTTTGTTCCCAGAACAGACAATGTTCTTACAAGCTATCAGCAAGATCATTGAGAAGAAGAAGGTCAGCATAACAGGATAGTCACTCAGCATCAGCATAGGCAGTCTCCAAGGGATCTGACATTTAAAGTCTGCTCTTGCCAGTAGGTATTCCCGCACCATGTAAAACAGACGCTGGCGATGGTTGCTGGAACCAGTCATACCTTGGGGCTGCGGACTAAAAAATTGTCTGAAAGCATCAGTCAGACGGCCACCTTCTCCACCGCTTCTTCTGTGACTCACCGAAGCCTCAGCTACACGTTGTCCAGGACCAGGATTTGGTAACACCCCAGTCTCTGGGAACGCGTTGCAAAGACCATTCTGCAAGGCCTCCTGAAGATGTTTCATCTTCTGCTCCTTCTGCGATAGCAAGATAAGGTCCGCAACCTTATCCTTGTAACGTGGATCAAGGAGAGTTGCCAGCCAGTAATGATCCCTCTTCTTGATAGCACGAATACGAGGATCCTTACACAGTCTTTGCAGGATCAGGGAGGCCATGCGGCGTAGGTTTGCTGAGGCATTCAGGGCAGAGTCCTCTGGGTTACTGAGGACGACAGGATCCGCAGACACCTCATCCCAGCCACGTAAAAGTCAATGGGTTCCTTGGGACTGTAATTGATCCCTTGAAGACTGCTGCTGATTCTGAGTCAAAAGCTCCACCTCCATGCTGCTGATACAATTCTCCTCCTCCTCGTCCTCTTCCTGTGTGCTAGGCGGGCAAGCAGGACCACTGTCTGGATAAAGGGGGCCTTGAGAGGTAAGGAAGTCCTCCTCTTCCTCCCTCTGTTCTGCCTTAAGGACAGTCTCACTGATGCATGCACTGTCACTCCTTACCATCCTCAAGGCCTCCTCAAATGGTGACCGGACAGTGCATGCATCCCTGATCAAGGCCCAATGGCATGGGGAAAAATACCAAGCTCCCTTGACCCAGTTCTGCTGCCATACTGGCACAGGTACTCATTGATGGCCCTCTTCTGCGTATGCAGCCGCTGCAGAATGGCCAATGTAGAGTTCTATCTGGTGGACATGTCACAGATTAGGCGGTTCTTGGGCAGGTTGTATTCCCTTTGAAGGTCTGTCAGCCGAGCAGTGGTATTATATGACTTTCTGAAATGCACACAGACTTTCCTGGCCTGCTTCAGGACATCCTGTAAGCCCGGGTACCTGCCCAAGAACCGCTGCACCACCAAATTCAGAACATGAGCAAAACAGGGCACATGGGTCAGTTGTCCCTGTCGTAGGGCAGAGAGGAGGTTGGTGCCATTGTCGCTAACCACCATTCCTGGCTTAAGCTGACAGTGAGTGAATCACCTCTGAGCCTGCCCCTGAAGAGCTGACAGAACCTCTGCCCCAGTGTGGCTCCTGTCTCCCAAGCACACCAGCTCTAGCACCGCATGGCATCTTTTTGCCTGCATTCCTGCGTAGCCCCTCGTACATCTACGGAGCACGGCTGGTTCCGAGGACACATCAGCACAGGAAGAGGCCACAGAGGAAGAAGAAGAGGAGGGGGTGGAGGAGAGAGGTGTTTCACAACCAGTAGTAGTGTTTTGGAGGCGTGGTGGCGTAACAACCTCCAACACTACTGTACCTTGCCCTGCGTCCTTCCCAGCTGCCAGGAGAGTCACCCAATGCACCGTGAAAGAGAAGTAACGTCCCTGTCCATGCTTGCTGGACCATGAGTCAGCTGTAATATGCACCTTACTACTGACCGCCCTGTCCAGCGAGGCATGGACATTGCCTTTCACATGGCGGTAGAGAGCCGGAATCGCCTTCCGTGAGATAAAAAGTGGCGTTTGGGAACTTGCCACTGAGGTACCGCATATTCCACAAACTCACGGAAGGGGGCAGAATCTACCAACTGAAAAGGCAGCAGTTGAAGTGCTAGCAATTTTGCTAAGCTAGCATTCAACCGCTGGGCATGTGGATGGCTCGGAGAGTACTTCTTTCGGCGCTGCAGCAGCTGGGGCAGGGAAATTTGTCTGGTACAATCTGCCATCGGTGTAACGATAGTAGATTGCCCGCATTTACTACTAGGTTGTGACACACCTAATTCTACACCTTCAGTCCTATCAGTGCAGGCTTCATAGAGGAATGATGGTATAGTGGGGTTGGGGATCCCAGCTGATGAGGGGCAAGGGGAGGTCCGCTTTGTTCTTTGGTGTGGGTCTTTCAGGTATGCCTGCCAACGAACTGCATGGCAGGTCGACATATGTCTGGTCAAGCATGTGTTGCCCAACCGGTTGATGTTTTGGCCACGCGAGATACGCTTGCAACATATTTTGCAAATAGCAACGGTGAGATCTGATGCACATGTCTCAAAAAAGGCCTACACCAAAGAACTTTTGCAGCAACGCTAAGACACAGCAGCGCCCTGCACAGGCATAGCTCTGCGATGTAATGCAGTTGGTGTGCTGCCCTTAAGCTGTATCCTGGAGGGCATCCTGCCTCTTTGGAGATGTGCCTGTGCCTCCTCCTCCTCTCTCATATCAGGCACCCACGTAGAGTTGGTGACCTCATCATCCCCTCCCTCCTCATCACTGTCGAAAACCTGGCAGTATGCTGCAACTGAGGGAAGATGACTGCCAGATTGCTGTCCTTCTTGGGCACCCCCTCTCTCTTGGCTCACATTAATGCCTTCCTCTATCTGTGTTCCATCATCGGAGCCTTCAAAACGCTGCACATCTTCATGCAGCATGTACCCAACACTGTGTTCAAACAGTTTGTGGGACTCCTCAGAAGGACTAGGGAAGGAGTAAGTGATGCCATTGAAAGAGGACGCCTTGGCAGTTACTTTGCCAGAAAAAGTACCCTGAGCATGGGTGAGAGAGGATAAGGAGGATGAAGATGGCTTGGTCATCCGCTCTACCAAGTCTTCGGCATGTTGCGGCTCAACACGGCCAGCTGCCGAAAACAAGGATGAGCGTATCACACACCTCGTAGCTTTTGGTGCAAACTGCAGAGGACACGTGCAGTACACAACAAGTAGCTTTATGTGCAAAGTAATGAGCACACTTGCACTATGCACCAAGTGGGTTTAGTTGTAAAGTAATGAGCACACTTGCACCATGCACCACCAAGTGGGTTTAGTTGTAAAGAAATGAGCACACTTGCACTATGAACCAAGTGTGTTTAGTTGTAAAGTAATGAGCACACTTGCACTATGCACCACCAAGTGGGTTTAGTTGCAAAGCAATGAGCACACTTGCACTATGCACCAAGTGGGTTTAGTTGCACAGTAATGAGCACACTTGCACTATGCATCACCAAGTGGGTTTAGTTGTAAAGTAATGAGCACACTTGCACTATGCACCACCAAGTGGGTTTAGTTGCAAAGCAATGAGCACACTTGCAATATGCACCAAGCGGGTTTAGTTGCAAAGTAATGAGCACACTTTCACTATGCACCACCAAGTGGGTTTAGTTGTAAAGTAATGAGCGCACTTGCACTATGCACCACCAAGTGGGTTTAGTTGCAAAGTAATGAGCACACTTTCACTATGCACCACCAAGTGGGTTTAGTTGTAAAGTAATGAGCGCACTTGCACAATGCACCACCAAGTGGGTTTAGTTGCAAAGTAGTGAGCACACTTTCACTATGCACCACCAAGTAGGTTTAGTTGCAAAGTAATGAGCACACATGCACTATGCACCAAGTGGGTTTAGTTGCAAAGTAATGAGCACACTTGCACTATGCACCACCAAGTGGGTTTAGTTGTAAAGTAATGAGCACACTTTTACTATGCACGACCAAGTGGGTTTAGTTGCAAAGTAATGATCACACTTGCACTATGCACCAAGTGGGTTTAGTTGCAAAGTAATGTGCAAACTTGCAGTATACAGCAAGTTGGTTTAGGTGCACTGAGCACACGGGCAATACAACACATGAGAACACTGCAGCTAGCACAATCAACTGCCTGACAGATTAGGAAGAACTAATCTAACTAAACTATATAGTTGATAAATATATGTACAACTCCTGGGATGTATATATATCCTCTACACACTGTACATTTAACTGACTAGCCTGCCTGCTCTATCTAGCTAGAAAAAAAGACAATCTCTCTCTCTCTCTCTGTCTGATCTGGAACAAGCCCGGAACACATTACACGCGGCCGCCCTGCAGGTGGACTTTTATAGTGTGGGGCGTGTGCTAAAGCCCTGAGCCATAATTTGCCAAAGCCACCCTGGCTTTGGCCAATTATGGCTCTCCGTTTTTTGCACGCTGTAATAGGCCAAGCATGCGGGTCATAATGCATGCTTGGCCAATCATCAGCGCACAATGCCGCAGTGAATTATGGGCCGTGGCGCGTCACTCGAATTTGGCGCGAACTACCTGTTTTGTTCGATTTTCGACAAACGGTCGAACGTGGGCTCGACTCGAACACAAAGCTCATCCCAAATGTGCATTCATCTAATGTGATCCTGCAATACAAGCATGTGCATTTGCTTTTTGTCTTGTTAATTTAATTTAGTAAGGGGGGCGTGGCTTGCGCGCGCACGTGAATGGCCGCTTGAGCTGTGAGCTCCGCTATCCAGACCGGACACCAAGCGACTACTGGGCGAATCCGCTGCCCCAATCTGCTCCACAAACGAAGACTTATCCTCCCCGAGCCCCGCTGACATGCCGTCCCGCAAGAGATCGCAAGAACGGGGCCCAAAAAAGCTGGAACCTTTCTCCTTCCAGCCTCGCCGGAAAAACCAAGATGGCGCCGCCGGAGGAACCGCGCGGCAGATGCTGAGCTACACAGACCTCCCGGACGCCCAGCCACAGGGTCTTCTCCCCTCACATCAGCACTCTGTATCACTGGACCCCTCGCCTTCCCCCCCGGGGATGCAGAGTCCGGCAAAATCGAGGATGCGGATGGACCCCATCAGCCAGGCCTCCATAACAGTGAGTACAGGCCTGCACAATGACTCTGCCATATCCTCTCTGCAGTCCTCCATTGCTCAATTCCCGACCACGGGACAACCGGTGCTAGACACCACAATGAAGGACATGCTGGTAACACTACAATCTTCCCTCATGTCAAACATGTCGGCGCTTATTAACAAGTTCTCATTGGAACTGAAACATATGGATAACAGAATGCAGTTCATAGAAAACAAAATGGAGGACTGCACTGAAACGGTAAATGACCTGGTAGATGCCTATACTGAACAGAAAGATGACAACCTTTGGATAAAAGCGAAAATCGCGGACCTTGAGGACAGGTCTAGGCGCAATAACATTAAAATTCGCGGGGTCCCCGAGACCGTTCAGCCCAAAGAACTGCTTACCTATGCCAGCAATTTGTTTTCTAGTATGCTCCCAGAGCTCTCACCGATAGAACTCACTATCGACCGCATACACAGATTGCCTAAGCCCCGCCATCTTGAGGCCGATATACCACGGGATGTTCTTTTGAGAGTCCACTTCTTTCAGGCCAAGGAACAGATCCTCATGAAGGCGAGAGAAATCTCTCCACTTCCAGCGCCATACGCGGATATCCAGCTCTATGCAGAGCTGTCTCAATACACGCTCCAACTACGGAGGCAACTGAAGACCATCACGAAAGCCATGTATAACCACAAGATAATATACAAGTGGCGTCACCCGGCGACCATCCTGGTCACACATAATGGTATACCTCACACCATCTCTACCGTGGAAGGAGGCATGAAGCTTTTGCACTCTTGGGGAATAGTGCTGGAACCGCCCCGCACTCAGCAGGAGCACAATGGAGCCCCTAATCCGTTTACCTTTGGCACGGAGAAGAGGAATTTCACAAAGAAAAGCCTGTTGTAACCACGTTGAGCGAATTACATGTCCGGTCTGGTCATGCGATCCTATCCTGCTCACTGAACTTTCCCCCTCGTTTGGTCAGCAGCTCAGACAGAGCTACCTGTTGCTGACAAATTTGATAATCCCTCTTGAAGGGAGTTGTTCGTAGTTGTATTGTTTTTTTTTCTATATATATACTTTTTTTTTTTTTTTTCTGTGGTTGTGTTGCTCTGATTTTTGCGCACAGTTCTCCTGCCAATACAACCCCTATATCTCCCAGCTGCACCAGTGACACGTACTCCCTGTTCTGTTAAAGTGTGGGCACTCACCTCTGCTTTTGTCTCCTACTATCTAGCGCTGAGCTACTACCTTTTGCCTGGACTGCCTGACCACCAGACGCCACATCCACTTGACTCCGAGCTGTCGCCGCCTGCAACTGTGAGTACACTTGCCTATTTGACTCCCATCCCGACACAAAACATGGGGATCCAAATCCTCTCCCTCAACGCCAAAGGGCTAAACCACCTGGTAAAGAGAGCATCCTTATGGAAGTCGGCACTGGCCCACAATTGCGATATCCTATGCGTCCAAGAGACCCATTTTGCACTACAGGCCTCCCCCAAATGCAGCCACAGACTGTTCCCACATGTTTTCCGAGCTTCCTACTCCAAGAAACAACGAGGAGTAATGATCGCCATCAGAGACTCGGTCCAATTCCAATTACAACAATGTAACACGGATCCGGAAGGGCGATACATTTTTTTGAACTGTACTATTAATAGAGTACCTTACACTCTGGTCTCCCTGTATGCACCGAACCATGGTCAGATGACCTTCCTCAGAAAGACGATGAAAGCTATCCGCAAATTCCAACAGGGACATTTGCTCATCTGTGGGGATTTCAATATGGTCCCTAACACTTCAATGGACTCCACGGCGGGTCCCCAACGTCGTGCATCTTCTACTCTTGATTCCTTCATTTCTTCCAATGATATGTATGACGTGTGGCGCTGTTGTCATGCGAGCGAGAGGGACTTCACATTCCTCTCGCCGCGTCACAACACCTACTCACGAATTGACCTGTTTCTAGCTGACACCTGGGTCTTGAACAAAATCTTGGGATCTGACATCCACACCACCACCTGGTCAGACCATGCCCCTGTTAGTGTCACCATTTCGGATGACTCCGCCCATTCCACTCCCTATATTTGGAGAGTTAACAATTATCTCCTCAATACTCCCTGCTATTCCACCCCTATCAAACAGCATTTAGAAGAATACTTCTCAATTAACCAAACATCTGTGTCTGACCCGCTGGTGGTGTGGAATGCCCACAAAGCAGTCATCAGGGGGGTTTTCCTTCAAATGGGGGCCAGAGCAAAAAAAAACAGGACTCATCGCTTAGATGAACTCACTCATGCCTTAACCTCTGCAGAGACACTTAATAAGACTAGTCCTTCCCCATCCCTTCAATCTAAAATTTTCACCCTAAGACATGATTTGCGCGCTCTTCTTCTTGAAAAGCACGAGAAATCATATAGGATACTCAGGGCAACCTCTTATTCGACAGGGAACAAGGCTGGCAAAGCCATGTCCCTTCGGATCAAGGGGTACAGGAACAAAACAAAAATTCCCTACTTGTACCACCCACACACCAACGAAAAGCTCCTTAAGCCCCAATCAATCGCAGATGCCTTTAGTAAATATTATGAGGACCTGTACAATCTCAAGAATGACTCCTCCACCACCCAACCCGATCCCGCCTCGATCAAAATGTTCCTGGATAGTGTTGAGCTCCCATCCATAACACCCACGCAACTATCTCAGTTAAATGACCCCTTTACACCTGCAGAAATTCTTAATGTAATCAATCACCTCCCCTCCTCCAAATCCCCGGGCCCTGATGGATTCACTGGGGAATACTACAAACAATTTCAACACATTCTAGTCCCCACCATGTGCCAAACTTTCAACCTAGCTGCTAGCTCCGCCTCCTTCCCCCCCGAAATGCTTGCCGCCACGGTGGTGACGCTACCTAAACCGGGCAAGGAACCGGTTTCCCCAAAAAACTTCCGCCCCATCTCCTTGTTGAACACAGACTTGAAAATATATGCCAAACTCATAGCCAATAGACTAGAAAACATTTTACCCTCTCTCATATCTCAAGACCAATCGGGCTTCACCAAGGGGCGTCAAGCCTCGGACGCTACCAGGCGAATGATTAACATATTACACCACGTCGAGACCACCAAAGTGCCTTCTCTGCTTCTATCCCTAGATGCGGAGAAGGCCTTTGACAGGGTCCATTGGGGGTATATCTCGGCAGTACTAACTAAATTTGGCCTCACTGGCAATATCCATGCTGCCATCATGGCACTATACTCCAACCCCTCGGCTCGTGTGCTATCTGCTGACACCCTTTCCACTCCCTTTCCGATCTCCAATGGCACGAGACAAGGGTGCCCGTTGTCACCCCTAATATTTAACCTTGTTATGGAACCCCTGGCAGAAAACATAAGATCCAATGTAAACATCTCCGGTATACACATAGCGGATGTGGACCACAAAATAAGTCTATTTGCCGACGATGTGATCCTCATGATCACTGACCCGACTCGCTCCCTCCCTGAGGTGCAGGGGACGCTTGCCTGGTTTGGGGATGTCTCCTTCTACAAAGCTAATGAGACAAAATCATATATTCTTGACCTGGGCTTGGACGAACCCACGAGAAACCAGATTAAACGTGAATCTCCGTATGTGTGGGCAGAGAACAGCATAACATATCTGGGAATCCAGCTCAGCCCCTCTACGAAACAATTATTTTCTCTCAATTACCTACCGATTCGCACTAAATTACAAACAGATCTCACCAGGTTGGCGTCCTTTGAACTCTCGTGGGTAGGCCGCCTGGCGGCATTTAAAATGTTCCACCTCCCCCAAATACTATACCTCTTTCGGACTATCCCCATCCCTATACCTCTTAGGTACTTTGCATCACTGCAATCGATCCTATCGCATTTTATCTGGAAAGGCAAGAAAGCCAGATGCAGTCACACTCAATTGGTGAAACACCGCCTAGCCGGGGGCCTGGGGCACGTCAACTTCCGAGACTACTACACAGCTTCCATCCTCACGCAAGCTAGAGAATGGCTCCTGCCCACCCCCCCTATCACGATCTGGGGTAACATGGAACAATCCTCTGTTCCATACAATAACCTCTCCACATGGCTCTTCGCCAGTATAATGGGTGCCAAGGCTCCCCCCCTCATGTCCCCAACTATATTAGCTACTCTCAAAGCTTGGACACACTTCGTACAAAAGACCCTGTTTCATGACATACAAGCCACACTTCCCATCCCTATAGAGACCCTGCAGCTTATGATGATTTCCACCTCCTACACTAGTTGGAAGGCCAAGGGGATAACCCACATATCCGATCTGTTGGATGGTGACAACATCAAGGCTTTCTCAGACCTCCAACCACAGCACCAACTCCCAAATTCTGACCTATTCCTATATCTTAGAACTCGACACTGCCTCTTATCACTCACACTGAGAGCCTGCGCAATTCCAACAGCAAGCCTGGATCTTTTACAGATCCCCTAAGGCTCACACAAAGGGAATATCAATGTTTTATGCTCTACTTGGCTCCAAAACCACATTCACTAGCTCCACCGCCCTATCTAGATGGGAAAGGGACCTAGGACAAACATTCCCGTTGGATCAGTGGGAAAAGGCTTGTCGTTCCACTTATAAAGCTACATGCTGTTCCACTCTGTGGGAACTCGCGTTTAAACTGACCCAGCGTTGGTATTTAACCCCGGACAGACTGTCCAAATTTAACCCCCTGCTGGACAACACATGTTGGAGGAAATGTGGTGAAAGGGGTGACCTCCTACATATTTTCTGGGGGTGCCCTGCCCTTACTAATTATTGGCAATCGGTGTTTCACCTCCTCTTTGAAGTCACAAAAATAAAAATAGACAAACTACCGTCCTTGGCACTGCTTTCTTTGAGGATAGACCATTTCCCCAACCCATCGAGGATGATCATAATCCATGTTCTATTAGCCGCTCGCCTTAGCATTGCTAGGAAATGGAGGGATCCTGACCCTCCCACTCTTTGTGACGTAATTCACACCACGCATACCCACTTCACTTATGAATCAACCCTAGCACTGCGACAGGGAAATAAAATCCAGATGCTCAAGAAATGGCACCAATGGACTGCCTGGTTAGGTACCTCAGGCTTAGACTCAGCTTTAACTTCTCATCTTTGAATGATACTCCCACACCATTGCACTGTGAGTTGCCCTGCGATACCCTGTCTACACGCCCAGATAGTCACTGGAGAGAGGGGAGGGGACTCGTTTGCTCGGGCACAGAATAGTGCCCGAATGGGGTGCCCGGGTGGCGATGCCCCCTCCTTCACCCTCATATATTGAGCATGTGTCCCTCAGCTAGTTCTTGAGTGCCGTATTACGCTACGTTTGCAGCGAGACTTTCGAGTTTGTTTCTATGTTGTAACCCCACGTATGTTGTTTGTACTGTATAATACCCTATATTGTAATGTGGGCCTTCCCCATACTGTTTGTTGATATTAATTTCGATCTTGATACAACAAAGCAACTGTAAGGAATCGTTCTGTTTGTACATTTGATCTCTGTTACTTGTATTCTCTACAATAAAAAAAATATTGAGATAAAAAATTTAATTTAGTAAGTCAAGGTCAGTATCTTACTGGCTCTAAAAGGGGCAGTTGACATTGTAAGCTGATAATAATTCACATATATTAATATAATGTTATATAACTTTTGTGAAATATAATTTTTTATTATTTTAATTAAGTGATTTTGATGATTGTTTTATGTTTCAGTTTGTAACTTTCTACATGATTTGTAATTAAAGCCACAAACATCTGTATTTAGACACATGTGTATGTGAATCAGTGTTCACAGTTAATCTAGTCTGATATTATAATTGTGATATAAGCTTCATTATGTAAACCAAATTTGAAAGGATATCAGATCTTTGTATGTAACATGACTGTGACAAATGCAAACAGATCTCAGGAAACATATTGTTCTTCAGCGATGACAGAAATATCTGCAATGATAAATGTAAAACTGTGAAGACAAATAGAAATGTCTGGCAATGTGTTTTTTCTGCTTTATGCCAAGCAGTGACAAAATGAAGTAGGAGGAATAATCTCTGAACATGAGCAGTATCAGGGTATAAAAAGAGACTTACTGAAAATATTAGTCTCAGATATTTGGTTGGGCATTTTTCTAAGATACCCTCTAGCCAATAATCTCAGCCATGAAGATCACACTAGCATTCCTCCTTGTGGGCACCTGTATTGGTAAGATTTATATATGTGTATATGTTTTATATATCTGAAACATTTCATAACCTATTTATTTCAGGCAATTACCAATATTATTACAGTACATACATTAACCCCAATAATATATTATACTGAGTAACATTAAACAATTTTTTTTTTTTTTAATACTACAAAGCTTTGTTATTTGTGTGTTTCTTAGGTAACCCTGACAGTATGATTTGGCGTTTTATATTGTAGGCCTGTAATTCTTAGAAATAACTCACTTAAATCTAGACATGTGCACACTGAAAAATTTTGTTTCGTAATTACCTTTTCGTCCAAAAAATAAATTTAGTTAGTTACTCCCGAAATTCGATTTTATTTATTTTGTTTTTCGTTAAAAAAATCCAAATTAAGGTTGAATCTGTCATTGAAGTCTTATGGTGTCTGTCGAAGGTTCTAAGAAAAAAAAAAAAAGAATATTCGACAGAATCATTAAAAAAAAAAAAAAAAATTGACTCTTCATGTCTCTCTATGTCGAATCTTCATGTCTCTCTATGTCAAATCTGTAATTGAAGGCTTATGGTGTCTGTCGAACGTTCTAAGAAAAAAAAAAAAAAAGATTAGACAGAATCTTAAAAAAAGAAAAAAAAATCGACTCTTCATGTCTCTCAATGTCGAATCTTCATGTCTCTCTGTGTCGAATCTTCATGTCTCTGTATGTCGAATCTTTTCTCTCTATGTTAAATCTTTTCTCTCTATGTAGAATCTTTCTCTCTATGTAGAATAATATTGGACAAATAGAGTTAAGGTTAGGCACATTCGACCGCAATGAAATCGAAAATAAAGCATTTGTTTATGTCGGATCTTCCGTTTTTAGTGTTCTGTGCTTTCGTTATCGTTTGTTAAAACTTAAAACGATAATGAAATTACCTGAAATGCGGACAAAAATGCATTCGGACGAAAACGAATGCACATGTCTACTTAAATCTGTCCAAACAAGAGTCTAGTAGACATTCCGGGTATGATAAAGTTTAAAACACAAAATTATAATATGTAATATAATAAATAACTATTAATAATTATAACAAATAATAATATAATTATTAATACATTTTATTTAATAATGTAATCAAATCAAAAACACTGAAATTTGCTCAGTTGCAGAATTGTAGCTGTTGTTACTTTCAGTGTCTGATGTTAAATTTCCCCTCGAATCACTATCGCTCAAGTGATTCTAATTCGCTATCACTGTTTTCTAGCTGGTCTAAAACTGCTCTTGACTTAAAGGGACACTTTTTTGGTTGCCATGGACATTCTCAAGTTCCCAGGCAGAAAGAACTGTACATATAATATAAAAGTGCATGCAGGGCACTGGGCAGACCACTGGGGACAAAAGGGAGGTGAAATGATTTGATACAGTAAAGTAATCTGTAAGATTACAGTGTACTGCATGTGTGATGTATTTTTCGCTTTTTGGAATTTGTCACCGGGCTCCGCCCCCAGGGGACGGAGCCGTAGCCGACACAGTGATGAATCAGGCAGAGGACACAGGATCACAGGATCCTAGGGACAAGGTAAGTAACTTTACCAGAATACTGCAATGCAATCCCGAGTGAGGCTCGGGGGTTACCGCTTTTGTAATAAAAATTCACCCCGAGCCAAGCTCGGGATTACCGCCAGGGAGGTTAGAGAAAATTTAAATTACAAGGAATTTGGTTAAGATAAACAATAAATTAGCTTTTACATTTCTTTAAAACGAAAATGTGGGCAAAATTAAACCAGTAAAGTAAGCCCCCTATTCACACTGAGGAGTTTTTAGGTGGTTTAGCGCTAAAAATAGCGCCCAAAATACCGCCTGAAAAACTCCTTCCCTGCAGTCTCAATGTGAAAGCCTAAGGCTGCATTCACACCTAGGCGTTTTGTCGCCCTACGCCCGACGCTACAATATGCCGGACCGTCAGATTTACATTATTCTCTATGGAGATCGTTCACATCTCCTAACGCCGAATGCCCTACGTCGAAAGAACGCCGAACGCCGAAATTCAAACAAGTCCCGGACCCTTTTCCGATGCGCGTATCGGGCGGCTTCGGCGTTCCGCATAGCCGACAACACAATGTAAGAAAAAACGCGGTAAAAAACGACGCGTTTTGTCGCCACAAATCGCGGGACAAAACACCTATTTGTTGTCGCCGCAAAACGCCTACGCGAAGGTGTGAATGCAGCCTAAGGCCGCGTACACACATTCGAATATATCTGCTGAAACTGGTCCGCAGACCAGTTTCAGCGGACAGATTCGATCGTGTGTATGGGCTAGCAGACAGGTTTCCAGCAGACAAAAGTTTTAAAGCATGCTTTAAAACTTGTCTGCTGGAAAGCCGTCTGTCGGATATGTCCGTTGGTTAGTACGCCTAACCAGCCGACCGAAATCTCCCGCATGCGTCGAATGGATTCGACACATGCGTGGAAGTATTTTTCTTCCTGGTTCGGTGACGTGGCGGCTTTTGTCCGTGGGGATTTTCTTCCTGGTTCGGTGACGTGGCGGCTTTTGTCCGTGGGGATTTTGGTTTGATTGTGTGTACACAGATCAAACCAAAATCTCCTAGGATACGTGTCCAATGAAAACGGTCCGTCGGACCGTTTTTATCGGATATATCTCCTCGTGTGTACGGGGCCTAAGGGCTTTCACACTGAGGCGATGCAAGTCCTGCCAGCAGCATGGAGCGGCGAGAGGAGCTGTGTGTTTACCGCTCCTTCAACGCTTCTTCCCATTGAAAGCAATGGGCACTGCGGTAATACGGTATTAACCCTTTTTCGGCCGTTAGCGGGGGTTAAGGTTTAGCAGCTTTTGCTACCCTAAAGTTTACAGATTTGTAATTTACTATATATTAGTATACCAAAAAAAAATTGTTCAATAGGACAAATCACAGAATAAAATCAGGACTTGCTGAGGCTAGTTTACTAAAGAAGTTGAGAATGATCACAAAAAGAGAGTGCACATTTACTTTAATTATCCCTCAGGGGCTATTTGAAAGGTTTCTGTCCAGAAGTGTGAAATTACAGCACATGACCAGAGCATATGAAATAGGGTACCAGTGGTCCCACAAGTTCTCCAGCAAAGAGGAGAAATAGAGGGGGTCAAACTTACTTAAACAATGGGACTTAAAGGGGTTGTAAAGGAATTTTTATTTCCCTAAATAGCTTCCTTTAACTTAGTGCAGTCCTCCTTTACTTACCTCATCCTTCGATTTTGCTTTTAAATGTCCTTATTTCTTCTGAGAAATCCTCACTTCCTCTTCTTCTGTCTGTAACTCACCACCGTAATGCAAGGCTTTCTTCCTGGTGTGCAGAAAGCCTCTTGAGGGGGAGGGGGCAAGCAGGAGGGTCAGGACGCCCACTAACACACAGCTCCTTTCTCTATCTGCAAAGTAGAGAAGTAGAGAGTGTCCTGACTTGCCTGCTCGCCCCCTCCCCCCTCTAGAGGCTTTCTCCACAACAGGGAGAAAGCCTCGCATTACGGTGGTGAGTTACAGACAGAAGATCCGGAAGTGAGGATATTTTAGAAGAAATAAGTACATTTAAAAGCAAAATGGAAGGATGAGGTAAGTGAAGGAGGACTGCACAAAGGTAAAGGAAGCTATTTAGGGAAAAAAAAACTTTAATATACCAGTGTAAATTAATTTTGTGGGAAAGTTTCCAGAGGCTATTGTATTTTGACAGGCGTCCCCGCCAGCTGTCAAAATACATCAAAAGCAGATGCATCTGACTGGATGCAACCACTAAGCAAAATTTGGACTGTGAAGGTCTAGCTTAAAAGTGATTGTAAATGATCACCTTGTAAAACAACCCATTCAGTTTAAAATAAAAATTAAAGGCAAAGGTTTTTTGTATAAATATAAAAAAAAAAAAAAAATGTTTCCCCTTTTTTATAAATGATCACATTCCCACTGTTCTCAGCTACATAAGAGCTAGAAGGAACAGATGCAGCAGCACACTGAGCTTTCCAGTGAATGGATGTACAGCGGGGGCAAGTCTGATCGTCCAGGACTTCTCCCGAGCTTCCTCCATCCTCTGGAATATTCTACCCCAATCTGTCCGACTGTCTCCTATATCCTCTCCCAGATTATCCCTGAAAACTCATCTCTTCAGGGAAGCCTATCTGGCCCTCACCTAACAACTGTACATTTATTTTCTCCATCAGCACATTCCCCATAGTTATTACCTCTTTATCTCTTAACCGTTCCTCTTAGATTGTAAGCTGTAACAAGCTTTGTAGTTGTACTTTCCAACCTCAAGTTGTAAAGTGCAATGTAAACTATCAACAATATATTAATCCTGTATAATAGTAATATTATTTGTTGGAGGAGAGTACACTGAGTTCCCAGCAAGCAAGGGGACTAGCAGGGACACCAGGGATTTCATACAAAGGAAGTAATACAAAGAGAACAGGACACATGGTACAGCAGACACATATCAGGAATATGAAGTATTGGGGTAACAAACGTTTTAAGATTTCTAAGATAGCTGACAGCATAAGTTGTCAGCCCATACTTTTTTTTTTTAGATGTATTACTGTAGAACTATGCAAAGTCTTTTGCTTTCAATGTATCAGATTTTTAATATCAGATAACAGGTACACTTCCTGTCCCCATACTTCAAAAAAAAAAAATGCCTTTAGGAACCTTGTGGAAAGAAAAGAGTAGCACACCTATATCCTTGCAAATATTATTTTTAGGAAGGTTGTTTTTTTGCACAGAAGTTGGAGATGGCTAAAGTAAAAGGTATGCACTGATGGGTTTATTTTGTTGACGGGGGGGGGGGGGGGGGATTTACTAAAGGAAAATCAACTTTGCACTATTGCTGTAGATCTGAGGGGGACATGCAAGGAAAATAAATTTAATTTCTGACTTGTAACTTGTAGTGCAACGTGGATTTTCCTTTAATAAATCAACCCCTATGTGCTTACGTATGTTAATTTACTATTTTAGTAAATGTTGAGAGCTACAGAGTCATTTTCACACTTCAGCACTTTTTTCCAAGGTAAAAGACAGTAAAAGGGTAGACATTTTTTCAGGTTGACCAGCAGTATTTTTTAACAATTGTTACCAGACATAAAGAGGCTGATTAACTAAAGGGAATGATAATGTTCACACAAATAGGAAAGCAGATTTACTTCATTTATCCAATGGTGTGAAATGCAGATTCTTTATTACTTTAATTTATTTTTTTCATCTGCACATGCCTGGATAATTAAAGTAAATATGCACTCTCTTTTTTTGTGATAATTCTGAACTTCTTTAGTAAACTAGCCTCATCAAGTCCTGATTTTATTCTGTGATTTGTCCTATTGAACTATTTTTTTTTTTGGTATACGAATATATAGTTAATTACAATCCTGGAAACTTTAGGCTAGCAAAAGCTGCTAAACCTAAACGTTGGTGAAAATTCAACACAAATTGTACTTCTGTACTTCTTTTACAGTCAGCCATGTACTGTCAGTCCATATGTAGAATTGTTGTCATTCTAATGGGTTTAGAAAAGTTAAAGGGGTTGTAAAGGTTTGTTTTTTATTTTCTAAATAGGTTCCTTTAAGCTAGTGCATTGTTGGTTCACTTACCTTTTCCTTCAATTTCCCTTCAAATGTTTTTTTTTTCCTTTGTTTTCTTTGTCTGAATTTATCACTTCCTGTTCCTCCTCATTAACCACCTAACCCCCGGACCATATTGCTACCCAATGACCAGAGCACTTTTTGCGATTCGGCACTGCGTCGCTTTAACTGAAAATTACTACGTGGCTCCCAAACAAAATTGGCGTCCTTTTTTTCCCACAAATAGAGCTTTCTTTTGGTGGTATTTGATCACCTCTGCAGTTTTTTTTTTGCGCTATAAACAAAAATAGAGCAACTGTTTTGAAAAAAATGAATATTTTTTACTTTTTGCTATAATAAATATCCCCCATAAATATATATATAAAAAATATTTTTCCTCAGTTTATAACATGCACTAGCTTAAAGGAACCTATTTAGAAAATAAAAAAATAACCTTTTACAACCCCTTTAAGTCACATGCAAAAATTCTGATGTGTGTGCTTGATATCCCAAGGCTGCTCAGTGCTCCTAGTTCAGTATCATCTGTGGCTATCAGAGTGTTTTATAAAATAACCTTGCTTATACATAGTTATCCTGCCAGATCCATGCACACAGGAAGCAACTGATATTCTACAAGCTCATGAATAAATCTGTATGTCTTTTGCACATGCACCAAAAATTGCAGTCATTTCTATGGAGGGTCTATCTTGCCTTCTATTGGTAGAAGGTCTCTCTGTAGAAAAAATTGTATATTTTCATGCATGCAGGGCTAGCAGGGAGAGTTTGTAGTGGGGACTGTGCAGATTCTCATGGGGCAATGTGACAGGAGAATGGTCAGGTGGGTATAAGAAGCATGGATAAAGGGAAGGGGGAGACTGGGGTGAAATTACAGGATAGCTTTATAAAAGTAAAAGTACTGATATGCTTTAATATCACCATCACCAAGTGTCCGTAGATGCAAACAAGACTAGAGACAGATTTATCTATTGCAGTGCTGTTTGCTTTCTTTTTGTTTGTGCAAGAGCCAACTGCAATGAATACTGCAATGTATACAGACAACTACAGTACATAGGAATCATCAGCTATCATGGTGAGCATTTTCTCACACTAAAGCACATTAGTGCAACCTAATCTTTCTTCAGCACTATTATTATATTGTACTAATAACTTTAACTATATGTAAAAATCAAAGATATATACGGCATGTATCCTGCTCTCAATAGTATCCCTATTGTATTGATCTCTCTTTGTAGTAATCCTAGTTTCCTGTCTCATTGGCCTCGTACACACGAGTAAATCCATTTGTTCAAATCGGTCGGACCGACCGATTTGAACAAATCTGTCTGCTGGGATTTTGGTTTGCTCGCGTGTACACATGAGCAAACCAAAATCCCCGCCAGCAGACAGCGCGCTGACGTGGCGGTGACGTTGACGCCGCCACGTCACCGCACCGGGAAGTAAAACACTTCCATGCATGCGTCGAAATCATTCGGCGCGTGTGCGAGAAGACATGTCTGCTGGTTAGCATACTAACCAGCAGACATGTCGGGCGGTTGGGTTCCCAGCCGACAGATTTCAAAGCATGCTTTGAAATCTGTCGGGTGGCCAAATCCATCTGTTTGCCCGTACACACGATCGAATCTGTCTGCTGAAACGCTCTAGCAGACCGTTTCCAGCAGACAGATTTGATCGTGTTTACGAGGCCATTGACAGATGTCAGGCTAAACGAGAAATTAATGAAATGTCCTCAGTTCCTGCTTATTTGAAAGGCGATGAAGAAAGTAGTAAGGAGTAATTCCTTGTTGAGTGTTCAGTTGAGAATACAAAGCACGTCAGGATGTTATTTGCTGTCTTTGTGCCCATAAGGGATATTTCCTCTCATTTTCTGTCCATGTGGTAGGCGTCAGATAGGACTGGAAGAGAGGAAAATTCTTCTGTATGGGGATGAAGACAGCATATCTGATAGAAAAATGCCATCAATATGGACATGTGTTTAAAACACAAAAGAAGTATGAACCCTTCCCTTCTCTATACACATATAGATAGAGGGAATTGGACCTGACTATTGACCCCTGGACAATCTTCATGCTGGTCATTCAGCAGGTAATAACCATGGTATAATAGATATAGTTCCCAATGACGGGAGAGGGCGTGGGACTGTACGAATGCATGTTTGGTGTGACGAGGTGTAAAAATAGAAGTAGAAAATAATTGTAGTAAGTTGACTCTGAAACCGCAGGGACCATCCACTACAGACAAAGCTTATATATGTAAAAATATATTTTAATAAATTATCACATTAAATGACAAACAAACTTATAAAAATATGAATTAATCATATGAAAGAGATAATTTCACCATATTGGTGTATATATGAGGTCCGACATGTTTCGCCTGTTCAGGCTTCCTCAGGGACAAATATACATATATACAGTAATTTCTATAATGAGAACACCCAAGGGCCACCAGAATCTCTGTCGTGTGCCAACCAAGGTGTTTGGCTGGGTATGGCTGGATCTAAGGAGAGTGGTGCGGGGGTCACAGGAAGGTCATATAAAATCGTTTATATTGCAAGGATATGACAAGAAGAGGCTTCTATAGAGTGAGAATGCACAGCAATGTACTGCTTAGCAGCGACAACTGGCGCTAAGTTCACGATCTCTGATTAGATCCCAGGAGAAAAGATTGTGGGGAACTCGCAGATCTTGGGTAGAGTGCAGAGAGGGAGAGCTGTACTGCAGCTGACCATCCGCTTAAGTTGGGAGACAGTCTGATCGCAGACACGCTATGCTCTGGTCACCACAGCGTGTCTGCGATCAGACTGTCTCCCAACTTAAGCGGATGGTCAGCTGCAGTACAGCTCTCCCTCTCTGCACTCTACCCAAGATCTGCGAGTTCCCAATGATCTTTCCTCCTGGGATCTAATCAGAGATCGTGAACTTAGCGCCAGTTGTCGCTGCTAAGCAGTACATTGCTGTGCATTCTCACTCTATAGAAGCCTCTGCTTGTCATATCCTTGCAATATAAACGATTTTATATGACCTTCCTGTGACCCCCGCACCACTCTCCTTTGATCCTGCCATACCCAGCCAAACACCTTGGTTGGCACACAACGGAGATTCTGGTGGCCCTTGGGTGTGCTCATTATAGAGATTACTGTATATATGTATATTTGTCCCTGAGGAAGCCTGAACAGGCGAAACATATCGGACCTCATGTATGCACTAATATGGTGAAATTATCTCTTTCATATGATTAATTCATATTTTTTATAACTTTGTTTGTCATTTAATGTGATCATTTATTAAAATATATTTTTACATATATAAGCTTTGTCTGTAGTGGATGGTCCCTGCGGTTTCAGAGTCAACTTACTACAATTATTTTCTACTTCTATTTTTACACATCCTCACACCCAACATGCATTCGTACAGTCCCACGCCCTCTCCCGTCATTGGGAACTATATCTATTTTCTATAGGGACGGTAATGCTGTTGGCTATCTTTCTATCTCAATTCGTGCTTGCTCTACATATATATACTTTTTAACCATGGTATAATACTTATGGACAGATTAAAGATGAAATTAACTTCCTAAATTAGGTGGAGTTAAGAAACCTGACCCAAAAACTGATTACTGATAGCTAGGCTTTTGGAACATATACCATTGTTACTCTAACTCCACAGGACCCTACTGTTTCTAAAATAGTGTTTAATGCTTCTTATTGTAGCTTTTACCAATGCGAGATCCGTCCCAAAAAAAACTGTGCATGTAAGTAATATTTTTTTTCTAGATAATTGACAATTCTTTTTTCTTTAAATCTTCTAGAAATAAAATTAAAAAAGGCTATATTTCTTTGTTTTCACTGTTCTTCAGGAAGCCGAATCACTTTCTTATGTGCGAATGTTGGCCCTATCATATAACAGATGGCGTGAATATCAGGTAATGTAAAAATGAAAATGTAAGAAAATTAGATATATTAGGTCTTGTGTTTCCAGTAAAGAAGAAAGTGTGTTCTAAACATCCATACAATGTGTTTGAAAAGATCTGTCTACGCAAAATCATTTCATGGAGAAGGACAGTAGTTTGACCAACCAGCAGATTCTTACATATTTCCAAATTTACTATGATGAAAAATTTGGATTTGCAAGGACCACCCACCTACAGTAGCCATTATAATTGTGTTTACTTTTCCAACTATCATTTTAATTTATTTAATGCTACAGACAAGCAAAAAGAGTGAATTTCTCTAGCACAATGAGATAAAACATTGAGAACTACAAAGGCAGATGGTTGTTGGAAATTTACAGAAATCAAATTTTAGTCTTTGTTGTGATCTGTTGTGAATTTTGAAAAGAACTCAAAAATAATTAAAAAAGGAATAAAACCAAACATACAGAGCCCTTGCATTGGTTTCATACCAACAAATCAGAATGAGTGGAGAGATAGTAAGTGTAATATTAAATGCAGAAATAATAACTGGGCGTCTTTGTTTCCAATATCTCACCAGGGTATGTGAATTGGTGAACCTTGATTTTATCCACATTTTACACAGGAGGATATCCCCCTTATACAGTACCTATTGTATATAGGAATTTTGTTAGGATCTTGGGTGATTTTTAAAAGATCTAAAGGTAAAACCATAGATTTATCAAAATTTACTAACAACCCAGATAATGTACCAAGATCTCATAATAAGGTCATCATCTTCACATTGAAAGAGTAGGTGTTCACCAGAAACAAGACGTTATCATTAACTATCTTTGAGGATAAATTACTTAAAGTGGTAGTAAAGGCTTTTTTTTTTATCTATACCTACAGATAAGCCTATAATAAGGCTTATCTGTAGGTACATTAAATATTTCCTAAATGTGCACCATTTCTGAGAAATTTACTTTAGTAGTGCCTGCGACATCATCGATGCATGTGCATTGTGCTCTCAATGGACGTTGTGCCATCCATAGAGAGAGCCATGCCGCGGCAGTGACTCCTGCACACATGGGCGGGAGTAACATCATCGGGGCAACGCCAAGCAAATGGTGGCTGATCCTGAACCCAAACGAATCCTGGGTGAGGATGGAAGCCATGTCAGCGGTGACAGCGTGCCGCTTGAGGGCTTCATTTTTTTCCAGAATATGGATTTTAACAAAAATCTTCCTTTAAGTCTTTACAGTATGTGAATGCTTTTTCTGCATGCTTTTTATAGGCCTTCTTTTGTTATACACATCCAGAAGACCTGAGAATGATGCTAGGCTTTAAATCTTGGATATAATGTCAGTAACCCCAACAGACTTGTAGCTGTTTTTTATTTGGCATTCTATGGAATTCCCCTTCACTGCTCTCATGGCAGCTACATAAAAGGTAGGGATGTGAGGGGAGAGGTAGAGAAGTTGGGTCATCACAGGGAGTAATTAGACACTCCATAAAAGGGTTGGGGATGCCAAAAAGGAGTGGGCTGTGCTAGTAAATTAACTCTCCTGAAGTAGTCAAATTATCCAGCATGTTTAAACCCTTTACAACCACTTTTTACTACAGGTAAGGCTATAATAAGGCCTACCTGTAGCTACCGTGGATATCTCCTAAACCGTATATATCCCCTGTATCCGCATGTGTCGACAACATCTGAAGCACTGAAGAAAAGTGGGTTTACAACCACTTTAAAAGGCACATTGCAAATAAAAAAGTATTGTTTATGGAAAGGAAAAATACTGTGAGTGAACATTTAAAATACTTGATCTGATTACTTGTTGCATTAATTTGTATTTTCATATTTGAGCTATTTAGTTCAAGTAGGCCAATAAATATGTCTGAATATAATGTTATGCATTTTTTTTTCAGGAATGTTACAGGTGTTCATCCATTGAAAAGAGCTGCAAGTTGAGAGCCATAATGTCAGATTGCTTCATCATTTTGGTAAATGCTTCCACTTTATTTATGATATTCTCAAGTAGTCAATAATGTTAATTAGCTTAAAGTTGGTAGTAAAGTTTTCTTTTCTTTTTCTTCTACAAAAATGACTACATATCTTAACCACTTGCCTCTGGAAGATTTTACCTCCTTCCTGACAAGTCAATTTTTCTATTTATACTGATGTTGTGAATCCACATTTAGGACCAAATAAGTGTGAAATAAAAAAATACTTCTAATAAAATAGTAGGCAGCCATAAGAAGGTGCTATACCTTTTAAACTGCTCTAAGGCCTCGTACACACGACCGAGAAATTCGTCGGAAAAGACACATTGTTTTCCTCGACGAGTTCCTTGTTAGGCTTGTCGAGAAACTTGACAAGCTGTCTCTGCGTACACACTGTCAAGACAAAATCTCCTCGTTCTCAAACGCGGTGACTTCAACACATACTACAGCAGGGGAAGTTCTATTCCACTGACACAACCCTTGGGGCTGCTTTTGCTAATCTCATGTTACTGCGTTTCACCCCTCCTCCTGGGCGTTCTCAAAGGCTAAGCTGTTGGTAATAGGTGACTGTTTTTATACTGAAAATTCCTCCTTACACACCAATTTTACTTCCTGTATGATATTTCATGCCCATGATGTCATATCTTCTTCCTCCCATGGCCATCATAGGGTGTTCTTGGCTCCATATAGTGAGAATTAGTATATCCTACATGTTACTACACCCTAAACCCTCTAATGATGTCATATCCGCTTCCTCCCACAGCCATCATTGAGGCCGGATTCACACTTGTGCGGTGCGAATTTCAGCTCTCTTATCCCTGCAGAGAGATAACAGAACTGTTCAGCAGATCATCTCCGTTTTAGATGCAAATTTGGAGACCTGGGAGAGGGGGGAAGTGTATTGAGGTGAATGAGAGAAATCTTGAAGAGAAATTAACACATCTGTGAAATCAGATGCGTGCCCATAGAAGATAATGGGCCTGAATTCACACCTGAGCCACACCACAATGCCTAGAAAATGCACAAGTTTTTTCGGCAATGCGCAGTGCGAATGCATCGCACATATGTGAACCAGCCTTATTGAAATTAATGTATTTTATAATGTTATGCGAATTGGATGCGTTTAAGCCACAACCAATTCGCATAGGTGTGAACCAGGCCTGAGTGTATTTGGCTTCAAGACTAAATTGATATAATTTTTTCACAAAAATAGAGCTTTATTTGGTGGTATTTGATCACCACTGTGTTTTTTTTAATATTTTTTTATTATATAAACGTAAAAAAAAAAAATTGAACAATAATCTAACCCTAATATTGTTTGCTTATTGCTATAACACATATCCAATAATTTTTTTAAACATTTTCTTAAAAAATGTAGGCCAAAATGTATTCTGCTACATATAATTTTGTTAAAAAATCCCAATAAGTGTATATTGATTGGTTTGGTATAGCGCCTACAAACTATGGTAGAATTATTAATTTACAGTAATTTGTACTAATATTTGACGGTGATCAGTAACTTATAGTGGGACTGTGAAAGTATGGCGGGAAATCTGACATTAACTGACACTTTAGATACTTTGTGGAACCAGTGATGCAAATACAGTGATCAGTGCTAATAATATACACTGACACTGTACTAATGACACACGCTGGGAAGGGGTTAACATCTAGGAACAATCAAAGGGTTAACTATGTGTCTAACAGTGTGTTCACTGTGTGATGTTTTACTAAGGGATGTGCTGGGTTTTATTCCCTACTTTACAGGGAAACAAAAACTATCACATCCCTACTAACAGGACATAGCTCTGTGTTGTTTACATTCACAGAGCTCTGTCCTGTCATCCTCTACCGATCAGTGGGTCCTGGCCATCAGTCATTGGCCGGGACCCACTGGTCTGCTTGTGCTGTGACTAATCATTTCACAGCCAGGGAGGCAGACGTGCAAGCACATCGCCTGCCTGGAAGAGCTGGATCACATATTAGATATGTGATCCAGTGTAGGAGAGCTGCTCTGCTGTCATACTCATACATAAGGCAGTCAGCGAGCGGTTAATGTAGAAATTTAAATGTTATTACCATATAGACCATATAAACTGGTTGTCTTAAATAAAATTATTTTTGTTTCTTGTTTTTTAAGAATCTTATGTCAAATGACCTTGGAGTCGAAAAGAAAAAACTTGTGTCTGTGGTAAGATATTTATAACCTAAATGCAGGATTTTAAATTATTTAAGATGACCTATGCCTGACCTAACAAGGAGCTATTGTGGACATTGAATGTGATCCTGAGAGTGTCTGGTTCAATGTTTCAGCTTTACAAATGTATTGCAGTGGAAATGAATACTTAAAAGAGTAGTTTGGGAATAAAATAAATAAATAATTGACATTCATACTCACCCAAGTGGATATAGCATTGGTCTGATAATGCATCTGTACCCTGCCACCACTAAGACCAAGAATTGATTAAAAGACCACTGATCAAGTGGTTCTTGGTCTTCAATAAGCAGAGAGTTGGTGATTGTCAGTCACTGGCTTCCTGCTTTGCCCCTCCAGCGCTCACTGGATCACCGACTTTGGAGAGGGAGGTGTGGCTTAGCCAGCTGTCGGTCAGGAATCTGGGTGGATCCCATTTTTAAAGTCAGGATCTCTCCAGAACCTGGACCGACTGAAAATGGGTCATAGGAGTGCAGAATGAAGTGCACTCATGTTATTCATAGTACAAGTAAGGCTAAAAGGCTTTGGCCCTACTTCCGCTTTAAAAAAATTATAGTTAGTATTTTATTTATTTAGAAAAACTGTATTTTATCTATGTATGGTGAGTGTGGATAAGCATGTGACTCACTTCATGCCACAGTGCCAGTGCTTGTTGATTTAGCCCTGTGTAAAATCCCATTGGAGTCACTCAGAGCATAGACAGGAGTGTCTTTCTTGTTGTGGAGCAGCAAATGAGTATGCACAGTTAGGGAGGGCAACTTAAGGGCAACCTATGCATTGCCCTGGCTGTGCAAATATTCACTTTTAGTTTACATACAAATGCAGCAGCTGAAGAATGAGGCATAGGTATTTCAATAATTGTTAAATCTGCTTCTTTTTAGAAAGTTGACATAAAGATTAATATTTTGGTCGACGCTTTAGAGGTAAGATGTTAATATTTTTTTGCAGGATTTAGTGTATGTTTTTCTGCAATGGTTTTGTGGAAGTTAGAAACATTGCCATAGCATATACTGTATATTGTGAAATATATATTGCCTGCATTTACACGTACATGAACTTTTTTTTTTAAATCAAAAAGCTGTTTATTGTAGAAAAGTAAAAGGGCACATACATAACAAGTCAGCAGCCAAGAAAAGGAAAGGAAGGGCCGCATAGGATACATTGACAGTCGTACAAATATAAGGAGCACTATATACACACAAAAATATCCCTGAAATAAGTACTAAGTATAACTTCCAGCATACCCCTCAGTTTAGCATGCAAAAGGAGAAACAGAGGCATAAAACATAAAAAAAAATAAAAAATGAAAAAAACATAAAAAAGGGTAGAAAAAAGAAAACATAAACCACCTCAACCTGATGATACCAGCAGAGCACTTCTCAAACCACCTGACCCAATACCCATCCATCCTGTAACCTTAAGAGCTGGTCGGCACCTGATAGACCATCTATCCCGATGATCAGCATTGCAATAATCTATTCAGGACCAGTTGTGGGGGAGCTACATCCGGGGAACCCAACCAATACTGCCAGATTTGTTCAAACTTTCGTGGTGATTTCCTGTGGGAGTATGTATTCTTTTCTCTTATAAGAATCTTATTAACCGCCTGGATCCACTGCCAGGTCGTCGGAACTGCCAATATCTCACAATCAGCTTTCTTGCCAAATAAAGTGTACATAAACTTTAATGGCATCCCAGTCTTGGTCCGTAAGGTTCAATATTGAGTTGGCCCAACCTTTGCAGCTATAACAGCTTCAACTCTTCTGGGAAGGCTGTCCACAAGGCTTAGGTGTGTATTTGGGATTGTTTGTATTTCCAGAAGTGCATTTGTGAGGTCAGGCACTGATGTTGGACGAGAAGGCCTGGCTTGCAGTCTCTGCTTCATCCCAAAGGTGTTCTATCGGGTTGAGGTCACGACTCTGTGCAGGCCAGTCAAGTTCCTCCACCACTAACTCACTTTGTGGACCTTGTTTTCCCAGAATAGTTGAAGCTGTTGTAGCTGCAAAGGGTGGGCCGGCTCAATATTGAACACGCAGACTAAGACTGGGATGCCATTAAAGTTCATGTTCAGGTAAATGCAGAACCAATACTGGAAGTGATGGAATCTTCATCACTTAAGGCCTCAGTTTTCACAGAGGAGAGGGAGAAACTGATGTTCCTCTTTCTTCTTTGTGCGCTGCAAATCCGACCAGATGGAATGGAAGAGCCTGGGAGAACAGGGGAGGGCTGTGGCTGAACGCAGCAGGGATAGCGCTACCATTGTCCATTAGCAAAGGTGCTGAAAAGGAGCCTATGCTCGGGAGGAGGGAAAAAGAGACCCTCAGACCCTTGTAAGTGCCTTGCTGCCCAGCCACTCAACAGCACCCCCTTCATATGGCGCCCATGGCACTTGCCATGGCTGCCATACCCTACTCCACTGGTATAAAGATAAAGAGCAACTAAGTTCAATTAAAGTGGAGGTAAACCCTCCTATCGTGTTCAGCCAAGGAAGCTGTCATCTTGGCCTCTGTTTAATCTACAACTGCCATGATGCTGCACATGTGATCAGTTATGACTCCAGCCATTGGATGGTTTAACAGTTTGGTTGAGCTCACAACCAATAGGAGAGTTACATTTCCGGCACGTGCCGGAATTGTAACTTTTTTTTAAACTGTTATATGGATGGTTTTACTACCGCTTTAAGTAAACACAAAATATATTTCTAAATGTCAAATATTGAATACAAATAGTTTAAAAAATTACACACATATAAATACCCTTTTTCCACCAATAAAAAATATAATATTGTCTTTTGTATTAATGGAAGAAAGATATTTTTATATGTGTGTGATTTCTGATAGTATTTTGTTTCAATATTTGACATTTAGAAACATATTTTGTATTTACCTAAAGTATAACTAAGACCCCATACACACTATTAGATGTTCTGCCGATTTTTGTCTTCTTTATATTTATGAAAACCATCTAATCTAACAGTGTGTATGGGGTCTTAGGCTGGCCATACATTATACAATTTTCTTGTGCAACTTTCCTTTAGATATACCAAAACCATATAATATGAGGTCAAACCTAAACACGTTCTATTTGTATGCAATCAGGCAGGCCCTTCTACTACATAGTTGAAGGTAAATCTAAAGAAAATTGAATAAGAATATTGTAGGGCAGGGATCTCAAACTACGGCTCTCCAGCTGTTGTGGAACTACACATCCCATGAGGCATTGCAAAACTCTGACATTCACAGACATGACTAAGCATGGGAATTGTAGTTCCTGAACAGCTGGAGGGCCGTAGTTTGAGGACCCCTGTTGTAGGGTGTATGGCCAGCTTAAAGGGGTTGTAAAGATACAATTGTTTTCCTAAATAGCTTCCTTTACCTTAGTGCAGTCCTCCTTCACTTACCTCATCCTTCGATTTTGCTTTTAAATGTCCTTATTTCTTCTGAGAAATACTCACTTCCTGTTCTTCTTGTCTGTAACTCCACACAGAAATACAAGGCTTTCTCCCTGGTGTGGAGTGTCCTGCTCGCCCCCCCCCCCCTTGGACTACAGGAGAATCAGGACACCCACTATAACACAGCTCCTTTCTCTATCTGCAACGTAGAGAGTGTCCCGACTCTCCTGTAGTCCAAGGGAGGGGGCGAGCAAGACACTCCACACCAGGGAAAAAGCCTTGCATTACTGTGTGGAGTTACAGACAGAAGAACAGGAAGTGAGGGTTTCTCATAAGAAATAAGGTAATTTAACCACTTAAGACCCGGACCAATACGCTGGTAAATGACCCAAGGTGTTTTTGCGATTCGGCACTGCGTCGCTTTAACAGACAATTGCGCGGTCGTGCGACGTGGCTCCCAAACAAAATTTGCGTCCTTTTCTTCCCACAAATAGAGCTTTCTTTTGGTGGTATTTGATCACCTCTGCGATTTTTATTTTTTGCGCTATATACAAAAATAGAGCGACATTTTTGAAAAAAAAACACTATTTTTTACTTTTTGTTAAAAAAAAATCAAATAAACTAAATTTTAGTCAAACATTTAGGCCAAAATTTATTTAGCCACATGTCTTTAGTAAAAAAAAAAAATCGCAATAAAAAAAAATAGCTACCTAGCGGGAACAGCGACACTAATACAGCGATCAGAAAAATGATCGCTTAGTGACGCTGGCAATAGGGAGTGAAAGGGTTAACTAGGGCGGTGATCAGGGGGTTAAAACTTTATTAGGGGGGGTGGGGGGGCTATCCTGAACCTAACACTAACTGTTTTTTACAGTGCCTGTCACACTGACACTAAATGCAGTGATTAAATCACTGCATTCAGTAACACTGTGACAGGGGGGTGGGGGGGGGGCGATCACAAGGGGTTAATATGCCTATGTGAGTGTGTGTCAGTGTTGTGTTGGTGCACACTTACTTGGCATGTCTTCTCTCATCAGCAGCGCTGGGAAACAGCGCTGCGATGAGAGAATACATCATTTCCTCCTTCCTGTGTAAACACAGGAGGAGGAAGTGACAGGCTGGGAGCGCGCTCCCATTGGCTGGGAGCGATCGCGGGGGGGGCGGAAAACACGGACATCCGCCCGCAGATCCCGGATCGCTCCCAGAGGTAGGGAGACCCCCGCACGCCGCGGAGGGGGTCCCGATGGGACCCCTGAACCGCACTCAGGCGGGGACGTAAATTTACGCCCTTGTGCCTGTACGAGCCATGTTGTGGCCGTATATGTGCGTGCGGGGGTCTTTAAGTGGTTAAAAACAAAATGTAAGCATGAGGTAAGTGAAGGAGGACTGCACTAAGGTAAAGGAAGCTATTTAGGGGGAAAAAATGTACCTTTACAACCCCTTTAAGGCTCCATTCACACCTGAGTGTATCAATTTACTGGCATTTTTTAAGGCATTTTTTTAAAGCTTTTTTTTCATCTTTTTACAAGCTTTTTTTAAAGTGTTTTAGAAGCATATTACAAGCATTTTACAGCTTCAGGCATTTTCATTTAGCCAATAGAAAACACTAGGGGGAGAAGAGGGCAAGGGGTGAATTAGGGGTGAAGAGCTGCTGTTTGAGCAGAAAATGGTTGCAAAAACACCCGTAAACCGCTCAAGTCAGATGTTTCTATTGAAGTACTTTTTTGAGCTTCAGGCATTTTGCTTCTGGCGACAGAACGCTCTGATGTGAACAAGGGCCTTTGAATTGAATGTTATTTGGCTTGTTGCGCGTTTTAGAGCTACAAGCTTCAAGCAGAAAATCGCTCAGGTGCTAACGGGTATATAGGAAAAGTTTTTTTTTTGTTTGGATAGTGTAGAGAGGTATTAGAAAACCTATTTTTTATACTGATGTCTGTGCCCATTGAGGAGATTTACTCTCTGTATTTGTCCTGTTTGCCATTATCATTGTACATGAAATGAAAAGAAAACCCCAAATTTTGAATTCCCAGAAAAGGGGACATCTTCCAATGAAAGATAGCAAAAAACAAACAAACACTAAAATTAAAAAAAGTTATGCTTTCAAGCAGCTTTTCTCAACCTTTAGTTTTTAACATATAACCCTTGAAATATTTTTTTCTTCCAGTCTTAGGAAACCCCTGCTAGAAATTACTAAATCTATAACTCATTATACATTAGTGTGATGGTTAGTGGGAAGAATGCTCCCTACACTTGTGGTCAGTGGGAAGAATTACCCCCTTATAGATACTAAAAAAGATCAATGATGTCAATGGGAAAATATCTCTAAAAATAATTGTGAAAAAGTAAACTATCCCCGGCACTACATATGACATATGGGGGGTTATTTACGAAAGGCAAATCCACTTTACACTGCAAGTGCACTTGGGAGTGCAGTCGCTGTAAATCTGAGGGGTAGATCTGAAATGAGGGGAAGTTTTGCTGATTTTATCACCCAATCATGTGCAAGCTAAAATGCTGTTTTTTTATTTTCCTTTCATGTCCCCTTCAGATCTACAGCGACTGCACTTTCGAGTGCACTTGTAGTGCAAAGTGGATTTTCCTTTAGTAAATCAACCCCCAATGTTAGACCATTGTGATATGTGTGTACACATATGTATGTTTGGAGTGATTAGGAGATTTTTGCAGCAAATGATTTATATGCTTAGATAGTAGTGTTGAGCAGAATATGCCATATTCGAATTCGCGATATATCTCGAATATATAGTCGAATATTCGACATATATTCGCTAAATACGAATATTCGTGATATTTTTTGGAAATTAAATGATTGCGAATTTTCGCGAATTTTTGCGAATGCGAATTGCGAATTGCGAATTGCGAATGCGAATATTCAAGAAATGCGGAATGGAGCACTCTGATTGGCTCAGAATATTCGTGATATATTACAATATAAAATAATTGCGAATATTCGAGAAATGCGGAATGGAGCACTCTGATTGGCTCAGAATATTCGTGATATATTACAATATAAAATAATTGCGAATATTCGAGAAATGCGGAATGGAGCACTCTGATTGGCTCAGAATATTCGTGATATATTACAATACAAAATAATTGCGAATATTCGAGAAATGCGGAAGGAGCACTCTGATTGGCTCAGAATATTCGTGATATATTACAATACACAATAATTGCGAATATTCGAGAAATGCGGAAGGAGCACTCTGATTGGCTCAGAATATTCGTGATATATTACAATACACAATAATTGCGAATATTCGAGAAATGCGGAAGGAGCACTCTGATTGGCTCAGAATATTTGTGATATATTACAATACACAATAATTGCGAATATTCGAGAAATGCGGAAGGAGCACTCTGATTGGCTCAGAATATTCGTGATATATTACAATACACAATAATTGCGAATATTCGAGAAATGCGGAAGGAGCACTCTGATTGGCTCAGAATATTCGTGATATATTACAATATAAAATAATTGCGAAATTTCGAGAAATGCGGAATGGAGCACTCTGATTGGCTCAGAATATTCGTGATATATTACAATATAAAATAATCGCGCGATATCGCTATTACCGAATAATCGCATTGCGATTTTTCGGCAATATAAAATGAGCGCTGCAGCTACTCGGCCCAAGGTCTCTAATCATACCAGCAATGCTTTTAGACGTCGATGGGGATCTCTAGGATGTGATCTGTTCTAAAAAAAAATTTAAAACATTCGAATATTCGAAATAGCGAATATTCGCCGCGATATTCGCGTTATTCGCGAATACTCGAATATGCAATATTCGTAGCGAATATTCGCAATGCGAATATTCGTGAGCAACACTATTAGATAGTAAAAAAATAAATAAAAAAAAGTCTAGTGAAAGACAGGAGAAAATAGGTATATTTTACTACATTTAATGGGGTTGATTTACTAAAGGTCAGTGTTGTAAGTAACGGCGTTAAAATAAACGCTGTTACCTAACGATGCCCCTTTTGAGGGTAACGAGTAATCTAACCAGATTACTCTTTCCCTCGCGGTAAGCCACTCCCATTACTTGGGCGGCGTTACCGCAATTACACATGTACCTGTGTACCTGTCACCGTCGGCGGCCATCCTCCATTATTAAAAAAGCATGCCTCCCCCTCTGACTGTTCCAGGCCGTCCGTGATAGGTGGAACACTAATTTTCCCAGCAGAGCCTCTGTTTAGTGTTCAGCCTATCACGGATGCCTTCTCATTCTCAGCCTTGGCCTCGGACGAGAGGACATCCGTGATAGGCGGAACACTGAACAGAGGCTCTGCTGGGAAAAATACTGTTCCGCCTATCACAGACAGTCCGGAACAGTCAGAGGGGGAGGCGCGCTTTTTTAATAATGGAGGATGGCCGCCGACGGTGACGGGACAGTCAGGACAGGACAGTCAGAGGGGGAGGCGCGGCTTTTAAATAATGGAGGATGGCCGCAGGAGAAGGTAGGGAGATCATGGTTGAGGCATTTTACAGGCACAGTGAGGCATGTACGATGGCACAGTGCCTCACTTCCTGTAAAATGCCTCACTGTGCCTGTAACATGCCTCACTCATTGTGCCTGTAACATGCCTCACTCACTGTGCCTGTAACATGCCTCACTCACTGTGCCTGTAACATGCCTCACTCACTGTACCTGTAACATGCCTCACTGTGCCTGTAACATGCCTCACTGTGCATGTAACATGCCTCACATGCCTCACTGTGCCTGTAACATGCCTCACTGTGCCATCTGTAACATGCCTCACTGTGCCATCTGTAACATGCCTCACTGTGCCTGTAACATGCCTCACTGTCAGTGGGGCATGTTACAGATGGCACAGTGAGGCATGTTACAGATGGCACAGTGAGGCATGTTACAGATGGCACAGTGAGGCATGTTACAGATGGCACACTGAGGCATGTTACAGATGGCACAGTAAGGGGTCGTCTTATACAGTGAGTATAAATTGGGGGGTCGTCATACGCAGGCATAAAAAAAGTCAGTTACTTTGCTGAGTAACTAATTACTTTGCCAATGTAGTAACTGAGTCACTAACTCAATTACTTTTTCAGACAAGTAATTTGTAACTGTAACTAATTACTTTTTTAAAGGACGATGAGCAACACTGCTAAAGGCACATAGAGTAAGCACTTTGCAAGCTAAGTTGCTCCAGAGCTTAGTAAATGAGGGGGAGTTCTGCTGACTGCCACCATCCAATGATGTGCAACCAAAAATTATGTTTTTTTTCCTAGCATGTGATTGGGCATTCTCTGTAAAGTGAAGCTTTATGTACTAAGCCATAGAACAAATTGCACAGTCTATTTGCCTTAAAGTCAAACTATAGGCATGTTTTTCCTTTTTAATTTTGGATAGATTTAGAGGGTTTTCTCTTTTTTTTTCTGACAAATGATTGGGAATTGTTTGTAAAGTGACACTTTGCCTCATTTTCTAAGCTCTGGAGCAACTACACTTGCAGAGGGCAACTGTAGTCTGTTTACCTTTACTTAATCAACCCCAATATGTGGCCAAACATACACAGAAACATTCACCCTTTTTGAAATTAATAGTATAGACGTTGTACTATTTTATATGATCACAGGATTGCTTGCAGGTAACTAATATCTGTGTGAGCCATTATTTTGAGGGTCTCTGTATTATGTTTAAAACGTTAAAAAAGTTAACCCCCTCCAATCAGATATAACAAATATTTCTAATGTTTTCTAATGTGTATACACAGTTGTTTTGCCTTTCATTTCTATTTTAAACTTAATGGGGTTATTTGTCAAGTGCACTTGAAATTGCACTGAAAGTGCACTTGGAAGTGCAGTCGCTGTAGATCCGAGGGGGACATGCAAAGAGAATAAAAAACAGTGTTTTAGCTGGCACATGCTTGGATAATAAAATCAACAGAGCTTCCCCTCATTTCAGATCTACCCCTACAGTGATTTTTTTTATTTTATTTTTACAAGGAGAAGGTTTACATATACTTTCATATTTTTCTGCCAAAATAAACTGAAAAGGGACAATGTGGGGTTGATTTACTAAAGGAAAATATACTTGCCAGTTGCTTCAGAGCATTTTAGAACTTCTAGAGGAACTAACTGCACGGTATTTTCCTTTAGCAAATCAACCCCATTGTCCAACAGATTGCCACAAGCCCAACATGTAATATTGTTTACTGCAAATACTTCTATGGAATATTAGACTTCTGGAATGTTTAGCAATCTGTAAAGCACATCAAAAGATACAATGAATAATATTTTAAAGTTCTTTAATGTGCAATACAAGTCAAAATTCTCACCATTCTAGCTAAATGCTATAAATAAAAAAAATATATAAAAATAAACCCTGAAATGATAAAAAAAAAAAACACTTGGTTATAAATTTACAGGTAGTAGGTTCAAATGATGATTTCTAATACAGTAATTGTCTTTTTTTCAGAAAAATGACTATGAATCATATGCTAATCATGTGGAAAAGACTGGTTCAATAAACAGTTTCATGGAAATGATGACTATTGTAGTAGTAAGTCAAATGGTTCTTGTTTTAAAGTCTAATATGTTGTTATGATGGATGTAAAGGAAATGCTGCATATTAAGTGGATGTCATTAGAGATTATTAGAGATTGAAAATTGGAGACTAACTTACATTTTGTCACATCATAATCCATTATTTACTCTGACAGATTGTATTTCATCTCTAATCAGTGCCCTATTGGGTAAATATTTGCTTGGCCCAGCCTAATAGTGGCCTGGTAAAATTTGGTCCAATGGCCCATTTACCAGTTCATTATAGAATAGAGTAGCAGCAGACCCCACAAGCATTTTCTTAGTTGGAATTAATGAGTATATGGTTTTTAAAGTGTAAGTAAACCCTCAGAACTAGATAGAGAACACACCACTCCAGGCTAAACACGGGTGCAACAGGTGCCAGGTGCACACCTCGGCTCAACACCATCCACAGCAAAAAGAATACAAAACGAAATGGCAGCACACTGGAATCTTGAATTGCTTGATGAATACTTTATTGTCAAAGCCAGACAAATGACAGGGAACTACATTCCCTGTCATTTGTCTAGCTTTGACAATAATGTACTACATCTCCCAAGAGCCCTTTTTCCTACACTTTTTTTGGCAGGCTCTGTGGAGCCAAGGCAGTCCACTCACTACATTATATTAGCAACCAAAAACAAAATGGCTTTCTGTTTGAAGGGGACCACTGCACCCTCTTCCAGACCAGAGCAAACTGGTAAATAGTCCTTTAAATTTAGTGATGCAAACCATTGCTTCATGGAAAACCTAATTAGACATTGTGCAGCTGGATTTTTCCAGGCTTTAACTCACACAGTTCAATTCACTTATACCTATAACCACTTGAGCCTTGGGTGCTTTTTTTTAAACAGCACAGGGACAGAGCCATTCTAAAGTGGTACCCATACTCAGCAACTCCTGTGGGCCCCCTATTGGTAACAGATGGGACCTGGTAAGCCCGGGTGCTGAAACGCTCATATTCTGGGCATCTAATCATTCTACAGAGAATTCTATAGGAGTACACTGTAAAAGAGAATGTAAACACAATGCTTTCACATTGTGTTCACATCTGAAGTGTAGTGACTTCACAAGTGATGTTAAAACCTCTCACTGCAGCAGTAAATCACTTCTATAGTAACATATAGCTAGCTGATTGCATCTAGCAAAGGGTAAGTCTTAGTAGTGATCAGAGATTACGTTTTAAAAGTGAAAAATATACATTCAATCAATATATCTTATATAAAGATTCAGTATCTCACAAAAGTGAGTACACCCCTCACATTTTTGTGAATATTTTATTGTATCTTTCATGTAACAACACTGAAGAAATTACACTTTGCTACAATGTAGTGAGTGTCAAGCTTGTATATTAGTGTAAATTTGCTGTCCCCTTAAAATAACTCAACACAGCCATTCATGTTTAAACCACTGGCAAAACAAAAATGAGTGCACCCCTAAGTAAAAAATGTCCAAATTGGCCCCAAAGTGTTAATATTTTGTGTTGCCACCATTATTTTCCAGCACTGCCTAAACCCTCTTGGGCATGGAGTTCACAGAGCTTCACAGGTTGCCACTGGAGTCCTTTTCACTCTACTCCATGAGGACCTCTCGCTCCTCCACCTTCCGTTTGAGGGTGCCCCACAGATGCTCAATACGTTTTTAGGTCTGGAGACATGCTTGGCCAGTCCACCTTTACCCTCAGCTTCTTTAGCAAGGCAGTGGTTGTCTTGGAGGTGTGTTTGGGGTTGCTATCATATTGGAATACTGCCCTACGTATCAGTCTCTGAAGGGAGGGGATTATGCTCTGCTTCAGTACATATTGGCATTCATGGTTTCCTCAATGAATTGTAGCTCACCAGTGTCGGCAGCACTTGTGCAGCCCCAGGCCATGACACTCCCACCACCATGCTTGACTGTAGGAAAGACACACTTGTCTTTGTACTCCTCACCTGGTTGTCGCCACACACGCTTGACATCATCTGAACCAAATACATTTATGTTGGTCTCATCAGACCACAGGACATGGTTCCAGTTATCCCTGTCCTTAGTCTGCTTGTCTTCAGCAAACTGTTTGTGGGCTTTCTTGTGCATCATCTTTAGAAGAGGCTTCCTTTTGAGATGACAGCCATGCAGACCAGGATAGAACGCTTAGCATGTGCACTCAACTTCTTTGGTGGACCATGACAACGCATTTTCTGAGTGGAACCTGTCCTGTTAAACCACTGTATGGTCTTTGCCACCATTCTGCAGCTCAGTTTCAGGGTGTTGGAAATATTCTTATAGCCTAGGCCATCTTTATGTAGAGCAACAATATTTTTTTTCACATCCTCAGAGAGTTCTTTGCCATGAGGTGCCATGTTGAACTTCCAGTGACCAGTATAAGAGAGTCAGAACGATAACACCAAATTTAACACACCTGCACTAATGAGTCACCTGACCCGGGGGGTAAGATGGCTAATTGTGCCCAATTTGGACATTTACACTTAGGGGTGTACTCACCTTTGTTGTCAGCAGTTTAGACATTAATGGCTGTGTGTTGAGTTATTTTGAAGGGTCAGAAAATTTACACTGTTATACAAGCTATACACTCACTACTTTACAGTGTAGCAAAGTATAATTTCTTCAGCATTGTCATATAAAAAAATATAATAAATTATTTACAAAAATGTGATGGGTGTACACAATTTATAGATATTTCAACATATTTGAATAGACAAATATTATTTCTTTATTCAAATAGTGCCCGGAGACGATTGTGTTATATTTGAATAAATAATATGAGAAACATTTTTCATTCTTTTATATAACTGCCCACAGTGACATTTATTTTTACCACTTCTCCATGCAATTTCCCTTCATTTGATGGTCATGGGTTTTCTTGAATAAACTGCTCAAACAGCTTTTGCAAAGGGAATGACAAGAGAGCGAAACCCCATAACCTAATATACTTAGCAGAAAGCTTTTATTAAATGTGTAACATAACATTGCATAAAGATGCCATGTATTATGCATAAAAGTCTGAATCGACTGACTGTTTTTAATTTTGTTTTTTGTCTGTTTTTTTTTTTTTACAGAAAGGTTCTGCAGATAAAGCTGGATTAGATGTAGGAAATGTTTTAAAGGATTGTCTGGTAAGAAATTTGTTTTAGATATATAAACAAATTGGCCCTAGTATGTATGATGCATGTTTTGCAAAGATAAACAAAATGCTTTAAAAATTACATTACATTGCTGAAAGGTATTAGGAGTCATAAAACTTCTCAAAACATAATTGCAGACAAGAGAGGCCAAGAGAGGCTGGCCATAGATGGTTCGAGATCAGCAGGAACCGTCCGAGATTTGAACCATACGTGGGCAGGCTGAATGTAGCAAGTTGATCGATCGACCAACTTGGGTACAACCAATCTGCTGTATTCACTTGCAATTAACGTTAACGGCTGCTATAGCTACTAGCAATAATCAATAGATTCTTCACCCCCCGCTTGGACCAGACAATTCCTCTGCAAGAAGGATTCCCCTGTCAGCACTGTCAGTGTTGATGGGGGAATCGTGAAAATGTCTTTCCTGCAACCAAGAAATTTGCACTGTCTATGTCCTGGGACAAGGTCATCTAGTGCCCATGGCGAAGATGGCAAAGTGCGCCCCCCCCCCCCCCGGTTCGAACTTAAGCCCCTTTCACACAGGCTTTCCACACAGGCTTTCCAATCAGGTCTGTCTGTCAGTTTTTCAGGCGGACCTGATCGGAACCTCCATCCACGCCTATGAAGCGGCACAATTTTGTGCATGATCCTCACTGCGCGTGAACCTAGCCTTATGTTTCACACTGGTTCACTGTGGTTTGACCACGGTGTGATTTGTATGTGTGATTTATTTGCAGTTTTAGGTGTGCTCCTGATGAATTCTAGTGGACTGTGTGTTTTCTGATTGCACATAAAATATGCAGCATGCAAGTCTGTGATTTGCTTTCATGGAAACTGTCTAATAGAATTGAATTGGAGCGCACCTAAAACTGTGGGTAAACTGCATATACAGTCGCACTGTGGTCAGACCACAGCACACCAGTATGAATCTTCTATTGGCCCCCGTTCACATTGACTGTGGCTTTGAAATTGTGCGACCTAACCTGAAAAAGGCACAATTTTAGAGCCGCATCTCAGTGTGACTTTGGGTTGCGACTTTGAAGACATCTGCGTGGCTTCATTCACATGTGTCTATTGAAGTCGCACCCTAAATCGCATGTACTACTTTTTTAAGTTGATGCAGTGACTCAAAGTTGGCGTTGCATTGATTTGAACACTGCCTTGCTGGCAATAGAATGTGACTTGTCAAACTGCATGACAAATTGCTTCAATGTGAGGGGGGGGGGGGGGGGCTGAGAGATTAGAAAAGAGAGAATTGGTGAGGAGGTTGGGGTGGTAAAAGTATGTGCCGATGTCTTCATTAGTGACAGAATGCAGACAATGTGCTAGGCTGCATGGTGGGTACAGGACAATGAGAGCTAAGAGCAAACTGGCATTGAAAGGGTGTAAGATCTCTGTGTGAAATGCTGAGCTGAGACAGGAGGCAGAATGGTGAAGATTTATGGAGAGGACAGCAGATAAGAGACCACAGAGAAGGGAAAACATGAACTAGGCAGGGGAGCGAGCCGGGTAGGTGCCAAGTGACTTACTGTGTGTTGATCGTGCAGGAAAGGCAGAGAGAGAAGTGTAGACGGGGAGGAGCGGAGATGAGCTGCTGACCACAGTAAAAGTAACAGGGAAGAAGGTGAAGTGACCTGGGAAGGAGAACAAGTTGAGGGCGGAAGTGCAGCTTGCTTGAGGAGAGGGCTATTATTAGCAGCAGTAAACAACAGAGAATAGTGGAGTTGAATGAGTGGAGGAGTCTGGTAATCAGTAGTAATGCAGTGAATACACAGTCACTCCTATCAGTGAGGCAGGAGCAGCTACCCAAAGCTCCCAGTGCACCCCCCTCCCCCCCAGATTAAGACACGCCCAGGGCACTAGTTCCTCCCGCCCACCCCTTGTACCGGCCCTGGTTCTGCCTAACCCTTCACTGGACAGAAGAATATTTAGATTTGTCTGATAGACTAGTTTATAAATATAATGACGTTTTTGAACACAGGCATTTATGTAAAAACATAGCACCCTATATGTACCTCCTAGTACAGCATATCGTCAGCTTTCACCTGCATTAAAATAACTGGATTTAGGAGAGGACTCTTAGTTTACCAATGAGTCATATACTTCATTCAGTGTTGATTACTAAATCCAGTTTCCCAGTTAACTTTTCCTGTAAAGTGAGCTATGGATAAATCATAGCAGGGTGAATTAGATTTCACTCTCCATAGTTTTAATCAAATTTTTGCCAGTGCATACAGTTATTTCTCAGGGTTTGGAGTTACCACACATAGGCACTCTCCGGTTGAAATAATGAGCTTTGTCATTTGCTGTTATAGAATTATGAAATGCATTGAAACGTTTAAATACATTTTTATTGACATTTATTTGATTTAAAGAAATGCTGGTGCATTGACTGATTTCTGTGATGAATACATTGCTGGCACTATATAAATACCTGTAATGAATAAATAAATAATACATTTGATTTGAAAATCAAACAGGTTTTTTTGAGCTGCTAAAACTTTAAACTAGCGTTTTGTGTCCCGGTTAAAAAGTAGAAGTATTTTCTGCACTCCCCTCCCAATCCAACTGCTGATCAGTGAGAATCCATAACTTAAAAATATTGTTGATTGGCTGCTTCAGGAAGGTCATTGAGTACCTCCAAAATTACAATCGCTCACAGTTGCTGGGATTTCCTTGGTGTTTAACATCCAAACGTATGAAAACCAATAAACAGAATTTTTTGTTTTCAGTTCAGGCTCCTTTGCATCTCTGAGTGGTGTAGATTTGGAATTGCTCTGTGATGCTGTCCAAACAGCTCAACAGTGAGTTGTCCAAGTAGGGAGTGTTCTGATGATCACTGAAACCTCTGTATGGAAACCTTTTTTTTAATCATTCCTTTTTATTTTCAAAATTGTGTAATAGATATAAAATATTTTCAATTGTGTGATTCTTAAAGGATTACTAAAGGAATTATTTTTTTAAGCTAAATAGCTTCCTTTACCTTACTGCAGTACTGGTTTCATGTCCTCATTGTTCGTTTTTGCTTTGAAGTAGCTGTAATCCTGCTCTGATCTCCACACTTCCTGCTTGTCTGTTTCCTTATAACCACAGTACTGGGAGCTTTCTCACGGTGATCTAAGCTGTCATTACTGTGTGTCTAAAACTTCCCAGAACCAATCAGATTCATTTTAAAAACACTGCCCTGGATTTGTTTGTTTTTGTTCTGTGTGTCTTCTTTACTTAACAGAAACATGAAGCCAGTTTAAAAGTGAAACTAACCTGCAGGCACATTATATAATAGATTTTTATCTATTTTTAATCATTTTTAAAAGGAATCTGTTAACTTTTATGTCTCTATGCCCTGCAAACAGTAATTTCAGCAAATTTCGTTTTTCCTTTAGTGACCCTTTAAGGTCAGTAGTGATTTGTAAAATGTAATCCAATTAAAGCAGAACATTTTGGATGGAGTAGGGAGGGTTCAAATTGCTGTCAGGTTTTTTGCAATCTTTGTCCTTTTGGGATGATTTCTCTTCACTTCGTGTCCCAAAACAGAATATAGGAGGAAAGTCCTTCTAAGTGAAGGAATCCCTGGTTTTCACCAGAACTTGTGTCCCCATGGCAAGATTTCCTCCATATTACTGTTCTGGGGACAACACAAACTATGAGATTTTCTTTTACTTTCACTTTCTGTGATAAAGGTAAATCAGACAAACAGAGATGGTAAAACTCCCTACCAGGAACACAGCCATCTAATCCCTCACAAAAAAAAATATTGCCTTTAGTTATGCCTGTATTTTACCATTTGTATGATAAATGTATTTTATTAGCTGATTTTATATATATATATACATTTTTTTCTTATTTGCAGGGTGAGTCCCTGGGAGGCATTTTGAAACTTTTCCCAGAAATTCTTGGTGGACTTATCGGATCCGTTGCTGGTATTGTTGGTGGTGTAGTCGACGCTGCTACTGGAATTTTAGGTGGTCTCACTGGCAGTCTCAGTGGTCTCACTGGCGGTCTCGGTGATCTCACTGGTGGTCTCACTGGCGGTCTCGGTGGTCTCACTGGCGGTCTCGGTGATCTCACTGGTGGTCTCACTGGCAGTCTCGGTGGTCTCACTGGTGGTCTCACTGGTGGTCTCACTGGCGGTCTTGGTGGTCTCACTGGCGGTCTTGGTGGCAAGAAAGGAACTAAAGGCTAAGTCCAGGTACCATACCTTATAGGGTTACTAAAATGTATTTATTGGCTTCAATTTATAAACCCTTATTATGTGAACAGCAGCTGTAATTAAATATAATATTATATACACATACACAACTAACACTAAAGTTCAAATATGTGCTACAAATAACATAAATTGTTACAAAGCTAGGTAACCAGGTAAATTATCTACAGCACTTCATGTGTTCTGAGCTCAACATAAATGTACTCTAAAGGCCCGTACACACTGTCGGACATCCAATCAAATTTCCCTTGGATTTTTGTCCTAATTGATTTGTCCGGTCACACCCATAGCATACACACGCTCGGACTTTTCTGCAAACTTTTCTAAAATGTTTCCATCATTACGTCATTTTTCTGCTCTTCTCTACACTTTACCGCCACTCTTTGGTTAACTTCTGCTATTGTTGGTTGATTTTAACATTGGTTCTGAGCATGCGCATTTGTACTTTGTCCAAAAGTCCGATGGTTTGCTGTACACACGGTCGGACAAGGCACCATCGGACTTTTGTTGCCAGAAAGTTGGTCCGTTCGCAGACCCAACTTTTTGTCCGATGAAAGCCAAAAAAGTTGGTCCGATGGAACGTACACATGGTCGGAAAAATGCGAAAAGTTCCGGATTTTGATGTTGGTTGGGCAAAAGTCCAACCGTGTGTACGGGGCTTTACTGCATTTTCCACCACTACCTTCAGAATAGGTTCACTCACCAGATGAGATGGACCTCAAACTATGAAGGTCAGATGCACATTTGACCATTATCCACAGATCACTCAGAGAAAACAAAAATCTACATAGAAATACCCAATTATGTCATGTAGAATATTTTTCTATCACTCTAACTTCATCGCCATAAAGTTCCTCCATGTGTGGAGGATAAATACAAAATACAATCCAAAAATGTAATATTGCTTTATTTCAAAAATGAATAAAAACACATATAGTTATGCTTAAATGACATCAGTGCTCCAAACACTTTACTAAAAAGCATGTATAGAAAGACAGTCATCCACACAGGGTTCCACTGCAAAATTATCACAGTTAATGTTTCAAGTTCTATTGGCGGTAAATTCCAGTCCTTACACTCGGGGGGGGGGGGCGCATTACCAGCACAATGACATTACCTGCCTAACCTTGTTCTATTCATTTTTTTAATGACTTTGTGGGAAAAAAATACATCAATTTTATTTGGGTACAACATTGCATGGCCGCGCAATTATCAGTTAAAGAAAAAATGAGTTAAAGAGGTTGTAAAGGTTCATCTTGTATTTTTTAAATAGGTTCCTTTAAGCTAGTGCATTGTTGGTTCACTTACCTTTTCCTTTGATTTCCCTTCTAAAAGTATTTTTTTCTTTGTTTGAATTTCTCACTTCCTGTTTCTCCTCAGTAAGCTTTCCACCATTATTCAAACAGTGGAAAGTCATTTAGAACCGCTTACTGAACACCTTACTGAGGAGAAACAGGAAGAAATTCAGACAAAGAAAACAAAGAAAAAAAACATTTAGAAGGGAAATCGAAGGGAAAGGTAAGTGAACCAACAATGCACTAGCTTAAAATAACCTATTTAGAAAATAAAAATTGAACCTTTACAACCCCTTTAAGTACCGTTGCTGTAAAAATAAAAGTATTATGGATAACCAATTTAAAAAATATATATATATATTAATTAGTATGTATTAAAGTAACACATTTTTGTGTATTATTTTTCAGCTATTTTGCTGTTCCAGGACGAAGAAGTGAAACCATTTGCATTTCACACATCTCCTTCAATAGATTCTAAATTTTTCTTTCAAGATTTCTATAATTTTTCTTTTCCATATTCATCTATTGTGCCACTTCATAATAAAATACAAAGCATTACTCTTGTAAACATTGTTTTGTGTAATTATTCATGCTGGTTTTACATGTGTCGTTTGTGTGTCAACTGATATGTGCATAATTATTATATTTCAAGCCCAGGCTACTTTCATTTGATTCAGCAAAATAAATGAATTGATATTAACCACTTAATCACCAGGCCTATTTTGGCACTTTTCTCCTTAGTCTGAGTCAGGTTCGGGATGTCGGTGGACTTCCAGAGTCTTGTTATGGAGAGCCTGGCTGCAAGTAATATATAAGTGGTAACATGTCTAATAGGGAAGGGTATATCCTCAATGGTCAGGTTTAGAAGTGCAAGTGCAGGTGATGGGGGGATCGGGGTTTTAGCGATTTGTGATATGAATCCAAAGATGTCGCTCCAGTATTTTTGAATGGCGGGGCAAGACCAGAAGATATGTAACATATCTCCCAGTGCAGTACCACATCTCCAGCACATGTTGGAGACATGAGTGCCAAAGGATGATATCCGGGATGGAGTCATATACCATCTAAGAGAAATCTTCTGTGTGAGTTCCCAAAGGGTCGAGCACTTGGTGGATTTGTAGACTGCTTTGAGCGCTCGTTGCCATTGGGTAACATCAAAGGTGAGAGCTAAATCAGTTTCCCACCTCTGGTGTTGGCGTGACTTGGTGAAGGTACGTTTGTGGTGTAAGGTGTTATAGAAGTAGGATATACCTCTGATCCCAGACGTGGGATCAGTGAGATATCTCCATGTTTTCGGATGGATACAGTATAGGGGAGTTTCAAGAGATTCCAAACAGTGACGTATGCGAAGGAAAGTAAAGTGGTCAGTGGCAGACAGTTGGAACTCGGATTGTGGGACAGAGAAGGGTTTAAGGCGGGCGTTTTGAAGTAGGTGCTGGAGTGAATGAATCCCTTTGTGTTTCCATGTGGTGAGTGGTAAGTCCGGAGATAGGTAGTGGAGGACTTCTAGAGGTATAAGGTGTTGTGGGGTATTTGGTACATAGTCCATTATTTTGAGCATTTTCTTCCATGCGAGAACTGATGCCCTCATGGGTGGGGATATAGTTGATGGGATGGGGGTCACGAGGGGAGTACTCAAAAGCCAGTTTTGTAAATTGGGGCGGGAGAGCGTGAGAGTGAGGGCTTCCAATTGGCCCCAGGGTGCGCTCGGTTGGGGTTGAAACCAGGTGGGGAGTTGGCTAGCACTGCTGCTAAGTGCTAGTCTCCAAAATCTATGGATCCAGCGCCACCCACTAACTTGTGCTTAGTCAGTTGTATATGTGCACATCTAGGGCGTTTGTCTTTCCATAAATACCTATTTAGGAGCGTTTGGAGGGCTCTAAAAAAGGACGCCGGCAAGGGTATTGGAAGTGTTCTAAAGAAATATAATATTCGAGGGAGGCATATCATTTTGAATGTCGCCAGTCTTCCCGACCATGACAGTTTGTGTTTGGCCAGTTGGGAAGTGTACGTTTGTATGTTCTTAAGTAGAGGAAGGAAGTTGAGTGAATAGAGATTTTTAAGGGATCTCGGTAGCTGAATGCCTAGGTAGGATATGTCAGTGTCTGCCCATTTAAATGGGTACTGTAACTGGAGTAGATTCTTCGTAGTAGTGTCTATGTTGATGTCTAGTACGAATGATTTTGTCGCATTCACTTTATAGTATGAGACTGCACTAAACCAGTCAAGCTATTTCTGTACTGCTGCCAGGGAAGAAGCCGGATCTGTGAGAATCAATATGACATCGTCAGCGAATAGGCTGATCTTATGTGACGTTGGACCTACTTGCATGCCCGAGATGTTTGAGTGAGACCGAACATGTTCCGCTAATGGTTCCATAACCATGTTGAAGATTAGAGGGGACAACGGACAGCCTTGCCGTGTGCCGTTGGTGATGTCGAAGGGGCGAGATAGCATACCTTCAGCGAATACTTGGGCAGAGGGATCGGAGTATAGTGCCATAATGGCGGAGAATATGTGGCCCTGAAAACCAAATTTACTGAGTACTGCTCTAAGGTACGACCAATGGACTCTGTCGAACGCCTTCTCTGCATCCAAGGAGAGAAGCAGAGAAGGCGTTCCGCTGGTCTCGGCGTGGTGAATGAGGTCAACCAGTCTTCTGGTGGCATCTGAGAATTGTCTACCTTTCGTGAAGCCAGTCTGGTCCCTATGGATTAGAGTGGGCATGACATCTATCAGGCGTGTGGCTATTGTTTTGGCGTAAACCTTGAGGTCAAGGTTAAGAAGGGATATCGGACGAAAGTTTTGGGGGAGATCCGGCTCCTTACCTGGTTTTGGAATCGTTACAACCAATGCTTTCAAATATTCAGACGGAAAAGAGGAAGAGGAGGCAGCTCTATTAAACACCTCTGTGAGGTGTGGGGCTAGGATGTCAGAGAATCGCTTATAATATTCTCCAGTCAGGCCGCGGGTCCAGGCGCTTTACTATTAGGCAAGGAGTCTATGGCAGACTTAATGTCTTGGACTGTGAATGGGGCATTGAGGGTGTCAAGTTGGGAAGTGGTCAATTAAGGTTAAGGTCACAGAGGAATCTGTCAATGTCTACTTGTGCAGGTTGTGGGGTATGGGGTATGGGGTATGGGGGTCCTGTTTCAGGTTGTACAGGTCTCCGTAGTAGGCGCTAAAAGCATCAGCGATGTCTCGGGGGTTGGATAGGGGTTGTTGCGTATGAGGGTGCAATAGTCTTGTAATTTTAGATTTAATCTGCCTTCCCTTAAGGCGTTGAGCCAATTGTTTCCCCGCTTTGTTGGAAGTGGAGTAGGTAGTGGCCTTCAGTCTCTGAGGAATTCATAGGAGTGTAATAGCAGGGTTTTAAGCTCCTGTCTGAGGGACAATAATTGGCCTGTCAGGGACTTTCAAGGGTTGGCCTTATGTTTGGATTCTAGGTCAGCAATTTGAGAGGTCAGTTCGTCTAGACGCTGCGTCCTCTTTTTCTTATGACGGAAACTGAGTTTAATCATTACACCCCTCACAAACGCCTTGTGCCCACTCCACACCACGCCACGATCGGGAACGGATCCTTCATTTATTTTAAAGTAATCATTGATGTGATCAGAGATTTCTGAGGCGTACTCATTTTGTTGAATGATATAATTATTTGCCCGCCACAGATATGTGTTACGTTGTGGACTGGAGTCTTCGATTGTAATGGATATGGGGGCATGGTCCGACCATGTCGTGGTGTGGATGTCTGATTTACAATTTTTTTGCAAGGACCACTTGTCCGTCAAGAATAAATCTATTCTGGAGTATGTGGCATGTCTGGAGGAGAAAAAACGTGAAGTCCCGTTTGGAGCCATGGTGGCACCTCCATACATCATACAGGTCGTGGGTGGGAAGAAAATGTTTCAAAGGCGATTCACGCCGCTTTGCAGCAGAAGTGGAGTCCAGAGTTGTGTCGGGAACCAGGTTGAAGTCTCCGCAAAGTACTAGATTGCCTGCCCGGATTGAGCTGACTTTGCGCATTACCATCCTTAGAAATCGCATCTGATGGGAGTTTGGGGCATATAAGTTAACGATGGTGTAGGGGGTTCGGTTGATGGTGGAGGTAATAATTATAAAGCGACCTTCAGGGTCAGAGGTGAGGTTAATGAGTTGGAAGTCTACTGTGTCTCTTATTACAATCATAACTGCTCTGGTCTTAGTAGAATGGGAGGCATGGAAGATGTGGGGGAATTTGTTGTGCTTGCAGAGGGAGGTAGCTGTGGACAGCAGATGGGTTTCCTGTACACATAGGACGTCACTGTGAAGAGCCGTGGCGGTCCTCCACAGTGAGTGTCGTTTTGCTGGGTGGTTTAAACCATTGGTATTCAGGGATAGAATGGTGAATGGCATCGTGGGGAAGTGTGGGTAGCGAATTGAGGAGAAACACTTACAGTTAGGCGTTGCAGACTACAGCAGCCGGTGGTTGAGGACAAGGTAGTGTAGTAAACTGGTGGCAAGCCAGGGACCTGGCGTAGTACGTTTCAGTAGTCTGCGAATAGAGCAATACGTTAAACAACAAAAACAAAAACAAAGAAAAAATAGAGCAAAAATAAAACTGTAAAAGACAATCGTGCTGTGCACGCTAGTGGAGTAGCGTAACTGTCCTGTGGTCCCACAGGGTGTCCAGTAGTGATGAGCGGAATACGCCATATTCGATTTCGCGATATTTCACGAATATATAGAAGAATATTCGCGAAATATTCGTTAATATCGAATATTCGTGATATTTTATCAAAAAAAAATTTTGCAAAATTTCGCTAATGTGAATGCGAAATTTCGCTAATGCGAATGCGAAATTTCGCTAATGCGAAATTGATTGCGAAATTCTCGTCAACACGCAAAAACGGAGATCATTTCCTGGATTACTAAACTAATATGCACTAAACACTAACTCTACTTACACAAACTTATATGACTAAACTAAAGCTAATTTTTTAGAAACAAAACACAGAAGGGCAGAGAAAGTATTCGCGAATATTCGTAATACGAATATTCGCATTGCGAATATTCGGCAACATAAAAGGATCGCCTCAGCTACTAGGCCCAGGGTCTCTAATCATAACAGCAATGCTTTTAGACGTCGATGGAGATCACTAGGATGTGATCTGTTTTAAAAATAAATTTGAAAAAATACGAATATTTGCAATAGCGAATATTCACCGCGATATTCGATTTATTCGCGAATACTCGAATATGCAATATTCGTAACGAATATTCGCAATGCGAATATTCATGAGCAACACTAGTGTGCAGAATGTCGAGGGGGTGGCAAGCACCGTGTAGCCCTCTATGTGGGGGGAAAAAGTCAAACGGCACAGCGAAGTATCAATCAAAAAGTATAACCATTGCAGAGATCAGGGGAACTTGAAGGGCAGTGTGATGAATGGCCTCATGAGGTGTAGAGGAGGACATTGTTCAGGTACGGGAGCGATCCGAGGTTCTGCGGGACGTAGGTGGTCGTCGTTCAAGTGAAGCGGGTTTGGGTGGGTCTGGTAGAATACCCCAGGTGTGAAGGAGACGTAGGCCTTTGTCTAGGTCATTTACAGCATGTGACTGACCATTCCTGGTGACGAGGAGGGTAGCCGGATATCGCCACTTGTAGGGAATTTTGTGGTTTTGCAGGCCTTTGGTAATAGGGCTCAGTTGGCGTCTTTGCTGAAGAGTGAACTTGGAGAGGTCAGGGAAAAATTGGATCCCCGTGTACAAAGCTGGGAGAGGTGATTTCATTTTTGCCCCCATTATGAGATTTTCCTTGGTGTGGTAAAAGTGGATTCTCATCAACACATCTCTAGGTACTGATGCGGCTAGGTGGGGCGGTTTTGCGATCCTGTGGATCCTATTAATAAGTAGCTCCTGAGGGGGTGCGTCAGGAATGATAATGTGCATCAGGTCTCTGGCATAGTTGTTTAGATCCGCTGGCATCACAGATTCAGGGACCCCACGCAATTTAATGTTATTTCTGCGGGACCTGTCTTCTAAATCTGCCAGCTTGGCGCGCATCCATGCATGGTCCTCTTTAATATCCTCAAAGCAATCAATAACCTCATTGACAGTGGAAGTACAGTCAGTTAGGCCCACTTCAACATTAGACACTCTGTCACCTAAAGAGTGTATATCCAAGGTGATTTTAGCAAACAAGGAGGAGAGGTCTGTCATGAGGGAAGTTTGCAGGGAGAGCAGCATGTCCTTCAGGGTTGTGTCCATGACAGGCTGGCCTGACGTGGGGAAGGACGCCATGGAGAAGTGTAGGGCCTGGTTAGAGAGAAGAAGGTTAAAAGCCTGGGCCTCGATTTGCATGTGTGGCGGCAGCTGCAGCAGCGCGTCTAGCCTCATTTTAGCTTTTGCTGGGCTGCTAGGGAGGGTGTCAGTACTCGGGGGACATGTGGACAATTCAGGAGTACCTGCTTCTGGCGATATCTACGGGTATTTGTCCGGAAGATCTGTATAGGAATCCGGCGGTGCTGACGGACCGGCGCCATCTTGTCCCCCATAGCTCTTCACCGCTGGCTTGTAGGCGAACTCCGTGAGTTTCTGGGGTATGTGGTCCGTCAATCTTTTCCGGGAGATGCTCATTGTGGTCTCTGGAATGTCTGCTACGTGGATGCCCGTAAAAGGAGTGAGGATGGCGGCCCAAGTCGCTGGATTGTGTCCCCTGTCTGCAGCGCTGAGAGCTGAAGCGTCCATCACTGTCTCCGGTCGGCCACGCCCCCCCTTACAAACATTTCTATGGCAACGACTCGAGCACAAAAATGCTCCCCTAAAGAGTATTCGTTACCCTGGGATCCTCCCATGATCTTTTAACAAAAAACAAAATACAGAATGAGAGTACTCTAATGGGACCTGAAGGGGGGTCTCTGTAATGGACACATCGAGAGCTTCTGTTAGAGAGTCTGTTAGAAAGACCCCTGAGACATACTGCAAACACACTACAGGATATGGTCAGAGACGGCAGATATGTACTTGTATCAACAAGAGATTGTCAGAGACTGCAGACATGACAAGGGAGATGGTCAGACTGAAGGCATGATACAATAAATGGTCAAAGACTGCAGATATGCTACAGGAGATGGTCAGAGACTGCAGATATGTACTTGTATCAAATTAAGATTGTCAGAGACTGTAGACATGATACAAGAGATGGTCAGAGACTGCAGACATGATACAAAAGATGGTCAAAGACTGCGCACAGGATACAAGAGATGGTCAGAGACTGCAGAAATTACTAAGGTTTAAGGTTGGCTGCCGTCATACCCTCCACACTCCTCTCCTGTACCTACTCCCCCTCTGTTATACCCTCCACACTCCTCCTCTGGAGGGTATGACAGAGGGTGGGCGGTATGTACAGGAGAGTAGTGTGGAGGGTATGACAGTGGGTGGTATGTACAGGAGAGGAGTGTGGTGGGTATGACAGTGGGTGGTATGTATAGTAGAGGAGTTTAGAGGGTATGACAGAGGGCGGTATGTACAGGACAGGAGTGTGAAGGATATGACAATGGGTGGTATGTACAGGAGAGGAGTGTGGAGGATATGACAGTGACAGTGACAGTGTGTCACTTGCCACCTTCAGCTGCTGCCAGATGCAGCGTGTCACTGGCCACAGTCACCAGCTGCCAGATGCAGCTTGTCACTTGCCACCTTCGCCTGCCCCCAGATGCAGTGTGTCATTTGCCACCTACACCTTCTGCCAGATGCAACATGTAATTTGAAGCCATCACCTGCTGCCAGATGCAGAGTGTCACCTACAACCCTCACCTGCTGCCAGATGCATTGTCACCTACAACCTTCACCTGCTGCCAGATGCAGAGTATGACTTACCGCCCTCACCTGCTGCCAGATGCAGAGCGTCACTTGCCTCCTATATCTTGACTCTCTCTCCCTCTCTTCAGCTGAGCATGCCGATAACTGCAATTTCCCTCTCAGGATTTCTGGGGCTTACCAGATCTTGGGACTACATGTCCCATGATCCTCTTTTGTGCTCCTTTTTTTACCTGCTCAGTAGAAAGGAGAGTGTGCCTCTCACCACTCCCAAATACAACAGGATGAGGAAGAGAGGGAGGGGGAAAGAAAAGCCCATAGCTGCTCTCTCCACACAGAGACACAGCCACTCCCCCAGCTGCTGACCAAAGGAAGGAGGGGGAATTGGTAGAAAACAGAGATCCCTCACCTTACAGTGGGGGCTTGAGCTCGGGGGGCAGCACAGTTTCTTCTCCTCTGACCCACTCGCCGCTGCTATCATTTGCCGGCAGGGAGTGCACGCGGGAGGGGGATCCATGGCACTTGACCTCCGGCGTCCCCTCTGCTCTAGCTCGTGGTGCCTGGGTGTGTTGCATCCAGTGCACCCACCTAGGATTGTGGCCCTATATAAGTCATTGAATGCCTTTTGTATTAAAGCACCTGGAATGTATTCAAGAGATTTAAACTGGTTATTCCATTATGCTTTAAATAAAACTATAGATTGTGTGACAATAAAGAAAGGCCAGAACAGCCATTCTTTAACTAATGTTACACAACTATTTAAAAGTACAAATAATTATAATAACATTTTAATAGTCAGGAAGCCAGTTTTCAGTTGCATAACACCACTTCGAAAGCTTCCAAGCCCCAAGGGGATTGTAACAACCACCAGTGCATATCATTAGATGTGTCCCCTTTTACTGAAACCCCCTTACTGTTTATAAATGCCAAAAAGAAACATCTTGGTTGCCATGACACAACTTACACAAGACGACCTAATGCAGGAAAATATAGGATGGGATGGCTTCCCAAGATCAGGTTACTGAAAGTTTTTCTTTTTTTTTTTTAGTCAATAAAGTTTTTATTATATGTTGAAAAATAAAGCACTTGAACAATCATAATAACATTTGTACATGTATTTGAGCATAGTAAATTAAAATATAAGTATAACAAGTCACAACATTAGCACTTTCTACAATTGTCACTCAAACCTTAGCTCAAAGCTCAGCATAAGAACCAACTGCGGTGTACACTTGTAGAAGTGGGTATAGTGTAGTGATCAGCCGATCATTGTTGCAAAAACTTTATTTATGGAATACTCTAAATACATGTAAAAGCTTCAAAAGTCAAAGTAGAAAGAAAATAAAAAGAGGTCTGACCCAAGAGAGGGTACAATATAGAAAACGGAAAAAGGGGAGATAAGGAAACATTTTAAGAATATAGAAGTATGTCCATGTCCCATGTTTATCCAGGGGCTAGTGTTGCATTGAGGATTCAAATGATTTAGAATATTTAAAGATGACCCAGGGTTGCCAGGTTTTATTGAAGTTTTCCGTCAATTCGTTGGCTGTTTCCCTGACCTCTTCCATTTTATAAAAGAGATGCACCTCCTCTAGCCATTCTTTAATCGTAGGCAGGGTCGCCATCAGGAATTATGGGGCCCCTTACACAGCCTCAGGCATGGGCCCCCTGCAGCAGAGAACCGGGGGGGGGGGGTGCTGCCGCCTCAAATTAAGAAGCGGGGGGGGGGGGGGCTTTACGACAAAAAATAAGAAATAAAGGAAAATGTATATAAAAAAGGGGGGTAGCCATCCTCTGAGCCCTTTAATAAAATTATATACTGTATATATATATATATATATATATATATCTATATCTGTATATAGATATATATATATATATATATATAGAAATAGATAGATATATATATATTTTTTTAATAAAAATAAATTACAAAAAAAGGGGGGTTGCCATCCGGGACCTCTGGGCCCTTTAATAAAAAGAACAAAAAATGAAACCTCTGGGCCCTTTAACCACTTGCCTACTGTGCACCTACACCCCCTTCCTGCCCAGACAACATTTTAGCTTCCGGCACTGCGTCGCTTTAACTGACAATTGCGCGGTCGTGCGATGTGGCTCCCAATTGACGTCCTTTTTTTCCCCACAAATAGAGCTTTCTTTTGGTGGTATTTGATCGCCCGTGCGTTTTGTTTTGAGCTATAAACAAAAAAAGAGCGACAATTTTGAAAAAAGACACAATATTTTTTGCTTTTTGCTATAATAAATATCCCATTTAACCACTTAAGACCCGGACCAAAATGCAGGTAAAGGACCAGGCCCCTTTTTTCGATTCCGCACTGCATCGCTTTAACTGAAAATTGCGTGGTCGTGCGACGTGGCTCCCAACAAAATTTGTGTCCTTTTCTTCCCACAAATAGAGCTTTCTTTTGGTGGTATTTGATCACCTCTGCGATTTTTCTTTTTTTTCGCTATATACAAAAATAGAGCGTCATTTTTGAAAAAAAAATCAATATTTTTTACTTTTTGTTATAAGAAAAATCAAATAAACTAAATTTTAGTCAAACATTTAGGCCAAAATGTATTTAGCCACATGTCTTTAGTAAAAAAAAATCGCAATAAAAAAAAATAGTTACCTAGCGGGAACAGCGACACTAATACAGCGATCAGAAAAATGATCGCTCAGTGACGCTGGCAATAGGGAGTGAAAGGGTTAACTAGGGCGGTGATCAAGGGGTTAAAACTTTATTAGGGGGGTACGGGGGCTACCCTGGACCTAACACTAACTGCCTGTCACACTGACACTAAATACAGTGATCATACATATATGATCACTGCATTCAGTGACACTGTGACAGGGGGGAGGGGGGGGGTGATCGCAAGGGGTTAAGTGTGCCTGTGTGTACTGGTGTCAGTGTAGTGTTGTGCAGACTTACTATGTGATGTGATCTCTCCTCAGTGGCGGTTGAAAAAGCCGCCAAGAGCAGAGATCACATCACTTCCCTCTTCCTGTGTTTACACAGGAGGAGAAAGTGACACTGCAGGGTAGCGCGCGCATTGGCTGGGAGCTATCCGGAGGGGGCGGACAAAAACGAACCACTGCCCCCTCAGCACGGATCGCTCGCACAGCCACCGGGACCATTGCATGTACCAGGGGGGTCCCGATCGGACCCCCGACCCACGTCAAGACAGCCACGTACAGGTACGTTGATGAGCCTGTCCGTGCCATTCTGCCAACGTAAATGTACATGCGGCGGTCCTTAAGGTGTTAAAAAAAAATCATTTTTATCTCAGTTTAGGCCGATACGTATTCTTCTACATATTTTTGGTAAAAAAAAATAAAAAAATAAAATCGCAATAACCGTATAGTGACTGGTTTGCGCAAAAGTTATATTGCCTACAAAATAGGGGACGTAATTATGATTTTTTTTTTTTTTTTTTTTACTAGGAATGGTGGCGATCTGCGATTTTTTTTTCGGACTGGGACATTATAGCGGACACATCGGACACTTTTGACACATTTTTGGGACCATTTACATTTATACAGTGAACAATGCTATAAATATGCATTGATAACTGTATAAATGTAACTAACAGGGAAGGGGTTAACCACTAGGGGGCGGGGAAGGGGTTAAATGTGTATCCTAGGTGTGTTCTAACTGTAGGGGGAGGGGGGATGACTGGGGGAGGTGACCGATTGTGTCCCTATGAACAAGGGACACAATCGGTCTCCTCTATCCCTGACAGGGACGTGCAGCTCTGTGTTTACACACAGAGCCGCACGTCCCAGCTCAATTGTTGGCAATCACGTGTGCCCGGCGGCCATCGCGGCCGCTGGGCACACACACAGTGTTATCAGTGACGCGACGGGTGCGCCCCTAGCCGCTTTAAATGACAGGACGTCATATGACGTGCTGTCAGGAACACAGTGTCCCTGTGTGCTGCCGAGATCCCTGCGAAGTTACGACGCACGGGGGCGGAGAACAGCGCCAAATGCAAAAAAGTAAATAAACACAATACATACAGTATACTGTACTCTTACAGATTACAATACTGTATGTAAAAAAAATACACACTCTCTTTGTCCCTAGTGGTCTGCCCAGTGTCCTGCATGCACTTTTATATAATAAAAACTGTTCTTTCTGCCTGTAACCAAAACGTGTCCCTTTACGTCAAAAGTGATTGTAGACCAGCTAGAAAACAGCGATAATAAATTAGAATCACTTGCAGAATTGAGTGTAGCACCCCTGTACTTCCAAGTACGGACGCTATTTAAATTTAGTGGGAAAAGATCAGAGTTTAACTTACTCTGATCTCAACTGTGATTGTTAAGGCTCTCTGTTCCAGCTTGGCTGTGCTGTGGGCTCACTCTGCAGTGTTCGGGGTGTTATTTCACCCCGAGACGGCAGGGGAAATAACTGCTGCAGGTGGCAGCAGTGGAAGCTGAGGTTCGGGTGCTCTCTTCAAGCAGCCAATCAGGAGGCCTGGGCCTCACTGGGCATGCTGGGAGAGGGTACTTATGGGGCAGATGCCATTTTGTCCGGGTCTTGTCCTGTCTTCTGGTTGCTGATGCGGCACCCACCTTTAGGGTGACCGCACATCGCTGCGCCCGTGCGTTATGGTCTACCTGGCCGGGGTGTGGGCACTACGCGGAGTTCCTGGCTCCGGAGCTAAGCTGGCCCGGAACACTTTGAACGTAATGGGGGCCCAGTGACTTACTGGGTTCCCACCATCAGAGATCCCAAGCGAGTTGTGCTGTTCGGTGGGGGGTCAGTCTGAGGAAAGCCTGGAGGCAGGCGATCCAACAGGGCCTAGACCAGGGATCCTCAAACTACGGCCCTCCAGGTGTTGTAGAACTACACATCCCATGAGGCATTGTAACACACTGACATTCACAGACATGACTAGGCATGATGGGAAATGTAGTTCCTGAACAACTGGAGGGCCGTAGTTTGAAGACCCATGGCCTAGACAATCCATCTGGGATCGAAGTACTGTACACTGAGGGATTATTGCCTCGCTCAGTCAGTACTCTGGTGACAAAAAGGACTCTTACTCAGGAGGAATACCTCCGTATTACACTCAGGGAAGGCCGGTGGCAGAGGCGCTTTTCTGACGGTCATTCAGAAGAGCCTGTGGCAGAGGCATCCTTCTCAAGTTTGAGTGATAGTCTGGTTGCCAGGTCTGTGAGAGAGACCTGTCCAGGTACATTAGGCCCACTCAATTTGGAGTGGCGCAGAGAAACTGATTACTGTCGGAAGCAGGAGTGCTTCAATATCCAAAGCCTGAGTCTGTTATCTTCCTCAACCTTTGTCTATCCTTCCCATCACCTGTTTGACATATTTTTTACCCGGCTGGGTAATAAAGAGCACTTATAAAGAGACTTCCTACTTTGCAGACATACCTTCATTGCCACCGTATTCACCATTCACCCTAAACACATGTCCAGGGCCATGAGGTAATATGCCATCCCAAATCTAACCAGCGGCTCCTGCGAGGGTGAGCGCTACATGAGCGATAGCGATTTGTGGGGAAATTCGTCATAAAAAATAAAAGTAATGACAGCGACAATTCTGCAACTGAGCAAATTTCAGTGATTTTGAGTTGATTACATTATTGAATAATTTTTATTATAATTATATTATTATTTGTTATAATTATTTATTATATTATAATTTATGATTTTGTTTTTCAAACTTTTTAATACCCGAGATGTCTACTAGACTCTTGTTCGGACAGATTTAAGTGAGTTATTCCTAAGAATTGCAGGCCTACAATGTAAAACGCCAAATTTCCTTGCAAAATAATGGTACCGCTTTCAGCACCTAAAATCTGAAATAATCATACCGCCAGGGAGGTTAAGTGAATCTTTGTTTCTGTTGTATGTTTTATTGTTTCGTTTACCCGTCTCCAGAGTGACTGAATCAGGGTGCATTCCCACCATATATGCTGTAGGGTGCCCTTATCCTGGTTGCAGCGCCAACAGAGGTCAGAAACTGTAGGGAACCACTTATGTATTTTGATTGGTGTGTTGTACCAGTTTGTTAAAAGCTTAAACAAGGCTTCTTGTAATCGCATGCTGATTGCACACTTGTGGACAAACACACAAACCTTTAGTAAAGGACATGCTTAATGCCGTTTCCCAAAATGTTTTATGACTGTTGAGTTCCTGAAGATCAGAGGTCTGCAACCAGGTATAGGTTAAAAAGATGTTTTTTGTGGATGTGTTAGCCATGAAATAAAACAGTTTCGAATGGCGTGAAGGGTCTTTTAAAGTGTTTATGTCTTTGGGGGCTCATAACATAATTATGAATTTGACGATATTCCCAATGGTTTAGGTATGTCAGACCCCTGTCCATTTGTAGTTTTCTACTTTTGAAAAAATGTGTGGCCAAAAGCGGTGTGTTTCCATTGATGTATAGCTGAGATGATCTGTTCATTCCCGGCATAAAGTCAGGGCAGGGGCGGACTGACCATTGAAGCACTCGGGCACTGCCCGAGGGCCCCATACCACTAGGGGGCCCCACCAGTGTTGCCTGGCTCAGTAAAACCAGGGACAGTTTGTAAAAAATTGTGTTTTTTTACATCTGTCCCTAATATGTCCAAAACCGACATGCTTTTGATGTGAAAAGCCCCGCCTCTGTACTGCCTCCTGGCTTGGTGGCCATCTGTAAGCCCGGGGGCCCCATAATCTTCTATTGCCCGGGGGCCCCATGAGTTGTCAGTCCGCTCCTGAGTCAGGGTTATCTGTCAGCGGGCCTATCAGTGTAGTTAAGTTGGAGGCTCGGGCCACTGTTTGTACGCTTTTACTGTAAGTGTCGCCCATATAAGCGGGTGTTGTTTCAGCTGTCTAGGGCACAAATCCCACAGTATCCAAGGTGAATATGTCACAGAAATGGGACCCACGCTATTTTCCAATGCCACCCAATCCTTCTTATCGGGTCCAGTCTATAATTCTAGTAAGATGTGAGGCCAGGTAGTAGTTTTTTTAAGTTGGGGAATCCCATGCCACCCGTTTGTTTGTCTCTGCTGAGTAATTGTAGACTTATTTGTGTATTTTGCCCACAGGATTTTTTTGAGTATGGTGTGTTGAGCGAACCCGAACTGTAAAGTTTGGTTCGGTACGGACTTTGGGTTTTTCCCGAACCTGGACCCGAACCCGAATAATTGCTGAAAGTTTGGGTTCGGGTTCGGAGTTCGGGAAAAAAAAATGCGTGGGGGTCCCCCCAAATTCAATAACCAGACCCTTTAGGTCTGGTATGGATATTAAGGGGAACTCCACCCCAAATAAAAAAAATGGCGTGGAGTTCCCCCTAAAATCCACACCAGACCCCTTATCCGAGCACGTTGACCTGGCCGGCCGCAGAAAAGAGGGGGGGGGGGGACAGAGGCCACATGCCCTCAACATTGGGAGGGTGCTTTGGGGTGACCCCGTCCCACTCTGACGCAAACTCTGCTACGTCACTGGGACAGCCCAGACATGCCCCTTGCATCAGAGCAGGACGGGGTCACGTGACGCATGGCCCGCCTCCCCTATAAAAGAAATGTCAACGCTCCGGCGCGTCATTCGCTGAGCTGTGCTCTAAATGGATGGATCTTCATATCGCTGGACCGATCACCCGTCGCTGGAGAGATAACCCGGCGCTGCATAGAAGACAACGTTGGAGCAGGGAGCAGCATCGATTGTCTATTTTCACCGCTGGATTTTTATTTGGTTTAATTAATAAAGTCATTTGTTCTACAGTGTGTGTGTTTTTTTCCCTGAAAACTACTATTTACACTTCCTTTGTGAAATGGTAGGGGTACAGTGTACCCCATTACCATTTCACACAGGGGGGGCAGGATCTGGGGGTCCCCTTTGTTAAAGAGGTCTTCCAGATTCTGATAAGCCCCCTGTCCACATACCCTCACAACCACCGGGCAAGGGTTGTGGGGATGAGATCCTTGTCCCCATCAACATGGGGACAAGGTGCTTTTGGGGTCACCCCAAAGAACACTCCCAATGTTAAGGGCATGTAGCCTGGTGCAGTTCAGGAGAGGGGGGCCGCATTCTGTCCCCCCTCTTTTCTGCGGCCGGCTAGGTCAACATGCTCGGATAAGGGGTCTGGTGTGGATTTTAGGGGGGAACTCCACGCCATTTTTTTTTTAAATTTGGGGTGGAGTTCCCCTTAAAATCCACACCAGACCTGAAGGGTCTGGTTATGGATATTTGGGGGGAACCCCACGTCATTTTTTTTTTAAATTGACGTCGGGGTTCCCCTTAATATCCATACCAGACCTAAAGGGTCTGGTTATTGATTTTGAGGGGAACCCCACGCATTTTTTTTTCTTTTACTAAAAGTCCGTGTCCCATTGACTTCAATGGGGTTCGGAGTCCGGGTCCGGGTCCGGGTTCCCGAACCCAAACTTTTTTTTTAAAGTTCGGATTCAGGTCCGAACCCGAACATCCAGGTGTCCGCTCAACTCTAGTGTGTAGTGTTCAAAAGAAATTTGTCGGTAACAACATAGGAATGGTTTGGAAGAAATACAAGATTCGAGGTAGGACTGACATTTTGATGATAGCTGCTCTACCAAACCGCAAGCAATGTTTTAGGGACCATTTTTCCAGATCCTTAGTTATGGCTTGCACCAGGGGTTCAAAAATTTGGTTTGTATAGTGAATCTAGCTTTGGTGTCAGCTGAATTGCGAGGCAACCATTTCCCATTTAAACTTACAGTAGTTTCATGTTTTCATGATGTGTCAGATTTAATGCCTCAGATTTTTTATAGTTTATCTTGAAGTTCGATACATAGCTATAATGGCTGAATATGTTGCATAGGTTAGGCATGGTGATGTGAGGTTGAGTTATGAAGAATAATAGAGCGTCACGTCAGCATATTCTGCGCATTTTTAGGTTTTGTCTCCTACATAAAAGCCATTGTGAAGCATTGTGCGAATCAATGGCTCCAGTGTGAGAACAAACAACAGGGGTAGGAGGTGGCATCCCTGTCGTGTCCCGTTACGGATTCTGACTGTGTCTAATTAGGCGCCGTTAATTTTAAATTGTGCAGTCGGGCTATGGTATAGGGTCTTAATCCAGATTAACATTGGGGTTTCAGTCCGATATGAGTGCAGGTGGCGAATAGGAAGTCCCACAACACACGTTCGAAGGCTTTCTCCACATCAGTAGAGAGTAGCATGCCATAAAAGTCACCTGTTTGTAATCTATGAATAAGATTCAGAACTTTTATCACATGATCTTTTGCTTCCCTGCCTGGCATGAAGCCAACCTGTTCCGGACATACCAACTGGTGCAATAGTGGGCACAAGTGGTTTGCTCAGATTTTCGCATATATTTTTAAATCGATATTGAGTACGGAAATTGGTCTGTAACTAGCACAGTCCAAGGGGTCGTTGTTAGGATTGGGCAGTACTGTAAAATGTGCTCTCAAGAAGTCCTCATGAATTTATTGTGAGTCCTTTAGATAATTGAAAGTCTTCACCATGTGTGGTTTAGAGGTTAAAGAAGGTTTTATCATAATGGGCTGTTAGGCTGTCTGGGCCGATGCTTTTGCCAGTTTTGAGGGATTTGATGGCCGCTGTTAATTCTGATTCTGTGATAGGGTGTTCTAGTGATTGAGAGTCAGAGTTATTTCATGTAGGAAGGCTACTGTCAGCAAGAAATTTGTGAATTATGTCTGTCCGAGTCCCATGTAAGTCTTTAGGTTTGTGCGTATTCGGTAGATTGTATAATTCGGTGTAGTAGTCATGAAATCTTTGTGCAATCTTTTTAGTGTCTTGCATTATCTGAGTATCCCTATTTTTTATAGCTGCTATGTTTTTTGATAATAGTGTATCCTTAAGTGCCCTCGCTACAAATTTCCCAGTTTTATCCCTGTGCTCATAGAAGAATGCCTTTTTAGAAAAGAGGATCCTCTGTGCTTTAGAGATGAGCCGAACATACCCGCGTTCGGTTCGCACCAGAACGTTCGAACAGACCACGGGTTCGCGCAAACATTTAGAACCCCATTGAAGTCTATGGGACTTGAACGTTCGAATTCAAAAACGATAATTTTAAAGACCAATTTTCAATTTAATGTTGGAAAACGTCTTTCAGGGGTGGTGGTGGGGGGGGGGGGTATTACAATGCCAGATCTTGGCTCAATCAATTATTTTTTGTGAAAAAAAGGAAAAAAGTGCAGCGCCAAATTTTTTTTACAGACGGAGCTTCACCTGAAGCAGTTGAGTCTCAAAGTGATATAATCTATTGGGTGATAAGCTTGCGGCCCTCCACCCAAATTATCAAAAAGTGAGTAATAAACAAATATTCTCAATAGTTTATGGGTGTCCTTAGACTTCACAATCTTTACTTCCTATTGTCTTTGTTAAGACCTCCCCATCTTCATAATGACAATCCGTAGCATATAGATGAATTAAACACGCTTACCAGCTGTTGTTGACCCGCTAACACCATACGGTGAGTGGGTCTTGAAGGCTTGTATGGGCCGACCGCCCTCCTTGGAATGGGACGTAGATATAATTGTCACTCCCGACACTCCATAGAAGGTCCAAGGAAGAAGCTGGTGAGGATTTCCCAATGGGGTGAGGAAAGTCCTCCAGAAGATTTCCGATCACAGGAAAAAAGGGAGAAAGGAGATAGAACTCCTCATAGTGTAAAAGCGTATTTATTTCCGAACGTAGATCACAATTATTTTTTGTAAAAGAAAAATTGTATAAAAAAGGGCACCACCCAAGATACTGTAATTGGAGCGCAACAAAGAGCCACGTGCAAAGTACTGCATCAAAAATTGTTATTAGGCGCCCCTGTTAAACGGGCTGAAAAATTGTGCCTTAGGCACAACACAACACTGCAACCCCTCCCAATAACTCTAATTGTAGCACAACAAAGAGCCACGTGCAAAGTATTGCATTTAAAATTGTTATTAGGCGCCCCTGTTAAACTGGGGCAGAAAAATTGTGCCTCAGGCACAACACTACACTGCAACCCCTCCCAATAACTCTAATTGGAGCACAACAAAGAGCCACGTGCAAATTATTGCATCAAAAATTGTTATTAGACGCCCCTGTTAAACAGGGGCACAGAAATTTGGCCATAGGCACTGGTGGCGGAGCCCAGAAACACAACATTCCTTACTATCTATCAGCAAGAAAAGTGAGGAGGAGAAAGATATTCCATCAGCAGCATAACAGAACAGTCACTCAGCATCAGCATACGCAGTCTCAAAGGGATCTGACATTTCAACAAAAAATTATTATTCAGTAACATCAGCATCAGGTGCTTGGTAGCTGGTGTTGATCCAAGCCAGTAATTATTTTGGTGAATGTCAGTCGATCAACAGAGTCGGTGGAGAGGTGCACCCTGTGATCGGTCACAAAGCCTCCAGCAGCACTGAATGTGCGTTCTGAAAGAACACTGGATGCAGGGCAAGCCAGTAGCTCAATTGCGTACTGTGCAAGCTCTGGCCAGTCATCCATCCTCAAGACCCAGTAAGCCAGAGGATTTTCTCTGGGGAAGGTGTCCAAGTCGGATCTTGCCCCTAGGTATTCCCGGACCATGTAAACCAGACACTGGCGATGGTTGCTGGAACCGGTCAGACCTTGGGGCTGCGGACTATAAAAAATTGTCTGAACGCATCGGTCAGACGGCCACCTTCTCAACCGCTCCTTTGACTCCTGTGACTCACCGAAGCCTCAGCAAGACGTTGTCCAGGGCCAGGTTTTAGTAATCCCCCCGGTTCTGGGAACGCATTGCACAAACCCTTCTGCAAGGCCTCTCGCAGAAGTTTCATCTTCTGCTCCCTCTGTGATGGCAAAATAAGGTCTGCAACCTTACTCTTGTAACGTGGATCAAGGAGAGTTGCCAGCCAGTAATGATCCCTCTCCTTGATAGCACATACACAAGGATCCTTACGCAGGCTTTGCAGGATCAGGGAGGCCATGCAGTGTAGGTTTGCAGAGGCATTCGGGGCACAGTCCTCTGGGTCACTAAGGACGACAGGATCCACAGGCACCTCATCCCAGCCACGTAAAAGTCCACGTGTTCCTTGGGACTGTAAATGATCCCTTGAAGACTGCTGCTGCTAATGCTGAGTGCTAGGCTCCACCTCCATGCTACTGATACAATCATCCTCCTCCTCCTCCTCCTCTTCCTGTGTGCTAGGTGGGCAAGCAGGACCACTGTCTGGGTAAAGGGGGCCTTGAGAGGTAAGGAAGTCCTCCTCTTCCTCCCTCTGTTCTGCCTCAAGGGCCATGTCCATTATTCCACATAGCGTGTGCTCCAACATGTGAATAAGAGGGACAGTCTCACTGATGCATGCACTGTCACTGCTCACCATCCTTGTGGCCTCCTCAAATGGTGACAGGACAGTGCATGCATCCCTGATCAAGTCCCACTGGCGTGGGGGAAAAAAAACAAGCTCCCCTGACCCATTTCTGCTGCCATATTGGCACAGGTACTCATTGATGGCCCGCTGCTGCGTGTGCAGCCTCTGCAGCATGGCCAACGTAGAGTTCCATCTGGTGGGCATGTCACAGATTAGGCGGTTCTTGGGCAGGTTGTATTCCCTTTGGAGGTCTGTCAGCCGAGCAGTGGCATTATATGACCTCCGGAAATGCACACAGACTTTCCTGGCCTGCTTTAGGACATCCTGTAAGCCCGGGTACCTGCCCAAGAACCGCTGCACCACCAAATTCAGGACATGCGCAAAACAGGGCACATGAGTGAGTTTTCCCTGTCGCAGGGCAGAGAGGAGGTTGGTGCCATTATCACTGACCACCATTCCAGGCTTCAGCTGGCGTGGCGTCAACCACCTCTGAGCCTGCCCCTGCAGAGCTGACAAAACCTCTTCCCCAGTGTGGCTCCTGTCTCCCAAGCACACCAGCTCTAGCACCGCATGGCATCTCTTGGCCTGCATTCCTGCATAGCCCCTCGTATGCCTATGGAGCACGGCTGGTTCAGAGGAAACATCACCACAGGAAGAGGCCACAGAGGAAGAAGAAGAGGAGGGGGTGGAGGAGAAAGGTGTGTCACAACCAGTAGTAGTGATTTGGACCCGTGGTGGCGGAACAACCTCCAAAACTACTGTACCTTGCCCTGCGTCCTTCCCAGCTGCCAGCAGAGTCACCCAATGCATCGTAAAAGACAGGTAAAGTCCCTGTCCCTGCCTGCTGGACCATGAGTCAGCGGTAAGATGCACCTTACCACTGACTGCCCTGTCCAGCGAGGCATGGACATTGCCTTCCACATGCCGGTAAAGAGCCGGAATCGCCTTCCATGAGAAAAAGTGGCGTTTGGGTACTTGCCACTGAGGTACTGCACATTCCACAAACTCACGGAAGGGGGCAGAATCTACCAACTGAAAAGGTAGTATTTGAAGTGCTAGCAATTTTGCTAAGCTAGCATTTACCGCTTAGCATGTGGATGGCTGGGAGAGTTCTTCTTTCGGCGCTGCAGCAGCTGGGGCAGGGAAATTTGTCTGGTAATATCAGTAGATTGCCCGCATTTACTACTACTACTAGGTTGTGACACACCTATTTCTACACCTTCTCTGCAGGCTTCAGAGAGGACTGGGGGTCTAGTGGGGTTGGAGGTCCCAGAAGGGCAAGGGGAGGTACGCTTTGGTCTTTGGTGTGGGTCTTTCTGGTGTGCTTGCCAACGAGCTGCATGGCAGGTCGACATATGTCTGGACAAGCATGTGGTGCCCAGGCGTGTGATGTTTTGGCCACGCGATTTACGCTTGCGACATATGTTGCAAATAGCAAAGGTACGATCTGATGGACAGGTTTAAAAAAAGGCCCACACCAAAGAACTTTTGCTGTACCGTTCAGACACAGCAGCGCCATGCACAAGCGTAGATGTGCGCTGTAATGCAGTTGGTGTGCCCTTAAGCTGACCCCTGAAGGGCATCCTGCCTCTTTGGAGATGTGCCTGTGCCTCGTCCTCCTCCTCCTCCTCCTCCTCTCTCCTATCAGGCACCCAGGTAGAGTCAGTGACCTCATCATCCCCTCCCTCTTCATCACTGTCAAAAACCTGGCAGTATGCTCCAGCTGGGGGAACATCACTGCCAGATTGCTGTCCCTCTCGGCCACCCCCTCTCCCTGGGCTCACATCAATGCCTTCCTCTATCTGTGTTCCATCATCGGAGCCTTCAAAACGCTGTGCATCTTCATTCAGCATGTACCCAACACTGTGTTGAAACAGTTCGGGGGACTCCTCAGGAGGACACGGTGGGACTAGGGAAGGATTGTGTGATGCCATTGTACAGAGGGAAGAGGAAGCCTTGGCAGCTGCTTTGCCAGACAAACTAAGATCAGTCTGTGTGAGAGAGGATGAGGAGGATGAGGATGGCTTGGTCATCCAATCTACTATTTTCTCTGCATGTTGAGGCTCAACACGGCCAGCTCCCGAAAAGAAGGACGAGCGGCCACGTGCTGAAGAGGATGCACCGCGTCCACCACCAGCGTTGCCTCTAGATGCAGAGCCTGCTTGCCCTCGTGACTCTCTGCCTCTCTTTGTTGTCCTTCCAGACATTTTAATGCGTTCAGGTGTAAATAAACATTACACGTGCACTTACAGGAAATGCGTTTACGTGCGATTAAACAGCAGACGTGCACTTACAGTAAATGCGCTTATGTGCTACTAAAGAGCAAACTTGCACTTACAGTAAATGCGCTTACGTGCTACTGAAGAGCAAACTTGCACTTACAGTAAATGGGATTACGTGCTACTAAAGAGCAAACTTGCACTTACAGTAAATGTGATTACGTGTGATTACACAGCAAATGTGCACTTACAGTAAATGCGCTTACGTGCGATTACACAGCAAATGTGCACTTACAGTAAATGTGCTTACATGCGATTACACAGAAAACTTGCACTTACAGTAAAATCGCTTACGTGCGATTACACAGCAAACTTGCACTTACAGTAAATGCGCTTACGTGCAATTACACAGCAAATGTGCACTTACACTAAATGCGCTTACGTGCGATTACACAACAAACTTGCACTTACAGTAAATGCGCTTACGTGCGATTACACAGCAAATGTGCACTTACACTAAATGCGCTTACGTGCGATTACACAGCAAACTTGCACTTACAGTAAATGCGCTTCCTTTACTCAGGAACCAGGAACCAGGTATGGCTGAGCATTGCACCCAAGAACTAAATGACACTAGCTTAGGTACAAACTGGAGCTGTCTTTATTGTAAATTCACACAGAATATATTCTGTAACACACAAAATCAGGTAAGAGCTTGATCACATTATCCTAAACCAGTGCTTTTCAACCTTTTTCCAGTTGGAGCACCATTGAAAAGTATTTTCAGTCCTGAGGTACCTCTGTCCAAAGCTTGGTTGACGTTACTATGTGTCAAGCAATGTGCTCTCTCGTCCCCCCTTTTCCTGCGGAATGTGCTCTCTCGTCCCCCCTTTTCCTGCGGCCTGCCAGGTTGCATGCTTGATTAAAACTTTTGAAAACATCTATACGAAACGTGCGTCAAGCGGATACACGCACGCACGCACACACATCCAGTTAGCTCCCTGGTACCGAGTGGAACGCACGCCAGTGCACCTACCAGAGACGCACTATACACGGCTGTGTGTTGCTTGCCACATATTTTTTGATTTTACTCGTTTTGTATTCAAACCGGCTTTTTTTACTATTCTGGTTACGCAGCCTTGGTTTTTTCTATTTTTATTTTAATATTTTATTTTGTGTTTGCTATTTTTGTATCAGCTTGTGTGCCATTGCTGGCTTGTAGCTTTGGCCATTTGTCTGTACCTGCACCCCCCGTGGTAGGGTGGATAGTGTAAATAAAATTGGCCCATTTTTACATATTACGCTATGGGAGCTTGTGTTTCTTTTCCCCGGAGATACAAGAAATAACCTGAGACATCGTTATCACTGGACCTATACCCACGGCAGACCATACAACAGGAGGACGAATCTGGAAACACTGCCTGAGTGCCATACTACGCGCTGTCTGCCCCTGTAGGGGCGAGTGATTCTGGTGAGTGGGGAACCAGGTGGGGGAGCACTGATACACAGTGGAAGCACCCTTTCGGTCGGGTTGACGAACCAGCCACTAAGGATACTGCACACCTTAAAGAACTATCACTGATCTCCTCATACGGAGTGGACTTTTTATATATTTAGACAATTTATATATTTAGGGCCAGATTCAGGTAGATGGGCGCTTCTTTACATGGAGTAACGTTTCTCATTTACGTTACTCCGCCGACACTTTCGGCGCAAGTACTGTTATTCACATAGCACTTGCGCGTAAACTTGCGCCAGAGTAACGATAATGCGCTGGCGTAACCCAACGCAAGTGGAAGTGGGTGTGATCATATGTAAATGATGGGCGGAGCCCAGCGCAGAGGCTTACGTTCAGCGCATCATCCACGGAGCATGTGCGGTGATTGAGGCTCCACTCGCCCCCTTGTGCTCACAACTTCCGTCGGCACCACTTCATGGGAAACGTCAGCGCAATGTGTTCCGTTGCGCGTATAAAAGCGCTAGCGGAAACGCCATTCCGGCGCAAAAGTATTTCCGTTTCCCCCCACCCCAGGGAAGATACTTTTGCACTGTGATGGCTGCTCCCACTACCCCCAAAGAGAGGAGGAACCTCAATTTCAACTCCCAGGATGTGTCTGTGATCATCTCGGCTATGGAGACTTTTAATCAGTTCCTCCACGGGAAAAAAAGTAGGAAGACCAGCCGGGAGAGGAAGCAGGGCATCCTGGAGACCATTGCTGGCAGGGTCAATGTGTTAGGGTACTCCACCCGGACTGCTTGCGACATACAAAAAAAAATTAACGACCTGCGGCGCAAGGTCCGTGGCAAGGTGGCCACCATCAGGAGGCATGAGAGGGGCACAGGTGGTGGTCCACCATGTCCGGTCAGCCTGACCACGGAGGAGGAGGTGGTCGCCCGCTGCCTGGACAGGGAGCAGTTGGAGGGGGTCCCTGGCTATGACTCCATGGAGGAAGACTCCAGGACAGGTAAGTGTTTTTTATCCCCTATTTGGTGTGTTGCATGTGGGGGGGGGAGGGTACATGTGCCAAGTGTGTGGGACCACCAACATGTGTCTGCTTTGTGTCATCCACAGATGACGGAGCTGGGCCATCATCTCTTACCAGCCAGTCCACTCCAACCTCCCAACGGGATCCTGATGACGAGGCCCTGGGTGCTGGAGACACCGAGGTGGAGGAGAGTGCCCACACCACTTCTGCAGAGGTGGTTGTGGAGGAGCCTGTCCCTGAGCAGGACTTTATGTTATTGTTGGAGGAGTCCTCCTCCTCTGCAGGGCCCTCTGTCATCCCCTCCCCCATCCTAGGTAGCCCCTCAAGGGCGACTCCATCCCCACGGGGACAACCTTCTCCTGGGCCCAGGAAGGCGACCCGTAAGACCAGGGGGGTGTCTGATCTGGTCGAGGACCAGGTGCTGTTGGACCACGCCAGGCAGACCCAGCAGATGGGGGAGATTGCTGGCCACTTGGACCGGGTCGCTGACAGCCTGGGCTCCATGTCACAGCTGCCCAGTGGTGTGCAGGACGTTGTGACCAGCCTGGGGGAGGTGCAGGCTGATGTACGGCACCTGACAGCAGCCGTCAACGCCAACACAGCTGCCATCCGGGAAGAGGGGAGGCAGCGGCAGCGTGACCAGCGGCATCATATCACCCGCCAGCTGAGGATGCAGGCCCAGACCAACCTGTATCTCAGCCGCATTGCCGTGGCCTTGGAGGGCATGCAGCCAACAGCTCCCAGGAGTGGCCCACCCGGGGATCAGCCTCCTCCAGATGCCCCCCCACCCCCACCACCACCCACTCCCTCCAAGCAGCTGAGGAGCCCGAGAGTGCCCCCAAGGAGGAGCCCCCGTCATCCCAGATGAGGGGTTTTCTTTTTTTTTTTTTTATATTTTTTTTTTTTTTATACTCAGGTTATGAGTTTTGGTTTATTTTTTTATATTTTTTTTAGACTCAGGTTATGAGTTTTTGTTTATTTTTTTTCTCATGTTATGAGATATGTATTTAATTTTTTACTGCACACGGTCAGGAGTGCAGGGGACAGTGTGAATGGTGTGTGAATGTGAGGGGGTGGCACTCCTGCCAGTAAGGGGTGTCACCCTCGGCCGTGGTGGTGAAGTTAACCCCAAGGCTGTATGAATGACGTGTGAAAGGTGTATGAATGGACAGCGACATCATTGGGGCCTTGACGCTGGCGTTGCTGCTCCCAAGTCCTACATGCTGGACTTGGGCTAATCCAATGCGATGTGGATGTGGTGTGTGTGATCTAGGGACATCAGTGGTGTACATGCGTGCATTGTCTGTGTGATTAATGTTTTGGTTTAATGTCCAAAGATGCCTACGGCGAGGACCCTCCTGACTGCTCTTCCATCAGCAGACTGGGTCTCCTCTGGCAGGTGGGGACTGTGTGGGTCGGGGGTCAGGTCATCACGTATGTCAATCTGCAGGCCTCATAGCAAAGTTGTGCAGAATGCAACATGCACCGATGATCTGACACACAAAGGTAGGGGAATACAATAGGGTCCCCCCGGACTTATCCAGGCAGCGGAAACGGGACTTCAGGAGCCTGAATGTTTGCTCCACCACTGCACGGGTTTTGATGTGTGCTTCATTGTATCTTCTCTCTCCTCTGGTTTGGGGGTTCCGGAAAGGAGTCATTAGATGGGGTCCCAGTGCATATGCAGAGTCACCTGGAAGGGAAAAGACAGGAGGATGTTAGTCATGTATGTGCCACTTGTGAGGTGTGCATCATGGGAGGGGATAGTCATGCCTGCCACCCATGTCACTCACCAACCAGCCAGCTGTCCCCATACATGTTCTGCTCGAATTCTGCTGGGATGGGGCTCTGATTGTATATGAAGCTGTCATGGCTGGGGTGTTTGGCACGGACGTGCCATATGAGGCGTTGGGCATCGGCTATCACCTGTACGTTGATGGAATGTACGCTGGAATGATCCACTTGCAAGGAAATGAAGTGTTGCCAGGACCTTCACCAGTGGCTGCACTGCTTGTGAGCGGTGTGTCTTGCTGGTGATGTCACCCTGCAGGGTTGTGGTTAGTTCAAGTATTGCATCTGGGCTGAATCTGAAGAGGCGATACACCTCCTCATCACCCATGCCAAAGAGGCTCATGCGCGTGCGGTATATCCTCTCACGTGCCCGCCTCCTTCGTTCCGGGGGACCCAGTACTAGTGCTAGGACCACGATTGCCCCTGGCATGTTGGCACACAGAGGTGTTGTCCTTGCACGTGTGGTTGTTCAGCTTGCTAGTTTCGTCGGTAACGCTGCTGCTGGAGCTGCTCTCCTGCTGACCTGAGGCCGTCTGGAGTAAAGATAAAGCAGCTATTTGTAGAAATAACTTTGCGCCGGACGGACAAGATATGCGCGGTGCATGTAGCCGGCGTATGGTGCTAATCCGTTCGCGAATCGGGAAATCTCCCTCATTTGCATATTTGCAGGGGAAATCAATAGGCGCGACTGATGCGCCAAACGAAATTATGCGCTGACGAGACTCTGGCGTCGGAAAGTTAAGCCGATCGGAAATGGCCCGTTTTCTGTCGCATCTAGTTTGGTGGGTACGGTCACATAGAAACGACGGCGCATATTCACAGTTACGCGGCGCATATCGAATTACTCCAGCGCCAGATCGGTGTCACCTTTATTATATCTTCACTAGTACTGTTTATGGTGAATGCTATTATTTTTGCATTTGATGGTGAGCACAGAACATATTCTGTGCCTCCTACTGTACTCTGTGTGTTATATTATTACTGAGATTTTATATTTTTATTTGTACTGGCTTAGACATGCAATAGGCAGCTTTATAGCCGCTAACATTTTAGTTTTTTGGTTTATGTATGCACTACTGTATTGAATGTCATATTTTCACTTACTTACCTATGATACAGTACACCCACACTAGTGTGTGAGTTTATATATCATAACACTACTTCTGCTTAGGGTACAGTCGCCCTTATCATTTCCCCAGGGGGTAACAATTTCTGCCTCCCATTTCTTGGGAATAGAGCCCAGATAGCGCCACTACCCCCACCACACAGCACATGCATGCTTGATTAAGGCCCCTTCCAGACGAGGCCTATGGAGCGATCTGATGAAAACGGACAGCATGTCCGTTTTCATCAGATCTTACCCGATCCGATCAGCCATGGATGGATGGGGACATGCCCTCATACATCTGTTTTTAGCGGATCGGATCGGGTCGGATGTCAGCGGACATTTCTCTGCTGACATCCGACGCTCCATAGGGATGCATGGAGCTGCTGTTCAGGTCCGCCGTCAAAACTGACAGGCGGACCTGAACAGTCCGTCCATGTGAAAGGGGCCTAATGCCGCGTACACACGATCATTTTTTGTGATGAAAAAAAACGACGTTTCAAGTGATGAAACAAAATGACGTTTTTCAAACTTCATTTTCCAAAACGACGTTGCATACACACCATCGTTTTTCCAAAATGCTCTAGCAAAGCGTGGTGACGTACACAACGTTCGACGGCACTCTGTTCCATTGAAGCTCCATCTCATAACTTTGTTCTGAGCATGCGCGGCTTCAAAAACGTCGTTTTCAACATCGTTTTGCCCACACACCATCACTTTTTATGACACAAAAAACGACGTTTTGAAAAACGACACAAAAAATTCAAGCATGTTCGAATTTTTTTTTGGTTGTTTTTTTGAAGACATAAAACGACGTTTTGCCCACACACGGTGATTTTAAATGACGTTTTTGAAAACGTCGTTTTTTTTCATCACAAAAAGTGATTGATCGTGTGTATGTGGCATAATGCCGCATACACACGGTCGTTTTTTGCGATGAAAAAAAACGACGTTTTGTGTGAAGTAAAAAACGACGTTTTTGAAACGTCACTTTTCAAAGACAATTTTGCATACACACCATCGTTTTTTCACAAAAAGCAAGGTTACGTTCACCACTCTTTTCCATTGAAGCTCGCTTCATAACTAGCTTCTGGGCATGCGCGGGTTGAAAAACGTCGTTTTAAAAGACGTTTTTGCTACACACGGTGACTTTTTGTGAAACAAAAAACGACGTTTTGAAAAACGACACAAAAAATTCAAGCATGTTGGAATTTTTTTTTGGTCGTTTTTTTGAAGACAAAAAACGACGTTTTGCCCACACACGATCAATTTAAATGACGTTTTAAAAAACGTCGTTTTTTTTCATCGCAAAAAACGACCGTGTGTACGCGGCATAAGAGTCTGGTATGGATTTTGGAGGGGACCCCCACGCCATTTTTTTATTTTGTTGCAGGCTTTTCCTTTTAAACAGTTTAAGGTTAAACCGCTTATCTTCCAATCTCAATGTGTGGCCCTTTGTTCTCTTACATTACTTAATTTTTTACTATGTTGGGATCATCATTGAGGTATTTGTATATGACAATTATGTCCCCTCACAAGCAGCTTTTCTCTAGCGAAAATACATTTAGTGCTTGTAGTCTTTCCTTGTAATTGAGGTCCTCCAGTCTCGTTATTGGTTTTGTTGTCCTTCTTTAGACCCTCTCAAGTTCCAGCACATTTCTTCTGAGGACTGGTGACCACTGACCAGAACTGTACAGAATACAGATGAGGCCTAACCAGAGTTTTATAAAGTGGTAGGATTATTGTTCTATCTCTGGAGTTTACCCCCTTTTTTATGCATGGTAATAGTATGCCTGCTTTGGTACAGTAGCTGCAGCTTGACATGGTGTGCTAGTACTCAATCTGTTATCAATATCTACTAGGGCCCCCAGATCTTTTTCCATCCTTGATTCCCCCATCAGTTCTCCCCCTAATGAGTAGTTAGCATTTATGGCCCAGATTCACAGAGCAATTACGCCTGTCTAACTGGTGTTAGACAGGAGTAATTTCAAATTTCGCGCGCCGTATCACTAGTTTGAATCCTCAAACCATGATACGGCGGCTTCGGGCTTCGATCCGAGAGGCTTACATCTTCGTAAGCGTTCGGATCTACGCTGCGATATTTTTGCGGCCGCTGGGAGGAGTCTGCGTCGTTTTCAGCGTCGGGATATGCAAATGACTTTTTACGGCGATCCACGAAGATACGAGTGGTCTTCGCAATCCCTTTCGTCATTTTTTTGCTACGTACTGTTAGACCAGCTATTTGCTGGTCTAACGGTGCGTAGCCCATGTTAAGTATGGCCGTCGTTCCCGCGTCGAATTAAATATTTTTTTTTTGCGTAACTCGTTCGGGAATAGGAATGTCCGTAAACGACGTTACTCAAACAACGAATGACGTAACAACGTGATTTCGCGCAATGCACGGCGGGAAATTTGTGAACGGAGCATGCGCAGTTCGATCGCCGCGGGAAAGCGCCTATTTTAAATGCTTCACGCCCCCTACTCACGTAGATGGCTTGCGCCGGGAGAAATACACTACGCCGCCGTAGTTTACAGGACAAAATCTACCGGGATTCCACGTAGAGCCAGGTAAAATACGGCGGCGTAGTGTATTTCTGATACTCTACGCGAATCTAATTGTATGTGAATCTGGGCCTATGTTTTTAGCCCCCAAGTGCATTACTTTACATTTCTTCAAATTAAACCTAATTTGCCATGTAATTGCCCAATCCATTATTTTGTTCAGGTCTTTCTGTAAGATTTCTACATCCTAATGTTAAGTTATTGCCATGCTTAATTTTGTGTTGTCCCCAAAAACTGAGATTGAACTATTTATCCTGTTCTCTATATCATTTATGAATACATTTAATAGAATTGGTCCCAAGACAGAATATCTGTCTATCCCTGCTTTTGCACATGCTCCTATTGGTCAACCATCATATTTTTCAGTTATATCTTGTTATAACTTTCCTTCTGACATACGACTCCTGCTTACTATTTCAGCAGCTATAGCAATTCTGATGCAGGAATACTGGTCAGGATTAAAAGTAAAACACATACTCACACACACATACATACATATAAAAACACAAATACATACATACCAACACATGTACAAACCTACACACATACACACACACACATACACATACATACAGACACATACACAGACATTTGTTCACAAACACACACATATAAAGATTGACACATGCACACACACACACACACACATACAGACAGACATATATACACAAAAAAACACGTACGTACGTACGTACATACATACAGACACATGTAGACACACACATATAGACAGACACATACTGACAAACATGCACACACATACAGACACACATGTACACACATACAGACACAAACACACATGTGTACCCATACAGACACATGTACACACACACACACAAACAGACACATGTACACACACACACACACCCACACACACACGCATACTGACACACATGCACACACATACAGACACAAACACTCAAATGTACACATACAGACACATGTACACATACTGACACATATGCACACACATACAGACACAAACACTCACATGTACACATATACAGGGCTCAAAATGTCAAGCCCTTAGCTACTAGCCAGGCCTCAAGAGTTACTCGCCACCAGTTGCCCCACCTAACAGCCCATTCATACACTGTCCCGCACCTAAATGCGCCCCTAAACACGCCCTTGTAGATTATCTCATGGAATGACACTGTTAAATGTTTAATGCAAAATCAAGTTACACAATTAAATATTACCAACAACTTTAACAAAATGGGACAGGGCACTGGTGGCAGACCAGAGGGACAGGGCACTGGGGGCAGACCAGAGGGACAGGGCACTGGGGGCACACCAGAGGAACAGGGCACTGGGGGCAGACCAGAGGGACAGGGCACTAGAACAGGGTCTCTTCCCCATTCTCTTGCAACTCCCATCCATTCAGTCTCCTCTGCAACTCCCATCCATCCTCTCTCTCTCTCTCTCCCTCTCCTATTCATCTCATCATCTGGAGCCCCTGTGTGTGGCTCTGTCATGGTGGAAGATCCAGCCGATCCCGACGCACGCGCGCTGGCGGGTGACGCGCGCGGCGGGTGCGCGCGCGCACGCTGATACGGTTTTGGCGCCAAGGAATGCTAATTAAGCTGTCTGGTCCTGGTGCATCTTGCTGACCAGTCTACAGCGTTTCCGGATAGACTCTGCACCTGCTAACCTGATTGATCTCTGTTTACCTGACCCGGCTTCCCGTGACATACCTCTGCCTGCAGCCTGCCCTTGACCCCGGCTTGATCTGACCACCGATCCTGCTTGACCCCCTGGTTCTGCTACCTGCTATCAGCCTGTATTAAACCTGTCTGGACTGATTTAACCCCTTCGGATCTGTTCCGGTTTCCTGATCTGCCATCTGATCCGGTGTGCACCAATCCTTGGGCTCTGACACAGCAAGCGCTACCGCACCGTCCCAGTGTGCCGTGGTTCCCTGCCAGGACCCCGCCAGGACCCGTGCCAATCCTCCTCCGGTCCGCCACCAGCTACCACTAGGCACTTGTGCCCCTCTTGACCCGGGTTCCCCTGTCTGCTCTATCAGGGACTCCTGTGTCAGAGGCTTACGAGAGGCCGCTCCCTGCACGTTGGACTCTACAACCAGGTACGTGACAGTACTGGTCAGCCATGTCCGAGCCCACGCAGGGAGCGTCTCCCATAGAGGACTTATGTCGCCATTTGGATGGCCTCACCGCAGCTGTAAGGAACTTGCAAGAAGGCTATACCCGTCTGGAGGGGCGTGTTCAGACTTTGGCTGCAGCGGCACCTACAGCTTCTGGAACCTCTGCTGCCCCCTCCGTGGTGATGTTGCCACCAGAACCCAGAGTTTCCACCCCGGAAAGGTTTTCCGGTGATCGCAGCAAGTACAGAGCTTTTCGTAATGCTTGTGAACTTTTTTTCGCTCTGCAACCTAGAACCTTTTCTCTGGAGACCACAAAGGTGGGTTTCGTCATTTCATTACTATCTGGCGAACCTCAAACATGGGCACACCGCCTCTTGGAGCGCAAGGAAGAAAGTCTTAATCGCCTTAGCACCTTCTTCGAAGCCATGGACCTCATTTATGAAGACTCTCAACTAGCAGCTACTGCTGAAGCGGCATTATGCGCTCTACAGCAGGGGCGCAGGGCAGTAGAGGACTATGTGGCAGAATTTAGACAGTGGAGTTCCGATACCAACTGGAACGATGCTGCCCTGCGTCACCAGTTCCGCATGGGTCTTTCGGAATCCTTGAAGGACGAGCTGGCCCGAGTGGGCGTCCCTGCAACGCTTGAAGCTCTCATCCTTCTTTCTGTTCAGATTGACAGACGGTTGAGGGAGCGGCGTGCTGAACGTACATCCGGCCCCACACGTCCCATGTGGATGATGCCACGTGTGCCAGGCTCTCCACACCTGCTTCCTCCAAATCCTGTACCAGCCTCCTCCGACCTCCCGGAGCCCATGCAACTGGGTCTTCTTCGGCCATCCTTGACTCCGGAGGAGCGCCAGCGGCGCCGACTCAACAACCTTTGCCTGTACTGTGGAGGATCCGGGCACTATGTAAACACCTGTCCCGTTAAATTCCGTAAGTGCTCAGTCTGTCCACCTGTCCTTTCCTCTGCTTTATGTAATAATGATACTCACCTGGCTGTCTCCATCTCCCTGCAGCTCCCAGGAAGGAACGTCCAGGTTCCCGCCATTATTGATTCTGGCGCCTGCAGCGGCTTCATGGATGCCTCCTTTGCCACCCGTCATGGAATCCCCCTACGACCTAGACGCCAGGAGCTCACCGTTCACTTAGCCGATGGATCAGCCATCAGATCCGGTCCTGTCACGCATGAAACAATCCCCTTGTATGCACTCATCTCCAACAATCACTGGGAATTGCTCTGCCTGGACATAATCGTGTCCCCAATATTTCCTGTAATCCTGGGCATGCCATGGTTGAAAGCCCACAACCCTCAGATTGATTGGGAGTCTGGAAAAATCTGTTTCCCGTCCTCTTACTGCCGCCAACATTGCCTCCAGGAACCTGCGGGCACCCTGTCCCCCCTGCTGTGTTCAGAATCTGAAATGGAAAACCGCCAGCTTGTCCCGGAAGCCTACCACAGTTTTTTGGATGTATTTAGCAAAAAAGGAGCAGAGACTTTACCACCACACAGGTCCTATGACTGCCCAATCGAACTTTTACCAGGAGCAGAAATCCCGTTCGGAAGGATATTCCCCTTGACCGAATTGGAGTTGGGCACCCTAAAATCCTATATCGACGAGAACCTCGAAAAGGGGTTCATACGCCCCTCCACATCCCCTGCAGGGGCCGGCATATTCTTTGTAGAGAAAAAGGACCATTCCCTACGCCCCTGCGTAGACTACCGGGAGTTAAACAAAATAACGATCAAAAACAGGTATCCCCTTCCTTTGGTTCCCGAATTATTTCAGAGACTTGGAGCAGCCACTATTTTTACCAAACTTGACCTCCGTGGAGCTTATAATCTTGTCCGCATTAGGAATGGCGATGAGTGGAAGACCGCGTTCCGCACCAGATTCGGGCATTTTGAATACCTAGTTATGCCCTTCGGGCTTTGTAACGCCCCCGCCACATTTCAACATTTTGTAAATGACATTTTCAGAGACTACCTTGATCTGTTCGTCATCATCTACTTGGATGACATTCTGATTTTCTCGTCCTCCCTGCCAGACCATCGGAAACATGTCCAAAGAGTTCTAGCCCGGCTCCGCCAACACAGCCTGTACGTTAAAGCAGAGAAATGCGAGTTTGAACGTGTGAGCATTCAGTTCTTGGGATTGATAATTTCAATAGAAGGTGTCAAGATGGACCCTCAGAAGGTCACTGCTATCACAGAATGGCCCGCTCCCACCGATAAAAAAGCGGTCCAGCGCTTCGTGGGGTTTGCAAACTTTTACCGAAAGTTCATCAAGGGCTTCTCCGCCATAATTGCCCCTATCACAAGTCTGACCAAGCAAGGCACCCGGTTCCTGTGGTCTCCCGAAGCCCAAGTTGCCTTTACCACCTTAAAGGACCTCTTCATCTCTGCCTCCATCCTGAAACATCCTAACCCAGCCTTACCCTATATCTTGGAGGTGGACGCTTCTGAGGTGGCGGTCGGAGCAGTGCTTTCCCAGAGGCAGGGGTCCAAATCCCTTTTACACCCAGTTGCGTTTTTCTCTCGCAAACTATTAGAAGCAGAGAGGAACTATGACGTCGGGGACAGGGAGCTGCTAGCAATCAACTTAGAATATCTAAAGGTCGCCAAAAGACTCAAGCCACGTCAGGCCAGATGGGCGCTGTTCTTTACTCGGTTTTCTTTTCATATAACCTACAGACCTGGTTCGAAAAATACCAAGCCGGACGCACTCTCCCGGATGTTCAATGGGCCTGAAGCCCCTTCATCACCGGACACCATTCTTGCTCCTGGCAATTTCCTCATGTTGCAAGGAGACCTTCTTTCCCAAATTAAGCAGGCCTCTTCAGAGATCTCCTTACCCCCAGACCCTGCTCTTCAGTTAAGAGACAATCTGCTTTGGAATAAGGACAAGATCTTCGTGCCACAACAGCTGCGAATAGCGGTCCTCAAGTCCTGCCATGATCATGAGCTGGCAGGCCACTTTGGAATACACAAGACATCCGAGCTCCTCCAGCGTACCTTCTGGTGGCCGCAATTACTTAAAGACTGTAAAAATTATGTACAATCCTGTACCACCTGTATCCAGCATAAAGGTAGCAGAACCAGAGCTTGGGGGTTGCTTAAACCACTGCCTGTTCCAGAAAAACCTTGGAGGATGATTTCGATGGACTTTATTGTTGAGTTACCTCCATCTGAAGATTTTACCACCATCTTTGTGGTGGTTGATAGGCTCTCAAAAATGGCGCACTTTCTGCCGATGTTGGGGACACCTTCCGCTGCCGAGACAGCAAAGATATTCATTAAAGAGGTGGTGAGACTTCATGGCGTACCCGCTAACATCATATCGGACCGTGGGGTGCAGTTTACTTCTAGATTTTGGAAAGCGCTATGTGCAGCGCTGAAGATTGAACTTTCCTTCTCATCTGCATACCACCCTCAGACCAACGGCCAGACCGAGCGCACCAACCAGACGCTCGAGCAATATCTGCGGTGCTTTTCCAGTTTCTCACAAGATGATTGGGCCTCTCTGCTGCCCCTTGCAGAGTTTGCTTATAATAATTCAGTCCATTCAGCTACTAAACAGTCCCCGTTTTTCGCCAACTACGGTTTTCATCCTCTATTCCTATCTAACAATATTCCGGAATGCTCAGTATCGGCTGCACAAGAAACCCTGGACTTCTTTGCCACCAACAACAAAGTACTCCAGGAAACCATGGCAAGGACCCAGGAGTATAATAAGGAGGTGTTTGACAGGAGGAGGAGAGGAGAACTTGACTTGGCACCGGGAGACCAAGTCTGGCTGTCCACTTCGAATCTAAGGCTAGCCTGCCCGTCCAAGAAACTCGGCCCTAAGTTTGTGGGTCCCTTCCAGATACTCAGAAGAATTAATGAAGTGGCCTACGAATTAAAGTTACCTGCTTCTTTTCGGATCCATCCAGTCTTCCATGTGGCACTGCTCAAACCCATAGTCCCGGACCCCTTCACCGACCGGAATGTCGGTCCCCCTAAGCCGGTGCTTGTTAACGGCGAAGAGGAGTTCGAGGTGGAATCTATCTTGGATTGTCGGAAGAGACGTAACCAGATACAATATCTTGTAAAGTGGAAGGGCTATGGTCCGGAAGAGAATTCCTGGGAACCAGAAGCCAACATTCACGCTCAGAGACTGGTCCAGGCCTTTAAAAGGGCGCATCCAAGAAGGTTGGCACAGTTGGGCATCCGGAGGCTGCCCGTAGGGGGGGGGCAATGTCATGGTGGAAGATCCAGCCGATCCCGACGCACGCGCGCTGGCGCCTGTTTGCGCACGCATGCGCGCGTCAGTGTGCGCGATGCGCGCGGCCGTGTGCGTGGGCACGCGCCCGTGTGCGCAGGCGCGCGGCGGGTGCGCGCGCGCACGCTGACACGGTTTTGGCGCCAAGGAATGCTATTTAAGCTGTCTGGTCCTGGTGCATCTTGCTGACCAGTCTACAGCGTTTCCGGATAGACTCTGCACCTGCTAACCTGATTGATCTCTGTTTACCTGACCCGGCTTCCCGTGACATACCTCTGCCTGCAGCCTGCCCTTGACCCCGGCTTGACCTGACCACCGATCCTGCTTGACCCCCTGGTTCTACTACCTGCTATCAGCCTGTATTAAACCTGTCTGGACTGATTTAACCCCTTCGGATCTGTTCCGGTTTCCTGATCTGCCATCTGATCCGGTGTGCACCAATCCTTGGGCTCTGACACAGCAAGCGCTACCGCACCGTCCCAGTGTGCCGTGGTTCCCTGCCAGGACCCCGCCAGGACCCGTGCCAATCCTCCTCCGGTCCGCCACCAGCTACCACTAGGCACTTGTGCCCCTCTTGACCCGGGTTCCCCTGTCTGCTCTATCAGGGACTCCTGTGTCAGAGGCTTACGAGAGGCTGCTCCCTGCACGTTGGACTCTACAACCAGGTACGTGACAGGCTCCACGCTTGCATGTCCCCACTTCCCCCTTTTTTTCAGGCTGGCAGTGAGGAGAGGAGCTGCAGCACAGCGGGAGGGAGTACAATCTAGCGCAGAGATCCACACAACTGCACAGCCATTGACACCATAGCACAGTGCACACTGACACTGCACAGCACACATTGAGACCAGTCTGCTCGCAGTGCTCAGGCTGAACTGCTGGATACTTACATAGAGCACAAGGAGAATAATACTGCACAAACTGGAAGGCTGTAGCTCTCATATCAGGGCAACTTTCAGTGAGCGCTGCACTGCCTACTTGGGACACCCGAAGTGGTCATTTTCGCAATCCTCCACCTCACTCATTATTCCTGCTCTCCAGCTACATTGGTCGGGGGGAGGGGGCAGGCTCAGAGAGGTCATACTGTTATGGTCCCATGGCTTAAAGAGAATTGTAAGGAGAGCACCTGTGTACTCCTCTGCCTGTGCGCGGCTCACCAGACTACTTTTCCCGAGCATGCACCTTTCCTCTTCGCATCGGGGCTCTAAGTGTAGGTACAGATTGGAGGGAGATTGGTCATGCAGCCCTGTCATCACTCGCCCCCCAGCTGAAATCCACTCACAAATGCTAGCAGGCGAGTGAAAATTTTGAGGGCTGCACATACAGACACATGTACACACACGCACACACACAAATACAGACACATGTACACACATACACACATACAAACATGTGTACACACATACAGGCACATGTACACACATAAATACATGTATAATGTTCTCATACAGTACCTTCCTTCAAACAGCTGGGTACTGCACTCTAGGGGGAGGCAGAGAGCAGAGCACACTCCCCCTCCTTTTACTTTCACTTTGTATGGCCATGCTCCCTCCCAGTGTTGATGTACAGTTCGGCTGGGGATCGGGAGCTCAAGCTCATCTGATAACCTTTCTCTACCATGATCCATGGCACCCCTGAGATTCTCATCAGCTTTTTTTCAACCAGATTTACAAATACTCTATGGGAAACACTGTGAGGCAGTGCCCATGGAGCATACACACAGCCAGGATTTCCGGCCAAAGCTTCATGGCAGTTTTCCTGCCGGGCTCTTGGCTTTCCCCTCGGTTTTCACGGTGGACTTTTTACCGCAGTGAAAATCGAGCGTGTGTACCGCTAAAAACTCCTTAACCACTTAAGACCCGGACCTTTAGGCAGCTAAAGGACCAGACCAGCTTTTGCGATTCGGCACTGCGTCGCTTTAACTGAAAATTGCGCGGTCGTGCGACGTGACTCCCAAACAAAATCGGTGTCCTTTTTTTCCCACAAATAGAGTTTTCTTTTGGTGGTATTTGATCACCTCTCCGGTTTCTATTTTTTGTGCTATAAACAAAAATAGAGCGACAATATTGAAGAAAATTCAATATTTTTTACTTTTTGCTATAATAAACATCCCCCAAATATATAAATTAGGGGATAGTTTTATTTTATTTTTATTTTATTTTTATTTTTTACTACCAATGGCGGTGATCAGCGATTTTTTTTCATGACTGCGACATTATGGCAGACACTTCGGACAATTTTGACACATTTTTGGGACCACTGTCATTTTCACAGTAAACAATGCATTTTTAATGCATTTTTTGCTGTGAAAATGACAGTGGTCCCAAAAAATGTGTCAAAATTGTCCGAAGTGTCTGCCATCATGTCGCAGTCATGAAAAAAAATCGCTGATCACCGCCATTGGTAGTAAAAAATAAAAATAAAATAAAAATAAAATAACAATTGCAGTTTGGGAGTTAACCACATGTGGGCGCTGAAGGTTAAGTGTGACCTCATTTGTGTTACTAACTGTAGGGGGGTGTGGCTGTATGTGCGATGTCATTAATTATGTTTTCCTATAAATGGGAACACACGATCAATTACGGCACCACAGTGAAGAACGGGGAAGCTGTGTTTACACACAGCTCTCGCCGTTCTTCAGCTTTGGGGACCGATCGCGGGACTTCGGACCGGGTCGTGGGCGAGGGCTGCGGGCGCATGCCCGCGACCCACAGCTGGGCACTTAAAGAGGACGGACCTGTACGTGCTTGTGCCCAGCCGTGCCATTCTGCCAACGTAAATGTGCAGGAGGCAGTGGTTAATAAACAGATTACACATTACAGCTGGAGACCTCAGCATCAGGTTGTTTTAAGCTGAATATAATCTTCTGCTTAGAGTCTATGAGTTTGGGAGGGCGGGGGGTTGAAGCACTCAATGCTGGTTTGGGCACAGAGGCCGAATCTGATTTAACCTTAATTTACCCCGGGAAACAACTTGCACAGTGACTTATTTATTCCAGCATAAAGGGTACCACAATCCATTAAAAAAAATGTATCACTACATTTAATTTATGATGGACAGAACAGAAATACATTACATTATCACACCCAACATTATGGGTATTGGATCACCTTTACTGTTATTCTCAGTATTAGGCATTTGATTATACCCTAGTCCTTTCTTGGAGACACTCCTTTCCCCCCAAATTATTTTCTTATTTGCTTACCTTTTTCAAATGTCTTCTGTCCAGTTACATTATGCCGGATTGTATTCCTCTTAATTTCTTCTCCAGTGCTGGGCAGAGCATTGTTGTGTGATCACTATAGTCAATCAATTCATAAATAGACTGAAGCTAATTTACAGAATGTTGAGTCTGATATTATTCCATTGCAATAATTATATTTTAAGTTTTAATAAACACTGGACTACTGAATTATAAAGTTGGAAATTAGCTCTAAATAAGGTGTGCTAAATAGCTCTAAAGGCATGTTAGTATATCATAAAATGTTGATGAAAAAAGATCACTTTAGCATTCCCTAAATGTTCCATAAATACTGCATAATGCACCAAATACATTTGTCTGCATCTACTCTGATACCTGGCTGAAAATGATTACTATGTAATACTTGTAATGTTTTATTAATATATACTGTATGTTTATAAGAAACACTGAGGCTGATTTACTATTGAAGCTGCGCTGCGCCGGTACATGCCTTAATAGGTGCGCTGGATGAAGCCTTAATTAGGCGCATGAACCGGCCGCAGCAGCAGTGCGATGTAATTGATAAGTAAAGCCGCCGCCGAACTCCCTGTTAAAGTCTATGGGGGAAATCTTAATTGTGAATTTTAAAGGCTAATCTGCAAGTTTTGTCCTAAAAAGTGTTTGGGGATCTCAGTCCTGCCCCAGGGGACATGTACCAATGCTTTTTTTATTTTTTAAAACGGCCGTTTTTTCGGGAGCAGTGATTTTAATAATGCTAAAAGTGCAACAATAAAAGTGTAATTTTTCTTAAAATTTCGTACCATGGGGGGCTCTAATGTCAGCATGTGAAAAAGCGCATGTTTCCCGTGGTTAGAAATGTCTCTGCACAAAATGACATTTTCCAAAGCAAAAAAGCCATTTAAAACTGACTCGCGGCTATAATGAATTGTCGGCTCCCGGAAATTGCAGGAGAATTCATTCATTAAAAAAACGAAAAAAAAAGCGTGGGGGTCCCCCCAAATTCAATAACCAGACCCTTTAGGTCTGGTATGGATATTAAGGGGAACCCCGCCGTCAATTAAAAAAAAAAATGACGTGGGGTTCCCCCCAAATATCCATAACCAGACCCTTCAGGTCTGGTGTGGAATTTAAGGGGAACTCCACTCCAAAAAAAAATAAAAAATGGCGTGGAGTCCCCCCTAAAATCCACACCAGACCCCTTATCCGAGCACGTTGACCTGGCCGGCCGCAGAAAAGAGGGGGGGACAGAGAGCGGCCCCCCCTCTCTCCTGAACCGCACCAGGCCACATGCCCTCAACATTGGGAGGGTGTTTTGGGGTACCCCCCAAAACACCTTGTCCCCATGTTGATGAGGACAAGGGTCTCTTCCCCACAACCCTTGCCCGGTGGTTGTGGGGGTCTGCGGGCAGGAGGCTTATCAAAATCTGGAAGACCCCTTTAACAAAGGTGCCCCCCAGATCCCGCCCCCCCTCCCTGTGTGAAATGGTAATGGGGTACCTTGTACCTCTACCATTTCACCAAAAAAAAAATGTAAAGGGTTAAAAACGACAAGAGCCGGTTTTTGACAAGTCCTTTATTATCTTCTTTCTTCTTCTTTTCTTCTTTCCTTCAGGTTTCTTCTTCCTCCTCCTTCTTCTTCCTCTGCTTCTGTCTTGGGCCTTCTATTCCCGCATCTTGCCCGGAATGTTCTTCCATCTTCTGCTCCTCCCGCTGTCCTTCTCGTCCGCATATTCTTCTTCTTCGCCGGAGCTGCCGCTTCCAATTGAAATCCCCGCTGTCTGCCGGACCACGCCCCCCTCTGATGCCACGGGCAAGCTCTTAGGAGTGTGCTGTAAGTGCGTCAGAGGGGGGCGTGGTCACATGTCACAGGGCGGGCAATTCAATTGGAAGCTTGTGCGCGGCAATTGAATTGCCCGCTTTCTGGAACATGTGACCACGCCCCCCTCTGACGCATATGCAGCACACAGGGACTTTCCTAAGAGCTTGCCCGTGGCGTCAGAGGGGGGGCGTGGTCCGGCAGACAGCGGGGATTTCAATTGGAAGCGGCGGCTCCGGCGAAGAACAAGAAGAAGAAGATGCGGACGAGAAGGACAGCGGAAGGAGAAGAAGATGGAAGAACACGCCGGTCAAGATGCGGGAATAGAAGACCCAAGACAGAAGCAGAGGAAGAAGAAGAAGATGGAGGAAGAAACCCGAAGGAAAGAAGAAAAGAAGAAGAAAGAAGATAATAAAGGACTTGTCAAAAACCGGCTCTTGATCTAACTGATAAGAACATCTCTTAATCAAAAATCAAAGATTGGTAAATCAATATTAGTATATACATATTTTTAATTATGTAGGGGGTCTGCAATTATGGCCACATTAATTAATCTCTCTAGATGGGTTTTGTGTCACTTTTCAGTTAAGATTCTGGAGATAAGACTAACCTACATATATTTGTTAAACTCCACGCAACAAGCTAAAACATGAGTTGTATCTGCTTTTAAAGCCAGGGTGGCATTCCTCTTTAGTTCCTATAGAGGGTGCTAGAATTAGCAGGAGTTGCGAGTATAACTGAGTGTTATCAAGTTACATTAGTTCTCTATACACCGGAAGTAGGATTCAATTTTTTCAATTTTTTCAATTTTTTCCTTTCTTATCCTAACTAGTGCCCATCCGCTCTGGCATCTAGATTAGAATTTGCACCCTCGTTTAATTTAAGCTTCTAGCGACATCAGATTATTCGCCAAACTTAATCCAGGGATGTGTCCTTCCAAACGCAAGGTATGGGCATGTTTACCATACTTAAGATGGCAGCCTCGGCCGCGGTTGTTAGGCACTTCACAACGAGGAGTAGGTATTTATATTGGTGACTTTACTGCGGTAGCCCAACCCATTGATAACGTCCTTTTGATGACGAAACGCGTCTGGAAGGACGCGCAGTGACGTCACCACGTACGGAGGAAGGGCTCCGATCTGTTTGCCGGCCGGCGATTGTTTTTATATGCTTTTGATATCTTGTCAAATTGTGAGTATCATTTTGTTTTAATAAATCCTCCTTGTTGAAATGGAATCACACTATTGGTCCATCCTTCTCTCTCCACTATATGGTTGATGTCCGTGAGTACCGCCAGCTTTGTTATCTGCTGGAAGTCGTGTCCAGGAACCATCTAGGATTTCAAAGGCCGCGGCTGGGTTATAGCCAATTGCTACATTGAGCTTGCCCTCTGGTAAGCGGCCCCCCCTTATTTTGGTGAAGGGATCACTTTGATGCTGTCAGCTCGTCACTGTGGTGGTGTGAACCATTAGGATTTTTCTTGAATTTCTGCTGTTCTATTTCCTGGGACTGGTTTCAATTATACTTTGACACAGAAGTTGCAAGGACTGTATGAACATCTGTGCTATTGCCCTAGAAGTACATTCTGGGGTACACATTATTCTACGTTTGCTCCAGTTTAGGACGATTTTTAATTTAAATATTTTTATGTAATATTACAATGTTAATCATTTAATTTACAGGAGAGCTTTTGTGTCGTCACCCTATGTGGCCAGGTTTTGCCTTTACCCTATGGGAGATGCTCCGTGTTATATATTAATTGTTTAGTTACAGAGGACTGTTGCCTAGCAGTCCTCATCTAACTCATTTGTTTCATGAGCGCGGTTTTGCCAAACTGTATTATTTTGTGTTTTCACACGATTGCCGCTGCCTCCTAGTTTTTTAGTTTTTTGGTTTAGCGCAGTTTTCTGTTTTTCTGGCGAAGAACAAGAAGAAGAAGATGCGGACGAGAAGGACAGCGGAAGGAAAGAAGATGGAAGAACATTCCGGGCAAGATGCGGGAATAGAAGACCCAAGACAGAAGCAGAGGAAGAAGAAGAAGATGGAGGAAGAAACCCGAAGGAAAGAAGAAAAGAAGAAGAAAGAATATAATAAAGGACTTGTCAAAAAACGGCTCTTGTCGTTTTTTACACTTTACATTTTTTTTGTTGGGTGAAATGGTAGAGGTACCATGTACCCCATTACCATTTCACACAGGGGGGGGGGGGCGGCATCTGGGGGGCCCCTTTGTTAAAGGGGTCTTCCAGATTTCGATAAGCCTCCTGCCCGCAGACCCCCACAACCACCGGGCAAGGGTTGTGGGGAAGAGACCCTTGTCCTCATCAACATGGACTAAGCTGTGGTGCGATTCATGCTGGTGCAGAGCAAACAGACCGGAGGGTTGAGCTTCTCCTCCCATTCCTACAGCACTCGCTTGCAGTCTCAAGGGGGAAGCAGTGGAACGAAGGTACTTTCCTATCCAGCCACAGAGGGATTACCCGAAAGTGAATCACAGCATTGTTTGATAACAGAGAACCAGCTAAAACCGATAAAGCAAAGCCGACAAGTACGGCAAGTAAAAGCACAGTCAACAAAATCGCTGGAATCGCTGGAATCGCTGCAGTCACTGGAGTTGCCGAGAACACAGCACCATATGCCAGGTGAGAGAAAAACTGTTCAGAGTAAATTATCATTTCCTTTGGTATCTCCACCAGATATAAATATTGTTCAGCGTATAATATTAGAGACTGAGACAAATATGGACAAAAGCATGGATAAAGCAGTATATAGAGGCGGTCAAGATTCTAATACTGATAGCCTTAAAGAAAAAGGAGCAGAGGGCTCAAATAAAGGATTTGAAGATAATAGCACTGACAGTAACAGCGTGACACAAAGGTATGACAAGAAAACCTGTCTGAGCGCACAGGGGAGAGGAGATCAGAGAGAAGAGATGGATATTAGAAAATTGTTAAGTGCTCTACCAACTAGAGAAGATATCCAAGGGATGATGAGCAAGTGGTTGGGCCCCCTGAAACAAGAAATGGATGAGATACGGGTGTGTACAGAAGGGCTAGACAAAAAGATCAATATCTGCTTAGATGCTCAAGGGCAAACCGAGGTACGGCTAGATCAATTGGAGGAGACAATTAGGCTCCAACACCGGAGATTGATAACTTTACAACTACAAACAGAAGAAAATGATAATAGAAATCGAAGGAACAATATACGGCTGAAAGGTATATCAGAGGCTACTAACACATCCGATCTAAGAGAAAGAGTGATATCCATTTTTAATGAACTACTTGGCAACCCCCCAGAAAATCAAATAGAGCTTGACAGGGTACACAGGGTCCCTACAGGGCCCAAACGGCCACAAGAACCCCCAAGAGATGTCCTTTGCAGGGTGCACTTCTATAGGACCAAAGAGGAGATAATGAGGGCAGCATGGCCTAGAGGACCTATAGAATTAAATAATGATAAAATCCAGATATTCCCTGATCTATGTCGCCAAACGAGGGAAAGACGACGAAGATTAAAACCTCTATTAGATCACATACGTCTAAAAGGGGGGTCATACAGATGGGGGTATCCATTCTCTCTGACAATCAAGAGAGATGATGAAAACTTTATCTTATATGACCCGGCACAATTACCGGAAGTATTTTAGTTTTTAGGGTCTGAAGCTTTTGAAGTTCCAAACTGGATGGAATTAGAGATTACCACAGTTAGAGTTGTAAGGACTCAGAAAAGATAGTATAAAATCCAGTTCAGATGGACTATCGAGGATCCCAGCAGGCTACCGAAGATATTCAAATTAGACTAGCCAATGACTTTATTGTTTTTTTTTTTTTTTTTTCTCTCTCTTTCTTTTTTTTGATAAACATTTTTGGGTAAATTTTTGGGTAAATAGTTCTCTCCGCCCTAGACCTGGACGTGTTTTTTTTTTTTTTTTTTTTTTTTTTTTTTTTTAGTGTTGCCCCCTCTGCGTTTTTTTTTTTTTTCTCTTTTTTTTTTTTTGTCTGTTTAGGGGCCTTGGTTGCCTAGTTGTACTATAGGACTAAGTTAACCTAGGGTCAAAATGTTTTAAATGTGTTTAATTTAATTTTTTTTTTCTTCTCTCATCTTACTTTTTGGGAGGTGGTAGTGTGGATTATATGCACTCAAATTATGCACATAGGCTTTTTTTTTTTTTTTTCTCTCATCTTACTTTTTGGGAGGTGGTAGTGTGGATTATATGCACTCAAATTATGCACATAGGCTTTTTTTTTTTTTTTTCTTTTCTCTCCACTAAGGAGGGATCTCAACACAATTGTATAATAGGTAATAGGTAACTTTAGGGGACCCTCTCACGGAGGTGGGGGGGATGGTCACAATGGTTTTCACAGACAGATAAATCACGAGTTTATAATCCTTAGGGGGGGGTTAATATTCAACACAGATAACTAACAAGACTTGTATCAAGTCTTGCTGATACACAGGGAGATAAGGGGATGGAACAAGACTCACACAAATACAGAGAAGATAGAATAATTAGAAAAGGGTGGGTTAAGGGGTTAAGGATAGGGGTAAGAAAGGATGGTCACGGGAATGATTAGGAATCTGACAGGGGTGGAAGGGACATGTGGGATAGGAATAACATAACAAAAAATGTTTTATTTTTTTTTTTATTTTTTTTTTGACCTAGGGGAGATTAGACGTAACTAAGATAAGGTGTATAGAGAGGGAACAAAGGTTTAACAAGAAGGGAATTTAAGCATAGAGTATATTTGTGTGTGGGTATATATATATACATGGACACAGGTACTGGAGAATTGACAAATGGAACAGATGTATGTTTTCTTGTGTAAATCAATATTGGTATTATCGTAACTCCCTGTTATTTAAGAAGATTGGGGGGGGAAGTAGCAGTGAAGTGGAAGATATGATAAGTTTAAGCGTCCAAAGATTTTTTTTTTTTTTTGGATAAGGTGGAAAGAGCCTTGGGTGGAAGGGAGGGGTAACAATGTTAAAAAGGTGTGGAAGAATATAAAGGAGAGAGAAATATAAATTAAACAGAATGAGACAAAGGAGGAGGGCCTTGCATAGGGACGCCTGGCGTCAGCTCCGCTCTGCTTTCTAATACCCCCACATTAAGCGCCTCTCCTCCAGGTGGAGGATAAGTTGGAGGCGTTTCAGGGGGAAACATTTTTTTTTTTTCTGTGGCATCTTGGTTTTCGGTTCGATACCAGGACACTACAGACGTGAGGAAGGGATTCCCACGCGGGGAAGAAAAGGGGGGGTGGGGGAGGGTTTTTTTTTTTTTTTTTTCGGCTGTCCCTCCCCCTCGCCCTCTCCAGCGGTTTTGGTCTTTCCTTTTTTTCCCCACGGGGCTCCCTGTTGCCCCCCCGAGTACTAGAAAAGTTGAGTTGTTAGTATAAAACATGACTAACATAACATTTACTTCGTATAATGTTAAGGGATTAAACATCCCGGAAAAACGAATTTGATTATTATCAGAACTTAATAGACGCAAATCACAGATTATCCTTTTACAGGAAACACACTTTAAAGGGGATAAAATCCCGGTCCTTAAGAACCGCAGATTTCCTACAGTATACCATAGTACATCACAGAGCTCTAGAACGTGTGGAGTGTCTGTGCTGATATCTAAGCAAATGGTCTGGGAGGAAACAGCGGTGATTAGAGACGATGTAGGACGTCTTTTAATAGTCAAAGGATTTTTGAACCAACATAAAATCACAGTGGTGAACATATATTTACCGAATATTGACCAGATACATTTTTTGGAAATATGTTTACAAAAGGTCCACCAACACAGAGAAGGTATTTTGATAATAGGGGGGGATTTGAACATGGCCCTAGACCCTATAAAAGACACTTCTAAAGGTATCTCTCATCTATCATACATCAAATTAAGAAAAGCTAAAAAACTTCTACAAGAACTGCAGCTGATTGATAGCTGGAGGATGACTCATCCACAGGAAAGGGATTATACGTTCTATACAGCTAGACACAAGACATACACTAGGATTGACTATATTTTCCTCCCTCAGAACTTGGTCTCAGCATTAGTAGATGTCTCTATCGGAACCTTTACGCTCTCAGACCATGCCCCAATTGATTGCATAATAAAATGGGGAGAGGTCAATAAGAAAGATTGGCACTGGAGGATTAATGAGACTTTATTAAAAGACAACGACTATAAAGAGAAGCTAAACGAAGAGCTAGAATTTTTTCTCAGAACGAATGACGTAGGCGAAACAACCCCCTTTTGTTTATGGGAAACGCATAAGTGCGTAATGAGAGGTAACTTTATTGCAATGGGAGCACATAGAAAAAAAAAATTAAATGAACAGATAGACCAGATGTTTAAACACATTGGAGAGCTAGAAGCTGTACATAAAAAAAACCAAGCACAATCAGTAGAAAAAGAACTAGAGGAAATAAGAGAAAAACTGAACCTGTTGTTGATCGACAAAGCCAAAGCCAAATTATTAAGGGGAAGGCGAACACTATATGAGTATGGTAATAAACCAGGTAGAATGCTAGCAAATGCCCTAAAGGAAACCCAAGCAGTGAAATACATTACGCAAATAAAGACAGTCAAAGATAAAATAGTAAACACCCCGCAGGAGATTGTAGAAGGTTTTAAGGAATATTATGAGAAATTATACCAGCTAGATGATAAGATCCCGGTGGAGAAGGAACAAGAGAAACTAGAAAGAGCTAAAGAATATATTAAAGAAACCCAGATGCCAAAAATACCAGAAGAAATAGCTAGAAAATTAGATGAACCCATAACAACAGGGGAGTTTATGGAAGCAATACAAACATTAAAACTGGGCAAGGCCCCAGGACCAGATGGGTTTACTTTATCATACTACAGGTTGTTCTCCGAGAAATTGGCCCAAAGATTTATAGCAGCATATAATTCACTACGAGAAGGTAAGAAAATACCAAGTGAATCACTGCTAGCACATATAATAGTTATCCTAAAAGATGGTAAGGACCCATCACAATGTGCCAGCTATCGCCCTATATCATTACTGAATGTAGACCTAAAAATGTTTACCAAAATCTTGGCCTTAAGGCTTGTAGAATATATTTCAGATCTTATACATCCAGATCAAGTGGGATTTACACCAGGGAGAGAGGGAAGAGAAAACACGCAGCGGGTGATAAATGCGATATATCTGTCCCAAAAACAAAAGAAGCCAATGATATTAGTCTCTAGTGACGCAGAGAAGGCCTTTGATCGAGTAAAGTGGACGTTTTTAAAAGCTATGTTACAACATATAGGGCTGGGAGAGGGAATGTTGAGCTGGTTTTCAAATTTATACTCACAACCGAGTGTGAAAGTTAGTATAGCGGGTAAGATATCTGAACCATTTTCTATTCGGAATGGGACAAGGCAAGGCTGCCCACTGTCACCTATTATTTTCATTTTAACAATTGAACCATTCTTAATGAAGATACGGGCAAATCAAAACATTAGAGGACTAAAAATAGAAAAAGATGAACAGAAAGTAGCAGCATATGCGGACGACCTAATATTTTTTATAACCTCCCCAGTCATCTCTTTACCAGTATTACTGGCAGAAATTAGAGAGTACGGAAAATTTTCAAATTTCAAAGTCAACTATGGGAAATCAGAGGCAATAGGGATAGAAACAAATGCAGTATTACTTGAACAGATAAAAACACAATTTAATTTTAGATGGACAGACTCCCATATAAGTTACTTGGGAACAAAAAGAACAAAGGAACTTAAACAAATTATATGAAGTTAATTATGTAGCACTGGCCAGGCGAATAAAACTAGACCTAGTGAGATGGGATAAGGAAATATTCACCTGGTTTGGGCGGACGAACATATTGAAAATGAATGTGCTACCAAAAGTCTTATACTTAATTCAGGCCCTGCCAATCAAGATTCCACAAAGCTTCCTAAGGGAACTAAGATCAAGTTTTCTGAAATTTATCTGGGCAGGAAAACCTGCAAGGATACGTAGAGCCATCCTATCACTTCCGAAGGGGGAAGGAGGAATCGGATTCCCAGACCTGGTAAAATACCAGGAAGCAGCCCACTTAGTCAGAGTAACAGAATGGTGCGGGCAAAATAGGAAACCATGGATAAAAATAGAAGAAACAACAGTGGAAATACCACTGGATGGTCTAAGCTGGATCCCTGAAGCAGAATTAACAACAGATGTAAAGAGACATCCAATGGTAGGAGCAACTATCCAAATAACTAAAAAATTTTGAAAAAACAAACATGTCAAAATATCCCAGCCCAATGACTCCGATCCTGGGTACTAAGACATTTCAACCAGGTGTGGTAGATCTAAGATTCAAAGCCTTGCGATATAGAGGTATGAGTAGAATTATTCATTTTTCAAAAAATAACCGAATAATGACAAGGGAAGAGCTTGAAAAAGAAGTTACACCAGACCTGGACTCTCTAAGATTGTTGCAACTAGAAGCATTTCTACGGATATTAGCAAAGACCTATATAGTAGTTAGAGACCTTTCTAAATTCGAACAGCTATGTCTAGAAGGGAAGCCTAAGAGACATATGCTATCTTACTTCTATGCAACACTTATTAACTTAGAGATACCACAAGAACTCCCGTTCATGCAAGCATGGGAGAACGAGCTGGGATTAACATTCTCCCAAGAACAAAAAACTAGGATCCTCCGGTTTACTCATAAAGCCTCTGTGGCAAGCAAATATGAGGAGGGGAGTTATAAAATCTTAACAAGGTGGTATAGAACACCAACAGTATTACATCGTATATACCCGCAGACCCCAGATAGGTGTTGGAGATGCCATGCAGCAGAAGGGACACTACTGCATATTTTTTGGGAATGTGCAAAAATAAAAGAATTCTGGGAAACGGTGCTAGAAACGATCCAAAAAATCACAGGGGTTAACCTAGAAGGTAGACCATCAGCGGTGCTATTACTGGATATCCCAATGTCAGTAGAAAAATACAAAAACTCGCTGTTAAGACATCTCATTATAGCTGCGAGAGCATGTATCCCGACTCTGTGGAAGCAAGAGATCTCCCCATCTAAAGCTCAGTGGATTGCGAGAGTGGCGGAGATTCAAATAATGGAGAATCTTACATTGACATTGAAAGATGAAGATGAGAGATACCGGAAGATATGGGCTCCATATCTAAGGTACAGGGAGGAGTAGTGGGGTTAGATGAGTAAGGGGGGGAGAGATGGCCGATGGGGGGTTGGATAAGGAAGCCCCCTTTATAAAAAAAATGTTTTTTTTATTTTTTTTTGTAGGGAGGGGGGTGAAACAGGGGGGGACTAGACCGGTAAGAAATAAGAGGGTACACTAATCCACAGAAGTTAGGGAGAGGGAGAGAGGAGCTGAAGGGAAGGGGGTTCATTTGCTTCCTCCTTAATTATCAATTATTATTATTTATTTATTTACTTTCTCTCTCGATCTCTCTCTATCTTGGTTATAATTGATTCAAATGAACGTTAAGAAATATGTTAATGTGTAACTTGAAACTTTGGAAAAGAAAAAAGTAGAAAATAAAGAATTTATAAAAAAAACATGGGGACAAGGTGTTTTGGGGGGCACCCCAAAACACCCTCCCAATGTTGAGGGCATGTGGCCTGGTGCGGTTCAGGAGAGGGGGGGGGCGCTCTCTGTCCCCCCCTCTTTTCTGCGGCCGGCCAGGTCAACGTGCTCGGATAAGGGGTCTGGTGTGGATTTTAGGGGGGACTCCACGCCATTTTTTTTTAATTTGGGGTGGAGTTCCCCTTAAATTCCACACCAGACCTGAAGGGTCTGGTTATGGATATTTGGGGGGGACCTCACGTCATTTTTTTCAAAAAAATGACGACGGGGTTCCCCTTAATATTTATATCAGACCTGAAGGGCCTGTAATGGAATTTTGGGGGAACCCCACGTCATTTGAAACATTCTTTTAAATTTCGTAGCATGGGGGGGGGGCTCTAATGTCAGCATGTGAAAAAGCGCATGTTTCCCGTGGTTAGAACTGTCTCTGCACAAAATGACATTTTCCAAAGCAAAAAAGCCATTTAAAACTGACTCGCGGCAATAATGAATTGTCGGCTCCCGGCAATTGCAGGAGAATTCATTCATAAAAAAAAACGAAAAAAAAAAGCGTGGGGGTCCCCCCAAATTCAAAAACCAGACCCTTTAGGTCTGGTATGGATATTAAGGGGAACCCCGCCGTCAATTTTAAAAAAAAATGACATGGGGTTCCCCCCAAATATCTATAACCAGACCCTTCAGGTCTGGTGTGGAATTTAAGGGGAACTCCACCCCAAATTAAAAAAAAATGGCGTGGAGTCCCCCCTAAAATCCACACCAGACCCCTTATCCGAGCACGTTGACCTGGCCGGCCGCAGAAAAGAGGGGGGGACAGAGCACGCCCCCCCCTCTCCTGAACCGCACCAGGCCACATGCCCTCAACATTGGGAGGGTGTTTTGGGGTACCCCCCAAAACACCTTGTCCCCATGTTGATGAGGACAAGGGTCTCTTCCCCACAACCCTTGCCCGGTGGTTGTGGGGGTCTGCGGGCAGGAGGCTTATCGAAATCTGGAAGACCCATTTAACAAAGGGGCCCCCCAGATCCCGGCCCCCCCCTGTGTGAAATGGTAATGGGGTACACTGTACCTCTACCATTTCACCAAAAAAAATAAAAATGTAAAGGGTTAAAAACGACAAGAGACGCTTTTTGACAAGTCCTTTATTATCTTCTTTCTTCTTCTTTTCTTCTTTCCTTCGGGTTTCTTCCTCCATCTTCTTCTTCTTCCTCTGCTTCTGTCTTGGGTCTTCTATTCCCGCATCTTGCCCGGAATGTTCTTCCATCTTCTGCTCCTCCCGCTGTCCTTCTCGTCCGCATCTTGTTAAAGAAAAAAAAAAAAACTGGGGAAAATATAAAAATTTTATAAACATTTTATATTTTCCCCAGTTTTTTTTTCTTTAATTTACCGGGATGCGAACCCTTGACTGCAGAGGTGAACGGCTTGTCAGCGCAGTGCCAATCACGTTGAGCCACCACAGCTCCCACCCCATGTAATTTTTGTTTAGATTTTTGGTAGTTATTTTTTATTAAAGGGCCCAGAGCTCCCAAGGCAACCCCCTTTTTTATTATTTTATATATATATATATATATAGATATTTTAATTTATTTTTCATTAAAGGGCCATTAAAGGGCCCAGAGGTTTATTTTTATTAAAGGGCCCAGAGGTCCCCAGGGCCCCCGGATGGCTACCACCCTTTTTTTAATATATATTTTTCTATATTTATATTTTTGGAAAGGAACCCCCCGCTTATCAAATTGCGGCAGCCCCCCCCTTCTCAATTTCAGGCGGCAGCACCCCCCCTGTTCTCTGCTCCAGGGGGCCCATGCCTGAAGCTGTGTAAGGGGCCCCATAATTCCTGATGGCGGCCCTGATTGCCCCCCCCCATGGTACGAAATTTCAAGGAATTTTTAACTTTTATTGTTGCACTTTAACCATTTCCATACCGCGCCTATTCTGGCACTTCTCTCCTTCATGTAACAAATATATTTTCTTCCTTGAAAATTACTCAGGACCCCCAAACATTATATATATTTTATTAACAAACACCCTAGGGAATAAAGTGGCGGCCATTTTTTCTTACAAATTTCCAACGGTATTTGCGTCAAAAAATTTTCAAACGTTTTTTTTTTGGCTTTCAAAAAAAAACCTGTTTCATGAATGACAAAATAAGAAAGCAGTAAAGCTAGCCCAATTTTTAGGGATAAGGTAAAAGATGATGTTACACCGAGTAAATAGATACCTAACTTGTCACTCTTTCATATTGCGCACACTCATGGAATGGCACTAAACTTCGTTATTAAAAATCTCCATAGGCGACGCTTGACTTTTTTTCTCAGGTTACCACTTTTGAGTTACAGAGGAGGTCTAGTGCTAAAATTCTTGCTCTCACTCTAACGCACGCTATGATACCTCACATGTGGGGTTTGAAGGATGTTTACATATGTGGGTGGGACTTGCATGCGTGTTCGCTTCTGAGTGCGAGCTACTAGGGACAGGAGCATTTAAATTCCTTTTTTTTTTTTTTAAACTTAATATTTTCATTTTTGCACTTGTTTGTCCCTTTTTTTGTATTATTTTTCACTTTTCTTCCTATTACAAGGAATGTAAACATCCCTTGTAATAGGACTAGTGTGTGACAGGTCCTCTTTATAGAGAAAGGCGGGCTCAATTAGACCCCACATCTGTCCTCCAGGCTGGAAAGCATGGAATTGGTAAAAAAATAAAAAAAATAACATCTGATGCTTTCAGCTGCAACCATGTTCGTTCAGCACAGTAGTGTAGTGTGTAGCATGTTCACCTAGCAGCAAATGGGTTGCTGGTTCGAATCCCGCCCGTGACACTATCTGCCTGGAGTTTGCATGTTCTCCCTGTGCGGGTTTCCTCCCACAATCTAAAAACATGCTGTAAATTGGATCCTGTCTAAATAAGCCCTAATATGCAGTAGGATATTTAGGTTTTGTGCTGCCCTAGGCCTGACCAAATTTTGGCACCCCCTAATAGAAAAATGACCCACCCTTCCTGTCAAGTCCACACCCTGTTTTTTTATGACCCACCCAGGAATTTTCAGGGGACACACACAAGTTCTGTAGGGGGGGGGGGGCACAGGAGTCCCTTAATTTGCCTAGTTTTTCGATTACTTCCTGTTTGGCTATGGGGCAGGAAGTGAAGGCCAATCTCCCCAAACGGACAGGGATAATACAAAATAAACTGACAGAGCTTCTAACCCCCCCCCAACTCTATCCAAAATGAAAGAAAACAAAAAAATAAAAGTGATGATTATAGTTCCAGTTTAACCCCAAATTTCAGATCATTTTATTGAGAGGCTTAAGAAAATATAACCATGCCAATAGGCCAGGATCCAGCGTTGCTAATATGTATGAATGTGTGTTAGGGACCCCCACAAACACCACCCAATGTTAAATAAACAATTTTCTTGTTTGTTTTGGGGATGCCTGCACCCCTGATAGGGTAAAGACACCTCACAAATGTTGTCACTTTCTACTTAATTCATTCACTTCCTGCCACATAGCCAAACAGGAAGTGAGGGAAAAACCTGAGTAATGTTTTGTTCGGGACACAGTTCAATCTAAATAGTTTCCCATTTTGGAAATTGCATTTTGCTGTGTACACCCCAAATTAGTATAGATCTTGGACTTTGGGTTCCATTTACTAAAGGCAAATCCACTTTGCACTACAAGTGGACAAGCAAGGAAGAAAAATAAAAACTTGACGGGATTGGAAGTTAAAACCATCAGTGCTTCCCTTCTGATTTTCATTGCCTACGCTTCTACTGCAGAGCGGCTTTGCCTTTACTAAACCCCAAAGTAACTAATCATTTGGGGTGTACACTGTAGTGCAATTTGCTTAATGGGGACACTAGTTAGATTGACCTGTGTCCCGAAGAAAAGACCATTGGTAGGGTTTTAACCTCACTTCCTGTTCAGCTGTGTGACAGGAAGTGAAGCCAATTTTAATAAAAGGGACACAAAGCCCAACCTAAAAACACTAGCAGGGGTTCAAACACTCAATTGGCTTTCCTCAAACAACCCACAATTAGAATAGGATTGTCTTGTGCTAGTTTCAAGCACAGCGCTGTAAATCAGCACTTCAAGCCTGTCCACCAATACACCCCCCCCCTCCAAACAGGCCCTGTTTGCAGGTTTTTCTACATCTTGCACATGTGCTTTAAAAAGTCAGTCTGGACATCAATTCTAGGAAACAATACTTACCGCTTTGTCCTTCCTTTTCTGGTGACTAAACATTTCATGCATACACACCAGGAAAGAGCTTAGAGACAAATCACACTTGATGGTTTAGGCCCAAACTATTTCAGCTGCAGCGGTTGAAATCCATAGCATGAAAAAAATATCACAAAACAAACTTCAAAATTTGAAAGTAATTTTATTGGTCCACAAAACAAGGAAAGCAAAACAAAAAATTACAAATGAACACACCAAAAAATATAAAAAAAACTAAAAACAAAAAAGACCAACGTTTATTTCACAGTCATTGGAAAATAAATCATGCTTTTGAAATAACAGGATAGACCCACAGGATTAAAACATTAGTCATTAACATCTTGAGAAACATTTAGCAAAATTATGCAGCAGACAAAACATCAAAAAAACAAAACTTGCTCCAAAACATCTCTGTTCCGCTCCGCCATTACTTCCAGCCAGCAAATCTGCCCCCTCTGAGGGCAGCTGACACGTGCACTATCCACGCTTTTTATAACATGTGTGCTAATGAACCAATTGGAAACACATGAAGAAATGTCAGCCTCTAGTTTGTGTGCGCTTGTAACTGCTTACACCTGTTAAGGATGTCCTTAAATTACTAAGCCAAAAAAACAGCTTTCTGAGCATGCTCAGAAAGATGCATGTCATTTTCAGGCTCAAACATCCGGCTTCTTTTTCTAAGTGTTCGAGCATGCCCAGTTCACTCGAAATGCAGTACCAGAATCAAATCTGCAATGGCGGATGAAAGCATTAGAGGTGTTTTATTTTTTTTTGGTCCCCCTGAACTGATGCTTTGCAACCTGAAGGGGAGGTCTTATAGAATTTTTACGTAACAAACATAAATAATAATAATTTAACCACTTGACCACTGGGCACTTAAACCCCCTTAATAACCAGACCAATTTTCAGCTTTCGGTGCTCTCACAGTTTGAATGGCAATAACTCAGTCATACAACACTCTAACCAAATGAAATTTTTGTCCTTTTTTTCCCACAAATAGAGCTTTCTTTTGGTGGTATTTGATCACCTCTGCGGTTTTTATTTTTTTCGCTATAAATGAAAAAAGAACGTAAATTTTGTAAAAAAATGAATTTTTCTTCATTTCTATTATAAAATTTTGCAAAAAAGTAATTTTTCTTCATAAATTTGGCCTAAAATGTATACTGCTACATATCTTTGGTAACAAAAAAAAAAAAAAAATTGGATAATATTTAGTCTGGGTGAAAGTTATGGGGTCTACAAGCTATGGTACCAATTACTGAAAATTGATCAATTTGATCACATCTGATGTACTGACAGCCTCTCTCATTTCTTGAGACCCTAACATGCCAGAAAAGTACAAATACCCCCCAAATGACCCCTTTTTGGAAAGAAGACATTCCAAGGTATTCAGAAAGAGGCATCGTGAGTTTTTTGAAGTTGTCATTTTTTCCCCACAATTCTTTGCAAAATCAAGATTTTTTTATTTTAATTTTTTTTCCACAAAATGTTCATATTATTAGGTTATTTCTCACACACAGCATATGCATACCACAAATTACACCCCAAAACACATTCTGCTATTCCTCCCGAGTATGGCGATACCCCATGTGTGAGACTTTTACACAGCGTGGCCACATACAGAGGCCCAACATGCAGGGAACGCCATCAGGCGTTCTGGAACACCCAGACCAATTCTGACATTTCTCTCCTACATGGAAAAATCATCATTTATTTGCTAGAAAATTACATAGAACCCCAAAACATTATATATGCTTTTTTAGCAAAGACCCTAGAGAATACAATGGCGGCCGTTACAACTTTTTATCTCGCATTGTATTTGCACAGCAATTTTTCGAACGCGTTTTTTTTTGGAAACAAAACAGTTTTGTGCTTAAAAAAAAAAAAAACAGTAAAGTTAGCCCAATGTTTTTGCATAATATGAAAGATGAAGTTACGCCGAGTAAATAGATACCCAACATGTCACCCTTCAATATTGCACACGCTTGTGGAATGGCGCCAAACTACGCGACTTAAAAATCCCCATAGGCGACGCTTTAAATGTTTTTCCTGGTTACATCTTTTTAGTTGGAGAGGAGGTCTAGGGCCAAAATTATTGCTCTCGCTCTAACGTTCGCAGCGATACCTCACATGTGTGGTTTGAACACCGTTTTCATATGTGGGCGGGACTTACGTGTGCGGTCGCGTCTGTATACGAGCACACGGGTACAGGGGCGCTGTAATTTTTTTTTTATTTTTTTATTGTTCATTTTACTTTATTTATTTTAGTTTGACACCTTTTTCCCCAAAAATAAATGTTTTGGTTACTTTTATTCCTATTACAAGGAATGTAAACATCCCTTGTAATAGGAATATAGCATGACAGGTCCTCTTTACAGTGAGATATGGGGTCAATAAGACCCCACATCTCCCCTCTAGGCTGGGAAGCCTAAAAAAAAAACGATTGCAGAGTATTGCGCGGGGGAGTATTGCGCGGGGGAGTATTGCGCGGGGGAGTATTGCGCGGGGGAGTATTGCGCGGGGGAGTATTGCGCGGGGGTACTGCAGAGTATTGTGCGGGAGTATTGTGCGGGAGTATTGTGCGGGAGTATTGTGCGGGAGTATTGTGCGGGGTACTGCGGGGTATTGCGGAGTATTGCGGGGTACTGCGGAGTATTGCGGGGTACTGCGGGGTATTGCGGAGTATTGCGGGGTACTGCAGAGTATTGCGGAGTATTGCGGGGTACTGCGGAGTATTGCGGGGTACTGCGGAGTATTGCGGGGTATTGCAGAGTATTGCGGGGTACTGCGGGGTATTGCGGGGTACTGCGGGGTATTGCGGGGTACTGCGGAGTATTGCGGGGTACTGCGGAGTATTGCGGGGTATTGCAGAGTATTGAGGAGTATTGGGGGTATGCAGAGTATTGAGGAGTATTGGGGGTATGCAGAGTATTGGGGGGGTATGCAGAGTATTGGGGGGGGTATGCAGAGTATTGGGGGGGGTTATGCAGAGTATTGGGGGGGGGTATGCAGAGTATTGGGGGGGGTATGCAGAGTATTGGGGGGGGTATGCAGAGTTTTGCGCAGGGAAGGAAGGAGTTAATGCAGGGATGGCTGAGCAGGGATGGATGGATCTGTGACTGCAATAGTCACAGATCCATCCCACACTGCTGCAGCCATCCGCGCTCTCCTCTCACGCTGTACCGATCGGTACAGCGAGAGGAGGGAAGAACCGGCGTCAGCAAGTGACGCGGTTTGTTTACATGTGATCACGCCGTCATTGGACGGCGCGATCACGTGGTAAGGAGCCGCCACCATTGGCTCCTTACCGAGATCACTGACGCTGCGGGTCCCGTGGACCCGCCGAGCGCCGTGACCGCGTGTGCGCGCCCGCTCGGGCGCGCGGATCTGACGCACGTCAGATTTGTTTACACACGTGGTCGCGCCGTCATTGGACGGCGCGATCACGTGGTAAGGAGCCGCCGCCATTGGCTCCTTACTGCGATCATCGGTGCTGCGGGTCCCGTGGACCCGGTGAGCACCGGTGATCGCGTGTGCGCGCCCGGTTGGGCGCGCACACCTGACTCTAACGGAGGACGTCCATGGACGTCCTGTTAGAGTACAGGAACCGCCCTATAGCCGTATTTCGGCTATAGGGCGGTGATTAAGTGGTTAAACGCCCCTGTACCTAGTAGCTCGCAGTCAGAAGCGAACACGCAGCATTTTTTTTTTCTTCCGGTTACCAGTTTAGACTTACAGATGAGGTCTAGTGCTAAAAGTATTCCTCTCGCTCTTACGCACGCTATGATACCTCACATGTGTGGTTTGAAGGATGTTTCCATATGTGGATGGGCCTTAAATGTGTAAGTCCCGCCCCCACATATTTAACCGCCGTTCAAACCCCACATGTGAGGTATCATAGCGTACGTTAGAGCGAGAGCAATACTTTTAGCACTAGACCTCCTCTGTAAATCTAAACTGGTAACCTGAAAATAAATAAAAAAGTGTTGCCTATGGGTATTTTCAAGTACTGAAGTTTGGCGCCATTCCATGAGTGTGTGCAATATTAAAGTGTAACATGTTGGGTATCTATTTACTCGGTGTAACATCATCTTTCACATTATAGCCATAAATTGGGCTAACTTTAGTGTTTTCTTAATTTGTAACCACTTGAGCCCCAGACCATATTACTGGTCACTGACGGGGCCAGTTTTTGCATTTCAACACTGCGTCATTTTAACTGACAATTGCGTGGTTGTGCGACGTGGCCCCCAAAGAAATTTGGCGTCCTCTTTTTTCCCCCAACAACATTTTTTTTTTTTTTTGGTGGTATTTGATCACCTCTGCGTTTTTTCTTATTTTTGCTTGAACCAAAAATATAGCGACAATTTGGTAAATAAAAAGACATCTTTTTTACTGTTTTTAAAAAATTTTTGCCCTCAGTTTAGGCCGATAAGTATTCTTCGACATATTTTTGGTTCCAAAAAATCACAATAAGCGTTTGATTGGTTTGGGCAAAAGTTATAAGTAGGGGTTGGTCTTATGGGTTTTTTAGGAATAATTTTTTGTTTTACTAGTAATGGTGGCTATCATTGATTTTTCTGGCTACTGTGACATTGTGGCGGACCCATTTTTGTGAGATTTGGCATTTTTCTAGCGAGCAATGGTATACAAATGCATTGCTTACTATAAAAATGACAGGTTGATTATGTTACCTGGGTGTGTTCTAACTGTAAAGTGGGTGGGACTGTCTAGGGGAAATGACAGATCGCTGTTCATACATTGTAGGGACAGACGAGCAGGCATTCCCCCCCCCCCTGACAGGACCGGGATAAAGGGGAACTCCACACCAAATTAAAAAAAAAAACGGCGTGGGGGTCCCCCTTCAGGTGCACAACAGGCTCTTAGATTTGATCTGGAACATAAGGGGTTAAACCCACGCCAAAAACGGCGTGGGGTTCCCCCTCAGATCCAGACCAAACCCTTCTCCCAGGCACGCAGTCTGGCCGGACAGGAATGGGGGTGGGGACGAGCGAGCGCCCCCCCCCCTCCTGAGCCGTACCAGACCACATGCCCTCGACATGGGGGAGTGTGTTCTTTGGGGGAGGGGGGCACTGCCCCCCACCCCAAAGCACTCTTGTCCCCATGTCGATAGGGACAAGAGCCTCTTCCCGACAACCCTGGCCGTTGGTTGTCGGGGTATGCGGGCGGGGGGCTTATCAGAATCTGAGAGCCCCCTATAATAAGGGGGCCCCCAGATTCTGGCCCCCCACCCTATGTGAATGAGTATGGGGTACATCGTACACCTACCCATTCACCGGGTGGAAAAGTGTAAACACAAATAAACCACACAGAAAAAAATAATTTATTAGTCAGCTCTGGGGGTCTTCTGCCGGGACCCCCCACCACCAGCCCATTGGGCCCCGGGCTTCGCCATTTTCTGCCGGGGGGGGACGACACCCACCGATGCTCTCCGCCATGTTCAGCCAGGCCCCCACCCCAAAATAAGCTCTTTTACATCCGGGGGGGCCGGCCGAAAACAGCAGAGAACACCGGGGGGCGGAGCCCCTCGGTCTTCCAGACGTTTTCTGCCGGGGGGGCTCCAGCCCCGCACCGGTCTTCGCCGCCGCCTTCCGCCGGGGGGGACACCCACCGATGCTCTCGGCCATATTCGGCCAGGCCCCCACCCCAAATTAAGCTCTTTCACATCCGGGGGGGCCGGCGGAAATGGCGGAGAACAACGGGGGCTCCTCCCACTGGCAGTAGTTCCGGCTCCTCCCACAGAGCTCATTCTGCTTCCTGCTGGAGAGGAGAGAAGACCTGTCTTCCAGAGCTCCTGTGTTCCAGGATCCAGCCTACCAGGACCAGCCTCCAGCCCCCAGCCCCCTGCCCCGGAAGAGGGGTGGGATGGCCTCCCTCAGCCCCGGAGGTGGACCGGCTTCCGGCCTCCGGAGGAGTCAACAGCACCTGCCCTCCAGCCAGACCACCGCCACCACCATCAGCAGGGAGGGTCTCTCAGACTGGACAGCCCCTCAGCCAGGTGAAAATGAGGCAAGAACCAGGAAGAGGCGGGATAAAATCAAATCCCTGCTGGTGAGGATATCTCAGGCCTGCGTGGAAAAGATGACTACTCTCGCAGGCCTGAGGGAAAAGAGGGACAGGTGCTCCAGCAATAAGAGAGCCGAATACAAGGGGGCCATCACCACCCTAGGAATAGAGGTTAAAGAAATATGGGAATACCTGGGGGCTTTTGCCAACGTGGGGCTGGAGAGGTGAACTTCCTAGAGGAGCTCCGGAAGACCCTCCAGCAGGCCAACCGGGAAGGGAGCCAGGCAGCGAGGAGGAGCGGGCGGTCAAAGAAGGGGTTCCAACCCCCCAAGCAGCCAGGAGAGTCAGGGGAGCCTGGGTGCAGTGGGGGGGGGGCGAGTGCCGGTGGTGCAGGGCCCAGTATGGCCATAAAACCTGGGGAGGGTTCACGGGAGCCGATCCCTCGGTCCGTGAAAGGGGCTGGGGGGTTGGCCATGTCTGGGGAGCCCAATGATCCAGGAGGCCACCGGGCCCAGGTGCCGCCGGAGGTGCCCCCCCGGCGTCTTCAGGTCAGCGTGCCCAGGCTCCCTCAGGATGGCCACGCTGCTGCTGCTGCTGCTGTGGAAGCCCGCTGTGTGCCTGTCTCCAGGACCCCCCAGCCTGCAGTAGAGCGGGAGGACCTGGCAAGTGCAGCGCCAGTGACTGCTACTGCGGCTAGTGAGCCATCGGGTGAGAGGCAGGTGCATGGCGGTGAAGTAGAAGTTCAGACAGCAGCAGGAAAAATACTTGTTTGCAGTGTGGCCAAGATGGCGCCGGCTGCTGGGGGAGGAGCAGCTGAGGCCACATTCCCCAGTGGGAACCAGCCCCTTTTCAGGGAAGGGGGATGTGGCCAGCTCCCATCCACCATCAGGGACCCAGAGGTGACCGCCCGAGAACCGGAAATGACCCCCCCCCCGCGCGAACCGGAAGTGATCCCCCGCGAACCGGAAGTGCACCCCCGCGAACCGGAAGTGACCCTCCCGCGGCCGGAAGTGACCCCCCGCAAATTTGCGTCTGGTGTCACTGGCTTGGAGGACCTGGGGGATGAGAGGCCGGGGGTACGGGGGTGCCCAGTCCCGGATGCTGCAGCAGGCACCTCCAGGCACCCCCAGCAGGCTATGGACGGTATGGACGGTGTAGTAAAGGACAGGTTTATGGACGGTATGCTGCCTACCCCCCAGGTCCCCATGGACATTACCACAGGCCCCGAGGGGCTCCCTGCAGCACAGGCGGGGTGGGGGGAATGTCAGGTGGACTGTGCAGCCTATGATTTTATCCGGCAGTTGGAGGGGTCCCAGGGGGGCATCCCCCCAATACGGGTTGAGTCCCAAGGGGCTGGTGAGGTCGCAGAGGGGTCTGGGTGGGGGAGTTTGGTGGGGGAGGTACCCCCCTCTGCTGTGGCCCCGTGGGGGGAGGAGCCTGTAGTCAGGCCAAGGGTGGTGGGTCAGGGTAGGTCAGCGGGGGTGGGCGCAACACCACCGGCAGGGATGGGGGCCCCCCCGTCCCCCCCCACTTCTGGGGGTGCTGAGGGGGGTGCCCCACTTCCGGAGAACATCTTTCGGGGGTCTCCGGAGGCCAACCTGTTGTCTGCCCTTAGGGGGGGCCGCTCCTTTGCCCAGGTGGCTGGCTCTTGTACCTCTCTGGACCATCTGTACAGCCGGTTTGGCGCCCAGAATTTCCGCGCCCCCCCTGCTGACCAGGAGAGGACGCAGGGGTCGGCGTGGACGAGGGGTACAGGTGGTCCGGAGAGGAGACGCAGGAATGTTGTCCAGCTCCGGTACGAGGGTCCAGACCCCTGCCCCGCCCGAGGTGAGGTGGTGGGCCTGGTACTCTCCTTGGGGTTTGGGGTGGGTGACCTTTTTGCTGTTATCCACCCTACCAACACACGGGAGTTTGATATAAGTTTTGTCACTCCCGTGTGTATGGAACGCTTCATCACCAACTTTGGGTTGGTGAGGGGCGTTGACCCTTGGAAGAGGTACAGGCTCATTCCCATCTCCAGGCAGGAGGAGGTTAAGAACATCACCATCCTGGTGAGGAATGAGTCGCTCCCTCCGGAGGACATTGCCACCTGGCTTGGGAGGTACGGGCAGTTGCAGACCTCCCTGAGGAAGAACCTTGATGAGCGCGGGGTCTGGACCGGGGCTTGGTTGACCAGGATCTGGCTCAAGAGGGAGGGCAACAGTGTTGCCCACCTCCCTGGCAGCGCCTTTCTAGGCAGAGACCGGATCCTGGCATTCTACCCGGGACAGCCCCGTCGTTGCTTCAAGTGCGGCAGCCCGACCCACATGAGCTCGGACTGCACGGTGGTCAGATGTGGCCGGTGCCACGAGTTTGGCCACCAGTCCGAGTCATGTGGGAAGATATGCTGCAACTTGTGTGGTGAGATGGGGCACCCATTTAGCAGGTGCCCCAAAGCATATCGGGGTTCTTCCTCAGGGGGGGGACCTCCCGGGCCGGGAGCGGCCGAAGCCCCCCCGGCGAGTGATGGCCGGGGGGGTGGGGATCCTGGAGCCCCTAGTACTGCTCCGGAGGGACCAACAGGCCCATTGCCTCAAAGAAGGCGGAGCAGGCGTGGGCGAGGGGCTCCCCCCCGGGGCACACAGACTCGGTTGGTCAGGAGGCTCCCGATCCTCCGGAAGGCGGAGCCGGTGGGGAGGAGTCGGGGAGGCCTGGGGGTCCCGGGCCTGAGGGTCCGGGGCCCGGGCCTTCCCCTCCTTTTGTTGCAGGGCCGATCCCCATCCCCCTTCACCCTCCCCCTCCTCACCATTGCCCCCCCCCCCCTCCACCTGTTCCATCTGCCTCCCCATGCACCCCCCCTCATCTCCCCCCCCCGTCCCGCCCCTCGTCTTTCCCGTCCCCCCCTCCCCCTTCTTCTCCCCGTCCAGCTAAGTCTGGTCCCCCCCTGTCCCCTCCCCCGTCTCTGGCCCCCCTCCTGCCTCTTCCATCCCCCCCCCCTTCTGGACCCAGAGTCTCCTCTGGCCCTGTGGCCATGGAGACGGAAGCTGCTCGGGCCTCATCTAAGAGGGAAATCTCGAGCAGCGGGTCTGAGGAGGGGGGTGGCGTTGTCACCTCGGAGAGATGGCAGGAGTGGGAGCAGGTGAGACGCAGGAAGAGGGGAAAGGCTGCAAAATCTGGGAAGTCCCTTGTGAAGGGAGGGGTTCCCCCAGGGGCACAAAGTGGGGTGTCCCTGGGGAACCCGTTTGGTATCCTCTCCTCCTCCTCGGGCTCAGAGGAGGAGGAAGTGTAGATATGTAAATATGTTTTTGTGTTTGTAGTATGAAGGAGAACGTGACCACTTTCAATCATTCTGATGGCGGTACCCTCTCCAATACGGCTTGCGACCATTAATGTCGCAAGTATTCGTTCTGCGGGAGCTCGTTTCATGGCCTTCGATTTTCTCAGCCGTGTTGAAGCTGACATTTTGTTTTTGCAGGAGACCTGGCTGGCATCTGTGGCAGAGATGCATCTAGCAAAGAGGGAGTGGAGATGTGGGCCCTCCCTCTGGTCTCTTGCGGCCGAGCCCTGCAGTGGGGTTGCGGTCCTTTTTAAGACTGGTCCGGTGGCTTGCCGGCGAGTGATTAAGGTGGAGATCGGTAGATGTCTGGTGGTGGACGCTGTCGTGAGGGGGCAATTCCTCCGGCTCATAAATTTTTATGGGCCTCAAACTAGGAGGGAGAGGAGGAGCCTCTTTACGGCGGTTAAGCCTTATCTTTTTACGTCCCAGCAGGTGATTTTTGGTGGCGATTTCAATATGATCACTAGGCCCAAAGACCGGGCAGGTGCCGCCAACCCTCTGGGATATGATAGTATTTTTTTGAATAACGTAGTGAGGGAGGCCAGGTTGGTGGATGTGCACGTTCGTCACCTCCCCAACCTCACTGGTTTCACATTTTCCCGAGGTAGTAGTAAGAGTAGATTAGATAGGTTTTTTTTAAAGGAGGACTCTGTCTGCTCGGCTCCTGAGCTGCAGTCGGTAGAGTTCTCCGATCACTGTATGGTATCTGTGGCCCTGAACGTCGCTGACACTCCTCAGAAAGGGAGGGGTTTGTGGCGCCTGAATGGGTCGCTACTGGAGGATCCTGAGGTTAGGGAAGCCTATGAGGTTTTCTTCCTGGGCCAGACCTCGCTCCTTGAGGGCAACTGCTCCCGCCTTGAGTGGTGGGAAGTAGTTAAAAAGAGGTCTGGCGACTTTTTCCGGGAAATCTCTGGGTACAGGGCAGCTTCCAAGTACCAAGCCTACCAGAGACTACGCAGGCAGCTTGACAGCCTGGTGTCCTCTGGGGGCTCTCGGGAACAGATATCCGGTCTGAAGGCGCAGATGAAGGAGTGTCAGTACGACCGTCTCGCCTCCCTGGTTTTTGAGAGGGATTACGGGAAGTTTATCTCTCCTGATCCCTACAGGAGCTGTGGTGAGGTGGCGAGGTCGAAGGTCGTACATGGCCTGAAGGATGCCTCAGGATCTCTGGTCCGGTCCAGATCGGGGATCCTAGGTGTCGTCAGAGACCACTTTTCGGACCTCCTGAAGAAGCGGCCTCTAGACATGGAGAAAGTCAGGGAATTCCTTGATGAGACCCCACTGGAAGTGGGGTCTGACCTTCCTGACTCTCTGGCAGAAGAGATCTCAGTAGCTGAAGTCGAGCAGGCTATTAGCTCTTTAGCTTCTAAAAAGTCACCTGGGCCCGATGGGCTCACGGCCGAGTTCTACAAAACCTTTAAGAGCCTATTGGCTCCTCATCTGAGGGACGTGTTTAGTGAATGTTTGGCCTATGGCCTGCTGCCTCCCTCAATGAGAAGGTCAGCTCTGATCCTACTGTCAAAGGGGAAAGATCCGTGTGTGGTGGAGAATTGGCGTCCGATCGCCCTTCTTACCACAGATAGGAAGATACTGGCAAAGATCTTGTTTACACGTCTGTCTGCTTTGGCGGGCAGGATGCTGTCTCCCTCTCAGCACTGCACAATTCCTGGCCGGGGCACTTTTAGTGCCGTCCTGAGCGTCCGGGAGGCTGTGGAAAGGTGCAGGGCTGATGGCAGCGAGCGGTATCTGCTTGCACTGGATCAGGCTAAGGCGTTTGATCGGGTGAACCACGAGTACCTTTGGCTGCTTCTGAGGAGATACGGTCTGCCTGATCAATTCGTTGATTGGCTGCAGGTATTGTATAGGGGAGCTGAGAGCTTCCCTCTTGTCAACGGTTGGGTGGGCCGGGCCTTTGCTGTGGACTCTGGCGTCCGGCAGGGGTGCCCGCTGAGCCCCCTCCTGTACATCTTTGCGGTCGACCCCTTCGTAAGGAGGCTAGACTGCGGGCGTCTGGGGGGGGTTCCGGTGGGACCTGTCGGGGGTCCGGTTTCGGCAGTGAGGGTTGTGGCCTATGCGGACGACGTCTCGGTGGTGGTATCTGGTCGTGAGGAGGCCCATTATGTGGAGTCCCAGATCGGGTGCTACTCTGAGGCGTCAGGCTCGCTGGTCAATTGGGACAAGAGTGAAGTTTTCTGGTTGGGGAAGGAGGGGGAGCAGTTCCCCCTTCCGGACGTGTTCCCCACGCCCGTACCAGAGATTCGAGTTCTTGGCATTCATTTCGGCCCGGGTGATTATCCCAAGCTAAACTGGGAGCGCAGGCTGGTGAGTGCCACTCGGAAGGTGAAGGCCTGGAAAGGTTGGAAACTTTCCCTGAGGGAAAGGGTAAGCTTGGTCAAGACGTACTTATTGCCTGAGTTTCTCTTTGTAAGCTATGTGTGTCTTTTGCCAGCATCTCTCTATGCTCGGGTCTATGGTCTGTTCTTCCTGCTGTTGTGGGGAAGCAGACTGAACCTGATCAAGAGGGAGGTCACATACCGCCAGCGACGGCAAGGTGGGTTGGACATGGTCAACCCGGTGGTGTTCTTTGTCACCATCTTTGTTAAATACAATTTGCAGTCCATATTTGTGGACGAGCCTTCCTGGTGGGAGTGTTCATGCAAGGACTGGCTCTTGCTGTTCTTGAGGCAGTGGGGGGAGGGGGGGAGGCCCAGCGATCTGAGGAGATCGCATGGGTATCTCCCTTCCTATGTCCCCCTGGCATTAAAGGTACTGAGGCAGTGGCGGATAACTGCCCTGGAGGTGGGCTCTTTGGGTCGGCGGGAGCTGTACCTGAGGGTCATGGCCTCGGACATTTTGAAGCCCCTGTCTTTGAGGGACTGCCCTGAGAGGGTCCTCACGGAGGGGCTAGCCCTCTTGAATTCTTCTAGAATTCCAAATAAGTTTTGGGATCTCGCATGGAGGTCGTTCCATGGACGACTCTATGTCCGTGCGAATCTCAAATACAGGAACCTGGGGGACAGGGACTGCCCCCGTCAGGAATGTGGTGGGACATTGGAGACCATGGACCATTTTCTGGTCCAATGTCCCTTCAACATGGAGGTTCTTACGAGGGTAGGGGGTGCCATTGGCTACCCCCGCCTTCCGGCCCTGACCTATGCTGAGCGAGTGTATGGTGATTTTGGGGTCCGCAGGGGATTTGAGTTATCGTCACTTTATTTAGTCAGCCTAGTTGTGCTTTATTACACTTGGCACGCTCGGTGTTTGGTGTCCACTAGGGACAAAATCCTGTCTGTGCATGAGGTGGTGGGCGATATCTTTCGGGAGTTGGTGAAGGTGCGGGATCTGGAAAGGAGCAGGGTCGGGCCTGAGAGGTGTGCCCATTTATGGAGGGGGTTCCTCTTCCAGCCCCCTTAGGTCACGGCTCTGCCCCTCTCCATGGGTAGGGGCATCTATCCTTTTTCACCCCCTTAGATTTTGTTTATGGTATTTTTTTTGAAATAAGGCTACAGACATGTCTGACTATCATGTTCTTGCTCATACATGGGTTGTAGGTATTTGTTGTTTTGATGGTGGGGTGTGTTGTGGGTTGGCGATGATCTGGACAGTAGTGGTTTCTATGGACTTTAATATCTCCCTACTGTACCAGTGAGCCGTTTTAAGTGTTTTTTTTTTTTTGGCAATGATCTGGGCAAGCTTTTCTGATGGACTATAAAGACTTTCTCTTGTACCAGTGAGCCTGTTGTAAATACCTGTTCTGGTGCTATTTTTCTTTCTTTATAGTTATTTCTTGGTGGGTGGAGGTCGGTGATTTGATGGTTTGTGTTTTGTTGTTTGTTTTTGTGTAATTTGGTTTATTTAGTTATTTTGTTTATTTGATATATTTGTTAACTTTTTGGTCGTAGTTTTATAAATAAAAAAATTACCCCTCCTCGGTCTTCGCCGCCGCCTTCCGCCGGGGAGGTACACCTACCCCCCCCCCGGTTTTCGCAGAAGGCATTTCAGCGCCGGACCTCGCTGTGTCAACATCGAATGGAAGAAGAAGCCCGCGAGTGTCACCCCGCGGCGGAAGACAGCGACGAGAAGCCCTGGCCCCAGGAGGAGCCAGGCAGAAGCCGGCGAAGAAATCCGGGGTGGGATGTACGACCCTCACCCCGGTAGAAAACGTCGGAAGCCCGCTGCCCTCCCTCCATAAGCAGGAGCTTCGTGGTGAAGGGGGCAGCGGCGGAAGACAGCGACGAGAAGCCCGCCACGTCCAAGTCCTGGATGGGATGTACGACCCTCATCCAGGCAGAAAAATTCGAAGGCGGCGGCAAAACAGCGACGAGAAGGCCTGGCCCCCGCGGGTGGTGCCCCGCGGCGGAAGACAGCGACGAGAAGCCCGGAGAGTGGCGCCCTCCGGCGGAAGACGGCAAAAGAAGCCCTGGCCCCAGGAGGAGCCAGGCAGAAGACGGCAAAGAAATCCGGGGTGGGATGTACGCCCCTTACCCCGGTAGAAAACGTCGGAAGCCCGCTGCCCTCCCTCCATAAGCAGGAGCTTCTTGGTGAAGGGGGCAGCGGCGGAAGACAGCGACGAGAAGCCCGCCACGTCCAAGTCCTGGATGGGATGTACGACCCTCATCCAGGCAGAAAAATTCGAAGGGGGCGGTGGCGGAAGACCCTCGAAGTTAAAAAATGTTTCACCAGGTGAATAGGTAGGGGTACGATGTACCCCATACTCATTCACATATGGTGGGGGCCCGAAACCTGGGGGCCGCCTTATTAAAGGGGGCTCCCAGATTCTGATTGGCTCCCGCCCGCATACCCCGACAACCAATGGCTAGGGTTGTCGGGAAGAGGCTCTTGTCCCGATCGACATGGGGACAAGAGTGCTTTGGGGGGGGCAGTGCCCCCCTCCCCCAAAGCACACACTCCCCCATGTCGAGGGCATGTGGTCTGGTACGGCTCAGGAGGGGAGGGGGCGCTCGCTCGTCCCCACCCCCATTCCTGTCCGGCCAGACTGCATGCCTGGGATGAGGGCTTGGTACGGATCTGGGGGGGAACCCCACGCCGATTTTGGCGTGGGTTAACCCCTCACGTTCCGGACCAAGCCGAAGAGCCTATTGTACCCCTGGGGGAGAAGCCGCGCCGGTTTCAAATTTGAAATTTGGCGCGGAGTTCCCCTTCAGTGTCAGCGCAGCCCGAGAACAGCTCGGAGCTTCCTGTGCGTCGCTTCAGGCAGTGCAAACACTGCTACGCCCCTTGGTATTTACCAAGAATTTCCCGGCGTACTGAAGAGGCGCACGGAAAGCCCCGATTTCTCCCTCTGCGCATGCCCAGTATGCAAATAAACCTTCCGATGTTCTGGCGTACTTGGCAAGCGCACGGGGATCGGGTCCCAAAAGTCACTTTCGCTTTCAATTCGGCCCGCCACACACGTTCAAACACATGTCACCTCACTTCCCCTGCATCACCCCCCTCCCTCCCCTCATAAACTCCCGCCCGAATGCCCGATGTTTACATTACTAAATGCCGCACGCCAGCTCTGTACTGGCGTGCCGTGCGCCCTCTCCTGGGCGCATTAGGCAGTTTAGTAAATGAGGAAACACGCTGCATTGGCAGTGTATTTCTTTTGTAAATGTCAAAAACAGTTTTACTCCTGCTTGTGCACCATGAGTCATGGCGCACAGGCTTGGTAAATCAGCCCCACTGATACTTTAAGGTGAGAAAACAAAAAAAGATTATTAAACAGTTAAATAAAGCAATGAAAATTAAAAAAAGGCTCTGAACCTGGTCAAATGTGTCCTTAAATTATGTTAGAAGCCATATTATAATGTAATTCTATTTTTATTTAGCAAATATAGTCAGACATTTGCAATCTTTTTTAAATTTAACTTTGGCTTACCATTATTTGCTATGTAATGTGTGGTGTGCTAATCCATGTTTAAGCCATTACGACATGTGCTCACTGACCATCCAAGGATGATTTGCCTATTTTACCTAGAATCTGCCAAGCGGCTGACAGCTATTTTGTTAGCTTTAACATCTGTTTCCTAATTCCCTGAAGCCTTTGTCATCACAACTAGGTTTTCCAGGTATATTGTAAATGTAATCCTGCAATTAATATCCACTAATGTAATTTATTGCCAGATTGCTTTCCTTGTACTTTTAGAATTATCAATATTTATTGTGATTTTATTTGATATATCACTGGCATAAATGTTAGTTATATAAGTTTAGTAGCAAAAAAAATAAAAAAAATAAGATAAAAAAAGAAGGTCTTAACCATTTACTTACCAACTGTCCCGAATTTCACGGAACATTCCCGGGATTTAGACATTATTCACATTTTTTGCGATTCCCGGAAATGCTTTTTTTCCAGATCTTTCACCACCGCTAGAGGTCTGCTGCCAGCGAAGACCGTGTCTCCACCACCCGCCATTTTCATGAAGACCAAACAAGAGGAGGCCGGGTGGCTGCCAATAGGAATTGAGCTGCAGCAACACCCACGCGGCTGCCGTCTGTCTATGAAATTATGTGGGAAGGGGCAGGGGTGGGCAGCGCCGCGGCTCAATTCCTATTGGCGGACACCGGGCCAGCTCCTCCACCGTCCACTCTGTTCTGTAACAGTGGTGGAGAGAGTCTCCACTTCTGGGGGATCATACCCGATGTAATGGGGGGCTCCAGTGGGGGATCATACCTGATGTAAGTGGGGCTTCAGTGGGGGATCATACCTGATGTAAGGGGGGGCTTCAGTGGGGATCATACCTGATGTAAGAGGGGACTCCGCTGGGAATGCCTGGCGTAAGGGGGGCTCCGCTGGGAATGCCTGCTGTAAGGGGGACTCCACTGGGAATGCCTGGTGTAAGAAGGGACTCCTCTGGGAATGCCCGATGTAAGGGGGGCTCCGCTGGGTATGCCTGCTGTAAGGGGGACTCCACTGGGAATGCCTGGTGTAAGAAGGGACTCCTCTGGGAATGCCTGGTGTAAGGGGGGACTACGTTGGGGACACCTAATGTAAGGAGGGACTTTTCTGGGAATGCCTGATGTAAGGAGGGGACTTTGCTGGGAATGACTGATGTAAGAAGGGACTCCACTGGGGACACCTGATGTAAGGAGGGACTTTGCTGGGTATGCCTGGTGTAAGGAGGGACTCCTCTGCGGACACCTGATGTAAGGAGGAACACCGCTGGAGACACGTAAGGAAGGAGGGACTTTGCTGGGATTGCCTGGTGTAAAGAGGGACTCTGCTGGGGACACCTGATGACATCTGGTGGCAGGCGACATGACAAGCGACACTCAATTCCACTGATTATGCATTATGGTGAGTTGCACTATTTTATTTTATATTACAATGTAATAATAATGCGCTTCAATCATCCTGACACCATAACAACCATGGTGCCGGGATGATTAAAGCGCTAAAACCAGGTGTTTGGATGATCTTTATCTGCTGATTGTTAAACTCTGGAATACGCATATTTCTATTGTGGTCAACGATCTGGGCCTGTTGTCCCTTCATCCCTTTCTTTCCTTTGCTCGCTTTCTCCCTTTGTTTCTCCCCTCCATCCCTCGTTCACCTCAGACTCTAACCACACCCCTTTGAGTCATGCCCCTTAAGCCATGCCCAATATTTATCTTAAACCACACCCATTTTTTGCCACATATTTGTTCCCCCACTCGGGCACACCTACAAACGAATGCCCCTTCCCCTAATTATACTAAGACCCTGCTCACAGACAGAAAAGTGTCCCTATATTGTTTTTACAATGTTGACAACTATGTGAATATATAACTAAGGATAGAAAAATAATTTGTGAGGGACTACAATTAGAAAAAAAATACATACAACAGAATTGCTATAAATCTCCTTAGGACAAGTATTTCACATACAATGTTGTAACCAGAAACTTGCTCATATGTTGAAAATGTGCAGCAACCTATACAGACAACTACGATCCCCCAGGGACTTCAAGGGACATAAAGGAGAAGGCATGTTAGGCTCCCTAACAAAGGTTTAACAGAGATAGGGTAAAAATCAATACCAAAACAATAACTGTGTAATACCAGGCTACATAGAGATACCACCATGCTTACCTTTGGCTGGAATGGAAGACATTTATGTAGATTCTATTTTAGTTTATTTTTTATGTTAGCCATTTGGTATAAGAGGATGTCTTTGAAATAATTTTGGCTGGATGCGTGTGCTTTGGAAAAAAATGGGGACAGGCCACAATTTTACTGTATATGTGTCATTATTTTGTTAAGAATATAATTTATTTGATTTAATATGACATATAATTTGAAAATTTCAATGAACAATTCACGCTTAAAAAAATATATGATATGTACTAGTCATTTGCATAAAGTAACTGACTACATATGTGATATTACATCAGATACATTTTACGCAAAAAAAAGAAAACCCTAGTATTATTAAACAATAAAAGGGTTTGCCCAATCAAGCAATCTGGTTCCCCTACATCTTAGTAACGAAAATTAGTGTAGTATATCAAGAGAGAGTAAATTGGCTAAGATAATGAAATAAATGGCTTTGGATATATTGTATATGGATGCATGTGCACACATAGGTGAATACATATATTGTGCATTAGGAAGGTAATGACTCGCACCAGAACTTTTGAACATTGGTAAAGTTTGGAACTGAATAACAAACCGAATGTGAAATAAAGGCTTATATGCAAGTAATTTGGCATACAATGGTTTTGGGGGTCCATATATATATTTTTATTTTATTTATTTTTTACTAAAGGGGCCGGAGGTCCCCAGGGCCCCGGGTGGCAACCCCCCTTTTTTTATATTTTTTTTACATTTTTTTATATATTTTTTTAATTATTTTTTTCTTTTTATTTCTTTATATATATATATATATATATATATATATATATATATATATATATATATATATATATATATATATATATATATATATATATATTTTTTTTTTTTTATTAAAGGGCCCAGTGTTCCCCAGGGTCCCAGAGGTCCCCAGGGCCCCATTTGGCAACCCCCCTTCTTTTTTTAAATGTTTATTTTTTTATATAATTTTTTTTTATTAAAGGCCCCAGAGGTCTCCAGGGCCCTGGATGGCAACCCCCCTTTTTATATAAAGAATTACATTTAAAAAAAATATATATTTTCTTATTTTATTTTTTAAATATGTATTTTTTTTATTAAAGGGCCCGGAGGTCCTCAGGGTCCCGGGTGGCAACCCCCCTTTTTTTGTATTTATATATATATATAATATACATACATACATACATACATACATATATATAAAAAATGGTAAATACACTAAACATAACATTAAAATGTCAGAAATAGTAAAAAAAACATAAACAGCGCTGGTGATAATAGTCCAGTGTAGATCCCAAGAAAAAAAGATATCACCTCTACACTTAAGTGCAATAATAGTGACACAGTGTATTAATGGGAGAAAATAAGTCCGTTGATAGCTGAGTTTGAGAGATAGGAGAGCAAGCACCTTCCACCTATATTCTCGATCACCACGTGGGACTATAAATCCCCCTCTGGGGTACGCACTCACCGAAAGACCCTGAGGGTAAAGCAGTGTATGGATATCCACAGAATAATATCACTCTTCACATCAGAAGGGATCCGGTCACATGTCTACGGGTCTCCAGATCGTACAAAAAACACAGGAAAGGGCATATAGCGTAATTCCGTCTTTAATGTAGCACACAAGAGAACCCACAAATCTACAACCCTTCAAACAATGCACGTACATTAAAATATAACAATAAGCGCATATAATCACCCTCTCCTGCAAGAGAGACGAGCCGTGCTGTCCCAATGGATGAGCTGACTTCCAGCACCTCCTGGTTTCAGACGGGACTCAGGTGGAGCGCACGTGTCACTTCCTGGCGTCGTTGAGGCCCCTCCCTGACGCGTTTTGTCATAGGACTTCGACAGAGGGAGTGGCTTCACGACGGCGAACGAAGGTTTAAGAAGTATTACCCTTCAGAGTCAAGCCAATCACCACAGAGAGAGGGCGGACTTTGGTGCCTGCTCCGCCCAAACCCTGATATAGTACGGTGTTCTTATGCAGACTCAGACGGGACTTCAAACAGTTTATGCCGCATATCGTACTCAAACGAGCACCTATGTGCTGCGGGCATAACACAGGCAACAACATCACATATAATGTGCGCATTTTAAAACTTTATATTGTTTTACACATAACTTAAATACAAGTCAACAGGCTTTTTTTTGAAAATAAAGACATTATGGATTATTATATTCGCATATAGTAATCAGTGTTAACTTGTGTTTTTAAACAGCTAATAAGCAGAACGTAAAAGGTTTGAAAAAATAAAAATTATGAATATATACACCCACAACGTGGTATATATACTAAAAGAACGGAGCACAGTCACTATGATAGATTGCATATAAACACCAAGTAAGCAAAGAGGCGGTTAATTATAGCGAAGTGACCCATAGACTCCATCTAGAGGTGATTTTATAAAACTACATGCCTCATAAACAAATTTGAACAGACTAATTGTTCAAACAGTATGAAGTTCATATCTAAAATAGATTAAATAAATCAAGCTATTTAAATGAACAAAAATTATAAGAGAATATAATAAAACCATAAGATACAAATGAATAAAAAACACACACAGCTCAAGAAAAAAATCATCATTGGTAATTCATGATCAATTATATACCATAACTCTTAGATTGCCAATAGTCATACATCACAGACTCCATCTAGTGGTGATTAGATAAATTGTAGCCAAAACATAGGCCTAAAAACACCACTTTATAAGGACTAGACATATATAACAGACCATCACGGGTACAATCAATAATCGCTAATAAAGCAATTTATGTCTAATTCAATGTTCAGGCCCCTAGGCGCAAGTGTATCAGCTGAGAAGATCCATTGGGTCTCTCTTTTGGATAGATCTCTTACTAAATTCGATCCTCGCCATGTAGGCTTTAAATGATCAATACCCCAAAATAATAGACCACTAGGGTCTTCATTATGATGTAATTTAAAGTGTAAGGACAGGTTGTGGTCTTTATAACCTAACAAAATGTTGGCGATATGCTCTCCAATACGCACTTTTAATTGGCGCTTAGTGCGTCCAATATATAACAGCCCACAGGGACATTGTACAGCATACACTACATGTGTAGTATTGCATGTTATAAATTCACTAATAGTGAACTCCTTATTATTGGAGCTAGAAGTGAATTTCTTAACCGCTCTTAAAGGGCGAGTTATTTCACGACAAGCCCTACACTTTCTACATGCATAGAAGCCATCACAGTCCCAGAAACTGGATGGTCTAGTAGGGGGGTCTAAAATCTTCCGCACTAATTTATCTGAAAAACTTTGTGCCTTTCTATAAATAAAGCCTGGTTTAGCCGGTAAAACTGTCATTAGGGTCTTATCCATCAATAGAATATGCCAATGTTTAGAGAAGATTTCCTCTATCTCTTTGTATTGGGCATGATAGCCGGATAAAAAATTCCATTCCCGATTACTGGGGGGCCTTAAGGTTGTATTGTCCTGAAGGAAGTTGGTTCTTGGCTGTGACACTAAGTTGCTTATAATAGACTCCAAAAATTCCTTTTTATAGCCTTTCTCCAGAAATTTTCCTTTTATAAGTTCAGCTTGTGCCATAAAATCTGACGTATCAGTGCAATTTCTCTTTACACGTGTAAGCTGACCTTTGGGAATATTTTTCAACCACATAGGGTGGTGCCCACTACTTAAAGGTAGATAGCTATTCGAGTCTGTAGGTTTAAAAAACACTTTTGTGGACAGACTAGTATTAGATCTAAAAATCACTAGATCTAGAAAGTTAATACTATCACTACTAATCGTACTAGTAAGAACTATACTCTTAGTGTTGGAATTCAGTTCATCTAAAAATGATTGTAAAGAGGAGAGGGAGCCATCCCATACAAAGAACAGATCGTCTATATATCTTTTATAGAACAACAGCGATGGACGTGGTATCGAGAAAATAACCTTATCCTCCCACTCTCCCATAAACATATTAGCTATGCTAGGAGCAAAACGGGCCCCCATAGCTACTCCTCTGCATTGTGAATAAAACTCCCCTCCATACCAGAAAAAGTTATGACCAAGGCAGAAATCTAACGCATTCCTTAGAAAAACTTTTTTATTGTGAGAAATGTCATCTCGACGGCTGAGTCCCCAATTGAGTGCTAACAGAGCGTCATCATGTTGGATGACTGTATATAGAGACGTGACGTCTGCCGTCACAAGATATACTTCATCTTTACCAGTCAGGTCAATATTTTGAAGCATTTGTAAAAGACTCTTTGTGTCCTTTAGATAGGCTCGAGTATGTATTACACACTCTTGTAAATATAGGTCTAAGTATTGACCCAACCTTGATGACAGTGATCCTATTCCATTAACGATCGGTCTACCTGGGGGGACCTGAATATTCTTGTGGATCTTTGGGAGCGTATAAATTGTAGGGATTCTATTTGAACTCGGTAGTAAATATTTTCTTTCTCGACTATTAAGCACTCCTGACTTGGAGCCCATATTAATCAAATGTTCTAGATCCCTTTCATACTGTAGTGACGGATCCCTGTTCAATTTCACATATGTACTTTTGTCACTTAGCATTTCTGTCAGCTGGTTCTCATAGAACGTCTTATCCAAAATGACAACTCCCCCACCTTTATCAGCTGGACGGATTATTATGTTCTTTTTTTCTTCTAACATCTTTATTCCATCCAGAATGTATTGGGAATTGACATTTTTTCTAGGTATAATGTGTTCCAGATCTCTCAGTACGAGTCCCTTAAAGACCTCTATTTGGTGGTTCCCTTTATTCAGGGGATTAAACAGTGACTTATTCCGCAAACCACTGTCTAAAGCCACCGAAGCTGAACCAAAAGTGGACTCTGAGTTCTTATTCAAAAAATACTTTTTCATATTTATTTTGCGTACATATTTATGGATGTCAATAAAAACATTAAACTTGTTAATGGGTCTTTTAAGGCCACATTTCAGACCTAGATGTAGTATGTTAGTTTCTTTGGGGGATAAAACGATGTTACTTAAATTAAAAATACCACCTTTATCTATACTCTCCTTCTTTTTCTGGACCCTTCGTCCCGATCTACATCCTCTAGCTCTTCTCTCCTTGTGTTGGGATAATACACGTATTCCCTCTCCCAATGGGCAGGCTCTCTCCAATGTTGTTCTGCATACCCTGGTGTGTGTTGGGGATGGGAAGGGGGTCTGCCCCTCCTCTGGGGCGCACCCCGTCCTCGTTTCTGGCCTCCCCTCCCTCTCCCTAAAAAAGGTTTGGGAGATTGTGGGCGGCCTCTACCGTGGCCTCTACCGTGATCATCCCATAACGATTTTGTGTTGGGACATAATAATGTCGCTCATTAGAAGTACCTGGATAGCCAGCATTATGAGGTTCCCTTGCCACATTACCCCTCCCTTGATTGGTATTAGGTCTGGCAGGGGTGGACTGCTCTCTAGGTGGTCGTTGTGGGAGATCTATCCTTCTGCTCTCATTAGAGCTCTGTGTAGCAGTGGGAGCTGGATTATCCTCTGATATAGATTCCAGTTGTGTGGGTGCCCTATTTACATTAGTTCCGGTTTGTTGCCAAAGATATACATTCTTTGTATGAAAGTCTCCTAAATCACGATGAAACTTTTTTTTTTGGCTTGACTCTGAAGGGTAATACTTCTTAAACCTTCGTTCGCCGTTGTGAAGCCACTCCCTCTGTCGAAGTCCTATGACGAAACGCGTCAGGGAGGGGCCTCAACGACTCCAGGAAGTGACATGTGCGCTCCACCTGAGTCCCGTCTGAAACCAGGAGGTGCTGGAAGTCAGCTCATCCATTGGGACAGCACGGCTCGTCTCTCTTGCAGGAGAGGGTGATTATATGCGCTTATTGTTATATTTTAATGTACGTGCATTGTTTGAAGGGTTGTAGATTTGTGGGTTCTCTTGTGTGCTACATTAAAGACGGAATTACGCTATATGCCCTTTCCTGTGTTTTTTTGTACGATCTGGAGACCCGTAGACATGTGACCGGATCCCTTCTGATGTGAAGAGTGATATTATTCTGTGGATATCCATACACTGCTTTACCCTCAGGGTCTTTCGGTGAGTGCGTACCCCAGAGGGGGATTTATAGTCCCACGTGGTGATCGAGAATATAGGTGGAAGGTGCTTGCTCTCCTATCTCTCAAACTCAGCTATCAACGGACTTATTTTCTCCCATTAATACACTGTGTCACTATTATTGCACTTAAGTGTAGAGGTGATATCTTTTTTTCTTGGGATCTACACTGGACTATTATCACCAGCGCTGTTTATGTTTTTTTTACTATTTTTGACATTTTAATGTTATGTTTAGTGTATTTACCATTTTTTATATATCTGTTTGTATTTTAAATAGCTGCTTTTTCTTGACTTTTTTGGTTTTGCTGTCCAGCTAACTAATTGAGTCTTTAACGTTTTTAGTATATATTTTCTGTGTATTTAGTTTTTTGCAAGTGCTCTCTGTTAGGCGCTGGGAGGTGTTCTATAGGCCGTGAGACACCTTTTTTTCTATTTCTGCTCTTTCTTTATCCTAGCAGCCATGGATGCCTTGCAATTTCTAAGTAACAGAATTATAGACATTGAGAATGTATTTGCTGTCACTGAACAAACATCGACGCAGGTTAATTATAATGCAATTATGACCACCTTAGGGAATGTGCTTGAGAAACAGGTTCGCACTTGGTGGGACATATGCACATTAGAACAATATGCAAAAGAAAATATTATTACCAGAAGTTTGAGATGGGATGTTGTGCCCCAAGATGGGTTAGATGACACAGAGTCTGTGAACGAATGGTATAACTTTTTTAATAATGTTGGTACGAAGTTACAGGAACTTGTACTGAAACGTAAAAGGAAAAAAATGGGCATTCTGGTAGGTAAAATCAATGATTTAAAAACACAACTTGACCCTATTAAAGACACACAGCAAGTGACTGATTTCAATATTCGTATTAAAAAGAAATTGGAAAAGGTCGATAAGGACACACAAAAGAAAAAAAGAAAAAAGTTTCATCGTGATTTAGGAGACTTTCATACAAAGAATGTATATCTTTGGCAACAAACCGGAACTAATGTAAATAGGGCACCCACACAACTGGAATCTATATCAGAGGATAATCCAGCTCCCACTGCTACACAGAGCTCTAATGAGAGCAGAAGGATAGATCTCCCACAACGACCACCTAGAGAGCAGTCCACCCCTGCCAGACCTAATACCAATCAAGGGAGGGGTAATGTGGCAAGGGAACCTCATAATGCTGGCTATCCAGGTACTTCTAATGAGCGACATTATCATGTCCCAACACAAAATCGTTTCGAATCATTATGGGATGATCACGGTAGAGGCCGCCCACAATCTCCCAAACCTTTTTTAGGGAGAGGGAGGGGAGGCCAGAAACGAGGACGGGGTGCGCCCCAGAGGAGGGGCAGACCCCCTTCCCATCCCCAACACACACCAGGGTATGCAGAACAACATTGGAGAGAGCCTGCCCATTGGGAGAGGGAATACGTGTATTATCCCAACACAAGGAGAGAAGAGCTAGAGGATGTAGATCGGGACGAAGGGTCCAGAAAAAGAAGGAGAGTATAGATAAAGGTGGTATTTTTAATTTAAGTAACATCGTTTTATCTCCCAAAGAAACTAACATACTACATCTAGGTCTGAAATGTGGCCTTAAAAGACCCATTAACAAGTTTAATGTTTTTATTGACATCCATAAATATGTACGCAAAATAAATATGAAAAAGTATTTTTTGAATAAGAACTCAGAGTCCACTTTTGGTTCAGCTTCGGTGGCTTTAGACAGTGGTTTGCGGAATAAGTCACTGTTTAATCCCCTGAATAAAGGGAACCACCAAATAGAGGTCTTTAAGGGACTCGTACTGAGAGATCTGGAACACATTATACCTAGAAAAAATGTCAATTCCCAATACATTCTGGATGGAATAAAGATGTTAGAAGAAAAAAAGAACATAATAATCCGTCCAGCTGATAAAGGTGGGGGAGTTGTCATTTTGGATAAGACGTTCTATGAGAACCAGCTGACAGAAATGCTAAGTGACAAAAGTACATATGTGAAATTGAACAGGGATCCGTCACTACAGTATGAAAGGGATCTAGAACATTTGATTAATATGGGCTCCAAGTCAGGAGTGCTTAATAGTCGAGAAAGAAAATATTTACTACCGAGTTCAAATAGAATCCCTACAATTTATACGCTCCCAAAGATCCACAAGAATATTCAGGTCCCCCCAGGTAGACCGATCGTTAATGGAATAGGATCACTGTCATCAAGGTTGGGTCAATACTTAGACCTATATTTACAAGAGTGTGTAATACATACTCGAGCCTATCTAAAGGACACAAAGAGTCTTTTACAAATGCTTCAAAATATTGACCTGACTGGTAAAGATGAAGTATATCTTGTGACGGCAGACGTCACGTCTCTATATACAGTCATCCAACATGATGACGCTCTGTTAGCACTCAATTGGGGACTCAGCCGTCGAGATGACATTTCTCACAATAAAAAAGTTTTTCTAAGGAATGCGTTAGATTTCTGCCTTGGTCATAACTTTTTCTGGTATGGAGGGGAGTTTTATTCACAATGCAGAGGAGTAGCTATGGGGGCCCGTTTTGCTCCTAGCATACCTAATATGTTTATGGGAGAGTGGGAGGATAAGGTTATTTTCTCGATACCACGTCCATCGCTGTTGTTCTATAAAAGATATATAGACGATCTGTTCTTTGTATGGGATGGCTCCCTCTCCTCTTTACAATCATTTTTAGATGAACTGAATTCCAACACTAAGAGTATAGTTCTTACTAGTACGATTAGTAGTGATAGTATTAACTTTCTAGATCTAGTGATTTTTAGATCTAATACTAGTCTGTCCACAAAAGTGTTTTTTAAACCTACAGACTCGAATAGCTATCTACCTTTAAGTAGTGGGCACCACCCTATGTGGTTGAAAAATATTCCCAAAGGTCAGCTTACACGTGTAAAGAGAAATTGCACTGATACGTCAGATTTTATGGCACAAGCTGAACTTATAAAAGGAAAATTTCTGGAGAAAGGCTATAAAAAGGAATTTTTGGAGTCTATTATAAGCAACTTAGTGTCACAGCCAAGAACCAACTTCCTTCAGGACAATACAACCTTAAGGCCCCCCAGTAATCGGGAATGGAATTTTTTATCCGGCTATCATGCCCAATACAAAGAGATAGAGGAAATCTTCTCTAAACATTGGCATATTCTATTGATGGATAAGACCCTAATGACAGTTTTACCGGCTAAACCAGGCTTTATTTATAGAAAGGCACAAAGTTTTTCAGATAAATTAGTGCGGAAGATTTTAGACCCCCCTACTAGACCATCCAGTTTCTGGGACTGTGATGGCTTCTATGCATGTAGAAAGTGTAGGGCTTGTCGTGAAATAACTCGCCCTTTAAGAGCGGTTAAGAAATTCACTTCTAGCTCCAATAATAAGGAGTTCACTATTAGTGAATTTATAACATGCAATACTACACATGTAGTGTATGCTGTACAATGTCCCTGTGGGCTGTTATATATTGGACGCACTAAGCGCCAATTAAAAGTGCGTATTGGAGAGCATATCGCCAACATTTTGTTAGGTTATAAAGACCACAACCTGTCCTTACACTTTAAATTACATCATAATGAAGACCCTAGTGGTCTATTATTTTGGGGTATTGATCATTTAAAGCCTACATGGCGAGGATCGAATTTAGTAAGAGATCTATCCAAAAGAGAGACCCAATGGATCTTCTCAGCTGATACACTTGCGCCTAGGGGCCTGAACATTGAATTAGACATAAATTGCTTTATTAGCGATTATTGATTGTACCCGTGATGGTCTGTTATATATGTCTAGTCCTTATAAAGTGGTGTTTTTAGGCCTATGTTTTGGCTACAATTTATCTAATCACCACTAGATGGAGTCTGTCTATTGGCAATCTAAGAGTTATGGTATATAATTGATCATGAATTACCAATGATGATTTTTTTCTTGAGCTGTGTGTGTTTTTTATTCATTTGTATCTTATGGTTTTATTATATTCTCTTATAATTTTTGTTCATTTAAATAGCTTGATTTATTTAATCTATTTTAGATATGAACTTCATACTGTTTGAACAATTAGTCTGTTCAAATTTGTTTATGAGGCATGTAGTTTTATAAAATCACCTCTAGATGGAGTCTATGGGTCACTTCGCTATAATTAACCGCCTCTTTGCTTACTTGGTGTTTATATGCAATCTATCATAGTGACTGTGCTCCGTTCTTTTAGTATATATACCACGTTGTGGGTGTATATATTCATAATTTTTATTTTTTCAAACCTTTTACGTTCTGCTTATTAGCTGTTTAAAAACACAAGTTAACACTGATTACTATATGCGAATATAATAATCCATAATGTCTTTATTTTTAAAAAAAAGCCTGTTGACTTGTATTTAAGTTATGTGTAAAACAATATAACGTTTTAAAATGCGCACATTATATGTGATGTTGTTGCCTGTGTTATGCCCGCAGCACATAGGTGCTCGTTTGAGTACGATATGCGGCATAAACTGTTTGAAGTCCCGTCTGAGTCTGCATAAGAACACCGTACTATATCAGGGTTTGGGCGGAGCAGGCACCAAAGTCCGCCCTCGCTCTGTGGTGATTGGCTTGACTCTGAAGGGTAATACTTCTTAAACCTTCGTTCGCCGTCGTGAAGCCACTCCCTCTGTCGAAGTCCTATGACGAAACGCGTCAGGGAGGGGCCTCAACGACGCCAGGAAGTGACACGTGCGCTCCACCTGAGTCCCGTCTGAAACCAGGAGGTGCTGGAAGTCAGCTCATCCATTGGGACAGCACGGCTCGTCTCTCTTGCAGGAGAGGGTGATTATATGCGCTTATTGTTATATTTTAATGTACGTGCATTGTTTGAAGGGTTGTAGATTTGTGGGTTCTCTTGTGTGCTACATTAAAGACGGAATTACGCTATATGCCCTTTCCTGTGTTTTTTGTACGATCTGGAGACCCGTAGACATGTGACCGGATCCCTTCTGATGTGAAGAGTGATATTATTCTGTGGATATCCATACACTGCTTTACCCTCAGGGTCTTTCGGTGAGTGCGTACCCCAGAGGGGGATTTATAGTCCCACGTGGTGATCGAGAATATAGGTGGAAGGTGCTTGCTCTCCTATCTCTCAAACTCAGCTATCAACGGACTTATTTTCTCCCATTAATACACTGTGTCACTATTATTGCACTTAAGTGTAGAGGTGATATCTTTTTTTCTTGGGATCTACACTGGACTATTATCACCAGCGCTGTTTATGTTTTTTTTACTATTTTTGACATTTTAATGTTATGTTTAGTGTATTTACCATTTTTTATATATCTGTTTGTATTTTAAATAGCTGCTTTTTCTTGACTTTTTTGGTTTTGCTGTCCAGCTAACTAATTGAGTCTTTAACGTTTTTAGTATATATTTTCTGTGTATTTAGTTTTTTGCAAGTGCTCTCTGTTAGGCGCTGGGAGGTGTTCTATAGGCCGTGAGACACCTTTTTTTCTATACATACATACATACATACATACATACATATATTTATTTATTAAAGGTCCCAGAGGATGGCTACCCCCTCTTTTTTTATATATTTTTTTGTATATATATATATTTCCTTATTTATTTTTTGTAAAGGCCCGCCCACTTCTCAATTAGCGGCATCGCCCCCCTGCTTCTCAATTCGCAGCACCCCCCCGCCTTCTCAACTTCAGGCGGCAGCACCCCCCCTGGTTCTCTGCTCCAGGGGGCCCATGCCTGAAGCTGTGTAAGGGGCTCCATAATTCCTGATGGTGGCCCTGGATAGAAGTAACAGGTGTGTGAAAATTAGTCTTTGGGTTTGGGTGGTGCCTTCACACCGTAAACTTACAGAGGTACTCTTTATTAGTGTTGAGCAGAATACGCCATATTCGCTTCCGCAATATTTCGCGAATATATTGGAGAATATTCGAGAAATATTCGGAAATATCGAATATTCGTGATATTTCATCCCAAATAAAATTGCGAAATCATTGCGAAATTCTCGACCGCGCATGCGCATGCGCGCGGACAACACGCGGTCGCGAAAACGGCGATCATTTCCTGGATCCTTGACAGTCTATATTCGGATTGCTATTTACAGTAGTGCTGCCCTGCGAATCTACTGCTGCCCTGCGAAGCGAAGATGGTGTGGAGTAACTTTTCATCCAGTGAGGAAAAACTGCTGATTACTGTAAGTAATTTCACCACTTGTTATTTCATTATCTTTAACTGCATTTTAGACTAGTTAAAAAGTTAGGATGCAAGATCAGATATTAGTATTTCCCAAGCAGTGTGTCTCCAGCGGTTGCAAAACTACAACTCCCAGCATGCCCAGGGTTGCCACCTTTTGTTCATTTCAAACCCGAACACTTCAGCGTCGCACAGCAATTTTTTGTCTTAGTTTGCATAGATGTCGCTATTAAATAACATTTCTAACCATATGAAATTAATGACAAAAGTTCCTCTTTACATCAGAGTCCACAGACTTCCCCTTTTACATCAGGATCCACAGAGTTCCCCTTTTAGATCAGTGTCCACAGAGTTCTCCCTTTACATCAGAGTCCACAGAGTTCTCCCTTTACATCAGAGTCCACAGAGTTCTCCCTTTACATCAGTATCCACAGAGTTCTCCCTTTACATCAGAGTCCACAGAGTTCTCCCTTTACATCAGTGTCCACAGAGTTCTCCCTTTACATCAGAGTCCACAGAGTTCTCCATTTACATCAGAGTCCACAGAGTTCTCCCTTTACATCAGAGTCCACAGAGTTCTCCCTTTACATTAGAGTACACAGAGTTCCCCTTTTACATTAGAGTACACAGAGTTCCCCTTTTACATTAGAGTACACAGAGTTCCCCTTTTACATTAGAGTCCACAGAGTTCCCCTTTTACATTAGAGTCCACAGAGTTCTCCCTTTACATCAGAGTCCACCGAGTTTTTCCCTTTACATCAGAGTCCACAGAGTTCTCCCTTTTACATCAGAGACCACAGAGTTCTCCCTTTTCATCAAAAAGTCAAAAGAAACAAACATATTATTGTTCATATGTAAAGATAGGGATGAAAAAAAAATAATCTATTGTACAGGGCCAGTGTAAGGGTCAAAAAATAATTATAGCGGTCAGATGAATAGCAACTCATTTCTCCCCTATACGTGTATCCTGTGATGTTACTCATATATACATAATTATGCAAATGATAATGGCTGCTATATTTATTCAAAAAACGTGGCGACCAAAATGGCAACATATAAAATCTGTCATGTTACCCCTGTCAGTGATTAATAAGGCGAGAATGCTTCCAATTGTTGAATACCATACATTTACGTCATATATCCATAAGGGTTTAAACAAAAGTATTATAATATACTTTGTTCTTCATCTTGCAGAGGTTCCTGCAACACGGTTATGACCTAATGAGGTGCCAGCAGGAAAAACAAAAAATCCTGCAGTCCGTATTGGAGGAATTACGGGAGTTCCATGGCGGGTCACATGACCACATGGCCATACAGAAAAAATGGTCAGACCTGAAGAGGCGCCACATGGAGCGGGTCACACAGATCCGTGATGAATTTCATTCAGGTAAGTTATTGGTGACAGTCATGTAAGGTGATATGTAATTAACCTTAGGGCAGATGTTGTTAACCCAGACGCCATGTTGTGGTAACATATATCACCACCCAAGGTATTCATAGTACTGTTGAAAAAAGACATTATTCCATCAAGTTAAACCATGGAATTTAAGTGGTGGTGTGGTGGGTTAAAGGGGAAAGGGTGGTATTTTATAACTCAATTACCACTAAATTCCTGTGCTAGGCGTCGGGTTATCATAGTAATCCCGTGTACTCCATCAGGCCCTTTTTTTAACATGAGATCGTCAGAATAATACAAAGGAAACACAAACAGCTCATTTTACCATGGTGGCAGCCCAGCTCACACTCAGTCCCCTGTAGTGCCAGCAAGACCCTTTAGTATAACATTATCCCATTGGTTAACTGTCTATATAAATAAATGTGTATTCATATACAATACATCAGAGTACACAGAATTTGCATATGTTATTAGAAATCATTTTTACATATATGAACATTGTGTTATTATAGGAGCTCCTCTACCATCTGTGCGCGCCAAGCGCACAAGGCGACAGGCCGCAGAGGAGGAGGAGGACGAAGAGGAGGATGAAGAGGAGGATGAAGAGGAGGAGAGGGCTGAGGAGCAGTCAGGGCCCTCCCACTTACCACCCCCAGCTCCTGACGAGCTGCAACTTCCCCCCACCCAACCTCCTGGTGAATACCATGATGCAGAAGAGGAGCAGGAGGATGACACAGCGCCTGTGATGACCATCAGTCAGGAGGGTAAATATGTGCACAAAGATTAATAACATTTCAACAATAAGATGTAGATATAAAAATGGACAGTATTTAATCCTAATTTTTTTTTCTTATATCCTAACAGTTTTGAAAGAGATTGGGGCGAAATCCCGCATCATGGAGAGGAACAATCAAAAACTCCAGTCCAATCGGCGCAAAATAAAAAAATTGGGCCTAGAGAATGAAAAGATTTTAGAAGAGCAGAGAAAAAATTTCGAGGAGATGGCTGAGCTTTACAAGCGCATGAAAAATTCCATGAAAATATTTTTATTTTTGGTTATTAAACCTGTTATTCTTTTCAAATGTTTCCTTTCTTATTGAGATTGTTAGGTTTTTCAACACATCTAACTTCACATCTAACACATCAACATCAACATCAACACATCTAACTTCATAATAACCTAAAAACATTTCATACTATTATTTTATTTAACACAAACCTAATAAAAAATAAAATACACGGACACAGACACTACTAACACAAACTAAACTGTTGAAAAATTACTATAACAAAAGCTACAATATATATATATATAGATATAGAGACAGAGAGCGAGAAAGAGAGAGAGAGAGAGAGAGAGAGAGAGAGTGCTGATTTGCTCTTGCAGACAGGCTAATGGTTGCAGTAAAAAGGCCACAAACCAGGGTTTAACATAAAGTTCAGTCTTTTAGTCACACTTGCTGTTACGATCCGGTCTGGTAGCTTGTAGCGGAGGCTGTTTGTGGATCCGCTGTGACAGAGAGGTCATGAAGCATTACTCAGCATAAAGGCAGCAGCAGTAGTATTCAAATATAAAGTAATTATCACACACACACCATTTACAAGCAGTAGTGGTAATAGTACTAGATAGCATCTAAACACTTGGGCAAGACTTGACAGCAGCAGTAGTGGTAATAGTAGTATATAGTGGCAAATAACTTGTGACATAGGTGTCTGAGCAGCAGCAGTATAGTAGTAACAGTACACAATATAGTGTTTTATCACTCGTGGAAGAGGTGGCATCATCAGCACAGCAGCAGCATTGGTAATTGCAGTATATAGTGAAAAAAAACTTGTCACATAGGTATCTGAGCAGCAGCAGTCTAGTAGTAACAGTACACTATATAGTGTTTTATCACTCGTGGAAGAGGTGGCAGCAGCACAGCAGCAGCATTGGTAATTGCAGTATATAGTGGCAAATAACTTGTCACATAGGTATCTGAGCACTGGCAGCAGCAGTCTAGTAGTAACAGTACACAATATAGTGTTTTATCACTCGTGGAAGAGGTGGCAGCAGCACAGCAGCAGCATTGGTAATTGCACTATATAGTGGCAAAGAACTTGTCACATAGGTATCTGAGCAGCAGATGTAGTAGTAACAGTACACAATATAGTGTTTTATCACTTGTGGAAGAGGTGGCAGCAGCACAGCAGCAGCATTGGTAATTGCAGTATATAGTGGCAAAGAACTTGTCACATAGGTATCTGAGCAGCAGATGTAGTAGTAACAGTACACAATATAGTGTTTTATCACTTGTGGAAGAGGTGGCAGCAGCACAGCAGCAGCATTGGTAATTGCAGTATATAGTGGCAAAGAACTTGTCACATAGGTATCTGAGCAGCAGTATAGTAGTAACAGTACACAATATAGTGTTTTATCACTCGTGGAAAAGGTGGCAGCAGCACAGCAGCAGCATTGGTAATTGTAGTATATAGTGCCAAAGAACTTGTCACATAGGTATCTGAGCACTGGCAACAGCAGTCTAGTAGTAACAGTACACAATATAGGGCCAGATTCAGGAACACTTGCGCTGGAGTATTTCGATATGCGCCGCGTAACTGTGATGATGCGCCGTCGTTTCTATGTGCCCGTACCCACCAAACTAGATGCGCCCAATAACGGGTCATTTGCGACCGGCGGAACGTTCCGACGCCAGAGTATCGTCAGCGCTTAATTTCGCTGGGCGCATCAGTCGCGCCTATTGATTTCCCCTGCAAATATGCAAATGAGGGTTTTTTCCCAATTCACGAACGGATTAGCACCATACGCTGGCTACATGCGCCGCGCGTATCTCGTCCGTCCGGCGCAAAGTTATTTCTACAAAAGGCTGCTTTATCTTTACTCCAGACGGTCACAGGTCAGCAGGAGAGCAGCTACAGCAGCGTTACCGACGATAGGAACTAGCTGAACAACCACACTTGCAAGGACAACACCTCTGTGTGCCAACATGCCAGGGGCAATTGTGGTCCTAGAACTACTGATGGGTCCCCCGGAACGAAGGAGGCGGGCACGTGAGAGGATATACCGCACACGTATGAGAATCTTTGGCATGGGGGATGAGGAGATGTATCGCCTCTTCAGATTCAGCCCAGATGCAATACTTGAACTAACCACAACCCTGCAGGATGACATCACCAGCAAGACACACCGCTCACAAGCAGTGCAGCCACTGGTGAAGGTCCTGGCAACACTTCATTTCCTTGCAAGTGGATCATTCCAGCGTACAAGTGGAGTGGTGGCTGGGATGTCACAATCCTCCGTGAGCAGATGTGTGCACCAGGTTGTCCCTGCAATCCTCAGACGCATGTCCCACCACTTCATCAGACCCACCACTGAGGAGCTGCGGCTGAAGGCAATGACAGATTTCTACAGCATTGCCAGATTCCCACGCACTGTGGGGGCCATTGATTGCACACATGTGGCCCTACAGCCCCCCAGTGCCACAGAGCACATATACCGCAATCGGAAGCATTGGCATTCCATCAACGTACAGGTGATAGCTGATGCCCAACGCCTCATATGGCACGTCCGTGCCAAACACCCCGGGTCCAGCCATGACAGCTTCATATACAATCAGAGTCCCATCCCAGCAGAATTTAACCAGAACATGTATGGGGACAGCTGGCTGGTTGGTGAGTGACATGGGAGTCTGGCATGACTATCCCCTCCTGTGATGCACAACAGAAGTGGCACATGCATGACTAACATCCTCATGTCTTTTCCCTTACAGGTGACTCTGCATATGCACTGGGACCCCATCTAATGACTCCTTTCCGGAACCCCCAAACCAGAGGAGAGAGAAAATACAATGAAGCACACATCAAAACCCGTGCAGTGGTGGAGCAAACATTTGGGCTCCTGAAGTCCCGTTTCCGATGCCTGGATAAGTCCGGGGGGACCCTATTGTATTCCCCTACCTTTGTGTGTCAGATCATCGGTGCATGTTGTATTCTGCACAACTTTGCTATGAGAAAAGGCCTGCAGATTGACATGCGTGATGACCTGACCCCCGACCCACACAGTCCCCACCTGCCAGAGGACACTCAGTCTGCTGATGGAAGAGCAGTCAGGAGGGTCCTCGCCGTAGGCATCTTTGGACACTAAACCAAAACATTAATAACACAGACAGTGCACGCGTGTACACCACTGATGTCCCTAGATCACACACACCACATGCACATCGCATTGGATTAGCCCAAGTCCAGCATGTAGGACTTGGGAGCAGTAACGCCAGCGTCAAGGCCCCAATGATGTCACTGTCCATTCATACACCTTTCACACGTCATTCATACAGCCGTGGGGTTAACTTCACCACCACGGCCGAGGGTGACACCCCTTACTGGCAGGAGTGCCACCCTCTCACATTCACACACCATTCACACTGTCCCCTGCACTCCTGACCGTGTGCAGTAAAAAAAGAAATACAAAATCTCATAACCTGAGAAAATAAATAAACAAAAACTCAGGACCTGAGTATAAAATAAAGAATAAAAAATAAACAAAAACTCATGACCTGAGTATGTCCAAAAAAATCAGATAAACCCAAAAAAATAAAAGCCTCATCGGGGATGCCGGGGGCTTCTTCTTGCCGCAACTCTCTGGCTCCTCAGCTGTCTGGATGGAGTGGGTGGGGGTGGGGGGGCATCTGGAGGTGGCTGATCCCCAGGTGGGCCACTCCTGGCAGGTGTGGCCTGCATGCCCTCCAAGGCCCTGGCTATCCGGCCGAGGTAAGAATTTGTCTGGGCCTGCATCCGGAGCTGACGGGTGACCTGGTAATGCTGGGCCCGCCGACTCAGCCTCCCCTGGTCCCGGATGGCAGCACTGTTACCCTGGATGGCAGCAGTGTTGGCCTGGACGGCTGCAGTGAGTTGTGTAATATCCCCCTGCACCTCCCCCAAACTGGTGACCACTGCAGCGCAGTTGCAACTCACATCCTGCACTGCGTTGCTGATGTTGGCAACGGAGCCCAGGCTGTCAGCCACTTTCTCCAAATGGCCTACTATGGCCCCCATTTGTTCAGTCTGCCTGGCGTGATCCCTCGCCAACTGGTCCTGGACATCATCCGACACCCCCCTGGTCTTCTGGGTGGCCTTCCTGGGGCCAGAAGATGGTTGTCCCCGGGGGGAGGGAGTCGCCCTTGAGGGGCTTCCAAGGATGGGGGAGGGGATAACAGACGGCCCAGGAAAAGGGGAGGAGACCGACAAAACTAATGAAAAGTCCTGCTCTGCCACAGCGGGATCTTCCACAACCACCTCGGCAGGTGTGGTGTGGCCACTCTCCTCCACAACCTCTTCACCACCCAGTGGCTCGGGCACACGATGGCGTGGGGGGGATGGGGTTGAATGGACGCTGACCGATGATGTCCCAGCTCCGTCATCTGTGGATGACACAAAGCAGACACATGTTGGTGGTCCCACACACTTGGCACATGTACCCTCCCCCCCCCACATTCAACACACCAAATAGGGGATAAAAAACACTTACCTGTCCTGGAGACTTCCTCCATGGAGTCATAGCCTGGGACCCCCTCCACCTGCTCCCTCTCCAGGCAGCGTGCGACCACCTCCTCCTCTGCGGTCAGGGTGACAGGACATGGGGGACCACCACCTGTGCCCCTCTCATGCCTCCTGATGGTGGCCACCTTGCCCCTCACCTTGCGCCGCAGGTCATTAATTTTCTTCTGAATGTCAGAAGCACTCCGGGTGGAGTACCCCAAGACATTCACCCTGGCAGCAATGGACTCCAGGATGCCCTGCTTCCTCTCCCGGCTGGTCTTCCGGCTTTTTTGGCCATGGAGCAAAGCATTCTCAGTCTCCATTGCAGAAATGATGACCGACACCTCCTGGGCGTTGAAATTGAGGTTCCTCCTCTCTCTGGGGGTAGCGGGAGCAGCCATCACCGAGCAAAAGTATCTTCCCTGGGGTGGGGGGAAACGGAAATACTTTTGCGCCGGAATGGCGTTTCCGCCAGCGCTTTTAAGCGCCCAGCGGAACGCATTGCGCTGACGTTTCCCGTGAAGTGGTGCCGACGGAAGTTGTGAGCATGCGCACAAGGGGGGCGAGTGGAGCCGCACTCACTGCGCATGCTCCGTGGATGATGCGCTGAACGTAAGCCTCTGCGCTGGGCTCCGCCCATCATTTACATATGATCACACCCACTTCCACTTGCGTCGGGTTACGCCAGCGCATTATCGTTACTCTGGCGCAAGTTTACGCGCAACTGCTATGTGAATAACAGTACTTGCGCTGAAAGGGTCTTCAGAGTAACGTAAATGAGATGCGTTACTCCAGAGCAAAGATGCTCTGCTCTACCTGAATCTGGCCCATAGTGTTTTATCACTCGTGGAAGAGGTGGCAGCAGCACAGCAGCAGCATTGGTAATTGTAGCATATAGTGGCAAAGAACTTGTCACATAGGTATCTGAACAGCAGTATAGTAGTAACAGTACACAATATAGTGTTTTATCACTCGTGGAAGAGGTGGCAGCAGCACAGCAGCAGCATTGGTAATTGTAGTATATAGTGCCAAAGAACTTGTCACATAGGTATCTGAGCACTGGCAGCAGCAGTCTAGTAGTAACAGTACACAATATAGTGTTTTATCACTCGTGGAAGAGGTGGCAGCAGCACAGCAGCAGCATTGGTAATTGTAGCATATAGTGGCAAAGAACTTGTCACATAGGTATCTGAACAGCAGTATAGAAGTAACAGTACACAATATAGTGTTTTATCACTCGTGGAAGAGGTGGCAGCAGCACAGCAGCAGCATTGGTAATTGTAGTATATAGTGGCAAAGAACTTGTCACATAGGTATCTGAGCACTGGTAGCAGCAGTCTAGTAGTAACAGTACACAATATAGTGTTTTATCACTCGTGGAAGAGGTGGCAGCAGCACAGCAGCAGCATTGGTAATTGTAGTATATAGTGGCAAAGAACTTGTCACATAGGTATCTGGGCAGCAGATGTAGTAGTAACAGTACACAATAAAGTGTTTTATCACTCGTGGAAGAGGTGGCAGCAGCACAGCAGCAGCATTGGTAATTGCATTATATAGTGGCAAAGAACTTGTCACATAGGTATCTGAACAGCAGTATAGTAGTAACAGTACACAATATAGTGTTTTATCACTCGTGGAAGAGGTGGCAGCAGCACAGCAGCAGCATTGGTAATTGTAGCATATAGTGCCAAGGAACTTGTCACATAGGTATCTGAGCAGCAGTATAGTAGTAACAGTACACAATAAAGTGTTTTATCACTCGTGGAAGAGGTGGCAGCAGCACAGCAGCAGCATTGGTAATTGTAGCATATAGTGGCAAAGAACTTGTCACATAGGTATCTGAACAGCAGTATAGAAGTAACAGTACACAATATAGTGTTTTATCACTCGTGGAAGAGGTGGCAGCAGCACAGCAGCAGCATTGGTAATTGTAGTATATAGTGGCAAAGAACTTGTCACATAGGTATCTGAACAGCAGTATAGTAGTAACAGTACACAATATAGTGTTTTATCACTCGTGGAAGAGGTGGCAGCAGCACAGCAGCAGCATTGGTAATTGTAGCATATAGTGCCAAGGAACTTGTCACATAGGTATCTGAGCAGCAGTATAGTAGTAACAGTACACAATAAAGTGTTTTATCACTCGTGGAAGAGGTGGCAGCAGCACAGCAGCAGCATTGGTAATTGTAGCATATAGTGCCAAAGAACTTGTCACATAGGTATCTGAGCAGCAGAAGTAGTAGTAACAGTACACAATATAGTGTTTTATCACTCGTGGAAGAGGTGGCAGCAGCACCAGCAGTAGTAAGAAAGTGGCAAATCTCACAGACAAAAGGTGACAGCACCAGTATGAGTAATATATCGGTACATAATCACTCAGCCTTTTGGCATTAGCAGTAGGAGCCCATATCGTGGCAAAATTACAAAAGCTTGCAGTTGCATTAGCATGGTGATTAAATTTGAAAAGCAGAATGACACAGGCCTTAAGTAGCTGTAGCCTGACTATACCATAGTGCCTCATAATATAAAAGTTTGATTAACGTTATTTCTATGCTATACGTGACTTTTTAAATTCATGATGAGCATTGAGAAATTACATTTCAAAATAATGTGGCAGCAGCATCAGGACTCCTTATAGTGGCTTAATGACACAGCATGGAAATATTTATGCCCTTAACACTACCTGCCCACTATGAGTTTCAAAGGTATAAATCAGAGGTGGCAAACACAAGGCTGGAGGGCCGAATGCGGCCCTCCAGACCCTTACTTTCTGCTTTCAAGCAATGCATCCAACTTCTTCCCAGCAGCAGCATAAGGAAAGGGGGATGCACTGTGATGTAAGGGAGAGGGGGAACTCAACTTCTGATGGTGGGGTGGGATGGTGGGGTGGCCCTTGACATCTAATGTAAGGGGAGGGGATGCGCTGGACATCTAATCTTACAGATATAACCGGCCCTTTTGAGGGCAACCATAATGCTGATGCGGCCCAAGATGAAATTGAGTTTGACACCCCTGGTATAAATAGATTGGAGAGGTATTGATGAATGACAAGGGACCATTCAGCGCCCTGAACCGACGGCGGGTGCAAGAAAGTCACCGCCGATCCAGGACTCATTCATCTTGATGAATGTGAGTCTGTCCACAAAGTCTGTGGACAGACGGGTCCTCTTGTCCGTGACCACCCCACCTGCCGCGCTGAATGTCCGCTCAGATAGTACGCTGGAGGGGGGGGCAAGACAATAACTCCAGCGCATACTGAGCGAGCTCGCGGCAGGTGTCCAATCTGGCAACCCAGTACTCCATGGGGTCGTCGGTGCTCATACTGTCAGAAGCACTGACGGACCCCATGTAGTCTGCCACCATGTGGGCCAGCCGCTGGTGGTGACTGCTGCTGCTGCTGCTGCTGCTGGTACTGGGTCGCTCAGATTGCAAGAACATCCTCATCTCACCCATTAGGTCCCCTGCTCGGCTGCTACTGGGTGCAGCCACCTGCTGGGTGAGATGAGGGGGGACAACTGTAGGCCGGGGAGTTGCCTGCACCAACCGGCTGACTATACCTGCCTGCAGTTCCTCCATCCGGCGCTGCCTCCGGCTGGCTAGGAAGAACTGCTCCAGTTTCCCCTTGCACCTGGGATCTAAAAGGGTGGCCATCCAAAAATCATCCCTCTCCTTGATGGTCTTAACCCGGGGGTCCCTCCTGAGGCATCTCAGCATGTGGGCAGCCATGGGGAAGAGCACAGCCCGCTGTGACTCCTCATGGCTGCCCGGGTCCATGACGTCCGACTCTTCATCATGGAGGCGCTGCTGCTCGCGCACAGAGATGCCCAACCCCCGGACTATCGGTGCCCCCAACACCGGCTCTCCCTCCTGACCAGGCCCTGACTCCAGGACGTCACCAGTAACCTCCTGATCATCATCATCCTCCTCCTCCTCGTCCTGGGCCTGGTCTTGTTGGAGCAGTGTTGCCTCCTCCTGCTCCACCAAGGCACTCTCCCCAGCTTCGAGCAGGCGATCTAGTGCCCTGTCCAGCAGGAACACTATAGGGAGCACGCCGTTGAGGCCGACATGCTCCCTGCTCACTATCTTGGTCGCCTGCTCGAAAGGGGCCAACACATGGCAGACCTGGTGTATCTGCCCCCACTCCGCACAGGTGATGTACGGGAGTGTGTGTTGTGATGGCCCGCCAGTGCCTTGCTCCAGCAGGTATTCCTTCACCGCCCTTCGCTGCTCCCACAACCTCTCCAGCATGTAGAGGCTGGAGTTCCACCACGTCACACTGTCCACAATCAGCCTGTGAAGGGGCAGGCTGTTGTCCCGCTGCAACTTGGACAGAGACGCGGTAGCGGTTGGGGAGCGCCTGAAGTGGCTGGCAATCGTACGTACCCTTAGCACAATGTCACTCAACCCGGGATAGGTGCGCAGGAACTTCTGCACCACAAGGTTGAGGACATGTGCCAGACAGGGCACGTGGGTCAGACTGCCAGCCTGGAGGGCGGAGAGGAGGTTGCTGCCATTGTCACAGACAACCATACCTGCCTGGAGCCTTCGGGGTGTCAGCCACTTCTGGACCTGAGCCTGAAGTGCGGTCAGCACTTCTTTACCAGTGTGTCTCCGTTCCCCTAAACTAACAAGCTGGAGCACGGCCTGACAGCGCACATGCCCCACACTTGAGTAGCTACGGGGGCGCTTGCTGGGAGGCTCAGCAGCTGCGGAGACAGTGGCTTGAGGGAGACCAGCAGTTCTCCCCTGTACACCCCGGGGCGGCACCACAAAATCTGATGCCGCCAATCCCTCCCCGGCGCCTCGGAGGGAAACCCAATGGGCCGTGAAACTGATGTAGCGGCCCTGCCCATGCCTGCTGGTCCAGCCATCCATTGTGAGATGCACCCTGTTGCTGACAGCGTGATCCAGCGACAGGGTTACATTTTGCACAATGTGCTGGTGTAGGGCAGGGACACCAGTCCTGGCAAAGAAATGGCGGCTGGGGACACGCCATTGGGGTTGGGCCTGCTCCAACATCTGCCTGAAGGGGTTGCTGTCAACGATGTTGAAGGGCAGCAGATGTTGGGCAATAACCCTTGCCAGGAGCCCATTGAGGGAACGCACACGTCGGTGTCCAGGGGGGAAGGGAGTGGTGCGTTCGAAGGCGTCGGAAAGCGACGCCTGGCGCCGGACGGCAGTGCAGGACACCGAAGAGGAGGATGCTGTGGAAGTCGAGGTCTGGCTGCCGGTACCAGTACCTCTACTAGAGGGAGCGGGGGGGCATGACCTGCTGATAGACGATGAAGCTGTGGCAGGGGCTGCTGTACCCTGCACACTTGTGGTGGTGGCGCTGCTACCACCACCACCCCTCATCTGGTCATACTCCCGCCAGTGGTTTATTCTCAGGTGCTGGTTGAGTGCTGTGGTACCCACCCGAGCCAAGCACTTCCCTCTCTTCACCTTGGCACGACAGAGCTGGCAGATGGCTACTGTCGGGTTATCTGCTACCAAGGTGAAGTAGGCCCAGACAGGTGACTTCAGCGCCGCCCTCCTGTCAGATGGGGTGACGCCGACTTGCACCTGCTGGGACTCGGTGCGCACAGGTGGAGCTGCCTTCTGCTGCTGCTGACACCTCCTGCTGCCATCACCAGTGGAGACCCTGACGCTGGTCTCCCTGGTGACCTGGCGTACCGTTTCCCCAGGGTGCCTACCTTCCTCGTCGTCACTGCTGCTGTGAACCGACGAGGCAGGTGCCACCCATGTTGGGTCACCCTCCTCTTCGCCCCCAGATATGTCAGACCCTGGTCTGACATGTGGTGGTCTGAGGGAGACATCTGACATGGAGCCGCTAGCCTGGCTCCGATGTCCCCTCACCGACGCATGGGTCTGACTAGGTGCGGGTGTTTCCTGCAGAAAAACACCAGCACCACTTGGAAGGGATGTCTCTGGGCTACTGACAGCCGGTACCCCATCCTCCTCCTCCATCAACCCTTCAAAAAGGTCCTGACCATCAGGACATAAATCTATGTCTGCATAATGCAGGACCTCCCCCAAGATATCCCTCTCACTGTCACTGTCAAACAGTATGAGGCTGGACTCTTGGGGGCTGGGGGTGGGTACTAAAGGCACCGGTGTACTGGTGGTGGTGCTACTTGGAGTCGGCACTGATGACTCAGTGGCACTGCTGTGCCCCATATACTCCACCACTGCTGAAGCCTGGGAAGGCAATATTGGGCGGCTGCCCGAGGGGAAAAACTCCCGGATGAGGCGGACTCCCCTTCCACCTGATCCTCTACCAGTAGTAGGGGCGCGAGAGGTACCCCGTGCTGGCAGCGACCCAGCACTGGGAGTAACTCCCCTACCCTTGCTGCCACGGCCACGGCCACGTATGCTGCTCATGCTGATGTGGGGGGGTGGGTAAACTTTATTGGGGGGGGTAAATGTGATAAAGGACAAGACAGGCACGCAGACAAAGACGTACTAGACAGCTATGCACTAAACACTAACTTTGCAGTGCTTAGTCACAAACTTAACCACTTAAGGACCGCCTACTGCACATTTACGTCGGCAGAATGGCACGGCTGGGCACATCAACGTATATATACGTTGATTTTAGTACCCAGCCGTGGGTCGCGGGCGCGCGCCCGCGACCCGGTCCGAAGCTCCGGGACCGGGACCGCGGGATTCGCGGACCCGATCGCCGCTGGAGTGCGGCGATCCGTCCCTGGAGCGGAAGAACGGGGAGAGCCGTGTGTACACACGGCTTCCCCGTGCTTCTCTGTGGCCGCAGCATCGATCGCGTCATCCCTGTAATAGGGGGACGCGATCGATGACGTCACACCTACAGCCACACCCCCCTACAGTTGTAAACAAACACACTAGGTCTCACATCCCCTACAGCGCCACCTGTGGTTAACTCCCAAACTGCAGCTGTCATTTCCACAGTAAACAATGCAATTTAAATGCGTTTTTTGCTGTGAAAATGACAATTGTCCCAAAAATGTGTCAAAATTGTCCGAACTGTCCGCCATATTGTCGCAGTCACGAAAAAAATCGCTGATCGCCGCTATTAGTAGTAAAAAAAATAATAATTAATAAAAATGCAATAAAACTATCCCTTATTTTGTAAACGCTATAAATTTTGCGAAAACCGACCGATAAACGCTTATTGCGATTTTTTTTACCAAAAATACGTAGAAGAATACGTATCGGCCTAAACTGAGGAAAAAAAATGTTTTTTTATATATTTTTGGGGGATATTTATTATAGCAAAAAGTAAAAAATATTGCATTTTTTTTTTAAATCTATTTTTGTTAATAGCGCAAAAAATAAAAACCGCAGAGGTGATCAAATACTACCAAAAGAAAGCTCTATTTGTGGGAAAAAAAGGACGCCAATTTTGTTTGGGAGCCACGTCGCACGACCGCGCAATTGTCAGTTAAAACGAAGCAGTGCCGAATCGCAAAAAGGGGCAAGGTCCTTTACCTACATTTTGGTCCGGGTCTTAAGTGGTTAAATGAATAAACTAAAGCTAAATTTTTTTAATTTTTTTTTTTTTTTAAACTGACTGACAAGGACAAAGACGAGGATTACAAGTACTAAACTAATATGCAACAGTAACTCTGCTAACACAGCAGAGATAAGTATACAGTATGAATAAACTAAAACTAACTTTTTTGGGTTTTTTTTTTTTTAGAAAACAAAAAACAGACACTAAACACACACTAAACTAAGCTACCTTAAAGAACAATTACACTAAGTACACTGAAATCTATCTATCTATCTAACACTAAGCTAAACTAAACTGGAAAACAACAACACAAATATGAGCTTTTAAAAAAGCTTTTGGGTCTCTTGCTTTGAAAAAAGCAGTTTAGAAATATAAGCAGCAGGAACCAGAGAACTGAAATGAAACAGCAGGAACCAGAGAACTGAAATGCACTACAATGCTAATGCAAGTTTAGAGATAGCACAGAAACACTCCACTCTCTATAACCACCAAGTGAATCTGCAATGAAATCATGCTGGGAGTTAGCTTATATAATGGTCGTGCAGGCAGGTTCCTATTGGTTGATGTGGAGGTTGCTAACCTCTGACAACTGTGGTAGGGGAACTCTGATTGGCTCTGATGCAAATGAAGGGCGGAGAAAATAATCGCGCAATGTTCCTATTGCCGAATATTCGCATTGCGAATATTCGGCAGCATAAAAGGATCGCATGAGCTACTCGGCCCAGGGTCTCTCTAATCAGCACAGCAATGCTTTCAGACGTCGATGGAGATCACTAGGATGTGATCTGTTTTAAAAATAAATTTTGAAAAATCCGAATATTCGGAATTGCGAATATTCACCGCGATATTCGAGATATTGCGCGATTACTCGAATATGCAATGCGAATATTCGTGAGCAACACTACTCTTGATTAAAGCAAGAATTTGCCTTGCTGTCAAAAATTGCAATGATATGCACTTGTCAAACTGGTGAGGAAAAATTGGATTGTGTATGTCGGTGGCGCCTTCACATCACAACACTATTGAGGTACTTTTAATGAAAGCAAGAATTGGCCTTGATTTCAAAAATTAAAATTATATGCACCTGTCAAAAAGGTGCGTAAAAATTGGTCTTTGGGTGTTTTTGGCACCTTCACACCGTAACCTTATAGAGGTGCGCTTGACAAAAGCAAGAAACAGGTGGTCTTTCTTTGGGTGTCAACTGTGCCCATAAGTCCTGCAGAGATTCCACATCCTAAAAACACTTAATCAGCAACATCGGCATTAGGGGATTCATAGCTGCTGGTAATCCAGGACTGATTAATTTTGATTAATGTCAGACGGTCCACTGAGCCTGTGGACAAACACGGTTTATTATCAGTAACAAAATCTCCAGCAGCACTGATTGGCCATCCGAAAAGCACGCTGAATGCAGGGCAGCCCAGCAGCTCAATTGCATACTGTGCAAGATCTGGCCAGTAAGTCAGTGGATCGTCAACTGGAAAGCTCTCCATCGCTGTTTTTGTCCCTAGATAATCGTTCATCATGTGATGAAAATGCTGTGGATGGGATGTGGAAGTTGACAGCTCTGGGACTGAAAAAATAGTGAAATGCTCTTTCCACCACTCATCTCTTGACCAACAGAAGCCTCAAAGCTACATTTTCCATGACACTGTAACCACCAGAATTGGGAAAAGCATTAGATAAACTCCTCTTTAACATCAGAGATCAGAGAGATCTTCAAGAGATTTCATCTCCTGCATTTCATCTTTCATTTCATCTTCTGCACTCTATGTCGGGACGGGATGAGTTCTGAGGCTTTCCCTTTGTAGCGGTGGTCAAAGAGGGTTGTCAATCAATAGTGACAACCCTCACTATTGGGTCGTTTTACAGGCTTCAAAGCATGAGGGAGCCCATGCACCGCAAATTTGCAAATAAATTTGCAAATGAGCAGACACCTTGGGGTCACCAAGGATTATAGTATCTGGAACTGCCTTCTCCCAGACATGTACTACTCCCAAGGGTTATGGGGATGGAAAACCATCTCTTTTGATATATGCCTTCCGCTGCTTTAACGCCTCCAAAACTGCCAGAATCCTCCTCCACTCCCTTACCCTTTCTTCTTGTGTGTTATGTGGCATAGGAACAATGGTGTCTGCATAAAGTGGGCCTTGAGAGTAAAGGAAGTCCTCCTCTTCCTCCTACTGCTCTGCCTCAAGTGCCATATCCATAATGCCACACAGAGTCTGCTCCAGCAGGAACACAACAGGGATTGTGTCACTGATGCATGCATTGTCACAGCTTACCATGCTTGTGGCCTCCTAAAGTGGTGACAGTACAGTGCATGCATCCTTTATGAGCAGCCATTGATATGGGGGAAAAAGCAGAGCCGGCCAGAGCCTGTCGTTGTGCCATACTCACACAGGTACTTGTTGACGGCCCTCTGCTGCATGTGCAGCAATGCGAAAGTCGATTTCTACCTGATGGGTATGTCACAAATCACGCAGTTTACAGGCAGGTGGAATTCCCGCTGAATTTCAGCCAACCGAGCACTGGCTCTGTATGACCTCCTAAAATGGCTACAGACTCTTCTGGCATGCTTTAGCAGATCTTCCAACCCTGGGTACCTATTTATCAAATGCTGCACCACCAAGTTGAGGACATATTCCAGGCATGGCACATGTGCCAACTTTCCGTGTCTAAGGGTGGATAGGAGGTTTGTGCCATTATCACACACTACCATTGCAAGGTCCAGCTGTCGTGGTGTAAACCACCTCTGGGCCTGCCCTTGCAGAGCTGCAAGAATCTCCGCTCTGGTGTGGTTCCTGCCCCCTAGACACACCAGCTGAAGCACTGCATGGCAACTTTTAACTCCGTGAAAAGCCTCTTGAATGCTGAGGGGGTTCTTGTGGTGCATAGGACAATTCAACAGAGGAGATCATGGAGGAGGAGGAGGAGTAGAGCTGACAAATCTCACATATTCACCACTAGCTGTATGGAGACAAGGGGGCACAAGCTGCAGCACTGAGCACTATCCTGCATCCTTCCAAGTTGCAAGCAGAGTTACCATGTGTGCTGTGAACAAAATATATTGTCCCTGACCATGTTTACTGGACCACGTGTCAGCAGTAACATGGACTGACTGCCTTGCCCAATGATGGCACAACATTGCCTTTCACGTGATGGTACAGAGCTGGAATGGCCTTACGTGAAAATAGTTACTGGGAACCTGCCATTGTGGTATAGCACATTCTGAAAATTCACAGAAGGGGGCAGAATCCACCAGATGGAAAGACCGAAGTTGTAGGGTCAGCAGCTTTGAAAAGCTTGCATTTAGACGCTGGGCATGTGAGTGGTGTGACAGCATTTTTTCCTGCTGCACCAGATGGAGCAGAGAAATTTTTCATCTATGGTCTACAGCTGGTGTTGTGGTTCTGGCAGATGTGCTGCAAGGACCTGGGACACCCTGCGCTATACCATCATCCCTATCAGTGGAGGCTACTAAGAGGTATAGCAGGGGCAGACTGAGGTGAGTAAGGAGGCAGAACTTATTTGCACCCCTTTTATGTGGCTTTCAGGTGCTCTTGCAAATGCGCTGAGTCTTGGGAGGTTAAATGCTTTGTCAAGCATATGGTATCCAAATGTCTAGTGTTTTTGCCATGCTTGAAGTGCTTGAGACAAAGTTTGCAAATTGCAACAGTGCGATCAGCATAACATGTGCTAAAAAAGCCACAGACAGCTGAGCTGTGGAATGTGGACCGGGAGATAACAGCTCCACAATGTGATGAAATAGCGTGGCTGCTCTTTACTCTTCAGGCCTCGTACACACGAGGGGATATGTCCGCTGAAAACGGTCCGATGGACCGTTTCAGCAGACATCTCCGATCGTGTGTATGGGCTAGCGGACAGATTTGTCCACCCGACAGATTTCAAAGCATGCTTTGAAATCTATCCGGTGGGAATCTGTCCGCCCGACATGTCTGCTGGTTGGTACACTTACCAGCAGACATGTCGTCCCGCACCGCCGCCGCGCCGCCGCCGAATGGATTCGGCGCATGCGCGGAAGTGTTTTACTTCCTGGTGCGGTGACGTGGCGGTGACGTGGCGGCGTCAACGTCACCGCCGCGTCACCGACACGTCACCGCGCCGTCCGCCGGCGGGGAATTTGATCCGATGGTGTGTACACGCCATCGGATCAAACTCCAGATCGGACATATCCGATGGAAATGGTCCGCGGACCGTTTTCATCGGATATGTCCGATCGTGTGTACGAGGCCTCAGAGATAGCTGCCTTGTTTGGGTTGTGCCTCACCCTCACTTGTCTTCTCTGCTCTATCTGGCACCCAAGTCGCATCAGTGACCTCAACATCTCCTCCATCATCATTAACACTGGAGACAACTTGGCAATACGCTGAGGCTGGAGGAACATGAATGCCAATTTGTGTACCAGTGTACTCCCCTTTCTGTAGGCTTATGTTCCTGTCTTCCTCAACCTCAGAACCAACATCTGACTCAAGTAATGGCTGTGCATCATCAAGGGGCAAGTGGTTGATGCTGTGTTCAAATAATTCATCTGACTCCCCCATGCCTGATGTTGGGGCTACGGCAGGAATAGCTGTGGACAAGGAGGCAGGTTTAGACTCTATGGCAGCTGCAGTGGACTGTGCACCAGTCTCTGCGTGGGTGACAAAGGATGAGGAGGATGAGGATGGTTTAGTGAGCCAGTCCACCACCTCCTTTGCATGCTGTGACTGGATAACACAGGCCACATAACTAAACAGAGGAAATTATGACCTTCCTGAGGACTGACCACATCCACCTTTGCCTGCTGGCCCCCTTACAGTGCCATAGGAATGTCTGCCTCTTCTTGTCCTCCCAGACATGATGGTAGTGCTTATTAGTGTTGCTCACGAATATTCGCATTGCGAATATTCGCTACGAATATTGCATATTCGAGTATTCGCGAATAACTCGAATATCGCGGCGAATATTCGCTATTTCGAATATTCGTATTTTTCAAATTTCGCAACAAATTTCGCAATAAATTTCGCATTCGCGAAATTTCGCAATTTTTTTTTTTTTTATAAAATATAGCGAATATTCGTAAATATCGAATATTCGTGATATTTTATTAAAAAAAAAAAAATTGTGGAAAATTCGCATTGGCGAAAATTCGCATTGGCGAAAATTCGCAATTTTTTTTTTTTTTTTTTTTTTTTATAAAATATCACGAATATTCGATATTAACGAATATTCGCGAATATTCGATATTAACGAATATTCGCGAATATTCTTCAAAATATTCGCAAAATATCGCGAAATCGAATATGGCGTATTCCGCTCATCACTAGTGCTTATTAACATAATGTAATATAGATGTGGAAATGTGTATGTGGATGCACTTTAATCAATATATAATACACTATAATATACTGCAGTAAAACTGCACTGACGCATTGCAATATAAATGTGGATGTGGATGCACTTTAATCAATATACAATACACTATAATATACTGCAGTAAAACTGCACTGACGCATTGCAATATAAATGTGAAAATGTGGATGTGGATGCACTTTAATCAATATACAATACACTATAATATACTGCAGTAAAACTGCACTAACACACTGCAATATACTGTGTCAAACGTGCAGTAACGCACAGAAATATACTGTGTTAAACAAAGGATAACAAACTGCAATATACAGCGTTAAACTTGCAGTAACGCACTGAAAAGTGTTAAATGTGCCCTAACGCACTAAAATACATGGCGTTAAACTTGCAGTAACACACTGAAATATACTGCATTAAGCATGCACTAACGCATTGAAATATACAGCGTTACACTTGCAGTATTGCACTGCACTATATCCTGTGTTAAACGGAGGGTGACGCACTGTGATATACAGTGTTAAACTTGCAGTAACGCACTGAACTATACTGTACTAAATGGAAGGTAACGCACTGAAATATACAGCGTTAAACTAGCAGGAACGCACTGAACTATACTGCCTTAAACGGAAGGTAACCCATTGAAATATACAGCGTTGAACTTGCAGTAACGCATTGAACTATACTGTGTTAAAGCGGAGGTTCACCCAAAAATCAACTTTCTGACATTAGATCCAGCATACTGCTAACATCTGCAGTATGCTGTTTTTTTTTTTTTTTGTACTCATCGTTTTATGAGCCGTTGTTATCCGGTTCCGAACGGGGAATCCTGCGGGGAATAGGCGTTCCTGAGCCAAGAGGAGTTGATTGAAGGGCTGCTAAGGCATGTCACGCCTTCCGAAAATACCCAAGTATCACTTTGGGTATTTTCGGAAGGCGTGACACGTTTTAAACGTCGTTTTGCCCACACACGGTCACTTTTTATGACACAAAAAACGACATTTTGAAAAACGACACAAAAAATTCAAGCATGTTGGAATTTTTTTTTGGTCGTTTTTTTGATGACATAAAACGACGTTTTGCCCACACACGATCATTTTAAATTACGTTTTTTAAAACGTCGTTTTTTTTCATCACAAAAAGTGATCGTGTGTACGCGGCATAAGAGCAGTGAGCCATGATTGAATAGAGTCATCATGACAGCGTCCAATCATGGCTCTGACAGTGCTCTGTGCCCTGATTGGGCAAAGCTTTCATTGCTTCAGCCAATCAGTGCATTGTGGTCATTCACCCATCCCTATTGGGCATATAGTCTGGGTGTATGTGTAGTGCCTATATCCTTGCTGTATCCTTGTTACAGTCATGAAATGGAGAACTGAAGGAAGTCATATGGTTTATAATATTATATTATATTAACTTTGTCAGACTTGGCAACTGTTTCTGGACCTCTAACATACAATAAATGTGACACAAAAATCATGCAATAACCATTAGTGAATTGACCCTGCAGTATCTACACCTTAGGAAGCCAGCCCTATTGCCTTCACTGGCATTTTCTTGTAGCTGCAACGTCATTGATAATACAAGAGAATATTGTGTTAAATTGCATATGTATTATATATTAGATCCTACAAATTCAAGTTGGGTAAAGTGCCACACACGCCCATTTTGTAACCAGATAAGTTATTCCCTACGCGTTACGGCAAATGCCTTCATCTGGGGAATAACGGACACCAGGAGTGACGTGAGAACTCGGCCCTGGCCGTATATGTTTATTTGCTGTTTACCTTTTTATTTCATGTAAGGAGATTTTATATTTAATAAATTGTGCGTTGGTTTACCATACTTCACCATTGGAGGTCCGTCTCTCCTTTGTTTCTCTGAGTACTATAGAAATTGCAGATACTCAGTGAAGACTTGGAGAATAGACGAACAGGAGTATATCTTACACCGGAGATGTTTATGAGCTTGATATTATGCAAATATCTTTCTCAGTGAGGTGAGAGGCTTGTGGGACCACTCTCCACGGATTGGCCGCTAGCGGGGGGTTAATGATGCACCGCTAGCGGCCGAATTCCGCTGTAAATCCAACGGTATAGCTCCGCTATTTTTAGCGGCGCTATACCGCCACCGTGGATCCCACCCCAGTGTGAAAGGGGCCTAATTGAATGAGCTGAGGTTAGAAGCTGATTGGTTTCTATGCAGATGCGAGCCTGGTTTTGCTCTCTCCACCCCACTGAGTTTGCAGGAAGGTGGCTCATTGCCCTCTAAAATGATAAAGCAAATCCTACCAACTAAAATTTTAAATACTTAAAAAAGTTCCTTATGAGAACCCCATCTGTTCATAGACACAAATATCACTGTGTGGTTCTGAAGCAAAATATATGTATCTACTGCCACCTAATGGTAAAAAAAAAATAAGACTATTTTTTCGCCTTTGATTTCAGCTGTAAGGCAACTTTTTCAACCAGAGTCCCTTGGAACCCTAAGGTTCCTCCAGAGGTTTCCAGGGGTTCCTTAAGGAATCGGCATTTTCCCTCATATTTTCTTAGCACGTCGTAGTGTTTTACAGCGTTGAGTTGGACACGGTCGGATTTTTGACTGATGGTGTGTAGGCAAGACTGATGAAAGTCAGCTTCATTGGATATCCGACGAAAAAATCCATTGGATTAGATTCCATAAGATATTCTATTGTGTGTAAAGGGCTTTAGTGTTAGTGTTTGTCTCAACCCTAACTGCCACTTAAAAAACAACAGACTTACTGGAAAAGTATTAGTATAACCATTTTATTAATTTTTTTCGTTTTGGATGGAATGGGTGAGGTTTATAACTCCTGTCAATTTTTACTACTATACAAGCCTCCTTTACAGAGATTTCACTCACGTTCTGTTCTAGCAGTGGCGGCCCGCCCATAGGGACGCACGGGCGCCGCCCCCCTCCCGCAGTCACAAAAAAAAACTAATACAAAAAAAAATTAAAAAAAAACGGGCCCTTTAAGAACTTTTATTCGGCTAAAATGTCACCCCCTCTGCAAATAACCCATGGAATGGGTGAGGTTTATAACTCCTGTCAATTTTTACTACTATACAAGCCTCCTTTACAGAGATTTCACTCACGTTCTAGGGACGCACGGGCGCCGCCCCCCTCCCGCAGTCACAAAAAATAATAATAAAAAAAAAAAACGGGCCCTTTAACCTCCCTGGCGGTATGATTCTTTAAGATTTTAGGTGCTAAAAGCGGTACCATTATTTGCAAGGGAATTTGGCGTTTTATACTGTAGGCTTGTAATTCTTAGGAATAACTCACTTAAATCTATTCAAACAAGAGTCTAATAGGCATCCCGGGTATGATTTTTTTTTTTTTTTTTAATTAAAAATTATAATATAATAAATAATTATAAAAAATGATCACAAATGATAATATAATTATAGTAAAAATTATTCAATAATGTAATCAAATCAAAATCACTGAAATTTGCTCAGTTGCAGAATTTTTGCTGTCATTTTTTTTTTTTTTTATGACGAATTTCCCCATAAATCGCTATCGCTAAATTCTGCAAGTGATTCTGATTTATTATCGCTGTTTTTTAGCTGCTCTAAAACAATTTTTGCCATAAAGGGACACTTTTGGTTGCTATGGGCAATCTACAGTTTGCAGGGAGAAAGAAAAGTTTTTATTATACAAAATGACATGTAGTGTACAGGGCAGACCACTAGGGACATGGGGGGTGTGTATTTTTTACATACAGTACTGTAATCTATAAGATTACAGTGTACTGTATGTATAGTGTTTGTTTACTTTTTTAAATTTGGCGCCGTTCCCCCCCCTACGTCGCGACGCTCGCAGGGAAGGGAATCGGCGGAACCCACAGCATCAGGCGGACATCCGGCCGCCGAGTACTGCGGGGATTCATCGCTGGATCGCAGAGAAAAGGTAAGTAAACTTTTTCTGCATCCAGCGTGCCACACGCCGTGCCACACGCCAGGGAGGCTAGTCTGACCGGCGATCCAGCGGGAAACCCCCGCCGGATCGCCAGGAATTTTTGGGGGGAAAAAAAAAATGCACCCCGAGCGTGACTCGGGGTTACCGCTTCTGGCACTGAATGTTAACCCCGAGTCACGCTCGGGAATACCGCCAGGGAGGTTAAGAACTTTTATTCGGCTAAAATGTCATTTTGACATTTTAGCTGAAGTTCTGGCGGCCGTCTATAGAGGGCGCTGCAGCGCCACCCCCTCTGCAAATAACACACGTTCAATGCAATGCATTGAACGTGTGTTATTGTTGCCAGCTGCCTGGTCTATTCATATAACCGGACATGGGTCGCCGGTTACCTGAATAGCGGCAGCTGGTTGGCTGAGGGGAACTGCCTATCAAAGCCAGCGGCTCTGATAGGCTTTTCCAGTACTGCCCTCCGGCTCTCGGAAGTCTATACTCGGAGCGCAGGCAACCTGCCGTCCTTGCATAAGACTGACGGCCGTTTCAGCCAATCAGGTTCCCGGATTCTGGTTATCAGGAACCTGATTGGCTGAAGCTTCTCCACGGCGGCAGAAGACATCAAGGGAGGACATGGAAGCGTCAGGTAAGTGTTTTTTTTACAGGGAAAGGGGCATCATGGGGCACAGTGGCATCATGGGGCACAGTGGCATCATGGGGCACAGTGGTGACAAAGGGCACAGAGGCGACAATGAGCACAGTGGCATGGGGCACAGTGGTGACAATTAAAGGGCACAGTGGTGACAATTGATGGCACAATGACTGCATATGATGGCATGGCACAGTGGTGACAATTGATGGCACAGTGACTGCATTTGATGGCATGGTACAGTGGTGATAATTGATGGCACAGTGAGTGCGTTTGGCATGGCACAGTAGTGACAATTGATGGGCACAGTAGCTGTGTTTGATGGCATGGCACAGTGGTGGCATTTGATGGCATGGCACAGTGGTGACAATTGATGGCACAGTGGTGGCGTTTGATGGCATGGCACAGTGGCTGCATTTGGTGGCATGGCACAGTGGTGACAATTGATGGCACAGTTGCTGTGTTGCATGGCACAGTGGTGACAATTGATGGCACAGTGGCTGCATTTGGTGGCATGGCACAGTGTTGACAATTGATGGCACAGTTGCTGTGTTGCATGGCACAATGGCTGCATTTGATGGCATGGCACAGTGGTGACAATTGATGGCACAGTTGCTGTGTTTGATGGCATGGCACAGTGGTGACAATTGATGGCACAGTGGCTGCATTTGGTGGCATGGCACAGTGGTGACAATTGATGGCACAGTTTCTGTGTTTGATGGCATGCACAGTGGTGACAATTGATGGCACAGTGGCTGCATTTGGTGGCATGGCACAGTGGTGACAATTGATGGCACAGTTGCTGTGTTGCATGGCACAGTGGCTGCATTTGATGGCATGGCACAGTGGTGACAATTGATGGCACAGTTGCTGTGTTTGATGGCATGGCACAGTGGTGACAATTGATGGCACAGTGGCTGCATTTGGTGGCATGGCACAGTGGTGACAATTGATGGCACAGTTTCTGTGTTTGATGGTATGGCACAGTGGTGACAATTGATGGCACAGTGGCTGCATTTGGTGGCATGGCACAGTGGTGACAATTGATGGCACAGTGTCTGCATTTGTTGGCATGGCACAGTGGTGACAATTGATGGCACAGTTGCTGTGTTGCATGGCACAGTGGCTGCATTTGATGGCATGGCACAGTGGTGACAATTGATGGCACAGTTGCTGTGTTTGATGGCATGGCACAGTGGTGACAATTGATGGCACAGTGGCTGCATTTGGTGGCATGGCACAGTGATGAAAATTGATGGCACAGTGGCTGCATTTGGTGGCATGGCACAGTGGCTGCATGTGATGGGCACAGTGAGGCTGCAATATTTTTTTTTTCGTTTGCGCCCCCCAAAAAATTTTGAGCACCAGCCGCCACTGTGTTCTAGTGACATACTTTTCATCCTTACATAAATTCATGCAATAGCTGTGCATAAACAAAATAATAAAGTGAGGAGAACTCTCCAATGACATCACAGACAGAAATAAAATGTTTTTTTTTTTTTTTAAGTTCAGTAGGGGAGTTCAAGTACTTTTGTCAGCTTGTTGTTGTTGTTTGTTTCCATTTTGCAGCTTTTACTTCACTTCCTGAGTGGTAAAACTCTGTCACCAAAACAGATATTGAGGAGAAACCTCTCTAAAGGAGTCACTGATAGGAGTACAATGTTACATGGATTGTAACCTTCCCCCACTACGCCCCTAAACAGAGGAAACATTTTGGGCTATAGATATACTTTAAAGTGGTTGCAAATCCCTACATATACTGTACCTAGTGAAATGACTAGTCCCAGGTGATATGCAGAGGTGAAACAAGTCTTGTTTATCTGCAGTCTTCTCTACAGCTGATATAGTCCAGAATTTATACAGCTTGTCTGAGCTTTCAGAAAGCAGGGGGTGGGCAACTGAAGCTACATTTTGCAGCGCTCAGTGAGAACCCTCCTTCACACAGCATACAGGAACAGAGCTGAGGCTGTCAACCACAGGCTGTGCACTTGGACTCCCTCCCTATATTTTACCTTTTAGTGTTAGAAAAACATGTTAGAAGTGACTCATGCAGATAGCAGAGTAATGAGGCAGCAGACAGAAATTATACTTAGTGCTCTGGATTTAGACAAGTACACTCTATAGAGGGATATGCTTTGTTCGTATTTCTTGTCAGAAGTTTACAATCACTTTAAGGACATCTATTGTGCAGAACATTGCTTTTTAATGTGTTGACTTCTTGTGAGTCCTTTAACAGTTTTATTTTTTCTCCCTGAATCTTTTGTCTAATATCTTTTACTAGTTTAAATCAATGTGCCACTCTAAAACCCCACTCTAAAAGGTGTCATTAATTACTTTCCTCGTATTTTGGATCTCTTCCTGATGAACAAGTTTCTTCTCTAAAAAGTGTATAGAAAAGAAATTCACACCATGTGATTGGACCATATGTTCATCTCCATCAGCATCACTTGCAACAAAGTGTCTGTATATGGTGAAATAATTTACATTTAATGCTGCAAAATATTAAAGGTTATGGTAACCATCTACAAAAGTTTCAGCCTTTGTCGTGGAACCTTTTGTGTTTTGGAATTCATAAAGTTTACATAAGAAGTATTTTTTGGAAAATGAGCAGTGGGACTAAAAAATAGAGGCAGATTTACAATGTACTAACATTCCTTAAATCTCTGGAATGAAAAAAAAAAACGAATTAACTCCATTACAGTTAACAAATGCAAAATTGAGTAAATGTAAGCACAAACTACGGTAACAATGTCAATACAAACACAAGTCAATACTGTGCCACAGTTGGAAGATTGCTAGAGCAGCCTTGTTTTCTGAGAGGGCATCCGTGGATGTACTCTGAGAACACGCCTCCCGCACATCGCTTGGGTCATGCATGGGACACTCTGTGATCAAGGTAAGGGGCCAGTCACAGCAACCCTTTACTATGTGACCAATCACAGCAGATCACATGTAAACAAACTTGCTCTGGTTACTGGCTCTCCTTTCCTCACGCTGTGACGCTTTGTCACAGCGTGAGGAAAGAAGAGCCGGTAATCAGCAATTCTGACAGGGCACATTTACACTGATAATCAGGGCACTGATCATCTATGCCCTGATCATCAATGCAGCCCCATCAGTGCAGCTTATCAATGCCCATCAGTACCATCTATCAGTACCGCCTCATCAGTGCCCCTCATCAGTGCCCCTCAGTGCAGCTTATCATTGCCCATCAATGCCAACTCATCAGTGCAGCCTCACCAGTGCCCATCAGTGCAGCCTTATCAGTGCCTTTAAGTGCAGCCTATCAGTGCCCACAAGTGCAGTCTCATCAGCACACATTAGTGAAGAAGAAAAATAATTTGCAAAATGTATAACAGAAACTAAGAGAATTTTATTTTTCAAAATGTTTGGCCTTTTTTTGTTTGTTTGGCATAAAAAACAGCGTTGATTAAATACCACCAAAAGAAAGCTCTATCTGCCTTAAAAAATAATAATAATAATTTGGGTACAGTGTTGCATGACCACACAACTGCCATTCAAAGTGTAACACTGAAAGCTAAAAATTGGCCTGGGCAGGAAAGGGGGTGAAAGTGCACAGTATTGAAATGGTTAAAACGTGCATTGTCAGGCACAAATTATCATATTTATTTCAGCAGATAACAGATGCATTGAGTAGATACTACTGTACAGCACATTATATACTGTACCTTGAAAAATGATTCTTCTATACCTTTATCAGACACGAACATAATTATCAATTTCCTAGATAAGATTAATATATATATAAGAAAAAGCATCTTTCAACGCTTAATGCTCCTCTTTCTTTTGAGAAAATCAACAACATTATTAAAACCCTACAGCAATAACCCAATATTACATTTGTTACCAGTTGAAAACTTGATGATGTTTACCAGCAAATAATGCATCCATTCATCCAGTATGTTAACCACAGAGGAGGGACATTATTAACCAGACAGATTGGGGGCCACATGGACCAGAAAGGCCTAATACTAATATTTTAGAGAATGTATAATTTCATCACCAAACATTTTCATAAATTATACATTCTCTATATAATGCATGACGTATAAAGCCTTTCTTGTCCATGTGGCCACCAATTTGGTTGCTTATGTGGCCCCTCCCCCTGGTTAACATACAGGATTATTGGATACATTTATATCGCTGGGTACATTGCCAGATGTAATGCTGGGTTTGCTGTTCAGGAGTTAGATCTTTTGACCCCTAAAAATGTGTATTCTATTTCTAATACTGTATGCTACAAATATGCTGTGATTTGCATAGCAGTTTATTGTTTCCCTAATAGTCCTGAAGGAGAATTTGGGATATTCCAATACTTACTTTAATCAAAGAATAGAATGATGTACAGTATGTGTTAGTTAATTAAATATAGTTGTATCGCTCACCCCCGAAGGAGCCGCTGGTTGTTGTTTGGGATCGGCATATTAAGTTACCTTGTAGCGTGTCTAGGGGTAGTAGCGGTGAGTAGTAGCAGTGAGCGAATGTCCAGTCACCAAATGGATTTTCAAATGCTTTATTCCAGGGCCCAACAACAGCCAACATCAACAGGGGATAGGAAAGGTTGATGAAGCAATAGAGAACAGTGCGGTATCAGGCCTGGATAAGAAGTAGAGCAGTCCTGCTCTCAGTAGTAGTATACACAGTTCGTCGCCACTCTCGCCAGAGTGGGTGAAGTGCTCCCGGACAGACTCCTGTTATAAGTATGGCAGCCGGAATGTCACTTTTAAGTTGCTGGGAGGAACAGGTCTCTATGGCAGACCTGGCTCGGGCCTTTGCCACAGGCTTAGTACTTTAGTACTCAAGAGAACAATTCGGATTGATCGAATCCTCCCAGTAAATGCAATGAAAGGGGTCACCGGTTGACAGCTGTCATGTACCTGTCAATTCCAGCAACCAGATCCCTGATGGTTCGTTCAAGTCCTCTTGGATAACCTGCCTCCGGGTTCTCCTCAAGGCGATCCCCCACTGAACGGCACACAGCCTGGGATCTTCTCAGTAAGGTTGGGGACCCAGTATGTCAGTGGGGCCCCCATCAACATCTGGATGGGTATTCATGGAGCAGGTGGCTCCGGCCAGGTGGGCCATGCAAGCGCACGAAAAGAAGAAGAACCGACCCAGAACACGCGGCAGCTGCCACAGATATACCCCTCCCCAGCATGCCCAGCAAGGGAAGAACTCCTCTAATTGGCTGCTGGGGAAAAGTGGCTCTGTCAGAATCCCTCCAGCTCCAACTGCTGCCCAGGGGTGTAATCACACCCCTGTGCCGCAGACTGACCCAAAGACAGTTCTAAATAGCAGCAGCCTGCAATTTGACCAATTATGAATAGGAGCAAAATAACTCTCCCACTCGCCCACTAACTTTAGCGTAGTGCCCGTACTGAAAGTAAGAGGGCGCTACATAGTTAAATATGAGTACTGGGGTATCTGGTTTATGTATATTAAGTCTATATTTGGGGCAGCACAGTTAGCACCTCCACCTAGCAGCACCAGGGTTGTCGGTTCAAATCTCAACCACGGCACCACCTGCCTGGAGTTTGCATGGTCTCTGTGTGCCTGCATGGGTTTCCTCTTTGCACTCCAGTTCCCCCCACACTCCAAAGACATGTATGTAGGTCAATTGGCTCCTAGTATATGTATAAATGTGAGTTAGAGACCTTAGATTGTAAGCTCCTTGAGGGCAGGGACTGATGTGAACGTACAATATATGTGTAGAGCACTGTGTAAAATTGATATATAAGTACCTGTAATAAATAATAATAGGTACTATGGGCCAGATTCACAGAGCGATTATGCCGGCGTTACAGGAGATGCGCAGCGTAAGTCTAAATTTGCGCATGCGTTTAGATGCGCCGCATCCCCAAAACGAGATACGCAAGAAATCTACTTTTTTTTAACCGGTGTAATTTCGATAGACAGGCGCATCCGTCCGTGCAAAACTGCGCTAGACACACTATTGATTTGCTATTCAAATATGCTAATGAGGGAGTTACTGGGATCCACAAAAGAACGTTGTTGCAGCGCAGGCTACGCGCTGTGCGCAACAGCTGCACGTCCTGTCTAAAATTAGACCATATAAAAGGTGGTATAAAATTAGACAATCTGTCTACATGTCAGAGAAAGCAACACTGTGAGTGAGGAGCTGAGCAGTCACACTTGTTGCACAACAATCTGTATGCCAACATGCCAGGGACATCCTTGCTCATAGCTATACTACTGACTTTAGAGGAGCAAAAACGGAGGAGGGCACAGGGGAGGGCACGGAAGAGGATATACCGCACATGCATAGACCTCTTTGTCATGTGTGATTCTGAGGTGTATCGCATCTTCAGGTTCACCCCTCATGCCATCCTGGAATTAACCACAACCTTGCAGGAGGACATCACCAGCCCAACACACCGCTCACATGCAGTGCAGCCACTGGTCAAGGTCATGGCAACACTCCATTTCCTTGCCAGTGGCTCTTTTCAAAGAACAAGTGGAGTGGTGGCTGGGATGTCACAATCCTCCATGAGCAGATGTGTGCACCAGGTTGTCCCTGCAATCCTCAGACGCATGGCCAACCAAATCATCAAATCCACCACTGAGGACCTTCGGCTGAAGGCAATGACATATTTCTACAGAATTGCCAGATTCCCATGCACCGTGGGGGCCATTGATTGCACACATGTGGCACTCCAGCCCCCCCATGAGACAGAGCACATATACCGCAATCGGAAGCATTGGCATTCCATCAACGTACAGGTGATAGTCGATGCCCAAGGCCTCATATGGCACGTCCATGCCAAACTCCCCGGATCCAGCCATGACAGCTACATCTACAATCAGAGCCCCATCTGAATGGAATTCGAACAGAACGTGTATGGGGACACCTGGCTGGTTGGTGAGTGACATGGGTGGCAGGCATGACTGTCCCCCCCCATGATGCACACATCACAAGGGGCACATGCATGACTAACATCCTCCTGTCTTTTCCCTTACAGGTGACTCTGCATATGCACTGGGACCCCATCTCATGACTCCTATCCAGAACCCCCAAACACCAGGAGAGGAAAGATACAATGAAGCCCACGCCCAAACACGTGCAGTGGTGGAGCGCACCTTTGGCTTCCTGAAGTCACGTTTCCGATGCCTGGATAAGTCTGGGAGGACCCTGGTATATTACCCAAGCTTCGTGTGCCAGATCATCGGTGCATGTTGCCTGCTGCACAACTTCGCAGTGAGAAAGGGCCTGCAGATTGACCTACGTGATGACCTGACCCCTGAACCAGACAATCCCGCCCTAACTGAGGATACCCCGTTTTCTGAGGGAAGAGCAGCCAGGAGACAGCTCACATTAGGCATCTTTGCACGTTAAACACACACATTAATCATGGCACAATGAGAATGCATGCATGCACACCACTGTGGTCCCTAGCACAGACACATCACATCCTCATCAAATTGGATTAGCACAAGCCCACCATGCTGGACTTGTGAGCAGCAACGCCACGCCACGGCTCCAATTATGTCACTGTACATTCATACACCATTCACACGGACCTGGGGATCACTTCTCCCTGGTCCTGGGGAACCCTTCTCCACCAAAACTGAGGGTGACACCCCTTTTCCGGCAGGAATATCACCCCCACATTCCAAAAACATTCACAACACAAAAAAAAAATGTCCAGCAAAAAATAAATAATTTCCAGCAAAAAAAATAAAAAGGGGAAAACAAATTAATGCCGCTGGCGTGAGCCACGCCTGGGGCGCCCACGGCCATGGCCCCAGCTCCTCAGGGGAGACTCATGGGGAGGGGGGGTAATCTGGGGAAGGAGGAGCAGCCCCTGGTCTCTGCCCACCTGGCGGCCTGCCCTCCAAGGCCACGGCAATTCTGTTCAGGCCAGCACCTAGTGTTGCTGTGTTGGCCTGGATAGCCTGGGTGAGGGCCCTCACATCCTGCCCAACGTCTGCTGTTGTAGTCTGCAGTACGTTTAGGCAGTTTGTAAGAGCCCGGGAGTGGCAGTCCAGGTCCCCAAGCGTATCCTTTATGGAGGACAGGCTCTCCTCCATCTGCACCAAAGTCTGGCTGACCTGTCCCAGATGGTGGATCTGAAGGGCCTGGTCCCTTCTCAGATTGGCGGGCAGAACCTCGGCCACCCCCTGGTCTTCTGGGACGACTTCCTGCCTCCAGCTGAGGCTTGTGGCCGGGGAGAAGGGAGCCCCTTGGGAGGGGAGCCCTGTTGGGGGAGGAGTGGGAGGGGCTAGCCCTTATGGAGGGCTGGCTGCTGCCAGCCAGAGAGGAAGACTCCTCCAAAAACAGCAATCCACTGGTTGACATGACATCCTCCTCCTCCTCAAACTCCTCCTCCTCAACCTCCTCCGAGGACTCCAGCCTTGTCGGGGGGTCCTCGACAGGCTGCTGTCCTGGGGATGGTGCGGTCAGCCCAGATGGCCCAGCAACCTCCTGCACATCTGTGGATGACACAAAACATTCACAGGTTGGAGGATCCACACACTTGCCACATATCCCCCCCCCCCCCCACATGCTACACACCTGACAGGGCAAAAAAACCTTACCTGGCATCACGGCTTCATGACTGGAGTCATAGCCAGGCAGGCCCTCCACCTGTTGTCTAGGAAAGGTCTGGGCCACCGCACGCTCCTCCGCTGTCAGCCTAATAGGGCATGGTGGGCCCCCTCCTGTGCCCCTGGCATGGGCTACCATTTTGGCCAGCTTCTTTCGGACCAAACGCCGGAGATCATTGATTTTCCTTTCAATCCCCTCGTGTGTCCGGGTCTCCCCCCCCCCCTCCCGCTGAATTCACCTGGTCAGTAATGTGCAGCAAAATCTCCCTCCTCCTGGCCGGGGTGGTGTTGGCACTCTCCGGGCCACGGAGGAAACGCCCTTATTGGGTAATGGAGAAAAGTGGGGTATTTTCCGCGCCAATAAAATAAAGAATAATCCTCTAGTATAAGAGGAGTGTGACTACGTGATGCAAGTGGTGCAAATTAATCGTAGTGGTCAGCTGCTCCTCAGTGTTACAGTGGTGTGCTGTGATAGGTAGGATAAAGGGGATTGGTTGAGGGCGCTATAAAGTGTAAAGGCTCAACAATTTGGTTAAGCAAGAAAACCCAAGGTAGGGTGTGAGTAAACGTATAAATCAAGTGGGTGCCTATATAGCAACAAATAATAATAAATAGTGTTGCATTGCGAATTTTCGGCAACATAAAAGAATCGCATCAGCTACTCGGCCCTTCTTTTGCATCAGAGCCAATCAGAATAACTCGAATATTCGACAAACGGAATATTGCGCGATTATCTTCTCCGCCCTTCTTTTGCATCAGAGCCAATCAGAATAACTCGAATATTCGGCAAAAGGAATATTGCACGATATTCCTTTTGCCGAATATTCAAGTTATTCTGATTGGCTCCGATGCAAAAGAAGGGCGGAGAAGATCTTCGCGCAATATTCCTTTTGCTGAATATTCGAGTTATTCTGATTGTCTCTGATGCGCCCTTCTTTTGCATCAGAGCCAATCAGAATAACTCGAATATTCGGCAAAAGGAATATTGCGTGATTATCTTCTCCGCCCTTCTTTTGCATCAGAGCCAATCAGAATAACTCGAATATTCGGCAAAAGGAATATTGCGCGATATTCCTTTTGCCGAATATTCGAGTTATTCTGATTGGCTCTGATGCAAAAGAAGGGCGGAGAAGATCATCGCGCAATATTCCTTTTGCCGAATATTCGAGTTATTCTGATTGGCTCTGATGCGCCCTTCTTTTGCATCAGAGCCAATCAGAATAACTCGAATATTCGGCAAAAGGAATATTGCGCGATTATCTTCTCCGCCCTTCTTTTGCATCAGAGCCAATCAGAATAACTCGAATATTCGGCAAAAGGAATATTGCGCGATATTCCTTTTGCCGAATATTCGAGTTATTCTGATTGGCTCTGATGCAAAAGAAGGGCGGAGAAGATCATCGCGCAATATTCCTTTTGCCGAATATTTGAGTTATTCTGATTGGCTCTGATGCGCCCTTCTTTTGCATCAGAGCCAATCAGAATAACTCGAATATTCGGCAAAAGGAATATTGCGCGATATTCCTTTTGCCGAATATTCGAGTTATTCTGATTGGCTCTGATGCAAAAGAAGGGCGGAGAAGATCATCGCGCAATATTCCTTTTGCCGAATATTCGAGTTATTCTGATTGGCTCTGATGCGCCCTTCTTTTGCATCAGAGCCAATCAGAATAACTCGAATATTCGGCAAAAGGAATATTGCGCGATTATCTTCTCCGCCCTTCTTTTGCATCAGAGCCAATCAGAATAACTCGAATATTCGGCAAAAGGAATATTGCGCGATATTCCTTTTGCCGAATATTCAAGTTATTCTGATTGGCTCTGATGCAAAAGAAGGGCGGAGAAGATAATCGCGCAATAGGAATATTGCGCGATTATCTTCTCCGCCCTTCTTTTGCCCCCTTATTCTCCTTTCTTTTAAGTAGAGTTAGTGTAGAGTTAGTGTTTAGTGCATATTAGTTTAGTAATACAGGAAATGATCTCCGTTTATGAGAATTTCGCAATCATTTTCGCATTTTTTTGGGATTAAATATCACGAATATTCGATATTAGCGAATATTCGCGAATATTCTTCAATATATTCGCACAATATCGCGAAATCGAATATGGCGTATTCTGCTCAACACTAATAATAAATATCAAATATACAAACAATACACTTCAAATGCTGGGTGTGCAAAGTGAAATACTTAATAATAATGACAAATGACTATTAATCATCCACTATGGTATGGATGGTTGGTGGATCAGTACAATAAATAGACAGGATACAACCAGTCTATCAAATGAAAAAGTCCAATGTTGTAACTAAGATTCAGATTGACAGGCAGGAAATGCTGAATAACAGATCACAGATGTGCTTGTTTAGCCTTCACCATAGGGATTTTAATTTCACCAAAAGTACTGTAGAGCTATAGTTGCGCTTACCACAAGGTGAGACCTCCTAATTAAAAGCAGGTCGTAATTGCTGGACAGGATAAGTGCCTGTTTCACTGGGGGCATGTACTGGATGTGGATGGAGCAGTGTCTTAGAGCCGTGGAACTCACAATGAAACAGAGAAAAGTTGGGGGAAGCCCATAGTGCGTTACCTTTATTAAAGTATTAAAATTCACAACAAACAGCCGATTGGCCTCTTACTTTATAGTGTGCCTGCTTGGCACTGGGACTTGCAGCGTATGAGATTGTCTCTGGATGAGGAACCCGCTAGGTGCATGCAGTGCAGCTCGATGGATGCTGTGTCAGATTGTGTCCCAGGTAGGAGTGAGGCGCTGGAGGATCAGCTGTGTAGGTGTAGGTAATGGCCCGGGCAATAATTTGTTTCTCCCCCAAAGTAAAATTCAACTTCCTCTTCCTCTCAGTCATACTCATACAACAACTCTCTCCCAAACAATCAACAAAAATCACTCACAAAAACAAGCAGGAAAAATCAAGCAACAAAACAAACAAACCAAAATCTATCAACCAAAAAGTCTCACAAGCAGTCACCAAAAAACACTTTAAAATATATTCTACTAAACACTAGATCAAACAGTCAACAAATATAACAAAGACAAGTCACAACGCAACAAACAACAGAACAAAAGCACCTTGCTGTATAGGAAGGGATACGAAGGGATACTTTTGCAAAGGAAGTGCGTTTGTGTCTGTCTATTTATGCTGTCTGCGTAGTTCACAAAGTTGCCCGGGTCCACTTCCAATTTCACTGATTGCGCCGTTCCCGAGTTGTGAGCATGCGCACAGAGGTGCTGACCATGGTCTGCTTCATGCGTGCATGCGCGAGCCGGTCGGCCCCTCATTTGCATGGGGTCACGGCTCATTTCAATGTAACACGCCCACGTCCTTCCCAATTTGAATTACTCCGCCTTACGCCTCTGAAATTACGTTGCACCGGCGCTAATTTCTGCGCAAATCAAACGAGAATACAGTGATTGCACCGCTACATTGCGGCAGTCTAACGTAAATGAGGTGCGCTACGCCAGTCAAAAAATGCGCCGATGTACGTGAATCTGGCCCTATATGTGGAATAGCATTTAACAAGTGTTTTACTTTTAATACTTCTAATGATATGAATAAAATTACATTATTTTATTCAATATTGTTATGATTGGGTACCTTTAAAGGGGTTGTAAAGGAAAACATTTTTTTTTCATAATAAGCATCCTTTACCTGCAGACATTCCTCTTTTCACTTCCTCATTGTTCGTTTTTGCTCAGAAGTTGCTCTATTTCTTCTCTGTTCTGTTCACTTCCTGCTTGTCTGATTTTTACTCACCACATGAAGGGAGGTTTAACTGTGGTGGTCAGTGACTTGCTCGCCCCCTCCTCGGAATTACATCTGTGCGGCAGGACGCTCTCTATGTGTTAGAGACTTCAAGGAGGTGTGAATTACTGGTCGTGCCACAAGCATACTGGGAAATGTAGTTCTTACATGAACGAGCGCCGCAAACCAGGAAGTGAATCAGAGAACAGAAACTTGAACGCCGGAGGTGATATAGATGAAGGAATTTAATAGGTATTTACTTGTTTTTTAACAGAATCATTACACTATTCTGCCTGTCTACCTTGCAGACATTAATTTTAGGCAAAACAATGTTTTCCTTTACAACTCCTTTAACTGAAGAGTTTAAAAAGGCTTTCCTAAAGAGACTTTTACCAGTTTAGGGTAAAGTGGCAATTTCTTCTGGATTTTAATACAATTTCTATAGTACAAAGTACTCCTTTAACCACTGAAGCTCCAAAAGATTTACCATGATCGGGGCATTTGTTACATCACTGCGTTACTGACACTGTTAACACAACACTGTACCTAAATAAAATGTATATTTTTTCCCCCACAAATAGAGCTCTCTTTTGGTGGTATTTGATCATTTTAACTTTTTTACGCTATGAACAAAGACAGACAATTTTGAAAAAAAACAAAAACAAAATTTAAGTCAATAAGTATTCTGCTACATATTTTTGGTAAAAAATCCCAATAAGCGTATATGGATTGGTTTGCGGCAATCAGAGATTTTTAGCGGGACTGCGTCACTGCAGTGGACAAATCTGACACTAAGTGACACTTTTTGGGGACCAGTGACACCAATACAGTGATCACTACTAAAAACATGCACAGTATAAATGACACTGGCAGGGGTTAACATCAAGGGCAATCAAAGGGTTAAATGTGTTCCCTAGGTGTGCTTTATAACTGTTGTGGAGGGCTCTGACTATAGGAAAACATGAGATCTCCATTTTCCTTTCCGGCAAAACAGCGGTCTACCTTGTTTACATACTGTAGGCAGATTGCCGTTCTGCCTCTCTACGAACGATCGTCAGTTTCCAATCACAGCCGCAGCAGGGCTCTGGTGGCGGGCATGCCCGGCCAAGAGCTGAAGATGAGAATCACATACAGGTACATGATTTTGTGCTAAAGGGCCGCTTTGCCACAATAAATGTCCTTGGTGTGGTCCTTAAGTGGTAAAAGTTTTTTTTTTCGGCTAGGGTTCCTCTTTATAAACGTTATGTAACCCTGTTACTTCATATAAGATTATTTCAATACTTTGTAGTTTGTACTATAGAAAATGTATTAAAATCTACAAGAAATTGCCACTTTACCCTAAACTGGTAAAAGTCTCTTTGGAAAAGCCTTTTTAAACTCTTCAGTTAAAGGGGTTGTAAAGGAAAAATATTTTTGGCTAAAATTAATCTCTAAGGTAGACAGACAGAATAGTGTAATGAATCTGTTAAAAAAAAAAAAAACGAGTAAATACCTATTAAATTCCTTCATCTACATCACCTCCGGCATTCTAGTTTCTGTTCTCTCATTCACTTCCTGGTTTGCGGTGCTCGTTCATGTAAGAACTACATTTCCCAGTATGCATTGTGGCATGCCCAGTAATTGACACCCCCTTGAAGTCTCTAACACGTAGAGAGCGTCCTGCCGCACAAATGTAGTTCCCAGGAGAGGGCGAGCACGTCACTGACCACCGCAGTAAAGCCTCCCTTCACGTTGGTGAGTAACAATCAGACAAGCAGGAAGTGAACAGAACAGAGAAGAAATAGAGCAACTTCCGAGCAAGAACGAACAATGAGGAAGTGAAAAGAGGAATGTCTGCAGGTAAAGGATGCTTATTATGACAATTTTTTTCCCCCCTTTACAACACCTTTAAAATATCAAGTATTTAGAATACAACAGTATAAAAAGGTTATTGTTTTCACTTTTTGTGATACCATTGTGATCTGGTACGTGTTATTATTTATTGTATATGTTACAATATAAGCCGAAAAATTATAATTTCTATTGTGTTTTTTTTTTTTTTCTAAATCATGCTTTGAAGTTTTCAGTGTGGCTACATTGTTTAGAATCTTTGGTGTTGGTAACAATATGCTTGAACCACATTATATAACAGTCCACAGATTAAGTTTAAAGTAATTCCATGTCCTTGTATATAAGTCACCCATGAAAAATGCAAATATATATCAGGAAACAGACATTTATTAATTGATGAGAGAGATCTGCAAGGACACATGTAAAATGTTAAGAACAAATAATAAGGTCTTATGATGTCAAATCAAAGCCAAGTCATCACCAAGAAGCAGGAGGAGCCACCACACCATATGAACATTGTGAGGGTATAAAAGATAGATGCTAAAATAATGTTCTTCAGATAATTGGTTGGGTATTTGTTCTAAAAACCTGACACCAGTAATCTCAATCATGAAACTCGCAATAGCTTTCCTGCTTCTGGGCATTTGCCTTGGTAAGACTTACTTTTATTAACATATACGGTACTCCAATTTAGGTAAATTAACCTTATAGTGTATTTAAAAAACAAACTTTTTAAAATGTTGAATGGACTTAAAAAGCGTTTTTAGATTTGTATTGCTGTCTGTTGGGACCATCATCTCTAGGACTCAAAGTGAAATGAAGTCTTCCAATAGGGTCAACCTCTCTCTATCGATTATTTAAAATCATGTTATACATAGTTCTGACATATGCAAAATACTATAAATATAAGTTTTAATACTATAAATATAATTACTATAATATATAATATAATATATAATTATTATTAAAAATAATAATGCAAATGCCTTAGTCAGCCTCTGTATAGTAGACCTCATGCATAATGAGGGAGAAGCAACACAAGCAACCAATCAGGTGTGCTTCAGTGCAAGTAGCATGCTTATGGGAGGAGAAATCAGAGTGACAGATGAGCTGATCTGTGTGTTTCCTCTCCGTTTACTGCCCAATCACAGGCTGGGGTGGGGAGGGGACATGTAAGTGAAAGTGAAAATGCAGTAAAGAAAAAAACAGAACCCCTCCACTACAAAAAAATGGCTGTGCTGTGGAAATTTAGGTAATAGAACAGACAGATAAAACAGAATATGTGAATGTATTTCATCTATTTATCTAGCTGTTTGCTTGGAGTTCATCTTTAGGTGTATCAATTATATTACTAGTTAGCATTTAAAGTCATTGCAGCAATAACAATAGGTTTAGTAGTGTAAATAACATCATAATAATAATCCAATAAAACATGAAAAACACAAAAAGAGAAAGTTTAGGAGTATAACTATTTAAAGGGAAATTTCTATTAGCAAATCATAATATGTTTGGCAGATATTTAGACTATCATCGTTGCCATTATTATTCACATCTTTATTGTTGTCCCCCAGACCTTTTTATTTCTTAAAGTTATACTAAAGTCTCATTTTGTTTTTGGTTAAAAATAACAAACATGTTATACTTACCTGTTCTGTACAGTAGATTTCACAAAGCAGCCCAGATCCTCTTCTTCCCTTTTTGGCGTTCCTTGCCCCTCCCTCCTGTTGAGAGCCCCCACAGCAAGCAGCTGAGCCGCAGTTTCCTGTGTCCATTCAGACAAGGAGCCGCAGCCCGGCCCCACCCTCTCTCTTTCCTTGTTGGCTCACTAACTTTTATTGACTGCAGCGGGAGCCAATGGTGCTTTGCTGCTATCTCATCCAATTGAGGAGGAAGAGTCCCGGATAGCAGAGTCTCTCCTGCAGAATCGGATCTAGATGGGCTCAGGTAAGTATTAGGGGGGCTGCTGCACACAGAATGTTTTTTATCGTATCGCATAGAATGCATTAAGATAAAAAAATTCTGCCTTAGCAACCACTTTAAGCCCAGGTTCACACTGGGCTGCGGGAATGAAGCAGTGTGAGTTCAGCTGAACAATTTTACTCCCACTTGTCAGTCCCGAATTCGGACGTGATTTCAGAGACATCTTTGCAGGTTTCTGCAAAGATGTCAATGTAAATCGCAGCCGGAAATGGCAAAAAGTAGTACAGAAGCGACTTTTTGAAATTGGTGCAGCACCACAGATGTGCTGTCGCACCGATTAGACATGTGGTTTGACACGTCAAATCGTACCAATGTGAACCAGGGTTAATACATATAAGGGTTGATTTGATGGGGAGAGCAAAATTTGATGCAGCTGTGCATAGAAACTAATCAGCTTCTAGGTTTTATTGTCAAAGCTTGATTGCAATAGCTGAAGTTAGAAGCGGATTGGCTACCATGCACATCCAGTGGTGTATTTAGGTCTTGTGCTGCCCCAGGCCTGACTAAACTTGTGTACCCCCTAATTTAAATATGATACACCCCTTCCTGTCAAGCCCACACCCCTTTCTGATTAAGACCCACCCTGAAATGTTTGAGTGGGGACACTAGTTCTGAGGGCCTGGGCAGGGGGGGGGGTGAATTCCCTTAATTTGCATAGATTTGCATAGATCCCTCTGCAATGGGACAGGGATGGTAAAAATAAAACTGACAGGGGCTATAACCCTCCCTTACTCTATCCAAAATGAAAATAAAAGTGTTGCCTATAGTTCTACTTTTAAGCACAAATTTGTGATCATTTTATGGAGAGGACTAAGAAGATATAACCATGCCAATGGTGCAGCAGAAAAAACATATAGCACAGTGCAGAAGTTTTGTGGTCCAAAATTATAGGACAGTCAAAATTAGAAGCAGCGACCCCCCACACCACAGTTGCGGAATGCTGGCCGCCCGCATACCGGAAGCAATGTGGCCGCTTGACTAACTTGCCTCTCAGTTCATTCCGCCCCATAAGACTAGTGCTACACCAACAGACACCAACAGACTCTTTCTGTGCTGTCCCCCTGCAAAGTGCTGCCCTGGGCCTTGTTGGCCTAGGCCAGGATACAGCTTTGTGAGATAGATAGATAGATAGATAGATAGATAGATAGATAGATAGATAGATAGATAGATAGATAGATAGATAGAAAAATTACTATAGTGGTACTTCTCGTATATACAGTAACAATATTGACCATACCTATATAAAAGTAGCATTATTTTTTAAATATTTTCTAAACCTTGCATTTGAGTAAGTGACATATGTTATTTTACCATGCATATGCTTATTTTTCAGTTCCCACAAATGCAAATTATGGAAGAAGAATAATGACAGTAAGGAACATTTGTATTTTTTACTTTTATGGGCATTGATGGGCAAATTCAGCGTGCTGACACTTTCAGATGCTTTTCACAACACACTGCAGGTGCAGTTAACCTGCACTCTATAGCTTTCAAGCTCCTTTTGCATTCACATAGACTTATATGAAGCGAGAGTCAGTCCTGATATGGACAAAAGCCCACTGACACTGTCCATTATGTGTACTACACATTCAAATGAAATTGTAAGATAAAAGAAAGATGTTTTTGTCACATTACTTTCTTTAACTTTTGAAATTACTTTATGGGTGGATTTTTAACATTAGATTAAGATTTTGATCTGTTTACCTATAAAAAGAAACATGCATGCCGCTTCCAAATTATAAACATACTAACTGTCACCTTACTTTGTTATAGACTCACGAAGGATATGCTCATTCTCGCATGTTTACCCAATGTATGCAACGATGGATTGAAATTGAGGTACTTAGAAGTAAAGCTAATTCTTCAGCCTAATGAGAACATATTGCTGTCTATTAGTATTTAATTATAGTGTATGTCCCGGTACACACACTTCCCCCAAATATCCCTCTACAGAATGTTTCAGCATTCCATTTTTTTTTTCTTTTACCTTGTTTTTGTAGCAAAAAACAGCCTTTATTACTCCCTGCATAATCATCACAAGGCTTGTAAATTTCTTATAGGGGCAGCTATTAGGAGGTCATTTATTTGCTACTGATGTTCCTATTGATGTATGTGCATCCCCAGAACTACATCTTTCAACAGTAGGGATGAGCTTCGTGTTCGATACGAACGTATGTTCGACTCGAACATTGTCTGTTTGTACGTTCGACGGAATTCGAACAAAAGCAGTCGTTCCCGCCTGTATGTCCTGCATGCTTGGCCAATCACAGCACGCAAAAAACGAAGAGCCATAATTGGCCAAAGCCTGGGTGGCTTTGGCCAATTATGGCTCAGGGCTTTAGCACACGCCCCACACTATATAAGGCCACCTGCTGGGTGGCCTCGTGTAGTGTGTTCTGGCTTGTTCATGAAAGCAGTCAGAGAGACAGAGAGATTGTCTTTTTATATAGCTAGATAGAGCAGGCAGGCAGGCTAGTCAGTTTAGCTTCAATTACAGTGTGTAGAGAATATATATATACATCCCGAGTTGTACATATATTTATACACTGTATAGCTTAGCTAGATCAGCTATTCCTAATTTACTGGCAGGCAGGTGATTGTGCTATTTAAAGACATTATCACAGGCATAGACACCCAGCAGGTACAATATTTAAAGGAATTTTTATTTTTATTTAAGCATCAATAAAATCACTGCTCCTGGAGCAGTGATTTTAATGATGCTTAACTTAAAAAAAAAAAAAAAAAAAAAGAAAAATTCCTTTAAATATTGTACCTGCTGTGTGTCTATAGTTTGCCTGTGAAAGCGTCTTTGAGAACCCGGGTTTTGCCCGACTGAACATGTATCAATGGAAAAAAAAGGTAATTTTTTCAGGAGTCCTGCTCCTGAAAAAAAACAACCGTTTTTTAAACTTTTTTCCATTGATACATGTTCCCTGGGGCAAGACCCGGGTTCTTAAAGACGTTTTCCAACAATAACTTGAATATTGGTCTTTAAAATTATCGTTTTTGAATTCGAACATTCAAGTCCCATAGACAATATGGGGTTCTAAATGTTTGCGTGAACGGTCGGTCTGTTCGACGGTTCTGGTGCGAACCAAACGCGGGGGTGTTCGGCTCATCCCTATTCAACAGTCTATTTTCTATAAGAGTGCGTGGCGTGTGGGCAAGCTATTAGAAGGCAAGGAGGGAGTAATGTTTGCATGTGGAGAGGGACAGAGGGGTTGAGGGATAGATGGAGTTTGTAATTGTTGTCTCCCAGTGAGTCATTGGGGAGACTTTCCCTCACTTCTTGTCCCAGTCACAGGGGGAAAAGGGGATTGGAAATCATAATATATCTATGGAAGTAGAGCAAACAATAAAATTATTTTTGCTGTATATCAAGAAAGGGTTAAAGCGGGGTTCCAACCACAATTAGCATTTTTTAAATGTATGTACTTTCATCATGCATTTTTATAATATAATTCCGGTCACTTACTATTTTACAATCCGCCATAGTTATTCAAAAAAGATAGTTTATAAAACTGTCCACACCGTTGTCATTTTGCTTATGGGCATTGTGAAGCCCACAAGCACTTACTTCCTAGAAGTCTTGGATGGGGAGTGATAATTGGGTAGAGGGAGATGTCAGAATCCTAGGTGATTCCAAAGGCAGATTTCGTGGGACCGCATAGCAACAGGCATTTCCAGATGAGTTAAAAAAAAAACATTTTTTTTTTTTAGGTCTAATTAACACAATAATGAAAAAAAAAATTGGGATGGAAACTCCACTTTAATAAAGTTACTTTATATTAAGTAAGAGTAAAAGCCATTGGGCCAGATTCTCATACAAATTCGCCGGAGTAGCGTAACGCATTTACACTACGCCGCTGCATCGTACTAGAGCAAGTGCCGTATTCTCGAAGCATTTGCTCCGTAGTTTGCATTGACGAAAATGGCCCAGCGTAAGCCCGCGTAATTCAAAGGGGGCAGTTTCTATTTAAATGAAGCGAGCCCCCGCGTCGAACGAACTGCGCATGCGCCGGCCGGGGAAAAAGCCCAGTGCGCATGCTCCAGCTCACGTCGGAAAGCGCCGTTGAAACCGAGGTCAAAACGATGTGATCGTCACTATGCAATGCCCTATTCGCGAACGAGTTAGTAAAACGACGTAAGCGACGGAAAAAGCCGACGCTGACCCGATGCCATACTTAACATGGCATCCGACGGTACTTCGTAAGGTTACTCCTCATAGAAGCAGGGGTAACCTTACGTGAACGAAAACGACGTATGCGTCGACGGTGCGGCGTAAAAGCGATCGGGAATCGGCGTAGTAGCCTCATTTGCATAGGCAAATGAGAAAACAACGTAAAGGCCACCTAGTGGCCGGAGCTGTCATTACAACTACGATCCGCAAGTGTAATGGTATTACACTTGTCGGATGTTCAAGCGTATCTATGCCAAAGTGATGCTAAGAATCACTCGCATAGATACGAGCCAAAAAAAAACGGCGATACGACGGGGTATCTGAGATACTCCGTCGTAGCGCCACTCTGAGAATCTGGCCCATTGTCTTTGTTTTCCTCTCCTGGTGACACCCTTTCCCATATTTTTTGTCATGGTGTCACAGGAAAAAAAAAATAGAAATGATACCAATATACCAATGGGCATTGGAGGATAGTGACCCCACACACCAAAAAAAAAAAACATTACAGTTGGACTATACATATTACAATATGACTGAACAACCGCTCCAAAAAAAAAAAAAAACGAATTATGGACTACATAGTTGTTGGTAGATCCAATGGAGTTTGTACAATCAGATTGTAATGTGCATGGTCAGAATAAGTCTTCATTACTCTACTTAAGGTTAGAGATCTGTTTGTATGTTGTTTCTTTTTGTAGGGAATTGCTGATGATTAAAGGAAAACAATACAAAAATATCACATAAACATATTATGCAGTCATTTATTATCTGGTGATGTTCCGTATTTAACCTACGATTTTGTTTGCTGCATTGTCTGGCAGATGTCACCTTGCATTACCTGCTTCTGTGTTCTCTTTTTTTCCAGAAATGCAACAGGAGGTGCTCTGAAAATGAAAGAACGTGCAGACAGAGGGCCTTCCTAGAAAATGTATGCTTCCTTCTGGTAAGTCACTTTGGGTTGCAGATACCTTATGTTATGTAGTAAGACTATAGGAAAAATCTCAGCAACAAAGACATAAGTTGGATTTTCTAAAGGTGTAGAGACTCTTCACTTGTGTGTATGCTAACAGAGCTTAGTAAATAGGTGTTCACTTTGAATACCCAATCATCTGCAAGGGAAATAAAAAAAAAAGGGGGAACACGTTTTAACTTACTAAGGACAGTCTTCTTTGGAGATGTATTTTTCCCTTAGCTTAGTGAAAACAGTGGTACTATATTCGCTTTGACTACCTAACTAAATGAACGTTAATTAAAAAAAAAAAAACAGGATTTTGTTTTTCTTGTATATGAAGTAAACATCATCTTGCTATTATCTAAGGTAAGTATAACGTTTAAAAAAAAAAAATCAACCCCAATACACTCTATTATATATATATATTTGTATATTGGCTAATCAACCTCCTGAGACATTTTTGAATTTAACCTGTGAGACTATTAATTCAGTAGTAAATTTGTTATGACCAAGGATTAGCCACAAAAAAAAAAGAAGATTTTGTGTTTGTGAAAATCAGAGGGAATTATTCTTTAAAGCGGTAGTAAACCGCTGGAGATTTGTTTATTTTTTTAACTTGCAAAACAAAGTTATATTCTGCTAGTATGTGAAACTTATTTTAGAACGAAGCCCTTCCGGCGGCATATCTGTCTCCACTGACATGGCTTCCATCTTCACCCGTCTTTATTCTGGGTTCGCGAACTCCGGCTTTGTGAGTGGCCGGAGTTGCGATGATGTCAGTCCCGTCCATGTGCACAGGAACTGCCGTTTAAGGCACAGGACTCTGAATGAACAACAGAGATCTATACAATACCTCTAGGTAAGCCTTATTATAGGCTTACATATAGGTAAAATTCATGTATAGGAGTTTACTCCCACTTTAATATGAGAAAAAAGTGAGCAAATAAAATAACCATGGACTGATCTCTATCACTAAAAAATTACGTTAGGCTGGACTCACAAAGCTTTAATACAAGAATATGGCTCTCTAATTTAGGCATGTGAACGTCATTTTCAAATTTCATTGGTCTCGGCTGACAATAACTGTCATTTTGTAAAAATAAGTACACCTTAGTGTGTTTATGAACTGATATTTAGTGTACCCCATTGCTTTAACTGACCATTACTGTGTGTAATGACCACTGAGTCGTACCCTTTCTCCCCACCATTCCCCAGGTCAGTGGCAGTCTCTGTTGCTGCCATTGAGTTTAAGATTCTAATTGTCTGGCTGATAACTTGAGCCCAGTAAGGTCTGAGTCGTTGACCTGGAACAATTATGCATATCTGTAAAGTCAACGTAATATCATACGGCCATATTTTCACACTTGTTTCGGGACAAAAAGTATTAAAGTATTAAACAAGAAAGTTAATATTACGAAATAAGCATTTGTAGAATGAAGGAATAGTAACGGAAGCCCATTTTTCTCTTGGGTGAAAAGTTTCCTATAAAGCAGAACTAAAGACAATATTTTTTTCCACATTAGATAGAGCAAGGAAAGTTTTTTTGCTATCTGTCTCCCATTGGGGATGTTTTCTTGCACTTCCTGTCAAACAAGAAGTTAGAGGAAATCCTTCTAAAGTGAAGGAATCTCTGGTTGTCACCAGAACTGTGTACGCATTGAAAGATTTCACCTCTATTCCTGTTCTCGTAATTTGGGATTTTCTTTCTTGGTAATAATAGTAAATACGACTTACGGGGTGGGTGAATCTCCCTAATGGGGGGCACAGACAGCAATGCAAAACCTGACAGGTTATATAATCTATCTTCACTCTATCCAAGACTAAAAAACAACAAAGATTTGCCTTTAGTTATATTTTAATGTTACATTAGGGTTCCTGTGTTTTTTGCACCACTTAGCCACTGCACACCTCGTTATACATTTGAAGGGGAATACCAGGATATGGTAGCATTTAGCTACCATAAGCGCAGTATCCTCATCAACAGCAGGTGATCAGCTTTCAGATAAAAGTGGTCTCAGCAGTCAATTGACCACAAGCTCACTTTTAATGTCACGCTCTGGTCGTCTTCACCGCTTAACGGAGCTGTCGGAGGAGGCGATTGGGTCATCTTTCCTCACAGGCTGGATTCCGAGTGGGGGAAAGATGCCTCCCCACTCAGCTCCACACCATTGATTGACAGAAGCAATGTCAAACGTCCAATGGTCCTAAAGGGCAATTTTTTTTATTGCATTTTAGTGTAAATGTGAGATCTGAGGTCTTTTTGACCCCCAAATCTCACATTAAAGAGGTCCTTTCATGTCTTTTTCTCTATTACAATGAATATTTACATTCCTTGTAATAGGAATAAAGGTGAACCAATTTTTTTTTAAAAAGACAGTGTAAAAATAAAAAGCAAAAAAAAATTAAAAAGCCTTGTCCCACTGAGCGAACGCATACATAAGGCGTGCCCGCATATGAAAACCGTGTTCAAACCACACCTGTGAGGAATCACTACGATCGTTAGAGCGAGAGCAATAATTATCTTTTAATTTAAAAAAGTGTATTTTTTCAAAAGAAATTACGCTTGTGTGACCGCTGCTCAAATACGGTGTGACATATGACTAGTATTGCAATGTGTGCCATTTTATTCTGTAGTGCGTCTGAAAAAATATATATATAGCCTTCGACACTGTCGACCACAAACTATTACTGACCCGGTTAGCTGAAGTAGCCAGAGTCGTAGAAGGCGATTTATCTTGGTTCTCCTCTTTTTTGGAAAACCGATCACAAACAGTGAAGTTAGGACCTTTCACTTCTGAAAAACCCACAGTATTGTGCGGAGTACCTCAAGGATCGCCTCTATCGCCGATGTTGTTCAACATCTATCTTCGTCCTCTTTTTGAAATTATCAGCAGCCAAAAGCTGCTTTACCACTCATATGTAGATGACACGCAACTGTATTTCCGCATTGCCAATAAAAAGGATCACCACCTCAATCTAGAGATATGCCTCTCTTTTATAGAGAATTGGATGACAAAGAGTTATCTTAAACTCAACGGAGCGAAAACAGAACTTCTCCTGTTTCACGCCAAGCGTAGGAATCAACCTGCAACAACATGGACACCCCCGCCCATTCTGGGCAAAATCATCACCCCTAGCTCCAAAGTCAAAAGTCTTGGGGTCATCTTTGACTCCTACATGACAATGGACGCACAAATAGGGTCAGTAGTCAGCAGTTCTCACCATCTGCTGCGCCTACTACGCAGACTTACTCCTTTTATCCCCAAAGAAGACTTAGCGGTCGTGGTGGGAGCAATTGTGAACTCAAGATTGGACTATGCAAATGCCCTTTACCTCGGACACCCCAAGTACCAAATCACTCGTCTGCAAGTCGTTCAAAACATGGCCGCCAGACTTGTGACAGAAAAAACCCTGGGAATTAATCTCACCTTCACTGAGATCCCTTCACTGGTTGCCAGTAAAAGACAGAATTGCAAGACAGAATTGCCTTTAATTTTAATTGTCTAACGCATAGATGTTTCCATGGGAATGCTCCCCATTATCTATGCGAAAAAATAAAAGCTCATAATCCCAATCGCGTTCTGAGATCCACCAATCAAAATCTACTCCAGATACCGAAAGCCAACTACAAGTCCAAAGGGGAAGGAAGATTTGCGATCCAAGGTCCCAGACTTTGGAATGCTTTACCAACCAGCCTTCGGTTTAAGGAGAACCACTTAGCGTTCAGGAGAAAGACCAAGACTCATCTCTTTTGATATCAAAGGAGACAGGAACATCAAGCGCCCAGAGGCAATTTAGTTTGCATGTGCTGCGCTATATAAGTCTTCATTCATTCAATCATAGAGTTTGGGGGTTCCAAGTAATATTCTAGCAAGAAAAAAAAAAATGACACAAAATCTCAAAACAAGGTTCGGTCCTTAAGTAGTTAAAGAGTTATTAAACCCTAACCTTTTAAAATCAATGACCCCAGTGTAACTTGCTGGACAGAGGGTGGTTTATTAAAACAGAGTATGCAGTTTTACATAACATGCAGATGTCTATTGGATATTTATAAAAAGTAATAGAGACACGTTTTTACTTTTTTTATATTCTAGAAACTGCTTGCTCACGACTTGCAATTGGAATTTGCTGAACTCCTGGGCAGACTGGTAAGATTGGATTTGATAATTCCGTAGAACTAGATGAGGCTTAATGCAGATTTCTATAAAATACAAGTAAAAAGTATAGTAGCGTACGAATAAGAGACTGAATTAATTGCACATGTTGCATATAGCACATACACATTATGGAACCTTTTATAGGAGACAAAATGAGCATTATCATCGCCACTACTTGCCTCAATATGTATATAGTGAGACCCCAAGAAATATGAACACAGTTAACATACTAATGTTGTATGTATTTTTAATTATTTTTTACAATAATATACTGTAAGTTTGAATGGTCCCATAAGACAGGCAAGCAACTCCATTATCTGCAATAGCAGCTTTCTTGCTTCAATCACTACACTCACAATTTACTTAATGTAGGAATCCTAAAGTGTGTCCGTTGATATTGCCCACTAATATTCAGTGAATGTAGTGCTACAGGAAGTTGTCAGAGACTATTATCATGCAGCAAAAACTGAAAACATCTTACAAAAGATGGTCAGAGACTAAAATAGTCAAAGACATGCAGACATGCTAAAGAGATGATCAACGACTGAAGACACATTACATGCCATTGCTTTTAGGCCCTGTACACACTGACCTTTTCAAAAGAACCGCGTTTCTCTTCAAAGGCAAGAACTTGTGACGTCATCGCATACGACGAGCATGCGCTCGTCACATTCGATGCCGTCACCGCCATCTTGCTTTACCCTACCTATGCTGTGGAAGCTACCGTGCATGCGTCAGTCATTTTGAGCATGCACAGGTTTCCACAGCAACAGGTAAGTATTCACACTCTCGGGTTTCTCGTCGGGAAACAGGCCATCAAGAATCTTGGTGAGAAAAAAAGAGCGCAGGTTCTCTTTTTTTTCTCGTCGAGATTCTGGCCAGATTTCCTGACGAGAAACCTGAAAGCCTTGTACATATGAAAGGTTTTCTCAGCAGGAAGCAGTTGTCTTGCTGATTTTTGCAGAGAAAACTGGTCGTGTGTACGAGGCCTTACTGTCCCTTTGCAAATCAATGCTTGAAGCATGTTTACTAAAACCCCCTTTAAAAACTTGTAGTTTATATGGTGTTTCTTTCAACAAGACCAATTAGAAAATCATAGAGAAAAATAATTGACAGAAAAAAAAATGGACCATTTGACTGCTGCAATCCACACTATTGGAAATTTGGACTTTTGCTGTTGTAATTTCCACCTACAAAAGATTGAGAGAAGGTTCTCTATTTTTCCGACGAAAAAAAAATCCACGCGCCTGTATGCAATTCCGATGCGCAAAAAAACACACATGCTTAGAATCAAGCAGAAGAGCTAAACTGCCTATTGAAGTTCATTGATCTCGGCTCGTCGTACGTCTTGTACATCACTGCGTTCTTGGCTGTCGGAATTTACGACAAGATTAGGCCCTGCGAGTTGTTGTGTGATTTGACACATGACAAGTCAAAATCCATGTATGCCAATGGTCCCCGTTCTAATTAGGTACAGTACATAGTAGGTGAGGTTGAACGAAGACACATGTCCATCAAGTCCAACCTACAGTATGTGTGTGATTATATGTCAGTATTACATTGTATAGCCCTGTGTGTTGGTGTGACTTAATCACAGCGACTTCAAAAAAGATTTTTGCACTTCTTTGTTTCGACATGTTCTCACATGGTTCTCACTGGTCATATGACATTGGATCAAAAATTGCACTGTAAATTGTGTGACTTTGGGGTCGCAATAGTGGAAACCTAGCCTAAAGGATATATTTCTCTATAGCAGATAGCAATGCACATGTGTTCAGGTCTGTGGAAAATAGCTTTACAGCTTGAAGCACTTCTTTTTGTTTTCCATTGCCTGTGTAGAGGAGGCCTTATTTTGATTTAAAAAATTGGGAAAAGTTATGACAGCTAATTATCATTTACATTTTCACCCTAGCTGGGGAGTTTTCCCTTCTCTTCCTATCAGAACAGGAAGTAACAGGAAATCTCTACAACAGTTTAAAAGAAAAACACAGTGAGCAGGATTAGAACATTTCACGTTTTTCCTGCTCTCTGTGAATTCCTGTTCCTGTGACCCCATCCCCCAGTAGGGTTGCCACATTTTCTTCAAGCCAAACCTAAAAACTCTTGCAGCACAATAATTTTTTATTTTTTTGCAGTAAATACTATAGGATTATAAAAGACTTTGGATACATTTGGGTGCCCCAAGGAGAGTAGTAATGTAGCACACAGAAAGCACCCTGGCAAACATTGGGTGTGGCCAAACTGCTGTTGCTCACATTGTCACCCCACACTTCAGTCAAACCTGCTCCCAGACAGCAACAGATTTGTGTATGACTATCTTGGTTACTTGGGGAGCAACAGCTTGGTCTGAATATTGTGTCCGGGTTTTAGGTGGACTAAGCCTCAGACACCTGATTCAAAACCCAAACTGCCTGGGTAAATCCTGGACAGGTGGCAACGCTATCCCCCAGTCATTATTTGTATGGGCATCACAGTGAAAGAAAGAAAAGCAAAATCTTCCCAGTGGGATTGCAGGCAAAAAAAGTTACAGTTGCAAAAAATATATTGGCATTCACACTGCTTTACTTAAAACAAATGATACATTCTCATTTTTCTTGTATAACCTTAACAAAGAATTTGCTATCTGCTTATGTTTCAGAACTGTGGCATTCATGTTAGCTATGTCGTAGCTGCAGTACAGGTAACTTCCTTTTCTTATTTCTCCATCTGTACTCATTGTTGGACGTGTTTTTTTTTGTTTTTTTTTGGTTTAGTAATGGGCAAGCATGCATTCATTTATGCAGGACTTCCAGTATACTAGGAATCTAACTCTTTGCAGTACCAGGCTATAAAGCCCAATTGGAGCTTAGGCTATCTTAACCACTTAAGACCCGGACCAAAATGCAGGTAAAGGACCTTGCCCCTTTTTGCGATTCGGCACTGCGCTGTTTTAACTGACAATTGCGCGGTCGTGCGACGTGGCTCCCAAACAAAATTGGTGTCCTTTTTCCCCCACAAATAGAGCTTTCTTTTGGTGGTATTTGATCACCTCTGCAGTTTTTATTTTTTGCGCTATAAACCAAAATAGAGCGACAATTAAAAAAAAAAATGCAATATTTTTTACTTTTTGCTATAATAAATATCCCCCAAAAATATATATAAAAAAACATTTTTTTTCCTCAGTTTAGGCCGATACATATTCTTCTACCTATTTTTGGTAAAAAAAAATCGCAATAAGCGTTTATCGGTTAGTTTTCGCAAAATTTATAGCGTTTACAAAATAAGGGATAGTTTTATTGCATTTTTATTAATCATTTTTTTTTTACTACTAATAGCGGCGATCAGCGATTTTTTTCGTGACTGCGACATTATGGCGGACACTTCGGACAATTTTGACACATTTTTGGGACAATTGTCATTTTCACAGCAAAAAATGCATTTAAATTGCATTGTTTACTGTGGAAATGACAGTTGCAGTTTGGGAGTTAACCACAGGGGGCGCTGTGACTTTGAGTGTTCCCTGTGTGTGTGTTTACAACTGTAGGGGGTGTGGCTGTAGGTGTGACGTCATCGATCGCGTCCCCCTATAACACACGGCTCTCCCAGTTCTTCAGCTCCAGGGACGGATCGCCGCACTGCAGCGGCGATCGGGTCCGCGAGTCCCGCGGTCCCGGTCCTGGAGCTTCGGACCGGGTCACGGGAGGGCGCCGCGGGCGCGCGCCCGTGACCCACGGATGGGTACTAAAACTAACGTATATATACGTTGATGTGCCCAGCCGTGCCATTCTACCGACGTATATGTGCAGTAGGCGGTCCTTAAGTGGTTAAGGAACATAAACAGTTGACTCTTTAATAGTTTTGCTTTTTCTTTGACCACTTGCCGACTAGCTGCCATCATTATACTGCAGCTTTTCAGTTCGTTCCATCGAATCGCTGGTGCTGTATGGCTGTCGGTTTTCATGGCGGGGGAGCTGATGCGCATGGCTGACAGCCACAATGTCTACCGGCTACCCAAAATCGCTCCACAAAGAGCCAGTATGGAGATCTGTCAATGTAAACAAACAAATCTATGTTCTGACAGGGAAGTACAAAGTGATCTCTCTGTACTCCCAGTCAGTCTATTCCCCCACAGTTAGAAACATCTCCAAGGGAACACATTTAACCCTTTGATCACCACTAGTGTTAACCCCTTCCCCACCTGTGTCATTTGTATATTAACCAGTGCATTTTTATAGCACTGATTGCTGTATAAATGTCACTGGTCCCCAAAAAAGTGTCAAAAGTGTCCGATCTGTCTGCCACAATGTAGCAGTTCCGCTAAAAATCACTGCCATTACTAGTAAACAATATATATAATAAAAATGCCACAAATCTATCCCCTATTTTGTAGATGCTATAACTTTAGTGCAAACCAATCAAACTGTTTTTGCGATTTTTTTTAATTTTTTTTTTTTACCAAAAAAGAATACATATTGGAGTAAACTGATAAAGATTTTTTTTTTTTGTGGGGGGGATATTTATTAGAGCAAAACGTAATAAAATATAGTTTGAATAAAATGTTTATAGCGCAAAAAAAATTTGTTTGGGTACAGCAACACACAACCACACAATTGTCAGTTAAAGTGACGCAGTGCCGTATCGCAAAAAATAGTTTGGTCATTAACAGGGGAAATCATTCAGCCCTTAAGTGGTAATAGTTTTGCAGTACTAACACAAACTCCCCTTCCCAGACAGCACCCCGATAAAGACTGCCAAGCTTTGTGTGAGATCAGGGGTCTATCTCCAACACAAAGGGGCAACCTTACCCCATGTGCCATCACAATTATTGTGCTCCAGTCAACAGAGAGTGTTGCTTGATGATTGTGACTGTGTAGGAGGCATATTAGACCACTGGACATAGAACTTTGGTCTTTTTTGGTTGGTTCAAAATGCCATTGAAAGAGTTTAGTTATATTTGTTGAATAACTGCAAATAATAAGCAGTAGATCCTGCCAAAAATCGTACTTCCCGCCTGTGCCGATTCCTACCTATTACATTGTTTTCAGATATCTCTGTGGATTACGAAACAAACCCCCCCCTTCCCCCCATATGGTGGAGAAAACTTTAGGGGTAACTAAAACTAAACGTGCACTCAGAATCTGGTGCAGCTGTGCATGATAGCAAATCAGCCTCTACGTTTATCTTGTTCAATTAAGCTTTGGCAATAAAACCTGGAAGCCGATTGGATTCTATGCAACGTTGCACCAGATTTGGCACGCCCCAGTTTTAGTAAATAAGCCCCTTTGTGTCTTAGCGTGACAACTCTCCTCCTCTATATACAAAGTACAGTGACATAGCATTGTCAGCCTAGGGTAGGAAGTGTTTTATAAGTATTGATTTTACAGTTTCATAAATTTTTTCCTTTCTTCAGCATGGACATATTGACCAACTTTCCACACAACTGACATACTATAACGCATGGAATCCATTTTATAAAGGGTTCAGTAGATTTTTGGTAAGTTTCATACTACTACTACTACTACTACTGCTACTACTAGATCCTTTATTATATCTAAATGATGGACACTGGTTTCTAGAAAGATTAGCTTCTCGTGATTGGCTGTACCAGTGGTTTTGTTTCATGTAATATTTGTTTAAATGTATAAAATACATTTTCATTGTTAGTCATTTGTTTTTTCACTGTATAAAACAGTTTTAAAGAAATACACCAAAAGTAACATGTTAACATGCAAGTCAAAAGATCATTTTGTTATTTGCATATGTGTCTGGTTGTCTTGCGACATAAATAGGCAAAACTGGGGTTAGCATTTAGTTAAGATGGACTGTTCAAAGGAAACAATACTCTAATGGTGCAGAACAGGATACCTTATGACCTGCACATACCTTTACATGCCTCTCCAGTGTCCCTTGTGCCATGAATCCTAGGGGATTGTAACATGCACATTTTATATTTTCTGATGCAGGTAGAAGCTTGCATGTTGTTTTCTGACAAGAAAACCAAAACCCATAGAGATGGGTCAAAGTGAACATACAGGAGGCTAAGAAAAGTAGTTCCCAACACTTTCTTTAAGGCCGCGTTCACACCTATGAGAATTGAGTGCGACTTAAACTGCAATTCGCATAACATTTCTTAATACATTGTTTTCAATGAGGCTAGTTCACATATGTGTGATGCATTCGCACTGCGCATTGCCGAAAAAACATGTGCATTTTCTAGGCATTGCGGTGCGGCTCATGTATGAATTCAGGCCCATTATCTTCTGTGAGCATGCATCTGATTCGCAGATGTATTCATTTCTCTTCAGGATTTCTCTCATTCTCTTCAATACACTTCCCCCTCCCCCTCTCCCAGGTCTCCAAATTTGCAGCTAAAACGAATATGATCTCCTGAACAGCTCTCTTATCTTTTTGCAGAGATAACAGAGCTGGAATTTGCACCACACAAGTGTGAATACAGCCTCAGAGTTTAAATGTATATGTTAGATAATCTAGAATGCTAAAATGGGCAACTGAGCATGTGTGCAGGCACAATTAGGTCAACCAAATTTGATGGTAATATTTGGGACAACTCCAACAAGACGAATCATACAACAGCACATACTGTACCTGTAAACTCCAACTACCATAACCATTAGAAAGCCCAACTTGGTGTCCCTGTTCATGTCCTGCAGTCTCTGAGATTTAAAAAAATAAAAATAATGACATCTCCTCAAAGACCCTAATGCCGTGTACACACGATCAGTCATCCGATGAGAATGGTCTGATGGACCGTTTTCATCAGTTAACCGATGAAACTGACTGATGGTCCTTCGTGCCTAAACACCATCGGTTAAAAAAACTATTGTGTCAGAACTCGGTGACGTAAAACAAAACGATGTGCTGAAAAAAAAATGAAGTTCAATGCTTCCAAGCATGCGTCGACTTGATTCTGAGCATGCGTGGATTTTTAACCGATGGTCATGCCTACTAACGATCGGTTTTGTTCTATCGGTTAGGAATCCATCGGTTAAATTTAAAACAAGTTGGCTTTTTTTTAACCGATGGCGCCCACACGCGATCGGTTTGGACCGATGAAAACGGTCCATCAGACCATTCTCATAGGTTTAACCGATCGTGTGTACGCTGCATTAGAAGGTTGATGGACCTGAAAACTTTTTGGAGAGGTAAATAACAATGTTTCCTGGGCCCTTGTATCTAGAATAATGCAGCTAAAATGCAGTAACCTATAACCAGCACCTATCTTTTTCTTCAAGTACTTCTTTAAAAAAAAAGTCAGCCTTTCAAACATTTATAACAAAAGTAACACTTAAGAGCAGATGTTCCCTTTGTTAGTACATTTTTGTTTACCTCTTCCACTTGATTTATTGTCTTTTTACCTAGGAGCTTGCACTCTTTTCATGTCATGACTAAGCCCTGCCCATCTCCCTCACATCCCCCCCCAGTCCCAAATTAACCTCTAGAGGCACTTTTACTGGACAGAACGCTTAGCCCAAAATCAATGAAAGCCAAGCTTAGTAGCAACGTACAACTAAATGATTGAGGTGCACTAGAAAGGTAATAGCAAACAACGTGTTTTCCTTGTCTTAGGAAGGACGTTTACTTTTAAAAGGTTTGGATGGATGAGATGGCTTTTACTTAAAAGCATCTAAGTTGTAAATTTGTACAGAAAGTTGCAAAGCTGTCTCGGTAAAATGAGTTATTACCTGCCTGGCTGCTTAGAGTGGCAGGGTAGGTGACTTACAAAAGTGTCTGAACAGAATAATAACACATTTGATAACCAAATATGCACATATATTTCAGCATCGTACTTACCTGTTTGACTGGAGTTGTGCTTCAAATAAGTATTTAAATGTCACCAACAGCTATATGTTTTACATTGTATATCGTAATTTTATTTTTCAGAATGAAATATTAGTAAGCGTAAATGTGGACTTAGGGTACTCTATTGCTTCAGTGAACGCTTGTTCGGTAAGAAACCTTGTTTTTCAATTTTGTTATAAGCAAGTAGTACTAAGCAGATAAGTTCAATACAATCAGAATTTGCAATGAATTGCAATAATCTATGTATCTCAGACTGGCAATACCTTCATCAAGAAAACTGTTCCCTTTGAGGACTGGTTAAGAATTTGTGTACTTCTTAGCAGGTCACCGAGTGTACCTCTTCCAGAGTATGGGTCTCCCATCCACCCTTGCAAAGGTCATTGGGTTACACCTATTATACAGTTTAAATAAATCAAGGCTTAATATTTAGTCCATATCCTCATAACATAACTGCCTTTATTTGGGCAATGCCTTTATCTGACCTAGTCCACATAAGGGCAATTACATCATAAGATTGCCCTACCCTGCCAAGTAGAGGAAGGGAGAAATATGTTTTGGAATGGAAGGTATCTGCAACCCATCAATGACGGGCTGCTTAAATATCAATTTGCCATTTACTTCTAGCCTCCCTGAGAGGTGAATTACAATATATGAGGATTTGCCTAACATTAGTTATAACTTATTAGCATCATTGTTATTTATATAATGATTAGTATGGTAGGTTAAAACAAGTCTTGAAAATATCAGCGTAGCAGGTATATGTTATGCACTTGGGGAATAGTTATTTGGACATTTACAATAAAATAAGGTTGAATTACTACCGAAGCTGAGAATCTTTATTGTCTCAATTATCCAGTGGTGTATAGACCAAATTCTAATGTATTTTTTTCATCTACCCTTTTAAATTATTGGCAAAAATCTTCACTTTTTTGGATTGAAGATTACCTAACCCCTTTGGCAAATCAGTCGTGTTGCCTTTTTTCCATAATTGTTAGGCAGATTCAGGTAAAAAACATCTGAAGCTTAAAATAGAACTAGTGTCCTTAACCCGTTCGCTGCCAGACCAACATTACTCTTTTTTACACACACAATAACATACAAAAACATACTTGGGGGGCACACCCTAAAAATGCTATACATCTAAGATGGTGCTGCTATTAGACCAAAAACAGTACAAAACAGATTCCAAATCTGACCTTTATGGAAGAGTGGCAAGAAGAAAGCCATAAGAATTCCCATCTGCAGTTTGCGAGAAGCCATGTGGGAGACTCAGCAAACACGTGGAAAAAGATGCTCTGGTCAGATGAGACCAAAATGTAACTTTTTATCCTAAACGCAAAACGCTATGTGTGCCAAAAAACTAACACTGCACATCATCCTAAACACACCATGCCCACCGTGAAACATGGTGGTGGCAGCATCATGTTGTGGGGATGCTTTTCTTTATCAGGGACAAGGAAGCTAGTCAGAGTCAATGGGAAGATGGATGGAGTCAAATACAGGGCAATCTTAGAAGAAAACATGTTAGAGTCCACAAAAGACTTGAGACTGGGATAGAGGTTCACATTTCAGCAAGACTATAACCCTAAACATATAGCCAGAGCTGTAATGGAATGGTTTACATCAAAGCATATTCATGTGTTAGAATGGCCCAGTCAAAGTCCAGACCTAAATCCATTCGAGAATCTGTGGCAAGGCTTGCCATCCAATCTGACAGAGCTTGAGCTATTTTGCAAAGACAAATGGGCAAACATTTCACACTCTAGATGTTCAAAGCTGGTACAGAAGAAAAGACTTGCAGCTGTAATTGCTGTAAAAGGTAGTTCTACAAAGTATTAACACAAATACACGCCATGCTTTTTACATATTCATTTGTAAAAAATAAAATTAAAAACCATTTATAATTTTCCTTCCATTTCACAATTATGTGCCACTTTGTGTCAGTCTATCACATAAAATCCCAATAAAATACATTTATGTTTTTGGTTGTAACATGACAAAATGTGGAACATTACAAAAAGGTATGAATACTTTTTCAAGTCACTGTATTTCCAATTATAAAGCATATCAAATACAAATGCAGGACTGTACATACACCCCCAAAATTACCCCTTTTAGGAAAGTAGAGACCTCAAGGTGATCAAATTTTTTCCCATCATTTTTAAGAAATAAAAATACATGCTGATATTGAGGTAGATAATATATGGATCTTGAAGGAAACAGAAGGTTAGGGGATTAATGTAGGGATCACATACAGTGTCAGGATGGACATCAGAGTGTTAATAAACAGGATAATGGTGGTGAAGGTGTTATTATACAGGCACTACAGAGACAGGATGGAGGTGAGATGTATGAGGGAGCTGTGTGAAAGGGTTAAAAAATTACCACATAATGAAATTAATCATATCTGCTGCTGCTGCTGCCTACCCTTGATTTATTAAATATTGAATTGTTGATAATCCTCCCCTTTCTTCTGTTTTAAGAAGAAGGGGAAGGCTCATAAATGTAAAGATTTGCAGTGTTTTTTCACTGCTTTGATTAGCCATTACAATAAACATAAAGCACAGAGCAACTCTGACTAGATCTATGCATTTTGCCTGTGATCTGCACTAAGCATGGTGTGCATGCCTTGTGCGCACACAAGTAGGGAACAGAGTGCAGTTTTTCAATGGTGCTCAAAGAAAAATAAAAATAAAAATGCAGGATGCAGATTATGGAATGGAATATGCTAGCGTGAATGCTAATACAATTGAAACTAACATTTTGTAAGATTCAAATTTAATAAAATACACTATATTTGCATTGCTAAGCATGCCTACCATTATACATATATCTTTTTTTTTTCCAGGGGAAAAGTCTCGAGACTGGTTATGGACCAATTCAAGATGTTATTAATGTTTTCCATAATATTGTCGGTGGTGGTGGTAAATCGAAATCTGGTCTTTTCGGTGGACTATTTGGGAGCCTTACTGGTGCTGTAGGCAATGTAGTTGGTGGCCTTGCTGGTGCTACAGGCAATATAGTTGGGAGCCTTGCTGGTGCTGCAGGCCAAGTAGCTGGTAACCTTGCTGATACTGCAGGCAAAGTAGTTGGGGGCATTGCTGGTGCTGCAGGCAATGTAGCTGGTAACTTTGCTGGTACTGCAGGCAAAGTAGTTGGGGGCATTGTTGGCTCTGCAGGCCAAGTAGTTGGGGGCCTTGCTGAAGCTGCAGGCGGTGTAGCTGGTAACCTTGCTGATACTGCAGGCAACGTAGTTGGGGGCCTTGCTGGTGCTGCAGGCGGTTTAGGTGGCGGAGTTGCAGGCGGTTTAGGTGGCGGAGTTGCAGGCGGTTTAGGTGGCGGAGTTGCAGGTGGTTTAGGTGGCGGAGTTGCAGGTGGTTTAGGTGGCGGAGTTGCAGGTGGTTTAGGTGGCGGACTTGCAGGTGGTTTAGGTGGCGGACTTGCAGGTGGTTTAGGTGGCGGTCATTTCGGTGGTGCAGGCCAAGTAGCCGGTGGCTTTGGCGGTGGTTTAGGTGGCAGACCTGCAGGTGGTTTAGGTGGCGGACTTGCAGGTGGTTTAGGTGGCGGAGTGGCAGGTGGTTTAGGTGGCGGTCATTTCGGTGGTGCAGGCCAAGTAGCCGGTGGCTTTGGCGGTGCTGTAGGTGGCGGAGTTGCAGGTGGTTTAGGTGGCGGTGCTTTTGGTGGTGCAGGCCAAGTACCTGGAAGTGGTGGCTATGTTGACCGTGGTGGTTCCAGCTATAGTGGCCATGTACATTACAGCAAAGGATCCTCCTACTCTCCTCGTTAGTCACAGGTAATACTTCTTTTAATTATGAGCTTATTTCTCAACACTAAAACATGTGTTAAAATGTAATAAATTAAGAAAACATATAAAATGCTAAATTTTACATGTCTCTGAAGGGCACAAGAAAAGAAAAAGAAAGGCGCACCAGCCTAGTGTATTACCATTTGACGATTTATTAAATAGAAATAATAATAAAAACTACTCACAAGAGAATTGGTATAAAAGGCTTGTCAAAAACGATAAGGTGGATATCCCTCGAACCACACTCCAGAATAGGGGGGGATAGAGGTGTGTCACTGCCGACTCTGAAGGGCACATGACTTTATTACTAAACTAAAGAACAAAAATAAAATACATTGCAATTTTAGTTTTCACCTGTTGATCGGTAAAGTAATACACTTTTGGTTCTAGGGTGAAAATGGTCATTCACTTCACTTTACCTATGGAAAAGCAGCACTGCCACTCTGGGTAGAATATATCCCCCTCTCCTCTTCTCCATAATGTGGGGGGGGGGGGCGGTTTATTCCACAGAGATAGCTGCTAACTGTTAAGACTACAGAACAGACAGGGAATAAAGAAACTTTTGAGCTCACATGATTTCGGGCAGGATCAAACAGGTCTTTTTAATGTATTAAACAAATGTTGCAAAATTATTTTAATGTTATATTTAACAGAAAAAAAATGAGTACATAAGTTAGGGCTTTTAGGAGCCATTCACAGTGGCTTAAAAATGTGCTGCTCCTAGAGAAGTTTATAGAACGAAATGTCTTATGTGTGAAAAAAAAAGCTAAACGCTTCTAAGCGCTAAATGCTAGTACAAAAAAGCTCAATTTTTTTTATTTTTAATGCCATGAGTACTGTCATTTTTTGCCATTGTGGATAGATTATTATAAATGTCAACCTCTCAATAAAGTTCACATCTGGTATCTGTAAGGCCACGTACACACCATCAGAACAAACCGATGAGACTGGTCCGACAGACCGTTTTCATCGGACCACCGCTGAAGTGGTCTGGTGGTCTGATGTGCGTACACACCATCAGTCCAAAATCCCATCGGGCCAGAACGCAGTGACGTAGAACACAACGACGTGCTGAAAAAATGAAGTTCAATGCTTCCAGCATGCGTCGACTTGATTCTGAGCATGCGCAGGTTTTTGGTCCGATGCTTTTGTGTACTAACCATCGTTTTGGTCCGACTGACAGGTGTCCATCGGACAGGATTTAAAGCAAGTTTTAAAACTTTGGTCCGATGGACAACAGTCCGATGGGCCGTACACACGATTAATTTGGTGCGATGAAACTGGTCTTCAGGCCAGTTTCATCGGACCGGTCTGATCGTGTGTACGCGGCCTCAGAGATGAAGTACAGATTTCCCAGCAGCTTGCATTCAAAGCAGATTTCTGGGTTTTGGAGTTTGCAGTTTAGATAATTTCAAATTTATGCAAAAACATCCATGCCCAAAATGCACTAAATTTGTCTCCTAATCAGATCAGAGCAAATATTTTGAAGTAATAAATAAGCCAACCACTTCACTAGAAAATATTGGGATCACAGCAGTCATGTTGTCATTGTTTGATGGAGCTGGTTGGTGAAAGAGAATCTGCCTTGTTTCATTTTTCTTGGGGTTCAGTGGATCCTGTTTTAAACTCAGAGAGCTCAAACCTAGCAGGAAATAACTCTATGCAAGGCAAATGCTTGTATTCAATTCTGGACATGTTTAGGGCCAATAGGCAAGCTATTGTAAAAATAAGGAAATAAAATAAAAAATAAAATAAAAAAGGAAATCTTAGCTACCATGAGGGACACAGAACTAAAAAAGGAGAAAGGAAAAAAAATATAAAAATATTCTACATTGAGGACAGGGTGGGCCAGATTCACAAAGCACTTACTCCGGAGTATCACGAGTTAGGCACGCGCAAGTCTAAAAATGCACACGCTTATCTATGCACCGTATGCCCAAAACGATATACTTCTGAAATCCACATTTTTTAGACCAACGTAATTTGGATAGACCGGCGCAGCGTGTGCAAAACTGCACTAGACACACCATTGATTTGCTATGCAAATATGCAAATGAGGGAGATACGCCGATCCACAAAAGTAAGTTTGTGCGGTGCAGTCTACATGATGTGCTTATCAGCTGCACGTCCTGTCTAAAATTAGACCATATAAAAGCTTGCTTAAAATTAGACAATCCGTCTACATGTCAGCAAAAGCAACACCGTTAGGGACGAGCTGAGCAGCCAGACTTGCAGGACATTAATCTGTATGCCAACATGCCAGGGGCATCCTTGCTCATAGCTATACTACTGACTTTAGATGAGCACAGAAGGAGGAGGGCACGGAGGAGGGCACGGGAGAGGATCTTTGTCAGGTATATCCATGGGGTGAGCCCAATGGTAATAGGCCCCCCTTTTGGCTGGAATTAGGGTGCAATTGGAGAGATACCCTGTGTTAATAGGAGGGTAGATGTTGGTTCCTCAGCTTCCACTAATTTCAGTGAAATTGAGTAAAGGTGGATTAATTAGGTCAGGAGCCTGTGCAGGCCAGCAGGCCCAAAGATTGCTAAAGTAAAATGATCCTATGCTGCTATAAGGATGCCAGTTGTGACCGATGCACCCTAAACCATATAAAACAAGGAAAAAAATGTGTCTCTAGAGTCTAATAGGTAGGAATCCCTACTAGTGTGGTTGATTACACTAGTAACCACACTAGTAAAAAATCTTTTACAACCCCTTTAAGGTAGCCCCCTAACTATAAAAGGAGGAACAGAGCAGCCAAAAGGATTTATGTATAAAACATCTGCTGAACAATTGTGACAAACATCTGCACAGCCAGAACAATATGTTTGCTGTATTTTCTCTATTATGATTAACCACTTAAGACCCGGACCAATACGCTGGTAAATGACCCAAGGTGTTTTTGCGATTCGGGCACTGCGTCGCTTTAACAGACAATTGCGCGGTCGTGCGACCTGGCTCCCAAACAAAATTTGCGTCCTTTTCTTCCCACAAATAGAGCTTTCTTTTGGTGGTATTTGATCACCTCTGCGATTTTTATTTTTTGCGCTATATACAAAAATAGAGCGACATTTTTGAAAAAAAAACACTATTTTTTACTTTTTGTTAAAAAAAAAATCAAATAAACTAAATTTTAGTCAAACATTTAGGCCAAAATTTATTTAGCCACATGTCTTTAGTAAAAAAAAAAATCGCAATAAAAAAAAATAGCTACCTAGCGGGAACAGCGGCACTAATACAGCGATCAGAAAAATGATCGCTTAGTGACGCTGGCAATAGGGAGGGAAAGGGTTAACTAGGGCAGTGATCAGGGGGTTAAAACTTTATTAGGGGGGGTGGGGGGGGGCTATCCTGAACCTAACACTAACTGTTTTTTACACTGCCTGTCACACTGACACTAAATGCAGTGATTAAATCACTGCATTCAGTGACACTGTGACAGGGGGGTGGGGGGGGCGATCACAAGGGGTTAATATGCCTATGTGAGTGTGTGTCAGTGTTGTGTTGGTGCACACTTACTTGTGATGTCTTCTCTCATCAGCAGCGCTGGGAAACAGCGCTGCGATGAGAGAATACATCATTTCCTCCTTCCTGTGTAAACACAGGAGGAGGAAGTGACAGGCTGGGAGCGCGCTCCCATTGGCTGGGAGCGATCGCGGGGGGGGCGGATATCACGGACATCCGCCCGCAGATCCCGGATCGCTCCCAGAGGTAGGGGGACCCCCGCACACCGCGGAGGGGGTCCCGATGGGACCCCCGAACCGCACTCAGGCGGGGACGTAAATTTACGCCCTTGTGCCTGTACGTGCCATTCTGTGGCCGTATATGTGCGTGCGGGGGTCCTTAAGTGGTTAATTCCCACTTCTTCAGGGCCATCAAGTGACCATAATTCAGTTTCTGTCCTGGTTAAAGCGGAAGTAAACCCATTCATAAAACCGTTTTATTTATGGCACATGACAGAAATGTAACACTCATATTGGTTGTGCTCTCAATCAAACTGTCAAACTATCCAATGGCTGGTGAGAAACTAATCACATGTGCAGCATCATGGCAGCTGTAGCTTAAACAGAGGCAAAAATGGCAGCTTCCTTGGCTGAAAATGATAGGGGGAGGGGGAGTTTACTTGCACATTTAGATATTTCTAGGAAACACATTAAGCCACTAGATGGTGCTGGCAATATAAGAACAAATCATATTAGAGAAAATAGTGGAAATTTTCATGTTGAGTTTGTGGATGTATAGTGACCGTTTTATACATAGACTCCATAGTGTCAGTGAATTAGAAGATGTTTCAGGGAAATCTTAAGGCCCATACACACGATTGGACTTTTTGAATACAAACTTTAAAATGACCATGTTTTTCAGAAAATCTGTCTATGTGTAAGCGCCATCGGACAAACTTTTTCGGTTTTCATGGGACAAACTTTTTGGCAACAAAAGTCCAATGGTGCAAAGTCCAATCGTGTGTACAGAAATCCATCGGACTTAAGTCCTAAAGCCTCATACACACGATCGGACTTCAAACAAACATTTCCGTGGACCTTTGTTTGAAAGGCGTTGGCCGTGAACTTGGTATGCAGACACACGGCAGGACTTTTTCAGCAAGCTTTCCCAAAATCACCTGTTTTTTTAGCTCTTTACCGCCACCCTTTGGTCAACTTCTGTATTGTTGTCTGATCTTTTGCATTGGTTCTGAGCATGCGTGTTTGTACTTTGGACCTAAGTCCGATGGATTTCTGTACACACAGCAGGACTTTGCACCATAGGACTTTTGTTGCTGAAAAGTTTGTCTGTTTGCAAAGCAAACCTTTGCCCGATGAAAACCTAAAAAGTTTGTCCAATGGAGCGTACACACAGTCCGATTTTTTTAAAAACCTGGTAATTTCAAAGTTTGTTGTAAAAAGTCGGATCGTGTGTATGGGCCTTAAGTACAACAACGCATGTACCCCGCGATTGCCCGCAAAAACAATGTACCCTGTTACCAATTCACTTAGGGGGGCCAGTATCTAGACGACCCCTTTGTTAAAGGGGGCTTTAGATTCTGATAAGCCCCCTGCCTGCAGACCCCCACAACCCTTGCCCTGAGGCCCTTGTCCCCATCAACATCCCATGTTAAGGGCATTTGCCTGGTACGGTTCAGGAGGGGGGGGGGGGGGGCGCATACTTGCAGCAACTCTATTTTATATATATTTTGCCGAATGCCAGCTGTTTGGAATGGGCAAAGTTCCAATACTCCTGGGTAATATCAGAGTCTGCGCACTCACATGCCATGTTACTGGCCCATTACAATGATGGATTGGCTAGTTGGCGAAAAGGAATGTACAGGAGGAGAAGGCCTACACATGCTCCATCACTACAAAAAAAATCCAAAGCTTTGCTCATTTAGTATGGACACCATATGGCTATAGCAGATATAAAAAAAAAAACACGTTCTTAATTAAAACAAAAAATATCATATGTGCATATGTAGAAAAATGCATGTATCTTTAATGAAATACAAAATGCAAAGTAGATTACCAAAGTACCAACGTCCATGCACTACAGCCTTATTGTAGAGGAAAAATGCAAAACAAAACCAATTGAATTCAAATCCAGCCAATTCAAAGTAGATTCACAGGAATCCCAAAATGAGAGATTATCTTTTTCTGATTAGAGTTTAGTAAGTGGAAGTCTGACTAACTACTTTTCCCACTGCTGCTTGGAATAGGTCCACATATCTTAGTTAAATAAGATAATCTATCATCAATTTAAACACTCAAAATAAACAAAGTTTATAGTATGGTAGTCCTGTGTGAACATTTCATTACCTGTAAAATTTCTAATTGTTATCCTACATATATCAGTCAAATACTGTAACAAACTATATGTGTTGAATTGTCTTTCAGCTTCTGAATTCCTCAACATTCCCAGGACAAGAGAGTGACAGTTTTGTTACTTCAGTACATTTCTTAATAATGTATCCCTCAATGTATGGACTTGTTTTCTCTTGTTTAAAAGTCTATTAAACTTTGCCTTGTTTCACTCCATTGTCAATAAATTTAATGCATTCCATCTGAACGTGTGTTATTTGCATTTTTTGTTCTCCTAAACTTAAAGTTAAGTTATCTTAAAGTATAGTAAAAAAATAAGTTTGGGCAATATATTGGTACCTCATCCATAATTAACACTCAACAAAACATAAGAACCTTGCAGACTTTACTGGTACCAGAATCTTAAAATATAGCTGAACTCCAGCCCCCAGCCATTGTGAATAAACATGCATGGTGTGACAAGGTGCTTTATTAACAAAAATGTCCCGTGGTGTAAATTTATTGTCAGCTTTATTCGGTGATCCTGACAAACCACTGACACAATTGGTAAAAGCTGACTTCTGCTAAAGACTCTTATTTCAGCTGAATTGGACCGGGGAACAGTTACTGGTTGCTACTATGCAGGTGGCCAATGTAAAGGAGAGAGGGATAAACACAGCCCTGAGTAGGAAGCAGGGGCAGACTGACCATTTGGGCAATCGGGCACTGCTGGAGGGCCCCATGCAACTAGGGGGCCCCACCAGGGTTGCCAGCCTCAGTAAAACCAGAACAGTATGTACAAATCTGTGTTTTTTTTACATCTGTTCCTAAAATGTCCCTTACCGACATCCTTTTGGTCTAAAAATCCCAAGATTAAAGCTGTCCCACCTTTCCAGTACCTTCTGAGTGTGTGTATGTATACTGTGTGTGTGTAGTGTTAGTATATTGTGTGTCTGTATACTGTATGTGTGTGTGTCTATACTGTGTATGTATACTGTGTGTGTGTGTATACAGTACTGTGAGGCTCCATAATCTATTGCCTGGGGGCCCCATAATCTCGTATTGTCTGGGGGCCCCATAATGTCCTATTGCCCGGGGGCCCCATAATGTCCTATTTGGCCGGGGGCCCCATGAGTTGTCAGTCCGCCCCTGGTAGGAAGTTTTCACTTTTAGTAGTGGTAGTAACCTTAGTGGGTGGGTTAAGAAACTATTTAGTTCACACATTGAGCAAACCCTGTGTCATGCAAAGCTCAACCCTTAAGAGTCGGTTCACACTGCAGCGGCATGACTTTGGGGGCGACTCTGCAAGTCATCCTGAGGACGACTTCAGAGCCGATTTGCAAAACGACTTCTGTATAGAAGTCAATGCAGGTCGCCCTGAGCCGCCCCCGAAGTCGTGCAGTAAACCTTTTTCTAAGTCGGAGGAACTTGCGTCACTCCTATTAGAAAGGTTCCATTGCATTGAATGGGATGCGACTCGCCTGACGAGTCGCCCCAGTGTGAACTGGCTCTAACCGGTTGTTGTTATCATATTGTGTTTTTTTTTTTCAATTGCCAATGTTGTCTTACAAAAATTATGTTAATTGCTATGCAATCTAAAATACACAAAATGTAACATAAAAATAAATGCCTTTTTCTAGTTTAACCAGTGTTGGGTTTAAAACAAGTGTTGCTGTAGATAAAAAGCACACATTTTATTCTATAGCTTTTCCCCATTTATAGTGACAATAAAATTGACTTTCTCTTCCTATCTTTGCAGCTAATTGAGAGGCAGTCACATTAGTCAATAAAAATGGCCAGTTTAACCACTTCCTGTCCTGGGCTTTGTGGTGGTATATCTGAATGATGCCTGCAGCTACAGGCATCATGCAGATATCGGCATTTTCAGCCTTTATGGTGCACATAAGGCTGTTCCGCCACTTGAGCGTTCTTACGGGCGACGAGAGGGACATCATAGAGACCATCATAGAGACCATCTGGTCTGCCGGAGTCTATATGATCGTCGGACGCAATGTTATGATGTCACGCCCGGCCTCTACATTCAAAAAAAGGCGCCGCTTTGGCTGTGAAGCAGTGATTTTTTTTTTTAGGCTTCCAATCCTAGAAGGTGAGATGTGAGGTCTTATTGACCCCATATCTCACTGTAAAGAGGTCCTGTCATGTTTACATTCCTTGTAATAGGAATAAAAGTGATCAATTTTTTTTTTTTTAAAGTGTCAAAATAATTTTAAGTAAAATTAACAATAAAATAAAAAAATAATTAAAGTGCCCCTTTCCCTGTGTGCTCGCACGCAGAAGCGAACGCATACTTAAGTCCCACCCACATGAAAACGAGGTTTTGCTGCGAATGTTAGAGCGAGAGCAATAATTCTAGCCCTAGACCTTTGTAACTAAAAACATGTAACCAGTAAAAAAAATTAAACCGATTTTTAAGTACCGAAGTTTGGCGATATTCCACGAGTGTGTGCAATTTTGAAGCGTGACATGTTTGGTATCTATTTACTCTGCGTAACTTCATCTTTCACATGATGCAAAACAATTGAGCTAACCTTTTTTTTTTTTTTTTTAAAGCATGAAACCCCAAAAATATGTTAAAAAAAATTCTGCGCAAATATCGTGTGAGATAAAAAGTTGAAATGACCGTCATTGTATTCTCTAGGGTCTAATTCTCTAGGGTGTAATTTTCTAGCTAAAAAAATTATGATTTTTACATGTGGTTAATAAGGTGTGATGAAAGCATGGTGACTACCCATCCAGCCACAACACTTTCAATCATCTCTCCAAAGAAGTCCCTTTCCTTTGAATGCCCCATCTTGCAGTCATTCCATTTGTACAGAACACAGCACTTGGTAAAGTTTATCAAAAAAAATACAGTTCTGTCTCTTTAAAGCGGTTGAAAACCGCATAAACAATTTTTTTTTTCAAACCTGCAAGGCAAAAGGCATAATCAGCTAGTATGCACCGCATACTAGCTGATTATGAAATACTTACCTCGGAACGAGGTGAAGAACACTTACTGCGCGCGGGAGATTTCAAATCGGCAAGGGTCGGCGGCTGCCGGTCCTTTCGCCCTGGATTCCCCCCTGCGCATGCTCGGCTGCAATCGGCGGCGCATTGCAAGGGGAATATCTCCTAAACAGTACAGGTTTAGGAGATATTCTTTATACCTACAGGTAAGCCTTATTATAGGCTTACCTGTAGGTAAAAGTCAAAACGTGTGTTTACAACCACTTTAAGGGATTCTTTTTCTCCTACAGGTTCTCATGACTTGCTACACCTAGCTTCTCATACAAAAAGTACACACAGTTCATTAGCACTTACTTCATTAGCAGTGAATTTCATTTTAGCTTGCATCCTTCACCATATGTGGTAATTAGCTTAAAGGGGTGTTCCAGCCAAAATTGTGTTTATTAAAAGTCAGCAGCTACAAAACGTGTAGCTGCTGGCTTTTAATAAACACTCGCTTACCTGCTCCTGCGTTCCAGCGACGCGCCGACCGGGGCTCCGCTCCTCTCCCCCCCTCCCCAGCCGGCGTCTCCATCTCGACTGTGGGCACCCAGCCGTGACTTCCTTCGGCTTCACGGCCGGGCACCCACTGCGCATGCGCGAGCCGCACTGCGCATGCGCGCGGCGAGGCTCGTCGCTGATTGGAGAGGCGATCGCATGGGACCTGACAGTGTCCCATGTGATCGCCTACAGGGAGGGGCTGCTGTAGGCGATTAAGGCTTAATCGCCTAACCAGCCCCTCGATGGAAGCAGGAAGTGGGACAGGAAGTCCCACTCCTACTGAAGCCCCCACTCCCCCCCAAAAAAAATTGCATGCCAAATGTGGCATGTAAGGGGGTGAGGAGTGGATTAAAAAAAAGTCATTTTTTAGGGTGGAACTCCTCTTTAAGGTGGTTGTATAGGGTTTTTTTTTATAATAAAGCTTACCTGTAGGTATGAAGAATGTAATGGAATGACCCGTGACAGACTCAGATTCTCCTATGTCTAGGGTCACCTTATGTCCACTAGGGCCATAGGGTGACAAAGAAATTATATCATGTATTACAGAAGATGGGACATTAATAATATTTCATATTGCAGGACTGGAATATTACAAAGGAGTTAATTTTGACTTGAGACCAGGTCTACAAGACAAGTGACTCATCCCTCTGTATAATAGGCTTTTGAAATGCTAAGTTAAGCCAGGCTTGTGAAATACCTTTCATTCTGTTGAAAAGGTGCTAATTACATCAGCTCCTGAAAGACCTTTCCATTTAGATGTATTGAATTAGCATGTCAATTATGTTTAGGAATGTATTGATACTCAGAGGTAAGAACCTTCCCTTTAGAGACAGTACGTCTGTCTAGATAATGTGATTGAAGTTCCCTTTCTGTGTGTGAAGATTATCTGTGATTGTGTATTATTCAAAAAGGGAAAATCATTGTGTGACAGTATTTTGTTTTGATGTCATTATCTACAGGAATGTCATTCTCTCTGAGTTAAGTCTATTGATGATGCGGTGCCGACATGTCTAGCTACTGATTAGATAATTAGCCTCAGTGTGTGAATAGGGGGGCGGAGATGGCATTGTCACTTTGAATACTGTCACATGCTTGTAACTGTATAAAAAAGCTGAGAAGAAACCAATAAAGTGTTCATATATTTGGAAACCAGAAGATAGAGCAGTCATTCTCATTTTCTGGGAAATTGATATGGATCGTGTATGCAAGATTGTCAGAGTGTGTCGGATAAGCTTGTCGTGGATGGATGGAAGGTCGTAAATGGTGGTGACCGTTACAAAGAATATCTCCTAAACCTGTACCTTTTTGGAGATATTTCCCCCCCCCCCCAATGCGCGGCATATGCGCAGCAGGGATCCTCGGCTAAAGGGCTGGCAGCCGCCGGACATTGCTGGTTTAAAGTCTCCAGCGCCCATGCACGGGAATGATGATATCGCCACTCCAGCCAATCACAGCACTGGAGGGGCGATACCCGGAAGACACGCCAAGTCAAGATGACACCTCGCTCAGCGTGGACCAGGTAAGTTCTCTTCACCTCATTCCAAGGTAAGTATTTCATAATGAGCTAGTATGTGGTACATACTAGCTCATTATGGCTTTTGCCTTTCAGGTGAAAAAAATAATAATTGCGGGTATACAACAGCTTTAAGTGTTGGGTTTCCAAAGATTGCAGCCCACACAATTTTTTTTTGAATGTTTGTTTCATTCCTTTTATTGATTTCAATTTCCACAAACAACACACGTGGGTTAACCTCACAACCATTCCCCCAGAAAAAAAATCCTCATACAAGTCAGGCCTCAGAGGCTTCAGGCACTTATCTGTTTCTCTTGAATACAATTTTTAAACTCAATTTTGTGCACAAATATCCTTCTCGGTATTCCCTTGCAGCCTTCACAGACTCATGGGGAGGGTGGAGCCATGAACTGAACTTCGAGGGCGCCGTTCTTTTCTCCTTTTTATGAACTGTTACACCTAACTCATAAAGTCTGTGCAAACCTGCCCAATCAGAGTACTGGCTAGATGAAAAACATAGATGCAATGTTGAAAAAAAAAAAAAAGAAGAAAAATCTCTCCTAAGTCTCCATGAAGTCGCCAGGCTCCAAGAACCAAGTTGGGTTTTAACAATTTCCGAGGAAACTGAAAATCCAGTTTCCTCTATATGACATAAGCACCGCCACCCAACCTGTGTGGGTGGGAATCCTGGGCTTTTTTTTGGGGGCATTTGAAATGACGCAATCTCATACTATCTAGTGGGATCATGGGCACAACTCCCAATTCTCTTCTCCATCAGAGAAAAAACATGAAAGTGTTAATAAACTTGTTCTCACCTTACAGCTTTATAAACAGTATATACGCTATGTTGTCAAAAGTATTGGGACACCTGCCTTTACATGCACATGAAATTTAATGGCATACCAGTCTTAGTATTGAGTTGGCCCATCCTTTGCAGTTATAACAGCTTCATCTCTTCTGGGAAGGCTGTCCACAAGGTTTATAAGTGCGTCTATGGGAACGTTTGACCATTCTTCCAGAAGCAGATTTGTGAGGTCAGGCACTGATGTTGGACAAGAAGGCCTGGATCCCAGTCTATGCTCTAATTCATCCCAAAGGTATTCTATCAGGTTGAGGTCAAGACTCAGTGCAGGCCAGTCAATTTCCTCCACCCCAAACTCGCTAATCTATGTCTTTATGGACTTTGCTTTGTGCACTGGTGTGCAGTCATGTTGGGATAAGAAGAGGCCATTCCCAAACTGTTTCTACAAAGTTGGGAGCATGAAATTGTCCAACATGTCTTGGTATGGTGACACCTTAAGTGTTCTTTATTGGAACTAAGGGGCCAAGCCAAAACCCTGAAAAACAACCCCACGCCATAATCCCCTCAACATCAAAAGATTTGGACCAGTGTACAAAGCAAGGTCCATAAAGACATGGATGAGCGAATTTGGGATAGGGGAATTTGACTGGCCTGCACAGAGTCCTGACCGTAACCCGGTAGAAAATCTTTGGGATGAATTAGAGTGGAGACTGCAATCCAAGCCGTCTTGTCCAACATCAGATGCTGACCTCACAAATGCGCTTCTGGAAGAATGGTCAAACATTCCCATAGACACACATGCCACAATTGGAACATACCAGGAAAGCATTATGAAATGTCGGAGTAACATATTCTTTAAAGCTGAATAATGTTGAAGAAAGCTGTTGTAGGATGCAATGATTCACAACAGGCTGCTGAGCTGATGATGACAGAAAAACTGAAACAAGAATAACTTTATACTTACAAAGGTTTTCTTTCAGGTTGAGGTCAGGACTCTGTGCAGGCAAGTCAAGTTCCTCCACCCCAGACTCACTCATCCATGTCTTTATAGACCTTACTTTGTGCACTGGTGTGCAGTCATGTTGGAACAAGAGGCCCCCTCCCCCTTAATTGGCTTTCTCCACACCAGGAAGAAAGCCTTGCATTACGGTGGTGAGTTAGGCCGCGTACACACACGATCGAATCTATCTGCTGGAAACGGTCCGATGGACCGTTTCAGCAGACAAATTTGATCGTGTGTACGGGCGGACAGACAGGTTTTTCCAGCAGACAGATTTTAAAGGATGCTTTAAAATCTGTCTGCTGGGAACCCGTCCGTCCGACATGTCTGCTGGTTAGTACACTAACCAGCAGACATATCTGCCCGCGCATGCGTCGAATGGAATCGACGCATGCGCGGAAGTGTTTTACTTCCTGGTGACGGTGACGTGGCGGCGTCAACGTTAGCGCCACGTCACCGCGCTGTCTGCCGGCGGGGATTTTGGTTTGATCGTGTGTACACGATCAAACCAATATATCCCAGTAGACAAATCCGATCAAATCGGTCTGTCAGACCGATTTGATTGGATTTATTTGGTCGTGTGTACGCGGCCTTACAGACAAAAGAACAGGAAGTGAGGATTTCTCAGAAGAAATAAGGACATCTAAAAGCGAAATCGAAGGATAAGGTAAGTGAAGGAGGACTACACTATGGTAAAGGAAGCTATTTAGGGAAAAATGTTTTCCTTTACTGAAACTAAGAGGCCAAGCCCAACTCCTGAAAAACAAGGAAATTGACTTGGAAATTGGCACAGATTCCTGATCTCAACCCTTGGAAAGAATTAGAGTGGAGACTGCAATTTTTTGGGGGGTAGGGCTTATATTGCAGCCCTCCTGGAAAATAATGCTAGGTCTTATTTTCGGGGTAGGTCTTATTTTTTTTTAGAGAAACACGGTATGCCAATCATTGAAGAGTCGCTAAAAATAAGAAACAATGCTTTGAAATAACAGCGCTTAATACTTTTACTACACATGCCACCCGGTCAACCTAGGTTCACACCTGCACTGGCAAGATAAGGTCCACAACCTTACCCTTGTACCGTGGATCAAGGAGAGTTGCCAGCCAGTAATGATCCCTCTCCTTGATAGCACGAATATGAGGATCCTTACGCAGGCTTTGCAGGATCAGGGAGGCCATGCAGTGTAGGTTTGCTGAGGCATTCGGTGCGGAGTCCTCTGGGTCACTGAGGACGACAGGATCCGCAGCCACCTCGTCCCAGCCACGTACAAGTCCATGGGTTTCTTGGGACTGTAATTGATCCTTTGAAGACTGCTGCTAATGTTGAGTGCTAGGCACCACCTCCATGCTGACACAATCCTCCTCCTCCTCCTCCTCATCCTCTTCCTGTGTGATAGGCGGGCAAGCAGTAACACAGTCTGGATAAAGGGGGCCTTGAGAGGTAAGGAAGTCCTCCTCTTCCTCCCTCTGTTCTGCCTCAAGGGCCCTGTCCATCAGTCCATGCAGTGTGTGCTCCAACAGGTGGATAAGAGGCACAGTTTTACTGATGCATGCACTGTCACTGCTCACCATCCTCGTGTCCTCCTCAAATGGACAGTGCTTGCATCCCTGATCATGGCCCACTGGCATGGGAAAAAAACCAAGCTCCCCTGACCCTGTCCTGCCCCCATATTGGCACAGATACTCATTGATGGCCCTCTGCTGCGTGTGCAGCCGCTGCAGCATGACCAATATAGAGTTCCACCTGGTGGGCATGTCACAGATTAGGCGGTTCTTGGGCAGGTTGTATTCCCTTTGGAGGTCTGCCAGCCGAGCACTGGCATTATATGACCGTCGGAAATGCACGCAGACTTTCCTGGCCTGCTTCAGGACATCCTGTAATCATAGGTACCAGCCCAAGAACTGCTGCACCACCAAATTAAGGACATTAGCAAAACAAGGCACATGGGTCAGTTGTCCCTGTCGCAGGTCGGAGAGGAGGTTGGTGCCATTGTCGCAAACCACCATTCCTGGCTTAGGCTGGCATGGTGTCAACCACCTCTGAGCCTGCCCATGCAGAGCTGACAGAACCTCTGCCCCAGTGTGGCTTCGGTCCCCCAAGCACACCAGCTTAAGCACCGCATGGCATCTTTTTGCCTGCGTAGCCCTTCGAACTCCTACGGAGCACTGCTGGTTCCGAGGACACATCAGCACAGGAAGAGGTCACAGAGGAAGAAGAAGAGGTGGGGGTGGAGGAGAGAGGTGTGTCACAATCACCAGTAGTAGCATTTTGGAGGCGGGGTGGCGGAGCAACCTCCAACTCTACAGTACCTTGTCCTGCATCCTTTCTAGCTGCCAGCAGTCACCCAATGAAAGATAGTTAACGTCCCTGTCTTTGCCTGCTGGACCATGAGTCAGCGGTAATATGCACCTTACATGGACATTGCCTTCCACATGCCGGTAGAGAGCCGGAATTGCCTTCTGTGAGAAAAAGTGGCGTTTGGGAACCTGCAACTGAGGTACCGCACATTCCACAAACTCATGTAAGGAGGCAGATTCTACCAACTAAAAGGGCAGTAGTTGAAGTTCTAGCAATTTAGCTAAAGTAGCATTCAACCGCTGGGTATGTGGATGGCTGGGAGAAAAATTCTTTTAGCGCTGCAGCAGCTGGGGCAGGGAAAGTTGCCTGGTACAATCTGATGTTGGTTTACCGATAATAGATTGCCCGCAAGTACTGCTGTGACACACCTAATTCTACACCTTGAGTCCTATCAATGCAGGCTTCAGAGAAGACTGAAGGTATACTGGGGTTGGAGATCCCAGCAGATGAGAAGCAAGGAGAGGTCCCCTTTATTCTTTGGTGTGGGTCTTTGAGGTACGCTTGCCAACGAACTGCATGATAGGTCAACATATGTCTGGTCAAGCATGTGGTGCCCAAGCGGGTGATGTTTTGGCCACGCGAGATACGCTTGCGACATATGTTGCAAATAGCAGCGGTGCGATCTGATGCACTTGTCTCAAAAAAGGCCCACACCAAAGAACTTTTGGAATAAAGCAGAGAGACAGCAGCGTATATGTGGAGCTCTGCATTGTGATACAGTCGGTGTGGTGCCCTTAAGCTGGCCCCTGGAGGGCATCCTGCCTCGTTGGAGATGTGCCTCATCCTCCTCCTCTCTCCTAACAGGCACCCACTTGGAGTCAGTGACCTCATCATCCCCTCCCTCCTCATCACTGTAGAAAACCTGGCAGTATGCTGCAGCTGGGGGAACATGACTGCCAGATTGCTGTCCTTCTTAGGCACACCCTCTCTCTGGGCTCACGTTACTGCCTTCCTCTAGCTGTGTACCATCATCGGAGCCTTCAAAACGTTGGGCATCCTCCTGCAGCATGTACCCAACACGGTGGTCAAACAGTTTGATGGACTCATCGGGAGGACATGGTGGGGCTAGGGAAGGAGTGACTGATGCCATTGAGCAGAGGGAAGAGGCCGCGTTGGCAGCTGCTTTGCCAGACAAAGTACCCTGAGCCTGGGTGAGAGAGGATGAGGAGGATGAGGACTAGGGATGAGGCGAACACCCCTGTGTTCGGTTCGCACCAGAACGTTCGAACAGACCGCCCGTTCTATCGAACATTTAGAACCCCATTGAAGTCTATGGGACTCGAACGTTCGAATTTAAAAACAATCATTTTAAAGACCAAAATTCAAGTTATTGTTGGAAAACGTCTTTGAGAACCCGGGTCTTGCCCGACGGAACATGTATCAATGGAAAAAAGTTTTAAGAACTCCTGAAAAATTACCGTTTTTAAAACTTTTTTTTCATTGATACATGTTCCCTCGGGCAAAACCCGGGTTCTCAAATACGTTTTCACAGGCAAACTATAGACACCAAGCAGGTACAATATTTAAAGGAGTTTTTTCATTTTTTTTATTTAAACATTATTAAAATCACTGCTCCAGGAGAAGTGATTTTAACGATGCCTAAATAAAAAAAATAAAAAAATGAAAAATTCCTTAAAATATTGTACCTGCTGGGTGTCTATACCTGTGATAATGTCTTTAAATAGCACAATCACCTGCCTGCCAGTAAATTAGGAAGAACTGATCTAGCTAAGCTATACAGTATATAAATATATGTACAACTCCTAGGGATGTATATATATCCTCTACACACTGTAAATTAAGCTAAACTGACTATCTATATATATAAAAAGACTATCTCTCTGTCTCTCTGACTGATCTCAGTTCAGCACTGGAACACACTACATAAGGCCGCCCAGCAGGCGGCCTTATATAGTGTGGGGCGTGTGCTAAAGCCCTGAGCCATAATTGGCCAGACACCCAAGTGTTCAGCATGTTGCGGCTCAACACGGCCAGCTGCCGAAAAAAAGGACAAGCGCGTCCCATGGCCACGTGCTGATGAGGCTGCACTGTGTCCACAACCAGCAGCACTGTTGCCTCTAGACGCAGAGCCTGCTTGCCCTCTTTTATTGGCTTGTGACTCTCTACCTCTTCTTGTTGTCCTTCCAGACATACTAATGGCCTTCAGGAAGATGTAGCTACACAAATACTGACAATACTTGATGATCAGTTACTGCTTGTGGTTCTAATATGAGAACAACAGCAATTGTATGCACGTAGGTTTAGGTGCACACTGTGCAGAGGACACAGTACACCAAGTGAAAATAATTGCTGATCAGTCACTGCCTGTGGTATTATTATGAGAACAACAGCAAGTGTATCCACATGGCTTTAGGTGCACACTGTGCAGAGAACTCAGTACACCAAGTTAAAATACTTGCAGATCCCTGCCTGTGATATTAATATGAGAACACCAGCAATTGTGTTCACATAGCTTTAGGTGCACACTGTGCAGAGGACACAGTACATCAAGTGAAAATACTGCAGCTAGCACAATCACCTGCCCGCCTGTCAGTATATTAGGAAGAGCGGATCTAGCCAAACTCAATACAGTGTATAAATATATACAACAACTGGGATGCATATATATCATCTACACACTGTAACTGACTCGTCTGCCTGCTTGCCTCCTCTATCTAACTAAAAAAAATGACACCATCTCTCTCTGTCTTAACCTCTGCAACACACTACACAAGGCCGCCACGGAGGCGGTCTTATATAGTGTGGGGCATGTACTAAATCCCCATAGCCATAATTGGCCAAAGCCACCCTGGCTTTGGCCAATTATGGCTCTCCGTTTTTTGCCAGCTGTGATTGGCCAAAGCATGCGGGTCATAGTGCATGCTTGGCCAATCATCAGCCACAAATGCACTGCGATGCATGGCAAATTATGGGCCATGATATGCCACTGTGCCCATTTTTGCCACTGTGCATGTCACTGTGCCCTTTAATTGTTCGTGTGTGTGTAAGTAATGCGCAAAACTCTGGGCAAATGTGTAGGCAGCCAACACAACAAAGAAAGTTGTACAAGTGTATTGGAAAATAAGTGTAGCGCCAAAAAGAGAAAATCCACTTGTGAAGTGGAAAGTGGAGACAGAAGCTCCAATCCTTATTTTCACTCGTGTTAAGGGTATCACTCCCTTAAGTGATGGTTAAATGTCAAAAGTGAAAAAAAATATATACAGGTATGGCCGTGATCTGCCTTATTATAAACACAAAGACAACACAAAAAAACAAAACTTTTGCAAGTGATGATAAAAAAACGTGCTGCACAAATAGTGTAAACAAAGGCCTCAAGTATCAAACCTTAGACCAAAAATATAAATCTATAAAAATAATCACAGTGACACCTCTAAAATAATGTGCACCCTCAAGTGGAAGAGGGTTGTGAATATGCTAGATTGGTATGATCAAACACCATCTATGGGAAAGTTCAAGAGCCTAAACGGAGTCTCCACAGGACATCAACACTGGGTCCTGAAGATAGTCTTAGGACTGGAAACGTGAGTCCGCCCACTCTATGGGTCTTATGAACAAAAACTTTCCTCCCACGGTAGATGTAAACAGGTTCAAGCACTTCAGAAGATGATATCCAAAAGTGTGGAAATGTAGAAATAATGAGGTACTCTTACCGGAATCTGTGGACCCTTAACTCACCGTACGGTGGAGGGTCTATAGAGCATAAATCAATCCGTGGCTGTCTCCTCTTTGTCCTCTCCGTGATGTCATCAGGGAAATGGCAGGATCCAGAGGGCCTCCAGTGTTTGAAGATGATATTCACAATCAAGGATATAAAGATGTGACTCCATAAACCGAAAATGGTGTATTCAATCAGTGAATATTTACACCCAAAAAGGAGAAAAAATTCTCATAGTGTGAAAATGTATAAAAATGTATTAAAAAACAAAATAAAAATGTAAAAATACATAAACAGTCCCACAGCAAAATGTCACACTCCAATTCAAAAAGAATATGAATATAAAATGGTCCCAATGGAAAACCACATCACAGATAGAAATGCACTTTAACTCCACCACCTTGGATAGGTGGGAGTATATCAAAAAATGTGCAAAAGGTTGGGAATGACCCCAGCGTACCTGACCGGTTTCGTCTTAGACAGACTTCTACAGGGGTGTATAGCCTACTGTGCCCTTTGTCACCACTGTGCCCTTTGTCGCCACTGTGCCCTTTGTCGCCACTGTGCCCTTTGTCGCCACTGTGCCCTTTGTCGCCACTGTGCCCTTTGTTGCCACTGTGCCCTTTGTCGCCACTGTGCTCTGTAAAATGCACTTACCTGAATGGACAGCCGCACTCCAAAAAACCTTGATGGTTGTCTTTATTACAAAACAGATAAAAAATAGCACTACAAAACACAGCAAAAGATCGGGGTAGCAGCCTACGCGCTTCACACTATCAGTTAGTGCTTAATCATGGCTAGCATGTATGAGAAAACACTTTGGGCCAGATTCACGTAGATTCTGCGGTGGCGTAGCATATCCTATTTACACTACGCCGCCGCAACTTACAGGAGCAAGTGCCTTATTCTCAAAGCACTTGCTCCGTGATTTGCGGCGGCGTAGCGTAAATGAGATGGCGTATCCCCGCGTAATTCAAATAGGATAGGAGGGGGGCGTGCTGTATTTAAATTAAGCGTGCCCCCGCACCGAACGAAGTGCGCCGGCACTAAACATAGCCCACTGCGCATGCTCCATAGTACGCCGCAAATACATTGATTTAGACGGCAACATAATTAATGTAAAGGCCTATTCGCGGCGAGTTATGCAAACAACGTAAACAACGGAAGAACACAACGCTGTCCCGACGTCCATATTTAACATGGCTTACGCCGGACCTACGCAAGGTTACCCCTCATATAGCAAGGGTAACCTTTCGCGTAGGCAAACTACATAAACTACATCGGCGTATCATGCTCGTTTGCATATTCCACGCGGAAATCAACGGGAACGCCACCTAGCGGCCAGTGTAGAATTACATCTAAGATCCGACGGTGTAAGTGACTTACGCCAGTTGGATCTACGTCAAATCTATGCGTAACTGATTCTAAGAATCAGTCGCATAGATACACAGGGCTAGAAACGGAAATACGACGGTTTATCTGGAGATACATCGTCGTATCTCTTTTGAGAATCTTGCCCTTCAAATATATGTAATCTCTACAAAAAACATGTGATCAATATTGACCACTGGCAAATGAGAACCAATCAATGAAAGGGACTCGCCGAATCACTTCAATAATTATTCCAACATGTGCACATGGGTGTATCCTATAAGAAATGTATTAACTCAAAAAACACTAAAACCCCTGAAAAACTTTAAATATACATGTGCAATTGCACTCTTGAGTGAATTAATGAATGTACATAGGAATGCAAGTATCAATGTGTATAATTCTTATAGTTACCAGAAATGTAGAGTACATATGGATACATAGTAAAACCAACCTGCAACAATGTACAAATGTGCTGTGATAAATAGTGAGCCAAAGGAAATGAATTCTGTAAGTATTAATGTTAAGAGTGAATGTATATAAGTAAAAAATGTGGGGTTAATGATCGTAAAAAAGTATAAATCTAGTCCTATATGGACATTATATAATAAATAAAACATACAATGTAGGTGTTATATGGAGGGCTGCCATCAGGGGGGTAAAGACAGTACACCTTTAAGGGGCCTGGATGGCAACCCCCTTTTAAAATAAAAATAAAAATGTTTTTATTTTTATTTATTTTTTAAATAATTTTTATTTATTTTTTGTTAAAGGCCTTGAGGTCCCCAGGGGCACGGAAGTCCACAGGGCCCTGGATGGCAACCCCCCCCTTTTTTATATAAAAAATTGTTTAATTGTTATATAATATTAATATATATATTTATTTTTTATTAAAGGGTCAGAGGTCCCCAGGGCCCCGGATGGCTACCCCCTTTTACTTTTATACATACATATATATATTTTTTTTATATATATATATATTTTTTCTTTTTTTTGTAAGGGGCCCAGAGGTCCCAGGGCAACCCCCCTTTTTTTATTTTATTTTTCTCGTCAACATCCAAAGCCCCACGACCTCAATTTGTGGCGGCACCCCATCCCCCCAACCGCTTCTCAATTCGAGGCATCCTGAAGCTGTGTAAGGGGCCCCATAATTCCTGATGGCGGCCCTGGTTATATGCGATACAACATGACTAGTGTTGTTCACGAATATTCGCATTTCGAATATTCGTTATGAATATTGCATATTCGAGTATTCGCGAATAAATCGAATATCGCGGTGAATATTCGTTATCGCGAATATTCGTATTTTTTCAAATTTATTTTTAAAACAGATCACATCCTAGTGATCTCCATCGACGTCTAAAAGCATTGCTGGTATGATTAGAGACCCTGGGCCGAGTAGCTGAGGCGATCCTTTTATGTTGCCGAATATTCGCAATGCGAATATTCGTATTACGAATATTCGCAAAAGCGTTCTCTGCCCTTCTGTGTTTTGTGTATAAAAAAAAAATTAGCTTTAGTTTAGTCATATAAGTTTGTGTAAGGCCGCGTACACACGGCAGGGAACCTCGACGGGCAGAACACATCGTTCCGCCTGTCGAGGTTCTCTGCCGGCCGTCGAAATTGGCGACCCGCCCGTCGGGAATGGCAACCAGCCATTCATCCAGGCGGGCCGTCGAGCAAATAGAGAGCGTGCTCTCTATTTCTGCTCGACGGGATTCCCGACGGGAGGCTCGCCGAGAGCGTACACACGGCCGAGGTCCTCGCTGGAATGCAGCTTCCAGCGAGGTTCTCGCTGGTTTCCAGCGAGAACCTCGGCCGTGTGTACGCCGCCTAAGTAGAGTTAGTGTTTAGTGCCTATTAGTTTAGTAATCCAGGAAATGATCTCCGTTTTCGCGTGTTGACGAGAATTTCGCAATCAATTTCGCATTCGTACTAGCGAAATTTCACTATTTTTTTTTTTTTGATAAAATATCACAAATATTCGATATTAACGAAAATTCGCGAATACGTTCTCTGCCCTTCTGTGTTTTGTGTATATAAAAAAAAAAAAAAAATTAGCTTTAGTTTAGTCATATAAGTTTGTGTAAGTAGAGTTAGTGTTTAGTGCCTATTAGTTTAGTAATCCAGGAAATGATCTCCGTTTTTCGCGTGTTGACGAGAATTTCGCAATCAATTTCGCAATCGCACTAGCGAAATTTCGCATTAGCGAAATTTCGCAATTTTTTTTTTTTTTTGATAAAATATCACGAATAGTTCGATATTAACGAATATTCGCGAATATTCTTCTATATATTCGCGAAATATCGCGAAATCGAATATGGCGTATTCCGCTCATCACTAAACATGACCACATGAGGTGCAAACTCAATGTTAAATGTATCTAGATAAGTTAACAGTTATATACTAGGTGGAAACCACCTTTCCAATAGTGTGACTGAATAATTATAAAAATAGATATAGGCGGCGTACACACGGCCGAGGTTCTCGCTGGAAACCAGCGAGAACCTCGCTGGAAGCTGCATTCCAGCGAGGACCTCGGCCGTGTGTACGCTCTCGGCGAGCCTCCCGTCGGGAATCCCGTCGAGCAGAAATAGAGAGCACGCTCTCTATTTGCTCGACGGCCCGCCTGGATGAATGGCTGGTTGCCATTCCCGACGGGCGGGTTGCCGATTTCGACGGCCGGCAGAGAACCTCAACGGGCGGAACGATGTGTTCTGCCCGTCAAGGTTCTCTGCCGTGTGTACGCGGCCATAGATGTGAAAAAATAAGAAATAAACAGTAAGGGTTGTGCTAGATCACAATAAATATAGTTGTAGTCATGCATAAGTGAAAGCTCCATCTTCGATCTGTATGTGTATTTACTTGTAAATATGAGTGCATGCTTGTGTGAAACATCTACAATTATCTTTTACAATGGTTATTACAGTTGTTTGTTTGTTTAAACAAAACCGCAAACACACAAGTATACATATGTAGAGTATTCGATCACAAGATGGATCTTGTATCCATACACTGACACAATGGACTATGTGTCATCTTGTGTCGGACGTGAACCAATGTAATGTATCGAATTGATTCACATATTCCATGGATAGAGGTCAAGCCAGGGTATCCTACTATTAGAGTATGTGTGCTCCTAACATAATCAAGGGCTGAGGATTTGCTATTTGGTATAATCCATTACTGTATATATGTTCAATGTAAATTATTGACCATATGTGTGTGGCCCTCCATACTGGAATCATGTAAAAAGAACACACTCATGTACATGGATATAACGTAGAAATGTCTAAAAAGCCAATGGAATACTAAATCTTGTGATGGAATTATTCAATCTAATTCAATATCTATGCTCATAGAAACATATAAAACCATGCAGTAACTGAAACATAAAACAAATATACATCATATATAAAATAGTGCATAGAAACAACATCCATAATTTCATGTGTAATCTCTTGGCTGTATTGCAAAGGCTCCTTGTAATGGAAATAGTGTCCCATATATAAACAGCCGGACTGAAGAGTTCTTTCCAAGTACAAATATAGAAGTTAATGAAACTAAAATTATATGAAAAAAAAAAAGAAAACATAAAACACATGACTCATGGATGGATTCTATTAACCACCTAACTACCGCCCACTGTATATGTACGTCGTTTTTTTAAAGATGGATATCTCGGTAACGGCAGCAGCTGAGTGGTCCTGTAAACGATAACGGCGGTCTCCACGGCAGATTCGACGCAAGATCGCCGTTATCGGTGGCGGGAGAGGGGCCTCCCCAGATCTCATATTTAAGAGGACCTGTCATGCTTTTTTCTATTACAAGGGATGTTTACATTTCTTGTAATAGGAATAAAAGTGATATTTTTTTTTATTTCAGTGTAAACAAATATAAAATAAATAAAAATAAATAAGAAAACAAAAACATTTTTTTTTAAAGCGCCCCATCCTGACAAGCTCGCGCGCAGAAGCGAATGCATACGCGAGTAGCACCCGCATATGAAAACGGTGTTCAAACCACACAAGTAAGGTATCGCCGCGATCGTTAGAGTGAGAGCAATAATTCTAGCCCTAGACCTCCTCTGTAACTCAAAAAATGCAACCTATAGAATTTTTTAAACATCGCCTATCGAGAGTTTTAAGGGTAAAAGTTTGACGCCATGCCACGAGCGGGCACAATTTTTTAAGCGTGACATGTTGGATATCATTTTACTCGGCGTAACATTATCTTTCACAATATAGAAAAAAAATTGGCCAAATTTATTGTTGTCTTATTTTTTAATTAAAAAAGTGATTTTTTTTTCAAAAAAAGTGAGCTTGTAAGACCGCTGCGCAAAAAAACCTAGATGGAAAAAAAATGTATACTAAGAGGACACAGGATGGATGAAAAGGGCAAAAGGAATCGGGAATACAAATGAAGAACTTAATAAGCACAAAAAATGGGGCACAAAAAATAAGGCACAAACCTCAGGCACAATGGTGCAGAACGCGAGGTCCACGGAGACGCATCTTAATCATAATAATGGGAAACATCCCATTCAAAGTTTAACCCCTTGGGTATTCTTGTGTGTAAATGGAATATCCAGTAGACCTCACATCTGCACAGTTGTCTAAATTTGTCTCCTCCTCTTATTGGAGTTGTGATTTTTTTCTATGCCTTGGATGGACATACTAGTCTGTACTTTAATCTCCGGATTGTTCGACCCACATATTGGACATTGCACTGATTACAGTTAATAACATATACTAGAAATGTGGTGTTGCATTTAATAAACTGTTTTATTTCAAAACGTATCCGTGGTATACGAGTGCACATGTTGTCCTAACTTGATGTAAGGACAATACCTACACCCCTTTATTCCACATCTGAAGGTACCTCTAAAGTGTAACCAGTTTTCCTCTGCTGGTTTGGTTTGGAACAAACTTGGGGAGAGTGCACCCCCTAGTGTAGGTGCTCTACGGGAAACCTTTTTGATACCTTTAGACAGTATTGTCTGATCTGCCGCATAATTGTATAAAACAGGAAGGTATTTGGTGATAATCTGTCTGATTTTGTTAAATTCTGAGCTGTAAGGTGTGGAAAAGACCAGCATATTATTGAAAAGGGTATTAGCCCGCATTCCATTATGGTTTTTATCTTGTAGTAGGGAAGACCTGGATATAGTGTCTACAAATGCAGCCACTGTGCCATCAATTGTCGCCACTGTGCCCATCAATTGTCACCACTGTGCCCATCAATTGTCACCATTGTGCCCATCAATTGTCACCACTGTGTCCATCAATTGTCACCACTGTGCCATGCCAAAATGCAGCCACTGTGCCATGCCAAAACGCAGCCACAGTGCCATGCCATCAAACGCAGTCACTGTACCATCAATTGTTACCACTGTGCCCATCAATTGTTGCCACTGTGCCCATCAATTTTCGCCACTGTGCCCATCAATTGTCGCCACTGTGCCATGCCAAAACACAGCCACTGTGCCATCAAACGCAGCCACAGTGCCATGCCATCAAATGCAGCCACTGTACCATTAATTGTTATCACTGTGCCCATCAATTGCTGCCACTGTGCCCATCAATTGTCGCCACTGTGCCCATCAATTGTCGCCACTGTGCCCATCAATTTTCGCCACTGTGCCCATCAATTGTCGCCACTGCGCCCTGTAAAATGCTGCCAGAATGCCCCCGGCTTAGCACTTACCTTTCTGGGGTCAGCCATCCTCCTTCCACCATCCCTCAATGTCTTCTCCCGCCCTCGATGACGCTTAAACCAATCAGGTTACAGGCAACCAGAACTGGTGAACCTGATTGGCTGAGACACCTGTCAGTGTTAGCCAGGGAACGCACCCCCCGTGCGTCCCCTGGTTAACTATTTGGAAGCCAATTACAGCCCTCTGGCTCTGATAGGCACTTCCAAAGCCAAACAGCTGCTATTATTCAGTAGGCAGGTGCTCACCAGGGGGCCGGCCATCTTAATAGTGGGCCGCAACAACAATACATGGATTCATGCAATGCATGAATCTATGTATTGTTGATCAGTGGTGGTGCAGGAGAGAGAGGGGGCGTTGCTCCTGTGCCCTCTATGGACACACCGCCACTTTTATGGGGGATACATCAGTGCAAATTACATTTAGTAGTTTTAACGCTTTAACATTTTTAACCAGGTATGACTCTTTTTATCCCCCCCCAAAAAAATATATATATATACGTATATGTATTGTTGCTGCCGCCCACTATTCAGATGGCCAATATCCTTGAACACTAGTTTTGCATGCATCATCTGGCCAGTTAGTTGAAAGGCTTGCCTCAAAAGTTGACTATCTCATTAAAATAATGTACAACTTTCAGGAATATTAATACTGCTAAGCTTAATTATTTACATAGCATGCAGACTGTAAACCATTGTGTTCTAAGCTAAGGTTATGACTCAAGTTTTCATCATTAAGTGTACCTTCTGTAATTGAATAAAATCCAATAATTAAAATGTTTGTTTTCATCAGCTTATATAACTTCCTATGGTTACCTCCTTCAAGGTAAACAAGACAAGCCTGAAAATGAGTCTGTCTTAATGAAAACAAACAAACTACATTGCGCCCTCAGTAATGTTCAAATCTGTGGTAATATACATTTATTAACCACTTAAGCCCCGGACCATCGTGCGACGTGGCTCCTAAACAAAATTGATGTCCTTTTTTTCCACAAATAGAGCTTTCTTTTGGTGGTATTTGATCACCTCTGCGTTTTTTATTTTTTGCGCTATAAACAAAAATAGAGTGACAATTCTGAAAAAAATTCAATATTGTTTACTTTTTGCTATAATAAATCTAAAAAAAAAAGAAGATATATATAAAAAAAAAATCCCTCAGTTTTGGCCGATACATATTCTTCTACATATTTAAAAAAAAAAAAAAAAATGCAATAAGCGTTTATTGATTGGTTTGCGCAAATTTAGTGTGTCTACCAAATAGGGGATAGTTTTATTGCATTTTTTTTTCTAGTAATGGCGGCGATCAGCGATTTTTATCGTGACTGCGACATTATGGCGGACACATCGGACACTTGACATTATTTTGGGACAATTGTCATTTATATAGCGAACAGTGCTATAAAAATGCACTGGTTACTGTAAAAAAATACACTGGCAGTGAAGGGGTTAACCAGGAGGGGGCGCTGTAGGGGTTAAGTGTGCCCTAAGGGAGTGATTCTTACTGTGGGGGGGTGTGGTGGGCATGTGATGTCACTGATCATTGTTCCCTATGACAGGGAACAGATGATCAGTGACAGGCTCACTAGGAAGCAAGGGGAGAGGTTTGTTTACACTTACCTCTCCCCGTTCTTCCTCTCTGTGACCCGAACGGCGAACACTGGCGGTCACGGAAAAAAGGACCGGGTTGCGAGCATGCCGAGGGCGGCACGCTCGCGCCCCCCCCCGCTGGGATCTTAAAGGTGACGTACCTTGTGCCCAGCCGTGCCATTTTTTCGACGTATATCGTCGTGCAGCAGTCCTCAAACGGTTAACTTTTATCAGGAATCTTAGCCCTACCACCTTCCACAGCTCTCTACTGGTGCAGCAAAGTGATGGATGGTCTGATGGAGTCATACAAAGCATCAAGAGGGTATAGAACCAAGCACATATTTGCATACATGCATTATCTAAAGTTGACCATGCATGGATTAAAATTCAGCTGGTTGAGCAGAGACTGGCTGAATTTCTGTTAATTGAGGTTGAATATATCTACCAATTGACTTGTTCAACCGCCCTGTCTGTATTTTCCACACAATGTTTGAACAAAAAAAAAAAACTCATGTATGGCCAGCTTTAGGTTTGGGGCTTCCAGGAAGTTTAGGACCATAAACAAGGACATGTGCAGTGACCATAGGGAGTCTGCATTAACACAATGTTAACACCGTTGTAGGCAGGAATTAAGGTATTCTAGTGGGAACACAGTGGAAATACAGGCCCAGATTCACAAAGCACTTGTGCCGACTTAAAGCAAGTCACAAACCAATATACGCCTAAAAACTGGCCTGCATACGCCGGCGTAGCGTGGGCGCAAATATGGGCTTGACGCACGGTGCTGCTCCCATTGATTAGCTATTCAAATATGCAAATAAGGAAAATACGGCGATTCACGAACGTGAGTTCGCCCAACGCATGCTGCGCGAGGTGCGCGTAAGTTGTAAGTCCGGCGCAAAGTAATTCCCCATAAAGGAGGTGCAACCCGGCAACAGACGTGCACATGTCAGCTGGAGAGCAGCTGCAGCAGCACCGTTACGGACGAGCTGAGCAACCACACTTGCAGGACAACACATCTGTATGCCAACATGCAAGGGGCAGCCATGGTCATAGCACTACTGCGTCCACAGGCACGGAGGAGGGCACAGGTGAGGATATACCGAACGCTCATGAACGTCTTTGGCATGGGGAATCGGAGGTGTATCGCATCTTCAGATTCAGAATGTGAACTATATAAGTGCTAATTGAACAACACCATGAATATATAAGAAGGCCAGTATGGTGGCCTGAGTTTATGGGAGGAGCCCGGAGGGTATTTAAGCAGCCCAATCACACATGCTCTTTGTCGGTTCAGTGTGCAGTACTACATGTCACTGGGCCGACTCTTCCCAGCTCACCTCATGTCCGTGAGTCTGCGCATTCAACATCGCAAGTGCATTGCGGCTTCTCCGTTCATGGTCTTCGACGGCGGTTCCCGCTTACTGTCGCAGGTTGTATTCAAACCTTTTGTATCATGTGCAATCTTGCAATTCGTTATGCTTCCTATGCTGCATTTCTTTTGTAAAAATCTGCCTCTGAGTTATTGTTGCTCATGTTCTAACATCTTAGTTACAAGCTTGGTACATTTGTAACTTCCTCCTGCCAAACAAACTATTTTCTATATTCAGTGTCCATGCTTGCTGTCTCATTCATTTGGAGATTAGCCTATATTCTTTGTATGGGTTCTTTGGCAGATTGAGGTGGTAATTGAACTCACCTGCTGCCTTGTCTGCACTTAATTAGCCTGGGGGGATGGGTGGCTGGTAGGTGTTCGGTTCCACAGCAAGGATTTGTTTCATGCATTTTACAACCGTTTTGTATCAGTCATTTCTCTTTATAACCGTTTTGTATCAGATACATTGCATACTTTCCACCATTGCCATTCTATGTTTCCCCCATGCCGTGCGTTTTAGTTTCTGCAGCGGAATTGTTTGTACACGGTTCTTCTCTCTCATTTATTTACCAAAGTTATTGCCTGTGCGTCATGCATGGCGCCACACCACACCATGCCACACTCTTCGGATGTGTTGCACATCCACTCCAGTCCAAGCAAACCCAGTTGCATGTTCATTGTCCCAGGTAGGATTCGTTAGCTTGTTTGTCATGTCAAAATTCGTGGCCACTCATGGTGTCACCCGTACCATATGTTTGGTTCTCGCAGTGGAGCTTACAAAGCATTGATACGCACTTCTCGTGTTCTATTTTCTACACCAAACCTCATTGTTTTGCCCCATGCACGGTATCACGCTACACCTTCCCGACATGTTTCACTCCAGCCACAGTCCGCCGCAAACCCACTTGCATGGCCCACTGTCGCAAGTAAGATTTGTTATTACATTCTTTATGTCCTATCAATTTGCTACCATTCGTTGTCTCCCATATCGTTCATTAGTGGCCCCTACAGAACCTACGATTCAAACAGGCGTTGTCCTTCTACCTTATACTGCTTGCTTAAGGTACAAACAAACCAGGTGTTTCTATCCTTTCTCAGTAACCCAATTCTTATTGATTGAGACCTTGCAACAATGCAAATCATCTCAGCAGCCTGACACCCCTGTTAAGACCCTTGCAACACATGACCTTTACAAAACACAAAATAAATAAAAAAAACGCAAAAAAACGCAAAAAAAAAAAAAAAAAACGCAAAAAAATATATACTTTTGCCACCACGCAATCTCAGCCCCTCAGCAACCTGACACCTGTTGAGACCGTTGCAACCACGCAAAATCGTCTCAGCAGCCTGACACCCTTGTTGAGACCCTTGCAAACGCAATATCGTCTCAGCAGCCCTCGCGCTCATTGACATTCTTGCAACCACTCGTATAGCGTCTCAGCAGCCTGACACCCTTAAGACCCTTGCAACACATGACCCTTACAAAAGGCAAAAAAAAAAAAGATATATAAAAACGTAAAAAAAAAAAAAAGCAAAATGAAATATTAAAGTGCAAAAAAATAAATAAAACTTTGCCACCACACAATCTCGGCCCAGCAACCTGACACCTGTTTAGACCATTGCAACCACGCAAAATCGTCTCAGCAGCCTGACACCCTTGTTGAGACCCTTGCAAACGCAATACCGTCTCAGCAGCCCCACACTCATCGAGACCCTTGAAACCACACAAAATCATCTCAGCAGCCTGACACCTTTGTTAAGACCCTTGCAACACAAGGCCCTTACTAAAACGCAAATAAATAAATAAATAAATATATATATACATATAAAAAAAAAACGCAAAAAAAATAAAAGAAAAACGTTGCCACCACGCAATCTCGGCCCAGCAACCTGACACCTTTTGAGACCATTGCAACCACGCAAAATCGTCTCAGCAGCCCTACATTCATCAAGGCCCTTGCAACCACGCAAAACCGTCTCAGCAGCTTGACACCCTTGTTGATACCCTTGCAAACGCAATACCATCTCAGCAGCCCCACATTCATCAAGGCCCTTGCAACCACGCAATACCGTCTCGGCAGCCTCACACCATTGTTGAGACCCTTGCAAACGCAATACCATCTCAGCAGCCCCACATTCATCAAGGCCCTTGCAACTACGCAATACCGTCTCGGCAGCCTCACACCATTGTTGAGACCCTTGCAAACGCAATACCGTCTCAGCAGCCCCACACTCATCAAGGCCCTTGCGACCACGCAATACCGTCTTGGCAGCCTCACACCATTGTTGAGACCCTTGCAAACGCAATACCGTCTCAGCAGCCCCACACTCATCGAAAGCCTTGTAACCACGCAATACCGTCTCAAGCAACCTCCCACTCATCAAAGACCTTTGTGATCAAGCAGTCTCGCCCCAGCAACATGGCATTCATTGAGACCCTTGCAGCCAGAAAAATGGGTGTTTTTCAGCCGCCCCTAATCTCTCCTCTATGTTATCTTATCAGTACATGTACACAGGATCATTTATAGTCATTTCTAGGCAGTTGAGTTCAGAAGCCTTCTCGGAAAAAAAAAATGGATTCAGACAGATGTTCAAAGGCATTGTAAACACAGCCAGATGTGGTAACTCATGTTTACCAACGTTTCATTCACAGTCGTTTTCAGAAAAAAAAAAAGGAAAAAAAAAAAAAGGGGGGAATATTGTCTCAGCAACTTGACACTCATTTGAGACCCTTGCAAAATGTAATATCATCTCAGCTACCTCACACTCGTCTAGACCTTTGCAACCACACAATCTCGTCTCAGCAACCTAACGCCCGTTCAGACCTTTGCAGCCATACAAAGTCATCTTAGCAAACTGACACTCATTTGACACCATTGCAAACGCAATATCGTCTCAGCAACCTGACACCCGTTCAGACCTTTGCAGCCATACATAGTCATCTCAGCAACCCGACACTCACTTGAGACCATTTCAAACGCAACATTGCCTCAGCAACCCCTCACTTGTTGAGACCCGTGCAACCACACAAGGCCATCTCAAAACAAACCTCATAATCATCGAGACCTTTACAACCACGCAATATCGTCTCAGCAAACCAGACTGAGACCCTTGCAACCACACAATATTGTCTGCAGCAGTATAAAACACTTTGCAGCACGCACCTATGTGCAAACCCGAATACAAACTAAACTTGCAAACACACCTCAGTGACAATCAGCCAAACAAACACACAGTGGCACCCAGTTGGCCCCATCATCTTTAGTGGCACCCGGGCCACTCATCTTTTCCCTGTCTTTTTCCCTGCAGTTAGTTCAGGTTTCCATGCAGCACCAGCGAGTGCACGTTGGTCAGCGAGTGCACGTTGGTCAGCGGGTGCACGTTGGTCAGCGGGTGCACGTTGGTCAGCGGGTGCACGTTGGTCAGCGGGTGCACGTTGGTCAGCGGGTGCACGTTGGTCAGCGGGTGCACGTTGGTCAGCGAGTGCAGGTTGGTCAGCGAGTGCACGTTGGTCAGTGAGTGCACGTATATCGTCTTGTTGAGCACCTGTGTATTGTCTTGATTTTCTCACACCAATGCAAGATCCAGTCCAAGTTCTCAAACTAGACCAAGCATCAGTAGCAGACTTAGCTACGTGGGACAACTTCCCCACCTAATAGAACAGCATTTCAATCTTCATCCCGGCAGTGTCAGCCGAGCCGAGCTTTTGCATGCTTTTTTCGTCCGCCACTGGTTCTCCAAACCTTGGCCCCCAGAAATTCTCTTAATTTCTGCTTCACCCAGTCTTCATCAGGCCTCGTGCTGTACCCCATTGTGGCAGCTGCCCAGGTCTGGGGCCACACTTGAACTGGACAGACAGTGTTCTTCACCACAGACAATCAAGCCACATCCGACTTCATCAATTAAGGTAGATCAAGCCTCTCCCCATCACGTCCTTTCTGTGCAGGCTCGCGCAGCTGTCACTTCGTCACCAGATTAATATCTTCTGTAGACATATTCCAGGCAAATGCAAAATCGCAGCTGATGCTCTGTCCCATTCCAAACTTACTTTGTTTTTCCAGCAAGAGCCTGGAGCTGACCCAATAACCATCCCTGTCCCACCCTGGTCATTGCTGACGATGGACTAAAGTAGCATCTCAACAACTCAACCCAGCTTATTAACCACTCCTTGGCACGCAACACACTGAAGGCCTATCGCACTGCTTGGAACACTAACTGCTAATTTTTGGCCACTTGCCTCGGAGCAGCAATAGGCAACGTTAGACACGTCCTAGCCTTCATATCGTATTGCCACACGCAGCTGACCCTTTCTCACAATACTATCACGCCATATCTAGATGGCGTCCAGCATTCCCTGTCCCTGCAGGACCCCAGTAAACTGTCAGTATTCTCGAGCCCATGCAGTCAAGTCCCTCCTACAGGGCATACAGAAGCACCAACCTGTAGTCAGTGGCAAGCGCCTACCTTTCAAGAGTGCTCTCTTTAGGGACATGTCTGAAATCCTTACTCGTTCCCCATTTAAGGCCTTGCCCAGTATAGTCATCCAAGCTGCCATCTACCAGGCCTTCTACGGTTCCCTACGACCTAGTGAATTTACAGTCAGTGGCTCCGGCAGTCAGACACTGCTCCGACGCCACCCGACTCGCTTTCAAGCCCCTACACTCTCAGTCTGCAAACGCAACAAACCAGCCCCGGGGGTTGACATCAACCTGTTTCAGACTAACAATGCCTGACGCCCAGTGACGGTGCTCGACCGACTACTGCTCCATCTACCCAGCCAATCTGATGGTAGCTTGTTGCTACCCTTTCTAAACCAGCTCCCTGAGTGGCAGCCAGTTTGTCAAGCATGTCAGAATCCTAAGTAACTTGGGCTCCAAATCCCAGTCGGTTCTCTGGACATTCTTTCCGAATTAGAGCAGCCTCAACTGCCTCCAACAGGGAGTACCAGACCACGTAATCAAGATACCAGGCTGATAGGAAGTCTCCTTGTTTTGTCACATACATCCCAAATCCTCAGGAAGAAATGGCACAAGCCTTTACCAAGCTGGCTCAATAAATACAAGAAATCAATATAAGCTATTTCCCTATCTGAGTCTTTTGCCCCCTTTTCTTGGCATACTGACCAGACCACCAAGGCACACTTCAGGTCTATTTATGTTGTAAGTCTTGTCGCGTGTTTATGTGATCCACATCACTCTCGGTCAGAGGGCCACGACCATAAATAAGAAGGCCAGTATGGTGGCCTGAGTTTATGGGAGGAGCCCGGAGGGTATTTAAGCAGCCCAATCACACATGCTCTTTGTCGGTTCAGTGTGCAGTACTACATGTCACTGGGCCGACTCTTCCCAGCTCACCTCATGTCCGTGAGTCTGCGCATTCAATCGCATTCGACACCCTCCCGCCCTTCCCTTTTTCAGGGCACTTCTCAGCATATCCTTCTTCAATTAACTACCCATTACTTACTTTGGGTATGCCCCCTTTTCTTGGCATACTGACCAGACCACCAAGGCACACTTCAGGTCTTTTTATGTTGTAAGTCTTGTCGCGTGTTTATGTGATCCACATCACTCTCGGTCAGAGGGCCACGACCATAAATAAATGAGTGAAATAAAGTTCATGTGTAAAAATCACAAACTAAACAAATCCATACACAAAGGTGAAATGGCAGAAGGTAATCCCACAAGTGCCAATGAATCCACTAGAAAGAGGTGCTGGGACAGATAAGACCTCCACCGAAATCACAAGAAGCCTCTTACCAAATATCAATGATCTCTTAGTGATAGGAGATCATATAGAGCATGATAGGGTCTGGAATAATCGGTGTCATTCAGTATGAGGGTCCAATGGAGACAGCCTGGATCCTAGGTACGTAGGTATCTCCCAATGGGTCATCCACAGGTACATAAAAAATACAAATGCCTCACATAGCATAAAACCTTCATTTATTGGATAAAAAGTAGACTTGCACTTACATCAAGTGAAGAAAACATTGCGTGTATACACATCAGCCGGCCGGCTTACAACAAACAGCCTGTATTCCGGGTAGAGAGAGTTTAGTGCGCGGTGACGTCAGAACGTCGCCTCCCAGAGAGTTTAGTGCGCGGTGACGTCAGGGAGGTGACGTTCTGACGTCACCGCGCACTAAACACTCTCTACCCGGAATATGGCTGTTTGTTGTAAGCCGGCCGGCTGATGTGTATACACGCAATGTTTTCTTCACTTGATGTAAGTGCAGGTCTACTTTTTATCCAATAAATGAAGGTTTTATGCTATGTGAGGCATTTGTATTTTTTATGTACCTGTGGATGATCCATTGGGAGATACCTACGTACCTAGGATCCAGGCTGTCTCCATTGGACCCTCATACTGAATGACACCGATTATTCCAGACCCTATCATGCTCTATATCAGGGATCCTCAAACTACGGCCCTCCAGCTGTTGTAGAACTACACATCCCATGAGGCATTGTAACACACTGACATTTACAGACATGACTAGGCATGATGGGAATTGTAGTTCCTGAACAACTGGAGGGCCATAGTTTGAAGACCCATGCTCTATATGATCTCCTATCACTAAGAGATCATTGATATTTGGTAAGAGGCTTCTTGTGATTTCGGTGGAGGTCTCATCTGTCCCAGCACCTTTTTCTAGCGGATTCATTGGCACTTGTGGGATTACCTTCTGTCATGAACTCTTTCACCTTTGTGTATGGATTTGTTTAGTTTGTGATTTTTACACATGAACTTTATTTCACTCATTTATATATTCATGGTGTTGTTCAATTAGCACTTATATAGTTCACATTCATAATTTTTAGCGCGATCTCATCATTTTTTGTACATTGTTTTTGTGTGGTATAACACTTTATGATCGCTGCTTTTTTGTTACACAAACAAGCGCAATATTGTTTTCTCTGATTTCTCTGATTTCTTCCTGATGCCATCCTGGAATTAGCCACAGCCCTGCATGATAAAATCACCAGCCAGACGGGACGCTCACATGCAGTGCAGCCACTGGCCAAGGTACTGGCAACACTCCATTTCCTTGCCAGTGGATCTTTCCAACGTACAAGTGGAGTCGTGTCTGGGATTTCACAATCCACCATGAGCAGATGTGTGCACCAGGTTGTCCCCGCAATCCTCACACGCATTTCCCACCACATCATCAAACCGACCCATGAGCATCTGCGGCAGAAGGCCATGCAGGATTTCTACAGAATTGCCAGATTCCCACGCACCATCAGGGCCATTGATTGCACACATGTGGCACTACGCCCCCCCCCCCCCCCCCTCGTGCCACAGAGCACATATACCGTAATCGTAAGCAGTGGCATTCCATCAACGTACAGGTCATAGCCGATGCCCAATGCCTCATATGGCACGTCAGTGCCAAACACCCAAGGGCCAGCCACAACATCTACATATACCGTCAAAGCCCCATCCCAACAGAATTCGAACAGAACGTGTACAGGGACAGCTGGCTGGTTGGTGAGTGACATGGGAGTCAGGCATGACTGTCCGACCCCATGATGCTGACATCACGAGGGGCACATGCATGACTAACATCCTCCTGTCTTTTCCCTTCCAGGTGACTCTGCTAATGCACTGGGACCCCATCTAATGACTCCTTTCCGGAACCCCCAAACCAGAGGAGAGAGAAGATACAATGCGGCACATATCAAAACTCGTGCAGTGGTGGAGCAAACATTTGGGCTCCTGAAGTCCTGTTTCCGATGCCTGGATAAGTCTGGGGGGGCCCTCTTGTATTCCCCTACCTTTGTGTGTCAGATCATCGGCGCATGTTGCATGCTGCACAACTACGCCATGAGAAAGGGCCTGCAGATTGACATACATGATGACCTGACCCACGACCCACACAGTCCCCACCTGCCAGAGACTACCCATTCAGCTGATGGAAGAACAGTCAGGAGGGTCCTCGCCGTAGGCATCTTTGGACAATAAACAAATACATTGATCACACGGACAATGCACGCATGCACACCACTGAGGTCCCTAGATCACACACACCACATCCACATCACCTTGGATTAGCCCAAGTCCAACATGCAGGACTTGGGAGCAGCAACGCCGTGCCAAGGCCCCAATGGTGTCGCTGTCCATTCACACGTCATTAACACAGCCGTGGGGATAACTTCTCCCCAACGGCCGAGGGTGACACCCCTTACTGGCAGGAGTGCCACCCTCACATTCACACACCATTCACACTGTCCCCTGCACTACTGACCGTGTGCAGTTTAAATAAAAATAAAAAGCTCATAACCTGAGCAAAATAAAAATAAAAAGCTCATAACCTGAGAAAAATAAAAATAAAAAGCTCATAACCTGAGCAAAATATAAATAAAAATAAAAAGCTCATAACCTGAGCAGAAACAAACACTGCAAAAATAAACAAAGAACCCAAAAAGCCATCATTTTGGCTGACGGGGGCTCTTTCTGGTGGGCCCTCTCTGGATCCTCAGCTGCCTGGAGGGAGTCTCGGGTGGGGGTGGGGGGGCATCTGGAGGTGGCTGATCTCCGGGTGGGCCACTCCTGGCAGGTGTGGCCTGCATGCCCTCCAAGGCCACGGCTATCCGGCTGAGGAAAGAATTAGTCTGGGCCTGCATCCTCAGCTGCCGGGTCACCTGGTATTGTTGGGCCCGCTGGCTCTGCCTCCCCTGGTCCCGGATGGCAGCTGTGTTGGCCTGGATGGCTGCAGTGAGGTGCCGAACATCAGCCTGCACCTCCCCCAGGCTGTTCACCAGTGCAGCGCAGTTGCAGCTGACATCCTGCACTGCCTCTGTCATCTGGGCCACGGAGCCCAGGCTGTCAGCTACACGGTCCAGGTGCCCAGCTATCTCCCCCATCTGCTGGGTCTGCCTGGCTTGGTCCCTCGCCATTTCGTCATGGACCACGTCAGACACCCCCCTGGTCTTCCGGGTCGCCTTCCTTGGGCCAGGAGATGGTATTCCCCGGGGGGATGGAGTCACCCTTGAGGGGCTTCCCATGATGGGGGAGGGGATTTGAGAGGGCCCTGCTGAAGCGGAGGACCCCTCCAAAAATGACACAAAAATGACACAAACTCCTGCTCTGCGGCGACAGGCTCCTCCTCAACCACCTCAGCAGGTGAGGTGTGGGCACTCCCCTCCACCTCTGTGTCTTCAGTGCCCAGGGGGTCGGGGTCAGGATGCAGTTGGGGGGATTGGGTGGAATGGCCGCCGGCAGATGATGGCCCAGCTCCGTCATCTGTGGATGACACAAAGCAGACACATGTTGGTGGTCCCACACACTTGGCACATGTACCCTCACCCCCACATGCAACACACCAAATAGGGGATGAAAACTTACCTGTCCTGAAGCCTTCCTCCACAGAATCATAGCCCGGTACCCCCTCCAACTGCTCCCTCTCCAGGCAGCGGGCGACCACCTCCTCCTCAGTGGTCAGGCTGACCGCACATGGGGGTTCACCCCCCGTGCCCCTCTCATGCCTCCTGATGGTGGCCACCTTGCCCCGGACTTTGCGCCTCACATCATTTATTTTTTTTGCAATGTCCTCAGCAGTCCGTGTCGAATAGCCAAAACTGTTTACCCTGGCAGCAATGGACTCCAGGATGGCCTGCTTCCTGTCCCGGCTTGTCTGGCGACTTTTACTGCCATGAAGGAACACATTGTAAGTCTCCATAGCCGAGATGACGGCAGACAGCTCCTGGGCATTGAAATTGGGGAACGGGAGCAGCCATTTTACAGCAACCGGATATACTTTTGCGCCGGAAAGGCCCATCTGCGGCCGTTTTTATACGCGCAACGTAAGACATTGCGCCGTCGTTTCCCATGAAGTGGTGCCGACGGAAGTTGTGAGCATGCGCACAGGGGAGCGAGTGGAGCCCTCCCTCACTGCGCAATGCTCCGTGGATGATGCGCTGAACGCAAGTCTCTGCGCTGAGCTCCGCCCATCATTTACATATGGTCACACCCACTTCCACTTACGTCGGGTTGCGCCATCGCATTTTCGTTACTCCGCCGCAAAGTAACGAACAAGTGCTTGGTGAATACTGTGAATACTGCTACGCCGGATAAAATATGCGCGCATCTACATGAATCTGGCACTATGGGCCAGATTCAGGTAGATGCGCGCATCTTTTCGCCAGCGTATCGCATCGCATATACGCTGCGCTGACGCAAACTAGCGAGTGAAGTACAGTATTCACCAAGCGCCTGTCCGTTTCTTTGCGCCGGAGTAACGGAAATGCGCTGGCGTAACCCGACGCAAGTGGAAGTGGGTGTGATCATATGTAAATGATGGGCGGAGCCCAGCGCAGAGGCTTACGTTCAGCGCATCATCCACGGAGCATGCGCAAAGAGTGAGGCTTCACTCGGCCCCCTGTGCGCATGCTCACAACTTCCATCGGCACCACTTCACGGGAAACGTCAGCGCAATGTGTTCCGTTGCGCGTATAAAAGCGCCATTTCGGCGCAAAAGTATTTCCGTTTCCCCCCACCCCAGGAAAGTTACTTTTGCAAAGAGATGGCTGCTCCCGCTCCCCCCAAAGAGAGGAGGAACCTCAATTTCAATTCCCAGGAGGTCTCTGTTATCATCTCGGCTATGGAGACTTTTAATGACTTCCTCCACGGCAAAAAAAGTCAGAAGACCAGCCGGGAGAGGAAGAAGGGCATCCTGGAGACCATTGCTGGCAGGGTGAATGTTTTGGGGTACTCCACCCTGACTGCTGGCGATATCCAAAAAAAAAAAAATGACCTGCGGCGCAAGGTCCGTGGCAAGGTGGCCACCATCAGGAGGCATGAGAGGGGCACGGGTGGTGGACCCCCATGTGCGGTCAGCCTGACCACGGAGGAGGAGGTGGTCGCCCGCTGCCTGGACAGGGAGCAGTTGGAGGGGGTCCCTGGATATGACTCCATGGAGGAAGGCTCCAGGACAGGTAAGTGATTTTTACCCCCTTTTTGGTGTGTTGCATGTGGGGGGGGGGTACATGTGCCAAGTGTGTGGGACCACCCAACATGTGTCTGCTTTGTGTTATCCACAGATGACGGAGCTGGGCCATCATCTGTTGGCGGCCAGTCCACCCCATCCCCCCAACGGCATTCTGTGCCCGAGCCCATGGGTGGTGAAGAGACCGAGGTAGAGGAGGAGAGTGCCCACACCTCACCTGCAGAGGTGGTTGAGGAGCAGCCTGTTGTGGCAGAGCAGGACATAGTTTTATTTTTGGAAGAGTCCTCCTCTTCTGCAGGGCCCTCTGCAATACCCTCCCCCATCCTAGGAAGCCCCTCAAGGGCGACTTAACCCCCCCGGGGACAACCATCTACTGGCCCCAGGAAGGCCACCCGTAAGACCAGGGGGGTGTCTGATCTGGTCCAGGACCAGGTGGCGAGGGATCACGCCAGGCAGACGCAGCAAATGGGGGACATAGTTGGGCATCTGGACAGAGTGGCTGACAACCTGTGCTCCGTGGCCCAGATATCCAATGCAGTGCAGGATGTCAGCTGCAACTGCGCTGCAGTGGTGACAAGTCTGGGGGAGGTGCAGGGTGATATAAGGCACCTCACTGCAGCCGTCCAGGCAAACACTGCTGCCATCCGGGACCAGGGGAGGCAGAGTCAGCGGGCCCAACAATACCAGGTCACCCGGCAGCTCAGGATGCAGGCCCAGCAGCTCAGGATGCAGGCCCAGACCAACTCGTACCTCGGCCGGATAGTCATGGCCTTGGAGGGCATGCAGGCCACACCTGCCAGGAGTGGCCCACCCGGGGATCAGCCACCTCCAGATGCCCCCCCACCCCCACCCACTCCATCCAGGCAGCTGAGAATCCAGAGAGGGGCCACCAGAAGGAGCCCCCGGCATCCCAGATGATTTTTTTTTTTGATTTTTTTTCCTAATGCTCAGGACATGAGATTTTTATTTTATTCTTAATGCTCAGGTTATGAGTTTTTTATTTTATTCTTAATGCTCAGGTTATGAGTTTTTTTATTTGTGATTATGCTCAGGATATGAGATATTTTTATTTTTGATACTGCACACGTTGCAGTGTGAATGGTGTGTGAATGTGAGGGGGTGGCACTCCTGCCAGTAAGGGATAACTTCTCCACCACGGCTGTGTGAATGGTGTATGAATTGACAGCGACATCATTGGGGCCTTGACGCTGGCGTTGCTGCTCCCAAGTCCTACATGTTGGACTTGGGCTAATCCAATGCGATGTGGTGTGTGTGATCTAGGGACATCAGTGGTGTGCATGCGTGCATTGTCCGTGTGATCATTGTATTTGTTTAGTGTCCAAAGATGCCTACAGCGAGGACCCTCCTGACTGCTCTTCCATCAGCTGAATGGGTCTCCTCTGGCAGGGGGGGGGGCTGTCTGGTTGGGGGGTCAGGTCATCACGTATGTCAATCTGCAGGCCTTTTCTCATGGCAAAGTTGTGCAGAATGCAACATGCACCGATGATCTGACACACAAAGGTAGGGGAATACAATAGGGCCCCCCCAGACTTATCCAGGCAGCGGAAACGGGACTTCAGGAGCCCAAATGTTTGCTCCACCACTGCACGGGTTTTGATGTGTGCTTCATTGTATTTTCTCTCTCCTCTGGTTTGGGGGTTCCGGAAAGGAGTCATTAGATGGGGTCCCAGTGCATATGCAGAGTCACCTGTAAGGGAAAAGACAGGAGGATGTTAGTCATGCATGTGGCCCTTGTGATGTGTGCATCATGGGAGGGGATAGTCATGCCTGCCACCCATGTCACTCACCAACCAACCAGCTGTCCCCATACATGTTCTGTTCGAATTCCGTTGGGATGGGGCTCTGAATGTATATTAAGCTGTCATGGCTGGATCCAGGGTGTTTGGCACGGACGTGCCATATGAGGCGTTGGGCATCGGCTATCACCTGTACGTTGATGGAGTGCCAATGCTTCCGATTGCGGTATATGTGCTCTGTGGCACTGGGGGGCTGGAGTGCCACATGTGTGCAATCAATGGCCCCCACAGTGCGTGGGCATCCTGCAATGTTGTAGAAATCTGTCATTGCCTTCAGCCGCAGCTCCTCAGTGGTGGGTCTGATGAACTGGTTGGACATGCGTCTGAGGATTGCGGGGACAACCTGGTGCACACATCTGCTCATGGAGGACTGTGACATCCCAGCCACCACTCCACTTGTATGATCCACTTGCAAGGAAATGGAGTGTTGCCAGTACCTTAACCAGTGGCTGCACTGCTTGTGAGCGGTGTGTCTTGCTGGTGACGTCATCCTGCAGGGTTGTGGTTAGTTCAAGTATTGCATCAGGGCTGAATCTGAAGAGGCGATACACCTCCTCATCCCCCATGCCAAAGAGGCTCATGCGCGAGCGGTATATCCTCTCACGTGCCCGCCTCCTCCGTACCGGGGGACCCAGTACTAGTGCTAGGACCGCGACTGCCCCTGGCATGTTGGCACACAGAGGTGTTGTCCTTGCACCTGTGGTTGTTCAGCTTGCTAGTTTCGTCGGTAATGCTGCTGCTGTAGCTGCTCTCCTGCTGACCTGTGGCCATCTGGAGTAAAGATAAAGCAGCTATTTGTAGAAATAACTTTGCGCCGGATGGACGAGATACGCGCGGTGCATGTAGCCAGTGTATGGTGCTAATCCCTTCGCGAATCGGGAAATCTCCCTCATTTGCATATTTGCATGGCACATCAATAGGCGCGACGGATGCGACGAGCGAAAATATGCGCTAACGATACTCTGGCGAGGGAAAGTTAAGCCGATCGGAAAAGGCCCGTTTTCTGGCGCATCTAGGTTGGTGGGTACGGCCACATAGATACAGCGGCGCATCTTTACAGTTACGCGGCGCATATCGATTTACTCCAGCGCAAGTCTTGCTGAATCCGGCCCTATATGTATATATATATTGTGACATTGTGGGATGTCTAGCTCAGTGGTAGATGCATTTTTAGCCCACTTTTATTGAAAGTAAACAAAAAGCAAAGTTCATACATGCATTTGGTTGCCTACACATTGGTACGTCCCCCAAAAATAACAAATGAAAAATGCCAATCCACCTGACTCTAAGGCCGCGTACACACGATCGGTCCAAACCAATGAAAATGGACTGAAGTCCAGTTTCATCGGTCCAAACCGACCGCGTGTACGGCCCATCGCTCTGTTGTCCTTCGGTCCAAAATTTTAAAACTTGTGTACAGGACGCCAGGGATGGGTCCTGGATGGACGCTACATAGCGCCAATTTTTGGAATCTGGTCCCTTTAAGCACTGGTTCAGGAGGTCACCCAAAGGGGGTGAGAGGTTCCGGACAGATAAAATGGATCCAGAGAGGACGGGCTTAAAGTCCTCTTTGTCTTCTTTTAAATATATTTGGGGGTCCGGGATTTCGGAGGCTCTGAAGCGACAATTGGTAGGGAAGAGAGCCTCCCCTTCTGACCCCTGGCTTCAGGCACACAAGGGGTTAACCACTTCCAGGAAGTGAGTTAAAAGGAAAGGAAGTCCTGACAGAGGGTGGAGTAGTTTTGGAAGTGAAGCTGTGTCTGCAGGGAAGGACTGGAGGACTTCTTACTAAAACGTATGTGCCTTTCTTTTGGTTGTTTTGCTGTGCTGAAGAGAGACTTATCTAATTTATGCTGGAAACAAGCAGGACTTTTGTTGTGACATTTTTGTGCTGAAGAAAGCGTTATTTTGTTTTGTTTTGTTTTGGTCGCCAATAAAGACCCTTTGCTTTACTGACACGGTTTATGCACTTGTCTCGCTGAGCTAAAGAACCCCCAAAGTTCACAACTGGTGGAGAATGCGGGCAAAGTGCATTTGCAGGCGCAAAAACCGTTTAAAAACTGACATTTAAAGAGACAGTGTACTTATGGCATGTCTTGGGTGAAGTCAGCCCAGACATTACAAACAGCACGCAACGACATGGAAGAGGTCATTAGGGCTTTGGCACAAGCCACCGTGACCCAGCAGCAAGCGTCAGCGGACGCCAACCGTCGCCATGAGGAAGCGATGGCTCAGCAGCAGCAGACCCTGGCACAGGCTATAGCTGCGCAGCAGGAAAACACACAGCTGCTAGCCGCCCAGTTTACAGCCCAGCAGGAGTTTACTCAAGCACAGGTGGCTGCCTTGCAGGAGGCAGTACAGCGGCTGGCTCAGGGACAAGAGCAATCGGCCGTTGCCGTTAGCAACCCAGTGTCTGTTAGAGCCAGCCATTTCTTGCAAAAACTAACACCCAACGATGACGTGGAAGCCTTTCTGACCACCTTTGAAAGGATAGCAGAGAGAGAAGCATGGCCCCGGGACCAATGGGCCGGCATTATCTCCCCTTTTCTCACTGGTGACCCACAAAAGGCCTATTTTGACCTCCCAGCTGAGCACATCAAAGACTATGAACGTCTAAAAGCCGAGATCCTGGCCCGCCTGGGGGTGACCACAGCTGTTCGGGCTCAGAGGGTGCATCGCTGGCGGTACAAATCGGACCAACCACCCAGGTCCCAAATGCACGAACTAATTCAGTTAGTTAAAAAATGGCTGCAGCCCGAGAAGTTGTCAGGTCCACAAATGGTGGAACGGGTGGTGATGGACTGGTACCTACGGTCCCTACCAGATGACCTACAACGCTGGGTAAGCCATGGAAACCCTACTAACGCTGACCAGCTGGTCGAGCTGGTCGAACGGTACACCGTGGTGGAGGACCTGCTTGGGCCTGCCAAGCGTCGGGAACTCATGCCAAGGACACCCAGACCAGCCACTACCCCAAGGAGAGAAGCCTGGCCAGATGTTGGCGTCCGCAGATCTACACCGTCTGCCATAGAACCACGGAGGTCGGTTCCTGTGCCAAAGATGGGAGACATTCAGTGTTGGCGATGTCGGTCCTGGGGGCATACCCGGGCACAGTGCCCGCTCCAGGAGGAGCCTATGGATTGCGGGGCTGCCCGAAGAAGCTCTTTCTATGCGCAAAGAGCGTGTGCCACGCATCTTGACCTGACTTCCGGACAGTTCGAGTGTGAAGTGTGGGTAAACCACCTTCCGGCCAGAGCTCTACTGGACTCTGGTAGCATGGTCACGCTGGTACATGCCCGGGTACTTGGAAGGATTGGTCCAGTAACTAAGACCCTACGGGTAGTGTGTATCCATGGGGACACCAAGGAGTATCCCTTGGTCCCAGTAACTGTGTCCTATGGTCAAACCTCGATTACCCAGGAGGTTGGGGTGGTAAAATGCCTGATATATGATATCATAGTGGGGCGGGACTGTCCAATATTTTTGGAATTATGGAACCAGGTACAGACGGGTCTGCCAGGAGAACTAAGGACACTGGGTTCGGAAGGGACAGAGTCTGGGGGATCCGGGCCTGAAACCTCCACAACACACCCCTCTAATGTAGAGAGACTTGTTAGTGATAATGACGTTGCAGAAAATCTTAGTTCTAATAATATTAGTCCGGTGTCTGGTCTGAAAACTGAGTTGACCTCTGAGGGGGGGGAAGTCTCCCCGTTACAAGTCATGCTGGGGGAGGATGACGAGGAGCTTACCCCGGTTGAGGAGGGTGAGGGGGAAACATCCCAAAGGCCAGTGCATCCAGACCTGGACGTACCCAGGGGTGCGTTTGGCACCGCCCAGTTACAGGACCCTACCCTGGTCAATGCTCGAGAGCAGGTTTCTGTCATTGATGGGGTTTCACAGATACCAGATGCAGACCAGAGGTTTCCCCATTTTGCATTAAAGGGGGACCTAGTCTATCGTGTGGTTGAGAGCCGAGGGGAACCCATAGAACAGTTGCTGGTCCCTCAACCTTATAGGCGGATGCTCCTTGATCTAGCCCACAACGATGCACTAGGAGGACACCTGGGGGCGGAGAAAACAGAGGCCAGGATAACCGACCGGTTTTACTGGCCAGGGGTGAAGGCTGAGGTTAAAAGATATTGCGAGTCTTGTCCTGTTTGCCAGTTAACTGCCCCGGTGCCTCGCTATAGAAACCCCCTAATACCCTTGCCAATTATTGAGGTCCCGTTTGAGCGGATCACTATGGATCTTGTAGGACCCCTGGTAAAGTCAGCAAGGGGGCACCAATACATATTGGTCATCCTGGACTACGCCACTAGATACCCAGAAGCAGTCCCGTTGAGAAAAACGTCCTCTAAGGCCATTGCCCGGGAGCTATTTCAAATGTTCTCACGAACTGGGTTCCCCAAGGAATTATTAACGGATCAGGGCACCCCTTTTATGTCAAAGGTGATGGCGGACTTGTGCAGGCTGTTTCAGATTAAGCAGCTGCGGACGTCCGTCTATCACCCGCAGACCGATGGCCTAGTTGAGAGGTTTAACAAAACTCTGAAGTCTATGTTAAAAAGAGTCATCCAGAAAGATGGGAAAGATTGGGATATGTTGCTCCCTGCCCTATTGTTCGCTATCTGGGAGGTACCACAGGCATCCACAGGTTTCTCACCATTTGAGCTAGTGTACGGACGGAGGACGGAGGTTGCTTGATCTGGTAAAGGAAACATGGGAAAGTGAGTCCTCCCCGCACAAAACCGTGGTGGAACATATTTCTCAAATGCGAGAAAGGGTGGCTAAAGTGATGCCGCTGGTAAGAGAGCACATGCAGAAGGCTCAGGATGCCCAAAGAAGGGTATATAACCGGTCAGCTAAAGTGAGACAGCTCCAAGTAGGTGACAGGGTAGCTGTCCTAATACCAACGGTAGAAAGCAAATTCTTGGCCAAGTGGCAAGGTCCGTTTGAAATAGTGGAGAAAGTGGGTGAGGTAAACTATAGGGTACACCAACCAGGGAAAAGAAAACCCTACCAAATTTATCACATAAATTTGTTAAAGCTCTGGAAAGACAGAGAACCGGTGTCCGCAGTGGTGGCGGTACAGTCAGGGGACCAGGTAGGGATCGACATGGTGCAGGTTGCAGCTACCCTAACTAGGCCCCAAACCCAGCAAGTAAAAGAGTTTCTGCAAAGAAATGGGGACATGTTTTCAGGGTTGCCAGGACTCACCAACGTCATCGAGCATGACATTGTGACCGAGCCCAAGGTGACAGTCCGGCTTAAACCCTACCGTATCCCAGAAGCTCACAGGGTGGCGGTGTCTGGAGAGGTGAAAAGGATGCTTGAACTTGGGGTCATCGAAGAGTCGCAGAGCGAGTGGTCCAGTCCGATCGTATTGGTGCCCAAACCCAATGGTACTCTACGCTTCTGCAACGACTTTAGAAAACTCAACGAGGTCTCCAAGTTCGATGCATACCCCATGCCACGGGTAGATGAGCTGATTGAGAGGTTGGGTCCTGCCAGGTACATCACCACACTGGACCTCACAAAAGGTTACTGGCAGATTCCCCTAACCAAAGAGGCCAGAGAGAAAACAGCTTTCTCTACCCCGGAGGGTCATTTCCAGTACAAGAGAATGCTGGTTTACACTCCGCCCCCGCCACATTTCAAAGGGCCATGGACAAAACTCTGCGTCCCCACCAACGGTATGCCTCCGTGTACCTGGATGACATTGTCATTTTTAGTACGGATTGGGATTCCCACCTTCCCCGAGTACAGGCAGTGGTAGACTCCTTGAGAAGGGCAGGGTTCACCATCAATCCGGAGAAGTGTGCGGTTGGGGTGGAGGAAGTCAAGTATCTTGGATACATTGTAGGTAGAGGGTTAGTGAAGCCCCAAATGAGCAAAGTAGAGGCTATACAGGGCTGGCCCCGCCCCCTAACAAAGAAACAGGTCAGAGCGTTTTTAGGCCTAGTTGGGTACTACAGGAGGTTTGTCCCCAACTTCGCCACCATTGCGGCACCTCTGACTGACCTCACCAAAGGCCGAAAGTCTGTCATGATCAAATGGAATGCCGAGGCTGAAAAGGCATTTCAAATGCTTAAGACGGCACTGTGCCAGGACCCGGTGCTTGTAGCGCCGGACTTTTCTAAGGAGTTTATAGTGCAGACAGATGCCTCAAGTGAAGGGCTAGGAGCAGTTCTGTCTCAAGAAATCAACGGAGAGGAGCATCCAATAGTTTTCCTTAGTAGGAAACTGACGCCAGCTGAGAAAAACTATGCGGTGGTGGAACGCGAATGTCTTGCCATCAAGTGGGCTTTGGACTCCCTACGGTATTTTCTCGTAGGCAGGAAGTTTCGCCTCATATCAGACCATGCTCCTCTTACGTGGATGAGACAGAACAAGCACACCAATGCCAGGGTAACTAGGTGGTTTCTGTCTCTGCAGGAGTTTAACTTTGTGGTGGAGCACAGACCCGGGAAACAGCATCAGAATGCCGATGCCCTCTCCCGAGTCCACTGTATGATGGCGAGTGGTGCCTCCAACACCTCCGCGTTGAGGCAAAGGGGGGGATATGTACAGGACGCCAGGGATGGGTCCTGGATGGACGCTACATAGCGCCAATTTTTGGAATCTGGTCCCTTTAAGCACTGGTTCAGGAGGTCACCCAAAGGGGGTGAGAGGTTCCGGACAGATAAAATGGATCCAGAGAGGACGGGCTTAAAGTCCTCTTTGTCTTCTTTTAATGATATTTGGGGGTCCGGGATTTCGGAGGCTCTGAAGCGACAATTGGGAGGGAAGAGAGCCTCCCCTTCTGACCCCTGGCTTCAGGCACACAAGGGGTTAACCACTTCCAGGAAGTGAGTTAAAAGGAAAGGAAGTCCTGACAGAGGGTGGAGTAGTTTTGGAAGTGAAGCTGTGTCTGCAGGGAAGGACTGGAGGACTTCTTACTAAAACGTATGTGCCTTTCTTTTGGTTGTTTTGCTGTGCTGAAGAGAGACTTATCTAATTTATGCTGGAAACAAGCAGGACTTTTGTTGTGACATTTTTGTGCTGAAGAAAGCGTTATTTTGTTTTGTTTTGTTTTGGTCGCCAATAAAGACCCTTTGCTTTACTGACACGGTTTATGCACTTGTCTCGCTGAGCTAAAGAACCCCCAAAGTTCACACTTGCTTTAAAATCAGACTGATGAACGCCTAACTATCGGTCCAAACCGATCGTTAGTACGCAAAAGAATCGGTTTAAAAACCTGCACATGCTCAGAATCAACTTGACGCATGCTTGGAAGCATTGAACTTTGTTTTTTTCATTATGTCGTTGTGTTTTACGTCACCACGTTCTGACACAATCATTTTTTAAACTGATGGTTTGTACGCACATCAGACCATCAGACCACTTCAGCGGTGACCCGATGAAAACGGTCCGTCGGGCCATTCTCATCGGGTTGGACCGATCGTGTGTACGCGGCCTTAAGGCTCGCTCAGCCTTGGGCGCAGTACCTTGCTGCTCAGGCCTTCCAATTCAGGCTCTACTCTGTCTCCTTCAGACTATTCCCTTGCCAACACCATCCATAGATAGCAGCCCTTCACTGCTCTGACCCTCAGACTTGGGTGTCTGACTTCTCCAGTGCACCCCTGCACTCTCTGGACTCCTCGGGAGCCTGGAGCCCAGAACCCTGGTCCTGACTCTACTATCAGGCCCACACACCTGAACAATCAGTGAGTCTCAAAACCCAAACCCAGGACTGGGGATTTCATCCTACCTGGATCTTTAAAAAATCCTCGGGCTCCAGGTCCCAAAGTGGACTTTAGTAAATAATAAGGAAACTGAAAACCCAGTTTCCTCCCAAACAAGCAAATACACTGGAGCCCCTCAACCTGCCTGGTTGAGAATCCTGTAATTATACACTGGTGGGGTACCACACTACCACATATCCCCCTACGTTTGTTTCAACCCAGAGGGCAAAACACACCAGAACAACCTCCTCATTTTGGCATGACCATGCAAGCTACCACCCACATGGGCCAAATCTTGTTCCATCAAGTGACTTTCTCCGTGCCCCCCTGCTACATTTACTCAGGCTCTACAAAGACACTCCCCTGCTTTTTTTTGCAAATACGCTTCCAAAAGCGTTGTCTTTCCATTTTCCTTTGGGCCGACACTGGCCACCTTGACAGTAGGGAGTTTAGTAATCTTGGTACCCTTTTTAACATGAGGTGGACATCTGAGCTTTAAGGGTCGGATATTGGTAAAGTTATATGTGCTCAATCAATTTCCACTAGACCACCCTTTTTCTCTTTACTTAATTTAGAAGGAACCACATTTTTAAACACTGGTTTAGTGATAAGCGGGGACTGGTGTCTCTTTAACAGACTTCGGATAGAAGGAACAGGTGCGGGAACATTGGGCTTTCACACTGTAACCCTATGGAGGTACTCTGTTTATCTGTTTATTTTTTCCTAACAAAACATTAAAAAACAATGTCCAACAATAACCTCTTCTACTCCTCGTATATACAATACATTATTACACCTTTTTAGAACTTCTCTGAGATGTCCAGACAATACCCCATCAATATACTCTTCTGTATTGCTGTATTGGCCAGCTGCATGTTTATGTAGGCATTTACTGAGACTAGGTTTCTCTACCCCACTTAATTTTCACTATTACAGGCTTACCAGTAAGGCCATTAACCAAATCAGCCAGGAAGGTTTTACCCCCTTTATGACCAAAGCACTTTTTGCAATTTGGCACTGTGCTTTTTTAACTGGTAATTGCACGTTTCTACATTTTGTTTTTTTTTAAATCCTATAAACTCAATGTTAGTCATACATTTAGGCCAAAATGTATTCAGCCACATGTCTTGGGTAAAAATTTAAATAAGCGTATATTTATTGGTTTGTGCAAAAGTTATAGTTTCTACAAACTATGGTACCTTTACTGGAATTTACGCAGCATTTAGTTTAAGACTGCCTAATTTCTTGATGTGCTAAAATGGCAGGGCAGTAAAAAAACCCTCCAAATTTCCCCTTTTTGGAAAGTTAACACCCCAAGGAATGTGCTGAGAGGCATGTTGAGCCAATTAAAAAAAAAAATTGCCACAATTGATTGAAAAATGTACACAAAGTACTGAAGACTGAAATTATATATTGCTCACGCATGTCATGGGAACATGTGGAATTACACCCAAAAATACATTCTTCTGCTTCTCCTAAATATGGGAATACCACATGTGTGAGACCATTTGAGAGTCTAGCGGCATACAGGGCCCCGAAAAACCAATCACTGCCTTCAAGCTTTCTAAGGGTGTAAAGTGTTGATTTCACTCCCCAACACCTATCAAAGCAAACAATGGTAAAAATAAATCACAAAAATCAATAAAACATTAACTCAATAAAACAGTTTTTTTTATTGCAATCTGTGTAAAAGAAAACCAGCCCCTAATGTCCCCCGCCCCTATGCTTTGGCATATATGCTCTTTTTTTTACCTGTGGTGATAAAATCACCTCCTGAGTCTGTTTGTTATACCTGAGATTTCAGTATGGCTTCTAATAGCTTGGGCAAGTGGTTCCATGACCATAGTGAAAAAAAATTGGTGATACTGTAGGCCTGGTTCCATTAGTGATATCAAAAGCCTGTGATAAGGTGCCAGATGTATATACTTTTGCAGTGGGGGAGGCAGAGATGGCTGAGTTAATAAAACCCTGTGAGTCTAAATGTACAGTATGTAGTATGTAGTACTTCCCTGCAGGTTTTGTTTTTCTCAGAAAATAGATGCTGGAACTCACCCTTCAGGGCCAATGCCCCACCCCCAACCACACCAACAACTCCACCCCCAGCCATACATTCCTTTATAGGTGAAAATTACATGGTTGCCAAGTAGTGGGCTTGAGGCTCAGAACTGGTTATCACAGAAGGCACAAGGGTCAGAAAAGTGAAACACACAGAGTACAGGACTCAGGAGTATATATTGCGCAGTGCTGAGGAGTGCATATCATACAGGGTGCAGCAAAGTTCCCTTGTCCTCTCCAAGCAAATATTCCCCACCCCTCAAAGTAACCATCAATTACTCGTTTCTGCACACCTCTCTCCCTGGTAGGTCTAACCTAACGGTGCATTGTTGGAGATTTACCGCGAGCCTTTACTCTCGGGCTCCTCGACTGCCAGATCTGATCCCCTTTATTCTACCCAAAAATGGTACAGCTCTGCACCCAAACAATTGGAAAGGTTGCACAGACGGAGGGCAAAACCAACCAGAACGAACCCTGACCTCTCCTCCTCTGGCCGACTTATCCTCTCCCTCTCAATCCTGCCCAGCCTCCCCTAGTGAACAGACTACTGTATTGCTAAGTACCCTGCCCAAAGTTCTCTGCCTGATGTCATCCCTTTATCGTTCATCTTTTGGACCATTTGATTGGGACTTTCCCACATGTACCCGCAATAAACATAATTGTCTTCCCCTCCCCAGGTGATCTACATCTTATGCAGTGTGCTGCGATAACAAACCCTACCCCACATGGCCCCTGCTGTACCTCTCACTAGCCCCCTATGGCATTCACCCACCCTCACTCCTAGACTGCCATGAGCTGGATAGGTAGGTGGGCTGGCACTACTATTGATGGTGGGACTTTCTCAATAGGTACCTAGCTTAAAGGGGTGGTAAAGGTAAAATATTTTTTTCCTAAATAGCTTCCTTTATCGTAGTGCTGGCCTCCTTCACTTACCTCATCCTTCGATTTTGCTTTTAAATGACCTTATTTCTTCTGAGAAATCCTCACTTCCTGTTCTTCTGTCTGTAACTACACACCATAATGTGAGGCTTTCTCCCTGGTGTGAAGAAAGCCTCCTGAGGGAGGAGGGGGCGAGCAGAAGTGTCAGGACTCCCACTAACACACAGCTCCTTTCTCTATCTGCAAAGTAGAGAGTGTCCTGACACTTCTGCTGCAACCTCCCCCTCAAGAGGCTTTCTCCACACAGTAGAACAGGAAGTGAGGATTTCTTAGAAGAAATAAGGACATTTAAAAGCAAAATGGAAGGATGAGGTGAGTGAAGGAGGACTGCACTAAGGTAAAGGAAGCTATTTAGGGAAAATAAATTTACCTTTGCAAACCCTTTAATGTTGTTTGGTAAAGAACGTTTGAAGACCTCAGTTGTTCCTAACCTTTTCCTGTTTAAATGTTTAGCTCATTGTTCACTGTTTAATATACTGTTCATGTTATACTCTTGTATCAGGTTCCATACCTCTTGCACACAGCTGACACTCTGCCTCTATGGTGGTACACTCACTGATTTACAGTCAGTATTCCGACATAGAGACGAGAACCAAAGACCTGCCCGAACCTGCAATGGGTACCATATGCTCGCTGTAGCACCGTCTTCCATGCAGGAGTCCTCCAAATCACTCAAGCTATTAAATACTCACACTGATTACCCCCCTCCATTACTCTACTGGGAGTTTGTTCCTCCTCATTTGCCTCACAGCTCACCCTGAGGTGGTGGGACACCACCCATATACGTATACGTTTTAAGTACATTTAGATACTCTCCCTGGCTTTGGTATTGGTCAACCCCCACACGGTTGTATATAGCGGTGCGTGTGCACCAACAGGTGTACTGCTGCGATGTACCGCTGCGATTCGGATCCCCCTACTGAGAAGGTTGGACGTCTTCCACCCCCTCATCAGAACATCCTTTGTAAATACACTCTACTATCCTCTAGCATATATATACCTGCCCCCCTACTCCATCCCCTCCCTTTAAAAATGGCGGGTAATACCACCCCTTTCATCTCTGACCCATCGAACACGCACCTCCCAACACAAATTATATTATACTCACTAATCATAAGTGGTCTCAACACTCCTGAAAAACTTTCACAATTGTTATATACTCTCCACAAAGCCAAAATGCATATCGCTCTTATCCAAGAAAGCCATTTCCGTTCAAACAGTATCCACAAACTCCACCATTTTGACAATATCCCGACAGTTTTTCATGCAACTAATGAGGCCGCAAAATCCAAAGGTGTCTCTAAACGGATATTGACAGATTATAGCACATACATGCAAAAATGACATTTATCCTGAGAGGCTAGTTAAAAACACCTGAACATATTCAAAAATACAGGGGTTTGGTCACACAATATGGTCATATAGTGCTAAGCCCACTTACTGCAACAAAGTACCCCGAATTAGTGGGTCCTAACCTGTTAATAAAATGAAAGAACCTAATGTCTCAACCTTGGGAGATAAACTCCTCTATATGGGAGATCTGAAGGGATTCTTCCTATACACTGGTGGCCACTAATGTGAGGTAATGAAGAGGGGGAGGGGTGCTACAGCCCAAGAGACTTGGTCAGAGTCTATACAAAATACAAAAACATACTTCGGGGGCACACCCAAAAAAATGCTATACATCTAAGATGGCGCTGCTATAAGACCAAAGACAGTACAAAACAGATTATAGCGCACACATGCAAAAATGACATTTATCCTGCAAGGCTAGTTAAGAACACCTGAACATATTCAAAATTACAGGGGTTTGGTCACACTATATGGTCATATAGGGCCAGATCCACAAAGAAGTGCCACTGGCGTAGCTTATCTAAGTTACACTACGGCGCTGTAAGTTAAAAACGTTAAACGTTAAAAAATGCGCCGGGCGTACGTACGTTCGTGGATCGGCGTATCTATCTCATTTGCATATTTTACGCAGAAATTCAATGGAAGCGCCCCTAGCGTCCAACTTACGTCAGTCGTATCTTAGCGTAATTCCGGCATATCTTGTTTTGTGGATACAAAACAGAGATACGCGGGCGCAAATTTTAAATTATGGCGGCGTATCTGCGCCGTTGTAATGCTTCGTGGATCTGGCCCTACGTGCTAAGCCCACTTACTGCGACAAAGTACCCCGAGTTAGTGGGTCCTAACCTGCTAATAGTGTCGGAGTAAGTGGGCTTAGCTAACTATATGACCATATAGTGTGACCGAACCCCAGTATTTTTTAATATGTTCAGGTGTTTTTAACTAGCCATTTTTGCATTTGTGTGCCATAATCTGTTTTGTACTGTCTTTGGTCTTATAGCAGCACCATCTTAGATGTATAGCATTTTTTTGGGTGTGCCCCAAGTATGTTTTTGTATACTGATATTGAAACACTGCCCTATTCAGATCACAGAGGTTGAACGAGATGTCCAGTGGAGATATCTCTTCAAGGTCACGCCTCACGACAAACCCAAACATTTATGCCCCGAACTCACAACAAGTCTCATTCTTTCGCAAAACCCTAAACCAACTCACTGCCTTTTACTGCGGCACCCTGATTGTTGGTGGGGATTTCAATGTCCCACTAGTCCCCTCTCTAGACACCTCAAATGGATCTTCCTGTCTAACGTATAGAGCCCTTTGCACAATAAAATCCCACCTGAGCACTTTAACCCTCCATGACAGCTGGCGCACACTACACCCGACGGTAAAAGATTTAAACTTTTTCTCCTCTCCTCAAAACAAATATTACAGACTCAACCATTTCTTCATTATGCAAGATGATCTCACACTGCTCACAGATGCCACAATTGAGCCCATGGTACTTTTGGAGCACCATCCCATAACAATGACTCTAACATCTGGCGCCTTGATGACTCACCTTTGCTTGACGCAGATAATACCCAAAAATTGTCTGAGCGTCTTGCGCAATATTTCATAGAGAATGCCACTGTAGACACTTCCTCTATGGTCATGTGGGCTGCACATAAATGTGTCATCAGAGGTAGGTGATTATCTCTATAATGGCCAAAAGCAACAAGCTTAGGAAAGCCTGCATAGAGGAATTGTCAAGCCATATTAAATCGCTAGAGCACTCACTTAAACTCTCCCTAACTAACAAATTCCTCGATGATCTCCTAATAGCAAGGGAAAAATTGCTAGATGAACTGCAAAAGACACTGAAACAAAACAATTATATTTTCTAGTTTTTGTTAGTAGAAAAATCTATTAAACTTAATTTCAGTCATACATTTATGCCAAAATGTATTCAGCCACATGTCTTTGGTAAAAAAAAAAATCAATAAGCATATATTTATTGGTTTGTGCAAAAGTTATAGCGTCTACAAACTAGGGTACATTTTCTGGAACTTACACAGCTTTTAGTTTATGACTGCCTATCTCATTTCTTAAGGGGGCTAAAATGGCAGAGCAGTACAACCTCAAATGACCCCATTTTGGAAAGTAGACACCCCAAGGAAATTCCTGAGAGGCATGTTGAGCCCATTGAATATTATTATTTTTTTTGTCCCAAAAAAATACAAAAAGTTGTCACTAAATTATATATTGCTCACACATGCCATGGTTATATGTGGAACATGTTTGTGAATTTTTGGGAGCCTAGTTGCATACTGGGCCCCGAGAACCAAGCACCGCCTTCAGCATTTCTAAGGGCGCAAATTTTTGATCTCACTCCTCACTACCTATCACAGTTTCGAAGGCCATAAAATGCCAAAATAACACAAACCCCCCCCCCAAATGACCCCATTTTGAAAAGAAAACACCTCAAGCTATTTGCTGAGAGGCATGTTGAGTCCATGGAATATTTTATATTTTGCCACAAGTTGCGGGAAAAATATAAACTTTTTGTTTGCACAAAGTTGTCACTAAATTATATATTGCTCACACATGCCATGGGAATATGTAGAATTACACCCCAAAATAAATTCTGCTGCTTCTTCTGAGTATGGGGACACCCCATGTGTGGGACTTTTTGGAAGTGTAACCGCATACAGGGCCCCGAAAAAACCAAGCACCGCCTTCTAAGGGCGCACATTTTTGATTTCACTCCTCATTACCTATCACAGTTTTGAAGGCCATAGAATACCAAGATGGCACAAAACCCTCCCCCACATGACCCCATTTTGGAAAGTAGACACCACAAGCTTTTTTCTGAGAGGTGTGTTGAGTCCATGAAATATTTTATATTTTGCCACAAGTTGCAGGAAAATTACAAACTTTTGTTTTTTGCACAAAGTTGTCACTAAATGATATATTGCTCAAACATGCCATGGGCATACGTGGAATTATACCCCAAAATACATTCTGCTGCTTCTCTCGAGTACGGGGATACCACATGTGTGGAACTTTTTGGGAGCCTAGCCACGCCCGTGGCTCCGAAATCCAAGCACCGCCTTCAGCATTTCTAAGGGCGTACATTTTTGATTTCACTCTTCACTACCTATCACAGTTTTTAAGGCAATAAAATACCAATATGGCACAACACTCCCCCCCAATGACTACATTTTGGAAAGTAGACACCCTAAGATATTTGCTGAGAGAAATGTTGAGTCCATGGAATATTTTATATTTTGCCACAAGTTGTGGGAAAATTACAAACCTTTTTTTTTTTTGCACAAAGTTGTCACTAAATGATATATTGCTCAAACATGCCATGGGCATATGTGGAATTATACCCTAAAATAAATTGTGCTGCTTCTCCTGAGCATGGGGATATCCCATGTGTGGGACTTTTTGGAAGCCTAGCCCCCAAAAACCAAGCACCGATTTCAGGATTTCTGAGGGCGTAATTTTTTTTTTCACTCCTCACTACCTATCACAGTTTCGAAGGCCATAAAAAGCCAAGATAGCACAACCCCCCCCCCCCCAAATTAGCCCATTTTGGATAGTAGACGCCCCAAGCTATTTGCTGAGAGGCATGGAGAGTATTTTACAGCTCTCATTTGTTTTTGAAAAGAAAGAAAGAAAGAAAGAAAGAAAGAAAGAAAGAAAGAAAGAAAGAAAGAAAGAAAGAAAGAAAGAAAGAAAGAAAGAAAGAAAGAAAAAAAGCGAGATCTGCAAAATACTCACCATACCTCTCAGCAAATAGCCATGGGGGGGGGGGGAGTTGTGCCATCTGGGCATTCCATGGCCCCCAAATCTGTGATAGGCAGTTAGGAGTGAAATTAAAAATGTACACCCATAGAAAGCCTGAAGTCGGTGCTTGGTTTCCGGGGTCCCATACGTGAAGTAATAGAATGTATTTTGGGGTGTAATTCCACATATGCCCATGGCATGTTTGAGCAATATATCATTTAGTGACAACTTTGTGTAATTTATTTATTTTTGTCATTTTTCAATCACTTGTGACAAAAAAATGTTATATTCAATGGGCTCATCATGCCTCTCAGCAATTTCCCTTGGGGTGTCTACTTTCCAAAATTGGATCACTTGGGGGGAGGGGAGGTTGTACTGCCCTGCCATTTTGGTACCTCAAGAAAGTATTTTTTTCCTGCAACTTGTGTCAAAATATAAAATATTCCATGGACTCAACATGGCTCTCAGCAAATAGCTTTGGGTGTCTACTTTCCAAAATAGGGTCATTTGGGGGGGGGGGGGGTTATGCACAACATTTAGAAGCTTATGTCACACATCATCCACTCTTCTAACCACTTGAAAACAAAGCCTTTTCTGACACTTTTTGTGTACATGAAAAAATACTCCCAAACATTATATTTATATTTTTTAAGCAAAGGCCCATCAGATTAAAATGGTGGGTGTTGCATTTTTTTTTCCTCACAGCATTTGCACAGTGATTTTTCAAACACATTTTTCTAGGAAATACACTTTTTTTAATTTGAATGCACTAAAACACACTATGGGCCAGATTCAGGTAGAGTTAGGCTGGTGTATCTGTAATACTCCAGCCTAACTGACTTTAAGCCGGCGTTTCTGTTTTCTGTAACCAGAAAACAAGAAACGCCGGGTTGGAGTTCCGATGCGATCGGCGTAATTGAATTTCGCCATCGCATAACAAATTTAATTTAAAAATGGCGCCGGGGGCGTTCCCGCTGATTTACGCTGAAAAAATATGTTAATCAGCGGGAATCGGCAATTCACGATCGTTTTCGGGCGCGACGCAGTGACTTTCCGACGTTTCCGTAAGCGATACGCGACGTAAAGATAAAGCAGCCCCCTAGTGGAATATCCTATGTTAAGTATAGCCGTCGTCATCGCATCGGAAAAAAAAAATTTGCGTCGCTTGCGTAAAACGTTCATGAATGGAGATGTGACGTCATTGACGTTCACTGACAGAATTTGGAGCATGCGCACTGGGATGTATTGACACTCGACGCATGCGCAGTACGTTCGCCGCGGGATCGCGCTTATTTTAAATAATACACGCCCCGTACCCGCCCAATTTGAATTCCGCCGGCTCATTTGCGATGCGCTGCCGCAACTTTAGGAGCAAGTGCTTCATGAATAACAGCACTTGCTCCTAAAATTTCGGCAGAGTAACGTACTCCAGAGAAAAGATGCTCCCATCTACTTGAATCTGGCCCTATATTGCCCAAATGTTTGATGGAATAAAAAAGGATGATCTTAGGCCGAGTACATGTATACAAAACACGACATGCTTTAAAATTGCACACAAACGCGTAGTGGCGACAAACTACATACATTTATAAAAGCCTTCAAAAGCCTTTACGGGTTATCACTTTAGATTTACAGAGGAGGTTTACTGCCCTCGATCTGACCTTAGCGGCGATACCTCACATGCATGGTGAAATTGCTGTTTACATATGACGCCAAACCGACGCTTGCGTTTGCCTTTGTGCGAGAGCACGGAGGGACAGGGGTGTTTTTTTAATTATTATTTATTTTGCTTTTGTATTTTATTTTTAAACTGTTCCTTCCATTTTTTTTAATCATTTTTATTGTTATCTCAAGGTATGTATATATCCCCTATGATAACAATAGGTAGTGACAGGTACTCTTTTTTTAAACATATGGGGTCTATTAGACCCTAGATCTCTCCTCTGCCTTCAAAGCATCTGACCACACCAAGATTGGTGTGATAAAATGCTTTCCCAATTTCCCAATGGCGCTGTTTATATCCGGCGAAATCTAAGTCATGAAATACTCATAGCTACCGGTTTCTTAGGCTATAGAGATGATTGGAGCCATTCTGGTCTCTTATCAACTCTATGGTCAGCTGGCGGAACCACCAGCTGCATTCTTAGTTTCCCTGTTGGCACAGGAGAGCCAGAGAAAATGATGGAAGATGGTGGGGGGGACATTCACTCCCACGGCTTGTAAAAGCAGTCTAGAGGCTAATTAGCCACTAGGATTGCTTTTACATGAAAGCCGACCACTGGCTGAAAAGAATGATACCAAGATGATACCTAAACCCACAGGCATCATTTTGTTATAACCATTAGGTTGCTGGATCTTTGTTGGGCATATATTGTAATCTTTTTTCCATGCAGCCTGTTGGCTGAACGAAAAAAATAGATTGATCTGTGGGTATGCCCACCATTAGAATACCTCCCTTCATCCACCTACTTCTAATGACGGCCATACATGCACCATTTATATATGCCGAAGCATTGGTGGTTTCTCCCGCAAAAGTAATGCTGAGTACACATGGTTGACTTTTCCACGGACAAACCTCCGTCGGAATTTCGACCATATGTACGCTGTATTAGGAGTAGATCGCTCCTCCGTCCCTGCTGCCTCCGTGCTTCGGTATATATGCTCTTTTTTTTTTAACTGTGGTGGTAAAATCACCTCCTACAGCATTGGAATCACTTTTTTCGTATCGTGGGATAAAACGCTGTTGCTGTCAAGATAAATAAATCCGCGCTGCAACTAAATGGTATACCTGCTAAGCAAATTATGGTTAACATTAAAACAAAGTAACATTACAGTATAACATTAAGACCTTACCATACCATACCTGTAAAGCAAATACCCCCAAAAAATATATATATATATATATATATATATATATATATATATATATATATATATATATATGTGCCAAAGCATGGGGGCATCCTCCTGCAAAAGTTATGCAGCGTACACACAGTCAGACTTTTCCACGGGCAAGCCTCCGTCGGGAATTTTCGACCGTATGTATGCCGCATTAGGAGCAAATCGCTCCTCGGCCCCTGCTGCCCCCATGATTCAGCATATATGCTTTTTTTTAACTGTGGTGGTGAAATTACCTCCTACAGCACTGGAGTCACGTTTTTTGGTCTGTTGGTGCACTTACTATTGATGTCTTCTCTCCTCGAGCTCCAGTCAAAAAGACCACCTCGAGGAGAGTGACATCACTTCCTCCTGCCTGTGTTTACAGTTCACAGGCAGGGGAAGCATCTGATTTGCCAGGAGAGATCATTTGATGGCCACCCCTTCATCATGGATCGCTCCTGAAGCGATACCGACCGCCTTAGGCACCGAGGGGGGCTCGATCGACCCCTCTACTGGCGGGAAGGCAGGAATGTACATGTACGCCAATCTGCCTGCCCGTGCCATTCTGTCGACATATAACGTTGTGCGGCGGTCGGCAACCAGTTAACCCACAAACTATTCTATGAATTTGATAATAAGGCTGAGAAATTACTGGCTAGAGCCCTACAAAAGAAAAAAAAAAAAACGCCTATAATATACATACTATTAGAACCCCATCTGTTACTAATGTTGCCAATACGGAAGACATTGCTAGCATTTTTTCCAAATTGTATAACTTGCCCAAACCACAGTTGACTAGCCCCTCCTCTGACCGGTCCAAGATCATAAATGACTTTCTAACCAAGTACAGCCCGTCTCCGATTACCTCAGATGACTTGATGAACTTAGGCCTCGTACACACGATCGGACATATCCGATGAAAACGGTCCACGGACCATTTCCATCGGATATGTCCGATCTGGAGTTTGATCCGATGGCGTGTACACACCATCGGATCAAATTCCCCGCCGGCGGACGGCGCGGTGACGTGTCGGTGACGCGGCGGTGACGTTGACGCCGCCACGTCACCGCTACGTCACGAACCAGGAAGTAAACACTTCCGCGCGCATGCGTCGGATCCATTCACAGGATACGACGCATGTGTGGGAGGATATGTCCGCTGGTTTCCCGTACTAACCAGCGGACATATCCGACGGACAGGTTTGTAGCGGACAAATTTCAAAGCATGCTTTGAAATTTGTCCGATGGACAAATCTGTCCGCTAGCCCATACACACGATCGGAGATGTCCATCGGACCGTTTTCAGCGGACATATCCCCTCGTGTGTACGAGGCCTAAGACCTACCGATTTTGACCGACGAAGCCCTCACGGCCTTAAAACAGTTAAAACCTGGCAAGAGCCCGAGCCCGGACGGCCCGACGTCCAGTTATTACAAGTCCATCTCCGAAATACTAATCCCTCAATTTGTCAAAGCCTTTAATGATCTACCCTCCTCCTCCCCCCCAAACTAAGGATATCTTGGAAGACCATCTTACACGAATCCCTAAACCAGTTAAAGACGCCACGGTAATCTCAAATTATGGCCCCATCTCCCTACTCAACGTAGATGTGAAACTCCGCAAAAATTTTGTTGAACCGTCTACTCCCCCTGCTCCACAGATACATTTCTGTCGACCAAGTTGTCTTTATCCCTGGCAGGGAAGCCAGGGATAACACCACGAAGGCCATAAATATACACCATTGGCTAACCTCCACTGCAACCAATGGCTTTTTCCTTTCCATTGCTGCAGAGAAGGTGTTTGATAGGGTGGCCTGGCACTATATGGCCACTGTTCTGCAAGCTTTGGGACGCCCCCCACGACTTCTCCAAATGATCATGGTGCTATATGCATCCCCTGCAGCCAGGATAAGGCTCAACGGCCGACTATCAATCGCCTTCTCCATTGCCAATGGCACATGTTAGGGCTGCCCCCTCTCACCGCTCATCTTCGTTCCTTCTATGGAACCCCTCCTCCCCAGACTTACGCCGCGTATACACGATCAAATTTATCTGCTGAAACTGGTCCGACGGACCGTTACAGCAGACATCTCCGATCGTGTGTACGGGCTAGCGGACATGTTTTCCCATCGGACAAATTTCAAAGCATGCTTTGAAATTTGTCTACCGGAGACATGTCCGCTGGTAAGTACACTAACCAGCGGACAGAAATCTCTGCGCATGCGTCGAATGGATTCGACGCATGCGTGGAAGTATTTTTCTTCCTGGAGTGGTGACGTGGCGGAGTCAACGTCACCGCCACATCACTGCGTCCTCAGCCCGAGGGGATTTTCGTCCGATGGTGTGTACACGCCATCGGACCAAAATCCGATGAGACATGTCCGCTGCAAACGGTCCATCGGACATGTTTGAGCGGACATGTCTCATCGTGTGTACGCGGCCTAAGAGAGAATCCTGAAATCAAGTGGATTGAAATTAACTACAAACAATACAAGATAGCTGCCTACGCGGATGATATCCTGCTGTGTTTCTCAGACACCATAACTATCATTCCCAACCTTCTTAAAGATTTTACTTTATTTAAACAACTTTCCAACCTACAAATCAATTTTGACAAATCCAAAGCTCTTAACGTATCCCTCCTAGACATGTGCATTCGTTTTCGTCCGAATGCATTTTTCGTACGAATTTCAGGTATTTTCGTTATCGTTTTAACAAACGATAATGAAAGCACAGAGGATGAAAACCGAAAGATCCGACATAAACAAATGCTTTATTTTCGTTTTCGTTGTGGTCGAATGTGCCTAACCTTAACTCTATTAGTCCAATATTATTCCACATAGAGAGAAAAGAATCGACATAGAGAGAACAGATTCGACATAGAAAGACATGAAGATTCGACATAGAGAGACATGAAGATTCGACATAGAGAGACATGAAAAGTCAAAATTTTTTTTTTTTTTTAAAGATTCTGTCAAATTTTCTTTTTTTTTTCCTTAGAACATTCGACAGACAACATAAGCCTTCAATGACAGATTCGACCTTAATTTGGATTTTCGGGCGAATGTATTTTTTTAACGAAAAACTAAATAAACAAAAACGAATTTCAGGAGTAACTAAATAAATGTATTTTTTGGACGAAAATTAAATTACAAAACAAAATATTTCAGTGTGCACAGGTCTAATCCCTCCCAATGAAGACAGTCTCTCTCTGCCAAACTAACTTCCCTTTTAGATGTGAGCCCAGTGAACTCACGTACCTAGGCATTAAACTCCCCACCAAATTGTCCGATCTCTACGCCAAAAACTTCCTACCTGCACTACAAAAAATACAGGGAGATTTAATTAATTGGACTAAATGCCCCTTCTCATGGTTCGGCAGAGCGGCCATCTTAAAAATGAACATTCTTCCCAGACTGTTAGGCCCCGTACACACGACCGAGAAACTCTTCGGGCTAAACTCATCGTTCCGCCCGTCGAGGTTCCCGTTCATCTGTCGAAAAGCTTGTCGAGCCAAATTTCCCCATAGAACGACAAGGAAATAGAGAGCATACTCTCTTCTTGGCTCGACGAGCTTCCGACGGGATGCTCGGTGAAAAGTGTACAGACGACCGGTTTTCTCGGCAGAATACGTCTCCCATCGAGGTTCTCGCTGGATTCTGCCGAGAAACTCGGTCGAATGTACGGGGCCTGATACTTATTGCAAGCCATCCCAATCTCTTTTAAAAGAATGTGCAGAAACCTCCTGTGGGCCACACTCCTAGATTGAGCTGGGAAAATTAATACTTCCTAAGTGAAAGGGGAAATAGGACTGCCAGATCTAAACACATATTACAGGGCCTGCCAACGTCCACACAGAAAGCAAAGACTGGATCCAGGTGGAAAACTCTTTTTTACACAGACCCAGGGCTGGAGCGAGCGGTTAGCGTCTGTATTATAAGGCTATTGATCGATCAAAAGGTGTCTGATACTTGCAGAAAACAGAACAGGATGTGCATGAATTCATTCAGAGTGGAGAATCGGACACGCTAAGGACTTTTTGTCTTTTATCACCTTGGTGGCGGTGGAACTACCTCTCAACTTCTGCATATGTTCATGCAACTTATTTTTTCAACTATATTTTTTTCATTTGAGATTTGGACTTAGGGGCCAGATTCTCAGCAGCGCTACGAAGGAGTATCTCAGATACCCCGTCGTATCGCCGTTTTTTTTGCCTCGTATCTATGCGAGTGATGCTTAGCATCACTTTGGCATAGATACGCTTCAACATCCGACAAGTGTAATACCATTACACTTGCGGATCGTAGTTGTAATGACAACTCTGGCCACTAGGTGGCCTTTACATTGTTTTTTCATTTGCATATGCAAATGAGGCTAGTACGCCGATTCCCGATCGCTTTTACGCCGCCCCGTCACCTTCAGTGAAAGTTCATGTACTGCAAAGTTTGCAAAACATGAACTTTCCCTGAAGGGAGACTGTTGAGTTTACAGCATGGATCACTTTATTGCAAAATCATGATCTGTATATCATAAGAGTATTTTATTAAATTGTACCTGCTGTCCTTAGCAGGGGGTTCCCCTCGTATTTCTCTCTCTCCTCCTCCTCCTGTCATCAGACAGCCCCCCCCAAGAGAGGACGCAGTGAAGAACAGCCGCGGCCATTTTAGCAATAAGGTAGGCGGCCTGGGGGAAATTTCCACCTGCCCCCCCAGGCCCAGTCCGCTCCTGGTTGGAGCCATTATAGGGAAGCCACGGCAGCTAATACCCCCCAAACAACTCTTGTATGCCCAGTGGGGGAACGCCAAGCTATTGACAACCAAAACCAATGACTACCTCGTCATTCCCCTTTTAGGTGACTGCTTAAATTCACATCTGCACTACGTGGTCTATCCCGTATAGTTTCCTCCTACCGACTCTCAACAATATTCTAGGCCTGCTGGCCAGACTGGAATACCCTTCCAGAACATGTGCCAGGAGGCCAGCAGTTTTGCAGGGGTTTACAAATAATTAGCATTTGATAAACCATATCTGCCCAGTAAATTTGTGGAACTGTTAAGGGCCCCCTCCCGCTCACAGTTTGAACCCATCTGGGGTAAGTGGGTTGGGGAAGACCCATATAGGTTTATCCTCTCATATCTCATGAAATCCCACCACTCTCCGCACCACCTGCCAGCCATAAGGATTTAGCGGCTTAGTTTGTACTAGAAGTTATCATACTCCAACCATCCCCTCCACTTAAACAACGACTCTATCCTAGTTAGGACTGTACTCAAATTGTAAGTCTTAAGCCCCATACACACTATGGCCCAGATTCACAAAGCACTTGCGCTGACGTAAAGGAAGTTACACTGACGTAAGTGCAAATGTGCGCCAGCGTATGTGTGCGCCAGAGTCACAAACCAATATACACCTAAAAACTGGCCACCCTACACCGACGTAGCTTGCCTATGCCGGCGTAGCGTGTCTGCACATATAGGCTGGACGCATGTTGCTGCCCCCATTGATCAGACATTCAAATATGCAAATGAGGGAAATACGGCGATTCACGAACGTATGTGCGCCCAACGCATGCTGCGCGAGGTGCGCGTAAGTTGTACGTCTGGCGCAAAGTTATTCCCCATAAAGGAAGTGCAACCCGGCAACAGATGTGCACATGTCAGCTGGAGAGCAGCTGCAGCAGCACCATTACGGACGAGCAGAGCAACCACACTTGCAGGACAACACATCCGTATGCCAACATGCCAGGGGCAGCCATGGTCATAACACTACTGCGTCCACAGGCACGGAGGAGGGCTCGTCTTCGGCATGGGGGAATCTGAGGTGTATCGCATCTTCAGATTCAGCCCTGATGCCAACCTGGAATTAGCCACAGCCCTGCATGATGAAATCACCAGCCAGACGGGACGCTCGCATGCAGTGCAGCCACTGGTCAAGGTACTGGCAACACTCCATTTCCTCGCCAGTGGATCTTTTCAGCGTACAAATGGAGTCGTGTCTGGGATGTCACAATCCACCATGAGCAGATGCGTGAACCAGGTTGTCCCTGCAATCCTCACATGCAGCCCCCCTGTGCCACAGAGCACGTATAACCACAATCGTAAGCAGTGGCATCCCATCAACGTACAGGTGATAACCGATGCCCGATGCCTCATATGGCACGTCCGTGCCAAACACCCAGGGGCCAGCCACGGCAGCTACATATACCGTCAAAGCACCATCCCAACAGAATTTGAACAGAACGTGTACAAAGACAGCTGGCTGGTTGGTGAATGATATGCGAGTCAGGCATGACTGTCTGACCGCATGATGCAGACATCACGAGGGGCAAATGCACGGATAACATCCTCCTGTCTTTTCCCTTCCAGGTGACTCGGCATATGCACTTGGGCCCCATCTCCTGACTCCATACCAGAATCCCCAAACCAGAGGAGAGAGAAGATACAATGCTGCATACGTACCCATGAAGTGGCGGAGCGCACATTTGGCATCATGAAGTCCCGTTTCCGATGCCTGGATAATTCCAGGGGGCCCTGTTGTATTCCCCAAACTTTGTGTGCAAGATCATTGGTGCATGTTGTGTGCTGTACAACTACATCATGAGAAAGGGCCTGGAGATTGACAAATGTGATGACCTGACCCCGAGCCACACAATCCCCCCCTGCCTGAGGCTACCCCCCTGCTGAAGGAACAGCAGTCAGGAGTTGCCTCGTGGAACGTATCTTTGCACGTTAAACACACACACACATTCAGCTTGGCACACGGACAATGCACGCATGCACACCACTGTGGTCCCTAGCTCACACACACCACATCCACCTCACATTGGATTAGGCCAAGTCCACCGCACGGGACTTGGGAGCAGCAACGCCAGACCAAGGCTCCAATGATGTTGCTGTCTATTCATACCACATTCACACGGTCTTGGGGATAACCTCTCCCCGACGAACCAAGTTGACCCCTGCCAGCTGACATGCCTTGCTGGCAGAAAAGTTACACATACACACACAAACCCTGCCCCTGAAAAACGGTGTCCAGTCCCCACCTCTGCAATTCTGACCATGTTCATGGTGCTGTGACATCCGGGAAAGAAAAAAAAAGGGATCATGCTATTAACAGCCCTTACAGGTGCACGGCACATGCATCTGTGCACGTGACCAAAATAAAAAATAAAAGCTTAAACTCTCAGCGGCACTTGTCCTGAGGACAGTCATTTGCCCTCTCGCGGGCCAGGCCTCGTGCCAAGGGTTCGGCTCTGTAGCTGTCATGGTGACGACTCGGGTGGAGGGGCATCACCTGGGCGGATGCTCCTGGATCTTGTGGCAGATGTTGCCTGCATCCCCTCCAAGGCAACTGCAATGCGTGTCAGCACGCTGTTGGTCTCTACCTGCAAATGCGTCTGCCTGGCATTATGCTGGCGCTGGAGGCACCTGTTCCAGCGACCCTCCGTCTGGATGGCGGCAGTGTTGGCCTGCACGACCACGGCCAGGTTTTTAACCTCCGCCACGATGCCTGTTGCTGTGGCCTGCAGCTCCCCAATCGCCATGGTGTTCCGATCCAGGCTGGCCTGCACATCCAATCCCTGGTCACCAGATGTGAAGGGACCCCCTGCTACCATGTGGTGACGCATGGCATCTAGGGTCTCGGATTGGTCACCCAAGCATGTGGCCATGGCTGCGCAATTTGCACTCACCTTCTACAGGCAGTCTGAGATGGTGCTGGTATGCTCAGCCTGTTGGCTGAGGCACTGCTGCATAGCGGCTATGGTGCCTTTCACAGCCACTGTGCACTCAGCCTGGGTCTTTGCTGAGGACCCAACAAATGAGGCCAGACTGTCAGCCACACGGTGGAGGTTATCTGCTATCTCAGCCATGTGGCGTGTCTGCCGTGCCTGCTCCCTCTCCAGCCCTTCTTGGAGGGATCTGGCTACACCCCTTGTCTTCCTCAGAGCCTTCCTGGAAGATGGGGAGGCTTGTATCCATCTGGACGGGGTAGCTCTTGAGGGGGTTCCCCTGATGGGGGTAGCCCTTGAGGGGGTTCCCCTGATGGGGGTCGAGGTCTCGGAGGGTCTGGGGAAGATGTTATCCTCCTCGAGGTAGAGGCATTCCTCAAGATGGATGTCCACCTGCTCCTCCTCAACTACCTCTAGAGCAGAGGTGTGGGCACTCCCCTCCACCGTTGAATCATGGCTTCCCAGGTGGTCAGGCTCAGGATGATGTTCCGGGGATGGTGTGGGTCGGACATAAGCAGAGGATGGCCCAGCTTCCTCCAGCACATCTGTGGATGACACAAAGCATTCACATGTTGGTGGACCCACACACTTGTCACATGTCCCCTTGCACCCCCTCACATGCTACACACCGGATGGGGGATAAAACACACTTACCTCTCCTCAAGTCCTGTTCACTGGAGTCAAAGTCCTCCAGGCCCTCCACCTGCTCCTCTTCACCTTGGCTAGCTTCTCTCTGACCCGACGACGCATGTCGTTAATTTTTTTTTGGACCTCCCTCCCTCCAGGTCCTGGTCTCATGACCAAGGGCATTGATCTCCAGGGTGACCTTCTGGAGGATCTCCTGCTTTCTGGCGTTGCTGGTCCTGTCACTCTGTGCCCCATGGAGGTACGCATCATATTTGGAGATAGAAGAGGTCAGGATCGCACTCTCATCTGCCAAGAAATTGTTCTTTCTCCTCTACACGTCCACATGGTTCAGATAGCAAAAGTACCTCTGCACCACGGAAGACAAGCTGGTGTACTTTTGAGCTCGACGGGCGTATGTCTGGGCATACTTATGTTCTCGGCGTACGCGGTGGGCCAGCGTATCTCATGTAGCTGCGTCGGTGTGGTTGTGTGCAGGCGCAGAGGGGTGCTGTGCATGCGTCCATGTCACGGCGCATGCACGGGTCGAGATACGCTGGGCGTAAACCACTGCACCACGCCGGCGTACCTGTCCGGCGCACGGCCCATCATTTGCATGGGGTCACGCACACTTCCACTTACGCTGGCCTGCACCTTCGAAAAAATGCACTACGCTGGCGTATCTTGGTGAGCAATGGCTTGCTGAATGCAGTGCTTGCCTCTCCGCGCTGCGCCGGCCTAGGGTACTGTGTGTGCGCTACGCCGGCGTAAATGTGCGCCCACTCTCTGTGAATCTGGGCCATTCAGTTTTCCTGCAGGTTTACGGCCGGCGTATCACGAACGCGTATGCACCGTGGCGCAGTCGTGACGTGGACGCATGAAACTGCACCCTTATGCACATGCTCACAACTACGCCGGCACAACTGCCTAAGCTACGCCCGATCACTACGTAAGCCGTGAACATAACGTACGCCCAATACGCTGGCTTGTGTTCTCTGGAGCAGACCTTTGCATGTCTATTGCTGTGTTGCGCCTCATCTATGGGGAATAACTTTACGCCAGACGTACAACTTGCGCAATCATTGCATAGCATGCGTCGGGCGCACGTACGTTTGTGAATCGTCGTATTTCCCTCATTTGCATATTTGAATGGGAGAAGCTACATGCATCCAAACCATATTTGCGCCCACGCTACGCCGGCGTAAGCAAGATACATCAGGGTAGGATGGCCTGTTTTTGGACGTATGTTGGTTTGTGACGTATGTTGGTTTTGTGCACACATACACCGGGCGCACATTTGCACTACGTCGGCGTAAAGTGATTTACGTCGGCGTAAGTGCTTTGTGAATCCGGGCCAAAGTGTGTATGGGGCTTTACAATGTAGCCTTGTTAGACTTTATATACAGGATGACTAATTGTTGAAGTTCAATGAACTAGAATTGTTTAATGTATGCACTACGCTCTCTGTAACCCGCTTGTCTTTATTCTGTCACTTTATTAAAACAAAAAACAAAAGAACAAACAGAACAATGATAAAGCTGCCAGTACTAAATGATGCTTCTGGAAACTCCTAAGCCAAAAAACAATTATCATGGCTTAAAAAAAATTACATTTCCTGCTTGGTTATTTGACATGCAATTCTGTTGTAATGAATGTAGGAGCTATTCTAACCTATGAAGTTAACATATTAGGGTTAGTTTACTAAAGGCAAATCGGCTGCTAACCTTTTTTTTTTTAGTTTGCAAGGGACGTTGCCCTTTATCTTTGTGAATTAGATGAAGCTCTGCTGACTTCCATAATCCAATCATGTGCAAGCAAAAATATTGTTTTATTTTATTTTCCCATGATTTGCATCTAGTTAATGAACTCCTTTGTGCCCCATAGGAGTGACAAACTGCATTTATGACAACAATGGTAAACTGAACCCTTTCAGTCCTAACTGAACCAAATTGTATATTTAATATAAATAATTGTGTTCATGAATCAGCTATATTGTCCTGTGCTTTTTGATGTTGTCTCATAACACCGCTGTACTGTAAGTGCAAGCTGCATTTGCCATTCTAAATGGCACAGTATTAAAAATGAAAATAAGTCAATAGGCAGCCCAAAAGCTATGGTAGCCATTTGTAGTGTGTTCTCTGTACTTGGTTACAAATCTACCCCTGCTGAGTTTAAACATGTACTGTACAATAAATATACACATGGGGTTAGGAGAAGCCTTTCATTTTAAACATCCAATCCTGGGAGTAGACAAATGGGAGCAAAGTTGCAAGGCAGCAAGAATGCAAAAACAAAAAAGAGGTGGGACTTTATATGAAGCTCATGGTGAGAAAATGAATAAAATGGTGGAATAATGATCAATTTATTGATACAGTTGTAAATGTAAAGAAGTGCACCAACAACGTGGTGCCAATTCCTAACCCAATAACAACAACAAATAGTTTTGAACATTAGTCACATTGTACAATCAGGCGATCCACCATATTCATAGTTTGAGTAAAACCAATATAAAGAGTAGCATCTGCACAGTCTATGGGCTTTGTATTCCCTGGAATTATAGAAATAGTAGAAGACATATCTCAATAGGTGTGTAATTGGATACACGATAATGCTAGTAGCTCGATGCGTTTCGCGGCTTAAAACCGCTCATCTGGAGCAATCACATGAAGCATCTGCAATAGAATAATTAACTGGGTAAGTAACTAGGTCAAATTAGGGGAGAAGGATATAAAACCCCCAACAACCATATAAGACAACATAACTTACAGATGTGTATGCATTGGAGGATATGATGCAACAGACACAGACACCCAAAAACATCAAAGGCGTGTGGATTGCAATTTACACACTTCTTTTCTCCCACCGGGCGTTTTGGTGATGACCTCTCACCATGGTCTCTCACCTTCACCCCCGTTCCATCACCCACATACCCTTCACCTTCCCCTTATCCAGTCCACTTTCACCATTCTTAGCTCATTCACATAGTCCAAATTATCCTAATTAGTCAAAACTTCATCCCTCACTTCATTAATTTACAATTCACATCTATGTTTTCACTAGGAGTGCTCGGGGTGCCCTGATCTGCCTGGGCTGCTTTTCCCTGTTGGGTGCTGCCGCCACCGCCGCTGCACATGCCTCCTCGGCTCCCGACCTTGATGTTTTTGGGTGTCTGTTGCATCATATGCTCCAATGCACACACATCTGTAAGTTACATTGTGTCAGGTCACCGGAGGCACGGTGACAAGTGCACCCCGTAGGAGAGGGAATGCACCACAGGGTAGTGAACCCTTAGCCGACTGCTGCGATTGGAGAGGGACCGTGAACCCAAGATCACCCAGGGCACGGGGTCTAAGACCCAGTTTGTCTTCGCCAGAGCCTATGGTGGTGAGGATGGGTTTGGCCGCAACTGGGTCCAGTTTGCGACCCCCGAGATCACCTAGGTCACACTTCACAGGGAGAGAAGAGAAGTCGCAGCAGGGCAAACGGTGGTGATGGAAGCCGAGGTCGGGGCAACTGGCAGAACAGGGTAATCCGGGGGACAGGCCAAAAGGTTGGGGACACAGGCAAGCAAGCGTGGTCAGGGACAAGCCGAATCGGTACACTGGAAGTTAACAAGACACAGCAAACAGGAACTAGGCAAGAACACTGTTGAACAGCACCGCAGACCTGCGGTGCAATGGTTAATAAAGACTTCCTGTGATGGCCTGGGTGGAGCCCTACAGGAAGAGGAAGTGATAAAAGAGGAGGAAACCAGGAGAGGGTTTAGGCCTCTAATGCACACGTGGACACAGGTAAGTGCCAGACTTCCTGTGATGGCCTGGGTGGAGCCCTACAGGAAGAGGAAGTGATAAAAGAGGAGGAAACCAGGAGAGGGTTTAGGCCTCTAATGCACACGTGGACACAGGTAAGTGCCAGAGCTAATGCATATCCATGACAGTACTCTCCCTCTTATGGCCCCTCCCCCTCCTCCATCTGGGTCCAGGCTTAAAGGAAAATCTCAGATGAAACCTCCTCAACAAACGAGGTGCAAAGACCTCAGATGCAGTGATCCAAGATGCCTCATCAGGACCAAACCCTCCCCAATGTACAAGATACTGAAGAATACCTCTGCAGAGACAATAATCCAGAACCTGAGTGAGGACCAAAGGCCTTTTGGAATTAAGCAAGGGCATGAGAGGATCAACAGGAATTTGAGGAGAACCAAGCAGACCCTTAGAGATGAACTGGGCATCTAGCACAGGACCATCAGACTGGGCAGAGGTCAGAGGAACCCTAAGGTCAGGTTGGCAAAAAGGTGACATGACACAGGAATCAAGCTGGATAGCAGAAATACCAGCAGGATGCAGAGAGCCCTGAGAACAAGGTAGAAAACCCCACTTGGATGAATGAGGCAATCTATCCAAAGGATAAATTGAGCTCCTTAGACAGGTTGCAGAAGGTCTTGAATCAGAAAAGATAGGGGGCTTACTGGGCATGGGCTGGCCTGGCATAGCTGATGCAGAGGCCGATTGAATAGCATAGTCAGGTGTAGTGACTACCCGAATCGCATCACAAGGCGTAGTGACTGCAGACCTTGCAGAAAAATTAGCCTGGCTGTGCGTTTTAGGAACAGACAACGGTAAACTGGAGTGAATGATTGGCTCAGGTTCACAGGTGGGCTTCTCATCCAGAGTGCCACATTGGCTAGAAGGTGTATTAGCCTGACTATTGCAGGACACATTCTGGACACCACTACATGCAGTAGGAAGAGAAAAAGATACTGGAATGGTGGCAACAGGAAGTTTCTCTTTTGGGGCAACCTTTGGTATGCAGGACGTGGAACAGGAGGGACCCCAAGCCAGGATCTGTCCAGTAGACCAGTCAACATGTGGAGAATGGAGCCATAACCAAGGGAGTGCCAGAACAATAGGGGTTGAGGCCTTAGGTAAGACAAGCAAGGATATCCACTCCTGGTGAAGTGTGCCTAACGACATCTTAACAGGGACTTTCTGGAAGCGGATAGGACCCCCCGGGAGAACAGTGCCATCAACCGAATGAGAAGAAGCAGTAAAATGAAGGGACGCAGGAAGAAAAAGACGAGAAGGTGAAGGAGATATTTCTGGGTCCAAAACTCCACCTTTCAGATCTATTGAACCCGAGCGTTTCTCGGGGCAAAAAGGGCAAGTGTCACGAAAATGACTTTTGCCCCCACAGTAAAGACACAGGCCTAAAGTTCTGCGCCTGGCACGTTCCTCAGGGGACAGCCTGGTCCGACCCAGCTGCATGGGTTCCTCAGCTGGCAGGGAATGCTCCACGGGTTGAAGAGAGGGGAGCTCAGGCTGACTAAAGACCAAGGAATACTGGCGTCTCTTTTCTAGGGTCCTTTCCTGAAAGTGAATATCAATCTGATTACACAAGGAGATCACTCCGTCCAGATCAGTGGGGGAAGGTTCTTCCTGCTAGTTCATACTTCACTCTATCAGAAAGGCCATGCAAAAAGGTTGCGACTAAGGCCTCTTTGTTCCAGCTCAATTTAGCTGAGTGGATACAGAACTGAAGAGCATATTGTCCCACTGAAAGGGATTCTTGGCGGAGACATAAAAGGGCGCTGGCTGCTGAAGAGACACGAGCCGGTTCTTCAAAGATATTCCTGAAAAAGTTTCAAGAAAACAGGCAGGCTAGAAACCACTGGATCATTCAATTCCCACAGAGGGGCAGCACAGGCTAATGCTGCGTACACACAATAACTTTTTATGATGTAAAGAAAACGTCGTTTTATCTCAAGAAACAAAACAACGTTTTTTAAACTTCATTTTAAAAAATGACGTTGCCTACACACCATAGTTTTCTGAAAATGCTCTTGCAAAGCGCGGTTACGTACACCACGTTCGAAGGCACTCTGTTCCATTGAAGCTCCCGTCTCATAACTTGCTTCTGAGCATGCGCGGGTTTAAAAATGACCCACATACGATCATTTTTTATGACACAAAAAACGACATTCTGAAAAACTACATAAAAAATTCAAGCATGTTCGAATTTTTTTTTGGTCGTTTTTCAGAAGACATAAAACAAAGTTTTGCCCACACACGATCATTTTAAATAAAGTTTTTTAAAACGTTGTTTTATTTCATCACAAAAAACGACCGTGTGTACGCTGCATTAGGCTTCCCCAGAGATGAGAGAAATGATATAGGCTATCTTAGCCCGATCAGACAAGAAATTCTGGGGCAGGAGCTCAAAATGAATAGTGCATTGGCTAAGGAATCCCCTGCAGGCTTTGGAGTCTTCAGAAAAACGGATTGGAGGTGGTAGCTTCAGTGAGTGCGACTCTGCGACTGGTGCGACAGACGCAGCCGCTGGTTGTACTTGGGGTTGCGGATTCAGGGTTCCCAACAAGGTCTGAAGCTGATCAAAGCGGGAAGACAGATCCTGAAGGAAACCCATCACCTGAGCCTGATTGGCTTCATGCGTCTCGTGTCTGCGAACTATGCCCTGTAATGGATTAGACATGTGCATTCGTTTTCGTTAGAATGCATTTTCGTCCGAAAATCTGTTTTTTTTGCTATCGTATTAACAAACAACGAAAGTGCAAGAAACGAAAACCGAAAGATCCAACATAAAAAATGCTTTATTTTCGTTTTCGTTGCGGTAAAAATTCGATATAGAGAGATTCGACATTATAGAGAAAATATTTGACATCATAGAGAAAAGATTCGACACTATAGAAATAATAGATTTTGATTTATGAGACGTAAAGTTTCGACGTTCCGTCGAATATTCTTTGATCATTTACCAGTGGCCAAAAAGATTTATTTATTTATTTATTTATTTTTGCCCATTCGACAGAAACCAAGTATTATTGGATTTTCGGACGAAAGCTATTCCCCAACGAAAAACGAAATAAATCAAAATGATTTTCGGGAGTAACTAAATAAATTTATTTTCCAAACGAAAACGAAAAAACGAAATATTCCAGTCTGCACATGTCTATAATGGATCGTCTGCAGGTAGCGGCACGTCGGCCGGGGTTCATGACTGTTCAAACTGTCAGGTCACCGCAGGCACGGTGACAAGTGCAACCCGTAGGAGAGGGGATGCACCACAGGGTAGTGAACCCTTAGGCCCCATACACACGGCAGAGAACCTCGACGGGCGGAACACATCGTTCCACCCGTCGAGGTTCTCTGCCGGACGTCAGATTCGGCGACCCACCCGTCGGGAAAGGCAACCAGCCATTCATCCCGACGGGCTGTCGAGCAAATAGAAAACTTGTTCTCTATTTGCTCAACGGGTTTCCCGACGGGCGGGGCTCGCCGAGAGCGTACACACGGCCGAGGTTCTCGGCAGAATGCGGCTCCCAGCGAGGTTCTCGCTGGTTTCTGCTGAGAACCTCGGCCGTGTGTACGGGGCTTCAGCCGACTGCTGCGATTGGAGAGGGAGCGTGAACTCAAGATCACCCAGGGCGCGGGGTCTAAGACCCAGTTTGTCTTCGCCAGAGCCTCTGGTGGTGAGGATGGGTTTGGCCGCAACTGGGTCCAGGTCGCGACCCCCGAGATCCCCTAGGTCACACTCCGCAGGGAGAAAAGGGAAGTCACAGCAGGGCAAACGGTGGTGATGGAAGCCGAGGTCGGGGCAACTGGCAGAACAGGGTAATCCGGGGGACAGGCCAAAAGGTCAAGGACACAGGCAAGCAAGCGTGGTCAGGGACAAGCCGAATCGGTACACTGGAAGTTAACACAACACAGCAAACAGGAACTAGGCAAGAACACTGTTGAACAGCTACGCAGACCTGCGGTGCGACGGTTAATAGGTTAATAAAGACTTCCTGTGATGGCCTGGGTGGAGCCCTACAGGAAAAGGAAGTGATAAAAGAGGAAACCATGAGAGGGTCAGGCCTCTAATGCACACGTGGACACAGGTAAGTGCCAGAGCTAATGCATATCCATGACACATTGTCTTATATGGTTGTTGGGGGGTTTATATCCTTCTCCCCTAATTTGACACAGTTACTTACCCAGTTAATTATTCTATTGCAGATGCTTCATGTGATTGCTCCTGATGAGTGGTTTTAAGCCATGAAACGCGTTGAGCTACTAGCATTATCGTGTATCCAATTACACACCTATTGAGATATGTCTTCTACTATTTCTATAATTCCAGGGAATACAAAGCCCATAGACTGTGCAGATGCTACTCTTTATATTGGTTTTATTTAAACTATGAATATGGTGGATTCCCTGATTGTACCATGTGACTAATGTTCAAAACTATGTTACTATTTGTTGTTATTGGGTTAGGAATTGGCACCACGTTGTTGGTGCACGTCTTTACATTTACAACTAATGTGAGTAAATATGTTTTTTTATGTATCAATAAATTGTTCATTATTCCACCATTTTATTCATTTTGTCACCATGAGCTTCATATAAAGTCCCACCTTTTTTTTGTTTTTGCATTCTTGCTGCCTTGCAACTTTTCTCCCATTTGTCAATATGACAGGGATGGAGGCGCATGACTTTACCCAGTCATGGCTTCATTTAAAGTCCCAATTTCCCAATCCCCCTCTAATAACCATAATCCTGGGAGTAGTTGATTTCAACCAAGTTTTTTCACTACTCTGGTTATATACTCAGGCTATACAATATACATTTAGATGTGGTGGCTGCATTAAATTTCTTTTTTTTCTTTTCTTTTTTTTTTTTTTACCGGATGATCCAACTACTATATAAGAGAGAAGATCTGTCAATTTTGAAGTCCTTGTTACAGAAATGTATTGGCTATATATGAGCATTAAAAAGCAAACAGATTACACGTTTTGGTGTGAGCCTTACACACGATCATTTTTCGGGTTGTAAAAAACGTAGTTTTAAAAAAATGTAATTTAAAACGATCATGTGTGGGCTTCAGAGCATTTCGGGTTCTGAAAAACTACCAAAAAAAATTCGAACATGCTCTATTTTTTTACGACGTTTTAAACTATGTTGTTTTTCGGTTGTAAAAAGTTGATCGCGTGTGGGCTTTAACGACGTGAAAAACCTGTGCATGCTCAGAAGCAAGTTATGAGACAGGAGCACTTGTTCTGGTAAAACTACCGTTCGTAATGGAGTAAGCACATTCATCACGCTGTAACAGACAGAAAAACACGAATCGTCTTTTACCAACAAGGAATCAGCTAAAGCAGCCCAAAGGCTGTCGTTGTACGTGTTGTACGTCACCGCGCTTTGTTCATCATTTTTTTAAAACGATGGTGGGTGGTCTACGTCGTTTTTAATGATGAAATTGGAAAAACCTAGGGCCAGATTCAGGTAGTCCAGAGCATCTTTGCTCTGGAGTAACGCTTCTCATTTGCGTTGCGCTGCCGAAATTTTAGGAGCAAGTGCTGTCATTCACGAAGCACTTGCTCCTAAAGTTGCGGCAGCGCATCGCAAATGAGCCGGCGGAATTCAAATTTGGCGGGTACGGGGCGTGTAGTATGCTAACTAAGCGCGATCCCGTCGCCAACGTACTGCGCATGCGTCGAGTGTCAAAACATCCCCGTGCGCATGCTCCAAAATCTGTGAATGAACGTCAATGACGTCACATTCCCATTCATGACCGTTTTACGCAAGCGACGTTTTTTTTTTTTTTTCCCGACGCGATGACGACGCCTATACCTAACATAGGATACTCCAACCCCATGTAGGTATATCTATGCGCCGCGTATCCCGTCCGGAAACGTCGTATCGTCATTGCGTCGCGCCGGAATTCGATCGTGAATTGCCGATTTCCGCTCATTAACATATTTTTTGAGCGTAAAGTAACGATGCGATGGCGAAACTCAGTTACGCTGCTCGCATCGGAACTTCAACCCGGCGTTTCTTGTTTTCTGGTTACAGAAAACAGAAACGCCGGCTCAAAGTCACAGTTAGGCTGGCGGATCACTCGATCCGCCAGCCTAACTGTTCGTGAATCTGGCCCCTAGTTTTTTGGACATGCTGAAAAACAACGTTTTTTTTTTCATGCGGAAAAATGATCGTGTGTACGCGGCATTAGTCATAGCTATGATCCAACCAGTAATTATGTTATTGTTTAACTTCCTTTATCAAACTGATATGTCCAAAAAAGTGGCAGTTAGAGGATTGAAACAAACCATTTAACACTGACAGGGGTGAATACATTGGTCATCTTTTATTCATTTATGTAAAACATTTATTCCAAATAGAAAAAATAAAATAAAATATGTTGATGCAGCTATTTAAAAAGTCATAGCAGGAGTTTGTTTATAATGTTTTAGTCAAGTCCATCTAAATCTGCTGGTGCATCTAAAGATACCCTTTTCCCAATACATTTTTATTTTTGGTTTTAATACAGCTTTAAGTTACAAAAATGCACCTCATTGTGCATAAAAAAAATTGTGTCACAGTAGTAAGCACTGTGTGCTTTTCCAATATTCCCCTATGGACAATTTAAATGAATAATTTCCATATCACATATCTTTTCATCTATGCATATTAGCTATTTGGTGGGGTACTAAATATCTTTGCCAACGGATTGTCATCAAAATTATTGGTAATGAAAGTGACATACAGTATGTGACAACTTTAAGCAACATTTTACTGCCCTGTCTATTAAAAAGAAACATGTTGGAGGACATAGAGAAGGCAAAAAAAAGTCCCAAAGAATGACAGCATAATAAGCATTTTGCCTAAATGTCAGACTCTGGCAGTTATAGATCAGGAGGTATAAATATGTGTGAAAAAGACAATTGTTTAGAACATTATTTTGATTTAGAAAAAAAAAAAGCCATGAGGAGAGGAGAGTGAGGACACTAGGACAACCATCATTCATTGTGTAGGCTCTGGTGGGGTTAATGATAGTGATGTCCAACTGGGGGGGGGGGGGGTGTCTGAAGATAATACATTTATTAATTTCCCTCTTTTTCATATGGACCTTCTACCTGGAGTTTGTCAGTACTATTCTGTCATGTTATCTTTATTGTAAGCATTTCTTGTGCATGTTTTTTCTCTTTTATTTAAATGTTCATGTGTCTCTTTTTAGGGCTAATTAAGTTAACCACTGTGTCCAGTGTAGTCATTTTATCTTCAAAGAGCCAGAACGGGTATCTATCAATGTAAACAGAAAGATCCCTGTTCTGTCAGGGAAGTAGAGAGAGATCTGCTGTTCCTAGTGATCAGGAACAGTGACCTCCCTCTACTCCCTGTCAATACCTTGCCCCCACAGTTAGAAACACCTCCCTAGGGAACACCTAACCCCATGACCGCCCCTAGTGATAACCCCTTTCTTGCCAGTGACATTTATACAGTAATCAGTTGGTATTTTTAGCTCTGATCTCTGTATAAATGTCAATAGTCCCAAAAAAATGTCAAAAGGGTCCAATCTTAGGGTCCCGCTAAAAATCGCTGATCACCACCATTGCTAGTAAAAAAATAATAATAAAAATGCCATAAATATATAAACTATTTTGTAGACGCTATAACTTTTGCACAAACCAATCAATATTTGCTTATTGCTAAAAAAAAAAAAAATACCACAAATATGTAAAAGAATAAATTTTGGCCTAAACTGAACATTTTTGGGGGGATATTTATTATAGCAAAAAGTAAAAGAATGTATTTATTTGTAAATTTTTTTTGGTTTATAGTGTAAAAAAATAAAAAACGCAGAGGTGATCAAATAAAGCTCTATTTGTGGGAAAAAAGGACGTCAATTTTGTTTGGGTACAACATTGCGCGAGCAATTGTCAGTTAAAGCAACGCAGTACTGTATCACAAAAAATTGTCTGGTCATTAAGGGGGCAAAATCATTCCTGTCCTTATGTGGTTAATGAATGAATGGTGAAAAACTGTGTGTGTTTTTATTACTTTTTGACACTTTTTTGGTGAAAGGGTACCCATACTCATTCACATAGGGGGGCGGGATCTGGGGGCTTTCAGATTCCGATAAGCCCCCTGTTCGCATGGGGACACAGTGCTTTGGGGTGGGGGTCAGAGACACATCCCACTTTGAGGGCATGTGACCTGGTATGGTTCAGGAGGGGGAAGCTCTCACTCATTCCCCTTTCCTGACCTGCAGGACTGCATGCTCGTATAAGGGTCTGGTATGGATTTTGGGGGGACCACATTCCATTTAAAAAAATATTAATTGGCGTGAGGTATCCCTTAACCACTTGCCGACCACGCTATAGCAAAAATAGTGCTACAGCGCGGTCGAGCTACTGTGACACGACGTCCCTGGGACGTCGTCCTTCACTTCCGCGATTGCGCGTCCCCTGGGACGCGCTCGCGGAAGTGTCCGTGCTCGCCGGGTCTAGAAGACCCGGCGCATCACGGATCACGGTAAATTGCCGCTGATAGCGGCCGTTTACCACGTGATCGCGCCGTCGAATGATGGCGCGATCACTTGTAAACAAACCAGCGTCATTTGATGACACCGGTTCCTCCCTCTCCTGCGTCTCCTCTCTGTACCGTTCGGTACAGTGTGCGAGGAGAGGGGGGGGGCGGGGTGTCAGAAACTGAGCTGTGGCTGGATCTGTGACAAATGCAGTCACAGATCCAGCCATCCCTCAATCCATCCCAGCTCTGCAGTACCCCAGTACCCTGCAATCCCCAGCAATCCCCCAGTACCCAGCAATCCCCCAGTACCCAACAATACCCCAGTACCCAACAATACCCCAGTACCCAACAATACCCCAGTACTCAGCAATACCCCAATACTCAGCAATACCCCAATACTCAGCAATACCCCAATACTCAGCAATACCCCAATACTCGGCAATACCCCAGTACTCGGCAATACCCCAGTACTCGGCAATACCCCAGTACTCGGCAATACCCCAGTACTCGGCAATACCCCAATACTCGGCAATACCCCAATACCCTGCATGATACTTTGCAATACCCCAATACTCTGCAATACCGCCTATGGGGATTTTTAAGTAGCGAAGTTCGGCGCCATTCCACGAGTGTGCGCAATTTTGAAGTATGACATGTTGGGTATCTATTTACTCGGCGTAACTTCATCTTTCACATTATGAAAAAAAATTGGGCTAACTTTACTGTTTTGTTTTAAGCACAAAACAGTTTTTTAAAAAAAACACGCGTTCAATAAATTTCTGCGAAAATACTGTGCGAGATAAAAAGTTGTAACGGCCGCCATTGTATTCACTAGGGTCTTTGCTAAAAAAGCATATATAATGTTTTGGGGTTCTAAGTAATTTTCTAGCAAATAAATGATGATTTTTCCATGTAGGAGAGAAATGTCAGAATTGGTCTGGGTGTTTCAGAACGCCTGATGGGGTTCCCTGCATGTTGGGCCTCTGTATGTGGCTACGCTGTGTAAAAGTACCACACATGGGGTATCGCAATACTCGGGAGGAATAGCAGAATGTGTTTTGGGGTGTAATTTGTGGTATGCGTATGCTGTGTGTGAGAAATAACCTGCTAATATGACAGAAACAAGTTTTTTTTTTTTACAGAATTTTCAGTCGTTTTTCTTTTATAGCGCAAAAAATAAAAAACCCAGAAGTGATCAAATACCACCAAAAGAAAGCTCTATTTGTGTGAAAAAAAAGGACAACAATTTCAAATGGGTACAATGTTGTATGACTGAGTAATTGTCATTCAAATTGTGAGAGCACCGAAAGCTGAAAATTGGTCTGGTTAGGAAGGGGGTTTAAGTGCCCAGTGGTCAAGTGGTTAAAATTATACCAGACCCAAAGGTGGTGAGGCGGTGGTTAGGAACACTGCAGCTGGTCTGGTGACAGTAGGACTGGCATGGCGGTAATCAGGAACACTATTGCCAGCTTGCACTGGTCTGGTGACACTGGGACTAGTGTGGTGGCAACCAGAAACACTGTTGCTGGCTGCACTTGTCTGATGACATTGAAGCTGTGTGGCACTGATCAAGAACACTGGCAGCCTTGGTGTGGTCACGCTAAGACTGACATGTCTGTAATTAGGAATTCTGTTGTTGGCTTTGAGTCTGGTGACACTGGGGCTTGTATGGCAGTAATCAAAACCACTAATACAATGGTCTGGTGACATGGGGACTGGTGGTAATCAGGAACATTGTTGCTGGCTTGCATTGGCCTGGGACTGGTGTGACAGCAATCAGTAACACTGTTTCTGGCTATGCTGTTCTGGTGGCACTGTGACTGATGCGGTTGTGATCATGGACACTGTGAATGGCTACAACATGCAACCTTTGTTTACAAGTGTGATCACAGTGTAAGGCCAACATGTTACATATTTTCAAGAAGGGACCAAAATCATTACTAAGTAACTATAGACATGTTACTTTAACCAGTGGTGTATTTAGGTTTTGTGCTGCCCTAGGCCTGACTAAATTCATGCACCCCCTAATTTAAATAAGACTCACCCTTCCTGTCAAAGCCACACCCCTTCCTATTTAAGACCCACCCTATCATCTGTAAGCCACACCCCCTTCAGACTCCCGACCCCTCTATACCCCCCTAGAAGCAAAAATACCCCCTTACAGCACAAATCTTCACCCTCATATGACCCCTTCCAGTGAAAATCCCCCTTCTCAGCACAAACCCTTGCCTTAACCTCCCCTTTCCCAGCACAAATCTTTTTCCATATCCCCTCCCAGTATAAATCCCCCCTTCCATCACAAATCCTCTCCCATCTCCCCCTCCCAGCATAAGTTACATCTCTCGGCACAAATCCTCCCCCATCACAAATCCTCCCCAATCTCCCCTTCCCAGCACAAATCCTCCCCCATCTCCCCCTTCCAGCAAAAATCCCCCCTCATCTAAAACCTGTGCCTTCTTCTCTCCCCTCCCAGTACACACCCCAGCTCTTTCTCCTGTTCTGTAAGAGCAGCCTGCTCTGCTGGGACTTGTAGTGCCCTCTAGGGGGGTGAGATATTGCAGTCTTCTATGCTGGGACTTGTAGTGCACTCTGGGGGCTGAGATATGGCAGCCTCCTATGCTGGAACTTGTAGTGCCCTAGACTACAGGGGATGGAAGAATGGCAGCCCACTCTGCTGGGACTTGTATGGACCTCAGTGGCGGAATGAGGATTCCTCAGTCCCCCCCCCCAGTCTAAGGCACTACAAGTCCCAGCATAGGAGGCTGCCATATGTCAGTCCCCAGAGTGCACTGCAGGTCCCAGCATAGAAGGCTGCCATATCTCAGCCCCCGCAGTGCACTACAAGTCCCAGCAAAAACAGGACTGCCATATCTTAGCCCCCACAGTGCACTACAAGTCCCAGCAAAAACGGGGCTGCCATATCTCAGCCCCCACAGTGCACTACACGTCCCAGCAAGAACGGGGCTGCCATATCTCAGCCCCCACAGTGCACTACAAGTCCCAGAAAAAACGGGGCTGCCATATCTCAGCCCCCACAGTGCACTACAAGTCCCAGCAAAACGGGGCTGCCATATCTCAGACCCCACAGTGCACTACAAGTCCCAGCAAAACGGGGCTGCCATATTTCAGCCCCCACAGTGCACTACAAGTCCCAGCAAAAATGGGCTGCCACTAGGGTGACCACGTGTCCTGGATTGCCCGGGACAGTCCTGCATTTTGCAGGCCTGTCCCGGGCACCTTCATTCCAGGACAATACAGTGTCCCGGAATGAAACTGAAACAGCTACCTCCAGGCCAATCTGATTCCCCCCAAAAAAGGCTGCCACATCACTGCTTTACTCACTGACAGTACTTGCCCTGGCCGGGAATGCCTGGAGGAGCACAATCCCTGCCTCCTGCTTGTGATTGGAGAAATCATAAATCCTGCCTCTTGTGTCCAATCATTGTGCTATGATTTGTTACAGCACAAGCTGATTTTTGGGAAGGGGGGTGTCCTTGAATGGTAGTTTGGCTGCCACCAGTACTCCAAACACAGCACAATGAGACTGCACAGCCTTCCACCGCCTCCCATACACTCACTCCTTGGCTGCCATACACTCGGGCTCCCCACTCTCCCCTTACAACAGTGTCCTCCTACCTGAGTCTGGGCTGTATGTCACGCTGCATGATGAAGCAGTGGATGGGATGTCTGAAGAAGACACATCCAGGCTCCCAGACCCCGGCGCATCACGCAAGGCTGCAGATAACTCTGCACTGGTCAGGCACCTCAGTGGCTCTGGGTGGTGGATGCAGCTGCTGACGCCGCATGTGTGCACACGGGAGGCTGTATGTGAGCCGGGAGGAGGCTGCGGGAGCCGGGACTCGGGAGGACGGGTTGGGGGGGATGTTTTTGTGCAGAGGGGTGACGCCCCCCGCAAAGTGCCGCCCTAGGCAGGGCCTTGTTGCCCTAGGCCAAAATACAGCCCTGACTTTAACTTCTATAGTTGGGAAGATACTGGAGATTTTAATAAAAGACCACATAGATGAGTTCTTGTTGGAAAAAATATATTTTAAGGAACCGACAGCTTGAGTTTATGAAAGACAGACGTTGTTCGGACGAATCTGATTACTTTTTATGAGAAGGTAAGTAAAATCTAAGACAAAGACTTGAAACATATGATACTTTACAAACAGAGTGTGGCGAATCGTTCCGTGGCTTTTGGTTTTATCTACAGATGAGAGACTTCCTGGTGAATACTAAATTCCGATCCTCATCCTATTGCCCACTAACAGCTATTGAAAAACTCTGCTCTAAGGCCGCGTACACACGACCCAGAACCTCGACGGGCAGAACACATCGTTCCGCCCGTCGAGGTTCTCTCCCGGCCGTCGAATTCGGCGACCCGCCCGTCGGGAATGGCAACCAGCCATTCTTCCAGGCGGGCCGTCGAGAAAATAGAGAGCGTGCTCTCTTTTTCGGCTCGACGAGCTTCCCGACGGGAAGCTCGCCGAGACCGTACACACGGCCGAGGTCCTCGCTGGAATGTGCATTCCAGCGAGGTTCTCGCTGATTTTCAGCGAGAACCTCGGCCGTGTGTACGGGGCCTGAGAGATCCCTGGTCCCTCACACTACCTCTATGTCCTATTTGTGGCTCATTCAGCCACCAATCACAGAAAATCGTAAGCATAAACTGAGGTGGGAAAGAGACTTGGGCATCCAATTGGAGGATGTACAGTGGGAAAAAGCTAGCACCAAGTACCAGTGGTACATTACACCACAGAGAGCCAGGGCTTGGTTCAACACCACTTCTTACACCTGTTGGCGATGTGAAAAAGATGTGTGAACCTTCTTACATATTTGGTGTAAGAGTCCACCGATCCTTGACTACTGGCGGGATGTGACTAGGTGGATTAGACACATCACAGGAACATCCATAAATCTTGATGCAGCTGCATGTCTGCTCCACATCAATCACCTCTTGATTAGCAAATACAAGAAAACCCTCACTAGACACCTACTGAATGCTGCCAAAACCCTCATTCTCCTACACTGGAAATCTAAACATACTCCGAAGGTCAGGGATTGGTTAGACAGGGTTACCTATATACTGTATATAAAATGGAAGAAATTCTGGCAATGAAAAAAGAAAACAGTGACAGCTTCAGTGCCCTATGGCAACCATGGTTTTTGTTTACATACTCTGTCGAATACCAAGCACTTTGTCTGTAAAACTACTGTGCACCTTAACCACTTGCTTACTGGGTTCATATACCCCCCACCTGCTCAGGTGAAATTTCAGCTTCCGGCACTCCGTCGCTTTAACTGACAATTGCATGGTCGTGCGACGTGGCTCCCAAACAAAATTGACGTCCTTTTTTCCCCACAAGTGGAGCTTTCTTTTGGTGGTATTTGATCGCCTGTGCGGTTTTTATTTTTTGCGCTATAAACAAAAAAGTGCGACAATTTAGAAAAAAAATACAATGGCCCAGATTCACAGAGCGATTACGCCTGCGCAACAGGAGATGCGCGTGCGTAAGTCGAAATGTGCGCGTGCGTTTCGATGCACGGCATCCCCAGAACGAGATACGCAAAAAATCTACTTTTTTTTGTCCCGCGTAATTTCGTTAGACTGGCGCATCCGTCCGCGCAAAAGTGTGCTAGACAGACCATTGATTTGCTAGTCAAATATGCTAATGAGGGACTTACAGGGATCCACAAAAGAACGTTGGGGCAGCGCAGGAGACGCAGTGTGCGCAACAGCAAAATGTTCTGTCTAAAATTAGACCATATAAAAGCTGGTCTAAAAAGAGAAAAAAAGTCTACTTGTTAGATAAAGCAACACTGTTAGTGAGGAGGTCAGCAGTCACACGTGTTGCACAACAATCTGTATGCCAACATGCCAGGGGCATCGTCGCGCATAGCTATACTACTGACTTTAGATGAACAAAGAAGGATGAGGGCACGGAGGATGGCACGGAGGATGGCACGGGAGAGGATATACCGCACCCGCATAGACCTGTTTGGCATGAGTGATTCTGAGGTGTTTCGCATCTTCAGATTCACCCGTCATGTCATCCTGGAATTAACCACAACCCTGCAGGAGGACATCACCAGCCGAACACAACGCTCACATGCAGTGCAGCCACTGGTGAAGGTCATGGCAACACTCCATGTCCTTGCCAGTGGCTCTTTTCAAAGAACAAGTGGAATGGTGGCTGGGGTGTCACAATCCTCCATGAGCAGATGTGTGCACCAGGTTGTCCCTGCAATCCTCAGACGCATGGCCAACCAAATCATCAAACCCACCACTGAGGAGCTGCGACTGAAGGCAATGACAGATTTCTACAGAATTGCCAGATTCCCACGCACTGTGGGGGCCATTGATTGCACACATGTGGCACTCCAGCCCCCCCAGGAGACAGAGCACATGTACCGCAATCGGAAGCATTGGCATTCCATCAATGTACAGGTGATAGTCGATGCCCAAGGCCTCATATGGCACGTCCGTGCCAAACACCCAGGGTCCAGCCATGACAGCTACATATACAATCAATGCCACATCCGAATGGAATTCGATCAGAACGTGTATGGGGACACCTGGCAGGTTGGTGAGTGACATGGGAGTCAGGCATGACTATCCCCTCCCATGATGCACACATCACAAGTGGCACATGCATGACTAACATCCTCCTGTCTTTTCCCTTACAGGTGACTCTGCATATCCACTGGGACCCCATCTCATGACTCCTATCCGGAACCCCCAAACTCCAGGAGAGGAAAGATACAATCAAGCACATGCCCAAACACGAGCAGTGGTGGAGCGCACCTTTGGCCTACTAAAGTCACGTTTCCGATGCCTGGATAAGTCTGGGGGTACCCTCTTGTATTCCCCAAACTTTGTGTGCCAGATCATCGGTGCATGTTGCATGCTGCACAACTTCGCAGTAAGAAAGGGCCTGCAGATTGCCCTACGTGATGACCTGACCCCTGAACCAGACAATCCCCCCCTAACCGAGGCTACCCCGTCTTCTGAGGGAAGAGCAACCAGGAGACAACTCACATTGGGCATCTTTGCACGTTAAACACACAAATTAATCATGGCACAATGAGAATGCATGCATGCACACCACTGTGGTCCCTAGCACAGACACATCACATCCACATCAAATTGGATTGGCACCAGTCCACCATGCTGGACTTGTGAAAACCGGGGAAGGAGGAGCAGCCCCTGATCTCTGCCCACCTGGCGGCCTGCCCTCCAAGGCCACGGCTATTCTGTCCATGGCAGCACCAAGTGTTGCCGTTTTGGCCTGGATAGCCTGGGTAAGGGCCCTCACATCGTCTGCAGTTCGTTTAGGCAGGTTGTGAAAGCCCGGGAGTGGGAGTCCAGGTTCCCCAGCGTATCCTTGATGGAGGACAGGCTCTCCTCCATCCGCACCAATGTCTGGCTGACCTGTCCCAGATGGCGGGTCTGGAGGAACTGGTCCCTTCTCAGAGTGGCGGGCAGGAGATCGGCCACCCCCTGGTGTTCTGGGATGAAATCCTGCCTCCAGCTGATGCTTGTGGCCGGGGAGAAGGGGAGGCCCTTGTGAGGGGAGCCATGTTGGGGGAGGAGGGGGGGCTCCCCCTTAGGGAGGGCTGCCTGCTGCCAGCCAGAGGGGAAGAGTCCTCAAAAACCAAACGTCCAGTGCCTGACATGGACTCCTCCTCCTCATGATTCTCCTCCTCCTCATGATTCTCCTCCTCCTCTTGAACCTCCTCCGCGGTCTCCGGCCTTGTTGGGGGGGCCTCATTAGGCTGCTGTCCTGGGGTTGGTGCGGTCAGGCCAGATGGCCCTGCACCCTCCTGCACATCTGTGGATGACACAAAACATTCACAGGTTGGAGGATCCACACACTTGCCACATATTCCCTTTCACCCCCTCCCCCACACATGCTACACACCTGATATTAAAAAAAAAACTTACCTGGCACCACGGGCTCCGGACTTGAGTCAAAGCCGGGCAGGCCCTCAACTTCATGCCGATGAAAGGTCAGGGCCACCGCACGCTCCTCCGCTGTCAGCCTAATACGGCATGGTGTGCCCCCTCCTGTGCCCCTGGCATGGGCATGCATTCTGGCCAGCTTCTGTTTGACCAGACGCCGGAGGTCATTGATTTTTTTGTCAATCCCAGACCGGGTGCGTGTCTCCCCCTGCCCCGCTGAATTGACCTGCTCAGTGATCATATCCAAAATCTCCCTCCTCCTGGCCGGGGTGGTGTTGGCACTGTCTGGGCCGTGGAGGAAACGCCCATACTCGCTAATGGCCCGGGCAAGAATTTGTTTTTCCCCAACTGTAAAATTGAGCTTTCTCTTTCTCTCTGTCATACTTCCCAAAAAACTCACTCCCAGTCAACAAAATTCACTCACACAAACAAGCACAACCAATCAAGCAAGAACACACACAAAGAGAAAACTACTCAGCAAGAAACAGTCACAAAAAAACAAAACAAAAATACAGCAGGAAAACAAACGAACAGAAATAGATCAATCAAACCAACAGTCTCTCAAACACTTATCAAAAAACACTTTCAAAGATCTACTAACAAACACTTGATCACACAGAACACTAATCTGACAACTACAAAACACACCGCAACGAACAACAGGACAAAAGCACTAGGTTAAATGGGAAGGGACAAAGGGATGTACTTTTGCAATGCAAGTGCGTTTGTGTGTGTCTATTTATGCTGTTTGCGTAATTCACAACGTTGCCCTAGTCCATTTCCAATTTCACTGATTGCGCCGCTCCCGAGTTGTGAGCATGCGCACAGCGGAGCTGACCATGGTCTCCTTCAAGCGCGCATGCGCGAGCCGGCCAGCCCTTCATTTGCATGGGGTCACGGCTCATTTCAATGTAACACGCCCACGTCCTTCCCAATTTGTATTACTCCTCCTTATGCCTCGGGAAAAACGTTACGAATGCGCAATTTCCTGCGCAAAAGCAATGAGAATAGGGGGATTACGCGGCAAAATTGCGCAAGTCTAACGTAAAGGCGGTGCGCTACGCCGGTCCAATAATGCGCAGATGTACCTGAATCTGGGCCAATATTTTTTACTTTTTGCTATAAAAAATATCCCAATAAAAAAAAAAAAAACACATATTTTTTTTCTCAGTTTAGGGTGATACATATTCTTCTACATATTTTTGGTAAAACAAAAAAAATCGGAATAAGCGACTGGTTTAAGCAAAAGTTATAGCGCTTACAAAATAGGGGACAGAATTATTATTTTTTATTATTATTTTTTTACTAGAAATGGCGACGATCTGGATTTTTTATTGGTACTGCGACGTTATGGCGGACACATCGGACACCTTTGACACATTTTTGGCGCTATTCACATTTATACTGCGATCAGTGCTATAAATATGCACTAATTACTGTATGAATGTGACTGACATTGAAAGGGTTAACACTAGGGGGTGAGGAAGGGGTTAAATGTGTATCCTAGGTGTGTTCTAACTGTGGGGGGAGGGGGGGGGTGACTGGGGGGGTGACCGATCTGTGTCCCTATGTACAAGGAACACAGATCGGTCTCCTCCTCTCCAGAGACAGGACGCTGTCTCTGTGTAAAACGGCAATGAGAGATGATCTCATTTGTTTACATATGAGATCATCTCTCATTCACTGCACAGATCGCATCGCAAACGGGCACTCTGATTGGCCGTTCGCCGCGATCTGTGATTGGCTGTGTCCAAGGGACACAGCCAACACAAAGCTTCCCCGCAGCGCGCTCTGGAGCGCGCGCTGGGAACGCCCAGAGGGGCGGCCATCAAAAGACGGCGGCTGACTTCCGGTTCCAGCGCCGCATGGAGTAGCTGCTTCTCTTCTCAGCTCCCGCAGCTTGACTTAAAAACCGGCTTGTAAAACCAGCGTACCCGCTCACAACATCCAGCTCCACAAGCGGGCACCTCCCCGGGCAAGGATGGACAAATTTGTTGAGAAAACCGTCACGCGATCGTACGCGGCGGTAACCGCGCGGACGGGACAGCCGCAAATCGAGGCCCCGGCTTCGGCCTACCCCGCTCCAACAGACTGCACGGATTTGTCCGCGGATGCGGCCCCTGCGATGGAGGTAAGCGGAGCTTCGCCCCCCCCCTCCTCTCACCAGCCAGCTCAAGCCCCACTACACACTGGGGACCCTAACATTGAGCTCATTGCCCAGGCCGTGGCGGCACTTTTATCCCCCATGATTGCCTCATCAGTAGAGAAAGCAATCAGTCAAGGCATGCTCAAGCTCCAGGCCCAGCTAGGGGAACACTCCTCCAGGCTTAATGAGGTCGAAAGCTGCATCACTAACATAGAGGAAGAGTTGTACCAGGCCCAATCCACGGAACAGGCTCAGGACAAGACCAACAGATACATCCTTGATAAGCTGGACGACTTGGAGAACAGGTCCAGAAGGAGTAACCTGCGTTTTGTTGGCATCCCTGAATCGCTGCAACCCTCAGCACTAGCAGCCCTATGCTCAAGTCGCATCCCTGCTGCTCTAGGCATCCCAACTCCCTACACGGTTGAACGTGCTCACCGCATGGGCCTCTTCAATTCTGAGAGCAAATCGCCTCGCCCCATCATAGCAAAGTACCTTAATTACTCAGATAAAGCTCTCATCCTGCAAAAATTCCGGCAGTCCGGATCTCTTCAGATTGACGGCATGAAGATTCTGGTCTTTGCGGACTACTCCGTTGAAGTCTCTAAGAAGAGAAAAGCCTTCCAGCAGATCTGCTCAGAACTTCACCGCCTGCAAGTTAAATTTACCCTGGCATTCCCGGCCATTCTCAGGCTAAAGGCACCCAACGGTGAACAACTCTCTTTTCATGACCCATCAGCTGCAGAGGCCTTCCTGCGCTCGCAACATGCAGGCTTCAGCCAACTTTCCTCTCCTGGAGCAGCTCCATCAAATCGTGCCCTGGACCATAGGAGCCCACGCAAGGACTCTCCGAAAAGGTTTAAAGCCTCTGCCCCGGACCGGCAACCACCCTCGCCTTTTTGAATCCCTCTCCACAAGGACCCTCCTTCGGCTGGCTCACGGCCCCCCTTGACCGATCTGTGTCTCTTCATCCTTGGGACCTTTCCATGCCTTTTCCTGCACTCCCGCTCCCACTGTTCGATAAGGTTCCTGGTAAGCCTAAGTGTTATTATTATTTTTTTTTCTTCATGTTTAACTTTCTTGGTGTCAATATTCAATGTTATTTAGTTCTACATTGTAATACCTGACTTTGTATTGTGGGTGCAACATGTACCTGTTATTTTCTTCCTCTGCCGCCCCTGCCTGGCCTCTACTCCTTGCACATAACATAACGGGCCCCCCCCTTTCTTTTTTTTTATCTTTATTTTCCTCATCATAATTTCCCCCTTTTTTTTTTTTTTTTAGCTTTGTGTCCACTACCCGCTACATGTCCTTTTATCGGGTCGAATGCGGCAAAAAGAGTCATGTACTGGGAGTTGGCCTACTCAGTGGCTCCATGTGGAAAAAAGTGAAGTTCCTTGAATGTTGTTATTGTTTTGTTTGTTTAAGTTGTCCCCCCCCCTCTCCTCCCCCCCTTCCTACTCCTTTCTTTGCGTTATACACCACAGTCTACTTCTAGTTCTCATCCCACCTATGCACCTAACACTAGCTCCACCACCTTTCCACGCGTACCATCCACCCCTAGTTACCTGCGGATCACCGTAACTGTTGCTATCTCGAAACACATCCCCCTAGCAGTCACCCCGACATGAAAATAGTCTCCTGGAACGTTAAGGGGCTCCGGTCCCCAAATAAGAGGATGAGAATCTTACGTCACCTTAAGCGTCTCAAAACAGACATTGCCCTCCTGCAGGAAACCCACCTCTCCACTCCTGACTTCCATCGCATGCAGAAACTGTGGGTTGGCTCAGTCCTTGGGTCCGACTCTAATGGTTGCAGAGCAGGAGTACTGATACTCATAAATAAAAATCTCCCCTGCAAGACTCTCTCTACTGAAACAGACTCAGAGGGTCGCTTCATCTCGGCCAAACTCCAATTGGGTGCCAGGGTTATGACACTTACTAATGTTTACGCTCCCAACAATCCCACCAGTCAGTTCTTTGGGGATCTCACAAATTGGATCTTACGCGATTCGACTTCGCCCCACCTGATAGGCGGGGACTTTAACACCACTATGCATTTGACTGATGACAGGTACTCCCCCAAACACCCACGATCTCCCTCGTCTGCCACTGCACAGTCGCCCCCTCGCATCAACGATGGAATCCCTCCACTTCCATGACATATGGCGCCTGCGCCACCCAGCAGACAGGGAGTTTACCTTTTTCTCTAACCCCCATAATATATTTACAAGACTTGACTATTTGTTTTGCTCTGACGCCCTCCTCCCACTTATCTCTGATGCTGTCATCCACGACATCCTGATATCTGACCACGCCCCTGTGACTACAACTATCGATGATCCAGACCTACAAACGACTCCTAGAATATGGCGTTTCCCTTCCTACCTCCACAACAATTCGGATTTCCAACGGCATATGGACAAGGCATGGTCTGACTATGCCTCCACGAATGCAATCCACTCCACTAATCCAAATCTTTTCTGGGAAGCGGGTAAAGCATTCCTCAGGGGTTGCATAATATCATATGCTGCCTCCTTTAAAAGAGATGCCCTTAGGAACTATAAATTGGCCAGCTCCCGCCTACATGCTGCCCAGCAATCCCTTTACACCGACAACTCGCCAGCTAACAGGGACACTTGGTTTACGGCCAAACAGTCTTTTGATACTTGGGCCTCGACACTCGAACAGACCAAACAGGCTCACCTAGACGCTTCGCTACACAAATTTGGCAATAAGGCAGGAAAGCTGCTCTCCAGGCTATGCAAGGGCCCCAACCGCCCGACTCACATCACTTCCCTCAGAGACCCCTCAGGGGCCGTGCATAACACCCGAAAGGGCATTAACGATGCCATGCTACAATTCTACACCTCTCTGTATGCTCCCGACCCTATTAATGTCCAAACTGCACATGATTTCCTCCAGAAAACAGCCCTCGACCGCATTTCCACATCTCAACTAGAGGCCCTCAATGCCCCCATCTCCCTCCCTGAGATACACGCTGTCATTAAGGATCTTGCCCCCTCTAAGGCTCCTGGCCCAGACGGCTTTACGGGGGAATTTTATAAATCCCTCTGCTCACTGCTGTCCCCCACACTCCACGAAGTATACCAGCACATTTGGGCTGGCGGACCTTACCTGCCCACGGGAAATCAAGCCATAATTAGGCTGTTAGAAAAAAAGGGGAAAGACCCTCTAGAACCCGGCTCTTACAGGCCCATTTCACTTCTAAATATAGACGTCAAGATCCTCTCCAAGATTGTGGCCACCAGATTAGCTTCCATCATTCCCTCCCTGATACATCCCGCCCAATCTGGGTTTGTGAAAGGCCGTACGGCCACCATGAATATCAGGAAGGTGATGATGGCCCTGGAACATGCCAGATGCAATCCAAAGGGAGATCATGCCATCATCACTTTGGACGCGGAAAAGGCATTTGACAACGTCAGCTTCGAATGGCTCTCCATGGTCATGAACAAAATGGGTTTCTCCAGCCCTTTTGCCCATCTTGTAGGGGCCATGTATACTACCCGGCTTTAAGACTGGTAGCGGCGGGGCTCCTGTCAGAGGAATTCCGCCTACACAAAGGCACGAGGCAGGGCTGCCCCCTTTCCCCTCTACTCTTTAATATCGCCCTGGAACCATTATCTAGATACCTCACTCAAATAGCCCCCCTCCACGGCATTAAAGTAGGAACCCACAAACTGCACACCTCCCTCTTTGCCGACGATGTCCTAATCTTCTCCTCCAACCCCTCACGCGACATGACCACGATAAAAACAACTTTTGACACTTTCAGGCAGTCTTCGGGACTCCGCATTAACTACAGCAAAAGCGAGATCCTCCCCATAGGCTCCCTGTCCCCCCCTTCCTGGTCTCGATCTTCCATCTTTTCTATCGCAAAATCACACATCACTTACTTAGGCATAAAAATCGGGAAATTACCTTCATCTCTCTACCACCTCAATTACCCCCCGTTGTTCACGAAAAATTCTCAGGAATTGCAAAACTGGATGGATTTGCCTCTCTCGCTCCTGGGAAGATGCCACCTGGTCAAGATGGTCAGTGTTGCTCGCCTCCTATACCCAATGCAGACTATTCCCCTGCTTATCCGCCACAAAGACGTTAAGAATCTCAACTCGGCTATATCAAAATTTTTGTGGCGTGGCAACCGACCTCGCATTGCATTCTCCAAATTGCATCTTCCCAGGCGCGAGGGCGGTATTGGCCTGCCTAACATCAGAACGTATAATCTAGCCTGTTTGCTAAGGATCAGCCTAGACTGGGTAACCCAGTCCTCTCGATGTTCCAACTTTCCCTTGGAAACGGCAATGGTCCACCCCTTTTCCCTGGTAGCCCTCCTCCACTGTCAATGGAAATCCATCCCCCCACCCCTTTAACACAACCTTTTGCTCCGGGATACGGTCATAGCATGGAGGGAGGTGAGGAAAAGCCTGAAATTGCCATCCCTTATCTCCCGCCACCTTCCTCTGCTGGGAAATCCCAACTTTCTCCCCGGTCTGGACAATCAGGCGTACCTCATCTGGCACCAAAGAGGACTAAAACACCTTTTCTCACTATGTGACCCGCAAACTGGCCGCCCCCTCAGTTTCCGCGCTCTGGCTGCCAAGTTCTTACTCCCACCCTCTCACATCTTCCAGTATGGCCAGTGCATCAGTATCCTGAGGACTGTCTGCAGAGATGACACCAGGAGGTTTCAAACGTCTCTCATCGACTCCCTTCTTGCCCGGGGCTCATACACTATCTCTGACATCTATAAACCTCTGTTGCTGAAGACGACCCCCCCTCTTGCATCCTCATCGGCCGCCAACTGGTCTAAAGACTTTCCAGACTCGGAGCTGGTGGACAAACTTCTTAGCGGCCTTTACTCTGTATACAAGCTGAAAAATTGAAAGCCTCAAGGATAATATATGTAAAAATTGGAATAAAAAGTACCATCATCCCTAATCTATAGGTTATAGAGCACCTGGATCCATGGTCCCAAGGCCAAGGACTCAGGAAGGGGGGGAAAGTGGACCAGTTGGGACTATTACGGTACGGTATAAAAATAAACATAGGATAAAATCATTGTAAAAAAGGGTTAATCATTTTATTGAATGCAAAAGACAACACAATTACAGAAATACAATGTGACAACCAAAACAACATCACAGCTGAGGTCCCCAGAAGGGGAAGACACCATGACGGGTTCAGGGTTGTAACAGGCTCTCGACTAGTTTCGCGGAATGAATACCGCTTCATCAGGAGAAGATCTGAAGGTAAGTGAACAATACATCAGTAGTAAATTAAAAAACAAAAACATATACACAAAGGGAATTCCCAAGTTGAATTGCTCACCTAAAATGGTCTCGCCATGGGGGACAGCGGGCGGGACCAGGCAGTACCCTAGGCGGTGGCCAATGGGGACACAAGTGTCAAAGGACCTATTTTTCTTGTACAAGAAATGAGGGGAATATGGATAAGTGTAAAGGAAACCAACCTATTGGTAAAAAGGGAGGAAGGGAAGGGAAAGGGAGTGTAGGATGTGAAGGGTAATAGGTAACACGTGAGTACTACAAAAGTGTGATGATACGGTGATGGTGAAGTTTGTAAAACGGGGAGGGGAAGGGGTTCGGTGGGGAGGGGAGGGGAGGGGGGGATCAAGGAAAAAGTGAGGGAACAGGATAAGGGGGAGGGGAAGAGAGGGGACGGGGAAAGAGGGGCAGGTCTAGAAATGGGGGAGGGCAGAGAGGAGAGGGAAAGGAAGGAGGGGATAAGAGAGAGTGAAAGAGACAGAGAGGGGGGGGGGAAGGGGGGGGGAAAGGGGGGGAGGGGGAGGAAAGAAAGAGGAAAAGAGGGGGGAGGAAGGGGGAAGAGGGGAAGAGGGAAGTGGAAAGGGAAAGTGACAACCAGTGGAGGGGAAGAAAGTGATTAAATGTGAATGAAGAATATATACACAATATATAATTACCATCATGATAAAACGAAAAAAGGGGGGGGAATTCCCAAGAACAGGTGCCAGGTATGGCACCCTGTGTAGTGCAATTATGCCAATCAACTATGTTAGGATGTTGAGAGGGACCGATCCTGGTCCCAGGAAGGTATCAAGGTAATGGTATTGACCTGTGATGAAGGTAAGGGAGGATTGTAATAGTGAAAGTGAAGCAAGGGGTCGGTGAAGAGATAGGCTGGACAATGAGGTTGAAGTACAGCAGAAAGATACTTACGCTGGGCTGGATAGAGCCACAGCGGTCCCGGGAGCCAGCGTAGGTGATTACTGGAGGCGGGAGGTCCTTTTTATATGTACAGCGTCCAGCGACGCTGAGTCACACGGGTAGGAGCCGTGCTGCAGCGTCACTGGGGGAGGGCGTGTCCGTGACGTCAGCGCGGGTGTGCATGTGTGCGTCAAACATCCGTGGCCAGTCTGAAGGGGTGGAAACTGTACTAGAGCCTACGCTCGATAGAGACCAGGAGAATCCCAGCTAAAGATCGTCCACAGAGCACACATCCCCTTCTCATACGCCAATCGGACCCCCCTCACCCAGGGGAGCCCCCTGTGTCTGCACCCCAAGCCCTCACTCGCTCACCGTTTCTGGTCCTGTTCTCACATCTCAGCATTCTGGGACCAAGTCCTGGCGTACATCTTCGAAGTGACTTTATTGAAACTGCCCAAGGACCCTCTGCTTCTTGTTTTTGGTCATTGGGACCCGCAACTCCTACCTTGGTCACCAAAACCGGCTCCCCCAGGTAAAGACTGGACTTTGATATGCCTCCTCATTGCCAGACGGTCCATCCTGAGGAACTGGATCTCCAACCTCAGACCAACCATATCCCAAATGAAAAAGGATTTACTGAAACTGCTTTACACAGACAAGCTCAATACGGACCTAACTCAGGAGCGGACTAAAGCACGCTTTTACCACAAATGGGAACTCTTCATGACCGCGGCACTCACACCCACGGACAGGATGAACTTTGAAAAGTTATCATTCCTTTACCACGGCCCCTCTCCCCTGATTCCGCCTACCCCCTCTCCTCCCCACTTGCCAGTCTCACAAAACCAAGACAAAGCCACTTGTCTGCCACGGTAACAGCGAGACCCCCCCTCCCCTCCTAGATTCTTAGCCCCTCCGATTATTCCTCCCAGGACAAAAATTAGACTGCCAGTTCTGACCCGGAGGTCAGGACCCTACAAACATACCTCCATCCGCAGGAACTGATCTCTATTTAGGTGTTGACCACGTCCCCCCCCCTCCTTCCCCCTTTTTTTCTTTTATTTGTCTAGCTCCCTATTATTTCCCTATATTGCTATGCGCTATGTGTTGTTTAATTTTGATCTCCCCACGGGATCTCTAGGGTAGTGCCCTAGACCTCTTATCCATCCAGTTTATCCCCTGAATGTTTGTGTTCTACATAGCTGGATCCTGTCCCTGGCCAGCTCTGGTCGGGATGCCCACCCCCAGTGCTCGAGTCTCAATAACACTAGCACTGCTGTTTTATGTGATTACCTGTTACACTGTAGGGTATAGTGTTGTCTTTATTACTGGCTCCCCTACCCTCCCCCCCTGTAAGAATTTTATGCTTGAAAATTTTGTAATAGTATCTTGTTATACCCTGTATGTAACCTCTCTTAATAAAAATATTTAAAAAAATTAAAAAGACGGCGGCTTGGATATTCAGACCCGCGCTGTAGCCATCATTCGGCTATAGAGCGGGTCTGAAGTGGTTAATCCACCATTGTTATGCGTAATGTATAATGCCGCTTTGTATCCTGCGTACCTATCACTATTTATAGTCCTGTAAGAAACAAGATCTCTCCTGTTTAATCCCTACTCCTAACTCTTTTCCTTTCCTTTCCCCCATCCCCACCTTCCCCTCCATCCTTCCCCTCTTCATAATTATTGTTCAGTTATTGTCTTTTCATTTGTGCTCACTTTTAAGAAGCCTCTCCAAATAGTGCCTCATTTTACTGTAAGCTGACATATACTCTCCCTTACGTGTCTAAGCTCTCTGTATACATTGTTAATAATATGTCCTCAGGGGCGGACTGACGATTGAGGCTCTCGGGCACTGCCCGAGGGCCCCATGCCACTAGGGGGCCCATTCAGGGTTGCCAGGGTCAGTAAAACTAGGGACGGTATTTGTCCCTGATATCTCCAAAACCGACATTGTTTTGATGTGAAAATCCTGAGATTTTAGCTGCCCTGCCTCTGTACTGCCTCCTGGCGTAGTAGCCATCAGTAAGCCCATGGGCCCCATCATTTCTATTGCCTGGGGGCCCCATGAGTTGTCAGTCCACTACTGTCCTCTGTATACTTTGTTTATTCTTTCAATGAATACCTTGACTGAGAAAAAAAAAAAAGTGTCTGTGGATGTAGTATACTTGGATTTTGCAAAAGCGTTTGACACAGTTTTCTACACACTGCTAATGTGAAAGATAAAGTCTACAAGCCTGGAAAACTCAGTTTGTAAATGGATAGAAAACTGTCTAAAAGATCAAATTCAGAGAAAAGTTAATGATTCTTACTTTGAATAATCTAGGGTGAAAACTTTAAGTCAAAATGGAAATTTCCAATGGTACATAATGTGTTTAGCCTGCCCTCAGGGGCTTTAGGGTTTCCAGAGTTCCAGGCTCCAGGGTTTGTTTAGACCAGGCATGTCCAAAGTCCGACCCGGGGGCCAAATGCGGCCCCCCTGTTGATTTAATATGGCCCCCCTGGGGATTTGGATATATAAGCGCCGTCAGATTACATGAAGAGAATCTCCTGTTTTCTCAGCAGCGTCTCTATTGGAAGTCCTGTCTCCTGGGATGCCATTGGATGACTGTTCTGTATATCATAGGAGGCTGGACTTTGTATTAAAGAGGCCACAGTGTAAACAAGAGATTCTCCTGTTTGTAATTTGTCACCACTCGTCCCGCCCCCCTCCCTCTGCCCTCCGAGGCTGCAGATGGGCATCGTTCAGGCTGCACTGATGGCAATGGTAAGGCTGCATTCATGGAACATGTGAGGCTGCATTTATGGCACATGTGAGGCTACATTGGTTGCAGTGGTAAGGCTGCATTGGTTGCAATGGTAAGGCTGCATTTATGGCACATGTGAGGCTGCATTTTTGGCACATGTGAGGCTGCATTGGTTGCAATGGTGAGGTTGCAATGGTAAGGCTGCATTCATGGCAATGGTAAGGCTGCATTCATGGTACATGTGAGGCTGCATTCATGGCAATGGTAAGCCTGTGCGTGTTATACCCTGATTAATACGGTATATCCAAATAACATGCCCGAGCTCATCCTTAGTCCTAAGCAGCAGTCTGGGATTCGTTGGGGTCACAAAAGAAATAAATACAGTATATCCAAATAACACGCCCAAGCTCATGTCTTCACCACACACAGCCACAAAGGCAAGAGGATTCTTGTTGGGCTGTGTATTAGTGCTCAGACGAACACACTTGGACCGAGTTTTATTGGTTCAAAGAATGTCAGGCAAATTGGTCGGCCCTCGCGCATGTTCACTTAATCAAATATGGCCCTCTTTGAAAAAAGTTTGGACACCCCTGGTTTAGATAGACCAGGCAATAACATAACAGGGGTTTCACTAAAAAGGATGGTGTCCTGTGTGATCTACTATTTTATCTTGTAGAATTGCATCTGACAGATGACATCCCGGGAAATGCAGGTTTAGGTTTGCAGGGCCGAAGGCCCTGTAGATGCGGACAAGCTCCAGGGTGAGTTCTTAGACTTGTGAAGAAGCTGATTAAAAATCACCAGGCCTTTGATCTTAAAGGAGTTGTGAAGTCAGAAAGCTTTTTATCTTAATGCATTCTATGCCGCAGCTCCGTGTCTGTATGGACACAGGGAGCTGTGACTTGGCTCGGGTGCCCCCATAGCAAGCAGCTTGACCTATAAAAGAGAAGGATTGGGACTGCTCAGTGCAAATCCACTGCATAGGGCAGGTAAGTATAACAAATTTGTTATTTTTATTGAAAAAAAAACAAGACTTTTGTTTTTTCACAATCAATATGTATTGAAAGTTTATGAAAGTTGACAGGTTGACATCGTAGCAAATATTACAAAAGAAGATTGATTGAGTATGTAGCGCTACCCCCGCAGGAGCCGCTGATTGATTTGGGATTTACTCTTTTTTGGTTTAGCTCACCCCTCTTTAACTAGCTCGAACCCTCCCTTGACACATCAGAAGTCTGGTGGGTGTATTGTGACCCCTGCTGACAATGTAATAGCAGTATTACCTGAATAATGGACAATCCCTCCAGACAAGAAGAATGCACTTCACACAGTAGTATATTTAAATCAAAAGAATATGTTTACTTCATATACGCTCAAGGCGAGCAACACAAGTTTAAGTCATCAAATGAATAATTGCTAGACAACAACACAATATGATTTTACAAGGGTCCTTGCGGAAATCAGCAAATTACATTAATGAATGAAAACAGATCTTATGCTAAAGAATGGTACCATTCAACTAAACTAAAGTGAATAGTCCATGTACACGAGCTCCCGCCAGTGAGCAGCCTTGAAAAACACTACAGTTCACGTTGCGGCCGGGTGGTGCACGTTAAAGCTAGGAACGATAAGAGTGAATTGATCCGATAAGGTATCCTTAAGGCCACGTACACATGATCGAATTTGTCCGATGGACCATTTCAGCAGACAAATCCGAACGTGTGTATGGGCTAGCGGACATGTCTGACCGGCGGACAAACTTTAAAGCATGCTTTAAAATTTGTCCGCCGGAGACATGTCCGTCGGATATGTCCGTTGGTTAGTACACTAACCAGCGGACATATGGGCCCGCACAAGCGTCGAATGGATGCGACGCATGCGTGGAAGTTTTTTACTTCCTGGTGCGGTGACGTGGCGGTGTCAACGTCACCGCCACGTCACCGCACTGTCTGCCGGCGGGGATTTTGATCCGATGGTGTGTACACGCCGTCGGATGAAAATCCGGAGGAGACATGTCCTCTGGAAAAGGTCCATCGGACAGTTTCAGGGGACATGTCCCTCCGTGTGTACGCGACCCTACAGTAACGGTGGTGAGCTGAACACTGGCCAGTGACAGTCACTTCTGCATAACCACTAAAAACAGTAAAGGGCCTCTAAGTTTAAGCTGGAGGCCAAACGTGCATGGGCGGCCTGTGGGGTGGCACTAAAGTGTCTGTGTAAGTGGAGAATTAAGAGTTGAGCATGTGCTCTCTCATCCAACAGGCCGATCCGCCTGAATTCCTCTCAGAAAGTAGGCTGGTGAATCACTGCTCCACAGGACTAGGATCCCGGACGAGGGTGTTCCACTGGTTCAGATGTCAGCTGGGTATCCTCTCCTCTCTGATCCCACAGCCGAAACACAGGCTAGATACTGGAGTCTCGTTCCCCTCCGGATGGCTGGTCTCTTGGTGAATTTAGGCCCAGGCTTCTGGGCCTAGTAGCACAGCTGTCTCTGTCAGCAGCTCCGCAGAGGAGAAAACGCTGGTCTCGAGAGAGAAAAAAGGTGTCACACCCTCTCCTTAACCACTTCCCAACGGCCGTACGAATATATGCGGCCGTCGGGTGGTTCTGAATCTATGACAGGGCGCATATATGCGCCCTGTGCTATTCCTAGCCACTAGAGGGCGCGTGCATGCCCGCTGCATCTCTGAGATACCGATGCGCGTGCCTGGTGGCCTCGATGTCCGCCAGGCACTCGCAATCGGCGGCTACAGGGACAAGACGTGGATCTCTGTGTGTAAACACAGAGATCCATGTCCTGTCAGGGGAGAGAGGAGACCGATCTGTGTCCCTTGTACATAGGGACACAGCATCGGTCACCTCCTCCAATCACCCCCCCTCCCCCACAGTTAGAACACACCCAGGATACACATTTAACCCCTTCCATGCCCCCCTAGTGTTAACCCCTTCACTGCCAGTCACATTTATACAGTAATCGGTGCATTTTTATAGCACTGATCGCAGTACAAATGTGAATGGCGCCAAAAATGTGTTAAAAGTGTCCTATGTGTCCGCCATAACGTCGCAGTCCCGATATAAATCTCAGATCGCCGCCATTACTAGTAAAAAAAAATAATAATAAAAATTAATAATTCTGTCCCCTATTTTGTAAGCGCTATAACTTTTGCGCAAACCAGTTGCCTTTTGCGATTTTTTTTTTTTTTTACCAAAAATATGTAGAATAATACGTATCGGCCTAAACTGAGAAAAAAAATGTTTGTTTTTTTTTAAAAAAATGGCTATTTATTATAGTAACAAGTAAAAAATATTGACTTTTTTTCAAAATTATCGCTCTTTTTTTCTTTATAGCGCAAAAAATAAAAACCGCAGAGATGATGAAATACCACCAAAAGAAAGCTCTATTTGTGGGGAAAAAAGGACACCAATTTTGTTTGGGAGCCACGTCGCACGACCGCGCAATTGGCAGTTAAAGCGACGCAGTGCCAGAAGCTGAAATTTCACCTGGTCAGGAAGGGGTATAAGTGCCCAGTAAGGAAGTGGTTAACCACTTAAGGACCGCCGCATGTACATTTACGTCGGCAGAATGGCACCGACAGGCACATCAACGTATATATACGTTGGTGCCTTGGGGGGGATCGGGGGTCCGATCGGACCCCCCCCCCCGTACATGCGGCGGTCCGCGCGGCTGCAGGAGCGATCCGACAAGTGGGGGCGGCTATCCGTTTTCATCCGCCCCCTCCGGATCGCTCCCAGCCAATGCGCGCGCCCGCCCGCTCTGTCACTTCCTCCTCCTGTGTAAACACAGGAAGGAGGAAGCGACGTGATCTCTCCCTCGGCGTTTGTTTCAAGCGCCGCTGAGGAGAGATCACCACACACCAAGTAAGTCTGCACCAAACAGCACACTTACACACAGACACAAACACATTTAACCCCCGCGATCGCCCCCCCCCCCTCCCCCCTGTCACAGTGTCACTGAATGCAGTAATCATACATGTATGATTACTGTATTTAGTGTCAGTGTGACAGACAGTGTGACAGTCAGTCAGTGTTAGTGTCAGGGTAGCCCCCCCCACCCCCCCCACCCCCCCCAATAAAGTTTTAACCCCTTGATCACTGCCCTAGTTAACCCTTTCACTCCCTATTGCCAGCGTCACTAAGCGATCATTTTTCTGATCGCTGTATTAGTGTCGCTGTTCCCGCTAGGTAGCTAATTTTTTTTTAATGCGATTTTTTTTTTACTAAAGACATGTGGCTAAATAAATTTTGGCCTAAATGTTTGACTAAAATTTAGTTTATTGTTTTTTTATTATAACAAAAAGTAAAAAATATTGATTTTTTTTCAAAAATGTCGCTCTATTTTTGTTTATAGCGCAAAAAATAAAAATCGCAGAGGCGATCAAATACCATCAAAAGAAAGCTCTATTTGTGGGAAAAAAGGACGCAAATTTTGTTTGGGAGCCACGTCGCACGACCGCGCAATTGTCTGTTAAAGCGACGCAGGGCCGAATCGCAAAAACCCCTTGGGTCATTTGCCAGCGTATTGGTCCGGGTCTTAAGTGGTTAAGTAACCTCCCCCACAAGTCTGTGCGGAGGCGTCACATGCTTCACATTGTGGGAAATGTAGTCTGTTTCTCGTTAGAGTCAATGGAGTCCATATCTCCGCTACCTCTGATCCCACAATGCATAATTCCTTAAAGGTATCTTACATATTTACAAACGTGAAAAAAGTTCCAGCGGGGATGGCCTTTCATTAGACTCTAACGGGAGGGTCCCGCTACAAGTATTTATGTCAGTTTACATGTATATAGAAATGCAAATTACATCTTTAACCACTTCAGCCCTGGAAGAATTTACCCTGTTCCTGACCAGAGCTGTTTTTGCAATTCGGCACTGCGTCGTTTTAACTGAGAATTGCGCGGTCATGTCACGTGACTTCCAAACAAAACTGACACACTTTTTTCCCACAAATAGAGCTTTCTTTTGGTGGTATTTGATTACATCTGTGGTTTTTATTGTTTGCTTTACAACCAAAAAAAACCCACAAATTTTGAAAATAAAGCAATATTTTTACTTTTTGCTATAATAAATATCACCAAAAATTATATAAAAAAACTAATTTCTTTCTCAGTTTAGGCCGATATGTATTCTTCTACAAATTAATGGAAACAAAAATGCAATAAGTCTATATTGATTGTTTGCGCAAACGTTATAGCGTCTCAAAAATAGGGTATAGTTTTATGGCATTTCTATTAATATATATTTTTTAATAGTAATGGCGGCGATCTGCAATTTCTATTGTGACTGCGACTTTATGGACACTTTTGAAACAATTTTGGGACCATTATTATTTATACAGCGATCAGTGCTATAAAAATGCACCGATTACTGTGTAAATTACACTGGCAGGGAAGGGGCTAACCACTATGGGGAGAGGAAGGGGTTAAGTGTGTCCTAGAAAGCGATTCTAACTGTGTGGGGGGTGGGATACCAGTGATGACAGGGAGCACCAGATCAGTGACTGTCACAAGGCAGAACAGGGAAATGGCTTGTTTACACAGGCATCTGAATGAATGAATGAATGAATGAAAAACTTATATAGCGCAGCAAATGCAAACTAAATCGCCTCTGGGCGCTCGATGTTCCTGTCTCTGTTGGGATCAAAAGAGATGGGTTTTAATCTGTCTTCTGAAAGCAAGGTGGTTTTCCTCCAGTCGAATGCTGGTTGGTAGAGCGTTCCAGAGTCTGGGATCCTGGAACGCAAATCTTCTTTCTCCCTTTGACTTGTATTTGGCTTTGGGTATTTGGAGCAGTTTTTGATTGGTGGATCGCAGAATGCGATTGGTGTTGTGTGCTTTTATTTTTTCGCATAGATATTGGGGTGCCGTCTTATGGATGCACTTGTGTGTCAGACAGAGTGCTTTAAAGGTGATTCAGGGAAGGGCATTGTCTGTTTCTCGTCGTGGGTTTTGAAGGACTGGTTTATTGATCACAAGGTGCGTCTTGTGGATCACTGCCAGGCCTCCCCCTCTTTGCCCTACTCTATTTTCTGTTATGATGTGATAGTTTTCTGGCACCAATTCACTTAGAATGGTGTTGTAGTCTGCTGTAAGCCAGCTTTTTGTAATAAACAGGCAGTCTAAGCCGCATTGTAGTATGAGATCGTGAATTTCTATTCGGTGTCTCACTGCCGATCTTGTGTTGATCATGGCGCATGATATGCGCTTTGATTGGGATGATGGGAGGTGGTGTTTGATTGTCGATCGAGGAGCGACTCTAAACAGCCATTCTTTTTTTAGCGCTTTTTTGGTGGCGAGCGGTAAAAATGCGGCAAACTGCTTTAGCCCCTGAATGGTTTCAGCAGAGTATCGCAGCTTGGTCATATCTGCCATAAGCCGCTAGGGGGGCGATGATTTGCTGGGGGGGGGGGGGTTAGTACGGACAGGGGGGGGGGGGGAAATTCACTAAAACCTTCCTCCCAGGTTGAACTAGAGGAAGGTGAAAAACCTCTGCACGTGCTGAGCCAATTTGCCGTGCAGGGGGAAAAATTCCTTCCTGACCCCCGGAGGCGAGCGGATGACCCTGGATCAATACAAAGATGTCAGGTCCCAGTGGGGGATTTTGGTGCTGGTTTTGGGTATTTTTTGCGGTGTGTACGCTAGGCCGATGTTAGGGGTGGGTTTCTAGTGGGCTTAGAGTTTTTTTTTTGGGGCTTTACAGATTGTGTGTGCGGCGCACTGCTAGGCCGTGGGTGAAGCCGCGGCCTTTCCTAAGTGCGGCCGCCGCAAATAGTTCCAGGGGGCGGCACGAGTCTCAAAATATTCCAATTGCACACCTTACTGGATATCAGCCAACTAGAAAAAATGGTGCTGAAGCGATCACCAGCAGGGAACTGGAAAAGCAATCATATGAACATATTCGCCAGCACACCAAGGATCGTCTAAGAGAAAACGTCCAAAAACTTTTAATGCAGTGAAACGATCACAAAATTAGCAACGTTTCGAGGTCTCGCAGGGCCTCCTCGTCAGGCAAGTGATACGTCCTGAAAATCCTAAAAAGGACGGCCGACGGAGGCGAATTAGGGAGGTGGGATAGCCCTGTGTCCTAGGGCCTTACCTTGGCTGTGGTGAAGGGTGAGGTGGTTTAGGAGGGAGCCGAGGTTCCATTGGAGGATGAAGGGGCTGGATTAGGTCCGTCCGCCTGGAGCCTGGAGCTGGAGCTGGAGCGGGGGGGGGGGGGGGGAACAAAACCCTACCTATCCAGGGGATATCAGCTACACGTCCTACTCCTAGGAATCGTGTGCCAGTAGCTATTATCCCTGGTTCTAGCCCTAGGAGAGAGAGGGCTGACACGTCCAGCAGTAGACACCTGAGCGTGTGAACAGCACTGAGAGGGGAGAGAGCACCTCTCACCGTTCTGCAGATCGTGGCACACTAGCAGACATTGGGACATTGGGATTTTCAAAGCAATGTACAGGTACGATCCATTATGCCGACGTAAATGTTTAAAGTAGTAACTAAAAAGGTTATACCACAAATCCTTGGGTCTTTTTGCAGGCTTTGCAGAATCAGGGAGCACGTGTAGTGTAAGTTTAAAGAGGCATGAGATTCTGAGTCCTCTGGGTCACTAAGGATGACATTATCAGGAACTACCGTATGGCGAATCAAATCTAATAACCAAAATGGCAACTTACAGTTTAAAAGAGCAACAAACATCTGTATAGGACAATGGAGAGCCGGTCAGCATGCAATCTCCCGTTCAAAGCGATAACGTCAGCACGCCTACCTCCCGCTGTACGTTTCGCTATAAGATAGTGTTTTCAGGGGAACGGGCAACGCACTGACTCATCGCGTAATTTATAACAACAAGGCTTGGCCTCGGTGTGAATCATGGGCAGCGGAGGTCCATATTCATAGGACCAAAAGCCGATCGTCATGTTTACCATGCGGACAGGCAGAAACAAGGGGAATAAAACATCTATATTATAAAAAATATATATAAAAAAAATAAAATTTCTAAAAGATTAAACTCCCTAAGACAGAAAACTAAAAGTGACATGGCAAAAAAAAAATTGCATATAAATTTGCATATCAATTAATATTTGGGAACGTGGCACAGCACCATCTAGTGGTTAAAAACTAAATTGCCAATACTAATAAAAAAACAGGATAATCCATCACGCACTATACTCAATCATGGGAATTATATAGAGACGCGACTACTGTGTGTTGGAAAATCCATCCCTAGATATGAAATGTTAAAAAAATATAATGTCCACCCACTTAGCACCAAACAAGCCGCCAGGGAGTCACAACAAGTGAACAGACAGGAAAGCATAACAGTCATTACACTAACGGGATATATATAGTAAAATTATTATTAATCGACAAGACATAAGAGTACCAAGTTTAAGAATTAGAGATTAAAACGCATTCAGGACGCATTCATTTCTAATCAATAAATGCTCCATACCAAGGAGTCACCCTTCCATTGAGGAACATATTTATCGATCCCAAGAAAAATGGTCTTAGTAGGATTTTTCTCATGAACTTCCAGATAATGGCGAGAAACTGGGTGCTTGGGGAATCCAGAGAGAAGGTTTGTTATGTGCTCATTTAATCTCACCCAAAGGGGTCGCTTAGTCCTGCCCACATATTGTAGCCCGCAAGGTAACTGTAGGAGATAAACGACCACCTCGGTGGAACAGGTAACAAAACTTTTGATCTCAAACTCTTGTAGGGTGCTAGTCGATGAGAATTTGTTGGTGCGTCTATGCGAGCACCCACATAAAGAACACACACAACATTTTCTACATTGGCAGAAACTGGTCAGGTACTCAAAGAAACCTCTCCTTATATCAGGAGGGTCTAAAATATTGGGAGCCACCCTTCCTCTCAGAGATGGAGCACCCTTATAAATGACTCATGGTGTGTCAGAGATCGTAGATCTAAGAACCAAGTCATTAGTCAAGATATGCCAGTGCTTACAAATGAGGTTCTTCATACTCCTATGTTGGATAGAGAAAGTTGTGATAAAGGGAATGGAAGGGGGCCCAACACCTTTAGGTGATTTATCTTTCAGCAATTCCTTTCTGTCTAGTAGGGCAACCTCGTTAAGAGTTAGGCCGCGTACGCACGATCGAACATATCTGCTGAAACTGGTCAGCGGACATATCTGATCGTGTGTACGGCCTAGCAGACAGGTTTCCAGCAGACAAAAGTTTTAAAACATGCTTTAAAACTTATCTGCTGGAAAACTGTCCGTCGGATATGTCCGCTGGTTAGTACGCCTAACCAGCGGACCGAAATCCCCCGCATGCGTCAAATGGATTTGACGCATGCGTGGAAGCATTTTACTTCCTGGTTTGCGGACGTCGCGGTGGCAACGTCACCGCCATGTCACCGCGATGTCTGTCCGCGGGGATTTTGGTTTGATCGTGTGTACACACATCAGACCAAAATATCCCAGGAGACATGTCCGATGAAAGCGGTCAGTCAGACCGTTTTCATCGGACATGTCTCCTCGTGTGTACGCGGCCTTAGCTGAAGGGAAGTATTTGAGTAACCCTTCTCTAGCCACTTAAGCCCCAAGCCTGTTTTTCAGATTCAGTGTTTACGAGACTAAAACATTTTTTTATAGAAATTTACTTAAAACATTATATATATTTTTTCTAACACCCTAGAGAATAAATTGGCAGTCATTGCAATACTTTTTGTCACACCGTATTTGCGCAGTGGTCTTACAATCACACTTTTTTTGGAAAAAAAAATCTTTATTTTGAATTAACAAATAAGACAACAATAAATTGGCCCATTTTTTTTATATATTGTGAAAAGATAATGTTACGCCGAGTAAAATGATACCCAACATGTCACACTTAAAAATTGCGCCCACAAAAAACAAACAGATAAATCAAGCGCTCTCCAAAGGAAGTAGATATAAATAAATATATATGTGGGGAAGGGTAAATGACAGATACTGAATCTGAGAGTGAGAATGAAACAAGGGCAGCACAGTTCCTTTTCCTGGGAAACAGTGTGAATCTGTGAGAGCAAGGAGGCTGCTAAAAAACCGCTGGAATACAATCAGGGACACCTATGGACTTTTGGATCAGCTGACGAACTGTACAGCATTCTCCTTTACAGTGAGAACCCAGAGCATTCAGCCATCACAGGATTACCAACATCAGCTGAGCACACCCATCCCGGAAGCCAGGCACAGATGACACCTTTTATGCCCATGAACCCTGCAGCCTTGTGAGTAGTATCCTCATAAGAATTGTTTTGTTTTGTCACAGTAATAAAAAGTTACTACGCTTAGAGGGCGCCGCTTTTTGTTTTTCTTAAAAATTGCGCCCACTTGTGACATGGCGTCAAACTTTTACCCTTAAAAATCTCGATAGGCGACGTTTAAAAAATTCTATAGGTTTCATTTTTTGAGTTACAGAGGAGGTTTAGGGCTAGAATTATTTCTCTCGCTCTAACGATTGTGGCGATGCCTCACTTGTGTGGTTTGAACACCGTTTTCATATGCGGGCGCTACTCGCGTATGCGTTCATTTTAACCACTAGATGGTGCTTAGCCATGTTCCCTAATATTAGGTGATATGCTATGCAAATTTATATGCAATTTTTTTTTTTTTGCCATGTCACTTTTAGTTTTCTGTCTTAGGGAGGTTAATCTTTTAGAAATGTTATATTTTGGGTATCAGCTACAGGCATCATTCAGATATCCATCTCTTTAGCCGGCGATTCTATGCACAATAAGAATGATCACAGCAGCAGTTCCGCCACTTGATCGTTCTTATAGGCAACGGGAGGGGACATCCCCCCTCCTGTCACCATCCATAAACGCTGTTTAAACCACACATGTGAGGTATCGCCGCATGCGTTAGAGCGCCAGCAACAATTCCAGCACTAGATCTCCTCTGTAACTCTAAACTAGTAACTTGTAAAAAAAAAAATAAGCAACGCCTATGGAGTACTAACGTTTAGCGTCATTCCATGAGTTTGCGCAATTTTAAAGCATGACATGTTAGGTATCAATTTACTCGGTGTATTATTATTTAAATGGAGATCTCATATCCTTCCTTAGAGGTCTCAGGAAATAATAACCCAGGAGTGGATATTACACTTGAAGATATACAGGGTGCAATCAGTCAGTTATTGTAAAAACTCTGGGTATAGATGTTCTGCCCACTGAATTTTAGTCTCATTGTGTGGCTTTAAAAGGCCTAAGGACAGGCAATAAAGTAAGAAAAATGACTGTTGCTATAAGCAGAAGATTCCTGTTATAAAGTTAAATGTCTCTATCTTCATGCCACCTTGGATATATTTCACTTTTGGTCCCTTTTCAGATATAACTGTTAGCTAGTTTGAGTCATTCCTCTTTTCCCTGAACCATAAAGCTAAGGACTTGGCTGTCCCTTTCCACACTTCAATGGGTTAAAATGTTAAACATCAGCAACGTCTGACGTCAGCAGGGGTCATGTTGACCCCTGCTGACGTCAGACGTTGCTGACAAAACATGTGGGGATGCATAGTGCGTGACACTTCACTCCTGCTTGGTGGAATGCAAACGGCGTACCTGTCTGTCTTTTACTGAACAAATTGAGTTTTTTATTGTCTTATGCTACTTTATGGAAAAAAAACTTTACATACTACACCACAAGGAGCCCCTTCTACTCTTTTTGAACTACGTTGCTGATTGTTGGTGTCTATAGTGCAGAGGGCTCATTTCTCACCAGAAGACATACTCTCATTGACATCTATGCCTGTTTGAGTACCTGTAATGGGTGTCACGGTGGTCTGGTGAGTAGGATGTTTGCTTGATACTGGTGAAAGATAGCACTTACCTCATCCAGCAACTAAGGATTCTTCACTATTTTCACTTATGCCGCGTACACACGGTCGTTTTTTGCGATGAAAAAAAACAACGTTCTCTGTGAAGTAAAAAACGACGTTTTTGAAATGTCACTTTTCAAAGACAATTTTGCATACACACCATCGTTTTTTTCACAAAAAGCGAGGTTACGTTCACCACTCTTTTCCATTGAATCTCGCTTCTGGGCATGCGCGGGTTGAAAAACGTGACTTTTTGTGAAACAAAAAACGACGTTTTGAAAAACGACACAAAAAATTCAAGCATGTTGGAATTTTTTTTTTGTCGTTTTTTTGAAGACAAAAAACAACGTTTTGCCCACACACGATCAATTTAAATGACGTTTTAAAAAACGTCGTTTTTTTTCATCGCAAAAAACGACCGTGTGTACGCGGCATTAAATCGCAGATTTCTGGTGGTGGTTTTTATGGACATTATATGCACTTACCTGATGTAATATTTTTACATATGAACATGATTATTTACCAATTAATTTTATGTTTATATATTTATTCACTTGTTGTTTGTCAGAGCGCGTTATGAAATAATTATTATTTTGTTTCTTGTACACATTTAGACCCCCGGTCTCACTACAAGCTGCTCCATACAGAATAATTAAGTAATTAACATTTTCAGCATATTGTTGGTGCAGGGTGTGCAGCTTATAGGTAATACCCTGTTGGGCATACATTTCCCCTGGAAATCCTCTCTACCACATATAGGAATTATCCATTAATGCTGCTCTATCTACAGTATGTGTAAACCAAACGATTTGCCATTGATGGGTCAGTAATCATAGATTATAACTCCTCCTGTTGTTTAGGTGCCCCTCTCAAATACCCCCCACACACACACTCTCCTTTTTTTCTTTTGGAATCCTGCCCTTACTAACTTCTGTCCCTTTGCAAAAGACAGTCAAAAAGCATCAAAATACATGGGATTAAAAGAGAAAAGGTACTTAACAATGTTTGCCTGGTCTTTGCTTCAAGTCCAATCCTCTGCCCAATCTTATGTATTAAGAGAATTGGCTCTCATGGATGACCCTTAGCAACCCAGCATAATTTTAATGGAAAATTGAGAAATCTGACCTGCATATGCCAAAGGTTTCGGTTGAACACACATAGGGTGTTTACAGAAATAACATAACCCATAAAAAGTTCTGAGGGGTGGGAGGTAGAAGGATGAAGGGGTTACCTTAAAATAAGTTCCCTAATTCCAATAAGCCCTCCCACCCTCACAACCTCCCCCATCACCAAGAGTGTGAGATTGAGGCCTTTTTCCTCATTAACATGAGGAAAGAGGGTTAGCCAGGTGTGGTCCAAGTTGAGGAAATGGGGCCTGGTATCGTTCAGGAGGGTTTACATACTTGTTCTTCCCCGTTCCATGTAAGCCAGGCTGCATGCTTGTATTAAGGTCTGTTAAAGATATTAGAGGGAATTCCATGTTTTTTTTTTCTTGTTTTTGGCATGGGGTTCACCCCTACAATTTATACCAGACCCAGAGGGCCCTGATATGAAATGTATATGGGGGTAACAACAGTAAAGCATTTTTTTCTTTGTAAATGCCTTTTCTACTGCAGTAGGTTGTCTATATTGTGGATACTGTATGTGCCACTTTTTCATGCAGATTAAGGGCATACCAATGCATGTTATTTAAAGTTAGGAATTAAAGTTATACAGGGGTCACAAGCAGCGCTACTACATTGTACAGGTGGAACTCGAAAAATTTAAATATCAAGCAAAAGTTAATTTATTTCACTAATGCAACTTAAAAAGGTGAAACTAATATATGAGATAGTTCAAGCCATGATTTGTCATAATTGTGCTGATTATGGCTTACAGGTCAAGAAAACCCCAAATCCACAATCTCAGAAAATTTGAATATTGTCAAAATGTGCAAATTTCTAGTCCCACTCTAATTAGCTAATTAAGCCATAACACCTGAAAAGGGTTCCTGAGCCTTTAAATTGTCTCTCTGGTTCAGTAGGAATCACAATCATGGGAAAGACTGCTCACCTGACAGTTATACAGAAAACCATCATTGACACCCTCCTTAAGGAGTGAAAGCCTTAAAGGGTAATTGCAAAGGAAGTTGGATGTTCCCAATGTGCTGTATCAAAGCACATTAATAGAAAGTTATGTTGAAGGGAAAAGTGTGGAAGAAAAATGTGCACAAGCAGCAGGGATGACCGCAGCCGGGAGAGGGTTGTCAAGAAAAGGCCATTCAAAAGTGTTGGGAACTTTCACAAGGAGTGAGCTTAAACAATATTTATATCTATTAATAGATTTTTTCATGTTAAAATTATCAATAATATAGTTATTTACATGTGCAATGTACCTAGTATTTAGTCTTTCTCTTTTTATAGTGATTTGTTGCAGCTACTATATTGATAACTATCAGACAGAGGCTATTTACACTGTTTCAAAAATAAGCTCTGACCTTTTCTAAAGTAAATGCTGTGTTAACTGGTCATAAGAACATACAATTTTCTTTTCTTTATAGCTCTCATTTAATTAAGATTCCAAACGCCTTAAATTTTTAATTTGTGATGTCAATATAGTTGTCACCTTTATTAAGCTGAGAATTAAACTCCCAAGAGGGGCAGAACATTGTGTTAACACTTTCAGCAATGTACATATATAAGCACTTCGTCAGCTCCAAGAAATTGCTCTCACTTTATGTGATTAGCATCAGACAGAGCCAACACAAGAAGCTAAGCAACAATGAAGTTCATAACTTTGGTGCTATCGCTAATTTTGTTCTTCGTCCTTAATGGTAAGTGAATGTTGTAAATTTATATATATATATATATATATATATATATATATATATATATATATATATTTGGTTCCACATTATTGGAACAGCGCTCCATGTGTTGAATTTTCTTAATCTATCTCAGTTGGTCTTTTGCGTTTGGGAACAGCAGGTGGAGTATATTACTAACCTATTTTAGGGCAACTTTGATTACAACCATGTGCCTGGCCCCTGTGTTGTTTTTCTACATTTAGATCAGTCCCTGCCCTCAAGGAGCTTAAAATCTATGGTCCATAACTCACATTCATACATACACATACTAGGGCCAATGAAGACAGGAGCCAATTAACCTACCAGCATGTATTTGGAGTGTTGAAGGAAACCACAGTACCTGGAGGAATACCACACAGGCACAGGGAGAACATGCAAACTCTTTGCAGGTGTTGCCATGGTTCTGATTTGAACTGACAACACTAGTGTTGCCAGGCAAAATTGTTAACCACTTAGCCCCTGTGCAATATTATTTTAGATAATATTGCATTTAGAGATTTTATAAAGCTAACTTTTTTCTTATTATACCCTAGTTAGGGACGGAGTTTTCTTATGTTTCACTGTTTTATTTTTACTTAACTAATTCATGTAAATGAACTTTCATACCTTTCATACTACTATATGTCCACTCCCAAGGAAAGATTAAAACAGAGTATCCTTTATTATGACTATGTAATAATGATAAATGGTTTGTCTGATCCTGTACCTTGATTTGTTTCTTGGTGTATGTCAAATTGTCCTTATAATTTTTATAATGAAGAAGAAAACATTAAAGATGGTAGGCCATGTAGTAGTAGCTTCTACTGCATGTAGGTAAAAAAAAGGTGGAGGGAAAATGATAATAGAAATAGTGTATATGTCATATGTGTACATATGGAAGTCCAAATGACAAATACACTGGCAGTGTGCAAAGACTGGCTCCTGCATAAGATCATTTAGGTCATTACCTAGGTCCAGAAACCAGCACATTGTGCTACTGACATTTAGTGACAATTTTTCACAGTGTAACTTGGCTAGAGGTTCCTCTATGATTAAAGTGATTGTAAAGGCTAAAGACTTTTAACTTCATACATTGTATGCAAGAAGAAAAGAAAAAAACCTTCAGTATACAGCTCCCCTCTCAGCCACCCCTCCCTAATACTTACCCAAGCCTGATCATGATCCAGCGCTGTGCACAAGAGCAGTCGCACTCCAAGGTCTCTGTCTCCCTATTGGCTCAGACACAGCAGTGGGGAGGTATCGGAGGGCAGGGCCAAGCCCCATTCTGCGTGTCTTGTAGACACAAGGAGACGGCTCGGGGGCAAGCATATATTAGTGCCCCCAGAGCACACAGCTTGCTCTGCAGGAAAGAGGAGCCAGAAGCATGGGGAGAGGAACGAAGAAGAATAGAATCAGGTCTGTTATGTGTTAAACCATTGCACAGAGTAGTTTAGTATAACACATTTGTTATTTTATTTTTTATTTAATATCACTTTAAGATCATCAGGTGAAACATATCAGAGGGGTGGTCCTGAGGGCAGGACTATGTGTTGAAGATTAGCGGCTTACAAAAATTTTGCCTGTAAAGACATCATCATCAAGCAACTTTTCTTTTTAATTATGCCATGTATGGAGGAGTGATGGACTTCACCCGATTCCCTCATATGAGGGGAGCACTTGGAGGATTGGCGCGGTACACATTTCCTTGACTCCACAAAGGAGAACAAAAAGTATGGTAGGGCACACACGTATAAAAACAACTATTGGAACACATATTGTGTATCACCACTCACAAAAAAGTGAGAACACTCATTCTAAGTCACACATTTATGGTGCCTGATAAGCTGTAAAATCATTTAAAGAATTGCCTTTTGATATGTCTGGATACCCTCATTTTTTGCCATATCATGGTAGCACACAGTTTTGGGACCTGGTATTTTGTTATTTACCGTATATACTCGAGTATAAGCCGACCCGAATATAAGCCGAGGCACCTAATTTTACCACAAAAAAATAGAAAAATGTATTGACTCGAGTATAATCCTAGGGTGTCCATCTGCATACCTCACTGTGCCTCACTTTGTCCATGCCTCACTGTGCCCATGTCTCACGGTGCTCATGCCTCACTATGCTTATGCCTCACTGTGTCCATACATAGACTGACATTTAACATGGCAGTCTTTTGAATGGGTGCCCGGATTTGAAAAAATCAGTTCTCCCCAGCCGTAGGTCACCCAGACAACAAACTTAGCACACTTGTAGAGGAGAAATGAAGCTACATGTGTGCCAAGCCCTGTGTCCAGGGGACCTACGATCGGCCGTACCAGGTCCCCAAAATCACCGGAGAATGGACAGTTTAACATGGGAGTCTATGGAAGGGGTTCCCGGCTTTGAAAAATCGGTGCTCCCCGGCCGTAGGTCCCCCAGACAATAAACTTTGCACACTTGTAGAGAAAGAGTGGGGCTACATGTGCGCCAAGTCTACTAAATTCTACAGGTTGGATCATCCTGCAAGAGTAAAATTTGTTTCTTTATGGTACATGCTTGAAGTGATTGTAACCATATTAGTACACTTGCAACAAGAACAATTGAGTACTGTTCATAATATTTTTTGTTGGCACTAACATCCAAATTTACAGTACTGCTTGGATGTTAATGCATATAAAAAAAAAGTATGGCCAGTACTCAACTGTTTGGCGGGAGTGTAGGTTGGCGTCTTGAACTATATTGGTTACCAGACTAATATCGTCCACGATTTGACAACCCAAGATAAAACCAGTTTGATCTAAATGAACTAAAGGTGAGATGACCTTGGACAGTCTATCAGCCAGTAATCTACCAAAGATTTTCAGATCGTTATTTAGAACAGAGATGGGGCGGAAGTTTTGAGGGAGAGAATGATCTTTGTGGGGTTTAGGGATGAGGGACATGTTGGCAAGGAGCATCTCATCCGGGAATTGGTTGCCGGCCAGGATGTGGTTAAACATTTTAGTGAGGTGAGGAGCCAAAATAGGTGCAAACTTTTTATTGTAGGAGGAGATGTAGCCATCTGGTCCAGGGGCAGTGGAGGATTTCAGAGACTTAATGATGTGAAGAATTTCATTTAGTGAACATGGTTCATTAAGAGAATCAATTTGTTGTTGGTTAAGGGAGGGAAGTTGTATGCTGTCCAGCCAGGCTTTAGAGGGGGGGGGTCACGGGGACTAGCTAAGAAGTCTTTGTAAGTGAGTAACTAAATTACCATTGTTATCTCTTAATTTGTAAACATGAGTGGGTTTGTTATCTTGAGTGAGTTTCCTTGCGAACATAGTCGAAGGGGAATTACTGTGTAGGAGGAATTTGGCCTTAGAAAATCTAAGAGATTTTTCAGTATTGGCGGAGAGAATGAGGTCTAAGGCTGCGTACACACGATCAGTTCAAATCATTGAGAATGGACTTAAGTCCAGTTTCATCGGTCCAAACCGACCGTGTGTATGGCCCATCGGTCCGTCGTCCGTCGGACCAAAGTTTTAAAACTTGCTTTAAAATCTGACCGATGGACACCTGACCATCAGTCCAAACCAATGGTTAGTACGCAAAAGCATTGGTCCAAAACCCAGAGCATGCTCAGAATCAAGTTGACGCATGATTGGAAGCATTGAACTTCGTTTTTTCAGCACGCCGTTGTGTTCTACATCACCGCGTTCTGACCCTGATCAGATTTTGGACTGATGGTGTGTATGCACATCAGACCATCAGGCCACTTCAGTGGTGAAACGATGAAAACGGTCCGTCGGACCATTCTCATCAGTTTGAACCGATCGTGTGTACGCGGCCTAATGCTTGACTTTTGGTGCGAATTTGTTGGGTGACTTCCTGAGAGGGGCATTGGTGTAATTTATTGTATAAGTGCTCCAATTCTCTAGTGAGTTTTCTAATATCAGCTAGTTTCGCCTTGTTTTTGGATGCGGCCAGAGAAATTAGATGTCCTCTCAGCACAGCCTTATGGGCAACCCACAGGGTGGAGGGCGAGGTTTCTTCATTAGAATTCTCGGAGACATAGATTGGGTGTCATGTGTGTCTGTTAAAAGTGAACCATTTAGACGCCAGTTGAAGGGCGAAGGGGAGAGGCCTATGCAAGAGGTTTTAAAGTAGGTGATATGATCTGACCAGGGGCAGGGGTGGATATGTGTGTGGGATGAGTTGGCCAGCAGGATAGGGGTGCAAATAATATAATCCAGTCTGGCGTAACAATCGTGGGGGTGGGAATAATGGGTATATACTTTCAAACCTATGTTATGGACCCTCCAGGATTCAATAAGTTGTAGTCTATTCCATGAACGGTTCATTGATTTAGAGAAGACCTTAGAAGAGGTGGTAACTTTACTGCGATCAAGAGCAGGGTGGGCGGAGAGATTGAAATCCCCCCCAACAATCATATGGGGCGGGAGTTAAACCGGTCCAGAACTTCAACAAAACTCGCAAAAAAATATTGATTGGGATTCGTTAGGGGCATATACTGATGCTATAGTGAATGCACGGTTATTGATAGTGCCTTTAAGTATAATGAAACGCCCATCAGAGTCTTTAAATGTTTTCTGAATGTCAAAGATAATGGAGTTACGGACAAAGATGGCAACTCCACAAGTTTTGTTGGTGAAGGTCGTATAATGACTTTGGCTGTAGGTCCTATCAAAATATTTAGGGTGATTATGCGAAGTGCATTTCTTGAAGTAGAATAATATCAGCTTTGAGCCTTTTGTAAAGATTAAATGCCTTTTTGCGTTTATGAGGAGAATTAAAGCCCTGGACATTGTGGGAAATAATTTTAAGACCCATTACAAATTATGTGTGGGGAGCTGAGTTGTAAGAAAAAAAATTCTGTTTAAACAAATAGGTCTGGGTATGAAATAAGGCCAGTGATCTGGGAAGACTACAGGGGAGAGTTGTAGTGCGATCTAACATTAGGAAAATTATAGCTATCAGTCTACAGGAAAGCATAGATATAATATACATACCAGTGTCTATAAAAAGCATTAAATGACACATGAGAGCGATGAGTATAGTATACTGTAGCATGTAAAAGGAGATATTATGGCAATCAATTTGCATGTAAGAAGAGTAACTGGCCAAAAGGGCCACAGAAATGAGAAAAAAACAGGGCGCATGCGCGGCGCGATGCTGGTCGGACGCAGCTAGCTTGAGCTCCCCCGGACCGTGAGAGCCAGGCACTGATCCCGGGGCCATCCTGCACCCAAAAACCTCCAGATTTCACCCATCACCCCCGCGGACACTAGTGCATGCCCTCTGGCAAGAAGAGGCGCGGACGCCGCTCCACACACTCGATCACCAACTTCCTTCTGGACCTGGAGAGGAAGATGTCCCAAAATGGCGCCGGCCACCATGCGGCCTCCAGCAGCTCCCCACAGGCTCCTGTTCTACAACCAGCCAACAGTGAGTACACTCAGCCTCTCTCTAAGGCTGATTTAGATGCAAGCCTGTCTGCTATCTATGAAAAACTTGTGGGTAAAATAGAGCAGGAGCTACATAAATCCACCAGTGCCCTGTCCCAGGAAATTGCCAGTATAGGAGGCCGCACAGACATCCTGGAAACTAAACATGATGAACTGGCAGACAGTTTCTCTTTCATGCAGGCACATATAGAAGATTTGGACAATAGAAACAGACGCAATAATATTAGAATACGTGGTATCCCAGAATCGATCACAGATCTCAACCAAGCAGTCACAAAACTATTCCATAATCTTCTCCCTGAGAAACCATCATCTGCATTTGCCTGCGACAGAATGCATAGGGCATTGCGCCCCAAACCAACCCCAGATAAACCTCCCAGAGATGTGATCATGTGTTTAAAAGACTTTATCACCAAGGAAGAGATTATGAGAGCTTCCAGGAATACCCCGAATATCAGGCTTGATGGGGTTAAACTGCAGATCTACCCTGACATTTCCCCAGCAACACTAGATCGCAGACGCAGGATGAAAGAGGTCACTAACATCCTTCAATCAGCTAGAATCAAATACAGATGGGGCTTCCTTTTCAAACTGTCAATTATGCACAATGGTTCCACATACACTGTGTACAATGTTTTGGAAGGAAAGGATCTGCTGATTAAGCTGGGCCTGTTGGATCAAGAGCCCCCGCAGCGCTTCCCTGTGACCCCGAGATCCTCCCCCATCTGGACTACTCCATCTTCCAGACGCAATCAGAGGGAACAGAGAAGATGGATTCACCATCCTATTCAAGACCATGCTGCATGACCAACTCTGACTGTCTGAATGTTCCTCATATGTTTCTATTCTACAATTTTTTGAACCCTGCCTGCAAGACATTTTTGCCCACCCCCCCACCCATTTCCCCCACCCCCCCTTTTTTTTATTATTTTTCTTTTTTTTTTTTTCTTTTTTCTATTTTTCAGATGTTTCTACGATTTGGAGAACCTGTCCGGATTCCTTCATCTTATGGCCCGCCCCAGATGCCCAACACCATCACAACCAGAAACTGAGTGTCTGCCCGGAGAGGCGTGAACTGTCTCAATACCTGGACTCTGGGGTTCTCTGACCCATGTCCCAACTCTCCTGGACTTCCTTACGAAGTACTTTGTATCACAGGTTTGCCCCCTACATTGCTGGGGACCCCCCTTCCCCCGCCCCCCACCCCCCTACTACTGTAATGATGTTCTCATGTTAGCTTTTTGTGTTGTACAGGCTCTCTATTCTCCCCCCTCACTCAGCGCTCCCCCCTACAAAGTAATGGGTCTTAGAGTCTTTTCTCACAATGTGCAGGGTTTTAATTCCCCTAATAAGCGTAAGAAAGCTTTTAGACATTATAAGAGACTCGGTGCAGACATCGTTCTAATGCAGGAAACCCATTTTTCTACGGCCAACCACCCCCAGTACTTTGATAAAACTTTCAGTCAATTCCATTACACCACCTTTTCCAAAAAATCACGCGGTGTAGCTATTTTCATTAGAAATACAGTGATTTTTGAACTACAAACTGTCTTTAAAGACACTGACAGTAGATTTATTATTATGAAAGGTTGTATCAATAGACGCAAAGTAACAATAGCTTCTTTATATGCTCCTAACGAAGCTCAAACCTCATTCTTTACAAAAAAAATTGATACCCTCGATCTCTATAACTCCCCACATATGATCATTGGTGCTGACATTAATCTAACCGCTCACCCTTCACTAGACAGAAGCAGACCAACCCTCTCATCTAAAGCCTTCACCAAAACCATAAACCGCCACATCAACAAGTCCCAATTGATTGACACATGGAGAGCACATAATGTTGGCATTAGGGCCTACACACATTATTCCTATCCTCATGATTGTTTCGCTAGGCTGGACTATGTGTTCTGCACTCCCATACTCCTGGCCAACTCATCTAAAGCAACAATCCATCCTCGCCCCTGGTCAGACCATAACATGGTAGAATTTGAAACCTCCCACATTGGGCTAGCATCCACCACATTCAAATGGCGCCTTAATGACTCCCTTCTCTCCGACCCCTCCACCCTCCAACAAATTAGATCCCATATCGAAAACTACTTTCATGATAATGTCCCCAGAGAGGTGCTTCCCACTTCTATTTGGGTGGCCCACAAAGCGGTCCTGAGAGGACACATAATAAATATTGCCACAGCAAAACACAAAGCCAAACTTACTGACATAAAATGCCTTACTAGAGAGTTGAGCGACCTATACAATAAATTGCATTCCTCCCCCTCACCGGCACTGACCGACCTTATCCACACTAAAAGACAAGCCTTAAACACACTGCTATCGGAGGATACAGAAAAATCACTCAGGTTCTCTAAAGCCAAGTTCCTGTTGCAAGGAAATTCGGCCTCTACAATGTTTGCACGCAAATTAAATCATGATACCAAACCCCCCCACGTCTACAAATTGAAGAACGCAAAGGGCAACTTGGTCACCCACCCTCAAGACGTTCTTCAGGTGTTCACCTCCTTCTACAAAAATCTCCTATCTGGCCCTCAAACTTACCCCAAACCCTCATCCTTAGATTGGCTCAACTCCCTTCATCTCCCTAAATTAAATGACTCTCAGGCCTCGTACACACGATCGGACATATCCGATGAAAACGGTCCGCGGACCATTTCCATCGGATATGTCCGATCGGGAGTTTGATCCGATGGCGTGTACACACCATCGGATCAAATTCCCCGCCGCAGGACGGCGCGGTGACGTGGCGGTGACGCAGCAGTGACGTTGACGCCGCCACGTCACCGCACCAGGAAGTTAAACACTTCCGCGCATGTGCCGAATCCATTCGGCGGCGGCGCGCCGGCGGTGGGGGACGACATGTCTGCTGGTAAGTGTAATAACCAGCAGACATGTCGGGCGGACAGATTCCCACCGGATAGATTTCAAAGCATGCTTTGAAATCTGTCGGGTGGAGAAATCTGTCCGCTAGCCCATACACACGAGCGGAGATGTCTGCTGAAACGGTCCATCGGACCGTTTTCAGCGGACATATCCCCTCGTGTGTACGAGGCCTCAGATCTCCTCACAGAATGAGCCATGCACAGAGGCCGAGATCTTAGATATCATTAAATCTATTAAAACTTCAACCGCCCCCGGTCCTGATGGCTTTACAGCAGCTTACTACAAAAAATGTGCCCCCCTTCTAGTACCAAGTCTCACCAAGCTATTTAATTATATTCTACTAGGCGGTCAATTTCCTGAGGAAATGCTGCTGGCAAATCTTTCCCTGATACCCAAACCCCAAAAAGACCATTCTGTACCACAAAACTACCGCCCTATATCAGTTCTTAACAACGACCTAAAACTCTCTGGTAGATTACTTGCAGACAGATTGTCCTCGGTGATCACCTCCCTTATCCACGTTGACCAGACTGGCTTTATACCGGGTAGGCAGATTGTTGATAATATTAGATTAGTCACTAACTTAGTACAAGACGCAAACCTACACTCACGCCCCTTATGTCTACTTAGCCTTGATATCCACAAGGCATTCGACAGTGTCAACTGGTCGTATCTAAACCATCTCCTCCCTAAATTTGGCATCTCAGAAAGATTTATTCATGGCTTTAACGCCCTTTACCACCTTCCTAAGACCAGAATCAGAATACCTGGCAGTAACTCGGACTTCTTCCCCCTTAGCAGGGGTACTAGACAGGGCTGCCCTCTTTCTCCCCTCCTTTTTGCTCTTGCCATAGAGCCCCTTGCACACGCCATCAGACAAAACGTTAACATACACGGCTACCACAAAGACTCCCACCAATTTAAGCTTAGTCTATATGCAGACGACGCTCTCTTATTCTTGACAGACCCCCATACCTCTATTCCTAATCTTTTATCAGAACTTAACACCTTCCATAAACTCTCTGGCCTATCAATTAGCACAAATAAATGCTCCATTCTACCCATTAACTGCTCCCCTGATCTTATTTCCCTCATGAAGCAAAACTTTAACTTTATTTGGTCCTCCACGTCACTTAAGTATCTTGGAGTTCACATCACAGTCTCGCATAATCTGCTATACAAAACCAACTACCTCCCCTTGTTCTCGCACATTAGTGCATTGCTTAAGATATCGTCTGCCTATCATATTTCTTACCTGGGCAGAATATGCGCTTTTAAAATGACCATCCTTCCTAAGATCTTGTACTTCTTCAGAGCATTACCCATTAATGTCCCCAAAACTCGCCTAGAAGCCCTGCAGAGGGAAATCAACAAATTTATCTGGAATGGTAAGAAACCAAGAAGCAGCTACTCTCTCATGTATAGATCCCAACGTGATGGTGGACTCGGTCTACCAGACCTATGGTCCTACTTCCTAGCTGCTAAACTAGCACATTTAGCTCAATGGTTCTCCGCAGACCCAGACATCCCATGGCTCAGGTTTGAGACATCTTCGATATTGCCCCTGAACATTAGGGGCATTTTGTGGTTAAACATAATACCACACCATGCTCTCTCCAAGAAAAACACAATAATTGCCCAAATGCTGCAAATTTGGAAAAAAATTAAACTTAAACACAATCTCTCCTCCCCATCCCCTCCCCTTGCTTCGTTTCTCAGAGACCCCAGATTCCCCCTCGCATTTCCAGACAAGACCCCTTTTGATGTCTGGATTTCCAGAGATCTCACCACGTTGAAATCCTTCACTTTCAACTCAAAATTTCTCACCTTCGCTTCCCTGCAACTCACATTTAACCTTCCACCCTCCTGTTTCCACCAATACATACAAATCAGAGACGACTTCTCACTATACTTTTCCACACAAATTTCCCCTCCTAGTACACTGTTTGAACATATCTGCACAACCTGCCCCAGAGACAAAGGTCTAATCTCTTGTTTCTATAATAACCTTATTACCTCTCTCCAGCCAGAAAAATCAGCCCCAATGTTGCGCTGGGAATCAGAACTTAACTCCACTTTTACTCTTGACCAATGGGCCAATATGACTGATAATCTCCGTAAGAGTAACCGTGCTGCGGCCTTCAGAGAAACCCCCCTAAAAATATTTACCAGATGGTATATGACCCCCGCTAAAATTCACTCCTTCTATCCCAATACCTCCCCGAGCTGCTTCAGAGGCTGCCCAGAGGTTGGTAACTACTTCCACATTTTTTGGGGTTGCAAACACTTAGATCCTATTTGGCTTGCACTTATAAACAGACTAGAAAGCACTCTCAACAAAAAAATCTCCCTCACCCCATCTATATGTTTACTTTATGCCGCGGTCACCGAGGTTCCACCCCCATGTAATAGACTGATCCATTCTCTAATCAGTACTATACAATGGATGATTGCCTGCAACTGGAAATCACAGGACCTACCATGGCCCCAGGTTATTTCCAGAATGGAATCTATTAGACTCTCTGAAAGAATCCACCACACTCTGTTTGACACTATGCATCTCTTCACTAGTAAATGGATTTTTTGGTCTCAGATACCCTAAACTTCCTCTGCACCCACTATCTTTCTAATATACTAAGAATTGCCGATAACTTGATCCCACTTATATCCTTAACCAACAGTGTATCTCTCACCCCTACTTGCCTCAAATATAACCACTGCTTTCATATTCTTGGCTATGTATATCCCCACTATCTTTCTATATACCCTCATTGTATCCATGCTCCCAACCCTCTCTTATGTTTGGCCATTATTTTACACTCTCTCTGTTATTTCTATCCCAATGCATTGTACTGAACTGTTTTATTACATGTCTTCCAAATAAAACTTTTTTGAAAACAAAAAAAGAAATGAGAAAAAACAAAATACCAGAAAACATGGGGACAAGGGATAACTTGTCACACAAACTTCCAGAGTAGAACCGAGGACAAAATAAGTCCTGAACCTGCAACCGGGCAGGGTGCCACATCAATAAGTATGGTGCAATAGCCAGCCACAGAGCAGGTGGGGGTCAATTTAGCAACAGTGGATGTTCCAGGCATAAACAAAGTAAAGTGCATGCAATAAACACAGTAGCATGTGAAGAACATAGGCAGAGGCAGCGGGTCCAAAATAAACTAAGAAAGGACTCCGGACAAAACAATGGCAGAACAAACTGTAAGTTCAAAAGTGGAAGTCTCTTACAATATCACAATGGGAAAACCAGACATGGGTCTGGTGAAACAGAAACAGGGGGGAGAAGTTTTGGAATAGAAACCCATGGAGGTTTCTGGAGTAGCGGTTTCAGGCTCAGAAAAACCACTTACTGGGGAATCTGGGCAATCCCAGAGCTCCCAGAACTTTGGAAAATCCCTTCCCACAATGGCGTCATGTGGCAGTTGGGGAACTAAACCCACTTGGTGACACAAGTTACCGAGGGACGTTTCAAAGGAAACCGTAGTCACCGGATATTCTCGAGTGTCCCATGTACACAAACTACAGCCATTTTCCTAGGATGTAAGGTTTTTCCCACCACTAGATCACTTTTCACTAAGGTGACCAGGCTACCTGAATCCAACAATACCACAACATCTTTACCATCTAAGCAGTAAAAAATATAGGTAGATGGCGCACGACTTAAAAAATGCAATCAAAAGAATTAATAGTATAATTAACAATTAGTAGATCATAAGGTCAATACCAAAAAGGAAAAAAATATATATAAATAATAAATAAATAAAATAATAAATGACCATATGATGATAATCCAAATAAATGACCATACAAAAGATGGTTAAAATAAAAAGTCCCAAAAGTTCAATGTTTAGTCCAGCAACACTAGTGGCAGCACAGTCCTGAGGTAGAAGCAGACTCTGAAAAATATATATAGACAAGAAGGACATGCGCCAAACTAAATGTAGTAAATTAGGGATTTAATAAGGTAAAAATGATAGTAAACAGTAGATTGGCTACTCACAAAACAATTGAGAGCAAGGGCACATCAGGGGTTAACAGCTGGTCGAGGGTCACAACGATCGTTTACATCTGCAGGCAGGCTGACTTGGCCAAGTCATGGGAGTTATAGAGACCCATCCTGGGGAAGCCTGGAAGAAGCGACAGGGGATCCAGAAGCTGTGTTTCCTGGATAGGACGCGCTATGCGTTCCAGCATGAAGCGCAGTCTATCGCCGTACGACCGGAAGTGACGTCGAACCTCGGGCCAGCCAATGGGATGACGCGTTTCTCAGCATCCGCTGGTTCATCAGATCCAAAACGTCCAATAGAAGCGGACGTACTATATATGCAGGGGATTATCGCGATTGGTCAGCGGGGCTTAGTAAACAAATGCACACAGGAAGTACTGGGAAATACTGACACAAATAGTAAAGGACACTAGAACTATATATATATATAGAAGAAAAAATGTGGAAAAATAGAATATATATAAAAAATGTTACAGATAATGTATATAAAATTATAAAGAGGTATATATATAAATAAATGAATGAGTATATATATATATATATATATATATAAAAAGAACACATACATATATATAAAAAGATCTATGACAACATCCTAAAAATTATTTTAAAAATTATTTTAAAGATTATCACTCAAAAAATTCCTAGAAAAAATTAATTAACAAAAAGTGTATATGTATATACACATATACACATTAAAAAATATATGCATATATATATATATATATATATATATATAACACATGCTAAAAATATATATTAAAAATATATATATATATACTAGAACATACACACAAAAAAATATATATATATACTAAAAAATACCATAAAGTGCCATAGTCACAGAAACCTAATATAAGATGAAATAATATAGAACATAAATTCGGTATGTATATATAAAGTCACCGTACGAATATGCTCAAAGCAAACATAACTCTGTGCGCATAGGTGACTCCAGGTGACACATCCACAGACCAGGGTAATATATGCACAATATATACATGTAGCTGGGGTGTAATACACATACACACACATGTATATACATAAAATCAGTTTGAGCAGTAATGTGCGGGGGGAAATAATATAATATAAAATAAAGCTGATGCACAAACAAGGCAATCCTGTATAGTCATGAGTGTGCAGCAACATATGTATTCTCTGAAAGAAATCATGTAAGAAAAAATTGTGTAAGAAAAAATTATTATTATTATTATACTATGTATATGTATAAAAATGCATGTGTAATCGTATGCACACATGCATACCCACACACATAGTACGGTGCAAGGAAGTATATCGTCAGTCACCAAAAAAAAAAATAATGAAAACAATAATACAGAAAAAAAAAAAAAATGATTATAAGAGTCATAACAGCAGAAGGGTAATTATAAGAATGGATCATTAAAAAAAAAAAAAAAGAAAAAAGTCTTAGATAATGTTGTTTGTTTCTATTTCCTCATTGAGTCCATGTGGCGTCATCGTATTGAGGGAATAAATCCAGAAGGTTTCTTGTCTGCATAGTCGTTGAAATCTCTCGACTGCAGTAGGGGTTTCAGGAATGGCCTCAATGACCCAAACCTGTAAAAGGGAAATGTCACCATGATGGTGAATAGCAAAGTGTCGTGCGATACTAGACTTGGGGTCACCAGCATGAACTGCACGTCGGTGCTCCCCAAATCTAGTACGAAGGGCTCTAATTGTCCTACCCACATAAAGGAGTCCGCAAGGGCAAGAAACACAGTAAATGACATATATCGTCGAGCAATTATAAAACAAACTCAAATTATAAGTCTTGTTGTTGGCTGTAAAATTCTTTTTACCATGTTTAACATAAGAACAAGTTAGACATTTGGCCTTTTTGCATTGAAACATCCCTACTAAAGGTATAAGTGTTAGTTGTTTAAGCCTATGAAGTTTGGTGTTAGCATTGGACTTTATTTTGCTAGGGGCTATCTTACTCTTGATATTTGGGGCCCTACGGTACGCAAATTTTGGCTGGATAGTGATAGATGAAGACAAGAGGGGGGTCCTGAGTTAGAATAGACCAATGTTTTTTAATGATGTTTTCCATTTTTTTATGTTTAGCATGGTACTGGGTAATGAACCTGGTGGTGGGGGCCTGTTCAATTTTCTTAGATATAGGTGGAGAATTAGAATCATACATAATGCGAGCAGACTCAACAAGGTTCGGAGGGTAGCCTTTGACAATAAATTTCTCTTTAAGATTGACACTCAAAGATTTGTAATCCTCCAATCTAGTACAATTCCGTCTAAGTCGATGGAATTGACTTTTCAGGACATTATTGATCCATTTGGGGTGGTGACAACTAGAATGATGGAGGTAAGAATTCACGGCTGTAGATTTAGTGTAATTCTTGGCACTGATAGTATTCCGGTCATGGAACAGTTCAAGGTCTAAATAACATATAGACTCAGGATCGCTAACTGAAGTGAAGGTCAAGCCAAAAGGGTTGTTGTTGCAGTAGGCTACAAAGTTGGTGATAGAATCAATGGAACCATCCCAGATCATGATTATGTCATCTATATATCGGCCAAAGAAAACGATATGTGCAGAAAATGGATTGTTCTTGTCTATATGAAGCGTATAGAGGACCTCACTATCTCAGCCAATCAACAATGGTGGGATTGTTTCTTTTTGAAGCAATATTTTTCCTCTAAAATTTCGCCCAGAGGACTTCGGGTTCTTAAGAGTTGTTCTTTTTTGAACCCTGATGCTTGTATTGAGTGGGAAGGGATAGCAGAATTTTGTACCCAGAAATGGATACAAATCCTCATCAAGCATCGAAATGAACGTTTTCTTATGTTACGACAAAAAATCATAGACAACATTTCTAATTTTTATTCCACTCATTCCTCCCTACCTATTTTATGGTTTAAAACTTTTAAAATTAATACTAAAAAAAGTGAAGATTCTCTCATTGAGAATAAATTACATAAATTTAGGAGAGACCTAAATGATTATACACATAGTAGAGTGTTCAATTGGAAAAAAGCTCTGTCCCATCCCACCCCTGTACCACTCATGTCTCTGATTTTGAGACCGACGACCACTCAACACCTTATTGACACATCCACCACCCAATCTGGGATGATAACATCTTCCGCCCACATACCTACATATTCCACTGGTGCCTCTTATACTGATGCTATCAGCACCAGTGTGCCCCACGACCCCATTCCTTTGATGGAATCCTCCCATCATACAATACATTCAACTATTCCTGTTATGAGTGTACCCTCTAGTATTGATGATAGTGTGCCGGATGTAGTGCCTGCTGATACTGCACCAGTCCCTTCTGGAGGACCATCTACTACCATTCCCGACTCTTTTTTATCACAAGTCCCCCTTCCAAAACCTCTACCTTCCAAAACACAAACAAAAAGAAAACACATAGAAGAGGTACGAGAGGAGGCAGGGGGAAAAAGAAAGATAAATCCTCACTCTCCGCGCCCCGAAAAGTTGCGGAAACTGTGAAGATTTATAACTTATCCTCTCTTAAACTAGGTGCACAGGAACTCTCACTTTTAGCGAAAGGTCTCAATTTCGCTCCTACTATACATCCAAACTCTTTTACCATGTTTAAAGATCTCAATAAATGTATTCGTAATCTCACATTAAAAAGACATTTTAATATGAAAAATTCATCTGCTCCTATTGAGTCCATGGTGCAAAGTGATATCCCAATTGCCTTAGATACAACTGCAGACCTTCAGGCTATCCAAGATCTTTGTGATCTATGGAATGCAGATGAAGAAGAGGAGGATTTGTTAGTATGGTCTCAATACACTGAGTCTCCTCGGTCTACAGTCCATACGTCTTTTAGACCCAAGTCTATTTTTTTCCCTACACAATCTAAAGGCCCTTACCTTTCCACCTTCTATCAGGTGGTTTTCAAAGAGCTTACGGACCTCTGTAAAACAGACTCCAAGACCACCAGGTTTCATAGTAATCTTACATCTTCGGAATATTCAGCTCTAAAATCCCTTAGAACTAATTCTGAGATCATCATCAGATCTGCAGATAAGGGAGGGGGAATAGTTATACAGGACAAGGTTGACTATATGTCTGAAGCCAGACGACTACTCGCAGATGGAAATACTTATGAGAAACTTAAATACGATCCTCTGCCTAAATTCACTATTGAGTCATCTAACATTGTTCGGGAGGCCCTTGCTGTTGGCACCCTGAACAAATTGGAGGCTGCTTTCTTTTTAAAACCTTTTTTTCAAGTCCCCTACCTATATCATTTGCCTAAAATACATAAGGATGTTAATAATCCACCAGGTCGCCCGATTGTCGCCTCGATGGATAGCATCACTACCAGCTTTTCTCTCTATATTGATCACTTTTTACAACCGCTTGCCCAAGCTCTCCCATCCTATATTCGGGATGGTACTCATCTTATTGACTTGCTATCTCCCTATTCATGGGAACCTTCTTACCATTGGTTATCTCTTGATGTTTGCTCGCTCTACACCTCTATACCACACTCGGTGGGACTTGAGGCTGTCTCACATTTCCTTAATGCAGACCCCAGTTTAAACACACTACAGATAGAATTCATCTTGCTGTCTACTCGCTTTTGTCTCGAACACAATTACTTCCTGTTCGATGATGAATTTTACCTACAAAAGCAAGGCACTGCGATGGGTGCTAATTTTGCACCCAGCTATGCCAACCTCACTATGGGTCGTTGGGAAGCCATCTATATAGACAAGAACAATCCATTTTCTGCACATATCGTTTTCTTTGGCCGATATATAGATGACATAATCATGATCTGGGATGGTTCCATTGATTCTATCACCAACTTTGTAGCCTACTGCAACAACAACCCTTTTGGCTTGACCTTCACTTCAGTTAGCGATCCTGAGTCTATATGTTATTTAGACCTTGAACTGTTCCATGACCGGAATACTATCAGTGCCAAGAATTACACTAAATCTACAGCCGTGAATTCTTACCTCCATCATTCTAGTTGTCACCACCCCAAATGGATCAATAATGTCCCGAAAAGTCAATTCCATCGACTTAGACGGAATTGTACTAGATTGGAGGATTACAAATCTTTGAGTGTCAATCTTAAAGAGAAATTTATTGTCAAAGGCTACCCTCCGAACCTTGTTGAGTCTGCTCGCATTATGTATGATTCTAATTCTCCACCTATATCTAAGAAAATTGAACAGGCCCCCACCACCAGGTTCATTACCCAGTACCATGCTAAACATAAAAAAATGGAAAACATCATTAAAAAACATTGGTCTATTCTAACTCAGGACCCCCTCTTGTCTTCATCTATCACTATCCAGCCAAAATTTGCGTACCGTAGGGCCCCAAATATCAAGAGTAAGATAGCCCCTAGCAAAATAAAGTCCAATGCTAACACCAAACTTCATAGGCTTAAACAACTAACACTTATACCTTTAGTAGGGATGTTTCAATGCAAAAAGGCCAAATGTCTAACTTGTTCTTATGTTAAACATGGTAAAAAGAATTTTACAGCCAACAACAAGACTTATAATTTGAGTTTGTTTTATAATTGCTCGACGATATATGTCATTTACTGTGTTTCTTGCCCTTGCGGACTCCTTTATGTGGGTAGGACAATTAGAGCCCTTCGTACTAGATTTGGGGAGCACCGACGTGCAGTTCATGCTGGTGACCCCAAGTCTAGTATCGCACGACACTTTGCTATTCACCATCATGGTGACATTTCCCTTTTACAGGTTTGGGTCATTGAGGCCATTCCTGAAACCCCTACTGCAGTCGAGAGATTTCAACGACTATGCAGACAAGAAACCTTCTGGATTTATTCCCTCAATACGATGACGCCACATGGACTCAATGAGGAAATAGAAACAAACAACATTATCTAAGACTTTTTTCTTTAGACTTTTTTTTTTTTTTTTTTTTAATGATCCATTCTTATAATTACCCTTCTGCTGTTATGACTCTTATAATCATTTTTTTTTTTTTTCTGTATTATTGTTTTCATTATTTTATTTTTTGGTGACTGACGATATACTTCCTTGCACCGTACTATGTGTGTGGGTATGCATGTGTGCATACGATTACACATGCATTTTTATATATATACATATACATAGTATAATAATAATAATAATTTTTTCTTACACAATTTTTTCTTACATGATTTCTTTCAGAGAATACATATGTTGCTGCACACTCATGACTATACAGGATTGCCTTGTTTGTGCATCAGCTTTATTTTATATTTTATTATTTACCCCCGCACATTACTGCTCAAACTGATTTTATGTATATACATGTGTGTGTATGTGTATTACACCCCAGCTACATGTATATATTGTGCATATATTACCCTGGTCTATGGATGTGTCACCTGGAGTCACCTATGCGCACAGAGTTATGTTTGCTTTGAGCATATTCGTACGGTGACTTTATATATACATACCGAATTTATGTTCTATATTATTTCATCTTATATTAGGTTTCTGTGACTATGGCACTTTATGGTATTTTTTAGTATATATATATATTTTTTTGTGTGTATGTTCTAGTATATATATATATATATTTTTAATATATATTTTTAGCATGTGTTATATATATATATATATATGCATATATTTTTTAATGTGTATATGTGTATATACATATACACTTTTTGTTAATTAATTTTTTCTAGGAATTTTTTGAGTGATAATCTTTAAAATAATTTTTAAAATAATTTTTAGGATGTTGTCATAGATCTTTTTATATATATGTATGTGTTCTTTTTATATATATATATACTCATTCATTTATTTATATATATACCTCTTTATAATTTTATATACATTATCTGTAACATTTTTTTATATATATTCTATTTTTCCACATTTTTTCTTCTATATATATATATAGTTCTAGTGTCCTTTACTATTTGTGTCAGTATTTCCCAGTACTTCCTGTGTGCATTTGTTTACTAAGCCCCGCTGACCAATCGCGATAATCCCCTGCATATATAGTACGTCCGCTTCTATTGGACGTTTTGGATCTGATGAACCAGCGGATGCTGAGAAACGCGTCATCCCATTGGCTGGCCCGAGGTTCGACGTCACTTCCGGTCGTACGGCGATAGACTGCGCTTCATGCTGGAACGCATAGCGCGTCCTATCCAGGAAACACAGCTTCTGGATCCCCTGTCGCTTCTTCCAGGCTTCCCCAGGATGGGTCTCTATAACTCCCATGACTTGGCCAAGTCAGCCTGCCTGCAGATGTAAACGATCGTTGTGACCCTCGACCAGCTGTTAACCCCTGATGTGCCCTTGCTCTCAATTGTTTTGTGAGTAGCCAATCTACTGTTTACTATCATTTTTAACTTATTAAATCCCTAATTTACTACACTTAGTTTGGCGCATGTCCTTCTTGTCTATTTACCATCTAAGCACATTCTACATAAAGGTTTCTCATTCCCCTTTACTGCAGTGCATGTGGTTGTAAAGAAGGACTGTCATCTCTCTGTCAGAAAGTCACACTGCATGGGTTCATCAACCGCTGGGCAAACGGCTGCTACATGTCCCTCTCCCTGGCAGTGGAAACAAATCAACCTTCTGGTCCTCTCCTGTGGGATGGGTCTTCTAGGCCGCTCTCGCCAATCATTAGCAGTTGTCCCGATAACACCTCTAGTTGCTCTTTGGTCTCTCTCTCCACCCCCATCCCTTGATGCAGTCTTACCTACAGGTGGGGATGGTCTGGTCTTGGGGTGAAAAGTCTGTGCATCTCTGGGTGAAGAGGACAAATTCTCAGTTGCTAGGTACCTTTCAACCAGGTCTACTAGTTTGGCTGCGGTTTCCGGACCACCATGGCTCACCCACTTCTGCAGGGTGTTAGGAAGAGACCTAAGAAATTTGTCCATGACTACTCTCTCCAAAATTTTTGGTCCGGACAGAGTTTCTGGCTGCAGCCATTTCCTAGCCAAATGGATGAGGTCATACTTCTGCGACCGAGGTGGTTTCCTCAGCTGATAACTCCAATTATGGACCCGCTGAGCACAGACATCCAGGGTTACACCAAAACGTGCCAATATTTCCTCTTTTAACTGATCATGGTTTTTTGCATCTGCAAACTCCAAATCAAAATATGCCTTTTGGGCGTCTCCAGATAATAGGGGGGCCACTAATCCAGCCCACTGTTCTTTAGGCCAACTCTCTTTTTCCGCTGTTCTCTCAAACGTTGGTCAGAAACATCTCAGGGTCATCATCTGCAATCATCTTTGGCAATAAGTGGCTTACCCGAAAAGTCGATATGTTACTGGCCTGACTCCCAGCCTCGGTCTGCTGTCTCTGAAGCTGTTTCACGATGGCCTCCATTTGCTGCTGGTGTCTCTGTTCCAAGCCTGCAATGCTCTCTTGGTGAGCTGCCAGGCTCCGCTGCAAACCTGCATTCATCTGCTGTTGATTTGCATTTGCTATAACCATCTGTTTTATCATCTCCTCCATTTTGGGTTTACTTTAACTGCCCGCAGCACTCCACCATGTGGGGGGGATTAAGCTCAGTAGCGGGTGTGTGTGACCCCCTGGATGGGTTCACTACACGATGCACTGTACAAAAAGGCAGTTGAGGATGATTGAAAACAAATGATATGGTTTATTTTTCCATATTGCTGGATACACGTGCAAGCATCAAAACAGCATAAACAAAACATAAAATAAACCCTTGCCACTTGGGGTGTCTACCTTCCCAACACAGGAACCTACCTATGGAGTCTGGCACAGCCTACTGCTGGGCAGACACTGCTGGTCCTACAGCAGAAAACAACAAAAAAGTCTCTTTGATATTTCTCACACAGAAATATCCATCAGCACCTTACCTCTTCAGTAGAGTTTGTGACTGCTCCTTCACTCACAAAGCCTCAGGATGCAGCAATCAGTCTTCATCCTTAGGCTATCTTTATATGGGCTTTAATTGCTTCATTTTGAACAGCTGTAGGCTTCTAACGCCCCAAACCTCTCTGGCCATCTCTGCAGCCGACGCCTAATAGTAATTGGTGTATTGTCTAAACAAGGCAGAAATATATCTCCCGTCTGACAACACACACAGATTTACCTGACTTCCTGTCACAATATACATTCCACCTCTGACTCTCAATTAACCCCAATAGACATACTTCTGGAGTAAATGGGACACATCCTCCCACAACTTCTGATAGTATATCCAAAACCTGTCTCCAACATCTACTGGTGCCCGGACAAGACCACATCATGTGCTCGAAGTCGGCCCGTGGTAGATGACATCTTGCACACTCCGCGTTTACTACTCTCCCCATCAGGCTTAGTTTATACGGTGTAAGATAAACCTGGTGTATTATGTAAAACTGTATCAATCTATTATTGCTTGCAGGTGATACTGTCAAATGTGATTTGCAGGCTTTCCCCCAGATCTCATCCGTCATAGATGGACATATCGTTTGCCACTTCCTCTTAATCTGAAGCGCAGAGTCCCGTATCTTGACCTACATAAAATATGTGTACAACTTGGATACTAATCCCTTTGGTCCTTGAGTTCTCATAATTCCTATAAGGGGGAATCTAGATATACCTATACTTTTACTACCAAATTGGGCACTTAACGCATGTCTTAACTGTAAAAATCTATAAAAGAATGTATCGACTAGTTTATATTGTGTTTTCAAATAATCAAATGAGCATATATTCCCACTTTGGTATACCTGTTCCAAAGCTACTATTCCTTTTTGCTTCCAAAATATACTATCCTCAAATGTATATAGTTCTCCAAACAAGGGATTATCCCACATAGATAGCTCAGCAGGGATATCCCTGAAGCCCATGAATTTTTTGACCTCCCGCCATACTGATCGTACCAATGAGAGCATCGGTATCATGACCCCTGGTGTATGTATACGTTTTGTCTCTAATGCTACCAAAAAGTTCTCAGCTTGTAATATATTTAACAAATACTTCTCTACTCCCGAGCTTTGTTCCTGTGTACACCACTTACGCAAATGTCTCATTTGTCCTGCCAAGTAATACAAATAGACATCTGGCAGTGCCAACCCTGCCTCTGTCTTTGGGCGCTGTAATGTTGTCAGCTTTACTTTACATCAACCTTTTGCCCATATAAATTTTATAAATTGTGAATTCAACTTTTTAACCACTTAAGATCCGGACCAAAATGCAGGTAAATGACCTTGCCCCTTTTTGCGATTTGGCACTGCGTCGCTTTAACTGACAATTGCGTGGTCGTGCGCATGGCTCCCAAAAAAAAATTGCGTCCTTTTTTTCCGACAAATAGAGCTTTCTTTTGGTGGTATTTGATCGCCTCTGCGACACTAATACAGCAATCAGAAAAATGATCGCTTAGTGATGCTGGCAATAGGGAGTGAAAGGGTTAACTAGGGTGGTGATCAAGGGGTTAAAACTTTATTGGGGGGTACGGGGGCTACCCTGAACCTAACACTAACTGACTGTCACACTGCCTGTCACACTGACACTAAATACAGTAATCATACATGTATGATTACTGCATTCAGTGACACTGTGACAGGGTGGGCGATCGCAAGGGGTTAATGTGACTATGTGTAGTGTGTGTCAGTGTAGTGTTAGTGCAGACTTACTGTGCGATGTGATCTCTCCTCAGCGGTGGTTGAAAAAAACGCTGAGGGGAGAGATCACATCGCTTCCTCCTTCCTGTGTTTACACAGGAGGAGGAAGTGCAGGCGGGGGAGTGCGCGGATTGGCTGGGAGCGATCCGGAGGGGGCGGACAAAAACGAATAGCCGCCCCCTCATCCCGGATTGCTCGGCCAGCTACAGGGACTGCCGTATGTACGGGGGGGGGGGGTCCGACCCCCGAACCCCCTCAAGGCACCAACGTATATATACGTTGATGTGCCTGTCTGTGCCATTCTGCCGCCGTAAATGTACATGCGGCGGTCCTTAACCAGTTAAAGAACTTTTTAGACACTACTACTGGGGAGTGTGAGAAGATGTACAAACACTTTGGTAGTAGTATCATTTTAATTAAATGTATTCTTCCCACCACTGACAAAGGGAGTTTACTCCAAATCCTCAACTTGACTTTAATATACTCCATCAATGGATAAACATTGGCCTCCAATGTCGCCTGGGATTGTCTTGTTATGTGGATCCCTAAATATTTAAAGGAGTCCACTATCTTAAGTGGGGTATCCGCCATCTCCTCCATTTCCCCCTCTTGATGCATTGGCATTAGAAAAGACTTCTGCCAATTAATCTTAAGTCCTGAGTACCTACCAAATGTATCTATTATACTCATAGCATTCCTTAGGGTATCCTGTGTATCTCGCATATACAATATAATGTCATCTGCATACAGTCCAATCTGTTCTGTACTGTCGCCCATTTCTATCCCCTTATATTCTTCAGACTGACGGAATCGCAAAGCTAATGACTCAATTGTAATAGCAAATAGAAGAGGAGACAGCGGACACCCCTGCCTCATACCCCTAAATAAATTAATTGATGGGGTTAATATCCCATTAATCAATAGCTTAGATAGCAGGGCTGCATATAGTATCCTTACCCATTGCTTAAATCTGTTCCCGAATCCAAACTTCCCCAGTGTTGCCTGCAAGAATCTACACTCTACGGAGTCAAAGGCTTTGGCTGTATCAAGAGATGCCAATGCCCCTGTCTCTGGATTATACTCCATCTGTACTACCAATTGTGTTCTACGAATGTTTATCGATGTTGATTTGCCAATTATAAAACCTGTCTGGTCGGCATGCACTATAGATGTTATTACAGTATTTAATCTTTTGGCCAATATTTTGGCCAAAATTTTATAGTCGCAGTTCATCAAAGATATTGGCCTTTATGAGGTACATTCACTTGGGTCCTTATCCGTTTTTAATAATAAAACTACTGTTGCTTCATACATGGAATGTGGGAGTTCTCCTCTAACAAAGGCCTCTCTATATACCTTAGTTAGTATTGGAGCTATCAAATCTACATATCGACTATACACCTCCAGGGGTAAACCATCCCGGCCTGGGGATTTACCCGTTGCCAACGAGCCGATAGCTTCCCTTACTTCTGCCTCTGTAATCTCCTCGTCCATTCATTTCACATTTCTCTTGTTAATTTTGGGAACTCTACTTCCTCCAGGTACCCCACTATATCCTCCTCTGCACACGTTAATGAGGTGGCATACATTTTAACATATTATTCATGCAAGCATTTCAGTATTTCTTCTATTGTACAAACTAATATCCCCTGTTCATTTTGTATCTTGGAAATAGCAGAAGATGTCTGTTTAGCTATAAATGCAACTAGTCTACTAGCTTGGTTCCCCTGTTCAAAAAATTTCTGCCGTAAAAAGAATTGTTTCCGTTTGGCTTTTATTTCTATCTGACCTTTATATAGCCTACGCAGGTTTTCCCACCTTGCCTGATTTTCACTTGAGGGGTTGGATATAAAACCATCCTCCGCTTTTGTACACTGTTTAGCCAGTTCCTCCTCTCCTTGACTACTAACACGTTTAACGTGTGATATAGTTGACTTCAAGACCCCCCGCAGGTATGCCTTAAATGCATCCCATACACTACCATCCATTGCATAGGTCCCATGTGCCTCAATAAAGATATCTAGTTGTTCTGGTATACGGTCATCAGGCCCAATTTGTGCTAGCTAGTATGGATGCATTTTCCAGGTTGGCCTGTTACCCCTAGGACCAATATTTAATCCGAACAAAAGTGGGGAGCGATCGGATACCCCCCGAGGTAGGTAGCCAACTGATTGTACCAATGGTTGAACTTTATCATTCCCACAAACCATATCTATACGCGACAAACAGCTTCCTCCTGGGGCTGACCACGAATATGGCCTGGTCTGTGGATTCCTTTTTCTGACAGCACCTATAACGACTCTACCTAACCTATTAGCAGACCTCACGACTTTCAACCACTTAACAAACCTAAAAATAAACTTCTCAAAGTCTAACACGCTCAATATCACTCTCCCCCCACGACGTTTGTGCACAATGTAAAGCTAACTTTCCACTCAAATGGAATACTGACTTGATTACCTACCTGGGTATCCATTTCCCCTCTTCCCTTACAGATTTATATTCTGCTAACTATCTCCCCTTACTACAAAACGTCCAAAAAGATCTTAAAACCTGGTCTGCTGGCATATTTTCATGGTTCGGCAGAGCAGCTGCTATTAAGATGAACATCCTACCCCGTCTTCTCTATTTGTTTCAAACGTTCCCGATCAAACTTCCTCCGGCTTTTTTCTCAACTTACCGACGAGCATGTACAGATTTTATTTGGAATGGACTTAGACCCCGAATAAGCTTGGACAAACTCACGATCCCCAAGCTGAAAGGAGGCCTGGGTCTCCCTGACTTATTTAAATATTATCAGGCATGCCACCTGTCAAGAATTATCGACTGGAATGTCCACTTCGCATCCAAAAAATGGGTGCAGCTGGAACACGCATTCTCGCCTATTCCTTTGGCCAGCACTCCGTGGCTCTCAACAAACAACACTCCCCCCTCCTGTCAGACTCACCTCCTCATTACCCCGACGCTTCAGAGTAGTTTGCTCCAAATACCAGATCTCCTCTATACGGGGCCCTATGACCCCGATTAGATGCAACCCAGATTTCACTCCAGGAATCTCCCGCACCTTTTTAACAGAGATTTGGCCCCACGCCCAAATGCGTGCGCAACATTTCTTCGAAAACGATCGTCTACTCTCCTACAAAGCCCTTATGTCCAGGATGAGGAATCAATCATTCCCATTCTGGACTTATGTTCAACTCAGACACTTCTTTGACAACCCTATCCCGAAACCAAACTGGTCTCGCAAACTAACCCCCTTTGAAACGTTATGCGCGAGCACTGAATCTTTGACCCACCTTGTCTCTCTTACTTACACACTACTTTTCCCTGACTGCAAACCTAAAGATAACTGGGCCAGCCAAAAATGGGAAGCGGAACTCTCCATTGATCTAACAGACCAGAACTGGGAGGCTGTGTTTTTCTGCATTCACAAAGGGACGGTCAATGTACACGCTCAGGAAAATGCCTTCAAGGTGTTCTCGAGATGGTACAAAACTCCCTTGCACCTACATGCCATCTACCCCACTGTTTCCCCAACGTGTTGGAGATGTGGAGCCGAACCGGGCTCCCTACTGCACATATGGTGGTCATGCTATAAAATTCAGCGGTTTTGGACTGAAGTCCATCGCATCATTAAATCAATAACGACCTATGACTTAGATCTTTCACCGGCGCAGTTTCTGCTCCACCACTCCAACATACCCCCAAGGACCTATTTCCGCTCCCTAGCAATGCATTTAGTCAATGCTGCGAAACTCTGCATTCCCGTGAAATGGCGGTCTTCAGACCCTCCAACCATAGCAGACTGGTTCAGACGTATGAACCTGACTTCAGAAATGGAAAATCTGATACATCAGGCTCATGACACACCCTCTAAATACACTGACTCCTGGGCTAGCTGGATTCACTTTACCTCGACTGATGTTTACAAACAGTTAATCTCTTAGGAGCTGTCCGAGAGCTGTGAGGGAACCCTCACTTTCCCGATCACATCCCCAACCACAGAATACTTCCCCCCCTATGGACCCCCCCTCTTCCCCCCTCTCCCCCCCCTACCTGGGACAACCACTCTACCCTCCCACATATGTTTCCCTCCGTGGTCCCTGCACTACAAGTGTGCCGCGGACCCTCGAGGTCCCGTGCTCCGCGGCCCCTGTATAGCTCACCCTAGTGCACACCTTTGACCCCTCCCCCCTCCCGACGGGCACTAGCGCCACACCTTCTGTCACTAGACGACATCAATATATGATCTCTCATTGCCAGGCCGTAGGAGGTGGGCATCAAGCCCTAATGGTCGTTTACCTTAGTCATGTTCCATATGCTTTTTCCGTGACCCACCAATCACGTGCTTAAACGACCGGTCTGGAACGTTATTTGCAAATGTTATATTGTACGACTTCATATGTGTGTTATATACCCAACTCCTTTATAGTAGCGGCTGCGTCCGCATTTATACTTCTCTTTTACCTGTTTTCATTGCACTGTACGCTATGTATTGTTATCTTTTGGCACAATAAAAATTATTGCAACATATATGAGTGGTATATATGATTAACCCATGGTTTCTTTAAATATTTTAAATTATCTTTTGTCATATGCGTTTTTCTTGCAGACATACTATTTTTGCCTTGGTCTGTCCAATGATTGTAAATATCTGACTTCTCTTAGTGGTTGACCCCATTTCTCTTACATTCCAGGATATAAAAACACATTGTTTACTCATATTATCCTAACTTTAATAACCTCCAGGGGCAATACTCTCTCAGCTTCGATCTTCCTTAAAGGTTATCTGTATCAAGTAGGGTGGCAGCGCTGCTTCTCGTGGCAACAAGTTTGTCTCCATTCTAAACCTTCCATTTCTAATACCCTTATTATACCTTAGTAACTCAAAATGTAAAACGAAAAAAATATGAGACATTGCCTGAGACTGGCATTTTCCCTAGTCGCTTGCAATTCCTAAAGTGTCCAGCCTGTCTAATTAAAGTACTGCAGCTTCTTCCACTCCCTAAAAAAAGGGGAGGGGGGTACGTAGGAGTACAAGCAGCCAAAGAACTCCTTAGGGACAAAAGGGGTTACACAATGAAACCCCTACTTCCCCAGGATATATAAATCATTCCTGTTCCACCTCGACCCCCCTTCTACTCTCCCTCCAAGTTATTCCTCTCCCCCCATTAGGACTAAGTCCATGAACATTATTCCCCATTATATATTCTTGCTTAAGTCCAAAAAAAAAGAAAAAGAGGGGGGGTGCAAACTGTGTGCAAAATTTAATAAGGTGCAAATTATGCAAGGTGTAAATAGGTGCCCAACCTGCCTTAATCCTAGCCAAGCCATACCTTATATACATACCAATATATACCTCCATACATTTAAATACTTCTATACATACAGGGCCAGATTCTCAGAGGCGCTACGACGGAGTATCTCAGATACCCCGTCGTATCGCCATTTTTTTTGCCGGGTATCTATGCGAGTGATTCCTTAATTCGCTTTGGCATAGATACGCCTGAAGATCCGACAAGTGTAAAACAATTACACTTGCGGATCGTAGTTGTAATGACAACTCCGGCCACTAGGTGGCCTTTACGTTGTTTTTTCATTTGCCTATGCAAATGAGGCTACTACGCAGATTCCCGAACGCTTTTACGCCGCCCCGTCATCGCGTACGTCGTTTTCGTCCGCGTAAGGTTACCCCTGCTAATATGAGGGGTAACCTTTACGCAGTACCGTCAGATGCCGTCGGGTGCCGTCGGATGCCATGTTAGGTATGGCGTCGGGTCAGCGTCGGCTTTTTCCGTCGCTTACGTCGCTTACGTCGTTTTACTAACTCGTTCGCGAATAGGGCATTGCGTAGTGACGATCATGTCGTTTTGACGTCGGTTTCAACGACGCTTTCCGACGTGAGTTGGAGAATGCGCACTGGGCTTTTTCCCCGGCCGGCGCATGCGCAGTTCGATCGACGTGGGGGCGTGCTTAATTTAAATACAAGCCGCCCCCTTTGAATTACGCGGCCTTACGCTGGGCCATTTACACTACGCCTCCGCAAACTACGGAGCAAGTGCATGGAGAATATGGCACTTGCTCTGTTACGTTGCGGCGGCGTAGTGTAAATGACTTACACTACGCCAGCGAAATTATATGAGAATCTGGCCCACAGTATTCATAACATTTACCAATCTTGAGTACCCAAAAGTAATCAAAAACAAAAATAAACAATCCATAATGTAAAAAAAAAACTGTAGCTAAACAGTGCCACACCTATATTTATATACCCATATCCCCCCCCCCCAATTTTTTTTTTTAAATACCCAAGTGTAAAAGAAAAAAAAAAAAGGTGGGGCAGAGGTGTATTTAGGTTTTGTGCTGCCCTAGGCCTGATTAAACTTGTGTACCCCCTAATTTAAATATGACCCACCCCTTCCTGTCAAGGCCACACCCTTTTCTGTTTAAGTCCCACCCTAGACCCGCCCCACTTTTCGAGTGGGGACACTAGTTCTGAGGGCCTGGGGGGGGGGGCAATGGATTGCCTTAATTTGCAGGGATTTCCTCTCACTTCCTGTTTAGCTATGGGGAAGGAAGTGAGGGGAAATTTCTGAAATTGGACAGGTATGGTAAAAAATAAACTGACAGGGGCAGTGGGGCCGCTTTATGGGGATGCTTGACTAATTTGCCTCTCAGCCCAGTCCGGCCCAGAGGGCAGCCATCATAAATTTTGGGGCCCCTTACACATCTGGAGCAGAAAAACAGTGTATTCTCTTCTCTCCTGACGCAAAAAAAAATGGGAGGGGGCTGACCAGGCCTGTAAGGGGCCCTGGGGAGCATTGGGTCCCTTGCATGTGTAATGCAAAAAAAAAAAATCTGTAACCCCTGATGGCGGCCCTGCTGGCCCATAAGACTGGCACTACACTAACAGTGTAGCACAAGTCGGCGGGGACACTTTCCATGCTGCCCCCTGGCAAAGTGCTGCCCTAGGCCTGGACCTTGTTGGCCTAGGCCAGGATACAGTGCTGGGGGGAGGGTTGCACAGCCAAGCAATTGGCCATGCAAATTGAAATATTATTAGTGTGCAAAGCAAAAAAAAACAAAACCTGGTGTAAAAAAAAATAAGGGAGGATTACATAGCCTAGCAATTGGCCATGCAAATTAAATATTATTATTACTGTGCAAAAAAAAAAGTAAAGAAAAAAAAAGGAGGATTGCATAGTCACAAAATTGGCCATGCAAATTAAAATATTATTACTGTGCAAAAAAAAAGAGAAAAAATAAGAGGGGGGAATCTCAGTCCTACCTAGAAAAAAAAAAAAAAAGGGAAAAAATAAATACAAGAAAAAAACATTCAAACTTCAGAGTGTCCCCCTATTAATTTGCAACCATTCATTGGCTTGTTCTGCTGTAGTAAAAAACAACACCTTCCCATTGTCCTCCACTCTTAACCGGGCTGAATATGCCATTGAGTATACAGTCCCATTCTCTCACAGCTTCCGCTTTATCTCTTTAAAGCCAGCACGCTGTTTTTGTAACTCCAGGGAAAAGTCCGGAAATATTGAAATTTTTACATTTTCATATTCTATCAATCCCTTTTGACAAGCTTTCCGCAGAATTAAATCACAGTCTTTACAATTCAATAGACGTGCTAAAAATGGCCTTGGGGGAGCACCTGGTTGTGGTGTCTTTGCAGGTATCCTATGCGCATGCTCAATAATAAACGCACATGAGAATTCAGCATCTGGAAATGTAGCTTTCAACCATCTTTCCACATACTCTTCTGCATTTTGACCTTCTGCTCTCTCTGGTAAGCCTATGATTCTAATATTTTGGCAACGCATGCAATTCTCAATTTGATCTAATTTCTGCTGCCACGTTGCTACCTGTTTCTCAGTAATCTGCAACTTACTAATCATGGGTAACACAGTGTCCTCCAGAGCTGACACTCTATTTTCAGTTTCAGTGATTCGCTCTCGCATAGATTGCATATCCTGTCTCAGATATCCAATATCAATCTTAATTTCTTCAATTTTACCTGAAAGAGCCATGTTAGAGGTTTGGATTGCTGGAGAGGAGTGTGTGGGGGGGGGGGGGGGCAGAAGCACCACTGCACTTGTGTCAGTCAAAAAAAATTAAAACAAAATTCATAACCCAGCACACAGTTCACACTCAGGTACACAGGTATTACCCAAATAGAAAGGGTCCAACTCAGGTGTACCATCTGTGTAATTAACAAAGTCCAGAGAATGAATAAAAATACTGAAAGAGTAATTATAAAAGTCCATAGGATTCAAGGCTGAAAGGGGAGAACACTGCACACTCACACAAGTTATTGGAGGGGAGTAACTTGAATTCTCAAAAGGCTGCAAAGGTTGCCAAGTTATTTACAAGTGTCCATAGGATTTAGGGCTGGGAGGAGGAGGAGAGCACTGCTTATACTGCTTATACTCACTCACACTGGCTGTTTTAGAGAAGAATAGCTGCTGTCTGGCTTGAGTTTCCACAAGGCTGCAAAGGCTGACAAATTGATTACAGAAGTCCAAAAGGTTCAGGGCTCAGTGTGGTGAACACCACTCACTCACACAGACAATTAGGAGACCCATCCAAAGGGCTGCAGAGGCTGCCAAATTAATAACAGGACTCTGTAGTTTTCAGAGTTTAGGGGGGAGGGGGGGGGGCACCATTCACATTCAGTTTTTGCTGGCTGAAAAAAAAACATTCATCTGACTCGAGTTCTCAAAGGGCTGCTGGGGATGCCTAAACTCCAGTTTCAGTTCAGGGATTCAATGCAGAGCAGCACCACTCATCAGGATTAGGAAGCCGCCCTTCACAAGTAAGAACAGGGGTCTCAGGCTGGAACACACAGCTCCCTCACTCACTTCCGACCAGCCACGCCTCTTCCTCTGTCAATGTCAGTGATCATTTCTGGGAGACCGCGTGTCCTAATGTTATGGAGGTGGTTTCTGTTGTCCAAGTCCTCGACATGGGCCTGCATAAAGGCAAAATTGTCCGCAAGGTTCTCATAATCTTTCCTCAAATCATTGTGTGACAATGAGAGTTCATCATGTTTGGCTTCTAAGAGATCTGTACGGTTGCCAATGCTAGCAATCTCACGTTACAGGGCTTTAGTGGAACTATGGACCTCCCTTTCAATCTTCTCTACTAGTTTTTCAAAAATGGCTGTGAGGCTGGCATCTAATTCAGCCTTGGACAGGGGAGCGTTGTACTCAATTAGAGCAGGATGGTGAGGGATCCGGAGGTACCTTGTCTGATAGCGCATGTTGTCACGCGTCAGCGCCATCTTGAGAGGCCTTGCCAGCTTTCTGCTCCATGTTCAGGAGATAGTTGGTTAGACTGTGTTTCTTGCGTTGTTTTCGCCGATTTTTAGATGATGGCATGCATGGATACTTCCCACGGGGGTGCAGGGTAAAAACGCTGGGATTGGAGCTGAATTGCCCTGAACTGGAGCTGGCCTGGAAGGCCTGGAAGGACCCGGTCCGACGGAGCTGAGCTCAGGCGAGTCCTTCCTGCATCGCGCCACGCATGCGCCCCTCTACATAATAATTTTAATACGCTTTAGCATACCTAACCTTGTTAAACGGAAAGATGGGACTTATGCTTTAGAGCTCTAGACATCGTTTGACATTGATGATGGTGGTTCTTATGGTGTGAGCTGGAAGTCTGGCATAACTCACAGATACAGCAATTGTTCAAATGGGCCAAAGAGTACTTACATTCCTTGTTTCAAGACTTTGAGGTAGTCAAGGTTTGTACCAATCAGCCACAGTAGCTGCCAGAGCTGCTGAGTACAGGACAAGCAAAGAGTATGGACTATAAAAGGATAACCAGGGGTGACTGTAGCCAACCAAGGTGTCTGGAACCCACCAGATACAAAAGAAAGTAACATGTTTTTGGTTTGAGGACTATGATGATGGCAGTTCATTATGAAATGTGCCTTCTTCTTTAGGTTTCACTCATGCATCATGCATATCTAAGTGCATGCCTGTTGTGATACCTAGCATGTTCTCAATGTTTTACAAGTTTTTAGATATTTGTCCTTGTCACACTAAAATGCACATTTTAGGGATTGTTTGTTGTTTTACTATTCTGCATATATACCAATTAGACAAGTGCAATTTGTTTTGTTCCAAATTAGTTTTTTAACTAATTTCTTCATATTCATTCATTCAGAAATATACAAATTAACAGAAATCTATTTAACACATTTTTCTGAATATTTGTAATTTTGAATATTTGAACATTCATAAATTTGAAAATTCGGAAAATCTAAAATTTCAAAGTCGGAAATCAAAAAATGGTAAAAACCAAAACTAACAACAACAATAAAAAAGAAAATACAAAACAAACGAAAATCCGAAGGTAAGAACGAAAATTAAAAAATCTGAAAACACGAAAATTCTAAAATCTGACATATTAACTAATATAACTATTGCTAACTATTAAATTATAGGTATTGGAATTTCCTTTCAAATTTGGCTGTTAGTGAATGTAACCAATACAAACTTATCTGAATTTACGAATTATCTGAAATAACGAATGCTGTGTCTAAACAAATGAAATGTAACTAATTAATAATAATAAAAAACAATAATAATAATAATAATAATAAAAAAACAGTTTGTTTTCATTTGTATTTGTTTATGATAAATAAAAACTTTTCTTTTAAAAAATAATAATAATAATAATGTTTTATTATTTATTATTAATTTGTTATGTTCCATTTGTTTAGATGCAGCATTATTCGTTATTTTGGATAATTCGTAGCTTGGGGAAAAATTCGTATACGTTACATTGGCTAACAGCCAAATTTGAAAGAAAATTCCAATACCTATAATTTAATAGTTAGTTATTATTAGTTAGTTAGCTATTATTTCAAATTTGCAGATTTTCATACTTTTGAATTTTGGGATTTTCGTTCTTATTTTCACATTTTCAAATTCTCGAATTTACGCATTTTCAAATGTAAGATTTTAAAAATTTCAATAATTTACAAATTTCGGTCATAACGAATGACCCCGGAAAAATAAAAAAATAATAATAAAAATGAAAGAAACGAAAACAAGCAAATTTGTTGTAGATGCACGTGTCTAATACCTATATAGGGATGATTACTTGCTTTACTTTTCTGCCTATGTAGTATAGGCACAAAGTTTCACTGTACAATGCGACACCTATTCAATGCTCCCCACACATCCTGTGCTGTATATTTTATGCACACCAATGCACTTTGCACTCTGTATGTACCACTTAACTTTCTACACCATGCTGTACCCTCTATGCTTCACACTGGAACATTCAGTTCTGTACATTCAATAATGTGTGTACATTTTATTACATACTGTGCACAGTTCTCCTCTGTATGCTGTGGTGTACAGCCTGGAAATTGTAATATCTTCTTTTTATTACATACTTCTCAATTGTATGCATGCTACTGTACAACGTATACTATGCCACTGTTTTCAATCTTTATACTCACCAGACTGTATTCTATGTCATAAACTCAGGGCTCAAGTCCTGCGGGAACGCGTGGGAACGGCATCCCTGCACTTTTTTCACAGCAGTTCCCTTTGCAGGACTAAAGCAGCCTCTAGCAGTGGAGCCGCCCAAGCTGATCCTTCATTAAGCGACGATGCCAGGCTCGAGTCACTGTCAGGGGCAGGCGAACCTTAGTAATCATTCATGTTACTGGCCGGTTCCTGTATATGGATTCATCGGGTAGTGTGTGGGGATTTCGTCACTTCCTCGATGCCGCAATGTCTCCTGGGAGCTTTTGTCATTGTTCCCAGGAGACATTGTGGAGGCCTGCCGTAATTTATCGCGAGATTTAGAAAGAACTTGCGGTTTAGTAATTATGCATATGAGCATATCATTTTTTTTTTTGGTGGGGGAGTGTATCTTGAGTGGGAGTTCCCACACTTTTTTCCCCAGGGTTGACTCCTGCATAAACCTATTGACACACATGTTTAATGCTGATGTAGTTGTATAATATAATCTTCGCTTTAAAAATAACAAAAAAAAACTTTTTTTTTTTTTAGATTACGTCAATAGTTTTCCTGTTCATGATGGGTCATCTAAAGTAAGTATTGACTCTGTAGGTATCGAACTGTGTGATCATTTACCTTTGGCTGTATAACAGTTATATTCATTACATCTAATGCATTGGTAAATGATAATCAAAAGGGTACAAATATTACTTCTAAGTTTTACCTTCAGTTAAGCCAAGAATCAGTGAATGTTAAGCAGTTAGTTATAAAAAAAAGCGGAATTAAAATGAAAAGTGGCTGCATTCATTTTCTTTTTTCCCTCTGTTATACTCTGGTGATCTTGCAAGTGACACATCCCCTATATTAGAGTGCCTACGCTCTGGATGATAGAGCAATAAAGACAGTGATATAGTTAATATGGGGGGGGGGGGGGTTTTGAGGAATTTAGATAGATTAAAAGATTTAGATACACTAATCGACTTGAAGCAAAAAATGTCCAGCTTAGGCCCTGTACACACGATCAGCCCAAACTGATGAAAACGGACTAAAGTCCAGTTTCATTGGTTTACAGACTGATGGTCTGATGGTTCGTACACACCATCAGTTCAAAAACCGATCGTGTCTGAATGTGGTGACGTAAAACACAACAATGTGCTGATTCTGAGCATCCGCAGGTTTTTGAACCGATGCTTTTACGTACTAACGATCGGTTTGGACCGAAGGTCAGGCGTCCATCAGTCAGATTTTAAAGCAAGTTTTAAAACTTTGGACTGAAGGGGCCAGATTCAGGTACGAGTTATGATGGCGTATCTCCAGATACGCCATCGTAACTCTGAGTGAGTGGACTGATGTTAACACCTCCTCATCTGGATTCAGCAGTGGCATCGTTGTACACATTTTTATACCAGTATCATACTTAGCTACATGTTTTTATGACAGCTTTTTCTACCGTTTGGTATTACTTGCACCATTTTAACAGTTTATGCATCGATTTTAGCTCCAGTGCAATATATATTTTGTTACCTACCCGAAGACTATAAAAGTTTTAATGCTATTCCCATCAAGCGCTAACGTTGTGTGTTTTTTGTATCCTGCTATCCATTTTTCCAGTGGTTGGTAGCTGCACTGGGAATCAGCCTGCAAGGAGATCAGCTAAAAGTAGTTGGATCTGTATGTGCGTTATTAATCTAAATTAGTCGATTAAAAAATAAAACGATTAATCGAACACAAAAATTGTAATCAGTAACAGCCCTAAAAATATGTATTTAAAAAAAAGTGAAGGTAAAAGCACAAACATCCAGCGATGAGTACAGATAAAAAAGTAATCACAGGTTTGCGCAGTATGGACAGCAAGTGTAGAAACCCTATGGGCCAGATTCTCAGAGGCGCTACGACGGAGTATCTCAGATACCCCGTCGTATCGCCGTTTTTTTTGCCGGGTATCTATGCGAGTGATTCCTTGAATCACTTTGGCATAGATACGGCTGAATATCCGACAAGTGTAATACCATTACACTTGCAGATCGTAGTTGTAATGACAACTCCGGCCACTAGGTGGCCTTTATGTTGTTTTCTCATTTCCCTATGCAAATGAGGCTACTACGCAGATTCCCGAACGCTTTTACGCCGCACCGTCGTCGCGTACGTCGTTTTCGAACGCGCAAGGTTACCCCTGCTAATATGAGGGGTAACCTTACGCAGTACCGTCGGATGCCGTCGGGTGCCGTCGGATGCCATGTTAAGTATGGTGTCGGATCAGCGTCAGCTTTTTCCGTCGGCCGGCGCATTCGCAGTTCAATCGACGTGGGGGCGCGCTTAATTTAAATACAAGCCGCCCCCTTTGAATTACGCGGCCTTATGCTGGGCCATTTACATTACGCCTCCGCAAACTACGGAGCAAGTGCATGGAGAATACGGCACTTGCTCTGTTACGTTGCGGCGGCGTAGTGTAAACGGCTTACGCTACGCCAGAGAAATTCTATGAGAATCTGGCCCTATGTGTTTCGTACTATTGGACTTCTACTGGGGAACCTAGTCACCTTCTTTTCCCTGTTCTGGCAGACCCCGAGACGGGGAGAAGATGAAGCTGCCTCTGCGCAGAGGAGAGGAGGGTAGGCGGAGCTTTAGGCGGAGCCTCCGTAAGTTAGCCGAATGATGGTCCGGGCGATCCCACTCATAGATGAGCATGGGGTTGCCATTATACTGACTGCCTGCCAGCCAGCCAGCCGGGGTGACAGTACTGTATGTGAATTGCCGTGCCGCCGCCATCACTGGAGCTATAGTGCGCATTCCCCCCAAGGCGCCCATGGCACTTGCAAGTGCAAGTTGGTAATGCAGATTGCCTTCCATGGGGCAGATGCAGAGATACAGAGCTCTGAAAAGCCTCCAAACTTTTATATTTTCCCAAGCCCCAACTATTGGAGCAGATTGGCTGAGATTTAGATAAATATTTATAATCTAGTGTTTAAGCCTCCTATTCTATTTCTGGAAGCTTCTCCCAGAGGAAATCAGGCGCAATCCACCAACAAGCTTAGGGATTGATCGACCAGATCTGAAAAATAAATTGCTGCTCAACTAAATACTGCAGAGCCAAAAAGTAAATTAAGCCATCCGAAAGAAGGGACACTACATGCACAATACACCCCAGGTGGAGGGGGTAGTAACATACATATCAAATGAAGGCAAAACTCCATCAGATAATGTGAAACACCTTCCTTAGCATAGGCTAAACTACCTTCGGTGTACTGGTCTTAGATATTTTTTTGCTTTCTTATTAAATCCTTATGAATTATGTGTTACTAGCAACATATTCCAACTAATGCTACCTTTCTTAAATTCAGGATCGTGGAAAACATGGAGACCACAGGCGTAAAGAAGAGAAGGCTGCCGATAAACAGGTACAACATATGTAGGAGGATTAGCGTGTGTATCCCCTGAGGCCAGTCACTTCACTGGGTGTATGTAAGGGTTTACAACCACTTTAAGGCTAATTGAATTACCCTGAATCTTGGGGCAGCAAGGAAGATTGAATAGTCTATATAAAGACACCAATTCACTCAATCTCATGCAATGCTAGTCTGCAGATTTTAAAGCTTTCAAGACACTCTAGACATAAAATATGCAGGTCAGTCTTCAGGCAATAGTTTTTTTAAAAAAAGGATGAAGAGTGCAGAGAGGGGCATTCGTGAGATTGAGAATATAAAACTGAGAAAATAGTAATGAAAGGAAAACATGAATACTTTGTTTAAAGAAGTAATAAAGTTACAAAAACAAACCCTTCAAGGTAACGGCACACTGTGCTAGTATGCCATGCATTCTAGCACATTATGAAAGACTTACCTTGAAATGAAGCCCTCTAGAGGTGTGCTGTCACTGGTGTTGAGGCTTTCACCTTCATCCAGTCTTCCTCCTGGGTTTGAGGGCTGCAACTGCTTGAATGGCCGAGCCACGATAACGTCACACTTGTGCATCCATGTGGGAGTAACGGCCATGGCACAGAGCTTTGAAGGAACGCTGTTCCCTCAGGATGTATGCACCATGATGCCACCAGCTGCTGCTCCCTGAAATATCTCCTAAACAGTACAACACAAAGATACAAAGGAAGTCCTGGCTTGCTGCTCCTAAAATAAAGGACACAGGAACAGGGCCGGCCTTAGGTGTTCAGGCGCCCTGTGCGAGCTAATCCTGTGGCGCCCACAGGCTAGGGTTGCCACTGCTATACTCTATAAGATTTTAAAGACCAGGAGAAGAGAAAAAATATGGCATGCTTAGTACACTGCGGCAAACAGTTGGTGTGGCCAATTTTAACAGGTGGCAACAGATTTGTATATGACTGTCTCGGTTACTTGGGAAGCCACGGTCGAGTCTGAATAATGTGTCTGGGTTTAGGCAGACTGAAATCCAGACACATGATTCAAAACCTAAGCTATTCAGGTGGACCCCGGACAGGTGGCAAGCCTAAGCGTCATAATACAGGGGTCAGGGAGAAGGACAGAGGGACACCCTGGGAAGAGGACAGAGGGTTGCCATAGGTGAAGGATAGAGGGACGCCATGGGAAGAGGACAGAGGGATGCCGTGGAAAGAGGACAGAGGGACGCCGTGGGAAGAGGACAGAGGGACGCCGTGGGAAGAGGACAGAGGGACGCCGTGGGAAGAGGACAGAGGGACGCCGTGGGAAGAGGACAGAGGGACGCCGTGGGAAGAGGACAAAGGGACGCCGTGGGAAGAGGACAGAGGGACGCCGTGGCTAAGGTACAGAGGGACGCCCTGGGAAGAGGACAGAGGGTTGCTGTGGGTGAACGACAGAGGGACGCCGTGGGTGAAGGACAGAGTTGACACCATGGAAAGAGGACAGAGGGACACTGTGGAAGAAGGACAGAGGAATGCCATGGGTGAAGGACAGAGGGATGCCGTGGGTGAAGGACAGAGGACCGCCGTGGGAGAAGGACGCCATGGGAAGAGGACAGAGACGGATGTTGTGGTGGTCAATAAGGCCTAGAGAATAGCATGCTAGGCACTTCCTAATGGCTCAGTCCCTGGAAACAGTAATGGATAATGGCCAACAGGCCCTCTTACCAGACCCAGCAAAATTGCAACATTGATCCCTCTGGCTGGACGTTCGCTCACTCTGAGTTGCCCCGGGGTGACTCTAGTCATTAGTGTAGCATGTCTATATCCTGGCAGTGGCTCGGTCTTTCTCCCTCTCTGGTGGTGTGGGTACAGCGTGGCTCTCTCTCTCTGGTGGTGCGGGTACAGTGTGGCTCTCTGGTGGTGCGGGGTACAGTGCGGCTCTATGGTGGTGCAGGGTACAGTGCGGCTCTCTGGTGGTGCGGGGTACAGCGTGGCTCTCTGGTGGTGCGGGGTACAGCGTGGCTCTCTGGTAGTGCGGGGTACAGCGTGGCTCTCTGGTAGTGCGGGGTACAGCGTGGCTCTCTGGTAGTGCGGGGTACAGCGTGGCTCTCTGGTAGTGCGGGGTACAGCGTGGCTCTCTGGTAGTGCGGGGTACAGCGTGGCTCTCTGGTAGTGCGGGGTACAGCGTGGCTCTCTGGTAGTGCGGGGTACAGCGTGGCTCTCTGGTAGTGCGGGGTACAGCGTGGCTCTCTAGTGGTGCAGGGTATAGCACAACTATCTGGTGATGCGGGGTACAGTGTGGCTCTCTGGTGGTGGGGGTAACAGGGGTACAGTGTGGCTTCCTCTCTGGTTTCCCTTAGCACAGTAATACCCCCTCCCTCCCCTCTAGCAGAGTGCTTTCATGTTGGGTGCTGTAGCTTGGTGTCTATGGACACACTGGGGCCGGAACTCTGCAGTGACTACATTTCCCATGATGCCCCCAGACTCTTCTGATTGGTCCTCTGCTGTGGCCAATCATGGAGAGGAAAACAGCGGGCAGAAATCTGGGTGGCGGTGCAGCAAGCCGCTCTCTGTTTCTTTGGCTTCCAGGAAGGGAAGGGGCAGCGGAGGGGTACAGACAGCCCGCAGCTCTTCTCTCCCTGTCACAGCTCTGCTGCACTATTTGCCAGAGAACTCGGCGGCGGCGCTGTGACAGGGAGAGGAAAACTGTGAGCTGTCTGTATCTCCCCCGCCGCCCCCTTCCCTTCCTGTAAGCCGAAGGGAGAAGTGAGAGAGCGGCTCCAACTAAAACAAGGTACCATAAAACCGATCCTGAAAAAACTCACCCTTGACCCAAAAGACCCAAACAATAGGAGACCCATAACGGGTCTAAATGTTTTCTCCAAAATAATGGAGAAAGAAGTTGTACAACAGTTACAACAGCATTTAGAAACCCAAAAATTACTCGATACGTTTCAATCAGGCTTCCGTCCGGGTCACGGAACTGAAACGGCTCTGGTAAAAATATGGGATGACATCCTAGAGGCAGCAGATGAGGGAGAATCTTCTCTCCTGATCCTGTTGGACCCAAGTGCGGGCTTCGACACGGTAGACCACGGACTACTACTCACTAGGCTAGCTGAAGTGGCCAAAGTCACGGAAGCGGATCTACCTTGGTTCTCTTCCTTCTTGGAAAACAGATCACAAACAGTGAAACTGGGATCTTTCACGTCAGAAATGCGTACGGTATCATGCAGAGTCCCTCAGGAATCTCCCTTGTCACCAGTACTGTTCAATATCTATCTCCGCCCCCTCTTTGAGAGCATCAGCAACCAGAAGCTACTTTACCATTCCTACGCAGACGACACACAACCAACAGAAAGGATCATTCGATGGGATTAGAGAGATCCCTCACTCTTATAGATAACTGGATGACATCCAGTTATCTAAAACTCAATGGTTCGAAAACAGAGCTTCTCCTGTTTCACGCAAACAGGAAAAGTCTCCCCACCTCAACTTGGACCCCACCGTCCATCCTGGGAAAAATTATCACCCCGAGCACCAAAGTCAAAAGTCTAGGAGTCATTTTTGACTCCCACATGACAATGGATGCAAAAATAGGGGCGGTAGTCAGCGGATCCCACCATCTGCTGCGCCAGTTACGCCGACTCACCCCTTTTATTCCTAAAGAGGACATTGCAGTCGTAGTGGGAACAATCGTCAATTCCAGACTCGACTATGCAAATGCCCTCTATTTAGATCTTCCCAAATACCAAATCACTCGTCTGCAAGTCGTTCAAAATACGGCTGCTCGATTAGTGACTGGTAAAAAAACATGGGTGTCAATCTCCCTTTCGCTAAGATCTCTTCACTGGCTGCCAGTGAAAGACAGAATCACTTTTAAGGCACTCTGCCTTACACATAAGTGTATTCAAGGAAACGCTCCCCAATATCTATGCGAAAAAATAAAAGCCCATAACCCCTACTGTACATCCCAAAGGCAAGATACAAATCCAAAGGAGATCGGAGATTTGCTGTCCAAGGACCGCGACTGTGGAATGCACTACCAACCACCATCCGGCCAACTGGAGTCCGACCACTTGGCCTTCAGGAGAATGATTAAAACTCATCTCTTCTGAAGGCAGAGCCTTCCTTTATCCAAGGAATGGAAATAGCGCCCAGAGGTGATTCAGTTCGCAAGTGTTGCGCTCTATAAGTTTTTCACTCACTCACTCACTCAATTGGATTTTCTGCGCTGCTGCCCAGCTTTCTGCCCGCTTTTCCCTCCTCATGATTGGCCACAGCAGAATCACGGCTGTAGGGGGGCGGCTCCTATTTAAACTGCTTTCTGGCCCCCTCCGCACACGGCACGAGCCACTGCACTCCTTAGCAGTACTCCCCTGATAGTGGCCCTGCGTTCGAGAGTCGGGAGGAGGGCGTTATTTGGGGGGGGGGGCGGCAGGCCTGGGCCAGAATACAACACTGCCTACACGGCTCGCATTCTGTGAGCTGTGATGGCCGCACGGCGCCCCTGTTGCCCATGGCGCCTTGTGCGGCTGCACAGCTCGCACACCCCAAAGGCCAGCACTGCCCAGGAAATAGACATTTTTTTTAATTGTAAAAGCATTTAAATGTGGACTAATCTTCTATGGGAATTTAATATAGCAGGCTCAATATAAAAAATATAAAAAATATTGATAGAGGGTGTAATCTAACTTCTCTTGGGGACCAGGCTAGATTTTTATCTCCTATTAAAGTAAATTGAACATTTCCTTATAAGAGATGTTGAAGATAATGTTGACTCATTCTGAATTCAAGAGGAATTTTAGTGGAGAATGGGAAAATTATTATAACTAAGTAGTATAAGTAGTATCACTAAAGGCAATTTTATTTATTTTATTTTGGCTAAAATAATGGAGCTTTATAACCCATGTACTTTTTTTTTTGTGCCATTTGTGACCCCATTTGAGAGATTTCCCTTGACTTCCTGTCCTATAGCCAACATGGGAAATGGGAGGAAATACCCATTGGAAGATTTCCTCTATATTCTTGTTCTTGTGACAACCCAAAATTTGGGGTTTTAGTTCACCTTTACTCTCAGTGATAACAATAAACAGGACAAAAAAGGAATCTTCCTAATGTGGGCAAAGATATCCTTCTACACTGTAATTTTCATTTTCTTTCCTTATTTTCCAAAATTACTCACTATGTCTCTTAGCAAATTATTTGGAGTGCCTACATTCCATAACGGGGTAATCTGTGGGATGTTTTGTACTACCCTGGCATTTCAGGGCCTCCGAAACTGTGATAGGTAATCAGGAAATGTAATGAGGAAACAAAGCCCATTAAAAGCCTGAAAGTGCTTATTGGAATTTGGGGCTAGACTGCCAAAGAGTCTCACACATATGGTATCCCTATACACGTGAGAAGTCAAAAAATATGTTTTGGGATGTAATTTCACATATACCCATGGCATGTGTGAGAAATATCTTACTAAAGTGAAAAAAAATCTTCCACACACTCAACATGCCTCTCAGCAAATACCTTGGTGTCTATTCCCCCCCCCCCCAAAAAAAATATTTAAGGGGTGTTTGAACTGTCCTGGCCCATCATTAGAAGCTTATGCCACACATCACCCAATTGTCTGATTACTTGAAGACCAATCCTTTTGACACTTTTTGTTAACTTGAAAAAAAATCTTTTTTTTTTGTGCTAGAAAATTCATTTGAACCCCAAACATGAGAACATTGGGGTGCATTCTTTTTTAAACCACACAATATTTGTGCAGCGTTTTTCAAAAGCAATTTTTTTTATTGTGATTTGCAAAAACAGAATTTATTGCCCAATTGTTTGGCAAAAAATGTTGCGTAAATAGGCACCAAAAATGACATGCTTTAAAATTGCTGTGCCCGTGTAAAGGGCAACAAATTACGTACATTTTTTTTAATATCCATAGGCAATGTTTTAAAAGCCTTTACAGGTTACCACTTAATATTTTTCATAGTCTAGTGATGAAATTACTACCCTCAATCTGACGTTTAGGATGATACCTCACATGCATGGTGCAATTGCTGTTTACATACCAACACGGGACGGATGTTTGCGTTTGCTTTTTTGTGTGAGCACAGTGGGACAGGGGTTCTTTTTTTATTTATTTACTTTTTTTTTTTTTTTACACTGTCCCTTTTTTTTATTACTGTTATTGTTATCACAGAGAATGTAAATATCCCCTGTGATAGCAATAGGCAGTGACAGGTACTATTTTCTGAGAAATCTGGGGTCTGTTAGACTCTAGATCTCACCTCTGCCCTTAAAGCATGTGATCATACAAGATCAGAGTGATCAGATACTTTCCCATTTAGAAAATATGCTCTGTTTATATGAAGTGGTGAAATCATTGTTGTTTCCGGTTTCTTAGACCATAGAGGTGATTGGAGCTGTTTCAGACTCTGTTTCAGACTCTGGCTCTATGAATAATGCCTGCAGGCTGCCAATCAGGATTCACACTATGGGCTCTATGGACCTGTGATTGAATTCTTGGTGGTTACGGAACCCTAATAATGCCAGCCACCTCACCAGCTTGGACCGCATTTCTGTGACTCACTAGGTCACCAAGTGATACTGCAGCGCTGGGGTGTAAAAAGCCAGGATGTACTAGACCGCTGGTGTTCGCCAGCTCCCCAAAAAGGTAGTGCAGCGCTAGTACTGGCACTCTGCTTCATATGAGAATCATTGTGTGATTCTAGAACCTCAGCAACCTGGGAAAGTGGTTGGGTATGCCTGACCTTAGCAGGGACCTCTTCACCATTGTCTGAGCTACCTGTCAGGGTGCTGCTTCTCTCTACAGGTTCATATTCTGAGCCTGATTCTGTCAGTGAGGCTTCCCCATTACTTTCATCTGACATACTCAGAATCCCGTAGGCCTCTTCACTAGTGTACCTTTCTTTAGACATTTTGGCCACTAAATTTACAGGTATCTAGTGTGACTCATGAAAAAAAAGATCTTAAACCTCTACAAATAAAATGTACCTGTTAGTGCTAGCAGAGATCCTGGTCTTGCTAACACTGCAGATGTGTGTGCAATGTATCAGAAGGGACAGTAATCTGTAGCGGGATGACTCTTTGTCCAGATTCCAGTGCAGGTCCCTTTAACTTAACTCTCCACAATCCTCTGAGCTCCTGGAGACGCCCAGGGATATTAATGTCAGCTCCACCCAGCTTGGGGTGCTCAGAGAGATCCAGCCTGATGGAACAACAGTGACTGGGCAAGTGAGCTGTTCCCAGGTGCTGGGTCCTCCCCTGTTAAGCCTGGTGTGCGGGACACCAGCAGTGAGCACAAGAGCACGCAGCATCTTTCCAAGCCCCAGTCATTGGAGAGGACTCTGTTTCAGTCCATTTGGGGAAGCATTCCATGAAGTGGGCTGGCTCAGTCTGCAGCCACCAGAACCTCCTGACCGAAGCAAGTAGAAAACAGTGCCAGTGTGAAGTCTGTGCCAGCAGGACATCTCCTCAGCTCACAGTCTGCTGAATGAACGATTACTATCTTAGACACATGAGATTCTTTAGCCCTCTATTCTATCTGTAGATTGAACTCAGAACACCTGGTGGACATTAGTAGAACTGCAGTATAGTTGTTATATCCTTTCCCTTTACGGTTCATATTAATGTTCTGTACTGTATACCTGTGTTCACATGATCTCCTGCACAATTTGTGTTGAATTTCATTGTTAAGTAAAGTAGAAATTGTATATCACCACTAGTCTTATCATTCGGCTGAAATCGTTACTCAACACTTAGCATCACAAACAGGATCAGCCATGTCAGACAGTGATGAGGAGAGCAGCACAATGGCAGAGCCAGTCAGCAGTGGCACTGAGGGAGTTAAACAGTCTGCCATAGCTTCTTTATTGCTGGCAGGATTGCTACCATAACAGCTGCCTAAGTACACAGAACCAGATCAGGACTAATGCCGCGTACACACGGTCGTTTTTTGCGATGAAAAAAAATGACGTTTTTTAAAACGTCATTTAAATTGATTGTGTGTGGGCAAAACGTCGTTTTTTGTCTTAAAAAAAAACGACCAAAAAAAAATTTCAACATGCTTGAATTTTTTGTGTCGTTTTTCAAAACGTCGTTTTTTGTTTCACAAAAAGTCACCGTGTGTAGCAAAAACGTCTTTTAAAACGACGTTTTTCAACCCGCGCATGCCCAGAAGCTAGTTATGAAGCGAGCTTCAATGGAAAAGAGTGGTGAACGTAACCTTGCTTTTTGTGAAAAAACGATGGTGTGTATGCAAAATTGTCTTTGAAAAGTGACGTTTCAAAAATGTCGTTTTTTACTTCACAGAAAACGTCGTTTTTTTTCATCGCAAAAAACGACCGTGTGTACGCGGCATTAGATTATTGGATTAGGAGATTGCGTGGCTTGATCCAGTCATATGGGGTCCCTCCTGCACAGCAGGCAGACCTGACCATTAATGCTCTTGAAGGGGAAGCAAGGAAGTTAATCCTACACCTTCCAGCAGAGGACCATGACTCCCTAAACTGCAGCTCAGGCAGTGTGGAAGGACTTCTGTCTCCCTTATGGTGCCCTCGGAAGATACATTCAGATCAAGGCCCTGCTTTGAAAGTGAGTTCTTCCAGGAGTGGTGTCACTCCTTAGGTGTCAAGAAGACGTATGCAACCCCATATCACTCACAGGGTAACGAAGCCTGCGAGAGGTTTAATCGTACCCTGATACAATTGTTGAGAGGACTGGCCCGTGAAAAACGAACCAGATGGACCCATTACTTGGCTGAAGTGGTTTGGAAGTATAATCATACTGTGCACTCAGCGTCAGGTCGTTCACCTTACCATGTGATGTTTGGTCGTACTCTTGGGGTGTTGTCCCCACTGAAGAACTGGAGTATACTCCAGCAACCTGGATTTGAGAGTGGAGCCAATGCCTGTCTGAAGTCCAACAGTTTGTAAAGGATCGAACTTGGGTGGAACAAGAAGAGTCAGGAACGGAGGTCTATGACCTAAAACCTGGAGACAGGGTCTTGATCAGGCGCAAAGGTGCACATCAGCAGGGCAAGCTACAAACTCCATTGGAGGAAGTGCCTGGAGTTGTGCTACAGCAACCCCTTCCAGGAGTGCCAGTCTATGACGTCCAGAAGAAAAATACACAAGACAGGCTGAGACGGCTACACCGCAGGCTCCTTAAACCTATTAGAAATTATGTAGAGGTTCCTGAGAGCTTATCTAGAGAGCCGGAAGAACAGGTTTCGGATCCACCAGTAGCAGCCCCAGCAGAGAATCAGTGGTGGCTACTCCCTGTTCCCTCACTGCTACCTCCAAATCTCCAAGGAAAGATTACAGATACAGACAATGCCATGCAGCCCAATGATTGCCCAGCCCAGATTCCTACTCCTACTGTGAAGCCCTCTGCGGACCAGTTTCAGCGGACATGTCTCTTTGTGTGTACGCGGCCTTAGAGACACTAAGGGTGCAATAATTTACATCTTCCTTAAGAATTAATGATGTCACTGGGATTCCCTACTTCTTTTTAGCAAACGGGTGAAAATAGCAGTGACATCTCTGCCCAAATATAACCATTGCTCATATTTGGGAAGTGATGTCAGTGCTTATCCCAGACGCTTTACCTATATGGGGCAGGGATTCCCTGTGATGCCAAATGTTCCTAGGGACCCAAAGGTGCAAGCACCTGCCGTTTTCTTAGGAAAAAGTAACAGTAGGAAGCTGTAGAAATTCCACTTAAATATATGATACATGGCTCTCTCCGAACAGGAGGATGAACAGACCAAACTTCAGGCATTCATCTCAATGCTCTAACAGCTAAAGTACATAAGTTACATGTACAGTATGTGCAACAACTGTGGATAACACAAATAAGTCTGTGATCAATGGTGCAGTCCTTCTTCCTAACATGGATTATATCTCTGAAAAGAGTGTGGACTTCTAACAGCTGAGAACCTATAGACAGGTGTTCAGCTTTCTATAAGAGCCTTGCTCTTTATCATCTGGGATCAGCTACAATGCTGGTTCACAAACTTTTCACCTTCCTCATCTCACCTCCAATTCAATTGATCTGACTGTATGATAGGACACAGAAAATAAAAATAGTGCTCTCTGTATAAAATAAATGATCCCTTTATTTGCAGTTCTTTCACATATTGCACATTTAACAAGAGGCTACGATCGCTCATCCACAAGCGGAATGTCTTCCACTGCTACAAGATGCTGCTGACAGCTCCAGCAAAATTAAGTATCAGGCTTCAGTTCCAGGCTAGACCTCTGTGCTTCTCTATGTAATTTCAGGCAGAGCACAAATGATGGAAGGAACCGGCAGGGTGCTGTAAAGTGTTTCCTGAATTGATCATTCTTTAGTACCACTTTCAAGAGCCTTCAGCCCTGATGCAAACAATATGCTGCCTCTTGAGAGAAGATATGTAGGTAGTAAAATGAATTGATGAGTGAATTTCAGTCTGGAGAATTGGGCATTTCCAGGAGGACTGCAATGTCCAGATGTGATGCTGAGTGTCCAATATTGCAATAATTGAAATCCAATGAGTAAAAGGATCAGTCAGGCTAGGGAGGAAAGAAATAAATGATCCTGGATTTCCTCCAGCCAGGAAATGCAGTAGGCTCTGTATGACTAGTTGCAACTTCTACTACACACTCTGAGAATCTCAAAGTCCCCCCTCCCCCCAAGGCCCTGCTGGAAATAACCCAGATCTAACTTACCCGTCCAGAGGCTGCCAGCCCATGTAGAAGCTCCAGAGCACAACAACAAAACTCAGACTCAGTCTAGGGGTGTCTTTATTAAGATTTAATGGTGAAGATTTATTAAAGTACTTGAACACAGGCAGGTAGAGGGATGAGGGTGCATGAAACTTCAGAATACATGCATGTATGGGAGGACAGATTCTCAAGCAAAGTTTTTCATTAGCAACCTTAAACATTTCTGGGAGGTAGAGGGGATTTCCAGATAATCAGATGCTCTGTAAAAGCAGTCACAGCCCTTATAGCAACCTCTGGCGTCTAACCCCCACAGCACAGGCATACTTGGAAAAGGGTCCTACTCCCAATGTCCAGAGACCCAGATTCCCGATGACACTCTCCAGCCAAAGGGTTTCCTATTCCAACCTAGCTTCACAGGCAGTTTTCCAGCAAGTTTCTGTAAGTCCAAGTTTCTCCAATGCTTTTCAGTAACAAGGATTGTCTCCCAGGGGTCAGAGGCCGCATGAGACAGAGCTCTGAACAGGCCCTCCCAAATATTTACCTTCTCCCCACCACACCTTTTGGGTCAGCCTTCCAGGTATTGGTTGAGGTCCGATAAATATTCTTAACCCAGTGGTAAATCCTCCTATTCTATTTCTGAAAGCTTTTCCCAGAGGCAAGCAGGAGCAATCAACAACCAGGCTTAGGTATAGACTGATCAGACATGAAAAATAAATTGCTACTCAACTGTGTTCAGCAAAGCCAAAAACTAAATTTAGCCAGCCTAGGCAACGGCTACATTCACAATGCACCCCAGGTGGAGGTCGTAGTAACATACAAGAGTACTGTACATATCACATGTAGGCAAAACTCCATCAGATAATGTGGAACACCTTCCTCCTTAGCATAGGCTAAACTACCTTCTGTAGACTGGGTTTTAATATTTTTTGCTTTTCAAATAGATACTGTTATATACTGTATATTCATTACTAGTAATATATTCCACACAATTCTACCTGTCTTCAATTTAGGATCAGGGAAAACATGGAAACCACAGGCGTTTGAAATCACATTTGGTGGTAAGTACTGTTAAAATGCCTTCAAACAGCAGTGGCAGTAAAGGCGCCATGAAATATTTGCTTACTGTTCAACGACTCAGAATGCCTAATTTTAGGAAGCTTGGCCAGTGGAGAAAAAGGTGCAACTAATAATAATTAATAATTATATATTGTTTGATTATCTACCTCTAGATTATGAACATTGTGAGCATTTAAAAGAATAAAGTACCAATTTCCTGTCAATTTTGTTTATTGAATATTAAATAATAAAGACAGTTAAAATTAGTAATAAATAGTTACAACAAATGGTAAGATTAGTTAAGTATATCATAATAAATTGGATGAATTTATACATATCTGAAGATTAGATATTTTACATAAACAGGTAATCAACTCAAAAATTTAAATAAAGTACCAATTTCAAGTATTAACTTCGGACCGGGTCACGGGAGCGCGTCGCGGGCGCGCGCCCGTGACCCACGGCTGGGTACTATAACCGATGTAAATATACGTGGATGTGCCCAGCTGTGCCATTCTGCCGACGTATATGTGCAGGAGGCGGTCCTTAAGAAGTTAAAGGGCATAAATCACCTAACATTCCTAAATTGTTTGGAATAACTTGCTTTAAAACATCAGGTATGGTGTTGTATCGATCAGGTAGTGTAAGGGTTAGGGTTAGGGTTACAGATAGGGTTGGGATTAGGGTTACAGATAGGGTTAGGGTTTGTGTTTACACTTTTCTTGCAGGTGAATGGGTAGGGGTACGATGTACCCCATACTCATTCACTTAGGGTGGGGGGCTGGTATCTGGGGGCCGCCTTATTAAAGAGGGCTCCCAGATTCCGATAAGCCTCCCGCCCGCATACCCCGACAACCAACGGCCAGGGTCGTCGGGAAGGGGCCCTGTCCTCATAAACATGGGGACAGGGTGCTCTGGGGTGGGGGGGCCGCTGTGCGCCCCCCTGCCCCAGAGCACCTGACCCCCCATGTTGAGGGCATGCTGCCCGGTACGGCTCAGGAGGGGGGGGGCGCTCGCTCGCCCCCACTCACCTCCTGACCGGCCGGCTGGCGTGCTTTGGATACGGGTCTGGTATGGATTGTGGGGGGAAGTATAGAATTGGCGGGAATCCACGTCGGATCCCCGTCGCTTCTATGACGCGCTCGCTGGAATGTGCTTTTACTATTCCAGCGAGTGCAAGATTTCGGCAGCCTGTCGCCGAGAATCAGCGCGATGCTGTCGTGCTAAAAACACATTCTTGGCGGCAGGCACTGTATAAATGTTTATTATATCAAATAAGACAGTCGCATAACAAATGCATAAAGAATAGAGTTGTATTACAAATGAAACAGCAAAGACATAAAAAGAACAGTAAAGGCCTTTCTTGTAGACATGGTATGGGCCTTGATGACCTAGACCAGCCTACCCCATCTGGGTTCTAACTGTAGGACTGGTAGGACATCACGATAAACAATAGTACAGCCTGTACTAAATAAAGAGTAACAATATAAATAAATAAAGATAAAAGTAAAAAAAAACAGAACCACTAAGAACTAATGGAATAGTCATGGTACTACACCTTCATTTAACCATGTATCCCAACCCAATGCATATTCTTCACCTCAAAGGAGTTTCCCTGTGAGGGGAGGCTTCAAAAAAGTAAAAAGGGGTAAGGGAAGAGGAGTCAGTTCTCTATCCTCCCAATATAGGAATGATCATCACACACAGCCTCAATATTCCAATTCCCCTAAACCCCATGGGGACAATTGGCAATATGGTGGGGGACCCTCTATGGAGGCTCCCAAACTATACCCACGCAAAATAGGTTTGCACCTTTGGTAGGACAAAGTCCTTATGAAGCGGGTGATTTTTTAGGGTCTCGCCAAACAGCACAGTCGACCGATTTTACTCTGGAATGCGGGAGTGGTGGAAACATCCACCGCCCCATATTCCTCCCAATGTAGGTACTCCAAGAAAGAGAAAAGGAAGAGAGGAAGGAGAGGGGGCAGGCGGGTACAAAAGACCCAAGCCATAATGGGCGCTGGGATCTTTAATCTCAGTGGGGTTAGCCTCAATGAGGATGAAATAAAGGTCCTCGATAGAGGCCTGAAATTTGCACCCACTAGAAACTTAAATAAGTTTCAAACCTATGTTAGTTTGCAGAAATACATTAGGTCTCTTAAAATGAAAAAAAAAATTTTGGCAAGTCCCAGTAGAACTATGGCATCCCAGTCTGGCGACCACTCAGATTTACGGAATAAATCCGTTTTTAACCCTCTTAATCCGGACAATAAATTTATGGATGTGTTCAAGAACATGGTTATGAAGGATCTGGATTTAATGAGTATTAAAAAAGTCTCAGTAAGGAACATTATCAGTCTGAAATGGTAAATCTACTTTCTGATAAGGAGTAAGGATCCTATGTTCGTCTTCAAAGATGAACTACATCATATTATTGAGTATGGGAGAGATCAGAAGATCCTAACTAGGAAAAAAGCATTGTACCTAGACCCCTTGTTCTGCAGAATCCCGATTATATATTTTCTTCCTAAGATCCATAAAGACAGTACTAACCCTCCTGGTAGGCCGATCGTTAATGGGATCGATTCTGTGACGGCCAGATTGGGTCAGTACATCGATTCATTCTTACAGCCTCTGGTGGTTAAGACCCATGCTTTTTTGAAAGACACTAAACATATTATTCAAATATTAGAATCTTTGTGGTGTTCCAGTAATAGTATACTTGTCACAGCAGACGTTAGTTCGTTTTATACTATTATTGGAGTGATGCCATAATATCAGTTGAATGGGCATTGTCCACATCTCTACTATGAGGGAAACATCAGGAGTTCCTTTTATCCTGTCTTGATTTTTGCCTCTCCAAGAATTATTTTTGGCATGATGGTAAATATCTATTACAGACCAGGGGGGTGGCTATGGGAGCCGCTTCGCTCCCAGTGTGGCCAATATTTTTATGGCCCACTGGGAGGATGAGGCGATTTTCTCATGTCGCCCTCCTGAGTTGGTATGCTATCGTCGTTTCATTGACGATTTGATAATGATATGGAATGGGGACAGGATTTCATTGGATTCTTTTATTTGCTGTCTCAATGGTAATAACAGGAATATCCAACTTACATGGACTATCAGCCAAGATAAAGTAGTATTCCTGGATCTTAATATTTCTAGAGATATTGACCGTTTTAGGCTGAGTAATTACTTTAAACCCACTGACCGTAATGCATATATCCCCCTGGGGAGTTGCCACCATAGATCATGGTTGTGCAATATCCCCAGGGGACAATTTATTAGATTACGCCGCAATTGTTCTTTAGTCAGTGATTATGTGAGTCAGTCTCAGATTCTCGCTGATAGATTTGTACAAAAAGGGTATCCTAAAGAACAGTTGGAAGTGGAAGTGGATCATGTCCATCAAATGGATAGGGATACTCTTGTTTCGGATCGAATTGCTGATGTAGAGTCTGGAAGGGATAAGCACAACTTATGATTCTGGATTACAGTATCCAGCACAAAAAAAAATCGAAAAAATCATTGTGAAACATTGGTCTATTCTTCAACAGGATAAGGTTCTTGCGCCTGTATTACCAGCCAGACCACAATTTATTTACAAGAAAGCCCCTTCTCTTAGAGACCGTGTGGAACCCAGTGTTTTCAATCCACCAGTGATCTCTGAGAATAGGAATTTTAAATTTCTGGGGGGGTTTTATGCCTGTGGCAGGTGTGTCCCCTGTAAGCAGTCTAAAGTTAACATTAAGAAAAGGAAGAAATTTGTAGCCTCAGCAACCAACAAGGAATACGATATCAAACAATTAATCACTTGTGATACTGTAGGGGTTATTTATATGCTGGAATGCGACTGCGGTTTGCAGTATATTGGCAGAACCTCCAGACCGTTGCATGTCCGCATTGCGGAACATGTGAGTAACATCAAAAAAGGCAAAACGCATAATGTATCCAGGCATTTAAAAAAATTCCATAACAAATGCCCCAAGGGTTTGCGTTTTTGGGGCATTGAAAAGGTTAATCGTCACTGGAGAGGAGGCAACTTTATTCGAAAATTAAATAAAAGGGAGTCTCATTGGATTTATGAAACCCATGTTCTTTGTCCGGACGGACTTAATGTCGATTTCAATATTAATTGTTTTATTTCTGATCGTTGATTTTATTATGTATTTTTGCTACTATTGTAATTGTTTTATATGAATTGTGTATTTTTTATATACATTTTTTATATTTTTATATATGTATATTTTTATATATGTATATGTTACGATGGGCTGCGGATGTCTTCATGTCCATTTTTCTATGTATGGTTTCGCATACATTAGGTGAAGGGGTTGTATTTCCTTTTTCTAACATAAGGTGTTTTCACTATCGACCCAAATTGTGTATGGCCATGTATTATATTGTGGTATGCTATTGCACCACTAGAGGTCAGAATGGTGAAGATTTTTGTGTGTTAATCCCTGGTCATCTGACATGTCAGGTCACATGACTTGATGGGCGCGGCTTGGGACTCTCCATGACCATGGGTCTCTATATCTTGGGTGTTTGTCTGTTCATCCCTACATTCCGCTGAAGAAGTCCCGCCCTAGGGACACAACGTTCGGAGGGAAGGACGTGACGGCACCCGCAGCCACTGCTTCACAAGCAACACATGTTTTTTATCGCTGTATACCCTGGCACTGGATCAGTGCCTTGAAAATGTGAGTTTTATACATTTGTTTTATTAAACCTTGTGCACATACAGAGTACACCATGTTATCTCCTTTTTTTTATATAAATGAATCATCATGTGGCCGGAGTGTATCTGTTTTGGCTTCATGCTTGTCAGCTGGCAACATCATCCCCTGGATCTATCACTTATGGGAAAGCGCTGTTGACCCTGATCTTGCTATAGGGTCTGATTTGGGAGGTGAGCGGCCACTTTTACTACTGGTGGAGGTGTCTTTCTTCTTTCCACGATTCATCACCTGCATGTGTGTGATTTTTACCACTATTGGATTATCACAAGGAGGATCTGTGGATGGACTTTTATATAGCGCTGCACTATTCTTTGTTTATATCTTTCCAGGAACTTATTTAATTGATTCCTAGTGTTCAGCTGCTCACTATTATATTATTTTGTGTTTTTATTGCACTGATTGATTTTCATTTACATGGTACTACACCTGCATACCACTTAATACTAAGCATAAATGTTTTCAAACAATCAAACAAGAATTAAATATTGCAATCTCTTAAATAGGCAGAGGCTCCATGATGGATTAACCATGTTTTCCATCTACTCCTAAAAGAGGGGATTGTATGGTTTTTGTAAGCTAGCATTAGCTCAAATTGTGCTTGGATATTCAATCTATTTATGATCGTGGTAATATTAGGTGAATCTGTGGATTTCCATAGTTTAGCAACAGTTAGTCTTGAGGCTATCAATATATGGGTCACAACAGTTCTATAAATGGTAGGGTAAATCTCATGATCAATACCCAGTAATGCTGAGGCAGGTGTAAGCGCAAGAAGGTTACCTGTGAGATCTGCTACGAAGGATGATATTGAGTTTCAAAAGCATATCAATGATTTGCAACTCCAAAACGTGTGTAGGAGGTTCCCAGTTTGCTCTTTACACCTCCAACAAATGTCGGACATTGTAGGGTAAATTTTAGATAGCCTGTAGGGGGCTAAATACCATCTATGAGTAATTTTGTGGGCGTTATCCCAGTGTTTGATGCATGAAAATGCATTTTTAATTGTTTGGAATGATTTTTTCCATTGATCCCAAGAAAAGGATACGTTAAAAATTTTCTCCCATTTTATCATATGAGTATTTTTCTCAACTGGTTGGGATGAAAGTATGTCATAGAAATATGAAATACCTTTAACGTAATCCTTCTGCTGGGATAAATAATCCCAGATTATCGATGGTTTCTCTAACGTATTTTCTGGGTTGAAATCCCTCAAACGCTTACACCTTCCCAGCTTGCATATAGTGACATTTTTATAAATCAGGGGAAGGTTAACATAAAGAGAATATCCCTGTTTGATCCAATCGTCTACTGACATTCGGATTTTACAGTAGTTAATAATTTCTGTAGGGAGGTAAATTTTAGATTTTTTTATTAAATGTCTAGATTTGGAAAGTATGGGCTAGATTCAGGTAGGACTTAAGTTGTCATATCTATGCGCCGTACCCACAGAACTAGATAGGCGCGAAAATAGGCTTTTCCCGACCGGCATAACTTGCCTACGCCTGCACATCGTAGGCGCACATTTAGGTCGAATGCTTCTGGCGCACCCATTGTTTTCCTATGCAAATATGCAAATGAGGGAGAAACGCCGATTCCCGAAAATACGCGTGTTCGGCACAGGCTAGGCGCGGTGCGCCTAAGCTGTATGGCCGGCCTAAAGTTAACCCTCATAAAGCAGGGGTAATTTTGCACCAGACTTGCTCAAGTCAGCTGGAGAGTAGCTTCAGCAACACCATTACAGACGAGCTGAGCAACCAATGTGAAAAGAAATAAAATCCGCGCCAATATTGAATAGAGTAAACTAAACCTTATTATGTGAACAATTATGTATATATAAACTGTGATAAATTATAGTGGTAAGCTGCTCCTCGGTGGTGTAGTGAGTAACTACAAATAATGCAAACAAAGAACGATAGAGGGCGCTAATAGGTATCTAAGTGTTCCACCTGGCTAACATTGAGTGGAACATAAATTAGGTAGGTGAGAATAGACAATATACACCATTAGAAAACAGTTTCTAATACGATGACGTGTAAATAATGAATAGAACAAAGGAACAAATAGAACAAATAATCTTTCTATGTGCAATAGTAGTATAAAAAATTGACTAATAGTGTAGTCAATAACTAACAATAAATTATTCCAACTGTTAGACAATAAGTGCAGACATCTTCATTGTGCAAAGTGAAATCTTGGTTGTGCAAAGTCCCATAAAGACCGTAGACAGATCTGTGACTGAATTTTAGGAAGTTGGTTTCTGAATGTGAGAGATTCCTTCACCAATATAATCAGTGCTCCACCCAAAGTGTTGAAGAGATACTAGATTCTTACCAGATAGCAAGACCTCTTTATTACAAGTAGGTCAGATGGACAGGACAGGATAAGTGCCTGTTACACTTGGGGCATGCTGGATCTCGATGGGACCAAAATTGCGGTTGATAAGCTCATATATTGACAGAGAAAAATACGGAAAAAAAATCATGGTGCAATACCGTTTAATAAAATAAAATGTTACACACAAACAGCCAATTGTCCTCTTACTCTGGCTGGTGCCTGCCTGGCACTGGGACTGTAGCATGTCAATGCTCTCCACTAGGGCGTCTCACCGATAGCGCTAAGTGTGGCAGAATGTCAGGGTTAAGTAGGCACTATTAGGTTTGTATGGCGTGCAGGGAGCCAGATGTCGCCGCCGACATATGTTTCGTACTCGTGTACGTCTTCAGGGGGGCGTGTCTGGCCGCTGGTGATTGTGGGATTTGTAGGCTGGGATGGGCACGGAGAGACGCGTGTGTCCGGAACGGAGCGTGACTGCGCTGACAGTCTCAGAGCCACGCCAGTGCACGTAAACATTACTTTAAAAACACTCAAATACATAAATAAAAAAACTTAGGTACATTTAACATCAAAAATGGTAACGGTCTTTGCGCTACATGTTTGTTAACCATTAACGACACAACTTCTGGTTTGATGACAAAGGTACATGGTACACAGGAGTTAAATATTAAAATAAACTGTGCTGTTTGTGGCTCTTAATAGAAATGTTTAAAATAGATATTACTAATAGACGTGATATATTTATATTGGTTATATGTGGGACATTTACATGGACTTAATTGAAATAATGTCAATATAGAGATGAAAGAATTCATTGGGGAAAATTAGGAAAAAACCCTTTTTGACCTTAGGGTGACATCTAGTGGTCAACAATTATTTTCATATATTAGAAATTCATTCTTATCCAGCTGGAGAGAATGGTTGGCTCGCTATACCCTTGGATTAGCTGGTGTATAACTATACCCTGTAGGTGATATAGTGGAGAGAGGGGGGCCTGGGGATCCTTACAACGCCTCTCTATTTTCCACTATAAATGTATAGATTTAATATCTAGGTGGGCTAATCGTTTGCCAGAAAACAATTAAGGTCCAGTTCTATATTCATTCCTAGAGGGTGCATAATTTGAATTTTGTGTATCCACATTGTTTCATTTTGGGACACACTGTCTCATGTGTGTCCCTCTCCAATGTTTGGATACATGGTCTATACCATAAAAGGTGCATTGTGTAGGGTCGCTTTGATGTTTGTCTAAAAAATGTCGGGACACACTGTGGTTGGGAAATTTGTTTCTAATGTTGGCCAGATGTTCATTGATTCTGACCCTCAATTTTCGAGTGGTTCTCCCTATATACTGTAGAGGACATGTGCATTCAAGAACATAGGTGACATGATCTGTGTTACATGTCATGAATGGTTTTATCTGAAATTCTTCTTTTGTTGTCTCGGATTTAAATTTAATGCGTTTCTTGGGTTCTCCTGGCCGGCGGGTGGTTTTGCAGGCCTTACACCTGGTGCAATAATAAAACCCTGGAATATCCAGAAAAGTTCTTGGTTTTTCTGGTGGGTCTGGTACATTTCATGCAATTTTATTTCTCAGTCCAGGTGCTCCCCTATATATGAGTTTTGGTATTTCGGAGATGGAAGTTTGGAGATCTTGATCTTTCATCAAAATTGGCCAGTGTTTTTTATATATGGCCTCTATTTCTTTATATTGTCTATTGAACCCCGTGATTAATGTTGTTTCTCTTTGTTGGTCTTTTTTTGGTTTCGTAGCTAGAAGGGATTGTCTGTCCATTCTAGCAACTTCTCTTTTGGCTTTATTTATTGCTTTTTCTGGATATCCTTTTTCTATAAATTTTTCTGTTAGCTGACCTGCTTGTGCTTGATAGTCCTCTTCTACCGCACAATTCCTTTTCAGCCTCATAAATTGTCCTTTGGGAATGCCATTCAGCCACCGTGGATGGTGGCAACTTGATGTTAGGACAAATCCATTGCGGTCTGTGGGTTTGAAAAATGTTAGTGTTTCAAAGCTTTCCTTCTTTTTTCTAATTGTTAGATCTAAATAGTTTACGGATGTCCTACTGATTTCTGCTGTGAATTTGAGTCCATATTTATTGCGATTCATGGTGGCAACAAATTGGAGTAGATCCATTTCTGGACCCTCCCAAAACACGATCACGTCATCAATATATCTTTTATAGAATTTCAAAGACATATCTCGTTGATGAAAAATTGATTCATTTTCCCACTTGTTCAGAACAATGTTTGCTACACTGGGGGCATAGCGTGCTCCCATGGCTACGCCCACTCGTTGAGTGTAATAATGGTTGTTGGCCCAGAAGTAATTGTTATTCATGGCTAATTGCAATCCTTTCAGTAGGTATTTGATTTGTTCTGTTGGCATTTGTGCATCTTGAGTTAGTGCCCATTCTATAGCTTGAATCGCATCTTGATGTTGTATATTGGTGTACAGTGACTCGACATCTATCGTTGCCATGATTATTTGTTGAGTTGCTGTCTGTTTTTGGATATCCACTATTAGATCTCGGCTATCTTTTAGAAAAGAAGGGCTTTGGCTGACCAAAGGCTTGAAAAAGTTATCTAAATATTCGCCCAATCTTGAGAAGAGTGACCCAATTCCACTAACGATTGGTCTTCCAGGAGGGTTTTCTATGTTTTTGTGAATCTTTGGGACTGTGTAAAGCACTGGGATGTTTGGTGCACAAGGTACTAAATAACTACAGTGCCTGCCGCCGAGAATGTGTTTTTAGCACGCCAGCATCGCGCTGAATCTCGGCGACAGGCTGCCGATATCTCGCACTCGCTGGAATAGTAAAAGCACCTTCCAGCGAGTGCGTCATAGAAGCGACGGGGATCCGACGCGGATTCCCGCCAATTCTACACGTGGGCGGACTTTGTTATGAATCCTGAAGAAGAAATCCCCGCCGGATTTTTAAAGAAAAATCCGGCATGGGTTCCCCCCTCAGGAGCATAACGGGCCCTTAGGTCTGTTATGGGTTGTAAGGAGACCCCCTACGCCGAAAAAACGGCGTGGGGGTCCCCCCACAATCCATAACAGACCCGTATCCAAAGCACGCCGGCCGGCCGGTCAGGAAGGGAGTGGGGGCGAGCGAGCGCCCCCCCCCCCCTCCTGAGCCGTACCGGGCAGCATGCCCACAACATGGGGGGGTTAGGTGCTCTGGGGCAGGGCATCATGCTCCGGTAGGTACCACGTGGTACCTACCGGAGCATGATGGGACTGCGACGTCACAAGACAGGCCTATATAACTCGCTGCGAGCCGCGCGCCCGGCATAACAGCGTCGCGTCAACATCTGGAGAAGAAGAAGAAGAAGACGACGTCACAGAGGAGGGGACTCGCCGCCGCTAGTAATTGAGCTAACACACAAAGTTAGCGGCGGCGAGTCCTGAAGAAGAAGAAGACCCCCGGAGAGCGGAAAAGACCCCCGGAGAGTGGAGAAGACCCCCGGAGAGCGGAGAAGACCCCCGGAGAGCAGGAGAAGACCCCGGAGAGTGGGAGAAGACCCCCCAGCCGCCGAAGACGTCGAAAGAAGCCCGCCGGGTGGTGGGCGCTTTTATCAAAGCGCCCCCCCCGGCGGCGGAAGAGAACCAGACGGCGGCACCCACCCCCCACAGAAGCCCGCCGGAGGGGGGCGCTTTTATAAAAGCGATCGTACACACCCCCCCCCGGCGGCCAACTAATAAAATATTTCAATACCCTGTGTGGTTTATTTGTGTTTACACTTTTTATTTGCAGGTGAATGGGTAGGGGTACAATGTACCCCATACTCATTCACTTAGGGTGGGGGGCCGGTATCTGGGGGCCCCCTTATTAAAGGGGGCTTCCAGATTCCGATAAGCCTCCTGCCCGCATACCCCGACAACCAACGGCCAGGGTTGTCGGGAAGGGGCCCTGTCCTCATCAACATGGGGACAGGGTGCTCTGGGGTGGGGGGCCGCAGTGCGCCCCCTGCCCCAGAGCACCTAACCCCCCCATGTTGAGGGCATGCTGCCCGGTACGGCTCAGGAGGGGGGGCGCTCGCCCCCACTCCCTTCCTGACCGGCCGGCGTGCTTTGGATAAGGGTCTGTTATGGATTGTGGGGGGACCCCCACGCCGTTTTTTCGGCGTAGGGGGTCTCCTTACAACCCATAACAGACCTAAGGGCCCGTTATGCTCCTGAGGGGGGAACCCATGCCGGATTTTTCTTTAAAAATCCGGCGGGGATTTCTCCTTCAGGATTCATAACAAACTCCGCCCACGTGTAGAATTGGCGGGAATCCGCGTCGGATCCCCGTCGCTTCTATGACGGCTTTGTCTCCATCGCGGCAAGCCAGCCCGGCGCTGGCTCCTGCGATGGGGCTCGTAGGTGGTCAATCTCGCCGAGAAAGGGAGCGAGATTGACACAATATCCCAGTCACCTACTGTAGCTTCTTGTGTAGACAAAATATTCAAGGTGGATCCTTCCAATACCCAAGATTTCAGTTGTTCCTTTAATGATAAAGTGGGGTCACCTTTCATTCGTAGGTATGTTTGTCCCTCGTTGAGCTGGGACTGCATCTCTTCATAATAGTATTTACGATCCAGAATGACAAGGCCTTCGCCTTTGTCGGCTGGTCGGATTACTATGGGCCAGATTCTCGTAGATGCGCGCCTAATTATGCAGGCGTTGCGCATCTCAGATGCACTACGCCGACGTAACACGGAGTGGCAAGTACCGTATTCCCTAAGTAAATGCGCTCCAAGATGCGCCTGCGTCGCGTAAAATCATGGGCGTAATCCGGCGCAACTCCAAAGTAGGAGGGAAGTGGGCGTGTTGCATTATAATGAAGCGTGACCCCATGCAAATGCAGGCCGGGACGAACGGAGCATGCGCCGTGACATGGATGACCCGCGCCATGACGTGGTTGACCCGCGCCGTGACGTGGATGCCTTCTGCGCATGCGCAAAGCCTCCCTACGATGCGCCGGCGCAGGGTATATAATGCGCCCACACATGCGCCCGTGCAGCGCAAACGTCTCCCATTTTTTGGATAGTGACGGCCAAAGTTTGTGCTGGACAGGATGACAACCGTGGTTAAGGAGAGGAGGAAGAAGAATTTCTCCCCAGAGGAGAGGGCCCTTGTCGTCAGGGCCATGGAGAAGTTTGATTCGCGGCTCCATGGTGCTGACAGTGCCCGTACCAGCAAGTCCCGGAGGGATCAGATTTTAATGAGGGTCGCGTGCCAGGTCAATGCCCTCTCTCATGAGGTCCGGACACCGCAGGACATTCAGAAGAAAATGAATGACCTGCGGCGTCATGTGAAGGGCAAGCTGGCTGCCATAGCTCGGCATGCCAAGGGCACTGGAGGGGGCCCACCCTGCCCTGTCCGCCTGACTGAGGAGGAGAAGGTGGTTGCCCGCTGCCTACAGACGGAGCAGGTAGATCGAGTTGGGGGCTATGAGTCCCAGAAGCCAGCCGTGAGGACAGGTAAGTGTGTTTTATATTCTATCTGTTGTGTACATGTATGGGGCTGGAAGGGAACATGTGCCAAGTGTGTGGCTCCACCAACATGGGCATCTTTTGTGTCATCCACAGATGTGCAGGAGGGAGCGGGGCCATCTGTTGATGCCAGGGCCCATCAGGATCCATCCCCTGAAGATTCAGTCCCTCTGGCTGCCCCCCTGGAACAGGACTTGGAGGGAAGTGGGCACACCTCAACGGAGGAGGTGGTTGAGGAGGGTGTGGTAGTCCATGACCAGGCCCTCTATGTTGTTGTGGAGGAGGATGGTGGGTTGGCCGGACCAGCCCAGGCTATTCCTCTACCTGTAGCGTCCCCCTCCAACCTCTCCAGTCCCTCTCTTTCCCCCCCCCTCATCTCCGGCCCCTCAACATCCTCCCCTTATGCCCGGACCCCTGCCACTCCCCGCAAGGCGACGTGCAAGACCAGGGGTGTTCATAAGGTCCTGCCGGAAGAGCTGGTCAGACAGCAGGACCAGCAGAATCAGCACCTGGCCGAGGTCGTGGAGGAGATGAGGCGCCTGGCCGACAGCCTGGCATCCTCGGACAATATTACTGATGCCATCCAGGATGTTGCTGTTAACAGCGCAGCAACGCTGACCAGCTTGGGGGAGCTGCAGGAAAACACCTCGGAACTTGTGGGGGAGGTTCGTGCCCTGCGCCTTGCTGTCGAGGCGCAGACTGCTGTGCAGACCCGCATAGCGGTTGCCCTGGAGGGCATGCAGGCAGCCAGGGAGGGACGTGGGGATGCTCCTCCTCAACCTGCTGCCCCCCCCCCCATCTGTGGCTGCCCCCAGGCAAGTGAGGGGCAGGACCCGTGGCACCAGGCAGAGCCCCCGCCAGGCCCATTAATTTTATTTTTCTTTATTATTATGCTCTGGATAAGAGCTTTTTTTGTTATTTGTTATGCTCTGGATAAGAGCTTTTTTTGTTATTTGTTATGCTCTGGATAAGAGCTTTTTTTATTTATTTTTGTGCTCTGGATAAGAGCTTTTTTTATTTATTTTTTAATACTGCACACGTTGCAGTGTGAATGGTGTGTGAATGTGAGAGGGTGGCACTCCTGACAGTAAGGGGTGTCACCCTCGGCCGTGGTGGTGAAGTTAACCCCACGGCTGTATGAATGATGTGTGAAAGGTGTGTGAATGGATAGCAACATCATTGGGGCCTTGACGTGGCGTTGCTGCTCCCAACTCCTACATGCTGGACTTGGGCTAATCCAATGCGATGTGCATGTGGTGTGTGTGATCTAGGGACATCAGTGGTGTACACGCGTGCATTGTCTGTGTGGCATGCTGTATGTGTGTGTTTAACGGTCAAAGATTCGTAACATGAGGACCCTCCTGACTGCTCTTCCATCAGCTGACGGGGTCTCCTCTGGCGGGGGGGGGGCTGTGTGGTTGGGGGGTCAGGTCATCACGTAGGGCAATGTGCAGGCCCTTTCGCATGGCAAAGTTGTGCAGAATACAACATGCACCAATGATCTGACCCACAAAGTTGGGGGAATACAATAGGGCCCCCCCAGACTTATCCAGGCATCGGAAACGGGACTTCAGGAGGCCAAATGTGCGCTCCACCACTCCACGGGTTTTGATGTGTGCTTCATTGTATCTTCTCTCTCCTCTGGTTTGGGGGTTCCGGAAAGGAGTCATGAGATGGGGTCCCAGTGTATATGCAGAGTCACCTGGAAGGGAAAAGACAGGAGGATGGTAGTCATGCATGTGCCACTTCTGTTGTGCATCATGGGAGGGGATAGTCATGGCTGCCACCCATGTCACTCACCAACCAGCCAGCTGTCCCCATACATGTCCTGCTCAAAATCTTTTGGGATGTTGCTTTGACGGTAGATGTAGCTGTCATGGCTGGACCCGGGGTCTTTGGCACGGACGTGCCATATGAGGTATTTGGCATCGGCTATCACCTGTACGTTGATGGAATGCCAATGCTTCCGATTGCGGTATATGTGCTCTGTGGCACTGGGGGGCTGGTGTGCCACATGTGTGCAATCAATGGCCCCGATGGTGCGTGGGAATCCGTCAATTCTGTAGAAATCTGTCATTGCCTTCTGCCGCAGGTGCACAGTGGTGGGTCTGATGAACTGGTTGGACATGCGTCTGAGGATTGCGGGGACAACCTGGTGCAGACATCTGCTTATGCTGGTTTGTGACATCCCAGCCACCACTCCACTTGTACGCTGGAATGATCCACTGGCCAGGAAATGCAGTGTTGCCAGTACCTTCACCAGTGGCTGCAGTGCACGTGAGCGGTATGTCTGGCTGGTGATGTCATCCTGCAGGGTTGTGGTTATTTCCAGGATGGCAGCAGGGCTGAATCTGAAGATGCGATACACCTCCTCATCACCCATGCCAAAGAGCCTCATGCGCGCTCGGTAGATCCTCTCACGTGCCCCCTCCTCCTACTCCTCCTTCTATGTGCCTCTTCCTCTGCATACCTTAGTAGTGATAAGACCATGGCTGGCCCTGGCATCATTGGCATACGAATGTGTTGTCCAGTAAGTGTGATTGCTCAGCTAGTCCGTTACGGTGCTGCTGTAGTTGCTCTCCAGCTGACTTGCACACGGCCTTGAGCAAAGTTACCCGTGCTTTTATGAGCGGTATGTTTACTCAAGGCTTTCGAGTTACGCGCACCACGAGTAGCCAACGCCGGACGCGCGTAGTTTCGGGAATACGCGCATCTCCCTCATTTGCATATTTGCATGCTAATTCAATGGGAACTGAATATTTTTCATGCGTAACTATGCGCCTACGCCGCGCTAGCTTAATGCATTTTCGCCGCACAGACGGAAATTTTTTACGCGCGTATGTGGTTCTGTGTTTACCGCGTATCGATACGCAGGCGAACATTTACTATTACGCCGCGCATATACATTTACGCAGGCGTAGCGCCTCTGAGAATCTGGCCCTATATGTTTGTTTTTTTCTATAGATTTAATACCTTCTTTGATTTGGATATTTGATCTTTTTTTCTGGATAGGTAGTTCTCTTATTTCATCCTGGACCATCTTGCGAAAGACTTCTATATGATGGTTCTGATTTTTTTGAGGATTAAATACTGATTGGTTCTTGAGATTACTGTGCACATATGGATCTGGGATAATTGGAGTGATGATACTTTCATTTGGGGTCTGTTTTGCAAAATGTTTTTTGATATTTAATTTCCGAATGTGTTTTTCGACATCTATAAAGATTTCAAATTTGTCTAGATCTTTAGGAGGGGCAAACTTGAGACCTTTTTGGAGTACCTCTATCTCCTGGTTAGAAAGCTCTACGCCTGCCAGGTTGTAGATGCCCTCCATCAGTCTTTTCTTCTCCTTTTTCTTTCTCCCTCTTCCCCTTCTCCCTCTTTTCCGGATCTCTCTTTGGGGGACTGGGGTGATTTCTGTGTGCTGTGATATGTATCTTTCCCCCCTCTTCCTTCCCCCCCGGTAGGGGGTGTGGTTTGGTCCAGGTCTACCTCTATAGTAGCCTCTAGGTCTCCCACGTGGGGGTCTTGGTGGATATAGATATCTGTATGGTTCTTGGTAATAGGGATCCCCTCCTCTATATTCATGTGGTGGATATTGGTTGTATCCATCTCCTGGGTATGGGTGGGGGTAGTAACCCGGAGTAGGGTAATCATTAGTCCTAGATATAGGTTTTTGAGGTTTGGGGCCCTGTTTATTGGTTGGTTGTTTTTTCACTGTTTCTTTTTTTGGGGTGCTTGAGCCTTGAGAGGTAGATTGTACAGGTTGCGCCATGAAAGGTTGGATACTTTCTTCCTCTATTGTAGATTCTGGGGATGTATTGATACTTCCCACGGTTTGCCATTTATAAACTTTATTCATTTCATAATCCTTAGTGTCTCTTTGGAATTTTTTGAGTTTTTTATTTTTAATGTCCCCGTCATATTTGGATAAATGTGTTTTTAAGGTTTTTGATTTTTCCATATATTCTCCATTAGTTTGTAGAGGTTCCATTTTCTCTTTAAGCTCTGCGATTTTTTTGTCTATAATCGCATTTTTGGTTTTCCTTCTTTGTATCATGAGTTGTAAAAGTTTTTGCTCGCAAGCATTGAAGAATTGATACCATGCTTCACTAATTTGGGCACTGTCTATTCCATCATTAGGTGTGACATCCCATCTGAGTCTTCGTGGTGTAAAATTGTGTTTGATATACATTTCTATTGTTGCTATATCCCACCAAAGCCTAATCTTTTTTTCCATCTCATACTGTAGCTGTTTGAAACTTTTGGAGAGATCTAGTAGTGGTGTGGGATGTTCTTTGAAAATGTCATCTATATTTATGTGACGATCATTCATGAAGTCAAAGACATCCATGGCTGCGTGAAAAAATGTGATAAGATATCACCAAGTGGTACCTTAGCAAATAATGTGAAAATAAATAAAATCCGCGCCAATATTGAATAGAGTAAACTAAACCTTATTCAGTGAACAATTATGTATATATAAACTGTGATAAATTATAGTGGTAAGCTGCTCCTCGGTGGTGTAGTGAGTAACTACAAATAATGCAAACAAAGAACGATAAAGGGCGCTAATAGATATCTAAGTGTTCCACCTGGCTAACATTGAGTGGAACATAAATTAGGTAGGTGAGAATAGACAATATACACCATTAGAAAACAGTTTCTAATACGATGACGTGTAAATAATGAATAGAACAAAGGAACAAATAGAACAAATAATCTTTCTATGTGCAATAGTAGTATAAAAAAGTGACTAATAGTGTAGTCAATAACCAACAATAAATTATTCCAACTGTTAGACAATAAGTGCAGAAATCTTCATTGTGCAAAGTGAAATCTTGGTTGTGCAAAGTCCCATAAAGACCGTAGACGGATCTGTGACTGAATTTTAGGAAGTTGGTTTCTGAATGTGAGAGATTCCTTCACCAATATAATCAGTGCTCCACCCAAAGTGTTGAAGAGATACTAGATTCTTACCAGATAGCAAGACCTCTTTATTACAAGTAGGTCAGGTGGACAGGACAGGATAAGTGCCTGTTACACTTGGGGCATGCTGGATCTCGATGGGACCAAAATTGCGGTTGATAAGCTCATATATTGACAGAGAAAAATACGGAAAAAAAATCATGGTGCAATACCGTTTAATAAAATAAATAACATTTTGCACACAAACAGCCAATTGGCCTCTTACTCTGGCTGGTGCCTGCCTGGCACTGGGACTGTAGCGTGTCAATGCTCTCCACTAGGGCGTCTCACCGATAGCGCTAAGTGTGGCAGAATGTCAGGGTTAAGTAGGCACTATTAGGTTTGTATGGCGTGCAGGGAGCCAGATGTCGCCGCCGACATATGTTTCGTACTCGTGTACGTCTTCAGGGGGGCGTGTCTGGCCGCTGGGGATTGTGGGATTCGTAGGCTGGGATGGGCACGGAGAGACGCGTGTGTCCGGAATGGAGCGTGACAAATACATAAATAAAAAAACTTAGGTACATTTAACATCAAAAATGGTAACGGTCTTTGCGCTACATGTTTGTTTACCATTAACGACATGACTTCTGGTTTGATGACAAAGGTACATGGTACACAGGAGGTAAATATTAAAATAAACTGTGCTGTTTGTGGCTCTTAATAGAAATGTTTAAAATAGATATTACTAATAGACGTGATATATTTATATTGGTTATATGTGGGACATTTACATGGACTTAATTGAAATAATGTCAATATACAGATGAAAGAATTAATTGGGGAAAATTAGGAAAAAACCCTTTTTGACCTTAGGGTGACATCTAGTGGTCAACAATTATTTTCATATATTAGAAATTCATTCTTATCCAGCTGGAAGAAAAAATATAATAAAATAAAATAAAATAGGAGAGAATGGTTGGCTCGCTATACCCTTGGATTAGCTGGTGTATAACTATACCCTGTAGGTGATATAGTGGAGAGAGGGGGGCCTGGGGATCCTTACAACGCCTCTCTATTTTCCACTATAAATGTATAGATTTAATATCTAGGTGGGCTAATCGTTTGCCAGAAAACAATTAAGGTCCAGTTCTATATTCATTCCTAGAGGGTGCATAGTTTGAATTTTGTGTATCCACATTGTTTCATTTTGGGACACACTTTGTCTCATGTGTGTCCCTCTCCAACGTTTGGATACATGGTCTATACCATAAAAGGTGCATTGTGTAGGGTCGCTTTGATGTTTTTCTAAAAAATGTCGGGACACACTGTGGTTGGGAAATTTGTTTCTAATGTTGGCCAGATGTTCATTGATTCTGACCCTCAATTTTCGAGTGGTTCTCCCTATATACTGTAGAGGATATGTGCATTCAAGAACATAGGTGACATGATCTGTGTTACATGTCATGAATGGTTTTATCTGAAATTCTTCTTTTGTTGTCTCGGATTTAAATTTAATGCTTTTCTTGGGTTCTCCTGGCCGACAGGTGGTTTTGCAGGCCTTACACCTGGTGCAATAATGAAACCCTGGAATATCCAGAAAAGTTCTTGTTTTTTTTGGTGGGTCTGGTACATTGCATGCGATTTTATTTCTCAGTCCAGGTGCTCGCCTATATATGAATTTTGGTATTTCGGAGATGGAAGTTTGGAGATCTTGATCTTTCATCAAAATTGGCCAGTGTTTTTTTATATATGGCCTCTATTTCTTTATATTGTCTATTGAATCCCGTGATTAATGTTGTTTCTCTTTGTTGGTTTCGTAGCTAGAAGGGATTGTCTGTCCATTCTAGCAACTTCTGAGCAACCACACTTGCAGGACAACACATGGCAGCTGTGGTCCTAGCACTACTAATGGGTCCTCCGCCACGTAGGAGGAGGAGGGCACGGGAGAGGATATACTGCACACGCATAAACGTCTTTGACATGGGTGATTCGGAGGTGTTTTGTCTTTTAAGATTCAGCCCTGAAGCCATCCAGGAAACAGCCACAGCCCTGCATGATGACATCACCAGCAAGACACACCGCTCACAAGCAGTGCAGCCACTGGTCAAGGTACTGGCAACACTCCATTTCCTTGCCAGTGGATCGTTCCAACGTACAAGTGGAGCTGTGGCTGGGATGTCACAATCCAGCATGAGCAGATGTGTGCACCAGGTTGTCCCCGCAATCCTCACACGCATGTTCTACCACATCATCAAACCCACCCAGGAACATCAGCGGCAGAAGGCAATGCAGGATTTCTACGAAATTGCAGGAATCCCACGCACCATCGGGGCCATTGATTGCACACATGTGGCACTATGCCCCCCCCATGACACAGAGCACATATTCCGCAATCGCAAGCATTGGCATTCCATCAACGTACAGGTGATAGCCGATGCCCAATGCCTCATATGGCACGTCCGTGCCAAACACCCAGGGTCCAGCCACGACAGCTACATATACCGTCAAAGCAACATCCCAACGGAATTCGAACAGAGCGTGTATGGGGACAGCTGGCTGGTTGTTGAGCGACATGGGAGTCAGGCATGACTGTCCGATCCCATGATGCAGACATCACGAGGGGCACATGCACAGCTAACATCCTCCTGTCTTTTACCTTCCAGGTGACGCGGCATATGCACTTGGACCCCATCTCATGATTCCATTCCGGGATCCCCAAACCAGAGGAGAGAGAAGATACAATGAAGCACATATAAGTACCCGTGCAGTGGTGGAGCACACCGTTTCCGATGCCTGCATAAGTCTGGGGGGACCCTGTTGTATTCCCCAAACTTTGTTTGTCAGATCATCGGTGCATGTTGCATTCTGCACAACTATGCCATGAGAAAGGGCCTGCATATTGACATACGTGATGACCTGACCCCCCAACCACACAGTCCCCCCCTGCCAGAGGCAACCCCATCTGCTGAGGGAAGAGAAGTCAGGAGGGTCCTCGTGGTAGGCTTCTTTGCCCGTTAAACACACAAACTCATCATGGCACACAGACAATGCACGCATGCACACCACTGTGGTCCCTAGATCACACACACCACGTCCACATCACATTGGATTAGCCCAATTACAACATGCAGGACTTTGGAGCAGCAACGCCACGTCAAGGCCCCAATGATGTCGCTGTCCATTCATACGACATTCACACAGTCGTGGGGATAACTTCTCCACCACGACCGAGGGTGACACCCCTTACTGGCAGGAGTGCCACCCCCCCACATTCACACACCATTCACACTGTAGCCTGCACTACTGACCGTGTGCAGATACTACCAAAATAAAAACACTCATAACCTAAATAGAAAATAAATCAAAACACTCATAACCTGAGTAGAAAATAAATCAAAACACTCATAATCTGAGTAGAACAAAAAATTTGTCTAGTAACAAAAATGGCACTCATCTGCCCTGACATGGGTTTCTCCAAGTGCCACGGCCCCGGCTCCTTAACTGCCTGGGGGGAGCCACAGGTGGGGGGGGGGGAGGTTGGTCATCAGGAGGTGCGGGGGGTTGGGCATCAGGAGGTGGAGGTGCATCCCCTGGAGCCTTCCTGGCTGGCTGCCTGTCCTCCAAAGCCAGAGCAATGCGGGTGAGGATGGTATTGGTCTGTGCAAGCATCACCCTGGTCTGCCTCCCCTCCTCCACGACGGCCCCTGCCAGGCTCTTAACCTCCAACGCGAGGCCTGCTGTGGTGGCCTGCACCTCTCCCAGGCTGGTGACAATCGCAGCTGAATTGCAGGTCATATCTTGCAGGCTGTCAAGCAGCTGCGAGGACGGTGCCAGGCTGTCAGCCAGACGCCTTATATGGACAGACACGTCACCCACATGGCAGGTCTGCCAGGCCTGATCCCTGGCCAGGGTTTCCTGGAGGGCCTCAGGAACACCCCTTGTTTTATGAGTAGCCTTCCGGGGACCAGAAGAGGCTTGGGACCGTGGGTACTGGGAGGCCCTTGAGGGGCTTTCACTGATGGAGGAGGCCCTTGAGGGAGTTCCCTGATGGGGGAGGAGGGTGAGGTAGTTCCCCTGATGGGGGAGGAGGGTGAAGGAGTTTCCCTGATGAGGGAGGAGGACTGGGAGGGTACAGGGATGGTGGGATCCTCCACGAGGTAGACTGCTCCCTCGAGGTCCCTATGCTCCTCTACTACTTCCTCCAGAGGAGAGGTGTGGGCACTCCTCTCTGGCAATGGCAGGGGTCGCCCAGCAGCAGCCGACGATGGCCCAGCTTCCTCCTGCACATCTGTGGATGACACAAAAGATGCACATGTTGGTGGACCCACACACTTGTCACATGTTACCTTCCCCTCCCCCACATGCTACACATCAGGTAGTAGGTAAAACACACTTACCTGTCCTTAAGGACTGGTCGCCCCTGCATGCCCTCCACCTGCTCACGCTGCAGGCATTGGGCGATGGCCTCCTCCTCCGGGGTCAACTGAACAGGACATGCTGGCCCTCCTCCCGTGCCCCTGACATGCCTACTAATCTGGGCCAGCTTTTCCTTCACCCTCCGCTGCATGTCATGAATTTTTTTTTGGATATCTTGTGAGCGCCTCTCCGCAATGCCCACAGCACTGACCCGCACACTCAGCTCCCTCAGAATCTCTTGCTTTCTGGCCTTGCTGGTCTGCAGACTGAGGGCACCATGGAGGTATTTATCGTACCTCACTATTCCATCCACAAGGATCTCCCTCTCCCTCATTTCTTCCTTCTGTCTTTTGGGACAGCAGCCATGGCAATACAAAAGTACCTTCCCTAGGGGGAGGGAACAGGATGTACTTTTGAGCTGAACGGGCGCATGTCTGGGCCTATTTATAGGCTGTGGTTAAGCCGGTTGGGCGGAGTTTCTCTGGAAGCTGGGCCGGCGTTAGTTGTGAGCATGCGCACAAGGAAACGAACGTACTGCGCATGCTCCGTTCATGATACGCCGGCTGGAAATCAGAAATCCACGTTCTGAACATCATTTGCATACGGTCACACCCACTTACAGTTAAGCCGACGAAATTAAGTTATACCGGCACAAAGTTAGGCGCAAGTGCTGCATGAATACTGTACTTGCCTCTCTGAGTTATGTCGGCGTAGCGCTAATGAGATGCGCTACGCCGGCATAAGTATGCGCCGATCTACCTGAATCTAGTCCCATGTGTTTCCATGCAAATAATGTGGCCTTAATACTCAGTAGATTGGGAATGACTACTTTTGGGAGTACAATATTAGCTAACGTCAAGGTGCATAAGTCAGAATTCTTGGTGGAATCTCGTTCTATGTTCAACCATAGTTTGTCTTTTTGGGGGGAGAACCAATATTTCATCTGATCCAGGATGGCAGTATAATAGTAATTCCTGATATCTGGTAAGCTCATACCACAATGAGCTGTAATGGAGGTAAGAATAGAAAAGGCAACCCTTGTTTTTGTTTTTTATTCCAAATAAACTGTATAGAATCTTTGGTAATGTTTGCATTTTAAATGCAGCTATTTTCCCGACCCATGATAATTGAGTTTTCTGCATTTTCGATAGGTCGCGGCTAATTTGTTCTAAGAGGGGAGGGAAGTTAACATCATAGGTTTTGTTTGGCTGTGGTACAAGTTGTATTCCTAAGTATGCTACCGAGGTATTATTCCAGATGAATCCATACTGTGACTTAAGGCCGTCTATTAATGGAGCAGGGATATTTATGGGTAGTATGTAACATTTATTTATACAGGCAAACCCAACTTTTAAGTACACAATGGGGTTTATTTACTAAAGCTGTAAAGTGCAAAATAAGGCTCACTTCTGCCCAGAATCCAATGAGCTTCCAGGTTTTACTAACAGGCTTAATTAAACAAGCTGGTGTTAGAAGCTCATTGGATTCTATTCAGAAGTGAGCCTGATATTGCGATTTCCAGCGTTAGTAAATAAACCCTATTGTGTACTTAAAAGCGGGGTATGCCTGTATTGATTTTGTAGTATGAGATTTCTTTCAATGTATCTAGCGCATTAATTACTGATGGTATAATGGTAAGGATAATTCAGGATTGGCTAGAGTCAGTAAAATGTCATCAGCAAAAAGGCCTAACTTGCGTTCATCCTGACCAATCGTAATACCTTTGATATCTGGGGAAGGGCGTATATATTCTGCTAAGGGTTCTATCGCAAGGGAAAATATCAGTGGGGATAAGGGGCAACCCTGTCTGGTGCCGTTAGTCAGTGCGAAAGTTCTAGAAAGCATATCTGAAGAGAATACTTTAGCAGTGGATGAGTGTATAAAGCCATAATGACAGAGTGTATAAATCCTTGAAGGCCGAATTTAGATAAAGTGTGTGAAATATACCCCCAGTGCATTCTGTCGAATGCTTTTTCAGCATCTAATGTTAATATTAGGGCGGGCATTCGATCATTTATGTATTCTGTTAATAATATTCAACATTCTTCTAGTGCTATCGGGCGCTTGTCTACCTTTAACGAAACCTACTTGGTCGGGTCTAATTAATGAGGGGGTGATGTTAACTAATCTATTCGTCAGAATTTTTGCATACATTTTAAGATCGGAATTTAGTAAGGATATGGGTCTGTAATTCAAGGGCGAGGCAGGATCCTTGTCAGATTTTGAAAGTGTTATTATTACAGCTTCTAGAAGTTCATTTGAGAAAGTTTTTGAATTTGCTGCTTGGTTGCAAAGTCTGGATAAACATGGGGTCAAAATATCCTTAAAAGCTGAGTAATATTCACCTGATAGGCCATCAGCAACAGGTGACTTATTTTTGAGAAGATCATTTATGACTTTCAAAATTTCTTCATTGGAGATTGGTTTATTGAGATTATCTAACAATATTGGGTCGATGGAGGGTAAATTAACAGAATCTAAAAAACGTTTTATTTTATTAGTATCAGGTTGAGGTGTGTTAATATCTTCTTTAAGGTTGTATAAATCTTCATAGTACTGTGAGAATGCATCTACAATTTCTTGGGGATTGAACATTATTTTTTGGTGGGTTCATTTAATACATTTTTTGTCTACGCTGGCGTAATTGGGAAGCTAATAGTTTACCCGCTCTGTTGCCTTCAGAGTAATATTTTAAATTACGTTTCTTAAAGTACTTCTCATGGTCAGTCATTAGGATAGATTGAGTTCCACTCTTAGGCCACGTACACACGATCGAACATGTCCGCTGAAACTGTTCCGCAGACATGTTCGATCGTGTGTACGGCCTATCGGACCGTTTTCCAGCGGACCAAAGTTTCAAAACATGCTTTAAAACCTGTCCGATGGAAACCTGTCCGTCGGACAGGTTCGATGGTTAGTACACAAAATCATCGGACCAAAAACCTGTGCATGCTCAGAATCAAGTCGACGCATGCTTGGAAGCATTGAACTTCGTTTTTTCATCACGTCGTTGTGTTCTACGTCACCGCGTTCTGGTCCGATGGGATTTTGGCCCGATGGTGTGTACGCGCATCAGACCAACAGACTGCTTCAGCATGGTCCGATGAAAACGGTCCGTCGGACAAGTTTCATCGGACATGTCTGATCGTGTGTACACGGCCTTAGTTTGGAAAGATGACGTTCCAAATTAATATCTAGAGGATTTTTTTATGTAATACTTCTTGGCTTGCAATCTCTTTTAGTAATGAGTTTATTTTGATGTTTCTTTTTTTTTTTCCCTGGGCGGTTAATTGTATCAGGAGACCCCTAACATAGGCTTTGTGGGAACACCATAAGGTAGCATCGGTAACACTATTATTGTCATTCAAAACAAAAAAAATCTTCAACGATTCCCTCATCACAGACTGACATCTCTTCTGAGCAAGAGTAAATGTGTTATTCCTCCATAAATAATTGTTGGGGGAGATTTGATTAGAATCTATTTCTATCGTAATAGGTGCGTGGTCTGACCACATTAGATTATGAATTTTGGCAATTACCATTTTCGGTAGGAGATTTTTGCCTGTGATAAAGTAATCCAATCTGGAGTACGACTTGTGAACATTAGAAAAAAAAGGTGAAGTCTTTCTCTGTAGTGTTTAAGGCACCTCCAAGGATCGTACAAATATGAGCTAAACCTTTCCTTGGAGTTTTTCCTTTTCTTGAGGTGTCCATATTTCTTGAGGTGTCCATAAGAAAAGTTTTGATCGGGCTGTTAGACGTGGACTGGCACAGTATGGACCTAATCCTCCACCGGAGATCATAGACCGCTTTATAGCAGCTGTGGATGGCACTTGGCTAAATCAAAAAGGTGCTGCAGCAGCAGAAGTCACAGCAGCACCAACTGAAGAGAGAGGAGAGGTACAGATGCCAGTCGCCATGGAAGTGGAGTTCCAGGGAGCCGGGGCAGTTAGTCCCTCTCTCCAGCAGCAAGCTGAGGTTGTAAAGCTTTTACTCCCAGCTGAATCACTGGCAGCGGGGCAGGATGCTGCTGACCGTTGCACACCACTGCAGCTTGAGCTGACATCGGGGGATGGGACTGTGGTCTCCCCTCACAGCAACCCAGTGGAAGAGCTGGCAAGAGAGCAGAGTGCCACGGGCCTCTGCTCCCAACTAACAGAAGACGGGTTCCTGTGGTAGTGGATGGAACTGTGGTCTCCACTCACAGCAACCCAGCGGAAGAGCTGGCAGCAGAGCAGAGTGTCACAGGCCTTTGCTCCCAACTAACAGAAGAGGGGGTCCCTGTGGTAGTGGATGGGATTGTGGTCTCCACTCACAGCAACCCAGTGGAAGAGCTGGCAACAGAGCAAAGTGTCATGGGCCTCTGTTCTCAACTAGCAGGAGAGGGAGCTCCCGTGGTAGTGGATGGGACTGTGGTCTCCACTCACAGCAACCCAGCAGAAGAGCTGGCAACAGAGCAGAGTGCCACAAGCCTCTGCTCTCAACTACCGGAAGAGGGAGTTCCTGGGGTAGTGGATGGGACATCAGTCTTCACTGACACAACCCCAGAAAATGGTGCAGCACTGAGACAGGAGGATGTCGGCTTTGCTTTGCAAGCACCGGGGGATTTTCACCTACCACCAGTGGATGGGACTTCAGTCTACACTGGTATACCCCAGGGATGGGGGGCAATTGGCCCAGATCCCCAACAGCATGATGGACTGAGCCCAGTCACCCTGTCTTCTCTCCAGTGGCAGGCATGTTCTCTGAGAGAGGCAGAGGTTGGCGGGGTGAGTAATGCCCTGTTTGGAGCAATTTATTTGGGGTACGGTATGGATACCAGCATTGGAGGACTGGAACTACTGACTAACTTTGGAGTCAACCCGTTTGGGGTACCCTCCTGTGTCAGTCTCTCACCGAAAGGGGAGAGATGTAACGGGATTGACCCGTGACGTCAAGAGACTTTTGAGGGATGGGGGATACTCCTGTGCCAGCGGCACTAAGGACTCTTGGGTCTAAGGTCACCCTGTGCCCCTTTTGGGCATAGGGTGGCTGATAAATAATAATTCATGTATTGCAGGAGATCTGGACATATTACAGTTTGGTTAATGCTGACCCACACCAGGTCAATAGACTCCTAAGATATTCTATTGTCCATTGTGTGAGGCTGTTGAGATGCTAATCAAAGCCGTGGGTGTTTTTCAGATTTGGTGTTTACAAGACTAAAACATTTTTTTTGCTAGAAAATTACCTAAAACCCCCAAACATTATATATTTTTTTTCTAACACCCTAGAGAATAAAATGGTGATCATTGCAATACTTTTTGTCACACCATATTTGCGCAGCGGTCCTACAAGCGCATTTTTTTTGGAAAAAATTCACTTTTTTTAATTAAAAAATAAGACAGCAATAAATTTGGCCCAATTTTTGTATTTATTGTGAAAGATAATGTTACGCCGAGTAAAATGATACCCAGCATGTCACGCTTACAAATTGCGCCCGCTCGTGGCGTCAAACTTTTACCCTTAAAAAGCTTGATAGGCGACGTTTAAAAAAATTCTACAGGTTGCATTTTTTCAGATACAGAGGAGGTCTAGGGCTAGAATTATTGCTCTCGCTCTAACGATCGCGGCGATACCTCACTTGTGTGGTTTGGACACCGTTTTTATATGCAGGCGCTACTCACGTATGCGTTCGCTTCTGCGCGCGAGCTCGTCGGGACGGGGCACTTTAAAACATTTTTTTTTTGTTTTTATTTATTTATTTTTATTTAGTTTATAATTTTTTACACTAAAATAAAAATAATCACTTTTATTCCTATTACAAGGAACATCCCTTGTAATAGAAAAAAGCATCACAGGTCCTCTTGAATATAAGATCTGGGGTCAAAAAGACCTCAGATCTCATATTTAGGCTTAAAAGAAAAAAAAAAGAACAAAAAAAAAGTAATTTTTTCAAATGACAAAAAAAAAAAACGTTTCTTTAAGACGCTGGGCGGGACTGACGTTTTGACGTCACTTCCGCCCAGCAGAGGTATGGGGACGGACGAGGGAAATTTTTCCCTCACTCGCATCCCCACTGAGCAGACCCGATCGCCTCCGCCGCTACCGACGGCTCCGGTAAGCGGCGGAGGGCGCGGGAGAGCAGCGGGAGGGGGGGCCCACTCCCGCCGCCGATAACGGCGATCTCGCGGCAAATCCACTGCGGAGACCGCTGTTATCTTTTAGAGGATCGCTCGTACTAAAGATGGATACCTCGGTTGTGGCAGCAGCTGCTGCCGTTACCGATATATCCATCTTTAAAGTGTGGCTGTAAAAAGTCGTACGGCGGTAGGGAAGTGGTTAAATGTGGGGACACATGCTTTGAGGTGTTAATTCAGGTCTGCTCCTAGACCTTCCATTGTTTAATGCTAATGACACCGTCTAAGATGTGTAATGTCACTTCTCAGGTGTAGTAATTAGGTCATGTTAAAAATGTCAGCCCGGTGCCGAAATGTCTGGATACTGATTAGTAATTAGCCCATCTGAAGGTATATTAAAGCCCCAGTGTGTGATGAGGGGGGTGGAGAGTTTTTTTTGTTCCTTCCATGCTTGAACTGTATAAAAACCTGAGAGTGTACCATTAAAGCATTCATTCATTTAAAACCAGAGAGAACGGAGCTTGTCTCGTCTTAATTCTGGGGAATGGATCGTGTCTACATGGGTTGTCGGACTGTTGTCCGTAATTGTGAACATTCAACGGGGTGAGAGAGTACATTCATCAGGTGATCTATATGTGATTAAGAAAATTATGTTTGCTTTAATAATAACATTTGAGGTTCCCTAAATGGATGTAATGTTTTAAATTACAATTCATTTCATTTTTTTTTTCTGTTTTAGTGGTAATATTTAAAATAAAGGTCATACAAAAGCTCCAGAAGAAGCCACGTTTGTGGTGAAACATGTAAGGGCAGCCAATCTTTTGTAATATGACCAATGTGCTATCTATAGCACTTATTGTATAAGTAGTTTTATACTGTTAATGTATCAATACATTTTGTAATTTTGGTATAATTGATTCTTTTATTTTTTGCACCTTAAAACTCTGCTTACTGCCCACTTGGGGCCTTTACACTTTTCTAGCATCTTATTAGGTATACTGAATATTTATATAGAAAAACAAAAGAAATATTCGCCGATCTAAGTGCAATAAGCCAGCATTTAATGAGCAAATCACGGAAAAATAAAATGGCTACTCACAAAACAGAGGAATAGCGCTAGCATTAATAAAGATGCAGGTCTGGAGTCACAATTTCATCATCCATACAAATCCAGGTCCAGGGCAGCTACAACCCAAGGATGTTTACACAGACGTGGAAACCAGAAGAGACGATCGGATGCGAAGTGCGTTCCACCGTGGGGCGTGGCGTGCCGTCGTTGTACCGGAAGTGACGTGGAGTCCAGGCCAGCCAATAGGATTACACATTTCACAGCGTCAGCTGCTTCATCAGCTCCATATCGTCCGTACAAAACGGACTTATTATATGTGAGCGGGATGGCTGTGATTGGTTGGCAGGCATATAACAATCAGGAAAGAGCAGAACATCAACAAAACAAAGGGAGAAGTACAATGAAAAAGGGCTGATAACAGGAATGCTAAAAACATTTACAGACATATACATGGATAAAAGAGCCAATGGATGAAAGTATATATTTAAAATTACAAATTAAAATTATTATAGAAAATCCATATGGATGAATAATTAAAATTAAAAATGTAGAAATATATATATATATATATATATATATATAATTTCTACATTTTTAATTTTAATTATTCATCCATATGGATTTTCTATAATAATTTTAATTTGTAATTTTAAATATATACTTTCATCCATTGGCTCTTTTATCCATGTATATGTCTGTAAATGTTTTTAGCATTCCTGTTATCAGCCCTTTTTCATTGTACTTCTCCCTTTGTTTTGTTGATGTTCTGCTCTTTCCTGATTGTTATATGCCTGCCAACCAATCACAGCCATCCCGCTCACATATAATACGTCCGTTTTGTACGGACGATATGGATCTGATGAAACGCGTAATCCTATTGGCTGGCCTGGTCTCCACGCCACTTCCAGTACGACGTTGGCACGCCGCGCCCCACGGTGGAACGCACGTCACATCCGATCGTCTCTTCCGGTTTCCTCGTCTGTGTAAACATCCGCGGGTTGTAGCTGCCCTGGATCTGGATTCGTATGGATGACGAAATTGTGACTCCAGACCTGCATCTTTATTAATGCCTGTGCTATTCCTCTGTTTTGTGAGTAGCCATTTTATTGTTCCGTGATTTGCTCATTAAATGCTGGCTTATTGCACTTAGATCGGCGCATCTTTCATTTGTTTTTCTGAGTTCTCCAGAAGTCTGCTTCTGCTTCAGGTGCTGCCGCTAAGTTTCCCGTACAGCCACACTATACACCAGGATTCTTTGGACATTAGCACCATATTTAGATGGACTTTGTTCTATATGGACCTATACGAATTGTCATTATTTTATAATTTGCTTTAGTGGTTCATGCGCCATAAACTATATAATTTTTTTACGTTGAATATTTATATATGCTGCCATACATTTTGGCTATATGTTATTTCTCTAAATAGTATTTAACAGAACTATTACCAGTAAAAGTAGATAATAATCCAGATAATACAGAACCATTTTTCTTAAACTTTTAGTGTAAGGAAGAATATAATGAAGATATTAGCAGTGAAAAAAATGAAGATCAACCACATAGAAAAAAAGACGAGGTGCCAGAGCCAGTAACTGGCTCCGTAGATGGCATTAAGGCACAGTCTTCTGACGACAACAAACAAGAGGATCAAGCAGAACCCGGAGTAAGCACAGCCACTCAACCTGAACCATACACCACAGAGCAACAAAAATACAATGAAACAAACGAGGATGAGGTGCCAGAGCCAGTAACTGCCTCCGTAGAAGACATTAAGGCACAGTCTTCTGACGACAACAAACAAGGGGATCAAGCAGAACCCGGAGTCAGCACAGCCACTCAATCTGAACCATACACCACTGAGCAACAAAAATACAATGAAACAAATGAGGATGAGGTGCCAGAGCCAGTAACTGCCTCCATAGATGACATTAAGGCACAGTCTTCTGACGACAACAAACAAGGGAATCAAGCAGAACCAGGAGTTAACACAGCCACTCAACCTGAACCAAACACTACAGAGCAACAAAAATCCAATGAAACAAACGAGGATGAGGTGCCAGAGCCAGTAACTAGCTCCGTAGATGGCATTAAGGCACAGTCTTCTGACGACAACAAACAAGAGGATCAAGCAGAACCCGGAGTCAGCACAGCCACTCAACCTGAACCATACACCACAGAGCAACAAAAATACAATGAAACAAACGAGGATGAGGTGCCAGAGCCAGTAACTGCCTCCGTAGATGACATTAAGGCACAGTCTTCTGACGACAACAAACAAGGGGATCAAGCAGAACCAGGAGTAAGCATAGCCACTCAACCTGAACCATACACCACAGAGCAACAAAAATACAATGAAACAAACGAGGATGAGGTGCCAGAGCCAGTAACTAGCTCCGTAGATGGCATTGAGGCACAGTCTTCTGACGACAACAAACAAGAGGATCAAGCAGAACCCGGAGTAAGCACAGCCACTCAATCTGAACCATACACCACAGAGCAACAAAAATACAATGAAACAAACAAGGATGAGGTGCCAGTTCCAGTAACTAGCTCTGTAGATGGCATTAAGGCACAGTCTTCTGACGACAACAAACAAGGGGATCAAGCAGAACCCGGAGTCAGCACAGCCACTCAATCTGAACCATACACCACTGAGCAACAAAAATACAATGAAACAAACAAGGATGAGGTGACAGAGCCAGTAACTGCCTCCATAGATGACATTAAGGCACAGTCTTCCGACAAAAACAAACAAGGGGATCAAGCAGAACCAGAAGTTAACACAGCCACTCAACCTGAACCAAACACTATAGAGCAACAAAAATCCAATGAAACAAACGAGGATGAGGTGCCAGAGCCAGTAACTAGCTCCGTAGATGGCATTAAGGCACAGTCTTCTGACGACAACAAACAAGGGGATCAAGCAGAACCAGGAATAAGCATAGCCACTCAACCTGAACCATACACCACAGAGCAACAAAAATACAATGAAACCAACAAGGATGAGGTGCCAGAGCCAGTACCTAGCTCTGTAGATGGCATTAAGGCACAGTCTTCTGACGACAACAAACAAGGGGATCAAGCAGAACCAGGAGTAAGCACAGCCACTCAACCTGAACCATACACCACAGAGCAACAAAAATACAATGAAACAAATGAGGATGAGGTGCCAGAGCCAGTAACTAGCTCTGTAGATGGCATTAAGGCACAGTCTTCTGAGGACAACAAACAAGGGGATCAAACAGAACCAGGAGTAAGCACAGCCACTCAACCTGAACCATACACCACAGAGCAACACAAATACAATGAAACAAATGAGGATGAGGTGCCAGAGCCAGTAACTGCCTCCATAGATGACATTAAGGCACAGTCTTCTGACGACAACAAACAAGGGAATCAAGCAGAACCAGGAGTTAACACAGCCACTCAACCTGAACCAAACACTACAGAGCAACAAAAATCCAATGAAACAAACGAGGATGAGGTGCCAGAGCCAGTAACTAGCTCCGTAGATGGCATTAAGGCACAGTCTTCTGACGGCAACAAACAAGGGGATCAAGCAGAACCAGGAGTAAGCATAGCCACTCAACCTGAACCATACACCACAGAGCAACAAAAATACAATGAAACAAACGAGGATGAGGTGCCAGAGCCAGTAACTGCCTCCATAGATGGCATTAAGGCACAGTCTTCTGAAGGCAACAAACAAGGGGATCAAGCAGAACCAGGAGTAAGCACAGCCACTCAACCTGAACCATACACCACAGAGCAACAAAAATACAATGAAACAAATGAGGATGAGGTGCCAGAGCCAGTAACTAGCTCTGTAGATGGCATTAAGGCACAGTCTTCTGAGGACAACAAACAAGGGGATCAAGCAGAACCAGGAGTAAGCACAGCCACTCAACCTGAACCATACACCACAGAGCAACACAAATACAATGAAACAAATGAGGATGAGGTGCCAGAGCCAGTAACTGCCTCCATAGATGACATTAAGGCACAGTCTTCTGACAAAAACAAACAAGAGGATCAAGCAGAACCAGGAGGAGTAAGCACAGCCACTCAACCTGAACCATACACCACAGAGCAACAAAAATCCAATGAAACCAACGAGGATGAGGCGCCAGAGCCAGTAACTAGCTCCGTAGATGGCATTAAGGCACAGTCTTCTGACGACAACAAACAAGGGGATCAAGCAGAACCCGGAGTTAGCACAGCCACTCAACCTGAACCAAATACCACAGAGCAACAAAAATACAATGAAACAAACGAGGATGAGGTGCCAGTTCCAGTAACTAGCTCTGTAGATGGCATTAAGACACAGTCTTCTGACGACAACAAACAAGGGGATCAAGCAGAACCAGGAGTAAGCATAGCCACTCAACCTGAACCATACACCACTGAGCAACAAAAATACAATGAAACAAACGAGGATGAGGTGCCAATTCCAGTAACTAGCTCCGTAGATGGCATTAAGGCACAGTCTTCTGACGACAACAAACAAGGGGATCAAGCAGAACCCGGAGTAAGCACAGCCACTCAACCTGAACCACACACCACAGAGCAACAAAAATACAATGAAACAAACGAGGATGAGGTGCCAGATCCAGTAACTAGCTCCGTAGATGGCATTAAGGCACAGTCTTCTGACGACAACAAACAAGGTGATCAAGCAGAACCCGGAGTCAGCACAGCCACTCAACCTAAACCATACACCACTGAGCAACAAAAATACAATGAAACAAACGAGGATGAGGTGCCAGAGCCAGTAACTAGCTCTGTAGATGGCATTAAGGCACAGTCTTCTGAGGACAACAAACAAGGGGATCAAGCAGAACCAGGAGTAAGCACAGCCACTCAACCTGAACCATACACCACAGAGCAACAAAAATACAATGAAACAAACGAGGATGAGGTGCCAGAGCCAGTAACTGCCTCCATAGATGGCATTAAGGCACAGTCTTCTGAAGGCAACAAACAAGGGGATCAAGCAGAACCAGGAGTAAGCACAGCCACTCAACCTGAACCATACACCACAGAGCAACAAAAATACAATGAAACAAATGAGGATGAGGTGCCAGAGCCAGTAACTAGCTCTGTAGATGGCATTAAGGCACAGTCTTCTGAGGACAACAAACAAGGGGATCAAGCAGAACCAGGAGTAAGCACAGCCACTCAACCTGAACCATACACCACAGAGCAACACAAATACAATGAAACAAATGAGGATGAGGTGCCAGAGCCAGTAACTGCCTCCATAGATGACATTAAGGCACAGTCTTCTGACAAAAACAAACAAGAGGATCAAGCAGAACCAGGAGTAAGCACAGCCACTCAACCTGAACCATACACCACAGAGCAACAAAAATCCAATGAAACCAACGAGGATGAGGCGCCAGAGCCAGTAACTAGCTCCGTAGATGGCATTAAGGCACAGTCTTCTGACGACAACAAACAAGAGGATCAAGCAGAACCCGGAGTTAGCACAGCCACTCAACCTGAACCAAACACTACAGAGCAACAAAAATACAATGAAACCAACGAGGATGAGGCGCCAGAGCCAGTAACTAGCTCCGTAGATGGCATTAAGGCACAGTCTTCTGACGACAACAAACAAGAGGATCAAGCAGAACCCGGAGTCAGCACAGCCACTCAACCTGAACCATACACCACAGAGCAACAAAAATACAATGAAACAAACGAGGATGAGGTGCCAGAGCCAGTAACTAGCTCTGTAGATGGCATTAAGACACAGTCTTCTGACGACAACAAACAAGGTGATCAAGCAGAACCCGGAGTCAGCACAGCCACTCAACCTGAACCATACACCACTGAGCAACAAAAATACAATGAAACAAACGAGGATGAGGTGCCAGAGCCAGTAACTGCCTCCGTAGAAGACATTAAGGCACAGTCTTCTGACGACAACAAACAAGGGGATCAAGCAGAACCCGGAGTAAGCATAGCCACTCAACCTGAACCATACACCACAGAGCAACAAAAATACAATGAAACAAACGAGGATGAGGTGCCAGAGCCAGTAACTGCCTCCATAGATGGCATTAGGGCACAGTCTTCTGAAGGCAACAAACAAGGGGATCAAGCAGAACCAGGAGTAAGCACAGCCACTCAACCTGAACCATACACCACAGAGCAACAAAAATACAATGAAACAAATGAGGATGAGGTGCCAGAGCCAGTAACTAGCTCTGTAGATGGCATTAAGGCACAGTCTTCTGAGGACAACAAACAAGGGGATCAAGCAGAACCAGGAGTAAGCACAGCCACTCAACCTGAACCATACACCACAGAGCAACACAAATAAATGAAACAAATGAGGAAGGTGCCAAACTGCCTCCATAATGACATTAAGGCACATGACGACAACAAGAGGGAATGAACCAGGAGTTAACCAGCCACTCAACCTACACTACAGAGCCAATCAAACAGGTAGTAACTATAGATGGCATTAAGGCACAGTCTTCTGACGGCAACAAACAAGGGGAGCGAACAGGAAGGCATAGCCACTCAACCTGAACCATACAACACAGGCAACAAAAATACAATGCGAGGATGAGCCAAGCCAGTAAGCCTCCATAGATGACATTAAGGCACAGACAATGAAACAAACAAGGGATCAAGCAGTAAACCAGGAGTAAGGCACAGCCACGGCAACCTGAACATACACCACAGAGCAACAAAAATCCAATGAAAAACGAAGGACAGAGCCAGAGCTCCGTAGATGGCATTGCCAGTCTTCTGACGCAAACAGGATCAAGCAGAACCCGGAGTTAGCACAGCCACTCAACCTGAACCACACACACTACAGAGCCACTGAAAACAACGAGGATGAGGTGCCAGAGCCAGTAACTATGTAGAGCATTAAGACACAGTCTTCTGACGACAACAAACAAGAGGCAACCAGAAGTAAGCACAGCCACTCAACCTGAACCACACACTACAGAGCAACAAAAAATACAATGAAACCAACGAGGATGAGGTGCCAGGTGCCTAGTAGATGGTAAGGCACAGTCTTCTGACGACAACAAACAAGGGGATCAAGCAGAACCCGGAGTAAGCACAGCCACTCAACCTGAACCACATACACCACTGAGCAACAAAAATACAATGAAACAAACGAATGACAGAGCCAGACTGCCTCCGTGACATTAAGCACAGTAACTGACGACAACAAACCAAGCAGAACCCGGAGTAAGCAGCCACTCAACCTGAACCATACACCACAGAGCAACAAAAATACCAAATGAGGATGAGGTGCCAGAGCCAGTAACTAGCTCTGTAGATGGCATTAAGGCACAGTCTTCTGAGGACAACAAACAAGGGGATCAAGCAGAACCCGGAGTAAGCATAGCCACTCAACCTGAACCATACACCACAGAGCAACAAAAATACAATGAAACAAATGAGGATGAGGTGCCAGAGCCAGTAACTAGCTCTGTAGATGGCATTAAGGCACAGTCTTCTGAGGACAACAAACAAGGGGATCAAGCAGAACCAGGAGTAAGCACAGCCACTCAACCTGAACCATACACCACAGAGCAACACAAATACAATGAAACAAATGAGGATGAGGTGCCAGAGCCAGTAACTGCCTCCATAGATGACATTAAGGCACAGTCTTCTGACGACAACAAACAAGGGGATCAAGCAGAACCAGGAGTAAGCACAGCCACTCAACCTGAACCACACACCACAGAGCAACAAAAATACAATGAAACAAACGAGGATGAGGTGCCAGTTCCAGTAACTAGCTCCGTAGATGGCATTAAGGCACAGTCTTCTGACGACAACAAACAAGGGGATCAAGCAGAACCCGGAGTAAGCACAGCCACTCAACCTGAACCATACACCACTGAGCAACAAAAATACAATGAAACAAACGAGGATGAGGTGCCAGAGCCAGTAACTGCCTCCGTAGAAGACATTAAGGCACAGTCTTCTGACGACAACAAACAAGGGGATCAAGCAGAACCCGGAGTAAGCATAGCCACTCAACCTGAACCATACACCACAGAGCAACAAAAATACAATGAAACAAATGAGGATGAGGTGCCAGAGCCAGTAACTAGCTCTGTAGATGGCATTAAGGCACAGTCTTCTGAGGACAACAAACAAGGGGATCAAGCAGAACCCGGAGTAAGCATAGCCACTCAACCTGAACCATACACCACAGAGCAACAAAAATACAATGAAACAAATGAGGATGAGGTGCCAGAGCCAGTAACTAGCTCTGTAGATGGCATTAAGGCACAGTCTTCTGAGGACAACAAACAAGGGGATCAAGCAGAACCAGGAGTAAGCACAGCCACTCAACCTGAACCATACACCACAGAGCAACACAAATACAATGAAACAAATGAGGATGAGGTGCCAGAGCCAGTAACTGCCTCCATAGATGACATTAAGGCACAGTCTTCTGACGACAACAAGCAAGGGAATCAAGCAGAACCAGGAGTTAACACAGCCACTCAACCTGAACCAAACACTACAGAAGAACAAAAATCCAATGAAACAAACGAGGATGAGGTGCCAGAGCCAGTAACTAGCTCCGTAGATGGCATTAAGGCACAGTCTAAGGACAACAAACAAGAGGATCAAGCAGAACCCGGAGTAAGCACAGCCACTCAACCTGAACCATACACCACAGAGCAACAAAAATCCAATGAAACCAACGAGGATGAGGCGCCAGAGCCAGTAACTAGCTCCGTAGATGGCATTAAGGCACAGTCTTCTGACGACAACAAACAAGGGGATCAAGCAGAACCCGGAGTTAGCACAGCCACTCAACCTGAACCAAACACCACAGAGCAACAAAAATACAATGAAACAAACGAGGATGAGGTGCCAGTTCCAGTAACTAGCTCTGTAGATGGCATTAAGACACAGTCTTCTGACGACAACAAACAAGGGGATCAAGCAGAACCAGGAGTAAGCATAGCCACTCAACCTGAACCATACACCACTGAGCAACAAAAATACAATGAAACAAACGAGGATGAGGTGCCAATTCCAGTAACTAGCTCCGTAGATGGCATTAAGGCACAGTCTTCTGACGACAACAAACAAGGGGATCAAGCAGAACCCGGAGTAAGCACAGCCACTCAACCTGAACCACACACCACAGAGCAACAAAAATACAATGAAACAAACGAGGATGAGGTGCCAGATCCAGTAACTAGCTCCGTAGATGGCATTAAGGCACAGTCTTCTGACGACAACAAACAAGGTGATAAAGCAGAACCCGGAGTCAGCACAGCCACTCAACCTGAACCATACACCACTGAGCAACAAAAATACAATGAAACAAACGAGGATGAGGTGCCAGAGCCAGTAACTGCCTCCGTAGAAGACATTAAGGCACAGTCTTCTGACGACAACAAACAAGGGGATCAAGCAGAACCCGGAGTAAGCATAGCCACTCAACCTGAACCATACACCACAGAGCAACAAAAATACAATGAAACAAACGAGGATGAGGTGCCAGAGCCAGTAACTGCCTCCATAGATGGCATTAAGGCACAGTCTTCTGAAGGCAACAAACAAGGGGATCAAGCAGAACCAGGAGTAAGCACAGCCACTCAACCTGAACCATACACCACAGAGCAACAAAAATACAATGAAACAAATGAGGATGAGGTGCCAGAGCCAGTAACTAGCTCTGTAGATGGCATTAAGGCACAGTCTTCTGAGGACAACAAACAAGGGGATCAAGCAGAACCAGGAGTAAGCACAGCCACTCAACCTGAACCATACACCACAGAGCAACACAAATACAATGAAACAAATGAGGATGAGGTGCCAGAGCCAGTAACTGCCTCCATAGATGACATTAAGGCACAGTCTTCTGACAACAAACAAGGGAATCAAGCAGAACCAGGAGTTAACACAGCCACTCAACCTGAACCAAACACTACAGAGCAACAAAAATCCAATGAAACAAACGAGGATGAGGTGCCAGAGCCAGTAACTAGCTCCGTAGATGGCATTAAGGCACAGTCTTCTGACGACAACAAACAAGGTGATCAAGCAGAACCCGGAGTCAGCACAGCCACTCAACCTAAACCATACACCACTGAGCAACAAAAATACAATGAAACAAACGAGGATGAGGTGCCAGAGCCAGTAACTAGCTCTGTAGATGACATTAAGGCACAGTCTTCTGAGGACAACAAACAAGGGGATCAAGCAGAACCAGGAGTAAGCACAGCCACTCAACCTGAACCATACACCACAGAGCAACAAAAATACAATGAAACAAACGAGGATGAGGTGCCAGAGCCAGTAACTGCCTCCATAGATGGCATTAAGGCACAGTCTTCTGAAGGCAACAAACAAGGGGATCAAGCAGAACCAGGAGTAAGCACAGCCACTCAACCTGAACCATACACCACAGAGCAACAAAAATACAATGAAACAAATGAGGATGAGGTGCCAGAGCCAGTAACTAGCTCTGTAGATGGCATTAAGGCACAGTCTTCTGAGGACAACAAACAAGGGGATCAAGCAGAACCAGGAGTAAGCACAGCCACTCAACCTGAACCATACACCACAGAGCAACACAAATACAATGAAACAAATGAGGATGAGGTGCCAGAGCCAGTAACTGCCTCCATAGATGACATTAAGGCACAGTCTTCTGACGACAACAAACAAGGGAATCAAGCAGAACCAGGAGTTAACACAGCCACTCAACCTGAACCAAACACTACAGAGCAACAAAAATCCAATGAAACAAACGAGGATGAGGTGCCAGAGCCAGTAACTAGCTCCGTAGATGGCATTAAGGCACAGTCTTCTGACGGCAACAAACAAGGGGATCAAGCAGAACCAGGAGTAAGCATAGCCACTCAACCTGAACCATACACCACAGAGCAACAAAAATACAATGAAACAAACGAGGATGAGGTGCCAGAGCCAGTAACTGCCTCCATAGATGGCATTAAGGCACAGTCTTCTGAAGGCAACAAACAAGGGGATCAAGCAGAACCAGGAGTAAGCACAGCCACTCAACCTGAACCATACACCACAGAGCAACAAAAATACAATGAAACAAATGAGGATGAGGTGCCAGAGCCAGTAACTAGCTCTGTAGATGGCATTAAGGCACAGTCTTCTGACGACAACAAACAAGGTGATCAAGCAGAACCCGGAGTCAGCACAGCCACTCAACCTAAACCATACACCACTGAGCAACAAAAATACAATGAAACAAACGAGGATGAGGTGCCAGAGCCAGTAACTAGCTCTGTAGATGGCATTAAGGCACAGTCTTCTGAGGACAACAAACAAGGGGATCAAGCAGAACCAGGAGTAAGCACAGCCACTCAACCTGAACCATACACCACAGAGCAACACAAATACAATGAAACAAATGAGGATGAGGTGCCAGAGCCAGTAACTGCCTCCATAGATGGCATTAAGGCACAGTCTTCTGACGGCAACAAACAAGGGGATCAAGCAGAACCAGGAGTAGGCATAGCCACTCAACCTGAACCATACAACACAGAGCAACAAAAATACAATGAAACAAACGAGGATGAGGTGCCAGAGCCAGTAACTGCCTCCATAGATGACATTAAGGCACAGTCTTCTGACAAAAACAAACAAGAGGATCAAGCAGAACCAGGAGTAAGCACAGCCACTCAACCTGAACCATACACCACAGAGCAACAAAAATCCAATGAAACCAACGAGGATGAGGCGCCAGAGCCAGTAACTAGCTCCGTAGATGGCATTAAGGCACAGTCTTCTGACGACAACAAACAAGAGGATCAAGCAGAACCTGGAGTTAGCACAGCCACTCAACCTGAACCAAACACTACAGAGCAACAAAAATACAATGAAACCAACGAGGATGAGGCGCCAGAGCCAGTAACTAGCTCCGTAGATGGCATTAAGGCACAGTCTTCTGACGACAACAAACAAGGTGATCAAGCAGAACCCGGAGTCAGCACAGCCACTCAACCTGAACCATACACCACTGAGCAACAAAAATACAATGAAACAAACGAGGATGAGGTGCCAGAGCCAGTAACTGCCTCCGTAGAAGACATTAAGGCACAGTCTTCTGACGACAACAAACAAGGGGATCAAGCAGAACCCGGAGTAAGCATAGCCACTCAACCTGAACCATACACCACAGAGCAACAAAAATACAATGAAACAAACGAGGATGAGGTGCCAGAGCCAGTAACTGCCTCCATAGATGGCATTAAGGCACAGTCTTCTGAAGGCAACAAACAAGGGGATCAAGCAGAACCAGGAGTAAGCACAGCCACTCAACCTGAACCATACACCACAGAGCAACAAAAATACAATGAAACAAATGAGGATGAGGTGCCAGAGCCAGTAACTAGCTCTGTAGATGGCCTTAAGGCACAGTCTTCTGAGGACAACAAACAAGGGGATCAAGCAGAACCAGGAGTAAGCACAGCCACTCAACCTGAACCATACACCACAGAGCAACACAAATACAATGAAACAAATGAGGATGAGGTGCCAGAGCCAGTAACTGCCTCCATAGATGACATTAAGGCACAGTCTTCTGACGACAACAAGCAAGGGAATCAAGCAGAACCAGGAGTTAACACAGCCACTCAACCTGAACCAAACACTACAGAGCAACAAAAATCCAATGAAACAAACGAGGATGAGGTGCCAGAGCCAGTAACTAGCTCCGTAGATGGCATTAAGGCACAGTCTTCTGACGGCAACAAACAAGGGGATCAAGCAGAACCAGGAGTAGGCATAGCCACTCAACCTGAACCATACAACACAGAGCAACAAAAATACAATGAAACAAACGAGGATGAGGTGCCAGAGCCAGTAACTGCCTCCATAGATGACATTAAGGCACAGTCTTCTGACAAAAACAAACAAGAGGATCAAGCAGAACCAGGAGTAAGCACAGCCACTCAACCTGAACCATACACCACAGAGCAACAAAAATCCAATGAAACCAACGAGGATGAGGCGCCAGAGCCAGTAACTAGCTCCGTAGATGGCATTAAGGCACAGTCTTCTGACGACAACAAACAAGAGGATCAAGCAGAACCCGGAGTTAGCACAGCCACTCAACCTGAACCACACACTACAGAGCAACAAAAATACAATGAAACCAACGAGGATGAGGTGCCAGAGCCAGTAACTAGCTCTGTAGATGGCATTAAGACACAGTCTTCTGACGACAACAAACAAGGGGATCAAGCAGAACCAGGAGTAAGCACAGCCACTCAACCTGAACCACACACCACAGAGCAACAAAAATACAATGAAACAAACGAGGATGAGGTGCCAGTTCCAGTAACTAGCTCCGTAGATGGCATTAAGGCACAGTCTTCTGACGACAACAAACAAGGGGATCAAGCAGAACCCGGAGTAAGCACAGCCACTCAACCTGAACCATACACCACTGAGCAACAAAAATACAATGAAACAAACGAGGATGAGGTGCCAGAGCCAGTAACTGCCTCCGTAGAAGACATTAAGGCACAGTCTTCTGACGACAACAAACAAGGGGATCAAGCAGAACCCGGAGTAAGCATAGCCACTCAACCTGAACCATACACCACAGAGCAACAAAAATACAATGAAACAAACGAGGATGAGGTGCCAGAGCCAGTAACTGCCTCCATAGATGGCATTAAGGCACAGTCTTCTGAAGGCAACAAACAAGGGGATCAAGCAGAACCAGGAGTAAGCACAGCCACTCAACCTGAACCATACACCACAGAGCAACAAAAATACAATGAAACAAATGAGGATGAGGTGCCAGAGCCAGTAACTAGCTCTGTAGATGGCATTAAGGCACAGTCTTCTGAGGACAACAAACAAGGGGATCAAGCAGAACCAGGAGTAAGCACAGCCACTCAACCTGAACCATACACCACAGAGCAACACAAATACAATGAAACAAATGAGGATGAGGTGCCAGAGCCAGTAACTGCCTCCATAGATGACATTAAGGCACAGTCTTCTGACGACAACAAGCAAGGGAATCAAGCAGAACCAGGAGTAAGCACAGCCACTCAACCTGAACCAAACACTACAGAAGAACAAAAATCCAATGAAACAAACGAGGATGAGGTGCCAGAGCCAGTAACTAGCTCCGTAGATGGCATTAAGGCACAGTCTAAGGACAACAAACAAGAGGATCAAGCAGAACCCGGAGTAAGCACAGCCACTCAACCTGAACCATACACCACAGAGCAACAAAAATCCAATGAAACCAACGAGGATGAGGCGCCAGAGCCAGTAACTAGCTCCGTAGATGGCATTAAGACACAGTCTTCTGACGACAACAAACAAGGGGATCAAGCAGAACCAGGAGTAAGCATAGCCACTCAACCTGAACCATACACCACTGAGCAACAAAAATACAATGAAACAAACGAGGATGAGGTGCCAATTCCAGTAACTAGCTCCGTAGATGGCATTAAGGCACAGTCTTCTGACGACAACAAACAAGGGGATCAAGCAGAACCCGGAGTAAGCACAGCCACTCAACCTGAACCACACACCACAGAGCAACAAAAATACAATGAAACAAACGAGGATGAGGTGCCAGATCCAGTAACTAGCTCCGTAGATGGCATTAAGGCACAGTCTTCTGACGACAACAAACAAGGTGATCAAGCAGAACCCGGAGTCAGCACAGCCACTCAACCTGAACCATACAACACTGAGCAACAAAAATACAATGAAACAAACGAGGATGAGGTGCCAGAGCCAGTAACTGCCTCCGTAGAAGACATTAAGGCACAGTCTTCTGACGACAACAAACAAGGGGATCAAGCAGAACCCGGAGTAAGCATAGCCACTCAACCTGAACCATACACCACAGAGCAACAAAAATACAATGAAACAAACGAGGATGAGGTGCCAGAGCCAGTAACTGCCTCCATAGATGGCATTAAGGCACAGTCTTCTGAAGGCAACAAACAAGGGGATCAAGCAGAACCAGGAGTAAGCACAGCCACTCAACCTGAACCATACACCACAGAGCAACAAAAATACAATGAAACAAATGAGGATGAGGTGCCAGAGCCAGTAACTAGCTCTGTAGATGGCATTAAGGCACAGTCTTCTGAGGACAACAAACAAGGGGATCAAGCAGAACCAGGAGTAAGCACAGCCACTCAACCTGAACCATACACCACAGAGCAACACAAATACAATGAAACAAATGAGGATGAGGTGCCAGAGCCAGTAACTGCCTCCATAGATGACATTAAGGCACAGTCTTCTGACGACAACAAACAAGGGAATCAAGCAGAACCAGGAGTTGGCATAGCCACTCAACCTGAACCATACAACACAGAGCAACAGAAATACAATGAAACAAACGAGGATGAGGTGCCAGAGCCAGTAATTGCCTCCATAGATGACATTAAGGCACAGTCTTCTGACAAAAACAAACAAGAGGATCAAGCAGAACCAGGAGTAAGCACAGCCACTCAACCTGAACCATACACCACAGAGCAACAAAAATCCAATGAAACCAACGAGGATGAGGCGCCAGTGCCAGTAACTAGCTCCGTAGATGGCATTAAGGCACAGTCTTCTGACGACAACAAACAAGAGGATCAAGCAGAACCCGGAGTTAGCACAGCCACTCAACCTGAACCAAACACTACAGAGCAACAAAAATACAATGAAACCAACGAGGATGAGGCGCCAGAGCCAGTAACTAGCTCCGTAGATGGCATTAAGGCACAGTCTTCTGACGACAACAAACAAGAGGATCAAGCAGAACCCGGAGTCAGCACAGCCACTCAACCTGAACCATACACCACAGAGCAACAAAAATACAATGAAACAAACGAGGATGAGGTGCCAGAGCCAGTAACTAGCTCTGTAGATGGCATTAAGACACAGTCTTCTGACGACAACAAACAAGGGGATCAAGCAGAACCAGGAGTAAGCATAGCCACTCAACCTGAACCATACACCACAGAGCAACAAAAATACAATGAAACAAACGAGGATGAGGTGCCAGTTCCAGTAACTAGCTCCGTAGATGGCATTAAGGCACAGTCTTCTGACGACAACAAACAAGGGGATCAAGCAGAACCCGGAGTAAGCACAGCCACTCAACCTGAACCACACACCACAGAGCAACAAAAATACAATGAAACAAACGAGGATGAGGTGCCAGATCCAGTAACTAGCTCCGTAGATGGCATTAAGGCACAGTCTTCTGACGACAACAAACAAGGTGATCAAGCAGAACCCGGATTCAGCACAGCCACTCAACCTGAACCATACACCACTGAGCAACAAAAATACAATGAAACAAACGAGGATGAGGTGCCAGAGCCAGTAACTGCCTCCGTAGAAGACATTAAGGCACAGTCTTCTGACGACAACAAACAAGGGGATCAAGCAGAACCCGGAGTAAGCATAGCCACTCAACCTGAACCATACACCACAGAGCAACAAAAATACAATGAAACAAACGAGGATGAGGTGCCAGAGCCAGTAACTAGCTCCGTAGATGGCATTAAGGCACAGTCTAAGGACAACAAACAAGAGGATCAAGCAGAACCCGGAGTAAGCACAGCCACTCAACCTGAACCATACACCACAGAGCAACAAAAATCCAATGAAACAAACGAGGATGAGGTGCCAGAGCCAGTAACTGCCTCCGTAGATGACATTAAGGCACAGTCTTCTGACGGCAACAAACAAGAGGATCAAGCAGAACCCGGAGTAAGCACAGCCACTCAACCTGAACCATACACCACAGAGCAACAAAAATACAATGAATCAAACGAGGATGAGGTGCCAGTTCCAGTAACTAGCTCTGTAGATGGCATTAAGACACAGTCTTCTGAAGACAACAAACAAGAGGATCAAGCAGAACCCGGAGTCAGCACAGCCACTCAACCTGAACCATACACCACAGAGCAACAAAAATACAATGAAACCAACAAGGATGAGGTGCCAGAGCCAGTAACTAGCCCTATAGATGGCATTAAGGCACAGTCTTCTGACGACAACAAACAAGGTGATCAAGCAGAACCCGGAGTCAGCACAGCCACTCAACCTGAACCATACACCACTGAGCAACAAAAATACAATGAAACAAACGAGGATGAGGTGCCAGAGCCAGTAACTGCCTCCGTAGATGACATTAAGGCACAGTCTTCTGACGACAACAAACAAGAGGATCAAGCAGAACCCGGAGTCAGCACAACCACTCAACCTGAACCATACACCACAGAGCAACAAAAATACAATGAAACAAACGAGGATGAGGTGCCAGAGCCAGTAACTAGCTCCGTAGATGGCATTAAGCTACAGTCTAAGGACAACAAACAAGAGGATCAAGCAGAACCCGGAGTAAGCACAGCCACTCAACCTGAACCAAACACCACAGAGCAACAAAAATACAATGAAACAAACGAGGATGAGGTGCCAGAGCCAGTAACTGCCTCCGTAGATGACATTAAGGCACAGTCTGACGGCAACAAACAAGAGGATCAAGCAGAACCCGGAGTAAGCACAGCCACTCAACCTGAACCATACACCACAGAGCAACAAAAATACAATGAAACAAACGAGGATGAGGTGCCAGAGCCAGTAACTGCCTCCGTAGATGACATTAAGGCACAGTCTTCTGACGACAACAAACAAGAGGATCAAGCAGAACCCGGAGTAAGCACAGCCACTCAACCTGAACCATACACCACAGAGCAACAAAAATACAATGAAACAAACGAGGATGAGGTGCCAGAGCCAGTAACTAGCCCTATAGATGGCATTAAGGCACAGTCTTCTGACGACAACAAACAAGGTGATCAAGCAGAACCCGGAGTCAGCACAGCCACTCAACCTGAACCATACACCACTGAGCAACAAAAATACAATGAAACAAACGAGGATGAGGTGCCAGAGCCAGTAACCGCCTCCGTAGATGACATTAAGGCACAGTCTTCTGACGACAACAAACAAGAGGATCAAGCAGAACCCGGAGTCAGCACAGCCACTCAACCTGAACCATACACCACAGAGCAACAAAAATACAATGAAACCAACAAGGATGAGGTGCCAGAGCCCGTAACTAGCCCTATAGATGGCATTAATGCACAGTCTTCTGACGACAACAAACAAGGTGATCAAGCAGAACCCGGAGTCAGCACAGCCACTCAACCTGAACCATACACCACAGAGCAACAAAAATACAATGAAACCAACAAGGATGAGGTGCCAGAGCCAGTAAATAGCTCCATAGATGGCATTAAGGCACAGTCTTCTGACGACAACAAACAAGGTGATCAAGCAGAACCCGGAGTCAGCACAGCCACTCAACCTGAACCATACACCACTGAGCAACAAAAATACAATGAAACAAATGAGGATGAGGTGCCAGAGCCAGTAACTGCCTCCGTAGAAGACATTAAGGCACAGTCTTCTGACGACAACATACAAGGGGATCAAGCAGAACCCGGAGTAAGCATAGCCACTCAACCTGAACCATACACCACAGAGCAACAAAAATACAATGAAACAAACGAGGATGAGGTGCCAGAGCCAGTAACTAGCTCCGTAGATGGCATTAAGCTACAGTCTAAGGACAACAAACAAGAGGATCAAGCAGAACCCGGAGTAAGCACAGCCACTCAACCTGAACCATACACCACTGAGCAACAAAAATACAATGAAACAAATGAGGATGAGGTGCCAGAGCCAGTAACTGCCTCCGTAGAAGACATTAAGGCACAGTCTTCTGACAAAAACAAACAAGAGGATCAAGCAGAACCAGGAGTAAGCACAGCCACTCAACCTGAACCATACACCACAGAGCAACAAAAATACAATGAAACAAACGAGGATGAGGTGCCAGAGCCAGTAACTAGCCCTATAGATGGCATTAAGGCACAGTCTTCTGACGACAACAAACAAGGTGATCAAGCAGAACTCGGAGTCAGCACAGCCACTCAACCTGAACCATACACCACTGAGCAACAAAAATACAATGAAACAAACGAGGATGAGGTGCCAGAGCCAGTAACTGCCTCCGTAGATGACATTAAGGCACAGTCTTCTGACGACAACAAACAAGAGGATCAAGCAGAACCCGGAGTCAGCACAGCCACTCAACCTGAACCATACACCACTGAGCAACAAAAATACAATGAAACAAACGAGGATGAGGTGCCAGAGCCAGTAACTGCCTCCGTAGATGACATTAAGGCACAGTCTTCTGACGACAACAAACAAGGTGATCAAGCAGAACCCGGAGTAAGCACAACCACTCAATCTGAACCATACACCACAGAGCAACAAAAATATAATGAAACAAAGGAGGACGAGGTGCCAGAGCCAGTAACTAACTCCGTAGATGGCATTAAGGGACAGTCTTCTGCCGACAACAAACAAGTGGATCAAGCAGAACCCGGAGTAAGCATAGCCACTCAACCTGAACCATACACCACAGAGCAACAAAAATACAATGAAACAAACGAGGATGAGGTGCCAGTTCCAGTAACTAGCTCCGTAGATGGCATTAAGGCACAGTCTTCTGACGACAACAAACAAGGTGATCAAGCAGAACCCGGAGTCAGCACAGCCACTCAACCTGAACCATACACCACTGAGCAACAAAAATACAATGAAACAAACGAGGATGAGGTGCTAGAGCCAGTAACTTCCTCCGTAGATGACATTAAGGCACAGTCTTCTGACGGCAACAAACAAGGGGATCAAGCAGAACCAGGAGTAAGCACAGCCACTCAACCTGAACCATACACCACAGAGCAACAAAAATACAATGAAACCAACGAGGATGAGGTGCCAGAGCCAGTTACTGCCTCCATAGATGGCATTAAGGCACAGTCTTCTGGCGACAACAAACAAGGGGATCAAGCAGAACCAGGAGTAAGCACAGCCACTCAACCTGAACCATACACCTCAGAGCAACAAAAATATAATGAAACAAAGGAGGATGAGGTGCCAGAGCCAGTAACTAGCTCCGTAGATGGCATTAAGGCACAGTCTTCTGACAACAAACATGGGGATCAAGCAGATCCCGGAGTAAGCACAACCACTCAATCTGAACCATACACCACAGAGCAACAAAAATATAATGAAACAAAGGAGGACGAGGTGCCAGAGCCAGTAACTAACTCCGTAGATGGCATTAAGGGACAGTCTTCTGCCGACAAACCACGGGATCAAGCAGAGCCCGGAGTAAGCACAGCCACTCAACCTGAACCATACACCACACAGCAACAAAAATACAATGAAACAAACAAGGATGAGGTGCCAGAGCCAGTAACTGCCTCCGTAGATGGCATTAAGGCACAGTCTTCTTATGACAACAAACAAGGCGATCAAGCAGAACCCAGTGTAAGCACAGCCACTCAACCAAAACCATACACCACAGAGCAACAAAAATACAATGAAACGAACAAGGATCAGGTGCCAGCGCCAGTAACTGGCTCCGTAGATGGCATTCAGGCACAGTCTTCTGACAATGACCAACAAGAAGATCACAAAGATGAAAATGAGGGAGATGAGGCAGGTCAAACTGATGCAGTGGAAATTTTAGCAGGGGAAGCAGAACAGAATGATGAAGAAAATCTTGACGACTCCGAGTATGAATGTGACTTTTTTGTAAGTTTTTAACCAACTTTTACTTATCTTGCTTTTTAATTTTAAACTGTACTGACTTGTCATTAGGAAGCTGTAAAAAGCATTATTAACATATAGGCAATCTCTTTGTGTGCCAGCTTTAAATGATCAGGATCTGTTAATATCCCTTTTACATGTTAGATCAAAATGTTGCAAGTAGAAAAAAATTGACTTTGTATGCATCAATTAGCATCTCTTGCCAGAGTTACCAATGGATCACATCCCCCCAGCCGAGCATGGTGCACTTTGTCGCTGGTCCCCGATATTGCTTCTGCATGCCTTTCAGTCTCCTCCGTCCTCTGCTCTCATGCTGGCCAGTCCCCGTACCGCTACTCTGCGGGTGCCCGGATGTTCAATCCTTGTTGTGGTTTGGATGTCCCTGACTGCAGGAGACATCCAACCTCTGTCAGCAATGTGACGGATCTCGGATACCCTGGCTGGAAATCTCTGCCAGACCTGCCTTTCCTGCTCTCTAAATGCACTCTCAGCAGGCAGAGTTGCTATAACCAGCCCTTAACCCTCCAATCATGAGGCAAATGACACAGGTTTTGAGGGTTAAACATGCAGAGCATAAACTGTTTATTGGGCAAAACATACGAATTTAAACACAGTTAGGGACACTCCCCTTTGTGTTGTCATAGAGGGGGTAGGGCACAAGGAAGAACCAATAAAAACTTAACACTTGTACATTCAAACAGAAACTACAGTTGAAACACACAAAGAGATTATGATAAGCAGGAAGCCCCTTCTTACACATCCCCTGCTGGGATATGTGTCCACTAGGGATGAGCCGAACACCCCCCCCCCATTCGGTTCGCACCAGAAGCTTCGAACCCTCCGAACGTTCGCGCAAACATTTAGAACCCCATTGACATCAATGGGACTTGAACGTTCAAATTCAAAAGTGCTCATTTTAAAGCCTAATATGCAAGTTATTGTCAGAAAACGGGTTTGGGGACCCGGGTCTTGCCCCAGGGAACATGTACCAATGGAAAAAAAAGTTTTAAAAACGGTCGTTTTTTCTGAAGTATCGATTTTAATGATGCCTAAAGTGAAAAAATATATGAAAAATTCCTTTAAATATCGTACCTGCTTGGTGTCTATAGTAGTGGCACATGTTTAGAACTGTCCCTGCACAAAATTAGATTACTAAAAAAAAAATTTAAGACTGCTTGCGGCTTTAATGTAATGTTTGGTCCCTGCAATATGGATAAAAATCACTGAGAAAAATAGCATGTGTTTCCCTCCTCCCAGGTCATTACAAGCCTCTTTGGCCATATATACTTTAAACAGCAGTATAAAGGCGGTGCAAAAAAGACAGGGACTGTAGGTTTGTTGTTAGGTAGAATCTATTTGTAATTTTCAACTGGTACTTCTTTAACCACTTAACCCCCGGACCATATTGTTGCCCAATGACCAGAGCACTTTTTGTGATTCGGTACTGCGTCGCTTTAACTGACAATTGCGTGGTCGTGCGATGTGGCTCCCAAACAAAATTGGCGTCCTTTTTTTCCCACAAATAGAGCTTTCTTTTGGTGGTATTTGATCATCTCTGCGGTTTTTATTTTTTGCGATATAAACAAAAATAGAGCGACTATTTTGAAAAAAATTGCAATATTTTTAAGTTTTGCTATAATAAATATCCCCCAAAAATATATAAAAAAAAAACATTTTTTTCCTCAGTTTAGGCCGATACGTATTCTTCTACATATTTTTTGTAATAAAAAAAAAAAAAAAAAAAAAAAAATCGCAATTAGCGTTTATTGATTGGTTTGCGCAAAATTTATAGCGTTTACAAAAAAGGGGGTCGTTTATGGCATTTTCATTAATATATTTTTTTTACTAGTAATGGCGGCAATCAGCGTTTTTTTTTCAGTACCGAGACATTATGGCGGACACATCGGACAATTTTGACACATTTTTGGGACCATTGGCATTTTTATAGCGATCAATGCTATAAAAATGCATTGGATTACTATAAAAATGCCATTGGCAGTGAAGGGGTTAACACTAGGGGGCAGGGAAGGGGTTAAGTGCGTTCCTGGGTGTGTTCTAACTGTATTGGGGGGTGGATTTACTAGGGGAAATCACTGATCTTCTGTTCATACATTGTATGAACAGAAGATCAGCGTTTCCCCGCTGACAGGACCAGAGAGCTTTGTGTTTACACACAAAGCTCCCGGTCCCCGCTCTGTAATGAACGAGCGTGCGTGCCCAGCGGCAATCCCGCCCGCTGGGCACACGCGTGGGACGAGCTGGGGCATGCACGCGGGCCGCCGTCGGCACAGTAAAAACAAACAGCATCCTATGTCACTCCAGGTGCAAGTCACATCACGTCCGTTATCCTCCCTACGCATTACCACACTGTCACGTGTCTTCATCCGGGGAGTGTTTCCCCGGATGAAGACACGTGACAATGTCGTAACGCGTAGGGAGGAGAATGGACATGACGTGACTTGCACCTGGAGTGATGTAGGATGCTGTTTGTTTTTACTGTTATTGATCGTTGTTGTTGTTGATGTAAGCATAGGCTGTTCCCTATTAAAATTCCCCTGTATTTTATACTACACCATTGGAGGCTACTGTTTATCATCTCTCCCCTGGAGCATGTGACCTGTTTAGGTATAGCCCAAGTATCTATTGCTACCACAGAGGGAAAAAAAAATTGGGCCTTAGGCACTGGCGGTAGTGCCACAACACTGCAACCCTTCACAGATACTCTAGTTGAGTGCAGGAACGAGCCCTGCAGTAAAATATAATAGCATCATATGTAATTACACGCCCCTGTTAAACAAGCAGAACAATTGGGCCTTAGGCACTTGTGGTGGTGCCCTGAAACATACATGTTCTTAGAAGCTAACATGAACATTGAGGAGGAATAGGATGGTCACTCATAACAGAATAGTCTCTCAGCATCAGCATAGGCAGTCTTCGAGGGATCTCACGTTCATAGAAAATGTAATCGGTTACATCAGCATCAGGTGCTTGGTAGCTGGTGATCCAAGACTGATTAATTTTTATGAAGGTGAGCCAATCAACTGAGTCTGTGTAGAACACTGGATGCAGGACAGGCCAGTAGCTCAATTGCATTTTGTGCAAGCTCTGGCCAGTGATCCATCCTGAAGACTCAGTAAGCCAATGGATTTTCGGTTGGAAAGGTCTCCAAGTCTGATCTTGCCCCTAGGTATTCCTGCACCATGTAAATTGTCTGAACACATCGGTCAGACGGTCACCTTCTCCACCGTTGCTTCTGTGACTGACCGAAGCCTCATCAACACGTTGTCCAGGAGGACCAGGAAATTGTTACCTCCCAGGCTCTAGAAACGCATTGCACAAACCTTTCTGCAATACCTCCTAAAGATGTTTAATCCTCTGCGAAGGCTAGATAAGTTCTGCAACCTTACCCTTGTAATGTGGATCAAGAAGGGTTATCCCTCTCCTTGATGACACAAATCTGAGAGTCCTTTTGCTCAGGGAGATCAGGGAGGCCATGCAGCATAGGTTTGCTGAGGCATTTGGTCCGGAGTCCTTTTTGTCACTAAGGATGACATGATCCGCAGCCACCTCCTCCCAGCCACGTACAAGTCCATGGGTTTCTGGGGACTATAAACGATCCCTTGAAGACTGCTGCTGATGCTGGGTGCTGAGCTCCACCTCCATGCTGACAGAATTCTCCTTCTCCTCTTATACCTGTGTGATCGGTGGGCCCGCAGGAATACTGTCTGGTTAAAGGGGGCCTTGAGAGTTAAGGAAGTACTCCTTTTCCTCCCTCTGTTCTGCTTCAAGTGCCCTGTCCATTATTCCACACACCTGTGCTCCAACAGGAAGACAAGAGGGACAGTATCACTAATGCATGCACTGTCACTGCACACCATCCTCCTGGCCTCCTAAAATGGTAACAGGACAGTGCATGCATCCTTGATCAGTAGCCACTGGCGTGGCGAAAAAAAGCCAAGCTCCCCAACCCTGTCCTGGTGCCATACTCACACAGGTACTCATTGATGGCCCTCTGCTGCGTGTACAGCCGCTGCAGCATTGCCAACATTGAGTTCCAACCTGATGGGCATGTCACAGATGAGGCGGTTCTTGGGCAGGTTGCATTCCTTTTGAAGGTCAGCCAGCTGAGCACTTTCATTATATGACCAGCGGAAATGCCCACAGACTTTCCTGGCCTGCTTCAGGAGATCCTGTAAGCCCAGATACCTGCACATGAACCGCTGCACCACCATATTAAGGACGCTGGCGGGGCGTCAACCACCTCTGAGCCTGCCCCTGTAGAGCTCTAAAACAAAACAAGGGCTACTAATTATGTAGCTCTTTTAACAACTAAAATGTCCATAATGTGAAAAAAAGTTCATAATGACAATCCGAAAACTTCTATTCACCACAGATAGTGACTCAATGGATAATGTGGTAAGTGTAAGAGGATCCGCCACCAATGAAATGAAACCTTTAGAGGCTTACCAGAAAATGAGGATCTGAATAAGCATATACTCATCAGATCTACAAAGCTTCAACCAATATCCTCGATCCAAATGTGTTTATAGATGTTAAGAACTCCTGGGATATCGTCATAGGTGAAGTGATGAATCCACGGGAACCATTGATTTGAAAAAACTCGAGTGGAGTGATTACCATATGTGGTAATAATTGCTGCTATCTTGACAGACACTCATTGAAACATTTTTCAATGAGTGTCTGTCAAGATAGCAGCTATTATTACCACATATGGTAATCACTCCACTCGAGTTTTTTCAAATCAATGGTTCCCGTGGATTCATCACTTCACCTATGACGATATCCCAGGAGTTCTTAACATCTATAAACACATTTGGATCGAGGATATTGGTTGAAGCTTTTTCATGTTTCCAAAATTGATCTATTTTGTAGTGTTGGCTGCTTACATTTGTGTCATTTGAACAGCGCGGTGTTATATATACTATTGTATATACCTTTTTTCCTTGCCCCTGTAGAGCTGACATAATCTTTGCCCCAGAGGGGCTCCTATCTCCTAAACAGACCAACTCAAGCACTGAATGGCATCTTTTTGCCTGAGTGCTTGCGTAGCCCCTTGAACGACTACGGAGCACCGCTGGTTCCGAGGACAAATTGGCAAAGGAAGAGGCCATAGAGGAAGAAGAGGAGGGGGTGGAGGAGAGAGCTGTGGCAGAATCACCACTGCTAGCATTTTGGAGGTGTGGTGGTGGAACAAGCTCCAACAATACTGCATCCTGTTCTGCATCCTTCCCAGCTTCCAGCAGAGTTACCCAGTGTGCCATGAAAAAAAGGTAATGCCTCTGTCCAAGCCTGCTGGACCATGAGTCAGCGGCAATATGTACCTTACCACTGACCACCCTGTCCAAGGAGGCCAAGACATTTTCTTCCACATACCGGTAGAGAGCCAGAATGGCCTTCTGAGAAAAAAATGGCGTTTGGGAACCTGCCACTGAGGTACCACACATTCCACAAATTCTACCAATTGAAAAGGCAGCAGTTGGAGTACTAGCAATTTAGCCAAACTAGTATTCAGACGCTGAGCATGTGGTTGGCTGAGACTGAATTTCTTTAGCTGGTTTAGCAACTGGGGTAGGGAAATTTGCCTGCTACAATCGGATTTAGGTGTACCGCTGTAAGTGCTCGGAACACCTAATTCTAAACCTTCATTCCTTTCAGGGCAGGTTTCTGAGAGGACTGAAGGTCTAATGGGGTTGGAGATGCCAGCTGATGAGGAGCAAGGAGAGGTCCGCCTTGTTCTTTGGTGTGGGTCTTTTAAGTACTGTTGCCAAAGGACTGCATAGGAGTTTGACATATGTCTGGTCAAGCATGTGGTGCCCAAGTGGCTGGTGTTATGGCCACGCTTGATGCGCTTCAGTTATATGTTGCAAACAGCAATGGTGCGATCTGCTGCACACATCTAAAAAAAAAACACCCCAAAGAACTTTTCCAAACACGCGTGGAGTCAGCAGTGTCCTGCACATGCATAGCTCTGTGGTGTGATGCAGTCAGATGGCTGCTCTTAAGCTGGCCCCTGCAGGGCATCCTGCCCCATTGGAGATGTGCCACGTCCTCCTTCTCCTCCTCCTCTCTCCTATCAGGCATCCACATAGAGTCAGTGACCTAATCATCCCCTCCCTCCTCGTCACTGGAGCAAAATTGGCAGTACGCTGCAGCTGGGGTAACATGACTGGCAGTTTCTTGTCCTTCTTGGGCACCCCATCTCTGGGCTCACATTACTGACTTCCTCCTCAACCTGGGTACCATCAACAGAGCCTTCAAAACACTAAAGCATCCTCCTGCAGCATGTACCCGACACTGTGATCGAATAGTTTGGGGGACTTCTCAGGGCATGATGGTGGGGCTAGGGATGGAGTGACTGATGACATTGAGCCGATGGAATAGGCCACTGTATTGCCAGTCAAAGTACTCTGAGCCTGGGTGAAGGAGGATGAGGATGGCTTTGTTATCCACTCTACCAACTCTTCTGCATGTTTTGGCTCACTGCGGCCAGCTGCTGAAAAAAAGGACAAGCGTGCCCCATGGCCACGTGCTGAGGATGCACCGTGTCTACGACCAGCACTGTTGGCTGTAGACACAGAGCCTGCTTGCCTCTACTTGGTGGCCTTCCAGACATGCTGCAAAATTGGATTAGCAAAACACCGCCTGAAGTTTACTAGAAAAAGTACACCAGGAATGGCTTGAAATCAGATATAGGTTAGGCTAGAGTAGAATGCAGTGGATATATATATATATATATATATATATATATATATATATATTGTAAACATTGGGGGGTGTTTAGCTCTTCTGGCAGATGCGTTTTGGTGTAGTGAGTCCACAGCAAACAGGCAATTAGTGTTAAGGGCCTGGTAGCCCACGTTTATTAAATGGGGATAAACAAAAAAGTCCATTCACAGGAATCCCACGCAGGGGTTTAAACGTGATGCAGAGACAAATTAAAATAACAGCCCACCTGGCTAGTCTTTAATAGCACTGCTGCTACAGGTAATGGTTCCTCAAACCATCAGCTCCTCCAGACCCACAGTCCTGGATGCACAAGGCCCCGAAGTCCTTCAACGCATACAGCATCCGTCCCAACACAGAGACACAGCGACAGTCACAGCCACTGCTCCACCTTCCTTCCTCTCATCTGCTCCCCCCAGCCCTTCATTATATGAGCTGTCTGCACCTGGGAAGGCAGCTTGCAGGCTGTCTTTAAAACCTGGACACAGGTTGGAGATCCCGTACCACCCATATCTCTGAAGGATCTCCAAGCCACAGAGACCCATGTGAATATAGAAAAATACAAGAAAACTGCCAGAGCAGTTTTCTCCGTTTTTAAATTTAAGCTCTGCAGCTCTGCATTCAGCCAATATGCAGACTCTGTGTCCACTTTAACGTGACAGTAGCTCTTACTGTTACATACCTCCCCCTCTTGTTTCGAACCCATAGGGGGCGGAACACACCAGCCCGAATCCTTGATTGGGGCACCTCTGCGGCAGCTAAGGTGCGTTTCCAGGCACGCCCTACCCTGGATCGCAACAGGGTTCTATAATTCTGTATACTTTGCCTTCCAACTCTTCTCTTGGGGTCCCTGAGCATACTCTCCTCTCTTGGGGAAACTCTGCCTTCCCTGATCCTACCTTTCAGCTTACGGAAGTAAGTTTTACCTTTCACCACAGGTCTTTCAGGTTCAAAAACCTCTCTCTGGTTACCCACGGCAACCACATCACTTTTAACAGCACCACTCATCAGCAGATCAGACATTTCAATGTCACCCAGTCCAACACAATCCGTGCCATCCATCTCAGTGCTTGTTAGAAATAGACCCGAGGAAGGATCACACACAGGTAAATGACTACAACCCACGGGTCCATAGCACAGCTCCACCTCACCTGTTCGACACTCCATGGGTAACTGAACTAACAAATGACACTGATCCACACACAAACTACTTCTTTCTGATGTACACATTACATTGTTGCAGAAACCAACATTAGTAATTCTCACAGCATCTCCGGGTACTTTAAGTTGTACCTTTCAGAGTGTTAGAAAGCATTTCTGCTAGTGCTGCGTCTATTCTGGGCCCTTCCTTCTCATGAGGTTCAGCTGGTGACACAGTATCTGCGCCCTCTGCTGACCACTGCTCAGCTGCACCTCGGACCACACCAGCAGGGATGTTTCTAGTCACTACACCAGCCGGAGAGGCCTTTGATGTCTCCAACAGTTCTGAGCAACTTCCATACCATTCAGTAACTAGGGGCACCCTCTTAGAGAACCTCAGGACTATTCGCCACATTGTTAATAAGCATTGGACCCACCAATGCCACTCTTGATCAAAGTTTCCCTGCACAGCCTGTACCACTTGGCCCCACCTATTGGTACTACGCAGCACAACCTGGTCCATCTGCGGTGGAGACACCCAAGTGTACAGCGAGTGCGTTTTTTACCATCTCCAACATTTCTAATAAAGTTTGTGTCATCTCTATGCAACTAAATGTCTAAATACCAGACCTTTTTGGGGACCTTTTTCCTGTCCAAGACATGGAAGGGCTCATCCACTGCAAGTTGAAAGGTTGAGACATATGAAGAGACCTCCACCTCCTTGGAGGTACCCATCATCACCGCCTGTTGCTCCCCTGGGGCACTGTCAGACACATCATGTCTCACACTTATCCCTTCTGCACCAGTGTCAATGAGCCTCTGCAGGTCATTACAAGTCATATTGTCACCTTGACACTTGCTACTATTTAGTTTCTGGGTTGTGGACAACACATCTGCCATGTCTGCGCCAAGAACCGCTCCTTCAGACTGGAGGGGATCAACCTTCACAGGGGTTGACATGCCCTTGAGCACCGACCACTCTGCAAACCCTCTGTCTGGCATAACAGATGTTGTGTCCACACACTTGTCTCCCATCATTGCTTTATAACTCATGGTTACTTTGTTTAGCGTTGCGACTGTTTCCTTGCACCATGCTTCCCAGTCTGTGGTACTTCCCTGACAGGCATTCTGCAGCGCTGCAACACCTGTCCCAAGAAGCACCAAAGGAACCTGGGATTCACTTGCTACAACATCACCTGGGTCATTTCTATACATATCCCCTTGGGATGATACATTATCTGACAAGGCAGGCTGTAATACATGCTTTTGCCCTACCAGCTCTGGGGGCGCTACTGACACACACAGCTTTGCACTTTCAGCTTTTGCAGGCTGAATTAACCCCTTGACAACTGGGTTACACTTAGAGTTGTGGGGCTCCGCCCGCACACACTCACTGTGTGACACAGTCTTCCCTTGTTTTACCAGAGTAGCACCACAACCATCCTGGAAAACCTCTGGCTCCAACCCATGGAGATCCCATGAGACTTCCCTGGACAATCCTGTGCGTCCGGTTGTTATGGGAGATATCCTACTTCCACCATTGGTAGTAAACACATTTTCAACATTTTTCAGACATGACATTAAAGGAAACACATTTTTCAATGTCATCATTACCAATACCACCACATTTGCCAACATTTACCCTTTTATCAGCATAACAATCAGAATTTCATTACGCTTAGACATAACTTCTACTTTTGCGGATTGTCCATTACCCACCACAGCCTGTGAGCCTCTCCTTACAGCACCCTCTATATATAAAGGGGAACTCTTTGCTCCTTGGGCAGATCCATAGCTGACCTGGGAAACACTGTGCTTCATCACTGTGAGCTCCTTGGAGGTTTCCCTGGGCAACTCTGCAGCACCTGTCACTAGGGAACATGGCACAAAGACACTTTTGGTCACCCCTAGTTTAACTTTCCCAGTACTCTGCTGGATTATAGCAGGCGAATGCACAGTCCCCATGTCCATTTGAATCTTTAACCTTGCTGTCAGCTGGGCTTCCCCATATGCCATCCCACTGCTCTGGGTAGCACACTGCAGCAAGTCCATGTCCATTTGTAGTGCAGATCTCTCCGCTGGACACACTCCCACTTCACTGGGATCAGAATCATTCATTGAAACAGTCTTACCATTTTCAGTGGCTGGCATCATAGTCTTCATTTGAGTGTGCTGTCTCTGAGCTGCATCTATACCAGCTACTGTCTCTTTGGGGCCACAGGGTGACACTGCAGCCTTTCCAGATTTCTCAGCGGTGTTCCAGAACTTTGGACAAGTAAAGATGCCATGTCCCACTTGGCCACATTCCAGGCACGGTACTGGACGCTGAAGTTTAATTTCTTGGCATCTCCTCAATGCCTGGCTCTCTGTTGCCATGGGAGATCGCACTCTCCCAGCAAAGCATTGTTGCCTCTCTCCAACAGGCTGTATTGGCTCCTCCGGAAGCCACTTGTCATGATGCTTGGCAGGCACACCCAATGGTGCACAGACAGCCCGACTGGCCTCATCTGTGTTGCTATGGGCAACCACTCTCCATCCTGGCCTTTGGTCAGCCTCTATTTTGGCACAGAACACAGGCTTCCCTCCACTGGATCCTGTCTTAAGCTGTGTCGCTTTCACACTTTTTGCAATAGCTGCTTGTTTAACTGCAGCAGCGTTGCCAGGGGCAACAACACCTCTCTTTGTAGCGAAGGTTGGCTTGCCTTCCACTTCAGCTTTGTCCATTCCTGCAAGGTGCCACTTGCACCAATCCACTGCAGATTCAAATGCTGATGGATGCTCCACACTAGCAGTCACATATGCACTCATTGCTAGGGGCGACAGCAGCCCTCTTTTCACTTGGAAAACTTTGTTCAGGCATGTATGGGGTTCTATCAGGCGGTAACAACCCCTCCAGCCACAGAGCTCTATCTCTGGCTTCAGCAAGAATTGCCTCCTTTTTCTGTTTTGACCGCCCCATCCTTGCGGTGTTGCACACAGCAACCAGTAACACAGTTCACAGCAGAGAAGAGAAAAAAAAATGTGATTCCCCTTTCACAGGTACACAACCTGTATGCAACACAGTCCATCAAATGTCTGTGCAATGAACAGCAGTAGAAAAAAAATTGACTTGGTTCACAGGTACCCCACCTGCCACACGCAATGCCTTTTGCCTGGCTGCACTTCCACACACAGTCAACAGTTCCTGACCTGAACTCAATGTGGAGCAAGGGCCCGGAATTCACCGTCTTCTGCCTGCTGAATCCACCACTTTAAACATTGGGGGTGTTTAGCTCTTCTGGCAGATGTGTTTTGGTGTAGTGAGTCCACAGCAAACATGCAATTAGTGTTAAGGGCCTGGTAGCCCACGTTTATTAAATGGGGATAAACAAAAAAAGTCCATTCATAGGAATCCCACGCAGGGGTTTAAACGTGATGCAGAGACAAATGAAAATAACAGCCCACCTGGCTAGTCTTTAACAGCACTGCTGCTACAGGTAATGGTTCCTCAAACCATCAGCTCCTCCAGACCCACAGTCCTGGATGCATAAGGCCCCGAAGTCCTTCAACGCATACAGCGTCCGTCCCAACACAGAGACACAGCGACAGTCACAGCCACTGCTCCACCTTCCTTCCTCTCATCTGCTCCCCCCAGCCCTTCATTATATGAGCTGTCTGCACCTGGGAAGGCAGCTTGCAGGCTGTCTTTAAAACCTGGACACAGGTTGGAGATCCTGTACCACCCATATCTCTGAAGGATCTCCAAGCCACAGAGACCCATGTGAATATAGAAAAATACAAGAAGACTGCCAGAGCAGTTTTCTCCGTTTTTAAATTTAAGCTCTGCAGCTCTGCATTCAGCCAATATGCAGACTCTGTGTCCACTTTAACGTGACAGTAGCTCTTAGGCCTCGTACATACGATTGGACATATCCGATGAAAACGGTCCGCGGACCATTTCCATCGGATATGTCCGATCGGGAGTTTGATCCGATGGCGTGTACACACCATCGGATCAAATTCCCCGCCGCCGGACGTGGCGGTGACGTGGCGGTGACGCAGCGGTGACGTTGACGCCGCCACGTCACCGCCACGTCACCGCACCAGGAAGTTAAACACTTCCGCGCATGCGCCAAATCCATTCGGCGGCGGCGCGGCGGCGGTGGGGGACGACATGTCTGCTGGTAAGTGTACTAACCAGCAGACATGTCGGGCGGACAGATTCCCACCGGATAGATTTCAAAGCATGCTTTGAAATCTGTCGGGTGGAGAAATCTGTCCGCTAGCCCATACACACGAGCGGAGATGTCTGCTGAAACGGTCGGACCGTTTTCAGTGGACATATCCCCTCGTGTGTACGAGTACTTACTGTTACAATATATATATATATATATGAGACTGTATATATATTTTATGCACTGCGGCCAGGCGTACTTGCGGCGGGGCGTCGTAGTTTATGTTGTTTGCGTAAGACTTTTTCTGGCGTAAAGTTACCCCTGCTATAGGAGGCGTAGCCAATGTTAAGTATGGACGTCGGGACAGCGTCAAATTGTACGTTGTTTATGTCATTTGCGTAAATCGTTCGGGAAAGGGGCTGTACGTAATTTACGTACACATCGTTTACATTGACTACTAGCCACGTGATTTGACGCATGCGCACTGAGATACGTCCACAGACGGCGCATGCGCCGTTCCGAAAATACGTAAATTGCGTGGGGTCATGATTCATTTACATGAATCACGCCCCCCCACATTAATAATTTGAATTAGGCACCCTTACGCCGGACACTTTACACTACGCCGCCGCAACTTATGGAGCAAGTGCTTTCTGAATAAGGCACTTGCTCATAAAATTTGCGGAGGCGTAGCGTAAATAGCATACGCTATGCCCGCACAAAAATACGCCACCCTCTCTGAATCTGGCCCCCAATGTTTTCAGCTAGCTTATCAAGGGCACAGGGGCAATCTCTGTGTAATTGCATTCAATACTGAAAATAGCACATGTACAGTGTCTCCTTGTTAAAACTTTAGTGCAAAGAAGTGGAATAAAGGTGTATTCGTGCAGTGTCTCTTTAGGGTGTATAGAAGATGGGCTTTTGCTCACTCACCAATCTACACAACACCAGGCTAGAGGGAAAAGAAAGTCCCAGGATAGGCCCCTGTAGAATCTGTCAATAGAGAAGGATGCCTGTCTGCACACGGATTCATCAGGATCTGCACCTGAGATGATGTGGGTGACCCCCGATGGTCACTCAGGCCAACAGGAAGCTGTCAATACAGAATCTGCTCACACACCCTACGAGCATCTGGGTCCCTGCTCCCCAATGAATGCCGCGGTCCCAAGAAAGCAACTCCTCCCCAGCACAGGCAATATATCACCTCCCCCAGCATTCTGTTCTCTCCCTCCAGCCAGCTGGAACTTGTAGTCCACAGCGGTCTGACCCCAGTGTAAACATGGCTCTTCAGACTACATGTCTCAAGATCTCATTAGTTCTGCATTCAGGATGTGACAATACAGTGTCTAAGCTAAGCAAAAAAAAACAGCCTCACTGTGGCTGATGTTGCAGTGTCCCCCAAAGACACAGGCAATTTAGCCAGCACCTGGCTACATCTGCACTACAGGGGGATAAAAAAAAATGTTGCAAGGAACATTGCTATCACTATTGCCAATGCTGATTTACAAGAGTGTAACTTGTCAACCAGCACATGGCTATACCCAGTACTGTTCACTGAGTAAAGTAAAATGTGCCCCCTGTAGAACTGGAGAAGGAAGATTATAGCTACCAAGCATTAAAACACCAGTTAATATGGAACTAAAATTTCAATTAAAAAATTTGAGCAGACAACTCTTTATTGCCGAAAAGACATGCTATGTCTCTTATTTACCCAGTTCAGCTTCCTGACCAGCCCATTTTTTACAATATGGAACTGTATTACTTTAACTGACAATTGCGGGGTCGTGCGACACTGTACACAAACACAAACACCGTTTGTCATTTTTTTTCCTACAAATAGAAATTTATTTTGGTGGTATTTGATTACTTTTGCGTTTATTTTTTATTTTTTGTGCTATAAACAAAAAACGACCAACATTTTTGAAAAAAAAACAATATTTTTAAATTTTTGCTATAAAACACATCCAATAAAAAAAATCAAATGTCTTCATCAATTTAGGCCAATATGTATTCTGCTACATATTTTTGGTAAAAAAAAATAATAAGCGTATATATATTTTTTTTTTATAAAAGTTATTGTGTCAACAAACTCTTGGATATTTTATTTTTACTAGCAATGGTGGAGATCAGCGACTTATAGCGGGACTGCGATATTACAGTGGTCAGTCGGACACTAACTGACGCTTTTTTGGGGAGCAATGACACTTTACTAGTGACACTGGCTGGGAAGGGGTCAGCCAGGGGTCATCAGGAGCAATCAAAGGGTTAAATGTGTGGCTAGCTATTGATTTTGTGTACTGTTGGAGGTGCTTTTACTTTTAAAAGTGTTTTCCAGCACTAAACCTTTTATCTGATTCCTAAATTGCTGTGTTTGTAAATTCCAAGAGCCAATATAAAGGAATAGTAGTAGTAAAAAAAGCACGTGTGGGTTTAACCAATCTTGTTATTTAGTACAATTCTCCTTTAAGGGGGTGTGGCAAGGGGTGTGTCCTATGCCTGCACACTTTTGCTGATAGGTGTCCCTCATTCCCATCTTAAAAAGTTGGGAGGTATGCGTGCATGCATGCCCCAGACCCAGAAGTGCAGGATCATCTATATATACACGCGATCCTGCACACAGCAGCCACCCTGTTGCATTAAAACTGCTATAGGATGGTCAGAAAGTGGTTAATAAGACACACTTGCCTGTTCAGCCTCCTAATAAATCATGTACACTGAGATGCACATGCAGAGCTCAGCATGCATTCTAGGCAGATGACATTATCTTCCTCTGGCCAATCAAGAGGCCAAAAACCAGGCATCCAAAAGTAGCCCGGGGAGAAGAGGACAGTGACAGGCAAGGGATGTAACCATTTATTGCTGGAAGGTCAAGGTCAGTATTTTATAAATTTTACTTCTGCTTTCAGACAGCATTCTGCAGTGGTTTGCACATGCAGGGCACATGATGTATTATGAATATAGAGCCTCATTAAATTACTGTTTGTGTGTATGTTTGCTTGTTTGTTTTATTATACAGTCATTGCTATTTGTGTTTATATGACTTTGCTGACATTTTGCTAAAAGTAATTTTCTTGAGTTCCAGTATGATAATAAAAACAAACAAACAAAAAAACAACAGCTTTGCTTGTGCTCTTACCCAACTGTCAAACCATCAATTGGCTGGTAAATCAATCATATCATTACATGTTTCCTATGAAGTTAGCATGATATTGATAATAATTATAACAACAACATATGTTTATTTTCAGGATGAATCATCCGAAGACACCTTACACAATGTAAGTGATTTTAGAGGAAGGTACCATTTGCTTTCTTGGAAAGTATAGAGCTATTGGTTTTTATAGCAGCCTGTGGGGTCAATTCTATAAAAGATAAATACTGCATGAATCTTAGCTTTAAAATTACTCATGCGGTAATTATCTCAGAAGTAATTCACTAAAGAAAATTTACATTCATTAAAACATTTGTTTTGTTGTCTTTTTAGCTGTATTTAGCAATTTTTTTACACATTCGTTTATCAAAGACTGGACCTCTGGCTTCAGCGGGAAGTGAAATGTAGCACTACTCCCATAGAAGCTGCTATTAGGATGTCCATTGTCCCTTTCCCAGTAATTGCTCTCATAGCCACGCTCACGGTTACAGTCACCCTTTGGTTCAATGAACAGTCCAGGGATATTCTCTTTTTGGCATTTTTATTTTTGGGTAACTTTGGTAACTTGGATGGGGTTAGGGATTTAAGTGGTATACTCCAAAACTATGTCACACAGGAGGACATGTTGGCCCAGATTCACAAATCACTTACGCCGGCGTAAATCACGTTACGCCGACGTAAGTGCAAATGTGCGCCGGCGTATGTGTGCACCAGACCCACAAACCAATATGCACCTAAAAACAGGCTACACCCCGCCGACGTAGCTTGTACATGACGGCGTAGCGTGGGCGCACATATCGGCTGGACGCACGGTGCTGCTCCCATTGATTAGCTATTCAAACATGCAAATGAGGGAAATACGGCGATTCACGAACGTGCATGCGCCCGAAACATGCTATGTGAGGTGCAGCAACAGACGTGCACATGTCAGCTGGAGAGCACCTCTTCAGCTGTCAGCTTTACAGTTACAGCTGATCCGCCTCCCGTGCCCCTGAGGTGCCTTTTCATTTTGGCCAGCTTCTCCCTGGCACGCCGTTTATTTTTTTCTGGACCTCCTTCCAGGTCCTGGTTTCATGGCCGAGGGTGTTTATCTCCAGGGTCACCTTCTGAAGGATTTCCAACTTCCTGGCCTTGCTGGTCCTCCCACTCTGTGCGCCATGGAGGTAGGTGTCATATTTTGCTATGGCAGAGGTCAGGATCGCCCTCTTATCCACAGAGAAGTTCTTCTTCCTCTTCTCCTTGTCAAACTCAGTGTCTGACATGTTGGCTCAGATTACAAAAGCACAACTGCACCAGGGACCACAAGCTGGCGTACTTTTGTTCTCGGCGTACGCAGTGGGCCAGCACATCTTAGGCGGTTGTGCCGGCATGGATGTGAGCGCAGAGGGGTGCTGTGCATGCGTCCATGTCACGGTATATGGGCGGTTCGTGATACGCCGGGCGTAAACCACTGCACCATGCCGGCGTACCTTTCAGGCGCGCGCCCCATCATTTGCATGGGGTCACGCCCACTTCCACCTATACCGGCATGCGCCCTCGAAACCTACGCCACACTGACGCAGTGCTGGGAGCAATAGCATGCTGAATGCAATGCTTGCCTCTCCGCGCTACGTTGGCGTGGCGTACAGCGTTTGCGCTATGGCGGCGTAATGTGTGCCCAACACTCTGTAAATCTGGGCCGTTCTCTTTTGCAGAACTATGAGATAATATGAGGTCAAACCTTAACCACTTCCATACCGCACCTATTCTGCCACCTCTCTCCTTCATGTAAAAATCATAATTGTTTTGCTAGAAAATTACTCGGAACATTATATATATTTTTTAACCGACACCCTATCGAATAAAGTGGCACGGTATTTGCGCAATAATTTTTCAAACACCTTTTTTTTGGAAAAAAATTACGGTTTCATGAATTATAAAATAACAAAACAGTAAAGTTAGCCCAATTTTTTTGTATAATGTGAAAGATGATGTTTTGCCGAGTCAATCGATACCTTACTTGTCACGCTTTAGTTTCAATATTTCTTTATTAACGTTTTCAAAGAAGGTAAACAAAAGAATATGCATTACAACATATCAGAAGTTCCGACTGGAGTAAATGGAACCAATAGAGAAAAAACTAGCATAGATGAGACATAGTTAGTCTTACAAAGTGAACAACAAAAATAAATCATCAAATGTATAAAGTGTATACAACAACAGCTCCAGTCGGTGGGGGTTTAGGGAAGAAGAAAGGAGAGGAAGCACCAGCCAGGTGTACATATGTGCTGCGTTGTAGTCTGAGGACGGGTAGAGAATGAGAGAGAAATTAATGGAAGGATACGGAAATCGGAAGGAAGTATGGCAAAAATAGATCATCAGGAAATAACGGTACATTTGGAATGTGTGAGCCAGGATGCCCACTTGCACAGGAATGTTTTCATGTTCAAGTTTTTCCTAGCAATCAATCTCTCCATTTCACACTGGAGGTTCAAATCTGCAATCGTGGTAGAGACGGATGGGGAATCTGAAGTTTTCCAGAGTTTGGTGATGTTCAGCTTTGCTGCAAGTAATAAGTGTACTATGGTAACCCGTGATCCAGGGGGGAATTTTTCAATTCCAAGGTGTAATAATGCTAATGAGGGGTCAGGGGCGGTCGGGATCTGCGAAATGGAGGATATTAGAGCAAATATTTGTTTCCAGAAGGAGCTTATGGACTTGCAGAACCATAAAATGTGTGCTATGGTTCCAGCACTGCCGCATGATCTCCAACAGGTAGAGGGATGACCCGGGAAGAATTTGGACAGACGGTAGGGCGTGAGGTACCATCTGTGCACTGTCTTTTGGTATGATTCCCAGTGATTGGAGCAGTGGGAGGCAGTAAAAGTGTGCTTAAAGGCCCGCGTCCACATATCAGGGGCAACAGTAATATTAAGTTCATCCGTCCATTTCGAGAGGGATGCAATTTGGGAATAGGGCCGGTTGTCGCTAAGTGCAGAGTACATTGTTGAGATTCCATGTTTTGGGTATGTTGTGTGATTGTAGAAGTTATGGATTGGTTCAGGTACTTTAGCTACAGAGGTTATTTTAGATCTCCGGAGGAGGTGTGAAATTCTAGTATATGTAAAGGCTTCAGAATGAGGGAGACCATATTCAGTATGGAGGTCTGGTAGGGCTTTTAACGTGACTGTGTTGTAGAGGTCTGATAAATTATTGATTTTATGTTTATGCCAGTTGTGCAGGTTAAGGTCTTGTAGGTGCGCCCTCAGCGCTCTAAGAGGAATTGGCAGTACGTGGGAAGGGTGTATCTTGGATGGCTCTTGGGTAATTTTTTTCCAGACTGCTAGTGAGGTTGCAATAGACGGGGGACTATTTGATGTAGAGGGCGGAAGCCCAGCTGAAGTGATCAGCAGCATTTCACGCAAAGAGTTAGGTTTGCAGAAGGACGATTCCAAAATCGACCAGGCCTTATTGGGATTTGGGTGCCACCAATAGTATAGTTGGTCCAGAACAGAGGCATAATAGTAGGTTTGTATGTGGGGAAGGCTAATACCTCCTTTTTTATGGTGTCTGGTAAGGATGTACTGCGCGCATCTAGGTGGTTTTGTTTCCCATATATAGTTTGAGATGTGTTTTTGTATGGAGGTAAAGAAAGCTTGAGGAATAGGCAAGATTACAGTGCGAAATAGGTAGAGCAGTTTGGGAAGGATTAGCATTTTAAAGGAGGCGTTCCTACCTAGTTTAGAAAGACCTGTTGTGCGTAGCTGGCTTAGTAAGTGGGGAAGTCGTGTTTGGAAGGTACGGTAGTTAAGGTCGTATAGCTGGGGCAATGATGGGGCTAAGTTTATACCAAGATATGGAATAGACTGATTTGACCACGAATAAGGAAGGGACCCTTTCAGGAGTGACACCTCACAATCAGTGAGGTTGATCGGGAGTATTAGGGACTTGGATGAATTTATTTTATAAAAAGAGGCCGAACTGAATTGGGTAAGGATATCCTGGATCGCAGGCAAGGATTGAATCGGGTTTGTAACCATAAGGATGACATCATCGGCAAAGAGACTTATTTTGTGGTTCGTGCCATCATGAATGATGCCTGAGATGCGCCTGTCTCCTCTAATCCTCGCTGCCAGAGGCTCCATAAGTAGAGCAAAGATGAGAGGAGAGAGCGGGCACCCTTGGCGAGTGCCATTGGTAATCACAAATGGTCTGGAAAGGATTCCATCAGTCAATACACTAGCTGAGGGGTTTGAGTAAAGTGAGAGCACCGCAGACTGAAACCAGCCTGCAATTCCAAATTTATCCAGCACTGCTTTTAAAAAACCCCAATGTACTCTGTCGAACGCCTTCTCCGCATCTAAGGAAAGAAGCAGAGAAGGCGTTCGAGACTGGGAAACCTGATGCATCAGATCAACGACTCTTCTTGTAGCGTCCGGTGCTTGTCTCTCTGGCATAAAGCCAACTTGGTCTGAGTGCACCAGCGAGGGGAGACACTTAAGTAATCTAGCCGCCAGGACCTTGGCAAATATTTTTATGTCTGTATTGAGGAGCGATATAGGCCTATAGTTTGATGTGGCTGTCGGATCTTTATCCGGTTTAGGGATGGTTGTAATAAGCGAGCGTAGAATATCAACAGGTAAAGAACCAGAGGTGGCAGCAGAGTTGAAGAGGGCAGTGAGGTGAGGGGTAACGAGAGTGGCGAAGGTCTTGTAGTATTCATTTGTGTAACCATCTTCACCAGGCGATTTATGGAGAGGGAGGGCATGAATGGCATTTAGAACTTCCCCATCCGAAAAGGGCTGGGAGAGTTCCGCTAACTGGACAGAGGTTATAGATGGTAGATCAATTAAGGAGAGAAAGTTTTGTATGGTTTGGCCTGTCGGTTGGGGGGTATTTGCGTCTGATGCCAAGTTATAAAGAGAGGAATAGTAGTCACTGAAGGCATTAGCTATATCTTGTGGGTTCGTGAGAAGTGCCTTGGTGGCTGGGTGGTGAAGGGAAGGTATTTTGCACTTAACACGTTGAGCCTTGACCTGCCGGGCTAGCAGGGCACCAGCCTTATTGCCCAGGGCATAGTACTTGGCTTTAGTTAATTTAAGGTTGTTTTCAAATTTGTAGAGCAATAGTGAGCGGAGTTTTTGTCGACGTTCTAGTAACTCACTGGTTAAGTTTTGTGAGGGGGCAAGTTTGTTTTGATTCTCCAGGGAAGTGATTTGGGATAGGACCTCATCAATTTGCCTAGACCTCTGGTTCTTAATAGTACTGTGCAGTTTAATTAATAGACCTCGCATGTAGGCTTTATACGCTGACCAAAGAACAAACCTATTAGTGTCCGGCAGATCATTTGATTCAAAAAAGGAGTGGTGTTCAGTAGTGAGTTTATGGACATTTTTGGGGTCCGAAATGAGAGAGGCGTCTAACCTCCATAGTCGAGTTGTTCTGGGTCTGGAGTTTCCCACAATGATAGAGATAGGAGCATGGTCCGACCATGTGATGGATCCATTCTCAGAGTTTGTCACATCTTGGAGGGTAATCTTGTCAACCAGGAAGAAGTCTATACGAGAGTATGAGAGCTGGGAGGAGGAGAAATAGGAATAGTCTCGCTCGTCGCCATGTAGGCACCTCCATGGGTCAAATAGGCCGTTCGCTTGGAGAAAGGAGTTAAGTATGGGCCGACGATTGGTAGGTGAGGAAGTAGTGTCCAGAGTTGGGTTCCCAATTATATTGAAGTCACCTCCAATAATAAGTCTCCCCTGTCGAATTTGTGATACTTTTTTGTGCAGTCGCCTGTGAAAATACAATTGTTGCTTGTTCGGTCCATAGACGTTGACTAGGGTGTAGGTGACTTGGTTAATGTCACATATAAGAATCAGGAAACGTCCTTGGGGGTCTGTTATGGATTGGTGCAGCTTGAATTGTAGTGAATCTCGTATGGCAGTGAGGACTCCACATTTCTTTTTCTGGCCCGAGGCCAGAAAAACTTGGTTGTAGTTTTTCAGAGTGAACCTGGGAATCTTAGTAGAGGCAAAGTGCGTCTCTTGCGCTAAGAGGATATCAGCCTTCTGACTGTTGGCTTCCCTAAGGAGTGCAGATCTTTTTTGCGGAGAATTAAGGCCTCTGGTGTTGATAGAGACTATCTTGAACGCCATTTCCAGAATCGGGAGGGCAGGATAGAGTGTCCTACAGATAGGAGAAGCAATTGGTAGATATAGGGTAGGTCGTTGTTCCGTCACTACGGCAATCGATCAGAGTGATCAGTTGCTAGCCCGGGGAAGCAGAGGATCAGGGATATGTAGACGTTTCGTCGGTAGGATTTGGCTGGTACTGGTTCCAGGCGGGGAACTGGGGATAAAAAAAGAGAGCCGTGAACCAAAAGGTACCCGGGCTCAATGTGCAGAGAAAACTGCAAACAATTGGCGTGTGTAGTGGTTCGCTGTCCACTATAAAGGACAGAGATCACTAAATAGGCAGGAATCAAATAGGATCACTGTAGTTTTCCGGCCATGTAGTATGTGCAGAGAAGAGAGTGCACTAGTAGTTTCAGATAGCAGGAGGAGCACCTCCAATCTCCATGTGTGTCTGAGCAAGATCAGAAGGATTCGGTGTATCTTCTGGGATTATGCGCCAGGTTCTCAAGAGTTTCAGTCCCGATGAGAGGGTTCGCACTACGTGAGTTTTGTTTTGGTGCGTTATAAGTAGTTTAGTAGGAAAGCCCCACTTATATGGTAATTTATGGTTCTGAAGTGCTTTAGTTATAGTCGCCAGTTGCCTGCGATTCTCCATGGTTGCTTTGGAGAGATCGGCATAGAGAGCGATGGTGGCGAAGGGGTCAGGCATTCGCGGTGCTCGCTTTGCAGCATACATGACCTTTTCTTTCACTGTGAAGAAGTGGATACGGGCTAAAACATCCCTGGGCGTAGAGGGCGGAAGGTGAGGTGGTTTAGGGAGTCTATGTGCTCTGTCGATTTCCATGTCACGGATTGTTAGGTCAGGTAATAGTGTCTGCATCAGAGATTGCAGGAATTTAACTAGGTCAGATGGTTGGACCGATTCTGGCACATTGCGGAATTTAATATTGTTTCGCCTGGAGCGATCCTCTAATTCTGCGAGCTTTAGATTGATCAGTTGGAGTTCATCCTCATGATCTGCGAATCCATCCACTAACTCGTTATGAGCTGAGAACAGGTCTCCCATTTTAGCCTCAATATGTGTGATTTTCTGGTCATGAGTATGAACAGCTGTGGACAGTGTGGAGACAGCGGCGGATAGGTCAGCATACAGCGTTTGCCGCAGTGAGAGGAGCATGTTCTTCATGGTGCTCTCAGACAATGGCTGGTCTGAGGCAGGGAAGGCATCTAGCACTGATGCTTGCTGAGGCGGGGGGAGAGAGACAAGGCAGGGAGCTGTGACAGGCTGCACTCGCTGGGGTTCTTCTATCCTGATCCTAGTCTTAGCAGGGCTGGCAGTAGTGGGTGAGTTCGGAGGGGAACACTCACCCTGAGTTTCAGAGGCAGAGAGACACGGAGGCAGCCGGGTGCCGAGACCGCAGTGTGAGGAGGAAAGCCGCGCTGTCACATCGCGGCTTTCGCCGGCGCCATCTTGGCCACTCGTCAGGTCTGGAAGGGGAAAGTAGTCAGTGAGCCTCCTCGGTATTTTTGAATCCTTTCGGCGCTTCGACATGGTTCTCCCGCTGTCCTGGAGTGTCTGAGCTGTCAGTCGGTATAGCAATTTCTTCTCTTCCGTCGCTCAGTCGGTCGCTGAAGCCGGCAGTACTACAGAGCTAGGGAGTTAGGCGGCCATTCACATGAGCCGTCAAGCCACCTACTTGTCACGCTTTAAAATTGCGAACACTCATGGAATGGCACCAAGCTTTGTACTTAAAAATCTCCATAGGTGACACTTTATTTTTTTTACAGATTACTAGTTTAGAGTTACAGAGGAGGTCTAGTGCTAGAATTGTTGCTCTAGCTGTAACGCAAACAGCGATACCTCACATGTGTGGTTTGAACGGCGTTTACATATGTGGGTGGGGCTTATGTGTGCGTTTGCTTCTGAGCATGAGCTACTGGGGACAGGGCCGTTTTATTTTTTTATATTTATTTTATATTTTACTTTTTTTTTTAAACTTTTTTTTTTTTGATCACTTGTATTCCTATTACAAGGAATGTAAACATCCCTTGTAATAGGAATAGTGTGTGACAGGTCCTCTTTATGGAGAGATGCAGGGTCAATAATACACCACATCTCTCCTACAGGCTAGAAAGCATTGAATCGTGAAAAAAATTCACTGATCCCATGCTTTCAGCCACGACTGCGGCTTTGTTTACTTCCGGGTACCTGGGCGTGACGCCATAACATCGCGCCCGGGCCTCCGAAGGTTATAGAGATGACCGGTGACCATATGGTCACCGGTCATCTCTATGCTCTTCACTCGGCAGCGCCCGATTCGCTCTCCAGGTCTCCGATGGCACCGGATGGCAGCGGGGGGTGTCCCCCAGTGGCGGCTGGTGACGTTTTAGGATGGGGGGGCGCCAGACCCCGCCCCTTCCTTTTGATCCGTCACACTTTTCATAAGACTCACCCCTTATATAATCCACCCACTCCGTCCCCTCTATTCCACTAACTTCCACCCATAGTGTCCAGAGTATACAGCCCCAGCATCACAGGACAGAGTATGTGCAAGGGAAAGGAGTCTGCGCTGTGAAAATAAATTGAGAAAGGGCACAAGGCTAGGAAATGGGTGTGGGAAAGGGGCACGGTAGGTGAAAAAGTGTTAGCTAAATAACAATGATACACCTAGACAGCAATAAACATCTCCAATTGGTAAACTGATGGTAACACATAAACGGCAAAGTATAGTCCAGGAAAGACAAAACTAATTTAGGAAGTCCAGTACTGGAAAATAAAGATAAAAATAAAAATAACAGTAAAATTCCTCAAGGAAGGGAACAGATGAGGAGAGACCCAGCAGCCAATTCTGTGAAAGAAGTCGAGCCGTCACCCAAGAACAACACGCACACCTCAGGTGGTCCCAGCAGCTCACCTCATGGCTACCAGATATAGCCTAGCCAGCTGCTTTCACGCGGAGTCCAAATGAAGGTAGAATGTTCTTAAAGTCCCGGGATCAGGCACCACATACGGGGAGAGGATACACAACAATATATAGTGTGATACTGATATGAAAGGGGAGCCAAAAACGCCTGCACTCTATGCACTTACATAAAGTAAAGGTACAAGGGCTTATCTCCACGAGCGGCAAGCTCGTCAGTGTCCTCCTTTTCCTCTCACTGGGGGTCCGCTTGGTCTTAGGCTGATGGTGCTCAGAGGCTTGGGTGATATCACTCATGGCTACCAGATATAGCCTAGCCAGCTGCTTTCACGCGGAGTCCAAATGAAGGTAGAAGGTTCTTAAAATCCCGGGATCAGACACCACATACGGGGAGAGGATACACAACAATATATAGTGTGATACTGATATAAAGGGGAGCCAAAACACGCCTGCACTCTATGCACTTACATAAAGTAAAGGTAAAGGGCTTATCTCCACGAGCGGCGAGCTCGTCAGTGTCCTCCTTTTCCTCTCACTGGGGGTCCGCTTGGTCTTAGGCTGATGGTGCTCAGAGGATCGGGTGATATCACAGAAAACAAAAAATGTGGTACATCGCGTAATCCAGTAAAAAGGATTTATTTAAAACAACTTAAAAACACTCACATAGACGATAAAGGAAAGAATACAGCATCCACGAGTGGCGAACTCGTCGGCCGTCCGTCAGGTGCTTCGGTTGTCCAGCGCTCCAATCCCGACGCGTATCATCACACCACGTGACTTCATCCCCTGATAGGCTATATCTGGTAGCCATGAGTGTTATCACCCGAGCCTCTGAGCACCATCAGCCTAAGACCAAGCGGACCCCCAGTGAGAGGAAAAGGAGGACACTGACGAGCTCGCCACTCGTGGAGATAAGCCCTTTACCTTTACTTTATGTAAGTGCATAGAGTGCAGGCGTGTTTTGGCTCCCCTTTATATCAGTATCACACTATATATTATTGTGTATCCTCTCCCCGTATGTGGTGTCTGATCCCGGGATTTTAAGAACCTTCTACCTTCATTTGGACTCCGCGTGAAAGCAGCTGGCTAGGCTATATCTGGTAGCCATGAGGTGAGCTGCTGGGACCACCTGAGGTGTGCGTGTTGTTCTTGGGTGACGGCTCGACTTCTTTCACAGAATTGGCTGCTGGGTCTCTCCTCATCTGTTCCCTTCCTTGAGGAATTTTACTGTTATTTTTATTTTTATCTTTATTTTCCAGTACTGGACTTCCTAAATTAGTTTTGTCTTTCCTGGACTATACTTTGCCGTTTATGTGTTACCATCAGTTTACCAATTGGAGATGTTTATTGCTGTCTAGGCGTATCATTGTTATTTAGCTAACACTTTTTCACCTACCGTGCCCCTTTCCCACACCCATTTCCTAGCCTTGTGCCCTTTCTCAATTTATTGTCACAGCGCAGACTCCTTTCCCTTGCACATATATTTCCTTGTGTCTATTGAGGTAGACTCTTCTAGTGTTTGCAGCAGTGCTCCCAACCCTCATCCACTATTTCCCCCTCATCCACTATTTCACAGACAGCGCGGGAGTATCACTTTATTCACAGGACAGAGTATACAGCTCAGCATCACAGGACAAAGTATACAGCCCCAGCATCAGAGGACAAAGTATACAGCCCCAGCATCACAGGATAGAGCATACAGCTCAGCTTTACAGGATAGAGTATACAACCCCAGCATCACAGGACAGAGTATACAGCTCAGCATCACAGGACAGATTATACAACCCCAGCATCACAGGACAGAGTATACAGCTCAGCATCACAGGACAGATTATACAACCCCAGCATCACAGGACAGAGTATACAGCTCAGCATCACAGGACAGATTATACAGATCAGCATCACAGGACAGATTATACAACCCCAGCATCACAGGACAGAGTATACAGCTCAGCATCACAGGACAGATTATACAACCCCAGCATCACAGGACAGAGTATACAGCTCAGCATCACAGGACAGATTATACAACCCCAGCATCACAGGACAGAGTATACAGCTCAGCATCACAGGACGGAGTACACAGCTCAGCATCACAGGACGGAGTACACAGCTCAGCATCACAGGATAGATTATATAACCCCAGCATCACAGGACAGAGTATACAGCTCAGCATCACAGGACAGATTATACTACCCCAGCATCACAGGACAGCATATACAGCCCCAGCATCACAGGGCAGAGTATACAGCCCCAGCATCACAGGACAGAGTATACAGCACCAGCATCATAGGACAGAGTATACAGCTCAGCATCATAGGACAGAGTATACAACCCCAGCATCACAGGACAGAGTATACAGCTCAGCATCACAGGACAGAGTATACAGCTCAGCATCACAGGACAGAGTACATACCTCCCAACTTTAGACTGTTATCAGTGGAAGGGGCTTGGTTAAACAAAACCAATCCTCCCTACCACGATCCCTCTCCCCAACACAGAGAGGTTATTTGTTTAGGGTGGAGAGGCAGGGAGCAGGGGTTATTTCTTAGGGTGGAGAGGTGGGGGGTTATTGTTTAGGGTGGAAAAGCAGGAAAGGGAGTTATTGTTTCAGATGGAGAGGCAGGGAGGGGGTTCTTGTTTCGTCTGGAGAGGCATGGAGGGGGTTATTGCTTAGGGTGGAGAGGCAGAGAAGGAGTTATTTCTTAGGGTGGAGAGGCAGAGATGGGGGTTATTTCTTAGGGTGAAGAAGCAGGGAGGGGAATTATTGTTTAGGGTGGAGAGGCAGGGAGGGGGTTCTTGTTTAGGGTAGAGAGGCAGAGAGGGGGGGTTATTTCTTAGGGTGGAGAGGTGGGGGTTATTGTTTAGGGTGGAAAAGCAGGAAAGGGAGTTATTGTTTCAGATGAAGAGGCAGGGAGGGAGTTCTTGTTTAGTCTGGAGAGGCAGGAAGGGGGTTATTGCTTAGGGTGGAGAGGCAGAGAAGGAGTTATTTCTTAGGGTGGATAGGCAGAGAGGGTGGTTATTTCTTAGGGTGAAGAAGCAGGGAGGGGAGTTATTGTTTAGGGTGGAGAGGCAGGGAGGGGGTTCTTGTTTAGGGTAGAGAGGCAGGGAGCGGGGTTATTTTTAGGGTGGAGAGGTGGGGGGTTATTGTTTAGGGTGGAGATGCAAGAAAAGGGGGTGTTTATGGTGGAGGGGCAGGGAGGGGGTGTTTAGGGTGCAGAGGCAGGGAGGGGGGGTGTTTAGGGTGGAGAGGCAGGGAGAGGGGGGGTTTAGGGTGTAGAGGCAGGGAGAGGGGGGTGTTTAGGGTGGAGAGGCAGGGAGAGGGGGTGTTTAGGGTGGAGAGGCAGGGAGAGGGGGTGTTTAGGGTGGAGAGGCAGGGAGATGGGGTGTTTAGGGTGGAGAGGCAGGGAGAGGGGGTGTTTAGGGTGGAGAGGCAGGGAGATGGGGTGTTTAGTGTGGAGAGGCAGGGAGAGGGGGTGTTTAGGGTGGAGAGGCAGGGGCAGGGGGTGTTTAGGGTGGAAAGACAGGGAGAGGGGGTGTTTAGGGTGGAGAGGCAGGGAGAGGGGGTGTTTTGGTTGAAGAAACCCCACAGCTACCAGTCACTGTCTGCCACACACCATAACACTCAGCAGTCCCACCCTCCCCCTCCATACAGCTCTGCAGCAGCTGAGAAAAGTGTTCAGAGGTGGGGGGCAGGGTCACGGCAGGACACAGTACTACTCAGCTCACTGCTGGATGGAACAGTCACTGAGTTTGCCGCTCTGGCTGCAGAGGAGACCGAGGAGGGGGAAGCATGATGCCGTCGGCAGGACTCAGCAGTACTGTCCGAGGAGGGGAAACGGGGAGGCATGATGCCGGAGAGAGAGAGACATGCAGGGAGGGGGAGACAATACTAAGGTCAGCTGTTGCAATCACTCACCTGGTGCTCTGGTACACTGCCAGCTCTGCATGTCCATCCGCTGCATGTGATCCTCTCCCCGCCGCACACTTTGATTCCGGACAGTTGTAGTCACATCTCTGCACTCCTGCTCCACAAGTTTCCGTGAGCCAGCCGGGAAACTGGAAGTGACGTGGCAGTGCTGAAAAAGCACCGCCCAATCACCCTCCGGTCCTGCCTCCCGGCCAATAAAAAAGACAGGACAGGAGCCAGGGACAAATCAGCGGAGAGTGGGAGGGTGTGCGGGCGCACAGCTTGCGCCATGCGCACGCCATAATCACGGGAAAATCAGCTTCCCAACTTGCAATCAGCTGATTGCAAGCTGGGAAGCTTTCCATAGACTGCCGTGTGTCCGGTGCCCGGACGTTTATAAAGTGACATTTTTTTTATTTTTTTTTTATTTATTTTTTTGTCAAAAGCTTGGGGGGGGGCTTGTTTTTTAACTCACAAATGTCTTTAGGTGATTGGCTTCCTGCTTCCAATGCCTTCCAGAAACTTTCTTCCTGTAATACAAGATTAGATCCGCATATGAAATGTCCCTTCAGTCAGCCTCAGCAATCTCCAGCAAGCCCGACCCCAAGCTTGCCCAGGTTGGACTGCAATGAACCACGAGCACATGGCAGGATTGCCTAGGGATCTCCTCTTCAGGGACAAGACCATTCTGTTTCAGGCCTCATACTATTTATACACTTTCCCAGCCTCTGCCTTTGCCTTACTTCACACCTAAGTTCCAGAATCGCCCAGGAGTTTTAGATGGCAGGTGGAGTAATCAAACCTGCAGCCTGCAGCCTATTAAAAACAGTGTGGCGACTCTTTTCTTATTTTCTTCCTCTCTACTCTCTTTTTTCTTCTTTTTTTCTTCTCCCTTTTCCAGGTCGGCTGGGTTGCATGACCCTGCAGGTGTCATCTAATTCTTCTCCATCCGTTCCCAGATGGCCCCCTTGAATGTACTCTCGCTGAATGTTAAAGGCCTCAATTCGCCCAATAAGAGGGTTAAGGCTTTCCAAACATTCGCTACATTATACTAGTAGGTCTACTCCAAGATGTGGAGACTACCCTTGTCTCCTATTACGCCCCAAACACTAACCCGAACCCCTTTTTCACACACTTGTTTCAGGTCCTACGCTCTCACTACAAAGGCACACTATTTTTATGCGGTGACTGCAATCTAGTGTTGCAACCACACATAGACAAATCACCATATGCTCCTGACCAGTATTCCCCCTCTATACGTTTCCGGAAACTTTTACAACAAGCCTCTTTGCTTGACACCTGGCGGGAGTGCAACATGACAAAGAAAAACTACACGTTCTACTCATACCTGCATAATTCCTTTTCCAGAATTGATCATATCTTTGTCTTGGTTGCCTCCTCCCCCATATTACTTAATTCCATTATCCATCTCCTGGTCCGACCACTGTGCAGTACTTACCACCGTTTCTTCCCTAGTCCCTATGTCTAAAGATCGTACCTGGTGCTTAAATGAAGCACACCTCACTAACCAGTCTTATTGCTTAGATATCCAGATCGCTTTGGCTGACTACTTAGAGCACAACTCTACCCCTGACATTTCTCCTGTCCTTCTTTGGGAGGCGAATAAGCCTGTTATCAGAGGTACATGCATTTCAGTATCTACCCATCTTAATCGTGATAGGAAAGCCAGGTTAGCGGAATTGGAACGTGATTTTCATCATTGTTTTCTTCAATTTCAGTGTTCCCCTACTGAGGCACATAGACTGCGGATGGAAAAAACAAGGACAGAACTAGATCTGGCACTGGCTAAATTAGCTGACAAGGCCATCCGTAGATCTAACCACACTATCTATACAAAAGCTAACAAAGCAGATACCTTTCTAGCCCTTCATCTTCGTCGCCCAGAGCGGAACCATGTTCCTATCAGGCTACGTACAGACAAAAACACTTAGGCCCCATACACACGAGCAGACAGATTTGTTCAAATCGGTCGGGCCGACCGATTTGAACAAATCTGTCTGCTGGGGACATATTGGTTTGATCGTGTACACACGATCAAACCAAAATCCCCGCCGCCAGACGGCGCGGTGACGTGGCGATGACGTTGACGCCGCCACGTCACCGCACCAGGAAGTAAAACACTTCCGCGCATGCGTCGAAACCATTCGGCGCGTGTGCGAGAAGACATGTCTGCTGGTTAGCGTACTAACCAGCAGACATGTCGGGCGGACGGGTTCCCAGCCGACAGATTGGTAAGCATGCTTTCCAATCTGTCGGGTGGCCTAATCCGTCTGTTTGCCCGTACACACGATCGAATCTGTCTGCTGAAACGGTCTAGCAGACCGTTTCCAGCAGACAGATTTGATCGTGTGTACGAGGCCTTACACTAGTAATCCTGTAAAAGTCTTATCTGAATTTCGGAAAAGGTTGCAAACACTCTATAAGGCCAAATCCTCCTTCTCTCCTTCCACCGCAGATGAGCTGTTCCAGGATATTCCTTTACCCACTTTATCAGATTCTAATCGTGAGTCCCTTGAGAGACCCATCACGACTGAAGAGGTCCTAGCGGCTATCAAGGCCCTTAAATCCAATAAACGACCGGGTCCTGTTGGGCTCTCGGGTACTTACTTTAAGAAATTTGCTGGTACCCTCGCCCCTCTCCTTACTAAATGTTTTAATGCCTTACTTCAACACCACTCCTTTGGTCGAGATACATTGACAGCTATAATAGCCATGATTCCTAAACCTAATGTGGATAACTCCCTCTGGTCCAATTTTAGGCCTATCTCATTACTCATAATCTCGATATTAAGCTCCTAGCCAAAGTCAACCTCAACCCTATCATAGGTGTACTGATACATAAAGACCAAGTAGGTTTTATACCTCGTCGACAGGCCAGCGATAATGTCCGAAGAGTTGTCCTCTTATAACATCTAGCCAGAACCTGTAAAGTCCCTATGCATCTGTTATCTCTGAACATCAGGAAAGCTTTTGATACGGTCTCCTGACCTTATCTAAACTATATCCTCGCTCATCTGGGTTTTGGTCCGCACTTTCTGCAGTGGGCGAACTCCCTCTATAATCGACCTCAGGCCTATATCAAATACTCTGGGTTCCACTCAGATAGCTTTCAGATAGAAAGAGGCACTAGGCAGGGGTGCCCCCTATCCCCTTTAATATTCGCTTTGGCGATCGAGCCCCTAGCGGCCCTGATTAGGGCTAGCCCTGATGTCTAAGGTTTAGAGGTAGCTTCCATCTCTCATAAACTCTGCTTATTTGCGGATGACGCGCTCCTATTTGTTACCTCCCCCCGCACTACCCTCCCAAGCCCTATTCAAATTTTGGAGAAATTTGCGAATATCTCTGGCTTAGAAGTAAATAAGTCTAAATCCAAAGCTCTCAATGTATCTCTTCCTCCCCTGGAGGTCGCCCATCTACAAGAATATTTCCCTTTCACCTGGTCCACCACGTTTCTACCATACTTACGTATAAAACTGACGACTGATCCAGCCTCTCTCTACAGGTCTAACTATCTTCCTATGCTATCACACTTGTCTTCCCTGCTAGATGCTTGAAAATCGCTCTGTGTCTCTTGGTTGGGACGTGTGGCGGCTGTTAAGATGTCCCTACTTCCAAAACTTCTATATCTATATAGAGTTCTCCCAGTCTCAGTCCTCTCCTATTATCACCGTATTGTTCAGTCCCGGGTTTTTAAATATATTTGGGGCCCCATAAAACCTAGAGTCTCCAGATCTATTCTCCTTCATAAAAAACTTAGTGGAGGGCTGGGAATTCCTAATTTCGCCCGTTATTATCAGGCCGCTCAGCTGGCTCAAATCACGTTATTCCATGCTTCATCAGAAGCTCCAATATGGGTTAGCTTGGAAGCTATGGATGTTTTCCCGTTACTAGTGTCCAATCTTCTCTGGTTGCCTCCGCTGGCTCGAGGCTATATACTCAATCCGGTTACGCATCACTCACTCAAACTTTAGGATAGCCATAGTGGACGTTTTCGGTTGATATCCTCCCATACCCCGCTCCTCTCTTTCTTAGGCCACCCACTTTTCTATCCTGCCTTCGGAGAGCCTCACTCCTTCAGGCTTTGGCTCCAGGCTGGGTTACATCGGATAGGTGATCTTGTAACTGCCACCTCCCTTAAATTCTTCCCAGATCTACAGACTCAGGCTCAACTCCCTCCCAGGGAATGTTTCCGCTACCTACAGATAGCTCATTTCATCCGAACCGTAATAGGCGATTGCTCCTCTCTACATGGCATGTCCTTTTATGAGAATATTTGCGATTTGGATCCACACGCCCCGGGCATTATCTCACAAATCTATAGTCACCTCACAACCTCTTCGACTGATCTTTCCCTCTATGCTGCACAGTGGTCAAAGGACCTTCAGATAACGTTGGATAAGGCGGACTGGGCCGACATTTGGGCCCGTACAAAATCCTCCTCCCAGAATGTTGTGGCCCTGGAGGCCAACTATAAAGTTCTTATGAGGTGGTTCCAAAGAGTGCTAATGTAGCCCTCCCTTCAATGTTTTAGCATAGCTCAGCGCTTAGAATTAGCACAATTGAGATAATTCGGCCAGTCAGATAAGTAAAATTGCAGCAGCTGCTTAAAACGACAATATTTCAAACAAAACAGTGAAACAAAAACATTTTAAAACTCAAAAGTCCCAAAGTATAATGTAAAACTGTAGCAGCGCTACTTTCAAACAGGCGTCTGGAACACTTCTATATGTCAATCGAGTATAGGAAATCAGATGATAGTGTAGATGGATGCGATACACAGAAAAAAGTCCTTTAATTAGTGCTCCTTTCACCAGGGGGGGTGTTCACCACGTGGGGGGTATTAACTCCCCTTTTGGGGATGCACTCACCAAAAATATGAAAATTGAGAGCCTTGACTATATATCCATGTATGTCCTGGAAGTTACACTCTCCACCAGCCGGTATGTTTTTTGTTCAATCAAACCGAAATCACATATAATGGGAAAAACCTCATATAGTGTGATATAGTTTCAGACAAGTTTATTGAGCCCTAAAACATAAAATGTGAGTACCACAGTGCAGAAATAACAAGCACATAATATCACTACTGTGCCTGTATGTCTCTCCTGGCCGGACAGTGAAGTTGTTTGATGTTTAACCTCTCTCCTGTTCCTGGTCCCGGGGGCTGTACAGAATGTTAGGTCAATGGATAAGCGTCACGCGCTGACGCGTTTCGTCATTGGTTGACTTCTTCTGAGGGCGTGACTAAGCTTATCCTTGACCTATTATATATCATCGTCCGTGGAACGCATATTGTGCGCCCATTGGTTAGTTACAGTCACGTGAGCGCACCATTACGCGCATGCGCACGGCGACCGGAACCAACATAATACACCCTGGACGGAAATTTTGTCCAGCGTTTCCAGTCCCACTTACGCAAAAGCGATTGTAGGGCTGCTGCCCATCTAAGGGCAGAACTCTTCTGCCTTCACAATGGAACGCATCACTGGACCGCAAGCTGTGTCCTCATTGGCTGATGGCGGTCACGTGCGCACGACTAAACTTGCATACGCACACTCGCAGCTGTAGCATCTAATCTCCATTAGGGGAAGAGATAGATACTCACGTCATCAGCGCAATAGATGAAACAGATGGTAAACCGTCACTATCGAACAAAGGACAGGTGACAGGCTTAGCCTGATATAGAAACCACAGTGCGCGTTCGTGACCAAAAGCACATCTGCGATACTAACACAGACAACTAAATACATTAAGAATATATGTAAAATTTACAATGGCTATTTATAAATGCGAAATACTACAATTTAAAACGAAAAACAAAAATCTCCTGCGCTCCGGTATTTTTTTGAAAGGTGCTATGAGTTGAGTTTGTTTAGACAATAGCTTCCAGAGTCTTGCAGCCCTCCTCAGAATCGTGGGAATTCATAAGACTAAGGAAAAAGAAAAAGATGGAGGGCGCACCGACCTAGTGTGATACTGCTAAATGAATTTTTATTAAAATATTAAAATCAATCATTATACTCACAATGTGGAGTTAAAATCAGGCTTAAAAAGACAGTACAGCAGAAATCCAACAGCAACAGCAGAGCTTGATAATCACTTGAATCTAGAATCGATGTTTAGAGCTGTACTACATACTACAATTTAGCATACTTCCCCTAATAACATTGCATGTACCAGAGGACATAGCATTTGTATATTAAAAAAACAAAATTCCAAAAAGTAAATAACAGAGACTTTCATTATGCATAAGTTTCAAACCTAATGCAAGGAGTGATATTACTACAACTGTACATAATGATCACAACCAATCTCATACTAAGACCAGCCTGTCTATTATGATTTGCATATAAAGTTGGTCTGGTGTATATCAGATGCCCAAAGTTACTAGGGAATCCTTATACTGTATAATGGCACTCTCATATCTGTTTTAGAGGGTGAGTATGGATGGTTTCTCATACTTCTAGGTAAAATGCACATTTGAGATTATCTCAAGCAAAAAATGCATCTTCTAAAATCGCATAAAAAATGCATGTTTTGAAAGTTATATAAATTCTATATATAAAAACCTATGTGCTCTGTGAGGATACAATTTAAGATTGATAAAAGAAGTGATTATATATATATATATATATATATATATATATGTATATGTATGTATATATATATATATATATATATATATATATATATATATATATATATATATTAAAAATAATTATAAAACCTATATGTATAAAATATGTATCTAGATCAGGAATAAAAGAATAAACCTAAAAAAATATAAACCTAAAAAACAGGGGGCAATCCTAGTAATCACTGATAAAGCAATTAATATCAAGTTCTATATTCAGGCCTTTAGGGGCTAGGACATCAGTAGAAAAAATCCATCGTGTTTCACGTTTGGAGAGTTTGCATCCCCTGTGAGAACCTCTCCAATTGGATTCCAGGTGCTCCACACCCCAAAACTGAAGGCCTGATGGGTCTTGGTTGTGTTTTAATTTGAAGTGCCATGATACATTATGGTCCTCAAAGCCCAACCGGATATTATTGATATGCTCCAAGATTCGTACTCTTAGGCCGCGTACACACGATCGAATTTGTCCGCTGAAAACGGTCCGATGGACCGTTTCAGCAGACAAATCCGATCGTGTGTACGGGCTAGCGGACAGGTTTGTCCATCGGACAAATTTCAAAGCATGCTTTGAAATTTGTCCGCTACAAACCTGTCCGTCGGATATGTCCGCTGGTTAGTACGGGAAACCAGCGGACATATCCTCCCGCACATGCGTCGTATCCTGTGAATGGATCCGACGCATGCGCGCGGAAGTGTTTACTTCCTGGTGCGTGACATAGCGGTGACGTGGCGGCGTCAACGTCACCGCCGCGTCACCACGCTGTCTGCCGGCGGGGATTTTGATCCGATGGTGTGTACATGCCATCAGACCGAAATCCGATGAGACATGTCCGCTCTAAACTGTCCGTCAGACAAGTTTGAGCGGACATATCTCATCGTGTGTAGGAGGCCTAAGTTTCCTTTTAGTGCGACCTATATATAATTTCTCCATTACTAGTGGCTTGTAACCTCTGGCCTGAAACCTATCAGTGAGAATTATTGATTGTGTAAAAAAATTGGAACAGTCAGAACAGTTTCTTCTCACCCTCATTATCTGCCCCTTCGGAATATTTCGAAAGCACTGAGGGTGATGGGCACTTGTAATTGGTAAGTAGCTGTTTATGTCCATAGGTTTAAAGTAATTTAGTTTCCAACTTTTCATTTTGATGGTGTATGGTAACATCCAAAAAGTTGATCTCAGTTCCACTGGATTCTGAAGTCAATTTTATATTGTTCATATTGTTATTTAAAATGGTTAAAAATTCTTCCAAAGAGTCAACAGTTCCTGTCCAGATAAAAAATAGGTCATCAATATAACATCTATAAAACACTAGCTCAGCTCTTTTATTTTTAAAAATTGTTTTGTCCTTCCATTCCGCCATAAAAAGATTAGCAATACTCGGTGCGAATTTTGCCCCCATTTTGCAACACCTCTTCGTTGGGAGTAGAACTTGCAGTTGTACCAAAAATAGTTATGCGATAAGCAGAAATTCAGCGCATGTCCTAAGAATACTTTTTGGTTGTGAGGTAAGTCGTCTCTTCCACTTAGCGCCCAATTTAGGGCTAATATCGCATCGTCGTGCTGTATAATTGAGTATAGAGACGATACATCAGCTGTCACTAATAGAATTGGCTGGTTCTCTGCTAGGGTGATGCCTTGAAAACAAATTAAGAGATCTTTCGTGTCTTTGAGGTATGATTTTGTCGTTTTAACAAATTTGCAAAAACGTACCCAAGTATTGACCCAGTCTTGATGAAATGGAGTCAATGCTATTTACTATTGGCCTCGCAGGAGGGTTGAGGGGATCCTTGTGGATTTTTGGCAAAGTATATATGGTTGGTACCTTGCTGCTGGCAGGTATTAGGTAATTCCTTTCCTTAGTGGTTAGTACACCTAATTTGGAGCCGATATTAATCACAATCTCCAAGTGTGCTTTATAGGATGGAGTAGGGTCTTGATCCAATTCTGCATATGTGTTTTTATCTGCCAACATTTCCATGATTTGGTTGTGGTAGAACTCTTTCGTTAGAATTACCACTCCTCCTCCTTTATCCGCTGGTCTGATGATAATATCATTACGTTCTTCCAGCATATCGATCCCTTCTTTGATGTAGAGAAAAAGAAAAATTGGGCCATTGGGACTTTAAATGGGGCATGGACGGGTTTGTAAAGTTATTGAGGATATCAACAGTAAATAATCTATCACAGTCCCATCAGGGAGATCTCTGTGATCAAAAGAAATTGCTTGGTGATCAATCCAAAAAAGAAATTGAAGGAGTCAAATGTAAACTTAATATTGTAATTTGTATCATAATATATAATACAGAGATCATGCAATCAAAGGCATAATGCATGTAGTCATAATAACATTGATATAATAAATATTCAAAATCCAGGACATGACCATTAAAGGCAATCGCCATAAATTGACATATAGATACAGTAGACATGATTATACAATAAAATTGGTAGATATGAACAAAATTATGAAAAAACACATATTTGGGCAAGCTTAATCTTGGCATCCCTGAGCGTGGACTCGACGCGTTTCTTGGCGTTTAAAGCCAGTCATCAGGAGTGGGGTGCATAGCAGTTGGCTAGAGAGAAAAAAGGGGGGGGGGAATGGATAAACATACAGGTGAATCACTGCAATCTACATGATTGGATCATAGTAGCAGCATAAGCGAGTTTGGTTGTATAGTATATTACCTTTAGGTTGGGCCCAAAGTAGAATAGCCCTTGCGTTCCAAAATAATAGAGTGGGATGGTGGTCCTGGAATGAGATGTCTCCCCCGGAGTTGAAGCGGGGATAGATCCCCCTTAGTCCATGGACAGACCAATGAATGAGGAGAGCCACAGACAAAGAGATGTGGGACATCAGTCAGATGAGGCAAAAGCAGCCACAGCACAATGCCAAAGGGTGAGGTAGGCGCACAAGGAGTAAACATATGAGTACTGGTAAAGGAAAAAAAGTGAATGAATAAGGTTGTCAATCACTATGGGGTCATGGGGTATGGGTCCTATGTAGGAAAAATCAATTACCAGTTAGTGTGGATCAATGCAGCCTCTCATCAGATGGAAATGTGTGAAGTGAGATTGCCGGAGCCATCAGACCTAAATACCCACATCCTGGGGGCGTGTCCCCGCTAACGCCATGCATCATCGCATTGGGCCAGGCGACGAGACAGAAACAAGCGACCACCAGAGGTGCAAAGACCACGGTGGGTGCCTATCCTGTCCAGTCAGCCATGTGGGATGGAAAGGCCAAGCAGCAATCAACGGCGTCCTAGGACACCATGCATGCAGCATGCTGGCATGACGCCGATGCGCCGAAAGTCCGCCCCTCCCCCATCCAAAAATAATAAAAAATATATATATACCCACTCTCTCAACACCTTCTTTGATGTGTTTCAGGTTTACATTCTTTTTGGGCTTCAAGCCTTCTAAGTCTCGTAAAACTAGACCTTTGAACACCTCCACCTGGCGGTTAGGGTTATTGAGCAGATTGAACAATGATTTATTCTTTAAACCGCTTTTTTGTATACCACCTGTTTCCAGAGGTCTGCTGTTTGTATACGTGTTATTGTCCACAAAATACTTTTTAATGTTCAACTTACGAATATATTTATGTATGTCTATAAATACATCGAACTTATTAACAGGCCTATTTATTCCACATTTTAAACCCAAATTAAGGATGTTGATTTCTTTATGTGTCAATTTGACCGGACTCAGATTAAAGATGCCACCTATTCCTGTTGCCTTCTTCTCTTTCTATGCAAAACATGCATTTTTTATGCGATTTTAGAAGATGCATGTTTTGCTTGAGATAATCTCAAATGTGCATTTTACATAGAAGTATGAGAAACCATCCATACTCACCCTCTAAAACTGATATGAGAGTGCCATTATACAGTATAAGGATTCCCTAGTAACTTTGGGCATCTGATATACACCAGAAAAACTTTATATGCAAATCATAATAGACAGGCTGGTCTTAGTATGAGATTGGTTATGATCATTATGTACAGATGTAGTAATATCACTCCTTGCATTAGGTTTGAAATTTATGCATAATGAAAGTCTCTGTTATTTACTTTTTGGGATTTTGTTTTTTTAATATAAAAATGCTATGTCCTCTGGTACATGCAATGTTATTAGAGGAATTATGCTAAATTGTAATATTTTGCATTTATAAATAACCATTGTATATTTTACATATATTCCTAATGTATTTAGTTGTCTGTGTTAGTATGTGTTAGATGTGCTTTTGGTCACGAACGTGCACTGTGGTTTCTATATCAGGCTAAGCCTGTCACCTGTCCTTAGTTCGATAGTGACGGTTTACCATCTGTTTAATCTATTGTGCTGATGCCGCGAGTATCTATCTCCTCCCCTAATGGAGATTAGATGCTACAGCTGTGAGTGCGCATGTGCAAGTTTAGTCGGGCGCACGTGACCGCCATCAGCCAATGAGGACACAGCTTGCGGTCCAGTGATGCGTTCCATTCTGAACGCAGAAGAGTTCCGCCCTTAGATAGGCAGCAGCCCTACAATCGATTTTGCGTAAGTGGGACTGGGAACGCTGGATAAAATTTCCGTCCAGGGTGTATTATGTTGGTTCCGGTCGCCGTGTGCAATCGCGTAATGGTGCGCTCACGTGACCGGAACTAACCAATGGGCGCACAATATGCGTTCCACGTACGATGATATATAATAGGTCAAGGATAAGGTTAGTCACGCCCTCAGAAGAAGTCAACCAATGACGAAACGCTTCAGAGCGTGACGCTTATCCATTGACCTAACATTCTGCACAGCCCCCGGGACCAGGAACAGGAGAAAGGTTAAACAACAAACAACTTGTCTGTCCGGCCAGGAGAGGCATACAGACACAGTAGTGATATTATTTGCTTGTTATTTCTGCACTGCGGTACGCACATTTTATAAGGGGATGTTTTGGGGCTCAATAAACTTGTCTGACACTATATCACACTATATGAGTTTTTTCCCATTATATGTGATTTTGGTTTGATTGAACAAAAAACATACCGGCTGGTGGAGAGTGTAACTTCCAGGACATACATGGATAAATAGTCAAGGCTCTCAATTTTCATATTTTTGGTGAGTGCACCCCCAAAAGGGGAGTTAATACCCCCCATGTGGTGAACACCCCCCCTGGTGAAAGGAGCACTAATTGAAGGCCTTTTTTCTGTGTATCGCATCCATCTACACTATCATCTGATTTCCTATACTCGATTGACATATAGAAGTGTTCCAGACGCCTCTTATGAGGTGGTACCTGGTCCCTGCTAGGATTTAAAAAATGTTACCGTCCTATCCATCCGTATGTTTCCGGGGATATGGCATGGGGGGTACTCATGAACATATCTGGTGGTCCTGTCCGTTTGCGCAACGGTTTTGGGTAATAATATTTCAAATGGCTTCCACCCTGCTCAATGACGAGCTTCTACCTGACCCTTCCCTGGCTCTCTTAAATCATATACAGAAAGATTACATGGGGGCCCAAGTTAGACTCTTATTACAACTGACCACTGCTGCTAAGCAGTCTATTGTTAGGGCTTGGAAGTCTCCAAATTTACATATTGCTGAAGTTAAGAACAGAGTGAACCAAGCGATGATTCATGATAAAATAGAGGCTACAATTTTGGATCGAATGGCCCAACACAGCAAAACTTGGACCCCCTGGGTGGAACACTTTCTCCTCTCGGGATTCGACATGACCCTACTGGTATCGTAGGTGCCATGAAAACCCCACTCTAATGTACTACGCCCCTCTGGGGTTCATGTGACTCCGCCGACACTCTTTTTACCTTTCCCTCTCCCCTCCTTCTCTCTCTCTTCTCCTCTTTTCTTTCTTTTCTTTCCCTCCTCTCTCTTTTCTCCTCCATTTTCTATTTTACCTGAAATGCCTTAAATGAATCCTCTCAGGCAAAACTTCAGGTTATCTTTTGTTGACTTACAGAGTGCTCTTTTCCGAAATGTAAGTTGATATTGGTTTAGGACTTCCTTCTTCTCCAGTACTCATTTTATATGGTCTCTATTGTTGGATCTGTGGTCCTTTTACCTCGTTATGTTCTCTTTGACAATCCTTAATTTAGACATTCGCTGTTCATGTTCTGATTGCTGTCTTATTGTTAGTACGGTTATACTTGACTCATCTGGATTGTACCGTAACGTACTCTTAAGTGTAACAATTCGAAAATCCCTGTTACTGTACTCTGTGTTTTATTACTTAATAAAAAATTTGAACAGAAAAACAGTGTGGCGGGGGGTTCCCCAATAATTCATACCAGGACCTTTTTACTACTTCAGGTCTACCCTTTAGCAGTTTTACTGCAACAGGGCAGCACCTGTACTGGTAGGGGGCACACACTCTGAATCAAAAAAAGGGAAGGAGGGGGAGAAGGGGAAAGGGGAAAAAAGGGAAAGGTAAGGGGGGGGGGGAGGGGCGGATGGGACAGAATACACAGGGAAAGCACTCACATTTGCCACATCCGTATATAATACATGTGGGAAAAACACCTAATCATGAAAGTGAAAAAATGGCGGACTTTGAGGCAATGCGGAAGTATGTTAAAAAATATGGGCCAGATTCAGGTAGATGGGCGCTTCTTTACTTTGGAGTAACGTTTCTCATTTACGTTACTCCGCCGACACTTTCGGCGCAAGTACTGTTATTCACATAGCACTTGCGCCAGAGTAACGATAATGCGCTGGCGTAACCCGACGCAAGTGGAAGTCGGTGTGATCATATGTAAATGATGGGCGGAGCCCAGCGCAGAGGCTTACGTTCAGCGCATCATCCACGGAGCATGCGCAGTAAGTGAGGCTTCACTTGCCCCCTTGTGCGCATGCTCACAACTTCCGTCGGCACCACTTCACGGGAAACGTCAGCGCAATGTGTTCCGTTGCGCGTATAAAAGCGCTAGCGGAAACGCCATTCCGGCGCAAAAGTATATCCATTTCCCCCCACCCCAGGGAAGATACTTTTGCACTGTCATGGCTGCTCCCGCTACCCCCAGAGAAAGGAGGAACCTCAACTTTAATGCCCAGGAGGTCTCTGTGATAATCTCGGCTATGGAGACGTTTAATGATTCCCTCCACGGGAAAAAAAGCAGGAAGACCAGCCGGGAGAGGAAGCAGGGCATCCTGGAGACCATTGCTGCCAGGGTCAATGTGCTAGGGTACTCCACCCAGACTGCAGGCGACATTCAAAAAAAAATAAACGACCTGCGGCGCAAGGTCCGTGGCAAGGTGGCCACCATTAGGAGCCATGAGAGGGGCACAGGTGGTGGTCCACCATGTCCGGTCAGCCTGACCACGGAGGAGGAGGTGGTCGCCCGCTGCCTGGACAGGGAGCAGTTGGAGGGGGTCCCTGGCTATGACTCCATGGAGGAAGGCTCCAGGACAGGTAAGTGTTTTTTATCCCCTATTTGGTGTGTTGCATGTGGGGGGGGGTACATGTGCCAAGTGTGTGGGACCACCAACATGTGTCTGCTTTGTGTCATCCACAGATGACGGAGCTGGGCCATCATCGCTTACCGGCCAGTCCACCCCAACCTCCCAACGGGATGCTGATGACGAGGCCCTGGGTGCTGGAGACACCGAGGTGGAGGAGGAGAGTGCCCACAACCCTTTAGCAGAGGTGGTTGAGGAGGAGCCTGTCCCTGAGCAGGACTTTATTTTAATGTTGGAGGAGTCCTCCTCCTCTGCAGGGCCCTCTGTCATCCCCTCCCCCATCCTAGGTAGCCCCTCAAGGGCGACTCCATCCCCACGGGGACAACCTTCTTCTGCCCCCAGGAAGGCGACCCGGAAGACCAGGGGGGTGTCTGATCTGGTCCAGGACCAGGTAGTGTTGGACCACGCAAGGCAGACCCAGCAGATGGGGGAGATTGCTGGCCACTTAGACAGGGTCGCAGACAGCCTGGGCTCCATGTCACAGCTGCCCAGTCGTGTGCAGGACGTTGTCACCAGCCTGGGGGAGGTGCAGGCTGATGTCCGGCACCTGACAGCAGCCGTCCGAGACAACACAGCTGCCATCCGGGAAGAGGGGAGGCAGCGGCAACGTGACCAGCGGCATCAGATCACCCGCCAGCTGAGGATGCAGGCCCAGACAAACCTGTATCTGAGCCGTATTGCCGTGGCCTTGGAGGGCAGGCAGCCAACAGCTCCCAGGAGTGGCCCACCCGGGGATCAGCCTCCTCCAGATGCCCCCCCACCCCCACCACCACCCACTCCCTCCAAGCAGCTGAGGAGCCCGAGAGTGCGCCCAAGGAGGAGCCCCCGTCATCCCAGATGAGGGTTTTTTCTTTTTTTGGTTGTTATATTTTTAATTTTATACTCAGGATGAGTTTTTGTTTGTTTTTGAATTTTTATTTTATACTCAGGATATGAGTTTTTGTTTATTTTTGTTCTCAGGTTATGAGATTTTTTTGTTTATTTTTTTACTGCACACGGTCAGGAGTGCAGGGGACAGTGTGAATGGTGTGTGAATGTGAGGGGGTGGCACTCCTGCCAGTAAGGGGTGTCACCCTCGGCCGTGGTGGTGAAGTTAACCCCACGGCTGTATGAATGACATGTGAAAGGTGTATGAATGGACAGTGACATCATTGGGGCCTTGACGCTGGCGTTGCTGCTCCCAAGTCCTACATGCTGGACTTGGGCTAATCCAATGCGATGTGCATGTGGTGTGTGTGATCTAGGGACATCAGTGGTGTACACGCGTGCATTGTCTGTGTGATAAATGTTTTGGTTTAGTGTCCAAAGATGCCTACGGCGAGGACCCTCCTGACTGCTCTTCCATCAGCAGACTGGTTCTCCTCTGGCAGATGGGGACTGTGTGGGTCGGGGGTCAGGTCATCACGTATGTCAATCTGCAGGCCTTTTTTCATAGCAAAGTTGTGCAGAATGCAACATGCACCGATGATCTGACACACGAAGGTAGGGGAATACAATAGGGTCCCCCCAGACTTATCCAGGCAGCGGAAACGGGACTTCAGGAGCCCGAATGTTTGCTCCACCACTGCACGGGTTTTGATGTGTGCTTCATTGTATTTTCTCTCTCCTCTGGTTTGGGGGTTCCGGAAAGGAGTCATTAGATGGGGTCCCAGTGCATATGCAGAGTCACCTGGAAGGGAAAAGACAGGAGGATGTTAGTCATGCATGTGCCACTTCTGATGTGCATCACGGGAGGGGATAGTCATGCCTACCACCCATGTCACTCACCAACCAGCCAGCTGTCCCCATACATGTTCTGCTCGAATTCTGCTGGGATGGGGCTCTGACGGTATATGAAGCTGTCATGGCTGGACCCGGGGTGTTTGGCACGGACGTGCCATATGAGGCGTTGGGCATCGGCTATCACCTGTACGTTGATGGAATGCCAATGCTTCCGATTGCGGTATATGTGCTCTGTGGCACTGGGGGGCTGTAGGGCCACATGTGTGCAATCAATGGCCCCGATGGTGCGTGGGAATCTGGCAATGCTGTAGAAATCTGTCATTGCCTTCAGCCGCAGCTCCTCAGTGGTCTGATGAACTGGTTGGAAATGCGTCTGAGGATTGCAGGGACAACCTGGTGCACACATCTGCTTATGGAGGACTGTGACATCCCAGCCACCACTCCACTTGTACGCTGGAATGATCCACTGGCAAGGAAATGGAGTGTTGCCAGGACCTTCACCAGTGGCTGCACTGCTTGTGAGCGGTGTGTCTTGCTGGTGATGTCACCCTGCAGGGTTGTGGTTAGTTCAAGGATTGCATCAGGGCTGAATCTGAAGAGGCGATACACCTCCTCATCCCCCATGCCAAAGAGGCTCATGCGCGTGCGGTATATCCTCTCACGTGCCCGCCTCCTTCGTTCCGGGGGACCCAGTACTAGTGCTAGGACCACGGCTGCCCCTGGCATGTTGGCACACAGAGGTGTTGTCCTTGCAAGTGTGGTTGTTCAGCTTGCTAGTTTCGTCGGTAACGCTGCTGTAGCTGCTCTCCTGCTGACCTGAGGCCATCTGGAGTAAAGATAAAGCAGCTATTTGTAGAAATAACTTTGCGCCGGACGGACGAGATACGCGCGGCGCATGTAGCCGGCGTATGGTGTTAATCCGGTCGCGAATCGGGAAATCTCCCTCATTTGCATATTTGCAGGGGAAATCAATAGGCGCGACTGATGCGCCAAGCGAAATTATGCGCTGACGATACTCTGGCGTCGGAAAGTTAAGCCGATCGGAAATGGCCCGTTTTCTGTCGCATCTAGTTTGGTGGGTACGGCCACATAGAAACGACGGCGCATCTTCACAGTTACGCGGCGCATATCGAAATACTCCAGCGCAACTCTACCTGAATCTGGCCCTATATATTTTAATACAAATCTAAAAAAATACAATTTTACAATATAGAAAAATATTATTGACATAGATAAAATATAACCATATGGATTATAGATTCATAGATAGTGGAACAACCTGTGTTGTGTGACCCTGGGGCACACACAGACGAGTCTTCCTGATACATTGCTTTTGCTGATGCAGGTCACACTGATGACACAAAGTGATCTTTCAAATTATGTTTTGGATCCTTTCCCTGCATGGCTGTTTGACTCTGTATAAGAACTGGCCCCAGTTGTAACGCCACCAGAGGACTGTCCAGAAAAGTGGCTGCTGTCTAATTGTTGTCATCGTGGCAGAGCTCCTGGAACCCACTTTGGTGGCTTGTTGTATCATACAGTCCCTGGCACCCGGGGATTATCACCATTGATGTTACTATATGGATTACTGATTCTTCCACTACGTCATAATAAGTGACTCTGTCTATACTTGAATAACTCTGGCATTCTGTTGATGTCCGGAGCCCTGTGGATAAATACACCTATTGTGATGCACTAGATTATACAACTATTTATATTCTCCTCAAAAATCCTGTTTGTCTCGTCCTGAGGAAGCCCAATGGCGAAACGCGTAGGCGACTTCAAAGGATTTGTTCCACTATCTATGAATCTATAATCCTTATGGTTATATCCTATCTATGTCAATAATATTTTTCTATATTGTAAAATTGTATTTTTTTAGTTTTGTATTAAAATATATATTTTTAACTTCCGCATTGCCTCAAAGTCCGCAATTTTTTCACTTTCGTGATTAGGGGCACGCACTCTGTGATCACACACATCTGGAGCTCAGCGGCAGGTACCTGGGACTCGATGTCCAGCAGAGAGGTAGAACGGTGGCCTGCCTATGTACACAAGGCAGATTGCCAACCTGACAGGAGAAAAAAACATGGATCCAGTGTCTCTGCAAAGCAGGGACATGGATCCATGTCTTCCCCTAGTAAAATCACCTCCCACACTGTAATAAAACACAGGCTAGGCACACAGTTAACCCTTTGATATCCCATAATTTGTAGACGCTAAAACTTTTGCGCAAACCAATCAATATACGTGCTTAACCACTTGTTACCCGCCCACCGTCATATGACGGCGGGCGGGTAACTCTGTTGTCCTGACTAGGGGCACGCGCGTGCACCCGTCGCATCACTGAGAACCCCGTGCGTGTGCCCGGCGGCCGCGATGACCGCCGGGCACACGCGATTGCCGAGTAACTGAGCTGGGACGTGGAGCTCTGTGTGTAAACACAGAGCTCCACGTCCCCGTCAGGGAGAGAGGAGACCGATTGTGTCCCTTGTACATAGGGACACAATCGGTCACCTCCCCAGTCACCCCCCTCCCCCCACAGTTAGAACACAAACTAGAAGAAACATTTAACCCCTTCCCCGCCCCCTAGTGGTTAACCCCTTGCCAGTTACATTTATACAGTTATCAATGCATATTTATAGCATTGTTCACTGTATAAATGTAAATGGTCCCAAAAATGTGTCAAAAGTGTCCGATGTGTCCGCTATAATGTCCCAGTCCCTAAAAAAAATCGCAGATCGCCGCCATTCCTAGTAAAAAAATAAATAAAATAAGAAATCATAATTATGTCCCGTATTTTGTAGGCAATATAACTTTTGCGCAAACCAGTCACTATACGGTTATTGCGATTTTAGTTTTTACATTTTTTTACCAAAAATATTTAGAAGAATATATATCGGCCTAAACTGAGAAAAAAAAAAGTTTTTTTTTTTTTTAAATGGGATAATTTTTATAGCAAAAAGCAAAAAATATTGGGCCAGGTTCACAGAGCGATTACGCCGGCGTAACAGGAGATGCGCGGCATAAGTCTAAATTTGCGCGTGCGTTTCGATGCGCGGCATCCCCAAAACGAGATACGCAAGAAATCTACTTTTTTTGGCCCGGCGTAATTTCGATAGACAGGTGCATCCGTCCGCGCAAAACTGCGCTAGACACACCATTGATTTGCTAGTCAAATATGCTAATGAGGGAGTTACGGGGATCCACAAGGCTACGCGCTGTGCGCAACAGCTGCACGTTCTGTCTAAAATTAGACCATATAAAAGGTGGTATAAAATTAGACAATCCGTCTACATGTCAGAGAAAGCAACACTGTTAGTGAGGAGCTGAGCAGTCACACTTGTTGCACAACAATCTGTATGCCAAGATGCCAGGGGCATCCTTGCTCATAACTATACTACTTTTAGAGGAGCAAAGAAGGAGGAGGGCACGGAGGAGGGCACGGGAGAGGATATACCGCACCCGCATAGACCTCTTTGGCATGAGTGATTCTGAGGTGTATCGCATCTTCATATTCACCCTTCATGCCATCCTGGAATTAACCACAACCTTGCAGGAGGACATCACCAGCCCAACACACCGCTCACATGCAGTGCAGCCACTGGTCAAGGTCATGGCAACACTCCATTTCCTTGGCAGTGGCTCTTTTCAAAGAACAAGTGGAGTGGTGGCTAGGATGTCACAATCCTCCATGAGCAGATGTGTGCACCAGGTTGTCCCTGCGATCCTCAGACGCATGGCCAACCAAATCATCAAACCCACCACTGAGGAGCTGCGGCTGAAGGCAATGGCAGATTTCTACAGAATTTCCAGATTCCCACGCACCATCGGGGCCATTGATTGCACACATGTGGCACTCCAGCCCCCCCATGAGACAGAGCACATATACCGCAATCGGAAGCATTGGCATTCCATCAACGTACAGGTGATAGTCGATGCCCAAGGCCTCATATGGCACGTCCGTGCCAAACACCCCAGATCCAGCCATGACAGCTACTGTACATCTACAATCAGAGCCCCATCCGAATGGAATTCAAACAGAACGTGTATGGGGACACCTGGCTGGTTGGTGAGTGACATGGGTGGTAGGCATGACTGTCCCCCCCATGATGCACACATCACAAGGGGCACATGCATGACTAACATCCTCCTGTCTTTTCCCTTGCAGGTGACTCTGCATATGCACTGGGACCCCATCTCATGACTCCTATCAGGAACTCCCAAACCCCAGGAGAGGAAAGATAAAAAGAAGCCCACGCCCAAACACGTGCAGTGGTGGAGCGCACCTTTGGCCTCCTGAAGTCACGTTTCCGATGCCTGGATAAGTCTGGGGGTACCCGGTTGTATTCCCCAAACTTTGTGTGCCAGATCATCGGTACATGTTGCCTGCTGCACAACTTCCCAGTGAGAAAGGGCCTGCAGATTGACATACGTGATGACCTGACCCCCGAACCAGACAATCCCCCCCTAACCGAGGTTACCCCATCTTCTGAGGGAAGAGCAGCCAGGAGAGAGCTCACATTAGGCATCTTTGCACGTTAAACACACACATTAATCATGGCACAATGAGAATGCATGCATGCACACCACTGTGGTCCCTAGCACAGACACATCACATCCTCATCAAATTGGATTAGCACAAGCCCACCATGCTGGACTTGTGAGCAGCAACGCCACGCCACGGCGCCAATTATGTCACTGTACATTCATACACCATTCACACGGACCTGGGTATCACTTCTCCCTGGTCCTGGGGAACCCTTCTCCACCAAAACTGAGGGTGACACCCTTTTTCCGGCAGGAAGATCACCCCCACATTTCAAAAACATTCACAACACAAAAAAAAAAAATTGTCCAGCAAAAAAAATAAAAAAATTCCAGCAAAAAAAAAAAAGCAAAAAAAAAACCTGAAAAAAAAGGGGGAAAACAAATTAATGCCGCTGGCATGAGCCACGCCTGGCGCGACCATGGCCACGGCCCCGTCTCCTCAGGGGAGACTCATGGGGAGGGGGGGGGGGTAATCCGGGGAAGGAGGAGCAGCCCCTGGTCTCTGTCCACCTGGCGGCCTGCCCTCCAAGGCCACGGCAATTCTGTTCAGGCCAGCACTTAGTGTTGCCATGTTGTCCTGGATAGCCTGGGTGAGGGCCCTCACATCCTGCCCAACGTCTGCTGTTGTAGTCTGCAGTACGTTTAGGCAGTTTGTAAGAGCCAGGGAGTGGCAGTCCAGGTCCCCAAGCGTATCCTTTATGAAGGACAGGCTCTCCGCCATCCACCCCAAAGTCTGGCTGACCTGTCCAAGATGGTGGGTCTGAAGGGATTGGTCCCTTCTCAGATTGGCAGGCAGAACCTCGGCCACCCCCCTGGTCTTCTGGGACGACTTCCTGCCTCCAGCTGAGGCTTGTGGCTGAGGAGAAGGGGAGCCCCTTGGGAGGGGAGCCCTGTTGGGGGAGGAGTGGGAGTGGCTAGCCCTTAAGGAGGGCTGGCTGCTGCCAGCCAGAGAGGAAGAGTCCTCCAAAAACAATAGGCCACTGCCTGACATGAACTCCTCCTCCTCCTCAAACTCCTCCTCCTCAACCTCCTCCTCTTGAACCTCCTCCGAGGACTCCGACCTTGTCGGGGGGTCCTCATCAGGCTGCTGTCCTGGGGATGGTGTGGTCAGGCCAGATGGCCCAGCACCCTCCTGCACATCTGTGGATGACACAAAACATTCACAGGTTGGAGGATCCACACACTTGCCACATATTCCCTTTCTCCCCCCCCCCACATGCTACACACCTGATAGGGCAAAAAAACCTTACCTGGCATCACGGCTTCATGACTTAAATCATAGCCAGGCAGGCCCTCCACCTGTTGTCTATGAAAGCTCTGGGCCACCGCACGCTCCTCCGCTGTCAGCCTAACAGGGCATGGTGGGCCCCCTCCTGTGCCCCTGGCATGGGCTGCCATTTTGGCCAGCTTCTTTCGGACCAAACGCCGGAGATCATTGATCTTCTTTTCGATCCCCTGGCGTGTCCGCCCCCCCCCCCCCCACACTGAATTCACCTGGTCAGTAATGAGCAGCAAAATCTCTCTCCTCCTGGCTGGGGTGGTGTTGGCACTCTCCGGGCCGTGGAGGAAACATCCATATTGGGTAATGGCCCGGGCAATTTTTTGTTTCTCCCCTATAGTAAAATTTAACTTCCTCTTCTTCTCAGTCATACTCATCCAACAACTCTCTCCCAAACAATCACCAAAAAACACTCACAAAAACAAGCAGGAAAAATCAAGCAACAAAACAAACAAACAAAAATCTAACAACCAAAAAGTCTCACAGCCAGTCAGCAAAAAACACTTTCAAATATATTCTACCAAACACTAGATCAAACAGTCAACAAATATAACAAAGACAAGTCACAACGCAACAAACAACAGAACAAAAGCACCTTGCTGTATAGGGAGGGATACAAAGGGATGTACTTTTGCAAAGGAAGTGAGTTTCTGTCTGTCTATTTATGCTGTCTGCGTAGTTCAGCAAAGTTGCCCGGGTCCACTTCCAATTTCACTGATTGCGCCGTTCCTGAGTTGTGAGCATGCGCACAGAGGTGCTGACCATGGTCTGCTTCAAGCGCGCATACGCGATCCGACCGGCCCTTCATTTGCATGGGGTCACGGCTCATTTCAATGTAACACGCCCACGTCCTTCCCAATTTGAATTACTCCGCCTTGTGCCTCTGAAATAACGTTGCACAGGCGGAAATTTCTGCGCAAAACCTATGAGAATAGGGTGATTGCGCCGCTACATTGCGCCAGTCTAACGTAAAGGCGGTGCGCTACGCCGGTCCAATAATGCGCAGATGTACGTGAATCTGGCCCATTGTGTCTTTTTTTCAAAATTGTTGCTCTTTTTTTGTTTATAGCGCAAAAAATAAAAACCGCACGGGCGATTAAATACCACCAAAAGAAAGCTCTATTTGTGGGGAAAAAAAGGACGTCAATTTTATTTGGGATCCACGTCGCATGACCGCGCAATTGTCAGTTAAAGCGACGCAGTGCCGGAAGCTAAAATTTTGTCTGGGCAGGAAGGGGGTGTAGGTGCACAGTAGGCAAGTGGTTAAGGATTTTTTTAGCAACATATATGTAGCAGGATACATACTGTCCTAAATTTATGAAGAAATTCACAAACATTTTTATTGGAGAAGTTTTATAGCAGAAAGTAAAATATATATATTTTTTTTCAAAACTGACGCTCTTTTTTATTTATAGCACAGAAAATAAAAAACACAAGATGTGATCAAATATAGTGTCGCATGACTGCGCAATTGTCAGTTAAAAAAACCATAGTGCAATATAGCAAAAAATGGCATGGTCATGAAGGGGGGTAAATCTTCCGGAGGTCAAATGATTAAGGGGGACCCAAGACCAAAAATAAATAAATTAGACCCATTTAAATTCCATAGCAGACCCTTATCTGATCATGTACCCTGGCAGGCTAGAAGGGAACATGAGTTTGTTTCCCCCATCCCGAACCATACCAGGCCACATGCCCTCAACACGGGTGGATGAGGTCCATACTTGGTCAATGACTTCACCCAGGTCACTTTGCACTTTTGTTTCCTTTAGTGTTTTTTTTTTTTTTTTTGACTTTGGGTCCCCCTTAAAAAAAATCCAGACCTAAACGGCATGGTATGGATTTTGGGGATCATTTTTTTTTTAAAAAACTCTCTTGCCTGAAGGTGTGGAGAAGGTTTAGTCACTGGTTGTTAGGACGTTGGTGAGTGCCAGTTTCCTGACAACCAGCATCACTAAGCTGGCACATCTAGCATGGTAGTAATAGCACTGCTAAATGTTTCAGTTCTTATTTTGTACATTCATTGAACAGCGAGTGGCTAGACCACAAAATGTTAAAAAAAAAAAAAAATTGTGAATCGACTTTAATGTAATATTGTATTTTTTCCAATATTTACGGAAAATGCAGTGTTTACCTGTAGTAAATTGACACTTTAAATATTGCATCATTTTGGTTTAAGGGGAGGGGGTTATAACCCCTGTCAATGCTTTTCCATATGTGTCCCATTAAAGAGATTTACCTTCCCCTCCTCCCCCACAGGCAAAACAGGAAGTGAGGGGAAATCCCTGCAAATTGAGGGAATCTGTTGGTGCTTCCAAGGTCACCAGAACTGGAAGATTGCCCCTTTATTACTGTTCTAGGGCAACCCAAAATTTGTGATTTTCTTTCACTTTTAAAGATGATGGTAAACAGAAGAAAATTACTGTGTGAATCTCCCTAACGGGGGCAGCGATGGCAATACAACGCATTCACGCAGTATATTTGCCTATTGGGAAGTTGATACACAGTTAGGCTGCCCAGGAGACAACCATTCCACTGTGTATGGTTTCTCTGTGGACACTCTCCTGCCCAGTGCTGACAGTAATGGTAACAATGTTGGCCGCGTTGATGGAACGTGTAATGAGGATTCAGAAAAATAAGCAGAAGGTGCTTGTGGAAGGCATGGGTATGTTTTTTTGGAATCCTTGGCAGAGAAATGGTGAAGTGCAATGAGAGTCACTGATTGAGACATGGATGAGAGTTCCCCCTTACTGAAAAAGTAAGTGAGGATAGGAAATAGGGAGTCAACAATTTGGTCTGAACATAGATCTGCACCAAATTTCAGTTGTTTGGGCATTCAAACAAATGCCAGAACTTTTGCTGGTTCGACCACCTTTTCAGTGAAAGCCAAAAATCATGAATAAAAGTATTATTTCTATTGCTCTTATATAGGACAGCTTCTTGTTGTCAGGCCTCGTACACACGATCAAATCTGTCTGCTGGAAACGGTCTGCTAGACCGTTTCAGCAGACAGATTTGATCGTGTGTACGGGCAAACAGACGGATTTGGCCACCCGACAGATTGGAAAGCATGCTTACCAATCTGTCGGCTGGGAACCCGTCCGCCCGACATGTCTGCTGGTTAGTACGCTAACCAGCAGACATGCCTTCTCGCACACGCGCCGAATGATTTCGACGCATGCGCAAAAGTGTTTTACTTCCTGGTGCGGTGACGTGGTGGTGTCAACGTCACCGCCACGTCACCGACATGTCAGCGCGCTGTCTGCTGGCGGTGATTTTGGTTTGCTTGTGTGTACACGCGAGCAAACCAAAATGCCAGCAGACAGATCTGTTCAAATCGGTCGGTCCGACCGATTTGAACAGATAGATTGCCTCGTGTGTACGAGGCCTCAATGGTTCCTAAGGAAGCAGCGTGTGCTGCCACTGGCACTTTGACTTACATGGACAAGAATCCCCAGCCAAGTAAAGGTGCAAGGATAATGGTTACATCACTGCCTGAATATGACCACTGGCCATATTTGGGCAACAAAATTGACAGCTGATGATTAGAACCATTCTCATTGGCTCCAGATTGTTAGTGGGGACCCAGGATGCCATTGACAACTGTGACTGAGATACAAGTGTCAGTTGCTTGTTCCATCACAGTGCATGGGGAATTGTGAAGGGTAAATAATAATAAACGGGTTGTGGGAAGGGGAGGAAGATGTAATTGACACACTTTTTTTACCCAAAAAGTGCCTCTCATTTAACTTTTACAAATAATAATAACATAACAGGATTTGCCTTGCTGCAAACAATTCAAGTAATCAAGGCAAAAAAATTGGTCACTCACTAATACAGGTCATTCTCAAAAAATTAGCATATTGTGATAAAGTTCATTATTTTCTGTAATGTACTGATAAACATTAGACTTTCATATATTTTAGATTCATTACACACAACTGAAGTAGTTCAAGCCTTTTATTGTTTTAATATTGATGATTTTGGCATAAAGCTCATGAAAACCCAAAATTCCTATCTCAAAAAATTAGCATATTTCATCCGACCAATAAAAGAAAAGTGTTTTTAATAAAAAAAAAGTCAACCTTCAAATAATTCTGTTCAGTTATGCACTCAATACTTGGTCGGGAATCCTTTTGCAGAAATTACTGCTTCAATGCGGTGTGGCATGGAGGCAATCAGCCTGTGGCACTGCTGAGGTGTTATGGAGGCCCAGGATGCTTCGGTAGCGGCCTTAAGCTCATCCAGAGTGTTGGGTCTTGCGTCTCTCAACTTTCTCTTCCCAATATCCCACAGATTCTCTATGGGGTTCAGGTCAGGAGAGTTGACAGGCCAATTGAGCACAGTAATACCATGGTCAGTAAACCATTTACCAGTAGTTTTGGCACTGTGAGCAGGTGCCAGGTCGTGCTGAAAAATGAAATCTTCATCTCCATAAAGCTTTTCAGCAGATGAAGCATGAAGTGCTCCAAAATCTCCTGATAGCTAGCTGCATTCACCCTGCCCTTGATAAAACACAGTGGACCAACACCAGCAGCTGACATGGCACCCCAGACCATCACTGACTGTGGGTACTTGACACTGGACTTCAGGCATAGGCGTGCGCAGCCTATTGCATTAGGGTGTGCACCCCAAAGCTCAAACACACGTGTGTGTGTATTTTTAAATATATATATATATATATATATATATATATATATATGTATATATATATATATATATATACACACACACACACACACCCTTATAAATAAATGTGAACAAACATTTTAAAATGCATTAAAGTATTTTTATCAATGTTATCTTTATCAATGTTAAAAAATAAAAATAAAACACTTTATTTATTTTTTACTTATTAAAACATTTAATTGTTTACACTAGTGGTTGAGGGGCAGAAAAACTCTGTAGCTGAGCCATTCTTTTACTACCCCTCAACCGCTACCACCTTTTAGCTGTAGAGGCAAATGCAGCAGCTGCAATTATACCACCCCTTTTTGCTTTCAGCAGGTGTAGCACCCGTTGACTTCAACCCAGTCAAGTGAATGACGGCACTTTGCAAGCTCCCCGCAACTGTGTGCAGAGTAGAGTTCAAGGGGTTAAAGTAGGTGGTGTGGAGGCGATACAACACCTCCCTGCCACCTCTAAAATGCTCTATGAAGAGCGATTTGTTTGCGTATCGCTCTTCAGAAATCAAAGTATTTGTGAATGTGCTCCTACATATGTCACAGTTCTCCCCTCAAATCTGAGTCCTCCATTACATCACAGTCCACAGCATTCCGCCTTACACCAGAATCAATAGTGTTACATCTTATCTCACAGTTTACCCTTTTACATCAGAGTCCCCAGAGTTCCCCTTTAAACTGGGAAACCTGATGTAAAGGACTGTGGTGTAAAGGGGAACTGTCATATAAGGGGGTCTTAGGTCACTAGAGTCCCCAGCATTTCCTCTTATATCAGGATTTTCCCACTTTCATCAAATTCCCCCTTTATATACACTGTAAGGGGGGGCTCTGACACAAAAGGGAGCTCTTCAGACTGTAATGTAAAGGGGGGGCTCTGATGTGAGGGGGTCTCTGGTTACCACAGAGTCCACTGAGATCCCACTTACATCAGAGTTCCCTTTTACCCCAGAGTCTGCAGAGTTCCCCTTTAAACCAGACAACCAGTATTTCTAGAAGGGGGCAGTGACGGCTGGTGATCAACATTTTCGGGGGGCCCAAACAAACTGAAAAGAAAACCGATCAAATTGAAGCCACTGTGCCCATCAAATGCAGCCACTGTGCCCATCAAATGCAGCCACTGTGCCCATCAAATGTAGCCACTGTGCCATCAAATGCAGCCACTGTGCCATCAAATGCAGCCACTGTGCCCATCAAATGCAACCACTGTGCCCATCAAATGCAACCACTGTGCCCATCAAATGCAACCACTGTGCCCATCAAATGCAGCCACTGTGCCCATCAAATGCAGCCACTGTGCCCATCAATTGCCGTCACGGTGCCATCAAATGCAGCCACTGTGCCCATCAAATGCAGCCACTGTGCCCATTAAACGCAGCTACTGTGCCCATCAATTGCCCTCACAGTGCTATCAAATGCAGCCACTGTGCCCATCAAATGCAGCTACTGTGCCCATCAATTGCCATCACAGTGCCATCAAATGCAGCCACTGTGCCCATCAATTGCTGTCACGGTGCTATCAAATGCAGCCACTGTGCCCTTAAAATGCAGCCACTGTGCCCATCAAATGCAGCTACTGTACCCAAACGCAGCTACTGTGCCCATCAATTGCCGTCACGGTGACATCAAACGCAGCCACTGTGCCCATCAAACGCACCAATGTGCCATCAATTGCCGCCCCTGTGCCCGTCAAATGCAGCCACTGTACCCATCAATTGCTGCTACGGTGCCCATCAATTGCTGCCAGTGTGCCCATCAATTGCCGCTACTGTGCCCATTAAATGCTGCCAGTCTGCATCCCCCACCCAGCACTTACCTTGTCTTGGTGGGGCAGAGGTGTTCTTCATGCTCCTCAATGTCTTCTCCTGTCCTTTGCAATGATTGGATGCCTGATAGGCATTCAATCACAGCGCCTGTAGTTTCAGCCAATCAGGTGACAGGTAACAGACCTGAGCACCTGACTGACTGAGAAGCGTGTCAGTGTTAGAAAAGCAAAAATTGATTTGCTTTCCTAACACAACGATGAGTGAACAGCGAGCGCCCAGCATGGCGCCCGCTGTTCACCCTTTTGTATGCCTATTAGAGCCTTTGGCTCTAATCCGGTGCTTCCAAAATATACCCTGCCGCTGTAATTCAGGTGCCCGGTGACGCGTCATATTCGGCTCCCCCATCACAGAGTGCTCCGGAAGTGCTGTGTTGGGCAACTGCGCATGCGCGATGCGTTCCAATGCATTTACGACACTGCACACCAGCGAAGCCGTCATTCAGAGTGACGTGGACTTAGGGGAAAGTGGCCAGTCGGCCTCACGTCCTCGCTTCGCTCGGACGGCTCGCTCGGCCTCCTGGCTCTTTTTTTAACATCCTCCAATCCACGGGCATGTTAAGGAAAGAGCTTGGATGCCGACCGAGGTTTCGCTGGTGTGCACTGCTGTTAATGCATTGGAACGCATCACAGATGCGTTTGGAACGCATCGCGCATGCACACTTGCCCACCACAGCACTTCCGGAGCACTCTGTGATGGGGAGCGGAGTATGACGATACACCGGCACCCAAAAAGGGGGCAGCAGAGGTGACCATAGATAGATTCATGCAATGCAGGAATATATCTATGGTGATAGACAGAGGCAGGAGAGAGGGGCACTGCCACGGGGGTCAGGTCAGCCATAGCAGCCCCTCACAACACAGATTATTTTACTCTAGATGACCAGCCCCCTTCCCCAGTATGTGTGTATATTGCCCTCCCCTCAATGGTACTACAAATCCCAGCATAGCAGGCTGGACTCCCATTTCTCAGCAGTTTTCCTGTCACACACACATACAGTGTGACTTGCACTGCAGGAGAGAACATCCTCTCTCCCTCCCTGCCTGCTGTAGTGCTGTCCACACACACATGCCAGAGTCTGTGCTCCCACTCTCTTACCAGTGACATCTCCAAAGTCCTGTCAGGTCTCCTTCATTGTTGTCAGACTCGAAACTCACTGCAGAGGCAGAGCAGGGAGGAAAAAGTTACATCCTCCTTCTCTGCCTGGGACGATCCTGGAATGGTTTTCTCGGCAGGAAAGGACAGTTGTGGGCTGCGGAAGCCCCATGCTGGGAGCGGGCAGGACTGGATTACAAAGATCAGGTGACAAAATCAGTGGGGGTTAATCCAGCGCTGATGCTACTTCTATGGGTTCAGCTACAACATCCCTGACAGCAGGCAGCGGAGTGATATTCAGCTATCAGGGATGCTGTAGCCGGAACTATAGAAGTAGCATCGGAAAATGCGGCCACCTGCCTGCTCACTCCGCGATCAGTGGCTGCATTCACAAGAGTTACACAGCCAAAGAAATGATGGTCCCAATCGCAGAGTAGCAGCGCAGCCATTGTTAATAACCAGAAGTGCCAAAATAGACATTCTGCTGGCAAAAAAGTCCTGGGGTGTGATGGATGTGCCTGTGTATTAGGGTGTGCCCAGGCACACCCGGCACACCCCGTGCGCACGCCTATGACTTCAGGCATTTTGTCATTTCCCTCTCCCCAGTCTTCCTCCAGACTCTGGCACCTTGATTACCGAATGACATGCAACATTTTCTTTGGACCACTGAGCAACTGTCCAGTGTTGCTTCTCTGTAGCCCAGGTCAGGCGCTTCTGCCGCTGTTTCTGGTTCAAAAGTGGCTTGACCTGGGGAATGCGGCACCTGTAGCCCATTTCCTGCACACGCCTGTACACGGTGGCTCTGGATGTTTCTACTCCAGACTCAGTCCACTGCTTCCGCAGGTCCCACAAGGTCTGGAATCGGTCCTTCTCCACAATCTTCCTCAGGGTCCGGTCACCTCTTCTCGTTGTGCAGCGTTTTCTGCCACACTTTTTCCTTCCCACAGACTTCCCACTGAGGTGCCTTGATACAGCACTCTGGGAACAGCCTATTCATTCAGAAATTTCTTTCTGTGTCTTACCCTCTTGCTTGAGGGTGTCAATGATGGCCTTCTGGACAGCAGTCAGGTCGGCAGTCTTTACTATGATTGCGGTTTGGAGTAATGAACCAGGCTGGGAGTTTTTAAAAGCCTCAGGAATCTTTTGCAGGTGTTTAGAGTTAATTAGTTGATTCAGATGATTAGGTTAAAAGCTCGTTTAGAGAACCTTTTTATGATATGCTAATTTTTTGAGATAGGAATTTTGGGTTTTCATGAGCTGTATGCCAAAATCATCAATATTAAAACAAAAAAAAGGCTTGAACTACTTCAGTTGTGTGTAATGAATCTAAAAAATATGAAAGTCTAATGTTTATCAGTACATTACAGAAAATAATGAACTTTATCACAATATGCTAATTTTTTGAGAATGACCTGTATATTAAAGAGGTTTTTTTCCCCTAAATAGCTTCCTTTATCTTAGTGCAGTTCCCCTTCACTTACCTCATCCTTCGATTTTACTTTTAAATGTCCTTATTTCTTCTGAGAAATCCTCACTTCCTGTTCTTATGTCTGTAACTCCACACAGTAATGCAAGGCTTTCACCCTGGTGTGGAGAAAGACTCTTGAGGGGGGAGGGGCGAGCAGGCAAGTTAGGACACTCTCTACTTTGCAGATAGAGAAAGGAGCTGTGTGTTAGTGGGCGTCCTGACACTCCTGCTCGCCCCCTCCCCCCTCAATAGGCTTTTTCCACACCAGGGAGAAAACCTCACATTACTGTGTGGAGTTACAGACAGAAGAACAGGAAGCGAGGATTTCTCAGAAGAAATAAGGGCATTTAAAAGCAAAATCGAAGGATGAGGTAAGTGAAGGAGGACTGCACTAAGGTAAAGGAAGCAATTTAGGGGGGAAAAAATCCTTTACAAACCCTTTAAGAAATAAGAGCAGCTTAGTCCACTTCTTAATATGTTTTTAATTTCTTTGAACCTGATTTTTCTTCAAGACATAAGGAGGCTGGATTAACTAAATTCTCCTAGCACATTTAGATCAAATTTAATTTAACCACTTAAGGAACAAGCCTCTTTTTGAGATTTGTTGCTTACAAGTTTTTTTGGTAGAAAAATACTTACAACTGACAAATATTATACATATATATATACAGAGCGTTTTTTCTCAGAGAATAGGTGCAGGAACTCAACCGCGACCCCGTTCAGATTTCACAAACAGTAGAAGGGTCTTAAAGGGGCATTAAATACCAGGATTGCATTACATACAGAGTGCAGAGTTCAGGGGGTTACACACAGAGTGCAGAGCTCTCACTTGTAAACACAGAAACCAGACTTCTGTGTTTACAAGTGATTGTGGTGAGCAGGCACCAAAGGGTCTGAGCCAAAGGTGGTGGAACTGAGTTCCCCCAAGTTCCCCCTGAAAAAAAGCCCTGTGTATATATATATATATTTTCTAACACCCTACAAAATAAAATGGCGGTCGTTGCAATACTTTATGTCACATATTTGCTTAGCAGTCTGTAATATTGGGGTGATCAGACTCCAGCGGTAGGTGCATTTTTAGTGAGTACGCCAGTCCAGAACTGAATTTTTAAGGGCCTGGTAGCCCACTTTTATTTAAAAGCACAAAAAGTTCACAAACACATCAGTATCCCTCGCAGGGGGTTCCACCATTACTGTATCTTGCATACTCAACACTTTAGCCTCCTGGATTTCATTCTTGCCATCCCGCTGCTTCAGGCCTTTAGCCTAGGCCTTAAGTCTGCTCCTCAGAACAAACATAGTTTGCTAGTGATAAGCTCACTCCTCGCTTACTCCTGGTCAGCGCCTTGCTGCTCAATCACCGATGCAGCGTCTCTGACTCCTCTCAGAGAGATGGGAGTCCACCTGACTCTCAGCACAGACTTCCTGTCTGTGGGGGTGGGGCTCTGAGCCATAGTCAGGTCAGAAGTAAATAGCTGAACACACAGCTGTGCAATTAGTGCATCTTTCTCTCTAAAATATGGCGTAAACCAGCCATCTTTCGGGTAGGACAGAGTCCCACCACCACAGGTCTTACAAGCGCATTTACATTTTTTGGGGGAAAAATACACTTTTGTGAATTAATAAATAAGACAACAGTAAAGTTAGCCCAATTCTTTTCTTTAATGTAAAAGATAATGTTAGGCAGAGTAAATTGATACCTAACATGTCACGCTTCAAAATTGCGTTTGTTCATGGAAACATCTCCATTGGTGACATTTAAAAATGTCTACAGGTTACCAGTTTTGAGTTACAGAGGAGGTCTAGTGCTAGAATGATTGCTCTCGCTCTAACGATCGCGGCAATACCTCACATGTGTGGTTTGAACGCCGTTTTCATATGCAGGTGCAACTTACGTATGTGTTCGCTTCTGCGCGTGAGCTCGGCGGGACAAGGCACTTTACATTTTTCTTTTTCTTATTTATTTTACTTTTCATTTTTTATTTTTACACTGTCCTTTTAAAAAAAAAAAAAACGTTGGGCCACTTTTATAAACATTAATATAAAAAAAAAGAATGATAGGTCCTTTTAAATGTGAGATATGGGGGCAACAAGACTTTAGACATCATATTTGCACTAAAATGCAATAAAAATAAATTAATTAATACATGTCTTCTTCTTCGTTCTTTTTTATTTTAATGGGATTGTATGCAGAATGTTGACTATATGAATAACGACTACTGACACATGGAGCGGGTTAACTTGGCCGCAGGCCTTTATTACTGGTGTATTAAATCAATATTTTATTAATCAAACAACCATTGCAATAATGCATACCATATCACTTGCTTAACTTTAGGAAAAAACACCAACAGTCCTCAACCCAGTCACCACGGCTCGGGTTGGATTTTAACTTTTACTTAACCAACCCCTAATGTTTATTCACAAAACCAAAAGGGGGTACCACGTAATAATAGGCCGCGACAAGGGAGGGGGGGAGGGAGTTCGCAGGTAAGGATCACTGCTTGCTGCTGGCGGCTTCCACTGCTGCACCTGCCTTAAGTGAGCTTCCCAGCTTCTGGAAACTTCTCTAGACCCCAGGTGACCTAATCCTGCGCTCTCATTGGTCCCTGGATCACCTCACCTAAAAACCCTCACCTTGCAGGTGTAGAGAGGGGGCGGGGCCCCCACCCGCCCACCCTAGCTTAAACACCGCCCCCCCTTGCTACAGGTGGGGGGGGGGGGAATGGACCTCACCATCTGCCCGCACTCCCATGGGCTCGGGGGGGGGCTTAAACAGCTCCCTTCGCCTTCATGGGATTGTATGCAGAATGTTGACTATATGAATAACGACTACTGACACATGGAGCGGGTTAACTTGGCCGCAGGCCTTTATTACTGGTGTATTAAATCAATATTTTATTAATCAAACAACCATTGCAATAATGCATACCATATCACTTGCTTAACTTTAGGAAAAAACACCAACAGTCCTCAACCCAGTCACCACGGCTCGGGTTGGATTTTAACTTTTACTTAACCAACCCCAATAGCCGGGCCTGCTTCCACTTAGGCCTCTGGAAGCAAGGCCGGCCCACCACCCCCCCTAGCGGCCAACTCCACCATGCTCTGCAAGTCGTTATTCAGGATATCAAGTCCGATGTCCGAAAGGTGGACCCCATCTAACCTGAAAAGCCCGCCTAGACCTCCCTCTAAGTCTACGTGACGAAAGGAGAAACCTCCCACTTCGGGCATGAACTTTGCCATTGCTCTGTTTATCCTCTTCCTGACCTTTTCTAATGGAGAGTTTAACCACACTAACCTAGGGGCTATTTCCGAAAAAAACCAACTGCACCCCGGGGAAGGAAAAACTAAATTGCCCCAAATCATATTTAATTTGGAAAATGAGGTCCAGGGTCTTACTATGCCCTATATCGTTACCACCTAGATGGAGAATTAAAACGTCAGGAATCGGCATGGAGCGGAACAACACATTTAGCTCCTCAAAAAGATTATTCCATACCATACCCCTTCTTCCATGCCAATAAATATTCACCAACTTAGGGTCGAAATTCAAGCTTCCGGTATACACTCTTCGCAAAGCTCTCCTTTCGGCCCAGAATATGAACGAATGCCCTATGATCCATACGGATAGGGCTTGACCTGTAAATTAAAAAGAACAGTGAGGGCGGATGTACAGCTTGTAGGCATCAGACCGCCATCTGCCTATGCGTTTAATGCTAATCATACCCAAACCGAGTCTGGCTGCCTCCGTCGCCGCCCCTATTCTAAAGGAGTGCGACGAAAGAGGCAAACCGCTCAAACCCATAACGTCTAAACACTTATGAAAAACGGTATTAAACTGATAAATGGTCAAGGGCACGCTATCGGCGTGAATAAAAAATGACCCTTCCCCGGAACCTCTAATTTGTAAAAATTGACCCACTAGGCTAACTGGGCAGATAGGGGAATCTGGTAAAGCGTGCAGCGTTAGCCATGCCCCTTTACCAAATTGATCAGTTTTTGACCTCGGGATAAACATAGAACAACGGGAATTTCCCAAAAACATGTGCCTCAACTTGAAATATGACTCAGTTTTCTTATTTGGGGAAACCAGCTCCGATATCCTAAAAGCCCCGAAAAAATAATAAGGAAAAAACCGCCCGAAAAAGCGTTGCTTCGTAACGAGAAAAACATATAGAACCGACCGTCGCGCATAGATCCGTAAGAATGTCTGGGGTAACCGCCATTCTATTGTCCCTACTCTGAGTCCCTTTTCTATAACCCTTTAGCGCCTGATGTACCGAGAAAAAGGAAGAGCATGGGGGGAGGTTATTTAACTTACCAAAAAATGAGACCCCGGCTAACATTTTATACACCTGTGACGGGGATAGGGCCCTGGCCAATAACTTGTTCAGGAAAGATAACACTAACTTTTCTGAAAACGCAAACCCATTCTCCCCCAGGGATGCCAAGTGTGACAACCATAGCTGCCATGACGCGGAGTATGCCGCCATGGTGGCGGGGGAGATAGATTTCATAATGTTATCCCGCACGCAGCCTAGATCAGGTCCCATAAATGTGCTGGGCATCGGATCCCCACCTCGTCCGCTTCTGGGAACAGCGACTTGAATCTCTCCATCTGCAATCGTGAGAGAGAGTCCGCAATGTCATTCAACTTACCCGGGATATGGCGGGCCTTTATCCAAACATTCAAACTTAAGCACTTAAAAACAAGGAAACGAATTAGGGAAATTACAGGAGGGGACTTTGATGACAAGCAATTAACTGCAAAAAGCACCCCTTTATTGTCGGTGCTGAAAAGAATTCTTTTATTCCTGAAATACTCACCCCATATTTCCAGGGCGACTAAGATGGGAAAGAGTTCCAGAATCACAATGTTCTTAATGTGGCCTTTCTTACGCCAGCCAGGATGCCATAGGGATGCACACCAGTGTGTCCCCCATATGGCTGAGAAACCCACTGACCCTGCTGCGTCTGTGGATAAGCAAAAATCTTGGTCTAGCACAAAATCAGATTGAAAAATTGCCCTACCATTGAAATTTTCCAAAAATTGCGACCATACCAACAGGTCTTCCCTAATCTCCGCCGAGATTCTGATGTGCGACGACGGTGATTTAAAACCGGCGATGGCCAAATAAAGCCGTCTTGAAAAAATTCGCCCAACTGGGAGGACTCTAGACGCGAAGGCCAAAAGGCCTAGCAACTTTTGTACCTCCTTCAGGATGACCTTCTTTTTTCTGATGAGAATGAACAGACCGTCCTTTAATTGGGTAACCTTCTCGGCCGGCAGCTCAAATTCCATAGCGACTGTATCGATGGTGATGCCCAAGAAGATTAAACGTGTTGTTGGGTACACTGTCTTCTCCCGAGCCAGAGGGATGTTAAAAACCTTACAGACCTCCAGGAATGAATTGAGCAACTTTGAGCAATCGGCGGAAGACACACCCAAGAAAAGGAAGTCATCCAAGTAATGTATTAGGAAAGGTGAACCTGACCACTTACGCACGACCCACTCGATGAACGTGGCAAAGGCCTCAAAATAACTGCATGAGAGTGAGCAGCCCATCGGGAGACACCGGTCAAAGAAAAAACATTCTTCAAAAACAAAGCCTAGGGAGTTGAATGACAGAGGGTTAATTGGTAGCAAACGGAATGCGGATTGGATGTCTGCTTTGGCCAGCGAAGCCCCTTTGCCAAGCCGGCGAATCTTTCCTAAAGCGTCATCGAATGTTAAGTAACTTACAGAGGCTGTTTCTTCACTAATTTGGTCATTCAGCGAGTCCCCCCTAGGGTATGATAAATGGTGTATGAGCCGAAAAGACCCCTTCTCTTTTTTGGGAACTACCCCTAGGGGGGAAACCCTGAAGTTTTCAAAAGGAGGTTGAATAAAAGGTCCTGAAATTCTATCCTCCAGGAGCTCCTTTAAAAGTTTCTCTCTGACTACTTCGGGGAAATCTACAGCTGACTTTAGGTTCTCCCTAACCACACAGCCCTGACCCTCGAAGGGGGGGATCAAAAAACCTTCTTTAAAGCCCTCATATAGTAGCTGTGCCGTCTGCCTGTCGGTGTAGATTTGCAGCCACGGCCGCATTTCTTGCAGCCTCACCGGGGATGGCGCTTTTTGGAAAGGGTTCCTTGTAAAGCGGCTGATTGGCAGCGGCCATTTTCTTAAAGCATTTGGCAACTGGGTGAGCCCCTGCGCAAAATGCGCACTCGTGTCTATATCTGCACGTACCCGGGAACTTGCATTGGGAGTCGTTGAACGAGAAGCATATGCCCCTCCTATAGGTAGCAGCCGGAGCGCCTGGACTTGGGAGCTGTGGCCTGGGATTAAACGATCTCTGCGGGAGAAAAAGATTGAGCCACAACCCAATATCCTTTACCCCCCATGCCAAATTAGGGTGAACAGCTAGTTTTTGCCTAAAGGACTCATCATATGCAAACCAGGACACACCTCCAAAATTTTTATATGCCTCCAGCACAATGTCCAAATGCTGTAACAGACCCACGCTTCTTTCAGGGTACTTCTCGCAAATGATGCTAGAATAAATCAGAAAAGCCTGTAGCCAATTGTTAAAACTCTTGGATACCGGCCTGCGTCTATCCTCCTCGCCTTTCTCACCCCCTTTCTCTTTAAATAATGACTCCTTTGCAGAGGGTAAGAGAGACAACAGGTCTATAAAGTCCCCTTTGATAATTTTCTCCTTCGTAGAAGCAGATAAATGATATCCCAGGGGGGACAATGTGCATGGAAGCGCTTCCCTGGCACAAGTCTCAGGAACATTGCAAGGGATTTCATAACCCACATTTCCACTACTCTCCGCCTGAAAGGGCAGGGGTTGTGTTGAGCTACTACCCCCTTCCTGACCCTTCCGCCCCATGTCCTGACTGGCCCATACAGTAGCTGCTGACACAGGTGCATTCTGACTAGCAGGTAAATTGGGACCCATGCTAGCAATAAGGGAGGACAAAGAGGAAGTCAAAGTGGACAATAAATGTAATTGGGATAAATTGCCATTACCTGGGCCTGCCGCTGGGGCTGCTTGAGAGCAAACCACTGGGATCTGTTGTGCTTCCATGGGTGTCTGGGTGTTTGGGGGATGTGCTTCGTCCCTGGCCCCAGCTGTGCTCCTCTTCTTGCTGGTGCTGCCGCCAGAATCAGCCAGCAGCCTGGGTCTGCCTGCATATGCTGCAGGGGACGCCTGAATTGGTACCTGTGGAGAAAAAGCAAAAGGTGCCGAAAAACGGCTGTTAGCGGGGGTTTTTACCCCCCTGCCGCGGCCCCCCCGCTGGCCGCCGGAGTTCTTCTTCTTGGGGGGCTCTCTGCCTGAGGGTGGGATGGCGTCCTGAATGTCCTGTGGCAAACGGCTAGACTTCCTGCGCTTCTGAGGTGAGTGCACCGCGCCGCTGGCGCGCTCTGGTAAAGGATAGGGTGCCTCTTCTGTCATGCTGACGCTGGGAGATGTAACCGCTGGATTGGCCGGATGAATGTCCAGCCCCCATGCTGCGTGTGACTCTGACTCCAGTAGGCTGGGGAAATAGCCCTGCGAAGATGACTGCATTGCTTGGAAAGCGGGGGAGATTCCTGAGGCAGATACCGAGGGGGAGGCGGACACCGGCAACTCGTCCTGCTCTGCGGAGTTCTGTGACAACCGGGGGGGCTGACTGGGGGATAAGGACAGGCACTGCTGCATCCAAGCCTCACCATCCTCCGCGCCAGCTCTCTCAAGTATACGCCGAACCAGGCTCTTCATGACGCTTCAGCACAGGAGCAACGCAGAGGAGTTCGCAGGTAAGGAGCACTGCTTGCTGCTGGCGGCTTCCACTGCTGCACCTGCCTTAAGTGAGCTTCCCAGCTTCTGGAAACTTCTCTAGACCCCAGGTGACCTAATCCTGCGCTCTCATTGGTCCCTGGATCACCTCACCTAAAAACCCTCACCTTGCAGGTGTAGAGAGGGGGCGGGGCCCCCACCCGCCCACCCTAGCTTAAACACCGCCCCCCCTTGCTACAGGTGGGGGGGGGGGGAATGGACCTCACCATCTGCCCGCACTCCCATGGGCTCGGGGGGGGGCTTAAACAGCTCCCTTCGCCTTCATTCCCCTTTAAGAACATTGGGCTAAAGTGACGTTTGACATTGTTTCCGCCCTCAAATGCTATGAAGCTGTGAGGGGGTCATCTTTCCCTCACTCATCCAGGCTGTAAGGGGAGCAGACATGATCATCTCCACCACTACCGATGGCTCCAGTAAGCGACGGAGATGACTGGAGCGCGACGGGAGGGGGGGGGCCCTCTCCTGCCCCCCAATAAAAATAATGGAACATCCGATGTTGAGACCACTTTTATCTGAAAGAGGACTACCCGCCATTTAAAAAAAAAATACCAATGTTATGGCAGCTAGCTTCTACCATAACAATAGTATTTAGCGTCAAAGTATCAATGTATAACAACGTCAGCTGGTCCATAAGTGGTAGCATTTGTGAAAGTTAAACCAGAATTGTTTTTGAATAAAATATGACATTTTTTATATGGTGATATGCCTTATATTTCACTTATTAAGATCATGTTTTTGGAAAGTATTATTGTAAGTTTAAATTGTTGCTATCTTGCTGTTCCAGGACCATTCTAAGGAAAAATCTCCCAAAAAGGTCAGTGAGAAATAGATTGTATTGCAAATAAATGAAAAATCTCATGATATACAGTACACAACAAAAGCATTATAATTCTGCTAGTTTTTTATATTAAAGGAAACTTGTACTTGGGACATTACGTGGTTCATTTTTATGTGGTGAAATGCCTTAACCTTAATTTATTAAGGGAATTTAAAAAAATGTATTATTTGCTATTTTGTGTTCCAGGGAGATTCTAAAGGAAAACCTTCCAAAAAGGTCAGTGAAAAATTAGTTGTATTGCACATTAACCACTTAAGGACCGCCTACTGCACATATACGTCGGCAGAATGGCACGGCTGGGCACATCAACGTATATATACATTGATTTTAGTACCCAGCCGTGGGTCACGGGCGCGCGCCCGCGGCACGCTCCCGTGACCCGGTCCGAAGCTCCAGGACCGGGACCGCGGGATTCGCGGACCCGATCGCCGCTGCAGTGTGGCGATCTGTCCCTGGAGCTGAAGAATGGGGAGAGCCGTGTGTAAACATGGCTTCCCCGTGCTTCTCTGTGGCCGCAGCATCGATCACGTCATCCCTGTTATAGGGGGACGCGATCGATGATGTCACACCTACAGCCACACCCCCCTACAGTTGTAAACACACACACAGGGAACACTGAAAGTCACAGCGCCCCCTGTGGTTAACTCCCAAACTGCAACTGTCATTTCCACAGTAAACAATGCAATTTGAATGCATTTTTTGCTGTGAAAATGACAATTGTCCCAAAAATGTGTCAAAATTGTCCGAAGTGTCCGCCATAATGTCGCAGTCACGAAAAAAATCGCTGATCGCCGCTATTAGTAGTAAAAAAAAAAAAATTAATAAAAATACAATTAAACTATCCCTTATTTTATAAACGCTATAAATTTTGCGAAAACCAACTGATAAACGCTTATTGCGATTTTTTTTTCACCAAAAATACGTAGAAGAATACGTATCGGCCTAAACTGAGGAAAAAAAATGTTTTTTTATATATTTTTGGGGGATATATATTATAGCAAAAAGTAAAAAATATTGCATTTTTTTTTAATTGTCGCTCTATTTTTGTTTATAGCGCAAAAAATAAAAACCGCAGAGGTGATCAAATACCACCAAAAGAAAGCTCTATTTGTGGGGAAAAAAGGACGCCAATTTTGTTTGGGAGCCACGTCGCACGACTGCGCAATTGTCATTTAAAACGACGCAGTGCCGAATCGCAAAAAGGGGCAAGGTCCTTTACCTGCATTTTGGTCCGGGTCTTAAGTGGTTAATAAAAAATCTCATGACATACAGTGCACAGCAAAGGCATTATAATTCTGCTAGTTTTTCATATTAAAGCAAACCTGTACTTGAAACATTGCGTGGTTAGTTTTCAAGTGGTGAAATGCCTTACATTTTTAAATATGCCCTTATTAAATTAAATATATTATTGTAATTTTACATTTTTGCTATTTTGCATTCCAGGGCCATTCTAAAAAAAAAACTTCCAAAAAGGTCAGTGAAAAATAAGTTATATTGCAAATAAAAAAAACTCATCATGTAAAGTACACAACAAATGCATTATAATTCTGCTAGTTTATGCTACTAATGGTAACTTGTACTTGGACCATTACATGGTTCCTTTTATGTGGTAATATGCTTTATGTTTAATTTAATAAGGTAATTTTTTTTAATTGATTATTGTAATTTTACATGTTTGCTTTTTTTTTTCCAGGACCATTCTAAAGAAAAACCTTCCAAAAAAGTCAGTGATAAATAAGTTATATTGCAAATAAATGAAAAATGTCACAATGTAAAGTACATAACCAATGCATTATACTTCTGCTAGTTTATTGTTTTAAAAGGAAACTTGTACTTGGACTGTTATGTGGTTAGGAAAAGGTTAAAAAAGGGTGGAGAAAGCGCAGATTCACAGAATAGATTTGACGGTGTATAAACACGACCAGGCATATAAGACGACCCCCTAATTTTACAGTTTAAGATTTTTTGCCTGTTCTAACTGAATAAGACGACCCCCCCCCCCCCCTTCCGGCACTCCATATTTCTTCCTTCTGGAGCCATATTCTTCTTCATTTTTGCTGGAGCTGAAACCAATCATGGCGAGCGATGTATTCTATTAATGAATACAAAACCTGCTTGGATTGACAGACGCTGTAACATTATCAGCCCACGCCTCTCTGACTCTCAAAGCCAATTTGAGAAGGCTACTGTATGTAAGCAAAGATGCAGGGATAGTGGTTACATCAATGCCTAAATACAGTACAGTAACTGGCCATATTTAGGCAATGAAATTGACAGTCAGTGATTAGAACCATTCTCATTGGCTCCAGATTGTCAGTGGGAACCCAGGATTCCACTGTCAACTGTGACTGAGAGTGAGCAGTCACACAAGTGGCAGCCATGTTTTCTGTCACATTGTATGGGGCATTGTAATGAGAAATAATAATAAGCAGATGGTGGGAAGGGGAGGAAAATGTAACTGACACACTTTTTCCAAAAACTGCATATCATTCAACTTGCACAAATAATAATAATGATACAATAACTGGCATTGCTTTTCTGCAAGCCATTCACGTAATCAGGGTAAAGTAATTGGTCACTCACTATTTATTAATAAATAGGAGCAGCTTAGTCCACTTTTTAATATGTTATAATTTCTTTTGATCTGGCATTTCATTAGGAAATTAAAAGCTGGATTAAATAAATTTACTTCGCACATTTAAACTGACCTCATTTACTGCACTTTAAGTAGCATTTGTGAGAGTTGAATCAGAATGGCTGTATATACTGTATTTATTGGCGTATAACACTCACTTTTTTACCCTGAAAATAGAGGGTAAACTGTGCCTGCGTGTTATACGCAGGGGGGCTGTGGAAGTTTATTACCTGAAACTTTCCTCTTAAAGTTAGGGTGCGTGTTATACGCCGATAAATATGGTAATCAAAAAAAAAAATATGTGGTGATATGCCTTATATTTTATTTATTAATTTTTTTTTTTTAAATGTATTATTGTAATTTTAAAATGTTGGTTTTTGGTGTTCCAGGACCATGCTAAAGTAAAACCTTCCAAAAAGGTCAGTGAAAAATAAATTGTATTGCAAATAAATGAAAAATCATATGACATAAAGTACACAAGAAATGCATTACAATTCTGCCAGTTCATGGTATTAATGGTATCTTGTACTTCGACAATTACATGTTTAGTTGTATGTGGTGATATGCCTTATATTTCATTTATTAAGGTAATTCTTTGAAATCTATTATTGTAGTCTTATATTTTTGCTTTTTTTGTGTTCCAGGACCATTCTAAAGAAAAATCTTCCAAAAGGGTCAGTGAAAAATAAATTGTATTGCAAATAAATGAAACATCTCATGATGTAAAGTACACAACAAACAAATTACAATTCTACTAGTTTATTATTTTAAAGAGGTATTAAAGAGGAGCTCCAGGCTCCTTCAGAAAAAGTCAAAGCCTAGACATACTGTAGCTGCTAACTTTTTAACCACTTTGACCCCCTTCTTGACTAGGCCAATTTTTAGCTTTCACCGCTGTTGCACTTTGACAAACAATTGCGCAGTCATACAACACTGTACCCAGACAAATAGAGCTTTCTTTTGGTGGTAGTTAATCACCACTGGGTTTTACATTTTTTTGCTAAATAAATAAATAAATACCAAAAATTATGAAAAAATAAAAACGTTTTCATAGTTTGTTATATAATCTTTCCCCTTCACTGATGTGCACTGATGAGGCAGCACTAATAGGTTGCACTAATGGGCACTGATAGGCTGCACTGATGAGGAGGCAATAATGAGGTGGCATTTATAGGCACTGATAGACTGCACTGATGAGGTGGCATTTATAGGCACTGATAGACTGCACTGATGAGGTGGCACTGGTGGCCACTGATGAGGCTGAAATGATGAGGTGGCACTTATGGGCACTGATGGGCACTGATAGGTGTCACTGAGAGGCACTGGTAGACAGCACTGATGGGCATTGGTAGGAGGCACTTATAGTTGACATTGATGAGACGACAATGGTGGGCACTGATTGACAGCAGTTGTGGGCACTGGTAGACAGCAGTTTTGGGCCCTGATTGGCAGCAGTAATAGGCACTGATTGGGTAAAATGGGAGGGCGGAGGGAGGAGGAGGGAGCTCCGCGCTGACGTCACGGGGCACCACCCGCACTCTCGGCAGTGGGAAAGGATACCTGTCAAAGACAGGTATTCCTATCCACCCTCTCCCTCGAAAGGTGCCAATTGTGACACCGGAGGTGGGAGGAATCCGATGACCGGAGGTTCCGCTTTTGGTTGGAACTCCACTTTAACATCATAAATAAATGAAATACAAAAAATTTAAAGTGGTGTTTGTTTTTCTTGTGTGCTGCTGCTTTTGAGTAAAACATTAAAGTGATAAGTACTTCAAGTGCATATGTGTTATACCACCTGCATTAGATGTATATCACTCAAAATAGTAATCAAAAATAGTGCAGTTCATATATGTAGTTGCAGTCCTTCAAACAAAATATAAGAAAATATATAAAAAAATTACTTGCAAAAAAAAAAAAAAAAAATTGATATATATTCCAATAATGAAGTGACTGGTGCTCTTCAAAGTGACTGGTGCTTCTCAAAGAAAGTGACTTTTCATGTGCTCTTCGGTTGGTGGTGTTGGTGCTCTTTATAATGCCGCTATTGGAAATACACTCACCAAAATTCCTCATCCCACATACTGTAGGGGTATTGCGCGTTAACAGTATATGCCACTGTGCAGCACTCTGTGGATCCTTGGTGTGTTTATTTCCAATATGATCTTTTGTGTCTCTCGTATATGGAAGAAGAACGTGCCCATAGCATAATACCGCTTTAAAAAAAAAAACTTTATTATGTCCAAAAACTGTGGAGTTATACTCACATTTACTCTGAATATGACAAGCAAGTTTTAAAATACAAAACAGCCGGGACAATACACGATCCACAGCCCTGACTGGAAGTGACGCAAAGACACTCTTCCCTGCAAGTTTAGTTATTAAAGATGTCACCTGGCTTTGGTGAGTGCCAATAGGGGCACTATTAAGAGCACCAACACCACCAACGAAAGAGCACATGAAAAGTCACTTTCTTTGAAGAGCACCAGTCACTTCAATTTTGGAATATATATCATTTTATTTTTATTTATTTTCCGCAAGGAATTTTTTAATACATTTTCTTATATACTGTTTGAAGGACTGGAACTAAATATAGGAACTGCACTATTTTTGATTGCTATTTTGAGTTTTATACATCTAATGCAGGGGGTGTAACACATATGCACTTCAAGCACTTATAACTTTAAAACGTTTACTTAAAAGCTGCAGCACGCAAGAAAAACAAACACTTACCTCTTTAAATTTTTTTGTATTTCATTTATTTATGATGTTAACTGCTAGTATTTGTCACTTTAGATCACCCCAATCCTCAAAGTACCCCAGTTTATTATGTTTTAATCATTTTGCCACGTTCATATGAACAGTGCCACACCTACATCTCTCCTAAATTAATATTGGTTATACAATGATTTAACCTTAAATCCTGAGCTCCTATTGTCTATTTGGGTATCTGTTGACCTTGTTTGGTAATAGGGTGTCCTTGTGTGCTACATGTTGTTTTATTTTTTGTAATAAAGAATTCTCTATTTTGTTAAACTATTGCCCAATGTTGTGCTGGTAAAGTCCGCCATATTTTGATGGGAGTTTTTTCGAACTCATTCAATCCTTTTGTGTAATTTTTTTTATTTCTTATTGTAATTTTAAATTTTTTGCCTTTTTGTGTGTTTCAGGACCATTCTAAAGAAAAATCTTCCAAAAAAGTCAGTGAGAAATAAGTTGTATCGCATTCGCACATAATTAAATACATCTTGTGACATATGTATATATAAGTACATAACAAAAGCATTATAATTCTGCTAGTTTGTGGTATTAAAGGAAACTTGTAACAACAAGAACCTGGGGAATGCCCAGGGAATAACCAAGCCTACTTACCGACCAGCTAGCAGAACAACCAATTAACCTGTCTAACAATGTGCGTTAAAAACAGGGGTTTTGTCCGCACGCATTTGCAAACGCATGCGTGAGCCACAGAGCCGCGCCAAGGCACCCCATAATTCTGTGGTCCTAACACTAACAGTGAGTGTCCTCACAATGGAGGCACATGCATTTTAATGGATAGATAGGGGCAGGTGGACTGAAGGGGAGCCACCCCTCCTTAAAGGTACAGAAGCACACCAAGCACCCAGCATATAGCACAATGGCTGCAAAGGTGTTGGTGCACTGCTGGACCAAAATAAACACCACAGGTGAAACAAAACGTATCCACCGCCCCCATCTATGGCTGGCAATCACAGTAAGTAGCAATGGAAGGCTAAAGCAGATAACAACAAGAACCTGGGGAATGCCCAGGGAATAACCAAGCCTACTTACCGACCAGCTAGCAGAACAACCAACCAAAGGAAACTTGTACCTGGACTGTTATGTGGTTAGGAAGAGGTTAATGGAGAGGTGGAGAAAGATCAAATCGACAGAATAGATTAAATAGAAGCAGGGAGATGCAAAAATATCTAAGCTCCTTAATTTAGAAATCTTACAATCTGCAGCACATACAATATACTGTACATGCCTATGTCATTTTATTTACATACTGTGGACCGGATTCAGATACAAAAATGTATCTTTCCGGCGGCGTAGCGTTTCCTCTTTACACTACGCCGCCGCAAATATTATGGGCAAGTGCCTTATTCAGAAAGCACTTGCTCCATAATATGCGGCGGCGTAGCGTAAAGTGCACGGCGTAAGGCCGCGCAATTCAAATTGCTGAAGTGGGGGCGTGATTTATGTAAATGAATCGTGACCCCACGTAATTTGACGTTTTTTTGGACGGCGCATGCGCGAAATCACGACGCTTTTTCTCGTGTAAACGACGTGAACTTAACTAACGTCGAGCCCCATTCCCGAACGATTTACGCAAACGACGTAACCGACGTACAATTCGACGCGGTCCCGACGTCCATACTTAACATTGGCTGCGTCTGCTATAGCAGGGGTATCCTTACGTCGGTCTCACGCTTACGCAAAAGACGCGCCGTGAATCTGTGTAAGTAGCTAATTTGCATAATTAACACGAAGCGCTACCTAGTGGCCAGCGTAAATATGCAACTTAAGATACAACGGTGTAAGCGAATTACGCCGCTCGTATCTTAGGAGAAAGCCGGAGTATCTTTTCTGAATAGCAAAAAAAGATACGCCGGCTATTCTTAGTATTTACGCAGCGCATCTCTTGATACACTGGCGTAAATGCTTTCTGAATCTGGCCCTGTGTATTTTTTATACAATGTAAATTTGATATGAGACCAAATCCCACCAATGTACTTTACATAAAGCACAGTAAGAGCCGGTTCACACTTCTGCGGCACGACTTCGGGGGTGACTCTGCAAGTCATCCTACGACTTCAGAGGCGATTAGCAAAATGACTTCTGTATAGAAGTCAATGCAAATCGCCCTGAGCCGCCCCCGAAGTCGTACAAGAACCTTTTCCTAAGTCGGAGTGACTTGCGTCGCTCCTATTAGAACGGTTCTATTGCACAGAATGGGACGCGACTCGTCAGGCAGCTAAGCCGCCTGACGAGTCGCCCCAGTTTGAAACGGCTCTTAATGAAACTATATACAATATATAAATAACAATCTGTTTTAGAGTGCCCCCATTATGGATGAATGAACAAACGGACAGCAGCTGTCTGTGGCAGTTACACAAGCAGGTACAGCAACAGTTTATTTTTCTTTTGAGATCAAGGTTTTACATGAATTAATAAAAGCTGATCACTGTAAGCACCCCTGTTGGTGGTGAATGGTTTGTCTCAACACTCTGACTGTTACATTTACAGGAGAGTTTGTTCTGTTGAAATACAATAGATTTACTGGCTGGATCACCAGATGAAAAAAAAAAGGAAAGGAAGCCTAAGAAAAAACAGAATTCTAATATGAGAAATCTAAAAACTAATATATAATAAATGTTTGCTTTTGGGTTTAAAGCAGAGTTCCGCCGAAAAAAACGAAGAAAAGTCAGCAGCTACAAATACTGCAGCTGCTGACTTTTAATATTAGGACACTAATATTAGGATGTCCTCACCCAAATCCAATCTGTCCCTCGGCTCCCGGGTGCAGGCATCAGCATCTTTAGTAAGTAGTGTATTATTGTAATTTTCCATTTTTGCATTTTTTTTCTAGCTTGATATGCCTTTTGTTACATTTATTATTATAATAATAATAATAATAAATAATAATAGTAATAATAAAATAACAAGAATTGCTATGCTGCAAGCCATTTATGTAATAAAGGTAAAGTAATTACCGTATATAGCGAGCACCCCTAATCTAGAAGGAAAATTCCTGGAAAAAAAAAGAATTAGTTACAGTTTTGGTGTCTTGCCCGGCGTCCATCAGCGGCCTTGTCCAGTCCGGCGTCCATTTGCGGCCGTGTGCGGGGTCCATCCAGCTTTCCTCGCGGCGTCCGTTCAGGTGTCTGTCTGCGGCTTCCTCGCGGCGTCCGTCCAGGTGTCTGTCTGCGGCTTCCTCTCGGCATCCGTCCAGGTGTCTGTCTGTGGCTTCCTCGCGGAGTCCATCCAGGTATCCGTCTGCGGCTTCCTGCGCTGTACGTCAAGTCCATCCGCACGTTGCCTGGGGTTGCGGCGGTGTTCATTTTCGAATTTGGTGCCGAGAGGAGCCGGATTTCCTGTTTGGCTTCTGTTGGCTCCTTTCGCATGGCTGCGGGCGGAGCCAAGCGTAGCCGAGCCTAGCTGAGTGCGCAGTACACTCGGCTCGGCTCAGCTCAGCTCTAGGCTGCGGCGCTCGGCGCCTAATTCAAAAAAATTAACACCGCAGCAACAGTATCAGCGTTGTGACAGGGTACATGATTGTATGTACACCAGTGAGAGACTGGAAAAGTCAGCGTTCCCTGCCCTGGAAGGGGTTAAGCCTGGCCAACAGGTAAAACCTCCTCTCTTCCCCTATTAATTAACACTCACCTGGTAAGGAAATGGGAAGGGAGAGCTCAGTGTGAGAGGTATGCTGAGCTGGACGGACAGGTTGGAAACTGTCTGCATTGAAGGAACAAGGTCTGTCACAGATTTGTTTATTTTGGACTGTTATTCTGTTTGTTTTATACTGGAGGCTGGAATAGCCCCTCCAGTACAGTGTAGTGAGGGACACTACTGTCATTAGCCTCCAAAATTGGAGTAGGCCGTTTTGTTTTGTATTATTTATTTTGAGTGCAATAAAGCCGTATTTATTGCTTAAGATCAGCGACTTTGCTGCATTACATTATCGCTATTTCTACGACTTTGTCACAAGTGGTGTCAGAAGTGGGATGTTTGCTGTTGTACCGGTCAATTTACAGTTACAGTGGCCTTAAAGGTACAGCACCCAGAAAATGGAAGATATTGTGAAAGCCCTGTTACAAGCTGTCTCTGTGTAGCAAGAGACTAATAGACAAATAGCGGCCTCAGCTGCAGCACAACAAGAAACTAACAGACAGCTAGCTGCAGCACAACAAGAGACTAATAGACAGGCAGCGGCCTCAGCTGCAGCACAACAAGAGACTTATAGACAGATAGCGGCCTCAGCTGCAGCACAACAAGGAACTAATAGACAGCTAGCTGAAGCACAAAAGTCAGACCATGCTGTTCTCAAAGCAACCCTGGAGCAAATGACTACCCAAGGGTCTTCTAACCCACCAGTAAGGGGGTTAAGCCAAATACGTGCCAGCAGCTGTCTGCAGAAAATGACCCCGGATAATGATGTGGAGACTTACCTACTGGCGTTCGAATGGACCGCCACCCGAGAAGGCTGGGCCCCAGAACAGTGGGCTGGAATCATTGCACCCTTCCTCCTGGGAGAAGCACAGAAAGTCTATTTTGATCTGGATGAGGTGGCTGCTGCAGACTATCCCAAACTGAAAGAAGAGATCCTGGCTCGCTTAGGGGTGACTTCCACAGTGAGGGCCCAGCGTTTCTACAACTGGAGGTTTAAAGAAGGAAAAGCGCCAAGATCCCAGATGTTCGATTTAATTCATCTGGCTCGGAAGTGGCTCAAACCAGAGACTCAAACCCCTGCACAGATTATAGAAGCGCTTGTACTGGACCGTTACGTGAGGGAGCTTCCAAATGGCCTCCGGGAGTGGGTCACTTAGGGATAGTATGGTCGCACAAGTGGAGCGGTACCTGTCTACCAAAAATTTGCTCGATCTCTCTCTAGGATGATCGGGAAAATACAGAGACCAGGAGACCGGAGGAGTGGAGTGGAAGCAGACTTCGGATCCGGAGCCCGTTTCTCCAGAACAGACTTTAGAAACCCTGGGAAAGAGGACCACCCTAGGAGAAACTCCATAACTTGTTTTGAGTGTGGCGCCAAAGGACATGTCAGGGCGAGATGCCCCAATTATCCTGAGCCAATGCAGTGTGGACTAGGGGAAGATTCCTCTGACTTTTGTGGGCTCATTTGTTTAGCAGGCCTGGTAGAAGGGGGACATACCTTCCGAGTACCTGTCCTGCTGGACAAACAAGAGACAGTGGCCCTGGTGGACTCTTGCAGTGCCCTGACTTTGGTAGCCAGTAAATTGGTAAAACCTTGTTGGATTCAGAAGCATAGAACCATGGGGGTATTGTGTATTCATAGGTGTACTGTGCGGTATCCTACTGCCAACATAGAAGTGTTAGTACAGGGCAGTTTGGTAAGGATCGTAGCAGTGGTAGTTCCTCGTCTACCATATCCTTTGATAATAGGAAGGAATTTCCCTAATTTCCACGCCCTGTTACAGCCCCCTGTTATGGGAGAACAAGGGTAACCTGAAGTGGATCAGAGAAATACAGGGGTCCATGAAGTATTTCCCTTTGCTCATCCTGACTTGTATATCTCTAATCCAAAAAGAGGTAAAACAAGACGGGAACGCAGGGAGAGCAAGTTAAAATTTAATAGAGCTGTCAAGGAAGTCTTGTTAAATCAGCGTGGGGGGCAGTCCAGGAGAGGTGGGGACCCACGACAGACAGAAGATGAGCCAGAGGTTGGTCAACCAGAACCCGCCCCAGAGGCTACTAGAAGGCAATGAGGGGGATACGGATATCCTGGATATCTTGGGTAGTGGCTTTGGCCATGACCAGGCAGATGATCCCCTGCTCCAGGAAGCCAGGAGTAATGTTGTAGAGGTTAATGGGGTACCAGTAGAAGGGGTAACAGGAAAGGCCTATCCCTATTTTATCCTTAAAAACGATCTTCTTTACAGAGTAACCTCCGATTAGGGACAAGAGCTTGAACAACTGGTTGTGCCTTCATCATACACCCGAAAAATCCTGGATTACTCTCACTCTCATCTGCTGGGGGGACACTTAGGGGTGGAGAAAACCCAAGAACGGGTGCTCAGGAGGTTCTTCTGGCCTGGGGTATATGAGGGGAATAAAAGGTATTGTGCTTCTTGCCCGGAATGCCAGCTGGCATCTCCCAGACCGAAGTTGAGAGCCCCACTCATACCTCTCCCTATAGTTGACGTTCCGTTTGAGAGGATTGGCATGGACCTAGTGGGTCCCTTAGAGAAAACAGCTCGAGGGCACAAGTACATCCTTGTCATTGTCGATTATGCCACCAGATACCCGGAGGCCATTCGACTACGCAAGGCGAATGCTGAAAGTATTGCAAAAGAGTTGGTTCAGATGTTTACACGGGTGGGGATACCCAGGACATTGCTCACGGATCAGGGGACTCCGTTTATCTCCCATATTATGAAAGAGCTATGTCAGCTGTTTAATGTACAGACTCTGAGAACGTCAGTGTATCACCCCCAGACAGATGGGTTGGTAGAAAGGTTTGACTGGACCCTAAAGGTGATGTTGAGAAAAGTTGTTAGCAGGGATGGGAAGGATTGGGACTTGTTACTTCCTTACCTGTTGTTTGCAGTTCGAGAGATTCCCCAAAGTTCTACAGGCTTCTCCCCGTTTGAGCTTTTATATGGTAGGCATCCCAGGGGTATACTGGATATCCTAAAGGAAACCTGGGAAGAGCAGGGGGTAACTGGGACCAATGTCCTCCAGTATGTTGAAGATATGCGGGTGCGTATGGCTCAGATTGCCCCTCTTGTTCGCCAGCATATGGAGCAGGCACAGACTAGGCAGAAGTCCTACTATGACCAGAGGGCCCTAGTGAGACAGTTTGAAAGGGGGGACAGAGTAATGGTTCTAGTACCCACCGCCGAAAGCAAACTTCTAGCACAGTGGCAGGGACCCTATGAGGTCTTGGAAAAAGTGAGCCCAGTAAATTATAAAGTTAGTCAGCCGGGACGCCGGAAGAAGGAGGCCGTGTTTCACATAAACCTTCTTAAGCCATGGATGACTAGAGAGCACTGCATGGGGGACACCACACCTGGTCCACAGGCACCTAGTCCTTCGGTGACAATCTCTCCAGAGCTGACACCTGAGCAAATAAAATAAGCTAGAGGCTTGGTTGAGAGGAAAAATTATGTCTTCTCCCCCAACCCTGGACAAACCCAAGAGACTACCCATGACATTATTACAGAACCAGGGGTTGTCGTAAGAGTGAAGTTTTACCGCATTCCGGAGGCCAAGAGGGAAGCTGTAAGGGCGGAAGTCAAGAAAATGCTTGAGCTTGAAATGATAGAGGAGTCTCATAGCCAGTGGTGCAGCCCCATTGTTCTAGTGCCCAAACCTGATAGGTCCATCAGGTTTTGTAATGACTTCAGGAAGTTAAACGAGGTGTCTAAGTTTGATGCCTACCCCATGCCTAGGGTGAATGAACTAGTAGAGTGATTAGCCAAAGATAGGTTCTTCACCACGTTGGATCTGACAAAGGGTTATTGGCAGATCCCATTGACAAAGTGTGCCCGAAGACAGCCTTTGCCACTCCCGATGGCCTATTCCAGTACAGGATCATGCCTTTTGGCCTCCATGGAGCTCCAGCCACTTTCCAAAGGTTAATGGATAATTGTCTCAGGCCCCACACTGAGTATGCAGCCGCATACTTGGATGATGTGATCATTCATAGCCTGGATTGGGAAAGCCATCTGGATAAAGTACAGGCAGTCTTGGACACTCTTAGAAGAGCGGGTCTGACAGCTAACCCCTCTAAATGTGCCTTGGGTCTAGCAGAGGCTAGATACTTGGGTTACCTGGTTGGCAGAGGACTTGTTAAACCACAAATGAACAAGATAGGAGCTATACAGAGCTGGCCCAGACCATTGAGGAAAAAACAAGTCAGAGCTTTCTTGGGGATTGTAGGCTACTATCGGAGGTTTATTCCTCACTTTGCTACGAGGGCTGCTCCGCTCACTGACCTTATTAAAGCCAGAAGTCCAGACACTGTAAAGTGGAACAGCGAGGCTGAGGAAGCATTTGCTGGTCTGCGGGCAGCGCTTTGTGCCCAACCTGTGCTTGTGGCTCCTGACTTTAGAAAGGAGTTCTTTCTCCAGACCGATGCCTCAGAGGTGGGTCTGGGTGCAGTTTCGTCCCAATATGTGGATGGTGAGGAACACCCTGTGCTGTATTTGAGTCGGAAGTTGTTACCTCGAGAACAGCGCTATGCCACAGTGGAAAAAGTTTTTGGCAATCAAGTGGGCAGTAGAAACACTCCGCTACTATTTGTTGGGCAGGCGGTTTACCCTCGTCACAGACCATGCTCCGTTAAAGTGGATGCACACCAACAGGGACAAGAACGCTCGGGTCACGAGGTGGTTTCTGTCCCTACAGCCCTTTACTTTTGTGGTACGACATAGGGCAGGTCTCCTCCACAGTAATGTAGATGCTCTGTCCCGAGTGCATGGGTTTGTAGAGGTGGCCGCTTCCCACCCAAGTGTTAAGCTGGGGGGGAGGATGTGTGACAGGGTACACGATTGTATGTACACCAGTGAGAGACTGGAAAAGTCAGCGTTCCCTGCCCTGGAAGGGGTTAAGCCTGGCCAACAGGTAAAACCTCCTCTCTTCCCCTATTAATTATCACTCAACTGGTAAGGAAATGGGAAGGGAGAGCTCAGTGTGAGAGGTATGCTAAGCTGGACGGACAGGTTGGAAACTGTCTGCATTGAAGGAACAAGGTCTGTCACAGATTTGCTTATTTTGGACTGTTATTCTGTTTGTTTTATACCGGAGGCTGGAATAGCCCCTCCAGTACAGTGTAGTGAGGGACACTACTGTCAGTTAGCCTCCTAAATTGGAGTAGGCCATTTTGTTTTGTATTATTTATTTTGAGTGCAATAAAGCCGTATTTATTGCTTAAGATCAGCGACTTTGCTGCATTACATTATCGCTATTTCTACGACTTTGTCACAGCGTATATCGCGCACCCGTGATTTTCCCCTGATTTTAAGGGGAAAAAAGTGCGCTGTATACGCCGATAAATATGGTAGTCACTCACTATTTATTAAGAAATAGGAGCAGCTTAGTTCACTTTTTAATATGTTATCATTTCGTTGGACCTGACTTTTCTTCAAGAAATAGGAAGGCTGGATTAACTAAATTCACTTAGCACATTTAAACCAACTTCATTTACTGCACTTTAAGTAGCATTTGTTAGAGTTAAATCAGAATGGCTTTTGTATAAAACATAAAAAAATAAAAAAAATATCTGGTGATATACCTTATATTTCATGTATTAAGGTCATTATTTGAAAATGTATTACTTTCATTTTAAATTTTTGATTTTTTCTGTTCCAGGACCATTCTAAAGTAAAATCTTCCAAAAAGGTCAGTGAGAAATAAGTTGTATTGCAAATAAATGAAAAATTATATGATGTATTGTAAAGTAACCAACAAATGCATTACAATTTTGCTAGTTTATGATATCAAAAGACAACTTGTACTTGGATCATTATGTGGTTAGTTTTATGTGGTGAAATGCCTTCTATTTCATCTAATAAGGTAATTTTTGCTTTTTTGTGTTCCAGGAAAAATCTAAAGAAAAACCTTCTAGAAAAGTCAGTGAGAAATAAGTTGTATTACAAATAAATGAAACATTTAATTATACAAAATACACAACAAATGCATACCAATGATGCTAGTTTATGGTATTAAAGGAAAAGAGATTAAAGAAGGAGAGGTGGAGAAAGTGCAGATCTACAGAATAGTTAAAGTAGAAGCAGGGAGATGCTAAAATACCCTTAAAGCGGAGCTCCACCCTGACAGAAGTGCCCATTGCTAGGCAGATCGTCCTAATCTGCCACTTCCTGATCCGCGGTCTGTCTTCTTTCTTCTCCTCCTCGCGCTGCTTGTGTGTGTCCCAGGAGACATCGCCCATTCACGCAGCGATGCGCGGCGCGCGCAGGCACAGTAGGGAATCTGGCGGTGAAGCCGCAATGCTTCACTTCCTGATTCCCTCACCAAGGATGGCAGCGGGCCAGCCGAGACCCGATCGATTGCTCGGCTTCGGCTGCTGTCATTGCGGGCACCCTGGACAGGTAAGTGTCCTTATTAAAAGTCAGCAGCTACAGTGTTAGTAGCTGCTGACTTTTAATTATTATTTTTTTAACCGGACCTCCGCTTTAATTTCGAAATTTTGAAATCTTAAAATCTGCAGGGCATATACTTATATGCCACAGTTGTACATGCATATGCCATTTTATTTATATACTGTGCATTTGTATATAAATTGCATTTGATATGAGACCAAATACCAATGTGCTTTACTTAAAGCATAGCAAATGATACTGTATACAATATATAAATAACAATCTGCATTAGAGTGCCCCCAGTCTGAATGAAGGAGGAAAGGGGCACCCTTGGAAAGCAGGATTGTCAGTCTGGGGGGAGGGGAGTGATGTACTGATTAGATTTAGATACACTAACAAATGTAAACCTATTTACAACTCACACTGCATTTACTGTGCACAAGCAGCTACAGGAAACATATTTTTTCTTTTGAGATAAAGATTTTACATGGAAAAAAAAACTGATCATTGTAAACACTCCTGTCGCTGGTGAATAGTTTGTCCCAACACGATGATGGCTACATTTGCAAAATAATGTGTTCTGTTGCAAAAACATCAGACTTACTGGCTGCATCACCAGGTGCAAATAAAATATAGAAAGCCTAAAAAATAAAACAAATGGCAATATAAGAAAACGTTAAATGAATATATAATAACTGTTTTTTTTTTTTTGTTTTTTTTAAGAAAATGCCCACAGCATAAAAATAGACCCATTGAATTCTTCAATGACAGTACAGAAAGCTAAAAACATAGGGGTTGATTTACTAAAGGCAAATCCACTTTGCACTACAATTGCACTTGGAAGTTTAGTTGCTGTAGATCTGAGGGGTAGATCTGAAATGAGGGGAAGCTCTGCTGATTTTATCATCCAATGATGTGCAAACAAAAATGCTGTTTTTTTATTTTCCTTGCATGTCCCCCTCAGATTTACAGTGACTGTACGTCAAAATAAAGGGCAAAGTGGATTTGCCTTTAGAAAATAACCCCCATAGTGTTCTAGCCTTGGAAAAGTAAGTTGTTTGAGGCAGAATCAACTTGTAAGACAGTTGCTGTGGGTATCTGTAGGCAGGTGCTAATTCTATTAATGTTGCACTATATTTGTGAGCTGCTGTTGGTATCGTTGGGGTCATCTTTCTGTGGTGTGTCTACCTTTGGCCTGTTAGGGTTTCTGTAAATGGCATATTTAAGCGTACGGAGATGGGTACTCTCTTTTGTGAGATGTACCACTTACGCAAGTGGGTTGACCATTGTGGTGGGACCCTGAATCAGGACTGTTGGTGAACTACTTTGCCTTTTTGGAAACTTCTATAAGTCTAAGGTATAGCACAGCATAGCCCTAAAGATTTGCCATGTGTTAAAGGGGAACAAAGCCTGTTGCACTGATATGTGAATATTGAATGAAATTTTATGGAAGAGTAATCTGCTGTGATACATCCATACAAAGTACATGAATCAATCACCACAGATAACAATATAATGTTCAATGTGGAAAAATAGTTGAAATAATAATAAAGCAATAATAATGTTCTACCTGTACAGAGGTAGCACTTTATTATTATTACAGCTTATTGTTCACATTGAACAATGTTTTTTTGTATGTATTTATCACAGCAGATTTATTTATTTGCTTGCTTTTAAATACAGTCATTGCCATTTGTCTGTGTATGGCTTTGCTGACATTTTGTTAAAACATTTTTTTTTAATAAATCAATAATATCATTACATGTTCGTTATGAAGTCATCATGATATGGATAAAAACTATAACAAACATATGTTTATTCTCAGGATGAATCATCCAATCAAGCCTCACGTGAGGTAAGTGATTTTAGGGCAGTGGTTCTCAACCTAGGGGTCGGGACCCCCTCGGGGGTTGAATGTCAAGTTGACAGGGGTCATAATATCCTGGGCTGTCCCTGAAGCCTGCACCACTCTTCCAGACTTTTTGCGGAAGCCCAGCCGGGCTGTCCCTGAAGCCTTTGGCCGCCCACTCGGCCTTTTCACAGCCGCCCATTCAGTTCACAGCATGAGTGGGGGGCAGAGACTAGAGGTCAGCTGACTGGTGAGAATGGGGAAGTCGGAGGGGCTGGGGAGACCCTATCTCCTGATTAAGGCATAGGTGACCTTGATCAAGAGTACCTAAGTTGGCCGATCAGAACTCAGCCCAGTGCTGCCTCTAAACCCACCCCCACCACCACTGCCACTCATCCCAACTTCCCGCCAGCACTGCCACTCATCCCATTCCCCCCACCAAGGAGTAAGAGAAGGAATAAAAATAGAGAATACATGGAAGGGGGAGGAACAAATAATAAGAGAAAGAACAAGAAAGACAGCTAGAGAGAGGGATGGGGGGAAAAACAAGAAATGAGGATAGAGACAGATAAAGGGGAAAGAAAGGAGAACAAAAAACAGTGGTACATGCCAAAATGTACCATAAGGGGTTTTACTAGACATGTGCATTCATTTTCGTTAGAATGCATTTTCGTCCGAAAATCAGATTTTTTCGTTATCGTTTTAACAAACGATAACAAAAGCGCTAGAAACAAAACCGAAAGATCTGACATAAAAAATGCTTTATTTTCATTTTTGTTGCGGTAAAAATTCGATATAGAGAGATTCGACATTATAGGGAAAAGATTCAACATTATAGGGAAAAGATTCAACATTATAGGGAAAAGATTTGACATTATAGAGAAAAGATTCGACACTATAGAAATAATAGATTCGACCTTACAGAGAATAGATTTGAATTTATGAGAAAATAGATTCGACATTATTACTAGTCATACAACATTAGAATTCTTGTAGGCGGAATATTCAAACGGAAATGTACGATTCGACGTAAAGATTCGACGTTCCATCGAATATTCTTTTGACCATTCGACAGAAACCAAGTATTATTGGATTTTCGGACGAAAGCTATTCCCCAACGAAAAGCAAAATAAATCCAAACGATTTTCTGGAGTAACTAAATAAATTAATTTTCCAAACGAAAACGAAAAAACTAAACTAAATATTCCAGTCTGCACATGTCTAGGTTTTACTGTACGAATGGAAGGGACTCAGGGAGCGCTAAATGTCCGTGGTTTAGGGATGCAAATTACTTGTCTTGCCTTGGGAGCCGACAACCCACACCACGAAAATAATTTTACTGTTGAGGGTCCCCACAACTTGGGAAATTTTATCAAGGGGTCACGGCACTAGAAGGTTGAGAACCACTGTTTTAGGGGAATGCTTTTCAATAGCTATATGTATAATATTAAGAATTAGTATAAATCGGTTTCTATGGCAAACACTTTTTTTTTTGTATTGGGTAAAACTTGGAGTATAGATAGTAAGTATAGATCTTCTGTTTTTTTTTTAGCAGTCCGTGGGGTCACTTCACTCAGGCCACGTACACACGATTAGACCAAACCGATGAGACTGGTCCAACAGACCGTTTTCATCGGACCACGGCTGAAGTGGTCTGATAGTGCTTATACACCATCAGTCCAAAATCCCATCGGGCCAGAACGCGGTGACGTAGAACACAATGACGTGCTGAAAAAACGAAGTTCAATGCTTCCAAGCATGCGTCAAATGATTCTGAGCATGCGTGGGTTTTTGGAAGAAGAGTGGATACCCTGCGCTGCCAGATAAGTATAAATGATAGCAGCTAAGGCCTCGTACACACGAGGGGATATGTCCGCTGAAAACGGTCCGATGGACCGTTTCAGCAGACATCTCCGCTCGTGTGTATGGGCTAGCGGACAGATTTCTCCACCCGACAGATTTCAAAGCATGCTTTGAAATCCATCCGGTGGAATCTGTCCGCCCGACATGTCTGCTGGTTAGTACACTTACCAGCAGACATGTCGTCCCCCACCGCCGCCGCGCCGCCGCCGAATGGATTCGGCGCATGCGCGGAAGTGTTTTACTTCCTGGTGCGGTGACGTGGCGGTGGGGCGGCGGCGTCAACGTCACCGCCGCGTCACCGCGCCGTCCGGCGGCGGGGAATTTGATCCGATGGTGTGTACACGCCATCGGATCAAACTCCCGATCGGACATATCCGATGGAAATGGTCCGCGGACCGTTTTCATCGGATATGTCCGATCGTGTGTATGGGGCCTAACACAACTTTTTCAAAAAAGCAAAAAACAAAGGAATACAAAAGTGTAGCGCTGAAATGACTGGGTGAAAATCAATTACCATACAATGTATGTTACAACATGTGAACAGTGAAAAATAATTGTGCATATAAGTCCTTCTAATGAAAGAAACAGCTATTGTGCCTGTCTGGCACGTAGTGCAAGTGGACAATTGCACCAGAAAATCCTGGTAGTCCTAAAAAAGTTTGTCTGGTGATTAAATCAAGTGAGTGAGTAACTGAACGTGAAAATTTGTGACTTCTTCAACGTGACGATCCCACCACCTAAAGAATTGCAGGCTTACCAGAACGTGTTGACCAATGGTGACATATGCCACAAGAGGTCAAACAAGGCTTTGAATGACGGATGTCATGAACAGTCCTCAGCAGGAATCATGCGCCCGATCAGTCAGGATGTCTTGCAATGGGATAGGATAGGCTGGAAACTGTACTTATTTTGAAATCACCATTGGTAGGCTCGATATGTTAAAAGTGCATGTAGAAAAGAAAAGAGGGTGGCCACATAGCGTAATTCCGTTTAACTAGAATTAAGTATTTATTCACAGCTAACAAACTCACATTTGGCTGGATTGAAAAGGTCCTTGCAAGTAAAATTAGGCGACAGTGGAGTCCTCCCAACGCGTTTCGTGGTCAAAGCACATCGTCTGACGATTTTACTTGCAAGGACCTTTTCAATCCAGCCAAATGTGAGTTTGTTAGCTGTGAATAAATACTTAATTTTAGTTAAACGTAATTACGCTATGTGGCCACCCTCTTTTCTTTTTCTACATGCACTTTTAACATATCGAGCCTACCAATGGTGATTTCAAAATAAGTACAGTTTCCAACCTATCCTATCCCATTGCAAGACATCCTGACTGATCGGGCACATGATTCCTGCTGAGGACTGTTCATGACATCCGTCATTCAAAGCCTTGTTTGACCTCTTGTGGCATATGTCACCATTGGTCAACACGTTCTGGTAAGCCTGCAATTCTTTAGGTGGTGGGATCGTCACGTTGAAGAAGTCACAAATTTTCACGTTCAGTTACTCACTCACTTGATTTAATCACCAGACAAACTTTTTTAGGACTCCCAGGATTTTCTGGTGCAATTGTCCACTTGCACTACGTGCCAGACAGGCACAATAGCTGTTTCTTTCATTAGAAGGACTTATATTCACATTTATTTTTCACTGTTCACATGTTGTAACATGCGCGGGTTTTTGGTCCGATGCTTTTGTGTACTAACCATCGTTTTGGTCCGACGGACAGGTGTCCATCGGACAGATTTTAAAGCAAGTTTTAAAACTTTGGTCCGATGGACAACGGTCCGATGGGCCAGACAGACAATCAGTTTGGTCCGATGAAACTGGTCGTGTGTACGCGGCCTAAGAGTTACTGTAAGTTTTAATCAAAAATATTTTTTTTTTTACACCTTAGTTTATTGCCTCTGGCTTCAGTGGTAGGTGAAATATTTAGCAGCTGTATTACTAACACTGCTAAATGTAACAACTTTTGCTCATGGATACTGGTTGTTAGGGAGCCAGCATTTGCCAGCATTCTAACACCCAGTGACTCGTCCTTGCCCAGCTCATTCAGCTGTCAGCTGAGGATTCCCTGCTAATTGGTGAATGTAAGCAAAGGATTTACAAGTGCGACATATGCTCAGATTTTGGGAGCACAACGTTTATAAATCAATGGTTCCCTTTAAAAGCCATCTTAACTGGTCTTTCCCACAAATAGAGCTTTCTTTTGGTGGTATTTGATCACCTCTGCGGTTTTTAGTTTTTGCGTTATAAACAAATATGGAGCGACAATTTTGAAAAAAATGAATGCTTTTTACTTTTTGCTATAATAAATATCCCCCAAAATATATATATAAAAAAAATGTTTTCCTCAGTTTAGGCCGATACGTATTCTTCTACATATTTTTCATTAAAAAAAATCACAATACGTGTTTATTGATTGGTTTGCGCAAAAGTTATAGCGTTTACAAAATAGGGGATAGTTCTATGGCATTTTTATTAATAGATTTTTTTTTACTAGTAATGGCAGCGATCTGTGATTTTTATTGGTACTGCAACATTATGGCGGACACTTCGGACACTTTTGACACATTTTTGGGACCATTGTAATTTTTATAGCGATCAGTGCTATAAAAATGCATTGATTACTATATAAATGCCACTGGAAGAGGTTAACATTAGGGGGCGAGGAAGGGGTTAAATATGTTCCATGGATGTGTTCTAACTGAAGGGGGGTGGACTGACTTGGGGAAATGACTGATCGCTGTTCATACATTGTATGAACAGACAATCAGGCATTTCTCCCCCTGACAGGACCGGGAGCTGTGTAACCCTATTAGCTGCTCGGCGAGATGATGTATAGCTACGTGATCTCGCCCAGCAGAGCCGACCTGCCACCATATAACTGCGGCGGCTGGTTGGCAAGCAGTTAACTGATTTTGACCCCACGTCAAAAAAAAGATGTGGGGTCCCCCCAAGACCATACCAGACCTTTCAGTCTAGCATGGTTTTTGAGGGGGAAACACCACGCCAAAAAAAAACAGCGTGCCCCTCCCAAAATTCATACCAGACCCATATCTGAGCATGCAACCTGGCAGGTCAGGAGAAGGGGGGACGAGCAAGCTACCCAACCTCCTCAACCATACCAAGCCACATGCCCCCAACATGGGGGGGGGTGCTTTGGGGTGAGGGGCACAGTACCTTTCACCCCAAAGCCCCTTGTCTCCATGTTGATGGGGACAAGTTCCTCTTCCCGACAACCCTGGGTGGTGGTTGTGGGAGTCTGCGGGCAGGGGCTTTATCGGAATCTGGAAGCCCCCTTTAACAAGGGAAACCAGCAGAAGAACCAGAGGAAGAAGACAGTGGAGAAAGAAGAACCAGAGGAAGAACGAGAAGGAGACACCAGTGGAGGGAGAAGAACCGGAGGAAGAAGACCCCACCTGATAAAGAAAACACATTTGAGCTACAACAGGGGAACATTCTTCATTTATAATAAAGGACATTTTCAAAAATCTGTGTACTGTTTTTATTTATTTTTGACACTTTTTCGGTGAATGAGTAGGGGTACAATGTACCCCTACTCATTAACATAAGGGGGGCCTCCAGATTCCAATAAGCCCCCTGCCCGCAGACCACCACAACCACCACCCAGGGTTGTTGGGAAGAGGCCCTTGTCCCCATCAAAGCACCTACCCTCCCATGTTGAGGGCATGTGCCCTGATATGGTCCAGGAGGATGGGGGGCACTCGCCTGTCCCTTCTTTCCCTACCTGTCAAGCTGCATGCTCGGATAAGGGTCTGGTATGAATATTGGGGGGGCACCATTTTTTTTTCAATCTTGGCGTGTGGTTCCCCCTTTTTAAATTCATACAGTATTTAAAGGGCCTGGTATAGTTGGATCAAAGTCAGATCCCTCTCTCTGATTTCCATGTCAGCGCATTGTGAACCTGGACTAAAAATAAGAAAAACAGTGGGGGTTCCCTAAAAATCCATACCTTTTGGGTCTGGTAAGATTTGTTGTGTTCGTCCAATATTTTAAGAGGGTTCACCCATCCCGTTTACCAATATTCACACATCAAGAGCCCATCTGCCACCACATTACACACAGCAGTTGTATGTGACTGCTGATAGATGAATCTTGTTGAAATAACACAACTAAACCCTCCTATTCTTTATAGCTAAAGATGGTATTATCGTAGCCTCTATTTTAACCCTTTCACTGCCAGGCCTTGCTCTCCACTGCAAACACAGCAGGCCTTGCGCTCCAGATGCGAACACAGAAAATTTTACAAAATTACTGCTAAATTCATACTAAATATAAAATCTTAACCTGAATGTAGTTTATTAATAACAAATATTTGTGAATTTTAAATTGAACCTTTTTGCAAAACAGTGAAAAGCAGAAGTATGCAAAAATGTAAATATCAAAGTTTTCTAAAAATCTGGAGGTTTCAATTTTTCACTTGTGGCTTACGAGAGTTTGTGAAAGACCCCCCAAACCAAATATCTTCAGAAAGCATAGGACCAGTAGAATAAAATAAAGATGCTACTGATTTTTAAGGCCTCTGATATTTGTGTGAATGTTTATCAAGACATTATTTTTGCTAAAAATACACTAAAATCATTATTAGCAGATACAAACACAGCAAATTTTACAACATTCCTGCTAAATTAATTCTAAATATGAAAAGCTAAACCTGTATTGAGTTAATAAATAACACATTTTTGCGAAATGGTGAATATTGAATGTATGCCAAAAATACAATGCAAAAACTTCTCTAAAAATCTAGAGGTTTTAATTTCACTTTCACTTACAGTTTTCAGAGTTTGTAAAAGACCTTACAAACTATATATTTTCCAGTAGAATAAAGGGAAGGTGCTACTGATTTATAAGGTCCCAGGACATTTGCGCAATATTTTTGCTAAAAGTACACCAAAATCATTATTAGTGGATTCATACATGGCAACATTGAAAAAAATTCTTGCTGAATTTCTACTAAATATAAAAGTTAAAACTGTACTGAGTTTAATAAATAAAAAATATTTGTAAATTTTTAATGTTGCCTCTTTGTAAAAAGGTGATAACTGAAAGTGCCTAAATAAAAACAATTTACTCTAAAAAGCTGGAGGTTACCATTTTTCCCTAAGGCCGCGTACACAAGATCGAACATGTCTGCTGAAACTGGTCCGCAGACATGCTTTAAAACCTGTCCGATAGAAACCTGTCCGTCGGACATGTTCGATGGTTAGTACACAAAATCATCGGACCAAAAACCAGTGCATGCTCAGAATCAAGTCGACGCATGCTTGGAAGCACTGAACTTCGTTTTTTCAGCACGTCGTTGTGTCCTACGTCACCGCATTCTGGTCCGATGGGATTTTGGTCCGATGGTGTGTACGCACATCAGACCAACAGACCACTTCAGCATGGCCTGATGAAAACGGTATGTCGGACAAGTTTCATCGGACATGTCTGATCGTGTGTACGCGGCCTTACAGATTTTCAGAATTTGTTAAAGACCCCTTTAACCATAGATTTCCTGAGCACATAATCTATAGAATAAAAAAAATGTGCTACAGAATTTTTAGGCCCCACAACAGTTGCATGAATGTTCATAAAAATACACTAAAATCATTATTAGTGGATACATACAGTACATGAAAAAATGTACAAAATGCCTACTAATTAAAAAAGCTAAAACTGTTCTGAGTTAATAAATAACAAATATATTTACATTTTAAATTGCATCTTTTTGTGAAATGGTGAAAACTGAAGGTACGCTAAACTGTAAATAAAATCTATTTACTCAAAAGATTCTGGAGGTTACTGTACCATTTTTCCCAGCTTTCATTGTTTAAAAATCCCCCCAAACCATACATTTTTTGAAAGCACGTGACCTGTAGAGTAAAAAAAAGTGCTACTGATTTTTTGGGCCATGCAATATTTGCGCAAATGTTTATAAAATCGCTATTTTCACAAAAAATACAATCAAATCATTATTAGCGCACACAAACACAACATAACTTACAAAATCCCTGCTAAATTGCTACTAAAGCATCATTCACATGGGGTGTATTAAAGTGTATGCCCTTGGATGGCCATGTTTACCTGCACAGGGATGGACAAGTGTTCTGTGCATCCCTGTTCAGGCAGTCCCATTTAAGTTATTGGGATGCAATGGCTGCACAGGCATATCTGCGGCTTCCAATCTATGGCTATGGAGGTTATGGAGCTGGAGGCTATGGAGCTGCGGCATCACTTTAACTTTGAAGCCGAGAGCCGACTGAACAAAACAAACACAAGCTGATGGCTACTACTAACCATCAGCTTGTCATTAAAGGTTCACTCTTTGGATGTACATAGTATACCCAAACAGCTAAATTGGGTATGGTATTAAAGGAAACTTGAACTTGGTGTGGTGATATGCCTTAGATTTCATTTATTAGGGTCATTTTATGAAATGTATTATTGTAATTTTATTTTTGTTTTTTTCTCTTCCAGGACCATTCTAAAGAAAAACCTTCCAAAAAGGTCAGTGAAAAATAAATTGTATTGCAAATTAATGAAAGATATCATTATGTAAAGTACACAACAAATGCATTACAATTCTTATAGTTTATGCTAGTAATGGTAACTTGAACATGGACCACAATATAGTTATTTTTATGTGGTGATATGCCTTATATTTAATTTATTATGGTCATTTTATGAAATGCATTATTGTAATTTTACATTTTTGCTTTTTTTTCTCTTCCAGGACCATTCTAAAGAAAAATCTTCCAAAAAGGTTAGTGAAAAATAGGTTGTATTGCAAATTAATGAAAAATATAATGTACACAACAAATTAAATACAATTCTGCTAGTTTATGCTATTAACCCTCCTGGCGGTAATCTTGGGTGTGGCTCTGGGTTAAGTTTCAGTACCATTAGCGGTAACCCCAAGCTTCAGCATTGCATTGAAGAATCCTGGTCCAGGTTACTTACCTTTTCATCAGGATCCTGCAATGTCCCCCCGTTGGAAAATCCAGCCAATGCTCTTTGTGCCAGACTCCATTCCCTGCAAGCGGCACGACACATGGGGGTGGAGCCCGGTGGCAAATTCAAAAAGTACAAAAAACATAACACATACAGTACACTGTAATCTGTAAGGTTACATTACTGTATCAAATAATTTCACCTCCCTTTTATCCCTAGTGATTTGTCCAGTGCCTTGCATGTAGTTTTTTTTATTATATATACTGTTCTTTCTGCCTGGAAACTTGAGATTGTCCATGGCAACCAAAAACTGTCCATTTACATCAAAAGCGGTTTTAAATCAGCTAGAAAACAGCGATAATAAATTAGAACAGATATCCGTGGGGAAATTCATTTTATTATTATTAAATTATTATTTTTATAATTATTTATACAAGCAGTTATTTGTTAAATCATAATTTATGATTTTGTGTTTCAAACTTTATCATACCTGGGATGTCTACTAGAATCTTGTTTGGACAGATTTAAGTGTGTTATTACTAAGAATTACAGGCCTACAATATAAAACACCAAATTGCTATGCAAAACAATGTACCGCTTTGAGATTCAAAAATCAGAGTTTTGTGTGGCGCAGAATTATGCCTATTTGTTCAAGCCACATCAGGGCCGTAGGGGGAGCCGGTGAGATCCAGTGTGTAAGGATAAGCATACAAGCCTGGAACAATGCCCTAGTTCCCGCTTTTTTTAAATATATCCTGAATGACTGCATCAAGAACACACAATGCTTAGGTTCCACAGGAATGGAGATATGCAGTACACCATTTACTGTTGTAACTACCATACTCCAATACTGCTGGAGCTTTGGGCATCTCCATATCAAGTGTATTAGATCACCCACATCTCTTTCACATCTATTACAAAAAGTATCGGGGCATATTCTCTAAAGAAGAGTTGTGAGGCTCAGCTCTGGAAGATGAGGTCTCCACCATACCGCCCACAATGTGTTGGAGATGAGATGCCAAATAATATAACCAGCGGTTTGGAAGAGCTAGCCTCGCCTTATCAGGAAGTAGTTCACTGCTTCCTGATGATGGCTTTGTGAGCCGAAACGTCAAGGTATTACCGCGTCATTGCGTTACTTCCGCTCATTTCAACCTTACCCAGGAATTGTGCACCAGGACGCTGAATACAGGGGCTATTTAGTTTAAGGGCCGATTACTCTTCATTTTAATCACCTGCTATACACACTGGGTGCCAGGACTATTAGGCACTCAGCAATGTAAGTGTGAACTTTCTATATTTGTGGAATACATAATTAATTTATACGGCATTGCGCAATGAGGCTCTTGTCCTGTTCTTATCATCCCCATCCATCCCTATGAGGCTCATCCCAACTTCCAGGCGCCATACTAAGGAATTGATTTTGGGGTATCCCCACATGCTTACCAGACCATACTAGTGATAGGTGGTCAATAGGGATGAGCTTTGAGTTCGAGTCGAACAGCGGACTATTTGGGGTGTTCGCGGCAATTTCGTGTGAACTTTAGAACCCTGTTAAAGTCTATGGGACTCGAACGTTTGAAATTTAAAGTGCTAATTTTAAAGGCTAATTTGCAAGTTATTGTCCTAAAAAGTGTTTGGGGACCTGGATCCTGCCCCAGGGGACATGTATCAATGCAAAAAAAGTTTTAAAAACTGCAGTTTTTTTGGCAGCAGTGATTTTAATAATTTCTTTAAGTGAAACAATAATAAAATTGAAATATTCCTTTAAATTTCATACCGGGGGGGGGGGTGTATAGTATGCCTGTTAAGTAGCGCTTGTTTCCCATGCTTAGAGCTGTCCTTGCACAAAGTGTCATTTCTGAAGGAAAAAAAGTAATTTAAAATCACTCGCGGCTATAATGAATTGTCGGCTCCCGGCAATACAGAGAAAAGTCATTCATAAAAAAAAATGTGTGGGGGTCCATGGCATTTATTTTTTAAATTTGGGGTGGAGTTCCCCTTAAAATCCATACCAGACCTGAAGGGCCTGGAATGGATATTTGGGGGGAACCCCACATCATTTTTTTTTTATTTGATGCAGGGTTCCCCTTAATATCCATACCAGACTCTAAGGTGAGTGATTTTTAAATGACTTTTTTCCTTTAGAAATTACATTTTGTGCAGGGACAGTTCTAAGCACAGGAAACAAGCGCTACTTTACAGGCATACTATACACCCCCCTAGGTACGAAATTTAAAGGAATATTTCAATTTTATTATTTCACTTTAAGCATTATTAAAATCACTGCTCCTGAAAAAACGGACGTTTTTTAAAACTTTTTTTGCATTGATACATGTCCCCTGGGGCAGGACCCTGTCCCCAAACACTTTTTAGGACAATAACTTGCATATTAGCCTTTAAAATTAGTACTTTAGATTTTAAATGTTCGAGTCCCATAGACTTTAACAGGGTTCTAAAGTTCTCACAAACTTTTGGTCTGTTCGCAGGTTCTGGTGCGAACCGAACCCAGGGGTGTTCGGCTCATCCCTAGTGGTCAACACCCAGGGGTGAGTGTACATCTATGTAGGGCACCCAGTCTGAGCACTACTCCATAGATTACATCTATTGAGCAAAAGCACCATATGGGACTGTTAATGATCTATTTCAATTATATATATATATATATATATATATATATATATATATATATATGCGTGTGTGTGTATCTGTTTGATATTGCTGCGCTCTGCCATCTGCAGCATGGCACAGTCCAACCAAAAAGCATTTATAGGAATTCATTGGCAACAAAAATTTGAAGGATCAGTGTTAAACATGAAACATAAGTACCTGATCCCCAACCATAACTGCCTCTAACTTTAGACTTCCAGAACGAACTAAAAAAGTGCCACCTTCAAGTGTTGGGATCCTCTTGCTGTCTGCCCCGAAATGAGGGTTAATGGATATCCAGCCAGTCCACTGAATCCAGAGCTTCTGTAAAAAAGTGCACCCGACCATCAGCAGTGACTCTTATGCCCTGTACACACAATCCGTTTTTCCAACAGGAAAACCGTGTGTTTTTTTCTGCAGCAAAACGGCTCAAAATTGTCTTGCATACACACATTCACTCAAATCTTGGCTAAAATTCTGAAAGTCAAGATTGCAGTAATGTACAACACGTACGACGAGCCAAGATTAAAGAAGTTCAATAGGCAGTTTGGCTCTTCTGCTTCATTCTGAGAATGTGCGCTTTTTTGCGAGTCGTAATTGCATACAGACAACCGCGATTCGTGGTAGAAATTTTTCCTTCCACGAAAATTGAGATCCTGCTCTCAATCTTTTCTTGGCAGGAAAACTGACAGAAAAAGTGTGATGGAGCGTACACACGGTCAGAATTGATTGTGTGTACAAGGCATTAGTCGTACTGGATAAGGCATAGCGTAGGGTAACCCCAAGCGTCTCAGCATTTGCTTGACATCCTGGAATTTGGAGTGTTGCCATTGTACTTCAGCTGAAAAGTCGGGGTAGAATGATATCTGTACTACATTAAATTGGATGTTGGGCCTCTCTCATGCCAAATGGAGTACTTTTTCCCTGTCAAGGTAATGAAGAATGTGTGCCAACATTAGCCTGGGTGCATTGCTCAGTAGGACTCAACCCGTGAACAGTGTTGTGAAGGCATCTCTACCGAAGGTGTCTAAGAGCCAATTTCCATAAATTCTGTAGGGTCTCTTCCCTTTACTTTCTCAGGCAGACCCACAATGCGGATATTATTGCGTTGCAATCTATTTTCAATGTTGTCAGCTTTGATCTTTTTGTCATGTGCTAACCAAGCAGTGGAGCAAGATTCGGTAATCAAAAGTGGTAACTGATCTTTAGCTGCTGTGGTTCTTTTGCATATTTTTAGCAAATCTTGTCGGAGGAGGACCACTTCTTCAGTCAGGCCCCCAATATTTCACTATAATAACTGAAGCAGTACATTTATGAACTGCCTATAAGATCTGGCTCAGGGTAGGTTGATCCTATCCCTCAATAGGCTCCTTGGACCATAATGGTTGGTCAGAAGCAGGCAGTGATATAGCATCTTTTAAGGAAATCCAAAGAAAGAGTTGGCACTGTTGGATGTATCACCTGTGGTCTTTATTGTACCATAGCTCTCACAGCCTATTTGGATGTACGGAGGACATGCTGAGCCTCAGAACACCTGGATTTTAGGTGTGCCGAAGTTACCAGTTATCTTCTATCCAGATATCATAGTTCAGAGCGGTGTTACTTTGTGTTGTTACAGTGATATAGCATCTGCTCCAGCTCCCTGTACTGTATCAGATTCAGCCTGTGGGAAAACTGGATCAGTGTCCTCACCTTCCAACTCCTGCCCCTGCATTTCAGACAGATTTTTAATTCGATATAGAATGTCCCTAATATTGTCTTTGCCTGTAGGATGGTTTAGCTTACTTTATGCTCCTGGGTCTTTGGACTTGTCTGCTTCTCTTGTGGTTCACTGTGGCAGGGCTGCAGCTGCGCTATATTGGCTGACCTGAGCCTCTACCTTGTCCATGTTCTTTCTCCTTATGTTTATGGTGAGGGAGAAACGAGCAACCTGTGGCACAGCTGGATTCTTGAGAGCCTGCTGCAGTGATCGGTACTGGCGTCAAGGGGGAGCTCTGTGGGACCGATCCGTTCACATGCCCTGCTTGACCACGCCCCCACCTATCATTTTCAAAGAAGATTTGTCCTGTTTATTCAATATTTTAAAAGAGGATTCACCCATCCTGTTTAACAAGATTCACACATCAAGAGCCCATCTGCCCTAACATTACACACAGCAGTTGTATGGGACTGCTGATAGATGAATCTTGTTGAAATAAAGTACAACTAAACCCTCCTATTCTTTAATGCGAAGATGGCATAATCGTATCCTCTATTTAAAGTAGAAACATAGTGGTAAAATGATGGTGGGAATGTGGCGCTGCTAAAAGTTATAAAGTGGGTGCCTTATGACAGTGGGTCTGTGTCGGGTGACCTCAGATAGGTCTAAGTCCAATAAATAGACACCCTATGGACACACTCTAGAACCAACTGGTGTGTGCGTAGGTTACCCTTTTGCTGGTAGGATGAGGTGAAAAAATGCCAACAAAATGGCTAGGTCTGGATTATCAGCCTGAATAGGTATCCAGGTACCATGTGTAATAAAATAAATTATTGTGATCAGGAACCTGTGCAGGTCAGCAAAGGCTGGATGGAACTATGACCGTTCTGTGCAGAACTTTTTAGACTCCTTGGTATAACTAAACGCTTTAAATATTCTATTGCCTACCATATGCCTTGGGATATAATAAAATGAAAAACGAAGACATAAAAATTATAGAGTGAAAACAAATTGCTATATAGGTGTAGCTGTGCCTGGACTACCAGTCTCCGTAGGCTTCCAGGTGTCTTAGGCGTAGTGAAGAAGGTATATGTATTCAAAAAGAAATAAAAAAGAAATAGGTTGTGCAAAGTGTTACTGTATGTGTGGTCAGGCAGCTGTGCAGACCAGCAGGTAGTAATAGTGGAACTACAATCGTATGGAATAATCCTAGGTTGCAGACATTCTAATGGTTTCTGCCAATTCTCAATGTCTCACAGGTAAGTAACACAGAGTGATCCAATACTGTAATGTTGCCAACAATACCATAAATATTAAATAAATAGATTGCGAAATAAGTGTGACTGTGCCTGGGCCACCAGCCTCTATAGGCTTCCAGGTGTCTTATGCGAAGTGAAGATGATATATATATTCAAAAACAAGTAAACAACAACAAAAATGTGTTGTGCAAAGTAAATATGGTCAGGATGCTGTGCAGCCCAACAGGTAATATTAGTGAAACTACAAGTGTATAGAATGCTCCTAGGTTGCACACAATTCTAATGGTTTCTGTCAATTCCCAATGTCACACAGAGTGATCCAATACTGTAATATTGCAACCAACACTAGTGTTGAGCGGAATACGCCATATTCGATTTCGCGATATTTCACGAATATATAGAAGAATATTCGTGAAATATTCGTTAATATCGAATATTCGTGATATTTTATAAAAAAAAAAAAATATGGCGAAATTTCGCTAATGTGAAATTTCGCTAATGCGAATGCGAAATTGATTGCGAAATTCTCGTCCGCGCATGCGCATGCGCGCGAACAACACGCGAAAACGGAGATCATTTCCTGGATTACTAAACTAATATGCACTAAACACTAACTCTACTTACACAAACTTATATGACTAAACTAAAGCTGAATTTTTTTTTTTTTTTTTTTTTACACTGACTGACAAGGACAGGAAAGACGAGGACTACAAATAATAAACTAATATGCACTAAACACTAACTCTACTTACACAAACTTACACAAACTCTACTTACACAAAAATAAATTTGAAAAAATATGCAATATTCGTAACGAATATTCGCAATGCAAATATTCTTGAGCAACACTAACCAACACCACAAAATTAATGGAATGGGTATCAAGCTGGTCCGGGTAGGAATGACACAAAGGAAAAAGTAAAACAACTTATTCTCAACGGTTGGAAAGATTCTAGTCCACAACTGTCTTTGGCGACAGTGGTGCGGTGTGTCACTCAAATGGGAAAAAATTAGATCCACATAGCGTAATATGTATAAAAAGGTGCTCCAAGGAGTGATTTATTTACATCAAAAACATATAAAAAGACAGTGTTTAAGATGGATCCAGAGATCACTGGATCCCACCAGAATAAAAACAAAATCGAGCAAAAAATGTATATAAGCAGAAATGTACTGCACTGGCCGCCTGTCCCGTACAAGCTGCGATTGCTATCTGCTGACACCGCTGATGTCACTGATGTCCTCTAGAAAGTAGAAACATAGGTCAAACTTTTTGTTTCCTATTTGAATAGAATAATGGAGGGTTATAACCCTTGTCAGTTCTTTTGCCATCTGTGGCCCATTGGGAAGATTTTCCTTTGCCTCCCCTCCCATAGCCAAAACAGGAAGTTATAGAAAATCCCTGCAAATTAAGGGAATCTGTTGGGGCCGCCCAGGTCAACAGAACTAGTGTTACCATTGGTGGATTTCCCCGCTATGTCTTTTATGGGGACAACCCAAAGTGTGTGCTTTTCTATACTTTCAATTTTGATGATGAAAATAATAAGACTACATTTAGTAAAATAAAATGGTGCCTCTATACGGTGTGTTGAATACTGGGGAAGCAAGAGTTAAAGATGTATGTGTTTTTTTTTTTTTACTGATGAAAATAACAATGTGATGTTTACTGCTGCTGGGAATATATCTGTGTCATGTAGATAACATGCTGAATAGATGTGTCAGTATTGCAAACTTCCTTTTGATTGGAGCACACAAATATAGATTTGGACTGTTTGACAAAAAGTTTATTACCTATGATGAGAGAGGTCTCATAAGGTAATGATGAGGTTGAGACTATTTCTACTGTGCTAGATCAAGCAAATGCAGAGTGGAATTCAGTCAAGAGTGTGCTTGCTGCTGTAGAAGATATCCCTCACAAAATAGGACCATGCCAAAATTAGCGCACAGCAGAGATCTTGTCCACAAGAATTTTTTAAATGATGTATTGATAAACCAGCTGGGACAGGTAGAAGTGCCAGATGGTACCCATGTATTTAAACCGTGTATTTAAACAGAATTGTAACTGGTAAAAACCTAGTTGCATATAACCAATGTCAGCATAATTGTCGTGACTAGTGTAGTTCAATAGTCCAACCTATCTTACCCCTTTACCCCCCACATTACATTACCTTAAGCACACCCTTTATACTATTAACGAGATAGACACAGAAGTTGGAGTAAAATGGCCATAACAGCCTATTTTATTTTTAATACTCAAAAAATGTAATCTTTAAATAAATTTAAATAAATTTAAATAAATCCAAATAATTCCAAATCTTTATTTCTTAACATTTTAACCAAAACAACTTTATTAACATCATCCTAATTGGTCTTTGACAACAACCCCACTTAACCTTACTTTTCACCATTACACTGCGGTACCATAACCGGCCTCCCCGCAGTGCACCATAACCGTATTCCAGCGGACACCGTTCCACTGGAATAACCCCAGAAGGGGCCCATCCCATCGATGAGCCCCCCCCCCCACCACTTCCATTACATCAGTTAACTGTCACCATCAAAGACCAAAGGACACCAAAGGACACTGCCACAGCTGTCATGACACCCTTCAACGTTCCTGAAAGAAAAGAAAACAAACGCACAACACCAAGACACACGACAATCATCTTCTTTAACCACTTCCCGCCCGGCCAATAACAGATTTACGGCCGGGAAGTGGTTATGAAATCGTGACTGGCCGTTCTCAAACGGCTAGCACGATTTCAATGCCGCGCGCGCCCGTGGGGGCGCGCAGCGCGGCGATCGGTGATGCGGGGTGTCAGTCTGACACCCTGCACCTCCGATCTCGGTAACGAGTCTCCGGCGGAGCCTCGTTACCACGTGATCAGCCCTGTCCAATCACGGCTGATCACGATGTAAACGGGAAGAGCCGCCGACGGCTCTTCCTCACTCGCGTCTGACAGACGCGTGTAGAGGAGAGCCGATCAGCGGCTCTCCTGACAGGGGGGTTCGCGCTGATTGTTTATCAGCGCAGCCCCCCCTCGGATCGCCACACGGACCACCAGGGAGTGCCCACACTAGACCACCAGGGTACTAAAAAAATAAATAAAAAAAAAGGAAAAAAAAAAAAAGGAAAAAAAAAAAAGAAGGGGGGCAGTAAAAAAAAAAATGATGCCAATCAGTGCCCACACATGGGCACTGATTGGCAACATTGATCCATCAGTGCCACCCCTCAGTGATCATCAGTGCCACACCAGTGTCTGTCAGTGCCAATCCATGCCCAGTGCCCACCTATCAGTGCCCACCTGTGCCACCTATCAGTGCCCACCTGTGCCACCTATCAGTGCCCACCTGTGCCACCTATCAGTGCCCATCTGTGCCGCCTATGAGTGCCCACCTGTGCCGCCTATGAGTGCCCACCTGCGCCGCCTATGAGTGCCCAGTGCCGCCCATGAGTGCCCATCAGTGCCGCTCATGAGTGCCCATCAGTGCCCCATACCAGCGCCGCCTATCAGTGCCCATCAGTGCTACCTAATTGGCGCCCATCAGAACTACCTCATCAGTGCCCATCAGTGCCACCTCATCGGTGCCCATCAGTGCCACCATATCAGTGCCCGTAATTTAAAGAGAAAACATACTCATTTACAAAAAAATTAACAGAAAAAAATAAAAACTTTATTTTTTTTTCAAAATCTTCGCTCTATTTTTAGTTGTTGCGCAAAAAAAAAATCGCAGAGGTGATCAAATACCACCAAAAGAAAGCTCTATTTGTGGGGAAAAAAGGACGCCAATTTTGTTTGGGTGCAGTGTAGCATGACCGCGCAATTGTCATTCAAATTGCGACAGTGCTGAAAGCTGAAAATTGGCTTGGGCGGGAAGGTGCGTAAGTGCCTGGTATGGAAGTGGTTAAGGGAGGGTGGGTGGGAAAACTGCCTCCCTGTGTGTCCGACTTCCCGCAATGCCGTCCACATGGTCCCCCACCCCCTATATAAATGGCTCTCCAGCATCTTTCTTTCGGCTCACTCCCCAACACGCCTCCTCCTTCTCTTAATTCTTCCTTGGACATCATCCACCCAGTCATGCCCGGCCATCCATTATGTTTCCTGTCTGTCTCTTTCACTCTGGGCCTCCCTTCAGAGGGACAGATGCCAGTGGAGCTGGTGTACAGTGAGGTTTCCACAGGAGACAATTGTTTTACTATGTAAGGTTCCTCTGTGGACACTCTGTGAACACTCTCCTGCTCAGTGCTGACAGTATTGGCAACAATGTTGACAATGTTGATAGAACTTTTAATGAAGGTTCAGGAAGGCAGTTTGGGAAAAGATCTCCCAAAGTCCATGAACCTGCTAGATTGTGACAGTTAACACAGTAAACAAAGGGCTAAGGGAATTCGGCTAAAGCCTTGTACAGTACACACTAACAGTTATTTTTTTTTTTCCGTTCAACTCAGTAGGCTGAACGAAAACAAAACTTAAGAGCTCAGAAGAAACCGTTATACTAATTATCTGATGTTAGTGCAATGATCTTACCTGCTAAGCTATTGCGTTCTGACAGTGGGACTGCCCCCCACCCCCGCCAGACAGCTGGCAAAATGGTTCATTTGAACCCAAGACAAATAAACAGATGGTGCTTATGGAAGCTGGCTTGTAAAAAGGCATGGTATCCTTCTGGAATCATTGACAGAGAAACAGTGAGATGTGAGAACAGTGAGAACAAGACAGTCACTGATTGAGACATGGAGGACAATTCTGTATTAGTGAAAAGTGAAGGTAGGAAGTGGGGATATGCAAACAGTTTGGTCTGAATTTAAGTTTGTAACATATTTTTGTTGTTTGGACATTCGAACACATGCCAGAACTTTTTCCCTTTTGACCACCTGTTCAGCAGAAGCCAAAAAATCATGAATAAAAGCATTATTTGTATTTCTCCAATACATGACAGCTGCCTGCTGTCATTGGTTCCTAAGGAAGCAGTGGGTGCTGTCACCGTCACATTGACCTATATGATCAGGGTTCCTTTTTTTTTTACTAAGGTCATTTTTCAAAATTTATTTTCATTTCATATTTTTACTGTTTTCTGTTCCAGGACCATTCTAAAGAAAAATCTTCCAAAAAGGTCAGTGAAAAATAAGTTGTATTGTAAATAAATGAAAAATAAACTACACAACAAATGCATTACAATTCTGCTAGTTCATGGTATTAATGGTAACTTGTACTTGGACCATTATGTGGTTAGTTTGATGTGGTGATATGCCTTATATTTCATTTATTAAGTTCATTTTTTGAAATGTATTATTGCAATTTTACATTTTTTTTTTGTGTGTTCTAGGACCATCCTAAAGGAAAACCTTCTAAAAAGGTTTGTGAGAAATAAGTTGTATTGCAAAAAAATTAAAATTAAAAATCTTATAATGCACTGTAAAGTACATTAGTAACAAATGCTTTACAATTCTGCTAGTTTATGTTAAAAAAGAAAACTTGTATTCAGACTATTATTCTATGCATTAAGGCATGGGTCTTCAAACTATGGCCCTCCAGGTGTTCAGGAACTACAATTCCCATCATGCCTAGTCATGTCTGTGAATGTCAGAGTTTTACAATGCCTCATGGGAAGTGTAGTTCCGCAACAGCTGGAGGGCCATAGTTTGAGGCCCCCCAGCCCCCCCCCCCATTTTACTTACCTAAGACCGTTCGCCTGCTGTGCACGTCCCCCGGTGTCCTCTCCTTCACGGAGTCTGGACGTTGATTGGATAGATTGATAGCAGCCCAACCATTGGCTTCTGCTGCTGTCAATCGTATCCAATGCAATTGCAGTCTATGGACGCAAACTTTGACACAGGAGCACTTCTGCAAGCTAACCTTCTTGAGAAAGAGCTTCCCAGACGGGGTTAGTTTTAGCGGGGAGAAGCCAAGACAGCTGCCGTGGGACCCCAGAACAACAGGATTGGGGCCACTCTGTGCAAAAAAAACTGCACAGTGGAGGTAAGTATGACATGTCTGCTGTTATTTAATTTTTTTTAAATCAAACCTTTACAAACCCTTTAAAGAAGGATAGGTGGAGAAGTGCAGATCCACAGAATAGATAGAAAAGAGATGAAAAAATAAATACCTACAGCTGCCCACACATATGCCATTTTATGTATAAACTGTGCATGTATGTGTGTGTGTGTATATATACTGTATATATTCTCATTTTTGTAAATATTTGTTTATCTTTTCACTAAAAAGTAGTGAGTGTACAGCTTGTATAACAGTGTCAATTTGCTGTCCCCTCAAAATAACTCAACACACAGTCATTAATGTCTAAACCACTAGAAACAAAAGGGAGTACATCCCTAATTGAAAATGTAAAAATTTGTCCCAAAGTGTCAATATTTTGCCTGGCCACCATTATTTCCCAGCACTGCCCTTGGAGTTCACCGGAGCTTCACAGGATGCCACTGGAGTCCTCTTCCACTTCTCCATGATGACATTACTGAGCTGTTGAATGTAGAGACCTTGCACTCCTCCGCCTTCAATCTGAGGATGCCCCACAGATGCTGAATAGGGTTTAGGTCTGGAGACATCCTTGGCCAATCCATCACCTTAACCCTCAGCTTCTTTAGCAAGGCAGTGGTTGTCTTGGAGGTGTGTTTAGAGTGATTATCATTTTGGAATACTGCCCTGAGGCCCAGTCTCTGAAGGGAGGGGATCATGCTCTGCTTCAGTATGTTACAGTACATGTTGGCATTCATGGTTCTGTCAATGAACTGTAGCACCCTAGTGCAGGCAGCACTCATGCAGCTCCAGACCATGACACTCCTGCCACCATGTTAGACTGTAGGCAAGACACACTTGTCTTTGTACTCCTTACCTGGTTGCTACAACACATGCCTAAAACCATCTGAATGTTTATCTTGGTATCATCAAACCACAGGACATAGTTCCGGTAATCCATGTCCTTAGTCTGCTTGTCTTCAGCAAACTGTTTTCACCTTTTTTTATGCATCATCTTTAGAAAGGGGCTTCCTTCTGGGACGACAGCCATGCAGACCAATTTGATGCAGTGTACAGCATATGTGTACGGCATATGGTCTGAGCACTGACAGGATGACCCCCACCCCTTCATCATCTGCAGTAATGCTGGCAGCACTCTTGTGTGGTATTGGCCGTGCTTCAGCTCAGTTTCAGGGTTTTGCCAATCTTCTTATAGCCTATGCCATCTTTATGTAGAGCAATAATTATTTTTTTCAGATCCTCAGAGAGTTCTTTGCAATGAGGTGCCATGTTGAACTTGCAGTGACCAGTATGAGAGACTGAGAGTGATAACACCAAATTTAACACAACTGCTCCCCACTCACACCTGAGACTTTGTAACACTAACAAGTCACATAACACTGGGGAAGAAAAATGGCTAATTGGGCCCAATTTGGACATTTTCACTTAGGGGTGTACTCACTTTTGTTGCCAGCGGTTTTGTGAGATACTGTATACAGATATATATGTGTATCATAAAATATATTGTGGGCACTGATGCACCAGGCATATGACACTGTATAAAAGAAAATCAATCAGCGCAATAAAAACACAAAATAATATGACACTGTATACAATATATTCACTCCATTTATATATATAGACCATTTAAGGCTATTAATTTCTGTAAATATAGGATCAGAACAAGATCCTCTAGCACCCAATGTGATGATGCCAATATGTGACCTCCATCCAGGTGAAATTGATCGGGCCTGCACGTTGGCACATATAGTGACAGTGCTGGTGTAGGTTCAGAAATTACAGCCATTGTCCACGACTTCTTAGTTTAACCACTTTGCAACCGCCCTATGCCGAAAGTACGGCTCTAGGGCGGTTGCTGTATTCTAACTGGCTGTTAATTAACGGCCTGTCAGAATCGCGCTCCCGCGCGCCTCCTGAGGCGCGCACACGGGAACATCCGTGACCGCCGGGTCCAGAGGACCCGGCGCATCACGGATCACGGTAAATCGCCGCTGATAGCGGCAGTTTACCACGTGATCGCGCCGTCCAATGACGGCGCGATCAGATGTAAACAGACCGGCGTCATTTGATGACGCCGGTTCCTCCCTCCTCTCTCTGTACCGATCGGTACAGTGTGAGAGGAGAGGGGAGGGAGCGGATGGCAGCGCCAGTGCTGCGGGCTGGATCTGTGACAAATGCAGTCACAGATCCATCCATCCCTCCCTCCCTGCTCAGCCATCCCTGCTGCATATACTCTGCAATACTCACCTGGGCATACTCTGCAATACTCTGGGCAATACTCTGGGCATACTCTGCAATACTCAGGCATACTCTGGGCAATACTCTGGGCAATACTCTGGGCAATACTCTGGGCAATACTCTGGGCAATACTCTGGGCAATACTCTGCAATACTCTGGCAATACTCTGGGCATACTCTGCAATACTCTGGGCATACTCTGCCAATACTCTGGGCATACTCTGCCAATACTCTGGGCATACTCTGCAATACTCTGGGCATACTCTGCAATACCCTGGGCATACTCTGCAATACCCTGGGCATACTCTGCAATACTCTGGCAATACTCTGGGCATACTCTGCAATACTCTGGGCATACTCTGGCAATACTCTGGGCATACTCTGGCAATACTCTGGGCATACTCTGGCAATACTCTGGGCATACTCTGGCAATACTCTGGGCATACTCTGCAATACTCTGGGCATACTCTGCAATACCCTGGGCATACTCTGCAATACCCTGGGCATACTCTGCAATACCCTGGGCATACTCTGCAATACCCTGGGCATACTCTGCAATACCCTGCATACTCCGCAATACTCTGGCAATACTCTGGGCATACTCTGGCAATACTCTGGGCATACTCTGCAATACTCTGCAATACTCTGGGCATACTCCGCAATACTCTGGGCATACTCCGCAATACTCTGGGCATTCTCCGCAATACTCTGGGCATACTCCGCAATACTCTGGGCATACTCCGGGCATACTCCGGGCATACTCTGGCAATACTCCGGGCATACTCTGGCAATACTCCGGGCATACTCTGGCAATACTCCGGGCATACTCTGGCAATACTCCGGGCATACTCTGGGCATACTCTGGCAATACTCTGGGCATACTCCGCAATACTCTGGGCATACTTAGCAATACTCTGGGCATACTTAGCAATACTCTGGGCATACAGCAGCCCCTGTCCCCGCGAGCTCGCATGCAGAAGCGAACGCATACGCAAGTCCCGCCCACATATAAAAACGGTGTTCAAACCACATGTGAGGTATCTTTATATCATGTTTTGGGGTTTTATGTATTTTTCTAGCAAATAAATGATGATTTTTACATGTAGGAGAGAAATGTCAGAATTGGCCTGGGTGCTCCCTGCATGTTGGGCCTCTGTATGTGGCCGCACTGTGTAAAAGTCTCACACATGGGGTATCGCCATACTCGGGAGGAATAGCAGAATGTGTTTTAGGGTGTAATTTGTGGTATGCATATGCTGTGTGTGAAAAATAACCTAATAATATGAAAATTTGATGAAAAAAAAATAAATCTTGATTTTGCAAAGAATTGTAGGAAAAAATTACAACTTTAAAAAACTCACCAGGCCTCTTTCTAAATACCTTGGAATGTCTTCTTTCCAAAAAGGGGTCATTTGGGGGGTATTTGTACTTTTCTGGCATGTTAGGGTCTCAAGAAATGAGAGAGGCTGTCAGTACTTCAGGTGTGATGAAATTGATCAATTTTCAGGATTTGGTACCATAGCTTGTAGACCCCATAACTTTCACCCAGACTAAATAATATCCAACATTTTTTATTTTTTTTACCAAAGATATGTAGCAGTATACATTTTAGGCCAAATTTATGAAGAAAAATTACTTTTTTGCAAAATTTTATAATAGAAATGAAGAAAAATTATTATTTTTTGCAAAATTTTGTTCTTTTTTCATTTATAGCAAAAAAAATAAAAACCGCAGAGGTGATGAAACACCACCAAAAGTAAGCTCTATTTGTGGGAAAAAAAGGACAAAAATTTCATTTGGTTACAGTGTTGTATGACTGAGTTATTGTCATTCAAAATGTGAGAGCACCGAAAGCTGAAAATTGGTCTGGTTATTAAGGGTGTTTAAGTGCCCAGTGGTCAAGTGGTTAATGGATGCTATTGGAACAGGTTTTATTGTGGCATGGTTAACTTGAGCATACTGAAACACAGTCAGGATTTAAAGATTTTAGTAACCAAAACATGTTGGTACTTCTGCTCCAATCTGCAGAGCTGAGCTTTCAGTGTGACAGCAAGGTTCTGATGAGTGCAGAAGACTACTGCTGCAATGTCCCTCAATTTGGCACCCAAGGCTGGAGCCCCTTGTGTGTGTTTGTATGTGCATTGTGGCAAATTGGCTCAAGTGCAGTGCTTCCAAGAACTCTGTCCACTCACTAAATCCTAGTTTTAGACCCCTACACACGGACGGACCGTTCAGGTCCGCCTGTCACAGCGTTTTGACATCTCTATGGAGCATGGGATGTCCACTGAAATCCGACCCCATCCGATCCACTAGCAGATCCGATTGGGTAAGATCTGATGAAAACGGACATGCTGTCCATTTTCATCAGATCGCCCCATATGAGACAGTGGCGCCCGACAAGCCCCTCCCCGCTTAGTGAGAAGAGAGGAGCTTGTCATCCGTCGGCTCCGTAGCGATGAAGTCTGCCTAGTGTGAAAGGAGCCTTAGGGCTTTTTGGCAGCTTTTATTGAAAATAAAGTCCAAATAAAAAGTTACCCTTGCAGGGGGTTTCCCATCCCCATAACACAATACACATACCGGCCTTGTGGTGTTTCACATGCACCATAGCTCTGGCCTCAGGCCTTATGCCGCGTACACATACTTACATTAACCAATGAGCATACAAAAAACAACGTTTTTAAAAACGTCAATTTAAATGATCGTGTGTGGGGGAAAACGTAGTTTTATGTCTTGTGAAAAACGACAAAAAAAATTGAAGCATGCTTCAATTTTTTGTGTCGTTTTTCCAAACGTCGTTTTTTGTTTCACAAAAAATCACTGTGTGTAGCAAAAAACGACGTTTTTCAACCCGCGCATGCCCAGAAGCTAGTTATGAAGCGAGCTTCAATGGAAAAGAGTGGTGAACGTAACCTCGCTTTGCAAGAGCATTGTGAAAAAACGATGGTGTGTAGGCAACGTCGTTTTTGAAAATTGAAGTTTCAAAAACGTAGTTTTTTACTTCACAAAAAATGTCGTTTTTTTTCATCACATAAAGTGATGGTGTGTACGCGGCATTAGGCCCTTGTGTGCCTCTCCTACAAACAGTTTTAAAATGCAACTCCCACCCTCTACTGAGTGGAGCAGTTATAAACAATTGTCAGTACCCAACTCATAAGAATTGTGCACATGCCCAACCAGGGTGTTGGTTACTAACAAAATTTGAAACACAAGACTTCATCTTTTCAAAGTCTCTATAAAGCAACTAGGCTCCAGTACCGATACCACAACATGCTAATCCAGAGGACATTAAACTTGTTTTATCTGTACCAAACAAGCATCCTGGAGTCCCTTAACCTGTATTGATAGGAACTCTGGGTGCCACGTAACCTCTTATCTTATCCTGTCACAGTATGTACATTGTATGCTCATTGGTTAATGTAAGTATATTGTCTAAATCAGGGGTGACCAACCTTTTGAAGAGCGAGGGCCACTTAAGCGGCTTGGTAACCTGTCGCGGGCCACAGGTCACGGGTAACTGGTCGCGGGCTACACTCCGCATATGCAGAACTGACACGGACACAGCCCACTCGACTCCATGGGATTAAAGGTAGGCTGGTGGAAACGGACACAAGTCTGTTTACATTTTCCACTCCATAGAGGTGAATGGAGGGTCTGATTGGGTCGGTCCGATCATGTAAAAGGGGCCTAAGGATGCTTTCACACTGATGCGCTGTGGTTTACTGACACCGTGGGTGCAGAGCAGTGCACTTGTAGCTTTCCTGCGGGTTAGCTGCACTTTGCCATAGACTTCTATTATATCCTGCAGGTGTGGTGCACTTTCTGAAAACAGACCAAACCGTAGGTAATAACAGAGGTCTATAGCTCAACCAGCCATGTCAGAGCAGGAGGTCGCGGGCCACATCAGAGGGCTCCGCGGGCCACATTTGGCCCCCGGGCCACTGGTTGGGCACCCCTGGTCTAAATGTTTTACATAAGGTGTTTTCTAGAAAAAATAATAACAATTTCTAATCCTTATACTTGATTTATATTTTTCTATAGAACAACTGAATAAAAGGCGGTTAATATAACATAATTCCTAGCCTTTCTACATATACAAATGGTAAGTATTGATTATCTATCAGCACTGTCATTCAGCATCAGAAAACTTACCTTTGGCATTGCTTACAGCTGATAAATTAAAATAGCTTTAATAAATGCTGTGTATATAATATAGAGGCACAATACAACAATATAACAAATAATATACACATACAGAAATAACATTATGTATTTGATAATTAACAATAATTGAATTAAAGTAGAACCCCAGTGAAAAACATTTTCTAGATTGAGTAGAGAGTGCTAGGAGTATAATGTAATCCAGATTTTCATTGCTGTTTGAATCACCATCATGGAGGGCTCCCTGTCCCACAAAATGACCATGAAGTATATGGAAATCTCCCTATTTTATCATTCCTGGTATGGGCTACTGTTTATTTGGCGATACCTTTGCCATCACTTTTTCATATTTGTGTATTTTATTGTTATGTAGCACTGAAAAAAATAAACTAAAATAAATGAAAATTGATAACTATATATTATAGTAATTGTAAACCTCCACGTCATTGACGTTCACTTCGAAAACAGCGTCATAATTTGGAGCATGCGCCCTGGGATACATTGACAGCCGGCGCATGCGCAGTACGTTCGCCGCGTAATCGCGCCTAGTTTAAATAATACACGCCCCCTACCCGCCCAATTTGAATTCCGCCGGCTCATTTTCGCTACGCCGCCGCAACTTTAGGAGCAAGTGCTTTGTGAATACAGTACTTGCTCCTAAAGTTTCGGCGGAGTACCGTGAAAGAGAAACGTTACTCCAAAATAAAGATTCGCCCATCTTCATGTTTCTGTGAAGTAAAGAGAAACACAGAACTTTACTTACTGTGATGGGTCCTTGCCAAGTTTGGCCCCACCACTGCGGCCTGGCTTGCCTTTGTTCCCCGTATTGACTGTATCTGTGGCTGTAGCTGTGTCTGCCCTCCAGCACCCACACACATTCCTTCCTGGGAGGTAGCTTCCTCTCCACGCCTCCTCGTCATGACAATGTGCCTGGCATTTCCAGCTGACTGTTTGAGCTTTCCATTCCGTTTCTCACTTCCTCCGTGGTCTCCAGCTAGCTTTTACACATCCATATGCTCCGGTGCTCCGCCTTTTCCAACTTGCTTTACTACTGAGTGTCCACACTGCATGGCTCTGCCACCGTCCTCGATGTCACAGAGCTCCGGAGACAGAGTTCCAACGACCTTCAGCGGCGTAAGTCCCAGCGGGGCCCAACGGCTTCCACCTCCCAGCCTCCCCGGCAGGCAAACAAATAGAAACAGTCAGAAGGGAGCTGGGATGTATGTCCAAGCATTGCAGTAGTTCCAGGCACGGTCAGACCGCTGACAGGCGGAGCGAAGCGAGAGTCGGTCAGGCTTGGGTAGTGTCACATTTGTCCACAGTGACATAAGCTGTATTACTCAGCGTCTCAGGTTCTTCTCCATACAGTTTGTTAGATGGTGTTCAGCATGGGAGTGGGTGTGAGGTGCATGCTGCTGCGGCCTCTCACCTCAACATCCGGTCATGCCCCCCTGGGGTGGAGGAACTTGACTGGTCTGCACAGAGTCCTGACTTCGACACAATAGAACACCTTTGGGATTAATTACAGTAGCGCGGAGACTGCGATCCAGGTCTTCTCATCCACATCAGTGCCTGACCTTACAAATGTGCTTCTGGAAGAATGGTCAAACATTCCCATAGACACACTCCTAAACCTCATGGACAGCCTTCCCAGAAAAGTTGAAGCTGTTATAGCTGCAAAGGGTGGCCCAACTCAACATTGAACCCTCCCGACTACGACTGGAATGCCATTAAAGTTCATGTGGGTGTAAAGGCAGACGTCCCAATGCTTATGACAATACAGTGTATTTTACACAGGAGTGGCCACATTTTGTTTTGTAATTGAGTAAGAGTACTATATACCCCTTAACCATTCATTTTGGGGGAGGGGTGGGCAAAAAAAGTTAGTACCCCAACAAGCAGAGAATTTTGCTGCAAGACTCAAATAAAAATGAGGGTTGTTTCACAGAACAAATCCCCTTTGATGTCTATATCATTAAGCCTCCCCCACTGACCACCATTGTTTTCTCCCACCCCCCACTGGGCACTATTGTTTTCTCTCCACAGGGTAATATTGCTCCTCCCTGCCTCCTGCTGAATACTGAAGTTCTCCCTCGCCCCTTGCTGGGCACTATAGTTCTCTCCTACCCTCACTATTTTTCTTTCCTGTCCCTGCTGGGCAGTATTTTTCATCCCTTTCCTCGCTTAGCACTATTGTTCTCTACATACCCCCACTAGGCACTATAGTTCTCTCCCAAAACCTGCTACTGTAGTTCTTCCACCCTCTGCAGTCACTATTTTTCCTCCCCACTCTCCATTGTGCACTATAGTTCCCCCTTCACCCTCGCTGGGCGCTATAATTCCCTCGCACTGGGCATTATAGTTGTTCACCTCCCTTCCAATTGTGCACTATAGTTCCCACTTCCCACCCCTCCCCCCCAGCTTGGCACTTGCCCCTTTTTTTCTTTCCCTCCCTCACTAAGCACTCTTGTTCTCTACCATCCTCCACAGGGCACTATTTTTCTCCCCTTATGCCTCACTAGGCTCCATTGTTTCTCCCACCCCCTACTGCACACCACAATACTATTGTTATCCCCCAGTGAGCTCTTTTGTTCCTCCCCACCCCACTAGGCATTGCAGTTCTCCCCTACCCTCCGCTGAGCACTATGGTTCTCCCACATCCTCATGCTTGGCCTTATAATCCCCACCCTCCGCTGGGCACTGTAGTTTTTCACAATTGGCACTACAGTTCTCTCCCATCCCTTGCTGGGGACTATAGTTCTCCCTACCCCATTTTTTCTCCTCACTTTAAGCACCAATGCTGGGCATTTTTTGTACACTATATTTAACATTGCATTTTACTGGCTTATACTCTTTGTAGCTCACTCAGACATTCAGACTCAGACATCACAAATATGATAAAAATGAGTCAGAATTGATGACGCCACTATTCACTTTTAACAATCTGTAAAATATGCCAAGGCCACCTGCTCTATCTGCCATAACCTGAATACACCCCTGACTGCCTGCAACTTTTACTATCCACATTCTTGTATAGGGTCTTAAAAAACTTAAAACGATAATGATTTGCATCACAGACATACAGCACATTAATACATGCACATTCTCTACTTCATAACACATTTAAACATTTTGGTTCTTTTAATTAAGAGATAAATATTTTTCTTGTTCTTAGTGACCTCTCATTCTAAAAATGCTAGTTGGCTGGCTGTGATGCCAACTCTTTGGCTTCAATACTTCAAGTTACTAAACAATTGTTCAAGCAAGGACTGTCCTCTCTCCAAAATCAGGGCCTGTAATGGCCTCAAATGGCTTCCGCTACCTTTTTTCATGCTTTGTTTCTGTTAATACTCACTGTTTCCAAAGTCTTCAGGCCAGTAAGGTGATGCTGTAGAATCTACTTCTTCTGGGCGGTCCTCTACGATGTAAAAAGCAGCTCTTTCGTAAGGATGTCATTTTCTGCACAAGTATGCTGTGGATGAAGCTGTGATGCCCTGAACTCACAGCATATTATTTAACTGGAACACTGGGAATATTTAGGGCACAAAAAAAAAAGTACTGCAGGGGACAGTTCTAGGTTGAAGGCTAGTATTAAGCGTTTTTTTTTTGGGACCTTTTACATTTTTTTGTGTATCCCAGAGTTAAACTCTAAATCATGCCAAGCTTAAAACCTAACTAACCAAAATAGCCCTAGAATAATGACTCTAAAAAAGTCCTATGCAAGACAGCATTTTTATTAGCTTCAAAGCAAATGGACCATGTCAGCAAAGCTGGGTCAGTAGTTGTTATGTTTCAAGTGCTATGTATTATATGGAATTGATCAGGTATATTAAATTTGCATCCATCATCCAATGCTCTAATTTTTTTTTAAACTTACTTGCACTAAATTGAAGAATTAGTTGTCAAACATATGCTGATCTTACTTTTCTTATGATCTTTCTTATTTTTTATTTACAGACAGGACATAAGTGACTACTGTGTATATATTTTATTTTTACTTGAGGCCTAATTGGTTGATAACCAGATGAAGAAGACATACATTTGATTACCTATGTGTTATATTCTGTTGTTTTTCTTATACAAATCTGAGAAATATTGCCTTAATAAATTCACTTTACATTCTTTTGTGTAGCATTTATTTTAATTGTACTGATCTTGCATAACTATATTATGATGGTACTAATATAGCCTTAGAATGGCCAGCACATGGCATACATTGTCATTAAATTGTCACTAACGGCACAATATTATAAATGCTTCGCCGATCTTTTGGCACCAGGTTTCCTCAAAGCCTTCAACTCTTTAGCAGGCTCCTCTTCTAGCTCTAACACCCTGCTAGAAGCTTATATTGCAGTACTACCTAAAGAGGGCAAGGATCCCTCAGACGTTGCAAATTACAGGCCGATCTCGCTCTTAAACGTCAACGTAAAAATGTTCTCAAAAATTTTGCCGACAAGGCTGGCCTTCTACGTTCCGGCTTGGGTGGGTTTTGATCAGGTGAGAGGCCAGGGACAACACCATCAAGGCCATTAATTTACATCATTGGCTTACCTCCACAAAAGGTGAGGGGATCTTCTTGTCACTGGATGCGGAGAAGGCCTTTGACAGGGTGGCCTGGGATTACATGCACTCGGTCCTTGAAGCACTTGGCCTTGGGACCAGATTAAGATCCTTTATTGGGGCTCTTTACATGAATCCACAGGCCAGGGTCCGGGTTAATGGTCACCTGTCGGAGGCCTTCTCCATCCACAATGGCACCAGGCAAGGCTGCCCGCTTTCTCATATACTGTATATCCTCACATTAGAACCTCTACTTCGCTGCATTCGGGCCCACCCTGATATAACGGGGATCAAGACTCCCCAAAAAGAATATAAGTTAGCGGCCTTTGCCGATGACATTTTGCTTTTTCTGTCTTCTCCCTTGATATCCTTACCTAACTTACTGCAAGTGTTTGAACAGTTCCGATGTATTTCACACTTGAAAATTAACTATTCCAAGTAGTTTGCCTTGAATGTCTCTTTGCCTCCTTCGCTGGTTCACCACTGCCAGGGGAACTTCCCTTTTCGTTGGAAAACGGATGATATCACTTACCTGGGCATTCGGCTCCCAGGCACACTTTCAGACCTTTATGAGAAAAACGTTTTACCCGAATTGAAGGCCATCCAACAAGATATGTTGCAATGGGACTCTCCCTTGATCTCATGGTTCGGACGAGCCGCCATCTTGAAAATGACAGTACTTCCCCGTATGCTTTATAAACTGCAGACGATGCCGATTGCACGCCCGCCGTCCTTCTTCGCAACCTACAAAAGGATATGTAGGAAGTTTTTGTGGGGGTCCAAGGCTCCCAGAATCAGCTGGACGAAACTAGTGTTGCCTAAAATGGAAGGAGGTATTGGGCTTCCAGACCTGCAGAGATACCACTGGGCCACACACCTAACACATGTAGTAGATTGGCGAATACGCACACGCTGTAAAGGCTGGGTACAGTTGGAAAACCAGATCACAAGAACTGACCTCGGGAAAATACCATGGATTTCAAAGAGGCATTGGACATCTGATATACTGTCCCACCCTCTGGTGGGGGCAACTCTACCAGCATTTACTAAGGCCTGTGATAAATTCGAGGTATCGAAGACAGAATGTAGATTGACCCCTCTTAGGCCGCGTACACACGATCAAATCTATCTGCTGGAAACGGTCGGCCCGACCGTCCCAGCAGACAGATTCAATCGTGTGTACGGGCGAGCCGACGGATTTGGCCAGCCGACAGATTGGAAAGCATGCTTTCCAATCAGTCGGCTGGGAACCCGTCCGCCCGACATGTCTGGTGGTTAGTACGCTAACAAGCAGACATGTCTTCTCGCACACGCGTCGAATGGTTTCGACGCATGCGCGGAAGTGTTTTACTTCCTGGTGCGGTGACGTGGCGGCGTCAACGTCAGCGCGCTGTCTGCTGGCAGGGATTTTGGTTTGATCGTGTGTACACGCGATCAAACCAAAACGGCAGCAGACAGATTTGTTCAAATCGGTCGGCCCGACTGATTTGAACAAACCTATTTGGTCGTGTGTACGCAGCCTTAGGGGTAACCCAGACTTTACCTCGAGACGAGAAGGCGGCTACTTGTCGGCTGAATGGCCACATACAGATATGCTGGCCAAACATTTCTTTACAGGAGATAGATTCCTGTCTCTGAAAGAACTGGAGAAGCTGTCCCTAACAAAGAAATTTCCCATGTTTGCTTACTTTCAACTGAGGCACTTTCTGGATAATCCGAAGTTCAGGGGCTGTTTTACTAAGGCATCCACAGTGCTTGAATCATTGTGCTCTAGTGGGTCACCCCAGAGACATGTGATTTCAATGCTTTATGCATCCATGTTTAGGGCACCCTTTGTGTCTATGCAGGCGGAACAGACCTCCTGGGAAACCCGGCTGGGTAGACCAGTTGAGACGAAAGACTGGGAGAAGATCAACTGGTTTATTTTCAAAGGCTCACTGAGCGTGAGCATTAAGGAAAATAGCTACAAGATTAGGACACGGTGGTATAGGACGCCAGATATTGTACACAAGTTTGCGCTCTCAGTGCCGGATAGGTGCTGGAGATGTAGAAGGGCCTTGGGCACTTTCCTCCATATTTGGTGTGAATGCCCCCTGATTCAGCCATATTGGCAAAAGGTGCACAATGTGACAATAGCGGTTTCTACGCTTCCCCTGGAGTTTTCACCAGCACAGTATCTGCTTTATCTCTCAAAACTTTCCAAAAAGCGGTATCGCAACTCGATAGCGATACATATGATTAATGCAGCCAGACTATGTGTTCCTGTACACTGGAGAGCCGGGGCGCCACCTCCAATTAAAGAATGGGTGGCGCGCATTAACCATATTGCAGCGATTGAGGAATTGATATGCACTGCACATGATAAAATCTCCAACTACACCTTTGTTTGGAATGAGTGGTTTGAGTTCCGAAACACAGCAGAATACCAGGCTCTTTTACAGACTACAGGCTAATTATGAACCTTACAGGTACGCCTGACTGGCGACTGGTATGTGACACTGCCAGCCTAAGGCGCTTTCACAGTGATGTAGACAGCGGGGGTAGTGGGCCTCCCCACCTACCTCCTCAAGTGTTTCTCTCTGAGAAGTGATGCCCCCCCCTCTTCCCTCATCCTAAGTCCCCCTTCTCCCCCCCTTTTTTTTCTCCTTCTCTTCCTTCTTTCTCTTTTTTTTTTTTTAGTTCTTTAGGTTGGACGGCAAGGGTGGGCGGGATGGCCCTGGGATGGCCTCCTCGCTCAACCCTTCTACCTCAGGAGGATCCTGGTTATGACTGTGGGACTGGGCTAGGCAGACGAGAGTTCTGGGTTGGTTGTTGTCCCTAGGTGGACATAGAGGCCCCTAAATAAGAACGAGCTGCTGTGTTACTTCTAGATCACGCTATCATATATCTACATTAGAAAGTATATACAGATGAGAGGGCTTATGCGGTATATGTGTTTATTCTCTGTTATATGCCTTACACACTAGCCTCGTACCCTTCTTCCTACCGTGAACACTCTTTTATAGATCCTCATGTGAAGACTTGTTATATTTGTCTATATTGTTATTTCTGTAACTTTATTATTATTCTCTTTTTCTCAATAAAATCTTTATGGCAAAAAAAAAAAAAAAAAACAGGGTAGGGTAGATATGTGCATTTGTTTTCGTCCGAATGCATTTTCGTCGATAATGAAAGCACAGAAAACTAAAAAGGAAAGATCTGACATAAACAAATGCTTTATTTTCATTTTCGTTGCGGTCGAATGTGCCTAACCTTAACTCTATTAGTCCAATATTATTCTACATAAAGAGAAAAGATTCGACATTGAGGGAAAAGATTTGACGTTATTGAGACATGAACAAGAGTCGACATAGAGAGAAAAGATTTGACATAGAGAGAAAAGATTCGATACAGAGAGAAAAGATTTGATATAGAGAGACATGAAGATTCGACGAAGTAGCTAAAAAAATACGATCGCAGCAAGCGGACATTTATGGTGAAATGCTCTGCCCATAGGCTATAGAAGAATTCTAATGTTGGTTGACTAGTAATAATAATTAATAAATATAATTATTATTAGTCATACAACATTAGAATTCTTCTATAGCTTGTAGGCGGAACATTCGACCGGAAATGTACGATTGCGGCATCGTACAGTTTCGTTGCTCCGTCGAATCTTCTTAGAACATTCGACAGACATCATAAGCCTTCAATGACAGATTCGACCCTAATTAATTTGGATTTTTGGACGAATGCATTTTTTTTAACGAAAAAATAAATAAATAAAAACGAATTTCGGGAGTAACTAAATAAATACATTTTTCGGACGAAAACGAAATTCAAAAATGAGTGCTGAGTACAATAATGCCTAGAACATAAAGAAGTACCATGATTACAGAATGAACATATATACATAGGGCCAGATTCAGGTAGAAGTTACGCGGCTTATCTGTAGATAAGCCGCGTAACTTCTAACCTACGCCGTCGTATCTGTTTTCTGTATTCAGAAAACAAGATACGCCGGGATTGAGTTCAGATACGAGCGGCGTAATTGTATTTCACCGTCGTATCGGAACTGCAATTTTAAAATGGGCGCTAGGGGCGTTCCCGTTGATTTACGCCGAAAATATGTAAATCAGCGAGATACGCCAATTCACGATCGTACGCGGGCCCGACAAAGTGACTTTACGACGTTTCCATAAGAGATATGCGGCGTAAAGAAAAACATGCCCCCTAGGTGGCGTATCCTATGTTAAATATGGCCGTCGTGACCGCGTCGAATTGAAAAAGTTTCACGTCGTTTGCGTAACTCGTTCGTGAATGGGGATTGACGTCATTGACGTTCACGTAGAAAACACCGTCCTAATGTGGAGCATGCACACTGGGATACATTGACGGCCGGCGCATGCGCAGTGCATTCGCCGCGGGGTCGCGCCTAATTTAAATGCTCTACGCCCCCTACCCGGCTCATTTGAATTACGCGGGCTTGCGCCCAGGGATTTTCGCTACGTCGCCACAACTTTACAGGTAAGTGCTTTGTGAATCAAGCACTTGCTCTAGTAAGTTGCGGCGGCATAGTGTAAATGCCTTACTCTACGCCGCCGCAAATGTATGTGAATCTGGCCCATAGAACGCAACATAAACTTTAAAAAAATATGAATATATAGAATAGAGATGTAACTGTTACATCAATGATAATAATATAAACATCAGCAAAAGAAGAAATAAAAGTCACATCTACAAATTTTTGACGATTTTGCAATGATCTTGTATTTGTATTTTAGGAGAATGTAGATTCTCTTTATTTATGTATAGTCGTTAATCATTGTACTACTTTATATTCTAATTGTAATTGAGCCCATCTCAATGGCTTAGTGGGTAGCACTACTACCTGGAAAGACTCGGGGCCAGATTCAGAAAGATCTTTACGGATGAAAAAGGGACATACATTGATCCTTATGAGATTGCGGGTGTTAGCGGCATTTAAAGAGGAAAGAGTTCTACAGAAAATAGGACATAGACCTTATAAAGAAGATCTTCTACATTCTTCAGTCACAGGAGTCCCCTCACCTCCTTAATTGGAAACACAGAGGTAGATTCACATAGATTAGCGGATCTTTAGATTCGCGTAATCTATCTTATTTACGATCCGCCAACGCCAGTTTTTGAGGCAAGTGCTGTATTCACAAAGCACTTGGGGTAGATTCATATAGAGATACGACGGCGTATCTACTGATACGCCGTCGTATTTCTGAGATCCGGTGGTCGGATCTATGCGGCTGATTCATCGAATCAGGTTCCGCATAGATCTCCCTTAGATCCGACAGGTGTAAGTGACTTACACCGTCGGATCTTAGGCTGCAATCTCCCGCTGGCCGCTAGGTGGCGCTTCCGTTTGTATACGCGACGAATTTGCAAATGAGGAGAATCGCCGATTCAGAAACGAACGCCCGGCCGTCGCTTTTTTTTTTACGTCGTTTGCATTCGGCTTTTTCTGGCGGATAGTTACCCCTGCTATATGAGGGGTAAGTGCGACGTATTCTATGTTAAGTATGGCCGTCGTTCTCGCGCCGAGTTTTTAATTGTTTTCGTAAGTCGTTAGCGAATACGGCCATATGTAATTTGCGTTAACGTCGAAACCAATGACGTCCTTGCGACGTCATTTGGAGCAATGCACGATGGGAAATTTAGCCAGCGGCGCATGTGCAGTTAAATCGGCACAGGGACGCGCCTGATTTAAATAATACACTCCCCCTAACCACGGAATTTGAATTCCGCCAGGGGGATTTACAAGCCGCTGGCGCCACTTTAGAGGCAAGTGCTTTGTGAATACAGCACTTGCCTCAAAAACTGGCATTGGCGGATCGTAAATAAGATAGATTACGCAGATCTAAAGATCCGCTGATCTATGTGAATCTACACCCTTACCTCTAAAGTGGCGCCGGGGGCTCGTAAATCCCCTGGCGGAATTCAAATTCCGCGGCTAGGGGGAGTGTATTATTTAAATCAGGCGCGTCCCCGCGCCGATTTATCTGCACATGCGCCGCCGGCTAAATTTCCCATCGTGCATTGCTCCAAATGACGTCGCAAGGATGTCATTGGTTTCGATGTTAACGCAAATTATGTATGGCCGTATTTGCTAACGACTTACGCAAACAACGTAAAAAATTCAAAACTCGGCACGGGAACGACGGCCATACTTAACATAGGATACGCCGCACTTACCCCTCATATAGCAGGGGTAACTACCTGCCGGAAAAAGCCGAACACAAACAACGGAAAAAAAAAAGCGACGGCCGGGCGTTCGTTTCTGAATCGGCGGTTCTCCTCATTTGCATATTTGTTGCGTATACAAATGGAAGCGCCACCTAGTGGCCAGCGGGAGATTGCAGCCTAAGATCCGACAGTGTAAGTCACTTACACCTGTCGGATCTAAGGGAGATCTATGCGGAACCTGATTCGATGAATCAGCCGCATAGATCCGACCGTCGGATCTCAGAGATACGACGGCGTATCAGTAGATACGCCGTTGTATCTCTATATGAATCCACACCACAGACTTTCCACATGTCAAAACTCCAAAATTCTCCCAATTTAGGCATAATTACTCTCCTTTGCTGGTGCATTATTTCACCAGGGCTCCTTCCTATCAAAAACTGATATACAACCCAGATAACGGTGAATAATATACCTTGATGGATATATTTCCAAAATTTCCACCTCCTGACCTATACCCAACACAAACATAACTGTGTTTGTTCTACGAAATTGTTCAAAAGAATTGGTATGAATAGAGGTCTATTGAAGATTTAGGTACTCCAACACCCAGGGCTGTCTTAATGAGAGGTCACATCAGGGCACTGCCCAGGGGCCCCAGCTGCATGGGGGCCCTGCACTTTCCCCAAAGCAGCTGGTCCTTGAGCCCACGCTGCCACAAATTTGGGGGCGCCATGATGGCAGTGATGAATACACAGGGGAGGCAGGCTGGCATTGGTGTGCCTAGCTGTGCAGAACGATTATTATTATTTCACAGCCAGCAGGGAGGGGCAGGGCCAGAGTGCCAGTGATACTCTGACCCCGCCCCATGCAGCTTAAATACTTGGGACTTGAAGACTGCAGGGTAGGAGCTGGAGTAGGAGCTGCTGAGTCGGCAGCACTGAGAGCCCGCCTGCGGAAGTAGCATTGTGGATGGTGTCATAGTGAGCACAGCTGTCCAGCACCGAAAGGCTTGGAATGCCCAGATTTGAGTGCAGTGCTGGATGTGGGCACAGAGCCAAAAGTTTACATGCACTGTATCTCCACTGGAAAAGGGGGTACTACATGGATGGAATAATGGTGCTGGGGGATATCAAGGGTGTATGGGGGACAACATGCTGAGGGGGGATCTGGGGTGTATAAGGGGTAGCAATGCTTGGGGTAGCTTGGATGGCTATAATGCTAGAGGTATCAGGGATGTAGAAAGGCCACAGTGTAGGGGGTATCAGTGATGTAGTGGGGTCACTATACAAGGGCTATTTTATGGTATATTGTTACAGTGCTGGGGGGAATATCTAGGGTGTAGAGGGGTCAGAGTGCTGGAGGATATCTAGGGTGTAGAGGGGTCAGAGTGCTGGGGTGATATCTGGGGTGTAGAGGGGTCAGAGTGCTGTGGAATATCTGGGGTGTAGAGGGGTCAGAGTGATGGGGGATATCTAGGGTGTAGAGGGGTCAGAGTGCTGGGAGGATATCTAGGGCATAGAGGGGCCATAGTTCTGGAAAGGCATCAAACTAGCAGATATATTATATGCACAGGACAGCTTTGTTACTTTATGTATGTAGTATTTTCCCACTGTTTCTTTGCTGTACAGAATGATGTAGTTATTGCGGAGCTCCACTCAAAAGGGGAAGCTCTGCTTGTCTGCCTTCTACCTACTTGATGTCTGTTTACCTGCACTGTCTCCATTGTAGGGGCCCCAGAGCATTACTTTGCCCAGGGGCCCATGATACTATTAAGAGGCAGTTCACAGGAGTGCACAGGAGTGTGGGGCAGCAGAAGACCAGTATATTTTATGGTATTTTTCCTGTAACAACAAATGTTTTGAATGGACATTTCCTCATTCTTTATGACACACGATAGACTCATGATTGATAAAACGAACTGAACAGGACCAGATAGACATTGATGGAAGACTGTTTATATATGTAATCAAAAGTGCATTTGATTGGGGGCGTGGCCAAGACCGGCATGTGAGAGGATGCACTTTGCACAGCTCCTGCCTGATCTGTTCATTGATCCTTCCCCGGCGTCTCTGATCCGGCTCTCTTCGGCTCCACAGCTGGCTACCAAGCTCCTGCACCTCCCGGATCCACTGCCGGCCCCTTGTACAAGAGGGAAGACCCGATGCGGAATGCCAGAGATGGCGGGACCGGACTCCCAAGATGGCGCCGCGGTGGCAGCGGCTTTGGCACAGTGCACTCCACGGACGGCAGACAAGCCAAAGGATGTAACCAGCAAGAAGGCGCTGAAGGCACAGGGTAAGGAGCAGGCCAGAGATATACTCTTCTATGCCCAAAAACTGAAAGGCCCTGTTTACACTAATGCTGGGGGGTCAGCAGATGGTGGAGATGCAGGAGGCCAGGCCGCACAGATTGGGGTCATGATGCAGAGAGTGCTCCCACAGCTCTAAGGCTGATGCTGTTCTGTCCCCCCCCCCCCCCCTCAGATGACACACAAGAGCCTGTGGAGCAGCCAACATTAGCAGAAATACTGAGAGCAGTGCAGATGGGCAATGCTGACATTAAGTCACAGTTTGGGGGCCTGAGAGAGGAGATGACCCTTTCTTCGACAGGACCTCCAAAAGGTTAGGGAAAGGGCTACAGCCATTGAGAGCAGAGTGAGCGATTTAGGGGACTAACTCCCTAAAATGGCAAGTGACGCCAGAGCAGTGCACCGCATGGCCCAGGACACGCTTAGCAGAGCAGAGGACACAGAAAATCGTTTGTGCAGGAACAACGTCCGCATTGTCGGTCTCCCCAAGAAATTGGAGGGCAGATACCCCACCATGTTTGTGGAGAACTAACTGGCTTATTGAGGTGTTTGGGAGGGAAGTTTTTTCACCATTTTTTACCGTGGAGAGAGCCCATAGGGGGCCCCTCCCTGGCCAATGCTAGCCAAGCTCTGACATTACCGTGATAAAGAGGCAGTTCTTTGCTGCGCGCGAGAGCGGGCCAATGTTACATTCAATGGAGTGTCATTTTACCCTTACTTCTCTGCCGAGGTGCAGAGGAGTAGAGCAATATTTGTTGATGTGAAAAAAATGCCTGAGAGCCCTGCAGTTACCATATGCCATGCTCAACCCGGCTAAGCTGCGTGTAAGCGCAGATGGACATGCACAGTTCTTTGAGTCACCCAGGGAGGCAGTGGACTGGTTGGATAACAATGAGCAGGCCTTACGAACCTTTAGTGTTCCTTTAATTTTTAACCACTTGAGCCCCAGACCATATTACTGGTCAATGACCGGGCCAGTTTTTGCAATTCGGCACTGCGTCGTTTTAACTGACAATTGCGCGGTCGTGCGACGTGGTTCCCAAACAAAATTGCCATCCTTTTTTTTCCCCACAAATAGAGTTTTTTTTTGGTGGCATTTGAAAAATGAAGTTCAATGATTACGAGCATGCATAGGATTTTTGTGCACCGGAATTGCATTCAGACGATCGGAATTTCCGACAAGAACTTTTCCCATCGAAAAATTCGAGAACCAGCTCTCAAATTTTTGCTGAAAATGTCCAATGGGGCCTACACATGGTCGGAATTTCCGACCAAAAGCTCACATGAAACTTTTCTTGTCGGACATTCCGATCGTCTGTACGCGGCATAAGCCACATTTTCTCGCATTGTCTTGATTTTACAACTCTTTGGAAACAGATCCGTACTCCAATCCAAAAAAATTACAAACCTACATCTCTCCTACTCCCCAGAGACCATCTTGTAACATATGGTAAATGAGTCTCTCAATCTATTGCCTAATACCAAGTTACTGGGAACTAGCCACAATTCCCACTGTAAAGAAATGAGTGCTACACCTGGATTATGTCCATGAATCCATTATACATTTTAAACTAGACAAATTGACCCAATTCATTTGAGTGTGGCATGGACAGTATTTTAGATGTCTGAAACTTACAGTGATTAAAGGTAATGAGACATTAATAACTGACTAATAACCCACCAACTATAATCTTTTACTTTACACATGATTTTCATAATTTACTTTCACATAATTGTTTGGCATGCATGCAGCAGCAGCAGCAACTCAATATTATTGGTATCCAACTGCAAAGAAATGTGCAGGAGGTACTTTATGCCAATACAATGTTTTATATGCAGCAGTAATAATTGAGCTTCAAAAGCAGTGGTGGTTTACAGCAAAAATATTGTAAGTTTTATATTTAAAAGCCAAAATGATCAAAATCATATTAAAAACCCATGCACACTGGGCATAAAATTGCTGCTTATAGAGACTTTTGTCATTTGTTTTGCTTCAAACTGTATAAGCAGCTTTATATTATTTGTTCATGCACATTAGGATGTTTGCAGGCATATTTGCAGAGGAGCATTTTCAGACAGAAAAATAACCCATCATAATCACCTTTTTTGAGGGGAGCTTTTAGGCAGAAAAAGTCTTGGGCCCAGATTCACGATGGATTGACGTTGGCGTATCTCAAGATACGCCGTAGTAAGTACAAATGTGCGCCGTCGTATACTTGTGCCGATTCACAAAGCAAGATACGTCGAAAAACATGGCTTCAGCCGTCCGACGTAACTTTCCTACGCCGGCGTATAGTGAGTGAATGAATGAAAAACATATATAGCGCTTGTTGTTTCTGTCTCTCTGGTCATCAAAAGAGCAGAGTTTTTATCTGTCTTCTGAAGCTCAGGTGGTTTTCCTCCAACCGAATGCTGGTTGGTAAAGCGTTCCATAGTCTGGGACCTTGGAAAGCAAACCTTCTTTCTCCTTTGGACTTGTATCTGGCTTTGGGTATCTTGACCAGATTTTGGTCGGTAGATCGCAGAACGCGATTGGGATTGTGGGCTTCTATCTTTTCGCATAGATATTGCGGAGCCTTCCCATGGATGCACTTATGAGTCAGACAGAGTGTTTTAAAAGCCATTCTGTATTTTACTGGCAGGCAGTGAAGGGTTCTCAACGAAGGTGAGATGGTTTTTTTTCCCGTCACAAGTCTGGCGGCTGTATTTTGAACAACTTGCAGACGAGCGATTTGGTACTTAGGGAGTCCGAGGTAAAGGCATTTGCATAGTCCAGTCTGGAGTTCACAATTGTTCCCACCACGACTGCTATGTCTTTTTTGGGGATAAAGGGAATAAGTCTGCGTAGTAGGCACAGCAGATGGTGAGATCCGCTGACTACTGACCCTTATTGTGCATCCATTGTCATGAAGGAGTCGAAGATGACCCTAAGACTTTTGACTTTGGAGCTAGGGGAGATGATCTGGCCCAGAATGGGCGGGGGTGTCAAAGTTGTTGCCAGCGGACTCTTGCGACTGGCATGAAACAGGAGAAGTTCTGTTTTGGAACTGTTGAGTTTAAGATAACTCTTGGTCATCCAGTTTTCTATCAAAGAGAGACAATTCTCTAAACTGGGATGGTGATCCTTTTTATTGCAGATGCGAAAATACAGTTGCGTGTCGTCTGCGTATGAATGATAAAGTAGTTGTTGGCTGCTGATGATTTCAAAGAGAGGGCGAAGATAGATGTTGAAGAGAACCGGTGATAGGGGGGATCCTTGAGAGACTCCACATGATACCGTGCATTTTTCAGAAATGAAAGGTCCTAATTTGACTGTTTGTGATCGGTTTTCCAGAAAGGAGGAGAACCATGATAGATCACCTTCTGCGACTCTGGCTACCTCAGCCAGCCGAGTCAGTAACAGCTTGTGGTCTACCGTATCAAAGGCTGCGCTTAGGTCCAACAGAACCAGGAGACAAGATTCTCCTTCGTCTGCAGCCTCAAGAGCGTTGTCCCATATTTTAAGCAATGCTGTTTCCGTCCCGTGTCCGGATAGTTATGCTGGACGCATTTGGCGTTCCTATTTTAAATATGCAAATGAGTAAGATACGCCGATTCACGAACGTAGATACGCCCGGCCGCTTCATATACGCGATTTGCGTAGGGCTTACGTCCGGCATAAAGTTACATAGTTACATATACCCCTCATATAGCAGGCGCAGATAATGTAAAGGTATGGGCCAGGGAACGACGCCGTTGAATTTTACGTTGCGTACGCCGTTTACGTAGTACTACGTGAATAGGGCTGTGCGTAGGTTACGTTCATGTCGTAGGCATTGAGCCGTCATATCTTAGGGAGTATATGTGACGTTATTCAGAGCATGCGCGCGCATGCACCGTTCGATCGGCCATTCGTTTGTATGGGGTCACGCTTAATTTAAATAGATCACGCCCACCTCCTTCCTACTTTGAATTAGGCGGGCTTACACCGGCCAATTTACGATACGCCGCCGCAACTTACGGAACAAGTGCTTTGTGAATACTGTACTTGCCTCTCTATGTTACGTCGGTGTAGCATATATGAGATGCGCTACTCCCGCACAAATATACGCCGCCCTACGTGAATCTAGGCCTTGATGCGCATAAACATTCTTAAACTTTTGGAGCATTAAGCATTTTCTGGTACAATATTTTTTATTGAAATATATACAAAAAGTGGCGAAAAACAGACAACAAGTTCCTACGCAGGGGATATGGACATAAAACATAAGTACACATAAATGTACATAATAGAATATATACTATAAGGGAACTAATTATAAATTACCACCGTCTCTCCAGCCCGGGCGGGGGGGGCAGTGCATTATGCCTGAGCCTGAAGACCCAGGGGTCAAGGTAGGCAAAGGCGGGCAGAGTTATTCGCTAAACGGCGGAGAAAAGAAACAAAAAAAAAAATAATGAAAGAAAGAAAAAACACAAAAAACATTCACAACAAAGGGGGAAAGAGGGCAAGAATAGAGCAGAACAACAAGCAAAAAGCTCAGAAGCAAAGAAGGAGAAAGGAAGGAAGAACCCTCAGGCTGCAAGTAAGAACAACATTTATTTAGAGCCCTAGACTAGACGGGTGCGAACTAGGGAGTGTATAGGACCACCACGGGGCCGATACCTTAAGGAATTTAGCATGGGAGTCATGGAGGACGCTAGACATCTTTTCATGGATCATAAGGGTCGTCAGGGTATTCTTGACCTCTGGGAATGAAACAGAAGTTTTTTTTCCAGGCCCTCGATATTGTTTGCTAGGCAGCGATAAATAGGTATGTGGCTAATTTCTGCTGGGAGCATTCAGCATTTTCACGTGTACATTGAATACAGTGAACAATTAACAGAGTGGAATATTTTTGGAAAAAAAAAACACTTATAAAAGCAAATTCCCATAAACGATCATAAACTCTTATGCAATACAAACCATGATGAGCAATGTTTGTGCTGCTTTTTCTTCCCAAGTATCTGCCATTTTTTCAGCCATCAGCCATTTTTTGACCTAAACTGTCAAAAAGGGGCAAAAATTTCACAAATCATAACTTGTGATCGTCTATTCAGTAGCACACTGTATTGTGTACAAACCACAAACCCAAATTGCAGATCTGAGACGTCGTAATGCTCAACAAGAAAATAAACCACAATGGCAGGTTTCAGACATAAAAACAAAAATTTTCACAAAGTAGCTGGAAAGCATATAAGTTTGATTGGGGCCCAAAGCAGCCATGTAAACGGGAGAGAATAACATTTTTTTCCAAGGAATAGCAGAGTATGATTCTCTAAACATTGCATCCCTAAGTATTGTAGACAATTGCTACCCAAACCAAGACATTTTTCACCCCAATGCATTCCCAGCATTAAAGTGGTTGTAAAGGTTTGTCTTTTATTTTCTAAATAAGTCCCTTTAAAGTGGATGTAAACCCCCAAAAAAAATATTTATTTTTTTGATGTCACGATGTAGAGTATAAGATTTCCTATCATCTGTGCCCAGTCTTGCCACACAGAGTTAATCCAGATCTGAGAAATCCTCTTTAATGTTCAGTGCCGAATCCACTAGAGATCTAGGAGAAACAATGTGGAAATCAGAGGGATACCTGAGTCTGTCAAACCGCCAGATCTGCGCATGTATGTCTCCCAATTATTCTCCTCCATTTTGCCTGATTTGTCTGCTCTGGACTGTACTATAGACAGGATCCATCGGCTCCCCAAACCAGCATACTTGGCTGATGATATTCCCAGGGATGTAATTATGAGATTACACTTTTATCATGCTAAAGAAAAGTTTATGGCGGCGTCCAGGCAAAAGGATCAGTTCCACCCGCCTTATGCACGCCTCCAGTTTTACGTGGACTTATCGCAATATACCTTACAAAAACGCAGGAATTTGAACACAATCACGAAGGCCTTAAGAAACTATAACCTGGTATACAAATGGGGCTTTCCTACCAAATTGATCGTGACCAAGGACAATCGTGATTTTGTGGTGGATTCGGTCGAGAGGGGCCTGTCTCTTCTGAAAGACTGGGGGATCATACCGGAGCAGCCGTGCACTCCAAACCAAAATGGTGGAAACAGACATGGATCCAGGATGGCAGATAGTGGACCGCAAAAATGCCAAATCTCACTCTTAGGCCTCGTACACACGATCAAATCTGTCCGCTGGAAACGGTCCGCTAAATTCCCCCTTCACTGAAGCGGAGGTGCTGAGGACCATTCAGTCCCTCCCCTCCAATAAATCCCCAGGTCCAGATGGATTCACGGGGGAATACTTTAAGACATTCCAGGACATACTGTGTCCATATTTAGTAGAGGTGTTCGGATCTGCTGCTGTCTCCTCCTCATTCCCACAAGAGATGCTCAGTGCGAGGATAGTGGCCCTCCCCAAGCCAAGGAAAGAGCCGACTACTCCTCAGAACTTTAGACCTATTTTGTTGTTGAACAACGATGTGAAAATCTATGCCAAGCTCTTAGCTGCTAGACTACAGTAGTAGATATTCTACCCGGTATTATTGATATAGATCAAAGTGGCTTCACTAAGCGGAGGTAGACTGCTGACGCCACTAGGAGGTTGATAAACATTATACACATAGTGGAACAACGTCGGATGCCTTCTCTGCTCTTGGCGTTGGATGCGGAGAAGGCATTCGACGGGATACACTGGAAGTTTCTGGAGAGGGTTCTCAAGCAGTTTGGATTTAAGGGTTATATTTACTCTGCTATCATGGCCCTTTACACCCATCCATCGACCCAGGTGTACGTTGCTGGGGCCTTGTCCACCCCGTTCAGTAATACGAACGGGACACGACAGGGCTGCCCCCTCTCACCTCTAATCTTCAATCTACTGATGGAGCCCTTGGCGACATATCTGCGATCACATCCCCACATATCAGGTGTTCAGGGAGGCGGGAGGGAGCATGTAATTAGCCTTTTTGCTGATGACATAATTTTAATGGTCACTGACATAGAGAAATCCCTAGAAGCAATTTACTCGGCCCTGGGAGAATTCAATAACATTTCCTATTATAAGGAAACTTGGGAAAATCTCGCGCCAAACTAAAATGTGAGGGGGGGGGGGGAAAGTGCAAAAATAATAATACAAGCTGCTCCCTAACTAATGCAGAATACTGGATTAGACATGTGAAACAATTGGAGAGTAGGGGCGCTAATTATTGATAGGTATAACAGGTATTATACAACATTAGTGAAAATAATATAATATAAATATGTGAATGTCGTGCTAACCATATAACAACAAACCAATAAGTGCAGAAAAAATATATAGTGACAATAGACAATGTGTGTCTATCCAAAAGTCCGTGTTTGTTTAGTGCAATGTTGTGCTGCAAACAATAGTATTCCAATGGGTGCTCCGTGTGGTCTTCTAAACGTATATCACCTTCACCAAATAAACACCGCAAGTGTGAATGGATGGCTCCTTACCCGAAGGTGTTGACCTATTGTTTAAATAAGGTCAAATAGGCTCAGAAATCAGCTCTTGTCCGTGGAAACCACGATTGAAAACCAGGCTGTGGATAGGTCTCATATAAAGAGAGAAACAGCTCCCATGGTGTAAAACCTTTTATTAAAATAATTGCTAAAAAATATAATGCCAAATGGCCTCTTACTTTCGATGGTGCCCGTGTTCCCGGCACTGAGGCTGTAGGTATATAGGGATTGGAGAGAGAAGTTGTGATGAGCTGGTGAAGCCGGCGTGCGTTCCACCGCCGTCAGGCTTGAAAACCAGGAAACCGGAAGTATGCTAGTAGTGCGTGCCCAGGTACCGCCTCGACGTACGTTTCGTTAATGTCGTCATCAGGAAGCGTGATGACGACATTAACGAAACGTACGTCGAGGCGGTACCTGGGCACGCACTACTAGCATACTTCCGGTTTCCTGGTTTTCAAGCCTGACGGCGGTGGAACGCACGCCGGCTTCACCAGCTCATCACAACTTCTCTCTCCAATCCCTATATACCTACAGCCTCAGTGCCGGGAACACGGGCACCATCGAAAGTAAGAGGCCATTTGGCATTATATTTTTTAGCAATTATTTTAATAAAAGGTTTTACACCATGGGAGCTGTTTCTCTCTTTATATGAGACCTATCCACAGCCTGGTTTTCAATCGTGGTTTCCACGGACAAGAGCTGATTTCTGAGCCTATTTGACCTTATTTAAACAATAGGTCAACACCTTCGGGTAAGGAGCCATCCATTCACACTTGCGGTGTTTATTTGGTGAAGGTGATATACGTTTAGAAGACCACACGGAGCACCCATTGGAATACTATTGTTTGCAGCACAACATTGCACTAAACAAACACGGACTTTTGGATAGACACACATTGTCTATTGTCACTATATATTTTTTCTGCACTTATTGGTTTGTTGTTATATGGTTAGCACGACATTCACATATTTATATTATATTATTTTCACTAATGTTGTATAATACCTGTTATACCTATCAATAATTAGCGCCCCTACTCTCCAATTGTTTCACATTTCCTATTATAAAGTAAATGAATCCAAATCGCACATCTTAGGCCTAAGAGTTCCTGACGGTGTTAAAAAGCAGATAAATAAAAAATTCCTGTTCGTCTGGCAGGATGAAGGAATTAATTACCTGGGTATCACCCTGACACCCACAGTCGGTGGACTTGTACAGGCTAACTACACACTATTTTTGAACACCTTTCGCTCTAGGCTTGAGGCTCTAGCTAGGACTGACTGGGGAGGCTGGCTGCCTTTAAAATGCAAGTACTACCACAGTTGTTGTACCTTTTTAGGACCCTTCCTGTCCCACTCCCGAATTCTTACTTTAATTCCCTGCAGGCTATACTTAATAGATATCTGTGGTGTGGGAGGAAAGCAAGATGTGCCTTTGGTAAGTTAAAGGGGTGGTTCCCCTAAAAAGAAACTTTTAACATTGCATTTCTCTTCTTAATTACATGTAGAATCGGCTGGTAGTTTTAAAAAAATCTGTCCGTACATACCATTTACTTCATGCTGCCTCACCGCCAGAGCTTTTTTTCTCAGAAAATAGGTGCAGGAACTCATCCACGACCCGTTCAGATTTCACAAACAGTAGAAGGGTCTTAAAGGGGCATTAAATACCAGAATTGCATTACATACAGTGTGCAGAGTTCAGGAGGTTACAAAGCAGTCACTTGTAAACACAGAAACCAGACTTCTGTGTTCACAAGTGATTGTGGTTTGCGGGCACCAAAGGGTCTGAGCCAAAGGTGGTGGAACTGAGTTCCCCCAAGTTCCCCCAGAAAAAAAGCCCTGCTCACCGCAGCTTCCGAGTATGATGGATGGGGACAGGCATCCGAACAACGCATACAGCGCGTCACGAGATGCCGAAAGAAGCCGAACGTTGGTGCGGCTCTATACGGCGCATGCGCACCAACGTTCGGCTTCTTTTGGCATCTCGTGACGCGCTGTATGCGTCGATCGGATGCCTGTCAATCAAGTAGGCACGCCCTACCCCGAACGAGACTACATGCCGAAAATGGTATGTACGGACGTTTTTTTTTTTAAATACCAGCCGATTCTACATGTAATTAAGAAGAGAAATGCAATGTTAAAAGTTTATTTTTAGGGGAACCACCCCTTTAACCAAGCATAGGAAAGCGGGAGGGGTGGGTCATGTGCATTTGCAGGACTATTATTTTGCCTCACTTCTGGCCCAGTTACAATACTGGTTCCAGCCCCAGACTCAGAATCTGTGGGTTGAACTAGAACAATCTCAAATCGAAAAGGGCACGCTGCGTGACTTTTTGATGACCTCCCATGTTAACAGATCTCTGAAGGCCAACGCTGCACTGTCGATCAGAGCATCTTTGAGGGCATGGGTTCATCTCCGGAATTCTCATGTATGGTCAGGTTCAACGACACAGCTGAAAGTCTCTATTTCCGCCTTTCAGTCTGTCATTCCTAATACCAACTTTGATACCTGGGTGCATAGGGGAATTCTGCACGTGGAAGACGTAATGGAGGGCGCTTCATTGCTGCCATTCCAAGAATTGAGGGACAAGTTCGGCCTATGCGAAAATGAGCGGTATAAATATATACAAGTCTCACACATGCTGAGACAGCACACTAGTTTTCTCACCTCACTCCCTGTTAAGATGGCTCGGTTCTTCAGCCAAACTACTGTCACACCTGGGGGGATATCACTCTTGTATACAGGCCTACAAGAAAAACACATATTAATCAAGATGCAGCACATGGAGGCTTGTAAAACTGAATTTGGAGTGGAGCACTCTATCCAGCAATGGGAGAAATCTTTAAAATTAGTGTACTCCTCCACTAAGGGCACTAAACTGATAGAGATGCATCAAAAAAATGTGTTGAGGTGGTACTTAACTCCATACAGACTGTCCAAAATATACAAGGAGGCGTCCCCTATGTGCTGGAGGCAGTGTGGTGGAGTGGGCACGCTGACACATGTGTTGTGGTCCTGCCCGAAGTTGACCCAACTCTGGGCTCAGGTTTGGGGCATCATAAGGGTTATCTCGTCCATAAGACCGTCACCGGGTACAGCCATCCTATCCCTAGATTTGGATATTTTCCCATTGAGATGTAGAGTCGTTGTGTCGAATCTTTTGCTCGCCACAAGGCTAGTGGTGCTCAGGCACTGGAAAAACATAGAGGCGCCTTCAATTTCCGAAGTGTTTTCCGCCATGTGTGTACACGGTAGATATGAGATTATGCACTCCTACTCTCTTGGCTCTTCAGATTCCACGATTACTTGCTGGAACCCCTGGTTTGAGTGGTATTCAACTCATAAAAGCTTGATATGAAAAGTTTTCTTTAGTTTGAACTCTTGAGCTTGAAGTTATTATAAGGGTATACGTTTTGTTTCTTTTATTTTCCCGCTGGTTTCTGGGTACACATTGTGACAATTCCTTTTGCTGATAAGGTTCATTTGTTACTATTCCTTGTTTGATGGATGACTTCAGTTTGGAGTTAAGCATATAGCCCACTCTCCTCCGCACTATCTCAAGGTAATCTGGGGGTTCCTGACGGCAGGCGACCACTCTGACCAATTACAGAGATCGGGGTTGGGTTGTTCGGGCCTGGATTCCTCAGATGGAGTACTAGAGGGGATTATCTGGGTGTCTGGGTGTTCCTTGGAGCACATGGGCAGGATCCAGGAGGAGGTGAGGAGCTACTTTATTATTGTGGAAGGTAACTACAGTTTAAACAGTATGAGGTATTCCCATATATGCCTGTAATAATAACCTACCCACATGTGTACTGTATTCTGATTCGTTTCTGTAATTTCTTTTTACACTGCTCCTGTTCTGTAACCAGGGCCGGATTCCCGACAAGGCCACCGAGGCCAGGCCTCGGGGCGGCAGTGGGTGCAGGGGCGGCACCGCGCAGTGTGGGGGGGGCCAAATCCTGTGTCAGCGTGTGTCACTCTGGCTCCATCAGCCTAATTTCTATTTTCTGTGTCCCCCTGTTATCCGGCCGCCATGTTTAATGTCAGCTGGGCGGTCGGCACTCTGTGATTGGGCAAATGGGGTCATGTGAGACGGCAGGGCTATGGAGTCCCGCCTCTGCTATATTCTCCTCCTCCTCTCCTCCTGACCGCAGTATCTGGGACTCATCATTCCTCCATCATTCCATCATTCATCATTGGTTATGGCAGACAGCCAGTGAGTGTGGCAGACAAAGGATCAGAACAAAACAAGCAGGTGAGACGAGGGAGCAGCTGCTACTGCAACTAACAATCCTCTGCAAGGCAAAGGCAGCACTGTGAGTTCTGCCTCTCTCCTCACAAGAAGTGAATGCCGACTTTCCTGGCTTCCTATTGGCTGTGAGACTCAGGACACTGAGCTGCTTCCAGTCCAATGAGTCCATGCAGTATACTGCTCAGAGCTCTGCTCCTCTGCTGTTCCGTGGACATGTGTGCTGCTGTGAATGTAAATGGACATCTCTGGGTCACACAGCATGTATAAAAGTCACATAGGGCAAACTACACTCACACAGTCTACACTACACACATACATAGAGCATCAGCCTCTTCTCCACTTATCCCCAATGCCCTCCCACTTATCCCCAATGTTCCCCCCTCTCCCCCCACTCATACCCAATGTCCCCCCCCACTTATCCCAAATGTCCCTTCTATCCCCCACTTTTACCAAATGTCCGTCATCTTCCCCCCAATTATCCTAAATGTCCCTCCTGTCCCCCACTGTCACCCCTCATTCCTGCACACCGTACACAGATCACTCCTCAATCCCCTATATACAGATCACCCCTCATTCCTGCACACCATACACCCCTCAATCCCCTATACACAGATCATCCCTCATTCCTGCACACTGTACACAGATCACGCCTCAATCCCCTATACACAGCTCACCCCTCATTCCTGCACACCATACACCCCTCAATCCCCTATACACAGATCATCCCTCATTCCTGCACACTGTACACAGATCACCCCTCAATCCTGCACACTGTACACAGATCACCCCTCAATCCTGCACACTGTACACAGATCACCCCTCAATCCTGCACACTGTACACAGATCACCCCTCAATCTTGCAAACTATACACAGATCACCCCTCAATCCTGCACACTGTACACAGATCCCCCCTCAATCCTGCACACTGTACACAGATCACCCCTTAATCCTGCACACTGTACACAGATCACCCCTCAATCCTGCACACTATACACAGATCACCCCTCAATCCTGCACACTATACACAGATCACCCCTCAATCCTGCACACCGTACACACAGATCACCTCTCAATCCTATACACTGTACACAGCTCACCCCTCAATCCTCATACATTTTCTATGTAGGTGCGTTTTCAGGGTTGGGGGACTTTCAGTTTTTTTTGGGCGGGGGGGGGGGGGCGGCATAGAAGGACCCGGCCTTGGGGCGGCAAAGGGAGTAAATCCGGGCCTGTCTGTAACTTTTTGAAAAAATTTCAATAAACAATATTGTTAACCACTTAAAGGGTCACTAAAGGAAAAATTATTTTTTGCTGAAATGACTGTTTACAGGGTATAGAGACATAAAAGTTAACCGATTCCTTTTCAAAATGATTAAAAATAGATAAAAATCAATCATATAATGTGCATGCAGGTTAGATTCACTTTTGAACTGGCTTCATGTTTCTGCAAAGTAGAAATAGAAACACAGAACAAAAACAAACAAATCCAGGGCAGTGTTTTGTTTTTAAAATGAATCTGATTGGTTCTGGGAAGTTTTAGACACACAGTAATGACAGCTTAAACCATCGTGAGAAAGCTCCCAGTATGGTGCTTATAAGGAAACAGACAAGCAGGAAGTGTGGAGAACAGAGCAGGATTACAGCAACTTCAAAGCAAAAACAAACACTAAGGACATGAAACCAGTACTGCAGTAAGGTAAGGGAAGCTATTTAGCTAAAAAAAAAAATTCCTTTAGTGACCCTTTAAGACCCGGACCAATACGCTGGCAAATGACCCAAGGGGTTTTTGCGATTCGGCACTGCGTCGCTTTAACAGACAATTGCGCGGTCGTGCGACGTGGCTCCCAAACAAAATTCGCGTCCTTTTTTTCCCACAAATAGAGCTTTCTTTTGGTGGTATTTGATCGCCTCTGCGATTTTTATTTTTTGCGCTATGTACAAAAATAGAGCGACATTTTTGAAAAAAAATCAATATTTTTTACTTTTTGTTATAATAAAAAACCAATAAACTAAATTTTAGTCAAACATTTAGGCCAAAATTTATTTAGCCACATGTCTTTAGTAAAAAAAAAAAAATCGCATTAAAAAAAAAATAGCTACCTAGCGGGAACAGCGACACTAATACAGCGATCAGAAAAATGATCGCTTAGTGACGCTGGCAATAGGGAGTGAAAGGGTTAACTAGGGCAGTGATCAAGGGGTTAAAACTTTATTGGGGGGGTGGGAGGGCTACCCTGACACTAACTAAGTTAAATTGTTGCTCAGCCTCCTGACTTTTCTATTCTCCCCAACTGCAAGTGTAAACTAGGCCTTATAATTTATAAACATGGTCTGATCGGAGGAGTATAGGAACATTCACTCCTAAAGTCTGTCCTTACTGTTTATTTCAGATGAAGATTGAGTAACATTTGCCTTGATAACACCTGCTTCACAAAAAAAACATTAGATCATGGTTCTGCCTGCTTGGTTAATATTGAATTTGACATGTTCCAAGGTTAATGACTTCATTGGGAAACTATAACAGCTGTACCCTATGTCGTTTTTATGAGAGCTGTAGCGATAAGACCCTTCCTTATCTTTCTGTCTAGGTAAAAAGTATATTCAAAGTCATTTATAAAATTCTGGATAAAATAGTGAATGTTGTGTGAATGTATTGTCTATCTGTGCACGTTGAGGAGATTTCCCTCCTTCTTAGTTGTCACCTGAACGAAGAACGATCTCTTCTCTTTTTGTGTTCTGGTGACCCCTGTAAAGTTTTGTAATCCCCATAATTTTTTGGTGGTGTGGAATATTCCCAGTAAGGACACCTAAAGAGGGTTTAACCCTTTCACACACTATATAAACCTATAAAAAATATTGGCCCAGATTCAGGTACATCTGCGCATTATTGGACCGGCGTAGCGCACCGCCTTTACGTTAGACTTGCGCAATTTTGCCGCGTAATCACCCTATTCTCGTAGCTTTTGCGCAGAAAATTGCGCATCCGTAACGTTTTTTCAGAGGCGTAAGGCGGAGTAATACAAATTGGGAAGGACGTGGGCGTGTTACATTGAAATGAGCCGTGACCCCATGCAAATGAAGGGCCGGCCGGCTCGCGCATGCGCGCTTGAAGGAGACCATGGTCAGCTCCGCTGTGCGCATGCTCACAACTCGGGAGCGGCGCAATCAGTGAAATTGGAAATGGACTAGGGCAACGTTGTGAACTACGCAAACAGCATAAATAGACACACACAAACGCACTTGCATTGCAAAAGTACATCCCTTTGTTCCTTCCCATTTAACCAAGTGCTTTTGTCCTGTTGTTCGTTGCGGTGTGTTTTGTATTTGCCAGTAGTGTTGCTCACGAATATTCGCATTGCGAATATTCGCTACGAATATTGCATATTCGAGTACTCGCGAATAACTCGAATATCGCGGCGAATATTCGCTATGGCGAATATTTGTATTTTTTCAAATTTATTTTTAAAACAGATCACATCCTAGTGATCCCAATCGACGTCTAAAAGCATTGCTGGTATGATTAGAGACCCTGGGCCGAGTAGCTGAGGCGATCCTTTTATGTTGTCGAAAATTCGCATTGCGAATTTTCGGCAACATAAAAGAATCGCATCAGCTACTCGGCCCTTCTTTTGCATCAGAGCCAATCAGAATAACTCAAATATTCGACAAACGGAATATTGCGCGATTATCTTCTCCGCCCTTCTTTTGCATCAGAGCCAATCAGAATAACTTGAATATTCGGCAAAAGGAATATTGCGCGATATTCCTTTTGCCGAATATTCAAGTTATTCTGATTGGCTCTGATGCAAAAGAAGGGCGGAGAAGATAATCGCGCAATATTCCTTTTGCTGAATATTCGAGTTATTCTGATTGGCTCTGATGCACCCTTCTTTTGCATCAGAGCCAATCAGAATATCTCGAATATTCGGCAAAAGGAATATTGCGTGATTATCTTCTCCGCCCTTCTTTTGCATCAGAGCCAATCAGAATAACTCGAATATTCGGCAAAAGGAATATTGCGCGATATTCCTTTTGCCGAATATTCGAGTTATTCTGATTGGCTCTGATGCAAAAGAAGGGCGCATCAGAGCCAATCAGAATAACTTGAATATTCGGCAAAAGGAATATCGCGCAATATTCCTTTTGCCGAATATTCTAGTTATTCTGATTGGCTCTGATGCAAAAGAAGGGCGGAGAAGATAATCGCGCAATAGGAATATTGCGCGATTATCTTCTCCACCCTTCTTTTGCCCCCTTATTCTCCTTTCTTTTAAGTAGAGTTAGTGTAGAGTTAGTGTTTAGTACATATTAGTTTAGTAATACAGGAAATGATCTCCGTTTATGAGAATTTCGCAATCATTTTCGCATTAGCGAAATTTCGCAAAAAATGTTTTGGATAAAATATCACGAATATTCGATATTAGCGAATATTCGCGAATATTCTTCTATATATTCGCGCAATATCGCAAAATCGAATATGGCGTATTCCGCTCAACACTAGTTGTCAGATTAGTGTTCGTGTGATCAAGTGTTTGTTAGTAGATCTTTGAAAGTGTTTTTTGATAAGTGTTTGAGAGACTGTTTGTTTGATTGATATATTTCTGTTCGTTTGTTTTCTTGCTGTTTTTTTGCTGTTTGTTTTTGTGACTGTTTCTTGCTGAGTGCTAGTGTGATTTTTTGGGTGTTAGTTTTCTCTTTGTGTGTGTTCTTGCTTGATTGGTTGTGCTTGTTTTTGTGAGTGATTTTTGTTGACTGGGAGTGAGTTTTTTTGAAAGTATGACAGAGAGAAAGCGAAAGCTCAATTTTACTGTGGGGGAAAAAATAATTCTTGCCCGGGCCATTAGCGATTATGGGCGTTTCCTCCACGGCCCGGACAGTGCCAACACCAACCCGGCCAGGAGGAGGGAGATTTTGGATATGATCACTGAGCAAGTCAATTCAGCGGGCGAGGGGGAGACACGGACCCGGTCTGGGATTGACAAAAAAATCAATGACCTCCGGCGTCTGGTCAAACAGAAGCTGGCCAGAATGCATGCCCATGCCAGGGGCACAGGAGGGGGCCCACCATGCCGTATTAGGCTGACAGCGGAGGAGCGTGCGGTGGCCCTGACCTTTCATCGGCATGAAGTTGAGGGCCTGCCCGGCTTTGACTCAAGTCTGGAGCCCGTGGTGCCAGGTAAGTATTTTTTTTAATATCAGGTGTGTAGCATGTGTGGGGGAGGGGGTGAAAGGGAATATGTGGCAAGTGTGTAATTCCTCCAACCTGTGAATGTTTTGTGTCATCCACAGATGTGCAGGAGGGTGCAGGGCCATCTGGCCTGACCGCACCATCCCCATGACAGCAGCCTAATGAGGCCCCCCCAACAAGGCCGGAGTCCGCGGAGGAGGTTCAAGAGGAGGAGGAGAATCATGAGGAGGAGGAGAATCATGAGGAGGAGGAGTCCATGTCAGGCACTGGACGTTTGGTTTTTGAGGACTCTTCCCCTCTGGCTGGCAGCAGGCAGCCCTCCCTAAGGGGGAGCCCCCCCCTCCTCCCCCAACATGGCTCCCCTCCCAAGGGCCTCCCCTTCTCCCCGGCCACAAGCATCAGCTGGAGGCAGGATTTCATCCCAGAACACCAGGGGGTTGGCCGATCCCCTGCCCACCACTCTGAGAAGGGACCAGGCCCTTCAGACCCGCCATCTGGGACAGGTCAGCCAGACATTGGTGCGGATGGAGGAGAGCCTGTCCTCCATCAAGGATACGCTGGGGATCATCATGGGAGGGGATAGTCATGCCTGACTCCCATGTCACTCACCAACCAGCCAGGTGTCCCCATACACGTTCTGATCGAATTCCATTCGGATGTGGCAATGATTGTATATGTAGCTGTCATGGCTGGACCCTGGGTGTTTGGCACGGACGTGCCATATGAGGCCTTGGGCATCGACTATCACCTGTACGTTGATGGAATGCCAATGCTTCCGATTGCGGTACATGTGCTCTGTCAGTGCGTGGGAATCTGGCAATTCTGTAGAAATCTGTCATTGCCTTCAGCCGCAGGTCCTCAGTGGTGGGTTTGATGATTTGGATGGCCATGCGTCTGAGGATTGCAGGGACAACCTGGTGCACACATCTGCTCATGGAGGATTGTGACATCCCAGCCACCACTCCACTTGTACGCTGAAAAGAGCCACTGACAAGGACATGGAGTGTTGCCATGACCTTGACCAGTGGCTGCACTGCATGTGAGCGGTGTGTTGGGCTGGTGATGTCCTCCTGCAGGGTTGTGGTTAATTCCAGGATGACATGAGGGGTGAATCTGAAGATGCGATACACCTCAGAATCACTCATGCAAAAGAGGTCTATGCGGGTGCGGTATATCCTCTCCCGTGCCATCCTCCGTGCCCTCATCCTTCTTTGTTCATCTAAAGTCAGTAGTATAGCTATGTGCGACGATGCCCCTGGCATGTTGGCATACAGATTGTTGTGCAACACGTGTGACTGCTGAGCTCCTTACGAACAGTGTTGCTTTATCTAACAAGTAGACTTTTTTTCTCTTTTTAGACCAGCTTTTATATGCTCTAATTTTAGACAGGACATTTTGCTGTTGCGCACACTGCGTCGCCTGCGCTGCCCCAACGTTCTTTTGTGGATCCCCGTAAGTCCCTCATTAGCATATTTGACTAGCAAATCAATGGTCTGTCTAGCGCAATTTTTGTGCGGACGGATGCGCCAGTCTAACGAAATTACGCGGGACAAAAAAAGTAGATTTTTTGCGTATCTCGTTCTGGGGATGCCGTGCATCGAAACGCACGCGCACATTTCGACTTGCGCATGCGCATCTCCTGTTGCGCAGGCGTAATCGCTCTGTGAATCTGGGCCATTGGCTTTTAGACATACTTAATGAAATGCTATCCTTGAAGGAGCCACCGGAAATATGCCCAGGTTCTTTTTCCCAGTAATTGCTCCACTGCCAGGCACCAGTTCACAGTCACCCTTTGGCTCAATAATCAGTCCAGGGTTGTTGTTTTTGGTGGTTTTATTTTTGAGATAACTTGGATAGGGTTGGGAGGAATTGAGTGGGATACTCCAAAAATAACTATATACAAGACAAGGACTAGCAAAAGTAAATTAATGACTTGGCTTTGTAGTAGAAGCAGTCAAAAGCACAACAGCTTATTTCTTTGAGCAAGCAGAGCAGAGTCCCTGCACAAATAACTAGATAGACTGAGCTCTTCAGGACACTAGCCAATGTCCCCTTTAGACAAACACACAGCTGACTCTCTAACACCAGAGGGGTGGCAGCAGCCCAAAAATCTCTAAGATCTCTCTCATTGTCTGTACTCTCAAAATGTGCTTGGAATGTTAGTTGCTTCCTTCCAACATCCACGATACACTTTTTTAACCTGTAATACTAGACTAGATCTGCAGACAATAGCCCCCCATTTAGCGCTTGGTAACTTCAGCATCCAGGCCCCTCCGTTAGCCCAGTGGAGGCCTCGCAAACAGCAAGCACATGGCAGGGCTGCCCGACCGCCTTCAGAGCCACCCTCCTGGGGATTGGCCAGGGCTGTATAAATATTCATGCTGCTCATTTGCCTTCCTTCACACCTATGTTCTAGAGAGATCCACAGTTCTCCAAAAACAGAGGAATTGATAAAATTTGCATCAGCTGGTACAAACTGAACAGATCTAACTAATCACACGCAGCTGCACTGATTACAGTGAGCACAAATTGAGATTTTCCTAGCTTGTGACGGAAAATATTAGTTATATGAAGACAGGAGGCGAGTATCTTATGCATTATCTTTCTTTACTAATGCTCATAGCAGAAATACAGTGAAACGTTCAAATAACCTAAAAACTTAAGAACTACAACTCCCAGCAGGCCCTGGGCTCAGTTAGCCCCTCCCCGATCATAGACTGCATATAAGGGCCTGCCTGAGGTAAACTAGTCCTCTTTCTTGATGCTAAGCACCATAACCAGGAGCAGGAACTCCACCCGGACATCTCCGTCGTCGTCTGGAACTCTTCGGCCGGAGCCAGGCATCCGGGTCTGGTGAAAACCAACAGGGAACATATCCGAACGTGGATCAACTTCATCCCAACGGGGACTATAGGAACTTCAAACCTCCGCAGCCGTCCGATCAGCCGTCTTCAGGACCATGATCGTAGCGTTCAGTATCCTGAAAGAAACCAGAATGGTAATAGGGTAGGGAAGGGAGGGAAGATACTCGCCTCCTGTCTTCATATAACTAATATTTTCCGTCACAAGCTAGGAAAATCTCAATTTATATATCAGACAGGAGGCTCATATCTTATGCAAGTTCAAAGCTAACAGAGCAGTGTTAACGTTATATACAGTACAGATAATAATCACAGAATTGACATGGATATGTGGTCCCCCGGTCTGAAATAAAAATGGCGGAAGGTTGTCTCGGAAGACCAATCAGCCGCCAGGAGCAAGTCAGAGAGAGAGCCTCCGGAGGAGACGATTTTTGTGGCCATAGCACCCCTAGAAGAGTGAGCCCCGAACAGGGAGGTGTCTATGCCCGCCATCTCCATGGCTGATCGTACCCATCGCGCTAATGTAGCGGAAGAGACTGGATGATGAGGTTTTACATACGAGATTAGGAGCTGAGAGAAGTTCGGAGAACGGAGGGTAGTTGTCCGTGCTTCGTATGCCTGTAGGCAGCGTACCACGCAGAGTTGGGGGTGTGCGGGAAAGAACGGGTAAAAGACCGAGTGGATACCCGTTTTGGTCCTACGGACCACCGAGAAGTTGACCCCTTGAGGTGAGAATTGTCGTCTAGAAATGTCTAACGCTCTCACATCTGAGACGCGCTTGATGGAAACTAGACAGAGTAGCACAGTCAATTTGTATGACAATAGTTTAAGGGGGAGGGCGTCGTTGTCCTCCCATGATGCAAAAATGCCGAGTAACTTGGAGACGTCCCAGGTTGTCTGATATCTAGGCCTAGGTGGGCGATTGAATCTAATACCCCTTAGCAGCCTACATACCAGAGGGTGTTTCCCCACAGGTAGGGAGTTTACCGGGACATGATACGCCGAGATAGCCGAACGGTAAATGTTGATGGAACTATAAGACTTGCCGGACTCAAAGGAATCCGCCAAATAGTTCACCACTATGGGCACAGGGGCATGTATGGGATCGACCTGCCGTTGATCACACCAACGCACCCAGAGGTGCCAGGCGTATCGGTAAGCTGATCTAGTCCCAGGGGCCCAGGCCACGGCGAGGAGATCCTTAGCTGCTCTTGAAAGGCTGCTATCCGTGTCCGGGACCCCGAGATCAACCATGCCAGAAGGTGGAGGTTGCCTTCCGTGATCAGGGGATGAGGGCCCCTGGTGGGGTTGGTCAGCAGGTGTGGGAAGTGGGGGATCAGCCTGGGGAAATCCACGGCCATTCCCAGGAGGAGAGGGAACCAAGGTTGTGTCGGCCACCAAGGTGTGACTAGCACGACCGATGCTCGTTGGTTCGCCGCCTGGAGGAGAACTCTGGAGATCATTTGGAAGGGGGGAAAAGCGTAGTGCGTTCCTCCCGGCCAAATGAGACGGAAAGCGTCTACCGCGGAGGCTTCCGGGTCCGGCCTCCAGCTGAAGAAGCGGGGTAACTGATGGTTGAGACGGGAAGCGAAGAGATCCACAGATAAAGGGCCCCAAAGCCGACTTAAGCGAAGGAATACAGAACGGTCCAGTCGCCAGTCGCTGGAATCGGCAAGGTGACGTGAATTCCAGTCGGCCACCGTGTTGGAGACCCCTGGAATATACTCCGCGATAGGGACAATGTTGCGTGTAAGGCAGAAGTGCCAGAATTCCTTCGCAAGATCTGCCAGGATCCTGGATCTGGTGCCACCCAAGCGGTTGACGTATTGAACCGCTGCCACATTGTCCATGCGGAACAACACACAACAGTTGGATGCGTGTGGTAAGAAGCTCTTGTTTGCAAAGTAAGCTGCCAGAAGTTCCAAGGCATTGATGTGTAGCTCTGCTTCTGAGGTGGACCATGTCCCACCCGTGGAAGCCTCCCCGCAGCGAGCGCCCCAGCCGCGACGACTCGCGTCCGACTCTATGATGATGTCGGGACCGGAATTGAAAATGGTCTTGCCGTTCCATTCGACGGCGTGTCGAAGCCACCAATGTAGCTCCTCCGTGGCCTCCGGGCAAAGTTGAATCTCGTCCGCGTACCTGAGGCCCTGACGCAAGTGCATAATCTTGAGTCTCTGAAGGGCCCTGTAGTGAAGAGGAGCCGGGAAGATGGTCTGGATGGAGGACGCTAGCAGTCCCACTAAGCGGGCCAGAACTCTTAAGGATAAGGAACCCTTGCGGAGAACCGCTCTGATTTCCTTGCGTATGAGGGCCAACTTGGATTTTGGGAGACGGAGGACGGATAGATTGGTGTCTACCAGGAAACCTAAGAACTCCATCTCCTGGGCCGGGACCAGGATCGACTTCTCTAGGTTGATTAAGAAGCCCAGGTTCTGTAACAATGAGACCGCCCATGACATATGAAGGGAGGCTAGATTTTTGGAATGGGCCATGATGAGGAGGTCGTCTAGATAAATGATCAGACGTACCCCTCTGCTCCGTAGTGATGCCACCACGGGTTTCATCAGTTTGGTGAAACACCAAGGTGCCGATGACAGGCCGAATGGGAGGCAGGTAAACTGCCACGTTCGATCTCTCCATAAGAAGCGGAGGAGGTGTTGTGACTCTGGGTGGATCGGAACGGTGAGGTAGGCGTCTTTCAGGTCTACCTTCACCAACCAGTCTCCCGGTTGCAAGAGATCTCGGAGGAAGTGAATACCCTCCATCTTGAAATGTCTGTAACAGACATGTTGATTTAGGTCCCTGAGGTTTATCACGGGACGGAAACCACCCCCTTTTTTCTGTACCAGGAAGAGATTGCTCAAGAACCCCGGGGATGAGTTTTCTACCTCTAGGATTGCATGCTTGGCCCTGAGTTCTGACATCTCGTTGTCTATGAGGACAACGTTTTGGTAAGCAAATCTGATGGGAGGAGGTAAGGTGTCTAGGACTGGTGGCGACAGAAGCTCTATTAGAAACCCTGTGACAGTCTGTAGTATCCACGGGTCTGCCGTAATCGCAGACCAGGCGTGGGTAAAATACTTCAGGCGACCCCCCACAGGAATGTGTGAGTGCGGAGTGTAGGGTATACTCACCGGTAGGGGGACGGGAACGGGGGTAGCCGCGTCCGCCACGTCCACGCCAGGGTCTGCCTCGGGGTGGGAAAAACGGTGCTGGTTGCGCCACCGGGGCGGAGTAGGAAGGAGGAGCCTGTTGGTATTGGGTATATCTGCCCTGTGGCCTATAGGAGGGTAGGCGGCCGGCAGATCGGCCTCTACTTCTGCCGGCCCTGGAAAAAACTCTATTCGCCCCTGATCTTTTAAGGGAAGTCTGAGCTTTGTCGAGTCCTGTGAACAGGCCCACAAATCTATTAATGTCTTTCATTAAGTTGTCCCCAAACAACATGCCCACTGCTGAGGGACCGGGTTCGGTTTCGGCTAGGTGGGAGAGTTGGGGGTCTAGCCGCATCAGAATGGAGCGGCGTCTCTCCACTGAACAGGAGGTGTTGGCTGTGCCTGCTAGGCAGATAGCCCTCTGGGCCCATCCGCGTAACTGGATTAAGTCCACAGATTGGCCTGAGGCGGCCGCCTGTTCGGATAGGTTGAGAATTTTTGTCAAAGGGCCTATCAGGTCTAAAATGCGTTCCTGGATTAGTTTAAAGGAACGTTCGATCCCTTTTTTAGGGAGTTTACCTGACTTCGCCAGATATTTGGCGAGGATGGGGTCTACTTCTGGAGTAGCCACCACCTTATTGGGGATGAAGGGTCTAGGGCATTCAGAACGTAGCTTATTTCGGGCTGATCTGTCTAGGGATTTCCTGACCCAAAGTTCCACGTATTGGGAAACTTGAGGGAGGGGGGACCATTCGCCTGATCTCGGGTGGGAGATGGCGTCAGGGTGGAAAAAGGGTTCCCCCAGGCCGTCAAGGACCACTTCACCCTGCGTGGCAGGGGTGGCGTTGGGAATAAACGCCGTATCCCCAGCATCTTTGTTACTATCATCGGACTCATAGCCGTCAGACTCTTTATCCTCTAACATGTCTGTTGAGTCCTCGTCGGAGGAGTCAATGTAAGAATCGGGTTTGTTCCTTTTAGAGGATTTATGCCTCTCGTTTGTTAACTCCCTGAGGCCCAGGGGTCGATCAGAGTCTGTTAGATGCTGGGGTTGGCAGACCGAGGGAGGAACTGCCTGCAACATATTGTTTACTTCCCCTGTCGGGGAGTCGGGTGCCGCCAAAGTATGTTTCAGTTTACGTGTAACTTTCCCCCTTTTACTTGGTGGTTCGCCACTCTGGGGTGGGGGGGCGGGTTGGTTAGACATTGCAAGGTGTGAACCTGCGGGCGGGATGGCCGAGGCCAGAGCCGTCTGAACTGACCTATTGATCAAGTCTTGTATTTGTTTGGCTGACATGAATTGAACAGATTCAAGAGAAAAGCCCTCTCCTCTAGGGGGGGTAGTTAGATGTTCCTCAGCCATTATTACACTGTAGTTTTATGGCAGTGTGATGTGGGAAAAGGAATAAGCCCCCAGCCGGAATAAATTCCGCAGTGTTGGGGAATATAGGGACAAGGATTGTAAAGATTGTTATAGAAATCGCGATCCGAGCGCACTAATAGTACCCTAACGTGCCCAGAAGGAAAAAACCTGAGGGAGATGGTGAACAGGCTCCTCTCCTTTCTCAGTCAGCGTCGCACTGGTCGCCGTGAGGAAGAAAGCCCGCGATCCCTGTGCTCTGGGACGAAGTCTCGCGAGACTACGTCCTGTTGAGCCGTGATTGGCTGTCCTCGAGGGAGCCGAAAGGCTCCGCCCCCGGAGCGCGCCGAGGTAATGGGGAAGAAGGGAAGATGGCGGCGTCTAAGCGACGGCGCTCGATACGCGGGGAGGACAGGCGCAAAAGAGAGAGAGGAGAGAGAGGAGGAAATGCGGCGTCGGCAGTAGGTGTCCGCACAATAGGAGGTACAGTGAGGTGCCCAAACGACCATACACACAAACGGAGTAATGTACCAAAAGCAGGTATAAAATAGTATTTCAGTTAGAATGAATACAAATGAATATAAATTAAAATGAATATGTCACCATGTGACGCCAGCAGGGGAGGGGGTGAGGAGTCCCCCCTCACTCCCACCGCCTCACACAGAGACAGCTGCACTCCAATAAAAAAAACAATAGTAAAAGGTACTCATCTGAAAGCTGCCATGAGCAGAAAGAAAGAGGACTAGTTTACCTCAGGCAGGCCCTTATATGCAGTCTATGATCGGGGAGGGGCTAACTGAGCCCAGGGCCTGCTGGGAGTTGTAGTTCTTAAGTTTTTAGGTTATTTGAACGTTTCACTGTATTTCTGCTATGAGCATTAGTAAAGAAAGATAATGCATAAGATATGAGCCTCCTGTCTGATATATAACTAAATTTACCTAACAACAAAAACAGCAGCTCCACAGAATATAGTGAGCCAGAACTAAATTGACCTAATCCTATCTAATCTGTTTTGCAGGTGTTACATTATTTTCCAGTATTATTGTTCTGCATTGTCTGTTCGTACGTTCGTCGAAATTCGAACAAAAGCGGACGTTCGCGCCAAATTCGTGTGACGCAAAACGGCCCATAATTCACTGCGGCATTGCGGGCTGATGATTGGCCAAGCATGCTGTATGTCCTGCATGCTTGGCCAATCACAGCGCGCAAAAAACAAAGAGCCATAATTGGCCAAAGCCTGGGTGGCTTCGGCCAATTATGGCTCAGGGCTTTAGCACACGCCCCACACTATATAAGGCCGCCTGCTGGGCGGCTTCATGTAGTGTGTTCCGGCTTGTTAATGAAAGCAGTCAGAGAGACAGAGAGATTGTCTTTTTATATAGCTAGATAGAGCAGGCAGGCAGGCTAGTCAGTTTAGCTTAATTTACAGTGTGTAGAGGATATAGTGTATATACATCCCTAGGAGTTGTACATATATTTATACACTGTATAGCTTAGATAGATCAGTTCTTCCTAATTTACTGGCAGGCAGGTGATTGTGCTATTTAAAGACGTTGTCACACGTATAGACACCCAGCAGGTACAATATTTAAAGGAATTTTATTTTAATTTTTTTATTTTAGGCATCATTAAAATCACTGCTCCTGGAGCAGTGATTTTAATAATGTTTGAATAAAAAAAAAAGAAAGATTCCTTTAAATATTGTACCTGCCGGCTGTCTATAGTTTGCCTGTAAAAACGTCTTTGAGAACTCGGGTCTTGCCCGAGGGAACATGTATCAATGGGAAAAAAGTTTTAAAAACAGTCGTTTTTTTCAGGAGTCCTTAAAGTTTTTAAAACTTTTTTCCATTGATACATGTTCCCTCGGGCAAGACCCGGGTTCTCAAAGACGTTTTGACAGGCAAACTATATAGACACCCAGCACTGCAGGTACAATATTTAAAGGAATTTTTCATTTTTTATTTTTTTATTTAAACATTATTAAAATCACTGCTTCTGGAGCAGTGATTTTAATGATGCTTAAATATAAAAAATCCTTTACATATTGTACCTGCTGGGTGTCGATAGCTTGCCTGTGAAAACGTCTTTGAGAACCTAGGTCTTGCCCGAGGGAACATGTATCAATGGATAAAAGTTTTAAAAACGGTCACTTTTTCAGGAGTCCTGCTCCTGAAAAAACGATCGTTTTTTAAACTTTTTTCTAAGACGTTTTCCAACAATAACTTGAATATTGGTCTTTAAAATGAACGTTCGAGTCCCATAGACTTCAATGGGGTTCTAAATGTTCGCGCGAACGCTCGGTCTGTTCGACGGTTCTGGTGCGAACCGAACGCGGGTATGTTCCGCTCATCCCTATTCTGCACTTTATCATTCTTTATTCTCAGCGCCATATCAAGATTCTGTATATCAATACTTGTGTAAGATTGACTTACTTTCTTACCTTATACATTTTTATTATTATTATATTATTATTATTATTTTTAGTTTTTTCTAATAGCAGCTGTTTGGCCAAAAATACCTCTTATTTGTTTTAGTTCTGAACCTAAAACTGTAAAAAAAAAAAAAAGAGAAAGCATTGCATCCACAAATCTAGTGTGTCATTCAAACAGGAGAAGTTTTTTTCTCAGGAAATAGCAAGATGTTGAAAGTTTTACCAATTTTTTTTTTTTTAAATCTCAGTTCATAAATGCATTTCTATTTCAAGAGTATCTACTGCCAATTAGAATTTTTTTTCTGGTGGATAAGGATGGAAAAAAGAGAACTTTAGTTCTAAATACTACCTATTTCCTTTAAATGAATGCATTTTAATGTAAACATACATATGGCTGTGAGTGTACCTCAGAAAAATGCTTCCTTAGCTTGTCTCAGCCCTCCTAAAACTGTTGGTCTGTGGACATGGTTTAGGACGGCAGAATACTAGGCAGAGATGTGATATCACACAATCCCCCAGCTATACACACTCTCCAACCTCGGCTCAAGAATGCTCACAGCACAGCTATCTGTATTTCTGTGGGTATGTCTCCTGAGTACATCCAGGGAAATACACAGGTGCCAGTGACTATGTCAGCTCTGCTTACAGCCAGTGCTGGGACAAGGCCATTTGGTGCCCAGGGCAAAGATGACAAACTGAGCAAACCCCCCCCCCCCCCACCATTTTTAAGAAAGAATCAATGGCCCAGATTCAGAGAAAATTGGATTCTCGTAGCGTATCAGAAATACACTACGCCGCCGTTTTATACCTGGCTCTACGTGGAATCCAGGTAGATTTTGTCCAGTAAACGACGGCGGCGTAGTGTATTTCTCCCGTCGCAATCCATCTAGACGAGTAGGGGGCGTGAAGGATTTAAAATAGGCGCGTTCCCGCGGCGATCGAACTGCGCATGCTCCGTTCGCAAATTTCCCACCGTGCATTGCGCGAAATCACGTCGTTCGTTGTTTGAGTAGCGTTGTTTACGGACATTTCTATTCCCGAACGAGTTACGCAAAAAAAAAAAAAAAATTTAAATTCGACGCGGGAACGACGGCCATACTTAACATGGGCTACGCACCGTTAGACCAGCAAAAAGCTGGTCTAACAGTACGTAAAAATAAACAGACGTAAGCGATTGCGAAGACCGCTCGTATCTTCGTGGATCGCCGTAAAAACACATTTGCATATCCCGACGCATGAAAACGACGCGAACTCCTCCCAGCGGCCGCAAACATATCGCAGCGTAGATCCAAAGGCTTACGAAGACGTAAGCCTTCGGATCGAAGCCCGAAGCCGCCGTATCATGGTTTGAGGATTCAAACTAGTGATACGGCACGCGAAATTTGAAATTACTCCTGTCTAACACCAGTTAGACAGGCGTAATTGCTTTATGAATCTGGGCCAATGTCTTTCAAGACAAGAATATACTTTACACAATACAAATTCAATTATCACCCCACACACAGTATTTTGTCCTTTAAACCCCCCCCCCCCCCACACACACAGTATTATTCCTTTTACATGACCCCTCTACACAGCACTGCCCCCATTCACCTGCTTCCCATCCTTCACAGTTCCATATATTTTCCTCCCTTCACTCTCCTACCTTTCACAGAGTGGAGAGCCGTAGGCGGTACAATCCTAAACTGAAGGTACAGCAGCACTTGGCGGGGCACAAGAGCAAAGTAGCATCAATGTGAACCAGGGCTTAAGGAGAGGGGTTACAATAGCTGCAGTAAAAGTACTTGCACAATATTGCTGCTAGCTTATTAGAAGAACCATAAGGCAAGTCTAGATAACAATAAGCCACTTTTTATGGTGATGTGCTACAATAACATCCACAAATCACAGTTTAGTGATCAGATAGACTTGGTCTTAGTCTATGGTCAGTGGAATGATGTGCTTTGCTGATGGATCCTACAAGCAGAGCTCCCCTCCCCCTGCACTCAGCCCAGGTAGTATGACTAGCCACTGTAATTCATTCCACATACCAACACTGAGAACCATAACTCAGAAAGGTCCACTTCCATCAGTGGCGGCTGGTGCTCAATTTATAATTTTTTATTTTTTTTTTGGGGGGGGGGGGGGGGGGTGCATACAAACGAGAAAAAAAACCATCAATTGCAGCCTTACCGTGCCCATCAATTGTCACCATTGTGCTATCAAACGCAGCCACTGTGCCATTAATTGTCACCACTGTGCCATCAAATGCAGTCACTTTGCCATTAATTGCCACCACTGTGCCATCAAACGCAGCCACTGTGTCATCAAATGCAGCCACTGTGCCATCAATTGTCGCCACTGTGCCATCAAACGCAGCCACTGTGCCATCAAATATTGCCACTACTGTGCCCATCAGTTGTCGCCACTGTGCCCATCAATTGTCGCCACTGTGCTCATCAATTGTCGCCACTGTGCTCATTAATTGCCACCAGTTTGCCCCGTCAAATGCCGCCAGTTTGCCCCCTGTAAAATCCCGCCAGTTTACCCCCCTGTAAAATGCTGCCAGATTGCCCCAAAATACCGCCAGTTTGCCCCCTGCCAGACACTTACCTTTCTCGGGTCAGCCATCCTCCTCCGCGCTCCCTCAATGTCTTCTCCCACCCTCAATGTCACTTCAGCCAATCAGCTGACTGGTAACCAGATTCGGTGAACTTGATTGGCTGAAATGCGTGTCAGTGTTAACCAGGGAACACACACCCTGTGAGCCCTCTGGTTTACCATTTGGAAGCTGATTAGAGCCCACAGGCTGTAATCAGGAAGCCTATCAGAGCCATATTCTCAGAAAATAGGTGCAGGAACTCAAATACGACCCGTTCAGATTTCACCAAAAGTAGATGGGTCTTAAAGGGGCATTAAATATCAGGATTGCATTACATAGAGAGTGCAGAGTTCAGAGGGTTACACGCAGAGTGCAGAGCTGTCACTCGTAAACACGGAAACCAGACTTCTGTGTTTACAAGTGATTGTGGTGAGCAGGCACCAAAGGGTCTGAGCCAGAGGTGGTGAAACTGAGTTCACCTAGGTTCCCTCTGAAAAAAAAGCCCTGTCATTGATCAACAAGTGGCTGGCCACCTGAATAGTGGGCGGCAGCGGCGATAATACATTGATTCATGCAATGCATGAATCTATCTATTGTTGAGTGAGTAGGTGCAGGAGGAGAGAGGAATCAGCGCTCCTGCTCCCACTATCCACATACCACCACTGACTGCCAGTCTTTTTCCCGAACCCCTTCACAAACTAGCTCCCGGAAGACACATTGTTGAAGGGAATTGTGGCTTATATTGCCCGGCCTTCAGTGCCCTCACTATGCTTTCCTCACAGCACACAGTCAAAGAAATGCAATGTTTATTAGCAGGCACAGCTAAGAGAATACAGGACAGCACAGAATGACAAGCAATGGAAGCCAGGCATGACGTTCCTGTGTCAGGGGATAAAATCTCCCTCACATTCAGAGCATTAGACAAATCTATTCTTTCCCTCCTCACAGGCACTCCTGTCTGCAGCCACTCTCCCTTCCTTATCTGAGCATCAGCGGGTGTCAGGCAAGAGATGAGCTCTGAGCATTCATGCAGAAGGAGGGACTGGGAGACAACAGAGAAATGCCTCACATTCCTAAGAAGCCCTGCTACTGACTACATGTATCCAGCGAGCTTACATTCAGCATTAGGTCTGTCCCAGCAGTGCAGGTTCTGTGTCCACTCCCTGCCGCCCTCCATTTCCAACACTTCCTGCTCTAACAGTCAAATGTGGAGGGCTGAAGAAGGGGGCGGGTTACAGTGCCACTCTCATTGGCTGAGAAGTCAATAGAAAGGCGGAGCAATCGCATGGTCGGCACAGGCAGTGTTTTTGTAACACATTTGGGGACAGGAATTGTCTGCCAATGTTAAAAACAGAAAAACGCCCAAATACGCTCAATTCGAGCGACAAAAAAGGATCCTGAACTTGTTTGAGCTTTGACGTTCGGCGTCAGGCGTTTTGGAGTGGAGATGTGAACCATCTCCATTGAGAATAATGTATTTGTTCCCCTCTAGCGTTTTGGAGCTTCATGCTTCAGGCGACAAAACGCTCAGGTGTGAATGCAGCCTAACAGAGAGGTTTGTGCTGGTCTCATCTTCGGCACAGCCTGTCACTCACATGAGAAGGGGAGTGGTGACACAAATTCTGTTCAGAAGAGTGGGTAGGATATCTGGAAAAGGGGATTGCTTCAAGATACTAAACTAAGCTCAAATGCTTAGTATAGGTAATGTCTAGTAATTTGTATGCTTAGATCAATTTGTGTTTTTCAGGTTTACAACCACTTTAACTTCAATAGGCCTTGTTTACACTTAATGTTAAAAAATAGAAATAAAGTTTCCACAGGGGGCCACCAGCAGTGTATCCATGCAAAATGTAATGTAGCGGGGTCATACTATTGTGGACTATTGATAGTGATTAGGGTTGAGCGAACCCAAACTGTAAAGTTTGGCTTCGGTACGGACTTTAGGTTTTTTTGGTACCCGAACCCGAACCCGAATAATTGTAAAAAGTTTGGGTTCAGGTTCGGGGTTCGGCTATGTAACGACGCGCTGCACGGCAGACAATCGCCATTTGTTTTACTACTGTGACTAGGAAGCCATCACAGCCATGCCTACTAATGGCATGGCTGTGATTGGCCAGTGCAGCATGTGACCCAGCTTGTGACCAGCCTCTATATCCGATAGAGGCACGCAGCACAGCTCGTCAGTCTGCTTTAGCTAGGGTAGGGACAGGCTGCTGCTCATTGAGGGAGAGTGTTAGATAGGATTATCCTGCTTGAGAAATCTACACCAGCACTGTTTCTTTCTGTGAGATCTGCATCTTATAGTTTAGGGCTAGGTTCCTGCTTGTTGCTGTAGGGATAGAATTATATAGGTGAATCTCTGCATATTTCACCAGCACTCCACCTGTCCCCTGTGATATACTGTCTGTGCAGTACATTGTTTAGGGCTAGGTTCCTGCTCCTTGCTATAGGGAAAGAATTATATAGGTGAATCTCTGAATATTTCACCAGCACTCCACCTGTCCCCTGTGATATACTGTCTGTGCAGTACATTAGTTAGGGCTAGGTTCCTGCTTCTTGCTATAGGACCTTGTGCAGAATAGACACCGGGCCGGCCTTACCCAGCCATTGTTTTTTTTCTGATCTTTCTAGGGTTGCCACCTCATCCCTTTAAAAGCAAAAACATATTAATTACACAGGTTCTCTGGCTGATTAAGGTGCTGCTAATTAAACTCACTTGGTGCCTTATCAACATTAAATTAGCCCCAGAACCTGTGTAATTACTCTGTGTTCAGGTTTAAAGGGATGAGGTAGCAACCCTAGATCTTTCTCACTCTGGGGTGTACCCTAATTTAAAAAATAAATCAATTAAAAACCAAAACCTGCTGTGTTGGCTACCTCCTCCTTCTCCACCGCCGCTTCCACCTACACCGCCACATTCACCGCCACCTCAACCTCCAACTCCATATTGACCTAGTCCTCCTAGGTCAAAATGATTTTTTTTTTTTTTTTTTATGTTATTTTAAGTTATTTCCCTATCCACATTTATTTTCAGAGTACTTGCCATGCTCTTCCCGACATTTTGCAGCCCTCTAACCCTTTCCCTTAGTTTTTTAGAGACATTTTAGTAGTCAAAAGTCTGGGTCCCCATTGACTTCAATGGGGTTCGGGTTCGGGGCAAGTTCGGGTCCCGAACCCAAACTTTTTTTTCAAACATCCAGGTGTTCGCTCAACTCTAATAGTGATGCAAACCTAAATCCCCACTAGAGTTCCAATTACATTGTACATACCTGTATGTGTTTATTTTTCTTAAGAAAAGCAATGCATTGTGGGACTAGAGGTACCAGGAGAAACGGACTCCATTGACAATTAGTAGGAATAGACTATACTTCCCACAATGCCTTTTCTTCCTGGGGCACATGACACCTCCGCACGGCCTTATGGGGGAGATTATTTAAAGAGAGGGAGGAGCTGAACTCGCTCTCTTGGGGTCTGCGCTCTTCCCTCTGCGGAGCAGGGGAGAGCACTACAGCTAAGCAGCTAGGCCTGAAGCCTAAGAGGAGATCCATCTGGAGACCAGCCAGCCAGAGAGAGACAAGACCAAGTGCCTCCAGCTCGTGTTACCAAGAGACCGGGGAGAACTCACCAGCTGATGATTGTAGCAGTGGAGAGCTGTGTTTTGTGGAGCGGTGAATGATTGGCGCGTGTTCATGAAGGTGTGCCAAGGGAGGGTTCGAGCCACTTGAAGGGGTGAAGAAATTAGTGAGAGTAGATCCCAAATCTATCCAGCGGCTCCGGCGGGGGTAGTACTACAGTAAGTACAGTAAGTACAGTATGTCTGTTATGTCCAATTAGTGACTGTGGAGCTAAAATTATCACTTTTCCTACCTATACCAATGTTATGACAACAAACATTACATTTTCTGCATGGATAGTAGCCAATAATGTTGTGCAAAAAGGAAGATATAGATGGGGATCAGAGATGGGCTGAACACCCCCCCGGTTCGTTCGGGCCAGGACTCTCGAAGTTCAGACCTGAACAGCAAACCCCATTGAAGTCTATGTGACCCGAAAATATAAAATCAAAAGTCCTGATTTTGAAGGCTTATATGCAAGTTATTAACCATACACAGGGTATGGGACCCAGCTACTGCCATGGGGAACATTTACCTATGCAACAAAAAAAAAATGAAAAAAGACTGTTTTTAACCACTTAAGACCCGGAAAAAATGCAGGTAAAGGACCTGGTCAGTTTTTGCGATTCAGCACTGCATCGCTTTAACTGACAATTGCGCGGTCCTGCCACGTGGCTCCCAAACAAAATTGGCGTCATTTTTTCCCACAAATATAGCTTTCTTTTGGTGGTATTTGATCACCTCTGTATTTTTTTAATTTTTTGCGCTATAAACAAAAATATAGCGACCATTTTTGAAAAAAATGCAATATTTTTTTTCCTTTTTTCTATAATAAATATTCCCCAAAAATATATAGGCCCAGATTCACGTACACCTGCGCATTATTGGACCGGCGTAGCGCACCGCCTTTACGTTAGACTTGCGCAATTTTGCCGCGTAATCACCCTATTCTCGTAGCTTTTGCACAGGAAATTGCGCATACGTAACGTTTTTCCAGAGGCGTAAGGAGGAGTAATACAAATGGGGAAGGACGTGGGCGTGTTACATTGAAATGAGCCGTGACCCCATGCAAATGAAGGGCCGGCCGGCTCGCGCATGCGCGCTTGAACGAGACCATGTCAGCTCCGATGTGCGCATGCTCACAACTCGGGAGCGGCGCAATCAGTGAAATTGGAAATGGACTAGGGCAACGTTGTGAACTACGCAAACAGCATAAATAGACACACACAAACGCACTTCCTTTGCAAAAGTACATCCCTTTGTCCCTTCCCATTTAACAAAGTGCTTTTGTTCTTGTTGTTCGTTGCGGTGTGTTTTGTAGTTGTCAGATTAGTGTTCTGTGTGATCAAGTGGTTGTTAGTAGATTTTTGAAAGTGGTTTTTGATAAGTGTTTGAGAGACTGTTTGTTTGATTGATATATTTATTTTTGTTTCTTTTTCTGCTGAATTTATTTTTTATTTTTTGTCTTTTTTTTTTTTTTGCCCTTGCAGAGGGAGCAGAGGGAGCAGAGGATGAAATATCTTGAGGACACCTTAAAGAGGAGTTTATGTAACTCCTTTAAAGACTCTGATAGGTTACAGTCTCATTGATAGACTAGTTCTGCAGCCAAGGGTTCGGATCCCGGCCTCGGCTACATGTGAATTGAGTTTGGTGGTCTCAGCCCGGCTCCCGGTGGGTGTGCTATGCAAGGTACACCTGTGCTTAGTACGCCCACCCCTCCCCCCACAAAAACCACCACACTTGCACGCACACGAAATTGGTTTAAAACACACGCACTTTGGCCATGCGGTCTCCTAAAATAAAGAGAGGCGAAGGACCTACGGGGCTGGCTGGGTGGGCTAGGCCCCCTCACTCCCTCATAGGGGGAGTCCCTCTGCCCCATTGGGGTCCCGTTGAGCCCCAGTTGGGCTCCCAAGAGGAGCAGGTAGAGCGGGTGAGTGGGAGGCCCCCCTTCACACCCGCCATTGCCACCAGGGGCATGGAGAAGGATGGCGATTGCCTCCGGGGGGAGGGTCTGCCTACTCCCAACTCCTGCAGTCCGGCTCCTCTCTCTCGAGTTCACGCACAAAAATACACTTTAAAAAAAAAAAAGAAACTTAGAGGGGAGGAAGACAATGAGGATCTACGAGACAAGTGGGGTATATGGAAAGAATTAAAAAAAAACTGAAGTTTCGCAGAAAACCTAAGAGTGTTATGAGATAGCAGGGAGGGGACACCTGGGGGGGCGAGACAGTGGAATCACAAGATGGAGGGAGGGAGGGGGGTATTGGGAGGAAAATCCACACGTCATTTTTTTCAGTAGGAAAAAAAAAAAAACTATAGAAACACTAATGCCGCGTACACACGATCATTTTTTGTAATGAAAAAAAAACGACGTTTCAAGTGATGAAACAAAACGAAGTTTTTCAAACTTCATTTTCCAAAACGACGTTGCATACACACCATCGTTTTTCCAAAATGCTCTAGCAAAGCGTGGTTACGTAAGACACGTTCGACGGCACTCTGTTCCATTGAGCTCCGTCTCATAACATGCCTCTGAGCATGCGCGGCTTTAAAAACGTCGTTTTCAACATCGTTTTGCCCACACACCATCACTTTTTATGACACAAAAAACAAAGTTTTGAAAAACGACACAAAAAATTCAAGCATGTTCGAATTTTTTTTTGGTCGTTTTTTTTAAGACATAAAACAACGTTTTGACCACACACGGTGATTTTAAATTACGTTTTTGAAAACATCGTTTTTTTTCATCACAAAAAATGATCGTGTGTACGCGGCATAAGAAGTAAATGAGAAGCCACAAGTGATGCGATGACTACAGTGGTAAGCGAAGGGCAGAATGGTCCGTGAGCTTGTCTGATGGTTCGTACCCCGTGTCTAGTCTGATGTGGACAAAAAAAAAAAAACGATTGTGTCAGAACGCAGTGACGTAAAACACAACGACTTCCTGAGAAATATGAAGTTCAATGCTTCCATGCAAGCGTCAACTTGATTCTGAGCATGCGTGGATTTTTAACCGATGGACATGCCCACAGACGATCGTTTTTTTCTATCGTTTTTTTAACCATCATATCATTTTAAAACAAGTCCCTAGTTTTTTCAATGATGGATAAAAAAAAAAACGATGGGACCCACACATGATCGGTTCGCGGCATTATCCTTGATGGCACAAATTTTCAGTTCCTTTCACTTTAAAAAATAAGGGAGCCCATGCACCGCAAGTTTGCAGAGGCATGAGAAGCAAAGTACCTGGGGTATTTTATTATATCTGGAACTGCCTCCTCCCAGCCACGTATTACTCCCAATTAGGGATGAGCTGAACACCCCCCCCCCCCCCCCCCCGTAAGGTGTGCATCAGACCCTGCGAACAGACCAAAAGTTTCTGTGAACTTTAGAACCCTGTTAAAGTCTATGGGACTCAAAGGAGTCTAAAGTGATAATTTTAAAGGCTAATATGCAAGTTATTGTCCTAAAAAGTGTTTGGGGACTCGGGGTCCTGCCTCAGGGGACATGTATGAATGCAAAAATACGTTTTAAAAATGGCCGTTTTTTCAGGAGCAGTGATTTTAATAATGTTTACAGTGAAACAATAAAAGTGAAATATTCCTTTACATTTCAAACCTGGGGGAGTGTATAGTATGCCTGTAAAGTAGCACTTATTTCCCCTGCCTAGAACTGTCCCTGTAAAAAATGTAATTTCTGAAGGAAAAAAAGTCATTTAAAACCACTCTCGGCTATAATGAATTGTCAGCTCCCGGCAATACAGAGGTCTGGTATGGATATTAAGGGAAACCCTGCGTCAAATAAAAAAAAATATTACGTGGGGTTCCCCCCAAATATATTGTTACGTGTTCGTACGCCTTCGGATCTACGGTGGAGTTCCCGTCGTTTTCCGCATCGGGGAATGAGCTTTTGCCGACTATCCACGAAATTACGAACGTCTATCGCAATCTCTTACGGCATCTTTAGTCATCTTTTTGCTGCGTAATACTATACCAGCTTTTAATATTAGACAGCCCATGTTAAGTATGGCCGTCGTTCCCGCGTCGAATATCAACGTTTTCCGACGTCTTTTTTTATTTTTGACATAAAACGTCCGGGAATAGGAATGTCCGTAAACGATGCTACTCAAACAACGAATGACGTATCGACGTTATTTCGCGCAATGCACGGCGGGAAATTTCTGAACGGAGCATGCGCAGTTCGATCGCCGCGGGGACGTGCCTAATTTAAATGCTTCACGCCCCCTAATCGCGTATTTCGAGAAATAGACTACGCCGCCGTATCGTACGGGCAAAAATCTATCAGAATTCGTTAGACAGCCTGGTAAAATACGTCTGCGTAGCGTATCTCGGATACGCTTTGCAAATGTACGTGTACCTGAATCTGGCCCCAGATGTTTACAAGGTGGAGAACATGTATGGTCAACTCAACCTGTCAAAGGCCTTTTTTGGCATCTAGGCTTAGGACAATGGCTGGACCGGAAGATCTATTGAGAAGGTCTATCAAGTCTATGGTGTGGTGTGTGTTATCCCCCACATGCCTAGCCAAAACAAAACTCACTTGGTCTTTATTAATTTAGGGATGAACTGGGAAAGTCTGAATGCTAGAATTTTGTTGAATAATTTATAATCTGAATTTAAAAGAGCTTTGGGCCTGTAATTATCAGGAAATGGATCGGTCTTTACCCGGTTTATGGATAATGGTGGTATAAGAGTGTGAAACTGTGAGTGTGGGGATTGTCCTTTAAAAAAAGTACCATATAGATCTAACATATGGGGGGCCAGGATATCTAAGAAGGTTTTATAGTTATAGTTATAGTTTTATAGTAAAAATAAGGTAACCCATCAGGACCAGGTGACTTATGGAGTGGAAGATCCTTGATCGTGTTTGAAAGTTCCTCCACAGTTACTGTATAGCTGCATTTAATTTAACTACCGTAAATCTGAGGACTGTTTGGTAACATAAGGTCAGGAAAAAAATGTATCAAAGTTTTCTTGAGTAAATTTAAAGTGGTTGCCGGGGGTTAGGCAGTTGTAAAGCTTATTGTAAAATGTTCCAAATGTTTTAGACATAGAAAGGGGGCAGAGAGTCCTAGTTCCTTCTGCCTGTAGAAGGAAGTCAGGAAAGAAGTGGAAAGGATGTGGACATAATTTATTTACTAACATCCTATGGAGCTTAGAAAATTCATCAAATTTTAGTTTCGCCCATACCATGGATTTAGCTGTCTTACTTTTGGGTTAACGATTTTATTTGCTCCTGAAGGGATGTGACTTTGCGTAATTTCAATACTTTGAATGGGAGAGATGTCAGATTTATCAATGTACAGTAGGGGGTAAGTAGGGCCGAGGTAAAAAAATTATCCAATCTTGAGTACATTTTATGGGCCATGGAATAAAAAGTGAATTTCTTAGTGGAGGGACGTTTGATCCTGAGAGCTCTGTACAGCTCTGCTTTGCTAAAAACTCTATAATTGCACTAGATGTTAACCTCTTCCCAGCCAGTGTCATTAGTACAGAGTGTATAGTATTACCACGGATTACTGTAATAATGTCACTGTGATGTCAGTGGTAGTTAGTTCCCCCTAGCATCAGTTAGTGTCAGATTTTCTGCCACACTATCACAGTGTCATTATAAGTCTCTGATCCCCATCATTAGTAGTATAAAAGAAAATTAAAATGAAAAAAAATATACCATAGTCTGTAGGCACTATAACTTTCATGCAAACCAACCAATATACACTTATTGGATTTTTTTTTTTTTACCACTGACAAAATGTATGAAGAATTTTGATTTTTTTTATTGCATATGTTTTATAGCAAAAGGTGATCAATTTTTTTATTTTTCATAATTTTCAAGAAAAACAAGTAGCACAGTGCCAAATAGGAAATAGCAAAACATTTCTTTAGCTCAAGTGGATAAAGCCAAGGGGAGATGGGGTCAACCCGCAATTTTGCCAGGTGGTAGGGCTGCCTCATAATACATGACATCAGTTATCACATATTTGTTTTTTGTTTTGCATCCGGCTTTGCATTCCAGCATGCTTACACTTTGCTAATAATTACGTAGTTTTCTCTCAGTTATTGATTAACTGGAACAACAAGACTACAGATATGAAGAGCTATATAATGATGATCTGTGCACTTGTGGAAAACTGTCACAGAAGCACAACTGAGTCATACCTAACATTTCAATCAAGAAAGCCTACAGCAAAAATGAAGTTTTTTGCTTTCCTCTCCATCTTGGCGATAGTTTTTCTTTGTCTTATATTCGGTGAGCCATGTTTTACTTTAACTGTAGTGTGCTATTTAATTTATAATTCTTTACAATGTTAAATGTGACTAAATATGCTATGCAACTATTTCAGAGATTTGCTGCTTATTATTAATGCTAACTCAGATCAAGGTGATAAAGCAGGTTAAATAGAGATTATGTTTTGGAAAAGATTTAAAGCTACACTGAAGTCTCCAACATAACCATGTATGTTAAATGATATTGCCTTGCACTCATTCAGTGCAAAAGACTAAACCTGGCTAAATTTAGTTCAAGGCTCCCTGTCATCTACTCGTGCAACTCAGGTATGACTCCTTTCCCTATTGCCAACCTTATGCCCTAAATCTGTATTGTAAGTGCAACTGGGCTTCTAGTAGCATATCCTAATTGGTTCCTAGTACTAGCTTTCCCTCTCCCACCCTAAAAAAGTCAAATTCATTACATTAAGTATTAAAAAAAGAGCATTATTGATTGACTCAAAATGCTGTTTTAGTGTTGTTGAAATATTTATTTTCTTACTTTGAAAATGTGTGCATCTTTTCGGTCCATCCCTGTAGTTAAAACTGCTGATTTTGTAGCATTTCCTTTTAATCATAACAGCCAGCAGAAGGGGTGATACATCAGATTCCTGCTGATTGAAAAAGTGAGAGAATATATCCCTGGACACCCTTCAAATGTGTATTTTTCAGTAGGAGCAGGACACTGTGTGGTGTAGACTTTAGCTATGCAGTCTTCTCATTAGTTTGATTACATTCTATTAGGCCTGTTTCTTGAACAGCAATCAAGCAACTAAGTAGCGTACTGTAGCTCAGCTTAAATCTGCACCATCCCATGGCCAGCAGCGAGGAACATGTTTGCCTAGGAGATTTCCATAGAAGTTCTGCCCCCACCACCTGCAACCTTCTGGGCACATCACAGGTCCCAGAAGGCTGCAGGACCCTTTACAGTTAACATGATGGTGCTGGGGACTCATGACCAGCGAATAACTGGCCCAGCTGAGAATGGTGCTGGATCTCTGGAATGGTAAGTGTCCAGGGATCCATCCTACAGTTTTTGTAGCTGTTAACTTTTATTCATTTTTAATTGGAATGAAGAACCTCTTTAAATGCTATGCTCACAGTGCACCTTAACATGTGGCTATAAATGAAGGTATTGAAAAAGCAGAATAAATTATAGATATAGGAATAAGAAAATTAATGCAGACATGGATCTCTGAAACAAATCTAAGGTATGTATGGGGATTAAATGTACATAGATTTTTTTTTAAAAGATTAATTAATTGAGAATTGAAAACTTGAATTTTTGGTTTTGGTTTTCAAAAAACGTTAGTTACGCTTTAAGGATACCCAGATACATTCAAGCTATTTTAACTAATTGCGCTTAAACTTCATGACTGTATTAGCTGGCTTCTTTATATTTAAGACAAAAACGATCTGTGCTAGCACCCCTTTAGTGATTGATATATGGATATAAAAAGCCGTGAAAAAAGATTAAAAATAAAAGTGAAAAATGCTGCACCTTAATACAAAGAAGCTCAATATGGGGCTCCACTAGACATATATATACAAAGGAGAAAGGCGCGCAACAATGTAACATATATATAAAAATATGTTTTACACAACAACCTGAAAAAAGTGAAATAAATACAAATAATGATGTGGAAAAAAATATATAGATACAACGTCCCAAGTATAATTCCAAGTGTTAGGTGCTCAAAAACTTGTTTCCAAATGCCATTGAAACACAGTTCATAAGAAATTTCCCAATGGGGTGTTGTAGACAATTCAACTGATAGCCCACATCTGCTCTGTGTAAGGAAGTGATAGATGGCCGCTTACCGCAAAGTTGGACCCTTCCAGGGGTCAGTAAGGCACTCAAAGCACTTATCCGTGACTGGATCCTAGGAATCACTCCACTGCTGACAGCTCAGGACTGCTCAGAAAGGCTGAAGAGGTTTTTCACTCCAAGACGTGGCTCAGATGCTCAGCTTAATTGAAGATATCATAAAAGATAGGGAAAGAAGGAACTCCATAGTGTAGCGGGTTTAAAAAACTGACAATTTATTCAGTTTGCACTGACAAAATTAAATTAAAAACAACAGTCCTTCACCCTGCACATATAAGAGTTCTCAACATGAATCCAAAAAATCGTGTGTGCAGATGCTTCCAGCTAGGTGTGCGATCGATCGGTAAGCTAATGAACGTGGTGACGTCTGCGATGCTTAGCTCCACCCGACGCGGCGTTTCATCCAAACGGGCTTCTACGTGGAAAGGAGGCTCAAGTGTCTTCTTTATATTTGACTGGATTTCAGCTTTATAGCTTTATTTTTCTTTTCCCATTTTGTAGTACATTGTATCAGTTTTTTACATGTTTTACACAGAAAGAAAAAGCCGGAAAAAAAAAAGAATATAAAAAAGTTATCAGCATCCAAATAACAACTGTAACTCTCTGGGGCTATTTAAAGACAATTGCACCCTTAATGTAGACCTTACACATAAAAAAAATGCTACATTTAACTTATAAAAAGAAATCTGGGGAAGAAAAGTTTAATAAGACTACCTTTCACCCTGGTCTTGTCCATGGCACCTAGGAGAGGGACCCAACACCCTCCTTTTGACAAATTATTGGAGAATGTTAACCAGCGCAAATCTCACTGAGAAGACAATGCAGCACTGCGCAGCCACATCTTCTCTCGAGATTTGGAATACTAAGCATTCTCCATGATCACATTTGCAGGATAAGTATACCCCCGTCCATACAGAATCCAAGGTAAAGTGAGTATATTAGCTAACATTTTTTCCTCTATAAGTGTTTTTTTTTAATTTTAAGCATCCCCTAAGGCGGCGTACACACGACCGAGGTTCTCGCTGAAAACCAGCGAGAACCTCGCTGGAATGTGCATTCCAGCGAGGACCTCGGCCGTGTGTACGGTCTCGGCGAGCTTCCCGTCGGGAAGCCCGTCGAGCAGAAATAGAGAGCACGCTCTCTATTTCCTCGACGGCCCGCCTGGATGAATGGCTGGTTGCCATTCCCGACGGGCGGGTCGCCGATTTCGACGGCCGGCAGAGAGCCTCGACGGGCGGAACGATGTGTTCTGCCCGTCGAGGATCTCTGCCGTGTGTACACGGCCTAAGATCTTCTTGGCAGGATGAGTATGTCACTCCCTGCACTAGAATCAAGGGGAAAGTGGGTATATTACCGTATTTAACTTTTTTCCCCAATAGGTGCTTTTTTCTATATTGTATTTACTGATTTAGCAAGGGAGAAAGGGGTCACATTTTAAAAGTGGACCTCGCATGGAATAAAAGGTCCACTTTACAAATCACTAAAGACCCCCTTAATTTCATGGTCATTTTTGTAATCATAATTTAAAAAGGAGATATTAACATAATTCATATTTATTTTCAGGTCATGTGAACTCTGATGAAGGAAGAGAGGTAACTTAAACACTAATGCATTAAAGAGAAAAATGTATAGCCTCTGAGCTTTTTTTTTCCGATTGCGGTGCTGTAAAGTCATGTGTTTTTTCTAAATGATAAATTAAAAATGAATATGTAAGATAGATACAATTTAGTTTATTATTTCTTATCAGTAGCACTCTTTGAGTATTGTACTTCTTATGCGTTTATGAGCTTTTCTACTAGGAAAATGTTTTTGTTTTTCACACACACGTTTAAATCTGCATTTTCTTTGTTAGAAAACTACTTAAAGCGGAGTTCCACCCTTAAAACCACTTGGTTTCATCCCATCCAGCATACTGGCGTCAGCGCCAGTATGCTGTTTTTTTTTTTTTTAATGCATGTATTTACTTTATAATAAATCATTTAATTCCGTGCGCACCGCAGTATGTCGCCGCTATAAGGCGTCACGCCTTCCGGATACAGCCGATTAGCGTTCGGCTCTTCTCGGCGCCTGCGCACAGACCCAGGAGCTGACTGCGCAGGCGCCGTATATAGCCGCGTCACGTCCTCCGAAAAAACCCGAACTAGGACCGGCTATTTACGGCGCCTGCGCAGTCAGCTCCTGGGTCTGTGCACAGGCGCCGAGAAGAGCCAAACGCTAATCGGCTGTTTCCGGAAGGCGTGACGCCTTATAGCGGCGACATACCGCGCTGCGCACGGAATTAAATGATTTATTATAAAGTAAGTACATGCATTAAAAAAAAAAAAAAAACAGCATACTGGCGCTGACGCCAGTATGCTGGATGGGATCAAACCAAGTGGTTTTAAGGGTGGAACTCCGCTTTAAAACCCCAAACAAATATATAATACCCTGAATTTTACCCAAGATTTTAAAAAGCTCTGAATTCACAAATGCTCAGAGCTGGGTGCTTCTGCGTTCATTAAAACTTCAGTACTGACCTCTTTCCTGACCAGATCAATTTTCAGCTTTCAAGCCTCAGGCCGCGTACACACGGCAGAGAACCTCGACGGGCAGAACACATCGTTCCGCCCGTCGAGGTTCTCTCCCGGCCGTCGAATTCGGCGACCCGCCCGTCGGGAATGGCAACCAGCCATTCTTCCAGGCGGGCCGTCGAGGAAATAGAGAGCGTGCTCTCTATTTCGGCTCGACGGGCTTCCCGACGGGAAGCTCGCTGAGACCGTACACACGGCCGAGGTCCTCGCTGGAATGTGCATTCCAGCGAGGTTCTCGCTGATTTTCAGCGAGAACCTCGGCCGTGTGTACGGCGCCTCATACACACGGCCGGTTTTCAAGAGCCAGGGAAAACTGGCCGTGTGTATGCTTCCTCACCGTTTTCCTGATAAGAAAACCTGCTCTCTATTTTTCCGCTGTGATTCACAGTGTTTTTAAACCTGGCAGTTTTCCTATGGGGGAAACACTGCGAGGTAGCATACAAACGGCCGGGATTCCCAGCCAAAGCTCTCACCACAGTTTTCCTGACGGGAAACCCGGCCATTTGTACACGGGGAAACTTAGCAAGCAGGTTCTCGGTTTTCCCGTCAGGATTCCCGGCTGAATTTTTACCGCCGGGAATCCCAGTTGTGTGTACAGGGCTTTAGTGCTGTCGCACTTTGAATGACAGATGCATAGTCATGAAAAACTGTACCCAAATTGTTTTTTTTTTACACAAATAGGGCATTTCTCCTGTTATTTAAGTATAACTGGTTTATTGTATTTATTATTTTGCTAAACAAACTAAAAAAGACCACACATTTTTGAAAAAATCCCTTCTTCTTTTTTGCAAATAAGTAATCTTTCTTCTTCACTGGTATGCGCTGTTGAGGATGCACTGATGGGCACTGATAGGATGCACTGATGGGCACTGATAGGCTGCACTGATGGGCACTAATGAGAAGGTACTGATGAGGCTACATTGATAGGCAGCACTGAGAGGCACACTTGAGTAGGCACTGATCAACACTGATAGACAGCACTAATAGGCTGCACCGATTGGTAATTATAGACTGCACTGATGGGTATCAATAGGGCTGCACTGATAAGCAGGGAACTGATGATCAGTGCTCCTATTATCAATGTAAATTATGTGCTTACAGGTTCACACAGCGTGGGAGGAAAGGGTTGCTGATAACTGGCAAGACTGTTAACATGTGATCATCTATGATTGGACACAGCTGATCACATGGTAAAGGGCCGCTGTGGTTGGTTCTATACCTTGATCTGTGAACAGCTGTGTCATAAGGACACAGCAGTTACAGACCGCGCCCAATGTGCACCGCAGGAGGCCAGATTCTGGGAGGATGTCTTTTGATGCCCTACCAGTACTGGACGACTATGCTGATTAATGGGAATCATGGGTGCAGGAAATGCATATAGCAGCCTGGAAAACAAACGTAGCCTTTATTGGTAAAATAAGGAACAAGCACTACAAGCCACAGCAACCAGGACAGCTCAGCTGACGCGTTTCACACTGTACTTAGTGTTTAATCATACCCCTTGAATACCAGTGTTTATAAATGTAGACAAGGGGTTAAAGTGAACATAGGAATTTCCCATACTGGTTCACATTAATGGTGCATTCACTCACCATGCCTAGGGGATATATACATTTTTCTGCTCCTCTCCTTTAGCAGCTCAGAGATGCCACACCTGATGAGGCAGAGGCAGCTAGGCAAGTGATCTGCTTCAGCCAGATGAGAGGCCCTTCACTGTCAGAACCGACATGCAAGCAGCTAGGCCAAAGCCTTATAGCACATAGTTTCCCCTAAAAAGCTACCATGAGAATCACCTCTCTGACTGCTATTAGAGTACTCGGATTCCAGTGGGATGGGTCCCCTCTTGCCTGGGACTCCTCCAGCTGTTTGCCTGAATTACCAAAGCAGTCCTGGTCCTCACTGTGGGGGGTGCTGTTTATAAGTATAAAGGCATGCTACTGTGATCTGTATTATTTTTCTGAAATACTGATGCTCATCTTGACTCTTTGATGATATAGAATAGAGACTATACTGTGCAGCCACATGCTACCCTGATTCAATCATAGAGGCATTACTGTGGGAAGTCCAAGTTTGTGCAGCTTTTATAATCAGTTTTGCACTATTATCTTTTTTTTTCTCTGACCCTGTTTGCATTATTTACTCTCCAGGTAGTTTAGTGATACATCTGGTATATACCAATGAAATCATTTTATTATATCTGTTCAACAAGTCAAAAAACTAGCTGTTCATCCAGTCAGAAATCATGTAAGCTGATAACAGTCCATTGATAGAGAGTACAGGAAGTTATCAGTTAGCATTTTTTTCATGCTATTTCTGGGAACTACAAAACACCTCCCCTATTATGAGGTGGTAAGAAAGGTGTTTTTTAGTCCCAGCACAGTGTTATACAGTCCTAACACACTCCCCAATGTAGAGTGACTGTCACCCCCTGTTTTAAGGTGGCAGTGATTGAATGAAAAAGCTTTATAGGTTTTTTCATTCGCTCACTGCCAGTGGCTATAGCCGCAAGCAGTGATCATTGTATTCTGATGGTGGGGAAACCTCCCACTGTCAGAATACAATACAGTAGTTTCCTAGGTGGGATTCGGTGTGATGGGAGAATCAAGCTACTTTCTGTCCTTCAACCTGTGTTTAAAGCTGAGCTCCACCCTGAATTTAACCTAATCTCAATATTACTAATGCTCCAAAACAATGCTTAATCCGATAGTTTTATATAAAAAAGTTTTACAGTACCATCTGAACACGATAGGCTTCCGGTCTGCAGCCCCTCGGGTTTCCGTCAGGTTTTCTGACATTTTCTGTCCCGCACTGTGTCTTCTGGGAGCTTTTGTCATAGCTCCCTAATTATCATATTCGGCCCTGTGACAGCAAACATCGCGCAACTTCGTTGAGCAGGAAGCCGCTGCTCCCCATTGCTCGTGCGCATGCGTGAGATCGAGCGGTGGATGCTGGGACATCAGCATCCACCGAAGCAAGGAAGTGCCGGGCTGTGGGCTTATGCCCACAGTTAAAATGGAGACAAAAACGGAAGGAGGAATAAAAGTTATTATTTGAGACTGGATAGCAGCGGAGCGGCCGGGGGAGACAGGAAACGTGAGTTCCGCAAATTAGGGTAATTTAGCTTTTAAATAGCCATTAAGAAAAAAAAAGTTTTTGGCGTAGGAGATCCGCTTTAATAAAGAAAATAGGTTCATGTATGACAATGGCCTGCTTCTGTTTTTTTATTACTGCTTGGGAAATTCTGCTAATTTTTTATTCTAGTGAAAATAAAGACCCAGACATTGAAAAAAATTATGTTTTAACATTTTCCCACTCCTTTCTTTTAGATAGATAGATAGATAGATAGATAGATAGATAGATAGATAGATAGACAGACAGACAGACAGACAGACAGACAGACAGACAGACAGACAGATAGATAGATAGATCCAAAAGTCCAGTTCAGGAGTATATTCTCAATAAACATTGGAATGTTTTTGAAAAGTGATTGGGTTTTAAGTCCCATTCTCCCAGATAGGTGCCAGTGTGGTTTAAAGAGGATCTTCCTCCTTAAAAGGTAAAGTCACCTCTAATGTAATAAATCCCCCATCTATATCTTCCTTTTCCCACAACATGATTGGCTACTATCCATGCAGAAAATTTAATGTTTGTTGTCATAACATTGGTATAGATAGATAGATAGATAGATAGATAGATAGATAGATAGATATACACACACACACAGCTAGATTCACGCACCTCATCTTTCTGCCGGCGTAGCGTATCTTCTTTGCGCTACGCCGGCGCAACGTTGAGAGGCAAGCATGGTATTCACAAAGCAAATGCTCTCAACGTTGCGCCGGCGTAGCATATATTTTGTCGGCGTAAGTAGGTGGAAGTGGGCGTGTAACATTTAAATGAAGCGTGACCCCATGCAAATGATGGGCTGAGCTTCAAAAAACTAACTGTGCATGCGTCGTATCTTGGACACATCCCAGTGCGCATGCTCACAGTCGTGTCAAAATAACTGGCTAAGATACGTCAAAACACTGCCTACGACGTTAACGTAACCTACGTACAGCCCTATTCACGTACTACGTAAACTACGTAAAAATCGACGGCGTTCGTTCCCTGGTCCATACCTTTGCATGGGTTGCGCCTCCTATATGAGGAATAACTTTACGCCGGACGTAACCCTTACGCAAATCGCTTAAAACATGCGCAGGGCGCAAGCACGTTCGTGAATCGGCTTATCTTACTAATTTGCATATTTAAAATGGGAATGCCAGATGCGTCCAGCGTAACTACTGTATGCGCCTACGATACGCCGGGGTAGGCAAGTTACGTTGGGTGGCTGAAACCTTATTTTTCAACGTATCTAGCTTTGTAAATCGACGCAAAGATACGACGGCGCACATTTGTACTTACGACGGCGTATCTCGAGATACTTTGGCGTAAGTGCTACGTGAATCTGGGCCATACAGTCTTCCCAGTGATCTCCCTGCCTGCGGATTCAGAGTGAGAGAGACGTGCTTCCTCACTTCTTTTTTAGGCTCAGTGGGGAATCTTTCCCATCTCCCCACTGGCACACATAGCAATATTGCTAATACAAATGGTTTCATGAGGGTGCGTTCAGGTACAGCCGGCATACCCTGTGCACACGTCTATGTGTCTCCTAGATTGTAAGCTCTAAAAATCAGGGCCCTCTGATTCCTCCTGTATTGAATTGTATTGTAACCGTACTGTCTGCCCTCGTGTTGTAAAGTGCCGCGCAAACTGTTTGCGCTATATAAATCTTGTATAATAATAATAATAATTGTGTTTTACAGCCTGTATGTGATGTGCATGCATCCCTGAGATGCCCAAGAATTTATAACCCTGTATGTGGCAGTGATAAGAGAACATATGACAATGAATGCCTGCTCTGTGCTGAAAGGCAGTAAGTATAGTGTTCACAGATTTCGTTTGCTAAATAACTTTTTTATTGTTTATTCTATTTGCATTGTAGTCACTGCTGGCTAACAGAAGCAAAGTGAAAGGTTGAAAAAGGCACAAATCTGTAGAGAGTAAACAAAGTATTCAGCAGAGATAAATAATGGATAGTATGCAGCATAGAAATGTCAGATTGTACCTTGCCTGTCATGATTAGCAAGTTAACAGTACAAATTGAGTACTGAAAATCTCCTGGGTGCTGGACCATGAAGAGAAAATCATTCATCTCCCATATACAATTGGGAGGATGGGCTTGATTACTGCCTCCCTATCTCCTACAAGGACTGCTCAGGTTAGGGAATGGTACTTTGGATTGGGTTGTGTTAGGAGGAGATCTATGCTAGGAGGGGGTGGGGGGGTTGGGTGGAGGGGAACTTATACTTGAAGAGGGAATCTGGAATTTGGGAGGAGAGCATTTAAAATTTGAGGGGAAAAGAGAATGTGTGCTAGGACTCGGAGGGGATTATTTTTCTGAGTGGGGAAGATTTGTCCTCGAAGGGGGAATTGGGGGGGGAGGGGCAGGAATTTTAAATGGGAGGTGGGATTAGGATGCAAAGATTTGTGATGGGAGGGGGATTTGGACTAGGAGGAGAGATAATTTTTTCATTTTTGTTTTGGCTGACAGAGGACACTTTCTAGTGCTGATTTTTTTGGGGTGTGTGTGTGTGTGGGGGGGGGGGGGGATATTGCTGAAACATGGTGCTCAACTGGGGGGGGGGGGGTTGCAGTCTGTCACCTTTGTCCTGGACACTAGACTGGAATCAAGCCTGAATGTGTACAGAGAAGGTAAGTATAGCATGTTTGTTATTTAAAAAAATTGCTTTACAATCAACTTAAACCAACTAAAAAACATATATATACTGTATATTGCAGCTTAACAATTCGTATATGTGATGGCAATTTTTTCAATTTTTAGGCTATTTTCCTTTATTTTAACCTGGTAATCTGGCCTAAATGTCTGTTTTTGTAAATTATTTTACCAGACCAAGCCATTCAGTAAAAGTGGCAGTTAGTGTATTGAGACAAACCATTTAACCACTTAAGACCCGGACCAATACGCTGGTAAATGACCCAAGGTGTTTTTGCGATTCGGCACTGCGTCGCTTTAACAGACAATTGCGCGGTCGTGCGACATGGCTCCCAAACAAAATTTGCGTCCTTTTCTTCCCACAAATAGAGCTTTCTTTTGGTGGTATTTGATCACCTCTGCGATTTTTATTTTTTGCGCTATATACAAAAATAGAGCGTCATTTTTGAAAAAAAAACACTATTTTTTTACTTTTTGTTAAAAAAAAAATCAAATAAACTAAATTTTAGTCAAACATTTAGGCCAAAATTTATTTAGCCACATGTCTTTAGTAAAAAAAAAAAAATCGCAATAAAAAAAAATAGCTACCTAGCGGGAACAGCGACACTAATACAGCGATCAGAAAAATGATCGCTTAGTGACGCTGGCAATAGGGAGTGAAAGGGTTAACTAGGGCGGTGATCAGGGGGTTAAAACTTTATTAGGGGGGGTGGGGGGGCTATCCTGAACCTAACACTAACTGATTTTACACTGCCTGTCACACTGACACTAAATGCAGTGATTAGATCACTGCATTCAGTGACACTGTGACAGGGGGGGTGGGGTGGCAGATCGCAAGGGGTTAAGTATGCCTATGTGAGTGTATGTCAGTGTAGTGTTGGTGCAGGACTTACTGTGAGGTGTTTCTCCCATCGCAGCGGTTGGAAATACCGCTGCGATGGGAGATTACATCACTTCCCCCTTCCTGTGTTTACACAGGAGGAGGAAGTGACAGAAGGGGGAGCGCGCGCATTGGCTGGGAGCGATCGCGGGGGGGCGGGCAAACACCGACATCCGCCTGCTCGTCCCGGATTACTCCTGGAGCCAGGGGGACCCCCGCACGCCGCGGAGGGGGTCCCGATGAGACCCCCGAACCGCACGAAGGCGGGGACGTAAATTTACGCCCTTGTGCCTGTATGAGCCATTCTGTGGCCGTATATGTGCGTGCGGGGGTCCTTAAGTGGTTAAACAAACCATTTAACATTGACAGGGATGTTTATAATGTTCAGCTTTTATTCATTTATATAAAACTTTTTTTCAGAAGAAAAAAAAATGTATCTGCTTAAAAGTGTTAGGCCTCGTACACACGATCGGACATATCCGATGAAAACGGTCCGCGGACCATTTCCATCGGATATGTCCGATCTGGAGTTTGATCCGATGGCGTGTACACACCATCGGATCAAATTCCCCGCCGGCAGACGGCGCGGTGACGTGTCGGTGACGCGACGGTGACGTTGACGCCGCCACGTCACCGCTACGTCACGCACCAGGAAGTAAACACTTCCGCGCGCATGCGTCGGATCCATTCACAGGATACGACGCATGTGTGGGAGGATATGTCCGCTGGTTTCCCGTACTAACCAGCGGACATATCCGACGGACAGGTTTGTAGCGGACAAATTTCAAAGCATGCTTTGAAATTTGTCCGATGGACAAATCTGTCCGCTAGCCCATACACACGATCGGAGATGTCTGCTGAAACGGTCCATCGGACCGTTTTCAGCGGACATATCCCCTCGTGTGTATGAGGCCTTAGTTGGAGTTCTGCTTTATTTCATTAGTCAAATCCATCACAATCTGCTACGGCATCTAAGGCCGCGTACACATGATCAGTCCATCCGACGAGAACGGTCCAAAGGACCATTTTCATTGGTTAACCGACGAAGCCGAATGACGGTCTGATGTGCCTACACACCATCAGTTAAAAAACGATCGTGTCAGAACGCGGTGACGTAAAACACACGACGTGCTAAAAAAACTAAGTTCAATGCTTCCAAGCATGCGTCGACTTGATTCTGAGCATGTGCGGCCTTTTGACTGATGCCTTTGCATGCTAACGATCGGTTTTGACCCATCAGTCAGGCGTCCATCGGTTCAATTTTAAAGCAAGTTCTCTGTTTTTGGACCGAAGGACAACTGACCGATGGGGCCCACACATGATCGGTTTGGACCGATGAAACTGAACTTCAGTCCGTTTTCATCGGTTTTGACCGATCGTGTGTACGTGGCCTAACACTACCCTCTCTACAGTTTGACAATGCTGCTTTCCAAAGCTATGTCCATTTATCCTACAACCAGAGTGGAGATACCTTAACCACTTCCTTACTGGGCACGTATACCCCTTGCTGACCAGGTGAAATTTCAGCTTCTGGCACTGCGTCGCTTTAACTGACAATTGCGCGGTCATGCGACGTGGCTCCCAAACAAAATTGGCGTCCTTTTTTCCCCACAAATAGAGTTTTCTTTTGGTTGTATTTGATCATCTCTGCGGTTTTTATTTTTTGCGCTATAAACAAAAAAAGAGCGACAATTTTGAAAAAAAATAATATTTTTTACTTGTTACTATAATAAATAGCCCATTTTTTTTTTTTAAAAACAATTTTTTTTTTCTCAGTTTAGGCCGATACGTATTATTCTACATATTTTTGGTAAAAAAAATCGCAATAAGCGACTTGTTTGCGCAAAAGTTATAGCGCTTACAAAATAGGGGCCCTCTAGTGGCCAGGAAGAGCGCAGGACGCATATATGCATCCAGTCAGAGATTCAAAAGCACCCGGCGGCCGCATATATTCGTATGGCCGTCAGGAAGTGGTTAAGACAGAAAGCATGTTACTGCCCAGATCATTAGGTGAAAATAATGAAAAAATAAATAAAACATCTAAAGATTGGTAAGCTGCAATATATCACATTTTTGTTATAGGTTTAATAGGACTAATAGCGATATTAAACAGAAAAGTGTTAATTGTCATAATTCATTCACATAAATCATATATATCACTGTATTTTATTTTCAATAAAAGCGCTTATTGCTGCAGCGCTGTTGTGTGGTCACATGATCTTTCCATGTTCTTTGGCAATGGTATCTGCAGGGAAACATCTTTAGGATGGGCTTATATTACTCTGCTGATGTATGCTCTCTACAATATGAGTCCATGTTTGGCTAGCCCTGACTGGTGCTGTGCTAGTCACATGACTGAAAGATTTCAGAAGAGGAATACAAATTATCACTACACCCCTCCAGCAGTGTGGTGATAATGCTAAGTAGTAGGTTGATAATCTGAATGGGGTATAGTGACATCTATTTGCTATTTTTATTGTCATTTCCCAATGTCCAACACAATGTGAAGCTTTATGAATCTCTTTGAATGAATTCTGCCACTGTTCATTAGAGAAGGGAGTACCAAGATCATTTTCCCAATTGCCCATTGCTGTCATTTTTTTTAAGGTCAGTTTGTCTCGGATTAGATTGTAAAACATTGCAGTGCCCTTCTTTGGTTTGTCATAGCTTGAATAGAAGTTCCATAGTCAGGGTGGTATAATGCCGCGTACACACGATCACTTTTTGTGATGAAAAAAAACGTAATTTTATCTGACGAAACAAAACGAAGTTTTTCAAACTTCATTTTCAAAAACGACATTGCATACACACCATCGTTTTTCCACAATGCTCTTGCAAAGCGCGGTTACGTAAGACACTTTCGACGGCACTCTGTTCCATTGAAGCTTCCATCTCATAACTTGCTTCTAAGCATGCGCGGGTTTAAAAGCGTCGTTTTAAACGACGTTTTGCCCACACACCATCACTTTTTATGACACAAAAAACGACATTTTGAAAAACGACACAAAAAATTCAAGCATGTTTTTTTTTTGCCCACACACGATCATTTTACACGTTTTTTAAATTGTTGTTTTTTTTCATCACAAAAAGTGATCGTGTGTACGCGGCATTAGTATCTCTGGGTTAGGGTATGGCTTGAGGAAGTGCAAAATGCATAAACAGGTGAACACCTTGTAACTAGGCAAATGAAATTGCGTCATTGTTTGTGCTAGGAATTTGGGCTTGGGACCGTTATAGAAGTCCGATATGTGGGAGATACCGTGAATCACTAAGTCTTTTACGGACAGTAATGGTATTTTTGCTTCCAGTAATGATACCGGTAGCTTATAGGGTATTTTTTGGGCGTCCTCACTATTTAGTTCGAGGCATAACCTCCATGTAATTAACGAGGTCTGTAAGGGTGGGGAGAGGACAAATAAATCTTTATTGAACATCAAATTTGTAGTTTTTTTTTGCAGTAATATGGTTTAGAGGGAGTCAAAGATGATTGACACTAGCTTTCATTTTGTTTAGATGGCATCTACACCCAAAGCATTTGTTTTTACTTTACAGGTGCTAACAATTACACTAGATATATTAAATAACAATTCATATTAAAACCAAGTGTGTTAGTGAATGTCTTATTGATAGTAAACAATCAGTATACTATACCCCCCCTTCCATAGTATTTAACAATTGGAGGACATGAAGGAGGAAGGGAGTGTCATTTACTATGTGTATATGCCCACATGTCTAAATCAAGTGTCACATGGGCTGCACAAAAAAAAAAAGACAGAATGAAGAGCTAATAAGGGAAATTAAATTGAGTATGCTCAGTAGAGGACACCAGCTGACCTTCCAAATCTCAGCCTGCATTGGGGACACAGAATATAGGGAAAGACAGCTGAAGGCAGGATCAACCAGGTATATTTCACTGTTCACAAAATTAATGCTTTAGTGGCTTTGTGGGTATGAACACTGATATATAGCATGTAATGAGAGTTTTTCATAGTCTGGGTTTAATCACTCTTTACATTTTTTTTTTTATTATTATTATTACTGTCTGTGGTAGTTCCACTCATTTAAGGGAATTTGGGAGGAGAGGAGTTTGGGAAGAGGTTCAAGCCCAAAAAAAGGTGGAGCAACACTCTTCCTTTAATACTTTTTACACTGCTGTTTTCCAACCACACAAGGCAAACATTTAATAAGGTAGTTATAAAGTAAAAAATTTAAAATGCAATGAATTTTAATTATATTTTATATTCTCCAATTGAGGACATTTATTTTTAACCACCCTAAACAAACTTTGTGAATCATATCTCTAAGTGTGAGATTACTTTTCATGAAATGTTCTGCGTATGATGGCAACATGTTTTCACAGGTCATGAGTAAAACAACACCTGTCTTTTGTTAGGATAACCTTGCCAAGTCAATTAGCTGTACTGCAACAATAATTGTATGTGCAACTGGTAGAACTGAAGAAATGCCATGCTCTGCTATGTGTAATTCAAAATTTGGTGTTGCTTTTCGCAGGAGGACTAAGGTGAATATTCGGATTACCAAGGATGGATTATGCTGAAGAACCTGATTTCACTATTACACAAATTCTCCATGCTCCTTCATACACAGAATGTTGCTGATTATTTTGATGCAATAAATTGCAATCTTGCTGATCTTTTATCTCATATTTCATGCCGCTAATTACACATGGGAGGGTTTGCAGTGCAGACTTACAGATGAGAGTTGTTTCATAAAAATTTCAAATTACGCACGTTTTCTAGCTAGTCGGAAGCCTCAAACCATGAATAGACGGCTGCGGGCTGGATTACGTGTTTGTACGCCTTCAGATCTACGCTGCAATAAAATTGCGGCCACTGGACTTCCCGTCGTTTTCCGCGTCGGGGTATGCTAATGAGCTTTTGCCGGCGATCCCAGAAATTACGATCTTCATTCGCAATCTCTTACGGCACCTTTAGTCATCTTTTTTTTGCGTAACACTATACCAGCTTTTTGCTGGTCTAATATTAATGTTAAGTATGGCCGTCGTTCCTGCGTCGAATTTCTACGTTTTCCGACGTCTTTTATTATTTTTAACGTAAGTCGTCCGGGAATAAGAATGTTCGTAAACGATGCTACTCAAACAACGAATGACGTAACGACGTGATTTCGCGCAATGCACGGCGGGAAATTTCTGAACGGAGCATGCGCAGTTCGATCGCCGCGGGGACGCGCTTAATTTAAATGCTTCACAGAAATAGACTACGCCGCCGTAGCGTACGGGCAAAAATCTACCAGGATTCGGTGTAGAGCCTGGTGAAATACGGCAGCGTAGAGTATTTCGATTACGCAGCGCAATATTAAGTGTATCTGAATCTGGCCCATACAGCTTATTTTGCAGTACATTGGCACAAGAAATAATTCGTTTTTTTTTTATTATTTAAACTTCTTTAAAATAATTGTCTAATAAAAATTCATTTAAAAAAATACTGTAATATTTAATACGTGACTAGGAGTAGCTGACTTTAAAAATGACTCTGCTACAGTACACCAGGTGATTTTTTTATATTTTTTTTGACTGAAACTCTACCTTGCCTCTATTACCAGAGAAGTCCACTGTATTGGTTACATTATTAAGACTAATGATTTAGGGTCTGTTGTAAGGCAACACATATGATATCAGGCTTTGTTTGCATATATAGCAAACAGAGGACAAAAATACAAACATTTCCAAAGAACTTAGACAATATTAACTTTCTGTGTGATACGTACAGGATGGTAGAATAACCCATCCAACCAAAGACATAAAACTGCGGGTAATCCAGGGGGGATGATAGAGGAGTATAGAAAAGGTAGAGAGGGGGGGGGGGGGGCAGCAGGGAAAAATAGGGAAGGAGGGGGACTAAATGGAGAACAGAAAAGAGAAAGAAAAAGAAAATCAAGGAAAACATAAAACAAAAAGCCATATAACATAACAAACAATAAACACAATGTAATCCTGTTTAATCCCAATCAACATGCCTTGGTATAAAACTTAATGAACAGAAACATAGCTATGTATGTCTCTACTATTACTGTATTAATTGCTTGTACAAGTCGGAAGAAATAAAATCCAGCTCTAGAGCCCAACTATTATAAAACTTTGTGTAAGTGTTTGTACATCGATGTCTTCACTCCTCAGCGTCCATAATATCCCAAACCTTCTGTAGCCACTCTTTGACAGTGAAGGACTTCCAATGAAGTGGAATAAGGCTTTTCATAGCATTGAGTACGTGAGGCACTTCTGTGTGTTATGGAATAGCATAGGTAGATGGTCGTCTTCCAACTGCTGTTGAGTCATCTTGTTGATTAAATTACGGACTTCTACCCAAAAAGTATGTAATGCGGGACAATCTCACCACAGGTGTAGAAAGGTGCCCTTCTGTCCACAGCCCCTTCAGCAAAGATTAGGCACTGTGGGAAATATACAAGACAAACATTTATAACAATATTCCTGGCTTTTAGATTTGATAGGTAGTGTGGGCTAATGACATTATTTTCTCAATACTGCTATCAGATAAGTTTCTACCCAGTTCTTTCTCCCATTCCCCAATGTAATAGGGAGTCGTAACAGTTAACTTTTCTCAAAGGAGTTGATATGGCCTAGAAAGTAGATGGGTGGAGTTGTCTCTGCCTAGGCACATAGCCTTAAACCTAGAAAGGGAGTTGTGGGATCTAAGTCTATTTCCCAATGTCTTTATAAAGTTTTCCCATAGCATGGTCCCACATTCTCAACGGAAGTCCACCAAGGACTTCAAATTCATGCCCTCCATAAAGTGAAAACAGCGGGTCTCTTGGAGCCCTCCCCAAGAGTTAAGAAAGGTGAAATCTTCACCTGTGTCAAACCAAGAAAAACCTCCCAGTGGGGAAAGTGGTGAGGGTAATCATGCTTGGGAAAGTCTCTTGTTCCAGGTATACAGGGTTGCAGCAGAGAGCGGGGAGACCCAGTCCGAGAGTCCCCTAAAAGAACGGGGGAGCCGAACAGCATGAGCTAAATTGCGACCGACCATGATTTTTTTTCTAAAGGAACCCAGAGTTTGTCACAGGTATGCATTTTCCAACTGACTATATGGAGTAAAGTGGTGGCTTGGTAACATAATGAGGAATTAGGGAGACCCAGACCTCCTCTTGATTTTGTTTGTCGCATGAGATCATTAGAGAGGCACAGAGGTTTCAGGAGCACACCAAACACCCAGCATGTAGCACAATGGCTGCAAAGGTGTTGGTGTGCTGCTGGACCAATACAAGCACCACAGGTGAAACATAAACATGTCCACCACCCCATCTATAGCTGGCCATAGCAGTAAGTAGCATTGGAAGGCTATATATATATAGTTGTGCTCATAAGTTTACATACCCTGGCAGAATTTATGATTTCTTGGCCATTTTTAAGAGAATATAAATTATAACACAGAAACTTTTCTTTCACTGATGGTTAGAGTTTGGCTGAAGCCATTTATTATCAGTCAACTGTGTTTACTCTTTTTAAATCATCATTGTTTATATGTAAACTGTTGGGTGTATTTTTTCCCAATATCTGTGCCCCTTTCTGATGATCATATGCTGGTCAAAACAGAGGGACCATTTCTTCAGTTTTGGACGCATTCCCATTCATCTCCGCTCGCATGTTCTTCTGCCTTGGCTCAAGTCCCAACTAGCCGCCTGCCTGTTTATCGCCTTGCCTTCCCTGGTGGAGTAATTTTCCTCCGCTCCCCCACCCAGTAGTAGCCAGGGCTTGGAGAGTAATGCCCCGTACACATGAGCAAAGAGAGGAAGGGTACCTAAAGACCCCAGGAACTATTTAAATGGTGCTAGTAGAAATATAATAGACAACAAAGGAATATAAAAAAATAGAAAATAATTTTATTTTTAACAGATAATAAATATATATATATATATAAAAAAACATCAATAGGATGAAAAATGATCTCCAAAAGTATACAAGGAAGACCAATTTTAGTATTGACTTTTGTACTTGCTCTACATGTTTCGCTCTATGGAGAGCTTCTTCAGGAGCTTTTGGACAGGCAATACTAAACATCAAAGAGAACAAATAATTATAAATTATGTAAATTAAATACAATAAGCAACAATATAAATGCAGGAGATAGCTGCATAATATTACATTTGGTTATACTGTATAGAGAATACAAAAAAACATGATTTAGATTAATACAAAAAATGTTCATATACATAAATGCACAAAAATTGGCGCCTGCAAAACTTACCACAAATAAAAATAATTCCTTTATACGAAGAAAAGAATGAAGAAAGTAAAAAACAACACACAGATATTTGCTGAATGGTGGAAACCAAAATTACAGGGGTGCCGACAGACTAGATCAGGGCCATAGTGTATCAAAGAGCCTAAAAAGGAAATATTTATATATATATATATATATATATATATATATATATATATATATATATATATCAATAAATCAATTGATTTAGGCACACAGGGCCAATGCTAGATAGCCAAATGGTAAACAATTAATTAAAAAAAAAATATATATAAATACCTGGCTTGTCATGTAGTTCAATAGAACCAATAAAATTAACCAAAAGAAAACTGCGGAACGTTGCCCAGAACTTTTTGTTCAGATGCGTATTATCCACAACAGTAGACGGTCTAATAGGGATATATCAAGCTGATATCTAGTAACAAAATATAGGAAAAAAATATATTTTCAACATTAGGATCAGAGAGACCTGTTATTTAAAGTTTTCAGGGAAAAGTGTGTGAAAAGTGTCCCCAAAAGATATAAATTACCTGTAAGGGTATAAGAAGTTCGCCAAACAGAAATATCCATTCACTGGATCAAGAGCAGAAAAGCCTGCTCGTGGCTTGAATGTGTCCGGTGTTGTTTACACAACGTCAGATGCCGCCGCAATGGTGTATAAAGAGTGCGGCGTCTGCAGCCGCAAATCGTGTGCACCTTACTTTAAAAAGCTGACTGGAGGGCTTGTCATTTTTGTTTTCCTTGCTGGGTTTAGTGCAGAGCACACTGGAGTTGTCGGCTGCCATAATATTGTGCTGGTATTCTGGGAAGTCTCTGCATTTTGGCCATACTTACTTCTTTCCAAGGAAATCTTTGATCACAGAATACACTTTCCTTTTAAAAACATCAGCATTGTGATGACAATCCAAGATACTTTAAGCTTACTTAAAAAAATTTGAGTTCTGCCTGTCTGCTGACTGTCTCTTTCCACAGCTTCCTGAATTCCCTGCATGCTTTGAAACTTCTCTTCTGAAGTTTACTTTTACTTTCTAAGGACTCCATATTCCATGGTACCTTGCTGTCTGCAATCAGTGATCCCTGTACTGCCTCTTCCTGAAACTACTCTTCTCAGCCACATGTTTAGTTCAGAAAGCAGGATCTGTGAAAAAAAAAGTAACTTGCAAAGTTTCTTTAATGTGGTTGTGAACTCTGTTATAACAAGGCTTACCTGTAGGCAATAAGCGGGGGAGGGGTGTTGCTGAGTTTCAAGTTGAGAAGTGAGGGGGGAGTAAGTGTAAAAAAATAAACCAGATAAGCGGGGGGGCTGCTGCTGCCGAGCGTCAGGTAGTACTTCTTCCGACTGCCTCCCTGGCTCCCCCCCTTGTTCTTTTTACCCCCCATTACCGCATACCATGCTGCAGAAGATTCAGTTTGCTGTTCCCGGCCGGACTGAAAGGAAGTGAGCACTGAGTGTGTGCACTTCCTGTCAGTACGGCCAGGAACAGGAAACTGAATCTCCTGTACCACGCAGTTACAGTTCCCGGCCGGACTGCAGGAGGAATTAGGAAAGAAGCGCGGCCAGGCGACAGACTGCAGCATTTATAGGAAGTGGCGGCGCTCTTCTGGGGCCCCAGGCCAGCTCAGGGCCCCAAGCAGTTGCTTGTTTTGCCTGTCCTGTTCCGACGGGCCTACTTGTAGGTAACGTGAATATCTCTTAAACTTTTTAGGAGATATCACATATAAGCGCTGTTGCTGACGTCATTGGCGAATGTGCACTGAAGAAAGGGTTGGTGCATGGGAGTGATGTCATTGCGGCTCCGACCAATCAGAGCACCAGAGCCGCAAACCTGGAAGTTAGACGTTGGCCCTGTATTCAAAGTGCTGACTCGGATTCAGGGCATCATTCTGAGGTAAGTTTTTTTATAATGAGCTAGTATGCATCTGCACTTGCAGGTTTTTTTTCCAAGGTTTACAACCTCTATTAGTGATGTCATATGCATACCAAAGTTCACACTTTTGATCTACACATAAAAAATAATAGTAAACACAATGAAACAATACATTCATGAATAGGGATGAGCACGATGTTCGATTCGAACCTAAGTCATAAATAGATACAATCCCTCCAGTTCAGCTATGTGTTGGCATTGTGGACTCGAAGTAGGATCACTGTTTCATATTTTCTGATAATGTCCTCTAAAACAGTCTTTTTGGAATGAGGTAAAGCTAATGATTCAGAAAGTGTTAGATTTACCCCTTCCAATTAAATCACTAGAGGTTTTCCTTTCTCCGGTATTGCCAAACCCATCAAACAACTGATTTCCTACATCCTCCTGGCTGCCAAGAGAGTTACCCGCTTTATTGACTGTCCAATATACCGTTTTGGTCTAGATTTCTCCAGCCTATATCTGACATTCAGAGAAAGGAATACTTAACTGCTACTGTACATGATGCTATTCTGCAATTTAATAAAATATGGGAGTACTGGGATAAGTCGGAGTTTGGGCCCATGTACCAAGCTCTATCACTTAATACTTAGAATATCCCATTGTTATGCTTAAGTACACATTCCTTCTGCCTAATCTATCTTGACTATGAGCTCACAACAGTTTATTGACTTCATCGGCCTAGTTTGTAAGTAAATAACATTGTGACATCCTCATTATACTATATTAACATGTTGATTCTACTTTTGAAAACCCTGTTCAGTGCTACTTTGGACATTTTATCTATTTGTTTTGCCTTTTATCTTATGTGTTTCTTTATTTGTACCTTTTGCCACTTTTTTGAATAAATTCAAATAAAAATACAATTATAAAAAAAGATTGGTGGGCACCGTAGAAGAAAGTAGAAGAAAGTCTATGGTGTGTCTATGGTGTGCCTGGGAATTGATTGCCTCTCCATGCTGACCCAGTCAGGTCTAATACCACGGACATAAACTAGCCTAAGCCCCCTTGAGTTTGTAATCAGAAGAGAACACTTCTAGGACATCAATGAACTTCAAATAAAATTGATAACTTTGAATTGGAATTTATTAAGGTGTGATTCCAAAATTGAGATAGGTAGGGATCTGAAGAGGTATAATAACCTCTGTAATAAGGTCATTTTTTTTTTTTTTGAAAATTATGTTTATTGCAAGTTTTTTAAACAAACAAGAAACATACAACTTAAGTGCTTACAGTACTCATGAACAATGCCGGTGCTACATTACAATCCTGCAGGTATGGGTGTGGATGGATCAAGAAACATCAATCGTTTGGTACACAACCTCAGGCCTAGAACAAGCTCTTGTAGAGCGTCAGAGTGAACTTCAGGAGAAAGCAATACAGAAGAAAAAAAATAAAAAAAAAAAAAATATAAAATATATATATATATATATATATATATATATATATAGAAAAAAAATTTCACCATCAGGCCTTTTCAGGTTCAGCCAACCATGTACGCCAGACCTTATCATACTTAAGTGGGCAGCCCCTGTTCACGTAAGTATCTTTGTACAAAGGAAGGCTGTTGTTAATTAACCGTTTCCACTGAACCAACGAAGGGGCAGTGGGTTTTTTCCACTGCATTGCAATGTTTTTCCAGGCATAAAACAGTAACAGGCCTATCATTGTGCGCTTAGCCATTGTCGGTATGATAGTGTCAATGAGTCCTAGTAGACATACCTCCATCGCCAATGGTAAAGTAACTGACGCAACTTTATTAATCAAGTCAAGCACCTCCCCCCAATACTGCTGAACCCTGGGGCAACGCCAAAAGATATGGGAGAAATCTCCCGGCGACGCCCCACATCTCCAGCACTCCGAGGAACGTGCAGGGTCCATCTTATGGAGTCTGTGTGGGGTGAAGTATGCCCTATGAACTATTTTGAACTGCACCAGTCTGTCACGAATGGAAACTAGCGAACTGAAATGGAAGTCCCAAACATCATCACAATCGTCATTGTCTAGTGTGGGAATGTCACGCTGCCAGCAAGACCAAAGTTTGTCCAGCGTTGGGAGAGACACAAAGAGTAAATGTGTATACAAATGTGAGGTAGGTTTCTCGGCACAGTTGAACCTGAGTGTCCTCTCCAACTCCGACTGGACTAAAATACATGTGGAATGTGGGAATTGTGCAGCAAAAGCATGGGATAGTTGGAGGTAACGAAAATGGTATTTTGCAGGTATATTATAGAGGGAGGATAGCTGTGATAAGGGTAATAGAGAATTCTGTGCTACAATATGAGAAATTAGCTTGACACCGTACTTGGTCCATGCGTAGGGGTCTGGTAATTTATAAAAATGGGGAAGGCTAGGGTTCAGCCAGATCGGGGCATTCGGGGAAACCTCAGAGTGGTTGCATTTCTCAATAGCTAGTCCTGCTCGTCAAGCCCGCAAGGTGGTAAGCATGGAGGGGGTCAGGGAATAAGGGGCACGAGGGCCCCTGTAGATTAGGAATTTTAGAGCTTCCATGGAACCAACTTCCGTAGCCTCCAGCACAGTGGATGAGTTTGTTCTGTCTGGGAGTAACCACCAGGCCGCAGTCACCAACTGCGCGGCCAGGAAGTATTTGTAACAGTCCGGGAATGCCATTCCACCCTGCATATTTGGCCTCATCAAGGTAGACAGTCTGTATCTGGGTGGTGAGGGACCCCATAGAAAGGAGGAGAAAATTTGGTTGAGTTTTTTAAAGAAGGACTTAGGCACCCATTGTGGGGAATGGCGGAAGAGGTAGATGAATTTGGGAATGATCTTCATTTTAAGGAGGTTGACTCGACCCCAGACTGACAAGGGCAAGTTACCCCAGGATTTGAGTCTTGTCTGGGTGTCATGAAGCACTGGGGTAAGGTTTAATGAAATAAAATCTGAAGCTTGCGAGGAGACATGAACCCCTAAATATTTAAAGGAATCTACCCATTTAAGGGGGAGATCAGGGGGGGAGGTAGCCCTTGCCGCCTGATCGATCGGAAATAAAAGAGACTTGGACCAGTTAACCCTAAGTTCAGTGACTGCAGTAAAAGTATCTAAAACTGTCAATGCACCCTGCAACGATGGACCGGCGTCACCCAGGAAAAGCAACATGTCGTCCGCATACAAGGCTACCCTCTCCTCCAGCAAGCCAACACGAAGACCCTTAATGTGTGGTGAAGTGCGTAGTGCTTCTGCCACTGGTTCAATAGCCAGAGCAAACAATGCTGGGGAGAGGGGGCAGCCCTGCCTAGTTCCTCTAGAGAGCCTGAAGGGGACAGACAGTCCTCCACCCAAGCGCACCGAGGAGGTGGGACACTTATAGATCACCTGAAGCCATTTGATAAACAGCAGAGGGAATCCCATTCTGCGTAGCGTTTCCCAGAGGAAGGGCCACTCAACCGTATCAAAGGCCTTTTCTATGTCAAGTGAGGCCACCGTCCCTGTTCCCGTATTAAGGTGTTGGGTATGTATGTTGGTGAACAACCTTCGAAGATTAACATCTGTGGACCTACGGGGCATAAAACCAGTTTGATCTGGGTCTATCACCGAGGGCAGCAAGGGGTATAACCGAAGGGCAAGGAGCTTAGTTAAGATTTTTAGATCATTATTCAGTAGCGCTATGGGCCTGTAGGATGCACAAGAAGTGGGGTCCTTGGGGGACTTATATATTAGTGTCAGGTATGCATGATACATGGATTCTGGCAGTCTACCATCAGCTAAACAGGTGGTGTATAATTGGGCCAATAGAGGTGCTAATAAGTCTCCATGCGTCCTATACAAGTCAAGTAATAAGGTCATTTTGACGGAGCTCACTCTACCTAAGCAGGATAGACCACATCTAGACCATGGGCTAGATTCAGGTAGAGTTACTCTGGAGTATCAGTGATACTCCAGCCTAACTCTCACTTTGAGCCAGCGTTTCTGTTTTCAGTAAGCAGAAAACAAGAAACGCCGGGTTGGAGTTACTATACGAGCGGCGTAATTGTATTTCGCTGTCGTATCGTAACTTCAATTTTAAACATGGCGCGCGGGGCGTTCCCGCTGATTAACGCCGAGAATATGTTAATCAGCGGGAATCGGAAATTCACGATCGTATTCGGGCGCGACGCAGTGACTTTCCGACGTTTCCGTAAGAGATACGCGGCGCAAAGATAAAGCAGCCCCCTAGTGGAGTATCCTATGTTAAGTATGGCCGTCGTCATCGTGTCGGAAAAAAAAAATTGCGTTATTTGCGTAAAACGTTTGTGAATGGGGATTGACGTCATTGACGTTCCCTGAAAGAATTTGGAGCATGCGCACTGACAGTCGACGCATGCGCAGTACGTTCGCCGCGGGATCGCGCATAGTTAACATAATACACGCCCCCTACCCGCCCAATTTGAATTCCGCCAGCTCATTTTCGCTACGCCACCGCAACTTTAGGAGCAAGTGCTTTGTGAATAACAGTACTTGCTCCTAAAGTTACGGAGGAGTAACGTAAATGAGAAACGTTACTCCAGATTAAAGATTCACCCATCTACCTGAATCTGGCCCCATGTATCCAAATCAGAACTAAGTTTTCTATACATTTTAGAGACATTGGCATTATAGAGATGTCCCACATTGGCCGTGAGATTGAGCCCCAAGAAAGGAAAAGAAAATGAGCTCCAATGGAAGGGGAAATGTTTTTTAAGTCTTTCAGTAGTCGAAACAGTGACATGAAGTGCCATAGATTTAGACCAGTTAACTTGTAACCCCGAAGCACTGCAGAATTTTATATAGAAGTGCTAGGATGTTAGGTGTAGAGATCAGAGGAGATATGACAAAAAGTGATCGGCAACCAGAGTGCACTGATGAGTCTGAGGACCACACTAAACTCCATGAACATCCCTTTTGACAATGTCTCAATGGGAATGGCAAAGATCAGAGAGACAAGTGACTACTTTGCCTCGTGCCTTTTGAGATAGGAAGTGAGTCTGAATAGTGGCCCTGAAGTCTCACACGCACACTCAGATTGGAATAGATGGCCCTAATTATCCCTAGGAAATGGGGACCAAACCCCCCACCTGGATAGAACCTCAAATATGTATGACCATTCCACTGTGTCAAAGGCTTTTTGTAAATCGATAGACAGGAGAAATCCTTGCTGAGGAGTCCCCCTGTCTAAATGTGACCTCAGAAGCTAAATTACATATATAGTAGGCCAAAATTATGTCCCCTTAGAAGTTTTGTGCATACAATCTTTTCAATCTGGCCTTATTTAATGCCAATATGGCCATTTTGTCATTGAGTCACAACGAGTAAGGGCAAATATCCCATCTCCAATATGGTGGATGAGGATTGTGAACTCCCGGATGTCAGAACTGGGCGGTCCGATTGGCCATGCAAATGTACAATTAGCGGCGAGTCAGCGCGCCGCTCGTGCCCTTGGAAGACGTCATCTGTGACGAAACGGCGTAGGGAAAGCGGCGTGCTGACGTCACCGCTATCAACTATCCGGAAGGACGAGCGAGTGTTTTAGCCGGCCGGCTACAATATTTTAAGACGCTAATCTTGTACACGTACCATGTGAGTGTATTTTTAATATTATTAAACATAGAATTTATCTACGGTACTACTCTATTTTGGCCTTCTCATTTTTTCTACACTCCGGGATCTGGCATGCACCGATGTATGGTTTACCTACATATGGAGTTGAATAGCAGATGACCAGTAGAAGCAAGCCTACCATAGAAACATAGAGCTACATGCGATAGTGATCTTAGCAATAAGATCATTGGGAGTCGGTAAGCAGGCAATTTTACTAGAGGTGGAGGTGCCTTTTGTTTGATCTTACTCTACGAACTCTTTTCAAACACACTTCGGGTGCAAGTTTGACACACATGGACTTTATGATTATTATTATTTATATTTAAATGTGTTATCTTTAGATCTGTCACGATATCCACTTTTCACTTATTTTTCACATTAAGAGGAATGGTCACAATTGATATTGGATTTATGATACATATGTCAGTGCAGCGCAGCATTTTTTTGATTTTATATATAGTAGGGTTGTCCCGATACCACTTTTTTAGGACCGAGTACAAGTACCGATACTTTTTTTCAAGTAGTCGCCGATACCGAATACCGATACTTTTTTTAAACGTGTCCCCAAATGCAGCCATGTCCCCCACATATTGCAGCCATGTATGTCCCCCACATATTGCAGCCATGTATGTCCCCCACATATTGCAGCCATGTATGTCCCCCACATTGCAGCCATGTATGTCCCCCACATATGCAGCCATGTCATGTCCCACATATTGCAGCCATATTGTCCCCCACATATTGCAGCCATGTATGTCCCCCACATATTGCAGCCATGTATGTCCCCCATAGTGCAGCCGTGTATGTCCCCCACATATGCAGCAATGTCATGTCCCACATATTGCAGACATGTCATGTCCCCCATATTGCAGCCATGTATGCCCCCCACGTATGCAGCCATGTCACGTCCCACATATTGCAGCCATGTATGTCCCCCACATATGCAGCCATGTATGTCCCCCACATATGCAGCCATGTCATGTCCCACATATTGCAGCCATGTATGTCCCCCACATATGCAGCCATGTATGTCCCCCACATATACAGCCATATCATGGCCCACATATTGCAGCCATGTATGTCCCCCACATTGCAGCCATGTATGTCCCCCATAGTGCAGCCATGTATGTCCCCCACATATGCAGCCATGTCATGTGCCACATATTGCAGCCATGTATGTCCCCCACATATGCAGCCATGTCATGTCCCACATATTGCAGCCATGTATGTCCCCCACATATTGCCATGTCCCCCACATATTGCCATGTCCCCCACATATTGCAGACATGCCCCCCCATATTGCAGCCATGCCCCCCCTACCTGATGATGATGCCTCCACCGCCGTATATACAAAGCCGCCGCCGCCGTATATACAAAGCCACCGCCATGCCTTTCAATAGCTATTTTCCCTGCCGCGCGCCAGCCATGTTAAGGACACTCCCTCTTGCTCGGGATTGGACAGATCAGAGAAAGGGGGAGTGTCTATACAAGCGCAGCGGGGAAACAGCTATTCAAAGGTGCCTATAATGTTCGCGGCGGCGGCGGCGGCTTTGTATATACGGCGGCGGGGTCGGATTCGCTTATGCGGCGTTGGCGGCGGCGGCGGGGTAAGTATTCTATTTGGGTATCGGGGGTATTTGCGGGAGTACAAGTACTCCCGCAAATACTCGGTATCGGTCCCGATACCGATACTAGTATCGGTATCGGGACAACCCTAATATACAGTATAGCTCTCCGTATTTGATCTGGCTCTGTCTCCAAGGGATGAAGCCAGCTTGGTCTTTATGTACGTATCGATTAATAAATGGCAACAATCAATTAGTTAAATTTTCATTAGGATTTTGAGCTCATTATTGATAAGAGAAATTGGCCTATAATTGCTAACATCTGAGGAGTTTGCACAAAAGTTATAGGGCTAGATTCAGGCAGGACTTATGCCGGTGTATCTCGAGATGCGCCGCGTAAGTCTAAATTTGCGCCGTCGTATCTATGCGCCGTACCCACAGAACCAGATATGCTCGAAACTAGGCTTTTCCCGACCGGCGTAACTTGCCTACGCCTACGCATCGTAGGCGCATATTTATGCCGAACGCATCTGGTGCACCCATTGATTTCATATGTGAATATGCAAATGAGGGAGATACGCCGATTCCCGAACATACGCGCGTTGGGCGCAGGCTACGCGCGGTGTGCCCAAGCTGTACACCTGGCCTAAAGTTACCCCTCATAAAGCAGGGGTAACTTTGCACCAGACTTGCTCAAGTCAGCTGGAGAGCAGCTTCAGCAGCACCATTACGGACGAGCTGAGCAACCACACTTGTAGGACAAGACATGGCAGCCGTGGTCCTAGCACCACTAATGGGTCCACCGCCACGTAGGGGGAGGAGGGCACGTGAGAGGATATACCGCACGTGCATGAGCCTCTTTGGCATGGGTGATTCGGAGGTGTTTTGCATTTTCAGATTCAGCCCTGAAGCCATCCAGGAAATAGCCACAACCCTGCATGATGACATCACCAGCAAGACACACCGCTCATAAGCAGTGCAGCCACTGGTCAAGGTACTGGCAACACTCCATTTCCTTGCCAGTGGCTCGTTCCAGCGTACAAGTGGAGTCGTGGCTGGGATGTCATGAGCAGAAGTGTGCATCAGGTTGTCCCCGCAATTCTCAGACGCATGTCCCACCACATCATCAGACCCACCAATGAGCATCTGCGGCAGAAGGCAATGCAGGATTACCAGATTCCCACGTACCATCGGGGCCATTGATTGCACACATGTGGCACTACGCCCCCCCCTGTGACACAGAGCACATATATCGCAATCGCAAACATTGGCATTCCATCAACGTACAGGTGATAGCCGATGCCAAATACCTCATGTGGCACGTCCGTGCCAAACACCCCCGGGTCCAGCCACGTCAGCTACATATACCACCAAAGCTACATCCCAACAGAATTTGAACAGAACGTGTATGGGGACGGCTGGTTGGTGAGTGACATGGGAGTCAGGCATGACTGTCCGACCCCATGATGCAGACATAATGAGGGGCACATGCATGGCTAACATCCTCCTGTCTTTTCCCTTCCAGGTGATGCAGCATATGCACTTGGGCCCCATCTCATGACTCCATACCGGGATCCCCAAATCAGAGGAGAGAGAAGATACAATGAAGCACACATAGGTACCCGTGCAGTGGTGGAGCGCACATTTGGCCTCCTGAAGTCACGTTTCCGATGCCTTTATAAGTCTGGGGGGGACCCTGTTGTATTGTCCAAACTTTGTGTGCCAGATCATTGGTGCATGTTGCATTCTGCACAACTACGCCATGAGAAAGGGCCTGGAGATTGACATACGTGATGACCTGACCCCCCAACCAGACAGTCCCCCCATGTTCGAGGAGACCCCGTCTGCTAAAGAAACAGCAGTCAGGAGGTGCCTCGTGGAACGTATCTTTGCACGTTAAACACACACATTCATCATGGCACACGGACAATGCACACATGCACACCACTGTGGTCCCTAGATCACACACACCACATTCACATCACATTGGTTTAGCCTGAGTCCAACATGCAGGACTTGGGAGCAGCAACACCACGCCAAGGCACCAATCATGTTGCTGTCCATTCATACGACATTCACACAGTCGTGGGGATAACTTCTCCCCAACGACCGAGGATGACACCCCTTACTGGCAGGAGTGTCACCCCCAGATTCACACACCATTCACACTGTAGCCTGCACTACTGACCGTGTGCATTTTGCACAAAAAAACGCTCTTAACCAAAGCATACAAATCAAAAAAAGGCTCTTAACCAGAGCATACAAATCAAAAAAAGGCTCTTAAGCAGAGCAAAAAGTAACACAAAAAAAATCATTTGCCCTGGCGTGGGCTACGCCTGGTGCCCCGGCTCCTCAGTTGCCTGAGGGGAGCCTCAGGTGGGGGGGGTTGGGCATCAGGCTTCCTGGCCTCCAAGGCAACGGCGGTGCGGGTGAGCACCATGTTGGTCTCAGCCTGCATCTGCAGCTGGTGGGTGGTGATATGCTGCTTGTGGCGCCTACTCTGCCTCCCCTCCGCAGCGATGGCAGCAGTATTGGCCTTTACAGCCACTCGCAACATCTTAACCTCTGTCACGAGGCGTGATGTCGTTGCCTGCAGCTCAACCACACAGGTCACGATCGCAGCAGTGTTCCCACTTAGGTCCTGCAGACTATCAGGAATTTGTGGTGCAGATGCCAGGCTGCTTGCCATTCGCCGCATGTGGCGGGCAAGAGAACCCACATGTCGGATCTGGCGTGCCTGATCCCTGGCCAAATTCTCTTGGATAGCCTCAGGGACACCCCTGGTTTTACGGATGGCCTTCCTGGGGGCAGGAGAGGCTTGCGGCCGGGAATATGGGGAGGCCCTGGAGGAGCTTCCTCTGATGGAGGAGGATGGTGAGGGGCTTCCTCTGATGGAGGAGGATGCTGAGGGTGGTCCCCTGATGAGGGAGGAGGGCTGGGAGGGACCAGGGATGATGGGATCCTCCGCAACTAAATAGAGAACTTCCTCCAGGTTCCCATGTTCCTCCTCTACTTCCTCCAGAGGTGAGGTGTGGGCACTCACATCCCTGGATGGCATGGGTTGCCCAGCAGACACCGACGGGCCAGCTCCCTCCTGCACATCTGTGGATGACACAAAACATTCACATGCTGGTGGACCCACACACTTGTCACATGTTTTTTTTCCACCCCCTCACATGCTACACACCAGATAGGAGATAAAACACACTTACCTGACCTTAAGGTCTGGTCTCTGGAGTCGAAGCCCTCCATGCCCTCCACCTGCTCCCGATGCAGGCACTGGGCAATCACCTCCTCCTCAGCCGTCAACAGCACAGTACAGGCTGGTCCTCCTCCTGTGGCCGTGGTATGCCTCCTTATGGTGGCCAGCTTCTCCTTGACCAGATGCCTGAGATCATTAATCTTTTTTTGTATATCTTCAGGGGTCCTTGTCACATTACCCACAGTATTGACCTGCAGGCAGATCTCCCCCAATATCTCCTTCCTGCGTGCCTTGCTGGTTTCAGAACTTAAGGCACCATGAAGGTATGTATCATATCTGGCCATCCCTGCCACAATGAAAGCCTTCTCCTCGGGACTGAAATTTTTTCCTTCCTCTCCTTGCCTGTTTTAGCAACATCCGCCATCGTATACAAAAGTATGTTCCCTAAGGGGGGGGGGGAATCAGGATGTACTTTTGCGCCAGACGGGTGCATGTCTGTGCGCATTTATAGGCTGTGCGTATGACGTTTGGCCGGCCAACGTAGTTGTGAGCATGCGCACAGGAGAGAGATATCCCTGCGCATGCTCCGTTCATGATACGCCAAGCATAAATCACTACACCATCATTTGCATAACGACACACCCACTTACTCTTACGCCCGCTTACGCCGACGAAATTAAGTTACGCTGGTGCAAAGTTAGGAGCAAGTGCTGTGTGAATACTGTACTTGCCTCTCTGCGTTACGTCGGCATAGCGGAAAAGAGATGTGCTACGCCGGTATAAATATGAGCCGATCTACCTGAATCTAGCCCATAGTGTCTACAAAATAGGGGATAGAATTATGCTCTAATTCTAATTATGTCTTATGAGTTATTTTGAGGGGACAGTAAATTTGCACTGTTATACATGCTGTACACTCGCTACTTTACATTGCAGTAAGGTGTAATCTCTTCAGTATTGTAAGAGCCGGTTTACACTGGGGCAACCTGGGATCCGACTTTAAGTCGCCCCAAGTTGCCCCAAGTCGCACAGTCAAGAAAATAAATGGTAGTGAAAGGGAGCCGTCTTAATGTACACTACTGAAGTCACTCCGACTTCAGAAAAGGTTCCTGTACTACTTCAATCCGACTTGTAGGCAGCTTGTAGGCAACTTGTACCCATTGATTTCAATGGAAGTCGCCTCAGAAGTCAGATCACTGTCTTAACTGAAGCAACAATACAGGAAGAGAACATACATTTCTCAGGCAAACCCCTCCCCCTCCCTCCCACAGAGCTGATTGTTGTTTGATTGGCCACTGGAAAGCCTCCTGTCCTGGAGACGACTTGAAGTTGCCTTGTACTGTCCTGGAGGTGACTTGAAGTTGCCTTGTAGTGTCCTGGAGGCAACTTGAAGTTGCCTTGTAAGTTTCCTGATGGTTCATACTCAAGTCATGTCCAAGTTGCCTCCCAAAGTCATGCTGGAAGTCATGTTGCCCCTGTGTGAATGGGCTCTTACATGAAAAGATATAATATAATAATTACAAAATTGTGTACTAACTTTTGTGAATTACTATACTATATATATATATATATATATATATATATATATATATATATATATATATATATATATATATATAATGTATGTAAATGTGACTCGGAATGGAAGTTTATTTCTACCTCCTATAGTTCTACCTTTTTATCTCCTGCTATGATTTGGAGTACACTTATATTGGGAATTATACAAAAAAGGAGAAACAGACACTATATGAAAACAAATGTCTTTATGAAGTATACACTTGATGAGAATGCTCACCAGAATTAGCTTCACTCTGCAGCAACAAAGAGGGTATTATTATAGGCTCCCTCCTTTGAAGGATAAGATATTAAACTTTCGGGGCCTTAAATTGGGAAATACTATATTTTACACTTTACACTATCTGATAAAAGGTGTAAGTCATTAAAAGCTGAAATAACTGCTGGCTGATAGGTCTATTTCTGTATGGAATGTTTCCATTCAATGCGCAGAATGTAATTTTCTTCTCTTCTCTTCTCTGCAAAAGAGTGGTCAGATTACAGACTTTTTAAGAGATAGAACAGTTGCCGTTTTTTTTAATGGAGTAACCACATGGTAAATTAAAGTATAATGAAGGACATAACTTTTTTTCAGTTTTGGACAGATGGATTAGAACATCTCCGATATGGAGATTCATTCTCACTACTCGTCCTGTTTACCTTTATCGTTGAAAGTGAAGCAACAGAAAACCTCAAATTTTGTGTTGTCCCCAGTAATAGAGGGAAATGCTGGCACCGGACCGTGATGGACGCCTAATCTAAGTCCTCTGGCACAGGGAGCTACAATCGGCACCCATCGGCCGCATTAAAGACCACCAGCGCACATAAAAAGAGGTGAGACTGACTCCCCATCACCCCAGCATCAGATGGAGCCCAATAATCCGCCCGCTGCAACTATTCTGGCGATGTTCCGGACCCAGCCAGGAGAAGGCCCAAAAGCCGCGGCCTCGCCTAAACCTCCCGGCCCGCACGGGGGACCAGGCCTTACAATGAGCGGCGCGATCGCCGCCAGCGGATCCCAGGGCACCTATCCGCCTCCCTTGCAGCCCCCACAAGCCCTTAGCCTCACTGACTTGCAGGCAAACCTGCAGGCCATGTCACTGGACATTAAGGCCTCGTTTTCAGCCGCCATTACAGAGATCAGGGCAGACATCCAGGGCATTGCTGCAAGGACAGGGATGACTGAACAAGCCACAATGAGAAATGCTGAGGACATAAAACAAATTCAAAAGCACTCTGACATGCATCTCACTCACCTGATTGAAATTACCCGTCATTTGAAAGACTTGGACAATAGGGGGCGTCGCCACAATATTAGAATTAGGGGGGTCCCTGAAATGGCAGATAAGAACACTGTGGAACAGACAGCTACAGCAATTTTCAATGATGTGCTTGATAGACCCCTAGAATCTCCCATTAAATATGAGAGGATCCACAGAGCTCTCAGACCTAGGGGAAGAGATAATGACCCGCCAAGGGACATAATATGCTGTCTAGTGAACTTTCCTCTGAAAGAAGCTATTCTCAAGAAGGCTAGAGAAAAAAACAGAATCATCTTTAATGGAATTGAAATAAAACTATTCCAGGACTTGTCAAATATCACGCTGAGGCAACGCAGGGCCCTGCGCCCTCTGAAGGATCAGCTATGCACCAGGGGAATTCCATACAGATGGAAATTCCCTTTCTGCCTATCAGCGACATGGAGGGGTCACACCGCACTCTTGCGCACACCCGAAGATATCAGACCATTCTGCGAAATGTTGAATATGCCCATAGTCGAGGTTCCGGAATGGTACGACTCCTTCATGACGAATGACACCTGGATAGCAGTTTCAGGCAACAACACGCCAAGAGCACAAAGAAACAGAGACCACCGAGGCAGACCACCAACCCCTCAGCGTAACAGGAGAAATGACGCCCAGGAATACCAAGGTAACTCACCGCCCAGACGTAAAGATCGCATGGATCGACAGGATCATATGGACATATGATTCTTAATTACCCAAATCTGAATTCACGATTCTACTTGACTTTTTTTAAAGTTGTTCAGTTTGTTTGAAACACGGTTATTGCTAAGATTCTTGCCATATACCTAGCCTACTACTCAAGAGGTCTACACTCTTGCACCAAGTATTGACACCTCGCCTAGTGATACAAACCTCCTCCTCCTCCACTCCAAGTTATCAGGTAGCATACTTTTGTGTTTTTATTGTTCTACTCACAGGGCATATGCATTGCAATTGAACTTGATGGAGGAGAGACAATGGGGGAAAGGACTAGTGAAAATTCATGTCCAGTCAGAATCCTATCCCGTCCATCGAGTCCTGTGAGAAAACTCTAATGCATAGGTATGGTATTATTCTTAGTTTTGAAGAATAAGACTACAAATCTCACATATACTTGTTGTTTCTTATAAGCTGTTCTGATATATGTGGAGAACCTTTCAGCATCTTTACAGGACAAAATGACGGGCGGGTTTAACCTGGTTATATTCGCTTCAATCTGTTTACTATACAATGTGTACGGTTACTCCTTTGAAGGGAACAATTTGACTGACTGAATGGCGAGGTGTGACAATTACTAGGTCTAGCTACATTGGGCCTGATCTCAGGAATGTCCTTCCTTTTTTTGGTATTTTTTATTTTAATTTTCTCCTTATTTTTATTTTTTGTATCTCCTCCATCAAGTTCAATTGCAATTTTACGCTACAAAACAATTAAGGTACCGCTCTGACAATAGCCCAGGGGAAACTAAAGCGATAAATGTTTTTGAACCAATAGATGCTGCAAAGGTCATCTATAGTGTCTGAAGCTGCATTGCTATAGTAAGAAAAGGTATTATATTCTTATTTTCATAGGATAAGCTTTGTTGTTCACTTCTTTATTAGTGTTGCTCACGAATATTCGCATTGCGAATATTCGCTACGAATATTGCATATTCGAGTATTCGCGAATAGCTCGAAAATTGCGGCGAATATTCGCTATGGCGAATTTTCGTATTTTTTCAAATTTATTTTTAAAACAGATCACATCCTAGTGATCTCCATCGACGTCTAAAAGCATTGCTGGTATGATTAGAGAGAGACCCTGGGCCGAGTAGCTGATGCGATTCTTTTCTGTTGCCGAAAATTCGCATTGCGAATTTTCGGCAACATAAAAGAATCGCATCAGCTACTCGGCCCTTCTTTTGCATCAGAGCCAATCAGAATAACTCGAATATTCGACAAACGGAATATTGCGCGATTATCTTCTCCGCCCTTCTTTTGCATCAGAGCCAATCAGAATAACTCGAATATTCGGCAAAAGGAATATTGAGCGATATTCCTTTTGCCGAATATTCGAGTTATTCTGATTGGCTCTGATGCAAAAGAAGGGCGGATCAGAGCCAATCAGAATAACTCGAATATTCGGCAAAAGGAATATCGCGCAATATTCCTTTTGCCGAATATTCGAGTTATTCTGATTGGCTCTGATGCAAAAGAAGGGCGGAGAAGATAATCGCGCAATATTCCTTTTGCCGAACATTCGAGTTATTCTGATTGGCTCTGATCCAAAAGAAAGGCGCATCAGAGCCAATCAGAATAACTCGAATATTCGGCAAAAAGAATATTGCGCGATTATCTTCTCCGCCCTTCTTTTGCATCAGAGCCAATCAGAATAACTCAAATATTCGGCAAAAGGAATATTGCGCGATATTCCTTTTGCCGAATATTCGAGTTATTCTGATTGGCTCTGATGCAAAAGAAGGGTGGAGAAGATAATCGCGCAATATTCCTTTTGCCGAATATTTGAGTTATTCTGATTGGCTCTGATGCGCCCTTCTTTTGCATCAGAGCCAATCAGAATAACTCGAATATTCGGCAAAAGGAATATTGCGCGATATTCCTTTTGCCGAATATTCGAGTTATTCTGATTGGCTCTGATGCAAAAGAAGGGCGGAGAAGATAATCGCGCAATAGGAATATTGCGCGATTATCTTCTCCGCCCTTCTTTTGCCCCCTTATTCTCCTTTCTTATAAGTAGAGTTAGTGTAGAGTTAGTGTTTAGTGCATATTAGTTTAGTAATACAGGTAATGATCTCCGTTTATGAGAATTTCGCAATCATTTTCGCATTAGCGAAATTTCGCATTAGCGAAATTTTGCAAATTTTTTTTTGGATTAAATATCACGAATATTCGATATTAGCGAATATTCGCGAATATTCTTCTATATATTCGCGCAATATCGCGAAATCGAATATGGCGTATTCCGCTCAACACTATTCTTTATAATGTATATGATACAATACTGCCATCTTGTGGCGGGATCACATTATCTCATAAGACAAGTTAAATTCTGTTCTCTTTCAAGTTACCAAACTTTTTTTATAATAGTAAGGTGCATATATATTTCAAAACTTTAAGCATGAGTATCAGTCTAGACTCACACTTATTACATAGATAAAGAATGGAAATAATTGGCAAGGATATTTTCTGATGCATTGCTTGCGTATATGCCCCAGACGTTTTATTCACGGCCAATCGTATTTTTTTTTATTTGCTTATAGCTCCATTGTGCCAGCACATACAGCCAGACCAGACAGGAGTTGTTGAGAAAAAGAGATAGATAGGGTAAAACCGATTCTATAACAGTCTTTCACATAGCTCCATCGGGTTCTATACAGACCCCGCTCCCACACATCACCCTTTAAACCAACCGGATCCTTCACAATAGGATAGGTTAGTAAGACTACATCTATCCCCGTTTTTTTCCCCCACAACCCACCCCTCTGTTTCTATCCCCTTCCCCCATTCTCCTTGTTTTTTTTTTTGTTTTGTTTTTTTGTTTTTGTTTTTTTCTCCGGAATCTCAGACAAACGAGTTAGATCTCCTTAAGTGGACAAAATGCCCCCGGACAAGGTACATTCTGTTCCTTTGTCACTAAAAATTCTATCTTTAAATGCAAAAGGACTCAATATCCCCGAAAAGAGAACTAAACTTATCAACAAATCTTCTAAACGAAAAGCGAACATCGTTCTTATACAAGAAACCCACTTTAAATCAGATACAATTCCAAAAATTAGAGACAATAGGTTTCCAACCTCATTTCACGCCACCAATCCAATAGGTAAGACAAAAGGTGTCTCAGTTCTGATATCCAGATGGACCCCATTGCAAATTGTTGACACTTTGATAGACCCCGAGGGTCGATATATTTTCCTGAAAGGGAAGCTGAAACAGCACCCCATCACCATAGCCAATGTTTATGTCCCAAATGTGAGACAGGTCGCCTTCTTCCGTAAAATCAAAGACCTTTTGACAACTTTTACTTCTGGAACCCTGACATTTGGAGGAGACTTTAACACTCCTTTAAATCCCCTTGTAGATACCTCAAATGGTTCATCAAGCCTACCGTTCATGGCCCTGAAACAAATCAAGATCCAACTCCAAGAACTTATGTTACATGACATCTGGAGAATCTTGAATCCCCAGACTAAAGACTATACATACTTCTCTAACATCCACCAAAAGTACTCTAGAATTGACTATCTCCTCCTCTCGCAACCTGACCTTCCACTCCTGTCAGACTCAAAAATTGAGTCTATGACTTTCTTAGACCATCACCCAGTAACCATGACTTTGACTTTCCCAGATAAAAACAACATAACTAAGACCTGGAGGCTTAATACTGCGGTACTAAAAAAAAACTCTGACACTTTAGAGTCTAAAGAAACGCTAAACGATTATTTTCTGCACAACAAAAACAACGAAACTTCACTGATTACACAATGGGAGACTCACAAATGTGTCATAAGGGGTGAGTTTATTAAAAAACTGACCAGAATAAAAAAAGAACAACAATCCAGAATTAATTCCCTGTTAGAACGCATCCACCAGTTAGAACGTACCCACAAGCGAACGCTGGCGGTCTCAGCACTTGAGGAACTAACGCATGTCAGATCGATCCTATCTGATGAACTAAACATGAAAATGAAAAGGCAATATATATTTAGACACAAGATTTATTATGAGCAAGGAAATAAATGTGGCAGGTTGCTTGCAAAAGCAGTTCAAAACAAGAAAACCACCCACACCATCCATCAGATAGGAGACAAACAAGGCGAGCTGCGTTCTTCGAATGAAGAGATTGCAAAGCAATTTGAGCTCTATTACCAAAACCTTTATAACATTCCCTCCAACCCTAAATGCCCACAGAATTCAGATAAAAGAGCAAAGCTTATACAAGATTTTCTAGAACACTATGGCCCACCCCAAATTTCAGGTAATATTGCAAGAGAACTAGAAAATCCCATCTCAGGCCCAGAATTTGAAAGAGCCCTGAAAGAGATGAAAATAGGCAAGGCCCCAGGCCCGGACGGTCTACCTTTACAATATTATAAGACTTTTACAGATATACTAAAGCCGAGATTCCTAAAAACGTTCCAAGCTCTTCACTCAGAATAACACCCCCCCCCCCCCCCAAACAGCTTTTAGAAGCACATATCACAGTAATTCCCAAAGAAGGTAAAGATGTGACCCAAGTTACCAATAGTATTGCTCACGAATATTCGCATTGCGAATATTCGCTACGAATATTGCATATTCGAGTATTCGCGAATAACTCGAATATTGCGGCGAATATTCGCTATGGCGAATATTAGTATTTTTTCAATTTTTTTTTAAAACAGATCACATCCTAGTGATCTCCATCGACGTCTAAAAGCATTGCTGGTATGATTAGAGAGAGACCCTGGGCCGAGTAGCTGATGCGATTCTTTTATGTTGCCGAAAATTCGCATTGCGAATTTTCGGCAACATAAAAGAATCGCATCAGCTACTCGGCCCTTCTTTTGCATCAGAGCCAATCAGAATAACTTGAATATTCGGCAAAAGGAATATTGCGCGATATTCCTTTTGCCAAATATTCGAGTTATTCTGATTGGCTCTGATGCAAAAGAAGGGCGGAGAAGATAATCGCGCAATATTCCTTTTGCCGAATATTCGAGTTATTCTAATTGGCTCTGATGCGCCCTTCTTTTGCATCAGAGCCAATCAGAATAACTCGAATATTCGGCAAACGGAATATTGCGCGATTATCTTCTCCGCCCTTCTTTTGCATCAGAGCCAATCAGAATAACTCGAATATTCGGCAAAAGGAATATTGCGCGATATTCCTTTTGCCGAATATTTGAGTTATTCTGATTGGCTCTGATGCAAAAGAAGGGCGGAGAAGATAATAACGCAATATTCCTTTTGCCGAATATTCGAGTTATTCTGATTGGCTCTGATGCGCCCTTCTTTTGCATCAGAGCCAATCAGAATAACTCGAATATTCGGCAAAAGGAATATTGCGCGATATTCCTTTTGCAGAATATTCGAGTTATTCTGATTGGCTCTGATGCAAAATAAGGGCGGAGAAGATAATCGCGCAATATTCCTTTTGCCGAATATTCGAGTTATTCTGATTGGCTCTGATGCGCCCTTCTTTTGCATCAGAGCCAATCAGAATAACTCGAATATTCGGCAAACGGAATATTGTGCAATTATCTTCTCCGCCCTTCTTTTGCATCAGAGCCAATCAGAATAACTCGAATATTCGGCAAAAGGAATATTGCGCGATATTCCTTTTGCCGAATATTCGAGTTATTCTGATTGGCTCTGATGCAAAAGAAGGGCGGAGAAGATAATCGCGCAATAGGAATATTGCGCGATTATCTTCTCCGCCCTTCTTTTGCCCCCTTATTCTCCTTTCTTTTAAGTAGAGTTAGTGTAGAGTTAATGTTTAGTGCATATTAGTTTAGTAATACAGGAAATTATCTCCGTTTATGAGAATTTCGCAATCATTTTCGCATTAGCGAAATTTCGCATTAGCGAAATTTTGCAAATTTTTTTTGGATAAAATATCACGAATATTCGATATTAGCGAATATTCGCAAATATTCTTCTATATATTCGCGCAATATCGCGAAATCGAATATGGCGTAACACTAGTTACCAATTATAGGCCTATTTCCTTGATAAACGTCGACGTGAAAATCTACGCTACAATTTTGGCAAATAGGATCCTCCCCTTACTAACTTCCTTGGTTTCCTTAGATCAAGTGAGATTTATCCCGGGAAGGGAAGGACGAGACAATACAATAAAAGCTCTTAACATAAATCATTGGCTATCCTCTAAACAAAAACAGGGCTTTTTCTTATCACTAGACGCCGAAAAGGCGTTTGATAGAGTGGCCTGGGACTATATTGATGCAGTACTAAAACATATTGGCTTTCTGCCTCAAATGAGATCATATATCAAGGTACTATATTCAAATCCAACAGCAAGAGTCAGAGTCAACGGCCACCTATCGAACGCCTTCAATCTTTGCAACGGAACAAGACAGGGATGCCCCCTGTCCCCACATGTATTTGTTCTAACACTTGAACACCTGCTTAATAAAATTATATCGAATAGAGATATCAAGGGAATCGAGATTCATGACAAAACATATAAAATAGCAGCCTTTGCTGACGACATGCTTCTTTTCCTTTCGAACCCCCATATTTCCATCCCTAACCTTCTCAAAGACCTAGATCACTTCCATTTATTGTCAAATTTAAAAATTAACCTCTCCAAATCCATCGCCCTCAACATCTCCTTGCCCACTGAAATGGTAGAACTATGCAAGAAAAACTTCCCATTTAAATGGGCCAACCACAGTATCACATATTTGAGTATCAAAATCTCATCAAACCTGAAAGATCTCTTCCATCTCAATTTCGAACCTGTCCTGAGAGAAACACAGGAGGATTTGAAAAGATGGAACACCTTAAATGTGTCCTGGTTTGGCCGGGCTGCCCTAATTAAAATGACCATCCTGCCAAGGTTTCTCTATATTATGCAGACAATCCCAATCAAAATTCCCTTATCAATCTTCGCCACATTCAGAAAGGCATGTTCCTCATTTATTTGGAGGGGTAAGTCCCCTAGAATCAAATTTTCAAGACTAACCTTACCCAAGACTAGAGGAGGTATAGCCTTACCTGACCTTAGGAAATACCACCAAGCTGCCCTATTGACGAGAATTGTGGACTGGAATATACACCAAACAGTGAAAGACTGGGTTACCCTCGAAAAAGCACAATATCCTCATGAGCTAAAAAATCTACAATGGATCAACCCAAAATTTCACCAAAACACATACCCTTATTGGACCTACACCCGAAAATTTCCGTAATACTTTTAAACTCAAAAATCCCTCCCCATGGCTTAGCCCTCTTAGACCGCTACAACAAAACCCTGACTTTCCCCCTGGTGTGGAAAAATCGTTTCCAACACATCAATGGCCATTTAAAGAGATACTGTCAAAACACTTCTTTAAAAAAGGTAAATTTCTCTCTAGTGAGGACATACTTAAAGACATCAAACCATCTCTCCTATCTCACTGGAACTACATTCAAATCAAACACTTTCTATCCAACAAAGACACTGTCCATCATTGGACAAAACCCCTTATTCCGCTAGAAACTCTTTTTACAAAAACGTCCCCACGCAGACATATTACCGTATTTATCGGCGTATACCGCGCACTTTTTTGCCCTGAAAATCAGGGCAAAATCGTGGGTGCGCGGTATACGCCGATAGCCGCTTTCCCGCATCTATTTCGAATACTGCGCCGGCATATACCGAGCGCAGTACACTCGGGTATAGTTGGGCAGACTCGGTTCCTCTCGCGCTGACGTCCTGGATGTACAGGACGTGAGCACGAGAGGAGCCGAGCCTGCTTGACTATTCACGAGTGTACTGCGCCTGCATATACCGAGCGCAGTACACTCGCGTAGAGTGGGGCAGGCTCCTTTCACGCTCACGTCCTGTACGTCCAGGACGTCAGCGCGAGAGGAGCCGAGTCTGCCCGACTATACCCGAGTGTACTGCGCTCGGTATATGCCGGCGCAGTATTCGAAATCGGCACGGGAAAGCGAGGAGGACGCCGCAGAAGGACGAGGAGGATGCCGCAGAAGGACGAAGAGGATGCCGCAGAAGGACAAAGAGGACGCCGCAGAAGGACGAAGAGGACACCCGAAGCTGCAGACGAACGCCGGACCCGACAAGGAGGACACCTGAAGCCGCCGATGGACGCTGCGCAAGACACCAAAACTGTAAGTACAAAAAACTTTTTTTCCACAGGAATGGGGGACAACTTTAGGGGTGCGCGCTATACGCAGGAGCGCGCTATACCCCGATAAATACGGTATCTCAACTGTCTACAACTCGCTATTTGAAGACGATACTGACTTCTCCAGCTCTTCATGTAAATCCTGGGAAAGAGATCTAGATTTAAACCTGACTGAGAAAGACCGGGAAGCAATTTACCTCTACGTGCACAAAGGCTCGCTGAATGTGGCCACACAAGAAAGTGGATTCAAGATCATTACCAGATGGTATAGAATCCCCACAACTCTGCATAAAATTTCAACTAATGCCTCTGACAGATGTTGGAGATGTAAACGAGAGGAGGGCTCTATGATACACGTCTGGTGGTCATGCCCCCTAATCCAGCCTTTCTGGACATCGGTACATGAAACAATTCAACTAGTCACTTCATCAAACCTAAGTTTTACCCCGGCCCAGTATCTACTACACTTTAGTTGTATGCCCAATAAATCAATATTTGAAATCTCTTCCCATGTTTATGGTTAACGCAGCACGGCACTGTATCCCCTCTCACTGGAAATCTCCTAGTATTCCAACGAAAGCAGAATGGTTTAGGAGAATAAATTGCATGGAAAAAGTTGAAGAACTCATTATTATTTCTCAAGAAAGAATTACTAAATTCTATGCTACCTGGTACAACTGGACAACATTCTCAACAGTACAAACCTATCATTAAGTAAAGCTAAAGCTGGGATTTAATACCGTATTTATCGCGGTATAACGCGCTCCCGCGTATACCGCGCACCCCCAAAGTGCCCCCCAATCCTGTGGAAAAAAAGTTATTTTGTACTTACAGTTTTGGTGTCTTGCGCGGCGTCCATCGGCGGCCTCGTCGGGTTCGGCGTCCTTCTGCGGCGGGTCCGGTGTCCTCTTCGGTGGGTCCGGTGTCCTCTTCGGCGGGTCCGGTGTCCTCTTCGGCGGGTCCGGTGTCCTCTTCGGCGGGTCCGGCGTCCTCTTCGGCGGGTCCGGTGTCCTCTTCGGCGGGTCCGACGTCCTCTTCGGCGGGTCCGGCGTCCTCGCGGCGTCCTCGTGTCCTCCCCGCTCGTTTCCCGCGCCGAGTTTTGAATACTGCGCCAGCATATACTGAGCGCAGTACACTCGGGCAGGCTCGTCAACTTTCGCGCTCACGTCCTGTACGTCCAGGACGTGACCGCGGAAGAAGCCGAGACTGGCCGAATATACCCGAGTGTACTGCGCTCGGTATATGTCGGCGCAGTATTCAAAATTTGGCGCGGGAAAGCGGGTATCGGCGTATATCGCGCACCCATGATTTTGCCCTGATTTTCAGGGCAAAAAAGTGCGCGATATACGCCGATAAATACGGTACTTGTTTTTTTCAGGTCACCTGATCCCCCCCTTCCTTTTTTTTTTGTTTGTATCTTCTTTCCACCCCCCTTCCTCTCCCCACTCCCCCTTCACGAAAATGCTTGTCCAAGCACTGATAGTGTTTTTTCACTTTAGTTCGAAAATGAAGGCAGTTTTGATACCTGTATGCTTACATGAATACACGAATACCACAGTATGGAACTCCCATACGATTGTTTTTGTTCTTCTTTTTTGTTTATCCTCTGCTGTATACAATTCTTAACTACTACTACTATTATGCTTTTATAAGTGTATGTTGTATTCTGCGTTACTTTTCACCTAATAAAAACTTTTTGTGAAAAAAAAAGAGGGAAACTCTTCCAATGTTAGTTCTGGTGACCTGGTCACCGCCAGTATATAAAAAATTAAATTGTGATTTTTTTTTTTTTCATTTACAAAAAAAAGAAATGACAAAAAATTACCAATTAAAAACTCGCCATGCCTCTTACTAAATACCTTGGACTGTCTACTTTCTAAAAAGGGGTAATTTGGGGGATATTTGTGTTGTCCTGGCATTTTTGTGCCTCAAAAAATGAGGATTGATCAGTTTTCACATAGTTTGTGGACTTTATAACTTTCCTACAGTCTAAATAATATACACTGATTTTGGGTTATTTCTACCAAATAAATGTAGCAGATTGATGGCCCGGCGGAGGTGCTCATTTTCTGGTTCTCCTTTCTTTTCTCTCATCTTTCTACATGTATCCTGTTTTCCTTTTCTCTTCTTTCCCTTTCTATTCTCTTTCTTTTTTGATGAGGTTTATTTCAGATTGTTTCTTCCTACTCGTTTGTTGGAGATCTTGCAATTCCAGAGTAATCTTTTTGTCTTCCATTATCGTTTTGACACTGCCCTCTGGGCGTCCACACAGTCTGATCCCTATAGGGGTGTGGATGACGGAGTGCTTTGAATATGTGTTTTTCTCTTTTTTTTTTTTTTTGTTCTATGTTTTTCTTAGTTTTATTTTGTATAAAGGTATATTTGTGTCAAGTATGTTGCCTGATGAAACCAGCTCTGTTTTCTGTTGTTAACTTTTTTTTTTTTGGGCTAGTATGACCTTTATTAAGGCCTTTCTTGAATCTGGATTGTAATTTCAATGTTCTCTGAGCTTTGGAAGACTTTGTTTTTGTATTCTCTATATAAAATAAAATACTTTGAAAGTGAAATGTAGCAGAATACATTTTGGCCTAAATTTATGAAGAACATTATTAACCACTTGGACCCTGGACCATTTGCTGGTCAATGACCGAGACATTTCTTGCGATTCGGCACTGCATCGCTTTAACTGACAATTGCGCGGTCGTGCGACGTAGCTCCTAAACAAAATTGACGTCCTTTTTTTCCCACAAATAGAGCTTTCTTTTAGTTGTATTTAATCACCTCTACGGTTTTTATTTTTTGCTCTATAAGCTAAAATACAGTGACAATTTTGAAAAAAATGCAATATTTTTTACGTTTTGCTATAATAAATATCCCCCAAAAATATATAAAAAAACTGTGTTTTCCTCAGTTTAGGCCGATACGTATTCTTCTACATATTTTTGGTTAAAAAAAACACAATAAGAGTTTATTGATAGGTTGACGCAAAAGTTATTGGGCCAGATTCACAGAGCCCTTACTCCGATCTATCTCGCGTTAGACCGGAGTACTTTCAAATTACGCGCGTTGTTTCATTAGTCTGAATCCTGAAACGATGGCTTCGGGCTTCAATCCGACTGGCTTACGTGTTCGTACGCCTTCGGATCTACGCTGCAATAAATTTGCGGCCGCTGGGTGGAGTTCCCGTCGTTTTCCGCGTCGGGGTATGCAAATGAGCTTTTTCCGACGATCCACGAAGTTACGAGCGTCATTCGCAATCTCCCACGGCATCTGTAGTCATCTTTTTGCCGCGTAAAGTTATTCCAGCTTTTGTCTGGTCTAATATTAGACAGCCCATGTTAAGTATGGCCGCCGTTCCCGCGTCGAATTTCAACGTTTGTTTTTATTTTTTACGTAAATCGTCCGGGAATAGGAATGTACGTAAACGACGCTACTCAAACAAAAAATGACGTAACAATGTTATTTCGCGCAATGCATGGCGGGAAATTTCTGAACGGAGCATGCGCAGTTCGATCGCCGCGGGGACGCGCCTAATTTAAATGCTTCACGCCCCCTAATCGCGTATTTCGATTCCGCCACGAGAAACACACTACGCCGCCGTACCTTACGGGCCAAAATCTACATGAATTAGTCGTAGAGCCAGGTAAAATACGGCGGCGTAGTGTATCTCTGATACTCTCCGCCAATGTAATTGTATCTGAATCTGGCCCATTGCATTTACAAAATAGGGGATAGGTTTATGTCATTTTTATTAATACTTTTTTTTTACTAGTAGTGAAGGTGATCAGCGATTTTTATCGTGACTGCGACATTATGGCGGACACATTTGACACATTTTTGGGACCATTTTGATTTTTACAGCGAACAGTGCTATAAAAGTGCACTGCTTACTGTCAAAATGACACTGGTAGTGAATGGGTTAACCAATAGGTGGCACTGAAGGGGTTAAGTATGCCTAGGGATGTGTTCTAACTGTAGGGGGCATGGGTTTACTGTGACATGACAGTGATCACAGCTTCTGATTACAGGAAGCTGTGTACACTGTCCTGTCACTAACAAGACTGGGGAAATGCTTGTTTACATAAGCATTTCCCCCTTATTCCTCACCGTGACACGGCCGCGGGTATGCCAGAGGACATCGAGTCCACTGGACCCTCAGCTCGGAGTAAAAAAAAAACAGTGGTAATATGATACCACCAAAAGAAATCTCTAGTTGTGTGAATAACATTATTTCAATTAAGTTTGGGTACAGTGTTGCGTGACTGCGCAATTTTCGTTCAAAATATGACTGCACTGAAAGCTGATAATTAGCCTGGGCAGGAAGTGAATAAAAGTGACCTGTACTGAAGTGGTTAAGCCCCCAAAATATATTTTCTAGCAGCTTAACAATTATTGGATGTAATGGCTACAATTTTTAGGCCATTTTCCTTAATTTTTCCATGTTAATCTGGCAAAATGTCTATTTTTTATATTGTTTTACTTCTTTTAACAGACCAAGCTGTCTAGAAAATGTGTCAGTTAAAGTCTTAAGATAAACATGGGGCTTTTTTTTCTGAATGGGGAGGTGAGATGTGGACAGACAGGGAGAGGGTGGACTGTGGATGGGGAAGGTGAGCTGTGGATAGTAGGGGAGAAGCCGAGTCTTGACTACACAAATTATTTGGCAAAACTTTACTTCTCTTTCCTGATTAACGTGGGATTGGGTTCGGGGAGTTGACTGGGGAAGGTGGGTTCCTGCACCTATTCTCTGAGAAAAAAAGCCCTGAGCTAAAAGATATTTAACACTAACAGGGGCGCGATGACCAGCTTTTATTAAAGGGGTTGTAAAGGAATTTTTTTTTCCCCTAAATAGCTTCCTTTACCTTAGTGCAGTCCTCCTTCACTTACCTCATCCTTCCATTTTGCTTTTAAATGTCCTTATTTCTTCTGAGAAATGCTCACTTTCTGTTCTGCTGTCTGTAACTCCACACAGTAATGCAAGGCTTTTTCCCTGGTGTGGAGAAAGCCTCTTGAGGGGGTGAGCAGGCAAGTCAGCACACTCTCTACTTTTCATATAGAGAAAGGAGCTGTGTGTTAGTGGGCATCCTGACACTCCTGCTCCCCCCTCCCCCTCAATAGGCTTTCTCCACACCAGGGAGAAAGCCTTGCATTACGGCGTTGAGTTACAGACAAACAGGAAGTAAGCATTTCTCAGAAGAAATAAGGACATTTAAAAGCAAAATCGAAGGATGAGGTAAGTGAAGGAGGACTGCACTAAGGTAAAGGAAGCTATTTAGGGGGAAAAAATCCTTTACAACCCCTTTAAATTATGTAAAACTTTTAACCAGAAGGGGGAAAAAATATTGCTGTACTTTATATTTTGTTTTCCTGACTGGCTCCATGGCAGCATACGTGTGGGTAGGCTCCGCCTCCATAACTACCCTATAGGACCCCTCCCTATAAATTTCAGCTGTGGGCTCTCAGCCGTGTTCCTTTTTTGTCCTCCTCCATAGGACCATGTGTTTTTGGTTCTCCTACCTGAAGACGATTGTTCCTACGATCATGATCGGCCGATGTTGATGGTGTCTCATCCCTCCGATAAGCCTTGACTGTTAAGCAGGGTATGGAGTGTATTGCAGAGTAGCGCTGAAGAGCTGGATTGTGTCTTCCACTGGAGAGACGAGCGCGCACAGGCCTAAATACCTAGCAATGTGCAGGTGGCCATTATCTGCTGAAAAGCCTGGTGTGTGTATGGACGCGGTATCCTGGCCGAATCGATCGTGGGTGGTGGTAAGAGTATTGACTTCATGGCAGCAGTGTTTATGTTTGTTGTATTGTGCTTTCTCTGTTTTTTCTTTATGTTTGGTCTATACATGCCCAGTGAGTGGCTGGTTCCCCATACGTTCCAGCCGCCGCTCCCTCTTACTTCCGGGTTTCCGTTTGCGTTCCATGAACGGACGTGTTCGGGAATGAAAGCGAGGCTTGGCTCGCGCATACGGGCGGAGCCCGTGTCTGGCGTAAACGGGTCGTCACGTACGCCTGTTTTTAAAAAGCCAAATCTGTGAAGTCGGGTCGATCGTTCGAAACAACGGTTTCCCGCTGCATTCACAGAGACGTCCCTAGGTAAGTGTTTGTTTAGATCTGTCGAATTTTAGCATATAATTAGTCGTTGAGTTCTGATGTTTGGCTCTCCCACCTACAGTGTGTCTGTTCTATGATGGATGCTTCACTGCCTCTTAGTGGCCAGCCCTCTCTCAGCAGGTAAGGGAAGAAAACTATGTTTTTTTCTTTGCCTGTTGGGGGGGAAGAGAGTGGAGTATAGGGCATTGTCATGACTATGCTTGTCTCTCTCTGTTTCTTCTATCTCAGCCCTCCTAGGTCTGACCAACGTCACAAAAAGTCCCGCGGTCGCAGCGGGTCCTCCAAATCACACCACCGGCAATCACCTTCTAGACACCATAGTTCTTCTAAATCTGGACGTTCCAGTAAAAACACGTCCGACCTCCCCTCATCTCATAGTAAGAGGTCAGAGAGATGTTGTTGGGGATGCAAGGCTCCAGTACCTGCTAGCAAGTCCCTTTGCGATCGCTGTTTTTCAAGGGCAGCCAATGAAAGGGAAGGTGCAGATGAACACCTAGAAGCTTTGGTTAAACGGGTCGTGGACAATAGTGTTGAGCAGAATATGCCATATTCGATTTCGCGATATATCTCGAATATATAGTCGAATATTCGAGATATATTCGTTAAATGCGAATATTCGCGATATTTTTTGGAAATGAAATGATTGCGAAATTTCGCTATTGCGAATGCGAATGCGAATGCGAATTGCGAATGCGAATGAAATTTCGAGAAATGCGGAAGGAGCACTCTGATTGGCTCAGAATATTCGTGATATTTTATAATACAAAATAATTGCGAAATTTCGAGAAATGCGGAATGGAGCACTCTGATTGGCTCCGAATATTCGTGATATATTACAATACAAAATAATTGCGAATATTCGGCAAATGCGGAAGGAGCACTCTGATTGGCTCAGAATATTCGTGATATATTACAATACAAAATAATTGCGAATATTCGGCAAATGCGGAAGGAGCACTCTGATTGGCTCAGAATATTCGTGATATTTTATAATACAAAATAATTGCGAAATTTCGAGAAATGCGGAATGGAGCACTCTGATTGGCTCAGTATATTCGTGATATTTTATAATACAAAATAATTGCGAAATTTCGAGAAATGCGGAATGGAGCACTCTGATTGGCTCAGAATATTCGTGATATATTACAATACAAAATAATTGCGAATATTCGGCAAATGCGGAAGGAGCACTCTGATTGGCTCAGATATATTCTTGATATTTTATCGTAATTTCGCAAAAATGCGAATGAGAAATTGATTGCGGAATTTCGACAGTAACACTCTGAAATCGAATATATGTGTTATTTTAGCTAAAAACAATATTGCGAATTTCTCGAAAATAATCGCGCGATATCGCTATTGCCGAATAATCGCATTGCGATTTTTTGGCAATATAAAATGATCGCTGCAGCTACTCGGCCCAAGGTCTCTAATCATACCAGCAATGCTTTTAGACGTCGATGGGGATCTCTAGGATGTGATCTGTTCTAAAAAAAAATTGAAAAAATACGAATATTCGAAATAGCGAATATTCACCGCGAAATTCGGAATATATCGCGAATACTCGAATATGCCATATTCAAGCCGAATATTCGCAATACGAATATTCGTGAGCAACACTAGTGGACAAGTCGCTACAGGAGAGAGATGCTAGAGTGCAGCATGATTCCCCCCCAGACCCAATGGTTCCCTTGTTGGATCAGGTACAAACGTATGAGACTTTTGAAGTCGCTCAAACCAGTCATCCCTCAGCTCCCCCCTCAGAGAGTGGGTCAGAAGTGGATAATACAGGAATAGGCTTTGATTATGCCCTAGTTCCTGCTTTAGTGAAAGCAGTCAAGGAAGTTTTGAATTTGGAGGATCCAATCATTTCTCCTCCCAAACAAAGGAAACTCTTTAAACAGCTCAATAAGGAGCGACATTATTTTCCGTTTGTCACAGAAATAGGTGCAATTATCTCAGAAGAATTGGGTAAACCTGATAAGAAAAGCTCTATGCAGTCAAAAATTGCAAAGTTGTATCCTTTTAAAGAGGAAGACATGAAGCATCTCGACTCTGCTCCATTGATCGATGCGGCTTTGATGCGTCTGGTGAGATATGTAACCCTTACCTTGGAAGATACAGTTTCTTTCAAAGATCCTCTAGAGAGACGGATTGATTCAGACCTGAAGAGAATCTACCTGACAGCAGGATCAGTCTGTAAACCAATTTTTGCTTTAGCGGCTATCTCAAAAGCCTTAGAGGCATGGTCAGATAATGTAAATGACTCCCTCAGAAGTATCTCTGAAGAAATGGCCAGGAACTCTCCTATTCAGGAAATCAGGCTAGCATCGGCTTTTCTGGGGGAGGCCTCTATCGATGTTATTCGCCTAGTAGCCCGAGTAATGTTGTCAGCGGTTACTGCCCGCCGTGCTTTATGGCTTCGCCCCTGGTCGGCGGATCCAGCTTCAAAGCAAGCGTGGTGCCGCATTCCTTTTGAGGGTTCCTCTCTCTTTGGCAATAAACTTAATAGTGCCATTTCTCGGGCCACAGGCGGTAAGTCGGGGTTCCTCCCTCAAGATAGGCGTTCATATAATCAGAAACACACTTTTTTCAGAGCACAGAATACAGACCGTGCTAGAGAAGCACTCAGCTACAGGCCTGGGCGTGAATTTTCAAGGTCCTGGAAATCCAGACAGTCTTCTTTCAAGAAGCAATCTAAGAGTACTCCTTCTTCTAGCAATCAGGAGTCTACCAAGTCTTTTTGAAATTGGGCCCGCCCAAGCGTTTCAGGTGGAAGCTCGCCTCCTCCACTTTCGGCATGTTTGGGCGGCCTCAATTCAAGACTTTTGGACCATCAAGACTGTCTCCTCAGGCCACACCTGGGTCTTCAACAGCAGACCCAGGCTCAGATTCATACCTACAAATCTTCCATGTATAGAAGAGAAGAAGCAAATACTTTTAGCTTACATAAGCTCTTTATTAACTCAAGGCGCAATCATTACTGTTCCAGAGGGCGAACGAGGCGAGGGCATGTACTCCCCCTTGTTCTTGGTACAAAAAAAGAACAGTACCTGGAGACCAGTAATAGACCTGACTCATCTCAATCGATACATTCGGAAGGAAAAATTCAAAATGGAGTCACTGTTGACAATCCAGCAGTCGGTCCATCCAGGAGACTGGCTAGCGTCGGTAGACCTGAAAGATGCATACTTCCATATCCCAGTGGCGGCAGACTATCAAAAGTACCTCCGCTTTGCGGTAGGCAATCAACATTTACAGTTCACCTGCGTACCGTTTGGTCTCACGACGTCACCTCGGGTATTCTCCAAGGTTCTGTTAGCCGTTGTGGCTCTCCTTCGGGTAAGAGGAGTTTGTCTTCATCATTACCTGGACGATCTCTTACTTCTTGCTCAGGACAAAGTTCAACTCCTGGAACACAGAGACCTAGTAATTACCACTCTCCAAGAATTCGGGTGGCTATTGAATTTAGAGAAGAGCCACCTTGTTCCAACACAATCCCTGGTGTTTCTAGGTGCCCTCTTCAACACAATAGAAGGCACCATTTCATTGCCCGAAGAGAAGATTACTACAGTCCGGGACAGGATGCGCAAAACACTCGCTGCTCCTCACCTATCTGCTCTTCAATGTTTGAAGGTAATCGGCACCATAACAGCTACCATTCCGATGGTGAAGTGGGCTCAGTGGCACTCTCGCCCATTCCAAAAAGGGTTTCTCCAGCAATGAGACTCTCCCAGCAAGAGTCAACGTATCATGCTCACTCAACCCATGAGAGAATCTCTTCTATGGTGGCTTCAGGGGATGAATCTCCGCAATTGTCATTCGATCCATCCCATCACTTGGGTTATAATAACCTCAGATGCCAGCAATCAGGGCTGGGGTGCTCACTGCTTGACAGAAATAGCCCAAGGCAGGTGGAGCACACCTTCTCGAGGAACTGTATCCAACATACTGGAGTTGCGAGCTGCATTTCAGGCACTCAAGTCCTTCCGCCATTTTTGACAGACTCCTCTGTGATGCTCAGGCTGGACAACACAACCGCTGTTGCCTACATAACGAAGCAGGGTGGAACCCGCAGCTGGTCCTTACTCCGAGAAGTGGAGCCAATTATGAGTTGGGCTCAGAAGAACCTAGCCAACATCTCGGCAGTTTACATTCCGGGGGTCCAGAATGTTCAAGCAGACTTCCTATCACGAGTCCAGTTAGACAACAACGAATGGTCCCTGCACATAGACGTGTTCAATTGGCTTCTGACTCTGGGAGTGTCCCCAGAAGTGGATCTGTTTGCATCCCCATGCAACCACAAATTGACAAAGTATTATGCGAGGTTTCGAGATCCCCAAGCCTATGGGATAGACGCTCTCACAGATCAATGGAAATTCAGCAAAGCATATGCTTTTCCACCAGTACCTGTGATCCTTCAATTTCTTCGCCGTCTCAGATCAGAGGATATAGAAGTCCTAGCAGTAATCCCATTTTGGCCCAACAGGCCATGGTTTTCCCTACTAACGCTTCTCAGTTACCGGGACTCGATACCTCTTCCCCTCAGACGGGATCTCCTCTCTCAGGGCACAACGTTGCACCCATGCCCAGCTCATCTGCACCTCAGGGTGTGGTTCTTGAGAGGGAAAGGCTTGAAGCATTAGGATGTCCAGAAGAAGCCATTTCAACTCTTCTTAATGCTAGGAGAAAAAGTACCAACAAAGTCTATGAGCGTATCTGGTCAAGGTTTACAGATCACATGTCTTCCAGAGAAAAACCTTGCAGTTCCCCAGAGGTCCAAGACATACTTAGCTTTTTACAAACAGGTTTGGACTTACCTTTAGCAGTCAGTTCTCTTCGAGTGCAAATCTCCACCATCTCTGCATTTACTGGAATTTCTTGGTCCAATCATCCTTTGGTTCGCCAGTTTTTCAAGGGTGCCATCCGGCTTAGACCCCAAAGAAAACCAAGGTTCCCTAAATGGGATCTACCTCTTGTCCTGGACTATCTTACCACAATCAGCTCTGATCCGGATAAACCACTATCAGCTAAGGATCTTACTCTCAAAACTGTCTTTTTAGTAGCAGTCACTTCGGCTAAAAGAGTCTCTGACATTAGAAATTTAGGTTCAAAAGAACCATTCTTCTTTCCAGATAGAGCAGTTTTAATCCTTATGCTGGGCTCAAATCCTAAAGTTACATCCATTTTTCATGAAAATCAGGAAATTGTACTGCCCACTTTTGGATTATCTGAAGATCAAACTGTTCATCCCCTTGATGTGGGTCACACATTAGGTCAATATCTGGAAATGACAAATTCTTTCAGAAAAACAGACTTTCTTTTCATTCTTCTTCACGGAAAGAACAAAGGAAAACGGGCTTCAATTAGGTTCATTTCAGCTTGGATAGTTCAGACCATCCAGAAGGCATACGAAGCCAAGGGCATGGCTCCTCCAGAGGCAGTAACTGCACACTCAACTCAGAGCATTTCGACTTCTTGGGCAGCCTCACGTCATGTCGCACCTGAAGTTATATGTAGAGCGGCTTCGTGGTCATCAATCAATACCTTTGTTTCTCACTATTGTGTCGAGCCGGCTGCTTTATCTTCGCTAAGTTGACAGTGTTAAATAAACGTATTTTCTTGCTTCAGCATTTTTGCCCGCCCGGGTGTGTTTGGCGAGTTATTTCCCACACGTATGCTGCCATGGAGCCAGTCAGGAAAAAGGAAAATGTATTATCAAATACTTACCGTAATTTTCCTTTCCTGATGGCAGCAGGAGTCCCTCCCAATGCTTGGAGTCGGCTAGTTACAGAACACGGCTGAGAGCCCACAGCTGAAATTTATATGGAGGGGTCCTATTGGGTAGTTATGGAGGTGGAGCCTACCCACACGTATGCTGCCATGGAGCCTATCAGGAAAGGAAAATTACGGTAAGTATTTGATAATAAATTTTCCTTTTTTTCTACAAGTCCTTTAAGTACCTTATTCCTGCAGTGCTATTGTGTGGTCACATGCTGTTCTTTGGCATCTGCAGGAAAAAACCTTTGGGGGGGCTTCTATTACTCTGCTAATGTATGCTCTCTACAGTGGGAATCTGGCTAGCCCTAATTGGTGCTGTACCAGTCACATTCACGTTCATGTGTGACTCTATAGTCATGTTTGCTGCACAGATAAGGAAAAAGAGGAAATTAAGAGCTTAGAAGAGAACAAGTAATGGCAGTTTTTGTAGGATCCCCCAAAAAATCATTGAAAAAAATGGCATGGGGACCACAATTTTTTTTAATTTCTAAGGGAAACAAAGTAATTAAAAACTGCTTCAACAAACTTCCGGTTCCGGCGCCGAATGGAGTAGCTGACCCTCACATCAGCTCCCGCAGCCAGACTCCCCAAACCTGCTTTAATATCAGCAGACCCGCCGCAGACCACCGCCATCACCATCCCCCACCCTGTCACGAACAACTTCGGCCACCAGATGGCGCTAGCGGCGCGTCAGCGCGATCGGGACACGCGCATTCGCGGCAAGGGCGCGCGCATCGCGATCACGGCATTGCGACGGGAGCGGGCGCGCGCATTCGCGGCAACGGTACGCGCGCATCGCGCGAACGTCATTCTGGCGCCAAAAGAGGACATTTAAACTCGCTGTCAGCGTTTGCCTCTTGCTGTCCGGTCTACAGCAGTTCCTGAGACTATCTGTATCTAACCTACTTGAATCTGTTCCTGACAACCCGGCCTGTTCCTGACTCCGCTTGCCTTCCGCCTGCCCTGACCTATTGCCTGCCTGACGATCCGCTTGCCTGACCCTCTTAGCCGCTGCTGCCAATCTGTTGTCGATCCGGTCTGACTCTTACTCTGCCTTGCCTACTGCACCTGCACCTGACCCGCTAGCCGGCCTCGGACCCTCCTGCTGGGACTTACCTCCACTGGACTACGGTACACCTCCCCGCTCTGGTGATTCCTGTGTCTCCAGTCGTCTTCACCTGCCACCAGCAGCTACAGTCCACACTTGCCACTCTACGCAGCACTGAAGCCTTCTGAAGCCTTCCGGCCCAGCACCTGCGCTGCAACCGGCGCTCGTGCGACTCTGCACTCCCGCACCCCCTGTCCACTCTACCAGGGGTCCCGGGATCAGAGGAGCAAGGGCAGCCACTACTTGCACGTCGGGCTCGTCCACCAGGTACGTGACAGTACCGGACAGCCATGACCGAGCCCGCGCAGGGAGTGGATCCTATGCAAGAACTTTGTCGCCACCTGGATGGACTGACTCAAGCGGTCCGTACCCTGCAAGAGGGCTACACGCGTTTGGAAAATCGCGTCCAGGCGTTATCTGCTCCCGCCTCCACCTCTGCTGCTTCCGGCACATCCACGTCTCCCTCTGTCATCATGCTGCCACCTGAACCAAAAGTCCCTACGCCAGAAAGGTTCTCCGGAGAACGTAGCAAATATCGGGCCTTCCGCAATGCTTGCGAACTTTACTTCGCCCTACAGCCACGGACTTTCTCCCTAGAAGCTACTAAAGTCGGTTTTGTCATCGCACTACTTTCAGGCGAACCGCAAGCCTGGGCCCATCGCCTGATGGAACAAAAGGACATTGCACTTGATGATCTGACCACCTTCTTTCAGGCTATGTCCTTGCTATATGAAGATCCTCATCAGACCGCCTCCGCGGAAGCTGCCCTGCACGCTCTACAGCAGGGTCGCCGGCCAGCTGAGGACTACGTGTCCGAATTCCGCAGATGGAGTTCGGATACAAGGTGGAATGATGCGGCTCTCTGTTACCAGTTCCGCCTAGGTCTTTCCGAATCACTCAAGGACGAATTGGCCCGGGTAGGAGTCCCAGGAACTTTGGAAGCGTTAATTAACCTGACCATTCAGATTGACCGGCGTCTGAGGGAGCGCAGAACTGAAAGGGCCACGGCCCCATCTCGCCCTGTCTGGATGTTGCCACGGGTACCGACCGTTTCCAATCCAGCTCTACCAACTCCGACTGCCTCATCTGCCCCTGATACCTCTGAGCCGATGCAATTAGGCCTCCTCCGTCCTTCCCTCACCCCTGAGGAACGCCAACGCCGTAGGGCCAACAACTTGTGTCTGTATTGCGGGGAAGCTGGCCACTACGTGAGGACCTGTCCCGCAAAGCTCCGTAAGTGTCTGTCCACGTCATCTGTTCACTTACCTGTTCTCCCAGGCAATTCCACTCACCTAGCTGTTCCCGTTTTCTTCCAGCTTCCAGAAAAGACTATCCAAGTCAGCGCCATTATTGATTCGGGAGCCTGCAGCTGCTTCTTGGATCAAGCCTTCGCCTCCAGACATCAAATCCCTCTTCGCCCTAGGGCTACTGGACTCTCTGTATACTTAGCTGATGGCTCCACGTTAAGATCCGGACCAGTTACCCGGGAAACCCAGCCTTTAGCCACCACCATCGCTGGCAACCACCATGAACTACTGCGCCTGGATGTGATTGACTCCCCCCTGTTCCCTGTCATACTGGGCTTGCCGTGGCTACAGGTCCACAACCCACGGGTCAACTGGACCACGGGAGAGATCAGCTTCCAATCTCCTTATTGCCAACAGCACTGCCTGCAAGTAGTATCTCCGCCTCCGTCCTTACTCTGCATGGACTCTGATGCTGAAACCCGCCAATCTGTCCCTGAAATTTATCACGACTACCTGGATGTCTTCAGTAAGAAGGGAGCGGAGACCCTTCCGCCCCATAGGTCCTACGACTGCCCCATTGAACTTCTCCCGGGGGCCGAAGTCCCTTTCGGTAGGATCTTTCCCCTAACGGGTCTTGAACTTGAGACTTTGAAGACCTACATTGAGGACAGTCTAAGAAAGAAATTCATCCGCCCATCCACATCACCAGCGGGAGCGGGGATCTTCTTTGTTGAAAAGAAAGACCATTCTCTTCGTCCCTGTGTGGATTACCGGGAACTCAACAAAATCACCATCAAGAACCGGTATCCGCTGCCCCTGGTACCTGAGCTGTTCCAACGTCTGGGGGCCGCGGTCATCTTTACTAAATTAGATCTCCGCGGGGCCTACAACTTGGTCCGCATACGTGAAGGGGACGAGTGGAAGACCGCCTTCCGTACCCGTTTCGGACACTTCGAATATTTAGTTATGCCCTTCGGACTTTGCAACGCCCCAGCGACGTTCCAACACTTTGTGAATGACATCTTCAGAGACTTCCTCGACCTCTTTGTGATCGTTTACTTGGACGACATCTTAATTTTCTCCCCTTCCCTGGAGAAACATCGGGAACATGTCAAAAACGTGCTCGAGCGACTCCGAACTCACGGACTTTATGCCAAGCCTGAGAAATGCGAGTTCGAACGCTCGAGCATACAATTCCTGGGGCTCATAATCTCAGTAAAGGGGGTGGAAATGGATCCCAAGAAGGTCTCCGCAATCCGTGATTGGCCAGCACCTGTAGACAAGAAGGGCGTTCAGCGTTTCATCGGCTTTGCGAATTTCTACAGGAAGTTCATCAGGGCCTTCTCCAGTATAATTTCTCCAATAACCGATCTAACTAAACAAACTACCCGGTTCCACTGGACACCAGAAGCCCAGGCGGCCTTTGAAGCTCTGAAAGACTTGTTCACCTCTGCATCCGTCCTCAGGCATCCCGATGCCAACCTGCCCTACATCTTAGAAGTAGATGCTTCCGAAACGGCGGTCGGGGCAGTGCTATCTCAAAGACAGGGCTCCAAGGCTCTCTTACACCCTGTCGCCTTCTTTTCCCGTAAACTGTCAACAGCTGAGAGAAATTATGATGTAGGGGACCGAGAACTGCTGGCAATAAAGGCCACTCTGGAGGAATGGCGGTACCTCCTGGAAGGCGCAGCGCACCCAATCTTGATTTACACAGACCACAAGAACCTGGAATATTTGAAGGCGGCCAAGAGACTTAAACCGCGCCAGGCCAGGTGGGCACTTTTTTTTACAAGGTTTTCCTTTCACATCACTTACAGACCAGGGTCCAAGAATACTAAGCCTGACGCCCTATCCCGCATGTATGGCAGCTCAGAGTCTTCCAACCCCCCGGATACCATCCTGCCTTCAGGAAACTTCCTGCTACTACAAAGGGACCTATTGCCCCAAATCAGGCAAGCCTCTGCTGAGATTCCCCCTTCTTCAAGTCTGGAACTACAATCTAGGGACGGTTTACTTTGGCATCAGGACAAGATCTTCGTACCTGAAGACCTACGGGTCAGTGTCCTGAGTTCTTGCCATGACCACAAGCTGGCGGGCCATTTCGGGGTACACAAAACTTCGGAACTCTTGCAACGCTCCTTTTGGTGGCCCCAGCTCCTGAAGGATTGCAGGGACTATGTGGAATCTTGCACCACGTGCACTCGAAACAAGGGGAGCAAGCTCAGAGCCTGGGGACTCCTGAAACCACTATCAGTACCAGAAAGACCATGGAGAATGATCTCCATGGATTTCATCGTGGAGCTTCCTCCGTCAGAGGGTTTCACCACTGTCTTTGTGGTAGTAGACAGACTCTCAAAGATGGCACACTTTATACCTTTGAAGGGTACACCCTCCGCCCCGGAGACGGCCAAAGCCTTTATCAAGGAAGTGGTTAGGCTTCACGGTGTTCCTGTGGATATCGTGTCTGATCGAGGGGTGCAATTCACCTCCAGGTTTTGGAAGGCACTTTGCAGCAGTCTCAAGATTGGTCTATCATTCTCATCAGCATACCATCCGCAATCAAACGGGCAGACAGAGAGAACGAATCAGACACTCGAACAGTATCTTCGCTGCTTCTCCTCCTTCTCGCAGGAAGATTGGGTGTCCCTACTACCCCTGGCGGAATTCGCATACAATAATTCCGTCCACTCTGCCACCAAACAATCGCCCTTCTATGCGAACTACGGCTTCCATCCCTTGTTCTTGTCTAATTCCGTCCCGGAGTGTTCGGTACCCGCCGTCCAGGAAACTCTGACCTTCTTCGACACAAATAATACGATTCTGCAGGAGACAATGTCTAAGACACAAGAACGTAATAAAGAAATCTTTGACAAGAAAAGAAGAGGGGAACTCAACTTGGAACCTGGAACTAAGGTTTATTTGTCTACCCTGAATTTAAAACTTGCATGCCCCTCGAAGAAACTAGGCCCTAGGTTTGTGGGCCCTTTTCCTGTCAAGAGGAAGATAAATGAGGTTGCCTACGAACTTGAGTTGCCAGAAACCTTCCGCATTCACCCGGTCTTCCATGTGGCCCTGCTTAAACCAGTCGTTGCCGATCCCTTTCCTGAGAGGAACACAGGTCCGCCGGAGCCGGTCCTAGTAGATGGCGAGGAGGAATTTGAGGTTGAATCCATCCTGGATTGCAGGAAAAGACGCAACCAAGTTCAATTCCTCGTCAAATGGAAAGGGTATGGACCCGAGGAGAACTCATGGGAACCGGAGGACAATATACACGCTGAAAGACTAATCCAGTCATTTAAAGACTCCCACCCGCTGGAAATATCCCGGTTGGGCATCCGGAGGCTGCCCATTGGAGGGGGGCAATGTCATGAACAACTTCGGCCACCAGATGGCGCTAGCGGCGCGTCAGCGCGATCGGGACACGCGCATTCGCGGCAAGGGCGCGCGCATCGCGATCACGGCATTGCGACGGGAGCGGGCGCGCGCATTCGCGGCAACGGTACGCGCGCATCGCGCGAACGTCATTCTGGCGCCAAAAGAGGACATTTAAACTCGCTGTCAGCGTTTGCCTCTTGCTGTCCGGTCTACAGCAGTTCCTGAGACTATCTGTATCTAACCTACTTGAATCTGTTCCTGACAACCCGGCCTGTTCCTGACTCCGCTTGCCTTCCGCCTGCCCTGACCTATTGCCTGCCTGACGATCCGCTTGCCTGACCCTCTTAGCCGCTGCTGCCAATCTGTTGTCGATCCGGTCTGACTCTTACTCTGCCTTGCCTACTGCACCTGCACCTGACCCGCTAGCCGGCCTCGGACCCTCCTGCTGGGACTTACCTCCACTGGACTACGGTACACCTCCCCGCTCTGGTGATTCCTGTGTCTCCAGTCGTCTTCACCTGCCACCAGCAGCTACAGTCCACACTTGCCACTCTACGCAGCACTGAAGCCTTCTGAAGCCTTCCGGCCCAGCACCTGCGCTGCAACCGGCGCTCGTGCGACTCTGCACTCCCGCACCCCCTGTCCACTCTACCAGGGGTCCCGGGATCAGAGGAGCAAGGGCAGCCACTCCTTGCACGTCGGGCTCGTCCACCAGGTACGTGACACACCCTTCCCCGACAGGAGATGGACAAATTCCTAGAAAAAAGCGGCCAGCGGTCGTACGCGGCTGTCGCGGCGCGAACGGGGCAGCCGCAAATCGAGGCCCCGGCTTCGGCCTACCCGGATCAGACCGCGGATGCGGCTCCAGCGATGGAGGTGAGCGGCGCTTCGGCCCCCCCTCCTTCCCCACAGGCTGTCCCTGCTCCATCAGCCCCTCCACATGTTGAGCTAATAGCACAGACAGTAGCAGCTCTATTGTCCCCCATGATCACTGCCTCTGTGGAGAAGGCCATCTGCGCAGGCATGCAGAAGCTCCAGACCCAGCTAGGGGAGCACACATCCAGACTTAATGAGGCAGAGCACCGCATTTCTAATATTGAGGAAGAATTATACCAGTCCCAAACCACAGAACAGGCCCAGGAGAAGACGAACAAATACATCCTTGACAAACTCGATGATTAGGAGAATAGTTCAAGGAGGAGCAACCTGCGTTTCGTGGGCGTCCCAGAGTCGATGCAACCCTCGGCACTCTCAGAGCTATGCTCGAATCGCATACCTGAAGCCCTAGGCCTCCCAGGCCCCTGCACAGTTGAACGTGCTCATCGCATGGGACTCTTTAACTCTGACCGCAAGACGCCCCGCCCCATCATAGCCAAGTACCTGAACTACTCAGAGAAGGCTCTCATCCTGCAGAAATTCCGGCAGTCCAGGTCTCTCCAGATCGAAGGCATGAAGATCCTGATTTTTGCGGACTACTCTGTCGAGGTCTCCAAGAAGAGGAAGGCTTTTCAACAAATCTGCTCAGAACTCCACCGACAACAAGTCAAATTCTCACTGGCGTTCCCAGCTATCCTCCGGCTCCAGGCCCCCAACGGCGAACAGATCTCCTTCCACGAACCGTCTGCAGCGGAAGCCTTCCTGCGATCTCATCACCCGAGCATTCATACCAGTCCTTCCACCAGAGCGACCCCTACCAACTGTGCCCTGGAACATAGGAGCCCACGCAAGGACTCTCCAAAGAGGTTCAGAGCCTCTGGGCCTGACCAACAACGACTTTCTCCCTTTTGACGGCCCTTCAAGCCAGCCTCGCTCTAAGGTCCCCCACCTGCATCCTTGTTCGTTTGATCTGGGCCACCCCAGGTTATGCCCCTACACCTGCACCGCACCCTTTCCCCCCTCAACAGTCGAGACTCCCAGTAGGCTGGAACATTTCATTTCTTTTCTTTGTATTTTGTTTTTACTATGCTGCTTTTTGAAGTTTTCTGTATCTCTGAAATGTTCATTTTTGTCGCTCAGGCTGCCACATGTTGCCTGTCATCTGTTATTTGGTCTTTTCCCCCCTGGAGTCCCTGCTTGGTCTTCTTTCACCCCTCACTGAACTCATTTCGCCTCCTACTTATATCTGGTCGTCACAGGTACTATAGCGGCTCTCTTAGTTCTGCGCTGGGAGTTGGCTTCCTCAGTGGCTCCATGCGTAAAAAAGTGAAGTTCCTTGGTTGTGATTTTTCAGTTATTGTTTTTCATCACCCCCCCCTCTCCCCCCTATCCTCACCTCTCTCTCTATCATACACCACTCATGCACCTACTATACTACCACTCACAGGCCTAGTGGACTGTGGCCTCAGGCTCCTCATACGCGGACTGCTTTCTCACCACAATTTGCAAATTAGTACTACTGATTCTACGCCGGCGCATATTCCCCCTAGGACCCTCCCAACATGAAAATAGTCTCTTGGAACGTAAAAGGGCTCCGTTCCCCCAATAAGAGAATGAAAATCTTGCGCCACCTTAAACGACTTAAAACTGGCATTGCCCTCCTTCAGGAAACCCACCTGTCTGCTCCTGACTTTCAGCGCATGAGGAAACTTTGGGTGGGCACGGTTCTCGGCTCGGACTCCAATGGTCGCAGATCGGGAGTTTTGATACTTATTAACAAGAACCTCCCATGCAAGGTCATCTCTATTGACACGGACCCCGAGGGGCGTTTTGTATCTGCTCAGGTCCAATTGGGGACCAGGGCCCTGATACTCACTAATGTGTATGCACCCAACAACCCCACCAATACATCCTTCAGTGACCTCTCAACTTGGATCCTGCGCAATCCGTCACTCCCACATCTGTTAGGCGGGGACCTCAATTCTGTTATGCACCCGACGGATGACAGATCTACACCCAGACACCTCCGGTCCTCCTCAACTTCCAATGGTCAGACCCTGTTGGCATCCACAATAGACTCCCTTCACCTCCATGACATATGGCGCCTCCACCACCCGGCGGACAGAGACTTCACCTTTTACTCTAACCCTCACAACGTATTCACTAGACTAGACTACCTGTTCTGCTCCGACTCCCTCATCCCTATGATCTCTAACGCCGACGTACATGACATTGTGATATCAGATCATGCGCCTGTATCAATCGCGATCGATGTCCCCGACTTGCACACGAATCCCAAACTATGGCGCTTCCCATCCTACCTTCATAACAATTCAGATTTCCAGGACCATATAACAAAGGTTTGGTCTGACTATATCTCGACCAACGCGACACACTCCGATAATCCCAACCTTCTATGGGAAGAGGGCAAAGCAGTTCTTAGGGGCTCTATAATATCCTACGCAGCTTCCTTAAAAAAAAACGTCCTTAGAAACTACAAACTGGCCAGTACACAACTGCATTGCGCCCAAAGGTCCCTTTACAGTGATGACACCCCGGCCAACAGGAAGACTTGGCTTACAGCCAAACAGTCGTTCGACGCGTGGGCTACGACCCTCAAACAAACTAAAGCGGCTCGACTGGATGCCTCTCTCCACAAATTTGGTAACAAAGCAGGCAAGTTACTCTCTAGGCTCTGTAAGGGTCCAAACCGCCCAACCCACATCACCTCCCTTAAAGACCAGACTGGCTCGGTGCAACATACGCAAAAGGGTATAAATGAAGCCATGCTCCACTTCTACACCTCCCTCCTCCAGAAAACGTCCCTAGACCGCATCTCTCATTCCCAACTCGAAGCCCTCAACGCTCCCATATCCCATACCGAAGTTCTCTCGGTGATTAAAAACCTCGCTCCATCCAAAGCCCCTGGCCTAGATGGCTTCACCGGGGAATTCTATAAAGTGTTCCACTTACTTCTGACTCCCACCCTTCACAAAGTTTATCAACATATATGGTCGGGTGGCCCCTACCTATCCACAGGACACCAAGCCACAATTAAACTCCTAGAAAAAAAGGGGAAAGACCCCCTAGAACCTGGCTCATATAGGCCAATTTCGCTCTTAAATATTGATGTCAAAATCCTCTCCAAAATTGTAGCCACCAGATTAGCCGCCGTCATACCCTCCCTGATACACCCTGCCCAATCGGGTTTCGTTAAGGGCAGGACGGCTACCATGAACATCAGGAAGGTGATGATGGCTCTGGAACATGCAAGGTGCAACCCGAAAGGTGACCTAGCCATTATCACTCTGGATGCAGAAAAAGCATTCGATAACGTAAGTTTCTAATGGCTATCCCTGGTTATGGCTAAAATGGGCTTCTCCGGTCCCTTCGCCCATCTTATCAAGGCCATGTACTCCGCCCCGGCAGCTAAATTGGTGGCCATGGGCCTCCTGTCGGACGAATTCCGCCTCCATAAAGGAACGCGACAGGGCTGCCCCCTCTCACCTCTCCTCTTTAATATTGCCCTGGAACCTCTGTCTAGGTACCTGACCCAAGTTGCCCCTCTGCATGGCATCAGAATAGGAGACCATGAACTAAGCACGTCCCTCTTCGCTGACGATGTCCTTATCTTTACTGCCAATCCCTCTAGTGACATGTCCACAATAAAAACAACTTTAGACGAATTCAGACAGTGCTCGGGGCTACGTATAAACTACGGCAAAAGTGAAATTCTCCCCATAGGCCCCACTCACTCCCCCTCCTGGACTCAGACGTCAATATTCAATGTCGCGAAGACACATATCACATACTTAGGCATCAAAATAGGGAAACTACCCTCTTCTCTTTACCACCTCAACTATCCCCCTCTGCTCACGAAGATCTCCCAAGAATTGGTTAACTGGATGGATCTGCCCCTTTCGCTCCTGGGAAGGTGTCACCTAGTCAAGATGGTCAGCTTCAGACAATTCCCCTGCTTCTACGTCATAAAGACGTTAAGACTCTTAATTCGGCAATTTCCAAATTCCTGTGGCGAGGCAGGCGGCCGCGAATAGCCTTCAACAAACTGTATCTTCCCAGGCGCGAGGGGGGTATCGCATTGCCCAATGTCAGGACGTATAACCTAGCTTGCTTATTGAGAACTGGCATGGACTGGGTGGCCGAAGCCTCTCGGTACTCCAACTTCCCCTTGGAATCAGCAATGGTCCACCCCCTCTCCTTGGTGTCCCTCCTCCACTGCCAGTGGAAATCTATCCCCCCTCCTCTTCAACACAACCTCTTAATACGGGACACAGTCATCGCATGGAGAGAAGTTAGGAAAAGCCTCAAATTATCCCCCTTTATTTCTCACCACCTTCCTACTCGGGGAAACCCAAACCTCCTCCCCGGCCTGGACAACCCCTCCTACCTCATGTGTAATCAAAAGGGACTTATAGACTTCATCTCAATTTGTGACCCGCAAACTGGTCGCCCCATTGGCTTTAAACCCCTGGCCATTAGGTTCTCACTCCCAGCAGCTCACGTTTTCCACTATGGGCAGTGTGTAAGCTTCCTGAAAACGGCCTGCAGAGAGGACAACAAAAGGTTTAAAACATCATTCATCAATTCCCTTCTTGCACTAAACTCCTACAAAATTTCGGACATCTATCTACCTCTCCTTCTAAAAACTACCTCCCCCCTGGAGAAATCATCCGTTGCCAACTGGTCCAAGGACTTTCCAGACACCGAGATTGTGCAAAAGCTCCTTCATGGCCTCATCACCGTCTACAAATTTCTCCCCAACGAGATATGGAGGGAAACGCAACTTAAAATCGTCCACCGGGCCCATATCCCTTTCACATATGGGAATCAAGCCCATGCATCGCTAGAATGCCCCCTGTGCCATCACCCCAAGCCTTCCCTGACCCATCGCTTCTGTTCTTGTTCTTTCATATCTGCCTTCTTACATCTTTAGAGTGACTTTGCTAAAGCTGCCCAAGGATCCCCTGCTCCTCATTTTCGGTCACTGGGACCCCCAACTGCTCCCATGGTCACTACTGTCGGCCCCCCCCCCCCCCCCGGCAAAGACTGGATTTTGATATGCCTTCTGCTCGCCAGAAGATCCATCCTCAAGAACTGGATAACCAACGTCAGCCCGACTACCTCCCAACTTGAAAAAGATCTGCTGAAGCTGCTTTACACAGATTACAAACTGAATACGGACTTAACCCACGAGCGGACGAGGACATGCTTTTACCACAGATGGGAACCCTTCATTGCCTCGGCATTATCTCCTATGGACAGGGAAAATTTTGAAAAGCTGTCTTTCATATATCGCAACACTTCCCCCCCACCCCTGCCTGCCCGGCTCCCTCCAGTCCAGCTCTCTCTCACCCAATGACCCCAGGGGATCAGACTCTCAACCTCCCCCGAGACATTGGGGGATCACCCACTATGCCCCTCCGTAACCTCTCCTTTTGGATACTCTCCTCTGGTCACTCAAATTCCTTGTTCTGTTGTCACAGGATACAAAGAACCAGCCGCTTTCTCTCTTTTACGTCAATGCCATGGCCTCACTACCTACTGTTGCGACAATCTTGTGCTAGAGTGGTATACACCCTCCACCCCCCCCTCCTATCTATTCTTGTTATGTTCTTATGTTTTTTTTTATTATTCGCTATACATATGTTCTCTTGTGTCAAGCACTGAACAAGTCACTCTAGAGCCACGGATCCATTCAGTGTACCTCTCTATCAATCTGGATGTAGCCCGATTATCGTGACTGTTTACTTACGTGACATGCACCCACACCCCTGACGTTCATCTTCTATATCAGGGATAATCAATTAGCGGACCTCCAGATGTTGCAAAACTACAAGTCGCATCATGCCTCAGCCTTTGGGTTCATGCTTGTGGCTGTCAGAGTCTTGCTATGCCTCATGGGAATTGTAGTTTTGCAACAGCTGGAGGTCCGCTAATTGCATATCCCTGTTCTATATCAACAAGTGAACCTGCAGTGCTGTTTGTTCTTTTCTTCATCTGTTGTATGACGATTCAAAAAAAAAATTGTACAAATGCTTGTTTACATACTTTGTATGACATTTCTCTCAATTAAAATATATAAAAAAAAAAAAAAAACTGCTTGTGGCTGTAATGAATTGTCAGATTCTGGCAATATAGATAGTCAGCGGGAGCCTCCTATGCAGGTGAAGTTGTGTTTTTTTGGGGGGTTTTCTGGTAGTCGGACACTGTGATCGAAGATGAATGGACATTGCAGAACAGTTTTTGATTTTTATTTAAAAAAAGACTTGTCCCAAATTGTCTACTGTAATTTTTATAATTTTTACACTTTCTTGGTTAATGTGTAGGGGTACAATGTACCTAATACCCAATCACATAGGGGGGCTGGGATCTGGGGATCCCCTTGTGAAAGGGCGCTTCCAGATTTCAATAAGCCCCAGCCTGCAGACCCCCACAACCACCGGGCAAGGGTTGTGGGAATGAGGCCCTTGACCTCATCAACATTGGGGGACCCTAAAGCACCCTCCCCATGTTGAGGGCATGTGGCTTGGTACAATTCAGGAGGGGGGTGCTCTTTTGCCCCCCATTTTCTGCAGCCTGCCATGTTGTGTGCTCAGATAAGGGTCTGGTATGGATTTTGGGGGGTCCACTATGACATTTTGTGGTGCAGGATTCACCTTAAAATCCATCACAGACCTGAAGGGCCTGGCGTGGATTTTGGGGGGACACCTACGCCATTTTTTTAAATTTGGCGCAGGTTTCCCCTTAATATCCACACCAGACCTGAAGGGCCTGGTATGGATTTTGGGGTGACCCCCCACACAAGTTTTTAAAAAAAATTGGCTGTTTTTTTCAATGATTTTTATCTATATTCCTGGGCGCGATATTTAAAGAATATTTTATTTTTATTGTTAGGCCTCGTACACACGAGGCAATAGATTTGTTCAAAACGGTCTGTCCGACCGATTTGAACAAATCTGTCTCTTTGGATTTTGGTTTGCTCACGTGTACACACGAGCAAACCAAAATCCCTGCCAGCAGACGGCGCGCTGACGTGTCAGTGACGTGGCGGTGACGTTGACGCCGCCACGTCACCGCACCAGGAAGTAAAACACTTCCGTGCATGCGCCGAATCCATTCGGTGCCGGTGCGAGACGACATGTCTGCTGGTAAGTGTACTAACCAGCAGACATGCTTTGAAATCTGTCGGGTGGCCAAATCCGTCGGCTCGCCCGTACACACGATCGAATCTGTCTGCTGGGACGGTCTAGCAGACCGTTTCCAGCAGACAGATTTGATCGTGTGTACGCGGCCTTACACTTTAATCATTATTAAAATCCCTGCTCCTGAAAAAACTGCAGTTTTTAAAACTTTTTTTTGCATTGATACATGTCTCCTGGGGCAGGACCAAGGTCCCCATGTCGTTTTTTTAATGATCTTTATCTATATTGCTGGGATCTGACAATTCAATACAGCCGCTAGCAGTTTTAAATTAGTTTTTTTCCTTTTGCTGTGGTATTGATCTAAACACAGGAAAAATGTGCTACATTACAGGCATACTAAGGACATCCCTCAGGCACGATATTTAAAGGAATATTTCATGTTTATTGTTTCACTTTAAGCATTATTACAATCAGTGCTCCTAAATAAAACTGACATTTTTAAAAACTTTTTTTTTTGCATGCATGTCCCCTGGGGCAGGACCTAGGTCCCCATACACTTTTTATGGCAATAATTTGTATATAAGCCTTTAAAATGATTTTTCATGTTAGTGTCCCATAGACTTTAACAGTGTTTTCACACATTTTTTGCCTATTCGCATGTTCTGGTGCAAACCAAACCAGGGGGTGTTTGGATCATCCCTACGCAACACTATTCAAAACTAAAAAACAAGTTTTGCCTTGTCATGGTCTTTATCTCTATTGATGAGAGTTCCACTTTATTAACTACTTCAGACCCGCGCTATCGTCTAATGACGGCAACAGCGCGGGTCTGAATATCCAACATGCCGTCTTTTGACGCCCGCCCCTTGGGCGTTCCCAGCGTGCGCTGTAGAGCGCGCTGCGGGGAAACCCTGTGTTGTCCGTGTCCCTTGGACACGGCCAATCACAGATCGCGGCGAACGGCCAGTCAGAGTGGCCGTTTGCGATGCGATCTGTGCGGCGAATGAGAGATGATCTCATAGATCATCTCTCATTGCCGTTTTACACAGAGACAGCGTCCTGTCTCTGGAGAGGAGGAGACCGATCTGTGTTCCTTGTACATATAGGGACACAGATCGGTCACCCCCCCAGTCACCCCCCTCCCCCTACAGTTAGAACACACCTAGGATACACATTTAACCCCTTCCTCACCCCCTAGTGTTAACCCCTTCAATGCCAGTCACATTTATACTATAATTAGTGCATATTTATAGCACTGATCGCAGTATAAATTTGAATGGCGCCAAAAATGTGTCAAAAGTGTCCGATGTGTCCGCCATAACATCGCAGTACCAATAAAAAAATTGCAGATCGCCGCCATTTCTAGTAAAAAAAAAAAAAATTATCTCCCCTATTTTGTAAGCGCTATAACTTTTGCGCAAACCAGTCGCTTATTGCGATTTTTTTTTTTTACCAAAAAAAATGTAGAAGAATACGTATCGCCCTAAACTGGGATATTTATTATAGCAACAAGTAAAAAATATTGTATTTTTCTTCAAAATTGTCGCTCTTTTTTGTTTATAGCACAAAAAATAAAAACCGCACAGGCGATCAAATACCACCAAAAGAAATCTCTACTTGTGGGGAAAAAATTACGTCAATTTTGTTTGGGAGCCATGTCGCACGACCGCGCAATTGTCAGTTAAAGCGACGCAGTGCCGGAAGCTGAAATTTCACCTGGGCAGGAGGGGGGTGTATGTGCCCAGTAAGCAAGTGGTTAATGACAACTATCTTCAGGACAAGAAAGGTTAAAGCCCCCAAAAAAAGGTGAACCAGCACTCTTACTTACTATTACTAATACTTTTTGAAACACAGCTGTTTTCAGGCCGCACTGTAGGCAAACATTTAATAAAGAAGTTATAAATTAAAAAAAAAAAAATACAAGTTTTTTTTATTTCCTATATTTTATATTTTGCAATTGAGGATTGCAAATGCAATCATCTTAAAAAAACTTTGTGAATCATATCTCTTAGTGTGAGATTACTTTTGAAATGTTCTGCGTATGAAGGCAACATGTTTTCACAGGCCATGAGTAAAACAACACCTGTCTTTTGTTAGGATAACCTTGTCAAGTCCATTAGCTGTACTGCAACAATAATTTTAATGTGCAACTGGTAGAACTGAAGAAATACCATGCTCTTCTCAATGTAATTCAAAATTTGGTGTTGCTGCTTTGCAGAAAGTTGAAGTTGGATATTCAGATTACCAAGGAAGAAAAATGTTGACAAATCTGATTTCACTGTTAAACAAATTCTCCATGCTCCTTCATACACAGAATGGGCCAGATTCAGGTAGATGCGCGCATATTTTATCTGGCGTAGCGCAATGCATATACGTTGCGCTGACGCAAACTAGTGAGTAAAGTCCAGTATTCACCAAGCGCATGTTCGTTACTTTGCGGCGGAGTAACGAAAAAACGCTGGCGCAACCCGACGCAAGTAGAAGTGGGTGTGATCATATGTAAATGATGGGCGGAGCCCTGCACAGTGACTTACGTTCATCGCATCATCCATGGAGCATGCGCAGTGAGGGAGGGCTCCCCTCGCTCCCCTGTGCGCATGCTCACAACTTCCGTCGGCACCACTTCATGGGAAACGCCAGCGCAATGTCTTCCGTTGCGCGTATAAAAGCGGCCGTAGATGCGCCTTTCCGGCGCAAAAGTATATCCGGTTTCCCCCACCCCAGGGAAGTTTCTTTTGCTTTATGATGGCTGCTCCCGTTCCCCCCAAAGAGAGGAGAAACCTCAACTTTAATGCCCAGGAGCTCACCCTAGTGATCTCTGCTATGGAGACGTTTAACGACTTTCTCCACGGCAGGAAAAGTCGGAAGACCAGCCGGGATAGGAAGCAGGGCATCCTGGAGTCCATTGCTGGCAGGGTCAATGCCCTGGGCTACTCCACCCGGACTGTTGCCGATATCGGCAAAAAAATTAATGATCTGAGGCGCAAAGTCCGGGGCAAGGTGGCCGCCATTAGGAGGCATGAGAGGGGCACGGGTGGTGGACCCCCATGTGTGGTCAGCCTGACCACGGAGGAGGAGGTGGTCGCCCGCTGCCTGGAGAGGGAGCAGTTGGAGGGGGTACCAGGCTATGATTCTGTGGAGGAAGGCTCCAGGACAGGTAAGTGTTTTTTATCCCCTATTTGGTGTGTTGCATGTGGGGGGGGAGGGTACATGTGCCAAGTGTATGGGACCACCAACATGTGTCTGCTTTGTGTCATCCACAGATGACGGAGCTGGGCCATCATCTGTCGGCGGCCAGTCCACCCCAACCCCCCAACAGGATCCTGAGCCCGACCCCCTGGGTGGTGAAGAGCATGAGATGGAGGAGAGTGCCCACACCTCACCTGCTGAGGTGGTTGAGGAGGAGCCTGCCTTTCCAGAGCAGGACTTTCTTTTAATTTTGGAGGAGTCCTTCCCTTCTGCAGGGCCCTCTCAGATCCCCTCCCCCATCATAGGAACCCCCTCAAGGGCGACTCCATCCCCCCGGGGACAACCATCTCCTGGCCCCAGGAAGGCGACCCGGAAGACCAGGGGGGTGTCTGACGTGGTCCATGACCAAATGGCCCGGGACCAGGCCAGGCAGACCCAGCAGATGGGGGAGATTGCTGGGCATCTTGACCGGCTAGTTGACAGCCTGGGCTCCGTATCCCAGCTGACGAACGCAGTGCAGGATGTCAGCTGCAACTGCGCTGCAGTGGTGACCAGCCTGGGGGATGTGCAGGCTGATGTTCGGCACCTCACTGCAGCCGTTCGGGAACAGGGGAGGCAGAGGCAGCGTGACCAGCGGCATAATGTCACCCGCCAGCTGAGGATGCAGGCCCAGACCAATCATTATCTGAGCCGGATTGCCGTGGCCTTGGAGGGCATGCAGCCAACACCTGCCAGGAGTGGCCCACCCGGGGATCAGCCACATCCAAATGCCCCCCCACCCCCACCCACTCCCTCCAGGCAGCTGAGGAGCCAGAGAGGGCCCACAAGAAAAAGCCCCCGTCAGCCCAGATGAGGGCTTTTTTTTTTTTTTTGGATATATTTTTGGCTCAGGTTATGAGTTTTTTCTTTTATTTATGCTCAGGTTATGAGTTTTTTTTTTTATGCTCAGGTTATGAGTTTTTTATTTTATTTATTCTCAGGTTATGAGTTTTTTCTTTCAGTTGAACTGCACACGGTCAGGAGTGCAGGGGACAGTGTGAATGGTGTGTGATTGTGAGGGGGTGGCACTCCTGCCAGTAAGGGGTGTCACCCTCGGCCGTGGTGGAGAAGTTATCCCCACGGCTGTGTGAATGACGTGTGAATGGTGTATGAATGGACAGCGACATCATTGGAGCCTTGACCCCGGCGTTGCTGCTCCCAAGTCCTGCATGTTGGACTTGGGCTAATCCAATGCGATGTGCATGTGGTGTGTGTGATCTAGGGACATCAGTTGTGTGCATGCGTGCATTGTCCGTGTGATCAATGTTTTGGTTTAGTGTCCAAAGATGCCTATGGCGAGGACCCTCCTGACTGCTCTTCCATCAGCTGAATGGGTCTCCTCTGGCAGGGGGGGGGGCTGTCTGGTTGGGGGGTCAGGTCATCACGTATGTCAATCTGGAGGCCTTTTCTCATGGCAAAGTTGTGCAGAATGCAACATGCACCGATGATCTGACACACAAAGGTAGGGGAATACAATAGGGTCCCCCCAGATTTATCCAGGCAGCGGAAACGGGACTTCAGGAGCCCAAATGTTTATTCCACCACTGCACGAGTTTTGATTAGTGTTGCTCACGAATATTCGCATTGCGAATATTCGCTACGAATATTGCATATTCGAGTATTCGCGAATAACACGAATATCGCGGCGAATATTCGCTATTTCGAATATTCGAATGTTTTCAATTTTTTTTTAGAACAGATCACATCCTAGAGATCCCCATCGACGTCTAAAAGCATTGCTGGTATGATTAGAGACCTTGGGCCGAGTAGCTGCAGCGCTCATTTTATATTGCCGAAAAATCGCAATGCGATTATTCGGCAATATCGATATCGCGCGATTATTTTATATTGTAATATATCACGAATATTCTGAGCCAATCAGAGTGCTCCATTCCGCATTTCTCGAAATTTCGCAATTATTTTGTATTGTAATATATCACGAATATTCTGAGCCAATCAGAGTGCTCCATTCCGCATTTCTCGAATATTCGCAATTATTTTATATTGTAATATATCACGAATATTCTGAGCCAATCAGAGTGCTCCATTCCGCATTTCTCGAATATTCGCAATTATTTTATATTGTAATATATCACGAATATTCTGAGCCAATCAGAGTGCTTCTTCAGCATTTCTCGAATATTCGCAATTATTGTGTATTGTAATATATCACGAATATTCTGAGCCAATCAGAGTGCTCCTTCCGCATTTGCCGAATATTCGCAATTATTGTGTATTGTAATATATCACGAATATTCTGAGCCAATCAGAGTGCTCCTTCCGCATTTCTCGAATATTCGCAATTATTTTGTATTGTAAAATATCACGAATATTCTGAGCCAATCAGAGTGCTCCATTCCGCATTTCTCGAAATTTCGCATTCGCAATCGTATTCGCAATAGCGAAAATTCGCAATAATTTCATTTCCAAAAAATATCACGAATATTCGTATTTAGCGAATATATCTCAAATATTCGACTATATATTCGAGATATATCGCGAAATCGAATATGGCATATTCTGCTCAACACTAGTTTTGATATGTGCTTCATTGTATCTTCTCTCTCCTCTGGTTTGGGGGTTCCGGAAAGGAGTCATTAGATGGGGTCCCAGTGCATATGCAGAGTCACCTGTAAGGGAAAAGACAGGAGGATGTTAGTCATGCATGTGCCCCTTGTGATGTGTGCATCATGGGGGGGGACAGTCATGCCTGCCACCCATGTCACTCACCAACCAGCCAGCTGTCCCCATACATGTTCTGCTCGAATTCCATTGGGATGGGGCTCTGATTGTATATGAAGCTGTCATGGCTGGATCCGGGGTGTTTGGCACGGACGTGCCATATGAGGCGTTGGGCATCGGCTATCACCTGTACGTTGATGGAATGCCAATGCTTCCGATTGCGGTATATGTGCTCTGTGGCACTGGGGGGCTGGAGTGCCACATGTGTGCAATCAATGGCCCCGATGGTGCGTGGGAATCTGGCAATTCTGTAGAAATCTGTCATTGCCTTCAGCCGCAGCTCCTCAGTGGTGGGTCTGATGAAGTGGTGGGACATGCGTCTGAGGATTGCGGGGACAACCTGGTGCACACATCTGCTCATGGAGGATTGTGACATCCCAGCCACCACTCCACTTGTACGCTGGAATGATCCACTTGCAAGGAAATTAAGTGTTGCCAGTACCTTCACCAGTGGCTGCACTGCTTGTGAGCGGTGTGTTGGGCTGGTGATGTCATCCTGCAGGGTTGTGGTTAGTTCAAGTATTGCATCAGGGCTGAATCTGAAGAGGCGATACACCTCCTCATCCCCCATGCCAAACAGGCTCATGCGCGTGCGGTATATCCTCTCACGTGCCCGCCTCCTCCGTTCCAGGGGACCCATTAGTAGTGCTAGGACCACGGCTGCCCCTGGCATGTTGGCACACAGAGGTGTTGTTCTTGCAAGTGTGGTTGTTCAGCTTGCTATTTTCGTCGGTAACGCTGCTGCTGTAGCTGCTCTCCTGCTGACCTGTGGCCGTCTGGAGTAAAGATAAAGCAGCTATTTGTAGGAATAACTTTGCGCTAGCCGTTCCACATACGCGCGGCGCATGTAGCCAGCGTATGGTGCTAATCCGTTTGCGAATCGGGAAATCTCCCTCATTTGCATATTTGCATGGGAAATCAATAGGTGCGACGGATGCGACAAGCGAAAATATGCGCTTACGATACTCTGGCGAGGGAAAGTTAAGCCGATCGGAAAAAGCCTGTTTTCTGACGCATCTAGTTTGGTGGGTACGGCCACATAGATACTACGGCGCATCTTTACACTTACGCGGCGCATATCGATATAATCCAGCGCAAGTCTTGCTGAATCTGGCCCAATGTTGCTAATTATTTTAATGCAATAAATTGCAATCTAGCATATCTTTTATCTCATGCCGTTAATTACACATGGGAGGATTTGCAGAGCAGACTTAAAGATAAGAGATGTTTTATAAAAATATACAGCTTATTTTAGAGTACTCTGACATGAGAAATAAACACGATAAAACAATGGGGCTGATTTACTATTGAAGCTGCACTGCGCCAGTACATGCCTTAATTAGTGCGCTGGATGAAGCCCTAATTAGGTGCATAAACCGGCATAGCACAGCAGCGCAATGCAATTGATAAGTAAAGCCGCCGCCGAACTCCCTGTTAAAGTCTATGGGGGAAATCTTAAGTGTTAATTTTAAAGGCTAATCTGCAAGTTTTGTCCTTAAAAAGTGTTTGGGGACCTCAGTCCTGCCCCAGGGGACATGTATCAATGCTTTTTTTTTTTTTTTAAATGGACGTTTTTTTCGGGAGCAGTGATTTTAATAATGCTTAAAGTGCAACAATAAATGTGTAATATTCCTTTAAATTTTGTACCATGGGGGGCTGTAATGTCAGCATGTGAAAAAGCGCACTTTTCCCGTGGTTAGAACTGTCCCTGCACAAAATGACGTTCTCCAAAGAAAAAAAGCCGTTTAACCACTTAAGACCCGGACCAATACGCTGGTAAATGACCCAAGGTGTTTTTGCGATTCGGCACTGCATCGCTTTAACAGACAATTGCGCGGTCGTGAGACGTGGCTCCCAAACAAAATTTGCGTCCTTTTCTTCCCACAAATAGAGCTTTCTTTTGGTGGTATTTGATCACCTCTGCGATTTTTATTTTTTGCGCTATATACAAAAATAGAGCGACATTTTTGAAAAAAAAACACTATTTTTTACTTTTTGTTAAAAAAAAAATCAAATAAACTAAATTTTAGTCAAACATTTAGGCCAAAATGTATTTAGCCACATGTCTTTAGTAAAAAAAAAAAAATCGCAATAAAAAAAAATAGCTACCTAGCGGGAACAGCGACACTAATACAGCGATCAGAAAAATGATCGCTTAGTGACGCTGGCAATAGGGAGTGAAAGGGTTAACTAGGGCGGTGATCAGGGGGTTAAAACTTTATTAGGGGGGGTGGGGGGGCTATCCTGAACCTAACACTAACTGACTTTTACACTGCCTGTCACACTGACACTAAATGCAGTGATTAGATCACTGCATTCAGTGACACTGTGACAGGGGGGTGGGGGGGCAGATTGCAAGGGGTTAAGTATGCCTATGTGTGTGTATGTCAGTGTAGTGTTAGTGCACACTTACTGTGAGGTGTTCCTCTCATCGCAGCGGTTGGAAATACCGCTGCGATGAGAGATTACATCACTTCCCCCTTCCTGTGTAAACACAGGAGGAGGAAGTGACAGGGCGGGAGAGCGCAGGGATTGGCTGGGAGCGATCGCGGGGGGGCGGGCAAACACGGACATCCGCCCGCTCGTCCCGGATCGCTCCCGGAGACACGGGGACCGCCGCACGCCGCGGAGGGGGTCCCGATCGGACTCCCGACCCGCTACTGGGCGAGGACGTAAATTTACGCCCTTGTGCCCAGCCGTGCCATTCTGTGGCCGTAAATGTGCGTGCGGAGGTCCTTAAGTGGTTAAAACAGACTCGCGGCAATAATGAATTGTCGGCTCCCGGCAATTGCAGGAGAATTCATTCATAAAAAACACCAAAAAAAAAACCCTTTAGGTCTGGTATGGATATTAAGTGGAACCCCGCCGTCAATTTAAAAAAAAATGGCGTTGGGTTCCCCCTAAAATCCACACCAGACCCCTTATCCGAGAATGTTGACCCGCAGAAAAGAGGGGGGGACAGAGTGTGCCCCCCCTCTCCTGAACCGCACCAGGCCACATGCCCTCAACATTGGGAGGGTGCTTTGGGGTGCCCCCCAAAACACCTTGTCCCCATGTTGACGAGGACAAGGGTCTCTTCCCCACAACCCTTGCCCGGTGGTTGTGGGGGTCTGCGGGCAGGAGGCTTATCGAAATCTGGAAGACCCCTTTAACAAAGGGGCCCCCCAGATCCCGGCCCCCCCCTGTGTGAAATGGTAATGGGGTACATTGTACCTCTACCATTTCATGAAAAAAAAAGTGTCAAGGGTTAAAAGAGACAAGAGCTGTTTTTTGACAAGTCCTTTATTATCTTCTTTCTTCTTCTTTTCTTCTTTCCTTCGGCTTCTTTCTTGGGTCTTCTAGTCCCGCATCTTGACCAGCGTTTTCTTCCATCTTCCGCTGTCCTTCTCGTCCGCATCTTCTTCTGGTTCTTCTTCGCCGGAGGCGCCGCTTCCAATTGAAATCCCCGCTGTATGCCGGACCACGCCCCCCTCTGACGCCACGGGCAAGCTCTTAGGAAAGTCCCTGTGTGGTGGATGTGCGTCAGAGGGGGGCGTGGTCACATAACAGACGGCGGGCAATTCAATTGGAGGCGGCGACTCCGGCAAAGAAGAAGCCGCGCACAAGCTTCCAATTGAATTCCCCGCCCTCTGACATGTGACCACGCCCCCCTCTGATGCACAATCACCACACGGGAACTTTCCTAAGAGCTTGCCCGTGGCGTCAGAGGGGGCGTGGTCCGGCATACAGTGGGGAATTCAATTGGAAGCGGCGCCTCTGGTGAAGAAGAACCAGAAGAAGATGCGGACGAGAAGGACAGCGGAAGGAGAAGAAGATGGAAGAACACGCCGGTCAAGATGCGGAATACAAGACCCAAGAAAGAAGCAGAGGAAGAAGAAGAAGGAAGAAAAACCCGAAGGAAAGAAGAAGAAAGAAGATAATAAAGGACTTGTCAAAAACCGGCTCTTGTCTTTTTTAACACTTGACACTTTTTTTTTTCGTGAAATGGTAGAGGTACAATGTACCCCATTACCATTTCACACAGGGGGGGCGGGATCTGGGGGGCCCCTTTGTTAAAGGGGACTTTAAGATTTCGATAAGCCCCCTGCCCGCAGACCCCCACAACCACCGGGCAAGGGTTGTGGGGAAGAGACCCTTGTCCTCATCAACATGGAGACAAGGTGTTTTGGGGGGGACCCCAAAGCACCCTCCCAATGTTGAGGGCATGTGGCCTGGTGCGGTTCAGGAGAAGGGGGGGCCGCACTCTGTCCCCCCCTCTTTTATGTGGCCGGCCAGGTCAACGTGCTCTGATAAGGGGTCTGGTGTGGATTTTAGGGGGGACTCCACGCCATTTTTTTTTTCAATTTGGGGTGAAGTTCCCCTTAAAATCCACACCAGACCTGAAGGGCCTGGTATGGATATTTGGGGGGAACCCCACGTCATTTTTTTTTTAAAATGACGGCGGGGTTCCCCTTAATATCCATACCAGACCTAAAGGGCCTTCTAATGGAATTTGGGGAGGAACCCCCACATAATTTTAAATATTCCTTTAAATTTCGTACCATGGGGGGCTGTAATGTCAGCATGTGAAAAAGCACACTTTTCCTGTGGTTAGAAATGTTCCTGCACAAAATGACATTCTGAAGAAAAAAATTTGTTCAAAACTGACTGGCGGCAATAATGAACTGTCAGCTCCCGGCAATTGTGAGAGATTCATTCATAAAACAAAAAATAAATAAAAAAGCGTGGGGGTCCCCCCAAATTCCATTACAGGCCCTTCAGGTCTGGTATGGATATTAAGGGGAACCCCGCCGTCATTTCCAAAAAAAAAATGATGTGGAGTTCCCCCCAAATATCCATGCCAGGCCCTTCAGGTCTGGTGTGGAATTTAAGGAGAACTCCACGCCAAAGAGAAAAAAAATGGCGTGGAGTCCCCCCAAAATCCACACCAGACCCCTTATCCGAGCACGTTGACCTGGCCGGCCGCAGAAAAGAGGGGGGGACAGAGCGCGGCCCCCCCCTCTCCTGAACCGCACCAGGCCACATGCCCTCAACATTGCTTCCCTTCTGATTTTCATTGACTACGCTTCTACTGCAGAGCAGCTTTGCCTTTACTAAACCCCAAAGTAACTAATCATTTGGGGTGTACACAGCAGTGCAATTTGCTTAATGGGGACACTTGTTAGATTGACCTGTGTCCCGAAGAAAAGACCATTGGTAGGGTTTTAACCTCACTTCCTGTTCAGCTGTGTGACAGGAAGTGAAGTCAATTTTAAGAAAAGGGACACAAAGCCCAACGTAAAAACACCCCCAATTAGAATAGGATCAGCATTTCAAGCCTGCCCACCAATACACCCCCCCCCCCCCAACAGGCCTTGTTTGCAGGTTTTCCTTTATCTTGCACATGTGCTTTAAAAATTGGTCATCAATTCTAGGAAACAATACTTACCGCTTTGTCTTTCCTTTTCTGGTAAACATGGCAAACATTTCATGCATACACACCAGCAAAGACGTTTAGAGACAAATCACACTTGATGGTTTAGGCCCAAACTATTTCAGCTACAGCTGTTAAAATCCGTAGCATGAAAAAAATATCACAAAACAAACTTCAAAATGTGAAAGTAAATTTATTGGTCCACAAAACAAGGAAAGCAAAACAAACAATTAAAAATAAACACACAAAAAAAAATAGACCTAGATTTAGTTCAGACAGTAATTAGAATATGGTTTTGAAATAACAGGATAGACCCACAGGATTAAAACATTAGTCATTAACATCTTGAGAAACATTTTGCTAAATTGATTTGATTTGAAAATATTTTCTGTTCATTCACTTTACATTTTGGTAATTGATAAAAATAAACTATTAACACTTCTATATCTGAAAGCATTCTTAATTTTCACCAGAATAAGGAAAGGGATGGTCGGCACTCAGGGAGACATCCAAATGGTATTTCTTTATTAAATACATTTACAAAGCTGTAAAACACTAATGCATTTTGGACATTAGTCGTTAGTCATGGCTGATAAAAACAAAACAGGTAGCACTTAGAAGTATATACAAGGTTAAGCAGTTAGATGCCATCAAGGTAATCTAATAGATAAAAACTGATTGTATACTGGATGTTTGGTTTTACAATTATGATTGGAAACAATGGAACAATCAAGTGAAGAGTGTTCGTGGTGAATGAGAAAATGTTTGGGGACACTATGTTTGTCAGACTTGGCATCCGCTAGTTCACCTGTGTTCCCCAAACTTTTTACGGAGTGTACAGATTGTGCGGCCTACATATTGTAGGCCACATAGACAATATATGCAATACACTGGGGCTGATTTACTATTGAAGCTGCGCTGCGCCGGTACATGCCTTAATTCGTGCGCTGGATGAAGCCTTAATTAGGCGCATGAACCGGCCGCAGCAGCAGCGCGATGCAATTGATAAGTAAAGCCGCCGCCGAACTCCCTGTTAAAGTCTATGGGGGAAATCTTAATTGTTAATTTTAAAGGCTAATCTGCAAGTTTTGTCCTAAAAAGTGTTTGGGGACCTCTGTACTGCCCCAGGGGACATGTATGTTTTTTTGGGAGCAGTGATTTTAATAATGCTAAAAGTGCAATAATAAAAGTTAAATTTTTCTTTAAATTTCGTACCATGGGGGGCTCTAATGTCAGCATGTGAAAAAGCGCATGTTTCCCGTGGTTAGAACTGTCTCTGCACAAAATGACATACAAAACACGAAAAAAAAAGCATGGGGGTCCCCCCAAATTCAATAACCAGACCCTTTAGGTCTGCTATGGATATTAAGGGGAACCCCGCCATCAATTTTTTTAAAAAAATGACGTGGGGTTCCCCCCAAATATCCATAACCAGACCCTTCAGGTCTGGTGTGGAATTTAAGGGGAACTCCACCCCAAATTTAAACAAAAAATGGCGTGGAGTCCCCCCTAAAATCCACACCAGACCCCTTATCCGAGCACGTTGACCTGGCCGGCCGCAGAAAAGAGGGGGGGACAGAGCGTGCCCCCCCTCTCCTGAACCGCACCAGGCCACATGCCCTCAACATTGGGAGGGTGTTTTGGGGTACCCCCCAAAACACCTTGTCCCCATGTTGATGAGGACAAGGGTCTCTTCCCCACAACCCTTGCCCGGTGGTTGGGGTACATTGTACCTCTACCATTTCACCAAAAAAAAAAGTGTCAAGGGTTAAAAACGACAAGAGCCGTTTTTTGACAAGTCCTTTATTATCTTCTTTCTTCTTCTTTTCTTCTTTCCTTCGGGTTTCTTCTTCTTCCTCTGCTTCTGTCTTGGGTCTTCTATTCCCGCATCTTGACTGGCGTGTTCTTCCATCTTCTTCTCCTTCCGCTGTCCTTCTCGTCTGCATCTTCTTCTTGTTCTTCTTCGCCGGAGCCGCCGCTTCCAATTGAAATCCCCGCTGTCTGCCGGACCACGCCCCCCCTCTGACGCCACGGGCAAGCTCTTAGGAGTGTGCTGCAAGTGCGTCAGAGGGGGGCGTGGTCATATGTCAGAGGGCGGGCAATTCAATTGGAAGCTTGTGCGCGGCTTCTTCTTTGCCGGAGTCGCCGCTTCCAATTGAATTGCCCGCTTTCTGACATATGACCACGCCCCCCTCTGACGCACAGGAACCACACGGGGACTTTCCTGACACTGCAAGCTTTATTTGTTCCAACGTTACAGGGGATTCCAGTTTTTCTTTTTCCATATCAGACAGATTTGGAAACGGAATGCCTTGAAAGAAAGCTTCCATGTCTTCATTTTCTCCCCTTGATTTGTATAGCGCTTTATAGAAATCGTGGAATCTATACCTTATCTCCCTGCCTTCAGTCAAGATTTCACCTGTGGGTCCCCTTATAGCTCCAATGTTGGAGGAAGGGGTATTAGTCCGTATTAAAAGTGACAACGTGCGCCCCACTTTGTAACGCCATCTGCGTTACTCTTGGTAGAACGAGCGCAGCTGTACATTGTATTGACAGCCGCGCTCCGTTCTACATCTCGTCCGCGTCACTTCCGGTGCGCGGACGTCTGCGCTCCACGCTGGAACGCGGAAGTGCGACCCGCACAATCTCGCGTTCCAGGCGCCCTATTTAAATCCCCTGATGTGGCGGCAGGGTGTTCGTTTATTCCTGTTGGACGCCTGCCGCCACCAGGGACCCGGACACCAGCCCCCAGAGACCCAGGTCTCCCAGTACCTGCTCCTCAGGAATCTGCCACAACCGCAGCACCAGCCAGCCTGTACCCACATCACCTGTTCCAACCTGCCTGGACCCACACATGCTTATCCGGACCTCAATACCCTGAAGGAAGGATTCCAACTATCTACACTTCAGTACCGCAAGTACCCCATGTGGCTAATACTGCCTTGCTAAGCTTTACCTATAATGCAGTATCTTTAGGACTGTGATCTTTCTGTGTGTACTGTTATCTATTGGTGTAAGCTGTATCACCATAAGGACTGCAGGGTGCCCCTACTGTTTATGTACAGATCTATTCCTGTAGCAATCCACACACCATCCTAGCCTCCTTCAGACCATACATTATACTGCTTCGCTCCCTATATCTACATGTTACTTATATGAGTACCCCAGTATAAAGGTTGTATCTCTTTGGAGGCTGTGATGACCAAGACCCCATGATCTCTGTGTTTCTATAGAGTAACTGGTGGCTCTAACCTGAGTAACCTCCGCAGCTGAGATCCAGACCACTATCCAGTGTCCCAATATCTCGCAGGGTCATAACATAATAAACGAACCCCTAAAAGGAAAATGGATCCAGCGGAGCTTGCAAACCATTTGGTTGGACTTTCACAAAGGGTAGATACCCTTACCAACTCCTTAGCTGAGTTACGATTAGAGAATGACGCTCTTCGCGAGCAAAATTTAGCCAGAGAGAGACCTGAACCCAAAGTATGCCCTCCAGAAACTTTCTCTGGGGATAGAAAACTTTATCGACAGTTCGTAAGTTCGTGTCGACTAATGTTTGAGTTACGGCCCCGCACCTACTTCTCCGATAGGGTCAAAATCCTCACGCTAGTCTCTTACCTTAGGGGTGAACCTAGAGTCTGGGCTGACTCTTATCTAGAAGAACATGGAGAGCTCCTGGGTGCTTTTGAAACTTTTCTGGAGGAGATGTCCCAGCTTTATGAGGATTCAAACAAACAGCTAACTGCTGAGAATTCAATTAGGAATCTCAAGCAGGGAAGAAGACCCGTCGAAGACTACATAACAGAATTTAAATGTTGGTGCAGAGAGACCCAGTGGTCAGATGTTGCCCTTCGGAACCAATTCCGGTTAGGCCTAACGGAAGCAATGAAAGATGAAATTGCCCGTGTCGAGCTTCCTCCTTCTCTAGAGGATCTTATGCAACTTTCTGTTGCTATTGACCGACGCATTCGTGAAAGGAAAGCGGAACGTGCTGTCACTTTTCCACCTACTCCGTTCAAGAGAGCCAGGTCTCCACCCAAAGATGTTCCAATGGAGCTTGGAGCAATCAAGGGACCTTTATCTTCTGCTGAAAAACAGCGCCGCAGAGCTCAAAACCTATGCCTGTATTGCTCAGCTCCTGATCATATTGTCTCCAACTGTCCCCTTCTAAAAAGAAATTCTGAAGGTAAAGATGTCCACATTAATAAGCTCAATACCTCTGGTTCTATCTCTAACCAATACATCTTTATTACCCTTACATTACAGTGGGAACAAAGAAGGATTACCCTTGACGCTATGGTCGACAGCGGAGCCTGTGGGAATTTCATAGACTCTAAGATTGTAGATTCCAATAAAATCCCCTGTGTGTTAAAGCAATTTCCTGTGTCACTCACTTTTATTGATGGCTCTTCATCCCTTTCTGGTCCGGTTTCTCTTCAAACCTCCCCCCTTTTGGTTACTAATAATTCAGGTCATACGGAGACCCTTGTTTTTGACATAATCTCGTCACCTATATTCCCAATTGTTCTAGGTCTACCATGGCTTTGTCTACACCAGCCCACTTTTCAATGGGCAACCAGTTCGCTAACACTGCAGTCCAAATTTTGTAAGGAGACTTGTTACTCCAATTACTATATCTCTTTCACGGACTCTCACCAAGCTCAACTCCCAGTACACCTACTTGACTTCACGGATGTCTTCAGTAAGACTAACGCAGATAGACTTCCTCCAAACCGCATTTATGACTGTCCAATAGACCTCATTCCCGACAAACCCATCCCGACTGCGCGTATTTATCCGTTGTCGCAACCGGAGCTTGCACATCTCAAAATTTACCTGGACGAAAATCTCAAGAAAGGTTTTATTAGACCTTCCACCTCTCCAGCAAGTGCTGCAATGTTTTTTGTTAAAAATAAAGATGGTTCACTCCGACCAATAATAGATTACAGATCTCTTAACAATATCACTGTGAAGAATAGATATCCCTTACCACTAATCCCAGAGCTAATTGAGCGTCTCCAGACATCCAAAATCTTCACTAAGTTAGATCTTAGAGGTGCCTATAATTTGATAAGAATTCGCCCAGGTGATGAATGGAAGACTGCCTTCAAAACTCGCTATGGACTATTCGAATATACTGTGATGCCTTTTGGCTTATGTAACGCCCCAGCCACGTTCCAGTGGTTCATTAATGATATCTTCCGAGATTTACTTGACATTTGTGTCGTAATCTATTTGGATGACATCTTAATCTATTCTGACACTCCTGAGGAACACACCAAACACGTGCGCTGGGTTCTGACTAGGCTCAGAACACACTCCCTGTATGCAAAACTCGAGAAGTGTGTTTTCAGTCAATCCAGCATCTCTTTTCTCGGGTATCTAATTACCCCAAAGGGCATTCAAATGGACTCTTCCAAGGTAGACTGCATTCTTTCCTGGCCGATACCGCATACAAGGAAGGCTTTACAAAGATTCCTTGGGTTTTCAAATTATTACAGAAAGTTCATTAAGAACTTTTCCGCTATTGTGAAACCACTCAGTAGTTTAACTAGCACAAAGACTCCTTTCTCCTGGTCAAAAGATGCTCAGAAATCTTTCGAGATGCTCAAGGAAAGTTACACCTCTGCTCCCATCCTCCAACTTCCCAATCCACTTTTTCACTTCACACTCGAAGTGGATGCCTCACATTACGCTCTAGGTGCTGTTCTCTCCCAGCAACCAACCCTATCCGAGCCTCTGCATCCTGTAGCTTTCTATTCCAGGACTCTATCTACAGCAGAAAAGAATTATCCCATTGGAGAAAAAGAGCTCCTTGCAATCAAGGATGCCCTCAGTAATTGGAGACATCTATTGGAAGGTTCCACCAACCCAATCACCATCCTAACAGACCATCGCAATCTGCAACACCTGAGGGCCTGTAAGACACTGTCTGCTCGTCAAGTTAGGTGGAGTTTGTTCTTCGACAGATTCGACTTTGTCATCTCCTACCGTCCCGGTTCTCAAAACCTTAAGGCGGACTCCCTTTCACGTATCCATGAAGACCAGACTACGGAAGATCCTCCCCAATCTATTATCCCTTCCAACCGCTTTGTTGGAGTTTCTGCTTCTTTTAAGCATTTACTTACCCAGAGCTATGTTGAAGAGAGTACGCAATTACCTAAAGGTCTCACCAGACACTCTGACGGTCTTTATACCTTCAATAACAAGATTTATGTACCACCTCAATTACAACTCGTGCTTCTTAAACAACTACATGATGCCCCTTTAGCAGGTCACCTTGGCATCAGTAAGACCATCCACCTAGTTAAACGTGATTACTGGTGGCCCCACTTGTCAAAGACAATCCATGATTACATTAATTCCTGTGTTACTTGTGCTACTAACAAACACTCAAGAAAACCTCCCTACGGCCTCCTGTCTTCGATTCCAATTCCTAACAGACCATGGGATGTCATTTCAATGGACTTCATAGTCGATCTTCCCCGTTCCGAGGGGGCTAACACCATCATGGTCACAGTTGACGTCTTAACGAAGATGGGCCACTTCATCCCTTTAAAGAAATTACCCACATCTCTTGAAACAGCAAAAGCTTTCATACTTCACGTTCTTAAGCTCCATGGCTTACCCTCTCAGATCATTACTGACCGTGGTTCTCAATTCGTATCCAGGTTCTGGAAAGCCCTATGTCAAAACTTAAAGATTAATCATAAAATGTCCACCGCTTACCACCCACAAACAAATGGACAAACTGAACGTGTCAACCAGACACTTGAACAATATCTTCGTTGTTACTGTACCCATCTACAGGATGACTGGTTCCATCTACTTCCCTACGCCGAATTCGCATATAATAATGCCAGGAGTTCTTCCTCTCATCTCTCACCATTTTACGCCAACTATGGATTTCATCCTAACAGCTTACCATCCTCTTTTCCCACAAATAATGTTCCCTCTGTGGATAATTACCTGACCACCTTGAAAAAGAACCTGAGTATTCTTCGTTCCAACCTTGAAACTGCCCAGCAGAAACAAAAAAAATATTATGATTCTCATAGGACAAAACCTCCTATTTACAAAGTTGGCGATATGGTTTGGCTTTCCACTCGGAACTTACGCCTTAAGATTCCTTCAAAAAAACTTGGTCGTCAATTTGCTGGACCCTTCCCAATCTCTCATGTAATCAACAAAAATGCTGTTAGGTTACTCCTGCCTCCTGATTGGAAGATACATCCCTCTTTTCATGTCTCACTTGTCAAACCTTTCACACCAAACCCGTTCCCTAATAGAGATCCTCACCCCCCTCCTCCTATAGAGGTTTTGGGTGAGACAGAGTATGAGGTTGAGAAAATTCTGGATTCCAAAAAGAGAGGTTCCACCATTCAATATTTAATTCGCTGGAAAGGATATAGTCATCTTGATGATTCCTGGGAAGATTCCTCACACATTCATGCTCCCCGACTCATTAAACAGTTTCATCACAAACATCCTGATCGACCAGCTCCTATTGGGTACTCTGTTGGTACCCCCTTGAGGAGGGGAGTATGTAACGCCATCTGCGTTACTCTTGGTAGAACGAGCGCAGCTGTACATTGTATTGACAGCCGCGCTCCGTTCTACATCTCGTCCGCGTCACTTCCGGTGCGCGGACGTCTGCGCTCCACGCTGGAACGCGGAAGTGCGACCCGCACAATCTCGCGTTCCAGGCGCCCTATTTAAATCCCCTGATGTGGCGGCAGGGTGTTCGTTTATTCCTGTTGGACGCCTGCCGCCACCAGGGACCCGGACACCAGCCCCCAGAGACCCAGGTCTCCCAGTACCTGCTCCTCAGGAATCTGCCACAACCGCAGCACCAGCCAGCCTGTACCCACATCACCTGTTCCAACCTGCCTGGACCCACACATGCTTATCCGGACCTCAATACCCTGAAGGAAGGATTCCAACTATCTACACTTCAGTACCGCAAGTACCCCATGTGGCTAATACTGCCTTGCTAAGCTTTACCTATAATGCAGTATCTTTAGGACTGTGATCTTTCTGTGTGTACTGTTATCTATTGGTGTAAGCTGTATCACCATAAGGACTGCAGGGTGCCCCTACTGTTTATGTACAGATCTATTCCTGTAGCAATCCACACACCATCCTAGCCTCCTTCAGACCATACATTATACTGCTTCGCTCCCTATATCTACATGTTACTTATATGAGTACCCCAGTATAAAGGTTGTATCTCTTTGGAGGCTGTGATGACCAAGACCCCATGATCTCTGTGTTTCTATAGAGTAACTGGTGGCTCTAACCTGAGTAACCTCCGCAGCTGAGATCCAGACCACTATCCAGTGTCCCAATATCTCGCAGGGTCATAACACACTTTCTCACGCTCCCCAAATTGAGATTGTTTCTGGAAGATATGATGGTTCTCTGCCTTCCTCATGTTAGCCATGTTATAGACCTGTTGTTTGTCTAGCCATTCTCTTTGGCAACTTGGGGAGGGGTCCTCTATGTATCGCTGTTCCACCATCAATGCCCCAATTCTAGCCTCTTCTTCCCACTTCCTAGATTCCCTCTGTAGCCTTGCCACCCTTTGTATTAGCAATCCCCTTAGGTATGCTTTCAAGGAGTCCCAGACCACCCCAGCCGCTGCTGTACCTGTATTAATCCGGATATACTCCGTCAAATTGTTTAATAATTCTTGTGGGTCTCCGAGTAGTTCTAGCCAATATGGACTAATTTTCCACTCCCTAGGGGGTGCTGGCTCATTCTTTCTAAATACTAATTCTAAAGGCGAGTGGTCTGAGACTCCTCTTGGGCCATACTCTATTGTCTTCACCATATTTAATAATTTTTCATTGCCAATGGCCAAGTCAATTCTTGACAAGGTGGCATAAGAGCTAGAGAAACATGAATACTGCCGAGTCTGTGGATGATGGATGCGCCAGATGTCTCTTAATCCAGCCTCCTCCATAAACCGGACCAAACGACCCCCCAGTTTAGTGTTCGAGTCCGGTTTTGCGGGAAATCTATCATTCACATTATCAGGGGCTACATTGTAATCACCCACTGCTATCAGGGGGGTATCTGGCTTATCCAACATAAACTCAACTAGTTTCTGTAGTACACTAAAATTAAAAGGGGGAGGGATATATATATTGGCAAGTACAAAGGGACTATTCTCAATGGAACAGGATAGAAAAATATATCGTCCCTGTTCGTTTATCCAGCTCTTTTCGCAGGAAAATGACAGTCCTTTCCCCACCAGTATACTGACCCCTCTTGAGTATGAGGTACAGTATGTACCGAATGGTATCGGAATGGAAATTTCCGAGCACCCAATTGGGCCATTGTCTCCCGGGTTAGATGTGTCTCCTGTAGTGTTGCTCACGAATATTCGCATTGCGAATATTCGCTACGAATATTGCATATTCGAGTATTCGCGAATAACTCGAATATTGCGGCGAATATTCGTATTTTTTCAAATTTATTTTTAAAACAGATCACATCCTAGTGATCTCCATCGACGTCTAAAAGCATTGCTGGTATGATTAGAGAGAGACCCTGGGCCGAGTAGCTGATGCGATTCTTTTATGTTGCCGAAAATTCGCATTGCGAATTTTCGGCAACATAAAAGAATTGCATCAGCTACTCGGCCCTTCTTTTGCATCAGAGCCAATCAGAATAACTCGAATATTCGACAAACGGAATATTGCGCGATTATCTTCTCCGCCCTTCTTTTGCATCAGAGCCAATCAGAATAACTGATGCGCCCTTCTTTTATATCAGAGCCAATCAGAATAACTCGAATGTTCGGCAAAAGGAATATTGCGTGATTATCTTCTCCGCCCTTCTTTTGCATCAGAGCCAATCAGAATAACTCGAATATTCGGCAAAAGGAATAATGCGCGATATTCCTTTTGCCGAATATTCGAGTTATTCTGATTGGCTCTGATGCAAAAGAAGGGCGGAGAAGATAATCGCGCAATAGGATCTTCTCCGCCCTTCTTTTGCCCCCTTTTTCTCCTTTCTTTTAAGTAGAGTTAGTGTAGAGTTAGTGCATATTAGTTTAGTAATACAGGAAATGATCTCCGTTTATGAGAATTTTTTTTGCATTAAATATCACGAATAGGGGGGCGTGTCCGGAAGTTCGCCGGGGAAGACGTGCTTTTGCTGAGCTCCATGAGCCACGAATCAATCTGCTGCCATCCCCTGCAAGATTGGCCTCAGTGACACTCCAAGACTGCGGTGCCTGTGGCTAGAATCCCCGCCGCGCTGATCCCTGCCAAAATTGCGGAGTTTGGCTGGCTCTCTGGCCTTCAGGCACAGCCGGCTCCACGCTGCCGAGGCCCGCCGCCATATTGGGGCCTACGGAACCTCCGGGATCCTCCGCGTTCGCCCACGGGGGTGGACGGCCTCCGCATCCTCGTCCACCTCCAGCACCATCTCCGGAGGGGACGGCCCGGGTGTGCGGCGATCGGGGGCGGATGGAAGACTGCTGCCGTCCGGCGTTCGTTTCAGGAAAGACCGCGGCTTCGGCCTAGTCCCGGAAGTCGGCGATCCGGGATCCCTACCAGCCTGCACAATCCTCCCCGACCGGGTGACTGGCTCCCTCCTCACAAGCTCCGGAGGGCCCTTGGGACTCTATTTGCCGCCTGCAGCCCCCGCAGAAGCGCATCTCCATCCGGCCTGTGGAAGGCCCCTGCACCCGGATAGTGAGTAACCACCATCTTGCTTCACCTAGCGGGTCCCACCCCTCTCCCTTCCCTAATTCTACCCTTCTCAAGCCACTGTAATCCTCTAGTCTACCTGCACCTCTCCCCTACCTCCTGCCTAACAGCAGCTAGCGGGCCGTGGCTGGAAGTATGGAGCAGTAGGATGTGCTTTACCCCGGCCCCCTGATCCCCCACCTCCACGGACCACATAACTACTAGGAACCAGCTTAAGACTGACACATGGGGAAAGACAAGCAACGGGCACAGAAGGGAACCAACGGGGACCGACAGGGAGGAGATCTAGAGGAGTATTTCGCCCGATCCCGCGCAGCATCGCAGCGCCGATCTGAAGCCAAGATGGCGCTGGCTCCTCCGTCCCCGTCTCGTTCTGAGTCATCCCTCCATTCCCAGGCCGACTTTGTGCTCACCAGGAGTCGCTCTAATGTCTCCCTGGGTTCCGGTGATGGATGGGATTTGGAGGCACAGATTCGTTCCCTCCACAGCTACATCAGATCCCTGCCCACTAAGGCTGATTTTGAACAATGTGTCCACAGAATTGAAAAGGCCTATAAGAAAGAGATCTTTGAGTTCAAGAAGGATGTAGGCGCTCGCTTTGAAGACCTGGATGCCACCACAGACAGTCTAAACAATGCGATACAGTCTCATGATAAGATTCTGAACTCCCACACTGTCATGCTGCAGCAGTTGGCGTACCAGCAAGACGATATCGAAAATCGTAACCGTCGCAACAATATCCGCATTCGCGGAATTCCTGAATCAGTGGACGGCAAAGCCCTACCTGGAGCTGTGACTGCCATTTTTAACCAACTGCTGCAGCGCCCCAAAGATGACCCGATCGAGCTAGACCGGGTCCACAGAACCTCCGGTCCGCGAAGCCAAGACCCCTCCTTCGTTCGCGATACCCTGTGTCGGGTCCATTTTTATAAGGTCAAAGAATCTATCATGAGAGCTGCTAACTCGCAAGAGACTATACTACTCAATGATACGCCTGTGATGCTCCTCCCAGATCTTTCACGCCAGACGCTGATGATGAGAAAAGCACTGAAGCCGCTTACCCAACTGTTGCAGTCCAAACAGATGAAGTACCAATGGAGATTCCCGTTCCACCTGCGAGTGCACCATGAAGGCAAGACCGCCATTTTCCGCACGCTGGGAGACCTGCCGACCTTCCTCAGTACACTAGGACTTCCACAGGTGTCTCTCCCAGACTGGCCATTCACGCCTACTACCCCCGGATTACCCTTTGCCTCACCGTGGCAGACGCAGGGTCGTAAGCGCCACTCCAAGTCCGTGCCTCGTCGTGATGCTGAGGACTGAACTTGCCCTGGATGGATCAGTCGCATTACTTGTTTTCCCTTTATAGGGGTTCTTTCCTGGGACGTGTTGGGGTGGGAGACTGCACACCTTATCTATATTTAGCTTTATTTTTTACCTTTTTTCTTTAAGGGCTCCCTCCCCCCTCATGTGTCTAGGTTACTTTCACAGCTGTCACTTTCCATGGTTTCTCTTATATTTTTGATTCCTAAATTTTTATTTTTTGGATTTTATATTTTTACCATGGGACCGGCCTGAAGATCACCTCGGCCATTGTTTCTTTTGAGGGGTTTATCCCCCCTGAGCTCTAGCCTGCTCTAATTACTGTTATTGTTGTTAATCCATTGGTTTCCCTCCTAGGTTACTTGGAGAATTATCCGCAGACTGTACACGAATACTTTCTCCTCTATAGCTTCAGACGGTTTGTCCATATTCTACAGCTTAACCATTACTGTGTTTTTTTCTCATTGTATCTGCACTTCCTTGAAGCATAGGTTTACTGGACTGTTTTTGTTCCCTGTCGCATGTTTTTGACCAACACCTTTTTCTCAGCACTAATGTTTTTTTTTTTTTATTTGGTCATGAAGGTTGTGTGTTGGTTTTGTTCCATGATTGTTTTTCCGTGGAGCTGGGGTCGGGGGGTCTGCCTTGCCCGGCGGGTTCCCACCGTACCCCCCCCCCCTCTAAGGGGTTTTTCTTTTCTATACAGCGTCCCCATGGACGCTGTGTGGTTTATGGCTGTATGCCATACTGTAAGTTTTTTTTTTTTTCTATTTGTAGTATTTTGGAGCCACCTAGTGGCCTTTTTTGTTATTGCTACTTTTTTTTTGTCATTTACTAGGTTGTGCTGGGCTCCCTCCTCGCCACTCCGCCCTGATTGTTTCTTACCATCTCTGTTCCTCGACTGGGGTGGTGCGGACGGAGTCCACCGTCAAACCCTGCCTTTAGATGTTTCACGTGTTTTTTTGTTTTTTGTCTCACCCCGTTGTCCTCCCACCTATCTATTCCTACTCTTTCTCTCCTATGCCCTCCTCCTTCCCTCTTCCCTTCCTCTTTTTCTGGACCCTACTTCGTGCTGCTTCCATCTTCGAGAGTTGCTGAATTATGATACTGTTGCCACACAGGCTTTCCCCCCCTCCCCCTACCCTCTACTCCTACAGCTGTCATGGCCTCTGTTTGCCCGATAACCTTAGCTTCTTTTAACTGTAGGGGGTTCAACACTCCTGAGAAGCGGAGCCAGATCCTTTACCACTTTCATAAAAAACGTTCTGATATATTGTTACTTCAGGAAACACATTTCCGTTCGGATTCCATTCCGACAATGCGCAACAGGTATTATCCACAATGGTTTCACAGTACTAATCCTCAGGCCAAATCTAAAGGTGTATCCATAGCTTTCCATAAATCTTTTAAACCTGAGGTCCTAGACACCCTTGTTGATATTAATGGGCGCTTCATATTTCTTAAACTGAAACTTAACGGCTTTCTCTTCACAGTGGCCAACATATACGTACCTAATGTGGGTCAGGCTCGGTTCCTCTCATCGGTTCTCACCAGACTGTCCTCCTTCGGGGGTCCCTGCTACATCGTTGCCGGAGACCTCAATGTCGTCATGTCCCCCACCCACAGACACGTCCTCGGGTAAGTCATCTGTCCCGCACTCTACATTGACACGCATCAAAGCTCTCCTACACTCCTCACACCTGGTGGATGTTTGGCGTGTCCAGCATCCCTCAGAAAAGGACTACAGCCATTATTCAGCAGCACACAACTCTTATAGTAGATTGGATTACTTCCTGATTTCCCAATCACTGTTAGATACTCCAGTTCAGACATCCTTGGGTCAACTACTCTGGTCTGACCACGCACCGGTTTACTTGACTCTTGCGCGCCCCCCAACGTCGCGTAGGGGCACACATTGGAGACTCAACGATAACCTACTGCGAGACCCCGTCTGTGTAGCTGAAGTTTCCGCCGCCATTCGACACTTTATTTCAGATCACTCCGCTGACACCACCTCCCCTCTCACACAATGGGAGGCCTTGAAGTGTGTGGTCAGGGGCGTATTTATTCAACATGGCTCGCGTCTCAAAAAAATGCGTTCGGGAGATATTCGCCGTCTTCTCTCCACCATAGCGGAGCTCGAACCTATACATAAGCGTAACCTAGACCCTGCCATTTTTGTTCGTTTGTCGAATGCCCGTAGAGATCTCCTCCAGCTTCTCGACTCGCACTCCTTAATAGCGCGGGATAGGGCTCGCAATTTCCACTACTCACTCGCCCATAAATGCGGTAAACACCTTGCACGGGTTTTGCATCCTAGACCGCCACGATGCTCTATTCCCTTTATCTCACATCCTGACCAATCTAGATCATACAACACGAGCGGTATATCATCCGCCTTCCGGGAGTACTATTCCCAACTCTATAACTTACGCCCCAATGGTCCGACCACACGCACCACACCCTTGGTTGATGACATGCGAGATTATATTACTGAAACGGCGTTGCCCCCCATTGACGCGTCGGCCGTGGTTGAACTAGATAGACCCTTGCACTCGTCTGAATTTCTCGGCGCCATTAAAGGCCTGAAGGTGGGCAAGTGCCCCGGCCCAGACGGATACACCCCTCGTTTCTATAAAACCTTTGCCCCGCTTTTGTCCCCCTTGATGGCTAAGGCATTTAATGCTATGGAGGACTCCCCCGCCCCGCCCAAGGAACTGTTGTCCGCTAATATCTCCGTATTACCCAAACCAGGGAAGGATCCCTCTCAATGCAGCAGTTATCGGCCCATATCTCTGCTCAACATTGATTTAAAGTTGTTTGCTAAGGTTCTGGCCAGTCGTTTGTCCCCTCTACTCCCGGGTGTAATCCACAACGATCAGGTGGGATTTGTCCCGGGCCGTGAAGCTAGGGACAACACCACCAAGACGATTCATTTAATCTCCTTTATCCAACGTAAGGGGCTTAGGGCTTGTCTCCTCTCCTTTGACGCTGAAAAAGCGTTTGATCGAGTTAATTGGAGATTTCTTCGACTCTCGCTGGAACAGTTAGGTCTAGGACTGCCATTTATCTCCAAGGTGATGTCCCTTTACTCCCATCCTTCAGCCTCAGTCTTAGTTAATGGCTCTGCCTCCGCACCATTTGACATCTTTAATGGCACTCGGCAGGGCTGCCCCCTGTCCCCCCTCCTGTTCGTCATAGTGATCGAACATTTAGCCTGCGCCATTAGACAAAACGTCTCGATTCGCGGTATCCAAACTCCCTCCTCTCATTACAAACTATCTCTCTATGCCGACGACCTCCTGGTGTACATGCAAGACCCCCATATTTCTCTGCCATCCCTCTTTGCTGAATTCCGCCGCTTTAGTTCGTTTAGTAACTTTAAACTTAACATGTCCAAGACAGAGGCTCTCAATGTCTCCCTTCCCCCCAGTACGATGTCCTTGCTTAAAGCGAATTTCTCCTTTCAGTGGCAGACGAAGGGAATCTCATACCTTGGGATCGTTATCCCTTGTAATCTCTCCAATCTCTTTTCTCTAAATTATGTCCCCTTACTCTCCCGCCTACGGAAGGACTTGGAGGAGTGGGGAGGGTCTTCTTTACCGTGGTTCGGACGAATCAACACCCTGAAGATGGACACTCTTCCCAAACTTCTGTACCTTCTCCAAACGGTCCCCATTACAATCCCTAAACCCTTCTTTAACTCGCTACGCTCTCTCGCCATTAGATTCCTGTGGAATCGAGGGATGCCTAGGGTGCAATTCAATTTACTCACTCGCTCGAAGCTACAGGGCGGTGCTGGCGTCCCTGACTTCGAGACATATTATAAGGCCTCTCATATAGCGCGTATCTTGGAATGGTTCCCGCGTCCCTTTTTAAAGGCCTCTGTCACCATAGAGCAGGATCTGGCCCACGTGGACCTCCGTGCACTTCTATGGGGTTACAGGTCTGATTTAGCGCGTATGCCCCCTCCCTCCCCGCTTACACTGGCCTCTCTCAGACTTTGGTATAATAGGGGGTTATGTTCCCTCCTATCCTCTGATCCTTCCCCATTGTCCCCCCTATTTGACAATCCCGCCTTTCCTCAGGGTATCGGTATATCAACACTAGGCCCTTTTAAACGGTCTGAGTGGCCGCGGGCACACTCCTTCGTACATCCTACGCAAGGGTCACCGGTGACTCCGACGGGAACACACGATTGGCTCACTGAACTACATTTATCCACGTTCACAAAACACTTACATTCATCCTCCCAAATACATCGTCCCAATACGGAATTTGAACGGTTGTGCTCCCTGCCGGAGACCCCCAGACACCTTCTATCGGCCGTATATGGCCTCTTACAAGCACGCACACACACCGAGCTACCCTCTTACACTAGGACGTGGTCTGCAGACTTGGGTGAGGACATCCTGCAACCGGAATGGCAGACATCTTTTTATTTTACTCACAAGTCCACAATCTCCTGCTATTCACAGGAGAAGAACTACAAGATTCTGTCGAGATGGTACAGGGACCCCTCTACGTTACACAAAATATTTCCATCCACTCCGGATATATGCTGGAGATGCTCTGCTGCTACTGGGACCTACCTTCATGTCTGGTGGGAATGTGAGAGGATCCGCCCCTTCTGGACACAGGTATTTGAGTGTTACAACAAAATGTATGTGGAATCACTGGTTCCCTCCCCTAAAATTGCTCTTCTCTCTATACTACCGGGATCAGTTACGTCACAGAAGCGAAGTCTCCTCCGTTTCTTCATGTCCTCAGCGAGACAGCTCATACCTTCCTATTGGAAGTCGACCACAATCCCGCCCTTATCGCGCTGGGTATCAATTATGAACGACACTATGAGAATGGAGGAGATGTTGGCTCTCGACAACGATACTTTTGATACCTATAAATTACTGTGGCTCATCTGGCTCCACTTCTCCTCCTCTGACACTCTGGCTAACATGTTGTCATCCCAGTCATGAGCACTTTCTGATATTTCACTACCTTAGGTCGTGGTGGGTCCCTCGTCCCCCGCACGCCCTATATTGTCCCCCCTGACTGATTTTTCAGCAACTCGAACCCCTTGCTCTGATCTCTCGCTAGCCTTCTCCCTTTTTCCTTTCCTCTGCTCCCCTCCTCTTCCTTCTCCCCCCTCTTCTCTCCCTATCTTCTGATGCCCCAGTTTCTTGTCTTCCCATTTTAAATTTGATTTTTTGTCCTTTTTGTCCTTTTTTTTTTTTTTTTTTTTTTTTTTTTTATGTTTTTCTTGTTGTCTTATTGTTCTCTTACTAGCAACCCTGGCCACAATTCTGCCGTCTACGGTAGGATCCTTGTGGTTGCATTTAATTATTGTTCCATGTTGAAGTCACTCCTGTTCTGATTGCATTATATGTCGGAGGGAGTCCTGTTGTGGGCGATAGCCGCTGGACTGACTTCTTACCCCATTGTACTTTTGACTGTTTTTGGATGGTGTCTTCTCCTGTTGTTTTTTCCATTTGCTAAAATACCAATAAAATATTTTCAACTCTAAATATCACGAATATTCGATATTAGCGAATATTCGCGAATATTCTTCTATATATTCGCGCAATATCGCGAAATCGAATATGGCGTATTCCGCTCAACACTAGTCTCCTGTAGGCAAAGTATCCCAGTTCCCTTCCCATCCATTGACGCCAGAACCGGTGCCCTCTTAATAGGGTCCCCCAGCCCCCTTACATTCCATGATCTAATTCTCCAAGCCATGGGCAGTGCAAAACAGTGAATAAACGGGAATAGACCATGGCATGGAGTTGCTCTTCTCCCTCTCCTCCAGCTGTTTACTCAAATCAAAACCTTTCCCCTTACTGATGGTGTTAAGAATGTTTAAGAACCTTGGAGTCCCTCCTTCCCCTTGCTTACCCTCCCACTCTCCCCCCTCCCTCCCCCCTTCCCTCCTCCCTCCCTCCTCTCCTCACCTAAACCCACCCTTGTGCCTAAATCCTCCCCCCCTTTCTAATCCCACCCTGCCCATTGGGGCTCCCCTTGGGGGCCTCTCCTGTGACCTTTCCTTTCTTACCCACTCTCCTCACAACCAACATTCAATCGCTAGTGCACCGCCCCTGTCCACCCTCTCCCCATAGAAAAGTCTCACCTCCCCCTCTCCCCCCCTTCCCCTGAGCAAACTACTCAAAACTAAGTATATTTACTGATGTCCCATTCCCCGCAGGGACCTAGAACTCCTGTCACGTATTCCCCCAATTATACAGTTATACACAACAAAAAAGAGAAAAAAGAAATAAGGGGAAAAAAGGAGACAATATATATATATGGAAGGTGTTCAAATGTGTTGCCCCAATTGTATAGGTGTATGGGAAAAAAAATAAGTATAGAAAGTACATAATAGCAAAGTGAGCGGTGTGTTCTTCCACCTTCTTTTCCTTCCGCTGTCCTTCTCGTCCGCATCTTCTTCTTATTCTTCTTCGCCGGAGCCGCCGCTTCCAATTGAAATCCCCACTGTCTGCCGGACCACGCCCCCCTCTGACGCCACGGGCAAGCTCTTAGGAGTGTGCTGCAAGTGCGTCAGAGGGGGGCGTGGTCACATGTCAGAGGGCGGGCAATTCAATTGGAAGCTTGTGCGCGGCTTCTTCTTTGCCGGAGTCGCCGCTTCCAATTGAATTGTCCGCTTTCTGACATGTGACCACGCCCCCCTCTGACGCACAGGCACCACACGGGGACTTTCCTAAGAGCTTGCCCGTGGCGTCAGAGGGGGGCGTGGTCCGGTGTTGGGAATTATCTCTTCTATAGGAACAGCCAGGTAGATTTCAGGGTTCAATGAAGAAAGAAGTCCTCAGCTCTCAGGCCTGGAGACTTTTCAAACAACGACACAGGAAACAAGCAGGATGTGGTCATATGAAAAGTCTGATTTACTGAATGCACATCGCTGACCTTTATAAGTCAGAAACAGATGAGTGCGTGATTTTCTTACAATGCGTACACATGGTTTTATATAAGTATTTAAGTAAATCATTTGCTTTAGTTATTACCTCATTTCATTTACCATATAGATGTGAACTCGAAAACCTATATTTATGAGCTTATACAACATTGTACTAGTATGTTATCTTAAGTCAATATAAGCTTAATACAAAGTCCACAGATAACATACATATGTCAGAAAATGGGTGAAGGGTTTCTGCATCTCTGCACAAAATGAGACATTGTGTAAGCTGTATTAATAAAAAATGACATGGCATATTAAATCTAAGATGGGTGGGCTATGCTATATTTCTTACAATTTCCCCTCTTTGAGACAATATATGTCTCACAGTTATATAATATTTCTTCTATCATTATACATACTTAGATAAATCCTATTCGCAGCAGCAGGATCAGGAGTTCGGGATGCTATGGCAATTATGCTCTTTCACGATGCTTAAGGGGGTATCTGGGATGTATACTGGCCTCTAGTAGGTGTCTTCCCTTATCATCCCCCAACACACCCATTATAGGGATCAGTGATGCAAGGTAACACCATCCCTGAGGGTCCATGGGAATCCATGGATGACATGTTTTCCCACAACAGATATAAATACTATTTCCTAAAGCTAGGGGTTGTTTGTTAAATATTGTCATCATTTCATCAGAAAGACTGGAAAAGGTTAAACTTGACAATAATTTTCCTGCTGTGGAAGTGGAACTAGAGTTAAAGTCCATTAGAGTGGTGTTTAGGGCAGGTTCTGAAGTGTGAAAGAAAGGGCTCTCAATTGAAGTCATTGACAAGTTAATTTTAGCTTGTTGGCAAACTTCAGCTCCCCTTGTGGAGTTCCCCAACCTAAAACACCAGTCTGGGAAATAACTTCTTTATAGATCAACATTATCAGTACCCTATTGCGGGGTCACTACCCTATCTTCTCTACTTAGTATGACACCAAAGGGTCCACAGTACTACTTCACATCTATGTGGAGCAAAGTTCTTCTTAGGGTGTATGTGGATACATATCTTTACTCATTCATATCACCCATCTTGGCATCATACGAATCTACTAATCTGACAATCTGATAACACTCTATCTCTTCCCTGGGGTCATCTTCCTCAGTTCTAATTGCCACTCTAGTAATAATTGTATTTTAACAATAATAGAACATTTGTGATATTTAAAGGTACAGCCATATCCAACATTTTTCATATCCTGATTGCTGTGCATACATATCTAAACTTCAATAATAACATTTTATCTGTGAAACTTTCTGAGTTTTCATTTCTTTTGTGTCTGTTATGTGTATTACTCATATTATTATGTTGTGTAGTGTTAGAGGCTTCACAAAAACTTTTTATTGTCCCAAATCTTCAGGATGATAAATACAGTTAGTTGTCAGCCAAATTGGCAGGAACACAATCAGGGCAGTCAAGAATAAGAGGCACAAGGCCTTCCCAGAAGTCTGTGGTGAAATAAGCGGCGTCATCTTCTTCAGAGACTTTTTTTCCACCTGCTTCACTCGCTGTTCGAGGATTTGTATCACTTTCTTCGCCTCCTTTATCCTTGGCTTGCTTCTTAGGTGTTTGGTTCACCTTCTTCACACGACTGGCATGGATCCAGGCCTGTTGTCCCTCTACCAGAATAGCTGTTCGGGTAACCGCGATCATTGTAGTCGGAGGTCCAAATGGATACGCTTCCTTCTTGGTACGCTTCAGTTGCTGGACCACTACGACATCTCCGACCCGAAAGGGATGAGTTGGTTTCTGTGAAGAAGATGGAGAGGTGCGAGCAACATTCCTTTCAACTTGATCTAAAGTTTCAATAAGTCTTTTTACATATTCCTCCTGAATAAGATCTAGGTCCCCTCTTTCTAACATAAGTGGCTGTCTGGCCCATGGGGTGGGGAATGGTCTACCCATTAAGACTTCAAAAGGAGAGTATCCTGTCTTTTTAGAGGGTGTCATTCTTACCTCGGCTAGTATAGCTGGTAGGACCTTCTTCCAATTTGCATACGTACCTCCAGTGGCCTTCCTGATCTTATCTTTAAGCGTTCTATTCATTCTACCTGAACTCTGGGGGTGGTAAGCAATATGAAACTTCCATTATATTTTTAGTGTTTTTACTATCTCTTGACAAACTTTGGCCACAAATGCAGGGCCATTGTCTGAGTTGATCTGAAATGGGCATCCCCATCTGGGAATGATTTCCTGTGTGAGAATTTTTACTACTGTTCGTGCATCTTCCTTTGTTGTTACAAATACTTCTATCCATCTTGAGAACATGTCCACTATTACTAGCAAATATTCCTGTCTTTTACCTAGTTTGGGTATGTGTGTAAAATCAATTTGTAAATGAGTGAATGGTATAGATGGATATATCAGATGTTCATGTTTTGCCTTGTGAGGGTTCCTGGGATTATTCCGAATGCATGTGATGCATCTGGAAACATATGCTTTAACGAGAGAGGGAAGACCTGGAATGTAAAAATCCTTATCCAAAATTTCACATGTGACTTTCCAACCTCTGTGACCTATGCCATGGTATTGTGAAATAAAAATGGGTGCGCTGGCTACAGGGATACATGGTCTCCCCTCTTGGCAGACAAGGCCAGTTTCTGGGCTTGTCTGCACACCTATTTTGTTCCATTGCTGGATGTCTTGGTCTGTGGCATATGCTTGGAGGTCATGCAATGTTTGATCTAGGAGTGGGATTTCAGGTGAGAGCAATGGCATTTGGATGTCTGCTGGCTGTGTGGATGCTGCTTCTCTTGCTTTGTCAGCTAAGGCATTGCCTTTGGCTATGTCATCTTGTTGCACTGTATGTGCCCTACAGTGTAGTGTGGTTGCATGTCCTAGAGTAAATGATGTAGCCATTTCCACCACCATCACACAGGATACCAGAGCTGCTCTGAGACACGCCAGCATGCCCTGTACTGGCATAGGCACAACCCTTGGGGGAAAAATAATAGGGCGCAGTTTGCCTCCATGCTCCTGTGCCAGGACCCCCGCCATAGTTTTACAGTTGTCCCTTGCAAATAGGTGTAACCCTTTGCTATACTCAGAGGTCAAGACCAGGAGCTGCTATCATAGTTGTGAGGTATACAAAAGCATTAAACATGTCATACAATCTTGCATGTCAGTACCTGTGGTTTGTCTCAAAATGTTATCATAGTACAGTCAGGTATCCATTGGCAGCAGTCATGCCAATCATGACAAGAAAGGACAGCATATCCTTCTTGGTCTGTGGGGGGGCTAGACCCACGGAGAGCCGCAGCTCATGACTGACTTTACTTTTACCTTTTGTGAGTACAAAACCAAGGTATACAACAGTTTCCTGACACCATTGAAGTTTCTTTTTGGAAACTTTGTGACCATTGTCTGCTAACCAATGTAACAGATCTAAACCATCATTTCTACATGCTACCTGGCTTGCGTTACATATTAATCAACATATTGGAGTAGGACAGAACAATGGCAGGGAGTCCAGGACCGCAATGTGGCCTGGAGCACAACTGAGTAGACTACAAGGGAGTCCACATAACCCTAGGGCATTCTACACCATGTCATCTGGCAAAAATGTTTTAAAAAAAAAAACAGAAAGCAAGGATTGGCTGTGTCTCCTTATCCACAAGGATGCTAAAAATATATATTTGTTCAATCACAGAAAAATACTCTGCATCGGGTGGTATGGAGATAATAGAATGATTGGCACATCAGTCACTATAGGTGCACACCAGGTTATTTACAGCTTGAAGGTCTTAAACAAATCTATAACTGCCACCCTGCCTGATAATGGGCACTCACAGCTTTCTCTCTTATTACATCAAAACATCCTGCTGCTTCTTTCTGTATTAAAACTTCCTGAAATTGGTCAATCGTCTCTGTGGTCCAATCAGATATCATCTGTTTGACCATCAAGGCGAACTGGGGTTTTAGATTATTCATATAAGTTTGAATAAACAAAGCTCCCACATCAGTAGCTGTAGCTAATCCAGCTTTCGTTGTCCAATTTTCATGAAATCTTTTCCAGAACTCAACTACAGTCTCTTCTGTGTGTAATTTCTACCCTTACATGCCTTTTTTAAGTATGTTAAAGTACCTCCTGCAGAGGCGGTGGGTTTGGGGCAATGTTTCATTATCCTATCTATGTTTCTGGTCATAATCTTTCTTACTTAAACCTTTGGTGGGATTTTCCTGTTTCATATTTTCCCTCTGGAACCAATATGGGGCATACTTTAACCAATTACCTGCTCCCTTTTCCATATAATCCATATCCCATTTAGGGTCCCCGGGGTACCAAGGGAAAGCTCTCTTATCTCCTAAATACAATCCTTTGACCATGTCTATGTGGAATTCTGTATTGCTACCATTTTGAGGGAACGGGTCTACACTGTGTAAGGCTGTGGTCCATTGCGCTAAATTTGAAACCCATGGGTCTATAAGTTCATAATTAGTACCACAAATTCTAGCTACAAAATCCTTACACATTTCTCCTGGGTTGGGTGAAGGGGGGGACCTTCTTTACCTTGTTTCTGACCCATATTGACAGTGGGAGAAGACCGACTTACCACAGTCTTCTGCTCCACACAACAAATTATTCTTATACTTCTATGCGACAGAAAGAAAAAGCAAAGATTTGAGCTTGTTTGGATCTCTTTCCTCATTAACCCCTTAATTTTCCTTCCCAAAAGGAATGTCTATGCGGTACTGCTTATCTTTTGTGGGTTTACCAAAAACCCTGGGTTTACCAAAAACCCTTCTATGTGGGGTTACCAAAATCCTCCTATGGGTTTACCAAAAACCCTGGGTTTACCAAAAACCCTTCTATTAACCTCCTGGCGTGGTTCTTATCCCCTACTAATTTTATGGTTCTAAAAAAGCTTCAATCAGAGCTGAGGCAAGAAAACATTCAGTCAATAAAGACAAAAAACAATCCTACCTCAGTCGATTTCAGCTTATCGGACGAGCCCCCATTTTCTGTTGGGAATTATCTCTTTTATAGGAACAGCCAGGTAGATTTCAGGGTTCAATGAAGAAAGAAGTCCTCAGCTCTCAGGCCTGGAGACTTTTCAAACAACGACACAGGAAACAAGCAGGATGTGGTCATATGAAAAGACCTGAAGGGTCTGGTTATGGATATTTGGGGGGAACCCCACGTCATTTTTTTTATAAAATTGCCGGCGGGGTTCCCCTTAATATCCATACCAGACCTAAAGGGTCTGGTTATTGAATTTGGGGGGACCCCCACGCTTTTTTTTGGTGTTTTTTATGAATGAATTCTCCTGCAATTGCCGGGAGCCAACAATTCATTATAGCCGCGAGTCAGTTTTAAACGGCTTTTTTCCTTCAGAATGTCACTTTTCACATGCTGACAATACACCCCTGATTTACTGAATGCACATCGCTGACCTTTATAAGTCAGAAACAGATGAGTGCGTGATTTTCTTACAATGCGCACGCATGGTTTTACATAAGTATTTAAGTAAATCATTTGCTTTAGTTATTACCTCATTTCATTTACCATATAGATGTGAACTCGAAAACCTATATTTATGAGCTTATACAACATTGTACTAGTATGTTATCTTAAGTCAATATAAGCTTAATACAAAGTCCACAGATAACATACATATGTCAGAAAATGGGTGAAGGGTTTCTGCATCTCTGCACAAAATGAGACATTGTGTAAGCTGTATTAATAAAAAATGACATGGCATATTAAATCTAAGATGGGTGGGCTATGCTATATTTCTTACAGTCCGGCAGACAGCGGGGATTTCAATTGGAAGCGGCGGCTCCGGCGAAGAAGAACAAGAGGAAGAAGATGCGGACGAGAAGGACAGCGGAAGGAGACAGCGGAAGGAGAAGAAGATGGAAGATGGAAGGACAGCGGAAGGAGAAGAGGATGGAAGAACACGCCGGTCAAGATGCGGGAATAGAAGACCCAAGACAGAAGCAGAGGAAGAAGAAGAAGATGGAGGAAGAAACCCGAAGGAAAGAAGAAGAAAAGAAGAAGAAAGAAGATAATAAAGGACATGTCAAAAACCGGCTCTTGTCATTTTTAACCCTTGACACTTTTTTTTTATGGTGAAATGGTAGGGGTACAATGTACCCCATTACCATTTCACACAGGGGGGGGGGCGGGATCTGGGGGGCCCCTTTGTTAAAGGGGTCTTCCAGATTTCGATAAGCCTCCTGCCCGCAGACCCCCACAACCACCGGGCAAGGGTTGTGGGGAAGAGACCCTTGTCCTCATCAACATGGGGACAAGGTGTTTTGGGGGGTACCCCAAAACACCCTCCCAATGTTGAAGGCATGTGGCCTGGTGCGGTTCAGGAGGGGGGGGGGCGCGCTCTGTCCCCCCCTCTTTTCTGCGGCCGGCCAGGTCAACGTGCTCGGATAAGGGGTCTGGTGTGGATTTTAGGGGGGACTCCACGCCATTTTTTGTTTAAATTTGGGGTGGAGTTCCCCTTAAATTCCACACCAGACCTGAAGGGTCTGGTTATGGATATTTGAGGGGAACCCCACGTCATTTTTTTTATAAAATTGCCGGCGGGGTTCCCCTTAATATCCATACCAGACCTAAAGGGTCTGGTTATTGAATTTGGGGGGACCCCCACCCTTTTTTTTGGTGTTTTTTATGAATGAATTCTCCTGCAATTGCCGGGAGCCAACAATTGATTATAGCCGCGAGTCAGTTTTAAACGGCTTTTTTCCTTCAGAATGTCACTTTTCACATGCTGACAATACACTCAGGGCCGCCATCAGGGGGGTACAGGCAGTACACCTGTAAGGAGCCTGTGGGTCCGGAGGTGCCCATTATGCCTTGAAGGCCCCCAGGGCCCCAGATGGTAACCCCCCTCTTTTTTTTTTTTTTTATATATTTTTTAATTTTTTTTTAATATTTTTTTTTATTAAAGGGCCAATTTGTGGAATTTTTTTTAGCAGTCCGGAGGTCCCCAGGGGCCCAGAGGCCCCCAGGGCCCCGGGTGGCAACCCCCCGTATTTTTTGTTATTAAAGGGCCAATGTATTTTCTTTGGGGTCTGGAGGTCCCCAGTGGCCCGGAGATCCCCAGGGCTCCAGATGACAACCCCCCTTTTTTTTTTTAAAAATACAAAAAATTATATATTTTTATATTTTTTTTAGTTATTTTTTGTATTTTGTGCGTGAAGTCGAGAGAGAGGAGCTGGACTGCAGGAGTTGGGAGTAGGCAGACCCTCCCAGCGGAGGCAATCGCCATCCTTCTCCATGCCCCCGGTGGCAATGGCGGGTGTGAGGGGGGGCCTCCCACTCACCCCACCCTACCTGCTCCACTTGGGAGCCCGACGGGACTCCCCCCCACCCAGCCAGCCCTGTAGGTCCTTTGCCTCTCTTTATTTTAAGAGACCTCATGGCCAAAGTGCGTGCGTGTTAAACCAATTTCGTGTGCGTGCAAGTGTGGTCTTTTTTTTGGGGGGGGGGCATACTAAGCACAGGCGTACCTTGCATAGCACACCCACCGGGAGGCGGGCTGAGACCACCAAAGTCAATTCACATGTAGCCGAGACCGGGATCCGAACCCTTGGCTGCAGAGGTGAACGGCTTGTCAGTGCAGTGCCAATCACGTTGAGCCACCACAGCTCCCACCCCATGTTATTTTTGTTTAGATTTTTTTTTAGTTATTTTTTATTAAAGGGCCCAGAGCTCCCAAGGCAACCCCCCTTTTTTATATATATATATATATATATATATATATATATATATATATATATATATATAGATATAGATATTTTTATTTATTTTTCATTAAAGGGCCCAGAGGTTTATTTTTATTAAAGGGCCCAGAGGTCCCCAGGGCCCCCGGATGGCTACCACCCTTTTTTTAATATATATTTTTCTATATTTTTTTTTTTTTGTAAAGGAACCCCCCGCTTATCAAATTGCAGCAGCCCCCCCCCCTTCTCAATTTCAGGCGGCAGCACCCCCCCCTGTTCTCTGCTCCAGGGGGCCCATGCCTGAAGCTGTGTCTGCATTTCAGTGCCGGACCTCGCCGTGTCAACATCGAATGGAAGAAGAAGCCCTGGCCCCAGCGGCAGAGCCAGGCAGAAGTGGAGGTCGCCGAAGAAGCCCGCGAGTGTCACCCCGCGGCGGAAGACAGCGACGAGAAGCCCGCCGCCCTCCCCCATAAGCAGGAAGCTTCATGGTGAAGGGGGCGGCGGCGAAAACGACTAGAAGACCGGGGTGGGATGTGCGACCCTCACCAAACTTCGAAGCCTGCTGCCCTCCCACACAAGCAAGAGCTTTGTGGTGAAGGGGGCGGCGGCGGAAGACGGCGACACAGTGACGAGAACCCCTGGCCCCCACGGAAGAGCCAGGCAGAAGAGGCTATCGAGAGCCCCCCCCGGCAGAAAACTACGAACCCCGCAGCCCTCCCCATAGGCAGGAAGCTTTGTGGTGAAGGGGGCGGCGGCGGAAGACTGCGGCGGCGAAGACCAGGGTGGGTTGGCGGAAGACCCCCGGAGCTGACTAATAAATTATTTTATTCTTGTGTGGTTTATTTGTGTTTACACTTTTTCTACCAGGTGAATGGGTAGTGGTACCATGTACCCCATACTCATTCACATAGGGTGGGGGGCCGGAATCTGGGGGCCGCCTTATTAAAGGGGCTCCCAGATTCTGATTGGCTCCCGCCCGCATACCCCGACAACCAATGGCCAGGGTTGTCGGGAAGAGGCTCTTGTCCCTATCGACATGGGGACAAGAGTGCTTTGGGGTGGGGGGGCAGTGCCCCCCTCCCCCAAAGCGCACACTCCCCCATGTCGAGGGCATGTGGTCTGGTACGGCTCAGGAGGGGGGGGGCGCTCGCTCGTCCCCACCCCCATTCCTGTCCGGTCAGACTGCGTGCCTGGGATAAGGCTTGGTACGGATCTGGGGGGGAACCCCACGCCATTTTTGGCGTGGGTTAACCCCTCACGTTCTGGACCAAAGCCGAAGAGCCTATTATACCCCTGGGGGGACCCCCGCACTGGTTTCAAATTTGAAATTTGGCGCGGAGTTCCCCTTCAGTGTCAGCGCAGCCCGAGAACAGCTCGGAGATTGCCGTGCGCCGCTTCACGCAGTGCAAATACTGTTACACAGCTTGGTATTTACCAAGAATTTCTCGGCGTACTGACGCGGCGCACGGCATTCCCTGAAATCTCCCTCTGCGCATGCCCAGTATGCAAATGAACCTTCCGAGGTTCTGGCGTACTTTGCAAGCGCACGGGGATCGCTTCTCAAAAGTCACTTTCGCTTTCAATTCGGCCCGCCACACACGTTCAAACACATGTCACTACACTTCCCCTGCATCACCCCCCTCCCTCCCCTCATAAACTCCCGCCCAAATCCCCGATATTTACATTACTAAATGCAGCTCTGTACTGGCGTGCTGTGCGCCCTCTCCTGGGCACATTAGGCAGTTTAGTAAATGAAGAAATACACTGCACTGGCAGTGTATCTCTTTTGTAAATGTCAAAAACGGTTTTACTCCTGCTTGTGCACCATGAGTCGTGGCGCACAGGCTTGGTAAATCAGCCCCACTATGAACTATGACGATAAAATGTAAAAGTCAGATATGGGATATTTTTGGCCCTTAGACTGGAATTCTTTTTGTCTATGGGTGACATGTGAGCAAGTCAGGCACTGAGACTTACGACATTGATACATGCCTTGAATATTGAAAAACTTCAGGGGGGCACTGGTTGAGGAAGAAGTTGGGTTTAATCTGTTAGGTGGAATTTCATTTGTTAGGTTCCTGGCTCATCTGTAAGAGATGAGGGGTCGGGCTGAGATTGTGGATTTAAGGTGTGGGTCCTCTTGTAGAATGGACCTATGCTTATGGAATATGCGTTCAATATTACTAAATTTAGTGTAAAAATTAGTTGTGAATCTCAATGGTTGTATGGATGAGAATTTATTATTATTTTGTTTGTATCTGTGGTATTGCTTTGATGTGTGTAATACATAAAGGCTTCATCTATGAGGGTGGGTAACCTTTCTCTAGGAATTTTTGTTTAAGATGTTGACCATGTGTAATATAATCTTCATCTCTAGTACAGTTGTGTTTGAGGCCACAGTATTGGCTTTTGGGGATGTTATTGATCCAACAAGGGTGGTGACAACTGTGGTATTGTAGATAAGAGTTGTCTGTTGTTGATTTGGTGTAATTTTGGGAATGTATGATCCCTTGATCATGACTAAGTGTCAGGTCAAGGAAAGCTAGAGATGTATCATCACAGACTAAAGTGAATGATAAACCATCCCAAATGATCAAGACATCATCGATATATTGGTCATAAAATGTCAAGTGTGAGGAAAATGTATTGTTATGCCAGATGAAGTGATTCTCCCACAGACCCATGGTGAGATTGGCATAGCTTGGGGCAAAGTTGGCTCCCATGGCTGTGCCATGTGTCTGTAGGTAGAAGTCCCCACTCGATTCAAAGTAGTTATGCGTGAAGCAGAACTTTGTGGCTTCCAAGATGAATTGGGCTTGACTGGTGTTCAGCATTAGGGAAAGCCATATGTAAGATGGTTCCCAGGTGTAATTTTTAAAAGTTTGTAAAGTTTGTAAAAGATGTATGCTGTCTTTGATGTATGAAGGTAAACTTTGAGATAATGTCTGTAGGAAAGTATCAATATATATGGAGAAATAGCTTGTGATGCTTTCCATGGCAGCCACTATAGGTCTACCAGGTGGGTTTGTAGGATCTTTATGAATTTTGGGCAAGTGGTAAAAGTAAGGTCTGTGGTAGAATTGATGTTTAAGGAAAGCTTTTTCGGATTTATCTAGGATTCCATCTGTGGAAGCCCTATCTATTAATTCATGTGCTTCTATGATAAAGGTAGGGAGGGATCTTTGGATAATTTGGCATACATGTTAGTGTCAGAAAGTAATGATAGTCAGACTTGTTTTAAACTACTAGGCCACCACCTTTATCCACCATTTTGATGATTAAATTGGAGTTTTTGGTAAGGTCATTAAGGGCAGTGCGCTCAGAGGGAGAAATGTTGGACAGTGAGTTAGCAATGTGGAGTTTGTGTTGGCAAAGGCTGTGTATGTCTGTATAGACAACCTGGTAGAAGGTTTGGATGAATGGTCCTTTGGCAAAGGTCGGGTTAACTGCTTAAGGACCGGCGCCTGACTATATACGTTGGCACAATGGCACGGCTGGGAAGATGGACGTACCTGTACGTCCCCTTTTAGATGCAGCACTGAAGTCCACAGGGATACCCACAATCGTCTCACGGAGAGAAAGAATGGGGAAATGCTGATGTAAACAAGCATTTCCCCATTCTTCCTGTAATCGGGAGCGGTGATCAGTGTCATGTCACACATAGCCCATCGCCCCTACAGTTAGAAGCACTCCCTAAGACACATTTAACCCTTTCACAACCCCCTACTGGTTAACCCCTTCACTGCCAGTGTAATTTGTACAGTCAGTGCATTTTTATAGCACTGATCGCTGTAAAAATGACAATGGTCCCAAAAATGTGTGAAAGGTGTCCGATGTGTCCGCCATAATATGATAAAGATGATAAAAATCCCTGATCGCCGCCATTACTAGTAAAAAAATATTTATTAATAAAAATTCCATAAAACTATCCCCTATTTTGTGGATGCTATAACTTTTGTGCAAACCAATAAAAAAAAAAAAGCTTATTGCGGGTTATTTTCCAAAAATATGTATCGGCCTAAACTGAGGAAAACATTTTTTTGGGGGTCGGCGAGTGGCATAATTGACTTCGAGGGACACCAGTTTTTAATTTATTAATAAAGGATTCAAAAACTTGTCTCTTGTTTTTATTATTTGTACACTTTTTTTGGTGAATGGGTAGGTGTACTATGCACCCTAAACTCATTCACATTGAGAGGGTGGGATCTAAGGGCCATATTACAATTACCCCCCTGTCTGCAATTTCGGCAATTGCAACCATTTTAAATGGAATTTGACTCTTTTTTTTTTTCTTTAGAAATTTCATTTTTGCTGCAGCATGTTTTATGCATGCTACAGATGCGCAACTTTACAGGCACATTAGGGGACCTCCCATGCACTATATTTAAAGGAATTTTTCATTTTTTATTGTTGCACTTTAGGCATAATTAAAATAACTGGACCCCCATACCCCCTTTATGGCCACATTTTTGTATATAAGCCTTCAAATTTGTCACTTTTGATTTTTCCTTCAATGGGCTATTCAATTTAGAACATTTCCCTCTGTTCGGGAGTTCTGCTGCAAATCGAACAGGTCCCTGTGGCTGTAACTAGATGTACATGATAGATGTATCACTTTATAAGCAGCAGCTTTATGGGCCAGGAATTTATTATCTGGATGAGTAATTCAGGATTAGGGATCCAAAACCAGGTTTGGACTGAATTTTGCTTGTTCAAACAGCCAAACTAAATGGCCGACCTGAAACGGGCTGAAGCAGGAAGTGAAACGTTTTAGCCTTACCACCGCTGCTAAATGTTACAGCATCCTACAGGGATAGTGTACATTTTTTTCACCCCACGTAAAAAAAAAATGTGATCCCTCCACAATCAATACCAGACCCACATACAAGTTTTTCACACTTGATGGTCGGTGGTCCGAACGTCCACAAACACTGTTCAAGAAGATGCCTGAAGATTTTTTTGTAATATTTTCTGTTTTTGTTTCCTCATTGCTGGATAAAATGTCATGGCCTGGGCATATCTGTCCACACCTCTCATGGTATTGCTGTAATCCATCCCAACTTGTGGTTTCATTGGAGGTGTTATGGATAGTGCTCATTAGGCACACTTCATTTTTGCCACGCCATCTCAGTGCCATTATTTTGCCTTTCTGCCAGGCAACTATTTCCTCTGCCTTGAGCTTTTTATTGCCAGAGGTTGGTGGCATATTTCCTTGAATATGTTTGAGTATTCTAAAGTGAAACTGTATCTCATTTACTAAGCTCTGGAGCAACTGCACCTGCAGAGTGCAACTGTACTTGCAAAGTGCACAGTCTTTTTGCCTTTAGTAAATCCACTACGTCATGTCTTGTGGCTTTTCTAGCAGGTCTCCAAACCTCTGTGCTTCTCTATAACCTATAGTCTTTCCACAAATCCCTTTTAGTATATCATTATGTTCCTAAGGGCCCTTTCACACTAGCGGACGAACGGTCCGCTCATTACAAGTCCGTTTACGGACTTGTAATGTCTCCCTATGGGAGCGGATCCGTTAGCGGATGATGCATTAGCGCCCCCTTGTGGTTAACTCCTAAACTGCAATTGTAATTTTCACAGTAAACAATGCATTTTAAATGCATTTTTTGCTGTGAAAATGACAATGGTCCCAAAAATGTGTCAAAATTGTCCGAAGTGTCCGCCATAATGTTGCAGACATGAAAAAAAACGCTGATCGCCGCCATTAGTAGTAAAAAAAAAATGCAATAAAACTGCATTTAAAAAAAAAAATGCAATAAAACTATCCCCTATTTTGTAAACGCTATAAATTTTCCGCAAACCAACCGATAAACGCTTATTGCGATTTTTTACCAAAAATGGGTAGAAGAATACTTTAAACCTAAACTGAGGACATTTTTATATATATATATATATATATATATATATATATATATATATATATATATATATATATATATATATATATTTGTGGGTAAGCTATTTATTATAGCAAAAATATAGAATTTTTTTCAAAATTGTCGCTATATTTTTGTTTTTAGCGCAAAAACTAAAAACCGCAGAAGTGATCAAATACCACCGAAAGGAATTTGTAAAAAAAGGTTCCCTAGGGAGATCCCTAGGAAAAACACTGCGCTAACAAGTGGTAAATATAGTGAAATAATGTGAATGAAAAAGCTGCCGGTCCCTGTTACTCAAAATACCCAAAGCAAAAAACACATAAATACAAAAAAGGTACAGCGCTGTAGAATATGTGATAAACCCAAATTAATAAAAATGAGAAAATATAGGAGGGTTGTGGTGAAATGTTAAATTTTTTTTAAGTCTGCTTACCAGATCCACTGACCGTTAATAAAACGGTCAAATGGGCTCAGAGATGTTTATAGTTCTCTCAATCAGACTCAAATCCAGCAGATGGCACCAGGGGGTTAGATCCTCAGCAGCAATCACCAGCATATAAGAGGTTAACGAATTCGACTGATGTCAATTGGCATGTAAAACAGAACGCGGCGTGTAATCCGATCGGGTCCTGTCAGCTGTTCTCCGTGTGTGTGTGTGTGTGTGTGTGTGTAGCTCACTTCTGCAAAAGCCACGACGTGATACGCGCTGGAGTGGCCATCAGCGCGTATCACGTCATCTCTTTTGCGGAAGTGAGCTACATACACACAGAGAACAGCTGACAGGTCCCGGATTACACGTCGCGTTCTGTTTTACATGCCAATTGACATCAGTCAAATTCGTTAACCTCTTATATGCTGGTGACTGCTGCTGAGGATCTAACCCCCTGGTTTTATCTGCTGGATTTGAGTCTGATTGAGAGAACTATAAACATCTCTGAGCCCATTTGACCGTTTTATTACAGAGTATAGCAGACTATATTCATCACACGGGTGTTTTCCTTTTGGTGGAAGAGAACCAACTCTATTGCCTTCATCACTTAACATTTTATGAACTTATTACTTTTTTAAACTTTGACTTATTTAACATTTTTTGAACATTTCACCACAACCCTCCTATATTTTCTCATTTTTTTTTTTATTAATTTGGGTTTATCACCTATTATACAGCGCTGTACCTTTTTTGTATTTACCACCAAAAGAAAGCTCTATTTGTGGGAAAAAAAGGACTCCAATTTTTTTTTGGGAGCCACGTCGCACGACCGCGCAATTGTCAGTTAAATCGACACAGTGCTGAATCTCAAAAACTGGCCGGGTCCTTTAGCTGCCTAAAGGTCCGGGTATTAAGTGGTTAACTAAACCAGTGTAGTATGGTACTGACTGGTTTGGGTTGGGATGAAATTTAGGAAAATGGACTGTCAACGCAAAAAAGTAAAAATACGTTTGAGAATAACTGCCCTTTACTGTTAACTAAAATAAGAGCCCTTTAGCTTCCAGTTAACATGTTACTTTCATAACTGTTCACTGAGTTGGATCCTTACCCTTTCTATTGTGTGCTTAGACCAGTAAATATGTTCAGTTAACTTCCTTACTCTGATTCTCTGCAGCTTCCATTTAAAACCCAAAAGCATTTCCCATCATGCAGAGAAGAAACTATTGCACATATCCAAGATCAAGGTATTTGTTAAAATTCAGTGTGTTATAAGCAAAGAGAGTAGGGTTTAGTTCCTGCATTATTACTGTGACAATTTTTATAGTCATTAGTTTTAGTCTAAAGTGAATATTGCATTAAGTAAAATGACCACATGATGGAGCTGCTGATACATGAATACAAAAAATAATAATCAAACAGTGAAAAGGGAACTAGAATGAGCTTTGCATGTAGCTGTCTAAAACATGTATTATATGTAAATAACATAATCTTAGTTACTATTTAAGGCCATTTGAAAATAAAATATAAAAATAAAAAATTTTATGTGTGTCCCTGTTACTCCTAGGTGAAACACAACACTTAAATGCTGCTGAGACAGGTAGGATTATTATCATTACCTGTACACATACACACAGGGTCAATCAATAAAGTTTATTACATTCAGAAAACAATATGGCACTTATATACCAATTGTGACATCTCATAATAATGACCTAATTGCCTTATCATTAGATTAAAGTTCACTTATAAGAAAAAAAAATGTAGAATGCTATGACTAACATCACATTGAGAATATTAATTCCCTGGCTTTCCTGCTGATGTTTTGGCTTTAATAGTTAACGAGTAGGGATGAGCTGAACACCCCTGGGTTCGGTTCGCACCAGAACCTGCGAACAGACCAAAAGTTTGTGTGAACTTTAGAACCCTGTTAAAGTCTATGGGACTCTAACTTTAGAATTCTAAAGTCCTAATTTTAACCACTTCAGACCCGCGCTATTGACATAATACATCAACAGCGTGGACCTGAGGCGCCAACTAGACGTCTTTGGACGTGATTTGTGTGCATTACCCGCGCGCGCCACTGGGTTGCGTGCGGCGGGTAAACACTGTCCCGCCGCATCGCTGGGGATCCGATGCATGTACCTGGCGGCCGTGATGTCCGTCGGGTACATGCGATCGGCGGGAAACCAAGTAGATGACAGCAGGGACGTGGAGCTCTGTGTGTAAACACAGAGCTCCACGTGCTGTCAGCGGAGAGGAGACCGATCTGTGTCTCTTGTACATAGGGACACAGCATCGGTCACCTCCCCCAGTCACCCCCCTCACCCCACACAGTTAGAACACACCCAGGCAATACATTTAACCCCTTCCTCACCCCCTAGTGTTAACCCCTTCCCTGCCAGTCACATTTATACAGTAATTAGTGCATTTTTATATCACTGATCGCTGTATAAATGTGAATGGTCCCAAATTTGTGTCAAAAGTGTCCGATATGTCCGCCGCAATATTGCAGTCGCAATAAAAATCGCAGATCGCCGCCATTACTAGTAAAAAAAAAATAATAATAAAAAAAATCATAATTCTGTTCCCTATTTTGTAGGCGATATAACTTTTGCGCAAACCAGTCGCTTATTGCGATTTTTTTTTTTTTTTTTAAATACGTCGAAAAATATGTATCGGCCTTAACTGTGAAAAAAAATAGTTTTTTTTAAAAAAAAATGGGATATTTATTATAGCAACAAGTAAAAAAAATATATATTTTTTTTAAATTGTCGCTCTTTTTTTGTTTATAACGCAAAAAATAAAAACTGCAGAGGTGATCAAATACCACCAAAATAAAGCTCTATTTGTGGGGAAAAAAGGACGCCAATTGTGTTTGGGAGACACGTCGCACGACCGCGCAAATGTCAGTTAAAGCGACGCAGTGCCGGAAGCTGAAATTTCGCCTGGGAACGAAGGGGGTTTATGTGCCCAGTAATGAAGTGGTTAAAGGCTAATATGCAAGTTATTGTCCTAAAATGTGTTTGGGGCCAAGGGGAGTGTTTGGAGATCTGGGTCCTGCCCCAGGGGACATGTGTCTATGCAAAAAAAGTTTAAAAAAACTGCCGTTTTTTCAGGAGCAGTGATTTTAATAATGCTTAAAGTGAAACAATAAAATTGAAATATTCCTTTACATTTCGTACCTAGGGGGGTGTATAGTATGCCTGTAAAGTAGTGCTTGTTTCCTGTGCTTAGAACTGTCCCTGCACAAAATATAATTTCTGAAGGAAAAAAGTCATTTAAAATCACTCGTGGCTATAATGAATTGTCGAATACCAGCAATACAGAGAAAAGTCATTCATAAAAAAGAATGCGTGGAGGTCCCCCCAAAATCAATTACTTGGCCCTTCGGGATTTTAAGGGGAACTCCACCCCAAATTTTAAAAAAATGCCGTGGACCCCCACACATTTTTTTTTTATGAATGACTTTTCTCTGTTTTTCCGTGTGCCGACAATTTATTATAGCCGCGAGTGATTTTAAATTACCTTTTCCCTTCAAAAATTACACTTTGTGCAGGGACAGTTCTAAGCATGGGAAACAAGCGCTACTTTAAATGCATACTATACACCCCCCCCCACCCCTAGGTACGAAATTTAAAGGAATATTTCACTTTTATTGTTTCACTTAAAGGAATTATTAAAATCACTGCTGCCAAAAAAACGGCAGTTTTTAAAACTTTTTTTGCATTGATACATGTCCCCTGGGGCAGGATCCAGGTCCCCAAAAACTTTTTATTACAATAACTTGCATATTAGCCTTTGAAATTAGCAGTTTAGACTTTTGAGTCCCATAAACTTTAACAGGGTTCTAAAGTTCACACGAACTTGCCGCGAACAACCCAAGTAGTTCGCTGTTCGGCGAACAGCCAATGTTCGAGTCGAACATGAGTTCTACTCGAACTCAAAGCTCATCCCTATTAACGAGTCACAGACCTTGAACACTGCCTGTAAGACACCAACGTTAAAGATATGTCCTGGTCAGGTAAGGCTCCATGTACACAGGATGTTTTTACAACTGCTCCTAAATGATAAAACTTGACAGATAGTAACCCACGTTTAAAATGCCAGTTTTGCCACATTTACATGCCGCGTTTAGCCGCCTTTAGCCACGTTTAGCCGCGTTTGCATTTAGAATCATTTTTTTAAATGGCCAAAACGCCTATAAACAAAATGCTTTTAGTCGTGTTTGTGTCTGAAATGTGGAAATCTTCTGCGTCTGAACCTATTTTTTTGCTTTCAAAGAAACGCTGTTAAAGGCAACTGCCTAAAAATAGCAATAAACAAGAATGTGTAGATGATCACATAGGCTAACATTGAATGAGTTGAAAAAAGGGCAGTTGAAAAAAGTGTCCAACTGCCTATGAACGTACGTTTAGCAGCATCCTGTGTACATGGGGCCTAACAATATTTAAATTTATCAAAAAATGCAGAAGAGGCCACATATAGGATCAATCAAATAACAAGCCAACTTAATAAAGACATTCTGTTTTTTTCTGAGACTAATGGTCCCTTTCCCCACATTTAGCACCACCCACAGGAAAGCCTAGACAAGCAGACTTAGATATAATGAGCAGGGCTTTATTGTATTTCATCATTAGTCAGGGATGGAAAAATAAATCTGTCAGGATATAGGATACACCATTGTTGGCTTCTATTTGAAGGTACAGGCCCCACAGCTGCAACTTTTATTTTCCCTTCACTATTTTGTAAGTTACTGCGCCAGGGATACCATGCTTACTATTCCTTTGCTACTTGGTGGGTCAGTGCCCAAAACAAGCAGATGCATTTTAAGGGGGAGATCTACTAAAACAGGTGCCCAAAAAAATCAAATACACCTGTGCATAGTTATCCATCAGTTTCTAGGTTTTATTGGCAAAGCTTTATCTGACTGTAATGGAAAATGTAGCACTAAAATTAAGAGAGACCAAAGTATGCATGGTGAAGCCTCAAAGTGCAACCAAAGTAAATATAACTTAATAAATAAGTCCACATATAGAGTCCATTCAAAAAAACATGGAATGGAATGGTGAACCCAGACGTGTAGCAACATGGGTCATCACAAACCTTCTTGCAAAGGAGTGAGGGAGAATACTCTTACCGGAACCAGTGGATCTACTTGTTAGGGATATCATTTGAGCGTATGAAATCCCAATGGCAAGTCACATCACCTTGTCTGAAGACTCTAGATCAGGGATGGGCAATTATTTTTTCGATGGGGCCACATGAGAAACTAAAAATATTTTGGAGGGCAGGGCCAAAAGGCTAAACTCAATACTGCATAAAATCAATTGTATTTCTTTATAAAAAGCAGTAAATATCATTGTTGGACAACTGGTACGATTACTTGTTATATAGTTAAACAATGAAAAAGTGAGGTTGCCTTACAAGAATTTTTTTTTAATTTATTAAACAAAATTTCCCAAAACAATGAACATTTTTCACTATTTGTGACTCATATTAGTGAAAATTTCCAATCACGTGCACTCAAACACATTTTGAGTTTAATTTACTGTTGGAAAGATCTTAGCATTCTCAAGACATATTGCAAAGACACTCCAAATCTTAAAGAGGTAGTCAACTGGAAAATATTTTTTTTCAACTGGTGACAGAAAGTTAGACGGATTTGTAAATTTTTTCTATTAAAAAATCTTAATCCTTCCAGAACTTTTTAGCGGCTGCCCCCCCACATTGCAGCCAGGAGTGTCCCCCCCACATTGCAGCCAGGAGTGTCCCCCCCACATTGCAGCCAGGAGTGTCCCCCCCACATTGCAGCCAGGAGTGTCCCCCCACATTGCAGCCAGGAGTGTCCCCCCACACTGCATGCCAGGAGTGTCCCCCCACACTGCAGCCAGGAGTGTCCCCCCCCACATTGCAGCCGGGTGTCCCCCCACACATTGCAGCCGGGTGTCCCCCCACACACATTACATCCTACCTGTGTAGGAGAGGAGCCGAGCCGAGCCACCGCCTGTTAATAGCGCGGGTCAGGAAACTTTCAATCCAATAGCTGCGCGTGTCATATACAGCGCTTCCGCCTTTTCCGGGAAACTTTGATAGACAGATCATCCATCCAATCCTGAGATGGGTGATGATCTGTCAATTAAAAAAGTGCCCAGAAAAGGGGGAAGCGCTGTATATGACATGCGCAGCTATCCGGGGGCCGGATAAAAAAGGTCCGCCGGGGCGTATACGGCCCGCGGGCCGTAGTTTGCCCAGCTCTGCTCTAGATGGACCAAACAGATAGCAGCTGACAACTCTTTTAGAAGATGTCCCGAATTTGAGGGGGGAGACTCTGAATTCACTGAATGTCCAAATGGTGCTCAAACTATAGTAGACCGACTTCCGATCAAAGAATCCTTTTTAGGATTGGAGGATGGCACAATGGAGAAAACTCCAAACAGCAACTCAATCACCCAAACATGGAGGAAAGAGAAAAAAGAGGTGCTCCGGTCAAATGTGGGTTTATTAAAAAACCAACAAAGCTTTAAAAGTGATCACAGTACAACAAGTTTAAAAGGGCAATAAGTGGAGTGGTGAATCAAGCCCGATGCATTTCGTACACAAGTTCTTCAACTGGGGCGATGCCTTTTTACATTTTTGTACTGTGATCACTTTTAAGCTTTGTTGGTTTTTTAATAAACCCACATTTGACCGGAGCACCTCTTTTTTCTACGACTTCTACGACTTCTTCGACTTCTTCGACTTTTTCGACTTTTACGACTTTTACGACTTTTACGACTTCTACGACTTCTTCGACTTTTTCGACTTTTTCGACTTTTACGACTTTTACGACTTCTTCGACTTTTTCGACTTTTACGACTTTTACGACTTTTACGACTTTTACGACTTCTTCGACTTCTTCGACTTCTTCGACTTTTTCGACTTTTACGACTTTTACGACTTTTACGACTTCTACGACTTCTTCGACTTTTTTTACTTTTTCGACTTTTTCGACTTTTTCGACTTCTACGACTTCTTCGACTTCTTCGACTTCTTCGACTTTTTCGACTTTTTCGACTTTTTCGACTTCTACGACTTCTTCGACTTCTTCGATTTTTTCGACTTTTACGACTTTTACGACTGCATTTCGTACACAAGTACTTCAACTGGGGCGATGCCTTTTTACATTTTTGTACTGTGATCACCTTTAAGCTTTGTTGGTCTTTTAATAAACCCACATTTGACCGATGCACCTCTTTTTTCTACGACTTCTACAACTTCTTCGACTTCTTCGACTTCTTCGACTTTTTCGACTTTTACGACTTTTACGACTTCTTCGACTTCTTCGACTTTTTCGACTTTTTCGACTTTTACGACTTTTACAACTTTTACGACTTCTACGACTTCTTCGACTTCTACGACTTCTTCGACTTTTTCGACTTTTACGACTTTTACGACTTGCATATATGTCACCGTCTATCACCTGGGCTTGAGACCGTCAGTTATCCAGTCTAATCAAGTGTTTGCAGTCACATACTGCTTCTGCTGTTTCTGACTTTCTTTTTAATTAAAGGAGTCAGAGCCATTTGGTAAGCGCAATAATTATTTGAGCACTATTGGGTGTCATTCGTAATTCAAGGTGAAGGCTTTGTTTCTACACATAATCAAGATTTGGGGAATATTACTATTCACATGATTTTCTCAAGCAACTTTGCACATATTGGGACTTGATGGAGTAGTCATTATTTATTGTGACTATCTGATCTATCACTTATGGACTATATTTGTTTTTTTGTTATTAGGTTTATATTTTGTATCAACTACTTATATCAGCACTAATTTAATGTAATAGATTTATTTAACTAGCGCACCCCCATATATTACCTAATAAAGGTTTTAAAACAAAAATAGTTTTCGTTTTATTGTTCTCTCCCTCTCTATTCTCTCTCTAGTGTTCTGCTCTTTTTCTGCTCTTTGGCACTGTCTGGGCCGTGGAGGAAACGCCCATAATCGCTAATGGCCCAGGCAAGAATTCTTTTTTCCCCCACAGTAAAATTGAGCTTTCGCTTTCTCTCTGTCATACAGTGCCTGCCGCCGAGAATGTGTTTTCAGCACGCCAGCATCGCGCTGAATCTCGGCGACAGGCTGCCGACATCTCGCACTCGCTGGAATAGTAAAAGTACATTCCAGCGAGCGCGTCATAGAAGCGACGGGAATCCGACGCGGATTCCCGCCAATTCTACACGTTTGTTAGTTTGTTATGAATCCTGAAGGAGAAATCCCCGCCGGATTTTTAAAGAAAAATCCGGCATGGGTTCCCCCCTCAGGAGCATAACGGGCCCTTAGGTCGGTTACGGGTTGTAAGGAGACCCCCTACGCCGAAAAAACGGCGTGGGGGTCCCCCCACAATCCATAACAGACCCGTATCCAAAGCACGCCGGCCGGCCGGTCAGGAAGGGAGTGGGGGCGAGCGAGCGCCCCCCCCTCCTGAGCCGTACCGGGCAGCATGCCCTCAACATGGGGGGGTCAGGTGCTCTGGGGTAGGGGGCGCACTGCGGCCCCCCACCCCAGAGCACCCTGTCCCCATGTTGATGAGGACAGGGCCCCTTCCCGACAACCCTGGCCGTTGGTTGTCGGGGTATGCGGGCGGGAGGCTTATCGGAATCTGGAAGCCCCCTTTAATAAGGGGGCCCCCAGATACCGGCCCCCCACCCTAAGTGAATGAGTATGGGGTACATTGTACCCCTACCCATTCACCTGCAAAACAAAAGTTTAAACACAAATAAACCACACAGTGTATTGAAATATTTTATTAGTTGGCCGCCGGGGGGGGGGTGTGTATGATCGCTTTTAGAAAAGCGCCCCCCTCCGGCGGGCTTCTGTGGGGGGGTGGGTGCCGCCGTCTGGTTCTTTTCCGCCGCCGGGGGGGCGCTTTGATAAAAGCGCCCACCACCCGGCGGGCTTCTTTCGACGTCTTCGGCGGCTGGGGGGTCTTCTCCCACTCTCCGGGGTCTTCTCCCGCTCTCCGGGGGTCTTCTCCGCTCTCCGGGGTCTTCTCCGCTCTCCGGGGGTCTTCTCCGCTCTCCGGGGGTCTTCTTCTTCTTCAGGACTCGCCGCCGCTATCTTCGTGTGTTAGCTCAATTACTAGCGGCGGCGGTCCCCTCTTCTGCGACGTCGGCGTCTTCTTCTTCTTCTTCTTCTGCTGTCCAGATGTTGACGCGACGCTTCCTCCCGCTGTTATGCCCGGCGCGCGGCTCGCAGCGAAATATATAGGCCTGTCTTGTGACGTCGCAGTCCCATCATGCTCCGGTAGGTATCACGTGGTACCTACCGGAGCATGATGGGACTGCGACGTCACAAGACAGGCCTATATATTTCGCTGCGAGCCGCGCGCCGGGCATAACAGCGGGAGGAAGCGTCGCGTCAACATCTGGACAGCAGAAGAAGAAGAAGAAGAAGAAGAAGACGCCAACGTCGCAGAAGAGGGGACCGCCGCCGCTAGTAATTGAGCTAACACACGAAGATAGCGGCGGCGAGTCCTGAAGAAGAAGAAGACCCCCGGAGAGCGGAGAAGACCCCCGGAGAGCGGAGAAGACCCCCGGAGAGCGGAGAAGACCCCCGGAGAGCGGGAGAAGACCCCGGAGAGTGGGAGAAGACCCCCCAGCCGCCGAAGACGTCGAAAGAAGCCCGCCGGGTGGTGGGCGCTTTTATCAAAGCGCCCCCCCGGCGGCGGAAAAGAACCAGACGGCGGCACCCACCCCCCCACAGAAGCCCGCCGGAGGGGGGCGCTTTTCTAAAAGCGATCATACACACCCCCCCCCCCGGCGGCCAACTAATAAAATATTTCAATACACTGTGTGGTTTATTTGTGTTTAAACTTTTGTTTTGCAGGTGAATGGGTAGGGGTACAATGTACCCCATACTCATTCACTTAGGGTGGGGGGCCGGTATCTGGGGGCCCCCTTATTAAAGGGGGCTTCCAGATTCCGATAAGCCTCCCGCCCGCATACCCCGACAACCAACGGCCAGGGTTGTCGGGAAGGGGCCCTGTCCTCATCAACATGGGGACAGGGTGCTCTGGGGTGGGGGGCCGCAGTGCGCCCCCTACCCCAGAGCACCTGACCCCCCCATGTTGAGGGCATGCTGCCCGGTACGGCTCAGGAGGGGGGGGGGCGCTCGCTCGCCCCCACTCCCTTCCTGACCGGCCGGCCGGCGTGCTTTGGATACGGGTCTGTTATGGATTGTGGGGGGGACCCCCACGCCGTTTTTTCGGCGTAGGGGGTCTCCTTACAACCCGTAACCGACCTAAGGGCCCGTTATGCTCCTGAGGGGGGAACCCATGCCGGATTTTTCTTTAAAAATCCGGCGGGGATTTCTCCTTCAGGATTCATAACAAACTCCGCCCACGTGTAGAATTGGCGGGAATCCGCGTCGGATTCCCGTCGCTTCTATGACGCGCTCGCTCTCCATCGCGGCAAGCCAGCTCGGCGCTGGCTCCCGCGATGGGGCTCGTAGGTGGTCAATCTCGCCGAGAAAGGGAGCGAGATTGACACAATATCCCAGTCACCTACTGTACTTCCAAAAAAACTTACTCCCAGTCAACAAAAATCAGTCACAAAAACAAGCACAACCAATCAAGCAAGAACACACACAAAGAGAAAACTAACACCCAAAAAATCACACTAGCACTCAGCAAGAAACAGTCACAAAAACAAACATCAAAAAACAGCAACAAAACAAACAAACAGAAATATATCAAACAAACAGTCTCTTAAACACTTATCAAAAAACACTTTCAAAGATCTACTAACAAACACGTGATCACACAGAACACTAATCTGACAACTACAAAACACAACGCAACGAACAACAGGACAAAAGCACTTGGTTAAATGGGAAGGGACAAAGGGATGTACTTTTGCAATGCAAGTGCGTTTGTGTCTGTCTATTTATGCTGTTTGCGTAGTTCACAAAGTTGCCCTAGTCCATTTCCAATTTCACTGATTGCGCCGCTCCCGAGTTGTGAGCATGCGCACAGCGGAGCTGACCATGGTCTCCTTCAAGCGCGCATGCGCGAGCCGGCCGGCCCTTCATTTGCATGGGGTCACGGCTCATTTCAATGTAACACGCCCACGTCCTTCCCAATTTGTATTACTCCGCCTTACGCCTCTGAAATAACATTACGAATGCGCAATTTTTTGCGCAAAAGCTACGAGAATAGGGTGATTACGCAGCAAAATTGCGCAAGTCTAACGTAAAGGCGGTGCGCTACGCCGGTCCAATAATGCGCAGATGTACGTGAATCTGGGCCTTTGTCTTCAAGTGGTTAGAAGCTTCTAAATGTTGTGCATAAAATGCCAGGACAATTCAAAACCCCCCCAAATGACCCCATTTTGGAATGTAGACACCCCAAGCTATTTACTGAGAGGCATGTCGAGTCCATGGAATATTTTATATTTTGACACAAGTTGCGGAAAACATTTTTTGTGCAAAGTTGTCACTAAATGATATATTGCTTAAACATGCCATGGGCATATGTGGAATTACACCCGAAAATACATTCTGCTGCTTCTCCTGAGTACAGGGATACAACATGTGTGAGACTTTTTGGGAGCCTAGCTGCGTACGGGACCCCAAAATCCAATTACCGCCTTCAGGCTTACTAAGGGTGTACATTTTTGATTTCACTCCTCACTGCCTATCACAGTTTCGGAGGCCATGGAATGCCCAGATGGCACAAAACCCCCCAAATGACCCCATTTTGGAAAGTAGACACCCCAAGCTATTTGCTGAGAGGTATGGTGAGTATTTTGCAGATCTCGCTTTTTGTCACAAAGTTTTGAAAATGTAAAAAAGAAAAAAAAATACTTTCTTTCTTCATTTTCAAAAACAAATGAGAGCTGTAAAATACTATGCCTCTCAGCAAATAGCTTGGGGTGTCTACTTTCCAAAATGGGGTCATTTGGGGGGGGTTTATGCAATTTTGGCTTTTTTGGCCTTCGAAACTGTGATAAGTAGTGAGGAGTGAAATCAAAAATGTATGCCCTTTTTGTCACTATTCAATCACTTGGGACAAAAAAAATATTCAATGGACTCAACATGCCTCTTAGCAGTTTCCTTGGGGTATCTACTTTCCAAAATGGGGTCATTTGGGGGGGGGGGGGTTGTACTGCCCTGCCATTTTAGCACCTCAAGAACTGAGATAGGCAGTCATAAATAAAAAGCTGTGTAAATTCCAGAAAATGTACCCTAGTTTTAGACGCTATAACTTTTGCGAAAACCAATAAATATACGCTTATTGCGATTTTTTTTACTAAAGACATGTGGCTGAATACATTTTGGCCTAAATATTTGACTAAAATATCATTTTATTTTTTAAATTTCATTTTTTTCCGTTTATATCGCAAAAAATAAAAATCGTAGAGGCAATCAAATATCATCAAAAGAAAGCTCTATTTGTGGGAAGAAATGGCCGCAAATTTCGTTTTGCTACAACATTGCATGACCGCGCAATTACCAGTTAAAGCAGCGCAGTGCCAAATTGTAAAAACACCTTAGGTCCTTTAGCTGCATAAAGGTCCAGGTCTTAAGTGGTTAAGGTTTTTTTTGGCTGGAGTTAACGTCACAAAAACAGACAAATACACAACTGAAATCCATTTGCGAAAGCTCTTGTACCAGCTAAATAAATTGTAGCTTTTTTCATCCAGTCTTGAAATGTATAAAGCTGGACAACTCCCTGTGTTTTGCCGCAAACTTAAAAGAACAAATAAATGTTTTTTCTAGAGTTGAGAGGACACCTGGATGTTCGGCTTCGACGAGTTCGGCCGAACTTCGGAAAAAAGTCCGGGTTCGGGACCCGAACTTGACCTGAACTTGACCCCGAACCCAAACCCCATTGAAGTCAATGGGGACCCGAATTTTTGACTACTAAAATGTCTCTAAAAAACGAATGAAAGGGGCTAGAGGCCTGAAAATGGCAGCAAAATGTTGGTAAGTACTCTGCAAACAAATGTGGATGGAGAAATAACTTAAAATAACATAAAATACATTAAAAAATCTTGACCTAGGAGGACGAGATGCTTATGGAGTAGGAGGTTGAGGTGGCGGTGGATGTGGCGGTGTAGGTGGAAGCGTTGGTGGAGGAGGACGAGGTAGCCAACACAGGTTTTTGTTTTTAATTTATTTATTTTTTAAATTAGGGTACACCCTAAAAGAGTGAGAAAGATCAGAAATACAAGAATGGCTGGGTAAGGCCGGTATACATGTCTATTCTGCACAAGGTACGGACAAGTCCTGTCGGATCCATGCCTGGTTCATTTTAATGAATGTGAGTTGTCCACATTGGCTTTAGACAGGCGGCTGCACTTAGATATGGAGGAAACACTGCAAGCACTGGAGGAAACACTGCAAACACTGGAGGAAACACTGCAAAATATTATTTTTTGCCCTAAATGGGTGTTTTTTGAATAGAACAATAGAAGAACACTAGCTAAAATGTTTATCTCACACATACAGATATGGAGGAAATACTGCAAACACTAAAGGAAACACTGCAAAAATTTTGTTTTGCCCTAAATGGGTGTTTTTTGAATAGCACAATGGAAGAACACTAGCTAAAGTGTTTATCTCACACATACAGATATGGAGGAAACACTGCAAACACTGGAGGAAACACTGCAAACACTTGAGGAAACAATGCAAAAAACATTTTTTTGCCCTAAATGGGTGGGTGTTTTTTGAATAGCACAATAGAAGAACACTAGCTAAAGTGTTTATCTCACACGTACAGATATGGAGGAAACACTGCATTTTTTTTTGCCCTAAATGTATGTTTTTTGAATAGCACAATAGAAGAAAAGTATCTTGCAGAGTATCTCACAGTAACATATGCAGTGCTGGTGTACTTAGATTTCTGAAGCAGGACAGACTCCTATCTAAATCTCTCCCTACATGCACAATCGGGAACCTTTCCCTAAACTATCTTGTAGAGTATCTTACAGTAACATATGCAGTGCTGGTGTTTCTGAAGCAGGACAGTCTGACTCCTATCTAAATCTCTCCCTACAAACACAATCGGGAACCTTTCCCTAAACTATTTTGCAGAGTATCTCAGAGTAACATATGCAGTGCTGGTGTTTCTGAAGCAGGACAGTCTGAATCCTATCTAAATCTCTCCCTACAAGCACAATCGGGAACCTTTCCCTAAACGATCTTGCAGAGTATCTCAGTGTAACATATGCATTGCTGGTGTTTCTGAAGCAGGACAGTCTGACTCCTATCTAAATCTCTCCCTGAGAGCAGCAGCTGCAGCCTTTCCCTACCCTAGCTAAAGCAGAGTGACGATCTATGCTGTGTGCCTCTAGCTTATATAGAGGCTGGGTCACATGCTGCACTGGCCAATCACTGCAATGCCATTAGTAGGCATGGCTGTGATGGCTTCTAGGTCACACGAGTAAAACAAATGGTGATTGGCTGCCCTGCAGCGTCCCATTACATTTCCAAACACCAAACCAGAACTTACAGCAAATTGTTCGGGTTCGGGTCCGGGCACAAAAAAAAACAAAAGTCCGGTACGAACCCGAACTTTACAGTCTCGTTCGCTCAACGCTCAACCCAAATGCATCTAGTGTAAGTACCGTACCTTTGTCTTTATTAGTGATGAGCGGAATACGCCATATTCGATTTCGCGATATTTCGCGAATATTTCGAAGAATATTCGCGAATATTCGTTAATATCGAATATTCGTGATATTTTATTAAAAAAAAAAAAAAAAAAAAATTGCGAATTTTCGCCAATGCGAATTTTCGCTAATGCGAATTTTCGCTAATGTGAAATTTCGCGATTTTTTTTTTTTTTATAAAATATCACGAATATTCGATATTTACGAATATTCGGTATATTTTATATTAAAAAAAAGCGAAATTTCACATATGCGGTTGCGAATATTCGTTAATATCGAATATTCGTGATATTTGATAAAAAAAAAAATTGCGAATTTTCGCTATTGCGAATTTTATTGCGATTTTTTTGCGAAATTTGAAAAATATCGAATATTCGAAATAGCGAATATTCGCCGCGATATTCGAGTTATTCGCGAATACTCGAATATGCAATATTCGTAGCGAATATTCGCAATTCGAATATTCGTGAGCAACACTAGTCTTTATATAAGACTCTTGCAATCTCACACATGCTAAAAAGAAGAGAGAGATAGCATATCCTGTGACTGGACAGTGAAGGAGCAGCAGACGATGGATGAGCTCACCTCTCTCCTATCTATCAGCATTATCTTTGGCAGTCCATTAAATGTGTTGTCCTTTTCTCTTTCAGTGTGTATAACTAGGAGACGCTAATATAAAGTCACATTCAGGTACTTATACTGAATGCATTTAAAATTACAGTTTGTGATATATATAAAAAAAGGTTACTGGACAAATGTCATAAGAATATGCCCAGCCATAACAAATTGTCCTCTAATGTGATTATTTCCTATTATTGTCTGCTCCTTCTAGTGACTATAATGCAGTATTTTTCAGATTTAAAAATACCACTTTATGGCCACTAGATGGAGCTGTTGATCATAGGAAATTATCATAATAAACAAAATAGGAGGAAAAGTGTCTGTAAACCAGGGCTCAATTCCTGCGGGAACGGAGTTTCTGCACTTTTTTCACAGCGGGAACTCAGTTCCCTTTGCAGGACTAGAGTAGCCGAGAGCAGCCGAGCCGCCCGAGCCAATCCTTCACTAAGCGGCGATGCTAAGCTCGAGTCACTGTCAGGGGCAGGCGAACCTTAGTAATTCTTTATGTTACTGGCCGCTTCCTGTATATGGATTCATCGGGTAGTCTGATAGTTATCTCGGGATTTAGAAAAAACGTGCTTCTTTCTAAATCCCGTGATAACTCGCAGCAAACCTCCACAATGTCTCCTGGGAACAATGACCAAAGCTCCCAGGAGATATTGCAGCATTGAGGAAGTGACGGAATACCCGCACACTACCCGATGAATCCATATACAGGAAGTGGCCAGTAACATAAAGGATTACTAAGGTACAGTGGATCGAAAAAAAAAAAACATGCAGTTTAGTAATTATGCATATGAGCATATAATTTTTTATTTTTTTTGTGGGGGAGTGGATCTTGGGTGGGAGTTCCCACACTTTTTTCCCCAGGACTTGACCTGTAAACCCTCACATATACCCAGTGAAGTGAACAGCCCCAGATAAAGCACACAGACAAAAAAAATCTCCTTAAGTATTACATGTATATCTGTGGTCTTCAGCTTTATACACTGTTTAGAAAGTTCAGATCATGTTAGAAGATTTTCTCTTCCTTTTCAACAGTGAAACCTGGTCATACAGCCAAGACAGCTGGTTGTAATAAAAGGCACACACCCCCTCTCCTCATAGATAGAGACATTCGGAGCTGTTTGTTGATAATTCGTCATGTGCCATCAGTCTGATAACAAAACACCAAGGCAAGAGAAAGCTAAAGGACATAGTGTTTTTAAGACCCAGTGTCTTGCAATCGGGTCACAGAGCTGCAGAACGGGGAGAGGCCAGTGTAAACAAGGCATCTCCCTGTTCTGCCTAGTGACAGGACACTGATCATCTGCTCCCTCTCATCGGGAGCAGCGATCAGTGTCGTGTAAAAGTAAGCCCCCCTCCCACACAGTTAAAATCACTCCCTAGGACACACTTACTGTAACACCTTCCTAGCCCCCCAGAGTTTAACCCCTTCCCTGACAGTCACATATATACAGTAATCAGTACATTTTTATAGCACTGATCGCTGTATAAATGTGAATGGTCCCAAAATAGGGTCAAAAGTGTCTGATGTGTCCGCCATAATGTCACAATAAAAATTGCTGATCCATTACTAGTAAAAAAAAATATATATTAATAAAAATGCCATAAAACTATCTCCTATTTTGTAGACGCTATGGCCCAGATTCACAGAGCAATTACGCCTGTCTAACTGGTGTTAGACAGGAGTAATTTCAAATTTTGCGCGACGTATCACTAGTTTGAATCCTCAAACCATGATACGGCGGCTTCGGGCTTCGATCCGAGAGGCTTACGTCCTCGTAAGCCTTCGGATCTACACTGCGATATTTTTGCGGCCGCTGGGAGGAGTTTGCGTTGTTTTCATGCGTCGGGATATGCAAATGAGTTTTTACGGCGATCCACGAAGGTACGAGTGTCCCTCGCAATCGCCTACGTCATTTTTTGGCTACGTAATGTTAGAGGAGCTTTTTGCTGGTCTAACAGTGCGTAACTCATGTAAAGTATGGCCGTCGTTCCCGCGTCGATTTGAAAATATATATATTTTTTTTAACGTAACTCGTTCGGGAATAGGAATGTACGTAAACGACGCTACTACGACGTGACGACGTGTTTTCGCGCAATGCACGGCGGGAAATTTGCGAACGGAGCATGCGCAGTTCGATCGCCGCGGGAACGCGCCTATTTTAAATGCTTCACGCCCCCTACTCGCGCAGATGGATTGCGACGGGAGAAATACACTACGCCGCCGTCGTTTACTGGACAAAATCTACCTGGATTCCACGTAGAGCCAGGTAAAAAACGGCGGCGTAGTGTATTTCTGATACTCTACGAGAATCTAATTCTCTGTGAATCTGCCCCAATAACTTTTGCACAAACCAATTAATAAACACTTATTATGATTTTTTTTACCAAAAATATGTAGAAGAATATTTATCGCCCTAAACTGAGGAAAAACATAGTTTTTTTATATATATTATTTGGGGATATTTATTATAGCAAAAAGTAAAAAATATTGCTTTTTTTTTCAAAATTGTAGCTATATTTTTGTTTATAGCGCAAAAAATAAAAACTGCAGAGGTGATCAAATACCACCAAAAGAAATCTCTATTTGTGGGGAAAAAAGGACGCCAATTTTGTTTGGGAACCACGTTGCACAACTGCGCAATTGTAAGTCAAAGCAGCGCAGTGCCAAATCTCAAAAAGGGGCCTGGTCATTTGGAAGCCAAATCCTCTGGGGCTGAAGTGGTTAAGAATACATAATGGCATTATTAGGTTTTCTTTTCCTCCTTGGAATACAATTTTAATATCATTGTTAAAATATTCAAAAATGTTACCAATATAAATTACAATTACAAAAGTGCATGTGAATTCTAATAGCAATAGCTTTGTTTGTGTGCATACTGCAATAATGAAAGGTCCCAGCAATATGCTGGACCAACATGGGCTAGTCCAAAGGAGAAGTTGCGATACGTGCAGTCTCCTGCTTGTGTTTCTCCCCTAGGAAGCCGCGCTGCACGGGGCAGCAACAGCGTGTGATTGGATATGGAGAAGAGCAGCCCATTGGTCAATTCGAGCGGGGGATTCGCCCGCGCAGAAGGAGCTGATAAAAAGGCTGCAGCACGGCGGTCTCCTCAGCCCGTCCTGTCAGCCAGCGTCGCAGCAGGGACAAGTGCTGTCATGAAGCGCCGCGCCACCAGCAGCCGTGAAGCTCTCCTGTGTCAGCTGATGGAGAAGGCTGAGAGCGAGGGAGGTGAGGAATGGCTGCTCCGCTGTCTAGCGGAAGGGGACGCCCCAGCCCAGCCCATACCCACTCCTCCTGTGCAGAAGGGGGGCTCAGCAGCGGTTGGAGGTGCAACCAGGCAGCAGCCAGGGCGAAAGAAGAAGGGTCAGAGTGCAGTCATTTCTTCTCAGTCAGCAGATCTGAAGAAAGGAGTGGCTGTTTCAAGAGGTGCATCTCGTTCCCGGGAGAGCTGTGGAGGCGAGCGAGCAGCAAGTGTCCCATATTGATGAGAATTATATTCCTAATGTTTCACAACTGTCTAGTTTGGTGAATTCTCTGTCTAATGTATTACAGCAATTTCAAGGGGCACATGTTAGTGGTGCGGATAAGTCTGTACAGAGAGCACAAGGGTCTGGTGCTAGTGGTAGCAATGTGCAAGAATTGGTAGGGGCACACGCGATTGGTGCGGATCAGCGCATTCAGATGCAGAATGAGGCAGAATGTCAGAGGGCACAGGTTTCTGGTGCGGATTACATGCGGTGTGATGTCAGTAATGATGCAAGCCCTTATGATATGGGGAGCATACATAATTTGGATGATATTAGTGCTATTTGGCAGGAGTCAAGTGCCCCTATGCTACAGAGCACAAAAAAGTTGGTTAATAGTAAAGCCCCTCTATATACTGTTGACCCCTCTTTGCCCATCAGGCCGTCGGCAACGACGGTGGGAGAGTCTTCCTTTAGAGAGCCCCTGCCTTGTGTTCTGTCCCCTTTGGGCTTTCATCTACCCAAAGCAGTCAAAGAAAAAATTTGGAGGGGTGAGTTTTTAGACTTGCTATCCTTATTGACATCCTCTAAGGAGTTCTTGGTTAAATCGGACAGACAGGCGAATGATAGGTCTGAGGAAGACAGGAGGCGGGCAGTTCCTAAGACTTTTCAAAATTGGCTACAAGCCTTTTGCATCTATGCGGCAGTTATGGGCGAACGTTTCCCCGGCATATGCTCAGGGCTATTCCAGCACCTGGATATTATTTCGGAAGCCTTTCGCCATTTTGGGGGAACTGCCTGGTTCAATTACGACGAGAACTTCCGCCAGAAGTTGGCCGTCCACCCAGCACTACATTGGGGGACCAAGGATGTAGGCTTATGGTTGAACCTGATGTTGCCAACCAAAACCCAAGTCACACCTAGGCCCTTGTTAAATAGCCAGGGTAATTTTCGCAAAGGTTTTTGTTTTGCCTTCAATGAAGACCAATGCAAGTTCCTCACAAACTGTCGCTATAGGCATGAGTGCTCCTACTGCAGCGGCCCTCATGCCGCCAGTAGGTGTTTCCGCAAATCGGCCGCGTCCTCCTTTCAGTCAGTCACCAAGGACAATCATGGAAAAGGCGCCGACGCCAGTGAGGCTGTTCGCAATGCGCCCGTGGTTAGAGCGCTACCCAAATCACAGGATGGCGGCTCTGTTAATTGATGGTTTCAAAGATGGGTTTTTAGTCCCTGCCTTTCAAGGTTCGGGCTGCATGATGGTTAAGAATCTGGTATCGGTCGATAGCAATATTGATGTTGTACATGAGAAAATATCCAAGGAGCTGGCTGAGGGGAGGGTTGCGGGCCCTTTTCATGCCCCCCCTTTCCCGAATTTTCGCTTGTCTCCACTGGGATTAGTCCCAAAGAAGGAAGCGGGTGCTTTTAGGCTAATACACCACCTTTCCTACCCCCCGAAATCCTCCCTGAACGATGAAGTCGCAGACATTTCAGCTCCAGTTTTTTATTCTTCATTCGATGAAGCCCTAGTCATACTAAGACGGACAGGTAGAGGTTCCTTGCTAGCCAAAGCCGACATCAAGACGGCTTTCCGGTTGTTGCCAGTGCATCCCCAAGGCTTTAATTCCTTGGGTTTTCATTTCTTGGGAAAATTTTTCTTTGATAAAGCTATGCCCATGGGGTTCTCCTTATCATGCTTTTACTTTGAAGCCTTTTCCACCTTTTTGCATTGGGTTTTATCCCAAATGTCCCCCCATGGGGCTGCTCTACATTATCTGGATGATTTCCTATTCGTTGGTAGGGAAGGATCCCCAGACTGTTCTGAAGCTTTGCAAGCATTCTGCAAAATCTGTGAAGACTTTGGTGTCCCCTTGGCTCACGAAAATACCTGTTTGCCCTCCACGTCTATTGAATTCCTTGGTATAATCATCGATTCAGGGCGCATGGAGTTCAGGTTACCAGAGCAAAAATTGCAGAAGCTGAGATCTTTAATCACTTCAGTGCTATCTAGAAAGAAAATTATTTTGAAGGAAGCCCAGTCACTTCTGGGGCTCTTTGCCTTTGCCGCTAGGGTCATTCCCATGGCTAGGGTCTTCTCTCGCAGATTTTCATTGGCTATAAAAGGTCTTACAAATCCGCGGGCTCATATCTGTTTATCTAATGGAGTTAGAGAGGACCTTAGGATCTGGGATGCCTTTCTGTGCGATTTTAACGGTGCCACAGTATGGCAGCAAGACTTTGTGGTTAATAGTCAAATGGAATTTTTCACGGACGCAGCCGGCGCTACGGGATTCGGGGCATTCCTGAACGGGGTAATTTTACAGAACTTAGTCCTCCTGGAACTTTTCCCTATTATAGTTGCCATTGTGATTTGGAGCAAGTTTTTTGAGAATAGAAGAATACTGGTCCACACGGACAATAAAGGGGTGCTGTTCGCCATTAATACTTTATCCTCAAAATCTGTTCCAGTTGTTAAACTACTGCGTTTTTTGGTCTTGCACTGTATGCGTTATAATATTTGGCTTAAAGCTAAGCATATATCAGGCATTCATAATAATATCGCCGATGCTTTATCTCGCCTACAGTTCGAGAAGTTTCGGGACCTGGCGCCAGCAGCAGATCGGCAGGGGACCCCTTGCCCGGAATTCCTCTGGGGCTTGATATGGGACTAATTTTCTGTAACCTACGCAATTCAGTTTCAAGTAAGACCTGGGCGGATTATAGATTATCGTGGTCCAGATGGTGTTCGTATTGCCAGGATACGGGTTCTGATCCTTCGAATGTTACTGCATTATTAGCGTTGTCTTTCTTGTCTAATCTCATACAGGCTCGCCTTTCGCCGGCTTCAGTGTGCAAAATTCTTGCAGGAGTTTCATTCTTTTTGAAGTTTTCAGGTTCGCCAGGGTTGACTTCCTTTTTTCAAGTAACACAGGTTTTGAAGGGGTTTAAGAGGTCCAGACTTTCTGTAGATAACAGGCGTCCCATTTCGGTCGCAATGTTGGCGGACCTTCTTGGGTCACTCCGCGAGGTATGTATATCCGAGTTTGAATCTCTTCTGTTTAAAGCTGCCTTTTCAGTCGCATTCTTTGGTGCCCTGAGGGTTGGTGAGTTCACAGCAACAAACAAAAGCTCTGCATAGTTTCTCATATTTGATCATGTGCGTTTGCATGGCGGTTGTCTTTATCTGTTCCTTTGTAGGTCCAAATCTTTGCCAGTCGGGAAGGGTTGTTGGTTCTCTCTCGCCAGTTCTGATGAAGCTCTATGCCCCGTCATGCAAGTGGTAAGATATATGGCGGTAAGGCCAGCCTCTCCCGATTCATTTTTTATTCACGAGGATTTGTCCCCGTTAACCAGGTATCAGTTTTCGGCTGTTTTTTCCTCTTGTTTAAGACGTTTGGACCTGGCAGGTTATCGTTTCTCTTCCCATTCGTTTAGGATAGGGGCGGCCACTGTAGCTGATTCCTTGGGTTTCTCGGAGGATAGGTTGAAGTCTGTGGGGCGCTGGAATAGCTCTAGGTACAAGTTATATGTTCGTCCTGAACTCCTAATTTTGTAATTTTTCTTTCAGATCAAAGCAAGAAGGTGGTATGGATAGTCGGCCATTCTTACGTGTTCTGGGCCGCCAAGCATGCGGGATCCAGGTCCTATTCCACCAACCTAGGTCTAGACCCTACGTCTTTTATGTTGTTATGGTCGGGTGTCAGGGGTTTGCGGTGGCGAAATGTTGTTGAGCATTTGACATATCTATCTGGTATATGGCCTCCTCCTCAAGTTTTAGTCTTGCATGCTGGGGCCAACGATCTGGGCAAGGCGGGCACCTGGGATTTGTTATGTGAGATCAAGAGGGATTTGCATGCAATGAAACTCATGTTCCCATATTCGGTTTTGGCATTTTCCGAAATGGTTCCTAGGCTGTTGTGGTCTCCTCAGAGTGGGCTGTTCTATTTGGACAGGATTCGGAGGAGACTTAACAGGACTATACACAGTTTCCTGATCTCTGCCGGTGGTGTGTCACTCCGCCACTCGGAATTAAAAGGATTTATCCCAGGCCTTTTTCGTAAGGATAGAATTCATTTATCACCCATTGGTATTGATATTTTTAATATGGGCCTACAGAGCCTGATAGAGTCAGCCACGGTGTTGGGGGGGCCTCAGCCGGCAGCTACTCTGCCGACTCCGGCCGGTGGGGATTAGTCGTCCAGCTTTTGCTGGATGGACACCATGTTATTATTATTATTTCAAATATATATCTTAGCCAAGTTGGCTTATTTAATTAGTTTGAATAAATATTAATTAACCCCTATGGATAACACCGTGGCCATATAATTTTCCATTTAATAAATATGTTGGATTATATCTTTGTGTTATGTTTTCATTTAAAGTTCCTTTGTGCTGGCCCATGAAAGGTCCCAGCAATATGCTGGACCAACATGGGCTAGTCCAAAGGAGAAGTTGCGATACGTGCAGTCTCCTGCTTGTTTTCTCCCTAGGAAGCGCCGCTGGCTGCACGGCAGCAACAGCGTGTGATTGGATATGGAGAAGAGCAGCCCATTGGTCAATTCGAGCGGGGGATTCGCCCGCGCAGAAGGAGCTGATAAAAAGGCTGCAGCACGGCGGTCTCCTCAGCCCGTCCTGTCAGCCAGCGTCGCCCACCCTCCTGCCCTATTCTTAAGTCATGTTGTTGTCCAAAAGGGGGATTAGTCGTCCAGCTTTTGCTGGATGGACACCATGTTATTATTATTATTTCTAATATATATCTTAGCCAAGTTGGCTTATTTAATTAGTTTGAATAAATATTAATTAACCCCTATGGATAACACCGTGGCCATATAATTTTCCATTTAATAAATATGTTGGATTATATCTTTGTGTTATGTTTTCATTTAAAGTTCCTTTGTGCTGGCCCATGCTTCTGATAGATTTTACAAATCTGCATCCAGGCATTTGACTGGTTAGTTATAAGTCTAGCGTACTATAAATGGCTTAAATTAGTACTTTTTATTTTTATTTTTTATGTTTTTTTTCCCTTTCTTAATTAAGTGATATACAACTACCTTTTTCATATTGCAATCCCAAAAAATGTATACAGTATTAATAATTGCCTCTGTATAAATGTATTTATTTTGCTCAGTTTTATGTCAGAGGTGGAAAAACTCCATCAGTATAGAGAAAGTCTCAGTCCTGAGTACACAGTGTTCTAATGTTATCATTGCTCATAAAAATGAATCATTTAGCAGATGTGACATACACTTCAAAATGAAAATTTCATATTTAGTAACAAATGCCAAATATCCTAAGGGCATTTATGAATATTTATTGAAAGTTCCAATTATTGCTTTTTAAAGTGTATTCATATAGCATTTAAAAGAGTGACAGCAGTTTATTCGGGCCTTTCATAAATCTGTTTGTCATATGTAAAATGAAACATTTGTCAAGGTGAAGTAGACAAAGAACTCAAAGGAATCAAATACACTCATATATTGTTAGAAATGACCACAAATACAGACATGTACCATAACAAAATAGGACTAAATTGAATTTACAGTCAGTAGGGCGTCTCAGCAGTGCAGACAGACTGTTAACAGGTCACCATCTTTATTAAACACAACAACCTTCTCAAACTCCTCCTACTAGCCCTGTACACGCGATCGGTTTGTCTGATAAAAACAGACCGATGGATCGTTTTCATCGGACAAACCGATCATGTGTGGGCCCCATCGGTTTGTTTTCCATTGGTGAAAAATAATAGAACATGTTTTAAAATTTTCCTATGGATAAAAAAGGCTCTAAGCCTCAGCTCTAAAAATGCACAACAAGACATATTCCATTAATTTCAATGGAACATCTGAGCGTTCTGTCACCTAAAGCAAAATGCCATCATTTTTGGTGTGACATGAGCAGGGCAGCCATCATAAATTTTGGGGCCCCTTACACAGCTTTAGGCCTGCCCCACTCCCCCTGCTAGTTTTAGCGATGCTTTACCAGCGTTTAAGCAGCACTTTTCGGCCGCTAGTGGGGCTCTTTTAACCCTTTTTTGGCCGCTAGCGGGGGTGCCGCTGCTGAATAGCTTTGCAGGCGCTTTTGGCAGCGCTGCCCATTGTTTTCAATGGCGGGGCGGTTTAAGAGCGCTGTATTCACCGCTCCCGCATAGCCCCAAAGATGCTGCTTGCACCAGCTCCAGTGTGAAAGCACTCAGGCTTTCACACTGGGGCTGCAGAAAAGGCAGTTTACAGGTCCTATTTTTAGCACAAAAACACCTGTAAAACACCTCAGTGTGAAAGTGGCCTAACAGGACACATTCTATAATTAGCAGACGCACATGAAAAGTTAACTGGGCGGATACATAAATTGTGAGATCAAAGTAATTCAGACACTACCTGTAACATTAACATTCCACTAAGTAGATGTGTGTACAGACACAGCCACTCACCAGCATCTGCAGGGGGAGAAGCCAGGACATCGATGCAGAAAGGGGTGACCTTTTGAACTTCAAAACACCTGTACAAACACGCTGCAAACGTGCCCAAAAATCCCTAAACAGAGCCTAAAGTGATATTAAAGTCTTGTTTTATTTTTTAAATAACAAACATGTTATACTTACCTGCTCTGTGGAATGGTTTTGCACAGAGTAGTCCAGATCCTCCTCTTCTCGGGTCCCATGCCAACACTCCTGGCTCCTCCCTCCTGCCCAAGCAGGAGCGGCCCGTCCCATGACGAATGTCCATTCACACACAGCGCCACGGCTCGGCCCCACCCCATCCATCTCCTGAGTGGTTGATTTGCTGTAATTGACAGCAGCAGGAGGCTCTTGTAGACATCACTGATTCGAGAGGGAGCTCAGGTAAGTATTAGTGGGGGCTGGGGGCGCTGCTGCACACAGAAGCTTTTTCAACTTAATGCATTGAAGGCAATTATATGCATGAAGATAAATAAACCTTGTGCCTTTACAACAACTTTAAAGTAAAACAAAAGGCAAAACTTTTTTTTATTTTGGATAGAGCAAGGGAGGGTTATAACATCTCTTTGTTTTTTTTGTTTTTTCATCATCTCTGCCCCATTTCGGAGATTTTCCATCTGCAAATTAAGGGAAGTGGGTTTAAGTGCCCAGTGGTCAAGTGGTTAATAGGAAAGCTACTGCCAAAAAGGCATGGAAAGCTGGACACTGTCATGTAAAAAATACCAATGCTGAATAAAGTTTTAAAAAATAACATAAAGTAGGGAGTGGGTCCTTTTAACCACCTCAAGACTGGACTTTTTCACACCCTTCCTGCCAAGGCTATTTTCAGTTTTCAGGGCTGTCGTAGTACTTTATTGCCACTGTTTTTTTTTTTTGCTAAAAATGTTTTCTCAATAAATAATCTTTTTTTTTTTAGATTTATGTATTCTGCTACATGTCTTTTGTAAAATATAACCCAAACCAGTGTACATTAATTAGTCTGTGTGAAAGTTATAGAGTGTACAATTATGGTATACATATTTTAAATTTGATCAGTCTTCATGTGCTGACTGCCTATCTCATTTCTTCAGGCCCTAAAATGCCAGGACAGTACAAATACCCCCCAAGTTACTCTTTTTTGAAAAGTAGACAGTCCAAGGAATTAAATATGTTGCATGGTGAGATTTTTGAAGTTGCAATTTTTTAGTCACACTTTTTGGGGAAAATTAAGAAATTAAAGTTAAGTTAAGAAATATCCCCGATGGGAGCTGTGGGGGTGTAAATCAGCCAAGGCAGAAAACACCACACTCAAGGGGAGAGATGGAAGATGTCCATGGTGAGTTGCATAATGATGCCTGAGAACAATTCCAATCTTTTGCAAATGTAAAATGAATGTGGTCAGTGGAAGGTATAACTTGCAAAGGGCATATGGCCTGTAGTAGTAGTAGTAGGTTCAATGTGAGAATAAATGAGCAGAAAAAAGTGTAGTGAAGACCACAAGAGATCATCACCACAAGACCAACAAAAAGTGATAGGGTACAACATCCTGAAATCACGACAGACCGATCCTGTCCAGAAATTCAGGAGCTAACTAGGGTGACGAAAAAAACAAAAGAACCCCCAAGGGGAAGTTAAGCAGCTGAGTGTACCTGGTGATCCCAGTGCTAGTGACATGGCTCCATGTGTGATCCAAGAGGTATCCAGCATGAAATCAGGGACCATGTCTCCCACAAGGCTTCAAAATATACTCGCCACGGCTGTTTCGCTTTACGCCCCCAGCGTCACGCAAAGCGTGTTTGAATGAAGGCATTCCCAGCAGAACAGCTGACATCATGTGTCCAGCGCCTGGGGAGATGCCCAACACACGTTGGAGAGGAAACAAACACTGCTTATCTCCAGCAACAGCACCCTGGTAGTTCATTGAGAAGTGGAAAGCCGGAAAGGCTGACAGTACTTGAAATCTCCACATTCACAGAACCCAAGAACACTTTTTTTTTTTTTGATAGCAAGCAGGGGGGAAGAAGATCCCTCACTCGCTGTCAAAATGGGGGATTGTGGGTGCGGAGGCTGGTGCATCGTTAACATGTAACATGTACACCCTGAATATAGATGTAACATGTAACATGTTATAAAAGATGAACTTAGCCTTTAATTTACAAAGCTTTAGACACGAATACATATCTTTATTTTTACCCATGTACCCATGTAACTGTAATTTTTATATCTCATTGGGCTAAAATAACTGTCACTTTTAAAAAAAAAAATGTGTATGTGGGGGATTTCGGTCCGCTGGTTAGGCGTACTAACCAGCGGACATGTCCGACGGACAGGTTTCCAGCGAACAAGTTTTAAAACCATGCTTAGAAACTTTTGTCCGCTGGAAACCTGTCCGCTAGGCCGTACACACGATCGAACAAGTCCATGGAAACTGGTCTGCGGACCAGTTTCAGCGGACATGTTCGATCATGTGTACGCGGCCTAATACACTGCACAGTTCACTACCGATTGGAGTATCTATTTCACTCAGTTACAGTAACTGCAGATGATGTAATCAGGCACTTTATTTACTAGTGAACACAATTTTCGATTTGATTTAAAGATGTCAGTGGGGTATGAAATCTCCTCATTCATCATATTTAATTAAGTTATCAACATCTTGTATTTGCCCAAAATGTAGTAGGCCTAACGTTTCTTCATGTCATGTAACATGGGAATAATCATAAAGCCTTTTGTAGACTGGTACATCAAGTTGTCTAAATCTGCATTCTATTACATTGCTTTTACATTATATAAACTATAAAGTTGAAAATTTATAGCAGAATTATTCAAAATAAAATGAGGACAATGAGAGGAAGTAGACAACTAAAATATAGAGAGATTGAACCTAATGGGGTAGATTCACATAGAAATGCCTGAAAATATGAAATTAAGATTAGACAGCGTAATAGATTTACGCTTGTCTGATCTAAGGAAAATCTATACCTAACTGATTTTAGGAATCAGTGGCATAGATTAGGTGCTTAAAACGCAGAGATAAGACGGCTTATCTGGAGATAAGCCGGCTTATCTCCTACCTGAATATACCCCAATGGGCCAGATTCAGGTAGAGTTACGCCGGCGTATCAGTGATATGCCAGAAAAACTCACACTTTGAGCCGGCTTATCTGTTTTCTGTATGCAGAAAACAAGATACGCCGGTTTGTTGCAAAGAGCCGACAGGCGTAATTGTATTACACCGTCGGATCTTAAAGGCAGTTTTAAAATGGCCGCCGGGGGCGTTCCCGCTGATTTACGCCGAGAATATGTAAATCAGCGAGATACGACAATTCACAAACGTACGCGGGCCTGACGCAGTCACTTTACGACGTTTCCGTAAGGGGTTTCCCGGCGTAAAGATAAAGCAACAAAAAGCAGGCGCATCCTATGTTAAGTATGGCCGTTGTGACCGCGTTGAATTGAAAAAGTTTAACGTAGTTTGCGTAACTCGTCCGTGAATGGGGATTGACGTCATTGACGTTCACTTCGAAAACAGCGACATAATTTGGAGCATGCGCCCTGGGATACATTGACAGCCGGCGAATGCGCAGTACGTTCGCCGCGGGATCGCGCCTATTTTAAATACTACACGCCCCCTACCCGCCCAATTTGAATTCCGCTGGCCCATTTTCGCTACGCCGCCGCAACTTTAGGAGCAAGTGCTTTGTGAATACAGTACTTTCTCCTAAAGTTTCGGCGGAGTAACGTAAATGAGCAACGTTACGCCAAAATAAGGATTCGCCCATCTACCTGAATCTGGCCCAATGTGTTTAACTAGGAAGTATCGCTAAGATTATTGTAACACGCTAAAGGGAAGTTTTAAGAACATTTTACAGGTGCAACAGCCTGGTACTCGCGCATCTTGCGATCATGCTCCAGTGAGGGAATTAAGGACGGTCCTTGTAACGGGGATCCAGCAGCGTGGCCACCCAGTAATCAGCACCTGTTAAAATGTGAGAAACACGGCGGTCGATGCGGAGACACTGCAGCAAATAATGGCTCATGTGTGCTAGGCTGCCAAGAGGCAACGAAAAGCTGTCCTCTGTGGGAGGTGTATCATCTGTGTCCTCTGTATCCCCCCAGCCACTCACCAGTGATGGCCATTTAATGGTCTGGGTGCCACCCTGCTGTGAACATGGTTCCTCCTCCTCCATCTCCTCCTCCTCATCCTCCACCTCATCATCCTCCAGAACTGTGCCCTTGCTGGACAATTGTGTACCTGGCCTTTGTTGGTGCAGGAACCCACCCTCGGAGCCACTTGCCATGACTGCCCTGAAAGCCTTGGAAATTATCCTGATTCCTCCTCCTCCTTCTCCTCCTCCTGTGCCACATCCTCTTCCATCATCGCCCAAAGTGTTTTTTCAAGGAGACATAGAACTGGGATAGTCACGCTGAGAATGGCGTCATCGGCACTGGCCATGTTGGTGGAGTACTCAAAACAGCGCAACAAGGCACACATGTCTTGCATGGAGGCCCAGTTATTGGTGGTGAAGTGGTTCTGTTCCGCAGAGCGACCCACGCATGCGTGCTGCAGCTGAAACACCACTATCGCCTGCTGCTGCTCGCACAGTCTGGCCAGCATGTGCAAGGTGGAGTTCCACCTTGTGGGCACGTCACATATGAGGCAGTGAGCCAAAAGGCCGAAGTTACGCTGCAGCGCTGCCAGGCGAGCAGCAGCAGGGTGAGAACGCCAAAAGTGTGCACAAACGGCGTGCACTTTATGCAGCAGCTGTGGCATATCGGGGTAAGTTTTAAGGAACCTCTGCACCACCAAATTCATCACATGCGCCAGGCAAGGCATGTGCGTCAAACCGGCTAGGCCCAGAGCTGCTACAAGATTTTGCCTGTTATCGCACACCACCAGGCCCGGCTTGAGGCTCACTGACGCCAACCACCCATCGGTCTGTTGTTGGTGTGGGGTTTTTCCCCCAAACAGGAAAGTTTTAAAACTGCTTGCTGGCGTTTACCCATGGCTGTGTTGAAGTTGGTGGTGAATGTGTTACGCTGACCAGATGAGGAGGCGGTAGAGGAAGCGGAGTAGGAGGAGTTAGCAACAGGAGGCAAACTGAAGTGCCCTGCAATCCTCGGTGGTGGAAGGACATGCTATCCGCCTCAGGCCCAGCCACCACTGCATTTACCCAGTGCGCTGTTAGGGAAATATAACGTCCCTGACCGTGCTTACAGGTCCACATATCCGTAGTTAGATGGACCTTGGCACAGATGGCGTTGCGCAGTGTACACCTGATTTTGTCCCCCACTTGGTTGTGCAGGGAAGGGATGGCTCACCTGGAAAAGTAGTGGCGGCTGGGCACGATGTACTGTGGGACAGCCAATGCCATCAGGCTTTTAAAACTCTGCATCTCCACCAGACGGAATGACAGCATTTCAAAGGCCAGGAGGTTTGAAATGCTGGCATTCAGGGCCAGGGATCGCGGGTGGGTAGGGGGGTACTTCCTCTTCCGCTCCAGTGTTTGGGAGATAGAGAGCTGAATGCTTCCATGGGACATTGTGGAGACGTTTGGTGACATAAGTGGTAGTGTTGCTTACCGGTCCTCTAATTGTGGGGTGGCAGGTGGCACTGTCACTACAGAGGTGGATGAAGAGGCCGAGCAGCCCGAGACTGAAGCAGAAGAGGAAGCAGGAGGAGACAGAGGTCTTTCTTGGTTTTTGAGGTGTCTACTCCACTGCAGCTCGTGCTTTGAACTTAGATGCCTGGTCATCCAGGTTGTGCTCAGGTTGAGAAGGTTTATGCCTCGCTTCAGCCTCTTATTGCACAGCGTGCAAACCACTTGTGTCTTGTCATCAGCACATTGTGTGAAGAACTGCTAGGGAACTCCTTGGACCTGGCTTTTGTGTGCTCGGTCCCTTGCTGCGTTGGGCAGTAGCAGGCATACTGTCTAGGGCAGGGGTGTCAAACTGGCGGCCCTCCAGCTGTTCCGAAACTACAAGTCCCATCATGCCTCTGCCTGTGGGAGTCATGCTTGTAACTGTTAGCCTTGCAATGCCTCATGGGACTTGTAGTTTTGCAACAGCTGGAGGGCCGCCAGTTTGACACCCCTGGTCTAGGGGATGGACGCTCCGCTTTGGCACCATGCTCCCTCTTCTGCTGTGCTGGTGGCTCTGTGCGACCACCGCCTCTTCCTCCAAACTACATATGTCACCTGCATGAGGTTGATTCCATGTGGGGTCGAGGACCTCATCATCCACCACATCATCTTCCAGCCAGTCTTCACCACTGCCCTTTTTGTCGGTCTGCACAATTGCGAAAGCAGCAACAGTTGACAACTGTGTTTCTTCATCATCCGAGACATGCTGTGATGGTCCCCCCATGTACTCATCTTGAAACAAAAGTGGTTGGGCATCGGTGCACTCAACCTTTTCCACTTCTGGGGCAGGGCTAGGTGGATGGCCCTGGGAAAACATGCTAACAGAGTCATCAAAAAGCAGAAGAGACGGCTGCATGATTTGGGGCTCAGACTGCTTGGCTGATTTGCAAGGGGGTGAGGTGAAAGACTGTTGGACATCGGCTGCAGGTGCCAACTCCGATCTTTCAGCACAAGACTGGTTGGGAGACAATGTGAAGGAACTGGAGGCACTATCAGCACCCCAATCTACTATCGTCTGTTCTGCTCCTGGCCTCAACATTGGTAGAGCCAGATTAGGCCCCACCAAATACCGCTGCAGACTCTGTCGCCTACTCGCACCTGAGAAAGGTGTTTCACTTGTGCGTGTAGCTGGCACAGATCAACCACGTCCTCTCCCTGCAACAGGAAGAGCTCCACCAGCAGCACCACGACCGCAGCCATGTCCCGTATTTGACGTTCTCCTCATATTTCTCAAATGTAGGATCTTGCCCTAAATGGGTGTTTTTTTAAAACAACAATAGAGGAACACTAGCTAAAGTGTTTATCTCACACCTACAGATATGCAGGAAACACACCAAAAAAATATTTATTTGCCTAAAATAATTGTTTTTTGGAATAGCACAATAGAAAACAGTATGTAAAGTGTGTATCTCACACGTACAAATATGCAGGCAAGACTGCAAACACTGGAGGAAAAACTGTAAAAGATATTTTTTTGCCCTAAATGGCTTTTTATATTAATACAACAATAGAAGAACACTAGCTAATGTGTTTATCTCACACCTACAGATATGCAGGAAACACTGAGAAACACTGGAGGAAACACTGCAAAATTTTTATTTTTTACCTAAATGGTTGTTTTTGGAATAGCACAATAGAAGAAAAGTAACATATGCAGTGCTGCTGCACTTTGATTTGTGAAGTAGGACTGACTCCTATCTAATTCTCTCCCTATAAGCACAATCAGGAACCTTCCCCTAAATTATCTAATGCAGAGTATGTCACAGGAACATATGCAGTGCTGGTGCAATATGCAGAGTATCTGACAGGAACATATGCAGTGCTAGTGCAATTAGATTTGTGAAGTAGGACTGACTCCTATATAATTCTCCCCCTATAAGCACAATCAGGAACCTTTCCTTACAGTAGCTAATGCAGAGTATGTTACAGGAACATGTGCAGTGCTGGTGCAATATGCAGAGTATCTGGCAGGAACATATGTAGTGCTGGTGCAATATGCAGAGTATCTAATAGGAACATATGCAGTGTTTGTGCAATATGCAGAGTATCTGATAGGAACATATGCAGTGCTGGTGCAATTAGATTTGTGAAGTAGGACTGACTCCTATATCATTCTCTCCCTATGAGCACAATCAGGAACCTTTCCCTACAGTGGCTAATGCAGAGTATGTTACAGGAACATATGCAGTGCTGGTGCAATATGCAGAGTATCTGACAAGAACATATGCAGTGCTGGTGCAATATGCAGAGTATCTGACAGGAACATATGCAGTGCTGGTGTAATATGCAGAGTATCTCACAGTAACATATGCATTGCTAGTTCAATATGCAGAGTATCTGACAGAAACATATGCAGTGCTGCTGCAATTAGATTTGTGAAGTAGGACTGACTCCTAACTAATTCTCTCCCTAAAAGCACAATCAGGAACCTTTCTCTAATGTAGCTAACATGGGCGTCCGCTCCATAGGGCAACGGGGGGCGTTTGACTCCCCCTGGGATCGTGAAAGAGTGTCACTGCAATTATCATTTATGTCTGCAGTCTGTCAGTGTATTTACTCCGCTCCCGCAGCCGCCCCTGTTTGCCGACACCAGGCTCCAGCCTGACCAATATTGATCATCATGCTGCTGAGCCCTCTAACCTAAGTTTACACCCCCACCCGGCGCCCGTCCTGGCGGCGTGACGTCACTCACGGCGGGCGGGGATTATCATTCAGGGCTGGAAGAGGGAAGACCAGATAGTTAAAGCGTAGCTCCACCCGCATTTTTTTTTTCAAAGTCGGCAGCTACTAACAGTGTAGCTGCTGACTTTGAATAAGGACACTTACCTGTCCTAGGCGCCCCGCGCTGATGGCCCCCCCCCGATGCCGGTCCCACGATCGCTCCGGGTCCCGTGCCGCCATTCACACTATGGGAAACAGGCAGTGAAGCCTTACGGCTTCACTGCCCATTTCCTACTGAGCCTGCGTGAGTCTCACGCTGGCTTGTGAATGGGCGCGCTGCTCTCTGAGAACACACACAGTTCCCAGAAAGCAGCGCGCCCCATTCACAAGGAGAAGGACAAGAAGAAAAGGCACCGCGGAGTGGAAAAGGCAGATTACGGACTTCCGCATAGCAACAGGTATTTCGGGTGAGTATTTTTTATTTTTTTTTCAGTTTTTTTTTTATTGAATTTTTTTAAACAACATGGGAAAATGTTGTTTTCCTGGGTGGAGCTCCGCTTTAAGAAAAAAAATTATATATATATATATTATATATATATATATATATATATATATATATATATATATATATATATATTATATTATATTATATATATAATATACTATATATTATCTAAACTTTACAATTTAATCTAATCTAATACAATATTCTTATCTGATACAAGCCCCTCACTCTTCACGGGAGAGGATATATCACACACGCATAGACATCTATGGCATGAGTGATTCTGAGGTGTCTCGCATCTTCAGATTCACCCCTCATGCCATCATGGAATTAACCACAACCTTGCAGGAGGACATCAGCAGGCCAACACATGGCACTACCCATGACACCCATGACAGCTACATATACAATCCTAGCCCCATCCCCACAGATTTCGAACAGAACATGTATGGGGACAGTTGGCTGGTTGGTGAGTGACATGGGTGGCAGGCATGACTGCCCCCCCCATGATGCACACATCACAAGGGGTACATGCACTACTAACACCCTCCTGTCTTTTCCCTTCAAGGTAACTATGCATATGCACTGGGACCCCATCTCATGACCCCATATCATGCCAGCTCACATATGCATCTTTGCACGTTAAACACACACATTAATCATGGCACAATGAGAATGCATGCATGCACACCACTGTGGTCCCTAGCACAGACACATCACATCCTCATCACATTGGATTGGCACAAGCCCACCATGCAGGACTTGTGAGCAGCAACCCCATGCCACGGCTCCAATTATGTCACTGTACATTCATACACCATTCACACAGACCTGGGGATCACTTCTCCACCACAAATGAGGGTGACACCCCTTTTCCCGCAGGAATATCACCCCCACATTCCAAAACCATACACAAACAGAACCAAAAAAATTAAATAAATGACGAGCAAAAATAAAAAATGCCCAGAAAAAATATATTTTAAACAAAATAACAACAAAGAAAACACATAAAAGACAAAAATCACTCTGGAAAACAGTCCCCAAATATCTCAAAGACACGTCACAAACAAACAAACAAACGTTAATAAACAAAAGCACCTTGCTGTATAGGAAGGGATACAAAGGGATGTGCTTTTGCAAAGGAAGTGCATTTGTGTCTGTCTATTTATGCTGTTTGCGTAGTTCACTAAGTTGCCCTAGTCCACTTCCAATTTCACTGATTGCGCCGTTCCCGAGTTGTGAGCATGCGCACAGAGGTGCTGACCATGGTCTGCTTCAAGCGCGCATGCGCGAGCCGGCCGGCCCTTCATTTGCATGGGGTCACGGCTCATTTCAATGTAACACGCCCACGTCCTTCCCATTTTTGTATTACTCCGCCTTACGCCTCTGAAATAACGTTACGCATGCGCAATTTTCTGCGCAAAAGCTACGAGAATAGGGTGATTATGCGGCTACATTGCGCAAGTCTAACGTAAAGGCGGTGCGCTACGCCGGTCCAATAATGCGCAGATGTACCTGAATCTGGGCCATAGTGTCAAGCAGCTTTGCTGTCTTTAACTATCTGGTCTTCCCTCTTCCAATCATTCCGGGATGCTGGTACATCCTAAATTTATTTTTCAAAATTGAATAATTGAGACTATACTCTCCCGTTTTCATCATTCAGGGCTGGTTGGGTTACACTGATGAGAGGAGTGTAGAGAGGAGGAGCCAGCGCCGCCGACGAGGAACAAACCAGGCAAGCACCAACAACATCTATCTTCATTACAAAATGTCCTAAATGTACAGTTGCACTGGTCATAGTAACTCATGTATTAATGTCCTGCACTGTGCAGGACATTAATACATGAGTTTCCATGACCAGTGCAGGACATTTACCCCCCCCCACCACCATGCTGCATATTAAAAAAAAAAATCACATACAGTCATAACATTCACAGTTCATAATCTTCAGACTGCATTCCGCATAGCATTATTAACTGTGATGACTTTCTGTGATTTTTTTTACTATGCAGCATGGGGGGGGGGGGTAAATGTCCTGCACTGGTCATGGAAACTCATGTATTATTGTCCTGCACAGTGCAGGGTGCTGTGTAATGTAAAGGGGTCCAGAGGTGCAGGGGCTGTGTAATGTAAAGGGATCCAGAGGTGCAGGGTGCTGTGTAATGTAAAGGGGTCCAGAGGTGCAGGGTGCTGTGTAATGTAAAGGGGTCCAGAGGTGCAGGGTGCTGTGTAATGTAAAGGGGTCCAGTGATGGATGCAGGGTGCTGTGTAATGTAAAGGGGCCCAGAGGTGCAAGGTGCTGTGTAATGTAAAGGGTTCCAGTGATGCAGGGTGCTGTATCATGTGAAAGGGTCCAGAGGTCCAGGGTGCTGTGTAATGTAAAGGGGTCCAGGGGTGCAAGGGTGCTATGTAATATAAAGGGGCCCAGAGGTGCAGGGTGCTGTGTAATGTAAAGGGGGTCAGTAATACAGGGTGCTGTGTAATGTAAAGGGGTCCAGAGGTGCAGTGCTATGTAATGTAAAGGGGCCCAGAGATGCAGGGTGCTGTGTAATGTAAAGGGGCCCAATTGTGCAGGGTTCTGTGTAATGTAAAGGGGCCCAGTGATGCAGGGTGCTGTGTAATGTAAAGGGACCCAATTGTGCAGGGTGCTGTGCCATGTAAAGGGGCCCAATGATGCAGGGTGCTGTGTAATGTAAAGGGGCCCAATTGTGCAGGGTGCTGTGTAATGTAAAGGGGCCCAGAGATGCAGGGTGCTGTGTAATGTAAAGGGGCCCAATTGTGCAGGGTGCTGTGTAATGTAAAGGGGTCCAGAGGTGCAGTGGTGGAGAGGGGGTACACAGTAGTGACAAAGAGATATTGAAAGATGCAGGGGGCACAGTGGGGCGTTTTTACATTTTAACCTCCGCTAGCGGTCGAAGAAAGGGTGAAATGCGACTGTGTGTCACTGCTGCTGAAGCGCCCCCCCCCCCTGAATTTTTTTTAGCGGATGCCCATGGTAGCTAATGCTATGTAGATCGATCGCTGAGTATTTTAATTTGATTTCTGAAGCAGGACAATCCTATCTAAATCTGTCCCTGAGAGCAGCTGCAGCCTTTCCCTACCCTAGCTAAAGCAGAGTGTGCCTCTAGCTTATATAGAGGCTGGGTCACATGCTCGGTCACATACTGCACTGGCCAATCACAGCCATGCCATTAGTGGGCATGGCTGTGATGACTTCTAGGTCACGCAAGTAAAAGAAATGCTGATTGGCTGCCCTGCAGCATTTCGTTACATAACCAAACCCAAACTTTCAGAAAATTGTTTGGTTCGGGTCCGGGTCAAAAAAAAACTAAAGTTTGGTACGAACCCGAATTTTACAGTTCGGGTTCGCTCAACCCTAGTGTTATGGTGTGAATGAGGTACCCTTGAAGTGACCAACAGTCATAGGTGTGCGCACAGGGTGTGCCAGTTGTGCCTGGGCACACCCTAATCCCCCTGAGGTGTGTAGATTGAGTAGATTGCCCCTGCTGCTTTGCTGCAGAGAAAGGGACTGGGGAATCTCAGTCTATTTAGACTTTTGATATTTCACCAAAGTCCCCCAATGGGGCTCAGAAAAAATGTAAAAAAAATATAATAAGAAATTATTGCAAAAAAATAAATAAATAAATAAAATTGTAAAAAAGTAATACAAAAATAAACTACTGACACCAATGTCTGCCCTACTGACACCAACCTCTGCCCTACAGACACCTTTCATTGTCCTACTGCCCTATATATATTAACACACATGCATGTACTGTATGTTTGAGCTTTTGGGTGCATACCCTAATGTAATAGGCTGCACACACCTATGCCAACAGTTATCATGTGCAAAAAATTGTAGGTCTCTGACTGTTGGTTGTTATTATTACCCCCAATAGCATTTCAACCCTCCTACAGTATATAAGGTAAAAACTCTTTGTCCAGGCATTTTTGCTATATGGGGGATGATGTTCTTTCTTTGTTTCAAAACTGTGATCTCTTATTTCCACCCTGCTGCACAAACTGGAAGGTTTAACACACCAAACACTGGTATGTTCCACTGTTGTCACCCTCAGGAAAATAACCCATGCCATGCAGTCATCAAACAAGTATTTGCATTTAGATAGGAGGTTGCGGAAAAAAACCCTGACAAAATGTTATTCAGTTAGGGTGCCTGAGTGAATGAGCTACAAAACACTGTAAAATTGAGTTTGTGATTTCATAAGAATCACCAAAATCACCAGGAGTTCTTTGGCGAAAAATAGCTTTAAGCCCTAGCTTACACTGACAGCAGGATTGAAATTGTGCGAGTTCATATGAAATCACACAATTTCATACCTGCATGTCAAGCCCGAGTTCGTGGACGATTTCAGAGACATCTGTGTCTATACAAATCGCACCCCAAAGTCACCAAAAGTAGCACAGAACCTACTTTTAGGAATCGGTGCGGCGCCTCAAAGATGACATCACACCGATTCGGATGGTGCCATTGCCAGCACTTGCTGCCAATTTGGATTTTTTTTTGACATTTCAAATGTGGAAAAAAGAGGACGGGAATTTTATTTGGGTACAGCGTCGCACAACCGTGCAATCGTCAGTTAACCGCTTCAGCCCCGGACCATTTTGGTGGTCAAAGACCAGGCCACTTTTTGCGATTCGTTGTTTTAACTGACAATTGTGCAGTCGTTCGATGTGGCTCCCAAACAAAATTGATGCCCTTTTTTCCCCCACAAATAGAGCTTTCTTTTGGGTGGTATTTGATCACCTCTGCAATTAAATTTTTTTGCGCTATAAACAAAAAAAAAGCGTACATTTTAAAAAAAAATCAATATTTTTTACTTTTTGCTATAATAAATATCCCCAAAAAATATATAAAAAAGTTTTTTTTTCACAGTTTTTTTTAAGCCGATACATATTTTTCTAGAACATCTAGAAAATCATTATAAGCGTTTATTGATTGGTTTGTGCAAAAGTTATAGGGCTAGATTCAGGATGGAGAGCGTATCTTTGTGCGAGCGTAGCGTATCCAATTTACGCTACGCCTCCGCAACTTTTACAGGCAAGTGCTGCATTCACAAAGCACTAACTCTATAAGTTGCAGCGGCGTAGAGTAAATGGGCCGGCGTATCCCCGCGTAATTCAAATAGGGCAGGTAGGGGGCGTGCTGTATTTAAATTAACACTGACCCCACGTAAATGACGCGCCAAATGTACTGCGCATGCGCCGGCCGTGAACGTATCCCAGTGCGAATGCTCCAAATCACGTTGCAAATAGTCAATGAAAACAAAGTGCACGTAACTTACGCCCAGCCCCATTCTGAATCGACTTACGTAAACGACGTACAATACGACGCTGTCCCGACGTCCATACTTAACATTGGCTGCGCCTCATATAGCCGGGGTAACTTTACGCCGGGCGTAAGCCTAACTTAAACGACGCAAATAGATACGCCGGCCGCAACTACGTTCGTGAATCGGCGTATCTAGCTCATTTGCATATTCGACGTGTAAATCGACGGAAGCACCACCTAGCGGCCAGCGTAAATATGCAACTAAGATACGACAGCGTAAGAGACTTACGCCGCTCGTATCTTAGCTAAATTCCGGCGTATCTTGTTTTCTGAATACAGAAAAAAGATACGCCAGCGCATCTTAGAAGTTACGCGGCGTATCTCGAGATACGCCGACGTATCTTCTTACTGAATCTGGCCCATAGTGTCTACAAAATAGGGGACTGCTTTATGGCATTTTTATTGTTTTTTTTTTTTTTTACTAGTTCAGTGATCAGTGCTATAAAAATTTACTGATTACTGTAATACACTGGCAGTGAATGGGTTAACCACTAGGTGGCACTTCAGGGGTTAAGTGTTCCCTAGGAAGGGTTTCTTACTGTTAAGGGGCATGGCTACACGTGACACATCACTGATGACCTTTCCCAATCACGGGGAACGGTCATCAGTGACAGTGTCACTAGGTAGAATAGGGGAATGCCTTGTTTACAAAGGCATTTCCCTATTCTGTCCTTGCCGACCGCAATCGCGGGACTCCCAAGAACATAGAGTTCCTGGGACCTGCGGATGCACTCGCAAAGAACACGGTGGGCGCACAACAGCAGATTTATAGGGACGTACCTGTACGCCAATCTGCCTGCCCATGCCATTCTGTCGACATAAATAGTCGTGCGGCGGTCAGCAAAGGTTTAAATTGACGCAGTGCCATACCACAACATATGGCCTGGTCATTAAGGGGGAAACAGTCCATAATAAACACCTTTAGAGTCCACACAAGGAATCCTCTAAAATGATTGTAGTAACATGAACCTAAGTATTAAGTTCTTTTAATGCAAATTGCCTTTTATGCCTCTGCAGTAATATAATTTAAAACTGGATATAGCACAGTAAATAATTTCTCCATATTCTAATTAGCAGACCCGACTGTGCTCTCAGAGTATAGATAATACATATCAAACTACCAGCTAGAATTCACAATTAAGAAGTTGCATATTGATTGCTAACTGCAATAAAACTTGTAGGTGGTTTGATGATTGTGAGAATGCATTTGTGAGATCAGATGCTTGTATCAGTCTGTTTTTTTTTTTTTCAAAGTAAAAGAAAAGCTTTAACCCTTTTGCTACCCAGTGCTGACCATTTCTTTTTTCGGTGTATCAATCTGTCCATTTTTATATGCATTATACATCCTTGAAAAATTGCAAATGATACTTTTCAAGATGAAAGAGCTGTAAAAGATGACACTGCTGGTTATCTTCATTTAATTTATATTAAAGTAATATTTTGTGAAATGTTTGGAATCCCTGTCTGTTTTATATGGTGTCGGTGTTCCTGCTGGGCAGGCTCCCAATAAGTCCTGGTGACCATTGCTTCTCATACAGAAAGTAATGGGAAATCCAACATTTTATGTAAATAAGCACACATGTGTGTACATTTAATAATTTTACAATTTTTCTAGTGTCATAAAACATTCTTCTATTGATTGTAGGCGGAACAATGGACCGGAAATGTACGTTTGCGGCATCGTACAGTTTAGCTGCTTGTCAAATCTTCTTAGAACTTTCGACAGACACTATAAGCCTTCAATGACAGATTCAACGTTTTTATGTTTTTCCCTGCTTCGTTGAATCTTCGTCGTTTATGTTGAATGGTCTATCCCAACACTGTTTCTATAATGTTGAAATTTTTCTCTCTATGTCGAATCTTTCCTCTCTATGTAGAATAACCTTGGACTAATACATTTAAGGTTAGGCACATTCGATCGCAGATTCGATAGACACAGATTGCTATTGTCAACGTCATGTCGAATCTCCTATTAATATCAAACCGTTGTAGCAACGAAAATGAAAATAAAGCATTTTCTTATGTCAGATCTTTTGGATTTTGGATTCTGCACGTTTGTTTTCGTTTGATAAAACGATAACGAAAATACCGGAAAATCATACGAAAATGCATTCGGATGAAAACGAATGCACATGTCTACTGTGCAACAATACTCATTGGCTTTCTCTAGTGAGCCAATGAGTATTGACTAAGACCCCACTGTTAGTCAATATCTGCCACAAGCGCTTGTCCCTGACAAAGGTATCGCCCACATATGTAGTGGAGAGGGCCCACAGGGTTCCAACAGGTCATCTAATTTTTAGAGCCAACCCATGGCCTTTCCTATTCTGGTTTCTTAACTATAAAGATCAAAACATGCTCCTAGCTGCAGCCAGAAAAAAAAGGACAGCTTGATTTTAAAGACATATCATTCTCTTCTCTTATTCCTATATTTTTTACCTGAAAACCAGAACACAAATGGATCATTTGTGGGTGTCTACAAATGCCCAAGAGCTAAAGGTGTGAAATATTGTATGCTGTAAAAAAAATCAACGATGGGTGCATCACAAAAACATGGTTCTCCTAGAAACTATATTGTATAGAGATCATGATCCCTTCATGTTCCTCTTTTTGGACAATAATCAGGAATGGGGCCAAACATTCTGTGCTAAATGAACAAGAATCTACTAAATTACTACCTTACTAGATGATGCACATGCAGAGAGAGAAGAGAGATAATTAAACAGCCCCCCGTCTCTCCCTTTTTCTCTATATGTATATTATAAATTATTATTACCCCTTTTTATTTTTCCCTCCCCCTTCCATTCTGTTTCCCTTTTCCCATTCTGCATTTCTTCCCTTTTCCCCTCCATCCACCTATATTAAGCCAATTTTTCCTATCCCAAGATTTTTCAATGAAACTGTAGTCCTTAGTTCTTTCCAAAGCAAACATTATTTAGATCTGTAAAACTGCAATTATATTCGTAATTTACTTTATGAATATCTGTTCTCTAATTATCTAATGATGCTTTTGTTATTAAAGTGTGCCTACATTTATGCACTTAGGCTACAATTGTAGTATATCAATACCTTTTCCCTTCTCAAATTGTCTACAGATTGACAAATGTAGATGTTTTATGTCTGATTCATCTCTTTCAAAAAAGAAAAGAAACACAGTTAAATTGTTGACAACCCTTCATAAGCCAGTGACTGGTCAGACAGAACAGGTAAGCTCAGGGGCGGACTGACAACTCATGGGGCCCCAGGGCAAAAGAAGATTATGGGGCCCCTGGGTTTACAGATGGCCGTTACGCCAGGAGTAAGTAACAAACAAAACAACATATAGGGCCAGATTCAGCAAGACTTGCGCTGGAGTATTTCGAAATGCGCCGCGTAACTGTGAATATGCGCCGTCGTATCTATGTGGCCGTACCCACCAAACTAGATGCGACAGAAAACGGGCCATTTCCGATCTGCTTAACTTTCCGACGCCAGAGTCTCGTCAGCGCATAATTTCGATTGGCGCATCAGTCGCGCCTATTGATTTCCCCTGCAAATATGCAAATGAGGGAGATTTCCCGATTCGCAAACGGATTAGCACCATACGCTGGCTACATGCGCCGCGCGTATCTCGTCCGTCCGGCGCAAAGTTATTTCTACAAATAGCTGCTTTATCTTTACTCCAGACGGCCACAGGTCAGCAGGAGAGCAGCTACAGCAGCAGCGTTACCGACGAAACTAGCAAGCTGAACAACCACACGTGCAAGGACAACACCTCTGTGTGCCAACATGCCAGGGGCAGTTGCGGTCCTAGCACTAGTACTGGGTCCCCCGGTACGGAGGAGGCGGGCACATGAGAGGATATACCGCACGCGCATGAGCCTCTTTGGAATGGGGGATGAGGAGGTGTATCGCCTCTTCAGATTCAATACTTGAACTAACCACAACCCTGCAGGATGACATCACCAGCAAGACACACCGCTCACAAGCAGTGCAGCCACTGGTGAAGGTCCTGGCAACACTTCATTTCCTTGCCAGTGGATCATTCCAGCGTACAAGTGGAGTGGTGGCTGGGATGTCACAGTCCTCCATGAGCAGATGTGTGCACCAGGTTGTCCCTGCAATCCTCAGACGCATGTCCAACCAGTTCATCAGACCAACCACTGAGGAGCTGCGGCTGAAGGCAATGACAGATTTCTACAGCATTGCCAGATTCCCACGCACTGTGGGGGCCATTGATTGCACACATGTGGCCCTTCAGCCCCCCAGTGCCACAGAGCACATATACCGCAATCGGAAGCATTGGCATTCCATCAATGTACAGGTGATAGCTGATGCCCAAGCCTCATATGGCACGTCCGTGCCAAACACCCCGGGTCCAGCCATGACAGCTTCATATACAATCAGAGTCCCATCCCAGCAGAATTCGAGCAGAACATGTATGGGGACAGCTGGCTGGTTGGTGAGTGACATGGGTGGCAGGCATGACTATCCCCTCCCATGATGCACACCTCACAAGTGGCACATGCATGACTAACATCCTCCTCTCTTTTCCCTTCCAGGTGACTCTGCATATGCACTGGCACCCCATCTAATGACTCCTTTCCGGAACCCCCAAACCAGAGGAGAGAGAAGATACAATGAAGCACACATCAAAACCCGTGCAGTGGTGGAGCAAACATTTGGGCTCCTGAAGTCCCGTTTCCGATGCCTGGATAAGTCTGGGGGGGCCCTATTGTATTCGCCTACCTTCGTGTGTCAGATCATCGGTGCATGTTGCATTCTGCACAACTTTGCCATGAGAAAAGGCCTGCAGATTGACATGCGTGATAACCTGACCCCCCAACCAGACCATCCCCCCTGCCAGAGGAAAACCAGTCTGCTGATGGAAGAGCAGTCAGGAGGGTCCTCGCCGTAGGCATCTTTGGACACTATACCAAAACATTGATCACACGGACAATGCACGCATGCACACCACTGATGTCCCTAGATCACACACACCACATCCACATCACATTGGATTAGCCCAAGTCCAGCATGTAGGACTTGGGAGCAGCAACGCCAGCGTCAAGGCCCCAATGATGTCGCTGTCCATTCATACACCATTCACACGTCATTCACACAGCCGTGGGGTTAACTTCACCACCACGGCCGAGGGTGACACCCCTTACTGGCAGGAGTGCTACCCCCTCACATTCACACACCATTCACACTGCAACGTGTGCAGTATCAAAAAAAAAATATCTCATATCCAGAGCATAATCACAAATAAAATAACTCATAACCTGAGCATTAAGAATAAAATAAAAATCTCATAACCTGAGCATTAAGAAGAAATAAAATACAAAACTCATGTCCTGAGCATCAATCAAAAAAACAAAAAGTAAATCATCTGGGATGTCGGGGGCTTCTTCTGGCGGCCCCTCTCTGGCTCCTCAGCTGCCTGGATGGAGTGGGTGGGGGTGGGGGGGGCATCTGGAGGTGGCTGATCCCCGGGTGGGCCACTCCTGGCAGGTGTGGCCTGCCTGCCCTCCAAGGCCATGGCTATCCGGCCGAGGTAACTGTTTGTCTGGGACTGCATCCTGAGCTGCCGGGTGACCTGGTAATGCTGGGCCCGCCGACTCTGCCTCCCCTGGTCCCGGATGGCAGCACTGTTTGCCTGGATGGCAGCAGTGTTTGCCTGGACGGCTGCAGTGAGGTTCCTTATGTCACCCTGCACCTCCCCCAGACTGGTCACCACTGCAGCGCAGTTGCAGCTGACATCCTGCACTGCAGAAGAAATCTGGGCCACGGAGCACAGGCTGTCAGCCACTCTGTCCAGGTGCCCAACTATGTCCCCCATTTGCTGGGTCTGCCTGGCGTGATCCCTCGCCACCTGGTCCTGGACCAGATCAGAGCCCCCCCTGGTCTTACGGGTGGCCTTCCTGGGGCCAGTAGATGGTTGTCCCCGGGGGGATGGAGTCGCCCTTGAGGAGCTTCCAAGGATGGGGGAGGGTATTCCAGACGGCCCTGCAGAAGAGGAGGACTCGTCCAAAAATAAAATAATGTCCTGCTCTGCCCCAACAGGCTCCTCCTCAACGACCTCTGCAGGTGAGGTGTGGGCACTCTCCTCCTCCACCTCGGTGTCTTCACCACCCAGGGGCACGGGCACTGGATGCCGTTGGGGGGATAGGGTGGACTGGCCGGCAACAGATGATGGCCCAGCTCCGTCATCTGTGGATGACACAAAGCAGACACATGTTGGTGGTCCCACACACTTGGCACATGTACCCTCCCCCCCCACATGCAACACACCAAATAGGGGTTAAAAAACACTTACCTGTCCTGGAGCCTTCCTCCATGGAGTCATATCCAGGGACCCCCTCCAACTGCTCCCTCTCCAGGCAGCGGGCGACCACCTCCTCCTCCGTGGTCAGGCTGACCGCACATGGGGGTCCACCACCCGTGCCACTCTCATGCCTCCTAATGGTGGCCACCTTGCCCCGAACCTTGCGCCGTAGATCGTTGATCTTCTTGCCAATATCGCCAGCAGTCCGGGTGGAGTACCCCAAAATATTAACCCTGGCAGCAAAGCTTGCCAGGATGGCCTGCTTCCTCTCCCGGGTGGTCTTTCGGCTTTTCCTGCCATGGAGGACATCGTTGTGGGTCTCCATAGCCGAAATAACAATAGAGACCTCTTGAGGATTGAAATTGAGGTTCCTCCTCTCTTTGGGGGGAGCGGGAGCAGCCATCTCTTAGCAAAAGTAACTTCCCTGGGGTGGGGGGAAACAGAAATACTTTTGCGCCGGAATGGCGCTTCCGCTGGCGCTTTTATACGCGCAACGGAACACATTGCGCTGACGTTTCCCGTGAAGTGGTGCCGACGGAAGTTGTGAGCATGCGCACAAGGGGGCGAGTGGAGCCTCACTCACTGCGCATCCTCCGTGGTTGATGCGCTGAACGTAAGCCTCTGCGCTGGGCTCCGCCCATCATTTACATATGATCACACCCACTTCCACTTGCGTCGGGTTACGCCAGCGCATTTTCGTTACTCCGGCGCAAGTTTAGGAGCAAGTGCTATGTGAATAACAGTACTTGCGCCGAAAGTGTCGGCGGAGTAACGTAAATGAGAAACGATACTCCAAAGTAAAGAAGCGCCCATCTACCTGAATCTGGCCATATAGTACAACAGTCAGGATCTCACATCAGTCCTCCCTTACAACAAAGTCCCAACATTCTCCTTATACATCACAGTCCACAGTGTGCCACCTTACGGCAGAGCCCCACAGTGTGCCACTTTACAGCAGAGCCCCACAGTGTGCCACCTTACAGCAGAGCCCCACAGTGTGCCACCTTACGGCAGAGCCCCACAGTGTGCCACCTTACAGCAAAGCCCCACAGTGTGCCACCTTACGGCAGAGCCCCACAGTGTGCCACCTTACAGCAGAGCCCCCCAGTGTGCCACCTTACGGCAGAGCCCCCCAGTGTGCCACCTTACAGCAGAGCCCCCCAGTGTGCCACCTTACCGCAGAGCCCCCCAGTGTGCCACCTTACGGCAGAGCCCCCCAGTGTGCCACCTTACAGCAGAGCCCCACAGTGTGCCACCTTACAGCAGAGCCCCCCCCCCCCAGTGTGCCACCTTCCATCCTACCTATACATACAGTATATTTACATACACCGTATACACACACACACTATACATACAGTATATACACACACTAAACATACACACACATGGTACTGTATATACACACACTATACAACACACATACAAATGGTATAAGCACACACACTATACATACATACATAGTATATACATGCACTATATACACACACACACAGTATACATACACACACAGTATATACACACATACAGTATATACACACACTATATATACAGTATATACACATATAGTATATACACACATACACATACAGTATATACACACACATTATACATATACATATACACATACAGTATACATACATACATACAGTATATACACACACACACATTATACATATACACATACAGTATATACACACACTATACATACAGTATATACATACACTATACATACAGTATATACACACACTATACATACAGTATATACACACACACATTATACATATACACATACAGTATATACACACACACACTACACATACAGTATACACACACACACATTCTACATATACACATACAGTATATACACACATTATACATACAGTATATACACACACTACACATACAGTATATACACACACACACATTATTCATATACACATACAGTATATACACACACTACACATACAGTATAGTATACACACACATTATACATATACACATACAGTATATACACACACTACACATACAGTATACACACACACACACACACACATTATACATATACACATGCGGTATATACACACACACACTACACATGCAGTATACACACACACACACACATACAGTATATACACACATACACATACAGTATATACACATACACATTATTCATATACACATACAGTAAATACACACACTACACATACAGTATATACACACACACACATTATACATATACACATACAGTATATACACACATACAGTATATACACACACTATTCATACAGTATATACACACACATACAGTATATACACACACATTATACATATACACATACAGTATATACACACACTATACATACCGTATATACACATACAGTATACATATACACATACAGTATATACACACACTACACATACAGTATATACACACACACACACACACACACACCAATATTTTACATATACACATACAGTATATACACACACATTATACATATACACATACAGTATATACACACACTATTCATACAGTATATACACACACATACAGTATATACACACACATTATACATATACACATACAGTATATACACACACTATACATACAGTATATACACACACAGTATACATATACACATACAGTATATACACACACTACACATACAGTATATATACACACACACACACACACACACACCAATATTATACATATACACATACAGTATATACACACACATTATACATATACACATACAGTATATACACACACACACTACACATACAGTATACACACACACACACACACATTATACATATACACATACAGTATATACACACACATTATACATATGCACATACAGTATATACACACACTATACATACAGTATATACACACACATTATATACACACACACACACACATTATTCATATACACATACAGTATATACACACACTACACATACAGTATATATACACACACACACACACACACACACACACATTATTCATATACACATACAGTATATACACACACACACACATTATACATATACACATACATTATACATATACACATACAGTATATACACACACTATTCATACAGTATACACACACATTATACATATACATATACAGTATATACACACACACATTATACATATACACATGCAAAATATACACACACTATACATATACACACAGTATAGACACACACTATACATACAGTATATACACACACATTATACATATACACACACAGTATATACACACATTATACATACACACACCAGCATTTTTCACCCAAAAATCAGCATGACTGAATGCACTGCTGCCCCATCTCCTGACATGCTGGGACTTGTAGTGCCCCATCAGCTCACAAACACAAGAGTTGGTAATACAGGAGAGGAGATGAGGGGGACTGTGCCTGTGTAATGGTGGGCAGCTAATGAGTAGGCAGGTGTAGTAGAGATTGGGGGGGCCTTCAGGACATGCCCTTCCTCCAGAAGTAGTGCACTTTCTACAAACAAAATCGATCTAATAGCCTCAGAGCCATGCTAGAGGTAACACATCCCCTCCCTCTCTGCTCACTAGGGTAACCCACTGACAAGGATCCATCTTGTAAAATTCAGCCAGCTTACCTTATCAGACAGTCCGTCCCACACAAGCAAGCTGTGGCCCGCCTCCCCCTCTCCTCTCCTCCAGCAGTCGGAATCTCCTGCTTCTGTGTCAAAAAAGCCGCGCTGGAGAAGGGGGCGTGTGCAGCGTGTTCCTATTGGCTGAGGGGGCAGTGCAGAGGCGGGGCAGCTATAATCTCAGAAATTTCACATCAAAATAATGTCGGTGCCAGACATATCAGGAACAGATGTAAAAAAACACTGGTTTTTACATTCTGTCCCTAGTTTTACTGAGGCTGGCCACCCTGATGGGGCCCCCTAGTGGCACGGGCCCTCGGTCACTGCCCGAATGACCGAATGGTCAGTCCGCCCCTGGGTAAGCTCTTGATGTTGCTGCTAAACACTGAAGGCAGACACTGCTACCACAGGCTTATAAGGGTCTCCCTGTCTCCGTGCCTTAGTTAGCATATTTCCTCCCCATAATTCTTACTACTGTCTTCCAATACCAATTAAATTACAGATAGTCATATTAGGTTCAGATGCTAATCTGATTGATTGATTTAATGGATTTATAGTGTGCCAAATACTGACCCGTCAGGGCAGTGTCTAAGTGCAGAAGACATAACAGAAATAGGTAAATCAAATCAGGGAGAGAGAGAGAAAAAGAGAAGAGCAAGAAAAACCAAGAGACAGATCCACAGGGCACGACAGGGAGAACTAACATAACTCAACCTGCTTTTTCTCGAAAAGCCAGGTTTTTAATCTTTTACGAAAGGCCATAATAGAAGGGAGGGACCTAATGGAAGCAGGGAGACTATTCCATAGAGCCGTAGCTCTCACAGAAAAGCATCTGCCCCCAAAGGTAAGCAAACGGGCAGATGGACAAATGACAAGATCAGCTGTTAGTGATCTGAGTGCTCGTGCAGAAATTCAGATATTGCGGGCCCATCCCATGATAAGCACGATAGGCCAGACAAAGAGCCTTAAACTCAATGCGATCTACCACAGTGAGCCAATGCAGTGATCGTAGGGTAGGGGTAATGTGCTCCCGCCTGTTTAGGCCGGAGATTAGTCTGGCAGCCTGGTTCTCTCACTATGCAATGCAATGAACAGTTGAATGCTCAGCAGTCACACTCCCACATCTTTTCCTCTATTTTTACCAGTGTATTAGTGTAATTTTGTGAAAGTTTATAAGAGCATACTGCTCTGTACTATAGTCTTCTACAGTGTAGTACTGTACCTTTTTGTTGCTGCTCTCTCCCCTTTGTTGGAAGAGTTTTAGAGTTTAGGTACTTGACAAATGATTTTGTGTCTGTTTTGTAAGTGTGTTCACTGAGCTCTGCAAAGAGGTGATACCGTGAAGTCTGTTTTTTCGATCCCATGGCAGATTTTACATTGAAATACCATACCACAACCATGTGCCAAGCCTTTGTATAACCATTTTCTAATGTCTCATTGGCTTCCCCACCTGCCAAATACAATAAGCTGTGTTAAATTTGCTGCAACACAAATCAAAGCATTACGGTTGTGGCAATGTGTATGATCCTGAGCAGTCATCATGTTAACTTGCAGGTAGGAGGCGGGGTGCTAAAAACATGGATCAACCACAAATGTTTACCCTATTGCCACCCATTTGAGCATAGCCTTACTCACAGACAATACATCTGCTGTGAACCTAGGTTTGTATAAAAAGGGAGCTGGGTTACCCGTTCCTTTGTTGTTGGCTCTTGTGACTCAGCGGACAGGGTAAAGGCTATACACTAATGTATAGGTTTGTTTCTTATTTTAGGAGGTGAACCGAATTTTCCATAAACTCATGGTAGTGGCAACCTAAAATGTCATCTTTGTTGTAAACAAGCATTTACATTTACTATGTTTTTTCTATACATTTGTGTTTTTATATGCTTGATATCACCATACAATGTATGGAAGAATAACAAAAAAAAAGCACAAAATGATCTCAGACTGACCATAAATTAACTCATATGCCCATGCAAACTATTCTATATTAAGAAAATTGTCTTTTAAGAATAAGATTGGACATTATTATTAAAATTGGCTTTAAGCAATGTGTCTGTTTTTCTTAACCACTTAAGCACCGGACCAATATGCTGCTAAATGCCCAAAGGCGTTTTTACAATTCGGCACTGCGTCGTTCTTCAGCTCCGGGGAGCGATCGCGAGCAGGCGGCTAGAAACGAATAGCCGCGCACTCATCCCGGATCTCTCCTCGCGGGTTTCCGACTGCTGCATGTAGCTGGGGGGGGGGGTGTCCCGATCGGACCCCCGACCTGCGCAAAGGCAGGGATGTAAATTTACGTCCATCTACCTGTACGTGCCCTTTTGTGGACGTATATGTACATGCGGCGGTCGGGAAGTGGTTAAAGTGTTACTAAACCCACAACAGTAAAACCTAAGGGGTTAATCCTCTGCATTGTGCAAAAAGGCTGTTTGATTCTATATTCTCTCACCCTCCCCCTTCTTCCACTGTCCCCAATCCATCTTCTGTTAATACAGAGACTTTGGAGTCACTCCATGCTTCGTTCAGTGTGTATTGCTAGATATTTTTTTTGGAGGGGCCCTGTCCAGACAGAGGATGTACTAAAATAATTGCATTTCCATGTTCTGTCTCCTGTGGGGGACCAGATATGCAGGCTCCTGGGTTTAGTAACATTTTTAAGTCAACCTTGTAGACAAATTGATTATATTGTTTCAGCCATTACTTTACTTTCAGCTATTAGCTCTTTTCACATGTTCCCCACTGATAAAGTAAATTGGAGTCACATAATAATGTTTGGCAGGCCATGGATGAAACCATTTTCTTTAATTTTCTTTCCTGCAACCACAGGTTGATGGGAGAATCTCACATTGGGAGGGGGGTTGACAGTCACAAAGAGGGTTGTAAAACTGTTGGATAATGAGGTGAGTAAGAACACCCAGGTCTAGATTTAGGCCATTATCTTTTGTGTCAAATGGGACTATCATTCTTAGTTCAAAAGTTTTCCTTTCCTGAATAGTTTTGAAATTTCCTTTAAGAATTAAGACATAGGGCCAGATTCTCAGCTGAGATACGACGGTGTATCTCCAGATACACCGTCGTATCTCTGTTTTTTGGGCCGGGTATCTATGCGTGTGATTCCTAGAATCACTTACGCATAGATACGGCGTAGATCCGACTGGCGTAAGTCACTTACACTGTCGGATCTTAGATGTAATTCTACGCTGGGCGCTAGGTGGCGTTTACGTCGATTTCTCATTTGACTTTGCAAATGAGCCTGATACGCCGATTCACGAAAGTTTTTGCGCCGCCTCGTTGACGTTTACGTCGTTTTCAAAAGCGTAAACTTACCCCTGCTATATGAGGGGTAAGTTTACGAAGGTCCGTCGTATGCCATGTTAAGTATGGCGTCGGGACAGCGCCGACTTTTTCCGTTGTTTATATAATTTTACTAAGTCATTCACGAATAGGGCTTTACGTAAATGACGCTCACGTCGGGTACATTGACGTTTTCCGACGTGAGCTGGAGCATGCGCACTGGGCTATTTTTACGGCCGGTGCATGCGCAGTTCGATCGGCTCGGGGGCGCGCTTAATTTAAATACAAGTCGCCCCCTTTGAATTACGCGGCCTTACGCCAGGCCATTTACACTACACCGCCGCAAATTACGGAGTGCTTTGAGAATACGGCACTTGCTCCAGTAAGTTGCAGTGGCGTAGTATTAGTATTAGTACTGCTTGGAATTTGAAGAAGGGGGTACACCCTGAAAGCATGTCCTGAAAAATTGTATGTTAGTACAAATAAAAAGGGCATCATGGACAATACTAAATTGTTTCTGTCACCATTTTAATACATGAGAGCAAAATATGTCTGCACCAGTCCGTATGAATTAAAGGGATTTAGTTATATTACAAGCATGAAGTTGTTATACATATGGCTGCAGAAGATGAAATATCCTCCAAATATGGATATTGATCTTAATGTTGGTTTTGTATGTTAGAGGGGACAATATAAGCAAGGCAAAGATTAGAGTTAAAAAAATTTACTGGAAAACAGCAAACATTTACCTGAATATTCAATATATGCAAACATACTACAATGCAAGACATTCTTTAGATTTGTAGTTATATTTTAAATTGACTTTATGCCATTGGTTAATCAATTAGATAAATGGCCTATGGTAGCTGAGATACGTGACCAAACACATAAACTCTAATTATTTCCTCCTCATTCCCTTTCAAGATAGTGGATGCCTCTGACCTTTATGTTTATGCACAATCATATGTCAAGCTTTGGAATGTTCATTTAGGTTAACTAATACAGACTACAGTGGCACTGAACAAACTGCAGATAATCAATCTTTTTTAAACAAATAATTAAGTATCAGTGCATTCTTTTACATAATTTATGGCAGCACAACTATGGGAACAGCAACTCTTGTATGTAAACAGAAAAAGTAGTGATTTTCAATATTATGATATTTGAGAGAAGCCAGAGAGAATAGAAGCATTAAATGGCTTAAGGAAAAGGTGCACTTTCAGACAAAGTACACTTATCCTATTTGCTACTTTAAGCTGACTTAACCAATCCCATCCCCACCCTTCATAGTTGTATACTTACTGAGACCAGTGGCCATAGACTCCACTTTTTGTTTACTTACATCCAATGGTTAAAGTCTCTTTTTCCTTGCTGTGTCTGCACAGTACAGCCCCATAGATGTCTATGGGGCTCATGTAGCTCTGTCTTCTGGCAGATAGTCAGCCTCAAAGCAGTCTGTACTGTGCAATAGAGGGAGAATTTCACTGAAAAATAACCACTAAAAGCCACAATGATTGGATCTTGGTTAGATTGCATCTGTGGAGGAGGAGGGGGGTTCAGTTAGGTCAGCCTTAATGGGTTTAACAGAATAAGTGCATTTTGTATAAAAGTACACTTATCCTTTAAGTAATATACAGTGTAGCCAGGTACTTTGCTATGATGAACAAGTTATGACAGTTTACAGCAGATCTTTACACTATTACTGAACTGATATGCTGATTAATCTCACTGTCTGCCTCCCACCAGCCGAGAAGTCAAGGAGCTCCATAGACTTTTAGGCTTGCTTCAAGAAGGGAGCCATACTGCTGACTTCTATTGACCATTAAACTGCAAAGGGAGATTGTCAAAAGGAGGGGAAATAGTTTAATTTTCTTAAGATTTGGAGGAAACAGCTTCCCCTTTGCATGAGTCAGTGTGGTGAGTGCACATTGCTATTAGGTGTGCACCACATACTACATAACGAGTGATGGTGTGCCAACAGCCAGTCATCTGGGTGCAGAGCAGAGAGTGGACTAATCACTGTGTGTGAGCTTCAATTTCACTGGGGCTGGTGAGCTGCTGTAAGGATTTAGTATATGCTTCTAGATAGACTGAGCCCCTTTCGGAACTGTCCAAACAGCTATCTAGTAGCCTTTTTTTGCCTGCAGGCTTGGCTGGGATTATTCTAATGTGCACCAATAGTACAAATGGGCCACAACCATAGCTGGTTCAAGAGTAAGGATTAAAGACTTACCCTTTACAGCTGCTACTCAGAGACCTCCATACTGTATATTGCTTATGCTAAGAGGTACCTCTCAGGCCACGTACACACGATGAGACATGTCCGCTCAAATATGTCCGACGGACCGTTTGCAGCGGACATGTCTCATCGGATTTTGGTCCGATGGCGTGTACACACCATCGGAACGAAAATCCCCTCAGTCTGAGGACGCGGTGACGTGGCGGTGACGTTGACGCCGCCACGTCACCACTTCAGGAAGTAAAATACTTCCATGCATGCGTCAAATCCACTCGACGCATGCGCAGAGATTTCTGCCCGCTGGTTAGTGTACTAAACAGCGGACATATCCGACGGACATGTCTCCGGCGGCAAAATTTCAAAGCATGCTTTGAAATTTGTCCGATGGACAAACCTGTCCACTAGCCCGTACACACGATCGGAGATGTCTGCTGAAACGGTCCGTCGGACCAGTTTCAGCAGATAAATTTGATCGTGTGTACGCGGCCTTAAGGGACATTGCACCATATTCTAGCCATTCACCTAGACTGCTGATTTGTGAGTAAATCCCAGTCTTGTGGTACAGAACTTCATTCTAACTTACCTTGGCATAGTGAATATACTGCCTAGTAGACTGTGCCTGAATCTACCTTCTGTGTGTTTGTTTATATACAATAAGTTAATTTACTACTAAACAGTCTTGTGTTTATTTCCTAGTGCTAATTCACAACCAAGTTAACGGTATCTATACTTGGAGTTGGTGTTCTTGGAGTTGAGGAAAATAATATGTAGGACATAATATGTAGGATTACATAGAACATAATGCATTTATTGAGAGTAAATGCATTTGGCTATTCTGCTGCTAAAATGTGAGAAAGTGAGTACGGATCCAGGATTATCAAGAGCTGTTGGGGCACCCAATATGTCACCTGAAGGAAAATAAGTGACAAATTGCCAAAATTCAATGTAAATCCTCTTTACCAGTGTTTCTCAACCTTTTTTGAGTCATGGACAGCTTTAAGAATCTGATGGAAGCTACGGATCCCCTCCCTAGAAATATTCACATAAAGACAACTTTGCATGCAATGAATGTATGCACTTAATGTATAATTATAATGTATAAAGTAAGCTGTCTTAACAAAAAACTCACTTATTTTCATGCAAAAAGTAGTGGCCACTCAGTATAAATGACAAATTACTAGTAAACATGAACCAAAGAGTCACGGGACTTTAAGTGGTCAGTGCTATAAGTAGTGGCAGTGTACTATTTATTTAACTCCTTTTAATTGGAAAGTACTGATTGTGACAAGAGGGAGGGCTGAATAGTGAATTCAAATGTTATTTGTTTTATCTGACCCTCATGGACCTCCTGAAAGATGCATTTCTCCATACTGTAAGGCCGCGTACACACGATCGAATATATCTGCTGAAACTGGTCCGCAGACCAGTTTCAGCGGACAGATTTGACCGTGTGTACGGGCTAGCAGACAGGTTTTTCCAGCAGACAAGTTTTAAAACATGCTTTAAAACTTGTCTGCTGGAAACCCGTCTGTCTGACATGTCCACTGGTTAGTACGCCTAACCAGCGGACATAAATCCCCTGCATGCGTCGAATGGATTCGACGCATGCGTGGAAGTATTTCACTTCCTGGTTCGGTGACGTGGCGGCGTCAACGTCACCGCCACGTCACCGCGCTGTCCGTCTGCGGGGATTTTGGTTTGATCGTGTGTACACACATCAGACCAAAATCTCCAGGAGACATATCCGATGAAATCGGTCTGTCAGACCATTTTCCTCGGATAAATCTCCTTGTGTGTACGCGGCCTAAGAGAAAGAAGCCACACTGAAGTAGGAACCCTGGGGCAGTGGTCATGACAACTAGGCAAGAAAAAAAAGATGAAAAAGCTTAAATCTTCATACTCAGTAGGTGATTACATCTGCCGCTGAATGTGCTTAAAAATTTGAGAGTTTAATTTCACTTTTTAAGAGTAACTCGACTTTTGTTGAGAAAAAACAATCCCCACTGGAGGATTAATGTAAATTGCGAAGAATTAAAGAAATAAAAACTTTGTTGCAGAGTCATACCTTTTGTTATTCTTAAAATCAGTGAGAGTGAATCGGTATAGGAGTGGTTTTATAATCAATCAGCTGCTGCACCTGCAGGGATCAAATATTGAAACTTGCAGTGTCTGCATCCCTTTAGATGTAATTTTCATATGAGAATATCGCACCAAAAATTGCATCTTTGTTGTAGGGGACGCTCAAAATCTGTTTTGTATCTTAGTGCAGACTTCTGGGAAAATTAGTGAGCCAATCACTTAAGCAGGAAATTACATTTCTATTGGGCTTTCTGTACAACAACTGTGTACAGAACACATCCAGGTAGCCATATTTCATTGCATTTTACAGAAAATTATAGCACTGCAGATTTAAAAGCAATGGTAATTGTATTAACATTCAATTACAATATGACTTGCGTCGCAATTGTTTTTGCTATATTATTTTTATTAATTTGCTATTTTTTTCCCCTCAAAAGTGGATTTACCCTTTAAGTCTGTGTGAGAAAACTTGTGCTGCATGGCATAGATTTTACTGAGTCCCTGCTGCCAGAGCTTTATTCTCTGCTTGTTTGATGGTTTATCTGTGGTGGATAGATTTCCCTTCATGTATTACTGTTTGCCTTCAAGTCTGCTGAATGTTAGCTGTTGCATATGATTTCACATCTTACAGTACTTCTGCTTGAAGATACAAGCTGCGTTTACTTGTTCTCTGCTGCTGTTGCTGTTTCAATACTGAGCCAGTATGAACTGCTACTTCTTACACTATTGTTGATTCAGTATCTACTGTAAACTTGTTTCTGCTTTTTGGCTCATTTGTTGGATGTTCTGACCTTAAGATTTATGTACAGTTAACCACTTTAGCCCCGGACCATATTGCTGTCCAAAGACCAGAGCGCTTTTTGTGATTCGGCACTGCGTCGCTTTAACTGACAATTGCGCGAGGTGCAACGTGGCTCCCAAACAAAATTGGCATCCTTTTTTTCCCACAAATAGAGCTTTCTTTTGGTGGTATTTGATCATCTCTGCGGTTTTTATTTTTTGCGCTATAAACAAAAATAGAGCGACTATTTTGAAAAAAATTCAATATTTTTTACATTTTGCTATAATAAATATCCCAAAAAAAGATATAAAAAAACATTTTTTTTTCCCTCAGTTTAGGCCGATACGTATTCTTCTACATATTTTTCGTAAAAAAAAAAATCACAATTAGCGTTTATTGATTGGTTAGCACAAAATTTATAGCGTTTACAAAAAAGGGGGTAGTTTTATGGCATTTTTATTAATATATTTTTTTTACTAGTAATGGCTGCGATCAGCGTTTTATTTCGGTACTGCGGTATTATGGCGGACACATCTGACACTTTTGACACATTTTTGGGACCATTGGCATTTTTATAGTGATCAATGCTATAAAAATGCATTGGATTACTATAAAAATGCCATTGGCAGTGAAGGGGTTAACACTAGGGGGCAGGGAAGGGGTTAAGTGTGTTCCTATTTGTGTTCTAACTGTATGGGGGGGTGGACTCACTGATCTTCTGTTCATAGCTTGCCCAACGCCCTGCAGGGCACTGTGGCAGGTGAGAGCCTGGGAGGGCGGGAGGGCGGGCCCAGGGCGGGCCCCTAGTGGCCGAAAAGGAGAGGACGTAGAGCTACGTGCTACCGTGAGACCGAGTCACCGTCCCGCAGTAATATGACGGTGGGCGGTCGGGAACCAGTTAAGCAGTGGGTACCTTGTGTGCATATTTCTGTAAATGCAGCTGGATTCAGTGGTTGTTAGATTCTGACACAGCCATTTACAAAGGAGAAAGCATTGACTATGCTACACTGAATCATCTCAGCCAATTAGGGTCTGTATTAATATGCAATATGCAATTAACTTAAAGTCACCCATAACAAATAAAGGAACATCTGGTTTGTTCAATCCAAAAGACACCAGCTCCTTTAGCACTGCCATGGAGAATGGAGAAGGGATATACACCACTGCTATTATACATGTAATTGCATGCAGTCTATAATAAATAAACTCATACAGTATCAGCCATCTATTGATAACTGACTGAATTTCTTGAAAGGCCAGTGATTTGTGTGTAAGCATGCATATCCCCCTGAAAAGGGAGGTATGGGTGGAATGATATATGTGCCCTGCCCAGGAGCATCTCGTGTAACACAACGTCTCCTTTGTAAGATGCTTTTTATGGTGCCCAATGGTCGCAGGATATTTGTATAAAACAGTGTTGACCACCATACTTTTCAAAGGGGTATTCAGGCACCGATATGCAATTAACTTAAACAGCACTTATACTTGTCGGGGGGGTTGTCCGCAGATAGGAAAAAATAAACTGTGTTGTATAATTAGATGTCCCATCCAAGTACATCATCTCATACTCCAGTAAAGTGTACAATCTAGTTTCCCTACTGTGATCACATAGACATAAACAGATGGCCCAATTTAGTTAGAAATTAATTAACCTTCAAGTAAATCTTTGGGCCACAAAAGAAATCAGAACCCCCCGAGGAAACCCACACAGTTGCTATTCGTTTTAATCACCTTTCCCACTGGCAGACTTAAGGCTAACAGTATTGATTGGTGTTGCCTAAATCTGTATGTGGGATGGAGTGTGCAATAATTTGTTTACACTGTATGAATTTTGTGGCACTATTGCATATGCTTCAGCATTAACAGATAATGTGTTTTTCATTTCTAAAATCAACAGTGTATATTGAGTAGTGTCACTGTAGGGTGAAAGGATGTATATTATTCATCAGTTAGCAGGTGAGCTTTCTAATATAGGAATATTGTAGTATAAATTCAATATGTTATTAACCTGAAAATCCTTCCAAAGAAAATAAAAATATGTGCTGGAAGCGGTAACATAGTTAGTAATCATTTTGCCCCTAGGCACATATAACAATGCTATTTTGTACAAGCTCCTCCTCCTGTGTCTTAAAAGTTTTAGTAAAGCCTCTTGTTCTATCCTGTTGTACAGGCCAGCAATAAGAAAAAGCAATAGCATCACTAGGATTGTTGTTACCTGGTGCTGTAAACCATGGCGCCCCCCTCCCAGGCTCTCACCTGCCACAGTGCCCTGCAGGGCGTTGGGCAAGCTAGTTTCAGATCAGTAACGTGCAGTCACAGTGCACACCACAAACCGGTCCCTGTAAATGATGCAGTCAGATATTAGGGGTGCACATCTTCACTGATCTCACGATTCGATTTGAAAAAGATTATCATGACAATGATTTGAGTCAGTTTGATTGCTCGAATTATCACGATTACCACCCAAGTGTCCATGGTTTTCAACTTTTCATCCAAAAATTCTAGCAGTCAGGAATTGAAGAACTATATTTATTTTCAATTACCAAATGAGAACACAAATTGGGTGGGACTTTACATGTACATTGCAGGGTCTAAAAAATACACATACCAAATAGGCTTTAAAAATACTGTGGGGATCGAAAGTTTGGGCACCCCAGGTAAAAATTTGTATTAATGTGCATAACAAAGCCAAGGAAAGATGGAAAAATGTCCAAAAGGCATCAAATTACAGATTAGATATTCTTATAATATGTCAAAAAAAGTTAGATTTTATTTCCATCATTTACACTTTCAAAAATACAGAAAACAAAAAAATGGCATCTGCAAAAGTTTGGGCACCCTGCAGAATTTATAGCATGCACTGCCCCCTTTACAATGCTGAGACCTGCCAGTGTCATGGATTGTTCTCAATCATCATCTGGAAAGACCAGGTGATGTCAATCTCAAAGGTTTTAAATGCCCAAACTCATCTGACCTTGCCCCAACAATCAGAACCATGGGCTCTTCTAAGCAGTTGTCTAGAAAACTGAAACTGAAAATAGTTGACGCTCACAAAGCTGGAGAAGGCTATAAGAAGATAGCAAAGCGTTTTCAGATGTCAATATCCTCTGTTCGGAATGTAATTAAGAAATGGCAGTCATCAGGAACAGTGGAAGTTAAAGCAAGATCTGGAAGACCAAGAAAAATATCAGACCGAACAGCTTGCAGGATTGTGAGAAAAGGAATTCAAAACCCACGTTTGACTGCACGATCCCTCAAGGAGGATCTAGCAGACACTGGAGTTGTGGTACACTATTCCACTATAAAGAGATACTTGTACAAATATGGTCTTCATGGAAGAGTCATCAGAAGAAAACCTCTTCTATGTCCTCACCACAAAAATCAGCATTTGAACTTTGCAAATGAACATATAGACAAACCTGATGCATTTTGGAAACAAGTTCTGTGGACCAATGAGGTTAAAATATAACTTTTTGTCCGGAATGAGCAAAGGTACTTTTGCAGAAGAAAGGGCACATAATTTAATGAAAATAACCTCTGTCCAACTGTTAAGCATGGGGGTGGATCAATCATGCTTTGGGGTTGTATTGCAGCCAGTGGCACAGGGAACATTTCACAAGTAGAAGGAAAAATGGATTCAATAAAATTTCAGCAAATTTTGGATGGTAACTTGATGCCATCTGTGAAAAAGCTGAAGTTAACCAGTTAAGGACCCCCGCACGCCTATGTACGTCCACAACATGGCTCGTACAGGCACAAGGGCGTAAATTTACGTCCTCGCCTTAGTGCGGTTCGGGGGTCCCATCGGGACCCCCTCCGCGGCGTGCGGCGGTCCCCCTGGCTCTGGGAGCGATCGCCGACGAGCGGGCGGATGTCCGTGTTTTCCGCCCCCCCCGCGATCGCTCCCAGCCAATGGGAGCGCGCTCCCAGCCTGTCACTTCCTCCTCCTGTGTTTACACAGGAAGGAGGAAATGATGTAATCTCTCATCGCAGCGCTGTTTCCCAGCGCTGCTGATGAGAGAAGACATCCACAGTAAGTGTGCACCAACACAACACTGACACACACTCACATAGGCATATTAACCCCTTGTGATCGCCCCCCCCCCACCCCCCTGTCACAGTGTCACTGAATGCAGTGATCTAATCACTGCATTTAGTGTCAGTGTGACAGGCAGTGTAAAAACAGGTACTGTTAGGTTCAGGATAGCCCCCCCACCCCCCCTAATAAAGTTTTAACCCCCTGATCACCGCCCTAGTTAACCCTTTCACTCCCTATTGCCAGCGTCACTAAGCGATCATTTTTCTGATCGCTGTATTAGTGTCGCTGTTCCCGCTAGGTAGCTATTTTTTTTATTACGATTTTTTTTTTTTACTAAAGACATGTGGCTAAATAAATTTTGGCCTAAATGTTTTACTAAAATTTAGTTTATTTGATTTTTTTTATAACAAATAGTAAAAAAATAGTGATTTTTTTCAAAATTGTCGCTCTATTTTAGTTTATAGCGCAAAAAATAAAAATCGCAGAGGCGATCAAATACCACCGAAAGAAAGCTCTATTTGTGGGAAGAAAAGGACGCAAATTTTGTTTGGGAGCCACGTCGCACGACCGCGCAATTGTCTGTTAAAGCGACGCAGCGCTGAATTGTAAAAACACCTTGGGTCATTTAGCAGCGTAAGTGTCCGGGTCTTAAGTGGTTAAAGAGAGGATGGCTTCTACAAATGGATAATGAATCTAAACACACCTCATAATTCATGGGGGATTACATCAAGAGGCAGGTTTTGAAGGTTTTGCCATGGCCTTCACAATTTCCTAACCTCAACATAATTGAAAATCTATGGATAGACCTTAAAAGCAGTGCGTGACAGACAGCTCAAAAATCTCAAAGAACTGGAAGACTTTTGTAAGGAAGAATGGGTAAAGATACCTCAAACAAGAATTGAAAGACTCTTGGCTGGCTACAAAAAGAATTTACAAGCTGTGTTACTTGCTAAAGGGGGCAGTACAAGATATTAACTCTGCAGGGTGCCCAAACTTTTGCAGACACCATTTTCTTGTTTTCTGTAATTTTGAAAGTGTAAATGATGGAAATAAAATCTAACTTAGTTTTTTACATATTATAAGAATGTCTAATCTGTAATTTGATGCCTTTTGGAGATTTTTCCATCTTTCCTTGGCTTTGTTATTAATACAAATTTGTACCTGGGGTGCCCAAACTTTCGATCCCCATCGTAAACAAATCTTTATTTTCCATATACAAGTGGTTAGTGTTAAAAAAAGTTGAATACAACTGGTTAAAGCTTCAGTTATTGTAAGTATTTCCAGGATGTGCTGGTCCAGGCTAAAGAATCAAGAACATTTGCCTACACGTTTCGAGTCCAGCTTTATCAGGGCCTTAGATTGGAACACAAATTTGTACCTATACTGAAAAGGTATACAAACATATTATTGACAAATAATGTATATACACATTAGCAAATAGTTATATTACCAAGAAATATTAAACATTAAAAACTTTAAATATACCGAGTCATGTTGCTTTAAATTTTTGTAATGTTATGGGCAAAAAAGAGTTGTCAGGGAGGACAAATTATCTCAAATAAAATATGAGTATAAACATAAACTGTATTCTAACATCCATATTAATACCTGCTGATTCACTTGTGTAGCTTTTCTCAGCTGGTCCGGTGGAGGAGAATCTTGGGGAGCATGTGGAGATCAATGCTGTGCCCCCTCCCCCCAAAGAGAATACAGTCTCTAATGTGATGATGGTGATAAAGTAAACTTAGTGGTGATAACAGGGAAATGGGCGCTAGGAAAAGAAGAAAGGGGTGGGGGAAGGAAGGGGGAGGAAAAAGAAAAAGAAGGAAGGGGGGGAAGAGCGGGAATGAGGGAGGAAAATGGGAAGGAAGGGGAAAGGGAAATGGAAAGGAATAAATAGAAAATGGAGGGGAGATAAAATAGGGGGAAGGAGAAATGGATGGGGGGGTGAGAACCGTGAATGGGAGAGACTAGTGGAGAGAAAGAAAGAAGGGTGAGAAAAGAGGGAAATGGAGGAAAAGAGGGGAGAGGCAAATGGGAACCCCAAATAGACAAGTGAAGGAAAAAGGGGGAAAGGAAATAAGGCAGTAGGAGAGAGGGGGAAGTGAGAAAGGGCAAAATGGGGTGGGGGGGGGGGAGAAGAGGGAGGGAAGGGGAGGGGGAAGCTAGAAAATCTTATCTTAAATTATCAAAAGGGGCCAGAACTGGGCCAAAAGAGTGTCCCAAGTTACAAGAGGCAAAATTGAAGAGTGAATCAAGCCACACCTAAGATTTTACTTACCCTTGCAGCATAGATGGAACTGTGAAAAAATCTATATGAAAACTAGGCTATTTCAATCACTCTAAATAAAATGAATCCAGAAAGTAGAACACAGAGGAAGTGTACTAGAAATGTAATATCTTTTAATGGGTTCCTCACCTATATTAATGGCTTACTGGGTGTGCATACTTCCTCCGTCTGTGTCTTCAAATGAATGACCAGCCATATGCAGGCAGCCATGGTTGAAGGTATTTATATGTATAAGGGATCCTGTTTCAAATGCAGGGGGAGGGTGGAGGAATCCCTGAGACCGCCCTGCCTCCCGGATCAAAAGTCCAGGAGGGAAATATTGGATCCTTAGGGATGGGAGCCTGCTCATCTGTCCACTGACCTGCCAGTATGGGGTATAGACCAATGCAGCGGTATACACCTCGTGAAAGTCCCTCTTCAGAGAGTACCACCCACCCAGTAGGTGGTGTGGTGGGTCTCTCCCAGCTGATAAGCCCATAGGGAGAGATGCCTACTAGTGTTGCTCACGAATATTCGCATTGCGAATATTCGCTACGAATATTGCATATTCGAGTATTCGCGAATAACACGAATATCGCGGCGAATATTCGCTATTTCGAATATTCGTATTTTTTCAATTTTTTTTTTTAGAACAGATCACATCCTAGAGATCCCCATCGACGTCTAAAAGCATTGCTGGTATGATTAGAGACCTTGGGCCGAGTAGCTGCAGCGCTCATTTTATATTGCCGAAAAATCGCAATGCGATTATTCGGCAATAGCGATATCGCGCGATTATTTTATATTGTAATATATCACGAATATTCTGAGCCAATCAGAGTGCTCCATTCCGCATTTCTCGAAATTTCGCAATTATTTTGTATTGTAATATATCACGAATATTCTGAGCCAATCAGAGTGCTCCATTCCGCATTTCTCGAATATTCGCAATTATTTTATATTGTAATATATCACGAATATTCTGAGCCAATCAGAGTGCTCCATTCCGCATTTCTCGAAATTTCGCAATTATTTTGTATTGTAATATATCACGAATATTCTGAGCCAATCAGAGTGCTCCATTCCGCATTTCTCGAATATTCGCAATTATTATATATTGTAATATATCACGAATATTCTGAGCCAATCAGAGTGCTCCTTCCGCATTTCTCGAATATTCGCAATTATTGTGTATTGTAATATATCACGAATATTCTGAGCCAATCAGAGTGCTCCTTTCGCATTTGCCGAATATTCGCAATTATTGTGTATTGTAATATATCACAAATATTCTGAGCCAATCAGAGTGCTCCATTCTGCATTTCTCGAATATTCGCAATTATTTTGTATTATAAAATATCACGAATATTCTGAGCCAATCAGAGTGCTCCATTCCGCATTTCTCGAAATATTCGCAATAGCGAAAAATCGCAATAGCGAAAATTCGCAATAGCGAAAATTCGCAATAATTTAATTTCCAAAAAATATCACGAATATTCGTATTTAGCGAATATTTCTCGAATATTCAACTATATATTCGAGATATATCGCGAAATCGAATATGGCATATTCTGCTCAACACTAATGCCTACGTAGATGGAAGGGATGGGGGACAGGAACTGGCAGGTCACCGTCATTTATGCAACTAAGGGGGTGCATCTGGGTGCTTGCTTTCCAAATGGGCGGAAATTGATACCTGGAAATTATGCGGACCTGAGTCCGTGTAATCTCGGGATAATGATGGGAAGTGTATTCCACCCTGGAAACTCCTCTGTAGGGTCCGAGGTGTTAGAGGGATAGAGAGTGAGGTGGATACTATAAGCACAACTTTACCAACACCCACAGGCAATAGGCAGACACGGGCAGGGCCAAACCCACCATAACCTGCATATTGAAAAAATACTGGTAGAACAAAATACAAAAATCTAGATTAATCTCAACACATTAGTGTGTTTAATTTGGGTAATTGATAAAAACATAGGCTCAGATTCACATACATTGGCGCATCTTTATGCCGCCATAGCGTATCTTCTTTACGCTACGCCGGCGCAACGCAGAGAGGGAAGCATGGAATTCACAAAGCAAATGCTCCCAACGTTGCGCCAGCATAGCGTATAGTCGTAGGCGTAAGGCAGCGTAAGTGGAAGTGGGCTGGAAGTGGGCGTGATACATTTTAATGAAGCGTGACCCCATGCAAATGATGGGCTGAGCTTCAGACAAGTACTTAAAATGAACTGCACATACGTCGTACCTTGGAGTTATACCAGTGCGCATGCTCACAATCACGTCGAAACAACTGGCTAAGGTACGTCGAATCACTGCCTACGACATGAACGAAACCTACGCCCAGCCCTATTCACGTACAACGTAAACGACGTAAAATTCAACGGCGTCCGTTTCCTGGTCCATACCTTTGCATGAGTTGCGCCTCATATATGGGGAATAACTTTACGCCGGATGTAAACCTTACGCAAATCACTTAAAACATGCGCAAGGCGCAAGTACGTTCGTGAATCGGGGTATCTCAACCATTTGCATATTTGCATCGAAAATCAATGGGAGTGGCAAAAGCGTCCAGCGTAACTATGCACCCACTATACGCCGGCAAGTTACATGGTCGGATGAAGTCAGTTTTTAGGCGTATCTTAGTTCTGTGGGCGCGGCACACACATACGACGGCGCAGATTTACACTTACGCGGTGTATATCGAGATACGATGCGTAAGTGCTTTGTGAATCCGGGCCATAATGTTTAAGTATATAACGACAATGCCCATTTTTCATATACTGTAGCCCATAATCTGACCAAAAGGCGTTTACGGTACAAGCTTTAATACAAACAGTGTAACAAGATATACAACATATTAATGTGTAATTTCTTATTAACAATTACGTTTATGGCTAGAGGGTCTGTTACCGGGAAGGGGGTCGGTAAAAAAAATATATATATATATATATATATGTATATATATATATATATATATATATATATATATATATATATATATTCAGCTGCTCTTTTAGAAAAAAAGACTCTTCCCTGCATATAGCAAAGTCTAAACAGTGAACCCAGCAAACAACAGTAAGAGGGTTATTTACTAAAGGCAAATCCACTTTGCACTACAAGTGCCAATTACAAGTGCAAAGTGCACTTGAAGTGCACTCGCTGTAGATCCGAGGGGGACATGCAAAGAGAATAAAAAAACAGCATTTTAGTTTGCACATGATTGGATGATAAAATCAGCAGAGCTTCCTTTCATTTCAGATCTACCCCTCAGATTTACAGCGACTGTACTTCCAAGTGCACTTTCTGTGCAATTTCAAGTGAACTTTGCACTTGTAATTTGCACTTGTAGTGCAAAGTGGATTTGTGTTTCGTAAATAACCCCCTAATTGTTTAAAACGGTAAATACTATGGCATCAAATTGTTGTATAGTACAGTTTACTTCTTCATAAAAGAAAATATTAAAATGTAAAATATAACTTGTAAAAAACACCTACATCTACAAAACAGAGCACTTCCTGACTGGCAAACATCATAGTGAACCTGTAACACACTATGGGGCTGATTTACTATTGAAGCTGCGCCGGTTCATGCCTTAATTCCTGCGCTGGATGAAGCCTTAATTAGGCGCATGAACCGGCCGCAGCAGCAGCGCGATGCAATTGATAAGTAAAGCCGCCGCCAAACTCCCTGTATAAGTCTATGGGGGAAATCTTAATTGTTAATTTTAAAGGCTAATCTGCAAGTTTTGTCCTAAAAAGTGTTTGGGGACCTCAGTCCTGCCCCAGGGGACATGTATCAATGCTTTTTTTATTTTTTAAAACGGCCGTTTTTTCGGGAGCAGTGATTTTAATAATGCTAAAAGTGCAATAATAAAAGGGTAATTTTTTTTTACATTTCGTACCATGGGGGGCTCTAATGTCAGCATGTGAAAAAGCGCATGTTTCCCGTGGTTAGAACTGTCTCTGCACAAAATGACATTCTCCAAAGAAAAAAACCCGTTTAAAACTGACTCACGGCAATAATGAATTGTCGGCTCCCGGCAATTCCAGGAGAATTCATTCATAAAAAACACGAAAAAAAAACAATAACCAGACCCTTTAGGTCTGGTATGGATATTAAGGGGAACCCCGCCGTCAATTTAAAAAAAAAAATACGTGGGGTTCCCCCCAAATATCCATAACCAGACCCTTCAGGTCTGGTGTGGAATTTAAGGGGAACTCCACCCCAAATTTAAAAAAAAAATGGCGTGGAGTCCCCCCTAAAATCCACACCAGACCCCTTATCCAAGCACGTTGACCTGGCCGGCCGCAGAAAAGAGGGGGGGACAGAGCGCGGCCCCCCCCTCTCCTGAACCGCACCAGGCCACATTGGAAGGGTGTTTTGGGGTACCCCCCAAAACACCTTGTCCCCATGTTGATGAGGACAAGGGTCTCTTCCCCACAACCCTTGCCCGGTGGTTGTGGGGGTCTGCGGGCAGGAGGCTTATCGAAATCTGGAAGACCCCTTTAACAAAGGGGCCCCCCAGATCCCGCCCCCCCTGTGTGAAATGGTAATGGGGTACCTTGTACCTCTACCATTTCACCAAAAAATAAAAAAATGTAAAGGGTTAAAAACGACAAGAGCCGGTTTTTGACAAGTCCTTTATTATCTTCTTTCTTCTTCTTTTCTTCTTTCCTTCGGGTTTATTCCTCCATCTTCTTCTTTTTCCTCTGCTTCTGTCTTGGGTCTTCTATTCCCGCATCTTGCCCGGAATGTTCTTCCATCTTCTTCTCCTTCCGCTGTCCTTCTTGTCCGCATCTTCTTCTTCTTGTTCTTCTTCGCCGGAGCCGCCGCTTCCAATTGAAATCCCCGCTGTCTGCCGGACCACGCCCCCCTCTGACGCCACGGGCAAGCTCTTAGGAAAGTCCCCGTGTGCTGCATGTGCGTCAGAGGGGGGCGTGGTCACATGTTCCAGAAAGCGGGCAATTTAATTGGAAGCGGCGACTCTGGCAAAGAAGAAGCCGCGCACAAGCTTCCAATTGACATGTGACCACGCCCCCCTCTGAGGCACTTGCAGCACACTCCTAAGAGCTTGCCCGTGGCGTCAGAGGGGGGCGTGGTCCGGCAGACAGCGGGGATTTCAATTGGAAGCGGCGGCTCTGGCGAAGAAGAACAAGAAGAAGATGCGGACGAGAAGGACAGCGGGAGGAGAAGAAGATGGAAGAACACGCCGGGCAAGATGCGGGAATAGAAGACCCAAGACAGAAGCAGAGGAAGAAGAAGGAGGAGGAAGAAGAAACCCGAAGGAAAGAAGAAAAGAAGAAGAAAGAAGATAATAAAGGACTTGTCAAAAACCGGCTCTTGTCGTTTTTAACCCTTTACATTTTTTTTTTTGGTGAAATGGTAGAGGTACAAGGTACCCCATTACCATTTCACACAGGGGGGGCCGGGATCTGGGGGGCCCCTTTGTTAAAGGGGTCTTCTAGATTTCGATAAGCCTCCTGCCCGCAGACCCCCACAACCACCGGGCAAGGGTTGTGGGGAAGAGACCCTTGTCCTCATCAACATGGGGACAAGGTGTTTTGGGGGGTACCCCAAAACACCCTCCCAATGTTGAGGGCATGTGGCCTGGTGCGGTTCAGGAGAGGGGGGCCGCGCTCTGTCCCCCCCTCTTTTCTGCGGCCAGCCAGGTCAACGTGCTCGGATAAGGGGTCTGGTGTGGATTTTAGGGGGGACTCCACGCCATTTTTTTTTTATTTGGGGTGGAGTTCCCCTTAAATTCCAGGGCCCCAGGTGGCAACCCCCCATATTTTTTGTTATTAAAGGGCCAATGTTTTTTTTTAGGGGTCTGGAGGTCCCCAGTGGCCCGGAGATCCCCAGGGCTCCAGATGACAACCCCCCCCTTTTTTTAAAAAAAATACAAAAAATTATATATTTTGATATTTTTTTTGGTTATTTTTTTAACATATATATATATATATATATATATATATATATATATATATATAATATAATTATGAAAGGGCCCAGAGGGTCCCAGATGACAACCTTTTTGCTTATAAAAATGTTATAAACATTTTATATTTTCCCCAGGTTTTTTTTTTTTTTCGTTAATTTATTTTTTAAAGTGTATTTTGTGCGTGAAGTCGAGAGAGAGGAGCTGGACTTGCAATCGCCATCCTTCTCCATGCCCCCAGTGGCAATGGCGGGTGTGAGGGGGGGCCTCCCACTCACCCCACCCTACCTGCTACACTTGGGAGCCCGATGGGACAGAGGGACTCCCCCTATGAGGGAGCCTAGCCCACCCAGCCAGCCCTGTAGGTCCTTCGCCTCTCTTTATTTTAGGAGACCTCATGGCCAAAGTGCGTTCGTGTGTGTGCAAGTGTGGTGTTTTTTTTCTGGGGGGGGTGGGCGTACTAAGCACAGGCGTACCTTGCATGGCACACCCACCGGGAGCCGGGCTGAGACCACCAAACTCAATTCACATGTAGCCGAGACCGGGATCCGAACCCTTGGCTGCAGAGGTGAACGGCTTGTCAGCGCAGTGCCATTCACGTTGAGCCACCACAGCTCCCACCCCATGTTATTTTTTTATTTTTTTTTGGTAGTTATTTTTTTATTAAAGGGCCCAGAGGTTTATTTCTATTAAAGGGCCCAGAGGTCCCAGGGCCCCCGGATGGCTACCACCCTTTTTTTAATATATATTTTTCTATATTTATTTTTTTGTAAAGGAACCCCCCGCTTATAAAATTGCGGCAGCCCCCCCCCTTCTCAATTTCAGGCGGCAGCACCCCCCCTGTTCTCTGCTCCAGGGGGCCCATGCCTGAAGCTGTGTAAGGGGCCCCATAATTCCTGATGGCGGCCCTGATTGCCCCCCCCCCCCATGGTACGAAATTTCAAGGAATTTTTTACTTTTATTGTTGCACTTTAACCACTTCCATACCGCGCCTATTCTGGCACTTCTCTCCTTCATGTAACAATTATATTTTCTTCCTTGAAAATTACTCAGGACCCCCCAAACATTATATAAATTTTATTAACAAACACCCTAGGGAATAAAGTGGCGGCCATTTTTTCTTACAAATTTCCAACGCTATTTGTAATAGGACTAGTAATAGGACTAGTGTGTGACAGGTCCTCTTTATAGAGAGAGGCGGGGTCAATTAGACCCCACATCTGTCCTCCAGGCTGGAAAGCATGGAATTTGAAAAAAAAATCAAAAAAAATCATCTCATGCTTTCAGCTGCGATCATGTTCGTTCAGCACAGTGGTGTAGTGTGTAGCATGTTCACCTAGCAGCAAAAGGGTTGCTGGTTCGAATCCCGCCCGTGACACTATCTGCCTGGAGTTTGCATGTTCTCCCTGTGCGGGTTTCCTCCCACAATCTAAAAACATGCTGTAAATTGGATCCTGTCTAAATAAGCCCTAATATGCAGTAGGATATTTAGTTTTGTGCTGCCTTAGGCCTGACCAAATTTTGGCACCCCCTAATAGAAAAATGACCCACCCTTCCTGTCAAGGCCACACCCTGTTTTTTTATGACCCACCCAGGAATTTTCAGGGGACACACACAAGTTCTGTAGGGGGGGGCACAGGAGTCCCTTAATTTGCCTAGTTTTTCGATCACTTCCTGTTTGGCTATGGGGCAGGAAGTGAAGGCCAATCTCCCCAAACGGACAGGGATAATACAAAATAAACTGACAGAGCTTCTAACCCCCCCCCCCCCAACTCTATCCAAAATGAAAGAAAACAAAAAAATAAAAGTGATGATTATAGTTCCAGTTTAACCCCAAATTTCAGATCATTTTATTGAGAGGCTTAAGAAAATATAACCATGCCAATAGGCCAGGATCCAGCATTGCTAATATGTATGAATGTGTGTTAGGGACCCCCACAAACACCACCCAATGTTAAATCAACAATTTTCTTGTTTGTTTTGGGGATGCCTGCACCCCTGATAGGGTAAAGACACCTCACAAATGTTGTCACTTTATACTTAATTCATTCACTTCCTGCCACATAGCCAAACAGGAAGTGAGGGAAAAACCTGAGTAATGTTTTGTTGGGGACACAGATCAATCTAAATAGTTTCCCATTTTGGAAATTGCATTTTGCTGTGTACAACCCAAATTAGTATAGATCTTGGACTTTGGGGTTCATTTACTAAAGGCAGATCCACTTTGCACTACAAGTGGACAAGCAAGGAAGAAAAATAAAAACTTGACGGGATTGGAAGTTAAAACCATCAGTGCTTCCCTTCTGATTTTCATTGCCTACGCTTCTACTGCAGAGCGGCTTTGCCTTTACTAAACCCCAAAGTAACTAATCATTTGGGGTGTACACTGCAGTGCAATTTGCTTAATGGGGACACTAGTTAGATTGACCTGTGTCCCGAAGAAAAGACCATTGGTAGGGTTTTAACCTCACTTCCTGTTCAGCTGTGTGACAGGAAGTGAAGCCAATTATAAGAAAAGGGACACAAAGCCCAACCTAAAAACACTAGCAGGGGTTCAAACACTCACTTGGCTTCCCTCAAACAACCCACAATTAGAATAGGATTGTCTTGTGCTAGTTTCAAGCACAGCGCTGTAAATCAGCACTTCAAGCCTGTCCACCAATGCCTTGAAGGAAGAGGTTGTGTCTTTGAAGCAGCTCCTGTGAAGAACCAGACCCTGGAGGAGAGGGGAGGCTATGGCCTCATCAAGCCCAGGTCAGGGGCTTGCTCCTGGGCAGGGGGAGTCCACCTCCCGCCCGGTACCTCCAAGGACTGTGGATCTCCCTAGTTTTGGGGATCTAAACAAAGAAGAAAAGCAGTTTTTGATGGCCCAGTCTAAGCTGGTGGATTGGACTCTTCCCCAGCATGGGGAAGATGACCAGGGAGTGCTGAGAAGGCGCAGCAAGATCAAGGTATTGATTCAGAAGGCTGCACAGGCTCTCCACTCCAGGATGTCAGTGCTGGCCAGTTTGAGGAACAGAAGAGATCGGGTCAGCAGCTCAAAGAGATTTGAGTTTAAGGAAGCGATAGATCTGATGAAAGAACAGAATGGCCAGCTATGGAGTCTTACCATGGGTCTTTGTTCCAGGGGAACTGCGGAGAAGACCTTTCTCCTTCCAATCAAGAAGGAGCTCCAGCGTGCCTTTGAAGAGAGTAAACAGGTTGCAAGGAGAAGCAAGTCTACATCAGTAGCTGAGAGGTTTGAGGATTCTCTGTCAGTGGAGCCTCGGACCTCAGGGACCACTTTGGTGAGTACCGCTGAGGACGCCCAAGCACCTGCTGGGCCCCAGTCTGCAAAGAAAGGGGGTGCAACATCAAGTGGGGGGTTGTCCTATGAAGCGGGAAGTACCTGTATGAGTGAGAGAGGTTTTAATCCTGTGGTGAGACTCTCCCGTCTTCCTCGTGGTTCCTTTGCCGCTGAGATGAGTGTATCTGGTTCCCAGCAAGATCCGGGTGATAAACCTGCTCCTGGAAGCGGGGGTGCTTCTGCCTCTGTGAACCCAGCAAGTAGCCTACAGCAGGGTCAGCCGGCCGTTGTGGTGGCGACCGCTGCGGGTTTACAGGGTGAGGGGCAGGCACTTACCATGGATCCAGTTGAGATGGACTATGTGTCACCTAATATGGAAGAAGCCATAGCTAGGACAGTAATGGCTGCCGAGGGAGAAGGCACGCCACGCCATGTGGAGCTTCCTGCCTCTAGACAACCAATCAGCAGTGACTTAGAGGGCGTTCTCACTGTGCTGGAATCTCCCGTGATTGGGCCGGAGCCGCGACCGGAAGTTACGTCAGTGCGTGACCCGGAACCGGAAGTGATGTCAGCGGGGGAACCGGAAGTGACGTCAGCGGGTGAACCGGAAGTGGCCGCGGTGACACCCGGAGCTCCGTTTCCCGGCCAGATCCGGCCCTCGGTTTTGGTACAGACTACCCAAGGACTTGTGAGTACCCCCCTGTCTGTTGGTTTTCCTCCTGAGCAGGCTCAGGCTTGGGGTGATCACCCTGCGGGACATTTAGAAGAGGAGTGCCCAGCAATGGATTTTATTAGGGGTCTAGAGGGTTCCCAGTCTGCAGCTGTGACAGAAGTTCATGTGAGCTCCTATGGAGCCTGTGAAGAAATGGAGGACTCTAGTTTTTATATGGATGATGACACTTTACTGGCTCAGGTACAAGAAGCTTTTAAGAAGACAGGTCCCCCTCTTGTCTCTCTGGTACCAGGGGGGAGGGTAGTAAGTCAAGAGGTATCTGCCCAGGTTGCGCCAATGGATGTCCCAAGTGGGGCTGATCCATTTGGTGCACCTCAGCCTGGGAGAGTCATCACAGCCTCCCAGGAGGAAAATTTACTTAAAGCTTTGAGAGAGGGAAGGTCTTATGCCCAAGTAGCTGGGGCAAGTGCTCCCTTGGATCATATCTACAGTAAGTTCGGTGCCCGTAACTTTAGGGTCCCCCCTGCGCAGCAACAGCAGGGTGAGGGGGCATGGTCCAGGGGAGTCGGTGGTTTAGAGCGTAGAAGGAGAAATGTTATTCAATTGAGATATGTTGGTGAGGGTCGGTGCCCATCTCGAGTGGAGGCCATTGATATGGTCCTCTCCTTGGGAGTAAGGGCGTCTGACCTTTTTGCGGTCATTCATCCTGGGAGTTCCGTAGAGTTTGATTTTAGTTTTGTTGCAGTTGTTGTTATGGAAATGTTTTTACTTAATTATGATTTGGTTAAAGGACAGGACCCATGGTCCAAGTTTCGTTTGACCCCCCTGACTAGGCAGGAGGAGGTCAAAAATGTGACCATTTTGGTACGCAATGAATCTCTTCCTTCGGAAGACATTGCGACCTGGTTGAACCGCCATGGCCAGCTGCAGGGCCCCCTTTGGAAGAAGGTGGATGAAAGGGGGATCTGGACAGGGGCCTGGGGGGCTAAAATTAGATTGAGGAGACAGGGAAATAGCATGGCTCACATCCCCGGGAGTGCCTTCATTGGGAGAGATAGAATCTTGTTTTTTTATCCTGGTCAACCTAAAAGATGTTTTAAGTGTGGGTCCCCCACTCACTTGAGCGCTGGTTGTACTGTGGTGAAGTGCACGCGCTGTGGTGAGAGGGGTCACCTGGCGGATGGGTGTGCCCGTATCAGATGTAACTTATGTAACAAGCTTGGTCACCCTTTTAGCCGTTGTCCGCAGGCTTTTAGGGGCAATGTGTCAGAGGAATCTGGGGTGTCGGAGGTTTCTACCTCGGACACTGATTCTGAGATGGAGGGGGGTGGGGAGGGCTTGGCTACGGATGTTTTTAAATCTGGTGGCCGAGCTGCCCCTATGCCCCAGAGGCAAGGTCCTGCTGGGAGGAGGGCGGGGGCGAGTACAGCTGCCCCTGACCCTCCAGGTCAAAGTGGTGTGTCGGGTGGAGGTGGGGTTTTTCTTGAGTATCCCAGTTTTTTGGATTCCTCTACCTTGGATACTGATTCCGAGGTAGAGGGGGGTGAGGAGGGCTTGGCGACGAAGGTCTCTGCTTTTAAGGAGGGTAGAATGTCAAGTGGTAGGGGGCCCCCCTTTGTTTGGGTTCATTTGATGATATCCCTCCTTCCCTCCCCCTTCCTGTTGCCCCTTCCTCTTGTCCTTGTCCTGTCTCCCCCCCACTTTCCTCCTGTGCTGTTCCGTTTCCCCCTCCCCCAGTGGTTTCCCATGTTTTAAGTGATGCAGTAGCTCAGGAGGATATGGAAGTGTCCCTCAGGTCACAAAAAAGACCTAAGGTTGTGTCTAGTGAGGAGCCCTCAGAGGGTATGAGTGGTGCTGGCCCAGCGGCCGATGGTGCTGGTCGGGTAGTGCTTAGGAAGAGTAAGAAGAAAAAGAAAAAAGCAAAAAAAGGGGGAGTGAGCGATGTAGGAGGGGGTGTTGAGCCCCGTTTTGAGCAGGATGAGGGTGGACGCTGCTCAACATAGTGGGATTTTGTCTTCAGAGTCTGATGATGTGTAGTTTTGTCGGTATAATTGACTAACTATGACCTGGTGCAGTGGCCAGATATGGCAGAGACTGTAGGTTTCTACGGTGGTGCCTATAGGCTTGCGCAGGTAGTTGGTTAAACCGTGTAAGGGATGTTATGTATAATATTTTTCTTTTGTCTTTTATGTTTTGTAAATTTCATGGAAAAGTATTGTAGTTGATGTGTTTTTTGTACATGCAAAAGTTTGTAAGTGATGTGAGATTTTGCTGTTTTCTTTTTTCCCCTGTTTATTTTGTAAACCTGGTATCTAAGGTCGTGTCTAATAAATCAAAAATTTCCACCAATACACCACCCCCCCCCCCCCTCCAAACAGGCCCTGTTTGCAAGTTTTCCTACATCTTGCACATGTGCTTTAAAAAGTCAGTCTGGACATCAATTCGAGGAAACAATACTTACCGCTTTGTCCTTCCTTTTCTGGTGACTAAACATGTCATGCATACACACCAGGAAAGAGATTAGAGACAAATCACACTTGATGGTTTAGGCCCAAACTATTTCAGCTGCAGCGGTTGAAATCCATAGCATGAAAAAAATATCACAAAACAAACTTCAAAATTTAAAAGTAATTTGATTGGTCCACAAAACAAGGAAAGCAAAACAAAAAATTACAAATAAACACACCAAAAAAATATAAAAAAAAATAAAAACAAAAAAGACCAACGTTTATTTCACAGTCATTGGAAAATAAATCATGCTTTTGAAAAAACAGGATAGACCCACAGGATTAAAACATTAGTCATTAACATCTTGAGAAACATTTAGCAAAATTATGCAGCAGACAAAACATAAAAAAAAAAAAAAACTTGCTCCAAAACATCTCTGTTTCGCTCCACCATTACTTCCAGCCAGCAAATCTGCCCCCTTTGAGGGCAGCTGATACGTGCTCTATCCACGCTTTTTATAACATGTGTGCTAATGAACCAATTGGAAGCACATGAAGAAATGTCAGCCTCTTGTTTGTGTGCACTTGTAACTGCTTACACCTGTTAAGGATGTCCTCAAATTACTAAGCCAAAAAAACAGCTTTCTGAGCATGCTCAGAAAGATGCATGTAATTTTCAGCCTCAAACATCCAGCTTATTTTTCTAAGTGTTCAAGCATGCCCAGTTCACTCGAAATGCATTACCAGAATCAAATCTGCAATGGCGGATGGAAGCATTAGAGGTGTTTTATTTTTTTTTGGTCCCCCTGAACTGATGCTTTACAACCTGAAGGGGAGGTCTTATAGAATTTTTATGTAACAAACATAAATAATAATAATTTTAACGCCCCTGTCCCTAGTAGCTCGCAGTCAGAAGCGAACACGCAGCATTTTTTTTTCCGGTTACCAGTTTAGATTTACAGATGAGGTCTAGTGCTAAAAGTATTCCTCTCGCTCTTACGCACGCTATGATACCTCACATGTGTGGTTTGAAGGATGTTTCCATATGTGGGCGGGCCTTAAATGTGTAAGTCCCGCCCCCACATATTTAACCGCCGTTCAAACCCCACATGTGAGGTATCATAGCGTACGTTAGAGCGAGAGCAATACTTTTAGCACTAGACCTCCTCTGGAAATCTAAACTGGTAACCTGAAAATGAATAAAAAAGTGTTGCCTATGGGAATTTTCAAGTACTGAAGTTTGGCGCCATTCCATGAGTGTGTGCAATATTAAAGTGTAACATGTTGGGTATCTATTTACTCGTGTAACATCATCTTTCACATTATGGCCATAAATTGGGCTAACTTTAGTGTTTTCTTAATTTGTAACCACCTTTTGAGCCCCAGACCATATTACTGGTCACTGACGGGGCCAGTTTTTGCATTTCAACACTGCGTCATTTTAACTGACAATTGCGTGGTTGTGCGACGTGGTGCCTCGCCGTGACAACATCGAATGGAAGAAGAAGCCCGCGAGTGTCACCCCGCGGCGGAAGACAGCGACGAGAAGCCCGCCGCCCTCACCCATAAGCAGGAAGCTTCATGGTGAAGGGGGCGGCGGCGAAAACGACTAGAAGTCCGGGGTGAGATGTGCGACCCTCACCCCGGCCCGCTGCCCTCCCACACAGGCACGGAGCTTCGTGGTGAAGGGGGCGGCGGCGGAAGACGGCGACACAGCGACGAGAAGCCCTGGCCCAGCGGAAGAGCCAGGCAGAAGAGGCTATCGAGAGCCCCCCTGGCAGAAAACTACGAAGCCCGCGGCCCTCCCCCATAGGCAGGAAGCTTCATGGTGAAGGGGGTCGCGGCGGAAGACGACTAGAAAACCGGGGTGTGATGTACGACCCTCACCCCGGCGAAAACTTCGAAGCCCGCTGCCCTCCCCCACAAGCACGGAGCTTCGTGGTGAAGGGGGCGGCGGCAGAAGACTGCGGTGGCGAAGACCGGGGGGGTTGGCGGAAGACCCCCGGAGCTGGCTAATAAATTATTTTATTCTTGTGTGGTTTATTTGTGTTAACACTTTTTCCACCAGGTGAATGGGTAGGGGTACCATGTACCCCATACTCATTCACATAGGGTGGGGGGCCAGAATCTGGGGGCCGCCTTATTAAAGGGGCTCTCAGATTCTGATTGGCTCCCGCCCGCATACCCCGACAACCAATGGCCAGGGTTGTCGGGAATAGGCTCTTGTCCCTATCGACATGGGGACAAGAGTGCTTTGGGGTGGGGGGGCAGTGCCCCCCTCCCTCAAAGCACACACTCCCCCATGTCGAGGGCATGTGGTCTGGTACGGCTCAGGAGGGGGGGCGCTCGCTCGTCCCCACCCCCATTCCTGTCTGGCCAGACTGCGTGCCTGGGATAAGGCTTGGTACGGATCTGGGGGGGAACCCCACACCGTTTTTGGCGTGGGTTAACCCCTCACGTTCCGGACCAAAGCCGTAGAGCCTAGTATACCCCTGGGGGGGGAACCCGCGCCGGTTTCAAATTTGAAATTTGGCGCGGAGTTCCCCTTCAGTGTCGGCGCAGCCCGAGAACAGCTCGGAGATTGCCGTGCGCCGTTTCAAGCAGTGCAAACACTGCTACGCCGCTTGGTATTTGCCAAGAATTTCTCGGCGTACTGACAAGGCGCACGGCATTCCCTGAAATCTCCCTCTGCACATGCCCAGTATGCAAATGAACCTTCCGAGGTTCTGGCGTACTTTGCAAGCGCACGGGGATCGGGTCTCAAAAGTCACTTTCGCTTTCAATTCGGACCGCCACACACGTTCAAACACATGTCACCTCACTTCCCCTGCATCACCCCCCTCCCTCCCCTCATAAACTCCCACCCGAATCCCTGATGTTTACAGAACTAAAGCTCTGTACTGGCGTGCTGTGCGCCCTCTCCTGGGCGCATTAGGCAGTTTAGTAAATGAAGAAATACACTGCACTGGCACTGTATCTCTTTTGTAAATGTCAAAAACAGGTTTACCCCTGCTTGTGCACCATGAGTCATGGCGCACAGACTTGGTAAATCAGCCCCTTTGTGTCTCTCCTCTTTTGTCTTTGGCAGCAACTCAGCATAAGGTGCCTGGGAATGCAGGCCACACAAAAAAAGCTTGGATTGATTGAAGGATTGATTTTTATCAAAGCTCACATCCTGAGTTCCCTTTTGTTTAGGGGCTCTTTTTTGATAAGCCTACTTATTCCAATAAATTTATATTTTTTTACCAACTTGTATATTGTCTATATCGTACTGCAACACAAAGCCCCTAGGGGTAAATTTTGTTTTTTTCAAGTACTATCAGGGTTGTGCAGCATCCTTCATCCATGGGTTGTAATACTTTTTTCTTTGCTAAAAGCTTTTTTTACTGATTAAATGCATTTGGGCACTTTCATGGATAGAAATGTCTATATTTGTATCTGTAGGCATAGCAGGTATTTTGTTTCACATATAAGCATTTTTATTGTACAAAACATCTTACCACCTATGTCCATCAATTCATGAAGACTAGGGATGAGCCGAACACCCTCCAGTTTGGTTCGCGGCAGAACATGCAAACGGACCGAAAATGTTTGCACAAACTTTCGAACACTGTTAAAGTCTATGGGACTTGAACATCAAAAATAAAAAGGGGGACATGTATCAATGCAAAAAAAAAAAAGTTTTAAAATCTGACATTTTTTCGGGAGCAGTGATTTTAATAATGCTTAAAGTGAAAAACAAAAGTGAAATAGTCCTTTAAATATCATAACTGGGGGGTGTCTATAGTATGACACTCTAGTTGAGCACAGGAACGAGCCCCGCTGTGAAATATTACAGCAAAAATTGCAATTACATGCCCCTGTTAAACAGGGCCACAAAAATTGGGCCTTAGCCACTGGTGGTGGTGCCCAAAAACAAAATTGTTCTTAGAAGATATAAACATCAACATTGAGGAGGAATAGGATAGTTAGTCACTCAGCATAACAGGATAGTCACTTTGCTCCAGTGACAAGGAGGGATGGGATGATGAGGTCACTGACTGTATAAATATTTTATACACTGCAGATCACTGAGTTGCCTGCCTGCCTACCTGAAAGTGTCTTTGAACACGTACACCAGGGATTGCCTACAGGTAAGGCTTGGCTGGACTAGAATGCAGTGGATATATATGTAGGACACTGTATATATATATTTTTTTTGCACTGCAGCTCACTGAGCCACCTAGAAAGAAGAAAAGAGGGGCGCACCAGTCTAGTGTGTTACCGTAAAATTAGTTGAATACATTTCAAATATTTAAAAAAACATACTCACAAAGAAAGCATCATAATGGGCTTATCGACAACGCTGTGATGGATACCCTTAAACTACACTCCAACAGGGGGATTGAGAGTAGATCATTCCCGGCTGACACGTTTCGAGGCACCAAACACCTCTTCATCAGAGCACTGGTTGGAAGGTGCTTAAGCAAAAAAATAAAATACCATAAAGTGAGGAGAGGGTTCTTTTAATGCGCCTTTGAAAGTGGCATGCCTTTAAAGATGCCTTTAACTTATTTGTGATGTTACAGAACAGTTTGATTTTCATGGGTTTCAGCAACACCATATTTTGGAATTGCATTGTCTGGTTGTATAATTATTTTTTCTTACTTTTATATTTAGCTTGGCTTAAATACAGCTGCAGCACCCCAACTGGACTCATGTCAAGTTAGAAAATTAAAAATATTAATTTTTTTTAGGTAGTTTTGGTTACGACACATAATATTTGTAGAAATTGGCCAGTGGCTTAGCAGTTTAATAATATAGTTTGTGAGCTTCTTTTTGTGTCCAAAAGAAATTGGCTACTTGAATAGGCAGCAAATAAAAAGAGTCTGAGCAAGGTTTTATCTTGCAGTACAAATGTGTGTATTATCTGAGAGACAATAGCCACAAAAACTGTCCAATAGCTGAAAATTATGTAAATTATGTAAACAGCTTGGTAAGGTTACAATATAAGAAGAAGGGACAAGGTAGGTTTAATCTTGAAATAAACGAATATCGTTTATTATTTTAGAGAAAATAGCTACAAATAATATTTAGTGGCTGGACAGGTATTTTAACAGCTTAGTTGGGGAGATGAACCAAGCTTTACCTTGAAAGAGAATAGAGTGCATTAGAGTGAGAGACAATAGTTTCAAATATTGCAAAGTGACTGGACAGTATGTTAGCAGTACAGTAGGTATGAGAGATGAGGCAAGTTAAATCTTAAAATAAACATTAAGTGTAGGGTTGAGCGAACCCGAACTGTAAAGTTTGGGTTTGTACCGGACTTTTGTTTTTTTTTGTACCCGGACCCAAACCCAAACAATTTGCTGTAAGTTCGGGTTCGAGTTCGGTGTTCGGCTATGTAATGGTGAGCTGCAGGGCAGCCAATCACCATTTGTTTTACTCGTGTGACCTAGAAGCCATCACAGCCTACTAATGGCATGGCTGCGATTGGCCAGTGCAGCATGTGACCCAGCATGTGATCCAGCCTCTATATAATCTAGAGGCGCGTCACTCTGCTTTAGCTAGGGTAGGGAAAGGCTGCCGCTGCTGCTCTCATGGAGAGATTTAGATAGGATTGTCCTGCTTCAGAAATCGAATTACAATACTCAGCGATCTACATAGCCTTAGCTACTTTATGGAAAGGTTCCTGATTGTACTTATATGGAGAGAAATATATAGGAGTCAGTCCTACTTCACAAATCAAATTCCAGCTGCACTGCATATGTTCCTGTGAGATACTCTGCATATTGCACCAGCACTGCATATGTTCCTGTGAGATACTCTGCATATTACACCAGCACTGCATATGTTCCTGTGAGATACTCTGCATTAGATAATTTAGGGAAAGGTTCCTGATTGTGCTTATAGGGAGAGAAATAGATAGGAGTCAGTCCTACTTCACAAATCAAATTGCAGCAGGACTGCATATGTTCCTGTCAGATACTCTGCATTAGATAATTTAGGGAAAGGTTCCTGATTGTGCTTATAGGGAGAGAAATAGATAGGAGTCAGTCCTACTTCACAAATCAAATTGCAGCAGCACTGCATATGTTCTTTTGAGATACTCTGCATATTGCACCAGTACTGCATATGTTCCTGTCAAATACTCTGCATATTACACCAGCACTGCATATGTTCCTGTCAGATACTCTGCATATTGCACCAGCACTACATATGTTCCTGTCAGATACTCTGCATATTGCACCAGCACTGCATATGTTCCTGTAAGATACTCTGCATATTACACCAGCACTGCATATGTTATTTTAAGTTATTTCCCTCTCCACATTTGTTTTCAGAGTGTTGGCTACCTCGTCCTCCTCCAGCGCCGCTTCCATCTACACCGCCACATCCACCGCCACCTCAACCTCCTACTCCATAAGGACCTCATCCTCCTAGGTCAAGATTATTTATTTTTTATTTTTATGTATTTTATGTTATTTTAAGTTATTTCCCTATCCACATCCCATGGAAGAAAATATATGTTAGCATGGTCAGTTTGCACAGCTATTCTTCCTTTTTGGAGATACAGGACAACACTCTCACGCATGGCACACCCCCTATTGAGTCCTGGTGTATTGAATTACAGTGGCACGTGGCAGGAAACTTACTGTTAATCAACATAGTCAGTACAACTGGCCACATCCCCTGCAAAGTTCTTTGTTGATTTACAGCAGCTTCCAATGGGTTCAGGGATTAAGCATGGGTGTGGCCAGCTGCAGTTGATTGTAATGAGCACAGCATTGTTGGAAATTATTATGGCAGGGACTGGTGATCTTGCTTTGTCATTGTGAGCTTAAAAGAACACTCGAAAGACCTTATCTTTTTTGTGTAAACAACTAGTCCCGCGAAAAGCTGCGGAACACCCTGTTAAAGTCTATGGGAGAGTAATGCAAGTTATTGTCCTAAAAAGTGTTGGGGGCCTGGGTCCTGTCCGGGCTTTCCCAGTGACCTAGCCGAAGGTGCGTCAAAGGGGGCGGGGTCACGTGACGGGTGGCCGCTTCCCCTATATAAGAAATGTCAAGCTTCGCTGCGTCATTACGCTGGGCTGTGTCCAGCGGAGAAAGGAGCTCGCCTGCTGTGCTCTGGATGGATGGATCTTCTCATCGCTGGACCGGACCGCTGATCACCCGTCGCTGGAGAGATCATCCGTCGCTGGATAGAAGACAACATTGGAGCAGGGAGCCGCATCGAGAGTGGATTACCACCTCTGGATTTTTAGTAATAAAGGACTTTTTTCTACGGTGTCTGTGTTTTTTTTAAACTATTTAGACATCCGTTGTGAAATGGTAGGGGTACAGTGTACCCCATTACCAATTCACATAGGGGGGCAGGATCTGGGGGTCCCCTTTGTTAAAGGGGTCTTCCAGATTCTGATAAACCCCCTGCTCCCAGACCCCCACAACCACCGGCCAGGGTTGTGGGGATGAGGCCCTTGTCCCCATCAACATGTTGAGGGCATGTGGCCTGGTGTGCTTTTCCCCGCCTCTTTTCTGCGGCCGGCCAGGTTAATGTGCTCGGATAAACGTCTGGTGTGTATTTTTGGGGGAACTCCATGCCATTTTTTTTTAAATTTGGGGTGGAGTTCCCCTTAAAATCCACACTAGACCTGAAGGGTCTGGTATGGATATTTGGGGGGAACCCCACGTCATTTTTTTTTAAATTGACGGTGGGGTTCCCCTTAATATCCATATCAGACCTGAAGGGCCTGTTAATGAAATTTGGGGGGACCCCCACGTTTTTTTTTATATTTATGAATGAATCATCTCTGAATTGCCAGAGCCGACAATTCATTATAGCTGCAAAGCTGGTTTTAAATGACTTTTTTTTCTTTCAGAAATGACACTTTGTGCAGGGACAGTTCTATGTACGGAAAACATGCACTTTTTCACATGCTGACTTTACAACCCCCTACAGGTAGGTACGAAATTTAAAGTAATATTACACTTTTATTGTTTCACTTTTAGCTTTATTAAATTTACTGCTCCCAAAAAAACTGATGTTTTTAAAACTTTTTTTGCATTGATACATGTCCCCATGGACAGGACCCAGGTCCCCAAACACTTTTTAGGACAATAGCTTGCATATTAGCCTTAAAATTAGCACTTTAGATTTCAAATGTTCGAGTCCCATAGACTTTAACGGGGTTCTAAAGTTCACACGAACATTTGGTGTGTTCGCAAGTTCTGATGCGAACCGAACAGGGGGGTGTTTGGCTCATCCCTGATCTTTAATGACCTGATGGAACGTTGGCTGATTCCCCTATCGATATGGAGAGAGCCTACGTGCCCTGCGCCCTCAGCCACAGGCTAATGAGCCACCCAGAGATGTGATCTGCTGTGTTGTTAACTTTCAACTTAAGGAGAAAATCCTCCGCAAGGCCAGGGATAGAGGTCGAATCCTCCATAACGGCACAGAGGTTAAACTTTTCCAAGACCTATCCCAGATAACACTCCAGAACAGGCGCGCCCTGTGCCCCCTGCTGGATGCTTTGCAAACCAGAAATATACGGTACCGCTGGAAGTTCCCCTTTGGATTATCGGCTTCCAACAGAGGGCGCTCTGCCTTCACTACACTGAATTCTGCAGCACTGACCACAGGCCATAAATCCCTTGACCTTGAAATGTCTATCCCTTAACGTGAAGGGCCTTAACCTGCCAGAGAAGAGATCTCAAGTTTTATCTTCCCTCACTAAACATAGAGCCCATTTTATTTTCCTTCAAGAGATTCATTTCCGTTCGGACGCCATTCCTAAGCTTTCTAACCATGTTTACCGGTCTGCTTTTCACGCCACTAATCCCACCTCCAAGACGAAGGGTGTCTCTATCCTAGTATCTAAACACGCAAACTTCCATTTGTCTGACTCTCTCATTGACCCGGAGGGGAGGTACATTTTTCTTAAGGGTTCATACGAATCTAAACCTATGACGCTTGCTAATATTTACTGCCCCAACGAGCGTCAAGTGGCCTTCTTCAGGACAGCATGTGACCTATTAGCTTCCTTCCAGTCGGGTATTTTGCTTCTAGGAGGGGATTTCAATGTCCCCTTGAACCCTCTATTTGATTCCTCTACGGGAGCTTCCACCTTGACCTACAAGGCATTAAGGCAGATAAACCTGCACCTTCAGTCTCTGACCCTGCACGACGTCTGGCGCACACTCTTCCCCTTGGATAAGGACTACACTTTATTTTCGGCCCCACATCAAAAGTATTCCAGGATCGATTATTTTTTCCTCTTCCAATCATACCTTTCCCTTCTCCAGCATTTCACAATAGAACCAATGTTTCTGTCGGACCACCACCCAATCAGTGTCACCCTAGCTTTCCCTGAAACATCCTCCAGAACAAAGACTTGGTGCCTGAATCCTTCTTTGCTTAAGGACCCCTCCCTGACTGACCAAATACGCACATGCATTCAGCAATACTTTGTAGAAAACTCAAACCCAGAGACCTTACCGGTTTTCCTATGGGAGGCGAATAAATGCGTGATCCGAGGTGAATTGATCGCCCTGGCCACAAAGGCCAAGAAGCAACACCAGGACTACATAAACTCCCTTATTGAGATGATAAAAACCCTTGAAACGTCCCACAAAATGTCCCATGCAAGGGCCACCCTACAAGACTTGACACAAACCCGAGCATCTCTTATGGAGGAGCTGGGCAAACATTCTAAGAGACGATACATTCTTGGCCAGAGAATTTTCTATGAACAGGGCAATAAGTGCGGGCTTCTTTTGGCACGCACAGTGCAAAACTCAAAACCCACATCTACAATTCACCATGGTGGTGGTCGTCTGGTCAAGAATTAGGACATTGCCAAAGAGTTTGAGGACTTTTATTCAATGCCCTGTCTGATCCCCAGAACAAACCTGGCAACATGCTGGCAGCCCACATGGCGGTGATCCCTAAGGAGGGTAAAGATCCCTCTTCAGTGGCTAATTACCGCCCAATATCACTTTTAAATGTGGACATAAAAATGTACGCAAAAGTTCTTGCTAATAGGTTGGCTCCCTTGGTTCCTGGACTTGTCTCGCTAGACCAGATACTCTGAATTTGCATCATTTGCTCACGACTATTGTTGAGCGAACCCGAACTGTAAAGTTTGGGTTCGGTATGGACTTTGGGTTTTTCCCAAACCCGGACCCGAACCCGAATAATTGGTGAAAATTGTGGAAAAAAAAATGCGCTGGGGTCCCCCCAAATTCAATAACCAGACCCTTTAGGTCTGATATGGATATTAAGGGGAACCCCACCATCAATTTAAAAAAAAAATTGGGGTGGGGTTCCCCCCAAATATCCATAACCAGACCCTTCAGGTCTGGTGTGGACTTTAAGGGGAACTCCACCCCAATTTTTTTTTAAAAATGGCGTGGAGTTCTCCCTAAAATCCACACCAGACCCCTTATCAGAGCACGTTGACCTGGCCGGCCACAGAAAAGAGGGGGGGCAGAGTGCGGCACCCCCCCTCTCCTGAACCGCACCAGGCCACATGCCCTTAACATTGGGAGGGTGCTTTGGGGTGCCCCCCAAAGCACCTTGTCCCCATGTTGATGGGGACAAGGGTCTTATCCCCACAACCCTTGCCCGCTAGTTGTGGGGGTATGCGGGCAGGGGGCTTATCAGAATCTGGAAGACCCCTTTAACAAAGGGGACCCCCAGATCCTGCCCCCCCTGTGTGTAATGGTAATACACTGTACACTGTACCCCTACCATTTCACAAAGGAAGTGTAAATAGTAGTTTTCAGAAAAAAAAACACACACACCGTAGAACAAATTACTTTATTAATTAAACCAAATAAAAATCCAGCAGTGAAAATAGACGATCAATGCTGCTCCCTGCTCCAACGTTGTCTTGTATCCAGCGCCGGGTGATCTCTCCAGCGACAGGTGATCTCTCTAGCGATGGCCGGTTGGTCCAGCGATGAGAAGATCCATCCATTCATAGCACAGCTCCGCGAATGACGTGCCGGAGCTTGACGTTTCTTTTATAGGGGAGGCGGGCCACGCGTCACGTGACCCCGACCCCTTTGATGCACACTGTTCTACATTACTGGGACAGCCCAGACATGCCCCTTGCGTCAGAGGGGGACGGGGTCACGTGACGCGTGGCCCGCCTCCCCAATAAAATAAACGTCAAGCTCTTGCGCGTCATTTGCGGAGCTGTGCTCTGAATGGATGGATCTTCTCATCGCTGGACCAACCGTCCGTCGCTGACGAGATCACCCGGCGCTGGATACAAGACAACGTTGGAGCAGGGAGCAGCATCGATCATCTATTTTCACCGCTGGATTTTTATTTGGTTTAATTAATAAAGTAATTTGTTCTACGGTGTGTGTGTTTTTTTTCCTGAAAACTACTATTTACACTTCCTTTGTGAAATACCCCATTACCATTTCACACAGGGGGGGCCAGGATCTGGGGGTCCCCTTTGTTACATTGGTCTTCCAGATTCTGATAAGCCCCCTGCCCGCATACCCCCACAACCACCGGGCAAGGGTTGTGGGGATAAGACCCCTGTCCCCATCAACATGGGGACAAGGTGCTTTGGGGGGCACCCCAAAGCACCCTCCCAATGTTGAGGGCATGTGGCCTGGTGCGGTTCAGGAGAGGGGGGCCACACTCTGTCCCCCCCTCTTTTCTGCGGCCGGCCAGGTCAACGTGCTCGGATAAGGGGTCTGGTGTGGATTTTAGATTTTAAATTTGGGGTGGAGTTCCCCTTAAAGTCCACACCAGACCTGAAGGGTCTGGTTATGGATATTTGGGGGGAACGCCACGTCATTTTTTTTTTTTACTAAAATTCTGTGTCCCATTGACTTCAATGGGGTTCGGAGTTCGGGTTCGAACTGGGCTATGAAGGCGTTTGACAGGATGGCCTGGGACTACATGCAGGAGGTACTCATAGCTTTGGGTCTGGGGACCCATATGTTGTCACACATTTTAGCCCTGTATGCCGGCCCCTCGGACGCTGTGAAAGTCAACGGTCACCTGTCTAACACCTTTTCCATCAGCAATGGCACACGCCAGGGGTGCCCCTTATCACTGCTGATATATATCCTCACCCTGGAACACCTCCTTAACAGGCTGATGGACAACCTAGATATTCTGGGAATTACCGTGAAGGGGAGGGAATTTAAAGTCGCTGCTTTTGCAGATGATGTTCCCCTCTCTTTGCGGTCTCCCAGAGTTTCCTTACCCAACCTTCTTAAAGATCTAGACCACTTTGGTACCCTTTCGAACCTGAAAATGAACCATGCTAAATCGCAGGCACTGAACATTTCCCTTCCCCCCCAGGAGGTGTTACACTGCCAGGAGTCTTTCAATTTTTGGTGAGTGTAGGATTCACTTACTTATCTTGGTATTCGCATCCCCTCTAGCTTAGCAAATTTGTATTCAAGAAACTTCCATCCTGCCCTTTTCCAGGTTCAAAAATGCCTTAAATACTGGATGGGCCTGAACATTCCTGGTTTGGTCGGTCGGCCCTGATTAAGATGATAGTTCTGCCCCGCTTACTCTATCTAATGCAATCGATCCCTATTTCCTTACCCCCGGGTTTCTTTACACCCTATAGGAAGGCTTGTTCCGCCTTCCTGTGGAGGGGCTCTCAACCTCGTATAAAGTACTCCCGACTTGCCTTACCTAAATCTAGTGGTGTTATTGGTCTTCCGGACCTCCAAAAGAGCCACAGCGCTTGTCATCTCACAAGGATTGCAGACTGGAACATCCACGCCTCTAAAAAGTTATGGGTGGGGGGCGTGGTCTGCCAGCAATGGAGATGGCTTCTTAGAATCTGAGCTCTTCTGCCAGGGAGAGAACCGGAGCGATAGGAGCCCGAATCCTTGGTCAAACTCCTTCACTGCTACTTGCTGAGACCCAGGCTGACCCGGTGAAGACATGACAGGCAAAAGAAAAACGGATCGCCACCCGCAGAAGCTGACCGCCTTCTTTCACTATAATGCACAGGTCAGTCAGCAGCAAAATGGCGCCGACGGCGGCGCGGAGCTCGGCTCAGACTCGGACACTACAGGGCCCCTTTTGAACGAGCAGACCCCCTGTTGCTCTACCTCACCCCCTACACCCAAAACGGATGAAAACCCGATCACGGGAAGCCCCGCGAAAGCGCGGATGCGCACCGATCGTGACGCGCCACGCGCGCCTCCGCAAATCGAGGCCCCGGCTTGCGGCCTACTCCCGGCGAACCAGGCCTTGCACTCCTCCATGGCCTCCTTTCCTACATCGGGCCAACCAGTGGTGGATACCACACTAAAAGACATGCTCCTCTCTCTCCAGACCTCCCTGATGACGGATCTCTCGTCCATTTTTTCTAAAATCACTACAGAGTTGCATGTGGTGGAAGACAGGGTCACACACCTGGAAAACAGCATGGGAGAATGCACTAACACAGTAAATGAACTGGTGGATTCCTATGAGGACTTGCAGTCTGAGAAGAAATGGGTGAGAGCCAAGCTGGCCGATTTAGAGGACCGTTCCAGGAGAAATAACCTGAAACTTAGGGGGGTCCCGGAGACTATACCACCGGCTGACCTTCCAAAATACGCTAAAGAACTTCTTCATGTGCTACTCCCGGATGCCTCACCTAGGGACCTTATAATAGATAGGATACACCGTATAGCCAAGCCCTCTCACTTAGCTGCTTCGGTCCCGAGAGACATACTCATGAGGATTCATTTCTTCCATGTAAAGGAACATCTGCTGATGGCTGCTAGAGGGGGACCACCGCTACAACATCCATTCGAGGGGGTGCTACTCTTTCCTGACCTTTCAAAGTATACACTACAACTCCGGCGACAGCTTAACCCAATCACCAAGGGTCTTTACAACCATAAAGTCCAGTACAAATGGCGCTACCCAGCAACGCTCCTCGTCTCACGAAATGGCTCGACTCACGTAATCCAAGATCTGCAGAAGGGATTGCGCTTGCTACACACATGGGGAATTATTCCGGATTCGCATCAGGATTCGGTGGATCCAAGAGCCCAAATGGGGCGAAGACAGGCTCGACGGGTCCCCGCCACCCAAGAAGACGAACCGGAGCAGATGACATGAAGGCCTCCTTCAATATATCTACATGACAGATACTCTCCCTGGCATCCAGCTACTTATTTTGATTACTTGTTCTTTTTTTTATTCCTGTTCTCTTCCCTCTCTTTAGTGTTTTGGTTTGAATCAGCAGCATTGTGACACTTGTTACCCCGAATAGGCGGTTTAACGGGCTACTTAGTCCCGATACTCCGCTCTCTGACACTCTAGGTGGCACATCCACCACACCCGACACCTGGTGTGCTGTAAGTTTCTCTTATTTGTTTATTGTACCATCGTCTTATCTAACCCTCCAGAGTTATTAGAAAAGGTGCAGGGCTCTGCACGACGGACAACACCGCCACCAGTGTATGTACACTAAAGTACTCCAGTTTTTCTTGCTTTTATATGTTGCAACTAACAGTGCTCTTTTTTTTACAGCTACAATATATTAGGACAGTGGGCCGTTCGCACACTCTCCGCCCTTGCTGGAGACACCTCAATGTTTATTTTGTTTTTGGTTTCTTGTTACCCTACGGTGCCCAGCCCACTCTCCACGTCTAACTGTAAGTGAAATTTTACTATACATCTTCCTCAGTAACTACCGACAATGGCGATTAAGCTTCTATCCATTAACGCTAATGGTTTGAACCACCCTGCTAAGAGACATTCCTTATGGAAGACTGCGCTAGACCTACAATGCGATGTGCTCTGTGTTCAGGAAACGCATTTTGCCTCCACTAATGCACCTGTATGTACCAATAGAAAATTCCCTCACACTTTCTCTGCTAATTTCACCTCCAAAAAGAGGGGGGTGTTTCTGGCAGTGAAAGACACTGTGCGGTTCCTTCTGAAAAATGTGGTTACCGACCCAGATGGTCGTTATATTATTCTGGTCTGTACATTGAATGGTAATGAATACACGTTGATTAATGTATACGCTCCTAACACCGGACAGATCAGATTCCTCCGCAAGGTGACAAAATTGGCACAAACTATCAAACAGGGGCAACTCATAATATGTGGGGATTTTAACTTAGTCCCGGACGTTCTTATGGACTCCACTACCCCCTCTAAACGGAGAGAATCCCCCTTGAAACACTTTGCGACGTCCCACGATCTGTTCGATGTTTGGAGATGCCAACACGGCTCCGAGCGAGACTACACATACTTCTCGCCCTTACATAAAACCTACTCGCGCATTGATCTCTTTCTTACAGACAAATGGCTTTTACAAACTATCAGCGCTTCAGAAATCCACACCACGACTTGGTCGGATCATGCCCCCATCACGATCACCGTTTCAAATTTTAACAACACAAGACCGACCTTTATATGGCGGGCTAACAACTACATCTTGCAACATCCCACATTCTCCCCTGAGATTGCGGATACACTTAAAGACTTCTTTGACAATAACACAGGATCTGTATCCGACCCAGCCGTGCTGTGGAACGCGCACAAGGCTTACATTCGAGGCGTTTTACTTAAGTTGAGCTCCGTACACAAAAAGAACAAATCTTTAAGGATAGATGCTCTTGTATCTCAATTAGACACCCTAGAAAGGCTTAACAAACCCAACCCTGACCCAACTAGATCCGCCCAAATCCTCTCTCTGAGGCAAGAACTCAGACTCCTCCTCCTACAATCCTTCGAGCGTACGCAGAGGAGACTGAAAGCCTCCTCCTATTCCACGTCTAATAAGGCAGGCAAGGTTCTGGCCCAACGCATCAAAGGAAGGAGAGTCAAACAAAAGATTGATCACCTCATCCATCCACACACGAAAGACAGGCTTACAAATCCCCAAATAATTGCAGACGCGTTCAGCACGTACTACAGCGACTTGTACAACTTACACAACGATCAGGACACGCACCAACCCACCGCGACTGAAATCGAAGAATTCCTCAACCATGTAACCCTCCCCTCCCTGACTGAGACCCAACTTTCCAATTTAAACAAACCTTTCACCACCCCAGAAGTACTGGCAGCAATTAACTCTCTACCCTTAGGCAAATCCCCTGGACCGGACGGCCTCACAGGGGAATACTATAAGGAATTTTCCCAACACTTAGCTCCCACCCTGACCACAATGTTCAACACAGCAGCCGCTTCCTCCAAATTTCCAAAATAATCCCTACAGGCACTTATTATAACCCTACCTAAACCAGGTAAGGACCCGACTGCCCCACAGAACTTTCGCCCAATCTCACTTTTAAATCTAGACCTGAAAATATATGCTAAAATGGTTGCATCTCGACTTCTTGACATCATGCCCTCACTGATCCACAAGGATCAATCCGGCTTCACAATTGGTAGGCAAGCGTCTGACGCCACAAGGAGGGTAATCGATATTCTCCATTATGCTGAATCAAGTGGAACGCCTTCTCTGCTCCTGGCTCTGGATGCAGAGAAGGCGTTCGACAGAGTACACTGGGGCTACCTGCGTCAGGCCCTTCAAAAATTCGGATTTAAGGGACATATACTGAACGCCATACTGGCCCTATACTCGAATCCCTCGGCGAAGGTATTCTCCGCCGATATGCTCTCTCAATCGTTCGACATAACGAATGGCACCAGGCAGGGATGCCCACTCTCACCACTTATTTTTAACTTACTAATTGAACCCCTTGCAGAACACATTAGAAGTCATCCACATATATCGGGAATAGAGGTAGGTCCCAACAGACATAAGATTAGCCTATTCGCAGATGATGTCATTCTTATACTGACCAATCCCACGACATCATTGATCGCAGCCCAAAAAACACTCCTTTGGTTCGGCAAAATATCATACTACAAGGTCAATGCCACTAAGTCCTATATACTAAATATAGGATTGGATGCTACTACCAAGAACCTACTACAACTTCAACTCCCGTACACATGGGCGGAACATGAGATATCTTATCTAGGGATCCGCATACCACGTTCCACAAAACATCTATTCAATAGTAATTTCAAACCCTTCCTATCCGAACTCCGAACAGCGACCAACAAATTAGCTAAAATAGAACTTTCGTGGTCCGGACGGCTCGCGGCGTTCAAAATGATGCATCTCCCCCAATTGCTATATCTATTTCGTACACTCCCAATCCCTATCCCCACATCCTACTTACACTCCCTACAAACGATCCTGAACAAACTGTTGTGGCAAGACAAAAAACCGAGATGCGCTGGACACCTCCTAATCAAACACAAACTAGCAGGGGGAGCGGGATTAGTAGACTTCAGGGACTATTATTTGGCCACAATACTCACTCAACTCAGAGACTGGTTCCAAACACGCCCCAATACCCTATGGGGTCAGTTAGAATCTACTATGGTAAAACGCAACAACCTTAGTGACTGGTTACTAGGAATCCCTCACGGTAATCCTGTCTCCAACTCTCTCCCTCCTACCATGAGAGCCTCGGCTCTAGCATGGAAAGTTATGGTACAACAGGGTGAAAACCACCCACAACCGCACAAACCTCCCCTTCCACTGACTGTTCTAGACCATTGCACCGAAGACCTTAGAACATCAGATTGGAAACCCTATGGTATCTCCTACCTACAGGACATCATCCAAGACGACACTATACTCCCGTTCTCCCATTTACAAGCAAAATTTGGACTAAGAGACAAGGAACTCTTCACCTACCTTAGAATTAAACACTGCCTTTCCCGCATATCCAAACCATGTTACACCATTCCCCCTAAAGTATGGACGTTTCTGACCGACCGCTCCTCTAAACAGAAAGGTATCTCCCTTTTCTATGCCATATTTCGACAAAAATTAATATTCGTCAAAGCCAAACCGCACATTCAATGGGATACCGACCTTGGACAGACCCTTCCAGACCTACAATGGCAGGACGCACTCAAGTCCGTATACAGAGCCACTAGAAATGTAGCACTATGGGAACTGACTCTGAAAATCTCACTACGTTGGTACCTAACACCCGCCAAGATAGCAAAATTTGGCAAAGGCAGCCCAGACACATGTTGGAGGTGTACCCAAATGACAGGGGATCTGATACATATTCTTTGGTCCTGCCCGCTTATCACCCAATTTTGGACAAATATCTTTCACATGCTGTCAAACATTGCTGGTAGTAACATCTCTCCAACGCCAACATTAGCACTACTTAACATGGACTTGGGTATGTTTCCTGTGAACATGCAACTGGTAGTCACTAATATTCTCCTGGCAGCCAGGCTGAGTATCACCAGACTTTGGAAATCTACCCAACCTCCAACGCTAGAAGCTGTTATTGACCTAGTCAACCTACATTACAACCATGAGCTGACACTGGCCTCAAGCAGAGGAATGTATGGTAAAGTTCATGAGAAATGGCTCACCTGGTCCCGTTGGGAAAATGCAGCCATGTTTATGTAAATCCGTCGGCTGCGGCGGAATCATATCCTAGCTTTACCCTTTAAGGGCTTTCACTATATGAATCGCTTGTTTGACCAATTGTTTAGTAGCACTGTTTTCTGTTTTTGAATTTATATGTATTTAACCTCATTTTGTATCCAACATACATGTACAATGAGACGGCGCTGCGTCGCCCAATTGTTAATTACCCATTCTTGTCGAAAACTGGAATTTATTTTCTATGTATGACCTTTTCTTTAAAACTAATAAAAAAGATTGATTAAAAAGTTATGGGTCCTCCTTGAGAAAAACTTCTCGCCAGGGCCTTTGCATCTACTCCTATGGTTACCCTCTAGGACCTGGCCCCAACTCTTATTAGCCCATCCACTTATCTACCCCTCACTCCTAGTTTTCAAGAAGGCCTCGACACTTGGGCCCTCACCCTCTCACCCGAACCCTTTGACATCCCTACGGGAGAACCCAGACTTTCCACCGGGACTGTCGGAGGATTTCTTGAGTCAGGAATGGCCTTTTGAAGAAGTACTAGCACTCCAGTTTGGAATATGCAGTTCAATTTTGGGCCCCAGTTCTCAAAAAGGATATTGGGGAACTGGAGAAAGTGCAGAGAGGGGCAACCAAACTGATAAGAGGCATGGATGAGCTCAGCTATGAGGAAAGATTAGAATAACTGAATTTATTCACTCTTGAGAAGAGGAAATTAAGGGGGGATATGATCAACATGTACAAATATATAAGGGGTCCATATAGTGAACTTGGTGTTGAGTTATTCACTTTACGGTCAACACAAAGGACAAGGGGGCACTCTTTATGTCTAGAGGAAAAGAGATTTCACCTCCAAATATGGAAAGGTTTCTTCACAGTAAGAGCTGTGAAAATGTGGAATAGACTCCCGCCACAGGTGGTTCTGGCCAGCTCAGTAGATTGCTTTAAGAAAGGCCTTTCCTAAATGTACATAATATAACTGGGTACTAACATTTATAGGTAAAGTTTATCCAGGGAATATCCGATTGCCTCTTGGGGGATCAGGAAGGATTTTTTTCCCCTACTGTAGCAAATTGGATCATTCTCTGCTGGGGGTTTTTGCCTTCCTCTGGATCAACTGTTGGTATAGAACTGGGTATATGGGATTGTATGATATTATTATTATTAATATTATTATTATATTTTTTTATGGTTGAACTGGATGGACTTGTGTCTTTTTTTCAACCTGACCAACTATGTAACTATGTAACCTGGTCCTGAAGCGGAAATGCTGGGTTATCCTTGCAGCTGAGTGCTTGGTGTCTCTGAAGGTGGAAACAGGGTACACAGAGCCCAGAGAAGCAGGGATTGCTGGCTGTGCCACAGATGGGAGATGCAGGTGTAAACATCTCTCTGTAGGTGGATACCAGATGAGGTGAACAGTAGGTCCCAATGGAGCTAGATTCAGCAAGTATGGACTGCAGGCTAGAGCAACAGGTAAGTACTGCAAGTAAGAACAGCGGTGAACTGTGGGTAGGCACCAGGGCAGGTCACAGCAGATGGGGTGAAGCAGGAAGCATAGTCAGGAATGGATGCCAAGGTCCGTAAGCCAGTGGTCAGCAGACAGAAGAACAGAGATGTGGTCTGGCAAGCCAAAGTCATACACTGGGCAGGAGACAAGAGCAGATGGGCAATTCGAGGTCAGAGCTGGGAGAGCAACAAGAGGTCTCCAAGGGCATGCAGGGTAGTAAACAAGAGATCAGAAGCATAAGCACACCCAGGCACAGGAAGCTGAAGACCAGTCAGCAATGTCCATATGCTGTAGTCACTCTTTTAAAGCCAGAGGGCACCAGAATCTGACAAGCATTGCGTGCCCCAGCATGCACTAGTCTTCACCATGGCGAACGTGCGTTCGCAATACGTGTGGGGGTGCAGCGATATTGTAAATTGGCCACTGTGCCTGTGGGCAACTCTCCTCCGGCTAGTCTCCTGACAGCTTCTGTGTGTAGCAGCCCCCCTTAGCCCCTCTAATACTTAATACTTACCTGAGCTCCATCTCGATCAGCGATGTTGCACTAGAGATTCGGCTGTCCGGGACTCTCCCTCTTAATTGGCTGAGACAGCAGCAAAGCCCCACTGATCAAAGTCAGTGAGTCAATAAGGAGGGAGAGGGGGTGGGGCCTGGCTGTGGCTCAGTGCCTGAATAGACACAAGGAACTGCTGCTTGGCTTGGGTGCCCCTAGAGCAAGCTGCTTGCTCTAGGGGTACTCAACAGGAGGTAGGGGCCAGGAGCTCTGAAGAGGAACCCAAGAAGAGGAGGATCTGGGCTGCTTTTTGCAAAACCACTGCACAGTATGGATAAGTGTGACATGTTTGTTATTTACAGTTTTTCTCATTTCTCAGTTTGGCTCATTTCTTGAAACAGAAATGACATTCTCAAAACAACATGGACAAATCTCCAAACCACTTGGCAATTGTTCACAACTGAATGGCATTTCTCATTCATTTCATCAAATTGCAAATGTCTCAGTACATGTCTCAATGTCTCAGTACATTTCTCAAATGATTTAGTACAAGTAACCTACATTTAGCACAATTTCCAATTGAATAGATCATGTTGATCCAAACTGATTGTCATTTCTCAGTCTAAATGGTCGTTCTCTCCAAAACGTGTCTCCGTCATTTCATTGTTTAAGTCATCACATGCACAATAGTCTGTTCAATTGTCAAAATTATTCAGGAACACAATACCATGAATACCATATATGAATCTCTTGGAACATTTGATAAAATCATTGCAGAAATTGACAGTCAGGTAAAACTAGAACTTGAACGAAGGAGGAGTTGGTCTCAGATGACCAATCAAACACTATGTTTAGTTACCTGACAGGTACTGTCCGTTACTGTATTGTGAATGCTGCCAAACATGTATATATAGAGATTGACCATGCAGGACCAGTACAATGTCTGAACATGGAGGCACCTGGCCAAGTAGATGAACACGGGCAACTGCCTGCCCAAGGAAGAGGAAGAGGAGGAGGAGTAAGGGTGCGTGATGGTGGAATAGGGGGAAGAAGCTGAGGAGCACGAAGACACCATGCTGTCCCTAATGAAATTTGGGCGACAATTATAGACCATGTCATCAACCATGCCCTCACAATCAATGATGGAATTATATAATGTATAGGACAGGACACTGTGCATAGAGCAACAAATATGTTTATTTACTCATTTGCGTATTCATTTAGTGTGTGTGTGTGTGTGTGATAGGCCTACAGTATTACAGTAGCTTACTTCAGTGGGATGTTACATATGATACTAACTAGGGATGAGCCGAACACCCCCGGGTTCGGTTCACACCAGAACGTTCGAACGGACCGTGGGTTCGCACAAATATTTCGAACCCCATTGAAGTCTATGGGACCTGAACGTTCGAATTCAAAAACGGTCATTTTAAAGACCAAAATCCAATTAAATGTTGGAAAACGTCATTCAGAAGCCGGGTCTTGCCCCAGGGAACATGTATCAATGGAAAAAATGTTTTTTAAAACGACCGTTTTTTGCGGAGCAGCCATTTTAATGATGCTTAAAGTGAAAAAAAAAAAAAAAATCCTTTAAATATCACACCTGCTGGGTGTCTATAGTAGTGGCACGTGTTTAGAGATGTCCCTGCACAACATGAAAGGACAAAAAAAAAAAGTAATTAATGCTACTTGCAAAAGTTCTGTGTGGCAACATTATGTAGAATATTTTAGCGGGGGGGGGGGGCATTATTGTTGTGAGAAAGAACATTTTTAGAAAAAAGGGCACCCCTCAAACATACTGTAATTGGAGCGCAACAAGGAGCCACGTGCAAAGTATTGCATCAAAAATTGTTATTAGGTGCCCCTGTTAAACAGGGGCAGAACAATTGGGCCTTGGGCACAACACAACACTGCAACCCCTCACAATAACTCCAATTGGAGCGCAACAAGGAGCCACGTGCAAATTATTGCATCAAAAATTGTTTTTAGGCGCCCCTGTTAAACAGGGGCAGAAAAATTGGGCCTTGGGCACAACACAACACTGCAACCCCTCACAATAACTCCAATTGGAGCGCAACAAGGAGCCACGTGCAAATTATTGCATCAACAATTGTTATTAGGCGCCCCTGTTAAACAGGGGCAGAAAAATTGGGCCTTGGGCACAACACAACACTGCAACCCCTCACAATAACTCCAATTGGAGCGCAACAAGGAGCCACATGTAAATTATTGCATCAAAAATTGTTATTAGGCACCCCTGTTAAACAGGGGCAGAAAAATTGGGCCTTGGGCACAACACAACACTGCAACCCCTCACAATAACTCCAATTGGAGCGCAACAAGGAGCCACGTGCAAATTATTGCATCAAAAATTGTTATTAGGCGCCCCTGTTAAACAGGGGCAGAAAAATTGGGCCTTGGGCACACAACATTTCTTACTAGCTATCAGCAAGAAAAGTGAGGAGGAGAAGGATATTCCATCAGCAGCATAAGAGGACAGTCACTCAGCATCAGCAGTCTAAAAGGGATCCGAAATTTCAACAAAAAGATATTATTCATTAATATCAGCATCAGGTGCTTGGTAGCTGGTGTTGATCCAAGTCTGATTCATTTTGATGAAGGTCAGTCGATCAACAGAGCCGGTAGAGAGGTGCACCCTGTGATCAGTGACAAAGCCTCCAGCAGCACTGAATGTCTGTTCTGAAAGAACACTGGATGCAGGGCAAGCCAGTAGCTCAATTGCGTACTGGGCAAGCTCTGGCCAGTGATCCATCCTCAAGACCCAGTAAGCCAGAAGATTTTCGGTGGGGAAGGTGTCCAAGTCGGATCTTGCCCCTAGGTATTCCCGGACCATGTAAAGCAGACGCTGGCGATGGTTGCTGGAACCGGTCAGACCTTGGGGCTGCGGACTAAAAAACTGCCTGAACGCATCGGTCAGACGACCACCTTCTCCACCGCCCCTTCTGTGAGTCACCGAAGCCTCAGCAAGACGTTGTCCAGAGCCAGGTTTTGGTAATCCCCCCGGTTCTGGGAACGCATTGCACAGACCCTTCTGCAAGGCCTCCCGCAGAAGTTTCATCTTCTGCTCCCTCTGCGATGTCAACATAAGGTCCGCAACCTTACTTTTGTAACGTGGATCAAGGAGAGTCGCCAGCCAGTAATGATCCCTCTCCTTAATAGCACGTACACGAGGATCCTTACGCAGGCTTTGCAGAATCAGGGAGGCATGCAGCGTACGTTTGCAGAGGCATTCGGGGCACAGTCCTCTGGGTCACTGAGGACGACAGGATCCACAGGCACCTCATCCCAGCCACGTAAAACTCCACGTGCTCCTTGGGACTGTAAATGATCCCTTGAAGACTGCTGCTGCTGAGTGCTAGGCTCCACCTCCATGCTGCTGATACAATCCTCCTCCTCCTCCTCCTCTTCCTGTGTGCTGGGTGGGCAAGCAGGACCACTGTCTGGGTAAAGGGGGCCTTGAGAGGTAAGGAAGTCCTCCTCTTCCTTCCTCTGTTCTGCCTCAAGGGCCCTGTCCATTATTCCACGTAGCGTGTGCTCCAACAGGTGAATAAGAGGGACAGTCTCACTGATGCATGCACTGTCACTGCTCACCATCCTCGTGGCCTCCTCAAATGGTGACAGGACAGTGCATGCATCCCTGATCAAGGCCCACTGGCGTGGGGAAAAAACCTAGCTCCCCTGACCCAGTTCTGCTGCCATATTGGCACAGGTACTCATTGATGGCCCGCTGCTGTGTGTGCAGCCGCTGCAGCATGGCCAACGTTGAGTTCCATCTGGTGGGCATGTCACAAATTAGGCGGTTCTTGGGCAGGTTGTATTCCCTTTGGAGGTCAGTCAGCCGAGCAGTGGCATTATATGACCTCCGAAAATGCACACAGACTTTCCTGGCCTGCTTCAGGACATCCTGCAAGCCCGGGTACCTGCCCAAGAACCGCTGCACCACCAAATTCAGGACATGCGCAAAACAGGGCACGTGGGTGAGTTTTCCCTGTCGCAGGGCAGAGAGGAGGTTGGTGCCATTATCGCTGACCACCATTCCAGGCTTCAGCTGGCGTGGCATCAACCACCTCTCGGCCTGACCCTGCAGAGCTGACAAAACCTCTTCCCCAGTGTGGCTCCTGTCTCCCAAGCACACCAGCTCTAGCACCGCATGGCATCTCTTGGCCTGCATTCCTGCGTATCCCCTCTTACGCCTACGGAGCACGGCTGGTTCGAAGAAAACATCCCCACAGGAAGAGGCCACAGAGGAAGACGAAGAGGAGGGAGTGGAGGAAAGAGTTGTGTCACAAGCAGTAGTAGTGTTATGGAGGCGTGGTGGCGGAACAACCTCCAAAACTACTGGACCTTGCCCTGCGTCCTTCCCAGCTGCCAGCAGAATCACCAAATGCGCCGTAAAAGACAAGTAACGTCCCTGTCCATGCCTGCTGGACCATGATTCAGCGGTAATATGCACCTTACCACTGACCGCCCTGCCCAGCGAGGCATGGACATTGCCTTCCACATGCCGGTAGAGAGCCGGAATAGCCTTCCGTGAGAAAAAGTGGCGTTTTGGTACTTGCCACTGAGGTACTGCACATTGCACAAACTCACGGAAGGGGGCAGAATCTACCAACTGAAAAGGTAGCAGTTGAAGTGCTAGCAATTTCGCTAAGCTAGCATTCAACTGCTGGGCATGTGGATGGCTGGGATTGTACTTCTTTCGGCGCTGCAGCAGCTGGGGCAGGGAAATTTGCCTGGTACTATCAGTAGATTGACCGCTACTACTAGCTTGTGACACACCTATTTCTACACCTTCACTGCAGGCTTCAGAGAGGACTGGGGGTCTACTGGGGTTGGAGGTCCCAGAAGGGCAAGGGGGGGTACACTTTTTTCTTTGGTGTGGGTCTTTCTGGTGTGCTTGCCAACAAGCTGCATGGCTGGTCGACATATGTCTGGACAAGCATGTGGTACCAAGGCGGTTGATGTTTTGGCCACGCGAGATACGCTTGCGACATAAGTTGCAAATAGCAAAGGTACGATCTTGTGGACATATTTCAAAAAAGGCCCACACCAAAGAACTTTTGCTGTACCGGTCAGACACAGCAGCGCCATGCACAAGCGCCATAGATGTGCGCTGTAATGCAGTGGGTGTGACCTTAAGCTGACCCTTGGAGGGCATCCTGCCTCTTTGGAGATGTGCCTGTGCCTCCTCCTCCTCCTCCTCCTCCTCACTGTCAACCACCTGGCAGTATGCTCCAGCTGGGGGAACATCTTCACTGACAAATTGCTGTCCCTCTCGGCCACCCCCTCTCCCTGGGCTCACATCAATGCCTTCCTCTATCAGTGTTCCGTCATCGGAGTCTTCTAAATGCTGCGCATCTTCCTGTAGCATGTACCCAACACTGTGTTGAAACAGTTCGGGGGACCCCTTAGGAGGACATGGTGGTACTAGGGAAGTATTGTGTGAAGCCATCGTGCAGAGGGAAGAGGACGCCTTGGCAGCTGCTTTGCCAGAAAAACTTTGATCAGTCTGTGTGAGAGAGGATGAGGAGGATGAGGACGGCTTGGTCATCCACTCTACTAATTCCTCTGCATGTTGAGGTTCAACACGGCCAGCTCCCAAAATGAAGGACGAGCGGCCACGGCCACGGCCACGTGCTGAAGAGGATGCACCACATCCACTACCAGCGTTACCTCTACATGCAGAGCCTGCTTGCCCTTGTGACTCTCTGCCTCTCTTTGTTCTCGTTCCAGACATATTGAAGAGCTCAGGTGGTATGTAACAGCACAAGCGGAGTGATACGAAATGCGCTCAGGTGGTATATACCAGCACAGGTACAGTGACACTAACTGAGCTCAGGTAGTATATAGCAGCACAGGTAGAGTGACACTAACTGAGCTCAGGTGGTATATAGCAGCACACGTGCGGTCACACTAACTGTGCTCAGGTGGTATATAGCAGCACAGGTACAGTGACACTAACTGTGCTCAGGTGGTATATACCAGCACACGTACAGTGGCACTAACTGTGCTCAGGTGGTATATAGGAGCACATGTACAGTGGCACTAACTGTGCTCAGGTGGTATATAGGAGCACACAAACAGTGGCACTATCTGTGCTCAGGTGGTATATACCAGCACAGGAACAGTGACACTAACAGTGCTCAGGTGGTATATACCAGCACACGTACAGTGGCACTAACTGTGCTCAGGTGGTATATAGGAGCACACAAACTGTGGCACTATCTGTGCTCAGGTGGTATATAGGAGCACACGTACAGTGGCACTATCTGTGCTCAGGTGGTATATAGGAGCACACGTACAGTGGCACTATCTGTGCTCAGGTGGTATATAGGAGCACACGTACAGTGGCACTATCTGTGCTCAGGTGGTATATTGGAGCACACGTACAGTGGCACTATCTGTGCTCAGGTGGTATATAGGAGCACACAAACAGTGGCACTATCTGTGCTCAGGTGGTATATAGGAGCACACGTACAGTGGCACTATCTGTGCTCAGGTGGTATATAGGAGCACACGTACAGTGGCACTAACTGTGCTCAGGTGGTATATAGGAGCACACGTACAGTGGCACTATGTGTGCTCAGGTGGTATATACCAGCACAGGAACAGTGACACTAACAGTGCTCAGGTGGTATATAGGAGCACACGTACAGTGGCATTATCTGTGCTCAGGTGGTATATAGGAGCACACAAACAGTGGCACTATCTGTGCTCAGGTGGTATATAGGAGCACACGTACAGTGGCACTATCTGTGCTCAGGTGGTATATAGGAGCACACGTACAGTGGCACTATCTGTGCTCAGGTGGTATATAGGAGCACACATACAGTGGCACTAACTGTGCTCAGGTGGTATATAGGAGCACACGTACAGTGGCACTATGTGTGCTCAGGTGGTATATACCAGCACAGGAACAGTGACACTAACAGTGCTCAGGTGGTATATAGGAGCACACGTACAGTGGCACTATCTGTGCTCAGGTGGTGTATAGGAGCACACGTACAGTGGCACTAACTGTGCTCAGGTGGTATATAGGAGCACACGTACAGTGGCACTATCTGTGCTCAGGTGGTATATACCAGCACAGGAACAGTGACACTAACAGTGCTCAGGCGGTATATAGGAGCACACGTACAGTGGCACTATCTGTGCTCAGGTGGTATATAGGAGCACACGTACAGTGGCACTAACTGTGCTCAGGTGGTATATAGGAGCACACGTACAGTGGCACTAACTGTGCTCAGGTGGTATATAGGAGCACACGTACAGTGGCACTATCTGTGCTCAGGTGGTATATACCAGCACAGGAACAGTGACACTAACAGTGCTCAGATGGTATATAGGAGCACACGTACAGTGGCACTATCTGTGCTCAGGTGGTATATAGGAGCACACGTACAGTGGCACTAACTGTGCTCAGGTGGTATATAGGAGCACACGTACAGTGGCACTATCTGTGCTCAGGTGGTATATAGGAGCACACGTACAGTGGCACTAACTGTGCTCAGGTGGTATATAGGAGCACACGTACAGTGGCACTATCTGTGCTCAGGTGGTATATAGGAGCACAGGAGCAGTGACACTAACAGTGCTCAGGTGGTATATACCAGCACACGTACAGTGGCACTAACTGTGCTCAGGTGGTATATAGGAGCACACAAACAGTGGCACTATCTGTGCTCAGGTGGTATATACCAGCACAGGAACAGTGACACTAACAGTGCTCAGGTGGTATATACCAGCACACGTACAGTGGCACTAACTCTGCTCAGGTGGTATATAGGAGCACACAAACAGTGGCACTATCTGTGCTCAGGTGGTATATAGGAGCACACGTACAGTGGCACTATCTGTGCTCAGGTGGTATATAGGAGGACACGTACAGTGGCACTATCTGTGCTCAAGTGGTATATACCAGCACACATACAGTGGCACTAACTGTGCTCAGGTGGTATATAGGAGCACACGTACAGTGCCACTAACTGCGCTCAGATGGTATATACCAGCACACGTACGCTGACCCCAAATGCGCTCAGATGGTATGTCACAGCACACGTACGGTGACCCCAAATGCGCTCAGGTGGTATGTCACAGCACACGTACGGTGACCCCAAATGCGCTCAGGTGGTATGTAACAGCACACGTACGGTGACCCCCAAATGCGCTCAGGTGGTATGTCACAGCACACGTACGGTGACCCCAAATGCGCTCAGGGGTATTAAACAGCACACGCACAGTCAGAGCGACTGCCTTTCTGTGCAATTCAATAGCCCACTTGCATTAACAGCAACTGCCTTTCTGTGCAAATAAATAGCACACGTGCAGTAACTAACACGCATTAACTAACACGTGTACACTAACACGTTAGAGCATCAAGCACAATCTCCTGCCTGACAGATACTAATAGCAGAACTAGCTAAGCTATACAGTTTATAAATATATTGACAACTCCTAGGGATGTCAATATATTCTCTACAAACTGTACATTTAACTATACTAACTAGTAGCCTCCCTGATCTATCTATCTATCTATCTATCTATCTATCTATCTATCTATCTATCTATCTATCTATCTGAAAAGACACTGTGGGGTAGATTCACATAGAGATACGACGGTGTATCTACTGATACACCGTCGTATCTGTGAGATCCGACGCTCGGATCTATGCGACTGATTCATCGAATCAGGTTCCGCATAGATCTCCCTTAGAGCCGACTACTGTAAGTGAGTTACACTGTCGGATCTTAGGCCTCGTACACACGAGGTGATATGTCCGCTGAAAACGGTCCGATGGACCGTTTCAGCAGACATCTCCGATCGTGTGTATGGGCTAGCGGACAGATTTGTCCATCGGACAAATTTCAAAGCATGCTTTGAAATTTGTCCGCTACAAACCTGTCCGTCGGATATGTCCGCTGGTTAGTACGGGAAACCAGCGGACATATCCTCCCACACATGCGTCGTATCCTGTGAATGGATCCGACGCATGCGCGCGGAAGTGTTTACTTCCTAGTGCGTGACGTAGCGGTGACGTGGCGGCGTCAACGTCACCGCCGCATCACCGACATGTCACCGCGCCGTCCGCCGGCGGGGAGTTTGATCCGATGGTGTGTACACGCCATCGGATCAAACTCCAGATCGGACATATCCGATGGAAATGGTCCGCGGACCGTTTTCATCGGATATGTCCGATCGTGTGTACGAGGCCTTAGGCTGCAATCTCCCGCCGTCCGCTAGGTGGCGCTTCTGTTATTATACGCGACAAATATGCAAATGAGGAGAACCGCCGATTTAGAAACGAATGCCCGGCCGTCGTTTTTTTTTTACGTCGTTTGCGTTCGGCTTTTTCCGGCGGGTAGTTACCCCTGCTATATGCGGGGTAAGTGCGGCGTATCCTATGTTAAGTATGGCCGTCGTTCCCATGTCGAGTTTTGAATTTTTTACGTCGTTTACGTAAGTCGTTCGGGAATACGGCCATACGTTAATAGCGTTAACATCGAAAACAATGATGTCCTTGCGACGTCATTTGAGGCAATGCACGCTGGGAAATTTAGCCGGTGGCGCATGCGCAGTATGATCGGCGCGGGGACGCGCGTGATTTAAATAGTAAACTCCCCCTAGCCGCGGAATTTGCATTCCGCCGGGGGATTAACGATCCGCCAGGGCAACTTACGAGGCAAGTGCTTTCTGAATACAGCACTTGCCTCAAAAACTGGCGCAGGCGGATCGTAAAAAAGATAGATCACGCGGATCAAAAGATCCGCTGATCTATGTGAATCTACCCCTGTGTCTCTATCTATCTCTCTCTCTCTAACTCACTGTCTGTCTAACTTGTCTGTAAGGCAAGCCGGAACACACTACACGAGGCCGCCCGGGAGGCGGCCTTTTATAGTGTGGGGCGTGTGCTTAAGCCCTGAGCCCTAATTGGCCAAAGCACCCTGGCTTTGGCCAATTCGGTCTTTTCGTTTTTTGGGCGCTGTGATTGGCCAAGCATGCGGGGTCATGGTGCATGCTTGGCCAATCATCAGCGCGCAACGCCGCAGTGAATTATGGGCCGTTGCGCGTCATGCGAATTTTGGCGCGAAGAACCATATTTGTTCGTTTTCGACGAACGATCGAACGGCCGATGTTCGATGCGAACTTGAGTTCGCATCGAATGCGAAGCTCATCCCTAATACTAACCATGACAAGAAAAATATTGTAGAAAATAAACTATGGAATAGTATGGAATAGTTTATTTTCTACAATATTGATAATACAGTTTACAGTAGTATTCCAGTATTACAGTAAAAACTGCAGCTTACTGTATGATGCAATTATCATTATAATCCTTATTTTGAAGAATTTTATCCTACAATACAGTAAGTAAAAGGGTCAAAGAGCTGCAATTACAGTAGTGCCTCCCATGGAAATCTATCTAATAATGTTACTGTAACATTTCAGTAATTTCATAATTTTTCCCCTCCCCTTTCTGTCAAATACCCCCTGTAGTACCTCTGCATAGGGTACATGTACCCCGGGTTTGGATCCACTGGAATACTGGCCAGTAGTATATTGAACTTGTGCAGAACATAGAACATTCCTATGTAGCTGTCTGTAACTGTATTGTATGGGGATGAGGCTGGCTTCAACCTGGCCAAGGGCCAAAGACGTGGCCGTAATTTTATTGGCCACTGGGCCAGCGAGGGGGCAATATAACTATGTGTGCTGCATTTTTCTGAAAATGGTGTGGCCACTCACATGCCCAGTCTTGGCCCATACAAAACACAGAAGCTCCTCATCTTCTTGGACCACTTTCATTTGGATTTGATCCCAGAAAATGAGAGAGGTCTCATAGGGCCTCACCTACCACAATATTTAATTGTATGGGACAATGTGAATTTCCACCGTGGCCCGCTTATCAGGGCCTCGTTCACTGCTCATCCAAGGATGGATAATGTGTTCCTACCACTTTACTCTCCTTTCCTCAATCCTATTGAGGAGTTTTTCTGCGCTTGGAGGTGGAGAGTGTATGAGCATCAGGCTCAAGATCAGAGGTCCCCGTTCCATGCAATAGACGCTGCCTGTGAGAATATTACAGGAGATCAGTGTAGGCGATGGTTGCGACATCTCCCTTGTTTCTTCCCTCAATGCATCGCAAGGGAGGATATACGCTGCAATGTTGATGGGAATCTGTGGCCAGACAGTCAGCAGCGTGTGGATGGGCAGGAGGGTGAGGACAGTACCCAGGAGAGGGAGGGTGAGGACAACGACCAGTGAAGAGATGTTAGGGCTCTTTCACATGGGTGGCCTGTTCAGGTCCAACTGCCAGTTTTTTAGGGCGGACCTGAATGGGCACTCTGTGCTCCTCTATGGAGCTGCGGATGTCAGGGGTGACATGCCCACTGACATCCGACCCGCACCGGTCCGCCAAAGTGTGACAGAGGAAAAACCTACTTTTCCATCCGTCTGGCGGATTGGATTGGGTGAACACGGACAGACGGTCCGTGTTCATCCGATCCCCCCATAGGAGAGAGCGGATAGCTGGCAGGGCAGTCCCTGTACAGTGTGCGAGGACCTCCCTGTCATCCGCCGGCTTAACAGGGATCAATGGAGCGATCCCCGCTGAGCAAGTGGAGGTTCACGGGGCGGATCATTACTGATCCGCCCCGTGTGAAAGGGGCCTTACAGTAGTTGTGAAACTCGAGCTTTATTTACAGCATTGTAGGCTAAATTTACAGTAAGGCCTCTTTCACACGGTGCGGACCGTTTTTCGGTCCGCTCCCTGTGTGTCCGCCGGCTCAGCGGGGGGTCCCGCTCAGCTGTCGGCGGACAGGGCGGTCCCCGCACACTGTGCAGGCACCGCCCTGTCTCTCCTCCGCTATCCCCTATGGGGAATCGGATGAAAAAGGACCGTCTGCCCGTTTGCATCCGATCCGATTCACCGGACGGAAGAAAAATAGGGTTTTCTTCCGTCCGCAAAACGGATCCAGACGGACGTGAATCTTAGGCGGACGTTAGCGGATGCATCATCCGCTAACGGGTCCGCTCCCATAGGGCCCCATTCTAAGTCCGTTTACGGACTTAGAAAAAGCGGACCGTTCGTCCGCACGTGTGAAAGGGCCCTAATTGTCCTTGTTTTTTGTTTGTGTGTTTATATTTCCATATATTATGCTGTGTACGTTTTCTTTTTAGTCTCATGTATGGAAGTTACTTTGTGTGTGAATGATAATGGTTACAATACTGTAAAGTAATTTTTCCTTGGCAGTATGAGTGCAATGTGTGATGTCAAACCTTGGAGGCGACTCTTACCCTAAAAACTTTTCTTATTTTTCAGTTTTATACACAATTGTATTCAGTTAGCTACAGTAGACAAAAACTGTACTGTAACCATTGTCAATGAAGGACTAGGCTAACACTGAAAGGTGGACATGAGGGATATTTCAATGGTCCTCTGCCATAGAGATAAAACATCTAAACATTTTGACTTGCAGTGCTTACACAATGCCAAAGGGATGATGCATTTTGGGGGCACTGACTATTTGAATGAAAAATAAATTTAGTTTTGACACATGAGTGAACTGTTTTGGGAAAGATATGAACTTTTGAAGGTGAACCATGGTGTTGTGCCGAACCATCCAGGTTATTTTGGCAAAAGCACCAAGAGAGCTGAGAATGTCTGTCTAGTCTGTTTCAAGAAATGAGCCAAAGCAATTGAGAAGAATCTTTGCCATTTTGGAGGCACTGACTCTTTATATGGGAAAGGAATATGGTTTTGAAGCATGAGTGAACAGTTTTGGGAAAGATATGAGCTTTTGCAAGTGAGTTATAGTGTTGTGCTGAACTGTAAGACTGTTTTGCCAAATGATCTTAGAGTTTTGAGAATGTCATTTCGGTTTCAAGAAATGAGCCAAAACAATAGAGAAAAACTGTAACATGGAGGCACCTGGCCAAGTAGATGAACACGGGCAACTGCCTGCCCGAGGAAGAGGAAGAGGAAGAGGAGGAGGAGTAAGGGTGCGTGATGGTGGAATAGGGGGAAAAAGCTGAGGAGCACGAAGACACCATGCTGTCCCTAATGAAATTTGGGCGACAATTATAGACCATGTCATCAACCATGCCCTCACAATCAATGATGGAATTATATAATGTATAGGACAGGACACTTTGCATAGAGCAACAAATATGTTTATTTACTCATTTGCGTATTCATTTAGTGTGTGTGTGTGTGTGTGTGTGTGTGTTTGTGATAGGCCTACAGTATTACAGTATCTTACTTCAGTGGGATGTTACGTATGATACTAACCATGACAAGAAAAATATTGTAGAAAATAAACTATGGAATTGTATGGAATAGTTTATTTTCTACAATATTGATAATACAGTTTACAGTAGTATTACAGTATTACAGTAAAAACTGCAGCTTACTGTATGATGCAATTATCATTATGATCCTTATTTTGAAGAATATAACCTACAATACAGTAAGTAAAAGGGTCAAAGAGCTGCAATTACAGTAGTGCCTCCCATGGAAATCTATCTAATAATGTTACTGTAACATTTCAGTAATTTCATAATTTTTTCCCTCCCCTTTCTGTCAAATACCCCCTGTAGTACCTCTGCATAGGGTACATGTACCCCAGGTTTTGATCCACTGGAATACTGGCCAGTAGTATATTGAACTTGTGCAGAACATAGAACATTCCTATGTAGCTGTCTGTAACTGTATTGTATGGGGATGAGGCTGGCTTCAACCTGGCCAAGGGCCAAAGACGTGGCCGTAATTTTATTGGCCACTGGGCCATGGTGGATGTCCCAGGCCAGCGAGGGGGCAATATAACTATGTGTGCTGCCATTTCTGAGAATGATGTGGTCACTCACATGCCCAGTCTTGGCCAATACAATACACAGAAGCTCCTCATCTTCTTGGACATCTTTCATTTGGATTTGATCCCTGAAAATGAGAGAGGTCTCAAAGGGCCTCACCTACCACAATATATAATTGTATGGGACAATGTGAATTTCCACCGTGGCCCGCTTATCAGGGCCTGGTTCACTGCTCATCCAAGGATGGATATTGTGTTCCTACCACCTTATTCTCCTTTCCTCCATACCATTGAGGAGTTTTTCTGCGCTTGGAGGTGGAGAGTGTATGAGCATCAGGCTCAAAATCAGAGGTCCCCGTTCCATGCAATAGACGCTGCCTGTGAGAATATTACAGGAGATCAGTGTAGGCGATGGTTGCGACATCTCCCTCTTTTCTTCCCTCAATGCATCGCAAGGGAGGATATACGCTGCAATGTTGATGGGAATCTGTGGCCAGACAGTCAGCAGCGTGTGGATGGGCAGGAGGGTGAGGACAGTACCCAGGAGAGGGAGGGTGAGGACAGCGACCAGTGAAGCGATGTTAGGGCTCTTTCACACAGGTGGCCTGTTCTGGTCGGCCTGCCAGTTTTTTAGGCGGACCTGAATGGGCACTCTGTGCTCCTCTATGGAGCTGCGGATGTCAGGGGTGACATGCTCACTGACATCAGACCCGCGCCGGTCCGCCAAAGTGTGACGGAGGAATAACCTACTTTTCCATCCGTCTGGCGGATTGGATTGGGTGAACACGGACAGACGGTCCGTGTTCATCCGATCCCCCCATAGGAGAGAGCAGATAGCTGGCAGGGCAGTCCCTGTACAGTGTGCGAGGACCTCCCTGTCATCCGCCGGCTTAGCGGGGATCAATGGAGCGATCCCCACTAAGCAAGTGGAGGTTCACGGGGCGGATCATTACTGATCCGCCCCGTGTGAAAGGGGCCTTACAGTAGTTGTGAAACTCGAGCTTTATTTACAGCATTGTAGGCTAAATTTACAGTAATTGTCCTTGTTTTTTGTTTGTGTGTTTATATTTCCATATATTATGCTGTGTACGTTTTCTTTTTAGTCTCATGTATGGAAGTTACTTTGTGTGTGAATGATAATGGTTACAAGACTGTAAAGTAATTTTTCCTTGGCAGTATGAGTGCAATGTGTGATACCAAACCTTGGAGGCTACTCTTACCCTAAAAACTTTTCTTATTTTTCAGTTTTATACACAATTGTATTCAGTTAGCTAGACAAAAACTGTACAGTAACCATTGTCAATGAAGGACTGGGCTAAGACTGAAAGGTGGACATGAGGGATATTTCAATGGTCCTCTGCCATAGAGATAAAACATCTAAACATTTTGACTTGCAGTGCTTACACAATGCCGAAGGGATGATGCATTTTGGGGGCACTGACTATTTGAATGAAAAATACATTTAGTTTGTTCACATGAGTGAACTGTTTTGGGAAAGATATGAACTTTTGAAGGTGAACCATGGTGTTGTGCCGAACCATCCAGGTTATTTTGGTAAAAGCACCAAGAGAGCTGAGAATGCCTGTCTGGTCTGTTTCAAGAAATGAGCCAAAGCAATTGAGAAGAATCTTTGCCATTTTGGAGGCACTGACTCTTTATATGGGAAAGGAATATGGTTTTGAAGCAATGAATGAATGAATGAATGAAAAATGTATATACCGCGACACATGGGAACTAAATCGCCTCTGGGCGCTCGTTGTTCCATTATCTCATAACCTCAAAAGAGCAGAGTTTTAATCTGTCTTCTGAAGGTTTGGTGGTTTTCCTCCAACCGAATGCTGGTTGGTAAAGCGGTCCATAGTCGGGGCCATTGGACCGCAAACCTTCTTTCTCCTTTGGACTTAAATCTGGCCTTGGGTACTTTGACCAAATTTTGGTCGCTGGATCGCAGAACGCGATTGGGATTGTGGGGTTCTATTTTATCGCAAAGATATTGCGGGGCTTTTCCATGGATGCATTTATGAGTCAGACAGAGAGCTATAAAAGCAATTCTGTCTTTTACTGGCAACCAGTGAAGGGATCTCAGAGAAGGGGAGATTGATTCCCATGTTTTTTTTCCAGTCACCGGTCTGGAGGCCGTATTTTGGACGACTTGCAGACGAGCGATTTGGTACTTTGGGAGTCCGAGGTAAAGGGCATTTGCATAGTCCAGTCCCACCACGACTGCTACGTCTTCTTTGGGAATGAATGGAATAAGTCTGCGTAGTAGGCGCAGCAGATGGTGAGATCCGCTGACTACTGAACCTATTTGTGCTTCCATTGTCATGTGGGTGTCGTAAATGACTCAGAGACTTTTGACTTTGGCGCTAGGGTTGTAGCCAGCTGACTCTTGCGACTGGCCTGAAACAGAAGAAGTTCTGTTTTGGAATTGTTGAGTTTAAGATAACTGTTAGTCATCCAGTTTTCTATCGAAGAGAGACAATTCTCTAAGCTGAGATGATGATCCTTTCTATTGCAGATGCGAAAATAGAGTTGCGTGTCGTCTGCATATGAGTGATAAAGTAGTTGTTGACTACTGATGACTTCAAAGAGAGGACGAAGATAGATGTTGAAGAGCACCGGTGACAGGGGTGATCCTTGGGGGACTCCACATGACACCGTGCGTTTTCCAGAAGTGAACGGTCCCAATTTCACTGTTTGTGATCGGTTTTCCAAAGAGGAGGAAAACCATGGTAAATCACCTCTGTGACTCCGGCTACCTCAGCCAGCCGAGTCAGTAGCAGTTTGTGATCTACCGTGTCAAAGGCTGCACTTAGGTCCAGCAGAACCAGGAGAGAAGATTCTCCTTCGTCTGCGGCCTCAAGAAGCAAGAGTGAACAGTTTTGGGAAAGATATGAGCTTTTGCAAGTGAGTTATAGTGTTGTGCTGAACTGCAAGACTGTTTTACCAAATGATCTTAGAGTTTTGAGAATGTCATTTCGGTTTTAAGAAATGAGCCAAAACAGTAGAGAAAAACTGAATTGAATTTGGTAAAGACTTTTATAATCAATCAAGCAAACTCAGAGCCAGCTAACAAACTACTGGCCCTATGTTAGGACCTTTGTAGTGCTCCTGCTCTAACACAGATGTTGGTCTCATTCCAGAATGCTGGTTTTGGACGTGATGCATTCTCCCTGCCTGCTTGTTCACCTGCAAGGTGATTGATGGAGGCAGTCTCTGGGTGGTGGCCAAACCTGATTTAAGCCAGCCAACCTTGCAGTCTCATGCTTGTGCTTCAAGCTCCCTGTTTGTCTGCCCTGCTTGCTGTTTGGATTCCCCTGTTTAATTACCTCGAACAGGAACTCAGACTATTCTCTGAACTTAGCCTGCCTTTTGACTATGGATTGGACACTGGCTGTTCTGAACTTTGCCTTTGCCTTTGAACTCAGTTTACATCTTCCCCAGTGTGGTGGCCAGGCACTATAGCATTGCGTACAAGACCTGGGGGAAACCAGTTACTGCTAGGTCTGTTTGCCTTAAAGGAAAGGGGGCTACTATAGGTGAATAACACAGAAGCCAGCTATGCCAGTGTCTGGCCATCTGTGCCAAGGGTCAAAATGTCACTTCCCCCCCAATGCTCTTAAACGTAAAAAAAAAATGTAAATGACATAAAATTGTATTTTTTATTTTTATTGCATTTTAGTCAAAATATCCAATTTGACCCCAGATCTCATATTTAAGAGGGCCTGCCATGTTTTTACATTCCTTGTAATAGGAATAAAAGTGACCTATTTAAAAAAAAAAAAAAAAACAGTATAAAAAAAATGTATAATAGATAAGATTTTTTTTTTAAAGCCCCCCTGTCCTGACAAGATTGCGCGCAAAAGCAAACGCATACATTAGCAGTGCCTGCATATGAAAATGTAAATTCAAAACATGCAACCTGTAGAATTTTTTAACATTATCTTTCACAATATAAAAAAAATGGGCTAACTTTACTGTTTTATTTTTTTTATTCAAAAAGGTGATTTTTCCCCCAAAAAAGTGCACTTGTAGGACCGCTGCACAAATAGAGTGTGATAAAAATTATTGCAAGGACCGCTATTTTATTCTATAGGATGTTAGAAAATATATGTATGTATATATATATATATATATATATATATATATATATATATATTTTATATATATATATATATATATATATATATATATATATATATATATATATATATATATATATATATATATATTAGGGCTGTGCAAATTAACTTTTAATTAACTGATTAATCTTTTTGATCGATCAAAATCTTTTGATTGGTACTCACCTCTCCGCCGGCTTCCGGGCTTTCAGGGAGTTCCGTCGGAGATCCGGTAATGTCACGGACACCGGCGGGGCTTGCCAGGTCCATCTGAAGGGCTCCTTTGCTGTGCCTTCATATCTGTATGCTGGCGGGACCTTCCTATCTGCCACACGCAAGGGCTGTTACACTTCCCTCTATCACTTCCCTCTATCAACCTGGGGTTCTACAGCCATCCACTGGGAGTTGTGATAGTTCCCTTCCCGGACTGATGTTAACCTCTCCTCATCTGGATTCAGCAGTGGTATCATTGTACACATTTTTATACCAGTATCATACTTGGCTACACATTTTTATGACTGCTTTTGGTGCCGTTTGGTATTACTCGCACCATTTTTACAGTTTATGTAGCTACATCGATTTTATCTCCAGTGCAATATTTATTTGGTTACCTACTTGAAGGCTATAAAAGTTTTAATGCTATTCCCATCGAGCGCTGCCTGTGTGTGTTTTTTGTATCCTGTATCCATTTTTCCAGTTGTTGGTAGCTGCACTGGGAATCGGCCTGCAAGAAAATCAGCTAAAAGTAGTTGGATCTGTATGTGCGTTATAATTAATCAAAATTAGTCGATTAATCGATTAAAAAGAAAACAATTAATGGAACACAAACATTTTGATCAGTAACAGCCCATATATATATATATTTATATATATATATATATATATATATATATATAGATCTATTTATCTATCTATCTATCTATATATATATATATATATATATATATATATATATAGATAGATAGATAGATAGATAGATAGATAGATAGATAGATAGATAGATAGATAGATAGATAGAGATATCTATATATTTATATATCTATAGATATATTGTTTGGGGGTTCTAAGTAATTTTCTAGCAAAACAAAAATGAGTCTCGGGGCCAGATTCAGAAAGCTCTGCCTATCTATAGGCAGGCGTAGTGTATCTCAGATAAACTACACCGCCATAACTTTCAATGGCAGGTTCCTTATTCAGAAGCTATTTACGCCGAAAGTTACAGCAGCGTAGTGTATCTGTGGTGGCAGAAGGCCGCGCAATTCAAATTTGGAAGATGGGGGCGTGATTCATGCAAATGAATCATGACCCCACGTAAGTGACGTTTTTTTTGGATGGCGCATGCGCCGTCCGTGGACGTTCCCAGTGCGCATGCACAAAATCACGCCGTTTTTTCTCAATGTAAACGACGTGAACGTGACTGACGTCGAGCCCCATTCCCGAACGATTTATGCAAACGACGTAACCGATGTTCAATTTGGCGCGGTCCCGACGTCCATACTTAACATTGGCTGCACCTGCTATAGCAGGGGTAACCTTACGCCAAAATAACACTAACGCAAACGACGTAAACTACGACGCGCCGTCGCAAGTACGCTCGTGAATCTGTGTAAGTAGCTCATTTGCATAATTTACGCAAAGCGCCACCTAGTGGCCAGCGTAAATATGCAACTTAAGATACAACGGTGTAAGCCGTCGTATCTTAGAAGAAAGCTGGCGTATCTTCTTTTCTGAATAGCAAAAAAAGATACGCCGGCTATTCTTAGTATTTACGCAGCGTATCTCGAGATATACTGGCGTAAATGCTTTCTGAATCTGGCCCTCGGTCTTTAAGTGGTTAAAAAATGCACTATTAGTCCTTAGCACACTAAAGAAAGATATTTTGTCCACAACTAGTGTACATTCCCAATAAGCAAACCGATTGTTCATAAATGTGTCTGACTTTGTGAGATACTGTGTATCCTTTTAATACTGAATTTGTCATGTAGTACTCCTATTCAACAACATTTCAATAGTTTATAAATGCTGTTATGTTTTTTCCATGAGATATGTATATTCAATTAAAAGTGGCACTTTAGACAGGATGGATTTCACCTAAGGAAAATCGGTTAACTTGCTATATGTTAGCCATGTAAGGCACAACATATTTATATCAGAATGCAGCATAGCAAAGATGCATTAACCAACTTATATTTGATAAATAACTTACATTTATGATTTTTTTTCTACATTTACAGTGTGTTGCAATACTGTAGCGGTGGACGATTCTCTAGGCACACAGGTGTTCATAATGTTGTACTTCTGGTAAATAGTGTTGAGCAGAATATGCCATATTCGTATTCGCGATATATCTCGAATATATAGTCGAATATTCGACAGATATTCGCTAAATACGAATATTCGTGATATATTTTCGAAATGAAATTATTGCGAATTTTCGCTATCGCGAATGCGAATTGCGATTGCGAATTGCGCATGCGAATTGCGAATATTCGAGAAATGCGGAATGGAGCACTCTGATTGGCACAGAATATTCGTGATATATTACAATATAAAATAATTGCGAATATTCGAGAAATGCGGAAGGAGCACTCTGATTGGCTCAGAATATTCGTGATATATTACAATACACAATAATTGCGAATATTCGGCAAATGCGGAAGGAGCACTCTGATTGGCTCAGAATATTCGTGATATATTACAATACACAATAATTGCGAATATTCGGCAAATGCGGAAGGAGCACTCTGATTGGCTCAGAATATTCGTGATATATTACAATACACAATAATTGCGAATATTCGGCAAATGCGGAAGGAGCACTCTGATTGGCTCAGAATATTCGTGATATATTACAATACACAATAATTGCGAATATTCGAGAAATGCGGAATGGAGCACTCTGATTGGCTCAGAATATTCGTGATATATTACAATACAAAATAATTTCGAAATTTCGAGAAATGCGGAATGGAGCACTCTGATTGGCTCAGAATATTTGTGATATATTACAATACAAAATAATTTCGAAATTTCGAGAAATGCGGAATGGAGTACTCTGATTGGCTCAGAATATTCGTGATATATTACAATATAAAATAATCGCGCGATATCGCTATTTGCCGAATAATCGCATTGCGATTTTTCGGCAATATAAAATGAGCGCTGCAGCTACTCGGCCCAAGGTCTCTAATCATACCAGCAATGCTTTTAGACGTCGATGGGGATCTCTAGGATGTGATCTGTTCCAAAAAATGTTTTAAAACATTCGAATATTCGAAATAGCGAATATTCGCCGCGATATTCGCGATATTCGCGAATACTCGAATATGCAATATTCGTAGCGAATATTCGCAATTCGAATATTCGTGAGCAACACTACTGGTAAACTCCATCGGTATGCACATGAACACATGTAGTAATGCAGCATTTCATTCTAAAAGCAAATTTTAAGTGAAGAAAGCCCAGCACTGCCTTGTATCTTGTTGACAGCTTATTTCTAATTGAAAACCCATACTGGCATGGCATGTAGTCAACAGGAAAGAAATCAATGTTAGGCCCCTTTCACACTGAGGAGTTGCAAAAACGTGGTAAAAATGCCCATGCGTTATAACTGCATTTTTAACATGTTTTTAAAACACTATCCCCTGACATCATATCCTGTCTACTTCCTGTATTTTCGGAAAGGAAATAGTACAAGGAGAAGATGGAGTATTATGAGCAGCTGTTATTGTTTGTGATACACGTTTAGCAACGTATTCTCCAACAGAGACTGCAACGTTGCTTTTGGGTTCATCCCATCCACCAAATGCACTCAGAGAGAGGACAATTTGTACTACTCTATTGTGAACTGAGAGAGCACCCTGATAAATTCTGAAATTATACTCGGATGAGCATCACAACGTAAGTAACAATATCCTACTTCTCCAACCCAGTCCCTGTAGTCCTAAACTTCATTATCACAGTTCTGGCATTCCAAACCCCAAATCCCACCCCTCCTACTCTGAAACAAAACTCCTAAACCCAATCCTGCTGCCACTAGTCCCAAATCCTTAACCCTGCTGCAACTAGTCCCAAATCCCTAACCCTAATCCTGCTGCCACTAGTCCCAAATCCCTAACCCTAAACCTTAAACTTTTAGTAGCGGGATTAGGGTTAGGGTTAGTGATTAGGAGTAGGGATGAGCTTCGCATTCGATACGAACGTATGTTCGACTCGAACATTGTCTGTTCGTACATTCGACGAAATTGGAACAAAAGCGATTGTTTTCGCCAAATTCGAGTGACGCAAAACGGCCCATAATTAACTGCGGCATTGCGCGCTGATGATTGGCCAAGCATGCTGTATGTCCCGCATGCTTGGCCAATCACAGCGCGCAAAAAACGAAGAGCCATAATTGGCCAAAGCCTGGGTGGCTTTGGCCAATTATGGCTCAGGCTTTAGCACACGCCCCACACTATATAAGGCCGCCTGCTATGCGGCCTCGTGTAGTGTGTGCCGGGTTGTTAATGAAAGCAGTCAGAGAGACAGAGAGATTGTCTTTTTAGATAGCTAGATAGAGCAGGCAGGCAGGCTAGTCAGTTTAGCTTAATTTACAGTGTGTAGAGGATATATATACATCCCTAGGAGTTGTACATATATTTATACACTGTATAGCTTAGATAGATTAGTTCTTCCTAATTTACCGGCAGGCAGGTGATTGTGCTATTTGAAGACGTTATCACATGTATAGAAAGTATACAATATTTAAAGGAATTTTTCTAAATGTTTGCGCGAATGGTCGGTCTGTTCGACGGTTCTGGTGCGAACCGAACACGGGGGTGTTCGGCTCATCCCTAATTAGGAGCTATAATTAGCGGGGTTATGGTTAGTGATTAGGAACTATAATTAGCGGGCCTAGGGTAAGGGTTTGTGATTAGGTACTATAATTAGCAGGCTTAGGCTAAGGGTTAGTGATGAGGAAATATAATTAGTAGGCTTAGGGTTAGTGATTAGGAACTATAATTAGCGGAATTAGGTTTAGGGTTAGTGATTAGGAACTATAATTAGCGGGGTTAGGGTTAGTGATTTGGAACTATTAGTAGCTGGATTAGGGTTAGGGTTAGTGATTTGGAACTATAAGTAGCGGGATTAGGGTTAGTGATTAGGATTTATAATTAGCGGGGTTAGGGTTAGGGTTAGTGATTAGGAACTATAATTAGCGGGATTAGGGTTAGTGATTTGGAACTATTAGTAGCGGGATTAGGGATGTCGCGAACATAACATTTTCCGTTCGCGAATGGCAAACGCAAATTTCCGCAAATGTTCCCGAACGGGCGAGCCGCCATAGACTTCAATAGGCAGGTGAATTTTAAAACCCACAGGGACTCTTTCTGGCCACAATACTGATGGAAAAGTTGTTTCAAGGGGGCTAACACCTGGACTGTGGCTAGTGATGTCAAACCTAAAATTTTCCGTTTGCGAACGGCGATTGCGAACTTCCGCAAATGTTCGCGAACGGGCAAACCGGGCGAGCCGCCATAGACTTCAATGGGCAGGCAAATTTTAAAACAGGGACACTTTCTGGCCACAATAGTGATGGAAATGTTGTTTCAAGGGGACTAACACCTGGACTGTGGCATGCCGGAGGGGGATCCATGGCAAAACTCCCATAGAAAATTACGTAGTTGACGCAGAGTCCGTTTTTAATCCATAAAGGGCATAAATCACCTAACATTCCTAAATTGTTTGGAATAACATGCTTTAAAACATCAGGTATGATGTTGTATCTATCAGGTAGTGTAAGGGTTAGGGTTAGGGTTACAGTCTGTAACCCTAACCCTAACCCTATCTGTAACCCTAACCCTGTCTGTAACCCTAACCCTAAGCCTAACCCTATCTGTAACCCTAACCCTGTCTGTAACTTACACACTCATGACATAAATTTCATTCCTCTATGCGTCAATCTTGGTGTAGTGATGACTGTGCTTGTGCGCACGTTTGGGAGATTGCAGGCGATGGGGGTTTTTCAAAGCCTATGGTCATGCTAAGGTAGTTCAGTGACAGTAAACCTCCCTGGCGTTATGATTCTGTCTGGAATTTTGTACCAAAAGCGTTGCAATTGTTTTGCAAGGAAATGTGGTGTTATGTATTATAGGCCTGCAATTCTTAGTAAGTACTTACTTAAACCTGACCAAACAAGACTCTAGTAGACATCCCAGATGTGATAAAAGATGAAACACAAAATCATGAATTATAATCTAATAACTAATATTATTTTATTTAATACTGTAATAAAGAATAATGAATTTAGTCAAATAAAGAAAATTCAATATACATCTTGAGTGTGATACACTTTGAAGCAGTTGGTGGGATATAATCCAAAAAATGGCGACCCGTCAGACGCTCTGGATTCACCACATCAACAGCCCGACGTCCTGGTCTGTTTGCAGATACAGATGGCACCTGGTGGTTGACGAAAATCAGCTCAGCCACCTTCCAGATGAAGTCAGAGTGGACAAGAGGCTTGCCACTATATGCCCTGTGCAGGATGTAGGCGTTCCAAAGGCATTGTTCCAGAAGATGCCGGAATATTTTTTTGTAATATTTTTTCTGTTGTTTCCGCATAGCGGGGTAGTATGTCATAGCCTGATCGGCTCTATCGACTCCTCCCATTGAGCTGTTATAGTCGACCACGACTTGGGGCTTCAGCACGTCTTTTCCACCTTTTGTGTGGACCATGGCAGTGGAGGTATTGTGGACAGTGCTCATGAGGCACACGTCCTTTTTGTCTCGCCATCGCATTGCCATGATCTTACCCTTTTGCCAGGCAACAATTTCTCTCGATTTTTAATTTTCTCTTCCCAAATGCAGATGGCATGTCACGGCGGTTAGGCCTAACGGTACCATAGGCATCAGTCTTATTCTGTATCAGGACTTCATATAGTTCCGGAGATGTATAGAAATTATCGGTGATCACACAGTACCCCCTGGTTCAGCAATGGCTCCAGTAGTGTAAGCACAGATGATGTGGCCATCCCATAGCCGCTGTACCTGGGGTTGAACTTTGTGCCTTTACCAGTATAAATGACGGAGTTCCATATATACCCAGTGGATGCCTCGCAGAGCATAAATGACTTGATGCCAAACCGCGCTCTTTTTGAAGCGATGTACTGAATCCAACTCAGGCGACCCTTGTAGGCCATCAAGCTCTCATCCACACAGACATCCCTATCTGGCACATAGGTCCGCTGGAAATTACCAACAATAATTTGCCATACCTCCCATATTTTTTTGAGTTTGGGGATGCGTGGCCTCATCGAACTCTTCATTGTTGGTGAAGTGGAAGTTCTTCATGATGAGAGAGAAACGGCATTCTGACATCACAGTACCAAAAAATGGAGTGGCCAATAATTTGTTGGTGGTCCAGTACCACTTCTGGAGCGGTTTCCCCACCACGCCCTGCAGAATAATGAGCCCCAAAAACTGCCAGATGTCCTCTCTGGTCACCGGTTCCCATTTTCTGCTGCAGGAAAATTTGGCATGCGGTGTAGCGGATTGCTGCTCCTGGTAGCGGTTTGTCTCCGTTACAATTTTTTCTATGACATCCTCTGTAACAAATAATTTTAGGTAGGCCAGAGGGTTGTCCTGCTCCACATCTACCTTCAGCCCTGGTGATCCGGTAAACGGAAATCTTGGGGGCGCAACCTGGTCCGTATCGGCAATAGGGCACCAAGTGCGCACATTACTGAGGCTAAGTGCAGGTTCTTCGCCTTCATCACTTGACAGATCAGTGTCGGTCTCAGGGTCAGATGACAAATCCCACGACTCACTTTCACTCTGTTCGGCGAGCATCTCTGCACCATTGTCGCTGTCACTCAGCTGCTCCAAAAGTGCTTTTTGTGAAAAGTGGCGCTTTTTTGATGTCATTTTTTTTTATTAGATGGGCACTATGGGGAAGGCAAGGGCACATAGTGTTGTAACTACTAAAGGTGATACATTGTAATCTGAGGGGATTGCACTGTATCACCTCTTTTATGTGTAACTTTTTTTGAAATTCCCGCCCAGTTCCGCACCCGTGCATCGCTACGTCGCAGAGAGCGGAACAAGGAAGTGACAGATCCAGCGAGCACAGCGTCGGATCGCGGGAGAAGGTAAGGTACTCGCTGTGCACTCTGCAGCTCACCCCGTGTCTGACACGGGATCAACGATGGTAGCAGGAAATTTTTACCCCGTGTCAGACACGGGAAAACCGCCAGGGAGGTTAAGTGACCCAGAAAACAATGATTCTGCAGTATGGGCCCATTGTTGGCCTAGTAGGCTTTAATAATCACCTTAGATGATCACAAAGAAAATTAATGTTTTTTTCTATTCAAAATTATCCAGCCGATCGCTTTTGGTCTGTTCACAATGAAGCAACGACCGTTGAGGGATGAGCTTCGAGGTTCGATGCGAACACATGTTCTCATCGAACATTGCACGTTCGATCGTTTGTCGAAAACGAACAAATCGGGTCATTTGCGCCAAATTCGAATGACCCATAATTCACTGCAGCGTTGCGCGCTGATGATTGGCCAAGCATGCAGAGAGAGATAGATAGAGACACAGTGGGGTAGATTCACATAGAGATCCGACGGTGTATCTACTGATACACCGTCGGATCTGTGAGATCCGACGCTCGGATCTATGCGGCTGATTCCTCGAATCAGGTTCCGCATAGATCTCCCTTAGAGCCGACTGGTGTAAGTGAGTTACACTGTCGGATCTTAGGCTGCATTCTCCCGCCGTCCGCTAGGTGGCGCTTCTTTTTTTCTACGCGACGAATATGCAAATGAGGAGAACCGCCGATTCAGAACCGAACGCCCGGCCGTCGCTTTTTTTTTTTTACGTCGTTTGCGTTTGGCTTTTTCCGGCGGATCGTTACCCCTGCTTTATGCGGGGTAAGTGCGGCGGATCCTATGTTAAGTATGGCCGTCGTTCCCGCGTCGAGTTTTAAATTTTTTACGTCATTTACGTAAGTCGTCCGGGAATACGGCCATACGTTAATTGCGTTAATGTCGAAAACAATGACGTGCTTGCGACGTCATTTAAAGCAATGCACGCTGGGAAATTTAGCCGGCGGCGCATGCGCAGTACGATCGGTGCGGGGACGCGCGTGATTTAAATAGCAAACTCCCCCTAGCCGCGGAATTTGCATTCCGCCGGGGGATTTACGATCCGCCAGGGCTACTTACGAGACAGACAGACAGACAGACAGACAGACAGACAGACAGACAGACAGACAGACAGATAGATAGATAGATAGATAGATAGATAGATAGATAGATAGATAGATAGATAGATAGATAGATAGATAGATAGATAGATCAGGGAGGCTAGTAGCCAGTATAGTTAAATTTACAGTTTGTAGAGAATATATTGACATCCCTAGGAGTTGTCAATATATTTATAAACTGTATAGCTTAGCTAGATCTGCTATTAGTATCTGTCTGGCAGGAGATTGTGCTTTAGGGATTACCTTAAACATAGTACTCCGTGTTAGTCAACGTGTGCTAGTTAATTGCATATAGACGCATCAACTGTTACTGCAAGTGTGCTATTTATTTGCACAGAAAGGCAGTTGCTGTTAATGCAAGTGGGCTATTGAATTGCACAGAAATGCAGTCGCTCTGACTGTGTGTGTGCTGTTTAATACCACCTGAGCGCATTTGGTGTCACCGCACGTGTGCTGTTACATACCACCTTAGCACATTTGGTGTCACTGCACGTGTGCTGTTACATACCACCTGAGCGCATTTGGTGTCACCGCACGTGTGGTGTTACATACTACCTTAGCGCATTTGGTGTCACCGCACGTGTGCTGTTACATACCACCTTAGCGCATTTGATGTTACCGCACGTGTGCTGTTACATACCACCTTAGCGCATCTGGTGTCACCGCACGTGTGCTGTTACATACCACCATAGCGCATTTGGTGTCACCGCACGTGTGCTGTTACATACCACCTTAGCGCATTTGGTGTCACCGCACGTGTGCTGTTACATATCAGCTGAGCGCATTTGGTGTCACCGCACGTGTGCTGTTACATACCACCTGAGCGCATTTGGTGTCACCGCACGTATGCTGTTACATACCACCTGAGCGCATTTGGTGTCACCGCACGTGTACAGTTACATACCACCTGAGCGCATTTGGTGTCACCGCACGTGTGCTGTTACATACCACCTTAGCGCATTTGGTGTCACCGCACGTGTGCTGTTAAATACCACCTGAGCGCATTTGGTGTCACTGCACGTGTGCTGTTACATACCACCTTAGCGCATTTGGTGTCACCGCACGTGTGCTGTTACATACCACCTGAGCGCATTTGGTGTCACCGCACGTGTGCTGTTACATACCACCTTAGCGCATTTGGTGTCACAGAACGTGTGCTGTTACATACCACCTGAGCGCATTTGGTGTCACCGCACGTGTGCTGTTACATACCACCTTAGCGCATTTGGTGTCACGCACCTGTGCTGTTATATACCACCTGAGCGCAGTTAGTGTCACTGTACGTGTGCTGTTATATACCACCTGAGCGCATTTGGTGTCACCGCACCTGTGCTGTTATATACCACCTGAGCGCAGTTAGTGTCACCGCACCTGTGCTGTTATATACCACCTGAGCGCAGTTAGTATCACTGTACGTGTGCTGTTATATACCACCTGAGCGCAGTTGGTGTCACTGTACGTGTGCTGTTACATACCACCTGAGCGCATTTAGTGTCACCGCACCTGTGCTGTTATATACCACCTGAGCGCATTTAGTGTCACCGCACCGGTGCTGTTATATACCACCTGAGCGCAGTTAGTGTCACCGCACCTGTGCTGTTATATACCACCTAAGCGCAGTTAGTGTCACTGTACGTGTGCTGTTATATACCACCTGAGCGCAGTTAGTGTCACCGCACCTGTGCTGTTATATACCACCTGAGCGCAGTTAGTGTCACTGTACGTGTGCTGTTATATACCACCCGAGCGCATTTAGTGTCACCGCACCTGTGCTGTTATATACCACCTGAGCGCAGTTAGTGTCACCGCACCTGTGCTGTTATATACCACCTGAGCGCAGTTAGTGTCACCGCACCTGTGCTGTTATATACCACCTGAGCGCAGTTAGTGTCATCGCACCTGTGCTGTTATATACCACCTGAGCGCAGTTAGTGTCACTGTGTGTGTGCTGTTACATACCACCTGAGCGCAGTTAGTGTCACTGTGTGTGTGCTGTTACATACCACCTGAGCGCAGTTAGTGTTACTGTATGTGTGCTGTTATATACCACCTGAGCGCAGTTGGTGTCACCGCACCTGTGCTGTTATATACCACCTGAGCGCAGTTAGTGTCACCGCACCTGTGCTGTTATATACCACCTGAGCGCAGTTAGTGTCACCGCACCTGTGCTGTTATATACCACCTGAGCGCAGTTGGTGTCACTGTACGTGTGCTGTTACATACCACCTGAGCACAGTTAGTGTCACCGCACCTGTGCTGTTATATACCACCTGAGTGCAGTTAGTGTCACTGTACGTGTGCTGTTATATACCACCTGAGCGCAGTTAGTGTCACCGCACCTGTGCTGTTATATACCACCTGAGCGCAGTTAGTGTCACTGTACGTGTGCTGTTATATACCACCCGAGCGCATTTAGTGTCACCGCACCTGTGCTGTTATATACCACCTGAGCGCAGTTAGTGTCACCGCACCTGTGCTGTTATATACCACCTGAGCGCAGTTAGTGTCACCACACCTGTGCTGTTATATACCACCTGAGCGCAGTTAGTGTCACCGCACCTATGCTGTTATATACCACCTGAGCACAGTTGGTGTCACTGTACTTGTGCTTTTACATACCACCTGAGTGCAGTTATTGTCACCGCACCTGTGCTGTTTTATACCACCTGAGCGCAGTTAGTGTCACTGTGCGTGTGCTGTTATATACCACCTGAGCGCATTTAGTGTCACCGCACCTGTGCTGTTATATACCACCTGAGCGCAGTTAGTGTCACCGCACCTGTGCTGTTATATACCACCTGAGCGCAGTTGGTGTCACTGTACGTGTGCTGTTACATACCACCTGAGCGCAGTTAGTGTCACCGCACCTGTGCTGTTATATACCACCTGAGCGCAGTTAGTGTCACCGCACCGGTGCTGTTATATACCACCTGAGCGCAGTTAGTGTGAGGGGCGCCTAATAACATTTTTTGATGCAATACTTTGCACGTGGCTCCTTGTTGCGCTCCAATTACAGTATGTTTGAGGGGTGCCCTTTTTTCTAAAAATGTTCTTTCACAAAACAATAATGGCCCCCCACCACCGCTAAAATATTCGACATAATGTTGCCACACAGAACTTGCGCAAGTAGCATTAATTACTTTTTTTTTATAGTCCTTTCATGTTGTGCAGGGACATTTCTAAACACGTGCCACTACTATAGACATCCAGCAGGTGTGATATTTATAGGAATTTTTTTTCACTTTAAGCATCATTAAAATGGCTGCTCCGGAAAAAACGGCCGTTTTAAAAAAAAAAAAAAATCCGTTGATACATGTTCCCTGGGGCAAGACCCGGGTTCTGAACGACGTTTTTCAACATTTAACTGAATTTTGGTCTTTAAAACGACCGTTTTTGAATTCGAACGTTTGGATCCCATAGACTTCAATGGGGTTCGAAATATTTGTGCGAACCCACGGTCTGTTCGAGCGTTCTGGTACGAACCGAACCCGGGGGTGTTCGTCTCATCCCTAGTTTTGAAGACTCCGATGACGGAACACAGAGGGACAACAATCTGGGAGTGATGTTCCCCCAGCTGGAGCATACTGCCAGGTTGTTGACAGTGATGAGGAGGGAGGGGATGATGAGGTCACTGACTCTACCTGGGTGCCTGATAGGAGAGAGGAGGAGGAAGAGGAGGAGGAAGAGGACGAGGCACAGGCACATCTCCAAAGAGGCAGGATGCCCTCCAGGGGTCAGCTTAAGAGCACACCAACTGCATTACAGCGCACATCTACGGCGCTTGTGCATGGTGCTGCTGTGTCTGACCGGTACAGCAAAAGTTCTTTGGTGTAGGCCTTTTTTGAAACATGTCCACAAGATCGTATCTTTGCTATTTGCAACATATGTCGCAAGCGTATCTCGCGTGGCCAAAACATCAACCGCCTGGGTACCACATGCTTGTCCAGACATATGTCGACTTGTCATGCAGCTCGTTGGCAAGCACACCAGAAAGACCCACACCAAAGACAAAAGCGTACCCCCCTTGTCCTTCTGGGACCTCCAACCCCACTAGACCCCCAGTCCTCTCTGAAGCCTGCAGTGAAGGTGTAGAAATAGGTGTGTCACAAGCTAGTAGTAGCGGGCAATCTACTGATAGTACCAGGCAAATTTCCCTGCCCCAGCTGCTGCAGCGCCGAAAGAAGTACAATCCCAGCCATCCACATGCCCAGCAGTTGAATGCTAGCTTAGCTAAATTGCTAGCACTTCAACTGCTACCTTTTCAGTTGGTGGATTCTGCCCCCTTCCTTGAGTTTATGCAATGTGCAGTACCTCAGTGGCAAGTACCAAAATGCCACTTTTTCTCTCGGAAGGCGATTCCGGCTCTCTACTGGCATGTGGAAGGCAATGTCCATGCCTCGCTGGACAGGGCGGTCAGTGGTAAGGTGCATCTTACCGCTGACTCATGGTCCAGCAGGCATGGACAGGGATGTTTCCTGTCTTTTACGGCCCATTGGGTGACTCTGCTGGCAGCTGGGAAGGACGCAGGGCAAGGTACAGTAGTTTTGGAAGTTGTTCCGCCACCACGCCTCCAAAACACTACTACTGCTTGTGACACACCTCTCTCTTCCACCCCCTCCTCTTCGTCTTCCTCTGTGGCCTCTTCCTGTGCTGATGTTTCCTCAGAACCAGCCGTGCTCCGTAGGCGTACGAGAGGCTACGCAGGAATGCAGGCCAAGCGATGCCATGCGGTGCTAGAGCTGGTGTGCTTGGGAGACAGGAGCCACACTGGGGAAGAGGTTCTTTCAGCTCTGCAGGGGCAGGCTCAGAGGTGGTTGATGCCACGCCAGCTGAAGCCTGGAATGGTGGTCAGCGATAATGGCACCAACCTCCTCTCTGCCCTGCGACAGGGAAAACTCACCCACGTGCCCTGTTTTGCGCATGTCCTGAATTTGGTGGTGCAGCGGTTCTTGGGCAGGTACCCGGGCTTGCAGGATGTCCTGAAGCAGGCCAGGAAAGTCTGTGTGCATTTCCGGAGGTCATATAATGCCACTGCTCGGCTGACTGACCTCCAAAGGGAATACAACCTGCCCAAGAACCACCTAATCTGCGACATGCCCACTAGATGGAACTCTACGTTGGCCATGCTGCAGCGGCTGCACACGCAGCAGCGGGCCATCAATGAGTACCTGTGCCAATATGGCAGCAGAACTGGGTCAGGGCAGCTAGGTTTTTTTTCCCCATGCCAGTGGGCCTTGATCAGGGATGCATGCACTGTCCTGTCACCATTTGAGGAGGCCACGAGGATGGTGAGCAGTGACAGTGCATGCATCAGTGAGACTGTCCCTCTTATTCACATGTTGGAGCACACGCTACGTGGAATAATGGACAGGGCCCTTGAGGCAGAACAGAGGGAGGAAGAGGAGGACTTCCTTACCTCTCAAGGCCCCTTTTACCCAGACAGTGGGCCTGCTTGCCCACCTAGCAAACAGGAAGAGGAGGAGGAGGAGGATTGTATCAGCAGCATGGAGGTGGAGCCTAGCACTTAGCATCAGCAGCAGTCTTCAAGGGATCATTTACAGTCCCAAGGAGCACGTGGACTTTTACGTGGCTGGGATGAGGTGCCTGTGGATCCTGTCGTCCTCAGTGACCCAGAGGACTGTGCCCCGAATGCCTCTGAAAACCTACGCTGCATGGCCTCCTTGATCCTGCAAAGCCTGCGTAAGGATCCTCGTGTACGTGCTATCAAGGAGATGGATCATTACTGGCTGGCAACTCTCCTTGATCCACGTTACAAGAGTAAGGTTGCGGACCTTATGTTGCCATCGCAGAGGGAGCAGAAAATGAAACTTCTGCGGGAGGCCTTGTAGAAGGGTCTGTGCAATGCGTTCCCAGAACTGGGGGGATTACCAAAACCTGGCTCTGGGCGACATCTTGCTGAGGCTTCGGTGAGTCACAGAAGGAGCGGTGGAGAAGGTGGCCGTCTGACCGATGCCTTCAGACAGTTTTTTAGTCCGCAGCCCCAAGGTCTGACCGGTTCCAGCAACCATCGCCAGTGTCTGGTTTACATGGTCCGGGAATACCTAGGGGCAAGATCTGACTTGGACTCCTTCCCCACCGAAAATCCTCTTTCTTACTGGGTCTTGAGGATGGATCACTGGCCAGAGCTTGCACAGTATGCAATTGAGCTACTGGCTTGCCCTGCATCCAGTGTTCTTTCAGAATGCACATTCAGTGCTGCTGGAGGCTTTGTTACCTATCACAGGGTGTGCCTCTCCACCGACTCTGTTGATCGACTGACCTTCATCAAAATGAATCAGGCTTGGATCAACACCAGCTACCAAGCACCTGATACTGATGTTACTGAATAATATTTTTTTGTTGAAATGTCGGATCCCTTTTTGACTGCGTATGCTGATGCTGAGTGACTGTCCTCTTATGGTGCTGATGGAATATCCTTCTCCTCCTCACTTTTCTTGCTGATAGCTAGTAAGAAATGTTGTGTTTCTGGGCTCCGCCACCAGTGCCTAAGGCACAATTTTTCTTCCCCTGTTTAACAGGGGCGCCTAATAACAAAAATTTTTGATGCAATAATTTGCACGTTGCTCCTTGTTGCGCTCCAATTGGAGTTATTGGGAGGGGTTGCAGTGTTGTGTTGTGCCCAAGGCACAATTTTTCTGCCCCTGTTTAACAGGGGCGCCTAATAACAATTTTTGATGCAATAATTTGCACGTGGCTCCTTGTTGCGCTCCAATTGGAAGTTATTGGGAGGGGTTGCAGTGTTGTGTTGTGCCCAAGGCACAATTTTTCAGCTCCTGTTTAACAGGGGCACCTAATAACAATTTTTGATGCAATAATTTGCACGTGGCTCCTTGTTGCGCTCCAATTGGAGTTATTGGGAGGGGTTGCAGTGTTGTGTTGTGCCCAAGGCACAATTTTTCAGCCCCTGTTTAACAGGGGAGCCTAATAACAATTTTTGATGCAATAATTTGCACGTGGCTCCTTGTTGCGCTCCAATTGGAGTTATTGGGAGGGGTTGCAGTGTTGTGTTGTGCCCAAGGCACAATTTTTCAGCCCCTGTTTAACAGGGGCGCCTAATAACAATTTTTGATGCAATAATTTGCATGTGGCTCCTTGTTGCGCTCCAATTGGAGTTATTGGGAGGGGTTGCAGTGTTGTGTTGTGCCCAAGGCACAATTTTTCAGCCCCTGTTTAACAGGGGAGCCTAATAACAATTTTTGATGCAATCATTTGCACGTGGCTCTTTGTTGCGCTCCAATTGGAGTTATTGGGAGGGGTTGCAGTGTTGTGCCCGAGGCACAATTTTTCAGCCCCTGTTTAACAGGGGCGCCTAATAACAATTTTTGATGCAATACTTTGAGCGTGGCTCCTTGTTGCGCTCCAATTACAGTATGTTTGAGGGGTGTCCTTTTCTCTAAAATTTTTCTTTCACAAAACAATAATGGCCCCCCACCACCGCTATAATATTCAACATATTGGTGCCACACAGCACGTGCGGAAGCAGTATTATTATTTTTTTTTTACAGTCCTCTCATGTTGTGCAGGGACATTTCTAAACACGTGCCACTACTATAGACACCCAGCAGGTGTGATATTTAAAGGAATTTTTTTTTCACATTAAGCATCATTAAAATGGCTGCTCCGGAAAAAAAACGGACGTTTTTAAAACTTTTTTTTCCATTGATACATGTTCCCTGGGGCAAGACCCGGGTACTGAACGACGTTTTCCAACATTAAATAGAATTTTGGTATTTAAAATGATCGTTTTTGAATTCGAACGTTCGGGTCCCATAGACTTCAATGGGGTTCGAAAAGTTTGTGCGAACCCGCGGCCTGTTCGAACGTTCTGGTGAGAACCGAACCCGGGGGTGTTCGGCTCAACCCTAGTGCCAACATTGCCATTGCCAACACACTCATAGAGGTGGTCGCTTCATTGTGATACGCAAGCCCCTTCACCACAACAAGGTAATGATCACGAAGGGGAATTGACACATGTATGTGCTTTTTTTTTTGGGGGGGGGGGGGGGTTGCAGCCACAGTGCTGCACCAGTGGCCAGAAAAATTAGGCATATACACATGGCTGAAAAATTAGGTATTGTTGCAGCCGCTGCTGTAGCAGCAGCCAGAAAAAATTATGTTTTCCAGGCAGAAAGTGCACTAAAACTTTGCGGCTTGAACCCTAGTTGGTGACGGATAAGTCACGCAAGTCATCCAGCATGCAGAGATAAAATACAGCAGCGTGTGGACCATTTTTAGCCCAAGGCAGATCATCTCATCAGGCCTTTTTTATTCAAATGTATCGCCAACTTGCAGTCCCTTCTAGATCCATGCCTCATTCATCTTAATAAAGGTGAGGTAATCTAGACTTTTTTGACCTAGGCGACTTCTCTTCTCAGTGACAATACCTCCTGCTGCACTGAAGGTCCTTTCTGAAAGGACACTTGCTGCGGGGCAGGCCAGAAGTTCTATCGCAAATTGGGATAGCTCAGGCCACAGGTCAAGCCTGCACACCCAGTAGTCAAGGGGTTCATCGCTCCTCAGTGTGTTGATATTTGGCACTGGTGACACTGGCAGAGGTTGGCAGAGTAGATGCTGTAGGCCTGACACAAACATTTGCAGACAACTAACTGCTATTCTCTACTGCAGTCAAAGTTGTGTTTTTTTTTACATGTAATCGACTGTGCCACCAGATATGAGTGGTGGCACTGGACAAGTGAGCACAGTATACGTTGTGATCCTGACACACATGCGCTGGCAGGCAGATTATAGAGAAAAAAAAAGTACAAAATGTGCCGTGATGACTCGTCTGTGTGTGCCCCAGGGTCACAACCTGTGTTACACAACACAGGTTGTGACCCTGGGGCACACACAGACGAGTCATCACGGTACATTTTGTTGTTGGTGCAGGTCGCACTGTTGATGCTAAGTGATCTTTCAAACTACGCTTTGGATCCTTCCCCTGCCTGCCTGCTTGACTCTGTATATGAACTGGCCCCAGCTGTAACGCCACTATAGGATTGTCCAGAAATAGGGGCTTATTTCCAACTGCTGTTAATATGGCAGAGCCCCTGGAATCTATCTTGGTGGCTTGATGCAATATATGGTTCTTGGCACTCTGGGACTATCACTATTGATGGTACCATATGGATTACTGATCCTTCTACTATGTCATATTATGTGACTCTGTTCATACTTGAATATTTTGGCACTCTATCGATGTCCGAAACCTTGTGGCTAAATACACTCACTGTGATGCAATAGATTATACAACAATATCTGTATTCTCCCCAAAAAACCCTATTTGTCTCGTCCTGAAGAAGCCCAACGGCGAAACGCGTAGGCGACTTTAAAGGATTTGTTTCAATATCTATGAATCTGTAATCCATATGGTTATATCCTATTCAATATTCTTTTTTTTATATATATTGTAAAATTGTATGTTTTAGTCTTATATTAAAGTATATTTTTTAACGTACTTCCGCACTGCCTCAAAGTCCGTAATTCTTTTCACTTCGGTGATTAGGTGCTTTTCCCATATATCTAATACACGGATGTGGCAAATGTGAGTGCTTTCCCTGTGTATTCTGCCCTACCTGTTCCTTTCCCTCTTTCACACTCTCCCTCCCCCTCTCCTCCTTTCTTCCTGTTTCTATCTTTTCCCGTTTTTCTTCCCTCCTTCCCCCCCCTCTTTCTTCCCCAACTCCTTCCCTGTCTTTGATTCGACACTGTCCTGACAGCAGAGATCAGATGAGTCTTTCAGGACTGGAGTGGACACTGAATACACTGGCCTAGCTATTGATTGCACTATTAAATCAGCAGCAGCTACACTGTTCCTCCTCTCACTAAGACTGCAGCTTCCGAATGAATCTAAAATGGATGCTGTCCAGGAGGTGGGAGGGTCTGGAAAGGAAGGGTATGCTGCTGATTGGCTGGAATGTGTCTGCTGACTGTGAGGTACAGGGTCAAAGTTTGCTCAATGCTCATAGCTTGTTCGAACGCGAACAAGCTATGTTCGCCGGGAACTATTAGGCCGCGTACACACGACCAAATAAATCTGTTCAAATCGGTCTGACAGACCGATTTGATTAGATTTTTCTGCTGGGCTGTTTTGGTTTGATCACTGTACACACGATCAAACCGAAATCCCCGCCGGCAGACAGCGCGGTGACGTGGTGATGACGTTGATACCGCCACGTCACCGCACCAGGTGCGAGCAGATATGTCTGCTGGTTAGCTTACTAACCAGCAGACATATCGGACGGATGGATTCCCAGCAGACAGATTTTAAAGCATGCTTTAAAATCTGTCTGCTGGAAAAAATCTGTCTGTCCGCCCGTACACACGATCCAATCTGTCTGCTGAAACAGTCTGTCAGACAGTTTCCAGCAGATAGATTTGATCATGTGTACGCGGCCTTAGTCGGTGAATAGTTCGGGACATCTCTAGTTAGGGTTAGTGATTAGGAACTATTGAAAACATAATCCCACTTGTAATACTCATAATACCACTTTTTTATTCATAATCCCACCTTTATTATTCATAATACCACTTCCAATACTCATAATCCCACTTTTATTCTTTACAAACCCACGTATAAAACTCATAAATCCACTTTCAATAGTCCCAAACTCCTAACCTTACCCTAATCACACTTCTCATAATCTCCACTTTAAATCACATTTTTTTTTTTTTATAGATTTGACTTTCTTCTTGATCTTTTGACACCGGTCTTGTCAAGACACGATACTAATTGCAGGGATGCAATATCACCATGTGAACGCTTACTTATAACGCTCTGGTAATTGATATTTTTTTATGTAAAAATGCAGAATACAATAACAAACTCACAATATTTGGCAAGATTTTTATTATACAAAATACTAAATTTCCAAAACTTGAAAATAAATTCATCAATATAAAGCAAGGATTGTTGTTATTATTTTACACAAATCAAATGCCTTGTTGGCTATTTCACAATTTAAGCCCAAATTTTTAAAACATTTCTTGAAAATAGTTTTTAATTTTTACTTAAAAAATAAACACATATAAAACACAGTGTGTCAATATATTTTAACTTTTTTTCGAAAATGTTTTTAATGTAAACTTCATATTAGTCAACAGTTTAACCAAAAACTCTACAGAATGGTGACTAAAAACAAATTAAATTAACAGTTTCGAAAAACTATTACAAATTTTAGATATCCTGATAAAAGAGTTGGTGCAGGTGGGATTCCTCTTGGGAACTATATGGACGAGGAGGAATAGGAGGAGGAGTAGGAGGAGGAGGAGGTGGAGGATGAGGATGTGGCATATGAGAATATTGGGGGGGCATTTCATAGTGTCCGGTCTGTGACCGGAAATTAAATTGGAGGTTCATTGGCATAACATTTGGAGGAAATCGTGGCTGGTATGATATCTGATGAGTATAAGAACGTTCTGGATTCTGATGACCATATCCTCCATGGTATGGTTGTTGACTTTCAAGGGTCTGGGTGCGAACAGCTGTGGACATGTTCGCTGTTTTTTGTTAATAAGTTTGTACTAATTTAATCATGTCCACTCTGAGATCACATAGCAACGAAGGATCCACTTTGTCGACCTGTGGCATTAGGCTTTTGAAAAAAGTGAGCATTTCGCTGCTTTCGCTCTTTTGGGCGGTAATTAGATTTTTCACAACCTCTAGTAATTCAATATTTTGTTATTTGTTTTCTTTCTGTACGTTCCCCTCTTTCTGGGTGGCTGTACAGTGTGATTGGTGTCATCGGCATCTTCGTTATCAAATTCCTGGGTTTCATTTGTTTCACTAGTTAGCGTTTCGCGCTCTTGCTCCTCTTCGTCACTATTTTCTGAGCTGAAATTTCTTTCAGTTCTACAAATAAATAAAATAAAGAAGGTTAGACAAAGTTACATGTTAATTTCAGTGCTTAAGTTGTTAAACATTTTTCTAAAATGTTCCTAAGTATACTTACCATCTCTGCTGCATGACTGGCTTCAAGAACTGTAGCTCTGCATAGTGGCAGTATGTCCGTGATAATTTTGCTCCCGATTCACCCAATTCACTATTTTGTAACCTTTTTCCAATGCATCTTGATGATTTTCACTGTAAAGAAATTTATTTTTTATTTGTAGAGATATCTTGCCACAGGAAATAGTTATTCATCACTGCAATATGAATTTAGAATTGGAATCTCAAGTATAAGTGAGATTGTAAAGCAAACATGTGATGCAATATGGACTCTGAAAAGTAGATTCCTGCCAATTCCAAACAAAGAAAAATGGGAAGATATTGCCCAGTGGTTCTTGATGAAGACTAACTTTCCAAACTGTTTAGGAGCTATTGACGGAAAACATATTAGGCTAATAAAACCATGCCATAGTGGAAGTCAATATTTTAATTATAAAAAGTATTTTTCTATAGTTTTAATGGCTGTAAATTACTTTATGTTGATATTGGATCTTTCAGAAGCAGTGCAGACTCTGCTGTTTTACAGCATAGTACATTTGGAAAATGTCCAGAACAGAGGGACCAGATATGCCATTTGTTTTTGTAGCCGATGATGCATTTGCTATCCACGAACATCTAATGAAGCCCTTCTCACTGAGAAATCTTGATACACGAAAGAGGATATTTAATTATAGGATGTGTACAGTAGACTGGTAGAATGTGCTTTTGGTATACTATCCAACAAATGGCAAATATTTCTAAAAGCAATTAACCTTAAAATTGAAAATGCATCAAAGGTAATAAAGGCCGCATGTGTGTTACATAATTTAGAACGAGAGAGAGATGGAGTAAATTTTGAGCATACATTGGAAAACAATATGGAGCCTGCAGAATTTTCCTAATGTTCGTGGTTCAAGAGTGGGTTTCTCAATTAGGGATAAATTTGCAGACCGGGGCAGTGAGTTTGCAGGAAGATATGATTTAAACTTTAAATGTACAGGCTTCATTGTAGTTGAGAGTAAAACTTTAATTAAAAGCTTTATGCCGCGTACACACGGTCGTTTTTTGCGATGAAAAAAAACGACGTTTTTTAAAACGTCATTTAAATTGATCGTGTGTGGGCAAAACGTCGTTTTTTGTCTTCAAAAAAACGACCAAAAAAAAATTCCAACATGCTTGAATTTTTTGTGTCGTTTTTCAAAACGTCGTTTTTTGTTTCACAAAAAGTCACCGTGTGTAGCAAAAACGTCGTTCAAAACGACGTTTTTCAACCCGCGCATGCCCATAAGCTAGTTATGAAGCGAGCTTCAATGGAAAAGAGTGGTGAACGTAACCTCGCTTTTTGTGAAAAAACGATGGTGTGTATGCAAAATTGTCTTTGAAAAGTGACGTTTCAAAAACGTCGTTTTTTACTTCACAGAAAACGTCGGTTTTTTTCATCGCAAAAAACGACCGTGTGTACGCGGCATTAGATGTATGTGATATTCCAGTGTGACATTAAATGTATCAATTCATTACTGGTATGTTCTAATAAATTCACTTTCTAACATTTTGGTGTAAGTTGTTTTTGCTTAATTATTCCATTACATATGTATAAACATTAACCACTTCAATACCCGCCCATTGTCATATGACATAAACAGATGGGATCTCCCATCCTGGGTGGATGTCATATGACGTCCTGAGCTTTGCCGGGGGATATCTGAATGACGCCTGCAGCCAGAGGCATCATCCAGATATCCTTTTCTTCAGCCGGCGATCCTGCGCACCATAAGAATGATCATGGTGGCGGTTCCGCCGCTTGATCGTTCTTATAGGCGGCACCTATAAGGGGGCACTGGGAGCGGGGGACATCCCCCCTCCCGCCGCCATCCGGTGCTTCTCCAGGCTCTCCCGTGCCATCGGGGACCCGGAGAAGGAATCGTCCGGTGCTTGCAGGAAGCATAAAGATGACTGGTGACCAGATGGTCACCAGTCATCTCTATGACAGTCGGAAGACCCCGGGTGCGATGTGATGACGTCACGCCCGGGTCCCTGCAAGTAAACAAAGCCGCGATTGCGGCTAGTGAGCAACACATCATGAGATCGGTGATTTTTTTTCACCGATCTTATGCTTCCCAGCCTGGAGGAGAGATGTGGGGTCTTAAAACGCCCCTGTCCCCGGTAGCTCGCGCGCAGAAGCGAACGCACGCGTAAGTCCCACCGACATATGTTAACGCTTTTTAAACCACATATGTGAGGTATCGCCAACAATTCAACAATTCTAGCACTAGTTCTCCTCTGTAAATCTAAACTGGTAACCTGTAAAAAAAATCAAAGCGTTGCCTATGGAGATTTTTAAGTACCAAAGTTTGGCGCCATTCCATGAGTGTGCGCAATTTTAAAGCGTGACATGTTAGGTATCTATTTACTCTGTGTAACATAATCTTTCATATTTAAAAAAAAATGGGCTAACTTTACTGTTTTGTTATTTTTTTAATTCATGAAACTATTTTTTCCCCAAAAAAAAAGTGTTTGAAAAATTATTGCGCAAATACCATGCAAGATAAAACGTTGCAACAACCGTTGTTTTATTCCCTAGGGTGTCTGCGTAATTTTCTAGCAAAAGAATGATGATTTGTACAGAATAGGCCCGGTTATGAGGTGTGTATAAAAGCACGGTATTGAAGTGGTTAAGGATTAGGGTTAGGGTATAGGACTAGGAGGGATGTGACTAGGACTATTATGCCCCGTACACACGATCACTTTTTGTGATGAAAAAAAATGTAATTTTCCTTCATGAAAAAAAATGACATTTTTCAAACTTCATTTTAAAAAATGAAGTTGCGTACACACCATCATTTTTGGAAAATGATGAACAAAATGACGGCACTCTAAAGGGGAAGTTCTATTTGCCTTGAGGCTGCTTTTAGCTGGTTACTTGTTAGTAAAAGACGATTCCTGCTTTTTTGTCTGTTACAGCGTGATGAATGTGCTTACTCCATTATGAATGGTAGTTTTACCTCCCGTCTCCTAACTTGCTTCTGGGCATGTGCGGGTTTAAAACGTCATTTTTTACGTAGTTTTGCCCACACACGATCATTTTTTATGACACAAAAAATGACATTTTAAAAAATGACATAAAAAATTCGAGCATGTTCAAATTTTTTTTTGGTCATTTTTCAGAAGACATAAAATGACATTTTGCCCACACACCATCATTTTAAATGACATTTTTAAAAATGTCATTTTTTTTCATCATAAAAAGTGATCGTGTGTACGGGGCATAATACGTGGGATTATGACTAGTAGAAGTGGGATTATGAATACTATAGGGCTGCAACTAACGATTATTTTCATAATTGATTAGTTGGCCGATTATTGTTTTGATTAATCGACTAATCGGATAATCTTAAAAAAAGTGTGGTGTACAATAGTTAATATGTAAATAAAAAAAAAGGAATTTATTCTTAAATATCCATATGCAGTGGTAAATATAAAAAAACAACTACAGTAATTGTAATGCCTTCTATTACCTCCACTTTCTCTGGGTTCAGATGCTGATCTTCCCTGCACAGAGCCTTTAAAGTGATGTTTTATTTTTTAAACCATGTAATGGTTTTGCACAGAGCAGCCCAGATTCTCCACTTCTGGGGTCCCTCACTGATGCTTCTGGCTCCTCCTGCCTTCAGAGTGCCTCAATAGCAAGCTGCAAAGTATAGCAAGATAAAAAAACTTCTGCCTTTAGAACCACTCACTTCCTGCCCAGGACTACATGTCCCATGAGACATTGCTCTTCACACTTTCACATTCACAAATTCTCAGGCACTTGGAGACATGTATGGATGGTGTACTGAGCTTTATGTTTGCTGCACTGTATTTCCTGATATGTAAACAAATAATGCATTCTATATGCAGGCCAACTAAGCAACTGGCTGATTAATCGATTATGAAAATAGTTAACAACTATTTTCATAATCGATTAGTTGTCGATTAATCAATTAGTTGTTTCGGTTCTAGAATACTATTAGGAAATATGACTATTATTAGTGTGATTATGAGTATTAGAAATGGGATTATAACTATAGTAGTCATAAACCCACTTAGAATAGCCATAATCCCACTTAGAATAGTCATAATCCCACTTAGAATAGTCATAATCTCACTTAGACTAGTCATAATCTCACTCCTATAGTCATAATACCATTTAGAATAGTCATAATCCCACTCCAGTAGTCATAATCCCACTTAGAATATTCATAATCCCACTCATAATATTCATAAACCCACATCTACAAGTAGTAAAATGACTATTAGAAGTAGGAGCAGTGGAAAGGTTGCTGAGGCCAGACCACGGGGCTAACCACAAGGTTGGATAAAGGGACTATATCGGTACTATTAAAATAATATAAACAAAATTATAAAACACAAGTTTATTAATTAAAAGTCACAGGACAGAAATTTATACAATTCATTGATTGGTCAATTATTAATTAAAAGTCACAGGACAGAAATTTATACAATTCATTGATTGGTCGCAACTAACCGGGATGATGGTACGATTTTATTCTATGACTTTCTACCTTTAATTGAGGCTACACTCCCATTTTTGACTATTAGAAGTAGTTGAAGTGTGATTTTGACTAGTTGAAGTGAGATTATGAATAGTGGAAGTGAGATTTTGACAAGTTGAAGTGGGATTATGACTAGTAGACGTGGGATTTTGACTAGTTGAAGTGGCATTATGACTAGTTGAAGTGGGATTATGACTAGGAGAAGAGGGATTTTGACTAGTTGAAGTAGGATAATGAATAGTGGAAGTGGGATTTTGACTAGTTGAAGTGGGATTTTGACTAGTTGAAGTGGGATTATTTCTAGTAGAAGTGGGATTTTGACTAGTTGAAGTGGGATTATGAATAGTGGAAGTGGGATTTTGACTAGTTAAAGTGAGTATTATGACTAGGAGAAGTGGGATTTTGACTAGTTGAAGTGGGATTATGACTAGTAGAAGTAGGATTTTGACTAGATGAAGTGGGATTATGAATAGTGTAAGTGGGATTTTGACTAAGAGAAGTGGGATTTAGAATAGTTGAAGTGGGATTATGAATAGTGGAAGTGGGATTTTGACTAGTTGAAGTGGGATTTTGACTAGTTGAAGTGGGATTATGACTAGTAGAAGTGGGATTTTGACTAGTTGAAGTGGGATTTTGACTAGTTGAAGTGGGATTATGACTAGTAGAAGTGAGATTTTGACTAGTTAAAGTGGGATGAAGAATAGTTGAAGTGGGATTTTGACTAGTTGAAGTGGCATTATGACTAGTTGAAGTGGGATTTTGACTAGTTGAAGTGGGATTATGAATAGTGGAAGTGGGATTTTGACTAGTTGAAGTAAGGATTATGACTAGGAGAAGTGGGATTTTGACTAGTTGAAGTGGGATTATGACTAGTAGAAGTGGGATTTTGACTAGATGAAGTGGGATTATGAATAGTGGAAGTGGGATTTTGACTAGTTGAAGTGGGATTATGACTAGGAGAAGTGGGATTTTGACTAGTTGACGTGGGATTATGAATAGTGGAAGTGGGATTTTGACTAGATGAAGTGGGATTATGAATAGTGGAAGTGGGATTTTGACTAGTTGAAGTGGGATTATGACTAGGAGAAGTGGGATTTTGACTAGTTGACGTGGGATTATGAATAGTGGAAGTGGGATTTTGACTAGTTGAAGTGGGATTTTGACTAGTTGAAGTGGGATTATGACTAGGAGAAGTGGGATTTTGACTAGTTGAATTGGGATTTAGAATAGTTGAAGTGGGATTATGAATAGTGGAAGTGGGATTTTGACTAGTTGAAGTGGGAATATGACTAGTAGAAGTGGGATTTTGACTAGTTGAAGTTGGATTATGACTAGTAGAAGTGAGAGTTTGACTAGTTAAAGTGGGATGATGAATAGTGGAAGTGGGATTTTGACTAGTTAAAGTGGGATTATGACTAGTAGAAGTGGGATTTTGACTAGTTGAAGTGGGATTTTGACTAGTTGCTGTGGGATTAGGGTTATATTTGGGGGTTTAGGACTATGAGGGGTGGAATTTGGGACTACTGAGACAGGGAATAGAGTACAGAGTACCAGAAATAGGCACTAGGGATTACATGAGGGTTTGTACTTACTCTTCTCTGTTTGCTGTTTTTTGGAGAAGTTAGACCAATTTGGAATGTGGAGTAGGGCCACACCATTCCAAATAGCACTTTTTTTAAACAATTGGAATACCATTCATGCTGCTTGTCCCAGAGTTCTGGGTGATTCCTCATGGTTTCAAAAAATTCCTACAGAGCCTCTTTCTTCTCTCACTTCTGCAGGTGTTGGCTGCATCTGTCTACTGCTGCTCTCCTGCATCATGTCACTTTGTGTTTCTCCTCTCCCCTTCTCAACCAGATTTCCTGGTATCCCAGCATTCTTCACTTTATTGCGGACATGTGACCTCCCCACAGCTTATGGGCCGTATTACAGCACTATTACAGCGGTTTTAAAGTGGTACAAATTCATTTCTATGGGGATAGGCATTTTTACAGCGCTATTTTTTGCGCCCAAAAGATGCTCCAAAAATGCTGTTTGCAAAAAAAATAAAAAATCAACGCCCAGCCAGCGCAACGCCTCAGTGTGAAAGGTTACACTGAGATACATGGGAGGCTTTTTTAGCGGTACTTTAGCTGTGATTTTAGCGCTAAAACGCCTCAATAACTCCTCAGTGTGACAGGGGCCTTAGGCTTGTAATTTCTCTTACTAATTAAACTGGGTATGTGTATTTTTATCTCTTGCTAGCCTGGTCTATTTAAAACTAATTTATCATGTTTACCTTTATTAACAACATATGTATTGGATTAATGCACAGATAAAGATGTGAAAGAGTTAAAGATCAATTTGAATACAGTAGTTACTAAAGCATAGTGATATTGTGATGAATTAATGTTACATTTTAAGATGCATTTCTTGTCTGTATCTAACATGTATTTATTTATATTTGATGAATAACTCCTTGGGTCGTATATGTTTGGAATATGGCCATATTTAGCCATTCAGTACGCTAAAAGCTTTGAAAATAAACATAAGTAGACACATATTTTTAAAATTCATACATGGAATATTTTATGACATTTTATAAGCTAGAATAATACAATGAAAAATCCGAGGTTAATATGTTTTCCTGCTTTCACAAGGACTTTTGACTTTATTAGCGCACTTTGCAATAAGTCACTGTCATTCGTTTTTTTCCTCCTGGAAGAAAATTTTAAATAGAAAAGAAATCCTTCCTGTGGTTTTACAAGCATTAGTTGTTATGTAGCTTATTGAAAATCCTTCTTCTTTCCCAGAGCAATGTTGCTGTACACATTATTTACCTCCATAAGACATTCCCATATTCATCCACTTAATAGGGTCAACAGTGAATAGATGCACTAATCTTTTGTCATTATTATGAGAACCAATTAAACTTCTGTTTAAGTAAAGTTAAAGAAGCAAGTGCCTAAAGTAAGTGCAAAGACAAAATCTGTTCTACTGCATTAGGCTCCTAAGTTTGTTCATGTAGGTTGAAATGACAACATTGTGGTGTGTTGAAATTATAACTGTGAGGCAAGAAGCTTTACTATGCAAGCTAATGAGAACCACATTATTTCTATATTCCCAACATAGATTATAGATTCTTCTAGGATGAAGGAAGGGAAAAGTTTAATAGCAGTTCTGTTCTTCCAAATGACTTAAACGGTGACCATACATACTGTATGCAAAGATAAGAGGTACTCTAGAGGATACATCTGTATATGCTGACTAACTCTTCTCCTGTGGTGCATATCTCTCTTATTAGAGTTCCTAAAGACAACTATGAATTACCCTCTTAACCTCCCTGGCGGTATGATTATTTTAAATTTTAGGTGCTGAAAGCGGTACCATTAGTTTGCAAGGAAATTTGGCGTTTTAAATTGTAGGCCTGTAATTCTTAGGAATAACTCACTTAAATCTGTCCAAACAAGAGACTAGTAGACATCTCGGGTATGAAAAAGTTCGAAAAACAAAATCATAAATTATGATATAATAAATAATTATAACAAATAATAATATAATTATAATAAAAAATTATTCAATAATGTAATCAAATCAAAAACACTGAAATTTGCTCAGTTGCAATATTGTCGCTGTTATTACTTTTATTTTTTTTATGACAAATTTCCCCACAAATCGCTATCGCTCAATTCCGCAAGTGATTATAATTTATTATCGCTGTTTTTTAGCTGGTCTAAAACCACTTTTGACATAAAAGGGACACTTTTTGGTTGCTATGGACAATCACCAGTTTGCAGGCAGAAAGAACAGTTATTATTATATAAAAGTACATGCAGGACACTGGGCAGACCACCAGGGACAAGGGGGGTGTGTATTTTTTTTACATACAGTACTGTAATCTGTAAGATTACAGTATACTGTATGTATTGTGTTTATCTACTTTTTTGAATTTGGAGCCATTCTCCGCCCCCGTGGGTCGTAACATTGCAGGGAACGGAGCTCGGCGGCACACAGAGACACTGAATCGAGCAAGGAGACACCGATCACACAGCACGGCGGCATCGCAGGATCCAGGGACAAGGTAAGTAAACCATGCCTGTGGCTGCTGCGAGGCCATCCCGAGTCTGGCTCGGGGGTTACGGCTTTTGGTAATGAAATACCACCCCGAGCCAGACTCGGGAATACTGCCAGGGGGGTTAATCTCTTAACAAACGATAACAAAAGTGCAAGAAACGAAAACCGAAAGATCCGACATAAAAAATGCTTTATTTTCGTTTTCATTGCGGTAAAAATTCGATATAGAGAGATTCGATATTATAGAGAAAAGATTCGACATCATAGCAAAAAGATTAAAAGATTCGACACTATAGAAATAATAAATTTGACATTACAGAGAATAGATTTCGATTTATGAGAAAATAGATTCGACATTATAGAGAATAAATTCGACATTACTACTAGTCATACAAATATAGAATTATTGTAGGCGGAATATTCGACCGGAAATGTACGAGTCGGCGTAAAGTTTTCGAAATTCCGTCGAATATTCTTTTGACCATTTGACAAAAAACAAGAATTATTGGATTTTCGGACGAAAGCTATTCCCCAAAGAAGAACAAAATAAATCAAAACGATTTTCGGGAGTAACTAAATAAATGTATTTTCCAGACGAAAACGAAAAAACAAAACTAAATATTCCAGTCTGCACATGTCTATTCTCCACAAAACATGTCAAGCTTTTCTGCGTTCTACTATGCACAATAGTCATTACATCTCTTTTGAGATCTGATGCCTCCTTTTGGATCATTATTGGATTACTTTGCTGTCAACACAGTTGCCACTGTGGTTCTTTTCTTTTGTTTTAATGTTTTAATTTATGTTATTGTGTTATTTCTGCTGTTGGTCTAACAACCCCTTTGGGTTTTGTGTCATTAAACATACTCATATTTTTATAATTGGTGCCTACACAGTCTATTTTTGTCTATCCCTAACATTTGCTGTTACATTGTTATGTTAAAGTGTTTTCATTTTGGATAGAGTACGAAAGAGTTTTTTTCTTGCCATATGTGTCCCATTGGGGAGATTTACCTTCACTTACCTTCTTAGCCAAAAAATAAGGGGAAATCCCTCCAAAGTGAGGGAATCCCAAGGTGGCACTAGAGTCACCAGAACTAGAATCCCCATTGTACGGTTTACCCTCTATTCCTGTTCTTGTGTTAACCCAAAGTTTTTGACTTTTTTTAACTTTCACTTTCGATGATAACAGTAAACAGAACAGATAAAAAGCAGGAATCTCCCTAATAAGGACACAGGCAGCAATAAAAACTGGCAAGGATTCCAATCCCCTTCAACTCTATCCTCTTGTGCATCCCTTTGGGGAGATTTCCATTCACTTCCTGTCCCTTAGCCAAAACAGGAAATAAGAAGAAATTCCTCCAAAAAGAGGCAATACCAGGGCGACACTAGGGTCTCCAGAACTAGTTTCCCCATTGGAGCGTTTCCCCTATATTCCTGTTCTTGTGTCAATGCAAATTTTGGATTTTCTTTTTAGATTCACTTTTGATGATAACGGTAAACAGAACAAACAGAGAGCGTGAATCTCCCTAATAGGGGCGCAAGGAATAATTAAAACTGACAGGTGTTCTAACCCTCCTCCACTTTACCAACAAAAAAAAAGGTTTTTAATATTTATGCTCTGCAGTTAATTGTTATTCTAAAGTAGCCCTAGCATGAAGAAAAACAGCCTGCCCTCCAGCAACATGTTAAAGAGTGGGATCTTGTTCTCTGTGGAGAAGCAGTGATCAACAGGCAGTGGACACGATTTTCCACTCAAGTTGTGACTCCTTTATAAAGGGAATTTTACAAAGAGCTTAATGAATGAGGTGAGGCTATACTGATTTCCATCATTTAATCATGTGCTAGCAAAAATGCTTTTTTTTTTTCCATGTTATTACGTATTCTTTGCAAAGTGAAATTTCACACCACATTCACTAAGCTGCTGGGAGAGTTCCCTTGCAAAATGTGACTTCCTTTGCAAAGTAAACAGCATATATACACTTAGTAAATGAACCCCAGTGTATATGTGAACATAAAGAGGAGCTCCAGGCTCCTTAAAAAAAAAAAGTCAGGAGCTACAAATACTGTAGCTGATGACTTTTAATATTAGGACACGTACCTGTCTTGGAATCCAGCGGTGTCTTCACCTCAGTCGATTTTTCAATCGGCTCTCAGGTGCTGCCGCCGCAATTTCTTGGAAGGGGAAACCAACTCCCTACTGCTCATGTATTTTGGTATAATATTTTTTGGTTTCGCAGCAGAACATGCGAACGGGCAAAAAATTTGTTCGAACACCGTTAAAGTCTATGGGACACGAACGTGAATAATCAAAAGTGCTAATTTTAAAGGTTAATATGCAAGTTATTGTCATAAAAAGTGTTTGGGGACCCGGGTCCTGCCCTAGGGGACATGTATCAATGCAATTTATTTTTTAAAACTGCATTTTTTTTGGGAGCAGTGATTTTAATAATGCTTAAAGTGAAACAATAAAAGTGAAATATTCCTTTAAATTTCGTACCTGGGGGGTGCCTATAGTATGCCTGTAAAGTGCACAAAATTACATTTCTAAAAGAAAAAAAGTCATTTAAAACTACTCGTGGCTATAATGAACTCTCGGGTCCTGGCAATACAGATAAAAGTCATTGAAAAAAATTGCAAAATTAAAAAAAAACGCTGTGGGGGTCAAAAATCCATATCAGACCCTTATCCGAGAGTGCAACCTGGCAGGTTGCAGGAAAAGAGGGGGACAAGAGAGAGCGCCTCCCTACCAGGCCACATGCCCTCAACATGGGAACCTGTTCTCTATTTGGTGTGTTTTTCTGCTGAGAAACCCGAGCGTGTGTATACTTACCTTTCTATGGAAACCCGCACATGCTCTAAACGCATGCACGGTAGCTTCCAAAGCATAGGTAGGGTGAAGCAAGATGTCGACGACGGCATTAAATGTGACGAGCGGATGCTCGTCATAGTCGATGATGTCACCGAGTTCGTGCCATTCATAAGAACGTGTTTTTTTTGAATGGCTCGTGTGTACACTCGGCCATCAAGAGAATCTTGCCAAGAATCTCATCAGGAAAAACAATGTTTTTTTCCTGAAAAGATTCTGGGCAGTGTGTACAGGGCTTTAGGACTTTTTAGGCAAAAACAGTACGAGGAGTAGACATGTATAAAAAAACACACATAAGTGCCAACTTTATTAGTTATAGGAAAAATAATAATGGATATACAGTATATGAATGCAAAATTCACTTTAAAATATATCAATGAATCAATCGTGTACAAGGTAAATATATCAACCCAGGGCTCACAATCCACTGCACCAAATACAGTTGAGGTCAGACGGATAGATTTACAGCATACATCCCGATTTGTTTTGAAAATTCACATTGATATACAATATTCCTTCATCAGGGGAGGTTTCTACATTGGGTGATTTGATCCCTGTCTGTAATATAAATATACAGGTATTTGTATAATAATATTTTTATAATAGTATCGAAAAGTGCTAGCAATTACACTTTACACAATGTTCTGTGTTAAGGCTAATGATACTTACATAAATGGGATTCATTGTAAATCATAGCAGGATAAAAGCAACAACAAGAGGAATACAGAGTGGCTGGAGAGTCCACAAAAATTAGGGATAGGCAGATGGGAAATCAAGGCCAATCACTGCAATGCATCCACAGGAGACGCCTGATTGAAAATTAGCAGCCAAGATGTACTATTTAAAGAAAGTTCATAAAGAAAGGACAAATTAAATTGGTCCAACATAGGGACATAAAGGGAATGTAGAGGTTAGGTATAGAGTAAAGAGCTATATTTGTACTCCAAGTCTGAGGTAATCATGCTAGGGTAAGGTCTGAGGGCATAACAGGGAAAGTGACCTGAGGTGTGCCGGGGTCACGTGGTCAGTATGCCTAAAAGGGGGCATACCCAAGTAGAAGTAAAAAAAAAAAATAGCAAGAAAAAAGGGAAGGGGTGGGTGGGACACGAGAGAACCGTCGCCCAGAAAGGAGGATAGAGGGCGGGTTACATCACCTCCAGACTCCTCCTACAAATTCAGGCTGACCTGCAGTCAGCCTTCCACTTGTACTCAGAGTCTCAGATAATTGTGCTAGGGAAAGGTCTGAGGGCATAACAGGGAAAGTGACCTGTGATGTGCCGGGGTCACGTGGTCAGTATGCCTAAAAGGGGGCAAAAATAAGACAGTAGGATGAGCTAGCAAAGAGATTAAAATGAAAGTAACCGTATGCAACCTCGAGCCACCAACGCAAGAATGCCTGTGACAAACATGTGGATCCGGGATATGTCTAGAAATGAAAGCTGACTTCCACCAATCTAACTCCTCAACAACGTGAATACAGATCCCTTGATGAAAAGCAGCAGAAACTGCACCTGTACTGAAAGCATGGCCATAGTGAACATTAAAGTGCCACCCTAGTTTAGGCATCAGGGAATGGCTATGTGTCATGCCCTGTGCTAGCAAAGAAGGGAGTACCAGGGAAAGGAAAAGTGGGCTATCCCTGGGTACATCTGCAAATGTCACCATGAGCCGGTCTAAGGCTGTGACCAGGCACCAGCTTGTATGCCCGCTTAAGCTGTAAGTGACAAAAAAAAAAAAAAAACAATGAACGCAAGTAGATATTGAATGTTTGTTACAAAAGTAACCAGGATACCGAGATGGAAAAGCCTGGAAGATATCCCAGGCCGAGTCATGAGCTTCCTAGGCTGAATTGAAAATTACTTGTAGATCAAGCTTCATGTATAGCAAAAGAGACGGCCGAATCGGGAGGTTTCAAAGAGGGCGAGCTACCATGTTCAGAACCCCTAACCAGAGAAGGACGGATGACGGCAAAATGTTTGATATATGAAAAACATAATCGTATAAGAAACACGAACCACTTTATTGCCGATGGAAGATACCTCCTCAGGAACATCGTCGACACCGCGTGACATGCGTAGACGAATTGGATCGACGTTTCACTCCGCACAGCTGATAGACGTTTGGCGTCTTTTCCACCCGGGTGAGCGGGACTATACTTTTTTTTCAAAACCACATCAAACGTACTCACGGATTGATTATTTCTTAGTTCCGCATGGTCAGCTACATGCAGTGGAAGATACCTCGATCGGATTAATTACATGGTCTGACCATGCCCCGATCAGTATACGATATGTTTTATCACGGGCACGTACGAGACAAAAATTGCAGTGGAAACTTAATGAAAGCCTGTTACAAGATGCAGAGGTTTTAGCTGATGTGGTCAGAGAAATTGGGTATTATTTTGACACTAATGCAACACCAGATAGTGACGCAGGGGTAGTGTGGGAGGCCCATAAGGCCGTTATAAGAGGAGTCCTTATTAAACACGGCGCAAGACTAAAGCATTTGCGGACAGCACAATTGGATATGTTACTTATTAAGTTACATAATTTAGAGACTTCCCATAAAGCAACCCCGACTAGACAACTCGGATCTGAATTGGACATGGTACGTTCACAGATAACCGATATCTTGCAATTTAAAGCTAAGGCAGCAATGCAGGTGTGCCGAAAGAAAGTGTATGAATCAGGTAATAAATGTGGTAGGCTCCTTGCCCAAACTTTGAGGAAACAGCGAATTGCGTCTTACATACCACATATAGTAAACTCCATAGGTCAAAAAAAATCATTACCTCAACAAATTGTCCAGGAATTCAGAATCTTTTATGGTTCTTTATACAACTTGAGTGTACCTACCCCCGCACATGAGGTTATGGTGTCATATTTGTCCCAATCTGCTATGCCTTTATTGCAGCCTGAAACACGTGAGCTTTTGGAAGACCCTATCACGTTGACCGAACTTCAACAAGCCTTAGATAGTACGAAACCGGGCAAAGCCCCGGGACCAGATGGTCTTTCTATTGCATATTATAAGGCCCTGTTTCCTTTTTTAGGACATCGTTTAGTAGACCTGTTTAATGGCCCGGGTAAAGTCTTCCACAAAACTACATTACAAGCACAGATATCGGTTATTCCGAAGGAAGGCAAAGACCCAAACCAATGCGGGAGCTATCGGCCGATCTCTCTTCTTAATACTGACTTTAAGTTATTTACTAAAATCCTGGCCGTTAGACTCCAACAGCATCTAACGTTTCTCATTCATTTAGATCAGGTAGGTTTTGTCCCGACTAGGGAAGCCAGAGACAATACCACTAAAGTCTTAAACCTGTTACACATTGCAGTAGATAAAAAAACACCATGCCTTTTCCTTGGGACGGACGCCGAAAAGGCGTTCGACCGGGTCAATTGGGCGTTCATGTTTGAGACGCTGCGATATATAGGCCTGGGGAGTAAGATGCTTCGTTGGATAACTGCAGCTTACACTGAACCTACAGCCAGTGTTAGAGCTAATGGGGTTCTCTCAGAGACCTTCACAGTTACCAACGGCACTAGACAGGGCTGTCCCTTATCACCCCTCCTGTTTGCACTCTCTCTGGAACCCTTCTTGTGCCACATCCGACTGAATCCAAATATTACAGGTATAGGAGTGAACGAAAGGCAATATAAAATCTGTGCCTACGCTGATGATCTGATGTTCACCCTTACAAACCCTATGACCTCCCTGCCAAATCTGTTACACGAATTCGAATTATATGGTCAGCTTTCTAATTTTAAGATCAACTATAATAAATCAGAGGCAATGGGCATAGGGATTCCACCTACTCAACTTATTAGACTTAGAGATAGCTTTCACCTGAAATGGACAGATACGGCTTTGTTGTATCTTGGTATTCATATACCTACGTCCTTTTCCCAAGTTTTTAAGTTAAACTTCCCACCTCTTTTGAAGACAATTCAACAGTCGCTGGACCAATGGAGTAGTGGTCTTCACTCCTGGTTGGGCCGCTGTAATATTCTTAAAATGGCAGTGCTCCCTAAACTTCTTTATCATATGCAGGCCCTTCCAATTCATATTCCTAGGAATTTCTTTAAACAAATTCATTTTATTTTTACTCGTTTCCTATGGTCAGGGAAACACCCACGACTGAGTAGGGCGACACTTTCACTACCTAAATCATACGGGGGGTTGGCATTACCAGATATGCGTCTTTATTATCAAGCATGCCACCTTAGTAGACTTCTCGACTGGAATAGGCATAAGGACATCAAACTGTGGACGCAGTTGGAACAAGACCAGAGTGAAATCCCTCTTATCAGAGCTCCCTGGTGTTATACAGCCTTACCACATAAAGTTAAGCAACACCCACTAATAGGTAATACGGTTGGAGAGTGTGCGCGCCTGTTATCGGGACCCCCCTTCTCGACGCGCGAATCTCCAATGAGACCTGTGATAGGTCATCCCCAATTTGTACCAGGCCTACATGATAGGATTTTTCGCAAACTACGGGAAGCAGGAGTTCACCAGGCGTCTCATTTTAGTATTTTGGGTAGATGGAGGACGTATTCTGAGCTGGTGGACCCTAACGGTCAGTTTAAACTAGACTTTATGAGAGCTTTGCAGTTAAGTCATTTTCTTAAGACCATCCCACCCCCCCCTGACGTTTTGCAATACCCACTTACGACTATAGAAGAGCTTTGCTCAAAGACTGGGACGATTGCCCATACATTATCTCTGATGTATGCTGTATTGATAACACCTCAGGGAGACCACCAACCCCCGACTCTATTGAAATGGGAGAGAGACTTAGACCGTCATTTTACCTCGAACGAGAAAGACCGGATAATTCAGTTAACTCATAAGTCTTCCAGGTGCTCTAAGTATCAGGAAACCAACTATAAACTTTTTACACGTTGGTATAGGACCCCTGCCCTTTTACATAAACTATTCCCGACGTCCTCAGATCTTTGTTGGAGGTGCCAGAATAATAGGGGTACTCTTTTACATATATTTTGGTCATGCCCCCGTATTAGGGGGTTCTGGGAGGGGGTTCGTGGAATTGTACAACAATTCACGGATTGTACGATCCCGGAAGACCCGGCCTTTTTTCTTTTACATGTAACTGATATCCCTATGCGAGTTTATGAAAAATCAATTATCCGTCACCTTCTCGACGCAGCCAAACACTGTATTCCACTCAACTGGAAGTCACCGCATCCTCCGTCTATAGCCTCTTGGCTTCGGAGGGTTGACGAAATCGGTCGGTTAGAGGATTTGGTCCTCACTGGACAAAAACGACAAGAGAATTACAAAGATACCTGGCAACCCTGGAATATATTCAGGTACTCAATAGAGGGCCAACGCCTCAGAGAGTCCGCTACGCCAAACTGATCGTTCCATACATACCATTCGTGGGTTCATATGAATCATATGAACCATGCTCCATAAATGACACCTGGGAAGTGAACCAGGACAATATTGTATTGAAGGACTGATACTTAAACTTCCATGCCTGCAAACCCCTTCCCTTCTTTTTCCCCCTTTTATATTCCTCACTCCCTTTCTTTTTTATTTTTATTTTTATTTATTTATTTATTTTTATATAATTTTTCTCTTTTTTTTTATTTTTATTAGTGTGTGTGTATGTATGTATATGTATATGTATATATATATATATATATGTATATATATATGTATATATATGTGTATGTGTATATGTGTGTGTGTGTGTATGTATATGTGTATATGTATGTATATGTATATATATATATTTTTTTTTCACTTCCCTAAGAAAATGGAAAATAAATACAACTGTTAAGTTTATGTTATCCAAAAAAAAAAAAAAAAAAAAAAAAAAAAGAAACACGAACCACATGAGAAAATGAACCACATGAATACCATAAAACCATGAGAAACGTAATCACTTGAGAAACGTAATAGCATGGGGACGTGAACAATACAAAACATGAATACCATGAGAAACGTAATCGCATGAGAAACGTAATCGCATGAGAACATGAAAACCATGAGAAATGTAATTGCATGAGAAACCGTAATCGCATGAGAACATGAATACAAAACCTGAATATCTTCATCTTATCTACAACACTTGGTATACAAATCTATGCTGTCAAGTGAGCAGCCTACTAATTCTACGTTTTGCTGACTATAACCCATGGCTATAGGAACATTCGCCCTTCTTATAGTTAACATTATTAACCACTTGCCAACCGCGCTATAGCAAAAATACTGCTACAGCGCGGTCGAGTTGCTGTGACACGACGTCCCTGGGACGTCGTCCTTTACTTCCGCGATTGCGTAATTGTCATTCAAATTGTGAGAGCACCGAAAGCTGAAAATTGGTCTGGTTAGGAAGGGGGTTTAAGTGCCCAGTGGTCAAGTGGTTAAGACAGGCAGTATTGAGAAACGTAATTGCATGAGAACATGAATACCATGAGAAACGTAATCACATGATAAACGTAATCGCATGAGAACATGAATCGCATGAGAACGTGAATACAAAACATAAATACCATGAAAAACGTAATTGCATGAGAACATGAATCGCATGAGAAGATAAATAAAAAACCTGAATACCATGAGAAACGTAATCCTATGAGAAACGTAATCACATGAGAAACATAATCGCATGAGAAACAAAATTGCATGAGAACATGAATACAAAACCTGAATACCATGAGAAACGCAATTGCATGAGAAACATAATCGCATGAGAACATGAATACCATGAGAAACAAAATTGCATGAAAATATGAATACACAACTTAAATACCATGAGGAACCTAATCGCATGAGAACATGAATACCATGAGAAACGTAATCGCATGAGAACATGAATAAATTGCAAAACAAAATCGCATAAGAACATGACTCGCATGAGAATATGAATACCATGAGAAACGTAATTGCATGAGAAGCATAATCGCATGAGAAACATAATCGCATGAGAATATGAATACCATGAGAAACAAAATTGCATGAGAACATGAATACCACAAGAAACATAACCACATGAGAACATGAATCGCATGAGAAACGTGAATTGAAATAGCATACAGTCTCTGACTAAATACATACTTTCACATCTATACTTGCTGTACTGAGGGGGCAGGCCCCTGGTCCCCCGACCAGCCCCGAGAGTGATACACACACTGCCACCACATCCCCACCATGCAGGAACACCCCCAAACAATCCCCTCCCCCTCCAGACACAGAGACTCATACCACACATGACAATGCTGCCCAATGTCCCGATATGCCCTGCTATGCGACACCCACCTGTGAATCTTGCATGCTCCAGCAAACAACCATCTCCCACAACTCACCTCCCATCTTACCTACTTCTACCCCATGTCCTCTCTCTGCCTGACCAACCATGCCGGCCATCCCCCTGGAAGTAAACCAGAAATTATGTCACAGTGACCTGTAACATGGAAGGTGTCACACGAGAGAACCGTCGCCCAGAAAGGAGGATAGAGGGCGGGTTTAAATACCTCCCGACTCCTCCTACAAATTCAGGCTGACCTGCAGTCAGCCTTCCACATCTCCAGTTTGCTTGCTTAAATTTAATGTATTTACCTATGCTGTGCAAAGAACCAAGAGGCAGACCTCTGGGCAGCAGTCCATAGACTGACAAGTGCCAACTGAGTCTTAAATCTGCATCTTAAATAGTATGCTTCAAATGGAATGGACCAATCAGTGAAATTAAAGGCTGCAGGAGTCAGCCCTGCCTGATCAGCTGTATATTTAATTAATTATATATAGCTGAGTGCGGGGCTTCGAGGCGTCTCCCAGACCTGGAGGCGCGCAATGTAGCCAAGCCCACGGGGCGTGATGATGTCGCGCGTCACCACGTCACAGGCAGGTATGGAGTCCCTGCCTGTCTAGCGAAGCCCAGAGTGGGGACATGTAGGAGGTCCTCCCCGCACATAAGGCTGCAAGGAAGCAGGACGACACATGAGGCCTGCACTGCACCACTGGACAAAGAATGATTTTACAGCCAGTGTGTTACGCAAATGAACAATACAAAAACACATGCACAGTAATATCACAATGACATTGCATGCAAAATAAAGGTAAATAGGAGAGGGGAAAAAACGACAGGTCTACATTAAAAATCAAGATAAACCAGACATAAGAAAAAGACAAAAAATGGAAAAGATCAAAATAGGGTAAATGGTGTCATAGGCATAGGAATATTTGGAATGCATAGGGGCAGATGGCTGCAATACCAAAATTAAAATTAAATGCCTCATTGAGGCCAGGTAGTGAGGTCATCTGTAGATTAAATTTCCACCGTAATTTGCATATATATATATTTACCTTGTACATGATTGATTTGTTGATTTTTTATTATTATTTGAAAGTGAATTTTGTATTCATATACTGTATATCCATTGCTATGTTTTCTATAACTAATAAAGTTGGCACTTATGTGTGTTTTTATAAAAATACATGGTTATATTTTATTAATTGATATCAAATATGACTCTTAGAATTCCTGATAAAGGGTGTCTAGTCCTCTGAAATGCTATGGTTTTACTGGAACCTTCAATTAACCTTAATCAACTTTATATAGAGTGCTGTGGTATATAGAACATTCTTTTGGACACAGGTACTGCTCCCCCACATTCTTTTTTTAGTGTTCGCATTCCTTTTGCTTCATCTTATCTACAACACTTGGTATACAAATCTATGCTGTCAAGTGAGCAGCCTACTAATTCTACGTTTTTCTGACTATAACCCATGGCTATAGGAACATTCGCCCTTCTTATAGTTAACATTATTAACCACTTGCCAACCGCGCTATAGCAAAAATACTGCTACAGCGCGGTCGAGTTGCTGTGACACGACGTCCCTGGGACGTCGTCCTTCACTTCCGCGATTGCGTAATTGTCATTCAAATTGTGAGAGCACCGAAAGCTGAAAATTGGTCTGGTTAGGAAGGGGGTTTAAGTGCCCAGTGGTCAAGTGGTTAAGACAGGCAGTATTGAGAAACAGGCAGTATTGGGACGCGCTCGCGGAAGTGTCCGTGCTCTTCTAGACCCGCGCATCACGGATTGTAAATTGCATTTGATGACGCCGGTTCCTCCCTCTCCTCTCTGTACCGTTCGGTACAGTGTGCGAGGAGAGGGGGGGAGCGGGGTGTCAGCAGCTGCGCTGTGGCTGGATCTGTGACAAATGCAGTCACAGATCCAGCCATCCATCCCAGCTCAGCCATCCCTGTTACCCCAATACTGTGCAATACCCCAGTACTCAGCAATACCTCAATACCCCAGTAAACAGCAATACCCCAGTACTCAGCAATACCCCAGTACTCAGCAATACCCCAATACTCATCAATACCCCAATACTCAGAAATACCCCAGTACTCAGCAATACCACAATACTCAGCAATACCCCAGTACTCAGCAATACCCCAATACTCAGCAATACCCCAGTACTCAGCAATACCCCAGTACTCAGCAATACCCCAATACTCAGCAATACCCCAAAACTCTGCAATACCCTGCCCAATACTCTGCAATACCCCACTACTCTGCAATACCCCAATACTCTGCAATACCCCGATTCTCTTCAATACCCCGATTCTCTTCAATACCCCAATACTCTGCAATACCCCAATACTCTGCAATACCCTGCGCGATACTCTGCAATACCCCGCGTGATACTCTGCAATACCCCGCGCGATACTCTGCAATACCCCAATACTCTGCAATACCCCAATACCCTGCGCGATACTTTGCAATACCCCAATACTCTGCAATACCCTACGCGATACTCTGCAATACCGCCTATGGGGATTTTTAAGTAGCGAAGTTTGGCGCCATTCCACGAGTGTGCGCAATTTTAAAGTGTGACATGTTGGGTATCTATTTACTCGGCTTAACTTCATCTATTACATTATGAAAAAAAATGGGCTAACTTTACTGTTTTGTTTTTTTTTAAGCACAAAACTGTTTTTTTTTTAAAAAAACACGCGTTCAAAAAATTTCTGAGAAAATACCATGCGAGATAAAAAGTTGTAACGGCCGCCATTGTATTCTCTAGGGTCTTTGCTAAAAAAGCATATATAATGTTTGGGGTTCTATGTAATTTTCTAGCAAATAAATGATGATTTTTCCATGTTTGCATTCCTTTTGCTTCATCTTATCTACAACACTTGGTATACAAATCTATGCTGTCAAGTGAGCAGCCTACTAATTCTACGTTTTGCTGACTATAACCCATGGCTATAGGAACATTCGCCCTTCTTATAGTTAACATTATTAACCACTTGCCAACCGCGCTATAGCAAAAATACTGCTACAGCGCGGTCGAGTTGCTGTGACACGACGTCCCTGGGACGTCGTCCTTCACTTCCGCGATTGCGTAATTGTCATTCAAATTGTGAGAGCACCGAAAGCTGAAAATTGGTCTGGTTAGGAAGGGGGTTTAAGTGCCCAGTGGTCAAGTGGTTAAGACAGGCAGTATTGAAAATCCAAAATGTTTAAAGTTTGAATACTTGTCCTGTGACAACATAACAGAGAAATTCTCCTCACTTTGTAAGGGTTTCTTCTCTGCAAAATAAGTAAAATGGAACCTCCCCAATGGGGCACACATGCCAACATTTAAAGAGACAGGGGTTTTAATACTTCCCTGCTATATCCAAAACTAAAATAAATTCTATATTTTGGCTGTACATACACGTTAATCTTCGCCTTTAGCTTCTTGCATACACCAGCAATTCAGCTACCAAATTATGTATGGCAGTGGTCATTTCAAAGATTAAACTTCCTACAAGCACTAACAATTGGATTTGGCAAATATGCATTCTTGTTCCTAAGGAGACTGAGGTGAAACATTTTAGTAACATCCCCAATGCATGCCTTTTGCAGAGGAAAACTAGTGATAAGTTGGAAAAAAAGTTCGAAAAAATATATCCAAGCTTTATTGACTTTTGCCCCAAGAAATCTTGAAGGGTGTTGGGCATGGTTGCAGGTAGACACATTTTGATAAACTTGGTCATCTTTTATTTTATTACAAATGAGCAATACCATGACTCTTCCATGAGTACTGGCTTCTGTTTAAATGTCACCAAGAAAAAATCTGAAGGTGGCACTTTCCAACCATGTTTGAGCATGCTCTTAGTGATCTGCAATAGATTCCACCCTCAAAGCAATTGGCAGCAAAACATTTCTAAACTCTTTGATTTTTTCTAAATAATGCCAATGAAGTTTTATTTAACAAGCAAAACACATAGGCATATCTTAACTGTAATTTTTAACACTCAAGGTTATGGATTGGAAAAATATTAAGCTACAGTAGGAACCATTTTGGTCAGAGTTGAACCTTTACTGCTGTCTATTCAGTCATATATTATCTGTAGCTGTTGATCAGATTTTTGCAGCAATTAGGAAGCATTTTAGACCCATTCCTGTCTAAAAAGCTGTTTTAGGCCAGCCCAGTCAGAAGCAGGAAAGTTCCCTGTCATCATCCATGGTGCATAGCCCTGCTAAATCAAAGCAGAAGTCACAGGACTCTTTGCCTAATGCTGCTGAAGGAGACATGGGCTCAGGGCTGGATGACACCCTGGAGTTTCAGGATGCCATTGCAGCTTTTCCAACGAATAACCAGCCAGTCATGGACTCGACTTTAGGGACATGTTAGTGTTCCTTAGGGGAGCTATTCATACAGATATGCTGCAACTTATGAAGCACTGTAAAGCTGAAGTGCTGGAAGTCAGGGATAGAGTTGCCCACGTTGAACAGAAAATAGGGGAATTCTCTGAGTCATATAACACTATGGTGGATGCACATAATGAGCATGAGGAAGACATATCATGGCTTAAATCGAAGGTAGCAGATCTTGAAGATCGTTCCAGAAGGAACAATATAAAAATCAGGGGGATCCCTGAAACGGTACAACCGCTGGATCTGGTAGCCTTCTTAACCAATATCCTAAGAGAAGCTCTCCCTGACTTACCATTAGAGGATTTGGAAATAGACCGCATCCACAGACTGCCCAAACCTAAGCACATACCTGAGCACCTGCCCAGGGATACCATAGCCAGGATTCATTATGTTAGAGTTAAAGAGAAGCTGATGTCTGTCGCAAGGAAAGTGGAAAATCTTCCCGACTGCATGCAGGGCCTATAGTTTTTCGCTGATTTGTCTGCGCATACGATGCAAAGCAGGCACAGCCTTTTAACTATAACTAAACCACTCAAGAATCATAAGATCCCTTATCGTTGGAACTATCCTGCTACCTTGGTGATTACTAAGGGTGATCAGGACTTTTTAGTTTCTTCAGTGGAAGCGGGCATTCGATTGTTGGAGAAATGGAAGATATTTCCATTAGAGGAGGAGGATGCCCAGCCCTTACATGAGAGGCCTAGTAAAGGAAATTAACTCAGTGCTCTTAACTTCTACATTGCCTTTTTGTTCTTACTAGTTTTGTTTATCTGGATGCTCTGTGCCGGCACACAGGTTTCATCTTTTTTTTTTTTGTTACCCCCTGTTTCAGCAGGTGACATCCCTGCTCAGATTTCGGAAGAAATCATATATTTTTATTGTGCGCTTGATACGCGCTATTTTTTTTTTTGTTTGTTCATTTTTGTTTTACGTTTTCTAGTTTTTTTTCTCTTTATTTGTTCTGAAGATACTATTTCCTTTTCCTTACTATTTTGCTTTTCCCTGTGGTAGGTGGCAGTGATCGAGTGGGACTCTTCGGGTTCGCAGCCTGGAGATTTCGCTGTATTATTACAGTGAGAAAAGACTAGCTGTTGCCAGCAGTCACGTTCACAAGTAAGGTTTTGTACTTCCACCTATTTACAGTATTCACTATTACAAGGACTGTTATCCTGTCATGGCTTTTAAGATAACTTTCCTGAATGTGAATGGACTCATTAGCCCAAAGAAAAGGCATATGTTGTGGAAGGAGGCTCGTTCTTAGAACTGTGATGTACTTTGTATCCAAGAAACTCATCTCAAAGAGCAAAACCATCCCAATTTGTCACATAACATGTTCCCTCATGCATACTTAGCTTGTGCACCGTCCAAAAAAAGAGGAGTGTCTATTTTTGTGAAACATACAGTAGCTTACAAGCACATCTCTAGTCATTGTGATGAGGATGGAAGATTTATCATCCTTTCTGTGCCACTCCTGCCACCTCCTCTCTGCCACTCACCCTGGCCTCCTCCTGGCTGATGTCCTTCTGTGTTTAAAAAAGGGACAGTTTGAGTTTTGGGTTAAAAAATCACACACAATTTTCAGCTTTTTCTGGAGCTTTTTCTGGTGGGTTGTCTGGGGGAAAGGCTGGAAAGTGATTCCCTTGATTCAAAGTGGTCATCAAGAAATGACATTCTGCTGTAGTACCACAACTTTGGTACATATACCTTCCCTGCTGCTGCTCCAGACCTCTGAGAAGCCAGGACCCTGTTACACGCACCCCTGTATGTGCCTCTCAAGGTCCCAATATTAGTCTCCAGCTGTTTAGCTGTTACATGGGGCATCTTTGTGTACACAAATGGGAGCAGTCTATTCAGTGCTGCTGTCTTTTGCTCTTAATTCCTGAACAGGCAGCCCCCTTAACCTGTCAATAAATTCCCCCAGGAACTGCTTTTCATTGAATGGATTCATATTTTCTGCAAGACAAAACCAAAGACAAATATACTAATGTCAATCACAGTCTATAAACTCTAGTAATCTTTATCCCCATATAGCCCTTAAATCTCTTTGCAGTATAGGCCACTGATGTCCTAAGTTCAAATCATACCTTCGTTCACACGTTTGTCGCTCTAACGTCTTCCTCTGCACACTGAACGTACGTACAACACATGCGTGTTAAGCTTTATATACACTACGCATGCGTGACACTCAGCGCATGCGTGACACGTCGCCCACCCAAAAAACAACGATATGGCGGAACCAGATGAGCAGGTGTCTCCAATTAGGCCTAGATCATCCTGAAACTACGACGTGGCAGAGTCTGATGAGCAGGTGTCTGTAATTATAAATTTGCCTAACGACGACACAACAAGCCCAGAGCCTGATGAGAAAACGTCAGAAAAGCAGAGCAGATACAAGGCATCTAACATGTCCTACGCGGAAATGGCGGAAATGGTGGACATCTTACAAAAGTCTAATTACGATGGCAAGCATAGGCCCTATACCCACCCTAATTTAAGGAAGGGTAAAATTATGGATAGAGTGCATAGAAGTCTGGATCATCATTTTGGGGTGAAACGATCGAAGGAGCAGCTCAGAAAGAGGTGGTCAGACCACAAACTGAGGGAGATGGAACAGTTAAGGAGCATTAAGAGAATGCTTGAAAAAAGTAAGTACTTCTCCTGGGTGCCTATTATGGGTGAGCCAAACACGAACATTTAGAACCCCATTGATGTCAAAGGGACTCGAACGTTTGAATTCAAAAGTGCTCATTTTAAAACCTAATATGCAAGTTATTGTCAGAAAACGGGTTTGAGAACCCGGGTTTTGCCCCAGGGAACATGTATCAATGAAAAAAAAAGTTTTAAAAAAGGTTATTTTTTTCTGGAGCAGTGATTTTAATGATGCTTAACCACTTAAAGACCGCCTACTGCACATTTACGTCGGCAGAATGGCACGGCTGGGCACATCAACGTATATATACGTTGATTTTAGTACTCAGCCGTGGGTCACGGGCGCGCGCCCGCGGCGCGCTCCCGTGACCCGGTCCGAAGCTTCAGGACCGGGACCGCGGGACTCGCGGACCCGATCGCCGCTGCAGTGCGGCGATCCGTCCCTGGAGCTGAAGAACGGGGAGAGCCGTGTGTAAACAAGGCTTCCCCGTGCTTCTCTGTGGCCGCAGCATCGATCGCGTCATCCCTGTTATAGGGGGACACGATCAATGACATCACACCTACAGCCACACCCCCCTACAGTTGTAAACACACACACAGGGAACACTCAAATTCACAGCGTCCCCTGTGGTTAAGGCCTCGTACACACGAGGGGATATGTCCGCTGAAAACGGTCCGATGGACCGTTTCAGCAGACATCTCCGCTCGTGTGTATGGGCTAGCGGACAGATTTCTCCACCCGACAGATTTCAAAGCATGCTTTGAAATCCATCCGGTGGAATCTGTCCGCCCGACATGTCTGCTGGTTAGTACACTTACCAGCAGACATGTCGTCCCCCACCGCCGCCGCGCCGCCGCCGAATGGATTTGGCGCATGCGCGGAAGTGTTTAACTTCCTGGTGCGGTGACGTGGCGGTGACGTGGCGGCGTCAACGTCACCGCCGCGTCACCGCGCCGTCCGGCGGCGGGGAATTTGATCCGATGGTGTGTACACGCCATCGGATCAAACTCCCGATCGGACATATCCGATGGAAATGGTCCGCGGACCGTTTTCATCGGATATGTCCGATCGTGTGTACGAGGCCTAACTTGTAAACTGCAACTGTCATTTCCACAGTAAACAATGCAATTTAAATGCATTTTTTGCTGTGAAAATGACAATTGTCCCAAAAATGTGTCAAAATTGTCCGAAGTGTCCGCCATAATGTCGCAGTCACGAAAAAAATCGCTGATCGCCACTATTAGTAGTAAAAAAAAATAATAATAAAAATGCAATAAAACTATCCCTTATTTTGTAAACGCTATACATTTTGTGAAAACCAACCGATAAACGCTTATTGCGATTTTTTTTACCAAAAATATGTAGAAGAACATGTATCGGCCTAAACTGAGGAAAAAAAATGTTTTTTTATATATTTTTGGGGGATATTTATTATAGCAAAAAGTAAAAAATATTGCATTTTTTTTAAATTGTCGCTATATTTTTGTTTATAGCGCAAAAAATAAAAACCGCAGAGGTGATCAAATACCACCAAAAGAAAGCTCTATTTGTGAGGAAAAAAGGACGCCAATTTTGTTTGGGAGCCACGTCGCACGACCGCGCAATTGTCAGTTAAAACGACGCAGTGCCGAATCACAAAAAGGGGCAAGGTCCTTTACCTGCATTTTGGTCTGGGTCTTAGTGGTTAAAGTGAAAAAATAAATAAATAAAAATTACTTTAAATATCATACCTGCTGGATTTCTATAGTATGCCTGTGAGGTGGCAAATGTTTAGAACTGTCCCTGCACAAAATTAGATTACTATAAGAAAAAAGTAATTTAAAACTGCTTGCGGCTTTAATGTAATGTCTGGTCCCTGCAATATGGATGGAAATCATTGAGAAAAATAGCATGGGTTTCCCCCCACTCCCCCCTAGGTCATTACAAGCCCATTTGGCCCTAAATACTTTGAAAAACATTATACAGGTGGTGAAAACAAGACAGGCAATGTAGGTTTGTTGTTAAGTAGAATTTGTTTGTAACTTTGAACTGGTACTTTTTTAAAGTGTAGCTCCAGCCATAAAATCTATTTTTAAGCTTTTCTGAAAACATGGAGAAGGGTTATCACCCCTGTAAACATTTGTTTTGCTGTCTGTGTGCATCTGTTCAGAAGATTGCAATTCACTTTCTGTCCCAATGACAAATTATGTTTTTAATTTTTTTTCTTTTTTAGTGAAACAAGGATTGGTGATAAAGCATCAGTGGACAGGAGACACCTCTTACAGAAGAAAATTTCCCTTCCTTGAAAGTAGGGGCCTGTCGTATATACTCTGCAGAAATTTGGGCCCTAGGTGTTGGTGTTGCCACAACACTGTAAGCCCTCACAGTTAGTCTTGGTGGGCGCTGGAACGCCCTGCTGTGTGAACTATTATATCAAGAATTGTAATTACATGCCATTGTTGAACAGTGGTAGAAAAATTTGGCCTTTGGTGCTTGTGCTGGTGCCACAACTCTGTAAGCCCTCACAGTTACTCTGGGTGGGCACAGGAATGGGCCCTGCTGTGAAATATTAGATCAATAATTGTAATTGCATGCCCCTGTTGAACAGGAGCTGAAAAATTGGGCCTTTGTTGGTGGTGGTGGTGGTGCTGGTGCCACAACACTGCAACCCCTCACAGATACTCTAGTTGGAGCGCAGGAATGAGCCTGCTGCAAAGTATTGCATCAAAAACTGTAATTACATGCCCCTGTTAAACAGGGGCAGAAAAATTGGGCCTTAGGCACTGGTGCTGGTGCCACAACACTGCAACCCCTCACAGATACTCTAGTTGGAGCGCAGGAATGAGCCCGCTGCAAAGTATTGCATCAAAAATTGTAATTAACTGCTTGCCGACCAGCCGCCATCATTTTACTGCGGCAGGTCGGCTCTCCTGGGCGAGAGCTCGTATCTCTACGTCGGCTACTTTTGCGGCCACAAGGGGGCGCGCGTGGTCCCTGCTCGCCCCCGAGTCCCGCGATCGTGTGTGCCTGGCGGCGATCGAGCCCGCTGCAAAGTATTGCATCAAAAATTTTAAATTACACGCCTCCTGTTAAACAGGGGCAGAAAAATTGGGCCTTAGCCACTGGTGGCGGTGCCCAGAACCAAAAATGTTCTTACAAGCTATCAGCATGATGATTGAGGAGGAAAAGGATAGTCACTCAGCATAACAGTATAGTCACTCAGCATCAGCATAGGCAGTCTTGAAGGGAATAAAAAAAAACAGAAAAAGGGGAAAGGGACAGGGGGAGCACTCACATTTGCCACATCCGTAAATTTTGAAGACAAAAGAAAAGGCAATTTTTAAAATAAATAGAAATTGATGGTCGGATTTTGGAGGCAAGACAGGAATATATAAAAAATATACATTTTATTACAAAAATAGAAATTTAACAAAAAACAATCGAGATAATAAAACCATATAGATTGTATAGTGTGTATGGACAATATCTTCTGTACATCGTCTACGCGTTTCACCGTTGGGCTTCCTCAGGACGACCAGAAAAAATTTAACAATGTAAAGATATATTTCATTTATTGAAAAGAAACATGTTACATTAACATAACAGTACAGAAAAACAGGGGCAACGGAAATTAAGAAAGAAAAGAGGAAAAAAAAAACTAGCCATAAGCGGGGCCAGCACAAGCAAAGCCCCATCCAGGCAAAACACACATAGGAGGAAACGTACAATGCATGTATCTCGCATCCGTACTATAAGTGTCCAGACATAGAAAAACATACCCCCTCCCCATGGGGGATACATAGGCTCGTCAGAAGCAGTCAAGCAAGTAATTATAAGGAAAAAGTTGCAAAAACGAGAGAGATACATATATCGACTACTAGATGGCACATTGGTTACACAGGGAATGCAGAGCATGATATATCAGAGCAGGCTAACATCCAGCATGGCACACATAGAGACGCATAATGCATGTAGAATAATTAAAATAAAATAAATAAGGCATCAAATACAATAAAATATTTCCTAGCTAACAATAGATTCTATTAGTATAGCATTGATATGGTAAAACATATATACATATATACAGAGTGTATCCCACATTTCTTTGTTCTCCTTAGCTCAGTCTAGTAAACCCCTAAAAGCATATACTCAGTATCGATGGGTATGTCTCACAGTGAGATGTTACATTGTCATAAAGCAAATTTGTATAATAGCCTTAGAAAATTATGTAACAGACAAAAAAAGGGAGAGAAAGAGTAATTTAGAAAAGCAAAAATCAAGCAAAAAATGAATGAATGAACAAAACAAAGCACGGAAACGACAAAAAGATCAGAGAGATCAAAACAGGCACAATAGCCCTATAGTTTTAGGCGTGGGATCCAAAACTGAGCGAGCTAGCAAATTTGTAGACAAATATCTACGCACGTAGTTTCACTGCCCTCGTACATCCAGGATACTCCTGATTTACTGAGGGCACTGGATGGCCTGAATGTACCGCCAGGATGTTTTTTAGTCTTAATTGATGTTGAGGCTCTATATTCCTCTATCCCACATGTGATGGGACTAGAAGTTATTGCCAGTTTCCTTGCAGAGAGAGGCCCAAAGTCAATTAAACTAAATACTTTTGTGTTAAAGTTATTGAACAAAAAATATATTTTCCTTTGATGGGTCCCACTTCCTCCAGGTACAGGGAGTCACTATGGGCACGTGCTGTGCACCATCCTATGCGAACCTGTACCTGGAGGGGTGGGAGCGTGAACTTTTTTCCTGTGAAGATCCTACCAATCTACTCTGTTTTGTGTTGGGGTGGTTTTGTTACATAGACAACATACTGTTGCTGTGGACAGGATCATCTGAGACTCTGCACATGTTTATGCAACTTTTGAGTCAGAATAGCTATAACCTCAAATTCACTATGAGTTGTAGTCAGTCTGCGATTGACTTTTTGGATATATCAATTTATACCACTAAGGATGGTACAATCAACACATTGCTTTTATCGGAAACCTACAGCTGGTAACACTATTCTACACGCTGCTAGTGCCCATCCGTTCTCGTTAGTCCACAGCATACATTTTGGCCAATACTTGTGCCTCAGACAAAACTGCTCTGACAACACAAAATTTAAACAGGAAGCTGATTTACTGGACACTCAACTTAAAAGTAGAGGATACAGTAAAAGTTGTCTAAAAAAGGCTTTAATAAGGCAGCTGGAAAACATAGGGTGGACACACTCTCTAAAACGGTCAAGAAACCCACGTCCAATACCACAAGGTTCATTACCATCTACTCGGATCCGCTCCATTATGCATAAACATTGGCATCTATTGTCAATCCCACTCTGGCCAAATATATAGGGCCTAATCCACAAATTACATTTAGACGTGCTACTTCAATTCGGGATCGTTTGGTTCAAATAAATACTGTAAATCAGGTACAAAACCACCTGAACCCCCAGAACTTTTTAAATGTGGCAAATGCAATTTCTGTGATTTGATATTGGAAGGTACAACACTTACGTTACCTAACGGCCAAACCCACAGACTGAGACACCATACAACTTGCCAAACAAAAGGGGTGATATACATTATTTTTTTCCAATGCGGAAGCTTCTATGTGGGGAAAACCATTCGTCCCTTTTGGAAGCAGATAAAATAACATGTGTATTACGCCACGAGTGGCCTATTAAACACCACAATTGGCCATCACGTGGCCTTTAGGCACAGATACGAACCGTGTGTGTTCAAATTTGCCGCCCTTGACTGTGTTCTTTTCTTTTTCTCTATCTATCTATGTCATCCATAGGGGTTTGCGGCTCCATAGACTATAATGTCTTCCCTGTTTGGTCATTCATACAAACAGTATTTGGATACATGCTCTTTACCTGCTTGCCGATGATATACTTTATTGTTGTGCCCCTTAATTTAGGCTTTTGCTTGGATTTTTTTTCAGGTATCTACCATTTTAAAATCTATTTTATACCGGTAATCTATTTTTAAGGCTCTTTGCCTTTTTGATGCCTATTGATTGACTTTCTGCTCTTATCTGCATTGCTTCATTTATAGATTTGTTCTGCCCTCTGCCTGTGTACCGGTAGTGCCCTCCCTTTGATTCCTATTTTTAGGCTCTAGGAACCCCATTGATGGATAGGCTCTATACATCTTTTGTCTTCCTATTTTTTGTGATGTTATTAATTTCTTCACTGTTGCACTCTTATCAGATGTTGGAGACTTTCCGATATATTTGGACCTTCTTACACTACCTTTGATATATTTGTATGACTTTGTGGAGTGCTCTGCAGATATCCTGGATGGCTATATCCACTATGATGCTATAGATGACGTTATCATGTATTTTTTTTTATCCAATTCCTAAAACCATTAAAAATGCTGTACTGTTATGTTAATGTACCATGTTTCATTTCAGATAATGAAATATATCTTTACATTGTTAAATCTCTTCTGCTCATCCCGAGGAAGCCCAACGGCGAAACGCGTAGACAATGTACAGAGGATATTGTCCATACACACTATACAATCTATATGGTTTTAATATCTCTATTGTTTTTTTTTTTAATTTCTATTTTTGTAATAAAATTTATATTTTTTATATATTCCCGTCTTGCCTCCAAAATACGACCATCAATTGCTATTTCTTTGAGTAAATGCCTTTTATTTTGCAGTCTTGAAGGGATCTGACATTTCCAAAAAAATGATTCAGTTACATAAGCATCAGGTGCTTGGTAGCTGGAGCTGATCAAAGCTGATGATTCATTTTTATGAAGGCAGTCGATCGACCGTGTCGGTAGAGAGGCGCACCCTGTGATCGGTTACAAAGCCTCCAGCAGCACTGAATGTGCGTTCTGAAAGAACGCTGAATGCAGGACAAGCCAGTAGCTCAATTGCATACTGTGCAAGCTCTGGCCAGTGATCCATCCTCAAGACCCAGTAAGCCAAAGGATTTTCGGTGGGAAAGGTGTCCAAGTCTGATCTTGCCCCTAGGTATTCCAGCACCATATAAAACAGACGCTGGCGATGGTTGCTGGAACCGGTCATACCTTGGGGCTATACACTAAAAAATTGTCTGAACGCATCGGTCAGACGGCCACCTTCTTCTGTGACTGACCGAAGCCTCAGCAACACGTTGTCCAGGACCTGGATCTTGTAACCCCCCAGTCTCTGGGAACGTGTTGCACAGACCTTTCTGCAAGGCCTCCCGTAGATGTTTTATCTTCTGCTCCCTCTGCACTGGCAAGATAAGGTCTGCAACCTTTTTATTGTAACATGGATCAAGGAGAGTTGCCAGCCAGTAATAATCCCTCTCCCTGATAGCATGAATATGAATATCCTTCCGCAGGCTTTGCAGGATCAGGGAGGCCATACAACGTAGGCTTGCTGAGGCATTCGGTGCAGAGTCCTCTGGATCACTGAGGACGTCATGATCCGCAGCCACCTCATCCCAGCCACGTACAAGTCCATGGGTTCCTTGGGACTGTAATTGATCCCTTGAAGACTGCTGCTGATGCTGAGTGCTAGGCTCCACCTCCATGCTGACACAATCCTCCTCCTCCTCCTCGTCCTCTTCCTGTGTGATAGGTGGGCAAGCAGGAACACTGTCTGGATAAAGGGGGCCTTGAGAGGTAAGGAAGTCCTCCTCTTCCTCCCTCTGTTCTGCCTCAAGGGCCCTGTCCATTATTCCATGCAGCGTGTGCTACAACATGTAAATAAGAGGGACAGTCTCACTGATGCATGCGCTGTCACTGCTCACCATCCTCGTGGCCTCCTCAAATGGTGACAGGACAGTGCATGCATCCCTCATCATAGCCCACTGGCATGGGGGGAAAAAAAGCTCCCCTGACCCAGTTCTCCTGCCATATTGGCACAGATACTCATTGATGGCCCTCTGCTGCATGTGTAGCTGCTGCAGCATGGCCAACGTAGAGTTCGAACTGGTGGGCATGTCACAGATTAGGCGGTTCTTGGTTGTATTCCCTTTGGAGGTCTGCCAGACGAGCACTGGCATTATATGACCGTCAGAAATACACACAGACTTTCCTAACCTGCTTCAGGACATCCTGTAAGCCCGGGTACCTGTCCAAGAACCGCTGCACCACCAAATTAAGGACATGAGCAAAACAAGACACAGGGGTCAGTTGTCCCTGTCGCAGGGCGGAGAGGAGGTTGGTGCCATTGTCACAAACCACCATTCCTGGCTTAAGCTGGCATGGCGTCAACCACCTCTGAGCCTGCCCCTGCAGAGCTGAAAGAACCTCTTCCCCAGTGTGGCTCCTGTCTCCCAAGCACACCAGCTCAAGCACCACATGGCATCTCGTTGCCTGCATTCCTGTGTAGCCCCTTGAACGCCTGCAAAGCACCGCTGGTTCTGAGAACACATCAGCACAGGAAGAGGCCACAGAGGAAGAAGAAGAGGAGGGGGTGCAGGAGAGAGGTGTGTCACAACCAGTAGTAGGAGGCATGGTGGCGGAACAACCTCCAACACTACTGTACCTTGTCCTGCGTCCTTCCCAGCTGCCAGCCAATGTGCCATGAAAGATAGGTAATGTCCCTGTCCATGCCTGCTGGACCATGAGTCAGCAGTAATATGCACCTTACCACTGACCGCCCTGTCCAGCGAGGCATGGATATTGCCTTCCACATGGTGGTAGAGAGCCAGAATCGCCTTCAATGAGAAAAAGTGGCTTTGGAACTTGCCACTGAGGTACCGCACATTTCACAAACTCATGGAAGGTGGCAGAATCTACTAACTGAAAAGGCAGCAGTTGAAGTACTAGCAATTTAGCTAAGCTAGCATTCAACCGATGGGCATGTGGATGGCTGGGAGAGAACTTATTTTAGCGGTGCAGCAATTGGGGAAGGGAAATTTGTCTGGTACAATCTGCCATCGGTGTACCGATAGTAGATTGCCCGCATGTACTAGGCTGTGACACACCTAATTCTACACCTTCACTTCTATCAGTGCAGGCTTCAGAGAGGACTGAGGGTATAGTGGGGATGGAGATCCCAGCTGATGAGGGGCAACGGGAGGTCCACTTTGTTCTTTGGTGTGGGTCTTTGAGGTACACTTGCCAACGAACTGCATGGCAGGTCGACATATGTCTGGTCAAGCATGTGGTGCCCAAGCGGGTGATGTTTTGGCCATGCGAGATGTGCTTGAGACATATGTTGAAAATAGCAGCGGTGTGATCTGATGCACTCGTCTCAAAAAAGGCCCACACCAAAGAACTTTTGGAATAACGCTGAGACACAGCAGCACCCTGCACATGCGTAGCTCTGCATTGTGATGCAGTCAGTGTGCTGCCCTTAAGCTGGCCCCTGGAGGGCATCCTGCCTCGTTGGAGATGTGCCTGTGCCTCCTCCTCCTTCTCCTCTCTCCTATCAGGCACCCACGTAGAGTCAGTGACCTCACCATCCCCTCTCTCCTCATTACTGTAGAAAACCTGGCAGTATGCTGCGGCTGGGGGAACATGACTGCCAGATTGCTGTCCTTCTTGGGCACCCCCTCCCCCCAGGGTCACATTATTGCCTTCCTCTAGCTGTGTATCATCATCGGAGCCTTCAAAACGCTGCACATCCTCATGCAGCATGTACCCATCACTGCGGTCAGACAGTTCGGGGGACTCCTCAGGAGGACATGGTGGAGCTAGGGAAGGAGTGACTGATGCCATTGAGCAGAGGGAGGAGGACGCCTTGGCAGCTGCTTTGCCAGACAAAGTACCCCGAGCCTGGGTGAGAGAGGATGAGGAGGATGAGGACGGCTTGGTCATCCACTCTACCAAGTCTTCGGCATGTTGCGGCTCAACACGGCCAGCTGCTGAAAACAAGGACGAGTATCTCCCACGGCCACGTGCTGATGAGTATGCACCGTGTCCACAAACAGCACTGTTGCCTCTAGACGCAGAGCCTGCTTGCCCTCTTTTATTGGCTCGTGACTCTCTGCCTCTCCTTGTTGTCCTTCCAGACATACTAATGGCCCGCAGAGGACAAAGGCAGTACACTCCCCATGTAGCTTTATGGTGCACACTGCAGAGGACACAGGCAGTACACACTACGTAGCTTTAGGTGCAAACTGCAGAGGACACGGACAGTACACACCAAGTAGATTTAGGTACAAACTGCAGAGGACACAGGCAGTACACATCAAGTAGCTTTAGGTGCAAACTGCAGAGGATAAAGGCAGTACATACACCACGTAGCTTTATGATGAACACTTCAGAGGACACAGGCAGTACACACTATGTAGCTTTAGGTGCAAACTGCAGAGGACACGGGCAGTACACACACCACGTAGCTTTATGGTGCACACTGCAGAGGACACAGGCAGTACACACTACGTAGCTTTAGGTTCAAACTGCAGAGGGCACGGGCAGTACACACCAAGTATCTTTAGGTGCAAACTGCAGAGGACATGGGCAGTGCACACCACCTAGATTTGCTGTTGTTGCTTTTGCCTCAGCGTTTCTGCCCCAGGGTTTCTGTCATTGCATTTCTGCAATAGTCTTTCGGTCTCAGCATTCTGTCATAGCGTTTCTGACCCAGGTTTCTGTCTTTGCAGTTGCAGTCTGCCTCAGTGGTTCAGTCTCAGCGTTTGTCATGGCGTTTCTGTCTGCTAGGAATTCTGTCCTTACATTTCTGCCTCTGTGTTTCTGGCACAGCGTTTATCTCATAGCATTCCTGCCCCAGGCTTTCTGTCATTGCATTTCTGCCTCAGTATTTCAGTCTCAGCGTTTCTGCCCCAGGTTTCTGTCATTACTTTTAGTCTCAGCATTCTGTCATAGTGTTTCTCTCATAGCCCCAGTATTTCTGTCATTGTTTTTCTGCCTCAGCGTTTCTCTCATGCCATTACTGCCCCAGGATTTCTGTCATTGTTTTTCTGCCTCAGCGTTTCTCTCATGCCATTACTGCTCCAGGGTTTCTGTCATGACATTTCTGCCTCAGTGTTTCAGGCTTAGTGTTTCTCTCATACTATTTCTGCCCCAGATTTCTGTCATGGTTTTTGTCCCAGGTTTTCTGTCATAGCGTTTCTGCCCCCAGGTTTTCTGTTATAGCGTTTCTGCCCCCAGGTTTTCTGTCATAGCGTTTCTGCCCCCAGGTTTTCTGTCATAGTGTTTCTGCCCCCAGGTTTTCTGTCATAGCATTTCTGCCCCCACGTTTTTCTGTCATATCGTTTCTGCCCCCACGATTTTCTGTCATAGCGTTTCTGCCCCCACTTTTTTCTGTCGTATTTCTGCCTCATCGTGTCAGGCTTAGCCGTTTTCTCAAACAATTTCTGCCCCAGGTTTCTGTCATTACATTTGGCCATAGCGTTTCAGTCTCAGTGTTTCTGCCCCAGTTTTTCTGCCATAGCGTTTCAGCCGGTATGATTTATCCCATAGCGTTTCTGCCCCAGGGTTTCTGTCATTGCATTTCTGCCTCAGCATTTCAGGCTCAGGGTTGCTCTCATAACATTTCTGCCCCTGGGTTTCTGTCATTTTATTTTGCCTCAGCAGTCAGGCTCAGCGTTGCTCTCATACCATTTCTGCCCGAAGTTCCTGTCATTTTATTTTGCCATAGCGTTCAGGCTCAGCGTTGCTCTCATACCATTTCTGCCCCAGGTTTCTGTCATTTTATTTTGCCACAGCGTTCAGGCTCAACGTTGCTCTCATACCATTTCTGCCCCAGGTTTCTGTCATTTTATTTTGCCTCAGCGTTCAGGCTCAGCGTTGCTCTCATACCATATCTGCCCCAGGTTTCTGTCATTTTATTTTTGCCTCGGCGTTCAGGCTCAGCGGGTCTCCCATACCATTTCTGCCCCAGGTTTTGCCGTAGTCTTTCAGTCCACGATTTCTGCCCCCCTCGATTTCGGTCATAGCATTTCTGCCCCCACGTTTTCTGTCAGTGTTTGTTTGTCTTGGTGTTGTCGTCTTCATGGTTACCATGTCTCATTGTACTTTGTCCACGTTGCACCTGGGTTAATTAGCTAGTACTCACATCTCAGGATCTGTCACGTCTACAGATTCTTACGGGCTGAGGCTTTGTTTTTTAACGATTGTTGACCACAATCTTCTCGCCTGTTTACATACGTCATGCGTTGCATGTTCATTCATTACACCTATACGATTACTCACCACAGTCCGTGGGTACACTAGCCCCGAGTGTTCAGTTAAATTGCCTGTCTCTGCGCTGCAGGTTACTCGGGCTCACGTGCCAGTCACACTGGGGGGCTGTCATTAGGTTCATTCATGTGCAGCGGTCTTGATGTTTCTGCTCATATTCTCATACATAGGTAGGCACAGAGGGGCGTTGTTGTTTCATGTCTGTTTTCTGTCTTGTCTAGGTTGTGTTTCCTCAGCTTGGGCTTGCTGCACATCTCTGTTACGACTAGTTCACGTGCATCCCTTCTACCACATGAGGGTCTTCAGTGCAGGGTAGCACCCCGTCATCTAGGAGTCGGTCCATACTTCAGCTGAGTTTGGCTCAGGGACCGGCGGTTCACTTCTGTTTGTTTCCAAGTTGTCCCAGATACTCTCGCTTACTAGCATGGACAGGTACTAGGCATACTCTGATATGCAGTTTCAGGTGGGCCAAGCATGCTCTCCACAACCTGGTATGGTTGTAAATCAGGATGGAGGTAATTGTAACTCATGCACTCAGTGGCAGGGTGTCAGTGCACCGCCAACTCCTGTTCTTCTTCCATTTCTTCCAGCCATGTCATCATCCCTTTGGGTCCGGTCTATCAGGCCTTCTGGCTTTATGGCTGAGTCATGGGTGTTCTTTGTCAGGGGCGGTGGTGGAATCTCCCATCCCTGATTCTGACATCCCTACTGGAGGTACTTTCAGACCTGCCTACGGGGCTCATCACTGCATCATCAGGTTTTTCATAGTGTTTGGCTTCAGCTGACAGTCATGCTTTCGGTACCAATCAAGTTCTGGAGGCAGCTTTTCTAGAGGTGGTTGGTCTGTCTTCTCTACCTTCATGCTGTAGGGGGGGTGGGGGTACCTAGTGGCGAGTTCCAATAGCATTGGTACTATGGGCTGCCCTTTCCTGCAAGACTTTTTTTTCATTAGGGACTTGTCCGTGGTCTGGCGTTTCAGCACTTGTGCAGTTTTGGGGTTTGCGTCGGCTTCCATACCGATATCAATTATCTTTGTGCTCAATTCCATCAGTCCTGCCGGTGTCAAGGTAAGTCTATTTGTGCATCATCATCGGGTCGTGCTTCTGCCTGTAACCTGCCAACCAAGTTCATCAGGTAGGAACGGGTTCTGTGTCTCCGGTTTGGTTCCATGTTTAATGTTGATTGTTGCCTTAGCGCATGGGTCTTATCCATATGATCCGTCAACATATCCATCAGGTATCCAGCACTTCAGGCTCCTGCCAGTTTGTCAATTTTTGGAACTCACCCTCTCACTTTCCCATACCAAGTATGGGTAGGCCAGGGGTTGGGGGGTTTCCTCACGGAGCTACGTCACTGCTGTCCAGTTGTAGTATTAGTTCTGTTAGGCCATTATTGCAGGGGCTCCTTGGGCCAGCCCTGGTGCCAATTGCCCACGTATTCTCTCATCACAAGCACTTTAGGCTCTCGTCTGGGTTGTCTTGGGCAGCAGGCTCAAACCAATCTTTATCGGGCATTAGTTGAGTTCTGAGCTGCTTCGCACGTTCAGCAGGGGCTTCCCTCTATCACAGGTCAGGAGTCAGTGGCTTTTCCTGTCATAATGGGTACTCGGTTATACATACTATTGCCATCCGGGTGGGCGCTACTTACTTGATGGTCGCTCATCTGCCCCTCTTCACCTAAATATGTGTCTTTTGCCCTCTTCTCATGCATACCGACCAGCAGGCCAAAGGCACACCTCAGGCCTTGGTTATTAGGGTTAACGCATTCCTTACTCGAAGACTCTGATTACAAGTTAGAAGGCTGGCCGCAGCCTGGGTTTGTGGAAGGAGTCTAGGAGTACTTAAGACTCCTTCCCTGTCAGGGCTGGGTCGGCGTCTGTTTCAGTGTTCCCACCCACCCATTCCCCCAGCTTTCATACATACTCATTGTGCATTTTTCTTATTCTTACATTCAGGGTATGCCCTCTTCTCAGGCATACCGACCAGCAGGCCAAAGGCACACCTCAGGCCTTGGTTATTAGGGTTATCGCATTCCTTACTCGAAGACTCTGATTACAAATGTCAAGCACGTAGTATACGAGATTACTGTATGAAACCAGCATTTGCATTAGAGAGGCAAGTACAGTATAGCTCAGATGGGTTTTTCGGAGTGTAAGTCCTTTTGAGATATTGCAGTTGTCAGCTGAAGACATACTGAGTAAACTCAAACAGCAGGATACTATTAATTACAGCAGATCCAAATACAGCACTTGTAAAGACTATATAAGAACTAAGTTATGCTAGAGCAATAGTAGTACTTATCCGTTTGCAGGGATGAGTGTAGAAGCGTGCTCTGGAATTCTGTGATGGAGAGTCTCCTGATGCCGGAAATCTTAGGGTGTCCCCAGCCACAGCAGTAAGATGGGCAGCGTGGATGAAGGCAATGGATAACTGAGAGGCATCATGGATCTATAATGTGCTGCTCGTTTTAGTTATGGGGATATTGCCAGTAGTGGGTATGTAGCGTGGTCTGGCTTACGGCCGACAATAATAGGACCCTGTATGTATGGAGAGTGGAAGCCTATATAGGCAGCATATTGAATCAGTGGAGATGATACGGCGCACATCCGTGTTCCACGGTTGAACGCACGCGGCGCTGAGCGATGACGTTATCGTGCGGTCGCCGTATGCGTTCCAGCGCCTGTTACAGTTGAGGGCATGTGGCCTGGTGCAGTTCAGGAGGGGGGCCGCTCCCTTGTCCCCCCTCTTTTCCTGCAGCCTGCCAGGTTGCATGCTCGGATAAGGGTCTGGTATGGATTTTTGGGGGGACCCCACGCCATTTTTTTTATTTTGGTGTGGGGTTTCCCTTAAAATCCATACCAGACCTGAAGGGTCTGATATGGAATTTGGGGAACCCCCACGCTTCTTTTTTGGTTCGGGGGGACCCCTGCCATTTTCAATTCACGAATACCCGCGAGTAGTTTTAAATGACTTTTTTTCCTTTAGAAATTACATTTTGTGCAGGGACAGTTTTAAACACGGGAAACATGCACTACTTTACAGGCATAATATACACACACCCCCAGGTACTGTCTTCAAACATTTTTTTTGACAATAACTTGCACATTAACCTTTAAAATTAGCACTTTTTGATTTTCATGTTTGTATCCAATAGACTTTAACGGTGTTCACGTGTTCCAACACATTTATTGCCTGTTCGCATGCTCTGGTGTGAACCGAACCGGGGGGGGGGGGGGGTTCGGCTAATCCCTAGTGAACACGTTATATTGCATGTTATATTTTGTTACAATTTCTCTATTCCAGTAATGTATTCTCTGTTTTTTTCTAATATTAGAAATGATACAGTATACTGCATATACTGAATTTCCAAGTTGAGACTTGTGTAAGGAAAATTACATCAATATCAAGGCATGGTTTCTTCTCTACATTTCACTGGGTAAATGTTTTGATATGTGACAAGTTGATGAATTGTATATTTTGAATGAATGGCAATTTGTTCAAAAATTTCAGTAGGCATCAAAACTTTCTAATTTCTTTGTAATATCATTCTGCTCCAGTGGGAGGCATAGCTCAAACAAACTGACAGCTGATCAAAAGTTAAGAGGACTTTGCAGCTGATGTCTTATACGTCTGGGAAATAGTCCTCTGGCATAATATAATAGTTTTACCATAAAAACAAAACTATAAGTTATTTTCCAACACTGCTTATTAGGAAGAGAATATTTAAGTACAAAGGGCCAGATTCAGAGAGCCATTACGCCTGTCTAACTGGTGTTAGACTGGAGTAATTTCAAATTACGCGCGTTTTCTAGCTAGTCGAAAACCTCAAACCATGAATAGACGGCTGCGGGCTTCAATTCGACTGGATTACGTGTTTGTACGCCTTCGGATCTACGCTGCAATAAAATTGCGGCCACTGGGTGGACTTCCCGTCGTTTTCCGCGTCGGGGTATGCAAATGAGCTTTTGCCGGCGATCCCCGAAATTACGATCTTCAATCGCAATCTCTTATGGCACCTTTAGTCATCTTTTATTTGCGTAACACTATACCAGCTTTTTGCTGCTCTAATATTAGACAGCCCATGTTAAGTATGGCTGTCGTTCCCGCGTCGAATTTCTACGTTTTCCGACGTCTTTTATTATTTTTTACGTAAGTCGTCCGGGAATAGGAATGTTCGTAAACGCCGCTACTCAAACAATAAAAGATGTAACGTCGTGATTTCGCGCAATGCACGGCGGGAAATTTCTGAACGGAGCATGCGCAGTTCGATCGCCGCGGGGACGCGCTTAATTTAAATGCTTCACTCCCCCCAATCGCGTATTTCGATTACGCGGCGAGAAATAGACTACGCCGCTGTAGCGTACGGGCAAAAATCTACCAGGATTCGGTGTAGAGCCTGGTAAAATACGGCAGCGTAGAGTATTTCGATTACGCAGCGCAATATTAAGTGTATGTGAATCTACCCCAAAGTCTCTTAGGTCTAGCTAAAATGAATCTTAAGTTTAACCTTGCCTGCTGTAAATATTTCTAAAGTGACAACAGTATTGAAGAGCATGCACCTTGTCTGCAAATCATTTATTTTATTAAATCCTGTATTTTTTTTAACTTCTTTGATTTCAGGTGCAGGCTGTCTGAACTGAAATAAAGCTCTGCCCATTTATGTTACTCAGTCCTACCCCATATGTTTTGTGTCAAATGCTTCAAATTTCATTGGCAGTAAAGACTGCCACATTTAAAAGTTGAACTACAGAGGATGGGAAAATGAAAGTGCTGGAAGGTGTAGGGCTTTACTTGCTAAAAGTTGTGGGGTAAAAGGAAAATCAAAACGAAACCCTAAAAGATAACTTTCCTTTCATGGGAAAAATTATTGAGAATAAAAACAAAAAAAGAATATAGCATATTAAATTGAGACATAAGCCATATTGTAATATAACGTTATTATAATTAACCTTCTTGGAGGGCAGGCAAGGAAGATAGCCATAGCTTGAGACAGCTCCCAGAGCCCATCTACATTACAGACTATAAGCAGCGATCACCAACAGAATCAAACACAGCAATCCCAGGTGCACAATAGAGCATGGGGCAACTCATTGTGAGGAAGAGGAAGGTAGCTGATGGCCCCCACAAGCTTACAGCTTTCTCTCAATGTGATGGCACCTCACCTGTTCAAGATGGTGTGGCCGCAGGGAGATCCCCTGCATCCTCAGCACCTCTCCTCACATACAATGGCAGCACAGTGGCTCACACAGAGGACACCCCTTCTACTACCATAGGTCCTACCTAGTGTTGCTCACGAATATTCGCATTGCGAATATTCGTAACGAATATTGCATATTCGAGTATTCGCGAATAACTCGAATATCGCGGTGAATATTCGCTATTTTGCGAATATTCGTATTTTTTTAAATTTATTTTTAAAACAGATCACATCCTAGTGATCTCCATCAACGTCTAAAAGCATTGCTGGTATGATTAGAGACCCTGGGCCGAGTAGCTGAAGCGATCCTTTTATGTTGCCGAATATTCGCAATGCGAATATTCGTATTACGAATATTCACGAATACTTTCTCTGCCCTTCTGTGTTTTGTGTATAAAAAAAAAAAAATTGCTTTAGTTTAGTCATATAAGTTTGTGTAAGTAGAGTTAGTGTTTAGTGCATATTAGTTTAGTAATCCAGGAAATGATCTCCATTTTGGCGTGTTGTTCGCGCGCATGCGCATGCGCGGACGAGAATTTCGCAATAAATTTCGCATTCGCATTAGCGAAATTTCACACAATTTTTTTTTTTTGATAAAATATCACGAATATTCGATATTAACGAATATTTCACGAATATTCTTCTATATATTCGTGAAATATCGCGAAATCGAATATGGCGTATTCCGCTCAACACTGGTCCTACCCATAGGATCATGGATCCTCATTCTCCAGTCCTGAGAAGCCTAGGAAAAAGTACACAGTCCTACAGTCTAATGCAGGTGAACATACTGTAGTTTTACTGGCAACTTACTAGAGGATACCATGAAATGTGTGAATCCCATCAAAAACTATCCTACTATGGGACAGCCAATCCTCAATACTAGCCTCAAGGATATGTTAGTGTACTTGAGGGGAACTTTGCACAAAGATGATTTTGTTTTTCCAGCCAAACTTAGTAGAGTTAATCACATCTAAAGGGATTTCCTCATTAGCACCCTGCAATGCAGTAGCTGATCAATAATAAAAGTCACTCCCATTCAAATGCACATAGACACAGACAAATACAGACAAACTATCAGTTATTTCCTCAGAATAATAAAAGGGAGGAATCTACAACAAAGTTTGTTAAACTCTCCAATACAAAAGCACTTTTTTGGGAGAAAGAGAGCATTGTTGGTGTGGTCAGATGTGTTGTTTCCAAATGTGTCAACAAGAAACATGCTGATAGAACACAATGAAGCCCCATACACACTATCAGTTTTCTTGACGGTTTTCTCATCAGGTTTACCAAAATCATGTAGTGCAAGGGCATGCCTGATTGCATACAAATTGAAACTCTTGAGATTTGACCTTATATTAGATGGTTTTGGTAAACCTGAAGAGAAAACCGTCAGGAAAACTGATAGTGTGTATGGGGCTTAAGAAGATAACCTCAACGCCTGGTGGCTGCTCAATTACTAAACAGTTAAAGGTTGGTGGACAGACATTTCAGGTACGTATTTGATGAACAAAATGCTAATTCTTTGGCAGGTAAACAACTTCTTTTTGTAAATTTCATGTTTGTATTTATCTTTTTTTCTGGAGCCCAGCTTTAAGAATAAGTAGTATAATTTGAGTGATGCTTTTGTTTTGATCTGCACGGGCACCAAATTTAATTATTGCAATGTGTAATAGACAAAAAAAGAGGAGAGGTCTGGTGTCCCCAATGACACACTTCCATCCCTGTTACATAAAGTCAAAACGAAAGGATTCACCCCCGGACTTTAACCACTTGCCTACTGTGCACCTACACCCCCTTCCTGCCCAGACAAAATTTTAGCTTCCGGCACTGCGTCGCTTTAACTGACAATTGCGCGGTCGTGCGACGTGGGCCCCAAACAAAATTGACGTCCTTTTTTTCCCCACAAATAGAGCTTTCTTTTGGTGGTATTTAATCGCTTGTGAGTTTTGAATTTTTTGCGCTATAAACAAAAAAAAAGCGTCAATTTTGAAAAAAGACACAATATTTTTTGCTTTTTGCTATAATAAATATCCCATTTAAAAAAAAAAAAACATTTTTTATCTCAGTTTAGGCCGATACGTATTCTTCTACATATTTTTGGTAAAAAAATGTAAAAAATAAAATCGCAATAACCATATAGTGACTGGTTTGCGCAAAAGTTATATTGCCTACAAAATACGGGACATAATTATGATTTTTTAATTTTTTTTTTTTTTACTAGGAATGGCGGTGATCTGCGATTTTTTTTCGGGACTGGGACATTATAGCGGACACATCGGACACTTTTGACACATTTTTGGGACCATTTACATTTATACAGTGAACAATGCTAAAAATATGCATTGATAACTGTATAAATGTAATTGGCAGGGAAGGGGTTAACCACTAGGGGGCGGGGAAGGGGTTAAATGTGTATCCTAGGTGTGTTCTAACTGTGGGGGAGGGGGGGTGACTGGGGGAGGTGACCGATTGTGTCCCTATGTACAAGGGACACAATCGGTCTCCTCTTTCCCTGACAGGGACGTGCAGCTCAGTTACTCGGCAATCGCACGGGGTCCTCAGTGATGCGACGGGTGCGCACGCGTGCCGCCGGAGGCGCGCGCGCACGCCCCTAGCAGCTTTCTATGACTGCACGTCATGTGACATGCAGTCAGGATAATGGAGTTACCCGCCCGCCGTCATATGACGGTGGGCGGGTAACAAGTGGTTAAATGAAGTGGGTAATGTTTCCGCCAGTAAAAATAATAACAGTAATTGTATAGTATATCATTTATTCAAGTAAAATTGTTTACATGCGTAAAGTAAAATTGTTACACCAACAATTGCCAATTGAAACAATACATACACAAGTATAGTAGTGGACAGTGTACACGGGCATCGCACTACCCGACTAGCTTTGTTTCGGAAGATCCAGCTCACTCATCAGGGGTGTGTAACACTGTACCTAGGATGAAAAAGTATATGTTTGGCAATCTGGCATAGTATTAATTGTAAAGGCACAGGGCAGGAGGGGTTGTGGGTCCCCATACTCACCACTGAGATTGACCATGGCTACAAGTATGTGGCCCCAAGACGGCAGCAGCAGGTGCCTCATCCGGGAGCTGAGGGGGCGGAGACAAAATTGGGACACCTCCAGGAAACAAACGGAGAGCAGGCATGGCATAGATATAGTGATGTATCCATAGAGACCTCATAGTCCATAAAAACTATAGGCTGTGAACATTAGTATGTTTTGTCAGATATCTAAAGTAGTAAAGTAGTATTAATCAATATTAGTATAGAATTATGTCTGGCCTAGGTAGCGAGATGGTTAGAAACATGAGATATCAGGGGGATATTAGCAGATGACAGGATAGAAGAGAGAGGTGGATTAACAAAGGATTAACAAAGGTTTCTAGCGACACATCACTACACACACACTCACAGTTCACCTCTCTCTTCTATCCTGTGTGTGTGTAGTGATGTGTCGCTAGAAACCTTTGTTAATTATTTGTTAATCCACCTCTCTCTTCTATCCTGTCATCTTCTAGTATCCCCCTGATATCTCATGTTTCCAACCATCTCGCTACCTGGGCCTTTCAGTCAGACATAATTCTATACTAATATTGATCGATACTACTTTACTACTTTAGATATCTGACAAAACATACTTATGTTCACAGCCTATACTTTTTGGACTATGAGGTCTCTATGGTTACTAGATATGTGCATTCCCGTTCGTACGAAAATGTTAATTTTCGTACGAAAATGTTAATTTTCGTACCCGCGGGATAATGTGTACATACGAAAAAATTAAAGCACCAAAATACGAAAACGACGGGATTACAAATGAGCCGCATAAGGAACAACCGCAAATACGAGCAAACGATCCGACGAAAAAAACAACAAAACAAAAACGGCAAAAGAACGAAAATGACATCTATAACAAAAGATTTGCATTCTGTATTTTGTTTGAATCCTTTTTCTGTTTGTTTTCAGTCGTATGTTCATTGTTCATATGACATCTATAACAAAAGATTTGCATGCTACATTTTGAAATCCTATTTTCTGTTCGAATTTTGTATTCAAAATACAGAATGCAAATCTTTTGTTATAGATGTCATATGAACATACGACTGAAAATAGCAAAAGAAAAGGGTTTCAAGATACAGAATGCAAATCTTTTGTTATAGATGTCATTTTTGTTTTTTTGAATGGGCAGTGAGTGAATGTAGTTAGTGAACCAGCTTCTCTTTTGTGCTGAGTACACTAGTACAGTGAGTTGTACAGTACTACTCAGAAAATAGCAAAAGAAAAGGGTTTCAAGATACAGAATGCAAATCATTGATGAAAATTATTGTCTAACAAGTAACGAACATGAATTAAACAGAATAACGAACCATCCCGCATGTACGAAAATACGAAACGATCTGAATCCAAAAAAAACGCGTTGTACGAAAAACGAACGGGAACGAACAGGAAAATGTGCGTCTTACGAAAAACAAACTGAAACGAAAAAACGGAATGATACGAAACGGAACAAAAAAAATGGATATATCACTATATCTATGCCATGCCTGCTTTCCGTTAGGCTCCTGGAGGGGTCCCCGTTTTGACAAACCCCCTCAGCTCCCGGGTGAGGCACCTGCTGCTGCCATCTTGGGGCCACACACTTGTAGCCATGGTCAAGCTCAGTAGTGAGTATGGGGACCCACAACCCCTCCTGACCTGTGTCTTTACAATTAATACCATGCCAGATTGCCAACCATATACTTTTTCATCCTAGCTACAGTGTTACACACCCCTGAAGAGTGAGCTGAATCTTGCGAAACTAGGCTAGTTGGGTAGTACTATGCACATGAACTCTGTCCACTATTATACTTGTGTACTAATATCTACTGTCTATGTATTGTTTCAGTTGGCAATTGTTGGTGGTATTTATGTAACATTCTTACTTTACGCATGTAAACAATTTTACTTTAATAAATGATATACTATACAATTACTGTTATTTTTTTTTTACTGGCAGAAATGTTACCCACTTCATTTAAAGTCCCGGGGGCGAATCCTTTTGTTTTGACTGTGTAATAGACAAGCACAATTAGGATTCGGAAGACATAGACACCACATCTTGGTTCACATGAACCCTGAATAACATTTTGTGATTATAAACTTGAAGACTGTGTTGAACCCACAACCTGCTTAGCAAGATGTACTAGACATAACAAATCATTTTTTGTTTAGGAGATGAGCTGTTTCTGTTTTTTGTTAAATGTCACTTGCTATAGCTGTATGCACTTAGTATTAGGAAACTATTACTCCTGCTTATAGGTGATAATTATGTACTTAAATAGAGCTAAATTGTAAACAGAAGAGGATTATCCTTATACAGTTAGGTTCTTGTGTCAAATGTGATCAATTTATAGTAAGACGTTTCATTCGGTGTCTGAGATACGTTTTTAAAGATTTTCTAACGTTTTTAATACATTAAACCTGAATTTTAACTTGCATTGTTTCAAGTTAATGTCCGTTAGCTGGGGAAGCAGAAGTCTTTCATAAGAAACAATGACCATGGATAAGTACAGTATGTCACTTTTAGAGTATAAATGGCAAGTTTCTTTAAAATCTATGGTAGATCATGCTCACCTTCTCAAATGTCCAAAAGAACATGTAAGTGCAATCACAACAACAAGGTATGTAGTGTAAAAACTTTTTGCATATTGTTAATTGGGAGTCTTCTACAAATAATAGTACTCGTAAAATAAAATAAAAAATATGTAATCTGAGGCCTACTTCCCATAAATTGGCTAACTAGTGAATCTGAGGTTTACACATCTGATTTGTTCATGCCGATTTAAAATAGTGATAATCCTTGTGTCCCTTGCTTATTGGGTTTGTAATGTTTGGGTTAACTGTTGCAGAGCTCTCTGATAACTTTTCTTTACCCACTTTCACAATGATGTACATTGGCAGGCCAGCGGGCAGGCGTGGGCACGCATCGGTTCCCGTGGACTCGATGTCTGCCGGTGGCCCACGATCATGGTAAGGAGAGGTAGAACGGGGAGATGCATATGTAAACAACGCATTTCCCTGTTCTGCCTAGTGACATGACAGGCATCTACTGCTCCTAGTGATCTCTGTCATATTCTAGTGAGCCCATCCCCCCTACAGTTAGAACACACTGAGGGAACACACTTAACCCCTTGATTGCGCCCTAGTGTTTATCTCCTTCCTGCTAGTGACATTAATATAGTAATCAGTGGCTAATTTTTGCTCTAATCGCTGTATAAATGTCAATGGTCCCAAAATAGTGTCAAAAGTGTCCATTCTGTCTGCCGCAATGTCGCTTTAATGATAAAAAAAATATATAATAAAAAAGCCACAAATCTATCCCCTATTTTGTTGACGCTATAACTTTTGTGCAAACCAAATCAATATACGCTTATTGCGTTTTCTTTTTACCAAATATATGTAGAAGAATACACATTGGCCTAAACTGAGGAAACATTTTTATTATATATATATTTTTGGGGGATATTTATTATAGCAGAAAGTAAAAAATATATATATTTTTTTCAAAATTGTCTGTCTTTTTTTTGTTTATAGAACAAAAATGAAAACCCACAGAGGTGATCAATGTACAGCTTTAGTGAACGAGAGTGAACCACAACTGCGGTAAGCAAGGACTTCAATAATCTTCGCTATGTGAGAATTCAGTATTGGTGCAGGTGGATTGACCTTAGGTTCAGAGGGAAAGCGAGACACATTAGGATTTTGCGCAACTAAATCTTGCAGTGTTTGGTTCTCCAACTGCAGAGTTTGTACAGTTTGAGCAAGTGCGTCTACCTTTTGAGTAAGGGCAACCACATGGTTTGCAAGTTCCGCTGGGTTCATTTTTAAGGTTCTATTATTCTGTAACAGCTTTGGTGAACGAGAGTATACCACAACTGCGGTTAGCAAGGACTTCAATATTCTTCGCTATGTGAGAATTCAGTATTGGATCCCAGGCGTCACTCCAATCAGAGAACATGAGTTTGGGGGTTCTCTACATCATCTCTCTCTCACATAAAGGAATGTATTGAGCTACTAAGGTTGGACGTATTACAACATGCAACCAAACCTTAGTCTTTAAAAATATACATTACACGTAATGATTTCAAATGCACATCTGAATGCAGGTGATTATCAGTACAGGACCCCAGGCGTCACTCCAATGAGAAAACAGGAGTTTGGGGGTTCTCTACATCATATCACTTTAGCATAGACAAGTGCATCAGTTCACTAAGGAAGCATGTATAAAATACCAGCAAGCCTTAGCATAGAAAAGTTGAGGCGAACATGTTCAGTAACTTAGGGCATGGGCCCATAAACAAGTAGGAACTTATGTCAAGCACGTAGTAAATAGGAATTGTGAAGGCAACTAATAATTGCGTAAATGAGGCAAATATAGCTCAGCTAATTTGAGAGTATATGTCCCTTTTAAGATGATCCTCAGCAAACAGCCATAGGCACAACAGTCAGTCCCAAGTAGTATGTTAATAGCTACAAGCCAAAGTTAATAACAGCAATTGTTTTAGGAGCAATATGCAGCAGATCTTTCAATAGCACTGCAAGTGAAACAATTGCTACTTATCCGTTTGCAGGGCTTGAGTGTAGCAGCAAGGGATTCCATAGTGTAGGGTGTCAGCAAGGAAGATCTCTTAGGTAGTCCCCGGCAATGGCAGTCTGATGCAGTTAAGATAACAGCAGATAACGCTGAAGTTGCAGGCAAAATAAGTTTGCAGCATGGGGAGCGATGGCATCAGTGTTTGTAGCGTGGTCGAGCTACGGCTGACAATAATAGAACACCGTATAACTATACCCTGAATGTCTTTATAGGCAGAAGGCAGGTGCAGTGCATCAGCACTGATTCCACCGCAGCGATGATGTGCAACGCAATTTCTGCGTTTCAAGCTGGAACGTCATCGCGTGGGCGACGTATGCGTTCCAGCGTGGAAAGCATTATGGCCCTAAAAGCGCCTGTTACAATCACATACCACCAAAAGAAAGCTCTATTTATTTCCCAATCCTCAGAAATGAAAAAAAAAATCCAAATGTGCTATCAAATTAAAGTCATATCTGTCCTGTAAAAATAACATATTAACTATGTTAAGTGTAATAGTGAGGGTCCCTGTCACCATGGAGACGCAGCAAAAATGGACACAGAGTCTGCATGTCAGCAGACTGCAGAACTACACAGCATAGTTTTTAAATGGAGAAAACTGCTCTGTCAGTTTTCTTCAGGTTTTGATAGTTTTGAATAGGGCTGTGTAGTTGGAGATCCTGCAGAGACTTAGGCGGGATGGGATATCCAACCCTGTGTCCAGATCTTACAGAGAGCCAGCAGGTTGGGTTCCCAGCTGAACGCTGCCATTATAATCAGGGACTGGTCAGAAAAGAGAGGAGGTGGAAGGTGTGCAGCTGGCTGTTGCTGCAAGACAGACCTGTGTGTGGGGATCTGTCTGTCTGTCTGCCCTGGAGATTACATCCCTGGTGTGGGGAGACTTCATGCCTGAGGGACTGGGAGGCTGGTGGACCTGAGGTGACTAGCGAGTCCAAGAGGGGCTGAAGGAAGTCCGGAAGTCTGGGAGACAGTGGGCTGGAGAACCTGTTGAGGCCAGGAGTGTGCCAGGTTAGCAGGTACAGCAAGGCTAAGTAAGCCTAGGAGCCAGGAGGCTTGGTATTTTGAGTTCTGTGAACATTACTGGAGAAGAACCCCTGCGTGGGAAATCCTGTATGTGAACTGTTCTTTTTGTTTCCTTCAATAAAAATGGGCTGCCATGCCCTCAAACATAACATCTGACTGCTGTGGACTCGCTAAAAAAACGCATTTACCATTGAGTTAAAACCCCAACGTTTACAGTGGTGGATTCAGCGGGCATCTAGACGGTGAAATCCGGGTCCTTGCTCCGTGGTGAGTCGCAGCAGGAGCTACTGCTAGCTGTGTGTGGCAGCCAGGCAAACTGCATTGTGCAGAAGTTTATTTTGAACTGTGTTGCATACAGGTGGTGCATCTGTGAGAAGATTTTTTTTTTCCCCCCTTTTTACTGCTGTGAACTGTGTAACAAGCTGCTGTGCATGCGACTGCAAGGATGCGACAGTCAAAACACAAGAAGTTCATGTTGAATCAAGTTAAAGGGGAAGTGAGCTCAGCGTGGCCTGAGATGTCTCCACCTAGGAGGGCCAGTCAAAAGGGGCCAGTGGTGTATGAGACTGTGAATGAGTGGTTCAAGTGGAACCAGACTAAAGAATCGGATGCGGTACAAAGGACTGAGATAGTGGCATCTGATTACATGCAACCCATGCTACCTACAGAGGAGGTTGGAGACTTCCTGGAAAAGTTTGAAAAAGTCGCTTTAAGGAGGAGATGGCCTAGAGACCGGTGGCCAAAATTGCTGCAAACCTTATTGCTGGTAGATTATCGGTCGGTTTACCATTTGATGGACGGTGACCAGGATGACTATCGCAAGTTTAAAGAGGAAATCCTTCTTAGAGGAGAGTTCCATCGCATCATGGGCCACCAGCAACACTCCAGCAAAGAGAGGTCGTCACCCATAGCAACAGGAGAGGCATCACTGCGACAACAAAGCAACAATCAAGCAATTGCTCAGGAGAGCATAAGTGTGCATCATTGTACCAGCCGTGCATTTTCTGCAGACGTATCGGTTGTCACCCCTGGCAACAGTGGTAAGAAGTTTGTGTGGCCTGCAGGGGGTACCAATGAGGAAAGCAAAAATGTGTATTATGGCCGCTTATGTGAAGTGGTCAGCCCAGAAAGGACACAACAATCTGTAACCACCATGAGGTGTAGCCAACCATCTTTGGAGTGCTGGTCTGCTGTTACCCCTAGCAACAGGGATACTGTGTTACATGCAGGGGGTGTTGGTGGGTCTGGAAATGCTGCAGTGTTTCTCCATGACCACATGGAAAATTCAGCCTATGGAGACACCACAGATGAGAGACAACGCACTCAAATGAAGGCTATGACAACGGCTACAGGAAGTGGTAAGACTGTTGCAGTTTATGGGACAGAACCCAATGAAGTAGAAGTGTGTTCAGCGGGGAGATCCGCAGTACAGGTGGACTCGTTATAGTGCACTACTCAGAGTAGGGGGGAGGCACAGGGTAAAGCCCAACTGTCAGCAGGACTAAAGACTGAAAAGGACATGGGGACTCTGTATGTACCTGGTGGAATCCAGCAGAGGGCTGGAAGAGCTGTACTAGGGGTGACCAAAGAAATAAGTATACCATGTTCCCTAGTGACAGATATAGGTGCTGTGGGGTTGCCCAGAGAAACCTCCCAGGAGCCCACAGTGTTGGAGCGGAGGGTTTCCCAGATCAGCTGTAGAGCTTCTCTAGTGGGTAAGGGGCCACCCACAATAGCTACAGCTATGTTTAAGTGTCATGATGATCCTCTAAAGGTTGAGAAATGTATTTCTGGAAATGTCAAATTTGAGAATATTGTTGGTGATATGTTTACTAAAAAGGATGGGAGTAGGATGTCTTCCTTGACCACCAGAGGCAGAGCTGCAGGGTTGTCCATTGAAACCTCCCGGGATCTCCCTGTGTTGGAACTGGAGGTTGTTCAGGACCGCTCTGGCACTACTCTGGGGGAACAAGGAGGGACTGCACCACACAATGAGAGTGTGTGGGTGCAGACCACCCGCCTGGTATGTGATCAGTTTGGTGAAAAATGTATTCATACTGTAAAAGCTAGTAGTGTAAAGCGGGATGTGATGGTAGCGCCACCAGAACAATCTGGTCAAAATGGGATATTGCATCCTGTGGTTTGTGACGAAGCATCGTCCCAATGTGACATAAGTGAAACTGTGCTTGTACAATGTGATGCGTCTAGCGATGACAAATGTACTGTATCACGTAATGAGACCCAGGTTCCTTTGGTGGCTCTTGGAACAGGTGATGCAGTCCTGCAGAATGCCTGTCATGGAAGTACCACTGACTGGGACAGCTGGGCTAAACAATTGCTAGCCATGCTGAATAAGGCTAGGTTGGGTAACACAGATTTGGACATAACACCTGCTATGCCCAATGGAGGGAGTGCAGGGTGGCCAGTGGCCAAGGGCGTGTTGGCCCTTGCAGAGATTGATTTCCTCCAGTCAGAAGGGCCGGTTAAGGGCGCATGCATGGCAGATGTGTTATCCGCAGCCCAACCGCTGGAAAATAGTGAGCGCAAAAATGGCAATGTGACGTATGACCTGCAGCGGCTCACTGATGCTGTGACGGAAGGGATAAATGTGAGATGTACGTCTGACGGCACTCCAGTTGAGCACAAGGCTGTGAAGTCTGATACCGCCAGTGAGGTGAGGGTTGCTGAAAATGTCTCTACCTTTCCAGCTTCAGTGGATGAGCCCCTCCAAGTCATTGCTAAGGGAAAAGTCCCTAGAAAGGTCTTGTATGTAGACGTGGGTCGCATTAAGTTGACTAATGTATTGTTGAAAATGCTTGAGGTCCAAAAAGCACATCTGTTATACACTTGGGTTTCTCCATCGTGGTTGGACAAGGTGGTAGTACCAGTAGGTGGAGCCAAGTAGTACAGGCTATGCTTTATGGTAATAACAAGAGGAACTGGTTGATACCATGTTTGTTAGCAGTATGGCAAATGTTCTCAAGGTTCTCTGAGAGGGTGCTTCCAGTTACCGATTTGGATGAAAGGCGATCAGGAGAACGCTTGAAAACATCAGAAGTCTCTCCGCCTGATACGGTGACTAGGAAAATTTATGCTGATGCAGTCCAAAGTGTGGCTGAGCAGTGGTCAGTAGAGGGCACGGACACTGCCTCACCCACTAGACTTTACATGAAGAAAGGGAGCGAAATGGACGTGGCAGTAGCAGAGATTTTACCTGTCAGTCGCACAAAGGTACAAATTAAAGTACCCGGAGACACTGTTGGAGAAAGTGCTAAAGGAACAGGTTCTCTATATGAAGAATGTGAGGGTTTCAAGCAAGGCAGGGTTCCCCTGAGAAAAGAAAATAAGCCCAGGAACCCCAGACGAGGGAGAAAGCGTAGGATAGAAAAAAGTGGGATCCCATGGAGAGTCAGGGTAGGACTTACCTGGAAGCGCACCCGAAAAAAGGGTTGGGACTACGCGGCTGACAGCCGGCACAGAGGTGTCCCAACCCTAATGACGTGTGCTGGTGTTCCGCCCCCTTCGGGATCGAAACAAAGGGGGGGGATATGTAATAGTGAGGGTCCCTGTCACCATGGAGACGCAGCAAAAATGGACACAGAGTCTGCATGTCAGCAGACTGCAGAACTACACAGCATAGTTTTTACTATGTGTTCCTTAAGGGAAAAAGGCTGTTGAAACCTGCCTGGCCCTATGTGGAAAATTAATTGCCCCCTACCCTGCTGAATCATAAATGAGCTGTGATTGACCACAATTTTTTGAAAAGCTGAGTTAAATTTCACTTGCCCGATTACTGCTAGACCCGTTGAATAAAAAAATCACTTAAATAGAAGCTGTCTGACAAAGTGAAGCACCCTAAAAGATCTCAGAAAGCAACACATCACGCCGATCTAAAGAAATTCATGAACAGTTGAGAAACAAAGTCATTGACACGTATCTCTCTGGAAAGGATTACAAAGCCATTTTTAAGGCTTTGGGATGCCTGCAAACCACAGTGAGAGCTACAGTATTATCCATAAATGGTGGAAACCTGGAACAGTGGTGAACCTTACCAGGAGTGGCCGGCCAACCAAAATGACTCCAAGAGCACAAATACCACTTATCCAGGCGGTCATAAAAGAATCCAGAACAACATCTAAAGAACTGCATGCCTCACTTGCCTCAGATAAGATCAATAATGTAAATAAAATACCGCGCTAAAAACACAAACAAACTAAAAGCTGCAACCACTATGGGCCAGATTCTCAGCGGTGCTACGACGGAGTATCTCAGATACCCCGTCGTATCGCCGTTTTTTTTGCCTCGTATTTATGCGAGTGATGCTTAGCATCACTTTGGCATAGATACGCTTCAACATCCGACAAGTGTAATACCATTACACTTGCGGATCGTAGTTGTAATGACAACTCCGGCCACTAGGTGGCCTTTACGTTGTTTTCTCATTTGCCTATGCAAATGAGGCTACTACGCCGATTCCCGATCGCTTTTACGCCGCCCCGTCGTCGCGTACGTCGTTTTCGTCCACGTAAGATTACCCCTGCTTCTATGAGGAGTAACCTTACGAAGTACCGTCGGATGCCGTCGGGTGCCGTCGGATGCCATGTTAAGTATGGCGTCGGGTCAGCGTCGTCTTTTTTCGTCGCTTACGTCGTTTTACTAACTTGTTCGCGAATAGGGGCATTGCGTAGTCACGATCACGTCGTTTTGACGTCGGTTTCAACGACGCTTCCCGACGTGAGCTAGAGCATGCGCACTGGGCTTTTTCCCCGGCCGGCGCATGCGCAGTTCGTTCGACGCGGGGGCGCGCTTAATTTAAATACAAGCCGCCCCCTTTGAATTACGAGGGCTTACGCTGGGCCATTTTTCGCTACGCCAACGCAAACTACGGAGCAAATGCTTAGGGAATACAGCACTTGCTCTAGTTCGATGCGGCGGCGTAGTGTAAATGGCTTACGATACGCAAGCGAAATTCTATGAGAATATGGCCCTATGTGTTATACACACACTAAATACATAAAAGAAAAAACTTGAAGTTGCGCTAAAAATAAAAAAATATTAAATAAACTAATGTTGTATTCGGAACCATGTGTGAGACAGTGCCTTAACACACAATAATAATGTAATAACAGTCCAGTGTGAATAGATGGCAATGTAAGCCAAATCAGCTTCAAATCAGAAGGTAGTGAACCAAAGTAAATTGAAATGTGTTTCACAGACAGTCCTAAGAGTCAATATGAAAATCACATAGTGAAGTACACCAAAATAACACATACAAACGTACTTGAATGAAAATAAAAAAATAAATAGTGATGTCCGATAAGATCAGTTTTTATGATTCAGCAATAAGAAAGAGACTGGGCAAAAATGGCATCCATGGTAGAGTTCCAAGGCCAAATCCACTGCTGACCAAAAAGAACATAAAGGCTCATCTTACATTTATCAAAAAACATCTTGATTATCCCCAAGACTTTTAGGCAAATATTCTGTGGACTTTTTGGAAAATGTGTGTCCTGTTACATCTGGCATAAAACTAATACAGCATTTCATAACAAGAACATGATACCAACAGTTAGACATGGTGGTGGTAGCATAATGGTCTGGGGCTGCTTCGCAGCTTCAGGACCTGGACGACTTACCATAATTGATGAAACTATTAATTCTTATCTCAACTAGAAAATCCTAAAGGATAATGTCCACCATCAGTTTGTGAGCTCACGTGCACTTGGGTTATGCAGCAGGACAATAATCCAAAACACAACAGCAGGTCCACCTCCAAATGGTTCAAACAAAGCAAAAATGTAGGTTTTAGAGTGGCTTAGTTAAAGAGGAAGTAACCCTCTTAAACAATCCTGGAAAAAAAACACCTGCAAGAGAAAGGCATAATGAGCTAGTATGCATAGCATACTAGCTCATTATGAAATACTTACCTGAGATCGAAGCCCCCAAAGTGGTCCTCGATCACCTCCTCCACCGCCGACATCTCTTCCAGAGTAAGTTCTGGGTATCGCTGCTCCGGGGCTGTGACTGGCTGGAGCAGCGATGATGTCACTCCCACACATGCGCGCGGGAGCAGCTAGTGAAGGCACGATCGCCGTTCTTGTTGGAAAACTCTCCAATGTGGCTGAATTAAAACAATTCTGCAAAGAATAGGGAAAGGGAGTTACCACTCCAGGTGGGTCTGCTTGGTGATTACCTCCTCTCAGAAGCCACGGGTGCTGGCAATGCGTATAGCAAAGAAATGTATTTGGACAGCCGCACTCCAAAACATCTTTGTTGCCTTTAATAGAAAAACAAGATACACAGCTGACGTGTTTCATATTAAGACTTAGTGCTTAATCATAGCATGCTCCAAAGGACGTCACATTTTCTCAATGTAAACGACGTAATCGCAGCGTACGCCAGCCCCATTAAGAATCGACGTACGCAAACGACGTAAACGACGCACAACACGACGAGGTCCCAAGGCCATACTTAACATGGCATCCGACGGGACACGACGGCATCCGACGGGACCTTGTAAGGTTACTCCACATAGAAGCTGGGGTAACCTTACGTGAACGAAAACGACGTACTAGACGACGGGGCGGCGTAAAAGCGATCGAGAATCGGCGTACTACTTCATTTGCTTATGCAAATGAAAAAACAACGTAAAGGCCACCTAGTGGCCGGAGTTGTCATTACACCTACGATCCGAAAGTGTAATGCTTTTACACTTGTCGGATGTAGAAGCGTATCTATGCAAAAGTGATGCTCAGCATCACACGCATAGATACGAGACAAAAAAAAAGGCGATACGACGGGGTATCTGAGATACTCCGTCGTAACGCCTCTGAGAATCTGGCCCTAAGTCTCAGTGTGAAATGCGTCAGCTGTGTGTCCTATTTTTGCTGTGGCTTGTAGTTCTTTTAATCAAAATTGCTCCGCAGCAATGTGAAAGACTCATTGCCAACTTTCGCAAAAACTTGATTGCAGGGTGTCACAACCAGTTATTAGGTTTATGGGGCAATTACTTTTTCACATAAAGCCAGACAGCTTTTTTTGCCTTAATAAATTAAACCATCATTTGAAAACTGCATTTTGCATTTACCCATTATCTTTGTGTAATAATAACATTTGTTTGATGATCTGAGTCATTTAGGTGTAACAAATATGCAAAAAAAAAAAAAATTCCCAGTAGGGGTCATCAGCAAGGGATGTAAAAAAGGTACCAGGTCAGGAACAGCTCCAGAGTATCCAGAGGACTTTGCACAAACAATGATCATGTAGTCAGATCCAAATAAGACATAAAAAACGCTGGATAGTGTAAAACCTCTTAAGGGTTGCACTTATTGGGCCAGATTCAGGTAGATCAGAGCATCTTTGCTCTGGAGTAACGCTTCTCATTTACGTTACTCTGTCGACCCTTTCAGCGCAAGTACTGTTATTCACATAGCAGTTGCGCGTAAACTTGCGCCAGAGTAACGATAATGCGCTGGCGTAACCCGACGCAAGTGGAAGTGGGTGTGATCATATGTAAATGATGGGCGGAGCCCAGCGCAGAGGCTTACGTTCAGCGCATCATCCACGGAGCATGCGCAGTGAGTGCGGCTCCACTCGCCCCCTTGTGCGCATGCTCACAACTTCCATCGGCACCACTTCCCGGGAAACGTCAGCGCAATGCCTTCCGTTGGGCGCTTAAAAGCGCAGGCGGAAACGCCATTCCGGCGCAAAAGTATATCCGTTTCCCCCCACCCCAGGGAAGATACTTTTGTGCTGTGATGGCTGCTCCCGCTACCCCAGAGAGAGGAGGAACCTCAACTTTAATTCACAGGAGGTGTCTGTGATCATATCCGCGATGGAGACTTTTAATCATTTTCTCCATGGGAAAAAAAGCCGTAAGACCAGCCGGGAGAGGAAGCAGGTCATCCTGGACACCATTGCTGGCCGGGTCAATATTTTGGGGTACTCCACCCGGACTGCTTCTGACATTCAAAAAAAAATTAATGATCTGCGGCGCAAGGTCAGGGGCAAGGTGGCCACCATCAGGAGGCATGAGAGGGGCACAGGTGGTGGTCCCCCATGTCCGGTCACCCTGACCGCGGAGGAGGAGGTGGTCTCTCGCTGCCTGGAGAGGGAGCAGGTGGAGGGGGTCCCTGGCTATGACTCCATGGAGGAAGGCTCCAGGACAGGTAAGTGTTTTTTATCCCCTATTTGATGTGTTGCATTTGTGCCAAGTGTTTGGGACCACCAACATGTGTCTGCTTTGTGTCATCCACAGATGACGGAGCTGGGCCATCATCTGTCAGCGTCCAGTCCACCCCATCCCCCCAACGCCATCGTGTGCCCGAGCCCCTGGGTGGTGAAGACACCGAGGTGGAGGAGGAGAGTGCCCACACCACACCTGCCGAGGTGGTTGTGGAGGATCCTGCTGTGGCAGAGCAGGACTTTTCTTTAGTTTTGGAGGTCTCCTCCCCTTCTCCTGGGCCGTCTGTCATCCCCTCCCCCATCCTTGGAAGCCCCTCAAGGGCGACTCCATCCCCCCGGGGACAACCATCTTCTGGCACCAGGAAGGCGACCCAGAAGACCAGGGGGGTGTCGGATGTTGTCCAGGGCCAGTTGGCGAGGGATCACGCCAGACAGACCCAACAAATGGGGGAACTAGTTGGGCACTTAGAGAAAGTGGCTGACAGCCTGGGCTCCGTTGCCCAGATAAGCAACGCAGTGCAGGATGTCAGCTGCAACTGCGCTGCAGTGGTGACCAGTTTGGGGGAGGTGCAGGGGGATATTAGGCACCTCACTGCAGCCGTCCAGGCCAACACTGCTGCCATCCATGGGAACAGTGCTGCCATCCGGGACCAGGGGAGGCTGAGTCGGTGGGCCCAGCACTACCAAGTGACCCGGCAGCTCAGGATGCAGGCCCAGCAGCTGAGGATGCAGGGCCAGACAAACAATTTGCTCGGCCGGATAGCCATGGCCTTGGAGGGCATGCAGGCCACACCTGCCAGGAGTGGCCCACCCGGGGATCAGCCACCTCCAGATGCCCCCCCACCCCCACCCACTCCATCCAGGCAGCTGAGGAGCCAGAGAGGTTCGGCAAGAAGGAGCCCCCGGCATCCCCGATGATTTTTTTATTTTTTATTTCTGATTTATACTCAGGTTATGAGATTTTTATTTTTGATTTCTGATTTATACTCAGGTTATGAGATTTTTATTTCATTTGGATTTATACTCAGGTTATGAGATTTTTATTTTATTGATACTGCACACGTTGCAGTGTGAAAGGTGTGTGAATGTGAGGGGGTGGCACTCCTGAAGTTAACCCCACGGCTGTATGAATGACGTGCGAAAGGTGTATGAATGGACAGTGACATCATTGGGGCCTTGACGCTGGCGTTGCTGCTCCCAAGTCCTACATGCTGGACTTGGGCTAATCCAATGCGATGTGGATGTGGTGTGTGTGATGTAGGGACATCAGTGGTGTACACGCGTGCATTGTCTGTGTGATCAATGTTTTGGTTTAGTGTCCAAAGATGCCTACGGCGAGGACCCTCCTGACTGCTCTTCCATCAGCAGACTGGTTCTCCTCTGGCAGGGGGGGATTGTCTGGTTCGGGGGTCAGGTCATCACGTATGTCAATCTGCAGGCCTTTTCTCATAGCAAAGTTGTGCAGAATGCAACATGCACCGATGATCTGACACACAAAGGTAGGGGAATACTATAGGGTCCCCCCAGACTTATCCAGGCATCGGAAACGGGACTTCAGGAGCCCGAATGTTTGCTCCACCACTGCACGGGTTTTGATGTATGCTTCATTGTATTTTCTCTCTCCTCTGGTTTGGGGGTTCCGGAAAGGAGTCAATAGATGGGGTCCCAGTGCATATGCAGAGTCACCTGTAAGGGAAAAGACAGGAGGATGTTAGTCATGCATGTGCCACTTCTGTTGTGCATCACGGGAGGGGATAGTCATGCCTGCCACCCATGTCACTCACCAACCAGCCAGCTGTCCCCATACATGTTCTGTTCGAATTCTGCTGGGATGGGGCTCTGATTGTATATGAAGCTGTCATGGCTGGACCCGTGGTGTTTGGCACGGACGTGCCATATGAGGCGTTGGGCATCGGCTATCACCTGTACGTTGATGGAATGCCAATGCTTCCGATTGCGGTATATGTGCTCTGTGGCACTGGGGGGCTGGAGTGCCACATGTGTGCAATCAATGGCCCCCACAGTGCGTGGGAATCTGGCAATGTTGTAGAAATCTGTCATAGCCTTCAGCCGCAGGTCCTCAGTGGTTGGTCTGATGAACTGGTTGGACATGCGTCTGAGAAATGCAGGGACAACCTGGTGCACACATCTGCTCACGGAGGATTGTGACATCCCAGCCACCACTCCACTTGTACGCTGGAATGATCCACTTGCAAGGAAATGAAGTGTTGCCATGACCTTCACCAGTGGCTGCACTGCTTGTGAGCGGTGTGTCTTGCTGGTGATGTCATCCTGCAGGGTTGTGGTTAGTTCAAGTATTGCAACAGGGCTGAATCTGAAGAGGCGATACACCTCCTCATCCCCCATGCCAAAGAGGCTCATACGTGTGCGGTATATCCTCTCACGTGCCCGCCTCATTCGTTCCGGGGGACCCATCAGTAGTTCTAGGACCACGATTGCCCCTGGCATGTTGGCACACAGAGGTGTTGTCCTTGCAAGTGTGGGTGGTCAGCTTGCTAGTTTCGTCGGTAACGCTGCTGTAGCTGCTCTCCTGCTGACCTGTGACCGTCTGGAGTAAAGATAAAGCAGCCTTTTGTAGAAAAAACTTTGCGCCGGACGGACGAGATACGCGCGGCGCATGTAGCCAGCGTATGGTGCTAATCCGTTCGTGAATTGGGAAATCTCCCTCATTTGCATATTTGCAGGGGAAATCAATAGGCACGACTGATGCGCCAAACGAAATTACGGGACTCTGGCGCCGGAAAGTTAAGCCGATCGGAAATGGCCCGTTTTCCGGCGCATCTAGTTTGGTGGGTACGGCCACATAGAAACGACGGCGCATCTTCACAGTTACGCGACGCATATCGAAATACTCCAGCGCAAGTCTTACTGAATCTGGCCCATTGAGTATTGCACTTACACCTAACCATAGTAAAAACAGCATTGCATGGTAAAAAAGGAAGGCGGCCACCACAGAACATCCAAACATGTAAAATGAGCGATAGCAGAAACATACAACTCAGCCCGACCGGTTTCGTCGACAAAGAGACTTCTTTCATGCCAATAACATATAACAGGACATTTTTGAAAGTGTTTTGATTTTCCTATGTGTAAGTATGTTAAAAAATTAAGCTGGGTTGCTTCAACATACATTTTAATTTCAGTATTTCCTCTACTGATGATCATAGTCTATTTCCCACCAGGTGTGTGTAATTTAGTGTATTTATGGACAAGGAGAAGGCTCACTTTTAGCCTAGGTTCACACTGACAGCGGGATTGAAATTGCGCAATTTCATTACTGCATGTCAGTACAACTTTGGGGCCAATTTAGAGACATCCGTGCGGGTTCCTGCACAGATGTCTATACAAATCACACCCAGAATTACAGAAACTACTTTTGGGAATTGGTGCTGCACTGCGAAGTCGGCGTCTCACTGATTCAAATGGTGCCATTGATGGCAATAGCTAATAGCAAATTGCATCATTGTGAACCTAGGCTCAGGCCAAGGTTTATACTGAAGCACAGAGCGGCTCACAGCAGGGGTCCAGTGCTTCCCTGTTCACCGTTTCAGGTCTGATTTCAGTCTTAATTTTGGGCTGAATTCTGACCGGAAATGGGCCAGAAGATACGCCACTTCGCCCAGCCATGCAATTCTGCCGCAGTAAAACTGCAGAGGCTAGTCAGCAAGCAGTTAAAGTATTAAAGCCCACATGGTCTTATCATTCATACAGCTCCATGTGTCTGAATTACCTTCAAACCCTGGCATCCTTAGTGGCTGTCGGTATGCAGTTCTACAGTGGAGCATTAAGTCTCCCTGTCGGGGCGTATCTGCTTACCCATATGGGATGGACGGGCAAGCAGATACACTGAGAGTGTGCAGGAGACCTGTTGATCACTGGTGCAATACTTTCCAGGCTCCTACTTCAAAAGATAATAAATGCAATTTATTTTTTGTTTACCGGCAAAAACAATTGTATTTTTTTTCTTAATGTGAAATTATGCTTTAATCTGCACTGCATGATGGCAAGCAGTCAGTTCCGTTTAGTGAGATGCTAATACACTGCAACACATATTTTAAGAAACATGCAGTATTTTAATTACACGCTGTTCATTTATTCAGTAAAATGTACAGTATATCCTACATTTAACTCATTCTGTCAATATTTCAAGCAGTTAACCTAAAGTAAACTTGCAAATATTAAGTGCAATAAAGGTGTACACATTCTGAATTACTTCTATGGTTTTAGGTTAAGTGAAGAAATGTATCTTCAAAGTTCACACAGAAACCTTTTTTTCTTAACATCATATTTTTATAAAACTATCTACATTAATACCACATTAAAGGTTCCACGCCAAGTATAAAATATATTGAAAGTTAACATATTATTGTACATAAATAATTAAAACCATGTAACCAAAGATTTTAAAACAAAAAAGGAACCTATACTTCCCTTTAGGGGTGGATCATGACACCTCTATCATTCACCTCTTATGTTTTGCATAGCAATTGTTATTATGGCAAACGTTTTACATATTTCATTTTTTTTCCTTTTTTTTTTCAAAGTTTTGATATACAACTAAAATACATCTCTATCTGCCTTAACATTGTATACAATTCATTTGAGTACAGTGTTGTTTGACACAGTATTTATCAGTCAAACTATAACACTGCTGAAAACTGAAAATGGTCCTGGGAAGGAAGTATGTTTACCATGCTGGTATTGAGATAGATAAATTAAACTGCCTGCAAGGACAACTTACAGTTGTGCTCATAAGTAGGGATGAGCCGAACACCCCCGGGTTCGGTTCGCACCAGAACGTTCGAACAGACCGCGGGTTCGCACGAATATTTCGAACCCCATTGAAGTCTATAGGACACGAACATTCAAATTCAAAAACGGTCGTTTTAAAGACCAAAATTCAATTAAATGTTGGAAAACGTTGTTCAGAACCCGGGTCTTGCCCCAGGGAACATGTATCAATGGAATATTTTTTTTTAAAAACTGCCGTTTTTTGCGGAGCAGCAATTTTAATGATGCTTAAAGTGAAAAAAAAAATCCTTTAAATATCACACCTGCTGGGTGTCTATAGTAGTGGCACGTGTTTAGAAATGTCCCTGCACAACATGAGAGGACTATAAAAAAAAAGTAATTAATGCTACTTGCGCAAGTTCTGTGTGGCAACATTATGTCGAATATTTTAGCGGTGGTGGGGGGCCATTATTGTTTTGTGAAAGAATTTTTTTAGAAATAAGGGCACTCCTCAAACATACTGTAATTGGAGCGCAACAAGGAGCCACGTGCAAAGTATTGCATCAAAAATTGTTATTAGGGGCCCCTGTTAAACAGGGGCTGAAAAATTGTGCCTTGGGCACAACACAACACTTGCAACCCCTCCCAATAACTCCAATTGGAGCGCAACAAGGAGCCACGTGCAAATTATTGCATCAAAAATTGTTATTAGGCGCCCCTGTTAAACAGGGGCTGAAAAATCGTGCCTTGGGCACAACACAACACTTGCAACCCCTCCCAATAACTCCAATTGGAGAGCAACAAGGAGCCACGTGCAAATTATTGCATCAAAAATTTTTATTAGGCACCCCTGTTAAACAGGGGCAGAAAAATTGGGCCTTGGGCACAACACTGCAACCCCTCACAATAACTCCAATTGGAGCGCAACAAGGAGCCACGTGCAAAGTATTGCATCAAAAATTGTTATTAGGCGCTGTGACGGTGGTAGAACATATCCCCGTCAAGCCTTCCCTTCTTCTCCCATAAAATAAATCGCCCAATATTCCATGAGTAGGAATATCCCTGGAATCGCCGAATAATCCATACATGAGCCAAGGCTTAATGCTGAATGTAAACAGGACACACTTTATTGAAAGTACACAGCACACTTTATACAGGATTTGGAACATCCCGCCCCCAACAACCGCTTTCCTATTGGTCCATTGTAAAGTATGCAGTCTTCACTCAGGTCCTCTTAAACCATGCAAATGAGGACTTGAAAATTACACAGCAGAGATTGGTCCCAAAGCTTGAATAGCCTGAATATGTGTGTTGAGACAGAAGCCCCCAGGGGGTCGGGTGGCTAGGCGTCTCGTCTCTGACACGGCTATTCATCTGCAGAACACAATGGAAAGGTATTTCACAAGCCACTTAGCATTGAAAGGTCATTGTCCCTTACTGGCAGCATGGCAATCTGGTTTAAACAGGTTTTACAGATGCCTCTACAAAGGGGAAAGTAATCCAATTATCCAGGGTTAGAGGCAGCCCCCATAACACACAGACATTAAAATTAGCAGGGAGAGAATTACACTGAAGTATATAGGCAATTGCATAAAAGTCCTTCACAGGCGCCCCTGTTAAAACAGGGGCAGAAAAATTGGGCCTTGGGCACAACACAACACTGCAACTCCTCACAATAACTCCAATTGGAGCGCAACAAGGAGCCACGTGCAAAGTATTGCATCAAAAATTGTTATTAGGCGCCTCTGTTAAACAGGGGCAGAAAAATTGGGCCTTGGGCACAACACAACACTGCAACCCCTCACAATAACTCCAATTGGAGCGCAACAAGGAGCCACGTGCAAAGTATTGCATCAACAATTGTTAGTAGGCGCCCCTGTTAAGCAGGGGCAGAAAAATTGGGCCTTGTGCACAACACAACACTGCAACCCCTCACAATAACTCCAATTGGAGCGCAACAAGGAGCCACGTGCAAAGTATTGCATCAAAAATTGTTAGTAGGCGCCCCTGTTAAGCAGGGACAGAAAAATTGGGCCTTGGGCACAACACAACACTGCAACCCCTCACAATAACTCCAATTGGAGCTCAACAAGGAGCCACGTGCAAATTATTGCATCAAAAATTGTTATTAGGCGCCCCTGTTAAACAGAGGCAGAAAAATTGGGCCTTGGGCACAACACAACACTGCAACCCCTCACAATAACTCCAATTGGAGCGCAACAAGGAGCCACGTGCAAAGTATTGCATCAAAAATTGTTATTAGGCGCCTCTGTTAAACAGGGGCAGAAAAATTGGGCCTTGGGCACAACACAACACTGCAACCCCTCACAATAACTCCAATTGGAGCGCAACAAGGAGCCACGTGCAAATTATTGCATCAAAAATTGTTATTAGGCGCCCCAGTTAAACAGGGGCAGAAAAATTGGGCCTTGGGCACAACACAACACTGCAACCCCTCACAATAACTCCAATTGGAGTGCAACAAGGAGCCACGTGCAAAGTATTGCATCAAAAATTGTTATTAGGCGCCCCTGTTAAACAGGGGCAGAAAAATTGGGCCTTGGGCACAACACAACACTGCAACCCCTCACAATAACTCCAATTGGAGCGCAACAAGGAGCCACGTGCAAAGTACTACATCAAAAATTGTTATTAGGCGCCCCTGTTAAACAGGGGGCTGAAAAATTGTGCCTTAGGCACTGGTGGTGGAGCCCAGAAACACAACATTTCTTACTAGCTATCAGCAAGAAAAGTGAGGAGGAGAAGGATATTCCATCAGTAGCATAAGAGGACAGTCACTCAGCATCAGCAGTCTAAAAGGGATCCGGCATTTCAACAAAAAGATATTATTCATTAATATCAGCATCAGGTGCTTGGTAGCTGGTGATGATCCAAGCCAGATTCATTTTGATGAAGGTCAGTCGATCAACAGAGCCGGTGGAGAGGTGCACCCTGTGATCAGTCACAAAGCCTCCAGCAGCACTGAATGTCCGTTCTGAAAGAACACTGGATGCAGGGCAAGCCAGTAGCTCAATTGCGTACTGGGCAAGCTCTGGCCAGTGATCCATCCTCAAGACCCAGTAAGCCAGAGGATTTTCGGTGGGGAAGGTATCCAAGTCGGATCTTGCCCCTAGGTATTCCCGGACCATGTAAACCAGACGCTGGCGATGGTTGCTGGAACCGGTCAGACCTTGGGGCCGCAGACTAAAAAACTGCCTGAACGCATCCGTCAGACGACCACCTTCTCCACTGCCCCTTCTGTGACTCACCGAAGCCTCAGCAAGACGTTGTCCAGAGCCAGGTTTTGGTAATCCCCCCGGTTCTGGGAACGCATTGCACAGACCCTTCTGCAAGGCCTCCCGCAGAAGTTTCATCTTCTGCTCCCTCTGCGATGGCAACATAAGGTCCGCAACCTTACTCTTGTAACGTGGATCAAGGAGAGTCGCCAGCCAGTAATGATCCCTCTCCTTAATAGCACGTACATGAGGATCCTTATGCAGGCTTTGCAGGATCAGGGAGGCCATGCAGCGTAGGTTTGCAGAGGCATTCGGGCCACAGTCCTCTGGGTCAATGAGGACGAAAGGATCCACAGGCACCTCATCCCAGCCAAGTAAAACTCCACGTGCTCCTTGGGACTGTAAATGATCCCTTGAAGACTGCTGCTGCTGAGTGCTAGGCTCCACCTCCATGCTGCTGATACAATCCTCCTCTTCCTGTGTGCTAGGTGGGCAAGCAGGACCACTTTCTGGGTAAAGGGGGCCTTGAGAGGTAAGGAAGTCCTCCTCTTCCTGCCTCTGTTCTGCCTCAAGGGCCCTGTCCATTATTCCACGTAGCGTGTGCTCCAACATGTGAATAAGAGGGACAGTCTCACTGATGCATGCACTGTCACTGCTCACCATCCTCGTGGCCTCCTCAAATGGTGACAGGACAGTGCATGCATCCCTGATCAAGGTCCACTGGCGTGGGGAAAAAAAACCTAGCTGCCCTGACCCAGTTCTGCTGCCATATTGGCACAGGTACTCATTGATGTCCCGCTGCTGCATGTGCAGCCGCTGCAGCATGGCCAACGTTGATTTCCATCTGTTGGGCATGTCACAAATTAGGCGGTTCTTGGGCAGGTTGTATTCCCTTGGAGGTCAGTCAGCCTAGCAGTGGCATTATATGACCTCCGAAAATGCACACAGACTTTCCTGGCCTGCTTCAGGACATCCTGCAAGCCCGGGTACCTGCCCAAGAACCGCTGCACCACCAAATTGAGGACATGCGCAAAACAGGGCACGTGGGTGAGTTTTGCCGCAGGGCAGAGAGGAGGTTGGTGCCATTATCGCTGACCACCATTCTAGGCTTCAGCTGACATGGCATCAACCACCTCTCAGCCTGACCCTACAGAGCTAAAAACCTCTTCCCCAGTGTGGCTCCTGTCTCCCAAGCACACCAGCTCTAGCACCGTCCCTGTCCATGCCTGCTGGACCATGAGTCGGCGGTAATATGCACCTTACCACTGACCGCCCTGTCCAGCGAGGCATGGACATTGCCTTCCAAAAGAAAATAAATCACCGCTCCAGGTGAGACCTGTAGACGATCAAGGATAATTAGATTACCAAGGTGCTGGCGATGCAAATAGCAATGATGATGAAGAAAAGAGGGAAGGACGGCCGCACTCCAAGGATTTTCAAACGAAAAAAGCTGTCTTTATTGTAAATCCAAAAACATGTACAGTCACAGCAATCACAGAAAACAGGACAGCCGACGCGTTTCACACTCGATCAGTGCTTAGTCATGGCTATGGTATGGTGCTAACACAAAAACATTTATACTAAACCCCAAAATACCAAATAAAACATGTGACTCCCTTCAGCCTATAGCAACTTAAAGTTAATTAGTTGTGATAGACATCCTGAATGGGTGTAATCAGAGTGTCAAGTGTGTGCAGGCTGAAAAGTCAACACTAACATAAAAAAGGTAACCCTTAAAGAACCTGTGTATGTGTGGATGTGAGGATTGCATGAAAATGGGAAGGGATATATATATATATATATATATATAAAGGTGAATGTGAGAGTGAATGTAAAAAATTGTGAAAAATAAAATAGACTGGTTTTAAGTGTCTATATATTTATATATATATAGCCAAAATAGTGTTTAAGGTGCCGAAGCAGTCATATGGCCCACAAACCAAAAAAATAAATAAATAAATAAATAAACAGTTAAAAAAATAACAGTTGCAGTCCAGCCGGATCTTTGAAAAGCGATACACTTGGACGACATGATCGATTGCTCTTCTATGGTTCATTAATATTGCTCATGCCGTCCACTCGCACACATTTGGGTCCTGGCCGTTATATATAGAGGTGCCTCGTAGTAAATCTATCACCTTTTTCATTTTTAAAAAAAGATACTTCTACACTTAGGGCCAGATTCAGGTAGTCCAGAGCATCTTTGCTCTGGAGTAACGCTTCTCATTTGCGTTGCGCTGCCGAAATTTTAGGAGCAAGTGCTGTCATTCACGAAGCACTTGCTCCTAAAGTTGCGGCAGCGCATCACAAATGAGCCGGCGGAATTCAAATTTAGCGGGTACGGGGCGTGTAGTATGCTAACTACGCGCGATCCCGCCGCCAACGTACTGCGCATGCGTCGAGTGTCAAAACATCCCCGTGCGCATGCTCCAAAATCTGTGAATGAACGTCAATGACGTCACATTCCCATTCATGACCGTTTTACGCAAGCGACGTTTTTTTTTTTTTTCCCGACGCGATGACGACGCCTATACCTAACATAGGATACTCCAACCCCATGTAGGTATAGCTATGCGCCGCGTATCCCGTCCGGAAACGTCGTATCGTCATTGCGTCGCGCCGGATTTCGATCGTGAATTGCCGATTTCCGCTCATTAACATATTTTTTGAGCGTAAATCGGCGGGAACGCCCCCGGCGCCATTTTTAAGTTGAAGTAACGATGCGATGGCGAAACTCAGTTACGCTGCTCGCATCGGAACTTCAACCCGGCGTTTCTTGTTTTCTGGTTACAGAAAACAGAAACGCCGGCTCAAAGTCACAGTTAGGCTGGCGGATCACTCGATCCGCCAGCGTAACTGTTCCTGAATCTGGCCCTTAGAACATCAATATATCTCTGCATCCTTTTACCATACCCCAACAATTTTTTATTTTTTTTATATATATTTTTTTTTTTTTCGCGTTGTTTACTCATTCACGTATACATTACATTACGTATACATTATAGAAACTTTGTTATTTTCGTTTCACAAGTTGACATTAATTCACAAACATGTTCACAATGTGGTCCATATGGGAACATATCCCGGCACATATATTTATTTTTTATTTTTTTTGTTATTTTTTGTTATTTTTTGTTATTTTTTATTTTCTCTTGTTTTTGTGTTTATTTTTTATTTTTTTCCTCTTGTTTTTGTGTTGTTTTTTTTCTGTTTTTGTGTTTATAATTATTTATTTATTTATTTATTTTATTTTTTTCTCTTGTTTTTGTGTTTATTTTTTTTCTTGTTTTTGTGTTTATAATTTTTTTTTCTTGTTTTTTATTTTTTTTTCTTGTTTTTGCGTTTATAATTTTATTTTTATTTTTCTTGTTTTTGTGTTTATTTTTTTTATTTTTTTATCCTTTTTTTTTTTTCTTTTGGTTTGTGAGCCATATGACTGCTTCGGCACCTTAAACACTATTTCGGCTATATATATATATATATATATATAGACACTTAAAACCAGTCTATTTTATTTTTCACTATTTTTTACATTCACTCTCACATTCACCTTTATATATATATATACTCAGGTCTCTCCAACCCTTCTTTATTTAACCCTCCAGTTCCTGTAGCGTCGTCAGTTAATGTCTTCAAGGAGTTGGTACTTAAAGATTTAAAATCTCTACAAATAAATTTTTTTTACAATCCTCCCATACCCAAGGAAGGGCTTCAGTCCTTGTGTGACCGAAAAGACATCATAGTTCGCCCTGCTGACAAGGGTGGGGGGATTGTTATCATGGATAAAGTGGATTATATTGGTGAAATGAATCGTATCCTTGGGGATGGTGATACATATCAAATACTCCCAAACAACCCTACTAATGTCTATAAAAAACAATTAGAAAAGGTGGTTACCAAAGGTTTCAATTCCCTTATTCTCAATCAAAAAGAAAGGGCATATTTGGTACCAGCCGCTCCAAGGATTCCAACAATTTACCATTTACCCAAAATCCATAAGGACCCCTGTAAGCCCCCAGGAAGACCCATTGTCAGTGGAATCGACTCGATTACTTCAAGAATCGGTCGTTACATTGACCATTATTTGCAACCTTTAGTCAGATCCACTCCATCCTACCTCAGGGATACCACCTCCACCATTAAATTATTGGATGACATCGAACTTAAAGGTGATTATTTGATTGCCACTGCAGACGTGGCGTCACTCTATACCTGTATCCCCCAGCAATTAGGGATAGAAGCTGTCACGCATTTTTTGGACCGAGATCACTCTATTACAGCTGTTCAAAAGGCTTTTATTATAGAGTTGTTGGAGTTTGCCACTACCCATAACTACTTTTGGTTTAACCAAAAGTTCTATTTACAGAAACGTGGTGTGGCCATGGGGGCCAAGTTCGCCCCGAGTTTGGCGAATCTGTTTATGGCCAAGTGGGAGGAGGACGTTGTCTATTTTGAACAACATCCGTCCCTGATCTTTTGGGCCAGGTATATAGATGACGTCCTCCTCCTATGGGATGGCCCCCCTGAGACCTTGAATAAGTTTTTCTGTTCTCTGAATGATAACAATCGTGGTATCGTCCTTACTTTTGACTTTAGTCCCACTAATGTAAACTTTTTGGACCTTGAGATAAGGATCGAATCACGTAAGTTTATATTTCAGACCCATTTCAAAAATACAGATAGAAATAGCTTTATTCCAGTGGATAGCTGTCACCATAAATCTTGGCTCGGTTCGGTACCTAAAAGCCAGTTCCTCCGTCTACGAAGGAATTGTACTAACATGGAAACCTATTTATTACAAGCATCTATGCTAAAACAGAGATTCTTGGATAAAGGTTATGATCCAACACTCGTGGAGGCGGAGGCCCAACGGGTGGCAGAGATTGATCGTAGTTCCTTGTTTTATGATACAGTTCCACGTGAACCTGATTTATCTTTTAAATTTTCAATGATTACTTCCTATTCAAACCAGCATAAGGATATTAAAAAGATCTTGGATAAACATTGGGATATACTCAAACAAGATAAGGTTTTGGGTCCAGAATTGCCAGAAAAGGCAAAGCTGATTTTTAAAGGAGCCCCTACACTGAGGAACAAAGTTGCTCCAAATGTTGTAGATCCCCCTATCCAGCCAACATTTTTTCATGATATGAAGGGATATTTTCCTTGTAAAAAATGTAGTGTGTGTCTGTATAACACCTGTGGGAGGAATAAGACCCTAGAATTCCAGTCGCGTAGTACTGACCAAATATATCCCATTAAAGTTTTCTGCACATGTGCAACTACACATATAGTTTATTTAATTACCTGCCCATGCGGGAAGCAGTATGTAGGCCGTACTATTAGGCCTTTTTCCGTATGGGTAGGAGAACATGTTGCGAAGATCATTGGTGGTGACACCAAGCATACTGTGCCACGTCATTATAGACAATACCATAATCAAGACCCTAAGGGCACCCAGTTTCTCATTATAGATAAATACGTAGCACCTTGGAGAGGGGGAGCAAGAACTAGAGGGGTGTCTAGACTCGAAACGTATTGGATATATGAGTTACAGACCCACACACCTCAAGGACTTAATGTTGAATGGGACATTAATGCTTTTATTAGTCAAGCTTAATGAATGTTGGAATACCGTAATGGTGTTTTTTTCCTTTTCTTTCCTTTTTTATTTTATTTGTCTACTTTTTTCAAAAAGAGGAGATGACTGCATGATTTAGAAAAGAAACTAAGAAAGAAAAGTGATTATCAACTTTATATGTTTTAATTGATTGTTTTGAATTGTTATTTACAGTAATCAATTTTAATATTTCCATTTATGAATTTGGGTTTATTTTTATGTATTGAATGATCCGGATCACTATGCTTGTTTTTGTTCCAAGTTAAGGTGGTTCTAGGCATTTATACTCATTTTTAAGATATATTTAATATGCAATGTATGTATAACTACTAATGTTTCTTCCCATTATGTTAGTTGTAATTTTAACGTTGATGAATGTCATTCTCGTTTTATCCATTAGAGGTCCCCAGCGTGTATTGTGTATCCAACAACAATACGGCAGCATGGTGCTCTCACAATGGCACGTCTGTTGTCAGAGGGAGTACACGGCGTTGCGTTCCAACATCTTACCATTGTAATGTTTGGAACGCACGTCGGACGAGAATGTTAACGTCACGGCTTTGCGTTCCAGCCTCGTTCTCAATGCGAGGGCTGGAACGCACGCCGACGACTTCATGTTTACGTCGTGGATCTGCGTTCCAGCCTCGATTTCAATGCGAGGGCTGGAACGCACGCCGACGACTCCATGTTTGCGGCAACCCGGAAGTGGTGACCGTGAGCCGCTCGGTCCCTCTAACACAATTAATTGAGGTAGGGGACCTTATATTCTATATATATGATATGTGGGCAGATGGTCAGCGTCCCCAGACGATGTTCACTGGAACGAAACGCGTCGGGAGAACACGCTGACTTTACTGCCTTTTCTATATTAAGCGCTTCATTTACTCTACTGTCATGTGAGTGTAAATATTTTCTTTTAATAAATTAACCTAATTTGTATACAGTATCACGCTATGTGCATTTTATCTTTCTTTGGCACAATTGATACTGGTGTATGAAAATCTGTGGGTCCTATGTGAAGACTGCATCAAGCTGCTCTGCGGGACATACAAGTTTCTGACCATTGGATGTTACATTGATTTGTGACTTTTTAAGCCCGAATGACCTGATGAGTATACACTCAGTTAGGTCTCACCTTCTGGTAAGCTCAATTACATATCTTTGGTGACGGAGCTTCTATCAATCACCGATGTTTTTTCCTTTCACTGGGTGGACAGAAGTTTTTTATGGACTTTTTTTTTTTTTTTTTTCTTCTCGTGTTGATTGACTTTTCTCAATTTATAGACATTCAGTTATTGAGTCTATCACTATTTGTAGCGCCGCACCTTATTTGTTTTTATTTTATTTTGCAAAATTGATCTAGTTTTGTGGTGCTGGCAGCTAATCTTTGCAATTTTCTAGCAGCGCGTTGTTTATGTACATTTGTGTGTATATAAGGTTTTATCTATATATATATATATCCCTTCCCATTTTCATGCAATCCTCACATCCACACATACACAGGTTCTTTAAGGGTTACCTTTTTTATGTTAGTGTTGACTTTCAGCCTGCACACACTTGACACTCTGATTACACCCATTCAGGATGTCTATCACAACTAATTAACTTTAAGTTGCTATAGGCTGAAGGGAGTCACATGTTTTATTTGGTATTTTGGGGTTTAGTATAAATGTTTTTGTGTTAGCACCATACCATAGCCATGACTAAGCACTGATCGAGTGCGAAACACGTCGGCTGTCCTGTTTTCTGTGATTGCTGTGACTGTACATGTTTTTGGATTTACAATAAAGACAACTTTTTTCGTTTGAAAATCCTTGGAGTGCGGCCGTCCTTCCCTCTTTTCTTCATCATCATTGACATTGCCTTCCACATGCCATTAGAGAGCCGGAATAGCCTTCCGTGAGAAAAAGTGGCGTTTTGGTACTTGCCACTGAGGTACTGCACATTGCACAAACTCACGGAAGGGGGCAGAATCTACCAATTGAAAAGGTAGCAGTTGAAGTGCTAGCAATTTCGCTAAGCTAGCATTCAACTGCTGGGCATGTGGATGGCTGGGATTGTACTTCTTTCGGCGCTGCAGCAGCTGGGGCAGGGAAATTTGCCTAGTACTATCATTAGATTGACCGCTACTACTAGCTTGTGACACACCTATTTCTACAGAAGGGCAAGGGGGGTACGCTTTGTCTTTGGTGTGGGTCTTTCTGGTGTGCTTGCCAACGAGCTGCATGGCAGGTCGACATATGTCTGGACAAGCATGTGGTACCCAGGCGGTTGATGTTTTGGCCACGCGAGATACGCTTGCGACATAAGTTGCAAATAGCAAAGGTATGATCTTGTGGACATGTTTCAAAAAAGGCCCACACCAAAGAACTTTTGCTGTACCGGTCAGACACAGCAGCGCCATGCACAAGCGCCGTAGATGTGCGCTGTAATGCAGTGGGTGTGACCTTAAGCTGACCCCTGGAGGGCATCCTGCCTCTTTGGAGATGTGCCTGTGCCTCCTCCTCCTCCTCCTCCTCCTCCTCCTCTCTCCTCTCTCCTCTCTCCTATCAGGCACCCAGGTAGAGTCAGTGACCTCATCATCCCCTCCCTCCTCATCACTGTCAAAAACCTGGCAGTCCAGCTGGGGGAACATCATCACTGACAAATTGCTGTCCCTCTCGGACACCCCCTCTCCCTGGGCTCACATCAATGCCTTCCTCTATCAGTGTTCCGTCATCGGAGTCTTCAAAACGCTGCGCATCTTCCTGCAGCATGTACCCAACACTGTGTTGAAACAGTTCGGGGGACTCCTCAGGAGGACATGGTGGTACTAGGGAAGTATTGTGTGAAGCCATTGTGCAGAGGGAAGAGGACGCCTTGGCAGCTGCTTTGCCAGGTGAACTTTGATCAGTCTGTGTGAGAGAGGATGAGGAGGATGAGGACGGCTTGGTCATCCACTCTACTAATTTCTCTGCATGTTGAGGCTCAACACGGCCAGCTCCCGAAAAGAAGGACGAGCGGCCACGGCCACGTGCTGAAGAGGATGCACCACATACACTACCAGCGTTACCTCTACATGCAGAGCCTGCTTGCCCTCGTGACTCTCTGCCTCTCTTTGTTGTCCTTCCAGACATATTTATGCGCTCAGGTGGTATATAACAGCACACGTCCAGTGACACTAACTGCGCTCAGGTGGTATATAAAAGCAGACGTACAGTGACACTAACTGCGCTCAGGTGGTATATAAAAGCACACGTACATTGACATAAACTGCGCTCAGGTGGTATATAACAGCACACGTCCAGTGACATTAACTGCGCTCAGGTGGTATATAACAGCACACATTCAGTAAAACTAACTGCGCTCAGGTGGTATATAACAGCACACGTCCAGTGACACTAACTGCGCTCAGGTGGTATATAATAGCACACGTACAGTGACACTAACTGCGCTCAGGTGGTATATAACAGCACACGTCCAGTGACACTAACTGCGCTCAGGTGGTATATAAAAGCACACGTACAGTGACACTAACTGCGCTCAGGTGGTATATAACTGCACACATCCAGTGACACTAACTGCGCTCAGGTGGTATATAAAAGCACACGTACAGTGACACTAACTGCGCTCAGGTGGTATATAACAGCACACGTCCAGTGACACTAACTGCGGTCAGGTGGTATATAAAAGCACACGTCCAGTGACACTAACTGCGCTCAGGTGGTATATAAAAGCACACGTACAGTGACACTAACTGCGCTCAGGTGGTATATAAAAGCACACGTACAGTGACACTAACTGCGCTCAGGTGGTATATAACAGCACACGTCCAGTGACACTAACTGCGCTCAGGTGGTCTATAAAACCACACGTACAGTGACAATAACTGCGCTCAGGTGGTATATAACAGCACACGTCCAGTGACACTAACTGCGCTCAGGTGGTATAGAAAAAGCACACGTACAGTGACACTAACTGCGCTCAGGTGGTATATAACAGCACACGTCCAGTGACACTAACTGCGCTCAGGTGGTATATAACAGCACACGTCCAGTGACACTAACTGCGCTCAGGTGGTATATAACAGCACACGTGCGGTGACACCAAATGCGGTAAGGTGGTATGTAACAGCACACGTGCGGTGACCCCAAATGCGCTCAGGTTTTATGTAACAGCACACGTGCGGTGACACCAAATGCGCTAAGGTGGTATGTAACAGCACACGTGCGGTGACCCCAAATGTGCTCAGGTGATATGTAACCGCACACGTGCGGTGACACCAAATGCGCTAAGGTGGTATTAAACAGCACACGCCCAGTCAGAGCGACTGCGTTTCTGTGCAATTCAATAGCCCACTTGAATTAACAGCAACTGCCTTTCTGTGCAAATAAATAGGACACGTGCAGTAACAGTTAATGCGTCTATGTGCAATTAACTAACACGTGTACACTAACACGTTAGAGCATCAAGCACAATCTCCTGCCTGACAGATACTAATAGCAGAACTAGCTAAGCTATACAGGGCCAGATTCTCAGAGGCGTTACGACGGAGTATTTCAGATACCCTGTCGTATCGCCTTTTTTTTGTCCTCGTATCTATGCGAGTGATGCTTAGCATCACTTTTGCATAGATACGCTTCTACATCCGACAAGTGTAAAAGCATTACACTTTCGGATCGTAGGTGTAATGACAACTCCGGCCACTAGGTGGCCTTCACGTTGTTTTTTCATTTGCATATGCAAATGAGGCTAGTACGGCGATTCCCGAACTCTTTTACGCCGCCCCGTCGTCGCGTACGTCGTTTACGGACTCGTAAGGTTACCCCAGCTTCTATGTGGAGTAACCTTACGAAGTTCCGTCGGATGCCGTCGGGTGCCGTCGGACGCCATGTTAAGTATGGCGTCGGGTCAGCGTCGGCTTTTTCCGTCGCTTACGTCGTTTTACTAACTCGTTCGCGAATAGGGACTTGCGTAAATGACGCTCACGTCGTTTTGACGTCGGTTTCAACGACGCTTCCCGACGTGAGCTGGAGCATGCGCACTGGGCTTTTCCCCGGCCGGCGCATGCCCAGTTTGTTCGACGCGGGGGCGCGCTTAATTTAAATACAAGCCGCCCCATTTGAATTGCGCGGGTTTACGCTTGGCGATTTACGAGACGCCGGCGAAAACTACGGAGCAAGTGCTTTAAGAATAAAGCACTTGCTCTAGTACGCAACGGCGGCGTAGTGTAAATGGCTTACGCTACGCCGCCGAAAATATATGAGAATCTGGCCCACAGTTTATAAATATATTGACAACTCCTAGGGATGTCAATATATTCTCTACAAACTGTACATTTAACTATACTAACTAGTAGCCTCCCTGATCTATCTATCTATCTATCTATCTATCTATCTATCTATCTATCTATCTATCTATCTATCTATCTATCTATCTATCTATCTATCTATCTATCTATCTATGTGAAAAGACACTGGGCCAGATTCAGATAGAGGGCCAGATTCTCAGAGGCGTTACGACGGAGTATCTCAGATACCCCGTCGTATCGCCTTTTTTTTTGGCTCGTATCTATGCGTGTGATGCTGAGCATCACTTTTGCATAGATACGCTTCTACATCCGACAAGCGTAATACAATTACACTTTCGGATCGTAGATGTAATGACAACTCCGGCCACTAGGTGGCCTTTACGTTGTTTTTTCATTTGCATATGCAAATGAAGTAGTACGCCGATTCTCGATCGCTTTTACGCCGCCCCGTCGTCGCCTACGTCGTTTTCGTCCGCGTAAGGTTACCCCAGCTTCTATGTGGAGTAACCTTACGAGGTCCCGTCGGATGCCGTCGTGTCCCGTCGGATGCCATGTTAAGTATGGCCTCGGGACCGCGTCGTGTTGTGCGTCGTTTACGTCGTTTGCGTACGTCGATTCTCAATGGGGCTGGCGTACGCTGCGATTACGTCGTTTACATTGAGAAAATGTGACGTCCTTTGGAGCATGCGCACTGGGCTTTTCCCCCGGCCGGCGCATGCGCAGTTCGTTTGACGCGGGGGCGCGCTTAATTTAAATACAAGCCGCCCCATTTGAATTGCGCGGGTTTACGCTGCGCGATTTACGCGACGTAAGCGAAACCTCGGGAGCAAGTGCTTAGAGAATCAAGCACTTGCTCCAGCAAGCAGCGGCGGCGTAGTGTAACTGGCTTACGCTACGCCGCCGGAATTCTATGAGAATCTGGCCCAGAATTGCCTATCTTTAGGCAGGCGTAGCGTATCTCAGATACACTACGCTGATGTAACTCAGAGAGGCAACTACAGTATTCATAAAGCACTTGCACCTAACTTTGCGCCGGCGTATCTTAATTCCTTTGGCGTAAGCCGGTGCAACTGCAAGTGGGTGTGACGTTATGCAAATGAATGGTCTAGTGATTTACGACCGGCGTATCTTGAACGGAGCATGCTCAGTACGTTCGTTCCCTTGTGAGCATGCTCACAACTATGCCGGCCCAACTTACAGAGATACGCCGGTCCAACTTACACCCAGCCGATGCAAAAGTACATCCAGTTTTATTCCCCCCCCAGGGAAGGTACTTTTGCTGTGAGATGGCTGCTCCCGTTCCCCGCAGGCAGAATAGGAAAAAAAAAACTTTAACACCCAGGAGATGTCAGCCCTCATAACAGCAATGGAGACTTATGACCAGGGCCGCCATCAGGGGGGTACAGGCAGTACACCTGTAAGGGGGCCCGGGGGTCCCCAGGGGCCCGGATGGGAACCCCCCTTTTTTTATTTTATTTTTATTAAAAAATATATATATATATATTTTTTTATTTATATTTTTTTGATGGACAAGAAGGCCTGGCTTGCAGTCTCTGCTCTAATTCATTTCTAAGGTGTTCTATCGAGTTAAGGTCAGGACTCTGTGCAGGCCAGTCAAGTTCCTCCACCCCAAACTTGCTCATCCGTGTCTTTATGGACCTTGCTTTGTGCCATGGTGAGCAGTCATGTTGTAACAGGAAGGGGCCGTCCCCAAACTGTTTCTACGAAGTTGGGAGCATGAAATTGTCCAAAATGTCTTGGTATGCTGACGCCTTAAGTGTTCCCTTTAATGGAACTAAGGGGCCCCTCCAACTCCTGAAAACAACCCCGCACCATAACCCCCCTATCATCAAATGATTTGGACCAGTCCACAAAGCAAGGACCATAAAGACATAAATGAGTGAGTTTGGGGTGGAGGAACTGGACTGGCCTGCACAGAGTCCTGACCTCAACACCTTTGGAATGAATTAGAGCGGAGACTGTGAGCCGGGCCTTCTTGTCCAACATCAGTTCCAGACCTCACAAATACACTTCTGGAAGAATGGTCAAACATTCCCATGGACACCCTCCTAAACCTTGTGGACGGCCTTCTCAGAAGAGTTGAAGCTTTTATAGCTGCAAAGGGTGAGCCAACCCAATATTGAACCCTACAGGCTAAAGGATCGCACACACGATCGAATATTCCGATGGACGTGTTTTGTCGTATAATCAAACCGTCTGTACGCTCCATCGGACAAAAGAGCAGAAAAACTACGTAGTTTCGTGAATGTTGGCTGAAAAAGTTCTGCCGTCTGTATGCAGAACAAGTTCACGGCCAGTGCCTTTCGGACAAAAAAATATATATAATTATTATTATCATTATTATTATTAAAGGGCCCAGAGGTCCCGGATGGAAAGCCCCCTTTATTTGGTAATTTATTTTTATATAAAAAAAAGGGAGGTTGCCATCTGAAGCCCTGGTGGCCTCCGGACCCCTAAAAAAAAAAAAAGAAAAAAAAGCTTTTATTTTTAAGGGGGTTCCCATCCGGGCCCCTGGGGACCCCCGGGCCCCTTACAGGTGTACTGCCTGTACCCCCCTGATGGCGGCCCTGGTGGCGGGGGACCCATTAGTAGTGCTAGGACCTCGGCTGCCATGTGTTGTCCTGTAATGGTGCTGCTGAAGCTGCTCTCCAGCTGACTTGAGCAAGTCTGGTGCAAAGTTACCCCTGCTTTATGAGGGGTAACTTTAGGCCGGCCAAACAGCTTAGGCACACCGCGCGTAGCCTGCGCCGAATGGGCCTATGTTGGGGAATCAGCGTTTCTCCCTCATTTGCATATTTGCATAGGAAATCAATGGGTTTGCCAGATGCGTCCGGCATAAATATGCACCTAAAGGGCCAGATTCTCTAATATTTTTGGCGGCGTAGCGTAAGCCAGTTACACTACGCCGCCGCTGCGTACTGGAGCAAGTGCTTTATTTTCTAAGCACTTGCTCCGTAGGTTTCGCCTGCGTCGCGTAAATCGCGCAGCGTAAACCCGCGCAATTCAAATGGGGCGGCTTGTATTTAAATTAAGCGCGCCCCCGCGTCGAACGAACTGCGCATGCGCCGGCCGGGGAAAAAGCCCAGTGCGCATGCTCCAGCTCACGTCGGAAAGCGTCGTTGAAACCGACGTCAAAACGACGTGAGCGTCATTTACGCAAGTCCCTATTCGCGAACGAGTTAGTAAAACGACGTAAGCGACGGAAAAAGCCGACGCTGACCCGATGCCATACTTAACATGGCGTCCGACGGGACACGACGGCATCCGACGGGACCTCGTAAGGTTACTCCACATAGAAGCTGGGGTAACCTTACGAGTTCGTAAACGACGTACGCGACGACGGGGCGGCGTAAAAGCGATCGAGAATTGGCGTACTACTTCATTTGCATATGCAAATGAAAAAACAACGTAAAGGCCACCTAGTGGCCGGAGTTGTCATTACATCTACGATCCGAAAGTGTAATTGTATTACACTTGTCGGATGTAGAAGCGTATCTATGCAAAAGTGATGCTCAGCATCACTCGCATAGATACGAGTCAAAAAAAAAGGCGATACGACGGGGTATCTGAGATACTCCGTCGTAACGCCTCTGAGAATCTGGCCCAAAATGTGCAGGCGTAGGCAAGTTACACCAGTCGGGAGTAGCCTATTTTGGTGCGTATCTAGTTCTGTGGGTACGGTGCATAGATACTCCGGCGCAAATTTACACTTATGCCGCGCATCTCCATATACCCTGGCGTAACTTCTTTGAGAATCTGGCCCACTGTGGGCCAGATTCTCGTAGATGCGCGCCTAATTATGCAGGCGTTGCGCATCTCAGATGCACTACGCCGACGTAACACGGAGTGGCAAGTACCGTATTCCCTAAGTAAATGCGCTCCAAGATGCGCCTGCGTCGCGTAAAATCATGGGCGTAATCCGGCGCAACTCCAAAGTAGGAGGGAAGTGGGCGTGTTGCATTATAATGAAGCGTGACCCCATGCAAATGCAGGCCGGGACGAACGGAGCATGCGCCGTGACATGGATGACCCGCGCCATGACGTGGTTGACCCGCGCCGTGACGTGGATGCCTTCTGCGCATGCGCAAAGCCTCCCTACGATGCGCCGGCGCAGGGTATATAATGCGCCCACACATGCGCCCGTGCAGCGCAAACGTCTCCCATTTTTTCGATAGTGACGGCCAAAGTTTGTGCTGGACAACATGACAACCGTGGTTAAGGAGAGGAGGAAGAAGAATTTCTCCCCAGAGGAGAGGGCCATTGTCGTCAGGGCCATGGAGAAGTTTGATTCGCGGCTCCATGGTGCTGACAGTGCCCGGACCAGCAAGTCCCGGAGGGATCAGATTTTAATGAGGGTCGCGTGCCAGGTCAATGCCCTCTCTCATGAGGTACGGACACCGCAGGACATTCAGAAGAAAATGAATGACCTGCGGCGTCATGTGAAGGGCAAGCTGGCTGCCATAGCTCGGCATGCCAAGGGCACTGGAGGGGGCCCACCCTGCCCTGTCCGCCTGACTGAGGAGGAGAAGGTGGTTGCCCGCTGCCTACAGACGGAGCAGGTAGAGGGAGTTGGGGGCTATGAGTCCCAGAAGCCAGCCGTGAGGACAGGTAAGTGTGTTTTATATTCTATCTGTTGTGTACATGTATGGGGGTGGAAGGGAACATGTGCCAAGTGTGTGGGTCCACCAACATGGGCATCTTTTGTGTCATCCACAGATGTGCAGGAGGGAGCGGGGCCATCTGTTGAGGCCAGGGCCCATCAGGATCCATCCCCTGAAGATCCAGTCCCTCTGGCTGCCCCCCTGGAACAGGACTTGGAGGGAAGTGGGCACACCTCAACGGAGGAGGTGGTTGAGGAGGGTGTGGTAGTCCAGGACCAGGCCCTCTATGTTGTTGTGGAGGAGGATGGTGGGTTGGCCGGACCAGCCCAGGCTATTCCTCTACCTGTAGCGAACCCCTCAGTGTCCCCCTCCAACCTCTCCAGTCCCTCTCTTTCCCCCCCCTCATCTCCGGCCCCTCAACATCCTCCCCTTATGCCCGGTCCCCTGCCACTCCCCGCAAGGCGACGTGCAAGACCAGGGGTGTTCATAAGGTCCTGCCGGAAGAGCTGGTCAGACAGCAGGACCAGCAAAATCAGCACCTGGCCGAGGTCGTGGAGGAGATGAGGCGCCTGGCCGACAGCCTGGCATCCTCGGACAATATAACAGATGCCATCCAGGATGTTGCTGTTAACAGCGCAGCAACGCTGACCAGCTTGGGGGAGCTGCAGGAAAACACCTCGGAACTTGTGGGGGAGGTTCATGCCCTGCGCCTTGCTGTCGAGGCGCAGACTGCTGTGCAGACCCGCATAGCGGTTGCCCTGGAGGGCATGCAGGCAGCCAGGGAGGGACGTGGGGATGCTCCTCCTCAACCTGCTGCCCCCCCCCCATCTGTGGCTGCCCCCAGGCAAGTGAGGGGCAGGACCCGTGGCACCAGGCAGAGCCCCCGCCAGGCCCATTAATTTTATTTTTCGTTATTATTATGCTCTGGATAAGAGCTTATTTTTTTTTTGGTTATGCTCTGGATAAGAGCTTTTTTTATTTATTTTTGTGCTCTGGATAAGAGCTTTTTTTATTTATTTTTGTGCTCTGGATAAGAGCTTTTTTTATTTATTTTTGGATACTGCACACGGTGCAGTGTGAATGGTGTGTGAATGTGAGAGGGTGGCACTCCTGACAGTAAGGGGTGTCACCCTCGGCCGTGGAGGTGAAGTTAACCCCACGGCTGTATGAATGATGTGTGAAAGGTGTATGAATGGACAGCAACATCATTGGGGCCTTGACGTGGCGTTGCTGCTCCCAACTCCTACATGCTGGACTTGGGCTAATCCAATGCGATGTGCATGTGGTGTGTGTGATCTAGGGACATCAGTGGTGTACACGCGTGCATTGTCTGTGTGCCATGCTGTATGTGTGTGTTTAACGGTCAAAGATTCGTAACACGAGGACCCTCCTGACTGCTCTTCCATCAGCTGACGGGGTCTCCTCTGGCGGGGGGGGGCTGTGTGGTTGGGGGGTCAGGTCATTACGTAGGGCAATGTGCAGGCCCTTTCGCATGGCAAAGTTGTGCAGAATACAACATGCACCAATGATCTGACCCACAAAGTTGGGGGAATACAATAGGGCCCCCCCAGACTTATCCAGGCATCGGAAACGGGACTTCAGGAGGCCAAATGTGCGCTCCACCACTGCACGGGTTTTGATGTGTGCTTCATTGTATCTTCTCTCTCCTCTGGTTTGGGGGTTCCGGAAAGGAGTCATGAGATGGGGTCCCAGTGTATATGCAGAGTCACCTGTAAGGGAAAAGACAGGAGGATGGTAGTCATGCATGTGCCACTTCTGTTGTGCATCATGGGAGGGGATAGTCATGGCTGCCACCCATGTCACTCACCAACCAGCCAGCTGTCCCCATACATGTCCTGCTCAAAATCTTCTGGGATGTTGCTTTGACGGTAGATGTAGCTGTCATGGCTGGACCCGGGGTCTTTGGCACGGACGTGCCATATGAGGTATTTGGCATCGGCTATCACCTGTACGTTGATGGAATGCCAATGCTTTCCGATTGCGGTATATGTGCTCTGTGGCACTGGGGGGCTGGAGTGCCACATGTGTGCAATCAATGGCCCCGATGGTGCGTGGGAATCCGTCAATTCTGTAGAAATCTGTCATTGCCTTCTGCCGCAGGTGCTCAGTGGTGGGTCTGATGAACTGGTTGGACATGCGTCTGAGGATTGCAGGGACAACCTGGTGCAGACATCTGCTTATGCTGGTTTGTGACATCCCAGCCACCACTCCACTTGTACGCTGGAATGATCCACTGGCCAGGAAATGCAGTGTTGCCAGTACCTTCACCAGTGGCTGCAGTGCACGTGAGCGGTATGTCTGGCTGGTGATGTCATCCTGCAGGGCTGTGGTTATTTCCAGGATGGCAGCAGGGCTGAATCTGAAGATGCGATACACCTCCTCATCACCCATGCCAAAGAGCCTCATGCGCGCTCGGTAGATCCTCTCACGTGCCCCCCTCCTCCTACTCCTCCTTCTATGCGCCTCTTCCTCTGCATACCTTAGTAGTGATAAGACCATGGCTGGCCCTGGCATCATTGGCATACGAATGTCTTGTCCAGTAAGTGTGATTGCTCAGCTAGTCCGTTACGGTGCTGCTGTAGTTGCTCTCCAGCTGACTTGCACACGGCCTTGAGCAAAGTTACCCATGCTTTTATGAGGGGTATGTTTACTCAAGGCTTTCGAGTTACGCGCACCACGAGTAGCCAACGCCGGACGCGCGTATTTGCATATTTTTCGGGAATACGCGCATCTCCCTCATTTGCATATTTGCATGCTAATTCAATGGGAACTGAATATTTTTCATGCGTAACTATGCGCCTACGCCGCGCTAGCTTAATGCATTTTCGCCGGCCAGACGGAAACAAATTTCGCGCGTATGTGGTTCTGTGTTTACCGCGCATCGATACGCAGGCGAACATTTACTATTACGCCGCGCATATACATTTACGCAGGCGTAGCGCCTCTGAGAATCTGGCCCTGTGTCTCTATCTATCTATCTCTCTCTCTCTCTGTCTGTCTGACTGCAAAGCAAGCCGGAACACACTACACGAGGCCGCCCGGGAGGCAGCCTTTTATAGTGTGGGGCGTGTGCTAAAGCCCTGAGCCCTAATTGGCCAAAGCACCCAGGCTTTATTGACCATTTTTCAGAGAATATGAATGATAACACAAAAACATTTATTTTACTCATGGTTCGTTTTTGGCTGAAGCCATTTATTATTAATCAACTGTGTTTACTCTTCTTTACACAACAGAAATTACCCAAATGACCCTGACCAAAAGTTTACATACCCTGGTGATTTTGGCCTGATAACATGCACACAAGTTGACACAAAGGGCTTTGAATGGCTATTAAAGGTTACTATTCTCACCTCTGATCTGTTTGCTTGTAAATAGCATGTGTGGTCAATGCATTTCTGGACTCCTGACAGACCCTTACATCTTTCATCCAGTGCTGCACTGATGTTTTTGGATTCTGAGTCATTGGGGAAAGCAAAACAATTGTCAAAGGATCTGCGGGAAAAGGTAGTTGAACTGTATAGAACAGGAAAGGGATAAAGAAAAGATATCCAAGGAATTTAGAATGCCAATCAGCAAACTCTAAAAAAGAAGTGGAAAATTATTTCTGTTGAAACCAAACCACGGTCAGGTAGACCAACTAAAATGTCAGCCACAACTGCCAGGAGGATTGTTCGGGATGAAAAGAAAAACCCACGAATAACTTCAGGTGAAATACAGGACTCTCTGAAAACTAGACATGTGCAGACTGGAATATTTAGTTTAGTTTTTTTGTTTGGAAAATAAATGTATTTAGTTACTCCCAAAAATCGTTTCGATTTATTTCAATTTTCGTTGGGGAATAGCTTTCGTCCGAAAATCCAATAATACTTGGTTTCTGTCGAATGGTCAAAAGAATATTCGACGGAACGTCGAATCTTTACGTCAAATCGTACATTTCCATTCGAATATTCCGCCTACAAGATTTCTAATGTTGTATGACTAGTAATAATGTCGAATCTATTCTCTATAATGTCGAATCTATTTTCTCATAAATCGAAATCTATTCTCTGTAATGTCAAATCTATTATTTCTATAGTGTCAAATCTTTTCTCTATAATGTCGAATCTTTTCTCTATGATGTCGAATCTTTTCCCTATAATGTCGAATCTCTCTATATCGAATTTTTACCGCAAATAAAATGAAAATAGAGCATTTTTTATGTCGGATCTTTCGTTTTTCGTTTCTTGCGCTTTTGTTATCGTTTGTTAAAACGATAATGAAAAAAACAGATTTTCGGATAAAAATGCATTCTAACGAAAACTAATGCACATGTCTACTGAAAACATGTGATGTGGCTGTTTCAAGATGCACAATAAGGAGGCACTTGAAGAAAGATGGGCTGCATGGTCAAGTCGCCAAAAGAAAGCCATTACTATGCAAATGCCAAAAAGTATTCAGCTTACAATACATCAAAACAGCACAGAGACGAGCCACAAACATTCTGGCACAAATTTATTTAGAGTGATGAGACCAAAATGTTGCTTTTTGGCTACAACCATACACGCTACATTTGGAGAGGACTCAACAAGGCATATGATGAAAGATACGGAGGTAGATCTCTGATTTTTTGGGGATGTATGAGCTACAAAGGCACAGGAAATTTGGTAAAAATTGTTGGCAAGATGAATGCAGTATTTTATCAAAGAATACTGGAGAAACATTTGCATTCATCAGCCAGGAAGCTGTGCATGGGATATACTTGGAAATTCCAACATAACTATGATCCAAAACACAAGGCCAAGTTCACCTGTCATTGGCTACAGCATAATAAAGTGAAGGTTCTGGAGTGGCCATCTCAGTCTCCTGACCTCAATATCATTGAGCACCTCTGTGGAAATGTGAATTGGAGGATTTTTGAGCTGTCATTGATGTTAAAGGGGGCAATACACAGTATTAAGAACTGGGGTATGTAAACTTTTGATCAGGGATCATTTGGGTAGTTTCTGCTGCCAAAATTATTTAAAAAGGGTAAACACAGTTGACCCCGTTCTAAAATCAGTGCAATAAAACAATTAACAAAATAACCTATGGAGAAAAGAGTTAGAAAATATACTTACTTTGTCCTTAACTACTGTGTCATGAAAAGGGTGATGTCAAAATCATTTTGCCAAGATCTTGGGAATCCTGAGTGTGATGAAGGCATTCACAGCCTCACCCTGCACAGAGATTTCCCAGCCCACGGACAAAAATTTAAGTGCTAGAAGAATGAGAATGATCATCACTGGGGCCAGTTAACTCCGCTGATAATATGTAAAAATTGAAAAAACTGCTCTTAAAATGCTAGAAAAAAGGAAAGTTGCAAAACCAAGTCGCAGCTGTTCAATTGGGAGCTGCGATTAACATGTACACAATTGGTACAGAGAAAAGGATGGAAAGAAAAATAAATCACGCTAACCTCCTAACTATGTGGTATAAATAATGATTAGAAAAAATCAATCACCAAAAAATATATAAATGTACCCCAAATTAGGCTAGTATTAAACTGATGAATGACTTATGACAAAAACATCAATTGCCATTATAACTTTAATCTCATGACTATTAAACCAATATTGATATGGTTATAACCAATGCATGTGTTTCAAAGAAAATACCTAAAAAATTGCATTCCATAAATATTTGATATTAGTAGATGCCAAATAATAAACACCAGTGCTCAGTGTAGAAAAAGTCAATAAACTGGTAATTATCATGTCCAAAAACATGATGAATCCTCCACCAATCAGCAAAAATTACTTCTTACCAGCTTGCCATGATCCACTCTGGACACAACTACGGATGTCATATCTACCACTACTTATTTAATGTTATACTGGGGATCCTGAATCACTGTGGGCAACCACCAGGATTGTTTTTAACATAATTGTTGAGTCTTGTATTGTGCGATGCAATTTTTGAAAGGATTTTGATATTTACACATAGATGTTAGTCTATACATAATTTTAAATATTTGAATTAAACAAATTTTCATACTACACTGCTTGGTTCTAATTTGCCTACTTACATAGTCTGTACAGCATTTTTTTTTCTCTATACAATTAGATAGTGGTGTTTTCCTCTCCTTCTTTTTTCATGTTTATCCATTATGGGCCAGATTCAGGTAGATGGGAGCATCTTTGCTCTGGAGTAACGCTTCTCATTTACGTTACTCTGACGACCCTTTCAGCGCAAGTACTGTTATTCACATAGCAGTTGCGCGTAAACTTGCGCCAGAGTAACGATAATGCGCTGGCGTAACCCGACGCAAGTGGAAGTGGGTGTGATCATATGTAAATGATGGGCGGAGCCCAGCGGAGTGGCTTACGTTCAGCACATCATCCACGGAGCATGCGCAGTGAGTGCGGCTCCACTCGCCCCCTTGTGCGCATGCTCACAACTTCCGTTGGCACCACTTCCCGGGAAACGTCAGCGCAATGCCTTCCGTTGGGCGCTTAAAAGCGCAGGGGGAAACGCCATTCTGGCGCAAAAGTATATCCGTTTCCCCCCACCCCAGGGAAGATACTTTTGTGCTGTGATGGCTGCTCCCGCTACCCCCAGAGAGAGGAGGAACCTGAACTTTAATTCACAGGAGGTCTCAGTGATCATATCCGCGATGGAGACTTATAATCATTTTCTCCATGGGAAAAAGAGCCGAAAGACCAGCCGGGAGAGGAAGCAGGGCATCCTGGACACCATTGCTGGCCGGGTCAATATTTTGGGGTACTCCACCCGGACTGCCTCTGACATTCAGAAGAAAATAAATGATCTGCGGCGCAAGGTCAGGGGCAAGGTGGCCACCATCAGGAGGCATGAGAGGGGCACAGGTGGTGGTCCCCCATGTCCGGTCACCCTGACCGAGGAGGAGGAGGTGGTCTCTCACTGCCTGGAGAGGGAGCAGGTGGAGGGGGTCCCTGGCTATGACTCCATGGAGGAAGGCTCCAGGACAGGTAAGTGTTTTTTATCCCCTATTTGATGTGTTGCATTTGGGGGGGGGGTACATGTGCCAAGTGTGTGGGACCACCAACATTTGTCTGCTTTGTGTCATCCACAGATGACGGAGCTGGGCCATCATCTGTCAGCGTCCATTCCACCCCCTGGGTGGTGAAGACACCGAGGTGGAGGAGGAGAGTGGCCACACCACACCTGCCGAGGTGGTTGTGGAGGATCCTGCTGTAGCAGAGCAGGACTTTTCTTTAGTTTTGGAGGTCTCCTCCCCTTCTCCTGGGCCGTCTGTCATCCCCTCCCCCATCCTTGGAAGCCCCTCAAGGGCGACTCCATCCCCCCGGGGACAACCATCTTCTGGCCCAAGGAAGGCAACCCAGAAGACCAGGGGGGTGTCGGATGTTGTCCAGGGCCAGTTGGCGAGGGATCACGCCAGACAGACTCAACAAATGGGGGAACTAGTTGGGCACTTAGAGAAAGTGGCTGACAGCCTGGGCTCCGTTGCCCAGATAAGCAACGCAGTCCAGGATGTAAGTTGCAACTGTGCTGCAGTGGTGACCAGTTTGGGGGAGGTGCAGGGGGATATTAGGCACCTCACTGCAGCCGTCCAGGCCAACAGTGCTGCCATCCAGGACCAGGGGAGGCTGAGTCGGCGGGCCCAGCACTACCAAGTGACCCGGCAGCTCAGGATGCAGGCCCAGCAGCTGAGGATGCAGGGCCAGACAAACAATTTGCTCGGCCGGATAGCCATGGCCTTGGAGGGCATGCAGGCCACACCTGCCAGGAGTGGCCCACCCGGGGATCAGCCACCTCCAGAAGCCCCCCCACCCCCACCCACTCCATCCAGGCAGCTGAGGAGCCAGAGAGGTTCGGCAAGAAGGAGCCCCCGGCATCCCCGATGATTTGTTTTTTATTTTATTTGGATTTATACTCAGGTTATGAGATTTTTATTTTATTTGGATTTATACTCAGGTTATGAGATTTTTATTTTTGATTCTGCACACGTTGCAGTGTGAATGGTGTGTGAATGTGAGGGGGTGGCACTCCTGACAGTAAGGGGTGTCACCCTCGGCCGTGGTGAAGTTAACCCCACGGCTGTATGAATGACGTGTGAAAGGTGTATGAATGGACAGTGACATCATTGGGGCCTTGACGCTGGCGTTGCTGCTCCCAAGTCCTACATGCTGGACTTGGGCTAATCCAATGCGATGTGCATGTGGTGTGTGTAATCTAGGGACATCAGTGGTGTACACGCGTGCATTGTCTGTGTGATTAATGTTTTGGTTTAGTGTCCAAAGATGCCTATGGCGAGGACCCTCCTGACTGCTCTTCCATCAGCAGACTGGTTCTCCTCTGGCAGGGGGGATTGTCTGGTTGGGGGGTCAGGTCATCACGTATGTCAATCTGCAGGCCTTTTCTCATAGCAAAGTTGTGCAGAATGCAACATGCACTGATGATCTGACACACAAAGGTAGGGGAATACAATAGGGTCCCCCCGGACTTATCCAGGCAGCGGAAACGGGACTTCAGGAGCCCGAATGTTTGCTCCACCACTGCACGGGTTTTGATGTGTGCTTCATTGTATTTTCTCTCTCCTCTGGTTTGGGGGTTCCGGAAAGGAGTCATTAGATGGGGTCCCAGTGCATATGCAGAGTCACCTGTAAGGGAAAAGACAGGAGGATGTTAGTCATGCATGTGCGACTTCTGTTGTGCATCACGGGAGGGGATAGTCATGCCTGCCACCCATGTCACTCACCAACCAGCCAGCTGTCCCCATACATGTTCTGTTCGAATTCTGCTGGGATGGGACTCTGATTGTATATGAAGCTGTAATGGCTGGACCCGGGGTGTTTGGCACGGACGTGCCATATGAGGCGTTGGGCATCGGCTATCACCTGTACGTTGATGGAGTGCCAATGCTTCCGATTGCGGTATATGTGCTCTGTGGAACTGGGGGGCTGGAGTGCCACATGTGTGCAATCAATGGCCCCCACAGTGCGTGGGAATCTGGCAATGTTGTAGAAATCTGTCATTGCCTTCAGCCGCAGCTCCTCAGTGGTGGGTCTGATGAACTGGTTGGACATGCGTCTGAGGATTGCAGGGACAACCTGGTGCACACATCTGCTTATGGAGGATTGTGACATCCCAGCCACCACTCCACTTGTACGGCGGAATGATCCACTTGCTAGGAAATGAAGTGTTGCCAGGACCTTCACCAGTGGCTGCACTGCTTGTGAGTGGTGTGTCTTGCTGGTGATGTCCTCTTGCAGGGTTGTGGTTAGTTCAAGTATTGCATCAGGGCTGAATCTGAAGAGGCGATACACCTCCTCATCCCCCATGCCAAAGAGGCTCATGCGCGTGCGGTATATCCTCTCACGTGCCCGCCTCCTTCGTTCCGGGGGACCCATCAGTAGTTCTAGGACCACGATTGCCCCTGGCATGTTGGCACACAGAGGTGTTGTCCTTGCAAGTGTGGGTGCTTAGCTTGCTAGTTTCGTCGGTAACGCTGCTGCTGTAGCTGCTCTCCTGCTGACCTGTGACCGTCTGGAGTAAAGATAAAGCAGCCTTTTGTAGAAATAACTTTGCGCCGGACGGACGAGATACGCGCGGCGCATGTAGCCGGCGTATGGTGCCAATCCGTTCGTGAATTGGGAAATCTCCCTCATTTGCATATTTGCAGGGGAAATCAATAGGCGCGACTGATGCGCCAAGCGAAATTAAGCGCTGACGATACTCTGGCGTCGGAACGTTCCGCCGGTCAGAAATAGCCCGTTATTGGGCGCATCTAGTTTGGTGGGTACGACCACATAGAAACGAAGGCGCATCTTCACAGTTACGCGGCGCATATCGAATTACTCCAGCGCAAGTGTTGCTGAATCTGGCCCTATGTGCGGCTAACTCAGAAGGGGTAATGTGTCCTATCAGCTTCCTGCACCCATGATGATCATTTTCTTCTACATTTGTTAGATAATTGTTTTTATTGTAACTTTGTCAAACCAGGATTTATGAACTATGACTGGATCTGGGTTTTGCAGTGAGAAGTAAATAGAAAAGAATGTGGCCTGATTTTCACTGTTTGCTAGAATATTTGCAATCTGCCCTAAGGCCTCTGTTAATGGAGGTTTGCAATGCTATTAATAAGCTCTTGGCTTGTGTAAGATTGGGGTGATCAGACTCCAGCAGTAGGTGCGTTTTTAGTGAGTCACTAACTTAATTTTTAAGGGCCTGGTAGCCCACTTTTATTTAAAAGCACAACATTTTTTTTTTAGCTAAACAGCTTCCTTTACCTTACTGCAGTGCTGTTTTCATGTCCTCATTGTTCGGTTTTTTTGCTTTGATGTTGCTGTAATTCTGCTCTGATCTCCACACTTCCTGGTTGTCTGTTTCCTTATAACCACAGTGCTGGGAGCTTTCTCACTGTGGTCACTAATCAAGGAGGTGTGATTACTGTGTGTAAACTGAAACTGGGTTGGTGCTGAGTGGTTTTAGACAAACCATCACTGCCCTCTATTGGCTCTCTGGCTCTGTACATCAGAGAGACAGGAAATAACAGCAAAAACGAAACTAGAACTGTAGCTTGATTATATAATTGATTTTTATTAGGGCTGTTACTGATCAAAATGTTTGTGTTCGATTAATCGTTTTTCTTTTTAATCGATTAATCGACTAATTTCGATTAATTATAACGCATATACAGATCCAACTACTTTTAGCTGATCTCCTTGCAGGCTGATTCCCAGTGCAGCTCCAACCACTGGAAAAATGGATAGCGGGATACAAAAAACACACAAAGGCAGCGCTCGATGGGAATAGCATTAAAACTTTTATAGTCTTTAAGTAGGTAACCAAATAAATATTACACTGGAGATAAAATCGATGTAGCTACATAAACTGTAAAAATGGTGCGAGTAATACCAAACAGTACCAAAAGCAGTTATAAAAACATGTAGCTAAGTATGATACTGGTATAAAAATGTGTACAACGATACCACTGCTGAATCCAGATGAGGAGGGGTTAACATCAGTCTGTCGGCATGTAGATGTCCCATGAAGGGAACTTTCACAACTCCCAGTGGATGGTTGTAGAATCCCAGGGTGATAGAGGGAAGTGATAGAGGGAAGTGTAACAGCCCTTGCGTGTGGCAGATAATAAGGTCCCGCCGGCATGCAGATATGAAGGCACAGCAGAGGAGCCCTTCAGATGGACGCGGCAAGCACTGCTGGTGTCCGTGACGTTAGCGGACCTCCGACGGAACTCCCTAAAGGCCCAGAAGCCGGCGGAGAGGTGAGTACCAATCAAAAGAATTTTAATTGATCAAAAAGATTTTGATCGATCAAAAAAATTTAAGATTAATCGATCAATTAAAAGTTAATTTGCCCAGCCCTAATTTTTATCTGTTTTTAATCAGTTAACTTTTATGTCCCTATACCCTGTAAACAGTCATTTCAGTCCATTTTTTTTTTCCTTTAGTGACCCTTTAAGTCTGCTCCTAAGAACACACAAAGTTTTCTAGAGTTGAGCTCACTCCTAGCTTACTCTTGATCAGTGCATTGCTGCTCTATCACCAATGACATCTGCCTCCTGCAGACATGCAGCCTCTGACTCCTCTCAGAGGGATGGCAGTCCACCTGACTCCCATGAACAGACTTCCTGTCTGTTGGGTGGGGCTCTGAGCCATAGTCAGGTCAGAACTAAATAGCCAAAACCCACAGCTGTGCAATCAGTGGGGTAGATTCATGTAGAGATCCGACGGTGTATCTACTGATACACCGTCGTATCTGTGTGATCCGACGCTCGGATCTATGCGGCTGATTCCTCGAATCAGGTTCCACATAGATCTCCCTTAGAGCTGACAGGTGTAAGTGAGTTACACTGTCGGATCTTAGGCTGCAATCTCCCACCGTCCGCTAGGTGGCGCTTCAGTTATTATACGCATATGCAAATGAGGAGAACCGCCGATTCAGAATCGAATGCCCGGCCGTCGTTTTTTTTTTACGTCGTTTGCGTTTGGCTTTTTCCGGCGGATCGTTACCCCTGCTATATGCGGGGTAAGTGCGGCGGATCCTATGTTAAGTATGGCCGTCGTTCCCGCGTAGAGTTTTGAATTTTTTACGTCGTTTACGTAAGTCGTTCGGGAATACGGCCATACGTTAATAGCGTTAACGATGAAAACAATGACGTCCTTGCGACGTCATTTAAAGCAATGCACGCTGGGAAATTTAGCCGGCGGCGCATGCGCAGTACGATCGGCGCGGGGACGCGCGTGATTTAAATAGTAAACTCCCCCTAGCAGCGGAATTTGCATTCCGCCGGGGGATTTACGATCCGCCAGGGCTACTTACGAGGCAAGTGCTTTCTGAATACAGCACTTGCCTCAAAAACTGGCGCAGGCGGATCGTAAAAAAGATAGATCACGCGGATCAAAAGATCCGCTGATCTATGTGAATCTACCCCAGTGTGTCTTTCTCTCCAAAATCTGGCGTAAACCAGCAATCTTTCAGGTAGCACAGAGTCCCACCACCACACTTGAGCGATATCTTCTTAATGAGTTTAATTATTTGGGATAGTGTCAGAGACACTGTAAATCAAACACATATTTTGTGATAGCCATTAACCGTTTACAGTGGGTTTATAAACTGGTTGCATAGACCTGCTAGACCACATTTACATCACCCCACATTTTTACCAATTAGATTTTGATTTCTATAATTTTTAATGAAATTTATTGCAGCCCACTTTATGTGGTGAAAAAATACTTAATTTTTTGTGAAGTAAAAAACAACGTTTTTGAAACTTCAATTATCAAAAACAACGTTGCCTACACACCATCGTTTTTTCACAATGCTCTAGCAAAGCGAGGTTACGTTCACCACTCTTTTCCATTAAAGCTCGCTTCATAACTAGCTTCTGGGCATGCGCGGGTTGAAAAACGTCGTTGATTTTTGAGCATATCATAAATACAGCTACACATGTATAAATGTTGCCATCTACTGGATGGGGTAGGTGTTGCACAAAATACAAATACACATTTTACTCCAACTCTTTGAATGTGTGTTGGGAGGGCCAGTAGGCATTGGCAGAAAAAGACAGGGAAACGCAGGTGATTTTGTATATATTTTTTGGTTACCCATACAGCTTGCAAGTAATACCAACAGAAAGGCTGTACCTGGTTTGTCAAAATGTCTAAAAGACCAATTACTTTTCTGTAAAGAGAGAAGATAGTAATTTTGAAACACAAAAAATATGACTTAGTCATTAAAAACAACATATGGTAATAGCATATTAGCAGTAGCACAGGAAACTGCAGACTTCATAGCACCTCAAAAATAATAAATAATTCCCACTCAAAGCTGGCACTTGTTTCCTGACCAAATACATGTCTTTATCACTAGGCCTTAGTCAATTTAAGATAATTTGAATCACTCTGCAGAAATCTGATAGATTCCTAACTGTTTTTTTTTTGATAATGCCTTTTATTTCTTTCATTTGTAATCTACACTAGCTGCTGTTAGACATCAGAGATGTTTTCACCTAGTTGGTAACTTTGACCAATCAGAAAGGGCTGTTTCATTATATATTTGCATTGCTGAGCCACAGAATAGATTTTTAGACTTGCAGTCAGTTTACTTAGTGCCATGAAAAGGTAACCCAAATGTATCCTAAGGCCGCGTACACACGTCCGAGAACCTCGTCGGGCTAAGCCCATCGTTACGCCCGACGAGGTTCTCGGCCGGCCGTCGAGTTTGTCGACCAGGCTGTCGAAAAAGGCGTCGAGCCATTAGTCCCGATGGCCCATCGAGCAAATAGAGAACCTGCTCTCTATTTTGGCTCGACGAGCTTCCCGATGGGACGCTCGACGAAAGTGTACACACGATCGAGCTTCTCGGCTGAATATGGATCCCAGCGAGCTTCTCGCTGGATTCTGCCGAGAAACTTGGTCGTGTGTACGTGGCCTGACTTGTTGTCTCCAACTTATGGCCCGTACATACAATCCGAATATCGTACGACGGATCGTACGACTTTTTTCGCCTAATATTTGCAAGTAAAATTAAATAGGTTATTAAAGTCACAAAAATTCTCATACGACAGAAAAAAAAAGTCGGAAGTGATGTCATGTGTTGTAATGTATTTGTATTGTATTGTCGGACGACAACTGTACTGACTAAACGAAAATCTTACGATCTGACATCGTACGAGGAAATTTTTTGCGCTTGTCCGATCGAATAATATCGGATGAACGGTCGTGATCGGCTGTCGAAAGTAGTGTACACACGATCCGAAAATCGTCCGATCCATCAACGTACTATCGTTTTCGTCCAATATTCAGATCGTGTGTACGGGCCATTACTGTGCCCCCATCTTAATTGCCCCACTATAATTACCAAGAATATACTGACACAAAGGTTGGGAGTAAACTGTCCGTTTTCAACCCCTTTATTAAAATTAACAATTATGTAAATAATATTACTAACCAAAACATAAACTTTTGGTTGCCGATCCTTGGAGGAACTAATTATCACAAAATGTTTCCTTGTATCTGCTTAAACTATTTCCATGGACCCTGATGCACTGCACCGACTTGGAGATGAACCACATTTAGCAGATACACCATTGTAACTACCAGTTAATCCACCATAACTGGCATTCTACCAGGGACCCATACCTTAGATGTGTCCCAATTATCTAATTACAGCAGGTAATTCTAAAAATGCCTCTAAAGACCCAACCGCACACACCTTATAAGAGTAAAAAACAAACAAATACAAACAAATACGGATGAGTTTAACACCCCTCGGTTCGGTTCGCAGCAGAAAATGCGAACAGGCAAAAAGATTTGTTTGAAAACGCAAACATTGTTAAAGTCTATGGGACACGAACGTGAACAATCAAAAGTGCTAATTTAAAGGTTAATATGCAAGTTATTGTCATACAAAGTGTTTGGGGACCTGGGAGCTGCCCCAGGGGACATGTATCAATGCAAAAAAAGTTTTAAAAACTGCATTTTTTTCGGGAGCAGTGATTTCAATAATGCTTAAAGTGAAACAATAAAAGTGAAATATTCCTTTACGCGTGCAAAGGGGGGACGTCCAGAGACACCCTCCTGGCAATTGAGCGCTGTGCTGTAGACGTCTTTCGACTACAGAACAAATTGTTTGCTATTCGGCGAACAGGTGAACAGCTTGAACTTACGTTCAACACAAACATCTGGCTCATCCCTACAAACAAACATAAAACAGACTTAAACTATGTAGTGCGGGCGCGCGGGTACGATTTTCTCCTTGTGTGCGCAGGCCGGATGTTCGGCCACCTCTAACCTCCTTCCCCCACACTATCTGCCCAATCCGCTGCCGCCTATAGTTTCCTAGCAGCAAAAATAACCCCCACCTGCCTGGCTGCCCCTGTAATGCAGCCCTGCACTTATTATTATTTTTATTGCTTTGCTACGGGCTGTGTTTTACTTATCTCAGTCAATGTGCCCTGGATGCTGCTTATATATTTATATATATATATATATATAAAGTGGAACCTCGGATTGCGAGTAACGTAGTTAACAAATGTTTTACAATACGCGCACTGTATTTAAAAAAAAAAAGTGATGTCTCGCAAATGAGCAGGATTCAGGCCAAAGTGGTGTGCAGTACCACATTTGGCCTGAGGTTGGGGGGGGCGGAGCCCAGCAGAGCCGAACGGAGCCGAGCTGTGCCGTTGGGAGCTGCTTGAAAATGTATGTAAAGACAAAGAAATACTCCGTTCCAGAGCCTTTCCAAGGTTAGCCGAACTCTGGCGCGCCCCACCTCTGGCAGCATGCGGTATTGCATGCCATTGAAGTCAATGCGGAACAAATTATTTTCGTTTCAATTGACTTCAATGGGAAGTTCTTCTCCAGCAAACATACAACAGAAAATGCTAGCCCACCTGGCTCTCTGTAGCAGTACTTCTGCAGCAATACTTCACACGTTTTCCTGGTCGCCCAGACCAGCGGAATCCTCAACATAGATGCTTCCCTTCAGCATCTACAGCTCTGCCTCTTGCAGTCACTGTTCTGGCTGTCTCCTACAGTACAGCCTCAGACTTCTGGAGACCTGCTGTCTCCAACTGGGAGCCGTCTCCAACTGAGAGCCATGAGATCTCCCTACACAATGATTATAAAGGGCTGTGCTCACCTGATGACCTGCTGGTCATCCACAAGATCTGGAGACAGGATTGGAGATTCCGTCCCACCCGACACTATGGATCTGACGAAACAGCTGACGCTGTGAAACGCGTAATCCGATTGGCTGGCCGGGCTCCTTGCGTCACTTCCGGTGCGACGACGATACGCCGCCCTCCACGGTGGAACGCACGCCGCTTCAGATGGTTCTTCCTGGTCTCCACGATTGCATTACCATACTTGCGGCTCATAGCCCTGGACGAGGACTCTTCTCGGAGAAACCCTGAATGGTGACCCCGGACCTATAGCCACATCTAGGCCTGTATTACTCCATGTTTGTGAGTAGTTACTTTATTGTTTTTGTATAACTTCTGAATAAATTAACGACATACTGCACTTAGATTGGCGCATCCCTTTCTTGTATTTCTGACTCCTTCAGAGGCTCGCTTCTGCTTCAGGTGCTGCCGCTAAGTTCCCCTACTACAACTCATCACATTTTTGAAATTGAACTGTCCGGATATCATTTGAATTCTACTGTTGCTATATGGACCTATACTGACTTATGTTGATTTTAGTTTAGGTTAGGTTGCATGCTTGAGTTGATCGAGTGCCACAAACCCATTTATCTACATCCATACTACAAAGCCCCATGACAAAGTACCAAAACCTGGAGAAAGTTGCAAAAGCAATCTTCTCCAGTCCACATCTACGCTCTGTAGTCTTGCACCTCTAAAGTGTGCAAACCCTGTGTCCAGTTTACAGTCACAGTAGCCCCTACTGTTACAATATATACATACATACTGTATTTACATTTGCATTTGCTAATTGCCTGTGGTTACTACTAGCTATCAGCAATTCTTCTCAGTGACTCAGGATTGATGTCATTGTCATGCTGATAGGCATGTGTTATGCAGGGTGCTATTTTAAGGATTAGCAGAGTGTGGGTCAGAATTAGACCTTATGAATAAAAATGACATTTAAATGTGTATGAAACATCATTTTGAAGCTTCTTACACAAACCATTGCTAATGTCAAAGATGACTAAAAGACTGGAGTTATTGCTTAAGCCCTCAGATTGCGCTGGGGATGAACCCAGCTTGTTCTTTACAGAATTTTTTTTCTGCAATTTTAATTAAATTACTGTCAATGACATATACAGCAAATGCATTTCAGATGTATTTGCAAGTTTTTGATCATTCCATCTCAGATGGTAGCAGGGGGGTTAATTATTTTAGGGGAACGGTTTTTTTTTTCTCCCATATGTTCAGGGGGCCTGTTAGTTCCTTCTTCTGTGAAAAAGAAAAGAAGGCTCAAATTATCACATGTGCCAAACTGCCTGACCATACTCATTTAAAATAATATATCTATAGGCCCCATACACACGATCGGATATATCCGATGAAAACGGTCCGCGGACCATTTCCATCGGATATGTCCGATCGGGAGTTTGATCCGATGGCGTGTACACACCATCGGATCAAATTCCCCGCCGCCGGACGGCGCGGTGACGTGGCGATGACGCGGCGGTGACGTTGACGCCGCCGCGTCACCGCTACGTCACCGCACCAGGAAGTAAAACACTTCCGCGCATGCGCCGAATCCATTCGGCAGCGGCGCGGCGGCGGTGGGAGCCGACATGTCTGCTGGTAAGTGTACTAACCAGCAGACATGTCGGGCGGACAGATTCCCACCGGATAGATTTCAAAGCTTGCTTTGAAATCTGTCGGGTGGACAAATCTGTCCGCTAGCCCATACACACGAGCGGAGATGTCTGCTGAAACGGTCCATCGGACCGTTTTCAGCGGACATATCCCCTCGTGTGTACGCGGCCATAGTGTGCAGTGTGTTCCCATAAGCTGCTCACTTCTGATCCTGGTTTGGACTACAGATCACCTCCCTCCTCCACTTAGCCATAACATCTGGGGGAGGGTTTCTGTGGGCCTCAGAATTGATCTAGAGAGGCCTGAGAACACTACTTTGGATTTTCGTGCAACATAGGCAAAATGCATAGTACGTTAGGAGCTCACTGCATTTCTGACAGGTACATTTTTATATAAGCAGAAGTTTTATTTTTATTTTTTTCAAATATGTTTATTGGGTTTTAAAAAGACAATTATAATCACATAGTCAACATTAACTGAACATATTCTAATTACTAAAGGAAAGGACATTTTCAGTGTAGACAGAAGCATATAACAATGTGTATGTCAGAAGAATAGCATCATGTATACATATCATGAGGATGTTAAACTTATATCAAATCAATTAAAAAGGGGAGAAGGAAAAGATAAGGGAAAGTATTGGTAATGAAATGGTATAGTTTAACTCAAAACGACATTGAAGATATCACAACTTATAGTCAATAAGGAAGGTGACGTAGGCAACATAGTAAATCTGGGTTGTGTTATGTAAGTATCAATGTTTGGTATTCTGAAGATTTAGTAAAATGAATCCAACACGCCCATTTATCCTGGAACTCCTTTGAAGAGTCGTGAGATTGGGAAATCAGGTCTTCCATATTGGCGATGTGATCCACCTTGCGTAACCAGTCTGAGATTTTAGGGGGGGGAGTCTGGGACCATTTAATGGGGATACACAATTTGGCCCCATTGATGAGATGTATAATAATAGAGTTTTTGTACACAGAGTTGGGTAGCGAAGATAGATGCAGCAGGTATTGTCCGGCTGAAAAGTCTGGGGTGTAGGTGGTGATGGATGTTATAAGATTGTGGATAGTTTTCCAGAAGGGCGTGATGAGGTAGCATTCCCACCAGATATGAAGAAGCGTACCCGTTTCAGTATTACAGCGCCAACACAAGGGGGATGAATTTGGACTGTATTTGTGGATAATGTAAGGGGTCTTATACCATCTGGAGTAAACCTTATAGCTATTTTCCTGCGTAAGGACATTCAATGAACCCTTATGGAGGCGGCGAAACACTGAAAACCATTGGTCATTTGAGATTGACATTTTTAGATCTTGTTCCCATTTTCTATTAGTCTTGTCTAATTGTGGATCAACTGATGAGTTCAAGATATTATATATAAGGGAAATTAAGTGGTCTTGAGGCTCTGATTTTAAACATAGTATCTCAAAAGAAGTCTTAGGCCTGTGCCAATTGTTAGTGGAGCCAAATTTAGTCAAGAATTCTACGATCAAGTTAAAGTCACGTGAGGAGATTCCAAGGTCTGGGAGTTTAGAGGAGAAATTTTCAAAGGTTAAAAGTTTGCCATGCTCAAAAACTAGTTCAGCTCTGAGGATCTTTTTGGAATGTGTTGCAGAGGAAGTGTTATCATAAGGCTTACGAAATATTTCGGGATTGGAATCAATAGGGGTGACGGGACCATAAACATTAGAGATCTTTAAGGATTTGCATAAGGATCTGAACATTTTAAGAGATGTTCCTGTAAGGGGATGTGAATTAACAGAGTGAGGTATTTTCTTAGGGCTAATCCATGGAAGATGTTCTATAGGGACTAGCATGGAGAATAAAGATTCCTCCAAGCTTATCCAATCCTTATAGCCCCTGTGGAGGTGCCAATTAATGATTCTAGCCATGTGGCAGGCCCAATAATAGTTTTTAATATCCGGTAGTCCAATACCGCCTGAAAGTTTGGAAATTGTTAGTTTATCCAATCTAATACGAGGTTGTTTATCGTTCCATAAAAACTTCAAGCACATTTGTTTGAATGTTTTAAAAAATGAGCTAGGTATTATAATGGGAACCGTTTGGAATAGGTATAAAATTCTAGGCAGTATACTCATCTTGATTATATTTGCCCTACCAAGCCACGAGAAGAAATTTTTACCCCATTTGAGTAGATCGCTTTTAATGTTGTTCAGTAGGGGTATAAAATTGTTATTATACTGTAGAGGTTGTCCATGTTCGATGATATGTTAATCCCCAGGTAGGGTATAGAATCACTTTCCCACTTGAATGGGAAATTGATCTTACATTGATCAACCAATTTAGTGGGTAAAGAAATGTTCATTGCTTTGGATTTTGAGAAATTAATTTTAAAATTTGATATGGTCCTAAATAAAGAGAAGTCATTAAGTAGATTAGGGATAGTAATTATCGGATTGGTAAGGAATAATAAGATGCCATCTGCGAAGGCCGCTAATTTATATGTTTTATTGCCGATGCTAATGCCTTTAATGTCAACGTTGTCTCGTAATTTGCATAGAAATGGTTCCAGGATAAGTATGAACAATATTGGTGACAAAGGGCATCCCTGGCGGGTGCCATTCGTCATGGAGAAGGCCTCCGACAGGTCGCCATTAATTTTGATCCTTGCTGTGGGGGAGGAATATAAGAGACCAATAAAATCCAATATACGATTTCGTAGGCCCAAAGATTTCAAAGTTTCCATCATATAATCCCAAGCATTCCTGTCAAAGGCCTTCTCTGCGTCGAGAGATAGAAAAAAGCCAGGAAATTTGGATTTGATCAACCAATGTTGGATTTGTAGGGCCTTAATGGTGTTGTCTTTGGATTCCCTCCCTGGTGTAAAACCAGTTTGATCGAGGGAAACAATACTATGAGATAAAGGGAGTAAGCGGTTTGCAATTATTTTAGCATATAATTTAATGTCGATATTCAAGAGAGATATGGGTCTATAATTCGATACGAGTGACTTGTCTTTATCGGGTTTGGGAATCATGACAATATGAGCTTCCAAAAGATCATTCGGGATAGGAGATGGAAAGGGGTTTGAGTTGAAAGTATTGATAAATTGGGGGATTAAAATGTCCTTAAATGATTTGTAGTAATTGACAGATAAGCCATCTGGCCCAGGGCTTTTACCAGTTTTAAGCTGACTAAGCGCGTCAGGAGCCTCCCCAACTTCCAGGGGTTTATCTAAATTTTTCAATATGTCCAAACCTAAGGGTTTAGGGCAGTAATTCTTCAAAAAATCTGAAATTAAGTTTTCTCTCCAAGGAGAGTTTTTAGAATGGTTCTCAGGTGGTAAGTTATAGAGCCTGGAGTAAAAGGTACGAAATTGGTCCGAGATGTCTTTAGTGGAAGTATGTTTGTGACCAGTAGAATCTGTTATGGAATATATATTCTCATATTTTTTTGACGTCGAGCGTAAGGAATTAGCCAATAATTTACCTGTTTTGTTTCCGAATTCGTAGAAGAACTTTCGAGAGAGAATGAAATTGCGCTTGACCTTTTTATCCAGTACTTCGGACAATTCCAATCTGAGCCTCGAAAGCTCCCCACGGGTGCTTAATGCTAGTGAATGTTTATGCAATAGTTCAAGGGTGTTAATTTTTTTAGTCAGGTCATCTACAGTAGGTGACTGGGATATTGTGTCAATCTCGCTCCCTTTCTCGGCGAGATTGACCACCTACGAGCCCCATCGCGGGAGCCAGCGCCGAGCTGGCTTGCCGCGATGGAGAGCGAGCGCGTCATAGAAGCGACGGGAATCCGACGCGGATTCCCGCCAATTCTACACGTGGGCGGAGTTTGTTATGAATCCTGAAGGAGAAATCCCCGCCGGATTTTTAAAGAAAAATCCGGCATGGGTTCCCCCCTCAGGAGCATAACGGGCCCTTAGGTCGGTTACGGGTTGTAAGGAGACCCCCTACGCCGAAAAAACGGCGTGGGGGTCCCCCCACAATCCATAACAGACCCGTATCCAAAGCACGCCGGCCGGCCGGTCAGGAAGGGAGTGGGGGCGAGCGAGCGCCCCCCCCCCCTCCTGAGCCGTACCGGGCAGCATGCCCTCAACATGGGGGGGTCAGGTGCTCTGGGGTAGGGGGCGCACTGCGGCCCCCCACCCCAGAGCACCCTGTCCCCATGTTGATGAGGACAGGGCCCCTTCCCGACAACCCTGGCCGTTGGTTGTCGGGGTATGCGGGCGGGAGGCTTATCGGAATCTGGAAGCCCCCTTTAATAAGGGGGCCCCCAGATACCGGCCCCCCACCCTAAGTGAATGAGTATGGGGTACATTGTACCCCTACCCATTCACCTGCAAAACAAAAGTTTAAACACAAATAAACCACACAGTGTATTGAAATATTTTATTAGTTGGCCGCCGGGGGGGGGGGGGTGTGTATGATCGCTTTTAGAAAAGCGCCCCCCTCCGGCGGGCTTCTGTGGGGGGGTGGGTGCCGCCGTCTGGTTCTTTTCCGCCGCCGGGGGGGGCGCTTTGATAAAAGCGCCCACCACCCGGCGGGCTTCTTTCGACGTCTTCGGCGGCTGGGGGGTCTTCTCCCACTCTCCGGGGTCTTCTCCCGCTCTCCGGGGGTCTTCTCCGCTCTCCGGGGGTCTTCTTCTTCTTCAGGACTCGCCGCCGCTATCTTCGTGTGTTAGCTCAATTACTAGCGGCGGCGGTCCCCTCTTCTGCGACGTCGGCGTCTTCTTCTTCTTCTTCTTCTTCTTCTTCTTCTGCTGTCCAGATGTTGACGCGACGCTTCCTCCCGCTGTTATGCCCGGCGCGCGGCTCGCAGCGAATTATATAGGCCTGTCTTGTGACGTCGCAGTCCCATCATGCTCCGGTAGGTACCACGTGATACCTACCGGAGCATGATGGGACTGCGACGTCACAAGACAGGCCTATATATTTCGCTGCGAGCCGCGCGCCGGGCATAACAGCGGGAGGAAGCGTCGCGTCAACATCTGGACAGCAGAAGAAGAAGAAGAAGAAGAAGAAGACGCCGACGTCGCAGAAGAGGGGACCGCCGCCGCTAGTAATTGAGCTAACACACGAAGATAGCGGCGGCGAGTCCTGAAGAAGAAGAAGACCCCCGGAGAGCGGAGAAGACCCCCGGAGAGCGGAGAAGACCCCCGGAGAGCGGGAGAAGACCCCGGAGAGTGGGAGAAGACCCCCCAGCCGCCGAAGACGTCGAAAGAAGCCCGCCGGGTGGTGGGCGCTTTTATCAAAGCGCCCCCCCCCGGCGGCGGAAAAGAACCAGACGGCGGCACCCACCCCCCCACAGAAGCCCGCCGGAGGGGGGCGCTTTTCTAAAAGCGATCATACACACCCCCCCCCCCCGGCGGCCAACTAATAAAATATTTCAATACACTGTGTGGTTTATTTGTGTTTAAACTTTTGTTTTGCAGGTGAATGGGTAGGGGTACAATGTACCCCATACTCATTCACTTAGGGTGGGGGGCCGGTATCTGGGGGCCCCCTTATTAAAGGGGGCTTCCAGATTCCGATAAGCCTCCCGCCCGCATACCCCGACAACCAACGGCCAGGGTTGTCGGGAAGGGGCCCTGTCCTCATCAACATGGGGACAGGGTGCTCTGGGGTGGGGGGCCGCAGTGCGCCCCCTACCCCAGAGCACCTGACCCCCCCATGTTGAGGGCATGCTGCCCGGTACGGCTCAGGAGGGGGGGGGCGCTCGCTCGCCCCCACTCCCTTCCTGACCGGCCGGCCGGCGTGCTTTGGATACGGGTCTGTTATGGATTGTGGGGGGACCCCCACGCCGTTTTTTCGGCGTAGGGGGTCTCCTTACAACCCGTAACCGACCTAAGGGCCCGTTATGCTCCTGAGGGGGGAACCCATGCCGGATTTTTCTTTAAAAATCCGGCGGGGATTTCTCCTTCAGGATTCATAACAAACTCCGCCCACGTGTAGAATTGGCGGGAATCCGCGTCGGATTCCCGTCGCTTCTATGACGCGCTCGCTGGAATGTACTTTTACTATTCCAGCGAGTGCGAGATGTCGGCAGCCTGTCGCCGAGATTCAGCGCGATGCTGGCGTGCTGAAAACACATTCTCGGCGGCAGGCACTGTATATGGATCCGTCTCATCTTATTTCTCTGTGCCCTCAATGATATCAGATCACCCCTGATGACGCATTTGTGAGCAAGCCAAACGAACATAGGATGAACAGCACCACTATTATTGTCTGAGAAATAATCAGAGTTTTTTGATTTGAGAAGTTTTAGATTGTCAGAGCTGCTGAGTAGTGAGTCATCGAGCCTCCAGTATCTCGGTGAGATAGGTTTATCTGCAAAGGATAGACTCAGAGTAATTGGATTGTGGTCAGAAATAAGCATGGGTTCTATTGTGGCATTTTTTATAAGATTTAAATCAGTCTGGGACAAAAAAAAATAATCTATTCTCGAATAGGTATTATGAGGAGGAGAATAAAAAGTGTAATCTTTTGAGGAAGGATTTAGTATGCGCCAGGTGTCGTGTATGGATAGATCTAACAAAGATTTTTTGATTGCACTAAGGGTCTTAAATGAAGTTTTGGAGGAGGCAGAGGAGGTATCCAAGACGGGATTGAGGGCCAAGTTGAAGTCACCCCCCATTATTAGTGAACCAACTACAAAAGATTTCAAAGCTTGGATTGTATTATCAAAGAACTGGGCATGTAATCTATTAGGAGCGTAAATATTTGCCAGAGTTATTGGCTTATTAAATAAGGAACCCTTAATAAAAATATATCTGCCATCGTCATCCAACTTAGAATCGATCAATTGAAAAGGGCACCGTTTAGAAATAAGTATAGAAACTCCTCTGGTTTTAGATACTGAGTTTGTCGCGTGGAAAATAAGGGGAAATTTTTTGTCAGTAAATGTCGGGCATTTATTCGTTTTGAAGTGGGTCTCTTGCAAAAACACTATATCTGCATTTGATCTTTTTAAAATCATCATTAATTTCGACCTTTTTTCAGGGACATTGAGGCCCTTAACATTGAGAGAGTAAAGTTTAATCACATTTTGTGAGTTTACATTAGTGTCGTTCGGGAGTGCCATAGTCACAATAGAGGCGAGGGGGGGGGGGCAATGTCGCAGTGAGGGGAGAAGTAGGAAAAAAGGGAGAAGGGAAAAAACTAGCTTGAGAGTATGAAAAACTCAAAATATGGTACCAGTGTTCTAGTAAAGTAAAAAAGGGAAAACTTTTGTAACAATAAATCCACTTAGGACGTATATACGGTACCAAGGGAGGTGATATCTTACTTGGAGAAATCCAAATAAGAATAGCCTCATGTGGGGTTGGAGTGAACCAAGCCAAAGTACTGAAGGCAAAATCGAACAGCCATCTGCCGCAAACAAACTGAAAAGGAGAGTAGTAGCAAAGTATAAGGTAAATCAATACAATTAAAATTCTACTACTCCTAATATTTAGGAGCCAAAATATTATATATCCTGACATATACATATAAACAAGTGAGATGTGTCAAGTGACAAGCATGTATTATAGTCAAGACCTAAGGGCATTACCTAGACTTTCTAAATAGGCTGCAGCGATGCAACGTTTTTACAATAAACAAAGTAGCAGAGAAAGACCCAACTGAGGTGGGTATGTTAATTATTTACCTTGTTGCATAGCCGGCCTACTAGAAAATATAAACACATAAGTGTACACACCATAACATTTTTGCAAATAATAAACGTGAACCTTATAAGATCAAAGAGGAGGATTGCTCCAACTCAAATGAGAAATTGTAAGCCACATATATGTATAGAGAAGAGAGAAAAGAAAACAAGGGTAGAATGGCAATATGAGGCATTTTAGATAAACAACAAACCGTGGAGCTGAGGTATAATCTAAAGATAATACTCAGTGTGTAGAGAATAAGTGTGAAAGAAAATGACATGTGGCAACACAGTATAACTTATGTGGCAAAATAAACTCATTTTTCCCTCCTGGGTTTCCTGGAGCGTGGTGATCCTGTTGCTAGGAGATTGGGGCCTAGCATATTAGAAGGTTGTGGAAGTTCATCTCCGGATTGAGAGCGACGCCTCCTGGTTCTGGAGGGGGCCGTTTCCATGGCATCATCTTTAGCAGAGTCTTTAGTGGCAATTCTAGAGCGAAATTCTGCATACCAGTTAGGCAGTTCCATATACGGTATGTCCATAGTTTTACAGAAGGAGTGCAGATCTTCAGGAACTCTCAATATGGCAGTGTGTCCCCGATTGGTTGCTTGTAACCCAAATGGAAATTTCCATTTATAAATAATGTTGTTACTTCTTAAGGTGTCAAGTAAGGGTTTCAAGTCACGCCTGTTTTGAAGAGTAATTTTTGACAGGTCTTGGAAAATCATTATCGTAAATCCCTCAAATCTAATATTGGAGCGAAGTTTAGCATTCCTTATGATCTTTTCCTTAAGCATAAAATCGTTTATGTGGCATATTACATCCCTAGGGGGGTCTGTAGGATTACCCCTGGGTCTCAAGGCCCTATGCATACGTTCCACTCCAATTGTAGTCAGGGGCGGACGTCCCAACAGATCATTGAAAATGCCCAATATTGCAGGGGAAAGCTGGTCATGATCTATTGATTCGGGTAGTCCACAAACCCTAAGATTGTGTCTCCTGCTTCTATTTTCCAAATTTTCTGTCTGGCGTTGCAAATCCCTCAGGAGCATGGTGTTTGTGTCAACCTTCCTGTTTACATGGCGCAGCGCCGCGTTCTGTTGCGCAGCTGATTTTTCAATATCAGTGACGCGCGCGGTAACTGCGCGTATGTCTATCTTAAGGTCAGCTATGGCGGCTGACAAAGTCTCCTTAATGTCTGCCGCCACAGAACGGAGATCGTTCAGGCTAGGGCTCTGAAGCGGGTCATTAGTGTATTCATAGTTCCGGACAGCGGGAGGCGGTATTGTGTTCCCAGAAGCCTGTGGTACAATGACAGTATGTTGCGGTTCCATACTTAAATCCGCCATTGTCTATCTGGGTAGGTCAGCCTTAAAGTGTCAGAGCGAATCCAATTTTCGCCGGAAAGTCTAAGGAATGGTATCGAATTGTGCCCGATAAGAGCAGGAGACGATCCAGTCAGGTCCTGGTAGTAAAATCTCCTTACCGGCTCCGTAATTTAAGGATTGTAGTTCGCAGCGGCAGGAGCTCACAAATTAAGCCTCCATTCCTGGTCACGGCTAGACCACGCCCCCCAAGCAGAAGTTTTAAAGAGCCAAAAGAAGAAAGAAAAGTATTGGAGAGATGCACTGAATATGTTTTTTTCTTTTCTTTTTCTATTTGCTTTGATGCACACTTAAATTAAGTTTCACACCTGAACATTGTGCGGGAAAGGTGCATTCCCTGGGTGTTTCCCATACCACGCTCACAGCACAATGCTTTTGCAATCTGCTGTACTATAGGTGCCAATATAATATTACTGACGCCCAAATGCAATTCGCAAATGAAGTACATTTGCAGCCACCAAATTGCATGGTATTGTGATTTGGCGCGGTTTGTTTTTAACACGTAATGGGGTCAATTCACAAAGAGAAACGTTATTGGTTTTCTTCAGGTGTTAAATTAGCACTCCTTATTTAACGCTAGCAAACATGGTATTCACGAAAGCTATAATCGTTATTTAACATAGTCGTTATGGTTTTCAACTGACTCTTTATCCAAACGTTATGCTAACTACTCAGACGTTATTATTAACATGTGAGACGTTAAAATAACTCTTAAGGTCGTTAAATAATGCTGGAGAGATGCATTCTGGGAGCAGAAGGGGAGGAGAACAGCTGCATGTTGAAAAGAGCAGATACAGAGAGAGAGAGAGAGAGAGAGAGACACAAGCAATACACATGGAGATTGAGCATGTGATGTGCAAAACTTCTAGTGTGTGCTTTTCTAAAGCCATGTGTATTTCCTCATACAGAGAATAAATCATGGGAGATGATAATCGGAATTTAGCTATCACCTGGGTTTCAGAAAAGTCATCCAAAATAGTATGTGAACGGAATACACGTTTATAAATCTAAACAACCTTCTAACATGTTCTTCTTCGCCTCTGGATAATTTTAAGTTTAAATAGAGCACGGTTCTAGCTTGCCCAACACTACACTACACTACAAAAATCGCCAAAAGCTTCCTCTAACAACAAAATATTGCCTGGGAAATGTCATAACGACACCCTGAGGGAGGTGTTAATTTAACGATTGCTTAACGATTGATAACTGTCAAAAAAATCTTTGTGAATTGCACTTCTGTACATATTTAACGATTTGACTCTTTAAAATAATGTTTTGAATCTTTAAAATAACGATTTGACTCTTTAACACGGATCCACACCTTAAAATATCGATTCTGTGTAGGGAAACGTTATTTGATGATTTTTCAAAGCGTTAAATCCAGGGGCGGACTGACCATTAAGGAACTCGGGCACTGCCCGAGGGCCCCATGCCACTAGGGGGCCCCATCAGGGTTGCCAGGCTCATTAAAACTAGGGACAGTATGTAAAAATCTGTGTTTTTTTTACATCTGTCCCTGATATGTCCAAAACCTACATGCTTTTGATGTGAAAATCCCGAGATTTTAGCTGCCCCACCTCTGTACTGCCACCTGGCTTGGTGGCCATCTGTAAGCCCGGGGGCCCCATAATCTTCTATTGCCCGGGGGCCCCATGAGTTGTCAGTCCGCCCCTGGTTAAATCGTTTAGTGAATTGAACTAGCTTCAATAACGTGCAGAATCTTTAAAATAACACTCGCAATCTGAAAATAAAGCTTTGTGAATTGACCCCAATGCATGCACTAATCTTTTCACATAATGCTGCAATTTTAGCTTGCCATGTTTCTGTGCCATCCTGGTGTTAACTCGCCCTATTTTCTCCTAACCTGTTAGCCCTGTGTGTAGTACAACATCTGAGCATAGCATTATACAAATGTTTCCTCGACCAGCCCTCAATAGACATGTGCATTCGTTTTCGCTAGAATGCTATCACGGTTATTAAAGGATAAACTCACCAAGGCCAAGATGCTGAGGGCGGCTCCCTTTGCGACCTAGCGCGATCCGCCCCCTGGAGTGAGAACAGAGGGACGGACGCACCAGGAGCCACCGGTACCGACAGGCGGACGAGGACTGGATCCGTGGAGCAGAGATTGAACCGGAAGCAGGTTGCTGAGGTCAGCCGAGGAAGCACACGCAGGTAGTCCGGAAGTCCAGGTAGCTGGAGCTGGGAACAAGCAGAAGATTAATCCGGGAAACAGGCCGTGGTCAGGAGGGTTGGAGAGATCAGGAAGTCCGATAGTTCAAGCCAAAGGTCAAGGGCAGGAGGCAGCAGCAGTCCGGTAACAATAGCCAAAGGTCAGAAGGTTCAGGATCAGAAGGTCGTAAGTATCAGATGCACTTAGAAGCTTAAATAGCCCGCCTAAGCCACTGATTGGCCGGATGGGAAGCGTGTCCGTGCACGCCCGTGCGTGCGCCTGCGCCGCGCGCCTGTACCGCGCGCGCCTAAGACGTGCACGCGCCCGCCCCCGCGGTAAACGGCCGCGATCGGGCAGTTCTGATGCCCTGACAAATGCATTTTCGCCCGAAAATCAGGTTTTTCCGTTATCGTTTTAACAAACGCGCAAGAAACTAAAACCGAAAGATCCGACATAAAAAATGCTTTATTTTCGTTTTCGTTGCGGTAAAAATTAGATATAGAGAGATTCGACATGACGCTGACTGAATACAGAATAGCAATCTGTCTATCGAACCTGATATACACACACATACAGTACTTTTCGACATTATAGAGAAAAGATTCGACATCATAGAGAAAAGATTCGACATCATAGAGAAAAAATTCGACATCATAGAGAAAAGATTTGACACTATAGAAATAATAGATTCGACATTCAACAGAGAAGATATACTGCACTCATACATTTTAATGCTCCGCCCATAGGCTATAGAAACATTCTAATGTTGGTTGACTATGACTAGTAATAATAATAATATTATTTCTTCTTATTATTACTACCATAGTCATACAACATTAGAATTCTTGTAGGCGGAATATTCGACCTGAAATTTACGATTCGGCGTAAAGTTTTGAAGTTCCGTCGAATATTCTTTGACCATTCGACAGAAACCAAGTATTATTTGATTTTCGGACGAAAGCTATTCCCCAACGAAAAACTAAATAATTCAAAACGATTTTCGGGAGTAACTAAATAAATGTTTTTTCCAGACGAAAACGAAAAAACAAAACATTCCAGTCTGCACATGTCTAGCCCTCAATACACGTAATTTATTTGTATTTGTTCACAAGTACTGGCTATGTATTTACCCCTAAGTTTTAACACAAAAGAAAAGTGTTCAGTTCCACTTTGTTTTTCTTCCTGCAATAAAAAATAAAAATGTATTGTACAGTATATACATTTTAAGTTGGTCAGTTCACAGTTGTTAAAAGAGAAGTATTTTTTTTTTACTTTTTTTTTCCATAATCATACTTACCTAGGTGGATACAGCATTGGTCCGATGCTGCATCTGTCCCCCGACACCTCTGCACTGAGAACGAAATGATCGAACACCGCTGATGGATCAGTTCTCACAGCTACGTGAGCAGAGAGCTGCTGACTGTCAGCTCTGCCCCTACACGCTCACTGGATTGCTGAGCTGTGGGAGGGGGGGCGGGGAGTGGCCATCTCAGCCTCTCAGTGGCTTGCTGAGAGGCTGAGATAGGTATCATTTATTTCTGTGACATGAGCAGAGAGCGGACTTCAGCCCGATCTCTGCTGAAAACGGGTCACAGGAGTGCAAAATGGTTTGCACTCCTGTGACCCATAGGAGAAGCCCAGCCAAACAAGCTTTGGTTGACTTCTTCAACCACTTGCCAACCGCCGCTGCAGTTATACGGTGGCAGGTCGGCTCGGCTGCGCGAGAGCACGTAGCTATACATCATCTCGCGTTTCAGCCAATCAGCGATCACTGCCTAGCACCCGCAATCGCTCGTTACAGAGCAAGAACCCGGGAGCTGTGTGTGTAAACACAAAGCTCCTGGTTCTGTCAGGGGGAGAAATGACGGATCGTCTGTTCATACATATGAACATCGATCAGTCATTTCCCCTAGTAAGTCCCACCCCCCTTCAGTTAGAACACACAGGGAACATAATTAACCCCTTCCTCACCCCCTTAATGTTAACTCCTTCCCTGCCAGTGGCATTTTTATAGTAATCAATGCATTTGTATAGCACTGATTGCTATAAAAATGCCAATGGTCCCAAAAATGTGTCAAAAGTGGCCGAAGTGTCCGCCATAATGTCGCAGTACCGATAAAAATCGCTGATCGCCGCCATTACTAGTAAAAAAAAACGTGTCGGCCTAAACTGAGGAAAAAAATGTTTTTTTATATCTTTTTGGGGATATGTATTATAGCAAAAAGTAAAAAAAATATTAATTTTTCTTTCAAAATTGTTGCTCTATTTTTGTTTATAGCGCAAAAACTAAAAACCACAGAGGTGATCAAATACCACCAAAAGAAATCTCTATTTGTGGGAAAAAAAGGACGTCAATTTTGTTTGGGAGCCACGTCGCACGACCGCGCAATTGTCAGTTAAAGCGACGCAGTGCCGAATCGCAAAAAGGGGTTGAGGTGGTTAATAAATTCCAGATCAAATTTACAGATCATAATAAAAAATGTAAAAAAAGCTGATTGTGCTCTCCAATATTCATTGACTGTGGTATAAAAGACCCAATTACCTTATTTTGTAAGATAAATTAGTATTAATAAAATAATTAAATGGAGAAGAGGGGAGAGGGTTTAAAGATTCACTTTGGATGAACGGATAGCCAGTTACCTATGTAAAAAAAAAAAAAACAATGGGTGTAGAGTAGATTTGAGCAGACACCTGGATGTTCGGGGTCGGTGGATTCGGCCAAACTTCGGAAAAAAGTCTGGGTTCGGGACCCGAACCCCATTGAAGTCAATGGGGACCTGGGATTTTGACTACTAAAATGTCTCTAAAAGACTAAGGCCGCATACACGCGATCAGATCGGTCCGATGAAACTGGTCTTAAGACCAGTTTCATCGGACCAATTCGATGGTGTGTACGGCCCATCGTACCGTTGTCCAGCGGATGAAAGTTTTAAAACTTGCTTTAAAATCTATCCGACGGACACCTGTCCATCGGACAGATTCGATGGTTAGTACGCCAAAGCATCGGAAACAAAAACCCGCGCATGCTCAGAATCAAGTCGACCCATGCTTGGAAACATTGAACTTCCTTTTTTCAGCACAGAGGTGTGTTCTACGTCACCGCGTTCTGGTCTGATCGGATTTTTGGTCCGATGGTGTGTACACACATTAGAATATCAGACCACTTCAGCGTGGTCCGATGAAAACGATCCGTCGGACCAGTTTCATCGGACCAGTCTGATCGTGTGTACAGGGCCTAAGGCCACGTACACACGATCGGTCCAACCCGTTGAGAATGGTCCAAAGGACCGTTTTCATCGGTTCACCGATGAAGTGGCCTGATGGTCTGATATGCGTACACACCATCAGTCCAAAATCTGATCAGGTCAGAATGCAGTAACGTAGAACACAATGCCGTGCTGAAAAAACGAAGTTCAATGCTTCCAAGCATGCGTTGACTTGATTCTAAGCATGCGCGGGTTTATGGACCAATGCTTTTGCGTACTAACCATCGGTTTGGCCTGATGGTCAGGCGTTTTAAAACTTTGGTCCGACAGACAGCGGTCCGATGGGCCGTATACACGATCAGTTTGGACCGATGAAACTGGCCTTAAGGCCAGTTTTTATCGGTCCAAAGCGGTCGTGTGTACGTGGCCTAAGGGAAAGGGCTAGAGGGCTGCAAATGGCAGCAAAATGTTGGTAAGAGCATGGCAAGTACTCTGAAAATGAATGTGGATAGGGAAATAACTTAAAATAACATAAAAAAATCTTGACAAGCAGGAACCTTCCCCTAAAGCAGTGGTCTCCAAACTGCGGCCCCCAGGGCCAGATGCGGACCTTTGCATGCCTTTATCCAGCCCTTGGGAATTCCTCCTACAGATATGAAGCGCTATTCCTCCCAATGATATGGGCGATAAGGCACTTTTCCTCCCACTGATACCAATGATGGGACACTATTCCTCCCAATGATACTAATGATGGGGCTTTATTTCTTCCACTGACAGAAATTATGGGACACTATTCCTCCCACTGACACAAATGATGGGACACTATTCCTCCCACTGATACCAATGATGGGACACTATTCCTCCCACTGACACAAATGATGGGACACTATTCCTCCCACTGATACCAATGATGGGACACTATTCCTCCCAATGATACTAATGATGGGGCTTTATTTCTTCCACTGACACAAATGATGGGACACTATTCCTCCCACTGACACAAATGATGGGACACTATTCCTCCCACTGATACCAATGATGGGACACTATTCCTCCCACTGATACCAATGATGGGACACTATTCCTCCCACTGACACAAATGATGAGACACTATTTCTCCCACTGACACAAATGATGGGACACTATTTCTCCCACTGATACCAATGATGGGGCACTATTCCTCCCAATGATTACCAATGATGGGGCACTATTTCTTCAACTGACACAAAAGATGGGACACTATTTCTCCCACTAACAAAAATGATGGGACACTATTCCTCCCACTGATACCAATGAGGGGACACTATTCCTCCCACTGACACACATGATGGAACGCTATTTCTCCCACTGACACAAATAATGGGACACTATTCCTCCCACTGATACCAATGATGGGGCTCTATTCCTCCCACTGATATCAATGATGGGACACTATTCCTCCCACTGATACCAATGATGGGGCACTATTTCTCCCACTGACACAAATGATGGGACACTATTTCTCCCACTGACACAAATGATGGGACACTATTCCTCCCACTGATACCAATGATGGGGCTCTATTCCTCCCACTGATATCAATGATGGGGCACTATTCCTCCCACTGATACCAATGATGGGGCACTATTTCTCCCACTGACACAAATGATGGGACATTATTTCTCCCACTGACACAAATGATGGGACACTATTCCTCCCACTGATACGAATGATGGGACACTAATTCTCCCACTGATACCAACGATGGGGCTCTATTCCTCCCACTGATATCAATGATGGGACACTATTCCTCCCACTGATACCAATGATGGGGCACTATTTCTCCCACTGACACAAATGATGGGACACTATTTCTCCCACTGACACAAATGATGGGACACTATTCCTCCCACTGATACGAATGATGGGACACTATTCCTCCCACTGATACCAATAATAGGGCACTATTTCTCCCACTGACACAAATGATGGGACACTATTCCTCCCACTGATACCAATGATGGGGCACTATTTCTCCCACTGACACAAATGATGGGACACTATCTCTCCCACTGACACAGATAATGGGACACTATTTCTCCCACTGACACAAATGATGGGACACTATTCCTCCCACTGATACCAATGATGGGGCACTATTTCTCCCACTGACACAAATGATGGGACACTATCTCTCCCACTGACACAAATGATGGGACACTATTTCTCCCACTGACACAAATGATGGGACACTTTTTATCCCACTGACACAAAATGATGGGGCACTATTTCTCCCACTGATACCAATGATGGGACACTATTTCTCCCACTGACACAAAGGATGTGACACTATTCCTCCCAATGATACCAATGACGGGTCACTTTTTTTCCCACTGACACAAATGATGGGACACTATTTCTCCCACTGACACAGATGATGGGACACTATTCCTCCCACTGATACCAATGATGGGACACTATTTCTCCCACTGATACCAATGATGGGGCACTATTTCTCCCACTGACACAAATGATGGGACACTATTCCTCCCACTGATACCAATGACGGGGCACTATTTCTCCCACTGACACAAATGATGGGACACTTTTTATCCCACTGACACAAAATGATGGGGCACTATTTCTCCCACTGATACCAATGATGGGACACTATTTCTCCCACTGACACAAAGGATGTGACACTATTCCTCCCAATGATACCAATGATGGGTCACTTTTTTTCCCACTGACACAAATTATGGGACACTATTTCTCCCACTGACACAGATGATGGGACACTATTCCTCCCACTGATACCAATGATGGGACACTATTTCTCCCACTGATACCAATGATGGGGCACTATTTCTCCCACTGACACAAATGATGGGACACTATTCCTCCCACTGATACCAATGACGGGGCACTATTTCTCCCACTGACACAAATGATGGGACACTATTTCTCCCACTGACACAAATGATGGGACACTATTTCTCCCACTGATACCAATGATGGGACACTATTCCTCCCACTGATAGCAAGGATGGGGCACTATTTCTCCCACTGACACAAATAATTGGACACTATTCCTCCCACTGATACCAATGATGGGGCACCTTTTCTCCCACTGACTCAAATGATGGGACACTATGTCTACCACTGACACAAATGATGGGACACTATTCCTCCCACTGATACCAATGATGGGACACCATTCCTCCCACTGACACCAATGATGGTGTATTTTTCCTCCTTATGACACCAACAATGGGGCACTATTCCTATAACTAATACCTTTTATGGGGCACTATTCCACCTACTGACTACCGTCACTAAAACTTTCATTTATTTTTTATTCCCACTGACCACAGTCCAGCCCCCCTAAAATCTGAAGGACAGTAAACTGGCCCTTTGTTTAAAAAGTTTGGAGACCCCTGCCCTAAAGTATATTGCAGAGTATCTCACAGAAACATATATAGACTCCTATATATTTCCATTCCCTACAAGCACAAACAGGAAGCTTCCCCTAACCTATCTTGCAGAGTATCTCACAGTAATAAATGCAGTGCTGGTGTAATTAGATTTTAGAAACAGGAAAGACTCCTATATATTTATATTCCCTACAAGCACAAACAGGAAGCTTCCCCTAACCTAGCAGTAGTTGCAGTGTGTACATTCCTAGTAGTGTAGGTGTCTGAAGGGCAAACAGGTTGCAAGCAACAATAGACTGGGTAGGTAAGTATTTGCCCAATTTGACTAGTAACTTGACCATAATTCACTATGTAGGGCCTCAGCCACTTGACCATCGTTCCCTTAATACTTTTTTCATTTCTTACAAGGACACAAACTTCCAAGATGCACAATTGGCCGTATCAGTGCAGATATGATGCAGGATTTGAATGAGCTTAAGCAAATAAAGGAGATGGCCACTGGTTTACAGAGAAGAATACGGGATTAAGTCGAAATGCTTGCCAAATTTTAAGTTTATCTGGCCTGAAGTTTTCTTCCACTTTTTGTCTCCTGTTTGCACTTTTTCTATTTCACATGTTTTTATTACTTTGAAGCCCTTGTTGACATTGATGCTACTTTGAAATTGCGCTTCTTCATTTGAACTACCGCAATTTCAAAGTAGCAAGGTCAGAGCAATTGATAGATACTTGATACTTGATAGACATTTGTGTGGCTTCATGCCCAGATGTCTATTAGGCCTCGTACACACGAGGGAATTTATCTGCTGAAAATGGTCCGACGGACCATTTCAGCCGAAAAATCTGCTCATCTGTAGGGGCCGGTGGACAGATTTGGACGGATTTCTCCGGCGGAAAAGTTTCAAAGCATGCTTTGAAACTTTTCTGCCGGAGAGCTGCCCGTCGGATATGTCCGCTGGTTAGTACGCATAACCAGCGGACACATGCGTGTGAATAGATTTGACGCATGCGCGCGGAAGTGTTTCACTTCCTGGTGCGGTGGCGTGGCGGCGTCAATGTCAACGCTGCGTCACCACGCTGTCCGCCGGCGGGGAATTTGATCCGATGGTGTGTACAGCCATCGGATCAAAACAGCCCGGCGGACATATCCGATGGAAACGGTCCGTCGGACCGTTTCCATCGGATAAATCCTATCGTGTGTACAAGGCCTGAAAGTCACACCTGAATTTTTAAAAAGTAGTGCAGGAACTACTTTTGCAAATTGGTGTTGCGCCGCTAAATCTGTGTCACATCGATTGGAACAGTGCACCATTTCTACATCCAACACAATGTGTCATGACATCACTTGTGACATTACTACACTCCTAATTCAAACACAAGGTGGAATCTTAAATTTACATTCTCTTCTATGAATTGCTCATATGGAACACTCTTTAGAAGCATTGGAAGACCACAACTTATTGTTTTAGCTTCTGGGCTTAGTGCTGGACCCCAGAAGCATGGTTCCAATGCTAGTGCTAGACACCCACCCAGGAATCACTGAGTCTAAGCACTGTTTTAAAACAGAACTGCAACAAATAGTAAGGACAAATAGGGGCAGATTCAGATACATTTAGGCAGGCGTAGCGTTTCTTATATACGCTACGCCGCCGTAACTTTGAGGCCTCGTACACACGAGGCAATCTATTTGTTCAAATCGGTCGGACTGACCAATTTGAACAAATCTGTCTGATAGGATTTTGGTTTGCTCGCGTGTACACACGAGCAAACCAAAATCCCCGCCAGCAGACGGCGCGCTGACGTGTCGGTGACGTGGCGGTGACGTTGACGCCGCCACGTCACCGCACCAGGAAGTAAAACACTTCCGCGCATGCGCCGAATCCATTCGGCGGCGGTGCGGGACGACATGTCTGCTGGTAAGTGTACTAACCAGCAGACATGTCGGGCGGACGGATTCCCACCCGATAGATTTCAAACCATGCTTTGAAATCTGTCGGGTGGCCAAATCCGTCGGCTCGGCCGTACACACGATCGAATCTGTCTGCTGGGACGGTCTAGCAGACCGTTTCCAGCAGACAGATTTGATCGTGTGTACGAGGCCTGAGAGGCAAGTATGGTATTCTAAAAAAGAGTTTGCGGTTGAAGTTACGGAGGCGTAGCGTATATGGGCCGGCGTAAGCCTGCCTAATTCAAATGTGTTTGATGTGGGCGTGTTTTATTTAAATTTAGTGTGACCCCACGTAAATGACGTCCATACTTAATATTGTCTGTGCCATCTTTTTGGTGGTTTATCTTTACGCCTGAAAATGCCTTACTTAAACGGCGTATCTTTACTGCGACGGCCAGGCGTACGTTCGTGAATAGGCGTATCTCGCTGATTTACATATTCTAGGCGTAAATCAGCGTACACGCCCCTAGCGGCCAGCGTAAATAGGCAGCTAAGATACGACGGCGTAGGAGACTTACGCCGGTCGTATCTTAGCAACATTTAAGCGTATCTCAGTTAAAGCATATGCTTAAAGTTGCAACGGCGCTGATTCGGACTTACGACAGCATATCTACTGATACGCCCGTCGTAAGTCTTTCTGAATCTAGCCCATAGTGCCTGTCCCTTAGGTGTTTATTGACTTTAACCACTTCAGTACCTTGGGTGTTTTTCAGATTTGGTGTTTACAAGACTAAAACAGTTTTTTTTTGCTAGAAAATTACTTAAAACCCCCAAACATTATATATATTTTTTCTACCACCCTAGAGAATAAAATGGCGATCATTGCAATACTTTTTGTCACACCATATTTGCGCAGCGGTCCTACAAGGGCACTTTTTTTTGGAAACAAATCACTTTTTTGAATTAAAAACTAAGACAGCAATAAATTTGGCCCAATTTGTTTTATATATTGTGAAAGATAATGTTACGCTGAGTAAAATGATACCCAACATGTCACGCTTAAAAATTGCGCCCGCTCGTTGCAAACTTTTACCCTTAAAAATCTCGATAGGCGACGTTTAAAAAATTCTATAGGTTGTATTTTTTGAGTTACAGAGGAGGTCTAGGGCTATAATTATTGCTCTCGCTCTAACGATCGTGGCGATACCTCACTTGTGTGGTTTGAACGCCATTTTCATATGCGGCGCTACTCACGTATGCGTTCGCTTCTGTGCGCGAGCTCATCGAGATGGGGCGCTTTAATTTTTTTTTTTTTTTTTTTTTACACTGGAAAAAAAAAAATATCACTTTTATTCCTATTACAAGGAATGTAAACATCCCTTGTAATAAAAAAAAAAACCTTGACAGGTCCTCTTAACCTCCCTGGCGGTATGATTCTTTAAGATTTTAGGTGCTGAAAGCGGTACCATTATTTGCAAGGGAATTTGGCGTTTTATACTGTAGGCTTGTAATTCTTAGGAATAACTCACTTAAATCTATCCAAACAGGGGAGTGCGCATGCGCGGGACTTCCGGGAAGACGTGCTGAATGGGAGCTCCGGACCGCCCCAGCACATCGAGGCTCACAGCACCCGAATTACTGGGAGTTTGGTCCCGAGGAAGGTCCGTGGGAGCAGCGGGGATAGCGGTGCGTTGCCCTGGATGTCTGACAGCAGCGAACGGAGGGGTTTCAGCCGTCAGCTGGACTTAGGCCTAGCGGCTCCTTCAGGCCCTAAAATGGCGGCCGTGGCGTCTCCTCGTGGAGACGCGGCAGACACAGAGTCTATAGCAGACCCATTGTCCCCGATCCAGCACATCCTACCTCTGCTGGCAACTCCTGTGAGTAGTGAACCCCCCATCATAGTATCCCCAGCTTCCACGGAATCGCTTATTAAACACACTATGGCGGACATTATGGGCACCCCTATGCTGCAATCCCCTATGAGTCAGGCTGGCTTCCAGTTACCTTCTCCCATGCCTCAACCCTCTCAAACTGATATGGCACAGCTTCTTAATTGCTTCTCTGACATGCTGGCAGCGGGGTTAACTCAGACTGCAGCACAGATCACATCCTCCATTAAGGCTGATCTGCAGAATATAGGGGCCTGCATGGATGCCATTTAACAAGCGGTAGATACCACCGCAGCCCGCACCAACCAAAATTCTAACTGCATACAGACGCTGCAGGACCAACTTGAAATCGCACTTGCCAAAATGGATGAATTGTAGAATCGCAGCAGGAGATATAATTTTCGCATTAGAGGGATTCCTGAGGGGGTGACCAATATCCCTGAGACAGTGAAACTTTTCATCAAAAATGTTATCCCGGACATTCCTGATCATAAACTTGAGCTGGACAGGGCCCACAGAGCACTACCGCCCCCTCGCCAAGACGGGCTCCTGAGGGATGTGGTGGTCAAGCCCCACTACTATAGTGTAAAGGAGGAGGTAATGAGGAGATCCCGAAACATAGATGACCTCAACATTCAGGGGAATAAGATACAGTTATTTGCTGACATCTCACCAGCCACTATCCAGAAGAGGAGGTCCCTGAAGCCCCTTTTAGGGGTCCTTATGCAGAAATCCATTACATATTGGTGGTCCTTCCCATTTCGCCTCCAGTTTGAATATAAGGATAAATCATATGGCTTCTCGAGCTTCAGGGATGGTGAACAGCTACTACTGCGCCTTGGTTTTATCAATCAAGAATTGCCCCCTCAGGAGTCTTCTTTTCGTCCGGGTACATCCAAAAGGCCTCCCACTGGCAGCCCCATCACCCCGTTGTGGAATAAGCAGCAAACAAAGAGGCCCAGAGACTCTCTTCCTCCTAGATGACTGTTTTTCCTAGCTTCATTTCTTTGGTTCTTCTACACCCTACATCGGGTGCCATGTTTCCTGCTGTATACCAGCTGTTTCCTGCTGTGCTGCTCCCTATACCCACCGAGATCGTGCTACTCAAGTTACTTTTTACATCTTAACCTAGCAAGACTAGTCTTCTCAACAAGTTTTGTCTATTTTTTTTTTTTTTTTGACCCTGTTCTCCCTCCGGGGATGATGGGGTTTTGGTTTTGATGTGTTAGCAAGTATTAATCTGTTTGCCATATTGTTTCTGCTCAAACCTTCCTCAGTGTTTTAAAATTGATGCTGTCTTTTTCTAGGCCTTTGGCCTGGAGGTCTCCCAGCCAAAGTTTAAATGTTTTAATGTGGGCCTCTGGGCTGGGGCGGCCTAGCATGCCACTCCCTCTGCAGTAACAGGACAGAGCTCGCTCTTCTTGTGACTGCAGGAACACAACCCCTTTTGGGGTTGTCACCTTACTGGGCCCATCTTTGTTTTGGACTCATATTAAGGACTTTGCTGGCCAGTCCTGTCTACATTTTCTCCTAGCCAGTCTTATCTAGGCTTCTTTCTTCTGTTTATTTCCTTTCTTTCCTTATTTCCTTACCCTAATGTCTGGATTTTGTATCTCATGTTTTTCTTTTTGTTTTCTCTTGACTCCTCAGAAGTGCACACGGAAGGCCTCCACTTTGCTGAGAATTTACACGCGACCTCCACCTGACTCCTCATTGTATACTCCCGGTCTCTCGTGGGTTAAGGTATAGTGTAAAGGAGGAGGTAATGAGGAGATCCCGAAACGTAGATGACCTCAACATTCAGGGGAATAAGATACAGTTATTTGCTGACATCTCACCAGCCACTATCCAGAAGAGGAGGTCCCTGAAGCCCCTTTTAGGGGTCCTTATGCAGAAATCCATTACATATTGGTGGTCCTTCCCATTTCGCCTCCAGTTTGAATATAAGGATAAATCATATGGCTTCTCGAGCTTCAGGGATGGTGAACAGCTACTACTGCGCCTTGGTTTTATCAATCAAGAATTGCCCCCTCAGGAGTCTTCTTTTCGTCCGGGTACATCCAAAAGGCCTCCCACTGGCAGCCCCATCACCCCGTTGTGCAATAAGCAGCAAACAAAGAGGCCCAGAGACTAGATGACTGTTTTTCCTAGCTTCATTTCTTTGGTTCTTTTACACCCTACATTGGGTGCCATGTTTCCTGCTGTATACCAGCTGTTTCCTGCTGTGCTGCTCCCTATACCCACCGAGATCGTGCTACTCAAGTTACTTTTTACATCTTAACCTAGCAAGACTAGTCTTCTCAACAAGTTTTGTCTATTTATTTATTTTTTTTGACCCTGTTCTCCCTCCGGGGATGATGGGGTTTTGGTTTTGATGTGTTAGCAAGTATTAATCTGTTTGCCATATTGTTTCTGCTCAAACCTTCCTCAGTGTTTTAAAATTGATGCTGTCTTTTTCTAGGCCTTTGGCCTTGAGGTCTCCCAGCCAAAGTTTAAATGTTTTAATGTGGGCCTCTGGGCTGGGGCGGACTAGCACGCCACTCCCTCTGCAGTAACAGGACAGAGCTCGCTCTTCTTGTGACTGCAGGAACACAACCCCTTTTGGGGTTGTCACCTTACTGGGTCCATCTTTGTTTTGGACTCATATTAAGGACTTTGCTGGCCAGTCCTGTCTACATTTTCTCCTAGCCAGTCTTATCTAGGCTTCTTTCTTCTGTTTATTTCCTTTCTTTCCTTATTTCCTTACCCTAATGTCTGGATTTTGTATCTCATGTTTTTCTTTTTGTTTTCTCTTGACTCCTCAGAAGTGCACACGGAAGGCCTCCACTTTGCTGAGAATTTACACGCGACCTCCACCTGACTCCTCATTGTATACTCCCGGTCTCTCGTGGGTTAAGGTAAGCCTTTCTCCGGTATGCTCGCACACAACCTCTTTGGTCCATGGCTGACACACCTCCTAGATTGGCTGCACTTAGGGTAGCCTCGCACAATACTCAAGGCCTAAACTCCCCGGTCAAAAGGCGCAAGGCATTCCAGAGTTACCACTCCAGGGGCCTTGACGTTGTCCTACTCCAGGAGACCCATTTCCCCATCACCTATAACCCCACTTTTTTGCACCGGGGATACCCAACTTTTTATTTGGCAAATGCTGAAACTAAAAAGAGAGGGGTAGCTATACTTTTTTTCAAAAAAGACCCATTTCGTACACTCTCTAACTGTAGCGGACAAGGAAGGGCGTTACATCCTTGTTAAGGGCTCGATTGAAGGCAAGGTTCACACATTAGTTTCCTACTATGCCCCAAACACTGGACAAACTCACTTTTTTTTCTAAATTATTTACTACTCTGGCCCATGGTCTGATCATTCTTTGGTGCTTGTCAAACTTGCGAATACAATTTCTCCCCCTGGGTTTCGTCCGTGGCGCCTTAATGCATCGCTTCTCTCTAACCCGGTCCATTGTACCATGTTGGAGAAGGAAATTCGGGAATATTTTTCGAACAAGGACAATAGTGAGACCTTCCCCAGTTCCCTCTGGGGGGCCCATAAGGCAGTACTCCGGGGGAAGATCATACAGCTTTCGTCGAAACTGAAGCAGGAACATAAGATGGACATTCTGAAACTTGAGAGAGACTTTGAAACTCTAAGTAAGACCCATAAGCGTTTCCGATCTCGGGCTTCCCTTGCCAAACTTGATTCAGCCAGGTTGGCGCTCAATTTGGCACTCACATCCTCGGCGGACAAACATCTGTTATGGCAGAACAGTAAGTTTTACATGCGCGCAAACAAGTTTGGCCCACAGTTAGCGGCTAAACATTCACCTAAATTGAGGACGTATGCAATCCCCAAGATTAAGGTCTCGAACGGCAATTTGACCCAGAACCCCGAAAAGATTCTCAAGACTTTTCAATCCTTTTACTCTTCCCTGTATTCCTCTGATGTTCGACGTTCCCAGACGGACCTTGACACTTTTTTACAGAATGTCCCTCTCCCCAGACTTTCGAAATCCCATCGCTCCATCCTTGACTCACCATTCCAGGTAGCAGAGATTAGTGATGTTATTAAAGACCTTAAGACTGACTCTGCCCCGGGCCCCGACGGATTTTCAAATCATTACTATAAGACTTTTTCCGAAATTTTGGTCCCCTATCTGGTCCGGTTCTTTAATTCCTTACGTAAGGACACTTTGTTGGATCCCTCGGCAAACCTAGCATTCATATCAGTTATTCCCAAACCAGGGAAGGACCCCAGTGAAGTGAGTAACTACAGGCCAATCTCGTTAATAAACAACGATATGACGATAATGACGAAAGCTTTAGCCAATAGACTGGCATCTTTTATTGGTTCTTATATTAACAAAGATCAGGTGGGTTTTATCCCGGGAAGACAGGGACCGGACCAGATACGGAGAGCAGTGGATGTTATTTCCCTTATGAGGTCAGGCTGGGATGGTGGGTCTCCCCAAGAAGGGTATCTGCTTTCTATTGATCTGCAAAAGGCGTTTGATACGGTTGAATGGCCATACCTTTTTGCTTTGCTCCGTCACTGGGGTTTTGGGCCTGACTTTATCAAAATTTTAGAAGCACTCTATTCCCAACCGAGAGCACAGGTCAGATTTCAGGGTCACTTCTCGGAACAATTTCCCATTAGAAAGGGTACGAGACAGGGCTGCCCTCTCTCCCCCCTTCTTTTCGCGGTGGCCATTGAAACCTTGGCCATCGCGATCAGAAATCACCCTGGTATCCAAGGGGTTCGCTGTGGACAATCGACACATAAATGTGCCTTGTTCGCGGACGACGTCCTCCTTTTTCTCACCGCCCCACTCACCACGACCCCTAACGTGATACGCCTCCTCAATGATTTTGGCGGAATATCAGGTCTAAGAGTCAATATGTCCAAGTCTGTTGCTCTTAACGTCTCCCTTCCTCAATCCCAAGTAGATAGTTTGAAAAGTTGCTTCCCATTCTCCTGGAACTCTACTTTTATTCCATATTTAGGTATTAATCTCACTTCACAGACTGAGCTTCTCCATAAACATAATTATCCACCCATGGTTAAAAAGTTAATGACTGATCTACGTCAATGGTCTCTGTATAATTTATCTTGGCTGGGTCGTGTGAATGCAGTTAAGATGACCCTCCTGCCCAAAATTTTGTACCTTTTCCGCTCCCTTCCCATCCCGGTCACTAAATGTATATTGATTCTCTTCAATCTGCTATAATTAAATTCATCTGGGAGAAAAAGGGAAACCGCCTCTCTAAGACAGTGCTTTTTAGACCTCGGCTAAAGGGTGGCCTCGGGCTCCCTAATTTGTGGTGGTACTACCGTGCGGCCCAACTTAGCCAGTTTTCTATAATTTACCTTAAAGGACCCAAGCCAGATTGGGTCTCCATGGAAAGAGCTGCGACACCAGGATTCACCCTAGATTTCCTTTTATGGAACCACCCTAGGAACCGACCACCGATTTTAGCTACTACACTGTCCCACTCTATGTCTCTATGTGACCCATTACATAAACTGACATCACTGGTATCCCACTGGCACCCACTTGCACATATTTTTCACAACCCCCGATTCGGTTAGACATTGTAGCCTTTAAATGGTGGCTTGACAAAGGACTATACAGAATTGGCCACTTTTTTAATTCAAACGGGCCCCTTACGTTGGGTTATTGTACCTCTAAGCTCAAAATGCCCCGTCTGAGAAATTTCGCTTTTTTCAACTTTCCCACTTCTTACAACAGATTAGGAGGTCCTGCCCGGAACAACCCTCTGTGACCCCTTATGAGCAGTGGTGTTCCTCAGCCATGGACACAAAGGGGGGTATTTCTTTAATTTATTCAGCTTTAGCTGAGCCTATGGAGAAAGCGCTTTACATGAAGTGCTGGGAACGTGACCTTGATCTCGATTGGCCAATGGAACGGTGGCATTCGAATGTGGCCCGTTCCTTCAAGAGCATATTGAATGTGTCGCTTTCCGAAACGAGCCTCACGGTCATGACCCGCTGGTACTTAGTTCCCACTCGTATTGCCAAGTTTTATCCGCAATCCTCTCCCTTGTGTTTTAGGGGTTGCGGGCTTTCTGGATCATTCCTTCACATACTGTGGGAATGCCCTAGGATCCGATCCTTCTGGCACAAAATCTTTCACCTTATTAGAAAGGTTACGGGAGTAGGAGTTGCTTTTGATCCTACTGTTGCCCTACTTAACAGCCCTGTCCCTAAAATCCCCAAAAGTACACAAGCGCTAATATTTTTTATTTTACTAGGGGCAAAGATGACTATTACCAAGGCTTGGAAATCTCCCTCGGTTTCTTTCTTAATGGCTAAGAGAAAGATCTCGTGGATGATGTCCAACGAGAGGCTTTCCAACATGATCCTTGACTCTGTTGAGGGCTCTGTTGAGGGCTTTAAGCTCATCTGGGAACCTTGGGCTACGCATGTAGGAGTCCTCCTCTGATCCTTTTATTTTGCTCTTGAAATTTGCAGCTTGCTAGGCCTTCTGTGTGTCTCCTGTCCCTTGTTCCTCTGTCTGTTTCTCTCTCTTCTGTTCTCCTTTTTCTTGTTTTGCCTTCTTCCCTCTTCTCAACTTGTTCGATTTTCTACAATTTGAATAACGATGTAGTTCGGGCCGTGAGGGTCCTTTTAATCTTATATATCTTCATTGGATACAGTTTTGCTATGTTTTAGTTTATTTCTTTTAAAATAAGGGTTTATGGTGGTTTTTCTAAGGTCAGCGAAAGTTTTTTTTTTTTTGTGCATATCAATCTCCCTTGACCCCTTTGTTATGCTGACCCTTAAACCCTGTTTGAGTCTGTCTCGGATTGGAGCTTTGCCATATTTGGCATGCCCTCCCTCATTTAAGTTGCTCTTAGCGGGCCAGGTGTTAGAGCGGGAGGTTCCTAGTCTGCTCACTCCTGAAGCAGTGTGTTCCCTTTTGGGGCTCGGGGGTGGATTGGGCGGGTACTCCTGTTATTATGTATTGGTTTGCCTGTGTTTAATTTCTGAACCTTTTATGGATCCAGCTAACTGTTGTTATATTTTGCTCCGGTCTTACATTGCATTGCTGTGTATCGCTGCAAGATTTTTTCAATAAAAAAAAAAAAATATTAAAAAAAAAAATCTATCCAAACAAGAGTCTAATAGGCATCCCGGGTATGATTTTTTTTTTTTTAATTAAAAATTATAATATAATAAATAATTATAAAAAATTATAACAAATAATAATATAATTATAGTAAAAATTATTCAATAATGTAATCAAATCAAAATCACTGAAATTTGCTCAGTTGCAGATTTTTTGCTGTCATTATTTTATTTTTTTATGACGAATTTTCCCACAAATCGCTATCGCTAAATTCTGCAAGTGATTCTGATTTATTATCGCTGTTTTTTAGCTGCTCTAAAACAATTTTTGCCATAAAGGGACACTTTTGGTTGCTATGGGCAATCTACAGTTTGCAGGGAGAAAGAATCGTTTTTATTATATAAAAGGACATGTGGTGCACAGGGCAGACCACTAGGGACATGGGGGGTGTGTATTTTTTACATACAGTACTGTAATCTATAAGATTACAGTATACTGTATGTATAGTGTTCGTTTACATTTTTGAATTTGGCGCCGTTCTCCGTCCCCGTGCGTCGTAATGTCGCAGGGAACAGAGCTCGGTGACACACGGGGACGCTGTGTGAATCGAGTGAGCACCCGCTCACTCACACAGCACGGATACATCGCTGGATCCACGGAGAAGGTAAGTAAACAGTCTCTGTGGATGCTGCGAGGCGAGCCCGAGTCAGACTCAGGAACACCGCCAGGGAGGTTAAATATGAGATCAGGGGTCAAAAATATCTCAGATCTCATATTTAAACTTAAATGCAAAAAAAGAAAAAAAAATGGAAACTGTCATTTTTTCAAATGACAAAAAAAAAATGTTTCTTTAAGACGCATGGGCGAGACTGATGTTTTTATGTCACTTCCGCCCAGCAGAACAGTGGGGACGGGTGGGGGCCATTTTTCCCTCGCTTACATCCTCACACAGCAGACGGCAGGACCCGATCGCCTCCTCTGCTACCGACGGCTCTGGTAAGCGGCGGAGGACGCCCTCTCCCGCCGCCGATTACGGTGATCTTGCAGTGAATCTGCCACGGAGACCACCGTTATCTTTTACAGGACCGCTCACACTAAAGATGGATACCTCGGTTGTGGCAGCAGCTGCTGCCGTTACCGAGATATCCATCTTTAAAGTGCAGACGTCTATAGTCGTATTTCTCTATGGAAGTGTTTAATAAACAACTTAGTTATATAAATGATTCAACATTTACACCAAAGTAGTTTGAAAACTAGTAATTTTTGAGTAATTTTGCACAAAATGGGTCCAGCATTGTATTATTCTTTTTATAGTCTACTCAGCTAACTTAACAATATGCTTCACCTACATCTTTTCTTACCCGTTTCTGTCAATATTTAAAGCAGACCCTGCTTTAAAATGCAAGGTCTGCTTATTACAGCACCATCTCAAATTCCTAAATTGGAGCAAATAAAAAAAAAGCAGCGGTGGGTAAAATATCACAAAAATTTACTTCCCTTACCCTCATCTACTGTACCACCCTGGAGAGGGTAATGTTACAATCCTTACAGCAAGATCATAAAAATGCAAATGCAAATGTGAGATTTGGGCTCTTCACCATGAATTGTGACATCACCTTGCCTGGGTATCACTGAAGGTAAGGTATTCATATTTTAAAACTTTTTTTTTTACAGTGTTAATTCAGCAATTTGAGATAGGGAGGGGCAATGTGTTCTAAATAGAGCATTCAGTTACTGTGAGTGCTTTAAATTCAAAGTGCATTTGAGCCCAGACTATGGACTTTATATACAGTGTATAAAAAGGCACTGTTTGCCTATCAAAAAGTGCTTTAAAGTGTTAAACCTTTCATTCAATTCCTAAGTTGTTGCATTTGTTAATTTGAAATGCCTGTAGAAAGAATATCAGTGATACAAAATAGCACTTGTGGGTTTAACCAATATTTTTTTGTGTATTTTTTCTCCATGTATCCCCGCAACGGAAGGGATGGGTCTCTTGCCTACATATTATTTTCTAATAAGTGTACCTCTTTTCCATCTCAGAATGTTGGGAGATATAGTATCAATCTGTATAAAGCAAAAGCCATAATGAAATTTATAGCCAATCATCAGGTAGGTTCCATACTCTGAATCAGTTTAAACACGTTTGTGCCTAAGTTGAGTGTACCTTAAAAGAGAACTCCAGGAATAGATATTTACATTTATCAGGTTTTTATTTTTGACTATGCAAATGGATGTACTTCTTTCCAAATTGTTTCCCTGAAACAGGAAATAAAGCATGGGCTTTATAACTACATGTTTATGTGCCACACAATGATCTAGCAGTAATTCTTCTCCTTATTCACAAATGCTCTAAATCAAACATACTTGGTGATAACTGGTTTGTGATCATCAGTACAGGAACTTTTGCAGCTTTCAGCTAGCTAGAACATATGCCACAACAATCCAGCTCTATTTTTTTACTTACAGTAGTCTATTTTACCAATTTGCACATAGGTAAATAACAACACTTTCATACATATCCCATTAAGTATTATCTGAATCCTGTCATATCTACGGTATTTATAATAAGTTTATTATCCTAAATATAGAAATTAAAATTTATACTGTCATTGGGAGCTCAGACTCAGATCTAGTCGCACGTGTAGAGTGCTCAGTTTGTCTAAAAATATCAGAAAAAAAAAGAGTTTCCTTATTTCTAACATTTAATCTAGAAATTGTCATTTTCAGTACGGGTAGACATGTTCTAAAGTGTTCCTAATTTGCATATAAATAGAATTCTGTTTCAGATTATATTAGATGGTAGTAGAAACAGTATGATGTGTGTTCCACTGAGTGAGCTTAGTATTTACACTTAATAACGTAAAGTGTTGTTTTCTCCATTTCTTACTAAGTACTTCAGACTCATTCATTATATTTTTCAATATCACATACTACAGGATGCAGCTTAGAAGATTTTCAAATATAGACTAGATGTTATTATTACGCTGAGCACAAACTGTAACTTGAGCAGCAGCAATACCGTAACATGGAGTTCAGTTGTTACTAACTGTTTGCAGTTAGACATTCAGCTAAGCCTTATTACCTTCCAAAACGTAGAAGAGTGTATAAGTAGAAAATGTATTAATGAAAATGAAAGTGAATGAAACTGGAGCCAAACTAAAGGTAAGTGAAAAATAAACTTATATAAACAGCTTAAAAGGTTAGGGAAGTTCTAAAAATGTACTAAAATTAATCCAAAAAATCAATTTTAAGCAAGTTCTGGCCAGTGGTCCAACCTCAAGACCCAGTAACTTAGTGGATGCTCTGTTGGAAAGGTCTCCAAGTCTACTCTTGCCCCTAGATAATCCTAAACCCTATAAGATGCTGGCAATGGTGGCTGGAACCAGAACTTGGCACTTAAGGGCTGAAAAATCTACCTCTTCCTCTGGCTGAACAAAGCCTCAGAAACATGTTGTCCAGCACTATGAAATGGTAAACTCCCAGGTTCTGGAAATGCATTACACACGCTTTCTTCTAGGCCTCCTGAAGATGTTTTACCCTTGTAACGAGGATCAAGAATGGTTGCCAGACAGTAATGATCCCATACCTTAATACCACAAATCCTAGGGTCCTTTCTAAGGCTTTACAAAATCAGGGAGGCCATGCAGCAAAAGTTTGCAGAGGCATTCGATTCTGAGTCCTCTGGGTCATCGAGGGTCACATTATCCGTAACAATCTCCTCCCAGACACATACAACTCCTTGGGTTTCTGGGGACTGAAAACCATCCCTTGGAGACTGCTGGTGTTATCCTAGACATCCATGTTGACACAATCCTCCTCCCGTTTGGCAAACCCACAGAAATTGATAAAGGGGGCCCGCTGGATAAAGGGGGCCTTTTAAGAGGAAAGGAAGTCCTCCTCTTTCTCCTTCTGTTCTGCTTCAAGTGCCCACACCAAGGAAATTTTAAAATTCAGTGGGGAGTCAGCAGCACCCTGCACCTGTGATGTAATGAAATAGGGTGGCTGCCCTTAAGCTGACCCATGGAGGACATCCTGCCTTATTAGAATTGTGCCTCCTCCTCACTTTCCTCCTCTCTTCTCTCAGGCACCCAAGTTTGTTCAGTGACCTCATTATCCCCTCCCTTCTCATCACTGGAGCCAACTTGGGACTATGCTGTATCTTGGGGAACACAACTTACAGTTTCTTATCCTTCTGTGACACCCCCTCTCTCTAGGCTCACATTACTCCCTTCCTCCACCTGGGAACCAACATCAGAGACTTCAAATTACTGTGCATCCTCCAGCAGCATGTAACCGACACTGTGATTGAAAAATTCTGGGGACTCCTCCGTGCATGATGGTGGGGCTACAGAAGGAGTAACTGTGGAAAAAGAGCTGGTGGAATAGGCCGCTTTGGCAGCTGTGTTGGAAGGCAAATTACTATGAGCCTCGGTGACAGAGGAAGAGGAGGATGAGGATGGCTTTGTTATTCACTCCACCAACTCTTCTGCATGTTGTGGCTCAATAACATGGCCAGCAGCAGAAATAAATGACAAGCGTGCCCCACGGCCACCTGCAGAGGATGCACCATGTCCACAACCACCACTGTTGACTATACACACAGAAGCTGCTTGCTCTCTTTTAGTGGCCTGTAAGCATCTGCCTCCTTGGTGGCCTTTCCGGACATAATAGGGATTTTCCTTTAATAGCACACTACACTGTATTATATACTGTTTACACTGCCTGCACTGTATTAGAAACAGTATACCGGCTGCAATGTATTATATACTATGTATACCACCTGCACTGTATTAGAAACAGTATACCAGCTGCACTGTATTATATACTGTGTACACAGCCTGAAGTGTATTAGAACTGTACACCACTAGGGATGAGCTTCGAGTTCGAGTAGAACTCATGTTTGACTCGAACATTGCCTGTTCGCCGAACAGCGAACTATTTGGGGTGTTCGCGGCAAGTTTGTGTGAACTTTAGAGCCCTGTTAAAGTCTATGGGACTCGAACATTTGAAATCTAAAGTGCTAATTTTAAAGGCTAATATGCAAGTTATTGTAATAACAATTACGACAAGGGAATAATCTCGAGGTTATATGAAATTTTGAATGTTTCAGGGAAACAGAGCATACCTCCATTCATCAAAAAATGGGAAGAAGAAACGGGCTCATTAATAAACAAATTTGAAACGAAACAGATAATAAATAGGGTCCATGTTACCTCTATAAATAATAAAGTAATGGAACAGAATTATAAATGTTTAGTACGATGGTACCTCACACCAGACAAAATATACCCATCCTTAGGAATTGAGTCGCGTTTTTGTTGGAGAGGCTGTAAAGAGGTAGGCACAATGACCCATATCTGGTGGTCTTGCCCTAAAGTTAAAAATGTTTGGTTAAAAATTAGACAAAAAATTAAAGAAATAATTAACATGAATATACCTGAGGACTTCTGGGTCTGTGTTTTGCATGGGTCTCGAATGCCAACCAAAAAATACTTAAAGACACTAATCCCAGATTTCCTCAATGCAGCAAAAAGCCAAATCTCGAGTAACTGGCAACAAGAAGAGAGCCCTACACTAAGAGGATGGGGGAAAAAACTTGACAAAATATATTACAACGAATATTTAAGATACAGGGAGGAGGAAAATTGGGTAGATTTTGAAGACAAATGCGATGCCTGGAAAAAAGATGGAATATGCAGAAATGATGGAGGCTTAGGTAATAATAAGGGGAGGAAATTATTGAAATAGGAGAGATGGTAGAGGCCTAGTAGGAAGATTGGGAGGAGGTTGGGGGGGGGGGGAGGGAGATGGGGATGGGGACGGAGGGGGACGGAGATGAGAGAAGGGAAGAAATAAAGATATATATATAAACAATAATAAAAGGGGGGGGGAACAATTATTATATATATTTATATATTTTCCATACATGATGCAAAACCTAAGTTGAGACATAATCATTGAATATAACCATGAGCAGGTCTCAAGTTATGGTTAAGTCTGAAGTGGAAAAAAAAAAAAGTTATTGTAATAAAAAGTGTTTGGGGACCTGGATCCTGCCCCAGGGGACATTTATCAATGGAAACAAAAGTTTTAAAAACTGCAGTTTTTTTGGCAGCAGTGATTTTCATAATTCATTTAAGTGAAACAATAAAAGTGAAATATTCCTTTAAAATTTGTACCTGGGGGGGGGGGGGGGTGTATAGTATGCCTGTAAAGCAGCATTTGTTTCCCATGCTTAGAACTGTCCCTGCACAAAGTATAGATTCTGAAGGAAAAAAAGTAATTTAAAATCACTCGCGGCTATAATGAATTGCTGGCTCAGAGAAAAGTCATTCATAAAAAAAATGTGTGGGGGTCCACGGAATTTTTTTTAAAAAAAATTGGGGTGGAGTTCCCCTTAAAATATATTTGGGGGGAACCCCACATATTTTTTTTTTATTTGATGCAGGGTTCCCCTTAAAATCCATACCAGACCCTAGGGTGAGTGATTTTAAATGACTTTTTTTCTTCAGAAATTACATTTTGTGCAGGGACAATTTTATTGTTTCACTTTAAGCATTATTAAAATCACTGCTCCTGAAAAAAAACGGCAGTTTTTTAAAACTTTTTTTGCATTGATACATGTCCCCTGGGACAGACCCCGGGTCCCCAAACACTTTTTATTACAATAACTTGCATATTAGCCTTTAAAATTAGCACTTTAGATTTCAAACGTTCGAGTCCCATAGCCTTTAACAGGGTTCTAAAGTTCTCACAAACTTTTGGTCTGTTCGCAGGTTCTGGTGCGAACCGAACCCAGGGGTGTTTGGCTCATCCCTATACACCACCAAATGCACTGTATATATAGGCTACATAAAATGCAGAGTGTATATATATTAGAAGGCCAGTATGGTGGCCTGAGTTTATGGGAGGAGCCCAGATGGTATTTAAGCAGCCCACTCACACATGCTCTTTGTCGGTTCAGTGTGCAGTACTACACGTCACTGGGCCGACTCTTCCCAGCTCACCTCATGTCCGTGAGTCTGCGCATTCAATCGCATTCAACATCGCAATCGCTTTGCGGCTTCTCCCTTCATGGTCTTCGCCAGCAGTTCCCGCTTACTGTCGCAGGTAGGATTCAAACCTTTTCGTATCTTGTGCAATCTTGCAATTCGTTATGCTTTCTATCCTGCATCCCTTTTGGGAAAAAAATCTGCCTCTGAGTTAATGTTGCTGATGTTCCAACATCATTTGGCTCAGGCGTAGTACATTTGTAACTTCCTTCTGCCAAACATACGATTCATTTGTAAATCCATTTGGAGATTAGCATGTGTTTGTATGGGTTCTTTGGCAGATTGAGGTGGTAATTGGACTCACATGGTGCCTTGTCTGCACTTGATTAGCCTGGGGGGATGGGTGGTTGGTAGGTGTTTGGTTTCAAAACAAGGGGTAGCATACACTCTACAACCAATTCGTATCAGATTCGTTCAATACTCCTTACCACCGATTCGTATCGAATTTGTTTCATGCATTTTACAACCGTTTTGTATCAGATACATTGCATGCTTTCTACCGTTGTCATTCATTGTTCCCCCATGCCATGTGTTTTTAGTTCTTGCAGCGGAACTTACGAATTGTTTGTTCACGGTTCTTTTCTCTCATTTATTTACCAAAGTTATTGCCTGTGCGTCATGCATGACGCCACACCACACTCTTCGGATGTGTTGCACATCCACTCCAGTCCAAAGCAAACCCAGTCGCACGTTCACTGTCCCAGGTAGGATTCGTTAGCTTGTTTGTCATGTCAAATTCGTGGCCACTCATGGTGTCACCCTTGCCATATGTTTGGTTACCGCAGTGGACCTTACAAAGCATTGATACGCACTTCTCGTGTTCTATTTTCTACACCAAACCTCATTGTTTTGCCCCATGCACGGCATCATGCTACACCTTCCCGACATGTTTCACTCCAGCCACAGTCCGCCGCAAACTCACTTGCATGGCCCACTGTCGCAAGTAAGATTTGTTATTACATTCTTTATGTCCTATCAATTTGCTACCATTCGTTGTCTCCCATATCGTTCATTAGTGGCCCCTACGGAACCTACGATTCAAACAGGCGTTGTCCTTCTACCTTATACTGCTCGCTTGTTGCTCGCCAGGTGTTTCTATCCTTTTTCAGTAACCCAATTCTTATTGATTGAGATCTTGCAACCAGCAGCCTGACACCCTTGTTAAGACCCTTGCAACACATGACCTTTACAAAACGCCAAAAAAAAAAAAATATATATATAAAAAAAAAAAAAAAAAAAAAACATTTGCCACCACGCAATCTCAGCCCCTCGGCAACCTGACACCTGTTGAGACCGTTGCAATCACGCAAAATCATCTCAGCAGCCTGACACCCTTGTTGAGACCCTTGCAAACGCAATATCGTCTCAGCAGCCCCACACTCATTAAGATCCTTGCAACCACGCAAAATCATCTCAGCAGCCTGACACCCTTGTTAAGACCCTTGCAACACATGACCTTTACAAAACGCAATAAAAAAAAATAAAAAAAACTTTGTCACCACGCAATCTCTATCCTTTCTCAGTAACCCAATTCTTATTGATTGAGATCTTGCAACCATGCAAATCATCTCAGCAGCCTGACACCCTTGTTAAGACCCTTGCAACACATGACCTTTACAAAACGCAATAAAATGTAAAAAAAAAAATGTTGTCACCACGCAATCTCAGCCCCCCAGCAACCTGACACATGTTGAGACTGCTGCAACCACACAAAATCGTCTCAGCAGCCTGACACCCTTGTTGAGACCCTTGCAAACGCAATATCGTCTCAGCAGCCCTCACACTCATTGACATCCTTGCAACTACTCGTATATCGTCTCAGCACCCTGACACCCTTAGGACCCTTGCAACACATGACCCTTACAAAAGGCAAAAAAAAAATATAAAAACGCAAAAAAACAAAACAAAACAAAATGAAATATTAAAGTGCAAAAAATAAAAATAAATAAACTTTGCCACCACACAATCTCGGCCCAGCAACCTGACACCTGTTTAGACCATTGCAACCACGCAAAATCGTCTCAGCAGCCTGACACCCTTGTTGAGACCCTTGCAACACAAGGCCCTTACAAAAACGCAAAAAAAATAATATATATAAAAAAAAGCATAAAAAAAACTTTGCCACCACGCAATCTCGGCCCAGCAACTTGACACCTGTTGAGACCATTGCAACCACGCAAAATCGTCTCAGCAGCCCTACATTCATCAAGGCCCTTGCAACCACGCAAAACCGTCTCAGCAGCTTGACACCCTTGTTGAGACCCTTCCAAACGCAATACCATCTCAGCAGCCCCACATTCATCAAGGCCCTTGCAACCACGCAATACAGTCTCGGCAGCCTCACACCCTTGTTGAGACCCTTGCAAACGCAATACCGTCTCAGCAGCCCCACATTCATCAAGGCCCTTGCAACCACGCAATACCATCTCGGCAGCCTCACACCATTGTTGAGACCCTTGCAAACGCAATACCGTCTCAGCAGCCCCACACTCATAGAGAGCCTTGCAACCACGCAATACCGTCTCGAGCAACCTCCCACTCATCAAAGACCTTTGTGACTACGCAGTCTCGCCCCAGCAACATGACATTCATTGAGACCCTTGCAGCCAGGAAAATTGGTGTTTTTCAGCCGCCCCTGATCTCTCCTCTATGAGAGATGTATGTCCACCGATTCATATCGAATTTGTTTCATGCATTTTACAACCGTTTTGTATCAGATACATTGCATGCTTTCTACCGTTGTCATTCATTGTTCCCCCATGCCATGTGTTTTTAGTTCTTGCAGCGGAACTTACGAATTGTTTGTTCACGGTTCTTTTCTCTCATTTATTTACCAAAGTTATTGCCTGTGCGTCATGCATGGCGCCACACCACACTCTTCGGATGTGTTGCACATCCACTCCAGTCCAAAGCAAACCCAGTCGCACGTTCACTGTCCCAGGTAGGATTCGTTAGCTTGTTTGTCATGTCAAATTCGTGGCCACTCATGGTGTCACCCTTACCATATGTTTGGTTCCCGCAGTGGAGCTTACAAAGCATTGATACGCACTTCTCGTGTTCTATTTTCTACACCAAACCTCATTGTTTTGCCATATGCACGGCATCATGCTACACCTTCCCGACATGTTTCACTCCAGCCACAGTCCGCCGCAAACTCACCTGCATGGCCCACTGTCGCAAGTAAGATTTGTTATTACATTCTTTATGTCCTATCAATTTGCTACCATTCGTTGTCTCCCATATCGTTCATTAGTGGCCCCTACGGAACCTACGATTCAAACAGGCGTTGTCCTTCTACCTTATACTGCTCGCTTAAAGGTACAAACCAGGTGTTTCTATCCTTTTTCAGTAACCCAATTCTTATTGATTGAGATCTTGCAACCATGCAAATCATCTCAGCAGCCTGACACCCTTGTTAAGACCCTTGCAACACATGACCTTTACAAAACGCAAAATAAAAAAATAAATAAATATAAAAACGCAAAAAAACAACAAAAAAAAACATTTGCCACCACGCAATCTCAGCCCCTCGGCAACCTGACACCTGTTGAGACTGTTGCAATCACGCAAAATCGTCTCAGCAGCCTGACACCCTTGTTGAGACCCTTGCAAACGCAATATCGTCTCAGCAGCCCCACACTCATTAAGATCCTTGCAACCACGCAAAATCATCTCAGCAGCCTGACACCCTTGTTAAGACCCTTGCAACACAAGACCTTTACAAAACGCAAACAAATATATATATAAAAACGCAAAAAAAAAACGCAAGAAAATGTAAAAAAAGAACATTGTCACCACGCAATCTCAGCCCCCCAGCAACCTGACACCTGTTAAAACTGCTGCAACCACGCAAAAACGTCTCAGCAGCCTGACACCCTTGTTGAGACCCTTGCAAATGCAATATCGTCTTAGGAGCCCTCACACTCATTGACATCCTTGCAACCACTCGTATATCGTCTCAGCACCCTGACACCCTTAGGACCCTTGCAACACATGACCCTTACAAAAGGCAAAAAAAAAGATATATAAAAACGCAACAAAAAAAAAACATGAAGTATTAAAGTGCAAAAAAATAAAATAAATAAACTTTGCCACCACACAATCTCGGCCCAGCAACCTGATACCTGTTTAGACCATTGCAACCACGCAAAATCGTCTCAGCAGCCTGACACCCTTGTTGAGACCCTTGCAAGCACAATATCGTCTCAGCAGCCCCACACTCATTAAGATCCTTGCAACCACCCAAAATCATCTCAGCAGCCTGACACCCTTGTTAAGACCCTTGCAACACATGACCTTTACAAAACGCAATAAAAAAAATTAAAAATAAACTTTGTCACCACGCAATCTCTATACTTTCTCAGTAACCCAATTCTTATTGATTGAGATCTTGCAACCATGCAAATCATCTCAGCAGCCTGACACCCTTGTTAAGACCCTTGCAACACATGACCTTTACAAAACGCAAAATAAAAAAATAAATAAATATAAAAACGCAAAAAAAACAAAACAAAAAAAATTTCCACCACGCAATCTCAGCCCCTTGGCAATCTGACACCTGTTGAGACTGTTGCAATCACGCAAAATTGTCTCAGCAGCCTGACACCCTTGTTGAGACCCTTGCAAACGCAATATCGTCTCAGCAGCCCCACACTCATTAAGATCCTTGCAACCACGCAAAATCATCTCAGCAGCCTGACACCCTTGTTAAGACCCTTGCAACACATGACCTTTACAAAACGCAATAATTTTTTTTTTTTAAAACGTTGTCAACACGCAATCTCAGCCCCCCAGCAACCTGACACCTGTTGAGACTGCTGCAACCACACAAAATCGTCTCAGCAGCCTGACACCCTTGTTGAGACCCTTGCAAAAGCAATATCGTCTCAGCAGCCCTCACACTCATTGACATCCTTGCAACCACTCGTATATCGTCTCAGCACCCTGACACCCTTAGGACCCTTGCAACACATGACCCTTACAAAAGGCAAAAAAATATATAAAAACGCAAAAAAAAAAATGAAATATTAAAGTGCAAAAAATAAAAATAAATAAACTTTGCCACCACACAATCTCGGCCCAGCAACCTGACACCTGTTTAGACCATTGCAACCATGCAAAATCGTCTCAGAAGCCTGACACCCTTGTTGAGACCCTTGCAACACAAGGCCCTTAAAAAAACGCAAAAAAAATAATATATATAAAAAAAAGCAAAAAAAAAAAACTTTGCCACCACGCAATCTCGGCCCAGCAACTTGACACCTGTTGAGACCATTGCAACCACGCAAAATCGTCTCAGCAGCCCTACATTCATCAAGGCCCTTGCAACCACGCAAAACCGTCTCAGCAGCCTGACACCCTTGTTGAGACCCTTGCAAACGCAATACCATCTCAGCAGCCCCACATTCATCAAGGCCCTTGCAACCACGCAATACAGTCTCGGCAGCCTCACACCCTTGTTGAGACCCTTGCAAACGCAATACCGTCTCAGCAGCCCCACATTCATCAAGGCCCTTGCAACCACGCAATACCATCTCGGCAGCCTCACACCATTGTTGAGACCCTTGCAAACGCAATACCGTCTCAGCAGCCCCACACTCATCGAGAGCCTTGCAACCACGCAATACCGTCTCGAGCAACCTCCCACTCATCAAAGACCTTTGTGACCACGCAGTCTCGCCCCAGCAACATGGCATTCATTGAGACCCTTGCAGCCAGGAAAATGGGTGTTTTTCAGCCGCCCCTGATCTCTCCTCTATGTTATCTTATCAGTACGTCTACACAGGATCCCCAATCACTCCTCTATGTTATCTTATAATTACATGTACACAGGATCATTTATAGTCATTTCTAGGCAGTTGAGTTCAGAAACCTTCTCGAAAAAAATAAAAAATAAATGGGTTCAGACGGATGTTCAATGGCATTCGAAACGCCAATGCCTGTAACAGCTTGTAAACACAGCCAGATGTGGTAACTCATGTTTACCAGCGTTTCATTCACAGTCGTTTTCATAAAAAAAAAAGGGGGGGGGAATATTGTCTCAGCAACTTGACACTCATTTGAGACCCTTGCAAAATGTAATATCATCCCAGCTACCTCACACTCGTCTAGACCTTTGCAACCACACAATCTCGTCTCAGCAACCCAACACCCGTTCAGACCTTTGCAGCCATACAAAGTCGTCTTAGCAAACTGACACTCATTTGACACCATTGCAAACGCAATATCGTCTCAGCAACCTGACACCCGTCCAGACCTTTGCAGCCATACATAGTCATCTCAGCAGCCCGACACTCACTTGAGACCATTGCAAACGCCACATCGTCTCAGCAACCCCTCACTTGTTGAGACCCATGCAACCACACAAGGCCATCTCAAAACAAACCTCATAATCATCGAGACTTTTGCAACCACGCAATATCGTCTCAGCAAACCAGACTGAGACCCTTGCAACCACACAATATTGTCTGCAGCAGTATAAAACACTTTGCAGCATGCACCTACGTGCAAACCCGAATACAAACTAAACTTGCAAACACACCTCAGTGACAATCAGCCAAACAAACACACAGTGGCACCCAGTTGGCCATTCATCTGTAGTGGCACGCGGGCCACTCATCTTTTCCCTGTCTTTTTCCCTGCAGTTAGTTCAGGTTTCCATCCAGCACCAGCGAGTGCACGTTGGTCTGCGAGTGCACGTTGGTCTGCGAGTGCACGTTGGTCTGCGAGTGCATGTTGGTCTGTGAGTGCACGTTGGTCAGCGGGTGCACATTGGTCAGCGGTCATCCCGGCATTGTCAGCCGAGCCACCATGGGCTTTTGCGTGCATTTTTCATCCGCCACTGGTTCTCCAAACCTTGGCCCCCAGAAATTCTCTTAAATTTCTGCTTCACCCAGTCTTCATCACGCCTCGTGCTGTACCCCATTGTGGCAGCTGCCCAGGTCTGGGGCCACACTTGAACTGGACAGACAGTGTTCTTCACCACAGACAATCAAGCCACAGCCGACTTCATCAATTAAGGTAGATCAAGCCTCTCCCCATCACGTCCTTCCTGCGCAGGCTTGTGCAGCTGTCACTCCGTCACCAGTTTAATATCTTCTGTAGACATATTCCAGGCAAATGCAAAATCGCAGCTGATGCTCTGTCCCATTCCAACCTTACTTTGTTTTTCCAGCAAGAGCCTGGAGCTGACCCAAAAACCATCCCTGTCCCACCCTGGTCATTGCTGACGATGGACTGAAGTAGCATCTCACCAACTCAACCCAGCTTATTAACCACTCCTTGGCACGCAACACACTGAAGGCCTATCGCACTGCTTGGAACACTAACTGCAAATTTTTGGCCACTTGCCTCGGAGCAGCAATAGGCAACGTTAGACACGTTCTAGCCTTCATATCGTATTGCCACACGCAGCTGATCCTTACTCACAATACTATCACGCCATATCTAGATGGCGTCCAGCATTTCCTGTCCCTGCAGGACCCCAGAAAACTGTCAGTATTCTCGAGCCCATGCAGTCAAGTCCCTCCTACAGGGCATACAGAAGCACCAACCTGTAGTCAGTGGCAAGCGCCTACCTCTTTAGGGACATGTCTGAAATCCTTACTCTTTCCCCATTTAGGGCCTTGCCCAGCATAGTCATCCAAGCAGCCATCTACCAGGCCTTCTACGGTTCCCTACGACCTAGTGAATTTACAGTCAGTGGCTCCGGCAGTCAGACACTGCTCCGACGCCACCCGACTCGCTTTCGAACCCCTACACTCTCAGTCTGCAAACGCAAAAAAACAGCCCCAGGGGTTGACATCAACCTGTTTCAGGCTAACAATGCCTGACGCCCAGTGACGGAAGAAATGGCACAAGCCTTTACCAAGCTGGCTCAATAAATACAAGAAATCAATATAAGCTATTTCCCTATCTGAGTCTTTTGCCCCCTTTTCTTGGCATACTGACCAGACCACCAAGGCACACTTCAGGTCTATTTATGTTGTAAGTCTTGTTGCGTGTTTATGTGATCCACATCTCTCTCAGTCAGAGGGCCACGACCATAAATTAGAAGGCCAGTATGGTGGCCTGAGTTTATGGGAGGAGCCCGGAGGGTATTTAAGCAGCCCACTCACACATGCTCTTTGTCGGTTCAGTGTGCAGTACTACACGTCACTGGGCCGACTCTTCCCAGCTCACCTCATGTCCGTGAGTCTGCGCATTCAATCGCATTCAACACCCTCCCGCCCTTCTCTTTTTCAGGGCACTTATCAGCATATCCTTCTTCAACAATTACCCATTACTTACTTTGGGTATGCCCCCTTTTCTTGGCATACTGACCAGACCACCAAGGCACACTTCAGGTCTATTTATGTTGTAAGTCTTGTTGCGTGTTTATGTGATCCACATCTCTCTCAGTCAGAGGGCCACGACCATAAACATAGGAGCTGCATGTCAAGACCATCCTTCATCTTCTATTGCTGCAATGACCGACACTATGAGGACCACAGATAAGTGCAGTGATAATATGAGCAAATACAAACAAAAATGAAAAAAAATAATGCAGCTTGATAATGGCTGCCATAGTCCCATGATTACTGTGTTGCATATACTTCTGCTCCCATTTCATGCACAACAATAAGTAATATCTAAACAGTCACAAAAAACAAAAAACAAAAAAAAAATAAAATAAACATTTCATTAGCCAGTATAATTCCTAAATTATATTGCACTCACCCCAAAAGTTTGGAAGTTGAAAATTATAAGTCAAATTTCTAAAAAACATACAGAATCAGATCTATACAGGCCTGGCAACCCCCATTCCCACTGTTATGCAGTTTAACTGGGGCATATACTTAGAAATTTGATGATTCATTATCGTTCTATTTTTTTCCAGATGTTTCAAAAGGGAAGATTTAAGCAAGAGCAGAATAGACAAGAAGCAAGTCAGGGAAAGAAAAGTTTAACTGAAATGTATTGCATTTATTATTAAATGAACTATCTGGCCTCGTACACAAGATCAAATCTGTCCGCTGGAAACGGTCCGCTGGACCGTTTCAGCAGACAGATTCGATCGTGTGTACGGCCGAGCTGACGGATTTGGCCACCCGACAGATTTCAAAGCATGCTTTGAAATCTATCGGGTGGGAATCCGTCCGCCCGACATGTCTGCTGGTTAGTACACTTACCAGCAGACATGTCATCCCGCACCGCCGGTGAATGGATTTGGCGCATGCGTGGAAGTGTTTTACTTCCTGGTGCGGTGACGTGGCGGCGTCAACGTCACCGCCACGTCACCGACACGTCAGTGCGCCGTCTGCTGGCGGGGATTTTGGTTTGATCGTGTGTACACGCGAGCAAACCAAAATCCCAGCAGACAGATTTGTTCAAATCTGTCGGACGGACAGATTTGAACAAATCTGTCTGCTCGTGTGTACGAGGCCTCTAAGGTTTTTCACAATCATATGATCCATAGAAAAAAGATGAAATAACATTTAGCCAATACTGTCATGCAGCCAAATATTAGCTCATATTGAAGTAGCTACAAAATGAGCAATATTAATCTGAGGGAAAACTAAAAAAAGTTTCATAACTTGGGAGGACAGGCAAATTCTTATATGTCTGCTCCTGGACCCAACTACCTGAACAAGGTAAACTTAAAGGACAAAGACAGGATAAAGCATCTTATAATGACATTGAAGCTACCAAATCTAGCATCAATCCAGCTGTTAAATTTCAAACATGTAATCAGGGCTGGTGCAAGACTATTTTGCACCCTAGGCGAGACCAGCTTCTTGCGCCCCCCCCCCCTTAAATAAAAATAAAAATGAATTCAATAATTTTAGCACCAGAACTCCTGGTGGAGGGATGGAGCCAGGTGGACAGGAGAGGGGGTGCAGCAAGCTGGAGGGAGTATGGAGCCAGGTGGATAAGAGAGGGGGGAGTTAGCCAGGTAAGGGGATGGAGCCAGGTGGACGGGAGGGGTGCAGCCAGGTGGGGGGAGGATGGAGCCAGGTGGACAGGAGGGGGTGCAGCCAGGTGGACAGGAGAGGGGGTGCAGCCAGGTGGAGGAATGGAGCCAGGTGCACAAGAGAGGGGGGTTACAGCCAGGTGGAGCGATGGAGCCAGGTGAACAGAAGAGGAGGTGCAGCCAGGTGGAGGGAGGCAATAGCCAAGTGGACAGGAGAGGAGGCAGCAAGCTGGAGGGAGGATTGAGCCAGGTGGTGGGATAGAGCCAGGTAGACATGAGGGGGGTGTGTAGCCAGGTGGAGGGATGGAGCCAGGTGGACAGGAGGGGGGTGTAGCCAAGTGGAGGGATAGAGCCAGGTGGACAGGAGGGGGTGTGTAGCCAGGTGGAGGGATGTAGATAGGTGGACAGGAGAGGGAGTAGCCAGGTGGAGGGATAGAGCCAGGTGGACAGGAGGGGGTGTGTAGCCAGGTGGAGGGATGTAGATAGGTGGACAGGAGGGGGTGTAGCCAGGTGGAGGTATGGAGCCAGGTGGACAGGAGGGAGGGTGAAGCCAGGTGGAGGAATGGAGCCAGGTGAACAGGAGAGGGGTGTAGCCAGGTGGAGGGAGGATAGAGCCAGGTGGACAGGGGAGGGGGGGTCAGCCATGTAAGGGGATGGAGTCAGGTGGATAGGAGAGGGTGTAGCCAGGTGGGGGGAGTATGGAGCCAGGTGGATAGGAGGGGGTGTAGCCAGGTGGGGGGAGTATGGAGCCAGGTGGATAGGAGGAGGTGTAGCCAGGTGGGGGGAGTATGGAGCCAGGAGGATAGGAGGGGGTGTAGCCAGGTGGGGGGAGTATGGAGCCATGTGGATAGGAGGGGGTGTAGCCAGGTGGGGGAGTATAGGGCCAGGTGAATAGGAGGAGGTGTAGCCAGGTAGGGGGAGTATGGAGCCAGGTGGATAGGAGGGGGTGTAGCCATGTGCGGGGAGTATGGAGCCAGGTGGATAGGAGGGGTGTAGCCAGGTGGGGGGAGTATGGATCAAGGTGGATAGGAGGGGGTATAGCCAGGTGGGGGGAGTATGGAGTCAGGTGGATAGGAGGGGGTGTAGCCAGGTGGGGGGAGTATGGAGCCAGGTGGATAGGAGGAGGTGTAGCCAGGTTGGGGGAGTATGGAGCCAGGAGGATAGGAGGGGGTGTAGCCAGGTGGGGGGAGTATGGGGCCAGGTGAATAGGAGGAGGTGTAGCCAGGTAGGGGGAGTATGGAGCCAGGTGGATAGGAGGAAGTGTAGCCATGTGCGGGGAGTATGGAGCCAGGTGGATAGGAGGGGGTGTAGCCAGGTGGGGGGAGTATGGAGCCAGGTGGATAGGAGGGGGGTGTAGCCAGGTGGGGGGAGTATGGAGCCAGGTGGTTAGGAGGGGGTGTAGCCAGGTGGGGGGAGTATGGAGCCAGGTGGATAGGAGTGGGTGTAGCCAGGTGGAGAAATTGAGCCAGGTGGATAGGAGGGGGGTGAAGCCAGGTGGAGGGAGACGCACACAGCAGTGAAAGGGTCTGACTGGAACTTGAAAGCCTTTATCCCCAGACCACCTGACAAGTTCTTACCTTGGGGCACTTCTTTCCAGCTCCCTCCACATGGCAGCAGCAGCAGTCGATTTTTCTCAAGTCCCAGGATTAGGAGATGGGGTCTCCTACAATCTGTGAGTCACAGCTCACGCATGGGAGATCTCCTCCAGCACGTCCGATCAGCTGATCATTTGGTTCCGCCCCCAGGCTCTGGCGAACGACCGCGGAGAGGCTCGGTAAGCAGGGCGGCCTGCAGGAGCAGCTTTGCTTCCAGGCCAGCTCCTCAAAGACAAGTGGCCCAGCGGCCTCGACCCGGCCAGCGTGTGTCCTATGGCCAGTTCATGTGGTTGTGTCTGTGCACAATGCCGCTCGCCCTGCTCCTCCAATGGCTGCACTCCTGTACATCACTCATCGAGGGAGGGAGGCGGGGGCGGCCAGAGAGCTAACACCCACGGCTGCTGGACATTGGTATGGTCGCCCCTGGCTCTGCCTGCTCCTTCTCCCCGCCAAACGACTCTGCAGCCAGCCAGATGGAGCCGCTACCCACTACACTCTGCACCGCACCAGCCACACCCCGCCAGGGGGGAACCAATCCTCTTGGGACCCAGCGGCTGTGGCGGCTGCCTAGTTTGCCTAGTGGGAGCGCCGGCCCTGCATGTAATATTTAAACACTAAAGAACACAGAAGATGTATCATAAGAGAGGACTTGGAGGAATGATGAGTATACAATACTCATTAATTGTCTGTCCAGAAAAAACTTCTACAATTCCTACAATGTTCACCCCAAGACACTCACTGTGTTTTTAGTGAAACTTTTTGAAACCCAAATGGGACAGCATATCTAAATACACTGGCAGCACCAGTACATAATCTTACATTTTTATCCACAACAAAATCCTCCTGCCAAAGCAATCAACCCCTGCAAAATGAAGCCAGGTGAAGCCTTCAAGTCCTTCATAACAAAAGGTTTACAATATAGTGTAGCGCTGATGCAAAAACATAAAATACAGTAAATGATGTTAAAATCAAACAAATGATATATAAAACAATGTAAACAATGTAAGTCACATGAGCTCTGAATAAATACATGGAACTTCGACTGACCCCAAGTGATATAAGTGACATCTCATAAAGTTGTACATAAACCACTAATGTGTGATAGTGTGACTGATTATTCACTAGAAATCAAAGTTAGTGAAAGAAACAGGAGTCCCAACAAGGGGCTTGTAAACAATGTAGTCCATGACTGGAAGAATGCCCTACAGAGAGGGAAACTGGGGACAACGTGTTTCAAACAAGGGGGACTGTAGTGGTGCCCAAGTTGACATCAAATCTTCAAAGAACGAGGAAATAGATGGATGCTCTTACCGACTCCGGTGGACACACATACCGTATGGCAGTGGGTCAATCAGGCTTAAAACTACCAATCTTTAGGTTCCAAAGGTATGATGACTGGATGGAGTTCAATTCAAATAAGGGATCAATTTCACTGGTAGATCCCATGGTAAATGTTCTCATCAAAAGCCCAAATGAAGGGAAGGGAAAAAAGCAAGAAAGGGCTTAAAGATGAACTTCATTAGTTGCAAACTACACATCAACAATCAACTGTTGGCAATCCTGAAAGTTGGAGATATACCTTTGAGGCAGCATCTCAGTCTAGAAAGTAAATGTATGTTGAAAAAATGATGGTGCAATCCTACTTTTGTTGGGAAGAAATAGCTGCTCCTTTCACCAGACTGATTGCAGACGTCTTTTGATCCTGGTTCCTAGGTAGAACCAGGGGTGTCGTTAGGGCGGGCTGGGGGGCTGGAGCCCAGAATGAGTCCCTGAAATGCACCGAGTCTCATGCATGTGGTATTTAATTATTAACCCCAAGCGCCGCCGAGTAGGGACCATTCTGATCCCGAGCACCGCCGAGCGCCATTGAGTGTGGCCGAGAGACATAGCAGGTCCCGCCTTCTGAAGCCTGCAACGCCTATGATGGGCGTCCCACTGGTCCAATGCCGGGAACGCGGGACGTTTGACATCCATCATAGGTGCTGCAAGCTCCAGTAGACAGGAACTACAATGCCGCCGCTGTGCCACGCAACATCCCCGCTCCCCGTTTCCCACTGAGTGCTCGGTACGGTGGCTCTCCTCTGCCCCTCAGTTCCTGCTTTGGCTGTATCTCTATGATGATCATGATGGGCTTTTGGCGCGCCGGTTCACACACCAGCTGAGCTGAGGTAAGTCAGTGAGTGTGTATGTAGGTCATGTCATTGTATGTAGCTCAGTGAGTGTATGTAGGTCATGTCAGTGTAGGTCAGTCAGTGTATGTAGGTCATGTCCGTGTATGTAGGTCATGTCAGTGTATGTATGTAGGTCAGGCAGGTCAGTGTATGTATGTAGGTCAGGCAGGTCAGTGTATGTAGGTCATGTCAATGTATGTAGGTCAGTGAGTGTATGTAGGTCAGTGTATGTAGGTCATGTCAGTGTAGATAAGTGAGTGTATGTAGGTCATGTCAGTGTATGTAGGTCATGTCAGTGTATATAGGTCAGGCAGGTCAGTGTATGTAGGTCAGTGTAAGTAGGTCAGTGTTAGTGTTGCTCACGAATATTCACATTGCGAATATTCGTAACGAATATTGCATATTCGAGTATTCGTGAATAAATCGAATATCGCGGTGAATATTCGATATTACGAATATTCGTATTTTTTCAAATTTATTTTTAAAACAGATCACATCCTAGTGATCTCCATCGACGTCTAAAAGCATTGCTGGTATGATTAGAGACCCTGGGCCGAGTAGCTGAGGCGATCCTTTTATGTTGCCGAATATTCGCAATGCGAATATTCGTATTACGAATATTCGCGAATACTTTCTCTGCCCTTCTGTGTTTTGTGTATAAAAAAAATAAAATAAAAAAAATTAGCTTTAGTTTAGTCATATAAGTTTGTGTAAGTAGAATTAGGGCCAGATTCAGCAAGACTTGCGCTGGAGTAATTCGATATGCGCCGCGTAACTGTGATTATGCGCCGTCGTTTCTATGTGGCCGTACCCACCAAACTAGATGCGACAGAAAACGGGCCATTTTCGATCGGCTTAACTTTCCGACGCCAGAGTATCGTCAGCGCATAATTTCGCTTGGCGCATCAGTCGCGCCTATTGATTTCCCCTGCAAATATGCAAATGAGGGTTATTTCCCGATTTGCGAACAGATTAGCACCATACGCTGGCTACATGCGCCGCGCGTATCTCGTCCGTCCGGCGCAAAGTTATTTCTACAAATAGCTGCTTTATCTTTACTCCAGACGGCCACAGGTCAGCAGGAGAGCAGCTACAGCAGCGTTACCGACGATAAGAGCTAGCTGAGCACCCCCACTTGCAGGACAACACCTCTGTCCATGCTTGTCTGTCAACTTTTACAGCCATGGAGGAAGACATCATAGGTCTCCATAGCCGAGATGACGGCTGACAGCTCCTGGCCTTTAGAGTTCAGCTTTCTCCTGTGTGTTTGCGGGGAACGGGAGCAGCCATCTCAGAACAAAAGTAACTTCACTGCGGGGAGGGGGAACAGGGTATACTTTAGTGCCGGAATGGCGCTTCTACGGGTGCATTTAAACGCCCAACGGAACGCATTGCGCTGACGTTTCCCGTGAAGTGGTGCCGACGGAAGTTGTGAGCATGCGCACAAGGGGGCGAGTGAAGCCTCACTTACTGCGCATGCTCCGTGGATGATGCGCTGAACGTAAGCCTCTGCGCTGGGCTCCGCCCTTAATTTACATATGATCACACCCACTTCCACTTGCGTCGGGTTACGCCAGCGCATTATCGTTACTCTGGCGCAAGTTTACGCGCAAGTGCTATGTAAATAACAGTACTTGCGCCGAAAGTGTCGGCGGAGTAACGTAAATGAGAAACGTTACTCCAAAGTAAAGAGGCGCCCATCTACCTGAATCTGGCCCTTAGTGTTTAGTGCATATTAGTTTAGTAATCCAGGAAATGATCTCCGTTTTCGCGTATTGACGAGAATTTCGCAATCAATTTCGCATTCGCATTAGCGAAATTTCGCATTAGAGAAATTTCGCATTCGCATTAGCGAAATGTCGCAAATTTTTTTTTTTTTGATAAAATATCACGAATATTAGATATTAACGAATATTTCGCAAATATTCTTCTATATATTCGTGAAAAATCGCGAAATCGAATTTGGCGTATTCCGCTCATCACTAGTCAGTGTATGTAGGTCAGCGTATCTAGGTCATGTCAGTGTATGTAGGTCAGTGTATGTAGGTCATGTCAGTGTATGTAGGTCAGTGTATGTAGGTCAGGTCAGTGTATTTAGGTCAGAGAGTGTATGTAGGTCATGTCAGTGTATGTAGGTCAGGCAGGTCCGTGTATGCATGTAGGTCAGGCAGGTCAGTGTATGTATGTAGGGCAGGCAGGTCAGTGTATGTATGTAGATCAGGCAGGTCATTGTGTCCGGGACTTACCTTTCAATCCCGGCATGCCACCATTCAGGTGAGACAGCAGCGCTCGCCTATAACTGCGCGCCGCCGCGCACCTAACAGCGCCCACACATGCACAACGGGAGTGCGCGTGTTGGGGGCGCGTGCGATGCTCGGTAATTCCGATTGGTGCCAAATCACATTTAAAAACCCACTGGCTCCTCTAGCACATTGCTGTCTGATCTGCAGCTTCTGAGTTATAACCTGTATCTGAACCTGAATGCTTGTTATCCTTATTGACCCGGCTTGTCTGACCATTCGTATCTCTCCGACCTCCGACCTCTGACCTTTGGCTTACCATTGACCCTGCTCCTCTGATTTCTCCACCATTGCCAGACCCTCCTGCCTGTACCTGTGACTACGCTCCAGCCTTCTGAACCTGCTACCTGATTACCCATTGTGACCTAGCTTGTCTGACTCTGCTACTTCTTGTTGTCCGCTAACCAGCTTACCTTATCAGCTTCCTGCCGCTGTACCTGCACCTCCAGCCAGGGTCGCTGACCCCAGGGCCGGCCCAACTATGGGACCCACTGGTCCCAAGGTACCAGGCGGCACTTTTCAAGGGAGCGGCAAATTGCCGCCCGCCTGCTCCGCTTCCCGCTCCACTGTTGTCTGGGAAACAAATTGCCGCCCGCCCGTTTTTCTCTCTCCAGCCGTCTCGAACGATAGACACGAAGGCGGCGACCGCCGCAAGCACCCAAATCCCCCCCCAGCAGACAGACGGGGACCGAATATCACACAAGCACTGTTCCGGGACTCCTTTCTATCAGCCTGTCCCTCCGCGCTGTGTGTCTGTGTGTGCAGGCGGGGCTCAACGCAGATGGGATCATTGAGAGAAGCAGCTGACCTCCCGGCTCTTTCCAAGCAATGACTCAATGGAGCGGGTGGATGGCACTGGCATGGTCCCTGAGCAGAGCCCTGATTATGGTCGATGAAGCCACAAACAGCAGAGGTAAGGGAGGAGGACGGATCCTCACTGAACTACATTGAGCTGTGTGTGTGGGGGGGTCAGTGTGTGTGTGTGAGTAGTCCAGGAAGTAGTAGTCAGTTGGGTCAGTGTATGTGTGAGACAAGGGGGGTCAGTTCATGTGTCAGGTAGGGGGGGTCAATGTATGTGTCAGACAAGGGGGGGTCAGTGTATGTGTCAGGTAAGTGGGTCAGTGTATGTGTCAGACAAGGGGGGTCAGTGTATGTGTCAGACAAGGGGGGTCAGTGTATGTCAAGTAAGAGGGTCAATGTATGTGTCAGACAAGGGGGGTCAGTGTATGTGTCAGACAAGGGGGGTCAGTGTATGTGTCAGGTAAGGGGGTCAGTGTATGTGTCAGGCAAGGGGGGTCAGTATATGTGTCAGGTAAGGGGGGTCAGTGTATGCGTCAGATAAGGAGGTCAGTGTATGTGTCAAGTCAGTGTAGGGGACAGGTAGGTCACTGTAGGGGTCAGATAGATCACATGTGTTGCAAGGGCAGAGTAAAGTGAAGTCAGGGGCGCAGCCGGGAGAGGGGGGCAAAATTTGGTTTCGCTTGGGGTGTCAAAGATCCTTGCACCAGCACCCCACATCCCCCCAGGAAACGGACGGGGAAGATGGCGATCGCCGCAAGCACCCCCCCAGGAGACAGATGGGGAAGGAGCCCCTGGAAAGATCAAAGCAGGTGAAAAAGGAGACAGACTGGCATGGAAGGTACCGTTCTGGCCAAAACATACACATACCCATCTGCAGACAGAGACTGGGACAATGGGATATAGGAGGCACTGCAGATAGGGACAGGGCAAGGGATCTCTCTCTCCCTCCCTCTCTCTCTCTCCCCCCCTCTCTCCCTCCCCCTCTCTCTCCATCCCCCCTCTCTCTCCCTCCCCCCTCCCCCTCACCCCCTCTCTCTCTCCCTCCCCTCTCTCTCTTTCCCCCCTCTCTCTCTACCCCCCCCTCTCTCTCCCCCTCTCTCTCTCTCTCCCTCCCCCTGTCTCTCTCTCTCCCTCCTCTCTCTCTCCCTCCCCCCCTCTCTCTCTCTCTCTCTCTCTCTCTCAGTTCGTCCCCTCTCAACCCCCCCTCTCTAAGCCCTCCCTCTTTTTTTTATAACATGCAACAGTGATCCATTACCCGCACGCGCCAGGCCCAGGTGAATTGGGCGGGCAGGACAGTCGGATGGTGATCAGGCTTGCCGGCCAATGAGCGGGTGGGGGAGCAGAGAGATGAGATAATCTCTCACTGCCAGCCCTCCATTACTGCAGTTCCGCCCCCACTGTGCGGGCAACAGAGAGATTAAATTATCTCTCTGCTGCCTGTCTTTATTTAGGAATAGGCAATCCGCTAGGTGTGGCAGGTGATATCATGGCAAGTGACAAACCACAATGTGTGGCAGGTGACGTGGCAAGTTACAATAAACTACGCGTGGCAGTTTTTTTTTTTATGGGGGGCAGCATTTCATTCTTGGTACCAGGCAGCACAATGTCTTGGGCCGGCACTGGCTGACCCACTCCCTCTGCTACAGTGGTCTCCAGTCCACCACTCCAGAAGGGATCAACATCCTGCATCTACTACCACGCTACCTCGCTGCGCTCCTGAGCCTGCTGTTCCCATCCCAGTGGTTCGCAAGCAAGGGCTGTAAGAGAGGCCTTCTTCTGCGACTAGACTCTGGCTACCAGGTACGTGGTACATAACAGTATCAGACAGCCATGACAGAGTCTGCAGGAGTAGCCCCGGCCATGGAGGAGATCTGTAAACATCTGGCAGCTCTCACTCAAGCGGTGAAAAACCTGCAGGACAGCTACATGAGACTGGAGGGTCAAGTCCAAAACGTATCCATTTCCGGAGACGCAGCTCCAGCAACCGCCACCAGATCTTCAGCAACGGTTTCTGCTCCATCGGTAGTGATGCTGCCGCCTGAACCAAGGGTACCCATGGCAGAACGATTCACTGGGGACCGAACCAAATTCCCGGACTTCCTTAAAGCCTGTCAGTTATACTTTGCCCTGCAACCCCGGACCTTTTCTTTAGAGGCCATAAAAGTGGGATTCATAGTCTCTCTACTCCAAGGGGAGCCACACACTTGGGCTCACCGGTTGCTGGAAGAGAATGGCGCCCAAACAGACTTATCTGGCTTTCTTTGAGACTATGGCGCAACTCTACGATGATCCCCAACGAGTCTGCCCTGCATGCACTCCAGCAAGGCCGCAGAGCGGCCAAGGACTATGTGACAGACTTCCGCCGCTGGAGTGCGGATACTCAATGGAACAGCGCAGCTCTGCGACATCAGTTTCATTAAGGCCTTTAAGAGGCTCTGAAAGACAAGCTGGCCTGAATCGGAGTACCTGACACCCTGGAAGATCTAATATCCAAGACCATACAGATCGACTGCCAGCTACAAGAACGACGGGCGGAACATTCCTCTCAGCAGAGTCGCCCAGTGTGGGTTATTACTAAAGCTCCCATGCCCGTCTCCCGCTACCTATCACCTACCTGTCCGAGCCCTGCTGGTACCTCTCCAGACATTTCCGAACCTATGCAACTCAGTGTAATGCAACCTACTTTGCCTCCTGAAGAACGGGCGCACTGCCGCCAACTGAACCTATGCCTCTTTTGTAGTGAAGCTGGCCGTGCGCAACTGTCCTGCCAAGATGTGTAAGTGCCATTCTTCAGTTCCCGTTAATGTCTCCGCTCTCTCAGCCAACACAACCCACCTTGCTCTCTCTCTTTTATTGTAGCTCCAGGAAAGGAGGGTTCCAGTCAGTGCCATTATTGACTCTGGCGCATGCAGCTGCTTTATTGATGCCACCTTTGCTGACCTGCATAACGTCCCTCTATGAGAGAAAGATTTTAGACTCTCCGTCTTTCTGACTGATGGCTCCCATATTAAGTCAGGACATGTAACCCGGGAGACCCTTCCTCTGCCTGCCACCACTACTTCTAACCATAAGGAACTGTTAATCCTGCAAGATTTGTAGAGAAAAACTAGGATGGCCTCACTCCAAAAACAATGGTGTTCCTTTTTAATAAAACTGGTCACAAAACAAACATGTCACAGCAAAAAATCAGATGAAAAATCTGACGCGTTTCACACTATCATACAGTGCTTATTCATAGCTTAGCTTTATGCACTACACCTGCTCGCACCTATAAACAGAACAGCATGCAGACTGCACACTGTTCTATTTTTGTCAGCCGTAGCCGGCCACGCTACATACTACTGCTACCATTGTTCCCCATGCTGGACATCATGCCAAGCCGGATCCCTTGCATCATTAGTTCATACCTTAACTGAAGCCACGCTGTCATGCTGCCATTGCTGGGGCTACCCTAAAGATATCTCCCTTTAGGACACTCTACACTACAGAAACCCTTGCTGCTGAAATACTACAATGCTCATCCTCTGCAAAACGGATAAGTAGCAATTACCTCACTTATACTGCTCTAGAATTATCTGCTCACAAATTGTCTTTACTAAGACTGTATTTAAACCTAGCTTACTGAATACTAACCTGCTGCTTGGGATTACTTAGTGTATCTTCAGTTGCCGCTGTGGAATATCTGAAAGGGACATACTCTCACCTCAGCTGAGCTATACTTGCCTCTCTTACGCAATATTACTTGCCTACAGTATTTTTTTTTGCTACGTGCTTGACATACGTTGTTAAAAGTATATGGGCCCACGCCCCAAAACTACTGAACATGCGCTCTCTAGATTTTTAATGCTAAGGGTTATAGGTATTTTATACCTGCACCCTTAGTAGCCTAACACATTCCTTTATGTTAAGTGATATGATGTAGAGAACCCCCAAACTCCTGTTCTCTGATTGGAGTGATGCCTGGGGTCCCATATTAACCCCCCCCCCTCGTGTCAGTTATGGGCGCTATTGTAAATTTAGTGGGGGGATGGGAGAGTTACATTGCTCTCATCCATGTTAAATTCCCTAAATTTGCATTTCGGGCTGGGCTGCCTGTGCTCCCATTCTCTGTGCTGAGGATGTTACCATCTTTGGGCAGCAGATGGCGCCAGAGGGGGTTCCAGAACAGAGTCACCTTTCCTCAGCAGCCAATCAGAGGAGTGCTTCCCTCACTGGGCATGCCGGGAGAATGTATATCTGATGCGGGGCATTTTTGTCCGGGTCTTCTACCCGGGTCTCCTACCTTCAGGGTGCGCGCACACCGCAAGGCCGCCAATATGGCCTATCTGGCCGGGGCCTACACTATGTGGAGCTACGAACTTTGGGCTTCATGGCTCAAGGCAATTGTTGTTGTCAGGGACCCCAGTGACTTACTAGGTTCCCACTTCTAGTGAGAAGATCCCAAGCTGGGTGCTGTTCGGTGGGGGATTGGTCTGAGGAGAACTCGGAGGCAGGTGATCCAACAGGGCTTGAACGAACCACCGGGGATCTGGTTACCAGATGCTGACAGAACATAGTCAGACTGTCAGCTGGTGACCTCTACTAAAAGACCTACCGGGAGGATTTGCTCTACAACTCTACTTTGCTAACACTGGGCCTGTGAGATAGGTTTCCATCTTAAAATCCTAATTTAATTAGAGCCAAGTCGGTGGCAGAGACTTGTTCCTTCCCAGAAGCTTTAAGTGACATTTCGGCTGCCAGGCCTGTGAGAGGGGTCTGTCCGGGGGCACTTCATCCACTCTGGCTAGAGTGACGACGTGATAGATACTACTGTTGAAGGCAGGACTGCCTTACTTATCCAAAGCTGATGCTGCAAGGTTCATCTTCTTTCTTTCATAAACCTATCCTGTCTACCTCAAGTTGATGTTGGTCGTGTTTGACTAGGAATAAAGCATTGGAAATCTCAGCTATCAGTCTGGACATTTACTGCTCTGCTCACCACCTTCACCCCTAGACATCACACAGATGTAATTTAAATATGCCGATCCCAAATCTAATCAGTGGCTCCTGAGAGGGGTAGTGATACACTTGCATAGCCAAGTGCATTGGAACCCTTAATTCAGTTGTGCTCGTTGATCTTTATTGTAATTTTCTACGCTAGCGGTTGGAGGCATGTTGTAATACCTCCTTCCTTAGTAGCTCAACCCATTCCTATATGTGAGAGATGATGTAGTGAACTCCCAAACTCCTGTTCTCAGATTGGAGTGACGCCTGGGGTCCAGTACTGAAATCTCACATAACATAGGTAGGTGCATTGAATTCCTTCCTTGACCGCAGTTGTGGTTCACTCCCGTTCATCATAGTTTGTGACTAGGGATGATCCGAACATACCCGCGTTTGATTCGCACCAGAACCGTCGAACAGACCTACCGTTCGCGCGAACATTTAGAACCCCATTGAAGTCTATGGGACTCGAACGTTCAAATAAAAAAATGCTCATTTTAAAGACCAATCTTCAAGTTATTGTTGGAAAACGTCTTTGAGAACCCAGGTCTTGCCCCAGGGAACATGTATCAATGGAGAAAAGTTAAAAAAACGGTCGTTTTTTCAGGAGCAGGACTCCTGAAAATTTGACATTGATACATGTTCCCTCGGGCAAGACCCGTGTTCTCAAAGACGTTTTCACAGGCAAACTATAGACACCCAGCAGGTACAATATTTAAAGGAATCTTTCATTTTTTTTTATTTAAACATTATTAAAATCACTGCTCCAGGAGCAGTGATTTTAATTATGCTTAAATTAAAAAAAATAAAATAAAATTCCATTAAATATTGTACCTGCTGGGTGTCTATACGTGTGATAACGTCTTTAAATAGCACAATCACCTGCCTGCCAGTAAATTAGGAAGAACTGATCTATCTAAGCTATACAGTGTATAAATATATGTACAACTCCTAGGGATGTATATATATCCACCCGGAAGGTGGTATTTTATAGTGTGGGGCGTGTGCTAAAGCCCTGAGCCATAATTGGCCAAAGCCACCCAGGCTTTGGCCAATTATGGCTCTTTGTTTTTTGTGCGCTGTGATTGGCCAAGCATGCAGGACATACAGCATGCTTGGCCAATCATCAGCGCCCAATGCCGCAGTGAATTATGGGCCGTTTTGCGTCACTCAAATTTGGCGTAAACGACCGCTTTTGTTCGAATTTCGTTGAATGTACGAACAATGTTCGAGTCGAACATACGTTCCCATCGAACGCGAAGCTCATCCCTATTTGTGACACAAGGCAACATGTTTTAAAGGCTCACAAATAGGGATGAGCTTCGCATTCGATGGGAACGTATGTTCGACTCGAACATTGTTCGTACGTTCAACGAAATTCGAACAAAAGCGGTCGTTCACGCCAAATTTGAGTGACGCAAAACGGCCCATAATTCACTGCGGCATTGGGAGCTATTAAACCTCTTTTCAGGTTTATTGACTAGCAAACTTCTTGAAACATTTGTAAACAGGATGGTGACTTGCAAAAAAAAAAAACACCTGTACCTGCAAAATGAATTCCACTTGCATTACCTGGTCTTAAAAGCAAAACAGATACTTTTTTGTTTAAACGTTATTTATTGAAGTCAGTCACAGCTTAACAAACATGGTACGATATGTGTATAACATTGACAAACGTTTTCTCCATTCAACAATGACAAAGAAGGAAAAGCATGTAGAAACACATTAGATTGTGGCATTTTGAAGGCTAAGCATATATTTAAAGCGCAGCGTGCAGGAGCCCCTGTTAGCTAGCTATAGCAAGCGAAAGGTCTCGGCTACCAACAGTTCAGTGGTCAACTATGCACACTGGGGTAGATTCATGTAAAATGGCGCATCGTTGCTCCGGCGTGGCGCATCTTTTTTCCGCTATGCCGTACCAGCGGTGAGAGGCATGTACTGTATTCATCAATTTTCCACTCACCAGCGTAGCGGTTTTTCGACGGCGTAAGGCGGCGGAACTGTAAGTGGGCGTCAACACATGCAAATGATGGTCTGACGGTGGCGCGGCGAGATCCGCACGGTGTATCTTAAACGGCGCATGCGCACTGATGTTACCTGCCTGGCTGGCTCCTTTGCACATGCGCAGTACGGTGCGACGTCACCACCAAGATCCGCCGCACCACTTCCTACTAGTGCATAAATACGCACACAGAAGCGCCACTCCCTTGCAAAGCGTGACCAGCATTTTTTTGGAATTGCCAGGGCTTTTGCTTTTAGGATGGCTGCACAAGACACTGCCGGTGACCGCAGAATGTTTAATTTCAGCCCTCAGGAGAAGGCTGTGATCACTGATGCGCTCTCCCAACATGGGTCCCGCCTCTATGGGCCACAGAGTGCCCACACTGGCAAAGCGGAGAAGACACGCATTTATGCGGAAATCACCAGGCAGGTGAATGTTGTTGGTGTGGCAGAGAGGGAGCCCAAGCATATCCGCAAAAAAATTAATGATATGCGGAGAGTGGTCAAAGACAAACTTGTGGCCATCAGAAAGCATGCCAGTGGCACAGGAGGAGGACCAGCCACAAGAATGACCCTGACTGCAGAGGACATGGTGGTGGCCAGTTTGCTGGATAGGGAGCTGGTGGAGGGTCTTCCTGGCTTTGAATCAGGGGAGCAGCCTTTGAGGTCAGGTAAGTCTGTTTTATCTGTTTTGTGGTGAGTTGCATGGGTGGGGGGGGGATACATGTGACAAGTGTGTGGCTCCTCCAACATGTGTTTGTTTTGTGTCATCCACAGATGTGCAGGATGGAGCTGGCCCGTCAGTTGATGCAGGGCGACCCACCCCATCCATGGTGGAGATCGCCCCTACAGCAGTGCTTGAGGAGGTTGAGGAGGAGCACGTCAGGGTAGAAGAGGCTGCTGTCTATATTCTGGAGGAGACCCCCATACCTGGCCACTCCCAAACCACCCCCCCATGCAGGATTCCCCTTCAAGGGACACCATCCCCTCCAGGGATTCCCCCTCAAGGGACACCATCCCCTCCAGGGATTTCCCTTCAAGGGACCTCCCCTACACCCGTCCTCCAGCCTCTCAGGCCTCTAGGAAGGCAACGAGGAAAACCAGAGGAGTCCCTGATGATTTTGAAGATCACCTGGCAAGGGACCAGACAAGACAGACCCGCCATATTGGTTCTCTTGCGGGTGATCTTCATCGGGTGGCAGATAGCCTGGCATCCTCGGCCGAGAGCCAGGCTGCTTGCACTGTGGCAGTGCAGGAAGCCATCACCCAGCAGGCTGGGCAGAATACTGCAATAAATGATAGCCTGCAGGACGTTGTGGGGAACGGGGCAGCCCTTCTGTCCTGCCTGGTGGACCTGCAGACCACCACATCTGACCTGGTCACCGAGGTCCGGAGCCTGGCAGCTGCTGTCCGTGAGGAGGGGAGGCAGACACGGCGACAGCAGCGCAGCAATACTACCCGTCGGCTGCGGATGCAGGCTGCCACCAATACTTACCTCCACCGGCTAGCCGTGGCAATGGAGGGCAGCCAGGCAGCCAGGGAGAGACTGGTTGAGGTTCAACCACCTGCCCCCCCAGCCCCCCCACCTGTGGCTCGCCCCAGGCAACTGCGCCCCAGGAGCCTAGGGACAAGAAGAAGCCCACGACAGGGCCGTTGATGTTTCTCTAATTATGTTTTATACTCAGATTCTGATTTATATTTTTGTTTATCTCCCTGCACACGGTGAGGAGTGCAGGCTACAGTGTGAATGAGGTGTGAATGTGTGGGGGTGACACTCTTGCCATTAAGGGGTGTCACCCTCAGTCATAGGTGAGAAGTTATCACCACGACAAGTGTGAATGGTGTATGAATGTACAGCAACATAATTGGAGCCGTGGCGTGGCGTTGCTGCTCCCAAGTCCCATGTGGTGTACTTGGGTCTAATCCAATTTGATGTGGATGTGGTGTGTCTGTGCTAGGGATCACAGTGGTGTGCATGCATGCATTCTCATTGTGCCATGATTAATGTGTGTGTTTAACGTGAAACATAGCCTACCACAAGGACCCTCCTGACTGCTCTTCCCTCAGCAGACGGGGGACCCTCGGGCAAGGGGGGACTGTGTGGGTCGGGGGTCAGGTCATCACGTAGCTCAATCTCCAGGCCCTTTCTCACAGCAAAGTTGTGCAGCATGCAACATGCCCCAATGATCTGGCACACGAAGTTTGGGGAATACAAGAGGGTACCCCCAGACTTATCCAGGCATCGGAAACGTGACTTCAGGAGCCCAAAGGTGCGCTCCACCACTGCACGGGTTTTGATGTGTGCTTCATTGTATCTTTGCTCTCCTCTGGTTTGGGGATCCCGGAATGGAGTCATGAGATGGGGTCCCAATGCATATGCCGCGTCACCTGGTAATGAAAAGACAGGAGGATGTTAATAGTGCATGTGCCCGTTGTGAGGTGTGCATCAGGGGAGGGGATAGTCATGCCTGCCACCCATGTCACTCACCAACCAGCCAGCTGTCCCCATACACGTTCTGTTCAAATTCTGTGGAGATGGTGCTTTGATGGTATATGTAGCTGTCATGGCTGGACCCGGGGTCCTTGGCACGGACGTGCCATATGAGGCCTTGGGCATCGGCTATCACCTGTACATTGATGGAATGCCAATGCTTCCGATTGCAGTATATGTGCTCTGTGTCCTGGGGGGGCCGTAGTGCCACATGTGTGCAATCAATGGCCCCCACAGTGCGTGGGAATCTGGCAAGGTTGTAGAAATCTGTCATTGCCTTCCTCCGCAGCTCCTCAGTGGTGGGTTTGATGATGTGGTTGGCCATGCGTCTGAGGATTGCTGGGACAACCTGGTGCACACATCTGCTCATGGTGGATTGTGACATCCCAGCCACCACTCCATTTGTACGCTGGAATGATCCACTGGCAAGGACATGGAGTGTTGCCAGTACCTTCACCAGTGGCTGCACTGCTTGTGAGCGTTGTGTCTGGCTGGTGATGTCCTCCTGCAGGGTTGTGGTTAGTTCCATGATGGCTTCAGGGCTGAATCTGAATAGGCGAAACACCTCCAAATCACTCATGCCAAAGACGTCAATGCGCGTGCGGAATATCCTCTCCCGTGCCCTCCTACGTGCACGTCGACGCTGTAGGGCTATGAGCAAGGCTGCCCCTGGCATGTTGGCAGACAGATGTGTTGTCCAGCAAGTGTTTTTGCTAAATTCGTCTGTCACAGTGTTGATTTAGCTGCTCTCCAGCTGATCTGTTCAACTCCTGTGCAAAGTTACCCCTGCTTTATGAGGGGTGACTTTCCGCAGAAAATTCCAGTTACGCGCACCGGCTTACGCCGGCACAAGAGAAACGTGCGTTTCTGAATCGGAGGATCTCCCTCATTTGCATATTTGAATAGATAATCCATGGGAACGGTTGATCTGTCGCGCGTAAAGATGCGCCAAAGACACACCGGCGTGGAAAAGTTACACCGGAAAAAATTACACGATTTTAAGGCGGATCTGGTATAGTAGGTACGACGCATGGATCCGACGGCGCTAAATAGCAGTTACGCCGCACATCTCTAAAAACGCCGGAGTAATTGCTACATGAATCTACCCCCCTGTCTTTCTATAGGGTCCGTCTCTGAGACAAGTCAAACCTTCCCACTGGGGGACAAAGTGGTCAAGGGTCAGCCTGGGAACACCCCCATCAGGGCCCCATACCAGAAGAGGGGGCAACCAAGGCCTCCTGCTAATATCCTCTAGCACCACATCCAGCCTCAGGCTGCACCCCAGCCACCCGGAGCCCCCAGTGAGGTGCATAGCTCCATCTGCATTCACTACGAGACGGCTTTGCTGATCCATGACCTTCGCCACCACAAGTTATCTAAATCAACATACCTTGCCTGCCATCAGGCCTTTATAACTTCAGAACCTTCTGGGAGCAACAGCCATTTTGAAGAGAAGGGGAAAAAATTCCTTCCTGATCCCCCGAGAGGCAATCGGATTTACCCTGGATCAACTTTACCTACAAATCTTAGTACTCAGTTATATTACGTGCATTTAGGAAAGAATCCAGGCCCTTCTTAAAGCAATCTACTGGCCAGAACCACCTCTGGAGGGAGTCTTTTCCACATTTTCACAGCTCTTACTGTGAAGAAACCTTTCATACACATCATCAGACTTTAGAAGTAATACCTACAAAATACTACTGTTAATTAGGGATGAGCCGAACACCCCCTCGTTCGGTTCGCACCAGAACCTTCGAACGAACCGAATGTTCACTCGAACATTTAGAACCCCATTGACGTCTATGGGACTCGAACGTTCAAATTCAAAAGTGCTAATTTTAAAGCCTAATATGCAAGTTATTGTCATAAAACGTCTCTGAGAACCCTGGTCTTGCCCCAGGGAACATGTATCAATGGAAAAAAAGTTTTAAAAACTAGTTTTTTTCAGGACTCCGTTTTTAAAACTTTTTTCCCATTGATACATGTTCCCTCGGGCAAGACCCGGGTTCTCAAAGATGTTTTCACAGGCATACTATAGACATCCAGCAGGTACAATATTGAAAGTAATTTTTTATTTTTTTTATTTTTTATTTAAGCATCATTAAAATCACTGCTTTCATAAAAATAAAAAAAATGAAAAATTCATTTCAATATTGTTTCTGCTGGGTGTCTATAGTATGCCTGTGAAAACGTCTTTAAATAGCACAATCACCTGCCTGCTAATAAATTAGGAAGAACTGATCTAGCTAAACTATACAGTGTATAAATATATGTACAACACCTGGGATGTATATATATCCTCTACACACTGTATCATTAACTGACTAGCCTGCTCTATCTACCTGCAAAAAATGACACTCTCTCTGTCTCTCTCTGTTCTCTCTAACCACTGTAGGAACACACTACATAAGGCCGACCTGCAGGCGGCCTTTTATAGTATGGGGCGTGTACTAAACCCCCTGAGCCATAATTGGCCAAAGCCACCCTGGCTTCGGCCAATTACGGCTCTCTGTACTGACGGCGCTGTGATTGGCCAAGCTTGCGGGTAATAGTGCATGATTGACCAATCATAAGCCAGCAATGCCACAGTGAATTATGGGCCATGGCGCGTCACTCGAAATCTGGCGCGAACGACCCGTTTTTTTTTCGTATTTCGACGAACGATCAAACATACGATGTTCGAGCATGAGTTTGACTTGAATACAAAGCTCATCCCTACTGTTAATGGGCTACCAAGTACCTACCATAATGCTGCGTACACACGATAGGTTAGTCTGATGAAAACGGTCTGATGGACCGGTTTCATCAGACCAAACCGATCGTGTGTGGGCTCCATCGGTTATTTATCCATAGATTAAAAAAATAGGAACTTGTTTTAAAATTATCTGATGGATAAAAAAACCTATAGAAAAAAACGATCGTCTGTGGGTACGTCCACATGCTTGGAAGCTTGGAAGCATTGAACTTTTTTCAGCACGTCGTTGTGTTTTACGTCACCGCGTTCTGACACGATCGATTTTTTAACTGTTGGTGTGTTGGCACGACTGATCAGCAGTCAGCTTCATCTGATAACTAATGGAAAAATCCATCAGACCGTTTTCATCAGACTAACATGTGTACAGGACAATAGTTGTATAAAGTAACAAAAAAAAATAATACTCCAAAACATAGACAAATCAATCAGTAGCCAGATTCTAAATGAGATCATGTAATATAAAAATGTTAAGTGTACTGGTATACCTATCCTCATTTATACTACCCATCATAAACTTCAAACTCATGCATACAAATAATGTAAAACGTAATGTTGTATAAAACAACTCCTCCTACTGTATAACCTCAGACTGCCCAATATCTGTATTTTGTATTATTTCAGCTCTCAAGAAACTATAAATATAATAATAATTGTGTGGATGAACATTGTGGCTAATTTTGAGTATTTCTAAATGAAGAACATCTTTGAAGCAGTTTGTAAAATTAAAATACTGTGGAACCTCAGATTTTCGAGAAATGCGGTTAACAAGCGTTTTGCAATACGAGGACTGTATTTAAAAAAATCCTAACTTAGGTCATAGCGATGTGCAGTACTGCGTTTGGACTGAGTTGGGGGGGGGGAGCCGGAGCCGAGCGGAGCCAAACATAGTTGTTAAATGCACGGAAAGGCCAGAGGACAGCTCTGGTGACCTTGGCAAACCTCAGAAAATTTGTTTTTCCTGAAGTTTCCCAAGGTCAGCCGAGGTGTCCTCGGGCCTTTTTGGGCGTTTCCAAAGATCTCCGGCGCCCCTTCACCTCTGACCGCATGGGGTATTGCATGCCATTGAAGTCAAAGCGTAACAAATTATTTTTGTTTCCATTGACTTCAGTGGGGAAACTCGCTTTGATATGCGAGTACTTTGGATTACGAGCAATCTCCTGGAACGGATTATGCTCGTAATCTGAGGTTCCACTGTATATACATAATCACTACTACCCTGGAAACAGTGATAAAAAATCGTAAAATGTAGAAAAACTGTGTTCTTGATTCTAAAAACCATACAACCAGCTGTTGTTTACAGGCTTCATTCTCGAAAAGGCAGTTGATGATCAAAATATTATCATAATCTTGATTTAAATGATTTTTCTACTTACTGGTAATTGCTGTTATGGATTACAAAGCAGAGAAGCAAATGTAAAAATCAAATCTAAAGAGAAACTCTTTAATGGCAAAAAAACATAATTTGAAAAATAAAAATAAATGAAGGCAAACTAAAAGATATGGAAATATGTGCAGCAGTTCACAGCTTTAGCTTACATTTTGAACAGCAAGCTTTTTGAAAAGTTTTTGGCAAGCCCCAAATAGCTTTTTTGAAGGCTGTTAATGCACCCTACAGCATTTAAAGCACAGATCTTAATGGGAGTGGGAGACACTTTTTGTTTACAAACTTTTTTATTGAGTACAAAGAGTGGTACAAAACCGACTTGACGTAAGTAAAGAAAACATTACAGAAAGTCATTGTGCATACATGGACCAATATAACATATGTAGGTAACAGGTATGTATTTCAGTTAATAAGTGAATTGAAGACAGGCGTTATGAAAGTTGTATTATTGAGCAAGATATATTGTCCTACCATAGGCTATGTATGGGTTCGTTATTCTGGGTTAAAGAATGAAGTGGAGTGTTCAAACCATGGATCCCATTTTTTGTTGTATATATGGTTTGTGTTCTGTACTGTATGATACATTTTTTTCCATTAAATTTATGTTGTTAATACTTGTTTTGAGATGTGATAAAGGGACTGATGGTGATTTCCAGTAAAATGCAATCAGCCAATTAATCGCGACACATATTGTATGTATTAATCCCATATTGTAGACAAAGAGGCCAGTAATGGTAGAGAAGAGAAGGCAATTGAGCAAAATTAGAGTAATGTTATTGTTTGAAATTTTGGAGGCAAATTTTTCTAACTGTTTCCAAATATATTTAATCTTATTGCAATTCCAAAAGATGTGGGAGAATGACCCCAAGGATACTTGGGGTATAATACCATCTTGTAAATAGTTTCAGGGCAGTTTCTTTGATGGCGATGGACTTAGTGCATTTATGCAAATTATTTATACAATTATCCTAATTTACAATAGAATATGTGACGTTTTCCTCTTGTGCATGTATGGAAGTTTGTTTGTTTCTGTGTTATTGTTTAGATTAGAGAATATTTCAGAGATAAAACCTTTTTCTTGGTGATTTAAGACAAAGTTAACAACAACATGTTAATAAATCACAATGACCTACTTCATAGTGACTCTCACCCTCTCAGATAGTATGACATGAAACTCAGCAACTAAATAAACCAACATCCAACACTAAAATTAAATTCCAACACTAACACTGGAATTTCTTACTTTAAAAATCATTTTAACTTAAAATAGTTTAAACCAACTAAACAAGTGAATTATTTCCAATCACAAAATACCCCCCACCACTCACAAAGCGATTCGCAACCTGATGCGCAATTATAATCTCCTTATCTGCGTAAACAATGTCGCGTGTTAACTAATCGCGCGATACCCATACAATTCGATTTACGCCAAAAAATACTTTTTGTCCGGCGTAAATCGCTCAGACACAGACCCATCCGCCCAAAAATATGCTAGACACACCCAATTGATTTGCTAGTCAAATATGCTAATGAGGGAATTTGCTTTTCACCCAAAAAAAAAGCAATCATCCTGTCCTGTCTAAATTTAGAACTAAAAATGGTCTAAATTTTGAAAAAAATCCATCTACAACTCACAACACCGTCCACCACCTAATGAGGAGCAGACCACACACACGTTTTGCACTACAAATTTGACTGCCAACATCCAGGGGGCACTCGCTCAGTGAATTTAGACTAGTGAAAAGATGACCAAAGAAGGAGGAGGGCACGGAGCATGGGATGGAGGGTATACCGCACACGCATAGACCTCTTTGCATGAGCGATTCTGAGGTGTATCGCATCTTCAGATTCCCCCCTCATGCCATCCTGGAATTAACCACAACCCTGCAGGAGGACATCACCAGCCCAACACAACGCTCACATCCAGTGCAGCCACTGGTCAAGGTACTGGCAACACTCCATTTCCTTGCCAGTGGCTCTTTTCAGCGTACAAGTGGAGTGGTGGCTGGGATGTCACAATCCTCCATGAGCAGATGTGTGCACCAGGTTGTCCCAGCAATCATCACACGCTTGGCCAACCTAATCATCAAACCCACCACTGAGGACCTGCGGCTGAAGGCAATGACAGATTTCTACAGAATTGCCAGATTCCCACGCACCATCGGGGCCATTGATTGCACACATGTGGCACTCCAGCCCCCCCATGAGACAGAGCACATGTACCGCAATCGGAAGAATTGGCACTCCATCAACGTACAGGTGATAGTTGATGCCCAAGGAACCATATGGCACGTCCGTGCCAAACACCCCGGATCCACCCATGACAGCTACATATACAATCAATGCCACATCCGAATGGAATTCTATCAGAACGTGTATGGGAACACCTGGCTGGTTGGTGAGTGACATGGGAGTCAGGCATGACTATCCCCTCCCGTGATGCACACCTCACAAGTGGCACATGCATGACTAACATTCTCCTGTCTTTTCCCTTCCAGGTGACTCTGCATATGCACTGGGACCCCATCTCATGACTCCTATCCGGAACCCCCAAACCCCAGGGGAGGAAAGATACAATCAAGCACACATCAAAACCCGAGCAGTGGTGTAGCGCACCTTTGGCCTCCTGAAGTCACGTTTCCGATGCCTGGATAAGTCTGGGGGTACACTGTTGTATTCCCCAAACTTCGTGTGCCATATCATCGTTGCATGTTGCATGCTGCACAATCTCGCAGTGAGGAAGGGCCTGCAGGTTGAGCTATGTGATGACCTGACCCCCCAACCAGACAATCAACCCCTAACCGAGGATACCCCGACTTCTGAGGGAAGAGCAGTCAGGAGACAGCTCATATTGGGCATCTTTGCACGTTAAACACACACATTAATCATGGCACAATGAGAATGCATGCATGCACACCACTGTGGTCCCTAGCACACACACCCCACATCCTCATCAAATTGGATTGGCACCAGTCCACCATGCACGACTGGTGAGCAGTAACGCCACGTCAAGGCTCCAATTATGTTACTGTACATTCATACACCATTCACACGGACCTGGGAATCACTTCTCCCTGGTCCTGGGGAACCCTTCTCCACCAAAATTGAGGATGACACCCCTTTTCCAGCAGGAATGTCACCCCCACATTCAAACAGCATGCACAACCCAAAATTAAAAAAAAATGTCAGCAAAAAAAAAAAAGCCAAAAAAGTAAGCCAAAAAAAAAAAAAGGGGAAAAAAAATTATTGCCCTCTGCGTGAGCCACGCCTGGGGCGCCCCCGGCCACGGCCCCGGCCCCTCAGGGGAGACTCATGGGGAGGGGCAAACCCGGGGAAGGAGGAGCAGCCCCTGATATCTGCCCACCTGGCGGCCTGCCCTCCAAGGCCACGGCAATTTTGTCCAGGGAAGCACCAAGTGTTGCCGTGTTGGCCTGGATAGCCTGGGTAAGGGCCCTCACATCCTGCCCAAAGCCTGCTGCTGTAGTCTGCAGTTCATTTAGGCAGGTTGTGAAAGCCCAGGAGTGGGAGTCCAGGTTACCCAGCGTATCCTTCATGGAGGACAGGCTCTCCTCCACCCGCCCAAAAGTCTGGCAGAGCTGTCCCAGATGGCGGGTCTGGAGGGCCTGGTCCCTTCGCAGACTGGCGGGCAGGAGATTGGGCGCCCCCCTGGTGCTCTGGGATGACATCCTGCCTCCAGCTGATGGTTGTGGGCGGGGAGAAGGGGAGGCCCTTGTGAGGGGAGCCATGTTGGGGGAGGAGGGGGGGGGCTCCCCCTTAGGGAGGGCAGGCTTCTGCCAGCCAGAGGGGAAGAGTCCGCACAAACCACTCGTCCAGTGCCTGACTCCTCCTCCTCATGATCGTCCTCCTCATGATTATCCTCCTCCTCATGATCGTCCTCCTCCTCATGATCGTCCTCCTCCTCTTGAACCTCCTCCGCGGACTGTGGCCTTGTTGGGGGGGCCTTATTAGGCTGCTGTCCTGGGGTTGGAGCGGTCAGGCCAGATGGCCCTGCACCCTCCTGCACATCTGTGGATGACACAAACCCTTCACAGGTTGGAGGATCCACACACTTGGCACATATTCCCTTTCACCCCCTCCCCCACACATGCTACACACCTGATAGAAAAAAAAACCTTACCTGGCACCACGGGGACCGGACTTGTGTCAAAGCCTGGCAGGCCCTCCACTTCATGCCGGTGAAAGGTCAGGGCCACCACATGCTCCGTCGCTGTAAGCCTAATACGGCATGGTGGGCCCCCTCCTGTGCCCCTGGCATGGGCATGCATTGCGGCCAGTTTTTTTTTCACCTGACGCCGGAGATCATTTATTTTTTTGTCAATCCCAGACCGGGTCCGTGTCTCCCCCCTCCCCCGATGAATTCACCTGCTCCGTGATCCTATCCAAAATCTCCCTCCTCCTGGCCGGGGTGGTGGTGGCACTCTGCGGGCCGTGGAGAAAACGCCCATACTCGCTAATGGCCCGGACAAGAATTATTTTTTTCCCCCACAGTAAAATTCAGCTTTCTTTTTCTCTCTGTCATACTTCCAAACAAACTCACTACCAGTCACAAATACAAGCACAACCAATCAGGCAAGAACACACACAAAGAGAAAACGAACACCAAAAATCACACTAGCACTCAGCAAGAAACAGTCACAAAAAATAAATAAATAATAAAAAATAAAGCAAGAAAACAAACGCTCAGAAATATATCAATCAAACAAACAGTCTCTCAAACACTTATCAAAAAACACTTTCACAAATATACCAACAAGAACTTGATCACACAGAACACTAATCTGACAACTACAAGACACACTGCAACAAACAACAGGAACAAAAGCACTTGGTTAAATGGGAAGGGACACAAAGGGATGTACTTTTGCAATGCAAGTGCGTTTGTGTGTGTCTATTTATGCTGTCTGCGTAGTTCACAACGTTGCCCTAGTCCATTTCCAATTTCACTGATTGCGCCGCTCCCGAGTTGTGAGCATGCGCACAGCGGAGCTGACATGGTCTCCTTCACGCGCGCATGCGCGAGCCGGCCGGCCCTTCATTTGCATGGGGTCACGGCTCATTTCAATGTAACACGCCCACGTCCCTCCCAATTTGTATTACTCCTCCTTACGCCTCAGGAAAAAACCTTGCGCTTGCGCAATTTCCTGCGCAAAAGCTACGTGAATCGGGGGATTACGCGGCTAGATGGCGCAAGTCTAACGTAATGGCGGTGCACTACGCCGGACCGATAATGCGCCGATGTACGTGAATCTGGGCCTATGTGATTTGGCTGCAATGTGTGCTTTATCATAAAAAAAATGCGCTACCATTGGTTAGAATGAAAAACAAAAAACATGGACCTGATTCCCCTATTTACACATTCAAGGTGGATAGGGAACTCCTCCTGTTGTTTCATTGTATTCTGGTAGTAAGGAGGCTTCCCCACTGTCAGAATACATTGTAAGAGCTGCAGGCTGATGCTTGCATAGCTGATGAAGAGGAACTTTTTCATCAGGGCAGTTGTACAGATGTCAATTGGCAGAACCACAGTGCTGAACTGGCTGAATATCAGTCCATCTAAGGGTAGCTTTAGTTAAAAGGATTGCATTGATTTTATTAGTAACACTCACAATGGGAGTTTGGTAGTCTGCTGTGATCCAGAACTGATTCATTTTAATAAAATTCAGCTTCTCAATAATAAATTCCACTGCTGTTTTGATGGCCCTCTCTGCTATGAATTCTCCAGCGGTACATCTTCAACACCCAGTAATTTTTATTTTTATTCTTTTACAGACTTGCTGTCCCTGCCCATATTTGCTTGACCAGGGCTGGGCCAGTCTGGCTCTTTCTCTTCACAGTGGACCCCTATAGAAAGCCACTGGGTTAGGGGGCAATGCTTTTACTGGGACATATTTTACCTTAATGCAAAGATTACGATTGTAACGAAATGGCCCGTGATACCCAGAGACTTTTGAAGGATGTGGGGTACGCCTGTGCCAGCTTCACCAATGACTTTTGGGTCTAGGGTCATCCTATGTCCATTAGGGGAATAGGATGACTGAGAAATGATATCTCAGTTTACATGAAATGGGACATTAATAATGGACATATCTTGAATTGTTTTAGCATGGAACAGTAATCCACAATATATTCCTTAATGTCTAGAAGAATAATACAAGTTGTTCCTTATGAACAGGTCAATAGAGTGTTTCATTCAATGTGTAACATAGACTGTTGAGATGCTAATTAAGTCTACCTGGCTGTAGTGATGTGGCTCTCTGTGATTGCATTCTATTGTCTATTGCATTAATTAAGTCGGAAAAGTCAGATGTCTAACTTTTCAGCTGTAGTGGATTAGCATGCCAATTATGTCTGTTTAAGATGTGGAATGTGTCTTGTCAGCTGTAGTAATTAACTCCTGTAGATTTGGTGCCGGAACGGCTGACATAGGAATGTGTATTATGCAGGTGAATAGCTTATTGTCAGAGTCAGGACATCTGGGAAATGATTAGCTCACCTGACTGTCATTATCTAACCAAATGTGTATTGAAGCCCCCATTGTGTGATGTGGTGGGTGGAGTGTGTCTTTGTCCCTTTGATTACTGCAGCATGCTTTTTGGTGTATATAACAAGCTGAGTTTACCATTAAAGCATTCATTCGTTTTGGAACCAGAAACAGAGCTGTGTGTCTCGTTATTCTGGGAAACGGAATGGGTCATGCCTGCTGGATTGTCGGAGTGTTGGATAAGCTGTCTTGGGTTGGTGGAATGGAAATTGTAAACGGTGGTGACCGTTACAATGATTAGAACCACTTTAAAGTCTACAGTAAACTGGCTAAATGATCATATTCAGAGAGAGGTGATTAATGATTCATGCTCTGAATGGTCTAAGTTATAAGTGGTATACCCTGTGGTATATCCTGAGATTCAGTGTTGGGACCCTTAGTTTCTATTTAAAAATGCTATAGAGTTTAATATTAAAATCACTATTTTAGTGTTTTCAGATGACACCAAGCTCTGCAGTGTAATAACGTCCTTACAGGATGTCTCCAACTTACAAGCCAACCTCAATGCACTGTTTAATTGAACAACTATATGGTAAATTAGGTTAAATGTTGATGCATGTAAAGTTATGCATTTGGGGGTCTAAAAACATGTATACATCATACATTCTAGGAGAAGAACAACTGGGGAGTCAATGATTAAGAAGGATCTGACTATTCTGTTAGATCATAGACTAAATAATAGCATGAAATGCCAAGCTGTAGTATCTAAATATAGCAAAATGCATTCTCGTATTAAAAAAAGGTATAGACTCCAGTCAGAAAGACATAATTTTGCCACTGTGAAAACCATTAGTAAGACCTCATCTGGAATGTGCCTGCTGTGTTTTTAGTGCCAATTCAGAAAAAAAGGATATTGGAGGACTGGAGAAAGTGCAGAGAAGGGCAACCAAACTAAGAGGCTTGAGGAGCTCAGCTATGATGAAAGATTAGCTGAACGTTATTTATGATCTCTTGAGTAAAGGAAAATAAGAGGTGGGTATGATCACCATGTATATATACATACATGGTCCATATAGTGAACTTGGTGTTGAATTATTTACTTTTACTTTCAGTTCAGGTCAAAGTACAAAGGGGCAATCTGTACATCAGGAGGAAAACAGATAGATAGATAGATAGATAGATAGATAGATAGATAGATAGATAGATAGATAGATAGATAGATAGATAGATAGATAGATAGATAGATAGATAGTGCTGCATAGCATAATTTTCCATGCAACCTCTTCACATGCAATTTTGGATCCAGCTATATCCCAGGATTAGTAGAGAAGGAGGAATAGGGTCCATCAATAATGGCAACTTTCTTATGACCAAAAGGGGGGGGGCTACCATTTCTGCCAGTCAATCAACCTTAAAAAAAAAAAATATATATATATATATATATATATATATATATATTATATATATATATATATATATATATATATATATATATATATTTATTTAAATATTGTTTAAATTAAAGTAGATTTGAGTGTTGCTGTTTGTATCTTAGCAGACAAAAATAAGCTGCCACTATGACCAAGAAAGTCCCTTAAATTCATTCTAATTTCAAAATGCAACAACTTTTTTTTCCATGTCACCCACAAAGCTGTATGAAGACAATTCTGTATTTTTTTTGTATTGGATTTAGTCTCCATATGGCTGTGCCCAGATTTGTGTTCCCTTTCTTTTATATTAGTCTGCCTATTACCTCTAAAAATATCAAGAATCTACAGAACTTGCCTCCCTGGATTTCAATGGGATTTCAAACACTATTAGGGGTTAATTAAACAAAAATGTAATATACTGTATTACAGTTTAGCAATTTTTAGATTTGGTGGCTGCATTACTTTTTCCATTTTTCACCTGTTGATTTTGTGAGTAATACATTTCTTGCTATCAGTATGAGTCACTTCTGACAAGTTTTAAAAGGAATAGAGGATGAATCTCCAGCTGATTGGCAGCCTCAGCTCTGTTACTGTGTGCTGTGTGAAGGGAGGTGTTCCTTCCCTCTAATCAGAGCTCTCGTCACTGAGTGTAACTTCAGCTCCCTGCCTACTGCTTTTCAGAGCTGACAAATCCTGTATAAATTCTGCACTTTGAATGTATGTAGAGGAAAGGCAGCTGTATATAAAAAGGTACCACTTATGTAGAAGAATTTGTTTAATTTCTGTGTACCACCTGAGATTAGTCACTTCACTGAGTATATGCAAGGGTTTACAACCACTTTAACCACTTCCCATCCCAACTATTGTCATATAACATCCACAGGAGGGATCTCTCATCCTGGGCAGGCGTCATATGACGTCCTGGGCTTCCCTGCCATCTAGGGGGCACGTGCATTTGCAGCGTCACTCGGGAGCCAGTGTTTAAACAAACAGATCAAACGTCCTGTCAGAGGAGAGTAGACCGATGGTGTGTTCCCAGTACAGAAGAACACCGATCGATACACATTTAACCCATTGATCGCCGTAAGATCATGCACTGATGCGTTTCATCATTACAACTTTGTCAAAGGCCCTTTGACAAAGTCGTAATGACGAAACGCATCAGTTGCGTGAACGTAAATTACGTAATCGACGATATGCGTTCCAGGTACCCAGGAAGTGATCCAGAAGGAGGAAGTGCAGGACGCCGGGATTATCACGATTCTCACTAAAACACTTCTGGCATCTTATTCACTCTGGGTAACAGTAGCTTAGTAGTATGTCAGGAAAACAAGGGCATTAAGCCATTTTTTTTTTTTTTTTTTTTTTTCAAATATAGTTTTTATTGTCAATTTTCACATAAAAACAGAGTAATGTAAACAGTTAGCAAGCGGTCTAAACGCTTTACAATATAGACATAGTATGCAACAGATAGGAACATAGAGATTGTCATTGTAACATTGGTAACCTTAGTAGTGCAGCAACATTCATATATCTACCATCCAGGTAACATTTGGAATTATTGAAGCGGTGAAGTTTCATATTAAAGCTTATATTGTTTCTTACCGTGCAACATCGGGGGGCGTGTGAAGGGCAGAACCACTCAAGCACCCCTCTAAGGGAGCAAGACTGTGCTCGAGTATTCCACCCCACCAGGTCCCGTTTGGGGGTCATAGGTTGGGTAGTTAGTCAGGAGGGCGAGTAGGACATTTATCAACGTTACAGGTTAAACATTTTGACAAAGGAAGGAGATTCCGTCCAGTCTTTCCACTGTTGCCATAAGTGGAGCTGCATCAGTCTGTCTCCCTGTTTCAGAGCTAGAGTCGTCTCGTAAATGAAATGTTCCTGTGTGGTGCGGATAACATCTACCACCGTGGGAGGATCAGGGTCCTTCCACTTCCTTGTGATGCTAAGGCGGGCTGCCAGGAGTATATGTACTATGATGTACCGCATCGGGTTAGGGAGCCGGTCGATGTCTAGGGATAGAAGAGCCATTGATGGGCATTCTTCTAGTGAAATGTCAGTGACTGCAGATATAAGGTTAAAGACAGAGTGCCAGTAACGTTTGAGTTTGGGACATTTCCAGAATGTGTGTATCAAATCACCACTCTGTCCACAGTTCCTCCAGCAGGAGGCGGACAGCGTTGCGCTAAACTTAGACATTCTGTCGGGGGTCAGATACCACCGGTGAGTTAGTTTGAATGCGAGTTCCCATAGAGAGGAGCAACATGTGGCTTTGTAGGTGGATAAACATGCCTTCTCCCATTTGAGAAGCGAGAAGGTTTGTCCTAGATCTTTTTCCCAGCGTGCAAGGGCTGCTGAGCTGGTAAAGGTAGTCTTTTGGTGCAGAATGTTGTAGAACAAGGATATTCCCTTCTTTCTAGTTGTGGGGGATTTAAAGAAGATCCAAGCTATCTGAGGGATCTTCCACAAGAGAGATTTGAGCTTGGCAAGGCAGTGTTGGGTGCGAATGTACAGATACCTATCAGTTTGTGGGAGAAGGTATTCTTTTAAGAGCATGGGGAATGTTTTAGTTTTACCCTCGGCAATAAGGTCTGAGACGTGTGCAATACCTTTGTGTTTCCATCCCGTGTAGGAAGAGTATTCAATGAGATGTCTCAACGTGTCAATAGGAATGGGCCAGGTCGCTAGGTTGGGGTGAGTGCTCGTAAGTTTAGAGAACTTGGACCAGGTTTTGATGGATGCTACTATGGGGGGTGACATCTGAGCGAAGTGAGTTTTGCCTAATAATGACGCGAACAGCCAGGCCTGTATGTTTTTTCCCGGGATGAATGATGCTTCCATCTGTCCCCATGTTGTGGATGGGGAGGGGGTTGTAAACCAATCTTTTGATTGTACTAAAATAGAGGCCATATAATAGTCCTGGAAATCGACGTATCCCAAGCCCCCAGCTAAACGGTGTTTAATTAGTTGGGAGTGGCCGCATCTAGCTTTTTTACCTTTCCAAACAAATTTGGACAAGATTGTCTGAAGAGATTTGAAGTAGTTGAGTGGGATAGGGATAGGGATAGTTCTAAATAGATACAATATTTGGGGTAGGTGGAACATTTTGAACGCCGCTAGTCGGCCCATCCATGAGAACTCGAAGGACGCCAGCCTGGTAAGATCAGCCTGTAGTTGTAATCTTAACGGTAGATAATTAGACGCAAATAACGATTTGGTGGATTTAGTCAGTTGGATGCCCAGATAAGTCAAACTGTGATCTGCCCAAGCATATGGGAATTGGAGTTTGATTCGTTGACTAGTGGGTGTATCTAAACCTAGGTCCAGTATGTAAGATTTGGCTTCATTGACCTTGTAATAAGAGACATCGCCGAACCAGGCTAGCGTCTTCTGGATCTCAGGGATAGAGCGGGTAGGGTTTGTGACCATAAGGATCACGTCGTCCGCGAACAGGCTTATTTTGTGTTCCTGATCTGCTAGGGGAATGCCAGATATGGCCGGGTTAGACCGAATTCTTTCTGCCAGGGGTTCCATGACAAGGTTGAAAATAATGGGTGATAGTGGACATCCCTGCCTTGTACCGTTGGAGATTTGTAGAGGTGCGGAGAGGGCATCTGCAGAGAAGACCTGCGCAGTGGGATTGGAGTACAGGGCCATTATAGCATCACGGATTGTACCTTTAATGCCAAATTTTGACAGGACCGCTGAGATATAATCCCAGTGGACCCTGTCAAAGGCCTTTTCGGCGTCTAGGGATAGTAGTAGTGCTGGGGTTTTAGTGGTTTCTACATGGTGAATGATGTTAATCATCCGTCTTGTGGCATCAGAGGCCTGCCGACCTTTAGTGAATCCTGATTGATTTGGGGAGATAAGGATTGGGAGTAAATCTTCTAATCTTTTGGCAATCATTTTTGCAAATAATTTTACATCGAGGTTAAGTAAGGAGATGGGACGAAAGTTTTTCGGGGTGGTGGGTTCCTTTCCCGGTTTGGGTAGGGTCACCACCAAGGCTTTGAGCATTTCGGGAGGGAACGACGAGGATGTCGCAGCTGAGTTGAAAACTTGGCATAGTGTAGGAGCTAGAATGTCTTTAAACTGTTTGTAGTATTCCCCAGTGAAGCCGTCGGGGCCTGGTGATTTAGAGTTGGGCAATGTTTTTATGGCTGATATAATTTCAGTGATTGAGAAGGGGGAGTTTAGGTCTGCCAGCTGTTGGGGAGTTATAGAAGGGAGATTTAGGGGATCTAGAAAGTCATGGATCATCTCAGGAGAGGGTTGGGCTGTAGCTGGGTCCGCTGCTAAGTTATACAGGTCCGCATAATACGCACTAAAGGCGTTTGCTATTTCTTGGGGTTTGAGGAGCTTTTCGTTAGTGTGAGGATGCTGTATGTAAGGGATTTTTGTTTTAGCCCTGTGACCTTTAACTCTTTGAGCCATCGCTTTGCCTGCCTTATTGCCCGTCGAGTATAAGGTGGATTTAAACATCTTATAAGCGTTAACATGTTTATCAAGAAGGAGTGTCCTCAATTCCTGGCGGAGGGAGAATATCTTAGATTGTAAGAGTGGGGAGGGATTTAGTTTATTCAGGGATTCAGTCACGGTTATCTCATTCGTCAGTTCGTCTATGCGTTGGGTTCTTTTTTTTTTAGTTCTAGCCCCCATTTGGAGAAATGAACCTCTGATGACCGCCTTGTGAGCGTTCCATACCACCAGCGGGTCGGACACTGACCCCTGATTAAGGGAGAAGTAATCTTCCAATTTCTGTTTAATGGAGTTGGAGTAGCATGGTGTTTGAAGTAGGTGGTTGTTAACCCTCCAAATATAGGAATTAGGATGACGAGCGTCATCGGTGACAGTAATGCTAACAGGAGCGTGGTCCGACCAGGTGGTGGCATGTATAGAGGAGTCTAAAATTTTGTGTAGCAATCGGCTGTCAGTCATAAACAAATCGATACGTGAGTAGGTGTTGTGACGCGGCGAAAGGAACGTGTAATCCCTTTCACTCGCATGACAGCACCTCCAAACATCATACAAGTCATTAGCATTAATGAAAGTTTCTAGAGGTGAAGAACAGCGTTTGTTGCCAGCAGTGGAGTCCATTACGGGATTTGGTACCATATTGAAGTCGCCACAGATCATCAAATGGCCTTGTTGTACTTTGCGGGCCGCTCGCAGGGTTTTTCTGAGAAAAGGCATTTGGCCATGGTTCGGGGAGTAGATCGAGACCAGGGTGTAGGTGACGTTATTGAGGATGCAGACTAGGATGATGTATCGCCCGTCCGGGTCGATAACCGAGGTCAATAGTTGAAAAATAACAGTGTTCTTGACGGCAATCATAACTCCTCGTTGTTTTTTAGAGAAGGATGACTGGAAAACATGGGGGAATTGCCTATGCTGGCATTTGGGGGAGGCCCCCGTAGCAAAGTGTGTCTCTTGGACACACAATACATCACATTTATAGTCGAGTGCGGATTTCCAAAGAGAGGAACGTTTTACAGGGTGATTCAGCCCTTTAGCATTGAGGGAAAGAACAGTGATCCCCATTGTGGGTGGGTAGTGGTGTGGCGTGGGTGTAGTTACTCACAGTTGTGGATGGTGATGCAATAGTCCAGATGGCAAAAGGTGGTGGTGGCTGTGATGGGGGGTAGACGTGCTTCTGTACAAGGAGATTTTCAGATGTTGAGCCTTCTAGGAAATAAAATGTATTAGTACAGAGTTTTAATGAGATTACAAAAAAAAAAGTCCCAGGGCAGTCCAAGCCTGGTTACCGCACCAATGGAATATCAACTTGCGTGTAACAATATGAGCAATGGAGAATAGGTGGGTAAGAAAAAAAAAAAAGTCTATAACTGCAGAACAAAGAAAAATAAAACAAGCGCAAATTCGTCAGCAAGAACTGCTCATAAGAGCAGCTGACTAGTAATGGGGAAAGTTCAGCGAGCAGGTGTACAATCGCATAGCCGGACCGGACCAGGTCATACGTTGTATGTAGTAGTAGTATAGGGCTGGTTGATCAACGGTGGGTGGTCTTCTTTTTCTCCCGATCAGACCCGAACGTGAACGGATTAGGAGGGCCATGAGGGCCTGGGTGGTTAGGAGAGGGGTCAGGCAGGATGCCCCATGAGTGAAGCAGCTTCATTCCTCCTTCCAGTGTGGAGATGGTGTGTGGCACACCATTGTGCGTGACCAGAATGGTCGCTGGATGGCGCCATTTGTATACAATCTTGTGGTTATGCATGGCTTTGGTTATGGTTTTCAGTTGTCTCCTCAATTGCAACGTGTACTGGGACAGGTCGGCATATAGTTGGATGTCAGAGTACGGAGCTGGGAGCGGAGATATTTCTCTGGCTTTCATAAGGATCTGTTCTTTTGCCTGGTAGAAGTGTACACGAAGTAGAACATCGCGGGGGACGTCTGCCTCAAGGTGGCGCGGTTTGGGGATGCGGTGTATGCGATCGATTGTTAATTCGATCGGGGTGAGGTCAGGCAGCATAGTGGAAAATAGCGTGGCGGCAAAGTTGTGCAGGTCTTTAGGTTGGACTGATTCAGGGACCCCACGCATTTTGACATTATTGCGTCTGGACCTGTCCTCTAAATCTGCGAGTTTTGCTTTGATCCAGAGGGAGTCCTCTTTCTGATCATTACATGCATCCACCAGATCATTAACCGTCTCCGTGCATTCCTCCATCTTGCTTTCTATAAACTGTACCCTATTGTCCATGTGTTTCATTTCTAATGAGAATCTGTTAATCAGTGATGATAGATTGGTCATAAGGGAAGATTGTAGTGACATGAGCATGTCCTTCATAGTGGTGTCCAGCACTGGTTGGCCAGATGTTGGGAATTGAGCTATGGAGGATTGCAGTGAGGAGATTGCAGAAGGGTTGTGTAGGCCTGTACTCACTGTGTCTGAGGCCTGGTTGGAGGCGTCCAGTCGCATCCTCGACTTCGCGGGGCTCTGCGTTATCGGGGTAGCAGGGGAGTCGTCCTGGGGCACATGAGAGTGGAGTCCTGATCTTGGATGTTGTGGATGCAGGTCCGGGGAGTCTCCGTAGGACAGCGATTGCCTGCTTGCCGCTCCGTCGGCGCCATCTTGGCCTCTGCGGCGCGGCTGGAAGGAGAAGGCCTCCAGCCGCTTCAGCCCCTTTTCCTGAACCCTCTTGCGGGACATCGTTGCGGCGGAGTGATGGGAGGGTGATCGGGCAGACACTATGTGGCAGCTGCGGCGATGGTCGCCCTGTTTCGTCGCTTTGGTCCGGTCGGGTCAGCGGAGCTCACGGCTCAAGCGTCCATCTTCATGCGCGCGCAAGCCACGCCCCGCATTAAGCCATTTTGATCACCTGGAATTATCGCAGTGGTTTGGATGATTGAATCCTTATGGATTGCTTTTTAAATATTAACCCCCCTGGCGGTATTCCCGAGTCTGACTCGGGGTTAGATTTTCATGCTGCGATCGGTAACCCCGAAGCAGACTCGGGCTCGCATCGCTGAATCCACAGGCAGCGTTTACTTACCTTGTCCGTGGATCCAGCGATGCATCTGCGCTGTGTGAGCTAGCGGGTGCTCGCTCGATTCACACAGTGTCCCCGTGTGCCGCCAAGCTCCGTTCCCTGCGACGTTACGACGCACGGGGGCGGAGAACGGCGCCATATTCAAAAAAGTAAACAAACACATTACATACAGTATACTGTAATCTTATAGATTACAGTACTGTATGTAAAAAATACACACCCCCTTGTCCCTAGTGGTCTGCCCAGTGTCCTACATGTACTTTTATATAATAAAAATGGTTCTTTCTCACTGCAAACTGTAGATTGTCCATAGCAAACAAAAGTGTCTCTTTATGTCAAAAATGGTTTTAGATCAGCTAGAAAACAGCGATAATAGGTTATAATCACTTGCAGAATTGAACGATAACGATTTGTGGGGAAATTCGCCATTAAAAAAAAATAATAATAATGACAGCGACAATTCTGCAACTGAGCAAATTTAAGTGATTTTGAGTTGATTACATTATTGAATAATTTTTATCATAATTATATTATTATTTGTTATTATATTATAATTGTATAATTTTGTTTTTAAAAAAAATGTCATACCCGGGATGCCTATAAGGCTGCGTACACACGAGGAGACATATCCGATTAAAACGATCCGACAGACCGTTTTCATCAGACATGTCTCCTGGGATGTTTTGGTTTGATGTGTGTACACACGATCAAACCAAAATCCTTGCAGACAGACAGCGCGGTGACGTGGCGGTGACGTTGACGCCGCCACATCACCAAACCACAAATGGATTTGACGCATGCGGGAGATTTCGGTCCGCTGGTTAGGCATACTAACCAGCGGACATATCTGACAGACCGCTTTCCAGCAGACAAGTTTTAAAGCATGCTTTAAAACTTTTGACTGCTGGAAACCTGTCTGCTAGCGCGTACACACGATCTGCGGACCAGTTTCAGCAGATATGTTTGATCTTGTGTACACGGCCTTAGACTCTTGTTTGGTCAGATTTAAGTGAGTTATTCCTAAGAATTACAGGCCTACAGTATAAAACACCAAATTTCCTTGCAAATAATGGTACCGCTTTCAGCACCTAAAATTTGAAAGAATCATACCGCCAGGGAGCATAAATAAACTGTTGAAACTTAATTAGACAATGTGGAGTCTCTCTCCTTATGCACAGGATGTCGGAGACTATCAGAGGATACCATGAGAGGTTTTGACCGACTACATGGTAGGATATCGATTAAGGCATTTCATCTCCTTGGTCTGGTGAGTTTAAACCCCGGAGGGGTGTGTCGAGCATGCGGTGGAAAAACTATTGGTTGAAGGTGCACACATCAGTAATTATGTACAAATGTCATTTGTGCCTACTAAGGGACTTTCGTCTCACCAGCATATATCTATCCTTACGTTTTAACCTTTATGCCTATATGTTGACATACATGTACTAGTGAGACAGTGTTTTTTTTTTTTTTACTGACAGAAGCACCGCTTTGATTTTTATTCACCACTGATTTACAGTTTGAATTTTACATGTTGTTGTTTTATCTTTTAATTTATTTTAAGTGGCTGTTGATTGATACATCAGATAGCCTGTGTTCCAGTTATATGTTACTCCATAGTGCTGAGATAGGTGGGCAGGGCGTTTTGGATTCTTTCTTTTTTTCACATATGTAGTTATACATGGAGATGCAAAAAAACAAGGGGTATGCTGTCACAAAAAAACAAAAATAAAAAAACACTACGTAGTGGCATAATAGGAAACACCTAATCCTCACTTCAATGTATGGACCTGCAGGACAGCACAAAATGTCACCACTGTCTTTAGCTACATTATCCCACCAGGGATCAAATTTGACAATATTGTTTGACAAATCAAACTGATCGTATATTACCGATACATTGTTTATGCATTTTTGGTACATTGCTTTCTGGTTATTTTATGTTGTTAGTATTATTACATTCAGTATTGTTTGTGTGTATGGAAGAAACTTGTTCCTGCTCCCTATGCTCATAAATAAAAGCAGGATCATCACTTGAATAAATTCACACTGCTAATTGGAGGTCAGTAATGAGGGAATGGGTTGTGCATCATTTTAAAATGCAGGCTCCTCAAATGAACCGGTGAGACAGGCCAATTGACTAGTTTATTAATTTAATATATATTAGATAAATTAAATGCTGTTATCCACTCTATTGTTTTTTTTTTAGATTTGCTCATCTCTGGTCTCTAGATTTCGTCCTAAGATTTTCGGTAGGTTAAACTGTCATTGATGGCAGTGTGCAAGAGCAGTGTTTCCTGCTTTGGCTTTTCCTTGACAATGACAACAATGGGCCAGATTCAGGTAGATGGGCGAATCTTTATTTTGGAGTAACTTTTCTCATTTACGTTACTCCGCCGAAACTTTAGGAGCAAGTACTGTATTCACACAGCACTTGCTCCTAAAGTTGCGGCGGCGTAGCGAAAATGAGCCGGCGGAATTGGGCGGGTAGGGGGCGTGTATTATTATAACTAGGCGCGATCCCGCGGCGAATGTACTGCGCATGCGTCGACTGTCAGTGCGCATGCTCCAAATTCTGTCAGTGAACGTCAATGACGTCAATCCCCATTCACGGACGCTTTACGCAAACGACTCAAATTTTTTTTTTTTCGACGCGATGACGACGGCCATACTTAACATAGGATACTCCACTAGGGGGGTCGTTTTTCTTTACCCCGCATATCTCTTACAGAAATGTCGGAAAGTCACTGCGTCGGGCCCGAATACGTTCCTGATTGCCGATTCTCGCTGATTAACATATTCTCGGCGTTAATCAGCGGGAACGCCCCAAGCGCCATTTTTAAAATTGCAGTTCCGATACGACAGCGAAATACAATTACGCCGCTCGTATAGGAACTCCAACCCGGCGTTTCTTGTTTTCTGCTTACTGAAAACAGAAACGCCGGCTCAAAGTGAGAGTTAGGCTGGAGTATCACTGATACTCCAGAGTAAATCTACCTGAATCTGGCCCAATAAGTTCAATCCTGTGCTGCTTTTGAATGAACTTTAAAGATACTAGGGGAATGGGGAGGGGTGGAGCTCTTCACATGCCACTTCATTCTCACTGTTGCATTTGTAGCATTGTTATTACCCTTTATTACCCTCTATATAATGTTTATTAAACATGCTATTTATCTTATAGATTAATTCTCCTGATAAAGCGGTCTTTTAATTGCAAAACTTGTAGAGGAATATATAATCTGTGAGGAATTTCCAAACTTTGAATTCACCCTGCAGTCCACAAATACTTAGATACTCAACTTTTTCTTTGTTTATATGTATTTATTTTTTGTAATTATGTTTGTGTTTTACATGTAAAATAAATATCATATTTTTATTCCTAAAGTGTATTGTGCTTATTGGTATCGAGATAGTCCATCTTCTCCTTAGTGGTAAACAGCCTTAGCAACTGTTTCCATTCCCTTTTCTATACTCACTGCCAGGTAGCTGAATGGGGATCCTGGCTAACATTATGAGGTACCCCAGAATGGAAAGTATTGGCCATCACTTTCCCAGTTCTTTCATACATGCTGGTCAAACGTTGTTTGGGAAAATAGAAGACAGAGGCATTTAAAGATTAATGGTGCGAATGGAAAGCAGCTTTGATTAGTGTGTTCTGTGACAACTAAAGTAATGGAGGTTGAGAAGAGATTTCATTTTTTAAAAGGTTGAAAATAAATGGACAAAAAGAGCTAGTGAACAGCATTATATACAGAAAGAAAGCATAGTGTTGGGGCTGGGCTCTCAGCCCCCCCTTCTCAGTGTTTAGGTTGCTCAGCTGTCAGCTGTTAATTGCCAGCACTCATTGTTCCACAGCGGCTCACCTGGTGATCATTTACTGCTAGTCAGTCCAGTCTACATCCAGCCCCTTCTGGCTAATTTATTCCATGCCTTTGCCTTGATCAAACATATCTGGAGACTCTCTGCTGTGTTGCTGTTGAAAACTTGCCTGGCTGACATCCCTTCTGGTTCCTGATCCGGTCTGATACCTCCGACTACACTGATCTCTGGTTTCATGATTTACTGGCTTGTTCTGACTACCTTCTTTGGCTACCGTACCCTGGCTATGTATTGACTATGTTTACTAATTATACAATTTTTACCATTATATTAAAAGGTGTGATTTTTTTTTTTTTTTTATTGGAAAAAACGATTTTATTGAAAAGTATATGTGTGGTACAAGAATCGACATAAACCATTATGGCCAAAAGAAAGGTACTACATACATAAACACATTGGATTATCTGAGTGACACAAAAGTATAATCCCAACGGGGGTGGAGCCAGCACACACTAAAAAAACGGGTACAAAGAGGGAAGAGGAGGGGAGGGGGAAGAGAGGGAAAAACATATCACGTACACGTTTCACCATCCGTCAGCCATCTGCCCCAGACCTTCTCATACTTAAGCGGACACCCTCTATGGACATAAATCAATTTTTTATATGGAAGGGTGTCATTGACCTTTTTTTCCAGCATTGAATCGTGGGGGGTAGGGCCTGCATCCAAACACGGGTCACCACCTTTCTCGCCAAGAAGAGCGTCTCATGTAGAAAGGTACGCAGGTGTTTGTCAGCGTCTAATTCTGGAAGCAGACCGAGCAGGCACATCTTTGGGTCTAGAGTAGCAGGAGAGCCCATCTCGTCATGCAGGAACCGTATCACTTGCATCCAGTATTCTTGGATAACTGGGCAAGACCATATAAGATGAAAGAAGGAGGCTTGGGTGTGGTCGCAGAGGCAGCAAAAGGTGTGATTTTTAACTGCATTTTCTGTCTCCATCAGATTCATGGTTCCTGACACATAGTGAGAAAACATAGAATAGTAGCAACAAGGTCTTAAAGGGTCACTAAAGGAAAACATTATTTTTTTGCTGAAATGACTGTTTACAGGGTATAGAGACGTAAAAGTTAACTGATTCCTTTTCAAAATGATTAAAAATAGATAAAAATCAATCATATAATGTGCCTGCAGGTTACTTTCACTTCACAAAAACAAACACATCCAGGGCAGTGTTTTGTTTTTAAAATTAATCTGATTGGTTCAGGGAAGTTTTAGACACACAGTAATGACAGCTTAGACCACCGTGAGAAAGCTCCCAGCACTCTGGATATAGGGAAACAGACAAGCAGGAAGTGTGGAGATCAGAGCAGGATTACAGCAATTTCAAAGCAAAAACGAACAATGAGAACATAAAAACAGCACTGCAGTAAGGTAAAGGAAGCTATTTAGCTAAAAAAAAAAAAAATCCTTTAGTGATCCTTTAAGCCAGCAAGAGAAGTGAGGAGAAATCTAAGCAAAGTTGTACCTGCCTTTAGGTGAAGACTTTTTTCACCTCAACTGGGCATTGCATTCAGGAGCATTTTATAAAATCATTTGCATGCTTGGAGCACTGTGGAAAAGAGTGGGCATGGTTTTCATTGTGGCTGGATTGTTGCTAGGATTACCAAACACCTGGCGTGTGTTTATGAACCTAAAGTGGAGTAGTAATGCAGCACCCTACTTAGCCACAGTGAATGGGTGATTATCTCCCAATTGCGCTCACAGTGGGAGGGGCATACAGAGGCAAGGTTAACTAAAACAAAGGCCTTCTTGCACCCACTAAATATGCTTACATTGTTGTGCCACAAATGGACATGTATAAACCTCAGCACAATAATTACATAAAACAAAAACAAAAAAACAACTCCTCTGTTACAAATGATTTTGTGTACACTGAAAATAGTCAGAGAGCTAACAATTTATCTGAGCTTACCTTAACCACTTGCCTACTGTGCACCTACACCCCCTTCCTGCCCAGACAAAATTTAAGCTTCCGGCACTGCGTCGCTTTAATTGACAATTGCGCGGACGTGGCTCCCAAACAAAATTGGCGTCCTTTTTTTCCCACAAATAGAGCTTTCTTTTGGTGGTATTTGATCACCTCTGCGGTTTTTATTTTTTGCGCTATAAACAAAAATAGAGCGTCAATTTTTAAAAAAATGCAATATTTTTTACTTTTTGCTATAATAAATAACCCAAAAAATATATAAAAAATATATTTTTTTCCTCAGTTTAGACCGATACGTATTCTTCTACATATTTTTGGTAAAAAAAAATGCAATAAGCGTTTATCGATTGGTTTGCACAAAATTTATAGTGTTTACAAAATAGGGGATAGTTTATGACATTTTTTTTTTTTTTTTTTACTATTAATGGTGGCGATCTGCGATTTTTTTATTGGGACTGCGACGTTATGGCGGACATTTCGGACACTTTTCTGACATTTTTGGGACCATTTACATTTATACAGTGAACAATGCTATAAATATGCCACTAGGGGGCGGGGAAGGGGTTAAATGTGTGTCCTATGAGTGTTCTAACTGTGGGGGGAGGGGGGGTGACTGGGGGAGGTGACCGATTGTGTCCCTATGTACAAGGGACACAATCGATCTCCTCTCTCCCTGACAGGACGTGGAGCTCTGTGTTTACATACAGAGCTCCACGTCCCTGCTCAGTTACTGAGCAATCGCGTGTGCCCGGCGGTGATCGTTGCCGCCGGGCACTCGCACGGGATCCCCGCAGAGCAGCGGGTGCGTGCGCCGCCGACGTCACGCACGCGCCCGCCTGAGGCTTTAAAGGGACATCACGTCATATGACGTGATGTCAGGATAATGGAGTCCTCTGCCCGCCGTCATTTGACGGTGGGCAGAGGACAAGTGGTTAAAGAAGACCTTCATTAAAATTGTCAAGGACTGCTTAGCAACCAGCAACTGTTAAGGCAATTAACATTTTGCTGAGAAGTATGTGATGTACAATGTAGTGTATATAGTGCAGGAGTGAAATTGTCTTCACAGTCCCCCCATACTCAATTTTAATATATATATATGAAATTGGGCTATATGGGCTACAGAATGTCTGTTTTAAATGGAGAAAATTGACTGTGTGCTTTTCTCCAGGATTGGTAACTCCTGGACTGGGTTCTGTAGTCCAGAGTAAAGATGGAAAGGCCTGGAAAAAATTGAACAATTTGGGAAAGTATTTTTTTTATGTTATTTTCAAAGATTTTTTTTTTTTAAAGACTTTTTGCAAAGTAAATTTGTGTAGGTTCTCTCAGCGGAAGACAGGGAAATCCCTGTAATACAATTCAAGTAACACTGTACTTCTCAATGCAATTCTCAAACAAGAAAAATATGCATTTCTGACACTAGGGGGCACAGCAGGTGAAAGGCTCAAGTTTAGTTTGCTTGTGGACTCCATCTTGTCCCTCAGTTGGGTGATTGTTGCGATCCAGTAAATTATATTTTCTGTCCTGTTAGGCTTTAATCTACAAGTAAGAGGGTGCAGTAAATGTGTCTGAAAAATGTGTTTATCTTTATAACCACTAATATGATTCCTATAAATGTTTTCCATCATCAGAACATAATGTTTACATATAGTATGGTAAGTAAATTTTTTTTATTTTTTCTTCCTCTCAGAAAAATGATAAGACCAACATCTAGGGCCAGATTCCCGTAGAATTGCCGCTGGCGTAGCGTAAGCCATTTACACTACGCCGCCGCAATTTAACAGAGCAAGTGCTGTATTCCCAAAGCACTTGCTCCGTAAGTTGCGTCGGCGTAGTGTAAATGGCTCTGCATATCCCCGCGTAATTCAAAGGGGGCGGCTTGTATTTAAATTAAGCGCGCCCCCAGCGTTGATCGAACTGCGCATGCGCCAGCCTCAAAAATAGTCCAGTGCACATGCTCCAGCTCACGTCGGAAAAAGTGAATGAAACCGACGTGAGCGTCGTTTATGTAAATCCCTATTCGCGAACGACTTAGTAAAACAACGTAACCGACGGAAAAAGACGACGCTGACCTGACGCCATACTTAACATGGCAACGACGGAACTTCGTAAGGTTACCCCTCATATAGCAGGGGTAACCTTACGCGTACGGAAACGACGGAAACGACGACGAGGCGGCGTAAAAACATTTGGGAATCGTCGGATTAGGCTCATTTGCATAGGCAAATGAGAAATCATCGTAAAGGCCACCTAGCGGCCAGCGATGTCATTAAATCTACGATCCGACAGTGTAATTGTTTTACACATGTCGGATCTTCACTGTATCTATGCGTAAGTGATTCTAGGAATCACACGCATAGATACCCAGTAAAAAAAACAGAGATACGCCGGTGTTTCCTACGAAACGCCAGCATATCTCTTTTGAGAATCTGGCCCCTAGAGTTTAGAAACATATCCACAGTGCAATTTCTGCTGAAAGAAAAGCTGACATTTGCAAATATTGTGAGAAGAAGTATTGTTTTCCTGACGCATTCATGGCAGCACACACTGGGTTGTGACTCCGCCCCCACAACCTGACAGGATTGGTTAGCTATAAATTTGAAGGGGAGACGCCCCGCATCATTCTCTTTTTTCATCCTCACCTGACAAGATTGAATGAACAAGCAAAAAGCATGCCTCTTACCGCAAATCGCCCCAGCAGGTTCAGCCTCTCCTGTTTGGAAGTCCCTCCTGTACAGTCTCTAAATGAGCTTTATGGTGGGAACCCCGTTCTGGTGGTCTCAGGGGCTTTGGAATTATACTGGCATCTGTAGCAAGCTTTAAAGAAGCTTCAAATCTCGCAGTGGCCCCCACTTTCGCTCTGTCTTTCCTTCCAGTGCAGTGTGTCCTTCCACAAAGGTATTTGTATCATTACATTTACCACCTAAGGTTAGTCCGTTTTGTACCTTTGTCTGCCTGTTGTTTTTTTCTCAGCTCTGCTGAGCCCTGTGGTTCCTCTGACACCCCATACTCTCGGGGTCACCGCTGCGTACCCCTTGGCGCTCTGCACATGTGCGCAGCTCAGTGATGACGCCGCCTGTCTCCTCTGCCCTCTTCCAAAATGGCGCCGGGCGAGCGGGACGCTTCTGCACATGCGCGCGTCATTAAAAAAAAGAAGGAAAAAAAAAACAGTCCTATTGCTCTGTAGTTCTGGCTGCCGCACTGCTGCTCTGCTCTACTCAGAGTGAAGATTGCACCAGGTGTGTGCAGGCATGTCCCAGATCAGCCTGGGCTAATTGATTACACACAAAAAAAAAAAGGAATAAATAGGATAGAAGATATTATACAAGCGCCCAGAGGCGATTCAGTTTGCATGTGCCGCGCTATATAAGTTTTCATCATTCATTCATTCAATACATTTATATATTAATTTATAACATACCATAGAAGAAAGTGTATCCATAATTTAACAATTAATATAATCCAAAAAAAAAAGGATAGATATATGTATATAAAATGATTATATTAATTTAATAAATAGAAATGTTAGGGGGGAACATATTGTAATGTTTTCCCTTCTCTCTTTTTTCCCACCTTTTCGGGCTGTCTCTCTGCTATCCTCATGGGAGCCACTGCCCTCGCAGACCACCATCAGCTGACCAGGTATAGAGGCCGTCCAGAAGGTGGTAAGTAGAGGGGAGACAAAAAAGAGAGCCTGGCCACTGACGCTACAGTTTTGGTAGCCCTATCGGGTCAAGAGACGCAAGTTTGCGGCACAGAGGGAGATTCTAGCCATGCTTCCGGCAGAAGGCGCAAGAAATCGCTCAAGGTTACCCTCTTGATTTCTTCAATCAAGGCATAGCCGCTCGCGTCACAGCACACCCGTCATAGTCGGTCCCACCGCAGACGATTACCTTCATCCCAGACAGAGCTATCTTACCCGCACCACGGCAAATGTTTGCCAAATATGCGGGGCGCCATCCTTGCCAGGGGAATTGGCCTGCCACTCGTGCTTCATCGAAGTAACCAAGGATTCAGAGGCCAGAGTAGATACTGAGCTCCCAGGAGAATCGCCACAGGGATCATATGTGGGCGATCCTTCCCCAAGCACATCGCCCGGCCGTTACGCCAGGGTGCAGTAACCCTCTCTAAGAATGAGGAGTGTGAGCAGGCGTCGGACTGTCTCTTTTTGGTTGAACCATTTGCCCATTCACTCAAGGAAGCGATCGGCTGGGAGGAGGTTATGGCAGAACTTCTGAAGGTTCAGAAATATTTCCCGGTGCTGAAAAGGGGGTCCTGAATCATTTCGAAGAGCTGGAGAACCTCATAAAGGATAAGTGGGGGGGTCGCATAAGCGGCCCAGTATGAGCAACAAGTTTGCAGATTGTACCCCTTGTGGTAGTCTAAGATCGATTCTTTGATCAATGCAACTACGGTCGATTCATCTTTAATGCGACTCGCTAGAGACGTTTCTCTACCGATTGAAAACGCAGTTACCTTCCGGGACGCTCTTGATCATAAAATCAATATAGAACTGAAGAAAGCCTGCTCCACGACAGGAGCCGCTTGTAGGCCGGCTATCACCACAGCGGCAGTCGCTAAAACTATCGCTAATGCTAATGTTGAGAATCCCATTCTAGAAGGAGCCGACCAGGGGAAGATATTCTCCTCCCTGCAGGAAAATTAAGTTGGCTTACGGCTCCTGAGGGGGCGACTTCATGGCTGGGAAGAGCCTTATGGCTGAGACCCTGGATAGCGAAGGCAGCGTCAAAATCAACTGGTGCAAAATTCCATATGGCGGCTCAAGTGTATTCGGCACAAAGATGGACTCGGCCATCTCCAAGGTTACCGGGGGAAAGTCTGGGATGATTTCTCCGATAGGAAAACCAGAGCCCCAGAAGGGCCCCGCTTACAGGCGTGATCTTCCTGTCAAGTACAGGGATGTTAGATCCTACCGCCCCGGCAGGGAATTTAGGAGGGACTGGAAGACTCGACCCTCCTTCATGTAGATACAGTAAGCCAATCACAGCTGGGGAACAGCAGAAGTCCTTTTTGAGGGTCCGTCTGCTCACCCAGCTCAGGTGAGCACCAGACTCAAGAGATTCGCTCGGATATGGGCAACTCGTATAACAGATCCATGAACACTATCCTCTATCAAGAACGGTCACAATTGGAAATTCATGGGCACATTGCCAGGGAACACATTCCAGCCTACCAAGTACTTCCGCACCAGAAAGGGAGGGGGTTTTATTCCCCTTTATTTCTGGTACAAAAAAAAAAACGGGGATCTACGTCCAGTCTTGGACCTAAAGAATTTCAACAGACGATCAAAATAGAGGCCCTCAGATTGGAAAAGCCTTCAGTCCATTTTGTTGTCAGTGGACGTGGGAGACTGGATGCTATCTCTAGATTTTTCGGGCGTTTACCTTTACATCCCAGTTCATCTTACCTTCCAGAGGTCCCTTCGGTTCTCAATCGATCAATCCCATTTCCAATTTTGGTGCCCCCCATTCGGCATCGCCTCAGCACCCAGAGCATTCGGCAAGTTAGGGTGTTCCTAGGGGCAGAATAAAATACCAGGTTGTACCGGGTGCAACTCCCTCAAGAGAGGCTGAAGCCCTTGCTCCAGAAGATACAAAGTCTGCTATCATCCAGACGTCTAACTGTCAGAGCCTGCCTCAGTACCCAGGGGTCCATGTCAGCATCCATACCCTTGATACAGTGGCCCCTGTGGCACATGCGAGTCTTACAGAACTCCTTTCTCAGGCAGTGGAATAGAACGTCAATACTCCAAACCATTCACATCCCGAACTGGGTAAAGCAATTAGTATGGTGGTGGACACACCCGTCCGACCTCAGGGAGTCCATTCCAAAAGTTCCCCCTAGTCCAGAAGTAGTAACATCGGACGCCAGCCAGGGGTGATGGGGTCCACACTATCTAGACTGAGTAGCCCAAGGACAGTGGCATTTTCGGGCTCAGGGCATAGTGTCAAATATTTTAGAGCTTAGAGCAGCCTTTCAGGCCCTCCTGGCCATTGCGCCTCTTCTATAGAGGAAGAGTGTCCTGATCAGGATGGACAACAAGTAGCGGTGTCATGTATCCAGAGACAGGGGAGCATCAGGAGTCGCACGCTTCATAATGGAAGGGGCACAAGTGCACCTGTTAGATCTGTGGGGAGTATGCGTCCCAGCAACACAGAATTCGTTGGCCAACTACCTAAGCCGAGAGACACTTTCAAACACACGAACGGTCCCTGAACCAACAGGTATTCTCCATTCTTACGAAAACTAGTACCAGAACCAGAAGTCAACCTAGCGGCCACGCCAAAGAACTCCAAGTGTCAGAGGTTCCTGTCCAGAGCCCACTTTCCATTACCTGAAGGGACAAACTGCCTAGTTCTTCCATGGAGCTGCGAGCTAGGGTACATTTTTCTTCCAACTTCTCGGATTACAAGATTCCTGTCCCGACTTCGGAAGTCCTCAGCCACAGTTATTGTACTAATACCGTTCCGGCTGAGGAGGCCATGGTTTACGACCCTGCTACAACTAGGTACACGGCCTCAATACATCTTCCAGTAACCTGGGATCTCATACATCAGAGGCAATTCTTCCATCCAGCCCAGAGAAGCTGCATTTGCCAGCTTTGAAGCTGAGAGGGCTAGGTTAGGGGAACTAGGATACTCTCAGGAGGTAATATCAACCTTGGTACAAGCTCTAAGGAGCTCCACTGATGTCACCTATACTAGGATCTGGGAGAGGTTTGTGTCATCGCAGCAAAGACATTGGAATCCCATCTCAAATTCTTGAATTTCTTCAGTCAGGGTTTAACAAGGGCCCGGGCTTGGGTACCCTGAAGGTGCAAGTATCTGCCCTTTCAGCCATGACGGGTACTAGATGGGCTCTTCATCATCTGGTCACTCTGTTCCTCAGGGCCTACGTAAGATCAGACCACCTAGGAGGCCAGCCTTTCCAACAAACAGGGGATCTCTGTGTAGTACTCGAGGCCCTGTCCAATCCACCTTTTTCTCCATTCAACTTAGTCTCACCGTGGAACCTAGCTCTGAAGATGGCTTCCCGTATTGCTATCACCTCAGTTAAGAGGGCGCCAGAGATACAAGCACTTATGGCTATGGAACCCCTATTCAGTGTTCTTCCCTGACAGAGTGGTTCTGAAGCCCTCAGACCATTTTTATCCAAGGGTAACTTCCTCCTTTCATTATAACCAGGACATCGTCCTTTCGTCTTTTACTAATGAGAGGGGCGAGTCCCATGACTAGGATGTCAAGTCTACCATCTCCAGTTACGTCACAGCTACATCTCAGGAAGACGGATTCTCTCTTGATTATCCCACACAGGAGCAGACGAGGTCAGCCAGCTACCTCCCGTACCATTACCTCTTGGTTGTTAAAGCTATCAAGGAGACCTATTCCATCCAGCAACTTACGCCTCCTAGAGGGCATTAGGGCTCATTCGACAGGGGCAGAGGCCACTTCTTGGGCAGCATATTGCGGGACTTCACCGGAAACCATAGGCAGAGCAGCAACTTGGTCTTCCCAACACATCTTCATTTCTCACTACAGAGTGAATTCTGCTCTCCTGGCTACCGTCGACTTCGGCAGATCTGTTCTTAGAGCCAATTCCTCAGCGCTATAAAGAATAAATATTACTGTTTTCTTGCACCCTCCCGACTGGCGAGTTATATCCCAGTGTGTGCTGCCATGAATGCGTCAGGAAAACGGAAAATTGTATACTCACCTTTCCGTAATTTTCCTTTCCTGACGCATCTTCATGGCAGCACACAGATGCCCACCCTGCTGTTTTATGATGATATATACAGAGAATGATGCGGGGCGTCTCCCCTTCAAATTTATAGCTAACCAATCCTGTCAGGTCGTGGGGGCGGAGTCACAACCCAGTGTGTGCTGCCATGAAGATGCGTCAGGAAAGGAAAATTACGGAAAGGTGAGTATACAATTTTCCGTTTTCCAAATGCTACAAGGGTAAAAAAACACATCCTTGCATTCCTGAGGTGCCCTAAAGATATTAGAAAACACTTTATGGAACGAGGACCATAATGAATGTTCCCAGTGTAATAAAATGCCTTGCAATTTAAAAAACTACTTCACACTGAATTCGTTTTTTTCAAAATATCATTTTTTTTCCATGGCTTCAAATTTTCCAAAGATTTTAAGTTTCTGGTGCAGAGCCTTTTTGTAGAGACTTGGAAGGGTTAAAGCCACTAAGACTGGGTCCATATTTTGCTAGAAACCAGCATTCTTATTGTGCAAAAGTGAAGAAAATTTTAGTCAAGGGGCTGTCTTTGGTTCAGAGTTCCTTCATCTGGAGGTAAGCTACTGCACAAGCTGTGTTTGTGAACAGGCACTGGGGGAGAGTTTGTTCTGGTCTCATAAGGAAGGTAATCTAAACTGGAATTGCCTGAGAGAAGTATTGAGAAACGGTGTGTAATTAGACAGGAATCTGTACAGTGCCAATTTGGGCAGTTTGTATGTCACAAAGCGGAAAGGGATGACATGGTGAGTCTGTGCATAGATAGGCTCAGGAACCGCAACGTCTGGATAGCCAGGAAGCTGATAAATGTATATTTGTCATAATACACATGACAACATTTTTGGGTGCCCTTTAATATAAATAATTTAATATTGTAGATTATTAAGCTAACAGTAAGTTAAAAAGAGACAAGAAAAAACAATCATTTGATTATAGGAGGGACTCCAAGAGTAATGAACACAAAGGTAGCTAAGGGGATAGCATAAAAGGGAATTAACCCCCCTGCCGGTATCCCCAAGCGTGACTCGGGGTGGATTTTTTATGTAAAAATCGATATCCCCGAGTCGCGCTCGGGGTGAATATGCAGAGCCTGCAGCGTGCTGGCTTACCTTGTATCCAGGCTGGGTATACTGTACTTACCTTGTCCCTGGATCCAGCGATGCATCCCCGCTGTGTGAGCGAGTGGCGTCCTCCATTTGACTCACACAGTGCCCGCGCGCCGCCGATCTCCGTTCCCTGCGACGTAACGGCGCACGGGGGCGGAGACCGGCGGTAAATTCAAAAAAGTAAACAAACACATTACATACAGAATACTGTAATCTTATAGATTACAGTACTGTATGTAAAAAGTACACACCCCCCTTGTCCCTAGTGGTCTGCCCAGTGCCCTGCATGTTCTTTTACATAATAAAAACATTTTTTTTGTGCCTGCAAACTGTAGATTGTCCATAGCAACCAAAAGTGTCCCTTTATGTCAAAAGTGATTTTAGAGCAGCTAGAAAACAGCGATAATAAATGATAATCACTTGCAGAATTGAGCGATAGCGATTTGTGGGGAAATTCGTCATAAAAAAATAAAAGTAATGACAGCGACAATTCTGCAACTGAGCAAATTTCAGTGATTTTGATTTGATTACATTAGTGAATAATTTTTATTATAATTACATTATTATTTGTTATAATTATTTATAGTTTTTTATTATATTATAATTTTATGATTTTGTGTTTCAAACTTTATCATACCCAGGATGTCTACTAGACTCTGGTTTGGACAAATTTAAGTGAGTTATTCCTAAAAATTGCAGGCCTACAGTATAAAACGCAGAATTTCCATGCAAAATAATTGTACCGCTTTTGGTACGTAATTCCAGACAGAATCATACTGCCAGGGAGGTTAAAATGTGGAGAATTTGATATGTTAGTGTTCATGTATTTCTAAACATTGTAATCATGTCACATAATCCTTTCTTGTAATAGATTATGCCTAAATAGGAAGTGGTTATGTTAAGTATTTAAGGAATGCAGAACCTGTAGCAAGCAAGCAATGTCTTTATATACCGTAAAAGTAATCTCTTATTACATAAGTATTGAATGAACTGGCATGAAATGATTACATAGTGTCTGGTTTAAAGTCAAGAAAACTGAAACATTTAACTAAAGAAACCAAATGTACTTAAAAGATGAATCTTGATTGCTTTCTAAGGACAGCTTTCTTCATCTTTGCTCCAGTTTTCCTTGGTTCTGGTTTCAGTAAATAAAATGAAAAATAGTGGGTTGCAGTAGTCATTATTACAAAACCTGCCCCTGTCCCTCTCCCTAGCCAATACTTGATATAATGTATGTGTGCTTCCAGACACAAAGAACTCAATATACCACAGACATTGTATACTGTATATTGTTTTCACTATGGTATACTATGGTATGTGGTGTGTCCAAAACATTTGGATGAAAACTCTACACCTTTTGCTAAGCTGCATTGCTTAAATGGATACGTGTTTACATTAGATATGTGCATTCCCGTTCGTACGAATGTTATTTTCGTACGAAAATGTTCATTTTCGTACCCGCGGGATAATGTGTACATACGAAAATGGTAAAGCACCAAAATACGAAAACGACGGGATAACGGATGAGCCGCATAACGAACGACCGCAAATACGAACGAACGATCCGACGGGAAAAAACGACAAAACGAAAATGGCAAAATAACGAAAATGAAATCTGTATCAAGAGGTTTGCATTGTGTATTTTGTTTGAATCCGTTTTGTGTTCGTTTTCAGTTGTATGTTCATTGTTCAATGACATCTATAACAAAAGAATTTCATTATGTATATTGAATGAATTCCTTTTTCTGTTTTCTGTGTATTCAAAATACCGAAGGCAAATTTTTTGTTATAGGTGTCATATCAACATACGAAAATAACAAAAGAAACGTGTTCAAATGCAAATCTTTTGTTTATGGTTTTTTTAATGGCCAGAGAGTTAGGCTGGCCATACATGATACAATTTTCTGTGCAATTTTCTTTTGATTTACCTTCAACTATGTAGTGCAAGGGCCTGCCTGATTGCATATAATTGAAAGTGTTGTTTAGTTTGACCTCATATATGGTTTTTGGTAAATCTAAAAGAAAATTGTACAAGAAAATTGAACATGTATGGCCAGCCTCAGTGACTGAAAGCAGCTTCTCTTTTGTGCAGAATAGTGAGTACACTTGTACAGTAAAGCCTAATAAACTTTTCTGTGGATTTTCATCTGAAGGGAGATCAGTTGGCCAGACTTCTGAACCCAAAAATGGTTTTCTGATGCAGTTTAAAAACGAACAAATTTTCTGAGAACGATCGGAAAACGATCGTTTTTATGTTTGTTGTTAAAATAGTCTGACCAAGTGTATGGGGCTTAACAATAGTATTGTTAAGCCCCATACACTTGGTCAGACTATTTTAACAACAAACATAAAAACGATCGTTTTTCGATCGTTCTCAGAAAATTCGTTTGTTTTTAAACTGCATCAGAAAACCATTTTTGGGTTCAAAAGTCTGGCCAACTGATCTCCCTTCAGATGAAAATCCACAGAAAAGTTTATTAGGCTTTACTGTACAAGTGTACTCGCTATTCTGCACAAAAGAGAAGCTGCTTTCAGTCACTGAGGCTGGCCATACATGTTCCATTTTCTTGTACAATTTTCTTTTAGATTTACCAAAAACCATATATGAGGTCAAACTAAACAACACTTTCAATTGTATGCAATCAGGCAGGCCCTTGCACTACATAGTTGAAGGTAAATCTAAAGAAAATTGCACAGAAAATTGTATCATGTATGGCCAGCCTAACTCTCTGGCCATTCAAAAAAAACATAAACAAAAGATTTGCATTTGAACACGTTTCTTTTGTTATTTTCGTATGTTGATATGACACCTATAACAAAAAAATTGCCTTCAGTATTTTGAATACACAGAAAACAGAAAAAGGAATTCATTCAATACACATAATGAAATTCTTTTGTTATAGATGTCATTGAACAATGAACATACAACTGACACTAACAAAAGAAAAGCATTCAAGATACACAGAATTCAAATTGACGAAAATTCACGATAATTATTGTCTAACAAGAAACGAACATGAATTAAACAGAATAACGAATCATCTCGCATGTACGAAAATAAAACGGTAACGGAAATACGAAACGATCGGAATACGAAAAAATCACGTCGTACGACAAACGAACGGGAACGAACGGGAAAACGGGCGTCTTACGAAAAACGAACGGAAACGAACAGACGGGACCATACGAAACGGAACAAAAAAAAACGAAAGAATTTTCTGTGCACATGTCTAGTTTACATGCATTGTTCCAAAGCATTTTATATATTATATTAGGCTGTCAACATAACAGGACAGACATAAAAATGTACCTGCACTTTTTTTTACTGATACAGTGCACCACAATGCATGGTAGTGCACGATTATGTATTTCAGTGCACTGCAATACACAGATTTTGTGGAGATGCACTGTAGTTACAATAGTGGGAAAAGTACCAGTGTCAGAGTGTTCAACAAGACAGATGAAAACTAAGCATATCGCTGGTTGTTAAAAACGTTGGCCCAGATTCACGTACATCGGCGCATTATCGGTCCGGCGTAGCGCACCGCCATTACGTTAGACTTGCGCCATCTAGCCGCGTAATCCCCCGATTCACGTAGCTTTTGCGCAGGAAATTGCGCAAGCGTAAGATTTTTTCCAGAGGCGTAAGGAGGAGTAATACAAATTGGGAGGGACGTGGGCGTGTTACATTGAAATGAGCCGTGACCCCATGCAAATGAAGGGCCGGCTGGCTCGCGCATGCGCGCTTGAAGGAGACCATGGTCAGCTCCGATGTGCGCATGCTCACAACTCGGGAGCGGCGCAATCAGTGAAATTGGAAATGGACTAGGGCAACTTTATGAACTACGCAGACAGCATAAATAGACACACACAAATGCACTTCCTTTGCAAAAATACATCCCTTTGTATCCCTCCCTCTACAGCAAGGTGCTTTTGTTTGTTTGTGACGTGTCTTTGAGATATTTGAGGACTGTTTTGCAGAGTGATTTTTGTCTTTTATGTGTTTTCTTTGTTGTTATTTTGTTTAAATAATTTTTTTGCTGGGCATTTTTTATTTTTGCTCGTCATTTATTTAATTTTTTTGGTTCTGTTTGTGTATGATTTTGGAATGTGGGGGTGATATTCCTGCGGGAAAAGGGGTGTCACCATCATTTGTGGTGGAGAAGTGATCCCCAGGTCTGTGTGAATGGTGTATGAATGTACAGTGACATAATTGGAGCCGTGGCATGGCGTTGCAGCTCACAAGTCCTGCATGGTGGACTGGTGCCAATCCAATGTGATGAGGATGTGGGGTGTGTGTGCTAGGTACCACAGTGGTGTGCATGCATGCATTCTCATTGTGCCATGATTAATGTGTGTGTTTAACGTGCAAAGATGCATAATGTGAGCTGGCATGAGATGGGGTCATGAGATGGGGTACCAGTGCATATGCAGAGTCACCTTGAAGGGAAAAGACAGGAGGATGTTAGTCATGCATGTGCCACTTGTGAGGTGTGCATCACGGGAGGGGATAGTCATGCCTGACTCCCATGTCACTCACCAACCAGCCAGCTGTCCCCATACATGTTCTGTTCGAAATCTGTGGGGATGGGGCTCTGATTGTATATGTAGCTGTCATGGGTGTTATGGGTGGTGCCATGTGTTGGGCTGGTGATGTCCTCCTGCAAGGTTGTGGTAATTCCATGATGGCATGAGGGGTGAATCTGAAGATGCGAGACACCTCAGAATCTCTCATGCCAAAGATGTCTATGCGTGTGTGATATATCAAGTGAAGAGTGAGGGGCTTGTATCAGATAAGAATATTGTATTAGATTAATTTAAATTGTAAATTTTATATAAGCAAATAAAAAATAAAAAAAAACATCTCCCGTGCCCTCCTTAGTGCCATCCTCCGTGCCCTCCTCCTTCTTTGTTCATCTAAAGTCAGTAGTATAGCTATGCGCGACGATGCCCCTGGCATGTTGGCATACAGATTGTTGGGCAACACGTGTGACTGCTGAACTCCTCACTAACAGTGTTGCTTTATCTGACAAGTAGACTTTTTTCAAAATTTAGACCAGCTTTTAGGTGCTCTAACTTTAGACAGGACATTTTGCTGTTGCGCACATCGCGTAGCCTGCGCAGCAACTGCGTTTTTTTGTGGATCCCCGCAACTCCCTCATTAGCATATTTGACTAGAAAATCAATGGTGTGTCTAGCGCATTTTTGCGCGGACGGATGCGTCTGTCTAACGAAATTACGCCGGACAAAAAAAAGTAGATTTCTGGCGTAATTCGTTTTCTGAATCGCGCGCATCTAAACGCACGCGCACATTTAGACTTACGCACGCGCAACACTAGTTGCGCAGGCGTAATCGCTCTGTGAATCTGGGCCGTTATGTTTACAATTGAGACTGTAGAAGAGTGCCCATTTACTCACTATGATTGGATACTCGTGTAGGCTCCTTCATCTCTATTTCACACAACTCCCTTGGTTCCTGAATATGTCCACCGAGTATACATTTCTCAGTTTCACCCCTTTTTTTTTTTTATAAATTTCTGTTTATTAAAGGTTTTTGCACAAACAATAAAACATACATCCCTTGGCCAGGTTGCCAAGTTAAACCATCGGTCAACATGACCGGGAACATGAAAAACATTGTGCCATCACAGATGGCATAAACAAAACAATGCCCTCCCCCCCCCCCCCACTCCACTCCCCCTGCTCAGTTCCCTTTCCCCACCTGCCTTAACCCAAGATCACATCAGTAAGAACATACTCCTCCATGGCATGCTGCTAACAATATCGCCAAGAGACCAGACACGAGTCCGCTCCCAGGTTAAATATATGTTGACCAAAATTGGACACCCACTCCCTACCCCACCGTGAGGTCCGATTCGTACCAGGCCCTCCACACCTTCTAAAATTTCCCCACACATCCTCGGGACAGATATGTTGCTTTGTAATACGGTAGCATAGCATTCACCAACCCCTTCCAGAAAGCGATCTCAGGGGCCCTTGGATTCCTCCATTTCAGTAAGATAGCCTTTTTCCCATAAAATAACAAGATGCTCAGTAGTGTTCTGTGCGCTCTAGACGGGACTACCTCCTCCACCAGACCCAGTAAACAGACACTAACTTCCTGCGGGACCGGAACTCCCAGCACCTCTATAATGCAGTCCGTGACCCCCTTCCAGAACTGTTGGATCAGGGGACACGTCCAGAACACATGGTGTGCGTCCGCAGGGGAGGATGTACACCACCAACATTCAGCAGATAGCGAAGGATATATTGATGCCAACCTGGCTGGAGTGTAGTATACTCTATGCAAAAACTTAAATTGGATTAGCCTGTCTCTCGCAGCCACTAAGTGTTTAAATGGGCGATCCCACATTTCATCCCACTCCTCCCCCTGTATATCCGGGACCTCCGCCCCCCATCTTTCCCTGCACTTGAGTAAACCCTGGGGGCTAGCCTTAAACAATTCTTTATATGTTACCGACAAGGTCTTGGGTAATTCCTCAGTCACCAGCAGGTCCTCCAGCCTGAAAGGAAAAGCTTCCACTTTCTGCGACTCAAACTGAGAATGGAATGCATGTCTTAGACTGAGATATCGAAAAAACTGAGAGTTTGGAAGGTCATGTTTAGCTTTCAATTGATCAAAGGTTAGTAATTCACCATCCCGAGTCACATCTTTGAGCAATTTAACCCCCTTGGAAGCCCACCCGGGTGCATCATTCAGTTTATAAAAGTGTTGAAGCTTGGGGTTCATCCAGAGAGGTGTTGAGGGGGAAAGCCCTTTATAGCTCGGAGAGGCCAGCTTCTCTACTTCTTCCCAGGCCTTAATCGTGGCTTTCATGGAAAGCGTAAGAGGAAGGTCCCTACTGGTCCCCCTATGAATGGCCAGACGGAGAGATTCATAAGAACCGAGATGTGCAGCCTCGAGCACCGTGGCTGAATCGCCCGCATCTGAGCAGAGCCATCTATGGACAAACACTAGCTGACCAGCCAAGTAGTACTTACGCCAGTCTGGAAGTGCCATCCCGCCCTGACCCCATGGTTCCTGCAGGACTTTCAACCCCACCCTAGGCATTTTAGGAGCCCAGAGAAAAGAGCTGGTGAGGCTATCCAGTTTCTTGAAGAAGGACTTCGGTATCCAAACCGGAGTATTCCTCAGAAAGTAAAGGATAACCGGGAGGATTTTCATTTTTAGGAGGTTAATCCTGCCAATCAGAGATAAGGGAAGTTTTTGCCAAGCCAGTGCCTTTTGTTTGACGAACGCCAAAAGTGGCAATAGGTTGAGAGACATGTAGTCCATCACGTTCACTGTGACCTTCACCCCCAAGTACGTTATTTGGGTGACCCATTGCAATGGTAGGTCAGGGCTTGCTCTTTCCCTAGCCCCTTTATCCAAGGGCAGAATGGACGACTTCCCCCAGTTAACCTTCAGGCCGGAGTATGTGGTGAATTTATTCATAATGTCTAAAGCGTTGTTCAAGGAGTCCACAGGATCCCTCAGGAACAAAAGAAGGTCATCCGCATATAGTGCTAAGCCCTCATCAATACTCCCCACCCTAATTGCCTTCACTGCCTCCGATGCTCTTAACGCCACTGCTAGGGGTTCCATCATGAGAGCAAACAGAAAGGATGACAGTGGGCACCCCTGTCTGGTCCCTCTCCCAATCGTGAAAAACTCAGAAGTAGCCCCTCCCATACGAATGGCTGTCCTAGGTGCGCTGTAAAGCAGCTTGATCCACTGTCTGAAGAACTGACCAAACCCCATAAACTCTAGGACAGTATGCATGAAATGCCAGTCCACTGAGTCAAAAGCCTTTTCAATATCGATGGAGACTATTATCCTACAGGACTCATCTAAATTCGGGAGTTGTAAATGTGTAAACAGTCTCCTCAAGTTTGTATCCGTAGACTTACCCGGCATAAAACCCGTCTGGTCCACATCAACCAGGGATGATATAACCGGAGCAAGTCTTTTTGCAAGGATTTTTGTCAAAATTTTGAGGTCCATGTTGAGAAGGGCAATCGGCCTATAAGACGAACAGTCCAGTAGGTCTTTGCCCGGCTTGGGTAACAGGATAATATATGCATCAAGCATAGATGCAGGTAGTATCTTTTGATCCAAGCAGTAGGCAAACAAAGTCGTAAGTCTGGGGGCTAGTTGTTCCGCATAGTGTTTGTAGAAATCCGCCGGGAAGCCATCCGGCCCCGGTGCTTTATTAGGTGGGAAATCAAAGATTGCCGCCTCCACCTCCTTTTTTGTAATTTTGGCATCCAGTGCCTGGCAGTCCTCCGCGGCAAGTCTGGGGAGAGTCAGTGTACCAAGCAGATCTGTCAGCTCTCTGTGGTTGTAAGAGGGGATGGGGGCATAAAGTGCAGAGAAATATTTCTGAAATTCAGTCAATACAGCTGTTGGGTCTCTAACCAGGTCTCCGTCCGACCCCCTTATCACTGAGATATGCTCGATATGATTTTGATCTGCTACCAACCTGGCTAATAGTTTACCATTTTTATCCCCCTCCGAAAACAGAGAGTTCGCCCTATGCTTGGCTTCAGTGTGCACCAGGTCATTATAGTGGAGGTGAAGTCTGCGCCTAGCCTCCAACAAAGCACCATATGTGCCATCAGTCTTGTTGGCGGCATGAGCAGAATCACATGCCCTCTCGTTTTCCTGCAGCCTCAGAACTTCAGCATTTTGGTCTATTCTAACTCCTTTAATCGCCTTAATAGATTCCCCGCGAATTACCGCCTTAAATGCGTCCCAAACCACCGGTGGGTCAGCCGAATCCACATTTAGAGACTAATAGTCGACTAGCGATTCTAGCAACTGTGTGGCGACCTGTTCTTCCTGCAACCAACCCGGGGACAACCTCCAGCTCCTGGCCCCACCAGATATTGGCAGGAGCAAGGAGACAGCAAGAGGAGTATGATCAGATATCCCACCCGCCAGGTATTCTACCCCCCTCACATAAGACATCATAGCCTGGTTCCCAAACGCAAAGTCTATCCTAGCTGAAGAGTGATGCGTCTGAGAAAGATGAGAATAGAAAACTGTGTCCGGGTATTTAGCTCGCCAAATTTCCGTCAACCCCGCCATGGTTACCCATGCCAACAGGTCTTGAGACCCAGTCCGCCCGGGGTTGGAGGAATCCAGCTCACCCATTATAGCATTAAAGTCCCCCATAACCAGGAGCGGCAAATGAGCATGTGTTGCCAATTTCACATAAATATCATACAAAAGTTGTACATTAAAAGGAGGTGGTACATATACCGACACAAGTAGCATTTTGCGGTTTCCTATGTCCAGAACCACTGCTGCATATCGTCCCCCTGGATCAGTTATCACCTGGTGTATCGTGCATGGTAACGTCCTACTAATGAGTATAGACACCCCCCTAGCAAACGTGGAGTATGTGGCATGAAATGCCTTTTGGATCCAGTGCTTGCGTAATGCCAAAATTCTACTGCCCTCTAGGTGAGTTTCCTGTAAGAGGACCACATGTGGCTTAACTGATTTCAGGTACTGGAACATTGAGGCTCTCTTAAATTTACTATTTAGTCCCCTAATGTTCCAGGACACTACCTTAAACACATTAGCCATAATCCTGTTTACCAAATAATGCCCCGGCACGAGTAACACGCGCCCAGATATTTAGCCTAAAGCAGCACGCCATGGACTGAGAGAAGGCAATCTTTGGTGGAGAACCGAGAACTGAGCAAGACACAACAACCCCGAGAACACCCCCAACCCAACCGTCCCACCCCCCCTGCCATTATACCAGATCCAGAAAAAAACAAAAAATAAAAAAAATGAAACGGGAAGCAAAAAGGCTTCCAAAAAAACCCCCTTCATCTGGTATGCAGCTTCAGCCCAAAAACAAAACAAACACCTAAAAGAAAAAAATTAGGTGTTTCAGAGATGTCCTCCGAATGGTCACTTGTCCAGCAGAAAAAAAGAAGAGAAAAAAAAAAACTACTTTAGCTCTAGAAAGTTCCGCTTGAGCAAGATAATTGTGGAGTCACAAATTCAGCACATAAATCTTGATGAGGAGAAGAACAGTGTCCCAGCACCATCTAGTGGCGTTAGATTAGTATAGCACCAAATGCCGGAGCCCATAGAAAACATTAGGTCATCAGTCACCCTGAGCAAAATGTCTCCTCGCAGTACATTTCAGGAAGGTGTACAAAAGGAAAAAGGAAAAAAAACAGAAGGGGCCTTGGATGCCAAAACTCAACCAAAGAAAATAAGAAATTAATATATTTACCCCTTAGTATCAGGCAGCAGGAAAAAAAAGAAAAATCAATAAAATAATAATAAAAAAAAAAACTGTATTAGATCACACTGCAGATGTAGTGGCGATTGAACGTAGTAACAACAGTAGGCCGGCACACCAGGTACTAGGGTCAGCTCCCAGATAACAGAAAAAAGAATGGAAAATATAATGACCTGAGACCCTGCATCTGGCCAGAAGTCCAGCTAGATTAGGAATAAATGCAATACTCATCTAGCATCAAATCATGCTCATGGATTTCTGTCAAGCCATTCACAAGCATCTCGTGGGTGATCAAAAAACTTCACTGACCCTTGATGTTGAACACGCAGTTTACTGGGATAAAGCATGCTGTATTGGATATTTTTCTCACGTAATCTTTTCCTAACATCATTAAAGGATCTCCTTCTTCTCTGTGTTTCAGCCGAAAAGTCAGGAAAAAGCATTACCTTGGTGTTCTCATACTTCAGGTCCTGGGCCTTCCTGGAAGCAGTCAGGATCATATCCCTATCCCTGTAATTCAGGAATCTCACCAGGAAGGGACGTGGATATTCTCCCGGGGGTCTCCTTCCCATCGGCACCCTATGTGCCCGTTCCACCACGTACGTTGGTGGTCTCTCACCCAGATTCAGAAGCTGCTTGAAAAAAATTTCAGCAAACGTGGTAGACTGTGGGCCTTCTGCCCCCTCGGGCAGACCAACCACGCGAACATTATTGCGCTTTTGTCTGTCTTCGGCGTCATCTGCGCGATCTTGTAGGAGTCTCACTACTGCCTGCAGCTCTGCTAGTTGATTCCCTTGAGATTGTGTCTCATCTTCCACAGTGGAAATTCTCCCCTCAGCCTCCGTCAGTCTCCCCCTGATTTTGTCCAAGTCATGTCTGATTAAAGTGCATTCAGTAGCAAGGTGGTCAATGCTTACCATGACCGCGGCCTTGCTAGCATTGATAGCCTCCAGGATCGGTCTGGTAATCGCTTCCTGGGCCGGGTCCTGGACCGGAGGAGCAGGCTGTAGGTCATCCGACCGGATGGTCTGTTCCGGAGCATCCATCTGGGCCCGTTTGCTCGCAGGCTTCTTGGCGCTTCTGGTAACAGCCGGCAGATGCAAGATGGCGGCGGCTGAGGCCTCGTCCACGCCACGTGTGGATCGGGTCTGGCGCTGGCTCCTCGGGGTCTGATGGCCGTGTTTCGCCGCTCCCCTTCTCATGTCCGGATGCTCCCCCACCAGGATCAGGGGTATAAACCCCAAAATTGTGTCTCAAAATGCTCCGAAAATCGGATGAAAGAGCAGGAGTAATGCGGAGCTCTCACAGAGCACGTCCTGCCTCGCTCACATCTGGACACGCCCCCCGGGCCCTCTTCAGTTTCCCCCCCTTGACAGCTGAGATAAGCCACACCTTATTAGACAGAGGTAGTTAGCAAGTGATCTGCAGCAAAGTAAGAGGCCCTTTACTTTCAAAAGTGGCATGCGAGCAGCCAGGACAGAGCCTAATGGCACACATCTTCTATAGAAGAACCAGCTACTGTGGGGTTGCTACTAGTACTCAGTACTCCAGGTCTAGCGAGATGGTCTTTTGGTCATTGGAACCCTCTAGTAGTTCACTTGTTTTCCCAGAGCTACCCTGGGGGGAAGTTTATGAGAGCTGTGCTGTGCTCTGAACTGTTACACTGAGGTAGTGATTCTCTGCTTAACCTCTGCTGATATAGAGTCCTATGGGGCCTATACCATGCAGCATCATGTTACCCTGAAGAGTCTATGTTTGAGCAGATTTCATTATTCTGCAGTGTATGCATGTTTTTTGCCATTCTTTTCCATGTAGTAAACAACAAGGATTTCTTTACACCCGATCTTCCTTCATTAGATGGTCAATGTATTAATGCTGGCTACATATCACCAGATCTCAATTCAATCAGGAATAGTTTATATATATGTGACTCCAGCTCACATCCAAATCCTCCAAAAATCTGAACATGTTGGCTTCACATAAAAAGCCACAGAGAGGCAGGAATAGTGTAGTACAGTTTTTTATTTTATCAAACACTTCCAGTGCAAATAGTGCCAGGTACAGCAAGAGTGGCTGGATACAACTGCAGAGAACAGAGCGGTGACCGATCCGACAGCAGGCAGGTTTAGTGCTGCTCAGCGTGAAGCTCAGTAGATGCTTCCGCTGTGTGTGGAGACAGGCGACTCGTGTTTGTGTTGCGAGCCTCGGTTTCATTTTGATATATTTCACGCTCGTTCCTAGAGAACAATTCATCGTTTTCCCACAATGCCATAAATAGTCCAGCAAGGTTGGGGGCATACTTAGCCCCCATAGCAACCCCCGGTGTTCTGTAAATAAAATTCTCCCCCATAATAAAAATAATTGTGTTCCATAGCAAATATGACTAATTTCATAATAAACTTCAAAGTGGCATCTGATAAAGTGGATTCTTGTTTTAAGAAAAATCTTGCAGCATGATAGCCTAGTTCATGTGGTATAATGGTGTACATCGACGCCACATCTGCTGACACCAAAATAGTATCCTCCCCCACCTCACACTGAGAAATCTCATTGGTTATCTGCACTGAATCTCCCCAAAAAAGTCCTTTCTACCAGTGGCTGCAGGAACTAATCAACAAACTTCCCTATACGTGAGGTGAGGGAGTCTATACTGTTAACTATGAGGCGGGACGTAATAGATGATGGGTATTCTTGGGGTTAGAGGAATGAGAAACTCTCATTCTTTTTGGTTTATGATATTCTTTCTGAAACCTTAAATTAGTGAGGTCCTTTTTTGTGAGGCGTTTTTTAAACCAGTCCTCACCTTTTTATTCCCAATTGCATGATTGCTGTTCGTATCAATCGGATTACTGAAAAAATACAGTTTAATGCTCAACTTTCTGGCATATATTTGCACATTAATAAACATTTGGAATTTACTCAAATATGTTTTTGGAGCATATTTAAGACCTTAATTTAAGGTTACCTTTTCAGATTCTATTAATGTCTCACCGCTTAGATTAAAAATTCCCTGACATTCTACCTCTTCCTTTTCTTGGGAGAGGCACCCTTTTCTTATTTAAAAAAGACATATATGATACTGTCAACCAAGAAAATAGACAAAGTTTTAAAAAACACACCTGCAGGATTGCTTCTATGATATGATGTTTGAGATCTGCATTTGGAGCTCTCTCTGCACCTTTTTTTGTATGGACAGTGCGGTTGAGACATGTGAGTTTGTTCATAGATTTGTTTCTGGTGTCTCTCCGCTGTTCTCGCACCTTTTCTTGCCATAAAAGTAGCATGATGAGTGACGTTCTGATACAATCTCCTTTCCCAGTAGAATCCTTTTATGTTGTATTCAAAATCAACACTGGACCCGGGGAGTGCATTTGGACATCTATTTGCTGTAGGATTGGAGGGATAAGCAGGGTGCTTAATACAGAAGGAACAGAGTATCCACCTGAGAAATCCACCTGGGAAATACTTTGATGGTCACCTGTAGGAATGAGCCGAACACCCCCCCCCCCCCCCCTGTTCGGTTCGCACCAGAACCTTTGAATGGACCGAACGTTCGCTCAAACATTTAGAACCCCAGTGACCCCATTGGGACTCGAACGTTCAAATTCAAAAGTGCTCATTTTAAAGCCTAATATGCAAGTTATTGTCTTAAAAATGTCTTTGAGAACTCGGGTCTTGCCCCAGGGAACATGTATCAATGGAAAAAAAGTTTTAAAAACGGTCGTTTTTCTCAGGACTCCTGAAAAAATGACAGTTTTTAGAACTTTTTTTCCATTGATACATGTTCCCTGGGGCAAGACCCAGGTTCTCAAAGACGTTTTCACAGGCAAACTATAGGCACCCAGCAGGTACAATATTTAAAGTAATTTTTCCTTTTATTTTTATTTTTATTTAAGCATCATTAAAATCACTGCTCCTCAGGAGCAGTGATTTTAATGATGCTTAAATAATAATAATAATAAAAAAAAAAGAAAAATTCCTTTAAATATTGTACTTGCTGGGTGTCTATAGTATGCCTGTGAAAACGTCTTTAAATAGCACAATCACCTGCCTGCCAATAAATTAGGAAGAACTGATCTAGCTAAACTATACAGTGTATAAATATATGTACAACACCTGGGATGTATATATATCCTCTACACACTGTAACATTAACTGACTAGCCTGCCTGCCTGCTCTATCTACCTGCAAAAAATGACACTCTCTCTGTCTCTCTCTGTTCTCTCTAACCACCGCCACAACACACTACATAAGGCCGACCTGCAGGCGGCCATTTTTAGTGTGTGGCGTGTACTAAACCCCCTGAGCCATAATTGGCCAAAGCCACCCTGGCTTTGGCCATTTACAGCTCTCTGTACTGAAGGTGCTGTGATTGGCCAAGCATGCGGGTCATAGTGCATGCTTGGCCAGCAATGCCAAAGTGAATTATGGACCAATGGCGTGTCACTCGAATTTGGTGCAAATGACCCGTTTTGTTCGTATTTCGACAAACAATCAAACATACGATGTTCGAGTCGAACATGAGTTCGACTTGAATACGAAGCTCATCCCTAGTCACCTGTGGTCGGCTGAGTTTCTATGGATATGCTTATATGATCTCTATAACATGAGATCCACCCAATCTGGTAAGCGGCGGTGATCGTCTTTATTTTCTGATGAACAGAACAATTTGAGTAATCTAGCTTTTGCTTCTTTTATTTAATATTGCAAGCATACACTGACTTTGGAACCAGTGTTTGACTGAAGGATTGTTTCTTTTTGATTAACATATCCATTTGATTGACTTTTTTGATTTATCACCATTGGTTCACAAATATCCTAATTTGTTTCACAATATTTTTTCACACCTGTTTGTTGACTTATTATCTAATATTTGTGTGGTAGTACAATTATTTTTTGTTTTATTTTGGAATCATGATCATGGACGCAAGATAGCATTGATGATGTCGCAAGGGATAATCAAAGTGAGTAAGAGTCCATCAGTCGCTTTTATTATTTTTATGGACTAAAGGCATCTGAATGCTTTTACTTCTAGGGACACTTATCCTCTTCCATAAATTGAAAAATCTCTTATCACCCTAGAACAGGCCAATTTCTTCTCCCCACTCAATCTCTGCAGCATGTATTTGTAGTTCCCTGTCACCAAGGCAGACCAGCTGAAAACCGTTTTCCTTACTCCCATGGGGTTGTGTCAGTTCAACAACGCACCCCCACCTTCCAGAGGGGGATGAAACATTGCCTCAGGGCCATGAATCTTTATAATATCCTGCTTTATCTAGACAATGTAGTGTAGCACTTTCTGCCACATTTGAGAACCATTTTTTTACATGTATTGTAGATGATATGTTGGCCCAAAGACACCAGTATGAGCTGAAGCTCAAACCTTAGAAGTTTGATCTATTAAAGCAGGGATCTCCAAACTACGGCCCTCAAGGTGTTGCGGAACTACACATCCCATGAGGCATTGTAAAACTCTGATATTCACAGACATGACTAGGCATGATGGGAATTGTAGTTCCTGAACATCTGGAGGGCCATAGTTTGGAGACCCATGTATTAAAGCATGAGATTAAACTCCTAGGACACATTCTGTGCTAGCCTTTGTTGACTTTTCCCCTCCATTTCAGCTAATACCCAATGTCGTATGTGAGGGTTTAGGGGCTGTTTTCTCACAAGTACAAGACAGCTAGGAGAGTGTCATCATTAGACATTAGGGTTGTCCCGATACCACTTTTTTAAGACCGAGTACAAGTACCGATACTTTTTTTCAAGTACTCGCCGATACCGATTACGATACTTTTTTTTAATGTCATGTGACAATTTCACTAATGGGAACTGATAGGTGGAACTGACGGGCACTGATAGATTGGCACTTACAGGTGGATGGCACTGACAGATGGATGGCACTTATGGGCACTGATGGATGTCACTGATAGGTGGCACTTATGGGCACTGAAAGGCAGCACTGATAGATGGAACTGATGTTACTTATGGCCACGTATGGGCAGGCAATAATGGGCACTGAAATGCGGCACTGATTGGCAATTCCATAATAAATGACATGAATGATGAGAGGAGAGGAAGGATTTTGCAATGCTATTTGGCATATAGCATTGCAAAGTCCTTCCTTTCCTCTCATCATTCATGCCATTTAACTTCTAGTAAGTATGCTGCGACGCCCATATTGGTACACCTTGCACTTGGCTGCAGTAAGCCAGGAGCGGACATCTTGTTACACCCAGCCCAAACTATATGGGGTGGGTGTAACAAGTTGTCCGCTGCTGGCTTACTGCAGCCGAGTGCAGGGTGTACCAAGATGGCCATTGTGATGTTTACCCTTTCCGACGGAGACACAAAATGCTCGGTATTGGGACAACCCTACTAGACATGTGCGATTTATTTTGTTACAAATAAAAATATGAACAGATTTTTCATTATTCTGAGATTCTGATTTATCTGAATCCTAGAATCACAATAGTAACACATTTCAACACATCCAAAAAAAATGTATAATAAATCAATGCAATTTATTCATATTCATTCATTTTGTTTAGACCTTTTATTAATGTCTGAAGCATCCAAAATAATGTAACGACATAATGAATGATTCAATTGATTTGTATTCATTTTGTTTTTATGTTGCAATAAACATTTTTATTATTATAAAAAAAATATACAGTAAGTAAGATAATGATTTCTATTGATTGTGTTTGTGTTGAAAGGAGGTGGATTCATCAGAATCTCTGAATCATAACATAATAATAAATCTGAAATTCAATTAGTTCTATTTGTTATGTTAGGATTTGGAGATTCTGATGGATCCACTTGCATTGAGCAGAGTGCATAAGTAATCATCTCAAAACAATGAAATACCCATAACACTTTAAAACAAATATAGCCAATCTTCAGAAATAACTTTAAAAATAGGGATCGATTCAGAAAAACAAATATACAAAATCCAAATAAACAAAACAAATTTAAATATAAGAAATAAATCCAAATATACTTAATGAATTCCAAAAATGAATCATTCTACCATAATGAATATGATATAACAAAATTAATAGTGCAACAATTGAATCCAAAATGAAACAAAACCAATTTTTCTGTTGTGTACAACTCTAGTCATCACATATGCCAGGAACAATGAGACAAATCACTGCTGCAGGTTAGTATGATAATCCACCAAAAAGGTGGGGCTGGGTGCTAGCTCCGGCTCACAACCAGGAACATGTAGACAAAATAGGAAAAATTAACTGCACACCAACATCTGTCCAACAGGTGTATTGAAGGACTGCCACCAGTTTAATGACAACGGACCAAAGGGTGACAACATTTTACACATACATTGTGCTTCTTCATGCCACTTTTGAAGAAGCACAATGTATGTGTGAAACGTTGTCACCCCTTGGTCCATTGTCATAGACCTGGTGGCAATCTTTCAATAAACCTGTTGGACGGTTGTTGGTGTGCAGTTAATTTTTCTCATTTTGTTTAACTCACATATGCCAGTCAAAGCCTAGAGACAGCTGAGAGGAACCATGGAAGTTACAGCCCCTTCTAAGCTGGAGCTTTTGGCCTTGGCGTGAGCAGTCACCAAATGCATTGCTGAGTACTTGACAGGCGCCCAGTTTGAAAACTAAATGGATTACTCCATTGGTGCATCCTAAAACAGCTACACTCTAGAGCAACGTTGGGCAGCCCACCTGACGAGGTTTAAATTTTCCATGCATTATCACACTAGAAACAGCAACAAAGCAGCAGACACCCTGTCACAATAACCCCTAGCCAGGATATGGATAAAAAATCTAAAGAGATTTGAAAGGAGGGAGGCCTAAAAGTAGTGAATCTCATCCATGTATTAGAAGAGTATTACTGGGTGAAGACACAGAGAGGAACCATTAGTTTTTCAGTGGTGGATCATTCCCAGAGAAAGATATATGCTTTTACCAAAAATCAACAAACTGCTGATTGAGTGGTCCTGTCTCATTCTGAGGGATGGTATACTGTACCACTAAATATGTTGCTTCATGACCTTGCAGCTCATACTGTCAAGGCCAATGTGGATTCATGAGACCTACTGGATTTAGCAGTGGAAATGATGCCTGACGTCCAACAGTTTGTTGAAGACATAGGTGGACCAGTCACCCTGGGGACTGAGTGCTAGTCTTAAGTACAATAGCAAGGAAAATTGAAACATTCCCTGGCAGTCCCTGCAACTGTCCTACAACAGTCTAAGTATGCTAATCTATGACATCCAAAAAAAGGCACCCAATACATCCCAAGACCCCTACAACATTAACATTTCAAACTAATTGAGAACCACAGAAAGGCCCTCCAGGTTTTTTTTGAGGAGCATGCCCAATTCGTGAGCCTCAAACATCTGTGCTACCAGTGGTTCAAGGGTTAATTCATGTCTTTATTTCGTTTTTTTCTGATATGTATTTGTGTTACTTTCTATGCATGTGTACATATATGTCAGGGGTCTCCAAACTGCGGCCCGAGGGCAGGATGTGGACCTTTGCTAGTCTTCATCTGGCCCTTGGGGTAGTATTGCTCCCAATTATATGAGGCACCATTTCTCCCAATGGCACCAACAATAGGGCACCATTTCTTAGACGAATAGCAATGATGGAGCACTATTGCTCCTCCTACTGCCCACCAACACTGGGGCCATGTTTATTCTCCCTGATGCTCGGCCCTGGGGCATTTTCTACCCGACTGGTCAGAATCCGGCCCCCCTGAGGTCTGAAAGACCGTAAACTGTCCCTTTGCTTAAAAAGTATGGAAACCCCTGATATATGTGTATATTTATGTACACAGGTTTATGTACACACATATATACTGTATATATGCTATCCATGTCCTTTGGTCTGGCAGTCCTTCCATTAGTGCATAAGCTCAATAGTGGCTTATGTCAGCTCTTCCACTATTACTGGCTACAATAGATCAGTGCTAAACCCCCTTAGGGACATACTACATTTAACGCACTTCTGGACCACCTGCGGCTTATATACTGTGGCAGGGCGGCCCAGCTGCACAAAATCACATACCTGTATGTGATTTTGTGCACACGGTGTAGGGGGCGCGTGCACGCTGCCGAAGTGTCAATCCCACAGTGGGAGCCAATCAGCAGGTCCAGCAGCTGCCATGGCCGCCATGACCCGCTGATTGTTCTGTGGAGAGATGGAGCAGTGTTGTGCCTATGTAAACAAGGCAAACCGCTGATCTGTCATGGAGAAAAAAGAGAGATCTTGTGGTTCAGCTAAGCTTTTCCTCCAGTGTATCCATCCCCCACACAGTTAGAAATCACATCCCAGGCACACACGTAATCCTTTTATCGCCCCTGGTGTTAACCCCTTCCATGCCAGTGCCATTTATATTGTGATAGTGCATTTTTTTTTACCACTGATCACTATATTGATGTCATAGGTCCCCCAAAAAGTGTCACTTAGGGATTGATTTACTAAAGGCAAATCCACTCTGCACTACAAGTGCACTTGGAAGTGCAATTGCTGTAGATCTGAGGGGAAGATCTGAAATGAGGGAAAGCTCTGCTGATTTTATCATCCAATCATGTGCAAGCTGTTTTTTATTTGCCTTGCATGTACCCCTCAGATCTACAGTGACTGCACTTTCAAGTGCACTTGTAGTGCAAAGTGGATTTGCCTTTGGTAAATAACCCCCTTAGTGCCCAATTTTTCTGCCGCAATGTTGCAGTCTCGCTAAAAATCGCTGATCGCCGCCATTACTAATAAAAACTATATTAAAAAAGTCCCTAAATATATCCTATAGTTTGTAGTCACTATAACTTTTGCGCAAACCAATCAAAATATGTTAATTGGGATTGTTTTTACCAAAAATATGTAGCAGAATGTATACTGGCCTAAATTGATGAAGAAATTCAATTTTTTTAAATATTTTATTGGGAATGTTTTTATAGCAGAAAGCAAAAAAAAATAGTTTTTTATTCATTTGTATTCTTGTGCGTGTTTTGTTTATAGCATGAAAAATAAAAACTACATAAGTGATAAAATACCACCAAAAGAAAGCTCTATTTGTAGGGGAAAAAATAAATCAATTTTATTTGAGTACAACGTCGGATGACCAATCAGTTAAAGCAACGCAGTGCCGTATTGCAAAAAATGGCTTGGCCAGCAAGTGGGTAAAACCTTGTTGTTTCAGTATTTCGTTTTCAGCCTCACCCACTTCAATGGCCCTCTAATACCTAATCTCCCATAGATATAGTTTGAAGTGATGTTAGGTTTTCTTCATGCATAAGAATTTACATCTAAAAGTAAAACATTTGGAGGTGGTGAAATCTAGATTAGTGTTAGTAAATTACCATTTTTTTGATTGATCAATGCTGGACACGCACAGCATATTTCTGCTCAAATGTTAAGCTTTGTGGATTTCGATGCTCCAGAGGCTTTAATATGTTTTGCAGAATGTGTCTATCCATGCAGTTCTAGCATTCAGCATCTAGGTTCAAATTAAAACATCTGAGCAGAAGTATATGGGGAGGTGCAACATGGTGTGGTGGCAGTAAACACACCAGAACTTGTATCAATGTAGAGACCAATCATTTACAACAAGCCCGGTGGGAAGGCACAAAACTAGGAACACTGAAATGTGAAGCAGAGCAGGTCTTTGATGTGCCAACATCATCGTCTGTCTTGAGTAGAGGAATGTTGACTGGCCAGTCCGATCTCAAATAGAGAGGTTTGCAGAAGGATGGTGTGTCCCTATTCTTTCCCTACTTGTCTGCAACCTCTCTTCTGCTGCTAATCACTATCCCTGTCATCCAAACAATGATAGACAGAAAGTGTGTGTACACAGCACCCATATACCAAGTCCACTCAAAGATGCACTTGCCTGGCTTACCTCCGAGAACAGCAGGAAATAAAGATGAATGGCCGCACACTCTATCAGGACATTGGTTACTTTTATTGATGCATTTCAAAAGACACAAAGTAACAACATCACAGCACAAGGAGAATAGAGCACAGATTAGAATAGATATTGATGCTAAACAGCGCTTACTCATAACACCCACAACATCTGTTCGCATCTGTGCTCCTTGTGCTGTGATGCTTTTACTTTGTGTATTTAAAAAAAACATCAATACAAGTAATTAATCATCTTCATTTCTCACTGTTCATGTCAGATAGGTGAACTATCCCTGCACTACCCATTCACTAAATGCACGCCAAGCCTCAGAGCCAATAAATAAGCTTAGCCTTACCCAATATGGCTGCCAGAGTCACATGGGGTGGCAGCATCCAATCATGTTCCTCTTGACTTACTCACCCCTGCACCAGCCTATAAATATGCTTTAAGTGAGATGTTTACTTACGTATTTAAATATTACTGATGGTGCACGAACCATACCAGCACCCATTTCATTCACATTGAGCAATTTGCAAACTGCAAGCACAAAACAGTTGCAGCAGTTTGATCTATATTGGTTTTAGAAATTCTGTTTGTAAATAAATAATTTCTTATTATCCTCAGCTTATTTTTTTTTAAACAGTGCCACAATGGTTATACATTCCTTAATGCTAATCAATACCTGTCTGAATTTCCCTATATATATTTTTTTCCTCATAAACTGCATTGTGCTTTTCTTAAGGTTTTGACGTAGTAAGTCCGAAACCACACTGTCCGAAGATATAGTTAATCTTGTTTTCCAAGCTATTTAGGAAATCTCAGGTTCAGACAGCATGACCTGATGCAGCTCAAAACAGCTGGAGAGCTACACGCTGTGAGCCAAATTCCCATGGACACTTGCAACATATTCCTGGATCCTAAGGAGAGAGAAAAATACAGTAGGATCTGCCATTGCTGAATTTTTCTTAAATGTACAGGCTCTAGAGCTTCCATCCTTCTATAGGTTTTTGAATCCAGTGCCTCATTGGCCTGCAACAAGAATGTAGGCAGTGAAGTCTGAAAAAAATGTGAATTCATATTTTACATGTACAATATGTTCCATATCAACAACATGACAATTTCAAAAATAATTTCTATCACGGTTTGAACAGTAGATTGTTTCACATTTTCAATAGAAACTGTGGGTAGTAGGTTTTCATAAAGGATATCTAACCCAAGATACAGTATCTTGGGTTAGATATCCTAGTTTACTAGTTCATAGATATGGTGGTATACTAGTCTGTAGATGTGGTGGCTATATTAGCTGATATGCACACTTACGTGTTTGTCAATTTGTTTCCATACACTATGCCTTACTCTCAAAAAGCAAGAATCAAATTTTTTTGTACACTGAGACCTCAAAATATTTTTGTATAAATATATACCTATATATATATATATATATATATATGTAAAAGTTATAAAATAATCTTCTTTCTCAGCTGAACAAGGGGCTTGGAGAGGTAGATTGGAAAAACATCTGATCTTCCCAGTGAATGGCATGCAGGGGGGTGTGTCACACAAGTATTGGCTTTCGGAGGACGGACAGGCTTTTATCCTAGCACAGACAGAAAACGACAGTAACCACAATGGGATGAATGAGCTTCTGATGCCTTGTACACACAACTGTTTTTCTCGGCATGAAAACAAACAATGTTTTTCCCGACGGGATTCCTGTCAAGCCTGCCTTGCATATACACATTCAGGCCAAATACGGCCCGTACAAAGTGCGGTGACATATAACACGTACGACGGGACCTATAAAGGGGAAGTTCCTTTCAAACAGCGCCACCCTTTGGGCTGCTTTTGCTGATCTCGTGTTATTGCTTGTTAGTAAAAGTTTGGTGAGAAATGATTCACGCTTTTCAGTCTTTGTGCTTTCCAGATCATTTTCTGCTTTTAAGTAGGTGCTTGTGGGTTCATATCTGTTTTTTTAGTGCATGTAGTGTGTTCGTATCTGTTTTTTTAGTGCGTTCCTGTCCGCTTGTTTCTGATTTTTAGGGTGTTGTTCATAGGCCTTGCTGTTCTTCAGTGCGTTCTGTTAGTTTGTTCTGACCAGTTGACCATTTTCTAGCCATGTTGCGGGTATGTACTCATAGTAGAGTTTGTGCTGGGCAGGGGCTTGGTTTGGGGGCTTATGCTTTAACCCAAGTCCAGTCCATGAACAGGGTGAGGAGGAGTTCATGGACGAATAATTAATTGCTCCAGCGTGACCAATTCTGTCACATGCCTCTGCTGAGATCCAGGAGAGTAACTCTGATGATGATTTCAGGAATTTTCTTCAGATCGCGGACTCAGTTTTTCACCGTTGTTGTAGTATATGTAGTAATATGTTGGGTGTTATATATGTAGCACTGGTATTTTTGCCATATAATGCTAAAGATGGCATACCACTAGAGGGAGACAAATACCAATGTGAGCGAGATATGTTTTAACTTACATATGCAGAGCAGAAAAATGTTTATCTTTTGAAAAGACTCACTTACCCATGAACACTAGGTGTCTGAACTGCATGCTGGGTGGATATAAAAGGCAGAGTGGAGCCATTTTCTGCCTCTTTCTGGACGCATGGCCTGCCTGCAAGGATCTGTGAAAGAGTGTTCAGAAGAGGGCCTACATCGTGCAGAGCAGAACAACATCCATTGACTCTGCCTTACCACAGTGTGCTGGAGAAGCAGTGTGATTGGGTCTGAGGATCCAGGACCCTTGATGGAACCAAGAGGATGTCCAGTTTGCTTAAGGAGCGGGGCAGCGTGGCAGTGCTGACTGGCAGCAGGATTGAGACAACTGGAGCGGAGGTTCACAACTTTCCAGGCCTGGTGTGGTGAGAGGGCTGTCGCCCAGAAGTTCTTTAACACCCTTAACACACTTAGACTCATTTCACAAAGTTGCTGGGACCTGTAGTACTACAGGGAGGTCTCATTCAAATAGACTGATTTCAATCAGACCTAAAAGCCTATGCTTCATTGAGGGCTGACTGACAGTTAAGGCATACCTACACTGAAGGCATCTACAAGTGTGTTTTACAGCAGGAACTGTATTAACTCTTCAGTTATGTTACTTCATTACTTGTTAAACCATTGGATTACAAACACTGCAGTATAATAGCTAGCTGAAGAAAGAAGACCAGAGACTACACTTCTTCACAGGCAGGGTTTGTGCTTTGGATGCAGTAAGACAAAAGGCTGCCTTAATCCTCAGGGGAAGCTCTTGAGAAATTGTATTGTGCTGTGTTTATATCTTTGCATTGGTATGTTTGGTGCAGCCGTACTGGAAGTGGGAAGGTGGTCAGTGTCAAGGCATTGTCACTCTGAGCACTAGTCCCACTTGGAGACGTGCCGCAGTAGAGGCTCAAGGGACCTTTAAGTGTTGTTATAATAGTGCAGAGAGTGTACACAAATTATAAAGTGTGTATGTTTATACAGTTACTACAAAACTACTGTCTTTACTAGTTCCAGTAAACTTACATTTTGGCTGATCACAATTGGTGTGAAGCTTGTTCATTATTCTAACAGGTGGAACAACGAATGCCCAGATAACAGTAAAGGTACACTATATACACATTGTTATGTGGGATTGTTTCGTTTAGTGAAAGTCTCACATCCACACTGTTACACAGCTGTGTCAAGCGGGTTGAGACAAATTATTTGGGGGTAGGAGAGCAAAATTATTTGGGGGTAGGAGAGCAGAGTACAGGCCCAATCAATTACCAGCAGCTCCTTCGGGGGTAAGTGCTACATATATATGTGTATATACAGTATATATATATATATATATATATATATATATATATATATATTGTAGGATTTGGGGAATCAGACTCCAGTGGCAGGTGCGTTTTTAGGGGCTTCGTAGCCCACTTTTATTTAAAAACTCACAAAAGGTTCACATATGCAATAGCATCCCTCGCAGGGGGTTTCCACCATTACTGCATTGTACAAACTAAAGAGCTTAGCCTCCTGGCTTTCAATCCTGGCATCCGACGGCTTCAGGCCTCTAGCCTAATCCCAAGTTCTGTTCCTCAGAACACACAGCGTTTCCCAGAGATAAGCTCAATCCTTGCTTTTCTCCTAGTCAGCGACTTGCTGCTCAAACATAAAGCGGCATCTGCAACCTGCAGATCTGCACACACTAGCTGCAATCCATGCAGCCTCTCTCTGACTCCTTTCAGAGAGTTGGGAGCTCACCTGGCTCCCAGGGACCAGACTTCCTGTCTGTGGGTGGGGCCCTGATTACTGTTCAGGTGAGCCTTAAAAAGCCCAAGACACAGCTGACCCATTAACATGGGTTTCTTTACAGAATCTGACATAAAGTAGCCATTTCTCACCCCGGACAGGGTCCCATCCTCACATATCCTCCCCTCCTGTTTCGAACCGGAGGGAGGAACACATAGACCTCCCACCACCAATGGGACACCTTCAGGCCAGCCATAGGCTGCGTAGGCCCATGTTTTTCGGGTATGTTGCCAAGACTTCACCGTGGCGCCCCTGTGCCAAATATCAGCAGCAGAAAGTCCTAAGCTGCCCAACCTTTTCTCTAAAGGGGCACTCCACCCACATCTTCTTCCGGGTGTGCTTCCACCAGCACTTCTTCCTGAACCGTGGGCTCCCCTTAATGTCTCTACCCCTTCTATCTGCTGGCCTCAAGATACTTCTCTTTCCTCCCACGGACCTACTCTCCTGGGACTGTTGGGGACCTACTTTTTTTATTTTTTTTTATTTGGACTGGTCACAGTAACGACCTTGAGGCATTTATATATAGCCTCATGATCAATCAATTTAATTTAAACTTCACGTACTCCAGTAGCCAGACTCAACTAACTTTTCTGGATCTATCAATTAAAATCCATGATGATGGGTCAATAGGGACAGGTCTGTTTCGCAAACCGTCAGCTGGGAACTCTTTACTCCATGCATCCAGCTCCCATCCCAAACCCCTCAAGGACAGTATCCCCTATGGACAATACTTGAGACTGCGGAGAAATTGTAGTTCTGAAACTGATTTTATATCAGAATCTCAAATTCTCAGACAAAGATTCACAGAACGTGGCTACAGTCAGAGATGCCTCAAAAGGGCTTTCGCTAGAGCTAAGGTACAAAACAGAAGATCTCTTCTACATGATCCCAAACCTCTAAAGACCAATGCAGGTACTCGGCTCATTACACGGTTTTCCAGCAACCATGAACAAATACGAGGTATTCTGGAAAAACATTGGGATCTTCTAATGGGTGATGACATGGTGGCTAAACACCTCACCAACCACCCACAAATTACCTTTAAACGCTCAAATTCCCTTAGGGACTGCCTGGTTCACAGCCATCATTCCCCTCCAACAGCTCCATCTCGGGGACAGATGGGGACTAGACCATGCCACAAGTGTCAGTTTTGCAGGTATGTCCATGCAGCATCAAGCATTGTGCTTCCCACTGGCAGGATATTTAAACCTAGATTCGCAGTAAACTGTCAGTCTGTCGGAATCGTATATATTATGACATGCACATGTAACTCATTTTATATAGGGAAAACCAAAAGACCTTTTTACCATCGCATCAGAGACCATGTATCTCTAGTGCTAAAGAAAAAAGTGGAAACACCAATCAGTCGCCATATGGGCCTATTCCATCAATTTAACAGCCGTGAAATGAGCTTTTTTGCTCTGGAACACATTCCCCCCGGTGATCGGGGAGGTGACTTTGATAAAGTATTATTACAAAGGGAGGCTAAATGGATATTCAGTTTATCAGCTCCCAAACCGCCAGGTTTGAATGACGGTTTTAGCTATAAGCCCTTCCTTTGATCAGCCAATTTTTTTCTTCCCCTTTTTTTTTTTTCCTTCTCTTTTTTCCTTCTCTTTATGCATTAATATCTTTGTGTTAAACCTCAGTTATGTACAACTAATATTGCGTTTTACAGGTATTAACACGCCACCCTCGGCTAGGCTGAACTCCAGATATGTATTACCACTTTTATCATGATGACAATCTATATGGACTATTGTCCCTTATATGTTCATTTGTTTACTCTGTGAACAGTTTTTAACCATTATTTAAAACCATTATCGATATTGAGTCATTATCATTTAATTTACTTCATTAATATTCTAGAGAGATTTAATATTCCTTCGCCAGAAAGCTTTCTATGGGGGGCATCCCTCATTTATGTCCTTTTCCCATTGTTTTGAACAGGCTGTACGGGCAGCATGGGCGCTCCAGAACAGCATTAATGGTCACTTTTAGCTTTTGTAGGAGATCCCTTGTTTAATTGCCTTGATCACTCCACCCTACATTCGGGCTATTCCATTCTCCATCATTCCAGTGGCTGAACCGCATTAGATTGGGGGTTCATGCCACCATCCTAGATGGCGCCTGCTATTTCCCCCAGTGATGAGCTTTACTTGAAATGCTCTTGCCGGCCACGCCCACCATAGGCGGAGCAACGGGGGTTTTTCTTCCCCGTCCCGGATCGCTCTCATTGTGTGGTGACAGTGCTGCAGGGCTGGGGATCCCACTGGTCCCCTTTGTCCTGCAGCAGTTCCAACATGTTTTCCCTTCCGTCATTCTCGAAGGGTCAGACGTACCTCTTTGCTGGGGGTTTAGTGGCAAACCTCCAGCATCAAAGATGGCGCCCGGATACTCTGCGTCAACAGCGTCTATACAGGGAGCGTGTCTCTGTTGCCGGACACGCCTATCTGGGCGGGCCGGGACTCGGGGGCGCGCCCTCCTTCTGACGTTTGCGGCGTGATTGGCCGGACGCTTTTGTGCCCGGGCACTCTGCCCCAACGGCGTCTATGTGGGGGGTGCCTCTTTGTCTGCCGGACGCGCCTATTTGGGCGTGCCGGGACCCGGGGACACGCCTTTCCCCCTGACGCTTGCGGCGTGATTGGCTGGGGTTCTCTTGGCATTCACTTCACTGCCCGCCCTCGTCGGCCACGTCAGACGCCGCCGAGGGGTATTTAAAAGCCATATTTTTTCCTGTCAAACACTCAGTCGGTATTTTTGAATCCATGCTGTCTCTCTCAGGATTTTTATCTTGGATCCAGGCGCATTAGGTAAATTCTTTGCCAAACCTCATGCAGACTTATCTTAAATTTATATTATAGAATTCTTTATTTGTTTAAAGCTATACTACTTTACTGATAATTCATCAATTGATGGTTTTGTCTCTAGATTGAGCCTATGGGCTCTGACTAATCCAAACTACATATATTGAGGACTGTGGAGGCTTCAGTGATTTTTTGGCTTCTCTCTCTCTGTCTTCAACCATTAACTATTTGTGACCCCACCAGCACACCCCACTTAGGTATGTCATTAATACTGGGGGAAACTATCCATGCGTCTGGGGGTCACTCCCATGATGTATGTATTTGCTCCTCCAGTCACTTTTTAACTTACTTAATTTAGTACATCTAACAATAACTTTTAGGAACTTAACATCATTCCCCTTTTTCTTACTGCAGCTTGATCATCTGTGGGCACAGGACTAACTTGAGGGTTTATCCCTTTTCTTTCTTTGGCGAATTATTTAGGAATTATATTCATTATTTCTTTTTAATTGGATATCAATTACATCTATAATTGGTTGCTGTGTGTCTGGATTTTAGCCGATCTCTGAGGGTGAGTGTTGTTCGTCCTGTTTTATTGCTGTTATTATGCAAATTATATGCATGTTATATTGTTGCTAACATTATTCACTTTCCCGTCATTTATCGTTTTTGTGTTAAAAACGTTTATTGCTTTATGTACTTTTGTGTGCTATATAATCATGTTTTTCGGACCGGACTTTGTAATCCAGTCCCTTCTAATGAGCAATTGGCTTAATTGGTTAATTAATGTGTTTTTTCCTTTTTTATTATTTTGTAGTTTCTCCCCCTGTACTAAGCCCCTGATGAAGCCCGGCCCTGGGCGAAACATGTTGGGCAACAGTCAAGCATAGGGACTTCAGTGGCCCTTAGTGTGAGCCACATTGGTTCGTTATGGACCATCACTTGGTTATTTTATTCCAAACATTGTTATGTTAATCTTTGTATGTATAAATTGTAATAAATTTTGTATATTTTCTTAACATTTGTTTATTCATTTATTTGGACACCGTTTAAAGTCCCGGGGTTTGCTACCCCATCTTTCCATTTATTATACATTATGGGATGTGGTGTCCTCGATTGATATCTCCCTGCCTACATTCTACTACCTACTTCCAGGGGGTCTGTCAGGGACTGACCACTCTCACTACCCGACTCTACATTAACCAACAACATTTGTTTCTTAGGTTCACCAACCCCTATGTTGCTACCTTTGGAAAACAATCCATCTGAGATCGACACCACACCCTTCTGTTTAACCTCAACAGCACTGTTCCACAAAGGGTTATTCAACTCAGCATAATCATTGGGACCTCTGGTCCCCTTGTTTGTTAGGACATAGTCTATGGAGGGACCACCTACAGGCAGGCCGTTACTCCCTATGGGACAGTCCCGTGGTTTCACATCGCCCCCTGTTGTCCAACACTCCAATAGCAATTGTCCTACCAACGCACATTTTTCCACACCAACCTCTTTGACCATTTCTGTATCCCTTGGTACCTCAACCAGGATCTCTGAACTGTCTGACAGTGCTCTACAGTGCTTCTCATACACGTTTTCGTTACAGTTACCATTACTGTTATTTCCTATCAAAGTGTCTCCGGGTACCTCAAACTACACCTCTCTGCAAGTGATGGACTGAATTCCCACTACTGTCATGTCCATTCCGAGCCCTTTCTTTTCATGAGGTCTAGAGGGTGAGACAGTGCGCGCGCCATGTACCAACCACTGCTCAGCCGTACCTAGGACCGCACCAGTAGGAATGCATTCCATCACATCAGCAGACGGAGAGACTTCCACTATGTCTACTAGCTCTGATTTTTCTAACAATTCCCCTGAGCGCCTTCTGCACACAACCGCCGCTGGAAGCACTCTCAAAGAGAACTGTGAGACAACTTTGCACAAAATTAACCAATAGTAGAGCAACCAATTTCCATTAATATTGCTTAACAGCGCCGGTACCACCTGTGTCCACCGATTGGTACTACGCAGTACCATGTCACCCCTCTGCTGTGGATACACGCAGGTGTACATTGGAACTATTCTCACCAATTCCAACAGCATCTCAGTTATTTCTAGACAAGCCACATCTAAACACAGAACTTTAGGAACTTTTCCTTTACCAACGATGTGGAGGGGCTCATTTGCTAAGGGGTGAGAGGCTAAGTTACTTAAAGAGACCTCTACCTCAGAGGTAACTGACAAAACTTGCGACTCCCCTTGAGCACTGCAAATCGCATGTGCGACACTCATCCTCTCACTTTCAGCAACACCAAGCGATTCCAAATCGCTATCCATTACCATATCATTCTGAAGCTCAACATTCCTCATCTCTTTTGTTGAGGACAAATCTTCTGCTATGTATGCGCCCTTTTCAGATCCTTCCAACTGGAGAGGGTTAACTTCTGCAAAAGCCAACGCAACCGTGTCTACCGGCTCTGCAGTCTCTCCATTTTGCATAGCAGAATTTGTGTCCACCGCAAACACATTTTTAAACACAGCAGGCTGCAATAACATAACTTGACCACTGTGTGGTGCTTCATTAAACTCATTAGGACTTTTTCTGTCAGCAGTGACAGACTGTAGTAACACATTATCATTACAAGCAAATTCAGACATTTCAGTTTTACCATTTTTCTCATCACGAAGGTGAAGTACCCTCTTATCCATCAGAGCGGCACCACAGTTGTCCCCGGCAACCTCTGGCTCCAACACACCGAGCACCCTGGAGGTTTCAAAGGACATCTCTGCAACCTTACCTACTGTCGCTAAGGGAAATCGCATATCCTGCTTAGCGATCACCCCTACCTCAATACTAGTGAACACATCACCATAAGTACATGTATCATCATTCATAAACATAGCAGTTCTACAACCTTTATCAGATTGACTTTTATCAGAACGCATGGCACCCTGCATGCGACTCAGCACATTATCCTTCCTCTCTAAAGGAATTATTTTGCCCACTAGGGCGGCTTCACAGTTGTCCGGGGAAACCATTTGCCTTACCATTACAGGCTCCTTAGCGGTTTCCCTTTGGCAACTCTGCAGCACCTGTCTCTATCGCTAGGGAACATGACACACCAACTGTTTTGGTCACCCCTAATACATCTCTCTCAGCACTCTGCTGAACTACCTTAGGTGCACACAAAGTCCACATATCACTTCCAGTCTTTGATCCTGCTGCAAGGAGGGTTTTAACGTGTGTTTTCCCACTGCTCTGGGAAGCACACTGCAGCAAGTCCATCTTTACACCTTCTGCAGATCTTCTCCCCGGACACATTGCTACTACACTTGAATCACAAATTGCAACAGTCTTACCATATCTTGAAGCAGGTAACTCTGTCTTCACTTTAGGGCGCTGTCTTTCAGCTGCATTTTTACTGGCCAACTCCCCCTGGTGGCCACAGGACGAAATCACAGTAGGCAACTCCCACTGTTTAGCACCCCCTGCAGACAAAACAGAAGACTTCTTGTTGCCAGGGGTGACTGCAAACATATCTGCAAAGGAATCTTGGCCCACCAATAAAGAGTTCTGCTCAGCAACCTCACTTTCAACTGCACCCCAAAATCGAAGGCAAGAAAATATGCCGTGCCCCAGCTGACCACATTCCAGGCATGGCGTTTGGCGACCTCCTCCTGTTGCTAAGGGAGATGACACTCTACCAACATACAGAACTTCACTTGCATCTCTATGGGGATGGCGATACACCTCTTCCCTGTAGCTCCTCCTTCCTATTGGCACATGTTCTCCGGTTGCTAATGGAAACGGTGCTCTCCTAGCTGCACGTTGCTGGTTCTCCGACACATATAGACGTTTCTCTCCCTGCCGCGACGTTGTTTTAAACTTGCCACAACTCTCTGTAGGCAATATCTTTGTCTTGCGGTCCACTGACCTGACATCATAGACGTTGCTATGGGCAACTCCACCCATCTGCTTACTCTTTACATTCAGAGCAGGCTTCTCATATTTTTGCTTTGTTGAAGCTTGCGACAAAAGGCATTTGGAAACTTCATGCCCCCACTCACTGCATCGCAAACAGCACACTTGTTTCTTAACACTTTGCACATAAATAGCTGGCCGGCCTGCACCAGCGTTGCTAGGGGCAACAGCATGAACTTTCCCTTTAGCTTGGTTCAGCGCAGCCAAGTGCTTTTTGCATGAGTCTGGGGCTTGTTGTGTCGGCAACAAACCCTCCAGCCACAAAGTCCTGTCTATCATTTCAGCAAATATTGCTTTCTGTTTGCGATTTGACCTTCCCATCGCTGCAAACAGGGCAATGGTTTTTAACACAGTTCCTTAACACAGGAACATTTTGGTGTATTGTCTTCTCAGGCCACGCTGAGCTTACTTCCACAGGTATGCCACCTGTATGCAACACAGTCCACTAATTGAACTCCTGTGTAATGCAGTTCTCCTGACTGCCACACACAGCTAACAGAAGTTCACAGCAGAAAACATTTAATTTCCAGTTCATATTGGCTGTTTATCATAGCATTGCTGCCAAAAACGCATGGTTGCTTTCTACTCACTGTTTGTTGGTATGCGTGGATCTGGAACTCTTCCAAACTGCCCATAGCAATACCTCCACCATATGTAGGATTTGGGGAATCAGACTCCAGTGGCAGGTGCGTTTTTAAGGGCTTCGTAGCCCACTTTTATTTAAAAACTCACAAAAGGTTCACATATGCAATAGCATCCCTCGCAGGGGGTTTCCACCATTACTGCATTGTACAAACTAAAGAGCTTAGCCTCCTGGCTTTCAATCCTGGCATCCGACGGCTTCAGGCCTCTAGCCTAAGCCCAAGTTCTGTTCCTCAGAACACACAGCGTTTCCCAGAGATAAGCTCAATCCTTGCTTTTCTCCTAGTCAGCGACTTGCTGCTCAAACATAAAGCGGCATCTGCAACCTGCAGATCTGCACACACTAGCTGCAATCCATGCAGCCTCTCTCTGACTCCTTTCAGAGAGTTGGGAGCTCACCTGGCTCCCAGGGACCAGACTTCCTGTCTGTGGGTGGGGCCCTGATTACTGTTCAGGTGAGCCTTAAAAAGCCCAAGACACAGCTGACCCATTAACATGGGTTTCTGTACAGAATCTGACATAAAGTAGCCATTTCTCACCCCGGACAGGGTCCCATCCTCACAATATATATATATATACATATATATGTGTGTGTATATTTATATATATAAAGTATATATATATTGTGTAAGTCCAACATATACAGGCCAGATTTCAGTAACCTGTAATTACATGTTACACATCAAAAGACACTTGTCCATTGTCAAGTGGGCAAGGAGATAGGAAGTCCATTTTTGCACATCAAACCTGTAATTACATGTTACACATCCAAAGACACTTGTCCATTGTCAAATAGGCAACGAGACAGAATGCAGTCTAGTTTACACATCAAACCATTACCTAGGCCACAGATAATCTAATTACTTATTAAAAGAGAGCTAATTGGTATGCAAGGATGTATACTAGTTGGCTCGCTTATGCTAATTAGTGACTCCTGCTGGGAGTGACAATTACCTGACACTCTGGAAGACAGGACGTGGTTCCTGTCTTTCAGATCAAAGACGACCAATCAAATTGCTCAGCTATTCAATGAATAGGATATATATTCTGGGAATTCTGGTTGTCACTCAGAGAATAAACCCCTATGTATTATCTACATGAATATATGTTGGTCTGGACTTTGTATCATCTGTGGAATTTGGACTTTATTCTGTATTGAAGTTGTTGAATTAAATTTGCGTTCTATGGAGGACCTGTGTTGCTGCAAAAACAACTTAATTTTATAGTCATCATACTAACATCTAAACATCAATTATTTAGTTGGAGGACTGGACTATACTCCCCAATTTTTATATCACTACAACCGTCTGTTGGCTTTGGTGTCCCCCTATATCGCGAAGCAGGACACCGTCATGCGGGAAGCCATCACTGCCGAGCAGAGGCTAGTTGCCACGTTGAGATATCTGCCGACTAGGAGAAGTCTGCAGGACCTTAATATCTCGACAGGCATCTCCCCCCAGGCTCTGGGGATCATTATACCAGAGACCTGTTTTGCCATCATTGAAGTCCTGCAGAAGGATTATATTAAGATAAGTTTTCTTCTTTGTATTTCTATCATCCTTCCCTAAATACCATGATTGTAATATGCTGTGAATGTCCCCTTTGTCCTCATGCATGCTGTAAGCTTTTAATGCTCCTTTTTTGGCCTTCATGCATATTTCCCTTCATTAACCTCTCCAGCATGATATCCTGGGCCCATACACACCTAGCCTAGTCACTTCTCAATGTATTTTGTCAGCTCCATTGTAGTGCTTTTCGTTAAACACCCCCTAAAATGTGTACAAATGATTTTCTTATCATTAAATGCAGACAGAGTGCCAGAGCCTTTATTTTTGAGGGCCCAAACTCATCTAGAACCCTCCTCCCCTCAAATGTTTACAATGGCCCATCAGAGGGGGTGTGGAATCTCATAAGTAGACCTTATATTTTTGTCTTTAAATACTCCTTAAAATAAATGTTATACTGATGTTGGCCAAGAATGTTTTTGTATAATATGTTTGCAATATTATTTGGGGTATTACTACTATAACTACAAGGATTTCCATAGTAAAGTGATGATGGCGATGGTGTCGGCGACATATGACTTTTTATATGTGGACGTGGGGAAAAATACCTGGATGTCCGATGGCAAAGTCTTTTCCAAGATGGAGTTCTCATGACGTCTACGGAGTGGTGGCCTGGCATTGCCACCTGCGTCAGACAACGTTGAGGGACTATCGTTTGTTTTTTTGTGGCAGATGAAGCTTTTGTGCTTGGAAACCATTTGATTAGGACATTTCCACCAAAGAACACTCACCCCTGAGAGGAGGGTGTTTAATTATTGGCTGACCAGAGCCAGAAGAGTGGTCGAAAATGCTTTTGGCATAATGGCCAGCCGGTTCCGCATGTTTCAAACATCAATAAATCTTGCGGAGCATAAACTCAACCATATAGTAATGGCGTGCTGCACAATTTTCTAAGGAAACATTCACCAAATTACATGGCATCATTTAGGCCTGAGGCAGCACTTCTGGACCAAATTCCAGTCCCGTCTGGAAGCTGTCTATACTGGCTTGCAAAAATTTTCAGCGTGACAAATGTGCTATCTCCATTACGAACGCTAGTTTAACCAGACAGAGCGCCTCTAATCTCATACTTGATTCTGAGCATGCACGTTTTTTTCCCCTCGGAAAAGCATACACATGACCGGTTTTCACGGCTGGAACAAAAGTCTAAATTTTGGCCATAAATTATTTAAAATCCCAAGAACATTATATATTTTCTGAAAACAGAGGTCCTGTAGACTAAAAAGATAGTACTTACATTTTTTTATGTTGCACAATATTTGTGCAACTATTTATCAAATGTATATTTTCAGGAAATAATATAATAAAATGAACTTTAGTGCAAACAAACACAATATAATAGCCAATTTCTCTGGTAAAAAATAAAAGATGCGATTGTGTTGAGTAAATATATACTGAACATGTCACATCTCAAAATTGTGTGCGCCTGTGATATTGTGAAAAAACTATGGCACCCAAAAACCTCTATAGGTGAGACTTTAGTTTAAAGTTAACTGTGAACTACAGGTATGGTGCTAGAACTAATGCCATCACTCTGACATTCAAGGCAATACTTTGGATGTGTGGTGCAAATGCAGTTTATATAAACATGCACACCCTGTGCTACTTTTGCATTTGTGGATCTATACAGGACAACAGGTTTATTTATTTATTTTAATTGATTTTTATTTATTTTTACTTTATAACTTTATTTGTATCACAAAAGGCTTAACAACCCCCATGTAATAACATTGGATATGTGACAGGTACTCTTTTTGGAGACATTATGGGTCTATTAGGCCACCCCTGCCCTCCAAAGCAGCTAGCCAATCATGTGTATGGTAAGCTGAGTTCCTGACTCTATCAGCCATGAAGTCACAGCTCTGAATAGTGACACAATCATTGCTAATTTCAGCTTCATTCCCTACAGAGGAGATTGAGAAATAGATGTTCCTTGGTCTCCTCCTGCTTGCCATACTGAGTGCATTTATTGTAGTCCTGGGCTCCCGGGAGGGTTAGGATGGCCCAGGAGCCATGGATGAGGGTCGGGTGAGGGGGACTGCACTGTGATATCCTCACATTTCTGACGAAGAGGTCTTGCGCGGCTCCGAAATGTTGCACTTGGTCCTTTGTGATGTGATCTTTCTGCAATTAAAGTTTTGGATGTTATCTGATGATCCACGGTGTACTGGCGAATATGTGCATTGTTTTATGACAAGCCCAGTTTCAAGATGGTAGTTGCTACAGCACCTGCTACTGACAAGCCTATGTCCAGGACATATATTCGGACAATACATTGTTACTGTATAAACACAGCCACAAGTCCTAATCCAACATGTGTGCAAGTGTGGGTGAGGGGTCCTAAATGCAGACTGTCTGTATTTGAGGCTGTACACCTGCATCCACATGCATGCAAATTAGGGCCTATGGCTGTGCTTTTACAGCTGCTGTGTCCCCATAGCATAATAAAGGCTGCCTGCACACAGCTCCAACCACATAACAAAAAAACATGGATTCACACTGTACAGGTCAAAGCTCCCATGTGAATGAGCTCCAAAAGCTCATTCACAAACAGAGCTATAATTATTACTCAAAACAGTTTTATCTTTTATAGGGCTGTGCAAATTATTTTTTAATTAATCTTTAATTTTTTTGATCGATCAAAATATTTTCGATCGATTACAATTCTTTTGATTGGTACTCGCCTCTCTGCCGGCTTCTGGGCCTTCAGGGAGTTTCGTAGGAGATCCGGTAACGTCACAGACACCGGCGGGGCTTGGCCGTGTCCATCTGAAGGGCTCCTTTGCTGTGCCTTCATATCTGCATGCCAAAGGGACCTTATTATCTGCCACACGCAAGGGCTGTTACACTTCCCTCTATCAACCTGGGATTCTACAGCCATCCACTGGGAGTTGTGATAGTTCCCTTCACGGGGCATCTACATGCCGACAGACTGATGTTAACCCCTCCTCATCTGGATTCAGCAGTGGTATCGTTGTACACATTTTATACTAGTATAATACTTAGCTACATGTTTTTATGACTGCTTTTGGTACCGTTTGGTATTACTCGCACCATTTTTACAGTTTATGTAGCTACATCGATTTTATCTCTAGTGCAATATTTTTTTTTTTACCTACTTGAAGACTATAAAAGTTTTAATGCTATTCCCATCGAATGAATGAATGAATGAATGAAAAACTTATATAGCGCAGCACATGCGAACTGAATCGCCTCTGGGCGCTTGTTGTTCCTGTCTCCTTTGATATCAAAAGAGATGAGTCTTGACCTTTTTCCTGAATGCTAGGTGGTTCTTCTCCAACCGAATGCTGGTTGGTAAAGCGTTCCATAGTCTGGGACCTTGGATCGCAAATCTTCTTTCTCCTTTGGTCTTGTACTTGGCTTTCGGAACCTGAAACAGGTTTTGATTGGTGGATCGCAAAATGCGATTGGGATTATGAGCTTTTATTTTTTCGCATAAGTAAAGGGGGGCATTCCCATGAATACATCTATGCGTAAGGCAGAGAGCTTTGAAAGCAATTCTGTCTTTAACTGGTAACCAGTGAAGGGATCTCAGTGAAGGTGAGATGGATTCCCATGGTTTTTTCCCAGTCACAAGTCTGGTGGCCGTATTCTGAACGACTTGCAGACGAGCGATTTGGTACTTGGGGAGTCCGAGGTAAAGGGCATTTGCATAATCCAGCCTGGAGTTGACAATTGCTCCCACCACGACCGCTAAATCTTCTTTGGGGATGAACGGATTAAGTCTGCGTAGTAGGCGCAGCAGATGGTGAGATCCGCTGACTACTGACCCTATTTGTGCGGCTATTGTCATAAAGGAGTAAAAAATGACCCCGAGACTTTTGACTTTGGCGCTAGGGGTGATAATTTTGCCCAGAATAGGCGGGGGTGTCCATGCTGTTGAAGGTTGATTCCTGCGCTTGGCGTAAAACAGGAGAAGTTCTGTTTTCGCTCCGTTGAGTTTAAGATAACTCTTTGTCATCCAGTCCTCTGTCAAAGAGAGGCATGTCTCTAGATTGAGGTGGTGATCCTTTCTGTTGCAGATGCGGAAATACAGTTGCGTGTCGTCTGCATATGAGTGATAGAGCAGTTTTTGGCTGCTGATAATCTCAAAAAGAGGACGAAGGTAGATGTTAAACAGCACCGGTGACAGAGGCGATCCTTGAGGGACTCCGCATGTTACTGTGCGTTTCTCAGATGTGAAGTGTCCTAACTTCACTGTTTGCGATCGGTTTTCCAGAAAAGAGGAGAACCAAGATAAATCGCCTTCTGCGACTCTGGCTACTTCAGCAAGCCGAGTCAGTAACAGTTTGTGGTCTACAGTGTCGAAAGCTGCGCTTAGGTCCAACAGAACCAGAAGACAAGATTCTCCTTCGTCTGCGGCCTCGAGAACATCGTCCCATATTTTGAGCAATGCGGTTTCAGGCCCGTGTCTGGGACGGAACCCTGATTGCAATGGGTCAAGTAGCTTGTGGGTATCTAGATGCTGTTGCAGCTGTTGTACCACTACTTTTTCCATTACCTAGGCCACAGATAATCTAATTACTTATTAAAAGAGAGCTAATTGGTATGCAAGGATGTATACTAGTTGGCTCGCTTATGCTAATTAGTGACTCCTGCTGGGAGTGACAATTACCTGACACTCTGGAAGACAGGACGTGGTTCCTGTCTTTCAGATCAAAGACGACCAATCAAATTGCTCAGCTATTCAATGAATAGGATATATATTCTGGGAATTCTGGTTGTCACTCAGAGAATAAACCCCTATGTATTATCTACATGAATATATGTTGGTCTGGACTTTGTATCATCTGTGGAATTTGGACTTTATTCTGTATTGAAGTTGTTGAATTACCGTATTTTTTGCACTATAAGACGCACCTGACCATAAGACGCACCTAGGTTTTAGAGGAGAAAAGCAAGAAAAAAAAATATTCTGAACCAAATGATGTATTAAAATATTTTATATTATACTACTACTATAGGTGGGTGGTGGACACACAGCAATACCACCCCCACCTATCAAATCAGCTTAGCTACACTATATCTGGTGGCGGACACAGCAACCTCCCCCCTTCCCAAATCTGCTCAGGGTGGCAGGGCAGACACAAACATCCACATTAGCTCAGGTGATGAGCAATGGATACCATGCCAGCTCACACCTCCCACCCCCTTATCAACAGCTCACCTCAGGCAGTGGAGGACATTGCCATTATAATGCTCTCTGGCTGGCTGGCTGGCTGGCTGGCTCTCAGATGTACCCAGGAAGCAGCTAGAAATTAGTTGTGGGGACATTTTACAGCAGCAGCTGCAGGGGAAGGAGCAGGAAGTCAGACAGGACTAGACCACGGCGTCGAAAGGGTGGGGGGGTTTTGGCTGAAAAAAAAACCCCAGCAAAGGCTCTCACTGCCTTCGGGATGGTGTCACCTCTGGCGGGTGACACCCAATCTGGGTGCGGAGCGCACCCCCATAGCACTGCTACTGACATCCCCCCTGTTTTGAGAAAAACGTCCCCCCCCCACTCCCTCTTGGTATGCCCCTGCTAGGAATGCGTCTTACGTCCTGTCCTTTCTGTGAAGGAGAGAGGGATTCTTCTGACACGGCGGCGACGGGGGAGGGAGCAGTGGCTGGTCAGTATTCACACTATAAGACGCAGGGACATTTCACCCCGTTTTTTCTGGGAGGAAAACTGCGTCTTATAGTGCGAAAAATACGGTAAATTTGCGTTCTATGGAGGACCTGTGTTGCTGCAAAAACAACTTAATTTTATAGTCATCATACTAACATCTAAACATCAATTATTTAGTTGGAGGACTGGACTATACTCCCCAATTTTTATATCACTACAACCGTCTGTTGGCTTTGGTGTCCCCCTATATCGCGAAGCAGGACACCGTCATGCGGGAAGCCATCACTGCCGAGCAGAGGCTAGTTGCCACGTTGAGAAGTTCTGTTTTCGCTCCGTTGAGTTTAAGATAACTCTTTGTCATCCAGTCCTCTGTCAAAGAGAGGCATGTCTCTAGATTGAGGTGGTGATCCTTTCTGTTGCAGATGCGGAAATACAGTTGCGTGTCGTCTGCATATGAGTGATAGAGCAGTTTTTGGCTGCTGATAATCTCAAAAAGAGGACGAAGGTAGATGTTAAACAGCACCGGTGACAGAGGCGATCCTTGAGGGACTCCGCATGTTACTGTGCGTTTCTCAGATGTGAAGTGTCCTAACTTCACTGTTTGCGATCGGTTTTCCAGAAAAGAGGAGATCCAAGATAAATCGCCTTCTGCGACTCTGGCTACTTCAGCAAGCCGAGTCAGTAACAGTTTGTGGTCTACAGTGTCGAAAGCTGCGCTTAGGTCCAACAGAACCAGAAGACAAGATTCTCCTTCGTCTGCGGCCTCGAGAACATCGTCCCATATTTTGAGCAATGCGGTTTCAGGCCCGTGTCCGGGACGGAACCCTGATTGCAATGGGTCAAGTAGCTTGTGGGTATCTAGATGCTGTTGCAGCTGTTGTACGACTACTTTTTCCATTACCTAAATGTGAAATGTGCTTAACCTCCCTGGCGGTATGATTCTGTCTGGAATTACGTACCAAAAGCGGTACAATTATTTTGCATGGAAATTCTGCGTTTTATACTGTAGGCCTGCAATTTTTAGGAATAACTCGCTTAAATTTGTCCAAACCAGAGTCTAGTAGACATCCCGGGTATGATAAAGTTTGAAACACAAAATCATAAAATTATAATATAATAAATAACTATAAATAATTATAACAAATAATAATGTAATTATAATAAAAATTATTCACTAATGTAATCAAATCAAAATCACTGAAATTTGCTCAGTTGCAGAATTGTCGCTGTCATTACTTTTATTTTTTTATGACGAATTTTCCCACAAATCGCTAACGCTCAATTCTGCAAGTGATTATAATTTATTATCGCTGTTTTCTAGCTGCTCTAAAATCACTTTTGACATAAAGGGACACTTTTGGTTGCTATGGACAATCTACAGTTTGCAGGGAGAAAAAAAATGTTTTTATTATGTAAAAGAACATGCAGGGCACTGGGCAGACCACTAGGGACAGGGGGGGTGTGTATTTTTTACATACAGTACTGTAATCTATAAGATTACAGTATTCTGTATGTAATGTGTTTGTTTACATTTTTGAATTTGCCGCCGGTCTCCGCCCCCGTGCGCCCTTACGTCGCAGGGAACGGAGATCGGCGGCGCGCGGGCACTGTGTGAGTCGAATGGAGGACGCCACTCGCTCACACAGCGGGGATGCATCGCTGGATCCAGGGACAAGGTAAGTACAGTACCCCGCCTGGATCCAAGGTAAGCCAGCGCGCGCTGCAGGGTCTGCATATTGACCCCGAGCGCGACTCGTGGATATCGCTATTTACCTAAAAAATCCAACCCGAGTCGCGCTCGGGTTTACCGGCAGGGGGGTTAAGCTGGGGTAAACGGCTAAAACTTTTGACGGTCGATCGTCGATCGATCTTCAAAAGTTGCTCCATTCTTAGGGTCTTTTTGGTGATGGCTGGCAGTATTGCGGCGAAACTCCTCAGATCCCAAATGGTTTCTGCAGAGTACCGCAGATTAGCCATGGTCGCCATTCAAAGTAGCAAAGGGGCAAAGTAGTTTATTTTGGTGGCGATGGAGAGAGGATTCGGTGAATCCTCCCAGCTTGGTCCAGAGGAAGGCAAAAAAACCCTAGCCGTGCTATGCCAATTTGCTTTGGTAGGGGAAAAAATTCCTTCCTGATCCCTGAACGGCAATCGGGCGAAACCCCTGGATCAAGTGCTGTTAAGTTGTGAAAAAGGGGGGTGAGAGCTGTCACTGCTGCTGGGGTGTACCAAGATGGCCGCCGACCAGGAGCAGGACATGGGACCCATGTGTAGCCAGCTGGGTGGATTGGTGAGCAGGGGGGGGGGACTGGTTGTTGAAGCCAGGGGTGGATGAGTCCTGCAGGGGCTGGGGGTGAACTCCTGGGAAGTTTCTGGTGACTTGGAGGGGATTCTGGGTGTGAGAGGCGGCGCGGTGTTAGGCCGCAGGTGAAGCCGCAGTCTTTCCTGGATCGCGGCCCCGCGTTTGAGTGAGGTCTGGCGCGGATGTCCAGAAAAGTCCTGGGATGTGGGAATTGCCGCGGAGAGGTGGCAGGAGGGTGCCTCTGATGGCGATGGCTGTATAGGGGGCGTATGGGACAGAGGAAAGGAGCAGGGGAGCCTTCCAATTCCGGCTGGTTGTTGGGGGGGCCGGAGCTGGAGGAAGCGGATCGCGGGGGGGTTGTTCCTCCGATGGAGGAGATTAGGCTGCCGCCGTGGCTGTCCTAACAAGGACGGCCACCTATGGGTCCTGGGGAGGTGTAGATTGCCCTGAGTAGCAGGGGCTTACCTGGAGAGGTCCTTAGGAGAGTGAGAAGCGGCCAGGAAAGGCTGATGAAATAGGCCTGCTGAGGCGGGGGGGTGGGAAACCCTGCCTGTCTGGAGCCCAGGAGCCACACGTCCTACTGGTAGGTACATGCACCGATTACTACTGGGACAGTTCTCGCCCTGGGGGAGGGTCACTCTTTCAGACCCAACAGGAAGAGCTCCTGGAATAGCGCTGCCTTTGTGTGTTTTTTGTATCCTGCTATCCATTTTTCCAGGGTTGGAAGCTGCACTGGGAATCGGCCTGCAAGGAGATCAGCTAAGTAGTTGGATCTGTATGTGGGTTATAATTAATTCGAAATTAGTCGATTAATCGATTAAAATAAAAAATTATGGGGTGTGCATGCGTGAGGAATCCAAGATGGCCGTGTAGTCCGGGAGCTCCGCTCTGCTCCAGCCATCCAGCATCCCTACAGCCGGATCCGTGCCAGGGTGAAGCCCTGTTAGCGTTAGGTATCGCTTGGGGTTCACCCGAGCTCCTACCCCATGCTAGGCGGCTCTGTCCGGCGAGACCTGGGACCGATTTTTTCCGCCGAGGCCTCCCAGGCTGATTCCAAGATGGCAACCGCAAGTCAGCAACGTGTTCAGCACAGCGCGGAGTCAGCGGGGAACAGGCAAGTGATTGCTCCAGCCACCTTGACTTATACACCCCAGGCCATCCATGCCCCTAGCCAAGCTGCATCTCCATCCCCGACCTCCACTGAATCGCTCCTGGAGCGAACGCTGGGCGATTATACCCTTATGCCTTTAGGGTCTGTTTCCCCTAACATGGAGGATGTTGTCACTCCGGGAGGTGCTGATTGCGGTGACTCTCTATCTACCGGTGACCTATTATTGAAACTGTCAGAAATGCTTGAGAATGGGCTGGCAAACACTGCTAATAAGATCACAACAGATATTCGCCTAGATTTGCAGAACCTGGGATCCAGGATGGAGGCCATTGAGCACAAACGAGATGTTACCGTATCTAGAGCCTATCAAAACTCGGAACATATTCAGGTTTTACAGGAGCAATTGGAAGCTGCATTAAGTAAATTAGATGACCTTGAAAACCGCTCCAGGAGAGACAATTTTAGGTTGAGGGGGATACCGGAGTCAATTGCGGATGTCCCGGCGACAGTCAAGGACCTTATCAAGTCTCTCATACCGTCAATCACTCCGGAAAAATTGAAGCTAGATAGGGCCCACAGAGCTCTGGGACCCCCCAGGAAGGATGGATCCCCCAGAGACATAGTTGTCAAGCCCCACTTTTATAGTGTGAAGGAGGAGATAATGAAGGTTTCGCGTCAAAACTCTCGTTTGTCCTACCAAGGCTCTGAGGTCCAGATTTTTGCTGACATTTCGCCCATGACAATCCAACGACGAAGATCTCTTAAACCCCTATTGTCAGTTCTCTCGCACAGGGAAATCAAATATTGGTGGGCCTTCCCGTTCGCCTTAAAATTTGTGTACAAAGGCAAAACCCACTCATTCTCATCTTTTCCTGAGGGGGAAAGACTCTTACTTGATTTGTATTTTTTTACAGGACTCAGCAATGGACACCTCTAACTTGTTAGCGAGCTCGTCCAAGCGGCCTCCTCCCTCCAGCCCTATCTCCCCCACTTGGAAGAATACTAAGTCTCGACGTACTAAGGGCTCTCTTCACACCTGAGACGATTGCTGTTTTGGTTTTTCCTTTCATCTCGCTTGTTAATGTGCCTTTATTTCATCCATGCTGGAGTCCCCTTTGGGACGAATATGTCCTTTTGACCCGGAGCTTCTACTGACTTTTTGCTTACTTCCTGGACTGATTTCTGGGAATGCTAACTCGGTCCGATCTATGTGTCGTGTATAAGAATGCCTTCCGAGTCTCATTCTGTGGGTTTCTCCTATGGACGGGTCCATTAGTCATACCTAGTGATAATTGCTGTTTGTTTTTCTTGATTAGTTTGATTTGGAATAGTTTTTTGTTTTTACCTACTTGTTACACCTTTATTTTTCCCAGGGATGTATATGGCTGGAGCAGAAGCCATGCGCCTCCACCCATCTTCTGACCATGAACATTTCATGCTCAGGAGATGGGCCGATGATCCCGTTTAAGGATCATTCTAATGTGTTTTATGTCGAGGCCGTCGTGAACTATGTTTCACTTCGGTCTTATGGACCCAGTATGGGTCGTCATGTTTGTTTGTGTCTCTCTCTATTTTTCATTTTCCCTTGTCTTCTTCTCTTCTTTCTCAGCCCACGGTTTGTCTGGTTCGGTCCCGCTTCTCCAGGTCCCAGGCTCCCACGTCTCCTGCTTCCGCTACTCTCATCTCGGTTAATGGTGAGTTTTTTTCCTAATGAGCATTGCCTTCCTAGACACCATGCCTTCTAACACTACTCCCACACCAACCTTGAAAGTGGTTTCCCACAACGTTCAGGGTATGAACTCACCTTCTAAGAGGAGGAAAATTCTGCAATCCTATCATAAACAAAGGATAGATGTTGTGATGATACAGGAAACTCATTTTCCGGCACGATTCACACCTTCCTTCCTTCATGCCCAATACCCTCTTTTTTTTCTAGCTAATGCAGAGAATAAAACAAAGGGGGTTGCGATCCTCTTCGCTAAGTCATGTCAATTTAAGTCGGTTCTAATACATAAAGATCCTGAAGGGAGATATGTCTTAGCGAAGGGACTGATTGACAATCAATTATTCTCATTTGTTTCTTACTATGCCCCCAAAGTCGGTTTTTTAGGTCAATGTTAGCAGCTTTGCAGAACTTACTAGAGGGCACAGTGATTTTAGGAGGTGACTCCAACACTGCGTTCGATCAGCGTCTAGACAAGTCTAAGATTCCTTCTAAACAATTAACTCGCCCCTCTAAATATAGTTCCCAGATAGCGAAGTTGATATATCTACAGGGTCTAGTCGACATCTGGAGGGAACTTAATCCTTTGACACGGGATTATACACATTTTTCAAACCCTCATTTATTCTATTCCAGAATAGACCATATATTTATTTCTTCTTTGTGTATTCCCGCAGTCCAAAAGGCCTATATAAAAGACACAGTTTTATCTGACCATTCCATGGTAATAATGATTTTGTGGCTTCACTGGTCCTCCTGCCCCAAACTGGAGGCTTAAAGACTCCCTATTAGATGACCCCGTGGTAGACTCGGAGATAGAAAAGGCCCTAAAGGAATATTTCCTCTTTAATGAAACGGATGGAATCTCGGCTGAGACTCTGTGGGCTGCGCACAAAGCCTCAATCCGGGGAAAATTTATCCAACTAGCTTCAGGTCTAAGAAAAGCAAGGGCCTCTGAGATTGAGAAACTCGAGAAGGAATTTCTCTTACTCAGCAGACGACATAAACGGGACCCTTCACAGACTCTCCTGGAGCAACTAGATAAGACAAGAGCTGCCTTAAACCTAGCCCTCACGGTCTCGGCTGAGAAATCCATTCGTTGGTCAGGTGCAAGATTTTATTCACAAGCTAACAAAATGAGTACTATGCTGGCCAATAAACTTTCCCCTAAGCTACGTGCACACACTCTCCCTAAGATTAGACAACAGGATGGTTCCTATACACTCAATCCCCAACGAGTATTGAGCTCATTTCAGGAATTCTATAATACTTTATATCAGAGAAAAGATTCGAATGAGGTTACTGATAAATGCCCCTTTCTGGATGCCCTTCCCCTACCTTCCCTTAGTAAAGAACATGTGGCTCTGCTTGACGCACCATTTAAACTGGAAGAAACTATTGAAGTTATTAGAGGTCTAAAGAGTGGTTCAGCCCTGGGACCGGACGGGTTCTCTACCTGTTACTATAAATCCTTTGTAAACATTTTAGCCCCTTATCTTACTAAATTCTTTAACTCTAAAAGGACTGGGGAGCCTCTGGATCCTCTCCTCAACGCGGCCTATATATCCGTAATCCCAAAACCTGATAAAGACCCTGAACGAGTAGAAAATTATAGACCCATCTCCCTTATAAATAACGACTTAAAAATTCTCACTAAAATTTTAGCTAATCGACTAGGTTCATTTATTAATCGATATATACATAAAGATCAGGTGGGTTTTATACCCGGTAGGCAGGGCCCTGATCAAATCAGGAGAGCAGTGGATTTAATATCTGTCCTTCAATCAGGTTGGGATGGGGGACCAAAACAGGAAGGCCTTCTGCTATCTTTGGATCTGCAGAAGGCCTTTGATTCGCTCTCGTGGTCTTATTTATTCATCATTTTAGGACGCTGGGGTTTTGGTAACTCTTTCTTAAGCTTATTGAAGGCACTGTATTCCAAGCCAGAAGCTAGAATTAAATGAAAAGGGTACTATTCTGGTCCTATTTATATAGCTAGAGGGACAAGACAAGGAAGCCCTCTGTCCCCGCTTATCTTCGCTATTGCGATTGAAACCTTGGCTATAGCAATAAGATCAGATAACTCCATAGAATGTGTCAGGTGTGGTCAGGCAGTCCATAAATGTGCCCTATTTGCTGATGACGTTCTACTTTTTATTGCCTCCCCTTTCCAATCGTTACCCAACATAAATAAGCTATTAGAGACCTTCGGCTCTATCTCAGGATTACGCGTGAATATGTCTAAATCCCACTCGATGAATATTTCCCTCCAAGCCACGTTAGTAGATCAGCTTAAACTCTCTTTTCCTTACAAGTGGTCTTCCTCATCTATTCGATATCTAGGTATAAACTTAACCCCTAAGATAGATCTTCTATATAAAGAGAATTTTCCCCCCATGTACCGAGCCCTAGAGAATGATCTCAATGCATGGTCCCTTTATGGCATTTCTTGGCTAGGCAAAATACACTCAATAAAAATGACCCTGCTCCCGAGACTCCTCTATTTATTTAGAGCCCTTCCTATTGTGATCAATAGAGATCAGCTTAATTCTTTCCAGGGGAAGGTTATTAAATTTGTTTGGGGAAAAAAAGGATATAGACTTTCCCGCAACGTCCTTTTTAAAACGCATGGGGGCTTAGGTCTTCCCAACTTATTTAAATACTATCAGGCGGCTAGGCTTGCTCAACTCTCAGTACTTTATTCTAAATTAGAAAAACCTGATTGGGTTTCTATAGAGAGGCAGGCGGTCCCGAAGCACACCATTGACTTTCTTCTCTGGAGCCCCCGTAATACTAGACCCCCGATCTTATCCCCTACTCTGTCCCAATCCCTGAAGCTATGGGATGATTTGATGCAACTCCCTTCTTTGACTTCCCCTATCAAACCACTGTCACATCTCTTTCATAACCCCCTCTTTAGTCCAGGAATGGATATTAAGGCATTTCATTGGTGGCTAAACAAGGGATTATACAGGATTGGACACTTTTTCACTTCTGATGGTCCTATTTCCCTTAAATACTTCAAGGAAAAATTAGATTTACCGAACTCTGAGATCTTTAGATATCATCAAATTCATCACTTTCTAAATTCTGTTTGGCATGATAAATTTAAACCCCTGAAATTTACTGAATATGAAAGATGGTGTGGGCAAGGAACGGGACACAAGGGCGGGATCTCTTTGATATACCTTTCACTCTCGATACCCTCATCTAAATTCCCTTACATGGAAGCATGGAAGAGGGACCTTCAGGAAGCCTGGGACCTGGACGAGTGGCATAAAGCAGGTACAAGAGCGTTTAAAGGTATTGTAAATGTTTCTTTAATAGAAGCCAATATAAAAGTCATGATGAGATGGTATCTAGTCCCCGCCAGGCTTGCTTTGATGTACCCTTCCACCTCCCCTTTATGTTTCAGGGGTTGTCAAGCCCAGGGCTCCATGTTGCACATTTGTTGGGAGTGCCCAAAAATCAGATCTTATTGGAACAAGATGTTTCATCTTATTCGGAAAGTATCAGGCGCCCCAATTATTCAATCCCCCCACATAGCTCTTCTGAATGCTCACATACCCCAGCTTTCTAAAAGTTCCCGTCAATTAGTTACTTTCATGCTGCTGGGGGCTAAACTTGTTTTAGCCAGGGCCTGGAAACTTCCAAAGGTTTCAATAGTAGCAGCCAAACGGAAGATTTCTTGGATTATGTGGCAGGAGAAATTGGTAAGCTCCTTGACAAACTCCTCCAAATCATTTCTGGCCACGTGGGATCCCTGGGCCGATTATATAGGAATATCCTTAATTACTGGTAGTGTTGTAACAAGGGGGTCCGATACTAGATGACCTGTGTGCTGATCTTTCTTTTCTCATTCCTTCTCTTTTGCTTTTTCCTCTTTTCTTTCCTCTTAATTCTACTCTATTTGATCTTCCTCCACTTCTTCTGGTAATTTGTCCTTTTTAAATTATAGTTTAAAATATCTCGGTTCACTACTATCTTTACACCGATATTTTTGTAATACCTCCTTCGGGAATTCTGACTAAGCGTTATTTACTGTTCTTCTTTATCTTTTTTATTTTTGTTTGTTTTTGTTGAGCTTATTTAACTGCCGTTCGGCTATATATGCCATTCTAGTTCTGGATTGCCGACCTTGTCCCAGAAATTTCTGGTATTCTGGGATCAGGTGGGCAGGTCCTTTGGAAGAGGGAAGTTCTATTTTGGATTCCCTTGCACTGCCTCGGGCGGGTATGCACCCAGTTGGGTTACCGGACCTGATAGGCAAACTGCTTCTTTACAATGAAAACTCCCTCAAAGCCGATTGGCAAAGCCTCTTTCTATACTGGACATTTTTTCCATCATTGTCTTATATATTTGCTTTGTTATACACGGACAATGGCTTAGTGTTTTTATGTTATTTTTTCTTTCTTTTTTATAATTAGAGCCTGATATCCTTTTTTGTCACTCCGCATATCTAATGATGATCATTGTAGTGTACCCCAGAATGTACTGGGAGTTCTTTTTTTGTATTGCTCTATTTTTCAATAAATATTTTTGAAATTTAAAAAAATAAAAATAAATGATTAACCACTTAAGACCCGGACCAAAATGCAGGTAAAGGACCTTGCCCCTTTTTGCGATTCGGCACTGCGTCATTTTAACTGACAATTGCGCGGTCGTGCAACGTGGCTCCCAAACAAAATTGGCGTCCTTTTTTCCCCACAAATAGAGCTTTCTTTTGGTGGTATTTGATCACCTCTGCGGTTTTTATTTTTTGCGCTATAAACAAAAATAGAGCGACAATTTTAAAAAAAATTCAATATTTTTTACTTTTTGCTATAATAAATATTCCCCAAAAATATATAAAATTGTTTTTTTTTCCTCAGTTTAGGCCGATACGTATTCTTCTACATATTTTTGGTAAAAAAAATCACAATAAGCGTTTATCGGTTGGTTTTCGCAAAATGTATAGCATTTACAAAATAAGGGATAGTTTTATTGCATTTTTATTAATTTTTTTTTTAACTAATAATAGCGGCGATCAGCGATTTTTGACACATTTTTGGGACAATTGTCATTTTCACAGCAAAAAATGCATTTAAATTGGATTGTTTACTGTGGAAATGACAGTTGCAGTTTGGGAGTTAACCACAGGGGGCGTTGTGACTTTGAGTGTTCCCTGTGTGTGTGTTTACTACTGTAGGGGGGTGTGGCTGTAGGTGTGACGTTATCGATCGCGTCCCCCTATAACAGGGATGACGCGATCGATGCTGCGGCCACAGTGAAGCACGGGGAAGCCGTGTTTACACATGGCTCTCCCCGTTCTTCAGCTCCAGGGATGGATCGCCGCACTGCAGCGGCGATCGGGTCCGCGAGTCCCGCGGTCCCGGTCCTGGAGCTTCGGACCGGGTCATGGGAGCGCACTGCGGGCGTGCGCTCGTGACCCACGGCTGGGTACTAAAATCAACGTATATATACGTTGATGTGCCCAGCCGTGCCATTCTGCCGACGTATATGTGCAGTAGGCGGTCCTTAAGTGGTTAATCTAACACAAAAATGTTGATCAGTAACAGCCCTAATCTTTTATATTTAGCAGGAATATTGTGTTTCAGAGTGTGTTTGTGTGTATGTATGTGTATACATAGATATACATATCTATATATACTGTATATCGATAGATATATATCTATCTATATATACAGTGGGGAGAACAAGTATTTGTTACACTGTTATTTTTATCATAGGTGCGCTTCAACTGTGAGAGACAGAATCTTAAACAAAAATCCATAAAATCACATTGTATGATTTTTAAATAATAAATTTGCTTTTTTTGCATGACATACGTATTTGTTTACCTATCAACCAGTAAGAATTCCGGCTCTCACAGACCTGTTATTTTTTTCTTTAAGAAGCCCTCCTGTTCTCCACTTCTTACCTGTATTAACTGCACCTGTTTGAATGTGTTACCTGTATAAAAGACACCTGTCCACACTCAAACAGACTCCAATCTCTCCACAATGGCCAAACCAGAGAGCTGTGTAAGGACTTTAGGGATAAAATTGTAAACCTGCACAAGGCTGGGATGGGCTACAGGACAATAGGCAAGCAGCTTGGTGAGAAGTCAACAACTGTTAGCACAATTATTAGAAAATGGAAGACGTTCAAGATGACGATCAATCTCCCTCTGTCTGGGGCTCCATGCAAGATCTCACCTCGTGGGTCATCAATAATCATGAGGAAGGTGAGGGATCAGCCTAAAAACTACACGGCAGGACCTGGTCAATGACCTGAAGAGAGCTGGGACTCAAAGAAAACCATTAGTAACACACTACGTCGTCATGGATTAAAATCCTGCAGCGCACGCAAGGTCCCCCTGCTCTCTGTAGTTTGCCAATGACCATCTGGAATTCTGGATGATCCAGAGGAGAAAGGGAGAAAGTCATGTGGTCTGATGAGACAAAAATAGAGCTTTTGGGTGTAAACTCCACTTGCCGTGTTTGGAGGAAGAAAAAGGAAGGGTGTGCCTGTGCTTTGTGGGTTAGATGCTAGAGGTTGCTACAAGGACTGTGACTGCTCTTTCAGAGTCCCAGACTAGCTAGCTGTCCATTCTACATCCAGCAATACTGCTACTAAAGGACTTTGTTTAAGAATCTGTCCTCTAAGGCCTCATTTACATTGCTGCTGGTAAACGGACGTTTAGGAGCAGTTGGGTATTTTTTTCAACTGTTCCTGAACTCTCCTCTATGTTATCTTATCAGTACATTTCTAGGCAGTTGAGTTTAGAGGCTTTTAATGGCATCCAAATAAATATGTTCAGAAGCTGTGTTTAGAGGCATTTCAAGTGCCAAACCTGACTAAACAAGACGTTTTTCATTTTAACCTCTTGCCGACCGCGCTATAGCAAAAATACTGCTACAGCACGGTCGAGTTATTCTGGGAGGAAGTTCCTGGGACGTCCTTGTGCATTTGCCTGTCTCGTTCACCCCCTGGGGTGCGCTCGTGGAAGTGTCCATGCTCGCCGGCTCCACAAGACCCGGCGCAACACGGATCACAGTGAATAGCCACGGCTCTTTACCACCTGATCACTCCCTCCAATGAGGGAGCGATCAGAATGTAAACAAAAAGAGGTCACACTGAGGTATTACTCTCTTCTCTCCTCACACCGATACAGCGTGTGAGGAGAGAAGAGAGAACAAAAGTAAGTGACATTTTTTTCTGTGCCACAGCAGTGACTACAGTGCCCAGCAGTGCCCTTTAGTGCCACACAGTGCCACACAAGTGCAATATGTGCCCTACAGTGCCACTACACTACCCATCAGTGCCCCCACAGTACCCATCTGTGCCACCAGTGCCACTACAGTACCCACCAGTGCCACTACTGTCCCCACCAGTGCCACTATAGTACCCATCAGTGCTACCAGTGCCCATCAGTGCCACCTCTGCCACTTCAGTGCCCATCGGTGCCGCTAGTGTCCCTCAGTGCTTCATCAGTGTCGCACCAATGCACTACAGTGCTCATCTGTGCTGCCAGTGTCCATCAGTGCTCCATCAGTGCCACTACCATGCCCAGTGCCATTACAGTGCTCATCGATGCCACCAGTGTCCATCAGTGCTCCATCAGTGCCACACCAGTGACCAGTGCCACTTCAGTGCTCATCTGTGTCACCAGTGCCCATCGGTGTCACCAGTGCCTATCGGTGCTGCCAGTGTCCATCAGTGCACCATCAGTGCTGCTACAGTGCCCATCTGTGCCACCAGTGTCCGTCAGTGCTCCATCAGTGTCACACCAGTGCCACTACAAATTTATGAAGAAAAATTACTTTATAAGAAAGCTCTGCTTGCATGACTGAGTAATTGTCATTCAAAATGGTAGAGCACCAAAAGCTGAACATTTGTCTGGTTAGGAAGGGGGTTTAAGTGCCCAGTGGTCAAGAGGTTAAGCAAAAAAAAAAATGTTTTTAAATGCTTCTAGATGCAAACAAGGATGAAAGTGGTATGTAAAAGCGGCTAACGAATGTTTTTAGATGCCGGGTTCTAGCTGTCAGGAGGGGTTGAACAACCTCATCGTCTACAAAGCAACAACAAGAAAATACCACAAAGAAATCTTCAAAGCCAAGAAAAACTATTTTTCTGAGGCTATCAACAGCGCCCTTAACCACTTAAGGACCGCCTACTGCACATTTACGTCGGCAGAATGGCACGGCTGGGCACAACAACGTATATGTACGTTGATTTTAGTACCCAGCCGTGGGTCACGGGCGCGCGCCCGCGGCGCGCTCCCGTGACCCGGTCCGAAGCTCCAGGACCGGGACCGCGGGATTCGCGGACCCGATCGCCGCTGCAGTGCGGCGATCCGTCCCTGGAGCGGAAGAACGGGGAGAGCCGTAGCATCGATCGCGTCATCCCTGTAATAGGGGGACGCGATTGATGACGTCACACCTACAGCCACACCCCCCTACAGTTGTAAACACACACATAGGTCACCTATCCCCTACAGCGCCACCTGTGGTTAACTCCCAAACTGCAACTGTCATTTCCACAGTAAACAATGCAATTTCAATGCATTTTTTGCTGTGAAAATGACAATTGTCCCAAAAATGTGTCAAAATTGTCCGAAGTGTCCGCCATATTGTCGCAGTCACGAAAAAAATCGCTGATCGCCGCTATTAGTAGTAAAAAAAAAAAATGAATAGAAATGTAATAAAACTATCCCTTATTTTGTAAACGCTATAAATTTTGCGAAAACCACCCGATAAACTCTTATTGCGATTTTTTTTTACAAAAAATACGTAGAAGAATACCACCAAAAGAAAGCTCTATTTGTGGGGAAAAAAGGACGCCAATTTTGTTTGGGAGCCACGTTGCACGACCGCGCAATTGTCAGTTAAAACGACGCAGGAGCAAGGTCCTTTACCTGCATTTTGGTCCGGGTCTTAAGTGGTTAATTGCCCACGCAAACTCTTCAAGCTGGTCACTCAGACCATGAATCCAGGCTGTCTTGAAGCCCCCAATTCAGACTCACAAGAATTTTACAATGAATTGTCGGATTACTTCATTAATAAAATAGAGGGAATCCAAGAAAGCATACAGCAAAACAATTCCCCCCTCAACCCCACCCCCCCGCAATTATTCACACAATACCCAACAGTAATTTACCACAATCAGGTAAATTCACTCTGGAACCCACCTCCATCGATGCCATTAAAAATATCATTGGTACTTTGCGTAACAGCACTGCGCCGAATGATATCATCCCCACTAAACTGCTGAAGGAATGCGCCTACATCCTGGCACCTCCTATCACGCAGCTTATTAACCAATCTTTCAGGGGGGGCATAGTGCCCTCCCAGTTGAAGGAGGGAATAATTCGACCCATCTTCAAGAAACCCACCCTGGACCCCAAGGACCCAGTCCACCGTCGTCCAATAACAGGCCTAAATGTACTCTCAAAGGTAATGGAAAAAGTAGTGGTACAACAGCTGCAACAGCATCTAGATACCCACAACCTACTTGATCCATTTCAATCGGGATTCCGGCCTGGACACGGGACAGAAACAGCATTGCTCAAAATATGGGATGACGCTCTCGAGGCCGCAGACGAAGGAGAATCTTGTCTTCTGGTTCTGTTGGACCTATACGCAGCCTTCGACACAGTAGACCACAAGCTTTTATTGACTCGGCTAGCTGAAGTAGCCAGAGTCGCAGAAGGCGATTTATCTTGGTTCTCCTCTTTTTTGGAAAACCGATCGCAAATAGTGAAGTTAGGACCTTTCACTTCTGAAAAATGCACATTATCGTGCGGAGTCCTTCAAGGATCCCCTCTGGCCCTGGTGTTATTTAACATCTATCTTCGTCCTCTTTTTAAAATCATCAGCAGCCAAAAACTGCTTTATCACTCATATGCAGACGACACGCAACTGTATTTCCACATTTGCAATAAAAAGGATCACCACCTCAATCTAGAGACATGCCTCTCTTTGATAGAGGACTGGATGACAAAGAGTTATCTTAAACTCAACGGAGCGAAAACAGAACTTCTCCTATTTCACGCCAAGCATATGAATCAACCTGCAACATTTGGACCCCCCCCCACCCATTCTGGGCAAAATCATCACCTCAAGCGCCAAGGTCAAAAGTCTTGGGGTCATCTTCGACTCCTACATGACTATGGACGCACAAATAGGGTCAGTAGTCAGCGGATCTCACCATCTGCTGCGCCTACTACGCAGACTTACTCCTTTTATTCCCAAAGAAGACATAGCGGTCGTGGTGGGAGCAATTGTGAACTCAAGACTGGACTATGCAAATGCCCTTTACCTCGGACTCCCCAAGTACCAAATCGCTCGTCTACAAGTCGTTCAAAATACGGCCACCAGACTTGTGACTGGGAAAAAACCCTGGGAATCAATCTCACCTTCTCTGAGAACCCTTCACTGGTTACCAGTAAAAGACAGAATAACTTTTAAAGCACTCTGTCTAACGCATAGATGTATCTATGGGAATGCTCCCCATTATCTATGCAAAAAAATAAAAGCTCATAATCCCAATTGCGTTCTGCGATCCACCAATCAAAATCTACTCCAGATACCGAAAGCCAACTACAAGTCCAAAGGGGAAAGGAGATTTGCGGTCCAAGGTCCCAGACTATGGAACGCTTTACCAACCAGCATTCGGTTGGAGGAGAACCATTTAGCGTTCAGGAGAAAGATCAAGACTCATCTCTTTTTATATCAAAGGAGACAGGAACAACAAGCGCCCAGAGGCGATTAAGTTCGCATGTGCCGCGCTATATAAGTTTTCATTCATTCATTCATTCAACGTCCCGTGTACACGAACAACATCCCGTGTACATGAAGCCTCATACATGTGTGCATTTTGGAGTATATTGCATGCTCATTCCTCTCTCCTCTGAACAACTAAGGGAGATCTGGGTTATTTCCAGCAAACACTACATATCTATCTATCTATCTATCTATCTATCTATCTATCTATCTATCTATCTATCTATCTATCTATCTATCTATCTATCTATCTATCTATCTATCTATCTATCTATCTATCTATCTATCTATCTATCCACATGTACCTACAAACATAGTAAATATGTGTTTACACTTGGGCCTAATTAAAGCTGATCTCCTGAACTACAGTAACTAAATATTATGAACACTAAGGCCGCGTACACACGACCAAATACATCTGTTCAAATCGGTCTGGCAGACCAATTTGAACAGATTTGTCTGCTAGGCTGTTTTGGTTTGATCACTGTACACACGATCAAACCAAAATCCCCGCTGGTAGACAGCGCGGTGACGTGGCGGTGACGTTGACGCCGCCACGTCACCGCACCAGGAAGTAAAACACTTCCGCGCATGCGTTGAATCCATTCGACGCATGTGCGGGCAGATATGTCTGCTGGTTGGTGTACTAACCAGCAGACATGTCGGACGCACGGATTCCCAACAGACAGATTTTAAAGCATGTCGGCTGGCCAAATCTGTCTGTCCGCCCGTACACACGATCGAATCTGTCTGCTGAAACAGTCTGTCAGGTGCCGTACACACGGCAGAGAACCTCTGATTTTCAGCGAGAACCTCGGCCGTGTGTACGGGGCCTCAGACCGTTTTCAGCAGATAGATTTGATCGTGTGTACGCGGCCTTAAAGTTACCAAGCTTGGAATAATGATTGTATGCATATGTGATATCTGATTCTTCTGTTTAGGCTTGTTAGACCTTTTGAAAAGAAATAATAATATATTTTTAATTTTTATATGTCATGAGCCCCATGGGAGAAAGGTGAAGAAAGAGTCAATATGATTTCAGCTTTTTTCCAACTTTTAAGGGAATCACCTATCCTCAAACACTATAAAGCTGGAAACCAAAGAATCAAAGATATTTACATGTTCTGGTTGGTTAGATAAAAAGACCTGATACCACTAAGGCCCCGTACACACGAGCAGACAGATTTGTTCAAATCGGTCGGACAGATTGATTTGAACAAATCTGTCTGCTGGGATGTATTGGTTTGATCGTGTACACACGATCAAACCAAAATCCCCGCTGGCAGACGGCGCGCTGACGTGGCGGTGACGTTGACGCCGCCATGTCACCGCACCAGGAAGTGAATTACTTCCGCACATGCGTCGAATCCATTCGACGCATGTGAGAGAAGATATGTCTGCATGCTTTAAAATCTGTCGGCTGGCCAAATCTGTCGGCTCGCCCGTACACACGATCGAATCCGTTTGCTGGGACGGTCGGGCCGACCGTTTCCAGCAGATAGATTTGATCGTGTGTACGCGGCCTAAGACAATACAAACACTTGACTGATTGTTCTCCATATGAAATCCCTGTCTGTGTACAGAGACTATTGAGAAGACTTTAAGGCCTTGTACACACTATCAAATGTGTCTGTTCAAATCAGTCGGACCGACCGATTCGAACAGATCTGTCTGCTGGCATTTTGGTTTGCTCGCGTGTACACATGAGCAAACCAAAATCCCCGCCAGCAGACACCGCACCAGGAAGTGAATTACTTCCGCGCATGTGTCGAAACCATTCGGTGCGTGTGCGAGAAGACATGTCTGCTGGTTAGCGTACTAACCAGCAGACATGTCGGGCGGACGGGTTCCCAGCCGACAGATTTCAAAGCATGCTTTGAAATCTGTCGGGTGGCCAAATCCGTCTGTTTGCCCGTACACACGATCGAATCTGTCTGCTGAAACGGTCTAGCAGACAGATTCGATCGTGTGTACGGCCGAGCCGACGGATTTGGCCACCCGACAGATTTCAAAGCATGCTTTGAAATCTATCGGGTGGGAATCCGTCCGCCTGACATGTCTGCTGGTTAGTACACAGACATGGATTCAACGTCACCGCCACGTCACCGACACGTCAGCGCGCCGTCTTCTGGTGGGGATTTTGGTTTGCTCCTGTGTACACGCGAGCAAACCAAAATCCTATCAGACAGATTTGTTCAAATCGGTCGGTCCGACCGATTTGAACAAATAGATTGCCTCGTGTGTACGAGGCCTTAGGCCTCGTACACACGATCAAATCTGTCTGCTGGAAACGGTCTGCTAGACCGTTTCAGCAGACAGATTCGATCGTGTGTACGGGCTAACAGACGGATTTGGCCACCCGACAGATTTCAAAGCATGCTTTGAAATCTGTCGGCTGGGAACCCGTCCACCCGACATGTCTGCTGGTTAGTATGCTAACCAGCAGATATGTCTTCTCGCACACGCGCCGAATGGTTTCGACGCAAGCAAACCAAAATCCCAGCTGACAGATTTGTTCAAATCTGTCGGACAGACAGATTTGAACAAATCTGCCTGCTCGTGTGTACGAGGCCTCAGGCCTCGTACACACGAGGCAATCTATTTGTTCAAATCGGTCGGACCGACCGATTTGAACAAATCTGTCTGATAGGATTTTGGTTTGCTCGCGTGTACACACGAGCAAACCAAAATCCCCGCCAGCAGACGGCGCGCTGACGTGTCGGTGACGTGGCGGTGACGTTGACGCCGCCACGTCACCGCACCAGGAAGTAAAACACTTCCGCGCATGCGCCGAATCCATTCGGCGGCGGTGCGGGACGACATGTCTGCTGGTAAGTGTACTAACCAGCAGACATGTCGGGCGGACGGATTCCCACCCGATAGATTTCAAAGCATGCTGGGTGGCCAAATCCGTCGGCTCGGCCGTACACACGATCGAATCCTATCAGACAGATTTGTTCAAATCGGTCGGTCCGACCGATTTGAACAAATAGATTGCCTCGTGTGTACGAGGCCTTAGAGTTGTTTATCCAGCTAAATTCACTAAATAGTCAGTCAGTCAGACTGGCCAAGTACATGATAAGCAACTCAAGGAAATACCTGTTCTAATTCCTTACTATAAATATTTTAAAAGTATCCCAATCTTTGTTGTGAATGATATATATATATATATATATATATATATATATAGTGACCATGTCTACTTAAATATACCCATATAGCATGTGTTTTTACCTAGATGAATAAGTACTCATAGGGCCAGATTCAGATAGATGGGAGCATCTTTAATCTGGAGTAACGTTTCTCATTTACGTTACTCTGGCGAAATTTTAGGAGCAAGTGCTGTTATTCATGAAGCACTTACTCCTAAAGTTGCGGCAGCGTATCGAAAATGAGCCGGCGGAATTCAAATTGGGCGGGTACGGGGCGTGTATTATTTAAACTAGGCGCGATCCCGCGGCGAACGTACTACGCATGCGTCGACTGTCAATGCATCTCAGTGCGCATGCTCACAACTTTCGTCAGCACCACTTCCTTGGAAACGACAGCGCAATGTGTTCCGTTGGGCGTTTAAATGCGCCCGTAGATGCGCCATTCCGGCACTAAAGTATATCCTGTTCCCCCTCCCCACAGTGAAGTTACTTTTGTTCTGAGATGGCTGCTCCCGTTCCCCGCAAACACAGGAGAAAGCTGAACTCTAAAGGCCAGGAGCTGTCAGCCGTCATCTCGGCTATGGAGACCTATGATGTCTTCCTCCATGGCTGTAAAAGTTGACAGACAAGCAGGGACAGAGGTGTTGTCCTGCAAGTGGGGGTGCTCAGCTAGCTCTTATCGTCGGTAATGCTGCTGTAGCTGCTCTCCTGCTGACCTGTGGCCGTCTGGAGTAAAGATAAAGCAGCTATTTGTAGAAATAACTTTGCGACGGATGGACGACATATGCGCGGCGCATGTAGCCAGCGTATGGTGCTAATCCGTTCGCGAATCGGGAAATCTCCCTCATTTGCATATTTGCAGGGGAAATCAATTGGCGCGACTGATGCGCCAAACGAAACTATGAGCTGACGAGACTCTGGCGTCGGAAAGTTAAGCCGGTCGGGGAAAGCCCGTTTTCTGTCGCATCTAGTTTGGTGGGTACGGCCGCGAAGATACAACGGCGCATCTTGACAGTTACGCGGCGCATATCGAAATACTCCAGCGCAACTCTACCTGAATCTGGCCCATAGTATCTACAAGAATAACACATTTATCCATATTTAATAATTGTATGTGCTATTGATCAGCACCACTATCCAAGCAGTTACACACTATGAAGATTGAACATATTACTTAAAAGATATTTCAGAACAAGTATTGCTGTCCTTAGACACGCTTAGTGGTTAAAAGTGGTATTACCTAAATCTACAAAAATATAATCAATAGATCTTTCAACTAGGGATGAGCTTCGCGTTCGATACAAATGTATGTTCGACTCGAACAATGTCTGTTCATACGTTCGACGAAATTCGAACAAAAGCGGTCGTTCGCGCCAAATTCGAGTGACACAAAACGGCCCATAATTCACTGCGGCATAGCGCGCTGATGATTGGCCAAGCATACTGTATGTCCCGCATGCTTGGCCAATCACAGCGTGCAAAAAACGAAGAGAAATAATAGGCCGAAGCCTGGGTGGCTTTGGCCAATTATGGCTCAGGGCTTTAGCACACGCCCCACACTATATAAGGCCGCCTACTGGGCGGCCTCGTGTAGTGTGTTCCGGCTTGTTCATGAAAGCAGTCAGAGAGACAGAGAGACTGTCTTTTTATATAGCTAGATAGAGCAGGCAGGCTAGTCAGTTTAGCTTCAATTACAGTGTGTAGAGAATATATATACATCCCTAGGAGTTGTACATATATTTATACACTGTATAGCTTAGCTAGATCAGTTCTTCCTAATTTACTGGCAGGCAGGTGATTGTGCTATTTAAAGACGTTATCACAGTCATAGACACCCAGAAGGTACAATATTTAAAGGAATTATTTTTTATTTTTTTATTTAAGCATCAATAAAATCACTGCTCCTGGAGCAGTGATTTTAATGATGCTTAACTTAAAAATAAAAAAAGGAAAAACCCTTAAAAACCACTTCTGACCAGCCCCACGTCCAAAGACGTCATTTTTTTGAAGATGGATATCTCGGTAACGGCAGCAGCTGCTGCCACAACCGAGATATCCATCTCTTCGTGGGGCGGTCTTGTTAACGATAACGGCGGTCGTCGCGGCGGATTTGCCGCGAGATCGCCGTTACCGGCGGCGGGAGAGGGTGCCCCCCCCTCCCGCCGCTCTCCCGCGCCCTCCGCCGCTTACCGTAGCCGTCGGTAGCGGCGGAGGCGATCGGGTCCTCTTGCTGGCTGTCCGGGGATGCGACTGAGGGAAAAAATGTCCCTCAGCCGTCCCCATACCTCTGCTGGGTGGAAATGACGTCAAAACGTCATTTCCGCCCAGCGTCTTAAAGAGACATTTAATTTGTTTACATTTTGCAAACGCATACGCGAGTAGCGCCCGCATATGAAAACGGTGTTCAAACCACACAAGTGAGGTATCGCCGCGATCGTTAGAGCGAGAGCAATAATTCTAGCCCTAGACCTCCTCTGCATCTCAAAAAATGCAACCTGTAGAATTTTTTAAACGTCGCCTATCGAGATTTTTAAGGGTAAAAGTTTGACGCCATGCCACTAGCGGGCGCAATTTTTAAGCGTGACATGTTGGGTATCATTTTACTCGGCGTAACATCATCTTTCACAATATATAAAAAAATTGGGCCAAATTTATTGTTGTCTTATTTTTTAATTCAAGAAAGTGAATTTTTTCCAAAAAAAGTGCGCTTGTAAGACCGCTGCGCAAATACGGTGTGAGAAAAAGTATTGCAATGACCGCCATTTTATTCTCTAGGGTGTTAGAAAAAAATATATATAATGTTTGGGGGTTTTAAATAATTTTCTAGCAAAAAAAACTGTTGTAGTCTCGTAAGCACCGAATCTGAAAAACAGGCTCGGGCTGAAGTGGTTAAATATTGTACCTGCTGTGTGTCTATAGTTTGCCTGTGAAAACGTCTTTGAAAACCCGGGTTTTGTCTGACTGAACATGTATCAATGGTAAAAAAGTTTAAAAAACGGTCATTTATTCAGGAGTCGTGCTCCTGAAAAAACGACCGTTTCTTAAACTTTTTTCCATTGATACAAGACCCGGGTTCTGAAAGACATTTTCCAACAGTAAATTGAATATTGGTCTTTAAAATGATCGTTGTTTTAATTCGAACGTTCGAGTCCCATAGACTTCAATGGGGTTCTAAATGTTTTCGCAAACGGTCGGTCTGTTCGACGGTTCTGGTGCGAACCGAACACGGGGGTTTTCGTCTCATCCCTACTTTCAACCAATGAAAAATAAGTTAAACCTTCTTGACTAGGCTTATTATAATTTTTTTGAGCCTATTGTCCAAAATGGTATGCAGGATCAAGATGGATGCCACGGAAAGACACTCATTTAGACACACAGACACACACACTTCATTCATCGACTCGTATCTCAACATTCATGAAGATTCATTGACATCTTATATTTTGAAACTCTGCAGACACAAGATGTCATCCCTATCTAGGCAGAAGCAATCTTGGAAACAACTGTAGCCATTTTAAAACTCTGGTTACCATCATTTTAAAACAGTAGCCATTGTGGAAAGGGTAATTATGTCATATTGATTTTCACCTTATATTCATTTGTGTTATCTTAAATATTGATGTATTGATTATTATATACTGTTGGATAACTATTTATCTTGAGTCGATAAGTGCCTTGTAGATTTTTCTCTAAGCTTCCATTTTTTCATTATAATTTTTATAGTTAGCATTTTCATTGGCATAGGAAACGTTTAATTTTATTTCAAGTTCACTTACTTACCTGCAGTTTATTAACTGTTGAATTTATGAAAAAACAGATGTTCTGAGTCCTGCAGTGGCACTGCCAGACCATTCTGACCTTTAACACCCTCACCAAGAATCCTCACTGTTTGTTCTCTCTTATTGTTTCATTCTATTTTATTTTACTGATTTTTTTCCTATTTCATATGCAATATTCTCTGCTAAAAGATTACACCTTTTAATACTCTGTATTGTTCAATATGCTTTTGATATAAGATTAATATTTTGGTCCATTGTGGACCTACAGTATTTGCAACTCTGGCCTATATTTTGTACAACATTGCATCTGTGATCTTTTGTTTATGCAATCTTATTTATTTTTAATAAAACATTTTTATTGGAAAAAACAAAGAAAAAACAGATGTTCTGTCTAATCGTCATATTTACTTATTATTAATTCTACAGGGAAGTTCTATCATTTCTGTGTCATTTAAAGAGTACAACACTGCTGTTAGTGGGTGTTTCAATTAGTTTTCTTGATTTTATGTAACAATTGTTTTTGTCTACCAATATATATATAAATTGAGATTTTCCTAGCTTGTGACGGAAAATATTAGTTATATGAAGACAGGAGGCGATTATCTTATGCATTATCTTTCTTTATTAATGCCCACAGCAGAAATACAACTTTCAGTGAATTTAACAAATAAAAGAAAAACTTTTAAAATGAACTACAAGTCCCAGCAGCCCTCTGGATATGACTGCCAATCACGTGGTAGGTCTGTAAGTATATAAAGGACTGTCTCTTTAAACTCCTCCTCTTTCTTGGAGTGAACCGGTAGAAACCTGGAAACTGGAACTTCAAATAGAACTAATCCAGGGAGCTGTGGTGGCTCAACGTGATTGGCACTGCGCTGACAAGCCATTCACCTCTGCAGCCAAGGGTTCGGATCCCGGTCTCGGCTACATGTGAATTGAGTTTGGTGGTCTCAGCCCGGCTCCCGGTGGGTGTGCTATGCAAGGTACGCCTGTGCTTAGTACGCCCACCCCCCCCCCCCACAAAAACCACCACACTTGCACGCACACAAAAATTGGTTTAAAACACATGCACTTTGGCCATGCGGTCTCTTAAAAAAAAAAAATAAAGAGAGGCGAAGGACCTACGGGGCTGGCTGGGTGGGCTAGGCCCCCTCACTCCCTCATAGGGGGAGTCCCTCTGCCCCATTGGGGTCCCGTTGGGCCCCAGTTGGGCTCCCAAGAGGAGCAGGTAGGGCGGGGTGAGTGGGAGGCCCCCCTTCACACCCGCCATTGCCACCAGGGGCATGGAGAAGGATGGCGATTGCCTCCGGGGGGAGGGTCTGCCTACTCCCAACTCCTGCAGTCCGGCTCCTCTCTCGAGTTCACGCACAAAAATACACTTTAAAAAAAAAAAAAAAAGAAAAAAAAAAAAAAAATAGAACTAATCCTCCGACCACCGACGAACCGGGCCCAGTGAGTCGAACAGGTAGACATCCCAACGGGGAAGCAGCAACGAGGGTAACTCTGGAAGATTTTCAACCTTTGGCTTGCGAGAGGTGTTCCTCAGTAACCTGGAACAAAATAAAAATAAACCATGACAGGGATGGGTCGGGTGGGAAGATAATCGCCTCCTGTCTTCATATAACTAATATTTTCCGTCACAAGCTAGGAAAATCTCAATTTATATATCAGACAGGAGGCTCATATCTTATGCAAGTTCAAAGCTATGTGCATTTATACATACAATAACAATGACAAATCTACCCCATAACCTAGTTACAGAACCGACATAGATATGTGTTCCTCCGGTCTAAGGTAAAATTGGCGGAAGGTGGTCTCAGAGGACCAATTTGCCACCGTCAGAAGGTCTGAAAGCGAGCCCCCAGAAGTGATTACCTTAGTAGCCATAGCACCCCTGGAAGAATGAGCACCAAACAGGGAAACGTCAATCCCTGCCATGTCCATGGTGGACCTAACCCACCTGGCTAGTGTAGCCGAAGAAACTGGGTGATGAGGGCGAACGTAGGAAATGAGGAGTTGGGAAGATAGCGACGAGCGTAATGGAGCTGTCTGTGACTCATATGTCTGTAAACAGCTAACCACACATAAGCGTGGATGTGTGGGAAAAAACGGGTAAGAGACCGAATGGATATTCGTTTTAGTCCTACGAACGACCGAGAATTTAACACCTTGAGGTGAAAATTGACCTCTAGAGATGTCTAAGGCCTTGACGTCAGAAATCCGCTTGATGGAAATTAGGCATAAGAGCACGGTAAGCTTAAAGGATAGTAGCTTTAATGGGAGAGCGTCATTGTCAGCCCATACCGAGAACATGGTTAACACCCTAGTTACGTCCCAAGTGTTCTGATATTTGGGACGTGGGGGGCGTTGGAATCTAACGTCTCTAAACAGGCGGCACACTAATGGGTGTCTGCCAACCGGGAGAGAATCCACCGGAGAATGGTAAGGTGAAATCGCAGAGCGATACACGTTGATGGAGCTATATGATCTCCCGGATTCAAACGAATCCGCCAGATAGTTGACCACTACCGATACAGGTGCCTGAACGGAATCAACTTGTCGTTGATCACACCAACGTACCCAGGCCTGCCAGGCTGATCGGTATGCCGATCTATTCCCGGGGGCCCAGGCCACGGCGAGGAGGTCTCTAGCCGTTCGTGAAAGGTTGCTATCCGCGTCCGGCATCCCGAGACCAACCGAGCGAGGAGGTGTAGGTTGCGATCCGCAATCAGGGGATGGAGATCCCCGTTTGGGTTGGTTAGGAGGTGAGGGAAGCGAGGAAGTAGCCTGGGAAGGTCTACAGTCATCCCCAGAAGGAGGAGAAAACCACGGTTGCGCCGACCACCACGGGGTGATCAGCACGACGGAAGTTCCCAGGTTCGCAATGTGTAGGAGGACCCTGAGGATCATTGAGAAGGGAGGGAACGCATAATGCATCCCCTGTGGCCAGGTCTGACGAAGAGCGTCTATCGCTTGGGCCTCCGGATCCGGCCTCCAGCTGTAAAAGCGTGGTAGCTGATGGTTGAGACGGGAAGCGAACAGGTCCATAGATAGTGGACCCCACAGATGAACTAGGGAGAGGAATACCGATCGGTCCAGTCGCCAATCGCTGGAATCGGTGAGGTATCGAGAATTCCAATCCGCTATCAAGTTTGATGAGCCTGGAATGTATTCCGCTATGGGAACGATGCTGCGTTCCAGGCAGAAGTGCCAAAGGTCTTTTGCTAGATTTGCTAGGGCTCTGGATTTGGAACCCCCCTAAGCGGTTGACATATTGGACTGCGGTCACATTGTCTATGCGTAATAACACACAGCAGTTGGACGCGTTCGGAAGAAGACTCCTGATGGTGAAGAAGGCCGCCAGGAGTTCCAAAGTATTGATGTGAAGCAGAGACTCCTCTGCGGACCAGGACCCTCCTGTGGATGCGAGCCCGCATCGAGCACCCCAGCCTTGACGGCTCGCATCCGATTCTATGATAAAATCCGGATTGGAGCTGAAAATGGTCTTGCCGTTCCATTCGACGGCATGGTGTAACTACCAACGTAGTTCCTCTACTGCCTCCGCATCCAGAGGCACTATGTCTGCATAGCGAAGTCTCTGACGTAGATGGAGAGGCTTGAGCCTCTGAAGGGCCCGATAGTGGAGAGGTGCCGGAAAGATGGCCTGGATTGAGGCCGACAAGAGTCCTACTAAACGCGCCAAACCGTGTAGGGACACTCGTTGATTGTTCAATACGGTCCGAATTTCTCTGCGGATAGTGGTCAGTTTGGTCTTGGGTAAGCGGAGGACAGTGCGTTTGGTGTCCACCAAGAATCCCAAGAATTCCATCTCCTGGGATGGCATCAGGATAGACTTCTCGTGATTTATGACAAACCCCAGTTCCTGGAGCAATTTGACGGTCCAGGAGGCATGTGTGTTTGCCTGGTGGCTGGATTGAGCCATAATGAGCAGGTCGTCCAGGTATATGATTAGCCTTACACCTCTGCTCCGCAATGCCGCCACTACCGGTTTCATCAACTTGGTGAAACACCATGGGGCGGATGAGAGGCCGAAGGGGAGGCAAGTAAATTGCTACAGTCTGTCTCTCCAAGGAAGCGTAGAAGGTGTTGGAAGGCTGGATGAATGGGGACCGTAAGGTAGGCGTCCTTCAAGTCCACCTTCACTAACCAGTCCCCGGGCCGTAAGAGATCTCGTAGGCAATGGATCCCCTCCATTTTGAAATGTCGGTAAACGACATGTTGATTGAGGGATCTTAGGTTTATAACGGGGCGATATCCGCCGTCCTTTTTTCTGACCAGGAAGAGGTTGTTCAGGAACCCCAGTGAGAGAGGGTCCACCTCCACCACAGCTTTTTTGGCGAGAAGGGCTTGAAGCTCCTGACCTAGGAGTGCAGAGTTCAGATTTGAGAACCGGATGGGGTAAGAAATCATATTCATGTCTGGTAAGGAACATAGTTCTATGTGATAACCCGCCACTGTGCTGAGTATCCAGGCGTCTGCCGTAATCGCAGACCAGGCGTGGATAAAATGTCTCAGTCTTCCCCCTATAAGAGTGTGAAAAGAACTTGAGTGTATTGTACTCACCGGTAGTAGGGCGGGAGCGGGGGTAGCCTCTTCCTCCACGTCCCCTTTAGGGGTGTCCGCGGGGTGGGAAGAAAGGTGCTGGCTGTGCCACCGGGAATGGGTATGATTGAGGAGCCTGGCTGTACTGAGTAGGAGCTCTGTAGTATGGCCTGTTAGTGGAATAACGACCGGCAGAGCGGCCCCTGATTCTGCCGGCCCTGGGAAAAAACTTTAGTAGTCCCTGACCTTTTTAGGGAAGTCTGGGCTTTATCTAGACTAGTATATAGTCCAACCATCTTATTGATGTCCTTAATGAGGGTGTCACCGAAGAGCATCCCCTCGGCCGCAGGACCGTGTTCCGATTCTGCCAGATGTGACAGCTGAGGATATAACCTCATTAAAATGGAGCAAATAGTGTTTGCACACCCCAAAAGGCATACTGTCCTCTGGGCCCAACCTCTAAGTTGGTCCAGGTCAATAGGTTTATCAGTGGATGAAGCATGTTCGGTTATATTGGGGATTTTTGTAACCGGGCCAAACAGGTCGAGGATTCGATCCTGGATGGACCGAAATTAACTTTCAATACCCCTTTTTTGAGTACTTCCCTTGTTTAGTGAGGTATCTGAGGAGTACAGGATCTACCTCGGGTGTAGCTACTGCCTTTTTTGGGGTATAAGGCCGAGGGCATTCTGCTCTTAGCTTATTCCGGTTGGCCTTGTCCACGGACCTGCGGGCCCAGTATTGTATTTATTGGGCGACCTCTGGGAGAGGTGCCAATTCTCCAGATCGGGGGTGGGATATCCCCTCTGGGTCAAAGGAGGGCTCTCCACTTCATTTGTGAAGCTCTATCTGATAGAATCTTACCAGATTCCAAGTAAGGAAGGGGAAGCAAGTACATTGCCACAGTCTGATTTTACTAGAGTACAGATGTTCCTCCCAGCACAGCCGCTCACTTAGTGTTGCTGTAGCGGTGCAGGGAGCGATGTACACGCTCGGGAGAAGCGTAATCTCGCGAGATTACGTCCCCCGAGCTCTGATTGGATGCCGCGGGACAATAGGGTGCGCGCCCCGAGGCGCGCCGCCGTGACGAGCATGCGGACCGATGTGAGTGGTGGATTGCCGTGACACGCCGCTACGCCCCCTCAGCGATGTTCTGAGGGGAGGGTGCGCGCGGTGTCTGAGAGGCAAGAAAGGCGCCAAGCTGTAAAATGGCGCTGCCTCACCTGAGGGAAAAAAGTAAAGCAGGGCTCTAGTTCGCTCCGGGACCGGAATGCGAATGGCGGAGCCCAATCGGAGAGATCAGCAAACAGATGAATAAAAAACAGGAGTTAAAACATAAGAATAGGATAAAATAAATCAATAAAATAAATCAATAAAATAAATCAATCAAAGAAAAGACGCAGTAAATGTGAGAAAGGCCAGTGGGGAACAAGTCCCCAGCAGGAAAAAATTCTCAGCAAAGAACAATTAAGACATTAAACAATAAATCAATGGAATAGGAAAGAAAAACTTATCTGATTTCATGCTGTGAGCAGAAAGAAAGAGGAGGAGTTTAAAGAGACAGTCCTTTATATACTTACAGACCTACCACGTGATTGGCAGTCATATCCAGAGGGCTGCTGGGACTTGTAGTTAATTTTAAAAGTTTTTCTTTTATTTGTTAAATTCACTGTATTGTATTTCTGCTGTGGGCATTAATAAAGAAAGATAATGCATAAGATATGAGCCTCCTGTCTGATATATAACTATGTTGTATGAATACATGTCTGGTAAATAAATCTCCTATTTTTAGTCTGTGTTGATATTGATTGATCCTGTATCTTAAAAAAATATATAATTTAAAAATTTATAATTTATAAATGTTATGCAGGATAATTATCTTCATAAGCACGACAGGCTGTAAATCCCTGTAGTGTCCTGTGCTAATACAGTGACAGCCACAATCTTCTGGGTGCTCACTTGGTTGGCACAGCAGGCATTTCGATTTCGATAATTCTTTGTATTTTCTCAATGAATGTAAAGTGTTCTGTGGTTGGACTAGGTAGTGAGAAGGGACAGAAATATATGGAGTACCCGTCAAGGCCCCCTATAGATCACAGCTATCACTGTAGAAGCTTGGGCTAATACAGTAATTTACAGCTTCCACAGACACTGACCAGGTATCTCTTATGAATTACTTACAATGGGCCAAGCTGTTTAACCAATTAAGGACCACCCACACATATATACTGTAGCAGGGAGGCCCTACAGGTACGTGATTTTGTTCAGTGGGTCTAGTGTGCGTGCCACTGGTGACTAGGGATGAGCCGAACACCCCTGGGTTCGGTTCGCACCAGAACCTGCGAACAGACCAAAAGTTTGTGTGAACTTTAGAACCCTGTTAAAGTCTATAGGACTCGAACGTTTGAAATCTAAAGTACTTATTTTAAAGGCTAATATGCAGGTTATTGTCCTAAAAAGTGTTTGGGGACCCAGGTCCTGCCCCAGGGGACATGTATCAATGCAAAAAAAGTTTTAAAAAACTGCAGTTTTTTCAGGAGCAGTGATTTTTATAATGCTTAAAGTGAAACAATAAAAGTGAAATATTCCTTTAAATGTTGTACCTGGGGGTGTGTCTATAGTATGCCTGTAAAGTAGTGCTTGTTCCTGTGCTTAGAACTGTCCCTGCACAAAATGTAATTTCTGAAGGAAAAAAGTAATTTAAAATCACTCTCGGCTATAATGAATTGTCGGATACCAGCAATACAGAGAAAAGTCATTCATAAAAAAAGAATGTGTGGGGGTCCCCCCAAATTCAATTACCAGGCCCTTAGGGTCTGGTATGGATATTAAGGGGAACCCTGCGTCAAATTAAAAAAAAATATGTGGGGTTCCCCCCAAATATCCATTCCAGACCCTTCAGGTCTGGTATGGATTTTAAGGGGAACTGCACCCCAAATTTATAAAAAAAATGCCGTGGACCCCCACACATTTTTTTTTCTGAATGACTTTTCTCTGTTTTGCCGGAATCCGACAATTCATTATAGCCACGAGTGATTTTAAATTACTTTTTTTCTTTCAGAAATTACACTTTGTGCAGGGACATTTCTAAGCATGGGAAAAAAATAAGAACTACTTTACAGGCATACTATACCCCCCCCCCCCCCAGGTATGACATTTAAAGTAATATTTCACTTTTATTGTTTCACTTAAAGGAATTATTAAAATCACTGCTACCAAAAAAACTGCAGTTTTTAAAACTTTTTTTTTTGCATTTATACATGTCCCCTGGGGCAGGATCCAGGTCTCCAAACACTTTTTATTACAATAACTTGCATATTAGCCTTTAAAATTAGCACTTTAGATTTCAAAAGTTCGAGTCCCATAGACTTTACAGGGTTCTAAAGTTCACACGAACTTGCTGCGAACACCCCAAATAGTTCGCTGTTCGGCGAACAGGCAATGTTCGAGTCGAACATGAGTTCTACTCGAACTCGAAGCTCATCCCTACTGATGACCAGCTCCCGCTGTGATTTGACACAGTAGGAGCCAATCCGTGGGTCTGGAAGTAGCGAAGGCTGCTGGGACCTGCCAATCATTCACAGGAGAGGCCATTCTGTGAGGTACTGTAGGAAGATGGAGATCTTGTGTTTCTGCTAAGCAGAAACACAGATCTCAGTTTTTCTCCAGTCAAAGCATCCCCCTAACAGTTAGAAAGCACTCCCTAGGAGCACACTTAAACCTTTGATCACCCTGATCACCCTTTGATCACCCTGACCCTTCCATGTCAGTGGCATTAATAAAGTTACAGTGCATATTATTTAGTACTGATCACTGTATTAGTGTCACTGGTCTCCAAAAAGTGTCAGTAAGGTGTCCGATTTGTCTGCCGCAATGTCACAGTCCCACTAAAAATCGCTGATCGCCACCATTTTTAGTAAAAAAAAATACAAAATGCTATAACTTTTATAACCAATCAATACATGCTTTTTGTTTTGTTTTTTAGCAAAAATATGTAGCAGAATACATATTGGCCTAAATTGATTAAGAAATTTGATTTTTAATTTTTTTTATTGGATATGTTTTATAGCATAAAGTAAAACATATATACAGTATATATATATATTTTTTTAATTGTCTGTCTTTTTCCATTTAGCGCAAAAAAATAAAAATGGCAGAGGTGATCAAATACCATCAAAAGAAACCTCTATTTGTGAAAAAAAAGGTCATCCATTTTTTTTGTGTACAGCGCTGCATGACTGCACATTTGACAGTTAAAGTAACGCAGTGCTGAATCACAAAAAATGGCCTGGTCATGAAGGGGGTAAACCTTCCGGGGCTGAAATGGTTGAAGCCAACATTCAAAATATATCATTACAGGAGTTCAGCTTAATATTGTTTTCTCAAAAATACCCTGTCCACTCCTTTTGGAAATTGAGATATGGGGTTATATGTGGAGGCAAGGGCCCAGATTCAGGTACATCTGCGCATTATTGGACCGGCGTAGCGCACCGCCTTTACGTTAGACTTGCGCAATTTTGCCGCGTAATCACCCTATTCTCGTAGCTTTTGCGCAGAAAATTGCGCATGCGTAACGTTATTTCAGAGGCGTAAGGCGGAGTAATACAAATTGGGAAGGATGTGGGCGTGTTACATTGAAATGAGCCGTGACCCCATGCAAATGCGTGCTTGAAGGAGACCATGGTCAGCTCCGCAACTCGGGAGCGGCGCAATCAGTGAAATTGGAAATGGACTAGGGCAGCGTTGTGAACTACGCAAACAGCATAAATAGACAGACACAAACGCACTTGCATTGCAAAAGTACATCCCTTTGTCCCTTCCCATTTAACCAAGTGCTTTTGTCCTGTTGTTCGTTGCATTGTGTTTTGTAGTTGTCAGATTAGTGTTCTGTGTGATCAAGTGTTTGTTAGTAGATCTTTGAAAGTGTTTTTTGATAAGTGTTTGAGTGACTGTTTGTTTGATATATTTCTGTTCGTTTGTTTTCTTGCTGTTTTTTTGCTGTTTGTTTTTGTGACTGTTTCTTGCTGAGTGCTAGTGTGATTTTTTGGGTGTTAGTTTTCTCTTTGTGTGTGTTCTTGCTTGATTGGTTGTGCTTGTTTTTGTGAGTGATTTTTGTTGACTGGGAGTGAGTTTTTTTGGAAGTATGACAGAGAGAAAGCGAAAGCTCAATTTTACTGTGGGGGAAAAAAGAATTCTTGCCCGGGCCATTAGCGATTATGGGCGTTTCCTCCACGGCCCGGACAGTGCCAACACCAACCCGGCCAGGAGGAGGGAGATTTTGGATATGATCACTGAGCAGGTCAATTCAGCGGGGGAGGGGGAGACACGGACCCAGTCTGGGATTGACAAAAAAATCAATGACCTCCGGCGTCTGGTCAAACAGAAGCTGGCCAGAATGCATGCCCATGCCAGGGGCACAGGAGGGGGCCCACCATGCCGTATTAGGCTGACAGCGGAGGAGCGTGCGGTGGCCCTGACCTTTCATCGGCATGAAGTTGAGGGCCTGCCCGGCTTTGACTCAAGTCCGGAGCCCGTGGTGCCAGGTAAGTATTTTTTTTAATATCAGGTGTGTAGCATGTGTGGGGGAGGGGGTGAAAGGGAATATGTGGCAAGTGTGTGGATCCTCCAACCTGTGAATGTTTTGTGTCATCCACAGATGTGCAGGAGGGTGCAAGGGCCATCTGGCCTGAGGAGGAGGAGGAGTCCATGTCAGGCACTGGACGTTTGGTTTTTGAGGACTCTTCCCCTCTGGCTGGCAGCAGGCAGCCCTCCCTAAGGGGGAGCCCCCCCCTCCTCCCCCAACATGGCACCCCTCCCAAGGGCCTCCCCTTCTCCTCGGCCACAAGCATCAGCTGGAGGCAGGATTTCATCCCAGAACACCAGGGGTTTGGCCGATCTCCTGCCCGCCACTCTGAGAAGGGACCAGTTCCTCCAGACCCGCCATCTGGGACAGGTCAGCCAGACATTGGTGCGGATGGAGGAGAGCCTGTCCTCCATCAAGGATACGCTGGGGAACCTGGACTCCCACTCCCGGGCTTTCACAACCTGCCTAAACGACCTGCAGACTACATCAGCAGGCGTTGGGCAGGATGTGAGGGCCCTTACCCAGGCTATCCAGGCCAACACGGCAACACTTGGTGCTGCCCTGGACAGAATAGCCGTGGCCTTGGAGGGCAGGCCGCCAGGTGGGCAGAGATCAGGGGCTGCTCCTCCTTCCCCGGTTTCCCGGTGATCCCCAGGTCCGTGTGAATGGTGTATGAATGTACAGTGACATAATAATAATAATGCAAGTCTTATATAGCGCTGTCTTACCCTAACTTGCCAGGCAAGCTTCTGAAGCCAGGCAAGCTTCTTGCCAGGCAAGCTTCTGAAGCCACAGCCGAAGCTGTAGCTCATCGGGTCTCGAGGCGCTTATATAGTAACATAGTCACTATTACCCAAATCAATGGTACTCATTTTACCGACCTCGGAAGGATTGAAGGCTGAGTGGACCCCGCCGGGATCGAACCTGCGACCCTGAGGGCTCAGGTGATCACAGATTGCTGCAACGGAGCATTAGCCCGCTGAGCCACCTTACCAGCTTACGTGCATAATTGGAGCCTTGGCGTGGCGTTGCTGCTCACAAGTCCAGCATGGTGGACTGGTGCCAATCCAATTTGATGTGGATGTGGGGTGTGTGTGCTAGGGACCACAGTGGTGTGCATGCATGCATTCTCATTGTGCCATGATTAATGTGTGTGTTTAACGTGCAAAGATGCCCAATGTGAGCTGTCTCCTGGCTGCTCTTCCCTCAGAAGACGGGGGACCCTCAGTTAGGGGGGGATTTTGTCTGATTCAGGGGTCAGGTCATCACGTAGGTCAATCTGCAGGCCCTTTCTTTCTGCGAAGTTGTGCAGCATGCAACATGCACCGATGATCTGGCACACAAAGTTTGGGGAATACAAGAGGGTACCCCCAGACTTATCCAGGCATCGGAAACGTGACTTTAGGAGGCCAAAGGTGCGCTCCACCACTGCTCGTGTTTGGGCATGTGCTTGATCGTATCTTTCCTCTCCTGGGGTTTGGGGGTTCCGGATAGGAGTCATGAGATGGGGTCCCAGTGGATATGCAGAGTCACCTGTAAGGGAAAAGACAGGAGGATGTTAGTCATGCATGTGCCCCTTGTGATGTGTGCATCATGGGAGGGGATAGTCATGCCTGACTCCCATGTCACTCACCAACCAGCCAGGTGTCCCCATACACGTTCTGATCGAATTCCATTCGGATGTGGCATTGATTGTATATGTAGCTGTCATGGCTGGACCCTGGGTGTTTGGCACGGACGTGCCATATGAGGCCTTGGGCATCGACTATCACCTGTACGTTGATGGAATGCCAATGCTTCCGATTGCGGTACATGTGCTCTGTCTCATGGGGGGGGCTGGAGTGCCACATGTGTGCAATCAATGGCCCCCACGGTGCGTGGGAATCTGGCAATTCTGTAGAAATCTGTCATTGCCTTCAGCCGCAGGTCCTCAGTGGTGGGTTTGATGATTTGGTTGGCCATGCATCTGAGGATTGCAGGGACAACCTGGTGCACACATCTGCTCATGGAGGATTGTGACACCCCAGCCACCACTCCACTTGTACGCTGAAAAGAGCCACTGGCAAGGAAATGGAGTGTTGCCATGACCTTGACCAGTGGCTGCACTGCATGTGAGCGGTGTGTTGGGCTGGTGATGTCCTCCTGCAAGGTTGTGGTTAATTCCAGGATGACATGAGGGGTGAATATGAAGATGCGATACACCTCAGAATCACTCATGACAAACAGGTCTATGCGGGTGCGGTATATCCTCTCCCGTGCCATCCTCCGTGCCATCCTCCGTGCCCTCATCCTTCTTTGTTCATCTAAAGTCAGTAGTATAGCTATGTGCGACGATGCCCCTGGCATGTTGGCATACAGATTGTTGTGCAACACGTGTGACTGCTGAGCTCCTCACTAACAGTGTTGCTTTATCTAACAAGTAGACTTTTTTTCTCTTTTTAGACCAGCTTTTATATGCTCTAATTTTAGACAGGACATTTTGCTGTTGCGCACACTGCGTCGCCTGCGCTGCCCCAACGTTCTTTTGTGGATCCCCGTAAGTCCCTCATTAGCATATTTGACTAGCAAATCAATGGTCTGTCTAGCGCACTTTTGCGCGGACGGATGCGCCAGTCTAACGAAATTACGCCGGACAAAAAAAGTAGATTTTTTGCGTATCTCGTTCTGGGGATGCCGTGCATCGAAAAAGCACGCGCACATTTCGACTTACGCACGCGCATCTCCTGTTGCGCAGGCGTAATCGCTCTGTGAATCTGGGCCAAGGTTTTCAATATTCTGTGTTCTAAAAAGCATCCAGCCTGACTCTGTAAAATCATAACCAATGATTTCACCTGATCTGCTAAAATTACTGGTTTTGGTGGATCATTATCCCAAGCCTAAATCCCAATGGAAATTTTGGACCTAGCCTTGGTTCAACTCTAGCTCTAACCTAGACTAGTCCTAAGCCCAAGAAAACATTTGCATGGACTATTCACATATTTTAGCATTTTTTTCCTGCACGTTTTCCTTATTTTAAGGCTGTCAATAGATAGCACGTTGATATTGCTTTTAAGCAGCAGTTGAGAAACAGCAAGAGTTTCTAGGAAAATAATTTTCAAATGTAAACCAGCTTGCAAGGGTGAATTAGTGTTTGGTGGGGTGCACACATAACAATTAAATCTTTAGATGCTACCGAAAAAGTCAGTTTTAAAATTTCTTGATTCGACAAACATCTGACATGTGGCAAAGCTGCTTTCTGTGCAAATATTAAAATTACATCTTGATACAGACATTTACACTACATTGTTTTTCTTTTTAAAATGTGAACAATGTGGCTGTATTTCTTAATTAACTTTTTTTTTCTGAATTGCTTCTTTTGAGCCATGGAATCAAAATAATTTTCCATTCAATTCTGGAAAATTTTGTGTAACCACTTAAAAGTTGATGAGCTTGAATAAACATTACACAAAAATGTACAGAAGAAAAAATAATTTTAAGTTATTTTGGAAGATAATGCATAGCATTTGATTGCGTACTATAACTTTCTGTAAACACTAGAAAATATGACTTTTCAATGCTCAAGTTCAAACTTTGAGTATGTATTTAAAGAAACAGTCTCGCTTGCTTTATATTGTAATGCTCTGGTCCCCTAGGGTGAAAAGTGCATTTAGAATTTTGTCTCATCTTTCTATGTGCTGAAGAAATAGAGACCCAGTGGTTAACCACATCTCCCCCCACTAGGGATAAGCCAAACACCCCCGCGTTCGGTTCGCACCAGAAAGTTTTAAAAACGGTTGTTTTTTCAGGAGCAGGACTCCTGAAAAAAATGACTGTTTTTTAAAACTTTTTTCCATTGATACATGTTCCCTCTGGCAAGACCCGGCTTCTCAAAGACGTTTTCACAGGAAAACTATAGACACTCAGCATGTACAATATTTAAAGGATTTTTATTTTTTATTTTTATTTAAGCATCTTTAAAATCACCGCTCCAGGAGCAGTGATTTTAAGGATGCTTAAATAAAAAAAAATGAAAAATTATTTTAAATATTGTACCTGCTGGGTGTCTATACCTGTGATAACATCTTTAAATAGCACAATCACCTGCCTGCCATTAAATTAGGAATAACTGATCTAGCTAAGCTATACAGTGTATAAATATATGTACAACTCCTAGGGATGTATATATATATATCCTCTACACACTCTAAATTAAGCTAAACTGACTAGCCTGCCTGCTCTATCTAGCTATATAAAAAGACTATCTCTCTGATTGATCTCTGTTCAGCCCTGGAACACACTACACAAGGCCGCCCAGCAGGCGGTCTTATATAGTGTGGGGCGTGTGCTAAAGCCCTAAACCATAATTGGCCAAAGCCACCCTGGCTTTGGCCAATTATGGCTCTCAGTTTTTTGCGTGCTGTGATTGGCCAAGCATGCAGGGTCATAGTGAATGTTTGGCCAATCATCAGCGCGCAATGGGCTGTTGCGTGTCACTCGAATTTGGCGCGAACGACCTGTTTTGTTCGAATTTCGTCGAACGTACGAACAGACAATGTGTGAGTCAAACATACGTTCGCGGAGCTTATCCCAACCCCCACTGATTTTTTGACCGCACAGTATCAAGGTGGTGAATAGGAAATCAGGCATAATTGATGGTGCTTATATTCCTGTAATCGGGGTAGTAGTTTCCCTTAAGGCCCTTAATAGAGTTATCTATAACCATGTAGTTCATGACTACATATTCTGTTCATAGTCTGAGTTTTGGGTTCCAGACAGCAAGCCTGTCACCAGGGCTGGTGCAAGGAGTTTTGACACCCTAGGCGATACCTAATTTTGCCCCCCCGCCCCCCCCACGCATGATCTGCCCCTCACTAAAAAGCCGTGGTGCACATGCTTGCACATGGACCCGGCCCGAAGACAAAAAGTGGATGGCACCAGATCGTTTCCTTACGCCACCAGTGGTCCACAGTCTGCCTGTCTGTACAAGCAGACAGATACGTCGACAATACTTTACAGGTTCTTACTAGAAACAATAATAAATGCACATTTTTGTATCTGCAAAAAGATCTGCATTTTTTTTTTTACAAAGGTGGACTTGAACTTCCACACCTCAAATTGCCCCAATTCCTGTATTTTCAGGTCTCAGATCATCACCCCCTCTGTACCCCCCTGCACACAGATATCTGTTCCCCCTGTACCCCCTGCACATCTGCCCCCCCCCCCCCACACACATATCTGTACCCCCCTGCACACCTGTCCTCCCCACACACATCTGTCCATCCGTCACCCACACACACATATCAGTAACCCCCTGCACATCTGTCCCCCCCCCACACATATTACCCCCCTGCGCGTCGTTTCCCCCCCCCCACACACACACACACACATATCAGTACGCCCCTGCACGTCTGTCTCCCCCCCCCACACATATCAGTACCCCCCTGCGCGTTTGTCCCCCCACACACATATCTGTCCCACCCTTCACACCTGCCCCCCCATATCAGTACCCCTCTCTGCGTTTGCGTTTGTCCCACCCTGCACGCCTGCCCCCCACATATCAGTACCCGCCTGCACGTCTGTGTCCCCCTCTGTACACAGTGCAATGCACTATTAACTTAAAGGCAGAGTCAATGTTTTATTGCTGTCTGTGTTTTCACTATAACTGAGCCAGCGGCTGGTGATTACTTTACTTCAGGAGAATTGCACTGGAGAGATGGATGGAGGGATGGACATAGAAGGAGGGAGGGATGGAGTTGGAAGGATGTAGGGAGGGATGGAGATGGAAGGATGGGGTTCTGTACAGAGATGGAGGGATGGAAGGAAGGAGGGAGGAATGGAGATAGAAGGATGGAGGGAGAGATGGAAGGATGGAGATGGAAGGATGGGACCCTGTATGGAGATGGGAGAATAGAGAGAGAGTAGAAGGCTGGGGCTCTGTATAGAGAAAGATGGAGGGATGGAGATGGAAAGATGGAGGGAAGGATGGAAATGTATGAAGGGAGGGAGGGAAGGATGGAGATGGAGGAGAGGTAAGGATGGGGAAGGATGGAGGGATGGGATGGAGGGAGATCAAGGTAAGGATGGAGGGAGGGATGGATGGAGAAAGAAGGATGGATGGAGATAGAAGGATGGAGGGATGGATGGAGATAGAAGGATGGAAAGAGGGATGGATGGAGATAAAAGGATGGAGGGAGGGATGGATGGACATAGAAGAATGGAGGGAGGGATGGATGGAGATAGAAGGATGGAGGGAGGGATGGATGGAGATAGAAGGATGGAGGGAGGGATGGAGATAGAAGGATGGAGGGAGGGATGGATGGAGATAGAAGGATGGAGGGAGGGATGGATGGATGGAGATAGAAGGATGAAGGGAGGGATGATTGGAGGGCGATAGAAGAATGGAGGGAGGGATGGATGGAGATAGAAGGATGGAGGGAGGGATGGATGGAGATAGAAGGATGGAGGGAGGGATGGATGGAGATAGAAGGATGGAGGGAGGGATGGATGGAGATAGAAGGATGGAGGGATAGGGATGAAGGGAGGGGATGGAGATAGAAGGAATGGAGGGAGGGATGGATGGATAGAAGGATGGGGGGAGGGAGATAGAAGATAGAAGGGAGGGAGGGATCGATGGAGGAGGATAGAATGGGTGGAGGATAGAAGGGATGGAGATGGAGGGATAGAAGGATGAGGAGGGATGGAGATAGAAGGGTGGAGGGAGGGATGGAGAGGGAAGGATGAAGGGATGGAGATGGAGGGATGGAGATGTAGGGATGGAGGGATGGGGATGGAGGGATGGAGATGGAGGGATGGAGGATGGAGATGGAAGGAAGGAGGGAGGGAGGATGGAGATGAAGGCGGTGGGAAGGATGGAGATGAAGGCGGTGGGAGGGAGGAGATGGAGATGGAAGGAGGGAGGGAGGATGGAAGATGGAAGGATGGAGGAGGGAGGGAAGGATGGAGATGGAAGGAGGGAGGGAGGATGGAGATGGAAGGAGGGAGGGAGGATGGGATGGAGATGGAAAGGAGGATGGGAGGGAGGATGGGAGGATGGAGATGGAGGAGGGATGGAGGATGGAGATGGAAGGATGGAGGAGATGGAGAGGATGGAGGAGGAGGCGGTGGGAGGGAGGATGGAGATGGAAGGAGGGAGGGAGGATGGAGATGGAAGGATGGAGGGAAGGATGGAGATGGAAGGAGGGAGGGAGGATGGAGATGGAAGGAAGGAGGGAGGGATGGAGATGGAAGGAGGGAGGGAGGGATGGGAGGATGGGATGGAGATGGAAGGAGGGAGGGATGGAGATGGAGATGGAGGATGGAAGGAGGAGAGGATGGAGATGGGAAGGAAGGAGGGATGGGAGGATGGAGATGGAAGGAGGAGAGGATGGAGATGGAAGGAGGAGGGAGGGATGGAGATGGAAGGGAGGGAGAGAGGATGGAGAGGGAGGGAGGGATGGAGATGGAAGGAGGGAGGGAGGATGGAAGGAAGGAGGGAGGATGGAGATGGAAGGAAGGGAGGGATGGAGATGGAAGGAGGAGGAGGATGGAGATGGAAGGAAGGAGGGGAGAGATGGATGGAAGGAGGAAGGGAGGGAGGGATGGAAGGAGGAGATGGAGATGGAAGGGAGGAGGGAGGGATGGAGATGGAGGAGATGGAAGGAGGGAGGGATGGGATGGATGGAGATGGAGGGAGGAGGGAGGGAAGGAGGGAGGATGAGATGGATGGAAGGAGGGAGGATGGAGATGGAGAGGAGGAGGAGGGATGGGAGGGATGGAGATGGAAGGAGGGAGGATGGAGATGGAGGGAGAGGGAGGAGGGGGAAGGAGGGAGAGGAGATGGAAGGGGGGGGAGGATGGAGATGGAAGGAGGAGGGAGGGATGGAGATGGAGGAGGGAGGAGGGAGGAGGAGGATGGATGGGGGGGGAGGAAAGCGGTGGGAAGGAGGGAGGGAGGAGGCAGGCAGGGAGGGTGAGAAGTGGTAGAAGTCTGGGGGATGCAGTGAGAGGAGCAGGTAGAGCCGTGTTGTCTTTGGCCGGAGAAGCTTCCTTCCTGTGTAGCCCGGCACCTCTCTCCTCCAGCTCGGCTCCTGTCTCCTCCCCCTGCCCACTCTCCGCGCTGAAATCTGGGCCGTTCCCTGGTTGTGACACCAGATCCCGGGCGCCCAGGAGGAGGGGGAGCCAGGGCTGTCTTTTCCATTGGGCACACCGGGAAGTTGCCCGGGGGCCCCACTTGCCTGGGGGGCCCCCATCGGCTGCCCAGCGACCCCAGTAAAAAATGGTGGAGAATGGCGGGTCAGAACTGTAGAACTGTATCGTGTCTACAGTCTCTGAGGAAGAGTCTGGAGAGGAGTTAAGAGTGGGAGCGCCGCTGGGATGAGGGTCACAGGAGAAGTCAGACATGAAGAGACTATAGGATAAAACCAGAGCAGCCAAGCTGGAGCCATCTGACTGAGCCTTGCATGGTGCACCTGAGAGGAGGTCAGTAATAGCACCACCAGGCCAGTCTAAAGGCGGGTGGTTGCTGATGAAAGGGGGGAGTGAATACAAAAATATTAGTGCCCCCCCTTACCTTAGTGTATTTACTCTACCGAAGGTGGTTCCCCTTTACATCAGAGTATGCAGGATTCCCCCTTACAGTGCTAGGGGGAACTCAGTCTGAGGACCGTGATGTAAGTGGGAACTCTGATGTAAAGAGAAAGCAGTGGATTCTGATATAAGGTGGTCTCTGGTCACCAGAGCCCCCCTCCACATCAGAGTTCCCCCTTACATCATGATCTGCAGTGTTCCCCTTTACATAAGAGTTCCCTTTCACTGTAAGGGGGAATCCTGCAGACTCTGATGCAAGAGGAAACTCTGATCAGGCTGGGTTACAGTAACCTAACCTTCATGCCAATGAAGAAATTTGTAAAACTGTAATTTTAGGTACTTTTTTGCAGTGCCAATAAAAAATTGTGGTTCTGCCAGTAAATTTCATGTTTTTTGGCAGTAAATTCTTGTGCGTGATTGTGTAGACAGGGCCCCAGTGCACTGTATTGCCCGGGGGCCTATAATGCTCTTAAGATGGCACTGGGGGGAGCGGATATCACGGCAAGCCCACCATGGTTACTTACAGTGCATGCAGCTCCAGGGCTTCCATCTTATCTGCTCCACCGATCATGCAGCACCCCCTGCTGGCTGCTCCTCGTCCCGGCTCTCTCCCCTCATCTCCTCACTGCTGCCGCTACTAGGGCGGCACTGCAGGCTGGGGATAGAGCAGTCCATCTGGCATGTAGTCACAGGCGCAACGGCCTCCTAGCCTGGCGGCTGGCGCCAATCCGCCATAAAGCATGTATTTAAAAACATGCCGGTATTTTAATAATCTGAATCCCCAGCAAGTGGCTGGGGATCCGGATTTTGCCGCCTCCCCCTACCCTGGAGCTCTAGGCAGCCGCCTGACCCACCTATTGCTAGTGCCGGCCCTGCCTGTCACTTAGACTCCTGGGTGGTAGGGCATGTAAGGTCGGACTGGGGTTAATGTAGTAACTTAAGCTCATGGACTGTGTGTAACTCTTTGAGAGGAATAATCCCTGGGAATGGGAGAAACAGGATGACTTTAGAGCAGGGGTGTCCAAACTTTTTACAAAGAGGGCCAGATTTGATGAAGCGAACGTGCGTAAGGGCCGACAATTGTGCCCGACATTCTTTGAACCATTAAAATTTGGTCTGATGCCGCGAACACACGATCATTTTTTGCGATGAAAAAAAACGACGTTTTCAATCATGAAAAAAAAACTATGTTTTCCAAACTTCATTTTCCAAAACAACGTTGCGTACACACCATCGTTTTTCTACAAAGCTCTAGCTTTGTACGAGTGCCGTCGTACATCACGTTCGACGGCACTCTTTTCTATTGAAGCTCTGCTTCTGAGCATGCGCGGGTTTAAAAACGACACAAAAAATTCAAGCATGTTGGAATTTTTTTTTGGTTTTGCCCACACACGATCAACTTAAATGACGTTTTAAAAAACGTCGTTTTTTTTCATCGCAAAAAAATGATGTGTGTACGCGGCATAAGTGTGTTTGCCTGAGCACTAATACACTGCCTAACAAGAATTTTCTTTCCTTTGTGGCTGTGTGTGGTGAAGAGATGAGCGTGTTATTTTGATATAACACGCACCTTTACTTTAGGAGGGAAGATCCAAAAAAATAATAGTGTAAATAAAGAACTGTGAAGCAAAATAAGGGTCATTGCCCATTAATGCAGCCTAATCAGTGCCCATCTGCAGCCTTGCCATTGCCATGAATGCAGCCTCGCCAAGAATGCAGCCTGATCGATGTCCATCTGCTGCCTCGGACGGGATGGGGGGGGGGTGGGACAAGTGCCACCAGATTACATACAGGAGAATCTCCTGTTTACACAGCAGCTTCTTTAATACAATGATAGACAGAGGAGTCGTCCAATGACAGCCCAGGAGATGGGACTTCCTATTACTGAGGCTGCTGAGTAAAAAAGATGTTCTTCTATATGTAATTGGACAGCACTTGTTCCCCCCCTCCCTGTCCCCTTCAAGGCAGCGCCAATAAATATAGTATATATCCAAATTACCAGGGGACCATATAAGACTGGAACGGGGGCCGCCAATGATTCACGCCCCCTACCCGCCGATTTGAATTCCACCGCCAGAAATACACTACGCCGCCGTAACTTACGGCGCAAAATCTTCCAGGATTCGACTTAGAGCCAGGTAAGATACGGTGGCGTAGTGTATCTCTGATACACTGCGCCGGGGCAATTGTATGTGGATCTGGCCCTTGATGTCTAGATATGCCTAGATTTCATATTACGGAATAGCAGACCATCAAGCTTATTTCAAAAACAACATGCAACGTTTACATAACAGAGAGGATTGTAGCAACAATTTCAGCCAGCAGTGAGGCAGGATGCTCTACAACAAGTCTGCTCTCACTTCCCAGAGCTAGAACTGGTGATAGTGTGTAACAGGCGCGCGCTGCTAGGAGATGGCGATGGTTGCTGGAACCGGTCAGACCTTGGGGCTGCGGACTAAAAAACTGCCTGAACGCATCGGTCAGACGACCACCTTCTCCACCGCCCCTTCTGTGACTCACCGAAGCCTCAGCAAGACTTTGTCCAGAGCCAGGTTTTGGTAATCCCCCCCGGTTCTGGGAACGCATTGCACAGACCTTTCTGCAAGGCCTCCCGCAGAAGTTTCATCTTCTGCTCCCTCTGCGATGGCAACATAAGGTCCGCAACCTTACTCTTGTAAGGTGGATCAAGGAGAGTCGCCAGCCAGTAATGATCCCTCTCCTTAATAGCACATACACGAGGATCCTTACGCAGGCTTTGCAGGATCAGGGAGGACATGCAGCGTAGGTTTGCAGAGGCATTCGGGGCACAGTCCTCTGGGTCACTGAGGACGACAGGATCCACAGGCACCTCATTCCAGCCACGTAAAACTCCACGTGCTCCTTGGGACTGTAAATGATCCCTTGAAGTCTGCTGCTGCTGAGTGCTAGGCTCCACCTCCATGCTGCTGATACAATCCTCCTCCTCCTCCTCCTCCTCTTCCTGTGTGCTAGGTGGGCAAGCAGGACCACTGTCTGGGTAAAGGGGGCCTTGAGAGGTAAGGAAGTCCTCCTCTTCCCCCCTCTGTTCTGCCTCAAGGGCCCTGTCCATTATTCCACGTAGCGTGTGCTCCAACATGTGAATAAGAGGGACAGTCTCACTGATGCATGCACTGTCACTGCTCACCATCCTCGTGGCCTCCTCAAATGGTGACAGGACAGTGCATGCATCCCTGATCAAGGCCCACTGGCATGGGGAAAAAAACCTAGCTCCCCTGACCCAGTTCTGCTGTCATATTGGCACAGGTACTCATTGATGGCCCGTTGCTGCGTGTGCAGCCGCTGCAGCATGGCCAACGTTGAGTTCCATCTGGTGGGCATGTCACAAATTAGGCGGTTCTTGGGCAGGTTGTATTCCCTTTGGAGGTCAGTCAGCCGAGCAGTGGCATTATATGACCTCCGAAAATGCACACAGACTTTCCTGGCCTGCTTCAGGACATCCTGCAAGCCCGGGTACCTGCCCAAGAACTGCTGCACCACCAAATTGAGGACATGCGCAAAACAGGGCACGTGGGTGAGTTTTCCCTGTCGCAGGGCAGAGAGGAGGTTGGTGCCATTATCGCTGACCACCATTCCAGGCTTCAGCTGGCGTGGCGTCAACCACCTCTCAGCCTGACCCTGCAGAGATGACAAAACCTCTTCCTCAGTGTGGCTCCTGTCTCCCAAGCACACCAGCTCTAGCACCGCATGGCATCTCTTGGCCTGCATTCCTGCGTATCCCCTCATACGCCTACGGAGCACGGCTGGTTCGGAGAAAACATCCCCACAGAAAGAGGCCACAGAGGAAGAAGAAGAGGAGGGGGTGGAGGAGAGAGGTGTGTCACAAGCAGTAGTAGTGTTTTGGAGGCGTGGTGACGGAACAACCTCCAAAACTACTGGACCTTGCCCTGCGTCCTTCCCAGCTGCCAGCAGAGTCACCCAGTGCGCCGTAAAAGACAGGTAACGTCCCTGTCAATGCCTGCTGGACCATGAGTCAGCGGTAATATGCACCTTACCACTGACCGCCCTGTCCAGCGAGGCATGGACATTGCCTTCCACATGCCGGTAGAGAGCCGGAATAGCCTTCCTTGAGAAAAAGTGGCGTTTTGGTACTTGCCACTGAGGTACTGCACATTGCACAAACTCACGGAAGGGGGCAGAATCCACCAACTGATAAGGTAGCAGTTGAAGTGCTAGCAATTTCGCTAAGCTAGCATTCAACTGCTGGGCATGTGGATGGCTGGGATTGTACTTCTTTCGGCGCTGCAGCAGCTGGGGCAGGGAAATTTGCCTGGTACTATCAGTAGATTGACCGCTACTACTAGCTTGTGACACACCTATTTCTACACCTTCACTGCAGGCTTCAGAGAGGTCTGGGGGTCTACTGGGGTTGGAGGTCCCAGAAGGGCAAGGGGGGGTACGCTTTTGTCTTTGGTGTGGGTCTTTTTGGTGTGCTTGCCAACGAGCTGCATGGCAGGTCGACATATGTCTGGACAAGCATGTGGTACCCAGGCGGTTGATGTTTTGGCCACGCGAGATACGCTTGCGACATAAGTTGCAAATAGCAAAGGTACGATCTTGTGGACATGTTTCAAAAAAGGCCCACACCAAAGAACTTTTGCTGTACCGGTCAGACACAGCAGCGCCATGCACAAGCGCCGAAGATGTGCACTGTAATGCAGTGGTGTGACCTTAAGCTGACCCCTGGAGGGCATCCTGCCTCTTTAAAGATGTGCCTGTGCCTCCTCCTCCTCCTCCTCCTCCTCCTCTCTTCTATCAGGCAGCCAGGTAGAGTCAGTGACCTCATCATCACCTCCCTCCTCATCACTGTCAACAACCTGGCAGTATGCTCCAGCTGGGGGAACATCATCACTGACAAATTGCTGTCCCTCTCGGCCACCCCCTCTCCCTGGGCTCACATCAATGCCTTCCTCTATCAGTGTTCCATCATCGGAGTCTTCAAAACACTGTGCATCTTCCTGCAGCATGTACCCAACACTGTGTTGAAACAGTTCGGGGCACTCCTCAGGAGGACATGGTGGTACTAGGGAAGTATTGTGTGAAGCCATTGTGCAGAGGGAAGAGGACGCCTTGGCAGCTGCATTGCCAGATAAACTTTGATCAGTCTGTGTGAGAGAGGATGAGGAGGATGAGGACGGCTTGGTCATCCACTCTACTAATTTCTCTGCATGTGTAGGCTCAGCACGGCCAGCTCCCGAAAAGAAGAACGAGTGGCCACGGTATGTAACAGCACACGTACAGTGACACCAACTGCGCTCAGGTGGTATATAACAGCACAGGTGCGGTGACACTAACTGCGCTCAGGTGGTATATTACAGCACACGTATAGTGACACTAACTGCGCTCAGGTGGTATATAACAGCACAGGTGCGGTGACACTAACTGCGCTCAGGTGGTATATAACAGCACACGTACAGTGACACTAACTGCGCTCAGGTGGTATATAACAGCACAGGTGCAGTGACACCAAATGTGCTCAGGTGGTATATAACAGCAAAGGTGCGGTGACACTAACTGCGCTCAGGTGGTATATTACAGCACACGTACAGTGACACTAACTGCGCTCAGGTGGTATATAACAGCACAGGTGCGGTGACACTAACTGCGCTCAGGTGGTATATAACAGCACACGTACAGTGACACTAACTGCGCTCAGGTGGTATATAACAGCACAGGTACAGTGACACCAAATGCGCTCAGGTGGTATATAACAGCACAGGTGCGGTGACACTAACTGCGCTCAGGTGGTATATTACAGCACACGCACAGTGACACTAACTGCGCTCAGGTGGTATATAACAGCACAGGTGCGGTGACACTAACTGCGCTCAGGTGGTATATAACAGCACACGTACAGTGACACTAACTGCGCTCAGGTGGTATATAACAGCACAGGTGCGGTGACACTAACTGCGCTCAGGTGGTATGTAACAGCACACGTGCGGTGACACCAAATGCGCTCAGGTGGTATGTAACAGCACACGTGCAGTGACACCAAATGCGCTAAGGTGGTATGTAACAGCACACATGCGGTGACACCAAATGCGCTCAGGTGGTATGTAACAGCACACGTGCAGTGACACCAAATGCGCTCAGGTGGTATGTAACAGCACACGTGCGGTGACACCAAATGCGCTCAGGTGTTATTTAACAGCACACGTGCGGTAACACCAAATACGATCAGGTGGTATGTAACAGCACACGTGCGGTGACACCAAATGCGCTCAGGTGGTATGTAACAGCACACGTGCGGTGACACCAAATGCGCTCAGGTGGTATGTAACAGCACGCGTGCGGTGACACCAAATGAGCTAAGGTGGTATGTAACAGCACACGTGCGGAAACACCAAATGCGCTCAGGTGGTATGTAACAGCACACGTGCGGTGACACCAAATGCGCTAAGGTGGTATGTAACAGCACACGTGCGGTGACACCAAATGCGCTAAGGTGGTATGTAACAGCACACGTGCAGTGACACCAAATGCGCTCAGGTGGTATGTAACAGCACACGTGCGGTGACACCAAATGCGCTCAGGTGGTATTTAACAGCACACGTGCGGTAACACCAAATACGCTCAGGTGGTATGTAACAGCACACGTGCGGTGACACCAAATGCGCTCAGGTGGTATGTAACAGCACACGTGCGGTGACACCAAATGCGCTCAGGTGGTATGTAACAGCACACGTGCGGAAACACCAAATGCGCTAAGGTGGTAGTAAACAGCACACGCACAGTCAGAGCGACTGCGTTTCTGTGCAATTCAATAGCCCACTTGCATTAACAGCAACTGCCTTTCTGTGCAAATAAATAGCACACGTGCAGTAACAGTTAATGCGTCTATGTGCAATTAACTAGCACACGTTGACTAAGACATTAGAGCATCAAGCACAATCTCCTGCCTGACAGATACTAATAGCAGAACTAGCTAAGCTATACAGTTTATAAATATATTGACAACTCCTAGGGATTTCAATATATTCTCTACAAACTGTAAATTTAACTATACTAACTAGTAGCCTCCCTGATCTATCTATCTATCTATCTATCTATCTATCTGAAAAGACACTGTGGGGTAGATTCATGTAAAATGGCGCATCGTTGCTCCGGCGTGGCGCATCTTTTTTCCGCTACGCCATACCAGCGCGGAGAGGCATTTACTGTATTCATCATTTTGTCACTCACCTGCGTAGCGGTTTTTCTACGACGTAAGGCGGCGGAACTGGAAGTGGGCGTCACCACATGCAAATGATGGTCTGACGGTGGCGCTGAGAGATCCGTACGGTGTATCTTAAACGGCGCATGCGCACTGATGGCACCTGGCTGTCTGGCTCCTGTGCGCATGCGCAGTACGGCGCCGACGTCACCACCAAGATCCGCCGCACCACTTTCTACTCGTGCATAAATACGCACACAGAAGCGCCACTCCCTTGCAAAACGTGACCAGCATTTTTTTGGAATTGCCAGGGCTTTTGCATTTAGGATGGCTGCACCAGACACTGCCGGTGACCGCAGAATGTTTAACTTCAGCCCTCAGGAGAAGGCTGTGATAACCGATGCGCTCTCCCAACATGGGTCCCGCCTCTATGGGCCACATAGTGCCAACACTGGCAAATCGGAGAAGACACGCATTTATGCCGAAATCACTTGTGGTTCGGGGGTCAGGTCATCACGTAAGTCAATCTCCAGGCCCTTTCTCACGGCAAAGTTGTGCAGCATGCAACATGCCCCAATGATCTGGCACACGAAGTTTGGGGAATACAACAGGGTCCCCCCAGACTCATCCATGCATCGGAAACGGGACTTCAGGAGGCCAAAGGTGCGCTCCACGACTGCACGGGTTTTGATGTGTGCTTCATTGTATCTTTGCTCTCCTCTGGTTTGGGGATCCCGGAATGGAGTCATGAGATGGGGTCCCAGTGCATATGCCGCGTCACCTGGTAATGAAAAGACAGAAGGATGTTAGTAGTGCATGTGCCCGTTGTGATGTGTGCATCATGGGAGGGGATAGTCATGCCTGCCACCCATATCACTCACCAACCAGCCAACTGTCCCCATACACGTTCTGTTCAAATTCTGTGGAGATGGTGCTTTGACGGTATATGTAGCTGTCATGGCTGGACCCAGGGTCCTTGGCACGGACGTGCCATATTAGGCCTTGCGCATCAACTATTACCTGTACGTTGATGGAATGCCAATGCTTCCGATTGCAGTATATGTGCTCTGTGTCCCGGGGGGGCCATAGTGCCACATGTGTGCAATCAATGGCCCCCACAGTGCGTGGGAATCTGGCAATGTTGTAGAAATCTGTCATTGCCTTCCTCCGCAGCTCCTCAGTGGTGGGTTTGATGATGTGGTTGGCCATGCGTCTGAGGATTGCAGGGACAACCTGGTGCACACATCTGCTCACAGAGGATTGTGACATCCCAGCCACCACTCCACTTGTACGCTGGAATGATCCACTTGCAAGGAAATGAAGTGTTGCCAGTACCTTCACCAGTGGCTGCACTGCTTGTGAGCGGTGTGTCTTGCTGGTGATGTCACCCTGCAGGGTTGTGGTTAGTTCAAGTATTGCATCTGGGCTGAATCTGAAGAGGCGATACACCTCCTCATCACCCATGCCAAAGAGGCTCATGGGCGTGCGGTATATCCTCTCACGTGCCCGCCTCCTTCGTTCCGGGGGACCCAGTACTAGTGCTAGGACCACGATTGCCCCTGGCATGTTGGCACACAGAGGTGTTGTCCTTGCACGTGTGGTTGTTCAGCTTGCTAGTTTCGTCGGTAACGCTGCTGCTGTAGCTGCTCTCCTGCTGACCTGAGGCCGTCTGGAGTAAAGATAAAGCAGCTTTTTGTAGAAATAACTTTGCGCCGGACGGACGAGATACGCGCGGCGCATGTAGCCGGCGTATGGTTCTAATCCGTTCGCGAATCGGGAAATCTCCCTCATTTGCATATTTGCAGGGGAAATCAATAGGCGCGACTGATGCGCCAAACGAAATTATGCGCTGACGAGACTCTGGCGTCGGAAAGTTAAGCCGATCGGAAATGGCCCGTTTTCTGTCGCATCTAGTTTGGTGGGTACGGCCACATAGAAACGACGGCGCATATTCACAGTTACGCGGCGCATATCAAAATACTCCAGCGCAAGTCTTGCTGAATCTGGCCCAATGTTTCCAATATCATCGCTAATGCCCTAAACCGCCCCCACAAACTATTCAATCTAGTCATCCAGACCATGAATCCAGTCTGTCTTGAAGCCCCTAATTCTGATTCATAAGAATTTTGCAACACATTTTCGGAATTTTTCATTAACAAAATTTAAAAAAATCTGTGAAATATTCAGCAAAATAGAATCTAAGGCTGTTCCGCGGTGGATTGAGCCCAGGGAGAGGGGTCTGTGATCAGGATGCTTGCTGCAGCAGGGTTGGAAAGCCGGAGCGGGATGGACCAACACCAAGCTCTCTTAGACTTCAAGATAATTGACAGACCAACTTCAACAAACACAGCACGCAGGAGAACAGCATCCTCCTCTCCACGCAACGACTCACCATACCAGGAACAAAATAACGGCATACAACAATCAAGTAAACGTGGCAGATTCGTGGACCAGCCCCAGGAACAAGAAGCAGATACTATGGACTGAACTTTCCATACAAGAACATTCTAACACTGTACTTCTCCCTTTACCCACTAATCTGATTAGTCTTTGCACCCCAATTTGACTCTACCTCTGCACAGGAGGTCACAACACCCCACCAAATTTGACCCCACTTTTTCTATCCAACTTATAGCAGTCCCCCCCTCTCTTTTTTCACGTTCTGGAATTTCCAATTCCAATTATTAATCAACTACCCACTTTACATTGAGCGGGGCAGGAACCCATTGTCCTATCTCACCCCCTCTTTCCTATAGATGCTCTCCCTAGTACCACTTATTCCTGCCCATAGACTGGAAGTAAAGCAACCCCGCCTGCACACCCCAGGCCCCCATCAAAGCTATGTTTCGCTTATTTAGAAATGCACTCCTTCGGGCACTGTTAACCATACACCCTGCCCTCATCAAGTTGATACTCTTCAGCAACGTAACAATAGGCACCCTGAGGGGAGCCTATAAGTTTCTTCTTTTGCCTTTTTTTCAGTATGCGGGTCTCCGATGCATGGAAACATCATGCGCTGCCTTAGACCCCCCTCTGGACCCGGCAGTATTATGCCGGACCTAGACGAGGGCACTTTTTCTCCTGAAGGGAACTTGTTTTCCCCTTCACGGGCCAGACTTGGATACTCAGTTAACATAAAGTCGTTTAAGAGTTCTATGTTTTGTAATGTTTTTTATCTTTTTTTCAAGGATAACAATTTTGACACCCCCCCTCCTTCTCCCCTCTTGTCTGCATGGGCTGGACCGGGACAGCGCACCACGGATGGTCAAGGTAAGATTTTCATGTTGGTTTGGCTGCCATGGCTCCGTTAAACTTGTTATCGCTCAACGTACAGGGCCTCAATGTTCCTCAGAAACGTTCCAAGGCATTTAGACATTTTCAGGCTAAGAAAACACATATAGTATGTTTGCAAGAAACCCATTTTACCCCTCATTCCACTCCTAAATACTATAACGCATCCTACCCACAAGTATATATGGCATCCGCCTCAACCAAAAAAAGACGCACCCTTATTGCATTCCACAGATCAACACCCTTTACTTTGAAGTCAGAAATAAAAGATCCAGAGGGATGCTACCTAATTCTAACAGGGCACATTATGGACATGGCAGCAACGGTAGTGTCATACTATGCACTAGTGTTGCTCACGAATATTCGCATTGCGAATATTCGCTACGAATATTGCAAATTCGATTATTAGCGAATAACACGAATATCGCGGCGAATATTCGCTATTTCGAATATTCGAATTTTTTCAATTTTTTTTTTAGAACAGATCACATCCTAGAGATCCCCATCGACGTCTAAAAGCATTGCTGGTATGATTAGAGACCTTGGGCCGAGTAGCTGCAGCGCTCATTTTATATTGCCGAAAAATCGCAATGCGATTATTCGGCAATAGCGATATCGCGCGATTATTTTATATTGTAATATATCACGAATATTCTGAGCCAATCAGAGTGCTCCATTCCGCATTTCTCGAAATTTCGCAATTATTTTGTATTGTAATATATCACAAATATTCTGAGCCAATCAGAGTGCTCCATTCCGCATTTCTCGAATATTCGCAATTATTTTATATTGTAATATATCACGAATATTCTGAGCCAATCAGAGTGCTCCATTCCGCATTTCTCGAATATTCGCAATTATTGTGTATTGTAATATATCACGAATATTCTGAGCCAATCAGAGTGCTCCATTCCGCATTTCTCGAATATTCGCAATTATTTTATATTGTAATATATCACGAATATTCTGAGCCAATCAGAGTGCTCCTTCCGCATTTCTCGAATATTCACAATTATTGTGTATTGTAATATATCACGAATATTCTGAGCCAATCAGAGTGCTCCTTCCGCATTTGCCGAATATTCGCAATTATTGTGTATTGTAATATATCACGAATATTCTGAGCCAATCAGAGTGCTCCATTCCGCATTTCTCGAAATTTCGCATTCGCATTCGCAATTCGCATTCGCAATTCGCAATAGCGAAAATTCGCAATAATTTCATTTCCAAAAAATATCACGAATATTTGTATTTAGCGAATATATCTCGAATATTCGACTATATATTCGAGATATCAACATAGGGTAAATTACTAAAAAATACTAAAAATACAAAACCATGCTTGAAAGTACTTAGCATCCACCAGGCAGCGCTAGTGTATATGTCTAGTACAACATATATATAAAAAGAAATTGATGACCTGATTTGGTCTATGTAATCTACAGATTTCTATAAAGGAAAAAATCAAACAAGGTAAAACAATAATAATAAATAGTCCAATTAATCCCAAGGAGGAAAAATATATATATGATCTTGTTGTTGTCAGAAGATCCACCACCAATCGTGTGCAGAGAAAGGAGGGGGGGTGTGGATAGCAGCCCCCTCTAAAGAAAGCCTCTTACCAGCAACCAGATAAACAACAGCCCATAAGATAGCCGGATCCAAGGCGATCTTCTAATATACCTCCTCACTCCAAACGAATAAATGCCCAATGTTCAGCAGATGTAAACAAAAAGAGCGGACATAGTATAATACTGTTTCAACTTTTAATTAATCTCTGTATATAGAAAATCCATATAGATGCACACTTACAAACTTTCAGATAAAAACTGGCATGTGGTCACATTCATTGCGGACTTATTGGATCAAATGGACGGCGTCTCCTACCGCTCTGTATTAGGCAGGGGGTTGGGTACAATCCTCTCCACGGATCCTGGCGTCCTTCACTCACGTTACTGGGTTCCGCCCTGACTAGTTTCGTCATTCGACATCATCAAAGGGGTCAAAGGGTCGACCCCTTTGATGATGTCGAATGACGAAACTAGTCAGGGCGGAACCCAGTAACGTGAGTGAAGGACGCCAGGATCCGTGGAGAGGATTGTACCCAACCCCCTGCCTAATACAGAGCGGTAGGAGACGCCGTCCATTTGATCCAATAAGTCCGCAATGAATGTGACCACATGCCAGTTTTTATCTGAAAGTTTGTAAGTGTGCATCTATATGGATTTTCTATATACAGAGATTAATTAAAAGTTGAAACAGTATTATACTATGTCCGCTCTTTTTGTTTACATCTGCTGAACATTGGGCATTTATTCGTTTGGAGTGAGGAGGTATATTAGAAGATCGCCTTGGATCCGGCTATCTTATGGGCTGTTGTTTATCTGGTTGCTGGTAAGAGGCTTTCTTTAGAGGGGGCTGCTATCCACACCCCCCTCCTTTCTCTGCACACGATTGGTGGTGGATCTTCTGACAACAACAAGATCATATATATATTTTTCCTCCTTGGGATTAATTGGACTATTTATTATTATTGTTTTACCTTGTTTGATTTTTTCCTTTATAGAAATCTGTAGATTACATAGACCAAATCAGGTCATCAATTTCTTTTTATATATATGTTGTACTAGACATATACACTAGCGCTGCCTGGTGGATGCTAAGTACTTTCAAGCATGGTTTTGTATTTTTAGTATTTTTTAGTAATTTACCCTATGTTGATATTTTTGATACCATTTAGGTATTTTTAGGTAGCAGCTTACCACTGATAAGTGACAATATTGTAGCTTTTGTTGGCTGAATATTCCAAGAGCGCTTGATTGGTTCGTTTTGGGACAGTGTGCCCCGTTTTTTTGCTCATTACTGATCACTATTAGGATATTCGAGATATATCGCAAAATCGAATATGGCATATTCTGCTCAACACTACTATGCACCTAATCTGATTAAAGAACAATAAAAAATATCGCGCTAAATGATATGAATAGCTAAAATTGAAAATAAATATGTGTAAATGTGAAAATAATGTTAACTTAATAACCCAAGCAGCAATCTTTAGCTACACGTGGTAGTCATGTAAATACAAGTAGAAAACATTGGAGAAAAAATTGCGCTAGTCATACCATGTGTTGAACAAAGTGTTAAAAAATAATTAAATAAATAAATAAATAATATTAAATATAAGAAATATATTAAACTCTAGGGAAAGAAGGTAAGGAAAACCTTCTAGTGAGACAACAAAAATAAATTGAATTTATGACTGTGTGAAAAAAATAAAAAATAAATAATAATAATAATAATAATAAAAAAAAAAAAAAAAAACATTCAGTCCAAAAAAATCTGTCATTTCTTAAACATAATGTCCCCATCAAAGTATCAACTCCATGGATGTATGTTGAAGGGGGGAAAAAGCCAAGATGAAAGGGATTCCACCACCAGTCAGGTTTGGATAGAATAGAAAAGATCCACCAGGAGAGGGGTAGGTAATAAACTCTTACCAGATTCCCAGCTAGTAAAGCATATAGATCCACTCGATCCCAGAAGGGAGGGGGGGGGAACTGCAGCACTCCTCTGCATTCAGCTGGTCCTCGTTTTGATAGGTGTGGATCCCAAAACTCCTTTCCAGGTCCTAAGCTGGTTGCACAGCTCCAAAGGATCCAGTTGGAGACCCAGAAAACTAGATGCACTTCATAAGTCCAAAATACAAAGGCATTACATCCAGTCAAAGTAAAACAAAATATAGCAAACAAAACGAACGTGCGCCCGTGCTTACGGGGTCACTTCTGGACACGGTGATGTCAGTGCGTGGCTCCGCCCTGACTAGTTTCGATCAATACGATCGTTCTCAAAGGGCACCTTTACCCATTACCGTTCATGTCACATCTCCTCCAAATTGTTAACACACACAAGATGGGAGCTCTCTTCATGTGCGGTGATTCCAACCAGGTCATCCTCCCTTTCTTGGATAGAACCCCTTTTGCCCCCCCAAAACAGAATGCTAAAGGGTCCCTTCCCAATTTATTATCTAAGCATAAACTGGTGGTCACTTGGAGAGAATCCAACCCAACGAAACATATATATACATACTACTCTAACCCTCATAGATCTTCTAGCCGTATTGACCACATCTTTACTACTATTGGAATGTTGTCAGAAGTGCTTGATTGTAGCATCATTCCCATTCCCTGGTCAGATCATAATGCAGTTTTCACAACTTTCACATCCACAATTCCTAAGAACCATGACCCTACCTGGTATCTTCCTGAAATTCTACTTAAGCACCCCGTCCACTGTTCCGCAATTGAGCAAAACTTAAAAGATTACTTAGAAATCAACACTAATCCAGAAACGCCCCCCCTCACACTCTGGGAAGCCCAAAAGCCTGTGCTAAGAAGTGTTCTTCAAAGACGACTGGGAATTCATAAAAGAGAATGCTTGCAGTTAGGGAAAAAATTGGAAACAGAATACAACTTAGCTTTCCTAGCCTTCCAGCAGAACCATTCCCCCAACACCAAAGCACGCTTAGACAAGACTCGCCTGGAATACAACCTATTCCTTACGAACTCTGCTATCAAAACACTAACCAGGTCCAAACACTCCTACTATAAGAACTCCAACAAACCAGGAACACTCCTGGCAAGAGCTCTAAACTCAATAAACAGGACTCATAACCCAGTAAAATTGAAAATTGCGAACAACAACCTCACCAGCAATCCCATCAAAATAGTGCAGAAATTTAGTGCCCACCTTAAAAAACTACTTTCGGAATCAAACACCTTTAATAAATCGGAGATTGACTCCTTTTTCACACAATTACAACTCCCGCAAGTGATAGGTACCCAAAGAACAGAATTAGAGAAGCCAATAACACATGATGACGTCATGGGAGCTATAAAAGAACTCAAATTAAATAAAAGACCAGGTCCCGATGGGTTCTCAGCCAGATACTACAAAACCTTCACTAGCTTAATCTCCCCCACATTAGCAGCTGCATACAACGACCTCTTAAAATCAAACTCCTTCAGGCAGGAATCACTAACGGCCACAATCTGCATGATCCCAAAACCACACTCTGACTGCACCCTCAGTGAAAATTTCCGCCCTATATCCATGTTGAACACGGATATTAAACTCTTAGGTAAAATTCTAGCCAGCCGCCTAAACAAGATTATAGGATCATTGATTCACCGGGACCAGGTGGGTTTCATGCCCACTAGACAGGCAGGGGATAATATTCGGAGGGCATGCTTGCTTGCTCATTCAGCCAAGGCGAGGAAGATCCCAGCCTGCTTCGTATCTCTGGACATCAAACAGGCTTTTGATTCTGTCTCATGGTCCTACATGGAATATACCTTACAGAATTGGGGCTTTGGTCCAAATTTTAGAAATTGGGTTATGGCACTCTACAACAATCCAAAAGCTTACGTCAAATACTCAGGTTACAAATCTGATACGTTTGCAGTCCAGAGAGGAACAAGACAAGGCTGTCCCCTATCTCCTTTGCTGTTTGCCCTCCTAATAGAACCCCTAGCCCAAAGAATTAGATCGGACCCCAAGATATTAGGCATAGAATTGGGTGGCTTTAAACATAAATTATGCCTATACGCGGATGACATTTTACTTTTCTTTTCCTCCCCCCAAGTTTCCGGCCCTAATCTCAACCCAATTCTGAATCATTTCGCAGCTATATCAGGTTTAGCAAATAATCCTAAAAAATGTCTTGCCCTAAACATTTCATTATCAGATGCAGAACTAATAGCTACAAAATCAGGACTTCCCTTTAAATGGCCCGGGAAAAGCATCCCCTATTTAGGAATCCACCTAACAGCAGAAATAGCAGATCTATTTTCGTATAATGACCCCCTATTGTTAAAACATATATCAAGTCTACTGAAATCTTGGACGCAACTTCCCCTGTCGTGGTTTGGGAAATTAAACGCAGTAAAAATGACAATATTGCCGAAGCTCCTATACCTTTTTAGAGTACTCCCTATACCAATACCGGCCTACTACATAAGAATAATCCAAAAACGGATCTCTTCCTTTATTTGGGGACCCTCTCGACCCAGAATCAAACCACAAGTCTTGGAACTCCCCAAAACCAATGGTGGGATTGGGTACCCCAACTTCACAAAATACTACCAAGCGGCCCAACTGGCTACTCTCACAAAATATTACGCTAAACGTGAAATTCCCCTTTGGGTTTCAATTGAAGCTTTAGATTGTGATCCCATCTCAATATCCAACTTACTGTGGATCCCCCCAAAATCTCGTAAAAATATTAGTAACCCTCTCCCCAAACATTCACTTACCCTCTGGGACAAAATTAGGTTGAAAAAAAACCTACAATCTCCACATTGCCCCCTGCTTTCCTTTATTAAAAACCCAGATTTCTATCCTGCCCGGGTCTTCCCTAACACATTCAAAGAATGGGGAAAGAGAGACTGCACTCAAAAGTACAAGTTTTTTAACTCCAACTCATTTGTCCCCTTCCCATCACTCTGTGATTCATACGGTATACCACAAGGTGAACTTTTTAGATACCTGCAAATTAAAAATGTCTTTCTCCCACCAGTAAATACACCAATCTCGCCTATCATATTCTCCAGTTTTAAAAATATATGCAAGGGTAATCCACATGCCAGAAATGCGATTTCTACCCTATACTCCCAGCTGCAAACACAATCTGACTCTTGGAAACTACCATATGTTCGCAAATGGGAGGAGGACCTTGGTACAGAATTGAGCCCCGCAGAATGGAACCAAATTTGGCTCAATACCAAAACTGCTTCTATTAATGTATCAGCCTCTGAGACAAACTATAAAGTGCTTTCAAGATGGTACCTAGTGCCGGCAAGAATAGCTAAATTTTCACAAAATCACTTAGACCTGTGTTTCAGAGGCTGTACAGAGAGCGGAACGTATTTTCACACATGGTGGTCATGTCCAAAAGCCCAATCATTTTGGTCGGAAATTTTTCAAATAGCACATACTCTAAGGCCGCGTACACATGATCAAATCTGTCTGCTGGAAACGGTCTGCTAGACCGTCCCAGCAGACAGATTCGATCGTGTGTACGGGCGAGCCGACGGATTTGGCCACCCGACAGATTTCAAAGCATGCTTTGAAATCTATCGGGTGGGAACCCGTCCGCCCGACATGTCTGCTGGTTAGTACACTTACCAGCAGACATGTCGTCTCGCACCGGCGCCGAATGGATTCGGCGCATGCGCGGAAGTGTTTTACTTCCTGGTGTGGTGACGTGGCGGCGTCAACGTCACCGCCACGTCACCGACACGTCAGCGCACCGTCTGCTGGCGGGGATTTTGGTTTGCTCGTGTGTACACGCAAGCAAACCAAAATCCAAACAGACAGATTTGTTCAAATCGGTCGGACAGACCGTTTTGAACAAATCTATTGCCTCGTGTGTACGAGGCCTTACCGATAAAAGAATACCATTAGATGCCAAATTGGCCTTGCTCAACCTAAAACCCAGCATCTTGTCGCATACACAATTTAACCTGATTAGGCAGCTTCTTACGGCAGCGAAGCAGACCATAGCGAAGGCATGGAAAACCTTGAGTATTCCAGTGAGTGAAACAATCAACAGAATGAGTAACGCGATGATATATGCCAAAATGACGGCAATAGAAAATGACATGATCACCAGGTTTGAACTAATTTGGACGCCCTGGATTACATACACAACACTGAAAGCTTTTAATAAAGATGTATTGTTGCCATGGTAGCCCACCCATCGACACGGCATTTGAACCCTCTTGGCGGTTGTTGGGATTTCCCGGTCCGGTCCTGCAGACTCCCCTCCCCCAATCCTCTCCTTTCATGCTTTACTTTTATTTTTTTTATTTTTGATGTAGCAATTCTTACTCTATATAGGATTTTTTTTTCTAAATTGTTTAGACTTGTAAGTAGCACATGGGTTGATATTTTGTATAGATGCTTCAGTTAACTTTTATTGTATAATTTATAAGTCAATAAGGTACGAATAGAACGCATAAGGAATCATCTCCCTTGACCCGTTCATCACCTCATTACAGCAATCTTATCTGGTAATGTCGTAAAGTACGCCCTATTGGTTTTCTCATGAGGAATGTTATTTCATGTTAGAACTCCTTTCAACACTGCAATGTTTCTTTATTTTCACAATTGTATACTTGTATTTTCTCTGTTTTTCTTTTGTTTAGTATTTCTTTTATTTTCTGTATATCGCTTACTTCATATTCCAATAAAGATATATTTGACAAGGAAATTATCAATACGGGAGTTTTTAAACACTTCCCTACCAGACCTATTCTGGCATTTCTCTTCTTCATGTAAAAATCATAATTTTGTTTGCTATAAAATTACTCAGAATCCCCAAACATTATGGGCCAGATTCTCAGCTGATATACGACGGTGTATCTCAGATACACCGTCGTATCGCAGTTTTTTTTCTATGGGTATCTATGCGAGTGATTCTTAGAATCACTTACAGTACGCATAGATACACTAAAGATCTGACAGGTGTAAAGCAATTACACCATCGGATCTTAGATGTAATGACAACGCCGGCCGCTAGGTGGCCTTTACGTTGTTTTCTCATTTGCCTATGCAAATTAGCCTAATACACCGATTCTCGAACGTTTTTGCGACGCGGCGGCGTAGTTTACGTAGGTTGCGTACGCGTAAGGTTACCCCTGCTATATGAGGGGTATGTTTCTGAAGTTCCGTCTTATGCCATGTTAAGTATGGCATCGGGTCAGCGTCGTCTTTTTCCGTCGGTTACGTCGTTTTACTAAGTCGTTCGCGAATAGGGAATTGCGTAAGTGATGATCACGTCGTTTTGATGTCGGTTTCAACGACGCTTTACGACGTGAGCTGGAGCATGCGCACTGGTCTTTTTTCCCGGCCGGCGCATGCGCACTTCATTTGACGTGGGGGCACGCTTAATTTAAATACAGCACGCCCCCTCCTTCACTATTTGAATTACGCGGCCTTACGACGCCGCATTTACGCTACGCCGCTGAAAATTACGGAGCAAGTGCTTTGAGAATACGCCACTTGCTCCAGTAATTTGCGTAGGCGTAGTGTAAATGCGATACGATATGCTACGCCACCAGATATGCCATTTTTTGGAGAATATGGCCCTATATATATATTTTTAGAAGACACCCTAGGAAATAAAGTGGCAGTCATTGCAACTTTTTATCTAGCACGGTGTTTGCGCAATAATTTTTCAAACGCCTTTTTTTTTCATGAATTTAAAAATAAAAATAAAAAGTAAAGTTAGCCCAATTTTTTTGTATAATGTAAAAGATGATGTTACACCGAGTAAATAGATACCTAACTTGTCGCACTTTAAAATTGCACACACTCATGGAATAGCGCCAAACTTCGGTACTTAAAAATCTCCATAGACGACACTTTTACATTTTTTTACAGGTTCCCAGTTTAGAGTTACAGAAGAGGTCAAGTGCTAGAATTATTGCACACGCGGCGATACCTCACATTTGGGGTTTGAACAGCGTTTACATATGTAGGCGGGACTAACATGCCTTGGTTACTTCCGGGTACGTCATATCGTCCGGTGATGAGCGGTGACCATCTGGTCAACAGAAATCACTGGTGTAGTTCATCACCCTTCATACAGGTGCCCCATCAGAAAGCCAGATGCTAAGGTAGAAACTATGTGGGTGCACTCCAAAGCCAGGCTGTGTGCTTCAATAAATACAAAAAGCACTGGTAAGCCATGCCCCTGCATGGAGAGTGGTGCTGCAGCTAAGACAATGCTGGATTGGTGATGCAGTCAGGTAAGTTTTTATGGATGGGGGTGGGAAGATTAGGTAGTGTGACGTTTTTTACCTTAGTGCATCAGGGTAAAAAAACATTCAGGGCCAGATTCTCAACGAACTTACGTCGGCGTATCTCGAGATGCGCGGCTTAAGTGTAAATGTGCGCCGTCGTATCTATGCGCCGTACCCACAGAACCAGATACGCCTGAAAATAGGCTTCTTCTGACCAACGTAACTTTTCTAAGCTGGCATAGCGTGGGCGCATATTTAGGCTAGGCGCATTTTGCGCTCCCATTGATTTTGTATTCAAATATGCAAATGAGGGAGATACGCCGATTCCCGAATGTACGTGCGCCGACGCAGGCTACACGTGGTGCGTGTAAGATGTATGTCCGGCCTAAAGTTACCCCTCATAAAGCAGGGGTAACTTTGCGCCAGATGTGCATAAGTCAGCTGGAGAGCAACTACAGCAGCACCGTTACGTACGAGCTGAGCAACCACACTTGCAGGACAACACATTCGTCAGCCAACATGCCAGGGGCAGGCATGGTCATAGCACTACTAGTGTGTGCAGAGGTGTGTAGAAGGAGGAGGGCACGGGAGAGGATATACCGAACACGCATGAAAGTCTTTGGCATGGGCGAATCTGAGGTGTATCGCATCTTCAGATTCAGCCCTGCTGCCATCCTGGAATTAGCCACAGCCCTGCATGATGACATCACCAGCAAGACACACCGCTCACATGCACTGCAGCCACTGGTCAAGGTACTGGCAACACTCCATTTCCTTGCCAGTGGCTCGTTTCAGCATACAAGTGGAGTTGTGACTGGGATGTCACAAACCAGAATGAGCAGATGTGTGCACCAGGTTGTCCTTGCAATCCTTAGACGCATGTTCCACCACATCATCAGACCCACCCAGGAGCACCTGCGGAAGAAGGCAATGCGGGATTTCTACAGCATTGCCGGATTCCCACGCACCATCGGGGCCATTGATTGCACACATATGGCACTACAGCCCCCCCTGTGCCACAGAGCACATGTACCGCAATCGTAAGCATTGGCATTCCATAAACGTACAGGTGATAGCTGATGCCAAATCCCTCATACAGCACGTCCGTGCCAAACACCCAGGGGACAGCCACGACAGCTACATATACCGTCAAAGCCTCATCCCAACAGAATTTGAACAGAACGTGTACAAGGACAGCTGGTTGGTTGGTGAGTGACATGGGAGTCAGGCATGACTGTCCGACCCCATGATGCAGACATCACGAGGGGCACATGCACAACTAACATCCTCCTGTCTTTTCCCTTCCAAGTGACTCGGCATATGTACTTGGGCCCCATCTGATGACTCCATTCTGGAATCCCCGTGCAGTGGTGGAGGGCACATTTGGTCTCCTGAAGTGCCATTTCCAATGCCTGGATAAGTCCGGGGGTACCCTGTTGCAGTGGCGGTGCATCCATAGGGATGCAGGAGCGACACCCCCTCTGGCTCGCTCACAGCCAGTAAAATATACAGATTCATACACTGTATAAATCTGTGTATTTTCGCCGCTGCCACCCATTATTCAGCTGACCGGACATTGAGTGCCGGTCAGCTGAATAGCGGCAGCTGGCTGGCTGTGTCCAAGTACAGCCCTGAGGCTGTAGTCAGCTTCCTGAAGCTCATCCTCGGGACGTGCTAGCCGTGCGTCCGAGGGAAAGACTGACAGGCGTCTCAGCCAATCAGGTAACCTGATTGGCTAAAGCGTCATCGAGGGCGGGACAAGGGACATCGAGGGACGTAGAAACAATAAAGGTAAGTGCCAGGGGGTACTGGGCACGTTGGCTACAAGTGGGGGCACAGTGGCTACAAGTGGGGGCATAGTGGCTACAAGTGGGGGCACAGTGGTGACAATTGGGGGCACAGTGGCAACAATTGGGGGCACAGTGGCAACAATTGGGGGCACAGTGGCGACAATTGGGGGCACAGTGGCTGTGTTTGATGGCATAGTGGTGACAATTGATGGCACAGTAGCTGCGTTTGATGGCATGGCACAGTGTCTGTGTTTTGATGAAATGACGCGGTGGCTGCGTTTTGATGGCACGGTGGCTGCGTTTTGATGGCATGGCACAGTGGCTGCGTTTTGATGGCACGGTGGCTGCGTTGTGATGGCATGGCACAGTGGCTGCGTTTTGATGGGACAGTGGTTGCGTTTTTATAGCACAGTGACTGCATTTGATGGCATGGCACAGTTGTGACAATTGATAGGTACAGTGGGGCTGCAATTGTTTTTTTTTTTCGTTTGCGCCCCCCCAAAAAAAATTTGAGCACCAGCCGCCACTGCCCTGTTGTATTCCCCTACCTTTGTGTGCCAGATCATCGGTGCATGTTGCATGCTGCACAACTTTGCCGTGAGAAAGGGCCTGGAGATTGACATATGTGATGACCTGACCCCTGGACCAGACAGTCCCCCCCTGCCAGAGGCTACCCCGTCTGCTGAAGGAACAGCAGTCAGGAGGTGCCTCGTGGAACGTATCTTTGAACGTTAAAGACACACACATTCATCATGGCACACGGAGAATGCACGCATGACACCACTGTGGTCCCTAGATCACACACACCACATCCACATCACATTGGATTAGCCCAAGTCCAACATGCAGGACTTGGGAGCAGCAATGCCGCGCCAAGGCCCCAATGGTGTCGCTGTCCATTCATACCATATTCACACGGCTGTGAGGATAACTTCTCCCCGAAGACCCAGGATGACAGCCCTTTTTGGCAGGAGTGTCACCCCCACATTCACACACCAGTCACACTGTAGCCTGCACTACTGTCCGTGTGCAGGCCTTAAAAAAAAATACTCTTTACCAGAGCAAAAAAAAATACTCTTCACTAGAGCAAAAATAAATAAATCTTCACCAGAGCACATTCCCAAAAATACGGAATCATTTGCCCTGGCGTGGGCTACGCCTGGTGCCCAGGCTCCTGGCCCTCAGTTGCCTGGGGGGAGATTCAGGTGGGGGGGTGGGGCATCAGGTGGAGGAGCAATTCCTGGTCCCTCCCTGGCTGGCTGCCCTCCTTCCAAAGCCACCGCTATGCGGGTGAGTACCGCCTCCATGGCAGCTGTCTGTGCCTGTACGGCCACTCCCAGGCACTTCACCTCTGCCACAAGTTCTGACATTGTGGCCTGCAGCTCCCCTAGGCAGGTGACTGTCGCAGCACTGTTCCCAGAAACATCCTGCAGAGTATCACTTAAGGGGCCCGAGGAGGCCAAGCTGTCTGCCAGGCGTCACCCATATGCCAGGTCTGGCGGTCATGTTCCCTTGGGAGATGTTCCTGCAGGAACTCAAGGACACCCCTTGTCTTCCTGGTAGCCTTCCTGGGGCCAGGAGTGGCTGGGGCCCTTTCATATGGGGAGGACCTTGAGGGACTGGTGATGATGGGGATGGACCATGAGGGGCTGGAAATGATGGGGTTGGACCCTGAGGGGCTGGAGATGATGGGGGTGGTTGTGTGTGACGGTTCAGCCAACACATTAGAATCCTCCAAAAAGAGGAAAACCTCCTGGTCCATATGAACCACCTCCTCCTCAACCACCTCTTGACTTGTGGTCTGGGCACTCCCCTCCACCAATGGCTCTTGGCTTCCCAGGGGGTCAGCCAGAGGTACAGGCTGTTCCGGGGATGATGGCGTGGGACGGCCACAGGCAGCAGATGATGGCCCCGCTCCCTCCTGAACATGTGTGGATGACACAAAACATTCACATATTGGTGGATCCACACAGTTGTCACATGTTCCCTTCCACCCCCTCACATGCTCCACACCAAATAGTAGATAAAACACACTTACCTATCCCCAAGACCTGCTCAACTGAGTCAAAGCCCTCCACTCCCTCCACTTGCTCCCTCTGAAGACACCGGGCAACCACTCTCTCCTCAGAAGTCAACCTAATCGCACTGGCTGGTCCACCTTCAGTGCCCCTGGTATGTTTACTCAGCTCGCCCAGCTTTCCTCTGACCACACACCGCAGGTCATTTATCTTTTTCAAAATGTCCTGGGGTGTCCTGACCTCATGAGCCAGGGAATTTACCTGTGCGGTGATCTTCATGAGGATCTCCTCCTTCTTGGCCTTACTTGTGCTGCCACTCTCTGCCCCATGGAGGCGAGCATCATACCTCTCTATGGCCCAAATTATTATCGCCCTCTCCTCTAGGAGAAGGTCTTCTTCCTTTTTTCTTTACTTGGAATAGGTATGGCACCAAGCAAGACGCAAAAGTACTTACCACAAACTAAAAAAATGGTGTACTTTTGCGCTCGACGGGCCCATGTCTGGGCGTATTTATGCACTGGGCGTAGGCAATGGGCCAGCGTATCTTAGGGTTTACGCCGGGCGTAGTTGGTGCGGGACATACGTCCACGTCACGGCGCATGCTCCGCTCGTTTGGCCGTTCATTTGCATGGGGTCACGGTTCATTTAAATGGATCACGCCCACTTCCCTCCTACTTTGAATTACGCCGGCTTACGCCAACGGATTTATGTTACGCTGGCGCATCATTGGGCGCATCTGCTCCGAAAATACGGTGCTTGCCTTTCGAAGTTATGCCGGCGTAGCGCATCTGATATGCGCTACGCCGGCATAAAGATGCGCCTATGTACGAGAATCTGGCCCTCAGAATTTAGAACCACTTTAGGTAGATGATAGTTGTTTTATGCATTTTATAATTGTTATTGTCTGAGAACACAAACGTAATAAAAAAGAGACTACCATATAGTGGTGGAGACACAAGAAGAGCCTTATAAAATAAATATATAAGTTGTTAAAAATGTTTAAGGGAATGACAAAAGTCTTTATAATTTAAGGGTTAAGACTACTTCACACTACTAGCTCAGAAGCAGCCATTGTGCTAACTATCTGACATTACCACAGTGATCTCCCATGCTGTGCTGTTGTGTTCTGACAAGGGGGACTCCCCCACCCTGGCAAGGCACTCTGGTCAGGAGCTGATCAGCAGAACCTTTTCAGTCTTGCCCTCTCAACAGAAGCTGCCCAAATGGCTTATGTTGGACAAGCTGCAGCACACACAGGTTTTTATTGAGCCTGACAATGCCACCTGACATTCGGCCTGTGCGTACTAGGCTTTAGTGTATTTAAAAGTGATATGGTATTTTGTTGCAGGCAGTACCCAATGGTCTGCAACAGTGATATCTCCCTGATTAATTCCCAATCATGCTCCTGTCAAATTTGAAGGTATGTTTGGGAGTTCTCACCCACCTTTGCATATTCTAGCTTCCCCTTTTGCATTCATCATAATATAAAACATTATAAATATTATATATTTAAAAATTCTGCAGGGAGAATGGGCAGTCTCATAATGACCCCAGGTTTGCTGGGCTCATATGCACCTGGCCACACCTAGCTCTGTCCACTGATTTCTGAAATGACAGTGCTGCTTCTGTTGCTGAAGACCTTCCTTTGTGAGCTGCAGTGTCTGGGAGGGGGAGCATGAGAGATACACATATAGGAAGATTTATCTTAGTCAGTGAAAGTAAAGGAAATATTTATTTTATTTTATGGAGCTTGTGCACCCCCAGTGTAACTGAATTTAGACTGTCACTGAGGAGCCCCTAGTTGTACTTTAGGATTTCCAGTTAAAGACCTGAAGAAGAACAGATTAAATACATGCAGCCTATGCTCTAAAATATATATATTATATATATATATATATATATATATATATATATATATAGGTTGACACGTTTCACATATACCAGCTTCCTCAGGGCCTCCTTATCTTGACAGCAAAGATTATTGACCTAGTCAAAAGAGCAATAATAAATACATCATACATGATACAATGTTTTGATATAAGCAACATCTTATACTTGCTGTGTCAGTGTCAGCTTACAGATTGCTTAAAGAGAGCAGTTTAAAGATCGTGGTAGGATTTGCAGTGTAGGTATAACACTTGCCTGGTTTAATGGTGCGGCAGCTTAAACTGTTGGTATGAAGGATATAACATCAAAACCTATATGTAACTAACATTCTTTTTGTAGATGATTGTCAAGATGGATGTGATACCTTTAATTAGACAATTATTCCATTTTTTGGCATGCAGCCTATGCTGTCTCACATATTGTATAACAGCAATAAAATAAATATTAATAAATAAAAACACATTTACAAATGTTATAGCAGACCTGCTTTATGATTCACTTGAGGTATATAAGTCGATGGTAAGATTCTCAAATGTAACATTTTCTTCCAAAGAGCACATGGCTCTGTGTTTCAGATGTGGATATAGAACATGAGTTGTTTGCTAATCACAAGAATATGTAAATCAGCACTGATTGGTGTGAACACTGATATTTAGCAAAATAATTAAAAATAGACCCTGCTTCTAAAAATGAAATACTAGCTATGCATTGGGAACACAGAAGTCTCTTACAAATGCAGCCCTATCCGGTGTTCATATGCTGCAGTTCTATACTCTAGTTATCTAAATATCATTACAGTAAGCCGGAAATCCACTACTATATTTGTTTGTTACCCATAAAGCACTATTATTTAACACTATTTTCAAAAACATATAACACATCCTTGTTTTTACCAGTCATTATACAAATATTTTATTGTAAGTCTATATACAGTATAAAATGTATGGTATATATAACTCTGTATGACAGTCAACAAAAAAGAAAGGCCTTGACCTTATTTGACTGATCCAAATCCTCTTTTATTTGTGTCCCATATGCTCCCCCTCCCAGATCACAGTGGCAGGATTTAAGCAACAGAGGCCGTGCTGTCACTCTGGACAGGGCTAGGTGTGGACCAGCTGCTGATTGACAAGCTTCAAAATTTTCAATCAGCAGTGGCATAGCTAATAGGCAAGCCCCTTGCAACATTTTTGATCCCACTATAGTGCAAGCAGACACAGTCTAATTGAAAGTGGCAACTGTGCTTTAAATTAAGGAATGGTACCACATATTTTGTAGAGTATAAGATTTCCTATCAATTGTGCCCAGTCTTGCCACATAGAGTTAAGCCAGCTCTGAGCAATCCTCTTTTATTGGTCAGTAAAATACAACAGACTTCCAGATAAAAACCAAAGTCCTTGCTTCTGAAAAAAAAAGTGCACAATTCACATCCCCTCCCCTGTGTTTTAATTAAATGCTTTCAAAATATGGGGTGAGTATGCCATGAGAAAATGCAACAGTCATCAGAATATACATGGAGCTGGAGGGAAGAGGAGAGGGGGATGTGAATTGAGCACTTTTTACAGAAGCTGTTTATGTCTGCAAGCAGTGCACGAGATATGTAAATGACCTGTCACTCAAGCAAGGACTTTGGTTTTTATCTGGAAGTCTGTTTTATTTCCCTGAACAATAAAAAGAGGATTGCTCAGAGCTGGATTAACTCTGTGTGGCAAGACTGGGCACAGATGATATGATATATTATTCTCTACATTGTGACATCAAAAAAATAATAATTGGGGTTTACATCCACTTTAATGAAATCAATCTAGAGGGAAACTAATAAGCTTTGGTCAGTTATGTTAACTGATGTTTTATTTTATTTATTTATTTTTGTTTTACTACAGTATCTCACAAAAGTGAGTACACCCTCACATTTTTGTAAATATTTTATTATATCTTTTCTATGTGACAACACTGAAGAAATTGTATTTTTCTATAATGTAAAGTAGTACAACAATGTAATATAAAACAATTATTTTTTTCAGATCCTCAGAGAATTCTTAGTAATGAGGAGCTATGTTCATCTTCCAGTGACAAATATAGTAGAGTGAGAGCGATAATACCAAATTGAATACACCTGCTCCCCATTCACACCAGAGACCTTGGAACACTAAAGAGTCACATGACCAGGGATAAAGCCTACTTGAGCTTAGACAACAATCAAGGTTAGAAGTGGGCGAAGTCTGTTGAATAAGAATTTAGAAAATATCTTGATATCAACATTGAAAAGTGAATCGGTCTGTAATTTGCAGCTTGTGAGGGATCTTTCTCTTTTTTTAGGAATGACCGCTATATGGCTATATGGGCCTTGATCATTTTAGGAGTAAGGGGATTTGAGGCAGAGAGGTTGTTAAAGGCTCTCAGGAAGGAGAGAAACTAGTACATAGAGAAGGTCATATAGCATACAGCTGAAAGGACTTTTGCCCAGTTTTAGTTGTTTTACTGCTAGTTTCCATTCTTTTTGGCTGATTTAATGTTCTAGGCTACTGGAGAATTCTGAAAAAATATCGCTCTAAGGACATTTTTCTCTAGGAATGCCTTGATTTTGTAGGATCTTGTAAACGGGACGGGGTAGAGGGGATAAATGCATTAAGATCATATAGGGCTATGGAAAATCTTTCAAATTCCTGTGCAATGTCATTATTTTTTGTAAGTGATTGGCCTGTAGGGGAACGTACAGTAGTTGATGAGCTGTGACTTTCGCTTATTTTGATGGGCCAGTAAATGGCCACATCTGTTGCCATATTCGTAGAAAACTTTTTGTGATAAGGTATGATTTTGTTTAAGATTGCGCCCTAGTTCTTCTTGTAGGAGCATATGAACCTCAGTTAGTTTCTGATAGGACTGCTGAGCTAGGGTGCATTTGTGTGTTGCTTCCAGTGCTTTGAGTTTGGAGAAAATATCTTTGAGATGGGATTGTTTTTCCCATTTGACTACTGCAGCTAATAAGAGAAGTTTACCTCTTATAACACATTTGTGTGCTTACTAAGGTTGTCCTGATACCGATACTAGTATCGGTATCGGGACCGATACAGAGCATTTGCATGAGTATTTGTACTCGCGCAAATGCTCCCGATGCTTCAACGATACTTTTTTTTTATGTAGAGTGGCCGGAGAGGAGTCAGTGTCTAGGGAAGGCAGGAGAGGGTGGGGGGAGTGCAGGTGGAGTTTGGCTGTAGAGGGGGCAGGCAGCACACGCTGGGGGGGTGTCGGGCCAGTGCTCCCCTTCTGTGACTGAAGAGGACAGTGTGGAGAGAGCGGGTGGCATGGCGGTGACAGGGAGGCAGTGACACACAGGCTGAAGCCTAGCTTTGCGGGGGGGGGGTCCATCGGCACACCCGGGACCCAGCCGCGGCCCTGACAAATCTCAGCTGTGACTGTCTCACAGTCACACAGCCGAGCAGATCGCAGCCGCCTCCCCCTCCTCTCCAATTGGCACTCACTGCCTATTTAAGGAAGTGCTCTGACCCGGACCCATTGCTGACTGGTCTTCAGCTAGTACCCTGACACCCAGAATTCCTGCTGTTATCCTGCCTACTTCCTGTTACTGAACCCGGCTTGTTCTGACCCTGATCCTGAACTCTGTTATAGTCTGACTTCCGGTTTCCGATCTTGGCTACCCATTTGACACTTCTACTGCCTGCTGCTTGGTACCTCGCTGCCTGCCTATTACCGACCCTGCTTCCGTATGACCCGCCATGGCTGTCTGAACCTTCACCTGCAAGCACTTGTGTTCCTCCTGTCCCTTGGTATCCTCTGTTCCATCTCCAGCGGTACCAGGGCTGTAGATACAAGAGAGGCCGACCTCGTCATCTCAGTCTCCCATCAGGTACGTGACACTGATCATCTGAGCAAACAAGGTGCACAGCATTACAGGTCTGAAGTGGGGGGATCTTTATTGTAGGAGGAGGTGTCTTTATTGTAGGAGGAGGTGTCTTTATTGTAGGGGGTGTCTTTATTGTAGGGGGTGTCTATTGTAGGGGGGTGTTGTCTGTATTGTAGGGGGGGTGTTGTGTTGTCTGTATTGTAGGGGGAGGGGGTGTTGTCTGTATTGTAGGGGGGGTCTATATTGTAAGAGGGAGGTTTGTATTGTAGGGGGAGTCTGTGTAACATGTCCCTACACTCATCTTGATACACCCTGCACTTCGCTGCAGTAAGCAGCAGCAGACATCGTGTTACACCCAGCCTGAGCTATATGGGCTATATGGTCGCTTTTATAAAAGCGCCCCCCCCCCCCTCGGCGGGCTTCTTCTGACATCTTCGGCGGGGGTGGCTCTTCTCCGATCTCCGGGGGTCTTCTCCGCTCTCCGGGGGTCTTCTCCAATCTCCAGGGGTCTTCTCCCACTCTCCGGGGTCTTCCCTGCTCTCCGGGGTTTTCTCCCGCTCTCCGCTCTTGATTCGGCGATCTCCGGTGCCTTCTTTCTGTTCAGGACGCCGCTTCTGTCACGTCGTCTTCTTCTTCTTCTCCAGATGTTGACTTGACGCTTCCTCCCGCTGTTATGACGGATGTGCGGCTCCCAGTGACTTATATAGGCCTATCTTGTGACGTCGCAGTCCCATCATGCTCCGGTAGGTACCACGTGGACTTACTCTTCAGGATTCATAACAAACGCCGCCCACGTGTAGAATTGGCGGGAATCCACGTCGGATCCCTGTCGCTTCTATGACGGCTTTGTCTCCATCGCGGCAAGCCAGCGCCAATGGGGCTCGCAGGTGGTCAATCTCGCCGAGAAAGGGAGCGAGATTGACACAATATCGCGGTCACCCACTGTACATTCACATACAATTCACATTTAGGTTCTTCCTTCTTGTGGAAATGCCTATACAGATGGCGGCATTTGCAATGTTTTTAAATTAGGTTGTTATGTAAATATTCTGATTATTTTCTCTCAATGTATTTTATTTTTATTTTTTTATGTTTCAATCTGTATTGTAACATGTGTGTGCAAGGTCAAATGGAGAAGAATAGAATGCAAAAACAAAAGGTTGCAGGGCTTTAACTGTTCTTTACTGTTTGTACCTTGTGCATACAAAATCGATAAAAAGCATTTTAAAAATTAAATACAAAGAGATGAGGTCCCATTGCTACAGAGAAATATGCCACCACTATTAAAAAGAAATCTATAATATTCTTTTTTTACCTGCACAATAATTCTTCTGGGGCATGGATTGTGCTACATTTCACCACATGTTAATCGCTTGCAATCTAGTTATTTTTTAATTCATTCCACTGTTGCTACAAAAAGCAAGAATGCACTTGGGAATTGTGCAAGATCACTCAGAGACACTCACAGCATTCAATATTATTACCTCCTAGTCACGATTTTATGCAGGGTCTGGATAAGGTTTCTCCTTCAATCATGTTAGGCGAGCTAGCAAAATAAATAAATACATATCCATCAGTAATCCCAAACACATCTAGGTATGTCACACAATCACCCTAATCTTTCTAATTTTAAAATACAAGAAATTGTGGGCAGAAATTCTTCTCCTTCTGTCTGATAAACATATTCTCCACATTTATTTACATAATAATGACATTTACCATGTATAGAAAGTACTAAGTATTAAGAGTGTTTCCTTGGTGAACCTATACTGCAGATTAATTTTGTTTTGTCTGTTCTATTTGGAAACATGATTTACCCGTTATACCTGTTACCTGTTAAAAACCAGTTCTAAAAGAAGTACAGTGGATGCTATTGTTGGCCTCCTTCTAAAAACGCTAGTTGTCTTGCTGTAGTAGCAGTGGTATGCGTTAACCATGGCCATACCACTATTTGTAAAAGTAAATCACCCAACTCATTTATAAAGCAGAGCACAAATATTCTCTTTGCTTTTCTTGTTTTGGTCACTGAAGCCAGGGAACAGATTTATTAATGAATGGGGAGCAAATGGGGAGTTTTAGCAAGAAAAAGTCTGTCTCATGAGTTAGAAATGTCACGTAATAGAGCTCTCAACACTGGATGTTCCAAACTGCACTTTATGTAAAAAAAAAAAAATAGTCACAATGTTTAGCAATAGCTGCAGTTCTTTACGCTGCATAGACATTTTGTACAAACACTACATTTTAAATAGGACCCTGGGTGTTAGGGGTACAGCATGGCTTAGTAGTTAGCACTCCTACCGTGCACTAGGGTTCCAACCAGGACACTATCTGCATGTAGTTTGTATGTTCCCTGCATTTGCATCAGTTTGCTCTGGGGCCTCCAGTTTCCTCTAACACTACAAAGAAATGGTGGTAGGCTAACTGACTCCTGTCTGAGTTGGCCCTAATAGGTTTGAAGTATGTATGCATATGAGAGAGGGATCTTAAATTGAAAGCTCCCTGATGGCAGGGACTGATGTAAATGTACACTATGTAAAGCATTGTAAAAATTGCCAGAATGTATACTGACCACCCCCCAAAAAAACTGAAAATTGTATACTCACTTTTCCGTAATTTTCCTTTCCTTATGCACCTTATGCATCTCCATGGCAGCACACACACTGGGTTGTGACTCTGCCCCCACAACCTGACAGGATAGGTTAACTATAAATTTTGAAGGCGAGGCACCCCACCTCATTCTCTGTAGCTAATGAAGGGTAGGATGTTGTGTGCTGCCATGGAGATGCATCAGAAAAGGAAAATTACATAAAGGTGAGTATTCAATTTTCTGTTTCCCTGACGCATCATGACAGCACACACACTGGGGGGTGCAAGTAAAGTAAAATAATTTATTCAGTAGATAAAGCCAGAATAACTGATCTACCAAACTCTACTGTACTTGATAACCGACCAGAATCTACCATGTAGTGGGACTTAAATGTATGCCTGTAGGACGAGGTTGTTGCCCTGCAGATTGTCTCTGGTGACACCCTGCAAATTACTGCCCAGGAAGTTGCCACTGTCCTAATATCTCCAGGTATCGGCAAATTCTGAATGTCGTAGGCTTTCTTGATGACCTTGACCAACCAAGATGCAATGGTTCGAGATGAAGCCATTTGGCCTCTTCTTCCTCCGTGAGAAATCACCAATAGATTTTTGGTCTTCCTGAAAGAAACAGTAGCTGACATGTAGTTACTAATAGTGGTCATAATGTCCAATACATGTGGTTGCCCTTGATCATCAGTAAATGAAGGCAAGTTGATTTCCTGATTGTAGTGGAAAGATGGTGACACCTTTGGAGTAAAGTTGTCTGAGGGTTTCAGAACCACCCTGTCGGGTAGAAGATCAAATAAGGTTCTGAAATCGTTAACACCTGTATCTCCAAGACTCTTTTAGCTGACGTGATGGCGATAAGAAATGTTGATTTCAGTGTCAAATTCAATAATGTAATCAAATCATCTGGGTGAAAGGGTGAACAGACAGAGTATTTAGTACTACCAATAAGTCCCAACTGGATTATGAGAGGGTGTGAGGAACATCTAAACCCTGTTTTTGTGGCTAAAGCTCAAATCTGAACTTCCAGTGTACTATAACTGAGTCCCTAAGACCCCTTTCACACTGGGGAATTTTTCAGGCATTTTAGCATTAAAAAAGCGCATGTAAAGCGCCTGAAAGAAGCTGCATCTGCAATCCCAATGTAAAAGCCTGTGTGCTTTCACACTATAGCGCCTGAAAAATGCCCCAGTGTTAAAGGGGTATTAGCGTTAAAAAAAGTGCCTGTAAAGCACCTAAAAGAAGCCTCATTTGCAATCCCAATGTGAAACACAGAGTGCTTTCACACTGAGGCGCTGCACTGGCAGGGTGCAAAAAAAAAAGTCCTGCAAGCAGCTTCCTTGCAGCGCTTTAGATTGGGCAGCCAGTGTGTACTGTCCCTTATGAAACAACCTTTATAGGTTAAAACCTCGTGGATAGGAGGATGTTGTGTTTTCCCCGGTGCACAGGCTATATACTTCCCATTGTGGCTTTGCTCCCCATTCTCTTGGTCCTGGCTCTTTCCATACTATGGCTATTTGCTAGATCTAATTCTTACCACGGATCAAATGTGGTTCTGATGTCAATCTGAGGAATCCCTCTACGCCCGGTTGTACAAGCTTTTCTAAATTATTTTTGGTACACCTGCGATTGTAAGCGTCCGTGAGGTACTGGATGTCTGACGACCACCCCGACAAATGAAATATTTAATGTCCTACTGCCAAAATTCTCCTACCTCGTCCTAAGGAAGCCAATAGGCAAAACGCGTAGACGAGAGGATATTTTCAAATCCAATGTATATTTTGTATGGTTTTTATGTATCTTACTATATTTTTTGTAATTAAAAATTATATATTTTTTCTAAATCCTGTGTTCCCGTCTTTCCTTTAAAGTCCGCCCTGTTACTGCCCCCCAGCAGTTAATTTTTCTCTTATGAGAAGTTTGTAACGCCTGCACCTGGTTAGTGGTGTCAAATAGGCATAGAGTTGATTGAGGCTCGCAGGAATTTTTATTACTAGGGCTTGAAAGGCTGCTCTGTGTTTGAGAACATTCGATATCATGGCCACCGTGTGAAATTGACATTGCCCCTAAACTGCCTGGTCCCAATAGTGGGCTCCCCATCCTGTCTGACTGGCATCTGATGTCATTACCTCTGGTTCTGGGTGAACTATAGGTCTGTGCTTTTTGAGGCTGTCTGTATTCATCCACCACCAAACTGACTGTTTTACCATGTGGTGAATGGCAATCGGCTGGAGCATTGATGTCCCGTTCCACTGTTTGAGGAATGAAGATTGCATCTCCCTCATGTGCCCCTGTGCCCACTGGATCGTCGGGAAGGTGGCCGACATCAAACTTAATGTGCTCAGACAGACTCTTGCTGGAAAAAATGTTGTTGTCATTAATCGCTTTAACTTCCGGATCAACGGATCTATCTTTTCTCAATGTAGACTGACTTTGTTTGACAGAGTGTTGATTTCTGCCCCTAGAAAGATCATGTTCTGTGGAGGTTGAAGATTGCTTTTTTTCCAGTTGATTAACCACCCAAAACTCTGAAGTGTGTTGATCAGTATCTCCCGGTGATGAATCAGCGTACCTTGTCTGCTGGAAGCAAAATGTCATCCAAATAGTGATGGAGTCTCAGGCCTTTCTCCCTTAAAAATGCAATCACTGGAAGGAGAGTTTTTGTGAAAGTCCTGGGAGCGGAGGAGAAGCCGAATGGGAGGCATTGTAATTGGAAATGTCAATGATTGACTGAAAATCGCAGATATTTTTGAAATGCGTGGTGTATAGGTTCATGTAGATAGGTGTCCAATAAATCTACTGACAGCATCCAATCTCCTAAGTTTGTGGATAATAGTTTTGACTGGAGGCTCTCCATTTTGAAGGCTTTAATCTGAATTCCTTTGTTGAGCCCTTTTAAATCCATCTTTATTAAGAACAGAGAAGAGTAGTACCCCCTTCCTCTTTGAGAGGTTAGAACTTCGAGAATCCCCCCCTTGCTTTCCAGATCCGCCAAATACTTAAGTAGCTTCCTCTTGACTGGTGAAGTAGGGAGTCTGGTTGGCTGGAAATGGCCCTCGGGCACCCCGTCTAAGAACCCTCATTTGTGCCCATGTTTTATTGTGGACAGTGTCCAAGCATCCTTTATGTGATCCATCCAGACCTGTTCAAATTTTCTGAGCCTTGCTCCCGCTTTCCCAGGCAGGATGGATGTACCCTCAAAAAGACTTCTGGTTATCCCCTGACATGGTGGACTTGGGTTTTTTAAACCTCAAAAAAGAGGATTGTGGATTCTTCCAGGTTCTCTTGAATTCTCTTCCTGGATCTTGGTTTACTATACCTTTCTGGAAGATTGAAAGCATGACCCATCTGAGGTTTAGGCCTTCTATCAGAGGCAATCATTCCCGACTTACCCCCTGTCACTTTGGAGATTGCTGAGTCCAGTTTTGAACCAAAAAGATTAACTCCATCAAAAGCAATCTTGCACCAATTGATCTTTGATTTTGGATCCACCACCCATGGCTTTAGCCAAAGAGCTCTTCTGGCCATGACTGAAGCCAGCATAGCCCTCACAGAAGAACAAATGACATCTACTGAAGTCTCTGCTACAAAATCGCCTGCTAGTTTCATTTCTTGAAGAGAACAAATTATTTTCTCTTGGTCAGCTCCTTCACATATGGATTTTTCTATATTGGCAGACCATCCAGAGATCACTTTACCAACTGCAGCTGCTGCCACCGCTGGTCTACACGCCCCTCCTGCCATGCAGTAAGCTTTTTTCAAATCCTGATCTATTTTCCTGTCCAGCACCTCCTGGAAGGTTAATGCATCCTCTATTGGTAGTGTTACATGTCTTGTGAGTCTCATTAGGGAAGCTTCTATTAACAAATTCACCTTTAGCTCCTTCAGTGGATATAGTTTGGCTAACCTATTATTCAGGTTGGATCTCTTATCTGATCTTTCCCATTCATCCTTAATGAGGTCTTCCAGCTCCTCTATAAAAAAAAGAAAAGATTCCAGCTCTCTTTTCAAATTAGGGCAGTATTTCCATATTTTTAAGAGGAGCCACTTTCTCTTCTTCCCATGATATGGCCTCTTTAACTGACCTTATAAAGGGCTCCACTAAGGTGAAATCTAATTCTGTGGACATCTCTGATTCATCATTGTTAGAAGCTGAATCTGAATCAATGGGAGTATTATGAATTACAATAGATGTTCTTGGGCCTGCCTTGTCTGGTTCAGGAGCTGATGATTTCAGAAAAAATTCCCACACTGATTCTCTGATGAGGTCAGATACCTCTCTTGTGTCCGACTCCTTCTCCCTGGTTGCTTCATGAAAGCATGTGCAGCATGCTAAATTGTCTGGCAAAGCTGGACATGCGGCCCGGCAGCCCCCGGGCAAGTGCCTGGTGTGCCCTAGGGCTAATTATTCTGTGGTCCAAGATCTTTTTTTCACAGTAACAGCGTCCCGCCTCTTGTGATCACATCACACTGATTCAATGTCCCACCATTGGATCAGTGTGACATCTGTCACAGGAGGCGGGACATTGTTACTGCGGCCTGTGTAGTTAAGATCTGCGACACACAGATTGCTACGAGGAAGAGGAGAGGAGAGGACTGTGGCGTGCCATGCCAGAAGAACACGCCCATAATGGGCAACACCAGGGGCCCGCCCCATTTTCGGCTCAATAATCTGCAATATTTATCTTTTGGCAAAGTGCATTCCCTAATGTACTTATAAAGTCCATTTCAATTCCATCAAATCCATCCATTCATTCAGGTGATAAAAATCAAACATGCATATGTGGTGCTCCCACTTCAGTGATGCGCTCACCTTAGAGCATGCGACCTTGGGGCTAAACTTAGTCAAAACGTGCTACGGAGCCACCTCTGGGTCCAATGTGAATGCTGGGATGCTGGTCTGGTTTATGGTAAGTTTTTCCACATATGGATATAATAGAAGAAACTCGATAGTATTGATAGTATCGATAATATCTGATTGCCTCTTGGGGGATCAGGAAGGAATTTTTTCCCCTGCTGTAGCAAATTGGATCGTTCTCTGCTGGGGTTTTTCACCTTCCTCTGGATCAACTGTGGGTATAGAATTGGGTATATGGGATTGTATGATATTATTAGTATTATTATGATTATTATTATTATTATTATTTTGTATGGTTTAACTGGATGGACCTGACTAACTTTGTATTTTAATGCTGGTGACATCTTTGTATTATATTGAAATCTCAATAAAGAATTATAAAAAAAAATAAAGAGATGCAGGCCCATCAAATTTCCTCATTAGTCCTGTGCAAGTGCACACCTGATAGATAATTATGAAACCACTCCCATTAGACCCACTCTTCACAGCAGCACAGAGGAACATACAGGGATTTATTCAGAATAGCAACATGTAGGAATCTGCAACAAAGGATGTTATAAGTTTTGCAATGTACATAGATCACCCAGAGGGGAATCACAAGAGTGGAGTTACGCTTTAACCATTAGATAATAAAATGATTAAAACAATTATTAAAAAAATCTTATGCTGCAATCTTTACCCACAGCTGTTCTCCACAGTACTAAGTTTCCTCCACAAGGTGTATTCAGTCTTTTTGGTGTCATTTACCCGCCCCAAGCTTAAAACTAAACAGTTAAGAATAAGCAACATAATGATTAGAAAATATGTTTGTCACTCTACTTTCTCCTTCTATCAGCATGTGAACTGATTGACTCCTTGTGCTGCTTCTTTTCTTCCATTAGTCTGGCCATACATTATACAATTTTCTTGTACATTTACCAAAACCATATGTAGCGACCTGCTACTTTTTAGCAGACGCTGCTTTAAATTTAGTGGGTAGTCTGAGAGCTAGTTAACTCAGACTGTATGATTCTTTCCAAATTTGGGCCTCTGTTCCATCCGTGGCTGTACTGTCAGTGACTACTATTGTTGTCTGGGGTGCCGTTACCACCCCAGGCCAAGGGTGGCAGCAGTCAGGTCAAGGTGTTTTGGGTGTTCCCCTTCGGCAGCCAATCAGTGGGAGTTGATCGTCCCACTGTGCATGCTGAGAGGAGTACTTAAGGGACAGATGCCATTGGCTGGGGTTGTCGACCCACCACCCCCCGTCTGTGGCCCTTCTGGCCTGGGGTGCGTGTTCAAGTGTTCCTGCTCCGGGACCACGTTGGTTCAGGGTTGTGATCTACTAAGTAGGCCCGGTAGTCAGACTGGGTCTAAGTTTGCAGAGTGGTCCTGTGCTGTCTGTCCTGAGGGAGGATGCCACTCGATGAGGAACCTTTCTTGGAGAGCACCGATCACAAGGCTGGTATCTCAGGAGAGGCCTTGAATTTTATCGAAGGACGCACCATTACTTAAAGTCTGAATGATGGTCGCCTGTCAGTTCTAAGTTTGCAAGAAGTTAATCGGGAGGGATCCGGGTGCTGAATCCTGACCATGACGTTGGTGTTTACGCCACCGAATATTTCCTCAACCAAGATCCTCTGCTTAACCCACGGCAAGTCCATTTTTTATTGGAAATGCTTAGATTTTGTCTCACACATAATTATTTTGAAAATAATGGTGAGTTCTTTATCCAGATCCATGGCACCGCTATGGGGGCCAATTTTGCACCTAGTTACGCAAACCTAACTATGGGCTATTGGGAATTATGTCATATTTGGCGCAACAACCCCTTTGCCTCTCATCTTGTATTTTTCGGCCGATACATAGATGATATAGTAATCATCTGGGATGGCCCTGACACCCTAATCCCCAAGTTCTTGGAACATTGCAACTCCAATAACATGGGCCTATCATTCACAGCAGTTACAGATGACAAAACTCTATCCTTCCTGGATTTAGAGCTCTTTTTTGATAACACCACCATCTGTGCCCAAAATTTTGTCAAGCCTACTGCTGGCAATTCCTTCCTTCATTTTGAGAGCTGTCATCATCCGCGATGGATAAATAATATCCCGAAAAGCCAATTCTGCAGATTGAAGCATAATTGTACTAGACAGCATGACTACATTACCCATGGTCTCAAACTTAGGGACAAGTTTTCTGAAAAAGGCTATCCTGAAGAACTAATAGAAAGTGCTTTTCAACACTATTCTACTAGTGATTTAGCCCCCAAAAAACCTAAGACACAGGACGAAAAAGAAAATTCCCAACCAGTGCGCTTTGTGACACAATTCCATAGTCACTTTAGACAGATGGAGAGGATTCTGGATAAACACTGGCCTATATTAAAAGAGGATCCACATCTAAAATCCTCTCTGTCAGAACGCCCGACAATAAGCTATAGAAGAGCCAAAAATCTGAAGGCCAGCATAGCGCCGAGTAAAACTAATAACAAAACCAAAATCACCGATGCCTCCCCTTCCTTAACATTCTTCCACATTAAAGGGATGTACCAGTGTAGGAAAGCGCGTTGCCTTACCTGTTCTCACGTAACGCACCGCCAAAAGAGTTTCACGTGTAAGGGCAAGGAGTATATTCTACCAGACTTTTTCACATGCTCCACCGAATATGTAGTATACTGTCTCACCTGCCCTTGCGGTCTCTTCTATGTGGGCCGTACGATTCGGACCCTACGGAAAAGATTTGGCGAGCACCGTAACTTTGTAGAGAAAGGTCTTGATAAGTACAGTGTCGCCAGACATTTTAAAGAGTTTCACCAGGAATCTTCCTCTGAGCTTCAGGTTTGGGTTATAGAAGCCATCCCCAAGTCTCTTCCTCAAGCAGAAAGATATAAAAAATTGTGTGAAAGGGAAAACTATTGGATTTTCACCTTAGATTGCCTATCGCCCCGGGGGTTAAATGAGGGCCTAGAGATCAACATCTTACTCTAATACCCTACCCCAATAATACAATAATACAATAAAACAATATAATGGAATTTTTTCCATATATAGGTATGTCCCGTGTGTGCTTTTTAACTATCCCCCTTTTTTAAGTCTATTTTCCTAGTCTATATATATGTTTTAATATACATAGTACGTCCACAATAGGGTACCAACCTTTGTCTATAGCATATGTGATTATGTGACAATATGACTATATGATTACATATCTAAGTCTACCCCATCCACCTTTTAATTGATCTTAAGCGAGTCCTTTATGCACTTTCAAGCAGTAATTATTTTCTTTCCACTTACTCCCCTTTTTATATATCTTTTCCTATATATACATCCCCTTTTATACTCCCCCATCTCTGTTTTTAATTTTAAATTTTATATTCAGTCCCAGATTTTACTTTGTTCTCTAGTACTTGTATTCAATAAGTTGATAATCTTCCTTTTCTATGCAATGTTTTTCCCGATCTCCGTGTGTAATTTGTGAGGCCCAGCCAATCAGCTCTGCTCCAGCTGTATTTATGTCCCTTATCCAATATGGCCCCCATAGAGCCTGACGAAGAGGCACGCATGCCTTCGAACGCGTGCACCGCCCCGTGACACATCCCGGAAGTGATGTCGCGCTGTTTTGCGCTCCAAGGCTGCGTTCCACAGACCGGACAAAGAAACAACACGGCTCACCTGCTTCCCCTCCCGGTGAACCAGCACCGAATTGTCATCCAGGGACTCACATAGCGGTTGGAACCTCCACGGGCTGTAGGAACCGCATGCCGCGCATGTTCCAGCAAAGAGAGCTGTCACCACTCCATCGCTCCAGCGGACCCCACGAACTGAGGATGTCCTTCACGGATGATCTTGTATATTGATATGCTTTGACCCCCTGCAGTCTTGTGAGTACCCATCTCATAAGAATTGTATTGTTGATTTATTTTAAATAAATTTCATGCTACACTTAGAGGGCGCCGCTTTTTCTTTCTCGGGTGCTGAATCCTGTGTGAGAGGATTTAGGACCGAACATATCTCCATCTGAAGGAAGGTCTGTGGCAGATACTTTACTCAATTTCTGTGTGTCATTCTGGCTGCTAGGCTAGTGAGAGAGGCCTATCCAGGTGCGCAATACCCACTCTGGCTAGAGTGGGGATGAAAGCTGTGTTGCTGGAAGCAGGAGTGTTTCCAGACAGAAGTTGTACACCTGAACCTATTACCCTTCCACCTGTTCAACTACTTATTTTATTATTTTACAAAATTCAGCAAATAAAGTAAAGAAAAAGAAGTCTAAAGTGTGGACATTGAACTTTTTCTCAACTCTCATCTGATACCCTAGACGGTGAGGAAATAGAGGTAACATGCCACCCAAAACAATCCAGCAGCTCCTCTGGGGGTAGTGCTACATATATAATATGTATAATATTGTGTAATATAAACCCTTCCAATTTGTATGCAAACAGACAGGTCCCTGTAATACATAGTTATAGTCAAATCTAACGGAAAAAGAACAAGAACATTGTAAAATTAGCTCTGCTGTATAGAAGATAGCAAGTCACATCCTGGTATTTACACTGCTTGCAGGTAAAGGATGCATTAATTGTATCGTTTCTATTTGCCTAAAATTTTGCATTTAATAATAAGAATAGGAAAACTTCACTGATCAAGGAGAGTTTTAGCCTGAGGGATCTACAATACTAGCATTTACTGGAGGAATGGCATTCTTCATATTTCTCCTATGATTGTGCTAGGTTATAGGAATGATTTGGAAAATGGAGTAGTGACAGTAATCAGGTCGGCTAGAAAAAGCATTTAATTCCTGTTTGTAGTTTGTCTGCTCTTATAAATGACAGCTGTAAAGGGTCATGCAGCAGTGCCACTGAATTTCAGAGTCATACCTACAATACATTATATCTCCAAATTACCCATGTCTTGCCCTTTAGAGCCTTTTGAAATTTCTCCTGGTGAGTAAAATGCCTCTTTATATGCCTGTTCTAAAAATCTTTTAACCATGCATTGAAAGCTCCACAGAAAAAACGTTAAAAATAGAGCTCTGTTGTTGTGGATCAAAATGCACAAACAGCCTTTGTTTTCTCTGATAGCTACAACAGTTGTTATGAAATGAGGTTTTAAACATCTCTATTGTATGCACACATTTAAGTAACATTGACAACGCGACATGCACAATTGCTTTCTCCCCCTTCAAAATAAATTAGCATCTCACAGTTTGTGGCTTCCAGTCCATATAAATCTGCAAATAAAAGGCTGCCTTTTACTATTCTAATGACAGAATAAAGGAGTAGGAAGTTGATATTCTCCCTGGATGGTTTCCAAGCTAGTAATTTTATGCCAGAACACTGATAAACACAACTTTGTCCACTTGTGTGCTTAACTCAGGTAATAAGAAATGCAGCTTTAATTATCTTTGCATGCTGTGGGAAATAATTTCAATAGAATTTTTAAGCAGCCATGGGCAGTTATTGTATAGGATTATGACAAGCACTTCCCATTGCGTAGTTGAACTGGATTCTCCTTAGTTAGAACATATAAAAAGCATTATTCTAAGAAACATTGGTAACACTGTGCTGCATATTACACACGGTGACCATGATGAGGTCACATAAACCATTCTTCCAACTGTGACCATGATAAGATCACATATACTTGTACCATTCTTATAACTTCAATGCGCTCCAGTCTGCAAAGATTAAAAAAGTGTAATGCTGCATACACACGATCACTTTTTGTGATGAAAAAAAACGACGTTTTCAAAAACGTCATTTAAAATCACTGTATGTGGGCAAAACGTTGTTTTATGTCTTCAAAAAAAACTACCAAAAAAAAAATTCGAACATGCTTGAATATTTTGTGTCGTTATTTCAAAACTTCGTTTTTTGTGTCATAAAAAGTGATGGTGTGTGGGCAAAACGATGTTGAAAACGACGTTTTTAAACCCGTGCATGCTCAGAGGCAAGTTATGAGACGGAGCTTCAATGGAACAGAGTGCCGTCGAACGTGGTGTACGTCACCACGCTTTGCTAGAGCATTTTGGAAAAACGATGGTGTGTATGCAACGTCGTTTTGGAAAATGAAGTTTGAAAAACGTTGTTTTGTTTCATCACATAAAACGTAGTTTTTTTTCATCACAAAAAGTGATTGTGTGTACGCGGCAGTACTATAGAACGTATTATACATTCTGTTATCTAACTAGTCCAAAACAATGAAGAATTTAATAATTTACTGCACAATATACACAAATTACATATTTACATGGTTAGGTTGAAAAAATACATACGTTCATCTAGTTAAACCAATAGAAAAAATAATATAAACAAAGAAAACCTCCATAGCGCCCACCACCCGGCAGGCTTCCTTCGACATCTTCGGCGGCGGGGGGGTCTTCTCCCACTCTCCGGGGTCTTCTTCTTCAGGACTCGCCGCCGCTATCTTCGTGTTAGCTCAATTAATAGCGGCGGCGTGTCCCCTCTTCTGTGACGTGCTACCTACCGGAGCATGATGGGACTGCGACGTCACAAGACAGGCCTATATAACTCGCTGCGAGCCGCGCGCCAGCCATAACAGCGGAAGGAAGCGTCGCGTCAACATCTGGAGAAGAGAAGAAGAAGAAGAAGACGTCACAGAAGAGGGGACACGCCGCCGCTAGTAATTGAGCTAACACGAAGATAGCGGCGGCGAGTCCTGAAGAAGAAGAAGACCCCCGGAGAGCGGAGAAGACCCCCGAAGAGCCGGAGAAGACCCCCGGAGAGCCGGAGAAGACCCCGGAGAGTGGGAGAAGACCCCGGAGAGTGGGAGAAGACCCCCCGCCGCCGAAGATGTCGAAGGAAGCCCGCCGGGTGGTGGGCGCTTTTATCAAAGCGCCCCCCCCGGCGGCGGAAGAGAACCAGACGGCGGTGAAGAACAGCGGCACCCACCCCCTCCGCAGAAGCCCGCCGGAGGGGGGCGCTTTTATAAAAGCGATCATACACACCCCCCCCCCGGCGGCCAACTAATAAAATATTTCAATACACTGTGTGGTTTATTTGTGTTTACACTTTTCTTGCAGGTGAATGGGTAGGGGTACAATGTACCCCATACTCATTCACTTAGGGTGGGGGGCCGGTATCTGGGGGCCCCCTTATTAAAGGGGGCTTCCAGATTCCGATAAGCCTCCCGCCCGCATACCCCGACAACCAACGGCCAGGGTTGTCGGGAAGGGGCCCTGTCCTCATCAACATGGGGACAGGGTGGGGCACTGCGGCCCCCCACCCCAGAGTACCTGACCCCCCCATGTTGAGGGCATGCTGCCCGGTACGGCTCAGGAGGGGGGGGGGGGCGCTCGCTCGCCCCCACTCCCCTCCTGACCGGCCGGCCGGCGTGCTTTGGATACGGGTCTGGTATGGATTGTGGAGGGACCCCCACGCCGTTTTTCCGGCGTAGGGGGTCTCCTTACAACCCATACCAGACCTAAGGGCCCGTTATGCTCCTGAGGGGGGAACCCATGCCGGATTTTTATTTAAAATCCGGCGGGGACTTCCTTCTCAGGATTCATAACAAACTCCGCCCACGTGTAGAATTGGCGGGAATCCGCGTCGGATCCCCGTCGCTTCTATGACGCACTCGCTGGAATGTGCTTTTACTATTCCAGCGAGTGCGAGATGTCGGCAGCCTGTCGCCGAGAATCAGCGCGATGCTGTCGTGCTATAAACACATTCTCGGCGGCAGGCACTGTATACGCACCTAATAAATGTATTATCAACTATAACAGTATAAATCACATCATAACTAGCTGAGTCCCTGCAGAGGAGGCCCCACAAGCCGAGGGTCTCAATCTGACAGGGCCTACAGCAAATACCTGTACTGGGACACCACAAACACCACCACTAAACAGAAGTCGTCCTCGACGATTAAGGCACTGACGGATTGAGGAACGAGGTGACCTTGGGGCCACTAGAAGTCCTGAGGCACTTGTACACCAGTATCCATTCCAGGTTCTTGGGGAAAAATAAACATATATAAACAGGATCATATGACAAGTCCTGAGGCATTATACACATAAATGTCCCTTGCAGGATTTTTAGATAAAGTGAGATAATCATTTCGTACAGGGTAAGTGATTATCTGGGTCCCAGACAGAATATAGACCTATTTAAACATTACCACTCAGTTTTGAACAGGATTTACGTCTATGGACCCTATTTGTACTATCCTAGGCATATTATAACAGGATTTTATTGTTAGATTACACTTTGACTATGAAACCAGTACACACATATATACATTGATAAAGCTTTTCTACGCACTCTCTATTATTAGACTATGCATGTGATACACTCTACACCTTTTTCATATTTATCTAGCCAACTTTATATAAGCTTATATTGCTTTACCGTATACTATAGTGTCACATGTTATGTACAGGAAACACACTTTTAAGAGTGACCAGGTTTTGGATTGGGCTGCCGGAGGCTTTCTACCCAATGCCTTGGCTACTGGGGCCCTTAGGCTATTAGCTCTTCTCCCCAGAACACACTTTAATATTTGCTAGACATTTTTATTCTATGCCTGAAGTACACAATTAGTCACATTTTTTTTTTTTTATTTTTTTTTTAGAGGATACCCTTTTCTTTTTGTAGTGCTTAAGTGAGGGATAGGAGACTTACTGGCCAGGTATGTTCCTATGCACTAAATAGGGTAAATAGGTAACTAGTGACATATTAGATACCTCTACAGTGAGTTAGTAATGACGTATACTTGATATGTATACTAACTGAAGTGTATGTAGTCTATCTACATATAGTGCATGTATAATTATTAAATTAATCCCTATATCTTGCTGGGGGATGTCCGAAATTAGATCTGGTGGATCTACGCAACACCATTTCCGAGCTTCCTGGAGCACTGTTTTCTCCTTGAACACTTGCTTCTTCTAGACTGACAGCTGCGCCTTCATCTTGGACAATGGGGGCAAGTGATAGCTCTTGACTTATGGAGCTTTCTCCCACACTAGAAAGTTCTGATGGGATTGAAGTAGGTGGGCGGATGGCTGGAGTAAACTCTGGAGCTTCTGGTGCCAAGACTGAGGTTGATGGAATGGAACTGACCGGCACATAACCAAAGAAGACGTTTTGATCAGAAGGGAAGAGAGGATCATCTTCGAACATCAGGAGTGGCCTTTCAGGCTCAACTGGCTTGGTGGGCTGCACTTGTGCTGGCTGAACTGGAGGTGGAAGACTTGGTGGTGCAGAAGGAGGCACCAACCCAGTCAGGTCCCCTTTGTGACACAGTTTGATCCGGTTTCGGTGGACAACTTGTTGTTCATATCCGGCTTTTTGAACTGAGTAGACATCAGAGTCCGGATAAGGGATGGAAATCACTGTGTATGTTTCAGTTTCCCAAAGGGAGTCCAACTTATGGGTCCTCTGATGCTTCTTCAGCCAGACTTTATCACCAACTTGCAACGGCTGGGCGTAGGCATGGTGGTTGTAGTCCTGTTGCTGCCTATAGTGTGCCTCGCCCATCTTTTTGCTGACTATCTCTCTCGCTTCCTGAATCCTTTTCTGATGTTCAGAGACCCATTCTGAAGAGGCTTGGGGTGAGTGGTTGAAAGGTGCTTGAAGCAACCCTGCTGGGGGAATTTGAACGATACAGTGCGCTCTCCAATTTAAAAATCAATTACACCAAATCGGAAGCCATGGGTGTGGAGATACCACAAACACAACTCACACACCTGCAAGACAGATTTAAACTAAAGTGGACGACGACCGCCCTGAAATATTTAGGCACACACATCCCCCAAACAATCGCACGGGTATACGACCTTAACTTCCCGCCCCTGCTGAGGACGATTCGGGCACTCCTGAACAAATGGCACACGGGACTACATTCCTGGGTGGGCCGCTGCAACATTGTGAAGATGACAATCCTCCCTAAGATTCTATACCTCATGCAAGCACTGCCGATCCATATCCCTGCATCATATTTTAAACAAGTACAGTCCACGCTTACCGAATTCATCTGGGCTAAGAAGAGCCCAAGACTCTCAGCTAAACTCTTAGTTTTACCCAAATGCCAGGGAGGCCTTGCAGTACCAGATATCCGCACCTACCACCACGCAATTCACCTAAGTAGACTGGTGGATTGGTGCCGTAATCAGGAAAACAAGCTTTGGGCGCAGATGGAACAAGACCAGAGCGAGATCCCCCTCAATAGAGCACCTTGGTGCTCCTCGGACCTACCGGCGGACTCTAAACGCCACCCACTGATTGGCAATACACTACGTGTCTGCGCCAGACTTATCGCGCAGGCACATGTATCCTCAACCGACTCACCGTTGTACCCCATTCTGGGGAACCCCCAATTTGCGCCGGGCGTGCGGGATGCGGTCTTTCGGGGGCTGAGCGAGGCGGGCCTCTATCAGGCCTCCCATTTTAGTTTGGGGGGACGCTGGAGCACTGTTGCAGAGCTCTCTGATCCCGCAGGCCCGTTTCGCCTGGACTTCCTGAGATCCCATCAGCTGGGTCACTTTCTTCGCTCACTAAGGCCTCCGGCTTCCTATGCCCAAGCTCTTACAACACTAGAGGAACTCTGTAACACCCCGGGTACAACGTCACATACGCTCTCCCTAGCCTATGGCCTTTTAAACACACCGTGCCCAGATTTTGTACCCCCGGGCATACTTAAATGGGAGGAGGAACTACACTGTCATTTTGATTCGGCCAAACGACAGCGCATCCTGAGATTTACGCACAAGTCTTCCATCTGTGCCAAAGCCCAGGAGACTAGCTATAAAATCTTGTCACGATGGTATAGAACCCCAGAGCTCCTTCACAAGTTCTTCCCGGAGACGTCTGACCTTTGTTGGCGTTGCCGGGGCGACAAGGGGACACTCCTGCACATTTTCTGGTCGTGCCCGGCTCTGAGCCGCTTCTGGCGAGTGGTTCGTGAGGTAGTTCAGAGATTTGCAGACCGCAGTGTTCCAGCGGACCCCGCGTTCTTTCTCCTGCATGCATCTAATACCCCAGAGAAAGTATACAAGAAATCCGTGGTTAGACACCTTTTGGATGCAGCCAAGGCCTGCATTCCTCTCCGTTGGAAGGCCACACTGCCGCCGACGATCCCCCAGTGGATCGCGAAGGTGGAAGAGATAAAACGCATGGAAGATCTTATCCTCACAGCGCAAAACAGACAGGAAAAATTCACTGATACCTGGCAACTGTGGAATATCTTCATATACTCAGCTGAGGGCCAAGCACTGAGGGAGCCCGCGGCTGACGTGTGAACGTATTCTTCCCAGCATCTATCTGCACGTCTCAGACCGTTGCTACAACGTTAAGGGAGACCACAAAGTAAGGGAACCTCCCCCCTGGGGAGCCTGTGCTCGGGGAGTTCTACCCCCGGAGCCCCCCCCTACCCCCCCATCCCCCCCCCCTCTGCTACCCCTGACCGCCCCTTCTTTCCTTCTCCTTCTCTCTGCGCTTAGTTCTGACTTTCTACCCTCTGTATAGTACACACCCCCCCTTTAGGGGGTCATCCTTGAAATAAAGAGAAAATGTGGGGACCGGTCGCGTGATCCGGATACTTTGCTATAAATTTACACAGTTGTTACTTTTCGTTGCTGTATACCTTATCTATTACGTGTGCTGTGTGTATAGTTGTACCATGTCGGCCTGCGCGGCCTTGTCCCTGTTTACAAATAAAAAATTTGAAAAAAAAAAAGAAAGGTGCTTGAAGTCCAAAGACTCTGTCTTTAGGCAGTTGACCGTGTCGGCCCATCATGAGGTAAAATGGGGTATAACCAGTGGAACAGTGGACGGTATTGTTGTAGATTTCCAACAATTCGGGCATTAGTTGAGGCCACTCTTCAGGTCGGGATACAGAGGCCGCTCTTAGCATGTGGATAAAGACCTGGTTGATCCTCTCACAGAGTCCATTCCCTTGCGGGTGATAAGCAGTGGTCCTGAGTTTCTTACAAGCATGGAACTGGCACAATTCTTGAAACAGTTGGGCCTCAAAGGCTGGACCTCGGTCGGACAAGACAGTTTCCGGACATCCAAGTATCTGTACCCAATGGGTGTAGAACATCTGGGCTGTTGTCTTGGCTGTTAAGTCTTTGACTGGCACAACCACTACCCACTTGGAATAGTGATCCACCATAGTGAGAGCATATGAATACCCGGACCGGGTAGGCGACAGCTTGACATGATCCAAGGCGACCAATTGGTTAGGCCTCTCGCTCTGGATGGAATGGAGAGGTGCTCGCGCATTCTTGTGACCATTCTTGGTGATATTGCAGACTGCACACTCACTGCACCACTTTTCAACGTCGCTCCTCATTCCAATCCAGTAGAACCGGTGTCGGATGGAGGCTTCTGTTTTATGGACCCCAAAGTGTCCTGACTGGTCGTGGTAGGCATTCAATACCATGGCGGCATCTCTCTGAGGGATCAGAATCTGATGTAGCCTTTCACCTGGGTCCAAGAAGTTCCTGTTCTTGTATTACATCCGCCTTCTGCATGTCGGTTAACAGTTTCTTGACGGTTTGGTACATGCCTGGTGCCACGGGCCGATGCCTTTCCTCTAGGGGGGCTTGTCGCCGGTCAGGATTCGATGCTTAATCATGGAGGTCTTTCCAAAATCGGTTGGGTGTTTGCTGAAGGCACTCTGGTACCTCTTCGCCACCTCGATGACCCCTTCGACTTGTTCTGGTGGGGTGAGAGATCCTCCTATTTGCAGCTGGTGCCACCAAGGTTCTGGAGAGTTTTCGGTAGCCCCTGACAGGGTTTGGGCACTCAGCTGTTGGACCGCCTTCCGTAAAGAGAGTATGTCACTGGAATCCAAGAAAACCAGTTGGGCCACTGGAGTGTACTTTGGCAAGATGGTGACTACGCCGGACAAATTAACTAGGCGAACTGGGACCCGTCCATTCACCACCGTCACTAGGCTCCTTGCAGCTCAGACCAAAGGAAAATATTCAGATTGTATAGGCTCCAGTAAGGCCTGATAGTCCTGATTCCTTACGCCAGGGCGCGCCCGACACCACAAAATTGTCTCTGTGTTCGGCTGCAGGGTCACGGACCTCATGTCTTGGATCCGAACTTTACCGATTTCTCCTCTCCGGTTCGCAAACTTCTGTTCTGCTCTCAGAATTTTGAGATGGTGTTGCGCAGTCCTCTGGCCTGAGGGAGACATGTGGGGGAGAGAGGCATGCAAGGCTTCTAAGATATCACTGAAGCAATGTCTCATTATATTCATCCCCAATATAAACTCTGTGGCCCCTGGTACTGTGACATTAGTGACAATTATCCCTTGCCCTCTAAGTGTGTGACCTCTCAGCTGAATAGTGGGCTCCCAATACCCATGTCTGGGAATTGGTTTCCCGTCCCCTGCCATAACACTAAAATCCATATCATCTGGTTCACACAACGAATCGACATTCCAGTATTTATAGAATAGGCCCTTAGAGATGGTAGACACCTGCGAGCCTGTATCAATCAGGGCTTGCAGTTGGACACCATCTATGGTAACATTTACATAGAGGCAGGATGCAATGTATAAGGACTGTCCTGAGTATATTGGCTCTTCTGCTGGACCTGTGATTCGCTTTCCTGAGGGCCGGTCCTCGACCTCAGGGGACGCCCGTTTAAAGCCCAGCATTGCATCTTCCAATGACCGGTTTTGTTACAGTAATCACAGTAAGGCCTACTAGAAGGACCCGAGCGAGGCCCGCTATAACGGGGAGGAGGAGCAGGGGTAGGTCTCTTAGTCACGGGAGGCTCTCTAAGTGCCCGAGTGGTGTGATTAGCCAACTCCTTTACCACCTGGGTAAGCTGGGCAATATCTTGTTTAACCCCTTGAATCTCAGTAATTGTAGTGGAGGCTGGGGTGTCAGCCACGGGTGCGGGGGCTGGTGGTAACAGTGGTGCAGGGCATGTCGCCACACCCATAGGTTCCACTTTGGGGTCAGGATTCTCCTCAGGGTCTGCCCCCTGCTCTATAACTTGAAGGGCTAGGCGCTTAAAGGCAGAAAAAGACATATTGGGGTTCTGTACAGCTAACATCTTTAACTGCGCCTTGTCCCATTTATTTTGGACCCCTTCTATGAATCTATCCATCAATAATTTTTTACCCTGGTCAGGGGTGATGTTGTCCAGTTTCTGGACTGCCTCCAGGGCATTCTGCAAGGCTACTGCATATGCCCTTAGTGTTTCCCCCAGCTTTTGTCGCCTCTTGTACAGCCTGAGGTGGACCTCCGAGGGTGAGTGGGACTCAAATACCTGATGCAATCCCTCGAAGATCTGACCCACTGTAGTCTTCTCAGAAGTGGGCCAGGTACGGACTTCCTTACGTGCAGGTCCCTGCAACTGTCCCATGAGCAACAGCACCTGTTGGTTAGGGGGGAGAGAGTAGAGAGAGAAAATGCTTTGGAAGCTCTCCTGGAAATCCTTGAGGGAAAAGGGATCCCCTCTGTAGTTAGGCAACACGGGCTTCCCCAGGTAGAATGGGGGAGCCCCGCTGTCATGACGTCGTACTGGAGGAGGGGAGGGCAGCAGCCCCCAGACTTCTGAGCCAGGAGATGATCTAGCCGATGACGGCTCTGCTGGAGGTGAGGCCACAGGGAGTGACCTGCCCGGAGGTGATCCCGGAGGGGTAGCTCGTGCAGGAGCCGCAAGAGGATCTGACACATCACCTGCATCTGGTGATCTTGGGGCTGACATGCTGTAGCCTTGTTTGAGTGCGCTGTCACTTTAAGAAACTTTGAGAGCGCTGTCTTTGAGTGCGCTGTGTTTGAGTGCGCTGTGTTTGAGTGCGCTGTCTTTGAGTGGGCTGTCTTTGAGTGTGCTGTCTTTGAGTGCGCTGTCTTTGAGTGGGCTGTCTTTGAGTGGGCTGTCTTTGAGTGCGCTGTCTTTGAGTGCGCTGTCTTTGAGTGCGCTGTCCTTGAGTGCGCTGTCCTTGAGTGCGCTGTCCTTGAGTGCGCTGTCCTTGAGTGCGCTGTCTTTGAGTGCGCTGTCCTTGAGTGTGCTGTCTTTGTATGCCGGTATTATCTTCTATTGCCGGACACGTTGCTATGGCTGCGCCCGGCAACTTCCTTTTTTGATCCGGTCAGCAAATGTTTCCTCCGTGCAACACAGAGTGGATTCTCTAGTTCCGGCTTGCACACTGAAGAGGCGTCGCCGAGGCTTGACTGGGCGGAGCTGCGACCGCTCCCACGTGCAGGAAATGCTGGAAACAATTTAACCCCTTCAGGTACAGACTTTCTCCACTTAACAATGGCAGCTAACAGTCTTTCTTTCACCTCCCCCACCACTTGTATTTGCGCCTCGCTGAGTAAATTACTTTCAATGACGCAGTTCGGATTCTGGGGGGGGGGGGGGAGGACTTGCTTTAGTGGCTGAATGGCTAAGGCGTACACCCGTATCCTGTTTGTGACGCCAGAAAACTATGTGATGACCGGGGAGGGTGAACCCCACGGCCACACACATGCGCTTGATGGTTATCTGCTTGGTTCTTGGGCTAGGGGCCCAGGGTCTGGTGGTGTTAACCCTTATTGAGGGTCGGATGGTATTAACCCTCTCTGTCACGTGACGCCACTGTAGTCTTGATATACCCCAGGAAACTACAGCTCCGGGGGCCTCCGTATCTACACTAGCTAGGATGTTAATAACACAGTCCACAACAGGGGTCAATATAACAAAGGCTTTACTGGCATGAAGACAGGTGTCAAAATCTTCACAGCGTTCACAAAGAGTGTCGCAAAGGTTCCACAAACAGTCTCTAGAGGACCACACAGCTGACAATGCCTGGGCTTGGCTTTTCATATATCCTTGGCTTCTGCGGCCGGATTAGTAATGCTGGGCCTATGCTTGACTAGACTGAAGAATAAATACACTTACTGAAGTGTCGGTAGACTTGAGGCTTTTCGTCCGAATGACGAATTGATTCGATTATTTCGTTGAAGTACTGATTCTAAAGTTTTTTAAAGGTACTCCGCGATTTGCTGTACTTTCCCCTGAACGGGAGGTCTCTGGCCTGCACTGCTTCTTCTCTGACTGAACTCTGCTCTGACCTGTCAGCAACTGTGTGTAGCACTAGTCTGCCCTAAACAGGAACTCCCACCCCTTATATCAATTTGAGGAGACTGAAGCTCATTGGTTGAGAGCTGAGGGAGACTGAAGCCCATTGGTTGAGAGCTGAGGGAGACTGAAGCTCATTGGCTTGAGAGCTGAGGGAGACTGAAGCCCATTGGCTGAGAGCTGTGTATCATAGAGACTTATCTGTATTCCCCTTGGAACTTACATTTAAAGTTTGTTACAAGTTAAAGTATAATACAACACCATAAGGTCTTGTCTAGCACTTAGTCCTACTGACTCTCATACACTCTGACTAAACATAAAATGGCGGACTAAACCTCTTAAAGCTATACGCACCTAATAAATGTATTATCAACTATAACAGTATAAATCACATCATAACTAGCTGAGTCCCTGCAGAGGAGGCCCCACAAGCCGAGGGTCTCAATCTGACACGTGATTTTCACGTGATTTTATCCCTTTTTCTTACAAATAAATACCTTCCCGGGTTTATTTTTTTTGATCTGCACCATTGGGAGCTATTTCTCTTTTTTTACATATCCACATACATTGTGCTGATTCTTGAGTTTGGCTATCCCATGACCCTCATCATTGGCCTCATTCATTTGGGGTCCTGTTTCCTGAAGGGAGTTGTCTGACCAGACTGGTTCCACCATTCAAGCTGGTTCCACCATTCAAGCTGGAGCGACCATCTTTATAGAGCCCCAGGTCTGCTGAGACCATCAAGCCTTCTCTGACTTGCTGTTTAGACTAACATGTAAGTCCACCACAGCCGGTAAAAGTACCCATTTTTCTCTTTGGTATTTGGAAGATTACTACTGACAAGCAATATATTTTATATTTTATATTCACCTGATTCATCTCATTGACATCACTGCACCTGTGAAGAGATTTCACTGACTGTTTGGGAAACTTACCAATGGACTATTTACATCCTTGTCTATATATATATGGTGTTTTTTTTCCCTTTATACAGTGACTCACAGTTCTTTTGTTTGAATCATCTTCATTGGACTTTATTTATATTTGAATTGGTTTCAATTTTATAGAGTATTTCACGTTAGCGCTGCACTTATTGCTTTACTTCTATATATAAAAAAACTAACCTTTACAACCCCTTTAATAACTCAACCATGTTTAAAAAAAATGAAGTCTCCCTGCTTTGCACTCAGTGACTCTCATGAGAAATTCAGAGGGACTACTTCACAGGTTTTTCTGAAAACCCCACATCACTGTCCTCAGTCCCCCCATTTTATTATCTCAAACCCCACACATTACAGTCCTCAGACTCCTCCAGCTTCACCATCACAGTCCTCGGTCCCTTCACATTACAATAAAGAAAAAATAAGTGCAGCGCTTGTAAACGTGAAATTGCGTGAAGCAGTTTACACAAATCCCATCCAAATGGGTGAGATTATAATGAGTGATCCAAAAACACAATACAAAAATGTACAGAAAGGATGATGAGACCCTTTGGAATGCAAACAGTGAAGTATAAAATATAGAATATGGAGGAAGTCCTTCAAAAGACAAAGTATAAATACAGGTGGGTCTTCATATGAAACACTCCTGTGGAACACTCCTGTGTTACTGGAGATTCGAATGGTATGCGTGATCCACTTTAATGGGCATGCAGGATAACCAAACTGATAAATTAAGAGAGTGGGTACTCTTACCGCATGAGGTGGACACATATGCCGGGAGCACTGTGTCAGATGCGCTTGTGAGAGCTCCTCGGATGGATGGCTCTATGGAGGGTGATGGTTGGAGGAATTGTAGATCCTTCCCAGGGATCCCAAGGTCCAAGATAGAGAGTGGCTCCAGGCTTTCAGATGGAACAACACTTGTAGGTATCCATAAAAGAGACAAAAAAAACTCTGCATGGTGTAGTTTGTTTGAAAAGGGAAGCCTTTATTAGGCTGGTAAAATACAGAGCAATAAAAACAACAAAAAAGGGACACAGGGAGCAAGTGCACGTCTCTGCAGCACGCTGGTAGGGGACGGGCTTTTCTACTCATTCTGTGGCTGGTTTCTAAAGAAAAGGAGATCTTTTTAATATTTAGATGATTTAACGGCTCTGTTGGGCTTAAAAAAATTCCGTTGGGGGGCGTGGCCGGACGCGGATGATGGCGGACGTGTTCTGAGGAGGCTCCGATAAACCAACCTCAACCCGCAGGTCTCCGGCCTCCGAAACAGGTGACACAAACCCTTCTCACCTCAGACCTGCTCCGGGGACTCTCACTGTACAGCCCGGTATCGTTGCGGCGCTTCCTGGAGGTCCGTTGAGGGAGCAAAACGATCCGTGACAGGATCCATTTGGAGACGCCCCGCCGCCATTTTAAAAGGTCTGGGAAACCTCAGCTGCAGCAGAGCTTGTGTGAGGTAAAAAAGCTAAAGAAATAGGCTTTGCCACACTGCCATCCTCCGTAAATTAGATAGCAGCCTGAGTGGTGGCCCGGGGGCAGTAACCTGAGCAGTAAACAGGAGTGGTTACTGAGGCCATTTTTAAGGCCCCTTGTTAATATGTGAAGTGTCTCCACGATGGCGGTATGAGGAGGGTGCCTCACTCACCACCGAATGTCTCTCAACCACAGCAGAATATATTGATTTTTCTCAGCGCATTTAAGACAGCCGCAAACAGCACACAATATGGATATTCAATATATACGGTCCCCCCCTAATTTAGCTGACTGAATATTCCTATTGGGGTCTAGCAAGGCAATTGTTCATCGCAAAATAAATCTCTTGGCTTAAGGTCATTATGTAATTTCAAAAGCTCCATAAGCCCTGCTCCTGTTATTATAACGACGCCTGTGGGTGTAGTTAAATATTGCTGTTCCAGTTTATGAAGGGAAAACAACACAAACAAGTCAAAACTAACAACAAGGACTCTTTCACTGTGAAAAATCTCCACAAAATGTCTGCCACACCTCAGACACACATGCTGAGCATTACAGAGGCATCCATGTCTGACAGGCAAATTTCATCTCAAATGCCTGTCACCTCTATAACTCATCCTCTGGGATCTAACCCAACTCCTGCCCTATATTCCTCTGTACTGAAAGAAAGAACAGTCACTGAGTTGACTGGTCATGTAATTTCTACTGCAATCTCCTCACAACCTCCTCCTGGACATGAGCATGCGAATGCTGAACGGGCTCTTGATGTTACTTTCAATGTCACTGATATGTTTAACAGAATAGCTGAAATGTTAGACAAGGGTCTGACACAGACTGCCGAGAGAATCACTAGAGACATCAGAGCAGATTTCCAAAGCCTTGGTAACAGGATAGAATCTATTGAACATAAATTGGACGCTAATGTTTCAAGGATTGACCAGAATACTGAACATCTACAATTCATGCAAGAACAACTGGAAGCTGCTCAAGATAGGATAGATGATTTGGAAAACAGATCTCGGAGAGATAATTTCAGGGTACGGGGGATACCTGAATCCATAGTTAATGTTCACTCTGCTATACAAGACATCATTAGAGATCTGATTCCATCCATTCCTGCACATAAGTTGGAATTAGACAGAGCGCACAGATCCTTAGGCCCATTACGCAAGGACCGTTTACCTAGAGACGTGGTGGTCAAACCACATTACTATTCAACCAAAGAGGAAATAATGCAAAAGTCCCGTCAACAAGAACATTTGCAGTACCAAGGAGCAAGGATCCTAATATTTTCTGACATTTCCCCCCACACAATTCAGAAGAGGAGAGCGATGAAACCATTATTGTCTGCCCTCATGAAAAAGGAAGTCAAGTATAATTGGGCCTTTCCCTTTGCTCTAAAATTCACTTATAATGGCAGACATTATGCTGTACGCAACTTTCAGGAGGGGGAAAGACTACTATTAGACCTAAGAATTATTGCAACCGCACCAGACATGGATACTACACCTCCACAGCCTTTCTCAGCTAAAAGACAGACACCTACTAGCCCTACTTCGGGTGAATGGAATAGAGTCAAACACAGGAAAGTTGGGAGAAACTCCGCAACCTGACTTGGATCAGTAATACCAGTTGATCTTTCCCGGAGGAGACACTAATTAAAGATTTAAAAAAGGAAAGGGAAAGGAAAAGCCCCCTTTTTCCTTTTTTTTTTTTTTCTTTTTCTTTTTCCCTTTTTTTTTTTCCCCCTTCCTTATAAGCTTATATGTATGTACAGGATAATATATATAGGTGTATGCAAATAATATATGTTTACGTAAATAATACTATTTTTCTTTTTTTTCCTTTTTTTCTTTCTCTTCATCCTTCTTCCTCTGGGAAATCTCGTTATGCCACATGTCTTAATGCATAAACTGTACGAGATCAATTTCTTCCTAAAAACAATTTGTATAGGATAACGTATTGACCGTTAGTAATAGGTGGTGGTGAGGCATTGAGCCTCTACTCACTTTCCAGACAGACTTTTTGTCGTCCTGGGAGGCGGGTGTTTTTTACAATTTTTTATTTTTTTTTCCTCCTTCCTTATGAGCTTACATGTATGTATAGGATAATATATATAGGTGTATGCATATAATATATGTTTATGTAAATAATACTATTTTTCTTTTTTTTCCTTTTTTTCTTTCTCTTCATCCTTCTTCCTCTGGGAAATCTCGTTACGCCACATGTCTTAATGCATAAACTGTACGAGATCAATTTCTTCCTAAAAACAATTTGTATAGGATAACGTATTGACCGTTAGTAATAGGTGGTGGTGAGGCATTGAGCCTCTACTCACTTTCCAGACAGACTTTTTGTCGTCCTGGGAGGCGGGTGTTTGGTCCCTTAACACTGGACCACTTTGGAATTTCTTCTTTGAATGGGGGAAGGGAGCTTAGCCCCCCCCCCATTTCGGGTCATGGTTTGACCTTATGTTATGCCACATTTTGCTTTATTGTTTACTGTTTTATTTTTATCTTTTGATTCTTCCCTTTTTCTCCCTGTCTTCCTACTCTGTTTTCTCCTCTCTGTGGGCCTACCTGTCAGGATATGTTTTTTCTAGGTTACAGACTCATTTCATGGTATACATTCTGGAGGATGTAAGGTTTAAGACTCATGGCTGGACCAAATAACTCTTCCACACCCCTTCGTGTTGTAACACACAACACTCAGGGGCTGAACTCTCCTATTAAGAGACGAAAGGCTCTTCAAGTCTATAAGTCTATGCATGTGGATGTCGTTTTTTTACAAGAGACACACTTCCCAAGGCGGTACACCCCCTCTTTTTTACATGCTCATTTTCCAGTGTTCTTTTTATCTAAGGCGGAAAATAAGACAAAAGGGGTGGCTATTTTATTTTCTAAATTTTGTAAATTCACTTTGATTAAGGAATACGCGGACCCGGAAGGAAGATTTATTTTGGCTAAAGGAACCCTAGATGAGAAAATGTACACTTTTGTCTCATACTATGCTCCTAATAGGGGACAACAGAAATTTTTTTCACAGATGCTGGATACTCTCCGACCCTTTAAAACAAAAAAAAAAGGAGAAATGCCAGTACTCTGGAAAGGATCTGGCACATGTGACCACGCTCTTTTTACATTCATGTGATCACATGTGCCAGATCCTTTCCAGAGTACTGGCATTTCTCCTTTTTTGTTGTTTTTATTGCTCTGTATTTTACCAGCCTAATAAAGGCTTCCCTTTTCAAACAAACTACACCATGCAGAGTTTTTTTGTCTCTTTTATGGATACCTACAAGTGTTGTTCCATCTGAAAGCCTGGAGCCACTCTCTATCTTGGACCTTGGGATCCCTGGGAAGGATCTACAATTATCTACTATTTACATCAGCCACCCTTCATACTAGTGTCCTCAGCGCTTGCTGCCAGACAGAAGAGAGGGCGGGATTTGCAAGATAGTTATGTCCTTCATCCTAGCAACCAATCATTTGCTTGTTAACCTTGGGCAGCTCCCGCCCTCCTTGGGCAGCTCCCGCCCTCTATCCACAACTGTTCTTTTCTGCAGAGTGACAGATGGGGGAAGAAAAGGCTCCTAAATGGCGAGACCACAGTGACTAGGTCTGCATTTGGACTGCAACCTACGATTTAGTGCTGCCTGACTAATAGGAAGTCGTTATTTAGAGGGGGTATATAAAGACATAGGTGCAACAACTATTCTTACATGTTATTATATATTATACAATTTTTAATAATTTTGGTGATAGTGTGTGTTATGTATAATGCTAATATATTGTAATGTTTTTCCCAGTGGAACCACATGGTTATGATTTAATGTACTATTTTTTTGTTCCTGTTTCCAGTAAACAACATATGGCTCAGCCATATATCCAATAGTGTTAAGTGGACTTTGGGTGGTATTTTGGTTTTCAGCATGCACTTGTCAATGACAATCTGTTCTTTGAGTTGTATTTTATACAGGCTACTGCAGTATTTTAAAAAAAAATGCACTCAAGGATAAGTTCACATTGTATCACTCACATTTACAGTACCGCATGTAACTCTATGGCAGGTTGCTTCTGCTGGTCCTCTGCCGTACACCTCCACATTTATCGATATCCAGTATATCTGTATGTGGAGGTGTACGGCAGAGGACCAGCAGAAGCAACCTGCCATAGAGTTACATGCGGTTTTTATATTTGGAGCTGGTAAGCAGGCATTCTTATTAGAGGTGGAGGTGCCTTTGTCTGATCTGACCATAAGATCCTTCTTCTAACACATTTCGGGTGTATTTAGGATCCATATGGACTTTATTTTTGTTCCACAGATTGAATTGTGATTATGTTTGGACTTTTTTCACTTCACCAGTGGTTTATGGAAGTTTATTTTCACATTTAAGGGATGGAATATTCTGTCCACACTTATGTATATGTATTTCTATTCATATATTTTTTTTGCAGCACAGCATACCTTTGTTATTTAGTATTTTTATGTGTATCGCACATTCTTTATGCAGCAGCAGCCCAACATTTTAATATTGTTTAATTGTTTTATTCTTTTATAGACCTGCGCAGTAATTTTTTCCTTAGTTACATTTACAGTACCCCCTTACCTATAGATAAAAGTTTGGCATGCAACTGTTAGACCTACTATCCCTGATCATAGTGTCTTGCTGCTGCTTCGATTCATACTGCTCTATCCTCTGCAGTATCCTAATTATGGTAGTAACGCTCCTGCCTGTATTCTTTGGCCCAGATTCACAGAGCGATTACGCCTGCGCAACTGCTGTTGCGCGTGCGTAAGTCTAAATGTGCGCGTGCGTATAGTTGGACGCGATTCACAAAACAATATACGCCAGAAATCTACGTTTTTTGGTCCGGCGTAATTGAATTAGACATTCGCTTCCCTTCGTGCAAAACTGCGCTAGACACACCATTGATTTGCTAGTCAAATATGCTAATGAGGGAGTTACGGGGATCCACAAAAAAACGCAGTTGCTGCGCAGGCTACGCGATGTGCGCAACAGCAAAATGTTCTGTCTAAAGTTAGAGGACCTAAAAGCTGGTCTAAATTTTGAAAAAAAGTCTAATTGTCAGATAAAGCAACACTGTTAGTGAGGAGTTCAGCAGTCACACGTGTTGCCCAACAATCTGTATGCCAACATGCCAGGGGCATCGTCGCGCATAGCTATACTACTGACTTTAGATGAACAAAGAAGGAGGAGGGCACGGAGGATGGCACTAAGGAGGGCACGGGAGATGTTTTTTTTAATTTTTTTATTTGCTTATATAAAATTTACAATTTAAATTAATCTAATACAATATTCTTATCTGATACAAGCCCCTCACTCTTCACTTGATATATCACACACGCATAGACATCTATGGCATGAGTGATTCTGAGGTGTCTCGCATCTTCAGATTCACCCCTCATGCCATCATGGAATTACCACAACCCTGCAGGAGGACATCACCAGCCCAACACATGGCACCACCCATGACACCCATGACAGCTACATATACAATCAGAGCCCCATCCCCACAGATTTCCAACAGAACATGTATGGGGACAGCTGGCTGGTTGGTGAGTGACATGGGTGGCAGGCATGACTATCCCCTCCCGTGATGCACACCTCACAAGTGGCACATGCATGACTAACATCCTCCTGTCTTTTCCCTTCAAGGTGACTCTGCATATGCACTGGTACCCCATCTCATGACCCCATCTCATGCCAGCTCACATTATGCATCTTTGCACGTTAAACACACACATTAATCATGGCACAATGAGAATGCATGCATGCACACCACTGTGGTCCCTAGCACACACACCCCACATCCTCATCACATTGGATTGGCACCAGTCCACCATGCAGGACTTGTGAGCTGCAACGCCATGCCACGGCTCCAATTATGTCACTGTACATTCATACACCATTCACACAGACCTGGCGATCACTTCTCCACCACAAATGAGGGTGACACCCCTTTTCCCGCAGGAATATCACCCCCACATTCCAAAATCATACACAAACAGAACCAAAAAAATTAAATAAATGACGAGCAAAAATAAAAAATGCCCAGCAAAAATATAATTTAAACAAAATAACAACAAAGACATAAAAGACAAAAATCACTCTGCAAAACAGTCCCCAAATATCTCAAAGACACGTCACAAACAAACAAAAGCACCTTGCTGTATAGGGAGGGATACAAAGGGATGTACTTTTGCAAAGGAAGTGCATTTGTGTCTGTCTATTTATGCTGTCTGCGTAGTTCATAAAGTTGCCCTAGTCCATTTCCAATTTCACTGATTGCGCCGCTCCCGAGTTGTGAGCATGCGCACAACGGAGCTGACATGGTTTCCTTCACGCGCGCATGCGCGAGTCGGCCGGCCCTTCATTTGCATGGGGTCACGGCTCATTTCAATGTAACACGCCCACGTCCTTCCCAATTTGTATTACTCCTCCTTACGCCTCAGGAAAAAACCTTACGTTTGCGCAAGCTCTTGCGTAAAAGCTACGTGAATCGCCGGATTACGCGGCTAGATTGCGCAAGTCTAACGGAAAAGTGGTGCGCTACGCCGGAATGATAATGCGCCGATCTACGTGAATCTGCCCCTTTGTCTCTAGCAAATTTGTGCTTAGCCTTGCTATTTAAAACTGTCCTGCTGCTGGGTAGTTTTAGACTTCTATTTTATCTGTAATCTTGTAATAATAAAAAAAAAAAAGTTTTAAAATATTTCCCAATTATGTTATGATTGGTGAATAGTTGCAGGTGGGCGCACGCCTGCGGGTCAGGCGGACATGATGTTTGCCAGCGACCCACGATCACCTAGTAGAGAGGCAGAACTGGGATCTGCCAGTGTAAACAAGCATATCCCCATTCTGATAGGGGACATGTCAGAGATCTTCTGTTCCAATTGATTGAGAACACTGATCTCTGTCTTGTCCCAGTGAGCCCATGCCCCCTACAGTTAGAGCATACTCAGAGAACACATTTAACCGCCTGATTGCCACTAGTGTTAACCCTTTCATTGATCAGTGCATTTTTATAGCACTGATCAATGTAATAATGTCACTGGTCCCCAAAAAGTGTAATTTGTGGTCATATTTGTCCGCAGCTAGTGTCACAGTTCCACTAAAAATCGCAGATCACCGCCATTACTAATAAAAACAATACAAAAAATAAAAGCCCCTAAATCTATCCCATATTTGTAGACATGCTAACTTTTATGCAATCAATATACGCCTATTGCGAGAATATATATCGGACAAAACTGATAAATATATTTTTTTTTTTATAGATTTTTTGGTATATGTATAATAGCAAAAAGTAAAAAAATACATTTTTTTTTTCAAAATTGTTGCTCTTTGTTTTTTTTATAGCGTAAAAAATAAAAACCGCAACAGTGATAAAATACCACCAAAAGAAAGCTCTCCTTGTGGCAAAAAAAACTATCAATTTTGTTTGGGTTGCACGATCGCAAAATTTTCAATTAAAATGATGCAGTGCCAAATCGCAAAACAAATGGCTGTTATGAAGGGGGCAAATCCTTCTGGGGCTGAGGTGGTTAAAGTTTTTGTATATTTTCAATGTTGCCCTCAAAACCAAAAAATAAGAACCCTTTCCCAATGTATGCATTATTAAAAACATCTTTTTCATTCAATACCTCATGTTTTGACGGTAGTTTTCCTATTAGCCCTACAAATACAGCCATAATTTACTAACAGGATTTGCCCATTACACTTAATTGAGATTTGCCACTAAGTTCGTGCTTACCAGTGACACCACGGGCGGGGTCACCCATCCACGTCACAGGTGTTCCCGCCCTCGGTTATTTAAGAGCTGTCAGACGGGTTGCACGTCATTCGGCCGAGGGCCTCCTATGACAGCTGTATCGTTTGTGGCGGCGGGTCAGGGTTGTAGAAGATTACAGCACTAGATTTACATTTTTTTTATTAAAGGACTTGTCCCAAGCTGTGTGTGTGTTTCTTTTACCTTTTTTGTAACTTTTTTGGGTGAATGGTACCCCGTTACCAATTCACATGGGGGGCTGGCATCTGGGGTTCCCCTTTCTTAAAGGGGGCTTTCAGATTCTGAAAGGCCCCCGCGAGCAGACCCCCACAACCACCGGGCAAGGGTTGTGGGCATGAGGTCCTTGTCCCCATGAACATGGGGACATCCTCCCCATGTTGAGGGCATGTGGCCTGGTACGCTCTCTCTTCCCCCCTCTTTTCCTGCGGCCTGGAATTTAGGGGGACCCCTATGCATTTTTTTGGGGTTTGGGGGTTTTTCAATGACTTTTATCTGTATTGCCGGGATCCAACAATTTTTTTCCTTTAGAAATATCATTTTGTGCAGGGACTTTTCTAAGCACAGGAAACATGTGCTACTTACTTTACAGGCATAATATAGACACCCCCCCCCCAGGTACAAAGTTTAAAGGAATATTTCACTTTTATTGTTTCACTTTAAGCATTATTAAAATCACTGCTCCCGAAAAAACTGCTGTTTTTAAACCTTTTTTTGCATTGATACATGTCCCCTGGGGCAGGACCCAGGTCCTTTTTATGACAATAACTGGAATATTAATCTTTAAAATGAGCAAAATGTTTTTTCATGTTCATGTCCCATAGACTTTACTGGTGTTTACGTGTTCGAAACAAATTTTTTGCCCGTTCGCATGTTCTGCTGCGAACCGGGGTTTTTTTGGCTCATCCCTAGTACAGAGTATAAAAGAGAAGAGAGGAACCTCTAAGGCCACGTACACACGGCAGAGAACCTCGACGGGCAGAACACATCGTTCCGCCCGTCGAGGTTCTCTGCCGGCCGTCAGATTCGGCGACCCGCCCGTCGGGAATGGCAACCAGCCATTCATCCCGACGGGCCGTCGAGCAAATAGAGAACATGCTCTCTATTTCGGCTCAACGGCATTCCCGACGGGATGCTCGCCGAGAGCATACACACGGCCGAGGTTCTCGCTGGAATGCAGCTCCCAGCGAGGTTCTCGCTGGTTTCTAGCGAGAACCTCGGTCGTGTGTACGCCGCCTGAGTGTGGTAATTGCTAATTGTTGTACCTTCATTAAATGTAACCATATTGCTACACTTAGAGGTGCCTCTCTTCTCGTTTATACTCAGTTGTCACATGACAATACTTGTATATCAAGACATTGCTTGTTTATCAAGTCAAAATGTATTAAACTATGTTGCTTGTCTTGCAAAATGCTCTCAAACCAAGTTACTCTTAAACCAAGGTTTTACTGTAGTGTAAAAATAGGAGTGAGCTTCTGAAGGGAATTAGTTTGGCTAAGGAACTCTAGTGGAGAGATACATTCGTGAATCCTCTGCCCATAGCTAAAATATTAGCTTTGAGTGTATTTAATACAGTACTTACTTCTTAAAGTGGTATTAAATCTTGAAAAATTAATTCTGGACCCCCTGCAAGGTAATGGCAAAATATGCTAGTATGCAATGCATATTAGCATATTTTGCCATTACCTTGCAGGGGGCCCAGGATGGTCCAGGGGGCCCAATGCATACTAGCACATTATAAAAGGCCTGTAAAAATTAAGCCCTCCAGCAGCTCTATGTCACAGCTGACATTTTTCATCTTCACCAAGCCTTCTTCCTGGTTCATGGGTACTGGCTGTTTGAATGAGTGAGCCACAATGACGTTAATTCAGTGCAAGCGCATGCGCATGGAAGCCATGATCACCAATGCAGTGCACATACGTTGGAGAGGTCCTTCGCCTCTCTTTATTTTAAGAGACCGCATGGCCAAAGTGCATGTGTTTTTAAACCAATTTTGTGTGCGTGCAAGTGTGGTGGTTTTTGTGGGGGGGGGGGGGTGGGCGTACTAAGCACAGGCGTACCTTGCATAGCACACCCACCGGGAGCCGGGCTGAGACCACCAAACTCAATTCACATGTAGCCGAGACCAGGATCCGAACCCTTGGCTGCAGAGGTGAATGGCTTGTCAGCGCAGTGCCAATCACGTTGAGCCACCACAGCTCCCTAGCCCTTTTATTGATTTTTTGTCTGCTGATTGTAGGTGCAATTCTTTACAGGCTTCTAATAAAAAAAGATAATAAATACACTTTTTTTTTTTTTTGCTGCAAACATATGTACATTTATTATTATTATTACTAAAAAAAAAACTTTTTTTAAAGGTGAACTTATCCTTAAACATGTAAAAATATTACATCAGACAGCAACATAATGCTTTATACAGTATATTTAAAAATAATAATATAATAAATAATATCTGTGAAGGTAAAGTGCATCCAGACCCAAAGAACATCAAAGAAGAAAACTGTCTTATTTTAAATGAAAGTGTAGCTGTGCCTGATAAATACAATGCTGTGAAGGAGAATGGGGATGTTTGGTTCGCCCAGTAAGGTTTTAGTGCATGTCTGGGCACATTTCTCAAGAAGCAAAACATAGAAGACAGAAAAAGTGCCATTACTGTGCACATTAAACAGTGCAGTACAAATGAAAATCCATGCAGCTTGCTCTGTATTGTTTGTAGATAACTTTACATCATTTTCATTTATCTTCTTTAATGGAACCATCCTTTACAAAAAAAAAAAAAACATAAAAAAAAAAAAAAAAAGTACAACCTGGTCTTGCCAACCTTCTGGTGATATTTTAAAATTATTACAAATACAATGCAAAAGTTTTAAAGACACACCAACAGGGAGTATTTGTTTTCTTTATACATATGGCACAAGCAATGCTTTGAGTTTACGTTTGTGGGTAAGGTAAGGGCAGGGCCGGCGCAACCACCAGGCGGACCAAGCGGCCGCTTGGGGGCGGGCAGGTCCGCAGCCTGGGATGGGGCGAAAAAATTACCAGAATCGCGGCCGTACGATTTCTCAAAAGCCGCGCCTCCGACGTCTTCTGTTCCGTGATAGGCGGAAACAATCAGCTTCCCAGGAGGCACTGTGTTCAGTGTCCGCCTATCACGGAGGCGCTCTCTCGTCCTGGTTTGGTGTCCGCCTATCACGGAGGTCCTCTCGTCCTCGGACGAGAGAGCCTCCGTGATAAGCGAACACTGAACACAGTGCCTCATGGAAAGCTGAATGTTCCGCCTATCACGGAACAGAAGACGTCGGAGGCGTGGCTTTTGAAAAATCGTACAGCCGCGATTCGCATGGAATAAGGTAAGGGCACGGACAGTCTGGTGGGGCAGGTCTGGTCATGTAATGGGGCACGGTCTGGTCATGTAATGGGGCACGGTCTGGTCATGTAATGGGGCACGGTCTGGTCATGTAATGGGGCACGGTCTGGTCATGTAATGGGGCACGGTCTGGTCATGTAATGGGGCACGGTCTGGTCATGTAATGGGGCACGGTCTGGTCATGTAATGGGGCACCGTCTGGCATGTAATGGAAGAAACATTTTTGCAAGGGAGGTGGGTGGCTGTTGGGGGGGGGCGCCAAAATGGAGCTTCGCTTGTGTAGGCAGAAATCCTTGAACCGGCCCTGGGTAAGGGTGCAGTAAATCTAAAATGTGTGAGCACTAGGGTATCATCCCAGTATAGTGGCAAAAGAACAAAGAGTATTTTGGGACTTTAAATATACCCCAGTGTGCACACTTACAGTGCCATGCAAAAAGAAAAAAAATATCCTATACAGTTTGTATAAAAATCATGTTTTATTCCATACAATATAAAAACACATGTTGTTGTCTATGAAATACTAGACATGTGCACACTGGAATATTTAGTTTTGTTTTTTCATTTTAGTTTGGAAAATACATTTATTTAGTTACTCCCGAAAATCGTTTTGATTTATTTTGTTTTTCGTTGGGGAATAGCTTTCGTCCGAAAATCCAATAATACTTGGTTTCTGTCGAATGGTCAAAAGAATATTCGACGGAACGTTGAATCTTTACGTCGAATCGTACATTTCCGTTTGAATATTCCGCCTACAAGAATTCTAATGTTGTATGACTAGTAATAATTAGTGTTGAGCGGAATACGCCATATTCGATTTTGCGATATTTCCCAAATATATAGAAGAATATTCGTGAAATATTTGTTAATATTGAATATTCTTGATATTTTATCAAAAACATTTTTTTGCGAAATTTCGCTAATGCGAATGCGAAATTGATTTCGAAATTCTCGTCCTTGCATGCGCATGGTCGTGCAGACAGGTTCCTATTGGTTGCTATGGAGGTTGCTAACCTCTGACAACTGTGGTAGGAGAACTCTGATTGCCTCTGATGCAAAAGAAGGGCAGAGAAAGTATTCGCGAATATTCGTAATACGAATATTCGCATTGCGAATATTCGGCAACATAAAAGGATCGCCTCAGCTACTCGGTCCAGGGTCTCTAATCATACCAGCAATGCTGTGTCGATGGAGATCACTAGGATGTGATCTGTTTTAAAAATAAATTTGAAAAAATAGCGAATATTCACCGCGATATTCAAGTTATTTGCGAATACTCGAATATGCAATATTCGTAACGAATATTCGCAATGCGAATATTCTTGATCAACACTAGTAATAATGTCGAATCTATTTTCTCATAAATCGAAATCTAATCTCTGTAATGTCGAATCTATTATTTCTATAGTGTCAAATCTTTTCTCTATAATGTCGAATCTTTTCCCTATAATGTCGAATCTCTCTATATCTAATTTTTACCGCAACGAAAACGAAAATAAAGCATTTTTTATGTCAGATCTTTCGGTTTTCGTTTCTTGCTCTTTCGTTATTGTTTGTTAAAACGATAACGAAAAAACCTGATTTTCGGACGAAAATGCATTCTAACGAAAACAAATGCACATGTCTATTAAATACATTACAAAGATAAGCGTATTAAATCTTCTGTGATGGTCAACGCATTTTGCGGATCATCCCCTTCATCAGGACCAACAGAATTGGGTGTATTGAAAACACATAAATCACAAACAGTTCAAAACAAATGTACAATAAAGCAAAAAGGAAGAAAAATTAGCAACTGCAAAAATACAGCCTATTCATAAGTTGGTACAAATCAGGTATAGTATATTCATACACAATTCAATACATTCCTCATGCAACAATGAATTTGTGTCTAAACTCTTATCAATCTATTAGGGAAAAACATAAGATACTTACCCAAGTTGGATGCAATATAGGCCCAGATTCACAGAGAGTGGGCGCACATTTACGCCGGTTTAGCGCACACACAGTACGCTACGCCGGCCTGGGCCGTCTTTAATATGGTTTAGGCCCTGGGCAAAACATTTTTTTGGGCCCCCCCAGCTTATTTTAGGCCTGGCCATGCAACTTACCTGTAGTTCCTGCACACACAAATGCATGTTTTTAAAAGCATGACCTAAACATCTAAAAATGCAGCTGTAGCAGATATTGTTTGAAAAGTGTCCCTCAGCTGTTCACAGAACTCCTCCTGCAGCACAGAGCAAGTGCATGGCATGCATGTGGATGGAGTGTGAGCGGGGTTGGGCAGGCACAAATGGGAGGCGGAGTATCGCATTGGAGAAGCAGCAGAGTGAGGGCGGGGTTAGGAGGACAGTGGAGACAGGACACAGCCCGTCTCCTGTGTAAGCTGGTTTTCCCCCTATTTTACTGAGGCATGATGGCAGAGGCTGTGGAGTGCTGGCGATAGAGCGGTATAGCTGCTCTCGATCTCCACACTACAAGTCAATGTCGCATGGGGGAGAAGACGCTCCTTCCACAGCTGCCCACACAGATTCCACCCCCTGCTCCGCCCATGCTTGTCTATTCTTATCCCCACCCGGCTCGTCCTCTGGAGCTCTATTGGGGGATGCGGAGTGAAAAGCCAATCTGCTTTGGGCCCCTAACAATGACAGGGCCCTGGGCAGCTGCACCGAATTGCCCTGCGGTAAAGATGGCCCTGACGCCGGCGCAGCGTGGAGAGGCATGCACTGTATTCAGCAAGCTATTGCACACCAAGATACGCCAGCGTAGCATATTTTCGAAGGCGCAGGCCAGCGTAAGTGGAAGTGGGCATGACCCCAAGCAAATGATAGTCCGAGTTTGGTGCAGTGTTTTACGCCCGGCGTATCATGAACTGTGACGTAGCCGTGACGTAGACGTGAAACAGCACCCTTATGCACATGCTCACAACAACGCCGGCACAACTGCTTAAGCTCTGCCGGATCACTACGTACGACGTGAATGTAACATACACCCAATACGCCGGCCTGTGTTCTCTGGGGCAGACCTTTGCTTGTCTATTGCTGGGTTGTGCCTCATCTATGGGGAATAACTTTACGCCGGACGTACAACTTACGCAAACATCGCATAGCATACGTTGGGCGCACGTACGTTCGTGAATTGCCGTATTTCTCTCATTTGCATATTTGGATGCCTAATCAATGGGAGAAGCAACATGCGTCCAAACCGTAAGCAAGATACGTCGGGGTAGGATGGCCTGTTTTTAGACGTATGTTGGTTTTGTGGGTCTGGCGCACACATATGCCGGGCGCACATTTGCACTACGTGGATTTACGTTGGCGTAAGTGCTTTGTGATACCGGGCCATAGTGTGCTCAATGCTTTATGGAAGGAGACTGCAATGAATGTGACACGTATTAAACATTCACTGCAGATCAAAAGCAATGACTAGCTGAAATTTAGATATGGATATTTTTTCAAACACTGAGCAAAATTATAAATGCAACGCTTTTGTGTTTACCCCTATTTATCATGAGTTGAGCTCAAAGTTTTTTATTTTTAGCGGCGCTATACCGTCTAAATTGGTGCAAAATTGCGGTGGTATTTGGACGCTAGCGGTGCGGTATTAACCCTCACTAACGACCGAAAAAGGGTTAATATCACCCACAATCCGGCTCTGCAAAGGCGCATTGCGGTATTAGTGCGGTGCCCATTGCCTTCAATAGGAAGTAGCAGTAAACACACTGCTCCTCTCACCGCTCCAAAGATGCTGCTGGCAGGCCTGAAAAACTCCTTAGTGTGAAAGGGGCCTCAAGGTGGCTATACACAGTTTGAATTTTGTAAGAGTTTTCGTTTCGTAAGTCGTATGAAAGAATTTTCGTTCGTATTTCGCACCGTTAGTGGGCTGCAGCAACAGCCGATTTTCGTGCGGCAAACAAATTTGAGAAATCTGACATGTTGGAAATTTTTTGAAAAACTAATGATTTTCGGATCAATGATGGGAGAATCGTGCAAGAAATGTAATAGAAAAAAAATGTGCTTGTGCAAGAAACAAATATTCCCGGAGAGAAACGAATATTCACGGAGAGAAAAGAATATTCCCGGAGAGAAACTAAGATTCCCAGCAACATGAAGGTTTTTTTGGACTTTTGAAAATCAATGGTGGCATCATCGGATCAAAAAAAAACAACCTTTCTGATTTTGAAAAGAAAATTTGTTCGAAATTCTACCGTGTATGGCCTGCTTTAGTTTAGATAGAGAACATGTTCTCTTTTACTCCGATGGAATTCCGTCGGAAATTCCGATGTGATTTTGGTCGGACAAAGGTCAGACCGTGTGTACGGGGCTTTAGAGAGCTATTTTATCTGTCAGAGGATTTGTTTCTCTGCCCATCCAAATTAATGCAGCCCTGCCACATGGCACAACCCTGGCAGGCAGGAGACCCGACTATCTTCTCCTGTAGTTATGCAGTTCTTTTAGTCTTTCCGCTGGCCTTTAAGATTTACATACAACGATGTGTAATTGTATGGAAGGATAACTGGGTGGCATTCATTTTAGCGTAATAGGCAAGACAATTGGGGGTGTAAACACTCTTTAGGATTCTATCATGGTGCAGCACCAATAATTTTGTGCCTGTCACTGACATTGAATCTGTCTGTGTCCACATTGGGCACTCCTTGCTCAGTGAACTTACTGTTGGCCTCCCTCCACATCCATTGTATCTCTTACACTGAAAGGCCCATGCCCAAGAAGTTTTGTGAGTAAGGAGAGTCTGATGGGGAACTAAAAATCTAGTTCCCCTTAGGTCACCTTTACTTTTGATTATCAGAGCAGAGCAGTGGGTGGAATCATAGGCGCTATTCAGTCCAATGGCGGTTTTCTAACCTCCCCTTTGCCATTAACTGTCAATCAAAAGTAAAGTGGATCTCTTTCTGAAACCACACACCTTTACATGAGAAAATGGTCCCACTTATTAGGTAAGCCTATTACTGTTCAAATTTGGGATAAGATGGTCTTCTATCTTTAAGTCCTCCAAATATGTGACCCAACGGGAAACGTCCATAAAGATTCTCATGTTTTGGTATAAAACTCCTGATGTCATTCATACATATGTTTCCTCAGTTTCGCCGCACTGCTGGCATTGTGGAAATGATACTGGTTCTTTGTTTCATATTTTCTGGAAATGTTCTTTGATCCAACCCTTTTGACAAGAGGTGAGGCTACTAATACAGGAGGCGGTGGATGTGTCCTTTCCGTTTGATCCTTTGAATTTTTTTTTTGGGCCTTCCATTTCCAGGCCTAACCGAAAATGTTAACCGCTTAGCCGCCTATATATTACTAGCCGCCAAAAGGCTCATACTGTTGTGCTGGTTGTCTAGTGCTTCTCCTCCGTGGTCCAGATTCCTTCACCTGGTTGCTGAGATTCGGAGGATGGAGTATTTAACGGCCTCTGTCCACGATTCCATCCCATGATTTGATAAAGTTTGGGAACCTTGGCATCACTCCAGATATGGGACCCTTGTACCATCGACTTCACCTTAGTCTGTGTTATTATTCTCTGATTTAGAATTCCACTGTTTACGAGTTAAGAGTTGTTTGTTTGCTATCTTGTAAGGCTGTGCAGGTCACTCCTGTGATCTGCGTCTCTGGACACTGTGTGCCTGTCATTTGTTTCCACTTTCCCTTTTGAACAATTTATATGATGTCATTATGTTTCTGTTAGCAGTATTTTGTACTTTATGAAACAAGTTCTGTCTTATTTGCTCTTTATAACCCAATAAAAATAACATTTTGAAAAAAAATTGTAGACGAAATGCATCAGGTCCATGCTCTATCCAGGCTATTGTGATGTGTATGCTGTTGTCTCTCTGCTGGCTTACATGACAGGCGTTTGGTCTTTGGATGTGATGTGGAGGCTCTTTTATATTTACATGGTTCATGGAAATGCATATTACAATTGTGTGAGTGGCAGTACCGACGGGAGGCTGAGAAGTGATATGCTCTGATTAATTTCTGTAACCACTGTTTGGATTACACATGCCTTATTGACTCAGTACTACGGTACCTGAGTTAACTTTTTGCGGTAAGCACAGTACCTATTCTCAGTAGTGGATGTACACTCAAGGGATGGGATACTGGGACTATCTCTACTATAATTTCTCATCTTTCTAATCACATTGGAGACTTTACATTATGGACTTTCGTTATTTAGCATTTTGCGCTTTGTACTTTGTTTGTTTATTTACACTTTATTTACCCATATGACATATGGTATTGTGTGAATATTTCTATTATGTCACATATTGGGGTTGATTTACTAAAGGCAAATCCACTTTGAGCTACAAGTGCACTGCAAGTGCACTTGAAAGTGCACTAAATGTGCACTTGGAAGTGCAGTCGCTGTAGATCTGAGGGGAAGATGTGAAATGGGGGGAAGCTCTGCTGATTTTATCATCCAAGCTAAAATGCTGTTTTTTTTTATTTTCCTTGCATGTCCCCCCTCAGATGTACAGTGACTGCACTTCCAAGTGCACTTGTCGTGCAAAGTGGATTTGCCTTTAGTAAATAACCCCCATTGTGTTATAAGCACTGCATTTTTTATATATCATAAATATAGTTAACAATGCCTCAATTCGATTAGAAACATGGGCCCAGATTCAGGTACATCTGCGCATTATTGGATCGGCGTAGCGCACCGCCTTTACGTTAGACTTGCGCAATTTTGCCGCGTAATCACCCTATTCTCGTAGCTTTTGCGCAGGAAATTGCGCATGTGTAATGTTTTTTCAGAGGCGTAAGGAGGAGTAATACAAATTGGGAAGGACGTGGGCGTGTTACATTGAAATGAGCCGTGACCCCATGCAAATGAAGGGCCGGCCGGCTCGCACATGCACGCTTGAAGCATACCATGTCAGCTCCACTGTGCGCATGCTCACAACTCGGGAGCGGCGCAATCAGTGAAATTGGAAATGGACTAGGGCAACGTTGTGAACTACGCAAACAGCATAAATAGACACACACAAACGCACTTGCATTGCAAAAGTACATCCCTTTGTCCCTTCCCATTTAACCAAGTGCTTTTGTCCTGTTGTTCGTTGCGATGTGTTTTGTAGTTGTCAGATTAGTGTTCTGTGTGATCAAGTGTTTGTTAGTAGATTTTTGAAAGTGGTTTTTGATAAGTGTTTGAGAGACTGTTTGTTTGATTGATATATTTGTGTTTGTTTCTTTTCCTGCTGTATTTTTGTTTTGTTTTTTTGTGACTAGTTTTCTCTCTTTGTGTGTGTTTTTGCTTGATTGGTTGGGCTTGTTTGTGTGAGTGAATTTTGTTGACTGGGAGTGAGTTTTTTTGGAAGGATGACAGAGAGAAAACGAAAGCTGAATTTTACAGTTGTGGAAAAACAAATTCTTGCCCGGGCCATTAGCGAGTATGGGCGTTACCTCCACGGCCCAGAGAGTGCCAACACCACCCCGGCCAGGAGGAGGGAGATTTTGGATAGGATCACTGAGCAGGTCAATTCAGCGGGGCAGGGGGAGACACGGACCCGGTCTGGGATTGACCAAAAAATCAATGACCTCCGGCGTCTGGTCAAACATAAGCTGGCCAGAATGCATGCCCATGCCAGGGGCACAGGAGGGGGCCCACCATGCCGTGTTAGGCTGACAGCGGAGGAGCGTGCGGTGGCCCTGACCTTTCATCGGCATGAAGTTGAGTGCCTGCCCGGCTTTGACTCAAGTCCGGAGCCCGTGGTGCCAGGTAAGTTTTTTTTGTTAATATCAGGTGTGTAGCATGTGTGGGGGAGGGGGTGAAAGGGAATATGTGGCAAGTGTGTGGATCCTCCAACCTGTGAATGTTTTGTATCATCCACAGATGTGCAGGAGGGTGCAGGGCCATCTGGCCTGACCGCACCAACCCCAGGACAGCAGCCTAATGAGGCCCCCCCAACAAGGCCGGAGTCCGCGGAGGAGGTTCAAGAGGAGCAGGAGAATCATGAGGAGGAGGAGAATCATGAGGAGGAGGAGTCCATGTCAGGCACAGGACTTTTGGTTTTTCAGGACTCTTCCCCTCTGGCTGGCAGCAGGCAGGCCTCCCTAAGGGGGAGCCCCCCCCCTCCTCCCCCAACATGGCTCCCCTCACAAGGGCCTCCCCTTCTCCCCGGCCACAAGCATCAGCTGGAGGCAGGATGTCATCCCAGACCACCAGGGGGGTGGCCGATCTCCTGCCCGCCACTCTGAGAGGGGACCAGTTCCTCCAGACCCGCCATCTGGGACAGGTCAGCCAGACATTGGTGCGGATGAAGGAGAGCCTGTCCTCCATCAAGGATACGCTGGGGAACCTGGACTCCCACTCCCGGGCTTTCACAACCTGCCTAAACGAACTGCAGACGACATCAGCAGGCGTTGGGCAGGATGTGAGGGCCCTTACCCTGGCTATCCAGGCCAACACTGCAACACTTGGGGCTGCCCTGGACAGAATAGCCGTGGCCTTGGAGGGCAGGCCGCCAGGTGGGCAGAGATCAGGGGCTGCTACTCCTTCCCCGGTTTTACCCCTCCCCCATGAGTCTCCCCTGAGAAGCTGGGGCCGTGGTCGGGGGCGCCCCAGGCGTGGCTCACGCAAAGGGCATTCATTTGTTTTTCCCCCTTTTTTTTTGTGTAATTTTTGTTTTTTTGTCATTTTTTTTTTGCTGGCAATTTTTTGCTTTTGCATTTTTTTTTGGGTTGTGAATGCTGTGTGAATGTGGGAAAAGGGGTGTCACCCTCAATTTTGGTGGAGAAGGGTTCCCCAGGACCAGGGAGAAGTGATCCCCAGGTCCGTGTGAATGGTGTATGAATGTACAGTGACATAATTGGAGCCTTGGCGTGGCGTTGCTGCTCACAAGTCCTGCATGGTGGACTGGTGCCAATCCAATTTGATGTGGATGTGGGGTGTGTGTGCTAGGGACCACAGTGTTGTGCATGCATGCATTCTCATTGTGCCATGATTAATGTGTGTGTTTAACGTGCAAAGATGCCCAATGTGAGCTGTCTCCTGGCTGCTCTTCCCTCAGAAGAAGGGGTATCCTCGGTTAGGGGGGGATTGTCTGGTTCAGGGGTCAGGTCATCACGTAGGTCAATCTGCAGGCCCTTTCTTACTGCAAAGTTGTGCAGCATGCAACATGCACCGATGATCTGGCACACAAAGTTTGGGGAATACAAGAGGGTCCCCTCAGACTTATCCAGGCATCGGAAACGTGACTTCAGGAGGCCAAAGGTGCGCTCCACCACTGCTCGTGTTTGGGCATGTGCTTGATTGTATCTTTCCTCTCCTGGGGTTTGGGGGTTCCGGATAGGAGTCATGAGATGGGGTCCCAGTGGATATGCAGAGTCACCTGTAAGGGAAAAGACAGGAGGATGTTAGTCATGCATGTGCCACTTGTGAGGTGTGCATCATGGGAGGAGATAGTCATGCCTGACTCCCATGTCACTCACCATCCAGCCAGGTGTCCCCATACACGTTCTGATCGAATTCCATTCAGATGTGGCATTGATTGTATATGTAGCTGTCATGGCTGGACCCTGGGTGTTTGGCACGGACGTGCCATATGAGGCCTTGGGCATCGACTATCACCTGTACGTTGATGGAATGCCAATGCTTCCGATTGCGGTACATGTGCTCTGTCTCCTGGGGGGGCTGGAGTGCCACATGTGTGCAATCAATGGCCCCCACAGTGCGTGGGAATCTGGCAATTCTGTAGAAATCTGTCATTGCCTTCAGCTGCAGGTCCTCAGTAGTGGGTTTGATGATTTGGTTGGCCATGCGTCTGAGTATTGCAGGGAGAACCTGGTGCACACATCTGCTCATGGAGGATTGTGACATCCCAGCCACCACTCCACTTGTACGCTGAAAAGAGCCACTGGCAAGGACATGGAGTGTTGCCAGTACCTTGACCAGTGGCTGCACTGCATGTAAGCGGTGTGTTGGGCTGGTGATGTCCTCCTGCAAGGTTGTGGTTAATTCCAGGATGACATGAGGGGTGAATCTGAAGATGCGAAACACCTCAGAATCACTCATGCCAAACAGGTCTATGCGGGTGCGGTATATCCTCTCCCGTGCCACCCTCCGTGCCATCCTCCGTGCCCTCATCCTTCTTTGTTCATCTAAAGTCAGTAGTATAGCTATGTGCGACGATGCCCCTGGCATGTTGGCATACAGATTGTTGTGCAACACATGTGACTGCTGAGCTCGTCACTAATAGTGTTGCTTTATATAACAATTAGACTTTTTTTCACTTTTTAGACCAGCTTTTATATGCTCTAATTTCAGGCAGGACATTTTGCTGTTGCGCACACTGCGTCGCCTGCGCTGCCCCAACGTTGTTTTGTGGATCCCCGTAAGTCCCTCATTAGCATATTTGACTAGCAAATCAATGGTGTGTCTAGCGCACTTTTGCGCGGACGGATGCACCAGTCTAACGAAATTACGCGGGACAAATAAAAGTAGATTTTTGGCGTATCTCGTTCTGGGGATGCCACGCATCGAAACGCACGCGCACATTTCGACTTACGCACGCGCATCTCCTGTTGCGCAGGCGTAATCGCTCTGTGAATCTGGGCCATGCTCTCCCAAGATGGCCACCTGGAGCCCAGTGCAGAGTATAAGTCCTCTCCTAGCACTTGGGTTAAGCAGCCATCATGTGATCACTGTGTTTATTTCTGACTGCTAAACAGGTAGTGAGTTGGCAATCTACAGATCACCTCCTAACTCTCAATGCTGACACCTGCTCAAGCAGCATCATCGTAAAGCTGTGCTGAACTTCATAGGCACTGAAATACAAAAATATTTAAAAAAAATATGGCTTTGTTTCAAAAAGTTTTATTGTAGTTAAATAGAGCAACACAGCAGGTAATATACAAGGAGCAGGGATTACATGGAAACACATTTGCGGACGCAGCCGCCACTAAGTATGCATAGATTGAACAAGAAATACAGGAAGTTGTACAGTATAACAATTGAAAGAAACATCGTAGGGCAGGTGCCCACTTAAGCTATGAGATGGTGAGGGGATAATAGAACCAAAGGAAGCATCTATTGGGGTGGGTGCTCGTTTTAAACGGTGGAAATAGATAAGACTGTGTACAGATAGCTTGATGAGAGGGAATTGAGACGTAATAGTATGAGAGAAATGTAGGAATGTGGGGACATTGAGACATATATATCGAGGAGAGCCTAGTATGGGATAGGGCAAAGCGGTTGCCGTCAAGGAGGGAAAGGGGGAAGGGGAGATATCCAGAGAGGGGGATTAGACATCGCAATCGTGAGGTGTGAGAGTTCCTGCCACAGCTCTCGGACAGCCGTCAGGCCATTATCCGCTTATATTCGTCTGTCGAGGTGAAGTGTATCCAGCAGGCCCACGATTGTGTGTAGGAAGAGGGAGTGTCATGTGCTTGGTGGATCAGGTCTTCCATTTCTGAAATCTGATTAATGCGTTTGAACCATTCGGTCACAGTTGGAGGTTCTGGGGATCTCCATTTCGCAGGAATGCAGAGTTTAGCTGCGTTTATTAAATGCATCGCTAAAGAGCGAAAGTAGACCCTTGGGGGTGTGTTGGAGTGGTGGAGCAAAAACTGTGCTGGCACAATATCTAGGTTAAAGGTCGTTACAGAGTTAAAAAAATATAGCTTTATTACAAATAGATTAGAAAGAACAGCCAGACAAACAGTAATACTAATTAAGAAAAAAAAAACTGTGCAAAGTATAAATTGTCTATAAACTATATCAGCACATAACCCATACACCAAGGATTGATCCTGAAAAGATCATAAATATGTCCTTGTTGAGACAGTGGTATTTGTACTAGCAAGCTTGGTACGGGTAGGTCAGGAATGTGCAGTGGCTCTGCTCTACAAGTCAGGATGCCCACTAACACACAGCTCCTTTCTCTATCTGCAAAGTAGAGGGTGTCCTGACACTCCTGCTCGCCCCCTCCCCCCTCAAGAGGCTTTCTCCACACCAGGGAGAAATGATTTGATTTTCCGACAAAAGCCTGCCATCACACAATTCCTGTCGGAAAATCTGATCGTGTGTACGAGGCTTTTGACTGTACCTGCCTCCGGACCAGATCTGCTGAAGTTTGAATTTCTTGTTAACATACGGCTGTGTAAGTATCCCACATCTCTGTAGTTTACAAACATTGGAGAATGTAGAAGATTGTAAGCAGGAAAACTTGATGAAGGTGAAATCCACTCAGCTAACATACCAAACTTGAACTAGCTTTGATTCCTGAAAAATGATGTATAATGATACCAAAATATGTGAGTGCTTGTAATCAGGTAAAGGGAAACATTTCCTTTAATCTCCTGAAAACTTCTTTCCCATTTTCTCTTCCAAGTGATGCAGCCGGTACAACTGAATCCATCTTTAACAGCTGACTGCACAATTTCAAATACATTTTATATAATACAGTACGAGAGAGAGAAAAAAAAAAGAGAACAGAACAATCCTTGCCTTAGATTATCTAGTATATAATTGTTATTCTTTTTTCTTTCTTTACACATCTATATTTTTTTCTTTTATAAGAGCGTCAACAAAAGAATATGGTGACATGCAAATTATATGCCTGATCTCTGTTGATTAAGAAAGTTCATTGATGTCTTAGTTACCTGTAATAGCAGGCAAAGAGCCTTCCTAACTTTAAATTGTATCTGTTTCTAGGTCATACATTTCACTAGAAAATGTATTCCAATTGAATACATTACTTGAATGTTTTATGTATGGGTTGATTGCCAAATAAGACATAATAGCCACTGCTGAAGCAAACTTACACTACAACAGCTTACTTTTAGGTGTATAATGTGCTTGATGCAAGACTTGGATGCCCCTGAGACTTGTGTGCCAAACTACAGTGTCTGAACATGGTGGGCATTTCTCAAAAGTATTAACAGGTAATGTCAAGGCTAGGTTCACACTAAATTTTTGATCTAAATTGGGTGGGTCCGCCCGGACCCTATGATGTCATAGGGCAGTGATGGTGAACCTTGGCACCCCAGATGTTTTGGAACTACATTTCCCATGATGCTTATGCACTCTGCAGTGTTGTTGAGCATCATGGGAAATGTAGTTCCAAAAAATCTGGGGTGCCAAGTTTCACCATCACTGTCATAGGGTGTGGTCTCTGAGGGACGTCATAGAAGTGGGGTCACCGGCTGATTTCACCTGATGATCGTGCCCCTTTTGTTTATTTTGGGACAGAGTGTCAAGCAACAGGAGGGATCTTGTCATTTAATAGAGCAGTGGATGTGTCAGTAAGGAAGACGTTGGTATCAGTAGGACAGTGGATGGTGTCAGTCAGTAGAGCATTGGATAGTGTCAATTCAGAACCAATCAATGCTGGGTGAAAATTGTTTGCTGTGGTAAAGTGCAGTACTCTGCTTTGCACACATAAGTATAGTGTGCCACCTAAATAGTATTATGTGGTATTTTGTTTAAGTACCTTATTTACCTCATTACCTTATTGATTAAAGTCATTATGGCCCTAAATTGTGCTTATGGCCACTAAATGGTATCATATGAACTAATTATTTAAAACAAAAATATGGCAAGTTTCATAGGGGTTGTGCGAAAATCACATTTGTACAGCAAAAAAAGACACCTTATGCCGCATACACACGACCGTTTTTATTGTCATGGAAAAAACAAAGTTGTTCTCAACATGATTCTTGTCAAGCCTGCCTTCCATACACATGATCGTGGAAAAAAAAATGCTCGAGCAAAGCGCGGTGACATACGACAGCACTATAAAGGGAAAGTTCTATTCGAATGGCGGCATTCTTTGGGCTTGATTATGCAAATTTCCCTTCTCATAACTTGCTTCTAAACATGCACGCTTTTTTGCCGTCGTTAAAGCCTACATAAAAAAATAAAAAATAGAGCATGTTCTAAATTTATAATGTTCATTTTTCACATCGCTTTGAAGCCTACACACGGTCGTTTTTAACCACTTAAAGCGGATCTCCACCCTAAAGTGAAGATCCGCTGATCGGAACCCTCCCCCCCTCCGGTGTCACAATTGACACCTTTCAGGGGGGAGGGGGGTGCAGATACCTGTCTAAAGACAGGTATCTGCAACCACTTCCGGCCCACAGTCTCGGGCAAAAGACGGGTTTTTTGGCGACATCCCGTTGCCCCCCCGTTGTGTGCTGGGAACTCTCAGCTCCCAGCACACAGCGGGAGCCAATCGCCGGGCGCAGCGCGACTCGCGCATGCGCCGTAGGGAACCGGGCAGTGAAGCCGCAGCGCTTCACTTCCTGGTTCCCTCACCGTGGATGGAGGGGGGAGCAGCAGGGTGACGAGCGATCGCTCGTACTCTGCTGCGGACGCCGCTGGACTCCAGGACAGGTAAGTGTCCTAATATTAAAAGTCAGCAGCTGCAGTATTTGTTGCTGCTGGCTTTTAATATTTTTTTCTAGTGAACCATCCGCTTTAAGCCCCAGACCAATATGCTGCACTGCGTCGCTTTAACAGACAATTGCGCAGTCGTGCGACGTGGCTCCAAAACAAAATTGGCGTCCTTTTTTCCCCACAAATAGAGATTTCTTTTGGTGGTATTTGATCACCTCTACGGTTTTTATTTTTTGCGCTATAAACAAAAATAGAGCGACAATTTTGATGTCATCGATCGAGTCTCCCTATAAAAAGGATCACTCGATCGATGCAGCAGCCACAGTGAAGCACGGGGAAGCCATGTTTACATACGCCTCTCCCCGTTCTTCAGCTCCGGGGAGCGATCACGAGCGGGCGGCTAGAAACGAATAGCCGCGCCCTCGTCCCAGATCGCTCCCCGCGGGTTTCCAACCGCCTCAAGTAGCGGGGGGGTCCCGATCGAACCCCCCGGACCCGCGCAAAGGCAGGGACGTAAATATACGCCCATCTGCCTGTACGTGCCCTTTTGTGGACGTATATGTACATGCGGCGGTCGGGAAGTGGTTAATGACCAATTTAAAAAGTTGCATTTTTCTCGTCATGAAAAACGGTCGTGTGTACTCGGCATTAGTGTTGCTATTGTGGAACCCCTAAAGTGATTTTTGTATTTTTACTTCATCCGTTTTGTTATTTTTAATAAAAAAATTAAAAAAAAGTTTGGTAATACTTCTCCTTTAGGCTGGGTTAACACTGTAGCATGCTCCGGCTGACAGAAGGAGTCCGGTGCATTTCTATTTACTGTTTCAGGTCCAATTTCAGCCTGCATTTTGGGCTAAATTCGGACCTGAAACAGACCAACAGACTCACAGGACTCCTGTGCAATTTGTTCCAAAGCTGCTGTGGCGATATGTGAACCAGTTCCACAGAGAGCCGGTCACAATCTCCTGCTATGCGAATTGGATGCAAGGAAATAAGCTTTGACAAATACCTGAAAGCTAATTGGTTTCTATATAGAGCTGCACCAGATTTTGCACTCTCCAGATTTAGTAAATCAATTAAATTGTCTTACAAAACGTATAATATATATATACTGTGTGTGTGTGTATATATATATATATATATATATATATATATATATATATAATTTATTTATTTATTTTCAAAATTATTTATTTATTTTTGTTTATAGCGCAAAACATAGAAACCATAGAGGTGATCAAATACCACCAAAAAAAGCTCTATTTCTGGGGGAAAAAAAATGTTTGGGTACAATGTCGCACAGCCGCGCTGTTGTCAGTTAAAGTGACAATTTGCAAACAATGTGTTTTTGTTTTTTAAATTGGGGATAGTTATTTTAACAAAAAGTAAAAAATATTTAATTTTTTCAAAATGGTCACTCTTTTTAATAGCGCAAAAAAGTAAAACTGCAGAGGTGATCAAATATCACCAAAAGAAAGCTCTATTTGTGGGAACAAAAGAAGACGCAAATTGTGTCAAATTGTAAAAAAAAGTGCTCTGGTCAGGAAGGGGGTAAAATCTTCCGGGGCTCAAGTGGTTAAAAGTACAAAGTGTGCTCTATTATTTGTCCCCTTTCTTCCATTTAAACACTTAGGCCGCGTACACACGATCAAATGTGTCCGTTGAAACTGGTCCGACGGACCAGTTCAGCGGACAAATCCGATCGTGTATATGGGCTAGCGGACATGTCTGACCGGCGGACAAATTTTAAAGCCTGCTTTAAAATGTGTACACCGGATACATGTCCGTCGGATATGTCCGCTGGTTAGTACACTACAACAACAATTTTGACTGTAATAGAATAGCAGTCAGTTGCCTGCCAGCATGTGCACGTTATTCCAAACAATTTAGGAATGTTGGGTGATTTATGTCCTTTATGGATTAAAACCCGCGTCAGCTACGTCATTTTCCATGGGAGTTTTGCCATGGATCCCCCTCCTGCATGCCACAGTCCAGGTGTTAGTCCCCGTGAAATAACATTTCCATCACTATTGTGGCCAGAAAGAGTACCTGTGTGTTTTAAAATTCGCCTGCCTATTGAAGTCTATGGCGCTTCGCCCGTTCGCGCACATTTGCGGAAATTCGCATTCGCTGTTCGCGAACAAATTATTATTTTTTTAAATATTTTATTAGTAATTTTTCAATCACAGTGGCAAAAACAAATACATTGGACATAACAAGGCAGTACCGCATAAACAATCAGCCATACAGGAATCTTCGAGGAATACATGCAGTAACAGTACTATCATTTACAAGTGGTGTACATACGGTTTGCAAGACAGCGAAGTTCATTCTTGACTAGTGAAATCGTCAGGCCCAACTAGCAGGAGACTGTGAGCAATGCACTCGGGACTAGCCGAGGCGTCTTAGTGCAGGCTCAAGGTAGTGGAAAACCGAAAAGGGGAACACATCTGTGCAGTCAAGCATGGGAACCTAGGGCACGTCCCCCAAACCCACCCACCCCTCAAGGGATTATACTGTAAGCGGGATGAGGAACCCCTTGTAGCGATCAGGACCCAGAGTATGTAAGGTTCCGTCAAGCAGGTTAGTCTTCGATTCCAGTGCGTTTTTTTTTTTTGTTATTCTTTATTTTATTTTCCGTTCTTAAACATTTCATTTACCGATCTATATAGCGTACATAAACGTTTACACAGTTTTAACACTTTCTTAGGTTTATCTTTTCAAACATTGTTCCTCTTAGCAAGCTCTCCAAACTCCTTTCTACCATCTATAGATATATCATGTATTCTCCAAATTTCCCCCACAACCTCCCTTACACTACCCCACCCCCACCTCCCTCCGTGAGCCCCCCCCCCCCCCAAAAAAAAAAGAGGAAAAAGAAAACCCCCCTCCCTTCTCCCCGCGACTCTCCTCCCTCTCTCCCCTCCTCCCACCTCAGAGGTCTCGCTCTCTATATCTTATATATGGGGTCCAAATCTGTCTATACTTCTCCTCTTGCTCTCTTATTCCCATCGTCAGGTTTTCCATCAGCTGGATTTCAGTTACTCTGTCTAACCATTGTTGTCTAGTTGGTGTAAATGTACTTTTCCACAAGAATGGAATAGAAGCTCTTGCTGCCGTCAGCAAGTGTCTAAGCAAATAATTTTTAAACTTTGCCGTGGATATAGGGAAATCATATAATAAATAGGTGGCTGGATTATCGCCAAGCTCCGCATCTGTGATTTCTTTTATCGTGCACGCAATCATTTTCCAAAATTCTTTCACTTTTACACATTCCCAGAAAATATGCAAGATTGTGCCCTCCTCATCTCCGCACCGCCAACACCGATCTGAGATTTCCGGGAGGAAACGTTTTAATACGGCGGGGGTTTTGTACCATCTAGTTAAGATCTTGTAGCCTCCTTCTTGGTATCTGGTGGCTAGAGAGGCCTTATGTGTAAAAGCGAAGATTTTTGTTTTCTGGGTCTCTGAGACCGGGGAAGTAGCACGGGCAGGGAAGAGGGGGAGGGGGGGAAAGAAGGGGGGAGAAAGGCACATGAGGTGGCGAGTCTAGTAGGCAACGAGGTCGCATCTGAGAATCCTTCTCACACCGTTGGCGTGTTGTGCGACTCAGTATGCTGGGAGTTCCATGATTCCCTGTAGTGCATCCAGCAGGCCCAGGTAAACCTGAATTTGTCATGTGTATCTTTGGCCTGATGGATGATCATTTCCATTTCTTCTATCTTTGCAACTCGAGAATGCCAATCCTCTACCGAGGGAGGGGTAGTGGACTTCCATCTCAACGGGATGCATTTTTTATGTTCGCGGCATCTCTATTTATAAAAGTCTGTTTTTTTTTACAGTAGCAGCTATGACAGTGACTGCATTTACAGAGCTATTTCCAAATGTAATTTTGACAGTTGGAAATAGCTGAAAAGTGTGAGGAGGAAGGGAGATGAGGAAGGGGGTGCATATGGACAGGACATGCTATATGTGTTCTGTGTACCTTGATTACATATCTGGATGCATGTAGTATGTCCAGTGTTCACAGCTGGTTAAACAAATCAACTATACAGCATTCTGTATGTCTTGTTCTAGTCAGGAAACCAAAAAGTACAATATACTACAGACACAATTGCCATCAAAACCAGTCAACTAGAACTGCAGCTGTCAAAACTACATTGTTCTCCTATGACAGGTTTACAAAGCATATAACAACCAATCAAACTCGTACAATTTAAAACAATACAGAAAAGCTTTTTTTTTTTTTATACCTTGAAGTAATTATGTTTTGTTGATTCACATTGTTTAAACATAATTTAGCACAACTGAATTCAGTTGCTTTGAAATAATCATTTAAGCATTTTATATTATAGAGGCTATTTTGTAGTAACCCAAAACAACACAGTCATTTGGATTGCAATAGTTGTATTTTTTCATCTTCTGTAATATATTTGTTTATGTACAGTAATATATACACTGAGGAAAATTATAAACACAACACTTTTGTGTTTGCCCATATTTATCATGAGCTGAACTTAAAGATCTACGGCTTTTTCTATGTACACAAAAGGCCTTTTTCTCTCAAATATTGTTAACAAATCTGTCTAAATCTGTGTTAGTGAGCACTTGTCCTTTGCCAAGATAATCCATCCACCTCACAGGTGTGGCATATCAATATGCTGATTAGACAGCATAATTATTGCACAAGTGTGCCAAAGGCTGGCCACAATAAAAGGCCATTCTAAAAGTTATCACACAGAACAATGCCACAGATGTCGCAAGTTTTGAGGGAGAGTGCAATTGGCAAGCTGACTCTAGGAATGTCCACCAGAGCTTTTGCCTTTGAATTAAATGCTCATTTCTCTACCATAAGCTGTCTCCAAATGCGAAAATTTGGCAGTACATCCAACCGGCCTCACAACCGCAGACCACGTGTAACCACACCAGCCCAGGACCTCCAAATCCAGCATCTTCACCTCCCAGATTGTCACATCTGCTGCAACAATCGGTTTGCATAACCAAAGAATTTCTGCACAAACTGTCAGAAACCGTCTCAGGGAATCTTATCTGCATGCTCGTCAATCGGGGTCTCAACTTGACTGCAGTTTGTCATCATAACCGACTTAAGTGGGCAAATACTCACATTCGATGATGTCTGCAACTTAGGAAAGGTGTTCTCTTCACGGATGAATCCTGGTTTTTGCTGTATGGGGCAGATGGCAGATGCCAGACAGCGTGTATGGTGTCATGTGTGTGAACGGTTTGCTGATGTCAACGTTGTGGATTGAGTGGACCATGGTTGCGGTTTGGTTATGGTATGGGAAGGCGAATGCTATGGACAACAAACATAGGTGCATTTTAATGATGACATTTTAAATGCACAGAGATACTGTGATGAGATCCAAAGGCCCATTGTTGTGCCATTCATCCAGGACCATCACTTTGTAGCATGATAGTGTATGGCCCCATTTTGCAAGGATCTGTACACAATTCCTGGAAGCTAAAAACATACCAGTTCTTGCATGATTAGCATACTCACCAGACATGTCACCCATTGAGCATGTTTGGGATGCTCTGAATTAGCGTATATAAAAGTGGGTTCCTGACAATATTCAGCAACTTTGCACAGCCATTGAAGAGGAGGTGTGAATGGCGAGCAGGTGTGTTAAATTTGGTGTTATCGCTCTCACTCTCTCATACTGGTCACTGGAAATTCAACATGGCATCTCATGGCAAAGAACTCTCTTAGGATCTGAAAAAAAATAATTGTTTCACTACATACAGATGGCCTAGGCTATAAGAAGATTGCCAAAACCCTGAAACTTAGCTGCAGCACTGTGGCCAAGACCATACAGTGATTTAACTGGATAGGTTGCACTCAGAACAGGCCTTGCCATGGTCAGCCAAAGAAGTTGAGTGTGCATGCTCAGAGTCATATCCAGAGATTGTCTTTGGGATATAGACGTTTATGTGCTGCCAGCATTGCTGCAGAGGTTGAAGGAGTGGGGGGTCAACCTGTCAGTGCTCAGACCATACGCCGCACGCTGCATCAAATTGGTCTGCGTGGCTCTTATCCCAGAAGAAAGACTCGTCCAAAGATGATGCACAAGAAAGCCCGCAAACAGTTTTCTGAAGACAAGCAGACTCACAAAAAACAAAAACAAAAACGTAATATACAGTGCATTGAAGATCTGTAAGCAAAAAATAATAATGTATACAGAAAAAATAGTAATGTATACAGTAGATTAATAATAATGAAGTCCAGTGTATAAAACCAGTGAAAACGCAAAATCAGCACAAAACTGAATTCATTAAAGCAAATGTCCACAAATGTTAAAGACTTATGCCGCGTACACACGTTTTTTGTCTTGTAAAAAAACGTAGTTTTTTCTCATGAAAAAAAGGAACATTTTTCAAACTTCATTTTAAAAAAACGACGTTGCCTACACACCATCGTTTTCTGAAAATGCTCTTGCAAAGCGCGGTTACGTACAACACGTACGACGGCACTCGGTTCCATTCAAGCTTGCACCATAACTTGCTTCTCAGCATGCGCGGGTTTAAAAACGTTGTTTTAGCCCACACACGATTGTTTTTTATGACACAAAAAAATACATTTTGAAAAACAACATAAAAGTTTGTTTCTGTGCAGGCTCTGTATTAATTTGAATATATCGCTTACTGGGATTGGCTAAGCAGTATATACTGTATGTAGCCAAAGCTACATACAGTATTACTGCACATCCAGCAGGCTTTTTGGCCAGTTTTTTTAAGTGTAAAGCAAATACAGTACATACATCAGATCACAGATGTGTACAAAAATTTGATCATCACGATGTTAAAAGCAATGTGGGGAGCAGTAAAAATGCAATCCCGCTGCGTTTCATCTCAAACGGACTTCAACTGGGTCATATCACAGCTCTCCCACATTGCCCATATTTATAAAATATTTAAATGTTCTGGTAATTGGAAATGAGGGGTGTGACTCTGCCTACGGCAACAGAATGCGCTCCAGAACTCCAACAGGAGACATTCAAGCCTCGCTATGGATAATGGGTAATATAATGGATGACATGTCTACAAGAGGGGATGGGAATAAACAGATGTCAGTGACGCTCAAAACAGATCCACATTTACAAAAGTAAATGTAAAAGATAAAACAGGGCTTAGAAACCATGATGGAAAATAGTGCCCACATAAAAAGTCTTGGAGCATAATAAAAATGTAATATTAAAACTAGGCACATATGTACACAAAATATGAAATGCCGCAAATTGACTAATCACAAAATACTTATTTTATGAGAAAATAATTGCACAAGCAATATGAAACACAGAAGTGTGTGGGTCACACCTGATTAATGAAACAATTTACAATCTACATTCATACCGAACGGTGAGTAGGACCTGATTTTGTGTATCCAATAAGTTTCAAGGCGGGATACCCCACGCAGGCAGGAATCTCCCCTCCAATGTGGAACAAATGTATCTATAATTTGGAATTGAGTAACAGTGAGATCTTTATCATGATATTTGAGGTAGTGACGTGGGACGCTATGATTAGTACGACCCTTCTTGATGTTGGACAAATGCTCATTAACCTTCACCGAAAAAGTTCTAAGGAGGATGTTGTCTATGCCCTCAGGAGACCAGAGTTGGTCCTGTGGGCTAGATACATAGACAACATTCTCCTCCTCTGGAAGAGTGACATGGAATCTCTAGATGCTGTTATAATCACGCTTAACAATAATAACAGAGGCATCTCTTTGAGTCATGAGGCCAGGTGTACCAATATCCATTTTTTGGACTTGAAAATTTCGGCTACAAATCACTTGGAATTCAAAACCTATTTCAAGCTTACAGATGGGAATGGTTATAGTTGCCACCACAGTCAATGGTTGACATCCGTCCCATGCTGTCAATACCAATCACAGATTTTGAAAGAGAGATTTATGGAAAAGGGATATATATCTGGAGATCTTGACGCAGTCATCAATACAGTCTCTTTGGTGGATAGAAGTACATTATTACTAGATCACCCTAAACCCATTCAAGAAAAAAATTCAAATGGTCCTTTTTTTTTTGCCTTTTTTTCCATATAGCATAAACAAATTAAAAATATTCTCAATAAACACTGGAAGGTTTTACAGAGCAACAGATTTACAGGTGTCATATTTAGAGGTGCCCGATCTATACAGGGAGAGATGCACCCGATACCATAGATCCACCCAAAACTGTTTCTTTCTTTTAACATTGTAAGGGATATTACCTCTGCCGCAAGTGTAACATTTGCCTCCACCAGATTTATAGTATATCTACTCACTTGTCCCTGTAAAAAACAGTATGTGAAACGTAAGATTAGAACCTATTCGGTGAGGGTCAATGAGCATTTGGCCAACATCAAAAAGGGTCGTACTACTCATAGCATCCTGTGTCACTGCCTCAAATATTATGATAAAGATCCCACTGGTACTCAATTCCAAATTATAGATACATTTGTTCCACATTGGAGGGGAGATTTCTGCCTGTGTGGGGTATCCTGCTTGAAACGTATTGGATGAAGGTCGATTGGGACATAAATTGTTTCATTAACCTCCCTGGCGGTATGATTCTTTCAGATTTTAGGTGCTGAAAGCGGTACCATTATTTGCAAGGGAATTTGGCGTTTTATACTGTAGGCTTGTAATTCTTAGGAATAACTCACTGAAATCTATCCAAACAAGAGTCTAATAGGCATCCCGGGTATTATTTTTTTTTTTTTGTTATTAAAAATTATAATATAATAAATAATTATAAAAAATTATAACAAATAATAATATAATTATAGTAAAAATTATTCAATAATGTAATCAAATCAAAATCACTGAAATTTGCTCAGTTGCAGAATTTTTGCTGTCATTATTTTTTTTTTTTATGACGAATTTCCCCACAAATCGCTATCGCTAAATTCTGCAAGTGATTCTGATTTATTATCGCTGTTTTTTAGCTGCTCTAAAACAATTTTTGCCATAAAGGGACACTTTTGGTTGCTATGGGCAATCTACAGTTTGCAGGGAGAAAGAACAGTTTTTATTATATAAAAGGACATGTAGTGTACAGGGCAGACCACTAGGGACATGGGGGGGTGTGTATTTTTTACATACAGTACTGTAATCTATAAGATTACAGTGTACTGTATGTATAGTGTCTGTTTACTTTTTTGAATTTGGCGCCGTTCCCCCCCTACGTCGCGACGCTCGCAGGGAAGGGAATCGGCGGTACACACAGCATCAGGCGGACATCCGGCCGCCGTGTACTGCGGAGATTCATCGCTGGATCGCAGAGAAAAGGTAAGTAAACTTTTTTCTGCATCCAGCGAGGCAAGTCCGTGTGTGGCACGGGGTTACCGATCGTAGCTTAAAAATCTCACCCCGTGCCACACACGGGAAGACCGCCAGGGAGGTTAATCAGGCATAACCCACACGCTTCTGTGTTTCATATTACTTGTACTTATCCATGTAAAAAAAAAAAAAAAAATCATAAAATATTTATTTTGTGATTAGTCATTTTGTGGCATTTCATTGAGTGCTAATCAGCGCTGATTGACCCACCACTTCTCTTCTCTATCTTCTCGCTATATGCAGTGGGCAGGGTCAATGATTTCCTGCTGATGTCAGTCAGGAGAGGAGGAGGAGAGAGGTGGCCCCACCCACTGCATCTGTCAGCCGTGGGAGGAGAGAAGCAATGGGTCAATCAGCGCTCAATATATAAGGTATGTACAGCTATTTTCATAAAACACAGTCACAGGGGGACAGTACAGGAATAAACAGAGAGGATTTTGTTCTAAACACAGTAAATTGAGCGGCAGGTCAGGAGGGGGCGGCGCAGACACGGAGTTGTCAGGCAGAAAGGGGAGGGGGAGGAAAGCACACAGGAGAGCAGGCTGTATATGTCGAGATGCGCACAGACTACAGTGTCAGGACACTAAAGCCCTGCTATAAGGGAGTCACAGCAGAGAGGGGAGGGTAGAAACTGGCAGGGTCAGCCAGATATTATAGGTGATACAGGGGGCCAAATGACAAAGCACAAGCACTGTGCTGTATAAGATGTTTTAACGGAACAGAATCTTTATTTGAATTTTTTGAGTTAACAAACGCTTTAAAGAGAGGGAAAGAGAAGGAAATTACTTTATTTTTTTCTTATCTTTTTTTTTCTGGGTTGTTTCTTTCTCTTCCCTCTCTCAAATACATTTTGAGGGAATGGACGATAAATAAACTAAAACATACTGTTATTGATGCTGATGCTAAGGAAAGGAAAGGAAATTAATTGTTTTTTTTTTTTTTTTTTTTGCTATTTGTTGTTGTTAATATTTGTTTTGCTTGTAAATTGTTATAATTGTTATAAATTGTTATAAAAAAAATACAATTTGTTAAAAACAAACAAACACACCATTTAAAATTAGCTGTTCAAGGAATAAGCACAGGTTGTATTTTTATGTAAATATGTTTTAAAGTATTAGTAGAATGAAACCATTTGGGTTTTATAATAATCCATTTTGAGCATTTGAAATGTACAATTTTTTTAAATACTAGCAAAATGTGCCTGTTCCTTGAACCCCTAATTGTGAACAAGTGTGTTTAGTCAAATGGAAATATGATTTTGAGTTAAGGGAGTTAAAGGTTTGATGTAGGTAGCAGTAAAAAGTAGATGTTTTTGACATAAAGTCAGATTCTGAAGAAAGCAAAGCAAATTGGATTTGGCAGCTGTAGTCGTACAGCAATCTGGAATTTATAAGGCACCAGGAGACAAAAGGGTTGATTTATTAAAGGCAAAAATAATGTGCACTTTGCGATGTGCAGTTGCCCTCTGCAAGTGCACATGTTCCAGAGCTTATTAAATGAGCGGAAGTTCTGCTGACTTCCACCATCCAATCATGTGTAAGCAAAATGTCCTTCTTCTTATTTTCCTTGCACGTGATTGGGTATTCTTTACAACGTGAAGCCTTACCTCATTTACTAAGCTCTGGAGCAACTGCACTTTGCAAAGTGCACAGCCTAGTTGGCTTTAGTAAATCAACCCCAGTGAGTACTTTAACCCCTCTATCGCATGGTGAATTCCACCCCTTCTTATATTAGCCCAGACTATTAACCCTATGCTTCCCTGAGAGCTGACCGAGGCTATTAGAGACCAGTATTAACCGGGTGTTGCCCAGAAAGCGAGCTGGCTGAGGCTATGATTAGGAGTCCAGTATTAACCCTGTGCTACCCTGAGAGCTGACTGAGGCTATAATTAGGAGTCCATTATTAACCCTGTGATGCCTTTGGAGGAGACAGCTAATCAGGATCCCAGTGTCTAGCCCTGTACTGCCTGTGTGCCTTTACAGTCCATTTTTTAGACAGAGCCCCAATGTTTAACCCTGTGCTGCCCATATATATTGTGAGGGATTAACTCGGTAGCGGGTGTGTGTGACCTGCTGGATGGGTTCACTACTCGCTGAACTGTACAAAAAGGTAGTTGAGGAGGATTGAAAACAAATGATATGGTTTATTTTTCCATATTGCTGGATACACGTGCAAGCAAAAAAACAGCATAAACAAAACAAAACATAAAATAAACCCTTGCCACTTGGGGCGTCTACCTTCCCAACACAGGAACCTACCTATGGAGTCTGGCACAGCCTACTGCTGGGCAGACACTGCTGGTCCTACAGTAGAAAACAACACAAAGTCTCTTTGATATTTCTCACACAGAAATATCCATCAGCACATCACCTCTTCAGTAGGGTTTGTGACTGCTCCTTCACTCACAAAGCCCCAGGATGCAGCAATCAGTCATTATCATTAGGCTGTCTTTATAGGGGCTTTAATTGCTTAATTCTGAACAGCTGAAACCTTTTAACGCCCCAAACCTCTCTGGCCATCTCTGCAGCTGACGCCCAATAGTAATTGGTGTATTGATTAAACAAGACAGACAAGTACCTCCCGTCTGGGACAACACACACAGATTTACCTGACTTCCTGTCACATACCCCCCCCTCTTGTTTCAACCCTAGGGTTGGGACACAGGTTGCCAGGCACGCATGCACTCGGGACAAACCATCTGCATTCTCCATTTTAACACCGGGGCGATGCGTTACAACAAAACTAAGTTCCTGAAGGGCCAGGAACAACCTATTTATTCTCCTATTGGTCTTCAACTTTCGGCTGAGGTAGTACATAACAGGGTGTTCCTTGCTTTGTAATATACTCATTTTCAGTTGTAAACCATGCAAAACCTTAATTGGTTTTTCAATGGACACAAAGGTTTCCCTCAATAGCTCAATCCCTGAAGAACTCAGCGAGTCATAACCAATACCAAGAGCTGATAACACTGCGCTCTGCAATGGATCATCCATGTGGATGCCTTCTTCAGATGTAAACACACTAAGACTGGAATCCTCCAAAGCATGGTGACACTCAAAAAAATCTGTTCTTCTATGAACTGGACTAAAGTCTGACGCATATGACCTCTGATAAACCGATGTACTAGGTGGTTTTTCTTCCCTTTGGTGCTCTAGACGGAAATCATTACTTGTCAATTCTGTATTTCCAAGTGTCTTACTTTGTGATAGTTCAGACTCACAAGTATGGTGAAAATCTACCAAACCCAATGTAAGGTTTTCAGAAACTGAATCCTCATCACTTTCTTGAACCAACTGCTTACTCTGTGCATCACTTGTTCGCACATCCCTATTCTCACCAAGAACTTGACAACTGCTATCGGACACATCATTAACTGAACTAGACAACTACAATCACTTTTCAACTTATGTTTATGGCTAGTTGTTCAGATATCTTTGCCTCATAGTCTCCCAAAATGTTTTAGTATTTATTTCTATGAAACCATCGACTATTGGACACAAATTCTCATATTCTTCATTCCTTTTTAAGACATTTGGAAAAAACATCCATTAAATTAGTACAATTAGCCTCTCTGACCACTTCAGTGAAGGAGGTTTCACAACGTTCAGAGGGCTCACCTGCCATTACAGATTCTACACTTTGAAAAATAGATTTTACTTCCCGAGGAATCTTGGTAGTCAAGTCCAAAGTATTATCCTGCGTCACTGGCTCTGACAGAACACTTTCCAAAGACTGGATTTCACAGGATGTGACACTACCTTTATATTCAAATCCGATTTCATCATGTATGAACTGGCAGCACTGTACTACATGGCTCCCTGCATCATCTAACTGTGTTTCAACCACAGAGGGCGGTCTATCCAAGTCTTGGACAGAAACTGCACTGGTTACAATGGCGGATCCAGGGGGGGGCAACAGGGCAATTGCCCCCCCCCCCCATTTACCATTTTTTTTAAACTGCTTTGCGGTGCCTGCAGCCAGGCCCGGACTGGCCATAGGGCTAACCTAGCAAATGCCTGTGGGCCGTGGGCCGGCTTTGGCCCACGAACGGCCCGCGGCGACCAGCGGGCCGTATGTCACGTCTCCCCAGGGGTGTACACCACCAACACAGCGCCAGATAGAGAGAGATCAGCTGGGGTATCATAGCCAGCTCTGACACTTCTCCCCTCCCCTTGCTACCCCCACGGCCAGTTAGAGGAGAGGAGCTGCTTCTACTCCTCCCCCTCCTCTCTTCTTCTCCTCCCGTGTCTGCCCCACTCTCCCGACGGACACTGTTCTGCTGCCTAAGGGATGTGGGCGGGAAGATTCAAGCCCACAGCAATCAGAAAGGAAAGATGGAGTCTGATATCCATCCATTCAGTCAGTCCCTCCTGCCTCTGAGTGAGTACTGAGAGTACTGTACACTGATGTATGGGGTGCCCTTCATTCCCTTCTCTCTCGCTCTCTCTTCACCTTTCTTTCTTTCTCTCTCTCTCTTTTTTCTCTTTTTTTTTCTTTCGTTTGCACCCCCCACCAGCTGCCACTGTAGATAGATAGATAATAATCTATCTAGATATCTATCTACAGTGGCGGCTGGCAGTGTTGCTCATCTTACTTTAAAAAAGTAATTAGTTACAGTTACAAATTACTTCTCCGAAAAAGTAATTGCGTTAGTGACTCAGTTACTACATTGAAAAAGTAATTATTTACTCAGCAAAGTAACTGACATTTTTTAATATTCTACAATGCTTTGTTGAGAAGCAGGTGACGGGCGCTTGCCAGGGAGCAGTGAGTTAATACTCCAAGATAAAAGAATGCCAGATCCTTGAGAGAAGAAAACTGGAAACAAATGGTGATCTTGTGTATATCCCAGCCTAGGTGCATCCGTCCCACCCACCATGTATGTGCAGCTAATAGGACTTAAAACCCTTATCCATCTGCTACATATTACATCCAAATTATAAGCTGGATTAAAATGTATGTTTATAATATACATTCCCTTGACGTTTACAGAGTCTGTAATTTAAAATCTTATATTAGGCTTTATTAGAATTTTCTATAGTTAATTGTTTATTATTTTATTTATCTTATATAAGCTTTATTAGATGCAAGGGATCTGGAATGGGGATGTCAGATTTTTCTTTGTTGTCTGATGAAGAGATGAAATCACTGACCAAAAATAACCTGCTGATCATTGGTCTATATAGGTGTCCTGCACTTACCATGTTGACCACTAGATGTCACTGTGTACACTGTGTTGTATAGGGAACGTTTGTTCTGTGGAACATTTTGTTCCGGCCATGTGTTCCCCGGATCATTGATCAGGTTGCGCACACAGTGTGTGTGATCGATGTGAGTTGTTCCCCGGTGATAGGTCAGTGTGAGGCGGATGGGGCTCATTGTATCCAGGGCTCCTTGCGATTGGGAGTTTTCAGACCGCTGTGACAGGCCATCACAGCGGTCACATGATTCTAAAGCGGAGTTCCACCCATATTTATGTTCACAGCACCGACAGAAGCAATTACTTTGCTGCCATCTAGTGGCAGTAGATGTAATTGTGCTAATGCCGCCCAAGTAATGGGAACTGCGTTACCGTGAGGGGAAGAGTAATCAGGTAGATTACTCGTTACCCTCAAAAGGGGCTGCGTTAGGTAACTGTGTTTATTGTAACTCCGTTACTTACAACACTGGCGGCTGGTGCTCAAAATTTTTGGTGGGCGCAAATGAAAAAAAACAAAAAAACAATTGCAGCCTCACTGTGCCCATCAAACGCAGCCACTGGGCCCATCCATTGTCACCACTGTGCAATGCCATCAAACGCAGCCACTGTGCCATCAAACACAGCCACTGTGCCATCAAACGCAGCCACTGTGCCATCAAATGTCACCACTGTGCCATGCCATCAAACACAGCCACTGTGCCATGCCATCAAACACAACCACTGTGCCATCAATTGTCACCTCTGTGCCATGCCATCAAACACAGCCACTGTGCCATCAATTGTCACCACTGTGCCATGCCATCAAACGCAGCCACTGTGCCATCAATTGCCACCACTGTGCCATGCCATCAAACAGCCACTGTGCCATGGCATCAAACACAGCCACTGTGCCATCAAGTGTCACCACTGTGCCATGCCATCAAACGCAGCCACAGTGCCCTTCAATTGTCGCCACTGTGCCAATTGATGCCCCTGTGCCCTTTAATTGTTGCCACTGTGCCCATTGTCGCCACTGTGCCCATTGTCGCCACTGTGCCCATCGTCGTGGCTGAGCCCATCGTCGTGGCTGAGCCAGAGGGGGCGGCGCTCCGGCGCCCTCTATAGACGCACCGCCACTGTCTATATCTATCTATCTATCTATCTATCTATCTATCTATTTATCTTTATCTATCTTCCTTCCTTCAGTTCTTTCTTTCTATCTTTATCTATCTTTCTTTCTTTATCTATCTTCCTTCCTTCCCTTCTTTATCTATCTATCTATCTATCTATCTATCTTCCCTTCTTTCTTTATCTATATTTCTTTCTTTATCTATCTTCCTTCCTTCCCTTCTTGCTTGTTATCTTTATATATCTTTCTTGTTTATCTATCTATCTTTCTTGTTTATCTATCTATCTTTCTTGTCTATCTATCTATCTATCTATCTATCTATCTATCTATCTATCTATCTATTATTTATCTATCTATCTATCTATCTATCTATCTATCTATCTATCTATCTATCTATCTATCTATCTATCTATCTATCTATCTATATATCTATCTATTTATCTTTATCTATCTTCCTTCCTTCAGTTCTTTCTTTCTATCTTTATCTATCTGTCTTTCTTTATCTATCTTCCTTCCTTCCCTTCTTTATCTATCTATCTATCTATCTATCTATCTATCTATCTATCTATCTATCTATCTATCTTCCCTTCTTTCGTTATCTATATTTCTTTCTTTATCTATCTTCCTTCCTTCCCTTCTTGCTTTCTATCTTTATATATCTTTCTTGTTTATCTATCTATCTTTCTTGTTTATCTATCTATCTTTCTTGTTTATCTATCTATCTATCTATCTATCTATCTATCTATCTATCTATCTATCTATCTATCTATCTATCTATCTATCTATCTATCTATCTAATCACCTATCTATCTATCTATCTATCTATCTATCTATCTATCTATCTATCTATCTATCTATCTATCTATCTATCTTCCCTTCTTTCTTTATCTATATTTCTTTCTTTATCTATCTTCCTTCCTTCCCTTCTTGCTTTCTATCTTTATATATCTTTCTTGTTTATCTATCTATCTTTCTTGTTTATCTATCTATCTTTCTTGTCTATCTATCTATCTATCTATCTATCTATCTATCTATCTATCTATCTATCTATCTATCTATCTATCTATCTATCTTCTCCCTTATTGCTTTCTATCTATCTATCAATCTATCTTCCTTCCTTCCCTTCTTTCTTTTTATCTTTATCTATCTTACTTTCTCCCCCCCCCCCGGGCTGCTCAGTCTAAAATGCCCAGGCCTATTTTTTGTCTGGGCCTGCCTGCAGCTGCCGCTGCCGAGTCTCTCACTCTCTCTCTCTTATCACCAGGGCCGGTAGGCTGCCTGTCCTGAGGCTGCTTTGAGCTGTAGCTGACTGCAGCGCTCCCCTCTCTCCTGCGTGTATGACATTGGGCATCTCTGGCTGTGTGTGAGAGCTGGATTTGTGTTCGGCTGTGCTGCCTATGCTAGACCTGCTCGTGTGATAGTAGATGGAGATGGAACACTGTTTGAATCAGTGTTTTGTCTATCACACAAGCCCGTCTAGGGGGGACCTTGCTAGAGCACACTGCCCTGCCGAACACAGACCTACAGCTCCTGTTTGTTCCATGACACACGTCGGGAGAGGAGATACCTGCTGTGTGTGATCGAGGTAATGCCATGGTGAGTGCCATGCACAGTGTGGCTGCATTAATAGACAAAAGTGGGGATGCATTTATATACAAAAGTGGGACTGGATTCATACACAAAAGTGGGACTGGATTCATAGACAAAAGTGGGACTGGATTCATAGACAAAAGTGGGACTGGATTCATAGACAAAAGTGGGACTGGATTCATAGACAACAGTGGGACTGGATTCATAGACAAAAGTGGGACTGGATTCATAGACAAAAGTGGAACTGGATTCATAGACAAAAGTGGGACTGGATTCATAGACACAGGTGGGACTGGATTCATAGACAAAAGTGGGACTGGATTCATAGACAAAGGTGGGACTGCATTCATATACAAAGGTGGGACTGCATTCATATACAAAGGTGGGACTGCATTCATATACAAAGGTGGGGGTTCATTGATATACAAAAGTGGGACTGCATTAATATACAAAAGTGGTAGTGCATTAATAGACATAAGTGGGACTGCATTAATATACAAAAGTGTGACTCGATTTTTATACAAAGGTGGGGCTGCGTTCATATGCACAGTGAGGCTGCAATGATGGGCACTGATGAGGCTGCATTGATCTCTTGTACCATGTCTTCAGTCTCTAAACATCCCTTGTACCATGCCTGCAGTCTCTGACCATCCTTTGTACCATGCCTGCAGTCTCTGACCATCCCTTGTACCATGCCTGCAGTCTCTGACCATCCCTTGTACCATGCCTGCAGTCTCTGACCATCCCTTGTACCATGCCTGCAGTCTCTGACCATCCCTTGTACCATGCCTGCAGTCTCTGACCATCCCTTGTACCACGTCTGCCGTCTCTGACCATCTCCTGTACCATGTCTACAGTCTCTGACCATCCGTTGTACCAGGTATGCAGTCTCTGACCATCTCTTGTACCATGTCTGCAGTCTCTGACCATCTCTTGTACCATGTCTGCAGTCTCTGACCATCTCTTGTACCATGTCTGCAGTCTCTGATCATCTCTTGTAACATGTCTGCAGTCTCTGACCATCTCTTGCACCATGTCTGCATTCTCTGACCATCTATTGTACCATGTCTGCATTCTCTCACCATCTCTTGTACTATATCTGCAGTCTCTGACCATCTCTTGTACCATGTCTGCATTCTCTGACCTTCTCTTGTACTATGTCTGCAGTCTCTGACCATCTCTTGTACCATGTCTGCAGTCCCTGACAATCGTCTAGAAACTATGGGATAGATTTATGGCATTTATATTTAAATATTTTTTACTAGTAATGGTGGCAATCATTGATTTTTTAGCGGTACTGCAACATTGCAGCGGACACATCGGACACCAAATTGAGTTCTGAAAGCAACACCTTATTTTCTGGCAGTGCCCCTCCCGAGACTAGACTCTGGATCCGCCCTTGACTGGTTATATCAGACTTTGATTAAATTGAAGCCTCTTGAGGTAAACACAAAAGCAAACAAGCATAAAAGTACCATCATCCTAAATGTCAATAGAATAAATCAAATATAACTGGGACCCCAAAGGTAACCCAGAAATAATTTGGAAAAAAGGGGGGGGGGTGGGCGGGTGGACTATAGCGGTACTAGGTACAAGAAGATACAAGGGAACATGAACTGAGGTAGAAAATTACATTTGTTTATTATAATGAACAAGTAGGACACACGTTATTAGATTATAAAAAACAACCAAACAAAAACAATATTAAAAACGTGACACAGTGCATGCCAAACCAGGTCACCGAGGTGTTAAATCAACCCTAGGCGAGGGGAAACGGTGAAGAGGGTGTGGTCACGCCCGTTGAATCTCAATCTCGACTAGTTTCGCAACATTAGTTGCTTCATCAGGAGAGGTAGTCTAAAAACATAATACAATAATTACAATCACAAAATCCATACATATAGGTAAATATGCATGATAGTGTACCACAAAATTACTATACAAGTATTGGTTTTATACCGCTTAAACATTGGGGATTAAAAGGATGCCAAATGGCTTACCTGCACTGTTTAAAGGAGACCACCGGAGGCTATGAACCGCAATTGGAGGGAGGTAGCCTCTCAAGAACGGATAGGAAGTAAAGGGAGCCACAATATGAACTATCCTAAAAAGAGCTATATATAAAAATAGATGTCAAATAGGGTTCGTTGCATTGACTACCATAGGGAGAGAGAGGAGGGGGTGGGGATGGTGATGGTGGTGAGTGCTCAAAAAACTGATCAAAGGAGTGTAAAACTCAGTGCAAAAACAACAAGGAAGGGGAAAGAAGGGAAGGAAAGGGGAGGGGGAGGGGGAGGGGGAGGAGGGGGGGGGAGGAGGGGGGGAAGAAGGGGGGGGGAAGAAGGAGGGAGGAGGAGAAAGGGAAAAAGAAGGGGAAAAGGGTGGGGATGGTGGGGAGGGGGGGGGGGGAAAAGGGGGGGGGGGGGTGGGGGAAAAAAAGGGGAGGGAGAAAGAAAGAGATGGAGGAGAAAAAAAGGGGGAAAGCACAACGAAAGAAGGGAAGAAAGGAAAGGACAAGAGAGAAACAGGAACGGAAGAACAGGGGAAACCATGAAAGACCAGCAGGGCAAAAGAGAAGAGGGAACAAGTGGAAAAGAAGGGAAACAGAGGAGAGGAGGAGTGGGACGAGGGGGAGGGAAAGAAGGGGAAAATGGATGAGGGGAAAAGGACAAAAAGGTAATGGGGGGGGGGGGGGGAGGGGGGGGAGGGGGGGGGGAAAGGGGGGAGGGCAGGGCGGTGTGAAAGGGAGGGGGGGGGGAAGAAGGTGAATAGGAAAAAGGGGAGGGGGGGAATTGGTGTGTGAGTTAGTGTGTGTGGTGAGTGAAGGGATTGGAGCAATATGGATGTGCTCATAGAAAAAGGGGGGGGTGAATACACAGTGATGTAGACTGCATACGGTTGCAAGCCAGATGCAGAAAGAGAATTGCAGTGCAAGTGAACAAAAGGATTTTTACCTGTGTAAAAAATTAAAAGGGTAAGGACCTGTGAACCATATTAATGGATCAAGGATAAAGCGTAGCTGGCGTGGGTGTTTGATAAAGATCCCACACTAGGTGCATAGAGTTGAAGACCTGGTAAAATGACAAGGGGAGAAGGATATGGATATGAGGGTAACAAAGAATCTCCCAGCGATATAAGGAACTAACAGAGTGAAGCGTCAAAGGACAAGCCTAATAGAGGAACAGAGGGCTTACCAGTGGTCGGTAGAATGCACTGTATGGTCCACAGGATCCGGTGTGTGTCACGTCTGTTATGGCCAAGGGGGCTGTATTAAATAGCAAGTGGACGTCCCGAGAGCCAATCAATGGCGCGGCGCGCTCCGATGACGTAGCGCAGCGCTGGTGAGTGTATGTGAGGTGTAGAGGCTGATGCACTGGTCATAGACCAATCAGGAGCTTAGCAAAGGGATATGACATCCCATAATCGGTTAACCAATAGGGGGGAAAAAAAGGAGGGGACGGACGTGGCGCGCATTCTGAATTAACTGCTGAGTGTCAGCAGTAATTGTTCTACTTGAGGAGAGAAGAGCATGGTGAAGGAAGGGGGAGTGAAAAGGCACAGTGGTAGTCAATGTCAGCTAATCAATATTAAACTAACCAGCAGCAGATATAGAATTAGAGTGTGTAAGTTGTGGAAATAGCCAGGCAGAATGAAACGGCAGGTAAACCAAAGGGCATCAAGTACAATACATATAAAGGTATATATAAAGATTTATACAAAATAAAGCGTATAGTACAACAATTAATATACTTAAATGAGAAGACTCATATGGATAGAACATATATTACATAAGGCATTATATATAATGCTCAAGAATATGCATAGGACAGCAAGTTTTTATTATTGAACATAGACAGGGGGCAGGTGTAGTTGATAAAACACAGTATAAGATGGTCCATGAAACTAATTACATAGATAAGGTCAGGGTGAGGGAGGAAAGGGGGGGGGAGAGGGAGAGGGGGGGGGAGGGAGGATCACAGGTTTTATAGGAATGATTTAAAGGAATTGACTTCATTCAAGCCAGGGGGTATCAAAACATTAAGTCGTTCAATCCACAGGGCTTCACGTTGTAAAAGCACCTTGTCTCGGTCACCACCTCTTGGGTCTATTGCCAATACTTCAAGTACTATAAATTTAGTGGCCAAGAAGTCATACCTATGGTGTAAACCAATATGTCTCCCAATAGAGGTCAGTTTGCCATTGGTGGAATCATACATATGATCACCAATGCGCTGTCGCAATTCGCGGATGGTTTTTCCCACATAAAAGGCTTTACAGGAACACGTCATTAGATAAATAACACCTGTTGTTTCACAGTTGGCTGAAAACCGTGGGGAAAAAATGTCCCCATTAGGTAGCATATGAGTACGGCCTTCTAGGATCCATGGGCATTTAGGGCAGTGGCCACAACATGAAGTGCCTCTAGGCCCCAGACGAGGCAGATTGACATTTCGGTAGTGGCTACTGGTTAATCGATCTCTAAGTGATTTAGCTCTTCGGAAAATTAATTCCGGGGTATTCCGAATGTGTTTATGCAGTACATGATGATCGGCTAACATGTGCCAGTGTCTGTCTAGAATGCTCCTCAACTGGTCATGGTGAGCCGAATATTGGGTAATAATTGCCGTCGTTGGCTTCCTAGGCACACGTGGGGTGGTATAAAGAAGGGATAATCTAGTACGTGCTTTGGCTTTGTTAAAGGCCTTACGTAAGATGGTGGCAGAGTAGCCCCTTGCAAGGAGTCGAGTACGTAAAGCAGTAGCCTGGGCAAGGAAATCCTCCTCTCGTGCACAGTTCCTACGCAGTCGCAAGTACTGTGCAAAAGGGATACTGTGCACGAGAGGAAGGGGGTGAGCACTAGAGGCATGAAGTAACGTATTGCCTGCAGTGGGCTTGCGAAACAAATTAGTGCTGAGTAGGCCATCAGTGTTTTTATTGATAAGTAAATCTAAATAGGAGATTTGTTGTGGATCAGAGGAAAAAGTAAAGAATAGATTATCCGAATTCTGATTAAGAATCAAGATAAATTCTTCAAGTAAAGCCATAGAACCTATCCAGATGATAAAGAGGTCGTCGATAAATCTATACCAGCAGAGCACTGCCTGTAAAAATCTGTCGAGTTCCTCATTGGCAAAGATCTTCCTCTCCCACGCACCCAAATAAAGGTTTGCGTAGGCGGGGGCACAGGAAGTGCCCATCGCCACGCCCTGGCATTGTAAATAGTGTTAGTCTTCAAATAGAAAATAATTCCGTGTCAAGATGAAACTTAAAAGTTTAAGTAGAAATTCATTGAGGGGCCAAGTGGTGTGGTCCTGTTCATGGAGGAACACTCCAGCCATCCGTACTCCCTGCTCGTGGGGGATGCTCGAATACAAGGTTTCGACATCAATTGCCACGAGCAGGGAGTCCGGGGGGACTTGGATCCCCTCAATGTGTCTGAGGAGGTCCGAGGTGTCCTGAATGTAGGACGGGAGGCTCTTGACATGGGGCATAAGAAAGTAATCAATAAATTTACTTGCGTGATCGGTTAAGGAATTTATACCGGACACGATTGGACGCCCTGGGGGATCTGCTAGATTTTTGTGTGTTTTTGGGAGGGTGTAAAAAGTAGGGGTCCTAGGGAATTTAGGAACAAGATAATTGAGGGTATCCTTATCAATTAACCCTTGCCAGTAGGCTCCTGTACATAACTCAGTAAATTCATGTATGTACATTTGGATATGTGTAACCGGTATCGGTTGGTACCAGGTTAAGTTGTTTAACACTGGGTTACCTTTGGGGTCCCAGTTATATTTGATTTATTCTATTATATCAGACTTTGCAATATCCTCACTGTGGGAGCGTGGTTTTCCAGATTCAACATCACAGATGTCTTCACTCTGCCGATTTAAGGTATCACAGATGATTTCCTGAATTCTATTCTGATCATGACATGCTGGTACCATTAATTCTGAAGACCCAAAATTACTCCTTTTTACTTCGGTGGACACCAAACCCCTCTATAAAGATCCTGCCTGTGGTAGGGGTGACATTGTATTTACTGCTTTCATTTCATTAACATAAAAATTAACACACTGCTCTTCAACATGCAAATAATTCACAGAGGCAAAAATAGCTTCAGTCTGGGTGCATATTTCTTGCAATTCAGATTCCTCAATGACCCTGCTCTGTCGATCATCAACTATGGGAAAGTCATGAATATCACCTGCCCTACCACACCCTCAAGGCTCAGTGGACATTGGACACACTTTTTCTACATAATTTAGTGCAGTGTCAGAATTAAGTTTTTCAGCTTTATTTCCATCAAGCAACTGACTGAGAACTGAAGATGTGCAAACCCCTACTTCCTGCACTTCAGCCACTTCATTTGCTCTGAAGCGGTCAGGGATTTCACTTTCAACATCACTTCCAGAAAGTTCAGCTTCATTTTCCATAAAGTCCTTCAGATTTAGCTTTCTAAGAATTGCCTCCTCCACATCGTCGTTATCTTCCACACATTCTTCATTATTTATTGTTAGTCCATTCTGAGTGTTGGCTGTTTCCGTAGGACAATCATCAACTTTGACAACCTTATGTTCCGTTTCCGCTTTGGTAATCTTGGTGACACCAGGAACTCCTAACTTGGCAGAGTAGGCCCAAAGAAATGAATAGTGATCCATACAGCCCTGGCACACCATCTCATCTGGGGTCTTATCCTCAGGATCGGGGTACAGTCTCTTACATGTGCAGTACAGGCCAAAGAAATTGTCATTGTAATTATTAGCCAGGTTTTTCTTCTCTTTATCCGGATATAACTTGCAATCCAGCTGTTTAAATTTGGCATTTCCACAATCGCAGCGAAATTTCCTCTTGGTGTAGAGCTCAAACAGGTCGTGGCCTTCATGACACTTGTATGTACAGGCCAGACATAGCCCAGCAGGCTCTTCTTTATCTGGGGTGCAGGTACTGCAGGCATACAGCGCTTGTCTCTTCACATAACCCAGGGGGTAGGAGCACTTTTCGGAATCGCTCCCCGCCAGCACAGCAGACGCCTCCTCCTGCAGGGCGTCATCCTCCTCCAGGACATCCAGCAGTGACAGGACCGGCTCTTCCTTTACTGCCATTTCCACCTTTACTTCCTCCTCTTCATCTTCTGCACCACTTTCTACTTCTGCAAGCTCTTCGCTGTCAGAATCATCACATGATAGAAGATGGAAATCCTCAAGCCCGGCCTAATTTTCTTCCTTTTCTCTGTTGGTGAAAGAACCGGTACAGAGAGCAACTGTTTCAGACATTAGGTCACTTTTCTCATTTTCTGCATTAACCTTTGTACAACTAAAAGATTCTTGATTTGGACCATCATCTTGACAGACAAATTTTCCAGAGCAGAGTCCCAGCAACTCATCCATACTGTCCATCACAAGTCTTTGCTTGGCAGAGCTGTACTTGCTCCTGTTACGGCCAACATTTAGAAAACCATTAGCATGCGTGACAACGATCTCTTAGTTGTAATCCTCATCACTCCACAGTAAGCTTTCTGTGCAAGAATCGCTGAGCGTCTCCTCATCACTTAGTCTTGTACAGTATATGGATGGCATCCATGATCGCTGCTTTTGCCAGAACACGGGGCCTTATAATCACTGTTGAGCTTTGAAGGTTGTAATTTTTTGGGTGAGAGCTCCTTAGAAACCTCTATGTTCTCTTCACTACCAGACAGCTCTGACTTTGCTTTCTTTTTCTTTTTTTTTTCTTTGACTTCAGACTCAAGAAATCTTTGAACTTTTCTCTTACTTTTTCTTTAACACTTTCAGGCAGCTTGTCTGGCTTGCGATGAGACTTCTGGATTAAGTTCTCTTTGCTTTCGTCTTTTAGGGACGGTCGGTGGGAATTTGAACTGTTTATGGTGCGTCTTCTCTTTGAGCTTTGCTGACTGGCCTTTTTGTGAGCTAAAGAGCCTCTTGTCTGCATATGCCTCGTGATAGGACTCTGATCCTGCTATGACCTGTCAACGCCATGAAAATACTTCATATGGCAACGCAGCAACTTGGCCTTGCATAAAGATCTGAAGCAATCCAAAATCTTGCCCTTAAACTTGTTGGGTTCCAGTTCCAAGGTAACAGCTTTGGTAGCTGGATCATCATATTTCTTCAAAGTATTTGCTAAAGGTTCTCTACTGTATTTAGCAGAACTGTCAGACCGTCGATTCAGCTTCATAGGAGCTGCTACTGCGGGGACAGCCGGGACCTCCTCAGCATCTTCTTGTACATGAGAGTCTTTCTCTTCAGGTTTGGTCTCGTCTGGTTTGACCTCTGGAACACCATTCACAACATTGGATTCAACAGGCTCTACAGACTCTTCTACTACTAATGGCGGCTCCTTCACTTCGGGAGTTTCAGGCTCTGCCAGGGCACACTCCTCTGGCTCCACTTCTTGTTTCTCTTGTGAAGTACTACACTCCGGTGATGATTCTGTCTCAACAACAGACGTGGTAACCTCCATAGTATTATGCTCCTCTGGATTCTCAATCAGAGAGGGGCTTACTATCCTTTTCCTCTGTTCTCTCAAATTGTTTCATGATGGCCTCCCAACCTGACATTCTCTCTCGCTGAGCCTATTCTTTAGTTGCAATGCTTATTTGGTAAGCTGCATTTATTATAACCATCTGTTTTATCATCTCCTCCATTTTGGGTTTACTTTAACTGCCCGCATTCTCCACCATGTGTGAGGGATTAACTCGGTAGCGGGTGTGTGTTACCCCCTGGATGGGTTCACTACGCACTGAACTGTACAAAAAGGCAGTTGAGGAGGATTGAAAACAAATGATATGGTTTATTTTTCCATATTGCTGGATACACATGCAAGCAAAAAAACAGCATAAACAAAACAAAACATAAAATAAACCCTTGCCACTTGGGGCGTCTACCTTCCCAACACAGGAACCTACCTATGGAGTCTGGCACAGCCTACTGCTGGGCAGACACTGTTGGTCCTACAGTAGAAAACAAGAAAAAGTCTCTTTGATATTTCTCACACAGAAATATCCATCAGCACCTCACCTCTTCAGTAGGGTTTGTGACTGCTCCTTCACCCACAAAGCCCCAGAATGCAGCAATCAGTCATCACTCTTAGTCTTTATAGGGGCTTTAATTGCTTAATTCTGAACAGCTGAACCTTTTACCGCCCCAAACCTCTCTGGCCATCTCTGCAGCCGACGCCCAATAGTAATTGGTGTATTGTCTAAACAAGGCAGAAAAGTACCTCCCATCTGGAACAACACACACAAATGTACCTGTCACAATATATATATATATATATATATATATATATATATATATATATATATATATATATATATATATATATTATATACAGTATCTCACAAAAGTGAGTACACCCCTCATATTTTTGAAAATATTGTATTATATATGTTCATGTGACAACACTGAAGACATGACACTATGCTACAATGTAAGGTAGTGAATGTACAGCTTGTATAACAGTGTAAATTTGATGTCCCCTCAAAATAACTCAACACGCAGCCATTAATGTCTAAACCGCTGGCAACAAAAGTACATTCCTAAGTGAAAATGTCCAAATTGGGCCCGATTGACCTTATTCCCTTCCTGGTGAAATGTGACTCATTAGTGTTACAAGATCTTAGGTGTGAATCTGGAGCAGGTGTGTTAAATTTGGTGTTATCACTCTCTCTCATATACTGGTCACTGTAAGTTCAACATGGCACCTCAGGGCAAAAAACTCTCTGAGGATCTGAAAAAAAGAATTGTCACTCTACATAAAGATGGCATTGGCTATAAGAAGACTGCCAAGACCCTGAAACTGTGTTGTAGAACTGTGGTCAAGACCATACAGCGGTTTAACAGGATAGGTTCCACTCAGAACTGGCCTCGCCGTGGTCGACCAAAGAAGTTGAGTGCACGTGCTCAGCGTCATATTCAGAGGTTGTCTTTGGAAAATAGGCATATGAGTGCTGACAGCATTGCTGCAGAAGTTGAAGGGGTGGGGGGTCAGTCTGTCAGTGCTCAGACCATATGCCGTACATTGCATTAAATTGGTCTGCGTGGCTGTTGTCACAAAAGGAAGCCTCTTCTAATGATGATGCGCAAGGAAGCCTGCAAACAATTTGCTGAAGACAAGCAGACTAAGGACATGGATTACTGGAACCATGTCCTGTGGTCTGATGATAACAAGATAAACTTGTTTGGTTCAGATGGTGTCAAGCACGTGTTGCGGCAACCAGGTGAGGAGTACAAAGATAACTGTGTCTTGCCTACAGTCAACCATGGTGGTGGGAGTGTCATGGTCTGAGGCTGCATGAGTGCTGACAGCACTGGGGAGCTACAGTTCAATGATGGAACCATGAATGCCAATATGTACTATGACATACTGAAGAAGAGCATGACCCCCCCCCCCCCTGTTGGGATACAACAGGACAGCATCCCAACATGATAACGACCCCAAACACACCTCCAAGATGACCAATGACTTTCTAAAGAAGCTAAGGGCAGGTGATGAACTGGCCAAGCATGTCTCCAGATTTGAACCTTATTGAGCATTAGACATGTGCAGACTGGCATATTTTGTTTTGTTTTTTCGTTTTCTTTTGGAAAATAAATTTATTTAGTTACTCCCGAAAATCGTTTTGATTTATTTTGTTTTTCGTTGGGGAAAAGCTTTCGTCCGAAAAATCCAATAATACTTGGTTTCTGTCGAATGGTCAAACGAATATTCGACGGAACATCGAATCTTTACGTCGAATCGTACATTTCCGTTTGAATATTCCGCCTACAAGAATTCTAATGTTGTATGACTAGTAATAATGTCGAATCTATTTTCTCATAAATCGAAATCTAATCTCTGTAATGTCGAATCTATTATTTCTATAGTGTCTAATCTTTTCCCTATAATGTCGAATCTTTTCCCTATAATGTTGAATTTTTTCCCTATACTGTCGAATCTTTTCCCTATAATGTTGAATCTTTTCCCTATAATGTCGAATCTCTCTATATCAAATTTTTACCGCAACTAAAACGAAAATAAAGTATTTTTTATGTTAGATCTTTCGGTTTTCGTTTCTTGCACTTTCGTTATCGTTTGTTAAAACGATAACGAAAAAAACGGATTTTCGGACGAAAACGAATGCACATGTCTATTGAGCATCTGTGAGGCATCCTCAAACAGAAAGTGAAGGAGCGGAATAATGGCGGGCACACAAAATATTGACACTTTGGGCCCAATTTGGACATTTTCACTAAGGGTTATACTCACTTTTATTGCCAGCGGTTTAGACATTAATGTCTGTGTGTTAAGTTATTTTGAGGGACAGCAAATTTACACTAATAAACAAAATATAGTGTAGCGCAACCAGTAAAGCAATAAATCAAGTCCATATAATGTAAAAATTCCAACGTTCTGCAACTTTAGATGACAGTTCATAGAATGTTTAACTCATCATATCCAGTGACTTCAGTGACCACCACCTCTAGCTGGTATGACTGTTCATTCACAAATGATGACCCCCCCCCCCCACTACAGAGTCACACACCCCTGGTATTATATCTCTCAGGATACCATGGGAAAATTAATCCTCCTCCAGGTAAGCTTCAGCAGGTGTGGAGCCATCAGTAATTCAAAGTGGCCCCTTTGATGGACATCTCCCTGTGCTGTGTGAGCTGAAAAACAGGAGTCTGCCGTACTGAGATTTGTAGTGTCATAGGGAATCTCCCCTTTCGTTTACTCCCTCTCTCTCTCTCCCCCCACACTCTTTTCCCCTTTTCTCTCTCTCACTGTCCTCTTGCTCGCTCACTCCTGACACCCACACCCCACTCTCACCCTGACTTCTGCAGTCAATACACTGTTTTTTATGTTAGTTACTCCTGCACGCAAACATGTTGTATGGACTGCAGGAGGAGGGGGACGTGGGATGGAGGAGATGGGACTGGAGAATATGGGTTGACATAATAGCCCTCATAGCTGTGGGGCTGGCAGTGCTGAGTGTTGGGAGTGCTGTGTTTCTTTATCACTTGGTCTCATCCAGATGGTAATATTACACATCTTCCTCTTCATATTGATCTCCCTAAATGCTGGAAATAGGTATCAGTAATTGGTATTGGCGAGTACTTAAAAAAGTATCGGTACTCGTACTTGTTGCTAAAAAAAGTGGTATTGGCGCATCCTAATATATACGGTGTATAATCTCAATTGACTTGAAACGATTCACTGTTTCTTACTGGCATGATGAGACTAGATGGTGTTCTCTTTTTATACCAAAAAGCAGTAAAGCCCCATACACACTATCAGTTTTCCTGCTGGTTTTCTCTTAGGGTTTACCAAAACCATGTAATACAAGGGCCTGCCTGATTGCATTAAAATTAAAAAAGCTTAAGGTTTGACCTCATATTAGATGGTTTTGGTAAACCTGAAGAGAAAACCACCAGGAAAACTAATAGTGTGTATGGGGCTTGACTGTTTGTTGTGGTACAGTAAAATTAGTGGGCCATAAATTGCTATTGTTTTCTTTCTGCCATGTTGCCAGGGAGCAACAGCTTGCTCCATGATATAGAAAAAAAACTAATTTTTAATACCCTGGAGTGTGCTGCCCACGTTGATTGTACTGCTTTGTAAAAGAAACAGAATTATATAATTACTGAACCCTATTAACAGTAATAATTTTGCTCATTTACAATGCACTAATGACTGTTAAGATTTTCTCTGGATCTTAACTATACCAGATGTTTTTAGTGCTTTTAATATATATATTTTCTGCTGAAAAAAAACAGTAAATTGCCTCAGAACAGAGTATTATTATGTTTTTTTTTTTTATCAAGAAAAGTTAATTTGGATTTTTTTCCCCCCGAGGGTGTACTTACACTGTATGACCACTGCAGCCATTTAAATATAATAAGGGACTATTACACGATTTACATTTGGCAGAATGGCAAAAGGACATTTTGTTCTCAAAGACGTCAGCCACCTACCAACGCTTTTTTAGTTTACTCCTTTTAGCCAAGATGTTTCTTGTAGAAAGCTTGAGAGGTATGGGGTTTAACCTTTAGAAACCCAGAAGGCCCAGCTGGTTTGGAAAAAATGCAGAAAATTATCTAAAGTGGTATTAATATGATTTATAAAATGAATGGATGTTACTTGTAAAACATCAGAGCCGAAAGAGAAATTGCTCATTGCCACTTGATAAAAACTAGCGCAGTAAATCTAATATCTAGGATCCCATGTGCCAGCCCCCTCCCAATAAAAAAGCCAGGTTACCAGCAAACGTTTAGCAGTGTGTGTGGGAGGTGATATGGAGTAATTAGGTACAGATCACAGAGTGTTTGCAAGGAGAGCTAGTTGCTGGTGCTGAGTACTAAAAATGCTTTATTTACTTTGAGTCACAGACAACACTCGCTGGGTGCTGAACAGACCTGGAGCAGGTATGGATAAATTACAGAGTCTGTGCAGGAAGAAATAATTTCTGCGGCGCAGAAAAATTCTGTGTTTCAGGTTCATGCACACTAGACGTTTAAAAACCACTATAGAAATCTGGCTAGAAAACGCTAATATTTAGTTTTTTTGCCAGCGTTTTTGTGGTGTTTAAGAGCGGTAGCGTTTTTGTTAAGGAGCAGGCTGCCACCAGCGTCCTTAACAACCCGTTAATAGCTGGTTGGTAAGGAGTGGGACGGCATGCCGGCCACTGCATCCTTAACATTGGATGACTCATTAGTTGAATGTAAACAAAACTATTGCCGGCCATAAAAACTGAGAAAAAAAACAGCATAGTGCCCCCCCCCCCCCAATCCATACCAGACCTATCTGGTCTGATACAGATTTTAAGCAGAACCTAATGACAACATTTAAAAAAATAATTATGTGTGTTTTTGAGTGGAAAACCAATGCCAAAAAATAAATAAAAAATATGGTGCTGGGGTCCCTCCAAAATCTGTACCAGGCCCTTATAGGGGCATGCAGTCTGGCAGGCCAGAAAAGGGGGGGTGAGCACCCCCCTCCTGAACCATACCAGGCCACATACATAGGGGGGTGCTCCCCCTGAAAGCACCTTGTCGCCATGTTGATGTTGATGCCAGTATCGACACATGTGTTTATATTTTTGCGTGACCACGGAAATAATTTTTTTTCATATTATTATTTATTTTATTAAAAAAAACATTTTTACACTGTCTCTATTTATTTTTTCTTGACTAACTTTATAGCCATTCACAAGGGATGAACAAAATACCTTAGGACAGCATGGGCTGTGACAGGTTTTCTAATAGACCCCAGACCTCCCCTGCGGCCTCTAATGCAACTGACTAGACACAGATTTGCTAAACAAAGAACCAAAACCGAAAGTGACAAAATCCTTGTCACTTCCGGTCTCTGACATCACACAGTGGGAGGAAAAACATCTGTTCCTCTCACTATCCTCTCACAAATGCCCGATACAGATTCTGCCGTTCATTTCCCGATCGCTCAGGAGAGCTTAGTAAAGGGGGTGGCAGAATGATGGCCCCTTCTGCTGCCTTAAAAAGTATTCCAAGTGGCGCTTAAGCCACTCGGATTACATTTACCGCCTTTGGAATCGCCGGTACTGGTATGTCACTGTTCAGGAAGGTGTTAAGGTGTTCTAGGGGAATAAGTTACACATCTAATTACCTGACACATTTTAAAGGCCCTGGCGAACCAAAAGATAGTGGAAACAATTGGGAGCACTGGCTCTGTTGACACAGGTACTGAAATGGCTGTGATCATGACACTGGTATGGCAATGATCAGAACACTGGTATGAACTATGACGGTGATCAGGATGCTGGTATGGGATATGGTGGTTATCAGGATGCCCGTATGGCATATAGCAATGATCAGGATTCTGGTATGGTGTATGGCAGTGATCAGGATGCTGGTATGGGGTATGGTAAGAATCAAGACCCTGGTATGGTGAATGACAGTGATCAGGAAGCTGGTATGGGAAATGGCAGTGATCAGGACATTGTTATGTGATATAACAGTTATCAGTATTAAGAAAAATCGAGGCACACCAACGCATGATGGCACTGCAGGTGTACAAAGATAAAGTAGCACCACATAATTCATATAATTCATACTTTGTAATTAACCACCATGAAAATACTTGGGGTTGTCTCCAATACCCCTAAAAATCTGTTTTATATATTTATGTGGTGTGTTTAATAAGATGTATAACTTTTATCAGTGGTGCCTATAAAGTCGATTTTTCCAGGTCTATTTTTTCTTAATTTCTCACTATGACAGTGATCAGGATGTTGGCATGGTGTGTGGCGGGGATCAAGATGATATTATGGGTTATGGTGGTAATCAGGACAGTGGTGTGGGGTATGGCGGTGATCAGGATGAAGGTATGGCATATAGTGGTGATCAGAATGCTGGCATGGCATATGGCGATGATTAGACGCTGGTATGGGGTATGGCAGTGATCAGAATGCTGATATGATGTGGTGGTGATCAGGATACTGACATGGTGCATGAAGGTAATCAGGGCACTTGTGTAAGGCAGTGATCAAGGTGCTAATATGGCGTATGGCGGAGATCATGGTGCTGGTATAGTTATTGTGGAGATCAGGATGCTGGTATAGGGATTGATGATGATTATGGTCCTGGCATGGTGTATTGTGGAGTTCTGGTTTTATCACAAAAAAGGAAACAAGAAAAAAGGGATGCATGGGTAAGAAGGGGGGCAAGAGGAAGGAATGGGATTATGTTTTGTCCTGGGCTTTAATAGCATATTTTAAAGTTCTGGCTTTCTCCCCCAGCTCCCCCAAGACATTTGCTATGGTTCACTCACAAACCCCACTCCGTCTTTCCATTGGCACACAGAATGGGGTTCATCCCCTCCACCACCTCCTCACTGGCTGTGATGTGTCTGAGCTTGTGAGGAGAAAGAGAGCTGGGAGAGCAGCTGCTCTTGTGCATAACACTTTATTGAGATCAGGCTATTCTAAAATGTCAGCTTTATCTGGCTAGTATTTATCCATTTCCTCTTGTACTTATTGTCTACAATCTGCTTACAGGCTCGTCTTTGCCTGCTGTTTTGGTACTGCGTCACCCTGCTGTTTCTACCCCCACCTGCTGTCTTAGTGCTTAATTTTTTAAAACACTGCTGTCCATTTCCTTTCTATGACTTTTTTCAGCTTTTCAAATTAATACCGACTGCATTTTTGCTGTCAGCACTAGCATTGCATTCACTATTCTCATTTCCATGTTGAACTTAGTCTAATACCGCATACACACGACCGTTTTTCATGACGAGAAAAAATGCCATTTTTTAAATTGGTAATTAAAAATGATCGTGTGTAGGCTCCAGAGCATTTTTCTCAACGAGAAAAATGGGCATTAAAAATTTAGAACCGGCTCTATTTTTTTTGGTCGTGAAAAATAGTCATGTGTAGGCTTTAACGACGGGGAAAAAAATGTGCATGCTCAGAAGCAAGTTATGAGTAGTGTTGCTCACGAATATTCGTATTGCGAATATTTGGCTCGAATATGGCATATTCGAGTATTCGCGATATATTCCGAATTTCGCGGTGAATATTCGCTATTTCGAATATTCGTATTTTTTCAATTTTTTTTTAGAACAGATCACATCCTAGAGATCCCCATCGACGTCTAAAAGCATTGCTGGTATGATTAGAGACCTTGGGCCGAGTAGCTGCAGCGATCATTTTATATTGCCGAAAAATCGCAATGCGATTATTCGGCAATAGCGATATCGCGCGATTATTTTCGAGAAATTCGCAATATTGTTTTTAGCTAAAAATAACACATATATTCGATTTCAGAGTGTTACTGTCGAAATTTCCGCAATCAATTTCTCATTCGCATTTTTGCGAAATTACGATAAAATATCAAGAATATTCTGAGCCAATCAGAGTGCTCCTTCCGCATTTGCCGAATATTGGCAATTATTTTGTATTGTAATATATCACGAATATTCTGAGCCAATCAGAGTGCTCCTTCCGCATTTGCCGAATATTCGCAATTATTTTGTATTGTAATATATCACGAATATTCTGAGCCAATCAGAGTGCTCCATTCCACATTTCTCGAAATTTCGCAATTATTTTGTATTATAAAATATCACGAATATTCTGAGCCAATCAGAGTGCTCCTTCCGCATTTGCCGAATATTCGCAATTATTTTGTATTGTAATATATCACGAATATTCTGAGCCAATCAGAGTGCTCCATTCCGCATTTCTCGAAATTTCGCAATTATTTTGTATTATAAAATATCACGAATATTCTGAGCCAATCAGAGTGCTCCTTCCGCATTTCTCGAAATTTCATTCGCATTCGCAATTCGCATTCGCAATTCGCATTCGCAATAGCGAAATTTCGCAATCATTTCATTTCCAAAAAATTCGCATTTAACGAATATATCTCGAATATTCGACTATATATTCGAGATATATCGCGAAATCGAATATGGCATATTCTGCTCAACACTAGTTATGAGAAGGGAAATTTGCATAATCAGCCCAAAGGGTGGTGCCATTCAAATGGAGCTTTCCCTTTATAGTAAGTGTTGTACGTCACCGCACTTTGCTCAAGCATTTTTTTATACAATCGTGTGTATGCAAGGCAGGCTTGACAAGAATCACATCGAGATAAACTTTGTTTTTTTCCATGACATTAAAAACGGTCGTGTGTACGCGGCATAAGAGGTGCAAGAGAGGCCATCTTTTCCTTTGATATCCAACCAAGTATGTGACAATACCTTGTTTGCCAGAAATAATTAAGAAATACAGCAGACCTATAGGACAGTGTATTTCCACATATGTTAGGCCATAGTTTACAACAGCTTTACTTATTTGTTGAGAATATTTGGATTTGAATTATCCCACCGAACTATACAGTATGATGCTCATCTTGATATGTTTTTTACTGTTACTATGTAACAATATTTTTTTTACCAGAATTATGAGTTGTAGCAGACCTATATAAAAGCTTATTTCTTTGTATGTCAAGCCATAGTTTAAAACAGCTACTGTATAACTCAACGCTGTTTCTGCACTGTATGATGCTCAGCTTGATATAGCTTTTACTTGTATTAGAAATGTCACTAAAAGTAAACACACCTTGGTTTCTAGCTTTCATGGTCAATGGCATCACTAGAGTTGGTTTCATCTGGCACTAATCAGGCTAGTGCGTCGGTGTGGCTCTCCCCCCTTAACCTGTAAAAATGGATGGATTCAGAATGGGATGGGGGGGTGGAAGGAGTCGGGATGTGATCGGGGTGGTGGATAGAACTGGAATAGGAACAGGGGAATTGATGGAACCGGAATGGGATTGGGGTGTTGGATGGAGACGGGATGGGATTGGAGTGTTGGATTGAGCCAGGATACTGGATAAGGGGGTGTAGATGGAGCTGGGATGTGATCAGCGGAGATGAATGGAGCTGGATGGGCTATTTTATTTGGGGTGGGTTAAATTATATATGCTAGGGGGTGCTTTGGGAAGGAAGAGGAATTTTGCTGAATGGCCCGACTCCTTCTACTTCTAGCAAAAGTAGCTTCTAACCCAAAACAAAGCACACCCTAGTTCATATCCCCAACCCCCATCCCTAAAATTACTCCTGGCAGCAAAGATGTTACCTGCTAATGCCCCCCCCCCCCAAATCATCATGTCCCCTCCTCTGCAATACCTGTATTATTACATATCTTGGTGCTGTAGCGCAGTGTCCTTCTTTCTCCTCTTCAGCTCCTCCTCCCAACCTGTGGACTTGAAATGAGACAAGGAGGAGGCAGGTGCAGCCAGCAGGAAGAGAGATATAATTGTGGTGTGTGGTATGGCTGGACCCGGGCACCTCTGCCTTTGCCTCATGAGTCACTCCCTTTTCCCCAATCTCCCCACCCATCACATGGAGCTTAGAAGATCTCATAATGGCCAGAAGGGAAAGAGGGAGCCATGGTACCAGTCACCCTCTGGCTAGTGTCAAGGGGGCCGCAACAAGTAACACAAACAAAAAAAGCAACCCACAAAAGATGAGATTTTGGTGGGAAACAACAATGGTATGTAGTAATACTAAGAGCATCTACTGATGCGTTTCGTCTTATAGGACATCATCTTATGCTCCCAATATTACTTCATACCATTGTTGTTTCCAACCAAAATCTCACCCTTCGTGGGTTGCTGTTTTTGTAAGTGTTCCTTTTACTTTTTACAATAAACCCACTATACAGTGTTATACTATGTGTGTTTTTTTGTTTTTCATTTGACACCATGGAACAACTTTTTTTACCTCTGATGTGGATCATCATACATCATGGACATCATTGTCTGGTGCTGTCATCTCATCTCCTCTTGGATATCGGAAGGAGTCTACCTTTGAGACATCCACCATACAAGTTATACCCCATTGAGGTGTTTCTTCATCAATGCCTTATTGACACCTAAGCTGTACTGTATACGGATCCACCTCATTTGTTAAATGTGCCAACCTTACTTTTGTTTTCACACATATTTGGTCAAGATTGTTACCACTGTCAAAAGTGTGAGAGACTTTCTTCCATGCACAAGATTTATGTTGCACTGTTCAGAACCTTTTGAATCACTTAGGATTATATTTGAACTTTTTATTTATTTTGGAACGTTTATTCATTTATTTATTCCATAATTATCTACTACACGATATTGGTAGTCTATGTCTTTATTGTTTATTTCACTGCGGATTTCACTATTTCACTATTATTATTCCATGGAACGCCACATTATTATTGTTTTATTCTGTTTAATAAAGCACCTGTGTAGTGATACTCTAATGTGGGAACTTGTATTCAATATTCCTTTAGCAGTGGTTAAACCTCTTAGGCCTTGTACACACGATAGGATAGCCAGTGGACAATGGTCTGATGGACTGTTTTCATTGGTCAAAACCGATCGTGTGTGAGCCCCATGGGTTATTTAACCTTTGGTTAAAAAAAAGCCAACTTGCTTTAAAATGTAACCGATGGATACCTAACCGATAGGTCAAGACCGATCGTTAGTAGGCACGACCATCGGTTAAAAATCCATGCATGCTCAGAATCAAGTTGACGCATGCTTGGAAGCTTTGAACTTCGTTTTTTTCAGCATGTCGTTGTGTTTTACGTCACCGCGTTCTGACACGATCGGTTATTTAGCCGATGGTGTGTAGGCACGACGGACCATCAGTCAGCTTCATCGGACCGTTGTCATCGGATGGACTGATCGCGTGTATGAGGCTTTAGGGTTTTTTCTCACCCAGCAAACAAGCAACTGTTACATTGTCACTCTGGAAAGCTTCGGAAACTTCAGCAGCTGCAGTTTGAATTGGAAATGTTATTTAATAAATGAGTGCATGGTTTTAGTGGCACTTGTACATGTTATAACATTTATTTTTCTTAACAATGTGGAGTTCTCCCTTAGACTTGCAGGGATTTGTTTATTTCTGCACCAAGTCCTTATGCTGCTGCAGCCTAACACCTCTATTCTGCAACTGTTATATGCAGGTTATAGCTGGAGGGGCAGTGTCTTTCTCACGGATATTGTTCCTGGATTGTCAGCCTTCTGCGGGCCTCTTAAAGCTGGTGTATAGAAAGCTGACTAATGAACACTTGCTATTAAGCTTCTCCAGATCTGCATGTATTATGCACACCATAAACTGGGCCTTTGCTGCTCATGGCTTGGCTGGTAAAACCTGTATGAAGTTCCTGCTTGGTTCACCTATCCAGGGAGCAAGATGATAGTGACCAACAGGTTGCCACGGGTAGTCAAGGCACTCTAAAGGTGTATGTTACAACTCTCCCTGTGCAAGCATTCTCTACTGCAGTGGTTCTTAGCTTTTGTCTTCAGGACCAACTAGCAAGCCATATTTTAAGTATTACCTTGGGGAGATGGAGACTAGAATACTGGGATCACTGATTTCACCTGTGGAATATTTTGGTTATCTTGTAAACCTGACCTGTTAGTGGGTCCTGAGGACAGGAGTTGAGAACCACTGCTCTACTGTGACAATGTCAAGCTTTTTCCTTGCAGGACCAGTCAAAATGGCAGAGGTATCTACAATGCAAGTATATTATGAAGAGGGGTGCAGTATTGGGTTGCTTAGTTCAAAACCCGAACGGGTTACTTCTACCTGCACTGCAGGATGTCAGATTAACCTCCTTAGCGGTAATCCCGAGTGAGGCTCGGGGTGAATTTTTCATACCAAAAGCGGTATCCCCGAGCCAGACTCGGATTGCATTGCAGGATACAGGGGGGAGTTACTTATCTTGTCCTTGGATCCTGCAATGTGTCCCCGCTGTGTGTGCGGGATCCTCCGCTCGCTCGATTCACAGTGCAGCTGAGCTCCGTTCCCTGCAACGTTTACGACTCACGGGGATGGAGTTTCGGCGCCAAATTCAAAAAGTGAAAAACACAATACACATACAGTATACTGTAATCTCACAGATTATAGTACTGTTTGAAATAAATACACATCCATTTTGTCCCTAGTGGTCTGCCCAGTGTTCTGCATGCAGTTTTATATAATAAAAACTGTTCTTTCTGCCTGGAAACTGGAGATTGTCCATAGCAACCAAAAAGTGTCCCTGTGTCTACATCAAAGTGGTTTTAGACCAGCTAGAAAACAGCGATAATAAATTAGAATCACTTGCAGAATTGAGTGATAGCGATTTTTGGGGAAATTCGTCATTAAACAATAAAAATAATGACAGCGACAATTCTGCAACTGAGCAAATTTCAGTGTTTTTGATTTGATTACATTATTGTTTTTTTTTAATTATAATTACATTATAATTTGTTATAATTATTTATAGGTATTTATTATATTATAATTTATGATTTTGTGTTTCAAACTTTATCATATCCGGGTTGTCTACTAGACTCTTGTTTGGACAGATTTAAGTGAGTTATTTTTAATGCCGCGTACACACGATCACTTTTTGCGATGAAAAAAAAAACGACGTTATTTAAAACGTCATTTAAATTGATCGTGTGTGAATTTTTTGTGTCGTTTTTCAAAACGTCGTTTTTTGTGTCATAAAAAATGATCGTGTGTGTGGGAAAAACAACATAGAAAATGATGAGACATAGAAAACGACATAGAAATTGCTTCTGAGCTCGCGCGGGCGAGCTCAGAAGCAATTTCTGAGATGGGAGAGCTCGTTCTGGTAAACCTACTGTTTAGAATGGATTAAGCACATTTGTTATTTTAAAACGAATGAAGAAAACAATGCGCTGCATTTGCCACAATGCTTTTCAAAGCATTTCCAAGCTACCCTAAACTCCTAGTTTGTTGTGGCTCATCTTGTTTGACATATTTCTGTCCACCTTTTGACTTTATTATTTGTTTGGGCCCTTTTTTTATTTTTTTTTGGACACATGTAATTATTTTGGGGTAATATCTTTTAACAGATGTCTTGAACTACAATTTTTTTTTTTGGATTTTGGAGGGTGTGAAGTGACCACAACAACTTATTATTATTTTTTTTTTTTTAATTACCCACAAGGAGGTTGGTGTTCATTGTTTAATGTCATTTTAATTTTTTAAATGTGTCTGCCTACTCACTATAACAATCTCTATATTTCTTTGTCAAAAATACACATGGTCAAAATTTGAAAACCAACAAAAATATACCTTTATTCAGGTTTAAAAGGTAAATAAATAAAAATTAGAACTATCTGGCAAACAAAAAGCAAATCCAAATAAAAACAAAGAAGCCAGGAAAAAAAACAAAGGAGACCCTGCTTGAAGCTGTAAACACAAGGGTCCACCAAGCAAACAATGAAGGCTGTGAAGGCAAAACACAATTCGCTTCGGGGCACCATCTCCTCACTTCTTCCTCCCTGCAGTCTTCCCTGCAGTCTTCCCTGCAGTCTTCCCTGCAGTCTTCCCTGCAGCCCGAGTCCTCAGGGGCTGTGTTCCTGGAGCTGATGTTGTGCCAGGAGCCAGAGCAGGCTCAGGAAGAGGAGGAGCAGGAGAAGGAGCAGGAGCAGGAGAAGGAGCAGGAGCAGGAGAAGGAGCAGGACCAGGAAGCGCACTAATGACAGGAGTGCCAATCCGCCCAATGCCAATATCGTCCTTGAGCTGTCCCAGTGTGGCCATGCTTATGGCCTGGAATATGATGGATTCGCAGCGCACACGCTGGCCCAGCTCAAGATTTTTAAGCTTGGCTTGGCTCTTCTTCACAGGGCAGCTCTCTGATGGCCAAAGTTGCTTCACGGAGCATGGCCTGGGTCTCCTCCTCCATTTGCATTAGCCTTCTGGCCCTTTTTGCTGGATTACGGATAGGAGGGATTTGGGAGATGCAATCACGCTGGCGTGACTCCTGTCTCCCACTGGGGCCTGACACCTCCTGGCTCCCAGTGGGGCCTGCCTCCTCCTGGCTCCCTGCGGGGCCTGCCTCCCCCTGGCTCCCTTGCGGGGCCTGCCTCCCCCTGGCTCCCTGCGGGGCCTGCCTCCCCCTGGCTCCCTGTGGGGCCTGCCTCCTCCTGGCTTTGCTCTGCCTGTGTATAATAAAAAAGGGACATCGTTTATTTTTTGGCTTCATTCATCACACACATTTTTAACTTAATGACATATCATAATGGAATGCTAAAATATATTTACCACAGGCCCTCCATCCCTAATTATGTGGCCCCTTACACAGCTTTAGATATGTGGCCCCTGGAGCTGGGGCGGGGGGGGTTGATGCTGTCTGAAATTCCCAAGTAGGGGGCCTTTACCCAACCGTTTTTTTACTTTGGGGTGGACAAAATGTTAATGGCCAAAAAGGGTGTTTAACATCTGCGGCCACTGTATGGTGTACCTAATGGCGTACCAAAAAATCACACACATTCATTATGACCTCTGCATTTATGTATCTTGTGCCCATTCTGTTTTTCCACTATTGCCTAGTGATATGTTCCTAATTTTTTGGGAAATCATTCATATAATTTCGATCACTTGTAACATTAATTACTCATCATTATTATACTTTGCATTTTAAAAATGAATATGAAAATGCAATACCTGGCTCCATGGGTCAAAATCAGGGTCCTCCAGTAACTCAGGCTCTTCCTCTGAGGTTGCCTGTTCTTGCCTACAGGGAACACTGGAGGGCTGACTGCAGGGAACACTGGAGGGCTGACTGCAGGGAACACTGGAGGGCTGACTGCAGGGAACACTGGAGGAGCAGGGAAGCCTGGACTGCCTCCTTGGGGGAAGGGTAGACAGGGATGGCCTGGACTCGATGTGATCATCCAGGAACTGCACAGGTTTGGCTTGTAGATGCTGTCAGCTGCAGCCCCAGATCTCATCGAGGCCAGGACTTGTGCCCGCTGGGTCCTGTAGGTGCCCCGAAGCTAATTGATTTTTGCCTTCACAGTCTCCACAGTCTTTACAAATTCAAGCAGGGCCTCCTTTGCTTTCTTCCGGGCATTTTTGTTTTTATTGATTTTGCTTTTTGATTGCCAAAGCACTGGATGTTCCTTCCATCTCTGGATAAATTCAGTTAGAAAATTGGGTTCCTTAAAGGCCTCCATTATTTCTGCATGTACAAAACAAAAACCAAAGCCTAGTGTCAGTCAAGCCACTACTACTAATTAGCTTTTAACACCATGGGCGTTATTTATTAAAGGAAAATACACTCTGCACTTCAATTGCACTGAAAGTGCACTTGGAAGTGCAATCGTTGTATAAATCTGAGAGGGGTAGATCAGAAAAGAGGGGAAGCTCTGCTGATTTTATCATCCAATGATGTGCATGCTAAAATGCTGTTTTTAATTTTCATTGCATGTCCTCCTCAAGATCTACAGCGACTGCATTTCCAAGTGCACTTGTAGTGCAAAGTGGCTTTTCCTTTAAGTAAATAACCCCCCATATCTTCTAGCCCACACAATCATCCACTGTTCCCTAATATTATTAATGTCTATAATCCAGCTACGTACCGTCTTATGATCCGATCGTCTCTTCCGCCTTGTTCCGCAGATTGTGAACGGCGCTTGCAATGACGTGGGATCCCTTTAAACGGCGCGAACGTGTGACGCGATGCACGAGATCCCGCCCCTGACGTTCGGTCTCGTCTTTTCCACGCCCCTTTCTCGATCTTTCTTTGTGGGTGTGTTTTATGGAAGAAAAAGATGGCGACAAATATGGCAAGCTCAAGCCATCAGGCAGGCCAGGCCCAGCCAACCGGACGATCCCGGCGGAGGTACAAGGCCTTAAACATGGCCTTCCAGGAGATGGTGGAGATGGTCACCATATTACAAAGGGAGGATTATGATGGGAAGCATGGCCCTTACCTGCATCCAAATAAGGTGAAGGCCGACATTATGGAGAAGGTGATCAGGAGGCTGCATGAACAATTTGGCCAACGCAGGACTAGAGAGCAATTGAGAAAGAGGTGGTCAGACCTCAAAAAAAGAGAGCCTGAACAGCTCAATCAAATCAATAGGCTGATTCGGGCAAAAGTAAGTATTTTTTATGTGGCCACATTTGTGGTGTTTGTTAATTGTGCCATGTGCTTTTTTTTTTTTTTTTCAATACGTTTTTATTAGGATTTTCCAGAGGACAAAATGTACATACAGCAAAAACATGGGCAATGAATGCGTATAAACAAGGGATGGGGGAGAGAGGGTGAGGGCTGGGGAGGGAAATAGAGAGGGAGAGAGAGGAAAGGGGAGAGAAGAGAAAAGAAGACATAAAAGGGAAGCAGAGGGTGGGTGGGGGGGAGAGGAGAGAAGAGGGACAGAGGCTTGAAGGCTGCAGTGTAATTGTAGAGGAAAGGGGGCAGGGTGCCTGTCCAACATATAAACAAATGATGAGATACAACAATATTCCCGATGCCCCCAGCTAGGAGGGGCAGTGGGAGGACAAGTACCCTACGAGGACATGAACTGGTCGGATCTAGGAGAGGTGGGTTCATGTAAGGCATGCAGTATTAGAGGAACAACATAACACAATTACAGCAGGGAGGTTAAAAAAAAAATAGCAGATATAGTGTAGCCCCGCGAGAAGGGGAACAGTGTTCAAGTTCTGCATGAGGGGGGGGGAGGCACCGAGGGGTTGCAGAGATTTCGCTGATGGGGGGGGGGGTGGACAGTGTTCCAGTTGCCGATAGTGGTCATGGATAAATGGTGGCCAAAGCGGAGGGTGGTGACGGTTCTCCCCCCGAGGACGGGGAAGGAGGGGACGTGTAGTATGTGAAGGAGGATTGTTCAAAGGTGGCTATGTCATCCTGAGACAGCGTTGAGTCCATGAAGGGTCGCCAGATTGAGAAGAAGCGGGAATGTGCAGTGTCTGTGGTGGCTCTTTCTCTATAGAGGAGGAGGAGAATGTCCCGTTGGAGCTGGGTGACAGACAGGGGGTGTGGGGAAATCCAGCTTCTCAGGATCACCCTACGTGCAGCGAGGAAGCAGAGTAAAGGCCAATCCTTACACGGCCGTGGAGCGGCTGGGGGGATGGAAGCGGTGGAGACATCTGAGACATCCTGCTGGGATCTCTGGAGTAGGAGAGGGTCCCAGTAGCCGAAGATGAGGAGGAGCGGATCTTTAGGCAGTTTCAGTAGGGTAACTTTGAAGACGTAGGCAAGAGTTTGGTCCCAGAAGGCTGAAATAAAGGAACATGACCAGAAGCGGTGGGCCAGGGAGGGCTTTGGGTGGAGGCACAGTGGGCACCTGGCATCGGTGGGGTCTTGCGATGAGTGGAGAAAGGGGATATGGGCCCGGTGGAGGATCTTTAGTTGGCTTTCTCTCCATATTTCATTGGGGGTGAGACGCATAACTGTGTTGAAGCCTTGGAGCAATTTGTGGATCAAGTCATCGTCGGGGAAGTCCTTACCCCAGTTGGATGCAGATATGTCAGCCAGGTGGATCGAGGTTTCGGTGAGCAGGGGTTTGTATATGTCAGAGATTTTATACGAACCATCTGAGAGCAGCCGATCCGCGAAAGAGGGGGAGAAGCGCCTACATGGGTCGTTGCATGATGAGCGTAGGTTGGTGGTGCATTGCCAGTAGTGAAAGACATCCGATTTGGGTAACTTAAAGGTTTCTGCCGTGGTGGCAAAGGGTAAAGGTCGCCCAGTTGAGATGTCGCATAGAGAGGCAAATAGTGTGAGTCCCTTTTCCTGCCATCTTTGGAAGGGTTTGTGATCCAGACCCGCGGGGACATTGGGGTTTCCTTGGATGGGGAGATGTCGTGACACAAAGGGGGATAGCCCGAGGAGTTTCCTGGTTTCCCTCTAGGCGATGACCGTGTCCCTGAGTAACAGGTTGTGCTGGAGTTTGGGGGTAATTGACTTCCATTTACAGTGTAGAAGGGCCGCCAGAGTGAGGGGGTGTACCATGTCAGATTCCAGTGAATAGTTCGAGTATCTCGAGGCTTGAGATATCCAGTCTAAACTAAATCTTAACAGACATGCTAAATTGTAGAGCCTAACATTGGGGAGACTAGCGCCGCCCTCGCGTCTGGGGAGAAAGAGTTTCTTCATAGCTATGCGTGGCCTTTTGCCGTGCCAGATGAATTTAGATATAGCCGATTCAATGAGTTTAACATCTTTGTGGCGTACGAGAAGTGGGATAGTCTGCAGTGGATATAACAGTCTGGCAAAGCTGACCATTTTGACTAGGTGGCATCTCCCCAGGAGCGAGAGCGGTAGATCTGACCAGTTCAACAGTTCTTGGGATAGTTTAGCAATCAGAGGGGGGTAGTTTAGGTGATATAGAGATGAGGGTAGTTTGCCTATCTTTATTGCCGAGGTAGGTGATGTGGGAAGTGGCAATGGTAAAAATGGAATGTTGGAACCAGGGCGGTTTGGGACGGATGCCTAGAGGGAGAATTTCACTTTTGGAATAATTTATTAGGAGGCCCGAGCAGAGTCTGAAGTCGTCAAAAATTGACTTGATGGTGAGCATGTCGGAGGAGGGGTCCGCTGAGAAGATGAGGACGTCATCTGCAAAAAGTGAGGAGCGAAGTTCGTGTGTGCCGCTTTTGATGCCGTGGAGGGGTGCTACCTGGATGAGATGTCTGGAGAGGGGTTCAAGGGCTAAATTAAAAAGGAGTGGGGAAAGGGGGCAGCCCTGTCGCGTCCCCTTGTGGAGCCGGAACTCTCCTGAGAGGATCCCGGCCGCCACCAGGGTCGCCGAGGGGGTTTTATACATGGCGTTAATGAGGTGGCAGAAGGGGCCGGAGAAACCCATTTTGGCCATGGACAGAGAAAGCCACTCGAAACTCACATTATCGAAGGCTTTCTCCGCGTCCAGGGTGATGATGGCGAAGTCGCCCTCTGGGTGATGTTTGGCATGTTCCAAGGCCAGCATGACTTTGCGAATATTTAAAGTGGCTGTCCTACCCTTTACAAAGCCCGATTGCGCCGGGTGTATCAAGGAGGGGATAATGTCCGCGAGTCTGTTTGCAACGATTTTTGAAAGGATCTTTACATCCAGGTTCAGTAGGGATATTGGCCTGTATGAGCCTGGCTCGAGGGGGTCCTTTCCTTTTTTGGAGAGTAGTTTGATAATGGCCCGGTTTCCCGAGGGGAGGTAGGGGCCGCCGGCCCACATGCCGCTATACACCTTATGGAGGGTGGGTTCTACAATGCTCTGCAGGGTCTTGTAGAATTCGATTGTGAAACCGTCAGGGCCTGGGGCCTTGGAAGGTGTGAGTTTGCGTATGGTGTCTGAGATTTCGGTAGTGGAGATAGGGGCGTTGAGGGCTTCTAGTTGAGAGGGGGTAATTTTGGGGATCACCAGGTTTTCTAAGAAGGCGGCGGCTACAGATTTGTCGATGGGGTCTGGGGCGTATAGGGCCGAGTAGAATTGAAGCATCGTTTCGTTTATGGCCGGAGGTGTGGTGTGAATGGAGCCTTTGGGGTCTCTCAGGGCCGTGATATGGGTGGGATTAAATGGGCCTTTACTTAGCCTAGCGAGCAGTTTGCCCGCTTTGTTCCCGAATTTGTGGAGGGTGGCGTCTAGGTTCGCTCTTTTAACTGTTTCTATAGTGTCTGCCCAGGTGTCAAAGGATCTTTTAGCTGCGTGCCATTCGTCCCTGTTTTCGGGGGAGTCAGTAACATAAAGAGCCCTTTGGGCTAGGTGCAACCGGGAACTGGCCAGTTTGTATTGTGATAGGGTGTTTCTCTTGAAGGAAGTGGCGTAGGATATGATCTGACCCCTGAGGAAAGCCTTACCGGCATCCCAGAAGAGGTTTGGGTCGTCCATGTGGGGGGCATTAGACGAGGAGTATTCCGCCCAGGCGTTTTCTATGAAACATTGAAAGTCAAAATGATTGTTGAGGTAGGAGGGGAAGCGCCATAGTTTCGGGTGGGGGGAGGTCTAGGTTGTCAAGTGAGACTGAGATCGGGGAGTGGTCTGACACGGCAATGTCGAGTATGTCGGAGGCGGAGACTAAGGGAATTAGGTCATCTGAGGCGAAAAGGTAGTCAATTCTAGTAAAGATTGCGTGGGGGTTGGAGTAGAAGGTAAATTCTCTGTCAGCAGGGTGGGCTAACCGCCAAAGGTCACGCAGGCGTAGTGAATCCATTGTGGAGGCAAATAGAGAAGGGTTGGGGGGGGCAAGGGCTAGGTTGGTTCGTTTAGGGGAAGATCTGTCATCTATCTGGTGTAGGGTATCGTTGAAGTCTCCACCCACCAGGTGGGGGAGGTGGGAGTGTTGCAGTAGCCATGTGGACAATTCACAATAGAAGTCCTTCCCTGGGTAGTTAGGAGCATAGATGTTTGAAAGGACAAGTTCCTTGGAGCCTATCTTAACATGGGCGGATAATAATCTACCCTGGGTGTCCGATTTTATCGCAAGGACCGAACATGGGAGGTTTTTATGAATCAGTAGGAGGACACCGGCCTTCCGGCCGACGGCCTCAGAGCCTAGGACCGTACCCACCCATAGTTTTTTCATGCGGGGGAAGTCTGAAGTAGGGAGGTGGGTCTCCTGCAGTAGAGCAATATCTGCTTTTAGCCTTTTCAGGTGTCTGAGGATTTTCATTCTTTTGTTTGGGGACCGGAGTCCCTTCACGTTCCATGAGATAACTTTCATGTTATTGGTTCGGGAAAGGGGGTCTGAGAATGATTTTTAGGATGGGTATCGCGTGAATCAGCTCCGACGATGACCAACTTAGGCGAGGGATATGGGCAACGTAGGGCACTTGCGAAGGGGAGAGCGCAGGGGGGGAATGGGCGGGTGCCTGGGGGAGTGTGTGGGGGAGGGGTGATGGTAGGGGGAGGAAGGAGGGCGAGAAGAAGAGAGGGGGGTAACAAGAGCAACAAAACCAAACTTGTGAACTTCGCTTTTTTCCACATAAAGTCGCTGTACGGGGCGGCTCCCCTGTCACGACCTGGGTGACGTGGGGCCCGAAAGCCCAGAGCAAGACGCAGGGCAACATGCGGCTGGCTGGTGCATACCCGGGTATGTCGGGTATGCCTAACTAGACCGTACAGTGAGGCCAGGAGGCGCTAACAGTGAGACCAGTAACAAAATAGTAGTCTAACAATACAACAGGTTCTGTAGAGCAGAGAGGGGAGGATATAATATAATACATTATAACAGGGGGTAGCAGGATTCATAACAACGTAGTCTATCTAGTAGAGGCATCAAAAGTAGGCATGGAACATGGTAAAGGTTATGGCATAACAGAGGTTAAACGAAGGTGGATATTATGATAAATCAAACCGACCATAATCCTAAGCATGGAAGGAGAAATGCAAGGTGAACATCAGAAGGGGAAAGGGGATGAGAGAGCATTGCTCAAGAGTCTGACCTGACTGGAAGGTGCAGAGGGTTAGACCACAGCAGAGGCCCCCGGGGCAGCAGGTGCCCGGACAGATCATGTTCTGGTGGTGCCTATCAGTGTGAGACACAAGGATAGGAGTAGAGGGCAGAGTCATGAGAGTGTTCACAGAGCAGGTAGCGGTTATCTCGTGGCGGCCAGGTTCGGGTTGACGCCCGAGTGTCTGAAGCGCTTCGGGGAGTCCTTCCTTGGGCTTCTTTGATCCAGGGAGCGGTTAAGTGGAGGGGCTTTGGAGGGGGTCTGGGGATGCGGCTGCGCATGCCGTGATCTCAGGAAAGCTTCGGCCTCCGAGGGATCCTGGAAGGTCAGCTGGTTTCCGTTAGGGGCCTTGAGGCGTAGTATGGCCGGGAAAGCCAATGTAAATTTTATTTGTTGCTTAAAGAGCTCCGAGCATATTGGTTGAAAAGCCTTTCTTTTCTTTGACACCTCGGCCGAGTAGTCAGCGAATACTAGGACTTTTATACCGTCGATTTGGAGCTGGCGAGCTTGTCGGAATGTATGCAGTATGAGAGACTTGTCCGCATAGTTTAGGTATTTGGCTATGATCGGGCGCAGGGATTTGCGGTCTGAATTAAAGGCCCCCATGCGGTGGGCGCGTTCTACCATGCATGGGCCCGGGAGGCCCAGTGCTTCTGGGATGCGGTGGGAGCAAAAGTCAGCCAATGCAGAGGACTGGAGCGATTCGGGGACCCCCACAAACCTAAGGTTGCTTCTCCTGGACCTATTCTCCAAATCATCCAGTTTCTGGAGAATGTACTGGTTGGTCTTATCCTGGCCATGTTCCAGGGCTTGGGTCTGATAGAGGTCTTCCTCAGCGTGGGATAGGCGATGCTCTAGATCAGTGAGCCTAGTGCCATGTTCCCCTAGTTTGGCCTTGAACTGCGCCATCCCGGCGTTCACGGCCTTCTCCACTGAAGCTGTGATCATGGGGGTCAGTAGGGCGGCTACTGCTTGAGCGATCCGCTCCGTGGTGTCATCCCCAGTGTCCTGTGTCAGGGATGCGTGTGGAGAAGGAGGGGGGGATGTGCTGCCGCTTACCTCCATCGCGGCCGGCTGTTGTGATGTCCGCGGAGCAGTGTAGGCCGAGACCGGGGCCTCGATTTGCGGCTGGGCCGGCGCCGGCTGGGCCGGCGCCGGCTGCGCCGTCTGGGCCGAGTTGGAGCGGGCGCCCGTCTTCTCCAGAAAACGGTCCATGATGGTGTGAGGACGTGCCCAGAGGTGGATGGGTGGTCGTGGGGCTTCTCGGGCTGATTTGAAGGCTGATTTGGGGTCGTGCTGCGGGAGCTGCAGTGAAGAGCAGCTACTCCATGCGGCGCCGGAACCGGAAGTCCGCCATGTGCTTTTAATTTCAGGTTGTACTGTATCTATGTTTGTGGGCACAAAAAGTGGTCGGAGGAGTCGTCGTTCATTCGTTGTTTTTCGACCTACTAAACGACAATCTTTGTGCTAAATTGCATCATGCGCCTAGTTCGCATGGACAAAATGGAGTGTATAAACACTATGGGCCAGATTCAGGTAGAGTTAGGCTGGAGTATCAGTGATACTCCAGCCTAACTGTCACTTTAAGCCGGCGTTTCTGTTTTCTGTAACCAGAAAACAAGAAACGCCGGGTTGGAGTTCCGATGCATAATTGAATTTCGCCATCGCATCGCAACTTTAATTTAAAAATGGCGCCGGGGACGTTCCCGCTGATTTACGCTGAAAAAATATGTTAATCAGCGGGAATCGTCAATTCACGATCGTATTCGGGCGCGACGCAGTGACTTTCCGACGTTTCCGTAAGCGATACGTGGCGTAAAGATAAAGCAGCCCCCTAGTGGAGTATCCTATGTTAAGTATAGCCGTCGTCATCGCGTCGAAAAAAAAAAAATTGCGTCGCTTGCGTAAAACGTCCATGAATGGGGATTTGACGTCATTAACGTTCACTGACAGAATTTGGAGCATGCGCACTGGGATGCATTGACAGTCGACACATGCGCAGTACATTCGCTGCGGGATCGCGCTTAGTTTAAATAATACACGCCCCGTACCCGCCCAATTTGAATTCTGCCGGCTCATTTTCGATACGCTGCCGCAACTTTAGGAGCAAGTGCTTCATGAATAACAGCACTTGCTCCTAAAATTTCGCCACAGTAACGTAAATGAGAAACGTTACTCCAGAGCAAAGATGCTCCCATCTACCTGAATCTGGCCCTATATAATACCAAAAAAATGTCTTTGTATTTTTTAGAATTTGAACAAACTCCTACGACCAATTCATGTGTCCCCAAACAGGAATCTCGTGTCATTTTTGGTGTAATGTGACTTCACTTGTGATCTTTTGTAATGTAGATTTGTACCTAAAGAAAAGTAGATGTGAAAAGCTTAGTAAATATGACCAAAAAACTGAAAATTGGAGAGTCTGCTCAGCAGTGGATTCTGCACATGTTTATATACTCTGTACTTGTATTTTTATTTCTCAGTCATATCTCTTTATAATCTTTTACCTTTCTTTTTTCCCTATCTTCAATATCCTAGGGCGCAGGGAATCAGCAAGGCAGGACGGAACTTCCCAAGCCCCACCCCCGAGGGATGATGACCCTGCCACCACATCCGGTAAAGTTTCAAGATAACACCCATACACAGGTAATCTAGATGTAGGTCTTCCTAATTTTAATACCTTTTTTGGACCCACATTTCAGGAGCAAGTCGTGCAGCGACAATGGACAGGGATGCTGCCCAGTTCGTGCTGTCCGAAATATGGTCCTGCAGGGAAAAAATAGAGGACATCCGGGTCACTGCAAGACAAGTGATCGAAAAAACAAAAGGGGTGGAGCTACAAATTAAACATGTAATTGATTATTTGGGTAGGCTTTGATTTGTTTTGTTTTTATTTTGGAAATGAAAAAATGTTATACAGGTTTTGTTTAGAAAAAAAAGATATATATATATATATTTATTCTTGATTACAGAAAAAAAGTGATTTTAATTGTTGAATAATGTAAAAACAAACAAACAAAAAAAAGTGATTTTAATTGTTGAATAATGTAAAAAAAAAACACAAAAAAAACAAGTGATTTTAATTGTTGAACAATGTAAACCCCCCCACCCCCCAAAAAAAAAAAGTGATTTTAATTGTTGAATAATGTAAAAAACAAAAAACAAAAAAAAAAGTGATTGTATTTTTGGAATAAGGAGAAAAAAAAATTGTATTTTTGGAATAAGGAAACCAATAAGCAAAAAATAAAAACTTTTATGTTAAAAAGTAATAATCTTTTTCAAGATGTCTAAAAATCAGGGCTTTTTTTCTGGGGGAACTTGGGGGAACTCAGTTCCACCACCTTTGGCCCAGACCCTTTCTTGCCTGCTCACCACAATCACTTGTAAACACAGAAGTCTGGTTTCTGTGTTTTCAAGTGACAGCTCTGCACTCTGTGTAACTCCCCTGAACTCTGCACTCTGTATGTAGTGCAATTCTGGTATTTAATGCCCCTTTAAGACCCTTCTACTGTTTGTGAAAACTGAACAGGGTCGTGGTTGAGTTCCTGCACCTATTTTCTGAGAAAAAAAGCTCTGCTAAAAATAAAAATTAAAATATGTTCAGTAAAATATGTGTGTCTTGTTATTTAAGCTCAATGATGAATAGAAAATACCTCAAACAAATGTATGCTGAGAACATTAAACAATGATGGATATTTATTTCAGTCCATCACAAAAACATGGTACTATGATAACCTAGGACAGTGATGGCGAACCTTGGCACTCCAGATGTTTTGGAACTACATTTCCCATGATGCTCAACTACACTGCAGAGTGCATTAGAATCATGGGAAATGTAGTTCCAAAACATCTGGAGTGCCAAGGTTCGCCATCACTTACCTAGGAGATAAAATAAAAACACAAACCTTATAAATTAATTAAAGAACAAAGAAAAGAGACTGTTTCAGGCAAAAAAATAAATGTATTTATTCAGCCAAGATCTGGCATTGGAATGGCCCCCCTACGCATAAAATAGTCATCATATGCCTGCCGCACAGCACGTGCGTTTCGGGGGGCCAATTGTGGATGGGCAGCCTCACGAGCCGCCTCTGGAAGCTCAACTGGCTCATCAGGCAACACACTCAAATAAGTTGTAGAATGTCATCGCAAATAATTATGTAGAATGCAGCAACACAGAATTATGTAGTTCAACATATATTCTGCCATGTTTATGGCGGTCATAAATAGGCGGAAACGGCTGGCCATGATGCCAAAGGCATTTTCAACGACATGTCTGCCTCTGGCCAGCCTATAGTTAAACACCCTCCTCTCAGGGGTGAGGGCGCGTTGGGGAAATGGCCTCATGAGGTGGGGACCCAATGCAAAAGCCTCATCAGCTAAAAAAAACGAAGGGCAGACCCTCTTCATTCTCCTCCGCAGGCGGCAATCCCAGGTCCTCCGACTGAAGCCGTTGGGCAAACTCGGTCTCGGCAAAGACCCCACCGTCCGACATCCGCCCATTTTTCCCAACATCCAGATACAGGAACTCATAATTGGCAGACACCACCGCCATCAGAACAACACTGTGGAACCCCTTGTAGTTGAAATAATGGGATCCGGAATGGGGTGGTGGCACGATGCGGACGTGCTTGCCGTCAATGGCTCCTCCGCAGTTAGGAAAATTCCATCGCTGGGAGAAGTCCGCTCCCACAGTCTGCCATTCCTGCCATTCCTGTGGCGTGGTGGGGAACTGTAGATACAAAAAAACAAAAAAAACAAATCAAACAAACATTCCTAAAAAGAACATCACAAAACATTCTTGGATCCTAAAAAAAAAAAACGATCATTAATTTGAAGTATTAATAAAAATGGCCAAAATAATAAGGGATCACTAAAGCAGATTAATCACACCCTCTTATGGTCACAATCCTACAAAAAATAAGGTGAGTGGAGGGCCAAGATGAGTTTGAGACCTCTAAAAAAAAATTAGAAGGTAATTTATACACTTATAAAATAAAGAGGGGGGGGGGTTGTGCGTGCACTACAATAGAGGCAAAAAATATAGGGGGATATATGGACTTCTATAGACAGCACTACAATAGAGGACAAAAGTCTAGGGGGATATAGGGACTTCTATAGACAGCACTACAATAGAGGACAAAATCTAGGGGGATATAGGGAGTTCTATAGACAGCACTACAATAGAGGACAAAAATATAGGGGGATATAGGGACTTCTATAGACAGCACTACAATAGAGGACAAAAGTCTAGGGGGATATAGGGACTTCTATAGACAGCACTACAATAGAGGACACACATATAGGGGGATATAGGGACTTCTATAGACAGCACTACAATAGAGGACAAAATATAGGGGGATATAGGGACTTCTATAGACAGCACTACAATAGAGGACACAAATATAGGGGGATATAGGGACTTCTATAGACAGCACTACAATAAAGGACAAAAATATAGGGGGATATAGGGACTTCTATAGACAGCACTACAATAGAGGACACAAATATAGGGGATATAGGGGACTAGGCTAGGTTGGTTTTGGAACAAAAAAAAATGCTGGACAGGTTGGCAAAACAAAAGATGCATGTAGGAGCAAATATAAAATGAATACAGCATGCATGGAGATGAAAGGGAACATTCCCAGCAGATCACAAACAGGTTAATTAGGGACTGTTTAAACCAAAAAAAATGAAACAAATACAAAAGACAAAATAAAACATAGTTTGTGCATTTAAAGGGCACCACTTACCTTAATATAGTCCTCCTGCAGAACATGAATGATGACAGAACAGGTCTGGGGAATTATGAGGCCCAGAGCCTGGGGGGAGATGCCCGTCGAGAACTTCAAGTCCTGCAGACTTCTCCCTGTTGCCAGGTACCTCAAGGTAGCAACTAGCCGCTGCTCAGCAGTGATGGCTTCCCGCATAACAGTGTCCTGCCTGGTGATATATGGCGACACCGAAACCAAAAGCTGCTGGAATACGGGGTCAGACATCCAAAGAAAATTCCTGAAATCATCAGGGTTATTTTCTTGGATCTCCCGCAGCAGAGGCATATGAGAGAACTGGTCCCTGCGAAGAAACCAGTTCTTGGCCCACAAAGTCCTCCTCGCCCTCCTCAAGGACTTGAGCCGGGATGCAGCACACATTCTAACTAGAAGCACAGCACGATCTCGGCGACGAGAACGTACCCGCAACATGGCTAGAAAACGATCGTCAAATCAGATCGCACTAAAACACCGCTCTGAAGTACAGAAAGGCCTCTGAAGAACGGACCTGCAAAACAGGAACGTGTAGACAAGAACGCACTGCCAAAACAGATACGATCTGAAAACAAGCACTGTAACACAAATACGACCCCAAAAGCACAAACTGTACGACAGTAAACGATATTAAAGCACAAAGACTGAAAAGTGCGAATCGTCTCTCACCAAACTTTTACTAACACGCAGCAACACGATATCAGCAAAAGAGGCCGTCTTCCGCATGGAAATGACCCTTTATAGTTCCGTCGTACGTGATGGACGTTTTGCTAGACTTTTTGGGAAAAACGATAGTGTGTACGCAACGTCGTTTTGGAAAATGAAGTTTGAAAAACGTCGTTTTTTTTCATGATTGAAAACGTCGTTTTTTTTCATTGCAAAAAGTGATCGTGTGTACGCGGCATTAGAATTACAGGCCTACAATATAAAACACCAAATTTCCATGCAAAAAATTGTACCGCTTTTGGTACAAAATTCCAGACATAATCATACCGCCAGGGAGGTTAAGGCACTTATGAGGAAGAGGTTTTTCAGCATAATGAGTCACCTGTGTGATTGACATGGCCTTCATGAGCTTAGCTGTATACATGGAGTTGTCAATGGTGGATGCTGTGTCCTTCAGGGGTATACTCAATCATGATGATTTGGTGTGTTTTTGGGGGGTGTAGCATCTTCTGGTGGTAACTTTGTGTTGGACTTGTCTCTATGGGGTATATCTGTCTGCAGTTGCAGCCTGAGAGCCTGCCTTTCACTTGCCTCTCTTCCAATGCAATGAAAGTTGAGATGAAGTATATTAATTCTATCCTAAAGAATAATTCTGACAAGTGGGATAATCTGCTCTGCATTGTGAGAGTTGAAACTGACCCCTTCAAGGGCTAGCTTTATTTGATAGCAAATAGCTGAGACTAATTCTGACAAGTGGGACAATCTTGTCTGCATTGGTATCACTCCGCTTGTGACATGAGCCGGCGCTATGCAGGAAGCATCCCTCCACAACAGCTTGCTTCATCTACCGATGGCTTCATTCCGAACATTGATGCTCTGGGATTGTGGGTTGGCAACCCATGATCTGGCCACATCAGAGGGCTCCGTTAGTGAAGGAGAAAACAACATTTCATAACTGAAACAAAACTTTTTTTTTTTTTTTTAGTATGTTTAGCAAAAAATAAAAAACTCAGTGGTGATCAAATACCACCAAAAGAAAGCTCTATTTGTGGGAAGAAAATTATAAAAATGTAGTTTGGGTACAGTGTTGCATGACCGTGCAAATTGTCATTCAAAGCACTGAAAACTGAAAATTGTCGTGGGCAGGAAGGGGGAAAAGTGCCATATATTGAAGTGGTTAGGCATGTTTTTGTAGCTCCCTTTTGTAAGGTTATTAGGATGCCTCAACTGACAGAGGTAGCTGGGAATAATAGCTATATTTGATAGTAAATAGTTGGGAATAATTCTACAAGTGGGACAATCTTGTCTGCATTGCAAGATTCTAAACAGTCCCCTTCAAGGGCGAGCTTCATTTGATAGCTAAGAGCTGTGTTTAGTCTGCTCAATGAAAGAAGACTGTAGTTCAAGAGTCATTTAGCTGGATTCACATACATCGGCGCATCTTTATGTCACCGTAGCGTATCTCTTTTATGCTACGCCGATGCAGCGCAGAGAGGGAAGCATGGAATTCACAAAGCAAATGCTCCCAACGTTGCGCCAGCGTAGCATATAGTCGTAGGCATAAGGCAGCGTAAATAGAAGTGGGCTGGAAGTGGGCATGATACATTTTAATGAAGTGTGACCCCATGCAAATGATAGGCTGAGCTTCAGACAAGTACCTAACATGAACTGCGCATGCGTCGTACCTTGGACGTATCCCAGTGCGCATGCTCACAATCACGTTGAAACAACTGGCTAAGATACGTTGAATCACTGCCTACGACGTGAACGTAACCTACGCCCAGCCCTATTCACGTACAACGCAAACTACGTGGAGATACGTTGGCGTAAATGCTTTGTGAATCCGGGCCATTGTCTAACTCCAAAAAGGTTTTCTCCTGCAGTTCTTGGAGTCAAGAAAGAATTGAAGAGAGAAAGAGTCCTCAACCAAGTAGCAAGCAAAGAGCTCCACTTCTGGGGCAGAGGTTTCTTACTGGCCTTTTTCAGATTGTGCCACGCATAGATATCCTATGGGTACCTGGTTGCTCCTCTTCTGATAGGAAGATACAGCTTTGGTCTCGAACGGTTGGACCCTCAGGTCAAGCATAGACCATCCTCCGCACTGCTATCTACATCATCTCTTCCACTCTGTGCTCCCCAATCGGTTCAAGCCACGCTTTTTGATTGCTCTACTGCAGGGTAGTTTTCCAGGTCACAATTGCATACTGACAGTAGTCAGAGTCGGCGGTGCGGAGGACAGTCTATTTGAACAGCTTTACCCCAGATGCCTGCATACTTAGTTGTGCCTCTTTTAATCATCAACCATGTGAGTTGCTAAATTTCCTTCATTAAATGTAACCATATTGCTACACCTATAGGCGCCTCTCTTCTCTTTTATACTCTGTAGCTCCTGCTGGATTTTGGTTCTAATCCCCTTGTGGAGGCTTCTATTTGTGGATAAACATTTTATGGTTACACAACCTGGCACATTGCTTAAATCTTTTTATATGGACTATAAATCATTTGAGTTTCCATTATTTCTTCCATTTAAGTTTTTTGGATTACAAGCATGTTTCTGAAACGAATTATGCTCACAATCCAAGGTTTTACTGTACATTGCTTTTGCCACTAAAGCATACTGGTGGTAGGACGCTGGCTAAACCTGGTTTTCCTCTCTTTACCTATCAGCGTCTCAATACCTGATAATCAGGACCATGGTCTCTCCCATCAATACAGTATATTGATAGAAAAAGAAAATTGCGCTAACCAAAAAATACAAGTGATGGTGATATCAAAAAAGCAAAGGCAAATACAGTATATTGAGGTGTGCTCAACGGAAATAGCATCCTGGCTTGAGAGTTTTTTTTTTACAATGTTGATCATGCACCCAGCGATTCATGTCTCACAAACAGGCAGCTGAAGCCTGGGGTGCTGGCACAGTAATAAATCTTCTGTGCTGCTATTATTGCTGGTGGAACTCCCCTGTTGGGACGTTGTTTTGACAGTAGAACTCCCAGTTTGGGAAGTTATTTTGAACATTTAGTCCTTTCTGGCCAGCTATTTTATGCTCCCTTTGCATTTTGTCACCTGACAGCAGGCTTTTTTGTCTCCAGTGAGGCTGAACAACACCACAGTGGTGTTCTACATCAAGGGGCAGGTAGAGATAAATGTGATCTGGGTGGAGAATAATTTCTTTATCTCCTCATTTGAGTCTACATAGAACTGGGAGGAATACACATTCTGTGGCCCAATTGGGCAATGCGTGGTTCCTAAATCCAGGTCCCTCCAAGTGGATTTCATCTCTGGACAAGATTTCAGAGCTTGATCTGCTAGCATGTCCTTACTGTTACAAGCTGGGAGGATTTTCTCTAGGGGCCTGGGCCAAGCTCTGGGTGTAGATGATGTGTCAGATCAGGAAAGGTCTCACAAACCCTATGCTTTTCAGTCCAATCCATATACAGGTTTTTTTTTTGGGGGGGGGGGCCTGTTGCTAAATCTCGTGGCATTTTTTTGCAGTAATTCTCTAGTGGCCAAAAAGGCCTTGGTTTCTGATGTTGATACTGGGGTATCGGATTGAAGTCCTTTCTCTCGGATAAGATCTTCTGTCACAGAGAGCTTTTCTCCACCCTTGTTTCTCTAAGCTAATATCTATAAATCCTACAAAAGGATTTTTATAAAGCTTGTTCAGTTTGGACTACTTTGTTTTCTTTTGCTTTAGTCCTCTGATCAGGTGCATTTCAGACTTCAACTGATCCTAAAGCTCTCTTAGAGGGCAGATCTCTGCAGTTCCTGTCATATACAATGTCTCATGAGTAAAATACCCCTAACTCATCTAATAATTTGATGGAGGGCTGCATTTGAGATTCAAAGGAGAGCCAAGACTCTCTAGGTGGGATTTACTACCCGCTCTGGACTTCCTTGCCAGCTCCAGATGAGAGCTGTTTTCTGTCCAGCTTCGGTAAAGACTGAGCAATGAAGACATGTACACTAAGGGCTATCTCTTCAGCCAGGAAGTTTGCCAAGATCAAATATTTAGGCTAGGAAGGATCCTTTGGTGACTTACAGCTCCAGGTGGGATCACCTCAAGTTCAGTTGGAGTAAGGATTGGGCCATGTTGTCATTCTCTCTAGGGGCTACATACTCAGCAGGAAGTTTGCCAAAATCAAGACCTTTAGGACCCCTTGGCAGTTTGCTGCTCTAGATGAGACCTCTTTCAGTTCAGTTTTGACTAAAGATTGAGTCATGAAGGCAGCCTCTCTAAGGGTTATTTTTTTCTCAGTCAGGAAGTTTGCCAAGATCTGGGCCTTTTTGTCATGAAAGATACTCGTTTTCATTCTGCCTAGTATGGGTAGTGTTTATATTCATACTGGGTTGCAATCTGAGCTGGCTTTGGTATCCTATGAGAACAAAAGTTTTGTTCCTCCCATATGCAGGTTCCCCAAGGATAACTGGTTCCATGCCATGGACAATGGGATAATTCAAGCCTACTCTTAAGCTATAGCTTTGCTTAGAGTTTTAGGAAATCTCTCTAAAAGAAACAGCAGGACAGAGATATCATCCAGAATAATCACTGGATGGGTCATTCCAGCTAGCCAATAGATGTATAGAGCCTAGGTTTTGATTCTTATGGAAGCAGGGATGACACACTCAACCAGGAGCGTGTAGGCTGTGTGGGTTTCTTGTGAAAGGGTGCCAGAAATATTTGTAGGGGGGTGATATATCATCCATTAACGTTGTTTAGGCTCATTGTGATGTAGCTGGCTTCCTTATATTGTTAATATCTATCCACAAGGTTTCTGAGTGTGAGTGAGTGAGTGAGTGAAAAACTTATAAAGCACAACACATGCAAACTGAATCGCCTCTGGGTGCTTAGTATCCTTTCCCTGAGTGAAACTTTTTTTTGGACCTCGGAAGAGATAGGTTTTGATCTTTCTTCTGAAGGCCAAGTGGTTCAACTCCAATCGGATGTTGGTTGGTAGAGCGTTCCACAGTCTAGGTTGTCAGAACATTTGGGGTTAAAAGAATACATATAAAAATCGCACATAATATATGTTTCGTAATGTCCCATATACATGGATATGATGAACTTTGCACAACCATTTTTCCCTGTTAAAGTTTAAACATAGGTTCTCAGGCATGAATAGACACTGTCTGTATGTTGTAAGGAGACTATCTGTGCCGTCTTCCAGGTCATTTCTCTTTGGGTTTGACACTTATAAGATAAGAGAATGAAAGGCCTGGCACAGCATGACACTACACACATGGTGGTCTTTATACTATGAGACTGGAGGGGCTTATTCACTATCCCAATGGAATTATATATCTTAAATAGTATTGTGTCTTCATTATGCCATGACAATATATGTGTATTAATAGTTCACATAGTATACTCGCAAATACATAGACATTATTGGGATCCCAGGTATAAGATCCTATAATATTTCAAAGTATTAGATGGCTTTGACCACATCCCAGCATTAGTTTAAAGAAACATTCCCATGCATATGGGTGTAGATCATTGCACCTTATCTCAATCATAAATTTCGGGGTCGCCGGAATGTCTAGGTTTGTTGTCATGTTGTTTGACATATATAACAACTTATGATGCTATACCAAGATTCAGGTCACAGGGGGTCATAAATCCTGGTTAACTCTGAATAACCCTAAAATTAGGAATTATTCTTTAGACGCCACTGCCCCCTACAGGTTAATATCGGCATGGTTCAAGTTGGTCACCCACCAAAACATATTATCATGTGACATAGTCAGTCACGTGATAGGGGAATACACACCCACTTCTTTGGGAAGATAAAAGTATTGCACAGGACAATGATAGGGGGTGGAGGTCGATGGGAGAAGCTCGAGAGATGGCAAGTCTGATCTCTGGAGGGCTGATGGCTGGAAGCTATTCTGATCTCTGATCTCTAAAGGAAGCCGGAAGGGGGAGGTCGAGGTCGATGGGAGAAGCTCGAGAGATGGCCAGTCTGATCTCTGGAGGGCTGATGGCTGGAAGCTATTCTGATCTCTGATCTCTGAAGGAAGCCGGAAGGGGGAGAGAGTGACCAAACATGTAAGGAGTTCACAGGAATCCTTCATTAGGCTTTCCCTTCTCAAACAGGACTCTTAATTACTGGTAAGATTGAATTTTGATTATTTACCTTTTTGGTAATTCTGAGGTTTTTCACATACACTCCACTAAGACCATTTAAATATACTTGGCAAAGATAAGTTGGGAGTTAGTTATGTCTACCTGCAGCATGAGATAATTGAATTCCAAATATTAGGAGACATACGCACATTACGTTTGTCTTTAAAAAGCTAAGTGCCAACTATTGTGGTTTGAGAGTGATGTCGTATGTGAAGATAGATCCTCACCAAATTTAACAAAAAGCTTGTGTACCATATAACATTTGTTATGTACACATATATAAGAAGTAGTAGCAAGAGATCTGTTTGATATTGAGAAGAAATAATGCAATGTCAAGGTTATGTCAATTAATAACTAAAAGGTTTCAAGTTACGCCAGGATGATTTAAATAAGAGCTAGGAATATACCTTGTCATATAATGTAAATATCATCTGAACATTCAAGCGTCATTTATCTCTATTGTAGAAGCATATCATTTATTTGTTTTGATACGAATTGTACCTGATTTTAATTTTTGCACTATATCTTTAGTTAATAAATATATATATATATTAAATATTCATTTGTATTACTCGTCCTCAAAATAGCACGGATAAAAGAATTTTGATATCTTGTATCGTAGGAAAAGTGTATATCTCCCAAAGCACAGATTTACATATTTCCATAAATACAATAATAATTTTATAAGTTCAGAATAAACATTCTGACGGTATATGTAGGCTCTATGCCGAGATACGTCAATGGTTCTGACAAGGTCCTTGGCCTGCGAATCTACGTTCTCCTTTGGATTTGTATGTGGCTTTGGGTATCTGGAGTAGGTTTTGGTTGGTGGATCGCAGAACGCAATTGGGGTTGTGAGCTTTTAGTTTTTCGCATAGATATTGGGGGGCATTTCCTTGAATACACTTATAAGTTAGGCAGAGAGCCTTGAAAGTGATTCTGTCTTTTACTGGCAACCAATGAAGGGATCTCAGAGAAGAGGAGATTGATTCCCATGTTTTTTTTCCGGTCACAGACGAATTTCAGACGAGTGATTTGGTATTTGGGGAGTCCGAGATAAAGGGCATTTGCATAGTCAAGTCTGGAGTTGATAATTGTTCCCACCATGACTGCTATGTCTTCTTTTGGGATAAAGGGGGTAAGTCTGCATAGTAGGCGCAGCAGATGATGCGATCCGCTGACTACTGACCCTATTTGCTCATCCATTGTCATGTTGGTGTCGAAAATGACGCCGAGACTTTTGACTTGGTGCTAGGGGCGATGATTTTACCCAGAATGGGCAGGGGGTATCCATGTTGTTAGGGGCTGATTCTTTCGGTTGGTGTGAAACAGGAAAAGTTCTGTTTTTGAGCCTTTGAGTTTAAGATAACTTTTTTTCATCCAGTTTTCTATCATAGTAAGGCATTTCTCTAGTCAGAGATAATGATCCTTTTTATTACAGATGCAAAAATACAATTGTGTGTCATCTGCATAAGAGTGATAGAGTAACTTCTGGTTACTGATGATTTCAAAGAGAGGGCGGAGATAGATATCGAACAGAACAGACACTGTGCGTTTCTCAGATGTGAAAGGCCCCAATTTCACTATTTGTGATCGGTTTTCCAAAAAGGAGGAGAACCAAGATAAATCACCTTCTGCGACTTTGGCTACTTAAGTTAGCCGAGTCAGTAATAATTTGTGGTCTACAGTGTCAAAAGCAGCACTTAGGTCCAACAGTACCAGAAGACAAGATTTTCCTTCGTCTGCGGCCTCGAGAGTGTCATCCCATATTTTGAGCAGTGCTGTATAAGTTCCATGACCTGAACGGAAACCTGATTGAAATGGATCGACCAATTTATGGGTGTTTAAATGATGTTGTAGCTGTTGTACAACTTTTTTCTCCATTACCTTGGAGAAGACATTTAGGCCTGTTATGGTTCGATGGTGGTTTGGGTCTTTGGGGTCGAGGGTGGGTTTCTTTAGAATAGGTTTGATTATGCCTTGTTTCAACAGGGTAGGCACCATGCCCTCCTTGAATGATTGGTTTATAAGCTGCGTGATAGCCGGTGCCAAAATATCGGCACATTCTTTCAGCAGTTTGGTGGGGATGATATCATTTGGCGCTGTGGTATTTCGCAAGGTACCAATGATATTTTTAGTGGCATTGATGGAGATGGGTTTTTAGAGTGAAATTTATTGATTGCAGCGAATTTATGAGGGTATTGGGCGTATGATTGAGGGGGATGTTGAAGGGGGTTCTGTTTTGCTGAATACTTTCATAGATTTTTTCAGTTTTGTTAATGAAATAATTCGATAATTTGTTGCAAAATTCTTTTTTTTTCTTTTATATTTCAAGATTTTTATTACATTTTTAAGGTATTGATAACAACATCCAGACATTGGTAGGTATGAGAACAACATTACAGGCTTACAGTACAGACAGCATGTGTGAAACAAAAGGCGTCAACTAAAATAAGATGCCGCGAGTACAGGCTATACTTCTAAACTTAGGAAAATCCGATGCTCGGTGACCCCTGAGAAGGAGGCCCACTCCCACTCCCACCCCCCCCCCCCCCCCCCCCCCCCCCCCCCCCCCCCCCCCAAAAAAGACCAATATCCAGTAGTAACCAGGAAAAGAGCACAAGTTGGGCTTAAAATAATCTGATAAATACTTAGGAGAGGTCTGCGCCCAAGTGTGCATCTCTGGTGCTACCTGTGGGTATGGGGGGCACAAATGGGAAAGACAACCGCTCCAGGTGAGCTCCAAGCAATCAATGTCCGTTTAGAACCCAGGCAGGTGCCGGTAATGCACTAGGCAATCAGAAGAAGAAGTTTGGACAGCCGCACTCAAGGGTGTGGCTGTCCAAACTTCTTCTTCTGATTGTGGGTATGGGGGGGTAGAGGGGGTGGAAAGAGAGAGGAAGAAGAAGAAAAGAAAGAGAAAAAAGAGAGAGGAGAGGCAGTGGCGGATGGTACTAGTCAGTACCTAGATGAGTCAGCTGGACACAGAAAATATGGATTCTTCAATTCCCATATAATTTGCCCATGGTTCCCAAATCTCCCGAAACTGAGGGAAAGTGTCCAGGATGGAACTTTGCATCTTCTCTTGAGACATGATCCATGAGATCTTCTGTTTGGCTGCTGTAATCGAGACCCTGGGACGTTTCCATGCCCTGGCCAGCGTAATTTTAGTCCCCAAGAAAATTAAGAACACAAGTTTACGGGTAGATTTTGTGGTCTGAGGAAGGGGAGTGTTAAGGAGGGCTGTCAAAGGAGACCTGGGGATAGGGAGGCCAGAGACCGTAGACGCAATTCTAAATATTTTGGACCAGAAGCTTCTGATTTTGGGGCACTCCCACCAAACATGCAGCATGGAACCCCTCAACTGGCACCCCCGAAAGCAGAGGGGGGAAGCCGAGGGGAACATAGCCGAAAGCCGGGCGGGAGTTAGGTACCACCGAGTGAATACCTTTAAATTGGCTTCAATGAGGGACACATTTAAAATACCTCTAGGCCCCAGGTCACCTGTAAGTCACTCTCCCAAGCCATCATGTAAGGGGTTTTGCGGTCATCCATGGCTAGTGACGAGTATATTCTCTCTGCTCCATGAGATCTCCACACCACTGTTCATATGATGTGAGTGGTCAGGTTTCGTGGACCAGATAGAGTGGAGGAAGCATGATAATTGGTGAAATCTGAATCGTTCAGTGGAAGGCATTTTCAAAGTTGTAACACAATGGGTGAGAGAAATGGGTCCCGATGGCGAAAGGAAGTGCCGATTCGATACATCCCCTTATCCAACCACCACTTGAACGCCCCAATGTCCATTCCCGGAAGAAAATCAGGATTGTGGAAAATATGTGCTGAGGGGTGTACATGAGGATACCAGGGAAGTGTTATGTCTGAGCCTATCCCAAATTTCAAATGTGTGCGATAACGCTGGGCAAAGTATGGGGGGCCTAGCCTTAGGAGGGCACCATAGGAGGAAGTCAAGAGTAAAGGAGGGGACAGCCTGCCTTTCCATGTCTACCCAGTCAGATTTGGCTACTTTACTGTATACCGTGGAAAGCTGAGAAAGCCTGGCCGCCTGATAATACCAAAGTAGGTGGGGTAATCCCAACCCCCCTCTGCTTCTAAGTCTGAAAAGAGTGTGTTTGACTAGGCGATGGCCCGATTTACCCCAAACAAATTTGATGATTTTGGATTGGAACGCATCTAAGTGATCTTTCCTGATGGCAACGGGAAGGGAGCGAAAAAAATATAAAAGTCGTGGGAGCAGGGTAATTTTCACTGAGTTTATCCTCTCTAACCAAGATAGTTGGTGTGGGTGCCATTGTTTAAGATCCTGTTCTAATTTCTTGAATATGGGGGGATAGTTGGCTTGATACAATAATTTAAACCTAGGGGTCAAATTAATTCCTAGATAACGAATGGAAGTTTCGCTCCATTTGAAACGAAAGGAGCCTTTCAGCTGGTCAACTAGGGACTGCGGGAGGGAGACATTGAGAGCCTGAGACTTTGCATAATTAACACTTAACCCCGAGACATCCGCAAAGTCGTCTAGTGTTTTGCAGACCACTGGTAGGGAGGTAATGGGAGAGGTTATGAAAAGGATCAAGTCGTCCGCAAACAGCCCACATTTGTGGGTCTTGGATCCGCAACGGACTCCCGCTATATCGGGGTTGGACCTGATAGCGATGGCCAACGATTCGATTGCTATGGCAAAAATTTGCGGTGAGAGGGGACAGCCTTGGCGAGTTCCCCTCTGAATTGTTATGGGGTCCGAGTACAAGCCCTGTAATTTGATCCTAGCTTCGGGATTTGAGTATAGGGATCGAATGAGCCCGGTGAATCTAGGGCCGAAGCCCCAGCGCTCCAGTATTTTAATTATGTAGGACCAGGAAACCGATTCGAAAGCCTTCTGAAGGTCTAACGACAGCAACATCCCAGCCTGCGCACCTCCGCCATCCCAGCCTGATTGTAGCAGCGACATAACATCGACCACCCGTCTAATTTGGTCAGGACCCTGACGACCAGGTATAAATCCGACTTGGTCCTTATGTATGTAGATTCCAATAAATGAAGCTAGGCGGTCGGCCATAACTTTAGTCATTATTTTGAGACCATTATTGATGAGTGATATCGGTCTATAGTTACTGACGTCTCCCGGATCTTTGTCAGGCTTAGGGATGACGGAGATGAAGGCAGCATTCAATTGTGCGTCCATAGGGTCCCCTTTAGTTTTAGAGTTGATGAAGTTTGTGAGGTGGGGGGCTAAGATCGGTTCGAAGGCTTTATAATAAGGGGTGGAGAACCCATCCGGTCCAGGGGCAGAATTTTTCTTAAGGCCTTTAATAACTTCTAAAACTTCCTCCACTGTTACAAGGGCTTCAAGTTTATCCCTATGGGCTCTCGATAAAGAAGAGATAGAGAGATCATCCAGAAACTGCGTCCTGGGTGGGTCTCTCTGTGCCCGATGACCACCATATAGTTTCGAGTAAAACGCTTGAAACGCTTGCAAGATTTTGAGGGGGTCCACTGTGGGAGGGCGACCTGCCATATTAATTTTAAGGAAGGCGTACATTAGGGGGCGTGGTGTAAGTTTAGAGGCAAGGAGGGGCCCCGGCTTATCTTTTATATGGTAGAATCTCGCTCCTTGCCAGCGCAGACTGGTCTCGGCTCTGGCAGTTAGCGCTAAGTTCAGTTCCAGGCGGGCAGAATCAATGCGAGACGGAGAGGGCATTGTTTAGGGTCTTTCTTGTGAGCCGCACAGATCTCTTGGAATTTATTTTCCAAGCGTTCTATGTCTACCCTGCGCTCTCTGTTAAGTTTGGCTTTAATTTGGATCAAATTACCTCTGATGGTTGCCTTGTGGGCAGCCCACAGAGTCTCCGCTGATATGTCAGGGGAACTATTTAGTGAGAAATATTCAGAGATGGCCAGTTCTATCTCGGTTCTGTGGGCTGGGTCCGACCAGATCGTTTTGTTTAGTCGCCAGTGAGGGAATTTAGGGATATTAAGGTGGTTGGTCATAGTCATGTCCACTATGGCGTGATCCGACCAGACAGTGTCCGTGATCCTAGAATTACTGACCGTGGAGATCAGGGTGTTAGAGACTAGGATGTGATCAATTCTGGCATAAGTTTGATGTGCGTGTGAAAAGTGTGTGTAATCCTTCTGATTAGTATTCAATTCCCTCCAGATATCCACGAGGCCCCGCTGAAAGAGTAGTTTGGCTATCTTTGAGCTAAGCCTAGTGGTGCGCACTGTCTGCATTGAGGGTGGTTTGGATTTGTCTACGCCCTGGTAAAAGGCCACGTTCGAGTCCCCACCCATTATCACTGAGCCTTCCAGCATGGGATCTAAGGTTGTGAACATGTCAATAAAAAATTTCAGTTGGCCCACGTTGGGGGCGTAGTAAGAGACCAGTGAGTATAGGTGGCCGCCAATCGTGCCCTTGGCCAGGACAAACCTCCCTCCCAGATTCTAATAGTCTAATTGTAGGGAGAACCTGCAGTTTTTGGAAATAAGAATTGCTGCCCCCTTGGTTTTATCCTCAGCGTTGGCTAGGAAAAATGGTGGGAATTGGGCATGCAGAAAATTGGGTTTGTATCGGATCGGGAAGTGAGTCTCCTGTAAGAAGAGGATATGAAGATGACGGGACTTCATAAAGTCCAGAACCTTTCGCCTCTTGGAGGGTGAGTTAAGACCTTGTGTATTGTGAGTGGCTACCTTCAACTTAGTAGCCATAAGAATGTTACTAGCCATGGAGCAGAGGGATGGGGAAGATCACCAAAACCCCGCCACCTACCTGGTTGGAGAGTCCGTGACCGCCTCGGGAATTAGGCCTCCGCAAGGGTTGTGGGTGTCCTAGGTACAGATAACTTGAGGTGAAACTGTACCATCCTGCAAGGAGAAGAAAAGTTAGACAGAAAAAGGACAGAAGGAGGCGAGAAAAAGGGGGGTGGGGGGAGTGGACCCAAACTCGCAAGGAGCTTGGGGGGGCAGTGGGTACTCATAAACCCACCACCAGGAACCATATTCCATTCGTCTGCACCCAGCAAGACGGGTGGATGCCTAACCCAGGGGAAGGGCATAGCCAAAACCGTGGGATAGGGGGAGGCATAGCAACACCGCTCTGACCGCGACGTAGCAACAAAAAAAAAACATTTTAAGAAAAAACTTAAGCGGAGCGTAAGGTTCCGGTAATAATATTAGCATGCGAGCACAAAAACCTGTGTGTCAGTCTCCAGGAGGAACCCCCCCCCCCCGCATAAGAACCCTGCGGAGGAGGATCAGGATCCCCAGAGACAGACCACCCATCAAACTAAACAACATACAGAGTAAGGAGAGTGACTGACAACCTAAGCAGTGGAAGCTCTGTCATCAGAGTTTAACAAAACTGAAGTTGTGCTGCAATACTGCAAATGTAATTGCTAGAAACGAAATTGACCAAAACAAGAACAAAAACAATGGTAAAGAGAGGGGAAGTTCGGTGGCCCCTAAACCATGAGAGAAGTTCGTCAAAGAAAAACTTCATGGACAGATCCCTGAAAACTTCTTCAGAACTGTCATGGGGGCTTGGTTTCCCTGGTCTTCTTGAATTTAGGTTTGTCCCAGGTGCTCGTCAAGGGGCTTGCAGGCGAGGGTCGTTTAGTGGAACCAGGATTAGAGTTGGAGAGATCCATAGCTGCTTCCTGGGAGATCAGGCGCAGGTCCCCATCATGGAAACTGTGGAATGAATGTGCTTTGCCTTTGTATTTAAATTTTAGGGCAAACGGGAAGGCCCATTTATATTTAATGTTACGCTGTGACAGAACCAGCAAGAGGGGCTTCAGGGCTCTCCTTTTTTGGATAGTGGTTGGAGAGAGATCCGCAAACACTTTGATGTTGTGCCCCCGACATGTGAGGGGGTTTTGGTATCTACACAGCTTAATCACCTCCTCCTTAACCAAAAAAAATGGAGTTTAACCACTATATCCCGAGGGGTCCTGTCCTTTCTAGGGGGTCCCAGTGTCCTGTGAGCTCTATCGATCTCCAATTTATGTTGTGGGATGTTAGGGATAAGCTGTTTGACAAAGTCCTGTACAGCAGCAAAGATGTCGGTGATTGATTCAGGGAGCCCCCTGATCCTAAAATTCTCTCTCCTGGATCTGTTTTCAAGTTCATCAATCCGAGATAAAAAGGAAGTATTGGTGTTCTCTATCTGTAGATGCAAAAAGTTGCAAAAGAACCCGACAACTCAACACATCCCTGAATAAGCCAATTGCTATACCCCCGAAGGGGGTGTGTTTCCTCGGTGGGACTTTAAGTGTGTAAGGCGGGTTTGAGTATAGGACTAAATTAGTCAACAAGTAGGTATCAAAAGTATTCAAAATTTATTGGTTTAAATAATGTTGCTCATTCGAACAACGTATCAAAAGAAGGTTTGTTAACAGCATAGATTACAAAGCAATTTCCCAAATGACCAGTAAAGAACAAGAGAGCGCGACCTGGGGGGGACAATTAACAACGGTACCTCACATTATACATGGTGAGACAAGACAATCAAAATTGTATATACGTGTACATGCGACAAAGGAGCAACAGGAAAAGCCCTCAAGACTGTCTCATGGGTATAGACAGGGATGCCAACGTTTCGAAGCTTTTTTTCTAGACCGAGTATCGCCTCTTCATCAGGGCGAGGGCGGTGTGCAAAGTGTCGCTGTACCGTCTAAAATAAGATAAAATAAAATAAAATAAATGCAAAGTTCATGACAGACACATGTGTAGTTGAAACATTCATTTACACGATTTTTTACATACAGAGAAAGGTATGTACCTTTCTCTGTATGTAAAAAATCGTGTAAATGAATGTTTCAACTACACATGTGTCTGTCATGAACTTTGCATTTATTTTATTTTATTTTATCTTATTTTAGACGGTACAGCGACACTTTGCACACCGCCCTCGCCCTGATGAAGAGGCGATACTCGGTCTAGAAAAAAAGCCTCGAAACGTTGGCATCCCTGTCTATACCCATGAGACAGTCTTGAGGGCTTTTCCTGTTGCTCCTTTGTCGCATGTACACGTATATACAATTTTGTACACGTATATATACACATGTACACGTATATACAACACGTGCATGTACACGTATATACAACATATAAGTAACCACGATTTTAATCCTCATCATGACTCCCGCCGTGTCTGGGGTGGTACCCGGACTAGCCCTGTGTGTATGGGTCTGGACTCAAAAATATTATGCACATATATATGCTTAAACACTAATTGCCAAGTATATAAGTAACTACTAACCGGTAAGTTCGAAGGTAGGTATATAAGTCTCAGATGGAGACCATGAAAATTGCTTGGTCGGTTGTAGCAGAAATATGCCCTGGGTCATTAAAAGTACGGATTATTCACAAGGTATTGCCATACGATGTGACCTATGATGTGAGGAATATAAAGAGGCAAGAAGGAAAAAAGCACAATGTATCAAAATGCCAGACAAGAGAGCACATCTAATGCACATTGTCAGGGACAGCCAAGACAAAAAAAAAAAATGTAAATGGGAAGAGATTATGTTGGCGCAAAACAAAACTTGAACCGGTTTGAAGTAAAATAAAAATAAAAAGTAATAAATAAAGTAAACCAGGTGAAATACAGAGAATATAGCAATCTAAACGAAAGTGCCTGGCTGTTGATGTGGGAGTGGATAAAGGCAACAGATGGCGGTCAGAAAATCCAAGAAGTCAGCGTCAAAAACTGAACAAACAAAACAAAAACTGAACAGACAAACAAAAGAGTTGTATACCATGCCCTCAGGTCCTATATAATTAGTATTAGAGGCTGGATTTATCAAAGCACCAGTGGGGTGTGCTAAAGAGAGGGGGCTGTCACTTGTTTAGATAAGAAGACAGCACTGCTTTGCATAAGCATAGGAGAAATAGATCTCATAAAGTAATTGAATCAAGCAAGTGGTATACATAGAACCCTCCATTGCACATAATAAATAGTAAAAGGTATATCTATAAGGGACTTACCAAGGTAACAAGGGATGTTTGTAAAACAGGAAAGACAGAGGAATTGGGAAACTAAAAATCTCCTCTCCTCTGTGTAAAGTTCTCCCTGTCAGGGAACAGTGTGGACAGCTGAAGCTCTGGAGATGCCAGGAGCAGTAAATTGCTCATTAGAAACAGGTTCTAAAAAAGAAAGAAATAGTGGCAAAGCAGAGATAAGGCAATGTCCAATTGTTCGTGAAGAACTTGTATCTGGTCAGAATTCTGTTTAGTTGAGGCAATAGTTTGGTCAAGTTTATTTTTTATTGATTCCATTCTGGAGCCTATCATTTGAAAGTCTCCTCTCAGGTCATTGGTGATTCTTGCTGCTGTCTGTGCAAGCCCTCTGTCCAGTAATATGGAGAGCTGTGTGAACAGGTCAGCGGTCTGAGACAGATTGTGTGAGGAGGCATCCGCCATGACAGGCCCTATTGCTGCCTGAGGTGAGGTAGGCCCCAAAGGAGAGTTCATCAGTTCAGCTATGGTTTGCTCCAACAGGGACTCTGTGGATGCTGGGGAGTGTGCCAATTAGAGGACTCGCCGGGGTCTCTGGCCTGGCTACAGAAGCATAGGACAGCCAAGCAACAGAGGATTCCTCCGCTCCTGTGGTATGAGCCTGGGTGACGCCCGCCATCTTGGGATCGCGTGTCCCGCTAGCCGCGATTAGTTGTGGCTCCAGGCTTCTCCTTGCGGGTTCCCCCGACATGTGTGAGTATCCCCGATGTCCCCTCACCTGGCTGTGTAACGGTGGTGGCCCCCGGGGATCCGGCCCGCCCGCTATGTCCGCCGATCAGTCAGAGCGGTGTGGAGCTCACGGACTAAGCAGCCATTCCGGAGCAGTCCGCTTGTTGCAAAATTCTTGAGTACCAGAATTAGGGGCTTCAAGACAGACTGGGTTCATGGTCTGGGTGACTAGATTGAAGAGTTTGCGGGGGCGGCTTAGGGCATTAGTGATGATATTGGAAAAAAAAAATTTTTTTGGCTTTAAAGATTTCTTTGTGGTATTTTTTTGTTAGTACCTTATAGATGGTGTGGTTTTCCTCTGAAAAGCTTATTTTCCAAGCTGCTTCAGCTCTTCTGCGCTCTTGCTTAAGCAACGACAGCTGGTCGTTGAACCAGCTGGAGTTGTTTTTCTGGATGCAGGTTTTGCGTTTGGGCGCTTCTAAGTCGGCTGACTGTAGTAGAGCCATGTTCTGTGGCCGTTTGATGTGGTTGGATTATTTTTATTTTGTTACCTAGTGTAGTTTTATAGAGCTCTGCGTGGAGCTTCCTCTGAGATCTAGTCCAGTGCATTGTCACTGGTTTTATTGTTTTTTTCAAGGGGGAGTTTTTGGTAATTAGGAATTTAATTGCATGGTGGTCTGTCCATGGTAACGGCTCATTTTTCAGAATGTTAATTTCTAAATCTTGTCTGAAGATGAGATCGAGCGTGTGACCTGAAGCATGTGTGGGCCCACATACTAGTTGCTGCAGACCTAATCCTTCCAAATGGTCAATGCAGGCATCGGCGACGGGGTCCTGTGAGGAGTTGGCCCAGAGGTTGAAATCCCCGAGCAGCAGAAGGTGTTTGCTGTTTAGGATATAAGTGGAGATGAACTCTGTCAATGATGTGAGAAGCTGCGATTTTGGACCCGGTGGTCTATAGCAGAGTAGGATATGAATGGTCTCCTGGGGATTTGTTTGCAGTTGCAGAGTAAGGGTTTCCATGAATGGAGGTGAGTTTTTAAGATCTGGTTTGGTGATCGAGAGGTGAGTCTTGTGGATCACCGCCAGGCCTCCTCCTCTTTGCCCCACTCTGTTCTCTGTTAGAATACGATCATTTTCTGGCACCAGTTCTCCTAGAATGGTGTTACAGTCTGCTGTAAGCCAGCTTTCTGTGATAAAGAGGCAGTCTAATCGTATTGTAGGATGAAATCATGGATTTCTTGTCGGGGTTTTACTGCAAATCTTGTGTTGACCAAAGCGCATGATATGTGCTTAGGCTGGGGTGAATGCATATAATTTTTGACTGTCGATCGTTGATTGATTCTTAACAGTTGCTCACTCCTTAGAGCTTTTTTGGTGACAGCCGGTAATATTGAGGCAAATGGTTTTAGATCCCAGATGGTTTCTGCAGAATATCTCAGATTAGGCATAGTCACAGAAAATGCAGGGGAAAGTAACATTGTTCGGGGAGGTATTTGATGGTGATGGGAGAGAAGATTCTCAAGTGGTACCTCCACTCGCTAAGTCTTCCCTCTTCGTTTGATCCAGAGGAAGGCGAAAAAAAACAGCCGTGCTGTACCAATTTGCGGTGGCCGGGGAAAAAAATTCCTTCCTGATCCCAACAGGGGCGATCGGGCGAGCCCTGGATCAAATGCTGAATAGTGGAAATCCCTCGACTTATAGATGTTGGAGCTAATGGAGGTGGGGCGTATGCGCACCCCTGAGTTCCCAGGAAGGGAGCCAAGTGAGGGTGAGTGGTAGGGGTGACTCAATTGCTGAGGTGTAGCAAGATGGCCGCTGAACCGGGCCTAGGCCCAAGCCAGGGGCTGGGGTTCTGGGGTATTGAGGGGAGACAGGTTGAGATCCTGCTGGGGGGCCGAGGGGTAATGGAGGGGAACCTCTTGGGGGACAGTGGGTTTAGTGAAGTTTGCGGGGGGTTTAAGCTGGTGTGAGTGCGGCCCCCTGCTAGGCCACGGCTGAAGTGGTGGGGAAATGGTGGGGGGATATTATGGAGGCAGATGGGGGTGTGGGGGAATACAGGGCGGCCGTTATTCAGGCCGTAACTCCGCTGGGCCACAGCCGTGGCTTATCCTTAGAAGGACAGCCGCACACTGTCCCAGGGGAGGAGGGAGGAACCAGAGCCTGGAGAGAAACAGGCTTACCCGTGAGGCCCGGGAGAATGAGTCTGTGGGCGGCGGCGGAGGAATAGAAAGACTGATAGACTGACTGATTTTTGGAGCGTTTTGGTCAGAGCTATCTGAGACACACGCTCAGGTCTATCAGAACAAGAAATCTCTATTGGTTTCTGTTGGCTAAGTGCTACAGTATGTTGGAAACCTTACTTTTTTTTAGCACCCCACCCTTGTTTTTTGGGATAGTTAGTTCCCAGATGTATGCTGCAATGGAGCCTTTCAGGAAAATGGGAAAGTTCTCAATAAATACTTACCGTAATTTTCCTTTCCTGATGGGCTCCATGGCAGCAAGCGTTCCCTCCCAGTGTCATCAGTAGGCTAGTTACAGAACGGGAGAGGGGTAAGAGTGAGGGCAGGGCTACACAAATGTATGCTGCCTCAAAGGAAGATGAATTAGAATTATCAGCAAAACCCAGAGGTCATGAAATCAAAATGGAAGTTATAAAAAGACCATAAACTGTGTGGGAATTATCGGCCTACAGCCCTCTTAAACTCTGAATTAAAATTATTTTCCAAGATGTTTGCAAATAAGTTACTGCCACATATCTCCCAGCTTGTACACACAGACCAAGCAGGCTTTATCCCTCAGAGAGAGGCCAGGGACAACACTATAAGGGCAATAGATTTGATTGACTTCGCCCGCTCGGAGGTCCGACCCCTTCAGCTTTTATCAACAGATGCTGAAAAGACCTTTGACTGGGTGGATAGGCAATTCTTACGATCCACCCTTAGACACATCGGTTTGGGGTAATGAATGCAGGCCAGGATACAGTCATTATATACTGGTCCTATAGCGGTAGTGTTGGTTAGCGGAGCCCAATCAGAGTATTTTTCTCTGTCCAATGAGAGGAGACAGGGCTGCCCCCTCCCTTAATTGTTGTTCGCCCTAACTCTAGAGCCTTTTCTCTGCAACGTCAGATCAGACCCCACGATTAGCGGACTACGGTTAAAAATATGGACCCTTTTGATCCCTGCTTATGCGGATGAGCTTTTATTCTTCCTTACCAATCCGGAGGTTTCGTTACAATCTTTACTACAATATTTTGATCAGTACGAGTATCTTTCTAATTTTTCTATAAACTATGCTAAATGTGAAGAGCATTCTTCTCTCCGAGGAGAATATCACTAAGTTACAAGGCAATTATCGGTTCAATTGGGTTCCGGGGGTTAAATTGACTCCGGACATTGTCCTATTATACAAAATGAATTTCTGTCCATTGTTATCAAAATTGCAAATGCATCTTCAATTCTAGCAAACTCTTTCCCTCATGTGGTTCAGGAGATGCAATGCATTTTGGATGACAATGCTCTGGGGGATTTTATACTTAATGCAAGCAATACTGATTAAATTACCTCAGGCCTTCTTCCTCTCATGCCAAACAATCCTGACTAAATTTATTTGGAGTAGTAAGACTCTGTCATCCTATGATACTTCTGCCTATATCCATGGAGGGGGGGGGGGATTGGGCTGCGTGATCTCATATTACTGAGCCGTACATTTGTCTAAAGTGTTATTATGGTGTATTTCCCTGCAGACTAAACTTTGGACTAAACTATGGGTGCAAATCAAACAACAGGCATCACTGATTGTTCTGTCAGCTCTTCCATGGGTTACCCATAAACAAATGCAGATCTCACTCAGATGTTTCCTATAAAAGGCCTTTCTCCCTACCCATATCCATTAATTCCAGTGATTCATAACCCAGATTTCCTACCTGGGGCAGATAATAAAGAACTCCAGGCGTTGGCAGGTTTAGGCATATCTAGGTGTATGCACTTTGTTACCTCACTGGGATAGATGTCCACACAAGATCTACACGGCCTCACACAGCCCCCTTTGAGTCCCTGGTCGTTCTTTCAAGTGTCACATTACTTAAAGTCTATACCGGAGGCGGGATTGTTTGCTAAGCCACTGATGTTTTTTGAGCGTTTATGTGCAGAGGGGAAATACTGTATTTATTGGCGTATAACACTCACTTTTTCACCCTGAAAATCGGTTGCAAATAGTGTGTGTGTGTTAGACGCTGATACTGCAATTTGGGCTGCCTCGGAGAGAACAACGAGGGGGTGGGACGAGTGCCGTCAGATTACATACAGCGAGAATCTCCTGTTTACTCAGCGGCCTCTGTAATAGGAAGTCCCGTCTCCTAGGTCGGCATTGGACCAGTCTTCTGTCTATCATAGAAGCCGGTCCAGGAGGCGGGACTTTGTATTAAAGAGGTCGCTGAGTAAACAGGAGATTCTCCAATCTGATTACTGATGGTTTAAAAAAAAAACAGAAGTTAGGTGGTTGGAGTTTCTGACGAGTTGACTAATTTGACAGAACACTGCCATCTTCCCCCTGGCTTCTTCCAGGTGTCAGGTCTTCAAACATGTTGACCGGCTGGCTCAGGATGGTGTAATTCCCAAATTTGCACTGGAATCAATTCATCCCAGCTCATTGGCACTATCCTGGGAATATAAACTGAGCTGCCAATATGCAGCTTGGTGTACATTCTACAAAAGGTTACGAGCAGCCAGGTACTTTTTTTTTTTGCAGAAGAGACATTGCAAGACTCATGCAATAAAGAGCCACGCATTTTGTTTTTAGGCTTTAGTTCTCTTTTAAATAAAATATGAGAATCCCAGGAGTAGAGTACACATGGAAAAGGTTACACTAAAGGGTCTTTAAAGGTTGCTTGGCATCCAAAATGATTCTCTCTATAGCTCAATTTGTGCGACTTTGCAGCCTGAAAAAAAAAAAACTATAGAAAAAAGGAATGACCTTGCATACTGTAGATGGTTACATTAGGTCCTCTCTTTGTCTGTGCTTATTTAAACAAACCTGTGCTAAAAAAAAGTGTAAACGAGAAAATAAGTCATGTAATATAGCAGTCATGTAATATAGCATTGAAGTTTCAGTACCCCAGAGCAACTGGAAATCCTTTGTTGACTAATTTAAACTGAAATCTAAATGGTTGCACTCCTGCACAACTCTATTGCCATTTGTACTTTTAAATTAAATAAGCCTGAATGTGCATTAGACTAAATGTGACTTGCAGGAGATAGTGGTGTGTTTGCTAACTGGCCATTTGGTTGATACACAGTTTTGCACTAATACAATGGCCTAGTGCTTGGGTATAGTGAAAGCTGCTGCAGATATTGCTTGTGCTTTATGGTTTACATTTCTTTTTAAAGCCTAACTTCAGGCAAAATTGTAATTTAAATTGTGTATTTTGTATCAGTTACCGTAACCCTCAGTCTTGATTACAGACAGCTCTTCCTTAGCCATCCTTCAGTGAAATGGATCATAGTCACCATTTCCTTTAAGAGAAAAATGTGTTCCCAATGCTTGTTATCTTCTTGGGCAGTGGTCTCCTCACCCATGAGTTATTTTGCCTCTGTTGCCTATGAGAGAGCACCTAGTTGCTGAAAGTGCTATCTCCAGCAATAGTAAGTGTCCACATTTTGCAGGCAGTGATTTAGACAGCAGAAGAAGGACCCCAGGAGGTAAAAAGAAGAATAGAAAAGGGTAATCACAGGACTGTGGCAATAGGTAAGTAAAGTGGGAATTTGCATATTTTTTTTTGTATCAGTAGTTAGTTAGAGGAAGGTGGGGTGAGCTATTGTCCTGGATTTGGGCTTTACATGACAGAGTCATTTTAATGTCGGTGATTTGGGCATGTTGAGGACAAAGATTTAAACGTGTTGTATCACTGGATGCCCAGCACAAGCACTAAATACCAGGGTTATACTCTCAGCACTAAATACCAATGTGGCAAATGGAATTTTATACTTTTTTTTTTTCCAGCATAAAATGGCTGTGTACCTCTGATCCAAATACTATAGAAAATAGTAATTTTCTATTGGGAACAAATGGTATGAGGAGCATATGTGACATCCTACATCAGCCTAAGCTGTATATTCTAGTTTATCCCAGTTAGTAGGGTTTTGTCAATTAGGCACACAACACAGATGCAAAAAGGGCCAGTGTTATGTTTTAATAAGCATTAAAAAAAATTCAATGCTTGCTGCAAGGTGGGGATCGACTATTACTGTGACCAATAATTAGCATCAAATGGAAAATGTAACTAGATTAGCAGTGCTATTATACCTGACACAGAGAGCCTATGGAAATGAAAAACAGACACACAGATGCATTATTCTACCATCTGGTAGGATGAGCATTTAAGTGCATCTCAATGTCTTAATGCAGGGAACTTGTAATTGTGCACGTTGGCACAAGCTGAGAGCAAATATCAATTCAAAGCTGGTATGTAAATAGCAAACAGCTTTATCAAAGATATGAAAAAGTATATCAATTACACTTCAAATTTAGCTTCTCGTTCTGCATTTACTAATTGTCAGCAAAATGTCTGCATGCAACGATGTTCCCACCTGAAAAACAACTTTTGTTGATGCATTACACCACTCCTGGCTTGCTCAGAAGGATAGAGGAATCCTATCATTGGATTTCTGGTGAAGACATTGTTGTATGCATAAATTTTGCTGATAATTAGGGATGGGCCAAAGGACCCCCTGTTCAGTTCGCACATCGTACAAGTTCTGAACCGAATAACAAACCCCATTGAAGTCATTGGATTTAATTCAATATTTCTTTATTAAAGATTTTCAATAAAGTGAACAGAAATACATTCCGTACAACATGTCGGATGTTCCGACTGGAGCAAATGAATAACGTAGGTTACATGAAGCATAATCAGTGCTAGAAATTAAACGGAACAGAGATAAGGCATATTTAGTATACTCCAGGCGGGGGGGGGCACCAGCTAGGTAGACATTTGTGGTATCATATCATGGAGGGGAGAGGGAGGTAGGAGGGAAGGGAAGATAGAGAGAAAAAGAAGGCATGAAAATGGGAGGAGGATACATTATATGCAGAGTATCAGACATTCACAGTGCATTTGGGGTGCGTGAGCCAGGGTGACCATTTGTACAGGAACTTTTCTATATTCATATTTTTTCTAGCTATTAGTCTCTCCATTTCACATTGGTGGTTCAGATCAGTGATTGTATTAGCGACGGATGGGGAATTCGAAGACTTCCAGAGTTTGGTGATGTTCTGTTTCGCTGCGAGTAGTAGATGTGATATTACCACTCGTGATCTGGGGGGGGAATTTCTATATCCCAAGGTGTAGCAAAGATAATGAGGGATTGTGGGTGGTTGGGGTGTGTGATATTGTGGAGATCAGAGCAAATATTTGTTTCCAAAATGAGCCTATGGACCTACAAAACCACAGAATGTGTGCTATGGTTCCAATACTTCCACAGGTTCTCCAACAAGTAGATGAGTGTCCTGGGAAGAATTTGGATAGGTGGTAGGGTGTGAAATACCACCTATGTAATGTTTTCTGGTACGATTCCCAATTTCGAAAGGGATGTGATTTGGGAATATGGTTGATTGTCGCTAAGTGTAGAGTACATGATGGATATACCACGTTTCGGGTATGTTGGGTGTATGTAGAAGTTATGGATTGGTTCCGGTATTTTAACCTCAGTGGGTAGTTTAGACTTCCGGAGAAAGTGTAAAATCCTTACGTGTGTGAAGGCCGGAGATTGGGGGAGATTGTAGTCATTTTGGAGCTCTGTGAAAGTATTTAATGTGTCTGCATTGTAGAGGTCAGATATGGTATTGATCTTGTTTTTCTGCCAGTCTTGCAGATTAAGATTTTGCAGATGCACTAGAAGCGCTCTGAGAAGGATTGGGAGTGTATGAGACCTGTGTGTTTTGGATGTCACCTGGGTGAATTTCTTCCAGACAGTTAGCGAGGCTGCTACTGACGGGGAAGTATCTGTTGTGATAGGAGGAAATCCAGCTGAAGTGCTCAGTAGTATTTCACGTAGGTCATTGGGTTTATAGGAGGAAGATTCCATGATCGACCAGATCTTATTGGAATTCGGGTTCCACCAGTAGTATAGCTGGTCAAGAACAGAGGCATTGTAGTAATTATGTATATGGTGAAGGCCTACTCCTCCTTGCTTATGATGTCTGTTCAGGACGGAAAGTGCACATCGAGGAGGTATATCCTCAAGATATAAATCTTGAGACTTGTTTTTGTAAGGAGGTGAAAAAAGAATGGGGTATAGGTAGAATTACTGTGCGAAACAGATATAGTATTTTGGGGAGGATTAACATTTTGAAGGAGGCAATTTTTCCTAGTGTAGATACACCTGAGGTCCGCAGTTGGTTTAATAGTTGGGGGAGCCGTTTTTGAAAGGCACGATAATTGAGGTCATAGAGCTGGGACAGAGATGGGGCTAAATTTATCCCGAGGTATGGAATAGATTGACTCGTCCAGGAATATGGAGAGGATCCTTCCAGTAGAGTCTTCTGGGCATTTGTAATATTAAATGGGAGGGTTAGGGACTTGGAGGAATTAATTTTATAAAGAGAGGCTGAACTAAATTGGGTGATGAGATCTTGGATCACAGGTAGGGAGTGGACCGGGTTTGTGAGCATGAGTACAACATCATCGGCAAAGAGGCTGATTTTATGCTCCTTGCCGTTATGTGTGATGCCCGATATGCGCTTGTCTCCTCTGGTCCTTGCTGCCAGGGGTTCCATAATAAGGGCAATGAGAGGGGAGAGCGGACATCCCTGCCGAGTGCCATTAGTGATCCCGAACGGTTTAGACAGGGTAGCATCATTCAATACACTAGCTGAGGGGTTTGAGTAAAGTGACAGTATTGCAGATTGAAACCAGCCTGTGATTCCAAATTTTGTGAGCACTGATTTTAGGAATCCCCAGTGCACCCTATCGAACGCCTTCTCTGCATCCAAGGATAGAAGCAGAGAAGGTGCTCGAGATCGGGAGACCTGATGTATCAGATTAATGACTCGTCTAGTTGCGCCTGGGGCTTGTCTATCAGGCATAAAGCCAACTTGGTCTGGGTGCACTAGAGAAGGAAGAAATGTTATCAGTCTAGCTGCCAGAACTTTGGCGAATCTGTATTGAGTAGCGATATGGGCCTGTAGTTGGTCGTGGCGGTAGGATCTTTGTCTGGTTTGGGGATGGTGGTGATGATTGAACGAAGCATATCTGATGGAAGAGAACCACGGGTGGCAGCAGAGTTGAAGAGGGCCGCTAAGTGAGGGGTGACTAATTCAGCGAATGATTTATAAAATTTATTTGTGTAACCATCTTATCCAGGTGATTTATGTAAAGGGAGAGTATGAATGGCTTTCAGCACTTCTTCTTCTGAAAACGGTCGGGAGAGTTCCGCAGTTTGGTCAGGGGTTATAGATGGGAGACTAGCGAACGATAAAAAGTTATGTATGGTTTGGTCTGTTGGTTGAGGGGTGGCCGTATCACTTGCCAAATTGTAGAGAGAAGATTAATAGTCCCTAAAGGCGTTAGCTATGTCCTGTGGATTTGTTAGAAGTTTATTGGTGGTAGGGTGGTGAAGAGATGTTATTTTGTGTTTTACGCGTTGGGCTTTGACCTGTCGGGCTAATAAGGCTCCAGCCTTGTTACCCAAGGCATAGTACGTGGCTTTAGATAATTTAAGATTATTTTCAAATTTATAAAGCAATAGTGAGCAGAGTTTATGTCGTCGGTCCTGAAGTGCACTGGCTAGATCGAAAGAGGGGGTTCATTTGTTTTGGTTCTCTAGTTGGAAAATTTGGGCAAAGACCTCGTCAATCTGCCTGGACCCATGGTTCTTAACAGTGCTGTGAAGCTTAATCAGCAGTCTCCACATGTAGGCTTTGTATGCTGACCATAATACAAACCTATCAGTGTCCGGGTGATAGTTAAGTTCAAATAAGGATTGGTGGTCAGTAGTGAGTTTTTGCATGTCACTCGGGCTTGCGATGAGAGAAGAATCAAGTCTCCAAATTCTGGTTGGTTTGGGTCTAGAGTTTCCCACAGTGATGGAGATAGGGGCGTGGTCTGACCAAGTGATGGATCCAGTCTCAGATTTTGTCACGTCTTGAAGAGTGATTTTGTCAACTAGGAAAAAGTCAATACGGGAGTACGAGAGTTGAGAAGAGGAGAAATATGTGTAGTCTCTTTCATTACTATGCTGGCATCTCCACGGATCAAAGAGATCATTCGTGTGCAAGAAGGGATTTAGAGCAGGTTGGTTGGTGTTAGTCGAGGATGTAGTGTCCAGGTGTGGGTCTCCAATAATATTGAAGTCGCCTCCAATAAGTAGTCTACCCTTTCGGATTTGCGATACTTTCTTGTATAGTTGCCTATGGAATCTCAGCTGTCGCTTGTTCGGTCCATAGACATTGACTAGAGTATAGGTGACTTGATTAATGTCGCATAGGAGAATTAGAAAACGTCCTTGAGGGTCTTCGATGGATTGATGTTATTGGAATTGTAGAGAGTTCCGTATGGCGATGAGGACTCAGTTTTTCTTCTTTTGGCCTGAGGCTAAAAATACTGCGTCGTAGTTCTTCAGGGTGACCTTGGGGGTTTTAGAAGATGCAAAGTGGGTCTCCTGTACTAAGAGGATATCAGCTCTTTGGCCATGGGCTTCTCTAATAAGCGTGGATCTTTTTTGTGGAGAGTTAAGGCCCCTGGCGTTAATAGAGACTATTTTGAACGCCATTGTGAGCAGATGAAAGCAGGATAGACTGTCCCCAGATAGGAGTGGCAATTAGCCGGTTTAGGGAGATTAGATATATAGGCTCTTAGGTATGTGGGCAGAGTGAGTTGCCGTTTATCCACATAGATAGAGGTCAAGGATAGGTTGGTGGTAGGGTGGGTGGAGGGTTGGCTAGCGCTGGGTTCAGGTGGGAAAGTAACGTTTAAAAAAGGAGAGCCCTAGGCCAAACGCAGCCTGGGCTCAATGTGCAGAAACAACTGCAAACAATCAAAGGGGGTTAGTGCTCCTCTGTCAACTACCAGGGACAGGGATCACTGAACAGGCAGGCAGGTACTGGAAAAGAACACTGCAGTTTCCCAGCCGTTTGGTGGGTGTAGAGAAGAGAATATATGGAGGCAGTCAGACATTCTGATGGGCTCCTCCGACTTCCATGTGTCAGAAGTTGTTCAGAAGGGTTCGGTATTTGTTCCGGTATATTGCGCCAGGACCTCAGGAGTGTAAGTCCTGAAGAAAGGGTTCGCACTGCATGAGTTTTGTTCTGGTGCGTAATGAGGAGTTTAGTGGGGAAGCCCCACTTATATGGAATTTTGTGATTTTGAAGCGCTTTAGTTATAGTCGCCAGTTGTCTGCGATTTTTTGGATAGATCGGCATATAGAGTGATGTCGTTGAAGGGTCAGGAAGTCTTGCCGTGCTTTTCGATGCATACATAACTTTTTCTTTGACAGTAAAAACGTGTACACGGGCCAAAACATCCCTAGGAGTGGAGGCAGGGAGGTGAGACGGCTTCAGGAGCCTGTGTGCTCTGTCAATTTCCATGTCATGGATGGTTAGATCAGGTATAAGTGTGCGCATCAGTGAATGCAGGAATTGGACAAGATCAGATTGTTGGATCGATTGTGGGATATTACGGAATTTAATATTATTGCGCCTGGACCGGTCCTCCAGGTCTGCGAGCTTCAGGTTAATCAGTTGGAGTTCATCGTCATGGTCTGCAAATCCATCCACCAATTCATTGTGTGCAGAGAGAAGGTCTCCCATTTTTATCTCTATGTGGGTAATGGCTTGATCATGTCTGTGCATAGTGGTAGATAGTGAGGTAACAGCCGTGGATAGATTGCTGTACAGGTTTTGCCTCAGAGAGAGCAGCATCATGGTGTTTTCAGACAGTGGCTGGTCTGAAGCAGGGAAAGCATCCAGCTCCGATGCTTGCGGGGGAGGGAGAGAGAACAAACAGGGAGTTGTGACAGGCTGGGTCAGATGAGGCTCTTCTGTTCTGATCCTCATTTTGGCAGGGCTGGAGGTTGTGGGCGAATTAGGGGGGGAGCACTCACTCTGTGCTTCAGAGGATCGTAGGAGTCCCGGAGACAGTGTGGAGCTCTGGCTGTATTGTGAGGAGGAGAGCCGCGCCGCCATTTCACTGTTGCTGCCGGCGCCATCTTGGCCAAACGGATAGTAATCTGTGAGCCTCCTGGGCAGTTTGGAATCCTTCCTTCTTTTCAGCATGACTCCCCAGCTGTGCTGCGGTATCTGGACTGCAGGTAGGAGTAGTATTCCCTTCTCTAAAGTCACTGTTACAGTTGCTCAGGCTGGTTTCACTGCAGAGCTGAGGGACTAAGCTGCCATCCACACAAGCCATCAAGCCACGCCCCCCCCCCACATCGAAGTCATTGGGAGCCGAACATGAAAAATCAAAAGCCCTTTTGAAGGCTTATATGCAAGTAATTGGGCATACAATGGTTATGGGGGTCTGGGTACTGCCATCAATGACAAAATAAAAAAATCCTTTCAATATTGTGCCTGGGGGGTCCCCTTAGTCTACCTGTAAAGTGGCACACCTGTACTGTGTATAGAAGCTGCTGCAGCAATAATTGAATTTATAAAGCCCCAAAATAAAAATAAAATACTCAACAAGCTTTCTTTACTTGTAAACAATGGCTTGCTGGGCCAGTTTGCATAACAAAGTCAAAATGTAGTGTACTGGGAACAATATTAGAGATTTTTTGGATAAATTCTGGTGTCTCTTCCACAGACTTTGGATAGAAGTAACAGGTGCATAAAAAAATATTCTTTGAGTGTCGGTATTGCCTTCACACTGTAATCTTATAAAGGTACTTTTGATGAGAGCAAGAATTAGCCTCGCTGTCAAAAATTGCAATGATATGCACTTGTCAAACAGGGGTGGAAAAATTGGTCAGTGACAATCAGTGACATCGGCATCGGGGGCTTCAAAGCTGCAGGTAGTTCAGGACTGATTCATTTTGATAAATGTCAAGTGGTCCTTAAAGTCTGTGGACAGATGCATTCTATTATCAGTAACAAAACCTCCAGCAGCACTGAATGCCCATTTGGAAAGAAGGGCAGCCCAGCTGCTCAATTGCATACTGGGCATGTTTTGGCCAGTGGTCTATTCCAATGACCCAGTAAGACACTGGATCATAGACTGGATATCTCTTCATCACTGTTTTCGCCCCTCAAAAATTGTCCACCATGTGAGGCAGACTCTGCCGATGGGATGCGGAAGCTGACAGCCCTGGGCGACGAGAACCAAAACAATTATGAAATGCATCAACAGCCTCAAAACTACATTTTCCATAACACTGTAACCTACCAGAGTCGCAAAAAGTATTAGATAAACTCCTCTTTAAGGTGTCCTCAAGAGATTTCATTGTCTGCACTCTTGTAACAGTGGTCAAGGAGGGTTGCCAACCAATAGTGATCCTTCTCCTTTATGTCATGTATTCTTGAGTCCTTTGGCAGGCTTTGAAGCATGAGGTAGCCCATGCACTGCAAATTTGCAGAGGCATGAGGAACAGACTTCTTGGGGTGACTGAGGAATATAATATCTGAAACTGTCTCCTCCCAGCCACGTACTACTCCCAAGGGTTCTTCAGATGGAAAACCATCTCTTACAGTTTGAGGTATGTCTTCCTCTGCTTCAATGTCTCCAAAATCCTCCTCCTCCTCCTCCTCCCTATCTTCATGTGTGTTCTGTGGCATAGGACAATGGTGTCTGCATAAAGTGGGCCTTGAGAGGAAAGGAAGTCCTCTTCTACCTCCTGCTGTGTATCACCACCTGAAATGGCTACAGACTCTCCTGGCCTGCTTTAGCAGATCTTCCAACCCTGGGTACCTATTTAGGAAACTCTGCAGCACCAAATTGAGGACATGTAGCCAGCATGGCACATGTGTCAACTTTCCTTGTCTAAGGACGGACAGGAGGTTTGTGCCATTATCATACACCACCTTTCCTGGCACCAGCTGGAGTGGTGTGAACCACCTCTGGGCCTTCCCCTGCAGAGCTGCAAGAATCTCTGCTCTGGGGTGGTTCCTGTCCCCTAGAGACACCAGCTGAAGCACTGCATGGCACCCTTTAGCCTGATTAATTGAATAGTCCCTTGAATGCTTAGGGGGTACTTGTGGTTCAAAGGACAATTCAGGAGAGGAGGACATGGAGGAGGAGGGGTTAGAGCTGACAAATCTCACATCATCTCCACTAGCTGTATCGAGATGGGCAAGCACAAGCACTAAGCCCTGTCCTGCATCCTTCCGAGTTGCAAACAGAGTTACCCAGTGTGCTGTGAAAAAAAATATATTGTCCCTCACCATGCTTGCTGGACTACATGTCTGCAGTAACATGAACTTTGCCGCTGACTGCCTTGCCCAGTGATGCCACAACATTGCCTTCCACGTGATGGTACAGCGCTGGAATGGTTTTACGTGAAAAGAAATAGTGATTGGGAACCTGCCATTGTGGTACAGCACGTTCTGCAAATTCATGGAAGGGGAAAAATCCACCAGATGGAAAGGGAGAAGTTGTAAAGCCAGCAGCTTTGACAAGCTTGCATTTAGACGCTGGGCATGTGGGTAGCAGTGACTGTATTTTAATAGTTTTGATTCAGCAGATGGGGCAGAGAAATTTGCCAGCTATACCATCATCCCTGTCAGTGGAGGCTTCTGAGAGGTCATGAGGTATAGCAGGGGAAGATTGAGGTGAGTAAGGAGGAGGAATAGATTTGTCCCCCCTTTTGTGTGGCTTTCAGGGGCTCTTGTCAAAAGGGTTGAGGACGGTTAAATGCCTTGTCAAGGATGTGGTACCCAAATTAAACAGTAATGATTTAAGGCTCAGTGCTAAAGGAAGTCTAATGGTTACAAGAGTGGTGATGATCAAACACTCGTGAGTGTGATTATGGGGAGGAATGTATATTTCACAGGCTATTCGATACGACTGTAATAATATAAAAAGGTAAAAAAGTTAATCTTCATAAAAAGTTTTAGGAGGTAGACCCCTGTATTTAGAGTCTTGATGTGAAAGCTACAGATGGTTTGTGAGGCTGCTTCAGGCACGGGCTGGGAACCCAGATACTGTGAGATATAGAAGGAAAGAAAAAAATAAAGAAACGCCAGGGCAGTATTTTGCAGCATAAAGGGGTTTTAATGATAAATAAGTAGCAATGTGTCAAATTCTTGCTCACTCACTGTCAGGACCGGTGTCCGCCAGCAGGTGTCTTCTTGCAGCCTACATCTGTGTTGGGGCATCTCACCTGCTGGTGGCACTGTCAGATCCATGGGCCGTAGTACTAGTGTCCACCAGCTATTGTGTTCCAGCAGTGTGGGGCAGGCAGCACCTCCTGCGCTCAGATGTTACCTGAGGACAATTACTGTAGTCTTCTAAATACCCGGCGAGCCCTCACATGCTCATCTTGGTATCACTCTCCCTGACCTTGAGCCTGCAATCCTGACCTTGAGCCTGCATCTGACCCGACCTTACCCGATCCAATCTGATCCCTATCCCTATCCCGAGCCATCCTGGACCTGTCCCTCCGGTTACCTGTTTACCTTGGATCCCTCCCCTGCAGTCTATCCATCCATCCTCTCCCTGTCCTATCGGCTTCCTGTCCTTACCTATCTGCTGATCTCCCTGTGTATGACCCCGGCCTTGCTTTGGTTTGCGATTCCGGTATTTCCCATTATTTGTATATACTATTTGTTGTTTGTGGGTTTGTGGTTGATTGTGCACTGTGTATATTCACTTACTGGTCACCTATCTTAAACAAACACCCTTTTTTTGCTTACATGCGCTTTTGGTCTCCTCTCTGCAGTCCACACAGTCTGGTCTACTAATTCCCTGACACTTACATAGTGCTCAGTGGGTGGGGGCTTAACCCGTCCAGGATGGAAGGCAAAAAACACTGCTGTGTCCTGATGTTGTAGAGCCACAATTGACCGGTGTCAACGGGGAGCTGAAGCCTCATGGGATCTCAGAGGGATGCCAACAACCCAGCTGGTGTCCCTCCTAGATCCCACAAGGCTTCAGATCCCCACTGACAATAGGCGATCTGGGCTCTACAACTTCGGGACACAGCAGTGTTTTCTGCCTCTCATGCTGGATGGGGTAAGCCCCCCACCCACTGACCACTATGTGAGTTCACAAGAGTTTGCCACACAGCTTGTTGTTTATCATTAAAACCCTTTTATGCTGCAAAATACTGCCCTGGCGCTTCTTCCTTTTTGTATTTCCTTCTATGGCTGGTGTTTTTGCAATGATTGATGTGCTTGAGACAAAGCTTGCAAATTGCAACAGTGCGATTAGATGCACATGTGCTAAGAAAGGCCCAGACAGCTGAGCTGTGGGAAGTGGGCCAGGAGACAAGAGCTCCACAATGTGATGAAATAAGGTGGCTGCTCTCTACTCCATGATGGCTGCCTCATTGGGGTTGTGCCTCACCCTCACTTTCCTCTTCTGCTCTATCTAGCACCCAAGTCGTGTCATCATCATCATCTCCTCCATCTTCATGACCATTGGAGACAACTTTGCAATACGCAGTGGTTGAAGGCACATGACTGCCAATTTGTGTACCAGTGTTCTCCCCTCTCTGTAGGCTCATGTTCCTGCCTTCCTTAACTTCAACCTCAAAACCAACATCTGAATCAAGTAATGGCTGTGTATTGTCAAGAAGAAAGTAGCTAACGCTGTGTTCAAATAACTCAGCTGACTCCTCCATGCCTGATGCTGGGGCTATGGCAGAGATAGCTGTGGACAATGAGGCAGTTTTAGCCTCTCTGATAGCTGCAATGGACTGTGCACCAGTTTCTGCTTAGGTGACAGAGGATGAGAAGGATGAGGATGGTTTAGTAAGCCAGTCCACCACCTCCTCTGCATGCTGTGGCTGGATAGCACAGGCAACATCACTTAACAGAGGAAATTATGCCCTGCCGGAGGACAGACACCGTCCACCTTTGTCTGTGGACACATGTGCTGCTGGCCCCCTCACAGTTATATGGGAACATCTTCCTCTCCTTGTTGTCCTCCCAGACATGATGGGGGGGGGGGGGGGCGCTTATTAACAAAATGTTATATAGATGTGGAAATGTGTACGTGGATGCACTTTAATCAATGGAAAGTGGTGTTTAGTGCACTTTAACTTGAGTACTCACTACACAGAAACACTCCACTGATACACTATAATGTACGGCAGTAAAGCTGCACTGACTTGATGCAATATATTGCATCTAACAAGCAGTAATGCACGGAAATATACTACGTTAAACACAAAATAATGCACTGAAATGTACACCGTTAAAATTGCAGTAACACACTGAACTATACTGCGTTAAAAGGAAGAAAACAAATTGAAATATACAGCATTACACTTGCAGTAATGTGCAGAACTATACTGCTTTAAATGAAAGGTAATGCACTGAAATATACGTTGTTAAACTTGCAGTAACGCATTGAACTGTACTGTGTTAAATGGAAGGTAACAAACTGTAATATACAGCTTTAAACTTGCAGTAACGTGCTGAAATAAATTGCGTTAAACGGAAGACAAAGCACTGAAATATATACGGTATTGAATTTGCAGTAACGCACTGAACAATACTGCATTAAACTGAAGGTAACACACTGAAATATACAGCATTAAACTTGCAGTAACACACTGAAATATACTGCGTTAATTATGTAGTAATGCACAGAAATTTACTGCGGTCCTGCCGCTTGATCATTCTTACAGGAGGCGGGAGGGGACATGCCCCCTCCGGCCACCATCTGGTGCCCCCCCGGGCTCTCCTGTACTATCAGAGGCCCAGAGAACTAATCGTCTGCCGCCAAATGAAGAGCATAGAGATTTAAAAACATAAACAAAGCCGCAATCGCGGCTGAGCGCATGAGATCAGTGCATTTTTTTTCCCGGATCTCATGCTTTCCAGCCTGGAGGACACATGTGGGGTCTTATTGACCCCGCCTCTCTCCATAAAGAGGACCTGTCACACACTATTCCTATTACAAGGGATGTTTACGTTCCTTGTAATAGGAATAAAAGTGATTAAAAAACAAAAACGGAAATAAAAGTGCAAAACGAAAAAACAAAAACGTAAAAAATAAATAAAAAACAAAAACAAAAAATATAAACGCCCCTGTCTCTAGTAACTCGCACTCAGAAGCGAACGTGCATGTAAGTCCCGCCCTCATATGTAAACGCCGTTCAAATCACACATGTGGGGTATTGACGCGTGTGTTAGAGCAAGAGCAATAATTCTAGCACTAGACCTCCTCTGTAACTCTAAACTGGTAACCTTTAAAAAAAATCCAAGCGTCGTTTATGAAGATTTTTAAGTCCCGAAGTTTGGCGCCATTCCATGAGTATTAAATATTAAAGCGTGACAAGTTAGGTATCTATTTACTCGGTGTAACATCATCTTTCACATGATCCCATAAAATTGGACTAACTTTACTGTTTTGTTATTTTTTAATTCATGAAACTGTTTTTTTAGCCCAAAAAAAAGGCATTTGAAAAATGATTGCGCAAATACCATTGGAGATAAAAAGTTTAATGACTGCCACTTTATTCCCTATGGTGTCTGCTAAAAAAAATATATACAGTATAATGTTTGGGGGTTCTGAGTAATTTTCCAGAGACAAAATATAATTTTTACATGAAAGAGAGAAGTGCCAGAATAGGCGCGGTATGGAAGTAGTTAAAGTGAAACAATAAAAGTAAAATATTCCTTTAAATTCTATGGGGGGGTACAGTATGCCTGTGAAGTAGTGCATGTTTCCTGTGCTTAGAACTGTCCCTGTACAAGATGTCCTTTCTGAAGGGAAAAAAAGTAATTTAAAAAGTACTCGTGGCTATAAAGAATACAGAGAACAGTCATTGCTCAAAAAAAAAAAAGCGTGGGGGTCCTCCTAATTGCAATTACCAGGCACTTCAGGTCTGGTATGGATATTCAGGGGAACCCCGCCATCAAATTAAAAAAATAAATGACGTATGGTTCCCCCCAAATATCCATACCAGGCCCTTTAGGTCTGGTATGGAATTTAAGGGGAATTTAAAAAAATGGTGTGGAGTTCCCCCAACAATCCACACCAGACCCTTTATCCGAGCACGTAACCTGGCCGGCCCAAGAAAAAGAGGGGGGGCGAGAGAGTGCCCCCCTCTTCTGAAGCGTACCAGGCCACAGATGGGAGAAGAAGAAGCATGGAAAGAAGACATTAATAAAGGAATTGTCAAAAACCAGCTATTTTTACATTTTTGACACTTTTTTTGTAAAATGATAGAGGTACAATGTACCCCATTACCATTTCACACGGGGGTCGGGATCTGGGGGTCCCCTTTGTTAAAGGGGTCTTCCAGATTCTGATAAGCACCCCACCCGCAGACCCCCACAACCCCCACAACCACCGGCCAGGGTTGTGGGGATGAGGCCTTTGTCCCCATCAACATGGGGACAAGGTGCTTTGGGGGACCCCAAAGCATCCTCCCCATGTTGAGGGCATGTGGCCTGGTACGGTTCAGGAGTGGGGGACGCTCTCTCGACCTGCTCTTTTTCTTGGGCCGGCCAGGTTGCGTGCTCAGATAAGGGGTCTGGTGTGGACTTTTTTTTTTAATTTGGGGTGGAGTTCTCATTAAAATCCATACCAGACCTAAAGGGCCTGGTATGGATATTTGGGGGCAACCCCATGTCATTTTTTTTTTATTTGACAGCGAGGTTCCCCTTAATATCCATACCAGACCTGAAGAGCCTGGTAATTGAATTTGGGGGGACCCCCACGCTTTTTTTTATTTTTTATGAATGAATTTTCTCTGAATTGCCGGGAGCCGACAATTCATTATAGCCGTGAGTTATTTTAAATTACTTTTTTTCCTTCAGATTGTCATTTTGTGCAGGGACAGTTCTAACAACGGGAAAGATGCGCTAATTTACAGGCAAACTTTATACCCCCCCAGGTACGAAATTAAAAGGAATATTTCACTTTTATTGTTTCACTTTAAGCATTATTAAATTTACTGCTCCCGAAAAAACAGCCGTTTAAAAAAAAATGGCATTGATACATGTCCCCTAGGGCAGGACTCAGGTCCCCAAACACTTTTTATGACAAAAACTTGCATATAAACCTTTAAACTGCACATTTTGATTTCTCCCATAGACTTCTAAAGGGAGTTTGGCGGCTTTACATATTTATTATTGCATTGCGCCCGCTGCTGCGGAAGTTCACATGCTCAATTAATGATTTATCCAGTACACCAATTGAGCCATGAACCGGCGCAGCGCATTGTTTATAGTAAATCAGCCCCAGAGTGTTCCTTTTTTGCCACATTTTAGTGTGTCCATTTTGGGGACACTCATTTTACGTGTATATATAATTTTGCTTGACTATGGAATATGTGCTAATATCAACAGCATCCTTATTTCAAAAGAAATGTCATAGTGACAGTGGCCTTGGGAAATTACATTTTAATGCCTCCCCTAAACCACAATGATGGTTGTATGACAGAGGGAAGAAAATATAATTGTAATGAGAGAAAGGACAAGTTGTCTCATCAGTAATAAACCTAAATAGCAGCAACAAGAGAGAAGTGTTGTTCCTAAAGCTGACTTAAAGTGCCAGGGTGATTGATCCCAACAAAGTATCTGACAGTGTCAGCTGGATGGCTTGCTTATCTTTGCAGTCACAGCAGGAAGATGTTGATGAATGTGACATTTTAACTTGGAACCAGGGTACCACTCAATCATCTTCTTTAACCATTGTATGCTCGGTTGCTTATAGTTTAAATTGTAACTCTAAAAAAGGCATGAATAAAAGCACAGTGATTGTGCTGTGCAAATCTTCTCTTCCTAACTTGTAATAAACCTTGTTGATCCTGCCAGTTCCTGTGTCCCCCTGCCTCTGCTGACCATGATGGCTCCAGTCCTGAGTCCTGATTAGTGTGGTCAGGACTCAGGACTTCATTATCTGAAGCTCTCATCTCTCCTCTGACAGTCCCTTCACCCTCCCTCCCTGTCAGCATGAGAGTTTTTCCTTTCCACCACTCCCACCTCTATTCAGCTGTATAATGCCACACATATCAATGTATGCCATGCAGGAATGCTGTCAATAATGACAGTGTAAGGCCTCGTACACACGATTAAATATATTTGTTCAAAACGGTCTGTCCGACCGATTTGAACAAATCTGTCTGCTGGCATTTTGGTTTGCTTGCGTGTACACATGAGCAAACCAAAATCCCCGCCAGCAGACAGCGCGCTGACATGTCGGTGACGTGTCGGTGACGTTGACTCCGCCACGTCACCGCACCAGGAAGTAAAACACTTCCGCTCATGCGTCAAAATCATTCGGCGCGTGTGCGAGAAGACATGTCTGCTGGTTATGCAAGAGAATTACCGCGCTAGAAACACAAAAAATCTCTAACTAAAAGCAGCAACCACTAGGTGTTATACACACATAAGTAAATAAGAAGAAAAAATTGGAAGTTGCGCTAAAAAAATAATAAAAGAAATATAACATACAGTTATTGATAATAGACAAGTGGTTATGGTACCATGTGCAAAATTTCCATACAAAAGTCCAAAAAATGCTCTAATGATAAATAAAAATCAAAAGAATATATATAGTGAACCAAAAAACAATTGAAATGTCCAAAATGGGCAGTTCTAGAGAAGAAATAGGTTTAAATCTGCTACCAAACTATGGAGATGATATACAATGGAGGCTTACCAGAAGGCAAGCATATCGCGCTTGCGGCTAAAACCCAGCCAAGGCCTTAAGAGTTCCACAGTAAGTAGCTCCAAGATGTGTCAGTAGTTGAATGCCCAAAAAAAAAGTTTAAATAAACATAGTGAAGTACGTCAAAAAAGACACATAAAAACGTAACTAAAAAATAGGAATTGATGTCCTATGTAGTGACTTTAAACTAACACCACCACGTGTCACCAAATAAATTGAAGGCTTACCAGAAGCCAAATGAGTAATCGCATAGAAAAGAACCTTGATATAAGGATTATAGTGGAGCAGCTGATGTCAGGATGTATTGAGGGTCCTCTTTGCAGGCTTCTCATTACTGACTTGTGCTGCATACTAACCAGCAGACATGTCGGGCGGACGGGTTCCCAGCCGACAGATTTCAAAGCATGCTTTGAAATCTGTCGGGTGGCCAAATCCGTCGGCTTGCCCATACACACTGTCGAATCTGTTTGCTGGGACGGTCGGGCCGACCGTTTCCAGCAGACAGATTTGATCGTGTGTGAGACGGCCTAAGAGTTTGTTTAACCACATTAGCCCCAGAAGATTTGGCTGCTCAATGACCAGGCCATTTTTTTGCGATACAGCACTGCGTCTATTTAACTGACAATTGCGTGGTCGTGTAAAGATGGACCACAACAAAATTTACATAATTTATTCCCCACAATCAGAGCTTTCTTTTGGTGGTATTTGATCACCTCTGCGTTTTTTATTTTTTGCGCTATAAACAAAAGAAGAGTGCCAATTTTGAAAAAAACACAATGGCCCAGATTCACAAAGCACTTGCGCCGACGTATCTCGAGATACGTCGCGTAAGTGTAAATATGCGCCGTTGTATCTGTGCGCCGTGCCCACAGAACTAAGATACGCCTAAAAACTGACTTCATCCGACCAACGTAACTTGCCTACGTCGGCGTATAATGGGCACATAGTTACGCTGGACGCATTTGGCACTCCCATTGATTTTCGATGCAAATGAGGGAGATACGCCGATTCACGAATGTACTTGCGCCCGGCGCATTTTTTAAGCGATTTGCGTAAGGTTTACGTCTGGCGTAAAGTTATTCCCCATATATGAGGCGCAACTCATGCAAAGTTATGGACCAGGGAATGAACTCCGTCAAATTTTACGTTGTTTACGTAGTACGTGAATAGGGCTGGGTGTAGGTTACGTTCACGTTGTAGGCAGTAATTTGATGTATCTTAGCCAGTTGTTTCGACTTGATTGTGAGCATGCGCACTGGGATACATCCAAGGTACGATGCATGCGCAGTTCATTTTAAGTACTTGTCTGAAGCTCAGCCCATCATTTGCATGGGGTCACGCTTCATTAAAATGTATCACGCCCACTTCCAGCCCACTTTCACTTACGCTGCCTTACGCCTATGACTATACGCTACGGCGACGCAACGTTGGAAGCATTTGCTTTGTGAATTTCATGCTTCCCTCTCTGCGTTGCGCCGGCGTAGCGTAAAGAAGATACGCTACGGTGGCATAAAGATGCGCCGATGTATGTGAATCAGGGCCAATATCTTTTACTTTTTGCTATAATACATATATATATTTTTTTTAAAACACATTTTTTCCTCAGTTTATGTTGATATGTATTCTTCTACATATTTTTGGTAAAAAAAAAAAAAAAATTGCAATAAGCGTATATTAATTGCAGGGCTCAAAATTTCAAGTCCTGAGCCTCTAGCCAGGCCTTAAGAGTTACTCGCCACCAGTTGCCCGGCCCAACCCCTCCCCTGCCCTACCCCTAAGTCCGCCCCTAAACACAACATGTAAATTATCTCATGAAATTACACTGTTAAATATTTTAGGCAGAATTACGTTCCAAAAATAAATATTAACAACTTTAACAATAGTAACATAAAGCATATCAGTATCCATCTGTGCCTCACTGTGCCAGTGAACGCAGCCTCACTGTGCCCCATCAATGCAGCCTTACTGTGCCCCATCAATGCTGCCTTACTGTGCCCTATCAATGCTGCCTTACAGTGCCCCATCAGTGCAGCATTACTGTTCCCCCATCAGTGCAGCATTACTGTGCCCCCATCAGTACAGCCTTACTGTGCCCCCATCAGTGCAGCCTTACTGTGCCCCCATCACTTGCAGCCTTACTGTGCCACCATCACTTGCAGCCTTACTGTGCCCCCATCACTTGCAGCCTTACTGTGCCCCCATCATTTGCAGCCTTACTGTGCCCCATCAATGCAGCCTTACTGTGCCCCATCAGTGCAGACTTACTGTGCCCCCATCAGTGCAGCCTTACTGTGCCCCATCAGTGCAGCCTTACTGTGCCCCATCAGTGCAGCCTTACCGTGCCCCATCAGTGCAGCATTACTGTGCCCCCATCAGTGCAGCATTACTGTGCCCCCATCAGTGCAGACTTACTGTGTCCCCATCACTTGCAGCCTTACTGTGCCCCCATCACTTGAAGCCTTACTGTGCCCCCATCACTTGCAGCCTTACTGTGCCCCATCAATGCAGCCTTACTGTGCCCCCATCAGTGCAGCCTTACTGTGCCCCCATCAGTGCAGCCTTACTGTGCCCCCATCAGTGCAGCCTTACTGTGCTTCCATCAGTGCAGCCTTGCTGTGCCCCCATCACTTGCAGCCTTAATGTGTCCCCATCATCACTTGCAGCCTTACTGTGCTCCTATCATCACTTGCAGCATTACTGTGCCCCCATCAATTGCAGCATTACAGTGCCCCCATCAGTGCAGCCTTACAGTGCCCCCATCAGTTCAGCCTTACAGTGCCCCATCAGTGCAGCCTTACAGTGCCCCATCAGTGCATCATTACAGTGCCCAATCAGTGCAGCATTACAGTGCCCGCCCAGCTCATGGGCGGTCAGAGAGCACTGGGGTGGTGGTGGAGAGCTCATGGGTGGTCAGAGAGCACTGGGGGTGGTGGAGAGCTCATGGGCCGTCAGAGAGCACTGGGGGGGTGGTGGAGGGCTCATGGGCGGTCAGAGCACTGGGGGGTGGTGGCTAACACATGGTGGCACCTGAAAGCATGGGTGGTCAGAGAGCACCTGGGAGGTGGTGGAGCTAGAATGTGGGGGTCAGAGGGCACTGAGGGGATGGCAAGCACATGGGGGCACCTGAGAGCATGGGGGGGTCAGAGAGCACAGGGTGGTGGTCAGAGAGAGGGTGGTGGTGAGAACATGCGGGCGCCTGAGAGCATAGATGGGGCAGCAGAAATTAGCTGGATGGGAGGATTTAGAAGAATCACTCTTTATTTTACTCCTGCAGCCTCTGAATGTGGGAGAGAGGAGGATAAGCTGGCTTTAAGAGGCTGCAGGAGTAAAATAGAGAAATTGATTCTTCTATACAGACGTCCCGCCGCTCCTCCCATCTAGGCACACAGGGAGCGTTACCTTTGTTCAGGTCCGGCGTATCCTCCAGATCCCCTCTCCCTTGTCATACTCACACAGATCACATGACCTGTAGTTTACATCCCCCCCACCGCTCGATGGGGGGGGGGGGGGCCTGCCCAGCTCCATGACACACAGCGGAAGCGCTGTGTGTGTGTGTGATACAAGAGGAGTTATATCACATATTAATAACTTCTTTAGCTCCACATAAAGACATACTAAAGAGATAATTGAAGGTGTAGCTTATGACTATGACTGTGTGTGTGTGTGATACAAGAGGAGGAGAAGGAGGGAGCTGCAGCCACGGCTCAAAGCGGCACCAGGGCAGTCCAGTCCTGACGTTCGCTTTGTCATTCGGCTGACAGTTTCCTGGCTGATCGCTTCAGCCAGGAAACTGTCAGCCTGGTTCACCACCGCTCCTCACTCGCCCTGGAATAAATTTCACTCGCATTTTGCGAGCAAAGAGTGGAATTTTTGAGGGCTGTTAATTGGTTTGTGCAAAAGTTATAGCGTCTATAAAATAGGGGATAGATTAATGGCATTTTTATTAATATTTTTTTTTTTTACTAGTACAAAAGCTTTTGAAACATTTTTGAGACCAGTGAACTGTGTACAGCTATTAGTGCTATAAAAATGCACTGATTATTGTATAAATGACACTGGCAGAGAGGGGATTAACACTGGGGGTGATCAAGGGGTTAACTGTGTTCCCTAATCTGTGTTCTAACTGTAGGTAGGATGGGAATGACTAGGGGAAGAGATTTATCGGTGTTCATACATTGTACGAACACACGATCAGTCTCCTCGCCCCAGAGAGAACTTGGATTTGTGTGTTTAAACATCCCCGTTCTCATTCTGTAATGAGCAATTGTGGGTGCTGGGCAGTCATCCTGACTGCCAGGCACTGGCATCAGCTCCGGGTTGGCTCTTAAAGGGCCAACGTACAGCTACGAGGAATTGTACAGGGGGGCCAGCCTGCCACAGTATAACTGCGGTGGCTGGTCCGGAAGCGGTTAAAATGAAAAGGTGAAATACCGTTTCTGACACCACAGCTATGCGGTGACGTGATCCCCTGTGCTGGTACAGTAGGTGACTGGGATATTGTGTCAATCTCGCTCCCTTTCTCCCCATCGTGGGAGCCAGCGCTGTAAGGCTGCTGTAAGGCTGAGTAAGGCTGCACTGATGGGGGCACAGTAAGGCTGCATTAATGGGGCACAGTAAGGCTGCAAGTGATGGGGGCACAGTAAGGCTTCAAGTGATGGGCGCACAGTAAGGCTGCAAGTGATGGGGACACAGTAAGGCTGCACTGATGGGGGCACAGTAATGCTGCACTGATGGGGGCACAGTAATGCTGCACTGATGGGGCACAGTAAGGCTGCACTGATGGGGCACAGTAAGGCTGCATTGATGGGGCACAGTAAGGCTGCAAGTGATGGGGGCACAGTAAGGCTGCAAGTGATGGGGGCACAGTAAGGCTGCAAGTGATGGTGGCACAGTAAGGCTGCAAGTGATGGGGGCACAGTAAGGCTGCACTGATGGGGGCACAGTAAGGCTGTACTGATGGGGGCACAGTAATGCTGCACTGATGGGGGAACAGTAATGCTGCACTGATGGGGCACTGTAAGGCAGCATTGATAGGGCACAGTAAGGCAGCATTGATGGGGCACAGTAAGGCTGCATTGATGGGGCACAGTGAGGCTGCGTTCACTGGCACAGTGAGGCACAGATGGATACTGATATGCTTTATGTTACTATTGTTAAAGTTGTTAATATTTATTTTTGGAACGTAATTCTGCCTAAAATATTTAACAGTGTAATTTAATGAGATAATTTACATGTCGTGTTTAGGGGGGGACTTAGGGGTAGGGCAGGGGAGGTGTTTCTGACACCACAGCTATGCGGTGACGTGATCCCCTGTGCTGGTACAGTAGGTGACTGGGATATTGTGTCAATCTCGCTCCCTTTCTCGGCGAGATTGAGCACTTGCGAGCCCCATCGCGGGAGCCAGCGCCGAGCTGGCTTGCCGCGATGGAGACAAAGCCGTCATAGAAGCGATGGGGATCCGACGCGGATTCCCGCCAATTCTACACGTGGGCGGAGTTTGTTATGAATCCTGAGAAGGAAGTCCCCGCCGGATTTTAAATAAAAATCCGGCATGGGTTCCCCCCTCAGGAGCATAACAGGCCCTTAGGTCTGGTATGGGTTGTAAGGAAACCCACCCGGTAGGTACCACGCTACCTACCCACGTGGTACCTACCGGAGCATGATGGGACTGCGACGTCACAAGACAGGCCTATATAACTCGCTGCGAGCCGCGCGCCCGCCATAACAGCGGAAAGAAGCTTTGCGTCAACATCTGGAGAAGAAAAGAAGAAGAAGACGACGTCACAGAAGAGGGGACGCCGCTAGTAATTGAGCTAACACACGAAGATAGCGGCGGCGAGTCCTGAAGAAGAAGAAGACACCGAAGAGCGGAGAAGACCCCCTGGAGAGCGGAGAAGACCCCCGGAGAACGGGAGAAGACCCCGGAGAGTGGGAGAAGACCCCGGAGAGTGGGAGAAGACCCCCCCCCCCCCGCCGCCGAAGATGTCGAAGGAAGCCCGCCGGGTGGTGGGCGCTTTTATCAAAGCGACCCCCCCGGCGGCAGAAGAGAACCAGACGGCAGCAAAGAACAGCAGCACCCACCCCCCCGCAGAAGCCCGCCGGAGGGGGGCGCTTTTATAAAAGTGATCATACACACCCCCCCCTGGCGGCTAACTAATAAAATATTTCAATACCCTGTGTGGTTTATTTGTGTTTACACTTTGCCTCCAGGTGAATGGGTAGGGGTACAATGTACCCCATACTCATTCACTTAGAGCGGGGGGCCGGTATCTGGGGGCCCCCTTATTAAAGGGGGCTTCCAGATTCCGATAAGCCTCCTGCCCGCATACCCCGACAACCAACGGCCAGGGTTGTCGGGAAGGGGCCCTGTCCTCATCAACATGGGGACAGGGTGCTCTGGGGTGGGGGGCCGCAGTGCGCCCCCTGCCCCAGAGCACCTGACCCCCCCATGTTGAGGGCATGCTGCCCGGTTACGGCTCAGGAGGGGGGGGGGCGCTCGCTCGCCCCACTCCGTTCCTGACCGGCCGGCCGGCGTGCTTTGGATACGGGTCTGGTATGGATTGTGGGGGGACCCCCACGCCGTTTTTTCGGCGTAGGGGGGGTCTCCTTACAACCCATACCAGACCTAAGGGCCCGTTATGCTCCTGAGGGGGGAACCCATGCCGGATTTTTATTTAAAATCCGGCGGGGACTTCCTTCTCAGGATTCATAACAAACACCGCCCACGTGTAGAATTGGCGGGAATCCGCGTCGCATCCCCGTCGCTTCTATGATGCACTCGCTGGAATGTGCTTTTACTATTCCAGCGAGTGCGAGATGTCGGCAGCCTGTCGCCGAGAATCAGCGCGATGCTGTCGTGCTAAAAACACATTCTCGGCGGCAGGCACTGTAAGCCTTGATCTATGGAGAGAAGTGGGAAGGGTCGAGAAAGATTCCCCTGTGACATCAGCCGGCCAGCAGAGGGGAATCCCGGCCCCTCCATAGATTGAGGCCGGCCAGCATAGAGGGGATCACGTGACCGCACAGCTGCAGTGTCAGAAAATTTATTTAGCGCTTTAATTTCTAACAAACACTTATGCCGCGTACACACGGTCATTTTTTGCGATGAAAAAAAACGTTGTTTTTTAAAACGTCATTTAAATTGATCGTGTGTGGGCAAAACGTCGTTTTTTGTCTTCAAAAAAACCACCCAAAAAAAATTCCAACATGCTTGAATTTTTTGTGTCGTTTTTCAAAACGTCGTTTTTTGTTTCACAAAAAATCACCGTGTGTAGCAAAAACGTTGTTTAAAACAACGTTTTTCAACCCGCGCATGCCCAGAAGCTAGTTATGAAGCGAGCTTCAATGGAAAAGAGTGGTGAACGTAACCTCGCTTTTTGTGAAAAAAACGATGGTGTGTATGCAACATCGTCTTTGAAAAGTGACGTTTCAAAAACGTTGTTTTTTACTTCACAGAAAACGTCGTTTTTTTTCATCACAAAAAATGATCGTGTGTACGCGGCATTACACTTTTGTTAATGGCTGCATATCTGCATGGCATAAATGTAAAGTCACATAGATATTTTACAAACACTTTAAGATTAGTGATGAGCGGAATACGCCATATTCGATTTCGCGATATTTCGCAAATATATATAAGAATATTCGCGAATATTCGTTAATATCGAATATTCGTGATATTTTATCAAAAAAAAAAAAAATTGCGAAATTTCGCTAATGCGAAATTTCGCTAGTGCGAATGCGAAATTGATTGCGAATTTTTTTTTTTATACACAAAACACAGAAGGGCAGCAGAGAACGTATTCGCGAATATTCGTTAATATAGAATATTCGTGATATTTTATCAAAAAAAAAAATTAGCGAAATTTCGCTAGTGCGAATGCGAAATTGATTGCGAAATACTCGTCAACACGCGAAAACGGAGATAATTTCCTGGATTACTAAACTAATAGGCACTAAACACTAACTCTACTTACACAAACGTATATGACTAAACTAAAGCTAATTATTATTATTTTCTTTATACACAAAACACAGAAGGGCAGAGAACGCATTCGCGAATATTCGTAATACGAATATTCGCATTGCGAATATTCGGCAACATAAAAGGATCGCCTCAGCTACTCGGCCCAGGGTCTCTAATCATACCAGCAATGCTTTTAGACGTCGATGGAGATCACTAGGATGTGATCTGTTTTAAAAATAAATTTGAAAAAATACGAATATTCGCAATAGCGAATATTCACCGCGATATTCGATTTATTCGCGAATACTCGAATATGCAATATTCGTAACGAATATTCGCAATGCGAATATTCGTGAGCAACACTATTTAAGATACCAGTCTCAACAAAGTTAAATTACACCTTTTTGTTTTTCATTAATGTGACCAGCAACTTTTCCTATATCTAAACAAGATATAGTCCAAAAGGGAGAGAAACTGTATGAAAAAATATTATTTCAAATATAACAAGGTATGAGAAGACAGATGTAATAAGAATAGAGAAAGCATTGGTACTACAGCACTTGTTGTGTATGGTGTTTGCAGTGTTTAAAGCAGCAAGGCAGGGGAAAACAATCATGAAAAACTGTGGTAATGGAAGTAGCACAGAAGAAAGGACCAATGTTATCTTGACTGACAAAAAAGTGGGGCTTTTTTGTATGCTAATGCTTGCAGCAGCAACAACCTCAACAGTACTGTTTTTATCCAACTTTTACTACCATGTTGTTTCTTCCATCACAAGTTATTGACATTGTTTGCTACATAGTGTGTACATAATAGCATTATATTTAATTGCTGCTGTGACTATATTGACTAATTCCTGTGCGCTAATACAATCTTTATAGAATATGATAATTATTATAACATTTTGACACTGAGCCATTTTATCATTCATTCTACCTTGCTCATCCCTTCATTCTAACTTCCAATGAGTTCATTTTATATCATATGGTCGCTGGTGGTCCCTTGGTCATTATGTGCTGTCACTTCTATATGAGTATGTTGTACAACCCATTTACAATACCAAGAGCATTAATAAAAAGGTCTCCACTTTTCAGAAAAGTCTTTCATTTCAAAGATGTTTAATAGGTTTAAGGTCAGTACATTCTCTCACACCAAACTCAACAAATCATGTCTTTAGACTTGTTTTGTGAAAATAAAAGAAAAGAAAAGAAAAGAAAAGTGTCTTCCCCAAACTGTTGGCATATGGTTATTATAAGCACACAATTATCGTGGTATGGGTAGATGTGATGGTCAGGGGTCCATAACCGTTTGGGCATATAGTGCTTCCTTAACTCAATATCTACCATTCCCTTGTTGTGATGCTTCTATTGTTACCAAAAGTAACACTAATGGTTGAGGCTTAAGGTTTCTTCAAAATAATATCAAGTTATAATTAAGCAGAAAAGGAAGAGTTTGACAATGAGAGCAATGAAAGTCAAACAGAATTTTTGGCAGCAGTATTAGTCATTAGGATGGTCTTTTAAGACGGATGAGAAAATTGAGGGTGGGCAAGGAGTAGTTGATTATAGAGTCTCTGTTGCTGTCTCTAATTCTACCATTTAAAACATGTATAAGCGGATAATGTAATATTGGATAGAACTGCATTACAGAAGATGAAAAAAAGGCCAAGGGATGTGCCCTTCCATAGCACCAAGAACATATTCATCCTCCTGCCCTGTACCCCCTTTATTCTTGCAGTCACAAGTTATATACAGTATCATAGAGTGCCTAGACAGGAAACATGTATGCGCCTAGCAAAATGCTTATGAGCCAACTAAAAGCTTGTTTGGTAAGATGCTTGGGGTGTGCCAGCTGTTCAGATCTGCATCAAGTATGTCAAACCTTAATAGAAGATGTTATATCCTGCCAGGATTTTTCCCCAGACCAAAATATGTAAGGGAAATAAGATCCGAAAGACAAAACATGCAAGTGCAAAGAAAATATGTATTAAATACAGAAGTTGCATTTGGACTACCACATATCTCAAATACAGTCATGAATGTTAAATCTGTTATTAAAAGCTGTTCACAAGGCAAATATTGTTAATGTTAATTTGAGCACATATGTCAGTGACAAAAACTGAATACATTTAGGAACAAGATGGACTGATTTCTAATATTGTTTTTCCCTAAGTGGCCAGACTGTTTAAACCCTGCAGTAATGGAAGAAACCTGGTTTGGTTTCCAGCAATAGAATCTTCAAAGCATTAACAAGTTAACAAATAGGTTGATCTGTTAAAAGGCTCAATTTATGATTCAGTAACATGAAAAATTCACCTACTGAATCGCGTCCAGTAAAATCTGTATGTAGGGGAATACAAAGGCTTTTATTACTTATGTTCTTTTTGAAAATGCTAGTTGTTTGGCTGTATTTAAGTAAGCCAATATATTATAAAAGTCCATATGAAGTCAGAAATTGTAATCTGTATACTTGTTAGAAGACTGTGATTTAGAAAGTAATGAAACCATTGGATAAAAATGCCAGCCAGTAATAATGTTCTTCCAAAATGGGATAATTTTGCAACAAAAAAACATACAACATACGGTCAAAGTGTTTGTACACACCCATGTTTTATCTGAAATGGGCATCTGATTAAAAAGACGTTGCTCCCCTCTACTCCTCTGTTGCTACAAAAGTACATTGTAGAAGCAGGCAATTTAAAAGGTCTTTATATTGTATATTGTATTATTAAGAATAGAAACACCTGAACTCAATCATTTTGAGGGATGTCCACATACTTTTGGTCTTATTATGTATGCATGTATTCCTGGTTAGGAACTGCATTACCAACAATTCATAATTAAATTAATATTTTATATAAGTTGATCAAAGTTTGTGGCTCTATATACCACCTGAGATCATTCTGTAAAGCCCCAATATCTACAGTATAGAGTTTGCAAAATTGGAATTGCATCCATATATTTTGATCAAAATGACCAGCAGAAAAAAAATATCCAAGTTATTTTATAATTTGTTTGTAATACCTAGGTGATCTCTGTTACAATAATTAAGTATTAACCACTTCAATACCCAGCCATATACAATTGACGGCCTGAGATGGGATCTACCATCCTAAGTGGCCGTCAATTGACGGCCTGGGCTTTGCGGGTGGATATCTGAATGATGCCTGCAGCCAGAGGCATCATCCAGATATCCTCTTGTTCAGCCGGCGATTCTGCACAATCTAAGAATGATTATAGCGGCGGTTCCGGAGCTTGATCGTTCTTACAGGCTGCGGGAGGGGACATCCCCCCTCCCGCCGCCATCCGGTGCTTCCCAGGGCTCTCCCGTGCCTTCAGGGGCCCGGAGAACGAATCTTCAGCATCAGCAGGAAACATAGAGATGACTGGTCACCAGTCATCTCTATGACCGTCGGAGGACCCGGGCGCGATGTGATGACGTCACGCCCGGGTCCCCGTAAGTAAACAAAGCCGCGATTGCGGCTGTAAGCCACCATTCATGAGATCGGTGAATTTTTTTTCACCGATCTCATGGTTTCCAGCCTGAAGGAGAGATGTGAGGTCTTATTGACCCCCCATCTCTTCTTAAAGAGGACCTGTCACACACATTTCCTATTATAAGGGTTGTTTACATTCCTTGTAATAGGAATAAAAGTGGGAAAAAAATGAAAAAAAAGTGTAAAAATAAATAAAAAATAAGTAAAAAAAATAAATAAAAGATAAAAAAAAAATTAAAACGCCCCTGTCCCCGATAGCTCGCGTGCAGAAGCGAACGCACACGTAAGTCCCGCCGACATATGTAAACGCCGTTTAAACCACATAAGTGAGGTATCGCCGCGTGCGTTAGAGTGCCAGCAACGAATCTAGCACTAGATCTCCTCTGTAAATCTAAACTGGTAACCTGTAAAAAATAAATAAAGTGTTGCCTATGGAGATTTTTGAGTACCGAAGTTTGGCGCCATTCCATGAGTGTGTGCATAATTAAAGCGTGACATGTTGGGTATCTATTTACTCGGTGTAACATAATCTTTCACATAATACAAAAAAATTGGGCTGTTTTGTTATTTTTTTAATTCATGAAACAATTTTTTTTTACAAAAAAAAGGCGTTTGAAAAATGATTGCGTAAATACCATGCGAGATAAAACGTTGCAATGACCACCATTTTATTCCCTAGGGTGTCTGCTAAAAAAACATATATAATGTTTGGGGGTACTGTGTAATTTTCTAGCAAAAGAATGATGATTATTACATGTAGGAGAGAAGTGTCAGAATAGGCCCGGTATGGAGGTGGTATAAAAGCCCGGTATTGAAGTGGTTAAATAACACATTTTATAAAGTTTTCTTCCAGAAGAGTGTTTTTTTTTTGTTTAGGTTTCTGGTACCAAAAGCTTTTATTATATCAAAATATACATTGTTTCATATATAAAATACTCAAGAACCCAGCAAAACAAAGGGGCAAGTTAAAGGTAACAGTATACAAAAAAGTGTACGTTTGTATGGCGATTCATTGTCAGAAATAACGTTGAGTTGGAATTCAACAAGCGCAAATTTCAATTAAAGTAAATTAGATTGTAAACCAGGAGCACCCCCCGGTTCGGTTCGCAGCAGAACATGCGAACAGGCAAAAAATGTGTTCGAACATGCGAACACCATTAAACTCTATGGAACACGAATGTGAAAAATCAAAGTGCTAATTTTAAAGGTTAATATGCATGGTATTGTCATAAAAAGTGTTTGGGGACCTGGGTCCTGCCCAGGGGACATGTATCAATGCAACAAAAAGTTTTAAAAACTAAAAAAAAAAATGGGAGCAGTGATTTTAATAATGTTTAAAGTGAAACAATAAAAGTGAAATATTCCTTTAAATTTCATAGCTGGGGGGTGTCTATAGTATGCCTGTAAAGTGGCACATTTCCTCCATGTTTAGAACAGTCCCTGTACAAAATGACATTTCTAAAGTAATTTCAAACTACTCCCGGCTATAATGAATTGTCGGGTCCCAAGAATACAGATAAAAGTCATTGAAAAAAACTGCATGGGTCCCCCCCCAGTCCATTACCAGGCCCTTTGGGTCTGATATAAATATTAAAGGGAACCCCGAAGCAAAATGTAAAAAATAAATTGCGTGGGGGTCCCCCAAAATTCCATACCAGGACCTTCATGTCTGGTATGGATATTAAGCGGAACCCTGTGCCAATTTTTTTAAATGGCGTAAAGGTCCCCCTCAAATCTCATACCAGACCCTTCAGGTCCGGTATGGATTTTAATGTGAACCCCGCCCCAAAATAAAAAAAATGGCGTGGGGTTTCCCTCAAAAATTAATACCAGACACTTATCCAAGCACACAACCTGGCAGGCCGCAGTAAAAGAGGGGGGATGAGAGAGCACCCCCCCTCCTGAACCGTACCAGGCCACATGCCAGCAACAGGGGGAGGATGTCCCCATGTTGATGGTGACAAGGGCTTCATCACCACAACCATTGTCCGGTGGTTGTGGGGGTCTATGGGCAGCAAGCTTATCAGAATCTGACAAGTCCTTTATTAAAAAAAAAGAAAAAAATCCAGCGATGTTACTCCATTCTCTAGAGGAGGATTTGGAGAAAAAAAACGGGGGGAAACACCGGCGTTACCCAGTGACATGTACGAGTGACCCCGCCCCCAATGATGCAATGGGAAACCCTGTTGCATCAGAGGGGTAGAGTCACCCGTACATGGCCCGCCCTCAGCTATTTAAGAGCTGTCACGGCCGGTTTAGCATCATTCATTGGTCGTCTCCCATGTCCCCCCCTTTTCCAGTGGCCTGCCAAGTTGCATGCCCAGATAGGAGTCTGGTATGGATTTTTGGGGGGAACCACACTTCATTTTTTTTATTTTGGTGCGGGGTTCCCCTTAAGACCCGGACCTTTAAGCAGGTAAAGGACCTGGCCAGTTTTTACAATTCGGCACTTCGTCGCTTGAACTGACAATTGCGCGTTCGTGCGACGTGGCTCCCAAACATAATTGGTGTCCTTTTCCCCCCACAAATAGTGCTTTCTTTTGGTGGTATTTGATCACCTCTGCAGTTTTAATTTTTTTGCGCTATAAACAAAAATAGAGCGACAATTTTGGAAAAAATTCAATATTTTTTTACTTTTTGCTATAATAAATATCCCCCAAAAATATATAAAAACAAATTTCCTCAGTTTAGGCCGACGTATTCTTCTACCTATTTTTGGTAAAAAAATCACAATAAGCGTTTATCGATTGGTTTGTGCAAAATGTATAGCATTTACAAAATAGGGGATAGTTTTATTGCATTTTTATAAAAAAAAAATACTACTAAGGATGGCGATCAGCGATTTTTTTTGTGACTGCGACATTATGGCGGACACTTTTGACACATTTTTGGGACCATTGTCATTTTCACAGCAAATAATGCATTGACCTCCCTGGCGGTATGATTCTTTTTGATTTTAGGTGCTGAAAGCGGTACCATTATTTGCAAGGAAATTTGGCGTTTTATGCTGTAGGCTTATAATTCTTAGGAATAACTCACTTAAATCTGACCAAACAAGAGTCTAGTAGGCATCCTGGGTATGATTTTTTAAAAAAAAACTAAATTATAATATAATAAATAATTATAACAAAAAAATAATATAATTATAATAAAAATTATTCAATAATGTAATCAAATCAAAATCACTGAAATTTGCTCAGTTGCAGAATTGTCGCTGTCATTACTTTGATTTTTTATGACGAATTTCCCCACAAATCACTATCGCTCAATTCTGCAAGTGATTATAATTTATTATCGCTGTTTTCTAGCTGCTCTAAAACCATTTTTGACATAAAGGGACACTTTTGGTTGCTATGGACAATCTACAGTTTGCAGGCAGAAAGAACAGTTTTTATTATATAAAAGTAAATGCAGGACACTGGGCAGACCACAGGGACAAGGGGGATGTGTATTTTTTACATACAGTACTGTCATCTATAAGATTACAGTATACTGTATGTAATGTGTTTGTTTACGTTTTTGAATTTGGCGCCGTTCTCCGCTCCCGTGAGTCGTAACGTCGCAGGGAACGGAGATCGACGGCACACAGAGGCACTGTGTGAATCGAGCGAGGACCCGTTCGCTCACACAGCACGGCTGCATCGCTGGATCCAGGGAAAAGGTAAGTAAACCATGCCTGTGGATGCTGCGAGGCGAGCCAGAGTCTGACTCGGGGTTACCGATCGCAGCACAAAAATGTAACCCCGAGTTAGACTCGGGAATACCGCCAGGAAGGTTAAAAATGCATTGTTTATTAAACAAAAAAAAATGCATTGTTTACTGTGAAAATGACAACTGCAGTTTGGGAGTTAACCACTAGGGGGCGCTGAAGGGGTTAATTGTGACCTCATCTGTGTTTCTAACTGTAGGGGGTCGGGGCTGGACGTCATTGATTGTGTTTCCCTATATCAGGGAAACCTTTATTAGGTACCCCCATACATTTTCTAATAAAGGTTTTAACCCCTGATTGCCCCTAGAGTTAACCCTTTCACCCCCTATTGCCAGCGTCACTAAGCAATCGTTTTTCTGATCGCTGTATTAGTGTCGCTGGTGCCGCTAGGTAGCTAGTTATTTTTTGAGGTTCGCCGCCATATCTTTATAGCGTTAGAAAATGTATGGGGGTATCTAATGCTTTAAAAACATGGCGGCGAACCTCAAAAAATAACTAGCTACCTAGCGGCACCAGCGACACTAATACAGCGATCAGAAAAACGATTGCTTAGTGACGCTGGCAATAGGGGGTGAAAGGATTAACTCTAGGGGCAATCAGGGGTTAAAACCTTTATTAGGTACCCCCATACATTTTCTAATAAAGGTTTTAACCCCTGATTGCCCCTAGAGTTAACCCTTTCACCCCCTATTGCCAGTGTCACTAAGCAATCGTTTTTCTGATTGCTGTATTAGTGTCGCTGGTGCCACTAGGTAGCTTGCTATTTTTTGAGGTTCGCCCGCCAGGTTTTTATAGCGTTAGGTACCCCCATACATTTTTTATACAACGTTTTTAACCCCTGATTGCCCCTTGAGTTAACCCTTTCACCCCCTATTGCCAGCATCACTAAGCAATCGTTTTTCTGATCGCTGCATTAGTGTCGCTGGTGCCGCTAGGTAGCTAGTTATTTTTTGAGGTTCGTGACCATGTTTTTATAGTGTTAGAAAATTTATGGGGGTACCTAACACTATTAAAACATGGCGGCGAACCTCAAAAAATAACTAGCTACCTAGCGGCACCAGCGACACTAATACAGCGATCAGAAAAACGATCGCTTAGTGACGCTGGCAATAGGGGGTGAAAGGGTTAACTCTAGGGGCAATCAGGGGTTAAAACCTTTATTAGGTACACCCATACATTTTCTAATAAAGGTTTTAACCCCTGATTGCCCCTAGAGTTAACCCTTTCAACCCCTATTTCCAGTGTCACTAAGTGATTGTTTTTCTGATCGCTGTATTAGTGTCGCTGGTGCCGCTAGGTAGCTAGTTATTTTTTGAGGTTCGCCTGCCAGGTTTTTATAGCGTTAGGTACCCCCATACATTTTTTTAATAACGTTTTTAACCCCTGATTGCCCCTTGAGTTAACCCTTTCACCCCCTATTGCCAGCGTCACTAAGCGATCGTTTTTCTGATCGCTGTATTTTTCTGATCGCCACTAGGTAGCTAGTTAGTGCCAGTAGCGCTTACACCCACGCGCAAAACATACACCCATACAATGTGGAATTACACCCCAAAATACATTCTGCTGCTTCTCCTGAGTACGGGGATACCACATGTGTGAGACTTTTTGGGAGCCTAGCCGCGTACGGGACCCCAAAAACCAATCACCGCCTTCAGGCTTTCTAAGGGTGTAAATTTTTGATTTCACTCCTCACTACCTATCACAGTTTCAAAGGCCATAAAATGCCAAAATAGCACAAAACCCCCCAAATGACCCAATTTTGAAAAGTAGACACCCCAAGCTATTTGCTGAGAGGCATGTCGAGTCCATGGAATATTTAATATTTTGACACAAGTTGCGGGAATGTGACAAACTGATTTTTTTTGCACAAAGTTGTCACTAAATGATATATTTTTCACACATGCCATGGTTATATGTGAAATTGCACCCCAAAATACATTCTGCTGCTTCTCCTGAGTACGGGGATACCACATGTGTGGGACTTTTTGGGAGCCTAGCCGCGTTCGGGACCCCGAAAACCAGAAACTAGAAAATTTGCGCCCTTAGTAATGCTGAAGGCTGTGCTTGGTTTTCGGGGTCCCATACGTGGCTAGGCTCCCAAAAAGTCCCACACATGTGGTATCCCCGTACTCAGAAGAAGCAGCAGAATGTATTTTGGGTGCAATTCCACATATAACCATAGCATGTGTGAGCAATATATTATTTAGTGACAACTTTTTGTAATTTTTTTTTTGTCATTATTCAATCACTTGGGACAAAAAAAAATATTCAATGGACTCAACATGCCTCTCAGCAGTTTTTTTGGGGTGTCTACTTTCCAAAATGGGGTAATTTGGGGGGATTTTGTACTGCCCTGCCATTTTAGCACCTCAAGAAATAAGATAGGCAGTCATAAAATAAAAGCTGTGTAAATTCCAGAAAATGTACCCTAGTTTGTAGACGCTATGGCCCAGATTCACAGAGCAATTACGCCTGTTTAACTGGTGCTAGACAGGAGTAATTTCAAATTTCGCGCACCGTATCACTAGTTTGAATCCTCAAACCATGATACGGCGGCTTCGGGCTTCGATCCGAGAGGCTTACGTCCTCGTAAGCCTTCGGATCTACGCTGCGATATTTTTGAGGCCGCTGGGAGGAGTTTGCGTCGTTTTCATGCGTCGGGATATGCAAATGACTTTTTACGGCGATCCACGAAGGTACGAGTGTCCCTCGCAATCGCCTACGTCATTTTTTGGCTACGTAATGTTAGAGGAGCTTTTTGCTGGTCTAACAGTGCGTAACCCATGTAAAGTATGGCCGTCGTTCCCGCGTCGATTTTAAAATATATATTTTTTTTTAACGTAACTCGTTTGGGAATAGGAATGTACGTAAACGACGCTACTACGACGTGACGACGTGTTTACGCGCAATGCACGGCGGGAAATTAGCGAACGGAGCATGCGCAGTTCGATCGCCGCGGGAACGTGCCTATTTTAAATGCTTCACGCCCCCTACTCGCGCAGATGGATTGCGACGGGAGAAATACACTACGCCGCCGTCGTTTACTGGACAAAATCTACCTGGATTCCACGTAGAGCCAGGTAAAATACGGCAGCGTAGTGTATTTCTGATACTCTACGAGAATCTAATTCTCTGTGAATCTGGGCCTATAACTTTTGCAAAAACCAATAAATATTGCGATTTTTTTTTACTAAATACATGTGGCTGAATACATTTTGGCCTAAATGTTTTTGACTAAAATTTAGTTTATTCGATATTTTTTACTTTTTGTTCATATCGCATATTTCCGTTTATATCGCAAAAAATAAAAATCGCAGAGGCAATCAAATACCATGAAAAGAAGGCTCTATTTGTAGGAAGAAAACGCACTGGAGGTGGGAGACCAATGCCGTTTTTTTCAATGACTTTCCTTTAGAAATGTCATTTTGTGCAGGGACTGTTCTAAACACGGGGAAAATGTGCCACTTTAAGGCACTTTAACTTTTATTGTTTCACTTTAAGCATTATTAAAATCACTGCTCCCAAAAAAACTTTAGTTTTTAAAACTTATTTTTTCATTTATCCATGTCCCCTGGGGCAAGACCCAGATCCCAAATCACTTTTTATGACAATACCTTGCATATAAGCCTTTAAAATTAGCACTTTTGATTTCTCCGTTAGACTTTTAAAGGGTTTTCCGTGGCTTTTGAATTTGCCGTGAACACCCCAAATTGTTCGTTATTCGGCGAACAGGCGAACACACGATGTTCGAGTCAACCTTAGGTTTGACTCGTACATCAGGCTCATTCCTAATTGGGAACATGTAATCCATTATTCATTAAAGTGGAACTACACTGCATTTGAACACCACAAACCAAAATGCTATTTAATTAGATTTTAGTATTCAAAGTAAACCCACCCATCCATCTGTGTCTTCATGGATGGAGATTTATTTGGGTGAGAAATCACTTTGAAAAAAAAAAAACCTTAGCCTTTTTTGGCCATGGTCATCTTTAGTAAGGGCAGATGATTCATGTATCAATTACTTCCTTAAATCCATCTGCCCTTAGCTGAGGCATGCATGCAGTAGGGTGTGCTTAGCTGAGAAATACCCTCCTCCCCTCCTGAGAATTCTGAGGACTCCAGGGATGTATAATAGTATTTGAGTAGGCTGAGGAGTTGGGATGGGTACAGGGAGGTAGGAGAGGAGCGGGACAATGGAGGGGACCTTGGGAATCAATGAAGAAATGCCAATGCAGGGAAACTATCCATTACATCAAAGCTGGAGAAGACAAGGAGTGCTTGGAGAAAGTGAGGAGTGCTTGAGCCAAGGGTGCCGGGGGGAAATTAATTTGTCATGAGTGTCTCCAAAATAGAAGTCAGCTTTTCATTGACAAGTGTCCCCAGGAATGCTAATTTATCTGCTTCAAAGTTAATAGATGGAGATTTCCATGCATGAGAAATCATTAGTTTGGTAGTCTTAAATATGTGTGTAGCTTCCTAGGGATCTTTAATGAATCTGAGCTTCCAGTTTCGGCACCACATGTGAGGGAGCGAGGAGCTGCATAAAAAGATGGCCCCTATGTGCCTGAAGACAGTGAGTCCATCTCTCACCCATACAGAGGCAACGGTGAATGGAAAAATTCCTGGTCCACGTCCCCTCTGGCGCCACCACGTCCTCCCGCTCAGAGCTCTCTCTGCAAAGCCTACTTGCAGCCAATATGGTGGACGGAGCAGATGCCTTGAGCACCACTGCAATCCCTGCAGTCTCTGCTCACCATTTGGCTGTAGTGCCCCACCACCCGAGGAGAACTATGCTGGAATAGCTCAGGTCGTTGCAGCCCTATTGTCCCTCACAATAACAGCAGCAGTTGACAACGCCATGGCTGCATGTATCACACAGTTAAAGAAAGAACTGGGTGACCACGCCAAAAGGCTTTCTGAAATAGAGCTCTGCTTGTCTGAATTGTAAGATGAGGTTCAAAACTCCTTTACCTCAGAACAGCAATCAAAGCAGGCCCAGCAGTTTATATTTGACAAGCTTGATGACCTGGAGAACTGCTGCAGGTGCAACAACCTGCCGGTTATTGGTCTCCCGGAATCCTTCAATGCTGATTCACAGGTCGACATCTGTACCATACGCATTCATTGCACCCTGGGAATTGCAATGTTCTGTTCAGTTGAGGGGCACCTTCAAATTACAGATGTACACCAAAACCTGTTATCGTGTGTTTTCTGAACTATGCTGACAGGGTCAATATCCTAAAATCATTCAGAAATTCCAAATCTGTACAGTTGGATGGCTACAAACTACTTTTGTTTGCAGACAATTTTCAAGAGGACTCAAGAATGTTCCAACCCATCTGTGCCGCTCTCTACTAAAAGAGAATTAAGTTCACTCTGGCCTACCCTGTTAAACGCCGCTTCTCAGACTCTGTTGAGATCCCAAAAACTTGGAGGAAGCAATGCAGTACCTTCAAGCTTACCTTCATATCCTAATGGATATCTCTGCACCCCCTCTTGCATTGCCGACCCGAGAGACCAATGCAGTCCGAGGAAAGACCTGGCCAAAAAATTGCACCTTTCCGACTCATGGCCGCAACAGAATGCATAGATATGAGAACTTGGGATATTCACTTTGCCTCACTAATCTCTCTTTCTTAGTGAACATACACTCTCCACTGCACCAGTGTTGAAGTATAAATCTAAGTTCTATAGGCATGCTACTATTTCTAGCAAAGCTATCTTTCTAATGTTCATTGTTATCTTGTTCTATTTTAGGCACACACAACCTTACCGTGGGTCGGCCCAATCTGCCTAAATTTAGAGTACACCCGCCTGAACTGATATATTTATACTATCCATCCACTCTTCTGGCTTACCAAGGACAGAGACTTACTTCACGTCCCACGGGCAAGAACCACAGCACTCCCCAGTAACACTGTTACAGATGTCACATGTGGAAAAAAGTAGAGGATCCATTGGGTATGTTATTGTTTTAACGTTTACTTAGAATGTTGTTGTCTTGTTGTTGTTGTCTTGTTCCCCATTCTCAACCCTCCTCCTGGTTTTACAGTGACACCCTTGTTGTCAACTTATCCCTACTCCTAACATCCATTATATTGCTCTCCAGCATGCTATCAAGACCCCCTTCACCACTGAAAACCAATTCTGATCATATTGACAAGCTCAATCTATTTTAAGAAACGGGAAAGCAGTCTTAGGCCGCGTACACACGATCGAATTTATGTGCTGAAACTGGTCCGACGGACCGTTTCAGCAGACATCTCCGATCGTGTGTACGGCCTAGCGAAGATGTTTTCCCAGCGGACAAATTTCAAAGCATGCTTTGAAATTTGTCCACCGGAGACATGTCTGTCGGATATGTCCGCTGGTTAGTACACTAACCAGTGGACAGAAATCTCCGCGCAAGCCTCGAATGGATTCGACGCATGCGTGGAAGTATTTTACTTCCTGGAGTGGTGACGTGGCGGCGTCAACGTCACCGCCACGTCATCGCGTCCTCAGCCCAAGGGGGTTTTCGTCCGATGGTGTGTACACGCCATCGGACCAAAATCCGATGAGACATGTCCGCTGGAAACGGTCCTTCGGACATGTTTGAGCGGACATGTCTCATTGTGTGTACGCAGCCTCACAGGGAAGGATTATTTCCTGACTACAAGAAAATAACTCACAAAGAATACTACAAGGTGAACAAGCCAACCTAGATATGAACAACTTACAAATTCACAGGGAGGCTTGGCGAAAGGCCAATGATTGCTTCAATCTGTGGACAGAGGCACAGAAAAGAACGTACCAGTCATTACTAGACCTCAGTTATCACAAATACGGCAATAAATCAGGCACACTCCTTGCCAGCTTCTGCAAAGGCCTCCACACCCCTACACATATAGATGTCATAAAGGACAAATCTGGAAACCTTGTCACCTCAAAGGTACTAGGCAAGGCTACCTCTCTCCACTCTCTTTTTTTGTCTGGCAATAGAACCCCTCTCCAGATTTTTTTACTCTCCCACCCCAATCTCCATGGGATTGGGGTAGGCTCCCTAGAGCACTATTACAGATGATTAGGGATGAGCTGAACCCCCCCCCCTCCGGTTTGGTTCACAGCAGAACATGCGAACAGGCAAAAAACTTGAACACGAAAATACTGTTAAAGTCTATGGGACACGAACGTGAAAAATCAAAAGTGCTAATGTTAAAGGTTTATATGCAAGTTATTGTCATAAAAAGTGTTCGGGGACCTGGGTCCTTTCATGTATCTGACATGAATCAATGCAAAAAAAAAGTTTTAAAAATGGCAGTTTTTTCAGGAGCAGTGATTTTAATAATGCTTAAAGTGAAACATTAAAAGTGAAATATTCGAGGCGCATGCACGGCAGCTCCTAAGATGGCCGCCGGCTTCTAGAGCTCCGCTCCACCACGGCCCTGTAATAGCCACCGGAGCTCTCAGGACGCCCCCCCAGCGCTCTCACCGGGTCCCACGAGTAGGGGAAGACCCCGGGAACAGGCGGATGTTATCGGCGCCGGTGAGGAGGAATCTATCGCGGCAGATGACGGCTTCTCCCGGACCCCTCAGTTATGCCAAGATGGCGGCGGCGGCGCAGCAAGGCCTACATGCCGCGGGAGACGCAGGGGACTCTATTGCTGACCAGGATCTGGTCCTACCGCCATCACCAGGTACTGACTTCCCCTCCCTGCATCAGGCTGCCTCCCCAGCCTCCACAGAATCCCTGTTGGGACGAATGAGCGCGGGGCCCCCCTCCACCCCCCTGCTGGATCCCCATACAGGCATGCTGCTGACTGTGAGTGAAACAGCAGAGTCCACTCCTATCCCCACTGACTTTCCTTCCATGATGGAGGCCTTTGCACAGATGCTCTCCAAGAGCTTGGCCCTCAATGCAGCCCAAATCACCTCATCCATTCATGCAGACCTGCAGCAGATCGGATTGAGAATGGACACTATAGAGAAAAAGGCTGACCAGGCCGTAACACGCATTAACCAAAACACGGCCAGGCTACAAGATGTCCAGGATCAATTAGAGACTGCCTTTGCCAAGATCGATGACCTCGAGAATAGAACCAGACGCTATAATTTTAGGATAAGGGGGCTCCCCGAATCCGAAAAGGAGGTGCAGGCGGCTGTGAAATCCTTTATTAAAAGTCTCATTCCTGATATAGCGGAACACCGCCTGGAGCTGGACAGGGCACACAGGGCCCTGCAACCCCCTCGCGCTGACGGACTCCCCAGAGATATTATAGTGAAACCACACTTTTATTCGGTGAAGGAGGAGGTGATGAGGAAATCCAGGTACTCCGAAAATCTTACGCTAAACGGTCATAGAATCCAAATTTTTGCTGATCTCTCCCCCTACACAGTGCAGAGACGGCGATCGCTTAAACCACTGCTGCACCTATTGATGGAGAGGGAAATCACATACAGATGGTCTTTTCCCCTACGGCTGAACTTCTCCTTCAAGAACAAACACTATGGCTTCTCATCCTTGTCTGAAGGGGAGCGACTGTTGGCGCATCTAGGGATCCTGCTCCAAGACCCCCCTCCTATGCAGACCGGCAGGAGCAACCCGGCTTCTACAAAGAGACCCTCGCCTGCAAGCCCTTTGCAGCACACCTGGCTCAAGCAAGGCTACAAGCGGTCCAAGGACAATCTACAGACCTGAAGAATCTCCCCCTTCTGTCCCTCTTTGGGCTCGATGACTTCTCACTTCCCATGATGCCCGGATTTGGGGGTACTCCACCCGCCGCCCCTTGCTGGGGATACCTGTTGCTGAAGACTTCCAGCGGACAGCACTTATAATATTGTCTCCTTTAATGTTCTCCTTTTGTTGCAGGTTGCCCGGCAGGGCCTTACTTCCTGACTGGGACTGGGGCGGGTGGGCTCTACACGAACTGGGGCTGGGGAGCTTGAGGGGGTGGCGGACCGACTAGGGTGGCCTTCCCCCTTTTGTGTGCCGATCAGTTCCTGGTGCATTTTATGGTTAACAGCAATGTAGTTTTAAGTCTCAATGTACCCTTTTTTTTTTTTTTTTGTTTTCTCTCTCCCTTCCAGGATCCTGGGCCCCGCGGGGTGGGGGTCGGGGACCGGGGGGGTTCCTGGTTATCACAGTTTATTAGACAGTGACATACATGGGGGCGTTCTGCTTGTTCCTTTAGAATACGTTAGGCCCCAGTGTGGGCCTTTGGTACAACGGATGATATATTTTGGGTGGATGGGTTGTGGTGGACCCAGTGCACCTCATACTAGGACCGGGAGCGCTTATCGTGCTCTTCGGCTCTGTCTCGGAGTCCCTGTCTCTAGGGAACTCCGATCCTCTCAGGATTGAGGGTAGGGATGGATAGCCCATCTCGACCCAGGGGTGGGGTGGGGTTAGGGGACCTCAGGGTCCTTTGTTTATGTCCTATTGTTTTTTTATTATTGTTTCAGTCCTTTTGTTCAGTCTATCAATTTGTAACCGGTCTCTTTTTCTTCCCTTCTTCTTTCCCTCCTGTCCTGCCTGCTCCTCATGCCACTTCCTATCTGAGTCTCTTCGGTGCCTTCGTCCGTGACGGACCTCGCCTCCCGGGACCCGAGCTCTCGCTGTGTCTGCTCCTCAGGCTGTGTGGTGAGTACCGCTTTTTAGATCAAGGAGTGCACCGATACATCACACTAGTTCTAACCACTCTGATCCATGCCTAATACACATTCCCCACCTCCATCCCTCAAGATAGTTTCTCATAATGTCCAGGGCCTTAACTCGCCAATTAAGCGTAGGAAGCTGTATCAGCTATACCACTCTATGCATGCTGACGTGTTATTGTTACAGGAGACTCATTTCCCGGTCACTTATAAGCCTACTTTCCTTCACCAGCATTATCCTCAATTTTTTCTGGCATCCGCGGACAATAAAACTAAGGGAGTGGCCATTTGTTTCGCTAAACACATTAATCTATCCCAACCGGTTGTCAAAGCCGACCCGCAGGGACGCTACATCTTGGTCTCTGGTCAAATTGATGGAGAAACCTACACCTTTGTCTCCTATTACTCCCCAAATAAGGGTCAGAAACCCTTTTTTGACTCTCTACTGCACACTCTGAGCGAACATCTCAAGGGAACGGTCTACATCTGTGGGGACTCTAACATCGCTTTCGATTTCTCGCTGGATAAGTCCAGGTCTGGGAAGCCGATACCAAAACGACCCTCCAAACAAAGTGTTAAAATTGCCGAATTATTACACTCGGCGGGGTTGATTGACGTCTGGAGAGAGGTTAACCCTCACACGAAGGACTATACGCACTTCTCTGCCCCACACAACTCATTTGCCAGGATAGACCACATTTTCACACGTTCCTCGTCGATCCCCTTAATTAGAGGCTCCAAGATTATTGAATCTTCCCTTTCGGACCACTCGATGGTCGTGTTGACCACGCTGAGACCTTCGGGAGTGCGAACGGCCCCTCGCTGGCGTCTGCAGGAGTCATTATTGAGTGACCCCATACAGTGCACCCTTTTGGAAGCAGCGATTAAGGAATACTTCCTTCTCAATGCGACGGGCGAGGTCTCGGAGGCTACTGTTTGGGCAGCACACAAATCGGTGATCCGGGGGAAAGATCATACAAATGATCTCGATACGTAGGGCAGAACACAGGGCAGACACGCTGAAGCTCACTGAGGAATTCCGTGCTCTAGCGAAAGCACACAAGCGACACCCTACGGCGGATTCCCTTAGACAGTTGGAAGGGGCTCGGGCCCTTCTCAATCTGAAACTGACCACTGACGCAGAAAGGCACCTTAGATGGACTGGGGCTAAATTCTATTCTCAGAAGGATAGGATTGGATCTAAGTTGGCAGTGAAGTTGAACCCTAAGCCACGCGCTCTAGCCTTCCCTAAAATTAAGACGACCTCAGGGGACCTGACGCAAAACCCAACAAAAATTATGGACACTTTTCTACAGTTCTATTCTGACTTATATAAACCTGTTGGCCCGGCTCAGGCCTCTCTAAGCGAGACATTCTTGGACGCTCTCCCTCTTCCCACCCTCTCCCCTGAGCATAGGACTCTCATGGAGGAACCGTTTACCTCTGCCGAGATTTTGGACACCATAAAATCCCTCAAACTTGGCTCATCGCCCGGTCCCGATGGATTTTCAAATAGCTACTACAAGAAATTTGGCCCTTGCCTGGCTCCACATATGGCTCGGTTATTTAACTCCCTACGGGAGGGAAACCTCCTGGGCGCAGACCTAAACTCTGCATACATTTCTGTGATTCCCAAGCCGGACAAGGACGCTAGTGAGGTTAGCAATTACCGCCCAATCTCGCTTATCAATAACGACATCAAAATTATGACCAAGATCATGGCCAATAGGGTGGCGAGTTTTATCGCCACATACATACATGGGGACCAGGTGGGGTTCATTCCTGGGAGACAGGGTCCGGATCAGGTTAGGAGGGCCATTGACATAATTTCGCTTCTTAGATCCCACTGGGATGGGGGAACCCCGCAGAAAGGCTTTATCCTTTCTATAGACCTTCACAAGGCCTTTGACTTGATTGACTGGAATTACCTAACCGACATATTGGGGAAGTGGGGTTTCGGCCCATACTTTTTGAACCTAATCCGAGCTCTTTATTCGAACCCCACGGCCCAAGTTCGCCTGTTGGGCAGATACTCGGAATCGTTTACCATTGGTCGGGGAACCAGACAAGGGTGCCCACTCTCCCCCCTCTTATTCGCGTTGGCCATAGAGACACTAGCAATTGCGCTTAGATCGAACCCGGACTTCAAGGGGGTGACGTGCGGACAGGGTGAGCACAAATGCGCGCTGTATGCAGATGACCTGCTCCTTTTCATCACCTCCCCACTGACCTCTACCCCCGTGATACTTAAGACTCTACGGGCCTTTAGTGACGTTTCGGGACTGAAAGTTAATATGACCAAGTCAACAGCCTTGAACATTAATGTCCCCCCCGACATTCTCTACCAGCTCTCTAACAATTTCGCCTTTAAATGGGCATCCGGGTCGATTCCTTACTTAGGCATCAAACTTACACCAGACATAACAAGTCTCTTTGAAGCCAACTATCCCCCTATAATACGCAAGTGTAGAGAGGATTTGGATGCGTGGTCGAAGTGTGGTCTATCCTGGCTGGGTAGGATACATGCAGTGAAAATGACACTCCTCCCCCGTCTGCTATATCTATTCCGCTCCCTCCCGGTCCCGATTCCAAAACGTTTTCTCAGTTCTGTCCAATCCCGAATAGTCCGTTTTGTCTGGGGTAACAAGGGGTATAGATGCCCCTCGGGCATCCTCTATCGGTTGAAATCACAGGGTGGGCTGGGACTCCCGAATCTCTGGGGTTATTACCGGGCGGCCCAACTCGCACAAATCTCGATGGCTTTCCGCCAAGGACCTAAACCTGACTGGCTCTCCATGGAGAGACAAGCCACCCCCAAGAACACCATTGACTTCCTCCTTTGCTGTGAACCAAAGGTCAGACCCGCAATCCTATCTCCCACCCTCTCGCATTCGGTTTCCTTAAGCTCCAAACTATTTGGCGCGCACCCCCTGACGTCCCCCTTGAAACCGTTGGCACACCTGTTCCATAATGTGGAATTCCCCGCGGGAATGAGTATTGAGGCCTTCCGGTGGTGGACGGACAAAGGCCTCTACCGGATTGGCCACTTCCTCTCCCCGACGGGCCCTGTTTCCCTAGCCTTTTGCAGACAGAAACTGGACATGCCGGATTCGGAACTGTTCAGGTTCTCACAAATCTCCCATTTCATGCACTCAATCTGGACCAATAGAAAGGTACCCCCCACAATCTCGCCATATGAACACTGGTGCACTACCGCAGCGGATCAGAAGGGTGGCATCTCCTTGATCTATACAGCGCTTGTTTCTAGAGAGGTAAAGCCATCGTACGCTCGGGCCTGGGAGGAGGAACTGGACGGTTCGTGGGACACTGAGGTCTGGCACAGAGCGACTATTAGAGCGTATAAAGGTATTCTCAACGTCTCTCTCATAGAGGCTGGTCTAAAAGTCTTACTCAGGTGGTATTATGTTCCTTCCAGGCTGGCTAGGATGTTCCCAGGGGCATCACCGGTCTGTTACAGAGGTTGTGAGTTGGAAGGATCTATGCTCCACATTTGGTGGACCTGCCCCCGCATCAGATCATTCTGGAGGAAGGTGTTCCGGATCATTCGCTCCGTGACAGCATCGGTGGTGACCCCCCATCCAGGCATTGCTCTTTTGAACCAAACCATTCCTGGACTATCTAAACATTGCCAAACCTTATCCTTTTTCATACTATTGGGAGCCAAAATGTCTATAGCTAAAGCCTGGAAGAAACCTTCGGTATCCCTTCAGGGGTTCAGGAGAAAAGTCTCTTGGATCATGGCGCAGGAGCAGATCGTTGCTAGAATTAATGACAAATCTGAGAGATTTCTGGCCACCTGGGAACCCTGGGCCACCTACTGTAACATATCCCTCATACCGGGAGTTCTGCCTAGCGGGCCGACCGACCGTTCAATTCCCTAACAGAGCAGGCATCCCTCCCCTCGTCTCCTCTCCCTCTTTTTCGCTTCCCATTTCTCTCCTATGCATCTGTACCTCTTCTTTTTCTTCTACCCCCCCCCGGTTACCATTCTGTTACATGATTTTCCGGTTACTGGTATGTTTTATTAGGGTGGAGACTAGCTCCCCCAAGTGACGGCCTACAAGGCCGATTGTGCACCCTTCTGGTATATGGCTTCCTGGGTCTCCCACACGTTGATGGCCTCGGGACACGTGTGGGATGGAGCTCGGGGTCCCCTGTTCCCGAGGGGCAGTGTGATCCCTTCGGGGCCTATCGGGAGCTGGGGTTCAGGGCCCCTCCCCCACCGGAGAGTTGTCTCTTGGGGGACCTTGAGAAGTGAATAGCTCTTTGCTATACGAGCTGACTGCTACCAGGCCTACACAGGGCCGCTGTTTGATTGTTCCTCTCCTCCCTTCCGTTTTTTTTTTTTTTTTCTCTTCCCTTCTTGCACTAATGTTGTAACTTTTGTCCTAGGACACGGAAAACACTGTATAGAGATTGACTGACTGTAAGTTGACATGTTATTCCTTGTGATATTTGTTCTCTATTGAAAAATTCAATAAAAATTATTGAACATAAAAGTGAAATATTCCTTTAAATTTCCTACCTGGGGGGTGTCTATAGTATGTGTGTAAAGTGGCGCATTTTTCCAGTGTTTAGAACAGTCCCTGCACTAAATGAAATTTCTAAAGGAAAAAGTCTTTCAAAACTACTAGTTTCCGGCCATACAGATAAAAGTTATTGAAAAAACTGGCTTGGGTTCACCCCCAGTCCACTACCAGGCCCTTTGAGTCTGGTATGAATATCAAGTGGAACCCCGAACCAAAATGTAAAAAGAAAATTTGTGTGGTGGTCCCCCAAAATTCCACACCAGCCCCTTTAAGTCTGGTATGGATTTTAAGGGGAACCCTGCGGCCAATTAAAAAAAATGGCATGGGGGTCACCATAAAAATCCATACCAGACCCTTATCTAAGCACGCAACCTGGCAAGCCCCAGGAAAAGAGGGGGAGTCTAACATCGGGCTCATCCCTAAAGACAATATTCTTATATTCAATTCAAACCCCTCTGGGGACATGATACCCATCCAAGAGATGCTTTTCAGGCTTGCTCGGGTTTAACAGTACATTTTTCCAAAAGTGGAATTCTAACCCTCTTCTGTGCATATTCCCCTCCTCCCTCCCTTGGATTATGGCTTTGGTCTTTCCCATAGCCAAAAATCACATCACCTATCTGAGGATAAAAAAAGAGGGAAGTCTCCCTATTCACTTTACCTACTTAATATTCTCTTCATCATACACAAAATCAACACAGAGTTAGAAAACTGGTCAGGCCTCCATCTCTCGCTGTTTCGATAGATGCCATCTTTATAAGATGGTCGACTTCCCAAATTTATACCCTCTCCAGACGATCCCCTACTGTTAAAACACAAAGACCTCCAAAAATTGTACAAAGCCCTAACCATCTTTCTGTGGAAGGGTTGTATGCCCCGCATAGCTTTGCAAAAATGATCTCTACCCAAACATGAAGAGAATGTCAACCTCCCTAACATAAGACACTACAATATTTCCTCTCTAGGGATGAGCTTTGTATTCTAGTCAAACGCATGTTCGACTCGAACATCGTATGTTCGATCATTCGTCGAATTACAAAAGTTTTGGGCCGTTCGCGCCAAATTCGAGTGGCGTGTCATGGACCATAATTCACTGTGGCATCGCAGTGCATTGCTGGCTGATGATTGGCCAAGCGTGCACTATGACTCGCATGCTTGCCAATCACAGCGCGCAAAAAATGGAGAGCCATAATTGGCCAAACCCTGCAGGTCGGCCGTGTGTAGTGTGTTGCGGTGGTTAAGAGAGAGAAGACAGAGAGAGAGACAGAGAGAGAGTCATTTTTTCTAGGTAGATAGAGCAGGCAGGCAGGCAGGCTAGTCAGTTAAAGTTACAGTGTGTAGAGGATATATATGCATCCCAGGTGTTGTATATATATTTATACACTGTATAGTTTAACTAGATCCGCTCTTCCTAAATTACTGACAGGCAGGCAGGTGATTGTGCTAGCTGCAGTATGCTCACGTGGTGTACTGCCTGTGTCCTCTGCAGTGTGCACCTAAAGCAACGTGGTGTGTGTACTGCCCATGTCCTCTGCAATGTGCACCTAAAGCTACGTGGTGTGTGTACTGCCATTGTCCTCTGCAGTGTGCACCTAAAGCTATGTGTGTACTATCTGTGTCTGTGCTATTTTTCTCAATGATTTGTATCCACATTGCAGGGACCCGACATTACATTAAAGCCACAAGCAGTTTTAAATTACTTTTTTTTCTTATAGTAATCTAATTTTGTGCAGGGGCAGTTCTAAACCTGTGCCACGTCACAGGCATACCCAGGAGGTATGATATTTAAAGGATTTTTTTTTCACTTTAAGCATCATTAAAATACCTGCTCCAGAAAAAACGACCGTTATTAAAACGTTATTTTTCATTGATACATGTTTCCTGGGGCAAGACCTGGGTTCTCAAACCCATTTTACGACAATAACTTTCTTTTAACATTCAAAGTTTATTGAAGAAAAAGTGAGATGACATGGTACATATCAGAGCAATCATAACATGGAATGAAGTTTCACTTCTACATAACATATTATCGTGCGTCAAAGCAATAGTAGTAATCATAAGAACTAATTGCCACACATGTATGACATAAAAATGAATAATGAGAGCTCATAAACATTTATAGAAAACAAGCTCTAAACCATTTGGCTCACATAAAAGAAACCCCAACTGAGTTGGACTTGCGTCATGTATGTAACTTGTATAATGTTGACCTGACATGTCATTTATGAGTGTAGGAGAGATCAAGAGGGGCAGAAAAAGTAGAAAGAAATCTAGAACAAAGGAAAGGCAGGATTAAAGTGAGAGTTCAAGATGAAAGGGAGAGCATTCATATGTGGATCAATTCTGGAACCAGGGTTCTATACCCCCATGTGGAGGCCACGGGCAATACAGTGCAGAGGAAGGACAGATGAACACACAAGCCCCCTATGGAGTGTTCCAATAAAAGCTATATTTTAAGTGGTAATTGCAGTAACCGAGCTTTGCGTGTCCGACGCTTCAGAAAAAGCATATATGATCCAGGGACGCCAAGTGTCATGAAAGCCTTCATTCGATTCTTTGAATTGGGCCAGTGTGTCTTCCATTTCATAAATCTCCGCAATTCTATGAAACCAATCTGCCACGGAGGGGGTTCTAGTTGTATTCCATAGAACTTGGATCAGCGACTTGGCCGCGTTACTCAAATGTTTTGTGCGTGAGTTCTTATATTTTTCAAGGGACCAATCAGAGATGTGTAGGAGACAGCAAGCAGCATTGAGCAACAGCGTGGTCTCAGTAATTTTGTGAATCAAATCTGTGACTTTCACCCAGAATGTCTGTATCAGAGGGCAACTCCACCATATGTGGAACAAAGAGCCTTTTCCCCCATTGCACCTCCAACATTTATCGCTCTTTGAGGAGTTCCAGCTATGTAACTTAGCAGGTGTCAAGTACCAGTGCGTCATCTATTTGTACGCTGTCTCCTGCACCTTCGTGCTAATCGAGCACTTATGTGTTAAAATACAGACTTTCCTCCACTGTTCCGGTGTTATGGTTACCTGTAATTCGGCCTCACAGGTCCTCCTGAGTCGGTCCTCCGGGAAGCTCCCCGCCCTCTACAGCCAAGAATACGCCACTGACATTGCCCTGGGAAAACACTCACCTGTGTAACACACCGACTCAAATTCTGTCAGGGGTCTGCAAAATGTATCGGGTTTGCCTTTGCTATTGAGAAAACTACGGAGTTGAAGGTAAGCCCAAAAGGGGACCAACTATAGATAGGGGCAGGTCTAGGTTCCCATCTGCTCCCTGTCTATTAATTAGCACACCTGTGCTCCTCCTTTGGAGGATATAAAAATCATAGTTAGGACTGCAGTTACACAGAGTGCCTTGACGCTTGGCCTGCAGCTTCCCAGGTATTTGCAAATCTCTGCAACTAAACCTCTGTTTTAATTACACACAGTTAGACAGTTTAATTTGGTTTGTGCTTCTTGGTTTGGTATTTTTGAGCCTGGTCATTATGGAATTTTTTTTCTTTTTCCATATATATATTTAATCGCATATCGCTAATCGCATCTCATTTAAAGTCCCAACCCTCCATTTTTTACAGCCCAAAAGGGCAGCCCCGTAAGGTTACTGTCTGTTCTCAGCGTATTCCAGTCTTTTACAGTATCTCGTGCATAGCAGTCCCCTGCAAGCAAGTGGTCACTGCCTTCAGAAGGACGGAATTGGGGGTTGCCCATCCCCGGGATGAAACCAGGATTGTCTTTAATTGGAGTTAGAGGGCCTGTGTAATTCAGGAGGGCTGCTTTCTTGGCCAGCTCATGGATACGTTTCAGGGTTGGACCTGTGATGGGGTGGTTTTTAGTGTCTTTAGGTAAGTCCGACCAATTTATCCAGGGTGAGAATTTTAAAGGTATAGAGTTCAGCTTAGACTCCAGAGCAATCCAAACAAAAATGGATAGCCGCACTCCAAAACCTGATGGGTGGTCTTTTATTCAATAGACAGCATGTACAAAAATAGGGTCACAGCAGTAGAAACAAGGAACAGCCGACGCGTTTCGCACTGGATCAGTGCTTATTCATGGCTGAATAAGCACTGATCCAGTGCGAAACGCGTCGGCTGTTCCTTGTTTCTACTGCTGTGACCCTATTTTTGTACATGCTGTCTATTGAATAAAAGACCACCCATCAGGTTTTGGAGTGCGGCTATCCATTTTTCTTTGTCTTCATTTTGCTTAGTGCACCGCCAGCACCCTCGGTATCCTGCACCACCTGTAACCATTTAGTGATCCCACCTGGAGCGGTGACTCCTTTCTCTCCAGAGCAATCCAGTCTTTAGAGTCCTGATGGCAATGCCAATCAATGACCCTTGTTAAGTGGGCCGCCAAATAATAGTTTCTGAAATTGGGTAGTCCTAGCCCCCCCCCCTGCTCTTTTTAAATTAATTAGCAAATCGTATTTTTTTCTAGGTTTCCTATGGGCTCATAGGAATTTACGAAGAATCTTACGTAGGGCAGTGAAAAAGCTGGGTGGCAGGTGAATTGGTAAGGCGTGGATTAAATAAAGGTATCTCGGGAGAATGGTCATTTTGATGATCGAAGCACGCCAGAACCATGTGAAAAAGCCTTTGTGCCATTTTTCTAGATCCCTCTTGACGGCACCACCAAGAGGGGTGACATTTTCGGTGAAAATCGAGGACAGTCGTGGTCAGATATTTCAGGCTTTTGGTGGTCCACCGAAAGGTGGAAGCCGCTTTGGCGGACGTCAGATCCCGTTCCGATAGATTGATATTCATAGCCTCCGATTTCGCAAAATATATTTTTAAATTGGAAATATAGCCTAATTGTGTGAAATGTTTTATTAGGTTGGGGATAGTAGTATGAGGGTTAGTGAGAAAAAATAATAAATCGTCCGCAAAAGCGGCAACCTTATACTCTCTACCCCCAACCGTGAAACCATTTACCGACCCCTCCATATTTATGGTTCTAATAAAGGGTTCCAACGAGCGAATGAACAATAATGGTGAGAGTGGGCAGCCCTGTCTCGTGCCGTTTGAAATATAGACCTTCTCTGAGAGAGTTCCATTTATTTTTAGTCTGGCCGTAGGATTTTGATACAGTAATGCTATCCAGGTCAGCATCTTGGTCCCCAGACCAACATGTTCACACGCCGCCAGCATGTAGTCCCAGGCCACGCGATCGAAGGCCTTCTCCGCGTCCGTGGACAGGAGAAGGCTCCCGATATCTAGTGGGACCGATGCGTGTATCAGAAGCAGGGCTTTGAAGATGTTGTCCCTCGCTTCCTTGCCTGGCATGAAACCTACCTGCTCAGGGCCAATCAACTTCTGAAGAAGTGGTGTTAGCCTTGTAGCGATTATTTTGGATTTTTTTTTTTTACATCTAGGTTAAGCAGGGATATTGGCATGTAACTGGTACACTCCGAGGGGTCCTTGTCAGGTTTGGGGATTACTGTGATGAAGGCTGAGAGCCAGTCGGGTGTCACCTCTCTGGGAGTGGCCAATGAGTTCAGTGCCGTCGCCAGAAGGTCTGAAATGAGGTCAACTAGGGATTTGTAATAGATAGCTGTGAAGCCATCAGGGCCCGGGCTCTTGCCCAGCTTTAAGTGTTTAATGACATCTCGGATTTCCGTGGGAGATATCGGTCCCTCTAGTGTATCAGTCTCATGGCTGTCAAGTGTAGGTAGGCCACTCCTAGTTAAAAAGTCTTTCATGATGCTCGGCCTATCTTCCGACAGGCGCGGGGGTCTGTGTTGTCGCAGTAGATTGTATAGGCCGGTATAGTAGGATTGAAAATGTTGTGCAATTTCCTCAGTGGACACATCCAATTTACCTCCTGGACCTGATACTGTAGTGTTGGTGTGGATATGTTCTCTCAGTGCCTTTGCCAAGTATTTTCCTGTTTTGTTGCCCGATTCATAGTAGATTTTCTTTTTGAAAAACAAAAAGCGCTTGGCCCTGCTATCAAAAATCTGTTGCAGGGCTTTCCTAGCCCCTAGGAGCTCCGAGGCCGTGTCTAGAGAGAGGCATTGTTTATGAAGTGTTTCTAGCTTGTGAATCCTGTCAGAGAGTTGCCTAATCTCCTCTTCCCTAGCCATTTTACGCCTCGCTCCCATTTTGATCAATTCTCCCCTAATTGTGCAGGGGGTCCATATTTGGTGTATTGTTACTCTCAAAAAATTGCTTGACAGGCAACCTTATGTCTTCCAGCAACAGTGGGTCAGTGAGCAGCGAGGAGTTTAATCTCCAAGTCTGCGACTTTTCTGTTTCCGAAGAAGATCTAGAGTCAGGGCAATAGGGGCATGGTCTGAGATTGAACCTATATCTATTCTCGTGTCAACAGCGGCAGGTCTTTCTGCGTGATGAATAAATAGTCTATACTAGGGATGAGCTTTGTGTTCGATGCGAACACATGTTCGCATAGAACATTGGCCGGTTGATCGTTCGGCGAAAACGAACAAATCGAGTCGTTCGCGTCAAATTCGAATGACCCATAATTCACTGCGGCGTTGCGCGTTGATGATTGGCCAAGCATCCACCATGACCCCGCATGCTTGGCCAATCACAGCGCCCAAAAAACGAAGAGACCTAATTGGCCAAAGCCTGGGTGCTTTGGCCAATTAGGGCTCAGGGCTTTAGCACACGCCCCACACTATAAAAGGCCGCCTCCCGGGCGGCCTTGTGTAGTGTGTTCCAGCTTGCTTAGAGAAGTGAGACAAAGAGAGAGAGAGATAGATAGATAGATAGATAGATAGATAGATAGATAGATAGATAGATAGATAGATAGATAGAGACACAGGGCCAGATTCAGGTAGATGGGCGAATCTTTAAGTTGGAGTAACGTTTCTCATTTACGTTACTCCGCCGAAACTTTAGCAGCAAGTACTGTTATTCACATAGCACTTGCTCCTAAAGTTGCGCCGGAGTAACGAAAATGCGAGGCGTAACCCGACGCAAGTGGAAGTGGGTGTGATCATATGTAAATGATGGGTGGAGCCCAGCGCAGAGGCTTATGTTCAGCGCATCATCCACGGAGCATGCGCAGTGAGTGAGGCTCCACTCGCCCCCCTGTGCGCATGCTCACAACTTCCGTCGGCACCACTTCACGGGAAACGTCAGCGCAATGTGTTCCGTTGTGCGGATAAAAGCGCCAGCGGAAGCGCCATTCCGGGGCAAAAGTATTTCCGTTTCCCCCCACCCCAGGGAAGTTACTTTTGTTGTGTCATGGCTGCTCCCGCTCCCCCCAAAGAGAGGAGGAACCTCAATTTTAATGCCCAGGAGGTCTCGATTGTAATTTCGGCTATGGAGACCCACAACGATGTCCTCCATGGCAGGAAAAGCAGAAAGACCAGCCCGGAGAGGAAGCAGGCCATCCTGACAAGCATTGCTGTCAGAGTTAATATTTTGGGGTACTCCACCCGGACTGCTGCCGATATTGGCAAGAAGATCAATGATCTGAGGCGCAAGGTCAGGGGCAAGGTGGCCACCATTAGGAGGCATGAGAGGGGCACGGGGGGTGGACCCCCATGTGCGGTCAGCCTGACCACGGAGGAGGAGGTGGTCGACCGCTGCCTGGACAGGGAGCAGTTGTAGGGGGTCCCGGGATATGACTCCATGGAGGAAGGCTCCAGGACAGATAAGTGATTTTTAACCCCTTTTTGGTGTGTTGCATGTGGGGGGGAGGGTACATGTGCCAAGTGTGTGGGACCACCCAACATGTGTGTGCTTTGTGTCATCCACAGATGACGGAGCTGGGCCATCATCTGTTGGCGGACAGTCCACCCCATCCCCCCAACGGCATCCCGTGCCTGAGCCCCTGGGTGGTGAAGAGACCGAGGTGGAGGAGAGTGCCCACACCTCACCTGCAGAGGTGGTTGAGGAGGAGCCTGTTGTGGCAGAGCAGGACATTATTTTATTTTTGGAGGAGTAATCCTCTGTAATCCCCTCCCCCATCCTAGTAAGCCCCTCAAGGGCGACTCCATCTGCCCGGGGACTACCATCTACTGGCCCCAGGAAGGCCACCCGGAAGACCAGGGGGGTCTCTGATCTGGTCCAGGACCAGGTGGCGAGGGACCACGCCAGGCAGACCCAGCAAATGGGGGACATAGTTGGGCACCTGGACAGAGTGGCTGACAACCTGTGCTTTGTGGCCCAGATATCTAATGCAGTGCAGGATGTCAGCTGAAACTGCACTGACCTGTCTGGGGGAGGTGCAGGCTCATATAAGGCACCTCACTGCAGCCGTCCAGGCAAACACTGCTGCCATCCGGGACCAGGGGAGGCAGAGTCAGCGGGCCCAGCATTACCAGGTCACCCGGCAGCTCAGGATGCAGGCCCAGACCAACTCTTACCTCGGCCGGATAGCCATGGCCTTGGAGGGCAGGCATGCCACACCTGCCAGGAGTGGCCCACCCGGGGATCAGCCACCTCCAGATGCCCCCCCACCCCCACCCACTCCATCCAGGCAGCTGAGGAGCCAGAGAGGGGCCACCAGGAGGAGCCCCCAGCATCCCAGATGATGTTTTTTCTTTTTTTTCTTTTTCATTAATGCTCAGGTTATGAGCTTTTTTATTTTTGATTATGCTCAGGTTATGAGCTTTTTTATTTGTGATTATGCTCAGGTTATGAGCTTTTTTATTTCTATTAATACTGCACACGTTGCAGTGTGAATGATGTGTGAATGTGAGGGGGTGGCACTCCTGCCAATAAGGGGTGTCACCCTTGGCCGTGGTGGAGAAGTTATCCCCACGGCTGTGTGAATAACGTGTGAATGGTGTATGAATGGACAGCGACATCATTGGAGCCTTGACGCCGGCGTTGCTGCTCCCAAGTCCTGCATGTTGGACTTGGGCTAATCCAATGCGATGTGGATGTGGTGTGTGTGATCTAGGGACATCAGTGGTGTGCATGCGTGCATTGTCCGTGCGATCAATGTTTTTGTTTAGTGTCCAAAGATGCCTACGGCGAGGACCCTCCTGACTGCTCTTCCATCAGCAGACTGGTTCTCCTCTGGCAGGGGGGGATTGTCTGGTTGGGGGGTCAGGTCATCAAGTATGTCAATCTGCAGGCCTTTTCTCATGGCAAAGTTGTGCAGAATGCAACATGCACCGATGATCTGACACACGAAGGTAGGGGAATACAATAGGGCCCCCCCAGACTTATCCAGGCATCGGAAACGGGACTTCAGGAGCCCAAATGTTTGCTCCACCACTGCACGGGTTTTAATGTGTGCTTCATTGTATCTTCTCTCTCCTCTGGTTTGGGGGTTCCGGAAAGGAGTCATTAGATGGGGTCCCAGTGCATATGCCGAGTCACCTGGAAGGGAAAAGACAGGAGGATGTTAGTCATGCTTGTGCCCCTTGTGATGTGTGCATCATGGGGGGGGACAGTCATGCCTGCCACCCATGTCACTCAACAACCAGCCAGCTGTTCCCATACACGTTCTGTTCGAATTTCATTGGGATGGGGCTCTGATTGTATATGAAGCTGTCATGGCTGGATCCGGGGTGTTTGGCACGGACGTGCCATATGAGGCGTTGGGCATCAGCTATCACCTGTACGTTGATGTAATGCCAATGCTTCCGATTGCGGTATATGTGCTCTGTGGCACTGGGGGGCTGTAGGGCCACATGTGTGCAATCAATGGCCCCCACAGTGCGTGGGAATCCTGCAATGTTGTAGAAATCTGTCATTGCCTTCAGCCGCAGCTCCTCAGTGGTGGGTCTGATGAAGTGGTGGGACATGCGTCTGAGGATTGCAGGGACAACCTGGTGCACACATCTGCTCATGGAGGATTGTGACATCCCAGCCACCACTCCACTTGTACGTTGAAATGATCCACTGGCAAGGAAATGGAGTGTTGCTAGTACCTTCACCAGTGGCTGCACTGCTTGTGAGCGGTGTGTCTTGCTGGTGATGTCACCCTGCAGGGTTGTGGTTAATTCAAGAATTGCATCAGGGCTGAATCTGAAGAGGCGATACACCTCCTCATCACCCATGCCAAAGAGGCTCATGCACGTGCGGTATATCCTCTCACGTGCCCGCCTCCTCCGTACTGGGGGACCCATTAGTAGTGCTAGGACCGCGACTGCCCCATGATGGCAGACAGAGGTGTTGTCCTTGCAAGTGTGGTTGTTCAGCTTGCTATTTTCGTCGGTAACGCTGCTGCTGTAGCTGCTCTCCTGCTGACCTGAGGCCGTCTGGAGTAAAGATAAAGCAGCTATTTGTAGAAATAACTTTGCGACGGACGGACGAGATACGCGCGGCGCATGTAGCCAGCGTCTGGTGCTAATCCGTTCGCGAATTGGGAAATCTTCCTCATTTGCATATTTGAATGGGAAATCAATAGGCGCGACGGATGCGACGAGCGAAAATATGCGCTTACGATAATCTGGCGAAGGAGAGTTAAGCCGGTCGGAAAAAGCCAGTTTTCTGTCGCATCTAGTTTGGTGCGTACGGTGCATCTTTTTGAAACATGTCCACAAGATCGTACCTTTGCTATTTGCAACTTATGTCGCAAGCGTATCTCGCGTGGCCAAAACATCAACCGCCTGGGTACCACATGCTTGTCCAGACATATGTCGACCTGCCATGCAGCTCGTTGGCAAGCACACCAGAAAGACCCACACCATAGACAAAAGCGTACCCCCCCTTGCCCTTCTGGGACCTCCAACCCCAGTCGACCCCCAGTCCTCTCTGAAGCCCACAGTGAAGGTGTAGAAATAGGTGTGTCACAAGCTAGTAGTAGCGGTCAATCTACTGATAGTACCAGGCAAATTTCCCTGCCCCAGCTGCTGCAGCGCCAAAAGAAGTACAATCCCAACCATCCACATGCCCAGCAGTTGAATTCTAGCTTAGCGAAATTGCTAGCACTTCGACTGCTACCTTTTCAGTTGGTAGATTCTGCCCCCTTCCGTGAGTTTGTGCAATGTGCAGTACCTCAGTGGGACGTTACCTGTCTTTTAAGGCGCATTGGGTGACTCTGCTGGCAGCTGGGAAGGACGCAGGGCAAGGTCCAGAAGTTTTGGAGGTTGTTCCGCCACCACGCCTCCAAAACAATACTACTGCTTGTGACACACCTCTTTCCTCCACCCCCTCCTCTTCTTCTTCCTCTGTGGCCTCTTCCTGTGGGGATGTTTTCTCCGAACCAGCCGTGTTCCGTAGGCGTACGAGGGGATACGCAGGAATGCAGGCCAAGAGATGCCATGCGGTGCTAGAGCTGGTGTGCTTGGGAGACAGGAGCCACACTGGGGAAGAGGTTTTGTCAGCTTTGCAGGGTCAGGCTGAGAGGTGGTTGACGCAACGCCAGCTGAAGCCTGGAATGGTGGTCAGCGATAATGGCACCAACCTCCTCTCTGCCCTGCGACAGGGAAAACTCACCCACGTGCCCTGTTTTGCGCATGTCCTCAATTTGGTGGTGCAGCGGTTCTTGGGCAGGTACCCGGGCTTGCAGGATGTCCTGAAGCAGGCCAGGAAAGTCTGTGTGCATTTTCGGAGGTCATATAATGCCACTGCTCGGCTGACTGACCTCCAAAGGGAATACAACCTGCCAAAGAACCGCCTAATTTGTGACATGCCCACCAGATGGAACTTAACGTTGGCCATGCTGCAGCGGCTGCACACGCAGCAGCGGGCCATCAATGAGTACCTGTGCCAATATGGCAGCAGAACTGGGTCAGGGCAGCTAGGTTTTTCTTCCCCACGCCAGTGGGCCTTGATCAGGGATGCATGCACTGTCCTGTCACCATTTGAGGAGGCCACGAGGATGGTGAGCAGTGACAGTGCATGCATCAGTGAGACTTATTCACATGTTGGAGCACACGCTACGTGGAATAATGGACAGGGCCCTTGAGGCAGAACAGAGGGAGGAAGAGGAGGAGTTCCTTACCTCTCAAGGCCCCCTTTACCCAGTGGTCCTGCTTGCCCACCTAGCACACAGGAAGAGGAGATGGAGGAGGAGGAGGATTGTATCAGCAGCATGGAGGTGGAGCCTAGCACTCAGCAGCAGCAGTCTTCAAGGGATCATTTATAGTCCCAAGGAGCATGTGGAGTTTTACGTGGCTGGGATGAGGTGCCTGTGGATCCTGTCGTCCTCAGTGACCCAGAGGACTGTGCCCCGAATACCTCTGCAAACCTACACTGCATGGCCTCCCTGATCCTGCAAAGCCTGCATAAGGATCCTCGTTTACGTGCTATTAAGGAGAGGGATCATTACTGGCTGGCGACTCTCCTTGATCCACGTTACAAGAGTAAGGTTGGGGACCTTATGTTGCCATTGCAGAGGGAGCAGAAGATGAAACTTCTGCGGGAGGCCTTGCAGAAAGGTCTGTGCAATGCGTTCCCAGAACCGGGGGGGATTACCAAAACCTGGCTCTGGACAACATCTTGCTGAGGCTTCGGTGAGTCACAGAAGGGGCGGTGGAGAAGGTGGTGGTCTGACGGATGCGTTCAGGCAGTTTTTTAGTCCGCAGCCCCAAGGTCTAACCGGTTCCAGCAACCATCGCCAGCGTTTGGTTTACATGGTCTGGGAATACCTAGGGGCAAGATCCGACTTTGACACCTTCCCCACCGAAAATCCTCTGGCTTACTGGGATTTTGAGGATGGATCACTGGCCAGAGCTTGCCCAGTACGCAATTGAGCTACTGGCTTGCCCTGCATCCAGTGTTCTTTCAGAATGGACATTCAGTGCTGCTGGAGGCTTTGTGACTGATCTCAGGGTGCGCCTCTCCACTGGCTCTGTTAATCGACTGACCTTCATCAAAATGAATCAGGTTTGGATCAACACCAGCTACCAAGCACCTGATGCTGATATTAATGAATAATATCTTTTTGTTGAAATGTCGGATCCCTTTTAGACTGCTGATGCTGAGTGACTGTCCTTTTATGCTGCTGATGGTATATCCTTCTCCTCCTCACTTTTCTTGCTGATAGCTAGTAAGAAATGTTGTGTTTCTGGGCTCCGCCACCAGTGCCTAAGGCACAATTTTTCAGCCCCTGTTTAACAGGGGCGCCTAATAACAATTTTTGATGCAATACTTTGCACGTGGCTCCTTGTTGCGCTCCAATTGGAGTTATTGTGAGGGGTTGCAGTGTTGTGTTGTGCCCAAGGCCCAATTTTTCTGCCCTTGTTTAACAGGGGAGCCTAATAACAATTTTGGATGCAATACTTTGCACGTGGCTCCTTGTTGCGCTCCAATTGGGGTTATTGTGAGGGGTTGCAGTGTTGTGTCGTGCCCAAGGCCCAATTTTTCTGCCCCTGATTAACAGGGGCGCCTAATAACAATTTTTGATGCAATAATTTGCATGTGGCTCCTTGTTGCGCTCCAATTGGGGTTATTGTGAGGGGTTGCAGTGTTGTGTTGTGCCCAAGGCCCAATTTTTCTGCCCCTGTTCAACAGGGGCGCCTAATAACAATTTTTAAAGCAATAATTTGCACGTGGCTCCTTGTTGCGCTCCAATTGGAGTTATTGGGAGGGGTTGCAGTGTTGTGTTGTGCCCAAGGCCCAATTTTTCTGCCCCTGTTCAACAGGGGCGCCTAATAACAATTTTTAAAGCAATAATTTGCACGTGGCTCCTTGTTGCGCTCCAATTACAGTATGTTTGAGGGGTGCCCTTTTTTCTAAAAAATGTCTTTCAGAAAACAATAATGGCCCCCCACCACCCCTAAAATATTCGACATAATGTTGCTACACAGAACTTGCGCAAGTAGCATTAATTACTTTTTTTTTTATAGTCCTCTCATGTTGTGCCACCCAGCAGGTGTGATATTTAAAGGAATTTTTTTTCTCAATTTAAGCATCATTTAAATGGCTGCACCGCAAAAAACGGGCGTTTTAAAAAAAAAAAATTTCCATTGATACATGTTCCCTGGGGCAAGACCCGGGTTCTGAACAATGTTTTCCAACATTTAATTGAATTTTGGTCTTTAAAACGACCGTTTTTGAATTCAAACGTTCGGGTCCCATAGACTTCAATGGGGTTCGAAATATTCGTGCGAACCCGCGGTCTGTTCGAACGTTCTGGTGCGAACTGAACCCGGGGGTGTTCGGCTCATCCCTAGTCTATACGCGTGTATTTTTCATGCAGGAAGGAGAAAGACGTGAAGTCACATCCGTCAAGGTTCATGAACCTCCAAGCAGGGGTGTATTTAGGTTTTGTGCTGCCCTAGGCCTGGTGAAACTCGCGTACCCCCTACTTTATATATGACGCACCCATTCCTTTTTAAGACCCACCCTGTCATTTTCATGGGATTAGGACAGGGGGGCAGGGTGGGATGAGCACAGAGGGACAGGGTGGGATGAGGACAGGGGGACAGGGTGGCATGAGGACAGGGTGGGATGAGCACAGGGGGACAGGGTGGGATGAGGACAGGGTGAGATGAGTACAGGGGGACAGGGTGGGATGAGCACAGGGGGCAGGGTAGGATGAGCTCAGAGGGACAGGGTGGGATGAGCACAGAGGGACAGGGTGGGATGAGGACAGGGTGGGGTGAGGACAGGGGGCAGGGTGGGATGAGCACAGGGGAACAGGGTGGGATGAGCACAGGGGAACAGGGTGGGATGGGACAGGGTGGGATGAGGACAGAGGGACAGGTTGGGATGAGCACAGGGGGCAGGGTAGGATGAGCTCAGAGGGACAGGGTGGGATGAGCACAGAGGGACAGGGTGGGATGAGGACAGGGTGGGGTGAGTATAGGAGGACAGGGTGGCATTAAGACAGGGGGCAGGGTGGCATGAAGACAGGGGGCAGGGTGGGATGAGCACAGGTGGACAGGGTGGGATGAGGACAGAGGGACAGGGTGGGATGAGGACAGGGTGGCATGAGGACAGGGGGGGCAGGGTGGGATGAGCACAGGGGGACAGGGTGGGATGAGGACAGGGGGACAGGGTGGGATGAGGACAGGGGGACAGGGTGGGATGAGGACAGGGGGGCAGGGTGGGATGAGCACAGGGGGACAGGGTGGGATGAGCACAGAGGGACAGGGTGTGATAAGGACAGAGGGACAGAGCATCTTTTAATTTGCGGGAGGAGGGGGTTTGCAAAGGGGGGCGCTTTTTTGCCGCCCCCGCAAAGTGCCGCCCTAGGCCTGGGCCTTGTCGGCCTAGGCCATAATACATCTCTGCCTCCAAGCGTCAACTAATTGCATAGAGTGCAACAGTGCTTTGATCTGCCGGAGAGTCCTATATTTTACTCTTGATTTGCCATTGGACGTGTCCAGTGGGATGTTGAAATCGCCCCCCAGCACTACACAACCCACCGCGAAACATTGCAGATGTTGAATTAGCTGCCTACAAAATGTCAAATGAGCCCTATTTGGGAAGTAAACATTCGCCAGAGTGAGGGGGATGCCTCCATATGTCCCCTGAGAAACAAGAATCTACCCTCAGGGTCTACCTGTTGGTCTGTAAGTTGAAAGGGAGCATCTTTGTGAATTAGGATTGTGACTCCCTTGGATTTTGCATGATCATTTGTGGCGTGGAATGCCCTAGAGAATGTTGAGTCGGTGAGTCTGGGCACATGGTGTGTTTTGAAGTGCGTTTCCTGAAGAAATACAAAATGGGGTTTACCTTTTTTGAGTTCCCTGAGCAACGCCGATCGCTTTTCTGGAGTATTCAACCCCCGTATATTATGAGAGATTACCACCGGAGGGCTGCCAAGTGAAGAGTACGCTATGGAACTGACCTAGGAATGGACGCCCCCCTATCTGGACCTGAAATCCAATATAGGAAAAATGGGGGAAAAAAATAAGAAAAATCTGAGTTATAGCGGTAACCACTATTTAGCGAGTCCACATATGAAGTAGGAAAAAAGAAGAGGTAGAGTAAAATAAACAAGAAGAAAAATTGGAGAGTTCAGTAACTACCTCACGATAGAGCCCTATCTATTGAGGCTTAATAACTGGTAGTGCTTCGTTTCCAATAGGTAACCAGCACTTTGTAGGGGAAAGGGAGGCGGCCACCTGGAGAGTGGCAGTGCATTCCTTCTTTGCTCCACACAGCTGAGAGGCAATGAAGTCAACAGGTATCAATGCTACAGTAGTAATGATACAAAAACAAACACAAATCGACTGGGTTTGTACCTCTCAACCGCACACAGCCTAGTAAAAGAAAAGAAGCTGTTTGTATTAAAACAAATAAAAAAACAATTATAAATCAACCCAACCAACCGATGGCGAGATATGCTCCAGAGTTAAACTGGAGCACTCCGTCACCCAATCTACTCGCACCCATCTGAAAAAACATAGTATGGGTGGAGAGAGAGATGAAATATATGTAAATAGAAATGAACCTCATTTTTAAAGAACAAAAAGGTCCCAGCATGCTGTAACAACCCAGAATGAAGTGAGACATATATAAACACCTAAATGCAGCAGAACTACTCTCGACAAATGACAGTTGCCCATCTAAACATAACCTCCCCTCTATGAAAAAACATCTTGAGGTAAGGGCCTGAGGACTGCTCGGGGTGCAGCCAAACCACTCTGTAGTGAGATTAGGGGGTCCTCTGCAACCCTGCAAGTTGGCTGTGAGTAACAAAGGTGGCCTCAAGGTGAGTTTGAATGCAGGTAAGCAATGATTTGTAAAGGAGCTAATCTCAGCGAGTGGCAGATATCCACCTATGGCAAACCCCTAACTGTAGTAAGAAGTCTTGAGTCATGAGCCACCCTCGTGTAGCCAGACAAAAGGGAGAAATAAAACAAAACAAACGGGAAGGAGGGTGGGGATGTGGGATAAGATTAAAATTGAAATAGGCCCCCCCCCCCCCAAAGGAGTGTCCGGGATCATCTCGAGGGATAGTCACGTAGCCGTGCAACAAAGGGTAGTCTCAGTGAGTCGTCCAGGAAGTAGCAACCAGTCATTTGACATCAAAACCGCGACCTCAGGAAGGAAAAGCGTCCGATCCGCACTGTCTGCAGCCATCTGCTTAATCTTATTCTTGTGCACGCCTCCGACCCGGGGTGCCGTTCCTGGTCCCTCCACCTTTAGCATTTTTCAACTTCTTCTTCTGTCTCTTCACTGGGGAAAAGAGCAGGGCATGGGGAGGGCTCCAGTTACACGGTGGTAGAGCAAAGTCAGCATACCAATCTGGAAGGGCAATCTTGTCCAATCCTAAGCCCTCACAAAAGTCTGGCAAGTCAGCTGGGACTCTCAGCACATGTTGATGACCATTTGCAGAGACTATTAGGGCGAAGGTAAAGCGCCACGTGTATTTGATCTCTTTTTCCCTCAAGACATCTAGTAATGGATGCAGGGCCCTGCGGTTCTTTAAGGGGATCTGGGAGAGATCTTGAAACAACATTATTGATTCTCCATTGAAAACCACTCGATCACTTCTTCTCGCTTTCCTCATAATCTCCTCCTTCAACTGAAAGTTCTAGAGACAGCAGATAGTGTCTCTCGGTGGTGCGTCCTCAGGTCCCTTAGGCCTGAGAGCTCTATGGGCGCGCACAAATTCTATGTCCTCTTGCCTCTCAAGCAGGCTATTAAACAGTCTCTGTAGAGCAGGGATAATGTGGTCAGGTCCTACAGTTTCAGGGATCCCCCTCACCCTAATATTGGACCTCCGACCTCTGTTGTCGAGGATATGTCAAGAGCTTGTTGGAGCGTGATGTGTCCCTACCTGCATCCTCGGCTGCAGAGTCAGAATCGCCGCTGAAGTCCTCCTCGTGGTGCGGCTTCGCCATCTTGGGATCGGCTCCCCCGTGCTGAGCGGCTTGCTTCTGGGCAAAGTGTTCAGGTATTAGGCTTTTAAATTTGCACTTTTGAATTCGAACGTTCGAGTCCCATAGACGTCAATGGGGTTCTAAATGTTTGCACAAACGTTCGAAGGTTCTGGTGCCAACATTAATTGCTGCACTGTGGGACTAAAGCAATTCCTTTCCATCTGAAACATAACCTCTTCATCTGGGACACAGCGGTGGTCCGGAGAGAGATAGGAAAAAAACTGTGGATTTCTCCCCTTATGTCCAACCATCTCCCCATTTGTAGTCACCCTCTGTTCACACAGGCTCAGCAATATCCCACATTCTCCACATGGGCTTCCCAGAGTCTATATAGATTTGCCCAATGATTTGATGTTTCTTTGGCAAGACCTCTCCCCTCTGCCCAGATCTTACTAGGTTCAAATTACCAACCCACCACCTTCTATACATTCACCAAACAACAAGCTTTGTGGCCAGCATGTGTCCCTCTAGAAATGTATGCTTCAAAACATGGTTACTGGACATGTTACTGGAGTGGAACCTTCACAAAATCTCTGACCTTTACAAGCCTTTGACCACGTTTTTTAAGATATCCATCTGCTCCTCCACCACTTGGAATAAAGATCTATGCTCTCAACATCATGATTACAGGCTACAAGACCATGTATTTCTTTATAACTAATTAATTCTGACGTGAGCAGCAGTATAAAATTCTTCACCCGACCTACACCCCTCACCTAAAATCAAAAGAACTTCCAGACCGCTCTAAGTGCCCACTATGTAGAATCTCCAAGCCTTCAATTCTACACAAATTCTATCCTACTGGAATCAAGTGGAACTTTTTGCAGTGACAATTACTGGATTTTGCACCCACAACAACATATTGCTTCTACTGTTTCGATCATTGGATGCCTCCAAACAGGACATACCTAGGTCTCAGTCCAGAATCCTTCAGCACAATAAGGCCTGCAATGCCACTTGCCACATGTCAGCCAGGAGGGTAAAAAAGTGGACATACACTATCACTCCTACCATCAAGGACTTAAAAGCTGACCTACTGAACCTCCTCACATTAGAGTAAATGGACTTGCTCTTCTCCAACTATCAAAAATCTTTTTAATTCCAGGACAAATGGAACCGTTCATGGACAAAGCATTCTCTACAGCAGACCAATAGGCCCTAAAGGATCTGACACATAACTTAAAGCACCCTCAGATGTCTTAGTACCCTTCTAGATCATTACCAAGGCTATACTGCTGTCCACAGACCACCATCGCCAGGTCTACTTTTTTTTCATTGGGATCTCTAAATCTATGAACCACCTGTCCCCACCCAATAGCCTCCAAACACTCTTCTGGATAGCGCAGCAATGAGAGTCTTACCGGCGGGACAGAATTATGATCTTTATAGATCCCAATTGTTACAGTTCTACCAGGTTTTTAATTTTGCAGCTCTGCTTGGCATGTTGGCTATGCACATAGGGCTAGATTCAGGTATAATTGCGTAATTTTGTGTTGGCGTAGCGTATGCTGTTTACACTATGCCGCCACAACTTTTACGGGCAAGTGCTGTATTCACAAAGCACTTGCCTGTAAAGTTGCGGCGGCGTAGCGTAAATGACCCGTTTTAAGTCAAATTGGGCGGGTAGGGGGAGTGTATTATTTAAATAACGCGCGATCCCGTGCCGAACGTACTGCGCATGCACCGGCCGTGAATTTATCCCAGTGGGCATGCTCCAAATCATGACACCAATATGCAATGTAAACAATGTGAACGTCACTTATGCAAAGCCCTATTAGCGAACGTTTTACGTAAACAACATAAACGACGGGTAAAAAAACGCCGGCACGCCATCCATACTTAACATTGGCTGCGCCTCATACAGCAGGGGTAACATTGTGACGGACCTACGCTAATGCAAACGATGTACGTTCAGAAATCGGCGTAGAATGCCACCTAGCATCCAGACTAAATATGAAAATACGATTTGACGGCGTAAGAGACTTACGCAAGTCGAATCTAATGAAAATCTATGCGTAACTGATTCTATGAATCAGTCGCATAGATAGGAGGGCTCAGACGCAGAGATACGATGGTGTATCTGGAGATAAGCCTGTGTATCTCTTTCCTGAATCTGGCCCATAGTTTACCTACCCAAGCTCAGTGAAGGCTCATTTATTGTAATGTCAGTTACCATCTTCTCTGCTATCTCCCCCTCCCCATTCCCTCCCTTTTTCTTCCCTTTTCTCTCTCTTCTTCACCCCCCCCCCCTCCTTAGTAGACAACCTCATGCGACTCCCCAAATGAGCTGCATACAACTTTAAAAAATGCCTACACTGTTTTTCACTGTATAACTGTTTAAAATTTGAAGCCATGACTTAAAGTGTATCTATTCTTTTTTAGTTTTTATTTCCTTATTTTCACCTGTGATTCAGCCAGTAACAAACATATTGTCTTAACCTGGCCATACATGGATCGAAATTTAGTTGGTTCAGCATGTTCAATTGGTTTAGCATGGACCGGCTACAATTTTCGATCCATGATTGGACAGGCTAGTTGTTACTATAGGCAGTGGTCTCTGAGTGTGTGGATAAGGGAATCTAATCATTTTCTTTCAGCCTGCTGGTGAAACTCATGTATGGCCAGCCCTAGGGTTAATTTCTGAACTGTATCAGTGGAGGAATCGTTTATACAGTCTTGGCTCAGCCACTAAGAGGCTGAGCCAACCATCCCTGCCCTACCTAAGCCCAGCACTCCAGTATGTGCTGGTGGGGCAGAACAACAAGACTGTGACTGACAGTGGAGGGGGGAAATGAGCAATTAGCTGTCTTTGATCACAAAGTTCTCTTAGGCCTTGTACACATGATGTAATTTATCCGGTCGGAAACATCCGACGGATATTTCCCAGCGGACAAGGCAAATTTGTCCGTTGGTCTGATGCGGACCATAACGCGGGCACGTAAACCACGTACGACGTCACTATAAAGGGGAATGCCAAAGCCTACGGCGCCGCCCTCTGTTCCACTTTTGCTAGTTCCGTGTTAGTGAAGGTTTGGTTAGAGCTGATTCGTGCTTTTCAGTCTCCGCGCTTAACAGGTCGTATTTTCCGGTTCAGTGTGTGCTTGTGGGCTCGTATTTGTCATTCAGTGTCGCCGTGCGCGGCGTTTCTGCTTTGCAGTGCCGTCCTGTACGGTCGTATCTGTTTGACGTGCGATCTTTGCAGGTCTTGCTGGATTTGGGGGTGCTTTCTGTTTGAGTGTGTTTTTGACTGACCAGCCGGCCGGTTTAAAGCCATGATGGAGCAGCAGCGCAACTTTTCACGAGTTCGTGCTGTTTATGGGTTTTGTTCTGGAGTCTGTGTGCATTCCAGTGATTTGGACAGGAACAGTAGGAGGAGGAGTTCCTGGGCCAAGAATTGGTTGCGGCAGCGTAACCGATTCTCTCATATGTCTCTGCTTAGGGAGATCCGGGAGAATAATCCTGATGACTTCAGGAACTTTCTCTGTATGACGGACCCCGTTTTCCACCGTCTGCTGGATCTCCTGTCCCCCTATATCACGAGGCAGGACACTGTGATGCGCCAAGCCATTCCGGCTGAGCAGAGGCTTATTTCCACGTTGCGGTACCTGGCGACTGGGAGGAGCCTGCAGGACCTCAAATTCTCAACAGGCATCTCTCCCCAGGCGCTTGGGGTCATCATACCGGAAACGTGTTCTGCTATCATACAAGTGATGCAGGAGGAGTTTATCACGGTAAGTTTCCTCCTTTAACATCACAATCTGTGTCTTTAATAATGTATGCCAATTTTAGAAACTTTTTTTGTTGGTTTTCCTAATTGCCATGATTGTAATATGCTGTGTGCAGAATGTTCCCTTTTCTCCCCATGCATGTTGTTAAGCTTTCCAGGTTAATTTTGTTTGGCCTACCTGCATATTTTTACCTTCAACACTACTAACCTATACAGCATCATCTCCTAGGGACAAACACACTTTTTTTTTTTTTGTCCTGCTCCATTGTAGTTCAACTCCTCCCCCTAAAAAAGTTCATAGTCTGATTATAATTGGCTCTGGATTTGTTGCCCTAAATACTCACTACACACTAATATTTAGAAATGTTAATACTGTGATGTTGCAGAATGAAGTTTTTTTACTAGTGTTTGCAATGTTTTTTATGTGCCAAAGTGCTAATTTTGTTTTTGCTTTTGTCCCCACAGTTTCCCTCCACGCCACAGGAATGGCAGACTGTGGCTGCCCACTTTGCCCAGCGTTGTGATTTTCCAAACTGCCGAGGGGCAATTGATGGGAAGCATGTCCGCATAGTGCCGCCACCTCTTTCGGGGTCGTACTATTATAATTACAAAGGTTTTCATAGTATCGTGTCGATGGCGGTGGTGTCGGCAGACTACGAATTTTTGTATGTGGACGTGGGGAAGAATGGCCGGCTGTCTGATGGGGGAGTGTTCGTGCGGACCGAATTTTACAGGCGTCTACAAACTGGTGGTCTTGAACTGCCACCGGATGAAGACAATTTGGAAGGACTTCCGTTTGTTTTTTTAGCGGACGAGGCTTTCGGGCTTGGACCTCACCTCATGCGGCCTTTTCCCCAGAGGACCCTCACCCCGGAGAGAAGGGTCGTCAATTTCCAGCTGGCCAGGGCCCGGAGGGTAGTCGAGAATGCCTTTGGGATACTCGCCAGCCGGTTCCGCCTGTTCCAGACAGCGATACATCTGGTGGAATATAAATTTAACTCTGTTATTTTGGCCTGCTGCATATTGCATAATTTTTTCGCAGGCATTCCCAGACGTACCTACCCAACATCGGTGCTGAGGTAGGACTACCCTCAGATAAACAGCTACAGCTACCCTCAGATACCCTTCCTGGGCTGGACACTGGTCGCGCTGGCTCGGTCACCGAATCTGCTCGTGAGGTACGCGACAAATATGTTGAGTACTTTATGGGTCGGGGGGCCATAGCTATGCCAGATTAATATTTCTTTCTAATTCGGCCCCCAAAAGAAAGAAATATTCCAAAGAACTAATAAATAATTTGACCATTGGACTTTATTCAGTTGTTTGTCATTATTGCTTTTTCTCTTTTGATCTGTCTTCCAGGTTCTGAAACTATTGCACTTCTTGTGCCCAATTTAGTTAGCAGGTTTTAGTAAATACACACAATTGCACATTCTAGTCACTCTTCTACAAACTGGGTATTGAGCCTACAAATAAGAAGCCACTGCTTTTAGCGTTTTTTTTGGCAAACATTTAATTTTTTTTTAATTTTGTGTTTTACCCAAAATCTTAGGCTTTTCTTAGAAAAATGTGTTTAGAAAGGATTTATTTATTCAACAAAAATTTTTGGGTTTTGACAAACATATGTAACAATGGAACTTACAAAGTTCAACCTTTTATTTAGCATACCAAACCCAGACGACATGGTCTTATGTCACCCCGGAATGCGCCAAAATTTGAGGATGCACACATGCTGTTTGTGTGATGGGCCAAATGGTGAATTCTCGCCTGAGATCCCATGCCAAATGTTTACATGTGCTATCTGCCATCATGGGTGATCAATGTATGTGGTTTGTGGGTGCAACCCCTTTCTCTCACCTACTTGATAAGCGAGGAAGGGGTTGCACCCACAAAGCACAGACAATCGATGTACTGTGATGGCAGATAGCACATGTGAACACACACTGGAGTTTATTTACTAAACAGTGCAAACTCAGGCTTATTTCTGCATATAAGCCAATCAGCTTCTAAATTGAGCTTATTCAATTCAGCTTTTGCATCTAAACATGGAAGCTGATTGGTTTATATGCCAAGTGAGGCTGCTTTTGCACGTTATAGCTTTACTAAATAAACCCAAGTGTGTGTGTGTACATCCTCAAATTTTGGCGTATTTAATGTAAAAATATACAACATCTTTGAGAGTGGGGTGGTTGGGGGTGAGGGCAGGGGGGGGGGCAGATGGGGGGGATAGTCTTCTATATACGTCCCAAAATATCTAACATGTTTTTGAAGTTTTGGTCCATCACCACCATCCTTTCCCTCATATTGGCCAGCTCCGTTATCTGCTGTATTAGGATTTGTGCACTTGCACGAGAAAAATTAGGAGCAACAGATGTGCTAATCCCATCTTCATCCCCTAAAAATGACAAAATCAAAAAAAAACATTGTAAGTAAGTAAGGTGCAGGCCTATCTACATCTTTTTCCCTGCAAAGCTGGGGTGTCACTGACCTGTTGTACTGAGAACTTCAACATCTTCTACAACTTCTCCTTCTTCTTCAACTTCTCCTTCCTCCACCAATCCGACATCATCCACCAATAATCCGCCTTCCTCCACCAATCCGCCTTCCTCCACCCATCCGCCTTCCTCCGCAAATCCGCCTTCCTCCGCCAATCCGCCTTCCTCCTCTCTCCCTTCCTCCTCTCCTTCTTCCTCCTCTCCTTCTTCATCATCCTCCTCCTCCACATTTTTTTTTGCCGTTTTGGAGACAGTGTGGGCCTCCCTGACTCCTCATCAGCAACCAGATATTTTTGGAGGGCCTAATTTGCAAACATTGCTTAGAAGTGGCGTTACAATTGTAGTTTTGGGCTTATTCCAGCAAAAAACATATTCTTTTTTTTTGGTAGATGACTTCTCCCAAGCTTTGATATAATGAGCCTTTTTGGTGAAGTGACACACATGGCTGGCCTCCTGAATAAGTAGTTGTTGGAGTCCCTTCACCAAAAGTACAAATTAGTCTTTTATGGGGGGAGACACAGGTTCTCTAAATTACAGATGTGAAAACAGCTGCTTATTAGGTTATCTCATCACTGTGTGAATAATTTGAATCCTGTTTGCCTAAAATCAACTTAGTTTGCACAAACACATCATATTTTCCACATTGTTTCTCTAAACGATGTTTTTCGCCAAATAGCCACGTCCAGGTGTGATGTTCCTGGACCCGCAGATTTTGGCGAAACTAGGTGATGGAACAATGTTGCCTGTGATCGTGGCAAGTCATGGGATTTATTAGACAAACATTACTAATTTTACAATGCAGGGGTTCAAAACTACAAGCAGGCCAACGAGGCAGATGGCAAAATAGACATGGCAAAACATTTAAAAAAACAATAGGCATTCCAAAGACATTTTAAAGTACTTACTTTTTTCTATGATTTTCTTGATTTTGCGATACTGCTCTGGCTCGCGCAGTTTTAAGTCGGACCAGCGTTTCCGGAGCTTCTTTTTTAACCTGGTGACCCCAAACATCTCATAAAGTTTCCTCGTCGCCTTATCCATAATTTTGGACTTCCTCCGGTTAGGGGTGCTGTATGGCCCATGCTCACCATCATAGTCCTTCCGTCGCAGTATGGACACCATCTCCACCATCTCTTGTAGAGACATGTTTGTGGCCTTGTATCGTTTTGGCCTGGATCTGGACGTTCCGACCTCTGTCCCTTCCAGATCCTGATCAGAGGCTAATGTGCGCTCATGTGCCATATTTTCCAATCTGCATTGCATAGGGGCGTGGAAAACAGGAATTGGTACGTCATGGGCGGAGACGAGGGCGGCGCTTCTTGGTTGCGTGGGGATATAATGGTAACGACGTGATTACGTAGGTTACGCGGAGATAATTCGAGCGGAAACGAGGAGAGAGAGAGACAAAGGTAAATGAAAACATCGGATCAGAGGCCTAGAATTTGAACAGCCATGGGGGATGGGGCTTTTCAATGTTGTTTGCACCCTTTTTGTGCTACTGTTATTTAGGCATTTTGGGGCACACCATAAAATTTAGAGAGCCAAGTGCTTGTACACATCACTTCATCAAGATATATGTAGAGAATGCTCTATCCTCTTTATTTGGATTTTAGAGTATGCAGTCAGATCATGCAAGTATTGTTGTGTGTTGGTTGTACAGAGATAAGTAGTTAGTGTTTTCTGCCATCAATGCTGAGGGGCATGATAGCTACACACAGGGCCGCCATCAGGGGAGTACAGGCATTACACCTGTAAGGGGCACTGGGGTCCCCAGGGGCCCGGATGGGAACCACCCTAAACAAAAAAAAAAGTAAAAAAAAAAATGTTTTATTTTTTATTTTTTGGGGTCCAAAAGTCACCAGGGGCCCGGATGCCACCAAGGGCCCCAGATGGCAAGCCCTTTTTTTATAAAAAATTATATTTTTTTGAAAACAAAATATATTTTTTTAATATATTTTTCTTTTTTTTTTTTTATTAAAGGGCCAATTTTTTAACTTTTTTTTTTAGAGGCCCGGAGGTCCCCAGGGCCCCGGATGGCTACCCCCTTTTTTTATATATATATTTTCCTTTATAGCTTCTTCTTGTAAAGGGCCCCCCCGCTTCTCAATTCGCGGCAGCAGCCCCCCCGCGCTTCTCTATTTCATCATGCGGCAGCACCCCCCCCCCGGTTCCCTGCTCCAGGGGGCCCATGCCTGAAGCTGTGTAAGGGGCCCCAAAATTCATGATGGCGGCCCTGGCTAAACATGAACTAGTGCCTTGATGAGTGCTAGCATTAATATTCATGGTGGATGTGTTCTTATCTACATGCTACATGCTACAACTTAAACAAATGGCTCTGCATGACACCTTTTTTGGGGGCTACAACAATGCGGCAGAGCTGGCCAGCTATGTAGCAGCAGAAGACACTGTGTTTGTATACTGTAGTTGCTCTAAAATGAATGAATATGCACATATTTTTAGAATCTCAAAGCTGAGCCTTTTTTAAGTTGTGCTTTGTGTTTGTTTGTCATTTTCTATTCTAGACATTACTATTGAAGGAAATTTTAGGAGCTGAAAGCTGTTCAAAATGGATTTGCTGAAAGGGAAGGAGGCAACAATGCAGCTTATCAACCGCTATCGGGATATGCCCCTTCTTTGGGACACCAAGCACCCAGAATATATAGATACCCAGAAGAGAGCGGCAGCACTTGATGAGATTGCTACATACCTGCACACTTGGGTGCCAAGTTGCACAGGCGACATGGTGAAGGATAAATTTAGTAACCTCAGGAGAAGCTACAGAAATATCCATAAAAAACGCAAATATCAGATATCAGGATCAGCAGCAGCTAAGGAAAATGAACCTAAGCTCTGGTACTACAAAGAGCTCAGTTTTTTGAACGATGAACTGGATGGCAGGCCTTCTGATTCAACACTACCTTCCAGCCTTCCTCCCAGCGGAACTTCCCCGGATCCTAGGAGCCCTGAAGAATCTGAAGCGGGGCTGGCTGACATGGAGCCAGATCTGGCCATCTTCGATGAGGTATAGTATTTTCCAACATATTTTGGTGCTGCTATTTATTTTGAATTAGTGAGTTAATCTGGTAAACAAAAAACAAACCTTGGGAAGAAAAACCAAAGTTGTGGGCCTACAAATTATGTGTCAGGGATGCCAAATGCAGGGGGCAGAAGGACAGTCTGTTTAATTAAAATGAATACTAACTAAAACAGTCTAGAGAAAGAAAATGTGTGTGATTGATTGTGCAAAATATTACAACATGTCCCTTTTTTATACACAGGAAGAAGAGACCAGCCAGGAGGTGGCAGCTCCTGAGGCCCATGTCAGCCAGGCGGAAGGGCGGAGTGGCAGCCAGGAGGAGGCCGGGCCAAGTGAGGTGCAGCAGGTCCCCGGGCCCAGGCTGAGCACCATCAGCCAAGTTACTCCCCTCCAGATGAGGCCACCAGCTGCAAGGAGGCGCAGGAGTGTGGTGCACGACGAGAGCCTGGAGGTTATACGGGAGGCTGCTGAAATCATGAGGGCCCCCCTCAACCCAACCGAATGCTATAGTGCATTTGTGGCCAATGAGCTCAACCAAGGGGGGGAGGAGCAAAAAAGCCTGGCCAAGGACCTGATTAATCAGGTCCTGGCCAGGATGAAAAGGGACGAGCTGAGCAGGGACACTGTGCTGTGTGACCGGGCCTGGCCTGCTCCCCATCATCATCATCCTCCTCCTGCTGCCACATCACCCCCACCTGCAAGGGTCCGTGGACAGACCTGTGGAAGTTTCGCTGGAAGGAAGTCTGGAAAGAAGTCGAGAAGATGATTCCCTGCCATCCAGTTGATTGTCCAAAAAACTGAGCTCGTTGGAGTAGCACAGCTTGGGTTCCTTTGTTCATGTGCTGCTGATCCTGATTTTTGTTATTAACTCCTGAGGTTACTAAATTTATCCTTAATCATGTTGTAATTCCCAAGTATGCATGTATGTTGCAATCTCATCAAGTGCTGCCGTTCTGGTGATTTATAATTTCTTTTTTGGCCGGAAATAAATGGCTTTTGTAGTTACTTTCAAACCTTGTCTATTGTGTTTTATACTGTGGTGAGTAAGCATCAGACATTTGTAAAATAAAATGTGGCATTTGCAAAGGACACAAACTCCTTGGCGGGGGGGGGGGGGGGGCCTTTTGTGGTCGAACTTGGTAAACCCAAAAGAAGCCTAAAAAATTAGAAAAAATAAAACACCCCCCCCCCCAAAAAAAAAAAGGGAAAAAAGAAAGGATGAAACAACAAAATGACATAAGTTGGGAAAATAAAAGGAAATTTTAACCAAAAAAATAAAAACATGATGAAACAACAAAAAATAACATATTTTGGAAATATTCCTAAACCGTAAAATACAAAAAAAAAAAAACACCAAAAATAAATATGATACCCTCAACATTAAGTCAAAATAGACATAATAAAAATGTGGAGAACGGAAACAAATGTGGGGACATCTGGCTAGCAAACAGTGTCTAATAGAAAAAACGAAAATGCAAGCTTTCAGTATGTGACATCGGGACAAAATTGCATCAGCAAGAGAACGGGTTTCTTCTAGCAAGAGAACAAAGAACAAAAAAACGCTAGAAACGGGACACTATATAGAGAGTTTAGGTGACGAATGTGCCAGGTCCCAAACAAACGCGAGTTTTACCTGAACGAGTGCTCCCGTCCCATCGTTTTGACTGAGCATGCGCAGGTTTTTGGTCCGATGCTTTTGTGTACTCACGAGCGGACATATCCGACGGACATGTGTCCGGTGGAAATATTTCAAAGCATGCTTTGGAATTAGTCCGCAGGAGAAATCCGGCCAAAACGGTCCATTTGCCCATACAGACGAGCGGATTTTTCGGATGAAATGGTCCGTCGGACCAGTTTTAGCGGATTTATTCCCTCGTGTGTACAAGGCCTTAGAAGCAGCAGGAGACAATGCAGCATTGGACCGATGCTGCATCCACATAGGCAAGTATATATTTTATCCTGAAACCCATACTTCTCTTTAAATCTCTTAAATCATACCATAACTAGGAATGGTAAGTTAAGTGATACAATTATGATCAACTTTGAGAACACAGAAGTACAAGTGATATGAAAACATTCCTTACTCAAAGTCTGTCAGTTGTGTTGAACTTATGAGTAATATTTACATATTAAAGACTGGTGGATCCATTATATTTGTTTTTTATTTGATTTGGCTTTCATGTTATGTTGACATACTCTCTATAGCAACACGATTTCTTCAACCACATAACAATAGATTATAATCTTGGCTAAAGTATACTAATCTCAGTTTTGAGCTAAAAAATTTGCGGTCACAAAAGTCATTTGTATAATGAAGAATGATATTCTTATATGAGTCTTAACCAATTATTTCATTGTTATTTCCAAAGTTACTGTGTTATGAAAGAATTATGTGTGAATCGACGTAGAGCCCTTTGGTAATTCATATCCAACTAAAAATATATTACAAATCCTCAACATGTATCTGGGCTACAATGGATCACTAATATCTGCATAGCATGTAAATTGCCTCTTCCTCTGTGTGGCTGTATAGAAAATGTGGGGTGTCAGACATACTACACAGCAATAGTTATGTTAAAGTATAACTAAAGTAGAGTGGAGAGGGATCACAACACCTGTCAGTTTTTATTGCTGTCTGTGCTCCCGTTAAGGAGATTTACCCTCTCTATTTGTTCTGTTTATTAATATCATTGAAAGTGAAAGGAAAAGAACATTTTACATTTTGGGTTATCCCCAGAAAAGTTTTATATATATATATATATATATATATATATATATATATAATATATATAGCGAGAGAGAGAGAGAGAGAGAGAGATCTTCCAATGGGGAGATTGGTTCTGGTGACTTGGGGGTCCCCAAGGAATTCCCTTATAGTGGTTGTAAAGCCACTTATTTAGCGACATATAATCCCCGCTGTATGTGTATATTTAGGACTTCTATGACTTCTACCTAGTACAACAGCATAAGTGACGTCAACACACACCCTCCTCCAAGTGACATCACCAACCTGTCGTACTAGGAGGATGGGCGTTTGTTGTAAGCCGGCCTGCTCTGTTTTATATTTTAAACTATGTAAATGTAAGTGCATTACCTTTCATATTATTAAAAAAGCTAGACAATATTACACTATGGCCAGTCTTACTTTCTGGGTCTTTTGCTGAAAGAGATGCATACGGACTACACAGCATTGCTAGTGTGTGAAAGCTGATACAGTTATCTATCCTGTGATATTCGTTCTTTAGATCATCTGTGCAAGTAAAGGCCTTGGCGGGGTTATATCCATATGCCTAATTTGCTTTGTATCTGGTAAGCAAGCATTTCTTAAGGTGAAGGTGCACTTTTTTTAATGTGAATCACAGTGGTGCCATTGAGAAAGGGATTTATCTTATCACTCCAAACATGGATAGATATTGTGATGATATTCAATCAAGGTTCTATTTGGAGCGCGGCTTCTCATATCTTACTTGTGGCTGGATGATCAGAAATAACAATTATTTGGTAAGTAAAACAGACATCTTATTTATAACTATTACGCATATTTAACTTTTTGCCTTTAGTTCAGCTTTCCAAAAAAACATTTCCAAGAGAAATACATAGACTACCATTGGTGAATTTCTACTAGCTTTCTGGGTCTTCTACTATTTTCAATGACCATGACAAGTACTATATGTAATGTTACCCTCAACACTGCTCCTTTAATATTTTCTATTAAATATCTGCATCTCTTTGTCCTGTCCTCTGTCACTGGTGTATTCTGACTAAACAGAAGAGGTGGAATGTAACAATGGCAGGAGGTAGCAATAAAATACATTTGTTGTCTTTGCATCTAGGGAGAGGAGTTCAAAAAAGAAAAGAAAAGAACACTTTTCTTTTCCTGCAGGGTGTAGCCTTTGCACATTCAAGTAGTTCCTTTGGCCCAGATTCACAGAGCGATTACGCCTGCGCAACAGGAGATGCGCGGCGTAAGTCGAAATGTGCGCGTGCGTTTCGATGCACGGCATCCCCAGAACGAGATACGCAAAAAATTTGTCCCGCATAATTTCGTTAGACTGGCGCATCCGTCCGCGCAAAAGTGCGCTAGACAGACCATTGATTTGCTAGTCAAATATGCTAATGAGGGACTTACGGGGATCCACAAAAAAACGTTAGGGCAGCGCAGGCTACGCAGTGTGCGCAACAGCAAAATGTCCTGTCTAAAATTAGACCATAGAAAAGCTGGTCTAAAAAGAGAAAAAAAGTCTACCTTTTAGATAAAGCAACACTGTTAGTGAGGAGCTCAGCAGTCACACGTGTTGCACAACAATCTGTATGCCAACATGCCAGGGGCATCGTCGCACATAGCTATACTACTGACTTTAGATGAACAAAGAAGGATGAGGGCACTGAGGAGGGCACTAAGGAGGGCACGGGAGATGTTTTTTTTTTTTTTTTATTTGCTTATATAAACTTTACAATTTAATCTAATCTAATACAATATTCTTATCTGATACAAGCCCCTCACTCTTCACTTGATATATCACACATGCATAGACATCTTTGGCATGAGTGATTCTGAGGTGTCTCGCATCTTCAGATTCACCCCTCATGCCATCATGGAATTACCACAACCTTGCAGGAAGACATCAGCAGCCCAACACATGGCACTACCCATGACACCCATGACAGCTACATATACAATCAGAGCCCCATCCCCACAGATTTCGAACAGAACATGTATGGGGACAGCTGGCTGGTTGGTGAGTGACATGGGTGGCAGGCATGACTGTCCCCCCCCATGATGCACACATCACAAGGGACACATGCACTACTAACATCCTCCTGTCTTTCCCCTTCAAGGTGACTCTGCATATGCACCGGGACCCCATCTCATGACCCCATCTCATGCCAGCTCACATATGCATCGTTGCACGTTAAAAACACACACGTTAATCATGGCACAATGAGAATGCATGCATGCACACCACTGTGGTCCCTAGCACACACACCTCACATCCTCATCACATTGGATTGGCACAAGCCCACCATGCAGGACTTGTGAGCAGCAACGCCATGCCACGGCTCCAATTATGTCACTGTACATTCATACACCATTCACACAGACCTGGGGATCCCTTCTCCACCACAAATGAGGGTGACACCCCTTTTCCCGCAGGAATATCACCCCCACATTCCAAAATCATACACAAACAGAACCAAAAAAATAAAATAAATGACAAGCAAAAATAAAAAATGCCCCAGCAAAAATATAATTTAAACAAAATAACAACAAAGAAAACACATAAAAGACAAAAATCACTCTGCAAAACAGTCCCCAAATATCTCAAAGACACGTCACAAACAAATAAACAAACGCTAATAAACAAAAGCACCTTGCTGTATAGGAAGGGAAACAAAGGGATGTACTTTTGCAATGCAAGTGCGTTTGTCTCTGTCTATTTATGCTGTTTGCGTAGTTCACAATGTTGCCCTAGTCCATTTCCAATTTCACTGATTGCGCCGCTCCCGAGTTGTGAGCATGCGCACAGCGGAGCTGACCATGGTCTCCTTCAAGCGCGCATGTGCGTGCCGGGCGGCCCTTCATTTGCATGGGGTCACGGCTCATTTCAATGTAACACGCCCACGTCCTTCCCGATTTGTATTACTCCGCCTTACGCCTATGAAAAAACGTTACGCATGCGCAATTTTCTGCGCAAAAGCTACGAGAATAGGGTGATTACGCGGCAAAATTGCGCAAGTCTAACGTAAAGGCGGTGCGCTACGCCGGTCCAATAATGCGCAGATGTACGTGAATCTGGGCCTTTATTTTTAGTATTATTTCCAGTGTTATTTATTTTTAATTCTTTCCACATGCATTATTTACAAAATAAGATGAAAGAGATACCTGCCGATTAGTCTCCTAGACCTAACATGATTATCTTTTTCCTTGTTTAATGAAATTCAATCTGTTTATATGCATAAAAAATACAATTTTAAACAAATTAATTTGAGTTCATAAAATCCCAAACTACCTTTCCAGAATCTGGCTGTTGTTCTTTTAACTGTGAGCTTAATAAAGTAAATCTTTTTGCTTGATATTGTTCAAATACCCAGTTCCCAAGATGCTGAAAACAGACAATTGGAACTGTGTCCCAACAGTTGTTTTATTGTTGTATCTAAGGCAGATCTAGTAGCACTTGTTGTTACAGATAATACCTGCATATTGTGTTTCAGGGTGCTTTAGATTATTTAGATGTAATTATTTCAACCTATGAAAATGAGCTTTTTACATTGTGTGCATAGTAGTGAGCTGGTAAAAAGTGGTCTAGAAGATCACAGTTCATTGTTCTTCTCCAAACGGAGCCCTCTATGATATCACTGCCCTTATAAGGAAGTATTATACTTTCCTATTGGAATAGCATCAAATAAGAGATATTGGGGGTTAAGGCAAATCCACTTTGCACTATAAGTGCACTGCAAGTGCACTTGGAAGTGCAGTCCCTGTAGATCTGAGGGGGACATGCAAGGAAAATAAAGCATTTTTGCTTGCACATGAATGGATGATAAAATCAGCAGTGATTCTCATTTTAGATCTTCCCTTCAGATCTACAGTAACTGCACTTTCAAGTGCACATTCAAGTGCACTTGCAGTGCACTTGTAGTGCAGAGGGGATTTGCCTTTAATAAATCAACCACAAAGTCTATTGTTATTAGGTTAGAATAACCAGAGAGGTAGGGCTTTTCACTCCATAACCCCTTCTAAGTTAAAGTGACTGTATGCATTAGGATAAAAAGCCTTCTGTGTGCAGCAGCCCCTCCTAATGCTTACCTGGGCTCCATCTAGATCCAACAATGTTGCAGGAGTTTCTGGGCTTCCTGTGACTCCCCTCCTCATTAGCTGAGACAGCAGCACGGCTCAATTGGCTCTTGCTGCTGTCAACCAAAGTCAATCAGTCAATGAGAAGAGAAGAAGGGTGGGGTCGGGTGGGGCAGGGCCACGGCTCCATATCTGAATGGAAACATGGAGCTGTGGCTTGGCTCAGATTCCTCTATAGCAAGCTGCTTGCTGTGGGGCACTCAACTGGAGGGAGGGGCCAGAAACGCCAAAGAGGGACCTGAGAAGAAAAGGATCTGGGCTGTTCTGTGCAAAATGACTGCATAGAGCATGTAAGTTGTTATTTTTAACTAAAAAAACAAAAACTTTAGTATCACTTTAAGAGAAGGGTCCCCATGGAATCCTGTTGTTTAGCTGCAGTTTTCAATTTGACATCAAATTTAGATTTCATTTTGGTCATAGTCTTATGACCTTAAATGCCATTTTAGTTTCAGTCATATTTTAACCATCTGAATTGTTTTAGTTTTAGTTGACTAAAATCTCCAGTACATTTTAGTTGACTAAAATCTAATGGATTTAGTTAAATTATAATGTATTTAATACATTTAAGCATTTCTTTCGATTTTCCAAACTCATTATATACTCCTGGAGTAAAAATCTAATAACACGTAGTGTGGATGTTGACGAAAATGGGAGTGAGGGAATGCACAGGTCAGAGAATCGGTTTGGGGAGAATGTTATTTTACACAGTGCTGAGCGCTGCTACCTTACTAGGAGACAAAACCATGTGGTTTGCAGGGCATTGTTCCAGAGCTCCCATGCAGCTTCCAGGCAGACAGGTGAAGCCTGCATTTCTAAGCCAATAACCCTAGCCCCAACCCTAACCCAAAGTGTGGAAGTCATTTTAGTACACTTGGTAAGCACACTTGGGTGGGGTAAGCCACACTTTCTGACCTTTGACCCTTGGGGAAATGCCTCCTGCCCTTTGGGGGAGGTCCCTAATCAAGTCCCTAAGTCCTGGCTTCCAGTCCCTAAGTCCTAACCATAACCCCAACCCTAAGTCAATTGACTTCATTAGAATTATTTTTTCATTTAGTTTTGTTTTCACTAAAAACATGCAGCTGAGCAAAAAATATGATGAAAATATTTTCATTAACAAAATAAGCACTCTTTGGCTGGAGTTTTCTCAGGAAGTTTTTGTTAACACAGCTGGTGTACACCTTGGCGTTAGAATAAATGTTTTACTTACCCTAAGGTATTTCCTCAATCCTCAACATCACTGAGCACATGCTTAGTGCTTTGTCTGACTGTAGACTGTCAGTCTCCTTGACACACCTTGCACTGTTTGTTTACCACTATATTCATTCACATGATCACCTACCTTAACTACTTCTTCGACTACTATACCACTATATTACTTTAACCAATTGCTTTTAACATTAGCTAGTTATCCCTATGGGACGCCAATGATACCTAGAGAATTTAGCATATCGGCAATTCCTATTTGCCGTTAGTCCCTACATATACTTATATGGGCATACAAACATTCAGGAATGTTAAATTTACATTCTGGCGTAATATTGTCATGAATCAGATGTGATCAGAACTGTGTGGACTGCAACAGAGGGAACCCAGACGTGTTTTAAGTGAAAATATGGTTTATTAAGGATAGTGAAATAATATATTAAAATAAAAACCTCCAAAAACACTCCAACCAACACCAACAGAAACCACAAATAATAACAGTAATATACCAATATGTACAAGTAATAGGGACAAACCGGAATCACAACAGGGCCAGGCCAGGGTCGTCAACGGGAGGTCAGTAGCTGGGGAAAGGGAGGACAAACAGGACAAGGAGAGGATGGATGGATGTGTAACAGGTAAAGGTACAAGCTCTGGTTACAGGATTCAGGGTTCCAGGTTCCAGATTCCAGGTTACAAGAGAGATATCAAGGGAAGCCAGATTGTCAGAGCCAGGTATTTATACACATCCCTGCAATCAGGCACAGGAGACACCTGATCGCAGGAGATGTCGGCCCCACACTGCCAGGAACCCCCCGCTGGTGGATGACAGTACTGTGGCCCAAAGATCATATAATACCACCAGAGGAGAGCTCCCCTTGCAGTTCCAGACTGCCAGGAGACACCTCGTGGTGGACCACAGTACTGCACAGCATAAATCAGGCAGAACCACCAGCGGTAGGAACCTTTCCTGACAGTATGCTATGAGTTTACTCTTTTAATATTTTCACTAACACATGGCTATTATTTGGGTGGCCTTCACAGGTGCCGACTCCTCCTCTTTTCAGTGGACATTTCGGTGTGGCTCCTTGCAAGTCCCTTGGTGTGGTCCCCTTTTCCTTTCGGTGGCGCTTTAGGGGGGATGTGGGTGGCAATCCAGCCCCCTGGATTCTTCAACAGCATTATTATCTCTGGTCACATGAATAGTTATTTCACCGTTCAGTGGTAAATATACCATTATGATTTATTTAACAATATGTATGACATTTTTCTAAACTTTAAATTATGTAATGTAACGTTGAGGCTCGCGCACCCCATAGCCTATGCTATGTAACGATGTGCACAAATATGTTCTTTTATTGCATTAAATTGTATTTGTACTGTACATATACTGTATCATTTGACCAGATTAAATTCTATTGTATTTTATTCATGCTACTGGATTACTCTTGCAATAAACAACTCATTTTATTATTCAAGCTTCTGATCTTGTTGCATTGCTGTCCAAAGCCCCAATGTTGAAACTTTCCGTTAACATTTTTTTTCGGGGCGTGCAGCTCTTTCGTCTTTGTTATGTGTGTCTTTTCCATATTTATTTTTAGGAAGTTGAGAGCCTTTGTACCCTTATAATCTTTGGAGGATGAGCTTCTGGTCTGTGTGTGTGTAGGGAGAAGAGGGTAATCAAATAGTAAGCTAATGAGATTGTGTTTGCTCAAGAAGCGAAACTTTGGCTTGGAACACACCAGCCAATTGTTTTGTTTTTTCCCCCAAATCCCAGAGTTCAACCCTCATTGTGATGAATATCTTTCATTTTTTTATCAGCCTTCTTACTTGAAAGGTTGTTGTACTTGAGAGGTGTATATTCAGTTCATGGTTAGAAAAAAGTTTGTTAAAATCAAAGTTGATAACAGTAGTACATCCATGTTTCTCATCAGGCAGCTGGTCTAGTCTGACACCCCCTGCTTTGATAAATATTGGAGAGTAAGAATTAAAGCATCCGAATATCAGCCTTGTTCACTGCTCCAGTTTTTAGGTACTGACATGTACTGTGTTACAGTTTCAGTTCTATTAAGGGATAGTTGATGCATGTTAGGACCATGTAAAAAAAATGTGTGTAATAAACTATTTTAGCTGTTGATGCTGCTAATACTGAACCTGGTGGTTTTTCCAGTGCTGGATAGGTAGTGGAACACCTATGAATCAAAAGCATTGATGAGGCTTATCCTATACAATCAGACTCTAAAATATACAAAATCTGCAAGAATCTGGGTCAGTGAATAGTGTTAAAATAAATTACTTTATATATGACTATTCATTCAATTGTTCATTTAGTTGACCTAAGATGAAGGTAAAATATATATATATATATATGCAAGTTCCAAAAATCTGATTACCTATTAGAAATCACTATGTTTAATATGAATTGGTTGGTTGCTGGTTGCTCTGGAAATAATAAAATATAGTAAAGTTGATATACTTGGCAGAGTTGCCTCACTCTCCTCCTGCATTCAAACCTTTTTTTTTCCAGTTTTTTGATTATCATTGCCAGCTCAGTAGATTTCTTTAAGAAAGGTCTGGATGTTTTCCTAAATGTACATAATATAACTGGATACTAACACTTATAGGTAAAGTTGATCCAGGGAAAATCCAATTGCCTCTCCGAGGATCAGGAAGGAATTTTTTTCCCGCTGCTGTAGCAAATTAGATCATGCCCTGCTGTTTTTTTGCCTTGCTCTGGATCAACTGTGGGTATAGAATTAGGTATATAGGATTGTACAATATTTGTTGAACTGGATGAACTTGTGTTATTTTTTTTTTTAACCTGACTAACTATGTAACTATGCTCAAAATCCACAAATTCCAGTTGACCCTACTCATCCTCCTTCCCCTTCCCCTTGTGCAATGGCACTACTAATGACATCATGGCAATGAGTTAGAGTCTGAAGTTGATCTACTTATTTGACTAATATCAGTATTTTTATAATATTAAAATAATTCAGACAACATATTTAGCTGTAGTTGTCTCTATTATTTAATATTGTAATTTCCTCAAATTGTCTTAGTATATTACATACTGTGGGGCAGATTCAGAGAGCCATTACGCCTGTCTAACTGGTGTTAGACAGGAGTACTTTCAAATTACGCGCGCCGTATCACTAGTTTGAATCCTCAAACCATGATACGGCGGCGTTGGGCTTCGAGCTGACAGGCTTACGTCTTCGTACGCCTTCAGATCTACGCTGCAATCTTTTTGCGGCCGCTGGGTGGAGTTCGTGTCGTTTTCAGCGTCGGGGTATGCAAATGAGCTTTTTCCGGCGATCCACGAAGTTACGAGCGTCGTTCGCAATCGCGTACGTCATTTTTCGCTACGTAAAGTTAAACCAGCTATTAGCTGGTCTAACGTTACGTGGCCCATTTTAAGTATGGCCGTCGTTCCCGCGTCTACTTTCAATTTATTTTGTATTTTTTGCGTAAGTCGTCCGAGAATAGGAATGTCCGTAAACGACGCTACTCAAAAAAAAAATTACGTAACGACGTGATTTTGCGCAATGCACGGCGGGAAATTTCTGAACGGAGCATGCGCAGTTTGATTGCCGCGGGGACGCGCTTAATTTAAATGCCTCACGCCCCCTAATCGCGTAGTTTGATTCCGCCGGGAGAAATACACTACGCCGCCGTACCTTACGGGCCAAAATCTCTCTGAATTCCTCCTAGAGCCAGGTAAAGTACGGCGACGTAGAGTATCTCTGATACTCTGCAGGAATCGAATTCTTTCTGAATCTGGCCCTGTGTCTCTATATAGCCACTGCCTGGGCTCATAGTAGCACCGCTGTGGTGTATGTTGTACTTAATGCCCAGCTTGCATTGTTTGAAGAGGCCACTACAAATCTGAAGATTAGAATTCTAAGACAAAACAATTCAAATTTGCCTGAGGGAGGAAAGGCACTTTTGCTTGTTTAAGGCCTGCACAGCATTTTAGCAGCGCACAGTCTGTTATAATGGGAATTAACTCTGTCATATACAAGAGCATTCCCATCCCTCCCCAGATATTCCTTAGCCTTTTTTACCCACTAAATAATGTGCAAGTATTATTTGTGAGTTTACCCAAAGTACATTGATGTACATTAATCTGTTGTTGCTAATCCCCCTGGCCAGTTTGAGGAAATTATAGCAAACCAGAGAACCAGAAATACATTTCTGTATGTATTTGATTGTGAAACCTGCCACCATTCAGCCTATCACATCCATTAGGTACAAACATGCATGCCAGTGTTCTTCTGATTCATGTTGTCGTTGTTGTGATACACTATTTCTGCCAGTTTCTAAGTTGACATGATAGTCCAAAAAAACACAAGGACTGTGCTACGCTAGTATTCACTTGAGCACACTAACATCTTCCTACTAACTAGTAATGAACCTACTACTGCTTGACAATATTTACCCATATTGTATTTTTGGATTTCTACCTGCTGCCAATGGAGGTTACAATACTACTGATTAGCAAGCTTGGACCCACCGTGCATACTCTACTAATGAATATTTTTTTGTCTTGAAATATACAGTACAGACCAACAGTTTGGACAAATTGTAGATTCACACTGAAGGCATCAAAACTATGAATTAACACATGTGGAATTATATACATAACAAAAAAGTGTGAAACAACTGAAAATATGTCATATTCTAGGTTCTTCAAAGTAGCCACATGTTGCTTTGATTACTGCTTTGCACACTCTTGGCATTCTCTTGATGAGCTTCAAGAGGTAGTCACCTGAAATGGTCTTCCAAAAGTCTTGAAGGAGTTCCCAGAGATGCTTAGCACTTGTTGGCCCTTTTTCCTTCACTCTGCGGTCCAGCTCACCCCAAACCATCTCGATTGGGTTCAGGTCCGGTGACTGTGTAGGCCAGGTCATCTGGCGCAGCACCCCATCACTCTCCTTTTTGGTCAAATAGCCCTTACACAGCCTGGAGGTGTGTTTGGGGTCATTGTCCTGTTGAAAAATAAATGATGGTCCAACTAAACGCAAACCGGATGGAATAGCATGCCGCTGCAAGAAGCTGTGGTAGCCATGCTGGTTCAGTATGCCTTCAATTTTGAATAAATCCCCAACAGTGTCACCAGCAAATCACCCCCACACCATCACACCTCCTCCTCCATGCTTCACGGTGGGAACCAGGCATGTAGAGTCCATCCGTTCACCTTTTCTGCGTCGCACAAAGACACGGTGGTTGGAACCAAAGATCTCAAATTAGGACTCATCAGACCAAAGCACAAATTTCCACTGGTCTAATGTCCATTCCTTGTGTTCTTTAGCCCAAACAAGTCTCTTCTGCTTGTTGCCTTTCTTTAGCAGTGGTTTCCTAGCAGATATTCTACCATGAAGGCCTGATTTACAGTCTCCTCTTAACAGTTGTTCTAGAGATGTGTCTGCTGCAAAAGGTGGCTACTTTGAAGAACCTAAAATATGACATATTTTCAGTTGTTTCACACTTTTTTGTTATGTATATAATTCCACATGTGTTAATTCATAGTTTTGATGCCTTCAGTGTGACTCTACAATTTTCATAGTCATGAAAATAAAGAAAACTCTTTGAATGAGAAGGTGTGTCAAAACTTTTGGTCTGTACTGTATATGTCCATATTTATGTCAATGTTTAACTCTCTTCTTTACACCTACCCTATCTTTTCCCACTGATTGTCTTATCACTTTATCTTACTCCCTTTTTTTTAATCTATTATTGCAAGTTGTTTGGACTTCTCCCTACAGTCTTGTGTGAATGTTTCTATTTGTTATTACTGCAATTAATAACCCCTTAATTAGAGCTGTTCCTAATATATGTTGGGTTGCAGTGTACTTCTACTAGTCGCCACATCATTCATTCACAGAATTATGTGAATTCTTTGAATAAGAGAACTAACATTAACCATTGCTGCTGACAGCTTGAAGTTCTCAATAAACTAAAAAGGGTAGGGAATAAGTAAGGGAAGTTAGGGAATAACCTACTTGGTACTCAACTTCACAAACATACTTTTCTAGAAAAATTGATGAACTGTATTTTTATTCGGCTAGCAAAAATGATGCATTGATAATTGTCTCAAAATGGTATGAGAACATACAGTAAGTTGTTACATGATAACCCAAGCATCATAACTTGCCTGACAAAACAGTGAGGCTGGATTCACACTCTTGCGGTGCGAATTCCTGCTCTCTTATCTCTGCAAAGAGAGCTGTTCAGCAGATCATCTCTGTTTTAGCTGTGAATTTGGAGACCTAAGAGAGGGAAGGGGGAGGGGGGAGTGTATTGAGTAGAAGGCAAGAAATCCTGATGAGAACTGAACACATCTGCGAATCAGATGCGTGCCCATAGAAGATAATGGGCCTGAATTTGCACCTGAGCCGCACCTCAATGCCTAGAAAACGCACACGTTTTTGGGCAATGCGCAGTGCGAATGCATCTCACACATGTGAAGCAGCCTCATTAACATCAATGTATTTTATAATGTTATGCAAATTGGATTCGGTTTAAGCCGCAACCAATTAGCATTGGTGTGCACACAACCTAAAGTAATTGTTCTTTATTTTGATTTCTTTTTACTAATAGTACACAAATTTACAATATTGGTTGCACCTCTTATTAACCAAGATGCTGCAAATTTTAATGTTATTTTGCTGTAATAGGTGTCAAAATAGACAGCTTTAATTGTGGAGGAAAGACTTTGGAAAAACAGAAATGATAACAATCTAAGGTAATACAATACAGTAAGGTTATTTTGAGGATGATGCTGAATAATAGAGTGTAAGAAACATCAATTGATTTGTAATAATGGAAACTCTAAGCTTTACTTTCACAGCACATTTCTAATTTTCTGAGGATAATGATGGGGGATATAAAAATCTCTCTGTGACGAAACACTGCTATACTTCTGAAGTTGTAGTATGATATAGATTGAGAAGCAATGTAATTTAGTGTTTAAGACTATGATAAATGATTCAATATAAAGTGTAGCTGGACATAAGCATCTTCAATAAATACATAAGTGTTTCATCTGTTGCCACTATAATTACTGAATGGTTTGCAGATAGGAAGGGAATCCATAGGCAAGACCACAACATCATTTAAAATAAGTTCAAAACATTTGGCTTCACCCAAGAGAACCTGATTCTGATCAAACGCCAAACCAGGAAAATAAATGTATTCCATTTGCATCAATGAACATAATTGTATAACTTGTACATACATTTAATCAAACGTAACATTTTCTGACATTCACAAATATAACGCCAAAAGGAAGTTTATACATTTTTAAAGCATTAAAATGCACTTTACTGAAGCTCATTTGCCACCTAGTGCAGCAGCGGTTAGAAAGCATATATTTAAAAAAAAATGTTGTATCCATTTATGTTCTCAGCTTTTTCCTGCCAGTCTTGTTATGTTAAAGTACAGTATATTAAAAGTCAGGCTCTTGGTCACAGAACTTTTACCAAGTGGAAACTGGATTATTTCTTATACAAATATAAAACAAAATAAACAAGCCATCTCAGGTGTATGCTCATTAGCATAAATCATTTTCATACCTGCCCTGAAGCCACCTGTTTTTAAATTAGTGTATCCTGTTGTTCCCTTATTCCTGGAAGTTGTGCAATGCTAAAATAAAATTAAATAAGCCTCATATTTTATAATATCATGGAACTGAGCAAATGATGAAACATATTGAAAAGTGTTTCTCAAACTCAAATAACAACTTGTTTCCTTTGAGACAGCTTATATGCCAGGATCCAAACATGTAGGCATAAGAAAATCTGCAGTTAAACGAATATGTAGTATCACTAGTCTTAAAATGAACTTCAAATAAGTAAAAGGGAGAATACACTGACCTGGATGCACAGAAACACAGCAAAAATAAGAGGCTAAAGTGGCAGGTTTTTGAGGTTCAGCAAATTGCTTTCTGTTACATTATTTTTTGCTCGTATTTTTCCAGAGCCCACATTTCATATTATGTAGGATATGAATGTTTTTTTTACGGTCATGGAAAGGGTGCAATCATAAGTTTCTTTACAAATATTTAAAATCTGATGCTATGTGTACAGAGTGTTCAGTAGAAAATGTTTAAATCTGGATCTGAGTGGTCACATTCGTTAATGACTGACAACTATTTTGTTATTATAGGTAGTGTAGCACCCTGCTCCTGTTGGGTAGGCGCTATTTGTAAATGTAAGTTATCTGAGCTGTAGTTTAGCTCAGAATGATTATGTCAAATTATTGGTTTCTGTTCCAGTTGAGCTGCATTGCACATTTTCCATTTGACTGTGGGTGTCGCTGTCACCACGGGTCAAGGTTGGAAGCACAGCGGGTTGGGTGCATTGAGCATTTTTTCCCAGAAGCAGCTTAGTGGACGTGGTCCCCGTCACGGTGCATTCTGGGAGAGGGTACTTAAGGGACAGACACTGTTCTGGCAGGGTCTCCTGATCCTGACCTGATGGCCCTCCTGGCCTCAGGGATGTGCTAGCAGTTTTTTTGAGAGTAGGCCCAATAGTTTCTTACTGGTCCAGGGGTGGTCCTGTGCTGTCTTGCCTGCGGGAAGAAGCCGAACAATTGGGGATTCAGGACACATCCTGGCCAACCTACCTCACAGTGCTGCCGGCTGGCTGAAAGATCCTGATACTGTGTAGCTGTGTCTTTGGAACTTTTGCAAAGTGTGTGTGGTTACATGGTCCTGTGGCAGAGGACTGTGCAATGACTTGTTTACACTCATCAAGTCTGTGGCAGAGACTTTTGATTGAGCTTCGCACCGGCTGCTAGGTCAGTGAGAGAGGCCTATCCAGTGGTTGCTGAATCCAGTGTGGAAACGGTTTGTCCTCTGGATCCAAAAACGTACCCGTGATCCGCAAAGCAAGGTACCTGAATCTCCCCTAACCCTCCATCCCTCTGAGGCGGCGTACAGACGATCGGACATATCCGATGAAAACGGTCCGCGGACCATTTCCATCGGATATGTCCGATCGGGAGTTTGATCCGATGGCGTGTACACACCATCGGATCAAATTCCCTGCCGCCGGACGGCGCGGTGACGCGGCGGTGACGTTGACGCCGCCGCGTCACCGCCACGTCACCGCACCAGGAAGTAAAACACTTCCGCGCATGCGCCGAATCCATTCGGCAGCGGCGCGGCGGCGGTGGGGGCCGACATGTCTGCTGGTAAGTGTACTAACCAGCAGACATGTCGGGCGGACAGATTCCACCGGATAGATTTCAAAGCTTGCTTTGAAATCTGTCGGGTGGAGAAATCTGTCCGCTAGCCCATACACACGAGCGAAGATGTCTGCTGAAACGGTCCATCGGACCGTTTTCAGCGGACATATCCCCTCGTGTGTACGCCGCCTCAGTTTGTTTGATAAAACCTTAGAAGAAAAAGAGACTAAGTGTTATTTGTAAATAACTCTTAAAGGAGGACCCCTAAGACAAACGTGGTAAGGTAACGGCAGGCCCAAATTCAAACTAGCAGCTTCTATGGGGGTAGTGCTACAGTAGTATACATTGTGAGGAAATATTGGGACTCATGTAGGAACTTGAAATATTACTGCCAAATAGTCATGAGTCTAGTTTGGTTTAACAAACGTTCTTGAGACATTAACAAAGTTCAGATCAAGAATCTAAACCCCATTGTAATCAATAGAAACCAAATTTTTGGCCACTTTCTAAGCTAAGAGTCAAGAGATTGACAAAAACATGGCATAGGGTGGCGGGCACTGACCTTGGGGACATGTACCAATAAAGAAAACATTTTTTTTTTAAATTCAACAAGGAGAGAATATTTTGGAGCATCTCAAAGGGCAAAATAAAAAATATGCATTTCCATTAATACCATGCTTGGATGATGCCTTTAAACTGTATGTGTAATAAAAGAATGTTTAGACTGTCAGGGAAAGCTTCAGCAACACAATATTATTATTATTATTATTATTATACACGTTTTATATAGCACCAACAGTTTACGCATCGCTTTACAGTGTATAGGGGGGCAACACAATTACAGTACAGTATACAGTACAATATTCTGGCATCACATACATTGAATGTCTAATCATTTACTTTAGTTTTACATAATTGTTTGGCTTTTACTGTATACAGCAGCAGCAACTCAAAATGATTGATTGCTCCCCCCCCCAAAGAAATGCAACAGCCTTTTTTGAGCATTGCAAGCAGTGCTGGGATAAGGAGTGGGCAGGAGGGGTGGCTGCCCTGGGCACTGTGGTATCATGTGAGTTGGGGGGTGCCACAAGAAAATTGGGGGGTTTTGTTAGAGGGAGGAATTTTGGGGACGGCAGGGGTAGATAATGTTGAGGGGGGGCGCAGTTCGGCATGTTCACCCTGGGCTCCAAATGACCTTGTCCTGGTACTGTTTGCAAGTATATACTTAAAAAAAGTAACGCTATCAACATCATATAAATTGTCAAATAGATGCAAAACAAGTCACAGAGCATAGCTTTTTGTGATCTTCTATTCAGTAAGGCACTACATTCTGTGTAAAGTTGAACAAAGAGTGCATAAACACACCCCCAAACCCACATTGCAGAGCTGAGGCAGATGTTATGCAGACAAGAATACACTTACAATGCCATGATTCAGAGAGAAAAGCAAAATTGTTCGCACAGTAGCTGGGAAGGATACCAGCAGATTGATGAGGGCCCAAGGCAGCAAAGTATGTTAACATTTTCCAGAAGAAAACAGTTTTGATTATGATATTCCATACATGGCAGCCCTAAATATTGTAGACACGTTACCCAATTGTAAAAATGTTATGCAGACTCCTTGAGGCTTTTTGCTATTCCACTATTCCAGAGGGAGATTAGGTGTAAAAAAATGAAAAATAAATAATATATTAGAAAGGATATAGTTGAAAATAATACAACCCCCAAAAAAAAAAAAGATAATTGAATTGGCTAGACTGCATTGGCTCCAGTTTCTTAGATATGGTTTAATTTATATAATTTTTAATTCAGTTCTTGAAAGGATCTTGCTGATCATCTTGTTCTTCTGTTACCTAGTTAGTGTTTTTAGTGAATACAAGTTAACAGATATAGTGAGTGTTTACATACTTCCAACTGTTTGCACTGGAAACATTGGGCCAGATTCACGTATTCCAGAGCATCTTTGCTCTGGAGTAACGCTTCTGATTTGCGTTGCGCTGCCGAATTTTTAGGAGCAAGTGCTGTCATTCACGAAGCACTTGCTCCTAAAGTTGCGGCAGCGCATCGCAAATGAGCCGGCGGAATTCAAATGTCGCGGGTACGGGGCGTGTAGTATGCTAACTACGCGCGATCCCGCCGCCGACGTACTGCGCATGCGTCGAGTGTCAAAACATCCCCGTGCGCATGCTCCAAAATCTGTGAATGAACGTCAATGACGTCACATTCCCATTCATGACCGTTTTACGCAAGCGACGTTTTTTTTTTTTTTTTTCGACGCGATGACGACGCCTATACCTAACATAGGATACTCCAACCCCATGTAGGTATAACTATGCGCCGCGTATCCCGTCCGGAAACGTCGTAACGTCACTGCGTCGCGCCGGATTTCGATCGTGAATTGCCGATTTCCGCTCATTAACATATTTTTTGAGCGTAAATCGGCGGGAACGCCCCCGGCGCCATTTTTAAATTGAAGTAAAGATGCGATGGCGAAACTCAGTTACGCTCATCGCATCGGAACTTCAACCCGGCGTTTCTTGTTTTCTGGTTACAGAAAACAGAAACGCCGGCTCAAAGCCACTGTTACGCTGGCGGATCACTCGATCCGCCAGCGTAACCTTTCATGAATCTGGCCCATTGTATTCTGAGTAAGTTATTAACTGTATTGTAGTTATGATCATATAGAAGGTGTGTGTATATTGCCAATCATATTGTTTCATTTTTGCAGATCAAGAACCATAGATGTTATGGCTACTTCATGATGATTCTGCCTGAATCATCCCAATGTATTTTACTATATTTATATCCTGATTTTTTAAGGACGACAAGAGTGAAGAGTGGTATATGGCATTTATGCTGTATCTCAAAAACCAGGACTGATAGGGAAAAATTGGATGCCATTTTGTGGAACCAGTGGGTCAAGTATACGCAGAAAACGGTCTAACTTTGACGCACCAAAATATGTGTTGTCCTGTGTACATTTGTTGTTGTCTCCATCTATGTTCTCAGCTTTCAACTGCCAATCGTGTTATATTGAAAGTCAAATTGTTGGTCATAGAATTTTTTTTTCCAAAAAGAAAAGATTATTTCCTATATGAATACAAAAAATGGAAAATTGTATCAAATACTTACCGTAATTTTCCTTTCCTGACGCCAAACCATGGCAGCATACTAGTGATAGAGCTCCGCCTCTTGACCACTCCCTCAGGACCAGTGAATAGCATAAATTAAGGCATGGTTATCCGCCACCCCATTCTTTGTAACAAGCCACATACCGAAACGCACATGGGTGGGCTCATATGCTGCCATGGTTTGGCGTCAGGAAAGGAAAATTACGGTAAGTATTTGATACAATTTTCCATTTTCCTGACGCCAACATGGCAGCATACTAGTGATAAATAACTAGCTGACAGGGTGGGATCTACTTGTCCAACCAATCCTCTAATTAGGATGAGACAGAGGACTGAATAGTTCTTCCTACAAAGTTCCCTGATGACAGGACCCCCGGGTCTATTCTGTCAAGTTTGAGTAGGAATGTTGGGAAGACCACGATACCCTCTACAGATGGGCACCATAGATTCTTTTGAATGTGTTGCCTATGAGGCTTCAACTGCTCTGGTAGAGTGCTCCGCCACCGCTGACGGAGGCTTGCAACCCCTAGTCCTATATGAACAACCGAGCCTGCTAGGGTCCAGGCAGTAACTTCTTTCCCTTGATTCCCAGCTGGAATGACAAAAGGTTTAGATGACCTGGAAGGGACAATTGTGGACCGATACTACTTTAAAGTTATGAAAATTATCAGTTTGTGAGACTTTCCTGTGTGATGTTCTGGAAATTTAGGCAATGTCCAGCTGTCTGTTAAATAGCAGTCTGTTGCCATGTTTGTGGCAAGATGATCTACAAGGCCAACTCTACTCCTTTTGGAAAGAAAAGAATATACATTATATATTTTTTTACTTTGAAGCTCCAAGAGCTTGAATATCCAATAACCTCCTGCCTAAAGTTCTTGCAATTGATACTGCCTTATAAGTGATGGCCTGAACCGGACACTGCTCTGTTAGAATGAACGGTTGAACGGATATGAGAACCTGCAGCTCCAATATATATTTTCCGTGGAGACCTACTCTCCAAAAACTCAAAAGTTGTACAAACTGAAGGATTCATGGCCAATTTAAATGTGTTTTTGCCGATAAAGCGACGCTCATGAGCTATGCGAGGATAGGTTAAGGCGTGGAGGAAGTATAGAACAGCTGGCACTGAAAGGGCAGTAGGATGAATGTCTCGCTCTACCAAGAAAAAGCAAACTTGTTCCAGAATTAGGCCTAGATGTTGCAAGTAGAATGTCTTCTCGCACACAACAAAGTAGAGATCACTCTGTAGTGAAACCAGAGTAACAGAGTTGCCCATAGAGCAGGAATTGAAAGGAAATCTTTGCATTGGGACAGGGATGGTAAAAGTGTTGCCTATAGTTCTACTTTAAGTAGACGGTGCAGCAGAAACATATAGCACAGTGAGGAAGGTTTGTGGTCCAGGATGACAAAACAGTCAAAATTGGAAACGGCCCCTCCCCCACAGTTGTGGAATGCCGGCCGTCCGCATACTAGAAGCAGCGCGGCCGCTTAATGGGGGCGCTAGACTAATTTTCAGTGACAGTGTAGCGCAAGCCGGCAGGGAATCTTTTCATGCTGCCCCCCTGCAAAGTGCTGCCCTAGGCCTGGGCCTTGTTGGCCTAGGCCAGGATACAGCTCTGTCAATATGGAGGATTGGCTATGACAACTATGTCCAAGGACCATGGCTATGGAACGCTCTGCTAACGGACATCCGCATGGGAGAAAACCATCGGGCCTTCAGGAAGAAACTTAAGACCCACCTCTTCTGAGGGATAAGGAAGACAATGGATACAAGAAGCGCCTTGAGGTGATTTAGTTCGCAGGTGTAGCGCTATACAGGTTTTTCACTCACTCCTTCACTCATTGCAGTCCCATGGAGAGATCAGAGCATCTGCCCCCTGCGCCTTGTGTTGCGGAAACAAAGTCAGACATACCCAAAGTTTGCGATTACTCTGGGAAACGAGGAGGTCTGTCTGTGGTAGGCCCCACTTGTGGACCAGGTCAGAGAAGACCTGGGACATAGACCCTCGTTGTGCTCTGGGAAGCTTGTACTTGTTCAAAAAATTTGCTGAGAGGTAAACTGCCTCTGGAATTTTGCTGGGGATCTTCCATCCCAGGCGTTATGGGTTTTACCTCTCTCACTAGCATATTTCCGTGAGTTTCACCCAGGAGCTGAATATAGGCAACTACTGCCCTGTTGCTCAACTGCAAGGAGACTGGTCTTCCTTGATTCTGTAGTAAGGCTGAAGTGATAAAAGGGGCAGCTTGAACCCCAGCGCGTTCAAGATTACCCTCCTTGGCTGGGAATCTCCGCCTGCCTTGACCTAAAGTCCCTCGCGGTGCATCTTCCCGAGTGTCTTGTAGACATGATTCATAGCAATTCTCCAGTGTAAAGGTCCTAACGGACCGAGACTTGCTCTAGGACTTTTCATCATGATGGATCGCTACTTATAACGAGTAACACTGTTATTAACAGTGTTCGATCCTGTTTCCTCCCTTGTAGAATTCTTGAAATGTAAATTTGCGCAGGTGCCCATGCACCCCAGAAATCATCTGTATGCATGATGACGTTGTGCCCAGATGAGCACTGAGAAACCATCAAATAAGCGGAAGTATACTTCCTCAGAATCCTGTTCCTGACTGTCACCACTTCCTCTGATAGAAATAAGAGGAACTAGAGCACCCCCAGTGTACACTAACCAGTTGGTTTTGCTTTCCCTCTAAGGTGTGAGGATAGGATAGGCATCCTGACAATCCAATAACAGCATCCAGCCATGTGGTTGTACTGTTTAATGTACTTCAGCTTAAAGATCTCAAAGAGGACCCAGAAGGGTTTGACCTCTTCCGATCTGCTACTGGACATCAGCCAACATCCCCTGCAAACTCCAAACAGGATTGTATAGAAAACCTGCAATCCCTTGAGTCTGAAGTGTATTGTAGTATTGTAAGCATTGTAGCAGCACACCTGTTGTGGTGGACTTGGCATATGCGTGGGAGAGAAATGGTCTGGAGGAGCAGTGGGGAATTTCCTGAAGTGACCATGAGTGCCTGATACCTTCATCCAAGGACCTGTACCATATGCTGTCCAGAAACACGTAAAGTGTGCCCTCTAGGTCTTACCTCAAGGCTTCACTATTGCAACCCCAAAGTCGCGTGATTTTGCTGCGATTTTTGCATTTTTTTTTTTTTTTGCTGCAATTTTGATGCGACTGGAAACAATGCCTGTATAAGTAGCATCAAAGTGGAACCAAAGTAGTGCAGGGACTATTTTGAAGTTGATGCCACTTGAAGTTGCACAGATATAAACAATACTTATTGGAAATTATGGGGAATGGCCTGTCATGCGACTTTCCAGTCTCAAGTCGCACTAAAGGAAACTGAGCCCTAGAGTCTGGGCATGTACTTGTGTGATTGATTTTTCCCCAGAGGTCTGTCATGTGACCTTCCAGTCTCATGTCGCACTAAAGGAAACTGAGCCCTAGAGTTTGGGCATGCACTTGTGTGACAGATTTTTTTCAGAGAAGTCTGCACTAAGGTACAAGTCAGACTTTTATTTATTTATTTATTTTTGTTGCACCCACTGCTACAAAAAATGTCATTTTTGGCAAGATACTCAAAAGGAAATCCTGCCTAAAGGGATGCAGATCCTGCCACTCTCCTCAGAGTCCTGCAAGTGCAGCAGCTGGTTGATAATAATTAAACCATCCCCATTAGACTCGCCCAACACATGGGCTGGTTATTGCTGGTCTGCTGGCACCTGCAGATGCTACAGTATGTAGGAGCAGGTTGACCCTTAGCTTGTTCAGGGTATACAGTTTTGACAGCCTGTTTATATGGGCATTTTTCTCCAACATCTTTCCATTCTTTCCCACTTTTGTTTCTAGGAAGCAATACTTAGCACAGGGTCTCAACCATAACCAAGGTGCCAGGATGCTTTTCCAGTGGTTTAAAAAGAAACTATGTGGGACTTCCTGTGAAGCCTCCATATCCTGAGTAGCAGACTGCTGTATCTGTAATATATGTAACAAGGACCCAGGCCACCTTCAGTCTAACGAGAACCACGAGTCGCTGACATCCCTTCACATAGAGTGGGTCATAAAGGTATAATGGGTGCAGTGCAAAGTAGTTTTATGGGCGTCAGACACCTAAGGTGTGCCACCTGTCCAGGATTCACCAGGACAATCCGGGCTCTGAACCATATGTCAGGGCCTCAGTCTGCAAAGCGATTCCATCTCTCCTCAACAGAACTCTGGGAGAGAGGATTAGGGCCAGGACACCCTTAGGAAGCCGCAACACCAACCCGGCAGACTCTAAGACTTCTACAGAATGACAGCCACGCAGTAAAAGCATCCAGCAAGATGCCACATCTGCACTGATAGGAACGCTGTCTCCTATGGCAACAGTCTACAACAGTTTACAATACAAGTGTAACAGTAGCTTCAGGTAATTAAAGTGAGTTCAAAACAGAATCTTGTGCCACTCTTATCAATAATAAAGACATTTGGCATTACCTGTTAGCTGCATACTCCTCCAGGCAGTGTCTACTCACCAGCTTCCTGGGCATAGGTACTGTGCCATAGGCCCTGCAGGACTCTTGCTGGGGCACCGGCTCTGGGGAAGAGGAGCAAAGACGTCTTCCTTGGAAATTTTCTCCTGAGTGGGGGCGCCATCCAGGCTATGCTCCCCTGAAGAACGTCTGTGTTTCCTTGGCTTGGCTCTTTTGAGAGCGTGGGCATGCGGGGCTGAAGCAAATCAAAGCAATCCGCACAAGAGGGCACTCTTTTCTGAAAACTTACCTATATGGTGGTCCCCATCCTAGTTGTTGAGGGTCTTTGTATTATGAGCAGTAACTGAGTCTTTATCTGTGGAGAAATGGGACGGCCAGCTGAGGTAAGGATAGCTGAAAAGCGATAGAAGTAGCAGGAGTAGACATATGAGAAAGAATTCCACTTTCTTTCCTGATTTAGCTACATACACCTACATCTGTATATACACCTATACACACACACACACACACACACACACACACATTACATATATATATATATATATATATACATATACACATACATACATACATACACACACATACACACAGACATATCTACCTGCACAGGGTGAGTCGGGGCGTGTTAAGAAGGGGTTAACTGAATAGGGTAAGAATTTCCCTTTCAGACCTGATTGTCAGCTGAGCTGAACATGTCAGAGATGAGTTGTGTGTATGGAGAGAGAGAGACAGACAGACAGACAGCAGCATGATGTGTGAGAGGATCCATTGTTGGATTGTATACAGTACCTACTGGGGTGAGCAAAACCATATTGGAGACTATAGCTCTGGCTATAGCCATGTACTTTGTCTATATATCAATCTGTTGGCTAATGAGACTGAACCTTTCCTATCTCTGTACCTGTGTTAGAAGACAAGCCTGTAGTGTCTTCCGTTTGTTTTGCTGAAGCAGTGAATAAGAAAGGTAATGAAAGACAAAAAAGGGTGATATAGGTAAAAGGTACAGGTGACCCTGTATGGCACAAGGGGCCAAGAGAGATAAAGCACAGCTGGCCCCTCCATATTCCACAAGCGCTGCAGTTATCAATTGTAAAAGCAGATTTCGTTCCTAAAGAGGAAACACTGCAGGGGCCCCAATAAGACCCACAGAAGGGGCTCCCAGACTAAAGCGCATTTAGCAGCCTGAGCGCTGGGACTTCGCACTGGGAGAGGCTCAACCCAGACGGCTACTGCACTGAGGCAGAGGGGGGACATAGTACTGCTTACTCTTCACTGGTGCGTGAGGTATGAGGAAAAAAAGAAGAATGGGGTGGCGGCTAACCATGCCTTAATTTATGCTATTCACTGGTCCTGAGGGAGTGGTCAAGAGGCGGAGCTCTATCACTAGTATGCTGCCATGTTGGCGTCAGGAAAACAATCTGGCAAGCTTTCTCAGGTGTATGTTCATTAGCATCAATAATTTACCAAACTGCCCCAAAGCCAGTGTTTTTTAAATTAGCTTATCATGTTGTTCCCTTTTTCTCCAAACTTAGACCTTAGACCTAAACAATTCTAAAAATGTGATGCTGACTTTGAGGAATTTTTGCTAATCTATTATTCAAGAGAGAGAGTGCAGGCAGATTTAAAGTAAAAAAAAAAAAAATTAAACTAGGCAATTGTATCAATGCCTTTGTTTTAAATACTGAGTAGGGATGAGCCGAACAGCCCTGGGTTAGGTTCACATCAAAACCTGCGAACAGACCAAAAGTTTGTGTGAACTTTAGAACCCTGTTAAAGTCTATGGGACTCAAACATTTGAAATCTAAAGTACTAATTTTAAAGGCTAATATGCAAGTTATTGTCCTAAAAAGTGTTTGGAGACCTGGGTCCTGCCCCAGGGGACATGTGTCAATGCAAAAAAAGTTTTAAAAACGTCAGTTTTTTCAGGAGCAGTGATTTTAATAATGCTTAAAGTGACACAGTAACATTTAAATATTCCTTTAAATTTTGTACCTAGGGGGGTGTATAGTATGCCTTGTGACAAAGTCGTAGAAATAGCGATAATGTAATGTAGCAAAGTCGCTGATCTTAAGCAATAAATACGGCTTTATTGCACTCAAAATATATAATACAAAACAAAATGGCCTACTCCAATTTAGGAGGCTAACTGACAGTAGTGTCCCTCACTACACTGTACTGGAGGGGCTATTCCAGCCTCCAGTATAAAACAAAACAGAATAACAGTCCAAAATAAACAAATCTGTGACAGACCTTGTTCCTTCAATGCAGACAGTTTCCAACCTGTCCGTCCAGCTCAGCATACCTCTCACACTGAGCTCTCACTTCCCACTTCCTTACCAGGTGAGTGTTAATTAATAGGGGAAGAGAGGAGGTTTTACCTGTTGGCCAGACTCAACCCCTTCCAGGGCAGGGAACGCTGACTTTTCCAGTCTCTCACTGGTGTACATACAATCGTGTACCCTGTCACACATCTTCCCCCCCAGCTTAACACTTGGGTGGGAAGCGGCCACCTCTACAAACCCATGCACTCGGGACAGAGCATCTGCATTACTGTGGAGGAGACCTGCCCTATGTCGTACCACAAAAGTAAAGGGCTGTAGGGACAGAAACCACCTCGTGACCCGAGCGTTCTTGTCCCTGTTGGTGTGCATCCACTTTAACGGAGCATGGTCTGTGACGAGGGTAAACCGCCTGCCCAACAAATAGTAGCGGAGTGTTTCTACTGCCCACTTGATTGCCAAACACTCTTTTTCCACTGTGGCATAGCGCTGTTCTCGAGGTAACAACTTCCGACTCAAATACAGCACAGGGTGTTCCTCACCATCCACATATTGGGACAAAACTGCACCCAGACCCACCTCTAAGGCCTCGTACACACCATCGGACTTATCCGATGAAAACGGTCCGCGGACCATTTCCATCGCATATGTCCGATCGGGAGTTTGATCCGATGGCGTGTACACACCATCGGATCAAATTCCCCGCTGCCGGACGGCGCGGTGACGTGGCGGTGACGCGGCGGTGACGTTGACGCCGCCACGTCACCGCTACGTCACCGCACCAGGAAGTAAAACACTTCCGCGCATGCGCCGAATACATTCGGCGGCGGCGGTGCGGGACGACATGTCTGCTGGTAAGTGTACTAACCAGCAGACATGTCGGGCGGACAGATTCCCACCGGATAGATTTCAAAGCTTGCTTTGAAATCTGTCGGGTGGACAAATCTGTCCGCTAGCCCATACACACGAGCGGAGATGTCTGCTGAAACGGTCCATCGGACCGTTTTCAGCGGACATATCCCCTCGTGTGTACGAGGCCTGAGGCATCGGTCTGAAGAAAGAACTCCTTTCTAAAGTCAGGAGCCACAAGCACAGGTTGGGCACAAAGCGCTGCCCACAGACCAGCAAAGGCTTCCTCAGCCTCGCTGTTCCACTTTACAGTGTCCGGACTTCTGGCTTTAATAAGGTCAGTGAGCGGAGCAGCCCTCGTAGCAAAATGAGGAATAAACCTCCGATATTAGCCAACAATCCCCAAGAAAGCTCTGACTTGTTTTTTCCTCAATGGTCTGGGCCAGCTCTGTATAGCTCCTATCTTGTTCATTTGTGGTTTAACAAGTCCTCTGCCAACCAGGTAACCCAAGTATCTTGCCTCTGCTAGACCCAAGGCACATTTAGAGGGGTTAGCTGTCAGACCCGCTCTTCTAAGAGTGTCCAAGACTGCCTGTACTTTATCCAGATGGCTTTCCCAGTCCGGGCTATGAATGATCACATCATCCAAGTATGCGGCTGCATATTCGGTGTGGGGCCTGAGCAACTTATCCATTAACCTTTGGAAAGTGGCTGGAGCTCCGTGGAGGCCAAAAGGCATGATCCTGTACTGGAATAGGCCATCAGGAGTGGCAAAGGCTGTCTTCTCTCATGCACGCTTTGTCAATGGGATCTGCCAATAACCCTTTGTCAGATCCAACGTGGTGAAGAACCTATCTTTGGTTATCGCTCTACTAGTTCATCCACCCTAGGCATCAGGGCCGTCTTAATAGCATTATGGGCCCCTGGGCAATTTAATGCTCTGGGGCACCTACAATGATGACAGTGCAGGTAAACAGACATCAAGTATGTAGGAGGCAGACTGCCTCCCCTGTGTATCTATCACTCTCAGTGCCATCATGGGGGCCCCCAATTATGGGGCAGCTTGGGCTCAAGGACCAGCTGCTTTTGGGAAAGTGCAGGGGCCCCCCATGCAGCTAGGGCCCCTGGGAAGTGCCCAGGTGTGCCCTCTCATTAAGACAGCCCTGCTAGGCATGGGGTAGGCGTCAAACTTAGACACCTTGTTTAACTTCCTGAAGTCATTACAAAACCTGATGGACCCATCAGGTTTGGGCACTAGAAAAATGGGGCTGCACCACTGGCTATGAGACTCCTCTATCACTCCAAGCTCAAGCATTTTCTTGACTTCCGCCCTTACAGCTTCCCTCTTGGCCTCCGGAATGCGGTAAGACTTCACTCTTACGACAACCCCTGGTTCTGTAATAATGTCATGGGTAATCTCTTGGGTTTGTCCAGGGTTGGGGGAAAATACATCATTATTCCTCTCAACCAAGCCTCTAGCTTCTTTTATTTGCTCAGGTGTCAGCTCTGGAGAGATTGTCACCGAAGGACTAGGTGCCTGTGGACCAGGTGTGGTGTCCCCCACTGCGGCCATGCAGTCCTGTCACGTACCTGATGGGAGGCTGAGATGACGAAGTCGGCCTCTCTTGTATCTCCAGTCCCGTCACCGCCGGAGATGGAACAGAGGACACCAGGGGACTGGAGGAACACGAGTGCCTGTGGTAGGGATATCGACAGCAGGGTGCTGGAGATCCAACAAGGTGCAGTTCCTGAGGGTCTTATGCTGGAAGCCGCAGGAGCAAGCTGCAGGCGTTCAAGGTTGCTGGATCGCAGGCACCAGAAGTCAAGGCGGGTCATGCGGATAGCCGGGTCAAGAGGCAGGCGGGCAGCGAGGTACCAGGCAGTAGGCAGTAGCGGTGTCAGGTGGGAAGCCAGAGTCAGGAACCAGTAATCAGGGAGTAACAGAGCCAGTAGCGGGTCAGAGCAAGCCGGGTTCAGCAACGGGAGATCATCAAGACAACACAGGATTCAGGTAACAGGGTACACGCTGAAGATCAGTCAGCAATAAGTCTAGGCCAGAGCACTTCCTTAAATAGGCAGCGAGTGCTAATTGGCGTTAGGGACGCGCACGGCGTCCGCCGCGCACGCATTGGCGCACGTGCGCGCATTGGTATGCTCGTGTGTGCGCGCGCATGCGCCAGAGGGCACCTGGGACAGACGGTTACAGTTCTCTTACATTGCCCCCCCCCCTTACGGGCAGTTTACAACTGCTTTAAATAAACACACTTGCTTTACAATCATGTGTGTTTTGACTGGTTAGGCTGCTGTGCCTGTAATGTCATGAAAAAAAAATGGATTGAGGTAACATGGGTAAGTGTGGAGAGAGGAAGATAAATATATGTCTATTCAACAGTGCAAAAGTGACCTTATAATAGAACCCACATAGACTGGTTTAAAGAAGCGTGCCTTGAGACAATATTGTGTCAAAACACCTAGAGTGTCAATGTGAACTTTGCAATAGTGTCTTTGCAACAAGATGGGGCTGGTCCTGCATGTGATAACCTAACCATATCTCAAGTGTAAAAAAAAAAGCATTTAGCCAGACATTATACTGTACATGAAAAGTTTATGTGGAGGAATATTTTTATAAAGTACTGTATATGTTTTTAAATGTTAGATGTCAGGTTAGTTACTGGAGAGTTCTCATATATTACTGAACAAGACCCCAAGATATGTTTACTACCATAGGCAGCCTATTGTATTAGGGTGTGTACCGCAAAACTCAAACACATACAGTATGTGGAGCTTTTTCACCCCCTTCCCTTTCTCTCTTCACACAGACATTCAGAACTGCTTATTTGTAAACTTCCTACTGGAAGTTGTCTGTAAACTCACTATTGGAAGAGCCTGAGCCAATCATAAGGCAGCAGCAAAGAACTGTGGGGGAAGAGATAAAAAGCCAGAGGAACTAGGCCAGAGCTTCTTTGTGCCTAAACCCCATCAGGAGAGCATCTCCTGCACTCTATGGGCCAGATTCACGAACACTTGCGCTGGAGTATTTGGATATGCGCCGCGTAACTGTGCTGATGCGCCGACGTTTCTATGTGCCCGTACCCACCAAACTAGATGCGCCCAATAACGGCTCATTTGCGACCGGCGGAACGTTCCGACGCCAGAGTATCGTCAGCGTTTATTTTCGCTGGCCGCATCAGTCGCGCCCATTGATTTCCCCTGCAAATATGCAAATGAGGGAGATTTCCCAATTCACGAACGGATTAGCACCATACGCTGGCTACATGCGCCGCGCGTATCTGATCCGTCCAGCGCAAAGTTATTTCTACAAAAGGCTGCTTTATCTTTACTCCAGACGGTCACAGGTCAGCAGGAGAGCAGCTACAGCAGCGTTACCGACGATAAGAGCTAGCTGAGCACCCCCACTTGCAAGGACAACACCTCTGTGTGCCAACATGCCAGGGGCACTCGTGGTCCTAGAACTACTGATGGGTCCCCTGGAACCAAGAAGGCGGGCACGTGAGAGGATATACCGCACACGTATGAACCTCTTTGGCATGGGGGATGAGGAGGTGTATCGCCTATTCAGATTCAGCCCAGATGCAATACTTGAACTAACCACAACCCTGCAGGAGGACATCACCAGCCCAACACACCGATCACAAGCAGTGCAGCCACTGGTGAAGGTACTGGCAACACTCCATTTCCTTGCCAGTGGATCATTCCAGCGTACAAGTGGAGTGGTGGCTGGGATGTCACAGTCCTCCATAAGCAGATGTGTGCACCAGGTTGTCCCTGCAATCCTCAGACGCATGTCCAACCAGTTCATCAGACCAACCACTGAGGAGCTGCGGCAGAAGGCAATGACAGATTTCTACAACATTGCCAGATTCCCACGCACCATCGGGGCCATTGATTGCACACATGTGGCCCTACAGCCCCCCAGTGCCACAGAGCACATATACCGCAATCGGAAGCATTGGCATTCCATCAACGTACAGGTGATAGCCGATGCCCAACGCCTCATATGGCACGTCCGTGCCAAACACCCCGGGTCCAGCCATGACAGCTTCATATACCGTCAGAGCCCCATCCCAGCAGAATTTAACCAGAACATGTATGGGGACAGCTGGCTGGTTGGTGAGTGACATGGGAGTCAGGCATGACTATCCCCTCCCGTCATGCACAACAGAAATCGCACATGCATGACTAACATTCTCCTGTCTTTTACCTTACAGGTGACTCTGCATATGCATTGGGACCCCATCTAATGACTCCTTTCCGGAACCCCCAAACCAGAGGAGAGAGAAGATACAATGAAGCACACATCAAAACCCGTGCAGTGGTGGAGCAAACATTCGGGCTCCTGAAGTCCCGTTTCCGATGCCTGGATAAGTCTGGGGGGGCCCTATTGTATTCCCCTACCTTTGTGTGTCAGATCATCGGTGCATGTTGCATACTACATAACTTTGCTATGAAAAAAGGCCTGCATATTGACATACGTGATGACCTGACCCCCGACCCACACAGTCCCCCCCTGCCAGAGGACACCCAGTCTGCTGATGGAAGAGCAGTCAGGAGGGTCCTCGCCGTAGGCATCTTTGGACACTAAACCAAAACATTAATAACACAGACAGTGCACGCGTGTACACCACTGATGTCCCTAGATCACACACACCACATGCACATCGCATTGGATTAGCCCAAGTCCAGCATGTAGGAGTTGGGAGCAGTAACGCCGCGTCAAGGCCCCAATGATGTCACTGTCCATTCACACACCTTTCACACATCATTCATTCAGCCGTGGGGTTCACTTCACCACCACGGCCGAGGGTGACACCCCTTACTTTCAGGAGTGCCACCCTCTCACATTCACACACCATTCACACTGTCCCCTGCACTCCTGACCGTGTGCAGTACAAAAATAAATTAGAAAGATCATATCCTGACCAATAAAAGAAAAATAATCTCATAACCTGAGAAAAAAATAAAATAAACTCATGACCTGAGTATGTCAAAAATAATAATATAAAACCAGCACCAAAAAAAAGGCCTCATCGGGGATGCCGGGGGCTTCTTCTGGGGGCCCCTCTCTGGCTCCGCAGCTGCCTGGATGGAGTGGGTGGGGGGGCATCTGGAGGTGGCTGATCCCCAGGTGGGCCACTCCTGGCAGGTGTGGCCTGCGTGCCCTCCAAGGCCCTGGCTATCCGTCCAAGATAACTGTTGGTCTGGGCCTGCATCCGGAGCTGACGGGTCACCTGGTAATGCTGGGCCCGCCGACTCAGCCTCCCCTGCTCCCGGATGGCAGCACTGTTACCATGGATGGCAGCAGTGTTGGCCTGGACGGCTGCAGTGAGGTGCTGGATATCCCCCTGCACCTCCCCCAAAGTGGTGACCACTGCAGCGCAGTTAGAGCTGACATCCTGCACTGCGTTGCTGATGTTGGCAACGGAGCCCAGGCTGTCAGAGACTTTCTGCAAGTGGTCCGCTATGGCCCCCATCTGTTCTGTCTGTCTGGCGTGATCCCTTGCCAACTGGTCCTGGACACCATCAGACACCCCCCTGGTCTTCTGGGTCGCCTTCCTGGGGCCAGAAGATGTATGTCCTCGGGTGGAAGGTGTCGCCCTTGAGGGGCTTCCAAGGATGGGGGAGGGGACGACAGACGGGCCAGGAGAAGGGGAGGAGACCGACAAGACCAAAGAAAAGTCCTGCTCTGCCACAGCAGGATCTTCCACAACCACCTCGGCAGGTGTGGTGTGGCCACTCTCCTCCTCAACAACCTCTTCACCACCCAGTGGCTCGGGCACATGATGGCGTGGGGGGGATGGGGTGGAATGCAGGCTGACAGATGATGGCCCAGCTCCGTCATCTGTGGATGACACAAAGCAGACACATGTTGGTGGTCCCACACACTTGGCACATGTACCCCCCCCCCCCAAATGCAAAACATCAAATAGGGGATTATAAAACACTTACCTGTCCTTGTGCCTTCCTCCACGGAGTCATAGCCTGCGACCCCCTCCACCTGCTCCCTCTCCAGGCACCGAGCGACCACCTCCTCCTCTGCGGTCAGGGTGACAGGACATGGGGGACCACCACCTGTGCCCCTCTCATACCTCCTGATGGAGGCCACCTTGTCCCTCACCTTGCGCCGCAGGTCATTGATTTTCTTTTGTATGTCCCCAGCAGTCCGGGTGGAGTAGCCCAGGACATTGACCCTGGCAGCAATGGACTCCAGGATGCCCTGCTTCCTCTCCCGGCTGGTCTTGCGGCTTTTTTTGCCATGGAGAAATTCATTCTCCGTCTCCATAGCCGATATAATGACAGAGACCTCCTGGGTATTAAAATTGAGGTTCCTCCTCTCTCTGGGGGTAGCGGGAGCAGCCATCACAGAGCAAAAGTATCTTCCCTGGGGTGGGGGGAAACGGAACTACTTTTGCGCCGGAATGGCGTTTCCGCCAGCGCTTTTAAGCGCCCAGCGGAACGCATTGCGCTGACGTTTCCCAGGAAGTGGTGCCGACGGAAGTTGTGAGCATGCGCACAAGGGGGCGAGGGGAGCCGCACTCACTGCGCATGCTCCGTGGATGATGCGCTGAACGTAAGCCTCTGCGCCGGGCTCCGCCCATCATTTACATATGATCACACCCACTTCCACTTGCGTCGGGTTACGCCAGCGCATTATCGTTACTCTGGCGCAAGTTTACGCGCAACTGCTATGTGAATTACAGGAATTGCGCTGAAAGGGTCTTCAGAGTAACGTAAATGAGAAGCGTTACTCCAGAGGAAAGATACTCTCATCTACCTGAATCTGGCCCTATGTCTCTGTGGAATCACAGCCTACCAAGGGGCACACAGCCTGCAACTCCAGCCCAGAGGAACAGATTGTTCATGCAGCTCCAGCCCAGAGGAACAGACTGTCCATCCTAAAGGACACCCTGCAACAGCTCAAGAACTTAATGCCACTGCGACACCTGCATCTAAGATTGATCGATCGCTCAGGGGAGGACCGCTGACTGTGTACAGGATTTGGTAAGGGGGCTTTGCCCAGGAATCTTTAATGCTTTTCATAGAATACCACATCCAAATATTGTCCACTGACAAAAAAAGATTGGAGTTGTGGCGCTATAAGGCAGTAACACATAAGTAGAAAAAGTCCGCTGTACAAGCTCTAAGTCCTTGTTGAATTATGGAAAATACATTTTTATAAATAAAAAATGAATAAATAAAACCTGGAGATGATGAATGGTGATGAGGGGAACGAAAGGAGGACACTGTTCTGTAATAAGCTGATCGTCCAAAAAACGCTGTTCCAGGGGCAACCCTTCCAAAAGCAGGGGAGACCAGAGCAATGACTCCAACAGGTACAAGAAAAGAAAAGACAGAGGGCGCTTCCAGGTTAAGCGTTGTAAAGCTTTAATACTATACAGATGACAGTGTGAACTTACATATAAAATAATAGAATCCAGTATGTAGATTCGATCGGATTGATCCTGAGGTAGGGGAGATGTGACGTCTTGCCAGATACATAGAGCTTAATAATGTGGCTACATGTGTATAGGGGCCACATATATATACATGTAGCCACATTATTAATCTCTATGTATCTGGCCTTTTAATTCATACCAATTAATAATTTTTTTCCTTCTGTCAATTTTATGTCAGTATACTTATGAGTACATGTTCATATGTATACATACGAAATGTTTTTATATTAGATATATATGTATGGTTCCCTCTTTATATCTCTTCCATTTTAAACATTACTGTTCTTTACCTATTTATTGTAGCGTGTGTAGATACATACATGTATACACACACATCAGTACAACACTAGTGATATCATAATAATAATAATTTTTAAAAATAACAATTTTAAAATATATACTATCCCCATGTTTTAAATACATATTATTTTTCCCTTACCACACAAAAACTTTTAATATAAGTATGTTCATCTCAATTATTAATCTTCCCTTATTATTATTAGTTATATATTTCCCCTTTTTTGTATTCCCAAAGAAATCTAAAAGATAATTAGAGTTTATTTTAATTTTATTTTTACCCTATACCTTGGAAACAAGCCCCTATCTTCAGCCCAGTGTGTGTATTTATCTTTGTGATTTTTTAAAAATAGGATCAGTTCCTGTTATGTTCCATTAGATGGCGCACCAATCTTTGCTTACAAATAGACACTGTCTCCCTTTCATTTCCCTATGCTTGAGAAAGGAGCTCGTTTAGTCATTGGCAAGCGCCCACTCCGAAACGTTGTTGCATCTTAGTGACGTCACCGCGGCTCACACTGCGCTCCGGGCCTCGTTTCCAACTAGTCCTCCGTACCAGCTGGCCTACACCTGCAACATGGACGGCTCGACTTAGGAGGTCTATCCAGGAGCACGATCAGCTAAACAACTGGCTCAGCAAGACGCCACATCTCCGCTATCTCAGGATCAATCCGATCGAATCTACATACTGGATTCTACTATTTTATATGTAAGTTCACACTGTCATCTGTATAGTATTAAAGCTTTACAACGCTTAACCTGGAGGCGCCCTCTGTCTTTTCTTTTCTTAAATATTGTCCACAGAGCTTCTACATTGCCGGTGAAGATAATAAAATGCAAAGCTTTGCTTCCAGGACATTGCCGCGGTTGCTCTTAACCACTTAAGCCCCGGACCAATATGCTGCTAAATGCCCAAAGGTGTTTTTACAATTCGGCACTGCGTCGATTTAACAGACAATTGCGCGGTCGTGCGATGTGGCTCCCAAACAAAATGTTGCGTCCTTTTCTTCCCACAAATAGAGCTTTCTTTTGATGGTATTTGATTGTCTCTGCGATTTTTATTTTTTGCGATATAAACGGAAAAAGACCGAAATTTTGGAAAAAAATATATATTTTCTATTTTTTTGTTATAAGAAAAATCGAATAAACAAAATTTTAGTCAAACATTTAGGCCAAAATGTATTCAGCCACATGTCTTTAGTAAAAAAAAAATTGCAATAAAAAAAAAACTAGCTACCTAGCGGCAACAGCGACACTAATACAGCGATCAGAAAAACGATTGCTTAGTGACACTGGCAATAGGGGGTGAAAGGGTTAACTAGGGAGGTGATCAAGGGGTTAAACCTCTATTAGGGGGGGTACGGAGGCTACCCTGGACCTAACACTAACTGCCTGTCACACTAACTGTCAGACTGACACTAAATGCAGTGATCAGTAAGTATATGATCACTGCTATTAGTGACACTGTGACAGGGAACTGGGGAGGGGGGGGGGGTGATCTGAAAGGGTCAAGTGTGCCTATGTGTGTGGTGTCAGTGTAGTGTTGGTGCGACTTACTTGTGATGTCTTCTCTCCTCTCGCCGGATTGAAAATACCGCCGAGAGGAGAGGTGACATCACTTCCTCTGTGTTTACTCTACACAGGCAGAGGAAGTGCAGAGCAGGGAGGGAGCAGATTCACTGGGAGCGATCGCGAGGGGGCAGACAAAAACGAACAGCGCCCCCTCATCCCGGATCGCTCCCATGGAATTGCCGACTGCCGTATGTACCGGGGGGGTCCCGATCGGACCCCCGGCCCACATCTAGGCAGGGACATACAGGTAAGTCCATCTGCCTGTACGTGCCATTCTGCCGACGTATATGTACATGCGGCGGTCGTGAAGTGGTTAAAGGGGACACACCATGGGTATTGAGATTATTTCACTGTACTAAAGGTATCGTAAGCCGGCCTGGAGTTCCCCTTTAGCCACAGCATCCCACACACACACCACAAGTTGTTGGGGAGTCTGTTTAATCTGTGCATATTGTTACTTATTGTCTGTTTCAACCAAGTCCTGGGTACTTATACAGGTCTTGGTTGACAAATGTTAACCCGAACTTTGGTTTTCTTTAACCACTTAAGACCCGGACCAAAATGCAGCTAAAGGACCTTGCCCCATTTTGCGATTCGGCACTGCGTCGCTTTAACTGACAATTGCGCGGTCGTGTGACGTGCCTCCCAAACAAAATTGGCATCCTTTTTTTCCCCACAAATAGAGCTTTCTTTTGGTGATATTTGATCACCTCTGCGGTTTTAATTTTTTGCGCTATAAACAAAAATAGAGCGACAATTTTGAAAAAAATTCAACATTTTTTTACTTTTTGCTATAATAAATATCCCCCAAAAATATATACATATTTTTTTCCTCAGTTTTTGGCTGATACGTATTCTTCTACCTATTTTTGGTAAAAAAATGGCAATAAGCGTTTATCGGTTGGTTTGCGCAAAATTTATAGCGTTTACAAAATAGGGGATAGTTTTATTGCATTTTTATTAATATTTTTTTTTTTTTTTACTACTAATGGCAGCGATCAGCGATTTTTTTCGTGACTGCGACATTATGGTGGACGCTTCGGACAATTTTGACATATTTTTAGGACCATTGTCATTTTCACAGCAAAAAATGCATTTAAAATGCATTGTTTACTGTGGAAATGACAGTTGCAGTTTGGGAGTTAACCACAGGGGGCGCTGATGGGGTTATGTGTGACCTGAAGTGTGTTTACAACTGTAGGGGGGTGTGGCTGTAGGTGTGACATCATCGATTGTGTCCCCCTATAAAAGGGATGACACGATCAATGCTGCCGCCACAGTGAAGAACGGGGAAGCCGTGTTTACATACGGCTCTCCCTGTTCTTCAGCTCCTGGGACCGATCGCCGGACTCCAGCGGCGATCAGCTCCGCGAGTCCCGCGATCCCGGTCCCGAAGCTTCGGACCGGGTCACGGGAGTGCGCCGTGGGCGCACGCCCGTTACCCACGGCTGGGTCCTAGCACAGCACGTACCTGTACGTGCATGTGCCCAGCCGTGCCATTCTGCCGACATAAATGTGCAGGAGGAGGTCCTTAAGTGGTTAAGTAAACTACAAACAGTATTGTGTTTTGTATTCCTGTGGAGTTATTCCATTAATAACATTGCTAGGTGTGCCAGAGGGACTGGGACAGTTCATTGGGGTTGGGGAGGCAGAGTAACAGACTGAACAGACAAAAGCAGCTCCATCCGATGCTGTGGCAGCAGGAAATCGATTGTCAGTGCTGCTTACATGAGGGATGCCAACACGGAGGTGAAGGTACCCACGTCACTGACAAGCCTGCAGACCCAGTGCCAGGATAGGCACTTGCTAATGTAAGAGGGCATTTGGCCCATGTTTTTATATTTTATAATTTTTTATTAAACCAGTTGCACTATGGAGGCTTTGTTTTGTTGTTGCATGTGCTCTCTTTGAAATCCTGGAGAATCTAAGGTGTTTTGTCTATCATCCGGGACACAGTACATGCATGCAGGCATTATCCTGCATATGTGCATCAGGCCTTCTTTTTCACTAAAGAGGTCCAGCATCTCTGGGAAGCCTTTAACCTACTGAGCACGTTTCGAACCACAAACTTTTTACAGTGCCTTCAGAGCCATTTGAAGTCGAAATTCTTTGGACTTTCCACTTATTAATTTTTATGTTTTTTTTTGCTTTATCCTTTGGATTAGGCACTTTCTTTTGGACTTTTTTTCACCAAATTAATTTTTGGGACACTGTATTAATATTTATCACATGTTTTTTCAGTCACCCAGTCCACACTGGATGCACTATATTTGGATTTCATCATTTACTGTTATGAATACTTTATTTACACCCACCTAATTTATTTGCATTAGCACTTTATACATTTCTCTTTAGCGCCCCCCATCCATAAACCAAATACCTCCAAAAGAAAGCTCTATTTGTGGGGAAAAAAGGACGTCAATTTTGTTTGGGAGCCACGTCGCATGACCGCGCAGTTGTCAGTTAAAGCAACGCAGTGCCAGTTATGATTGAACACAGTAAGTGGGTGTGGTCACTGTGTTCATTTAGAAAAATAAGGAACCAGTAAATTACATATTGATTAGCCCCTTTCCCCACTCTCCATCCTGAAACATCCCCCGCAGCAGCCGGGAAGAAAGGAAAGAAGCCAGCAGCACTGTGATGGGGGGGGGGGCAACACGAGGGGAAGCCCGGGCGGTAGGGGAAATTGGCACAGCGCGGAGCGTTTAATGTGCGCCCAGGCTCACCTGGAAAACCATTTGTGCATGTGTCTATGCCGACAGTATTCCTACATCTGTAACCACAATTGTTTTACATTGATTGCTAACAATATCAATACCAGTGCTGACGATTGTATTCTACAAGTGTCCCTGTTAACCTTAAACCCGCATTCCTCTTAATACCGTGTTTCCCCGAAAATAAGACACCGTCTTATTTATTTTTTTCCTCAAGAAATCACACTATGGCTTATTTTCGGGGGGTGTCTTATTTTTATTACAGAAAATAAAGGTTGCCTACCTGAACCACACTTGCGCTTCTTAGCATTTCCTCTGTCCACCTGTAGACTGAGATTATCGTATTCTGCACGCCATTTTTGGACCATTCGGATATCTAACTTCTTCTCTTTGCACTCATCTTGTCTGGCTGTACAGAAAGATAAGCCAGCAAAGCTGATGTGGAGCACAGTGGAGCTGGGGTGATCTCTTTGGGCTCAGTACGGTAGCAGCTTTTCCCCCTATCCCCTGGTGTTTGTGTGGGGTGAGAGAGGGGTTTGCTGGTCAGTGCTGGGAGAAGCTTTACAGCTTTACGTTCTCCTCCTCACTTCAGCTCCAGTACAGTACCGTACGCCTATCACGTGTTGTTTCCCGCTCCGCGCCGCGCCGTTACGCCCATCACTACGTCTTATTTTCGGAAATTCGCCACGCCATCGCTACGTCTTATTTTCGGAGATTCGACACGCCATCGCTACGTCTTATTTTCGGAGGGGTGTCTTATATTTCGATCTTGTGTCGAAATCCCGCTACGGCTTATTTTCGGAGTACGTCTTATTTTCGGGGAAACGCGGTACAACAATTTTGAAACCTTCTTCAGATAGGTTACCATTCTCTTATGCCGCGTACACACGATCATTTTTTGTGATGAAAAAAACAACGTTTTCTGTAAAGTAAAAAACAACGTATTTGAAACGTCACTTTTCAAAGACGATGTTGCATACACACCATCGTTTTTTTCACAATAAGCGAGGTTACGTTCACCACTCTTTTCCATTGAAGCTCGCTTCATAACTAGCTTCTGGGCATGCGCGGGTTGAAAAACGTCGTTTTAAACAACGTTTTTGCTACACACGGTGACTTTTTGTGAAACAAAAAACGACGTTTTGAAAAACGACACAAAAAATTCAAGCATGTTGGAATTTTTTTTGGTCGTTTTTTTTAAGACAAAAAACAACGTTTTGCCCACACACGATCAATTTAAATGACGTTTTAAAAAACGATGTTTTTTTTCATCGCAAAAAACGACCGTGTGTACGCGGCATTAGCCTTGCTCACAACTAGGTGATATATGCATCCAAATGATATCATATTTGGTCATCAATGGATCTGTCACAAATCAGTAGGGATGAGCTTCGCGTTCGAAACAAACGTATGTTCGTGAAACGAAACGACCGTTTTTAAAACTTTTTTTTTTTTCCATTGATACTACTATCAATGGAAAAAAGAGCTTTAAAAACTGTCGTTTTTTCAGGAGTCCTGCTCCTGAAAAAACGACCGTTTTTAAGACTTTTTTCCATTGATACATGTTCCCTGGGGCAAAACCCGGGTTCTGAAAGACGTTTTCCAACAATAACTTGAAAATTGGTCTTTAAAACGACCGTTTTTGAATTTGAACGTTCAAGTCAAATAGACTTCAATGGCGTTCGACGGTTCTGGTGCAAACCGAACGCGGGGGTGTTCGGCCCATCCCTACAAATCAGCTACAGATCTGTTACCTGTAATTCTACAAACATGCAAAGCCTGTCAACTCACCTCTCTATTTAAGCTGTGTTCTAAAGTAGGACCATAGCCATAGGCAAAGTTTTTTTTTTTTTTTTTTGCCATCTGTGTTCCATTTGGGAGTTTTACCTTCTTCGCCATAGTCATAATGGGAAGTGAGAGGAAATCCCTGCAAATTGAGGGAATCGATTGGGTCCCCCAGGTAACCAGAGCTATTTTCCCTATTGCTGTTCTGGGGACAATCCAAAATTTGGGATTTTCTTTTACTCGGGTTAATGCTAAACAGTCTAGTCAATATTCCAATCGCACACGTTCCTGGTACAAATGGCTTGGAAAGAAATGGGTGCTGAAACGATTACTAGCTAGGTACTGGAAACATCAAACAAACAAACATATTCACCAGCACACCAAGGATCGTCCAATTACGTCCAATTTTTTAATGCAAAACAAACATCACAATGGTGCAATGTTTTGAGGTCGCGCAGGACCCCTTTGTCAAGCAAGTGATAAAGCCAGACGAAGGGGTCATGTGCGACCTTGAAATGTTGCACCATTGTGATGTTTGTTTTGCATTAAAAAAAAAATTGGACGTAATTGGACGATCCTTGGTTTGCACGAATATGTTCGTTTGTTATGGTAAACAGTACATATAGAAATGGTGAATCGCCCCTAACAGGGGGAGAGGTAGCAATAAAACCCCCGTCAGGTGTTCTAATCCATCTCCAATCTATCTAAAACGTAAAAAAAAAAATTGCCTTATTGCGTTATTGATAATATTTTTGTTAACCCCTTCCATACAGGGCATTTTCACCCCCTTCCTGCCCAGACCAATTTTTAGTTTTCAGCGCTGTTGCACTTTGAATGACAATTGCACGGTCAAGCAACACTGTACCCAAATTAAATCATTATGGGCCAGATTCAGGTAGATGAGAGTATCTTTCCTCTGGAGTAACGCTTCTCATTTACGTTACTCTGAAGACCCTTTCAGCGCAATTCCTGTAATTCACATAGCAGTTGCGCGTAAACTTGCGCCAGAGTAACGATAATGCGCTGGCGTAACCCGACGCAAGTGGAAGTGGGTGTGATCATATGTAAATGATGGGCGGAGCCCGGCGCAGAGGCTTACGTTCAGCGCATCATCCACGGAGCATGCGCAGTGAGTGCGGCTCCCCTCGCCCCCTTGTGCGCATGCTCACAACTTCCGTCGGCACCACTTCCTGGGAAACGTCAGCGCAATGCGTTCCGCTGGGCGCTTAAAAGCGCTGGCGGAAACGCCATTCCGGCGCAAAAGTAGTTCCGTTTCCCCCCACCCCAGGGAAGATACTTTTGCTCTGTGATGGCTGCTCCCGCTACCCCCAGAGAGAGGAGGAACCTCAATTTTAATACCCAGGAGGTCTCTGTCATTATATCGGCTATGGAGACGGAGAATGAATTTCTCCATGGCAAAAAAAGCCGCAAGACCAGCCGGGAGAGGAAGCAGGGCATCCTGGAGTCCATTGCTGCCAGGGTCAATGTCCTGGGCTACTCCACCCGGACTGCTGGGGACATACAAAAGAAAATCAATGACCTGCGGCGCAAGGTGAGGGACAAGGTGGCCTCCATCAGGAGGTATGAGAGGGGCACAGGTGGTGGTCCCCCATGTCCTGTCACCCTGACCGCAGAGGAGGAGGTGGTCGCTCGGTGCCTGGAGAGGGAGCAGGTGGAGGGGGTCGCAGGCTATGACTCCGTGGAGGAAGGCACAAGGACAGGTAAGTGTTTTATAATCCCCTATTTGATGTTTTGCATTTGGGGGGGGGGGGGTACATGTGCCAAGTGTGTGGGACCACCAACATGTGTCTGCTTTGTGTCATCCACAGATGACGGAGCTGGGCCATCATCTGTCAGCCTGCATTCCACCCCATCCCCCCCACGCCATCATGTGCCCGAGCCACTGGGTGGTGAAGAGGTTGTTGAGGAGGAGAGTGGCCACACCACACCTGCCGAGGTGGTTGTGGAAGATCCTGCTGTGGCAGAGCAGGACTTTTCTTTGGTCTTGTCGGTCTCCTCCCCTTCTCCTGGCCCGTCTGTCGTCCCCTCCCCCATCCTTGGAAGCCCCTCAAGGGCGACACCTTCCACCCGAGGACATACATCTTCTGGCCCCAGGAAGGCGACCCAGAAGACCAGGGGGGTGTCTGATGGTGTCCAGGACCAGTTGGCAAGGGATCACGCCAGACAGACAGAACAGATGGGGGCCATAGCGGACCACTTGCAGAAAGTCTCTGACAGCCTGGGCTCCGTTGCCAACATCAGCAACGCAGTGCAGGATGTCAGCTCTAACTGCGCTGCAGTGGTCACCACTTTGGGGGAGGTGCAGGGGGATATCCAGCACCTCACTGCAGCCGTCCAGGCCAACACTGCTGCCATCCATGGTAACAGTGCTGCCATCCGGGAGCAGGGGAGGCTGAGTCGGCGGGCCCAGCATTACCAGGTGACCCGTCAGCTCCGGATGCAGGCCCAGACCAACAGTTATCTTGGACGGATAGCCAGGGCCTTGGAGGGCACGCAGGCCACACCTGCCAGGAGTGGCCCACCTGGGGATCAGCCACCTCCAGATGCCCCCCCACCCACTCCATCCAGGCAGCTGCGGAGCCAGAGAGGGGCCCCCAGAAGAAGCCCCCGGCATCCCCGATGAGGCCTTTTTTTTGGTGCTGGTTTTATATTATTATTTTTGACATACTCAGGTCATGAGTTTATTTTATTTTTTTCTCAGGTTATGAGATTATTTTTCTTTTATTGGTCAGGATATGATCTTTCTAATTTATTTTTGTACTGCACACGGTCAGGAGTGCAGGGGACAGTGTGAATGGTGTGTGAATGTGAGAGGGTGGCACTCCTGAAAGTAAGGGGTGTCACCCTCGGCCGTGGTGGTGAAGTGAACCCCACGGCTGAATGAATGATGTGTGAAAGGTGTGTGAATGGACAGTGACATCATTGGGGCCTTGACGCGGCGTTACTGCTCCCAACTCCTACATGCTGGACTTGGGCTAATCCAATGCGATGTGCATGTGGTGTGTGTGATCTAGGGACATCAGTGGTGTACACGCGTGCACTGTCTGTGTTATTAATGTTTTGGTTTAGTGTCCAAAGATGCCTACGGCGAGGACCCTCCTGACTGCTCTTCCATCAGCAGACTGGGTGTCCTCTGGCAGGGGGGGACTGTGTGGGTCGGGGGTCAGGTCATCACGTATGTCAATATGCAGGCCTTTTTTCATAGCAAAGTTATGTAGTATGCAACATGCACCGATGATCTGACACACAAAGGTAGGGGAATACAATAGGGCCCCCCCAGACTTATCCAGGCATCGGAAACGGGACTTCAGGAGCCCGAATGTTTGCTCCACCACTGCACGGGTTTTGATGTGTGCTTCATTGTATCTTCTCTCTCCTCTGGTTTGGGGGTTCCGGAAAGGAGTCATTAGATGGGGTCCCAATGCATATGCAGAGTCACCTGTAAGGTAAAAGACAGGAGAATGTTAGTCATGCATGTGCGATTTCTGTTGTGCATGACGGGAGGGGATAGTCATGCCTGACTCCCATGTCACTCACCAACCAGCCAGCTGTCCCCATACATGTTCTGGTTAAATTCTGCTGGGATGGGGCTCTGACGGTATATGAAGCTGTCATGGCTGGACCCGGGGTGTTTGGCACGGACGTGCCATATGAGGCGTTGGGCATCGGCTATCACCTGTACGTTGATGGAATGCCAATGCTTCCGATTGCGGTATATGTGCTCTGTGGCACTGGGGGGCTGTAGGGCCACATGTGTGCAATCAATGGCCCCGATGGTGCGTGGGAATCTGGCAATGTTGTAGAAATCTGTCATTGCCTTCTGCCGCAGCTCCTCAGTGGTTGGTCTGATGAACTGGTTGGACATGCGTCTGAGGATTGCAGGGACAACCTGGTGCACACATCTGCTTATGGAGGACTGTGACATCCCAGCCACCACTCCACTTGTACGCTGGAATGATCCACTGGCAAGGAAATGGAGTGTTGCCAGTACCTTCACCAGTGGCTGCACTGCTTGTGATCGGTGTGTTGGGCTGGTGATGTCCTCCTGCAGGGTTGTGGTTAGTTCAAGTATTGCATCTGGGCTGAATCTGAATAGGCGATACACCTCCTCATCCCCCATGCCAAAGAGGTTCATACGTGTGCGGTATATCCTCTCACGTGCCCGCCTTCTTGGTTCCAGGGGACCCATCAGTAGTTCTAGGACCACGAGTGCCCCTGGCATGTTGGCACACAGAGGTGTTGTCCTTGCAAGTGGGGGTGCTCAGCTAGCTCTTATCGTCGGTAACGCTGCTGTAGCTGCTCTCCTGCTGACCTGTGACCGTCTGGAGTAAAGATAAAGCAGCCTTTTGTAGAAATAACTTTGCGCTGGACGGATCAGATACGCGCGGCGCATGTAGCCAGCGTATGGTGCTAATCCGTTCGTGAATTGGGAAATCTCCCTCATTTGCATATTTGCAGGGGAAATCAATGGGCGCGACTGATGCGGCCAGCGAAAATAAACGCTGACGATACTCTGGCGTCGGAACGTTCCGCCGGTCGCAAATGAGCCGTTATTGGGCGCATCTAGTTTGGTGGGTACGGGCACATAGAAACGTCGGCGCATCAGCACAGTTACGCGGCGCATATCCAAATACTCCAGCGCAAGTGTTCGTGAATCTGGCCCTATGTTTTTTTCCCCACACAAATAGAGCTTTCGTTTGGTGGTATTTGATCATCTCTGCGGTTTTTATTTTTTGCGCTATAAACAAAAGAAGAGCGACAATTTTAAAAAAAACACAATATTTTTTCCTTTTTATTTAATACATCTCACAATATTTTTTTAAAAAAAAACTTTTTTTCCCCTCAGTTTAGACCGATACGTATTCTACGTATTTTTGGTAAAAAAAAAAACGCAATAATCGTATATTGATTGGTTTGCGCAAAAGTTATAGCGTCTACAAAATAGGTGATAGATTTATGGCATTTTTATTTTATTTTTTTTACTAGTAATGGCGGGGATCTGCGTTTTTTTTTTGTGACCGTGACGTTGCGGCGGACATATCGGACACTTTTGACACGTTTTTGGGACCGTTCACATTTACACAACGATTGGTGCTATAAAACTGCACTGATTACTGTGTAAATGTGACTGGCAGGGAAGGGGTTAACACTAGGGGGCGCTGAAGGGGTTAAAATGTGTCCTAAAGTATGTTCTAACTGTAGGGGGAGGGGGACTCACAGGGGGAGGAGATCGATGTGTGTTCCTCTGTACTGGGAACACACATCAGTCTCCTCACCGCTGACAGGAGGTGGATCTGTGTGTTTACACACACAGATCCACACTCCTGACGTGATTGCCGGAAATCGCGGGTGCCCGGCGGCAATCACGACCATCGGGCGCGCACACGGGATCGCGAGTGGTGCCGCGGGCGCGCGCGCACCGCCGGCGGCGCGCGCGGGCGCCCTAGAACGCCGTGAAGACTGGACGTTGTGCAACGTCCAGTCTCATCGGCGAGGGGATCACCATGACGTGATTCCCCTATGGGCTGGAAAGGAAGGGGTTAAAGCAATATTAAATCCAAAAGCAAAAAAACATTTATTATATTGCAGCTTACCAATTCTTAGATGAGTCTTGCTTTCCTTTATTTTTAATTGGTGATCTGGTCAGTAAGTCTGTTGTTATTCAACAGAACAAGCTGTTCTCCAGGAGTAATAGTTACAGGGTTGAGACAAACCATTTACTACTGGCAAGGGTGCTACCAATCATCTGTTTTTATTTATTCAATTAAAATCTTTATCCCAAAAGGAAGAAATTATTAACACTCCCCTCAACCCAGATTGACATTGCTTCTGTTCAGAGGTGCCCCTGAACTCCTTCACACAGAGGTGTTTTACTGGCCAAATCACCATGTGAAAACAGAGGGAGAAAAGCATAAAAAAAAGAAAACCCATGCAGCCACCATATCTAATGATTGGTAATCTGCAGTATATGCCATTTTTGGGTTTGGATTTAATAACTCTTAAAGGTGTTGTAAAGGTTTTTCTTATTTTTTTCATAATAAGCATCCTTTACTTGCAGTCATTCCTCTTTTTTACTTCCTCATTGTTCGTTTTTGCTCAGAAGTTGCTCTATTTATTCTCTGTTCTGTTCACTTCCTGCTTGTCTGATTGTTACTCACCACAGTGAAGGGAGGCTTTACTGCGGTGGTCAGTGACGTGCTCACCCCCTCCTGGGAACTACATCTGTGCGACAGGAGGCTCTCTACGTGTTAGAGACTTCAAGGAGGTGTGAATTACTGGGTGTGCCGCAATGCATACTGGGAAATGTAGTTCTTACATGAACGAGTGCCGCAAACCAGGAAGTGAATGAGGGAACAGAAACTAGAACACCGGAGGTAATATAGATGAAGGAATTTAATAGATATTTACTTGTTTTTTAACAGAATCATTACGCTATTCTGTCTGTCTACCCTGCAGACATTAATTTTAGGCAAAACATTTTTTTTAGGGCTGTTACTGATCAAAATTTTTGTGTTCGATTAATCGTTTGTTTTTTTAATTGATTAATCGACTAATTTCGATTAAAGTGGATGTAAACCCAAAAAAATAATTTTTTTTTGATGTCACAATGTAGAGTATAAGATTTCCTATCATCTGTGCCCAGTCTTGCCACACAGAGTTAAAGGGGTTGTAAAGACAAAAATATTTTCCTCTTAAATTAAAGTCTGACCGTAGCTGATAAAGTAAAAAGTAATGTTTTGCATTATAACTAGTTTGATACCTGTTGAAATCGAGCTGATTTATTCACCTTCGTCACTCCTGAATCGTTATTCTCACTGACTTTATGGTTTGCAGTGCGCATTCATTCTTGCTAAATCACGGCCTAATGGGAACTACAGTTCCCATTAGGCTTAGCCTCCATGCCTGTGAGGGATAAGAGCATCTTCACGCAGGGCTTTAGTCATAGGGAGGGGGTGAGCACATTCTGCTTTCCACCATGCAAAACGGCTCAGATTCTGGTGGAAAGCAAGAAGAGGAGAGACAGGAAATGGCATTTTCAAACCTGGATTACTGTATTTTGGAGGTCAAATAGAAAAACGGGGTAAGTGATAATTAAATGCTCTAGCTTACAGCAATCAATTGAGCCAATAAAAAACGAACCTTTAGTGTTCCTTTAATCCAGCGCTGAGTAATCCTCTTTTAAAGTTCAGTGCAAATTAACAGAATTCATCCACTTTAATTATAACGCACATACAGATCCAACTACTTTTAGCTGATCTCCTTGCAGGCCGATTCCCACTGCAGCTACTAACCACTGAAAAAAATGGATAGCAGGATACAAAAAACATACAAGGCAGCGCTCGATGGGAATAGCATTAAAACTTTTATAATCTTCAAGTAGGTAACCAATTAAATATTGCACTGGAGATAAAATCGATGTAGCTACATAAACTGTAAAAATGGTGCGAGTAATACCAAACGGTACCAAAAGCAGTCATAAAAACATGTAGCTAAGTATGATACTGGTATAAAAATGTGTACAACGATACCACTGCTGAATCCAGATGGGGAAAAGTTAACATCAGTCAGTCGGCATGTAGATGTCCCGTGAAGGGAACTATAACATCTCCCAGTGGATGACTGTAGAATCCCAGGTTGATAGAGGGAAGTGATAGAGGGAAGTGTAACAGCCCTTGCGTGTGGACGATAGTAAGGTCCCCGCCGGCATGCAAAAATGAATGCACAGCAAAGGAGCCCTTCAGATGGACGCGGCAAGCCCTGCCGGTGTCCTTGATGTTACCGGATCTCCGACGGAACTCCCTGAAGACCCAGAAGCCGGCGGAGAGGTGTGTACCAATCAAAAGAATTTTTATCGATCAAAAAGATTTTGATCGATCAAAAAAATTAAAGATTAATTGATTAATTAAAAGTTAATTTGCACAGCCCTAATTTGTTTCCTTTACAACTCCTTTAACCACTTTAGCCCCGGACCATATTGCTGTCCAAAGACCAGAGCACTTTTTGTGATTCGGCACTACGTCGTTTTAACTGACAATTGCGCGGTCATGCAACGTGGCTCCCAAACAAAATTGGCGTCATTTTTTTCCCACAAATAGAGCTTTCTTTTGGTGGTATTTGATCATCTCTGCGGTTTTTATTTTTTGCGCTATAAACAAAAATAGAGCGACTATTTTGAAAAAAATGCAATATTTTTTACATTTTGCTATAATAAATATCCCCAAAAAAGATTTAAAAAAACATTATTTTTCCTCAGTTTAGGCCGATACGTATTCTTCTACATATTTTTCGTAAAAAAAAATCGCAAAAAAAAAATCGCGCCCGCCGGGCACGCGCGCGGGACTCGGGGGTGAGCGGGGGTGCGCGCGCGGGCCGCCGGCGGCGCGCACGTGCCCCCTAGTGGCCGCGAAAGTCCCGACGTAGAGCTACGGGCTCTCGCGTAGGAGTGCCGACCTGCCGCCGTATAACTGCGGCGGCTGGTCGGCAAGTGGTTAAACTACAGAGCGCTGCTTGTAGTGGCCCTGACTTTTCAGCGTGATTTAAAAAGTCCATAAAGCTTGTTGTCAATATCACATTTAATAGTACGGATAATTAAAAAAACAATAAACCGGAATATACTGTAGCTTCTATCACATTTCAGAATATATGAATAAGCTACTTGGCACTCAACTTACAAAAAACATACTTTTCTCGAAAAATGAATGTACCACACTATTATTCATCTAGAAAACAATCTGAAATGATTCTTAGATAATTATCTTAGACTTCTATGAGAACATAAATTGAACAAAGTTAATTTTCTCAGAGCCGTGACTTACAAAAATCAAGAGTATTCACTGTTGTGAGTTTGTCAAAAATTTGGATACGTGTAAAGTTAAACTACTGATTAAAAAAAATCTGTCTCTATCTATCTATCTTGATTTTAATAATACTTTTTATTTGTATTTTTTCAGTTTCTTTATTAATTTTCTTTATGACAAATATATCTCAAAAACACTTATCAACCACAAACACAATTTGCCATTATTATTATACCCCCTCATTCCACGTTTTATTACTTAAAGTGGAGGTTCCATTCCAAAAAAAATAAAAAAAATAAAAGTCAGCAGCTACTAACACTGTAGCTGCTGACTTTTAATAAGGACAGTTACCTGTCCTAGCCGCCAGCGATGTCGGCCCCCTGTTTCGTTTTTTTAACCGATGGTGTGTAGGCACATCAGACCGTCAGTCGGCTTCGTCGGTTAACAAAATATAATGTAAGACAGTACAAAATACCTGTATTGTCACCCCGGGATCCACTGACTGCACCTGGTGGGAGAAAGCAGTACGCCACAACAACTTGATACTTAACCAGAGATATATTTTACTGTAGAATATGCAAATAAGTGATTACAGTAATTGTGCTGTCATCCCAACGTAAGACGACAGCACAATGGATTTCAATATAAACAATTTGAAAACAATTTGAAAACAGTATACATACATATATATATATATGTAGGTTTATACCTGGGAGCTCCCCCTACTTTATAAGCTATGCGTGAGATCTCACTTAAAGTACTTAGTCCTGGATCTCCCTTTCTTCGCTAGCTAAAGTAGCTCCTCGTGATTTGTAATCCACAGTTTTGGTGAGTTAAGCTGAAATGAAAATGCTCCTGGGGTAGCTGTAACAACTATGTTAACATTGCTCGAGACGTCAAAGTAGATAGGCCTCAAGCCTTCTCAGTGTCAGTTGCTCTGCTCCTTGTGGGACTATAAGTCCCAGCGATGCCTGTATATGAATCTAACTGTGTGTGAACTTAACAAACTGTGGGCCGTGACCCGCTCACTCACTGGATCGGGGCTCCGTGTAGTAACTTTGTCCGGTGAGTGCAACTTGCTTCTCAGTCATCTGGGCCAGTCGCTTAGTTCAGCTCCGCTGGGTGGATCTGGTCCTCTGATGCTCGGATGAGTGTCTCTGGGTCTCTGCAATCTGGCCAACGTCTCTCCCTGGCACCCTCAGATTACTCGCCCAAACAATCAGGATTACGTTCCGCAATGGCTGTCTGCCGCTGTCTCCAAGAAACCTCCCCACAGGTCCTCTCAGGCAGGCCACACGATTCCAAAAGAGCAAAATGGCCGCTTGGGCTCCCTTTTATCTCCTACCCAGCATGCACTGCTTAACCACTACAGGTCCGCGCTGCAGACGTCTTTTGACGATAGCGCGGACCTGAAGTGCCAGGTGGACGTCTTTGGATGGCTTTTGTTTACATTACCCGCGCGCGCCGCTGGGGGGCGCGCAGCGGGTAAACACTGTGCCGTTGCATCGCTAGGAAGCCGATCGGCGGTCCCAGCAGGTGACAGCAGGGACGTGGAGCTCTGTGTGTCCGTTATGTCCGCCGCAATATCGCAGGCCTGACAAAAATCGCAGATCTCTGACATTACTAGTAAAAAATAAAAAATAAATCATAAATCTATCCCCTATATTGTAGGCGCTATAACTTTTGCGCAAACCAATCAATAAACGCTTATTGCGATTTTTTTAACAAAAATATGTAGAAGAATACGTATCAGCATAAACTGAGGGAAAAATATATATATATTTTTTTAAATTGGGATATTATTATTAGGGTTGTCCCGATACCGATACTAGTATCGTTATCGGGACCGATTCCGAGTATTTGCGGGAGTACTTGTACTCCCGCAAATACCCCCGATACCAAAATAGAATACTCCCCCCCCCCTCATATTGCAGCGATGGCCGGTCCCTCATACCTTTAGATATAATGATGCCGCCGCTGCCGCATACCGCCATTAATCCCCTGCAATATCGCGTAGCGCACATTACAAGCTTTCATTCTGAATACTTGTAAATGCCCGCGCCGCCATGTACAGACACTCCCCTTCTCCGGATTGGTGGAATCCCTCCAATCCCGAGCAAGGGGGAGTGTCTATACGCAGATTCGTGCATAGACACTCACCCTTGCTCAGGATTGGAGGGATCCCTCCAATCCAGAGAAGGGGAGTGTCTACACATGGAAGCGCGGGCATTTACAAGTATTCAGAATGAAAGCTTGTAATGTGCGCTACGCGATATTGCAGGGGATTAACGGCAGTATGCGGCAGCGGCGGCATCATCATATCTAAAAGGTATGAGGGACCGGCCATCGCTGCAATGTGGGGGACATACGAGGCTGCAATGTGGGGGACATACGAGGCTGCAATGTGGGGGACATACGAGGCTGCAATGTGGGGGACATATGAGGCTGCTGCAAAGTGGGGGACATACGAGGCTGCTGCAATGTGGGGGACATACGAGGCTGCTGCAATGTGGGGGACATACGAGGCTGCTGCAATGTGGGGGACATACGAGGCTGCTGCAATGTGGGGGACATACGAGGCTGCTGCAATGTGGGGGACAGACATGGCTGCTGCAATGTGGGGGACATACATGGCTGCTGCAATGTGGGGGACATACATGGCTGCTGCAATGTGGGGGACATACATGGCTGCTGCAATGTGGGGGGACAGACAAGGCTGCTGCAATGTGGGGGGACAGACATGGCTGCTGCAATGTGGGGGAGACAGACATGGCTGCTGCAATGTGGGGGGGACAGACATGGCTGCTGCAATGTGGGGGGGACAGACATGGCTGCTGCAATGTGGGGGGGGCAGACATGGCTGCTGCAATGTGGGGGGACATGGCTGCATTTGGGGACACATTTAAAAAAAGTATCGGTATTCGGTATCGGCGACTACTTGAAAAAAAGTATCGGTACTTGTACTCGGTCCTAAAAAAGTGGTATCGGGACAACCCTAATTATTATAATAAAAAGTAAAACAATATTGTGTTTTTTTTCAAAATTTTCTGTCTTTTTCTGTTTATAGCGCAAAAAATAAAAATCGCAGAGATGATCAAATACCACCAAAATAAAGCTATATTTGTGGGGAAAAAAATGATAAAAATATAATTTGGGTACAATGTTGTATGACAGCGCACTTGTCATTCAAAATGCGTCAGTGCTGAAAGCTGAAAATTGGTCTGGGCACAAAGAGGGTTTAAGTGCTCAGTAATGAAGTGGTTAAGCAAGTGTTCATGAATAGGTCACCAAGCCTCCTGGGTAAAAAAAGGGTCCACCCTCTCCTCCAAACAACAGTCACTTTCTATCTAGTCCTTTGTGCTTCTCCCAGGGAAAAAAAAACATATATCTGCATTACCAGAATTTGGTCACTAGATGGCTCCAAATACTGAAACATAGCAATGTCCATAGCCGTTGTATTAAAGTATGCAAACACACATCAATATGCGAGAAAGTTGGCGCTACATATACATAAAACTATTTTTCATAAATAAAAAAATTATAATTGGCATGTGCTTCACCCCCTTTGTTATAAAGCCCATAAAAAGCTCTGGTGCAACCAATTACCTTAAGAAGTCACATAATTAGTGAAATGATGTCCACCTGTGTGCACTCTAATTGTCACATGATCTGTCATTACATATTCACACCTTTTTGAAAGGCCCCAGAGGCCGGCTAAGCAAGAGGCACCACTAACCAAACACTGCCATGAAGACCAAGGAACTCTCCAAACACCATCCCCACAGTGAAACTTGGTGGTGGCAGCATCATGCTGTGGGGATGTTTTTCAGCAGTCAGAACTGGAAAACTGGTCAGAGTTGTGGGAAAGATGGATGGTGCTAAATACAGGATATACTTGAGCAAAACCTGTACCACTCTGTGGGATTTGAGGCTAGGACGGAGGTTCACCTTCCAGCAGGACAATTACCCAAAACACACTGCTAAAGCAACACTTGAGAGGTTAAAAGGGAAACATGTAAATGTGTTGGAATGGCCTAGTCAAAGCCCAGACCTCAATCCAATAGAAAATCTGTGGTCAGACTTAAAGATTGCTTTTCACAAGCGCAAACCATCCAACTTGAAGGAACTGGAGCAGTTTTGCAAAAATCCCAGTCTTAAGATGTGGGAAGCTCATAGAGACTTATCCAAAGCGGGCTGTGATAGCTGCAAAACGTGGCTCTACAAAGTATTGACTTTAGGGGGATGAATAGTTATGCACATTGAAGTTTTCTGTTATTTTGTCCTATTTGTTGTTTTCTTCACAATAACAAAAAAATCTTCAAAGTTGTGGGCATGTTCTGTAAATTAAATAATGCAAATCCTCAAACAAGCCATGTTAATTCCAGGTTGTAAGGCAACAAAACAATAAAATGCCAAGGAGGGTGAATACTTTTGCAAGGCACTGTAGAAGAATAAACATGGGTGACAATTTAACCTACGTTATGAAGACATAATTCATGTTTAATACATGTTTATTTAATACTCACTAGGCCATTGTAATAAAAAAAATGTTATCCTGCAAACTGAACCAATTTATTAATAAATATTATACCTCTATTAACAATATATATATTTTTTTAAAGTGGTCTACTGCCAAAAGAAGTGCTCTGTTTTTATGAAAAAGCATATCTTAATGTAATGCCGCGTACACACGATCATTTTTCGGCATGAACAAAAACAACGTTTTTAAAAATGTCATTTAAAATGATCGTGTGTGGGCTTCACACCATTATTCATGTTCTGAAAAAAGACATGCTGCATTTTTTCACGTCGTTTTTAAAAATTTAGTTTTTCGGATTGTTAAAAATGATCATGTGTGGGCTTTTTAAAACTGCGCATGCTCAGAAGCAAGTTATGAGACAGGAGCGCTCGTTCTGGTAAAACTACCATTCATAATGGAATAAGCTCATTCATCACGCTGTAACAGACAAAAAAGCGCGAATTGTCTTTTACTAACAAGGAATCAGCTAAAAGCAGCCCAAAGGCGAATATAACTTCCCCTTTAGAGTGCCGTCGTACGTGTTGTACATCACCGCGCTTTGTTCATAATTTTTCAAAAACGATGGTGTGTAGGCAACATCGTTTTTAATGATGAAGTTGGAAAAACTTTGTTTTTTGGACATGCTGAAAAACAACGTTTTTTTTTTCATGCCGAAAAATGATCGTGTGTATGCGGCATTAGACCTACTGAGCCCTCCCTCACCATGTGATTTATAAACTGCATATCGCTAAGGACAGATTTCATTTACACACCCCAAATAAACTTTTATTGTTTTAATGGTAAAAGTATTTTCTCACTTTATTTTGGTATAAAATTACGTTTAACCACTTAAGACCCGGACCAAAATGCAGGTAAAGGACCTTGCCCCTTTTTGCGATTCGGCACTGCGTCGTTTTAACTGACAATTGCGCGGTCGTGCGACGTGGCTCCCAAACAAAATTGGCATCCTTTTTTCCCCACAAATAGATCTTTCTTTTGGTGGTATTTGATCACCTCTGCGGTTTTTATTTTTTGCGCTATAAACAAAAATAGAGCGACAATTTTTAAAAAATATTTTTTTACTTTTTGCTATAATAAATATCCCCCAAAAATATATAAAAAATTTATTTTTTTCCTCAGTTTAGGCCGATACGTATTCTTCTACATATTTTTGGTAAGAAAAATCGCAATAAGCGTTTATCGGTTGGTTTTCGCAAAATTTATAGCGTTTACAAAATAAGGGATAGTTTTATTGCATTTTTATAAAAAAAAATTTTTTACTACTAATAGCGGCGATCAGCGATTTTTTTTCATGACTGCGACATTATGGCAGACACTTCGAACAATTTTGACACATTTTTGGGACAATTGTCATTTTCACAGAAAAAAATGCATTTAAATTGCATTGTTTACTGTGGAAATGACAGTTGCAGTTTGGGAGTTAACCACAGGTGGCGCTGTGACTTTGAGTGTTCCCTGTGTGTGTGTTTACAACTGTAGGGGGGTGTGGCTGTAGGTGTGACGTCATCGATCACGTACCCCTATAACAGGGATGACGCGATCGATGCTGCGGCCACAGAGAAGCATGGGGAAGCCGTGATTACACACGGCTCTCCCCGTTCTTCAGCTCCAGGGACGGATCGCCGCACTGCAGCGGCGATCGGGTCCGCGAGTCCCGCGGTCCCGGTCCTGGAGCTTCGGACCAGGTCACGGGAGCGCGCCGCGGGCGCGAGCCCGTGACCCACGGCTGGGTACTAAAATCAACGTATATATACATTGATATGCCCAGCCGTGCCATTCTGCCGACGTATATGTGCAGTAGGCGGTCCTTAAGTGGTTAAAAAAACAAGTGAAAAAAATATTGCGTTTTTTCATTGATCCCACCTATTTGCCTTTCTAAACCTTGGCCTTTGATAAAACATGCACAGACACATGCAGTCTTTGCACACAAACATATTCATATAATATATTGTCTAGTTACATTAATAATATAATAAAGATTGCAGGTCAAGAAAATCAGAAAAAGTAATGCCTAAAAACAAATATGTTGACAGAAAATAAAATGGGATATTGTTGCTAAGATTAAAAAGCCTAATGACATCCGTTTTATTTTCTGCAAACATTCTCTAAAAGAGAAGACAAAAACTAAAAGTATAATGTCCTTTTCTCCTTTGTTGATTTCTGACAAAGGTATTGGTTAATTTGTACTCTTTTGTACTCTTTCCGTGTTGACTTAAGATATGTGCAGGCCGTGAGATATGTGTGTACTTTTTCCATTTTCCTTGTGTCTGAAACACAAGCTTGCAATCACTTCATTTACTGTGCCTCTTTGTTGTAGTCATACGCCCTGAGTATACAATTATGTCAGTGATACTACTTCTCTAAGTTAACCATTTCTAAAATGCAATGGGTAGCACCAATGTAAAAATATTTTCAATTTAACTTTTGAAGTTTTACTCCAGAAAAATAATGTTCCGTTTTAAAAAATAACAACTGCTTGAGATATTTTACCTGTGTTTGTTGTTTCCTATTAAGATGACTCACAATTCTCAATTCACATATATAAAGGGATCTATTCATTAACCACTTAAGACCCGGACCAAAATGCAGGTAAAGGACCTTGCCCCTTTTTGCGATTCGGCACTGCGTCGTTTTAACTGACAATTGCGCGGTCGTGCGACGTGGCTCCCAAACAAATTTGGCGTCCTTTTTTTCCCACAAATAGAGCTTTCTTTTGGTGGTATTTGATTACCTCTGCGGTTTTTATTTTTTGTGCTATAAACAAAAATACTGTAGAGCGACAATTTTAAAAAAAATGCAATATTTTTTACTTTTTGCTATAATAAATATCCCCCAAAAATATATAAAAAAACATTTTTTTTACTCAGTTTAGGCCGATACGTATTCTTCTACGTATTTTTGGTAAAAAAAATCGCAATAAGCGTTTATCGGTTGGTTTTCGCAAAATTTATAGCGTTTACAAAATAAGGGATAGTTTTATTGCATTTTTATTAATTATTTTTTTTTTACTACTAATAGCGGCGATCAGCGATTTTTTTCGTGACTGCGACAATATGGCGGACACTTCGGACAATTTTGACACATTTTTGGGACAATTGTCATTTTCACAGCAAAAAATGCATTTAAATTGCATTGTTTACTGTGGAAATGACAGTTGCAGTTTGGGAGTTAACCACAGGTGGCGCTCTAGGGGATGTGTGACCTATGTGTTGTGTTTACAACTGTAGGGGGGTGTGGCTGTAGGTGTGACATCATCGATCGCGTCCCCCTATTACAGGGATGACGCGATTGATTCTACGGCCACAGAAAAGCACGGGGAAGCCGTGTGTACACACGACTCTCCCCGTTCTTCCGCTCCAGGGACGGATCGCCGTACTGCAGCGGCGATCGGGTCCGCGAGTCCCGGTCCTGGAGCTTCGGACCGGGTCGCGGGCTGGGTACTAAAATCAACGTACATATATGTTTTTGTGCCCAGCTGTGCCATTTTGCCGACGTAAATGTGCAGTAGGCGGTCCTTAAGTGGTTAAAAAAAATAAAAAATCTTGCTTTCCTTTTTTTGAATGCGTCATCATTTGCACAATTGTAACAAATTAAAACCTATTATGTTTGTAATATGTGTATAATACTTTGTTGCTTTTCACTGGGCAAATGTAACAATTCTTAATGCTTGAACTCAAGATAAAAAATAGCCATAAAACTTTAGACCATGAGAGTTAACATTCACCAATACAGAAAATAGCCTAAAGCCCTGTACACATGGCAGGGATTCTCGTCTGGAAAAAAATGTTGTTGTTGTTTTCTTGCCGGCTGAGTGTACACACGTATGATTCAAAAGAACGGCCGTTCTTTTTAATGGCACAAACGCGGTGACGTCATCAACTACGACGAGCATTCGCTCATCACATTCGATGCCATCGCCGCCATCTTGCTTCACCCTACCTATGCCTTGGAAGCTACCGCGCATGCGTCAAAGACATTTTCGAGCATGCACAGGTTTCCATGGAGGCAGGTAATTATACACAAGCTTGGGTTTCTCGGCAGGAAAACACTGCAGAAAATCACGACGAGAAAATAGAGAGAAGGTTCTCTATTTTTCTCATCAAGATTCTAGGCAGTTTTCCCGACGAGAAACCTCAAAGCCTCGTACACACACATGGTTTACTCGGTAAGAAAGCTCTGCCAGCATTTTTCTTGCGGTTTCTGGCTGAGAAAACAGCACGTGTGTACGAGGCTTCACACTATAGAATAACAACATTCAACCAGTGGGGAAATAAGAAGAAGGAGACCTTTTCCGTGTGCACATCTATGGAGATTCCCATGCAAAAGGTGTGTGTTCTCCCATAAATTCATATTGGGTCCTTTAAAAAAACACAACCTGGCAATAGAAACATAAAAAAGTATAGATTTCAGGGAAGACCCCATGATTAACCCCCACATCCATTTTGACACCAAACCCTGAAACATACCCAGTCAAAGCATGAGAGAGTACCTTGCCAGGTGGGACTCCCTGGCTAAGAACTTTGGGTCCATGGTGACGGGAACAAGGTCCCCTTCCCCACAACCCAACCTGGTGTTTGTGGGAGCCTGCAGGTTTGGGCTTTTTGCATTCTTGAATCCCCCTTTGAAAATAAATGGTCCTCAGATACCACCCTTTCCCTACATGAATGAGTAATGGATACATAGTACCCATACTCAAACACAAAAAGTCAGTGATAAACACGCACACATACAGACAATATTTGACAAGTCCTTTAAGCCAAGTCGATGTATGGTAAATTATGTCACCTGGAAGACACCACCCCTTTGCTTTTTGCAGCAGCAGCAGGGAAAAGCAGATGACATTCACTAGGAGTCAATCAACAGGTTTGGACGTGTCGTTGAGTGACAGGATTTGTTTTTCTTTAAGCAGATCGGTGGGCATTATGATATTTATGTGTATCTGTATAGATAGACAACATGACTGATGGTAGATTTACATTATGTGGCATTTTTTGTTAAATTAAGGAACTTGTTGCAGGTGTTTATTTACTGTTACTATTATTTAAAGTATCAATATTTTGTGTGGCTACCATTATTTTCCAGCACTGCCTTAAAGGATCACTAAAGGATTTTTTTTTTAGCTAAATAGCTTCCTTTACCTTACTGCAGTACTGGTTTCATGTCCTTATTGTTCGTTTTTGCTTTGAAGTTGCTGTAATCCTGCTCTGATCTCCACACTTCCTGCTTGTCTGTTTTCCTATAACCACAGTGCTGGGAGCTTTCTCACGGTGGTCTAAGCTGTCATTACTGTTTGTCTAAAACTTCCCAGAACCAGATTCATTTTAAAACAAAACACTGCCCTGGATTTGTTTGTTTTTGTTCTGTGTGTCTATTTCTACTTCACAGAAACATGAAGCCAGTTCAAAAGTGAAACTAACCTGCAGGCACATTATATGATTGATTTTTATCTATTTTTAATCATTTTGAAAAGGAATCAGTTAACTTTTACCCTGTAAACAGTAATTTCAGCAAAACATTTTTTTTCCTTTAGTGACCCTTTAACCCTCTTGGGCATGGAGTTCACCAGAGCTTCACAGGTTGCCACTGGAGTCCTCTTCCACTCCTCCATGATGACATCACAGAGCTGGTGGATGTTTGAGACCTCTGGATATGACGTTGAGCATGTGCACCTAACTTCTTTGGTCGACCATGGCGAGTCCTGTTCTGAGTTTAACCTGTCCTGTTAAACCGCAGTATGGTCTTGGCCACCGAGCTGCAGTTTGGTTTCAGGGTCTTTCCAAACGTCTTATAACCTAGGCCATCTTTATGTAGAGCAACAATTTTTTTTTTCAGATCCTCAGAGAAATCTTTGCCTTGAGGTGCCATGTTGAACTTTCAGTGACCAGTATGAGAGCGTGAGAGCGATAAAACCAAATTTAACACACCTGCTCCCCATTCACACCTGAGACCCTGTAACACTAACGATTTACATGACACCGGGGGGTGGCTAATTGGGCCCAATTTGGACATTTTCACTTAGGGGTGTACCCACTTTTGTTGCCAGCAGTTTAGACATTAATGGCTGTGTGTTGAGTTATTTTGAGGGGACATCAAACTTACACTGTTATACAAGCTGTACACTCACTACTTTACATTGTAGCAAAGTGTAATTTCTTCAGTGTTGTCACATGAAAATATATAAAAAATGATTTACAAAAATGTGAGGGGTGTACTCACTTTTGTGAGATACTGTATGTAGGTAAATTGTGTTAAAGCCCATACTTTTGTTCCTGCACATAGACTATGGGCCAGATTCAGGTAGAGTTGCGCTGGAGTATTTCGATATGCACCGCGTAACTGTGAATATGCGCCGTCGTTTCTATGTGGCCGTACCCACCAAACTAGATGCGACAGAAAACGGGCCATTTCCGATCGGCTTAACTTTCCGACGCCAGAGTCTCGTCAGCGCATAATTTCGCTTGGCGCATCAGTCGCGCCTATTGATTTCCCCTGCAAATATGCAAATGAGGGAGATTTCCCCATTCGCGAACGGATTAGCACCATACGCTGGCTACATGCGCCGCGCGTATCTCGTCCGTCCGGCGCAAAGTTATTTCTACAAATAGCTGCTTTATCTTTACTCCAGACGGCCTCAGGTCAGCAGGAGAGCAGCTCCAGCAGCAGCGTTACCAACGAAACTAGCAAGCTGAACAACCACACTTGCAAGGAAAACACCTCTGTGTGCCAACATGCCAGGGGCAGTCGTGGTCCTAGCACTAGTACTGGGTCCCTAGCTACGGAGGAGGCGGGCACGTGAGAGGATATACCGCACGCGCATGAGCCTCTTTGGCATGGGGGATGAGGAGGTGTATCGCCTTTTCAGATTCAGCCCAAATGCAATACTTGAACTAACCACAACCCTGCAGGATGACATCACCAGCAAGACACACCGCTCACAAGCAGTGCAGCCACTGGTGAAGGTCCTGGCAAAACTTCATTTCCTTGCAAGTGGATCATTCCAGCGTACAAGTGGAGTGGTGGCTGGGATGTCACAATCCTCCGTGAGCAGATGTGTGCACCAGGTTGTCCCTGCAATCCTCAGACGCATGTCCAACCAGTTCATCAGACCCACCACTGAGGAGCTGCGACTGAAGGCAATGACAGATTTCTACAGCATTTCCAGATTCCCACGCACTGTGGGGGCCATTGATTGCACACATGTGGCACTCCAGCCCCCCAGTGCCACAGAGCACATATACCGCAATCGGAAGCATTGGCACTCCATCAACGTACAGGTGATAGCCGATGCCCAACGCCTCATATGGCACGTCCGTGCCAAACACCCTGGATCCAGCCATGACAGCTTCATATACCGTCAGAGTCCCATCCCAGCAGAATTCGAGCAGAACATGTATGGGGACAGCTGGCTGGTTGGTGAGTGACATGGGTGGCAGGCATGACTATCCCCTCCCATGATGCACATCACAAGGGGCACATGCATGACTAACATCCTCCCGTCTTTTCCCTTACAGGTGACTCTGCATATGCACTGGGACCCCATCTCATGACTCCTTTCCAGAACCCCCAAACCAGAGGAGAGAGAAAATACAATGAAGCACACATCAAAACCCGTGCAGTGGTGGAGCAAACATTTGGGCTCCTGAAGTCCCGTTTCCGCTGCCTGGATAAGTCTGGGGGGACCCTATTGTATTCCCCTACCTTTGTGTGTCAGATCATCGGTGCATGTTGCATTCTGCACAACTTTGCTATGAGAAAAGGCCTGCAGATTGAAATGCGTGATGACCTGCCCCCCGAACCAGACAGCCATCCCCTGTCAGAGGAGACCCATTCAGCTGATGGAAGAGCAGTCAGGAGGGTCTTCGCCGTAGGCATCTTTGGACAATAAACCAAAACATTAATCACACAGACAATGCACGCGTGTACACCACTGATGTCCCTAGATCACACACACCACATGCACATCGCATTGGATTAGCCCAAGTCCAGCATGTAGGACTTGGGAGCAGCAACGCCAGCGTCAAGGCCCCAATGATGTCGCTGTCCATTCATACACCTTTCACACGTCATTCATACAGCCGTGGGGTTAACTTCACCACCACGGCCGAGGGTGACACCCCTTACTGGCAGGAGTGCCACCCCCTCACATTCACACACCATTCACACTGTCCCCTGCACTCCTGACCGTGTGCAGTTAAAAATAAAATAAATATCTCATAACCTGAGTAATCAAAAAATAAAACAAAAACTCATAACCTGAGTAATAAAAAAGAAAAATAATATAAACCAAAACAAAAATAAATCCCTCATCTGGGATGCCGGGGGCTCCTCCTTGTGGGCACTCTCGGGCTTCTCAGCTGCCTGGAGGGAGTGGGGGTGGGGGGGCATCTGGAGGAGGCTGATCCCCGGGTGGGCCACTCCTGGGAGCTGTTGGCTGCCTGCCCTCCAAGGCCACGGCACTCCGGCTGAGATACAGGTTGGTCTGGGCCTGCATCCTCAGCTCGCGGGTGATATTATGCCGCTGGGCACGCTGCCGCTGCCTCCCCTCTTCACGGATGGCAGCTGTGTTGTCTTGGACGACTGCTGTCAGGTGCCGTACATCAGCCTGCACCTCCCCCAGGCTGGTGACAACGTCCTGCACACCACTGGGCAGCTGCGACATGGAGCCTAGGCTGTCAGTGACCCGGTCCAAGTGGGCAGCAATCTCCCCCATCTGCTGTGTTTGTCTGGCGTGGTCCAACACCACCTGGTCCTCGACCATATCACACACCCCCCTGGTCTTCCGGATCGCCTTCCTGGGGGCAGGAGAAGGTTGTCCCCGTGGGGATGGACTCGCCCTTGAGGGGCTACCGAGGATGGGGGAGGGGATGACAGAGGGCCCTGCAGAGGAGGAGGACTCCTCCAACAATAAAATAAAGTCCTGTTCAGAAACAGGCTCCTCCACAACCATCTCTGCAGAGGTGGTGTGGGCACTCTCCTCCACCTCGGTGTGTTCAGCACCCAGGGGCTCGTCCTCAGGATCCCATTGGGAGGTTGGGGTGGACTGGACGGCAAGAGATGATGGCCCAGCTCCGTCATCTGTGGATGACACAAAGCAGACACATGTTGGTGGTCCCACACACTTGGCACATGTACCCCCCCCCACATGCAACACACCAAATAGGGTATAAAAAACACTTACCTGTCCTGGAGCGACCACCTCCTCCTCCGTGGTCAGGCTGACCGGACATGGGGGTCCACCACCTGTGCCCCGCTCATGGCTCCGGATGGTGGCCACCTTGCCACGGACCTTGCGCCGCAGGTCATTGATTTTTTTTTTAATATCCCCAGCAGTCCGGGTGGAGTACCCCAACACATTGACCCTGCCAGCAATGGTGTCCAGGATGCCCTGCTTCCTCTCCCGGCTGGTCTTACGACTTTTTTTCCCGTGGAGGAAATCATTAAAAGTCTCCATAGCGGAGATTATAACTGACACCTCCTGGGAGTTAAAATTGAGATTCCTCCTCTCTTTGGGGGTAGCGGGAGCAGCCATCACAGAGCAAAAGTAAATTCCCTGGGGTGGGGGGAAACGGAAATACTTTTGCGCCGGAATGGCGCTTCCGCTGGCGCTTTTATACGCGCAACGGAACACATTGCGCTGACGTTTCCCGTGAAGTGGTGCCGACGGAAGTTGTGAGCATGCGCACAAGGGGGCGAGTGGAGCCTCACTCACTGCGCATGCTCCGTGGATGATGCGCTGAACGTAAGCCTCTGCGCTGGGCTCCTCCCATAATTTACATATGATCACACCCACTTCCACTTGCGTCGGGTTACGCCAGCGCATTATCGTTACTCTGGCGCAAGTTTACGCGCAAGTGCTATGTGAATAACAGTACTTGATCCGAAAGTGTCGGGCGGAGTAACGTAAATGAGAAACGTTACTCCAGAGTAAAGATTCTCCCATCTACCTTAATCTGGCCCTATATTACCAAATGTATTGGGACGCCTGCCTTTACATGCACATGAATTTGAATGACAGTTTTTTGCAGCGTACACACGGTCAGAATTTCCGACAACAAATGTTCAATGGGAGCTTGTTGTCGGAAATTCCGACTGTGTGTAGACATTTGCTGTCGGAATTTCTGACAACAAAAATTTGAGAGCTGGTTCTCAAATTTTCTGACAACAAAAGTTTTTGTAGGAAATTGTAGCCAATTCTGACACACCAAATTAAATGCATTCTCTGAAGCAAGTAAGAGACGGAAGCGCTTGGTCTGGTAAAACTAGCGGTCGTAATGGAGATAGCACATTCCTCACACTGTAATGGACTAAAAAGCACAAGGCTAAAAAGCGTGAATCATCTCTCACCAAACTTCTACTAACACAACTGGTATTGAACTTCCCTTTAATAGTGCCGTTGTATGTCTTGTACGTCACCGCGTTCTTGGCGTCCGGAATTTTCAACAACATTTGTGCGTTTGTATGTAAGACATGTTTGAGCCAACATCCATTGGAAAAAAATCCATAGTTTTGTTGTCGGAATTTCCAATCGTCTGTATGCGGCATTTGTCTGTAGGGTTCAAAATTGAGTTGGCCCACCCTTTGCAGCTATAACAGCTTCCACTCTTCTGGGAAGGTTGTCCATACGGTTTAGGAGTGTGTCTATGGGAAAGCTTGTCAGCTCTAATTCATGCCAAATGTGTTCTATCGGGTTGAGGTTAGGACTCTGTTGGGGCCAGTCAAGTTCCTCTACCCCAAACTTTCTCATCTATGTCTTTATGGATTGTGTTTGTGCACTGGTGCACAGTCATGTTGGAACAGGAAGGGACCACCCCCAAACTGTTCCCACAAAGTTGGGAGCATGAAATTGTCCAAAATGTCCTGGTATGCTGACTCCTTAAGAGTTCCCTTTAATGGAATTAATGGAGTCCAACCATTAAAAAAAGCAAGATCTATAAAGACATGGATGAGTAAGTTTGGGGTGGAGGAACATGACTGGCCTGCACAGAGTCCTAACCTCAACCCAATAGAACAGTTTTGGGATGAGTTAGAGTGGAAACTGTGAGAGAGGCCTTCTTGTCTACATCCATGCCTGACCTCACAAATGTGCATCTTGAAGAATGTTTAAACATTCCCATAGACAGACTTCTAAACCTTGTGGACACCCTTCCCAGAAAAGTTGAAGCTGTTATAGCTGCAAAGGGTGGGCCAACTCAATATTGAACCCTACAGACTAAAACTGGGATGCCATTGAAGTTCATGTGCATGTAAAGGCAGGTGTTCCAATACTTTTGGTAATATAGTATATGTGTTAGGCAGTTGCCAAGGGGTTAACAATTTATATCATGCAGACACATAAATCCTAATCTGTATAGCTCTTTTAGGTCAGTAACTCAGAAACTTATCAGAGCTATTCAATATTACAGCCAAGCAACCAACAATTTTAGTAAATGAGTTCTATGTCTAAGCTTTGGAGTTTTCTCCTGAATTTAAAGTATTGCTTTTATATGCAGAATAAATTAGGGTTGGTTCACACCACAGCATGAGCATTAAATCATCTGCGCTGAGACGTGTTAAAGTACCGTACTTACCGATGCATAAGGCAACTGGGCGTATAAGACGACCCCCTAATTTTCCAGCTAAAAGTTTGATTTTGGGATATATTCACCGTATAAGACAACCCCCTTTCGACTAGTCTGTCCAGAAGCTGAGGGGTAGCCGGAACAACCGTTGACAGGAGCAACCGCTGACAGGAACGGGCTTTATTCACCTTTTTTTCAAATCTCACTGCGCCCATTTCATGCCTCACCTCACTGTGCCATTATATGCCTCACCTCACTGTGCCAATATATGCCTTATCTCACTGTGCCATTACATGCCTCACCTCACTGTGCCATTGCATGCCTCACCTCACTGTGCCATTGCATGCCTCACCTCACTGTGCCATTGCATGCCTCACCTCACTGTGCCATTGCATGCCTCACCTCACTGTGCCATTACATGCCTCACCTCACTGTGCCATTACATGACTCACCTCTCTGTGCCATTGCATGCCTCACCTCACTGTGCCATTGCCTGCCTCACCTTACTGTGCCATTGCATGCCTCACCTCACTGTGCCATTGCATGCCTCACCTCACTGTGCCATTGCATGCCTCACCTCACTGTGCCATTGCCTGCCTCACCTTACTGTGCCATTGCATGCCTCACCTCACTGTGCCATTGCATGCCTTACCTCACTGTGCCATTGCATGCCTTACCTCACTGTGCCATTGCATGCCTCACCTCACTGTGCCATTACATGCCTCACCTCACTGTGTAATTACATGCCTCACCTCACTGTGCCATTACATGCTTCACCTCACTGTGCCATTACATGCCTTACCTCACTGTGCCATTACATGCCTCATCATGCCCATTGCATGCCTTACTTTGACGCTCTCCCTACCTAATCCCTGTATTCAGAGTCAGACTGCGGGCGTCCATTGTTCAAAAGCTGCGACTTCTCCTCATGCTTTTTCCCTGATAGGCGGGAACACTTAGTTTCCCAGCAGAGCCTGTGTTCGGTGTTCTGCCTATCACAGACGTCCTCTCGTCCGAGGCCGAGGGCGAGGCAGCGTCCGTAATAGGCGGAACACTGAACACAGGCTCTGCTGGGAAATTGAGTGTTCTGCCTATCACAGAACAGCACAAGGAGGAGGCGCGGCTTTTGAACAATGGACGCCCGCAGTCTTGCCTTTCTGCATCCAGCGTATAAGACGACCCCCCGATTTTTGAGGCAAATTTTTAAGCATAAAAGGTCATCTTATACCCTGTAAAATACGGTATGTTATTGTAATACATTGATGCATATTTGCAAAGTGTTTGCAATCTGTTACTTGTGGTTTCCTGATTGAGTGTAGTGTAGAAAAACAAGATGGTGGTAAGATATTAGCAGGAAGTGGAAACTTTTTTTATTTTGTTTAACGTTATTTGTACTGTGAAATCACATGGTGTGAGTGAGTGAGTGAGTGAGTGAGTGAGTGAGAAACTTATATAGCGCAGCACATGCGAACTGAATCGCCTCTGGGCATGCATGCTGTGTTGCGGTGGGATAGACTGTATAACTTTTATACAGCAATGCATTGAGCAAAAATGATGCATGCAACACAGCACAAAGGTGTGAACAACGCCAGTTGGGCTAATATTATTTTCCATGACATTGTGTGGTGGTGGTGGTTGCACTGGGCAGTACTGTCCAATGCACCGCAACAGCTATAGTGTGAACCAACCCTTCATATTGTGTTTTAAAGCATTTGTGGACTTGGCTGCTTTGCCATCACCAAAAGCTTATATCAGATCAGCAAAAAAAATAAAAAATAAATGTACAAGTGTCCTGGTTTATGTGAATAAAAAAATCAGGTATGCAAGCTTGTAGCAATTTAACTTATACTGTAAAGCTCTCAAAGCAGTCTGGTAGAAGTAGGAGCGTCTATTTTTAGCCAGCTAATTTAAAGTAGTTCTGTAACACTTTACATTCTTGCTTGTAACGAATGCAGGATCCATATTTACTGAATGTAAAACAGCTGAAAATTATCTCGCCACAAGATAATGCCAAACTTTTACTGATGGGAAATGTTGAAGAAAGCAGAGCTAAACTGGAACCTTTCAAGAAACACTCATAACATTGTCAGTTGCTTTGTATTGTAATGGATCTGTGTTACTATGTGCATCCCCAAAGAATGTCAATAGCAGGGAGCTATTAACCGGCTAGTACATCAAATGTTCATCAGTATCTTGTTGTTCCATGGTCCAAGCTGCACAAAGCTCATATTAGTATGGAGACGCTAATGTCAACAAGCATTACATAGGATAGGAATAGGATAGGCTCCATCTATTTTACAATACATATTGGGCCAGATTCAGATACACTTAATATTGCGCTACGTAATCGAAATACTCTACGCTGCCGTATTTTACCAGGCTCTACACCGAATTCTGGTAGATCTTTGCCCGTACGCTACGGCGGCGTAGTCTATTTCTCGCCGCGTAATCGAAATACGCGATTAGGGGGCGTGAAGCATTTAAATTAAGCGCGTCCCCGCGGCGATCGAACTGCGCATGCTCCGTTCAGAAATTTCCCGCCGTGCATTTGCGCGAAATCACGTTGTTACGTCATTCGTTGTTTGAGTAGCGTCGTTTACGAACATTCCTATTCCCAGGCGACTTATGTTAAAAATAATAAAAGACGTCGGAAAACGTAGAAATTCAACGCGGGAACGAGGGCCATACTTAACATGGGCTGTCTAATATTAGAGCAGCAAAAATCTGGTATAGTGTTACGCAAAAAAAAGATGACTAAAGATGCCGTAAGAGATTGCGAATGAAGATCGTAATTTCGGGGATCGCCGGCAAAAGCTCATTTGCATACCCCGACGCGGAAAACGACGGGAAGTCCACCCAGTGGCCGCAAATTTATTGCAGCGTAGATCTGAAGGCAACCGAACACGTAATCCAGTCGAATTAAAGCCCGCAGCCGTCTATTCATGGTTTGAGGTTTTCGACTAGCTAAAAAACGCGCGTAATTTGAAATTACTCCAGTCTAACACCAGTTAGACAGGAGTAAGGGCTCTGTGAATCTGGCCCATTCTTTTTAAGGGAACAATTGTTGATCTTGTAAATTCATAGCCTGAATAGCATGTGTGGGCTTATTTAACCATTTCAGCTCCAGAAGGTTTTAACACCTTCCTGACCAGGGTATTTTTTTATACTGCACTGCGTTGCTTTAACTGACAATTTTGCGGTCGTGCAACGCTATACCCACCCCCCCCCCCCAAAAAAAAGAGCTTTGTTTGGTGGTATTTGATCACCTCTGTGGTTTTTATTTTTTGCTCTATAAATGAAAATAGAGAATTAAAAAATAAATTTAAAAAACAGTATTTTTTACTTTATTTTTTACTTTACTACTGGGGGTATTTAAGGGCTACTCTAATTTGGTGTACAGAGACAGGTAGAGTGCCCTTCCCTGCATGCATTGTTTTAGAGTGGAATGTTTGCTGCCGCGACCCCTGCTCTACCATATCAGTTGTTGTTAACGACACTGTAAACCTAAAAGCTGACAGCCTCTTTGCAACTGGTGATGCTGTAGTAAATAGGGAGGCTGAGACACTAGTTCCTTATCAGGTTTGCTTTGTCCTTGTAATTAACAGCAGACAGTGGGCAGATTCTGTATCCATTGGAAGGTTGCAGCTGTCTATTGGTAAAGGAACCGCACATGATCTTCTGTCTATCACAAGGGAAATGCAAGTCCACAATCTACCAGAACACTCAGATATTTCTCCATCATTGACACCCTAAGTTATACTTGTAGAACACGTGTCAAACACAAGGCCCGCCGACCGAATCCGGCATTCCAGGCCATTTAATGTGGCCCTTGCACCTCTCCTACATCTGTAGAACCCCCTTACTAATCTCAGCTCCCATCTTGTCTCTGCTCTTCCTCCAGATCCTGTGCTTCTCCGTGCAGCCGCAGAGAGGCTTGTCTCTGCCCCCCCCTGCATGTCAGCAGTCGACAGCAGACAGGAGGACAGGACTCCTCCTACAGATCCTGTGCCTCTCTGTGCAGCCGCAGCACCACCTCGTCTCCACCTTCCCCAGTCACAGCATTTAGCAGAATCCGGCAGCTGACTCCAGCCCTTGCTTTGCTCCTTCTTTAGACCCTGCAATTTCTACTTCTCAGCTCTACCCCAGATTGTGCCCGGCAGCAGCACAAGGTAAGGGGGTGAACTATGATAAAAGGAAGGGTGGGGGACCCTTGACTTCTGATGGTGGGGGGGCTTGCTTTGGACATCTAGTCTTACAGATACAACCAGCCCTTTGATAACAACCAGAATGATCATGTGAACCACAATTAAATTGAGTTTGACACCCCTGCAGACCTTCACTGTAAATGTTCATCAATACTGACAGGATCATTTCTGTGAGAGAAACAGCAAAGTAATACATCAAAATCTTTTTGCTTAAGTCACCCATTCCCCCACTTAGGTATCTAGTAATAATTTGCTGTAACTGTTTTATAATTTGCAATATTTGGACTGATATAAAATATGACATTTAGAACAGTGATGTCATAGGGATCTTTGGGATGACTCTAGGGTTGAATTACTGAAGGCAAATAGGCTGTTGACTTTCTAAGGCAAGTAAGATTTTGTAAGAGAATTTGACTCAGAGCTTAGTGAATGTGGTGAAGTTTAACATTGCTACTGCAACAATACTAAATGACGTGCATGGAAAAGAAAAGGAAAAAAAAAGAATTTTTGCTTGCACATGATCAGATGATGGACATCAACAAAGTCTAACCTCGTTAAAAATGTCCTTAGAAAGTGCAATTTCCCTTGCAAAGTGAACAGTCTAGTTTGCCTTTAGCCTTTGCTTTTTTGCCAACCTCGCTGCCTAATGCCCTGTACACACGACCAAAATTTCCAATGGGATAAAATCTGATGGAATTTTCCGTCGGAATTCCGTTCAAGCTGTCTTTCATATACACTGTCAGACCAAATTCCGACCAACCAAAGGGCGGTGATGTAAAAAAACACTACGACGAGCTGAGAAAAATTAAGTTCAATGCTTCCAAACATATGTCGACTTGATTCTCAGCATGCAAGTTTTTTTTTCTCCATCAGAGTTCCACACAGATAAACGGAATTTCCTCATATTTCTAAACTCCGATGGAAAAAAGTTTGATGGGGCCCACACATGGTCGATATATCCGATGAAAAAATTCCGTCTGACATTTTTCATTGTAAATTACGATCATGTGTACAAAGCATTAGAATTTTCTGCTCACTATAAAGCCATCACTGTCTGGGACCCCCTTTATTTATTTGCCATTGGCTAAAGGGTACATATTAGGAATTCATAGGAATCCAATGAACTACTCAAGGGCAAAAACAGTGTTCGAACTAAGGAGATTTTCGAGATAGCACATTATTTGGCCTCACTATAGCTATTTAAAGCAGTTACTATGCTTTACACATTCACCATACATTTGTACGCTGTCAGCTTTGTTCACTGCACATTCACAACAATAATAATGCAGCAAGTGTCACATGTGCAACAAATATCTACAACTGTAGTACTGTGAATGTTTTGATACATTATGGAGTTTAAAAACCTAAATATTAAATCGATTTTCAATTCAAATCAGTGAATACTGTGCAAGCATTAGTGATATAACCGTGATCACAATCCGCCTTGATTGCCCCGTTTTATTATAACTTCTTTATGTAGAGGTTCACATCAGGACTCCATATGACAGTAAGTCACTTTCACAGTGTAAACATATAAAGGGTACATATAGTTGTATCAATACACAAAAACATCCCTCTGTACTTTTTGTTGCATTCGATATTTAGTCCATTTGAAGCGGTAAAACCACAAAGAAGGAAAAAACTGAGTCCAATGAGAGGCTTTTTTTAAAAATGGGTAAAAAGGGGTTGTAAAGGAAAAAAAAATCATAATAAGCATCCTTTACCTGCAGACATTCCTCTTTTCACTTCCTCATTGTTCGTTTTTGCTCAGAAGTTGCTCTATTTCTTCTCTGTTCTGTTCACTTCCCTTTTGTCTGATTTTACTGACCACCGTGAAGGGAGACTTTACTGCGGTGGTCAGTAATGTGCTTGCCCCCTCCTGGGAACTACATCTGTGTGGCAGGATGCTTCTCTACATGTTAGAGACTTCAAGGAGGTGTGAAATACTGGGCGTGCCACAATTCATACTGGGAAATGTAGTTCTTACATGAACAAATGATGCAAACCAGGAAGTGAATGAGAGAACAGAAACTAGAACGCCAGAGGTGATATAGATGAATAAATTTAATAGGTATTTACTCGTTTGTTAACAGAATCATTACACTATTCTGTCTACCTTGCAGACATTAATTTTAGGCAAAACATTTTTTTCCTTTACAACTCCTTTAAGGTTCAATGCGTGGAGAAGGAATTAAAGCGGGGGTTCACCCTAAAACTATTTTCTAGCATTACAATGAGCTCACTCTTTAAACTATGCCTAATTTTTTATTTATTTTTTGCTGTACATACCTCCCTACAGCTATTTTCACCCGCGGCTTCCGGGTTGTGAATCCCGCGGGACTGGGCGTTCCTAACAAGCTAAAATAATAAATTGTGTATATGTGACATATACTACCGCGCTGATTGCATGAACCCAATTTTCAAAACATATAAAATATATATAAATTAACAAAACATCCATAAACACCAGTGCTAACTCAAAAAAAAAATATATAATATTTTAGTAGTCCTGTTAGTGCGTGCTGTTGCACCTATATAAACAGTGCCTCAGTCCTTTAAATTTCCAAAGTGTCAGAAAAAAGTGCTCTATGCTGTGGTAAAGATGATCTCCGTGACTATACACCCTTGTAGTGTCACCACCACCTCTATTCAAAGATTGCGCTCACCAGATCACGGAAAGGGGACAGCATATAACATCCTTAAACAGCGGTTCCACGCGATCCTCAATCATAAGTATCAGACCCAAATAGCTCTTTGCGTTCACCTCTTTTGGCTCCCCCAAAAGGAAAAAAAGCCTCTTATGGTGTAATAAAGTTATGACCAGTTTATTTTAGACAAGAAAGCTTTAAAAATATCACACTCACATGGCCGGCCGGCATTAGCTTGTCCAGCGTTACTGTTTGTGCAGCGTGCGTTCCAACCCTCGTTCGTGTTGCGGTTCAGCGGGCGGAAGCTACAGCATTAAACAGTGGAGGAGGCTGGTGACACAATTCCGTATGTGTGAGGGATAATGCCCATATGCCTCTACATGTTTCGCATGCACGCATGAGTCATCAGGAAGCTAACAAGCTGGTGATTGACGTGATGACAAAAAAATAGCTCCCCCCGTCGCATAAGGAGCGTCACGATTGCCGAAAGAAGCTGAACGGCAGTGCGCAAGCCCAATATAGCGCTGACACGCCATTCGGCTTCTTTTGGCAGTCCCAACCCGGAAGCCGCGGGTGAAAATAGCTGTACGGAGGTATGTAAAGCAAAAAATAAAAAAGTAGTTTCAATGTAAAGAGTGAGCTCATTGTAATGCTAGAAAATAGTTTTAGGGTGAACCCCCGCTTTAACTATGGCAAAGGGAGGGGAATTCTATATATGGGTTAACTATTTAATAGGATGTGGGAAAGAAAGAAAAAGAGAAAACAAAGTGGAGAAAATAGAGTAAAGAAAAGAAGGTTAAAGATGGATAGAGAAGAACAGTACAAGATAGAGTTGGCTTCTCCAGGAGCATTCAGATAAGATAGCAGGTGAGGCTATTCAGAATTGTAAGTATTCAATATACAGTCTGAACTGTACACAGTAAAACCATCTGGCCGTATGGAGCTTTGGTTTTGTCTTTCAGGGCAGAAGTTAATTATTCCATCACTTGTTCATTATATAGTTCACCCTGGCAATTCGTAATGTCACTGTTGTTTTTACAGACTCGCGATGTAAGTCCTCGCAGTATTTAAGAGATGAATAAGTAATGTTTTCTAGAAAAAGGGTGTCAAGTTCAACCGTGGTAGGATTATCAAAAAGAGATATGTCTGTAAATTGTGGTATTATACGTAGAACCTGTTGCCAGAAAGGGCAGATGAAAAAGCAATCCAAGAACACATGTAGGAGTGTACCCCTTGGTGTTTTGCATCGCCAGCAAAGGTCATTTTGTCAAGGGAATAGTTTAGCAAGGACAGTCGGAGTCCTGTACCAATGCAATACGGGCTTGTAAGTCATTTCTTGGTACCTGCAACTGATCAACACTTTGTGAACAAACACAATTTTGTCCTTTTGACTATTGATAAATGTGGTATTTAAATCATTTTCACATTGATAAAGGTACATGGGATCTTTCTGAGAGTTTATTTCCACCAGCAGTTGATAAGATGTGGAGAGGGTTTTTCTCAGGTCACCTTCACCTTGGTAGATCTCCTCAAATACAGTGAGCCGTTTTTGATGTCCTGTGTTTTTTTTTTTTTTTTCAATCTGTACCAAAATAGTAAAAGAAGAATTCAATTGTTCCCCATATTCTGAGAACTTGTGACCAACACCAGAGATAAGTTACCCTTGCACTGATTACTGTTTATTTCTTAAAGGGTGCAATATGTTACCCCAAACTTTTCATCTATGTGTGTATTTGTCTATGTTTATCTTTATTATAGTAGCCTTTCAGTGTTAGATTAATTCCATACAACAGAAAGACCTGGCTGATCCTTCCATTCCCCGTTTGTCCTTGCTGTCAACTTTGTGGTACATCATGTTGCTAGCAAAAATCAAATATCGCACAGCCTTTTGGTTCACGGAGGAATCATAATTGGGCTTAACATATGATTTAAGATATATACTTAATATAAGCTTGATCGTACTAAATATTAAAAGGAGAGCTGATAGTTGACCGCATTGACAGACACTGCTGCTATAGACTAGTGTGGCGGGTTGCCTTTTGCCAAATAATAGAGTTTGTCTGTGAGATTACAGAGCATAAAAAATCCCTCCCATCTCTCTTTTCTGCCTGTGTGAGTCACTCTATATTCAGAGCAGCGCTTGTATGTCTGTGTAAGAGCAGGAGCTGCAGCAAGGAGTGCTGGAGCAGATTGCTCCTTCTGTGAAAAGTCACTATAGCTTGGATGTGCTACCTTCTTCAAGACAATTTTGGGGAAACAATACCGGGTAAATTTAATAACAGGAGTGTTTTCTATAGGACCCTGCAAGTCCAGTTTTCCTCTTTGCACTTTACAGGCAAGGTAAGAACACAACTTTGGGGAAATGTATTACGTTGAATGAGCAGTTTATTCGTTGATTCATTAAATGTCACATTTGCTCTATTTAGAAAAAGCTTATTGTGTTACCCGTGAGCAATCAGATATGGGAACAGCTGCTGGTGCTTACTTTTTTTAGCTTGGTTGTGGCATGCTTACATTTTGGTGCACTTGGTTTACAAATTGTTTTAGGATGGATTCGCAACATCTTTATATAATATATGTTTTTTGGAAAATCGAATGCATCCAGGAGCATGAGAAGAACGATCCCGCTTTTCACAAAAAAAATCTTTCTGTGGGCTCTGCCACACGTTGTCCCAAAATTTGTTTTTTTAGCAATTTATTTTGCTGTGCAATGTGATTGGCCACAAATATTTTGTGGCACCTGCAAGTAGTTTTTTTTTGCTTAATCGTACATACCTACATCCGTTTTGTTTCCTTTTTTGAAAGATCCTTTTCTTTCCTTCTTTTTTATTTGGGATTTTATCATTAATGGACCTGTTCTAGTTAATTCACCGAAAAGTCTATATCATTTTTTTTTGTAAATATCTATGTTGTAGATGGCCTGTTTGCATATTTTCAGTGGTGTGTCATGGTAGTGTGTCTGTAAGTGCAACGCATGTTAACGCACATTATATATTTGAATGGCACCCCATTGCACTGAAGCAATTCAGATCGATTGCACCTTTGTTGAAGGGCACCGAAATGCTTGGTAATGCACTACTGTTCAATGTGGTGTGATGTGTTGCCAAAAATACATGTCCGTTTTTATGGATGATTAGGTGTATTGCCAGCCTATTTATTTGAATAAGCTGCCTCTACACAACACACCTTAACACATGTAAAAACACCTGCATTAACACAACGCACCAGTATGACAAAGTTTGAATGGGCCCTAAGGCAAGTTTACATATATACGAATTAGATGCGTTTTAATTGCATTAAATTTGCATAACATGTGAATGTGACCGGCTCGTAAAGTGGTTGTAAACCTTTACAGACCACTTTAATCTACAGGTAAGCCTAGATTAAGGCTTATCCGTAGGTGCAACAAATATCTCCTAAACTTCCATGGTTTAAGAGATATTTGCAAAAGAAAGGCACCGATGTCTACAGACCATGTGCCATAGACAATGGCGCGCAGGCGCACTGAGCGAGCCGTCACTAATATCGATCATGCTGTTAGTGGTTAGCGGGAGTGACGTCATCGTGGCTCCGGCCGGTCACAGCACCGGAGCCTCGATATGCGGAAGTGACTCGTGGAGAAATGGCGCTGACGAACGAGGTGACCGAACACCACTGAGGGGGCTTCGATCTCAGGTTAGTACTTCATAATGAGCTAGTATGCTATGCATACTAGTCCATTATGCCTTTGCCTTGCAGGGTGTTTCTAAAAAAAAAAAGAGGGTTTACTCCCTCCTTAATTGAGCCGGTTCATACACATCCAGAGCAGCCGCGATGTGGTTTTGAAAAGGGTCCTGTGCGTTTTTGAGTTTGGTTCAGGTGCAAGTTCAGGCAAAAATTTGCACCTGAATTGCACCTGAACCGGTCAACAGAACTGCACTGGACTCCAGAAAGCAAAACGCAGCCTGACATGTGTGAATCCAGCCTCAAGGAGTTATTTAATAGTCAGCTTTACTTAATGTTAGCTCTCATTTTAAATTGTACAAGTTCCATTATGAGTTTTAAACATTAAAGAAGTTGGCTTTTATTACAACCCATACTTGCCTGCAGGAAAACACTTAAAATGGGAAAAAAAATGTAATATTCTAATTAATAGTGCTGTTAAAACTGAACACCTGTTAATATCTACGGAAAGAAGTAAAAATGGCAACTAATTTTATAACATACATCTACAGATTAGACTTTTTTTACTTTGTCACTTTTACAGGAGACTATTATTTCATTTAAATTTGTGCCAAAAAATGGGAGATTCGTTTTTATACAGCAGCAATTATTGTAACACAGGGTATCCTGTCCATTAAAATGAAACATAGAAACTGTGTGGTATTTGTTCAATTCTGTTTAATGGATTGTGACATTAGCGGTTTAGTAAAGCAAACAAGCAAATCATTATGGTACCGTGAACATTGTCAAATGTGATATTAGCCTTTTTTGCGGAGTGCCTGTCAGGTGCAGTACTGGGTCACAGAAACTACCTCTAATGGAACAATAAAAAAATTATTATTTTGCTGAGTTTTCTGGCAGTCAGTGAAGTATTTATACATTAATAGTGTTCAGTAATAAACCCCTTGCATTGTTATGCTTTCATAAATATGCTCTACAGGGGGTCTCTCTCTTGAAAGTATTTGTAAACCCAATCGCTAATAGCCCGTATAGGCTTTAAAGTGGTAGTAAAGTCTTTTTAACTTGTACCTACAGGTAAGCCTGTAATAAGGCTTACCTGTAGGTACAGTGAATATCTCCTAAACTTGAACAGTTTAGGAGATATTCAAAGTAAATACAGTCAGTGACATCACCAGCGCATGTGCTCTGAAGGGACGGCATACCCGTGCTGTGCCTGTTACTCAATGCAATGCAGTGAGATCACTAGCAGCTCTGTCAACAAGCATTTCGCAGGCATGATCCACCATTGTTTCCATTAAGAATCCAGTCCAGGGCAATAGGGTGCAGCCATCACTTTTGTCCCTACGTCTCCAGTGAGTCACGGAGTGCACATAGTTTTGCACTCCTGTTATCCGTATTCAGCTGATAGTGGCCTAAAGTTCACTGTCAGCTGACTTTAACCACTTGCGGTCTAGCTGCTGTCATTGTACGTCGGATGGTTGAAGTGGGATACTGTTGGTATGGCAGCCGATAGCTGCCATAACCCCATTATCCTTTTCAACGGCGGATGGTCCTCTTTCAAATAAAAGTGGTCTACGGGGTAGGTTTCACTGTGAGATAACTTTTATGGCTGGGGACGGCAGAGGGCCCTCCCTCCCGATGTGCTCCGATTGCCTCCGCCACCTACCAGAGCCGTCAGTAGCGGTGTTGACGATTGTGTCCTTTCCCCTGTAAAGGTTGAAGCAGAGTGAGGGAAAGATGGCCCCCGCTTGGCTCCATAAAATTGGATGGCTGAAGCAACGTCAAATGTCACTTCCGCCCAATGGTCTTAAAGGGGATTTTTTTTTTCTTTTTGAAAAATAAAAATAAAATGATTTGTTATTGCATTTAAGTGTGAATGCAAGATCTGGGGTGTTTTTGACCAGAGATGTCAGATTAAAGAGGTCCTGTCATGCTTTTTTTCTATTACAAGGGATGTTAACCTTCCCTGTAATAGGAATAAAAGTGAAATTTTTTTTTTTTATATATATAGGACAGTGTAAAAATAAAAAGTAAAATAAATAAGAAAAAATAAAAATACATTTAAATTGCCCTGTCCTGCCAAACTTGTGTGCAAAGCAAACACATACGTGAGTAGCGCCCATGAAAACGGTGTTCAAACCAAACATGTGAGGTATTGCCGCAATCGTTAGAGCGAGAACCTCCTCTCTAACTCAAAACTGGTAACCTGTATAAATTTGTAAACTTCGCCTATGGAGATTTTTAAGGGTCAAAGTTTGTCACCATTCCACGAGCGGGCACAATTTTGAAGCGTGACATGTTGGTTATCAATTTTCTCGGCGTAAAATTATCTTTCACAATATTAAAAAAAAATGGGCTAACTTTATTGTTGTCCTTTTTTTTATTCAAAAAAGTGTATTCCCCCCCCCCAAAAAAAACGCTTGTAAGTGCAAATATGGTGTGACATAAAGTATTGCAACAACTGCTATTTTATTTTCTAGGGTGTCTTAAAAAAATCGATACCATGTTTGGGGGTTCTACGTAATTTTCTAGCAAAAAAAATAAAAAATTATTGAACTTTGAAAATTAGGTTAGTTAACCAGTTAAGGACCGCCGCATGTACATTTACGTCGGCAGAATGGCACCGACAGGCACATCAACGTATATATACGTTGGTGCCTTGAGGGGGTTCGGGGGTTTGATCGGAGAGATCACATCGCACAGTAAGTCTTGACTAACACTACACTGACACACACTACACATAGTCACATTTTTCTGATCGCTGTATTAGTGTCGCTGTTCCCGCTAGGTAGCTAATTTTTTTTTATTGCGATTTTTTTTTACTAAAGACATATGGCTAAATAAATTTTGGCCTAAATGATTGACTAAAATTTAGTTTATTTGATTTTTCTTATAACAAAAAGTAAAAAATATTGATATTTTTTCAAAATTTTCGCTCTATTTTTGTATATAGCGCAAAAAATAAAAATCGCAGAGGCGATCAAATACCACCAAAAGAAAGCTATATTTGTGGGAAGAAAAGGACGCAAATTTTGTTTGGAAGCCACGTCGTACGACTGCGCAATTGTCAGTTAAAGCGACGCAGTGCCGAATCGCAAAAAGGGGCAAGGTCATTTAGCAGCATTTTGGTCCGGGTCTTAAGTGGTTAATGTTGGGATCCATCCAGATTCCTGACCGGCAGCTAAGGACTCTCAGCACACCACTGAGGGCCTGAGCCAGCCGCACTTGTCCCCTACACAGCCCAGCACTCCAGTGAACACTGGAGGGGCAGAGTACGGAGTGGTGACTGACAGTCAGACAGTCACAGGCTCTCTGCTCACTGAAGACCGAGAACTGAGCAATCATCAGTTGAGGCAGCAGGGGAAAGTTGTAGCATCAGATCAGGAAAAGTTGCAGTGCTACAGTAAGCTGAAAAAAAAAGAGTACAAATATTTTAGTAAAAAAAGGCAAGTGTATAATGTGCAGTGTTTCAATGTGCTTTAACTGAATTTCATTTTGTTTTAGTTTATATTAGGGATGAGCCTGTGTTTTATTTGAACTGGGTTCTCAGAACACGACTAAGTGTCAGGTGCCAAATCTGAACCCCACTGGAGTCAATGGGATCTGAATGTTAAAAAACAGTAATGACCAAATTCTAGGATAATAGGAGGATAATAGGCAATGGATTGTCAAACAAATGACACTTCCCTGGGAAAAATGTACCAAAGGAAAAATAAAACAGTTTGGCGAGGAGAAGCAGTTTTTTAGTGTTTTAAGTGCAACATTTGAAATGCAAAGTTCTTTTAAATAACATTCCTGAGAAATGCCCTGAATCTGCATGTGAAGTGGAAGATTTTTTCAATGTATATTACCTACTGCAAGAAAACATTTTCAAAGGAAATCTTTGACAAATGACAGCCCCTGAGCACCTAATTTTGTTTGTAAACAAAGCAACTGTGAATTTCCTTCATCCATACCAGACCTTTATCCTTAATGAGAATCTTGTATGGATGTCAGGAGGACCCAATGCAAAATAATACAAAAAATGGTGTTGGGTTCCCTACCAATTTCATACCCTTTGGGCCTGGTATAAGCTGATATAAAAAGGAAACAATACACAAAAAAAAAAAAAAAAAAACAAGAAAAAAAGCCTAAAGACATCCCCAAAATCTATACCACAACCTTATTCAAACAAGCAGCCTGAGAGGCTAGTAGAGGGGATGAGCATGTGTCCCCTCCTCCTGAACCTTACCAGGCCAAATACCCCCAACGTGGGGGATATCTTGTCAGTGGGACCCCTGGCAAAGTACCTTACCCCCACACTATTAATAATGAGGCCCCCAAATACCAGCTCAGTGTATGTTAAAGAGTAGGGGTACAGAGTACCCCTACTCATTCACACATACACAAAAATGAACAGTAAATAAAGATACACAGTTTTTGGCAAGTCCTTTATTTAAAAAGTCCTGCGATATACATCCATAATCAAGCACTTTATCCAGTGAAGCAGATCCACTTGAATCCCAATAAAGGACTTCACACACCCACTGAAAGAAAGAAATCCTACCTACCATTAGACATATCCAATCCTGTCACTGAATCTATGGTAATGATATCTCCTGGGACCTGCCACTAAAAGTAAACACAGGGGAGAGATCTCTCAGGTGATAGTTACATAGTAAGTCAGGTTGAAAAAAGACACAAGTCCATCCAGTTCAACCACAAAAAAAAAAAAATAGCGTACAATCCCATATGCCCAATTCTATACCCACAGTTGATCCAGAAGAAGGCAAAAAAAACAGCAGAGCACGATCCAATTTGCTACAGCAGGGGAAAAAATTCCCTCTTGATCCCCCGAGAGGCAATCGGATTTTCCCTGGATCAACTTTACCTATAAATGTTAGTACCCAGTTATATTATGTACATTTAGGAAAGTATCCAGGCCTTTCCTAACCACTTGCCGCCCGCCAATGATTATTGACGGCGGCAAAGTGGTTACTATTTCCTAACTTGATGTGATATGATGTCGCCAGGATATTGAGCCGCTGCGCGCCCCCATGGGCCCGCATCGCGGCGATCGGTGATGCGGGGTGTCAGTCTGACACCCTGCATCCCCGATCTCGGTAATGAGTCTCCGGCGGAGCCTTGTTACCACGTGATCAGCCGTGTCCAATCACGGCTGATCACGATGTAAACAGGAAGAGCCGTTGACGGCCACCCCACAGTGCGAATCCATGCCCAGTGCCCACCTATCAGTGCCCATCTGTGCCACCCATAAGTACCCATCAGTGCCACCCACAAGTACCCATCAGCGCCACCCATATGTGCCGCCCATGAGTGCCCATATGTGCCGCCTATGAGTGCCCAGTGCCGCCTATGAGTGCCCATCAGTGCGGCCCATCAGTGCCCATCAGTGCCGCCTATGAGTGCCCAACAGTGCCGCCTATGAGTGCCCATCAGTGCCGCATACCAGCACCGCCTATCAGTGCCACCTCATCGGTGCCTATCAGTACTACCTTATCGTGCCCATCAGTGCCACCTCATTGGTGCCCATCAGTGCCGTCATATCAGTGCCCGTAATTGAACGAGAAAACTTACTTATTTAAAAAAAAAAAAAAACTGAATTTTTTATTTTTTTTCAAAATTTTCAGTCTTTTTTCAGTTGTTGCCCAAAAAAAAAAAACGCAGAGGTGATCAAATACCACCAAAAGAAAGCTCTATTTGTGGGGAAAAAAGGACGCCAATTTTGTTTGGGTAATTGTCATTCAAAGTGCGACAGTGCTGAAAGCTGAAAATTGGCTTGGGCAGGAAGGTGCGTAAGTGCCCTGTATGGAAGTGGTTAAAGAAATCTACTGAGCTGACCAGAACCACCTCTGGAGGGAGTCTATTCCACAATTTGGCAGCTCTTACTGTGAAGAAACCTTTCTGTATTTGGAGGTGAAATATCTTTTCCTCTAGATGTAAAGAGTGCCCCCTTGTCGCTGGTTGCTAAGAATGCGGTAGGTGCAGGCATTGGCAGCTTTGTTAGCAGCAATTCTCAGGAAGAACTTGTCATAAGTATATAGTAGGAGTGGAAATACTGCTACAAAATATGATGTTTGGCTTCTACTAAATGAGCATCAACTCATTTGGACAAATCCTTGAACAGCCAAATGTGTGCTCAGACTGAACATCTATTTAATATGTTAAAAGAAAAGTGTCTGTTGTGGGTTACAGGAGTGCACCTACTTTTTTCTCCTGTGACCCATAGTCAACTTATAATGGGCTATTTCTCGCTATCAGCAGCTTCAGGCTCTGGAAGGGTTCCAACCATATTGTCGGGATCCACCCAGCAGACTGATTGACAGTTGGCTTGGAGAGCTGAAGCCAGTTCAGTCTGTCCCCTCTCTCCTGTTTGGTGCTCTAGTGAGTGCTGGTGGAGTAGAGATCAGTGATTGAGGACCACTGTTCTCTACTCTGAGCATTCAGGTGATCACTCAATTCTTTGAAAATGTCTATAGTAAAGTAGTATGAAACCCAAAACCAAAAATATAATATAATGCAGCTTATCAATCATTGGATGTGGTGGCTGCATCAATTTTTTTTTATTTATTTTTTTGATGATCATTGACCATGGTAAATGGTTTGTCTCATCTCTGTAAACTGATAAATCTGGAAGAGAGCTTGCTCTTTTTAAAAACAGACTTTACTGACCAGGTCAGCATATGAAAATGTAAGAAAGAAAGCCTAAAAAAGAAAAACAAATTTAAGCTTCACATGTAAGAATTAGTAAGCTGCAAGATAACAAATGTATGCTTTTGGGTTGAATACAGCTTTAAGCATTCAAATACTGTTGTTCCCAAATGGAAACAGGTAATTTCCCTCTGTGTAAGAAAATAATAGGAAAATATATTGAAGTTAGTCAAACATGCATTAACATCTCATTTAGCAGAATGGAAACTAAGAATTGGAATGCATTAACAATAAGTTTATTTTTATGATACCAGTTGTGCTGACAACATATGACATACATTGAAGATCTTTTGGAGGATTACATTTATTTTTTACAGTAAGCAAATTGGTGGGCCATGCACAGGACAGTAGGCTGTAGAAGGAAATATACATTTATATATACTTTAAAAAAAAAATAGAAAAAAGTTCATCTCTTTCTATAAACTAACATTGGGGAGCTGCCCAGTGAATTCCCACCCTTAGTTAATTTCTTTAGGGAAGAGTTAATATCTTTCTATAAACTCACATTGGGGAGCTGCTCAATGAATTCCAGCCCTTAGCTCATTAATTCCATTGAAGAGTAAAGGAATTTAAAAGCCTTAATACTTACTGAATCTTGTCCAATACACTTACTCCATTGAAGACAAAGAGCTAGAGAGATTTTGGATATCTTGAGCAATGCCTTCCCTAATACATAGATTGAGTCAGGACAGGGAATTTTAAGTACGGTAGTTGGTCTTGAGTTCTTGGCTTGTTGGCAATGAATACGTTGAAGATTGTATATCACTGATAATCAGGTGGAAAGAGTACAAAATGGTTCTACAGTCAAAAGGATTTTATTTTTTTACCTTAATGCATTCCCTGCATTAAAAATTTGCACTTGCACAATTGGATGAAGCTTTAACCACTTGCTTACTGGGCACATATACCCCCCTCTTGCACCCAGGTGAAATTTCAGCTTCCGGCACTGCGTTGCTTTAACTGACAATTGCGCGGTCATGAGACGTGGCTCCCAAACAAAATTGACGTCCTTTTTTCCCCACAAATAGAGCTTTCTTTTGGTGGTATTTGATCGCCTGTGCGGTTTTTATTTTTTGCGCTATAAACAAAAAAAGCAACAATTTTGAAAAAAAATCAATATTTTTTACTTGTTGCTATAATAAATAGCCCAATTTTATTTATTTTTTTTAAACTTTTTTTTCTCAGTTTATGTCTATACGTATTCTTCTACATATTTTTGGTAAAAAAAAAAAAAAATCGCAATAAGCGACTGGTTTGCGCAAAAGTTATAGCGCTTACAAAATATGGGACAGAATTATTATTATTTTTTTTTACTAGTAATAGCGGCGATCTGCGATTTTTTTTGGGACTGCGACATTATGGCGGACACATCGGACACTTTTGACACATTTTTGGCACCATTCACTTTTATACAGCGATCAGTGCTATAAATATTCACTACTTACTGTATAAATGTGACTGGCATTGAAGGGGTTAACACTAGGGGGTGAGGAAGGGGTTAAATGTGTACCTGTATTGTGTTCTAACTGTGGGAGGAGTGGGTGACTGGGGGAGGTGACCGATGCTGTGTCCCTATGTACAAGGGACACAGATCAGTCTCCTCTCTCCCTGACAGGACGTGGAGCTCTGTGTTTACACACAGAGCTCCACGTCCCTGTTCTGTCATTGTCGATCGCGTGTACCTGGCGGACATCGCGACCGCCAGGCACGCGCATAGGCATCTCGGGGACAAGCCAAGCGTGCACATGCCGCCACCGGGAGCATGCGTGCCGCCGCCGGCGCGCTCACGCGCCCCCAGTGGCCAGAGGAATCCAGGACGTCAATTGACGTCCAGTTGGATTTTCAGAGCCACCGTGAGGCCGTCTTTTGACAATAGCCCGGGGCTCAAGTGGTTAACTTATTCATTAATCTACATTAAAATTCCCTTGCACATTGCAATTTCCCATTCAAAGTGAACAGCCAATTGCATACCAGTAACACCAGTATTTTTTTTTCATTTGACATTAATCTGACCCTCCATGATTTAGACTTGACAATTGGTCTAGTAACCCAACAGTTGCATGTCCCAAAATTAAATGTTACAGTGAATATTATATAGAGACCTAACAAACGTCCATTGGAGACCTAGCCCATGGGGGGTTATTTATTAAAGCTGGAGAGTGCAAAATCTGGTGCAACTCTAAATAGAATCCAATTAGCGTCCAGGTTTTTTTGCCAAAACTTAATTGAACAAGTTGAGGTTAGCAGATGATATCATGAACTGCTGCATCAGATTCTGAGTGCTCCTGTTTTAGTAAATCTACTCCACTGGTTCTGTACTACTGATACAAAGCCTGTTGGGTATATCTACTGTTGTAGAATCACATAAACTGAAAACAAGAATGCAGGGAACTTTTGAAACTAGAAATGAAATGCAGTGTTTACATTATTAAAATGTGCTGTTTGTACACCTATGGATTATTATTTTTTGCCCCTTCAGGAATTTGGAGTGGGAACATGTCTATTTGCTTTTAATACTCTGTAACAAAAGTGGACTTTATTGTACTATATGATGTTCATTACTGATTTATACAGTGTTATTACCTAAGATACCAATAGGTATAAGATGGCATATGATTCACTGTAACTCACTGCCAAACTTGGCCACATACCACTGTACAAACATGCACATTGATATCTCTGAGCGTGCATGACTGTGCACTCAGGAAACGCCCCCATAACTACTGTTAACTAAGTGGAACAACAGCCGACTGGCAATACTACTCAAACTAGAGAGGGGCTTATCAGAACTTTCAACAAGGGATTTATGCTGAAGTTTAAAGTCATCCATAGACATCTAGATTGTCACCCAGTCCTGATGAAATGAGTAGGACCAGTCAAAAGTCACATCAATGTTAGAAAACAAATGAAAGTTTATCACATATTTTCTGTTCAATGCGTTCTTAAATTAAGTGGATTGATATAAAACAATGGTATTTGTGTACAATTGTATACTATTCTAAAAGAAAACATTTGTTATTATTATTTTTTTTCAGAAAGTGAACACTTTCTCCTACTAGAATTTCTTTTATGTACAGTTTGGAGCATGTGTTTAGTTTCATAACAGACAGAATGAGACTATTTGATGTTTTCACACAGGTTATTCAGTAATTTTATTCACATACCAAAAACTATCTGGGTCCAGTTGTCTGTTTGGCTAGGTTATTTATATACCAAATACTACTGGCAATTATTTATTTAGGATAGACTTTGCTAGGATCGTGCATAATCCTTAAAGGGTCACTAAAGGAAAAATGTTTTTTTTGCTGAAATGACTGTTTACAGAGTATAGAGACATACAAGTTAACTGAATCTTTTTAAAAATGATTAAAAATAGATACAAATCAATCATATAATGTGCCTCTAGTTTCACTTTCATTTTTAAAATGATTTCATGTTTCTGTGAAGTAGAGAAGACACACAGAACAAAAACAAACAAATCCAGGGCAGTGTTTTGTTTTTAAAATGAATCTGATTGGTTCTGAGGAGTTAAAGACGCACAGCTTAGACCACAGTGAAAATCTGCCATGACATTTTTCATAAGGAGCCAGACAACCAGGAAGTGTGGAGATCAGAGAAGTATTACAGCTACTTCAAAGCAAAAACTAACAATGAGAACATGAAAACAGCACTGCATTAAGGTAAAGGAAGCTATTTAGCTAAAAAAATATCCTTTAGTGATCCTTTAAGAACCAAAACTTAAATTGTGTTAATTTCTTTTTACCTTCCTCAATTTGACAATTTTCCATCATAACCTTCTGAGGTTTGGGGCCTAAATGATGCCTGTCTCTATGCTAGCTATCAGATGATGAGCATTAACGTGTTACTAAACCCACAACAGTAAAATCAGTCTGTATATGCAGTAAAGCATGCTGGTTATACTCACTGAGAAACCTAAGGGGTTACGGTAATCCTCTGCATTGTGTATAAAGGGAGTTTGATCCTGTCTTTGAGAATCATCCTCTTTTCTTTCTCGTACATCACGGGACACAGAGCAGCATATTCATTACTATATGGGTTATATGGAGTACCTTCAGGTGTGGACACTGGCAATCTCAAACAAACAGGAAGTCCCTCCCTATATAACCCCCTCCCATAGAGGAAGTACCTCAGTTTTTTCGCCAGTGTCTTAGGTGTTGGTCATGGAATAGCTTTGCTCCACATCCTTGGGATTAAGGGCGGGCTAACCGGATCTGTCCAAGGAGCCTCAGTGCCAAAGTGGACAGTACCCGGGCCCCAAACCGTGGGGTTTTGCCTATAATGCTCCTCTTTGGAGGGCTGGACCCTGGGCCCAGGACTTGGAGTTCGTAAGGACCATAAGTTCCTGTTTGCCAGGGTGCTATATAGGTCCAGGACAGTGGGTACCTTCATAGGACCCCAGGGCCTGAAGGTCTACTACGCTACCCACGGAGATGGGAGAAGATTGGACCGTTTTGCAAAACGTCCTGCGGCATGGAGCAGGTAAGAGGGGAGCCTGCGGGACTTGGTTCGACAGCAGGCTCTCCAGGGGAGATCTTAAGGGGGGTAGCCTGAGTATGCTCTGCATTGGCACCATGGTCACTATGTCTGATGGACAGGATGCCCTGAAATGTTTCCCCCCATCACTTGATCCCCCTACCTATCTATGTATGTTTGCTGGCTACCTGCTGCTCGCTGGTTGAAGACCTTTTAAAAAAAAAAAAAAAAAAAAAAACAACAGATCGGTCTCTAGGCTAAAGGGACTCCTTAGGGGCCTGTTTTAGCCTTACCTTGCCGGGATTCAAATCTGCCGCCTGATGCGTCCTCCAACCTGCATTCCTGGGCTCCAGAGTGCGTCTCCTCCTGGGCTCTCCTCCCCCGACAGGCGCGCGCGCGCGTGCACGCGCGCATGCATATAGAAAATTTTCGCGCCGTTCGGGAGGGGGGGGGGGCGGGGAGCGTGACTGCAGTGTAGAGTGGGCGTGCCTTCAATTGCTGTTATACACAGCAGGCGCGTTCTTAGCTCAGTTCAGAGCTGAGCTGGAGAGAGAGGACGTAGAGCTGGCAGCACAGTGACTCCCGGTGGCGAGAAGGGGTACTACATGCTGGAGTCAGCTCCAATACTTTTTGTTAAGCCAAAATCCCCTTGGCAACAGGTTGAATGCTGGCAAACATGTTGGGGGTGGGGCTGTATGTGGTGAATAATATTATAAAAGAAAACATACTGAGCCCCACCGTTTTTGGGCATTAGTGATCCTATTGTCCCCTAAACCTTACTTTTTTGTGCTCCTGGCTATAACAGTCTGTTGTTGTAAGCGGAGTCCTTCGGTTTTGTATTATGGCTTCCAAGGGTTCAGGATCAAAACACACAAAAAAAAAAAAAAAAAAGAGAGAAAAGGCAAAGACAAAGCCTCTGGTTCTGATGATATGCCAATACTTTCCCCACAGGTTATTCCTATAGGGGTCACCCTGGATAAGCCATTAAGGGGGTCTGGTGCGGAGGCTGGCCCAGGTCGGCCCAACCCTGTGTTATCACAGAGGAGATGCTAGCCGTCACCCTAGGGGGGCTAGAGAAAAAAGGTTAACAGCTATGATCGCTGGCTCTTTTTCTGGCAAGAAGCGGACTAGATCCCCATCGCCAAAAGGGACAGAACCTGGAGGATCTACCACTGAAGAATCATTTTCAGCCTCCCAGACGGAGAGTCTGTGGGTCCAGTCTTTGACAGACATGGTCCGCTCGGCATTTAATTTGCCATTTCCAGAGCCTCAGGTTCCTGCGGTATCCTCTTTGGGTTCTTTTAAAAGCGCCTTTAAGCAACGCAGCTTTTCCGGTCCATCCTCTGTTAGAGTAATTGGTTTCCAGGATTGGGACGACCGGACAGAATTTTTTCTGCCGCCTAAAGCTGACGAGAGGGTAGTCTTTATGCACGTCTGCCAGGAAATATTTGTGCTTGCAGGCACTCTTTCCCTGACCAAGTGCTCTTTAAAAGGGGCCCAGATGGCTCAGTCGGTAGAGCATCGGACTTTGGGTCTGAAGGTCCAGGGTTCAGGTCCCGGTTCGGGCACTGCTTTCAACTACCCGTGAGGTCCTTGAGGCCACATCTCCCGGAAAGCGCCCGATCTCGTCTGATCTCGGAGGCTAAGCAGGGTCGGGCCTGGTTAGTGCCTGGATGGGAGACCACCTGGAAGGTTTTCTGTTATTTGCCCTATGGAAAAGACATTTTTCTAAGAAAGGGGGCGCTCCCAACTGTGGACGCAGCCATCTCATGGGTGAATAAATCATTAACTGGCCTAAGGGGAAACATACAAATGTTTATGGTCCCGGTCGATAAACGTTAGAGACACTTTTTCCAGCATCCCTGGCTACAGCCAGCAGTGGCTGCAATTGGAGTTTTGTCAGGCGTTAAAAAAACAGACAAAACAGATGCTTAAGACATCCCTGCCCAATAGGCAGAGGAGTTATTGGATATTCCCAGAGCTCTGTGCTTTGCGGTAGAGGTTAAAAAGGACTCCATCCAGCAGGCGTCTCGTTGTCACTATTTTTAGTGCATATGAGAAGGCTCTTATGGTTGAAGAACTGGGCGGCCGAGCCCCATGTAAAAGACTGCTGGCAGGTTTGCCCTTCCATGGAAAGATCTGGATAAATACATTCAGACTGTTTCAAGTGGCAAAAGTACCCTTTTACCAGTCAAAATAAGTTCCGGGGTCCTGCGTTTAAAAGGCAGCTCTCCCCGGTTCCAGGGCCCTCAAATTCCAGGCAGTACGGACCTCCTGCGCGATCAAACTTTTAACAATGGATCGCAAGGACAGGCCTCTGGGGATCGGTCCCCGACAGAGGGGGTCCGATCATCTGTGGCCGCAGGCTACAGATTAGAATTTCTAAAAATTTCCTCCACAAGGAAGGCCTCAATGCGGGTGGCATTGGATCACCTGCTTTACCAGGGCATAATGGTAGAGGTACCAGCCCAAGAACAGGAGCTAGGTGTCTATTCCAATCTGTTTGTCATACCAAGGCTCATCGGCAATGTCAGACCAATTTTGGACCTAAAAGGTTTAAATGCTTACCTAAGGGTTCGCTCTTTCCGGATAGAATCCGTTTGGTCAGCAGCCGCCACACTCCAGAAGGATCTGGCTTCTATAGACATAAAGGATGGTTACCTTCATGTACCAGGTCTTTTCAGCCACATCAAATATTTTTGTTTTTACGCTTCGCAGGGATACAGCGTCACTTCCAATTCATGGCGCCCCCCTTCGGGCTGGCTACGGCCCCCGGGTATTCACGAAGGTCCTAGCTCCTATTCTAGTCAGTCTAAGGGATCCAATGGATCTCGGTCCTAGCATACCTGGACAACATCTTAATCATAAGATCACTCGCTTCCTTGGTGGAATGCGTAGTAGCCCTCATGGTTCAGTACCTCGAGAGGTTCGGCTGAGTCCTAAACCGGGGAAAGATCAGCATTTCAACCTACAAAGCAGTTGGAATATCTCGGCACGAGATTAGACACAGAACAGAAGATTGATGTTCCTGCCTCTGGTAAAGGTCGAGGCTATCAAAAGATTGATTCAGTTGGTCTAAGCAAAAAAGAACCAACTATTCGCCTATGTATGCGATGGCCATGTTCGAGGCGGTACCACACGCTTCCACACTCGTGTCCTACAGGCAGCAATTCTAGCAGCTTGGTGCTGCCCAGTGGTCTGGAAGGCTGGAGAGCGGTCTGGAACAAGTTCACTCGCCAAGGAACTTGGGCAGAGGCGGAGAGGCAGCTGCCCATCAAGGTCTGGGAGTTCTGAGCGGCTCGGCTAGCCCTCCTGGCATAGACATCCAGATTACAGGGGTCCTCGGTGAGAAGTCATTCAGACAATGCCACAGCGGTGGCATATAGGTGAACCACCAAGGGGGAACCAAGAGTCAAGCCACTCAGAGTGAGAGGAGCTTGGTTTTTCGGTGGGCAGAGGTTTATGTACCCTGCATATCGGTGACATTCATTCCCGAGGTGGACAACCTACAGGCGTACTTCCTAAGTCGCCAAACCCTGTCGCCGGGGGAGTGGTCTATGCATCCACAAGTTTTTTTCAGACAATCTGCCAGAAGTGGGGAGTGCCAGACGTGGAGGTCATGGCATCAGGATTCAACAAGAAGCTAGACAGGTTCATGTCTCGAACGAGTGACCCTATGGCCTGCGGAACCGATGGGTTGGCTTGCCCTTGGCATCAATCATAACTTCTATATGCATTTCCCCCACTGCAGTTACTACCCCGCCTGTGGCGCAGGATCATAGCACAGGCCGGTTATCCTGGTAGCCCCAGCTTGGTACCGGAGGGCATGGTACTCACTAGTCCTGAAAGGGGCAGCGGGAGGCCCTTGGACTCTTCCTCTAGGGCCAGACCTACTCTCACAAGGCCCGATCCTCCACCCTGCATTACGGCGTCTAAATTTGACGGCCTGGCGGCTGAATCCCTGATTCTCAGGGGTAGAGGTCTGTCTAGGCAGGTAATCCCTACCCTCATTAAGGCTAGAAAGCCGGCCTCCAGGGTAATTTTGTTACAGGGTTTGGAGGGCCTACGTAGGTTGGTGTGAGGCTAAGAGATGGAATTCCCGCAAGTATACCATTGATAGAGTATTAAGTTTCTCCAGCTAGGAGTGGATAAAGGCCTGGCATTAAGCACGATCTAGGGACAGATTTCAGCCTTATCAGTGTGGTTTCAGAGGCCGCTGGCCACTCGCTGGTTAAGATCTTCGTACAGGGAGTCTTACGTGTTAATCCTCCAGTCAAATCACCACTTTGTCCATGGGACTTAAATCTTGTTCTGTCAACTCTACAGAAACAACCCCTTGAGCCGTTGGCTGAGGTACCTTTGGTTTTACTGACTGGAAAGTCGGTATTTCTGATCACCATAGTTTCGGCCAGGAGAGTATCGGAATTGGCAGCCTTATCTTGTAAGGAACCATATCTCATTTTACATAAGGATAGGGCGGGGTTCCGTCCTCATTCGTCCTTTCTACCAAAGGTTATATCCAGTTTCCACCTGAACCAGGATGTGGTACTTCCATCCTTCTTCCAAAACCCACCTCTAGAAAGGAGGGGTTGCTGCATATGTTGGATATTGTCAGGGCCATAAAGGCCTATCTTAAAGCTACAGAGAAGGTTCGGAAAACAGATGTGGTGTTCGTTTTACCGGAAGGGCCCAAGATGGGTCAGGCAGCTGCTTGATCCACCATCGCAAGATGAATTAAACAATTAATCGTTCAGGCCTGCGGTTTGAAGAGGTTGCCTCCTCCTTTGTCGGCAAAGGCCCATTCTACCAGGGCCATGGGCACCTCCTGGGCAGCACATCATCAGATCTCTATAGCTCGAATATGCAAGGCAGCAACGTGGTCGTCAGTCCACATGTTTACAAAATTTTATCAATTTGACGTAAGAAGGAATGCGGATACAGCCTTTGGGCAGTCAGTACTACAGGCCGCGATTCAAGCTCCTCAGGATCTGAGGGGGCTCCCTTGATTTGATTTGAGATTTACATTTCTTGTTTAAGTTGGATTTACTAGTATTTGAGTATACCTCTAAATTAAATCCTTCTTTGGAAGATGTCTCCCTCCCCTCATTAAAGCATTGCTTTCGGACATCCCATATAGTTATGAATATGCTGCTCTGTGTCCCGTGATGTACGAGAAAGAAAAAGAGATTTTTAAATACAGCTTACCTGTAAAATCTTTTTCTTGGAGTACATCACGGGACACAGAGCTCCCACCCCTCTTTTGGGGAACATTTTTGGGAGGCATACTGCTTGCTACAAAACTGAGGTACTTCCTCTATGGGAGGGGGTTATATAGGGAGGGACTTCCTGTTTGTTTGAGATTGCCAGTGTCCACACCTGAAGGCACTCCATATAACCCATATAGTAATGAATATGCTGCTCTGTGTCCCGTGATGTACTCCAAGAAAAAGATTTTACAGGTAAGCTGTATTTAAAAATCTCTTTTTTTTCACTGACTCCAATCCATCTCCTGAACAGAACATTAGGGGACAAACTACACATGATCAGTGTGGTGTGTATTGGTAGAGAGTTTTTTTTTTTTCTGGGAGAATGCATGTGATCAGCACAGGGCCCATCAGCACTGTCCAAACAGAGGGTCGAGGCAGTGGCGTATTTTGTTTTTTTGCTGCCCTAGGCAAAACTAAAATTGGGCACCACATCTAAACTGTCCCCACCCCTTTCTGTTTAAGATATACCCCTTCCTCCTTGGGCTCCGCCTCCTCATATTAGAGCTCCAATTCAGGAGTTGGCCAGAGACTGTAGACATACTAAAGGAGTTGGTCAGAGACTGCAGATATGATACAAGAGATGGTTATAGACTGTGGACATGATACAAGAAATGGTTAGAGACTGCAGACATGATACAAGATATGTTTAGAGACTGCAGCTATGATCAGAGGCAGCGGACATGATACAAGAGTTGATCAGAGACTGGACATGGTACAAGAGATGGTTAGAGACTGAGGACAAGATATAGGAGTTGATCAGAGATTGTGGATATGATAAAAGAGATGTTTAGAGACTGCAGACATGATGCAGAAGATGATCAGAGACTACAGACATGATACAGAGGATACTCAGAGACTGTAGACATGATACAGGAGATGATCAGAGACTACAGACATGATACAGAGGATGATCAGAGACAGCAGACACGATACAGGAGATGATCAGAGACTGCAGACATGATACAGGAGATGATCAGAGACTGCGGACATGATACAGGAGATAATCAAAGACTGTAAACATGATACAGGAGATGGTCAGAGACTGCAGACATGATACAATAGTTTGTCAGAGACTGCGGACATAATGCAGGAGATAGTCAGAGACTGCGGACATGACATGGGAGATGGACAACATAGGAAATAGAAAAGTCTCCAGCCATTCATTTAGTGTAATCGCAGTGGGGAACAGCTTAAGTTCTAAAACATGACAGATAAGCTATAGCATCTTCTGTAACAGGATCTCCATCCTTCTTCTTCTAATACATTTACCAGTTACAATTACATCCCTGTGACTGTGCCCCCCACCCAAGCCCAGCTGAGACCGCACCCCCTGCCCAAGCACAACAGAGCTTGAGCCCAGCCGAGAGGAGACTGCCCCCTTGCCCGAGCACAGCTCAGCCGAGTTGAGCTGAGTTTGCCCATCTGCTCAAGCGGAGACTGCCCCCCACCCAAAAAAGGCCGAGCCGAGGTGAGTCAAGACCTCCCCTTTGTTCGAGCCCAGCCAAGCTGATACTGCCCCTTCCCTTTATGAGGGCGCCAGTCCCTCCCCTCCCTAGCCAACTATGCCCCATAACTGCCAACAGTTCCTGCTCAGTCTGCCCCATAAGTCACCGGCAGCCAGGGACTGTATTTGTGCAGGATGCGGGAGACAGGACTCAGTAGGAGGGGGGATTTTTTTCACGCAGGGGGGCTTTTTTCCACCCCCCGCAAAGTGCCCTAGGCCTGTTCCTTGTCAGCCTTGGCCAAGACACAGTGCTGGTCAGGGGTCCTGCAGTCTTATAGGACAATCGGGGGAAATAAAAACCCCTTCTACAAGCTTTAACCATACACTGACAGAAGTCACAAGACTGCTCTAACTGCTTATGAGAAAGGGTATTTAGCAGTTTATATTTACTAAAATAATTGCATTTCCATATTCTGTGCACTGTGGGAGACCAGATATAGTGAATGCAGGGTCATGGGTTTAGTAATACATTAAGTTAAACTTCTGCTTTGCTTGTTTAGGGTAAATCAACTGGTTCACTTTTCTGCAACTTTACTTAACTGTATATACTTCTCTTCCCTGTCACTCCATTCAGTTGTTAGAATTGAAGTAAGTCCTGTATAAGGTTTAAGTCAATACTGCCAGAGCTTACTCAGAGTTAAGGAGTTCCCCTCCCCCAAAAAGTACAAGAACTTAAATTTAGAGAGAGGCACATGCTTCTCTATGCCTGGAAGTATAGTTAGCTTCTGTGGTTCTAGTGGTTGAATGGGATCAAAGAAAAGTTGAGTATGTACCGTTTGGGAGGAGGCATTAAAGCAAACCTGTTGATTTGCTCAGCATGGGCAAATCAACTTGAGTTTCTCTCAAGTTTGCTTTAAGGTACTGCTTTCATGATATCATAAAGTTATTGAAAATGCTGATGAATATACGTTTGCCATTTAAAGGCATTAATAAACTTTTGACAGTGGGGGATAAGTACTAAAACAGGAGAGTACAAAATCTGGTTCAGCTCTGAATAGAAACCAATCAGCTTCCAGGTTTTGTTGCCAAAACGTAATTGAACAAGCTAAAATTAAAAGCTAATTGGCTACCATGCACAGTTGCATCAGATTCTGAGTGCTCCAGTTTTGACCTGAGGGCTGCAGTGTTTTCCTAAGACAGTATCTACATTCAGGATTCTGGTTTGATTTGAAGTTTGAGACACTTTACAGCATATGTACAATACAGTCAGAGATCCTCTTCAAAACTATCTCTTTCCAGCTATATCCTGTGGCAGGTTGACTCCTCTGGGTGAGCCATTGTAGCTGTACATCGGCCCTTTAAGATTTTGTAGGAGGCACGCACATGCGCCCACAGAGAGCCGATGCGAGTGTCTGGCGAGGGGGATGACCGTCGGTCACCTGCGATCACTTGTATAAACACACAAATCTCGGTTCTCTCAGGGGAGAGGCGACAGATCATGTGTTAATACTAAGTATGAACACCGACCGGTCTTCTCCCCTAGTCAGTCCCCCTCCACATTTAGAACACACCTAGGGAACACAGTTAACCCCTTGATCGCCCCCTAGTGTTAACCCATTCCCTGCCAGTGACATTAATACAGTAATCAGTGCATTTTCATAGCTGTATAAATGTTAATGGTCCCAAAAATTTGTCAAAGGTGTCCGATTTGTCCGCAGCAATATCGCAGTCCTGATAAAAATTGCCGATTGCCTCCATTACTGATAAACTAAAATAGAATAAAAATGCCATAAATATATCCCCTATTTTATAGACGCAAAAAATTGACATACGGTTATTTTTGTTTTTTTTAACCCAAAAAATTGGCATATTTATTAAAGCAAAAAGTAAAAGATACTGTGTGTTTTTCAAAAATTGCTGCTATTCTTTTGTTTATAGTGTAAAAAACAACAACCGCAGAGGTGATCAAATACCACCAAAAGAAAGCTCTAAGCCTCCTGCATGTATCCCTACCCTGCAAATGTCACCAATTCAGCAGTATGAGCCCCACAAAACTCTGGAATGAGTGGGTGGGTCTCTTTGAAAGAACTTGAGGGTGGAGTCCTGATGTCACAAGACTCCCCGCTCACCTCTACACTCGCCTGCACTTCAGTCACACTGATCATGCCCCATAATGAGTAACATCCAGTCAAAACTCAGGATTTTAGGTGTGGAGCAGCCAATTCTGGGAGAGCTGAAGAAGACAGGAAGGGGATGTGAAGCTGGAATCGTAACACACTCTCTTCTCTCAAGCCCTGTAGGAGATAAATAAATCAGATGTCAGTCACAGCAGTGGGGGAAGTGGCTGCACAAACTTATCTCTGTGTGTTTTTTATCTAACTACAAAAAGACAAGAGGATTGCTCAGAGCTGGATTAACTCTTCATGGCAAGACTGAGCACAGATGTCTTGACATCCTCTACAGCAGTGGTCATCAACCTTGTCCTGCAGGGCCCACTAAGGGTCCTTTCACACTAGCGGACCGTTCGTCCGCTCATTACAAGTCAGTTTACGGACTTGTAATGAGCCCCTATGGGAGCGGATCCGTTAGCGGATGACTTCCGCCAGATCCGCATCCGTTTTTGCGGACGGAAGAATGTCCTATTTTTCTTCCGTCCGGCCAAACGGATCGGATGCAAACGGACAGACGGTCCGTTTCCATCCGACTCCCCATAGGGGAGAGTGGAGGAGAGACAGGGCGGTCCCTGCACAGTGTGCGGGGACCGCCCTGTCCGCCGACAGCTGAGCGGAGACCCCCCGCTGAGTGTGTAAGGAGCCTAACAGGCCAAGTTTGCAAGATAACTGAAATACATCACAGGTGATATAATTTGCTGCTCTAGTGATTGCAGTATTCTAGTCTGCATCTCCACAAGGTAATACATAAAACCTGGCCTGTTAGTGAGCCCTGCAGGAATGGTTGATGACCACTGCTTTACAGTACCAGGTTGAAGTCTTCATTAACCACTAAAGGACCCGCTCATGTACATTTACGTCGGTACTTTAAAGATGGATACCTCGGTAAGGGCAGCAGCTGCTGCCACAACCGAGATATCCATCTTTAGTGTAAGCGGTCCTGTACACGATAACGGCAGTCTCCGCAGGGGATTCGCCGCAAGATCACCGTTATCGGTGGCAGGAGAGGGCCCCCCCTCCCGCCGCTTAATGTTGCCGTCGGTAGCGGCGGAGGCGATCGGGTCTGTTCAGCGGCTGACTGGGGATGCGAGTGAGGGAAAATGTCCTTCATCTGTCCCCATAGCTCTGCTGGGCGGAAGTGACGTCAAAACGTCAGTCTCGCCCAGCGTCTTAACCACTTGACCACTGGGCACTTAAACACCCTTCCTAACCAGACCAATTTTCAGCTTTCGGTGCTCTCACAATATGAATGACAATTACTCAGTCATACAACATTCTACCCATTTGAAATTTTTGTCCTTTTTTTCACACAAATAGAGCTTTCTTTTGGTGGTATTTGATTACTTCTGGGTTTTTTATTTTTTGCGCTATAAAAGAAAAACGACTGAAAATTCTGTAAAAAAAAAAAAAAAAACTTGTTTCTGTCATATTAGTGGGTTATTTCTCACACACAGCATATGCATACCACAAATTACACCCCAAAACACATTCTGCTATTCCTCCCGAGTATGGCGATACCACATGTGTGAGACTTTTACACAGCGTCGCCACATACAGAGGCCCAACATGCAGGGAGCGCCATCAGGCGTTCTGGAACACCCAGACCAATTCTGAGATTTCTCTCCTACATGGAAAAATCATCATTTATTTTCGAGAAAATTACATAGAACCCCAAAACATTATATATGCTTTTTTAGCAAAGACCCTAGAGAATACAATGGTGGCTGTTACAACTTTTTATCTCGCACGGTATTTTCGCAGAAATTTATTGAACGCGTGTTTTTTAAAAAACTGTTTTGTGCTAAAAAAAAACAAAACAGTAAAGTTAGCCCAATTTTTTTTCATAATGTGAAAGATGAAGTTACGCCGAGTAAATAGATACCCAACATGTCACACTTCAAAATTGCGCACACTCGTGGAATGGCGCCAAACCTCGCTACTTAAAAATCCCCATAGGCGGTATTGCAGAGTATCGCGCAGGGTATTGCAGGGTATTGGGGTATTGCCGAGTATTGGGGTATTGCAAAGTATCATGCAGAGTATTGGGGTATTGCCGAGTATTGGGGTATTGCCGAGTATTGGGGTATTGCCGAGTATTGGGGTATTGCCGAGTATTGGGGTATTGCCGAGTATTGGGGTATTGTTGAGTATTGGGGTATTGTTGAGTATTGGGGTATTGCCGAGTATCATGCAGAGTACTGGGGTATTGTTGAGTACTGGGGTATTGTTGAGTACTGGGGTATTGTTGAGTACTGGGGTATTGTTGAGTACTGGGGTATTGTTGAGTACTGGGGTATTGTTGAGTATTGGGGTATTGTTGGGTACTGGGGTATTGTTGGGTACTGGGGTATTGTGGGGTACTGGGGTATTGTGGGGTATTGTTGGGTACTGGGGTATTGTGGGGTATTGTGGGGTACTGGGGTATTGTGGGGTACTGGGGTATTGTTGGGTACTGGGGTATTGTGGGGTACTGGGGTATTGTGGGGTATTGTTGGGTACTGGGGTATTGTTGGGTACTGGGGTATTGTGGGGTATTGTTGGGTACTGGGGTATTGTGGGGTACTGGGGTATTGTGGGGTATTGTTGGGTACTGGGGTATTGTTGGGTACTGGGGTATTGTGGGGTATTGTGGGGTACTGGGGTATTGTGGGGTACTGGGGTATTGTGGGGTACTGGGGTATTGTGGGGTACTGGGGTATTGTGGGGGATTGTTGGGTACTGGGGGATTGTTGGGTACTGGGGGGATTGCAGGGTACTAGGGGATGGCAGAGCTGGGATGTTTTGAGGGATGGCTGGATCTGTGACTGCATTTGTCACAGATCCAGCCACAGCTCAGCTGCTGACACCCCGCTCCCCCCCCCCTCTCCTCGCACACTGTACAGAGAGGAGAGCGAGGAGAGGGAGGAACCGGCGTCATCAAATGACGCCGGTTTGTTTACAAGTGATCGCGCCGTCATTCGACGGCGCGATCACGTGGTAAACGGCCGCTATCAGCGGCAATTTACCGTGATCCGTGATGCGCCGGGTCTTCTAGACCCGGCGAGCACGGACACTTTCGCGAGCGCGTCCCAGGGGACGCGCAATCGCGGAAGTGCACGAGGACGTCCCAGGGACGTCGTGTCAAAGCAACTCCACCGCGCCGTAGCAGTAAAATGCTTATGGCGCGGTGGGGAAGTGGTTAAAGAAACATTTTTTTTTTGTAATTTGAAAAAATGACAGTTTCCAAAAATTCTTTAGTCTAAATATGAGATCTGAGGTCTTGTTGACCCCAGATCTCATATTTAAGAGGACCTGTCATGCTTTTTTCTATTACAAGGGATGTTTACATTCCTTGTAATAGGAATAAAAGTGATCACATTTTTTTTCAGTGTAAAAAGTAATAAAATAAATAAAAATAAATAAGAAAACAAAAAAAATAATTTTTTAAAGCGCTCCGCCCCGACGAGCTTGCGCGCAGAAGCGAGCGCATACGCGAGTAGCGCCTGCATATGAAAATGGTGTTCAAGTCACACAAGTGAGGTATCGCCGCGATCGTTAGAGCGAGAGTGATAATTCTAGCCCTAGACCTCCTCTGTATCTCAAAAAATTCAACCTAAAGAATTTTTTAAACGTCGCCTTTCGAGATTTTTAAGGGTAAAAGTTTGACGCCATGCCACGAGTGGGCGCAATTTTTAAGCGCGACATACTGGGTATCATTTTACTCGGCGTAACATTATCTTTCACAATATATAAAAAAATTTAGCCAAATTTATTGTTGTCTTATTTTTTAATTCAAAAAAGTGAATTTTTTCCAAAAAAAGTGCGCTGTAAGACCGCTGCGCAAATACGGAGTGACAAAAAGTATTGCAATGACCACTATTTTATTCTCAAGGGTGTTAGAAAAAAAATATATATAATGTTTGGTTTTAAGTAATTTTCTAGCAGAAAAAACAGTCTTAGTCTTGCAAACACCAAATCTGAAAAACACCTAAGGTCCTTAAGTGGTTAAAAAAAAAAAAATCAGGTTTACATCTACTTTAATAAAAACTGAAGCGGGACTTCTTATTTATGGGTAAGCTCCAGAGCATTTTTCTCAATGTGAAAAAGGGGCATTAAAAATTTAGAACATGCTCTATTTTTTCTCGTCGTTTTTCACCTCGTTTGTAGGCTTTAACGATGGTGAAAAACGTGCATGCTCAGAAGCAGGTTATGAGAAGTGAAATTTGTATAATCAGCCCAAAGGGTGTTGCCAATCGAATGGAACTTCCCCTTTATAGTGCCGTTGTACGTGCTGCACCTCACCGCGCTTTGCTCAAGCATTTTTTTTTTCATGATCGTGTGTATGCAAGGCAGGCTTGACAAGAATCACGTTGAGAAAAACTTTGTTTTTTCCATGACATTAAAGCGGAGTTCCACCCAAAAATGGAACTTCTGCTTAATCCCCTCCCCTCCCCCCTTTACATGCCACATTTGGCATGTAATTTTTTTGGGGGGGGAGTGGGGGCTTCAGTAGGAGTGGGACTTCCTGTCCCACTTCCTGCTTCCGCGGAGGCGCCTTACTGCAGCCCCTCCCTTTGGCGATCATCTAGGACACTGACAGGTCCTAGACGATCCCCTGTCCAATCAGCGGCGGGCCGCGCCGCGTGCGCCTGCGCAGTGCGGCTCGCGCATGCGCAGTGGGTGCCCGGCCGTGAAGCCCAAGGCTGTCACGGCTGGGTGCCCACAGTCGCAATGAGGATGCCGGCCGGGGAGGGGGGAGAGGAGCGGAGCTCCGGTCGGCGTGTCGCTGGAAGGTGGAGAAGGTAAGTGTCGGTTTATTAAAAGCCAGCAGCTACACTTTTTGTAGCTGCTGACTTTTAATAAACATTACATTTGGGTGGAACACCCCTTTAAAAACAATTGTGTGTACGCGGCATAACAGTTAGTAGCAGCATTGTTAGCCTGCCATTTCAGTTGCCCATTGGGCTGCCTATCTGAAAGACCCAATAGTCAGCCATGACATTACCTGGAGATTCTTTCAGTAATAGCACTTCATGTTGCAGATTGAAAACACTATGCTCACAATTAGTTAATTAGTTGTCAGCCTGCCATATTCAATACTTCAGTTGATCATTGGGCTGCTAGCAGGTCTATCAGATAGTAAGTCTAGCTGCCAAATGAAGGAGCACACATACATATGTAACAGGCTGTCATGACTGCTACTAATTGTGAGGCAAAGGGGTTGATTTGCTAAAACTGGTGCACTCTTTTTACTGGTGCAGCTGTGCATGGTAACCAATCAGCTTCCAACTTCAGCTTGTTCAATTAAGGTTTGACAAAAAAAAATTGAAACTGAATGGTTTCTGCACCAGATTTTGCACTCCCCATCTTTAGTAGATTATTACTCTCTAATTTATGATCGGCGGACATTGAGTCCACGGTCATTTCTGCTGGGCTCCTGCTGTGTATGATCAAGCTGCCGGCAAGCTGCCAGCGGCCTGCTACCCAGAAGAACTGGATCATATATATATATAAGTGATCCAGTGCACAGGTGCCGCCCTGTAGCAGTAAAACTGCTATAGGGTGGACCTGATGTAGTTAAAAAGGTGTTTTTTCTGCTATTGCATTCGCTGTCCTTAGAAAAGCAATTTCTATCACTTTCTATTATGTGTCACCTGGTAAATCTAGAAAAAAGTTTTAGCTGAAGGAGAGCTTAAGCTCAGGAAAATATATATATATATATTTTTCTTTTCAAGCAAATTGAAGGTTGAGCTCATTCTGGGATAAAAGGTTGGACAGTGTTTGTGATTGCATGTCTGATTATCTATGACCAGGTTTAGACATTGTAGTGATCATTAAAGATCTAAAAGCAAGCTGCACAGCTCCTCTGCTAACTGTGCCATGGGTCTTTCACAAATCTATCAATGCCCATAATGGATTTAGTGTTGGCTGATGGGTATTGTGATTTACAGCTAAAAGACATCTTCTCCACAGTCTTCAAATTGGACTCAAGCTAGTCTATAAAGTAGATAGGATATAAACCAATATGTCCTAAATCTCAGTCTTCGCTAGATCTACTCTAACTACAATAATCCCTCTACAAATGGGGAAATGTAGTTCTAGTTATTTGTAGTTTAGTTATTTTTGTTTGTTCTCTTTCTTTTTGGTATGAAACAAGGCCCACTGTAATAACATTTGTGGTAATAAATACCTGTGTAGTGACAACATTTTTTAGCAGAATTAAATTCAATAAGATCATACAGGCACGGCATAATTGACAAATAAAGCAACCTGTTCTTATTTTACCAGGAACACTTATAATGTGACAAGCACAGTCTTATCCAGCTGTTTTCTTGTGTGCTTAGAAAATCATTCAGTTGTACTAATTTACAGGGAAATTTTCTGCAAACTAAATCCACTTCATTATCTGTAGAAGTAAGCTAATCTCAACCATCAATGTATAGATCCAGTGCAGCATTAAATCAGTTGTGTCCCCCGCGGAATGTACTAAAGTACCTATAAGTGCTTTGTACATAGCAACTGAATTAGCTGCATCTGTACTAGCAGATGATACATTTCTCTAGTTATTAAAAGGAAAGTCAGTGCTAGATAATCATGAGTTTTTTAACCACTTGAGACCCGAGCCTGTTTTTCAGATTCGGTGCTTACGAGACTAAAACAGTTTTTTTTGCTAGAAAATTATTTAAAACCCCCAAACATTATATATATTTTTTTCTAACACCCTAGAGAATAAAATGGCGGTCATTGCAATACTTTTTCTCACACCGTATTTGCGCAGCGGTCTTACAAGCGCACTTTTTTTGGAAAGAAATCACTTTCTTGAATTAAAAAATAAGACAACAATAAATTTGGCCCAATTTTTTTATATATTGTGAAAGATAATGTTACGCCGAGTAAAATGATACCAAACATGTCACGCTTAAAAATTGCGCCCGCTCGTGGCATGGCGTCAAACTTTTACCCTTAAAAATCTCGATAGGCGACGTTTAAAAAATTCTACAGGTTGCATTTTTTGAGATACAGAGGAGGTCTAGGGCTAGAATTATTGCTCTCGCTCTAACGATCGCGGCGATACCTCACTTGTGTGGTTTGAACACTGTTTTCATATGCGGGCTCCACTCGCGTATGCGTTTGCTTCTGCGCGCAAGCTCGTCGGGACGGGGCACTTTAAAAAAATATTTTTTGGGTTTTCGTTTTTATTTTTATTTATTTTATAATTTTTAACAATTTATTTTTATAATTTTTAACACTGAAAAAAAAAAAAATATCACTTTTATTCCTATTACAAGGAATGTAAACATCCCTTGTAATAGAAAAAAGCATGACAAATCGAATTTTAAAACAAGAAAGAATAAAATAGAATAGGAAATAAAGGAATATGATGGAATAGAGTAAAACAGAACAGAATATAACAGAAAAAAAAAAGAATAGAACAGAATAGATTGGAAAAGAATTGAGTAAAACAGAATTGAATAGAAAATGAAAAAAATACAATAAAATAGAATAGAAATGAAAGGAAAATAGAAAATAAAAGAATATAATATAAAAAAAAGAATAGAATAGAATATAAAAAAAACAATATAATAGAAAATAATAAAATTAAAAGAATATAACCGTCTTCCGAAATTTGAATAGAATTAATTTGAATTTGAACTTGAATAGAATAGATTAGAATACAATAGAAAATAAAACAGAAAATAATAGAATGGGAAGGAATAGAATAGAAAAAAAAAAACCAATAGAATAAAATTAGAAATTAGAAAAAAAAACATAACCATCTTCCGAAATTCAAATTTCGAATAGAATAAATTCGAACTTCAGTAGATTAGAATATAATAAAAAAGAGTAGAATAGAAAAAATAACTGTAATAGAATATATTCATCTTCTGAAATTCGAGTTTTTAATAGAATGAATTTGAATCAAACAGAATAGATTAGAATAGAACAGAAAATAATAGAATATAATAGAAAATAATATAATAGAAAATAAAATAATAGAATAAAAAAGAATACAATAGAAAATAATAGAATTTCACAAACTACGCTATGGTCACTTGAATAGTAATCAACGAAGGCCCTGTGAATATTTAAAAAATAGATAAAACAATTCCAATATAGTCACACAACTATATACATGGCCCATTTACCATCAAAAAAATATATACCACTGGAAATCCTGAGTGCTGAAAGGGCACATTAACAATCATGTAAGTGTATACCTGGCAGGGGCACATTGTTGATTTTTATGTGAATTCATAAATAAACGACCTGCTTAATGACGAGTCCCTCTCTGTGATCTCTTGATACATGCTATTATGGTGCTTAAATTAAACATACAGTATATGTGCATTGAACAAGGGCTATCGGACCTGACTGAAATAACAATACAATATTTAAATTGTTATGAATTTAAATTGGTTTGAATTTAAAAACAACATTGAAATGTGTACATCATATTTCTGCAGATGAAAAGAATTATGGTCTTCCTTTCTAAAAGTGTTGTCCCTGGGTCAGGTGTGCTACTAGTGCCCCATCGACATCTGTCATAGTATACCTGTGCAACCAAACAGCTTTCACAGGAATGTCATGGCATATTCATAGTCATGCCATACTCATAGTAATGTCATAGGTAGCTGGGTCAGGTGTGCAACTAGTGACCCATCAATTAGGCCCCTTTCACATTGAGGCGTTTTTCATGCGGTACATCGCTAAAAATAGCGCTGCTATACCGCATGAAAAATCATGCCCTGTAGTGTTCAATGTGAAAGCTCGAAGGCTTTCACACTGAAGCGGTGCGCTGGCAGGAACGCTCCAAAAGTCCTGCTAGCCGCATCTTTACCGCGGTATAGGAGCGGTGTGTTCACCGCTCCTATAGCGCGCCTTCCCATTGGAATCAATGGGAAACCGCAGTAATAGCGCGGTAATACCGCCCGCAACGCGGGCGGTATTAACCACTTGACCACTGGGCACTTAAACACCCTTCCTAACCAGACCAATTTTCAGCTTTCGGTGCTCTCACAATTTGAATGACAATTACTCAGTCATACAACATTCTACCCATTTGAAATTTGTGTCCTTTTTTTCACACAAATAGAGCTTTCTTTTGGTGGTATTTGATCACTTCTGGGTTTTTTATTTTTTGCGCTATAAAAGAAAAACGACTGAAAATTCTGTAAAAAAAAAAAAAAACTTGTTTCTGTCATATTAGCAGGTTATTTCTCACACACAGCATATGCATACCACAAATTACACCCCAAAACACATTCTGCTATTCCTCCCGAGTATGGCGATACCCCATGTGTGGGACTTTTACACAGCGTGGCCACATACAGAGGCCCAACATGCAGGGAACGCCATCAGGCGTTCTGGAACACCCAGACCAATTCTGACATTCCTCTCCTACATGGAAAAATCATCATTTATTTGCTAGAAAATGACATAGAACCCCAAAACATTATATATGCTATACCCTAGAGAATACAATGGCGGCGGTTACAACTTTTTATCTCGCACGGTATTTTCGTAGATATTTTTTGAACGCGTGTTTTTAAAAAAAAACTGTTTTGTGCTAAAAAAAAAAAAAAAAACAGTAAAGGTAGCCCAATTTTTTTTCATAATGTGAAAGATGACGTTACGCCGAGTAAATAGATACCCAACATGTCACACTTCAAAATTGCGCACGCTCATGGAATGGCGCCAAACTTCGCTACCTAAAAATCCCCATAGGCGATAGTATTTGGGTATTGCAGAGTATTTGGGTATTGCAGAGTATCGCACAGGGTATTGCGGTATTGGGGTACTAAGGTATTGGGGTATTGGGGTACTGGAGTATTGGGGTATTGGGGTACTGGAGTATTGGGGTACTGGAGTATTGGGGCACTGGAGTACTGCAGAGTATTGGGGCACTGGAGTACTGCAGAGTATTGGGGTACTGGAGTACTGCAGAGTATTGGGGTACTGGAGTACTGCAGAGTATTGGGGTACTGGAGTACTGCAGAGTATTGGGGTACTGGAGTACTGCAGAGTATTGGGGTACTGCAGAGTATTGGAGTACTGGGGTACTGCAGAGTACTGGGGTACTGCAGAGTATTGGGGTACTGCAGAGTATTGGGGTATTGGGGTACTGGGGTATTGCAGAGTATTGGGGTACTGGGGTATTGCAGAGTATTGGGGTACTGGGGTATTGCAGAGTATTGGGGTACTGGGGTATTGCAGAGTATTGGAGTACTGGGGTATTGCAGAGTATTGGAGTACTGGGGTATTGCAGTGTACTGGGGTACTGGGGTATTGTGGGGTAATGCAGGGTACTGGGGTATTGTGGGGTACTGGGGTAATGCAGGGTACTGGGGTATTGTGGGGTACTGGGGTATTGTGGGGTACTGGGGTAATGCTGGGTACTGGGGTAATGCAGGGTACTGGGGTAATGCAGGGTACTGGGGGATTGCAGAGCTGGGATGTTTTGAGGGATGGCTGGATCTGTGACTGCATTTGTCACAGATCCAGCCACAGCTCAGCTGCTGACACCCCACTCCCCCCCCTCTCCTCGCACACTGTACCGAACGGTACAGAGAGCAGAGGGAGGAGAGGGAGGAAATGACGCCGGTTTGTTTACAAGTGATCGCGCCGTCATTTGACGGCACGATCAAGTGGTAAACGCCCGCTATCAGCGGCAATTTACCGTGATCCGTGATGCGCCGGGTCTTCTAGACCCGGCGATCACGGACACTTTCGCGAGTGCGTCCCAGGGGACGCGCAATCACTAAAGTGAAGGACGACGTCCCAGGGACGTCGTGTCAAAACTACTGGACCGCGCTGTAGCAGTATTTTCGCTATAGCGCGGTCGGCAAGTGGTTAACCCTTTTTCGGCCGCTAGCGGGGGTTAAAACCTCACCGCTAGCGCCTGAATATCACGGTAAACACGACGGTATAGCGGCGCTACAAATAGCGCGGCTATACCGTCACCGTGGCTCCACCCCTCAATGTGAAAGGGGCCTTATGTTTCTCAGTGTGCCAGTTCACACCGAAACATCCTGCCAAAGTGTACTATTGCACAAAAACACCCGTAATACTAGTAGCACATCAACATCTGATGTAAAAGCTGAAAACTTTCTTATTTATGAAAATAAAAAAAATGTGGTCAAATTTTTTTCAATTATGATTTTTTTTTTTTATCTAACAGAACAAAACAAGTTAAATAACAAATCAAAAGGAAACAAAATATTTTTTTTTTAGTTTTGCACATGTCTACAAGGAACATCTGGGCCTTTTGCACTACAGGTCAGGAATTCTGAATTCAGCTTTAAAAAACCTTGGAAGTTTATTTATTACAAGTACTTATATAGTGCTGTCAATTTGCACAGTGCTTTAGATGTACTGTAGATTGTACATTTGTATCAGTCCCTGCCCTCAAGGAGCTTACAATCTATGGTCCCAAACTCACATTCATACATACATATACTATGGCCAATTTAGACAGGTATCAATTAAAGCGTTTGTTATCCCAAAAAATCCCTTAAAGCATGTTATACAGCACAGTGCTTGTGTCATTTGGCCCCCTGTATCACCTGAAATACCTGGCTGATCCTACCTGGTTCGGCCCTCTGTAAAATGACCAGGGTTCATAATGGCTGCTGAGCCCTGACACCATGTCGGTTTACTTGCTTCTGTCATCCGCAGCCCTGCTCTGTCCTTCTCTGTCCCCCTCTCCCCCCTTCCTCTCTGCTCTTCTCCCCTCTTTCCTCCCCCCTCTCCCCCTCCCCTTCCTGCCTGTCAGCTCTGTGTCAGGGCCCTACTGCTGAAATAACTGTCATGTTCAGGCACTCACCTGTCTTCCTGAATGCAATGTCCCCAGTGCATGTGTTTTATAAAAAAAATGCCATTATATACTGTATTTCCTAGCGCTCCTTTGCGCACGTGACCGACTGCCTCTCTCCCCTCTACTCTCCTCCTCTCGACTAACGCCAGCGAGGGAATCTCAGCCCCTCCCCCTATACCTGTTAGATCAGGAGAGAGAGAGCAGCTGACGGTCACATGAGAGCTGAGCGGCGCTAGGAAATACAGTATAGAACTGCATATCGTGGTCTAGTCTGGAGGTGAGCATAAACTGTTCATGGGAGGTCAGTTATAGAAGATATTGGTGCATGGATATATATCGGTACACATGGATAATTTGGTGGCACATGTGGAAAATTTGGTGAAAGATTCATCATTATTTTGGACTTTGTTTTGGACTATATATTTTTTTTTTATAGTGAAGGTTTGTGGGTTGCGCGACATCTTTTGTCTTTGACTGGAGGTATAGAAGGAAAGCATAATGAAAAAGTGATACTACAGTGCTATTGTGGTGAATACAAAGGAAAAACAACAACAAGGATAACCAAATAATTAATGCTGCATACATAAAAATAGTGTACTAAACTAATAAAAATGTGATGTGATGTAATGATGCGCTAAAATCCACCCTATATGCTGTACAGTGATAAAAAAAAGTGAATAATATGAACCTAAATAGGTATTAAATAAACTGTGACAATCGTATTGTTTATTTTGTCAAATTATACATGTTGTATGTCGTTTTTTGTCCTTAATGTAATGGACAGACTGTTTTTGAAATGTTTTTTGCCAAGCTATGATGTCCAACGACCCCTTCATTTTTCCTCAAAAATGATCGTGCTGTAGATATTAACTCAGTCACTTTTATCACATGGCTACCCATGATTAAGTCACGTGACGTGTGACGTAAGGCGTAGGGGTAGGAGCCGAGTGCCGCAATCGAAGGTGTCGTACACCACATGAGGAGATTGCTACACTGAGTGAGGCTGCACGTCTGTTTTGTCCAGAGGATTCATGAGTGTGATCGTATCGCTGTTGTGCTTTTTTCTCTATTTTCACTTCATATTGCGCAATGAGGTCTTGTTTTGTCATTTATTTCTTCCATATGAGCCTTTTGGTTAAGGAAGTGTCGTATGCAAGTGGTCGGGTGAAGCAGGGTGGAAGGAATTCAGTATCACAGGAGATTACCATCACTTCCTACCCAGTTCAGATGAATGGACTATGATTTGCATATTGTTGCCTTTATCACATTGGCACTTTTTTATGTAGTTTTTTGGCAGGATTGTCACAGTTTATTTAATAGTATAATTTGTGAGATTGTCTTAAAAGTTTATTAAATGAAAACGGAGTGCACAAAAACACTTCATACCACAACCCTACATTCCCTAAACACCATTCTAGCCACTATCCCCAAATACTGTATTCCCAAAATATTTATGTATGTGAGCACTCGGTAGCAATAGGCAGCAAATATGAGAGACAAAGCCGGTTTTATCCTGCAATAAAAAAGTTGAGTGTATTATCTGAGAGACAATAGCTTTAAATCCTGTTCAGTGGCTGGACAGTATGTGAGGAGCTTGGTTAGCACACATTAACAAGTTTCATCTTAAAATAAAATTGTTATTTCAGAGACAAAAAACGCAAAATATTGTACAGTGGCTGAGCCCCACTTTGTCCAAGCTCATTGTGCTGCAACCTCTCATATATAAACCATTCAAAGATTCCTAGCCTGGATGGACTCAAAGCTGTAGATTTCTAGCTGCCATTTCTGTTGTTTAGGGTTTTACCTGTCATTCTTATTTCATATTTGGCCAAGCTCTTTGTGCTGCAGTCCCTCCCATGTAACCTAGCCAGTAAAATGAAGGAAAAACTTTCTGGACACCCGCACTCCAAAAATAAATTGCTTTTATTGTAAAATAAAAAAAACACACAAAAAGCATGCCACATCAGACGTGGTAAAAATCGGATGCGTTTCATACCAAACTTTAGTGCTTATTCATAGCTTACGACATAGAAAATGGATGTCCAGTATACAGTATATACAACTATAGGTCACATGACAAAAAGGATAGCATCTGGGAACCCAATCAACAATCCAATTAGCAAGTTACCAGTTAATGTCTGGTGTGAACCTAGACAAATCCAAATTGCATGGTTGAGAGAGCAAACACACCTATATAAATTTTAAATTGAAATTGAAAAAGACCACAAAACACATATAGTTATTCTCATTCCAGAAATAGTCCTATAGGATGCAATCTGGATTTGTCTAGGTTCACACCAGATACTGAGTGAGTGAGAAACTTATATAGTGCAACACATGCGAACTGAATCGCCTCTGGGCACTTGGTATCCATTCCCTGGGCCCTCAGAAGAGATGGGTTTTGATTTTTCTCCTGAAGGACAGGTGGTTCACCTCCAACCGGATGCTGGGTGGTAAAGCGTTCCTAACTGGTAACTTGCTAATTGGATTGTTGATTGGGTTCCCAGCTGTTATCCTTTTTGTCATGTGACCTATAGTTGTATATATACTGGACATCCATTTTTTATGTTGTTAGCTATGAATAAGCACTAAAGTTTGGTGTGAAACGATCAGTTTTTACCCAATCTGCTGTGGCATGCTTTTTGTGCGGGTTTTTTTTTGTGCGGCTGTCCAGAGCGCTTTTTCTTCATTTTGCATCATTCCATGCATTGCCAGCACCCTTGGTTTTGGATCAGGTGAATAGACTTTCTGATTAGTATCCTAGAGATTCCTCTTTTTAACCTAGCCAGTACTCTAGGCCTGGGTTAGCCTAGAGTGGGATATTCTTAGCTGACATTAAAAAAAAATATTCCTATTGTCATATTTACTAATACTTTTATATTTTATACTTTTTATACTTTTTCTTTTTCAAAATCTTCATTATTATTATTTTTTTAAATGATATTTTTCTTTTTTATTTGGTATTGATTCCGTAGTTGGGCAATACACAGCAGAAGCTTTCTTATGGTAAAAATTACTGAGCAATATCATTGACCAAATATGGTCATGACCATATCTGGTCAATGATGTCACCCAGCATTCCTCACTAGTTTGCAGAACTGCTGCACACCTGGATAAGGGTCTTTTACGAATTTTAAGGGGACCTCAAGCTAATCTTTTGTTTCTTAAATAGTCAGTTAGATACGAATGTCTAGGCTATCAAATCTAGAGCAGGGGGGCTGTTTGGCTTCTGGTATATAAGCAGTTAAAATGCCAAGCTGGCGTGCAGGTGCTAGGTGTGTGGGGGGGTTTGGGGCATTTTTTTCTTCTTCTACAGGAAAAAATGTGGCATCTCCAGTGTTTACCGGAGATGGTGTGTGGGGGGGGGGGGGTGTTGACAAGTCTTTACATTTTAACTGCTTGCCGACCGCCCACCACAGGTATACGACGGGACAGTGGCACTGCTACGCGGGAGCACGTAGCTCTACGTCCTATCTTTTGCGGCCACTAGGGGGCGCACCCCCACTCGTCCCCCGAGTCCCGCGCGCGTGCCCGGCGGGGGCGCGATTGACGCCGGCCACGCACGCTCGTTCGTTACAGAGCGGGGAACGGGAGCTTTGTGTGTAAACACAAAGCTCTCGTTCCTGTCAGCGGGGGAAACGCTGATTTTCTGTTCATACAATGTATGAACAGAAGATCAGTGATTCCCCCTAGTGAGTCCACCCCCCCCATACAGTTAGAACACACCAGGAACACACTTAACCCCTTCCCTGCCCCCTAGTGTTAACCCCTTCACTGCCAATGGCATTTTTATAGTAATCCAATGCATTTTTATAGCATTGATCGCTATAAAAATGCCAATGGTCCCAAAAATGTGTCAAAATTGTCCGATGTGTCCGCCATAATGTCTCGGTGCTGAAAAAAACGCTGATCGCCGCCATTACTAGTAAAAAAAAAATATTAATAAAAATGCCATAAAACTACCCCCTTTTTTGTAAACGCTATAAATTTTGAGCAAACCAATCAATAAACACTAATTGCCATTTTTTTTTTACGAAAAATATGTAGAAGAATACGTATCGGCCTAAACTGAGGAATAAAAAAGTTTTTTTAGATATTTTTTGGGGATATTTATTATAGCAAAATGTAAAAAATATTGAATTTTTTTCAAAATAGTCGCTCTATTTTTGTTTATAGCGCAAAAAATAAAAAACGCAGAGATGATCAAATACCACCAAAAGAAAGTTCTACTTGTGGGAAAAAAAGGACGCCAATTTTGTTTGGGAGCCACATCGCACGACCGCGCAATTGTCAGTTAAAGCAACGCAGTGCCGAATCACAAAAAGTGCTCTGGTCAGGAAGGGGGTAAATCCTTCCGGGGCTGAAGTGGTTAATACCTATTTAGGTTCATATTATTCACTTTTTTTTATCACTATACAGCATATAGGGTGGATTTTAGCGCATCATTACATCACATCACATAGAAGGAAAGTAGTCCAGGTGTCATTTATACTTTTGACCGTCAGAAGTCTGACGGACAAAAAGAAAAAAAAATCTCTATCTAAGGTCCGTCGGACTTACAACCAAAAAAGTCAGATGAAGGCTACACACAGTCGGACTTTCCGAGAAAAAAAGCCTGTCTGACTTTTTTTCTCCGAAAGTACGGCCGTGTGTACGAGGCATTACAGTTTATGCCGGTTGGCTTTTTTATAGTACTAAGTAAAACAAATATAAATAATACTTAGGTGTATTCCCAAAATGTATTACATCAGCAGAAAAACTAATTGCTTCATCATAATAATCCCAAGTACCCTGCATTGACAATTGTGTTTCTTATAAACACTTGCTGCAGTCTACAGTACATATTTAACTCTGCATTGTAAAATTAAACCAATAGTTGATCTAGACCGCCACTTTCCATTCATACCTTCCTAAACTATAAAGGCGTCTCTCACATCTCCTATCAAATAAAATGTTACCATGCCCATTATTTACCATTTCTAATCTAATCTTTACTAGCTGGCCAAGTCCTCTCTAAAGTGAACATACTTTAGTCACATCATTCAAGTTTTAACTTTACTAATGAACCCACTTTCATCACTTCTAGGGTTAAATTCAACTTCTACTAAAAGTTCTACTTCTCCCTAAGGATCAGCAGAGTGATCATGGCCAAACTGAGCAAAGTGTAGTTAAAGTGAAAGGGCATTTTGCCCAAATCTTCACATTTATGCTGAGATTTCAGGGAAGTAAAATCTCACATTTTCTCATCTACAGTATATTTCTCCTCTACAAGATCATCAATAATCTTGCTACCTACCTTACATACCAGGTCACTGTTGATACAATGAAATGAGCTGTAGGATTTGTACATGGTTTCATTCTATAATCCCATTATTACATAATGACTTCTCCCAGCTTGTACCTTTACCATGAAATACATTCCCTCACGTTATCACACTGTCTGCTAGCAGTGAACAATCCAGCTGAACCCTAAAAACACACCCCTTTATGGAAATATATTAAAAATAGTTGCTCAAATATTAATTTAGCCGCTGTGTATACTCTTCATTTTACTCCCCCTACTTTTACTGACAATTTAATTTGTTATATTCCTTCATACACCTTCTGGCTTACTAGTCAAATTTTCACTCCTGAATAACTAAATAGTCTGATGTGTTGATGTGTTCTTAGTAAGTATTGTCCTCACATCCCCTCAACCACCAAGTATATGCAAGGCTTCCATGATGGTTTGAATATCGTTGTTTTTTATAGACAAATCACTCCAAATTCGGGTAAGAACATGTTAATAAATAAGGATCTCAGTTATTATTTCTTGTTGACCTATTGTATAAGATCCATATCCCTAAGCTTCCAAAAATTTGCTAATCACTGTGCTCATTTACCATATAAAGTAACTACCGTACATAGAATAAATTCATTTTATATTCCTTATGTGGCATTTCCTATTTGCTTCTGAGTTTTTATATCCCTCACAAAAATAAGAGAATATATTCAGTGCTGGAAAAAATTTATAAAGTACCAATATATGCAAGCCAGCACTAAGAACAATTCATAAAAAGTCCCAAGTGTAAGTGAAATAAAAAGAGTGCGGCGCAAAATAAAAACAATAATAATAATAATAATAATAATGGTGACAATAAATATACTTATAAAAATATAAATTATTTGAAAATAGTGTCCATGTGCAAGGAAGTCCATAAAGCAATGAATCCACAGCCTTAACCACTTCCCGCCCGGCCAATAGCAGATTTCCGGCCGGGAAGTGGTTATGAAATCGTGACTAGACGTTCTCAAACGTCCAGCACGATTTCATGCCGCGCGCGCCCGTGGGTGGGCGCAGTGCGGCGATAGCTGATGCGGGGTGTCAGTCTGACACCCTGCATCACCGATCTCGGTAACGAGTCTCCGGCAGAGGCTCCATCTGGGTCAAAGCAGAGAGGTGAGAGTCCATCTTACACTGGTGGAGGATATTCTTTGGTGTTCCTTTTCACTTTCCACTCTGGAAATCGTTTAAGGCTGTAGATTCATTGCTTTATGGACTTCCTTGCACATGGACACTATTTATATCCCTCACAACTTTAATAATGTTATTACTATTGTATATATGCGCATTGTCTACCTGAATGTAAAGTGTTACAGAATACATTTTTGTTTTACAGAAACATTATTATGGTCATTTCTTTCTCGTACATCACGGGACACAGAGCGGCATATTCATTACTATATGGGTTATATGGAGTACCTTCAGGTGTGGACACTGGCAATCTCAAACAAACAGGAAGTCCCTCCCTATATAACCCCCTCCCCTAGAGGGAGTCCCTCAGTTTTTTCACCAGTGTCTTAGGTGTTGGTCACGGAATAGCTTTGCTCCACATCCTTGGGATTAAGGGCGGGCTAACCGGATCTGTCCAAGGAGCCTCAGTGCCAAAGTGGACAGTACCCGGGCCCCAAACCGTGGGGTTTTGCCTATAATGCTCCTCTTTGGAGGGCTGGACCCTGGGCCCAGGACTTGGAGTTTGTAAAGACCATAAGTTCCTGTTTGCCAGGGTGCTATATAGGTCCAGGACAGTGGGTACCTTCATAGGACCCCAGGGCCTGAAGGTCTACTACGCTACCCACGGAGATGGGAGAAGATTGGACCGTTTTGCAAAACGTCCTGCGGCATGGAGCAGGTAAGAGGGGAGCCTGCGGGACTTGGTTCGACAGCAGGCTCTCCAGGGGAGATCTTAAGGGGGGTAGCCTGAGTATGCTCTGCATTGGCACCATGGTCACTATGTCTGATAGACAGGATGCCCTGAAATGTTTCCCCCCATAACTTGATCCCCCTACCTATCTATGTATGTTTGCTAGCTACCTGCTGCTCGCTGGTTGAAGATCTTTTAAAAAAAAAAAAAAGATCTGTCTCTAGGCTAAAGGGACTCCTTAGGGGCCTGTGTTAGCCTTACCTTGCCGGGATTCAAATCTGCCGCCTGATGCGTCCTCCAACCTGCATTCCTGGGCTCCAGAGTGCGTCTCCTCCTGGGCTCTCCTCCCCCAACAGTCGCGCGGGCATTAGTGATCCTATTGTCCCCTAAACCTTATTTTTTTGTACTCCTGGCTATAACAGTCTGTTGTTGTAAGCGGTTTTGTATTATGGCTTCCAAGGGTTCAGGATCAAAACAAAAAAAAAAAAAAACAATAAAGATAAAGAGAAAAGGCAAAGACAAAGGGGTTCCTCCTCTGGTTCTGATAATATGCCAATACTTTCCCCACAGGTTATTCCTATAGGGGTCACCCTGGATAAGCCATTAAGGGGGTCTGGTGCTGAGGCTGGCCCAGGTCGGCCCAACCCTGTGTTATCACAGAGGAGATGCTAGCCGTCACCCTAGGGGGGCTAGAGAAAAGAGGTTAACAGCTATGATCGCTGGCTCTTTTTCTGGCAAGAAGCGGACTAGATCCCCATCGCCAAAAGGGACAGAACCTAAAGGATCTACCACTGTAGAATCGTTTTCAGCCTCCCAGGCGGAGAGTCTGTGGGTCCAGTCTTTGACAGACATGGTCCGCTTGGCATTCAATTTGCCATTTCCAGAGCCTCAGGTTCCTGCGGTATCCTCTTTGGGTTCTTTTAAAAGCGCCTTTAAGCAACGCAGCTTTTCTGGCCCATCCTCTGTTAGAGGAATTGGTTTTTCCAGGATTGGGACGACCGGACAGAATTTTTTTCTGCCGCCTAAAGCTGACGAGAGGGTAGTCTTTATGCACGTCTGCCAGGAAATATTTGTGCTTGCAGGCACTCTTTCCCCTGACCAAGTGCTCTTTAAAAGGGGCCCGGATGGCTCAGTTGGTAGAGCATCGGACTTTTGATCTGAGGGTCCAGGGTTCAGGTCCCGGTTCGGGCACTGCTTTTCAACTACCCGTGAGGTCCTTGAGGCCGCATCTCCCGGAAAGCGCCCGATCTCGTCTGATCTCGGAGGCTAAGCAGGGTAGGGCCTGGTTAGTGCCTGGATGGGAGACCACCTGGAAGGTTTTCTGTTATTTACCCTATGGAAAAGACATTTTTTTTAAAGAAAGGGGGCGCTCCCAACGGTGGACGCAGCCATCTCATGGGTGAATAAATCATTAACTGGCCTAAGGGGAAACATACAAATGTTTAAGGTCCCGGTCGATAAACGTTTAGAGACACTTTTTCCAGCATCCCTGGCTACAGCCAGCAGTGGCTACAATTGGAGTTTTTTTCAGGCATTAAGGAACCAGACAAAACAGATGCTTAGACATCCCTGCCCGATAGGCAGAGGAGTTATTGGATATTCCCAGAGCTCTGTGCTTTGCGGTAGAGGCTATAAAAAGACTCCATCCAGCAGGCGTCTCGTTGTCACTATTTTTAGTGCATATGAGAAGGCTCTTTTGGTTGAAGAACTGGGCGGCCGAGCCCCATGTAAAAGACTGCTGGCAGGTTTGCCCTTCCATGGAAAGATCTGGATAAATACATTCAGACTGTTTCAAGTGGCAAAAGTACCCTTTTACCAGTCAAAGGAAGTTCCGGGGTCCTGCGTTTAAAAGGGCAGCTCCCCCCGGTTCCAGGGCCCTCAAATTTCAGGCAGTACGGTCCTCCTGCGCGATCAAACTTTTAACAATGGATCGCAAGGACAGGCCTCTGGGGATCGGTCCCCGACAGAGGGGGTCCGATCATCTGTGGCCGCAGGCTACAGATTAGAATTTCTAAAATTTCCTCCACAAGGAAGGCCTCAATGCGGGCAGCATTGGATCACCTGCTTTACCAGGGCATAATGGTAGAGGTACCAGCCCAAGAACAGGGGCTAGGTTTCTATTCCAATCTGTTTGTCATACCAAGGCTCATCGGCAATGTCAGACCAATGTTGGACCTAAAAGGTTTAAATGCTTACCTAAGGGTTCGCTCTTTCCGGATAGAATCCGTTTGGCCAGCAGCCGCCACACTCCAGAAGGATCGGGCTTCTATAGACATAAAGGAGGGTTACCTTCATGTACCAGGTCTTTCAACCACATCAAATATTTTTGTTTTTACGCTTCGCAGTGGTACAGCGTCACTTCCAATTTGTGGCGCCCCCCTTCGGGCTGGCTACGGCCCCCGGGTATTCACGAAGGTCCTAGCTCCTATTCTAGTCAGTCCAAAGGATCCAAGGGATCTCGGTCCTAGCATACCTGGACGACCTCTTAATCATAAGATCACTCGCTTCCTTGGTGGAATGCGTAGTAGCCCTCATGGTTCAGTACCTTGAGAGGTTCGGCTGAGTCCTAAACCGGGGAAAGATCAGCATTTCAACCTACAAAGCAGTTGGAATATCTCGGCACGAGATTAGACACAGAACAGAAGATGGATGTTCCTGCCCCTGGTAAAGGTCGAGGCTATCAAGAGATTGATTCAGTTGGTTCTAAGCAAAAAAGAGCCAACTATTCGCCTATGTATGCGATGGCCATGTTCGAGGCAATACCACACGCTTCCACGCTCGTGTCCTACAGGCAGCAATTCTAGCAGCTTGGTTCTGCCCAGTGGTCTGGAAGGCTGGAGAGCGGTCTTGAACAAGTTCACTCGCCAAGGAACTTGGGCAGAGGCGGAGAGGCAGCTGCCCATCAAGGTCTGGGAGTTCTGAGCGGCTCAGCTAGCCCTCCTGGCATAGACATCCAATTGCAGGGGTCCTCGGTGAGAAGTCATTCAGACAAGGCCACAGCGGTGGCATATAGGTGAACCACCAAGGGGGAACCAAGAGTCAAGCCACTCAGAGTGAGAGGAGCTTGGTTTTTCGGTGGGCAGAGGTTTATGTACCCTGCATATCGGCGACATTCATTCCCGAGGTGGACAACCTGCAGGCGTACTTCCTAAGTCGCCAAACCCTGTCGCCGGGGGAGTGGTCTCTGCATCCACAAGTTTTTTCAGACAATCTGCCAGAAGTGGGGAGTGCCAGACGTGGAGGTCATGGCATCAGGATTCAACAAGAAGCTAGGCAGGTTCATGTCTCGAACAAGGGACCCTATGGCCTGCGGAACCGATGTGTTGGTTTGCCCTTGGCATCAATCATAACTTCTATATGCATTTCCCCCACTGCAGTTACTACCCCGCCTGCGGCGCAGGATCATACCACAGGCTGGTTATCCTGGTAGCCCCAGCTTGGTACCGGAGGGCATGGTACTCACTAGTCCTGAAATTGGCAGCGGGAGGCCCTTGGACTCTTCCTCTAGGGCCAGACCTACTCTCACAAGGCCCGATCCTCCACCCTGCATTACGGCGTCTAAATTTGACGGCCTGGCGGCTGAATCCCTGATTCTCAGGGGTAGAGGTCTGTCTAGGCAGGTAATCCCTACCCTCATTGAGGCTAGAAAGCCGGCCTCCAGGGTAATTTTGTTACAGGGTTTGGAGGGCCTACGTAGGCTGGTGTGAGGCTAAGAGATGGGTTTCCCGCAAGTATACCATTGATAGAGTATTACGTTTCCTCCAGCTAGGAGTGGATAAAGGCCTGGCATTAAGCACGATCTAGGGACAGATTTCAGCCTTATCAGTGTGATTTCAGAGGCCGCTGGCCGCCCACTCGCTGGTTAAGATCTTCGTACAGGGAGTCTTACGTGTTAATCCTCCGGTCAAATCACCACTTTGTCCATGGGACTTAAATCTTGTTCTGTCAACTCTACAGAAACAACCCCTTGAGCCGTTGGCTGAGGTACCTTGGTTTTACTGACTAGAAAGTCGGTATTTCTGATCACCATAGTTTCGGCCAGGAGAGTATCGGAATTGGCAGCCTTATCTTGTAAGGAACCATATCTCATTTTACATAAGGATAGGGCGGGGTTCCGTCCTCATTCTTCCTTTCTACCAAAGGTTATATCCAGTTTCCACCTGAACCAGGATGTGGTACTTCCATCCTTCTTCCAAAACCCACCTCTAGAAAGGAGGGGTTGCTGCATACGTTGGATATTGTCAGGGCCATAAAGGCCTATCTTAAAGCTACAGAGAAGGTTCGGAAAACAGATGTGGTGTTCGTTTTACCGGAAGGGCCCAAGATGGGTCAGGCAGCTGCTTGATCCACCATCGCAAGATGGATTAAACAATTAATCGTTCAGGCCTGCGGTTTGAAGAGGTTGCCTCCTCCTTTGTCGGCAAAGGCCCATTCTACCAGGGCCATGGGCACCTCCTGGGCAGCACATCATCATCAGATCTCTATGGCTCGAATATGCAAGGCAGCAACGTGGTCGTCAGTCCACATGTTTACAAAATTTTATCAAATGGACGTAAGAAGGAATGCGGATACAGCCTTTGGGCAGTCAGTACTACAGGCCGCGATTCAAGCTCCTCAGGATCTGAGGGGGCTCCCTTGATTTGATTTGAGATTTACATTTCTCGTTTAAGTTGGATTTACTAGTATTTGAGTATACCTCTAAATTAAATCCTTCTTTGGAAGATGTCTCCCTCCCCTCATTAAAGCATTGCTTTCAGACATCCCATATAGTAATGAATATGCCGCTCTGTGTCCCGTGATGTACGAGAAAGAAAAAGGGATTTTTAAATACAGCTTACCTGTAAAATCCTTTTCTTGGAGTACATCACGGGACACAGAGCTCCCACCCCTCTTTTGGGGAACATTTTGGGAGGCATACTGCTTGCTACAAAACTGAGGGACTCCCTCTAGGGGAGGGGGTTATATAGGGAGGGACTTCCTGTTTGTTTGAGATTGCCAGTGTCCACACCTGAAGGTACTCCATATAACCCATATAGTAATGAATATGCCGCTCTGTGTCCCGTGATGTACTCCAAGAAAAGGATTTTACAGGTAAGCTGTATTTAAAAATCCCTTTTTTGCAATGCATGCTGTAACATTTTTATAACCCAGCTTGAAAACTATATAATGATATAGCAATGGCTGTAGATCAAACTATCTAAAATATGTATACATTTATCAATGACCTTGCACTAGCATATATTGTTAGATTCTAAAAACTGCATTAGATGAGGCCTGAGCAGCCAGCAAGCTCCAATTTTTTATCACAGATTTCAGCAAAGCCTTTGAGATGCTAATACTAATCTCATTGAGGAAAGCAACAGACATTCAGCAATGTGTTATTTCCATTTTTCAACTCCTGCAGGGAAATCTGAAGGTTTTTCATGCGAAATGCATAAAACAAAACAGCTGGCATTCATGCCAGAGGTCGTTCCTATTCTAAACACAGGAAGAGTGTAGCAGCAGTCAAAAGTTATATAGTTTATATCTAATGTATTCATTATCAAGGAGCTAACACATTTCCTTGGATGCTGGGAAAGTCTATGATATCCTTCCTTTTCCTCAGGCAGCAAGTGACATCCCAGTTAGCAAACAGGTTACTTACAGTGGAACTTTAATTCTGATCCCCCTGGCAAACTTTTTTTTTCCCCTGAAATTTTTATTGAAAGGGTTGTAACATACATAGAATATATGGGCGATCATAAAACAATTATATAATTGCAGATTCACAAAATATGGAGATTGATTCTTTTTGATAATAAAGTAGGGAAAACAATACTAGATGGTAAGGGATTCAAGTTTTCTATATTTAAAAAAAAAAATCTATCACATGTCTGCATATCAGATATAGTATTAGAATTGGTACTGAAGTTTGGTCTTGGGGTTGAGGAAAGGGATTATTGGGGAAGGGTTATGAAAGGGATAATAGGGGTAAACAAGAAAGAAAGGAGAAGGAAGGGAAGGGGTGCCTGCTTCCCCTCTCTCCCTGCACTTGAGGCAGCATATGAGGTAGTCTTGCATTATATGTATTGAGCTTACTATTGTTTTTTTTATTTTTATTTTTTTTCCTCTTTCCTTCATTGAAGTATTATATATTTCTGTTTTGAGCTTTTTCCCATATAGGGCCAGGAAAAGGAAACATTATAGAGGCTAACAGGTGAATGCTTTATGTTTATATAGGATTTATCCATTGTCTAAATAAGCATGCATTGTCTTAAAGTGTTTTTTTTTTTTTTTTTTTATCTTGCGAGATACTGATGAGTTCTTCTATTTTTTTCATATTGTTGAGTCTGTGAGCCCATTATTCTTTTGTTGGGGTGGTCTCCGAGAGCCAATGGCAAGGTATACAGTGTCTAGCAGCATTGATCATGAACATCACCATTGATTTGAGATAAAGTTTCTTTGAAGTAGATGTATGATGAAGCAGGTATTGGGCAGCCCCCTGCCCGCAGACCGCCACAACCACCAGGCAAGGGTTGTGGGGATGAATCCCCTGTCCCCATCAACATGGGGACATCCTCCCATGTTGAGGGCATGTGGCCTGGTACAGTTCAGGAGGGGGGGCACTCTCTCATCCCCCCTCTTTTCCTGTGGCCGGCCAGGTTGCGTGCTCGGATAAGGGGTCTGGTGTGGATTTTTGAGGGAACTCCACGCCATCCTGAAGGATCTGGAATGGATATTTGGGGGAAACCCCACTTATTTTTTTTTTTTAAATTGATGGCGGGGTTCCCCTAAATATCAATACTAGACCTGAAGGGCCTGGTAATTGAATCTGGGGGGGACCCCCACACTTTTTTTTTTTTTATGAATGAATTTCCTCTGAATTGCCGGGAGCCGACAATTCTTTATAGCCACGAGTGATTTTTAAATGACTTTTTTCCTTCAGAAATGACACTTTGTGCAGAAACAGTTCTAAGCACGGGAAACATGCGCTATTGCATAGGCATACTAGACACCACCCAGGTACGAAATTTAAAGGAACTTTTCACTTTTATTGTTTCACTTTAAGCATTATTAAATTCACTGCTCCCAAAAAAACTACAGGTCCCCAAGCACTTTTTAGGACAATAACTTGCATATTAGCCTTTAAAATTTGCATTTTAGATTACTCCCATAGACTTTAACCACTTAAGGACCGCCTACTGCACATATACGTCGGCAGAATGGCACGGCTGGGCACATCAACGTATATATACGTTGATTTTAGTACCCAGCTGTGGGTCACGGGCGCGCGCCCGCGGCGCGCGCCCGTGACCCGGTCCGAAGCTCCAGGACCGGGACCGTGGGACTCGCGTTCCCGATCGCCACTGCAGTGCGGCGATCCGTGCCTGGAGCTGAAGAACGGGGAGAGCCGTGTGTAAACACAGCTTCCCCGTGCTTCTCTGTGGCCGCAGCATTGATCGCGTCATCCCTGTTATAGGGGGACGCGATCGATGATGTCACACCTACAGCCACACCCCCCTACAGTAGTAAACACACACACAGGGAACACTCAAAGTCACAGCGCCCCCTGTGGTTAACTCCCAAACTGCAACTGTCATTTCCACAGTAAACAATGCAATTTAAATGCATTTTTTGCTGTGAAAATGACAATTGTCCCAAAAATGTGTCAAAATTGTCCGAAGTGTCCGCCATAATGTCGCAGTCATGAAAAAAAGTGCTGATCGCCGCTATTAATAGTAAAAAATAAATAAATAATAAAAATGCAATAAAACTATCCCTTATTTTGTAAACGCTATAAATTTTGAGAAAAACCAACCGATAAACGCTTTTTTTACCAAAAATATGTAGAAGAATACGTATCGGCCTAAACTGAGGTAAAAAAATGTTTTTTTTATATATTTTTGGGGGATATTTATTATAGCAAAAAGTAAAAAATATTGCATTTTTTTAAAAATTGTCGCTCTATTTTTGTTTATAGCGCAAAAAATAAAAACCGCAGACGTGATCAAATACCACCAAAAGAAAGCTCTATTTGTGGGGAAAAAAGGACGCCAATTTTGTTTGGGAGCCACGTCGCACGACCGCGCAATTGTCAGTTAAAACGACGCAGTTCCGAATCGCAAAAAGGGGCAAGGTCCTTTACCTGCATTTTGGTCCGGGTCTTAAGTGGTTAACAGGGTGTTCCGCGGCTTTTCGCATTTGCCGCAAACACCCCGACATCTCTCCTCAGTCTTACTAGCCGCAATTGCGGTTTGTTTACTTACGGGTACCCGGGCGTGACGTCATCACATCGCACGCGGACCTCCATCTGGTCACCAGTCATCTCTATGCCTTTCATCCAGCGCATGGCGATCATCTCTCCGGGCCCCCGATGGCATGGGAGAGCTCGGAGAAGCACCGGATAAAGGCGGGAGGGGGAATGTCCCCTCCTGCTGCCTATAAGAACCGCCGCTATGATCATTCTTATGGTGCGCAGGATCGCTGCCGGAAAAAAAAAATGATATCTGAATGATGCCTCTAGGTGCAGGCATCATTCAGATATCACCGCACAAAGTACAGGACGTCATATGACGTCCACCCAGGATTAGAGATCCCCTTTGTGGACGGCGTGCGGTATTGAAGTGGTTAAAGGAAACTTTGAGAAGCTCACAGTGTGCAGTAAAATCAAAGAACGCTATTTCAGTTCAGGAGAGTAGCTTGTATAGCTATGCTAGACTGAAGGTAAGGTTGGAGTTCAGATTTCATCTTTCACTCATGCAAGGATACAGGATATGTAATGGTGACAGATTTACTGTAGGCCTCCAACACTGAGGACAGCACAATAACCTGCCAGGTCAATGTTGTGCTCAGCTGTTCATAAATAGGCCATTGTACAATCAATGTGAAGTCACTGTACATTCATCAGCTGCCTCCCAGGAGCTGATATAGGTTGTGCACTAGCTATTTCTTTTTTTCTGATTGCATGCTAACACACTACCAACATACTGATTATTAAGGCTAGGTTCACATATGTGAGAATTGGATGTGGTTTTCCCCACATCCAATTCACATGACATGCGAGTGTGACCAGATCACACATGTCTGGGACGTCCGCAGTGTAGTTTCCAAAAGGGTCCTGTGCGTTTTTGGGTAAGGTTCCGGTGCAAATTTAGGCAAAAATTTGGACCTGAATTGCACCTAAACCAGTGAACAGAAATTCACCAGACCCCAGGCTGCAAACTGCGACCACACATATGTGAACCTGGCCTCAGTGTCAAAACACACTTTTGCACTGAGGTACGGTCATGCGCATGGTATTGCAATGCATGTTAACGCACATTTTGTGTATTTGCATGTTGTGGTGCCATTCTTGCAGCTCTAATGTAGAATTAAAAATATATAGTAACGCACTACTATAAGTTGTGGTGCACCGGGTTAAAAAAAAAGCTGCACGTCCGTTTTTTTACTCTAAGTTGGCAGCCTATTCATAATAGATAGGCTGCCTTAACACAATGCAAGTTAACATGTGAAAAAAACACGCTTTACGGCAATACACAGGGATAGAAAATTGTGAATGTGCCCTAAAATGTTCAAAATCAATCACCCAGAAGCAAGAGCAAATCTCTATTTTCGTTGAGTCGGAGTTCTCTTATGGATGTGATCGCATTGTGAGTAATGTAAAATTTGTTGCGTTGAATTGAAGTTCACTGTTGTCCAAGGTGAGCTTTAATAGCTGAATTAAAAATATTTTGATTGCCATTTTTTTTTTTATGTGATGCATCAAAAAATGACCATTCCTTTTCTATGATTAAAACAGAATTTGTGTTTGCCTATAAAGATAGACTGATGTCGAAAATAAAAAACCAATAAAGCCATTTTTTAATTTATTTTTTATGCCACAGAACTTAGCTCTATTTCAGCTAACGTGTAATACACATTGGTGGTTATTTATGAAAGCCAACTCCACTTTGCACTATAAGTGCACTTGGAAGTGCAGTCGCTGTGAATCTGAGGGGAAGATCTGAAATGAGGGGAAGCTCTGCTGATTTTATTGACCTATCATGTGCAAGCTAAAATGCTGTTTTTTATTTTCTTTGCATGCCTCCCTCGGATCTACCTTTAGTAAATACGCCCCATTGTGGCATTTAGATTTTTTTTTTAGAGCAGCATTCAGCAGAATAACAATAAATGCCTCAAACCTGCATTTGGAGAGAGGCTTACTGGCATAACTTATACATAAACATGTATAAATGTGTATAAAGGCTCATAACGGCATGCAAATGTAGTGCAATGGAATAAATATTCTGACCAGCAGCATAAGTTTACACTTTTGCAAATGCCATATGCCTGTAAGAAGCCATAATTATGTGCCAAAATGAGCCTATTTTACACTTTGTTATTCTGCCAGCAGCTGGCAGAAAGATCTAGCATAGATAGGAGTATTTCATTATATCCTTGTGCATATAACATAATACTATAGATATTTGGAATGCGTATTGAGATATGTATGCACAATATATGAGCCTGTGTCTTTCAGTCAATTTTCATCCCAGTTTTCAGTATCAGTGCTAAGCCTGTGCATACGATGTACCAGGGGGCCTCAAAAGACACAAATGTGCCAAATATGCAGCAGATGAAGATAGTGCCTGGCTCAGTTGAGATTAATAAATAACCAAAAGCAAGGGTCAACAGTTATGTCTGGTAATGAACACAGGAATAAATGCAATTTGGAATGGTACAACATCTGCAAGATCTGCTGGTAGGATTTTTAGCTTTTCCTTTTAATATACTGTGATGATCCGTCCACTGCTGTGAATCGTCCTGCTGTTTTTTATTAGTAGACTTTATTTTTTATTTATTTTTTCAAATCTCATGCTGAGGCATTGCCTTTCCCTTTCAACAACAACAAGTTTACATAGCTGTGATTTCACCTGCCCTACAGTCATCTATCTATCTTCAAAATGCTGTTCTTTTAATTAAGACCTAATAGATATTTAGGCAAAAATGAGCAAACAAAGCGGCCTACGATAGAAGGTATGTTTAGTTTTCTTTCTCTTTTTCTTTTTACTTAAAGGGGTTGTAAAGGTACAATTTTTTTTCCCTAAATAGCTTCCTTTACCTTAGTGCAGTCCTCCTTCACTTACCTCATCCTTCCATTTTGCTTTTAAATGTCCTTATTTCTTCTGGGAAATCCTCACATCCTGTTCTTCTGTCTGTAACTCCACACAGTAATGTAATGCCGCGTACACACGGTCGTTTTTTGCGATGAAAAAAAACGTTGTTTTTTAAAACGTCATTTAAATTGATCGTGTGTGGGCAAAACGTTGTTTTTTGTCTTCAAAAAAACGACCAAAAAAAAATTCCAACATGCTTGAATTTTTTGTGTCGTTTTTCAAAACGTCGTTTTTTGTTTCACAAAAAGTCACCGTGTGTAGCAAAAAAGTTGTTTAAAACGACGTTTTTCAACCCGCGCATGCCCAGAAGCTAGTTATGAAGCGAGCTTCAATGGAAAAGAGTGGTGAACGTAACCTCGCTTTTTGTGAAAAAACGATGGTGTGTATGCAACATCATCTTTGAAAAGTGACGTTTCAAAAACGTCGTTTTTTACTTCACAGAAAACGTAGTTTTTTTCATCACAAAAAATGATCGTGTGTACGCGGCATCAGGCTTTCTCCTTGCTGTGGAGTGTTGTGCTCGCCCCCTCCCTTGGAATACCGGAGAGTCAGGACGCTCTCTAAGTTGCAGATAGAGAAAGGAGCTGTGTGTTAGTGGACATCTTGACTCTCCTGTAGTCCAAGAGAGGGGACGAGCATGACACTCCACACCAGGGAGAAAGCCTTGCATTACTGTGTCGAGTTACAGACAGAAGAACAGTAAGTGAGGATTTCTCAGAAGAAATAAGGACATTTAAAAACACAATGGAAGGATGAGGTAAGTGAAGGACAACTGCACTAAGGTAAAGGAAGCTATTTAGGATTTGTTTTACCTTTACAACCCCTTTAAAGCTGTGGTAAACTACAATGAAATTAATTCAGTATATGAGAGTTGTTTTGTATATCAAAAAATTTGCAATTTTGTTCAGAAGCTACTGCTGTGATCTACTCCAGATAGCAGAGCCAGGTCTTCAACCTCCCCTTTGACACGGATTGGTCAGATGGACTGACAGACAGTGAAGGAGCAGCAGCACACAGATGAGGTCAGTCCTCTGCTCCCCTGGTCGGCACATGTGCAAGCCTGACTGGCTGTTAGCTTCCTTCTCCTATCATTGAGTTGAGTTGATTTGAGAAGTATCTTAATATAGCACGGTCTTACCCCAAGGGGTCCTGACGTGCACTCCAAAGCGCAAACACATGGTGCTGATCACTCACTGTGTTTATTCAGAAAGGGAGGGGTCGGTAAATGACATATTTACAAACCCCTTCCCCCACTCATACTAAAACATCCCCCTCTGAGTGGCCCTCTGAGCAGGCACTGCCAGTGGGAGAGAAGCTGGCAGCTATGTGGGGGGGGGGGGGGTGAGAGGAGCCAGGGCAGTAGGAGGAATCTGCGCTGCACAGGGTGTTAAGAGGTGTCGGGGCACACCTGGCACACCCTATGCTCACACCTATGCTGTAGACAGGTTGATATAAAAATGTTCAATTAATGTTAGATGCATTTAAAAACCCAATTATTTGTTTAAAAACTAGCTCATACTTACAATTGTTGATTTTTTTTTCTGTCTATCTATTTTGTATTATCATGTCATGCACACACTACAATGATGCAGCTATCTCTGAACAGCCAGGGGGGCGGCAGAAGCAAACTGATTACAGTGTTTAACAACTACTTATTTCAGTGTAACATGTTGGAAAATTATCAGCTATAATGTGTCTCTCAGTGGAGTTCCTATGACACTTGCTAGGTAACTGATTTTGACTTTGTACACAAGAATTAGAGTTAAAAATGTTGCTATTTGCAGAACTAGGGATGTAGCCTGCACTTTTCCTCTTCAGCTGTCATTAAAGTAGTTCTCTTATTTATCTACAGGTATAACCCAAATTGTTTCTGAAGCAATACGCGAGTCATTAAATAGGAATTGGCTTTTTTTTTATTCCCATAGTGATAAGATATTAGTCTTTTTAGACACATCGATTTGCATTTAAAGAGGTTGTAAAAGTTTTTTTTTTTTTTTCTAAATAGGTTCCTTTAAGCTAGTGCATTGTTGGTTCCCTTACCTTTTCCTTCGATTTCCCTTCTAAATGTTTTTTTTCTTTGTCTGAATTTCTCACTTCCTGTTTCTCCTCCTCCTTAGTCAGCCAGAACAGCTTACTAAACAGCTTACTGAGGAGGAACAAGAAATGAGAAATTCAGACAAAGAAAATCAAAGGAAAAGGTAAGTGAACCAACATTGCACTAGCTTAAAGGAACCTATTTAGAAAATAAAAAACAAACCTTTACAACCCCTTTAATTTAAATTGAATTACACGTTACAGCTCTTATACCATGTTTTTATGAACAGGCCTTCTGTACCAAGCCCTTGCATCTTAATCACTTAAGGACCGCCTCCTGCACATTTACGTCGGCAGAATGGCACGGCTGGGCACATGCACGTACAGGTACCGGTCCGAAGCTCCGGGACCGCAAAACTCGCGGACCCGATTTGCCGCTGGAGTCCCGCGACCGCTCCCCGGAGCTGAAGAACGGAGAGAGCCGTGTGTAAACACGGCTTCCCCCGTTCTTCACTGTGGTGGCGTCATCGATCGTGTGATCCCTTTTATAGGGATACACAATCGATGACATCACACCTACAGCCACACCCCCGTACAGTTGTAAACACACATTAGGTCACACATAACCCCTTCAGCACCCCCTTGTGGTTAACTCCCAAACTGCACTTTAAATGCATTTTTTTGCTGTGAAAATTACAATGGCCCCAAAAATGTGTCAAAATTGTCCGAAGTGTCGCAGTCACGGAAAAAATGGCTGATCGCCGCCATAAGTAGTAAAAACTTTTTTTTTATAAAAATGCAATAAAACTATCCCCTATTTTGTAAACACTATAAATGTTGCGCAAACCAACCAATAAACGCTTATTGCAATTTTTTTTAACCAAAAATAGGTAGAAGAATATGTATCGGCCTAAACTGAGAAAAAAAAAATATTATATATTTTTGGGGGATATTTATTATAGCAAAAAGTAAAAAATATTTTTTTCAGAATTGTCGCTCTATTCTTGTTTATAGCGCAAAAAATAAAAACTGCAGAGGTGATCAAATACCACCAAAAGAAAGCTCTATTTGTGGGAAAAAAAGGACGGCAATTTTGTTTGGGAGCCACGTCGCATGACCGCGCAATTGTGATGTCATGTGTTGTAATGTATTTGTATTGTATTTTCGGACAACAACTATACTGACTAAACGAAAATCCTACGATCAGGTATCGTATAAGGAAAATTTTCGTGCTTGTCCGATCGAATATCAGATGAACTGACGTTATTGTCTCTCAAAAGTAGTGTACACACGATCTGAATATTGTACGATTCTTCGTCGGATGACAGTTTTCATCCGATATTCGCATCGTGTGTATGAGCCTAATGCCGCGTACACACGGTCGTTTTTTGCGATGAAAAAAACGACGGTTTTTAAAACGTCATTTAAATTGATCGTGTGTGGGCAAAACGTCGTTTTTTGTCTTCAAAAAAACGACCAAAAAAAAATTCCAACATGCTTGAATTTTTTGTGTCGTTTTTCAAAACGTCGTTTTTTGTTTCACAAAAAGTCACCGTGTGTAGCAAAAACGTCTTTTAAAACGACGTTTTTCAACCCGCGCATGCCCAGAAGCTAGTTATGAAGCGAGCTTCAATGGAAAAGAGTGGTGAACGTAACCTTGCTTTTTGTGAAAAAACGATGGTGTGTATGCAAAATTGTCTTTGAAAAGTGACGTTTCAAAAACGTCGTTTTTTACTTCACAGAAAACGTCGTTTTTTTTTCATCGCAAAAAACGACCGTGTGTACGCGGCATTAGACAATTGTGTTGTTATAAATTTGCCATTGTATTTAAAGCGATTTTATTATTGCCTAAGAGCTCATGCACACTGAATCTCAAAGAAGCTCAAATAAGCGGCTCCTACAGGCCTTTGAGCTTTTTTAAGCTCTAATTTTTGTCAGCTTGGAAACTTTCCTCCATGTTAGCCAATGTGTCCATGCACACTATGGGGGTTATTTACGAGAAGCAAATCCACTTTGCACTACAAGTGCAAACTACAAGTGCAAAGTGTACTTGAAATTGCAGAGTGAAAGCGCACTTGGAAGTTCAATCGCTGTAAATCTGAGGGGTAGAATTTTGCCATTGTGAGGGGATGAAGGGGAAGCTCTGCTGATTTTAAAATGCTTGCGAGACAAAAAATGAAAAATGGCTTTATCGGTTTCTTATTTTTGACATCAGTCTATCTTTATAGGCAAACACAAATTCTGCTTTAACCATAGAAACGGAATGGTCATTTTTTTGATGCATCACATTCAAGAAAAAATGGCAGTCAAAATATTTTTAATGCAGTTATCAAAGCTCAGCTTGGACAACAGTCAACTTCAGTTCCACGCACCAAATTTTCCATTACTCACAATGCGATCACATCCATAAGGGAACTCTGATGCCGCGTACACACGGTCGTTTTTTGCGATGAAAAAAAACGTAGTTTTTTAAAACGTCATTTAAATTGATCGTGTGTGGGCAAAACGTAGTTTTATGTCTTAAAAAAACAACCAAAAAAAATTCCAAAATGCTTGAATTTTTTGTGTCGTTTTTCAAAACGTCGTTTTTTGTGTCATAAAAAGTGATGGTGTGTGGGCAAAACGATGTTGAAAACGATGTTTTTAAAGCCGCGCATGCTCAGAGGCAAGTTATGAGACGGAGCTTCAATGGAACAGAGTGCCGTCGAACGTGTCTTACGTAACCACGCTTTGCTAGAGCATTTTGGAAAAACGATGGCGTGTACGCAACGTCGTTTTGGAAAATGAAGTTTGAAAAACGTTGTTTTGTTTCATCACTTGAAACGTCGTTTTTTTTCATCACAAAAAATGATCGTGTGTAGTGTACGCGGCATGACTCAACGAAAATAGAGATTTGCTCTTGCTTCTGGGAGATTGATTTTGAACATTTTAGGGCACATTCACACTTTTCCATCCCTGCTTATTGCCGTAAAGCATGTTTTGTCACATGTTAACGTGTTTTGTGTTAAGGCAGCCTATCTATTAGGAAGTGGACGCGCAGCATGCAAATGCACATAATGGGCCAGATTCAGGTAGATGGGAGCATCTTTACTCTAGAGTAACGTTACTCTGGCGAAATTTTAAGAGCAAGTGCTGTTATTCATGAAGCACTTGCTCCTAAAGTTGCGGCAGCGTATCGTAAATGAGCCAGCGGAATTCAAATTGGGCGGGTACGGGGCGTGTATTATTTAAACTAAGCGCGATCCCGCGGCGAACGTACTGCGCATGCGTCGACTGTCAATGCATCCCAGTGCGCATGCTCCAAATTCTGTCAGTGAACGTCAATGACGTCAAATCCCCATTCATGGACGTTTTACGCAAGCGACGCAAATTTTTTTTTTTCCGACGCGATGACGACGGCTATACTTAACATAGGATACTCCACTAGGGGGCTGCTTTATCTTTACGCCGCGTATCGCTTACGGAAACGTCGGAAAGTCACTGCGTCGCGCCCGAATACGATCGTGAATTGCCGATTCCCGCTGATTAACATATTTTTTCGGCGTTAATCAGCGGGAACGCCCCCCGGCGCCATTTTTAAATTAAAGTTGCGATGCGATGGCGAAATTCAATTACGCCGATCGCATCGGAACTCCAACCCGGCGTTTCTTGTTTTCTGGTTACAGAAAACAGAAACGCCGGCTTAAAGTGACAGTTAGGCTGGAGTATCACTGATACTCCAGCCTAACTCTACCTGAATCTGGCCCAATGTGAGTTAACGTGCATTGCAGCACCATGCGCATGACCGTACCTCTAGGTTCACATATGTGGGGGTCTGGTGAATTTCTGTTCACTGGTTCAGGTGCGATTCAGGTCCAAATTTTTGCCTGAATTTGCACCGGAACCTTAACCCAAAAACGCACAGGACCCTTTTGGAAACCACATCACGGCCATCCCAGACATGTGTGAACTGGCTCTATTGAGAGCCAGTCACACTCGTATGTCACTCGCATGTCATGTGAATTGGATGTGGTGAAAACCACATCCAATTCTCACATATTTGAACCTAGCCTTAATATTCAGTTGTGTTTGCCATAATTATGTCTGTGTACAGTGCTGCCAGATATCATTATCAGTTATATTCTAGATTTATACACTGTCTGTCTGTCCTAACAAAGGATTGAAGATTTAAAAGCTTGATTTTCCATTGTATGTTAATGAGGGGAAATCACACTCACTCTGAATTTGGTTAGAAGTGCTTGCAGTCTTCAATGAAACATCTAAAAGATAAGATTTTTTTTAAATTATTATTATTTTTAGGTATGTGAATGGAAACACTTAACAAAGATATAATAGGGTTTCCTCAAATTTGAATGCAAAAGTGGAAGTACACTTTAAACGCAAAGCAACCTCTGCAACCTCTGCACCAGATTGCGTGGTATGTGATCTGACACTTCCAGGACTGGGGCGCGTGTATCTAATCACAGTGTGTGCCAATCAGTGGTTCTGGCAGATGCGGTGTACGACGGGACCCACTGATTGTTTAGGAAAAAGGCAGAACGATGGTCTGCCTATGTAAACAAGGAAGATCGCTGTTCTGTGAGTGGGGGAATGTGCTGATCACATGTTCCTCGTAACCACTCCTATGGAACACATATCAACCACTGATGTTAACGCTTTCCCTGCCAGTGTCATTAGTACAGTAACAGTGCATTTTTTTTTTTTTTTAGCATTGATCAGTATATTAGGGTCACTGGTCCCCAAAAAGTGTCAAAAGTGTCAAGTGTCAGATTTGTCTGCTGCAATATGGCAGCCTCGCTTTAAGTCACTGATCGCTGCCATTACTAGTAAAAAAAAATAATAAAAAAAATATAAATACACCAGTTTGTAGACGCTGTCACTTTCAATATACATGTATTGGGATTTGTTTTACCAAAAATATGTAGCAGAATACATATTGGCCTAAGTTGATGAAGACATTTGATTTTTTTTTTTAGGTGTGTTTTATAGCAGAAAGTAAAAAACATTGTTTTTTTTTTCAAAATATATATATATTTTTTTATATATATAGCACAAAAAAATATAAAAACCACATAGGTAATCAAATACCACCAAAAGAAAGCTATATTTGTGTGAAAAAAAGGACATAAATTTTATTTAGGTACAGTGTCGTATGTTATGATGCACATACATGATTAGATTTTCTTTCCTTCCACTATGAGTGGAAGGAAAGAAAATTACTCAATTTCCCCATCAATGGATTGATTTAAGTACTTTCAGCCTGCCAATGGTTGGATCAAAACTCAACCAGTCCATGCTGAAGCCAAATTGTGATCCATGTATGGCAGGCTTAAGTTAGTCCAGGAAAAAAAATCACTTATGCATTTATATTACGGTATATATTTTATCAGCAATTGAATGATAAAGGTTTCAATGTTAGCACAAATCCATGGATTTTATTGTTAACAAAGCTGACAGCAATTGCTATCCTTGCCATGTACCTGACATTATAAGGATAAGACGGACAGTTGATCTGTAATTTCAGAAAAGAATAATGATTATAATAAGTTGGTAAAAGCCCAGTTAATGCTTTATCTCCAGGGTTACCAAGACAGGCTGTCATTTACTGTACCGTTTCCCTATACAAATGTATTGGTATAAATATATATATATTTTTTTCTTTTTTATTAGAGGTTATAACACACCAGAGAAAAATTATTTTGCAAATGACAAATGATGTCCAATGTCCAATTAAACTAAACATCATTCAGAATGAGTAAACAGAGGGGAAGTTGTATCCTTTTTATGACAAGGCTGTACAAGACAGAAGCAGTTGGACTGCGAGACAGATTAATGTAGGGTCACATCTGGATTCATACATTTCTCACTATGCTGCTCATAGAGCAGCGCTGTGCTTACATAAACAGGCCTCAGTATGTAAAATAGCACCACTACATCCGCATCAGATGCTGACCTCAATCCTACCTCACATGCAACTACTAGGGCCAATGTAGATAGTAGCCAATTAACCTACCTTTATGTTTTTGAAGTATAGGAGGAATCTCCATGTGAACAAAGGAAGAATAGGCAAACTCCATGCAGGTAGTGACTTGGTTGGGATTCAAACCAATTGGAATTGTTATTTGATGGTGTAAAAAGTCTGGCCATACACAGTGCAAATGACAGGGGAATCAGCAATGTCTTCTCCCAGTGGGAGGGAGAAGCTGTCCCCACTGGGTCACCTTTAAATTTTTTCAGAAAAGGTAAACTTACACTTTAAAATGTTCTACAAATGTTTGACATCTAGTTTAAAAAAAAGGGGGTGATCTTGCGCTAAAAAGTGATATCCCTAATTATAAAAAATTATATATATATGTATCAAAAAGAGACAATAGCAACAATAATCCAAAGTGGTGAATTATATATATATATATATATATATATATATATATATATATATATATATATATTTAGAACAGTGGATAAACAATGGTGAATATAAAGTGTCCCACAGCTATATTAATGAGAAAATGTTCAATGATGGCTATAATAGCTATAACAGTGGCGTAATCAGAGTTATGGGCACCCGGAGAAGAATCCCCCCCCCCCCCCTTTATATAAACATCCACTCTTTTTTTTTTTTTTAAACACTTTTGTGAAAAAACAATAGAAATAAAATGACTGATGACGACTTTATTAATGTTTTAGGAAGTTATGAAAATCCAAACCACTGATGTGATACATGTGTTGCTACATACTAGATTGCCGCCATCACCTTGTGTACCCACCACCACCACCTCCTGCCAGCTCTTGCTGCCATCACCTCCTGCTCTCACCACCACCTCCTGAACCCACCACCCCACCTCCTGCCACAATAGGCTCTTGCCACCACCACCTCTTGCCCCACCACCTCCTGCCAGCATTACCTTCTGCCACCATCATCCAGTGGCATCACTAGGGTTGGTGTCACCCGGTGCGGAAAAAAATTGTGCCACCCCCCCAACTATAGTCCCCCCTCAGTACAGACCCCCCTCCACTAACTACAGACCCCCTCCCACAGTATAGATACCCCTTCCCCAGTACAGACCCCCCACTAAGTTCAGACCCCCCTCCATCCATATAGACCCCCCTCCCTCAATACAGACATCCCCTCAGTGTAGTACAGGTACCTCCCACCTCAGTGCAGACCCCTCCCAGCAGTACAGACCCCCTCAGAGAAGACCCCTCTCAGTACAGGCACCTCCCCGGCAGTACAGACCCCCCCATCAGTACATACACCCCCCTCAGTGCAGACCCCCCAGCAATACATACACCCCTGCCTCAGTGCAGACCCCCTCAGTACAGACATCCCCCAGCATTACACACACCCATACCTCAGTGCAGACCCCCTCAGTACAGACACCCCCCCAGCAGTACACACACCCATGCCTCAGTGCAGACCCCCCTCAGTACAGACACCCCCCCCAGCAGTACACACACCCATTCCTCAGTGCAGGCCCCCTCAGTACAGCCCCCCCAGCAGTACACACACCCATGCCTCAGTGCAGACCCCCCTCAGAACAGACACCCTCCCAGCAGTACACACACCCATGCCTCAGTGCAGACCTGTAAGGCTCTGAAACATTTCATTGCATGCCCGAATAAGGGGTCCTGTAAGGGTTCCAAAACCTGATATTAACACTACAGTACAATGAATACACCCCCACCCCCATACCTCGCCTTGTGGGCTCCGGCCGGCGGTGGACTCTGTGGGCACCCCCCGCACATGTTCCGAATATGCCGCAGCGCCAGCTGAAGACTGGAGAGGAGACAGAGGAGGGCAGTAATCATCACAGGTGCAGCCGCGCCGCCCGAGCAGAGAAACTGAAAGTACTGTACTGACGTGACTGACATCACATCATCACACAGTGCAGTGCTGCTCGCTGGCTCAGTAGGGTAACAGAGGAAGAGAAAGGAGGACACAGACACACACATTAGGCACGGCTGTGGCCACGGCGCTGGAGATGTAATGTTGTTTCCAGCCCAGCGGCTGCAGGGTGATTCAGTCAGCAAAAAAATCCTCACCGTCAGGATGGTGTCACCCCTCTAGCGGGTGTCACCCGGGTGCGGACCGCACCCTCCGCACCCCCCTAGCAACGCCTCTGCCATCACCTCACCCACCTCCTGCCACGGTGCCACCATTACCTTTTCCACCATCACCTCATGCCCCCACCACCTCCTGCCAGCATTACCTTCTGCCACCATCACCTCACCCACCTCCTGCCACAGTGCCAGCATAACCTTCTTCCATCATCTCCTACTGCCACCACCAGCTTCTTTATTACCTTAACCACTTAAGACCCGGACCAAAATGCAGGTAAATGACCAGGCCCCTTTTTGCGATTCGGCACTGCGTCGCTTTAACTGACAATTGCTCGGCCGTGCGAAGTGGCTCCCAAAGAAAATTTGCGTCCTTTTCTTCCCACAAATAGAGCTTTCTTTTGGTGGTATTTGATCGCCTCTGCGATTTTTATTTTTTGCGCTATATACAAAAATCAATATTTTTTACTTTTTGTTATAAGAAAAATCAAATAAACTAAATTTTAGTCAAACATTTAGGCCAAAATTTATTTAGCCACATGTCTTTAGTAAAAAAAAAATCGCAATAAAAAAAAATAGCTACCTAGCGGGAACAGCGACACTAATACAGCGATCAGAAAAATGATCGCTTAGTGACGCTGGCAATAGGGAGTGAAAGGGTTAACTAGGGCAGTGATCAAGGGGTTAAAACTTTATTAGGGGGGGTACGGGGGCTACCCTGAACCTAACACTAACTGACTGTCACACTGACACTAAATACAGTAATCATACATGTATTATTACTGCATTCAGTGACACTTTGACAGGGGGAGGGGGGGGTAATCGCAAGGGGTTAATGTGCCTATGTGTAGTGTGTGTCAGTGTAGTGTTAGTGCAGACTTACTGTGTGATGTGATCTCTCCTCAGCGGCGGTTGAAAAAACAGGCGAGAGCAGAGATCACATCACTTCCCCCTTCCTGTGTTTACACAGGAGGAGGAAGTGCAGAGCAGGGGAGCACGCGCATTGGCTGGGAGCCCCGACCCACGTCAAGGCAGCAACGTATACATACGTTGATGTGCCTGCCTGTGCCATTCTGCCGACGTAAATGTACATGCGGCGATCCATAATGGGTAAAAGCTGGGCTGTGCTGTGCTGTGCTGTGCTTGACTTGGCTAGACATGGCTGTGCTGGGCTGTGCTGTGCTGGGCTTAGGGCTGTGCTGTGCTGGGCTTAGGGCTGTGCTGGGCTGGGCTGGGATGGACTGGACAGGACTGGGCTGAACTGTGCTGGGCTTTGCTTTCATGGCTCCATCCTCTGCCTATGGCAAGTGCACTGCCATAGTTTCCCTCCTGAGTCCTTCTGACTCGATCGGCTGTTCAAAAATGGTGCCGGGTGGCGCCATTACGTAACTGCGCATGCTCCGCCCGGCCGAGCGCATAAGAGCTTTCCTGAGCCGGGCTTGGGAAAGCTCGTATCAACTCGGCCGGCCAGCGCATGCGGAGTTACGTAAAAGCGCCACGCGGCGCCATTTTTGAATAGCCGATCGAGTCAGAAGGACTCAGGAGGGACACTATGGCAGGGACAGTCATTGGCTCGTGCAGCGCACTCGCCATAGGCAGAGGACGGAACCGTGACAGCCCAGCGGCCATCTTTTTTTTATGGGCCGAACTGCAGCAACAGAGAACGACCCGCCTCATCCCAGTATAATAACCGGGGAGCGCCGGCGCCCCCCCTCAGTGCCCGGGGCAGACACACCGGTGCCCCCCCCCGGTTATTATGCCACTGAGCTATAATGAATAGCCAAATAATCAAAATAGAGATGTCACCAATAAATGAGTATTTTATGGGATATTCACTATAAACAAAATTGGATAATATGGGTGCTCCACAGAGTGGTCTCCCAGAACCTTTGAATTGCATTTCCTTTGTGTATGGTGAACACTGTAAGATTTTGCTGCTTTTGAGTTTAGTATAATTTTTCTGTTGTATTGACATTCACCATCTACTCACAGTAGCGTGAAAGACACGTCCACACTTTGACATCTAGTGGTTTAAGATTGTGACTGCTGATTGGATGTTACGCAGGTGTGTACTATAGTAGTTTAGGTGTGTACTATAGTGGTTTTGGGTATTATTACTGGCTGGGAAGATCCTGGTCACCCCTGTGGATAATTGCCTTGAGTGCTGCAAGGCTACTTAACACACGCAACTGTGTGAATCTAGGCTAAGGCCTACATTTTTAGATAAAATAAGCCGGCTATGACACGCTGAAATGCGTAAGCCCTGTATTTTTCTGCACCACACCTGGATTAATAAATATATTCATTGTATAAGATCGAGCCGCCGGCTTTCTTTTATCTACATGTTTGCTGGAGTGCTAGGAGGACACTACAAGTCAGTGCACCGACTGCTCACCACCTCGGGGAATTACTGAAGGTGTTTTCTACTATATTAAGGCCTACATTTGCCCTGTGACGTGGAGGCTACCCAACCACTGTGACAATCATTTCTTTCTCGTACATCACGGGACACAGAGCAGCATATTCATTACTATATGGGTTATATGGAGTACCTTCAGGTGTGGACACTGGCAATCTCAAACAAACAGGAAGTCCCTCCCTATATAACCCCCTCCCATAGAGGAAGTACCTCAGTTTTTTCGCCAGTGTCTTAGGTGTTGGTCACGGAATAGCTTTGCTCCACATCCTTGGTATTAAGGGCGGGCTAACCGGATCTGTCCAAGGAGCCTCAGTGCCAAAGTGGACAGTACCCGGGCCCCAAACCGTGGGGTTTTGCCTATAATGCTCCTCTTTGGAGGGCTGGACCCTGGGCCCAGGACTTGGAGTTCGTAAAGACCATAAGTTCCTGTTTGCCAGGGTGCTATATAGGTCCAGGACAGTGGGTACCTTCATAGGACCCCAGGGCCTGAAGGTCTACTACGCTACCCACGGAGATGGGAGAAGATTGGACCGTTTTGCAAAAACATCCTGCGGCATGGAGCAGGTAAGAGGGGAGCCTGCGGGACTTGGTTCGACAGCAGGCTCTCCAGGGGAGATCTTAAGGGGGGTAGCCTGAGTATGCTCTGCATTGGCACCATGGTCACTATGTCTGATGGACAGGATGCCCTGAAATGTTTCCCCCCATCACTTGATCCCCCTACCTATCTATGTATGTTTGCTAGCTACCTGCTGCTCGCTGGTTGAAGATCTTTTTTCTAAAAAAAAACAAAAAAAAAACAGATCTGTCTCTAGGCTAAAGGGACTCCTTAGGGGCCTGTTTTAGCCTTACCTTGCCGGGATTCAAAATCTGCCGCCTGATGCGTCCTCCAACCTGCATTCCTGGGCTCCAGAGTGCGTCTCCTCCTGGGCTCTCCTCCCCCGACAGTCGCGCGCGCGCGTGCACGCGCGCATGCATATAGAAAATTTTCGCGCCGTTCGGGAGGGGGGGGGGGGGGCGGGGAGCGTGACTGCAGTGTAGAGTGGGCGTGCCTTCAATTGCTGTTATACACAGCAGGCGCGTTCTTAGCTCAGTTCAGAGCTGAGCTGGAGAGAGAGGACGTAGAGCTGGCAGCACAGTGACTCCCGGTGGCGAGAAGGGGTACTACATGCTGGAGTCAGCTCCAAATACTTTTTGTTAAGCCAAAATCCCCTTGGCAACAGGTTGAATGCTGGCAAACATGTTGGGGGTGGGGGCTGTATGTGGGAATAATATTATAAAAGAAAACATACTGAGCCCCACCGTTTTTGGGCATTAGTGATCCTATTGTCCCCTAAACCTTATTTTTTTGTACTCCTGGCTATAACAGTCTGTTGTTGTCAGCGGAGTCCTTCGGTTTTGTATTATGGCTTCCAAGGGTTCAGGATCAAAACACAAAAAAAAAAAAAAAAAAAGAAAAGGCAAAGACAAAGGGGGTCCTCCTCTGGGTCTGATGATATGCCAATACTTTCCCCACAGGTTATTCCTATAGGGGTCACCCTGGATAAGCCATTAGGGGGTCTGGTGCTGAGGCTGGCCCAGGTCGGCCCAACCCTGTGTTATCACAGAGGAGATGCTAGCCGTCACCCTAGGGGGGCTAGAGAAAAAAGGTTAACAGCTATGATCGCTGGCTCTTTTTCTGGCAAGAAGCGGACTAGATCCCCATCGCCAAAAGGGACAGAACCTAGAGGATCTACCACTGAAGAATCGTTTTCAGCCTCCCAGACGGAGAGTCTGTGGGTCCAGTCTTTGACAGACATGGTCCGCTTGGCATTTAATTTGCCATTTCCAGAGCCTCAGGTTCCTGCGGTATCCTCTTTGGGTTCTTTTAAAAGCGCCTTTAAGCAACGCAGCTTTTCCGGTCCATCCTCTGTTAGAGGAATTGGTTTTTCCAGGATTGGGACGACCGGACAGAATTTTTTCTGCCGCCTAAAGCTGACGAGAGGGTAGTCTTTATGCACGTCTGCCAGGAAATATTTGTGCTTGCAGACACTCTTTCCCCTGACCAAGTGCTCTTTAAAAGGGGCCCGGATGGCTCAGTCGGTAGAGCATCGGACTTTTGGTCTGAGGGTCCAGGGTTCAGGTCCCGGTTCGGGCACTGCTTTTCAACTACCCGTGAGGTCCTTGAGGCCACATCTCCCAGAAAGCGCCCGATCTCGTCTGATCTCGGAGGCTAAGCAGGGTCGGGCCTGGTTAGTGCCTGGATGGGAGACCACCTGGAAGTTTTTCTGTTATTTACCCTATGGAAAAGACATTTTTCTAAGAAAGGGGGCGCTCCCAACTGTGGACGCAGCCATCTCATGGGTGAATAAATCATTAACTGGCCTAAGGGGAAACATACAAATGTTTAAGGTCCCGGTCGATAAACGTTTAGAGACACTTTTTCCAGCATCCCTGGCTACAGCCAGCAGTGGCTGCAATTGGAGTTTTGTCAGGCGTTAAGGAACCAGACAAAACAGATGCTTAAGACATCCCTGCCCAATAGGCAGAGGAGTTATTGGATATTCCCAGAGCTCTGTGCTTTGCGGTAGAGGTTATAAAAAGACTCCATCCAGCAGGCGTCTCGTTGTCACTATTTTTAGTGCGTATGAGAAGGCTCTTATGGTTGAAGAACTGGGCGGCCGAGCCCCATGTAAAAGACTGCTGGCAGGTTTGCCCTTCCATGGAAAGATCTGGATAAATACATTCAGACTGTTTCAAGTGGCAAAAGTACCCTTTTTACCAGTCAAAAGAAGTTCCGGGGTCCTGCGTTTAAAAGGCAGCTCCCCCCGGTTCCGGGGCCCTCAAATTCCAGGCAGTACGGACCTCCTGCGCGATCAAACTTTTAACAATGGATCGCAAGGACAGGCCTCTGGGGATCGGTCCCCGACAGAGGGGGTCCGATCATCTGTGGCCGCAGGCTACAGATTAGAATTTCTAAAATTTCCTCCACAAGGAAGGCCTCAATGCGGGCGGCATTGGATCATCTGCTTCACCAGGGCATAATGGTAGAGGTACCAGCCCAAGAACAGGGGCTAGGTTTCTATTCCAATCTGTTTGTCATACCAAGGCTCATCGGCAATGTCAGACCAATTTTGGACCTAAAAGGTTTAAATGCTTACCTAAGGGTTCGCTCTTTCCGGATAGAATCCGTTCGGTCAGCAGCCGCCACACTCCAGAAGGATCTGGCTTCTATAGACATAAAGGATGGTTACCTTCATGTACCAGGTCTTTCAGCCACATCAAATATTTTTGTTTTTACGCTTCGCAGTGATACAACGTCACTTCCAATTCGTGGCGCCCCCCTTCGGGCTGGCTACGGCCCCCGGGTATTCACGAAGGTCCTAGCTCCTATTCTAGTCAGTCTAAAGGATCCAAGGGATCTCGGTCCTAGCATACCTGGACGACCTCTTAATCATAAGATCACTCGCTTCCTTGGTGGAATGAGTAGTAGCCCTCATGGTTCAGTACTTCGAGAGGTTCGGCTGAGTCCTAAACTGGGGAAAGATCAGCATTTCAACCTACAAAGCAGTTGGAATATCTCGGCATGAGATTAGACACAGAACAGAAGATGGATGTTCCTGCCCCTGGTAAAGGTCGAGGCTATCAAAAGATTGATTCAGTTGGTTCTAAGCAAAAAAGAACCAACTATTCGCCTATGTATGCGATGGCCATGTTCGAGGCGATACCACACGCTTCCACACTCGTGTCCTACAGGCAGCAATTCTAGCAGCTTGGTTCTGCCCAGTGGTCTGGAAGGCTGGAGACCGGTCTTGAACAAGTTCACTCGCCAAGGAACTTGGGCAGAGGCGGAGAGGCAGCTGCCCATCAAGGTCTGGGAGTTCAGAGCGGCTCGGCTAGCCCGCCTGGCATAGACATCCAGATTACAGGGGTCCTCGGTGAGAAGTCATTCAGACAATGCCACAGCGGTGGCATATAGGTGAACCACCAAGGGGGAACCAAGAGTCAAGCCACTCAGAGTGAGAGGAGCTTGGGTTTTCGGTGGGCAGAGGTTTATGTACCCTGCATATCGGCGACATTCATTCCCGAGGTGGACAACCTGCAGGCGTACTTCCTAAGTCGCCAAACCCTGTCGCCGGGGGAGTGGTCTCTGCCTCCACAAGTTTTTTTCAGACAATCTGCCAGAAGTGGGGAGTGCCAGACGTGGAGGTCATGGCATCAGGATTCAACAAGAAGCTAGACAGGTTCATGTCTCGAACGAGGGACCCTATGGCTTGCGGAACCGATGTGTTGGTTTGCCCTTGGCATCAATCATAACTTCTATATGCGTTTCCCCCACTGCAGTTACTACCCCGCCTGTGGCGCAGGATCATAGCACAGGCCGGTTATCCTGGTAGCCCCAGCTTGGTATCGGAGGGCATGGTACTCACTAGTCCTGAAATTGGCAGCGGGAGGCCCTTGGACTCTTCCTCTAGGGCCAGACCTACTCTCACAAGGCCCGATCCTCCACCCTGCATTACGGCGTCTAAATTTGACGGCCTGGCGGCTGAATCCCTAATTCTCAGGGGTAGAGGTCTGTCTAGGCAGGTAATCCCTACCCTCATTAAGGCTAGAAAGCCGGCCTCCAGGGTAATTTTGTTACAGGGTTTGGAGGGCCTACGTAGGCTGGTGTGAGGCTAAGAGATGGGTTTCCCGCAAGTATACCATTGATAGAGTATTAAGTTTTCTCCAGCTAGGAGTGGATAAAGGCCTGGCATTAAGCACGATCTAGGGACAGATTTCAGCCTTATCAGTGTGGTTTCAGAGGCCGCTGGCCGCCCACTCGCTGGTTAAGATCTTCGTACAGGGAGTCTTACGTGTTAATCCTCCAGTCAAATCACCACTTTGTCCATGGGACTTAAATCTTGTTCTGTCAACTCTACAGAAACAACCCCTTGAGCCGTTGGCTGAGGTACCTTTGGTTTTACTGACTAGAAAGTCGGTATTTCTGATCACCATAGTTTCGGCCAGGAGAGTATCGGAATTGGCAGCCTTATCTTGTAAGGAACCATATCTCATTTTACATAAGGATAGGGCGGGGTTCCGTCCTCATTCTTCCTTTCTACCAAAGGTTATATCCAGTTTCCACCTGAACCAGGATGTGGTACTTCCATCCTTCTTCCAAAACCCACCTCTAGAAAGGAGGGGTTGCTGCATACGTTGGATATTGTCAGGGCCATAAAGGCCTATCTTAAAGCTACAGAGAAGGTTCGGAAAACAGATGTGGTGTTCGTTTTACCGGAAGGGCCCAAGATGGGTCAGGCAGCTGCTTGATCCACCATCGCAAGATGGATTAAACAATTAATCGTTCAGGCCTGCGGTTTGAAGAGGTTGCCTCCTCCTTTGTCGGCAAAGGCCCATTCTACCAGGGCCATGGGCACCTCCTGGGCAGCACATCATCAGATCTCTATGGCTCGAATATGCAAGGCAGCAACGTGGTCGTCAGTCCACATGTTTACAAAATTTTATCAATTGGACGTAAGAAGGAATGCGGATACAGCCTTTGGGCAGTCAGTACTACAGGCCGCGATTCAAGCTCCTCAGGATCTGAGGGGGCTCCCTTGATTTGATTTGAGATTTACATTTCTTGTTTAAGTTGGATTTACTAGTATTTGAGTATACCTCTAAATTAAATCCTTCTTTGGAAGATGTCTCCCTCCCCTCATTAAAGCATTGCTTTCGGACATCCCATATAGTAATGAATATGCTGCTCTGTGTCCCGTGATGTACGAGAAAGAAAAAGAGATTTTTTAATACAGCTTACCTGTAAAATCTTTTTCTTGGAGTACATCACGGGACACAGAGCTCCCACCCCTCTTTTGGGGAACATTTTTGGGAGGCATACTGCTTGCTACAAAACTGAGGTACTTCCTCTATGGGAGGGGGTTATATAGGGAGGGGACTTCCTGTTTGTTTGAGATTGCCAGTGTCCACACCTGAAGGTACTCCATATAACCCATATAGTAATGAATATGCTGCTCTGTGTCCCGTGATGTACTCCAAGAAAAAGATTTTACAGGTAAGCTGTATTAAAAAATCTCTTTATTGCATACAAACACTATCTATGCTACATCAGTTGACTAGTGCAGTGCTGCATACCTCTGTTTCTCAGTAATTTGTTCTCCTAAAGCTTGAGTTGTAGAAGATATGTTTTATATAAATTAACTAGCCAAAGGTTCTTAATACAGACATGCCATTTAAATAGGATAGAGCTTGTGAGTGAAGGGCAGGGTGTATGAATGAACCAACTGACAGCCAGCTGAAAAAATCAGGCTCAGGTGAGTAAAACGGAGGGGGGGGGGGGGCTGGGGGGGCCGGTCACTGTCAGAAGTTTTTTCAACTTAATGCATAGGATGCATTAAGGTGAAAAAACACAAGGATTTACAACCCCTCTAAACAGGAGAAGTGTCAAAGTGATCTAACTGGCCACTAACACTTTCCAGTACAGGAAGCCTTGTGCACAGAAAGCTTTCCTAACACAGCTCTACAATATATGTATAAGCTGCAATTGAAATGCCATCTATCATGACAATTGCTGCAAAAAAATAATAAAAAATGGTGTAGGGAAGCGTGTGGCCTCCTTCCATTATGCAGTGCTTTTATAGCACAAATAATCTGTATGTCTGCTCATTGTTCCCATATCCCTAAAGTGTTACTAGACCCACAACAGTAAAATCAGTCTGTATATACATACAGTAAAGCATGCTTGTTATACTCACTGTGGAACCTAGGAGCATTGTGTATAAAGGCTGTTTGATCCTGTTTTCTCTGATCACCCCCTTCTTCCACAGTCTCCGATCCATCTCCTGATAGTACAGAGCCTATGGAGTCACGCTGCACATGCTCATGTTGGTGTGTATTGCTAGAACGTTTTTTTTTTTTCTTGGGAGTGTGCATGTGATCAGCACTGTCCAGACAGAGGGTCAGGGGTCCTGCAGCCTCATAGGACAGTCAGAGGAGAATGAAAACTCCTCTTACAAGCTTTAACCAGACACTGATAGAAGTCACAAGACTTCTATATACTGCTGATGAGAAAAGGCATTATGCAGTTTATATTTGCTTAAACTATTGCATCTCCATGTTTTGTGTACTGTGGGAGATCAGATTTAGTAAAATACAGGGTCATGGATTTAAGTAACTTTAGATACAATAATGATTTCCATAAGCTTCATTAGACTTATAGTTCACTGCACACTTTACTGCAGATTTAATAGCTACAGAAACATTAAAGTCATCTTAAAGTAGAAAATATTTTTTAACTTTTCTTGCTACTTTTTTATTAGCTGTTCTTGCTCATGTCTGACCTGTATTCAATGACCCAAAAAGAGGAAGATATCATGAAGAACGCCAAACCACAAATGAGGCCAAGGAAACTTTAAGTGTTTTAAAGTTTTTTTGTACTCAATAGTGGTTTGGAACTCTTCATGCAATTTTTTTTTTCTTTCTGGATTCAGATTTTGAGTACCCCAGTTATAAAATCAGACTCTGTAGTGCCGATTGTGGCTTAAAAGTCTGTTTGGCATCCTGCAATGTTGGACCATTGATTATCCCTATTCCAAGCGCATCCTTGATATTTAATCTGTATTCTATTACATCAGTGCTACTTCAAAGACAGTGTCACGTTGTCTTTATATTTTGTAAAATACCTGTAGCATTGACAAGTGTTGACATTTATAGAACCCCAGAAAAATAGTAAGGGGTAATTGAAAGGCAGCTGCAACTTTAAAGTGTTACTAAACCCAGGACCCTGCATTCATTATATCTGGTCTCTCACAGTACACAGAACATGGAAATTGTTATTATTTGAATAAATATTATTGACTAAATACATTCAGCAGTATATAGCAGTCTTGTGACTTTTATTAAGCCGCGTACACACGATCGGAATTTCCGATGGAATATTCCGTCGGAATTACAATGAAGCTGACTTCCATCAGTTCTGATACACACTGTCATACTAAATTCTGACTGTCCAAAACGTCGAAAACACAGACGAAAAAAAGTCAGATGGTGCCCACACACGATCAGAATTTCCGATGAAAAAAGTCCATTGGACTTTTTTCATCTGAAATTCTGATCGTGTGTACGCGGCATAAGGGTCTAGTTATAGATTGTAGGAGGTATAGGAGGTGTTTTTATTCTCCTCTGACTGTCCCATGAAGCAGGACCCCTGACCCTCTGTCTGGACAGTGCTGATTGGCCACGTGCTGATCACATGCACTCTCCCAAGAAAAATTTGAAAAACTCTCTAGAGCAATACACACCAAACTGAGCTTGTGCAGCTTGCCACCAAGGCTCTGTTCTATCAGGATATAGAATGGGGACAGTGGAAGAAGGAGAGAATCAGAGAAGACAGGATCAAACCTCCTTTTACACAATGCGCATTAACCCCTTAGGGTTTCACATTATAACAAGCATGCTTTACCGAATATAGAGACTGATTTTACTGTTGCAGGTTTAGTAACACTTTAAAGCCTTTGTAGTTGGTGTTATTATTTGGGGCATCATCATAAGTTTTCTTTGGAGAAACCAGTCTAACTAGCCATTAGTGCATAAACCTCAGGGTAGGAGAGTGTGGAGAATATAGTACATTGGCTGCAAACATCTTTGCAATACTCCTGCCAGGGAGAGGTTGGTGTTGCTTCAAGTTGTGAAGTGGTATGTTCAAATCCAATAAAACAGTTATGCTTCTCAAAGGGTCAATAAAGGATTTATATTTTCTTTAAAATAACAAATATGTTATACTTACCTCCACTGTGCAGTTCGTTTTGCACAGAGTGACCCCAATCCACGTCTTCTGGGGTCCCTCGGCGGCTGTCTCTGGGCCTCACCGCAAGAACTCATCACCTTAATGCAAGAGACCTTGCATGGTGATGAGTCCTTGCCGGCGTGCTCCCGTGATACAGAGAGCAGCCATAGCAACCGAGCGTGAGAATTTCGAGGGGTCAGGTTAGTAAAACGGGGGCTCGGGGGGGGGGGGCAGCATCATCAGATGTTTTTTCACCTTAATGCATAGATTGCATTAAGGCAACATTTTTTTTTCCTTTACAACTCCTTTAAAGTGAACCAACAGATTGATTTTAAAGCATTTGTCAAGGCAAAAAAAATTAAAACAGAAAAATAACTGTTGATGTACCAGAAATATAGTGTGCTCCTACCCAGTGGCATACTTAGGGGGGTGCAAGTGGTACGGTCTGCACCAGGGACAGACATTCTAGAGGGGTTGAGACTTTCTTTTTCACTTCAGAGCTTAAGTCCCATTTCTCCTCTTCAGAGCAGAGTGAGGCTGCTTCTTCGTGCCAGACGAGGGGATGGGTTCCCCTAACTCCAAAATGCCAATGCATCAAGTAAGTAACTTTCCTGGTCCTCTGCACTCTCTGTTTTACACACTTCTGAGCCATGCGCTACCCATTCCTGAGCGCTATACATATACTATATTGTATGAGTGGTCTTTAACCACTATACTACCGGCCGCCGTCAATTGACGGTGGCACGATAGCTCTATTGTTCTGACAGGACGTCATATGACTAGGGGCTCGCGGGCCGCGTTACTGGGAACATGATGCGCATGCCCGGCACCCGTGAACTGCTAATCCTGCTTTGTACTTGATGCCTGTGTCTGGCAGTTTGGCAAAAGTTAAGAAACTTCCAGGGACTGGTCTTGCAGTAAGGAGGAAACTTGTGCGATGAAGGAATAAGGTAAGTATGGCTGCTTATTCCACTACCCCTAGATTAAATAAGTATTTAACACTTGCAATGCTGAGGGTCTACAATGCGGTTTTTTATTTTTTATTTTTTTTTACTTAAAGGGGTTGTAAAGGTACAATTTTTTTCCCCTAAATAGCTTCCTTTACCTTAGTGCAGTCCTCCTTCACTTAACTCATCCTTCGATTTTGCTTTTAAATGTCCTTTTTTGTTCTGAGAAATCCTCACTTCCTGTTATTCTGTCTATAACTACAGAATGCCCACTAACACGCAGCTCCTTTCTCTATCTGCAACGTAGATTGCGTCCTGACTTGCCTGTAGTCCAAGGGAGGGACCGAGCACGACACTCCACACCAGGGAGAAAGCCTTGCATTAGTGTGTGGAGTTACAGACAGAAAAACAGGAAGTGAGGATTTTTTTCAGAAGAAATAAGGACATTTAAAACCAAAATCGAAGGATGAGATAAGTGAAGGAGGACTGCACTAAGACAAAGGAAACTACTTAGGAAAACAAAATTGTACCTTTACAACCCCTTTAACCCAAAACTCAGCTTTAAGTGTCCTAGGAAAACTGGTAGCCATAAGAATAGTATATAAATGGGAGCAGACCAGAAATGTTGTAAGGTAATATCATAGGGTATCTTCTTTTAATATGCACACTTTCTACCTCATACTTCTTTTCACCTCTACAGCCCTGTGTTCTTTCTTCTCTGTTGATCCCCTTTGATGATGCCTATGGGACACAATGGACCTGATTCTCACAATTATAAGTGGCATTTAATAATGAACAGAATTGTAACACCTAGTTAGATCCTAATTGACAATCAGTCTGTGTTCAAGTTGAGGTGTCAATGCACTTGACATAAAGATCACTGTCGCTCTTAACCACAGCATAAATCAACACAAACCACCCTTAGAGCATGAGAGCTCACAGCTAATTTATCAAAGTCCTGTAACCTCGCAAGCATATTGAACATGTTGTGTGCCATTTAGACTGATGATGTTTCGTTGTCTACCAATGTCCTGACACAACCTTTTTTCATTTTTTGCTTGTGATTGCTATGCTCATTTTGATGATAGAAAATGACAACATTTTATTAAACAATACCAGCAATGATGGAACAACCCAAAAAACGTATATGTGTAAAAGTCATTATATGAGACTGGAAGCATACATTTAACAAGTGACCAATTTCAAATTCTACAATTCTACTTGTGCATTCATTTTTAAAGGGCATCTATTATGGCTTGAAGCTATTTTATTTAATTTTTTTTTTTAAATGTTTATATGTTTCTAAACAGTTGTTTTGTATATTTTTGTTTTTCTTGTATATATGCTATCTTTATTTTACAAATCAATATTGAATACATGACAAAGGATTCCCAAAGTATGATGGCTTATGTAAGGAGAGATGCACAGCATATGAAACTTGATTTTTGACTGATTTTGTCTGAATTAAAATTTGGACTATTTTATCTAACAAAGGAATGGCTCACTGCTTTACAGACTGAGTTGAGTTGTAAACTAGGGATTTCTTCCAACAAAGCTCAAAGCTAAAATAGACACATTTCTAAATAGGAGACTCTAGAGCTCCATCTGCTCAGGTAATGAGCTTCAAAATGCTCATGCAATTGTAATGTAAAACATTTGGGGCTAATGTCATGTATGAAGTCTTCATGAACATTTGTTTTACTGACCTGAATGTTGCTATTACCTTTTTGAAGTTGTTTCTATTTATTGTTTATTTACAACAATCATACAAAATGCTTTTTATATATTATAAACAAACTGTTAGAGGATAACATCCTCCCAAGAGGTAAATTTAAAGTCTTGTGTCCTATTTGCACCCTTGATTGGGTGTTTTCCCCACTTTACATATTTACATTAGGATGGGACCTCAAGAGGTCTATTATTAGGTTGTGATATAGACCTGGATATGATGCTGAGCACGTGCACTCAACTTCTTTGGTTGACCAGGGCAAGGCCTGTTCTGAGCTGAACCTGTCCTGTTAAACCGCTGTATGCTCTTGGCCACCATGCTGCAGCTCAGTTTCAGGATCTTAGCAATCTTCTTATAGCATAGGCCATCTTTATGTAGAGCAACAATTCTTTTTTTTCAGATCCTCAGAAAGTTCTTTGCAATGGGGTGCCATGTTGAACTTCCAGTGATCAGTATGAGAGAGTGAGAGCGATAACACTTAATTTAACACACCTGAGACCTTGTAACACAAACCAAGTAGGTGCAATTTGGACATTTTCACTTAGGGGTGTACTCACTTTTGTTGCCAACGGTTTAGACATTAATGGATGTGTGTTGAGTTATTTTGAGGGACAGCAAATTTACACTGTTATACAAGCTGTACACTTACTACTTTACATTGTAGCAAAGTGTAGTTTCTTCAGAGTTGTCGCATTAAAATATATAATAAAAAAAATTCAAAAATGTGAGGAGTGTATTCATTTTTGTAAAATACTGTATCTGCATTTTCCATGTGGTACAGTTGCAGTGCAATGCATTTCCTGAGTATTACATTTTATCACTATGGAATGTACTTTTTACTTCAGAACACCCCAAAGCCGCATCATGAAGTTATTTTAAAGCCCAGAGGTGTAAAAGTGCCCTTACTACTTGAAATGCACTGACCTAGAAAACAAACATTGTGATCTTAGCAGTCATTTTTAACACCTAGAACCTAAATTTAACACTACAAGGAAAACACTGGAAGGATTCACCTTTGAATTCTGCAATTTTGTTTAAAAGCACTTGTTCTGATGCCTGGTGCATTGGCAGTGGTACATCTTGTTAAATCCAATATCCTCATGTGTATCATGTCTAAATTTACAGTACGATGTACATTACCAAATATGTGTATAAAGTTTACACTATACAGCGCCTAATGAATAAAATAGATGGTATTTACAGCCTTTGCCCGAACTATTTATATAATAGTAGTAAAGTGGAACTGCAGCTAATACAGTTTTTTTATGCTGTTGGATAGAGTAAGGAACATTTTGAACCTCATCAAAGTTTTCTTTGTTGCTTGTGTTCCCATTAAGGGATTTTCCCTGTGTTCCTGCCACTGTAAAAAAAAAAAAAAAAAAACAGGAGATAAGTGGATATACCCTAACTCTGGAAATATTTCTTCTTAAGCCTCGTACACACGCTCGTTTTTCACGGCAAGAAAACTGCTGGCAGAGCTTTTTGCTGAGAAAACCGTTTGTGTGTATGGTTTCTCATCGAGAAAACTGTTGTGAATGTTGACGAGAAAAAAAGAGAACCTGCTCTCAATTTTCTCGTCATGATTCTCGTCGGGCTGGTTTACGACGAGAAAAACATTTGTGTGTATGCTTTTTCGAGTCTTAAAAACCTGCGCATGGTCAGAATCAAGTATGAGTCGGGAGCACATATTTGGTAAAACTAGCGTTCGTAATGGAGATAGCACATTCGTCACGCTGTAACAGACTGAAAAGCACGAAGACTGAAAGCGTGAATCGTCTCTCACCAAACTTTTACTAACACGCGGTAGCATGAGATTAGCAAAAGCAGCCCCCAAGGGTGGCGCCGGTGGAATCGAACTTCCCCTTTATAGTGCTGTCGTACGTGTTGTACATCACTGCATTTTAGAACAACGAGATTTTGGCTTGACAGTGTGTATGCAAGGAAAGCAAGACAAGAATCCCGTCAAGCTTAACAAGAATCACGTCAAGAAAAACATAGGGATTCTCGGCCGTGTATACGAGGCTTTAGACCTGTTATGGCTCTTAAACAGGGATTGAAGGAAAGTATCATCATTAGGATCCTAAACAATTTATTCACTCTGCCTCTAAAACTTTAAAACAAAAAAATATATTTTGGATAGAATAGGGAATGATTAAGACCCAATCAAATGTTTTTCCATCTGTATCCCATAAAGAGAGATGTCCTTTACTTTCTGGCCCGTGCCACAGTAGGAAGTAAAAGAAGATCACTTCAAAGCGAGATGATATCCCACCCTAATTAGTTGTCACTAGGACAAGTATCCCTATTGAAACAAAGACAAATCCCCTTTTTTTTCTGTTTATGTGACAACTCAAAAATCTTGGATTTGCCATAACTTTATGAACCAGAGACAATGGTCCTTATCCTTAGCACCAGTAGTGATTGTAAATATCCCCATTCATGACACATGCCTTGCAAATATTATTTTCTGCCATACTCTGTCTCAAACAAAATAAAATAATATTTTGACTTTACACTTTAGGAGGTATATAGATTCATTTAAATCCTTCCACAACTGATGATATTCTGGTGAATTTTGTTTTATAGCTTTGCATGCATGAGCAGTGTATGAGGTAGAAACTATTTCAATTATTAACCTTGGAACATCAGTGGACACATTTTTAATGGATTTCTCTTTATTATTCTCCTTATTCAGTTTCAAGTACAAAACATATTGCTATAAAGTTTATGTAACACACACTGATAATATATGTGCGTTCTAGTTGTAGTTTTATTATCCTGCTTTATGGACAAATCAAACTAAGGAAACAGATTAATAAATAATGCACCTTATTCTCACATTTATTTCAGAGCTATATTTAAACTGTATTTTAAACTTTAAAGCTTAAAGGTTTAGTTTTGTCCACTCAAAAATCCGCTTTTTTCGATTTTGAAACACGATAATGGTTTCTGTGTGAAGCAATTATGGCAACGGTTGTCTCTGGATTCACGGTGTATTCTTTAGTGAGAGAGGAATGTGGTTTGACTTTAGTAATATTTGGACATGTTTAACCTTTTAAAATGTATGACTATTACATTCATTGTAGTGTTTTTGTGAATCAAAACTATCTCTGATCTCTGTAATATACAGTTAGCAAATAGCTGAAAAGGTGTAGATGGTGAATTGCAGTAATCTACCCACAATGTGGTTAAAGCTAAACTGCAAGCAAATATTTAAAAATAAATTAGTCCAGATATGGATAAATTGAAAACATCAAAAATTGATTTTATATAGATTACATTAATAAAGGGATGGTTCCACAGAGGCTAAGATGGGACATAATGACACAAGAGGCTGATACAGGAGCTGATTGAAATTATGATTTGATCAATGTGAATTAAGTCTCACAAATTGTATTTTTTATGAAAAATTGAATTAGCTTGATAATAAAATTAATGTTGAAAAAAAATGTCTCCCTTTTAAAGAGCTTAAGGACAGTAAAGACTGCTTAGATAAATTGCATTTTTTTAAATGGCAAAAGGTGTCCATGTATTTAAATGTATTGAAAAATGTATATTATATTACAGAAATCAGAGGAAATGGGAAGAGAAAGGATAAAATGAATAGTGGACCAAATAAGTTTGAAGGATAATTGAAGAATGGTTTTTAATAATAATAATTCTTTAATCAGAAGATAGGTCCCAACAGAAATCATTTTTGTTAAGAAAGGAAGATCTAATCAACATTGGATAGATAAGTCAGTAACCCCATTTAAAACGTATAATACGTTTTCACCTTTGGTTGGCAGACCATATAAAATGATTATGATGGTGAATATTGAAGCAAAAAATGGGGAATCACTATTAAATGTTGGTTATTAACCAGCCAGACTAGAGGCAATATGATAATGTTTTTTTATAAAGAGGCAGTTCAGGAAGCTGTATGGGTGGAACAAACAAGCACAGGGGGTAAGAGGAAACCCAAAAAGGAGGAAAGATTGGTAGGAATAGGTATACTGTATTTATTGGCGTATAACACTCACTTTTTTACCCTGAAAATAGAGCGTAAACTGTGCCTGCGTGTTATACGCAGGGGGCTGTTGAAAGTTTTTTTCCGTTAAACTTTCCTTTTAAAGTTAGGGTGCGTGTTATACGCCTGTGCGTGTTATACTCCGATAAATACGGTAATTAAATCAGTTTGTTCAACTTAATGAGCAAACTAAAAGTTTTAGATAAAGGATTATAATATGTTCAGAAACAGTTTGGAAAACTTTAGTATGTACTGGATATGGATAGTCATAACTTTATTAGAAAAATTATTCAGATTTTTTCTCCCCTAGCTATGTATGAAAAACTTACCGTATTTATCGGGGGAAAAGCGCGCTCCCGCGTATAGCGCGCACCCCTAAAGTTGCCACCATTCCTGTGGAAAAAAAGTTTTTTGTACTTACAGTTTTGGTGTCTTGCGCGGCGTCCATCGGCGGCTTCGGGTGTCCTCTTCGTCCGGTCCGGCGTCCGTCTGCGGCTTCGGCTGTCCTCTTCGTCGGGTCCGGTGTCCTCTTCGGCGGGTCCGGTGTCCTGTTCGGCGGGTCCGGTGTCCTTTTCGGCGGGTCCGGCGTCCTCGCGGCATCCTCCTCACTTTCCCGCGCCGAGTTTCAAATACTCCGCCGGCATATACCGAGCTCAGTACACTCGGGTATAGTCGGGCAGACTCGGCTCCTCTCGCGCTGACGTCCTGGACGTACAGGACGTGAGCCCGAAAGGAGCCTGCCCGACTATACACAAGTGTACTGCACTCGGTATATGCAGGCACAGTACACTCGTGAATAGTTGGGCAGGCTCGGCTACTCTCGCGCTCACGTCCTGTACGTCCAGGACGTCAGCGCGAGAGGAGCCGAGTCTGCCCGACTATACCCGAGTGTACTGCGCTCGGTATATGCCGGCGCAGTATTTGAAACTCGGCGCGGGAAAGCGGCTATCGGCGTATACCGCGCACCCACGATTTTGCCCTGATTTTCAGGGCAAAAAAGTGCGCGCTACACGCCGATAAATACGGTAAATAATTGTGAGTTTTTACTTCCAATATTTCGACTGCATCTTTAATAAACACACTTATTGATAGTAATTTATTTCTAATTATTCTTCTGGAAAAAAAAGGCTACATCTCAGAAATGTATACATTAGGCCTCTTTCACACGGAGCGGTCCGTTTTTCGGTCTGCTCCGTGTGTCCGTCGGGTCAGCGGGGGGTCTCCGCTGAGCTGTCGGGCGGACAGGGCGGTCCCCGCACACTATGCAGGGACCGCCCTGTCTCTCCTCCGCTATCCCCTATGGGGAATCGGATGTAAACGGACCGTCTGTCCGTTTGCATCCGATCCGTTCCACCGGACGGAAGAAAAATAGGGTTTTCTTCCCTCCGCAAAACGGATCCAGAAGGACGCGGATCTTAGGCGGACGTTAGCGGATGCATCATCCGCAAACGGATCCGCTCCCATAGGGGCCCATTACAAGTCCGTAAACGGACTTGTAATTAGCGGACGAACGGTCCGCTCATGTGAAAGGGGCCTTTCTCTTGGATAGTGAACCCTGTCAATGTTTAACCACCTAAGCCCCGAACCATTTCGCTGGCCAAAGACCATGCCACTTTTTGCGATTCGGCACTGCGTCGTTTTAACTGACAATTGCGCGTCGTTGGACGTGGCTCCCAAACAAAATTGATATCCTTTTTTCCCCACAAATAGAGCTTTGTTTTTGGTGGTATTTGATCACCTCTGCGTTTTTTATTTGTTGTTCTATAAACAAAAATAGAACGACAATCTGGAAAAAAATGCAATATTTTTTTTACTTTTTGCTATAACAAATATCCCCCCAAATATATAATAAAAACATATTTTTTCCTCAGTATAGGCTGATATATTGTATGTATTCTTCTACATATTTTTGGTAAAGAAAAATCAATAAGCGTTTATTGATTGATTAGCCCAAAAAGTTATATTGTCTACAAAATAGGGGATAGTTTTAAGGAATTTTTATTAATATTTTTTTTTTACTATTAATGGCGGCGATCAGCGATTTTTATCATTACTGCGACTTTATGGCGGACACATCGGACACTTTTGACACCATTTTGCACTGATTTTGCACTGATTACTGTAAAAATTACACAGGGGTTAAACTGTAGGGGGCGCTGAAGTGGTTAAGTGTAACCTAGGGAGTGCTTCTAACTGTTAGGGGGTGTGGCTTGCTGTGAAATGTCACTGATCGCTGTTCTCGATGACAGGAAACAGCCGATCAGTGACAGTGTCACCAGGCAGAACAGGGAGATGCATGTTTACACTTGACTCTCCCCGTTCTGCAGCTTTGTGACCCGATCGTGGGACACCGGCGGACATCGAGTCTGTGGGTCCCGCGGGCACGGTCACAGAGCTTGCGACAGGGTCACACAGGCGCCGCGCTCGCAACTACATGGCCGGCAAATTAAAGGGGATATTTATAAGCCCATTTGCCCAGCCGTGCCATTCTGTCGACCTAAATGTGCATGTGGCGGTCGGCAAGTTAAAGAGAAACCATATGGTGAGATACAATAAAGAGTTGAAATCTTTAGTATATATTAGGATATAAAAGTGGTATTTTGAATTAGAAGGAAAAATAATATCTAACACCATGAGTCTTATGGATCTCAGCAATCTAATATTTACCTAAAGTCTCAGGATATCCAATAAAAGTGCTATGATTCTTCCACCTCAAAATAGGTTTAGCAGCCTGTTGTAACGAGAACGCCCTCTTATTTTAGAGACGTAAAACAAACTAATAATGTAATCCAGAGTGTGGGTTTTAAGAGTTTCAGTATATACTGGTTATTGCTGATGTGGACTCTTAATATACTAATGTAATGTTCAGCCCTGAAGGAGTATGAATGGTTATTGCTTTATTGTTAATATTTGAAGCTTGTGTTTGCAATATTTTATTTTTATTTTTATTTTTGTTTTTATTTTAAAATACATTGAGCATATGAATTGAAATAAAGTTACTTGTATATATGGCTGATGAGATTGAGAAAAATGTACTGCTTTTCCTTCATCCCCTTTCTGAAATGACACCATTGTGGGAAGATGTGCATCTTCTTCGGGATAGATTGTATGCAAATGTTCTGATGTTTAATTACTTTTAGAACATCACACTGTTAACCATTGATAAAGAACTTATTGCAGAAACTTATAAGCAGGAGCAGAAATTGGTGGCAGGGGTATACAGTACACCATTGGTATAATGTTTTCTGCTTACAGTGCCTTGAAAAAGTATTCATACTCCTTTAAATTTTCCACATTTTGTCATGTTACAACCAAAACCGCAATGCCGCGTACACACGATCGTTTTGTCTGATGAAAACGGTCTGATTGACCGTTTTCATCAGACTAACCGATCGTGTGTGGGCCGCATCGTTTTTTTATCCATAGGTTAAAAAAACTAGGAACTTGTTTTAAAATTATCTGATGGTTAACTAACCGATAGGAAAAAGTGATCATCTGTAGGCACATCAATCGGTTAAAAATCCACGCATGCTCAGACTAAATTAGGGGACGGGAGTGCTCGTTCTGGTAAAACTTGCATTTGTTATGGAGCTAGCACATTCATCACGCTGTAACAGACAGAAAAGCGCGAATCGTCTTTTACTAACACAAAATCAGCTAAAGCAGCCCCAAGGGTGGCGCCATGGGATTTGAACTTTCTCTTTATAGTGCAGTCATATGTGGTTTACGTGACCGTGTTCTGACACAATCGTTTTTTTAACCGATGGTGTGTAGGTACGACTGATCATCAGTCAGCTTCATCGGATAACTGATGAAAAAATCCATCAGTCCATTTTCATAGGATGGACCGATCGTGTGTACAGGGCATAAATGTATTTTATTGGGATTTTATGTGATAGACCAACACAAAGTGGCACATAATTGTGGGGTGAAAGGAAAACGATAAATGGTTTTCATTTTTTTTTACAAATATGTGAAAAATGTGGCATGCATTTGTATTCAGCTACTTTGTAGAACCACATTTGGCTGCAATTACAACTACAAGTCATTTTTGGGATGTCTATACCAGCTTTGCACATCTAGAGTGACATTTTTGCAAATTCTTCTTTGAATCTGTCAGATTGGATTAAAAGCGTCTGTGAACAGCAATTTTCAAGTCTTGCCACAAATTTTCAATATAATTTAGGTCTGGACTTTGACTAGGCCATTCTAACACATGAATATGCTTTGATCTAAACCAGTGGTCTCCAAACTGTGGCTTGGGGGCCGGATGTGGCCCTTTCCTTGCCTTTATCTGGCCCTTCAGGCAATATTCCACCAACTAACACCAATGATGTGGTACCATTCCCTCTACTGCTACTGACAGCATCAATGGAGTACTATTCTCCTCATTGTTATCAAGAATGGGTCACTATTTCTCTTATTAAAACCAATGATGAGGCACTGATGCTGGGGCATTTTTTCTTCTAACTGGGCAAAGTCCAGCCCCCCTAAAGCCTGAAGGACAGAAAATTTGCCATTTGCTTTGAAAGTTTGGAGACCCCTGATCTAAAACATTCCATTGTAGCTTTGGCTATATGTTTAGGGTTGTTTTCCTGCTGTAAGGTGAACCTCTGCCATAGTCTCAAGTCTTTTGCAGGTTTTCTTCAAAGATTACTCTATATATTTGTCTCCATCCATCTTCCCATCAACTCTTACCATCTTCCCTGTCCCTGCTGAAGAAAATAATCCCCACAACATGATGCTGCCACCACCATGTTTCATGGTGGGGATGGGGTGTTCAGAATAATGGGCAGTGCTAGTTTTCCGCCACACATAGCATTTTGTTGTTAAGCCAAAAAGTAAAATTTTGGTCTCATCTGACCAGAGAATCTTCATCCTTATGTTTGCTGTGTCTCCCACATGGCTTCTTGCAAACTGAAAATGGGACTTTGTGATAGACCAACACAAAGTGGCTCATAATTGTGGGGTGAAAGGAAAATGATAAATGGTTTTCATTTTTTTTTTACAAATATGTGAAAAGTGTGGCATGAATTTGTATTCAGCTACTTTGTAAAACCACATTTGGCTGCAATTACAGCTGGAAGTCATTTTTGGGATGTCTATACCAGCTTTGCACATCTAGAGAGTGACATTTTTGCAAATTATTTTTTGAAAAATAGTTCAAGCTTTGTCAGATTCGATTGAAAGCGTCTGCAAACAGCAATTTTCAAGTCTTGCCACAGATTCTCAATACAATTTAGTCTGGACTTTGACTAGGCCATTCTAACACATGAATATGCTTTGATGTAAACCATTCCATTGTAGCTTTGGCTATATGTTTAGGGTTGTTGTCCTGCTGTAAGGTGAACCTCTTCCACAGTCTCAAGTCTTTTGCAGGTTTTCTTCAAAGATTGCTCTATATTTGGCTCCATCCATCTTCCCATCAACTCTGACCATCTTCCCTGTCCCTGCGGAAGAAAAGCATCCCCACAACATGATGCTGCCACCACCATGTTTCATGGTGGGGATGGGGTGTTCAGGGTAATGTGCAGTGCTTGTTTTCTGCCACACATAGGGCCAGATTCACATACATTTGCGGCGGCGTAGAGTAAGGCATTTACACTACACCGCCGCAACTTACTAGAGCAAGTGCTTGTTTTACAAAGCACTTACCTGTAAAGTTGCGGCGGCGTAGCAAAAATCCCCCGGCGCAAGTCCGCGTAATTCAAATGAGCCGGGTAGGGGGCGTAGAGCATTTAAATTAGGCGCGATCCCACGGTGAACGCACTGCGCATGCGCCGGCCGTCAATGTATCCCAGTGCGCATGCTCCACATTAGGACGGTGTTTTCTACGTGAACGTCAATGACGTCAATCCCCATTCACGGACGAGTTACGCAAACGACGTGAAACTTTTTCAATTCGACGCGGTCACGACGGCCATACTTAACATAGGATACGCCACCTTGGGGGCATGTTTTTCTTTACACCGTGTATCTCTTACGGAAACATCATAAATTCACTGCGTCGGGCCCGCGTACGATCGTGAATTGGCGTATCTCGCTGATTTACATACTCTCGGCGTAAATCAGCGGGAACGCCCCTAGCGGCCATTTTAAAATTGCAGTTCCGATACGACGGCAAAATACAATTACGCCGCTCGTATCTGAACTCAATCCCGGCGTATCTTGTTTTCTGAATACAGAAAACAGATACAACGGCGTAGGTTAGAAGTTACGCGGCTTATCTACAGATAAGCCGCGTAACTTCTACCTGAATCTGGCCCATAGCATTTTTCTGTTAAACCAAAACGTACAATTTTGGTCTCATCTGACCAGAGCACCTTCATCCTTATGTTTGCTGTGTCTCCCACATGGCTTCTTGCAAACTGAAATGGGACTCCTTATGGCTTTCTTTCAACAATGGCTTTAATGTTACCACTTTTCCATAAAGGTCAGATTTGTGGAGTGCACGACTAATAGTTGTCCTGTGGACAGATTCTCCCACCTGAGATGGGGATCTATGCATCTCCTCCAGAGGTACCACATGCCTCTTGGCTGCTTTTCTGAATTATACTCTCCTTGCCCGGCCTGTCAGTTTAGGTGGACAGCCATGTCTTGTTAGGTTTGCAGTTGTGAAATACTTTTTCTATTTCCGGATGATGGTTTGAACAGTGCTCCATGAGATGTTCAAAGTTTGGGATATGTTTTTATAACCTAACCCTGCTTTAAATTTCTCCACAACTTTATCCATGACTTGTCTGGTGTGAACCTTTGCCTTCATGATGCGGTTTGTTCATGAAGGTCCTCTAACAAACCTCTAAGGCAGGGGTGTCAAACTGGCGGCCCTCCAGCTGTTGCAAAACTACAAGTCCCATGAGGCATTGCAAGGCTAACAGTTACAAGCATGACTCCCACAGGCAGAGGCATGATGGGACTTGTAGTTTCGGAACAGCTGGAGGGCCGCCAGTTTGACACCCCTGCTCTAAGGGCTTCACAGAACAGCTGTATTTATACTGAGATTAAATTACACACAGTTGGACTCTTTTTACTTATTAGGTGACTTCTGAAGGCAATTGGTTCCACTAGATTTTAGTTAGAGGGTCACAGAGTAAAGGCGGGCTGAATACAAATGCACGCCACACTTTTCACATATTTTTCAAAATAATGCACCACTTTGTGTTGGTCTATTACATAAAATCCCAATAAAAGACATTTATGTTTTTGGGTGTACCATGACAAAATGTGGAATATTTCAAGTGTTATCAATTCTTTGTCATGGCACTGTATTCTAGAATTGCCTTTCATAATTGTGTGTATTATTTATATTTTTGCAATAAATAAGGTAATTGACACTGTTGTAGTCATTTTAATTTCTTGTATATGCCCTCTGATGGGAGAATTTCTGTCAATTGTGGATATCTTTGGCTCACCTTGACACTTACATTAACTATATGAGGGTTATCTCAATCAGAGTAGGAAAACAGCATGATACCCAATTTCCTAATTTGCTTACTTGTGCTACTGGACCTCTTATTTTGAATGAGGTCTACTCTCTGGTAAGCTGGAAAAAGAAAACCTCTACCATTATGCTGTTAAAAAGCCCCATGGGGAAACCCTCTCTCTCTTTAACTACTCTCTGGTAAGCTGCTTTTACAATTAGGCATGCAAGTCATTACATTTTTCAGTGTTTGGATTGTGTCTTTAAGGAGACTATTTGCTTCTGGACTTCACAGTAGTGTATCTGCTTTTAACTAAGAAGGACTAATTTATTACAATTAGTGCTGCTATGCATATAATACAATATAATAATGGGTTATTCAATTTTTTTTACATACAGCATGTAAAAGTATATTAATTTGCCTTGAAAATGCCTTGGCATTAGCCTCCTGTAAACACCTTCACATCTGGGTAATTCAAGTACAAATAAAGGCCCCAATAAGACAGTCGAAAGAAGTCCCAAATCCATATACTATGCTGTGCACCTTATAAAGTAAACAAAAAACTTCTTTAACCACTTGCTTACTGGGCACATAAACCCCCTTCGTGCGCAGGCGAAATTTCAGCTTCCGGCACTGCGTCGCTTTAACTGACAATTGCGCGGTAGTGCGACGTGGCACCCAAACAAGATTGGCGTCTCTTTTTTCCCCACAAATAGAGCTTTCTTTTGGTGGTATTTGATCGCCCGTGCGGTTTTTATTTTTTGCGTTATAATGAAAAAAAGAGCGACAATTTAAAAATATATATATATTTTTTACTTGTTGCTATAATAAATATCCCATTTTTTATTTTTTTTATATTTTTTTTTCTCAGTTAAGGCCGATACGTATTCTTCTACGTATTTTTGTAAAAAAAAAAAAAAAATCACAATAAGTGACTGCTTTGCGCAAAAGTTATAGCGCCTACAAAATAGGGGACATAATTATGATTTTTTTTTTTATTATTTTTTTTTTTTTACTAGTAATGGCGGCGATCTGCGATTTTTATTGGGACTGCGATATTGCGACGGACACATCGGACACTTTTGACACATTTTTGGCGCCATTCACATTTATACAGCGACCAGTGCTATAAAAATGCACTAATTACTGTATAAATGTGACTGGCATTGAAGGGGTTAACACTAGGGGGTGAGGAAGGGGTTAAATGTATTGCCTGGGTGTGTTCTAACTGTATGGGGGGAGGGGGGTGACTGGGGGAGGTGACCGATGCTGTCTCCCTATGTACAAGAGAAACAGCATCTGTCACCTCACTGACAGGACGTGAAGCTCTGTGTTTACACTCAGAGCTCCACGTCCCTGCTGTCTCACCGACGATCGCGTGTACCTGACGGACATCGCGGCCGCCGGGTACACGCATCGGATCCTCGGTGATGCGTCGGGACTGTTTTTCCCCGCCGCGCGCCACCCTGTGGCGCGCGCGGGGAATTACAAGCAAATCACGTCCAAAGACGTGACCCCGGCGCCTCAGGTCCGCGCTGTTCACGTCTTTGGACGTGAAGCGGTATTGAAGTGGTTAAGATTCCTTGACTGAGCCAAATTCTCCTTTATTTATGTCTCACACATTTTTCTTCTCAAGCACTGTAAATTACAGATGGAGGGTTTCAGCAACAGAGGCAGCGCTTTTCAGTGGGCAGGACTAGGTGTGGGCAGGTGCTTGTTGACTTTTTCCTTCGGAAATTCCAACCGTGTTTATGCCACATCGGATTATTTCAATTGGAAAGTCTGAGGAATTCCATCAGAGTTTAGATAGAGAACATGTTCTCTTTTACACCGATGAAATTCTGTCGGAATTCCGATGTGATTTTGGTCAGACAAAGGTCCGATCGTGTGTACGGGGCATAACACTAAATGTGCATCTAATACAGATTGGTAATGCTACTGTCCAGAAGATTTTCATTTTTAGGTGCTCACTGTGCTGTATATGCTTTTATTTGATCACAACAATAAAGATTATTGGAGTGTGCAGCCATTCATCCATTTTTCCCTGTTCATCTCGAAGGCAAACCAGGTGGGAACACTAGACTTGCAGGACACTCACACCTTTAGCAGTGTTTCCTCTTCATTTGACTGCTGTCCAGAAGTGTCCCTGTTGCTCTTCTATCCAGAGTGAAGACAACCTAGAACAGGATGTGTGTTACTGGCTGGATTACCAGGTAAAAATAAAGGGAAAATGTGGAAAGCTTTAAGAAAACTTAAGCTACAAGAAAACAAATGCAGCCACCAGATTTAAGAAATAATAAGATGCAATATATTACATTTTAGTTTTTGGATACATTTTACATGCTCCAGCACATATGAGAAGCCATAGTTCTACTTTCTGTTTCTGTTTTTCTTCTTGCTTCATGGAGAATGGAATGCACTTATCTGCCATCTCTATAGGGATGTACTTCTTTTTTTTTACATTTCACTATAGGGAACATACTTTGCAATGGTACCTAAAAATAGCCCTTTCAGCCCTGCCTTTTGTACTATCATAGGCGTGCCCATGGGGTGTGCCGGGTGTGCCCAGGCACACCCTAATCATCCCTGCTGTGCTCCTTTAACATACACAATGTCAGTGTATGTAACAGTCACTCAGTCGCAAATACAGCTGTGTACTGCGAGAGTGCGAGTAGGAGCCTGGGAGGAATGAGCAGGGAGGGAGTGAACTAGCCCCCACCTCCTCCACCTACTCCTGATCACTGGTTGCTATAGCCGCTTGGCGTCTGGCAACCAGTGACGTCACTGCCCACGTTGCAAGCAGAGGAGGATTTCACCTCTTCCTCCGCGCTAGTGCTGCTGGGGAGTCACGCTGGTTCTCTCACCTCCAATCCAGTGACTGGCTTGCTGCTTGGCTGTGAGGTGTTTCTGTTCCCACAGCTGCGAGGCATCTCTCCCTCTCACTTCCTCCCCCCTCCTGCCCACCTCACACTAACTCATGGACTGAAGTCCCCCCCCCCCCTCCTCCTTAGCTCGGATGTCAGGAGGGAAGGAGGGGGAGGAGAATGGACACACTGCAATCAACAGGAGGACGGGACATGCTGATCTGAGGTTGGTACACAATCTTAATGCTTGGCACTTGCAGGAGAAGGAGACACAGAGACAGGGGGCAAATTGTGAAAAAATAATACTGCCAGTGATTTTGGGGTATAAGAACATGGGGGCACTTTAGGAGGGAAGAGAAATCATTTTTTATTCAACCCCCTCTTCCAGCACAATTTCTCTCCCCTGCCCCTGGCAATACAGCATGCTCTTATCCCCCAAAATCACTGGCAGTATTCTTTTTTGACAACTTGCCCCCAGGGGCGGACTGACAACTCATGGGGCAATAGAAGATCATGGGGCCCCCTGTGTCCCCCACCCACACCTACACAAAGCCCTACCTACCTAAATCATGGGGCACACAGAAAGGCACATAGCAGGAACACAGGGCATGGGGCACACAGTAGGGTACAACACAAGGCACACGAGAAAGCACATCATGGGGCAAAGGGCACATCAGGGGGTACACAGCAGGGCACTGAGAACATCGAAGGGCATGGGGCACATCACAGGACACACAGCAGGGCACATCAGGTGGTACACAGCAGGGCACATAGTAGAGCACAGGGCACATCAGGGAGTACACAGCAGGGCACAGAGCACATCACAGGGCATGGGGCACACAGTAGGTCACATCACAGGGCACACAGTAGGGAACATCAAGGGTCACAGGGCACATTAGGCGGTACACAGCAGGGCACATGGCATGTGGTACACAGTAGGGCACATCACAGGGCACACAGTAGGTCACATCAGGTGGTACACAGCAGGGCATTGAGCACATAGAAGAGCAAAGGACACATCACTGGGCATGTGGCACACAGTATGGCACATCTGGGGGGTACACAGTAGGGCTCATCACAGGACAAGTTTGGAGGAGAAGGGAGGAACGAGACACTATCACCAAGGGAACTCCTGTGGTCCTGTTGGGGCTGAGCTCCCTACACCTGTACTGTTTCCCACGCCTCCCGCCCCCACAATGGCCGGTCATCATGGTACCTCCAGACAGGGACGTACCTAGAGCATTTGGCACACAGGGCGGATTCTATATCTGGCACCCCCACCCCCACTTTAAAATGTAAACACACCCCACTGTGCCCCCTGCACTCCCCAATATCTCATTGTCACTATTTTGTACCCCCTCTTCACAACTGGACCCCTTTACATTACACAGCACCCTACACCTCTGGACCCCTTTACATTACACAGCACTCTGGACCCCTTTACAATACACAGCACCCTGCACCTCTGGACCCCTTTACATTACACAGCACCCTGCACCTCTGGACCCCTTTACATTACACAACACCCTGCATCTCTGGACCCTTTACATTACACAGCACCCTGCACCTCTGGACCCCTTTATATTACACAGCACCCTGCATCTCTGGACTCCTTTACAATACACAGCACCCTGCACCTCTGGACCCCTTTACATTACACAGCACCCTGCACCTCTGGACTCCTTTACAATACACAGCACCCTGCACCTCTGGTCCCCTTTACATTACACAGCACTCTGGACCCCTTTACAATACACAGCACTCTGCACCTCTGGACCCCTTTACATTACACAGCACCCTGCACCTCTGGACCCCTTTACATTACACAGCACTCTGGACCCCTTTACAATACACAGCACCCTGCACCTCTGGACCCCTTTACATTACACAGCACCCTGCACCTCTGGACCCCTTTACATTACACAACACCCTGCATCTCTGGACCCTTTACATTACACAGCACCCTGCACCTCTGGACCCCTTTATATTACACAGCACCCTGCATCTCTGGACTCCTTTACAATACACAGCACCCTGCACCTCTGGACCCTTTACATTGCACAGCACCCTGCACCTCTGGGCCCCTTTACATTACACAACACCCTACACCTCTGGACCCCTTTACATTACACAGCACCCTGCACCTCTGAATCTGGACCCCTACACATTACACACCACCCTGCACCTCTGGACCCCTTTACATTTCACAGCACCCTGCACCTCTGGACCCCTTTAGATTACACAGCACCCTGCACCTCTGGACCCCTTTACATTACACAGCACCCTGCACCTCTGGACCCCTTTACATTACACAGCACCCTGCATCTCTGGACCCCTTTACATTACACAGCACCCTGCACCTCTGGACCCCTTTACATTACACAGCACCCTGCACCTCTGGACCCCTTTACATTACACAGCACCCTGCACCTCTGAGCCCCTTTACATTACACAGCACTCTGGACCCCTTTACATTACACAGCACCCTGCACCTCTGAATCTGGACCCCTACACATTACACAGCACCCTGCACCTCTGGACCCATTTACATTTCACAGCACCCTGCACCTCTGGACCCCTTTAGATTACACAGCACCCTGCACCTCTGGACCCCTTTACATTACACAGCACCCTGCACCTCTGGACCCCTTTACATTACACAGCACCCTGCACCTCTGGACCTCTTTACATTACACAGCACCCTGCATCTCTGGACCATTTACATTACACAGCACCCTGCACCTCTGGATCTGGACCCCTACACATTACACAGCACCCTGCACCTCTGGACCCCTTTACATTTCACAGCACCCTGCACCTCTGGACCCCTTTAGATTACACAGCACCCTGCACCTCTGGACCCCTTTACATTACACAGCACCCTGCACCTCTGGACCCCTTTACATTACACAGCACCCTGCATCTCTGGACCCCTTTACATTACACAGTACCCTGCATCTCTGGACCCCTTTACATTACACAGCACCCTACATCTCTGGACCCTTTACATTACACAGCACCATGCACCTCTGGGCCCCTTTACATTACACAGCACCCTGCATCTCTGGACCTTTTACATTACACAGCACCCTGCACGTCTGGACCCCTTTACATTACACAGCACCCTGCACCTCTGGACCCCTTTACATTACACAGCACCCTGCATCTCTGGACCTTTTACATTACACAGCACCCTGCACGTCTGGACCCCTACACATTACACAGCACCCTGCACCTCTGGGCCACTTTACATTACACAGCACCCAGCACCTCTGGACCCCTACACATTACATAAACCCCCCAGCTTTGTACCCCCTGCATGTTGCACAGTCACCTCTCCCCCCCTGCATGTTACACAGTCACCACCCCCAGGTTTGGACTCCCCACATGCTACACAGTCACCTCTCCCCCCCTGCACAGTCACCTCCCCCCCCCCCTGCACAGTCACCTCTCCCCCCCCCTGCACAGTCACCTCTCCCCCCCCCTGCACAGTCACCTCTACCCCCCCCCCCCTGCACAGTCACCTCTCCCCCCTGCATACTACAGAGTAACCCCCCCCCTCCCCCAGCATTTTGCACAGTCACCAACCCTTTCCCTCCGCTTCCTACCTTACTCGCATACAGGGAGCGACACAGCAGTGCTGAACAGAGGGCGGGAAATACTGAATTTTGCTACCTGCATTTGGGTAGTCATTGACCCCTTGGCACCGGCCACACACAAATATGCAGCTTCTCTGTGCCTGGGCCTTGGCACAGAGAGGTCACATATTTGAATGAATTGCGATCAGTAGTCAGCAAAAAAATGTCAAAAATCATCTTTTTGTGGGGGGGGGGGGGGGGGGTGAACATGTTTTTTGAGCTTTGGTTTGAGGTGCACACCCTAATGTAATAGGCTGCGCACGCCTATGTGTACTATCTATAGAAAATTACACATATACTGTATGCAAATACGTTATCAGTGAAGACAGAGACTTAAGGCTATCCTTGTAAAAATTATAACTTTTTTCCATGAGGACATTTAACTGTCACATACCAGCAGCAACTTTATGAAGTGTCTGATATACCTCCCAGATACTGTTTCAGACCAAATATCGTCTAGGTGCATGGAGAAGAAAAAATAGACACCTGTCTGCACTCCGTTATTCCTTGCTAAAATTATTTGGTAACATACTTTCCTTCAGTAAAACATCCCCCCCCCCCCCCCCCAGATTACTGTGATAAACCTGGAGTTTTATGGTGCGCTAGGTTATTAGTTGGATGGGATTGGGTATTTGCCTAATATTGCTTAGTATAAATCATTATTGTAAAAGCAGGAAAGAACAGGTTTCAAACAGAAAATCAATGATAAAGTTCATTCAAATGGAAAATATTATCTACATCAACCAAAGATGCAATTGTGTTTGTTGTATTAAAACCTCTTATTCTTATTCCTTTTCTCAATTGATCCCTCTATGAAATTAGCTAAAAAATACTTCTACTGATTGCAATACATAATTTTTAGCATGGTAAAAAGTTTAATCATTGAAATTGCTGCTTTCTGCATAGCCTTGTTGTCAGTGTGGCTTCAAAGTACTCTGCCTAAAGGTAAATGATAGCTTAAAATATAAAATAAATGCAATTATAGATTGCCATACTGCAGTTAGGGAGGTTCCATGGATGTATTTTTAAAAATGTTGTTCATCCTCCAGTAAATTAATTCTATACAGATGCAAAATCCATAGTTCTCATGCCACGTACACACGATCATTTTTCAGTATGAAAAAAAACGATGTTTTCCCAACTTCATCATTAAAAACGACGTTAAAAATATATTGTCTGATGGCACAAGAGGAGGTGGATAATAGAACTACCTTGGCAAGTGGTCTAGATATCAGAATGAGTATTCATGAAAAACAAAATATATGATAAGTTCATAAGTCCACAGGAAATCCAAGTTAGCACTTTAACGGCAGCAATCCCTGAAGAGCAGAAGCATACTCTGTACATAGGTAGACAAAAAAAGAAGAAACAAGGATGCGCCCAATCTAAGTGCAGTAACGTATTTAATCGATACAATGAGATACAAAAGGAAAACGGCCAAATGGCTACTCACACATTAAAAGTGGATAATAGGCATATATGAGACCGTGGATGTAGTCATCGTCCGGTGTATGAGGGGTGTCCGCACATGGTGGTGAGGTGCTGTAGATGGAAGACAGCAAGTGGGACAGCCTGGAGGAGCTTGTTAGGAGCGCCGTGTACGGCGGCGTGCGTCTCACGATGGAACGCAAGCACAGGTCGGTCTCACCGGAAGTGACGTGGCGTGACGTGGCGTGGCTAGAACGAGGGAACCAATAGGATGACGCGTTTCACAGCCCAGCTGCTTCTTCAGATCCATAGACGTCCAATCGGGGAGGACGTCTTATATATCGGTGGCTATCTAGTTCAGAGGTTAACCATTGCATACACAGTGCATAGTAAAATCTAAACATGCCGGAACTAAGAGGGAATTTAACCTAATGTCATGTCATCATGTAAAACTAATTTAGAAGTATGGAACTATATATAATATAAAGAATATATATGAGAAGTAGTAATAGTGGATAAATGATAAAAAATATATAAAAAATATATATAAGAAGGCCAGTATGGTGGCCTGAGTTTATGGGAGGGGCCCGGAGGGTATTTAAGCAGCCCACTCACACATGCTCTTTGTCGGTTCAGTGTGCAGTACTACACGTCACTGGGCCGACTCTTCCCAGCTCACCTCATGTCCGTGAGTCTGCGCATTCAATCGCATTCGACACCCTCCCGCCCTTCCCTTTTTCAGGGCACTTCTCAGCATATCCTTCTTCAAATAACTACCCATTACTTACTTTGGGTATGCCCCCTTTTCTTGGCATACTGACCAGACCACCAAGGCACACTTCAGGTCTATTTATGTTGTAAATCTTGTCGCGTGTTTATGTAATCCACATCACTCTCAGTCAGAGGGCCACGACCATAAATATATAATAAGTGAATAATGATAATAAATATATATATATATATATATATATACACATATATATATATATATATATATATAGTTCAAAAGGAAAATAAAAATGAAAATGAATATAAAAATACAAATAAAAATAAAAATAAAAATAGATATAAATAAATATCAGTGTACAATCATATATTCGACAGAAAATGCATAATTATATGTATAAGTAGATATATAATGATTTACAATTTAAATACAAAGAGAATTATAGATTATATTTATATGTTCAGGGGAATCAATGTTATTATTCTAAAAATAAAAACATTTTTGGATAAAAAATTCCTAAGTGCCTCAATAAGTGGCTGATAGCATTAAAAATGGTAATGACAGCGGATCAATATATATATATGATCAAAAATAATCATAATAAATAGCATACGTATGTGTATTAAAAAATACACAAAATATACTTAATATACTTACAGAACAAATAAATAAGCGGAAAGAGGCCAGAGACCATAAGGAGTATCAGAAGTTCATATGCAAGAGTGAATGGAATCAATAGTAAAAGTAATTTTAAATATTGTTGTGAGTAGTTTTAAATAATTTTAAATAATTTTAAATAATGTTATTGGTTTCTATCTCTTCATTTAGGCCAGCAGGCGACATAGAATTTAAAGAATAGATCCAGAAAGTTTCCTGTCTACATAATCGTTGGAATCTTTCAATGGCTGTAGGGGTCTCAGGGATGGCCTCAATGATCCATACCTGCAACAGACTAGGGTCTTTTTGATGGTGAATCTCAAAATGACGCGCAACACTATATTTGGGGTTGCATGCTTTAACCGCACGAGGATGTTCCCCAAATCTAGTGCGCAAGGCTCTGATGGTTCTGCCTACATAAAGTAGCCCACAGGGACAAGAGATACAATAAACCACATACGTGGTTGAACAGTTGTAGAAGGAGTTTAGGTGAAAAGTTTTTTTGTTTGCAGTGAAACTCTTTTTGCCATGAGTAACATTAACACAAGTGAGGCAAGCAGGCTTTTTGCACTGGAACATCCCAACTTTCTTGCTAAGGGATATCCCCTTAAGCTTATTGAAGAAGCCCAGACATTGTATGAACTAGACCCCCTGCCTCCCCCTAAAAAACAAGATTCTACACCCACCACACGGTTTATTACACAATATCATGTGAAACACAAAAAAATGGAGGGTATTTTTAAGAAACATTGGTCCATTCTCACCCAAGACCCACATCTTGCCTCATCCATCTCAGCCATCCCCAAATTTGCATATCGTAGAGCACCCAATATAAAAAGTAAGATTGCACCAAGTAAGACCAAAAATTCCTCAGGTAACAAACTAGCTAGATTAAAACAGCTTACTCTAATCCCTTTAGTTGGGATGTTCCAGTGCAAAAAGGCTGCTTGCCTCACTTGTGTTAATGTTACTCATGGCAAAAAGAGTTTCACTGCAAACAAAAAAACTTTTCACCTAAACTCCTTCTACAACTGTTCAACCACGTATGTGGTTTATTGTATCTCTTGTCCCTGTGGGCTACTTTATGTAGGCAGAACCATCAGAGCCTTGCGCACTAGATTTGGGGAACATCGTCGTGCGGTTAAAGCATGCAACCCCAAATATAGTGTTGCGTGTCATTTTGAGATTCACCATCAAAAAGACCCTAGTCTGTTGCAGGTATGGATCATTGAGGCCATCCCTGAGACCCCTACAGCCATTGAAAGATTCCAACGATTATGTAGACAGGAAACTTTCTGGATCTATTCTTTAAATTCTATGTCGCCTGCTGGCCTAAATGAAGAGATAGAAACCAATAGCATTATTTAAAATTATTTAAAATTATTTAAAACTACTCACAACATTATTTAAAATTACTTTTACTATTGATTCCATTCACTCTTGCATATGAACTTCTGATACTCCTTATGGTCTCTGGCCTCTTTCCGCTTATTTATTTGTTCTGTAAGTATATTAAATATATTTTGTGTATTTTTTAATATACAGACGTATGCTATTTATTATGATTATTTTTGATGATATATATATTGATCCGCTGTCATTACCATTTTTAATGCTATCAGCCACTTATTGAGGCACTTAGGAATTTTTTATCCAAATTTTTTTTTATTTTTAGAATAATAACATTGATTCCCCTGAACATATAAATATAATCTATAATTCTCTTTGTATTTAAATTGTAAATCATTATATATCTACTTATACATATAATTATGCCTTTTCTGTCGAATATATGATTGTACACTGATATTTATTTATATCTATTTTTATATTTATTTTTATTTTTATTTTCATATTTATATTTATTTTTATTTGTATTTTTATATTCATTTTCATTTTGATTTTATTATCCTTTTGAACTATATATATATATATATATATTTATTATCATTATTCACTTATTATATATATATTTTTTATATATTTTTTATCATTTATCCACTATTACTACTTCTCATATATATTCTTTATATTATATATAGTTCCATACTTCTAAATTAGTTTTACATGATGACATGACATTAGGTTAAATTCCCTCTTAGTTCCGGCATGTTTAGATTTTACTATGTACTGTGTATGCAATGGTTAACCTCTGAACTAGATAGCCACCGATATATAAGACGTCCTCCCCGATTGGCCGTCTATGGATCTGAAGAAGCAGCTGGGCTGTGAAACGCGTCATCCTATTGGTTCCCTCGTTCTAGCCACGCCACGTCACGCCACGTCACTTCCGGTGAGACCGACCTGTGCTTGCGTTCCATCGTGAGACGCACGCCGCCGTACACGGCGCTCCTAACAAGCTCCTCCAGGCTGTCCCACCTGCTGTCTTCCATCTACAGCACCTCACCACCATGTGCGGACACCCCTCATACACCGGACGATGACTACATCCACGGTCTCATATATGCCTATTATCCACTTTTAATGTGTGAGTAGCCATTTGGCCGTTCTCCTTTTGTATCTAATTTTATCGAATAAATACGTTACTGCACTTAGATTGGGCGCATCCTTGTTTCTTCTTTTTTTATTAAAAACGACGTTGCCCACACACCATCATTTTAAAAAAATGATCTAGAAAAGCGCGGTGACGTACAGCACGTACAACAGCACTATAAATGGGAAGTTCCATTGGCCTTTAGGCTGCTTTAGCTGATTCAGTGTTAGTAAAAGACAATTCACACTGTTCTGTCTGTTACAGCGTGATGAATGTGCTTACTCCATTATGAACGGTAGTTTTACCAGAACGAGCGCTCCCGTCTTATAACTTGCTTCTGAGCATGCGCAGCTTTTTTATGTCGTTTTAGCCCACACACAATCAATTTTTACAACCCCGAAAAACGACATTGTTTAAAACAACGTTAAAAATCGCAGCATCTTCGATTTTTTTTTTTTTACGTTTTTTCAGAACCTGAAAAATTATGTGTAGCCCGCACACAATCATTTTAAATGGCGTTTTTGAAAAATTATGTTTTTTTCATGCTGAAAAATGATCGCGTGTACGCGGCATTAGACTATATTCTCTGCAGTTGAATGTCATTCATACAAAAACTGAATGCATAAAATACTGCATTATGGCCACTGGATGGCGTCAAGTGTCATAAGAAACAAGTAAGCTCCTCAGCTTCATCCAGTGACCATAATGCAGTTTCACACCATTTGCACAGAATACATGTATATGCAGTTTTGATGGAAGAAATGGAAAAGTTTTGCATTTTTTTTTATAAATACACCCTATAGTTTCTGGGTGCCATGCGGCATGTAAATCAGATGCTGTGTTACAACAGTGTGAGGTTGCTATAAATATGTAATTAAGTTTGCAGAGATATCGCATTACCCATAGCCTGCTTGCAGAGCTAAGGTGCTAAATAAAATATTACTTAGGTGCCATCTTACAGATGACCAATCTTCTAAATAAAATGTTACTGAGGTGCCACGGTATTCAGTTTCAGGTTGCTTTATTAGATTTTACTGTGGTGACACTTTGCAGTATCATTTTTTGAGACCTCTATCTACTATAAATCTATATGACTCTCATTCAGCAGGACTCTTTTTCAGTTTAACACTGTTTTATTGTTGTTGTTTGATCTGTGCCTGGTTAGAAAAAAGCTGGCATACAAATATAAATGACGTTACTCACTCCACATAAGTGAAACACTTTAAATTCATTTTGAACAAAAAGTTTTTTGTTTTGTTTTTATGTCAGGAACCAATACCAAATTCAATATTGTTATGTTGCTATTGTGCTTTTGTATCAAAATGGTTCCAAGGACTTTTGGACTGGCATGATGATGAGAAATTCACAGCTAAAGAGTGACTGCATCCTCTCAGATGCCGTCACTATGCTGATCAGTCAGCTGTAGCAGTTGAATACAATTGGCAGGGTTCCGCCTGCACCCTAAATGGGAGAAAACTAAAGCATGTATGGCTAACCTTTCAAGCCCCATAGACAAAACTAAATTTAGTCTCTTACTATACATGGCTGAGGAGCATACAATCCTTATTTTTATAAACTGACCAGCTTTAACAGCTGTTCAGCCTAGGATTGTTACATTGTTTTCCATTGTGGGAAAATAACTTATTATGTATATGCTTTCTGGAAGTAGTAAATAATAATATAAATAATGGTAATAATTACTATAATAACAATTGTAATAATACTAATCAAATACTAATCAAAAATTGAGAAAAAATAAAACAATGTTCTATATCTCCCCCTCAGCGCTCACAGAGATTTGTTAAAAAACAAAGTAAAGCAGCTACTATAATGTAAAGAAATTATATAAAAAATATTGGAGAAATATAAAGAACGGAAAAATTTACTTTTTAGGCACCACTAAAGATTTGATAAAAAATGATTTTTAATATAAATATTAATGATAAAAATTCATAATACAGGGATACTGGTAGTATCCTAAACATACAAAGTACTGTAAGAAATAAACCACATATAACACCACAAGGTCAGATGTGTAACCGTTGTGACTTAAATTCAGAATCGAACAATGTCTCATCAGGCTGTAGTGATGAAGGATTCCGTTGCCAAGTGATGTATTCTGATTTGTCACTGTTTGAGGTCTTGGGTGTTTATAGGATCATTCTTGGGGTGCTCGACATGTTTCGCGGGATTTAGCCGCTTCGTCAGGAGCTTGAGTACTACAATGCAAAATATAGGTAAGTATTGAAACCGTATAAATACACAGACATCATGTTCTAAGAAATGCCACAATAGCATAAATGTCGCATTTAGTCTGTGTTTGTAACTTACCAGTTTTCTGGTAGTATTGGAAAATGTGGCTTTCACCCAACCTCTCACTTTGGCATTCCACCACAACACCCGGCCGGGTGGAGGGATAACCTCAAATCTGTCAAAAAGCATGGGATGGCATGTTTTGATCCATTGACACGTATAGGGGAGCACATGAACTCAGGGTAATGATATCAGTAAACAGAAAAAACAAAAAAAGGGAGAGAAAAAAGATAACTGTGTGTATCTATATGTGCATATAAGGATACACACACACGCATGTGCATGCGCTGCTTCATATTATGGAATAGAAAGTATTGACTGTCATAGTAATAAATGCAGCCTGTAATCACTATCAAAGATGGATAAATATCCCTGTATTGATATATACTTAGATATAAACTGTTCATAGTTCTAAAGTGTAGATCTATATTAACAATAGAACTTACTTATATAGTGAGATTAAACAAAAAACGGGGCACCAATAGGTGTCTCCTATTGAGATCAGATTGGATGGAATCAATGAAGACAACATAGCCAACCAGCAATGATAAGGTCCAATATACCGTTAAAGATAACTGTGTATATCTATGTATGTATATAAAGATATATGCACACATATATACATGTGTGCATGGGCTGCTTAACATTTGTTTAAAAATAGAGAGCCTATAAAATAGAGAGTAATGGCTGTAATAGTAATAATTGCAGCCTAAAGTTACCATCAAAGATGGATGAATATCCTAATATTTAATAATTATATAGGTATAAACTATCCATAGTTCTGAAATGTAGATCTATAGTAGCAATACAACTTACTTGTATAGTGAAAATAACTGACAACTAGGCACCAATAGGTGTCTCCTAGTGGGTTCAGGTTGGGTGGAATCAGCGGAGACAACACAGCTAACCAGCAATCATAGGGTCAATCATGCTGTTGAAGTCACTAAGATAACATAAAGTACTGTTAGATATATTCTAATAAACCTGTAAGGAATAGACTATGCCATCCGGGGTATCGAAATGACTGACCTTGTGTAGACGTGTTGTTGGATGAATTCGATGCTGGATCTCTAAGGAACGCTGCCTCGCCACTCCAGTGTGTGTCTGTGTGGCGAAAGGCCCGCGTTTGTTTTAAATGCTCCCCGTCTGCGTGACTCCGGACATACGTCAGACGTCACGCAGACCGGCCATCAGAACACTTCGCGCATGCGCCGATCGGCGAATGCGTCCTCAGATACTGAGGGCATCCGGATGCTGGTAAGGGCGGAAGTGTGTGTGGATAGATGTTGAAGATCCGGGTTGCCTCTGCAGTCTGCCGTCCAAAGACGGCCCTCAAAGGGAGGGACATGGGCTAATTAGGCAGGAAACAGAGGCTTGGGTGGCCATATACGTGTCAGCATTGGATCAGGTCTTCCATGCAAAAAGAACAGATCTATTAGTACAACGCAAAACATGAGAGAGTGGACCAAAACCACATTAACATAATAAAATTGCAATGAACAATACATGCCTGTACCTCGCTCTGAGAAAATAGAGCAGGCAAATTAGTAAACATTATTTTCTTTTATATCTCACAAAGGAAAAGCAAAATAGACTATTATAACGTTATGGAATTTTTTCCAAAAGCTTGGGCATAGACTTTCTATCTATAAATTTTCCTATGTATCTCTCCTTTACTCCCCAATCTTAACAACATCATTATTCCATCATTGTGTGATCAGAGATAATCCTTAAAAATAGCAGTGGGCCAATGGGGCCGCATTCAAATGTTTCTAGATAGTGTGGTATGTAGAAACATGTGACATGGCAAAACAAAAATAATAAAATTGAAAATAGAAATATATAAATGAATGAATAAAGGGAGAAGGGAATCCTACAGAAAGGGGCGATATGACAGAACTTCGTTGATACCAGGGGGTATTGTCGCCCCTAGACGTCCTATCCATAACGTTTCCCTCTGGAGGATTCGCTTGTCCCAGTTTCCACCTCGTGGATCTTGGGGTATGACTTCTAGAACAATAAATGTAATCATGGACGTGTCAAATGTATGATACAGTCCTAGATGGCGGCTAACTGGCGTGATCATTTTGGCATTAAGGCCCCTACTAGTTGGAATTATATCTTTGTTTCTGGGTTTGTACTTACTATTTGTAATTCGATTTCCAATGGAGGAGCTTTTCCTGAAGATAATTTCGGGTTTTTCTTTTACGTATTTCCCCAAGATGGGATCTTCACTTAGGAAGTGCCAATGTCGCTCCAGGCATTTCCTCAGCAAAGTGTGTTGTTCCGAGAATTTTGTAATACATTTTGTAGTTTCTTGATTATTCTTGGTTTTGGTTTTGGAATATAGCAAGGAAGTTCTTTCTCTCTTAAGACATTGGCACTTCCTAAGTGAAGATCCCATCTTGGGGAAATACGTAAAAGAAAAACCCGAAATTATCTTCAGGAAAAGCTCCTCCATTGGAAATCGAATTACAAATAGTGAGTACAAACCCAGAAACAAAGATATAATTCCAACTAGTAGGGGCCTTAATATTTGTGGACAGTGTTCCTACTGTCCCTGGATCAAAACAGGCACAGTATTTCAGCTGCCCAATGGCGAATCTTTTCGCCCCTACTTTAGTGCCACGTGTAACACCGAAGGAGTGGTCTACCTGATGACATGCCATTGTGGCGCCTTTTATGTAGGCAAGACCATACGGCAACTTAAACAGCGAATCTATGACCACATATACTATTCTCAGTATGCCAAAATGATCACGCCAGTTAGCCGCCATCTAGGACTGTATCATAAATTTGACACGTCCATGGTTAAATTTATTGTTCTAGAAGTCATACCCCAAGATCCACGAGGTGGAAACTGGGACAAGCGAATCCTCCAGAGGGAAACGTTATGGATAGAACATCTAGGGGCGACCATACCCCCTGGTATCAACGAAGTTCTGTCATATCGCCCCTTTCTGTAGGATTCCCTTCTCCCTTTATTCATTAATTTCTATTTTTAATTTTATTATTTTTGTTTTGCCATGTCACATGTTTCTACATACCACACTATCTAGAAACATTTGAATGCGGCCCCATTGGCCAACTGCTATTTTTAAGGATTCTCTCTGATCACACAATGATGGAATAATGATGTTGTTAAGATTGGGGAGTAAAGGAGAGATACATAGGAAAATTTATAGATAGAAAGTCTATGCCCAAGCTTTTGGAAAAAAATCCATAACGTTATAATAGTCTATTTTGCTTTTCCTTTGTGAGATATATAAGAAAATAATGTTTACTAATTTGCCTGCTCTATTTTCTCAGAGCGAGGTACAGGCATGTATTGTTCATTGCAATTTTATTATGTTAACCTCCCTGGCGGTCTTCCCGTGTGTGGCACGGGGTGAGATTTTAAAGCTACGATCGGTAACCCCGTGCCACACACGGACTTGCCTCGCTGGATGCAGAAAAAAGTTTACTTACCTTTTCTCTGCGATCCAGCGATGAATCCCCGCAGTACACGGCGGGCGGATGTCCGCCTGATGCTGTGTGTTCCGCCGATTCCCTTCCCTGCGAGCGTCGCGACGCAGGGGGGGGAACGGCGCCAAATTTAAAAAAGTAAACAAACACTATACATACAGTACACTGTAATCTTATAGATTACAGTACTGTATGTAAAAAATACACACCCCCCATGTCCCTAGTGGTCTGCCCTGTACACTACATGTCCTTTTATATAATAAAAACTGTTCTTTCTCCCTGCAAACTGTAGATTGCCCATAGCAACCAAAAGTGTCCCTTTATGGCAAAAATTGTTTTAGAGCAGCTAAAAAACAGCGATAATCACTTGCAGAATTTAGCGATAGCGATTTGTGGGGAAATTCGTCATAAAAAAAAAAAAATAATGACAGCAAAAATTCTGCAACTGAGCAAATTTCAGTGATTTTGATTTGATTACATTATTGAATAATTTTTACTATAATTATATTATTATTTGTTATAATTTTTTATAATTATTTATTATATTATAATTTTTAATAAGAAAAAAAAATAAAATCATACCCAGGATGCCTATTAGACTCTTGTTTGGATAGATTTCAGTGAGTTATTCCTAAGAATTACAAGCCTACAGTATAAAACGCCAAATTCCCTTGCAAATAATGGTACCGCTTTTAGCACCTAAAATCTGAAAGAATCATACCGCCAGGGAGGTTAATGTGGTTTTGGTCCACTCTCTCATGTTTTGCGTTGTACTAATAGATCTGTTCTTTTTGCATGGAAGGCCTGATCCAATGCTGACACGTATATGGCCACCCAAGCCTCTGTTTCCTGCCTAATTAGCCCATGTCCCTCCCTTTGAGGGCGGTCTTTGGACGGCAGACTGCAGAGGCAACCCGGATGTTCAACATCTATCCACACGCACTTCTGCCCTTACCGGCATCCGGATGCCCTCAGTATCCGAGGACGCATGCGCCGATCGGCGCATGCGCGAAGTGTTCTGATGGCCGGTCTGCGTGATGTCTGACGTATGTCCGGAGTCACGCAGACGGGGAGCATTTAAAACAAACGCGGGCCTTTCGCCACACAGACACACACTGGAGTGGCGAGGCAGCGTTCCTTAGAGATCGAGCATCGAATTCATCCAACAACACGTCTACACAAGGTCAGTCATTTTGATACACCGGATGGCATAGTCTATGCCTTACAGGTTTATTAGAATATATCTAACAGTACTTTATGTTATCTTAGTGACTTCAACAGCATGATTGACCCTATGATTGCTGGTTAGCTGTGTTGTCTCCGCTGATTCCACCCAACCTGAACCCACTAGGAGACACCTATTGGTGCCTAGTTGTCAGTTATTTTCACTATACAAGTAAGTTTTATTGCTACTGTAGATCTACATTTCAGAACTATGGATAGTTTATACCTATATAATTATTAAATATTAGGATATTCATCCATCTTTGATGGTAACTTTAGGCTGCAATTATTACTATTACAGCCATTACTCTCTATTTTATAGGCTCTCTATTTTTAAACAAATGTTAAGCAGCCCATGCACACATGTATATATGTGTGCATATATCTTTATATACATAAATAGATATACACAGTTATCTTTAACGGTATATTGGACCTTATCATTGCTGGTTGGCTATGTTGTCTTCATTGATTCCATCCAATCTGATCTCAATAGGAGACACCTATTGGTGCCCCGTTTTTCGTTTAATCTCACTATATAAGTAAGTTCTATTGTTAATATAGATCTACACTTTAGAACTATGAAAAGTTTATATCTATGTATATATCAATATAGGGATATTTATCCATCTTTGATAGTGATTACAGGCTGCATTTATTACTATGACAGTCAATACTCTCTATTCCATAATATGAAGCAGCGCATGCACATGCGTGTGTGTGTATCCTTATATGCACATATAGATACACACAGTTATCTTTTTTCTCTCCCTTTTTTCGTTTTTTTCTGTTTACTGATATCATTACCCTGAGTTCATGTGCTCCCCTATACGTGTCAATGGATCAAAACATGCCATACCATGCTTTTTGACAGATTTGAGGTTATCCCTCCACCCGGCCGGGTGTTGTGGTGGAATGCCAGAGTGAGAGGTTGGGTGAAAGCCACATTTTCCAATACTACCAGAGAACTGGTAAGTTACAAACACAGACTAAATGTGACATTTATGCTATTGTGGCATTTCTTAGAACATGATGTCTGTGTATTTATACAGTTTCAATACTTACCTATATTTTGCATTGTAGTACTCAAGCTCCTGACGAAGCGGCTAAATCCCGTGAAACATGTCGAGCACCCCAAGAATGATCCTATAAACACCCAAGACCTCAAACAGTGACAAATCAGAAAACATCACTTGGCAATGGAATCCTTCATTACTACAGCCTGATGAGACATTGTTCGATTCTGAATTTAAGTCACAACGGTTACACATTAGTGTTGAGCGGAATACGCCATTTTCGATTTCGCGATATTTTGCGCGAATATATAGAAGAATATTTTCGCGAATATTCGCTAATATCAAATATTCGTGATATTTAATCCAAAAAAAATGATTGCGAAATTCTCATAAATTGGAGATCATTTCCTGTATTACTAAACTAATATGCACTAAACACTAACTCTACACTAACTCTATTTAAAAGAAAGGAGAATAAGGGGGCAAAAGAAGGGCGGAGAAGATAATCGCGCAATATTCCTATTGCGCGATTATCTTCTCCGCCCTTCTTTTGCATCAGAGCCAATCAGAATAACTCGAATTTTCGGCAAAAGAAATATCGCGCAATATTCCTTTTGCCGAATATTCGAGTTATTCTGATTGGCTCTGATGCAAAAGAAGGGCGGAGAAGATAATCGCGCAATATTCCTTTTGCCGAATATTCGAGTTATTCTGATTGGCTCTGATGCAAAAGAAGGGCGCATCAGAGCCAATCAGAATAACTCGAATATTCGGCAAAAGGAATATTGCGCGATTATCTTCTCCGCCCTTCTTTTGCATCAGAGCCAATCAGAATAAATTGAATATTCGGCAAAAGGAATATCGCGCAATATTCCTTTTGCTGAATATTCGAGTTATTCTGATTGGCTCTGATGCAAAAGAATGGCGGAGAAGATAATCGCGCAATATTCCGTTTGTCGAATATTCGAGTTATTCTGATTGGCTCTGATGCAAAAGAAGGGCCGAGTAGCTGATGCGATTCTTTTATGTTGCCGAAAATTCGCTATGCGAATTTTCGGCAACATAAAAGAATCGCATCAGCTACTCGGCCCAGGGTCTCTCTTTAATCATACCAGCAATGCTTTTAGACGTCGATGGAGATCACTAGGATGTGATCTGTTTTAAAAATAAATTCGAAAAAGTACGAATATTCGCCATAGCGAATATTCGCCGCAATATTCGAGTTATTCGCGAATACTCGAATATGCAATATTCGTAGCGAATATTCACAATGCGAATATTCGTGAGCAACACTATTACACATCTGACCTTGTGGTGTTATATGTGGTTTATTTCTTACAGTACTTTGTATGTTTAGGATACTACCAGTATCCCTGTATTATGAATTTTTATCATTAATAATTATATTAAAATCTTTTTTTATTAAATCTTTAGTGGTGCCTAAAAAGTCAATTTTTCCGTTCTTTATATTTCTCCAATACTCATTAGGACGAGGCACTATAGTTACCAAAGGTGTTAATTGCCACCCCAGGGCACAGCAATTAAAAAAACTCCATATATAAAAAATATGTCACAGTAATAATAATACTACAACATTAGCAGCGCTATTAAAACTATCAAGAATAAAACGTAATAAATAAATAAAAGATGTATATATGAAATCTAGAGAAATTTGCACAATATAAGCTTCAAGTCTGTTTAAAATATGGTTATTCACTTGGTAAACAATCCATAAAGAAAAGATGCATAAAAAAGGTGAATGTGATATAAATCATCCAAATAGGAAGGTATAAACACTCATTCCAGCTTGATACAATTTCCTCCACCACACCACTTTGTGTTCACGCTCTATGGGAAATCCACTTACCAGATTGCACTGGTGTGTAAGCCTGTCAGTCCAAGGAGATTTCATCTGTATTATGCTCGTTATGAGCTATAAACAAAAGAGTTCCACATAGTGTGATACCTTACCACACTCATTTATTTATAAAAATTCTCACGATAAAACACTCACATTACAGTATGTGCATAAATATAGGGCATGTAATAACAATACAATCATAGTCGTCTACTCTCTTCTAACCTTTCACCGCTCCTGCGGTGTCCCTGGGAAGGAGAGGTGAGGAGATGCCGACTGAATGGGTTGCTGCCCCTCTGATGCCCTCTGACAAATATGATTGACAGAAACGCTGCATCAGGGCATCGCTACGTAGCAACCCATTCAGTCGATTCTGTACTTGCCAAATATGGTTTTAGTTCAGAGCGTTACTGCACGGTTAATGCAGTATAGTTCAGTGTGTTAGTGCACATTTAACAAAGAATATTTCAGTGCATAACTGCACGTTTACCGCTGTATATTTCAGTGTGTTACTGCATGTTTAACGCAGCATAGTCCAGTGCATTACTACATGTTTAATGTAGTATAGTTCAGTGTGTTAGTGCACGTTTAACTAAGTAGATGTCTGTGCGTTACTGCATGTTTATCGCTGTATATTTCAGTGTGTTACTGGTGCGTTACTGCACGTTTAACACAGTATATTTCAGTGTTTTAACTACATGTTTAACGCAGTATATTTCAGTGCATTAGTGCATGTTTAACAAAGTATATTTCAGTGCATTAGTGCACTATTAACGCTGTATATTTCAGTGTGTTACTGCATGTTTAACGCAGTATATTTCAGTGCAGCATGTAACAGTGCATTAGTGCACATTTACCTAAGTATATTGCAGTGAATCAATGCAGTTTTACTGCAGTATATTGTAGTGTGTAATTGGAATGTGTCTGTATAGTGAGTACACTAAACACCACTCTCCATCCATGTACACATTTCATCATCTTTATTACATTTTTCCAATAAGCGCGCCCCATCAAGTCTGGGAGGCCAACAGACAGGCAGATGTTTCCATGGCACTGTAAGGTGGACTCAGCCCGTCCTCAAGCAGGGCATAATTTCCTCTGTTTAATGATGTTGCACATGCTATCCAGCCACTTCATGAAGAGGAGGCGGTAGACTGACTTACTAAACCATCCTCATTCTCCTCATCCTCCGTCACCCAAGCAGAGACTAGTGTGAAGTCCACTGTAGCTGCCAAAGTGTCTTTTTCTGCCTCCTTGTCCACAGCTACTCTGTTGGAAGAAGGTAGGAAAATGATCAAATGTCAAATTGGCAGTCATTTTCCCCCAGCCACAACGTATTGCCAAGTTGTCTCCAGTGATAATTAGGATGTAGGGGATAATGATTAAGGTCACTGACACCACTTGGGTGCCGGATAGAGCAGAGGAGGAAAGTTAGGGTGAGGCACAACCCCAACGAGGCAGCTATCATGGAAGAGTAGTGAGCAGCCACCCTATTCTACCAGATTGTGGAGCTGATATCTCCCAGACCACTTTCCACAGCTCAGCTGTTTGGGCCTTTCATAGCACATGTGCAGCCGATCACTTTGCAAATTTTACCCCAAGCACATCAAGTGTGGCAAAAACACCAGCCATTTGGCCATTTGGGTACCACATGCTTGACACAGCATTTAACCTCCCATCACTCATTGGCAAGAGCACCTGAAAGCCACACAAAAGGCTTCTCCTCACCATTCTGGTCTACCCCCGCTATACCTCATCACCTCTCAGCAACCTCCACTGACAGGGATGATGGTATAGCAGCTAGGTGTTTCAGGTCCTTGCAGCATGTCTGCCAGTAGCACACCACCGGCTATAGACTACAGCAGACAAATTTCTCTGCCCCATCTGCTGCAGCGAAAAAACAAACAGACGCAGTCACTGCCACTCATATGCACAGTGTTTTAATTAAAGCCTATCAAAGCTGCTGGCTTTACAACTCCTGCTTTTCCATCTGGTGGATTCTGGCCCCTTCTGTGATTTTGCAGAATGTACTGTAACACAATTGCAGGTTCACAATGACTCTTCCTTTTCACGTAAGGCCATTCCAGCTCTGTACCATCACGTGGAAAGTAATGTGGTATCATTGGTCAGTTGCAAGGGACTATTCAATGAGCCAGGCTGAAAAGTGCCATGCAGTGCTTCAGCTGGTCTGTCTAGGGAACATCAGAAGCAGAGATTCTTTCAGCTCTGTAGAGACAGGTCCAGAGGTGGTTTACTTTATGCCATGCCAGATGGAGCCAGGAATAATGGTGTGCAATAATGGCACAAACCATCTGTCCGCCCTTAGACAGGGAAAGTTGACACATGTGCCATACCTGGCACATGTCCTTAATTTGGTAGTGCAGCATTACTTAAGTAGGTACCCAGGGTTGGAAGATCTGCAAAATTAGGCCAGAAGAGTCTGCAGCCATTTCAGGCAGTCCTACACAGCCAGTGTTCAGTTGGCTGAAAATCAGCGGGAATTCCACCTGCCCGTAAACCACCTAATTTATGACATGCCCACCTGGTGGAACTCAGTGGCTGCACATGCAGCAGAGGACCATCAACGAGTATGGCACAAGGACAGTTTCAGAGGAGTTCGGCTTTTTTCCCCACACCAATGGCTGCTGATAAAGGATGCATGCACTGTCCTGTCACCATTTAAGGAGACGACAGGGATGGTGAGCCATGAAAAATACATGCATCAGTGACACTATCCCTTTTCTGTTCTGCATAGCATTATGGACAGGGCACTCGAGGCAGAGCAGCGGGAGGAAAAGGGCTTCCTTTGCTCTCAAGGCCTGCTTTATGCAGACACCATTCTTGTGACACCACAGAACACACAAGAGGAGAGGGAGGAGGATTCTGGCAGTTTTGGAGGCATTAAAGCAGGGGAAGACATACATAAGACCTTAAGAGATGGTTTTCAGTCCCCAGAAACCTTGGCAGTAGTACGTGGCTGGGATGAGGCAGTTTTAGATGTAACCCTTAGCGACCTTGAGGACTATGCTTTTTTTGCCCCCACAAATTTGTGATGCATGGGCTCCATGATTCTTCAAAGCCTGTGAAAGGATCCAAGAATTCTTGGCATCAAGACAAAAGGATCATTATTGGTTGTCAACGCTCCTTGGCCACCGTTATGAGGTGAAAGTCTCAGAACTCATCCAGCCTTCCTAGAGGGAGCACAGGATGAAATATCTTGAGGACACTTTAAAGAGGGGTTTATGTAACACCTTACCTGACTGTGGTAGGTTACAGTCATATGAAAAAGGTATTTTTGTGGCTTCTGTTGGTCAATGAAGGAGCAGTGGAGAAGGGGGCTGCCTAAGTGATGCATTTAAAACAAACAATTGTCCTCCGTGCCCAGGGTGTCAGCTTGAACATCACATTGGCAGAGTCTGCATCATATGGTGGAAGATTATCTAGGGGAAAAACAGATATGGAGAGCTTTCCAGTAGACGATCCACTGGGATACTGGGTCATGAGACTAGACCACTGGCCAGAACTTGCCTAGTATGCAATTGAGCTGCTGCATCCAAAAAATCTCTTATCTTATTCCAAGCCGTTGTTTGCAAAACAAAGAAAGCTTGAAGGGAAAATCTATTTAAATGTAGTTTTCTTTCTTTATATATGTCAGTTTTGCTGCAGCAGATTCTTTACATGGTACAAATGAGCCACTTTACAGGCAGACTAAGGGGACGTCCCAGGCACTAAATTTAAATAATTTTTTGTTGTTTTACTTTGAAAATCATTAAAATTACTGCTCCTAAACTTTAAAGTGGTTGTAAACCCTGTCTGACATGTTTTACCCACAGATAAGCCTAGATTAAGGCTTACCTGTAGGTGTTTGCAATATCTCCTAAACCTACACGGCGCAGGCGCACTGAGAATGACGGGTTTTGTGAATGGCTAATGCCGGCTTTGTCGACTCCTGCGCGCATGCACAGAGTGACATCTAAGTGAGACCCCTCTAGGTCTCACTTCGGATACTGCGTAGACACATGTGAGAGCTTCACAAAAATACTTTTTCAATGGTTATTTTTTGTTCTAATTGCTATCCCTGTTATTATATCATTTTTTAGAATCTATTGTAAAGCTCCCAAAGAAGCATCCATACAACGTGAAACATGTTGGGCTAAACATCGTGTAACATCTCACCTTTCTGAAAAATCCATTGGTCTTCAAATCTCATATTGAGTGGCTGCGAGTCTCCTACTCTTTTGTTGTTCCTCCTATAATTATAATTTTCATTATTAGGTGGTTTGTTAAATTTATGTGCTTCCAATCTTTTGCCATAAAAAATAGGTAGATGGCGCACAACTAAAAAGTGCAATCAAAAAATCAATAATACAATTAATAAATCATAAGTCCATGTCAATATCAGAGGGAAATGATCAAAGGAAAATAAACAAATGGATAAATAAATGACCATATAATGATAGTCCAATGAATGACCATACAAATATGGTCAAATAAAAAGTCCCAAAAGTTCAGTGTTAGTCCAACAACACTAGTGGCAGCACAATCCTGAAGCAGAAGCAGACTCTGAAAGGTATATGTAAACAAGAAGGACATGTGCCAAACTAAGTGCAGTAAATAGGAAGTTAATGAAGTAAATTAGTAAACAGTAAATTGGCTACTCACAAGACAATGAGAGCATAGGCACATAAGGGGTTAACGACTGGTCCGGTGTCACACCTATCATCTACAGCTGCAAAGGTCCAGGCAGGCTGACTTGGCCAAGTCATGGGAGATGTAAAAGCCCATCCTGGACCCCCTGTTGCTTTCCCTAGGCTTCCCCAGGATGGGCTTTTACATCTCCCATGACTTGGCCAAGTCAGCCTGCCTGGACCTTTGCAGCTGTAGACGATAGGTGTGACACCGGACCAGTCGTTAACCCCTTATGTGCCTATGCTCTCATTGTCTTGTGAGTAGCCAATTTACTGTTTACTAATTTACTTCATTAAATTCCTATTTACTGCACTTAGTTTGGCGCATGTCCTTCTTGTTTACAATCTTTTGCCATCACTGTGGCAATTTGTTATTCTTATGTGTTTTTTAACTTTGTATTTTATATAATAAATATCAATTTTTTAAATTCTATTACGCCTAAAAAGTCCATCATCATTCCTATACACACGTGTATTTTCTTTATACATATGTGTATATCCATTCTTTTTGAATAACTTTATCGGGACGTGGCATTTATACATTCTCAGATCCACAGTTTATTCTATGTGTGAGCCTTGCTATTGGATGTCAGTATGTACTATTTCATGATTGTCTAAATAAAAAACTACCGTTTCTATTATACTGCATGCAGTTTATGACTCTTTCCAGTACCTTAAAAGTCCCCTACTTTGTTCTGCAATTATTTTGTCTAGATATGTAGATTTCATATTTCTTTTTAGGGTAGACAAAAGCTGTGAGTTTTCCTTCACATTAATGTATGTGTCAGCAGGTACTGTGAAAGTGTTATAAATAGTATACTCTTTTATTTTTCTCCAGCTAGATTCAGCAACAGTGCATTCTTTCCAATAGCCTTAGTTACACCTGCAACAACAGAATATTTTTCAAATAGTGAATCCTTTACATCCATGATAAATCAGTGAATAGAGAACTAGCAGAAGAATCAAAGGCTTGTAGACTGTATTTATCCAGTCATGCTGGATGTGTATTGTTGCAGTCTGCTCTCTGCTTAAATCATGCAGATAATAGAAACAGATTAATAAAAAAAAAAAAAATTATCTTTGTTGAGCAATATAGTATTTGTGACCATCATGTGAAGTGAAACGTTTGACAAAAAATATACACAGATAATGTACCTTTTTATACCTTTAACTTCCCACCTTCACCTGCCATTGACCTTTTATCATCTTTGGCATGACACGATGAGTCAAATAGCATAGCAGCCTTTTTTTATTATTAAAAATACAAATTGGGATAAACAATATAAATAACAGAGAACAATAAAAACAGAGGACAAATGCACTTATTTATATATCTTAAAGGAGTTGTAAAGGAAAATTTAGTTTTTGCTGAAATGACTGTTTACAGGGTATAGAGACATAATCGTTAACTGATTCCTTTTAAAAATGAATAAAAATAGATAAAAATCAATCATATAATGTGCCTGCAGTTTCAGTTTCGTTTTTCATCTAGTTTCATGCTTGTGTGAAGGACAGAGACACAGAGCCAATAGAGGGCAGTGTTTGTTTTTAAAATTGGTTCTGAGGGGTTTTAGACACACAGTAATCACACCTTCTTGATTAGAGACCGCAGAGAGAAGCTCCCAGTACTTTTTTCATAAGGAAACAGACAACCAGGAAGTGTGCAGAACAGAGAAGGATTACAGCAAAACCGAACAATGAGGACATGAAACCAGGACTGCATTAGGGTAAAGGAAGCTATTTAGCTAAAAAAACAAAAAAATAGCTAAAAAAAAAAAAAACATTTCCTTTAGTGACCCTTTAGGTATTTATAGACCTTATGTCAGCCTTATAACCATTACTAGACTGCCACATTGTAACCCATTTTAGAAAAGGACACTCAAACCTTGAGATAGGCCCTGAAGTCATTTTTCAGATTTGTCAATACATGTTTCTTCAAAGACCCTGAAATACATATGAGCTGAATCTTGTATTTGTTTGGCCTTTTTCAAAACTAGTTTGCATGCAAGTTATTGTTAATAAAAGGATACGAGTAGCTGGGTACTGCTATAGAGATCATGTACACATCCAAAAAATATATATATATATGTTTTAGCTGGGAGAAGGTCTAGTAATGCAGCTCTAAGGGCAAAAATCTGAAAATACAAGAACCCTTTAAGTAATATGCTTGTGGGATATCTCAAACCTGCATGTAAATCTGCACAAGTGTATTAAAAAAAGCTATTGCTATTTGGTAGAACGTATTCTGTTTGAGTACTCCCCAAAATGCATTCCAGACCTATATCCACTTATCCACTTAATATGGATTTGGTATGCCCCCCCCCCCTCCACTGTTTTTCTTCCAAAAGGGACACTACACATTATTTACCAACAATGTGCACTGTCTCTTTAAGGAAAAAAAAGGTATTGGTTCCCCTCAACAGCTAGCCAGGAAGGGAGGCATGCACCCTCTTCCCCCATACCAGATCAAATACCATGAACACTGGAAGATCCCCCAAAGACACCTTGTCCATGTCCTACGTCTATAGGGACTTTAGAATAAGAGGACCCTAGATATTTAGCCCCCATCTTATGTGAATGAGCACGGGGTATATAGTAACCCTGGTAATGCACCCCTATGAGGATAAGGACAAGCGCCTTAATCTGGTGGATATGGGGATCTGAGTGTGGGGAAACTTATCAGAATCTAAAAGCCCCTTTTACAAACAGGTGCCCCCCCCTCCCTCTATATGATTGAGTAGCAAATCCAATGTCATTCACATCCTTCAGTGATGAATGTGTTTCCTGGAGTTAGATAGAAATAAATGCTAATGATCCATTTTCATTCAGGGTCTTACATGCTGGTGAGTTTTCTGAACAGCTGGGTGGAGGAGTCACCGTGTAGATTGAAATTTTCACAGCTTGCATAGTGAAGAGTGGACACTATATGGGAGTATATTTTAACCATTTAAGGACCGCCTAACGCTGATATACAACAGCATAATGGCACGGCTGGGCACAATCACGTACCTGTACATCCTCTTTAAGTGCCCAGCCGCGGGTCACGCGGCGCGCCCGGGACCAGGTCCGAAGCTCCGTGACCGCGGCCGCGGGACCCGTGGACTCGATCGATGCTGGGAGTCCCGTGATCGGTCACAGGAGCTAAAGAAAGGAGAGAGGTGTGTAAACCGTGCAATTGTCAGTTAAAGCGACGCAGTGCCAAATCGCAAAAAGGGGCCTGGTCCTTTACCTGCATATTGGTCTGGGTCTTAAGTGGTTAATCTACATCTTTTTTGGAAGATTAATGACATAGAAGTGGGTGGGTGAACTTGCCAAATCTGACCATATAGTTTACCCATTCACTGAACTGTGAATTAGCCGAGTTTGGGTCAAACTTATGATTGGCCCAAACATAAAGCTCATTCCTAATTGCAAACAGACCACTTCCTTGCTGCAAGCATCCAAAAACCCTCCCCTCGGGAACCCCTATCTTCCAATTAGGTAAGTTGCTTCCCTACTTACTCCACAACCTATTAGCTATTCACTCTTAGTGTGTCCCAGCCTCCCCAGTAAGCCCTAGTCAAGCTGGCCTTATACTTTGACTTTGCATGTAGCTCCAGGCCTTTCGTTGTCTAATAGAGCATTCATTACCTCTCCTACTTGTATCTTCAGTTGGATTACTTACATGTGACAGATTCCATGGGCAGGTGGAGACTTTCTTACAAAGATGATAGAAGCAAACCATATGAGATTAGACACAAGTCAGATTTCAGTTACATAGCTTTCACTGTTGAAAAGCAATTTCAAATGACACAATAGGTATATATTGGATGGCAACCTACACAAGAGGTACTGCAGTCTATCCAAAAGCAGCATAAGTTTAATATAAAGACTGAGACTGATTTACTAAAAGTTTTGGAAGTCGTTACTCAAATTAAGTGCTCACTTTAATTATCTAATCATGTAAAACTAAAAATACATTTTTACATATTTCAGTTGCAGATTAATGTGTATTCAAAGTGAACAAGCATTTACTTTTTAAATGATTGGTAATTTAAGGGAACTTTCACTCATTGGAGTAGATTTACTAAAACTGGAAAGTGCAAAGTTTGACGCAGCTGTGCATGGTAGCCAATCAGCTTCTAATTTCAGCTTGTTCAATTAAGCTTTCACAAAAACAACTGAAATCGGATTGGTTTCTTTGCAGAGCTGCACCAGATATTGCATTCTCCAGTTTTAGTAAATCAGTTCCAATGTATTTGCATTTAGTAAAACAGCCCTTCTGTCTCTGTTAAGCCTCTAAATTGATGGTACCCAAACATTTGCCTCCTCTAAATTGATCTGGTCTGGTGACTTTGCAAGGGCTTTTATTACCTGTATATCCCCAGTCTGCTGCAGGCAGGAGAAACTATTTTCTTAGTCTCTTTTCCATAAATCATAACTCGCACAAGTAAGAGGCTGTAACCAGAGGCTGATTTGTGCTAGGCATTTGTGAACACATCTGAGATCTGTACAGACACAAGGATTTATGTGGTTGTATCATTTCTGAGCTGTGTATCTGAGTCCAGGAATTAAACAAAGGATGGTACATTATTCTGGAAATAAAAGCAGAAGAAGGTGTTACCAGAAAGTGTACCCTAGTTTTAGTGTTAACTTTACACATAATTTAGCATACATGAACTTAAAATGAAAAATATATTTAATGTTTCTGCCTCTTTAACCACTTCCATAGGCGGCCTATTCTGGCACTCCTCTCCTACATGTAAAAATCATAATTATACCTCAGACAGGAGGCTCATATCTTATGCATTAATCTTTCTTTATTAATGCTCACAGCAGAAACAAAACTGATCAGTATTCACGCTTTTCTAAAAATAACATGAAACAGAAAAGCTGAAACTTGAAAACTAGAAAGAAACTACGTTTCCCAGCAGTCCTTGGGTCTGTGACCCCTCCCTCTGGCCTCTGCATATAAGGACTGCTCCTCCCCTTCCTATTCCTCTTTCTTTCTGCTCACAGGAGAGATAAGTATTGCACTGCTGCTAGTTATCTGTGAGGTGTTTTACTTTTGCTTTTACTTTTACTTTTACTTGTACAAAACCTGTGTAACCTTATTATTATAACTTATTATTATAACTTATTATTATAACCTAGTGCTTATTACTGAACATTGTTCGTTTATATAACATCTAACAGGTGTAGTACCCCTCTCTCTGGCAGGCCCCCTCCTTCCCATAGGTCAGGATCTGAGGTGGTGATTTATCATCACCCAGTTACTTAGCATTCTATAACTGCACTGCCAGAAGGCAATGTCTGAGGACCGCTCTGTCCCCTTGAAGGGACCTGAAGTGCCTCTGGAGCCATCATGCATGCTTAACGCTGCACAGATTCAGGACCTGGTAGCCAGGTCTGTGCAAGCTGCCATGGCAGCCGTGGCGTTACCCTCGGGTTCACAACAAACCCCCAGGGTTGCCCCCACCGTAATTGAAGAACCTCTAGTAAAAAGAGGGAAATCCTCCCAAAAGAGGAAGCATTTGGCTCATATCGAGGACTCCCCGGCAGGGGAAGCAAACAATGTGCACAAGGCTCTCCCTCACCCGGATTGCCACCCCACGCACCCACCGGACCCCTTTCAACCCCTGAGCCTCAGGGAGTCATGCATGAGGCGTTCATCCGCCAGGCGGAACAAACCGGACTCCTACGTACTCGACTCAGACGATATTTCGTCTGACGAGTCCTCAGAAGCCGGATTCTCGGGGTCCGAGTACGATGACAATGATGATATGGGTGCTGGGTCAATGGCGATCCCACACGACGCCAAACCTGATATTCAGGGCAATACAATCACAGACGCTCTGGGAGAACCTCTCTTCCATCCAGATGCCATATCTCACCCGCGGTCGGGAGATTGGGCTCCCCTGCCCCACGTGTCCCAATACGTGGAACTCTGGACCCGCAGATCGCTGGATAGAGCTAACCGAAATAAATTGCGGGCGGAATGCCCACGCCCTTCCCTACCCAGTAAGGTGGCATGTACACCAGACATTGATCCCGTCTTATCTAAGTACCTGGCCAAATCAGGGAAATTCCCCAAGAAGGGGATAGATCGCTCATTCAGGAGCATCCAGGACCGGGTCCTCGACATGTTGGGCCCACTGACAAAAATCCTTAACTTGTCTGAGCAAACAGCTGCCTCAGCACAAGAGGCTGATGTGCAACAACTTCGGGGGTGGGCCCAGAGGGCCATATGCCTTTTAGGTAACGCCAACACGGCATGCTCCACGGAGCGCAGACGCTCCATCCTCATGCGCCTGGATCCACAACTGGCCCACCTGGCGGAGACCGAACCGGGACCTTCTGCTGAAGGCCTACTATTTGGGGACTCCCTTGTTAGGGACATTAACAAATTCGTGGGACTATTCAATAGTCTCGACTAAGCTCAATCGTCCTCAAAAGGGCAGGCAACCAAAAGGTTTTTGCTAGGGCCGGCAGAGGTAGGGGCCGCTCTGCCGGCCGAGCTGGTTACTCCAGACCATTTAATAGGGCTCCCGCCCAGCAACATTACGCTCAGACTCCTGCCTCCTATACCACGGTGGCACAACCCGCACCGTTCTTTCCACCACGTGGCAGACCATGGAGAGGACGTGGGAGCAGAGGTGACCCCAGATCCCGTCCATACTCCGGTAAGTCCTCTTCTGACTCCAAGTTTTTCCACCTCTGTAGGGGGAAGACTACGGTTTTTTATCCACGCCTGGTCTGCGATTACGGCAGACGCATGGGTGATAAACACAGTCACAGGGTTCCAGATAGAACTGTTGTCCTGCCCTCAACTGGGCATTATTCCTCCCCCCCATTCGTTTCACTGCTCAGAACATTGCACTCATAGACAACGAGTTGGGAGAACTGATTTCCAAACAAGCAGTGCTCGAGGTAGACCCTCTCTCCCTGGGGTTCATAAGCAGTCTTTTTATAGTCAAAAAGAAGGGGGGAGGTTACCGCCCCGTGATAAATCTCCGGGCCCTGAATCAAAACGTCACATACCGTCACTTCAAGATGGAGGGTATCCATTGCCTCCGAGACCTCCTCCACCCGGGGGATTGGCTGGCAAAGGTGGACTTAAAAGATGCATATCTCACAGTCCCCGTACATCCGGAGTCACAACACCTACTCCGATTCAAATGGTGGGATCGCACGTGGCAGTTTACATGCCTACCGTTCGGTGCTGTCATCGCCCCATGGTGCTTCACCAAATTACTCAAGCACGTGGTAGCCGCGTTGCGGAGCAGGGCGTTCGTCTGATTATTTACCTAGACGATATCCTTATCATTGCGAACTCAAAATCTCAGGCTCAGACCCACGTAGGCTGGACTGTACGTCTCCTGCAGGACCTAGGCTTCCTCATCAACATGGAGAAGTCTATTCTAGCACCATCCCAGAGCATGGAGTTTCTCGGTTTCCTGGTAGATACCAACCAGGCGGTCTTGCGTTTACCCAAGGCAAAACTTGCTCTGATCCGCAAAGAGATCAGAGCAGTACTGCGCAAGCAATCCCTATCTTTACGGGTATTAGCCAGAATAGTGGGCCTCCTGGCCGCATCCATACAGGCCGTCTTCCCGGCCCCTCTCCATTACAGAGCCCTTCAACGCCTCAAAATCCTTCACCTGAGACAAGGTCTCCGTTATGCAGACGAGATTCCACTCTCCGCAGAGGCCAGGATGGAACTGAAGTGGTGGCTCGGTCATGCCGTCGATTGGAACGGCCAGACAATCTTCAATTCCTATCCGGACATCGTCTTATAATCCGACGCAAGTGGGGCGCTCGATTCGGAGAGATTTCAACAGGAGGGATCTGGTCAGTCAGGGAATCCTTCCTACACATCAATGCCCTAGAGCTACTAGCTGCCCTCTTCGCGGTTCAGAGTTTTCTCTCGAAGAGATCAAACTGTTGCGTATTGCTACGCATGGACAACATTTCAGCGGTACAATACGTCAACCGTTTGGGGGGCACCAGGTCCAAAATTTTGGCGGATATCGCCAAGGCATTATGGCACTTCTGCCTGGCCAGGAATATCGTCCCCATGGCGGAGTACATTCCGGGATCCTCCAATATCGTGGCGGACTGGAACTCCAGATACATTACCGATTCCAGCGAGTGGCGGCTAGACCGCTCGACCTTCATCAGTATCATCCATCTCTGGGGACCACTGTCCATAGACTTGTTCGCCTCCAGACTCAACCATCAGTTGCCCCAATTCTTCAGTTGGAGGCCGGACCCAACGGCAACAGCGGTGGATGCTTTCCGCCAATCCTGGACGGGGGCGACGCATTACGCGTTTCCACCATTCCAGCTGATATGCCGGACCTTATTGCAGATCGCTACCCAGGGAGCCAAGGTGGTGTTGAATGTGCCCTGGTGGCCAACACAACCGTGGTTTCCTCTTCTGTTGGAAATGGTCATCGACCTTCCCAGGGTCTTGCCCTCGTTTCCAGTCCTCCTTTCACACCCGTCCAAAGACATACACCCGCTAATTTCAGACGGCTCTCTGACCCTCCTAGCCTGCCTGGTCTCAGGATACCAGACGCTGATGGAGGCCTTTCACAGTCAGCTAGAGAGCTTCTCGCCCTGGGCCCCCGGGACTCGATCGGCGTATAGGTCAGCCTGGGGAATCTGGGTGCGTTGGTGTAGTCAACGACAGGCTGATCCGATACATACCCCTGTAGCACTTATAGTGAACTTCCTGGCGGAGGCTTTCGATACCGGTAGAGCGTACAGCTCCATTAACGTGTATCGATCAGCTATTTCGGCTTACCATCACCCTGTGGATGCCTTGCCGGTGGGTAGACACCCTCTCATTTGCAAACTAATGAGAGGTATCAAGTTTAAACGACCTCCTCGTCCCAAATACCTATCAACCTGGGACGTATCCAGGGTACTAGACATGATATCCACGTGGGATGACAATGAGGACTTGTCTCTCAAACATCTCACATACAAACTTACGATCCTCCTCTGTCTTATCTCGGTCAAAAGGGTTTCAGATGTTAGAGCACTGGATATTTCCAGGCGACAATTTTCGCCCCTAGGAGTTAGGTTCTCGGTCGTGCGTAGGACCAAGACCGGCATTCAGTCGGTATTCTATCCTTTCTTTTCGGATCGTCCGCGCTTATGTGTCGTCAAGTGCCTGCAGGCCTATGAAACGCGTACCGCCAAACTTCGTTCTCCATCTTCACCCCAATTATTGGTTTCCTACGTCCAACCTCATCGCCCGGTGACTTCTGCCACTCTAGCGCGCTGGGTCAGGTCGACTATGGACATGGCGGGTATAGATACCACTAAATTCGGCACACACTCCACTAGAAGTGCAATGGCTACTAAGGTGGTCTCGGCCGGGGGATCTCTGTCAGATCTTCTACTGGCGGCAGACTGGTCCTCGGAGACCGTTTTCCGCTCCTTTTACTTCAGACCGGAAACACATGTGTCTATGGCCGCTTTGGGGTAATCTGATGTATATTGTCTTCATTTTCTGTAAGAAATGCTAGCTTTGAACTTGCATAAGATATGAGCTCCTGTCTGAGGTATAATTCGAGATTTTCCTAGCTTGTGACGGAAAATATTGATTATATGAAGACAGGAGGCGAGTATCTTCCCTCCCTACCCTACCCTATTATGGTTCCTTCTACTCTCTTACAGGATACTGAACACGTTCGACTGCGTTCAGGAAGGTCGAAGACACGTTCCTTCTAACATGGTTTCATTTCCAAAGGCCCGGTTGGCCGTAGAAGCTGTCGGTTGGTCCCCGTTGGGACGAATGTTACCCCGAGTACAACGGAACGTCTGGGATTCAGAAAAGGCCGACCAGCCGAAGTCCCCGGAGTTGGGGGACCCAGAGACTGGTGAATCATTTTCAATTCGTTTGGAAGTTCGCATGAAGAAAGAGGAATAGGAAGGGGAGGAGCAGTCCTTATATGCAGAGGCCAGAGGGAGGGGTCACAGACCCAAGGACTGCTGGGAAACGTAGTTTCTTTCTAGTTTTCAAGTTTCAGCTTTTCTGTTTCATGTTATTTTTAGAAAAGCGTGAATACTGATCAGTTTTGTTTCTGCTGTGAGCATTAATAAAGAAAGATTAATGCATAAGATACTCGCCTCCTGTCTTCATATAATCAATATTTTCCGTCACAAGCTAGGAAAATCTCGAATTTTTTTGCTAGAAAATTACTCAGAACCTCCAAGCATTATATACTGTGTTTATTGGCATATAACACTAATTTTTTTAACCTAAAAATAGAGGGTAAACTGTGACTGCGTGTTATACGCAGGGGGCTGTGGAAAGTTTTTTTCATGAAACTTCCCTCTTAAAGTTAGGGTGCGTGTTATACACCTGTGCGTGTTATACGCCGATAAATAAGGTATGTTTTTTTAGCAGACACCCTAGGGAATAAAATGGCAGTTGTTGTAACTTTTTATCTTACACTGTATTTGCGCAACAATTTTTCAAACGCTTTTTTTTGTAAAAAAAAAAAAAATATTTTCATGAATTAAAAAATAACAAAACAGTAAAGTTAGGCCAGTTTTTGTATAATGTGAAAGATGATGTTACGCCAAGTAAATGTATACCCAACATGTCACGCTTTAAAATTGAGCACACTCATGGAATGGTGCCAAACGTCGGTACTTTAAAATCTCCATAGGCAACACTTATTTTTAATTTTTTTTGCAGGTTACCAGTTTAGAGTTACAGAGAAGGTCTGCTGCTAGAACTGTTGATCACGCTGTAATGCACGCACGTGAGCTACCGGGAACAGGGGCATTTAAAAAAAAAAAAAAAAAATTTACTTTATATTTTTTAGATTTACACTTTCTTTTAATTTTTTTGTTATCACTTTTTTCCTATTACAAAGAATGTCAATAAGACCCCACATCTCTCCTCCAGGTTGGAAAGCATGAGATTGTAAAAAAAAAAAAAAAATTCACCCATTTCATGCTTACCAGCCACAATCGTGGCTTCGTTTACATCCGCGGTCTGGACATGAAGTCATAACGTCGTAACGTCGCGCCTGGGCCTCCGTCGGTCATAGAAAACAGAATGCCTCCAGGTAGTCGTATTGCATTACATTGTAAATGACAGTGCTGTAGTTTGTAAAGGAAAGATACATTTTAAACACTTTCAGTTATACAGGCATATCCCACTTTTAAGTACACAATTGGGTTTATTTACTAAAGCTGGAAAGCGCAAATACGGGTTCACTTTTGCATAGAAACCAATGAGCTTCCAGGTTTTATTACTAAAGCTTAATTGAACAAGCTGGAGTTAGAAGCTCATTGGTTTCTATGCAAAAGTGAACCCGTATTTGCGCTTTCCAGCTTTAGTAAATAAACCCTATTGTGCACTTAAAAGTGGGGTATGCCTGTATTGTATACGCTATGTTATTATGTTTTTATTTGCTACTTTTTCACATGAAAGGGGAGTCACCCTTTAAGGCTTTTGCATGCTGAATACTTTACAGCGTTGGCAGCGTGCAAATGATTTAGAGGACAAAAATGTTATAAAGGGATCTTAGAGTGCCTTTTTTCAAGACAGTATTGTATGTTGCTTTTTATCTTTATATTTTTGACAGGTTTCTTAATCTTAAAATCTTAAATCCTAAAATCTTAAAAGCAAACTATATGGTTTAAGAAGAATAGCATTAAGGTTTTCCTTGCTTTTACTTCTGCTGACATGAAGGCACGCTTGACTAGAAGTTTGAAATGTAGCACTTTAGAGATACACTTAACTGTCAAAAATAAAAGAACCAAGGATGGCGTCTACTTCCTGTACTTGCCTCTTTCAGAGAATTAAGTTTACAACTAAACTGCAACTGGACTTAAAGGTTTATTACCCATTAAATCAATTCAATTGAATTATGTTCCAAAAGTAGAGGAACATTTTAATTATTTTCATTTCTAGTGCTATATGTATGTGCTTTTTTTTATAGTGTTGCACTAATATGAGAAATAAAATGAGGCAGACCTTAACCTCTATGTTAATGGACATATGCGGATGTAATTTAGCCAAAGCAGAACTCCCAAGGCTTCCAAAATAAGGTGTTTGGCATGATCTCAATCTACATCATTGTTGCTAAGAATGACATTGTGTTCCAGACACACATGATTAAGGAGTTCAGTTTCATTCGTGAAGTGTTTAAAAATAAGCTAATTACAGTTCAATTCCTTTTCTTCTCTCTGTTTTAACATTGATTCAATGTCTACTGGCTGAAAGAGAATGATGTTGTGCTAGTCACAACACAATACATGCTTATGGTTAACATGGCTCCTTTTAAAATGATTTTAATTTCTTCCATCTCATAGCTTACCTTTTCTGACAGTCATTATTAGGCAGGTATCATCAGTATATGCATATAATTCACACTAGATACAGGTAGTAGCCATGTATTGTATAAAACAGAATATATAAAAAGTGTGGCTGGCCTCAAAAAGGTTTGCTATCTGTGGTGGCTGGTGGAACCCCCGCCTGTGCTAGGTTGGTCGTTCGGGTAACCTGCACCCCCCTTACGGTTGGTTGGTCATCCATCCTGAGATTTACCCCATCAAGGTTGCGGGTGGGCAGCACTCCTATGGGCTATGGGCAGTGGGCAGCGGCTCCTGTGTCCTCTCCTCCTCTTATGCTACATAGCGGCTTCTGCCGTGCATCTCCTGCCTCCTCCTCCTAGGCGTCCAACAGGATTGCCTGTCCTTTCAGACAATTGGGTGACAGGTCTCAAGTTTGCTTCCTGATTGGCCAGGGGGAAGATCGGTGTGGCAATAGTGAATGTTTATTTGCTATTGTCACACAACTGGGTGGCCTCGGAGCTCAGTGCTCTGTGCCCCGAGCCCACCCTTTTTTGAAGCCTATTAGACACATGGATAGGAGGCGGCACCCGGGTTGCCACTGTTTGTTATATTTCAGAGAAAATTTAGAAATCTTAATTGTACCCAAGCCATACCCTGAGTTCCTCCCAAAAATAGCAGTTCACTTTCTGTTATGAGAAAGTGCCTAGGAACTCCTTTGCCTACAAAACCATAGCTATATATCTGCAATATGAGAAATAAAAAAATGCTGTCTCTAAGTCTGGATAGTTCAGAAGGGATCAGCTGAGTTTTGTTACACTGGCTTCTGTCAAATGGTCCTGCTGGAAAGCAAAAATTCAATTTGCCACTGTAGCCAATGGCTGCAGCATTGATCAGTGAATCCTGATGTGGGGTGTCCCTGCTGTTAGAATACAATTGTGCAGTAGGGGAGATCCCCGTATCCGCATTACTTGTGTGGATACAGAAATCGTTGAGATTTTTTTTTGTTTAGCCCACTGGTTGAGCGGACAAAACACTCAGTGAGTACCCAGCGTTACTGCTAATCTCATGAGATTTGAAGTGAAATTTGGTGGTGTAGTTATTCTCCTTGCTAAAGGCTCTGACATGAAAAAAGAAAAACCCTGGCTCTACAAAGATGGCCACCTGTACAAAGAAACAAAGCATTGCAAGTCAGTAAGCAGGCAAGACTTCAGGCAATGCTGGTGGCAAGTCCATTGCCCTCTGACTGCCTTTTTTTGGTCACATCTTCCCAAGTTTAGTTTCTGTTCATAAAAATATTCAGTATTCAGGGAATTCTTTAAAAAATTAAGAAAGAAAAGGGCTCAATACTATCGCTACTAATGTGTAATTTAAAATAATCTATTAAATAATTTCATCTGATCGCAATCACAACAAAGTGCATACAATATGCAAACAATTCATGTGAAAGTTCTTAGTGTAATAATTAAACTCCATTCCATGTGAAGAAATCAGATTAAATAAATAAATACATTCTCTAATGACAGCAGCTCACCATCATATTTGACCCCCTGATCAGAAGGTCTCACATTGCTTCCTTCAGCAGACCATAGATAGCTTGATCAAATTTCATGGATCAGGATCCATATAATTGCTTATGAGAAAAGAGTGGAACTCACAGTGGTGAAATAGCATGAGAGAATTTATTAACATAGGGCCAGATTCAGGTAGAGCAGAGCATCTTTGCTCTGGAGTAACGCATCTCATTTGCGTTACGCTGCTGAAATTTTAGGAGCAAGTGCTGTTATTCAGGAAGCACTTGCTCCTAAAGTTGCGGCAGCGCATCGCAAATGAGCCGGCGGAATTCAAATTGGGCGGGTACGGGGCGTGTAGTATTCTAACTAAGCGCGATCCCGCCGCCAACGTACTGCGCATGCGTCGAGTGTCCAAACATCCCCGTGCGCATGCTCCAAATTCTGTGAATGAACGTCAATGACGTCACATTCCCATTCATGAACTTTTTACGCAAGCGACGTGATTTTTTTTTTTCCCGACGCGATGACGACGCCTATACCTAACATAGGATACTCCAACCCCATGTAGGTATATCTATGCGCCGCGTATTCCGTCCGGAAACGTCGTACCGTCATTGCGTCGCGCCGGAATTCGATCGTGAATTGCCGATTTCCGCTCATTAACATATTTTTTGAGCGTAAATCGGCGGGAACGCCCCCGGCGCCATTTTTAAGTTGAAGTAACGATGCGATGGCGAAACTCAGTTACGCTGCTCGCATCGGAGCTTCAACCCAGCGTTTCTTGTTTTCTGGTTACAGAAAACAGAAACGCCGGCTCAAAGTCACAGTTAGGCTGGCGGATCACTGGATCCGCCAGCCTAACTGTTCCTGAATCTGGCCCATAGTTTATAATTTGTGCACCCCCCCAATTGAAAACTTAAACAGCAATAAAACTACATAGCCAACTGTCATTCAGAAAGAACCGATTGCCCTATTCCCCAAAGTCTATCTGTAGGCATCAGTACACAGTGATTTTAGCATTATTTTTCCTATTCATGGAATTCATGTTGCTGTTTTTCTTTATTTTCCTTGCATGAGATAGGGTATTCTTTGCAAAGTGAAGCTTTATCTCATTTACTGAACTCTGGAACCACTTGCAAAGTGCACAATCTATTTGTCTTTAGTAAATCAACTGCCTCATCCACTATTTGTTAATAACAATCATATGTAGCATAGTGATACATTTGGGCAACTGCATTTAAACCACTAGGTGACAATTTCAACATAAAGCTAGTGATACAGTACCAGCACTGTCAAAAAATCCAACTTGGAAAAACCCTGATTTACCTAACAGTCTACACAATTCAGAAATATCTATTATTGACCTTTTTATCCAATTTGCTGGAGAAAACAACTAGTAAACAGTCCAATACTTGATAGAAATAACATATCTTTGCCCACAACAAAAAAACATGTTTTGACTGTGCTGCTGACAACAGCAAAAAATTAAGAGCTTGCTTTTTTATTGTAAAATATTTTTATTTATGGCTGATTCAAAATATGTGGAGCAACTAACATGTGTACACATTTCAAATACTGTATTTCAACACCTCTGCATGTGGCTGCCAGTTAGATGCATAGACATCTAAAAAGTCAACTGTCAGCACTTGAGTGGTCTGGAAAAAGCAGCATGCAATATGTGTAAATATACAAAAACAAAAAGTACATAAAAAAGAAAAAAGCAATGCTGTATGAATAATAGATATACTCTTCAACAAGTATACACACGCATAAACAAAACTGAGTTTTAAATTAAATAAAATAAGTTCACAATAAAGTGAATAAAAGTCCATGAGTGTAAATAAAATAGTTCCAGTGTTATTACTCCACACTTTCAGTAAATCACCATCTGTGTGTTGCCTCCACCAAATATAAGAAGTGTGCACTCACCAGAACCAGTGTTTAAGTTATAGGACAGCAAAAGCGCATTCAGTATTCAATGGTGTTCCTTATGAAGAAACATCTGATACTCTATGGATGTGGAAGATTTTCCAACCTCATAGGTGAAGTCATCAGGGAAACTGCTCAATCTTATCAAGCCTGGCAGAAGGATCACCAACACCAGAAAAAAATGCTCATAGTGTAGTATTTATTAAAATATGTAAAAAAGGAATTAAAAACACCACCAAACTACAAGCAGCAGTTTTGGACTGTACAACTAACAGTGCAAGCAGTCCATATAAAGTGCATAAGAAAACATGAGGCACATAAACTTATATAGTATGTCGCTCACAATGAGTTCAGAAGAGTTCAGAATTGTGGCAGGATCTCTGGCATATAAGTCAAGCTCCACGGTCGTTTTGCGCTAAATGCATCATCAGGAGCATTACAATTGTATCAGATGTATATTCAATGGTGAATAAAAAAGGATTGATTTTTTATGCCAGCATTGCGTTTTTGTATTATGTGGCCATTGTATGCAAAAGTGCTCAGTGCTTAGTCACAGCTAGTAAAAAAGGGGCTCTTGATTTATGTGGAAATGTCCTACCTATCCTACTTACCTACCTATTTCACTGTTAGGGCATCGCTGAAGTTCCAACTTTTTCATGGACACTTTCTGCATGGAGTCTGTACAGAGAGTAATTGGGGACAGGAACCAAACATGACTTAACCATCTGCTTCACAGGCCTATTCTGACACTTCTTTCTAGAGGCCCTAGACTAGAGCATAAAATAGTCAGTGTTGCATTTTTTTTATGTCACAGTATTTTCGCAGCTTTTTTTTTTTAAATTGCGTTTTTGGAGGAAAAATACACTTTAATGAATTTTATAGGGCTGTTACTGATCAAAATTTTTGTGTTCGATTAATCGCTTTTTATTTTAATCGATTAATCGACTAATTTCGATTAATTATAACGCACATACAGATCCAACTACTTTTAGTTGATCTCCTTGCAGGCTGATTGCCAGGGCAGCTCACAACCACTGGAAAAATGGAGAGCAGGATACAAAAAACACACAAAGGCAGCGCCCGATGGGAATAGCATTAAAACTTTTATAGTCTTCAAGTAGGTAAAAAAAAAAAATATTGCACTGGAGATAAAATCGATGTAGCTACATAAACTGTAAAAAATGGTGCGAGTAATACCAAACTGTACCAAAACCAGTCATAAAAACATGTAGCTAAGTATGATACTGGTATAAAAATGTGTACAACGATGCCACTGCTGAATCCAGATGAGGAGAGGTTAACATCAGTCCATCGGCATGTAGATGTCCCGTGAAGGGAACTATCACAACTCCCAGTGGATGGCTGTAGAATCCCAGGTTGATAGAGGGAAGTGATAGAGAGAAGTGTAACAGCCCTTGCATGTGGCAGATAGTAAGGTCCCGCCAGCATGCAGATATAAAGGCACAGCAAAGGAGCCCTTCAGATGGACACGGCAAGCCCCGCCGGTATCTGTGACGTCACCGGATCTCCGACGGAACTCCCTGAAGACCCAGAAACTGGCGGAGAGGTGAGTACCAATCAAAAGAATTTTAATCGATCAAAAAGATTTTGATCGATCAAAAAAATTAAAGATTAATCGATTAATTAAAAGTTAATTTGCACAGCCCTAGAATTTTAGTGTACAAAACCACAATTTAATACCAATTTTTGATCAAATATAAAAGATTATGTTACGCAGAGTAAGTAGGTATCTAACATGTTATGCTATAATGTTGCGTATACCCGTGGAGCGGCTCTAAGCCTCCAAACGACGGTACTTAAAAATCTATATAGATGGCCCTTTAAATGCCTTTACAGGTTACCAGTTTAGAATTAAACTGGGGGTCTGAGGATAGAATTATTGCTCTCGCTCTAATGTCCGCTATGATATCTTACATGTATAGTGCGATTGTCTTTTATGTATATATGCGGGACCGACGCGTGCGTTCACCTTTGTGAGCCAGCATGAGAGGATAGGGACACTTTACTTTTTTTCTTAATTTTTTTTATTTTGACACAGTCTCTTTAAAAACAATTGTAAACATCCCTTGTGACAACAGTCATTAGTGATAGGTCCTGTTTACTGAGACATATGGGGTCTATCAGACAAAATATGCTTCCTCTCTCCTTAAATGCATCAGGTCAGACTAAGATCGGTCTGATCGGATGCATGTACAAGCTAGTAATAACTTGTAACTGAAAGTCCAAAACCAGAAGTGGGAAAATACAGGTTGCGTCCGATTCCTAATACCATAGATGTGACTGGAGACAATCTGCTCTCTGAAAACTTCTATGGTAAACCAGGGAAACTGCTGGCTTCAGGCAATGGAGAGCATTGGGAGAGGGGGACGATACCTCCTGCTGCCTGTAAAAGTAATCCAGAAGCTAATTAGCCACTAGTATGGCTTATAAATTAAAGAGAATCTCTGTCTGAAAAAAAAATACCGGGATGATGTTTGTAGCTGCAGGCATCATTCCGGTAAAACCACTTCAACCCAAGGACGTACGGGTACGTCTTATGGGAAGTAGGTCATTTCAATGTAAGTTTTGCTTTAAGGCTCTGTTGGTCCTCTATAGTATGTAGTTTTTTACAGTGTTTATGTGAGTTTCATCTGGTTACTTCCACAATCCAAAAATATATTTAAAAAAATCTTCTCACATTTAAAAACAATGTGCATGTGTCTGTGCAACTGTAACAGGGAATTGTAATTACTTACTGGAGGAAAGAATGGATACAGGGCAGATGAATAAGATAAATTGATATATTTTTTCACACTTCTAATATTCATTCTTACCATTTTTCAGGTTGTGAAAGGCACTGAAAACCTGCATTGCAAATGAACAAGTGTGCTGCAATCCAAGATACCTTATGGCACAAGACAGAGCTGTTATTGCACGCTACGGATAATCTATTGAAAAACAGAGCCTAGTGCTGGAATGACAAAACCAATAGTCAGCAATACTTTATCTGTATATAACAGAGAAACCTCATGACAAAACAAAGCCTTTTAATTTACAATTTAGAGAGAAATCAAGACTAAAGTGCCAAAACACAGGCAAACATCGATAAAGACCTGTAATATTTAAAATACATTGTTCCTGGATTCAGGGGTCCAGCAATGCAGAGCACAGTATTGCACTGCTGGGCCCCATGTACATACAACTTCAATAATTATGATTGTTCATAACTGATATATTTCAAAGAACCCTGGAAATTAAAACATACCAGCTAAATGTACCAAAGCAATGTGTTCTGTCATGGGTGACGACCTTAATGATTCAGTTGCTACATGCTGGAAGACAGTACTATACAATGTTCTGATTGGAGTAGTTCTTGTTCTAATCATCATCATCACTATATGTGGCAACGTGGTGGTTTGTTTGGCTGTGGGATTTGACCGAAGACTTCGTAGTTTGACAAACTGCTTTATTGTCTCCCTGGCTATAACAGATCTCTTGTTGGGTATTTTGGTGCTACCGTTTTCAGCCTTGAACCTGTTACATGAAGAATGGCCTTTTGGATCTACCTTTTGCAATATTTATACCAGTTTGGATGTCATGTTGTGTACAGCTTCCATTCTAAACCTCTTTATGATTAGTTTGGACCGCTACTATGGGGTCACAGCACCTCTGCGCTACTCCATGCTTGTCACCCCATGTCGTGTTGCCATAGCTATGTGTTTGATATGGGTAGTTTCCTTGATGGTTTCATTCCTTCCTATACATCTTGGATGGAATACAAAAGATAAAACCATCCAGAACTCCAGAGATGATGATAGCAAAGAATGCAAATTGGAGCTGAATAAGGAGTATGTATTAGTGGATGGTGTACTGACTTTCTACCTACCATTGGTTATCATGTGTCTTATGTACTATAGAATCTTCAAGATTGCCAGAGAGCAAGCTAAAAGAATTAACCATGCCAGCTGCTGCAATGCCGTCAGCCCTACACTACCTACAGTTCGAGAACATAAAGCTACTGTGACACTTGCAGCTGTGATGGGTGCGTTCATCATCTGCTGGTTTCCTTATTTTACTGTTTTCACTTATGAAGGAGTAAATGATATTGAAGTAGATGAAACCGCTTTCTTAATAGTTCTGTGGTTAGGCTATGCAAACTCTGCTCTCAATCCAATTCTGTATGCTGCTTTGAATAGAGACTTCCGTACAGCCTATCAACGTCTTCTCCGCTGTAGGCGTGTGGGCCCCTTGAGCCATGAGACCCCTCTAACCCTGCTCCATATACGCCGCCCAGAAGAAAGGACTCTACAGGTCATGGAAAACTTGCAGGGGGACAAGGCACACAATAATCAAGAAAGCAATGGAAAAGAATTTAGTCCCTTCATCAAAAATGTAACAGAAAGGTAATATATTTTAATGACTTTTGTCTATGTATATAGAATATAGATAGAAAATATTTTATCTGGAAACTTGCTATTTAGCTTCCTTAACTTTACTATGATAATTAGAGTTAAGCGGACACCTGGATGTTCAGGTTCGAACCCCATTGAAGTCAATGGGACACAGACTTTTCTAAAAAAAAAAAAGGGGGGTTCCCCCCAAACATCTATAACCAGACCCTTCAGGTCCGGTGTGGATTTTAAGGGGAACTCCACACCAAATTTAAAAAAAAAAATGGCGTGGAGTTCCCCCTAAAATCCACACCAGACCCCTTATCCGAGCACGTTGACCTGGCTGGCCACAGAAAAGAGGGGGGGACAGAGTGCGGCCCCCCCTCTCCTGAACTGCACCAGGCCACATGCCCTCAACATTGGGAGGGTGCTTTGGGGTGCCCCCCAAAGCACCTTGTCCCCATGTTGATACGGACAAGGGTCTCATCCCCACAACCCTTGCCCGGTGGTTGTGGGGGTATGCGGGCAGGCGGCTTATCAGAATCTGGAAGACCCCCTTTAACAAAGGGGACCCCCAGATCCTGCCCCCCATGTGTGAAATGTTAATGAGGTACACTGTACCCCTACCATTTCAAGAAGGAAGTGTAAATAGTAGTTTTCAGAAAAAAAACACACACACTGTAGAACAAATTACTTTATTAATTAAACCAAATAAAAATCAAGCTGTGAAAATAGACGATCGATGCTGCTCCCTGCTCCAACATTGTTTTCTATCCAGCGCCGGGTGATCTCTCCAGCGACGGACCGTCGGTCCAGCGATGAGAAGATCCATCAATTCAGAGTACAGCTCCGTGAATGACTCGCCGGAGCTTTGACATTCCTTTTATAGGGGAGGCCGGCAACGCGTCACGTGACCCCGTCATGCTCCGACGCAAGGGGCATGTCTGGGCTGTCCCAGTGACATAGCACAGTGTGCGTCAGTGGGGGACGGGGTCACGTGATGCGTGGCTCGCCTCCCCTATAAAAGAAATGTCAAAGCTCCGGCGCGTCATTCGCGGAGCTGTGCTCTAAATGGATGGATATTCTCATCGCTGGACCAACCGGCCGTCGCTGGAGAGATCATCCGTCGCTGGACCGATCACCCGGCACTGGATAGAAGACAACGTTGGAGCAGGAAGCAGCATCGATTGTCTATTTTCACCGCTGGATTTTTATTTGGTTTAATTAATAAAGTAATTTGTTCTATGGTGAGTGTGTTTTTTTTCTGAAAACTACTATTTACACTTTCTTCGTGAAATGGTAGGGGTACAGTGTACCCCATTACCATTTCACATGGGGGGGGGGCAGTATCTGGGGGTTCAATTTGTTAACGGGGTCTTCCAGATTCTGATAAGCCCCCTGCCCGCAAAGCATCCCCCCTCTTTTCTGCAGCCGGCCAGGTCAACGTGCTCGGATAAGGGGTCTGGTGTGGATTTTAGGGGGAACTCCACGCCATTTTTTTTTAAATTTGGTGTGGAGTTCCCCTTAAAATCCACACCAGACCTGAAGGGTCTGGTTATGGATATTTGGGGGGAACCCCACATCATTTTTTTTTTAAATTGACGCCGGGGTTCCCCTTATTATCCATACCAGACCTAAAGGGTCTGGTTATTGAATTTGGGGGGACTCCCGCGCATTTTTTTTCCCGAATTCCGAACCTGGACCCGAACTTTCACCAATTATTTGGGTTCGGGTCCCGGTTTGGGAAAAAAGTCCGTACCGAACCCAAATTTTACAGTTCGGGTTCACTCAACCCTAATAATAATCTTTACCTACAGAAAAATAAAATATAAAAAATGCTTTGTTGTGATAATGCTTTTCCCCAGCAACTTTTTTCTGCCCATAATGTTGAGATACGCCCTTTATATTCATCCTGGCGACCATTGAGGCTCTAAGACCATTGAGGCCTCCCACAAAAATTTCAGAAACAAAAAATGCATAATAATAAATGTCCTTCAATTAAAAAAAAAAAAAGTTCGAAAATAACAGTAAAACTCCATAAATAAGTGCAATCCCAATATTCACTGATAAATTATATAGGCTCTCCAACAATGTCTGCACTGTGTACACTGCACACCCTGTGTATTTATTCAGCTAATCTTCATATATAGCACTCTTTAAATAAAGCAGGTCTACAAACACTCACAGATAAAAAGGAATTGTGCTCCACCACTATTCATCAGGCACAACTCATTATTGTGAACATTTTAAAAAAATACAGCAGTGAGCACTATAGGTCCTTGTTTCTCTTTTTCGAGTTTTGCTGATTATAAGGGTGATTCTTAACACCTGTATTGCCATATGCTGGATGAATTGGCTTGCTGGAGAGGATAACTGCTTATTATATCTATAAAGTGTTGATGGACTTCCTGTCACTAAGAAGTCTACGTGGTAGGGAGCATTTGGGATTACTGTGCAGGAATTTGATCAATTAAACTAATGTTTGGAATACTACATTTATACTATGTTAGTGGATATTTATGTGTTAGTGTTTTTTTTTTTTAAGATTGCAGTGAACAGTAAGATTTGTATCTCTCTTCTTTAAGCTATACTGGATATAAAGGAAAAGGTGGTGAACTTTAATCCTTCCATGCCTGTGAGTTGTACCTAAGAAGGGGTAGTGGAGCATAGTCCCTTTTATCTACAAGCATTTGTTGACCTGCTTTAGGTAAGGAGCTTTATATAGGCAGTAACCAGGTTACACATAAGATAGGTCTGTAGGTTTATTCTTAAGTTGAATTTGTATGTAAGTTGGAACAGGTACATTTTTTAAGTGGAACTCCAGCCAACATAAAATATTTTTTTAAGATTTTAGCCTTACTTTCTGTCTTTGTGACAATTTGATTCTGAAAATTCTGGGTTGTAGTGAAAACAAGGATTAGTGATAAATTTTCAGCGGAGACAGCGAAGACATCTTTTTACCATGATAACTCATGGGGAAAAAGAATTTCCCTTCCTCAGAGTAGATTTCATCTCACTCCCTGTTTTCTCCCTCCGTTTGTAAGTATAAGTCATATGTAAGTCGGATGTATGTAACTCAGGGACTGCCTGTATATGAAAGTGAGCAGAATATTTACACAGGGTGTTCAGCGTAAAACGTTGTTGGAGTGCTAGGGCTTGCTAGCTTTAATATTTTTATTTTGTTGTAGAGATTGTAGGCATAATTGCACACACAGTACTTTGGTTATTTATTAACCATCATCAAAAAAATGAGGGATAATCCAGAATGTTGAGCTTGGCCAAAATGTAAAAAAAAAATGGCTTTGGGATCCCCCCAAAATCCATACCAGGCTCTTTAGGTCTGGTGTGGATTTTAAAGGGAACCCCATGCCAAAATCCCCCCAAAAATATGGCATGGAGTCCTCCCCAAAATCCATACCAGGCCCTTTAGGTCTGGTATGGGTTTTAAGGGAAACCCTGCACCATTTATTTTTTTACAAAAGAGAACCCCCCCTGAATTGTACCAAGCCACATGGCCCCAACATGTGGAGGGTGCTTTGGGGTCCCCCCCAAAGCACCTTGTCCCCATGTCGATGGGGACAAGGGCCTCATCCCCACGAACCTTGCCCGGTGGTTGTAGGGGTCTGCTGGCAGGGGGCTTATTGGAGTCTGGAATTCCTCTTTAACAAGGGGGCACACAGATCCTGCCCCCCCCTAAGTTATTGCCCATTCACCAAAAAGTGTAAAAAAAAATGACAGGAGACAGTTTATGCAAATTCCTTTATATAACAAAGTGTCTCGCAATGTCCATCCATCTTCAATTGACCCCCCAGGCATGATATCTAAAGGAATTAAAGAAATTAAAGATAAACTGTAAAAAGCTGTTTCTTGACTAAGCATCAATCCTCTATTTCAGTTTTACTGGATATCCAAAAAATATACAGTATAATATAACAATCAGAATATTTTATTAATCTTATAAGGAAGCCATTTATTGATTGTAATAAACATGGTGAAGGGTGTTAACTCAATAGGTATGAAACTATAATCAAAGTACATAATACCATAACGTTGTAATTACCATTAATTGAAAAAAAAATCTGTTCTTTGCCAATTCATTGAAAATTACAAAAGCCTGAATATTAAACACAATTCTGCTGAGTTGTTAAAGGATGAACTGAGTTTGCAGTCTGAGCGTAAGTAAGTGTGTATCAAATGTTTGATTGAATGATGAGCATTCATCCAAACACTGAGCATTTAGGAGACTAAGCATGGTCAAATGTGACAGCTTCTTGCTAACAATAGTTGTCTGTTTTATACAGTATACACACTAAACATTGTGTGTGACATATGAATCCACAATTGAAGGTTGGGCACTCTTCAGCTGCATATCACCAATGGCCCGGCTACAATGCTGTGTAAGACATGGTTACATATCTGTAATCAAAATAAAAGTGGTAAAGCAAAATGGACCATTTTTTTAAGGGTTTTATAGCTTTCCTTTGTATCCCCAGAAATTTAAATGTACACAATAGTAGTTCTTTATACACACATTTTAAATAAGCAAAATGATTGTTAGGTTGTTTCATAAGTTAGCAGCTACACTTACTTTTCTTTTCTACTAGTAACTGAAAATAAGCAACATCTATTGGGCCTTTTTAGGACTTACTTTGGTAGGTGAATAGTAACATATGTTTTATTTTTATGTTTATATATCTGTACTATAAGAAGCATAGGGGAATAGGGGTTCTTAAAGTTGGAAGCTATGGAGATGTATTGTTTTGTTCGAAAATTTAAAGGTTCCTAATTATCGGACTATACATTTTTAACAGCTTTTTCTTAGCGTGAGTTATCTGTCCTCGCTACAGTATATGCACATTTATGGAAGAGCCCCGGGGGCCAGCATAAAAAAAATTATATACAAAATTCTGAGTTTTAAAGTCATAATTTTAAGATTAAAAGTCAGAATTCTGAGATTCAAATTCATAATTCTGAGATTAAAAGTCATAATTCTGAGTTTAAAAGTCATAATTCTGATATTAAAAGTCAGAATTCTGAGATTCAAAGTCAGAATTCTGATATTTAAAAGTCAGATTTCTGAGATTTAAAGTCAGAATTCTGAGTTTCAAAGTCAGAATTCTGAGTGTCAAATCAGAATTCTAAGATTAAATCTCAGAATTCTGGGCCAGATTCACAGAGCCATTACGCCGACGTTACAGGAGATGCGCGGCGTAAGTCTAAATCTGCGCATGCTTATCGATGTGCCGCATCCCCAAAACGATATACGCATGAAATCTACTTTTTTTGGACCGGCGTAATTTCGATAGACCGGCGTATCCATCCGCGCAAAACTGCGCTAGACACACCATTGATTTGCTATTCAAATATGCAAATGAGGGAGTTACAGGGATCCACAAAAGTAAGTTGGTGCAGCGCAAGCTACGCGCTGTGCGCAACAGCTGCACGTCCTGTCTAAAATTAGACCATATAAAAGGTGGACTAAAATTAGACAATCCGTCTACATGTCAGCTAAAGCAACACTGTTAGTGAGGAGCTGAGCAGTCACACTTGCTGGACAGCAAACTTTATGCCAACATGCCAGGGGCATCCTTGCTCATAGCTATACTAATGACTTTAGAGGAGCAAAGAAGGAGGAGGGCACAGAGGAGGGCACGGGAGAGTATATACCGCACACGCATAGACCTCTTTGGCATGAGTGATTCTGAGGTGTATCGCATCTTCAGATTCACCCCTCATGCCATTCTGGAATTAACCACAACCTTGCAGGAGGACATCACCGCTCACATGCAGTGCAGCCACTGATCAAGGTCCTGGCAACACTCCATTTCCTTGCCAGTGGCTCTTTTCAAAGAACAAGTGGAGTGGTGGCTGGGATGTCACAATCCTCCATGAGCAGATGTGTGCACCAGGTTGTCCCTGCAATCCTCAGACGCATGGCCAACCAAATCATCAAACCAACCACTGAGGACCTGCGGCTGAAGGCAATGACAGATTTCTACAGAATTGCCAGATTCCCACGCACCGTGGGGGCCATTGATTGCACACATGTGGCACTCCAGCCCCCCCATGAGACAGAGTACATATACCACAATCGGAAGCATTGGCATTCCATCAACGTACAGGTGATAGTCGATGCCCAAGGCCTCATATGGCACGTCCGTGCCAAACACCCCGGATCCAGCCATGACAGCTACATATACAATTAGAGCCCCATCCCAATGGAATTAGAACAGAACGTGTATGGGGGACACCTGGATGGTTGGTGAGTGACATGGGTGGCAGGCATGACTGTCCCCCCCCATGATGCACACATCACAAGGGGCACATGCATGACTAACATCCTCCTGTTCTTTCCCTTACAGGTGACTCTGCATATGCACTGGGACCCCATCTCATGACTCCTATCCGGAACCCCCAAACCCCAGGAGAGGAAAGATACAATGAATCCCACGCCCAAACACGTGCAGTGGTGGAGCGCACCTTTGGCCTCCTGAAGTCACGTTTCCGATGCCTGGATAAGTCTGGGGGTACCCTGTTGTATTTCCCAAACTTTGTGTGCCAGATCATCGGTGCATGTTGCATTCTGCACAACTTCGCAGTGAGAAAGGGCCTGCAGATTGACATACGTGATGACCTGACCCCTGAACCAGACAATCCCCCCCTAAGCGAAGATACCCCGTCTTCTGAGGGAAGAGCAGCAAGGAGACAGCTCACATTAGGCATCTTTGCACGTTAAACACACACATTAATCATGGCACAATGAGAATGCATGCATGCACACCACTGTGGTCCCTAGCACAGACACATCACATCCTCATCAAATTGGATTGGCACAAGCCCACCATGCAGGACTTGTGAGCAGCAACGCCACGCCACGGCTCCAATTATGTCACTGTACATTCATACACCATTCACACGGACCTGGGAATCACAACACAAAAAAAATAAAATAATTGGCCAGCAAAAAAAAAAGGGGCAAAAAAAAAGAAATAAAAAAAAAAACAGAAAAAAAAAGGGGGAAACCAAATAAATGCTGCTGGCGTGACCCACGCCTGGGGCGCCCACGGCCATGGCCCTGGCTCCTCAGGGGAGACTCATGGGGGGGTAATCCAGGGAAGGAGGAGCAGCCCCTGGTCTCTGCCCACCTGGCAGCCTGCCCTCCAAGGCCACGGCAATTCTGGTCAGGCCAGCACTTAGTGATGCCGTATTGGCCTGGATAGCCTGGGTGAGGGCCCTCACATCCTGCTCAACGTCTGCTGTAGTTGTTTCTCCCCCAAAGAAAAATTGCTCTTGCGCTTCCTCTCAGTCATACTCATACAACAACTCTCTCCCAAACAATCACCAAAAATCACTAACAAAAACAAGCAGGAAAAAGCAAGCAACAAAACAAACAAACAAAATCTATCAACTAAAAAGTCTCACAACCAGTCAGCAAAAACACTTTCAAATATATTCTACAAAACACTAGATCAAACAATCAACAAATATCACAAAGACAAGTCACAACGCAACAAACGCAAACACACAACAGAACAAAAGCACCTTGCTGTATAGGAAGGGATACAAAGGGATGTACTTTTGCAAAGGAAGTGCGTTTGTGTCTGTCTATTTAAGCTGTCTGCGTAGTTCACTAAGTGGCCGGGTCCACTTCCAATTTCACTGATTGCGCCGTTCCCGAATTGTGAGCATGCGCACAGAGGTGCTGACCATGGTCTGCTTCATGTGCGCATGCGCGATCCGACGGGCCTTCATTTGCATGGGGTAACGGCTCATTTCAATGTAACACGCCCACGTCCTTCCCAATTTGAATTACTCCGCCTTACGCCTCGGAATTTACGTTACACCGGCGCAAATTTCTGCGCAAATACTACGAGAATACGTTGATTGCGCCTCTACATTGCGCCGGTCTAACGTAAAGGAGGTGTGCTACGCCGGTCAAAATATGCGCCAATGTATGTGAATCTGGCCCTCTGAGTTTATAAATATAGTAGTCTATATTAGGAGGATTTTAGGAGCAATTAGCAATAATGTAGTAACACCCACAGACCATCATCTGCTCCAACATAAAGAGCTGAAAACATGTGTATTGTGTGTGTGTGTGAGGGGGTGATGACACAGCTTCCATAGATAACAGAACACAATGGCCAGCACAGCTCTGCAACCCAACTTGTAGGAAACATTGAATTATTGCCCCTACATGAGGGAATTGTGAATGGCTAGAAGGCAGCATCACAATGTGTGTCTATGGTCATAACAGATTGCCGCGTACACACGATCATTTTTCAGCATGAAAAAAAAACAAAGATTTTCGGCATGTAGAAAAAACAAAGTTTTTCTAACTTCATTATTAAATCGACGTTGCCCACACACCATCGTTTAAAGCAAAGCGCGGTGACGTACAACACGTACGACGGCACTATAAAGGGGAAGTTCCATGCGGATGACACCACCCTTGGGGCTGCTTTAGTGTTAGTAAAAGACAATTTGTGCTTTTCTGTCTGTTACAGTGTGATGAATGTGCTTACTCCATTACCAATGGTAGTTTTACTAGAACGAGCGCTGCATGTGTGGGATTTTAACGTAGTTTTAGCCCACACACGATCATTTTTTACAACCCGAAAAACAACATACCGTATTTATCGGCGTATAACACGCACAGGTGTATAACACGCACCCTAACTTAAGGCCGCGTACACATGACCAAATCTGTCTGCTGGAAACGGTCTGCCAGACCGTCCCAGCAGACAGATTCGATCGTGTGTACGAGCGAGCAGACGGATTTGGCCAGCCGACAGATTTGAAAGCATGCTTTCAAATCTGACGGCTGGGAACCCGTCCGCCCGACATGTCTGCTGGTTAGTACGCTAACCAGCAGACATGTCTTCTCGCACACGCGTCAAATGGATTCGACGCATGCGCGGAAGTGATTTACTGACGTGGCGGCGTCAACGTCACCACCACGTCACCGCGCCATCTGCCGGCAGGGATTTTGGTTTGATCGTGTGTACACGATCAAACCAATACATCCCCAGCAGACAGATTTGTTCAAATCGGTCTGCCAGACCGATTTGAACAAATCTGTCTGCTCCTGTGTATGGGGCCTAAGAGTGAAGTTTCAGGACAAAACCTTTCCACAGCCCCCTGCGTATAACACACAGGCACAGTTTACCCTCTATTTTCAGGGTAAAAAAGTGAGTGTTATACGCCAATAAATACAGTAGTTTAAAACGTTGTTAAAAAATGCAGCATGTTCGTTTTTCAGAACCCGAAAAATGATGTGAAGCCCACATTTTAAATGACATTTTTTTAAAACAATGTTTTTTTCATGCCGAAAAATGATCATATGTACGTGGCATTCGAATTCTGACTTTGAAACTCCGAATTCTGACTTTAAATCTCAGAATTATTACTTTGAATCTAAGAATTCTGACTTTTAATCTCATAATTCTGACTTTGAAACTCAGAATTCTGACTTTGAAACTCAGAATTTTGTATTTTTTTTATGATGGCCCCAGGGCTCTTCCATACAAATTAAAGCAACCCTAACACCTTTAAAAAAATACAATTACCTTTGCCTTGTAATACACGAGGATACATATTTACCATTGTATAAGAAAATAAACTTTGGTGTTTATTAACACAATCACTTTCTTCAATATAGATAGTTATCTATCTCTTTGTACATCTATACACTTTGTTTATCAGGATTTTAGTTTTTAATGTTTTATGCACTATTAATTTTGGTTGTTTTATTAATATTCCTTTATTACCTTCTGTATGTATATTGAAATTAACACATTAGTGCAGTCTAATGGTTCAGTTCATATAGACAGCGCCTTTTTATTTACCTATTTATATATTTTTTGATCACATCAAAATCATCATTTTCAGCGCCGCACTTTACCATTACCACTGCTATGTAACACGTCTAGGTGTATCAGACAGCATGTTCCTCTCTGGGTCTGGCTGTTATATCACAACAGGACTAAGCAGACGGTAGTAGGAACCAAGATGTCCAGTTGTAGACATGCTATCCACCCAGTGTCGGCCCAAGACATTGTGCTGCCTGGGACCAAGAATGAAATGCTGCCCCCCCCCAAAAAAAAAAAAAAATCATGCCCACCAAAAGGCTCACACATTCATTTTTTTTTTGTTTCAATCGTTTATTGTATCGAAAGATAAGCAATACAAAGGATAAAAGGCAATAACAATGAATAACAGATAGGTAAATTAGCGGGCGCAGCCGCAACTTCACAAGAGACAAGCGATCCATAAACAAAGAAGTCTATAGGGTAAAACAGTAGATGCTAACCTGGTATAAAGGTTGTCCAAGTGCTTTCATGTGCGCTATGAGAAGCGGGGGGGTTAAGTATGAGGGTACGTTAACAACCCCTGGATTTATAGAGACTTTAAAAGTAAGGTTGCGGCATCTTCTAGGGTGAAATAATGGGGAAGTGTTAGCAATAGGGAAATGTGAGGAGATCGGGGTGTGTGCGGGGGGGGGGAGCAGTATATGACGGGCGAACAGGAAATATCAGGGGGTTCAGGGTACACTTGATGAGTGGAAATCTAGAAAGCTACCCAGCAACGGGGCGGTGGAGCGAAAGCATCAAAAAGAGATGCGGGGGGGGTGGGGAAGGGGTCCAAAAAGGGATGGTTAGATAGGCGTGAGTAAGGCAAGGATTCCCACCACAGCTCTCGGACTTCTGCTAAGACATTATTGCTTTATATTCATCTGTCAAGGTATAGTGCAGCCAGCAAGCCCAAGACTGCAAGTAGTTAGACTGTGTATCGTGAGCCTGGTGGATCAGGTTTTCCATATCGGAGGTGTGATTTTTGCGTCTGAACCAGTCGGTCAGAGTTGGAGGTTCTGGGGATCGCCACTTCACGGGAATGCAGAGTTTCGCTGCATTGATTAAATGCATTGCTAAGGGGGCGTGTCCGGAAGTGCGCCGGGGAATACGTGCTCTTGTTGAGCTCAATGAGGCTTGGAACAATCTGCTGCCATCCCCTGCAAGATTGACCCCAGTGACACACCAAGGCTGCGGTACCTGTTGCTGGATCCCTGCCGCTCCGATCCCTGTCGAAATTGCGGAGTTTGACTGACTCTCTTGCCTTCAGGCACAGCCAGCTCCACACTGCCGAGGCCCACCGCCATATTGAGGCCTACGGAACCTCCGGGATCCTCCACGTCCGGATGCACCTGCCCGCGGGGTTGACGGCCATCACATCTTCGTCCACCTCCAGCAACATCTCCGGAGGGGACGGCCCAGGTGTGCGGCGATCGGGAGCGGATAGGAGACTCCTGCCGTCCGGCATCCGTTTTAGGAAAGACCGCGGCTTCGGCCTAGTCCCGGAAGTCAGCGTTCCGGGATCCCTAACAGCCTGCACAATCCTGCCTGACCGGATGACTGGCTCCCTCCTCACAAGCCACGGAGGGCCCTTGGGACTCTAATTGCCACCTGCAGCCCCCGCAGAAGCGCATCTTCATCCGGCCTGTGAAAGGCCCCTGCGCCCAGCAAGTGAGTAGCCGCCATCTTGCTTCACCCAGCGGGTCCCACTCCTCTCCCTTAACTAATCCTAACCTTCTCAAGCCACCAGAGTCTTCTAGTCTACCTACACCTCTCCCCTACCTTCTGCCTAATGGCAGCTAGCGGGACGTGGCTTGAAGCATGGAGCAGTAGGATGTGCTTTACCCCGGCCCCCTGACCCCTCACCTCCACGGACCACATAACTACTAGGAACCAGTTCAAGGCTGACACATGGGGAAAGACAAGCAACGGGCACAGAAGGGAACCAGCGGCATCGGCAGTATTACCCAGTTATGTTTCCTCAAGATGAGGCAGTTGTACAAGGTTGTACCCTTTTTGTCAAGCTCTGCCAGAATTGCTGTAGTTAGAGCGCTAGTCTTACCCCATTTGGATTACTGCAATGCTCTTTTCATGGGTTTGCCTCAGACCCAGATTAGACGCTTGCAGAAAATCCAAAACCAGGCAGTTCGGCTGGCACTCAGGCTACCAGGGCGGACGTCCACCTCCACCCACCTGAAGAGCCTCCATTGGCTCCCAATACAGGAGAGATCAGAATTTAAGGTTCTTTGTATTGCTTACAAAGCCTTTAATAATCTAGGCCCATATTATATCCGCAAGAAATTGCGGCGACAGTTTGTGACGAGAGCCTTACGGGCCACGTCACAAACTAGATTGGTGGTTCGGCCTTATAGGCTGAAAAAATGGGGGGGCAGAGCTTTTTCAGTTCAAGCTGCCCAGTTATGGAATCTGCTTCCATGCCACCTGCAACAACAGGAGAAGTACCAGGTATTCAGAAAAGATCTGAAGACTCTGTTGTTCACTAGGGCCTTTAGTGGTTTGGGGTGAGATATCTTTTTCTCTATCTTTTCCCCTTCCCCTTTTTCCCTTTCCTTCCTTTCCCCCCTCTTCCTTTTTGTTGTTTTTTAGGCAGTTTTTAATGTTTTTAGCGAGTGTTAGAATGTCTATATGTTTATTGTAACCGCCACTCGATTTTATGTTGTTTTTAAAGTTTGTTCTTTTTGGTATGTATCTGGTACCGTGACTGGATGGGAAGCAGGCGCATCGATGCAAACATGTTTTGTGAATTATGCGCCTTGTATAAGAAACAAACAATAAACAATAATAAACAATAATTTAGAGGAGTATTTCGCCCGATACCGCGCAGCATCGCAGCGCCGCTCTGAAGCCAAGATGGCACTGGCTCCTCCGTCCCCGTCTCACTCTGAGTCATCCCTCCACTCACAGGCCGACTTTGTGCTCACCAGGAGTCGCTCTAATGTCTCCCTGGGTTCAGGTGATGGATGGGATTTGGAGGCACAGATTCACTCCCTCCACAGCTACATCAGATCCCTGCCCACTAAGGCTGACTTTGAACAATGTGTCCACAGGATTGAGAAGGCCTATAAGAAAGAGATCTTTGAATTCAAGAAGGATGTGGGCGCTCGCTTTGAGGACCTGGATGCCACCACAGTCTAAACAATACGGTACAGTCTCATGACAAAATTCTGAACTCCCACACTGTCATGCTGCAACAGTTGGCGTACCAGCAGGACGATATCGAAAATCGTAACCGTCGCAACAATATCCGCATTCGCGGAATTCCTGAATCAGTGGACGGCAACGCCCCAAAGATGACCCGATCGAGCTAGACTGGGTCCACAGAACCTCCGGTCCGCAGAACCAGGACCCCTCCTTCGTTCGCGATACCCTGTGTCGGGTCCATTTTTATAAGGTCAAGGAATCCATCACGAGAGTTGCTAGCTCGCAAGAGACTATACTACTCAATGATACACCTGTGATGCTCCTTCCAGACCTTTCACGCCAGACGCTGATGATGAGAAAAGCACTGAAGCCGCTTACCCAACTTTTGCAGTCCAAACAGATAAAATACCAATGGAGATTCCCGTTCCACCTGCGAGTGCACCATGAAGGCAAGACCACCATTTTCCGCACGCTGGGAGACCTGCCGACCTTCCTCAGCACACTAGGACTTCCACAGGTGTCTATCCCAGACTGGCCATTCACGCCTACTACCCCCGGCTTGCCCTTTGCCTCACCATGGCAGACGCAGGGTCGCAAGCGTCACTCCAAGCCTGTGCCTCGTCGTGACGCTGAGGACTGAACTTGCCCTGGATGGATCAGTCGCATTACTTGTTTTCCCTTTATAGGGGTACTCCCCTGGAACGTCTTGGGGTGGGAGCCTCCACACCTTATTTTTATTTAGCTTCATTTTTACCTTTTTTTTTTAAGGGCTTTCCCCCCCCCCATGTGTCTGGGTTACTTTCACAGCCATCACTCTCCATGGTTTCTCTTGTATCTTTGATTTTTAATTTTTTTTTTTTTGTATTTTATATTTTTACCATGGGGTCGGCCTGAAGTTCCCCCCAGACATTGTTTCTCTTGTGGGGTTTATCCCCCCTGAGCTCTAGACTGCTCTAATACTGTTATTGTTGTTAATCCACTGGTTTTCCTCCTAGGTTACTTGGGTTCCAGGTCCCAGGCCAAGAATTATCCGCAGACTGTACACGAATATTTTCTCCCCTATAGCCTCAGACGGTTTTTCCATAGTCTGCAGCTTAACCACTGCTGTGTTTTTCTCATTGTATCTGCACTTCATTGTAGTATAGGTCTACTGGACTGTTTTTGTTCCCTGTCGCATGTTTTTGACCAATCCCTTTTTCTCTACACTAATGTTTTTTTTTTTTTAGGTCATGTAGGTTGTGTGTTGGTTTTGTTCCATGATTGCACGCACACCAAGCTACCCTCTTACACTAGGACGTGGTCTGCAGACTTGGGTGAGGACATCCCGCAACCGGAATGGCAGACATCTTTTTATTTTACTCACAAGTCCACAATCTCCTGCTACTCACAGGAGAAGAACTACAAGATTCTGTCAAGATGGTACAGGGACCCCTCTACGTTGGGGCAAGAGGGGGAGAAGTCGATTAGCTAGGATCTTGGCAAACCATTTAAGATCTACGTTTAGAAGCGAAATGGGCCTATAGTTTGTCACCAGAGAGGGGTCTTTACCCGGTTTTGGGATAACCGTTATATGGGCCGTCAGTAAATCACGGGGAGGCATGGTGGGGGAGGCAAAAGAGTTAAAGGCCATGATAAAAAAGGGGACAAGAATGTGGGCATAAGATTTGTAATATCCCGTCGTTATACCGTCCGGGCCTGGGCTTTTCCCCGGTTTCATGTGTTTAAGTGCTGCAGCGGCTTCAACCGCGGTCAGAGGGGAATCAAGTTCACTGGCCACTGTGTCCAAAAGAGGCGCGGGGCAATATTCCGCCAGGAAGTCTGTTATGGCTTTTTTCCTGGAAAGGGAGTCAGAGGCTGAGTCCGCCGGGTGGAGGTTGTAAAGTTGTGTGTAGTAAGCTACGAACTGATTGGCTATGTCAGGTGATGAGGAAATCTTTTGTCCCCTAGAGTCGGTTAAAGAGTGGACCGTTGTGGAGGCTTTCTTGGCCTGTGGCTCTGGCCAGTAGTCGCCCCGCTTTATCGCCAAACTCATAAAAGACTCGTCGGGAAAGAGCATATTTACGTTTAATCTGCTTGCCCAAGAATTCCAGAAGTTCGGATCTGGCCTGTTGAAGAGGTTGTAAGGCATTCAGTGCCAATGAGCGTTTATGTGCCCTTTCCAATCGGTGGACGCGTGCGGTGAGATCCGCGAAGTGCTGACGATGCTCTCGTTTACGTTTGGCCGCCGCAGCCATGAGGATTCCCTGGATTACGCATTTGTGTGCTTCCCATACCGTAATGGGATCGGTGTCCGGCGTCACGTTTTCGTCGAAATATTGTTTAAGGCGTAACTCGACATTGTTCGCGATTGCAGGGTCAGTGAGCAGGGAGGGGTCCAGGCACCAAGAGTAGGTAGAGGAGTGTCGTTCGGGGAGCGCCAGCGTCATGGAGATGGGGTGGTGGTCGGAAAGGAACATTGGGTCAATGGATGTGCGGTCTAAGACAGGGAGGTCACTCTGTGATAGAAAAAAATGTACGCCAGGTGTCGTGGAGCAGAAGAGTTTAGATTTGAGAGCAGCGTATGTGAGAGATGATGTACCCGTGGACGTGTCATGTAGCGGATCGAGGGGGATGTTGAAGTCACTGCCCAGGATGAGCATGCCCTCCTTGAAGGCAGAGAGAGACTCAGTTATTTTGCGGAAGAAAGACACTTGGTGGGAGTTCGGGGCATAAATGTTAGCTAAAGTAATAGTGCGTCCCAGGAGCGAACCCTTTAGAAAAACATATCGTCCTTCATCGTCAGAGGACGTGTCAATAAGTTGAAAGGGGCATTTCTTAGCAATGAGTATAGATACGCCTTTGGATTTGGAGGTCGTGGAGGTGGCATGGTAAACCGTAGGGTAATAGTAGTTATGCAATTTTGGTATCGCGTCGGAGCGAAAGTGTGATTCTTGGATAAAAACGATGTCCGCCCCGTCGCGATGCACAGCCTGGAGAAGGCGTGAGCGGTGCTCAGGGACATTCAAACCCCTGGCGTTAAGGGAAACAATCTTAATAGGGGTCTTGTTGATCGGCTTCCAAGCGGGAGACATTAGTGCGAGAGAAAAAAAAAGGGAGGAGGGGGTTGTTGGGCGGCAGTCAAAATGTGGTCCGAGAGCTGCGGTGGGAGCAAAGGTCGGGGAGGGGTTGCGGGTGTTGGGATAAATCAGGAGAATGCGAGGAGAGGAATGGGGGAGCTAAAGGAGAAAAGAGGGGGACAACCGCGAGGCCAGGTAGGGGTGTGGAACAAGGAACGGTGGGTAGGATCCGGAGACGGGCGAGGAGCCCCTCACCAGTCTAGGGAAGTATCAATCCGCGCAAGCGGAGTTACCGGAGAATGTCAGTGGCGGGGAAGATTGATAAGATGCGTCAGAGGGAGAAGCAGGCTAAGGGCCACTGTGTGGGAGTTGACTCGCCTAAGAAGAAGATAAAGAAAAAAAGAGAAGTGTGGCCAGACCAGTGACCATACTAACAGAAGCAGGGTTTGGAGACCGAAACATCTAATGGGATGGGTGACAGTGCGGTACCAGGTGTAACATATCTGTAAAGGACCTGTCCTGCAGGACATGGAACTAGAGTCCCAAAGCAAAAGGGACTCAGAGCTTCATGCTGAGGAGCGCAGTGTCAGTGCAACAGGCAGCAACAGATACGAAAGGTTAAGGCATAACAGATGATCAACTCAATACTATTTCTTAGCTTTTCAACAGTAAGTAACATTTAGACCGAACCCGGAAACAGGAATGACATCAAGACTCCCAGGCAGACAGAGGAGGAGAAAAAAGAGAAAAATATAAATAAAAGAGAAAGAAAAAGGGAAAAGGAAAAGAAGAGAAAGAAGGCATGGGGGAAGCTGAGAAGGGAAGGGGGTTGGAGTGGGAGGGAGGAGGTGGGAGGGAAAGGGATTTGGGGAGAGAGGGGCAGGGGGAGAGAGAGGCAGGGGGAGGGAAGTGGGGAGTGGGTGGGACAGAGAGGGATAGAGAAAGAAGGTGGGCACTAGTAAGGAGGGTGCAAGGTGTAAGGGGGGGAGGGAATGAAAAGTGTCCGGGGGGGGGGGATAAATAGGGAAGACAGCTTTATCCCTTTCATGTGGAGATGAAAGCGACAAGGTGTCTTGTGGCATCTCCCTGGCATCCCGTGGACCTGACGTATGGGGAGTGTGATAGGAGAAAACTTAATCTAAAGATGAGGCTATCATAGAAGTAAAGGGACAAGGTGCTAATCGGGTCTATGCCTGTGTGACTCACATACGTGCAGGGAGAAGTATAGCAAAGGAGCTGCGGACAGATGGCAGGGAGATGCAATCACAGAGAATATAGGAGCCAATTACTGTGCATAAAGAACGCATAACGATACCCAATCCAGAATGGTCATTTGATGATGCAGTCTAAAATATAAAGTATAATAATGTTAACAATTAAGTAAGCATACAGTGAAAAACAGTAATACAAAAAAAAAGAAAAAAGAAAAAAAAAGGGAAAAAGACCAGAAGGGGGCTGCATGGGATGTGATCTGGATCGTAGCGTAGGGCAGCAAAGCAGTTCACGGGATGCCAAGGTCTTCTCGTCCTGTCAAAGCTCGGGGTCCGATGGTGAGTGTGAGAGGCATGTGTTCGGGGGGGGCACCATAGCGGTCCTGGAGAGTAGCTGGTAGCATATAGGAGCAGGAATGTCCGCCCAATTCAAGGCAGCAGACCGGGACATACGGGGCCAAGGAATGTAGGGGGTGCAGCGGTCGGGGCGGCATGCAGTAAGGGGTCGCAGGCACCAGCATAGGTAGTAGAAACAGTGCGGCAAAGCACTCAGCCCCCATGGCAGCAAGGAGAGGGGGAGAAGCAGCAGGCAGGGCAGAGCCAGGGTCATGGGCAGTCAACCCGTGGTAGTTGCGGGACGCTGCCACACGAACCGTTGGGTCACACAGCGGCAGGGACGGTCATGCAGAGGGAGGAGTAGGGCTTACAAAGTCAAGCGGTGGGGAGCAGCGCAAGGACTAGAAAAGAAGACTGATTAATGGACAGGGCACTTATCTGGTAGTCCTGGGAGTCTCATGGCAATATCGATTTAGTAGTCACGGCGGGTTCTTCAGGCTTGTGGCGCCGTCTGCGGGCTGGAGGGAAGGCGCCTGGATGGAGAGGCTGGGGTCTGCCGTGGAAGAGACGGCGAGCGGCGTCTACGGTAGCGGGTCGTCTGGGCATCCATCGGTTCCTCTGCGGGCGGCCGGCGGTAAAGGTTCGGGCCATCGAATTCGGCGTACCATTGTGGCAGCTCCACGTAGGGGATATCCAGCAGTCTGCAGAATTCCTCCAGATCTTCAGGAACCCTCAGGAGGGCGTTGCGGCCGAGATGGGAGACGGGCAGGGCGAATGGAAACTTCCATCGGTACTGGATGCCCCTGGCGCGGAGAACCTCCAACAGCGGGCGGAGGTCCTTGCGATGTTGGAGGGTGATAGCCAACAGGTCTTGGTAAATGTGGTAAATGTGGATCGCGTGTCCCTCATGATCCAGTTGGGCCTTCGAGCGAGCTTTCCGGAGGATTTCTTCCTTCGTCTGGAAGCTGTCCAGACAGCACACCACATCTCTAGGGGGATCAGTGTCTTTTCCCCGCAGCCTCAGGGCTCTGTGGATTCATTCCATAGGGACAGGTGTTTGTGGGGGCCTGTCGAGGATGTGGTTAAAGAGCGTAGTAATGGATGGCAGGATGTGGTCCGGCTCCACTGACTCAGGGAAGCCTCTAATGCGAAGGTTCCGTCTGCGTCCTCTATTGTCAAAGTCTTCCACGTGTCGTTGGATATCCCGGAGTTGCATCGTGTGGGTAGTCAGCTTTCGATCAACTTTCCTCAGGGTTGTGCGGTGGTCTGCGGTTGAGATCTTCACGTCCTGCACCCTGGTCGTGATAGCGCGGATCTCGTGCCGAAGGTCAGAGATGGCGGCGAACAGCGAGTTCTTAATGTCCGCGGCGACCACATGTAGGTCGGTTAAACACAATTGCTGAGGGGCCGGAGGAGCCGCCATGGTTTGCGGGGAAGGAGAGGTGGCCGTAGGCATGAGGAGAATCCCCTCAGAAGCACGGGGGTGAGACGAGGCAGTCCACCTCCGACGTCTCTCGGGGAACACGATCGGGAGGCAGAAGAGTGTCGGGAGGATGTTCCCATGATGTGGTAGGCAGGGAAGCGGCGTTAGTCTCCTGAAATTGCTGGTGTATGGTCACGGTCTGTCAGAGCTCTCTGTCTAAGCGGCCATCTTCCTCCGTGGCTAGCCACGCCCCCCACATTCATTATTTTATATCATGATAACTAAAGGGGACCCGTCATGTCTATACATGTATAAAGTAGTATAAAGAGGACCAGACATGTATAAAGAGGACCTGTCATGGCTCTTTACATGTAAAGGAATCTAAAGCGTACATGTCATGGCTCTATATATATATATAGGAGTATAAAGAGTACTTGTCATGGCTCTATACATGTATCTAGGAGTATAAAGGGACCTGTGCATTGCCGGCAGCCACTATGTCTTTTGCGCAAACTAATCATTGTACGCTAATTGTGGGGGTTTTTTTGGTACCAAAAATATGTAGAAGAATACATATTGGCCTAAACTGATGAAGAACTGTGTTTTGTTTTATACATTTTTGGGATATTTATTATAGCAAAAAGTAAATTGACGTTATTTTGTTGTTTATAGCACAAAAAATAAAAACCGCAGAGGTGATCACATATCACCAAAAGAAAGCTCTATTTGTGGGGAAAAAAGGGCGTCAATTTTATTTGGGTACAGTGTCGCATGACTGCAAAATTGTTAGTTTAACGGTCACAGTACCGTATCGCAAAAAGTGGCCTGGTCATTAAGTGGGCAAATCCTTCCGGTCCTTAAGTGGTTAATCAGGGCTGGGCAAGGCAAGTCCCTCTCAGGCTCTCATGTCTCATACAACTTGTAATGTGTGTTTGTACTTACAGTTATGCTTCTGACTTCACCACCAGATGTGGGTTGTCACCTGCCACACGTTGCGGGTTGTCACCTGCCACACATTGCGGATTGTCATCTGCCACACGTTGTGGATTGTCACCTGCCACATGTTGCGTATGGTCACTTACATCACCTGCCACACGTTGCGGTTGTCATTTGCCACAACACATGCCACACATTGTGGATTGTCACTTGCCACGTCACCTGCCACATGCTGCGGATTGTCACTTGCCTCGTCACCTGCCACACGCTGCGGATGGTCACTTCCCACAACGTCACCTGCCACAACGTCACCTGCCACATGTTGCAGTTGGTCACGTGCCACGTCACTTGCCACACGTTGCGGATTGTCACTTGCCACGATGCCACCTGCCACACGTTGTGTATTGTCACTTGCCACAATGTCACTTGCCACATCACCTGCCACGCGTTGCGGGTTGTCACTTGCCACAATGTCACCTGCCACACTTCGTGGATTGTCACTTGTCACAATGTCACTTGTCACATCACCTGCCACGCATTGCGGGTTGTCACTTGCCACATCATCCACTAACAGCAGTGGCGCCTGCCCTTCTCACTCGCTGACTGCACCCCTCCAGCTGCAAGTGTCATCACAGGCAGTCCAGCGCCGTGCTCCTCACTGCTACTGTCTCACTAATATAGATAAAAACTGAGTTGCAACCCACTGGGGAGAACTATGCAGCCTATTTTATTGCAGTGTAAACTTACTTGCATACTTGTAAAGAATCACTGGGGTAGTTTTTAAATAGATCTGATAGACTCTGCCTCCCACGCTGCCTACATTCATTTGTATAAATAGCTCACAAATACTTACCTAAGACCTAAAGCCTTCGCCTGCTGGATCCAGCATTTCAGTAATTCCACAATGTTTCCTACATAATGCTGTGGCCCAGGAACCTGAAATGTTAGTGACAGAAGCAGGGCTGGATTTACCATTAGGCAAAGTAGGCAAGTGCCTAAAGGCGGCAAAGGAACTAAAAGTAATTTCATATAACACAAATGTTTTACTTATGGCCAGGGCCAGGACAAGGGATAAGGTCTCTATTGTGAATAGAACATAGTAGAACATACACGTGTGTTACAAAGCAATACCCACCCCTGTACGATATGCTCTCCTGAGTCCTGCATTCTATGACTCTGGGGGCCTGTGTCCTGCAATATGTGTCCTGTGTGATATACATGTACTGTATGAGTCCTGTGTTTGCAGACTGACACCATGGGCGCAGGGACATTTTTTCCCACTGATGCTGCACAATTTTTCTTTTTAGCAGCACCACTGATGTAGGCATTTTTTGTTCTTCCAGTGACACCACTAACACAAGGAAATTTTCGTCCTTCCAGTGATTCCACTGACATGGGGCCAATTTTCCTTTCCAGTCACTGCTCAGATGTAATGGACATTTTTCCTTTTAGTGACAACACCCACTCAGGGGCATTTGTTCATTTAGAACTGTTAGCCCCATATTTGTTTTAATATTTTCTGTTCTCTGCAGCGCATCACAATCATTGACACTATTTCAATGCTAGCCACAAACATTAAATACAGTTTGATAATTAGGGGGGGGGGGGTGCTGTGACCAAACACCAGGCACTAACCCCTATGCAAATTGAATAATCAAAAGTCCCCACATCTCCTAATCATACAATCCTAAACATACAGTTTGGAACGTGCCTCTATTGGCCTGATGCCCTTTTCCTTATCCACCAGGAGGGGGTTCAGTTTCCAATCTTTGCCCTGGGCATTGGATGACCAAAAATGTATACCTACAGGCTCCAGTGATGGCAATCTGGGCCTAGGCAGAGACATTGATTGGCTGCTCAAAGGTGTGAATGCAATGATCCCAGAGTCTTAATTTTGTTTGCAGGGGAATTGACCAGTCTGCAAATGAACTCACAAAGTAACTGTGGATGCAACCTGCAGACAGCAAATGTTTTACATTACCAACAGTTATTTGTGAGTTCTTAACTGGATGCAGTACTCTCACAATACAGAACAGGATTAGAAGCCATGCTGAAATGCGTTCGTATTTTAAAAGCATTTAGAAACCATCAATTATATAGTGTGTGTATGAGAGTGTGTAGCAGCAGTGTCAGCAGCCTGCCAGCTAGCATTAAAAGTCGGGAAAAGCATTTTAAAGTGGCCCTGTGATAAAAGATTAGGTAGTAACTTTCCCCTTTATTACAGCTTTGAAACAAGATTGTCTGTCTTGGAGCCCACGCTGTCTTTGTGCTCCCTTGAGCATAGAAAATAATATGCTATTTGTGGCATTTATATTTTTTCTGCAGATTGTAATCCACCAACACATTTGTCCTGAATTGGCAGACAATAAAGATTAAACATTTGTTCTATAAAACAAGGCTTCAGACTTACAACAATAAATGAATAGTATGTTAAAGGCATTATCATAATAATTATTTTTATTTATTTATTTTATTTTTATTTTACACTCACCAGATATTATGACCACCAAACTAAGGGTAGGTCAAACTGTGCCTATGGTGCCTACGGTGCAATTCAGAATCTCAACAACACACATATACCTTCTGATTCGTCAGAATGATTATGTACATCTCAGCCATTAGATCTTCATGTCATGGAACATAAATAATTGTCTTAGCTCAAAAGTTCGATGACGCGCCCAAAAAAAAAAAAAGCGAGGCAGCACTGTTGGGCACTGTTGGGCACTGATCAGGGGGCAATGATTAAGCTGTACTGATAGGCGATACTGATGGGCACTGATATGTTTACATCACATGATCAGCTGTCATTGTCTGACAGCTGATCATGTGGTAAAGTGCTCCGATCTGTAATCAGCCGAGTCCCAAGGACTCAGTGATTACAGAGCGCGCCGCCCACATGCTGCAGAAGGCACGCAGGCAGTGTGAGCATGGGAGGAAGTCTGTGTATGCCCTCCTGACAATTTAAGCCTGTGCTGTAGCCATCTGTTGACTATGAATCAAGTGGTTAAACATTGTTTACACAAACAAAATGATAACAAATGATAACAAAATGATAAAAACTATTTATAAAGACTAATGTACAAATGATCTAATTCAATGACCAATTTCCAACATGTCAGCCATCCTGTTTTTACATCTAATTATATCCATCACAACCTAAAATGATTGTAAATGATCACCTTGTAAAACAACACTATCAGTTTAAAATAGAAATGAAAGGCAAACTTTTGTGTATAGATATACAAAATCATTATAAATACTTTTTTCTTTTTTTTTTTTTATAAGTGATCACATACTCTCTGTTCTCAGGTACATAAACTAGGGAGTAGGGATGAGCCCGATGTTCGAGTCGACTGTAAGTTCGACTCGAACATCGGGTGTTCGCGGAAAATTCTAAAGCCGAGGAAAACCCTTTAGAAGTCTATGGGAGAAATCAAAAGTGCTAATTTTAAAAGTTAATATCCAAGTTATTGTCATAAAAAGTGTTTGGGGACCCGGGTCCTGCCCCAGGGGACATGTATCAATGCAAAAAAAGTTTTAAAAACTGACATTTTTCTGGAGCAGTGATTTTAATAATGCTTAAAGTGAAACAATAAAAGTGAAATATTAATTTTGTACCTGGGGGGTGTCTATAGTATGCCTGTAAAGTGGTGCATTTTTCCCATGTTTAGAACAATCCCTGCACAAAATGACATTTCTAAAGGAAAAAAAGTAATTGCAAACTACTTGCGGCTATAATGAATTGTCGGGTCCTGGCAATACAGATACAAGTCATTCATCCCTATTTAAACAAAATGGTGTAAGTGTCTCCCTCATAATCCGTACCAGACCCTTCAGGTCTGGTATGGATTTTAAGGGGAACACCGCTCCAAAATTAAAAAAAAAATGGCGTTGGGCCCCCCCCCCAAAAAAAAAATCCATACCAGACCTTTTTCCGAGCACACAACCTGGCAGGCCGCATAAAAAGAGGGGAGACAAGAGAGTGCCCCCCTCCTGAAATGTACCAGGCCACATGCCCTCAACATGGGGAGGATGCCCCTATGTTGATGGGGACAAGGGCCCCATCCCCATAACCCTTGCCCGGTGTTTTGCGGGCGGGTGGCTTATCAGAATCTGGAAGTACCTTTAAACAAAGGGGACCCCCAGATCCCAGTCCCCCTTATGTGAATTGGTAACGGGGTACATTGTACCATTACCATTTCACCCAAAAAGTGACAAAAATGGTAAAAAAAAAAACACAGACACAGCTTGGGACAAGTCCTTTAACAAGAAAGAAAAAAAAAAAATTCCAGCAATGTAATTCTTCCATGTCCCGACGATACACACTACCGCAATCGATTCCACCTCCATGGGAGGCGCCAGCCGAATGATGTGAGACCCGCCGTGACAGCTTTTAAATAGCTGAGGGTGGGGCCACCCATGACATTGAACGGGTGACCTGCCCCCCTCTGACACAACGGGGTTTCCGGCGGTTTTCCCAGGAAACCCCCGTTGTGTCAGAGGGGGGCGGGGTCACTATTTTGGGTGAAATGGTAGGGTACAATGTACCCCGTTACCAATCCACATAGGGGGGTGTGATCTGGGGGTCCCCTTTGTTAACCACTTGGTTACTGCCCCACGTCAAAAGACGTCATGTTTTTAAAGATGAATATCTTGGAAACGGCAGCAGCTGCTGCCACAAACGAGGTATCCATCTTTAGTGCCAACGGTCCTGTAAATGATAACGGCGGTCTCCACGGCGGATTCGCCGTTATCGGTGGCGGGAGAGGGGCTCCCGCCGCTCTCCCGCGCCCTCCGCCGCTTACCGGAGCCGTCGGTAGCGGCGGAGGCAATCGGGTCCGTTCGGCAGCTGTGCGGGGATGCGTGTGAGGGAAAAATCGCCCCCACCCGTCCCCATAGCTCTGCTGGGCGGATATGACATCAAAACGTCAGTCCCGCCCAGCGTCTTAACCACTTAAGACCCGGACCAAAATGCAGGTAAATGACCAGGCCCCTTTTTGCGATTCGGCACTGCGTTGCTTTAATTGCGCGGTCGTGCGACGTGGCTCCCAAACAAAATTTGCGTCCTTTTCTTCCCACAAATAGAGCTTTCTTTTAGTGGTATTTGATCGCCTCTGCGATTTTTATTTTTTTGCGCTATATACAAAAATAGAGCGACATTTTTAAAAAAAAAATCTATATTTTTTACTTTTTGTTATAGAAAAATCAAATAAACAAAATTTTAGTCAAACATTTAGGCCAAAATGTATTTAGCCACATGTCTTATGTAAAAAAAAATCGCAATAAAAAAAAATAGCTACCTAGCGGGAACAGCGACACTAATACAGCGATCAGAAAAATGATCACTTAGTGATGCTGGCAATAGAGAGTGAAAGGGTTAACTAAACGCAGAGGGAGAGATCACATCACTTCCTCCTTCCTGTGTTTGGCTGGGAACAAATCCGGAGGGGGCGGACAAAAACGAACCGCCGCCCCCTCGTCCCAGATCGCTCCCACGGCAAAATGGACCGTTGCATGTACCGGAGGGGGTCCCGATCGGACCCCCGACCCACGGCAAGGCAGGCACGTATATAAACGTTGATGTGCCTGCCTGTGCCATTTTGCTGACGTAAATGTACATGCGGCGGTCCGCAACCAGTTAAAGAAACATTTTTTTTTTCTGTCATTTGAAAAAATGACAGTTTAGTTATTTTAATTTTTTTTGCATTTAAGTCTAAATATGAGATGTGAGGTCTTTTTGACCCCAGATCTCATATTTAAGAGGACCTGTCATGCTTTTTTCTATTACAAGGGATGTTTACATTCCTTGTAATAGGAATAAAAGTGATAATTTTTATTTATTTTTTATTTCAGTGTAAAAAATTATAAACTAAATAAAAATAAATAAGAAAACAATTATTATTTTTTTCAACGCCCCGTCCCGACGAGCTTGGGCACAGAAGCGAACACATGCGCGAGTAGCGTCCGCCTATGAAAACGGTGTTCAAACCACACAAGTGAGGTATCGCCGCGATCGTTAGAGCGAGAGCAATAATTCTAGCCCTAGACCTCCTCTGTCACTCAAAAAATGCAATCTGTAGAATTTTTTAAATGTCGCCTATCGAGATTTTTAAGGGTTAAAGTTTGACGCCATGCCCTGAATGGGCGCAATTTTTAAGCGTGACATGTTGGGTATCATTTTACTCGGCGTAACATTATCTTTCACAATATATAAAAAAATTGGGCAAAATTTATTGTTGTCTTATTTTTTAATTCAAAGAAGTGTTTTTTTTTCAAAAAAAGTGTGCTTGTAAGACCGCTGCACAAATACGGTGTGACAAAAAGTATTGCAATGGCTGCCATTTTATTCTCTAGGGTGTTAGAAAAAAAAAATATATATGTTTTATGTAATTTTCTAGCAAAAAAAACAGTTTTAGTCTCGTAAACACTGAATCTGAAAAACAGGCTCGGGGCTCAAGTGGTTAAAGAGGACGTCCAGATTCCGATAAGCCTCCCGCCCACAGACCCCCACAACCACCAGGCAAGGGTTGTGGGGATGAGGCCCTTGTCCCAATCAATATAGGGCCATCCTCCCCATGTTGAGGGCATGTGGCCTGGGACGGTTTATGGAGGGGAGCGCACTCTAGTCCCCCCCTCTTTTCTTGCGGCCTGCCAGGTTGCGTGCTCGCATAAGGGTCTGGTATGGATTTTTGGGGGGAATCTCACGCCATTTTTTTTATTTTGGAGCGGGGTTCCCCTTAAAATCCACACCAGACCTGAAGGGTCTGGTATGAATTTTGAGGGACCCCTATGCCATTTTTTTAAACTCATGCCGTTTTCAATTACTTTTATCTGTATTGCCGGGACCTGACAATTCATTATAGCCGCCAGCAGTTTTAAATGACTTTCTTTCCTTTAGAAATGTCATTTTGGGCAAGGACTGTTTTAAACATGGGAAAAATACAGCACTTTACAGGCATACTATAGACACCCCCCCCCCCCCCCCAGGAATATTTCACTTTTATTGTTTTACTTTAAGCATTATTAAAATCACTGCTCCTGAAAAAAACGGCTGTTTTTAAAACTTGTTTGCATTGATACATGTCCCCTGGGGCAGGACCCAGGTCCCCAAACACTTTTTATGACAATAACTTGCATATTAACCTTTAAAATGAGCACTTTTGATTTTCCCCTTCGTGTCCCATAGACTTTAACAGTGTTTGCGTGTTCAAACAAATTCTTTGCCTGTTCACATGTTCTGCTGCGAACCGAACCAGGGGGGTGTTCGTCTCATCCCTACTCATCCCTAGAAGCAGCAGTACACTGTGCAGGGGGGTATGTCAGGACAAATCTGATCATTGGAGGAGAGCAAGCTGTGTTCCCAGCATATCTAGAGAACTGACCACGCTGTGCTCTCATGCCTAGTAATCTTTTTGTAAAATAAAAATGTTTGCCTTTTTTTAAAAGTATGCCTAAAAAGTCCATTCTTCCCAATCTTCCAGTGATCCTGCCTAGTGTAGTCGGTTTTTGGAATGTAGAGGGACTGGCAGGAACACCAGGTATTTCACACAAAGGAAACAATGAAAAGAGAGGAGAATATTTTTTCATACAATTACACGGTACAGCAGGCACATGTCTAGAATATAAAATATTAGGTTTCCATATGCTTTAACCACTTAAGGACCCCCGCACGATTATGTACGTCCACAACATGGCACGTACAGGCACAAGGCCGTAAATTTCCGTCCTCGCCTTAGTGCGGGTCGGGGGTCCGATCGGGACCCCCCCCGCTCCGTGCGGTGGTCGGTAAGTGGTCGGAAGCGATCCGGGATGAGGGGGCGGCTATTCGTTTCCAGCCACCCCCTCGCGATCGCTCCCAGCCAATGGGCGTCCGCCTCCCGCCTCTTCCTGTGCTAACTGTAAACACAGGAAGAGGGAAGTGCTGTGTTCCTCCTCGTGTCTGGTCTTTCCGACCGGATACCGAGGAGAGAAGACATCAGTAACGTGAGTTGCACCAAACAGTACACTGACACGTTACACATAGGCACACAAACCCCCCCAGTCACCGCTGATCACCCCCCCCCCTCCCCTGTCACAGTGTCACTGAATGCAGTGATTTTATATTTACTTATCACTGCATTTAGTGTCATTGTTACAGAAAAAAAGTTGCAGGGCAGTTAGTTTTAGGTCCCTTTAGGTCCAGGGTAGCCCCCTACCCCCCCCCAATAAAGGTTTAACCCCTTGATCACCACCCTAGTTAACCCTTTCACCCCCTATTGCCAGTGTCACTAAGCGATCGCTGTATTAGTGTCACTGTTGCCGCCAGGTAGCTAGGTTTTTTTGAGGTTCACCGCCAGGTTCTATAGCGTTAGGTACCCCCATAAATAGAAGTTTTAACCCTTGATTGCCCCTAGTTAACCCTTTCACCCCCTATTGCCAGTGTCACTAAGCGATCGGTTTTCTGATCGCTGTATTAGTGTCACTGTTGCCGCCAGGTAGCTAGTTTTTTTTGAGGTTCACCGCCAGGTTCCATAGCGTTAGGTACCCCCATAAATAGAAGTTTTAACCCTTGATTGCCCCTAGTTAACCCTTTCACCCCCTATTGCCAGTGTCACTAAGCAATCGGTTTTCTGATCGCTGTATTAGTGTCACTGTTGCCGCCAGGTAGCTAGGTTTTTTTGAGGTTCACCGCCAGGTTCTATAGCGTTAGGTACCCCCATAAATAGAAGTTTTAACCCTTGATTGTCCCTAGTTAACCCTTTCACCCCCTATTGCCAGTGTCACTAAGCGATCGGTTTTCTGATCGCTGCATTAGTGTCACTGTTGCCGCCAGGTAGCTAGGTTTTTTTGAGGTTCACCGCTAGGTTCTATAGCGTTAGGTACCCCCATAAATAAAAGTTTAAACCCTTGATTGCCCCCTAGTTAACCCTTTCACCAGTGATCACCGTATAAGTGTTACGGTTGACGCTGGTTAGTTAGTTTGCTGTTTATAGCATCAGCGCACCCGCCGTATATTACCCAATAAAGGTTTAACCCCCTGATCGCCCGGCGGGTGATATAAATAAAATGTTAGCGCCAGTTAGGGGTCAGCGTCGCCCCAGGCAGCGTTAGGTTAATGCCAGTAACGCTTACACCCACTCGCAAAGCATACACCCCCCTTAGTGGTATAGTATCTGAACGGATCGATACCTGATCTGATCAGATCTATACTAGCGTACCCAGCAGTTTAGGGTACCCAAAAACGCATTGTTAGCGGAATCAGCCCAGATACCCGCTAGCACCTGCGTTTTGCCGCCCAGCCCAGCCCAACCCACTTAAGTGCAGTATCGATCGATCACTGTCACTTCAAAAACACATCACACACAACTGCAGCGTTCGCAGAGACAGGCCTGATCCCTGCGATCGCTAACAGTTTTTTTGAAGCGTTTTCTACATTTGCTTTTCTATAGTCAGGTGCTTTTTTTACCCGTGAATCATCAGCAGTCTACGACTAAATTTAGAGCCCAAAATGGCAAAGCGGATGTACTCTGGTGAAGAGGCTGTTAGGATCCTGTGCATGTCGTCAGATGATGATGAGGAGGTCACGCATCTGACAGATTCGGGCTCAGAATATGATCCTGTTTACGACAGCGGCTCCATGTCAGATAGCTCTGACGACGGAGGGGTGGTCCCTGCTAAGGCCAGGCGTACCCGACCCCATTCTGAGTTTGTTGAGGAGCAAGAACCGCAGGACCCTTGTATGGAGCAGAGAGCCAGTACTAGCGCCGCTATTCCTTCTGGTGGATTGGCAAGCACCAGCGGCCTAGTACACCCTGGTCGTTCATCCAGCACTGCAGTAACACTTGGTGACGTGGCGAGTCCCATAAGTGCAGTTTAAGCAAGGATCATTGTTCCAGGAGCTCTTCCTGTTGGGTCTGAAAGAGTGACCCTCCCCCAGGGCGAGAACTGTCCCAGTAGTAATCGGCGCACGTACCTACCAGTAGGACGTGTGGCTCCTGGGCTCCAGACAGGCAGGGTTTTCCACCCCCCCGCCCCAGCAGGCCTTCTCATCCGCCTTCTCTGGCCGCTTCTCACCCTCCAGGTAAGCCCCTGCTACTCAGGGCGATCTACACCTCCCCAGGACCTGTAGGTGGCCGTCCTTGTTAGGACAGCCACGCCGGCAGCCTAATCTCCCCCAGCGGAGATACAACCCCCCCGCGATCCGCTTCCTCCAGCTTCGGCCCCCCCCAACAACCAGCCGCTCCCCCGCTCCTTCACTCTGGTCCATACGCCCCCCATACAGCCATCACCATTCAGAGGCACCTACTTGCCTCCTCTCCACGGCAATTTTTTGCCATTCCAGGTCGTTTTTCGGGACCTCCGCGCCAGGCCTCTCTCATACGCGGGGCCGCGATCCAGGAAAGTCCGCGGCTTCACCTGCGGCCTAACTCCGCGCCGCAATTTCACAAACAGAATCCCCTCCAAGCCACCAGAAACCTCCCAGGAGTTCGCCCCCAGCCCCCTGCAGGACTCATCCACCCCTCAACAACCAGTCCCCCCCCATCCCAGTCCTTCCAGCTGACTATACATCAGCCTGGGTCCCTGGTCCTGCTCTCAGTCGGCGGCCATCTTGGTACACCCCAGCAGCAGTGACAGCTCTCACCCCCCTGTTTCATAATTTAATAATACTTGATCCAGGGGCTTCGCCCGATCGCCATTCAGGGATCAGGAAGGAATTTTTTTCCCCTACCAAAGCAAATTGGCACAGCACGGCTAGGGTTTTTTTGCCTTCCTCTGGATCAAGCTGGGAGGATTCACTGAATCCTCCCCCCATCGTCTCCAAAAAATAACTACTTTGCCCGGTGATTGGCTACCATGGCTAATCTGCGGTACTCCGCAGAAACCATTTGGGATCTGAGGAGTTGCGCCGCAATACTGCCAGCCATCACCAAAAAGACCCTAAGAATGGAGCAACTTTTGAGGATCGATCGACGATCGACCATCAAAAATTTTAGCCGTTTACCCCAGCCCAAGCACATTTTATGTGCTTTGATCAACACAAGATCGGCAGTAAAACATAGACTTGAAATCCATGACTTCATTCTACAACACGATTTAGACTGCCTCTTTATTACAGAGAGCTGGCTCACAGCCGACTGTAACACCATTCTAGGAGAACTGGTGCCAGAAAACTACCGTATTATCACAGAAAACAGAATAGGGCAAAGAGGGGGAGGCCTGGCGGTGATCCACAAGATTCATCTTGCAATCACAAAACCAGCCCTTCAAAACCCTCTTCCATTCATGGAAACCCTTACTCTGCAACTGCAAGCAAATTCAAAGGAGACCATCCACGTTCTGCTCTGCTATAGGCCACCGGGCCCAAAATCGCAGCTGCTATCATCATGGACGGATTTCTTCTCCACTTATACCCTCAACAGCAAACACCTGTTGCTGTTAGGGGATTTCAATCTCTGGGCCAACTCCTCACAAGACATCGTTGCGGATGCCTGTATTGACCACCTGGAAGATTTAGGGTTACAGCAACTAGTATGTGGGCCCACACATGCTTCAGGCCACACACTTGATCTTATTTTCAGACAATATCTGGAAATAAAAATTTTGAAAAATGAAAAGTTGCCATGGACAGACCACCATGCAATTAAATTCATTTCCACAATCCCCCCCACAACAAAAACATCAAATCCAGTGACAACACACTGGACTAGATGTCAGAAGAAGCTCCACTCGGAACTCTTCAGAACGACTTTAAGGAAAAAAATAGAAACAACTCAGCCGCATCAAACGGCCGTTGAAACATTGGAAGCCATCAACTCGGCCATGCTACAATCAGCCGATTTGGTAGCGCCGAAACGAAGAACCCGCATTCGGAAAAACAACCGCAGCTGGTTTAACAACCAGCTGTCGTTACTGAAGCAAGAACGCAGAAGGGCAGAATCTGCCTGGAAAAGATGTTCTTCAGAGCTAAACCTATCCATCTACAAGGCGACAACAAGAAAATACCACAAAGGAATTTTCCAAGCCAAGAAGAATTATTTCTCGGAGGCTATCAACGGGGCCCTTAACCGCCCCCGCGAACTCTTCAAGATGGTCACCCAGACCATGAAACCAGGATGTATTGAGGCCCCCAGTTCTGACACACAAGAATTTTGCAATGAGCTATCGGATTATTTCGTTGATAAAATCGAGGCAATCCGTGAAAGCATTCAGCAAAACTATTCTCCCCTCAGTCCCCCCTGTAGCCTCTCACACAGCACCCATAGTAATTCTTCGATATCAGGTAAGTTTACCCTAGAACCCATCTCCGTTGAGTCCACTAAAAATGTCATTTGTACTCTGCGCAATGGAGCAGCGCCAAATGACATTATCCCCACAAAACTGCTGAAGGAATGCGCCGACATCCTGGCTCCTCCCATTACGCAGCTTATCAACCAGTCTTTCCTGGAGGGCATAGTGCCCTCACAGTTGAAAGAGGGTATAATCCAACCCATCCTGAAGAAACCCTCCCTGGACCCCAAGGACCCACTCCACCGCCGTCCCATAACAAGCCTCAACGTATTCTCTAAGATAATGGAAAAAGTAGTGGTACAACAGCTGCAACAGCATCTAGATACCCACAAGCTACTTGATCCATTGCAATCAGGCTTCCGTCCCGGACATGGGACGGAAACAGCATTGCTAAAAGTATGGGACGATGTTCTCAAGGCCGCAGACGAAGGAGAATCTTGTCTCCTGGTTCTGTTGGACCTAAGTGCAGCTTTTGACACTGTAGACCACAATCTGTTACTGACTCGGCTTACTGAAGTAGCCAGGGTCGCAGAAGGCGATTTATCTTGGTTCTCCTCTTTTTTGGAAAACCGATCGCAAACAGTGAAGCTAGGACCATTTACGTCTGAAAAACGCACAGTAACATGCGGAGTCCCTCAAGGATCGCCGCTGTCACCAGTGCTATTTAACATCTACCTTCGTCCTCTTTTTGAGATTATTAGCAGCCAAAAACTGCTTTATCACTCTTATGCAGATGACACGCAACTGTATTTCCGCATCTGCAACAGACAGGATCACCACCTCAATCTAGAGACATGCCTCTCTTTGATAGAGGATTGGATGACAAAGAGTTATCTTAAACTCAATGGAGCGAAAACAGAACTTCTGCTGTTTCACGCCAAGCGTAGGAATCAACTTTCAACAGCGTGGACCCCCCCGCCTATTTTGGGCAAACTCATCACCCCTAGCGCCAAAGTCAAAAGCCTAGGGGTCATTTTTGACTCCTTTATGACAATGGACGCACAAATAGGGTCAGTGGTCAGCGGATCTCACCATCTACTGCGCCTACTACGCAGACTCACTCCGTTCATCCCTAAAGAAGACCTAGCGGTCGTGGTGGGAGCTATTGTAAACTCCAGGCTGGATTATGCAAATGCCCTTTACCTCGGCCTCCCCAAGTACCAAATCGCTCGTCTGCAAGTCGTTCAGAATACGGCCGCCAGACTTGTGACTGGGAAAAAACCCTGGGAATCCATCTCACCTTCACTGAGATCCCTTCATTGGCTGCCAGTCAAAGACAGAATTGCTTTTAAAGCTCTCTGTCTTACCCATAGATGTGTCCACGAGAGTGCCCCCCTTTACTTATGCGAATTAATAAAAGCGCATAATCCAAATCGCGTTTTGCGATCCACGAATCAGAACCTGCTCCAGGTTCCGAAAGCCAACTTCAAGTCCAAAGGAGAGAGAAGATTTGCGATCCAAGGTCCCAGACTATGGAACGCTTTACCAACCAGCATTCGGTTGGAGGAGAACCACCTAGCATTTAGGAAAAAGGTCAAGACTTTTCTCTTTTGATATCAAAGGAGACTGGAACAACAAGCGCCCAGAGGCGATTCAGTTCGCATGTGCCGCGCTATATAAGTTTTCATTCATTCATTCATTCATTCAAGCTGGCGAGGTGGCAAGCACAAGTAGTGGCCCGCTTCCACCAAGAAGAAGAAAAAGACAGGCCCGTCGTGCCCATAGTGCCCTTCCTGCAGATCTCGCCTTTCCTGGTTGGGTCCCTGCCACTTCTGCAGCACCTGTACTTCCCCCATTCACTGGCCAACCCGGTATTCAGGTGGATACAGCGAATTTTATGCCACTTGATTTTTATTCGCTGTATTTCACGGAAGATCTCTATAGATCTATTGTGGACCAGACTAATTTATATGCTGGTGCCTACATCGCCGCTAATCCCCAGACCCTCCTTGCCAAAAATTGGAGACCTCTTACGGTTTCCGAATTTAAGACCTTTCTGGGCCTTACCCTCAATATGGGCATACATCCATTTCCTCAATTGCGCATGTATTGGTCCACAGAGCCAATTGACCAAATGCCCATATTCTCTGCTCACATGGCCAGGAAACGATACGAGGTGATCCTGCGGTTCCTGCATTTCAGCGACAATGCACTCTGTCGTCCACGTGGAGACCCTGAATTTGACCGGCTCTACAAAATTCGGCCCCTCATAAACCATTTCAACGAACGTTATGCAGCCTTGCTTAATCCCCAGCAAGTTGTCTGCGTTGACGAGTCCCTGGTTAAATTTGCTGGCCGCTTGTCTTTCAAGCAGTTCCTTCCCAGCAAGCGTGCCAGATACAGGGTCAAGCTCTATAAGCTTTGTGACAGGGCAACAGGCTACACATGGAGCTTTAGGGTTTATGAGGGAAAAAGCTAGTCAGGTAGAGCCGGAAGGATGCCCAGATTACATGGGGAGCGCTGGCAAGATCGTTTGGGACTTGGTGTCACCCTTATTCGGAAAGGGGTACCACTTGTATGTGGACAATTTTTACAGCAGCGTGCCACTTTTTAGTCACTTGTTTTATCAACAGATTGGAGCATGTGGCACTGTGCGACCTAATCGCCGGGGCTTTCCCCAGCAGCTTGTAGATTCCCGTATTAAGCTGGGGGCGAGAGCCTGCTGCAGATGTAAGAATTTGCTCGCTGTGAAGTGGCGGGACAATAAGAATGTTTTCCTTCTTACCACCCTTCACGCAGACACGACAGTACAAATTCGTACGGCGACTGGTGTTGTGGAGAAACCCCTCTATGTCTACGAATATAACCAAAACATGGGAGGGGTGGACCTCAACGACCAGTTGATGGCGCCGTATCATATTGCCCGTAAGGCGAGACGCTGGTACAAAAAAGTGTCTCTACATTTATTCCAATTGACTTTGCTGAATGCTTTTGTCTTATGCAAAACTTCAGGACAGAATGGATCCTTCCTCCAATTCCAGAAGGATATCATCAACGGACTCCTGTATCCAGGCGGTTCTCCACCTCACCATCCCCTACCAAATGCAGTAAGCCGACTGCATGAGAGGCATTTTATATATGCCCTCGAGAGTACCCCTACCCAATGAGCCCCCCAAAGAAAATGTTGTGTCTGTACCAAGCGCGGATGGAGGCGTGACACCCGTTATTTTTGTCCCCGATGTCCTGCCGATCCTGGTCTTTGTATTGGTGAATGTTTTGAACGCTTCCACACACGAGTGAAGTATTAGTGTAGGGCAAAACTTTCACAGGCTAGGCACACGTACACAGGGTCTCCCAAGATGCCATCGCATTTTGAGAGACCCAAACCTGGAACCGAAAAGTTCAACAGTTACAAAAAAAAGTAAAAAATAAAAAAACACAAAAAAAATATAAAATAAAAAAACCAAAAATAGTTGTTGTTTTATTGTTCTCTCCCTCTCTATTCTCTCGCTATTGTTCTGCTCTTTTTTTCTAATTGTTGTCGTTTTATTGTTCTCTCCCTCTCTATTCTCTCTCTATTGTTCTGCTCTTTTTTACTATATTCTATTCAAAGTTTTATTGTTTTGTTTTTTCATGCTTGCTTTTCAGGTATGTAATTTACTTTACTGTTTTCAGGTATGCCATTCAGCTGTTGCGCGGAATTATTTAGCGTGACAGCAACAGCGTTTGCTCCCACGATATATAAAGCCGTGACTCCAGTGCTGTAGGAGGTGATTTCACCACCACAGTTAAAAAAAGAGCATATATGCCGAAGCATGGGGGCATTAGGGGCGGAGGAGTGTGTACGCGGCATAGAAAAGTCCGACCGCGTGTACGCGGCATAACTTTTTTGCGGGAGGATGCCCCCATGCTTCGGCATATATAAATGGTGCATGTATGCCCATCATTAGAAGTGGGTGGATGAAGGGAGGTATTCTAATGGTGGCATACCCACCGATCAATCCATATGAGGAATTACACCCCAAAATACATTCTTCTGCTCCTCCTGAGTAAGGGGATACCACATTTGGGAGCCTAGCCGCGTGTGGGACCCCAAAAACCAATCACCGCCTTCAGGCTTTCTAAGGGTGTAAATTTTTGATTTCACTCCTCACTATCTATCACAGTTTCGAAGGCCATAAAATGCAAAAATAGCACAAAACCCCCCCAAATGACCCCATTTTGGAAAGTAGACACCCCAAGGAAACTTCTGAGAGGCATGTTGAGTCCATTGAATTTTTTTTTTTGTCCAAAGTGATTGAATAATGACAAAAAAATGTAAATAAAAAATAAAAATTACAAAAAGTTGTCACTAAATGATGTATTGCTTACACATGCCATGGTTATATGTGGAGTTGCACCCTAAAATACATTTTGCTGCTTCTCCTGAGTATGGGGATACCACATGTTTGGGACTTTTTGGGAGCCTAGCCGTGTACGGGGCCCCAAAAACCAAGCACCGCCTTCAGCATTTCTAAGGGCGCAAATTTTTGATTTCACTCCTCACTACCTATCACAGTTTTGAAGTCCATAAAATGCCAAAATAGCACAAAAACCCCACAAATGACCCCATTTTGGAAAGTAGACACCCCAAGCTATTTGCTGAGAGGCATGTCGAGTCCATGGAATATTTTATATTTTGACACAAGTTGCGGGAATATGACAAACTGATTTTTTTTTACACAAAGTTGTCACTAAATGATATATTTCTCACACATGCCATGGTTATATGTGGAATTGCACCCCAAAATACATTCTGCTGCTTCTCCTGAGTACGGGGATACCACATGTGTGGGTCTTTTTGGGAGCCTAGCCGCGTATGGGGCCCCAAAAACCAAGCAGCGCCTTCAGCATTTCTAAGGGCGCAAATTTTTGATTTCACTCCTCACTACCTATCACAGTTTTGAAGGCCATAAAATGCCAAGATGGCACACAACCCCCCCAAATGACACCATTTTGGAAAGAAGACACCCCAAGCTATTTGCTGAGAGGCATTTTGAGCCCATGGAATATTTAATTTTTTTGCCCCAAGTGATTGAATAATGACCAAAAAAAAAAATTTTACAAAACATTGTCACTAAATGATATATTCCTCACACATGCCCTGGTTATATGTGGAATTGCACCCCAAAATACATTCTGCTGCTTCTCCTGAGTACAGGGATACCCCATGTGTGGGAATTTTTGGGAGCCTAGCCGCGTACGGGACCCCAAAAACCAATCACCACCTTCAAGATTTCTAAGGACATCAATTTTTGATTTCACTCACACAAATCTTGAAGGCGGTGATTGGTTTTCGGGGTCCCGTATGCATTTAGGCTCAGAAAAAGTCCCACACATGTGGTATCCCCATACTCAGGAGAAGCAGCAGAATGTATTTTGGGGTGCAATTCCACATATAACCATGGCATGTGTGAGAAATATATCATTTAGTGACAACGTTTTGTAAATGTTTTTTTTCTTTTTTCTTGGTCATTATTCAATGACTTGGGGCAAAAAAATTAAATATTCCATGGACTCAACATGCCTCTCAGCAAATAGCTTGGGGTGTCTTCTTTCCAAAATGGGGTCATTTGGGGGGGTTGTGTGCCATCTCGGCATTTTATGGCCTTCAAAACCTGATAGGTAGTGAGGAGTGAAATCAAAACTTTATGCCCTTAGAAATCCTGAAGGCGGTGCTTGGATTTCGGGGCCCTGTACGCGGCTAGGCTCCCAAAAAGTCCCACACATGTGGTATCCCCGTACTCAGGAGAAACAGCAGAATGTATTTTGGGGTGCAATTCCACATATAACCATGGCATGTGTGAGCAATATATCATTTAGTGACAACTTTGTGTAAAAAAAAATCAGTTTGTCATGTTCCCGCAACTTGTGTCAAAATAAAAAATATTCCATGGACTCGACCTGCCTCTCAGCAAATAGCTTGGGGTGTCTACTTTCCAAAATGGGGTCATTTGGGGGGGGTTTGTGCTATTTCGGCATTTTATGGCCTTCGAAACTGTGATAGGTAGTGAGGAGTGAAATCAAAAATTTGCGCCCTTAGAAATGCTGAAGGCGGTGCTTGGTTTTTGGGGCCCCATACGTGGCTAGGCTTCCAAAAAGTCCCGAACATGTGGTATCCCCGTACTCAGGAGAAGCAGGAGAATGTATTTTGGGGTGTAATTCCACATATGCCCATGGCATGTGTGAGAAATATATCATTTAGTGACAACGTTTTGTAAATTTTTTTTTTTGGTCATTATTCAATGACTTGGGGCAAAAAAATTAAATATTCCATGGACTCAACATGCCTCTCAGCAAATAGCTTGGGGTGTCTTCTTTGCAAAATAGGGTCATTTGTGGGGGTTGTGTGCCATCTTGGCATTTTATGGCCTTCAAAACTGTGATAGGTAGTGAGGAGTGAAATCAAAAATGTATGCCCTTAGAAATCTTGAAGGCGGTGCTTGGTTTTCGGGGTCCCGTACGCGGCTAGTCTCCCAAAAAGTCCCACACATGTGGTATCCCCGTACTCAGGAGAAGCAGGAGAATGTATTTTGGGGTGCAATTCCACATATAACCATGGAATGTGTGAGCAATATATCATTTAGTGACAACTTTGTGCAAAAAAAATCAGTTTGTCATAATCCCGCAACTTGTGTCAAAATATAAAATATTTCATGGACTCAACATGCCTCTCAGCAAATAGCTTGGGGTGTCTACTTTCCAAAATGGGGTCGTTTGGGGGGGTTTTGTGCTATTTTGGCATTTTATGGCCTTCGAAACTGTGATAGGTAGTGAGGAGTGAAATCAAAAATTTGCGTCCTTAGAAATGCTGAAGGCGGTGCTTGGTTTTTGGGGTCCCGTACGCGGCTAGGCTCCCAAAAAGTCCCAAACATGTGGTATTCCCGTACTCGGGAGAAGCAGCAGAATGTATTTTAGGGTGCAATTCCACATATAACCATGGCATGTGTGAGCAATATATCATTTACTTTTTTGGTCATTATTCAATCACTTGGGACAAAAAAAAATATTCAATGGACTCAACATGCCTCTCAGCAGTTTCCTTGGGGTGTCTACTTTCCAAAATGGGGTCATTTGGGGGGTTTTGTACTGCCCTGCCATTTTATCACCTCAAGAAATGAGATAGGCAGTCATAAAATAAAAGCTGTCAAGAAGAGGATTATCAGAGTTGATTTTCTAAAGTGCCACATCCAAATGAGAAATCAAAAAGAATAAAGGCAAAGCCCCCTAGTCGGACTTTAAAGGCACTGTGGTGTGTCAAATGTAGTTAGAGAAAACATAGTATTACAATATAATTTATTGAAGAAGTATCAGATAAAAGTTGATTACATGATCTATAACAAATACAAAAAATACAAAATAATGAAATATAGTTCAACATATATTGCTGTGTGATGTGATGCCCTGTGTGGTCCCGACAACTTGCTGGACAACATGACGGTTCCTCTGCATCCATCTTCCTAAGCCTAATACGAGCCTCTCCATCGCTATTTACTAGGCTCCAATGTCCTCTGATTCCAGCAGCATATTTATATCTGGCAACAACACACCCTGCTCACAATTCTGCTCTGTCGTCAGTGGCCAGGCCAGCAGACTCGGATCATCCGGAAACCCATGCTTTTAAATACATGATCTACTGACTTGAAGTACCATACAGTTCACTAGCTGTGAATCCTGGAATACCCCTGAAGAAAGGGACTATGTCTCCCTGAAACGTCGGGACCACACAGGGCATCACATCACACAGCAATATATGTTGAACTATATTTCATTATTTTGTATTTTTTGTATTTGTTATAGATCATGTAATCAACTTTTATCTGATACTTCTTCAATAAATTATATTGTAATACTATGTTTTCTCTAACTACATTTGACACACCACAGTGCCTTTAAAGTCCGACTAGGGGGCTTTGCCTTTATTCTTTTTAAAATAAAAGCTGTGTAAATTCCAGAAAATGTACCCTAGTTTGTAGACGCTATAACTTTTGCGAAAACCAATAAATATACGCTTATTGCGATTTTTTTTTACTAAAGACATGTGGCTGAATACATTTTTGCCTAAATGTTTGACTAAAATTTAGTTTATTCGATATTTTTTACTTTTTGTTATAAGAAAAATCGTTTTTTTTTAATTTACGGTCTTTTTCCGTTAATATCGCAAAAAATAAAAATCGCAGAGGCAATCAAATACCATCAAAAGAAAGCTCTATTTGTGGGAAGAAAAGGATGCAAATTTCGTTTCGATATAACATCGCATGACCGCGCAATGACCGCGCAATTACCAGTTAAAGCAGCGCAGTGCCAAATTGTAAAAACACATTGGGTCTTTTAGCTGTGTAAAGGTCCGGGTCTTAAGTGGTTAATAATCACTGATAAAGCAATGAAGCAATTTAAATCTACATGTAGCATAGTAGGTAAGGATGAATAAAGACAACAGTCCATCCAGTTCAATCCCTGTAGGTGAGTGTGTGTAGGAAAATCATTTTCCATATCCCCATATATTGTTTTTGCTAAGATGCACGTCCAGGAGTCTTTTAAAACTATCCATACTTCCTGCCGATACCACCAATTGTGGAAGAGAGTTCCGTATCCTTACCGCCCTGACAATGAAAACCCCCCTACGCACCTTAAGGTTAAACCGCTTCTCTTCCAGTCTCTTTGTGTGTCCTCTTACACTCACTGGGACTGAAAAGTTTCATACTTACACTGGGATCACTGTTGCGATATTTGTATATTGTAATCATATCTCTTCTCCAGAAAGAATACATTTAGCATTTGTAGTCGTTCCTCATAATTGAGGTCCTCCAGACTCCATATTAATCTAGTTGCCCTTCTCTGAACTTTATCCAGCTCCAGAACATCCTTTCAGAGGATTGGTGATCATGCTATTTCTCAGTCTGTCTTCTACTAGGACCCCTAGATCCTTCTTCATCCTGGAAGCGCCTAGGGATTCTTCCCCTAAAGTGTAACTTGCATTTATATTTGTATCCTCATAGAATGTTAATAGGTTGGTTTGGCAAGTGCAATCTTTTGTAAACCCATGCTGATTACTTCTAATTATAATATTTTCATCAGCAAATTCTTGGATATGGTACCTTATCATTCCCTAAAATAGTTTACAAACTACCAACGTTAGACTGACAGGCCTATAGTTCCATGGAATAGATCTCTGCCCTTTTTTGAATATTGATACCACGTGGGCTTTTTGACAATCAGCTGGTACCAATCCTGTCAGTATGCTGTCCATGAAAATTAGGAATAGAGGTCTGGCTATAACCTGACTGAGTTCTTGAAGGACTCTCGGGTGTAAAGCATCTGGTCCTAGTGATTTATTTATGTTAAGCTTCTCTATTCCTTTCCGGATTCTGACCTCTGTTAGCCACAAGTGTAGATCCTGTGGCATGCTGCTAACAATACTGTAGTGGTCAGTATACCCCTTCTTTTCCTGTGTGAAGACTGAGGAGAATAAAGTATTTGGCATAGCTGTTTTCTCCTTGTCTTCTGTAACCACCTTCTCTTCCTCATCCTTAATGGGGTCTATGTGTTCCGCCCTTGCCTTTTTAATTGTAATATATTTAAAAAACTTCTAGGGATTTTTTTTTACTCTTCTCTGCTATGTATCTCTCATAGTCTTTTTTTTTAGCAGCATCTAATATTACATTAAAGCCTGTGGGACCAAAGGTGTTGATTGCAAAAATCTAAAATGTTTTATTACTATATATCTCTCTAGTTAGGTAATCACCCTTCCAGTGATGTTAAAACCTTAAGGACTCTCTTATGAAAATGTCTAAAATGTAACAAAGATTATATCATTTTAATCTTATTTAATCTCACTCTTAATTTCTGGGAAGTATGATCCGTATATTATTTGCCACAGAGACATTCTAAGGCTTGTATTGAGTTAAGTTCAGGGTCTTTGGAAAAAATATACCAAAAGCTCTTAAACATAAGTTGCATGAAGCCTTATCGTGGATTATGTTGACAGGTTTGAGATCTTCCATATGAAAAGAAGCCAACTCTGCCCAAAGTGGGTAGATCTGTGAGGCCAGATTAGAGCATTTATACAGTATATATATATATAAACTGCAGCATAAGTTGATTGGCTTGTGCATTATAATACCATACATTAGTACAGTTTCTCTTGATCCTTTTAAACTGCCCCCTAGGAACATTACTAAACCAATTAGGGTCGTGTTAACTATGCACAGGTATTAGGGTCAGTTTCTTTAAAATGTGTATGTGTGCATATTGTACTATCTGATATCTCCAAATCAAAAACATTTTTTCTGTTATATTGAGAGGTAAATTTGATTATGTGATCATTAATATTAATATCTCTCAAGAAAACAAGAAAATACCCAAATCATTCTCAGTTCCATTCCAAATGAAAAAGCATCATCTATGTATCTTTGCCAACAAGTGAAGCCCCGTACACACGACAGAGAAACTCGACGGGCGGAACACATCGTTCCGCCCGTCGAGGTTCTCTGCCGGCCGTCAGAATCTGCGACCCGCCCCTCAGGAATGGCAACCAGCCATTCATCCCGACGGGCCGTCGAGCAAATAGAGAACCTGTTCTCTATTTGCTCGACGGGTTTCCCGACGGGCGGGGCGAGCAGAGAGCGTACACACGGCCGAGGTTCTCGGCAGAATGGGGCTCCCAGCGAGGTTCTCTCTGGTTTCTGCCGAGAACCTCGGCCGTGTGTCCGGGGCCTGAGTTAATCTGAAACATTTACAATGACACTACAAAGAGACATTAAAAAATGTCAAGACTAAATATAAATTTGGTGCCCATTGATACTCCATTTAATTGTACATAACATTTAACACCAAACCAAAAAAAAATTATGTTTGAGACACATTTTCTGGGCAGGTATGCAAGTGTCTCAATACAGCATCTACTACGCTTGTGAGAGATGTTGCTTAAAAGTTGATGAACGGTTGTGCCAGACTGATAGTCTGTCATTGTGCAAAGATGCAGACAGTGTCTGTTTCAGCTAGCAAAGTGTCCCTGGGTAGGTGTGCAGCTGATTGGAGACAGGTGGGTGTTGCCCACAAAAGAGAGTATCCAGGCTTTGCTCCTATGTGCTGTGGAAACAGCTTGAAGCCTGACATGTGGACAGTGCATGTCCAGTTCTGTATTGACTACAGGGAAATGTTGCTGAGGCAGACTCACATCTGAGAGATTGTAAAGGAACAGAGGTTGTCAGCATACAAACAGACTAGTCTCTCTGAGCCTAGCAAGTGGTAGTCTGTATGTAAGCAGACAGTTCATCCAATCTGATGACTGAAGGATACAGATGGATAGGAGCTGAAAGGGATCAGACAAATCAGAGTTGAAACAGGATGGATATCATTTTGTTTGACATCAGACATTGGCAGACCTGTGATGGCTCTATGAGTGGCCGGATAAACACAGACTTACATCTGTTTGCATCAAGCTACATCAGATTCATCAAGTTTAATTCTGGAAAATTGGAATAGTATACAGTCCTTTAGTATATTTTTGGACCTGGACAGACTTGAAGGTAGGCATGTTCAGACTGACTGATGGTTCTGAATGGAAAGCCCATGTAAACAGGGCTATCATTTGATATGTGGATGGATAAAAGCGAGCTAAAAGCTCTGAAATAGACTCTTGTTAGAAGAACTGTGTTCTTGAAAAATTCTTCATTTGAATAGCATAGGGATAGATTAGAACCCCTCTTAGGTTTTTATTGCAGTGCTAGTGCCCATCATCACTGAGACTGGCTTGTTTGCTTTATCTGAGCCTAACTTAAGTAACGTCATTAAAATAGTCAGGGACGGCATAGGAGAGGTATAGACATAATACAGCAGATGGCTAGAGACCTCAGACATGTTACAAGAGATGATCAGAGACTGCAGGCATAGTACAGGAGATGTTCAGGGACTGCAGACATGATACAGGAGATGGTCAAAGACTGCAGACCTGATACAAGGGATGGTCAGAGACTGCAGACATGATACAAAAGATGGTCAGAGACTGCAGATATGATACAGGAGATGATCAGAGACTGGAAACATGATACAAGAGACTGTCAGAGACTATGATCATGCTACGGTGGTTGTTGGAGACTGGGGACATGCTTCAGCAGTTAATCATACTGTAGACTGGAATCATATTACAGATAAGGGTCTGCAGGGGACCAATGGGCTACATGTGGCCCAGGAACTAAGCACTACATTGTATGTTTGGAGGGAAGTGCACATGCTTTTTCCAAAACCCCAAGAGCTAGCTCTCTTTTCCAGGCCCGGCAAACACTGCAAAGATACCAGCTATACAGGAAATAAAATAAAATCTATTGCTGAGATCAGGGACATGCAAGGACCAGCCTTCACACAGCAACAATTCTACCACCTGGCAAAATTAAAGACTAGCACAACATTACTTGAAAGGAAACACCTCAGCACTCTCCTAAAATGTAAAATTTTGTCAAAGCCCAGCTGAACTTTAACCACTTAAGGACCGCCTCCTGCACATTTACGTCGGCAGAATGGCACGGCTGGGCACATGCACGTACAAGTATGTCCTGTGCTAGTGCCCAGCCGTGGGTCCTGTGTCAAAATTGTCCGAAGTGTCCGCCATAATGTCGCAGTCACAAAAAAAATCACTGATTGCCACCATTAGTAGTAAAAAAAAATGAATAAAAATGCAATAAAACTATCCCCTATTTTGTAAACGCTATAAATTTTGCGCAAACCAACCGATAAATGCTTATTGTGATTTTTTATACCAAAAATAGGTAGAAGAATTTGTATTGGCCTAAACTGAGGAAAAAAAAAATATTTTTTAAATATATTTTTTGGGGGGATATTTATTATAGCAAAAAGTAAAAAATATTGCATTTCTTTCAAAATTGTCGATATATTTTTGTTTATAGCGCAAAAAAAAAATGCAGAGGTGACCAAATACCACCAAAGGAAAGCTCTATTTGTGGGGAAAAAAGGAAGCCAATTTTGTTTGGGAGCTACATCGCACGACCGCGTAATTGTCAGTTAAAGCGACGCAGTGCCGAATCGCAAAAAAACCTGGCCGGGTCCTTTAGCTGCCTAAAGGTCCAGGTCTTAAGTGGTTAAAATGATCCATGCAGTGATGATGTGCCAGCAGTGCAAGGGTTGCCTGCATTTTAACTGCTAGCTACCTGATGCCGCTCAGGCAGAGTGGTGTGACTCCTCCCCCTCCTTCCCTGTATACAGGAGAACATCACAGGAGGAAGAGGGGGTGAGTAACGTACACTCTTCTCTGCACTGTCTGTGTCAGAGGGGAGAGATGCAGGTGCCATACAAGTGTATGCAGGAACCCCGCACAAGACACCCCATACACGCCACAGGCATTCTGGGACTCAGCCCTGATTTGCTGGGACTCTGGGATATGGATCAATTTCTGGGACGGTCCCGACGAATCATGGACGGTTGTGAGGTATGCACTTGTAATCCAGGACAGAAAAATGCCAAGGAGGGTAGCAATTCTGTTCTTGCAGGCAGAAACTGAAAGGCAATGTCATACATTTTGCACTAGTGATTTTTCCATAGACAGTAAGGCTGTTATTAAATAACAGTCAGCAATCCAATATCAATGATATCAGTGAGAGGCAACAAAAATATTAGGGCTGTGGAAATTAACTATTAATTCATTGATTAATCTTTAATTTTTTTGGTCTATCAACATTTTTTTGACCGATCAAAATTATTTTAGTTGGTACTCACCTCTTTGCCAGCTTCCGGGACTTTAGGGAGTTCCGTCGGAGATCTGGTGATGTCACAGACACCAGCGGGGCTTGCCGTGTCCATCTGAAGGGCTCCTTTGCTGTGCCTTCATATCTGCATACCGGCGGGACCTTACTATCTGCCACACGCAAGGGCTGTTACACTTCCCTCTATCACTTCCCTCTATCAACCTGGGATTCTACAACCATCCACTGGGAGTTGATAGTTCCCTTCACGGGACATTTACATGCCAACGGACTGATGTTAACCTCTCCTCATCTGGATTCAGCAGTGGTATCGTTGTACAAATTTTTATACCAGTATCATACTTAGCTACATGTTTTTATGACTGCTTTTGCTACCGTTTGGTATTACACGCACCATTTTTACAGTTTATGTAGATACATCGGCCCAGATTCACAGAGAGATTACGCCTGCGTAACAGTAGATGCGCGGCGTAAGTCTAAATGTGCGTGTGCGTTTCGATGCACGGCATCCCCAAAACGAGATACGCAAGAAATCTACTTTTTTTTGTCCAGCGTAATTTCGTTAGACAGGCGCATCCGTCCGCGCAAAACTGCGCTAGACAGACCATTGATTTGCTAGTCAAATATGCTAATGAGGGACTTACAGGGATCCACAAAAGAACGTTGGGGCAGCGCAGGCTACGCAGTGTGCGCAACAGCAAAATGTCCTGTCTAAAATTAGACCATATAAAAGCTGGTCTAAAAAGAGAAAAATCGTCTAGATGTCAGATAAAGCAACACTGTTAGTGAGGAGCTCAGCAGTCACACGTGTTGCACAACAATCTGTATGCCAACATGCCAGGGGCATCGTCGCGCATAGCTATACTACTGACTTTAGATGAGCAAAGAAGGAGGAGGGCACGGAGGATGGCACGGGAGAGGATATACCGCACACGCATAGACCTCTTTGGCATGCGTGATTCTGAGGTGTATCGCATCTTCAGATTCACCCCTCATGCCATCCTGGAATTAACCACAACCTTGCAGGAGGACATCACCAGCCCAACACACCGCTCACATGCAGTGTAGCCACTGGTCAAGGTCATGGCAACACTCCATTTCCTTGCCAGTGGCTCTTTTCAAAGAACAAGTGGAGTGGTGGCTGGGATGTCACAATCCTCCATGAGTAGTGTTGCTCACGAATATTCGCATTGCGAATATTCGTTACGAATATTGCATATTCGAGTATTCGCGAATAAATCGAATATCGCGGTGAATATTCGCTATTGCGAATATTCGTATTTTTTCAAATTTATTTTTAAAACAGATCACATCCTAGTGATCTCCATCGACGTCTAAAAGCATTGCTGGTATGATTAGAGACCCTGGGCCGAGTAGCTGAGGCGATCCTTTTATGTTGCCGAATATTCGCAATGCGAATATTCGTATTACGAATATTCGCGAATGCGTTTTCTGCCCTTCTGTGTTTTGTGTATATAAAAAAAAAAAAAAAATTAGCTTTAGTTTAGTCATATAAGTTTGTGTAAGTAGAGTTAGGCGGCGTACACACGTACGAGAACCTCGACGGGCGGAACACATCGTTCCGCCCGTCGAGGTTCTCGCCCGGCTGTCGAAATCGGCGACCCGCCCGTCGGGAATGGCAACCAGCCATTCATCCAGGCGGGTCGTCGAGCAAATAGAGAGCCTGCTCTCTATTCGCTCGACGGGATTCCCGACGGGCGGGGCAAGCCAGGAGCGTACACACAGCCGAGGTTCTTAGTGTTTAGTGCCTATTAGTTTAGTAATCCAGGAAATGATCTCCGTTTTCGCGTGTTGACGAGAATTTCGCAATCAATTTCGCATTCGCACTAGCGAAATTTCGCAATTTTTTTTTTTTTATAAAATATCACGAATATTCGATATTAACGAATATTCGCTAAATACGTTCTCTGCCCTTCTGTGTTTTGTGTATAAAAAAATAAATAAAAATTAGCTTTAGTTTAGTCATATAAGTTTGTGTAAGTAGAGTTAGTGTTTAGTGCCTATTAGTTTAGTAATCCAGGAAATGATCTCCGTTTTTGCGTGTTGACGAGAATTTCGCAATCAATTTCGCATTTGCACTAGCAAAATTTTGCAATTTTTTTTTTATAAAACATCACGAATATTCGATATTAACGAATATTTGCGAATATTCTTCTATATATTCGCGTATATATGGCGTATTCCGCTCATCACTATCCATGAGCAGATGTGTGCACCAGGTTGTCCCTGCAATCCTCAGACGCATGGCCAACCAAATCATCAAACCCACCACTGAGGACCTGCGGCCTAAGGCAATGACAGATTTCTACAGAATTGCCAGATTCCCACGCACCGTGGGGGCCATTGATTGAACACATGTGGCACTCCAGCCCCCCCAGGAGACAGAGCACATGTACCGCAATCGGAAGCATTGGCATTCCATCAACGTACAGGTGATAGTCGATGCCCAAGGCCTCATATGGCACGTCCGTGCCAAACACCCAGGGTCCAGCCATGACAGTTACATATACAATCAGAGCCCCATCCGAATGGAATTCGATCAGAACGTGTATGGGGATACCTGGCTGGTTGGTGAGTGACATGGGTGGCAGGCATGACTGTCCCCCCCCCCCCCATGATGCACACATCACAAGGGGCACATGCATGACTAACATCCTCCTGTCTTTTCCCTTACAGGTGACTCTGCATATCCACTGGGACCCCATCTCATGACTCCTATCCAGAACCCCCAAACCCCAGGAGAGGAAAGATACAATCAAGCCCACGCCCAAACACGTGCAGTGGTGGAGCGCACCTTTGGCCTCCTGAAGTCACGTTTCCGATGCCTGGATAAGTCTGGGGGTACCCTCTTGTATTCCCCAAACTTCGTGTGCCATATCATCGGTGCCTGTTGCCTGCTGCACAACTTCGCACTGAGAAAGGGCCTGCAGATTGACCTACGTGATGACCGGACCCCTGAACCAGACAATCCCCCCCTAACCGAGGATACCCGTCTTCTGAGGGAAGAGCAGCCAGGAGACAGCTCACATTGGGCATCTTTGCACGTTAAACACACACATTAATCATGGCACAATGAGAATGCATGCATGCACACCACTGTGGTCCCTAGCACACACACCCCACATCCTAATCAAATTGGATTGGCACCAGTCCACCATGCAGGACTTGTGAGCAGCAACACCACGCCAAGGCTCCAATTATGTCACTGTACATTCATACACCATTCACACGGACCTGGGGATCACTTCTCCCTGGTCCTGGGGAACCCTTCTCCACCAAAATTGAAGGTGACACCCCTTTTCCGGCAGGTATGTCACCCCCACATTCAAACAGCATTCAAAACCCCAAAAAAAAAATTACCAGCAAAATTTCCAGGCAAAAAAAAAAAGGGCCAAAAAAAAGGGGAAAAACAAATTAGTGCCCTTGACGTGAGCCACGCCTAGGGTGCCCCCGGCCACGGCCCCGGCTCCTCAGGGGAGACTCATGGGGAGGGGGGGGTAAACCGGGGGAAGGAGGAGCAGCCCCTGGTCTCTGCCCACCTGGCGGCCTGCCCTCCAAGACCACGGCTATTCTGTCCAGGGCAGCACCTAGTGTTGCCGTGTTGCCCTGGATAGCCTGGGTAAGGGCCCTCACATCCTGCCCAACGCCTGCTGATGTAGTCTGCAGGTCGTTAAGGCAGTTTGTGAAAGCCCGGGAGTGGCAGTCCAGGTTCCAAAGCGTATCCTTGATGTAGGACAGGCTCTCCTCCATCCGCACCAATGTCTGGCTGACCTGTCCCAGATGGCGGGTCTGGAAGAACTGGTCCCTTCTCAGAGTGGCGGGCAGGAGATCGGCCACCCCCCTGGTCTTCTAGGTCGCCTTCCTGCCTCCAGCTGATGCTTGTGGCCGGGGAGAAGGGGAGGCCCTTGGGAGGGGAGCCATGTTGGGGGAGGAGAGGGGGGGGGCTCCCCCTTAGGGATGGCTGGCTGCTGCCAGCCAGAGGGGAACAGTCCTCCAACAACAATAGTCCAGTGCCTGACATGGACTCCTCCTCCTCCACAACCTCCTCCTCCTCCTCTTCAACCTCCTCCGCGGACTCCGGCCTTGTCGGGGGGGCCTCATTAGGCTGCTGTCCTGGGGATGGTGCGGTCAGGCCAGATGGCCCAGCACCCTCCTGCACATCTGTGGATGACACAAAACATTCACAGGTTGGAGGATCCACACACTTGCCACATATTCCCTTTCACCCCCTCCCCCACACATGCTACACACCTGATAGAAAAAAAACCTTACCTGGCATCACGCCTTCATGACTTGAGTCATAGCCGGGCAGGCCCTCCACTTCTTGCCTATGAAAGGTCTGGCATGGGCAAGCATTCTGGCCAGCTTCTTTTTGACCAGACGCCGGAGGTCATTAATCTTTTTCTCAATCCCAGACCGGTTCCGTGTCTCCCCCTCCCTCGCTGAATTCACCTGGTCAGTGATCATGTCCAAAATCTCTCTCCTCCTGGCCGGGGTGGTGTTAGCACTGTCCGGGCCATGGAGGAAACGCCCATAATCAGAAATGGTCCGGGCATGAATTTGTTTCTCCCTCAAAGAAAAATTTAATTTTCTCTTCCTCTCAGTCATACTCTGACCAAAAATCACTCCCAGTCAACAAAAAACACTCACAAAAACAAGCACGACCAATCAAGCAAGAAAACAAACAAACAGAAAAATATCAAACAAAATATCTCACAAACACTTATCAAAATACAGTCACAAAAACAAACACGACCAATCAAGCAAGAAAACAAACAAACAAACAAACAGAAAAATATCAAACAAAATATCTCACAAACACTTATCAAAAATCACTTTCAAAGATCTTCTAACAAACACTAGATCACACAGTACACAAATCTGACAAATACAAATCACAACGCAACTAACAACGGAACAAAAGCACCTTGCTGTATAGGGAGGGATACAAAGGGATGTACTTTTGCAATGGAAGTGCGTTTGTGTGTGTCTATTTATGCTGTCTGCGTAGTTCATGATTTTGCTCTAGTCCATTTCCAATTTCACCGATTGCGCCATTCCCGAGTTGTGAGCATGCGCATAGAGGTGCTGACATGGTCTGCTTCAAGCGCGCATGCGCGAGCCGGCCGGCCCTTCATTTGCATGGGGTCACGGCTCATTTCAATGTGACACGCCCACGTCCTTCCCAATTTGTATTACTCCGCCTTACGCCTCTGAAATAACGTTACGCAGGCGCTATTTTCTGCGTAAAAGCGACGAGAATAGGGTGATTGCGCGGCTACATTGCGCAAGTCTAACGTAAAGGCGGTGCGCTACGCCGGTCCAATAATGCGCAGATGTACCTGAATCTGGCCCATCGTTTTTATCTCCAGTGCAATATTTATTTTGTTACCTACTTGAAGACTATAAAAGTTTTAATGCTATTCCCATCGAGCACTGCCTTTGTGTGTTTTTTGTATCCTGCTATCCATTTTTCCAGTGGTTGGTACTGTAGCTGCGCTGGGAATCAGCTTGCAAGGAGGAGATCAGCTGAAAGTAGTTGGATCTGTATGTGCATTACAGGGAGTGCAGAATTATTAGGCAAATGAGTATTTTGACCACATCATCCTCTTTATGCATGTTGTCTTACTCCAAGCTGTATAGGCTCGAAAGCCTACGACCAATTAAGCATATTAGGTGATGTGCGTCTCTGTAATGAGAAGGGGTGTGGTCTAATGACATCAACACCCTATATCAGGTGTGCATAATTATTAGGCAACTTCCTTTCCTTTGGCAAAATGGGTCAAAAGAAGGACTTGACAGGCTCAGAAAAGTCAAAAATAGTGAGATATCTTGCAAAGGGATGCAGCACTCTTAAAATTGCAAAGCTTCTGAAGCGTGATCATCGAACAATCAAGCGTTTCATTCAAAATAGTTAACAGGGTCGCAAGAAGCGTGTGGAAAAACCAAGGCGCAAAATAACTGCCCATGAACTGAGGAAAGTCAAGCGTGCAGCTGCCAAGATGCCACTTGCCACCAGTTTGCCCATATTTCAGAGCTGCAACATCACTGGAGTGCCCAAAAGCACAAGGTGTGCAATACTCAGAGACATGGCCAAGGTAAGAAAGGCTGAAAGACGACCACCACTGAACAAGACACACAAGCTGAAACGTCAAGACTGGGCCAAGAAATATCTCAAGACTGATTTTTCTAAGGTTTTATGGACTGATGAAATGAGAGTGAGTCTTGATGGGCCAGATGGATGGGCCGTGGCTGGATTGGTAAAGGGCAGAGAGCTCCAGTCCGACTCAGACGCCAGCAAGGTGGAGGTGGAGTACTGGTTTGGGCTGGTATCATCAAAGATGAGCTTGTGGGGCCTTTTTGGGTTGAGGATGGAGTCAAGCTCAACTCCCAGTCCTACTGCCAGTTTCTGGAAGACCCCTTCTTCAAGCAGTGGTACAGGAAGAAGTCTGCATCCTTCAAGAAAAACATGATTTTCATGCAGGACAATGCTCCATCACACGCATCCAAGTACTCCACAGCGTGGCTGGCAAGAAAGGGTATAAAAGAAGAAAAACTAATGACATGGCCTCCTTGTTCACCTGATCTGAACCCCATTGAGAACCTGTGGTCCATCATCAAATGTGAGATTTACAAGGAGGGAAAACAGTACACCTCTCTGAACAGTGTCTGGGAGGCTGTGGTTGCTGCTGCACGCAATGTTGATGGTGAACAGATCAAAACACTGACAGAATCCATGGATGGCAGGCTGCATGAGTGTCCTTGCAAAGAAAGGTGGCTATATTGGTCACTGATTCGTTTTTGTTTTGTTTTTGAATGTCAGAAATGTATATTTGTGAATGTTGAGATGCTATATTGGTTTTCACTGGTAAAAATAAATAATTGAAATGGGTATATATTTGTTTTTTGTTAAGTTGCCTAATAATTATGCACAGTAATAGTCACCTGCACACACAGATATCCCCCATAAAATAGCTAAAACTAAAAACAAACTAAAAACTACTTCCAAAAATATTCAGCTTTGATATTAATGAGTTTTTTGGGTTCATTGAGAACATGGTTGTTGTTCAATAATAAAATTAATCCTCAAAAATACAACTTGCCTAATAATTCTGCACTCCCTGTATAATTAATCGAAATTAGTCGATTAATCAATTAAAAAAAATAGATTAATCGAACACAAAAAATGTGATCAGTAACAACCCTAAAAAATATCTCTTTTGATTAAATGGATTTAGGAATACTTTACTGGTCAGATGCAGGGACATTATTTACTTTTCTGCGGGTTAAAAAAAAAGTAAGGTTTTGTTTTTGAATATCCGTTTTGAACATTATTGGCAAATTTATCTGTTTACTAACTTGAAATGTGTACTTATTATTCATTTAACTAATCTATTTATATAGTGAAATTTAGTGAGAGCACATCAGACTATCTGAAATGTGCACTTTGGTATTAAAGCCTTCAAATAATACCAGCTGTTCCATTAAATCAGGCAGTTGATACTTGCCATATATAGTGAATTTATTTATTTAGGAAACAGATTAAAGTGATTAGAAAAGACCATCTGGATGCTGAACTTGTGTGGGTTTTTCAGAAACGGTATTCTTTTTTTATCATTGTAATACTGCTTTTCAGTTATTTTTTTTATTATTATTATTATTATTATTACAATTGATTGTGAATGTTGATTTAGGATACTAAGGTTTTCATAATATCCTCACTGCCAGATTCACATATAAATTCAAAAATGGCTATTATTGCTTTGAATCCCTCACTTTACCAAAAATCCAGCTAATTTGCAAACTCACAACTACGAGATGAGCATGAAGAGTTAGGCATGTTGTAATTAAAGATTTCTATCTAGCATCACTCCTTACTCAACTGGTTTCCTCAGTCTCAGCATAACCTATGGGTACAACTAGAGAGTCATCAAGTTGTATGTAATCATCTATACCACTATTTACTAGCCAGTTGCTTTATCCATCTTACTAATAGGGATGAGCCTGATGTTCGAGTCGAACATCGCCTGTTTGCCAAATACCAAATATCATGGGGCAGTCATGCGAAATTTGAGCGCATGCAGAATGCACCCCCACTCCCAAACCATACCAGGCCACATGCCCTTAACATGGGAAGGGTGTTTTGGGGTCCTCAAGATCCCAGCCCCCCATGTGAATGGGTATTGTGTACCCATACACATTAACCCAAAAAAGTGTCAAAATCTCATAAATGACAGTAGACAGTTTCCCACAATGTACCTTGATCTTTGAAGAAAAAAACTCTGGTTCTATGGGAGGTGTCCCACAACTGCAGGCTTTTTGCAATGACAGCTGTTGTATAGCTGAGGGTGGGTACACCCGTTTACATCACCGAGTGGCCCTGCTCTCAGGTATATGACAGCTGAGGCAGTTTCTCCATTTTTTTTGTTTTGTTTTTTCTCGGGTGGACATTTATTATTATTTAGTAAAGGACTTGTCCCAAACTGTCTCCTGTAATTTTTAACATTTTGACACTTTTTTGGGGGGAATGTGTAGAGATACAATGTACCCGATACTCATTTACATAAGGGGGATCTGGGGGTCCCCTTGTTAAAGGGGGCTTTCAGATTGAGATAAGTCCCCGCCCGCAGACCCCCACAACCACCAGGCAAAGGTTGAGGGGAAGAGGCCCTTGTCCCCATCAACATGGGGACAAGGTGTTTTGGGGGGACCCCAAAAAACCCTCCCATGTTGGAGCATGTGGCCTGGTATGGGTTAAGAGGGGGCTCTGATAAGGGTCTGGTATGGATTTTGGGGGGACCCCTACGCCATTTTTTTATTTTGACATGGGGTTCCCCTTAATATCCATACCAAAACTGAGGGCCTGGTATGGATTTTGGGGGGACCCCCATGCAATTTGTTTTTCAAATTTTGGTGCGGGGTTCCCCTTAATGTTCATACCAGACCCAAAGGGCCTTAAAATGGGCAATGCCAATCTTGCCAGCAGACTTGTGATCCTATTTTGCCAGTATTCTCAAAGAAAAAATGTACATGTAATTTCACCAGCTAAAAAGCTCTCCAAGTCTTAAGCCTCGTACACACGAGGGGATATGTCCGCTGAAAACCGTCCAATGGACCGTTTCAGCAGACATCTCCGCTCGTGTGTATGGGCTAGTGGACAGATTTCTCCACCCGACAGATTTCAAAGCATGCTTTGAAATCTATCCGGTGGGAATCTGTCCGCCCGACATGTCTGCTGGTTAGTACACTTACCAGCAGACATGTCGTCCCGCACCGCCGCCGCGCCACCGCCGAATGGATTCGGCGCATGCGCGGAAGTGTTTTACTTCCTGGTGCGGTGACGTAGCGGTGACGTGGCGGCGTCAACGTCACCGCCACGTCACCGCGCCGTCCGGCGGCGGGGAATTTGATCCGATGGTGTGTACACGCCATCGGATCAAACTCCCGATCGGACATATCCGATGGAAATGGTCCGCGGACCGTTTTCATCGGATATGTCCGATCGTGTGTACGCGGCCTTAGGCCTCATACACACGATAGGATAGACAGAGGACAACGGTCTGATGGACTGTTTTTATCGGTCAAAACCAATCATGTGTGGGCCCCATAGGTTATTTAACCTTCGGTTAAAAAAGCCAACTTGCTTTAAAATTTAACCGATGGATACCTAACCGTTAGGTCAAAACCGATCATTAGTAGCGGCGACCATCGGTTAAAAATCCACACATGTTGAGAATCAAGTCGACGCATGCTTGGAAGCATTGAACTTCGTTATTTTCAGCACATCGTTGTGTTTTACGTCACCACGCTCTAACACAATCGTTTTTTTATGGTGTGTAGGCACATCAGACCATCAGTCAGTTTCATCGGTTAACAGATGACAGCGGTCCATCAGACCGTTCTCATCAGATGGACTGATCGTGTGTACGCATGCTCAGAATCAAGTCGACGCATGCTTGGAAGCATTAAACTTCATTTTTTTTAAGAACGTCGTTGTGTTTTACGTCACCATGTTCTGACACAATAGTTTTTTTAACTGATGGTGTGTAGGCACGACTGATCATCAGTCAGCTTCATCAGATAACTGATGAAAAAATCCATCAGAGCGTTTTCATCAGACTAACCTATCGTGTGTACAGGGCATCATAAATACACCCCTTAGATTCACCTTTCGTTTAGGTCATCTGAATTAATGAAATGTTTTAAGGTCTTTGGGCCAGATTCACAGAGCCCTTACTCTTGTCTAACTCGCATTAGACTGGAGTACTTTCAAATTACGCGCGTTTTTTCACTACTCTGAAACCTCAAACCAGGAAAATACGGCTACGGGCTTCAATCCGACTGGCTTACGTGTTCGTACGCCTTCGGATCTACGCTGCAATAAATTTGAGGCCGCTGGGTGGAGTTCCCGTCATTTTCCGCGTCGGGGTATGCAAATGAGCTTTTGCCGTTGATCCACGAAGTTACGAACGTCAATCGCAATCTCTTACGGCATCTTTAGTCATCTTTTTGCTGCCTAAAATTATACCAGCTTTTTGCTGGTCTAATATTAGACAGCCCATGTTAAGTATGGCCATCGTTCCCGCGTCGAATTTCAACGTTTTCCGACGTCTTTTTTTATTTTTTACGTAAGTCGTCCGGGAATAGGAATGTCCGTAAACGACGCTACTCAAACAAAAAATGACGTAACAACGTTATTTCGCGCAATTCACGGCGGGAAATTTCTGAACGGAGCATGCGCGGTTCGATCGCCGCGGGGACGCACCTAATTTAAATGCTTCACGCCCCCTAATCGCGTATTTCGATAACGCGGCGAGAAATACACTACGCCGCCGTACCGTAAGGGACAAAATATACCAGAATTTGGCGTATAGCCTGGTAAAATACGGCGGCATAGTGTATCTCTGATACTCTGCGCCAATGTAATTGTATCTGAATCTGGCCCTTTGTATTTTAAATGATGTATATGTGTTTATATTGTATTATTATATTATAATTTCTTGTTTTTATCCATAACAAGGTATCATAATTAAAGTTACGGTAAAACACATCCATATGATATAAAGGACATGAAAATACATTGTTTAATGTAGCCATAGTACAAGTTGAATAGCTCAGTACACATAAGTGCTGAGCAAATAATTATTTTTGTACCACAATGAAGCACATCTAAACAAGCATGTTTTTATAACATTTAAAATTGCAGCCGTTTTAAACTTGAACTAGTGTTCCAGAAGGCCCCCCTCCGGGGGCATGTGATATTAATAGGCTAACTCAATGTTTAAAGAGTAGCTCAACTTTTGTTGAGAAAAAAAAACAATCCTCTCATGATAATCAATGTACAAGGTAGGTATTTAAAAAAATCTTCTACCAGATTCCTGAATTTTGTTGCTGTGAAGAAAAAGCTTTTCTGATTACTGATTTACTGATTACATACTCATTCTTAGTGGGACGGTATGTTTCACTATTAATCGACTGATGCACTTTCTGTGTCTACAGTACATCTCTGTCAAAGTAAACAGAAAGAATGGAGTACTATCTGTGATACTTTTTTATTTGCACTAACATACAATTTTTCAGGTCAAGCTTTCTGGGTTTGTCCCTTTCTTTAAGGTTCCAGCAGTATTAAAAAGTTTTTTTAACAAGTAAAAGTAAAACATTTTAAAAGTAAAATAACTTTACATTCCAAGCACTAAAACCATACATCCATATAACTCAGGGGGTGAAAGTACTATAGATAGCCCCAGGCAGCTGTGGGAGCAATAGGAAGAGTAGCCAACCAGATCAAAGAGCACATGCACAGCGCTCAGGATCCCTAGTGGGAATTGTGGTAAATAATAGTTCTATACTTAAAGCTAACTTTACGTATATGGCGTTTGATTTTATGACTTGTATTGTATGCCTGCATAAATGTAGTGTTTGTTGATACCTCAATGTCAGTTTCTCCATCTATAATCTATCATGAATTTGGTATAGAACTATTATTTACCACAATTCCCAGTAGAGGTCCCGAGCGCTGTGTATGTGTTCCCTTTAGAACTGACTAACCCTTAAGCCCATGGGCCGAATGTTGGGATACAACGGGCGGTTAAAAAAAAACATCCAACATTCAGCCCGTGTGGATGTCGGTCTGTCTGAGAGAAGGCGTTCCTATGGATGGCTTCTGTCTTACAAGCATGCTGGAAAAACAGCATCTGACGGACTCCCAATCAGTTCTCTCAGCCAATGGCAAAGAGCGCTGATTGGAATGCTCTGGCGCTTTTCATCCAGTGTTTTTATGTAAGAGCCCTTGGGGAAGATCTATTATTATCTTTCCAGAACAGCAACAATGTTCACAATAGTTGCAATTACAACAGAACCTCTGACTCTATGCGCCTTACCTTATGACCTCCAGTGCCAACCCTGTATATTTATATTATAAGCTGAAAAAAGTGGTTGTACATGTGCTATTCTGCTTTTACACATATCATGTAAGGTTTTTCGAATACTTTTTATCTGTCCTCTATGAAGCAAGCTGAAAGAGCTTGTGCTATTGACTAAAATCACTAGAGTCAGAAGGACCTATTTAGATTGGTACATGGCAGCATGAAAATTAGAGGTCAGCATTATGTGCATTACACAAAGCCTTTTTTCTGCCACTCTTCTCTGTCTTTACCACTAGCTGAACATTTGTGCGTTCAGAGGTTGCAACTTACCTCCAACCTATGTGGATGGATACAAACAGCTTACTCTCCAGCACTGCTGACATACCGGCAGAGAATTGTGTGCGTCTGAAAGCTATTGATTTTGCATTGAAATATTTGATCACCCAAGCTGTAAGTTATGCCTATGCTGCTTGAAGTACACTCAATGGCCCGGATTCACAATGGATTTACGTAGGTGTATCAAAAGATACGCAGTCGTAAGTGCAAATGTGCGCCGTCGCATCTCTGCGCCGATTCACAAAGCTAGATACGTTGAAAAGCAAGGCTTCAGCCGCCCGACGTAACTTGCCTACACTGCCGTATTGTGGGCGCATAGTTATGCTGGACTCATTCGGCGTTCCCATTTTAAATATGCAAATGAGTAAGATATGCCGATTCACGAACGTAGATGCGCCCGGCCGCTTCATATACGCGATTTGCGTAAGGCTTACGTCCGGCGTAAAGTTACCCCTCATATAGCAGGCGCAGCTAATGCAAAGGTATGGGCCAGGGAATGACGCCGTTGATATTTATGTCACGTACACCGTTTACATAGTACTATGTGAATAGGGCTGTGCGTAGGTTATGTTCACGTCGTAGGCAGTGTTCGACGTATCTTAGGCAGCTATTTCGACGTAACTGTGAGCATGCACACTGGGATGCGTCCAAGAGACGACACGTGCACAGTTTGTTTTTTGAAGCTGGCGCCATCATTTGCATGGGGTCAAGCTTTATTTAAATATATCACGCCCACTTCCAGCCCACTTCCACCTACTTTCACTTACGTCGGCTTACACCGACAACTATACGCTACACCGGCGCAACGTAGAGCGCATATTCTTTGTGAATAGCAAGCTTGCTTCTCTACGTTGTGCCAGTGTAGCGTAACGACGATACGCTACGCCGGAATAAATATATGCCGCTCTACGTGAATCCGGGCCAGTGTCTTTATTATATTGTACAGTGTGTTGTATACAGCTTTTTAACTATGAAGCATAAAGAGCATTTTTGTATGATCTTTCCTTAATATGCAAAGCAGCAATTTACTTAAGATATCTCAAAGTGAGCACTTTGCTTGCGCTTCTTGGATAGACTGTTTACTTAATATAAGCAGTGTATATAAAATGATAAATTGCTACAGACTTGACCCACCTTCACTCCCCAATTAAGTCTGAGGAAGCGCTCCGAGCTCTGAAACAACTGAAGGTGGGCAAAAGCCCGGGACCAGACGGCCTGCCGGCCAGTTACTATAAGACCTTTGCCCACGTAATAATACCACACTTCATGACGGCATATAACACCCTCCCTGACCTGACTGCCTGTAAAAAAGACTTACTGGAGGCCCATATTTCCCTGATCCCCAAGCCAGGAAAGGACGCCTCAGTCGTTTCGAACTACAGACCAATCTCCCTACTGAATGTGGACTTAAAACTGTACGCGAAGATCCTAGCCAACAGACTACTGCCCCTACTCCCAGACCTGATCTCGACGTACCAGGTAGGCTTTGTCCCTGGAAGAGAGGCCAGGGACAACACCACCAAAGCACTCAACATTCACCACTGGCTGAAGTCATCCCGCCTTGGGGGCTTTCTTCTGTCCTTGGATGCGGAGAAGGCGTTTGACAGGGTGGCCTGGGACTATATAACGGCGGTCCTGCACAAAATTGGACTGCCGGCTAAGACCGTCCAGTTGATTTTGGCACTGTACTCTGTCCCCACTGCTAGAGTTAGGGTAAATGGACGCCTGTCGAACGCCTTCTCCATATCTAACGGTACTCGGCAGGGATGCCCCCTGTCCCCCATCATCTTTATCCTCTCCCTGGAACCCTTCCTGCGTCGGTTAAACTCTAACCCCACTATTAAGGGCATCGATGTCCCCGGGAAACATTGCAAACTGGCCGCCTATGCAGACGACGTTCTAATGTTTCTGTCGGACCCTATCACTACACTACCAAATCTCCTGAAGGACTTCCAACTTTTTCATTCCCTCTCGAATCTCCAAATAAACTTCGAAAAATCGACGGCCCTGAACGTCACCCTTCCTGATTCTTTAGTCTCTTTGTGTATACAAAACTTCCCATTTCGATGGGCCACGGACGCCATTACCTATTTGGGAGTCAAAATTCCGCCCGATCTGAAAGACCTATATTCCCTCAACTTTCTGCCCGCTCTCCACTCCATCAAAGAAGACTTGATGGATTGGAATAAAGGCCGGCTGTCATGGTTTGGCAGGGCGGCGACTCTCAAAATGAACATCCTCCCGCGTTTATTATACCTCATGCAGGCCATCCCGATAACCTTACCCCAGTCCTTCTTCATTCTTTTCAAGAAATGCTGTAGAACCTTCTTATGGGCAGGACATCCCCCCAGGCTAAGCTGGGACAAACTTATATTGCCGAAAATGAGGGGCGGTTTGGGGTTACCAGATATGTCTCTATATCATACGGCTTGCCATCTGGTGAGAGTGGCAGACTGGCATCACCATGCACGAGACAAGGACTGGGTTGCCATAGAAAATGCCTGCCTCAACTTTCCGATCTCGCACCTGCCCTGGATCTCGCCCCGCTCGGTACCGACTTCGTGCACGAATCACCCGTTCATTGGATCCACCCTCCGCAAATTTAAGTTGGCATGTCACACTCTCAAAATTGTCCCATCACCAGGCCCCATGACTCCTCTTTCCCACAACCCTGACTTCCCACCCGACGTTCCCTGTAGAGATCTGAGTACTCGATCGGAAGCTTTCAAGACACATGCCGCCCAATTTTTCCGCAATGGCACTCTCCTCACGTACCAGGAAATGGTTGTTGCATTCCCACATTTGAAATTGACCATTTTCAAATTCCTACAATTAAAGCATTTTTTTGATAGTGCCCAATCCCCCTCTCTGTGGTCTAGAGACTTCGCACCCCTGGAACAACTTTGCGCGGCTCAGGAATCCCAACAACACCTAATCTCCCACCTCTACTCTATGCTAATCGCTTCCGTAACCTCTGCCACAAACACCCGCACAGCCTGGCACACAGACCTGTCCACTGATCTGTCAGACAAAGACTGGGAATTAATATGGGAACATACACACAAAGGCTCTGTCAATGTCTCCGCACAAGAGAATAGATATAAAATAGGTACAAGATGGTACAAGACCCCGGTTCAGCTACACAACATTTTCCCAACAGTCTCTCCACAGTGCTGGAGGTGTGGTAAGGAGTCAGGCTCCCTCCTCCATATCTGGTGGGACTGTCCCTCCATACAGCCATTCTGGAAGGCGGTACATGAACGTGTTGTGGATATCACCACTGACCACATTGAGTTCTCCCCAGCGCAATACCTACTACACCACTCAGTGCTCCCGCGTTCGCAATATCGTAAATCTCTTACCCTTCACTTGATAAACGCTGCTACCCAATGTGTCCCTCTCCGTTGGAGATCTACAGCCCCACCAACAATCCAAGACTGGCACAACCGTGTCAAAAAAATAGAGGAAATGGAACGGCTCATCCACCAAGCCAAAGAAACTCACGAAACGTTCAGATTCACGTGGGCCTGCTGGTCCCACTATAGGGAATCGCTTGACCCCCAACCCCTTGGCACCTCCGCCATGTCCCCACAGATGGCCACCCAAACGCCCGCGCAACCTACCGTTCGGTCCCTGAGCCCACCAACCCTTCCCCCTATCCCCGCAAGGGCCCCGACCGACCACACCTCCAATCTTACGCCCACTCACTCTCTTGACCACCATCTCCTCTCCCGCCCCTGAAGAGCGCATGAAACACTCCTGCTCCTGGCTATGGCTCCAGCCTGGGAGACACACATATACCGTTGCTGACTTGCTCCCCACCTGAAGTGGGAGGTGGGGTAAAGTTGCCCACGCTCCGGAGCCGTCCAGGTTTTCTACTACCCCTGGTGATTCCACCTTGGCTTAGGATCCCAAAAATTAACCCCGCCCCCCTCCCCCGTCCACAGAATGTTCCCGATAGGGGTGGACGGGTCGGGGAGGACCCTCTTCTAGCTCTCATCTATAACACTGAAATCTTTCCTCAAAGCTGAGACAGGGGCAACAGGCAGAGAGTCAAGGCGCTCCCACCTTTCCACCTTTCCACTTTTTCACTTCCCCACTACCCCCCTCCCCCCCCTGACCCCCCTACAGATGAGGTCCATGATGTCTTTTAATCGGAGCACCATACACTGGTATTATTTAATATATCGACTTTTATGTTCCTTGTTTCCAATTTTTGCTTCTTTCATGCTTTGCTGTGAGCCGATTATTACATTACTGAAGTTTATTTCTGCTCCAACTGTTGTACATTTCCGTTCTGTAACCCAAGTATTACTTCACTGTATGTAACCGTTTCCTTCTATACCCAATAAAAATTGTTTAAAAAAAAAAAAATGATAAAGCATTCCAGAGATAGGTTGATAATAAAAGAATGAGGGTAGGTGAGTTTAAGTGTTGGAGGACAAAGAAGCCATACGTGAAAGCAAATAAAACCCCAGCAAATTTAAATAAGCAAGCTGAAGCTAACAGCAAAGTGTTTTTAAATATAAAACATCTAGCTTCTTGACTATAATTATCTATAGTTATCATTTAGAGATGGTACCTGGTAGGTATAAAACGAACAAAAAACGTTATGCAGAAAAAAAAAATTCTAAATAGAAACTACTTTGGAATGTGACCTCAAGATTAACATTGCTGATAATAGCCAGTCAGAGTTTCCACTTGATAGCATACCTGTAGTTTCAAAGGAACAACTAAAGATTGACTGCTACTGACGTCTTGTAATTGTACAGTATGTGAGATGATCTTTAAATAACAAGAAGAATGTCTTCCAGCACCAATTACCAACCAGTATTTTTGCACAAAAATATAGTAACCTAAAATAGATTTAAATAGAATTAGCGTGCTATAAAAAATGTAAACCCTACAGAAATCACAGCTCTTGACACAGTGTAAATCTTACCTCAATTTTTGCATGCCACCATATTACACAGTTCTAGATAAATAGCAACGGCTTTGATTCAGGGAGCATTATTAGGTGGCACAAACTGTCCACGATCTGCTAACAGGTGGCCAATTCTACATGCCATTGATGTACTGATATACAGTACATTTGTAGTGATGAGTAAAATTGTGGCCATGAATACAGTTGGTACCTGAATGGGCTCGTGAACAAAGTGGCTAAATAATTTTCTGTGATGGTGAGCTTAGGCTACCATTAGAGGCTGACAGTTGTTAGCAACAGGGATTCCTTGGGTTAGACACACATTATTATTTTTCTTGGGTCTCGGATTAAAGTGGTTTTAGAGGGTGAAGGTTTTGTTCTCTGCATTAGGGTAAAAAAAAAAAAAATTATATTGTCAACCCCCCCCCCCCATACTTACTTGAGCCTGATCTCGATCCAGCATTGTAACCAAGACCATTGCCACTTGTCTCTCTCTCTCTACCCCTCCTCACTAGTCTCAGTGAGAGCAGTAGGAGACATTGACATCTGCTGCTGTCAATTCCAGTGACAGAGGGCAATGGGCGATGCCAAGTCTCAATGGGCACACAGAACGTGGTTCAGGGTTGAGCCCTCACATGTGCCACTATAGGAAGTGGCTTCCTACGTTGGAACACGTAGAGGAGGAGGACCCCATAAGAAGAGGATACGGGCTCCTCTGTGCAAAACCATTGCATAGAGCAGTTAGATATGACATTATTAAAAAAAAATCTTAATTTTACAATCACTTTCATTCATTGGATATTCGACAGCTTAAATCTACTCCAGGCATCTATAACATCCACACATTGATGAAGCACTGCATTAATACATAAAAAAGGTAATACCTAAAAAATATTTTATAAATGTATTTCAGCACTTGAATTTTACTTTGCATGAACCTTTTGAAGTGTCTGCAGAGCTGTACTTAGATGAAGAGAGAGAGAAGCATTATAAGGAGACAGTAAGTTGTATTGCAGTGGTTGTGTGATAACAAGGGACGTGATTATAGGAGGAGAGAGTGGAATGATACAGAGGTGAGCTCATCAGTCTGCATCTTCACCTTTCCACTCACAAGATGACTAAGGGAAAGACCTGAAGCAAATAAAAATCTGGTTTCTGCCCTTCCAGACAGGGCTGTGCTGTTTGGCAGAGCAGTGTAACTCTCTAGATTAGATGGACAGAAATTCTAATTTTTGGCAGTAGAATGGCTGTCATGTGTATTCCATTACATATTTTTCCATGAATAATATCAAAATCTTTTTAACATAAACAAAATTATCAAAAAGATGCACCCTTACAATATACTTATTGATGCTGGATTTGAGCCACAATTAGCCCTGGCACATAAAGCATGCAATGCTACATTTGTATCATAGTGCTAATGAATGGCAATTGTAATAAATGGCTGCCATCACTAGTCTATTATAAGAAAACTGGAAATGTTGTGGGTATATATATATATATTATTTTTTTTCTAGTTACAGGTACATACTTTCATGCCAATGTTTTCATTCTATACTTTATAAAACATATTTTTCTTACATTAAGGAACACTGAATGAAGTATTCTGATACAATGGATTACACTGCTGTCTTATAGAGATTAGACCCTGGAAAGCAAAAGCTGTGAATTCAATCTAGTATAATCCCTCCCAATGCCATTATGTTCAGAGTTTTGTTAGTGTCCTAGGAGAATGGACGTTATTCTAGCTCCAGTTATTCAGTTCCAGAAGAGTCTCATATTGGCATCTTACTGAATTAGTTGATCCTTGACATTGCCACTAAAGCTGTACCCAGACCTGCTTAGAGGAAGAAGCAGGGCTAGCCTCTAATGTGTTGTTGAACACTGCAATGTGTGAGTGCCTTACAGGTCCAGGGTCATGAAACATTCATCTGATAAAACCCAGACCCATAAAAACTCTAGGGAGTGTTCATACTGGAGGGGTGAAGACCAGCAGAATTTCTTCAAACTTCAAACTTATAATGCCTGTGTGGGAACTGCAGGGCCTCTCAAAACCCTACTCTACTGAGGTAAGTTTGGGCTTTGCCCTTTGGTGCAGAGAGTCTGTGGTGCTTACTTGCTCTTCTGTCCCCTAAAGGGTTAACATTCCAGGTTCTCTTGGTCTCATGGTCAGTCAGGAAAAGAAGCTGCATCATATTTTAAATTTGGGTTTTCTCAGACCTCCACTGGGTTTGAGTGGGCTCTTGCTTGAGTCCCCTCCTAATGTAACGCCTCTGCGGTTAAATTAGGGTTTTATGCTTTATGTGTGGATTCCAGCTTTAGAGGCTTCTCAGCTCACAACCACCATCCTCTCTCAAGGTAAACTGAGAGCTGGGGTTAGATCATCACAACCTCCGGTGGAACAAGATAGTAAGACGTAGCTTATTAAGTCATAGGCTAGTATTCTATTAACAAAGTACAAGTCTCTTTAGGAAGTATATGGGAGTCCTGCTTGATAAGGTATTAAATTAACATAAGGTGAGCTCGTATAAGTAGGGGTTAAAACCCAGTGTCAGTGGCATCTACAAACATGCATAGAATATGACAGGTTTCCAAGTGATGATAAGTAGCTACAGAGAGAATACACACAGTCCTTCTACATAGGGAATACTACTGTTAGTATGATTGCCTTTCCAGGTAACAGGGTACTTGCGGTTTTGGCTGAGGCCACGGATTAGTCCTGTCAGCTTGATGTCTCTTTATGCAGATGCAGGTTCCATGATGAAATCCACTATGTGGGATTCCGGAGGTCTTGGCTGGATTCAGTCAGGGCACGTAGTTCAGGCAAGGTGGGGGTCCTCTGGTGTGGAGAGACAGCAGGGGTGAAGCAGCTTCCAGGGGTCCCAGGTGGCGGCAGGGGTTCAACAAGAATAACCGAACACCCTGCCACCGAACCTAGGGGTTTAAATAGCCGGGGTGATTGTGAAGGAGATGGGGCGCGCGCTGGGACGCACTTCCGCGTTCCAGCGTGGAGCGCAGACGTCCGCGCACCGGAAGTGACGCGGACAGGTCACAGAACGGAGCGCAGCTGTTAGAAAAAGATACAGCTGCGCTCGGACTGCGGATAGTAACGGCAACAGCGTTACATACCCCCCCCCCCCTCAAGGGGGCACCAATAGTGCACCCTGTAGGAGCTGGTCGATCAGGATACCTATGATGGAATTGCCTAAGAAGTCGGGGAGCATGAATATGTGAAGAATCTTCCCAGGAATCATCAAGATGTGTATATCCCTTCCAACGTATCAAGTATAGAAGGGAGGAACCCTGTTTTTTAGAATCAAGAATCTTCTCAATCTCATACTCGGTCTCACCAAGCGCGTCGACAGGAGGAGGGGGTTGAGGATCTCTGTTAGGGTATGGGTTAGGTGTGAAGGGTTTGATAAGTGATACATGGAAGGAGGGATGTATCTTCCATTCTGGAGGTAGAAGTAGTTTGACAGCATTGTTGTTGATGATATGGGAAATTGGGAAAGGTCCAGTATATTGACGCCCAAGTTTCTTTGACGGTATTTTAAGGCGTAAATTCCGAGTGGAAAGCCAGACTAAGTCACCAACCTTGTATGTAGGGGGTAGTCTTCTATGAGCATCATAGTATCTTTTTTGTCTTTGTTGAGCCGCTTCAAGATTGGAGCGAAGAGTACTCAGAGTCTTTTTCAGGGTCAGAAGATAATGTTGCGCAGCTGGAACATTATTAGTAAGGGAAGAAGATGGTAAACTGCTGGGATGAAAACCGTAATTTGCGTAAAATGGTGAGAAAAGAGAGGAAGAGCTTGTGGCATTGTTATACGCAAATTCCGCAAGTGGCAGCAGATGGAACCAGTCGTCCTGCAGATGAGTGCAATAGCATCGTAGGTACTGTTCCAGTGTCTGGTTGACACGCTCGGTTTGTCCGTTTGTCTGAGGATGGTAGGCAGTTGACATTCGATGATCTATTCGTAAGGCGTGACAGAGGGCTCTCCAGAACTTGGAAATGAACTGGGAGCCACGGTCTGAGATGATTTGGGAAGGTAATCCATGAAGTTTAAGAATGTGGGAGATGAAAGCTTTCGCTGTCTCTAGAGATGTTGGTAATTTCTTTAGGGGAATAAAGTGAGCCATCTTCGTTAATAAGTCTACTGTGACCATGATGGTATTAGCTCCTTGTGACTTTGGGAGATCGACTATGAAATCCAAGGATATGACATCCCATGGTCTGTCAGGTATTGGGATAGAAGTTAGAAGACCGTAGGGAGGTTTCCTTGAGTGTTTATTGGTGGCACAAATCACACATGAACTGACATAATTTTGAACAGTTTTGGATAAGTGGGGCCACCAGTAATCTCTTTTAACAAGGTGAATGGTTTTGCTAACACCAAGATGACCCGCCAGTGGAGAACCGTGGAGTTGTTTAAGGAGTTTGAGTTGTAAATCAGGTGGAATGTAAATCTTATTGTTGAAGGTGTATAACCCATTAGGTTGTCTTATGAGACCTTTTGGTAATTGGGAAGGATCCTTGGACAGACTTTGAATAAGCAACTGTTTAAAGGTAGTAGATGTCCCAATGAATCGGTTGGGAGAAATAATGGAAAGTGGGGGGATGTCAGTTGTTTGGTCTTCGTACATCCGTGAAAGAGAGTCAGCCTTAACATTTTGTGTACCCGGTCGATAGGAAATGACGAAATTAAATCTGTCGAAAAATAGGCTCCACCTAACTTGGCGAGAGGACAGGGTCTTACAGGCCTTGAGATGCTGTAAATTGCGATGGTCTGTGAGGATTGTGATAGGGTATGTGGAACCCTCCAATAGATGTCTCCAGTTAGCTAAAGCAACTTTTATAGCGAGGAGTTCCTTTTCCCCAACAGGGTAGTTCTTCTCGGCTAGTGATAAGGTCCTGGAGTAAAAGGCAACTGGATGCGAAGGATCAGATAAGGTTGGTCTTTGGGAAAGTACAGCTCCCAAGGCGAAATGTGAGGCATCAACCTCTAATGTGAAATGGTAAAGAGGGTTAGGGAGTTGAAGTATTGGAGCAGAGGTGTACTTAAGCTTGAGTGTGTCGAAGGATTTCTGTGCCTCTTCAGACCAAGAAAAAGGTGTCTTTGTGCTGGTTAGAGCAATTAGTGGTTTTACAATAGTTGAGAAATCTTTAATACATTTTCTGTAATAGTTAGAAAATCCTAGGAATCGCTGGAGAGCCTTCCTCGAATGAGGAACCGGCCAGGATAGGATGGACTCGACTTTGGAGGTGTCCATCTGGATACCTTTAGGAGTAATAAGATATCCGAGGAAAGAAATACTAGATTGGGAGAAAACACATTTTTCGAGTTTTGCGAATAAGGAGTGGGTTCTGAGTCTGGCCAAGACCCAACGCACATGCTTGATGTGTTCCTCGGGAGTGTCAGAAAAAACTAAGATGTCGTCCAGGTAAATAACAACACAGATGTCAAGCAAGTCGCGAAAAATATCGTTGATGAACCACTGGAATGTGGCGGGTGCATTGCACAAGCCAAATGGCATTACCATATATTCATAGAGACCGTACCGAGTTTTAAAAGCAGTCTTCCATTCATCGCCCGGACGGATCCTGATCAAATTATAGGCACCCCTGAGGTCTAGTTTTGTGAAAATTTTGGCGGATTGGAGACGCTCGATAAGTTCTGGGATTAATGGTAGGGGATATCTATTCTTTATAGTGATGCTATTAAGAGATCGGTAGTCAATAATTGGTCGGAGGGAACCGTCCTTATTTTTAACGAAGAACATTGCTGCGCTTGCTGGAGAGGTGGAAGGTCTGATGAAACCTTTCTTGAGGTTCTCGTCGAGGTAATCTTTGAGATGTACGAGCTCTGGTTGTGACAATGGTTAGATTCGTGCTGTAGGGATTTGACTGTCTGGAATGAGATCAATAGGACAATCGTAAATGCGGTGTGGGGGGAGTTGTTCAGCATTGGCCTTACAGAAGACATCCGCGAAATCTTGTAAGTAAGCTGGGAGAATAGCCTGATGAGTTTCCGTAGATGAGATCGAATAAATAGGATAACAAGTTTCCTTACAGTAATTGGACTGTAGGGTTAAGGAACTGGTTGACCATTGGAAGGTAGGTTGGTGAAGACGTAGCCATGGTAGGCCGAGAACTATTGGGAATACAGGTGACGTAATAACGTCGAAGACTAGGGTCTCAGTATGGCCAGTTCCACAGGACACCAGGAGGGGGATAGTTTGGAGTAAAACAGGGCCGGAGGAGGAGCTAGAACCATCAATAAAAGTGAGAGACACAGGGAATTGCTTACACACATAAGGAATTTTATTAGATTCTACAACTTTTGAATCTATAAAATTACCACAGGCACCGCTGTCAACCATTGCGTTAATGATAGTCCTTTTTTGATCCCACTGTAAGGTAAGGGGAAAGAAAATGTATTGGTTAGAGGTTGTTCCACTAGATATAGGCTTGCTAATGTGAAGAAGATTACCTTCTGAGTTCCTCTTAAGGAGGGGACAGTTGGACACAAGATGGTCTGGACAAGATGAGCAGTATAGGCAGAGATTTTGAGCTCTGCGGCGTTGCTTCTCAGCGGACGACAAAGGTCCTTTAATGGCACCAAGTTCCATAGGCACACCCTTGGGGGGTGATCTGGACCTCTTGAAAGGTATCGGGAGGTATGTGTTAGCTCGTTCGGCCTTCCTTTCGCGGAGGCGTCGATCAATTGCAATAGAGAGATGCATAAGATCTTCTAGAGTTGCTGGGATTTCAACACGGGCAATCTCATCCTTCATCGCATCCGTTAAGCCTAAGCGAAACTGATTTCGGAGAGCAATGTCTGACCACTGGGTCTCCCTGCACCAACATTTGAATTCAGATATATAGTCCTCCACTGGTCTTTTCCCCTGTTTGAGATTTCTGATCGAGTTTTCTCTGCTTATTAGGGTCATCATATAGTAACGTCATCTCATTCAGGAATGTGTCAAATGCACCCAGGAGGTCCCCATGCTCTTCTAAGTAGGCATCAGCCCAAATTCTGGGTTCCCCTTTAAGGTAGGAGATTAAGGTCAGAATACGGACTCTATCGGAGAAGTAGGTGCGGGGGCGTAGCTCAAACATTAGATGGCACGAGCTGATGAACTGGCGAAAGAATTTTCTATCTCCAGAGAAAGTTTCCGGGGGGCAGACCTTAGGCTCAGGTCTGTCTCTCGCTTGCACCAGATTTTGATTCCGGAGGGCATCATTCTCAAGACGAAGATCATTTAAAGAAGTGGTAAGGGTCTCAACCCTTTGAGAAAGTCCAACTAAGTGATTGGCAAGATCTGCTGGATCCATTTTTTTTTTTTTTAAACGTTTGGGTTCGGTTATTATGTAACGCCTCTGCGGTTAAATTAGGGTTTTATGCTTTATGTGTGGATTCCAGCTTTAGAGGCTTCTCAGCTCACAACCACCATCCTCTCTCAAGGTAAGTCAGGGCACGTAGTTCAGGCAAGGTGGGGGTCCTCTGGTGTGGAGAGACAGCAGGAGTGAAGCAGCTTCCAGGGGTCCCAGGTGGCGGCAGGGGTTCAACAAGAATAACCGAACACCCTGCCACCGAACCTAGGGGTTTAAATAGCCCGGGTGATTGTGAAGGAGATGGGGCGCGCACTGGGACGCACTTCCGCGTTCCAGCGTGGAGCGCAGACGTCCGCGCACCGGAAGTGACGCGGACAGGTCACAGAACGGAGCGCAGCTGTTAGAAAAAGATACAGCTGCGCTCGGACTGCGGATAGTAACGGCAACAGCGTTACACCTAATGGCTCAGATAAGAATGCAATTTTTCAGTGTGCACATGGACCTGATTGTCTTCATGCCACCTCAACACCATCTTCTGTGATCCTTTGGATATACTCCTGGGCTCCTCGCTGCCTTGCAGTGGCGTGGCATTAATGCTTTCTGTTCCAGCAGTGGTTTGTGGGTACATCTTGCAGTGTTCTCCCAAAAGGTCTTGAAGCCATAGAAGATGGTCTTCTGCTTGAGTTGCGGCACTTCTTAAAGTCTTCCTTAACCCTTTCAGAAGCTGTTCCCTCCTCTGTTTTATCTATGGCGGAATTCTTTACTACTAAGTCTCAGTTTAGGGGTAATAGTTTAGCCACATTAGCTGATAAAACACACGCATGGGCAACAGTCATACCTTTGTGCCCTACCCTCCAGAGAATGTCTTTCTTTTTTTTATGGGGGCTGCAGCTGCTTTAGCACAGTCTGGTAAGGATGAGGATGGTTGTACCCTTTCCTCATAGGCGTGCGCAGGGGGTGTGCTGGGTGTGACTGGGCACACCCTAATTCGCCGCTTGAGGTGCAGATTCTCCCTGCTTATATTGCACCAATGTCCCAAAATAAAAATAAATAAAAAAAAGATTAAAATAATAAAAAATAAAAAGCTACTGACACTGTCCACAGCTTTACTGACACAAGTCCACTGCTCTACTGACACCTTCCATGTCTTAATATATTTGGGGTGCACACCCTAATGCAATAGGCTGCGCACACCTATGCCTTTCCTTATTGGAGAAGTGGGTACAAAAACAGTCTTAATCTGTAGACATAACTCCAAAACGTAAAGTGATTGTAAAGGCAGAAGTTTTTTTTATCTTAAAGTGGATGTAAACCCTCACATATACCCAGTGCAGTGACCTACTTTAAAATTCTTACATCGGGTTAGAATTTTAATTTACTCATTTAATGTAGGAGTGTATTCTTGGCTTACAATGCAAGACAGCTGATTTGAGGAAAAGCACACACCCCTTCTCCAAAAAGGCAGAGACTTGCAGAGCTGTGCTGTAACAAGAAAAGCTCTCTGCTAATCAATTTATAGCAATATCCCACGACACTCATTTTCAGCTGCTTTTATCTCCTGTCTCAGAGAACTTGTCAGAAGTTATCATGCTGATAACAGAGGAACGAAACAGCAGAAAGACACTAAACTTAGTGTTTTGGAGAAATATAAGAACACTCTACAGATATAAGTGCTCAGGTCAGATTTCATAATTAAGGTTTACATCCACTTTAACCACTTCAGCCCCGGAAGGATTTACCCCCTTCCTGACCAGAGCACTTTTTGTGATTCGGCACTGCGTTGCTTTAACTGACAATTGTGCGGTCGTGCAAAGTGGCTCCCAAACAAAATTGGCGTCCTTTTTTTCCCACAAATAGAGCTTTCTTTTGGTGGTATTTGATCACCTCTGCGGTTTTTATTTTTTGCGCTATAAACAAAAATAGAGCGACAATTCTGAAAAAAATGCAATATTTTTTACTTTTTGCTATAATAAATATCCCCCAAAAATATATAAAAAAAACATTTTTCCTCAGTTTAGGCCGATACGTATTCTTCTACATATTTTTCGTAAACAAAATCGCAATTAGCGTTTATTGTTTGGTTTGCGCAAAAGTTATAGCGTTTACAAAATAGGGGGTAGTTTTATGGCATTTTTATTAATATTTTTTTTTTACTAGTAATGGCGGCGATCAGCGTTTTTTTTTCAGTACTGCGATCTTATGGCGGACACATCGGACACTTTTGACACATTTTTGGGACCATTGGCATTTTTTTAGCGATCAATGCTATAAAAATGCATTGTATTACTATAAAAATGCCCTTGGCAGTGAAAGGGTTAACACTAGGGGCGGGGAAGGGGTTAAGTGTGTTCCTGGTGTGTTCTAACTGTATAGGGGGGTGAGCTCACTAGGGGAAATCACTGATCTTCTGTTCATACATTGTATGAACAGAAAATCAGCGTTTCCCCCGCTGACAGGAACGAGAGCTATGTGTTTACACACATAGCTCCCGTTCCCCGCTCTGTAACGAGCAATCGCGGGTGCCCGGCGGCGATCGTACCCGCCGGGTACGTGCGCGGGACTCGGGGGCGTGCGGGGGGCGCGCACGGTGGGCACCGCCCCCTAGTGGCCGTCGAAAGTGCGACGTAGCATGACGGGCTCTCGCCCAGGAGAGCCGACCTGCCGCCGTAGAACGACGGCGGCTGGTCGGCATGTGGTTAATGCATTCTTTGCATTAAGATAAAAAGCCTTCTGTGTGCAGCAGGCCCCCTCAGCCCCACTAATACTTACCTCTCTATCCAGGGATGTCCATGAGTGCCTCGGCCATCCGGGACACTCCCTCCTGATTGTCTGAGACAGCAGTGGTACCATTGGCTCCCGCTGCTGTCATTTAATGTCAGCTAGCCAATGAGGAGAGAGAGGGGACAGGGCTGTGTCTTAATGGATACACAGAGCTGCGGCTCGGGTGCCCCCATCGCAAGCCGCTTTCTGTGGGGGCAACTAAGAAGAGGGAGGTGCCAGGAGCACCAAAGAGGGATCCAAGAAAAGGAGGATTGGGGCTTCTCTGTACAAAATCATTGCACAGAGCAGGTAAGTGTAACATGTTTGTTATTTTTATAAAAAAAAAACGAGACTTTACAATCACTTTCGGTATACCATATGAGTCTGTATTGACACAGTCCATAATTGCCTAGACTTAGCTATACCCAACACACTTTTCCAGTCAATTATTTTAAGAAACCTGTGTTACATAGTGATTGTCCTAATTGAAATAAAGCTTTTGATCCTCCCAAAGGCATTACCAAACAATTCCTTATTAAGAAGGGCTTCTTAAAAAAGAGGACCATCCCTGTTGTGGACCACACCATTTGACGTAATACCAAGACTCTTATTATTCCTGTAGAAGACATCTGTGTTCAAAGACCTTTTGTATTAAAGGTTAGAAGCCCTTTCTAAAGCCTTATTCTCCCTACAGTAAAGAGAATGGCTGCACACCAACATAGCAAAATTCCATTAATTTGGCAATTCCATAAAAGTGTAGCACATACCACAAGTACATGAGCTGGTACAGAGGTTGATGCATTTCACACAACTACATTGTGTTTTAGACATGTGCATTCGTTTTCGTTAGAATGCATTTTCGTCCGAAAATCTGTTTTTTCCGTTATCGTTTTAACAAACGATAACGAAAGCGCAAGGAGCGAAAACCGAAAGATCCGACATAAAAAATGCTTTATTTTCGTTTTTGTTGCGGTAAATATTAGATCTAGAGAGATTCGACATTATAGAGAAAAGATTTGACATCATAGAGAAAAGATTCGACATCATAGAGAAAAGATTCTAAACAAAAGAAATAATAGATTCGACATTACAGAGAATAAATTTCGATTTAAGGGAAAATAGATTTGGCATTATAGAGAATAGATTCGACATTATTACTAGTCATACAACATTAGAATTCTTGTAGGCGGAATATTAGACCAGAAATGTATGATTCAACGTAAAGTTTCGAAGTTCCGTCGAATATTCTTTTGACCATTCGACAGAAACCAAGTATTATTGGATTTTCGGACTAAAGCTATTCCCCAACGAAAAACTAAATAAATCAAAACGATTTTCGGGAGTAACTAAGTTAATTTATTTTCCAGACTCCAGATTTTCCTAATTCTACCTAGCAGGCTGTGCCTTTCTACATACAATTTCTGCCATTTCTATCTTCCAGACTGTGGGTGTCTGGTCCAAGGGCATGGCTAAAGATCCTGGATCTACCCTAAAGGATCCCTCTAGCTAGCGGATATTATTCACCAAACATCCAGAATGGGCCTCCTTCTGATGCACATGCAGAGGACCCTTTGACATAAATGTTGGTCTGCAGAGCACCAATGCAAACAATGCCTCTTGCTTGCTTTTTGATGGGGAACTTTATCAGGAGGAGCAACAATAAAAAAGTACCCATTTGGCCCATAAAAAAAAAAACCTTTTTAAGCTCTCTGCTTCTAAAAATAAGAAAAGTTTCTTTAATTTCTTATAGGTTTCAAAGTCCAGAGCAAAACCTAAAACTCAGTTCTGCCGGAAGTCTTGTACTCGCAACTCCTCAAAACCCATGACCAAGTCCTCCTCACAATGAGGCTGTGCTTTCCCTTGTCAAAGTGGGGGACATCTGTTAGCCTTTGCGCCATCTGGTCCCAGGACATTACAGATATCTGGGTCCAAATGCTACAAACTGAATTTATGGTCTCTGCCTTCACTTCTCGTTATGTTATCAAACTTGCCATTGTCCTTAAAAGACTGACAAACTTCTATATTGCTCCAACCCATTCTAAAAGACAGAACACAGCAGTAGCTGATACCTTTGGAACTGCCCCTCTCCAACTTAAATTTTGTACAGAGCTATACTGAGCAGTAAAGCAAGGAGGCTAATCTTTACCATGCTCAATTAAAGAATGATATCATAAGAATCATTAAAATCAGCGAAATGGAGGAGCTTATAGCCATCTCCCATGACAATATCTCCAAACACACTGCCCAATGGGCTTGCTGGTACCACTTTAAAAATACCACCGAATACATCCGAACAACACGTCCACATGCACCAACTGAGCCGACTCAATAACCCTACTCTCTTTATACCCTTACACCATTAAGCTACCCGGTTAATCTAGAATGAGCAAGGTCCGATAGGAGTCAAGCGCCCCTCCTGTCTTGACCCATCCCCCTCCTATATCTCGCCTTTTACACCTCTACACTCCTTACTACTTTTAGACCCCTGATATCTCACGAAAGCCCCCTCCCCCCAAAAGGGCTGATAAAAAAAGAAAAAGGAATTGTAATAAATATATATTAAAGGTTAAATTGTCAAATTAATAATAAACAAATAAAAAAAAGAGTGACACCGTCCACTCCCCCCCCACCCATCAAAAAAAAGGAAAGCATTGTAAAAAAAAACAATAACAAAAAATATAAATGGTAAAAAAAATAATTAAAAAAAATAATTGTAAAAACGAAAAAAAAAAAACTACTGACACGGTCCATGCCTTATCAGTGCCCATTAGTGCTGCATATTAGTACCACTGCCACACAACATAAAAAAGTATTGGTAATCGGTATCGGCCTTAAAAAAGTGGTATCGGTGTAACACTGGTCATTTTTTTTCATCATGGGACACAATCATATTGTGGGCCCATGTAATTTATATGTACTAGTTCTTGCATTTCTGAATGAGCCCAATAAAATATTAAGGAAAAAAAGCCTTACCACTGACTCATTCAGCATTATATGGAGATAGAGCTTTTTAGGAGAAACAGTCAAGGTTACCTAGTAAATATGTAAAAGGCGGCTAATAAAAAAAATAGTTATAGTGTTATATATTTTTAATTAAAATAGTTCTTATTTATTGAACTTTTTTTTCTAGTTTTGAACATAAATACACAAAATTAAAGAAAATATACATTTTCCCTCCATATTAGCCAATAATACTCTTAACTTCATTACCCAATTCACTACTAACCCCAACAATGCCATGAATGCATGAATGCCAGAACGGTAGTATACACTATGCATTACACTATGCACTATGCATTACACTATACATGTACTAATAATGCACCACTATATTATTTTATTGTGAACTGACATCCCCCCTCTTGCAGGGAATCTCTGTTGAGGCTTTGTGGCCTTGTATGGTTGGGTCTTAGGAAAGGCTCAGATCATCTGCTCTTCTCTACTACATACTATATGAGCTGCCATTTGACTTCTCTCTTGAGGACAACTGCCCTGGCTGTGTATTACATGCAAGCTTTCATACGCTTTTTATCTGGTAAGCGTGTATTTTATGTAGTGGAGGTACACTTCTTGTCGTGTTGTGAGTCACCAGCATCACAAGTAGGACTTTTAAAGTGATATACACCTTTTCACCTTCTTCTATATGAGCGGTGTTGACGTCTGCTATGGACTATAATGCGTTTATATTGTTGGTTTATTCAGTGTTTTATACTCAGGTTGTTGTTTAGCGCAGCTCTACTGTTCTAATTGTACAAGTCAAACTGATGGTTTATTCCCATTTTGAAAAAGTTCCTTTTTTATTCTCAGACCACTAACACATTGTGAGTGCCAGCATAAAGATGAGAATTTCCTGTTTCTTGTATATTTTGCTAGCAATACATCCATACTTCCCCTGACAATTCCTTCATCTACTTTTCTCTCCAGAAAAAGTGTTTTATTTTGTTTTAGGCATTTTTAATGGTAGGATTTACTTTATGAACTGAAATAGTGGCCCGGAGATAACAACATTGTGTAATTCCTGGTGGATGCGCAGCTCTTAGCTTTGAATCTGAGGTAAGCAGGCCCCTACTACATTGTGACTTACTGCAAAGTTATTGCATGTTGCAGTCTGTTCATGGCCTAAAGCAGACAGTTAACATAATCTCTTCCTAGGTATACACTTGATTGTAGCTTAGGGATGCTTTTAATTAAAAAAAAAAAAATACATTTTGGTACTATTACCTTAATTTATACTCATGAAAACTTTAGTAAAATTACTTAAAAGTCCACTTTAAGCTGTCGATTAGTGCTTGGCAAATATACCTCCTCACAGCAGGGATGTTTACAGTATTAGCACAGTACTCTGTAATGACTTACAGAATCATTTCTGAAGTGTAGCACTTGTGAATAGGAATCTGATTTGGACATTCAAGCTTTTATTGAATCCAAATGACAGTTTTTATTTGTACATTTCCTACAGTGAATACAAGCTGTGTACAATTAGCCTTTGCTGCAGTCCTGTCACCTTGACAAATGATCATCATACAATACTGCAGCATTGTTTAGCCAAGCACAGCTGCGTAGAATTACAGTAAAAGTCTAGTAAGAAGTTTAAATGCTGGGTGAGTGTTAGCTTTTTATGCAGCAGGTCATGTATTTTATGAGTCTGCTTTCTTCCATATCACTGTTCTTTCTTCATCTTTAGTGTACTTGTCATCTACTGACTTTTTCCTTAAGTGGATGTCTTGCTTGTAAAGTGTTAGTGTCGTAGTTGATTCTTTTCCGCACAAAAGACAGATGTGAATGTTGATTGAAGCTACTTGGCTAGGTACTGAAAAAGATGAGATCTGACATGTTATAAGAGGTAATATAATAGATCATGACATACATCTAAAATGGAAATAGATTTGGGAAGTATACAAAAGCCAACTGAGAAAATCCATTTGGAGAACTGAATAGATTGTCTAATTTTGGGATTAGGGGGTGTGCAATACTGACAACATGAAGAAATAGATTTTGTTTATAAGTTACCAATAAAGTTCAGACTTAAAATTAAGGATAAACGCTGATTTAAAGCAATTCTTCAGTCTGAAAAAAAGTCATCAGCTGCAAATACTGCAGCTGTAGAGTTTTAATAAAAGAACACTCAACTGTCCTGTCCAGTAGTCACCCAAACTGCTTTTTTGACAGTCACTGGGTCCCCAGTGTCGGCATATTTCCTGTTTGCAGCTGGCTGGGATTCCTTGTGGCTGGCTGTGCAATACACTGCGCTGTGCCCTGTAACTATGACATGTCCCAGAAGGCTGCATGGGGTGGTGGAATGTTGGGGTGCCTTCTAGTGGAATTGCTGCAGGGGGAGCGTGAGAGAGGGTAATTGTCAAAATCAAGCCCACCCCCCCATAAAAAAATAGAAGGGGGAGCAGAAGTCAATAGCATCATCAGCATCATTATCTCCAGTGTACCTATATTAGTTTATGGAGCTGCTCCATTTTGCATCAGTAAGGGTGAAGATGGCATAACTAATTCCTTTTAAAGCTTGGATGCTGGTAACCTTCAGCACAAGAAAGTTGATCTTTAGCACAGAAGATCATGGCACAGGAAAGGCAAGTATGTAGACAGTGGGGTTGTTCCAGATTTGCAACACAGAGCTATACAATCCAAAAAAAAAAGAGAGAGAGAACAGTGGTACAGGAGAGTGTGTAAATAGGAATACTGTAGCAAGTCAAATACATTGTTTTAAATTAGTGGATTAAAAACAGATAAACAAAATAAATATTTTTTCTTATATACCGTATGTAGATGGGGGCCACCATATTTGCTTTAAATGTATTTAAAAAGCAATGGACTATCTGCAGTATCTAATTATGTTAGATATCCAGAAGTCCTAGCAACTATTTGTATATTGGTTAAAATAAATAGGATTTTTTTTCACAAATTTGTAAAAATTTGTGATGCAGGCATGTGCCATGCTAAACTACATTTAAGGCTAGTGTAGCACTACCCCCGAAGGAGCAGCTGGTTGATTGATGGGTCCGGCACATTACATAACTTTATCATTGTCTAGGGGTGTGATGCAGGAACAAAGTAGTGAGCGGAGGTCCAGACATTCAATAAAGTTTTCAAAGGCTTTATTTCCAGGACAACACAGCCAACATCAACTTCAGTTAGGAGAGAAAAGGTTGATGAGAGTAAAGGGATGAACTTGCAGTGTCAGGCCTGGATGTGAATGGGCAATCTAGCCCTTAGTAACAGTGGTCCGTAATGGATGAATATAGGGGTGAATCCTTCCAATGGACTCCAGCCCGGGTCACCGGGAGACAATAATGCGTACCTGTAGCATCCCGGTCACCAGATCCCCGATTAGTGCGGCACTCAGCCTGAGATCCGTTTCAATGGAACCTGGAACCCAGTGGATTACTGGCGTCCTCTTTCGCCTCCGGTTGAGGCTCGATGAAGCCTGCAAGCTTGGCTAGGAGGGCCGCGCCGGCGGGGCCCATAGGTGCGCACACCCTGAAGGTGGATGCCACATCCAGCACCGGGACCCCGCAAAGCTTTTTGAACACATGATACCTGTCACAGATATACCCCTCCCTAGCATGCCCTGCGAGGGAAGAACTCCTCTAATTGGCTGCTGGGGAAGACTTGCTCTGCCAGAAACCCCGCTGGCGCCAACTGCTGGCCGGAGATGATACCACATCCCTAGAATGCAGATTGGTCCAGGAGACCTTTCTGGACCGACAGGGGTCATAATTTAAATAAATCACGAATGGGAACAACGTAGCTCTCCCATTCTAACTAACTTTAGTGTAATGCCGATACTGAAAGTAAGGGGGCGCTACACTAGGTTTCCACCTGAGATTTTTTTATGCGTTTTTCACAGCATTCCTACTGGTCACACATACAGTGTAGGCAGCCTATTCAATTGTATGGGCTGCCCTATGTTCATTTTATTTACTGCATATCATCATGGTGTGTTTATAGTGCATTTGCCATGGAGCAAGCGTGTGCCTGCTACTGGTGCTTGGGTTGTCATTGGCAATGAATACCTCATGGTTGAGGTCATTGACTTGGTCAACAGCAAACAGGCTGGGTTGCTGAACCTAAAGCTCATCCCTTCTTACAATGTTCTCTAGCTTTATGAGAATGATCACCAGGACAAATATAAATAGTGAATATCCCTAGAAGGGATGCAGACAACAATAAACACCTTGGCCCAGATTCACAGAGCGATTACGCCTGCGCAACTGGTGTTGCGCGTGCGTAAGTCTAAATGTGCGCGTGCGTTTAGATGCGCGCGATTCAGAAAACGAATTACGCCAGAAATCTACTTTATTTTGTCCGGCGTAATTTCGTTAGACAGACGCATCCGTCCGCGCAAAAATGCGCTAGACACACCATTGATTTGCTAGTCAAATATGCTAATGAGGGAGTTGCGGGGATCCACAAAAAAACGCAGTTGCTGCGCAGGCTACGCGATGAGCGCAACAGCAAAATGTCCTGTCTAAAGTTAGAGCACCTAAAAGCTGGTCTAAATTTTGAAAAAACTTCTACATCTCACAGAAAGCAACACCGTTACTGAGGAGCAGACCACACACACGTGTTGCACTACAATTTGACTGCCAACATGCCAGGGGCATCGTCGCTCATAGCTGCACTAGTGAATTTAGATGACCAAAGAAGGAGGAGGGCACAGAGGATGGCACGGAGGATGGCACGGGAGAGGGTATACCGCACACACATAGACCTCTTTGGCATGAGTGATTCTGAGGTGTATCGCATCTTCAGATTCCCCCTCATGCCATCCTGAAATTAACCACAACCCTGCAGGAGGACATCACCAGCCCAACACAACGCTCACATCCAGTGCAGCCACTGGTGAAGGTCCTGGCAACACTCCATTTCCTTGCCAGTGGCTCTTTTCAGCGTACAAGTGGAGTGGTGGCTGGGATGTCACAATCCTCCGTGAGCAGATGTGTGCACCAGGTTGTCCCTGCAATCCTCACACGCTTGGCCAACCAAATCATCAAACCCACCACTGAGGACCTGCGGCTGAAGGCAATGACAGATTTCTACAGAATTGCCAGATTCCCACGCACCATCGGGGCCATTGATTGCACACATGTGGCACTCCAGCCCCCCCATGAGACAGAGCACATGTACCGCAATCGGAAGAATTGGCACTCCATCAACGTACAGGTGATAGTTGATGCCCAAGGCCTCATATGGCACGTCCGTGCCAAACACCCCGGATCCACCCATGACAGCTACATCTACAATCAATGCCACATCCGAATGGAATTCGATCAGAACGTGTATGGGAACACCTGGCTGGTTGGTGAGTGACATGGGAGTCAGGCATGACTATCCCCTCCCGTGATGCACACCTCACAAGTGGCACATGCATGACTAACATTCTCCTGTCTTTTCCCTTCCAGGTGACTCTGCATATGCACTGGGACCCCATCTCATGACTCCTATCCGGAACCCCCAAACCCCAGGGGAGGAAAGATACAATCAAGCACACATCAAAACCCGTGCAGTGGTGGAGCGCACCTTTGGCCTCCTGAAGTCACGTTTCCGATGCCTGGATAAGTCTGGGGGTACACTGTTGTATTCCCCAAACTTCGTGTGCCATATCATCGTTGCATGTTGCATGCTGCACAATCTCGCAGTGAGGAAGGGCCTGCAGGTTGAGCTACGTGATGACCTGACCCCCCAACCAGACAATCAACCCCTAACCGAGGATACCCCGTCTTCTGAGGGAAGAGCAGTCAGGAGACAGCTCATATTGGGCATCTTTGCACGTTAAACACACACATTAATCATGGCACAATGAGAATGCATGCATGCACACCACTGTGGTCCCTAGCACACACACCCCACATCCTCATCAAATTGGATTGGCACCAGTCCACCATGCAGGACTGGTGAGCAGTAACGCCACGTCAAGGCTCCAATTATGTCACTGAACATTCATACACCAATCACACGGACCTGAGGATCACTTCTCCCTGGTCCTGGGGAACCCTTCTCCACCAAAATTGAGGATGACACCCGTTTTCCAGCAGGAATGTCACCCCCACATTCAAACAGCATGCACAACCCAAAATTTAAAAAAAATGTCAGCAAAAAAAAAAAAAAAATGCAAAAAATGTCAGCAAAAAAAAAAAGGGGGAAAAAAAAATGATTGCCCTCTGCGTGAGCCACGCCTGGGGCGCCCCCGGCCACGGCCCCAGCCCCTCAGGGGAGACTCATGGGGGAGGGGCAAAGCCGGGGAAGGAGGAGCAGCCCCTGATATCTGCCCACCTGGCGGCCTGCCCTCCAAGGCCACGGCAATTCTGTCCAGGGAAGCACCAAGTGTTGCCGTGTTGGCCTGGATAGCCTGGGTAAGGGCCCTCACATCCTGCCCAACGCCTGCTGCTGTAGTCTGCAGTTCATTTAGGCAGGTTGTGAAAGCCCGGGAGTGGGAGTCCAGGTTACCCAGCGTATCCTTCATGGAGGACAGGCTCTCCTCCACCCGCCCAAAAGTCTGGCAGAGCTGTCCCAGATGGCGGGTCTGGAGGGCCTGGTCCCTTCGCAGACTGGCGGGCAGGAGATTGGGCGCCCCCCTGGTGCTCTGGGATGACATCCTGCCTCCAGCTGATGGTTGTGGGCGGGGAGAAGGGGAGGCCCTTGTGAGGGGAGCCATGTTGGGGGAGGAGGGGGGGGGGCTCCCCCTTAGGGAGGGCAGGCTTCTGCCAGCCAGAGGGGAAGAGTCCGCACAAACCACTCGTCCAGTGCCTGACTCCTCCTCCTCATGATCGTCCTCCTCCTCATGATCGTCCTCCTCCTTATGATCGTCCTCCTCCTCTCGAACCTCCTCCGCGGACTGTGGCCTTGTTGGGGGGGCCTCATTAGGCTGCTGTCCTGGTGTTGGAGCGGTCAGGCCAGATGGCCCTGCACCCTCCTGCACATCTGTGGATGACACAAACCATTCACAGGTTGGAGGATCCACACACTTGCCACATATTCCCTTTCACCCCCTCCCCCACACATGCTACACACCTGATAGAACAAAAAACCTTACCTGGCACCGCGGGGACCGGACTTGTGTCAAAGCCTGGCAGGCCCTCCACTTCATGCCGGTGAAAGGTCAGGGCCACCACATGCTCTGTCGCTGTAAGCCTAATACGGCATGGTGGGCCCCCTCCTGTGCCCCTGGCATGGGCATGCATTGCGGCCAGTTTTTTTTTCACCAGACGCCGGAGATCATTTATTTTTTTTTCGATCCCAGACCGGGTCCGTGTCTCCCCCTCCCCCGATGAATTCACCTGCTCCGTGATCCTATCCAATATCTCCCTCCTCCTGGCCGGGGTGGTGGTGGCACTCTGCGGGCCGTGGAGAAAACGCCCATACTCGCTAATGGCCCGGGCAAGAATTCTTTTTTCCCCCACAGTAAAATTAAGCTTTCTTTTTCTCTCAGTCATACTTCTAAACAAACTCACTACCAGTCTCCAAAAATCAGTCACAAATACAAGCACAACCAATCAGGCAAGAACACACACAAAGAGAAAACGAACACCCAAAAATCACACTAGCACTCAGCAAGAAACAGTCACAAAAAATAAAAAATAAAGCAAGAAAACAAACGAACAAAAATATATCAATCAAACAAACAAACAGTCTCTCAAACACTTATCAAAAACACTTTCACAAATATACCAACAAGCACTTGATCACACAGAACACTAATCTGACAACTACAAGACACACTGCAACGAACAACAGGAACAAAAGCACTAGGTTCAATGGGAAGGGACACAAAGGGATGTACTTTTGCAATGCAAGTGCGTTTGTGTGTGTCTATTTATGCTGTCTGCGTAGTTCACAACGTTGCCCTAGTCCATTTCCAATTTCACTGATTGCGCCGCTCCCGAGTTGTGAGCATGCGCACAGCGGAGCTGACATGGTCTCCTTCACGCGCGCATGCGCGAGCCGGCCGGCCCTTCATTTGCATGGGGTCACGGCTCATTTCAATGTAACACGCCCACGTCCCTCCCAATTTGTATTACTCCTCCTTACGCCTCTGGAAAAAACCTTATGCTTGCGCAATTTCCTGCGCAAAAGCTACGTGAATCGGGGGATTACGCGGCTAGATGGCGCAAGTCTAACGTAAAGGCGGTGCGCTACGCCGGTCCAATAATGCGCCGATGTACGTGAATCTGGGCCCTTACTTCTAGCCTTTCTTTAAACTATCCATTTTGGATTTACATAGGGCCAGATTCACGTACACCCCTCGCCGGCGTAGCGTAAGCCATTTACACTACGCCAACGCAACTTACTAGAGCAAGTGCCGTATTCTCAAAGCACTTGCTCCGTAACATGCTGCGGCGTAGTGTAAATGGCCCAGCGTATCCCTGCATAAATCGAAGGGGGCAGCTTGTATTTAAATTAAGCGTGCTCCCGCGCCGAACGAACTGCGTATGAGCCGGCTGAAAAAAAAACCAGTGCACATGCTCCAACTCACGTCGGAAAACGTTGTTGAAACCGACGTGAAAACGACGTGATCATCACTTACGCAATGCCCTATTCGCGAACGACTTAGTTAAACGACGTAAACGACGGAAAAAGACGATGCTGTCCCGACACCATACTTAACATGGCATACGACGGACCTTCGTAAACTTACCCCTCATATAGCAGGGGTAAGTTTAAGCTTACGGAAACAACGGAAACGACTACGAGGTGGCGTAAAAACGTTCGGGAATCGGCGTATATTTCTCATTTGCATAAGCAAATGAGAAATCGACGTAAACGCCACCTAGCGGCCGGCGTAGAATTACATCTAAGATCCGACGGTGTAAGTGAATTATGCCAGTCGGATCTACGCTGTATCTATGCGTAAATGATTCTAGGAATCAAACGCATAGATACCCTGGGAAAAAAACAGAGATACGACGGTGTATCTGTAGATACACCGTTGTATCTCAGCTGAGAATCTGGCCCATAGTATTTAGCGTGAATTTTAATACAACTTCCATAATAGGACTCATTCACACCTGGTCCATTGTGGTGAAATACAGTGGCGGTGCTTCCATAGTGAGAGCAGGAGTGCCGCCCCCTCTCTCCTGCACCATCACTCAACAATATATAGAATTATGCATTGCATGATTGATGACACAGTGGCGACAATTGATGGCACAATGGCGAAAATTGATGGCACAGTGGCTGCGTTTGATGGCACAGTGGCAACAATTGATGGGCACAGTGAGGCTACAATTGATGTGTTTTTATTCGTTTGTTTGGGCCCCCCTAAAAATGTTGAGCACCAGCCACCACTGGTGAAATAAATGTATGACCAAAAACATGCATTGCATTAAAATGAATGCACCAGAGCAGACAAAATCATGTATGCAGCATTTTTGACAGTATCACAAAACAACATGTGTTAGCCAGTGGCGACTGGTGCTCAAAATTTTTGGGGGGGCGCAAACGAAAAAAAAAATATTGTAGCCTCACTGTGCCCATCACATGCAGTCACTGTGCCATGCCACCAAATGCAGCCACTGTGCCACCAAATGCAGCCACGGTGCCATGCCAACAAATGCAGCCACTGTGCCATCAATTGTCACCACTGTGCCATGCCATCAAACACAGAAACGGTGCCATCAATTGTCACCACTGTGCCATGCAATCAAATGCAGCCACTGTGCCATCAATTGTCACCACTGTGCCATGCCACCAAATGCAGCCACTGTGCCATCAATTGTCACCACTGTGCCATGCCATCAAACACAGCAACTGTGCCATCAATTGTCACCACTGTGCCATGCCATCAAATGCAGTCACTGTGCCATCAATTGTCACCACTGTGCCATGCAACACAGCAACTGTGCCATCAATTGTCACCACTGTGCCATGACATCATATGCAGTCACTGTGCCATCAATTGTCACCACTGTGCCATGCCATCAAACGCCACCACTGTGCCATCAATTGTCACCACTGTGCCATGCCATCAAGCGCCACCACTGTGCCATCAATTGTCACCACTGTGCCATGCCATCAAACGCCACCACTGTGCCATCAATTGTCACCACTGTGCCATGCCATCATATGCAGTCACTGTGCCATCAATTGTCACCACTGTGCCATGCCAAACGCCACCACTGTGCCATCAATTGTCACCACTGTGCCATGCCATCATATGCAGTCACTGTGCCATCAATTGTCACCACTGTGCCATGCCATCAAATGCAGTCACTGTGCCATCAATTGTCACCACTGTGCCATGCCATCAAATGCAGTCACTGTGCCATCAATTGTCACCACTGTGCCATGCCATCAAACGCCACCACTGTGCCATCAATTGTCACCACTGTGCCATGCCATCATATGCAGTCACTGTGCCATCAATTGTCACCACTGTGCCATGCCATCATATTCAGTCACTGTGCCATCAATTGTCACCAATGTGCCATGCCATCAAACGCAGCTACTGTGCCCATCAATTGTCACCAATGTGCCATGCCATCATATGCAGTCACTGTGCCATCAATTGTCACCACTGTGCTATGCCATCATATGCAGTCACTGTGCCATCAATTGTCACCACTTGTGTCACCAATTGTGCCATGCCATCAAACGCCACCACTGTGCCATCAATTGTCACCACTGTGCCATGCCATCAAATGCAGTCACTGTGCAATCAATTGTCACCACTGTGCCATGCCATCAAACGCAGTCACTGTGCCATCAATTGTCACCACTGTGCCATGCCATCAAATGCAGTCACTGTGCCATCAATTGTCACCACTGTGCCATGCCACCAAACGCCACCACTGTGCCATCAATTGTCACCACTGTGCCATGCCATCAAATGCCACCACTGTGCCATCAATTGTCACAAATTTGCCATGCCATCATATGCAGTCACTGTGCCATCAATTGTCACCACTGTGCCATGCCAAACGCCACCACTGTGCCATCAATTGTCACCACTGTGCCATGCTATCATATGCAGTCACTGTGCCATCAATTGTCACCACTGTGCCATGCCATCATATTCAGTCACTGTGCCATCAATTGTCACCACTGTGCCCCATGCCACTGTGCTCATTGTCGCCTCTGTGCCCCATGATGCCACTCTGCCCCATGCCACTGTGCCCCATGCTGCCACTGTGCCCCATGCTGCCCCTTTCCCTGTAAAAAAAATCACTTACCTGACGCTTCCATGTCCTCCCTCGATGTCTTCTGCCGGCGTGGAGAAGCTTCAGCCAATCAGGTTCCTGAAAACCAGAATCCGGGAACCTGATTGGCTGAAACGGCTGTCAGTCTAATGCAAGGACCGCAGGTTGCCTGCGCTCCGAGCATAGACTTCCGAGAGCCGGAGGGCGGCACTGGAAAAGCCTATCAGAGCCGCTGGCTTTGATAGGCAGTTCCCCTCAGCCAACCAGCTGCCGCTATTCGGGTAACCGGCGTCCCATGTCCGGTTATACGAATAGACCAGGCAGCTGGCAACAGTAACACACGTCCAATGCATAGCATTGAACGTGTGTTACTTGCGAGAGGGGGTGGCGCTGCAGCGCCCTCTATAGACGACCACCAGAACTTTGGCTAAAATGTCAAAATGACATTTTAGCCGAATAAAAGTTCTTAAAGGGCCCGTTTTTTTTTTTTTTTTCTTGTGACTGCGGGAGGGGGGGCGGCGCCCGTGCGCCCATATGGGCGGGCCGCCACTGGTATTAGCCCTGCAAAGCTGGAGTGCCACATGTTAGCACTGGGAAGATGCATTGGGATGACATTCAGAACAGATGGCTACACATCGAACCAATGCACATAATGTGTTACTTCAAATTGTTACTTCAATACAATGGTGTTAACTGGCCTTGTTGTTGGGTTCACACTGTTGCAATGCCAGGTGTCAGCAAAGCATGCAAAACCACACATGTTGTGTGTTGGTGTGCGGTGGTGTCATTTATTCTTAATGACATTCCAACACATCTTGCTAATAAACGTGTATTGCAGTGCACCACAAGACATGCCAATGCACCACCATGGGTTGTGGTGCACTGCATTGCAAAATAGCACATGCTCCTTTTTTTGATGCATTAGACAGACATATTAAAGCATTACTTAATTCATGTACATTACTGCACCACAAATGTCTGGATCCAGTTCAAACCATAGCAGCAAAAAATATGCAAGACCTTACAGCTGTAAAAACAAAGCAGTCAGCCGTGTACAGTCTATTTCTTATAAACTGACACTGGCACAGACTGCAAATGGGTTTGAGCTACCTGTATTGATTTACATCAGCTTAAACTCCATTGCTTATACTTGGCATGTTTTATATCTTCTTGAAAATACTATATTTTATCCTTTTGCTCTATGCCATTTAAACTGAAAATTGTTTTGTTTGAATAGAACATTCTCATGAATTTAAACTTATTTCCACTAAACATTACTAGAGTAAAGGCATTTTTGTTATTATTATGTTTATAGCATTGTAATTAAACAGCTAGAAATAACACAACATACATGTACAGTTAATCATTTTCACATTTATTGCAGCACCAGGCTATTGGGGTAAAGGGTATGGTCTGTTTAAAAAGTTAGCAATTGCCAAAAGCTCAGTGATACAGAAAAACTCATTTAGGAATAATAAAATGTTTCCATGGCTGTTTCAATCTCTAAATAATACCGATTAGCATTTTGTCCCAGTTCCTAAAGCTGGGGTGAACTACAACATGGAAAATAGTTGGCCTCCACAACTAGAAAGCCTTAACAATTTCCTTTTTTACCCTAGTTTATATTGACCCCACCACTGCAAGCTCACTTTTTCTCAAAGAACACCCTGTAAAAGATGAGGTTTTATACTTTCTTTCACAGCGGCCAGTATATTGAAATGCCCCTTCTTTAACTCAATTCCCTTATTGTCTGAAACAGGTATTCCAAATTTCTTGGTGTGTAGAATACCTGATCCCTAACCACTTGCTGTGGTTCCTCCCTTTTGCTTGTATGATACTATTGCAATGTTTCTCGACTCCAGTGCTCAAGTACCCCTAACAGGTCATGTTTTCATGATTTCCCTCAGATGAAATGGCTGTGGTAATAGATACGGCAGTGAAACTGATTAAATCACCTGTGCAAAATAATGGAAAGCCTGAAAACATGACCTGTTGATGGTACATTGAGGACTGGAGTTGAGAAACATTGTACCATAGGACATACGAGACAACAGTAGAAACCACAGCTAATTTGTGGGGGACAGAAAACAGGTGAGTCAATATGGGAGAAGCAAAGAGGCATGGCACTGAGGCAAAAGGCACTGGAAAGGTAAAAAAAAAGAACCCAATCGTATACATGGGGGTGCTCCTTAGGTAAATATAACCCTGTAGTGAAATAAGTGTTACCATAAAGGACAGCAGTACTTTCATAGACATAGACATCCATTTGTCCTCACCCCAGATAAATAGAAATGACCATGGCCCACAGAAATCTTTGGATCTACAAGCAAAAACATATTTTGCAGGCCATGCCACCACATCTACTTTAGATCTTTTAAAGAATAGGTGTAATAAAATGACATACCTCTTGTTTAGTAAATACAAGAGGTGAGTTAATCAGTAATAATGAGTAAAATTCACTGGGGTTGTGGATCCCAGATAGTGGCTTAGTGGCCATATATGGTTCTCAGGTACCTCTGATGTTGCTCCTAAAATGTATGTACCTGTCTTTCTCAACACCTGCTGCAATGTACACTTTTTTTACGTATTATGATATATAAAAATATTTTCATTGATATAAAAATATTCTTTGCAAAAAAGCTCAAACTCTGACAGATTGGATAGGATTGCATCTGTGAACAGCAATTTTTAAGTCTTGCCACAGATTTTCAATTAGATTTAGGTCTGAACATTGACTGGGCCATTCTAATGCCGCGTACACACGATAATTTTTTGTGATGAAAAAAAACAAAGTTTTCTGTGAAGTAAAAAACGAAGTTTTTGAAACGTCACTTTCAAAGACGATGTTGCATACACACCATCGTTTTTTTCACAAAAAGCGAGGTTACGTTCACCACTCTTTTCCATTGAAGCTCGCTTCATAACTAGCTTCTGGGCATGCGCGGGTTGAAAAACGTCGTTTTAAACGACGTTTTTGCTACACACGGTGACTTTTTGTGAAACAAAAAACGACGTTTTGAAAAACGACACAAAAAATTCAAGCATGTTGGAATTTTTTTTTTGGTCGTTTTTTTTAAGACAAAAAACGACGTTTTGCCCACACACGATCAATTTAAATGACGTTTTAAAAAACGTCGTTTTTTTTCATCGCAAAAAACGACCGTGTGTACGCGGCATAACACATGGATATACTTTGATTTGATCTAAACTATTCCATTGTAGCTCTGGGTGTATGTTTAGGGTCGTTGTCCTACTGGAAGGCGAACTTCCTCCTTAGTCTCAAGTCTTTTGTAGACTCTAACAGGGTTTCTTGAATGAATGAATGAATGAATGAATGAATGACTTGTATAGCGCTGCGAATGCGAACTGAATCGCCTCTGGGCGCTTTTTGCAACCAGTGTCTTCCTAGCTGGTGCAGTCATTTTACCCCATAGGATCTTGACACGCTTCTTCTAAGATTGTCCTGTATTTGGCTCCATCTATCTTCCTATCACTCTGACCAGCTTCCCTGTACCTGCTGAAGAAAAGCATCCCACAACATGATGCTGCCACCTCCATGTTTCACAGTGGGGATAGTGGGTTCAGGGTGATGTGCAGTGTTAGAAATTCACCACATGTAGCGTTTTGCTGTCAGACCAAAAGATTACATTTTGGTCTCATCTGACAAGAGCACCTTCTTACACTGTTTTGCTGTGTCCCCCACATGGTGTCTTTCTTTCAACAATGACTTTCTTCTTGCCACTCTTCCATAGAGGCCAAATTTGTGAATTGCACAACTAATTGTTGTCCCGTGGACAGATTCTTCCACCTGAGCTGTGGATCTCTGCAGCTTCTCCAGAGTTGCCATGGGCCCTTTTGCTGCTGCTATGATTAATGCTCTCCTTGCCCGTTCTGTCAATTTATGTGGGTGGCCATTAGGGATGAGCTTTAAATTTCGTACCTAGGGGGGTGTATAGTATGCCTTTAAAGTAGCGCTTGTTTCCTGTGTTTAGAACCATCCCTGCACAAAATGTAATTTCTGAAGGAAAAAAGTCATTTAAAATCACTCACCTCAGGGTCTGGTATGCATATTAAGGGGAACCCTGCATCAAATTAAAAAAAAATGATGTGGGGTTCCCCCCAAATATCCATTCCAGACCCTTAAGGGGAACTCCACCCCAAATTTAAAAAAAAAATGCCGTGGACCCCCACATATTTTTTTTTTTATGAATGACTTTTCTCTGTATTGCCGGGAGCCGACAATTCATTATAGCCGCAAGTGATTTTAAATTACTTTTTTTTCCTTCAGAAATGACACTTTGTGCAGGGACAGTTCTTTTTAAACTTAAGTATTTATTGATTTCCAAAAGGAAAAGGTAGGAGTGTGTACAAAACATAGCCAATTGGGCATACCCTGGCTCTACATCCAAGACAAGGAAAACAAGCACAGTGTCGTGTACAAGTAGGTTAGTATCAAGAAAAAAAAAAAAAAAACTTCAGCAATTAAACCAGTAGAAGATTGCACTGTGTATAAACAAAACAGGAGTAGGAAACAGGACAGGGAGAGTAGTACCATAAAAGGATTAATACTGAACATTTAGCAAGAAATATGTGGACAACATACAGCTGTAAAACATATCGACAGTGTGTATAATAAAGAGAAAAAAGGGGATCCACATAAGGCCTAGGCGTCCACTAAGGGAGAGCCAACTAACACAGGGGGGCACTTCTAGGATCAGTCAGCCACTTATCCCAGGACAGGTAAAAGTTATTGGTAGATAGGTTAGCTTTAGCGAACGAGAATTCCATCAGGAAATGGGAGTTAAGTAGACCAATGACATCTTTTAACAGAGGAGGTTGAAGCGATTTCCATTTTCTAGCAATCGCCAACCTGGCTGCTATTAAAATGTGCGTCACCAATGTTCGCAAATGCCTAGGCCAGGAGGGGATTGACAGACCCAACAGGAGATCCAAAGGGGACATTGGGAGGGATATGCAGCACAATGAAAAAATTAGTTTCTCAACCTCTGCCCAGAATGTTTTGAGAAGCGGGCAATCCCACCAGATATGGGACAGGGAACCAATATCGCCACATCCTCTCCAGCAATTGGGAGAAGTGGACGGGTAAATTTTTGCCAGCCTATCTGGGGTGAAGTACCATTTATGAAAAAGTTTCTGAAGGGATTCCCAATGGTTAATGCAATGAGATAGGCGCCGTGGAGTCAAAAGGGCCTTCACCCAGACATCAGGTGAGGGCGATTGAGGGATATAGGATGACCAATATTGAATAGAAGGGGAGAGTAGTTCTGGACTTGGCTTAGTAATCATCTTGTAGAGGAGGGAGATACCTTTAACTTTGGGATCTTTGGAGTTAAACGCTTTGAGTAGAGGCAGGGAGAAAGAATCTGTAGATGAACGATGAATTGTGGAGAGAAGAGACCTTATTCGGAGGTAAATAAAGAACGATTTGGGGGACAAGCCATATTTATGTTGTAGATAGGAAAAGGGGTGGATACCCCAGGGTGAAAAGAGAGCACCTATATTGACAACTCCTAGTTTGATCCAGTTCCCGATGGGAAGATCAGGGGCCAACAGAGCGACTGCTTCAATGGGCAACACTGAAAGTGTGTCAGCCGAGATACCCGAATGAATTTGCAAAACAGCGGACCAGACTTTTAGAGCGGCTGTGGTAGTGCCTAGGAAGTTGCGCTGTGGTTTGAAATTAAGCCAAGAAGCAGCGAGGACATGTTTAGGATTTGCACGGAGTGCAGTAGCTTCTATTTGCCGCCATGTTGTGGGGTGTTGGTCCGACCACCAAGTTTTGAGCTGGTCCAGGATTGTTGCACGATAGTAGGCTAGAATGTCTGGGGCACCCATTCCGCCGTGTTGGACTGGGGTCAGAAGCACAGCTTTCTTTACTCTGGGTCTTTTTTGTTGCCAAATGAAGGAGTTAACAATCCCTTGAATTTTTCTCAGTTGCGTTTGTAGTATCGGGAGAGGGATAGTGCGGAACAAATATAAAATATGGGGAAGTAGAAACATTTTCGCCTGAGCAATTCTCCCAGCCCAGGAGGCGGGAACATGGGTCATATCCTTTGTGAGCTTCAAAAGCTTGCCCGTGAGGTTTTCCAAATTTGTTCTAAGTAAGATACGGCTTGGAAAAGTTAGTTGTATCCCAAGGTAGGGAAGAAAAGAATTAGGGGCCCACGCAAAGGGAAACGTTTTCGAGATATGATGGGTCTGCGCTTGGTCTAAACCTAAATTAAGCATAAGGGATTTGCTATGGTTCAATTTATAGAGGGAGATTAAACTAAAAGACTCTAAAATACGCTGAACCTCGGGGAGGGAGACTAGGGGGTTGGTTAGGGCAATAATGACATCGTCGGCATAAAGACCGATTTTATGATCAACCTCTCCTATTTTAATGCCAGATATTAACGTGTTGGACCTAATGAGCTGTGCTAATGGTTCCATTATCATAGCAAAAATTAGGGGGGACAATGGGCACCCCTGTCTGGTGCCATTAGTGATATTAAACGGGTCGGAAATAACGCCAGAAGTCCAGACGCGTGCCGATGGATGGGAGTATAGGCCCAACACAGCAGATAAGAAGGTTCCTGAGATTCCAAACTTACTGAGAACCGCTTCCATATAAGGCCAATAAACCCTATCAAACGCCTTCTCTGCGTCCAAAGATAGGAAGAGAGAAGGCGTTTGACTGTTTTCCACCCACTGTATCAGGTCTATAAATCTCCTGGTACCATCTGAGGCCTGACGCCCCGGCACAAAACCTACTTGGTCTGGATGGATGATCGACGGGATAACATTCGCGAGGCGCTGTGCTAGGAGCTTAGCGTAGATCTTGGTGTCTGTGTTTAGGAGAGATATTGGGCGGTAATTGGCGGGGTTGTCTGTTGCCTTGCCTGGTTTGGGAATGGTAACCACTAAAGCATCAAGAGATTCCTTCGGGATAGTACCAGTAGATACAAATTGATTGTACATGTTACAAAGGTGGGGGAGCAACAATTCAGCAAAGTGTTTGTAATACTCGTTAGGGAGTCCATCAGGTCCCGGGGCTTTATGAAGGGGAAGTTTTTTAAGGAGATCATGTATCTCAGTAGTTGAGAAAGGTTCTGCAAGAAAAGCGAGTTGTTCCGAGGAGATGGAGGGTAGGGAAATGGAAGAGAGGAAATCGGAGATACATTCTTTAGGTGGGGGAGGGAGTTGTTCACTATTAGCGAGATTATAAAGCTTGGCATAGAAACTACTAAATTCATTGGCGATGTCTAGGGGGTTATTAAGACGTTTCCCTTGGGAGTTAATGAGAAATGGAATCTTTTTATTGACGAGTTGCTTTTTAAATTGTTTAGCCATATAGGCACCAGGTTTATTGGCTGCGGAGTAGGCACGCAGATTAAGGCGTTTGATATAATAGTCAAAATTTTTCCTGAGATGATCACTAAGTTGAGATCTAAGGAGTTTCAGTTTTAGATAGAGGTCGTGGGAAGGAGATTTCTTGTTTTCAGTCTCTAGGGTGCGGATTTGTTTTAGGAGGGATTCAGTGGTAGAAGAGTGAATTTTTTTAGAACGGGCTCCAAGTTTAATAAATAGACCTCGCAGGCAAGCTTTGTGAGCGTTCCATGTGATAGCATGATCAGCCACAGAGTCAACATTATATCGGAAGTAATCTTCAATCTCTGACCGTATCTGGGTCTCAAAGGCAGGGTTGTTAAGGAGGGAGGTATTTAGTCTCCAGATCGTGTGGATAGGGACTTGGGAGGGGGATGAGAGTTTAATCGTGAGTGGCGCATGGTCCGACCAGGAGATCGTCCCTATTTGGGCCTCAGTGACGGACTGCAGTAGGTGCTTGTCAGTAACAAATAGGTCTATACGGGAATAGGACTGATGGGGAGGAGAAAAAAAGGTATAATCCTTTTCTGAGCCATGCAGGCAGCGCCACACGTCATATAGATCTTCTCTATGGAGTAGGGCAGATAAAGCTGAGGGTCTACTTCTCGCAATGTTGGAGGAGTCAAGAGAGGGGTCAGGTACATCATTGAAATCCCCACATAGGATCAGAGATGAGGATCTGTAGGGGGCAAGTTTAGCAAATAGGTTGACAAAGAATTTTTTCTGAGCTGTATTGGGGGCGTAAATGTTGACGATAGTGAGGGGACGGTTATTAATTGTAGCAGAGAGGATCAGATACCTGCCATCGTCATCTGAAACACTGTGGGTCAACGAAAAGTCTACTGCGGCGCTTACTGCAATCATCACCCCTCTCTTTTTTTTTGGGGCACTGGCAAAAAAGCAATGCGGGTATTTATTATGCTTACAGAGGGGTTGGTTCGTATTAGAGAAGTGGGTCTCCTGTACACAAAGAATGTCCGCATGTTGCGCTAAAGCTTCTTTCCAAAGTAGATTTCGTTTAAAAGGTGAGTTCAGGCCTTTAACATTCAGGGAGGTGAGTGTGAGGGCCATGGCGATAAAATGACTCGGGTGATACCGGTAGAGAGAAGGGGACTATACCTATCAACAAGGCTAGAAAGCACAGAGATATAGTGGGATGATTTGTAAAATATGTGCAAATATCCAGTAACCGAGGTACACAATATATATAACAGAACAACAAAATAAAAAGTATATAAAAATATATATAAAAAAAAAAAAGAAGAAAAAAAAGTCTTGCTGTGTCAACTAAATGCAATGCTTACGTCAAACCTTAAAGGCAAACAGTACAAGAAACTATGTGCTTAGCACACTTAAAACTGGGGGGTATAGGTGAAGAGAAAAAAAAAAAAAGAATGTGAACAGGCCTCATCCCGGCCGGACTGAGGTAGAGAGAGGACTGAGGCAAGGCATAAGTCAGTGTTTCTCAGCGATTTGAGGCGTCAGGTTTCCAGTCCCAGAGGGTGCGCGAGGGGGACTCCTCTGTCCCGTGTCACCAGAAGAGATCGGCAGTAGGCCCCAATTGGTCAGTTTCTTATACCCATCTTTTGGGGTAAGGATGGGGACAATCTGATGTTGATGAGTGACCAACAATTTAGTCGGGAAGCCCCATTTATACGTTATTTTTTTCTGTTGAAGAATAGATGTAACCGGTGCGAAAGCTCTCCGAAATTCCATCGTGGCAGGGGATAGGTCAGTGAATAGCTTGACGTTGGAGTATGGAGCCGGGAGGGGCTTTGTAGATCTAGCCGCATAAAGAAGTTGCTCCTTAACATGAAAATAATGAAAACGAGCCAAGACATCTCTAGGGATATCATCTGGGAGATGTGACGGTTTCGCTATTCTGTGTGCCCGGTCAATTAACGCCTCGCGGACGTTAATGCGCGGGAGCAGCGAAGTGGCAAGCTGTTGTAAATATGGAGTAAGTTCATTTGGCTTGATCGATTCTGGGATGCCCCTGAATTTAATATTTTGGCGCCGTGAGCGATCCTCCAAATCAGCAAGTTTCAATTTAATACGACGGAGTTCCTCAGTTTGATGTTCCTGCACTTCTACTACTTCATTGTGAGCTTTAGAATAATCTTGCAGATTATCCTCCAGAGCATCCGCTCGTTCTTCCAGACAGTCAATTCTATCATGGACTTGGGACATAGAGAATTGCAGATCTCTTTGTAAATCTTGCTGTAATGTCAGCAGCATGGATTTTAGCATGACTTCAGTAACAGCATTGTCAGAGGCAGGGACAGCAGCAAGGGAGGGTGTATGTTGGTTGTTGCACGAGCCTGCCACTATAGCTGACCAGGATTGCTTTTTAGCCAAAGGTTCTTTAGTGGGCGAGGGGACAGGGGAGGTAGCCAGTCTCTTACCTCTGTCCTGTTGTGGGGTGTCTGCAGAGCGCACCGGAGGAGGGATAGTGTCCATGGATTCCCTGATGGTGTTGTCAGGATGTCCTGATGAGGAGAGCAGAGGGCTGTTTACAACAACAGGCGCGCTGTCTATGTCAGCGTGTGCTCCGAGGCTGGAGCCGGCGCCATCTTGGACTCCCTGCATTGTTGCGGCGGTCGGATAGTAATCCGTGAGGCGGCGCGGTACAGGGGGATTTTGCCGTTGTCCAGGCATGCCCCGCGGTGTCCTCTGTCCTTCCCTGTATCAAAGGGTGAGAAGCAGGGAGGATCGGTTGCCGAGAGTTGCGATCGTCCGTGCCGTGGATCGGAGCTCAGGATTCAGGCATCCATCCTGGTCCGCCGCAGGCCACGCCCCCGTGCAGGGACAGTTCTAAGCATGGGAAACAAGCGCTACTTTACATGCATACTATACACCCCCCCCCCATGGTACGAAATTTAAAGGAATATTTGTTTGCATTGATACATGTCCCCTGGGGAAGGATCCAGGTCCCCAAACACTTTTTATTACAATAACTTGCATATTAGCCTTTAAAATTAGCACTTTAGATTTCAAACATTCGAGTCCAATAGACTTTAACAGGGTTCTAAAGTTCACACAAACTTGCCGCGAACACCCCAAATAGTTCGCTGTTCGGCGAACAGGCAATGTTCGAGTTGAACATGAGTTCTACTCGAACTCGAAGCTCATCCCTAGTGGCCATGTCTTGGTAGGTTTGCAGGTTTGCCATATTCTTTCCATTTTCGGATGATGGATTGAACAGTACTCCATGAGTTGTTCAAAGCTTGGGATATTTTTTTAGAACCTGACCCTGCTTTAAAGTTCTCCACAATTTTATCCCTGACCTGTCTGGTGTGTTCCTTGGTTCATGATGCTGTTTGTTCGCTAAAGTTCTCTGACAAACCTTTGAGGGCTTCACAAAACCGTTGTATTTATACTGAGACTAAATTACACTCTATTTACTAATTAGGTGACTTCTGAAAGCAATTGGTTCCATTAGATTTTAGTTAGGGGTATCAGAGTAAAGGGGGCTGAATACAAATGCACACCACATTTTTCACATATTTGTTTGTAAAAAAAATTGGAAACCATTTATAATTTTCCTTCCACGTCACAATTATGTTGCACTTTGTGTTGGTCTAACACATAAAATCCCAATAAAATACATTTACGTTTTTGGTTGTAACATGGCAAAATATGGAAAACTTCAAGGGGTGTGAATACTTTTTCAATGCACTGTATTTTCTTTATTTAAGTAAAGATGTACAAAAAGAGATGTAAAAATACTAAACACAATTCTCTTCCTTGTGTGCACATCATAACAGACAACTTTGAGTCATACAAAAAGGATTTTCTTTTCCAGCCCCTTCCTCTCACGGTGGCCATTTTTACTAAGGGCACATAAATTAATTTCCCTTTACTTCCTGGAACTCTGAGTCTGCCTCCTGGAACAAGTGACACGAACTTCCCAGGATGCAGCTCGGAAGCCAGAGTTACATGACCAGTGCCTCAAGAAACCAGGAGATGGAAAACAGTATTTAAAAGCAAAAAAATGTTTAAAGGGTTTGCAAACCTTTGTGTCTTTTCACCTTAATGCATCCTATACATTAAGGTGAAAAAACACCTTGCACTGTCTACCCCCCAGCCCCCCCCCCCCTGTTTTACTTACCTGAGCTCCGAATTTTATTGGGTGCGATCCTGCGTCGCTCTCTCTACTGCTTCTCGGCTCTTCATTGGATAGATTGATAGCAGCTCAGCCATTGGCTTCCGCTGCTTTCAATCAAATCCAATGATGCAGGCATCGGGGGCGGGGGCCGAGTCATACACTCTGCGGCTATGGACGCAGAGTGTATGACACGGGAGCGCGCCCGCAAGGTAACCCCCTTGGGAGAGAGCTTCTCAGAGGGGGTTATCTATTGCAGGAAGGAGCCGCGAGAGCCGCCGTGGGACCGCAGAAGAGGACAATCGGGGCCACTCTGTGCAAAACTAACTGCACAGTGCAGGTAAGTAAGACGTGTTCGTTATTTAAAAAAAAAACTTTAATGTCACTTTAATCATTGTAAAATGATTCCATATCAGCGTGCAGAGCTGAATACTGCAGTGATTTTTAGTGAAATTATGAAAAGGGGTGGGGGGGTCCCACTTTAAATGTCAAAAGAGCAAGGGATAAATGTGTATTATACAGTACTTAATTTTACCAACCATCTATTAATAATTCCCTTATTTCATGTCTCAGCTATAAGGGAATTAAACAGGGATACCAAAGAGTGTCAACTGAGTATCCTGGGGCTGCTGACATCGCATCCAAACCCAAGAGGGCTTTTGGGTGTCTACACAAAAAGGCTTTTACGGGTTAAATTCACATATCATATAGGAGGAATAATGTTAAAATTAAAGGTCTAGCAGTTGGGTCTTTTTAAGGCTACAAGTCATGTGAGAAATGTTTATTTTGTTGAGTTTTTTTATATTCATAATTTCTCCTCTGTCCACATAACTTAAAGGATCTTTAGTTCACTTTCAAATCCTGACCACTAACTAAATATTGTGGCACCCTGGCATCTATTATAACTAGAATAGCAGATGTGGTCTGGAACATGCCTAGGCAGCACCCTGCAAAATAGAACATCCAGAAAGTCCTGATCAATTTGTTTCTGCACAATTCACATTGCTGTTATTTTAGCTAACTCCAGCTGGTTATCCACTTTCATCCATGCTAGCTGATAATGCTGTTCAAACATAACTCTGGCTGCATAACACATTTTTTCCTACTAGAAGAGTTTAACCTAGAAGGATTAGAACAATACTTATACAGTAAACAAAGCTTGTTTAGCCTCAGGAGAAAAGGTTATGTAGAGAGGTAAGGAGCGGTGCAGAGGAGCTAAGTCATCACAGACAGTAATAACACACTCCCAGAAGAGGAGAAGGCAATGGTGTGCAAGGAGGAAGCGGGGATCAATGGGAAATAAACTTTCCAGAAGTAGTCAAATTTGGTAGAAAATGTAGCAGCAGAGTGCAAGTCAAAAAATATGGGCCAGATTCAGAATTCACTGAATCCTCTCTTCATCGCCACAAAAAGGAACGACTTTTTCCCTGGTGAATGGCGACCATGGCTAATCTGCGGTACTCCGCAGAAACCATTTGGAATTTGAGGCGTTTCGCCGCAATACTGCCAGCCATCACCAAAAAGACCCTAAGAATTGAGCACCTTTTGAGGATCGATCGACGATCGACCGTCAAAAATTTTAGCCATTTACCCCAACCTAAGCGCATTTCATGTGCTCTGATCAACACAAGATCGGCAGTAAAACACCGACTTGAAATCCATGGTTTCTTTTTTTTTTTGTTTCATAAAGTTTTATTTGGTGCTTATGAAGACATTAACAAAATAACACAATAATACAGCATAAAAGAAATGAGAAATCGACATAGGATTACATTGTTAACTTTTCAACTGATGTCATATATTACATACAATTGGTATGGGACATTCATTAAACATATAGAAAACCTTGAGAGAGATAAATAGAAGTGTACAGACTAAGATCAATATAATTCAACGGTTAACAGTTTATCTTATCAAAGATCTTGTATCTCATTATTGCTCTTTATTATTATTATTTTTTATTTATTTTTTGAATAATAAGAGGCACTCCTCAACCTGTAAGTATGATGTTGGAACTAGTTTTACCTTAGCGGTTGTGAAGTGTAGGGAGGGGTGTTGGGAGGGGGAGGGAGGGAATGGAGAGGAGCTACGTGGGGAAAGGAGAGGGAGAGAAAAAAAAAAAAATATTGTAATATAAAACGTGAAATTATTCAATTATTAATTTTGACTATGTATTTTATTTTTCCAGTATAGGTAGCAGACCTTGTTGGGTGTATCCTGGTTTCTTACGGCATATGGGTTGTATAATCCAGAGACTCTTTGAACATGATTTCATTCTACAACACGATCTAGACTGCCTCTTCATTACAGAGAGCTGGCTCACAGCCGACTGTAACACCATTCTAGGAGAATTGGTGCCAGAAAACTACCGTATTATTACGGAAAACAGAATAGGGCAAAGAGGAGGAGGACTGGCGGTGATCCATAAGACGCGTCTTGCGATCACAAAACCAAGCCTCCAAAACCCTCTTCCGTTCATGGAAACCCTTACTCTTCAACTGCAAGTAAACGGCCAGGAGACCGTCCGGATTCTACTCTGCTATAGGCCACCCGGCCCCAAGTCGCAGCTGCTCCCATCTTTGATGGACTTTGTCTCCACCTATACCCTGAATAGCAAACACCTTTTGCTGCTCGGGGACTTCAACCTCTGGGCCAACTCCCCGCAAGACCCCATTGCCGACGCCTGCATCAACCACCTGGAAGGATTAGGGCTTCAGCAACTAGTATGTGGGCCCACACATGCTTCAGGTCATACGCTCGATCTTATTTTCAGACAAGATCTGGAAATAAAAATCTTGGAAAATGAACCATTGCCATGGTCAGATCACCATGCAATTAAATTCATTATTTCCGAATTCCCTCCCTTAACAAAAACATCAAATCCAGTGACAACACACTGGACCAGATGTCGAAAGAAGCTCCATTCGGAACTCTTCAAAGCCACGTTAGGGGAAAAATTAAACACAATTCAGCCGCACCAAACAGCGGAAGAAACACTGGAGGCCATAAACACAGCACTATTGCAGTCAGCTGACTTGATAGCGCCGAAACGAAAGACCCAGATCAGGAAAAATAACTCCGGCTGGTTCAACAACCAGCTGGCGTTACTGAAGCAAGAGCGCAGAAGGGCAGAAGCAGCCTGGAAAAGAAACTCTTCAGATGTGAACCTCTCGATCTACAAGACAATAACCAGAAAATACTACAAGCAAATCTTCGAAGCCAAGAAAAACTATTTTTCTGAGGCTATCAACGGTGCCCTAAATCGCCCCCGTGAACTCTTCAAGCTAGTCACTCAGACCATGAATCCAGAATGTCTTGAAGCCCCCAACTTGGACACACAAGAATTTTGCGATGAGTTATCGGATTGCTTCATTAACAAAATTATGGCTATCCGGCAAAGCATTCAGCAAAACAATTGCTCTCCCAGCCCCCCCCGTAGTCATTTACACAGCACCGGCAGCAACTCACCACAGTTTAGTGAGTTCACGCTGGAACCCATCTCCATTCAGACCACTAAAAATATCATCGGCACTCTGCGCAACAGCACTGCGCCAAATGATATTATCCCCACCAAACTGCTGAAGGAATGCGCCGACATCCTGGCACCTCCTGTCACACAGCTTATTAACCAATCCTTCAGGGAGGGCAAAATGCCCTCCCAGCTGAAGGAGGGCTTCATTCAACCCATTTTGAAGAAAGCCACCCTGAATCCTAAGGATCCACTCAACTGGCGCCCCATAACAGGCCTAAATGTTCTCTCCAAGGTAATGGAGAAAGCAGTGGTACAGCAGCTGCAACAGCATCTAGATACCCACAACTTACTCGACCCATTGCAATCAGGATTCCGGCACGGACACGGGACGGAAACAGCATTGCTTAAGATATGGGACGACGTTCTCGAGGCCGCAGACGAAGGAGAATCTTCTCTTCTGGTTCTGCTGGACCTAAGCGCAGCCTTTGATACAGTTGATCACAAGCTGTTATTGAATCGGCTGGCTAAAATAGCCAAAGTCGCAGAAAGCGATCTATCTTGGTTCTCCTCTTTTTTGGAAAACCGATCGCAAATAGTGAAGCTAGGACCATTCACTTCGGAACAACGCACATTATCGTGTGGGGTCCCTCAGGGATCTCCCCTGTCGCCGATGTTATTCAACATCTATCTGCGTCCTCTTTTTGAAATCATCAGCAGCCAAAAACTGCTATATCACTCTTACGCAGACGACACGCAACTGTACTTCCGCATTTGCAATAAAAAGGATCACCACCTCAATCTAGAGACATGCCTCTCTTTGATAGAGGACTGGATGACAAAGAGTTATCTCAAACTCAACGGAGCAAAAACAGAACTTCTTCTGTTTCACGCCAAGCGTAGGAATCAATCGATAACAACCTGGATCCCCCCGCCCATTCTGGGCAAAGTCATCACCCCTAGCGCCAAAGTCAAAAGTCTCGGGGTCATTTTTGACTCCGACATGACAATGAACGCACAAATAGGGGCAGTAGTCAGCGGATCTCACTATCTGCTGCGCCTACTACGCAGACTCACGCCTTTTATTCCCAAGAAAGACATAGCGGTCGTGGTGGGAGCGATTGTAAACTCCAGATTGGACTATGCAAATGCCCTTTACCTCGGACTCCCCAAGTACCAAATCGCTCGTCTTCAAGTCGTTCAAAATACGGCCACCAGACTTGTGACTGGGAAAAAACCCTGGGAATCAATCTCACCTTCGTTGAGATCCCTTCACTGGCTACCAGTCAAAGACAGAATCACCTTTAAAGCACTCTGTCTAACGCATAGATGTATCCATGGGAATGCTCCCCATTATCTATGCGAAAAATTAAAAATTTACAATCCCAATCGTATTCTACGATCCAACAATCAAAATCGGCTTCAGATACCGAAAGCCAGATATAAGTCCAAAGGAGACAGGAGATTCGCTGTCCAAGGTCCCAGACTATGGAACGCCTTACCAGCCAGCATTCGACTGGAGGAGAACTACTTAGTCTTCAGGAGAAAGATAAATGCCGCGTACACACGGTCGTTTTTTGCGATGAAAAAAAACGACGTTTTTTAAAACGTCATTTAAATTGATCGTGTGTGGGCAAAACGTCGTTTTTTGTCTTCAAAAAAACGACCAAAAAAAAATTCCAACATGTTTGAATTTTTTGTGTCGTTTTTCAAAACGTCGTTTTTTGTTTCACAAAAAGTCACCGTGTGTAGCAAAAACGTCGTTCAAAACGACGTTTTTCAACCCGCGCATGCCCAGAAGCTAGTTATGAAGCGAGCTTCAATGGAAAAGAGTGGTGAACGTAACCTTGCTTTTTGTGAAAAAACGATGGTGTGTATGCAAAATTGTCTTTGAAAGTGACGTTTCAAAAACGTCGTTTTTTACTTCACAGAAAACGTCGTTTTTTTTTTCATCGCAAAAAACGACCGTGTGTACGCGGCATAAGACTCATCTCTTTTGATCTCAAAGGAGACAGGAACAACAAGCGCCCAGAGGCGATTTACTTTGCATGTGCTGCGCTATACAAGTTCTTCATTCATTCATTCAGAAAGAATTAGATTCCCGCAGAGTATCAGAGATACTCTACGCCGCCGTACGATACCTGGCTCTAGGTGGAATTCAGAGAGATTTTGGCCCGTAAGGTACGGCGGCGTAGTGTGTTTCTCCCGGCGGAATCAAACTACGCGAATAGAGGGCGTGAGGCATTTAAATTAGGCGCGTCCCCGCGGCGATTGAACTGTGCATGCTCCGTTCAGAAATTTCCTGCCGTGCATTGCGCGAAATCACGTCGTTACGTCATTTTTTTTTTAGTAGCGTCGTTTACGGACATTCCTATTCCCGGACTTACGCAAAAAATAAAAAATAAATTGAAAGTCGACGCGGGAACGACGGCCATACTTGACAAGGGCCGCGTAACGTTAGACCAGGTAATAGCTGGTTTAACTTTACGTAGCGAAAAAATGACGTACGCGATTGCGAACGACGCTCGTAACTTCGTGGATCGCCGTAAAAAGCTCATTTGCATACCCCGACGCTGAAAACTACACGAACTCCACCCAGCGGCCGCAAAAAGATCGCAGCGAAGACGTAAGCCTGTCAGATCGAAGCCCAACGCCACCGTATCATGGTTTGAGGATTTGAAATGACTCCTGTCTAAGACCAGTTAGACAGGCGTAATCGCTCTCTGAATCTGGCCCTATGTGTTTATGGAAAAGAAAAACTGTAAAAGTAAAAAAAAAGACTTTCTCTGCTTTTGCTCGCAATTTTTCAAGTTGATGACAGGGCCTCCGTTAACATGGCTGCGCAACTGTCAGGGGCAACCACACATTGTTAGCCTCTATAAAAGCCCTATATCTATGTTTAGGCATTGATTCTAAATTAGCAGCACATGTAAGCAGTTTAAAAAAAAAAAACACTTGTAAGACAATGGTATAATGGGCTATCCCATTATGAAATATTTACCTTAGAACAAAGCGTTGTCACCGATGACATCTTCCCCCCGGTCTTTCTTTTGGGTTTGCAGCTGTGTGATTGGCACGATGACGTCACTCCTACGCATTCCTACAAGAGCCCTCAATTCTGGCACAAGCTCTAAGACCACATACACACGATCGGTCAAAACCGATGAAAACGGACTGAAGTTCAGTTTCATCGGTCCAAACCGATCGTGTGTAGGCCCCATCAGTCAGTTGTACTTCGGTCCAAAAACAGAGAACTTGCTTTAAAATTGAACCGATGGACTCCTGACCGATGGGTCAAAACCGATTGTTAAAGACATCGGTCAAAAGGCCGCGCATGCTCAGAATCAAGTCGACGCATGCTTGGAAGCATTGAACGTATTTTTCAGCACGTCGTGTGTTTTATGTCAGTGCGTTCTGACACGATCGTTTTTTTAAGAGATGGTGTGTAGGCACATCAGACCGTCAGTTGGCTTCATGGGTTAACCTATAAAAACGGTCCTTCGGACCGTTCTTATCGGATGGACTGATCGTGTGTACAAGGCCTTAAGGTTCAGCAAGGTATGCCAGACCTTCAAAGCGCATGCGCCGGTGATGTCACTGGCTGCACCTAGTGTAAATATCTCCTAAACGGTGCTCGTTTTGGAGATATTCATTTTACCTACCAGTAAGTTCTTTTATAGGCTTACCGGTAGATAAAAAACACAACGCTGGCTTTACTACCACTTTAAGTACTCTTGTACTCTAATTATGTTCACACTGATCAATGTTGCCAATTATATTGGATTAAGTATTTTTTGTGAAAACAGTTGTTTGAAATGTGCTACTATTTGCTAGACATTGAAACATAGTGCTGATTATAATAAGTGTAAGCTATACTGACGGTAGATATTGAGCATCTCGTTCATGTTACATTATTCTGTAGGCTATGCCTAATTATATTCTGTCCAAGGATTTAAACGCAAATTTAGCAGTACCATTAGAGCTGGGCTAACCCTGCTTCATACTATGAATTGCCTATGAATTGCCTATGAATTGCACCACATTCCTGTGCAATTCACATGTCATTCAGTGTGGTGCGATGAGTGCCAAATTGCCAATACATTTTGAATGGGCTCAAATTGAACCGCATTGCTTCAAAGTAGTGCATGCAATGCACAGTGTTTGTGACCTGCATTCAAGGTGTCATTAACATTGCACTAATGCCACTGCTGGTGGTAAGGGCAGTGCAATTTAAACACGTGGCAAATGTGCATGGATCACTTGTTTCCTCACTGCATTCTAGTAGGAACCAGAGCTAAAGGATGAACCTTTGTTTATTTTACTACTATAGTTTTTTTTAGCCTAACTCCACCCACATAATTTTGTGTAGTTTTTTTAGAGATTAGAACTTGTGTCATGTTTTTAATTGTTGTCTGTATCACTATTGGGAAGATTTCTCCTCATTTCCTTGCATGTTTTAGAATCTTTCCAACAGAGACACAAACAATGGGGAGAGTGGTAAAGGCCTAAGCCAACCATTAAACTTTGAGGATGGTCTGATTTGCAAGCATAATGCTTACAATCTAGAAAAGGCACCAGCTGGTGGTCCCTATGAACATAAATAGTTTTTGGAAGAATGTTTTGAATGCAGAAATAAAGGGTGGAGTCGATAAGCAGGGCTTCAAGATGCTGATGATACAATGTTCTACTTTTTGAACAATAGTGATTTTTAAACTTCTCAAATACAGCAAGCAATCAAGGGAGATTAGGAGTTGTACAGTACCCTTTCTCAAAATGTGACTGGAGAAGAAAGAAGTCATTAAGGATATGAACAGCAATAAAAAAAACTCCAAATACGTCTTAACCCTTCCCTAATCTATTAAAAGCGTACAATAAAACTTTTTGGCTGGATGTATTATTAAACATTAGTGTTGAGCGGAATACGCCATATTCGATTTCGCGATATTTCACGAATATATAGAAGAATATTCGTGAAATATTCGTTAATATCGAATATTCGTGATATTTTATCAAAAAAATTTTTTTGGCAAATTTCGCTAATGCAAATGCGAAATTGATTGCGAAATTCTCGTCAACACGCGAAAATGGAGATCATTTCCTGGATTACTAAACTAATATGCACTAAACACTAACTCTACTTACACAAACTTATATGACTAAACTAAAGCTAATTTTTATTTTTTTTATTTTTTTTTATACACAAAACACAGAAGGGCAGAGAAACTATTCGCGAATATTCGTAATACGAATATTCGCATTGTGAATATTCGGCAACATAAAAGAATCGCCTCAGCTACTCGGCCCAGGGTCTCTAATCATAACAGCAATGCTTTTAGACATCGATGGAGATCACTAGGATGATCTGTTTTAAAAATAAATTTGAAAAAATACGAATATTCGCAATATCGAATATTCACCGCGATATTCGATTTATTCGCGAATACTCGAATATGCAATATTCGTTACGAATATTCGCAATGCGAATATTCGTGAGCAACACTATTAAACATTAATATCTAGACAAATCATTGTCTGAGGCCATCAAGTTGGTAAGTAGGTATCTATTTGCAAAGCTTTCTTGGAGATGCAGATCATATTTATGTGTTTTTTTCTTGCCATAGCACTGGTATCTGGGTAAAAGAGCATGCAATGTTTAAAAAAATAGTGTAAACCTTTACTGTACTCATTGCAATCATGGAAGACTTTGAGTAACTTTGGTAAACCCCCCCACCCAAACGTGTGGGACGATGATTTTAGTGTAAAGCAACATATTTTCAAAGTAAAAAACCTTAATATGTAAGGCATGTTATTGCCACAATAATTGTAGCGTCAACCGTAACTTCCTCTGATACTATATTTTCTTATAATTTAACCCTTTCCAGCTCAGGACCCTAGGTAACTCGCCATTCATGATTTGTAACCAGGCACAAGACCAGCCATAATTTCCTATAACTTCAGAGTGCTCCATGCAGAGTCCAGCAGGACCAGTGGACCAGGTCAGATACCCCTGGAGACAAGGAAATTAGTGTCAAGAGCATATGGGTGAGTGCAGAGCTTAAAGTATTTCTTGCTTAAACCGTTGAGCCTGGAAAGGGTTAAATTGTATTTGCACGCCATTTACTGTCAATTTTCAGAGTGTACTCTTGACAATACAAAATGTACTATCTGTCAGGAACTGAATGAGGGTACAGCACTGACAGGCCAACTTAACCAATGAGGACATTTCATTGATGTATGTGAGTCGATCGGGCATCATCATAGAATAGACACTTTGGCCAATTGTAATCATTGCTATTGTTGTATTCCAAAAATGTTGTGACATTCCATTTTCCAAATGTGAATCGAATTTACTTATTTCCTTATCAAAATAATTTAAGCACTACAGGGATACATTAATAGCACTTTCCCCAAATTATCTAACACTAATGCCGCGTACACACGATCATTTTTTGTGATGAAAAAAAATGACGTTTTCTGTGAAGTAAAAAACGACGTTTTTGAAACGTCACTTTTCAAAGACGATGTTGCATACACACCATCGTTTTTTTCACAAAAAGCGATATTACGTTCACCACTCTTTTCCATTGAAGCTCGCTTCATTACTAGCTTCTGGGCATGCGTGGGTTGAAAAACTTTGTTTTAAACGACGTTTTTGCTACACACGGTGACTTTTTGTGAAACAAAAAACAACGTTTTGAAAAATGACACAAAAAATTCAAGCATGTTGGAATTTTTTTTTGGTCGTTTTTTTTAAGACAAAAAACTACGTTTTGCCCACACACGATCAATTTAAATGACGTTTTAAAAAACAACGTTTTTTTTCATCACAAAAAATGATCGTGTGTACGCGGCATCAGATCTGTTCATGTCAGAAAATTTCAATTTTAAATGTTGTAAACATAACTATGTCTTGTAGTAAGCATGGTCAAAGACAAAACAAAAAAAAAAAAAATGTAATTTATTGGTTGTTTAAATAGCAGTAGAAATCAAGAGTGGCTAATTTATGTGCCTAAGAAACACATTTCTTCGAATTGGAAAAATACAATAGAGTCCTAACAGGCAATTTGTTGTCAGATTGTACCTGCTACCTAATCTGTGAAAACGTTTAAACTTTAAAAATCTATTTCTTTGTTGAGATATGCATCTTCTACTGTGAGCTAGGGTTGGAGCTTTTGTATTACATTCTGGGTAGATCTGTAGAGATTTATTAACAGATATGATAAAAATTATCACATTACTTAAAAGATTACATGCATTAAAAGAGTGAAACAAATGATAATAACGTGTATGTTTGGGCAGTTGTAGCATATGAAAAGGAAATATCACCATTTGAACAATGGTCTATGAATAGCATTTTTATAATATGGTAAAATAGCTTTTTGAAGCTAACATATACAGTACCATGGTCAAGTGATATTCTATACACACTTTGCCCTGTACTGGGTGATCCTTGGTGGATCTTAAAGTGGTTCTAAAGCCTAAACATTTTTTACCTTAATGCATTCCTTGCATTAAGGTAAAAAATGTTTAGGCATCAGCATCCCCTCACCACCCCTCTTTTACTTACCCAAGCCCTCATTTGGTCCAGCGCTGTGCATGTCTGCAGCTCTTCACTCACATAATTTCCAGGTTTCACTGGCTTTGCTGAGTCACTAGGAGCTATTGGCTATTGACGAAGGATTGAGCAGCCGGGCCGAGTCCTGATATCTGTGTCAATGGACGCAATGGATGCAAAGCGGCATCCAGCAGGGGTACTGAAGACAGAGGAAGGCTAGGAGTGCCGACGGGGGACCCGAGAAGAGGACATTTGCGACTACTCTATCCAATTCTATTATCAGGTAAGTATGGAGATCTTTGCATCTTTGCAGCGCTGTAGGAGTGGTGTATACTTTACTCCTAAAGCGCCCCTGCCCATTGAAATCAATAGGCAGCGACGCCAAACAGACAGCCAATCGCTGCTGCAGCGGTGCTTCCCGGGTGATTTAAAAAAAAAAATTGTCGTTTTCTCTCCTGAAATTTGGCAAAAATCCATTCTGCAACCTCCGGAACTGGCCCTGTGCACACAGATACCTACTGTCTCTATTAAACTCAGAAGCAAGGCTTCTGTGTTTGAAAGTGACAGCACCTTTCTGCTGTCATCTCCCGCAGACTCTCCCTGACTCTGTACTCACTGCGGGACAGGAACAGCCTGCCAGGAATAGCGTGTTTATGGGCAGGCCACAAGGGGGCAGGGCATCTAGTGCTGCAGCTTGGTACACGGACAATAACACCCAAGCTGGATTATCACGTTGGCCAATGGGGGAGTTGGAGCTGTAAATTAGTCCTGTTTCTGCAGGTACTATGGAGCAGGGCAGGCTGCTGACAGTTTTTTCTGCAGAGGTAACTAACCAGATGAGGGCAGTGGGGGAAGGGGGAAGCGTTGCAATGGTGAGCTGCAGTCAGGTGTTGAAGTGGTAAGTTGAAAGGTGCAAAGAGGAGTTGCTGACAGGGTGCAGAAGTGAGGTGCCAAGCTAAGGACAGCGGGTACAGAGGTGAGCTTCAGACAAGGGATGTAGAGGTAAACTTTAGACTTTGGGTGTAGAGGTGAGCTTTAACCACTTGACCACTGGGCACTTAAACCCCCTTCCTAACCAGACCAATTTTCAGCTTTCGATGCTCTCACAATTTGAATGACAATTACTCAGTCATACAACATTCTACCCATTTGAAATTTTTGTCCTTTTTTTCACACAAATAGAGCTTTCTTTTGGTGGTATTTGATCACTTCTGGGTTTTTTATTTTTTGCGCTATAAAAGAAAAACGACTGAAAATTCTGTAAAAAAAAAAAAAAAAACGTGTTTCTGTCATATTAGTGGGTTATTTCTCACACACAGCATATGCATACCAGAAATTACACCCCAAAACACATTCTGCTATTCCTCCTGAGTATGGCGATACCCCATGTGTGGGACTTTTACACAGCGTGGCCACATACAGAGGCCCAACATGCAGGGAGCACCATCAGGCGTTCTGGAACACCCAGGCCAATTCTGACATTTCTCTCCTACATGGAAAAATCATCATTTATTCGCTAGAAAATTACATAGAACCCCAAAACATTATATATGCTTTTTTAGCAAAGACCCTAGAGAATACAAAGGCGGCCGTTACAACTTTTTATCTCGCACGGTATTTTCGCAGAAATTTATTGAACGAGTGTTTTTAAAAAAAAACTGTTTTGTGCTTAAAACAAAACAAAACAGTAAAGTTAGCCCGATTTTTTTTCAAAATGTGAAAGATGAAGTTACGCCGAGTAAATAGATACCCAACATGTCACACTTCAAAATTGCGCACACTCGTGGAATGGCGCCAAACTTCGCTACTTAAAAATCCCCATAGGCGGTATTGCAGAGTATTGGGGTATTGCAAAGTATCATGCAGGGTATTGGGGTATTGCCGAGTACTGGGGTATTGCCGAGTATTGGGGTATTGCCGAGTATTGGGGTATTGCCGAGTATTGGGGTATTGTTGAGTACTGGGGCATTGCTGAGTATTGGGGTATTGTTGGGTACTGGGGTATTGTGGTGTATTGTTGGGTACTGGGGTATTGTTGGGTACTGGGGCATTGCCGAGTACTGGGGTATTGCCGAGTACTGGGGTATTGCCGAGTACTGGGGTATTGCCGAGTACTGGGGTATTGCCGGGTACTGGGGTATTGCCGGGTACTGGGGTATTGTCGGGTACTGGGGTATTGTCGGGTACTGGGGTATTGTGGGGTATTGTGGGGTACTGGGGTATTGTTGGGTACTGGGGTATTGTTGGGTACTGGGGTATTGTTGGGTACTGGGGTATTGTGGGGTATTGTTGGGTACTGGGGTATTGTTGGGTACTGGGGTATTGTGGGGTATTGTTGGGTACTGGGGTATTGTGGGGTATTGTTGGGTACTGGGGGATTGTTGGGTACTGGGGGATTGTTGGGTACTGGGGGATTGTTGGGTACTGGAGGATTGCTGGGTACTGGGGGATTGCTGGGTACTGGGGATTGCAGGGTACTGGGGATTGCAGGGTACTGGGGGATTGCAGAGCTGGGATGGATTGAGGGATGGCTGGATCTGTGACTGCATTTGTCACAGATCCAGCCACAGCTCAGCTGCTGACACCCCGCTCCCCCCCCTCTCCTCGCACACTGTACAGAGAGGAGAGGGAGGAGAGGGAGGAACCGGCGTCATCAAATGACGCCGGTTTGTTTACAAGTGATTGCGCCGTCATTCGACGGCGCGATCACGTGGTAAACGGCCGCTATCAGCGGCAATTTACCGTGATCCGTGATGCGCCGGGTCTTCTAGACCCGGCAAGCACGGACACTTTCGCGAATCGCGGAAGTGCACGAGGACGTCGTGTCAAAGCAACTTCACCGCGCCGTAGCAGTAAAATGCTTATGGCGTGGTGGGGAAGTGGTTAAACAGGGGATGTAAAAGTGAGCTTCGAACTGGGGAGTGCAAAGGACAGCTTTGGACGAGAGGTTTAGTGGTGAACTGTGCAGATGCAGAGAGAGCTGTGGACCGAGGTTGTAGAGGTGAGCTTTAGACTGGGGGTGCAGAGGATAGCTTTGGGCAGCGGGTGCAGAGAGATCTGCAGATAGGTGGTGTAGAGGTGAGCTGCAGACGGGGGGTATAGATGTGAGCTTTGGACAGGAGGTTTATTGATGAGCTGTGGAGGTTGTGTAGAGGTAAGTTTCAGACTGGGTGTGCAGAGATGAGCTTCAGACGATGGGTTTAGTGATAAACTGTGGATAGGGGTTCAGAGGTGAGCTGCGAATAGTTGTGGACAGAGGTGCAGAGGTGAGTAATGGACAGGAAATGTAGAGATGAGCTGTGGGTGGGTAGGCAGGGGTGAGGTGTAGATGGTGGGGTGCAGAGGTAAGCTTTGGACAGCAGTTCAGAGGTGAACTTTGTGAGCTTTGGATGGGGATGTAGAGGTGAGTTGTGGACAGAAGGTGCACATGTGAGATTTGGATGGAGAGGGTGCAGATGTGAGCTTCCTGCACCTATTCTCTGACTAAAAAAAATCCTTACTCTCTATTTTATTTACCATTCACTCCTCTTGCTAGGTAAATACATATATATATATATATATATATATATATATATATATATATATATATATATATATATATATATCGGGAGGTGAGGAGAGAGGCAGAAGAGCAGAGTCAGCATAGATAGCAATTAAATACTCCCAGAGGGCTATGATGTTTAAGGAGGGAGAGGGCTATGCTAGGTAATTGACTGTATTTAAATAGTCAAATTCAAAGGCAAATTCAAAGGCAAATTGCAAGTGAATAAAAATGTTTATGGAAAGGAAAAACACTGTAAGCGAGCATTTACACTTTTATAAGCTGGGGGGGGGGGTAATGATTTTTAAATGAACACCATGCCTGGAGTTCGGTTTTATTTTTTTTGTAGCTAGGTACAGGGCTATGGCATTATAGAGACCAAGACATTGCTCTGTTTTTAACTCCCTTGTCTGAGTAGTTTATAAAGAGCTGCAAAATGATTCTCTGGTGAACAGAGGGAAAAGTAAGTAGATGCAAAACCATAACCCTAAAGAGCCCAAGGTAGAGAGTGACCGCCAAAAAGTCAGTCACATCTACAGCCTGCTTCCTTTTGTTGAGTGAGCTGCAGCCACACCTAGACCAGACCAAAGGGGCCCTTCTTCTGCTAAAAGTCCATTCCCACCTCTGGGAGTTGGCTCATCTTAACCATCAACTTCTTTGGGGTTTGCACTATGTTATATAATTATAAGTTTAGCGTAAAACGTCCCACGCATAGCCCCCTTGAGAGCCATAATAAGTTAACGTAAACTTTGCTTCCTTACAATTACTAGACATGTGACTTAAATAAACACTATTTTGTAATGTAGAGTGCACTTCCATAATTGATAGCTGCAATGTCACCTTCATTGTGTTGTACATTCAAAGAACTGATAAGAAGGTGCCAGACTCAGCTGTATCCTGGAGTCACTAAGACTGGTGCCATACCTTAACTACTTATTTAGGTACTTTTTTCCATTGTCCTATTTATACAGGATAGGGAGGGATTATTCAAATTAGAGGTCATACAAAAATAAATAAAACAGTTCTTGATTTTGTGTGTAAAAGACACCAAAATGAAACCTGCTACTAACAGCATGATTCAAAACCTCCTGTAAAAGCAAAAATGATCTGTCTTTGAAAAACATGCTAATTACAGAGCTCTGAAAGTTAACTATTTAGTTAATTACAGTCAATGGAACTTCTCTAGAAATAGCACTCTGTCTGAAAGTCAGAAAAACCAAATAATATGGCTACCTCCATAGAGGGCCTAAAGGTGGGCTACATGAAAAAAAAAAAAAACATACACACTCACCTATATGGCTGCAGCATCAATGCGATGCTGCATCTGTCCCCCACTATCTCTAATACTGTGAACTTAGTGATCACATGACCACTAACCTCTCAGTTCTCGGTCTGCTCCAAGCAATGAGCAGTGCCTGTCAGTCACTGCTCTCTGCTACTCCTCCAGCACTCACTAACACATTATTGTTGGGGTCATTCTAGAGAGCCTGGAGCGGCTCTGTCTTGTCAGCTAATAGTGGCCTTTAGCCCATTGTCAGCTAATTTTGGGACACAATAGAGCACAAGTAAGTGCACTCCTTTTACCCAGAAGAGAAGTATTGCCTAAAAAAGCTTTGGCTAAACTTCTCTTTCAAAGTGGAACTAAACCCTTATGTCTTTTATGGCCAAGGAAGCTGCTATATTACCCCATGTTTGATCTGCACATGCGTAGTTAGGAAACTAGCCATTTGATTGTTAATTTGAGAGCACAAGCAACTGTGATCATTTTTATTCATGGATTGAATGTAACTGTTTTGAAAAACAATTGGTTTAGTTCCACTTTAGGAGTATGGCATGTAGGCAGGTGCAGCTTTCCCCCATGTCCTGTAGGTGGCCCTGTGGCATTATTACAGATAAAGTAGAGCAGTGGTCTCAAAGTGGCTGACATCCAGCTGTTGCAAAACTACAAGTCCTATCACCGATCTGCCTATGGGAGTCATGCTCGTTACTGTTATGCCGCGTACACACGGTCGTTTTTTGCGATGAAAAAAAAAACGTTGTTTTTTAAAACGTCATTTAAATTGATCGTGTGTGGGCAAAACGTCGTTTTGTGTCTTCAAAAAAACGACCCAAAAAAAAATTCCAACATGCTTGAATTTCTTGTGTCGTTTTTCAAAACGTCGTTTTTTGTTTCACAAAAAGTCACCGTGTGTAGCAAAAATGTCGTTTAAAACGACGTTTTTCAACCCGCGCATGCCCAGAAGCTAGTTATGAAGCGAGCTTCAATGGAAAAGAGTGGTGAACGTAACCTCGCTTTTTGTGAAAAAAACGATGGTGTGTATGCAACATCGTCTTTGAAAGTGACGTTTCAAAAACGTCGTTTTTTACTTCACAGAAATCGTCGTTTTTTTTCATCGCAAAAAACGACCGTGTGTATGCGGCATTAGCCTTGCAATGCCTCATGGGACTTGTCGTTTTGCAACAGCTCGAGGGACGCCAGTTTAAGACCCCTGAAGTAGAGTCTGTTAGGCTAATTGTTCCCCTAGGGACTGTCACTCTCTCAGAGAACCTAGCTGTTCAATTGCATGCTGCAGTTTCTTGAGATCTTCATTGGCCATCTTTGTGTGGAACCTGCATCATTATGAAGCATCTGCCACGTGTGGCTAGGGAAAGTGATTAGAGCAGAAAAAGGTTCCTGGTGAGTAGGGTTAAAACAGGAACTATGCCTGCAGAGTGGGAACATGCTAGTATCCATAAAAGCCATGTGGGGCTCTCCCTAGCAGCTTTACAGTGCTATCAAGCACACCACACACTGCCACCCCTCCAGCAGAAGCTATTGCTAATGGTACTACAGGAATGAAGCCTGATAATATTGTAAAATCACCAATTGTTACATTGTCTCATATCAATACTTACATAAACTGTCATCATTCATTACCGCTAACCTTTATTCAGTATATAATATACCAGATAAATACTACAATCAAGGTCTGTGTGTGTGGTGGTCTCTTCATGACTGGGTACCTTGGGCCTGAAGCTCACCTACGGATATTTAACTTTGGGAAAGATCTCCTTTTTTACAAGATTTTGGTGAATCTTTAAACACCCTATAAGAAACAGAAACTTATGCACTTGATTTATGTTTTCCTTTTCTCATTCCCGGTAACTAATTAAATAGGCGGGGGAGAAAAGGGAAAACAAAATGTGCTACTGGGCAGGGGAAAGTTACATAAACCTGTTGCTTTGCCCTGTGCAGGAAAATCATAGGTTTACAGGTTTACTTTAAAGTCAAATCAGTTCTTAGGGGACAGAATATACAAAATTAAAGTGGCTCTGAAGTCAAGACATTTACCTTAACGTATTCCCTGCCTTAAGGTAAACAATGTCATAATTTTCCTTCTTTAACAGTTGAGTCTTTTCTTGATTCAGTGCTGTCCTCGAATGCAGCCACGCCCTCACCTCTTCCTATTCTCACAGGACACAAGCTGCAGTGGGAGGTATTGGCTCCTGCTTCTGTTAATCTGATTATGTGAGGAGGGAGCAGGGGGTGGAGCTGACCTGTTCTCTGCGTGTCTGTGGACACACAGCCCTACTGAGTGCCCCCACAACAGCCAGCTTGCTTTGTGGGTACTAGCAGAAGAGAATGAGTGTAGAGCACTGGCAGGGAACCCCAGAAAAGGAGGATCCGTGTTGGGTGGTGCAATACTACTGCACAGAGATAAATATAATCTCTTTTTTTATTTCATGGGGAAAAAATGCCTTTATACCCACTTTAAAATTCCTAGTTTATAAAAAAAAAAAGGAGTAGGGTTAATTAGTTAAACAATGGTCAGACTATTGACAAAATGTTTGTATGCTCAACACAGTCATGACCCCCAAGTAGTCCATGAGCAGATGACTTGTTAACAAGTTCCCCTCTGTCAGGAAACAATGGGAAGTAGGAACCATCTAACATTTCTGAAGTGACTTTGACAATCCATTGCAGTGATTTTACCATAAATATATCCCAGCTATGAAGAGTAAAATCAAAAGCTAGTTGTATTAGGAAACTAAAGTTCATAAAAATCCAATGTGTGCCTAAATATGTACTAACAGTGGCATATAGATAATATAAAGGAAAATAGAACCAACACAATTTTCTCTGTAAAGTTATGATCAGCATGGCCAGGAGTGGTGGCTGTGTGTAACCTGAATGTTTACTCAGTATCAAAGCAGCTCAGTCCTGCTGCAGCATTGCATGTAATAACTATTTGCACAATGCTCAAAGATCAGATAAACTGGATGAAAGGAATGTCTCTAAAATACCGCTCCTACAGTGTAAAAACTCTCAGCATAAATATAGCTTTTTTGAGGCAAACCCATGCCATATGTTTAGTTAGCTCAGTTATATAATGCATATTGCTGCTGTATCTTTATGGAGGATGACAACATTAACAGCCTGTAAGCCTCCTCATATCACAGTCCATTCCAGCAGGACACAGAGGGTTCTGACAGCTCTCCTAAAAAATATGGCATTTTGTTTTAAGAAAAGAACTGCACCATAATATTATTTTTATATGCATTGCACAATGTGGCTAAAGGTAAAGTTAAAGAGGTTTTCTAATGTTAAAGTGTTACTAAACCCACAACAGTAAAATCAGTCTGTATATGCCATAAAGTATGCTTGTTATACTCACTGTGGAACCTAAGGGGTTAATCATCTGCATTGTGTATAAAGGCTGTGTGATCCTCTCTCTATGATCCTCCTCTTTAACTGACTCCAACCCATCTCCTGATAGAGTATTAGGGGACAGTCTGCACATGCTCAGTTTAGTGTGTATTACTAAAAAAAATGGCCCAGATTCACGTACATCTGCGCATTATTGGACCGGCGTAGCGCACCGCCTTTACGTTAGACTTGCGCAATTTTGCCGCGTAATCACCCTATTCTCGTTGCTTTTGTGCATGCGTAATGTTATTTTAGAGGCGTAAGGCGGAGTAATACAAATTGGGAAGGACGTGGGCGTGTTACATTGAAATGAGCCGTGACCCCATGTAAATGAAGGGCCGGCCGGCTCGCGCATGCGCGCTTGAAGGAGACCATGGTCAGCTCCGCTGTGCGCATGCTCACAACTCGGGAGCGGCGCAATCAGTGAAATTGGAAATGGACTAGGGCAACTTTGTGAACTACGCAAACAGCATAAATAGACAGACACAAACGCACTTGCATTGCAAAAGTACATCCCTTTGTCCCTTCCCATTTAACCAAGTGCTTTTGTCCTGTTGTTCGTTGCGTTGTGTTTTGTAGTTGTCAGATTAGTGTTCTGTGTGATCAAGTGTTTGTTAGTAGATCTTTGAAAGTGTTTTTTGATAAGTGTTTGAGAGACTGTTTGTTTGATATATTTCTGTTCGTTTGTTTTCTTGCTGATTTTTTTGCTGTTTGTTTTTGTGACTGTTTCTTGCTGAGTGCTAGTGTGATTTTTTGGGTGTTAGTTTTCTCTTTGTGTGTGTTCTTGCTTGATTGGTTGTGCTTGTTTTTGTAACTGATTTTTGTTGACTGGGAGTGAGTTTTTTTGGAAGTATGACAGAGAGAAAGCGAAAGCTCAATTTTACTGTGGGGGAAAAAATAATTCTTGCCCGGGCCATTAGCGATTATGGGCGTTTCCTCCACGGCCCAGACAGTGCCAACACCACCCCGGCCAGGAGGAGGGAGATTTTGGACCTCATCACTGAGCAGGTCAATTCAGCGGGGGAGGGGGAGACACAGACCCGGTCTGGGATTGACAAAAAAATTAATGACCTCCGGCGTCTGGTCAAACAGAAGCTGTCCAAAATGCATGCCCATGCCAGGGGCACAGGAGGGGGCCCACCATGCCGTATTAGGCTGACAGCGGAGGAGCGTGAGGTGGCCCTGACCTTTCATCGGCATGAAGTTGAGGGCCTGCCCGGCTTTGATTCAAGTCCGGAGCCCGTGGTGCCAGGTAAGTATTTTTTTTAATATCAGGTGTGTAGCATGTGTGGGGGAGGGGGTGAAAGGGAATATGTGGCAAGTGTGTGGATCCTCCAACCTGTGAATGTTTTGTGTCATCCACAGATGTGCAGGAGGGTGCAGGGCCATCTGGCCTGACCACACCATCACCAGGACAGCAGACTAATGAGGCCCCCCCAACAAGGCCGGAGTCCGCGGAGGAGGTTCAAGAGGAGGAGGAGAATCATGAGGAGGAGGAGTCCATGTCAGGCACTGGACGTTTGGTTTTTGAGGACTCTTCCCCTTTGGCTGGCAGCAGGCAGCCCTCCCTAAGGGGGAGCCCCCCCCCTCCTCCCCCAACATGGCTCCCCTCCCAAGGGCCTCCCCTTCTCCCCGGCCACAAGCATCAGCTGGAGGCAGGATTTCGTCCCAGAACACCAGGGGGGTGGCCGATCTCCTGCCCGCCACTCTGAGAAGGGACCAGGCCCTTCAGACCCGCCATCTGGGACAGGTCAGCCAGACATTGGTGCGGATGGAGGAGAGTCTGTCCTCCATCAAGGATACGCTGGGGAACCTGGACTCCCACTCCCGGGCTTTCACAACCTGCCTAAACGACCCGCAGACTACATCAGCAGGCGTTGGGCAGGATGTGAGGGCCCTTACCCAGGCTATCCAGGCCAACACGGCAACACTTGGTGCTGCCCTGGACAGAATAGCCGTGGCCTTGGAGGGCAGGCCGCCAGGTGGGCAGAGATCAGGGGCTGCTCCTCCTTCCCCGGTTTTCCCCCTCCCCATGAGTCTCCCCTGAGGAGCCGGGGCCGTGGCCGGGGGCGCCCCAGGCGTGGCTCACGTAAAGGGCAATCATTTTTTTTCCCCTTTTTTGATTTTTTTTTTTTTTTTGCTGTACATTTTTTGATTTTGCTGTTCATTTTTTTTTGGGGGGTTGTGAATGCTGTTTGAATGTAGGGGTGACATTCCTGCCGGAAAAGGGGTGTCTCCCTTAATTTTGGTGGAGAAGGGTTCCCCAGGACCAGGGAGAAGTGATCCCCAGGTCCGTGTGAATGGTGTATGAATGTACAGTGACATAATTGGAGCCTTGGCGTGGCGTTGCTGCTCACAAGTCCTGCATGGTGGACTGGTGCCAATCCAATTTGATGTGGATGTGGGGTGTGTGTGCTAGGGACCACAGTGGTGTGCATGCATGCATTCTCATTGAGCCATGATTAATGTGTTTAACGTGCAAAGATGCCCAATGTGAGTTGTCTCCTGGCTGCTCTTCCCTCAGAAAACGGGGTAGCCTCGGTTAGGGGGGGATTGTCTGGTTCAGGGGTCCGGTCATCACGTAGGTCAATCTGCAGGCCCTTTCTTACTGCGAAGTTGTGCAGCATGCAACATGCACCGATGATCTGGCACACAAAGTTTGGGGAATACAAGAGGGTACCCCCAGACTTATCCAGGCATCGGAAACGTGACTTCAGGAGGCCAAAGGTGCGCTCCACCACTGCTCGTGTTTGGGCATGTGCTTGATTGTATCTTTCCTCTCCTGGGGTTTGGGGGTTCCAGGTAGGAGTCATGAGATGGGGTCCCAGTGGATATGCAGAGTCACCTGTAAGGGAAAAGACAGGAGGATGTTAGTCATGCATGTGCCCCTTGTGATGTGTGCATCATGGGAGGGGATAGTCATGCCTGCCACCCATGTCACTCACCAACCAGCCAGGTGTCCCCATACACGTTCTGATCGAATTCCATTCGGATGTGGCATTGATTGTATATGTAGCTGTCATGGCTGGACCCTGGGTGTTTGGCACGACAATATGAGGCCTTGGGCATCGACTATCACCTGTACGTTGATGGAATGCCAATGCTTCCGATTGCGGTACATGTGCTCTGTCTCCTGGGGGGGCTGGAGTGCCACATGTGTGCAATCAATGGCCCCCACAGTGCGTGGGAATCTGGCAATTCTGTAGAAATCTGTCATTGCCTTCAGCCGCAGGTCCTCAGTGGTGGGTTTGATGATTTGGTTGGCCATGCTTCTGAGGATTGCAGGGACAACCGGGTGCACACATCTGCTCATGGAGGATTGTGACATCCCAGCCACCACTCCACTTGTACGCTGAAAAGAGCCACTGGCAAGGAAATGGAGTGTTGCCATGACCTTGACCAGTGGCTGCACTGCATGTGAGCGTTGTGTTCGGCTGGTGATGTCCTCCTGCAGGGTTGTGGTTAATTCCAGGATGACATGAGGGGTGAATCTGAAGATGCGATACACCTCAGAATCACTCATGCCAAAGAGGTTTATGCGGGTGCGGTATATCCTCTCCCGTGCCATCCTCCGTGCCATCCTCCGTGCCCTCATCCTTCTTTGTTCATCTAAAGTCAGTAGTATAGCTATGTGCGACGATGCCCCTGGCATGTTGGCATACAGATTGTTGTGCAACACGTGCTCCTCACTAACAGTGTTGCTTTATCTAACAAGTAGACTTTTTTTCTCTTTTTAGACCAGCTTTTATATGCTCTAATTTTAGACAGGACATTTTGCTGTTGCGCACACTGCGTAGCCTGCGCTGCCCCAACGTTCTTTTCGGATCCCCGTAAGTCCCTCATTAGCATATTTGACTAGCAAATCAATGGTCTGTCTAGCGCAGTTTTGCGCGGACGGATGCGCCTGTCTAACGAAATTACGTCGGACCAAAAAAAGTAGATTTCTTGCGTATCTCGTTTTGGGGATGCCGTGCATCGAAACGCACGCGCACATTTAGACTTACGCACGCGCATCTCCTGTTGCGCAGGCGTAATCGCTCTGTTAATCTGGGCCAATATTTTTTGGGAGAGTGCATGTGATTAGCACTGGGCCTATCAGCACTGTCCTGGCAGAGGGGCAGGGGGAACTGAAATCTCCTCCTACAAACTTTAACCAGACACTGATAGAAGTCACAAGCCTGCTCTAACTGCTGGCGAGAACGGGTATTTAGCAGTTTACATTTACTAAAATGACTGCATTTACATGTTCTGTGTACTGTGGGAGACCAGATTAAGGCCCCTTTCACATGAGCGGACGAACGGTCCACTAATTACAAGTCCGTTTACGGACTTGTAATGTGTCCCTATGGGAGCGGATCCATTAGCGGATGATGCATCCGCTAACGTCCGCTCGATCCGCATCCGTTTTTGCGGACGGAAGAATGTCCTATTTTTCTTCCGTCCGGCCAAAGGGATCGGGTGCAACCGGACAGACGGTCCGTTTCCATCCAACTCCCCATAGGGGAGAGCGGAGGAGAGACGGGCGGTCCCTGCACAGTGTGCGGGGACCGCCCCGTCCGCCCGACAGCTCAGCGGAGACCCCCCGCTGAGCTGACGGACACACGGAGCGGACCGAAAAATGGACCGCTCCGTGTGTAAGGAGCCATAGTGAATGCAGGGTCTTGGGTTTAGTAACACTTTAAGCTGTCAATACAGTAGTACATTTTCAAACAAACATTTGTACGAGGAGTCATAGGAAAATTCTCATTAAAATGTAACACCTGCAAGACAAAGGAATAATGAGCTACTATGAAAGTACACTTATCCAGCCTGCATATTGCCTCTGAGCAAGTGTATCTAAATATGTTTTCACTTAGCTGTATTAGTGAATGGACTTGGGTTATTGTGAAACTGATGTACACATATTATAAATGTCCACAGTTGTTAAACCTTGCCTAGAGACTGCAAACAAGGGCTAATAAAGAGCAGAAAACCAGTGGTCAAAGACAACCATTGGATTGTTACATAAACTTTCAGCTAACTTCCACAGGTTAATAGAAAGGTCTTTAAATATTGATTTCTCCTCTAACAACTGGTCTGTCTAGGGCAACCTTTTTTCAACTAGGGTTCTGTGTAATCTTTGATTTCCTCTAGCCATTTCTAGGGGTTCCTTGATCAGTAAGCAGATTAATATCTTGCCTGATGGTGTATACACAGTTCCAGCGCTAGTCTCACTTGACAGAGCCAGTGGTGTAAGACCAAGGTTAATCCAAGGCCGCGTACACACGATCGATCCAACCCGATGAGAATGGTCCGACAGACCGTTTTCATCGGTTCACCGCTGAAGTGGCCTGATGGTCTGATGTGCGTACACACCATCAGTCCAAAAAAAAAAAGTTCAATGCTTCCAAGCATGCGTCGACTTGATTCTGAGCATGCGTGGGTTTTTGGACCGATGCTTTTGCGTACTAACCATCGGTTTGGCCCGATGGTCAGGCGTCCATCGGTCCGATTTTAAAGAAAGTTTTAAAACTTTGGTCCGACGGACGACGGTCCGATGGGCCATACACTCGATCAGTTTGGACTGATGAAACTGGCCTACGGGTGCTAAATCATACGTGCAAATTATATCAACCCATAACATTCCTTTTCATTAATAATAACAGTAAATCACTCTTCTAAATCTAATAATTTTACCATATTTTTTTTTTTAATTCACAAAAGAGAAAGAAGAAAAAAAAAAAGATAAAAAACTCAGTTAGCAACATGAAAATTTACAGTAAGATCCATAGGTGACCTAAATATACTTAGTATTATGTCCATGAATATTAACATAGGTTGCCATGAAAAATATTAAAATTGAATTGCAAGTGCACATTAAAACTTAAACATTAAAGATACATTTAAATATAAGAAAAGACAAAGAGAAAAAGTAAAAGAGAAGATAAAAGAAAAAATGGCATGAGCCTGTCAACAATATACCCTGTGGTATGTGAAAAAAAATGGGTTTCAAGGTTAAGTGGAGTAATTCTAAGATAATAAGGTTGCAAAGTCAAAGTTTTCCATAAAAGATATCCAGGGGAGCCATGTGTCTTGGAAATGAGAATATCGGTTGTTTAATTGTGCCGACAGTTCTTCCATTCTCAGGAGAGTGTTTAATTCAGTTTTCCATTCTCTTAATGTAGGAGTGTGCTGAGATTTGCAATATCTTGTATATTTTCGCCATAGCAGCCACTTTAAAGAACCAAGTCTAATTTTGCATACTCCAGCATAGGAGAAAGTGTAATTTGACCTGGTATGAGAGGTCAAATAGTGAGGTGAACGCATTATTTGAAAGGTGGTGAAAGTCACTGAAGCATTAGCACAATATTGCTGAAACCCTTTTTGGTTCACTATGAACTGTACCAAGTTTGGATTATTTCGAAGGACATTCTGAAGCGTCACAAATGATTTATTGTTGTCTCTGTGTGTTTGGTTTATTTCACAATATAACACTGGATGTTTAAATTGAGTATATACTGTATAACTGTATACCTTAGGAGATATTTAAAAGATTGATTTACGTTTATTATTAATGGAAAAGGATTGTTTTGGTTTGATATTATTTGCACATATTATTTTGCACGCATGCAGCAACATTTATTTTTATTGATTTTTAATCTGAAGCTGATGTAATATAACAAACAAAGACATTTCCTTGTGTAATATGTTGCTATTATTTTTTTTATTAGCCTCACTTTAAGTAGTAGTATTAAAGTGCATCCTCTTCATTTAGCATTCTATTAGCCCAGTATTTATTTTTCAATTTTTCCTTAACAGGAATCGTCCCAGATGGTGCAGTGGATGTTTGGATTACATGACCTACAGAGCAAGGCTGTGGCTTTTTAAATACCTCCCAAAACAAAGCGTATGGACTTCAATGTTGAATGTTGCTGTGGTTGAAGCTCCAAATGATGCACATGTACAGCGTACCCTGTCAACACTGCCATTGCAGATTCAGGACACTGCCATTAAATAAAAGTCTTGCAGGAATTAAAGTAAATGGCCTACAGAGACCAGGACCAAATTCACAGACTACGACACCAGATGACTTCATGTTTATGCTGTATGTGCCAATGACACACTTCTAAAGCAAACCACAATTATGCTCTGGGTTGTTGGAAAGATACTCTACAACAATATTAACTAACTAAAAGATGTTTTGTTCTAAGGAAAACTTATCAGCACTGTGAATGGAATTCATCAACTGTCATATATAAAACATATGTCTTTGTTGTGGATTATCACAAAACCAGCAGCAACTGTCAACGACTTGAATGTCATATACCATGAGTGTAGGTGCAAAAACACTTGAGAGATCTTTGAATGCTGGCCAATATTTCCACCTAAAAAAGAAAAAAGAATGGAGGGCGCACCGACCTAGTGTGATACTGTTACACAATATTTATTAAAATACTAAAATCAATAGTTATACTACAGCAGTGCAGACCACCGGGGCTCTGAGGAAAGGGGTACGCCCCCGAAACGCGTAAGCCTAGCCTGATTATCAGTCAGATACTTTTGTGGACTGAAGCAACCGTCCTGTTCTGCTGGCGCTGTTGGACTGTCTTTCAAGGCTTGTTTTTAACTCATTTTGTGAGTATAACTATTGATTTTAGTATTTTAATAAAAATTGTGTAACAGTATCACACTAGGTCGGTGCGCCCTCCATTCTTTTTTCTTTTTTAGTTCCTTTTGAATTCCCACGATTCTGAGGAGGGCTGCAAGACTTTGGAAGACACTGTACAATTGAATTGTATGTCCCCATAAGTAAGAAATACCGGAGCGCAGGAGATTTATATTGTTTTGCAATATTTCCACCTTCCATTAAGCTTAGACATGTTTAACTGTGTCATTGCTGGTTAACATTGATCAATTCACCTCCACATTTATTCATTCTCTAAGATCTTGCAGATTGTTCACCAAAACAGTATTTTCAAAACAACATGTAATCTCTCATTGGAAATGTGATCCGTGTGTCAGCACATAGTGTAACAGTATTTCACATGAGAGACTAGCTTTTGAAACAAATGTGTATGAGATATTATTTTTGAAGTCATAGGCAGGACTATATTCATTTTTGTAAATGAGGTTTTGCTTGATGCCTTAAAAGTAATTAAAAATGTTCACATGTGGTTTTAAAGTAGAGTCTCACTCTGTTCATATACTTAACCACTTGACTACTGGGCACTTAAACACCCTTAATAACCAGACCAATTTTCAGTTTTCGGTGCTCTCTTGTTTTGAATGACAATAACTCAGTCATACAACACTATAACCAAATGAAAATTTTGTCCTTTTTTTCCCACAAATAGAGCTTTCTTTTGGTGGTATTTGATCACCTCTGCGATTTTTATTTTTTTCGCTATAAATGAAAAAAGAATGAAAATTTTGTAAAAAAAATATTTTTTCTTCATTTCTATTATAAAATTTAGCAAAAAAGTTAATTTTCTTCATAAATTTGGCCTAAAATGTATACTGCTACATGTCTTTGGTAATAATAAAAAAAAAATTGGGATATTATTTAGTCTGAGTGGAAGTTATAGGGTCTACAAGCTATGGTACCAATTACTGAAAATGTATCAATTTGATCATACCTGATGTACTGACAGCCTCTCTCATTTCTTGGGACCCTAAAAAGCCAGTAAAGTACAAATACCCCCCAAATGACCCATTTTTGGAAAGTAGACATTCCAAGGTAATTAATAAGAGGCATAGTTAGTTTTTTGAAGTTGTATTTTTTTCCCACAATTCTTTGCAAAATTAAGATTTTTTTTTTCACACCATATTGTCATTATAACAGGTTATTTCTCTCACATGGCATGTATATTCCACAAATGACACCCCAAAATATGTTCTGCTGCTCCTTCTGAGTATGGGGATACCACATGTGTGAGACTTTTACACAACCTGGCCACATACAGAGGCCCAACACTGAAGTAACAACTTCTAGCATTCTAGAAGCATAAATTACACATCTAATCTCTCAACCACCTATTACACTTTTGAAGGCCCTGGAGCACCATGACAATGGAAACACCCACACAGTGACCCCATTTTTTTTTTCAAAAACATTTTATTGGGATTGCAAACAAATACAAGCAGTACCACAATTGACAGATGTGTTAGACATTATACATAGGGGAAGGGAGGGGAACAAGGAACTAGCCGCATCTGGAAGTACAACCAATACAGTTTTCAAGAGATAGACGTAGGCGATCAAACCAGTAGAAAGGAGGGGCGAAGTAGGGGGAGGGTGGGAGGAGGAGAGGGGGGGGAGAGGGAGGCATATATGAGTGGGAAAAGCGACAAGGTCGGTCAGGAGTGGTAGGATAGAACAAGATGAAATGGACAACAGCACAGGAGATTCTAACTTGAGTACATACAGCATACATTATACACCAGTAGGAGCACCATTAGCTAAGCAGGCGTGGAGATGTGGTACCAATATTGGACAGGGTTTACTACTCAGGGGCCTGCAGAGAAAGGCAATAACATAACTGTGGGATGGCAAACAGGGCTAATAGATCAATTCAGATAAGCAAAGGGTGAGGAGAGCAGAGCACGCTGCTCGTTCTCAGACAGAGTAAATCTAATGAAGGCGTCCCATTTCTCATCAAACTGGGCTCTCGGTTGCTTTGGAGAGGACTGTATATCCAGGTTTTCCCTGTACATCAAAGATTTCATATGTCGTATTGTTTCCGTTAAAGAGGGGGTAGTAGCGGAGATCCAGTGATTGAAAATGGTCCTGCGGGCAATTAAAAGCAGAAGGAGGATCCAGTGTTTAGTTCCTTGGGGGAGTATGATGAACTCCTCATCCGATGCTAAGCATTGGGGAGGGCAGCCGAACAGCAAAAGGCGGGGATCTTTCTTCAAGGGGTGTTCTGTCACATCTCTTACATATTGGAGAATCGAGGTCCAGAAAGCATCAATGGGGGGACAGGTCCAGAGGCGATGAAGTAGCGTGGGCCTATGGGTTAGGCACCAAGGACAGGCGGGACCGATGTCAGGGGATTTTGAGGTAGAGAACGGGTAGTAGGCCCTATGCATAAGTCTGAATTGTGTTTCCCTCCATATTTCACACGGGGTGATAGACCTCGTGGCTCTATAGCCCCTTATGACCTCTTCAACTTCGATCTGGTCAGGTAGGTCCTTGGTCCATGATGACATAGAAGTACAATGGAGGGGTTTGACGAATTCCAAGGATAGTGGACGGTAGATGTCTGATATAGAATACTTCTTCTCTGAGACAAGGTTGTCTATGAAGGAGGATTGAAACCTAACAGATTTATTGGGGCACAGTTTGTTGACAAAGTTTACACATTGCAGGATCTGATAGTAATGGGTAGGGGGTAGAGCGTACTCCCTCTCAAGTTGAGTGAAAGATTTGGAGCTGCCAGCTGAGATCTGGAATAGAGAGCACACATTGACCAAACCCTTGTCCTTCCATTTTGAGAAGGGTTCGTATTGTAGGCTAGGCGTGAACATGGGGTTACCACAGATAGGAAGGTGTCTAGAAATATGGAGGGATAGACCCAATTTTTTTCTCACCTCCCTCCATGCCACAATAGTGTCACGGAAAAGCAAATTCTGCTTGATGGGGTTGGATAATTTTTGTAGCGAGCTGTGTAGAAGAGCTGCCAAATCTATGGGGTCCACCATGGCCGATTCTAGTTCAAAGTTAGAATAGCGAGAAGATCTTAGTATCCAGTCAACTCCAACTCTTAGCAGGCAGGCAAGGTTGTACGCTCTGATATTGGGGAGACCCACCCCCCCTTCGCTCCCCGGGAGATGCAACTTTGAAAGGGCGATTCTAGGTCTACTCTTCCTCCATATGAATTTGACAAGAGCTTTATTCAATAATTGTATATCTTTGTGTTTCAGCAAGAGGGGTAGGGTTTGTAATGGATAGAGTAGGCGGGCAAAGCTAATCATTTTGAATAGTGCGCATCTCCCAAAGAACGAGAGGGGCAAGGCAGCCCAAACTTCCATTTCATTAACCAGTTTGGTAATCAGCGGAGGGTAATTCAAATAGTATAGAGAGGATGGTTCCTTGCCAATCCTAAGACCTAGATAGGTAATATGTCGTCCTGCTAGCCGGAGACAGGAGGGGGGGAGCTGTGGTCTTGAGGTACATGTACCTAGAGGGAGGATTTCACTCTTGGAGAAATTTATTTTTAAACCAGAGCACAGGCGAAAAGAGTCAAAGATGGATTGTATAGCAGGGATGTCAGTATGAGGGGAAGTGGAGAATATAAGTATGTCATCAGCGAATAGAGCCACCCTCAAGTCCTCGCGTCCTAATGGTATCCCATGTAACAGTGGGGTAGTGCTAAGAAGACGAGAGAGCGGCTCTATGGCAAGGTTGAACAGCAGGGGAGAGAGGGGGCAGCCCTGTCTCGTGCCCCTGTACAGCCTAAAGGGGGGGGGACTGAATTCCCGCTGCCGTAACTGTGGCTGATGGGGCAGAATACATATTGTGAATAAAGGTGCTGAAAGGGCCCACAAGACCAATTTTCTGCAAGACCCGTGCCAGCCACTGGAAGCTAACATTGTCAAACGCCTTTTCGGCATCTAAAGTGACTATCACTACTTCTCGCGAAGGGTTCGATTTCGCATACTCTAGGGCTGTCAGGACTTTGCGAATATTGGCAGCCGTTGACCTCCCCTTGGTAAAACCCGATTGGGCGGTGTGTATAAGTGTAGGCATTATCTCACCTAATCTCGATGCCACTATTTTGGAGAGTATTTTAGAGTCTACGTTGAGGAGGGAGATAGGGCGGAAAGAACCCGGGTCGAGAGGGTCCTTGTCCTTCTTAGCGATAAGCTTGATGTTTGCAAGGTGACCCGTCTGTAGGTAAGGTCCCCCTCCCCAGATATGGTTATATACCGATAGTAACGTGGGGGCAAGTTTGGGTCTAAGCAGTTTAAAGAATTCAGACGTAAAGCCATCTGGACCCGGAGCTTTGCAATTGGAAAGCCCGCCGATGGTGTCCCTGATTTCTTCTAGGGTGATGGGGGCATTTAAGCGCGACAAATGACTTTGATCGATCTGGGCCAGGGCAACCTCGTCTAACCATTTACCCGCCGACCCAGCATCAGTGGAATCTGGACCGTATAGGGCTGAGTAAAAATTTTCCAGCGTCTTATTAACGTCTTTCGGAGAAGAAGACAGTGTACCGTCCGGATTACGCAGCTTACTGATGTGGGTCGGCGTGTAAGTGCCCCTAGTTATCCTCGCTAGAAGCTTCCCGGCCTTATTACCAAATTTATGGTAATGAAGTTGCAAAGCAGATAACTTCATTTGTTCCACTTTTTCTGCCCAGGAGTCAAAGTGATCCTTGGCTTCCTTCCAAGCAGAAAGGTGATCTTCGGTGTGACTTGCGGTGAGAAGTGATTTGGCCGCCCTTACTCGTCTGCTAGCCTCTAGAAACTGTTTCTGGGCGTTTTTTTTGTACGCTGAGACGAAGGAAATAATCCTCCCCCTCAGATAGGCTTTGCCCGCTTCCCACAATAGGTTAGGGTCGTCTGTGTGTTGGGCATTGTTGCGGAGGTAATCCTCCCAAGCCTCAGACAGCATAGTTTTGAAAGTTTCATTCTGATTAAGATAAGCTGGGAACTTCCACTGCCTGACCTCCGGACGGTGTTGGAGATTGCACAGGGAGACCGAGATAGGGGCGTGGTCTGAGATAACTAGGTCATGTATGAGCGTGGATGACACTTTCTGTAATAGAGAGTGCGTACCCAAGAAGTAATCTAATCTGGCAAAAGACCCGTGTACAGGAGAAAAGAAAGTGTATTCTCTTTCCATGGGGTGGTGCACCCGCCATATATCTATTAAGTCAAGTGCCTGGACCATATGTGACAGATAGGTTGGGCGCTCAGAGCGAGCGTTGGGGGCCCGCGGTCGAGGGTTGGATCTATCCTCCAGGTTACACATGGTCAAATTGAAATCACCCCCCACAAGGTGAGGTGTGAAGACGTCGGCAGCTAATAGGGGCGTCAGTTTAGAAAAGTAGGTTTGGTCAGGGGAGTTAGGGGCATAGATGTTAGAAAGCCGCATTTCACCCGAGGGGAGTTTAAGGTGTACTGTGATATGTCTGCCCTCGTCATCTCTGTCGATAGACAGCACATCATACATTAAGTTTTTATGTAGCAGGACAATTACTCCTGCCTTGCGGCACGAGGAAGCTGCCCCTATGACCTGTCCCACCCAGAGTTTTTGTAAGCGAAAGAAATCTTTTTCCTCCAGGTGTGTTTCCTGGAGTAGGGCTATGTCGGCCTTAAGTCGCTTTAAGTGTCTAAGGATTTTCATCCTTTTGGCTGGTGAGCGTAAACCCTTCACATTCCAGGACACTATGCAAGTCTGTGACATGAGTGGTGTGGGGGGGGCTATTTGATGAAGTGTGCATAAAGTGTAATTTACCTGACATAAGAGGAGTATGCGTGTCCTGTTGGTGAACTGTGTATCCGTGAAGTCGCTGAAGGCTTTGTAGGAACCATCCTCTCAGTAGAAAAAGAGTCCCGCAGGGGAGGGTGGGAGGGAATAAGGAAAAGAGGTTAATAACAGGGAGAAAAGGGGACACACTAAAAATAACAGTAAACCATGACTTCTCTTTTTTCCGCATGTTTTCCCACATCCGGGTGAGCCGCCTGACCACCCACTAGATATTAAACCCTGATACCAGCATCACCCCCTAGACGCAACGGGAGTGACCACAAAGGGTAAGTGAAAACAGGGGGGCTGAGCGGACCCCTGCACAGTAGGCGTCACGTCATATGGTCAGCCCAGCGGTGGGGAAACACATTGTCGCTCCTTGCAAATATAGGAACAGCAACCTCAGGTTGGAGCGGTTAAGAAAAAAGAAGAAAAAAAAAAACACAAGAAAAAACAAAACAAAACAAAGCTAAAACAACAACATTACAGTTTGGTATATGTTAACCTGTTAACCTCGCAGCCATACTCTCAGACGTATGCCAGCAGCCGGGGGCTGGCATGACCGGCAACAGCCGGACAGGAAAAAGAGCAAAAAATAATTAAAAGAAAAGCAAAAAGTACCGTCCCGAGCTGTGGAGGGATGGATAAGTCTAGGCGGCCATGAAGCAGGGGAAAGGTAGAGGCTCAGTATAATATAAAAATCAAAAAGACACATAACTGGGGAGGTCATGTCCTAGTACGCCACAAACCCCAGGTCGGGGGGGGGTCAGAAAATGTATGCCAGCCAGGGAGGAATCCCAATGATAGACATGGTGCAGAGAGGATCTGCCTCACCCCAGTCCCAGGAGGGGTTGTTCAGGTGCGGATTTTAGGCGCTTGGGTGGTTCCTTCCTCGGACTTCTTTGGTCCCTTGGTCCCTGCTTCGCCTTGTCAGCATACGAGGGCGCCGTGCCTTGATCCCCCGACAGAGATTGAAGATAGGCGCGGGCTTTGTCCACCGATTGGATATTGAGCTGCTGCCCATCAGGAGTCTGCAGACGTAAGATGGCCGGGTACGCTAGGGAAAAACGGATGCCTCTCTTATACAGCTCTGCACAAACCGGTTGGAAGTCTTTCCGTTTGCGAGAGACCTCCGCTGAGTAATCAGCAAACAGCAAGATTTTATGGCCAGCGATCTCCATGGGGCGCGACTTGCGGAAGCTCTGGAGTATGGTCGCACGGTCCGCATAGTTTAGGAATCTTGCGATCACTGGTCTGGGACGGGCGCGGTCCTCGGCAAGAGCACCCATGCGATGCGCGCGTTCCACTGTGAAGCCGCGGCCTAGGCCCAAAGCCTCGGGTATCACGTTAGAGCAGAAGTCCATCAGGGAGTTGGGTTTGACAGATTCCGGGAGGCCAATAACCCGCAGATTATTCTTCCTGGAACGGTTCTCGAGGTCCTCCATGCGTTCATGTAAGTGTTGCTGGTCCTGAGTGAACCGTTCCAGCATGGCACTCATGTAGTATTGGTCATCCTCCACCGAGGCGATACGTTGTTCGGCCGTGGAGAGTCGCAGGGAGTGATCCCCCAGCTCCTTGCGGATTTGATGCATCCCCTCAGCCACCGCCTTCTCAACAGCAGCAGCAATGGAGGGAGATAAGAGCGCGGCCACAGCCTTGGCAATCTTGTCATAGGAACTGTCATGGTCCAGGCCCCTCGCTGCTAGAGTGTCCATGTCCTCGGGAGACGGGACATCTCCCGTCAATGCTCCCTGTAGTTCCCGTATCTCCTGGGGCTGCGAGGCCTGTACTGGAGGGGGGCCGTGCGCTGCGGCGGCCATATTGGACGAGGCCGCGGGCTCCGTCGGAATGTCCGTGGCGCCGGAGCCCCGATACGTACGCGGCTGAGTGAGGTATCGTTCCATGCGCAGATGTTGCGGTAGTCCGGGGGTGTCGAGAGCGGAGCAATCCGGGGCGATGCCGGGGCTTAGTATGCCGATTACCTGGGGGTCAGAGCGGAGCCTCCGGAGCTAGCTTCCCTCACATGCGGCGCCGGAACCAGAAGTCGTGACCCCATTTTGGAAAGCTAACACCCCAACGTATAATCTATGAGGCATAATGAGTCTTTTGACTACACCCTAAAATACATTCTGCTGAGTAATGGGTAAAAAAAAAAGATTACCTGTGGTTTTAGTAGTGCAATTGTCCACAGGAGGAGAGCCCTGATCCAGGAAGCAGGCAGAGACGTGATCACTGGTCAGCGACAGTGAATGGAATTGTCCAGGCAGCAGGCAAGAATATTGTCCTAAGTCAGTACAGGGATACTGTCCATATACAGTCCAGGGCCAGTGCAAGTAGAGACATTGCCAGCAGTGCAAAAATAATCGTCCTGGTAGTAATAAGCAGGAACATGGTCCAAGTAGTGGGCCAGGAAAGAATGGGGACAGGGGTAGAGGCTTCTCCCACCCAAATCTCTTTGAAGCCTCCGGGCAACCAGACCCTAAATCGGGAATGAGAAAACTAAAAAATATTTTTTTTCATCCAGAAAAACAATTCTGGAGCCCCTCACATATGCGAGACCCCTGTGTTCCCACTAGTATAGCAGGGTAAAAGATCAATCCAAGGGGCAGGCAAAAAACGTGGTCAAACAGTCCAGGGTCAGTTCCAGAGCAGGCAGAGGTAGGTACAGTTTAGCGTTGGGCAGAAGCGTAGTCGTATAACAAGCCAGGATCAGTTCCAGAGAAGGCAGAGGTATGTTTAGGGTTACGCAAAAGAGTGGTCGTATAACAGGCCATGGTCGGTTCCGGAGAAGGCAGAGGTATGTTTAGGGTTAGGCAAAAGAGTGGTCGTATAACAGGCCATGGTCGGTTCCGGAGAAGGCAGAGGTATGAACAGTTCAGTGCAGTGGCATAAGGGATGTGGAGGGAAATTACAGGAAATGAGAATTGCGTTTACCATACTTCACTAATAATGTAGAAACGTATGGTAACGGCGGAAACATGCACCTATACAGAGGCCTGGTTGGGAAGGGCAATCGGGACAATAATAAACGGTGTCTCTTCGAATTCCTTCTCTGGAGCACACATCTTTCCTGGCGTCTGTAGCCTGTTTCACGGGCGACGGCTTTCTCAGGAAAGTGACGCTCGTGTAGTCTGCTCACAGAATCAGAGCGAATATTCTCTGGTGGGTTTTCAGGGTACAAAAGGGTGGTGATGACTTCTTCTTGATAGGACATATAGGATACGGGGTTCTCTGATGATTTTTTGTATATAGCATAAGAGTTATAGAAGGCCAGACTGAAAAAATAAATGGACACTTTTTTATACCAGTGACGGGATTTTCTTGTGGGAAGGTAGGGTTCGATCATCTGGTCGTTGAAGTCCACTCCCCCCATAAACAAGTTATAGTCATAGATGCATGCTGGTTTTTGGATTGAGCCATTTCTTTTGGGGACTTCCACGTAGGTGTCGTTGTGGATTGATGTAAGCATGTGGACGTTTCGTTTGTCCCTCCACCTGACAGCCAATATCTCCTGGTTCCTCAATGATGCCGACTCCCCTCGTTTGAGCTTTTCATTCACCAATTTTTGTGGGAAGCCTTTTCTATTGGCCCTTATTCTGCCACATGCTGGGGTATTCCTAAGGTACAGATTTCTAAACAGGGGCAAGCTGGTGTAAAAATTATCCACATAAAGGTGGTATCCCTTTCCAAATAGAGGATAGATCAGATCCCAGACCACTTTTCCGCTGACTCCGATATACTCTGGGCATTCAGGGGGATGCAGTTGGGAGTCCTTCCCTTCGTACACCATGAAGGAGTAAATGTACCCTGTGGCTCTGTCGCATAGTTTGTACATTTTGACCCCATATCGGGCCCTTTTGCTGGGGATGAACTGTTTGATGCCCAGCCTGCCTGAGAATTTGACAAGGGACTCATCCACGGATATGTTCTGTTCAGGGGTATATAACTGGGGAAATTTTTGCGAGAAAAAATTTAGGAGTGGCCAAATTTTATAAAGTTTGTCAAAAGCAGGGTCATTTCGGGGAGGGCACTGGGCGTTGTCGTTAAAGTGGAGGAACCGCATAATTATTAGGTATCGGGATCTTGTCAAGGGAGGAGAAGAGTGGCATGTGGTGGATGGGTTTGGTAGACCAGTAGGAGTACAATTGTTTTTTTTTTGAAAGTCCCATAGTAAAAGTTAGGCCTAAGAAAAGTTTGAATTCCTCCACGGTTAGTTCTCTCCACTCAAAGGGACGGGCATAACTGGAACCAGGGTTGCTTTCTATGTACTGCTGTGCGTAGAGATTGCACTGGGCGAGCATGGAAAAATTGTTGGTGTTCACCTGGACACCTGGCTGGGCAGTGAAAGGGGGGATATTTGCTGCTCCGGAATTAGGGGGAAGCCACAGGGGGTTTTGAAGGCCATAGGGAAGGCTGGCATGGCCCCTATCCCTTTGGGGCTGAGATGACACCCTACTGGTGCCTGGCCTTTGTTGCAGTGGCCCTGCGCTTGAGGTGGACGGCCCTGCGCTTGAGGTGGACGGCCCTGCGCTTGAGGTGGACGGCCCTGCGCTTGAAGTGGACGGCCCTGCGCTTGAGGTGGATGGCCCTGCGCTTGAGGTGGGTAGCCCTGCACTTCTGGGAGTAGGCCGCTTCTCCACGCCAGCACCCCTTTTTTTCACGGGCACACGTTCCCCTTCAGATTCTGAATCAGACCCACTGTCTGTAACGGGTTCATAGGCCGAATCTGAATCGTACAGAGACTCCCCGCTGCTCTCATCGCTCATGATTAGATGCTGGTAGACCTCCTCATCGGTTAAGATTTTTTTTGCCATACTGGTGGCTGGTGAGGCTGCACTGCAGATCACTGTGGTGGCACTGGTGGACACAGGTGGGCACAGGTGGCACTCATGTGCACTGTAGTGGCACTGGTGTGGCACTGGTGGGCACAGGCGACACTGGTGGGCACAGGCGGCACTGGTGGGCACAGGCAGCACTGGTGGGCACATGCGGCTCTGGTGGGCACAGGCGGCTCTGGTGGGCACAGGTGGCTCTGGTGTGGCTCTGGTGTGCACTGATAAGCACACAAGCAGAACAGGCAGCACTGGTGGGCACAGGCGGCACTGGTGGGCACAGGCGGCACTGGTGGGCACAGGCGGCACTGGTGGGCACAGGTGGCACAGATGGCTGGGGTGGACACCAGCGGCACTGGTGGGCACATGCGGGCAAAGGCGGCACTGCAGTGGCGCAGATAAGGACTGATGGGCACAGGTGGCACTGTTGTGGCACTGGTGCGGTTCTGGTGACACTGGTGGGGCTCTGGTGACACTGGTGCGGCTCTGGTGACACTGGGGTGGCACAGGTGGCACAGATGTGGCACTGTTGGGCACAGATGTGGCACTGTTGGGCACAGATATGGCACTATGGGCACAGATGTGGCACTATGGGCACAGATGGGGCACTCTGGGCACAGATGGGGCACTAATAATCACTTTAGGGCAAGGCAATTGCTAGGGTAAACTCACAGATCTCTCCTCTCCTCTCACGCTGATACTGTGTGAGGAGAGGAGAGAGATGAACTTTCCCTGACCTTCTTTGTTTACATTGTGATCGCGCCATCATTGGACGGTGCGATCACGTGGTAAAAGGCCGCTGTCATTGGCCAGTCACCGCGATTTGTGTTGCACCGGGTCTCATAGACCCGGCGTGCACGAATGTTTTTGTGTGCGCGCCCGAGGGGGCACGCAGGAACGATTCTCTGGGATCACGTTATATAACGTGATCCCAGAGTTAAGCAACTACCTTGCCGCTGTTATACGGCGGCAGCTGGTTGCTAAGTGGTTAAAGTTATTAAAAGTTAACTTTTTAGTTTGTTTCCTAAAATGGTCAGTCTACTCTAATCTATTATTGTACATTTTGAAGGATATTATATCTTAAAGCGGGGGTTCGCCCTAAAACATCTATATACCGTTACATCCAGAATACTGCTGACATCGACAGTATGCTGGATTTTTTTTTCGCTGTACTTACCGTTTTATGGTTGTTTTCACCCGGCTTCTGGGCTCTCACTCCCCCGGGGAGTAGGCGTTCCTAAGACGAGGCATAGATAATTGACGTGCGGGTAAAGCGTGTCACGCCTTCCGAAAATATCCGAGCTGGGACTCGCCTCTTTACGTCGCCTGTGCAGCCAGCTCTACACGGCAGGCGCCGTATAGCACCATAAACAGCCGAGTCCCAGCTCGGATATTTTCGGAAGGCGTGATGCGCTTTACCCGCACGTCAATCATCTATGCCTCGTCTTAGGAACGCCTATTCCCCGCAGGAGTCAGAACTCGGAGCCGGATGAAAACAACTATAAGATGGTAAGTACAGCAAAAAAAAAAGATGCAGATGTCAGCAGTATGCTGGATGTAATGATATATAGTTGTTTTTCAGGGTGAACCTCTGCTTTAAGTGGCAAGATAATACTCTAGAACTGAGCTGTCCCACCTATTGAGCGCAACAATTATTAACACAGGCGTTTACCTCCTGGCTTGAATGACCTTTAGAACAAAACAGTTAGTTCAAGAGCAGGGTCCAGACTCCTGGACACTTCCCTACACCTTAGTGATCCAGGTATTGGAGGCTTTATGATGCAGTTCACCTCCCTCTTTTATGATCGCCTGTAAAAAAAAAAATGTTTTTATAGTAAACAAAATTTATTATTTCATTATAAACTATAGCTTTATAATTAAACATTGTTGGTAGATAGGTTTTAAATACAGTGAAGACTCCATATATTTCATCTGCAATAAAAGCTATTTTTCTGCTTTCTAAAAACAATTCTTCCCAAAATACATTGAGCCTTACATGAGAAGCTTAGTAGAAATTCCTAGCATGCTGTGATGCCAGGTTGAATTATCTCCCATGCACATGTGCAGGAGTTACAATTTCCCAGGTGGCCAATCAAAATTGTTGAAGTTGTTAAACGCTATGTCAGACTTGACAATGATGGAAGGGTCAGCAAGGGAGTTTGCATTTTCTGCATTAATTATCCCATTAAAATGGCTCAACTACAAACTAGAAATAGGTTGACACACAATAAAAAGCTGGTATGAAAGTCTTGAGAGAAATCTTCTCTTGTCTATCAGTCTGGTTCCCAAGAAGAACTTTTTGTTTAGGAGAGTGAAATACATTAAGGCCTCGTACACACGCGTAAATCTATCTGTTCAAATCGGTCGGACCGACCGATTTGAACAGATCTGTCTGCTGGCATTTTGGTTTGCTCGCGTGTACACACAAGCAAACCAAAATCCCCGCCAGCAGACAGCGCGCTGACGTGGCGGTGACGTTGACGCCGCCACGTCACCGCACCAGGAAGTAAAACACTTCCGCGCATGCGTCGAAAACCATTCGGCGCGTGTGCGAGAAGACATGTCTGCTGGTTAGCGTACTAACCAGCAGACATGTCGGGCGGACGGGTTCCCAGCCGACAGATTTCAAAGCATGCTTTGAAATCTGTCGGGTGGCCAAATCCGTCTGTTTGCCCGTACACACGATCGAATCTGTCTGCTGAAACGGTCTAGCAGACCGTTTCCAGCAGACAGATTTGATCGTGTGTACGAGGCCTAAGAACCTCTGTCAAGTTGTGTTGTTCTGGTAACAGTTGTCAACTGGATAGAAAGAGATGGGTAGTTGTAAAGTATATAAATGTCACTGGAACAGGGGGCAATGGAAAATCTTGATAGAGTTTATGGGTTTAATTTACCAAACGCAAATAGGCTGTTCACTTCACAAGGGAAATTGCACATCGACAGTAATTTTTCCCCAGAGCTTAGTCATTGTGGTAAAATTTAGTCTTAGGCCCCGTACACACGAGCAAATACATCTGATCAAATCAGTCGGACAGACCGATTTGAACAGATCTGTCTGCTGGGATGTATTGGTTTGATCGCGTACACACGATCAAACCAAAATCCCCGCCGGCAGACAGCGAGCTGACGTGGCGGTGACGCCGCCACGTCACCGCACCAGGAAGTAAAACACTTCCGCGCATGCGTCGAATCCATGCGACGCATGTGCGAGCAGATATGTCTGCTGGTTACCGTACTAACCAGCAGACATATCGGTCCGACGGGTTCCCAGCCGACAGATTTCAAAGCATGCTTTAAAATCTGTCGGCTGGCCAAATCCGTCTGTTTACCCGTACACACGATCGAATCTGTCTGCTGAAACGGTCTGTCAGACCGTTTCCAGAAGATAGATTTGATCGTGTGTACGCGGCCTTACAAGAAAACCCAATCACATGCAAACAAGATAACAAAGATTCTTTCTTGAACATGCTTGGATGGTGGAAGTTAGAGGAGTCTACCTCATTCACTACGCTTTAGGCATTTTCAGGTATGGATGCGCCTGTGCATCTGCCCTTTAGTCACCCTCGTGGAACAAAGGAATGTCTCCAGTGTCTCAGGTGCCATCTTTGTTGCTTTCATTTGCATTGGTGAGACATGAATTTAATTATAATGTGCAATTAATATTTTTTAAATAATTTACTCTGTTCCTACTAGGGATGAGCTTCGAGTTCGAGTAGAACTCATGTTTGACTCGAACATTGCCTGTTCGCCGAACAGCGAACTATTCGGGGTGTTCGCGGCAAGTTCATGTGAACTTTAGAACCCTGTTAAAGTCTATGGGCCTCGAACATTTGAAATCTAAAGTGCTAATTTTAAAGGCTAATATGCAAGTTATTGTAATAAAACGTGTTTGGGGACCTGGATTCTGCCCCAGGGGACATGTATCAATGCAAAATGGCAGCAGTGATTTTAATAATTCCTTTAAGTGAAACAATAAAAGTGAAATATTCCTTTAAATTTCGTACCTGGGGGGGGGGGAGTGTATAGTATGCCTGTAAGTAGCGCTTGTTTCCCATGTTTAGAACTGTCCCTGCACAAAGTTTCATTTATGAAGGAAAAAAAGTAATTTAAAATCACTCGCAGCTATAATGAATTGTCGGCTCCCGGCAATACAGAGAAAAGTCATTCATAAAAAAAAATGTGTGGGGGTCCACTTTTTTTTTTTTACATTTAGGGTGGAGTTCCCCTTAAAATCCATACCCGACCTGAAGGGTCGGGAATGGATATTTGGAGGGAACCCCACATATTTTTTTTTTTATTTGATGCAGGGTTCCCCTTAATATCCATACCAGACTCGAAGGGCCTGGTAATTGAATTTGGGGGGACCCCCACGCATTCTTTTTTTATGAATGACTTTTCTCTGTATTGCTGGTATCCGACAATTCATTATAGCCACGAGTGATTTTAAATTATTTTTTCCTTCAGAAATTACATTTTGAGCAGGGACAGTTCTAAGCACAGGAAACAACGCTACCTTACAGGCATACTATACACCCCCTAAGTATGAAATTTAAAGGAATATTTCAATTTTACTGTTTCACTTTAAGCATTATTAACCACTTTAGCCCCGGACCATATTGCTGTCCAAAGACCAGAGCACTTTTTGTGATTCGGCACTGCGTCGCTTTAACTGACAATTGCGCGGTCGTGCGACGTGGCTCCCAAACAAAATTGGCGTCCTTTTTTTCCCACAAATAGAGCTTTCTTTTGGTGGTATTTGATCATCTCTGCGGTTTTTATTTTTTGCGCTATAAACAAAAATAAAGCGACTATTTTGAAAAAAATGCAATATTTTTTACATTTTGCTATAATAAATATCCCCAAAAAAGATATAAAAAAAACATTTTTTTCCCTCAGTTTAGGCCAATACGTATTCTTCTACATATTTTTCGTAAAAAAAATCGCAATTAGCGTTTATTGATTGGTTTGCGCAAAATTTATAGCGTTTACAAAAAAGGGGGTAGTTTTATGGCATTTTTATTAATATTTTTTTTTTACTAGTAATGGCGGCGATCAGCGTTTTTTTTCGGTACTGCGATATTATGGCGGACACATCGGACACTTTTGACACATTTTTGGGACCATTGGCATTTTTATAGCGATCAATGCATTGGATTACTATAAAAATGCATTGGATTACTATAAAAATGCCATTGGCAGTGAAGGGGTTAACACTAGGGGGCGGGGAAGGGGTTACGTGTGTTCCTATTTGTGTTCTTACTGTGTGGGGGGGGTGAACTCACTAGGGGGAATCATTGATCTTCCGTTCATACATTGTATGAACGGAAGATCAGCGTTTCCCCCGCTGACAGGAACGAGTGCTGTGTGTTTACACGCACAGCTCTCGTTCCCCGCTCTGTAACGAACGAGCGCGTGCACCCGGGCGGCAATTGCGCCTGCCGGGCATGCGTGCGGGACTCGGGGGCGAGCGGGGGGCGCGCGCGTGGGCCGCCGGCGGCGCGCACGCGCCCCCTAGTGGCCGCGAAAGTCCCGACGTAGGATGACGGGCTCTCGCGCAGGAGAGCCGACCTGCCGCCGTATAACTGCGGCGGCTGGTCGGCTAGTGGTTAAAATCACTGCTCCTGAAAAAACGGCCATTTTTTAAAACTTTTTTTGCATTGATACATGTCCCCTGGGGCAGGACCCAGGTCCCCAAAAACTTTTTAGGACAATAACTTGCATATTAGCCTTTAAAATTAGTACTTTAGATTTAAAATGTTCGAGTCCCATAGACTTTAACAGGGTTCTAAAGTTCACACAAACTTTTGGTCTGTTCGCAGGTTCTGATGCCAACCGAACCCAGGGGTGTTCGGCTTATCCCTAGTTCCTACCATCATCACTATCATCATCATGATCTGAAGGACCGTTGTCATCGGTTAACCGATGAAGCTGACTGATGGTCTGATGTGCCTACACACCATTGGTTAAAAAAACAATCGTGTTAGAACGCGGTGACGTAAAACACAACGACGTGCTGAAAAAAAAGTTCAATGCTTCCAAGCATGCGTCGACTTAATTCTGAGCATGCCTGGATTTTTAACCGATGGTCGTGCCTACTAATGATCGGTTTTGACCTATCGTTAGGCGTCCATCAGGTAAATTTTAAAGCAAGTTGGCTTTTTTTTTAACCGAAGGTTAAATAACCTATGGGGCCTACAAACGATCGGTTTTGATCGATGAAAACGGTCCATCAGACCGTTGTCCTCTGGTTAACCTATCATGTGTACGCGGCCTTAGTCTTATTATCTTTGTTTTGAAACCTTTTTTTTAAAGATTCAACTGTGTAATCAGATGTGTTATATATCTGTTTAAAAAAAGGGGGGAAAATATATATTTTCCACCTAGTCTTGGAATACTATGCCTTTGTTGTTTTTTTTTCATAGCAGACCTCTGAGCGCTGGAAGTGTTTGTCTATATATTATCTATCTACCAAATGCGATCTAAGCTTAAACCTGCTCTCTCCCCCATTCTAGGCCCTATCATAACTACCCTGTAAAAAAAAAAAAAAAGCTGTCTATACTTGCTTGCTTTATTGTAGAGGTGAGACCACTGACAATGGCTGCAGAGCCAGTGAGATGATGTCACCCATAAGCATACTGTGGAGCATCCATTGTTGGCTGTCCCTCCTCTGCAGTCGACGCTGGGAGCCTATCAAGTGACCGGACCAGAGCACCTTGAGAATAAGGGTATACGCATTAACATTCTTCATTTAAAGTTTCGGCTCACAATGGGGGTGGGAGCAGGCTCTAAGCTTAGATAGTATTTGATTAGACTTCTACTTTTAATTGAACCATTCATTAACTTTTATATTATAATATAAAAGTTATTATTATATTAACAATTTATATCAATTCCTGAAACATCATTATATTATTAAAAAGTACTTGCAGAGCTCCAGTCAAGTCACTTTACCTAGGGGAAGATGATATTATTAGATGGCTGCAGGTTCCTTAAGCCGGTCATAGACCATTTGAATCTCGAGCCATGGATGTACTCAAGGTGACCCAAGCGGATTGATATAATCAATAACAGCGAGCCTGTTATAGCTTCTAGCAAACTCATGTTCTCAGCTTTTCTTGCCTCCTCCCCCTACTCCCCCCACTCCACCTGTAGAACACAATGATGTATTTGCAGGAAAGAAAATCTTTGTCTATGGCTGGCCTTAGTTTCCTTTCCCCAAAGTAATCAAACTGCAACACCCTAGCTTTATAGTAAGGTGAGAGGTTGAAGCAGAGCTAATCTATGTCAGAAATTTGTAAACCCTGCAGGCACCAGGATTTACGTGATTCTTTCAACTAAGCCAGCATCTCAGTTCGATTCTGAACGTGGAAGATGCCTGAACATAAGCTTATGCACCCAACATGGAAAAATATACTGGTATATGCACAGATTCATGCCAATGTCACTCTCTCTAACAGCATGTATGTTCCTGTTTTTTGCTCCCCTACCTGGCAGGAGTAGAAAAAGGAAGCCCTTTGTAAGCTCTGGGTTATTCTAATCAGCACTTATACAGAGCTGATGACTCTTCTCTCCCCTCTGTGACAGTGCTGGGCCAATCAATAATCATCATGAGAGTAGGGAGTCACATTATTGAAAGTATTTGCTATTTTCTTTGCTTCTATTATCTGAACTGAGAGGTGGTGAAGTGAAGGATAGGTATGTTACTCTGCGAACCATTTTTTATGGGGGTTTTATAACTCTCTTCTTGCAGTCAGATCCCTTTCATTACTTATTCATGTGCTTTGTAAAAATCTTTTTAAAATATAATTCCCAGTATATAGGTAGCACTACCCCCGTAGGAGCTGCTGGTTTAGATGTGGGCCTTGCAAGTTACCTTGCTCTTCATTGTCTAGGGCAGGGGTCACCAAACGTTTCAACACGAGGGCCACATTGTAGATTTTACAAGTATTCGGGGGCCAAAAAAATAAATCAGTTATGTATAAAATATCAGCGGTGTCCTCATCAGTGTCCCCATCAGCGGTGTCCCCATCAGCAGCGTCCCCATCAGTGGTGTCCCCATCAGCAGCGTCCCCATCAGCAGCGTCCCCATCAAAAGCATCCCCATCAGCAGCGTCCCCATGAACAGCGTCCCCATCAGCAGCGTCCCCATCAGTGGTGTCCCCATCAAAAGCATCTCCATCAGCAGCGTCCCCATCAGTGGTGTCCCCATCAAAAGCATCCCCATCAGCAGCGTCCCCATCAGTGGTGTTCCCATGTCCCCAACAGCATCCCCATCAGCAGCGTCCCCATCAGCAGCATCCCCATCAGCGGTGTACCCATCAAAAGCATCCCCATCAGCAGTGACCCCATCAGTGGTGTCCCCATGAGTAGTGTTCCCATCAACAGCATCCCCATCAACAGCGTCCCCATCAACAGCGTCCCCATCAGCAGCGTCCCCATCAGCAGCGACCCCATCAGCAGCTACCCCATCAGCAGCGACCCCATCAGTGGTGTCCCCATCAGCAGCATCCCCATCAACAGCATCCCCATCAGCAGCGTTCCCATCAGCAGTGACCCCATCAGTAGTCTCCCCATCAGTAGTGTCCTCATGTCCCTATCAGCAGTGTCCCCATGTCCCCATCAGCAGTGTCCCCATGTCCCCATCAGCAGTGTCCCCATCAGCGGTGTCCCCATCAACAGCATCCCCATCAGCGGTGTCCCCATTAGTGGTGTCCCCAGCAGTGTTCCCATCAGCACAGCAATGTCCCCAGAAATATCCCCATTAGCACAGCAATGTAGCAGTCTCCCCTGTAGTGTGCTTATCAGTGTTGTGCAACACGGTAACACGATCAGCCTCTGACCTCCATACAAGCTGATTTCAGCTCTTCTGCAGCTCCCTTCTCCGAGTCCCCTCTTCCCGCCCGCTGTTTAAAGTTAGGCTCCTTCCACGAGTGACGTCAGGTGCGGCACCTCCCCTCTTCCCGCCCGATGTTTGTTAGGATCCTTCTACGAGTGTAGCAGTGGGCGGGAAGAGGGGAGGTGCCGCACCTGACGTCACTCGTGGAAGGAGCCTAACTTCAAACAGCGGGTGGGAAGAGGGGAGGTGCCGCACCTGACGTCACTCGTGAAAGGAGCCTAACTTTAAACAGCGGGCGTGAAGAGGGGAGGTGCCGCACCTGACGTCACTCGTGAAAGGAGCCTAACTTTAAACAGCGGGCGGGAAGAGGGGAGGTGCCGCACCTGACGTCACTCGTGGAAGGAGCCTAACTTTAAACAGCGGGCGGGAAGAGGGGAGGTGCCGCACCTGACGTCACTCGTGAAAGGAGCCTAACTTTAAACAGCGGGCGGGGAGAGGGGAGGTGCCGCACCTAACGTCACTCGTGGAAGGAGCCTAACTTCAAACAGTGGGCGGGAAGAGGGGAGGTGCCGCACCTTGGGTTCTCTTGTTTAAAAAAAAAAAAACGGCGTGACAGCATGGGCGGCTTTGCGGGCCGGATAAAACACACACGCGGGCCGGATGTGGCCCGCGGGCCGGGGTTTGGAGACCCCTGGTCTAGGGGATGAGATGAGAGTCTAAGAAACTTCAATGTCCACACAAGTTGTAAATCCTTTTCTGTCAGGTTTTTATTTTCACGACAAACTTGTATAGGTAGAGGGACGGAGGATTAGGGGAAGGTTTAGGCACACGATGCAGATCACTGGGGAACTTCTATGGTTTCAAAGTCAACTCACCACTTTCCTCAGAGTGGGTATTGCTCACCCAGATAGGCCTCTCTCACTGGCCTAGCAGCCGGGATGATGCATGGACAAAAAAGCATACAGTCTCTGCTACCTTTCTTTAAAAATAGAAATGAAGTGTTCCAGAATCCTCTGCCACAGGATTAAGTATCCTGATCTCCAGCCGTACAGTTTAGAGTCTTTAAGCCAACCAAGCAACATTGTAATGCATCATAAAATATGGTGCATCCTCCAATAAAGTTACCAGGCCTCTCCCGAGACACCAGCCTTCAACTTGGTCTTCTACAGGACAGGTCCTCCCATGGCTTCCTTCATTGAGTGGCTTCCTCCCGCAGGACAGACAGCACAGAATCACCTTTAAAGTGCAGGCCACAGTCAAGAAGTCTGGGCCTACCTGGCGGAATTGCAGCCTAGGGCCAACGTGGTCCCGGGCCTGAAAATGGACCATCGCATACCTGGAGCCAGGAGGGCCACGAGGCAAAAGGACCCAGAAAAATGGTGTCTGCCCCTTAAGTATCCTTCCCCAGCATGCCCAGCGGGGAGACCACTCCCACTGGGCTGTTCCCGAGGAAAGACACCCAATACACTCTGGCTTGCCTGTGTTTCAACATCGGCCTGTGGTGGCAACGCCATCTACAGGCAAACAATGGGAAAACCCTCCAAGCACAGCTATAGCCGGAACAGAGGGTGATTTAGCCTTAATCATGAGCTAACTACCAGCTCAGACACCCTCTAAATTTAAACATAGCACCTGGTCATCAGAAGCAGGGCGCTACATATATACTGTTGATACAGTATATTTCTAACAAATTCGTTTTGCATACCTTTCTTAGTGACCTTAGATCTTCGCCATAGAAAGTAATGAATAAATAAAAGTCAGCAGCTACAAATACTGTAGCTGCTGACTTCTTATGAAAAGACACTTACCTGTCCAGGGATCCAGCTGGTCTTCTGGTGCCTGGCACTGGCATATTTAGTGTGATTCCTGGTGGCTTCACAGCCAGATTCCCACTGTATATATGTGATTCATGCTGCACTTTGTGAAAAATCCCAGACATGTCCCATAAGGGTGCAGGCAAAGAGAAGGGACCAAACGTCTGCTCAGATCGCCTAGGTAATCCAAGCAGAAATAAAGGAGGGTAGAGAGAAGTGCAATGAGGTGAATGTTCTGCTTTAAAGTCATTAACCTGCAAAAATGACTATAATAACAACAAATCAAGACAGTTATGAGATTCATTCTCTCTATATTGTGCTTTTATTTCCAGAAAATGATTTTTCTACTTTTTTTTTTTACAGTTTAGTTACCACATCACTGAGCACAGTTTAATTCATTTGATTCTGTTGTGACTCCAGACTGGAAAAAGCAGAATTCCATCTTTCAAAGTGTTATTTGTTTCATACAAAATGTCATAGCAATGATTTACCTGTCAAATCATTTATTTGAGTTTTATGATTGAAGTGCTATATTTTTCCTGCTCACATGCCTAAGCCAATAAAATCTCTTCTTTAATTGAATGTACCATATCCCTGCTGGGGCCTAGACACTTGCAGCTACACTCCTTCTTGTGCCCATGTTTCCAGGCAGAAGATTGGACAGTGCAGCCAGAAGAAACTGGAAGGTAGGAAAATTGTATTTGACTTCTATTCTGAATCGGCTGCAAAGGCTATGAATGTGGTTTTCAGTAGCACATGGTTGAATGCTCTGAAGAGATAGTTCATACCAAATCACCTTTCCAGATAGTTTACTCAGTCACAACTCACATGAAAGAAGATCTGGCGATGTTTATTCGTCGTATGATCCGTAGAATGCAAGTTACAACAGGTAAAAGAACGATTCTTCCATGCAGGTATAAGAGGAACATACAGGTCACATGAATGTACAGCATAAAATGACTGATACAGAAAAGAAGGGGAGGAGAAAACTCAGCAGCATGGTAACTACAGAATCCCACTAGGGACAAACTAGACAGGCATTAAAGAGACAGTACATAATAATAAAAACAATATCATGTAACATGACACTCCCCGCCTGAAATCTTTAGATTTCAAAGTCTATTACATATGTAAAGATAAGTCCCAATGTCAAGAAGTCCAACTTGAACCTGTAGGGGAAGAAACGTTAAAGTAAAACTGGTGTGTAAACCATAGATACGAGATACCCGCAAACACAAGAAGGTATGCAGTAAATGAACAACTAAACATAAAGTCCAAGAAACATATGGCTTGAGTCCTGTAGTCTATCGCTATAATCGTGGTACTTCAACAGCAGCACAGTCAATAGTGATAGTGATATTCTCCCCGCCATAGTGGGTATAGCCGATACTCCTGCATAAGTCACTCACTAGGGAGAAGAAGCACCAATTCCGTGATTGGTCGTGAGAAAGTCCGAGCGGAACCTCCTTTGGTTATCTTAATCTCAACCTTTCGAACCTTTCCGTCATCGCTGGGTGTTACGCTTGTTACAAGACCCATAGGGTCTTACAAGACCCATATGCACACCAGGGATAATGCCACCAAGCCGTGGACACTTCGAAGCAACCGTTTCACGTGTTTGATCCAGAGGGATCACCTGACAAGGATCACACAGAACCTGAGGGGGCGTTTTGAAAGAAAATTACCCCCTTCCCACATCGGGAGTGTGACCATTTATATAGGAAGGGCCACAACCCTTCAGTGATTTGTTTCGAACCCACTTGTTACCACTATCATCCCAACTAGGGACCTCTCTCTTTCCGCAAAAGCCAGCGAATTGAGAAATAATTTTATACGGTACAACTCCCTGGCCCCTGATGACGGCTCTCTTCTAAATCAAGAGACCAGAAACGCGTCGGGCATTCTCCACTTTGTCCCACGGAGATTGTGCTTTTTTATTATGTTGTATCATACACTGTGCTGTTATGTGATTTTATTTTACCTCTATTTCTTTCACTGGGTGCTTTTTTCTAACCCCTGATGTTCCATGCCTACTTAGTGACTGCCACAGAGAGGCAGTGGACCATATAGGTCACCTTTCCAACAGACATCTATTTGTACGTGATTGGGTCCATACTATAATTTATGTATTAAAAGTATATTTTTTCTGAACTTGGCCTTCAAAGTCCCGTCTCTTTGGGGGTATTTCTTAGTTTTTTATAGCTACTAGGGATGTGGCCATTTTCAGAGTGTCCGGATGTGTAAAATCCTCTCTCTTTTTGTCTCATAGGCCACTCATTGCGACAGACTTCTCTATCTTTTAGAAGAACAAGGTCGACAACTTTGAGGTTAGGCTTGGGTGTTTGCCATTTGGAACGGCTTTAAAGGGTATGCAGGTACTCTTTTCTCCAGCGATGCCAAAACACGTTGGCTAGGTGTTGCACCCGTTTCCATTGACACCTATAGATATCCTTCGGGTCAATCTCGGCAGAAGATATCACGATAGTTCCAACCTTCTGAGTAAGGAGTGTGGCTGGGGTAAGGATCATTGGAGCATCAGGATCAGAAGATACTGGTACTAGAGACCTTGCATTAATGATGGCGGATACTTCTGAGAGAAAGGTACTCAAAGTCTCATGAGTCAAAAGTGAAGACTTGTGGTCCTGCAAAATGGAATCGAGAATTCTTCGAGCGATTCCAATCATTCGCTCCCAGGATCCTCCCATATGCGAAGAATGTGGTGAATTAAACAACCAAGTACATCCATTGTTTGCTAAGAAATTGCCTAGTTGAAGTTCTTTACAGGCTCCGATGAAGTTGGTACCACAGTCGGATCTTAGCTGCTTGACAGGTCCTCGGATAGAGAAGAATCTTCGTAAAGCGTTGATGAAACAAGACGAATCCATCGACTCGATCACCTCAATATGTACAGCTCGTATGCTGAGACAGGTAAACAACACAGCCCACCTTTTGCTATTGGCTGCTCCACCGCGAGTCCTACGAGTTACCACAGTCCAAGGACCAAATACATCAACTCCAACATAGATGAAGGGTGGATCTGTACTTAGGCGATCAAATGGCAGGCTTGCCATTTGTTGTAGTTGGTGTCTACCTCTTAATTTGTGACACTTGACACATTTAAAAAGCAGGGAAGAAACACATCTCTTCATTCCAACAATCCACAAGCCAGCTGACCTGATAGCGCCTTCTGTAAATTGTCGGCCTTGGTGTTGTATTAGTTCGTGATGGTGCCGGATTAGAAGAGTGGCAATGTGGTGCTGACCTGGTATGATGATAGGGTTTTGTTCCTTGCTGCACAGGTCAGATTTCTCTATTCGACCTCCAACTCGTAGCAAGTGATTGTCATCGACTACAGGGTTCAGATTAAATAGTGAACTACCCTTTGATAGAGGTATTCCACCTTTGAATCTGTGCAACTCTTCCATGTACACTTCTTGTTGTACACAGCGAATGATAACCCTTTCCGCACACTCAATTTCCGTTGCAGTAGGGAGGTTGGTACAGATATGCCAGCCATGACATTCTGAAGTTGAGCTCCTTTTAAAACAATGGGCAATGTGTATCAAAAAGGCAACAGCCCTAACAGCTGATGACCAGGTTGAAAAACGTTCAAAACGATGCGACTTGAGTTTTTGTTCTGAACTCGCAGAGGTATGCAGTGTGGTGTACATAGACCTGATTTCTTTATCATCATCAGGATGTACCAGTTCATAGGTAGTGTCCGTGGAAATTGAGTAGGAGTTTTCACAAAGAAATCTTGGAGGCGACAGCCACAAGCAGTCGAGGAGAGCTGATGAAGATATAGCTCTTGTCCCACAATCGGCAGGATTTAGATCAGTGGGAATATGATGCCATTGCTTTGGCAAGGAGAACCTTCTGATGCGTTCTACTCTATTGCTGACGTACACGTAAAATTGTTTAGTTTGGTTGTAAATGTAACCAAGCACTATCTTGCTGTCTGTGTAAAATGTGAAGGAATCAATTTTAATGTCCATTTCACTCTTTATGACTTTGGCTATTTCCACTGCTAGCACAGCTGCACAAAGTTCAAGTCTGGGTATGGTATGTGCAGGTTTTGGTGTTAGCTTTGTCTTGCCTAGAACAAAGTTGCAGTGTACGTCTCCATTAACTCCTGAGGTCTTCAAATAGGCCACTGCAGCTATAGCTTCAACTGATGCATCTGAGAAAATATGGACTTCCCTCTGGACAGCGGCTGAGATGGAGACTGGGGCATAGCAACGTGGAATTTGGAGCTGTTCTAGTGTCTTCAGAGAACCTCTACATTTCTCCCATCTTTGTTGTTTCTCAATAGGTAACGGAGTGTCCCAATCTATGTTATCAGTAGTAAGCTGTCTTAATAGCATCTTACCTTGGGTGGTGACTGGGGCTATAAATCCCAGTGGGTCGTAGATGCTGTTCACTATGGACAAGACTCCTCTCTTGGTGAAGGGTTTGTCCCATGCAGGTTGACACTTGAAAGGTGAATGTGTCTTCTTTGATGTTCCACAGCAGACCTAGACTTCTCTGCATAGGGGGCGTGTCTGACCCAAGGTCAAGGTCTATTACACTGGCAGCATAGTCCTCAGGGTGAAATGCATTCATTAGCTCTTGGCTGTTAGATATCAATTTGTGAAGTCTCAAGTTTGCTACAGATAGCATCTCCTTTGTTCTGGTAAGAAGATCAATTGCTTCTTTAGCAGTAGGAAAGGATTTGAGTCCGTCGTCTACGTAAAAGTTCCTTTCAACAAATTGACGAGTGTCTGATCCATACTCAGCTTCTCCAAGCTGAGCTGTCTTTTTTAGTCCATAGATTGCTACAGCTGGAGAAGGGCTGTTCCCAAAGACATGCACTCTCATTCGGTAATCAATTACCTCTTTGTTGATGTCGTTGTCCTTGTGCCATAGAAACCTGAGGTAATTCCTGTTATCTTCCTTGACGATGAAGCAGTGGAACATTTGTTGAATGTCGGCCATCACCGCTACAGGTTCTTGACGAAAGCGAATTAGGACTCCAATGAGGCTGTTGTTCAAGTTGGGTCCTGTGGGGAGCATGTTGTTAAGTGAGAAGCCTTCGTGTTGGGCACTGGAGTCAAAGACAACTCTGATTTGGTCTGGCTTTCGTGGGTGATACACACCGAAGGAAGGGAGGTACCAGCATTCTTCTCCTTCTTTCAATGGGGGTGCGGTTTCGGCATGACCCCTATCAAAGATATTCTGTATGAAGTCCACAAAATGTCCTTCCATCTCTGGCTTCCTGCTTAAGGTACGCTTTAGGCAAACCAGCGCCACCCCCGCCCCAGGGGCCGGGGTGGCGCTGGTTTGCCTAATATTAGGATGTACAATCTGGCATGTTTTGTTGAGGATAGGGATCGACTGGATACAAAAATCCTCTAGATACTCAAATTTTCTTCTTGAAGCAGCAATGGCTCATCCCTATTCATTAGTGGCACTTTTGCATTCTCCTTGGAAATCTATTCGCCCAGACCTGCAACATAATCTTCTCCTGCGGGACACCGTTATAGCTTGGAGAGAGGCAAGGAAATGCGAGAAACTCTGCCCCTTCCTATCCAGGCACACGCCTATTCAAGGGAATCCCTGTTTCTCCCCCGGACTGGACTGTAACGTCTATGACACGTGGGCTAAGAATGGTCTCAATTGTTTTTCCTCCCTATGTGACATGAGCTCCGGTCAACCACCACGACAGATTTCAACAATTCGATAGCGAAACACCGCTTTCTCTCCAGATGGGGAGCATTCATGGCTGCTACAAATCCGTCAGACCCGCACAAGTCCTTCCACACCCTTTTTGTCTACTACAATAACCGCCTGAAGGGTCTAGACGAAGACTCTTCAACCTGAACTTCTGGGGTCTCCCCCCCCCCTTCACTCACCCACACACCCTTTCAGTCAATTTGGCACAGACTCGCTACCTTTCAGACTCTTCAGGTCTGGTATGGATTTTAAGGGAAACTCCACCCCAAATAAAAAAATGGCGTGGAGTTCCCCCAAAAAATCCATACCAGACTCTTTATCCAAGCACCCAACCTGTCAGGCCACAGGAAAAGAGGGGGGACGAGAGCACCCCTCCTCCTGAACCATACCAGGCCACTTGCCCTCAACATGGGGAGGATGCTTTGAGGGTCTGTGACCCCTCAAAGTACCATGTGCACATGGTGATGGGGATAAGGGCCTCATCCCCACAACCCTTGCCCGATGGTTGTGGGGGTTTGTGGGCATGGGGCTTATCGGAATCTGGAAGACCCCTTTAACAAAAGGGACCCCCACATCCCAGCCCCCCCTATGTGAATTGGTAATGGGATACATTGTACCCCTACCATTTCACAAAGAAAGTGTAACAAATTGTAAAAAAAAACACAGACACTGTTGGGAAAGTCCTTTATTAAAAAAAAAAAAATCAGCAGTGGTAATCCACTCTCGGTCTCCAATGCTGTCGGTATCCTGCGATGGTTGATCTCCTCTCTGGGGTCCAGCAATGAGAAGATCTCCTCAGGTCCAGGATACAGCGATGCGATGTCCGCAGCTCAGTGCATCAACTGTTTCCACCGGACACACCCCGGGAATGATGTGGCGGGAGCCAGTGACAGCGCTAATGTAGGTGAGGGCGGGGCCACCCGTCACATGACCCCGTCGCCCTCTTACGCAAGGGGAAACCCAGGCTTTCCCAGTGACGTGTGGGTGACTCCGCCCCCTCTGATGTAATGCAGGTTTGCTGTTACGCACATGGACTTCAGGGGGACTTCCCTATGGCTTTCCCAGTGGTGTCAGAGGGGGGTGGGGTCACCGGGTGGCCCCATCCTCAGTTAGAGAAGAACTGTCAGAAGAACAGAAGCGTCACACAGTGGGAACTGCCCATGGTAGCGGATCATCTGGAGAACGAAGCGGGGAAGAAGAAGCCGGAGCAAGATGCGGACGAGAACACCAAAGGAAGAAGCAGTTGAAAAACAAGATGGAGGAAGAAACCCTAATGGAGAAAAGAAGAAGAAAAGAGAAAAGAAGAAGCTGTAAGAAGAAGCGGGGAAAGGAGAAGTCATTAATAAAGGAATTGTTAAAAACTGGCTATTGTTAGGAGTATATTTGTACCCCATTACCATTTCACACAGGGTGGGCCGGGATCTGGGGGTCCCCTTTGTTAAAGGGGTCTTACAGATTTCGATAGGCCCCGCGCCCGCAGACCCCCACAACCACCGGGCAAGGGTTGTGGGGATGAGGCCCTTGTGCCCATGTTGGGGGCATGTGGCCTGGTACGGTTCAGGAGGGGGGCGCTCTCTCGTTCCCCCCTCTTTTCCTGCAGCCTGCCAGGTTGCGTGCTCGGATAAGGGGTCTGGTGTGGATTTTTGGGGGGAACTCCGCGCCATCTTTTTTTTTATTTGGGGCGGAGTTCCCCTTAAAATCCATACTAGACCTGAAGGGCCTGGTATTTGAATTTGGAGGGACCCCCCGCATTTTTTTTTCTCAATGAATTTCAATGCCTTTTCTCTGTATTGCCGGGAGCCGACAATTCATTATAGCCTGAGTGTGGACTCAAGTGGACCAGATCAGTCCCTTACAATCAGGCCCAGATTTCCCACAAGGCCACAGAGGCAAGGCAGCGGCATGGAGTTAGGGTGACCACGTATCCCGGATTGCCCGGGACAGTCCCGCATTTTTCAGGTCTGTCCCGGGTACCTTCATTTCAGGACAATAGAGTGTCCCGGAATGAAACTAGCACAGCCACCCCCTAGGACAATCTGATACCCCCAAAAAAGCTGCCACATCAACACTTTACTCGCTGATAGTACTTTTCCTGGCCGGGAATGCCTGGAGGAGCACAATCCCTACCCCTCCTTGTGATTGGAAAAATCATAAATCCTGCCTCTTGTGTCCAATCACTGTGCTATGAATCATTACAGCACAATTGGAATTTTGGGAAGGGGGGTGTACCTGAATGGTAGTTTGGAAATGTGGTCACCCTACATGGAGTCCCCCGATGCCCAGAACATACTGTTAAGGGCAGCATGGAGTCCCCCAATGCCCAGAACATACAGTTAAGGGCAGTAAGTTGTTTTCTAGCAGGACTAAATGTAGTGTGGGGGAATCTGCTCGCTCATTAACAAGTGATTGCGGCGATGTCGCCGAAATCACTTGTAAAATGCGTGCTGCCGTCCATCCTCCCCTCCCCCCCCCCTGGCTGCCGAGTCTGTCTCCTGTTCATGCCGCCGATGTACACAGTAAGACAGGTGAGCTGTGCTCTTTCCATCTCAGCTATGACCGGAGTACACAGTACTATGACTCCTGTTTTGGAGGTGAAAGGGTCAATAAAGAGAACCCGTCACCTCCAATTGTTATCACACAGGGTAACAAGTAAAAATTGGTAAAAAATGTAATAAAAAAATAATAAGAAATAATAATTAAATTAATAAAATAAAAAGGTAATTAAAAAGTAAAGAATAAAAAAATAATATTAAAAATAATAAGAAAATTATACAAAAAATATTTGAACTAACCTTGCCACCCCTGCCATCCGGTTGTCATTCTCCGTTGATTTGGGGGGGGGTTCGGTTGGCGGGGAGAACGTGTATTGCGAAGCCTGGCCTGGAGATGGCAGTGAGAGCAAATCCAGCCCTGCTTATAATAGATTGAATGCGAGTTGAAATATAGCTATCTCGATAATAGCATATTTTTTTCATGGTTTTATAGTTTTCGGCTATTCCCTTTGTGAAGTCCGGGGTCATCGGCACTGGTAGTACACAAAGGGCCTGTTTTAACCACTTGTTACTCCATTGTCCTGACTGCACGTCATATGACATGCAGTCATAGAAAGCTGCTAGGGGCGCGCGTGTGCCGCCGGGCACACGCGATTGCCTCCCCCCCCCCTGGCTGCCGAGTCTGTCTCCTGTTCATGCCGCCGATGTACACAGTAAGACAGGTGAGCTGTGCTCTTTCCATCTCAGCTATGACCGGAGTACACAGTACTATGACTCCTGTTTTGGAGGTGAAAGGGTCAATAAAGAGAACCCGTCACCTCCAATTGTTATCACACAGGGTAACAAGTAAAAATTGGTAAAAAATGTAATAAAAAAATAATAAGAAATAATAATTAAATTAATAAAATAAAAAGGTAATTAAAAAGTAAAGAATAAAAAAATAATATTAAAAATAATAAGAAAATTATACAAAAAATATTTGAACTAACCTTGCCACCCCTGCCATCCGGTTGTCATTCTCCGTTGATTTGGGGGGGGGTTCGGTTGGCGGGGAGAACGTGTATTGCGAAGCCTGGCCTGGAGATGGCAGTGAGAGCAAATCCAGCCCTGCTTATAATAGATTGAATGCAGGTTGAAATATAGCTATCTCGATAATAGCATATTTTTTTCATGGTTTTATAGTTTTCGGCTATTCCCTTTGTGAAGTCCGGGGTCATCGGCACTGGTAGTACACAAAGGGCCTGTTTTAACCACTTGTTACTCCATTGTCCTGACTGCACGTCATATGACATGCAGTCATAGAAAGCTGCTAGGGGCGCGCGTGTGCCGCCGGGCACACGCGATTGCCGAGTAACTGAGCTGGGACGTGGAGCTCTGTGTGTAAACACAGAGCTCCACGTCCCTTTCAGGGAGAGAGGAGACCGATTGTGTCCCTTGTACATAGGGACACAATCGGTCACCTCCCTCAGTCAACCCCCATCCCCCCACAGTTAGAACACACCTAGGATACACATTTAACCCCTTCCCCGCCCCCTAGTGGTTAAACCCTTCCCTGCCAGTTACATTTATACAGTTATCAATGCATATTTATAGCATTGTTCACTGTATAAATGTAAATGGTCCCAAAAATGTGTCAAAAGTGTCCGATGTGTCCGCTATAATGTCCCAGTCCCGAAAAAAAATCGCAGATCGCTGCCATTCCTAGTAAAAAAATAAATAAAAAAAATCATAATTATGTCCCGTATTTTGTAGGCAATATAACTTTTGCGCAAACCAGTCACTATACGGTTATTGCGATTTTATTTTTTACATTTTTTTACCAAAAATATGTAGAAGAATATGTATCGGCCTAAACTGAGATAAAAAATGTTTTTTTTTTTTTTTTTAAATGGGATATTTATTATAGCAAAAAGCAAAAAATATTGTGTATTTTTTCAAAATTGTCGCTCTTTTTTTTTGTTTATAGCGCAAAAAAAAAACCGCACGGGCGATTAAATACCACCAAAAGAAAGCTCTGTTTGTGGGGAAAAAAAGGACATCAATTTTGTTTGGTAGCCACGTCGCACGACCGCGCAATTGTCAGTTAAAGCGAAGCAGTGCCGGAAGCTAAAATTTAGTCTGGGCAGGAAGGGGGTATAGGTGCACAGTAGGCAAGTGGTTAATTTCTGAAACGCCTCCTCGGCTTCAGGATTCCATTTGACCTTGACTGACCCTCTACCCTTCGTCAGGTCAGTTAGAGGGATGGCAATGGTAGCAAAGTCAGCTATAAACCATTGGTAAGGAAGGCCCGAACTTGTTTCTTGTTTACTGGTTGGGGCCACTTTTGAATTGCCTCAGTCTTATTGGTCTGAGACTTGACAAGTCCCTGGCCAATAACGTACCCAAAGTCCTCTGCCTCCTCCAGGCCTATGGCACACTTTTTTGGGTTGCCGTGAGACCTGCTTCTCTAGGGGAATCTACCACTCAGAATGACCCAGGAGTCATCCTGACTAAGTTTTCCCAAATACTTTTCTACTGCTTTGACAAAATCTCATATACTCTACATACAAGGTGTGGAGTGCAGATTGCCCCAACAGTATAAAGACAGAAGGGCTGAACGCAACAATGGTGATAGTGGAGAGATCTGCATCGGGTATGTTCTATGGTGCTGACATCTGAACCTCCATATGATTGAGCTGACTGCTAACATCCAAGCCTATTTGACCTTATTTTAAGTAATTAGGTCAACTACCTTTGGTAAGGAGACATCTACTGTATTTCCCATTAAGGTGACCCATTGGTGAAGGTGGATTACTTAGTTGTTTGCACTTTGAAGAACTATTGAGCACCTTGCACATTATTTACAACCTTTCCTGGGACTACATATTGATTTAAATTTGCAACCTATTTGCACATGGACTTTTTATAGCGATATAATCGTTCACTGTAATATATATATATTGCATGCTAAAATTCATTGTTTGTATTCATCTGCACTTATGCATACTACGGTATCTTAGGTATTTGCCAATAGCCTTTCGTTAGGTCTAGGGTTGTTATGTAGCGAGCCTGTCCGAACCTGTCCATGAGTTCGCTGACCCAAGTTATCGGGTATGCATCGAACTTGGACACACTGTTGAGTTTCCTAAAGTCATTACAAAACCTGATAGTGTCATCAGATTTTGGGACCAGCACTATGGGGCTCGACCATTCACTGTGGGACTCTTCTATCACGTCCAACTCTAACATATTTTTGATTACCTTTGCGACTGCCTCTCGCCTGGGATTCTATATGGCTTTACATTTGCTAAACCCCTGGTTCTGTCACTATGTCATGCTGGATCACTCTGGTCAGTCCTGGTAAGCGGGAGAAAAAGTCTCTATTTTTGCCCGCAAATGCCCTAACGTCACTTTATTGTGACACGGACAGGGAATCCATTATGGGGACTTCAGGTGTCTGTTGGAGGCAGGGATGCAATCAGTAAATTCTCTCTGTGCTTCCAGGGGTTTAAGAGATTCTCATGATAAATTTGGTGTGTCACGCCGTGTCTGGTATTTGATCCTGGGACCAGGTGTTCATAGACAGTTTTATGTCCTGAACCACCAGAGAACTTGTTTTATGTTTTGAATCCTCTACTTTATGTCCTGTGTTTGATGTTGCCTCCACCCTGGGATCAGCTGTTTGTAGTTATCTGATCAACGACCCTATAAATCTCCACTTCCCCTTCCTGTCCTTGAACTAATATAGGTTCCTGTTTATGGATGCTCTTAGCTTGGGTTGCAGACTTGGCTCGTTCTTGACTTTGATACCTGGATTTTCCCTTGGACTTTGATTATCTTGTTGCCGACCCTGTTTGGCTCGTTCTTGACTTTAATACCTGAACTTTCCCTTGGACTTTACTTATCTGGTTGCCGACCCCACCTGGCTCGTTCTTTTTTTCGTTTTCAATACTCTTTATTGTTTTCTTCAATATATAAAACAAAAAGGAATTATCCATTTATAATACATACATCTTTATACAAAAGACAAGTTACATACATTTTAAAATATACTTTTATTCCCATACCCCTCCCTCTTCTCCCCCCCTCTACTCCCTTATCATCTTATTTGTTCACACACACAGACTTTTTCCGTATTTTGGCGTAACCCTTTTCTGCCCTAAAGCACCAACTACTTTGTTTCTAAAATACCTCCCTCTCTCTTAATTTCTCTCTCTCTCCCATCTTACAGATCCTCCTTATCCAAACTAAATTCTTCTCCCCTCTCTAGGGTGGACACCTCATTTTGCTCAGCCAGGGCTCCCACAGCTTTTTAAATTTGTTAAAGTTTCCTCGTCTAGTCAACTCCTTTTTCCTTCCAGATTGTCGTGTTTTTCACGTTAATCCATTCCGTTACTGTAGGAGCTTTCTGGGCTTGCCAATTTTTTCAGTTTTCTCACCTGGAATTACCTGGCTCGTTCTTGACTGCGTTACTTGGATTATCCTTTCTTCTCCTGGGTTCCAGTCTCTGCCTCTACTAACCGTGAGTTGTTACAGAGGGCTTTGGTAGGCTGTCTGCACCATCCATTGCGGTTTCTTATTTCCTGGCTGCAGGATCTCAACCGTCCCTCCACCTGATACCGGGATAACAAGACTACTGGTCAGGAAAGCGGTGGGACAGTTGTAATTTCCTGGCAGACCTGGCATGGTGTGGTTTTCTCTTCCCTGGCTGGTAGACTTTGTAGTTTACCTCCCCCACCCTTTTCGACAACCTCAAAGGGACCCTGCCACTTGGCTACAAAATTACTTTCCATGGTGAGAACCAGTACCAACAGTCTGTCCCCAGGGCTGAAAGTATGGACCTTGGCACCCCGATCATAGACCCTCCTCTGGGCCTCCTGGGCTCGCTCCATATGTTCTTGCACCACAGGCAGCACAGCTGTAATTCGATCTTGCATCAAGGAGACATGCTCTATGATGCTTCTATATGGGGTTGCTTCTCCTTCTCACATTCCTTTGGTGACACATAGCAGCCCCCTGGGATGTCTACCATACAAGAGCTCAAAGGGGGAATAGCCTGTGGATGCCTGCGGAACCTTAAGTATAGCAAACATGAGATATGGTAGCAAAAAAATCCTAGTTTCTCCCATCTTTGTCGACCACCTTTTCAGCATACTTTTCAAAGTTTTATTAAATCTTTTGACCAGACCATCCATTTGGGGGTGGTAGACATAGGTACATAGATGGGAGATTTTGTATAATCTACACAGTTCCTTGGTAACCCTGGACATAAATGGAATGCCCTGATCGGTTAAGATCTCTTTTGGGATCCCCGCTCAACTAAACACCTGGACTGATTCCTTGATGATAGCCTTAGCCAAGGTGTTATGCAGGGGAATGGCCTCAGGATAGCGTGTCGCATAGTCCAGGATCACCAGAATATGCTGGTGACTCTGGGCAGATTTCACAACCGGCCCCACCAGGTCCATGTGAATCCTCTCAAAGGGGACTTTGATTATTGGTAGAGGGACGCGAAAATGGGGCGACGGTGCTGACATTTGGCACTCTGGGCACGATTCGCAGTACTCCTTGACATCTGCATACAACCCTGGCCAGAAATATCTCTGGGCGATTCTCTCCCTGTTTTTTTCGATTCCGAGATGTCCCCCCCATTACATGACCACGGGCCAGGTCTAGAACCACCCTGCTGAAGGGTTTGGGAACCAGTAGATGTTCTACCTCGTCCTCTCCACGTTTTACCACTTGATACAATAAATTATTTTTAATGGCCATGTAGGGGAAAGACACCCCCCAGTTAGGATCTTCTGGTTCCCCATCCAACATCTTAATGTTTTCCCTGGCTCTCATGAGGGTGGTATCTCGCAGTTGCTCGGTACAGAAATCCTCTTTCCTGACCTCTAAGTTGGGTACCACATTCTGGCTACTCTCATTGTCAGGGTCAGAGGTGTTCTCCTGTTCATTACCCTTGGGCTGGGAGCTGGCTTCCAGGTCCTCTGGCTCCCCAGCCATGACAGGGAAAGGAAGAGGATCTCCGGCTTTCTCGACAGCATCCCCTTCCCTTTGGCAAAAATAGTCTGGTGAGCAGGGGGAGCTCTATCTACCAGCCTACCTTTGCTCTTCTGCAAATTAAAAAGATGGGGAAAATCTCTCCACACTAAAGCTTCATGAAGCAGTGAAGGTACCACCTCCACTGAATGTGTTACACTGCCCCAGGGGGTATGAACCTCAACCACCGCTGTCTGGTAGTCACGAGTATCCCCATGGGTGCAAATTACCCCAATAGTACTGGGATGTAGTTTTGTGGGGTTTATACAATCATTCCTGACTAGGGTCACCACACTACCAGAGTCTAGCAGAGCTGTGAGTGGCTCTCCATTTACTGAAATAACACACATCTGTTTTTCCAGGCGATTCTGACATGATGCAGTACATGCGACCTGTGTAAACAGAGAAATATGTATTTTCATATAAGCATAATCGCATTGCATAGGTTCATCATTTATAGGACAGTTTGCAGAAATATGCCCTAATGCATGGCAATGAAAACACAGTATTTGCTCTATCCCAGTCCTCTTAATGGTCCCAAAGTCCTTCCTGGCTTCCTTGGCCAGTCTCCAGGTCTAGGACCCACAGTCTTATCAGTTGTAACAACAGTCTTATCAAACTTCTCCATGCTCTTGAACCCCTGAACAGTCTTACCAGAACCGCTGGGAGGTCTTGCACCCCCTAGACACAACAAAGTGGAGCATATATAGGTTCACCAAGTCCTCCACTAGGTCCACCAATTGGGCTGCAGTTTTGGGGTCCCCCTGTTCAACCCACTTCCTCAGAGGAGTGCAGATACCAGTGCATTACCACACGCTCTATGATCTGAGGGCCTGTCAAGGTCTCTGGCTGCAACCACTTCGTGGTGAGGTGGACCAGGTCGAACATTTGAGAACAGAGTGGCTTGTTGCTGGAGTAGGTCCACTGATGCACGCACTGGGCCCCGACTGCCATGATGACGCCCAAGAGTGCGAGTAACTCTTCAGAGTGTCAAAATCCTGGGCCTTATCCAGTTCCAGGTCCAAATAGGCTTTTTGAGGTTCTCCCATCAGAAATTGAGCCAACAGATCCACCCACTGCACTTTTGTCTATCCTTCGCGGACAGCGACTCTCTCGAAAAAGTTGCAAGGTATGCCTCGACATCATCAGCAGGTGTCATCTTCTGCAGGTGGTAGGATGGCCGTACCATCTTTGGTTCCACTGACACAGGAGGTCTAAACTGCAGCGGCCTCCCGTTGTGCTGCAGCTGCCTCTGCGATTTTTATTATTATAATACTGTATATATGGGTTGCTTGTTGATAATAATGATACAAGTTCTTTCCTACCAGTGCACAGGCTGCCAGCACTCATAGAGCACAGTTCAAACACACTGACAGAAGAAGCAGTCTAGTGACTAGTCTAAAGTGCTTTTTTTGTAATGTATTGCTAGAAATGTGAAGAGTGAGGGAGAGTGCTGCGTATGGGATACTCCAGGCAAAAGGTTCAATTGGAAGACACTCTTCTCTGTGTTATGGTCCTCAGAAGCAGGTCATCTGCTATACTTCTTCAGAATGCATTCCCCTGTGCAGTGACAAAAGGAAAGGCCAGAGGCAGGGACCTCATGAAAGAAGAACTACTAGACTAAGAAATCCCAACATCACCCAGTCACCAGGGTCTTGTGAAACATCCAGTATGATGTACTATGATACGAAACGTGTGGGGAGGACTCCACTGTTGCCATACTTACCTTGAAAAGCGCTATTTGTTCTATACAATGTAAGTGTTCCTACCTACATGAAATGTCCACATTTTATCAGTATTAAGCTGTGTCCTCTCTTTCCTACCATTTTCTGATCCACATGCCTCCACATTGCCTGGGAGTATCTGGACAACCACTCTTTAAGAGATAATTTTACAAGTATAGAGCCTCCCCTCATTGGTTGGATTTACCTGTTAAAGCTCAGAGCTCAGCTGAGGACCCAGTTCCCAGTGGTCATTCTATACAAAGTCTGTTTGACCCACTGAACGTACGCTCTTTCGGGTTCAAACATTCTGGTAAGCCTCCCATATACTGGTGGCAGTCTTCTTCACTTCACCGTGTCTTGTTTTCTTCACATTTGAAATTTTTCACCAGTTTGGAACTTTTATTTATCACTATACAGACATTCAGTTGTCCATAGTTTCACCTTTTTGAGTTTATTCAGAGACAGTTACATGTTTGTTGTTTTTTCCATTTGGTGTATTATTTTCCTGATTATTTACTGTCTATATAGTTTAGCACCATGTTCATTCACCCACTATGTGCATCAGATCAATTTGATTAAGCGCTACACTTTTTTGTTCCATTGTGAAACATCCAGTACTCACAAGGTCAGGGAACCGCTGTGCCCCTTCAGCTTCCTCCAGGTGCCATTTAGTGAGATTCTGCAGACTAAATCCTTTAGGTGAAACTTGGGGTGTTGAAGACAATCTTAAATGTAGGCCTCCACTTCTGCCACAACTGGGACCTTAATGAGCAGCAAGTGGACTTAGTAGGACATTTTTTCAGGGGGAATAGCTCCCCCTTATCCAAACTGATGGAATCCCTTCTACAGGAAGACCATTCTACACTGGAGTTCACACTATTTGTCAGCCTCTCCAGCCACCTACCTACTCCCCTTCCAGGGATTGGCTGGTACTCAATAAATACAATACATATTAATCTACATATTTGACTCTCCTCTCCCCATGTTCCAGAAGCCTCTAGAAGGCAGGGGGAAAATAGTCAAACCTGCAAATACTGCTCCAATGACTACAAAACAATGCCACAAAAAACGAAATTTACTCAACATTCTAGCAGCCTATTCTACATACATTACATATATACAGTATATATACAGATAGGTAGTAAGAGACAGAGAGAGGCAATGTTCTAATATATACCACAAATGATCTTGTATTACTACCACATTTTAACGTCTTAGGCCCTGTACACACGACCGAGCTTCTCGGCCAAATCCAGCGAGAAGCTCGCTGGGAGACATATTCTGGCGAGAAGCTCGATCGTGTGTACACTTCTGACGAACGTCCCGTCGGGAAGCTCGTCGAGCCAAAAAAGAGAGCATGCTCTCTTTTTCCTCGTTGTTCAATGAGGACTTTGGCTCAACGAGCTTTTCTGACCGCTCATCGGGAACCTCGTCGGGCGGAACGATGGGTTTAGCCCGACGAGGTTCTCGGACGTGTGTATGCGGCCTCATACAAAAGCAAAAACCCATGCATTTTTGCCTCTTTACCAAAAAAAAAAACAGCAAATTTGAAAATGTGGACAGTAGCTCTACTATGTTATTTGTGTATGTAAAAGGTAATTGGATAATTTCAAGAAACAGAAAACCATATGGTCTTCCAGTCCCACATAGACAGTAAAAAATGAGAGAGATTAGGGAGAGACAAAGCTCTCACACAAGACCAGGATTTTAATGGGAGACACCAGTTCTGTTTAAAGGTGAGCACTCTAAACGATACAGAAGCTCTCGCACTTCTTTCCCCCGACACCTCGCGGCCTAGTCCAAGATGGCGCCGACGGCGCCTTGCCGACCTCCTCCAGCGCATCCGTTTCCTCCCCGGCCAGCCCAGCCACACTCCCGGGAGTAGCACACGGATCCCCGGAGGCTTCCACGCTGCTGACTAGGAGTCCGGCGAAATCAAAACCGCAGCTGTCCCCTGAATGCTCAGGCGGGAAACAGGTCACTTTACAAGATTCCCTGAATGATACCAGGGAGCTGGCGGAGGCCATTAACTCCTTCCCCACTGCGGACAAACCCCTCTCAGACACTGTGTTAAAAGACATGTTGATGTCCCTCCGTAGCTCTCTCCATACTGACATGATGGACTGCATGAGGGGGTTTAAGGCTGATGTTCAGGAGTTGGGTGGAATGGTAGATCATGAGGAGCAGAAGATGGGGGAGTTTGCCTCTTCTTTCGACTCCCTGGTGGATTCACACAACGAACAAGCTGATGAACTGACGTGGCTCAAAGCAAAGGTCTCAGACCTCGAGGACAGATCCAGGAGAAATAATATTAAGATACGTGGGGTCCCATCAGCTGCTGCACTATGCACAAGACCTTATGAAGGCTTCTGTACGTGATCTATCTGATGCTGACTTAGCTATTGATAGAATCCACCGCCTACCCAAGCCGTCACATCTCCCTGACACCGTCCCCAGAGACGTCATTATGCGGGTGCACTTCTTCCAGATTAAGGATCGCTTCATGATGGCTTTCAGAAAGAACAAAAACCCGCAACCTCAATACTCTTCCATCCAGCTGTTCGCGGACCTTTCCCAATTTACTATGCAAAGGCGCAGATCCCTCCTCCCAGTTACCAAAGCCCTGCGCAACCACGAAATAGTGTACAGATGGGGATACCCAGCCAAACTTATAGTCACTAGAGATGACCGTACCTCTGTGATTAACAACCTCTCTGAAGGCCTGGCCCTCCTAAAATCCTGGAACATTCTCCCTGAGAACACGGATGAGGACCCTTCCTCGGCTTCCAAGATTAACACCCAGGATTCCTGGCACAAGGTGACCAATAAGAAGAGAGGAAAAAAAAAGTCGTCCTAAGTGCCCTAGCTACTAATACATTATTGCACTACCAAGTTCCTACTGACTATGTTGATTTACTGTAATACATGTTCAGCAATGCTGTTCTCAGATTCAGAAGTGAATCTCCCTTTTTACCTCTCAGGTTTGCTCGATCAGAGCTGTTTTGTTATTTGACTGTTTTTGTTCTCCTTTTCTCCCCCCCCCTTCTTTTTTTCCTTTTTTCCTGTCATGGGATGGACCTCCTTCTACAACCCAGGATGCGGTGGATCTCCTGCCCCAGGCCTCAACACCTTGGATATCAGCTAAGTACTGACTGTTTCTTCAACCTGAGGTACTGTTTCTCCATCTCCCCCTTTAACCATGGTAATTAAAGTAGTTTCTTTTAATGTTCATGGTCTGAACCACCCTGCCAAAAGATCAGCTTTGTGGAAGGAAGCCCAGAAACTACAAGCGGACATTCTGTTTATCCAGGAGTCCCATTTTCTCTCCTCCAAGCCCCACAGTTTCAAACATAGGAACTTCCCCCACATTTTTTCTGCCTCTGCCCCCAATAAGAAGCATAGGGGAGTCATCACGATAGTAAAAGACTCGGTGGTGTTCAAACTTGATGAAGTTCTTACTGACCCAGCTGGTCGATTTGTAATTCTTGTGGGGGAACTCAATAATCGCACTTATACAATTGTAAATCTGTATGCTCCAAATGTTAATCAGGTCAGTTTTGTTAATAGAATGTTTTAAAAAAACTGTTGTCTGTCAGGAAAGGAGAGGTTATTGTCTGTGGAGATTTCAATTTGACGGTTGACTGTAGTGTTGATACAACTTCTAAATCTGTTCGCCCCCTCCCCTCATTGCTCCCCGCCCTCCTCAGGGAAGACCTCTATGATGTCTGGAGATGCCAGCATCCTGGTGAGCGAGATTTCACTTTTCATTCCTCCAGACACAATTCCTACTCCCGCTTCGATATCATTCTTGTTGACAGATCCCTGCTTGGGGCGGTCTCCTCCTCCGCCATTCATGACATTTCATGGTCGGACCATGCCCCTGTCTCCATGTCATTGGTGGAGGAGCAGACCTCAAGCCCCACCCGGCTATGGAGGGCCAACATAGGTGTCTTCCAGACACGGGAACAGGTGACGGCCATCACCAGGCACCTGAAAGAATTCTTTGAGGTTAACAAAGGATCTGTCTCGGATCCGACGGTCTTGTGGTGCGCCCACAAGGCCTTCATCAGAGGCATCCTACTGCAAATCAGCTCGAAATTGAAACGCCAGAGGACCCTGAAAGTAGACCAGCTCTTACAAGAGATTAGATCTCTGGAGGCGCAGAACATGGCCTCTCCTAACCAAGCTTTATCAAATGATCTGGTTAAACTTCAATGTGATCTCAGGCGCTTACTGCTAGAATCCCATAGTAAATATGTTAACGCTCTGAAGTTGATGTGCTACTCCTCTGGCAACAAGGCTGGCAGGTTCTTAGCTCGTCACCTTAAAGACCAGAGGACTCGCACGAAAACTCCCTTTATTCGTAACCCAAGTGATAATAGCAAAATGTATGATCCTAAGGATATTGCCAACTCATTCGCTACCTACTATTCTTCCTTGTACAATCTTAAAGAGGACAATGCCACCCCGCAACCCTCTGATCAGGACATACAGAATTTTTTGGCAGATTTATCTCTTCCCTCCCTGTCGCCTTTACAGTTACAAACACTAAACGCCCCCATTTCGGATGAGGAAATCCAAAAAATGATCACTAAGATGCCTCTCGGTAAATCCCCTGGCCCTGATGGCCTACCAAACGACTATTACAGAACGTTCAGTAAACTCCTCGCCCCCACATTGTGCTCTGTATTTTCACAAGCTATGTCTTCTGCGAAGTTCCCCCCTGAAATGCTAAATGCCTATGTAGTAACTATCCCCAAACCGGGCAAATCCCCTGATGTCCCCTCTAACTTTCGCCCTATCTCACTCTTAAACACAGACGTCAAGCTATATGCTAAAATTCTCGCCCATAGGCTTCTAAACATTCTACCATCATTGATCAACCTGGACCAGTCCGGTTTTACTGTTGGGAGACAAGCCTCTGATGCCACGCGCAGGATTATTGGGGTTGTGAAATAGGTTGGGCCTCTCGGACGCCTTCTCTGCTCCTATCTTTGGATGCGGAGAAGGCGTTCGACAGGGTCCATTGTGGTTATATGTCTCACACTCTAACTAAGTTCGGATTCCAGGGCCCTATTCTGTCAGCTATCCTCGCCCTCTATTCCCAACCTTTAGCCCAGGTCTATACCTCCAACTGTCTTTCCCGCTCCCCTTTCCTGATCTCGAACGGGACCCGTCAGGGGTGTCCATTGTCCCCCTCGATCTTCAACCTTTAGATCGAACCACTGTCGGAAAAAATCAGATCCCACCCCCACATCTCCGGCTTCTCTATTCATGGCATGTCCCACAAAATTAATCTGTTCGCAGATGATATCATTCTGTCCATAACCTCTCCGAACAGTTCGCTCCCCCACGTTCAAAAAGTCCTTCAGTCCTTTAGCGATATTTCATATTATAAAGTCAACTGCTCCAAGTCTGTCATTTTGCCTATGCATTTACCTCCCTCAGTCCAGAGCTCTCTAGAAAAAACTTACCCCTACGCATGGTCGCGGAAAATCATTTCCTATCTAGGCCTATCTGGCAGATGCTAACTACCCTGTATTGATAGGAAAACTTTTAAAAGAGTCCACTAGGTTAGCTAAAATAGAGATCTCCTGGTCTGGGCGTCTTGCATCCTTCAAGATGTTGCTTCTACCCCAGATTCTATATGTTTTCCGTACCCTCCCAGTCCCTTTAAAACCCCAACACCTGAGATGTGTGGAGCACACGCAGACCCAGGTGCTCTAAGGCTTTGCTAACAAGACATAGATCAGCGGGTGGGATGGGCCTCACAGATATAAAGGACTACTACCGGGCATCCCTTCTAAACCAACTTAAGGCGTGGTTTGCGGATACCCCAGCAGTTCCGTGGTGTGGTATAGAGAGATCAATGAGCCCCACCAAGGACCTTCGGTCTCTTCTGCTCCTTGACCGTATTAGACCCTTTCCCCTAAGACAGGTTCCCTTGTCCATCGGGCCTCCTTGGAGGTGTGGAGGGATCTGGGAGCTCTATCCATCCCCCTAGGTGAGTTAGTGGAAGTCCCAATACCCATTGATGTCCTGACAGAGGCCATCCCTGACATAAATCTGGGAGACTGGAGCGCCAAGGGCATTACCCATGTCTCGGACCTTTATCAGGAAGGCCGGCTTGCGTCCTTTCAGTCCCTCCAGGCCACATACAATCTCTCATCAAAGGACATGTTTAAGTTCCGTCAAGTCTCTCATTTTCTTAATTCCATTCGCAGTCACAAAATAGTCCTCCCGACCCCGGTTTGGAAATTTTTTAGGTCCCCTTCCCCCTCTATTAAAGGAATCCCCCTTTTTTACAACCTTCTCCAGCACAGACGAACCTTTGTCAAGTCCCCCCCTTTTTTTAAGTGGGAGATAGACTTGGGTGGTACCTTTTCCATCTCACAGTGGCAGGTAGCTCTCAACTCAGTATACAAGGCCTCTAAATGCACCAACCACTGGGAGCTTGCCCATAAAATCTCTTTAAGATGGTACCTTACGCCTTAAAGGCTGTCCAAATTTTCCCAAGACAATTCCCTTATGTGCTGGAGGGGTTGTGGAGAGGTGGGTAATATTTTGCACATATTTTGGAAGTGCAAACACCTAACGAGTTTCTGGAACAATTTGTTTAGATGCATCTCTTCAATTACGGGTGTCCTTACTAAGCCAGGACCTGAATTAGCCCTGTTGAATTTGAACATTGACCTATTCCCTCCACAATCCCGCATAGTGGTGACACATCTACTGCTTGCAGCTAGATCTCTCATCACTCGTAATTGGAAATCCAGTACAGTCCCCAATCTTTCAGAGGTGATCGCCCTCACCCGTGAGAACTACATTTATGAATCTTTAATAGCCTCTAGAGCTGGACAGAGGAGTAGCTTCGATAAAAAATGTCAGGCTTGGACGGAATGGACAAAATAAACCAGTGCGAGCCATCCATGGTTGATTGACTTCTTACTGATCTCTTTAATGTTTACTCTACCCTATATGGAGGTCCCCCCTCCCGCCCTGATCAAAACACTTTCTTGAATCTTATCGCGATCCAATGGTCCATCTCACCCCCGCTTCCCTTCTTTCTTTTTTTTCTCTCTCCTTTCTTCTTTTCGGTTTATTAGTTCAATTCCACTTCTAGTTGTATTTTCTGTCCCATGTCATACACTTGTAGCATCATTTAGCCTAGGACTTTGGGCTCGTTTAGATGAATGCAGGCTTTATTTGGAATATATAGTATGATGCCTTTGTTTTTCTTGCATTCCTATGATGGCCTGGGATTGTTGTATTGGAAGATGTCCAGTGACCCTGACTTCAGGGATGATCGGGAGTGGCGCTTGGAGGAAATAATGGAGCACAGAGAGCAAAAATTGAATGTCTCGGAACGGCACTGGTTACAGGAAAATTTGGAGTTTCTGGCCATTCAGGAGAGGGAGCTGGAGATCGCCTACAGACAGCTGCTAGACTCTGCTCAGCAGCAGGGTGGGGCTCCCGTGGCCTGGGACTATGAGGAAATTTCAGATGACAACTCTGAAATCCTGGCTGATGAATCGGCAGTGGAAAATATGGAGATTGCCATCCCTAAAGCCGAAGTGGATGGTGTGGAGTTCCAGGGAGCTGGGGCAGTTGGCCCCTCTTTCCAGCAACAAGCTGAGGTGGTAAAGCTTTTACTCACAGCTGAATCACTGGCAGCAGGGCAGGATGCTACTGGCCGCTGCACACAACTGCAGCTTGAGCTGACATCGGGGGATGGGACTGTGGTCTCCCCTCACAGCAACCCAGCAGAAGAGCTGGCAACAGAGCAGAGTGCCACCAGCCTCTGCTCTCAACTAGCAGGAGAGGGAGTTTCTGTGGAAGTGGATGGGACTTCAGTCTCCACTTGTATACCCCAAGGATGGAGGGCATTTGGCCCCGATCCCCAACAGCATGATGAACTGAACCCAGTCACCCTGTCTTCTCTCTGACTGAAAAGACTCCAGGGAGAAGGGCCAGTCCAGGCCTCTCCCCAGCGGCAAGTATGTTCTCTGAGAGAGGCAGAGGATGGCTGGGTACTGTATGGATACCAGCATTGGGGGAATGGAACTACTGACTAACTTCATAGTCAACCCGTCTGGGGTCTCCTCCTATGTTAGTCTTCTACCGAAATGGGAGAGATGTAACGGGATGGCCCATGATACTCAGAGACTTTTGGAGGATACGGGGTATGCCTGTGCCAGCTTCACCAATGACTCTTGAGTCTAGGGTCATCCTATGTCCGATAGGGGCATAGGATGACTGAGGAATGATATCATGAATTACATGAGATGGGACATTAATGATAATTCATGTATTGCAGGATATCTTGAACTATTACAAGTTGTTCCTTATGAACAGGTCAATAGACTGTTGAGGTGTTAATTGAATCAGGCTCCTAAGAGTTTTTATTGTCCATTGTGTGATGCTAATACTGTTTTGTGTCTATTGTACTAATTAAAGGAACACTAAAGGTTCGTTTTTTATCCTCTAAAATCATTGATATATTGCAGAGCATTTAGAAGTTCCTTACCTCTTCTTTTAAATTGCCCAGCAAAGTATTGAATTACATCTGTAAAAGTTCCACTTCCTGTGCCTCCTCTCATTCCTCTCCTCCTGTGTCCCAGCCGTTTCTTATGGAGGAAAGCTTCACAAGCATGACGTGCACAACGTGCTCGTCCCCTCTCCTGCCTACAGCTCTGCGTCTGGACGTTCTCTGTCTTTCACAGCAGAGGAGACCAGCACATGCTTGGGCGTCTCTAGGACGCTGTAGCTCCGCCTCCCTCCCATTCATTGTTTTGGGAAACAAGTCACAGCCCCGCCTTCACTCCTCCCCCAGTTCTCTGACAAGTGCAAAGTGAAACTCATTTTTCCTCCCCTAGTTCTCTGGAAATTGAAACTCGATTTCTACACAGCAGGAAAACAGCAACTAAATAGAGTATTTGCTACTCAAGATAAAGTACATCTAAATAAGATCTTATAAACTAAAAATTATGCTTATAATTAAATTAAAATATAGTCAATATATTTGTATCCATTTCTTTACCATGCTTATTCAATATCATGCATTGTATGTCTTCTGTTCCCCCATGTCCAATACAAACACTCACTCCACCACCATTTTAGCCAATTTTTTACTATCCATTTTGAATGCACACCACATATACTTTTCTCCCAATTCCATCCCTCCATCCCCTGGTATGATCATCCATCCCTCACAGAGTGATGTAAGGGGGGGGGGCCCTGCTGGGGACACCTGATGTAAAGGGGGGTCTCCGCTGGGATTGGCTTATGTAAAGGGGGGGCTCCGGTAGGGACACCTGATGTAAGGGGGGCTCTGCTGGGGACAAGTAATGTAAGAAGAAGCTCTGCTGTGATTGTCTTATGTAAGGGGGGGGGGCTTCACTGGGGACATCTGATGTAAGGGGGTCTCCGCTGGGATTGGCTTATGTAAAGGGGGGGCTCCGGTAGGGACACCTGATGTAAGGGGGGCTCTGCTGGGGACAAGTAATGTAAGAAGAAGCTCTGCTGTGATTGTCTTATGTAAGGGGGGGGGGGCTTCACTGGGGACATCTGATGTAAGGGGGTCTCCGCTGGGATTGGCTTATGTAAAGGGGGGGCTCCGGTAGGGACACCTGATGTAAGGGGGGCTCTGCTGGGGACACGTAATGTAAGAAGAAGCTCTGCTGTGATTGTCTTATGTAAGGGGGGGGGGCTTCACTGGGGACATCTGATGTAAGGGGGTCTCCGCTGGGATTGGCTTATGTAAAGGGGGGGCTCCGGTAGGGACACCTGATGTAAGGGGGGCTCTGCTGGGGACAAGTAATGTAAGAAGAAGCTCTGCTGTGATTGTCTTATGTAAGGGGGGGGGGGCTTCACTGGGGACATCTGATGTAAGGGGGTCTCCGCTGGGATTGGCTTATGTAAAGGGGGGGCTCCGGTAGGGACACCTGATGTAAGAAGAAGCTCTGCTGTGATTGTCTTATGTAAGGGGGGGAGTCCGCTAGGGACACCTGATGTAAGGGGGTCTCTGCTGGGATTGGCTTATGTAAAGGGGGGTCTTCCGGTAGGGAAACCTGATGTAAGGGGGGGGCTCCGCTGGGGACACCTGATGTAAGAAGAAGCTCTGCTGTGATTGTCTTATGTAAGGGGGGGGGTCCGCTAGGGACACCTGATGTAAGGGGGAGCTCCGCTGGGGACACCTGATGTAAGGGGGGAGCTCTGCTGGGGACACCTGATGTAAGAAGAAGCTCTGCTGTGATTGTTTTATGTAGCCCCCCCCTTATATAAGACAATCACAGCAGAGCTTCTTCTTACATCAGGTGTCCCCAGCGGAGCCCCCTTTACATCAGGTGTCCCCAGCAGAGCCCCCCTTACATCAGGTGTCCCCAGCGGAGCCCCCCCCCTTACATAAGACAATCACAGCAGAGCTTCTTCTTACATCAGGTGTCCCCAGCGGAGCCCCCCTTACATCAGGTGTCCCCAGCGGAGCCCCCCCTTACATAATACAATCACAGCAGAGCTTCTTCTTACATCAGGTGTCCCCAGCGGAGCCCCCCTTACATCAGGTGTCCCCAGCGGAGCCCCCCTTACATCAGGTGTCCCCAGCGGAGCCCCCCCTTACATAATACAATCACAGAAGAGCTTCTTCTTACATCAGGTGTCCCCAGCGGAGCCCCCCTTACATCAGGTGTCCCCAGCGGAGCCCCCCTTACATCAGGTGTCCCCAGCGGAGCCCCCCCCCTTACATAAGACAATCACAGCAGAGCTTCTTCTTACATCAGGTGTCCCCATGGGAGGCCCCTTCTTACATCAGGTGTCCCCAGAGGAGCCCCCACTTACATCAGGTGTCCCCAGCTGAGCCCCCCCTTACATCAGGTGTCCCCAGCGGAGGCCCCCCTTACATTAGGCGCCCCCAGCGGAGCCCCCCTTACATCAGGTGTCCCCAGCGGAGCCCCCCCTTACATAAGACAATCACAGCAGAGCTTCTTCTTACATCAGGTGTCCCCATGGGAGGCCCCTTCTTACATCAGGTGTCCCCAAAGGAGACCCCCCCTAACATAAGACAATCACAGCAGAGCTTCTTCCTACATCAGGTGTCCCCAGCGGAGGCCCTTCTTACATCAGGTGTCCCCAGCAGAGCCCCCCTTACATCAGGTGTCCCCAGCAGGGGGGGCTCCGCTGGGGACACCTGATGTAAGAAGAAGCTCTGCTGTGATTGTCTTATGTAAGGGGGGGCTCCGCTGGGGACACCTGATGTAAGGGGGGCCTCCGCTGGGGACACCTGATGTAAGAAGGGGCTCCGCTGGTATTGCCTGATGTAAGGGGGGCTCCGCTGGGGACACCTGATGTAAGGGGGGGCTTCGCTGGGATTGCCTGATGTAAGGGGGGCTCCGCTGGGGACACCTGATGTAAGGGGGGCCTCCGCTGGGTATTGCAAAGTATTGTGTATTGCAGAGTTTTGCATCAAACGCAGCCAGTGTGCCCACCATTTGCAGCCCCAGCGGAGCCCCCTTTACATCAGGTGTCCCCAGCAGAGCCCCCCTTACATCAGGTGTCCCCAGCGGAGCCCCCCCCCTTACATAAGACAATCACAGCAGAGCTTCTTCTTACATCAGGTGTCCCAAGCGGAGCCCCCCTTACATCAGGTGTCCCCAGCGGAGCCCCCCCTTACATAATACAATCACAGCAGAGCTTCTTCTTACATCAGGTGTCCCCAGCGGAGCCCCCCTTACATCAGGTGTCCCCAGCGGAGCCCCCCTTACATCAGGTGTCCCCAGCGGAGCCCCCCTTACATCAGGTGTCCCCAGCGGAGCCCCCCTTACATCAGGTGTCCCCAGCGGAGCCCCCCCCTTACATAAGACAATCACAGCAAAGCTTCTTCTTACATCAGGTGTCCCCATGGGAGGCCACTTCTTACATCAGGTGTCCCCAGAGGAGCCCCCACTTACATCAGGTGTCCCCAGCTGAGCCCCCCCTTACATCAGGTGTCCCCAGCGGAGGCCCCCCTTACATTAGGCGCCCCCAGCGGAGCCCCCCTTACATCAGGTGTCCCCAGCGGAGCCCCCCCTTACATAAGACAATCACAGCAGAGCTTCTTCTTACATCAGGTGTCCCCATGGGAGGCCCCTTCTTACATCAGGTGTCCCCAAAGGAGACCCCCCCTAACATAAGACAATCACAGCAGAGCTTCTTCCTACATCAGGTGTCCCCAGCGGAGGCCCTTCTTACATCAGGTGTCCCCAGCAGAGCCCCCCTTACATCAGGTGTCCCCAGCAGGGGGGGCTCCGCTGGGGACACCTGATGTAAGAAGAAGCTCTGCTGTGATTGTCTTATGTAAGGGGGGGCTCCGCTGGGGACACCTGATGTAAGGGGGGCCTCCGCTGGGGACACCTGATGTAAGAAGGGGCTCCGCTGGTATTGCCTGATGTAAGGGGGGCTCCGCTGGGGACACCTGATGTAAGGGGGGGCTTCGCTGGGATTGCCTGATGTAAGGGGGGCTCCGCTGGGGACACCTGATGTAAGGGGGGCCTCCGCTGGGTATTGCAGGGGCTTCCGGTGGAGAGGACGTCGTCCCCCGTCCTCCGGTGGAGAGGACGTCGTCCCCCGTCCTCCGGTGGAGAGAACGTCGTCCCCCGTCCTCCGGTGGAGAGAACGTCGTCCCCAGTCCTCCGGTGGAGAGAACGTCGTCCCCCGTCCTCCGGTGGAGAGAACGTCGTCCCCCGTCCTCCGGTGGAGAGAACGTCGTCCCCCGTCCTCCGGTGGAGAGAACGTCGTCCCCCGTCCTCCGGTGGAGAGAATGTCGTCCCCCGTCCTCCGGTGGAGAGAATGTCGTCCCCGTCCTCCGGTGGAGAGAAGGGTGTCTGTCTCCGTCCAACCACCCAAGGATCAGCTCTTCCAATTTTGGCCAACACTGGGGCCCATCTCCTTCTCCTTCAAACAGCCAGGGGTCCACTCCTTCTCTGCCAACCACCCAGGTTCTCTCTCCTTCTCCCCCGGCCACCCAGGGGCCCTCTTCTTCACTAAATGGCCACCCATTTAGTAACGCGGTTACAGCAGAGCATTGCACGCGGTTACGCAGAGCATTGCACACGGTATTGCAGAGTATTGCACACGGTATTGCAGAGCATTGCACACGGTTACGCACACGGTATTGCAGAGTATTGCACACGGTATTGCAGAGTATTGCACACGGTATTGCAGAGTATTGCACACGGTTACGCAGAGCATTGCACACGGTTACGCAGAGCATTGCACACGGTTACGCAGAGCATTGCACACGGTTACGCACACGGTATTGCAGAGTATTGCACACGGTATTGCAGAGCATTGCACGCGGTATTGCAGAGCATTGCACGCGGTATTGCAGAGCATTGCACGCGGTTACGCACACGGTATTGCAGAGTATTGCACACGTTATTGCAGAGCATTGCACGTGGTTACGCAGAGCATTGCACGTGGTTACGCAGAGCATTGCACGCAGTTACGCAGAGTATTGCACACGGTATTGCAGAGCATTGCACACGGTATTGCAGAGTATTGCACACGGTATTGCAGAGTATTGCACACGGTTACGCAGAGCATTGCACGCGGTTACGCAGAGCATTGCACGCGGTTACACAGAGCATTGCACGCGGTTACACGGAGCATTGCACACGGTTACACAGAGCATTGCACACGGTTACACAGAGCATTGCACACGGTATTGCAGAGTATTGCACACGGTATTGCAGAGCATTGCACGCGGTTACGCAGAGCATTGCACGCGGTTACGCAGAGCATTGCACGCGGTTACGCAGAGCATTGCACGCGGTTACACAGAGCATTGCACGCGGTTACGCACACGGTATTGGAGAGTATTGCACACGGTTACGCAGAGCATTGCACACGGTTACGCAGAGCATTGCACACGGTTACGCACACGGTATTGCAGAGTATTGCACACGGTATTGCAGAGCATTGCACGCGGTATTGCAGAGCATTGCACGCGGTTACACAGAGCATTGCACGCGGTTACGCACACGGTATTGCAGAGTATTTCACACGGTATTGCAGAGCATTGCACGTGGTTACGCAGAGCATTGCACGTGGTTACGCAGAGCATTGCACGCGGTTACGCAGAGTATTGCACACGGTATTGCAGAGCATTGCACGCGGTATTGCAGAGCATTGCACGTGGTTACACAGAGCATTGCACGCGGTTACGCACACGGTATTGCAGAGTATTGCACACGGTATTGCAGAGCATTGCACGCGGTTACGCAGAGCATTGCACACGGTTACGCAGAGCATTGCACACGGTTACGCACACGGTATTGCAGAGTATTGCACACGGTATTGCAGAGCATTGCACGCGGTTACACAGAGCATTGCACGCGGTTACGCACACGGTATTGCAGAGTATTGCACGCGGTATTGCAGAGCATTGCACGCGGTTACGCAGAGCATTGCACGCGGTTACGCAGAGCATTGCACGCGGTTACGCAGAGCATTGCACGCGGTTACACAGAGCATTGCACGCGGTTACACAGAGCATTGCACGCGGTTACGCACACGTACGCACACAGAGCATTGCACGCGGTTACGCACACGGTATTGCAGAGTATTGCACGCGGTATTGCAGAGCATTGCACGCGGTATTGCAGAGCATTGCACGCGGTTACGCAGAGCATTGCACGCGGTTACGCAGAGCATTGCACGCGGTTACACAGAGCATTGCACGCGGTTACACAGAGCATTGCACACGGTATTGCAGAGTATTGCAGAGTATTGCACACGGTATTGCAGAGCATTGCACGCGGTTACACAGAGCATTGCACGCGGTTACGCACACGGTATTGGAGAGTCCCCCGTCCTCCGGTGGAGAGAACGTCGTCCCCCGTCCTCCGGTGGAGAGAACGTCGTCCCCCGTCCTCCGGTGGAGAGAACGTCGTCCCCCGTCCTCCGGTGGAGAGAACGTCGTCCCCCGTCCTCCGGTGGAGAGAATGTCGTCCCCCGTCCTCCGGTGGAGAGAAGGGTGTCTGTCTCCGTCCAACCACCCAAGGATCAGCTCTTCCAATTTTGGCCAACACTGGGGCCCATCTCCTTCTCCTTCAAACAGCCAGGGGTCCACTCCTTCTCTGCCAACCACCCAGGTTCTCTCTCCTTCTCCCCCGGCCACCCAGGGGCCCTCTTCTTCACTAAATGGCCACCCATTTAGTAACGCGGTTACAGCAGAGCATTGCACGCGGTTACGCAGAGCATTGCACACGGTATTGCAGAGTATTGCACACGGTATTGCAGAGCATTGCACACGGTTACGCACACGGAATTGCAGAGTATTGCACACGGTATTGCAGAGTATTGCACACGGTATTGCAGAGTATTGCACACGGTTACGCAGAGCATTGCACACGGTTACGCAGAGCATTGCACACGGTTACGCAGAGCATTGCACACGGTTACGCAGAGCATTGCACACGGTTACGCAGAGCATTGCACACGGTTACGCACACGGTATTGCAGAGTATTGCACACGGTATTGCAGAGCATTGCACGCGGTATTGCAGAGCATTGCACGCGGTATTGCAGAGCATTGCACGCGGTTACGCACACGGTATTGCAGAGTATTGCACACGGTATTGCAGAGCATTGCACGTGGTTACGCAGAGCATTGCACGCAGTTACGCAGAGTATTGCACACGGTATTGCAGAGCATTGCACACGGTATTGCAGAGTATTGCACACGGTATTGCAGAGTATTGCACACGGTTACGCAGAGCATTGCACGCGGTTACGCAGAGCATTGCACGCGGTTACACAGAGCATTGCACGCGGTTACACGGAGCATTGCACACGGTTACACAGAGCATTGCACACGGTTACACAGAGCATTGCACACGGTATTGCAGAGTATTGCACACGGTATTGCAGAGCATTGCACACGGTTACGCAGAGCATTGCACGCGGTTACGCAGAGCATTGCACGCGGTTACGCAGAGCTTTGCACGCGGTTACACAGAGCATTGCACGCGGTTACGCACACGGTATTGGAGAGTATTGCACACGGTTACGCAGAGCATTGCACACGGTTACGCAGAGCATTGCACACGGTTACGCACACGGTATTGCAGAGTATTGCACACGGTATTGCAGAGCATTGCACGCGGTATTGCAGAGCATTGCACGCGGTTACACAGAGCATTGCACGCGGTTACGCACACGGTATTGCAGAGTATTGCACACGGTATTGCAGAGCATTGCACGTGGTTACGCAGAGCATTGCACGTGGTTACGCAGAGCATTGCACGCGGTTACGCAGAGTATTGCACACGGTATTGCAGAGCATTGCACGCGGTATTGCAGAGCATTGCACGTGGTTACACAGAGCATTGCACGCGGTTACGCACACGGTATTGCAGAGTATTGCACACGGTATTGCAGAGCATTGCACGCGGTTACGCAGAGCATTGCACACGGTTACGCAGAGCATTGCACACGGTTACGCACACGGTTTTGCAGAGTATTGCACACGGTATTGCAGAGCATTGCACGCGGTTACACAGAGCATTGCACGCGGTTACGCACACGGTATTGCAGAGTATTGCACGCGGTATTGCAGAGCATTGCACGCGGTATTGCAGAGCATTGCACGCGGTTACGCAGAGCATTGCACGCGGTTACGCAGAGCATTGCACGCGGTTACGCAGAGCATTGCACGCGGTTACACAGAGCATTGCACGCGGTTACACAGAGCATTGCACGCGGTTACACAGAGCATTGCACGCGGTTACACAGAGCATTGCACACGGTATTGCAGAGTATTGCAGAGTATTGCACACGGTATTGCAGAGCATTGCACACGGTTACACAGAGCATGGCACGCGGTTACGCAGAGCATTGCACGCGGTTACACAGAGCATTGCACGCGGTTACGCACACGGTATTGGAAAGTATTGCACACGGTTACGCAGAGCATTGCACACGGTTACGCAGAGCATTGCACACGGTTACGCACACGGTATTGCAGAGTATTGCACACGGTATTGCAGAGCATTGCACGCGGTATTGCAGAGCATTGCACGCGGTTACACAGAGCATTGCACACGGTATTGCAGAGTATTGCACACGGTTACGCAGAGCCTGGACAGCAGGGGGTTCGGAGCAGCGGGCGTGGGGGGCAATTACAGAGGATGGGGGTGCAATTACAGAGGAGGGGGGTGCAATTACAGAGGAGGGGGGTGCAATTACAGAGGAGGGGGGGAATACAGAGGGGGTTGGAAATACAAAGAAGGGTGCAATTACAGAGGAGGAGGGTGCAATTACAGAAGAGACAGGGCAAACACAGAGGAGGGGGGGCAAACACAGAGAGGACACAGAGAGGGGGGGGGGGCAAACACAGAGAGGATACAGAGAGGGGGGGGGGGCAAACAGAGGAGTCAAAAAGGGAGAGAGAGAGGTGACAGGCAGCTGCTGGTACGGAAGTTCTCCCCTCCGATCCACGCTGCTCTTACCACTGAATCGCTGGAGGAAACAGAGAGCCGTGGGAAACTCCTGTGAACTGTCAGCCTCTGATGATGGGCGTGGTTAAGCCTCCGGAACGCTCTGATTGGTCACAGTATCCCAGACTGACAGCTCACTGCAGTTTCCCCACGGCTCTGTATCCTTGGCTTCCTCCAGCGATTCAGTAAAGCAGCAGCGTCGATCGGAGGGGAGAATGGGACAGCCGACTTCACAACTGACATGCCTACTACAGCTCTGACATGGACAGTGAGTGGATTGTTTCTAAGCATCTATTTTATTAAAATCTCCTGTACCAGCAGCTGCCTGTCGCTTCTCTCTCCCTTATGTTTTAATTGCTCTGTAATTGCCTCCCCCTCCCGCTGCTCCGATCCCCCTGCTGTCCGGGTCCCCCTGTGTGCTGGGGCTCCTAAAAGGAGGCCCCATGGTACCCCCTGTCCAGGTCAAAACCATACAGGTGGCAACCCTATTAAACAGGAGGAGGCGGCAATATGTGTTGGAGGAGGGAGGAGAAATGAAAGGGTATAGGCAGAGGGGCGGGAAGGGGTGTATACTGGGGGAGGTAGGGGCGGAGTGTGGCTCTTAGTTCACGAGAACATTGCTCGTTCTCGTCCCGCGTTGTAAAACGAAAAACCGCTTCTGCGCATGCGCGAACCGCTAAGCCTAATGGGAACTGTAGTTCCCATTAGGCAGTGACGTTTACACTATGAACGCGCACTGCCAAACCAGGAAGTGAGGGGAAATCAGACACAGGACTGACGGAGGGGTACATTCAAGATGCTGTTTAACAGGTATAGCAATGTTTTAAAAAAAAATCATCACGTTTTTTATTCTTATATGCCTCAAGACTGCATTTGAAAAGGAAAAAAAAATTGACTTTACAACTTCTTTAAGTCTGTAAAGGTCAAATGTCTAACTTTCAGGTGCAGTGGATTAGAATGTCAATTATGTCAGATTCTGTGTCAGAACGTCTGACATAGGAATGTGTATTATGCAGATGAATAGCTTATTGTTGGAGTCAGGACGTCTGGGGGATAATTAACTCATCTGAATGTCATTATCTAAAAGAATGTGTATGACGTTCATTGTGCGATGCTGTGGGTGGAGTGTGTCTTTGTTCCTTTTGATTACTGCGGTATGCTTTTTGGTTTCTAAACTGTATATAAGAGCTGAAGGTTACCATTCAAGTATTCATTCATTTTGGAACCAGAAACAAAGCTGTGTGTCTCGTTTATTCTGGGAAATAGAATGGGTTGTGTCTGCTGGATTGTCGGAGTGTCGGATAAGCTGTCTTGGGTTGGTGGAATGGAAATCGTAAACGGTGGCGACCGTTACACAAATTATCCAACTTTTGAAACTGGGTGAGCATGGCTCAATTTTTTATTGCCAATATGTAGCAATGTATTATCATATCAATGAACATTTTTTGCAATAATACTACTGATTAAACTATTGTTGATACTAATGACATATTCTTATGTCCTGTACAGACCAGGTGAAACTAAAGACAAGTGCAAAGCCCTGATGAAGCACAACTGTGTGAAACATGTTGGCTGACTGCACAACATAGCTTCTTGTTTAAACTCTTCCTATGTAAATGCATGTATTTTTTAATCATATTATTAATAAATTAATATTTTTCCTAAAATTGTATTGTCTTAGAGTGCTCAACTTAAAACAGAACTGGTGTCTCCCATTAAAATCCCAGTCTTGTGTCAGAGCTTTTTCTCTCCCCAATCTCTCTCCTTTTTTACTATGTTATTTGTGTGGTATGTAGCATTTAGCAACAGAGAGTGTTTCCAACATCCAAATCCTCTTCAATCTTTACAGGCGATATTTGAATCAGGATAAAACATCACCAGAGGGGATTTTGATACCTATGGGCTTTTCATTGCTCTATATATAAAATATATATAAATAGAACATGTCTAGACAGCTGCTACCTATAACAGCTGGGGCTCCCATCCAGCACTAGAAGATGCCATTGTTTAATTGGAAGGGAGCCTTGGCCGCAACAAGTTATAATGTTCAGATGTGTATTAATTATTTGTAAGGTATGCAATAGAACAGTACAACCACTAACGTATGCATTGTAAATGGTTACATCTAACTAGAAAGCTTTTTCAGATCACAGTAGGATGTATAAATATAGCCTGCAGGCCATGCTACTGGAAAGATCTACCTATCTTCAGGAAAAGTACCTCATCAAAACAACATATTTTCAGAGGCTGCTGGTATAAGTACAAATGTATAATTCATAGAGAATGTATGCTTTAAATGAATTTCAACTGTTATTAAGAAACATAAGAGCCTTTTAAAAAATGAAAATATTATCATGTCTTACTTTTATTGCAGTTCCAAAAAAATAAAGGGGTTTTATCTTCATTTATGATAGTGGGCAGTCATGCACATCATTCATTTATGCTCTTGTGATCAACTCTGCATTTAGAACTATTGGTTTAGAGTATGGATAAAACATATTATTATAGAATCACAGTGTATTAAAGTCGACGTTTGAAATAAACAAATATTGTCTAAGTATAGAAGGCACATGTATTATTGAATCTTGTTGTGCATCACAGTAATGCTGCCACTGCTACCTTTGTCTGGTCATTTTTATAGTTTACATTTTATAGTATTTTTCAAAGGTATTCTGTGCACAATTGAGGAATATATTTAGTTTTGCAGAGTTAAAAAAAAAAAAAAAACATAAATTCTATTTTATTATCCATTCATTAGGGGACAAAGGGTAGAATTAATTCTGAGAAACTGGGTTATGCTGCTGCCTACAGGAGATTAGACACCAGCAAACAAAACTGTAGGACAGACACATACTGTATATCACATCCCACCTCCATCATGCTCCAGTTGTTTGTCTCTTTATTAAGAGAGAATCAAGCCCAGTTTTTGCATTTTATCAAGATTCAGTTCAGCTTTCCATATGGACTGGTCTTCAAATTAGCAATAGGTGCCAGAGCCAGACCTTGCAGTGAAGAAGACACAAAGTGTGTATGTAATGTGACTTATGGCCACTAGGCTGTGCTGTGGTACATTCCAGACACTTTGGTGTCACTCATTTTACAAGTTGCAATGACTTCCATCATCCAGCCGTATTCCAGCAAAAACCCTGTTTCTTTTCTTGCATTTGAATGGGTATTCTTTGCAAAGTAAAATTGCACCATGTTCACTAAATTATCTCATATACTGCAATTTCCCTTGGAAAGTGAATGGCCTATTTACATTTAATAAAATAAAAAAAGTTAGTTACAGAGTTTCACAGGTCTAGGGATGCAAGACCCCGCCTGGTGAAATCCTATCCCCGAAGCCCCCCCCCCCCCCCCCCCCCCCTGAGAAGAATACCTGCCGGAGGGGTGAAGACTATCTATTTTGTACATACTGCCCTGCCTGGGATCCTGTTGTCCATCCACACCACTATTTGGTCTGGATGGACAATAGGACACTCCATCCATCCCCTTCAGCTTAGAGGGATGTAAGTACCCATTATTGGAAATCTCCTCACTTGTCATACTATTAGATCATAAGTGCAAGGGTGGTGGTACCTCAAACTGTTTCTTATTAAGATCCACAAACACCTCTGGAGTAACTTGCAGTGTGCCATCTAAAGGTCCCATCACTGATATAATAGTCCCCGGTTTAAGTCCACAGGGCTTTCTTAACTTCTTCAGGTGTAGCTCCCTCTTCTGTATTGTCCAGGAAGGAATCTTCTACTTGCTTGTTTATGGGTAAAACTTTGGCCACGTTAGTTGACTCATAACTTAGGGTCCGCAAGCATTCTGCTCGGTCCTGTACTGCAGGGTTGATATGTGATTGGCTGATTCTGCACAGTCAGATGGTAATGTTGTTTTATTCCATCTTGGGTGAGTTGGTACAGAGGAGTTTCCGTCAGCTGACATTACTCCTATGTTTAAGGATGACATATTGGTTCTTATTGCCACAGTACACATGTGTCTAGACCTGGGGCCATCTGCATCTACTGGGCCAGATTCTCAAAAGAGATACGACGATGTATCTCCAGATACATCGTCGTATCTCTGTATCTGGCCCTGGGTATCTATGCGACTGATTCATAGAATCAGTTATACATAGATTTTGCTTAGATCCGACTTGCGTAAGTCACTTACACCGTCGGATCTAAGTTGTAATGGTACACTGGCCGCTAGGTGGCGTTCTTGTCGATTTCAGTGTCGAATATGCAAATTAGCATGATACGCCGATTCCCGAACAAAGTTGCGCGGCGTCGACGTAGTTTATGTAGTTTGCGTAAGCGTAAGGTTACCCCTGCTTTTTCGCACTGGATCAGTGCTTATTCATGGCTTGAGCCATGAATAAGCACTGATCCAGTGCGAAACGCGTCGGCTATTCCTTGTTTCCACTGCTGTGACCCTATTTTTGTACATGCTGTCTATTGAATAAAAGACCACCCATCAGGTTTTGGAGTGCGGCTATCCATTTTTCTTTGTCTTCATTTTGCTTAGTGCACCGCCAGCACCCTCGGTATCCTGCACCACCTGTAACCATTTAGTGATCCCACCTGGAGCGGTGACTCCTTTCTCTCTGTCATCCCATTTCTGCTACACCGCCGCACATTACGGAGCAAGTGCTTTAAAAATACAGCACTTGCCCGTAAAAAGTGCAGAGGCGTAGCGTAAATGGGTTATGCTACGATACGCACATAAAACAGAGATGTACTAGAATCTGATATATAGAAAGGAGTTCATAGATCCATGAACTAGAGGAATGGCCACATCCCTGGTAATATGAAAAAAGAAAGAATACCCCCAGAGTGGGACTTTTAAGGCCAGACTCCGAATTGGATGAAAAATGTTTATTACGTGGACCAAACAAAATTAAGTTGACACTTGTTCACAAAATAGACCTTGAAAATCAAGGTGTAGATGCACTGGAGCAGGTACAACGATTAGACAAATATACAGATGAATAACACCAGGGACAAAAGTGTACCAAGTGTAAAAAAAGACATGTACGGGAATCTGGCCCACTGTCTCTAAAGTTAAGCTCCTGAGATTTCTTAACCACTTAAGTCCCGGACCAAAATGCAGGTAAAAGACCTTCCCCCTTTTTGCGATTCGGCACTGCGTCGTTTTAACTGACAATTGCACGGTCGTGCGACGTGGCTCCCAAACAAAATTGGCGTCCTTTTTTCCCCACAAATAGAGCTTTCTTTTGGTGGTATTTGATCACCTCTGCGGTTTTTATTGTTTGCGCTATAAACAAAAATAGAGCGACAATTTTGAAAAAAATTCAATACTTTTTACTTTTTGCTATAATAAATATCCCCCCAAAATATATATACATTTTTTTTCCTCAGTTTAGGCCGATACGTATTCTTCTACCTATTTTTGGTAAGAAAAAATCGCAATAAGCAGTTATCGGTTGGTTTTCGCAAAATTTATAGCGGATAGTTTTATTGCATTTTTATAAAAAAAAATTTTACTACTAATGGTGGCGATCAGCGTTTTTTTTCGTGACTGCGACATTATGGCGGACACTTCAGACAATTTTGACACATTTTTGGGACAATTGTCATTTTCACAGCAAAAAATGCATTTAAATTGCATTGTTTACTGTGAAAATGACAGTTGCAGTTTGGGAGTTAACCACAAGGGGGCGCTGTAGGGGATATGTGTTGCCTGTGTGTGTTTACAACTGTAGGGTTGGTGTAGCTGTAGGTGTGACGTCATCGATCACGTCCCCCTATAACAGGGATGACACGATCGATGCTGCGACCACAGTGAAGCACGGGGAAGCCGTGTTTACACATGGCTCTCCCCGCTATTCAGCTCCGGGGACAGTGCAGTGCGGCGAGTCCCGCGGTCCCGGTCACGGAGCTTCGGACCGGGTCACGGAGCGTGCCGCGGGCGCACGCCCGTGACCCACGGCTGGGTACTATTTACTGACGTAAATATACGTGGATGTGCCCAGCCGTGCCATTCTGCCGATGTATATGTGCAGGAGGCGGTCCTTAAGCAGTTAAAAGTCCCCAGCCTTTTAAAACTTTTCCAGTGCACTCACTTCTGCAACCCATTTTGTATAGTACTGAACAAATAAAAAGTGTAGCGCTGCCCCTTAAAAAAATTTACATACGTGAATAGTAGTGGAAACCTCCTATGTCAATCATGTGTCATGAAAAACAGTCTATTAAAAAATGTGCTGCTCATACGAATATGTATCCAATAAGACTGCACCATGTGATATCCACGACCATTGATTCTTTGCGCTCACCTCTATGTTGGACTTCAGAGGGTTACTGCATGCCTACAGATCAATTTACTCTTCCCAAAAGCTCCCAGACATTTTTAACACTTATGTGGTATTCAGAGCACACAAGTTATAATTTCAAATTGTGCCTCTTTCTAACTTCATATTGTCAAATTTGTCAATTCTCTGCAAAGATTTGCAATTTTTGCAAGTAAGGGAAATTCCTGTTGACTGTGTTAGAAATCTAGTGTCCTTATACAATAGCTTTCTGTACTCAACTAAATGTTTGATACAATGTTATCTACTTTCTTGACTATCTTTCGTGAAATACAAAACAAAGTTTGGAAGGGGAGGAATTTGGAATTCATCTGGAGAGTAGCCCAGAGTGACAGTGTGGCTCCTCCAAGGATACAGTGCAATGAATGATACTGCCAGAACAAGGTCCTCTAGCACCTAAGGTAAGGATGTCAAAGTGCACCTCACACCCCTTGCTGAGCTTCTTAATTTGGCGCTACAAAAACTAACACAAAATTTTACATAGTAAAAATAAAAGCAAAGAGAAAAGGATGATACGTTAATACAAATGATAAGGGTTAACCAAAATGTAACTAAAAAAATTACTACGGTAATTAGGGTTAACTACAAATTTTATTATGTGATTTGTCCCTTTTATAAAGGCACATAATCTAGGCACTGGAATCAAAAGCATTTGTTTTAATTTGATGGTACAGACAAGAACAAATGCAAAAGTAAAAAGTTTACATACAAACAACTACAAAAAAAATAAATAAAGCATACTACAGGAAGACGGGAATATAGAAGAGCTACTAAAAACAAATGCTGTGGTGTGCTCCCAAAAATGGTGCACACACAATTTGTGTGTTTTGTTCCAATGGCAGCCCAACAACTGTGAATAGGTTAATTGAATGCAATACATTTTAACGCATTAATGTGCGTACATTAATGCACTGCAAAGAGGTCCTTTGGGTCCTAAATCTCTGTATACAGCACTGATATATTAATACACATGCACATCTCTAAACTATCAGCTCCCAGCCCTTACAGCTCCTTTGCACCGTGTTGATCCTGCTGATAGATGGACATTGTGGCCACACAGCTACTGTACCAATGCTTCTTGGAGAAGATGTACTGGCTCCCCAGTTTCTGTCTCAAGCCTGCAGTTCCTGTCCTAGACCTCTGAGGACTAATAACAGCTGATTAGGACAAGAACAGCAGCAACTTGAAGGTAGCTAGCCAGAGAGCTGTACAGCGCTACTAACCCCCCCCCCCCCCCCCACACACACACACACACATACACACACACAACACGGCACTCAAGGACACTTGAAAGCAGTAGCAGTTAGCACTAGGTAGGTCTGTCTCATAGTGTGTGGTAACGAAAACTTGTGTAATCAAGGGCTAGGTACCTTTTACAAAGAGCTCTCCTGTATTGATGATGTGGGTGAATCAGTCCCCATATATAAAGCAGGCTGGGAGGAGCCTTAGTGCAGTCAGGACATGGAAACCAATGATTCCATCATTGTGGGGATGTAGCCAGCTAAGTGAAGGCCCTGGACAGGACTGGGTTCAGGAATAGGTAGTACTGTGCTCAGAAGAGCTGCCTGTAGTAATCCCGTCTTTTATGGTGGTGGATGCTGACGTGGACAAATTGGCTTTATGCAGAGCATACCGCCACTTTGCCTTGTGCTGAAAAGCACATACCCCATCTTAATGAAATAATGCCATCTTAAACTAAAATAAGTTCACTTACCATGCATTCAAAGAGACACCAACACACCAGCTTAATGAAATAATGCCATCTTAAACTAAAATAAGTTCACTTACCATGCATTCAAAGAGACACCAACACACCTTTTCAAGTCACCATCATCATCATCAATGCCCCCTACATGGCTGAGCACGACTCATTTATTTACACAAACAGGAAGTCATCACTCCACCAGTAAATCGCCTCCCTCATGGGAGTGGTCATCACTGGATGTCCCATCCACACAGCAAACACCATATCAAGACATTCCCTCTGACAGGAAGTCCCATTGAATACATGAATACAATACAATACAATACAATGAATAGAGTTCATACAATGAATAGAAATACATACAATGCTGGCTAAAGTCTTATGGGCGTGTCTGGTCAGGGAGTGCATATGCCCCTCCTGACCCCAGAAACGCTCACAAGCTCTCATAATAAACGCTGATAGAACCCTTAATCTGAGCCATTCCATAGAATAACACATATAAAGATTATACCCTTATTAAGGCAGAATGGAGGCTATCTACAGGCGTACGCTACAAACCCCAAATCATGCTGATCAGACATGACCCAGATAAGAGCGCACATCTGTCTATAACCACTGGTGTGTTTGCGAAGTGAACGCATCCCCCCTCAACGATCATCTGTGCTAAATGCACAGAGGGGCCCCTCGCTGGCGGACATACGCCCACGCCGCAACCATCACACTCCAACCTCAAGACATTTTCTACTACCAGACAAGAGTCAACCAGCCTCAGACTGCCACAGTCAGCTCTATTTAGAGCGGGTTGGGGAAGTGTCAAGGCTGGGTGACAATATGACAATACATATTAAATATATCTTCAAATTTCCACCACAATGCTAGAGCGGGTTGCAAAAAGTATTTTAAAGTGGATGTAAACCCCCCATTTTTTTTATGTCACAATGTAGAGTATAAGATTTCCTATCCACTGTGCCCAGTCTTGCCACACAGAGTTAATCCAGCGCTGAGTAATCCTCTTTTATTGTTCAGTGCAAATTAACAGAATTCCAGATAAAAACTTGCCAAATTATAAAGTCTGTTTCTCTGTTTTTGCTTTCAGTAACAGGTTATTTACAAATCTAGCTTGGACATGTTTATCATAACATGAGGTGATCCAAAGTTCATTGTATATTACCAGGATGTGTTATGTGGGGGAGGGGTGGATTTCTCACTTTTTATAACTCATGTTATGATAAACATAACATAACATATGATAAACATGTCCAAGCTAGATATGTAAATAACCTGTCACTCAAAGCAAGAAGAGAGAAAACAGACTTTTTATTTAGGCAGGTTTTTATCTGGAAGGCTGTTCATTTTCACTGAATATTAAAAGAGGATTTCTCAGATCTGGATTAACTCTGTGTGGCAAGACTGGGCACAGATGATAGGAAATCTTATACTCTACATTGTGACATCAACTTTAAGCCTATTTAAGAACTGGACAAAGACTGCCTAATGCCCCGTACACACAATCTGAATTTCAGATGGAAAAAGTCAGGCGGACTTTTTCCATAGGAAATTCTGACCGTGTGTATGCCCCATCGGAAATTCCAAAGAATTCCATCGGAGTATAACTATAGAACATATTCTATTTTACTCCAATGGAATTCCGTCGGAATTCCGATGTGCTTTTGGCCGGGCAAAAGCCTGATCGTGTGTACGTGGCATTAGACAAACCAGAGCCCTCTGAGGGAGTAATAATGATCTTGTAAAGGAGAGAGACTGAGTAAGGGAAGATGGCTTACTAGGAATAAGCTGTGTTCTGCTTTCACATGTGACTGCTGTGGATCGACCACTATAAGTGACTGACAAAAAGCGACTCTGGATAGCATGTCTATATAATGTGACTGTAATTGTCATCTTAAAGTAACATGAGTAAACTGCAGCATCTCCATATTTTTGTGTGTGGACATTCCTCCCTTGGGATATAAAGGTTAAAAGGTGAATTTTTGTTTTTACCTTTACAACCCCTTTAAAGGTCGGGAATGTTGGGAAGCCCTCTGACATGGAGATGGGCACACGATGGCAGAGGTTTAGAGCTTCCAAGAGGATGGTTGTTGTTGCAAGAAGAAGAAGAAGAAGAAGAGGGGCAGGGACTTGTGCTCTTGGTGCCAATGCACAGCCAATTATAAGCCCCTTTATAAACTTTTGTCACTGCTTGTCCCTTTAGGAAGTGTGTTATTGGCTGAAACTCCAGGTAAAAAAAAAAAGTAAAAAGACACTAACGCAGCCATGACATGTAAAAACTGTTAAGCTGCAATATATAACATTTTTGCTTTGACGTTACAGTGTGTTTTAAATGTGCAGAATGCATAGTTGCTACCATCTTTTGTATTTACAAAGCCAATACATAAACTGTAAGAATAACAACAAGGCTCCAGGGTTAGGAGCTAACAACTATATTTTTTGTGAAAAAAATCCTTAATTTCTTAAGACCTGTATACAGCTACAGTAAATATATCATACTGTCAGTTCTTCAGCACTGTATCCCTATGACTTTGAGGACATATCAGATGCATTGGGGAATTCTTAGGTATTGAGCCAGATCAAACTTTAGTTGTTGATCTCAAGGGGTTTAACCTCTGGGTTAGCAGCCAAAATGAATCATCATGTTGGTTTAGTTAGTGGGAGTTGTATCAATAAACAAAAATGTCCTTGCGCACAAGTATCTCTGAATGTAATGTAGTGTTTCAACATAAATTCATTGTGTACAACAAGTAAATCTGTAATTTACCAGCTCCTTTCTGTTCTGAATGTACAGAGCCAGTGATCACTGACTCTCTCCATTCATAATTGAGCATAGTAACCTGTGTTTATAATGCTTCAGTTTATGAATGGAGAGGAGCCGCTGTCTTCTGTCCATTCTTCTCTAGTGCAGCTGAGGCTACATAGAAAAGGGCTGGGCAATCTGTGTCCTCAGTCCCTTTCCCTGTCTCAAAAAGGGAAATGTCAGGGGTCTGTTAAGACCCCTGCTATCTCACTACAGGGCTGATAAAGAAAATTTCAAAAAAATAACGAATTGTAATAAATATTTAAAAGGTTAAGTTGTAAAAATAATTAAAAAATAAAATAAAAAACACACTGACACCGTCCACGTATCATCGGTGTTGCATATTAGTGCCACTGTAACATGACATTAAAAAAGGATTGGTAATCGGTATTGGCAAGTACTTGAAAAAAGTCTTAAAAAAGTGGTATCGGTGCAACCCAAGTCAAGAGGGTCCCCAATGGCAAAGTACCATTGCCATGTTTAGGGTATGTGGCCTGGTAAGGCTCAGAGTGGGGGTATGGGGGTCATACATTTGTACACCCTTTTCCTAGCCAGTAAGAATGCAGATGGGGTTTAAAGGTCTTTTAAAAATACAATTTTACAGGATTTTTTTTTTTTTTTAAATCGATGAAGATGGATTCACTCTGATAGTCACTAGAACAAAAATAGCAGGACAAGAAAGACACTGTAGTTAAAAGTGGACATTGGGAAGACATGAAACAAAAATGTTATTACACAGAGGTCAGTACGAACTGCGGAATGTTTGTTTGATCTAGTTTCATGGGTTAACTGGGTTACAAAATAATCCTAATTGTTTTTACTAAGATCTCAGTAATCAGGCAATATGTATACAGCAAAATGATAACATCAAAGAACAAAGGCTACAGTTCTCATGTAAGCAAACATTTTAAGAGTGTTAGTTCAGCCTTATCGTGAATTTTCCAGTGTTAGAGTGGAATTTAGAAACAATTATGGACCATGATAATTTAAAACAAATAAAATAATCTTTAGACATTTGTTGCTATATTACATATATTTTTCTATAATAATTAAAGGGAAATTGTATGTCTACTAGTTCTCTGGAAGCAGCTTGTAATGGGTGGACCTGCTTTATGCACATGCTATGTACACGTCAGTGATTATGTCATGGTTATTTTAGGAAATATCTAGGTTTACATATTTGGGCATTTAACACATATACTGTATGGGGTTATTAGGAAAGGCAAAATCACTTTGCACTACAAGTGCAAACTACAAGTGCAAAGTGCACTTGAAAGTGCAGTCGCTGTAGATCCGAGGGTGACATACAAGGAAAATAAAAAACAGCATTTTAGCTTGTACATGATTGGATGACAAAATCAGCAGAGTTTCCCCTCATTTCAGATCTACCCCTCAGATTTACAGCGACTGCACTTCCAAGTGCACTATCACTGCAATTTCAAGTGCAATTTTCACTTGTAGTTTGCACTTGTAGTGCAAAGTAGATTTGCCTTTAGTAAATAACCCTAATAGTACCCTTATATGATTTGTGGCTATTGAGGAATACATCTGAATGAAAGTTTTTGTACATGCTTCTATAGTGTGTACTAGCTTGAATCCAAAGCACTGTGTGTTGTTCTTCTCTGATCCCTCTGCTATTTTCATGAGTCATTGCAAAGACTTTAAGCCAACACCTGAGCCTCCCAGGAGACAGTCCACCCACTCCAGCACACAGAAGTTTATTCATAGCCACAGTTCTTTATGTTTCTCTATGAGCTTGGGTTCAGAAAGCTGTGTACCCTCCCACCACTCAGCTATTGGATATCGAGAAACTTTATTCTATAGCTTTGCAGTGTGTGTGATGTCAGAGAAACACACCCTGCTATCCAGAGCTGAGGGATTCTGTGTAAATAGTGTGTTTTAGAAGGAGAAAGCACTGCAGAAAAACAGGCACAACTTATGTAGGAGGATTTAATTAATCTCTGAGGCTAGTTACTTCATTGGGTATATATAAGGGTTTACATACACCTCAAGCAAATCAGGATCCCATAGTATTGTATACATTACCTGCTATTTCTTTTGTATAAATTAACACATATGCAGAGATTGATTGATTGATTGATTATTATCAGTCTGCACCAGACTGATATTGAGTGTTCTTCAATTGTTCTAAATATACTTCTAACTGAGAACTTTGTGTCATCTCTCTTTATAAAATTAAAAGTGCACTTCAGTGATTGGTCATACCAAATTTTTAACATTAATTTCTATAAAACATCAATTTAAAAACTTATAAATGTTAACAAACATAAAAAGGTGACTCATATCAATTGTAATTTTCCTAGAAATGTCAAGAACAATCCTTCAACTCCACCTAAAGTTCTGGTTCTGCATCTATTTTATTTTATGTAACGTTCATCTGTCCAGACTGCCATGGTAATTAGGGATGAGCTCTGACGTGTTCGCACAGTCCATCTGCAGAGCCCGCCAGGAAGTATGCACAGTGCTGCGCTAATCATAGACAGGGAGTCCTGATGCTCGGCTGCAGAGATCGGGAAATGTCTCCCTGCCTGTGGTTAGCGCAGCACCGTGCAGACTTCCTGGAGGGCTCTGCACACACGTGGACTGTGCGAACACGCCGGAGCTCATCCTTAATGGTAATAAAAAAAGGCACTATTAAAGGGGTTGTAAAAGCAGAAGGTTTGTTTTATCTTAATTCATTCTATGCATTAAAATGAAAAGCCTCAGCTATGCAGAAGTTCTCCTCAGCCCCCCTAACACTTTCCTGAGGTCCCTCTCTGTCCAGCGATGTCCATGAGTGTCTCAGCTGTCTGAGGTTCTGCCTCCCTGATTGGTTAGGACATAGCAGTGGACCCATTGGCTGCTGCTGCTGTCAATCAAAGTCAGCTAGCCAGTCAGGAGAGAGGGCAGGACCAGGTCAGGGCTCCATGTCTGAATGGACGCAGAGAGCTGTGACTCGGCTTGGGTGCCCCCATAGCAAGCTGCTTGCTGTGGGGGCACTGAACAGGAGGGATGGGCTAGGACTACAGAAGAAAGGAGATATATCATAATGTGCTAATATGCACCATATAGAACAAGAACATTATGAAAGGCTTATCTTAAAACAAAGCCCTACAGCGGCACACTGTCCAGAGGAGAGGAGGATCGGGGGCTAGCTTGTGCAAATCCAATGCAACAGAGCAGGTAAATATAACGTCTGTTATTTCTATAAAAAAATGTGACTTTACCATAACTTTAAGTCTTAGGCCGTGTACACACGATAGGATCGTCAGAGGAGAATGGTCTGAAGGACCGTTTTCATCAGTCCAAACCGATCGTGTGTGGTCCCCATAGGTTAGCCAGCCTTCGGTCAAAAAAATTAGAACTTGCTTTAAAATGTACCCAATGGGCGCCTAACAATAGGTCAAAACCAATCGTTAGTAGGCACGACCATCGGTTAAAAATCCATCCATGCTCAGAATCAAGTCGACGCATCCTTGGAAGCATTGAACTTCATTTTTTTCAGCACGTCGTTGTGTTTTACGTCACCGCGTTCTAACACAATCGTTTTTTTAACCGATGACAACTGTTGTTCGGACCGTTCTCATCGGATGGACTGATCGTGTGTACACAGTCTTACAGAAAAGGCAGTTCAACAAGAACAAGTTATAATGCAGCATTTATTGTAAATAGGGTCATAAGGCATAACTAAACCAACAGAGAAAAACATGTACTATATTACAGATAGAGGAGTGACATGGCCACCCAGGAGCAGGGAGTTGAGTTGGGCGAACAGTTTGGCTCGAACATCGCCTGTTTGCTCATTTGGTGAACGCCCAAATTTGCAGGGTGCTGCACAGTATATTCTAGGGCCCTAATTGAATGAAGCAATGCACCTGACTGCTGATCAGGTGAAGGCTTTGCCCAATCAGGGTACAGAGCTCATTCAGAATCAGAGCCATGATTGGACAAAGTCACAATGACTTTGCCCAATCATGGCTCAGTGCATACAGAATTACATAACATTTAGTGCTGTATATAGTGCTGTATACCCCTTTTCTTTTCTTTTTTTTTGGTTGTTGCGTTTTGTTTTGTTTTGTCCAATGCCTGCATCCTTTTTTTAAATTGTTAGCTGCAGTTTTTCTTACTGTGACGCAAATTTGGAGAATAAGCCCCCTCATCATGTCTGGGAGGCCAGCAAGATGTGGCAGATGTTCCTGTGCCACTATGAGGGGGCCAGCAGCATCTTTGTTCACAGGCAAAAGTGGACGTGTTCCACCCTGAGGCAGGTTAAGTTTTTCTCTATTGTTTAATGATGCTGCCTGTGCTATCCGGCCACAGCATGCAGAGGAGGTGATGGCCTGCCTTACTAAACCATCCTCATCCTCCTCTATTACCCAAGTAGGGACTAGTGGGCAGTCAACCTCAGCTACCAGAGTGGCTTATTCTGCCTCCTTGTCCACAGCTACTCCTGCCATAGCCCCAGCATCAGACATTGAGGAGTCAGCTGAATTATTTAAACACAGTGTTAGCCACTTGCTTCTTGATGATGCACAGACATAAATTAATTCTGATGTTGGTTCTGAGGTTGAGGAAGGGAGTAACATGAGACTACAGAGAGGGGAGAACACTGATAAACAACAAATTGACAGTCATGTGCCCCTAGCCGCAGCATATTGTCAAGTTGGATCCAGTGATGATGAGGATGGAGGGGTGGATGATGATGATGAGATCACTAACTTTATCTAAAAAAAATATGTTAATCTTGGCCTAAGTGTACTATAATGTGGTTTCTTCACATAGGGCTTGCTCACTGTGGTGCAAACAAAAATGTCCATTCAAATCTTCCAAAGAGTCACCAGAATTTATCCCAAAAATATCTAATCTTGTTCCGAGTGCACTAAATGGTGGTCTCATTATACAGACTGGCTCCTCAAGCCGTCGTTTACAAAATAAAGAAAGCTTGCAGAAAAAAAAAATTAAATGTCTTTTTTTTTTATATATATGTCAGTTTTGCTACAGCAGGTTTCATACATTGGGACATATGTGCTCTTTTACAGGCAAACTAAGGGGACACCCCAGGCACTATATTTAAAGGATTTTTTTTGTTTGCATCATTCAAATCATTGCTCCTTTAAAAACTATGGGGCAGATTCACAGAGAAATGGATTATCGTAGCGTAGCAGAAATACGCTACGCCGCCGTTTTTTACCTTGCTCTACGTGGAATTCAGGTAGATTTTCTACGGTAAACGACGGCGGCGTAGTGTATTTCTCCCGTCGCAATCCATATAGACGAGTAGGGGGCGTGAAACATTTAAATTAGGCGCGTTCCCGCGGCGATCGATCTGCGCATGCTCCGTTCGCAAATTTCCCGCCGTGCATTGCGCGAAATCACGTCGTGACGTCATTCGTTGTTTATGTAGCGTACTTTACGGGCGATCCACGTCCCGACGAGTTACGTAAATAAAAAAAAAAATTAAATAAATTCGAAGCGGGAACGACGGCCATACTTAACATGGGCTACGTAAAGTTAGAGCAGCAAAAAGCTGCTCTAACTTTACGTATAAAAAAATAGACGAAAACGACTGCGCCGCTCGCTCGTTTGTTCGTGAATCCCCGTAAAAACACATTAGCATATCCCGACGCATTAAAACGACGCGAACTCCTCCCAGCCGCCGCAAATAGATGGCAGCGTAGATCCGAAGGCTTACGAAGACGTAAGCCTCTCGGATCGAAGCCCGAAGCCGGCGTATCATGGTTTGAGAATTCAAACTAGTGATACGCCGCGGGAAATTTGAAATTACTCCTGTCTAACACCAGTTAGACAGGCGTAATTGTTTTGTGAATCTGCCCCTATCTTTTTTTTTTAAAGTTTGGATACATGTCCCCTAGAGCAGTACCCACTCACCTATACCCTTTTTATGGCCAACTACTTGCATATAAACCTTTAAAATGGGAACTTTTGATTTTTCCAAGTTGGGGTCGCATAGACTTCAATGGGGTTTGTAGTTCGGATCTAAATATTTGCGATGTTTGACATATGTTAAATGTTTGGTTTTGTATTTTTCTGGTTTAGATACCTTTTAAACTCCCATCCATAAGCTTCTTAAAATCACCTTTAAAGCTTTTGTAAACTCTGTAAAAAAAAAGAAAAAAATAGAAGTTTCCACCTGCAAGGTAATATCATAATGTGCTAATATGCACCATATAACAAGAACATTATGAAAGGCTTATCTTAAAACAAAGCCCTACAGCCACGCACTGTCACAGAGGCTTCCGAGCACCTTCCAGGTTCGAAAACTCTGGGCGATTGAGTAGCCGAGCTGCGATGATGTCACTCATGTGCATGCATGCGGGAGTCTAGGCTGTGACACACTGCTTGCTAGAATACCTCCTGAACTGTACAGGTTTATGAGATATTTTTGTTGCCTACAGGTAAGCTTTATTATAAGATCACCTATAGGTAAATTAAAAATCCAGGGTTAACTACCACTTTAAGTGTGATTATTATTATTACTGACTTATACTGACTGTTACAGTGATCACATAAATCTTAATTTTTTGGAGCAAGCAGCATTACGTTAAAGACGTATGTGTGTGTAAATGAGTTAAAAACTGCCTTACCTATGACATGGGAATTGATAACACTATTACATGCAGACATGTAATACTCACGTGAGACTGTCCATTAAAAAATAAATAAAATTAACAGTGTCTAGTATGAAATCATATTATGGAATAATTTGTGTCCTTGCTGTTTTTTGCTACATAGTTATTATTTTTGCATCTGTTTTTTATTTTTATTTAATTCTCTTTATTAGTTTTCTTCATCATATAAAAAACAGGTTACATTTATTTTAATCCATAAAAATTTCTTGTTACACGTATACCATAGCATATTTCTGTTTACTTTTCACCCTCCTCCCTCCCTTCCCCATCTGGGTTAATAGATTTTTATTTCACATAGGGTTTCTCCTTTTTTTCCAACCAAGGTTTCCACATTTTATCAAATTCCCTGATATTTCTTCTCTTTGTATATACTACCTTCTCCTTCCATATTGTTTCTGTAACTGTGTTAGTCCACTCTCTTACTGATGGGGGTTCACTGCTTGCCATCTTTGAGCAATTCATTTTCTTGTCTGAAAGAGGCACCTTAACACTGCTTTTGTTATACTGGCTGCTCCACTTGTTTCTTCCCAAAGGCCCACTATACATGTTCTAGGCTCCATCTCCAATTTTATGTTATATGTCGTGTTTATAGCATTAATGATCCCTAGCCAATACCTATACAGTTTCGGGCACCTCCAAAGCATGTGTATTAAGTCCCCCGTATCCTGACACCTAGGGCATCTCGCGTCTGCTCTCCACCCAAATTTAAATAATCTTTTTGGTGTGTATCATCTTCAAAAATGAAACCTTCTGTGCTGGCGAAACTGTGGCCATATGCCCTCTCTCCAATACCTTCCTCCATTGACCATCAGTTATGGTTCCCAGATCTTCCTCCCATTTCTTTCTGCTTTTAAGCTGTTCTGGGCCCCCAAAACTCCGCTCACATATGTGAGGATAAATTTCGGAAATAAACCCCTTCATCTCTCTCCCCTCACCCAGTTTTTGAGAGACTGGGGTCCTAACCCACCTTGGTCCCGCTCTGTCAAACTGGGTATTTAACGGATGTCTAATTTGAAGGTATCTATAGAACGTATGATTAGGTACTTCTTATTCCTCTCTTAGAGTAGCAAACTTTTTTAGGGTTATTACTGACTTATATTGACTGTTACAGTTCTTAGTGATCACATAAATCTTTATTTTTTTGAGCAAGCAGCATTACGTTAAAGACGTATGTGTGTGTGCAAATGAGTTAAAAACTGACTTACCTATGACATGGGAATTGATAACACTATTACATGCAGACATTTTTACTCACGTGAGACTGTCCATAAAAAAATATATTTAACAGTGTCTAGTATGAAATCATATTATCGAATAATTTGTGCCCTTGCTGTTTTTTGCTACATAGTTATTATTTTTGCATCTGTGCAATGTACGAAAAAAATAAAAAATAAATGTCCAAAATATAAACGTTGCCAGATAATAATGCGTCTGATAGTATAGTTCATGGTGAATACAATGGGTAAAATAATTTCTATTCAGTGGTAGCACATGTTTGAATGGCCACTAGTTTATCCAGCATACAGTATAGCTAGAGTAAGATTGGCAATTGGTTAATACAGTACACACCCATAACTTTAGAAAAACACTAGAAAGAAAAGGCACATGGGGGGAACTGAAAAATTTCAAGGGGTATGAATGCTTTTTCAAGGCACTGTATATACTGTAAGTACACAGGGATGTTTTAGAAGTAATTTATGATGGGGAGTCTCTGATAAACTTGTTTTACTTTATTGGAATTGATCTCTATATTTTGTATGGTGCGATATGGCACATTTTGTTATATATGGTTAAGAATCTGATTTATAGTAGATAATAACTGCACATTATTTTATTTTATTTATTTTTTCATTTTTTTAAGTGTATCACATGGGTGCTAGTAGCTAGGAGTGAAAGGGAATTTAGACATCAGCTGTGCAGTCACCATATAATTTTTTTAAATTATCATACAACATTATGGAAACTACCTTTCCATTATCTGTACTAGCGTGTGTCAAAATACCTGGCTTTTTCTGCAAGAAAGTTAACATTTCCAACAAGCATTTTTATTGTTCTATAAATGCTATTATTTAGTGCTCACTGCTCACAATTCATCCTACTGATATAAGGAATCAATTCTAAGACTACTGCTTTGAGACAAACTCTCAGTGCTTCAAGACACCTGTGGTATGATATGACTCCAATATTCACACAAGTACTCATCTACTGCTTGACTGCTCAGTCAAGAGTATGTTTTGAAGGGTCAATAAAGGAATTTTTTTTTAGCTAAATAGCTTCCTTTATCTTACTACAGTGCTGTTTTCATGTCCTCATTGTTCATTTTTGCTTTGATGTTGCTGCAATCCTGCTCTGTTCTGGACACTTCCTGGTCGTCTGTTTCCTTATAGCCACAGTGCTGGGAGCTTTCTCACTGTGGTCACTAATCAAGGAGGTGTGATTACTGTGTGTAAACTGAAACTAGATTGGGCTGAGGGATTTTAGGCAAACCATCACTGCCCTCTATTGTCTCTCTGGCTCTGTACATCAGAGAGACAGGAAACAACGGCAAAAACAAAACTAGAACTGTAGGTTGATTATATGATTGATTTTTATCTATTTCTAATAATTTTTAAAAGGAATCAGTTAACTATTATGTCTCTATACCCTGTAAACAGTCATTTTAGCCCAATTTTTTTTTCCTTTAGTGACCCTTTAAGCACAGACAAGACTCTTTTCTTCTGTCCTCATCGATCAGTCAGCTTTCCCCAGGAAACCCTTAAGGGTATTATAAAACAAAGAGAGAGACTCTCATTGTGTTAAAATGTTTATTTACAGACAAATTCACGGTCTTGCACATATGTTTAACCACTTGACATCTTGGTCAATTCTGACACCTCACTCCTACGTGTAAAAATCAACTTTTTTTGCTTGAAAATTACTTAGAACCCACAAACATTATATATTTATAGGGACCTATATAATAAAGTGATGGTTGTTGCAGTTTTTTGGGGGAAAAAACACTTTCATGAATCGGAAAAAAACAAAAAACACTATAGTTAGCCCAATGTATTTGTATAATGTAAAAGATGATGTTATGCAGAGTAAATGGATACCTTACATGTCATGCTTTAAATGCCTTTACAGGTTACCAGTTTAGAGTTACACAGGAGGTCTGGTGCTAGAATTATTGCTCTCGCTCTGAAGTTTACAACAATACCTCACATGTGTGGTGTGATCACCATTTACATATGCGAGACAATGGATTTAAAACAGTAAGGCCGCGTACACACGATCGAATTTGTCCGCTGAAACTGGTCCGACAGACCAGTTCAGCGGACAAATCCGATCGTGTGTATGGGCTAGCGGACATGTCTGACCGGCGGACACATTTTAAAGCATGCTTTAAAATCTGTGCACCGGAGACATGTCCGTCGGATATATCCGCTGGTTAGTACACTAACCAGCGGACATATCTGCCCGCACAAGCGTTGAATGGATGCGACGCATACGTGGAAGTTTTTTACTTTCTGGTGCGGTGACGTGGCGGCGTCAACGTCACCGCCACGTCACCACGCTGTCTGCCGGCAGGGATTTTGATCCGATGGTGTGTACACGCTGTCGGATGAAAATCCGGAGGAGAAATGTCCGCTGGAAACGGTCCGTCGGACTGTTTCAGCGGACATGTCCCTCCGTGTGTACGCGGCCTGAAGTATTTAAAAAAAAGATTGCAATGCCTTCATACCTCTTGGTAGTTGTCACCACAACTCTTGGCTCAAATCGGTCCCTAGAGGCCAGTTTGTGAGAATGAGGCATAATTGCACCGAAATGGATGACTTCAGACTTCAAGCTGGTATCTTGGGAAAGAGACTGGAGCAGAAGAGTTATGAAACAAACTTGTTACAGGACACCATCGAACAAGTAGCCAAGATAGATAGGTCCACCATGTTAGAGGGGGACCAAGGAGAGCAGAGGATAAATGAGTGGTACCTTTTATCACAACCTTTTCCACTCAACACCATCAAATAAAAAAAAACATCGTAAACATTGCCACCTACTAAGGAATGATGGGATCATCAAAACTTTTCTACCAGATAACCCACAGGTGATTTTCCATGGGGTTCCCTCCCTTAGGGATAGGGTCATTCCAAATGCGGTAGATCGCCCACAAAAAAGACATCCTTTTTTCAAAACCTGACTGGTTATCACCAGTGTCGTAGATGTCAGGTCTGCACTTTAAATAAAAGTAAACTCAGAAAGACTGAATCGTTCTTTTGAACCAGTACGTCCAAGGAACACTGTGTTGAACCTTTTATCACTTGTTGCACTATGGGCGTTGTATAATTGCTATAATGCCCATGTGGGCTTCAATACATTGGCAGGACCAAGCAGGCAATGCAAGTCTGCCTGGGAGAACATTTTACCAATATCAAAAATGGTTTTAAGTTCCATTCTGTTTCAAAACATTATGCCATTCATCATAATCGTAATCCAGCCAACACTTTATTTAAAGACATAGACAAATTTAGTGCTCACTGGAGGGACAGTTCTCTGGTAAGGGAATTATCCAGGCTCGAAATGGCCTGGATCCATAGGGTATGTTGTTACACCCCACATGGTCTTAATGTTGACATATATGTCAATGCTTTTATTAACAATGCTTGTGTTATGTATGAGGGCATACCTGGTCTTCAGACCCTAGTCGCAGGAGGCGGCCCCTTGTACAACCTCTGGTTCGGGAGTCGCTGGATTGGGGACAGCAGACTCGGGAGCGCAGCGGAGTAAGAGTGCCTGGATGATGGTAGGGATCGGCACTGCGCCGGATTGCTGAAGCAGGCAGGAGAGTCGGCACACTGATGCAGGAACTAGCGACTCTGGAGTTGGTGCGGATGGCTAGCGACTCTGGAACTGATGCAGAACTGAAATAAGGCAGCGTGGACTGGACGGAAGCTGGGTCGGGCAGGCTGGGTCAAACACGTAAGCAGACAGAGGGTTCAGCAGACAGGCGTAGTTGGTATTCAGGCAAGGAGGTCTGGCAGCGGTAATGGCAGTAAGCAAGGTCAAGGCGGGCCAAGGTCGGGCTGGAGAGGTTCGGATAGTCAGACGGAGCCGGGTCGATACAGGAACAGGTTCAATCAGGATACGGGTAAGATCACACATAAGCTGCAGATCAGACAGCAAGAGGCTGCTGCAGCTGCCTGACTTTTAAAGGCACAGTGTCGCCAAAACTCGCGCTAACGTGCACGCTTGCGCGCACCGGCGTGCCGGGAGTCAGCGGCAGATCCCTGACAGCTTGATGTGGCAGTTTGTGCAGATGTGAACCAGCTCTGAGACCCCAGCTGACCTAGTTGGCACTTGGGAAGTATATCCATTGGTTTATCTTGAGAACACTTGGTACGTGGAATTGTATACCATCATATATAGCGGGTTGATAATTCTGCTAGTTATGACCCATGGGGGAACTTCCGTATTGTGGTGGGCACTCATGCTTTTCGTGGCCACCCAGTGAGTGCCTCACCCCACATGGGGTTAACCTGAACATGCACATTTAACCAAACATTATACATGTAGGCCTGTCAGATTTGATATTCCCTCTTGTAGATACTTGCTAATCTTAACCAAATTTTGTCCAGTTGGTTAAGTAGAGAATTTCATTCTCCCCTTACTCATTACTCTCCTTTTAGAATAATATTTTAGTGTTTTAGTTGCATAATTGCAACAAAAGCCATTTTGTTTTGTTTTTTATATATAGATTTGTGGTTCTGGTAAGAAAATATGTTATATATAGACTGACCGCTACGTTGGTCTATATGGGTGCCAGTTGGCCACATATCAACATTTTGCTGTTTAGCTGATTACCAGAGTGTTACATTATTTAGAATCCCCAGATATATTTTGTTCTATCAATACATTGCTCTATATTCCTCCGGTTAGATTTTTTGATAGTACACTGTTTGATGGGAACGACAGACGAAGGTTTGAGTCCATTTGTCCCTCAACAGAGTATGCTAGTCTCTGGTTGTAGTGTGGATTGTACACTACACTAAAATTCTAAATTTTTTATTAAAATTTTTCTTTTGTATGCCTTTTGTATGGCTAAACCTGCGCTTAGACAAGACAACTCCTTAATTGGTGCTTTCTATAGTATAGGCATTAGCCCTGCTCTGACATGGCGGTTTTGTACAGGTTAGGACATGCATTTCGTGCACTGTAGGCATTGTCCCTATTCCACGTTCGGCGAATCAGTGCAATGGACACTCGGTACTCAGAGCAGGACACCACCTGTGCCCCAGGATGACGTTATTTGTGACGAAACATGCATAGGAAGGAGCGTCGTGCAGGTTCGGGAAGTATCAGGCTTCTACCGAGAGCCAGCCGGCTCGAGTTTTCTAAATGCCATTTTAACTCTGCAAGATTGTAAGTGCAATTCTGTTTTTAAGATTTAATAAACTGATATAAAGTGTAAAACTGACGGATTTACACTATATTAGCCATTTCCATTCTTACATGGGGAATAATTAACCATAACTGCAACGGAAGACCTTTACCGGTGGGGAAGCTGAGACATCCACAGCTTAACGCTGAGACCCGAAGCTGGGTAATAAGTCACAGGCAGTCATTGATCCCCTGTAACAAGAGATCAAAACTAGCTGGTAAGCGGCTGTAATTTTTAAGGTGGTGGACTCTTTTATGGCTAGATTAGTGATTATTTTGTTAGTTTGCAGACATCTGCTCAGTATTTTGCAAGCTTAACATATATATTGTTCTTGGTTTTTATCATTTATTTGCACAGCTTTTTTCTATTCTATTGTTTTGTTGTGTGTATCTCACATGTAAGTTGCAGCACGATTCACCTTGATGTTATCTTTACATTATACCTCTTAAAGCAGAGGTTCGGACGATTTTTTTTTAAAAGTCAGCAGTTACAAATACGGCAGCTGCTGGCTTTTAAAAAAAGTACACTTACCTGTCCAGCGCGACCGCGATGTCAGCAGCCGAAGCTAAGCAATTGCTTGGTCCTCGGCTGCTTCTGTCACCATCCTCGGTAAGGGAATTTAGGAAGTGAAGCCTGATGGCTTCAGTGCCCGATTCTCTACTGCGCATGTGCGAGGTTCATGGCACGCCATCACTGGTCCCCGCTCTCTCCTGGAAACAGTGTTTCCCAGAAGACAGTGGGGGGGGGGGGGTGACATCACAGGCTGGATTCCCCACAGGGATCAGACCCGGAAGTGGTGCAATTACCTGTCTCAGACAGGTATCTGCACCCCCCTCCCCCTGAAAGGTGCCAAATGTGTCACCAGAGTGGGGGAGGGATCCAAAAAGCGGAGGTTCACTTTTTGTGTGAACCTCCGCTTTAAGTTCACATATATTACACAGACAGCACAGTAATTATACCCTTGAAGATTTTATGAGTAAGCACGGTGGGACGGGGGTGCTTAATTTTTTTTTTTTTATTATTATTTATTTTATAAAAAAAAAAAAACTTTTTTGGGGGGATTAATTTTATTGCTATCACAAGGAATGAACAACATGACAGGTCCTCTTTATTAGACCTCTTTATTAGACCCCAAATATCTCCTCTTGTTTTTTTCTGCCAAAACGCTGCTGGAAGGAGAAAAGGCATCTAGAAGAGATGCCAAAATGTCAAGTGTGCATAAGGCCTTACACTTAATTTATGCATTAGCTGAGCCAACTAAAAAAGCTTATTTCTTTAGGCAGCCAGACTTCTAAAAAATATGCATGAATGCAGTAACATCATTGCTCCTCTCATGCGTTTCTTCACTGATAAAGGACTTCACCCAGCATTGTTATATCACACTACTAAAGCATACCTCCTAACAGTGCCAGATTGCCCGGGACAGTCACGTAATTGGCAGCTCTTCATTCCAGAATTGCCTCCTGGCCCTGGGCTGATCTGATGCCCCCTAAAAAAGCCCTTGCAGAGAGGCAGAGGCCCAGCATTCACAGCACTTGTAGAGCCAGAGTCGGAGTCAGGGGTGGAGTCGGGAGGCGGAGCTGGCGGTCCTAGGTATGGGGATGACTTCCAGTAGCTGCAGGAGCAGGATCGGTTCTCCTATATGCCGCCCAGCCAGCCCTCCTATCCAGCCTGGTGCTAGCTGCATCCACAGTGTAAGCGGAAAACAGTCATCTGTACCTAGGACCAGAAGCTCCGCCCCCGACTGCGGGTCTCGTCTGAAGGCTGTTTCTGCTGCTGAAAGGGAAGGGGAAATGCTCCCTGCCCCAAGGAAGCTCATGGTTAGCAACAATCTGTAACAGCAATACACTGCCCAGTGAGTATAATTTTCTAGGTGTCCTTCTGATTGTCACTCTGCTTCCTCCCATACTGCCCCCCTCCAGTCATGCTATCCCTTCACTGTCCCCGAATATGCTACCCTTCACTACCCCCCTCCCATCATGCTGCCCTCCACTACCCTTCTCCCATAATGCTGCCCTCCACTACCCCCCTCCCATCATGCTGCCCTCCACTACCCCTCTCCCATCATACTGCCCTCCACTACCACCCCCTCCCATCATACTGCCCTCCACTACCACCCTCTCCCATCATACTGCCCTCCACTACCCCCCTCCCATCATACTGCCCACCATTACTAGTGTTGCTCACGAATATTCGCATTGCGAATATTCACTACGAATATTGCATATTCGAGTATTCGCGAATAACTCGAATATTGCGGCGAATATTCGCTATGGCGAATATTCGTATTTTTTCAAATTTATTTTTAAAACAGATCACATCCTAGTGATCTCCATCGACGTCTAAAAGCATTGCTGGTATGATTAGAGAGAGACCCTGGGCCGAGTAGCTGATGCGATTCTTTTATGTTGCCGAAAATTCGCATTGCGAATTTTCGGCAACATAAAAGAATCGCATCAGCTACTCGCCCCTTCTTTTGCATCAGAGCCAATCAGAATAACTCGAATATTCGGCAAAAGGAATATTGCGCGATATTCCTTTTGCCGAATATTCGAGTTATTCTGATTGGCTCTGATGCAAAAGAAGGGCGGAGAAGATAATCGCGCAATATTCCTTTTGCCGAATATTCGAGTTATTCTGATTGGCTCTGATGCAAAAGAGGGGCGCATCAGAGCAAATCAGAATAACTTGAATATTCGGCAAAAGGAATATTGCGCGATTATCTTCTCCGCCCTTCTTTTGCATCAGAGCCAATCAGAATAACTCAAATATTCGGCAAAAGGAATATTGCACGAAAAAATTTTTTGGATTAAATATCACGAATATTCGATATTAGCGAATATTCGCGAATATTCTTCTATATATTCGCGCAATATCGCAAAATCAAATATGGCGTATTCCGCTCAACACTAACCATTACCCCTCCCATCATACTGTCCTCCACTACCAACCCCTCCCATCATACTTCCCTCTACTACCCCCCTCCCATCATACTGCTCTCAACCAACCCCCTCCCAACATACTGCCCTCCACTGCCCCCTTCCATCATGCTGCCCTCCACTACCCCTCTCCCATCCACTGCCCTACTGACTGACACCATTCGCAGTCCACACTGATACCACTGACGGAACTACCAACAAAGGTCACACTTGCCACTAGGCTCTGGCCTTCTGCCACAATGACGGGACAAAGACTACAGGACTGCAAAACATGTGAAAGGGATCCGCTGTGTGACCGTAAAGGGTCATGGTATTAGTGAGAAGGGCTCTGGGCTAAGAGGAAATGGCCCAGGCTGGAGGTCAAGGGGCCCTTTATGGTTTCCTTGCACCAGGGACCTGAAGGTTTTAGTTATGCCTCTGCTGCACCTTGTAAATAGCTCATCTCATAACCCTGTATATAGCTCACCTCAGAAACCTGCACCCAAAAAATTCTTGCCCCCCCCCCCCCCCATGCAAATTGTTTCTTCACCCCAACATTCCAAAAAACAAAACACACATGTAAACGTATGTATTGAATTTTATTGTAACTGTACTGTCTGCCCTCATGAATTGGGGGGGGGGATGTACTTTGAGGTGTTTGTATCATACAAGGCACAAAAAAAATCAGCACAAGGGGCAGTACTTGCATATCCTCCCCACGCCCCCAAAGAAACCATCTATTGTTCACAACTCCTCATAAATTTGCTAACCTCTGCTCCCTCATCCACAGTTCACCTCTGTATTCCACGTTCACGTCTATACCCCTCCATCCACAGCTCACTTCTGTATCCCTTGTCTACCTCTGCTCCCCCATCCACAACTTATTTATGTACCCCCCTATCCACAGCTCACTTCTGTATCCCCCATCCACCTCTGTACCCCCCATGTCCACCTTTATATCTTTCCATCAACCTCTGTATCCTCCCATGTCCACCTTTTTACTCCCCCATCCATGTTCACCTCTGTATCCCCCCATCCACAGCTCACTTCTGTATCCCCCATCTACCTCTGCATCCCCCACCCATTCAACATTGACCTCTATATACTTCCATCAACCTCTGTATCTCCCCGTCCACCTCTGTACATCCCCATGTCCACCTCTGGGTTCATCTCTGTAACCCCCCTTTACCTCTGTATCCCCCCATGTACACCTGTGTTGACCTTTGTACCCCCTCATGTCCACCTCTGTACCCCCTCATGTCCACCTCTGTACCCCCCATGTCCACCTCTGTACCCCCATCCACCTCTGTGTTCACCTCTGTACCCCCTTCCACCTCCTTATCCACCCCTGTGTTCACCTCTGTACCCCATCCACCTCTGCCCCCCCCCCCCTGTCCACCTGTGTTCACCTCTGTACCCCCCATGTCCACCTCTGTACCCCTCATGTCCACCTCTCACTTCTGTACCCCCCATATCCACCAATGTACCAGCAATTCTCTGCAGTCTGCACAACATATGAATCCCCTTCTCTCCACATTGTTCTATTTTACCTGATCACATGGAGGAGGGAGATCACACAGTCTCTGTCTATCAGACTCAGCACAAAGCCATGAAACTTCACTCAGTTGTGTGCTACACAGGTCTGCCAGGCAGGGGTGGGGGCGGGAGGAACACAGAGCATTGCTCTCGCTCTGTCATTGACCGACAGAGGGAGAAGGGAAAAGCGGGACGAGCGGGCTCAAACACATTAGGCCGCAGCCGCAGCTTTCCCGCTCTCCTGTATAAATTAATTAATGTGGCCGCCGCTTGGGAGAGAGGAGGGTGGGTCAGCTGCACCCGTTACTCCAGGAAAACTGCGGGCAGCGCAGGGCTTAAATGGCAGCTGCTTTGGGCCCCACCGCAATGACAGGGCCCAGGGCAGCTTCCCCTTTTGCCCTGCGGTAAAGACAGCCCTGCCTGCACCCTTGTATATAGCTCATCTCAGACCCCTGCCTCCTGTATATAGCTCACCCCAGAATCCTGCACCCTTTGAATAGCTCATCTCAGAACCCTGTATATAGCTCACCTCAGAACCCTGCACCCTTGTATATAGCTCATCTCAGACCCCTGCATCCTGTATATAGCTCGTCCCAGAACCCTACAATCTGTATATAGCTCATCCCAGAACCCTGCACTCTCTATGCAGCTCATCCAGGAATCCTGACCTCTGTATTCAGCTCATCCCAGAACCCTGCACTCTTTACACAGCTCATCCCAGAAGCCTACACTCTGTACATAGCTTTTCTGCTATACTTTTTTTTTTATGAATGTGCTGGGGTTTGTGTGTATCCATGAGACTACTTGTGGAACAATAAAAAAAGCATATTTTATAGGTACAAGGAAGCCCAAGTTTTGTTTAATGATGCCCCTTAAGCTCCTCCCACTCTCTGAAATTTGTTGTGGTGCACTATGCACGGTTGCTTCCTTCCTCAAGTGTCCCTCATTCTGAAAACTCAAAAGTTGGGAGGTATGCTAAAGCATGGCAATTTTATGGGCACATATTTCTATAATGAAATGTTTAACTACTTGTCCACCGCCCACCGTCAAATGACGGCGGGCGGAGGACTCCATTATCCTGACATCACGTCATATGACATGATGTCTTTTTAAAGCCACGGGCGGGTGCGCGCGCGCCTGCGGCGCGCGCGCACCCGCCGCTCTGCTGGGATCCCAGCGTGAGTGCCCGGCGGCAACGATCGCCGCCGGGCACACGCGTTTGCCCAGTAACTGAGCGGGGACGTGGAGCTCTGTATGTAAACACAGAGCTGCACGTCCCTGTCAGGGAGAGAGGAGACAGATTGTGTTCCTTGTACATAGGGACACAATCGGTCACCTCCCCCAGTCAACCCCCCTCCCCCCACAGTTAGAACACTCATAGGACACACATTTAACCCCTTCCCCGGCCCGTAGTGGTTAACCCCTTCACTGCCAGTCACATTTATACAGTAATCAATGCATATTTATAGCATTGTTCACTGTATAAATGTAAATGGTCCCAAAAATGTCAGAAAAGTGTCCGAAGTGTCCGCCATAACGTCGCAGTCCCAATAAAAAAATCGCAGATCACCGCCATTAATAGTAAAAAAAAAAAAATGCCATAAACTATCCCCTATATTGTAAACACTATAAATTTTGCGCAAACCAATCGATAAACGCTTATTGCATTTTTTTTTTACCAAAAATATGTAGAAGAACACGTATCGGCCTAAACTGAGGAAAAAATTTTTTTTTTTATATATTTTTGGGGTTATTTATTATAGCAAAAAGTAAAAAATATTGAATTTTTTTCAAAATTGACGCTCTATTTTTGTTTATAGCGCAAAAAATAAAAACCGCAGAGGTGATCAAATACCACCAAAAGAAAGGACGCCAATTTTGTTTGGGAGCCATGTCGCACGACCGCGCAATTGTCAGTTAAAGCGACAATTGCAGAACAATGCAGAACAATTGCCACAGAGTAGGTAAGAATAACTTCTCTTTTTTTTTAATTAGCCTTTATAACCACTTTAATGTTCCAGAAATTCCTTTGTCATGTGGTAAATATTAATTTATTAATGTAAAAAATATATATTACACAATTGATGCAAAACCATTAAGATTTCTCTTTATTTAAAGACACACTTCAGTAGTTGTCAGAGCAGGGGGTTAAGAGATGTGCTTTAACATAAACCTGTGCTGCTAAAGTATTACATATTATGAACGAGCAGTTAACACACTTTAAAACTAACACTGATTAATCTTTTAATACATAAGCTATTGAGAAATTAATTTTCCAAATTCACAACACAGGCTTTGCATTTTTTCTATGAGTTCAGAATCTTGGCAGACTGAAAGTCCTCTAATGTAAACAACCAGCAGGTGTTTCTAACCAGTTAAAGTGGAATTAAACCCACCGGTTTAACAGTTTTCCAAAACATATACATTCAAGACATGTCTTGATTGATAACTGTTTATGCCGCGTACACACGATGGGACATTCCGACAACAAAACCGTTTTTTTTTTTTTCCAACGGATGTTGGCTAAAACTTGTCTTGCATACACACAGTCGCACAAATGTTGTCGGAAATTCCGATCGCCAAGAACACGGTCACGTACAACACGTACAACGGCACTATATAAGGGAAGTTCATTAGCAAGTGCTTCACCCTTTGGGCTCCTTCTGCTAATCTCGTGTTAGTAGAAGTTTGGTGAGACACAATTCTTGCTTTTCAGGCTTGTGCTTTTCAGTTTGTTACTGCTATCTCCATTAGGAACGCTAGTTTTACCAGGCAGAGAGCTTTCATCTCGTACTTTATTCAGAACATGCATGGAATTTTGTGCGTTGGAATTGTCTACACACACTTGGAATTTACGAGAACGGATTTTGTTGTCGGAAAATCTGAGAACCAGCTTTAAAATTTTTGTTGTCAGAAATTCCGACAGCAAATGTCTGATGGAGCCTACACACGGTCGGAATTTACAACAGCAAGCTCTCATCGAACAATTGTTGTCGGAAATTCCGAGCGTGTGTATTACAGTTAAAAGTGTGCTAATGTTCGTTCTCAACAGAACTACTGTATCAAGATATCAAATAATTGGTGTTATAGCTGACCACATGTGCAGGGCCATGGTAACAGCAGATGATGAAACAGATGCTTTAATGGCAGCTTGTTTGGTTGTAAAAAGTATGATTGTTTGGTTGGCTTTAAAGCATATCTAAACCCAAGAACACACATTGACAATGTTGCAGCTTATTGGTTCTTAGAGCTTCAGCTCAGACGCAGAAGAGCAATTAAGCCCCTACTGAACATTCTCTGGGCCAGAAATATCCTATATTGGTGGAGGTTTCCCTTTGACCTCTCTGCTATCACCACTGGGAGGACAGTGAACCTGTGTACACCTGATGACCTCCACCAGTTCTTCTTGCATCTCTGCCTGCTTTGTGCAGAACTACCAGAGTAGTACAGCTCTCTTTTGCTTCCCTTTCTCCACCACCTGAGCCAACTCTCAGTGTGCAAACCCACCACATGATGGAGAAAGCTTATAATTTGGAGCAGAGCATTCAAATGTAAGACTGGCGTGTGTCCTTGAGTTATCCCACCCAAGAACCAGGCTACAGTGAAGATCTCTGCTCATACACCTTATTGTTATGCCTGTTATGTTGCCATGATATGTTTCACCACCCTTAGTTCTCATTGTCTCAGACTGTATGCTAATATTAGCATATAGGCTGGACAGGGCTACGTTCACAGCCTGACTCACAGACCTGCAGACAGACTACTAATGCCCTCTCCTGTTTACCTGGATGCAAATAACTTGCCTTGCTGGTGACTTTTACTTTAAGATACTGCTTAACTGTTGCATAGCTCTGTACTCTCAGAGCCTGTGCCAATCACAGTTTTACTAGTCCTATTCCTAGTGGATCAATGTTCCACAATTTGAAGACTAAAACACTCCAACCTCACTGACAACACTCTCCACATTCTACATTGCACTATAACAGAAATTGCCCTAAATGACACACCAGGTACAATGCCCATGACCTTAAAGGAAGCACACAAGTGCGTGATCAGGGTTGAACAGATAGTAGCTGAAGGTAAAAACACATTGTGCCACTTGTAGATTCACAAGCCTTGAGAATATACACAAAATCACTCTTTGATTCACACTTACAAGCACTAACCCAGGCATGCAAAGAACTCCTGAAGCTCATAAATGTATTAATTAGGAAAGACGTTATGCTACATAGCAACACAAACAAGAGCTGAAAATTGCTGGCAAGAGCCCTCAAAAACAAAATGATGATACACAAAATGAACATATTGGAGACGTGAATAGTACCTTTTTTTCTAAATCTGAGACTATTGCAATCCGGTTTGGCACATATTACTTAAAAAATTGTTTACAGTGCCTGTAAAACCAACTCTATCTGCCATCTCCATCGATAAATCAAAACAGTTTACTTTTTATCTAAATATAACCTTAGACCCCTTGATAAAGGGATAGTGGAAGATTATCCATTTGAAGCTTCCCATCCACCCAGAAGAAGAATCTAGGTATTTTTTCCAACTCATACCAGGGAAAAGCCCGGGTACAGATGGCATGATTGCCCACTATTACACAGCCTTTGAAAAAACTCAGACATCCCACTTTCTAAAAGCCTTTGACCTACCCAAAACCATCATTCTAATATCTTCCTGACCCCTAAGGATGGCCTCAAGCAACTACACAACTGGTAGCAGCAAACTAACAAATACTCTTGCACACAAGTGTGTTGATCAGGTGATCTAAAGTTCGATATGGATAATGTCTCAGGCCTTGCTGCCCTCCAGGATGGGGAAATCCTAACAGTCATACAAGAAAAAAGAAAGAGAGGACACACAAGCCTTGTGCATTATCCTTTGATAAGTTTAAATAAAGGAATGGATTAAAAACTACTCACAAACGTGTGAAAGGGAACCGCAAAATAAAGCCTTAATCAGTCTGGTATCAACAGTCTCCAGATGACCAAGAGAGAACACAACTGGGGCTGAGCGTTCCATGGTCCAAACTGTCATTGAGGCTCTCTGATCCGTGGATACCAGCCAACAACATCTGAATGGATCTCTGAAGGCTCTGCTCTTCTATTGCCTTACCACATCCCAGGCTGTTCTATCTTTCAGTATAAGTGTTGTTGGTAGGAGTGGATGGTTCTTAGTTTGCATATGTTCTACCCCCCTCATTGTTATTGTTCACATAGTTCTCTTTGCAGACTGTATGGTAACTTGCTTTTCTTATAAGCCTCTACTTCATGCACCGCTGATGAAGTCCCGCCCCCTGGGGCGCAACGCTTACAGAACCGATTCTGGGGGGGGGGGGTAAATGGTAAAAAGGATGTTTTGTTAAAATTCTTCTTTTTTATGTATTTTGTACTGTATGTGAAAATATTCTTAAAACAAAATAAAGCTTAAATAAAAAAAAAAAAAAGAACCACGTGACTTAGCTCGGTGTCACCCGCATCCAGAACGCTGATTCTCGTAAAATACTTGTATCATCTTCTGCATTGCCTTTGCACTGAGGCACAGCGTTTTAATTTATAAGTGCATCTTTTTACTATATAATAAGTCCTTTTTATCATACGGAGAGCATTAGATATCATTGTTTCCTTTTTCAAATTTGAAAATTTCAGAGCTGATGGTGACCCGTTTTCAGCATCCAGCATACACAGTCTATTCATCCCTGTAAAGGGAACTGCCTGTGTGACCTATCTTATATATTCAGGGGTCCATTACTGAGGTGAAATGCTAGGAGTACCGCTGGTGGAATTTTTTTCTTGTTCACCTTGTCTATCAACTATAAGAATCACATATGTGGACACTCGGTGGTGTTTTCTGACCATTTTATTGTCTCAATTGTACTGATAGAGAGAGGACAGATATGTCAATTGACACATTTTTTACTGGGCACAACATTTTACTCTCAACTACCTGGGGATATAATTAGTATCTCCCTCTGTTCACTTGCTCTGCAATAACCTAGAGCATTTATTTTAAAAACGTCAAGGTATTAGCAAGGCTCTACTTGCTAACCAGTCATTACAGGCCAGGTGTATAGCCTTGACGAAAATGTTCTTACTACCCCACCTACTGTATGTCTTTAGAACTTTATCTGTTCCCATTCTGCCTTGCCACCCCACTGAATTACAAAAGATTCTGAACTCTTTTATTTGGCAACACAAAAGATCTCAGATTTACAAGTCAGCATTATATCTCTTAACCACAGGTCTGGAAGCCCCTGATGTTAAGACATATTATAAGGCAGTTGTTCTAATCTAGATCAAGCCAAATCTTGGTGGACATCTCACAACAACTCCACCTGGAAACAGATTAAATAACATGTGCTTACTCAGGATCTACACTTTGTATTGTGTACCTCCTCTTTGCATTGCTGCCCCCCACCTTGATCTTTACTAGCCACTGTTGAAGCAGCTCTAATGCCTTGTACACACAATAGGAACTTCTGATGGACTAAAATCTGATGGAATTTTTCGTCAGAATTCCAATCAAGCTGTCTTCCATCAGTCTTGCATACACACTGTCAGACAAAATTCCGACCATAAAACACTACGACGAGCCGAGAAAAATGAAGTTCAATGCTTCCGAGCATGCATCGACTTGATACTGAGCATGCGCAGGAATTTTCTCCGTCGGAGTTCCACACAGACGATTGGAATTTCCCATAGGATTTTAAAATGTAAAACATGTTCTATTTTTTTACTCTGATGGAAAAAAATCCTATGGGCCCACACACGATAGGAATTTCTGATGAAAAAATTCCATCAGACTGTTTTAATCAGAAATTCCTATCATGTGTACAAGGAATAAGAGTGTGGTACTATATCCCATAACTAAACTCAGGCATTTTGCGTCAAACTTTATGATATCTTCTGCTAGCTGCCTTAGGCCCTGTACACACAATCAGTCCAAACTGATGAAAACGAACTGAAGTTCAGTTTCATCGGTTCACAGACTGATGGTCTGCATACACACCATCAGTTCAAAAACCGATCGTGTCAGAACGCGGTGACGTAAAACACAACGACTTGCAGAAAAAAATGAAGTTCAATGCTTCCAAGCATGCGTCGACTTGATTCTGAGCATGCGTGGGTTTTGAACTGATGCTTTTGCGTACTAACCATCGGTTTTGACCGATCGATAGGCGTCCATCCGTCCGATTTTAAAGCAAGTTCTAAATTTTTGGACTGAAGGACAACAGACTGATGGGGCGTACACACGGTCGGTTTGGACCAATGAAACTGAACTTCAGTCCGTTTTCATCGGTTTGGACTGATCGTGTGTACAAGGCTTTAGAGTTGCGCACTCTGGACTTATCTTTACAACACTGGATCAAGGCTGGCATGTGCAATATCGGCTGTTTATATATCTTACAGGTGCTTGACACCTTCCAAAACCTGTCTGCTACTTTTAACATTCACAAGGACTTTTATACCTATCCTCTGAATACGTCATACTTTATCATCAATGGAGTGGTCTCCTAATCAGCTGTCCTGAAACCTTATCCTTTTCTATGAATCCTGCAATTCATCCATTAAGTTAATACCCACCATATATAAACTGCTCAAATCCCCTGATATGACATATTGAGAAACATCTCTCCACTTCTCCACCTTCATCGCCCTGTGGCACTGAGCTCTTTAGAAACCCCACATTTTTTCCAAGAACATAGCACACTGGGAAATGGTCACAACGATTTACCATAGGTGGTACTACACCCCTTCCAAGCTGGCCATTATTTTCCCTACTCTTTCCCCCAACTGTTGGAGAAATTGCTACATAGAGGTCTCCTCTCTTCACATCTGGTGATACTGCCCAATACCAAGTCCTCTATGGTCTGCCTTGAGTCACTCACTGTAGCTGTTGTACCATCGACCCTTCAGATGGCCCTTATGGGAGTGGGACTAGAAGCTTGGCCCACCCAAGTGCACCGATTGGTTATGCATATCTTTATTGCCACTAGATTATCATTTGCTCGTTACTGAAACTCAAATCCTTCTCATTACAGCTATTATTAAATACTCTAAGGCCGCGTACACACGACCAAATGAATCTGTTCAAATCGGTCGTACTAACCAGCAAACATATCGGTCCGACGGGTTCCCAGCAGACAGATTTTAAAGCAGGCTTTAAAATCTGTCTGCTGGCCAAATCCGTCGGCTCGCCCGTACACACGATCGAATCTGTCTGCTGAGACGGTCTGTCAGACCGTTTTCAGCAGATAGATTTGATCGTGTGTACGCGGCCTAAAGCTCATCTGACTCCCCCACACATTTTTTAAACATTTGGATTTATGGCTTATTGACCCTAGATGTACCCTCCCTCACTGATTCTTACATTCTCACATTATATCTTAGCCCTCTCAAAATCGTTATGACTTGCGGACCCTACCCCCCAGAGGAGTCATCTGTTATACTGTTCCAATGTACTCAACACACAATTCCTTGTTCTAGTCACTTCCTATATACCCGTTAGCCAGCATAACATTCCTTATGTATCTAAAACCCTTGTGTATCTCACCTATATTATAGTTCTTATTGCTCTGGCATGGGCAATATTTAGCATGAAGTCTTCGACTTCAGAAAATGTTCCTGTACTACTTCAAGACGACTTTTAGGCAACTTCTAGGCAACTTGTACACATAGATTTCAATGGAAGTTGCTTTGAATCACTGTCTTAACTGAAGCAACTTTACAGGAAGAGAAAATAGTTTTCTCAGGCAAACCCCTCCCTCCCACAGAGCTCATTATTGTTTGATTGGCCACAGCCAAAGTCGCCTGTCCTGAAGGCAACTGGAAGTCGGGCTGTAAGTTGCACCAAGTCGTGCTGTAAGTCGGGTTGCCCATGTGTGAACCGGCACTAAGGAAATATCTCTCTTTAACAGTTCTCTTGTTGACAGATTGAGGAAGTCATTAATCATTTCCAGGGAAGTCCCCTCAGAGCATAATGATTTCCTCCTCCTCATCTCAATTTCTTTGTGTTTTTCTTTCCTTTTATCATCTTTTTGTGAATGGCACTTAAAGGAACACTAAAGGTTCATTTTTTATTAGATCAATTGATTGCTGTAAGCTAGAGCATTTAAATATCACTTACCTCATTTTTCCTTTTGACCTCCAAAATACAGTAATCCAGGTTTGAAAATGCCATTTCCTGTCTCTCCTCTTCTTGCTTTCCACCAGCATCTGAGCCGTTTTGCAAGGTGGAAAGCAGAATGTGCTCACCCCCTCCCTAGGACTACAGCCCTGCATGAAGATGCTCTCTTATCACTCAAAGGCATGGAGGCTAAGCCTAATGGGAACTGTAGTTACCATTAGACCGTGATGTAGCAAGAATGAATGCGCACCGCAAACCAGGAAGTCAGTGAGAATAACGATTCAGGAGTGATGGAGGTGAATAAAACAGCTCGATTTCAACAGGTATCAAACTAGTTATAATGCAAAACATTACGTTTTACTTTATCAGCTACTGTCAGACTTTCATTTAAGAGGAAAATATTTTTGTCTTTACAACCCCTTTAACTCTCCATTTAAACAAGGTTCCACTACACCTGTGACTGCTACATTCACATTCATATTGGATTAATTGGATGAATCAGAGACAGATCCATTGTAAAATCCAAAATCTCACTTTCTGCATCTGAAAAGCTTACACACTTATTTACACTTCCAGGTTGTTCCGTTTTTTTTTTTTTTCACTTTCTGGAGCTGCGTTTTGTTTGTATTTTATTGTACAAATTTCTAGATCCATCAATTTTTAAATTACCCCTACACTACACTACACTACAATCACACTCACTCCTCTTGAATCCCCATACAGAGTGCTGATTTATCGCCAGATAGCAAAGTGCGCGTTCAGCTCTGAGTATTATTGCATCTAGGAACCTCAATAACATGGTTCAGCTGCAAGTTACCTCAATGGGGTCAATTCACAAAGCTTTATTTTCAGATTGCGAGTGTTATTTTAACGATTTTGCACGTTATTGAAGCTAGTTCAATTCACTAAACGATTTAACGCTTTGAAAAATCATCAAATAACGTTTCCCTACACAGAACCGATATTTTAAGGTGTGGATCCTTATTAAAGAGTCAAATCGTTATTTTAAAGATTCAAATCGTTATTTTAAAGAGTCAAATCGTTATTTTAAAGAGTCAAATCGTTAAATATGTACAGAAGTGCAATTCACAAAGATTTTTTTGACAGTTATCAATCGTTAAACAATTGTTAAATTAACACCTCCCTCAGGGTGGCGTTATGACATTTCCCAGGCGATATTTTGTTGTTAGAGGAAGCTTTTGGCGATTTTTGTAGTGTAGTGTTGGGCAAGCTAGAACCGTGCTCTATTTGAACTTAAAATTATCCAGAGGCGAAGAAGAACACGTTAGAATGTTGTTCAGATTTATAAACGTGTATTCCGTTCACATACTATTTTGGATGACTTTTCTGAAACCCAGGTGATAGCTAAATTCCGATTATCATCTCCCATGATTTATTCTCTGTATGAGGAAATACACATGGCTTTAGAAAAGCACACACTAGAAGTTTTGCACATCACGTGCTCAATCTCCATGTGTATTGCTTGTGTCTCCCTCTCTCTCTCTGTATCTGCTCTTTTCCACATGCAGCTGTTCTCCTCCCCTTCTGCTCCCAGAATGCATCTCTCCAGCATTATTTAACAAACTTAAGAGTTATTTTAACGTCCCGAATCTTAATAATAACGTCTGAGTAGTTAGAATAACGTTTGGATAAAGAGTCAGTTGAAAACCATAACGACTGTGTTAAATAACGATTCTAGCTTTCGTGAATACCATGTTTGCTAGCGTTAAATAAGGAGTGCTAATTTAACACCTGAAGAAAACCAATAACGTTTCTCTTTGTGAATTGACCCCAATATGTGCAGGGGGTCAGCAATTGGGAATTTATAACTTAGAGTATTTGATAATAAATTAAACTTTCTGTATGAAGGTTAGATCTCTCATCTGAATAATTTAGGAGAACATAATGTAGGCATATTATCTTGAAATATTCTGTGCCTGTCGCGATAAGGCCACCCCACTCCATGTGCTATTAATTACATTGATTTGAATTAAAGCCTCCGCTCTGCAAGTGTAATTTACTGTAAAATTCTTTGGAAAAGTTTTCAGCTATGTGGTACAGCAGAACAGAAATATACAAGTAGTAGCATACAGACCAAGCCTGAGAGGAATTGTAGATGATAGATTTAGGAAAATACAGAGTATGTGTCCACACAGTTCATTATAAGTTCTACACATTTTTACTACATGCCTAGTCTTTACAAGCATTTAGAGTAAGTTTATTATCAGCTGTGCAAAATGTATCAAAGCTTGTTTATACATTCCACAATATTTCAATCAATCGTTGATTAATCACAATCAATCGTATGTTTATTACTCCTTAAGCCGCGTACACACGATCGGTCAAACCAATGAGAACGGTCTGATGGACCGTTTTCATCAGACCAAACCGAACGTGTGTGGGCGCAATCGGTTATTTATCCACCGGTTAAAAAAAAGCAAACTTGTTTTAAATTTAACCGTTGGATACCTAACCGATAGCAAAAAAACGATCGTTTGTAGGCACGACCATCGGTTAAAAATCCACGCATGCTCAGAATCAAGTCGACGCATGCTTGGAAGCATTGAACTTCATTTTTTTCAGCACGTCATTGTGTTTTACATCACAACGTTCTGACAAGATCGTTTTTTTTAACCAATGGTGTGTAGGCACGACTAACCATCAGTCAGCTTCATCGGTTAACCGATGGAAAAATCCATCAGACCGTTCTCATCGGTTTGACTGATCGTGTGTACAGGGCATAACTGACATAAAACTTTCAGCTGGCAAGGTCAGTAAGCCTTATATCAGTTCCTTCATTATAAAATGGGGATTAAAAGGAAATTTAAATTCCGCGCCAATAGTTGACTTAAGTTTGTACACAAATAAATGTAAGATAAACCTTTAACTTATTGTGTCATAAAAAAATAATGAAATGATTCATAAGCTGCTCCTCAGTAGTGTAGTAAATTACTGCAAATAGTGAAAACGAAATGATAGAGGGCGCTAGTGAGTAGACTCAGTGATACACCTGTCTATAATAGATGTGGAACATAAACTAGATAGGTGGGTGTTGAGAATTAACACAATAGTAAAACATATTCTGAAATATAAAACCGTGTGATGATTTTTAGGCAGATAGTCCTGTCTAAGTGCAAAAAAATATAGTGTAATAAATAGTACACAGTGCAAAGGAAAATTTCTAGTTGTGCAAAAGTCCCATATAAGCCACAGATGAATCAGTGACTGAATGATTGAAGGTTGGTTCGTGGATGTATACGATTCCTTCACCACTGCCTTGTGTGCTCCACCCAAAGTGCTGAGGAGATGCTATGCTCTTACCAGACGGCGAGACCTCTTAACTAAAAGTAGGTCAGACAAGCAGGACAGGATGAGTGCCTGTTCACACTGGGGGCGTAGCTGGATCTTGATGGGACCAATGCGAGTGCAGGGAGCCAGACATCTGGAGGCGACATCTGGCTCCCTGCACTTGCATTAAACCATATAGCGCCTTACAACTTTGGCATCCAGCCGCACTCAGCGTTATTCGGTGAGACTTCCAATTGGAGAGCATCTGCTACGCTACAGTCCCAGTGCCAGGCAGGCATCTGCCATAGTAAGAGGCCATTTGGCTGTTTATGCGATTTTTATTGATTTTTAATAAAGGTAATACACTATGATTTTTTCCGTATTTATCTCTGCCAATCTGTGAGCATAACGGTCGCACCTTTGGTCCCATCGAGATCCAGCTACGCCCCCAGTGTGAACAGGCACTCATCCTGTCCTGCTTGTCTGACCTACTTTTAGTTAAGAGGTCTCGCCGTCTGGTAAGAGCATAGCATCTCCTTAGCACTTTGGGTGGAGCACACAAGGCAGTGGTGAAGGAATCGTATACATCCACGAACCAACCTTCAATCATTCAGTCACTGATTCATCTGTGGCTTATATGGGACTTTTGCACAACTAGAAATTTTCCTTTGCACTGTGTACTATTTATTACACTATATTTTTTTGCACTTAGACAGGACTATCTGCCTAAAAATCATCACACGGTTTTATATTTCAGAATATGTTTTACTATTGTGTTAATTCTCAACACCCACCTATCTAGTTTATGTTCCACATCTATTATAGACAGGTGTATCACTGAGTCTACTCACTAGCGCCCTCTATAATTTCGTTTTCATAAAATGGGGATTACACAGTGCAGCTATAATGTCAGTAGGGGGCTGTTGTAGGTAAAGCATAGAGAAAGCTGACTAACTTCAAAGGGAGAGATTGAGACAGTTAGGAAACTGCACTTAAAGGGGAGGTCCACCCTAAATACAAAAAAATATAGCCAAAAAGGCTAAAAAAAATTGAAAAAAAAAATGTACTTACCAGAAGTGGCTGCTACTAGGCAGATCTCCTAATCTGCCTCTTTCTTGTCCGCGGTGGGTCTTCTTTCTTCTCCTCGTTGCATTGCCTCCTGAGAAATGGGAGCGGTGTCTTCTGGGACCTTGTGTGTGTCCCAGGGAATCATCCGCCCATTCACATAGCGCCACGTGGCTCGTGCATTGAAGAGTAGGGAATCAGGCAGTTAAGCCGCAACGCTTCACTTCCTGATTCCCTCACCAAGAATGCCGGCGGGACAGCCGAGACGCGAGCGATTGCACTGCTTTGGCTGCCGACATCGCGGGCACCCTGGACAGGTAAGTGTCCTTATTAAAAGTCAGCAGGTACAGTGTTTGTAGCTGCTGACTTTTTTTTTTTTTTTTTAAGCCGGACCTCAGCTTTAAATTCTGATTGCCAGCACCCTTCGTAATCATTACTTGTGCTGCCTTTTTTGCTCATATTATTGGGGAATTTTCATAATTCATTTTATTTTGAGGTCAACAGTATATTTAGTTGCCCCCCATTGTTTTTGCTGCAAGGCTCTCATTTTTTTTCTGCTCCTAAGGGCCCTTTCTCACGTCCGCTCCGCCTGTCCGTTCATTACAAGCCCGTTTACAGACTTGTAATGAACCCCTATGGGAGCGGATCCGTTAGCGGATGATGACGATTTGAGGACGGAAGAATGTCCTATTTTTCTTCCGTCCGGCCAAATGGATCGGATGCAAACGGACAGACGGTCCGTTTCCATCCGACTCCCCATAGGGGAGAGCGGAGGAGAGAACGGGGCGGTCCCTGCACAGTGTGCGGGGACCGCCCTGTCCGCTCGACAGCTCAGCGGAGACCCCCCTCCGGACACACGGAGCGGACCGAAAAACAGACCGCTCCGTGTGTAAGGAGCCTTACACTGAAGCTTAAGGGCCCTTTCACACGTGCGGACCGTTCGTCCATTTTTCACAGATGAAAAACGGACCGCAATGCTTCCCTATGGGATAGCGGACGTTAGCGGATGAGCATCCGCTAACGTCCATTTACATCTGTCTCCGTTAAGCTCCGCTTTTTTGAACGGAAGAAAACCCTATTTTTCTTCCATCAAAAAAACAAAACGGACAAAAAATGGATGTTAGCGACAATCTGTTTAACATCCGATCCGCTAACATCCGTTTTTCATCAAAATATGTCATAAAAATAAAGTTCTAACCAAAAAAAAAAAACGGATGAAAAAACGGATGAAAAACGGATGAAAACGGATGACAACTGTTGAAAAACGGACGAAAAAACGGATCAACTGATGATAAAAAAAACGGATCTGAAAAACGGTCCGCACGTGTGAAAGGACCCTAAAAAGAAGTAAACCCCTAAACATATTACTTAAAGGTTTGTGTATTTTCACTGTTGCTATCAGATCCAAATAAAAAGATCCTCTCTCTCTCTGTAGTGTATTTTAAATAGTATTTTAGTTTTTTCATTAAAACATGTCCCCCATGCCAATGCCCAATTTCAAACGCAATGCCTGACTTCCCATGCCTTTTGGCAGTAGATTACTCATTAGACCTAAAAATTACCAGAATTTACAAAGATTTTCTCCCAATAAACTTCAAAAAATTTCAATGAAAAAGGGATTTTTAATAACAGCTTACCTGTAAAATCCTTTTCTTGGAGTACATCACGGGACACAGAGCGCATAGTCATTACATATGGGTTATATGGGTACCTTCAGGTGTGGACACTGGTGTAATCAACTTCACAGGAAGTTCCTCCCTATATAACCCCCTCCCACTGAGAGTGCTTTAGTTTTGTAGCAAGCAATTTCTCTGAGGTTACACAATGTTCCCCAAAAAGAGGGGTGGGAGCTCTGTGTCCCGTGATGTACTCCAAGAAAAGGATTTTACAGGTAAGCTGTTATTAAAAATCCCTTTTTCTTGATCGTACATCACGGGACACAGAGCGCATAGTCATTACATATGGGATGTCCCAAAGCAATGCTCCATGAAGGGAGGGAGACCGTAAGGCCAAAAATAGCCAAACAGAAAATATATCAGGAGGTAAAATAGCTCCACCAACAGAAAAACAAGGGGGCGTGAACCGGGCCAGAGGATTCTATACTGCTGCCCGTAGGACCGCATGCCCAAATGCTGCGTCCGCAGCCTTTGTGACGTCCAACTTATAAAATTTAGTAAACGTATGTACGGAAGACCAGGTTGCCGCTTTGCAAACCTGTGCCATAGAGATCTGATGGTGTGCCGCCCAAGAGGCACTCATGGCCCTCGTAGAATGGGCCTTAACTGATAAGGGCGGTGGAACGCGCTTCAGACCATAGGCCTGAAAAATCAGCTGCTTAATCCACCTAGCCAAGGAAGACTTGGCAGCCGGCTGACCCTTCTTGGGGCCATCCGGAAGAACGAAAAGCACATCTGTTTTCCGAATCTTTTCTGTAGCCTTGAGATAAACCCTCATGGCTCGGACCACATCCAAAGTATGAAGCAATCTTTCCTCTCTGGACTGGGGAGTAGGAAAGAAGGATGGTAGGACTAGGTCCTGATTCAAGTGAAAACTGGATATGACCTTAGGAAGGAAAGAAGGCTGAGGCCGCAGAACCACTCTGTCCTTATGCAGAATCAGGTACGGTTCCCTGCAAGACAAGGCTGCCAGCTCGGAGACCCTTCTGGCCGAAGCCATAGCCACCAAGAAAACCAACTTTCGGGTTAGCAGCACAAGAGGGATTTCTGTCAGAGGTTCAAACGGCTGCTTTTGTAAAGCTGACAAGACCAGATTTAAATTCCAGGGGCAGAGGGGAGCTCTAATAGGGGGATTTACATGCAAGACCCCCCGCAAAAAGGTTTTCACAAGCGAATGTGTGGCCAAAGGCCTTTGAAACCATATCGATAAGGCAGACACCTGCCCCTTTAGAGTACTAAGAGCCAACCCCTTGTCAACGCCAACCTGGAGGAATCGCAAGATCCTGTCAATAAAAAACTTGCGAGGATGCCCTCCTTGAGACTCGCACCACTCCACATAGGTTCTCCAGACTCTGTAATAGATATTTCTAGAGACTGGTTTTCTAGCTTGAATTAACGTAGATATGACTTGGGCAGAGAGGCCTCTGCCCTTAAGAATTAGAGATTCAGCCGCCAAGCCATCAAATTTAGCTGCTGTGAAGCAGGGTGGTAGATCGGGCCCTGAGACAGCAGATCTGGGCGCAGGGGGAGTGGCCACGGTGCCCTTACTGACATCCTCACGATGAGTGCGTACCAAGCCCTTCTGGGCCAGGCTGGGGCCACCAGGATCACCGGCCTGCGCTCCACCCTGATCCTTCGTAGAAGGCGGGAAATCATCTGTAGTGGAGGGAACGCATACAGGAGAGAAAACTGGTGCCAGGGGCAAACCAACGCATCGGTCCCGTAGGCCGAGGGGTCCCTGGCTCGGGATACGAATTTGTCCAATTTCTTGTTGAATCTTGTTGCCATGATGTCCACATCGGGAACTCCGAATCTTTGGCAAATCTCTTGGAATACCTGGGGGTGCAGAGACCACTCTCCCGGGAGTAACTGTTGACGACTCAAAAAATCTGCTTGAGAATTGTCTATCCCTGGGATGAACACTGCTGAGATGCAGGGTACATGGGCTTCGGCCCATGAAAAAATCAGGTTTACTTCCCTTTGAGCCGCTAGGCTCCTTGTGCCCCCCTGGTGGTTTATGTATGCCACCGCCGTGGCATTGTCGGACTGTATCCTTACTGGCAGACCCTGCAGGGGGAGAGTCCAGGCGACCAGGGCCAACCGAGCAGCTCTGATCTCTAGGACATTGATGGGAAGCAGACTTTCTGCCTCTGACCACTGTCCCTGCTGGGTCCGTTTTCCTAAGATTGCCCCCCAACCTGTTAGGCTGGCATCTGTGGTTACTATTTTCCACGAGATGGGGCAAAAGGTTTTCCCTTTTGATAATTTTTGAGGGATCAGCCACCAGTACAGGCTGCGCCTGACTCCTGGGGAAAGAACTAATGGACGGTCTAATGCCTGTATGGACTTGTTCCAAGCAGAGAGAATAGCTGCTTGCAGAATTCTGGTATGGATCTGGGCATAGGGCGCTGCTTCGAAGGCGGCCACCATCTTTCCCAGCAGTCGCATGCATAGGCGAATAGTCGGCTTCTTTTTGCCTAATGCCACGTACACACGATCATTTTTTGTGATGAAAAAAAACGACGTTTTCTGTGAAGTAAAAAACGACGTTTTTGAAACGTCACTTTCAAAGACAATGTTGCATACACACCATCGTTTTTTTCACAAAAAGCGAGGTTACGTTCACCACTCTTTTCCATTGAAGCTCGCTTCATAACTAGCTTCTGGGCATGCGCGGGTTGAAAAACGTCGTTTTAAACGACGTTTTTGCTACACACGGTGACTTTTTGTGAAACAAAAAACGACGTTTTGAAAAACGACACAAAAAATTCAAGCATGTTGGAATTTTTTTTGGGTCGTTTTTTTGAACACAAAAAACGACGTTTTGCCCACACACGATCAATTTAAATGAAGTTTTAAAAAACGTCGTTTTTTTTCATCGCAAAAAACGACCGTGTGTACGCGGCATTAGACTATTTGAATCGTTTGAATCAACGACCTGATCTTCTTTTGAGGTAAAAATACCCTCTGGCATTCTGTATCTAACCGAAAGCCTAGATATTCCAACTGTCTTGTGGGTTGTAACCTTGATTTTTCTTGGTTCACAATCCACCCGAACTCTTCTAGATGCCGCACTGTGCGGACTACTGCATGATTGAGGTTGGAAGCTGAACTGTCGATAACCAGGAGATCGTCCAGGTATGCTAGGACCAAGATGCCTTCTGTCCTTAGGACGGCTAGCACCGGGGCTAACACCTTTGTGAATACCCGTGGAGCTGTTGCCAACCCGAAAGGGAGGGCTACGAACTGGTAATGACTTTGATTTATCGTAAAACGAAGAAACTTGTGATGTGCTGGGTAAATCGGCACATGCAGATATGCATCCTTTATGTCTATAGATGCTAGGAAGTCGCCCTGATGCAGGCTGGCTGTCACTGAATGTATGGAGTCCATACGAAAGGTCTGAATCCTTAGAAGGCGATTTAGGCGTTTGAGGTCTAATATAGGCCTGACGTCGCCATTGGGTTTTGGTATAACAAAAAGGTTGGAGTAGAATCCCAGACCCCTTTCTTGGGTTGGTACTTCTACAATTACTCCTTGGAGCAAGAGGCGATCTAACGCCTTTACGAGAGAGGCCCTCTTTAACGGGTCGCTTGGAAGACTTGACCCCTGAAAATGAGGAGGGGGGATTTCTCGAAACTCTAGTTTGTAGCCTGAGGCTACTACGGACCGAACCCAAGAGTCGGGAATTCTGGCCTTCCAGACTTCGGAGAAAAACTGAAGCCTCCCCCCCACCCAAGAGAGTGGGGGCGCCCCTTCATGAATCTGACTTGATGACTGGTTTAGCCGGCTTGCGAGACCAGGGTCTCTTGTTTGCCGCGGCTTGTCCCTGTGGGCGGCTATTAACTGCTGAACGCCCGGGAGGCCGTCGATACTGACGAGAAGTCGAAGGGGCCGAGCCTACAATGGCCTGTCGTTTAAACGTGGGCCCACGCGGTCTTTTCTTGACCGGTAAGGAAGTACTTTTTCCACTTGATATGGTGTGGATATATTTATCTAGGTCTTCCCCGAATAGTCTTCCCCCATGAAAGGGAAACCCTGCTAAAAGCTTTTTGCAGGGTGCCTCTGCTGACCAGTTCTTTAGCCACAAAAGACGACGCATGTGAACCATCAGTAGAGAAGAACGGGATGCCTGTTGGATGGAGTCCTTAATAGCATCTATTGCAAAGCAGAGAGCCCTAGGGAATTCTGCTAATTCATGAGTATGCTGAGCCGGCATGTCCCTTAATATATGTTTTGCCTGATCCTTCAAGGCCTGACAAACACCAATGGCTGCTACTGCTGGCTGAACCATGGCACCTACTGAGGTGAAAGCTGCTTTCAGTAGGGTCTCGAATTTCTTGTCGACCGGATCCTTGAACATATGGACATTTTCAACCGGACAAGTCAGGGATTTATTCACGCAGGAAATGGCTGCGTCCACTGTAGGGAGAGCCCATTTCTTTACATATTCCTCTTCCATAGGGTAGAGAATAGAGAATCTTTTAGGAGGGACAAAGATCAGGTCGAGCCCAATCCTGGTAAATCACGTTCCGCAGAAGGGGGTGCATTGGAAAAGATGCACAAGTTAATGGAGCCTTTAAAGAACCCAATGAGGATACCTCCGGGGCTACTAGTTCTGGCACTGGAAGTTTAAAGGCAGTGCGAACCATATCTGTCAAAGACTGGATCCACAGGCCCTCCGCTTGAGAGGCCGAAAAATATTCATCTATAGTGGAATTTTCCCTGTCTGAACCGTCGGGACTTGGGTCTGCCTGATCCCCTTGTGGGTCCCGTTCCTCTGAAGAGGAGACCTCCGCATCTGAAAACCCCACACTGGGTGAGGGGGATCTAGCCCGCTTGCTACTTGGGCAAGGACGGGAAAGCAACGCAGTTAACCTTTTCTCTAGCCCACACATGGTGGCTGCTAGCATTTCTTCCGTCACGTAAACGGGAATGGGTGGATCGGGGGCCGCCTCTGCCCCCAGCACCCCAATGGCTCTTGTACTATGCCACTCGGTGTCCTGACTGGCGAGGGTGGGGCCGTAGAAGCCTGGCCCAAATCCTCTGACCCCGATGGAGACCCCTTTTGCTTTTTGGCACCTTTAGCAGCCTTGGCTGGTCCAGATCCCTTTGGAGCCATTGTACAACCTTGGGTCACCCCTATAGCCAACACCTGACTGTTGCAGCTAGGAGTAACCAATATGAGGGCAGGTATGAGGAAAATGAAAAAGAACTAATTTCTCTCTTTTTCTTTTTTTTTTTTTTTTTTTTACCCGCCTGGGAGGTGGCAATACTGAGGAAACCTGTGAGTATTGACACACCAATGCCCGTTAACCGGAGTCCAAGGTAGACTCAGATACTGCTGGATCTAAGGCTGAGTCCCTTTAAGCAAAAAACTTTTTTTTTTTTTTTTTTTTTTTTCTGGTCAATAGTGGACCTAAGTCCTAGACCTGAAGATCCACAAAACCGCCACTAGGTGTCCCTGTGTGGCCAAAAGACCCAGCTGCACGCTCTGTATCCTTTCTTCCTCTGCCTCCAGAAGGGAAGACCAGCCAGAGAGAAGTTTTCCCTTTATACAGACCCTGACGCTGCTGGCCCGCCCCCCCGACGCACGCCGACGCTATAAAAGGCGGCGTGCACGCGCGCGCGCATGCGCGCGCACACACGCGCGCACACACGCGCGCACAATCGTGCGCACACACGCGCGCACACACGCCGAAACCACATGGAGGAAGCAGAGCAGAGGAACAACATGGACCAGCGTTTAGGCAGCACCAACAGACACCAGGTAAGCACTAATCTTATTGTAGTGCACACATAGCGAGGAAGCTGTCCCCTTGGGCTTCCTAAGAAACAGGAGTTTTTACCAGCAATTTCCTCTTTAAAACATGTGGGGTTGCAGTATCAGTGTTAACAGGCAGACCTGGGGTGAGTAGCAAATATATAACTTACACAAGTATACATATATCTACATGTTATCTGGGTAAACATTAGAATCCCATCCTGCCTCAACAGACATAGTGGAGATAGTGGCTGATGCACCAGCATACTGTTAGCCAACCCAGAACCCCCAGGGGGACACCTACTGTCGAACCAAGTCCCGCAGGTTCCCTCTTACCTGCTCCACGCCGCAGGGTATTGCAAAATGCAAGAGGCCCAACCTTCCCCCATCTCCGTAGGTATTGTCTTGGACCTTCAGGGACCGGGGTCCTGTGTTAAGGAACCCACACCCCTGGACCTATATAGCATCCTGGCATCAGTAGCGTTTAGTTCTTGGAAGAGACTAAGGCACTGGAGCCCAGAATCCAGCCCTCCATGGAGAGGCATTATAGGCAAAACCCCACTCCAGCAGGGCCCGGGTACCGTACATCTTGGTTTTGAAGCACTTCGGACGGATCCGGCTAGCTATCCTGGGTCCCGAGACCTCCGAGGGACAGCTAGACATGACCAACACCTAAGACACTGGCGAAAAAACTAAAGCACTCTCAGTGGGAGGGGGTTATATAGGGAGGAACTTCCTGTGAAGTTGATTACACCAGTGTCCACACCTGAAGGTACCCATATAACCCATATGTAATGACTATGCGCTCTGTGTCCCGTGATGTACGATCAAGAAATTCACTTAATTCAAACAAGATTCACTGAATGCTTAGCGAATCCACCCCAGGGACATTTCCCCCCTCACTATTGTGTGTCTTATGCGTCTTTTTCTTTATAAAGAAATCAAGACAAGCAAATGTCAACTAGGGTTTCAAGTCAGAGATCAGGAATGCTCATTTGATGACACAATACCATTCTGTATATGCCATCTGTGGATCACTGCAGCACATTAACAAGAAATGGTGCATGGCAGGCTTTATGTTTTGCATATAAAATGTACCTGGGTGAGAGGAAAGGCATGTTTTTCTTACTAAGAGGTATACGTTAAAATAAACATATTATTTACATGTTGGAATTTTTTGGTGGGAAATAAGCTTTCAAGTTCAAAATAAGGCTCCATGTACACGAGACATTTTTACAACTGCTCCCAAATTCTTAAACATGACATATAGTAACCTACTTTTAAAACGTCTGTTTTGCCACATTTAGCAGCGTTTTGATGCGTTTTGTCGCGTTTGTGCTTAGACGCGTTTCAAAATAAATGTTTTCAATGGCCAAAAACGAAAAACACCTATTAATGAAATGCTGCTAAACTCGGGTTACCACATTTAGCCGCGGTTAGTCGCATTTGGCATCTGAAACATGGAAATCTTTTGCGTCTGAACCCTTTTTTTGCTTTCAAAGAAACGTTGTTAAACACAACTGCCTAAAAACGGCAATAAAAGAGATTGTGTACATGGTCACATAGGATAACGTTGAATGAGTTCAGGGGCAGTTGAAAAAACATCCAACTGCCTCTAAACATATGTTTAGCAGTGTCCCGTGTACATGGGGCCTAACCAGAGCTTTTTTTCTCAGAAAATAGGTGCAGGAACTCAACCACGACCCCGTTCAGATTTCACAAACAGTAGAAGGGTCTTAAAGGGGCATTAAATACCAGTATTGCTTTACATACAGAGTGCAGAGTTCAGGGGGTTACACACAGAGCGCAGAGCTGTCACTTGTAAACACAGAAACCAGTCTTCTGTGTTTACAAGTGATTGTGGTGAGCAGGCACCAAAGGGTCTGAGCCAGAGGTGGTGGAACTGAGTTCCCCCAAGTTCCCCCTGAAAAAAAGCCCTGGGCCTAACTGTCATTGTTACAGAGAGAACAACATAAAACAATGAAAATAGCTGCAAAGGTTTAATACATTGTAAACCTTGAAAAAAACAATAAGAATGAGCGCAATGGTACAGTATTGTCTCTCTCAAGATACTGTATCTGATCATTTCAAGCTTTTAACATTTCTGTGGATGATGCCATACCTGTGCACTGTGCTTGTCTCCTTTTCTTTATGGTCAGACTGTGGAATGCTTGGAAAGTATGCAAGATCGTTGTGGAGTTATGCCAGATTTCTATCCAAAAAAACAAATAGTTTAATAGCAAATCATAATAGTTTAAGTAGTCATAAATTCAGAGCCCCATATGTTTCATATCTTACCATGCACACTCCAAGAAGACAAGCACATATAACCATAGTAAAGGCTAAGGGCCAGATTCAGGAACAGTTAGGCTGGCGGATCCAGTGATCCGCCAGCCTAACTGTGACTTTGAGCCGGCGTTTTTGTTTTTTGAAGCTCCGATGCGATCAGCGTAACCTTTGAGAAAGTCACATGACGAAACGCGTCAGGTGACCAACACGCAAGCTTGTACGCACGTTCAGGTTAACAGCTGCTTCAGACACCACCGTATGGGACGGCGAGCTGCTCAACACAGAGACACACGCTCTTAAATTTCTTACGGAGCTGGCAGCCTCGCCACCATACAGGATTGGTGGAAAGCGTACTACACCTGCTTTGAACTTCGTTTTTTAAACTTTGTTTGTTTTCATTTACTTTTTTCTGCTATTTTATGCACCAGCTCAGGTGCCTCTGGGCTTTTATGGTGGAAATGTCCACCCCCCTTTTTTTACAATAAAAGCTCTGCGAGTTTTATACATATCACGCTATGTGGATATTTTTTATTATCTTTTCTTGAGTGACACCGTGAGCATCGCATTGGAACCTTTCCAGACCCTCCTTATACACCTTGGAACAACCGCCGGGAATACACAGACCGTTACATACCAGGAATACCAAAGGTACCACCACCACCTGCCTAATTGGCCCTGGAGGGTGACAACATCTGGTGAGTGGGGTCCTAAGAGGGGGAGCACAAAAGTCACAGAACGGCACCCTTTAAAAGGAAACAGCACTTTAGTCACCAATAGAAGTTTTCTGCAGTATCATCTGAAACGCAACTTTAGTGCATACCAGAACTTTTTGTATTTCTCATCCTATCATCTTTGTATTTTTATATTTTTATTTTTATACCCATATACCTATGGTGTTTTTTCTTCTGCAATTTAGACCTACCCAGTGCTCACTAGGGGGTGATAACCCTCACGTGGTGACCTACCACCTATTTTGAGTTTGCACACCCAGGCTCATCCTTTGAGCTCTCACGCAGTTTATTAATTGGGTTTCTTACACCTGGCCTGCACAGTATCCTGATGACACATCGTAGTCGGGCCAATTGAAATCCTACACATCGCTTTTTATATTATTATTCTGTGTTCACCTTACTGATGGTTTAATTTAACACTAAGATTGTGGTGTTGTGTTTGAGTTTATACACCCTTGTGTTTTGATTTAGATTACAACCATAGAATTAATGGGCAGGCTGGCCCTCTTTGTAGATTGAATGATTGTTTCTCTATATATTTTTCTTTGAGATATATTTTCCTTTGAGTTTTTTAGGATCACCACACTAGTCACTTCTTCTACACTTGTAGCAATTACAAAATTGAACACAGGACTAACCACCAACATTGGTGTTTGGTCACTACCACTTACCTTTTGTGGACACCATTGGATGGGGGATACTCACCATTTTTGATACACATATGGTTAACAGTAACAATTAACATCAAAGTGGTAACCTATCGGCTCCCGCATCACGTGGGTTCAGGGAATCCTCACATATGGATTAACCCCTGTCTACAAGTTACCCAACACTGGTATATTTTAAGCACTATATCACTATTAATATAGCACCACCCACAGGTCCAGCACCACAGACCTATCAAGCAGCGCCATTCCCCCTATCACTACTTAAGATCAGCGTAACTGAGTTTCGCCATCGCATCGTTACTTCAACTTAAAAATGGCGCCGGGGGCGTTCCCGCCGATTTCCGCTCAAAAAATATGTTAATGAGCGGAAATCGGCAATTCACGAGCGAATTCCGGCGCGACGCAATGACGGTACGACGTTTCTGGACGGGATACGCGGCGCAAAGATATACCTACATGGGGTTGGAATATCCTATGTTAGGTATAGGCGTCGTCATCGCGTCGGGAAAAAAAAAATCACGTCGCTTGCATAAAAAGTTCATGAATGGGAATGTGACGTCATTGACGTTCATTCACAGAATTTGGAGCATGCGCACGGGGATGTTTTAACACTCGACGCATGCGCAGTACGTTCGCGGCGGGATCGCGCTTCGTTTAAATGCTACACGCCCCGTACCCGCCCAATTTGAATTCCGCCGGCTCATTTGCGATGCGCTGCCGCAACTTTAGGAGCAAGTGCTTCTTGAATAACAGCACTTGCTCCTAAAATGTCTGCAGCGTAACGCAAATGAGAAGCGTTACTCTGGAGCAAAGATGCTCCCATCTACCTGAATCTGGCCCTAACAGTTGTTCACAAGATAATCAAATTGACGAGACGCACTGGTGCACGACTGAAGCTCCTGCACGCTATCTACTGTGGAATGTTCACATTAAGAAGTCAGCATGATGGGGAGGTTCCAAAATTTAAATTTCAGTTTCTTTTCACATATGGCTAATATACAGTCCAGTAGAGAATTGACGCATTTCAGCCGTTCAGGCCTCCGTCATAGCTATTATTGTAAAATTTGTATTTTTATTGTGAAAGTTCTAATGCCGCGTACACACGATCATTTTTCGGCTTGTAAAAAACAATGTTTTTCAGCCTCTTGAAAAAACAACGTTTTTTCCAACTTTAAAATGACGACGTTGCCCACACACAATCATTAAAAAAAAAAGCTCTAGCAAAGCGCGGTGACGTACAACACGTACGACGGCACTATAAACGGGAAGTTCCATTTGGATGACGCCACCCTTGGGGCTGCTTTTGCTAATTTCCTGTTAGTAAAAGACGGTTTGCATTTTTCTGTCTGTTACAGCGTGATGAATGTGCTTACTCCACTACAAACGGTAGTTTTACCAGAACGAGCGCTCCCATCTCATAACTTGCTTCTGAGCATGCGCGGGTTTTTAACGTTTTAACGTTGTTTTAGCCCACACACTGTCATTTTTTACAACCTGAAAAACTACATCGTTTAAAAGTCGTTAAAAAATGCAGCATGATCGAAAATAATTTTTTTCGTTTTTCAGAACCTGAAAAATGATGTGAAGCCCACACACGATAATTTTAAATGACATTTTTTTAAAACGTAGTTTTTAACATACTGAAAAATGATCGTGTGTATGCGGCATAACAGTTGTTCGATGCCTCTAAAAAGAACCTATATTAAATAGCTGTCTTGATTTCTAAGATTTCCCTGGACACTTTGGGCCAGATTCAGAAAAACATGATACGCCGCATAAGTTAAAAGATGCGCTGTCGTATCTATGCCCTGTATTCAGGAACCAAGATACGCCTGAATTCTAGCTTGATATGACCGACGTAAGTCTCTTACGCCGTCGTATCTTAGTTGCATATTTACGCTAGCCGCTAGGGGCGCTTCCGTAGATTTACGAGTAGGATATGCAAATGAGCTAGATACGCCAATTCACAAATGTACTTGCGCCCGGCGCATTGATATACGTCGTTTACGTAAGGCGTACGACCGGTGTAAAATTACCCCTGCTATATGAGACGCAAGCCATTGTTAAAGGGGTTGTAAAGACAAAAATATTTTCCTCTTAAATTAAAGTCTGACAGTAGCTGATAAAGTAAAAAGTAATGTTTTGCATTATAACTAGTTTAATACCTGTTGAAATCAAGCTTTTTTATTCACCTCCGTCACTCCTGAATCGTTATTCTCACTGACTTCCGGGTTTGCGGTGCGTGTTCATTCTTGCTACATTATGGCCTAATGGGAACTATAGTTCCCATTAGGCTTAGCCTCCATGCCTGTGAGGGATAAGAGAGCATCTTCATGCAGGGCTGTAGTCATAGGGAGGGGTGAGCACAATCTGCTTTCCACCATGCAAAACTGGTCGGATGCCGGTGCAAAGCAAGAAGAGGAGAGACAGGAAATGGCATTTTCAAACCTGGATTACTGTATTTTGGAGGGCAAAAGGAAAAACGAGGTAAGTGATATTTAAATGCTCTAGCTTACAGCAATCAATTGATCTAATAAAAAACGAACCTTTAGTGTTCCTTTAAGTATGGATGTCGGAACAGCCGTCGAATTTCACGTCATTTACGTCGTTTACGTAAGTCGTACGTGAATGGGGCTGGGCGTAAGTTAAGTTCACATCGCATGCAGTGTTTGATGTATCTTAAGCATTCTATCCGACGTGAATTTTTTGAGCATGCGCACTGGGATACGTCCACGCATGCGCCGTTCGTTCGGCCCCTCATTTGCATGGGGTCACGGCTCATTTCAATACAACACACCCACTGCCTTGATAATTTGAATTATATTTCAGACAGGAGGCTCATATCTTTGCATTAATCTTCCTTTTTAATGCTCATAGCAGAACATTTTTACAATAAAACAAACTAAAAACTTTTCCACATGGAATGATGGAAGAAAAACTACATTTCCCATCATTCCCAGCGTCTGTGTAACTCCCACCCCCTTGGGTGGTCTGAACCTATAAGTAGGACTGTCCTCATGTGTATCCTCCTCTTTCTTTCTGCTCATGGCAGAGATAAGTATATTTTATTATCCTTATTTGTGAATGTTTGGTTTTGGAAAGTTTTGTGGTTTATAACTTACTTCTTACAGTGCGCTCTTTTCTGTTTATATTTCCTTTATTATTATTTTATTATCATTTTATTATTATTTTATTATTATTATTTCATTATTTTCTTGTCTAGTCTCTAATTGCTTCCCGTTCTTGTTTTGCCACCGCTTTTTGCAGTGGGGATGTCACCTTACAGCATTTCTCTGCTGTGTTTTCCTTCCGTCATACAAGGCGCTGCTGTCACCATTGTTCTTTCTTTTTTCCCCTCACTGTCATTAGCCGTAGTATTGCGGGCGTTGGCATTGAAGGAGTGACGTATCATTCGCGCGCTCTCCCTCAGCGCGCCAACCAATCACGGCTCTCGCTTCAACATCTCGCAAGATTTTGGCTACATCTCAGCCTGTACTCTCGTTTCCCTCACCGCAACGCTAGTCTGCTGCTGAGCGGTGAGGGGAACGGTTTGCTTTAGGGAAATATAACTTTTTCTTTTACTGACCTAATTTAATCACTGCGATATATATATACACAAAGCGGAGCACTAGGTATTAGTGGTCTGCTAGAGTTATTCCTTCTAGTTAATACGTCATATCTGCCTATATTCCTCGATTTGTTACCATGGCTGAAAAAACTGATATACCAGCATATGCCTCTACAGGTTTAACCTCTGGAAACCCGCAACTTTTATCTGTTGCACAAATACAGGAACTTATCAGCAGTTCCATACAGGCAGCTCTGGCTTTCCATACCAATCCTCCTATTTCTCATACTGAGGTGGTAAAAAAGGGCAAGGTCCCTTACAAGCGCAAACACTTGAATGCTTGTCCCGACTCCCCGGCAGGGGAAGTAGAATTTATGCTTGACGCAGGACCCTCCACGGCCTGCCGCCCTAACCATGCTGAAAACGAACGACCCTTGATAATCAAGGAGCTCTCAAAGAAAAAATTTAAATCTGTCCACCGGACAAAACCGGACTCCTTTAATGAGGACTCAGAGGACAACGCTTCAGAAGGCTCACTGATCGATGCATCAGAGGTCTCGGACTCCGATATGGAGGAAGCTGGGCATATGAATATTGATAATGGGGTCACTCCAGACCTACCAACAGAAATGCTTTTAGACTCCCTAGGCGAGCCATTTTTCAATCCAGAGAGTATTTCACACCCCAGGTCAGGGGACTGGACTCCCCTCCCCCATGTATCCCAGTATGTGGAACACTGGCTACGGAAAAGTTTAGACAGAACAAATAGGAATAAACTAAGGGCTGAGTGCCCCAGGCCTGTTATTCCAAACAAGGTGGCTACCACACCTGAGATCGACCCAGTACTGCTCAAATATTTAACCAAATCTGGCAAACATGCCAAGAAGGGCATCGAACGATCTTTTAAATTAATTCAAGACCGTATTCTGGATCTTTCAGGCCCCTTAACTAAAATTCTGAATCTCTCAGAGCAGGCAGCTTCCACTGAGGGACCAGTGGATTTGGTGCAACTCCGAGGGTGGGCTCAACGTGCCATTTGTCTGTTGGGTTCTGCCAACACGGCCTGCGCCGTGGAACGCCGCAGGTCGATCCTAATGAAATTAGACCCACAACTCTCTCATTTGGCGGAGTCCGAACCGGGTCCCTCAGCAGAGGGCTTACTTTTCGGTGATGACCTCATGAAAAATATTAACCGCTTCGTGGGCCTGTTTAACAGTTTAGACAAAGCTCAGACCTCTTTGAAGAGATCAGGTTCGGGGTCCAAGGTTTTTGGCAGGACCGGCAGAGGGAGAGGCCGATCTGCCGGTCGAAGCAATTATTACAGGGCCTACCCTAGAGCTACCGTTCAACCTTATTCGCCCATGCAGCAACAATATTCAGTACCAGTGGCACAACCTGCACCATTTTTTCCCCCCAGAGGACGTCCATGGAGAGGACGTGGTGGCAGAGGCTTCCCTAGGTCACGTCCATCCACTGGTAAGTCTACCAAAGAATTATGTTTATCATATACCGATAGGGGGCAGACTGAGACATTTTATCCACGTCTGGCACACGATTACAGCAGATGTTTGGATACTAATGGCAGTAACAGGCTATCAAATAGATTTCGTCTCCCTTCCAATCATGTCGATTCAACCACAGATGATCCGGTTTTCGGATCAAGATGTCCGTCTCATAGACGAGGAAGTACAGGATCTGGTGTCAAAACTAGCTGTAGTAGAAGTGGATCCTCTTTCTCCCGGGTTTGTCAGCAACCTGTTTTTAGTAAAAAAGAAAGACGGGGGCTTTCGCCCGATAATAAATTTAAAAGAACTAAATCAATACGTGACTTATCGTCACTTCAAGATGGAGGGGACTCATTTATTAAGGGATCTACTTTCCCAAGGAGACTGGCTGGTCAAAATAGACCTGAAAGATGCATATCTGACGATCCCAATACACCATTCTTCTCAGAAATTTCTAAGGTTCCTATGGAGAGATCATATGTGGCAGTTTACCTGCCTACCCTTCGGCCTTTCTTCGGCCCCATGGTGTTTCACCAAAATAATGAAGCCAGTGGTAGCCGCTCTACGATGCAGAGGGGTACGTCTCATCATATATTTAGACGACCTCTTAATCATGGCCCATTCAAAACCACTAGCCGAATTACACAGAGATTGGTCGGTGTCACTTTTGGAGAACTTGGGTTTCCTCATCAATCACAAGAAGTCTGTACTGACTCCAACTCAGGAGATGGAATTTTTGGGTTTCACGGTAGACACCAGACAAGCGATCCTACGCTTACCCCAATCCAAACTGTCACTGATTCGGAAAGAAATCAGGACAGTTCTACGCAAAGGTCAGGTATCACTGAGAACCCTGGCACGCATAGTCGGCCTATTGTCAGCTTCCATCCAGGCAATTTTTCCAGCCCCTCTACATTACCGAGCCTTACAACGCCTCATAGCCCTGCACTTGAGGCAGGGTCTCCGTTATTCGGACAAAGTCCTCCTCTGTCCGGAATCAGAGGGGGAACTGAGATGGTGGCTCCACCATGCCATAGAATGGAATGGCAAGACTATTTTCAACTCTCGCCCAGATATCATCATAGAATCCGATGCGAGCCGCCAAGGCTGGGGGGCTCGTTGTGGACAAGCCTCCACAGGAGGGAAGTGGTCCGTGGAAGAATTATCCCTTCACATCAATGCGTTAGAACTCTTGGCAGCATTCTTCGCCGTCAAGAGTTTCCTCTCCCAGAGGTCCAAATGTTGCGTTCTCTTACGCATGGACAATGTGGCGGCAGTACAATACATCAACCGCCTAGGGGGCACCAAATCCAAAATACTAGCGGACATCGCGTCCGATTTCTGGGATTTCTGTCTTCTCCGGGACATCCTGCCTGTGGCGGAATACATTCCCGGGGTGTCCAATTATGCGGCAGATTGGAACTCCCGCTTCCTGTCCGATGCCAGCGATTGGACTTTGGACAGATCGGTTTTCCTGTCGATACAAGACCTTTGGGGTCCGTTTCACACGGATCTTTTTGCTTCAAGACTCAACCGACAACTTCCCCACTTTTACAGTTGGAGACCAGATCCCGAAGCAGCAGCAGTAGACGCATTCCTTCAATTGTGGCCGGAGGGGATACATTATGCCTTCCCCCCCTTCACAATGATCACCAGACTTCTCCTGCACATCATGAATCAAAATGCGACGGTGGCGTTGATCACTCCCTGGTGGCCGACGCAACCGTGGTTTCCACTAATTCTGGGCATGTCAATCGACTACCCCAAACTACTTCCCCACTCGAGTCATCTATTGACGAATCCGACCAAGGGTCTACACCCGTTGTTACTGGAAGGCAGACTGCCGCTTCTTGCCTGGTTGGTTTCGGGATGCCAGAACCAGATTCAGACTTTTCACAGTCGGCTAGAGACCTCCTCGCCTTGGCCTGGGCCCCAGGGACTAGATCGGCATATCGATCTGCCTGGGGGTTGTGGGTCCGTTGGTGTGATCAACGACAGGTTGATCCCATTCATGCCCCTGTCTCCTCAGTGGTAAATTTTCTGGCAGAATCTTACGAACAAGGAAAAGCATACAGTTCCCTCAACGTGTATAGATCGGCCATTTCGGCATACCATTGTCCGGTGGATGCTGTACCTATAGGCAAACACCCTCTGGTGTGTCGTTTATTACGTGGCGTTAAATACAAACGTCCACCCCGCCCACGGTACCAATCGACGTGGGATGTATCCAGGGTTCTACAATTGTTTTCCTCTTGGGAAGACAATGACCAATTGTCCCTGAAGAATTTATCTCTCAAACTCACTACTCTTTTATGTTTGATTTCTGTTAAAAGAATATCTGACATAAGAGCCTTGGACATCTCTAGGCGACAATTTTCGCCTGAGGGGGTCAAATTTTCTATTGTGCGCAGGACAAAAAACAATCTACACTCGGTTTTTTACCCTTTCTTTCAAGCGCATCCGCGCCTCTGTGTGGTCCGTTGTCTGCAGACATACGAATCCTTTACTTCGTCCCTACGCTCTCCAGATCTTCCTCAGCTGTTGATCTCATACGTGCATCCACACCGTCCGGTGTCTTCAGCCACCTTGGCCAGATGGGTAAGATCAGTGATGGAAATGTCGGGTATAGATTTATCCCTCTTTGGCGCACACTCGACCAGAGGTGCGATGGCCACCAAGGTAATTATGTCAGGGGATTCATTATCAGATTTGTTATCAGCGGCCGATTGGTCCTCAGAAACGGTCTTTCGTCATTTTTACTTCAGACCGGAGAATCATGTGTCCTTATCTGTCCTTCCTTCTTAAGGCTGTGTTGATCAAGTTAGGCTTGTATTCAGGAGGTGTTTACTTGTATTACATGATGTATTTCTGTATGTATAAGCTTTAAACTTGCAAAGATATGAGCCTCCTGTCTGAAATATAATTCGAGATTTTCCTAGCGGGTGACGGAAAATATTAATTATATGAAGACAGGAGGCGAGTATCTTCCCTCCCTACCCACCCTATTACGGATATTTTATTCTCTCTTTTCAGGGTTCTGAACTTCCCTCCAGGTGCCTGTGGGTGTTTGACGAAGTGATTCCTGGGTCCCCGTTGGGACGAAATCTTGGTTAAGATCTCCCGTTTGGAGTCTTTTTCTTGACAACATGGTTATCACCAGTTACTTCCTGGACTGTCGTCGACGTCGGTTGACCGGCTGGCCGAGGAGTTATGACGCTGTTTTTTCCTTGAAGTTATCCTACATTGGACATTCGCTTCCAGAAAGAGGAGGATACACATGAGGACAGTCCTACTTATAGGTTCAGACCACCCAAGGGGGTGGGAGTTACACAGACGCTGGGAATGATGGGAAATGTAGTTTTTCTTCCATCATTCCATGTGGAAAAGTTTTTAGTTTGTTTTATTGTAAAAATGTTCTGCTATGAGCATTAAAAAGGAAGATTAATGCAAAGATACTCGCCTCCTGTCTTCATATAATTAATATTTTCCGTCACCCGCTAGGAAAATCTCGAATTACGTGGGCTTACGCCCGCCCATATACGCTACGCCACCGTAACTTAGGGCGCAAGTTGTTTCTGAATACGGTACTCGCCTCTCTAAGTTACGGCAGCGTAGCGCATATGAGATGCGTTAAGCCCGCCTAAAAATACGCCAGTCTTTCTGAATCTGGCCCTTTGATGCTTAGCTTGGTGTTCTAACTAAACTTACTGGGCCAGACTCAGGTACAGCGGCGTATTTTTTGCCCGGCGTAGCACATCTCATATGCGCTACGCCGACGTAAGACAGGGAGCCCAGAACAAAGCAGTCGCGCCGTACGTTGCGCCGGCGTAGTGTAAATAGGCCGGCATAAGCCCGCCTAATTCAAAGCAGGCAGGTAATGGGCGTGCTTCATTTAAATTAACCGTGGCCCCATGTAAATGAGCGGCCGAGCGAACGTCGCATGCGCGCGCATGCTCAGAATCACGTTGAATAGAATGCCTAAGATACACGTCGACCACTGCCTACTACGTGAACATCACAGCCCCATTCACGTACGACTTACGTAAACGACGTTAAAACGACGGCTGTTCCAACGTCCATACCTTGCATGGGATGTGCCACCTTTTTGGTGGTTTATCTTTACCCCGAAAAATGCCTTACGTAAACGTCGTAGATTACTACGTCGGGCGTACGTACGTCCGTGAATCTTGCTCATTTGCATATTTATAATGGGAACGCCGAATGCGTCCAGCGTAAATATGCACCCAAGATAAGACGGCGTAGGAGACTTATGTCGGTCGTATCTTGGCAAAATTCAAGCGTATCTGATTTAAAGAATCAGCGCATAGATACGACGGCGCACATTTGGACTTACGACGGCGTATCAGTAGATACGTCGGCGTAAGTCTTTGTAAATCTGGTTGTAAGTTTGGTTGTAGAAGTGCACAGCACTGACTTTTAGATTTTCCTTTCTGTATTCCAATTTTCTTCATTGTTTCCATGTCTTAAGTATTTTTTGTGGTACAGATGAAACAGGGCTGGAAAGCAAACTTGCCATTGAAAACATTTCTTCAGCAAAAATGTTATATGTGATGTGAATATCAAATGCAGATAATTATAGTTATTGGGTCTTAGTGTACTGAAAATCAAGAATTTGTCAAAAGGCAATACCTTTTTACTAAAATAAACATTAAAGCTCATTTCATTATAGACATCTATGGTCTAAGTGCTATTTTGACACACATTCTGATCACTGCAAGACTAAAACCTCGTACAGACGATCTGATTTTCTGACGAGAGTTGTGTGTTGACAGCCTGTTGGCGGAAAATCGACCGTTTCTACGCTCCATGTTGTCGGATTTTCCGCAGACAAATGTTGGATAGCAGGCTTTAAAATTTTCCATGGACATTGTCTGTTGTTGGATTTTCCGATCGTGTGTACACAAGTCCGTCGGACAAAAGTCCAAAGTACAAACACGCATGATCGGAAGCAATGCTCACCAAACACAACATTAGCAGAAGGTGCTCAAAGGGTGGCGCTAAAGAGCTGAAAAACCACATAGTACGTAACTACGTTCCTGTTTGTTGTCTGACAATTGTGTGCCGTTTGTATCAGATTGAAGTTTACTGGCACAACATCCGAAATTTACTGGTGCAGCCACGTTTTTACTGCCATTTCACAAAAGTTACTAAATTACATTTTTAGGTGCAAATTTCAGTATTTAGGCTGAAAACAAGTACGCTTGGCAAATAGCAATGTGATTTAAGGTAGATAGTAAAGGGGCTGTAAAGATAAATGTTTTTTCACCTTAATGCATTCTATGCATTAAGGTGAAAAAACATCCGACTGTATAGGAACCCCCGTTTTACTTACCGAACCCCTCGAAAGTCCCGCGCGTGTCCGTCTGATCCTCCTCGGTTCCCAGCCTGGCCGTTGATTGGCTAGGCTGGACGGAATGATAGCAGCGCAGCCATTGGCTGGCGCTGCTGTCAATCACAGCGGATGACGCGGCACGCCGGGGGGCGGGGCCGAGTGATACAGTCGGCGGCTATGGCTGCCGCTGTATCACAGGAGCGTGCTCGCAAAAACTTTCCACCCTGCCAGCTCGCTCGCATGAAGGTGGAATGCTTTTGTGAGGAGGAGCTGAGACAGCCGCCGAGGGACCCCAGAAGACAGCGTTCGGGGACACTCTGTGCAAAACGAGCTGCACAGTGGAGGTAAGTATAACATGTTTGTTATTTAAAAAAATAAAAAAAACTGACTTTAGTGTCCCTTTAAGGTATAAAAAAATGTCTGACGCTTTGTCTGCAGAAAACACGATCATGTGTACGAGGCTTAAGCATTGCTAGGGTTTGGAAACAGCACATTGCTTCTTCCATCTCTACAGTGATGACCATGAACATCAACATAGCTTTTGAAAAAGAATTTGTCCGAAATTCATGACTTACTTGATAAATTTCAGAAAACCTATGCCGCGCACACATGACCATTTTTTACAACGAGAAAAATGCAATTTTTTTAATGTGTGTAGGCTCCAGAGCATTTTTCTTGTCGTCAAAAATGGGCATTAAAAATTTAGTACATGCTCGTTGTTTTCCATGTTGTGAAAAACGATCGTGTGTAGGCTTTAGCAATGGGGGAAAAAAACGTGCATGCTCAGAAGTAGGTTATGAAAAGGGAAATTTGCATAATCAGCCCAGGGTGTCACCAAACGCATAGAAATTCCCCTTTATAGTGCCGTCGTAAGCGTTGCATGTCACTGCGCTTTGCTCGAGCATTTTTTTTTCACGATTGTGTGTATGCAAGGCAAGCTCGACATGTGTGTACGCGGCATTAAACTTTATGGCTTAAAGATTACCGCTCTACTGGTTTAAAATAGGCATTTTTTTTTTAATCCCTGGTGTGGAGAAAGCCTCTTGAGGGGGGAGGGGGCGAGCAGGCAAGACAGGACACTCTCTACTGTGCAGATAGAGAAAGGAGCTGTGTGTTAGTGGGATTCCTGACACTCCTGCTCGCCCCCTCAAGAGGCTTTCTCCACACCAGGGGGAAAGCCTTGCATTACTGTGTGGAGTTACAGACAGAAGAACAGGAAGTGAGGACTCCTCAGAAGAAATAAGGACATTTAAAAGCAAAATGGAAGGATGAGGTAAGTGAAGGAGGACTGCACTAAGGTAAAGGAAGGGGGAAAAAATTACCTTTACAACCCCTTTAAGGTATATTCAATGTTTTGTATCCAAATGGCTGTAAGACCTCTTTAGAATCACAATTTTGCACTACCAGGCTAACATTGTTCTTTTTCTTTGTTTTGTTTCACCCTTTCTTGATCTTATATGTCTCTTACTTTAGTTCTCTCGCTCTCCTTTCTAAAATACTTAGCTACAGTTTACTCTACAAGGCTGCAGCAAGGTTACTTGATAAACACGATGGTATCTAATAGTGTTGAGCAGAATATGCCATATTCGATTTCGCGATATATCTCGAATATATAGTCGAATATTCGAGAAATATTCGCTAAATACGAATATTCGTGATATTTTTTGGAAATTAAATTATTGCGAATTTTCGCTATTGCGATTTTTCGCTATTGCGATTTTTCGCTATTGCGATTTTTCGAGAAATGCGGAATGGAGCACTCTGATTGGCTCAGAATATTCGTGATATATTACAATACAAAATAATTGCGAATATTCGGCAATGCGGAAGGAGCACTCTGATTGGCTCAGAATATTCGTGATATATTACAATATAAAATAATTGCGAATATTCGAGAAATGCGGAAGGAGCACTCTGATTGGCTCAGAATATTCGTGATATATTACAATACACAATAATTGCGAATATTCGAGAAATGCGGAATGGAGCACTCTGATTGGCTCAGAATATTCGTGATATATTACAATACACAATAATTGCGAATATTCGGCAAATGCGGAAGGAGCACTCTGATTGGCTCAGAATATTCGTGATATATTACAATACAAAATAATTGCGAATATTCGAGAAATGCGGAAGGAGCACTCTGATTGGCTCAGAATATTCGTGATATATTACAATACAAAATAATTTCGAAATTTCGAGAAATGCGGAATGGAGTACTCTGATTGGCTCAGAATATTCGTGATATATTACAATATAAAATAATCGCGCGATATCGCTATTTGCCGAATAATCGCATTGCGATTTTTCGGCAATATAAAATGAGCGCTGCAGCTACTCGGCCCAAGGTCTCTAATCATACCAGCAATGCTTTTAGACGTCGATGGGGATCTCTAGGATGTGATCTGTTCCAAAAAAAAAATTAAAACATTCGAATATTCGAAATAGCGAATATTCGCCGCGATATTCGCGATATTCGCGAATACTCGAATATGCAATATTCGTAGCGAATATTCGCAATTCGAATATTCGTGAGCAACACTAGTATCTAATGACAAGATGTAAACATTGTTACTTTTCTCATTTATAACATATAAACATATCACCACTGTATTTGGATTGTATGTATAGATAACCTGCTGTCATGACAATAACATATTGTAAACCTTTACAGATACAGAACATAAGCAGCACTATAAGCTACATTACTAAAGTGTAATAAGAGCATTTTGCAACATAAAGTGTAAAAACGCACAACATGGAACAGGAAATGTAGAAATAGATGCATCTACATCACTTAACCACTTGCTTACTGGGCACATATACCCCCTTTCTGCCCAGGCGAAATTTCAGCTTTCAGCATTGCGTCGCTTTAAATTAAAATTGCGCGGTCGTGCGACGTGCCTTACAAAACAAAATTGACGTCCTTTTTTTCCCCACAAATAGAGCTTTCTTTTGGTGGTATTTGATCGCCTATGCATTTTTTTTTTTTTTGCGCTATAAACAAAAATAAGGGACAATTTTGAAAAAAAACACAGAATATTTTTTACTTTTTGCTATAATAAAAATCCAATTTAAATATATATATTTTTTTCTCAGTTTAGGCCGATATGTATTCTACATATTTTTGGTAAAAAAAACTATCGCAATAAGCGTATAGTAATTGGTTTGCGCAAAGGTTATAGTGGCTAGGAAATAAGGGATAGAATTCTGACAATTTTTTTTTTTTTTTTACTAGTAATACGGCGATCTGCAAATTTTGTCAGGACTGCGATATTGCGACGGACACATCGGACACTTTTGACACATTTTTGGGACCATTCACATTAATACAGCGATCAGTGCTATAAAAACGCACTAATTACTGTATAAATGTGACTGGCAGTGAAGGGGTTAACACTAGGGGGTGAGGAAGGGGTTAAATGTATTGCCTGGGTGTGTTCTAACTGTGTGGGGGGAGGGGGGTGACTGGGGGAGGTGACCGATGCTGTATCCCTATGTACAAGAGAAACAGCTCTCCTCTCACTGACAGGACGTGGAGCTCTGTGTTTACACACAGAGCTCCACGTCCCTGCTCTAAATCTGCCGATCAGCGGGTACCTGGCAGACATCGCGACCGCCAGGCACGCGCACCGGCATCTCGGGGACGCGCCGGGTGCGCGCCGCCATCGGCGCGCGCGCACCCCCCAGTGGCCGGAGAAAACGTTGCCGTCAATTGATGGCAGCTTGGAAATTCAGATCCCCTAAGCTGCCGTCAATTGACGATGAGCGGGGCCGCAAGTGGTTAAAGTACATCACATGTAGAATATAAAAAACATGTACACAAGTGTTGTTTTTTTTTTTTTTAAATATGCATATGTGCCTCAATTAACACACATAAAATAAATATAAATAAAAACAGTTTAAAATTGGAACATACAACCTAAAGTGCAAAAAAGTGCACCGTGAAACAGCAAAGATAAATATACAAATACACATATAACATATAAAATACATTTCATGTGACAAATGGAGAGAATATTCAAAGGCGCAATTATAACTTGTATATGTATCTCAATCAACGCATACAAATATATATATTAAAAAAAAATAAAACAGTTCATCATTGAATATAAAGTCCCATGTTTAGAGAAAGTGTGTGATACTTCAACATTAAATGCACAGAAAAAAGGCTGACATCCACCATGAATTAGTGATAATTACACTGAGGCCGCGTACACACGAGCAGACAGATTTGTTCAAATCGGTCGGGCTGGGGACATATTGGTTTGATCGTGTACACACGATCAAACCAAAATCCCCGCTGCCGGACGGCGCAGTGACGTGACGGTGACGTTGACGCCGCCACGTCACCGCACCAGAAAGCAAAACACTTCCGCGCATGTGTCGAAACCATTCTGCTCGTGTGCGAGGAGACATCTCTGCTGGTTAGCGAACTAACCAGCAGTCATGTCGGGCGGACGGGTTCCCAGCCGACAGATTTCAAAGCATGCTTTGAAATCTGTCGGGTGGCCAAATCCGTTGGCTCGCCCGTACACACGGTCGAATTTGTCTGCTGGGAGGGTCGGGCCGATTGTTTCCAGCAGATAGATTTGATCGTGTGTACGCAGCCTTAGTCTTACCAGATAAGGTGGGCTGAATATTATATTGGCCAAAAACACATGGCTTATCTCATAGACACCTCTGCCACCAGGAAAATATAGTCTCCACTATCTTTTCCTGGTGAGAGTAAGATAAAGGAGGAATTTTTGTTTACTGGGAAGGAAGAGGATTCTTTAAATAAATCAAAATAAATGGCATTGAGCTCCACACTAATGTGCTAGTGCTTTAGTAATGTGTTAAAAAAAGACATATAATTCCATAAAGAAATATAATTCTTTATACACTGGCTATGCAGTGCACCCCAAAGTGATTCTAAATACAAACATAAAACAAAAACGCACATCAAATAAATAAAAAAATCACACACAAATCAATCAAATAATGTCCTGTTGCCAGACAATAATAAAAAACATATGGTGCAGTCCACAAGATTGCTCTGTGCTCTTCTGAACACACTCCACTCTGTTGTGTCAACCATGCTTCATACCACGTACAACCCCTCCACCGGTTGCGCTTTCACTTGGGATAATGTATCATATACACTGATATGATCTAATACAGGGGTGCCCAACAAGTGGCCCAGAGGCCACATGCGGCCCGAGGAGCCCTCTGATGTGGCCTGCAACCTCCTGCTCTGGGATGGTATGGAATAGAATACTGTTATTAAAGATCAGTTTATTACTAAAATCACAGTGTATATATGGGCATGTCTGTTCTGCAGTGGTTACTGCGCTGCTTTCAAACTGATCCACAGGTGCAGAGCAGTGTACCTACACTGAGCCATAGACTTGTTATTATGTGCAAGTTTGGTGACTTTTTCTAAGTGCACCAACCCTGCAGAATATAATAGAATTCTATTGCAAAGTGCAGGAAAGCCAAAGGTACATTACGGTGTGGGTAAACCACAGTGCTTCAGTGTGAAAGCAGCCTTGGGCCCCTTTTAACATTGTCAGTTCGATCAATTGGACCCTCCATTCATCTCTAAGTAGTGGTAGACATAAACCAAATTGTGTCCTACCTCCAATCTGATCCGCTTAAAATAGTGGGCTGTGTCTGTGTCCGCTCTGCATATGCAGAGCAGACACAGACATGCCATCCACCTGCTCCTCTAATTGTGGCCCGCGACCGGTTACCAAGTCGCTTAAGTGGCCATCGCTCTTCAAAAGGTTGGGCACCCCTGATCTAAAAATGCTTTTGTCCTTCCCCAGGGGGACTAGTGATACTCTTTCTTCTAATTGCTCCTCCAGCCAATAGTACTAGCCTCAGTAAAGAATCCTATTACCAACTGTAACGGAATGGCCCGTGACAGACTGAGATATTCCTATGTCTAGGGTCACCTTATGTCCACTAGGGCCATAGGGTGACAAAGAATCATAATTCATTCATTACAGAAGATGGGACATTAATAATAATTCATGTTTGCAGGATGTCTTCAAATATCAAAAGCTGTTGGCTATTCAATCTGGGCACACATGCTTTTGAAAGGTGTTAATTCAGGTCTACAAGACCAGAGTGAGTCATACCTTTGTATAATATGCTATTGAAATATCTTAAGGTGTTGGCTATTCACTGTAAAGACATTCCGTTGAAGGTGTTGATTACACCCACTGTCACAAGACTCTGCCATTGTGTGATAAAGCTGTCTAGATAACTTATTCAACTAGATGTCTGTGTATTATTCAAGGTTAATTGAACACTATTGAAGATGCGGTGCCGACAAGTCTACATGGTTAGCTTACCTGAATGCCTTTTAGAGTGTGATTGAAGCCCCCCATGGTGTGAAGGGGGGTGGAGACTACATTGTCCTGTGACTAACTGCATTATGCTTGAGACTGTATAAGAAGCTGAGAAAATACCAATAAATTGTCATATCTTTGGAAGCAAGTGCAGAGCTTGAGTCTCGTCTTGTTTATGGGAATGAATATGAATCGTGTATGCAAGATTGTCGCAGTGTGTCAGATAAGCTTGTCGTGGATGGATAGAAGGTCGTAAGCGGTGGTGACCGTTACACCAACATTGCAGGAAAAGTGTTCTGTATCCCTGTTTTGAAGAGGATTGAAATCCATATAGGATGGACAAGGAGTGACAAGTAAGATCAGTACATAGCTGCTCAAATGAAGCTAAACAGTGCTTCAGCTGTAATTCTTTCCACAAGGTTGGGCCATATGCACTGTTGAGAGCAGTCAGGTCCCCCCTTGGATGGCCACGGTCCAGAGAGTATAAAATTAGACACTTAATATCTTACCAAGCAAGTGAAAGTAAGAAATTGGCCATCATTTGAACCCAGTGAAAATTTGGGGGTGCTAATGATTGGGTATAGAGGTCTTTTAGCAGGTGATAACATAATGGTCTAAAGGCTGTGGCACATATCTTTAGGGCTAGCCCTATTCTGGGATAAGCTTTCACATTTTCAAGGTTTTGTGTCAAGCTTTAATCATAGGCAGGGGTCTAATTTTAGTAAGTGGGAGGGAATGAGGTATATCTCAGTTCCCTAGGTTAGAGCCTGTTGTGTTCCTGGCAAGGCATGGAGTTGGAACATGTGTAAAGTAGAATAATATTCTCCAAATGCTTTAGATATCTTTTTGGCACGGTCAACTTTCTTGCTTTGGAAATAATGATGTGGACAACACTCGCTGAATTTTGGAGAGCCTTTGCTAAAAGTCACCCACATTTAGGCCCCTTTCACATTGAGGCGTTTTTCTTTTCAATTCGTTTTTATTGGTTCATAAAAGAAAATAACAATATTGCATAAATCAGTACAAGTGCGTATAATTTGTAACATTTATCCATGCGGAACCAATGAATTTTAGCGATTACCAGTAGCAGATATAATAAAACATTTAAGGTATTAACTATAGGGTCACGGAAACCCCCACCATAGGCTGACAGGTAAAAGGGAAGCACGTCCTACCGCTAAATGTGGACGTCACCCCCCCCCCCCCCCCCAAACCCCTGGATGGGAATCGACATGAGCCTCAGAGAATGTACGTGGCATGTAACCACCACAAATCAACATAGTCAAATATATAGTAGTATAAGCAGCGAAACAGAATGTTTCCACCCAGTATTTCAGTTGCAAAGATACTGAGCACCCTCAAATTGAACCAGGGTTATATCAACAAACATTAGGACGATAGAGTCAAACTAAAAAACATAACAGAACAAAAGGGAGAACAAAGGAAGAAAAGAGAAGGGGGGCAACTGAAAGGAAGAGGGGTCCTGGGGAGAGAGGAGGGGGGGGAGGAGGGGGACACCTGAGGATCGATATAATTGGAAAGCTTTCTGTTGTTTCAAAGTGAATTAGTTATATTATTGTTCTTTTTTTTTTTTTTTTTTTGCCTAGCTGACAATATATTCATTTCAGTAAATAGACTACAGGGTCAAAGTCTGACACAAAGACCTAAGAACAGGATTTAGTCGTGAAACTTAGACGACCAAGGTTCCCACTGGTCGCAAAACTTAGCGACCGAATGGGATTGGCGAGCAAAGTGTTTCTCAAACGAATGCTGTACCTTTACCCGTTGTATAACCTCGCTTACATTGGGGACTAAATTGGTCTTCCACTTAGATGTGATCGTGAGCCTAGCAGCTATAAGAACGTGACTCGTGATACTTCTGAGTTGAACTGGAATATTCTGAATGTTGAGAAAGAGGAGAGCTAACTGGGGGGACGGTTTGATAAAAAAAAACGTTACTGATGAGATCAGTTTAAACACTTCATGCCAAAAGCTACGTATACATTTGCATTCCCATAGGATGTGAAATATGTTCCCTCTTGAACCACACATTCTCCAACAAGCGCCGGACTCCGAGGGGAAGATCATAGACAATCTCACAGGAGTCAAGTAAGATCTGTGGAGCGTTTTCAACATCATATCCCAGTGGTTGGAACAGTGAGAAAATCTATAACAATTTCTTATTGCCAACTTCCACTCCTCTGGAGTATGGACTGACCCCAAATCTCTTTCCCAGTTTAGCATGCTGGAAGTCTTATTAAAGCTAATGTTGTTTTGTAATATATTGTAGAACCATGCTATGCCTTTTGGCTTATCGTAGTTGGATTGTAGGTATTTCCATACTTCATCATATATAGAGTAGGTTGTATCTGGGTGCATTGTGTGAAAATAGTGAAGTTGTGTCTTAGAGAACTGATGGGTAACAGGGTTTTTTCTAAGCATTTCACTGTACGTGAGTATGTCATCCTCCAGTCATTTAATGATGCACATGTTAGGTATCAAGAACTCAAACACTTGGAGATTAGATAGGGTGTGTCTCTTCAACAAATCCTGGGGTCCTGATGGATGGAGTTTTTTCCATGCAGCGAGTGTTGCCATTATAGAGGGAAATTTAGGGCATACCAACGGTGCCTCTACCAGGTGGGCCAGAAGAAGGGACGGTAGATCTCTGTTAGATAACACCGACCTCTCTATGTGAACCCATAGCTTAGGGGATTGGGGATCAAACCAGGCCTTCGCCTGGTCCAGAATCGCCGCCCTGTAGTAGTTTCTTACGTTCGGGAATCCCACTCCCCCATTTTTCCTATGCTTCTGGACAATAATATATGGGAGTTTAGACATTTTTCGATTCCATACAAATTGCCTAAAAAGTTTATCTACAAGGTTAAAGAAGGATTCAGGTAGACAAATAGGAATAGTTCTGAAATAGTAGATCAGTTTAGGGAGAACTACCATTTTTAAAGCTGCAATCCTCCCAAGCCAGGAAAGCTCATAGGAGGTTATATGTTGAAGATCATTTTTGATCGTATGAATCAGGGTAGGGAAGTTAGCTTCATACGTGAACGAGGAGGGGAAGGTTACCCGGACACCCAGATAAGAAATTGCCTTTGACATCCATTGGAATTTATATTTACCTTTCAAAATGTCCATTTGCTTCTGGGACAAGTTGATAGGCAACAAGCATGACTTTACTACATTTAATTTGTAATAGGAAACATTGCTATACTTCTCCAACAATTTAAATACACCTTCCAGGGAACAAGCCGGATTAGTTAGAGTCAATACCACATCATCAGCAAAGAGGCCGATTTTGTGAACCATTTTCCCCACCCTAATACCCGCTATAGTGACATCAGTTCTGATAGCTTCTGCTAAGGGCTCCATCATCAGCGTGAAAATGATGGGAGAGAGTGGGCATCCCTGGCGGGTACCGTTTGTGATGCAGAATTTGTCGGAGAGAGCATTTGATGTGAAGACTCTCGCTGAGGGTGTAGAATATAGAGCTAGGATTGCAGACAGGATTCGTCCCTGAAGGCCAAATTTCTGCAATGTGGCCCGCAAATAGCCCCAGTGGACCCTATCGAAGGCCTTTTCAGCATCAAGTGCCAAAACGGCCGCAGGAATTTTTTTGGTCTCAGCTATGTGTAGAAGGTCAAACAGTCTCCTAGTGCCATCAGGAGCTTGCCTTCCCTTGACAAACCCCACTTGGTCCGATTTGACCAAGGAGGGGGTTATTTTTGCTAGTCCATTAGCTAGTATTTTTGCATAGACCTTGAGGTCTGTGTTAAGAAGGGAAATTGGTCTAAAGTTTTGAGGTGAATCCGGCTTCTTCCCTGGTTTGGGCAATGTCACAATTATGGCCTGAAGCATCTCCTCTGGAAAGAAGGCTGAGGATGAGGCACTACCGAACAACCTTTCCATGTAAGGGACCAATGATTGGGAGAATACCCTAAAGTACTCGGCTGTAAAGCCGTCGGCTCCTGGAGACTTATTTTTGGGTAGGGAATGGGATTTGATAGTATCTAATATCTCCTTTTTGGAGATCTGGGAGTTCAGAGCAGTCAGCTCTTCTTCATTCAATGATGGGAGCGATACCGATTCCAGAAATGAGTCGATAGACTGAGTGGTGGGCTGAGGGGTGCCGCCGTCTAAGCGGAGGTTGTATAGATCGCGATAATATTTCATAAAGGAGTTGGCTATTTTATTGGGGTGATGTTCCAACACATTAGTATGGGGGTCTCTAATGGACGCCAAATTGGTCTTTTGTTGTTTTCTAGATATGTAGTTAGCTAATAATTTGCCCGCTTTGTTACCGTGTACATAGAACTGGGCTTTAAGCCTCTTTAAACTATTTTGGTGACTGGATAAAAGAGCTAAACGAACTTTCTGCCTGCACTCAAATAGATCAGATTCTATTTTAGGTGATGGAGCTTTTTTGTGAAGGTCTTCTAAGGATTTGAGCTCTGTAAGAAGATTGTTCAGCAGTGCTCCCCTCCTCCTTTTTTCTCCCGGGCCGCAGCCTGAATAAGCAGACCTCTACAGAAATCCTTATGAGAGCACCACAAAGTAGATATATTAACATCAGGAGTGTCATTGAGTACAAAAAATTCAGTCAGTTGCTTAGTAAGCTGCGAAACAATAGCGGGATTAGCAAGGAGATCAGTATTATTCCTCCAAACGTATGTGGGATGAACACAGGAGGTACCCTTCAACACTAAGGATATTGGGGCGTAGCCTGACCACGTGATGGTGTGGATCTTGGCCGATTCAGTTCTATGCAATAGGGCAAGATCCGTGAGGAAAAAGTCAATCCTGGAGTACAGGCGGTGGGGAGAAGAGTAGTAGGTATAGTCTCTTTCGGCTGAGTTGAGGCAGCGCCAAGGATCATAAAGATCGTGTTCTAGCAGTAGGAGTTGCAGTTCTTTCCTGGATGACGGGAGCTTGCTAGAACTGTCTAAGTGCTTGTTCACAATGCAATTAAAGTCCCCACAAACTAGTAAGGATCCCTTTTTTATTTTGTTAACTTTTCTCATGAGAGACCTAATGAAAGAAAACGGTCTCTGATTAGGGGCATAGAGGTTTACTAAAGTGTAAGTGGAATTATTCAACTCACATACCAGAATGATGTACCTGCCATTTGGGTCACTAAACATTTCATGTAACTGGAAGGTAATAGAGTGTTTGATTGCGATCAGTACTCCACGCTTTTTAACCGGGGCCGTGGCTTGAAAAATGTGAGGAAAGGCTTTGTGGGTACATTTTGGCTGTTTTGCAGTCATGAAGTGAGTTTCCTGTGCACACAAGATATCACCTTTAAGTTTGATAGCGTCTCTCCACATTGAACTCCTCTTGAATGGGCTATTAAGCCCATGTACGTTCATGGATATTACTGATAAAAATGAAATGAAATGGGAAGATTTGATGTATCAGTCATAGTAACAGCCAGAATTGTCAGATGAAGTACCTCAAAGTTACCTGTAGGTGGCGCTGGCGTAGTGGAAGTGAACGTCCAGATGTCCTCAGCAGAGTAGGATGCTGTATATACATGCAGTAGAGGTAATGTGTTGCAGGCAGGCATAGGGATGGAACCATCAGGTGTAATGGCAAGAAGGGAAAAAAAACTGAGGGGAAAAGAAAAAACATTCAAAAGAAAAAAGAAATCAAAAATATCAAGTAAGACATAAAAATGTGACAACTGTCACGCAGTGCGAGCATTCCTCGCTATTCCTTATGGGGGGGATGAACTCCGAGAGAACCAAAAGAACAAAATGAACTATAAGTGCAAACCAGCCTCTTGAAGAGGAATAAACTGAAATGGCATTGACTGCCTATCTATGAGCGGGGTCAAGCAGTGCTCCATTCTGTAGACAACCGAGCGGCTGAGGATTTAGGTATAGTAGCCTGAGCTTCTTCTGGAAGAAGGTTCCATTTTTTAGCCAGTTCCATTCCTTCTTCAATATTTCTGATGGCGTAGGTGCGGTTATCTCTAGTGATCAGTAGCTTAGTGGGGAAGCCCCACGAGTATGTAATCTTGCTATTTTGCAGCAACTTAGTGATAGATGTTAGGTTTTTGCGCGCCATCATGGTGTGCTGAGACAAGTCAGAGTAAATTGTTATGCCTGAGTACGGAGCAGGTAAGGGATGGTTTTTCCTTGAGAAGCGCATCAAATCGTCCTTAATGTGGAAAAAATGGACACGTGCTATGACATCTCTGGGGACTTTTTCAGGGAGAAATTTAGGCTTAGGAAGGCGGTGTGCCCTGTCTACAATGATCTCAATGCCCGGGGCATCAGGCAAGATGGCCGCTATAAAGTCCTAAACATAATGTCTCAGGTCTGATGGTAACACTGACTCCTCCACCCCACGTAATTTAATATTGTTCCTTCTGGACCTGTCCTCGAGGTCCGCCAGTTTTTCTCGCATTGCCTGGATGTCCCCCTCTGTCTCACAGTGTGCATCAAGTAAGTCATTATGCGCTTCAAATACATTGCCCATTTTGTCCTCCACATGGCTGATCCTGTCCCCAATAGCTGACACCTCGCGCTGCAATTGTGACACGCATTGCATCATGTCCTTATGTAAGGACCCCCTGAGGGTCACCAGCATATCCCTCATTACTGTGTCACTAAGTGGGACCCCAGATGTTGGGAACTTGTGGATCTGTTCCACAAAGTCTCTGGTGCTATTTTGGGAGTTACAAGGCTCTTCCTGCTCACCTGCGTATCTGTGCTCCTCCGATCTCCGCTGTGCTGACTTCTGCGGGCTACACGTGGGAGATGAGACTGGCGTGGATCTCCCGCTGTCCCCTCCAGTCCGGTGGGGTGCTGTGCCGCCTGGTAGCTGAATTGGGCTATGCTGGAGCCTTCCGCCTGACGAGCCACGCCGCAAGTCCGAGGCCCCGGCGCCATCTTGCGGCCCAGGCGTACTCGTCGCGGGAAAGAAGTCAGTCAGTTTTTTGGGTTTTTTGTCTGTCTTTCGCTTCCCCATCTCGTCCGGAGTCACTTCTCAGGGTTCAGGAGCAAAACTGGGCTGGTTTGGTTGCTGGATGTCGCTGGATGACGGTTCTTTCCTCGGAGCTCCTGTCTCACATAGCCATCCGCTCCGGCTGCTGGCCACGCCCCCCCCCCCCATTGAGACGTTTTTCACGTGGTACAGCGCTAAAAATAGCGCTGGCTATACCGCCTGAAAAAAAACCTGCCCTGTAGTCTTCAATGTGAAAGCCCGAAGGCTTTCACACTGAAGCGGTGCGCTAGCAGGACCGCTCCAAAAGTTCTGCTAGCCGCATCTTTGCAGCGGTATAGGAGCGGTGTGTTTACCGCTCCTTCCCATTGAAATCAATGGGAAACCGCGGTAATACCGCCCGCAATGTGCCTCTACAGAGGCGCATTGTGGGTGGTATTAACACTTTTTTGGCTGCTAGCGGGGGTTAAAACCGCAAAGCTAGCGGCTGAATACCGCGGTAAATACGACGGTATAGCAGCGCTAAAAATCGCGCTGCTATACCGCCACCGCGGCTCCAATGCCCAATGTGAAAGCAGCCTTATCGTCATGTTTGTAATAAAAGTGGCAACAGCGTGTAATAGCTGTTTTGGCTTTAAATTGATTAGGTAAATTGATCTTATTGCACAGTGTTACAAGCTTTCTTTCCATCTGGGTGTCTAGATGGGGCTTATGTGATGTTGCATGATGTTTTTTAATAAATGGGGCTCCTTGATAGATCCATGAGTTTAGCTTCATGCTCATGCTTGGTCCAGGAACCATATTTGATCAGTACAGCCTTTTGGACATCCTAGACCAGCATAGGGTCACAATCTACGGTAACATTTGTATCAAAGTAGGGGGTTCGTTATTTAATTCATTACATCCACTAAAAAAAAAGTTGAAGCAAACTTTTGTCTAGTTGCATATGCCATGTTTGAGGGAATCTTAACTATTAGGCCCTATACACACGATCAGACATGTCTGATGAGACTTGTCCGACGGACCGTTTTCATCAGACAACTCTGAACTTGTCTGATGTGCGTACACACCATCGGACCAAAATCCGATCAGACCAGAACGCAACGACGTGATAAAAAAACGAAGTTCAATGCTTCCAAGCATGCGTCGACTTGATTCTGAGCATGCACAGGTTTTTGGTCCGATGCTTTTGTGTGCTAAGCATCGAACCTGTCCGACGGACATGTTCCATCAGACAGGTTTTATAGCATGTTTTAAAACTTTGGTCTGACGGACAACGGTCTGATGGGCCGTACACACCATCAAACTCATCTGATGAAACTGGTCTGCAGACCAGTTTCATCAGACATGTCTGATCGTGTGTACAGGGCCTAAGAGGGATAGGTGGATAGACACTGGTGAATGGCCTGACTGGGTAATGTTCCCTATTTTTGATTTGGAGACCTTACAAAGATGTTGGTGTTGAGGAGAACTAGAAAGGGGGTAAAGAGGGAGAAGTAATTGGGGTGGGGGGGTTGAAAATGGTTTAGGATTGGGGTAGAGGATCAGGGGAGGGAGGGCAGATACTATGGCTGGCAGTAGGGTTGGAGTGAGTGAAGAAGGGACCTGAATGAAGGAGGGTGAGGGGAGCAAAGCAGATACAAAGAGGGAAAAAGAAGGACTGGAAAGGAGAAGGGATGGTCGGAATGAAGTGGAAGAAAAAAGGAGAAACAAGTGAAGATAGTGAGAGGCGTGATATAAGGAATACTATATAGGGGAAGAAGAGACCCACTATGGGACACTCTCTTTTTCTAGTTATGACTGCAGGGCAATGGGTATGCACCTTGTATTGTGCAGGGTATCTAAGCCCTCTGATATTAAGGGCAAGCTGGGTACTTTCAGCTCCAGGGTGAGGACTGGTGAATTTGGACCAGCTGGTGTAAGCAGGAGGGCATTACTCCTGGGTTCAACTCACCGGTCTCCTTCCACATGTGGGATCCTCAGACAGTGGTGGGAGTTGGCGCTTACTTGGTTCTTTCAGGCATCTCTGCTCTGGGGGTCAAGAGGGGCTGAAATAACTGGATATATTCTTCCCAAGAGATGCTTGATGGCCTCTGAGGTTTCCTGCTTTTAGACATAAGATTTTTCCAAAGGGGATCAAATAAACTGGGTTTACTGCCTTATCCAACATGGATCCCCAGCTTAGCCTCCTTAATTCTCCATAGCCAGCGAAGTCCCCTAATATTTTCTCTTTTTGTAAAGTTTATTTATTGCAATAAATTTACTTTGATTATTAATTTTAGAAAAAGTATGTGGCTGTGGCTGTTTAACTTCAGAGAATGTCTATTTTTAGATTAGTCAAAGCAAAAATGATACTCCTAATTAGCAAACGTAACTGAACTTATCATTCTGAATCACTAAAAAATAAATTTACCAGAAGGCTTAATATAGACTGAATGGTGGGATACATTAAAGTGATATGTCGTGATCCCTTTTGTTGCCTGTGTGGGACCAAATTATACGCTGAATAGTGGTATACATTGGTGGGATACAGTGACCTGTCATGATTTTCGGAGCAGTTTGAAGGCTGTGTGGATTATCATAAAGCACTTATCCCGTATTTCCAGGATGGAGGGATTTAGGAGCATAACCCAGAACTTATCTGCATGATTTGTAAACAGTGAGCAAGTGACATTGGTTTGCCACATGATTTGAGTCCCAGGTGGCCTGTCTGTCACACTGGCTGCCTGGAAGAGGTCTTGGTGCATTAGCTCTTAACACTTATACCACCCAGTGTTGCCAACCTACCAGACTGAAATTTACTGGCACGACCCCCGAAAATTTACTGGCGCAGCCAAGTTTTTACTGGCATTTCACAAAAGTTACTAAATTACATTTTTAGGTGCAAATTTCAGTATTTAGGCTACACACAAGTACGCTAGGCAAATAGCTATGTGATTTAAAGTGGATGTAAACACACTCTCATCCTTTCTATACTACTGCCATAGTGCTGATCTATAAGGATATACATGCCTGCCTCCTGCATGTATCATTACCTGTCAAATATCTCCCCTCTGTCTGTTATAAGAACTGAAAAACTGCAGATTCTGTGGGTGGGCCTGTTTTCTGGAGCTCTGTGGGTGGAGCTGTGGTGTCAGTAAACTCCCCGCCCTCGTCTACACTCCCCTTGTCAACATGCATTTTTTCATGTGTATTCCTTACACCATATTCTGCTATGATCACTAACATCCAGTCAAAATCCAGAAAAGTAACCACATGCCTTCAGAAAAGGAGTGGGGGTGGGAATTAAAAAAGGCTAGTGCATGAGATATGTAAATAACCTTTCGGGGGGGGGGGGGGGGGCGGACTAAGGTTTTTCACACTCTGCCTCCAATCTCCAAGTGACACTTTACCATCGTTTTAGATGCGCTATTTGGTTGCTGACCCCCGCTAGCGTTTGAAGAAAGGGTTTCATGCGACTGTGTATCGCTGCTGCCGAAGCGCCCCTCCCTGAAAAAAATTCAGCGGACGCCCATGATTCCATGTGTTACTGATTCTTGACCTTGGCATTTTGTGAGTTAGTTAGTCCTTATGCCTGCACTTTCTGCATTATGCACTCCTGACCTCAATGGCCTCTGGCACCTGACCAGTGCAGTCTGTGCATTAGGCACTCTTGACCCAGAGCAGAGCAGGCTCAGAATTTATTTAACTGCTTGCCGACCAGCGCACGACTATATACATCGTCAGCATGGCATGGACAGGCAGAAGGACGTATATATACGTCCCCTTTAAGAAGCCAGCATTGTGGGCGTGGGCGGGCCCGCCGGAAGCTCCACGACTCCGACCGCGGGCATACCCGCGATCGTGTTACGTAGCGGAATAATGAGGAAATGCTCATGTAAACAAGCATTTCCCCAGTCTTCCTAGTGACAGGACAGTGTACACAGCTTCCTGTAATCGGAAGCTGTGATCACTATTGTGTCATAGTAAGCCTATCCCTCCTACAGTTAGAACACATCCCTAGGCACACTTAACCCCTTCAGCACCACCTAGTGGTTATCCCCTTCACTTCCAGTGTCATTTTCACAGTAATCAGTGCATTTTTACAGCACTGATTGCTGTAAAAATTACAATAGTCCCAAAAATGTGTCAAAAGTGTCCGACATAATCTTCTGGTCACAATAAAAATCGCTGATCGCTGCCATTACTAGTAAAAAAAAATGAATAAAAATGACATAAATCTATCCCCTATTTTGTAGACGCTAGGGGCCAGATTCAGATACAAAAATGTATCTTTCCGGCGACATAGCGTTTCCTCTTTACACTACGCCGCCGCAAATATTATAGGCACGTGCCTTATTCAGAAAGCACTTGCTCCATAATATGCGGAGGCGTAGTGTAAAGTGCACGGCGTAAGGCCGCGCAATTCAAATTGCTGAAGTGGGGGCTGATTCATGTAAATGAATCATGACCCCACGTAATTGACGTTTTTTTGGGACAGCGCATGCGCCGTCCGTGGACGTTCCCAGTGCGCATGCGCGAGATCACGTCGCTTTTTCTCAATGTACACGACGTGAACGCAACTAACGTCGAGCCCCATTCCCGAACGATTTGCGCAAACGACGTAACCGACGTACAATTTGACGCGGTCCCGACGTCCATACTTAACATTGGCTGCGCCTGCTATAGCAGGGGTAACTTTACGCCGGTCTCACGCTTACGCAAACAAAGTAAAATACGACGCGCCGTCGCAAGTACGCTCGTGAATCTGCGTAAAAAGCCCATTTGCATAATTTACGCGAAAAATGACGGAAGAGCCACCTAGAGGCCAGCTTAAATATGCAACTTAAGATACGACGGTGTAAGCGAATTACGCCGCTCGTATCTTAGAAGAAAGCCAGCGTATCTTCTTTTCTGAATAGCAAAAAACGATACGCCGGCTATTCTTAGTATTTACGCAAACCAAAATCCAAGCAGACAGATTTGAACAAATAGATTGCCTCGTGTGTACGAGGCCTAAGTGTCTTGCTCAAGATCCCTTGCAAAATTATATCAATTACAATGCTGGCCTTGTGCCAAGTGTCCCCTAATCTGCCTCTTATTCGGCCCTATTAAGGATATTCCAACATCAAGCACAAGGCTCATCCACACATTTCTCGCCTCCATTCATTGGGCCATAGCCTTTAATTGGCGCTCCACATTGGTACCCTGGCCACAGATTCTCAACCGTATGACAAACATCAAATTCTCAGAGAGAATTCACCATACACTATATGATTCTATGCCCCAGTATCAAAAAAAATGGTCGCTCTGGGACGCCACACTTCTGGTTTAAATTTAAATATTACTGACCATAAACCCGTTCTTTCTACACAATGTTAATTATCAATGATACCTGTATACATTCCTGTACCATCATTGTCATCTTTTTCTTCTTTTGTACTTTGACCTTTTCTACAATAAAATCGTTTGTAAACAAAAAAAAAAAAAAAAGAAAAAAAGATCCCTTGCAAAACAGCATAGAAAGCTTTCTCTCCCACTCAAGTCTCAAAAGCAACAGTAGGATAAGATTGATTCTCCTTACCATAGTTGTGCATTCTTCCCATACTATCAAAATAGAAAGAACCTGCTAATCTCTCTTTCTAACATATACCCAAGCTTCACATTGAATACTCTTTTTTTATGACCACAAAATGTTGCCATATAAATATAATAAACCACTGTAAAAAAAAAATAAAAAAAAATTGCCATGGGAATTTTATTGCAACTTGATTAAGAATTAATATCTTGCCCCCTGCTACTGTAGGAATCAAGTTACTCTAAAGAAGAGCATACACAATCTCAGTTTTTCAGAACAAGGCAATGTTAAAAATACTTGAACTAAATGTAAACCATATGCAATCAAATGTTTAACCCTAATCCAGGCTGGTTTAAGTGCCCCAACTATGTGTAATAAGTAGTGAGCAAGAGCATAGTTTCATAGATAAAGAAGGCTCAATTTGTTATTGGATTCTTTCATGTCCTTTTCCATTAATCTATGTTATTATTAATAAAAGAGTAGATATCTGTGGCACCGAATCTCACGGGAAACCAGGAACCTCTCATTAGCAGTGATGTAGAATCTATATATTAAGCTCAAAGGAATGTGTAAGTTTCCTTATGGTCTAAATACAAGTACACAGATGCCCTCTGCTGACAGAGCAATCATACTGATCCTAGAACACTTTGGAGAACTGTGTAAAAAAAAAAACTCAGTTTTGTATAGCACAGAATGAAGCATGTACTAAGATCCTTTTGCAGAAAAAAATTGTGTTTAGAACAATTATATAAGGTGATGCAAATTGAAATAAGTGCAATTTAGTAGAACTAAACATGCCAAACTGATGTTTTCCCATTGTGGTCAAAACTGTTGTGTTATCAGCAAGCCTGTTGGCAGGGGCGGACTGACCATTGGGACTTTCGGGCACTGCCCGAGGGCCCCATGCCACTAGGGGCCCCATCAGGGTTGCCAGGCTCAGTAAAACCAGGGACAGTATGTAAAAATCTGTGTTTTTTTACATCTGTCTCTGCTATGTCTTAACCCGACATGCTTTTGATGTGAAAATCCAGAGATTTAGCTGCCCCGCCTCTGCACTGCCTCCTGGCATGGTGGCCATCTGTAAGCCCAGGGGCCCCATAATCTTCTATTGCCCGGGGGCCCCATGAGTTGTCAGTCCGCCGCTGCCTGTTGGACTTACATTTAAAGTATATGTGCATCTTCGTACAGATTTTGTCCACTGAAGTCTGCTGCGATGACCTGTATTGCTTGCACTGGAGTTTATATTCAAGTGGTAAACAGGGGTTGTTATGTAGAATTAACATACAGTACATAATCACAGTGGTATTTGCAAAGCCCCAAAGAGCATTTGTGAATTTGCAGGCTGGGGTTGAATACAGGGATTTATTCATAGCACATAGTTTAGGACACATGCCGCGTACACACGGTCGTTTTTTGCGATGAAATAAAACGACGTTTTTTAAAACGTCATTTAAATTGATCGTGTGTGGGCAAAACGTCGTTTTTTGTCTTCAAAAAAACGACCAAAAAAAAATTCCAACATGCTTGAATTTTTTGTGTCGTTTTTCAAAACGTCGTTTTTTGTTTCACAAAAAGTCACCGTGTGTAGCAAAAACGTCTTTCAAAACGACGTTTTTCAACCCGCGCATGCCCAGAAGCTAGTTATGAAGCGAGCTTCAATGGAAAAGAGTGGTGAACGTAACCTCGCTTTTTGTGAAAAAACGATGGTGTGTAGGCAAAATTGTCTTTGAAAAGTGACGTTTCAAAAACGTCGTTTTTTACTTCACAGAAAACGTCGTTTTTTTTCATCGCAAAAAACGACCGTGTGTACGCGGCATAAGGCCGTGTACACGCGAGCAAACCAAAATCCTATCAGACAGATTTGTTCAAATCGGTCGGTCCGACCGATTTGAACAAATAGATTGCCTCGTGTGTACGAGGCCTAATGCCGCGTACACACCATCACTTTTTGTGATGAAAAAAAATGACATTTTTAAAAATGTCATTTAAAATGATCGTGTGTGGCCAAAATGTCATTTTATGTCTTCTGAAAAATGACCAAAAAAAAATTCCAACATGCTCGAATTTTTTATGTCATTTTTCAAAATGTCATTTTTTGTGTCATAAAAAATGACGTTTTAAACCCGCACATGCCCAGAAGCAAGTTAGGAGACGGGAGGTAAAACTACCATTCATAATGGAGTAAGCACATTCATCACGCTGTAATGCCGCGTACACGCGGTCGTTTTTTGCGATGAAAAAAAACGACGTTTTCTGTGAAGTAAAAAACAACGTTTTTGAAACGTCACTTTCAAAGACAATTTTGCATACACACCATCGTTTTTTTCACAAAAAGCGAGGTTACGTTCACCACTCTTTTCCTTGTCAAATATTTTATTGATACTTGGTAAGTAGAATATACAGATAGTGTATAATGGTTACTTTGTTATAAAGAGTGTTTTGTTATGAATACAGGTTATTTCATAGCAATTGCAACATGCATAAGGCAACATAACGTATGGGAGAGAAGAGGTGAGAAAAAAAAAAAAGATATATATATAAGATGATGTTGCATTTAAGGTATTGATTGACAGTATAATGCAGTTACTTATATATCGATTTTGTAAGTTCCGTCTTGAGTTCACATGTCAATCTTATTAATAAAAATTTGTACAGTATAAATCATATAAGGTAACCATCAGGGGAGGGGGGGGGGGGAGATATGTGGAGGGGAGGGGGAGTGGGTTAGGGGGGTCTGCAGGAGCAAGTCGGATTCCACGGTCATCGGTTAGATGTTTCTGTAGATATGCACACCAATTGAGCTACCATGGCAACAACACTCTATCATTAAAGGAATTTGGAGTAATGTACAAGGTCCACGGCTCCCATAGGTTTTCGAATTTAGTAATCGTGTCTGTGTCTAATGCTTCCATTTTGGCATGCGTCATTGCTACGTTCATCCTATTTTTCACTTCTGTCATCGAAAGATTGGGGGTTCTCCAGGCTTTAGCCAGGGTTTGTTTCGCTGCCGTAAAGAGTTGCATTAGTAATTTGAATTGTATGTTTGTTAGACACTCGGGCTTCAGATTCAGTAAGGCTGTTTTAGGATTCGGAGGGTTAGTTTTCCCAGTCAACGCATTAGTTATGTTGAAGATCTTTGCCCAGAACGTTTGCGCTTTAGGACATGACCACCAGATATGGTAAAACGTACCTATAGCTGAGCATCCCCTGAAGCATTGCCCCGTATAATTTGGAGCGTATTTTGCTATCCTGGCCGGTACCAGGTACCATCTGGTAAGTACTTTATAATTGGTTTCCAATGCTATTATGTTTGGGGAGGCAGCTTTCGTGTTACGCCATATCTGGTTCCAGTCCGAGGTCTCTAATTCGAGTCCCAGGTCCTCCTCCCATTTCCGAACATATGGTGGTCCTGTTGTGTTGTGGATTAGCAAATGTTGATATAGAGTGGATATCGTGCCCTTAGCATGTGGGTCTTTTCTGCATATTCTTTCGAAGGGGGACTGCTGGGCGAGTGGCGGGGTATGGTTCAAGTGTGGTTCGAAGAAGTTTTTTATTTGGAGGTATCTAAAGAGTTCTGAGTGAGGGATACCGTATTTTTTGCAAATTGACGGGAAGGGCAGGAAGTTCGATAGTTCCAAAAATTTGTACAGGTGTATGCAATCCCTGTCTATCCATTCTTTAAATGTTTTGGGAGCAATCCAAGCTGGATAGAATGCCGGGTTTTTATAAAAAGATAGCATTGGGATGTGAGGGGATTGTAAGTGGTATTTTGACTTGAATCTATCCCAAAGGGAGAGTGAATGCTTAATTATGGGGTTATCTATGTTTTTGCGTGATTTGGGGGGTATCCATAATAGGTTGGTTGGTGGAATGGGGTCACATTCCGTTGTTTCTATCGAGACCCAGAGAGGTAATTCTTGGTTCGCATGGTATTTAGTGAGAGTAGCTATTTGTGCCGTTCTATAGTAATGTGCAAAGTTTGGGAGTCCTAGCCCACCATGTGTTTTGGGGAGATGCAAAGTCTGTTGCTTTATCCTTGGCTTGGAAGAACCCCAAATGAAAGATGAGACTCTTCTCTGGATGATTCTCAAAAAGTATGCAGGTACTGGGATAGGAAGTACCCTAAAGAGATATAGTAATTTCGGGAGAATCGTCATTTTCACTGCGCTTATTCTTCCAAGCCAGGATAATGGGAGATGGGTCCATGCAGTTAAAATGTTTGTGATTTGTTTTAAGAGAGTTGGATAGTTATGTGAAAAAAGATCAGAAGTGGCTGCGGTTAGGTGTGTTCCTAGATATGGGATACTTTTTTCTGGCCATTCGAACGGAAGGCCTGTTTTGGCTGCTGTCAGTTCTAGTTTCGAAAGTGATATGTTCAGGGCTAGGCATTTTTTAGGGTTGATCTTGAGTCCTGAAAAAGTTGCGAAGTGGTTCAGTATTGGGATAAGGTTTGGGCCTGACACTTGAGGGGATGCTAAAAATAGGAGAATGTCATCTGCGAATAGACATACTTTGTGCTTAAGGCCGCCTAGTTCTATGCCTAGTATAGTGGGATCTGATCTAATCTTTATTGCTAATGGTTCGATGAGTAGGGCGAACAATAATGGGGACAATGGGCATCCCTGTCGTGTGCCTCTTTTGATATTAAAGGTGTCTGATTTATATCCCGCGTACTTAACATAAGCTCTTGGGTTATTATATAGTTCCATTATCCATTTGATATAGTTTGGGCCGAATCCCCAGTTTTGGAGCGTATAGTTTAAGTACGACCAGGAGACTGAATCAAAGGCCTGCTTAATATCCAGAGACAGAAAACAAGCAGGGATGCCCCTTTTTCTTGCAATATGTGCTAGCAAGCAGGCCCTTCGTATGTTATCGCCCGCTTGTCTGGAGGGTATAAAACCTACTTGGTCTCGATGTATCATTTTGCCTATGTGTTTGTTGAGACGGGTAGCCAAAATTTTACCTAGTAATTTTATATCTGTGTTTATCATAGAAATTGGACGGTAGTTGGTACAGAGGGTGTTGTCCGTATGCGGTTTAGGAATCATGCATATCGTAGCTAGTAGTGATTCGGGTCTGAAGGTCTTTTGCTTCAACAGGTCATTAAATGCGTCTGCCAGTCTTGGTGAGATTAGTTCTGTAAAAGTTTTATAATATCGTGTAGAGAACCCGTCTGGTCCTGGTCTTTTGTTTAATTTAAGATCTTTAATGGCCATGGACACGTCTTCTTGTGTGATAAGTTCTTCCAGTTGCGATTTTTGTAAATGATTCATCTTTGGCAACTGGATTTGAGAAAAGAAAGAGTTTGCTTCCGCTTCATTAAATGTGCCTGTTTCAGAGTATAGTGCTTTTAGGTGTGAACTAAATTTTCTTACAATTTTGAGAGGGTTGCTAGAAACAACGTTGTTCGCTATCTTTAGTTTTATGGGTTTAAACGTTTTTGATTCTGTGAGGAATAAGTCATATTCTAAGCGTGCCTTATCTAAGCGTTTTTTGTTAGTGGGGGTGTAGTTGTCTTGCAAGGCCAGAAAGGCTGAGTTGTATTCAGTTTCAAGTTGCTTCGCTAAATGTCTTCGGTTTTTTTTGAGGATTCCCAATTCTCGCTGAAATGTTCCCCTTAAAACTGGCTTGTGTGCTTCCCATAATGTGAGTGGAGATATTTCTGGACTCGTGTTAAGTTCTAGGTATTCTTTCAAAGCTTGCTCGATGGGTAGGCAAAGGGCGGGGTGTTTGAGTAGAGTTTCTGGGAGGTACCAAGTAGGATCATGATTTTTTGGGATCGCAGATGCTATGGTAGTGAGTACTGCGTTATGATCAGACCAGGGAATGGGAATGATACTTGAATTTAGAATTTCTGGGGTCATTTCTGGGGTCATTCCAATTGTCACTAATATGTGGTCGATGCGACTGAATGATTGGCGGGGGTTTGAGAAGTGAGTGTAGTTTCGCTTTGTGGGGTTATATTCTCTCCAAGAGTCCACAAGGTTATATTTGGATAGGAGGCCTGAGAGAGTCCATTTAGATTGGTATTTGGTGGCGTATATGGGGATTTATCTAAGAATGGGAGGAGGACCTGGTTCGAATCTCCACACAACAGGAGAGAGCCCATTTTATGCGTATTGACTGTTTGGAATAGGTGGGATAGAAAAGGTAAGGAGTTGGTATTGGGAGCATAGTATGAGACTACTGTAATCGCAGAGTCCATAATATAGCCTGTTAGGATAAGGTATCTACCCTCTGGGTCTTTGATTTCAGATTTTAATGTAAAAGGAGTAGTTCGGTGAAAGGCTATCAAAGTTCCTCTTTTCTTGGTGGAAGCCGATGCAGTATAAACTTGTGGGTAAGAGGCATTATAGAATTTAGGGGTTGTGTCGGGAGTGAAGTGAGTTTCCTGTAAACAAACAATATGGGCCTTTTTGGCCTGGAAGGATCTAAATGCCTTTGTACGTTTTTGGGGGACGTTGAGACCCTGCACATTAAGGGTCAATAAGTTTAACGGGGCCATGGTAGCTCAATCAATCTAGCAATCTTACCGTCATTCTTGGTAGAGTAGTTGTCCGATTTGCTCCGTGCAGATATAAGGAGGGATGAGGGAAGGGAGGGTCCAAAACAATTAACCTTAAAAAAGAAAAATGAAAGATGAAATACAAAGCAAGTTAACAAGAATTTAATCAACATTATGTACATAGTGTTTGCCCGTGGTGGGAGAGTTTGTCTCCCAACAAGGGGAAAGGGGGTCTCGTCAAGTCTCCACATAATACTATGGGGACCTGAGGAGATTTTAGAGAGGCACGTGTATTTTCCATGAGCTGGAGTACCGCTTGTTGAGTGCACAGTAGAAACACCTATTCAGGTGTCAGTTTTACTATATTTGGCTATAATAATAAATGAACAGGGTATAATTTGGTTCTTGCTGGGTGGGAAGTAAGCTTTAGAGGTGGGGGAGGAAACAAGTGGGGATAAGGAGGTGATCTCTTCTTGTGCTAAACATCTGGCAGTAACAGCTGTCTTGTCAAAACCTGGTTACTTGTGTTATTTATGGGTTTAAGGTGTAGTGTTGTGACTTAGTGAGTCTCTGAACATGTTATAATGATATTGTTAACGATGTGTTTTGTTTTAAGTTGATGTTCAAGCCGTGAGTAGGGTAATGTTGGTAATTGTGAATGCAAGGAGAGAATTTGCGCTAGGTTTGTACAGTACAAGGGAAGTGTTAGATGTGGGCCATGGGAGGGAATGTAGATTAGTATGGTGGAGAGATGTGAGGTAAAATGAGGGAGAGGGGGGTGTAAGACTAAGGAGGGAGTGAGGTAAGGATGAAAGTCTATTTAGGAAATGTGTGTGTATCTAATTCCCTATTTTGCTCTTTTTAAGGTGAGGGGGGAAAGGAGACAAGAAAAGAGGGCATGTGGTCCTTTTGTATTTAGAATATATAGGGGTCCTTCCATTATTTGACTTTCGTGTTGAAGAGGAGGTAATGTTTGAGAGAGTTTCATCAGATGCTCAGTCCATCGTGTCTTCTTGGTCCATGGTTTGGGGAGCGAATCTCCCTCGCTTGTTTGAATGCTGCGTGCCATTGTTCTTCTCAGGGCGAGATGAGTTGTTGTGGGAGGAATTCGATGCAGTTCTTCTGCGAGAAGTGGTTGTTGTAGTTGGGTTTTCAATAATTTTGAGATCAAGTAAAGCTTGGTGCAATTGGTCAGAGGTTCTACATACAATTTTGGATCCTTGGTATGTGAACCTTAAGGAAAAGGGGAATCCCCATTGATACTTGATTTGACGTTGTTGGAGTTCTGCTAGAAGAGGCTTCATTGCTCGCCTTTTGGATATAGTTAGCTGCGAGATATCAGCGAATATTTGATAGCTGTGACCTTGGAATGACAGGTCATTTTTCATTCTGGCTGCTTCTAGTATTTGTTCCTTTGTCTTGTAATAATGGAACTTGGCAATGATGTCTCTGGGGGGACCTTCTGCTTTCTTAGGGGCCAGTGCTCTGTGGACTCTGTCCATTTCCAGACGTTCTATTGCAATTCCAGGTAGCAATTCCTGGCATATCGCCAATGTTGTGCCTTGGAGGTCTATAATTGATTCCGGGATACCTCTAAACCTCAAATTGGACCTCCTTGCACGGTTCTCGTAATCCTCTAATCTATTTTGTAGCACCAAGTTTTCCTCTTTGAGTGTGTCCAGTTCAAATTGGCATTCTTGTGTATAAATTTCCAGTTCCTCCATTTTTGTTTCTAATACCTCTGTTCGGCTTCCCAGGTCTCTTATTTCCTTGGTTAGGTGTGAGGTGATTTGGTCCGAAGTGCGTTTCAGTGCTTTATTCAGCATTCTTTCAAATTGTGTCAGCAGTTCTGAGGGGATTTCTGCATTGTGACTAGTAGCCTGAGAGGATTTAAATTGACTTTCATCCTCGCTGTCTGACTCTGTAGTATCCAAAGGAATATTGGGCTTCATTGGTCTGGCTGCGCTTTTCCTATCTTTCCCTGAGGTGGGAGCCTCTGAGGTGGCTGAGGAGAATGGCGCCTTTTTTGTGGTACCTTTAGTGTGCTGAGTGCCGCTGCTGACATTCGGCTTTATCTTGTTTCTTGTACCTCCGAGCACCATTTTTGCATAGGGATGTTCCCCGTGTCTCCCACGATCAAATATAGTGTTTTCTGTTCAATTGCGGTTCCTATTTGCTGCGTTTATCCGCGGTTTTCTCCTTCATGGAGCGGAGCTCTAGTGCGGCATGACCGTCCTGCTAGACTCCGCGCGCGCGCCCTCACCACTCTTTTCCATTGAAGCTCGCTTCATAACTAGCTTCTGGGCATGCGCGGGTTGAAAAACGTCGTTTTAAAAGACGTTTTTGCTACACACGGTGACTTTTTGTGAAACAAAAAACGACGTTTTGAAAAACGACACAAAAAATTCAAGCATGTTGGAATTTTTTTTTGTTCGTTTTTTTTAAGACAAAAAACGACGTTTTGCCCACACACGATCAATTTAAATGACGTTTTAAAAAACGTCGTTTTTTTTCATCGCAAAAAACGACCGTGTGTACGCGGCATAACAGACAAAAAAGCAGGAATCGTCTTTTACTAACAAGTAACCAGCTAAAAGCAGCCTCAAGGCAAATAGAACTTCCCCTTTAGAGTGCCATCACTTTGTTCATCATTTTCCAAAAATGATGGTGTGTACGCAACGTCATTTTTAAAAATGAAGTTTGAAAAATGACATTTTTTTTCATGAAGAAAAATGACATTTTTTTTCATCACAAAAAGTGATCGTGTGTACGGGGCATTAGAGTTAAGAATTCATTATTTTCTAACATTATTTTCTAGCACATACCAGAGTAGATGAAAATACTTGAAATCCTAAACTGACACAAGCAGGTGTAGAGAACTCAACGGAAATGGGTGTTTGTACTTGTCACACAAACTGGCAATTTTCTAATAATACATCAGAGACTTTCATACATTTGACTCAAAAGTGTAAGAAACATATCACACAACAGATCACAGTTACACTGACACCAGTTTTCCTGTGTGAAATGTGCCTATCAAATATTCATTGCAGACAGTGCAATTTGGTCCACTAAAAGAGAAAACGATGAGCTATGATATGCACATCTCTATATAGTGGGTAAAATAATTAACCCATTCCCGCCACCAGCAATACGTAAATAAATATTCTCCTCCTCTTTAAAAGATTACAGCCATTAATTTATGTGGCTGCTACGTCTAAGACCGGTCCGATGAAACTGGCCTTAAGGGCAGTTTCATTGGACCAAATTGATCGTGTATACCAGGGGTCTCCATACTTTTTAAGCAAAGGGCCAGTTTAAGGTCTTTCAGACTTCAGGAGGGCCGAATTCTGACCAGTTGGGGTAGAAAATGCCCCAAGGGCCGAGCATCAGTGAGAATAAACATGGCCCCAGTGTTGATGGGCAGTAGGAGGAAAAATAGTGCTCCATCATTGCGATTCGTGTAAGAAATAGTGCCCCATTGTTGGTTCCATTGGGAGGAATAGTGTCTCATATTATTGGGAACAATACTGCCCCAAGGGCCGGATAAAGGCTAGAAAAGGGCCACATCCGGCCCTCGGGCCGCAGTTTGGAGACCCCTGGTGTATACGGCCCATCGGACTGTTGTCCATCGGACCAAAGTTTTAAAACTTGCTTTAAAATCTGTCCGATGGATGCCTGTCCGTCGGACCAAAACGATGGTTAGTACACAAAAGCATCGGAACAAAAACCTGCGCATGCTCAGAATCAAGTTGACGCATGCTTGGAAGCATTGAACTTCGTTTTCAGCATGTCGTTGTGTTCTACGTCACCGTGTTCTGACCCGATCAGATTTTGGACTGATGGTGTATACGCATATCAGACCATCAGACCACTTCAGCGCTGACCCGATGAAAGCGGTCTGTCGGACCAGTCTCATCGGACCAGTCTGATCATGTGTACGTGGCCTAACACCTGACAGTCACTGGCATCTCTGTTGCTAGTAAACCAGAATAGTTCTCTATCATCCAGGGATTTTTTTCAGGGGGAACTTGGGGAACTCAGTTCCACCACCCCTGGCTCAGACCCTTTGGTGCCTGCTCACTACAATCACAGAAACAAGTCTGGTTTCTGTGTTTACAAGTGACAGCTCTGCACTCTGTGTGTAACCCCCCTGAACTCTGCACTCTGTATGTAATGCAATCCTGGTATTTAATGCCCCTTTAAGACCCTTCTACTGTTTTTGAAATCTGAACAGGGTTGTGGTTGAGTTCCTGCACCTATTTTCTGAGAAAAAAAGCTCATATATCATGTTTTAAACACAAGGCCCGCTTGCCCGCCTGACCCTTCAGGCCATTTCATGTGGCCCTTGCACCTCTCCTGCAGCTGCAGGAGAGCTCCAGCCTTCCTCTGGTCCTCCTCAAGACCCCATACTTTCTGCTTTTAAGCAATGCATCCAGATTCTTCCCAGCAGCAGCATAAGGAAAGGAAAGCCCTGTGATGTAAGGGAGAGTGGGGCACTTAACTTCTGATGGTGGGGTGGCTCTTGACATCTAATATATAGGGAGGGGATACGCTGGACATCTAATCTTACAGATACTGTATAACTGGCCCTTTTGAGGACAATCATAATGCTGATGCGGCCCACAATGAAATTGAGTTTGATACGCCTGATCTATGACATACTGATCACATGCAGGCTGGAGGCTTTATTAAAACAATAAGGGCCAGATTCTCAGCGGCGTTACGACGGAGTATCTCAGATACCCCGTCGTATCGCCGTTTTTTTTGTCTCGTATCTATGCGCGTGATGCTAAGCATCACTTTTGCATAGATACGCTTCTACATCCGACAAGTGTAAAACCATTACACTTGCGGATCGTAGGTGTAATGACAACTCCGGCCACTACGTGGCCTTTACGTTGTTTTCGCATTTGCATATTCAAATGCGGTAGTACGCCGATTCTCTATCGCTTTTACGCCGCCCCGTCGTCGCGTATGTCGTTTTTGTTCGCGTAAGGTTACCCCAGCTTCTATGTGGAGTAACCTTACGAAGTACCGTCGGATGCCGTCGGATGATATGTTAAGTATGGCGTCGGGTCAGCGTCGGCTTTTTCCGTCGCTTACGTCGTTTTACTAACTCGTTCGCAAATAGGGCATTGCGTAAGCGTCGATCACGTCGTTTTGACGTCGGTTTCAACGACGCTTTCCGACGTGAGCTGGAGCATGCGCACTGGGCTTTTTCCCCGGCCGGCGCATGCGCAGTTCATTCATTAAATACAAGCCGCCCCATTTGAATTGCGCAGGTTTACGCTGCGCGATTTACGCGATGCAGGCGAAACCTACGGAGCAAGTGCTTCGAGAATAAAGCACTTGCTCTAGTACGATGCGGCGGCGTAGTGTAACTGGCTTACGCTACGCCGTCGGAATTCTTAGAGAATCTGGCCCTAAGTCTTTAGCCTGCAGTTGGCCATGTGCCTGTTTAACACTGTAATTGCCCGATTTAGGTACAGTATTAAACTAAAAAAAAAAAATATTAACGATTTTTTACATGCTTGTTTTTTTGCCAATCTATAATGTATAATATATTTTTTAGGTAAAATAGTGAACCAAATCAAAGTATTTTTCCTTTAAAAAAAGTGTTTTTTTAGTTATAGTGTGCTTGAGGACCTATTTGCTCTCTTCCAGCCACTTCACGTGGTACACTACATGTACTCCCTAGCATCAGGTGCACACAATTTCCCTGAACCTCTGATAATGACAACAGTCATTGCAATGTGCCCCAGCATGGGCGCTTGTAATCCCCATAGGGGGTGCAGGTGAAAAAGGCGACAAAGCAGGAGAAAAATTATGAGACAGTTGTCGCCCTATGGAAGGAATATACCTGATGAAGAAGCTTATAGGACATTTTTGTAATTGGGTTTATATTTACTTGACACTTATATTAAAACCTAATCCCTATACTTAAATGCTTGAATAAAACCCTCCCAGAAACCCTGGCCCAGATTCACATACAATTAGATTCGCGTAGAGTATCAGAAATACTCTACGCCGCCGTATTTCACCTGGCTCTACGTGGAATCCCGGTAGATTTTGTCCAGTAAACTACGGCGGTGTAGTGTATTTCTCCCGGCGCAAGCCATCTACGCGAGTAGGGGGCGTGAAGCATTTAAAATAGGCGCGTTCCCGCGGCGGTCGAACTGCGCATGCTCCATTCAGAAATTTCCCGCCGTGCATTGCGCGAAATCACGTCGTTACATCATTCGTTGTTTGAGTAGCGTCGTTTACGGACATTCCTATTCCCGAACGAGTTACGTAAAAAAAAAAAAAAAATATTAAATTTGACGCGGGAACGACGGCCATACTTAACATGGGCTACGCACCGTTAGACCAGCAAATAGCTGGTCTAACAGTACGTAGCAAAAAAATGATGTAAGCGATTGCGAAGACCACTCGTATCTTCGTGGATCGCCGTAAAAAGTCATTTGCATATCCCGACGCTGAAAACGACGCGGACTCCTCCCAGCGGCCGCAAAAATATCGCAGCGTAGATCCGAAGGCTTATGAAGACGTAAGCCTCTCGGATCGAAGCCCGAAGCCGCCGTATCATGGTTTGAGGATTCAAACTAGTGATACGGCGCGCAAAATTTGAAATTACTCCTGTCTAACACCAGTTAGACAGGCGTAATCGCTCAGTGAATCTGGGCCCCTGACTCAAAGGTTGGCCATACACTGATCGAAAATTTGGCTGGATCAGCAGGAAGTGTCTGGATTTCAATCAATGTGTGACCCTTCTCACTTCACAGAAGTCAATTGTTTGATCAACTGCTGTTGAAAGAACATGCTGGAAATCTTTTTTTGATCAGCAGCTGCAGCCACTGATCAGTGTATTCTGACAGCAGTGGGTCGCACTCAGGGCCGGTGCCAACACTAGGCAAATTAGGCAACCGCCTAGGGCGCACTGCTGCCTGGAGACACCTATCCACTGGTTTCCCTCTGTGTCTGCATGCTTTGCAGGCTGCAGCATGTAACTAACTCATTCTCAGCCAGCGCTAGAGGAAGCAGAGCCGATGCTTCCTGTATAGCGCCACCTCCTGTCAGATTGGCAAGGCAAAGGGAGTAGAGTCAGGGGTGGAGCCAATGGGGGGCGTCAAAATGAGGTTTCGCTTAGGGTGTCAAAAATCATTACACCAGCCCTAGTTACACTATCAGAATACAATGGCCCAGATTCAGAGAGCCATTACGCCTGTCTAACTGGTGTTAGACTGGAGTAATTTCCAATTACGCGCGTTTTCTAGCTAGTTGAAAACCTCAAACCATGAATAGACGGCTGCGGGCTTCAATTCGACTGGATTACGTGTTCATACGCCTTCGGATCTACGCTGCAATAAAATTGCGGCCACTGGGTGGACTTCCCGTCGTTTTCCGCGTCTGGGTATGCAAATGAGCTTTTGTCGGCGATCCCCGAAATTACGATCTTCATTCGCAATCTCTTACGGCACCTTTAGTCATCTTTTTTTTGCGTAACACTATACCAGCTTTTTGCTGCTCTAATATTAGACAGCCCATGTTAAGTATGGCCGTCGTTCCCACGTCGAATTTCTACGTTTTCCGACGTCTTTTATTTTTTTTGACGTAAGTCGTCCGGGAATAGGAATGTTCGTAAACGACACTACTCAAACAACGAATGACGTAACGACGTGATTTCGCGCAATGCGGGAAATTTCTGAACGGAGCATGCGCAGTTCGATCGCCGCGGGGACACGCTTAATTTAAATGCTTCACGCCCCCTAATCTCGTATTTTGATTACGCGGCGAGAAATAGACTACGCCGCCGTAGCGTACGGGCAAAAATCTACCAGAATTCGGTGTAGAGCCTGGTAAAATACGACAGCGTAGAGTATTTCAATTACGCAGTGCAATATTAAGTGTATGTGAATCTGGCCCAATGTTTCCTCCATCCACCATGTTTCCATTGACTGTACAAAAAAATCTGGCAGTGTGTGGCCAGGTTAACTCAACTTGGTTCCCAAACTAATTGTTTACAGAAATCACTTTAAATGACAATTGCGTGGTCATGCCACAGTATACCCATATGACATTTTATAATTTTTTTTCACATAAATAGAGCTTTATTTTGGTGGTATTTAACCACTTAAGGACCGCCTACTGCACATTTACGTCGGCAGAATGGCACGGCTGGGCACATCAACGTATATATACGTTGATTCTAGTACCCAGCCGTGGGTCACGGGCGTGCGCCCGCGGTGCGCTCCCGTGACCCGTTCCGGAGCTCCGGGACCGGGCCAGCGGGACTCGCAGACCCGATCGCCGCTGGAGTGCGGCGATCGGTCCCCAGAGCTGAAGAACGGAGAGAGCCGTGTGTAAACACGGCTTCCCCGTGCTTCACTGTGGTCGCAGCATCGATCGCGTCATCCCTGTTATAGGGGGACGCGATCGATGACGTCACACCTACAGCCACACACCCCTACAGTTGTAAACACACACAGGGAACACTCAATTCATACAGCGCCCCCTTGTGGTTAACTCCCAAACTGCAACTGTCATTTTCACAGTAAACAATGCAATTTAAATGCATTTTTTGCTGTGAAAATGACAATTGTCCCAAAAATGTGTCAAAATTGTCCGAAGTGTCTGCCATAATGTCACAGTCATGAAAAAAATCGCTGATCGCCGCTATTAGTAGTAAAAAAAAAAAAATTATAAAAATGGAATAAAACTATCCCTTATTTTGTAAACGCTATAAATTTTACGAAAACCAACTGATAAACGCTTATTGTTTTTTTTTTTACCAAAAATAGGTAGAAGAATACGTGTCGGCCTAAACTGAGGAAAAACATTTTTTTATATATATTTTTGGGGATATTTATTATAGCAAAAAGTAAAAAATATTGCATTTTTTTCAAAATTGTGGCTCTATTTTTGTTTATAGCGCAAAAAATAAAAACCGCAGAGGTGATCAAATACCACCAAAAGAAAGCTCTATTTGTGGGGAAAAAAGGACGCCATTTTTGTTTGGGAACCATGTCGCACGACCGCGCAATTGTTAGTTAAAACGACGCAGTGCCGAATCGCAAAAAGGGTCAAGGTCCTTTAGCAGCATTTTGCTACAGATCTTAATTTTTTTTTTTGCTAAACAAACAAAAAAAATTTGGAGGGGGGGGGGGACAAAAAATTGTTATAGTTTGTTATAACATTTTGCAAACAGGTAATTTTTCTCTTTCACATGTGCGATGATGAGGTTGGATTGATGGGCACTGATAGGCTGCACTGATGGGCACCGATGAGGCGGCAATGATGAGGAGACACTTATAGGCACTTATAGGTGGCACTGATGGGCACTGATAGTGGCACTGATGAGGCGGCTCAGGTGGGCACTGATGAGGAGGGACTGATGTGCACTAATAGTTGGTACTGAAGGGAACTGAGAGATGGCACTGATAAGTGGAACTGATGGTCAATGATAAGTGCCAATGATGGGCGCTAATTGGTGGCACTGGTGGGCACTGATTGGCAGCACTGGTGGGCACTGATTATCAGTGCCAATGTCCCTTTAACAGAATCCAGTTATTGGCTTTCTTCTTCTCTCCATAAGCTGATCAGCATGAGGAAAGAAAAACCGGCTTGTGTTTACAAACTGTGATCAGCTGTGGTTGGCTGACAGCTCATCATGTGGTAAAGGGCCGTTGTGATTGGTCCAAAGTACTTGGCGATCACAGCACACACGGCTTGCACATAGGAGGGATGAGGAGGGAATGAGATCACAGGAGGATATTCATGTACGCCCTCCCGGCAAAGTAAGTCCGCAATGTAGCAGTCTTTCGGCTATAACGTGAAATGGTTAAATAAAGGAAATTGCATAATGCATGGCCAGCTCAATGTTATGGAATGGGACGACCCACCTGAACAATTCATTCAATTTGTATCAACTGACGAAGGCCCTTGCACTACATATAGTAGTTGATGATAAATCTATAGGATATTGTACAATCAGATTGTATAGTATATGGGCACCTTAAAGAAATATGTAGTTAAGTGGGTGGAAATAAAAAAAAGTGGTATAGTAATAAAGGCGGCAGTAAACTCGGCCTATTCTGTGATGCAGTAGGGTGGTGCACAGGGCTGGACTGGGACAGAAATTTGGCCCTAGACTTCATCCAGACTAGCCCACTTTGACAGGTCTCTCCCATGGCGGCCAGACAACTCCCGCACCCCCCCGGCCACAGAAGCCCCCTCTCCCCCTTTACTAGCCACTAGCATTATTTATTTATTTATTAGAGTAGGACAGCTGGTACTGGTACTCTTCTAGGCAGTACCAGTGGGGAAGCTAGACATTATTTCACCTGGGACAAAGAATCAGTCGAGTCCCCCCCCCCTTATGGGACAAGATTAGGCAGAAGTGAGAAACTTTCAGGCCATAGCTGTTGAGTCAGCTGTCTGTCCCCTCCCCCCATGCTCCTCTGTCGTCCCCTTGCTCCTCTGGTCCTCTCCCTGCTTATTTGTTGAAGCCGGCCCACTGAGCCATCGGCCCACCGGGAAACTCCCTGTAGTCCCAATGGCCAGTCCATCCCTGGTGGTGCATGATGACGTTTCCTAAAAAGTCATATGATGATACAGGAAGTCAGATCTCAGAAAGCATTGTTTTTACATTTTAAGGGTGAACTTTTAAAGAGGGCAAGCAAGTTCTGCTTCCATAGGACGAAGTGGTGGTTGGGCCACACTTTTGGGAGGTAGGGCACATGGATTAGGTAATTGAGAGATAAGCACATTGGGATAGCTTGGGCAGAAAAGACATTAGAAAAGCTTCCATGCATTGTAAAAAGTGAAATTCTGTCTGAAAAGATAAAAATGTTAGCCAAAAGCTCAGTTATAATTTATTATTGGCAAATTTAAAATTGATAATTAATTTCTGGTCATGTACAGAAGAAAAGAGTAGTAAACCTTAAATGTAAAAATATTAGAGACCAACATCACATAGTCCTGAAGGAAAGTAAATGCTGAAGTGTGTCCTAAGGGAGTCACTGCAAATCCACAGCTACTTCAGATAAAATGGAGAAAAATAAGTTTGAATTCTCTGAAGGAGATAATAATCTGCTTACTTGAAAGATTATAATTTTCTCTGATAAACCTGCGTACAGCCTGTCCTCTAAATCCCCTTATAGTAATAATGACAAAGATGGACGGCAGAAAATGTATCTCATCTACAGAATGTTTCTTTAGGCTTTGAAATGTACAGATATATACAGGTAATATTCTAAGTAGTAGCAAAAACGATAAAAGTGATGATAAATAGTGTTGCTCACGAATATTCGTATTGCGAATATTCGGCTCGAATATGACATATTCAAATATTTGCGATATATTCCGAATTTCGCGGTGAATATTCGCTATTTCGAATATTCGTATTTTTTAAAAAAATTTTTAGAACAGATCACATCCTAGAGATCCCCATTGACGTCTAAAAGCATTGCTGGTATGATTAGAGACCTTGGGCCGAGTAGCTGCAGCGATCATTTTATATTGCCGAAAAATCGCAATGCGATTATTCGGCAATAGCGATATCGCGCGATTATTTTCGAGAAATTCGCAATACTGTTTTTAGCTAAAATAACACATATATTCGATTTCAGAGTGTTACTGTCGAAATTCCGCAATCAATTTCTCATTCGCATTTTTGCGAAATTACGATAAAATATCACGAATATTCTGAGCCAATCAGAGTGCTCCATTCCGCATTTCTCTAAATTTCGCAATTATTTTGTATTATAAAATATCACGAATATTCTGAGCCAATCAGAGTGCTCCTTCCGCATTTGCCGAATATTCGCAATTATTTTGTATTGTAATATATGACGAATATTCTGAGCCAATCAGAGTGCTCCTTCCGCATTTGCCGAATATTCGCAATTATTTTGTATTGTAATATATCACGAATATTCTGAGCCAATCAGAGTGCTCCTTCCGCATTTGCCGAATATTCGCAATTATTTTGTATTGTAATATATCACGAATATTCTGAGCCAATCAGAGTGCTCCTTCCGCATTTGCCGAATATTCGCAATTATTTTGTATTGTAATATATCACGAATATTCTGAGCCAATCAGAGTGCTCCATTCCGCATTTCTCGAAATTTCGCAATTATTTTGTATTATAAAATATCACGAATATTCTGAGCCAATCAGAGTGCTCCTTCCGCATTTGCCGAATATTCGCAATTATTTTGTATTGTAATATATCACAAATATTCTGAGCCAATCAGAGTGCTCCATTCCGCATTTCTCGAAATTTCGCAATTATTTTGTATTATAAAATATCACGAATATTCTGAGCCAATCAGAGTGCTCCTTCCGCATTTCTCGAAAATTTCATTCGCATTCGCAATTCGCATTCGCATTCGCAATAGCGAAATTTCGCAATCATTTCATTTCCCAAAAATATCGCGAATATTCGCATTTAACGAATATATCTCGAATATTCGACTATATATTCGAGATATATCGCGAAATCGAATATGGCATATTCTGCTCAACACTAATGATAAACTAATAATGTACAATTTTGATAAGAATAAGGCAAACGCAAACTATGTAATAGTTCTGGGTGGTGAGGAACAGAATTCATGTAACAACCAGAGCTTTTTTTCTCAGAAAATAGGTGCAGGAACTCAACCACGACCCGTTCAGATTTCACAAACAGTAGAAGGGTCTTAAAGGAGCATTAAATACCAGAATTGCATTACATACAGTGTGCAGAGTTCAGGGGGTTACAAAGCAGTCACTTGTAAACACAGAAACCAGACTTCTGTGTTCACAAGTGATTGTGGTGAGCGGGCACCAAAGGGTCTGAGCCAAAGGTGGTGGAACTGAGTTCCCCCAAGTTCCCCCAGAAAAAAAGCCCTGGTAACAACCCATTCTTTATTACTGTGTGACTGGATCCCCTCTCATTCTCAGACATGACCATGATTTTCATCAGACCTATCTTTATTATTTTCTTAAAGGGGTTGTAAAGCTTTGTGTTTTTTCACCTTAATGCATCCTATGCATGGAAGAACCTGCCTAATCTGATACCAGTTAAATGGACTGTTTATGTTTGTCCTCAAATTTGTATAGCTTTGGAAGATATACAGTTGGAGATAAGATTTCACTTGGGATTTAACATGAATTCGATCTGAACTGAAGGTGTTTGCAGTTCAGGAAATAAACAGGAAAACAAATCTATAGTAACCAATTACAAATTATGCACTTCCTGGCCTTTGAAATGCGGTAAGGTGGCTTAGAAAGGCCAATAATGTGGGTTTTGATATGTACCAATTCCCCCATATATAACATTAAGGATTCCCAGTGTGTGTTTGGACATGCACAGTACTGACCAGTGACATATACACTGCTCAAAAAAATTAAAGGAACACTTTTGAATCCAAACTCCTGGTCAGTAGCAGAGGGGGAGGGGTGTATACAGAGGGGGTTGTTAATCAGTTCCGCTGCTTTGCTGTTAATTGAAATTAACAACAGGTGCACTCGATGGGCAACAATGAGACAACCTCCAAAACAGGGATGGTTTTTCAGGTGGAGGTATCTGACATTTTTTTCCCTACTCATCTTTTCGGACTGTTTTTCACTAGTTTTGCATTTGGCTAGGGTCAGTGTCACTACTGGTAGCACGAGGTGATACTTGGAACCTATAAAGGTTGCACAGGCAGTCCAACTCCTCCAGGATGGCACATCAATACGTGTCATTGACAGAAGGTTTGCCATGTCTCCCAGCACAGTCTCAAGAGCATGAAGGAGATTCCAGGAGACAGGCAGTTACTCTAGGAGAGCTGGACAGAGCTGTAGAAGGTCCTTAACCCATCAGCAGGACCGGTATCTGCTCCTTTGTGCAAGGAGGAACAGGATGAACACTGCCAGAGCATTACAAAATGACCTCCAGCAGGCCATTGGTATGAATGTCTCTGACCAAACAATCAGAAACAGACTTCATGGGGGTGTCCTGAGGGCCTGACGTCCTCTAGTTTGCTCTGTGCTCACTGCCGGACACTGTGGAGCTCGATTGGCATTTTCCATTGAACACTAGAATTTGCAGGTCTGCCCCTAGTGCCCCATGCTTTTCACAGTGAGAGCAGGTTCACCCTGAGCATATTTGACATACGTGAAAGGGTCTGGAGAAGCCGCGGAGAACTTTATGCTGCCTGTAACATCGTTCAGCATGACCGGTTTGGTGGTGGGTCAGTGATGGTCTGGGGAGGCATATCCATGGAGGGATACACAGACCTCTACAGGCTTCACAATGATACCCTTGGACATTGTTTCGGTCAATCCATTTTTCACTTATCATCAAATGTTTTGCCATCCTTTCATTCCTAACACATTACAAAGTCCATATCAGTATAGATATCCAGCAGGGCCGGCCTTTGGGGTGTGCGAGCTGTGCGGCCGCACAGGGCATCATGGGCAACAGGGGCGCTGCGCGGCCATCCAGAGGCGTACTAAGAGGGGACGGGCCACCCCCGGGTACCACACACCCCCTCCACGATTGTATTACACCCACGGTGGCAGCGCCAGGGGTTTAGGCAGCGGCACACTGGAACAGGTAGTAAGAGGGGAGCTAGCTACAGTGGCGAGGGAGAGGGGCTGTGCAGGGGGGGTGCAGGGTGACACCACTCCACACACCTACCATCCCCTCCTCTTGCGGCCACGGGCTGGCTGTCTGTGCGATCCCAGATGTCACACAGGCACAGCCGAGTTAAGCCGCCTCGCCCTCCTCTCTATTTATGTGTAAACAGGGGGAGGGGACCTGCTGTGCATGTGCCGCTGCACTGATCTAAGGTACTGAATAGGGGGGCTTCACTGAACGGGGGGGCTACACTGAAAGGGGGGCTGCACTGAACTAGGGGGGCTACACTTAACGGGGGGCTGCACTAAAGGGGGGGCTGCACTGAACAACGGGGCTACAATGAAGGGGGGCTGCACTGAACGAGGGGGGCTACACTGAACGAGGGGGACTACACTGAACTGAGGAAGCGACACTGAACGTGGGGCTACTCTGAAGGGGGGGCTACTCTGAAGGGGACTCTGTACTGAGTGGGGGGTCTGCATTGAAGGGGTGGATACACTGAAGGGGGGTCTCCACTCAAGGGGGGTCTGTGTAACAGGAGGGGGTCCAGAGCTGCAGGGTTCTGTGTAATGTAAAGGGGTCCAGTGATGCAGGGTGCTGTGTAATGTAAAGGGGTCCAGAGGTGCAGGGTGCTGTGTAATGTAAAGGGGTCCAATGATGCAGGGTGCTGTGTAATGTAAAGGGGTCCAGAGATGCAGGGTGCTGTGTAATGTAAAGGGGTGCAGGGGGCTGTGTAATGTAAAACAAATTATTTGTTACAAATATTTTTTTCCTCTTTGTGTATGATTAGGTGACCATGGGGTGAGGGGGGCGCCAGAGGATTGGGGGGGGGGGGGCGCCACAGGATTAGCTCGCACAGGGCGCCTGAACACCCAAGGCCGGCCCTGATATCCAGCATGAGATTTTTGCCAGTTGAAATCTGATATATTTTCAAAGTGTTCCTTTCATTTTTTTGAGCAGTGTATATAGCCCTATACACAGGTCTGTATTGTGCTACATTACAGTGAATTACAGTGAGGTGGGCTGCATAGTGTGTACAACTCCTTCCCCCACTCCTACCCCATATTAATTTTACTGCATTGTGCTACATTAATGTGAATTGCATTGCAGTGTCCTACACAATGTGATAATATTGTGTTTACAGTGTATAGACTCCACAGTCATGTGCTTTCATTTAAGGGTTTAGAGGTATATTTTATTGCAATCTAATTTTGCTAGGGTATTTATTTATTTATTTTCATTTGAGGATCAGCTGATTGAACCTGTTGCTGTCACAGGCAAAGCTGTCCTTTGTTTGCAGGACATTATTGCATAATATTGCATTACAGTTTAGTGCACCAAATCACCACATTGTTAAAGAGGTTGTAAACCCTTGAGGTTTTTCACCTTATTGCATTCTATGCATTAAGGTGAAAAACCTTCTGTAGTGCAGCAGCCACCAAGAGCCCCCCTTTTACTTACCTGAACCTGATCGTTCCATCAACGAGGATGAGCACAGCAGCTCCAGCCGCTGTCTCTGGTCCTCATTGGTTAGATTGATAGCAGTGTAACCATGGGCTCCTGCTGCTGTCAATCAAATCCAGTGACACAGGAGGGTGGGGGCAGAGTCCTGCTGTCTGTGTCAACGGACGCAGCACCAGGACTCGGGAGCATGCATGCGTGGGTATCCCCTTGGAATACGGGTCTCTGAGGGGGCATTTAATGCGGGCAGGAGCCAGGTGTGCTGCTGGGGGACCCCAGAAGAGGATTGGGGCAACTCTGCGCAAAACCCTTGCACAGAGGAGGTAATAATAACATGTTTGTTATTTAAAAAAAAAAACTTTACAACAAGTGTTCCAAAACACAAAATTCTTAATCCCTCTATTGGATCTAAGGTTTGGCAATCCCCTGTAATAATTATGTCTGGGAGGGAAGGGATAAGAAGAGGCTCTTCACATGCATCTAGTAGAGGCAAGCAAGTTCTGCATCCACAGGAGAAGTGGTGGGCCAAACCTTTGGGAGGAAGGGCACTTTTGCCTTTCTTGCTGCAGACGTGTTATACAGCCAGAGCTAGACATGTGCAGAACGTAAAAATGTGTTGGATAGATTTGGATAGATTCATTATGTTACTAAATTCATTTTCTTATGGAATAGATTTAGTTTGGTTTCAGAATTCATTTAGTTTTGTTTTGAAATCAACAGGCTGCCCTATGTGTGTCACAGTAAAAACGAGTCACAAAACGTTCGCTCCCACTATGCTAGAGGTGAATGGGGCCTGAAAGTGAAATAGGTACGATAACAGAGGAACAATGAGGCTCCATTTACATCTGTGTGTTTCCTTGAATTTCAGAAATGTGCTGCACCAAAAATCACAGTAAATATGCACCAAGCTCCACTCTAAAAAAAGTTTCGAAAGCTTCTTTGGGGTGATTGCTGCATGTAGGGCAGCCCATTCAGGTGGGTGGGCTGCCCTATGTGTGATGAGTGAAAATGCTCAAATCCCCCCCCCCCCCCCCCCCCCCCCCTATTAAAAGACACATTTGGGAATGCGAGTTCCTGCTATGAAGAGTTGTGAGAAAAAAAACGTACACCTAGGAGTAGGAGGGTGGATGATGCAGGGTGTGTGCTAATGAGGTCGGCTGGTCAACTTCTTTCTGTGTCATGACCTATAGATAGGAAGAAGACAATTCTAATGGAAACATCTGAATACATTGGTGCATAGGGAAGCTGGAATTTTGAAAAGTGTACAAAAGGTGAACTAACCCTTTAATGTTTCACTTTAAAGCGGAGTTCCACCCAAAAATGGAACTTCCGCTTAAACCACTCCTTGCCCCCTTACGTGCCACATTTTGGATGTAATTTTTTTTGGGGGGGAGTGTGGGCGTCAGTACGAGTGATGCTTCCTGTCCCACTTCCTCCTTCCGGTCAGGGACCGCTTAGGCGACATGCCTGTAGGAGATCGCCTGGGACACGTGATAGGTTCCAGGCGGTCCCAGGACCGGAAGGATTTACCCCCTTATTCACCAGGCCATTTTTGGCGACATGGCACTGCGTTACTTTAACCACTTAAGGACCGCCTCCTGCACATATACGTCGGCAGAATAGCACAGCTGGGCACAAGCACATACCTGTACGATCGCCGCCGGAGTCCCGCGATCGGTCCCCGGAGCTGAAGAACGGGGGAAAGTTGTGTGTAAACACAGCTTCCCCATTCTTCACTGTGGTGCTGTCATCTATCGTCTGTTCCCTGATATAGGGAAAGGCGATCAATGATGTCACACGTCCAGCCCCGCCCACCTACAATTTTTTTTAATATAAAAATGCAATAAAACTATCCCCTATTTTGTAAACGCTATAAATTTTGCGCAAACCAATCGATAAATGCTTGTTGCAATTTTTTTTTACCAAAAATAGGTAGAAGAATACGTATCGGCCTAAACTGAGGAAAAAAATTTTTTTTATATATTTTTGGGGAATATTTATTATAGCAAAAAGTAAAAAATATAGATTTTTTTTCAAAATTGTGGCTCTATTTTTGTTTATAGCGCAAAAAAAACAAAAAAAAAACGCAGAGGTGATCAAAAGAAAGAAAATGAAAGATCTGTTTGTGGGGAAAAAAAGGACGCCGATTTTGTTTGGGAGCCACGTCGCATGACCGCGCAATTGTCAGTTAAATCGACGCATTGACGAATGGCAAAAACTGGCCAGGTCCTTTACCTGCATAAAGGTCCGGGTCTTAAGTGGTTAACTGACAATTGCGTAGCCATGCGACACTGTACCTAAATAAAATGTGTGTCCTTTTTTCCCACAAATAGAGCTTTCTTTTGATGGTATTTGATCACCTCTGCAGCTTTTTTTTGCCTTATAAACAAAAAAAGACCAACAATTTTGAAAGAAAAAATATTTTTTGCTAGTAATGGTGGTGATCAGCGATTTTTAGCAGGACTGTGACATACAAATCTAACACTTTTGACACTTTTTTTTAGGACCAGTGACATTATTAGAGTTATCAGAGCTAAAAAAATGCACTAATCATTGTATAAAGGGATTAACACTAGGGGGCAGTCCAAGAGTTAAGTGTGTCCTAGAGAGGTGTTTCTAACTGCGGGGGGGGGGGGGAGTGGACTGACTGGGAGTACAGAGAGATCACTGTTCCTGATCACTAGGAACAGATGATCTCTCTGCACTCCCCTGTCAGAATGGGGATCTGCTTTGTTTTCATTTTTTTTTCCTAAACTTTCTGTATTCCCCAATCCTCAACTGGAGAACCTCTGACATTGTCTCAATTTATTACTTATCACCTGTGGGATCTGCAGGGAATTTCGCTAGTGTTTTGCATATGGTGAACCACTCAGCTAACATGTAACATGGATGCAGGAGTGCCAGCCCCCATGTGCATGCTGGGAAAATCAGCACGGATAAGAGTAGTGCCCCTTTTTAACCTCCCTGGCGGTATCCCCGAGCGTGACTCGGGGTGTTTTTTTTTGCAGAGATCGGTATCCCCGAGTCACGCTCGGGGTAGCCATGCAGAGCCTGCAGCGCGCGCTGTCTTACCTTCTTCCTGGATCCAGCGATGCATCCCCGCTGTGTGAGCGAGCGGGTGCTCGCTCGATTCACACAGCGTCCCCGTGTGCCGCCGATCTCCGTTCCCTGCGACGTTACGACGCACGGGAGCGGAGAACGGCGCCAAATTTAAAAAGGTAAACAAACACTTTACATACAGTACAATGTAATCTTATAGATTACAGTACTGTATGTAAAAAATACACCCCCCCCTTGTCCCTAGTGGTCTGTCCTGTGCCCTACATGTCCTTTTATATAATAAAAACTGTTCTTTCTGCCTGGAAACTGTAGATTGCCCATAACAACCAAAAGTGTCCCTTTATGTCAAAAATGGTTTTAGATCAGCTAGAAAACAGCGATAATAAATTATAATTACTTTCAGAATTGAGCGATAGCGATTTGTGGGGAAATTTGTCATAAAAAAAATAAATAATGACAGCGACAATTCTGCAACTGAGCAAATTTCAGTGTTTTTGAGTTGATTACATTATTGAATATTTTTTATTATAATTTGTTATAATTATTTATAGTTTTTTATTATATAAAAAATTATGATTTTGTTTTTCAAACTTTATCATACCCGGGATGTCTTGTTTGGACAGATTTAAGCAAGTTATTCCTAAGAATTGCAGGCCTACAGTATAAAACGCCAAACTTCCATGCAAATAATTGTACCGCTTTTGGTACGTAATTCCAGACAGAATCATACCGCCAGGGAGGTTAAAGACCATACAGTGTGAGTCTAATATTGCTAAGCTAGTTTCTTCACAATCACAATGATGTTGCATGAAAGAAGTGGAGGCAGAAAATAAGTAGTATTTGGATACAAGAATTTCGGTGGAGTCATACTAAAGTTGTATAGGTATAACAGAGCAAGAATGATAATCAATACAATTTATATTTGTATAAGGCCGCGAACACACGATCAAACTTATCCGATGAAAACGGTCCGACGGACCGTTTTCATTGGATATGTCTGCTGGGCTGTTTTGGTCTGATGGTTGTACACACCATCAAATCAAAATCCCAGAGACAGCGCGGTGACGTGGCTGTGACGTTGACGCCGCCACGTCACCAAACCAGGAAGTAAAAGACTTCCACGCATGCGTCAAATCCATTCGACGCATGCGGGGGATTTTTGTCCGCTGGTTAGGCGTACGGGTTTACAGCAGACAAGTTTTAAAGCATGCTTTGAAACTTGTCTGCTGGAAAAACCTGTCTGTTAGCCCGTACAAATGATCGGATATGTCCGCTGAAACTGGTCTGTGGACTCGTTTCAGCAGAAAAGTTTGATCGTGTGTACGCAGCCTTATAGATTACTGGTCTGCTTTATAATATCAAACCTTTGAAGAGGGATACTTTGCTTAGCTTTTAACTTAAAGGAGTTGTAAATAAAATAAAAAATTTAGCTGAAATGACTGTTTACAGGGTATAGAGACATAATAGTTAACTGATTCCTTTTAAAAACTATTAAAAATAGATAAAAATCAATCATATAATGTACCTGTAGTTTCTAGTTTCGTTTTTGCATGTTGTTTCCTGCTTTTCTGCTGTACAGAGCCACAGAGCCAATACAGGGCAGTAATGGTTTGGAAACCGGGTTTTAGACACACAGTAATCACACCTCCTTGATTAGTGACCACAGAGAGAAAGCTCCCAGTACTGTGGTTATCAGGAAACAGACAACCAGGAAGTGTGGAGATCAGAGAAGAATTACAGCAACTTAAGAGCAAAAACGAACAATGAGGACATGAAACCAGTACTGCAGTAAGGTAAAGAAAGCTATTAAGATAAAAAAAATCCTTTACAAACCCTTTAAGATTAAGGCCTGCTTGTGTTCTCCGGCGGGGCGTGGCCAAACCCTTCCACCCTCTTGGGGGGTGGGGCCGGGCCCTTGGTTACTTCCCGGCTGGGGGAGGGGGGACAGTCCCTGTCCCCCTTCCCATTGCTCGTGGGGTGCTGGAGCTAGTCCCCGAACGTCCCATTGAGCTTCTCCCAGCTGGTGGTGTTCCTTGGATCCTCCCCGTTCCAGCCGCGACGCAGCGCGCGAGCACGCTCCTGGGCGTGCTCGCAGCATTTTGACGCCGCGCTGCTGTGTCGGGGATGACGACTTTGTTGGGGCTGGTTAGCTCTCCGGGAACGCCGAGGAAGCCACACGTGGGCTGCCATTTCGGCGGCCATAAGCCTCCCCATGGCTTAATGGAGGGAGGCAGTCCACCTGCATGTGATCATTTGATCACCACACCCACAAAGGGGCATATATAAGGAGCAGCTCATCAGGGAACCATCACAAGGTTCCATGTAGGCCAGATTGGATGCATCTCTGTCCCTATTTTCTGGCATTGTGTCCTCTCCTAGAATGCATAACTGCAGTCTGGGTTCCATAACTATATTTTATCCAACCTCAACCCTTGATTTTATCAGGTAAATATCTCACTTATTCATGCATTTTAAGATCCTTTCACTCTTCACCACACTCACTCACACCATCCCCCATTTCATTGAGGGACTAATCATCCACCTTCCTATTTTTTATTTCACTCTCACCATATTGTTTCTCACTTCAACTTTCACTCTTATTTCACACACTTATCTCACCATTGGTTTGTCCTATTTTGGCAATCACCCACCTTATCAGTTCACACTCACTATCTCATTCACTTGTATTCACTGATTCTCATTACAGCAATTTTTCACCTAATTTATACTCCCAATTATCTTACTCATATTGGACCCCTAAGTATGCCTTTACTCTCCCTATATATGTTGGCAATTGGCATTTGCCCTTAGCCCTTGTACCATTATATTACCCTAATATATGTACCCATGCAATTAATTGGCTGTATTTCAGCAATTAACTTTTTAACCAACCTACCCAAAATAATTCTTTCCACTAATCATGGGCTTTATGGGTGTTCCTCTGCAGGTGGCTGCCCCTCCGCTGCTCCTGGCGGTGCTCTTTGTGTGGCTCCTTGCAGGTTCCCTGGGGTGGGCCCCTCCGCCACTTTGGGTGGGCGGGGGCAGTCCAGGCCCCTCCGGACCTCACAGCGGCTTTTTATGTTATCCATTTCCTGATTCAGTGGTAACTATATCATTATGCCATTCTATTGTTTTATATGCTGTCATGTACTTACTTTGAACTTTTACCATAATATTATTATTTTCTAGAAACATTTTTGCCCCCTGAAGAGACCGGATTGGTCGAAACGCGTCGGGGCGCAACGATACAAAACTGTATATGTATTATCTATGCATACTGTATTCAGGAATGTTGACCTTTATTGTATTTATACAAATGTTCCAACTTGTTCTAACTCATGTGGGTATCGGGGATTTTGGCAATAAATACTGTTTTATATAACCTATACAATACTTCTATATTTTTTTTTATATTGCTGCCTAAAAGCCCATTTGGGGAACCCTTCTCTCTCTCTTTTAAGATTAGGAAGTACCGGTAACCTCCCATCTTACCCAGACAGTGTACAACATGTAAAATTATTTCTTAAAAAAACTAAAAGCCAGCCACATTCCACATTGCAATTAGGCTCTGTATATCCATTTTTTTTATGCTGGTTCACTGTGTACAGCAGAAAATGCAAGTAAAAGATAAAACCTTTGACCAAATATAACATGAAAAATTGTCAGATTGACAGAAAGGGACTGGCTTCAATCACTTGTACTGAATAATAGTACTTTGTGCTGACAAATTAATAATAGGGTATTGTCATATGCTTCAGTTACCAATCACTAGATGTTTATTATTACGAGTACATTTCCTATGTCAATGTCATGGTTCTTGCAATTAGTATTCAGTCAATGAGCAAATGGCACATAAGGTAAATTATATTTCATTTTACAGCTTTTTAACATTCTAATATGCAAAGCAGTCTCGATACTCAGCTTACGTAACCCACTACAAATACTGGGCCAGATTCTCAGAGGCGTTACGACGGAGTATCTCAGATACCCCGTCGTAACGCCTTTTTTTTGTCCTCGTATCTATGCGCGTGATGCTTAGCATCACTTTTGCATAGATACGCTTCTACATCCGACAAGTGTAAAAGCATAGGATCGTAGGTGTAATGACAACTCCGGCCACTAGGTGGCCTTTACGTTGTTTTTTCATATGCAAATGAAGTAGTACGCCGATTCTCGATCGCTTTTACGCCGCCCCGTCGTCGCGTACATCGTTTTCGTTCGCGTAAGGTTACCCCAGCTTCTATGTGGAGTAACCTTACGAGGTCCCGTCGGATGCCGTCGTGTCCCGTAGGATGCCATGTTAAGTATGGCCTCGGGACCGCGTCGTGTTGTGCGTCGTTTACGTCGTTTGCGTACGTCGATTCTCAATGGGGCTGGCGTACGCTGCGATTACGTCGTTTACATTGAGAAAATGTGACGTCCTTTGGAGCATGCGCACTGGGCTTTTTCCCCGGCCGGCGCATGCGCAGTTCGTTCGACGCGGGGGCGCGCTTAATTTAAATACAAGCCGCCCCATTTGAATTGCGCGGGTTTATGCTTGGCGATTTACGAGACGCCAACGCAAACTACGGAGCAAGTGCTTTGAGAATAAAGCACTTGCTCTAGTACGCAGCGGCGGCGTAGTGTAAATGGCTTACGCTACGCCGCCGAATATATATGAGAATCTGGCCCACTGTATATAACATATGAATCTGCACAGATATTGGTAGGAGCTACAGTCAGTGTTGCCAACCTACCAGATTGAAATTTACTGGCACGACACCCGAAAATGATTGGTGCAGCCAAATTTTTACTGGCATTTCACAAAAGTTACTAAACTACAAGTACGCTAGGCAAATAGCAATGTGATTTAACTACTTAAGACAGGGATCATTATGCAGGTAAAAGACCTGGCCCCTTTTTGCGATTCGGCACTGCGTAACTTTAACTGACACTTATGCGGTCGTGCGATTGTTGTCCTTTTTTTCCCACAAATAGAGCTTTCTTTTGGTGGTATTTAATCACCTCTGCAGTTTTTATTTTCTGTGCTATAAACAAAAAATATAGTGACAATTTAATATAATTAATATCCCCCAAAAATATATAAAAAAAACATTTTTTTCCCTCAGTTTAGGCCGATACGTATTCTTCTACATATTTTTGGTAATAAGCGTTTATTGACTGGTTTGCGCAAAAGTTATAGAGTTTACAAAATAGGGGATAGTTTTATGGCATTTTTATTAATAATTTTTGACACTTTTTTTTACACTTTTGACACATTTTTGGGACCATTGTCTTTTTTCCAGCGAAAAGTGCTATAAAAATGCACTGTTACTGTGAAAATGTCACTGACAGTGAAATGGTTAACCAGGATGGGGCTGTGATGTCACTGATCAGCATTCCTGGGACAGCCACACTAGGAAGCACAAGGAGAGGTTTGTTTACACTTACCTCTCCCCGTTCTTTCTCTCTGTGACCCGATCGAGGGACACCGGCGGCAATCGGGTCCGCGCATCCCGCGGTTACGGAGGATAGGACCGGATCGCGACCCACAGCTGGGCATCTTAAAGGGGACGTACCTGTACATCCATATGCCTAGCCATGCCATTCTGCCGACGTAAATAGTCTTGCGGCCATCCTAAGGGGTTAAGGTAGATATTAAGTTAAAAAAAACATATTTTTGTTATTTTTAATATAATAAGGGCAAATTATTTAGTCACATCACCCCGGCCTCCATCCCCCTCTGCCACCAACACCCCCTTCCTTCGCCACAATCTCCCACTGCCACTAACACCCCCTGCCACCAATCTCCACCAGGCCCCCTGCCTCCAATCACCCCCTACCTCAATCGTCACCTCAATCGTCATTTATCCCCCTCTGTGGTGCAACCAACAACCTCTGTCTCCATCCCCCACTCTCTGCGGTGCCACCATCCCCTTCTGCGGTGACACCAACAATCCCTGTCTCCAATCACCCCCTGCGGTGCCACCGCATCCACCATCACCCCCGCTTTCAATCTCCCCCTCCCTCCATTAACCCCCTGCCTCCATCGTCCCCCTCTGAGGTGCCACCATCACCCCCTGCCACCATCACCCCCTGCCCCCATCGCATCACCCTCTGTCACCATCACCTGATGTCACTGTCGGTTAGGCTGTCTGTCACTCTGTCCATCCCCGACTCCTCTGTGAACTTTGTATTGCCTGGATGCAGCAGTCTCCTCCATTCCGCCGCTGCCGCGTGCTGCTCGGCTTCCGGGTCCTCACTCCTGCTCCAGTGCTGTGCTCCTCCGAACTCCTGGTTAGTTACAGATTTAAAATTCTGGCACGTGCGGCTGGCGGGATGTCCTAATACATCACTCTTCGGCGCCGCGCAGCATGACTTCTGTGAAATCCACCCCCTACCGGCCGAATTCAGCATATGCTCAGCATGCGCAGTTCCAAGCCGAACAGATCCCGTCTATTTTACTGGCACGTTCCCGCAACCACGGACATTTATGGATGGGAAAAAAGTGCCAGTTTTTACGGACTGTCCTTAAAATAACAGATGGTTGACAACACTGTCTACAGTATGCAGGGCCGGTGCTACCATTAGGGTGCTCAGCCACTGGTGTTCCTACTCTTTTCTCTGCAGCAAGCAACTATGTCTCAACATCAGCAGGCAGCGGCTGCTATGTTCGCACATAGTGTCAGAGGCGCCCCGACTCCCAAATGAATGGAAGCAAGCAAACGTTCATTGATGGCCACTGGTAGGCTGCATTTGACGGGCACTGGTAGGCTGCATTTGATGGGCGCTAGTGAGGCTGCATTGAGGGGTGCTTGTGAATCTGCATTTGATGGGAGCTTTATTAAAAAGGTGGGGTATACATGGGCAGGGCAAAGGGAATAGAGCCAATTAGATTTCGCCTAGGGTGTCAAAAATCCTTGCACCAGCCCTGACAGTATGTGTGGGAAACATGGACCCTCTAAGCTATCTAATTCGATTCTTGGTCACCCACAATTGATCCTTCAGATTTAGTAGGACATCTGATGGATCAGCAGTGAGAACCCACCTCTTCAATCCTATGCTATTGCCCCTTAGTGTTGAGCGGAATACGCCATATTCGATTTTGCGATATATCACGAATATATAGTAGAATATTCGAGAAATATTCGCTAAAATCGAATATTCGTGATATTTTAGCGAAAAAACAATATTTCGAAATTTCGCTAATGCGATTGCGATATTTATTGCAAAATTCTTGTTCGCGCATGCGCAAACGCGCGAACAACACGCGACCAACACGCGGCCAACACGTGACCATTTCCTGGATCCTTGCCACTTGCCAGTTGATTTTCGCATCGCAATTTTGTGCTGCCCAGTCCTTGGAAGTGAAAATGGTTGGAAGCAATTTTACACCCAGTGAGGAAAAGATGCTGATTAGTGTAAGTATTTTCACCACTGTTATTTCATTATCTTTAACTGCATTTTAGACTAGTTTAAAAGTTAGTATATAAGATCAGATATTAGTATTTCCCAAACATTGTGTCTCCTGCTTTTGCAAAACTACAACTCCCAGCATGCCTGCACAGCTGCAGACACCCTGGTTGGTAAATGTGTATTTAGGCACTTTCCTTGCTATTTAGCATAATTAATTTAACATGTTGTGGACATAGGACGTATGCGAACGTCCTGACTTCAGGGTCCTTAAGGCCCAAGATGTTGCAGAACTACAACTTCCAGCATGCCTGGGCATGCTGGCACTTCTAGTTTTGCAAGTTCTGCAGGCCCACATTTTTCAGACCACTATACACGGGTCTCTAAACTGTGGCACCCTAGATGCAGCAAAAGTAAAATTCTTACCATGCACTGACAGACCATGGCTGATGGGAGTAGTAGTTTTGCAACAGCTGGAGGTGGACTGGTCTTGAAACCCTGAGTTAGGTAACAAACTCGCAGTGTTTTGCAACCATTCTGCCTCCAGCTGTTGCAAAACTACAACTCCCTGCATGCAACTGGCTGCAATAACCCCCCCCCCCCCCCTCTCCCCCAATGTGAATGTACAGGGTACATTCACATGGGCTGGGGCTTACAGTGTGCTTCTAGCTGAAGCAAATTTGGCAGTGCAGCTCAAACCCTCAGCGGGAAACTACTGTGAACCCCACGCCCCTCTGACTGTACCTTAAAAACACTACACCACACTAAATATAAATTAAAAAACAAAACATATACACATACCCCTACATAGCCACCCTCCCCTCCACAATAAAAAAAAAAAACATCTGGTACGGCACTGTTTCCTAAACGGAGCCTACAGCTGTTGCAAAACAACTCCCCAGTATTACCGGACAGCCATTAACTGTCCATGCATGATGAGAGTTAAAGTATAATTGTTGTACAGCTGGTGACGGTGAGCTACATGGTGTATCAGAGCATGCTGGTAGTTGTAGTTTTTAAGTAACATCAACTCCATTATTTATTCAAAATTAATTCATCAAAAAGTCAAAAGAAACAAACATATTATTGTTCCTATATAAAGATAGGGATGAAAAAAAATTATCTATTGTACAAAGTGTAAGTGTCCAAAAATAATTATAGCGATCAGATGAATAGCAACGCATTTCTCCCCTATACGTGTATCCTGTGTTGTTACTCCTATATACATAATTAGGTGGCGAGCAAAATGGCAAGATATAAAATCTGTCATGTTACCCCTGTCATTGATTAATAAGGCGAGAATGCTTCCAATTGTTGAATACCATAGATTTCCGTCATATATCCATAAGGGTTTAAACAAAAGTATTATAATATACTTTGTTCTTCATCTTGCAGAGGTTCCTGCAAAAGGGCTACGATCAGCTGCGGAGGCAGGAGGAAAAAAAAAAGTGATCAGCTCCCTAATGCAGGACTTACGCGACCAACAGGGCTGCACACACGACCGCATGGCCATATTAAAAAAATGGTTGGACCTGAAGAGGCGCCACATGGACCAGGTCAAACGTATACGGGATGAATATCATCCAGGTAAGTTATTGGTGACAGTTATGTATTTTTTTTTTTCTAAAGTGTATTTTGTGCATGTACTCGAGAGAGGAGCCGGACTGCAGGAGTTGGGAGTAGGCCCCGTTGGGCTTCAAAGCGGAGCAGGTAGGACGGGCTGTGTGGGAGGACCCCCTCACACCCGCCATTGCCACCCGGGGCATGGAGAAAGGTGGCAGATTGCCCCGGGTGGCAATGGCGGGTGTGAGGGGGTGCTCCCACACAGCCCGTCCTACCTGCTCCGCTTTGAAGCCCAACGGGGCAGAGGGACTCCCTATAAGGAAGTGAGAGGATTTGCCCGCTCAACCAGCCCCGTTAGTCCTTCGCCTCTCTTTTTAGAGACCGCGTGGTCAGAGTGCGTGCATGTTAAGCCAATTTCGAGTGCGTGTGTAAGTGTGGTGGTTTTTGTGGGAGGGGGGTGGGCATACTAAGCGCAGGCTTACCTCGCATAGCACACCCACCGGGAGCCGGGCTGAGACCACCAAACTCAATTCACATGTAGCCGAGAGCGGGATCCGAACCCCTAACTGAAGAGGTGAATGGCTTGTCAGCGCAGTGCCAATCGTGTTGAGCCACCGCAGCTCCTTTGGTGACAGTTATGTAAGGTCATATGTAATTAATGTAAGGGCAGATGTTGTTAACCCAGACGCCATGTTGTGGTAACATATATCACCACCAGCCAAGGTATTCATAGTACTGTTGAAAAAAGACATGGGACAGCAGACAGGAACACAGAAGTTATGTGGGAACATACTTTTCCCATTGCTTTGCATGGGACTTTAAACAAAAACTCCGACCCTCACAAATGGGGGTAGTTAAGGGATAAATTAACGATCCTATACTTTAAGTGGACGTATAAGTAACATGTGACCAAGTGTTATCGAAATATCTACAGCTGTTATGAAGTAACATGTATTTCCCATAGAGTTGAATGGGACTTTAAAGAAAAACCCTGACCATGGCAAATGGGGGTGGGTAAGGGTTAAACCACCTATCCTATGTTTGTGGCTGACATATAAGTAACCTGTGTGCCAAGTTTCATGTAAATATCTTTCGCCGTTTGGACGTGATGCTGGTACATACATACATACATACATACATACATACATACATACACACACACGTTGAGTTTTATATATATAGATTCCCACTAAATTCCTGTGTTAGGCGTGGGGTTGTCATAGTAATCCCGTGTGCTCCATCAGGCCCTTTTTTTAACATGAGATTGTCTGAACAAAACAAAGGAGACAAAAACAGCTCATTTTACCATGGTGGCAGCCCAGCTCACGCTCAGTCCCCTGTAGTGCCCACAAGACCCTTTAATATAAGATTGTCACATTGGTTAACTGTCTATATAAATTAATTTGTATTCATATACAATACAGCAGAGTACACAGAATTTGCATACGTCATTAGAAAACATTTTTATATATATGAACATTGTGTTATTATAGATGCTCCTCTACCAGTTGTGCGCTCCAAGCAAACAAGGCGACAGGCCGTAGAGGAGGAGGATGAAGAGGAGGAGCAGGAGGAGGATGCGGAAGAGGAGGAGAGGGATGAGGAGGAGCAGCCAGGGCCCTCCCACTCGCCAACCCCAGCTCCTGTTGAGGAGCAAGATGAGGAGCTGCACCCCCCCCCCCCAAACTTCTGCTGGAGTATCGGCTGTAGGAGAAGACGAGCAGGAGGAAGAGACCGTTCCTATGAGCCTCAGTCAGGATGGTAAATATGTGCACAAAGATTAATAACATTTCAACAATAAGATGTAGATATAAAAATGGACAGCATTTAAAGCGCACCCGTCAGATTTCAGAACAATAATATGGTATTTATGATAGAAGTATACAGGTAGTGCAGAATTATTAGGCAAGTTGTATTTTTGAGGATTCATTTTATTATTGAACAACAACCATGTTCTCAATGAACCCAAAAAACTCATTAATATCAAAGCTGAATATTTTTGGAAGTAGTTTTTAGTTTGTTTTTAGTTTTAGCTATTTTATGGGGGATATCTGTGTGTGCAGGTGACTACTATTACTGTGCATAATTATTAGGCAACTTAACAAAATAAAAATATATACCCATTTCAATTATTAATTTTTATCAGTGAAACCAATATAACATCTCAACATTCACAAATATACATTTCTGATATTCAAAAACAAAACAAAAACAAATCAGTGACCAATATAGCCACCTTTCTTTGCAAGGACACTCAAAAGCCTGCCATCCATGGATTCTGTCAGTGTTTTGATCTGTTCACCATCAACATTGCGTGCAGCAGCAACCGCAGCCTCCCAGACACTGTTCAGAGAGGTGTACTGTTTTCCCTCCTTGTAAATCTCACATTTGATGATGGACCACAGGTTCTCAATGGGGTTCAGATCAGGTGAACAAGGAGGCCATGTCATTAGTTTTTCTTCTTTTATACCCTTTCTTGCCAGCCACGCTGTGGAGTACTTGGACGTGTGTGATGGAGCATTGTCCTGCATGAAAATCATGTTTTTCTTGAAGGATGCAGACTTCTTCCTGTACCACTGCTTGAAGAAGGGGTCTTCCAGAAACTGGCAGTAGGACTGGGAGTTGAGCTTGACTTCATCCTCAACCCGAAAAGGCCCCACAAGCTCATCTTTGATGATACCAGCCCAAACCAGTACTCCACCTTGCTGGCGTCTGAGTCGGACTGGAGCTCTCTGCCCTTTACCAATCCAGCCACGGGCCCATCCATCTGGCCCATCAAGACTCACTCTCATTTCATCAGTCCATAAAACCTTAGAAAAATCATTCTTATGATATTTCTTGGCCCAGTCTTGACGTTTGAGCTTGTGTGTCTTGTTCAGTGGTGGTCGTCTTTCAGCCTTTCTTACCTTGGCCATGTCTCTGAGTATTGCACACCGTGTGCTTTTGGGCACTCCAGTGATGTTGCAGCTCTGAAATATGGCCAAACTGGTGGCAAGTGGCATCTTGGCAGCTGCACGCTTGACTTTTCTCAGTTCATGGCCAGTTATTTTGCGCCTTGGTTTTTCCACACGCTTCTTGCGACCCTGTTGACTATTTTGAATGAAACGCTTGATTGTTCGATGATCACGCTTCAGAAGCTTTGCAATTTTAAGAGTGCTGCATCCCTCTGCAAGATATCTCACTATTTTTTACTTTTCTGAGCCTGTCAAGTCCTTCTTTTGAACCATTTTGCCAAAGGAAAGGAAGTTGACTAATAATTATTCAAACCTGATATAGGGTGTTGATGTCATTAGACCACACACCTTCTCATTACAGAGATGTACATCACCTAATATGCTTAATTGGTAGTAGGCTTTCGAAACTATACAGCTTGGAGTAAGACAACATGCATAAAGAGGATGATGTGGTCAAAATACTAATTTGCCTAATAATTCTGCACTCCCTGTATGTGCTAGACACATAACAATTGTGTATACATGATAATGATTGTTTAATAAGCAACATAAATATTTTATGTATTTGGTAACGGTCTTTGAAATCAAAAAAAAATTTTCTTAAATCCTAACAGCTATGAAAGAGTTTTTGGTGAAACAGAGCGAAATGCAGAGGATCCAAGATAGAATAGCGTAAATCTGCGGAAAATGTGGTATCTGGACTGTGAAGGACTATTATACAATTGCCTATATACAGTCTAATCCTCTCCCTGCTAATGTTAATGTCTGTGCGTTATGGGGTTCTGCCTCTAGCCTGGATAATTGGATTACTTTCCCCTTTGTAGAGGCATCTGTAAAACCTGTTTAAACCAGATTGCCATGCTGCCAGTACGAGACAATGACCTTTCAATGCTAAGTGGCTTGTGAAATACCTTTCCATTGTGTTCTGCAGATGAATAGCCGTGTCACAGACGAGACGACCTAGCCAACCGATTAGATAATTGACTCATGTTAATTATTGTTCTGATTGCTTCATTGTAGTAATTACCCCCTGGGGGCTTCTCTCTCTGGGAGATAATTACTAAATGTCTTTTAGATCTGTGATTGTGTATTCTAAAGGTTAATTGAATTCAAATTCAAGAATGTTATGTGTCAAGCCTTGCGGTGCCAAAATGCCTCTGTATGGAAACCCCCAGTGTGTGGAAAAGGGGGTGGAGATTTCATTGTTCTTTGATTGATGACAAGCTTGTAAACTGTATATAAATTTGGAGAGTTTTGCCATTAAAGTGTGTCCTGTTACATTCAGCATTAAGCCATGGCTCATGTGTGGATGATTCGGCGATTCCAGGGATATTCCTAAGTCGGGGAATATTGGGTGATTTCTTTTATGGGAGAAGAAGGGAGAGGATGGCGGAGATATGCTCTATTACCGTCACACTGGATGGCAGCAGCGGGATTTTCCCTTCTACCTTCCTTTACACCAGGATTCCAAGCAGACACTGGGAACAGTGAATGGAAGGCTGGTACACCCGGCTTAAAAGAAATACACGGAAAGGACTACTGGAAGTTTGTGGAAGGATTGCTAGCAACAAAACCGAGCGTGTCATCATAGCAGAATAAATGGAGCTACACCAGGAGAACTCGGTTGCAGCAAGGCCTGCAGTACAAGAGATGGAGACACCAGTGATTCAGGAGGAGGAATCACCAGCCAACAAGCTAATAAGAGAGAAATTAGCATGGTTCGGTCCGAACCCAACAGCGGATGTGGTGCTGAAAGTGATGACCCTGTTAGCGGAGGAGGCTAAACAAATAAGAGACGCAGAGCTACAGTTAAAACTGGCAGCAGTCCAACAAGCAGCCGCACATTCTCCAAACAGTGAGTACAACACAGCAGACACAAGGAAGATTCCGTTTAGCGCTTTTGAAGCTTTTGATGAGAAAGAACGAGAGCGGCAACATGAGCTGAGAATTACAGAAATACGACGATCGGTGACAACGCCTAAAGAAGCAGCACCAAATGAAAGACGAGGAGAGGTACAGATACCAGTAACCATGGAAGAGGAATTCAGAAGAAGGTTACAAGAGATGCGGATACAGCACACAGGACCAGAATCAGAGGAGGTCCTGCTGGGGTGGGCGGATGTGATTCGGTGCCAACTCTGGAAGGAAGCGCTAGCTCTGGAGCAGCAACACCAAGGAGAAGTCCTGCCCTACATCTATGCAAGGTACTGGCCGCAGTATGACGTACGACTGCCGTTGTTGGGGGAACAACCGAAGCAGGAGTGGATAGCGGAATTAAGCAGGCTGCTCAGGGCAGAGATGCAGCTGGATGAGAGCTACAGAGCCCTCCGGTGGTATGTAGCCCAAGAGTGCCCGTGGTCAGCGGATGACAGCCCCACAGAAGGCTATGACTATGATGGCCTGGGATTGTTGTATTGGAGGATGTCCAGTGATCCCGACTTTGGGGATGATCGGGAGTGGCGCTTAGAGGACATAATGGAGCACAGAGAGAAAAAATTGAATATCTCGGAAGCGCACTGGGCACAGGAAGATTTGGAATTTCTGGCCGCTCGGGAATGGGACCTGGAGATCGCCTACAAACAGCTGCTAGACTCTGCTCAGCACCAGGACCGGGCTCCCTTTGCCTGGGACTATCAGGAAATACCAGTGGACAATACTGAAATCCTGGCTGAAGAATCGTCCATGTGGCAGGGTAACCGTGTGCTTTCCCAACCTGCCCCTGCAGCTATGGACCCGGAGGTCTTATGGCCGATGCAGCAAGTGCCGACTGACCTTGATCCGGTTTCTGCATGGGACAATCTTGAATGGAGGAATGTGCCTGTCCAGCAGTATGCCAGTGAATCGTCAATGGAAAATCTGGAGATTGCCATTCCCAAAGCTGAAGTTCTGACCGCAGGGCCGAGCTCTGCTAACCTCTGCTCAGGATCTATAGCATTCTCTGGGTTCCATGGACAGGAGATGGTGAACCCCTATCCCCAGACACCAGTTCCAGAGACAGGGGATGTGATAGACTTCTCTGCTGAGGAAGAACAACCTGATGGGCCCCCAGCAGAAGAGCTGGTATCAGGGCCACACTTCACTGTGCTCTGCCCAGCCCCAAGAGCAGTATTTGTGGAGTTACAAGGAACTTCCCCAGCTGAAGCGCTGGTCACCGGACAGAGGGTTCAAGACCTCTGCCCCACCCCTGTGGCAGTTTTGGAGGCTCAGGGTGAGAAGATGGCGATCACTCCCCAGCCACAGATTACAGAATGTATAGACTGTTCAGAGGATGTTATGGATTATGCACCCCCAGCAGAAGTGCTGGCAACAGGGCAGATTGCCAGCCATCTCTGCCCAGCACCGGGACCAACTGTGGAGTTCCAGGGAGCCGGGGCGGTTGGCCCCCCTCCCCAGCAACCAGCTGAGGTGGTAAAGCTCTTACTCCCAGCGGAACCACTGGCAGCAGGACAGGCTGCTACTGGCGGCTGCACCCCACTACAGCTTGAGTGGATACCAGTGGATGGGACTTCAGTCTCCACTGGTATACCCCATAAATGGTGGCCAGTTGGCCCAGACCCCCAACAGCATGATGGACTGAGCCCAGCCACCCTGTCATCTCTCCAGCGGCTGAAAGGACACCAGGGAGAAGTGCCAGTCCAGGCCTCTCCCCAGCGGCAGACGTGTTCCCTGAGAGAGTCAGAGGATGGCGGGGTGAGTAATGCTCGGTTTGGAGCAAGTGATTTGGGGTACTGTATGGATACCGGCATCGGGGGACTGGAACTACTGACTGAATTCAGAGACAACCCATCTGGTGTCTCCTACTGGGTTAGTCCCCTGCCAAAAGGGGAGATGTGTGACAGGCCTAGCCGGGACAGGGGCTTTTGGAGAGGACTGAATGCGAGCCTCTTGCCGTCCGATTATGGGCCAGGGCCTCAAACCAGGAAGGCGGATGGGCCCTCAAAAAGCTCACACCTTACCTTTATGGCCGGGCTTTCACTCTCATCACCGATCACAACCCCATGGTGTGGCTTAACCGGGTTTCAGGGGACAACGGCCGTTTGCTACGCTGGAGCTTGGCCTTACAGCCCTATGACTTTACGATTCATTACCGCCCAGGCAAGCAAAACGGGAATGCCGATGGATTGTCACGCCAAACGGAGTTAACCTCGGACTAGAAGCTCTGAACCCATCAACTCTACTGGACCAGGAAAGGTCCAACCGAGTTGCCGGAGCAGGGAGAAAAGGGGGGGCCATTGTGAAGGACTATTATACAATTGCCTATATACTTCAGTCTAATCCTCTCCCTGCTAATGTTAATGTCTGTGCGTTATGGGGTTCTGCCTCTAGCCTGGATAATTGGATTACTTTCCCCTTTGTAGAGGCATCTGTAAAACCTGTTTAAACCAGATTGCCATGCTGCCAGTACGGGACAATGACCTTTCAATGCTAAGTGGCTTGTGAAATACCTTTCCATTGTGTTCTGCAGATGAATAGCCGTGTCACAGACGAGACGACCTAGCCAACCGATTAGATAATTGACTCATGTTAATTGTTGTTCTGATTGCTTCATTGTAGTAATTACCCCCTGGGGGCTTCTCTCTCTGGGAGATAATTACTAAATGTCTTTTAGATCTGTGATTGTGTATTCTAAAGGTTAATTGAATTCAAATTCAAGAATGTGATGTGTCAAGCCTTGCGGTGCCGAAATGCCTCTGTATGGAAACCCCCAGTGTGTGGAAAAGGGGGTGGAGATTTCATTGTTCTTTGATTAATGACAAGCTTGTAAACTGTATATAAATTTGGAGAGTTTTGCCATTAAAGTGTGTCCTGTTACATTCAGCATTAAGCCATGGCTCATGTGTGGATGATTCGGCGATTCCAGGGATATTCCTAAGTCAGGGAATATTGGGTGATTTCTTTTATGGGAGAAGAAGGGAGAGGATGGCGGAGATATGTTTCAATACCGTCACATGGACCAACAGAATATTCAGCTGGAGCAACAGCATATGAACAAGTATGCGGAGATGATGGAGATTCAGAAGCGTTTGCAGAATTCCATTTGATTTATTTTCTTTTAATAACATTTTTTTTTTTTCAATGTTTCCTTTCTTATTGAGATTGGTAGGTTTTTCAACACATCTAACTTCACATCTAACACATCAACATCAACATCAACATCAACAGATCTAACTTCCTAATAACCAAAAACATTTTATACTATTTCCTCTTATACTGTCTATATATATGTATATATATATATATATATATATATATATATATATATATATATATATATATATATATATATATATATATATATATATATATAGATATATATATATATATATAGATATATATCTATATATATATATATATAGATATATATCTATATATATATCTATATCTATATATATATATATATATACTATATACAGAGTTGCTCTTGCAGACAGGCTAATGGTTGCAGTATAAAGGCTGCAAAACAGGTTTTACCTTAAAGTTCAGTGTTTTAGTCACACTTGCTGTTACGGTCCGGTCTGGTAGCTTGTAGCGGAGGCTGTTGGTGGATCCGCTGTGCCAGAGAGGTCACGAAGCATTACTCAGCATGAAGGCAGCAGCAGTAGTATTAAAATATAATGTAATTATCACACAGGCACCATTTACAAGCAGCAGTGGTAATAGTACTAGATAGCATCTAAACACTTGGGCAAGACTTTACAGCAGCAGCAGTGGTAATAGTAGTATAGAGTGGCAAATAACTTGTGACATAGGTGTCTTGACTGAGCAGCAGCAGTAGTAGTAGTAGTAGACAATACAGTGTCAAATCACTTGGGCAAGAGGTGCCATGATGAACAGCAGCAGCAGCAGCAGTGGTAATAGAAGTATAGAGTGGCAAATAACTTGTGACATAGGTGTCTTGACTGAGCAGCAGTAGTAGTAGTAGTAGACAATACAGAGTCAAATCACTTGGGCAAGAGGTGCCATGATGAGCAGCAGTGGTAATAGTAGTATAGAGTGGCAAATAACTTGTGACATAGGTGTCTTGACTGAGCAGCAGCAGTTGTATTAGTAGTAGTCGACAATACAGTGTCAAATCACTTAGGCAAGAGGTGCCATGATGAGCAGCAGTGGTAATAGTAGTATAGAGTGGCAAATAACTTGTGACATAGGTCTCTTGACTGAGCAGCAGCAGTAGTAGTACAAGACAATATAGTGTCAAATCACTCGGGCAAGAGATGCCATGATGAACAGCAGCAGCAGCAGCAGTGGTAATAGTAGTATAGAGTGGCAAATAACTTGTAAAATAGGTGTCTTGACTGAGCAGCAGCAGTAGTAGTACAAGACAATATAGTGTCAAATCACTCGGGCAAGTGATGCCATGATGAGCAGCAGCAGCAGTGGTAATAGTAGTAGAGTGGCAAATAACTTGTGACATAGGTGTCTTGACTGAGCAGCAGCAGTAGTAGTACAAGACAATATAGTGTCAAATCACTCGGGCAAGAGATGCCATGATGATGACCAGCAGCAGCAGCAGCAGTGGTAATAGTAGTATAGAGTGGCAAATAACTTGTGACATAGGTGTCTTGACTGAGCAGCAGCAGTAGTAGTACCAGACAATATAGTGTCAAATCACTCAGGCAAGAGATGCCATGATGACCAGCAGCAGCAGCAGCAGTGGTAATAGTAGTATAGAGTGGCAAATAACTTGTGACATAGATGTCTTGACTGAGCAGCAGCAGTAGTAGTACAAGACAATATAGTGTCAAATCACTCGGGCAAGAGATGCCATGAACAGCAGCATGAATGAATGAATGAATGAATGAAAACTTATATAGCGCGGCACATGCGAACTGAATCGCCTCTGGTAAGAGTAATAAAAATGGCAAATAGCTTGGCCAAGAGGTGCCATCAGCTGCAGCAGTAGTAATAGAAAGTGGCAAATCTCTCGGACAAAAGGTGACAGCAGCAGTATGAGTAATATATCGGTACATAATCACTCAGCCTTTTGGCATTAGCAGTAGGAGCCCATATGGTGGCAAAATTACAAAAGCTTGAAGTTGCAGTAGCATGGTGATTAAATTTGAAAAGCAGAATGACACAGGCCTTAAGTAGCTGTAGCCTGACTATACGATAGTGCCTCATAATTTAAAAGTTTGATTAACGTCATTTCTATGCCATCCGTGACTTTTTAAATTCATGATGAGCAATTACTTTTCAAAATAATGTGGCAGCAGCATCAGGACTCCTTATAGTGGCTTAATGACACAGCATGGAAATATTTATGCCCTTAACACTACCTGCCCACTATGAGTTTCAAAGGTATACAGTGAGGAAAATAAGTATTTGAACATCTGTCTATCAGCTAGAATTATGAGCCTCAAAGACCTGTTAGTCTGCCTTTAAAATGTCCACCTCCACTCCATTTGTTATGCTGAATTAGATGCACCTGTTTGAGGTCATTAGCTGCATAAAGAGTGACACCTGTCCACCTTATACAATCAGCAAGAATCAAACTACTAACATGGCCAAGACCAAAGAGCTGTCCAAAGACACTAGAGACAAATTTGTACACCACCACAAGGCTGGAAAGGGCTACGGGGAAATTGCCAAGCAGCTTGGTGAAAAAAGGGTACATTGTTGGAGCAATCATTAGAAAATGGAAGAAGATATACATGACTGTCAATCTCCCTCGGACTGGGGCTCCATGCAAAATCTCACCTCGTGGGGTCTCAATAATCCTAAGAAAGGTGAGAAATCATCCCAGGACTACACGGGAGGAGCTGGTCAATGACCTGGAAAGAGCTGGGACCACCGTTTCCAAGGTTACTGTTGGTAATACACTAAGACGTCATGGTTTGAAATCATGCATGGCAGGGAAGGTTCCCCTGCTTAAATCAGCACATGTCAAGGCCTGTCTTAAGTTTGCCAATGACCATAAGGATGATCCAGAGGAGTCATGGGAGAAAGTCATGTGGTCAGATGAGACAATAATAGAACTTTTTGGTCATAATTCCACTAACCGTGTTTGGAGGAAGAAGAATGATGAGTACCATGCCAAGAACGCCATCCCTACTGTGAAGCATGGGGGTGGTAGCATCATGCTTTGGGGGTGTTTTTCTGCACATGGGACAGGGTGACTGCACTGTATTAAGGAGAGGATGACCGGGGCCATGTATTGCGAGATTTTGGGCAACAACCTCCTTCCCTCAGTTAGAGCTTTGAAGATGGGTCGAGGCTGGGTCTTCCAACATGACAATGACCCGAAGCACACAGCCAGGATAACCAAGGAGTGGCTCTGTAAGAAGCATATCAAGGTTCTGGCGTGGCCTAGTCAGTCTCCAGACCTAAACCCAATAGAGAATCTTTGGAGGGAGCTCAAACTCTGTGTTTCTCAGCGACAGCCCAGAAACCTGACTGATCTAGAGAAGATATGTGTGGAGGAGTGGGCCAAAATCGCTCCTCCAGTGTGTGCAAACCTGGTGAAAAACTACAAGAAACGTTTGACCTCTGTAATTGCAAACAAAGGCTACTGTACCAAATATTAACAATGATTTTCTCAGGTGTTCAAATAATTATTTTCATCACTGTAAATACATCAGGGAATGCATGACAAGTGACCCTTCAGTGCCCTGAACCGACGGCGGGTGCCAGAAAGTCACCGCCGATCCAGGACTCATTCATCTTGATGAATGTGAGTCTGTCCACGGAGTCTGTGGACAGACGGGTCCTCTTGTCCGTGACCACCCCACCTGCTGCGCTGAATGTCCGCTCAGATAGTACGCTGGAGGGGGGGCAAGACAATAACTCCAGCGCATACTGAGCGAGCTCGCGGTAGGTGTCCAATCTGGCAACCCAGTACTCCATGGGGTCGTCGGTGCTCATACTGTCAGAAGCACCGATGGACGCCATGTAATCTGCCACCATGTGGGCCAGCCGCTGGTGGTGACTGCTGCTGCTGGTACTGGGTCACTCAGATTGGAAGAACATCCTCATCTCACCCATTAGGTCCCCTGCTCGGCTGCTACTGGGTGCAGCCACCTGCTGGGTGAGATGAGGGGGGACAACTGGAGGCCGGGGAGTTGCCTGCTCCAACCGGCTGACTATGCCTGCCTGCAGTTCCTCCATCCGGCGCTGCCTCCGGCTGGCTGGGAAGAACTGCTCCAGTTTCCCCTTCCCCTTTCCCCTCTCCTTGATGGTCTTAACCCGGGGGTCCCTCCTGAGGCATCTCAGCATGTGGGCAGCCATGGGGAAGAGCACAGCCCGCTGTGACTCCGCAAGGCTGCCCGGGTCAATGACGTCCAACTCTTCATCCCGGAGCCGCTGCTGCTCACACTCAGAGATGCCCAACCCCCGGACTATCGGTGCCCCCAACACCGGCTCTCCCTTCTGACCAGGCCCTGACTCCAGGACGACACCAGTAACCTCCTCATCATCATCATCCTCCTCCTCCTCGTCCTGGGCCTGGTCTTGGTGGAGCAGTGTTGCCTCCTCCTGCTCCACCAATGCACTCTCCCCAGCTTCGAGCAGGCGATCTAGTGTCCTGTCCAGCAGGAACACTATAGGGAGCACGTCATTGAGGCCAACATGCTCCCTGCTGACCATCTTGGTCGCCTGCTCGAAAGGGGCCAACACATGGCAGACCTGGTGTATCTGCCCCCACTCCGCACTGGTGATGTACGGGAGTGTATGTGAAGGCCCAGCAGTGCCTTGCTCCAGCAGGTAATCCTTCACCGCCCTTCGCTGCTCCCACAACCTCTCCAAACACTAACTGCTTACACAAAGTTATATGACTATAAACTAAAGCTAATTTTTTTTTTTTTTTTTTTTTACACTGACTGACAAGGACTACAACTACAAAAAAATAAAAAAATATGCACTAAACAAACACTAACTACTATTTTTTTTTTTTTGTTTTGTTTTTTTACACAAAACACAGACACTAAACACACACTAAACTAAGCTAGCTTAAAGAAATGTACACTTACAATATGTACACTTACTACACAGAAATCTATTTAACACTAAGCTAAACTAACATGGACAATACAACACAAAACTTAGCTTTTAAAAAAGCTATTGGGTCTTTTGCTTTGAAAAAAGCAGTTTAGAATAAGGATAATATGATCTGAAATCACTAGCAAGGAAGCACAATGCTAATGCTGCAAGCTGTAAGATCACACAGAAACACTCCACACTCTATAGCCACCTTCTGAATCTGCAATGAAATGCTGCTGGGTGTGACCTTATATAATGGCCGTGCAGGCAGGTTCCTATTGGTTGCTATGGAGGTTGCTAACCTCTGACAACTGTGGTAGGAGAACTTTGATTGGCTCTGATGCAAAAGAAGGGCGGAGAAAATAATCGCGCAATATTCCTTTTGCCGAATATTCGCATTGTCGAATATTCGGAGAACTCTGATTGGCTCTGATGCAAAAGAAGGGCGGAGAAAATAATCGCGCAATATTCCTATTGCCGAATATTCGCATTGCGAATATTCGGCAATATAAAATTATCGCTTCAGCTACTCGGCCCAAGGTCTCTAATCATACCAGCAATGCTTTTAGACGTCAAAGGAAATCACTAGGATGTGCTCTGTTTTAAAAATAAAATTGAAAAAATCGCTCTGATGCAAAAGAAGGGCGGAGGAAATAATCGCGCGATATTCCTATTGCCGAATAATCGCATTGCGATTTTTCAACAATATAAAATAATCGCTTCAGCTACTCGGCCCAAGGTCTCTAATCATACCAGCAATGCTTTTAGACGTCGATGGAGATCACTAGGATGTGATCTGTTTTAAAACTAAAATTGAAAAAATCTGAATATTCGGAATAGCGAATATTGACCGCGAAATTCGAAATATTCGCGAATACTCGAATATGCCATATTCGAGCCGAATATTCGCAATACGAATATTCGTGAGCAACACTATTGCCCCTCTGCTCAGCCTTTACATTGTAAAGTAGCCTTAGTTCTCCTGCTGTATTCAGTCCTTAGACTTAAAAAAAAAGAGGAAAACGAATACAGCTACTGAATCTTTTTTTATCACTTTATGTTCTTTATGTTCACCTGGTAACCCTTCTTGTCCCAAGGTGACAACACTTATTTACTGTACTGTCTCTATGGGGGACCATCATTGGTGCCTTGAATTAGTACAACACCTCCTCTCCACGACATAGGCTTAAGGGTTCTGTAGTTTAAAGAAGAGAACTGGGAAAGGGTAAAAACCATTTCAGTTCTCTGAAACAGAGATTACAAGGACACTGGATTTCTCAAAGTATCAACAGGTATTTTTTTATTTATTTTTTGGACTCGCAGAAACAAAGCTCGAAAAAAAAACGAATGCAGCTCTCGCCTTTCATGACTGGTAAGCTTCAATATATTACAATTACAAATATATGACATTTTTCTTGGGGTCTAATATATTTTAGTGTGAACTTAGTGCTTAGCACTGCGTTAAAAATGTACACTTTAGACGCCAAGAGTTTTTGAACTAAGTTGGTAAAGCAGATATAAATCTGGATTGAATTGTGTATGCTTCAGAACTAAGCAATTGCCATATTTATTAATAAAATTATGTTTTCAGCTTTTTCATTATTACTATTTTTAGTCCTTTTAATGCTGCTGAACTCCTGCAGCTTCTTCCAGCAAATACCTATCTGCATTCATTGTCTCCAGCCATAGATGTGTGCAGCCTATTGCATTAGGCTGTGCACCCTAAACCTCAAGCACACATGTGTGGCTACATATACAGTATGTGGTGCTGGCAGGGAGATCAATCTCCCTGCCGCTACAGTGAAAGAGAAGAGGCTTCTCTTATGGCAGAGCTGGTACATTTGACATCTTTCACCTCTTCCCACTGGCACACAGAGCGATAATACTAATGTACAAGGGATGATTAGGGTGTGCCCAGGCATATTAGTCACAACCTGTGCACACGCCTATGTCTCCAGCATCCTTTCTCTGGATTCACTTAAAGTGGATGTAAACCCTCCATACACCCAGTGAAGTGAACAGCCTCAGATCATACACAGTGATGAACCAAATCTCCCTACATGGATATCTGCTGTCTTCAAACTAATATACTGTTCAGAAAGTTGAGATTGTGTTAGAAGATTTCCTCTTCTTGTTTAACACAGAGTGTGATGTCTGGGCACACAGCCAAGATATCTAAAATTGCTGATTGGAGGAAAGGCACACACCCCCTCTCATCATAGGCAGAGCCTCCCAGAGGTGTTTTGTAATAGGGCTAGCTCCATGCTAATCTATTTATCGCAACCTCCCTGGACAGAAATTTCAGGCTGCTTTTATCTGATATGTCTGAGAATTTGTCAGGAGTTATCAGGCTGATAACAGTAGACATGTGCAGACTGGAATATTTTGTTTCATTTTTTTAGTTTTCGTCTGGAAAAAAAATGTATTTAGTTACTCCCGAAAATCGTTTTGATTTATTTTGTTTTTCGTTGGGGAATAGCTCTCGTCTGAAAATCCAATAATACTTGGTTTCTGTCTAATGGTCAAAGAATATTCGACGGAACTTCGGAAATTTACGCCGAATCGTACATTAAAATGTACGAGTGCAGTATATCTTCTCCGTCTAATCTGCTTAGCACTTTCGATATACACCATAAGCCTTCTATTCTCTATAATGTCGAATATATTCTCTATAATGTCGAATCTATTTTTTCATAAATTGAAATCTATTCTCTGTAATGTCGAATCTATTATTTCTATAGTGTCAAATCTTTTCCCTATGATGTCGAATCTTTTCCCTATGATGTCGAATCTTTTCCCTATGATGTCGAATCTTTTCTTTATAATGTCGAAAAGTACCGTATGTGTGTGTGTATCAGGTTCGAAAGACAGATTGCTATTCATTCACTGTATTTAGTCAGTGTCTAATCTCTCTATATCGAATTTTTACCGCAACAAAAACGAAAATAAAGCATTTTTTATGTCGGATCTTTCGGTTTTCGTTTCTTGCGCTTTCATTATCGTTTTTTAAAACGATAACGAAAAAAAATGATTTTCGGACGAAAACGAATGCACATGTCTAGATAACAGAGGAATGGGTCAGGAGAGAGCTAATGGACGTAGCTCTTTGAAGAGAGATAACAAAAAAATACTGCAGATATATGTGCCCAGATCACATTCTATGAATTGGGTTGACATCCACTTTAAGACAATGTTGAATAATGTCTGCCCAGTGTTTGTCAGAACAACTGCTTGTAGTCTCCATCAGTGACATACATAACAGGGTGAGAATGCAGAAGCACAGCTTGTACCCTATAACTGGAACAGACACTTCATGACTAGATCAAAAGGTGTTATCTTTCTGAAAGTTGCATATATAAACGAATAAAGACTATTTTTTAAAAGACATCAGCAGCTACATGAAATGTTAATAATAGGGTTTGGATGTACTTTAATCTTTTCTGTGGGCTTGAAAAAAACACATTAAAATTCACATTTCACGCAACTTAATAAGGCATGTCAGCATCACCACATCATAATATTATAGTGCAGAAAAGTATATTCCCTGGTCTCTAGGGCTGCCAGTTGTTACTGCAAAGAGTCTGTTGCTTTCAGTTAGTAATTTGATGAGAAAATTCCACGTATGTAGATATTATATAAGATGTAAGATGAAAGTATTTTAAATTATAAGAAAAAGATATCTCAGAACTGGAAACTGTTGATGTCTTTTTAACAAATGCGTTCATGGTAGCCTTCATTTTTCTATTGCAGATTAGGAAGTTAAAGGCTCTCTTTGGTCAAATTTAAAATCATATATTTCCACATTGTATTTTATCTATTTCTAAGCTGCCTTTTTTTAAAATAAATATTAGAAAACAAGTGGCATTTGAAACTGTAAAAAATTATACAGTGATTAAATTCTAAATCCTAAAAGAAAAAAAAATCACAAGTGCATACCGTTTTAAATAAACCAATATGAGCAAAAACGATTCATAATCTTAAATAACTCAATATGTGCATAAATTGCAAAATAATAAAACAATTACAGAATGGGCTTTATTTACCTTGGACCTTGTGGTCACTTTAAAGAAATAACATTGTGAAAACAACAGCTTAAATAAGTAAATAATTTACTAGCAAGAATGGTGGCAATTTGTTTACACCGTAAGTCTACTTGTTCAGCATTGTGTTGATCGAGTAACGTATTCAATGGCCCTTTGACAAAATACCTTGCTATTCAAGTCCCAGGAGTTGGTCATTGATTTTCAACACTGTTTTTATAAAGTCTTTACTGTTTGGAATGAAAACAGAGGTACATTTTGAGAAATGATGTTTCTTGTTAAGTCCCAGAGGTCGGCAAACTAGTTTCAAACTTTGTATACTAAAGACTGCACTTTTTATAGCCAAAATGGAAGTTTATTTTGACAAAATACATTGTTGCTCTAGTCTCTGGAAAGTCTACTTCCAAAAACCAATGCACTTAACCACTTAAAGGGGTTGTAAAGGTTTGTCTTTTATTTTTTATTTTCGAAATAGGTTCCTTTAAGCTAGTACATAGTTGGTTCACTTTTCTTTTTATTGATTTCCCTTCTAAATGTTTTTTTTCTTTGTTTGAATTTTTCACTTCCTGTTTCAACTCAGTAAGCTTTTCACCGTCATTTAAGCGGTGGAAAGCCATTTAGAACAGCTTACTGAACACCTTACTGAGGAGGAACAGGAAGTGAGAAATTCAGACAAAGAAAACTAAGAAAAAAAACATTTAAAAGGGAAATTGAAGGACAAGGTAAGTGAACCAACAATGCACTGGCTTAGAGGAACCTATTTAGAAAATAAAAAACAAAACTTTACAACCCCTTTAAGCACCGGACCATTTGGCTGGCCAAAGACCAGAGGACTTTTTGCAATTCGGCACTGCGCCACTATAACTGACAATTGCGCAGTCGTGCGACGTGGCTCCCAGACAAAATGTACGTCCTTTTTTTCCCACAAATAGAGCTTTCTTTTGGTGGTATTTGATCACCTCTGCGGTTTTTATTTTTTGCACTATAAACAAAAACATATGTTTTGCAATAATATCCCCAAAAAATATATATAAAAAAATATTTTTTTCCTCAGTTTAGGCAAATATGTATTCTTCTACATATTTTTGGTAAAAAAAATGTCAATAAGCGTTTATTGATTGTTTTTTGTGTAAAAGTTATTGTGTCTACAAAATAGGGATAGTTTTATGAAATTTTTATTAATATATTTTATTTTACAAGTAATGGTGGCGATCAGCAATTTTTATCATGACTGCGACATGGTGGACACATCGGACACTTTTGACACAATTTTGGGACCATTGTCATTTTTACAGCGATCGTTGCTATAAAAAGACTGATTACTGATTACTGGCAAAGAAGGGGTTTACCTGTAGGGGGCGCTTAAGGGGTTAAGTGTGACCTAGGTAGTACTTCTAACTATTGAGGGGTGTGGCTTGACGTGACACATCACTGATCGCTGTTCCCGATGACAGGGAACAGACAATCAGTAACCTGTCACTTGGAAGAACGGGGAGATGTTGTTTTTACACTGACATCTCCCCGTTGTCCAGCTCTGTGACCCAATCGCGGGACACCGGCGGGCATCGAGTCCACACGCCCACATGGTTTGGTGTTTAAACGATCAGATCCAAAACAGATGTCATCCTCACTTCAGCATCCAAAGTAGGATTACACAGATGTCGTCACTAAGGCTCCACCCGACGCATTGCGTCACATGTCAAGTCCCTTGAAAAAGTCATGTGACATGTGATGCAATGCGTCAGGAGGAGCCTTAGTGACGACATCTGTGTAATCTTACACTGGATTCTGGAGCGAGGAGGACATCTGTTTTGGATCTGATTGTTTAAACACACGCGCCAAACTACCAGATCTATGTGACTGGCTGCAATTGTACTAGAAATTCTTATACTAGCCAGTAAAACTGTGCAATGATATACTCTCTTTGATTTGAGGATTAATGCGGAGAGGAACGTTTCAGAGGATAAATCTCAGAGAATTATAGGATCGCTGGCAGGGGAACAGGCTGCAATCAGAGGTGTTCATCTGGAGGTCTAATCAGTGACTGTTCATTATCTGCATCATTTAAGCGGAACCATTTACTATCTGCATTGCCCAAGAAGTTTTACTATTAAGAGAATTTATTGTTGTCTATACCCAGGGTTGGTGCTGTATATTAGATAAGACTCACCTGCATATTTTATCTCCACATCTCATTTTATTTTCAAACATTGTAAGTAAAGCCACATTTTTAAGAACAATTAGAGGGCTGTTAAAAATAAATAGTTTGTTAACATAAGTCCTGTACACATAATCAGATTTTTCGATCGGAATTGTGTGTTGACAGTCTGTTGGTGGAAAATCTGACTGTTTGTAAGCTCCATTGGACAATTGTTGTCAGATATTCCTCAGACAAATGTTGGATGGTAGGCTACCTGCATTACCATCCAATATCTAGCACAAGCTTCTCTTAATATGCAGCTGAGAGCTGAGAAGTTCATCCAAATTACAGCATGTAAGAGCTGTCTTTAACCGCTTGCCGACTGCCTCACGTACATTTACGTTGGCAGAATGGCATGGGCAGTTAAAGCAACGCATATATACGTTGCTTTGAACCTGCTGCCTAACGGGCGCTTGCCCGCTGTGGTCTCCGTGACCGTGACTGTGGAACCCGCGGACTCGGTGTCCGCTGGTGTTCCGTGATTGGATCACTGAACGGCAGAACGGGGGGATGCATTTGTAAACAAGCCATCTCCCTGTTCTGCCTAGTGACACAACACTGATCGTTTGCTCCCACTCATTTGGAGCAGCGATCAGTGACGTGTCACAGTAAGTTATGCCCCCTAACAGTTAGAATCACTAACTAGGACACACTTAAAGCGGAGTTCCAGCCAAAAATGGAACTTCCACTTTGCAGAACCCTCTCCCCTCCAGTGTCACATTTAGCACCTTTCAGGGGGGAGGGGGTTGCAGATATCTGTCTAAGACAGGTATTTGCACCCACTTCCGTGCATAGACTACCGTGGGAGTAACACCACTTCCCGTCCCCCTTGCTGTCTCCTAGGAAACACACTGTACCCAGGAGAGAGCAGGGACTAGTGAGGGCGCGCCGCGCTACTTGCGCATGCGCAGTAGGGAACCGGGCAGTGAATCCGCAATGCTTCACTTCCTGATTCCCTCACCGAGGATGGCGGCGGTGGTAGCCGAGAGACGATTGCTCGGTTTCGGCTGCCGACATCGCGGGCGAGCTGGACAGATAAAAGTCAGCAGCTGCAGTATTTGTAGCTGCTGGCTTTAAAAAAAAAATATTTGGGGGGACCTCCGCTTTAACCTCTTCCCCACCCCCTACTAGTTAAACCCTTCCCTGCCAGTCACATTTATACAGCGATCAGTGCATTTTTATAGCACTGATCGCTGTAAATATGTGAATGTCCCAAAATAGCGTCAAAAGTGTCCGATGTGTCCGCCAAAATGTCGCAGTCACGGTAAAAATCACAGATCATCGCCATAACAAGTAAAAAAAATAAGAATAAAAATGCCATAAAACTACCCCCTATTTTGTAGACGCTATAACTTTTGCGCAAACCAATCAATTTACACTTATTGCGATTTTTTTTTTACCAAAAATATGTAGAAGAATATGTATTGGCGTAGACCGAGAAAAAATTTGCTTTTTTTAAAAAAAAAATGAGGATATTTATTATAGCAAAATATGTTTTACTGTTTATAGCGCAAAAAATAAAAACCGCAGAGGTGATAAAATACTACCAATAGAAAACTCTATTTGTGGTAAAAAAAAGGACGTCAATTTTGTTTGGAAGCAATGTTACATGACTGCGCAATTGTCAGTTAAAGCGACGCAGTGCCAAATAGCCTGGGGCAGAAGTGGTTAAGCAAGCAGCAAGGAGGCTGTATGATAGACATCAGGTATCAAAGGAGGGAAAAAGCACTATCATTATTAAGGAATACATACTTTTGAATGTGTGAGATTCTACCAATAAAGTGCTGGAAAAAGCTATTGGATTAGAAGGGCAGGGAATCTGGACCTGCAGGTGACCTAGCTTTATTTCTTAGGCCGCGTACACACGATCAAATTTGTCTGCTGGAAACGGTCTGCTAAACCGTCCCAGCAGACAGATTCGATCGTGTGTACGGGCGAACCGACGGATTTGGCCACCCGACAGATTTCAAAGCATGCTTTGAAATCTATCGGGTGGGAACCCGTCCGCCCGACATGTCTGCTGGTTAGTACACTTACCAGCAGACATGTCGTCTCGCACCGGCGCCGAATGGATTCGGCGCATGCGCGGAAGTGTTTTACTTCCTGGTGCGGTGACGTGGCGGCGTCAACGTCACCGCCACATCACCGACACGTCAGCGCGCTGTCTGCTGGCGGGGATTTTGGTTTGCTCGTGTGTACACGCGAGCAAACATATATTCCTAAGTGTTTATAGTGGTGCACATACAGTAAGTACAGTCCCAGTAAAGTTTGCATGCAGTGGTAGAGGCTGCTAGTCAAATATCCAGAGTCTATGAGCTAAGTCTCTACTAGCAGCAACAGGTTAATGGGAGTAGTGCCCTCTTACCAGCCTCAGTGACACAGCAGCTCCAGCCCTGCTGTTCAAATATCAGTCTGTTTTTAAGTTGCCTGGAGCGACTCCAGTCCTCAGCACCCAGATTAACAGCTCTCCAGTTTCTGTCTTGGTCACAGGCTTGCAGTATGTTGATGTGCACACAGTAGTGATGTGCACACCTCAGTCCCCTTGTAGCAAAGAGTAAGTCACCCTATCAACGGCCTGGGAAAATACAAATCTCTCGCCCTTGGAACTGTAGTCCAATGGTCCATTGACATCAACAGTATGACTTCTCGCCTTAAGACCCCTTTCACACTGGGGCATTTTTCTGTAAAGCGACAGAAATGAGCCTCTTCTGCAATCCGAATGTAAGAGCCCTTTCACACTGCCAGTGCCCAAAAAATGCTGGTAAAGAGCCGCTAAAACTAGCGACGCTTTACCAGCGTTTTTCTAGCGCTAGCAGGGTGTTTTTCACCCCCACTAGTGGCTAAATAAAGGATTAAAAGCGTTCACAAAGCGCCCTTGCCAAGGTGCTTTGCAGGTGCTTCCCTTTGAGTTCAATGGGAAGGGGCGCTTTAGGAGCGGTGTATTCCCCTGTGTGAAAAGGGGTCTAACTTCAACTCCTACAGTTCAATGCGACCAGCATTCAAGTCCCTTTAGCTTCTTTTCTAGCCAGCTCCCCCAGCTGAGTGGAGATACAATGATGTTAAACCATTCAGGTTGATGATCTAAGGGGGACAGAAAGCAACTGCAGTACAGTGTAACTTGCCCTCTCCCTCTCGCTGGCCAAGCACCTGGCTACACAAACATTCAAAGTAAAATAAATAGCTTGTGTAAAGTGTTGTGGTTGCATAATATGAACTTATAATGCATGTTTAATCCATCCTTTCTATATATGTGATTTTCTCATTGAAATCTGGTTTAACATGGATTCAGGTTCAAGAAAAGTAGTGGCGTAGGATTTACTGAAAATGAAAAAAACAGTGCTACATTTGTTAAAATACAATATTTCTGGGTAAACTTTGCTCTGTTCAGAAATGAGTGCCTTTTTTTCTGCATTAGATACCAATTTCAAGCACCACTGATTTCAAACATTTACACTCTGCATGATAGGAACTTGAACAGGCATGAGTCTTTTTTTTCCTATAATCTAGTATACCACTGTGTTATGAACATTTCCAGTGTGCCAATTTAAAGGAAAACTGACAGTGTTTCAAGAATACTGTATATAACCATAAAAAAATGAAAACAACAAATATGGATTTATGTCTATAATTAATAATCTGGGGACATGTCTTTGGGGGCATGTAGTACAGGGCCGTCTTTAATACAGATTGGACCCTGGTCAAAAATAAAATTGGGGTCTGCCCCACCCCATGCAATTTCACTCTCCACCTGCTCTGAGACATACAATAAATATCAGCTAGACTTAAAATCTGTTTACTGTATCAGATCAGGCAGTGATTGAGATTGGTTGCCAGAGGTTACAGCATATCATTACCACTTACTGACTGGTTGCTAGAGGTTACAGCACACATTACAGCTCACTGATTAGTTGCTAGAGGTTACAGCACATGATTTCTGCTTGTTGGTTGCTAGAGATTACTGTACAATAATACTGCTCACTGATTGGTTGCTAGAGGTTACAGTACATCATCTCCTCACTGTAAAGGGGCATGATTTACATATGAATGCCCCCTTTTTTTTACATATGAATGCCGCAGGCCATCACTATTCACATTTGAATGCTCCCATTATTTGCATATGAATAACAGTTATTTACATGTAAACACAGGGTCTGCAGGTGAGTCTTCTGTACACAACAATAGGGCAAAGCTGGGCAGCTTTAGTAGCAGCACTTCACAATGAGATATCGGGACGGAGCACAGAACTAAAACTTCAAGGGACAGGGGAATTTAAACTGGATTAGTTGGCAAGTATGAGGCAGTATGACAGGGCCCAGGGCAGCTGCCCCTTTTACCCTGCCTTAAAGACAGCCCTGATGTAGTGTATACTCATATGCTCACAGATATAATAATAATGTCCAGTACACAAACACACACAATGTTTCAATTCACATTTATGATAAATATTTCATGATGTCAGGTGTATATATACACTTGAGTGCACTAGCACAACAACGCATTAATTGCTGTATAATGTTGTGTTACAGAGGCATAACTAGAACCTTCAGGCATGGGCGTCCGCTGATTTTTTTTCAGAAGGGGGCGCTTCGGCAGCGGTGATACACGGTCACATTTAACCCTTTTTTTAAACGCTAATGGGGGTTAAAAGCGCCCCGCTAGTGGCCAATAGCGCAGCTAAAATGATGGTAAAGCGCCGCTTTTTGGTGGTGCTTTAACAATAACGCGGTCAACTGGCAGTGTGAAATAGCTCTTGAGATAATTCAGCTTCACTCCATGCCCATATAAAGATAGCCAAGAGAATGTACAGACCCCCTTCAGCACAGACCCCTCCATTCAGCACAGATGGACCCCCCTTCAGCACAGAACCCCCCATTCTGCACAGACCCCTCCATTCTGCACAGACTCCTCCATTCAGCACAGATGGATCCCCCTTCAGCACAGACCCCCCCATTCCGCACAGACCCCCCTTCAGCACAGAAGGACCCCCCTCCCCCCATCCCATTCAGTACCTCAGATCAGCCATCAGCACAGAACAGGGACAGCAGGTTCCCTCCCCCTGTGTACACATAAACACTGGAGGGGGAGGCGGCTTCACTCTGCTCGCTGTGCCTGTGTGACATCCGGGCAGAGACCGCTCAGACAGCCCGCGGCTTCTAGACTCTTCAACACCTTCTCGATTTTCCAGGGGGGGCTCCCCCCTTGCCCTATGGAGCAGATGCCCATGCCTTCAGGGCCCTGGTACAAGAAACTATGAAGGACCCCCTTCCCTCTGAGCCTGGTGCCCTTCCCACTGATCTCAGGCCCCTTTACCCTTGTTGCACAGCCCTTTATTATGGTTCCACAGTGGATACCTTTCACATGTTCTGCAGCAGGCCCCCTTCCTGCCATCGTGGGGTCACCCCACAATGGTGGAACAGCAGGGCCTTTGCGACCTTGCCAGTTCCGCCACTGGTGGCAGTAGGACTGCATAACTTTAACTGACAATTGCGCAGTTGTCCGCCACTGTACTCAAATAAAATTGATGTCCTTTTTTCCCCACAAATAGAGATTTCTTTTGGTGGTATTTGATTGCCTCTGCACTTTTTATTTTTTGCCCTATGGACAAATAAAGACTGAAAATTTTGAAAAAAAAATTAAATATTTTTTACTTTCTGCTATAATACATCTCCAAAAAAAAGTAAAAAAAAAAAATAATTTCTTTATCAATTTAGGCCAATATGTATTCTACATATTTTTGGTAAAAAAATCCCAATAAGCTTATATGATTGGTTTGCGCAAAAGATATAGCATCTACAAACTATGGGATAGATTTAGGGACTGTTATTTATTTATTTATTTATTTATTTATTTATTTATTTATTACTGGTAATGGCAGTGATCTGCGATTTTTAGTGGGACTGCAACATTACGGCAGACAAATCTGACCCTGACTGACACTTTTTTGGACCAGTGACACTTATACAGTGCTATAAAATGCAATGATTACTGTATAAATGGCACTGGCAGGGAATTGGTTAACACCAGGGTGTGATCAAAGGGTTAAATGTTCCCTAGGGAGGTGCTTACTAACTGTGTGGGGCAGTATCACACTGAAAGAAAAGAGAAATCTGTGATTCCGCCTAGATGAATCACAAGATGTTGCTTGCCCTTCCTGGCAGATCTGCTGTTTGCCTTGTTTACACAGGCAGGCGACTGATCCATCTCTCCTGTGAATGATCAGCGGGTTGCGGCGGCCATCACGGTCGCCGGACCTGCTGATTGGCTCCCGCTGTGTCCAATTACAGCGGGAGCAGAGCGCCCCCTAAACCGTGTGCACAAAAACACGTACAACTATGTGATTTTGCGCAGCCGGGCCATCCTGCCACAGTCGGCCAGATTCTCGTAGATCGGCGCATATTTATGAAGGCGTAGCGCATATCAGACATAACTTCGAGAGGCAAGCACCATATTCTCAGTGCAATTGCGCCCCACGATGCGCCGGCGTAACGTAAATTTCTTGGCGTAAGCCGGCGCAATGCAAACTAGGGAGGTGGGCGTGATCCATTTAAATGAACCGTGACCCCATGCAAATGAACGCCCGGACGGACGGAGCATGCGCCGTGACATGGACGTATGGCCCGCCCCTCTGCGCATGTGCACAACTATGCACAGTGTGACACCCAAGCAACGCCGGCCTACTTTGCCTATGCAATGTGTATAAATGCGCCCGGACATGCGCCCGTCGAGCGCAAAAGTACACCATTTTTTTCCTGTGGTGTAGGTACTTTTGCTGCTTGTGTGGTGCCATGTCTGCTCCCAGGAGAGAAAGACGGAAGAAAAACTTCTCCCCAGAGGAGAGGGCCATCATTATCTCGGCCATGGAGAAGTTCGATGCTCGCCTCCATGGGCCACAGAGTGGCATCACCAGCAGGGCCAAAAAGGATGAGATACTACAGCGCATCACCACACAGGTCAATTCCCTGGCACATGAGGTGAGGACACCCCATGACATCTCGAAGAAGATGAATGACCTGCGGCGTCTGGTCAGAGGCAAGCTGGGTGAGATGAGCAGGCATGCCAGGGGCACTGGAGGGGGTCCACCCAGTGCGATCCGCCTGACTGCAGAGGAGAAAGTGGTTTCCCGCTGCCTTCAGAGGGAGCAGGTGGAGGGACTTCCAGGCTATGACTCCGTGGCTCTGGGCTTGAGGACAGGTAAGTGAGTTTTTTCTACTATCTGATGTGTAGCATGTGTGGGGGCGGGGTGGAAGGGAACATGTGACAAGTGTGTGGGTCCACCAACATGTGAATGTTTTGTGTCATCCACAGATGTGCAGGAGGGAGCAGGGCCATCTGATGCTGGTGTCCGACCCATGGCATCCCCGTAACATCCTATGCCTCATTCTGCCCCCCCTGGGAATCCCAGTAGTATTGGTGGAGGGGAGTGTCCAGACCACAACTGAAAAGGTGGTTGAGGAGGAGGTGGTCTCTGTGGATCAGGAGCTGTGCCTCTATATGGAGGAGTCAAGTGTGTTGGCAGGACCATCGCACACATCCACCCCCCTCATCTCCAGCCCCTCAGTGTCTGCCCCCATCATGTCCAGTCCCCCCTGGTCCATCCCCGTCATCTCCAGCCCCTCAAGATCCTCCCCCTATGGAAGGTCCCCAGCCACTCCTCGCCCCAGGAAGGCGACCAGGAAGACAAGGGGTGTCCCTGAATTCCTTCCGGAACACCTGTCAAAGGAGCAGGACCAGCAGACCCAGCATATGGGTAATGTTGTGGTGGAGATGAGGCGCCTGGCAGACAGCCTGGCCTCCTCGGGCCCTTTAACAGACACTCTCCTGGATGTCTCTGCCAACACCTCTGCGTCAGTTACCTGCCTGGGGGAGCTCCAGTCCACAACAGCGGAACTTGTGGGCGAGGTGAAGGCCCTGAGAGTGGCCGTACAGGCCCAGACAGTTGCCATGGAGGTGGTCCTCATCCGCATAGCGGTGGCTTTGGAGGGCAGGCAGGCAGCCAGGGAGGGACCAGGGGATGCTCCTCCACCTGATGCCCTACCCCCACCACCCGAGGCACCCCCCGACAACTAAGGGCCAGGAGCCTGGGCACCAGGCGGAGCTCACGCCAGGGCAAGTGATTGCCTTTTTTTTTACAGCTCTGGTGAAGAGATATTTATTTTGATATGTTTGTGCTCTGGTGAAGAGATATTCATTTTCATATATTTGTGCTCTGGTGAAGAGATATTTATTTTGATATATTTGTGCTCTGGTGAAGAGATATTTTTTTTTATGCTATTTTATGCTATTTTATGATAATTTTTTTATGGTGAGGAGTGCAGGCTACAGTGTGAATAGTGTGTGAATGTGGGGGGGTGGCACTCCTGCCAGTAAGGGGTGTCACCCTCGGTCGTTGGGGATAAGTTCTCCCCACAACCGTATGAATGACGTATGAATGGACAGCAACATCATTGGGGCCTTGGCGCGGCGTTGCTGCTCCCAAGTCCTGCATTGTGGACTTGGGCTAATCCAATCTGATGTGGATGTGGTGTGTGTGATCTAGGGACCACAGTGGTGTGCATGCGTGCATTGCCTGTGTGCCATGATGAATGTGTGTGTTTAACGTTCAAAGATACGTTCCACGAGGCATCTCCTGACTGATGTTCCTTCAGCAGACTGGGTCTCCTCTGGCAGCGGGGGGCAGTGTGGTTCGGGGGTCAGGTCATCACGTATGTCAATCTCCAGGCCCTTTCTCACGGCAAAGTTGTGCAGAATGCAACATGCACCGATGATCTGACCCACAAAGTTTGGGGAATACAACAGGTTACCCCCAGACTTATCCAGGCATCGGAAACGGGACTTCAGGATGCCAAATGTTTGTTCCACCACTGCACGGGTACGTATGTGTGCTTTATTGTATTTTCTCTCTCCTCTGGTGCACACGTCTGCTCATGCTGGTTTGTGACAGCCCAGACATGACTCCACTTGTACGCTGAAAAGATCCACTGGCAAGGAAATGCAGTGTTGCCAGTACCTTGACCAGTGGCTGCACTGCATGTGAGCGTTGTGTCCTGCTGGTGATCTCATCTTTTAGCCTCTAAAGCCACTAGTAGTGCTATGACCATGCCTGCTCCTGGCATGTAGGCTTACGGATGGGTTGTCCTGCAAGTGTGTTTGCTCAGCTCGTCCGTAATGGTGCTGCTGTATTTGCTCTCCTGCTGACTTCACGTCTGGTGAAAAGTTACCCCTGCTTTTATGAGGGGTAAATAGACGCCAGACGTGCGTAATAAATGCGGCGCATATATCCAGCGTCCAGCGCACGTACGTTCGGGAATCGCCGTATCTCTCTCATCTGCATATTTGCATACAATCTCAATGAGAGAGCCAGATACGCCATGCGTAAATATGCGCCCACATGGAGATATTCCTCCACTGGAAGAGTGCTGCACCTCCCACAGTGTCCTCATGGCACTCTGTATTGAACTCGGTGCTGCCACTGTACAAGATCACCTTTGCTAATCGAAACTGTCCTACTAAATTTGATAAGATATGGTCGGGGTGGATAGATGCCTGGGGCACAGAGTTTGCAGGTGACAATGATGACAATGGCCCTCTGTTATGATTTCCTGAAAGTAATACACTGTATATTCAAGATGTGTTTGATTGTTTGGATGTGGTCCCTCCCTCCCTCTTCCACCCCTTCCCCCCTTCCCTCCCACTTTCTCCTTCCCCTCTTGTCCTCACTCCTCCTGCTCCCCCCCCTGGACCTCCTTTACGTAACCTTGCTATGACTTTTTGTTCCCGAATTGGTATCCCATGAACTGATGTATGCTAGCCTTTCAACGCCTTTCACCTGTTCATACCAGCAACACATCTAATTGGTGAGATTCTGTGTAATGCCTTCTCTGTGACTTACTGTGTTTATGCATCGCTTGTATTGTAAAAATTTGAATAAACATTTTTCTTGTGAAAAAATAAATATGCGCCCACGCTACGCGGTGGGAAGAAGTCTAGTTTCAGACGTATCTGGTTCTGTGGCTACGGCGCATAGATACGACGGCACATATTTGCACTTGCGCCGCGCATCTTTATATACGTCGCCGTAAGTTCTTTGAGAATCTGGCCCAGTATATGTACGTGGGGCGGTCTGGAAGCTGTTAACCGCTTAACGCCCGCCCACTGAATATATACGTCCTATTTTTAAAGATGGATATCTCGGTAACAGCAGCAGCTGCTGCCACAACCGAGATATCCATCTCTTCAGTGGGCGGGCCTGTTAACGATAACGGTGGTCTCCGCGGCGGATTCGCCGCGAGATCGCCAGTCACATTTATACAGTAATTAGTCCATATTTATAGCACTGATCACAGTATAAATGTGAATGGTGCCAAAAATTTGTCAAAAGTGTCCGATGTGTCCACCATAATGTCGCAGTCCCAATAAAAATCGCAGGTCGCCGCCATTACTAGTAAAAAAATAATAAAAAATATTTTTTTTTCACCAAAAATATGTAGAATACGTATCAGCCTAGACTGAGAAAAAATAAATAAAATTGGGCTATTTATTATAGCAACAAGTAAAAAATATTATTATTTTTTTCAAAATGTCGCTCTTTTTTTGTTTATAGCGCAAAAAATAAAAACTCCAGAGGTGATCAAATACCACCAAAAGAAAGCTCTATTTGTGGGAAAAAAAGGACGTAAATTTTGGCTAAGTGAGGGGGGCGTGGCCTGCTGCAGACTCTGATGGAAGTGTGAGTCCCTAGCTCCGTTCCACTGCTGGGTTCCATAGCTACATACAGCGACTTACCGATCCGCAATCCGACCGCCCGAGGAGGGTTCAGACTCAGGTCCATCCCGGGCATGCCCCAGAAGCGCTACAAGCCGCCAGCTCTCCGCCGTCTAACGGATTATTTCACCAGCGCGGCCATGCACTCCAGCCAAGATGGCGCCGGTGCCGACAACAGGGGGGACCCACCGCCTTGCTCCAGCGGCGAAAAACATCGTAACTCCTCAGTGGGTCCACATGCCGAGGAACCAGGCAGAACCGGGGAACCGAGGGAGGATATGGACACGCTGCCTGCACCCAGCAATCCTCCCTCACTCCACAGCGCAGAGAGAGGTAAGAGACTGGCATCCTCCCCTGTACTTTCTCCAATCAAGGAACCCTTGCCTAAAAGACATCTATGGGGCAGCACTCCTAATGCTGTGCCTGATAGTGATCACATTCCAGCTTTGGCAGCCATCCCGGTGTCAGACAACCCAGTCTCAGAAGTTATGTTGAAATCAATGTTGTTAACCTTGCAAAAAGATCTACACAGTTAGCTGCAGCTATCACTGTCTCAATAGCATGACAAGGTGGAATGCCTAGAAGAAAGGGTTGATGTATTGGAGGATACCATGCTAAAGCACACAACGAACTGTTAGACGCGCATGATCACCACATGTCTGAAATTCATCACATTACATTGAAACTCGCGGATTTAGAAGACCGCTCAAGACGTAATAACGTCAAATTTAGAGGTGTGCCTGAGTCGGTTAAACCCAATGAGATTTCCCAATACCTACAACAATTTTTTGCGACATTACTCCCTCGATTAAACGCCAAGGATTTTACGATTGATCGGGCTCATAGGCTCCCCAAACCTGCACACCTTCCTCCGGACACCCCAAGAGATATCTTGGCGCGGATACACTATTTTCATGTGAAAGACCAACTTCTCCAAGCTGCTAGGATCACTAGACCTCTACCAGCTCCGTACCCCAATATCTTACTGTTCAGTGATCTGTCAAAAGCAACTATGGAGATGCGCAAATCATTCAATCCGATCACTTCCATCCTCCAGGATCGCAAAATTGTTTACAAATGGGGCTTCCCCACCAAATTGCTGGTCACCTACAAGCAACAAACCATACCCTTCCTTACGCCTAAGGAGGGGTATACAATTCTGACTAATTGGGGATTTCTTCCTCTTCCAAATGATACCACAGGGAGCACGGGATCTCAATCACGTCCTCCAGCTCCACGTAATACGGCCCTGGATAAAGACTGAGTAAGATTCACTAACTCTGCCATCGGTCCCATACATACCTTGGAACCAGCGTGGGCGTATATACTTCTGTACATCCACCCCCCTAAGGTTGTTGTGTGCTGCCCACACCTGTTATTGTTTCTAGTTCTATATTTGTTATGCTGTGTTGCATTTTGTGTTTAGGTACAACGTTTTTTATTTGACTCCCTTGTGACTAACTGCACGTATACCCTTTATTCTGTGAACAGATGCTCAACTTTAATTACAGTGTTACACCATTCTGTCTGGTATCTCCGGTGTGGCCTCGCTCCTTCCGTTCTCCTCAGCAGGTAATTTAAATTATCATGGCCATTACAATTTCTTCACTTAACACCAAAGGGTTGAATTCCCCTTTTAAACATAACATGCTGTGGAAGGAGGCCCTGGCACAAAAAGCTGATGTATTTTGCGTGCAAGAGACGCACCTTTCCCAGCATAATCCCCCTAAATGTTCACACAAGCGTTATCCACATTGCTTTTTCGCCAATGCACCTAAAAAAAAAAGAGGAGTCATGATCGCGATCAGTTCCTCTGTAGCATTCACGTTGCATCACTGTGAAGCAGATCGGGATGGTAGATATTTAATTCTCTCTGCGACGATTGACAATCATTGCATCACATTAGTAAATCTGTATGCGCCTAATACAGCGCAAAAATCTTTTTATGCCAAATTGCTCTCCAAGCTGTCCCCATACAGGTCTGATCCAGTGGTGCTATGTGGGGATTTTAACGATATTATTGACACAAATCTGGACACTTCCAATCCTATTAAAAGGAGACCTTCTGCACTCTCCTCCTTGTTACATAACAAAGACTTATTTGATCCTTGGAGGTGCCTACATGGTGAGGAGCGAGACTACTCCTTTTACTCCCATGCTCAATACTCTTACTCTCAGATCGATCTGTTTCTTGTGGACAAGTACCTTCTCCAATCTGTTTCGGAGGCCAATATAGGCACAATTTCATGGTCTGACCATGCACCAGTATCTATTAAATTATTCCCCCAAACTCACTCTCCCAAACATACTGTATGGAGATTGAATACCTCTCTTCTCACTAACCCCATATACGCAGACGTAGTTCGGTCCGAGATTGAGAGTTACTTTGAGAGGAACGTGCATTCTGGTGTTGATCAATCTATTCTTTGGCATGCGCACAAGGCTACTCTAAGGCCTTGTACACACGAGGGAATAGATCCGATGGGAACGGTCCGACGGACCGTTCCCATTGGATCTGTCCGCAGGATTGCTTTGATCCGATGGCTGTACACACCATCGGATCAAATTCCCCGCCGGCGGACAGCGCGGTGACGCGGCGGTGACGTTGACGCCGCCACGTGACCGCCACGTCACCGCACCAGGAAGTAAATACTTCCGCACGCATGCGTCGGATCCATTCACAGGATATGACGCATGTGCGGGCAGATATGTCCGCTGGTTTGCCGTACTAACCAGCGGACATATCTGACGGACAGCTCTCCGGCGGAAAAATTCCAAAGCATGCTTTGTAAATTTTCCGCCAGAGGAATCCGGCCAGAACAATCCGTTTGCCCCTACACACGAGCGGATTTTTCGGCTGAAATGGTCCGTCGGACCATGTTCAGCGGATTTATTCACTCGTGTGTACAAGGCCTCAGAGGTTTGTTTATAAAGTTGGGAGCCCAGGATAAAAACAAAAAACTCAGCCACTACTGAGTCCCTTTTGAAACATATTTGTGATCTTGACAGGGTTAACAAACAGTGTCCCTCCCCCAAAGTATCCCAGGAATTGAAAACCCTTAGGTGCCAGCTTAGTGAACACCTTCACGACAAATTTGATTATTATATCAAACGCTTGAAGCTCCAAGTCTACACTTCAGCTAATAAACCAGGAGCGTTCATGGCCAAACAGGTTAAAAGACAAGCAGCTCAGAAAAAAATACAATTCCTTACAAATTCCCAAGGTAAACGTTTAACTTACCCACTAGATATTGCAAATGAATTTAGTGCCTTTTACACCAAATTATATAACCTCAAAGACTCAGAAGCGGTAGGCCCACCTAAACAGGAAGATATTGAAGTTTTCTCTCATCGATTCTAATTCTCTCTATTTCTCCTACTAGAAGCCTTGTCATCGCCCTTCTCCCCCGCCGAAATCACGAAAGCCATAAAACAATTGCCCTTACACAAAGCCCCAGGCCCAGACGGGTTCTCTAATGAATATTATAAGAAATTCCAGGATCTGATCGCCCCCCATCTTTGCAACGCCTTCAATCATTAAGTAACCACATGTATGATCCCAAAGGAGGCCCTGGAGGCCCTAGTAGTTACCTTACCAAAACCAGGCAAAGCCCCTGACTCTCCAGCCAATTACCGCCCACTCTTAAACACTGATACTAAAATATATGCCAAAATCTTAGCACAGCATCTCTCCCCGATTATTCCCTTCTTAATTCACCCCAACCAGGTGGTATTTGTGCCCAGCAGACAAGCTTCTGACGGCACCTCATTAATTTGATACAGTGGGTGGAGCATGGTCGAACGCCTTCTCTCTTCCTGTCACTGGATGCAGAGAAGGCGTTTGACAGGGTCCACTGGGCATACATGGAAACAGTGCTCCGCAAATTTGGCTTAGCCGGACCTTCCCTAACGGCCATCATGAACCTTTATTCCTCCCCAAGTGCAAGGGTCTGGACCTCTGGTATTAAATCGGATCCTTTCATAATTTCAAATGGCACGAGGCAAGGCTGCCCTCTCTCCCCTTTAATCTTTACCCTAGTAATGGAACCCTTGGCACAATCCATCAGATCGACGCCAGCAGTGACAGGTATTAAAATTGGGAAAATAGAACATAAATTGGGCCTATATGCCGATGATGGTATCATTACTTTAAATAATCCGGAATCTTCCCTCTTAACTGTTCAACAAATCCTGGAACGGTTTAGCTAGATTTCTCTTTATAAGATCAATTATGGTAAATCTGTTGCTAGATCTAGGTATTGACCCGCATATCACAAGGAAAATTTCTGGGGTGATGCCCTTTATTTGGTCCCCTAGCTCCTCACTCCCGTACCTAGGAATCCACCTGACCTTCCCGAGCAAGTCACTACTAAAAGTGAATTATGAGAACCTCTGTGAGAAACTTCTGCACATATCCAAAGAATTGAGCCATTTTCCTGTCCCCTTGGCAGGCAGAATTGCTCAATCGAAAATGTACTTACTCCCTCATATACTTTACATGTTTCGCACAATTCCTTTGCCTCTATTGCCCTATCAACTAAAAGAGCTGCAAAAACTGCTCAACACGTTTATATGGCAACGCAAGAAACCCAGACTCAAATCATCACTTCTCCACACCCCGGTGTGTCACGGGGGCATGGGGGCCCTGAACATTCAGGCATATTACAGGGCAGTAATCCTGGATCAACTTAGGGAGTGGTGGTTACCCACTTCCAACAAACTGTGGACTCAGATTGAATCTGTTGCCCTTAACATGGATACGAAACTACTCCTTTTAACTACTGCTTTTTTGAACTTCAAACCGCCTTATCAGTATTTAAGCTCAACAGCAGCAGCCCTACGGGTATGGTCAGCATCCACACAATATACTACGGGCCTTCCTAGATCCATCCTTTAACGTCTGCCCATCAAAGCGAATGAACTTCTTTCACCTGACCTCTTGCATCCAGACTGTCAGAGGTATCGACAATCTAAGGCTCCTATTCTCCGCCTCTGGTTTGCACTCGTTTTCTCACTTACAACAGCAATATGGCACCTCCTCCAAGACTTTTTTCTTGTATCTCAGAATCAGATCAATACTATCTAAAATCACCGTACATGATGAGGATTCTTTATTGGTTTCTCTTTTGAAGTTCTACGAAACTCCTCATCCCTCAATCAAGGGAATCTCTCTGGCATACAACCTATTGACTATACCCACTACAGATCTACCTTCCTCCTCGATTACCATCTGGTCCTCGCTCACAGATGACACACTTACGTATGACTTATGACATCGAGCTGTGAGTTTTCCCCTTCGCATGTCACATTGTACTTCCCATTGGGAATCAATCCAAAAACTCTTTCACAGATGATATTTTACCCCTGCAAGACTAGCGGCTATCTACCCTAAAACCTCACCTCAATGCTGGAGAGGGTGTAATGACGTGGGAACTTTGCAACATGTCTGGTAACACTGCCCCAACATCAAAGACTACTGGAAAGAAGTCTACTTTTATTTCGACTATTTGCAGTATTTCCTTTCACCTACACCCATTGGATCTTCTCCTAGGGCTTTCAATCCCTAGCTGGCCGAGGCATATTAGACTGTTAGCCTCTCACATATTAATAGCCGCAAGCCTTGCACTTGCAAAGAAATGGAAGTCGCCACTTTTACCCACGCTGTTGGATCTGATCATCATGCTAAATAATCACTTTCGAATGGAATTCTTTTTTGCCAAAGCCAAAATGACCACCCCTTCTTTTTACAAAAATTGGGCACCCTGGACCAATGATTGTAGAAGCATAGCACTTTGACTCACTGAAGATACTCAGTAACTATTTTCTTACCATTAGTCTGTTTCACACTCTGTCGAGTATTTTGCTTGGCCAACAATGTTCTATTTTTTACGTAAAATGTGCAGTATTATCATTTTTTTCCCCTTTTTTTCTCACTGTTTAACTGATTCTCGAGGATGGTGACTGGCCGTGTTGCCCATAAACTCTCGACACAGTTAGCTCCCAAATTTGGGGTGTCGGGGTTCGTGGGTGGCTCCGCCTTCACACGATCTGTTTTTTTGTCTTGAATACAGTATAACTTCTGTCAGGTTAATATATCTTACAAGCTGATTTTCTTTTTTCCTTTTTGTTTTTGTTTTACCACAACATCTGTGCAGTTTATAAGTGACGTCACTGATCTTATTGTTTACTGTGTGAAAATCTTAATAAAAATTATTGTTAAAAAAAAAGGACGTCAATTTTGTTTGGGAGCCACGTCGCACGACCGCGCAATTGTCAGTTAAAGCGACTCAGTGCCGGAAGCTGAAATTTCACCTGGGCAGGAGGGGGGGTATATGTGCCCAGTAAGCAAGTGGTTAAGCTGTATAAAGAAGAGTGCACAAAAAAGGAGGGGAGGACCACAATCGGAGGATATCAATAGTGCACTTCTCGGCGCTAAGGACAAAGATTACTTTTATCAAAGGAATAGATTTAAAAAAATATAAATAAATAAAATATAATATATATATATATAAAATAAGTGAAATTCAATTGAATATTGGTCCCACTCAAAGCAATTAAGCAGTATATATATATCTCAGCAGCTGTTTAAAAATAAATGAATAAATTCATCTATTCAAGGTATAAAACAAGGTATCACAAAACATAAGCCAAAAACAATTTCCTGGTTAAAAAATGATAAAACAGCGCATAAAAAGTCCAATATAGATCAAGATGTTGAAGGAAAGTCCATAGATCAGTTTTAAAGTGATTTGAAGGAAGTTTCATGGAATAATTGTACACCCTCCACCGGTTTCCAATCTCCACCAAACGTGAGGCACACTCCCCCGCAGGGGTTCAAACTCACCAGAAACTCAAAGAAAACAGGCCTTAAGCATAAGACGTCCTGATCAAACCTCCAACATCATTCCAGAAGCAGCAAGGGTTAATGAGTCAAACTCCAATATATGGATCATAGAAAAAAGCAAAGGGCACCAAAATAGTGTAATACTGCTTTAATAAAACATTTGCTTCATATAACACCCCGCTTCCTATCTACGTACATTGAAAAGATTAAAAATGAACAATAAGTGTATAGAGTGTAATTCACCGCTCTCCTCCGCACTCAGGGGGTCACGATTGTGCCTCAATGCACGCTGCTCGAGACTCCTATCTCAGTGGCGATGATGCAGCGGTGGAACGCACTCCTAGTACTTCCTGGATACGCCGTCGTAGCCACGCCCTGACGCGTTTCGTCACATCCGACTTCAACAGAGGGCGTGGCTACTCGGCGTACATCACGTCCATATGAAGTCCTCCAACGGCGGCTATTGGATATCTCCTCCGCGCTCTCCCGATATCATTGGTGCATCGAGGAGCGGGTCACAATAGCGGACGTAAGCCGTGCCTAATCGCCGGGACAACCTCACCATACGTGAATACAAAGAATGAAGTAACTTAATACTGCACAGAAATACATAAACATGGCGAATCTTGTAGATCTTTTGGCCGCAAGATTGTATACTGAACGGGGGATTCTATTTTGAAGCACACCTCCATTCGTATAACACAAGTGTCACTGCTTTATCAGAGAAACTGTGTTTAACCCATAGACGGCCATTATGCAAAAGATCTCCATGCCATTATAGCAAAGTGGGTTTAAAAAATACAACCATCGTAGATTTAACTGTGATTGACCTTTTAAATGTCAGAAATTCATATTATAAAGAGCTACAAGTATAAATTTGTACACTCATATATGAACCTCATCGGACCCTATAGTATAAACATATAGTATAAAAGGTTAAGGAACCGCTATACATTAAGAAAAAATTATAAATAAAATAAATTAAATCAACTTGCCTATAATTCATTTAAGGCTGGAGAAAATTGTCAGAAATATATATATAAAAAAAAAAATTTCATTCTAAAATTATATATATTCATATTAAAAATAGAAAATTGATAATAATAATAAACATATACATATATACATATATATTTAAGATAAAGCATATATACCTCAAAAATTATTCTAAAAATAAAATGAGTAGAATAAAAAAATGGATATATATATATACATGTATAAAGTATAAAGGAGAGAGTAGGAGGGCTATAATATGCCCATTTAATGGTCACTGATGAAACAGTTGATGTCTAGTTCAACGTTTAACCCTTTGGGTACCAGAGTATCAACAGAATATATCCATTCAGTTTCGAGCTTGGATAATTCTCTCACTCGGTTAGAACCCCTCCATGAAGGTTTAAGATGACGGACACCCCAAAATTTGAGGCCTGCTGGATTTTCATTGTGAAAGAGTTTGAAATGTAGGGAGACATTATGGTCCTTGTACCCCAGTTTAATATTAGCTATATGTTCCGCTATCCTTACTTTCAATTCTCTTTTTGTGCGGCCTATATACATGAGCTTGCAGGGACATTCTAAAATATAAACTACATATGAAGTGTTACACGTGATGAACTCTTTTATAGGGAAAATTATATTGTTGGTTGTGGATGTAATACTTTCAACACCTCTCATTGGTCTTTCAACCTCTCTGCAAGGAAGGCATTTGCGACATGCAAAGAATCCATCTTTGTCCCAAAATGTGGGGAGTTTTTTTGGGGGGTCCAAGATTTTTCTCACAACCTTATCCCCAAAATTCTGTGCTTTTGTGTAAATAAAGCTAGGTTTATTAGGGATAACGGTTCTTAGTATTTTATCTAGGAACAGAACGTGCCAATGTGATGAAAAGATTGTTTCGACTTCTTTATACTGGGAGTGATAGCCTGAAAGAAAGCTCCATTCATGCATATTTCCATTGGTGGAAGGTAGTTTCGTTCTTAAACAGTCAATTCTTGGTACCAATAGAAGATCTTCTATCGTTTTTGTTAGTTGCTTATCTTTATATCCTTTTTCCAGGAATTTATTCTTTAATATACATGACTGAGAAATAAAGTCATCATCCTTAGTGCAATTCCGTCTAACTCTTGAAAACTGTCCTTTTGGAATGTTCCGTAGCCACATGGGATGGTGGCCACTGATAGTGGGCAGATAGCTGTTAGAATCTGTGGGTTTAAAATAAACCTTAGTTCCCAATTTATCTCCATTACGGTAGATATTTAAATCTAAAAAGTGAATACTGTCTCGATTAAATTCACTAGTCAGACTAATATTGCAATTATTGGCATTAAGTTCTTTTAAAAAATCTTCTAACGATAAAATGGATCCTGCCCAAATAAAAAACAGGTCGTCAATATATCTCCTATATACAATCAGTTGATCTCTTTTAATACTAAAAATGGTCTTATCCTCCCATTCTGCCATGAAGAGGTTTGCTATACTTGGAGCAAACTTAGCTCCCATGTCAACGCCTGTTTTTTGCAAATAAAATTGTCCATCATACCAAAAGTAATTATGACCAAGGCAGAAGTCCAATGAGTTGCGTAAAAACACTTTTAGATTATGGGATAGATCATCTCTCTTCGATAATGCCCAATTCAGGGCCAGTAGAGCATCATCATGCTGGATTACAGTATATAAGGAAGATACATCAGCTGTGACTAAAAACACGTCATCACCTTTGCTTGACAGATCTATATTTTGCAGCAATATGAGTAAGTCTTTTGTATCTTTTAAATAGGCTTTAGTTTGGACTACACTTTTTTGTAGAAAGTGATCCAAAAATTGCCCTAAGCGTGAAGACAGAGATCCAATGCTATTCACGATTGGTCTGCCCGGAGGGAAGTTCAAGTCCTTATGGATCTTAGGCAGAGTATAGATCGTTGGGATCCTACTACTGCTAGGTACCAAAAATTTATGCTCTTTAGTCGAAAGAGCTCGATTTCGGTACCCTGCTTCTACCAGGTATTTAAGCTGTTCCTCATATTGTAGAGTAGGATCTCTAGTCAATCTCTTATAGGTGGATCCATTCATTAGCATATCCATCATTTGTGTATGGTAGAAATTTTTTGATAATATGACTACGCCTCCTCCCTTATCAGCTGGTCTGATAACGATCTCATTTCGATCTTCCAAGGATATTATACCTTCTTTAATGTGTCTTGGGTTCACGTTTCTCTTTGGTTTTATGTGTTCCAAATCCCGTAATACCAAACCTTTGAAAACCTCAAGTGGTTGGTTAGTACTCATCATGGGATTAAATAGAGATTTGTTCCGAAGACCACTATCTGTGGGTACTGCTGATATTCCTGTTGATGGATTGGAGTTCTTATTTAGAAAATATTTCTTCATGTTAAGCTTTCTTACGTACTTATGTACGTCTATAAAGATATTAAACTTATTTATTGGACGGTTAAGGCCACATTTAAGACCTAGATTAAGAATGTTAGTCTCCTTAGTTGTTAGAATCATATTGCTTAGATTAAAAATACCCCCTACTCGTGTTCCTTCCTTCTTCTTTTTCTGTTGCTGGGTCCTTCTCCCTGCCCGGCATCCCCTCTTTCTTCTCTCCCTGCCCCTGATTGGGGTAATCTCTCTCGATCCCAGTAAGTGTTGTCGTTCCATTGGGGATCTCTGTGTCTTTGGTCGACATGAGGGTCCCTGTACTGTGATTTTTGTTGTGGGTATGTGGGTGCTCTCCCCCTCTGGGAAGAGGACCCTCTGCCCCTCTTCTGCCAACCCCGGCCTTTCCCTAAAAAAGGACGGGGTGATTGATACCTGGGCGTATTATTCTCTTCCCATAACGGTTCATAGCTATTGTATACTGGTACATTATAATAGCCCCCTGGGGGTGCAGGACGTTGGTTGGTATTCATGTTACCTCCATTCCTTGATCTTCCCCTGTTGTGATTTGATTTGTGACGCATAGGTGTTGAATGATTCACTGGGGCTTGTTGTGTACCCATTTCTCTTCTGATGTTTAAGAGAGGTTGACCATTTGGGATAATATTACTGACTGGTTGAGATCTAGAGTCAGTAGCCTCTTGGTGAGTATCCATGGCATTAGTGTCATTCTCTCTTGTGGTAGGTGTATTTGTCTGCTGCCACAAGTATATAGAATTCGTTCTAAAGTCCCCCACATCACGGTGGAATTTTTTAATTTTCTTTTTCTGGGTTTCTTTATCAATTTTCTCCAACCTTTTCTTGATACGTATGTTAAAATCAGTAACTTGTTGCGTTTCCTTAATAGGGTCTAGTAATAACTGAGACTCCTTGATTTTACCTTCTAAAAGTAACATCTTTCTCTTCTTCCTTTTTAGGACTAGGTCCTGTAATTTAAACCCCACTCCATTAAAGAATTCCAACCATTCTTTCGCAGAGTCTGAGTCATCAAGACCGTCCTGGGGAACTACGTCCCATCTTAGACTTCTAATAATGATCCGCTCTTTTTGATACTGTTCAAGGGTACATATATCCCACCAAGTTCTCACTTGTTTTTCTAGGGTGTTACCCAGAGCGGTCATAATTGAATTATAGTTAACCTGTGCAGTAGTTTGTTCATTTACAGTAAAAATAGTATCTATATCTAAATTCCTATTGCTTAGAAAAAGTAAGGCTCCATGTCAGCCAGAGAAGAAAAACAGAATGTATAAAGAAGAGTGCACAAAAAAGGAGGGGAGGACCACAATCGGAGGATATCAATAGTGCACTTCTCGGCGCTAAGGACAAAGATTACTTTTATCAAAGGAATAGATTTAAAAAAATATAAATAAATAAAATATAATATATATATATATAAAATAAGTGAAATTCAATTGAATATTGGTCCCACTCAAAGCAATTAAGCAGTATATATATATCTCAGCAGCTGTTTAAAAATAAATGAATAAATTCATCTATTCAAGGTATAAAACAAGGTATCACAAAACATAAGCCAAAAACAATTTCCTGGTTAAAAAATGATAAAACAGCGCATAAAAAGTCCAATATAGATCAAGATGTTGAAGGAAAGTCCATAGATCAGTTTTAAAGTGATTTGAAGGAAGTTTCATGGAATAATTGTACACCCTCCACCGGTTTCCAATCTCCACCAAACGTGAGGCACACTCCCCCGCAGGGGTTCAAACTCACCAGAAACTCAAAGAAAACAGGCCTTAAGCATAAGACGTCCTGATCAAACCTCCAACATCATTCCAGAAGCAGCAAGGGTTAATGAGTCAAACTCCAATATATGGATCATAGAAAAAAGCAAAGGGCACCAAAATAGTGTAATACTGCTTTAATAAAACATTTGCTTCATATAACACCCCGCTTCCTATCTACGTACATTGAAAAGATTAAAAATGAACAATAAGTGTATAGAGTGTAATTCACCGCTCTGCTCCGCACTCAGGGGGTCACGATTGTGCCTCAATGCACGCTGCTCGAGACTCCTATCTCAGTGGCGATGATGCAGCGGTGGAACGCACTCCTAGTACTTCCTGGATACGCCGTCGTAGCCACGCCCTGACGCGTTTCGTCACATCCGACTTCAACAGAGGGCGTGGCTACTCGGCGTACATCACGTCCATATGAAGTCCTCCAACGGCGGCTATTGGATATCTCCTCCGCGCTCTCCCGATATCATTGGTGCATCGAGGAGCGGGTCACAATAGCGGACGTAAGCCGTGCCTAATCGCCGGGACAACCTCACCATACGTGAATACAAAGAATGAAGTAACTTAATACTGCACAGAAATACATAAACATGGCGAATCTTGTAGATCTTTTGGCCGCAAGATTGTATACTGAACGGGGGATTCTATTTTGAAGCACACCTCCATTCGTATAACACAAGTGTCACTGCTTTATCAGAGAAACTGTGTTTAACCCATAGACGGCCATTATGCAAAAGATCTCCATGCCATTATAGCAAAGTGGGTTTAAAAAATACAACCATCGTAGATTTAACTGCGATTGACCTTTTAAATGTCAGAAATTCATATTATAAAGAGCTACAAGTATACATTTGTACACTCATATATGAACCTCATCGGACCCTATAGTATAAACATATAGTATAAAAGGTTAAGGAACCGCTATACATTAAGAAAAAATTATAAATAAAATAAATTAAATCAACTTGCCTATAATTCATTTAAGGCTGGAGAAAATTGTCAGAAATATATATATAAAAAAAAAAATTTCATTCTAAAATTATATATATTCATATTAAAAATAGAAAATTGATAATAATAATAAACATATACATATATACATATATATTTAAGATAAAGCATATATACCTCAAAAATTATTCTAAAAATAAAATGAGTAGAATAAAAAAATGGATATATATATACATGTATAAAGTATAAAGGAGAGAGTAGGAGGGCTATAATATGCCCATTTAATGGTCACTGATGAAACAGTTGATGTCTAGTTCAACGTTTAACCCTTTGGGTACCAGAGTATCAACAGAATATATCCATTCAGTTTCGAGCTTGGATAATTCTCTCACTCGGTTAGAACCCCTCCATGAAGGTTTAAGATGACGGACACCCCAAAATTTGAGGCCTGCTGGATTTTCATTGTGAAAGAGTTTGAAATGTAGGGAGACATTATGGTCCTTGTACCCCAGTTTAATATTAGCTATATGTTCCGCTATCCTTACTTTCAATTCTCTTTTTGTGCGGCCTATATACATGAGCTTGCAGGGACATTCTAAAATATAAACTACATATGAAGTGTTACACGTGATGAACTCTTTTATAGGGAAAATGATATTGTTGGTTGTGGATGTAATACTTTCAACACCTCTCATTGGTCTTTCAACCTCTCTGCAAGGAAGGCATTTGCGACATGCAAAGAATCCATCTTTGTCCCAAAATGTGGGGAGTTTTTTTGGGGGGTCCAAGATTTTTCTCACAACCTTATCCCCAAAATTCTGTGCTTTTGTGTAAATAAAGCTAGGTTTATTAGGGATAACGGTTCTTAGTATTTTATCTAGGAACAGAACGTGCCAATGTGATGAAAAGATTGTTTCGACTTCTTTATACTGGGAGTGATAGCCTGAAAGAAAGCTCCATTCATGCATATTTCCATTGGTGGAAGGTAGTTTCGTTCTTAAACAGTCAATTCTTGGTACCAATAGAAGATCTTCTATCGTTTTTGTTAGTTGCTTATCTTTATATCCTTTTTCCAGGAATTTATTCTTTAATATACATGACTGAGAAATAAAGTCATCATCCTTAGTGCAATTCCGTCTAACTCTTGAAAACTGTCCTTTTGGAATGTTCCGTAGCCACATGGGATGGTGGCCACTGATAGTGGGCAGATAGCTGTTAGAATCTGTGGGTTTAAAATAAACCTTAGTTCCCAATTTATCTCCATTACGGTAGATATTTAAATCTAAAAAGTGAATACTGTCTCGATTAAATTCACTAGTCAGACTAATATTGCAATTATTGGCATTAAGTTCTTTTAAAAAATCTTCTAACGATAAAATGGATCCTGCCCAAATAAAAAACAGGTCGTCAATATATCTCCTATATACAATCAGTTGATCTCTTTTAATACTAAAAATGGTCTTATCCTCCCATTCTGCCATGAAGAGGTTTGCTATACTTGGAGCAAACTTAGCTCCCATGGCAACGCCTGTTTTTTGCAAATAAAATTGTCCATCATACCAAAAGTAATTATGACCAAGGCAGAAGTCCAATGAGTTGCGTAAAAACACTTTTAGATTATGGGATAGATCATCTCTCTTCGATAATGCCCAATTCAGGGCCAGTAGAGCATCATCATGCTGGATTACAGTATATAAGGAAGATACATCAGCTGTGACTAAAAACACGTCATCACCTTTGCTTGACAGATCTATATTTTGCAGCAATATGAGTAAGTCTTTTGTATCTTTTAAATAGGCTTTAGTTTGGACTACACTTTTTTGTAGAAAGTGATCCAAAAATTGCCCTAAGCGTGAAGACAGAGATCCAATGCTATTCACGATTGGTCTGCCCGGAGGGAAGTTCAAGTCCTTATGGATCTTAGGCAGAGTATAGATCGTTGGGATCCTACTACTGCTAGGTACCAAAAATGTATGCTCTTTAGTCGAAAGAGCTCGATTTCGGTACCCTGCTTCTACCAGGTATTTAAGCTGTTCCTCATATTGTAGAGTAGGATCTCTAGTCAATCTCTTATAGGTGGATCCATTCATTAGCATATCCATCATTTGTGTATGGTAGAAATTTTTTGATAAGGGAGGAGGCGTAGTCATATTATCAAAAAATTTCTACCATACACAAATGATGGATATGCTAATGAATGGATCCACCTATAAGAGATTGACTAGAGATCCTACTCTACAATATGAGGAACAGCTTAAATACCTGGTAGAAGCAGGGTACCGAAATCGAGCTCTTTCGACTAAAGAGCATACATTTTTGGTACCTAGCAGTAGTAGGATCCCAACGATCTATACTCTGCCTAAGATCCATAAGGACTTGAACTTCCCTCCGGGCAGACCAATCGTGAATAGCATTGGATCTCTGTCTTCACGCTTAGGGCAATTTTTGGATCACTTTCTACAAAAAAGTGTAGTCCAAACTAAAGCCTATTTAAAAGATACAAAAGACTTACTCATATTGCTGCAAAATATAGATCTGTCAAGCAAAGGTGATGACGTGTTTTTAGTCACAGCTGATGTATCTTCCTTATATACTGTAATCCAGCATGATGATGCTCTACTGGCCCTGAATTGGGCATTATCGAAGAGAGATGATCTATCCCATAATCTAAAAGTGTTTTTACGCAACTCATTGGACTTCTGCCTTGGTCATAATTACTTTTGGTGTGATGGACAATTTTATTTGCAAAAAACAGGCGTTGCCATGGGAGCTAAGTTTGCTCCAAGTATAGCAAACCTCTTCATGGCAGAATGGGAGGATAAGACCATTTTTAGTATTAAAAGAGATCAACTGATTGTATATAGGAGATATATTGACGACCTGTTTTTTATTTGGGCAGGATCCATTTTATTGTTAGAAGATTTTTTAAAAGAACTTAATGCCAATAATTGCAATATTAGTCTGACTAGTGAATTTAATCGAGACAGTATTCACTTTTTAGATTTAAATATCTACCGTAATGGAGATAAATTGGGAACTAAGGTTTATTTTAAACCCACAGATTCTAACAGCTATCTGCCCACTATCAGTGGCCACCATCCCATGTGGCTACGGAACATTCCAAAAGGACAGTTTTCAAGAGTTAGACGGAATTGCACTAAGGATGATGACTTTATTTCTCAGTCATGTATATTAAAGAATAAATTCCTGGAAAAAGGATATAAAGATAAGCAACTAACAAAAACGATAGAAGATCTTCTATTGGTACCAAGAATTGACTGTTTAAGAACGAAACTACCTTCCACCAATGGAAATATGCATGAATGGAGCTTTCTTTCAGGCTATCACTCCCAGTATAAAGAAGTCGAAACAATCTTTTCATCACATTGGCACGTTCTGTTCCTAGATAAAATACTAAGAACCGTTATTCCTAATAAACCTAGCTTTATTTACACAAAAGCACAGAATTTTGGGGATAAGGTTGTGAGAAAAATCTTGGACCCCCCAAAAAAACTCCCCACATTTTGGGACAAAGATGGATTCTTTGCATGTCGCAAATGCCTTCCTTGCAGAGAGGTTGAAAGACCAATGAGAGGTGTTGAAAGTATTACATCCACAACCAACAATATCATTTTCCCTATAAAAGAGTTCATCACGTGTAACACTTCATATGTAGTTTATATTTTAGAATGTCCCTGCAAGCTCATGTATATAGGCCGCACAAAAAGAGAATTGAAAGTAAGGATAGCGGAACATATAGCTAATATTAAACTGGGGTACAAGGACCATAATGTCTCCCTACATTTCAAACTCTTTCACAATGAAAATCCAGCAGGCCTCAAATTTTGGGGTGTCCGTCATCTTAAACCTTCATGGAGGGGTTCTAACCGAGTGAGAGAATTATCCAAGCTCGAAACTGAATGGATATATTCTGTTGATACTCTGGTACCCAAAGGGTTAAACGTTGAACTAGACATCAACTGTTTCATCAGTGACCATTAAATGGGCATATTATAGCCCTCCTACTCTCTCCTTTATACTTTATACATGTATATATATATCCATTTTTTTATTCTACTCATTTTATTTTTAGAATAATTTTTGAGGTATATATGCTTTATCTTAAATATATATGTATATATGTATATGTTTATTATTATTATCAATTTTCTATTTTTAATATGAATATATATAATTTTAGAATGAAATTTTTTTTTTATATATATATTTCTGACAATTTTCTCCAGCCTTAAATGAATTATAGGCAAGTTGATTTAATTTATTTTATTTATAATTTTTTCTTAATGTATAGCGGTTCCTTAACCTTTTATACTATATGTTTATACTATAGGGTCCGATGAGGTTCATATATGAGTGTACAAATGTATACTTGTAGCTCTTTATAATATGAATTTCTGACATTTAAAAGGTCAATCACAGTTAAATCTACGATGGTTGTATTTTTTAAACCCACTTTGCTATAATGGCATGGAGATCTTTTGCATAATGGCCGTCTATGGGTTAAACACAGTTTCTCTGATAAAGCAGTGACACTTGTGTTATACGAATGGAGGTGTGCTTCAAAATAGAATCCCCCGTTCAGTATACAATCTTGCGGCCAAAAGATCTACAAGATTCGCCATGTTTATGTATTTCTGTGCAGTATTAAGTTACTTCATTCTTTGTATTCACGTATGGTGAGGTTGTCCCGGCGATTAGGCACGGCTTACGTCCGCTATTGTGACCCGCTCCTCGATGCACCAATGATATCGGGAGAGCGCGGAGGAGATATCCAATAGCCGCCGTTGGAGGACTTCATATGGACGTGATGTACGCCGAGTAGCCACGCCCTCTGTTGAAGTCGGATGTGACAAAACGCGTCAGGGCGTGGCTACGACGGCGTATCCAGGAAGTACTAGGAGTGCGTTCCACCGCTGCATCATCGCCACTGAGATAGGAGTCTCGAGCAGCGTGCATTGAGGCACAATCGTGACCCCCTGAGTGCGGAGGAGAGCGGTGAATTACACTCTATACACTTATTGTTCATTTTTAATCTTTTCAATGTACGTAGATAGGAAGCGGGGTGTTATATGAAGCAAATGTTTTATTAAAGCAGTATTACACTATTTTGGTGCCCTTTGCTTTTTTCTATGATCCATATATTGGAGTTTGACTCATTAACCCTTGCTGCTTCTGGAATGATGTTGGAGGTTTGATCAGGACGTCTTATGCTTAAGGCCTGTTTTCTTTGAGTTTCTGGTGAGTTTGAACCCCTGCGGGGGAGTGTGCCTCACGTTTGGTGGAGATTGGAAACCGGTGGAGGGTGTACAATTATTCCATGAAACTTCCTTCAAATCACTTTAAAACTGATCTATGGACTTTCCTTCAACATCTTGATCTATATTGGACTTTTTATGCGCTGTTTTATCATTTTTTAACCAGGAAATTGTTTTTGGCTTATGTTTTGTGATACCTTGTTTTATAAGTGGTTAAGCTGACCAACTGCATGAAAGTAAATCCTCTTATGACCGTCCGACACTGCTTTGCCACTGCAAATGCTACGATGGACACCATGCCAATCTGGGGAATAGAAGCACAAGGTGAGGGGGAGCTACTAGGTTCAGGTCTGGTCACTGACCTGCATCCTAACAGAGAAAAGATATACCTGTGCTCAAATCAAAATAGCTTGTACATGTATTTAAAGTATATGCTAAAGTGCTGTGACCGAATATTAACACAATTAACAGCCATAAGATGGTTTACTTTGATGCAGTTGGTCAGCTTAAGCATGTATTGCAAAATCTGTGAACTAGGGATGAGCCGAACACCCCCGGGTTCGGTTCGCACCAGAACGTTCGAACAGACCGCGGGTTCGCGTGAACATTTCGAACCCCATTGAAGTCTATGGGACCCGAACGTTCGAATTCAAAAACGGTCATTTTAAAGACCAAAATTCAATTAAATGTTGGAAAACGTCGTTCAGAACCCGGGTCTTGCCCCAGGGAACATGTATCAATGTAATTTTTTTTTTTTTAAACGGCCGTTTTTTGCGGAGCAGCCATTTTAATGATGCTTAACCACTTAAGGACCGCCTACTGCACATTTACGTCGGCAGAATGGCACGGCTGGGCACATCAACGTATATATACGTTGATTTTAGTACCCAGCCATGGGTCACGGGCGCGCGCCCGCGGGCGCGTGCCCGCGACCCGGTCCGAAGCTCCAGGACCAGGACCGCGGGATTCGTGGACCCAATCGCCGCTGGAGTGCGGCGATCCGTCCCTGGAGCGGAAGAACGGGGAGAGCCGTGTGTAAACACGGCTTCCCCGTGCTTCTCTGTGGCCGTAGCATCGATCGCGTCATCCCTGTAATAGGGAGACGCGATCGATGACGTCACACCTACAGCCAAACCCCCCTACAGTTGTAAACACAACACATAGGTCACACATCCCCTACAGCGCCACCTGTGGTTAACTCCCAAACTGCAACTGTCATTTCCACAGTAAACAATGCAATTTAAATGCATTTTTTGCTGTGACAATTGTCCCAAAAATGTGTCAAAATTGTCCGAAGTGTCCGCCATATTGTCGCAGTCACGAAAAAAATCGCTGATCGCCGCTATTAGTAGTAAAAAAAAAAATTTTTATAAAAATGCAATAAAACTATCCCTTATTTTGTAAACGCTATAAATTTTGCGAAAACCAACCGATAAACGCTTATTGCGATTTTTTTTACCAAAAATACGTAGAAGAATACATATCGGCCTAAACTGAGAAAAAAAAATGTTTTTTTTATATATTTTTGGGGGATATTTATTATAGCAAAAAGTAAAAAATATTGATTTTTTTTTAAATTGTCGCTCTATTTTTGTTTATAGCGCAAAAAATAAAAACCGCAGAGGTGATCAAATACCACCAAAAGAAAGCTCTATTTGTGTGGAAAAAAGGACGCCAATTTTGTTTGGGAGCCACGTCACAGGACCGCGCAATTGTCAGTTAAAACGACGCAGTGCCGAATCGCAAAAAGGGGCAAGGTCCTTTACCTGCATTTTGGTCCGGGTCTTAAGTGGTTAAAGTGAAAAAATAAATAAAAAATTCCTTTAAATATCACACCTGCTGGGTGTCTATAGTAGTGGCACGTGTTTAGAAATGTCCCTGCACAACATGAAAGGACCAAAAAAAAAGTAATTAATGCTACTTGCGCAAGTTCTGTGTGGCAACATTATGTCGAATATTTTAGCGGTGGTGGGCGGCCATTATTGTTGTGTGAAAGAAATTTTTTAGAAAAAAGGGCACCCCTCAAACATACTGTAATTGGAGCGCAACAAGGAGCCACGTGCAAAGTATTGCATCAAAAATTGTTATTAGGCGCCCCTGTTAAACAGGGGCAGAAAAATTGTGCATTGGGCACAACACAACACTTGCAACCCCTCCCAATAACTCCAATTGGAGCGCAACAAGGAGCCACGTACAAATTATTGCATCAAAAATTGTTATTAGGCGCCCCTGTTAAACAGGGGCTGAAAAATTTGCCTTGGGCACAACACAACACTTGCAACCCCTCCCAATAACTCCAATTGGAGCGCAACAAGGAGCCACGTACAAATTATTGCATCAAAAATTGTTATTAGGCACCCCTGTTAAACAGGGGCTGAAAAATTGTGCCTTGGGCACAACACAACATTTGCAACCCCTCCCAATAACTCCAATTGGAGCGCAACAAGGAGCCACATACAAATTATTGCATCAAAAATTGTTATTAGGCGCCCCTGTTAAACAGGGGCTGAAAAATTGGGCCCTGGGCACAACACAACACTGCAACCCCTCCCAATAACTCCAATTGGAGCGCAACAAGGAGCCACGTGCAAAGTATTGCAACAAAAATTGTTATTAGGCGCCCCTGTTAAACAGGGGCTGAAAAATTGTGCCTTGGGCACAACACAACACTTGTAACCCCTCCCAAAAACTCCAATTGGAGCACAACAAGGAGCCACGTGCAAATTATTGCATCAAAATTTTTTATTAAGCGCCCCTGTTAAACAGGGACTGGAAAATTGTGCCTTGGGCACAACACAACACTTGCAACCCATCTCAATAACTGCAATTGGAGCGCAACAAGGAGCCACGTGCAAAGTATTGCAACAAAAATTGTTATTAGGCGCCCCTGTTAACCACTTAAGGACCCCCGCACACACATATACGGCCACAGAATGGCTCGTACAGGCACAAGGGCGTAAATTTACGTCCCCGCCTTAGTGCGGTTCGGGGGTCCCCCTGGCTCCGGGAGCGATCCGGGACGAGCGGGCGGATGTCGGCGTTTACCCGCCCCCCCGCGATCGCTCCCAGCCAATGCGCGCGCTCCCAGTCTCCTGTCACTTCCTCCTCCTGTGTAAACACAGGAAGGGGGAAGTGATGTAATCTCCCATCGCAGCGGTATTTCCAACCGCTGCGATGGGAGAAACACCTGACAGTAAGTGTGCACCAACATTACACTGACACACACTCACATAGGCATACTTAACCCCTTGCGATCTGCCCCCCCACCCCCCCTGTCACAGTGTCACTGAATGCAGTGATCTAATCACTGCATTTAGTGTCAGTGTGACAGGCAGTGTAAAATCAGTTAGTGTTAGGTTCAGGATAGCCCCCCCACCCCCCCTAATAAAGTTTTAACCCCCTGATCACCGCCCTAGTTAACCCTTTCACTCCCTATTGCCAGCGTCACTAAGCGATCATTTTTCTGATCGTTGTATTAGTGTCGCTGTTCCAGCTAGGTAGCTATTTATTTTTATCGCGATTTTTTTTTTTTACTAAAGACATGTGGCTAAATAAATTTTGGCCTAAATGTTTAACTAAAATTTAGTTTATTTGAATTTTTTTCTAACAAAAAGTAAAAAATAGTGTTTTTTTTTCAAAAATGTCGCTCTATTTTTGTATATAGCGCAAAAAATAAAAATCGCAGAGGTGATCAAATACCACCAAAAGAAAGCTCTATTTGTGGGAAGAAAAGGACGCAAATTTTGTTTGGGAGCCACGTCGCACGACCGCGCAATTGTCAGTTAAAGCGACGCAGTGCCGAATCGCAAAAACACCTTGGGTCATTTACCAGCGTATTGGTCCGGGTCTTAAGTGGTTAAACAGGGGCTGAAAAATTGTGCCTTAGGCACTGGTGGCGGAGCCCAGAAACACAACATTTCTTACTAGCTATCAGCAAGAAAAGTGAGGAGGAGAAGGATATTCCATCAGCAGCATAAGAGGACAGTCACTCAGCATCAGCAGTCTAAAAGGGATCCGACATTTCAACAAAAAATATATTATTCATTAATATCAGCATCAGGTGCTTGGTAGCTGGTGTTGATCCAAGCCTGATTCATTTTGATGAAGGTCAGTCGATCAACAGAGCTGGTGGAGAGGCGCACCCTGTGATCAGTGACAAAGCTTCCAGCAGCACTGAATGTCCGTTCTGAAAGAACACTGGATGCAGGGCAAGCCAGTAGCTCAATTGTGTACTGGGCAAGCTCTGGCCAGTGATCCATCCTCAAAACCCAGTAAGCCAGAGGATTTTCGGTGGGGAAGGTATCCAAGTCGGATCTTGCCCCTAGGTATTCCCGGACCATGTAAACCAGATGCTGGCGATGGTTGCTGGAACCGGTCAGACCTTGGGGCTGCTGACTAAAAAACTGCCTGAACACATCGGTCAGACGACCACCTTCTCCACCGCCCCTTCTGTGACTCACCAAAGCCTCAGCAAGACGTTGTCCAGAGCCAGGTTTTGGTAATCCCCCCGGTTATGGGAACGCATTGCACAGACCCTTCTGCAAGGCCTCCCGCAGAAGTTTCATCTTCTGCTCCCTCTGCGATGGCAACATAAGGTCCGCAACCTTACTCTTGTAACGTGGATCAAGGAGAGTCGCCAGCCAGTAATGATCCCTCTCCTTAATAGCACGTACACGAGGATCCTTACGCAGGCTTTGCAGTCCTCTGGGTCACTGAGGACGACAGGATCCACAGGCACCTCATCCCAGCCACGTAAAACTCCACGTGCTCCTTGGGACTGTAAATGATCCCTTGAAGACTGCTGCTGCTGAGTGCTAGGCTCCACCTCCATGCTGCTGATACAATCCTCCTCCTCCTCCTCCTCCTCCTCATCCTCTTCCTGTGTGCTAGGTGGGCAAGCAGGACCACTGTCTGGGTAAAGGGGGCCTTGAGAGGTAAGGAAGTCCTCCTCTTCCTCCCTCTGTTCTGCCTCAAGGGCCCTGTCCATTAATCCATGTAGCGTGTGCTCCAACATGTGAATAAGAGGGACAGTCTCACTGATGCATGCACTGTCACTGCTCACCATCCTCGTGGCCTCCTCAAATGGTGACAGGACAGTGCATGCATCCCTGATCAAGGCCCACTGGCGTGGGGAAAAAAACCTAGCTGCCCTGACCCAGTTCTGCTGCCATATTGGCACAGGTACTCATTGATGGCCCGCTGCTGCTTGTGCAGCCGCTGTAGCATGGCCAACGTTGAGTTCCATCTGGTGGGCATGTCACAAATTAGGCGGTTCTTGGGCAGGTTGTATTCCCTTTGGAGGTCAGTCAGCCGAGCAGTGGCATTATATGACCTCCGGAAATGCACACAGACTTTCCTGGCCTGCTTCAGGACATCCTGCAAGCCCGGGTACCTGACCAAGAACCGCTGCACCACCAAATTGAGGACATGCGCAAAACAGGGCACGTGGGTGAGCTTTCCCTGTCGCAGGGCAGAGAGGAGGTTGGTGCCATTATCGCTGACCACCATTCCAGGCTTCCAGGCCACCTCTCAGCCTGACCCTGCAGAGCTGACAAAACCTCTTCCCCAGTGTGGCTCCTGTCTCCCAAGCACACCAGCTCTAGCACCGCATGGCATCTCTTGGCCTGCATTCCTGCGTATCCCCTCGTACGCCTACGGAGCACGGCTGGTTCGGAGAAAACATCCCCACAGGAAGAGGCCACAGAGGAAGAAGAAGAAGAGGAGGGGGTGGATGAAAGAGGTGTGTCACAAGCAGTAGTATTTTTTTGGAGGCGTGGTGGCGGAATAACCTCCAAAACTACTGGACCTTGCCCTGCGTCCTTCCCAGCTGCCAGCAGAGTCACCCAATGCGCCGTAAAAGACAGGTAACGTCTCTGTCCATGCCTGCTGGACCATGAGTCAGCAGTAATATGCACCTTACCACTGACCGCCCTGTACAGCGAGGCATGGACATTGCCTTCCACATGCTGGTAGAGAGCCGGAATAGCCTTCCGTGAGAAAAAGTGGCATTTTGGTACTTGCCACTGAGGTACTGCACATTGCACAAACTCACGGAAGGGGGCAGAATCTACCAACTGAAAAGGTAGCAGTTGAAGTGCTAGCAATTTCGCTAAGCTAGCATTCAACTGCTGGGCATGTGGATGGCTGGGATTGTACTTCTTTCGGCGCTGCAGCAGCTGGGGCAGGGAAATTTGCCTGGTACTATCAGTAGATTGACCGCTACTACTAGCTTGTGACACACCTATTTCTACACCTTCACTGCAGGCTTCAGAAAGGACTGGGAGTCTACTGGGGTTGGATGTCCCAGAAGGGCAAGGGGGGGTACGCTTTTGTCTTTGGTGTGGGTCTTTCTGGTGTGCTTGCCAACGAGCTGCATGGCAGGTCGACATATGTCTGGACAAGCATATGGTACCCAGGCGGTTGATGTTTTGGCCACGCAAGATACGCTTGCGAAATAAGTTGCAAATAGCAAAGGTACGATCTTGTGGACATGTTTCAAAAAAAGCCCACACCAAAGAACTTTTGCTGTACCGGTCAGACACAGCAGCGCCATGCACAAGCGCCGTAGATGTGCGCTGTAATGCAGTGGGTGTGACCATAAGCTGACCCCTGGAGGGCATCCTGTCTCTTTGGAGATGTGCCTGTGCCTCGTCGTCCTCCTCCTCCTTTCTCCTATCAGGCACCCAGGTAGAGTCAGTGACCTCATCATCCCCTCCCTCCTCATCACTGTCAACAACCTGGCAGTATGCTCCAGCTGGGGGAACATCATCACTGACAAATTGCTGTCCCTCTCGGCCACCCCCTCTCCCTGGGCTCACATCAATGCCTTCCTCTATCAGTGTTCCGTCATCGGAGTCTTCAAAACGCTGCGCATCTTCCTGCAGCATGTACCCCACACTGTGTTGAAACAGTTCGGGGGACTCCTCAGGAGGACATGGTGGTACTAGGGAAGTATTGTGTGAAGCCATTGTGCAGAGGGAAGAGGATGCCTTGGCAGCTGCTTTGCCAGATAAACTTTGATCTGTCTGTGTGAGAGAGGATGAGGAGGATGAGGACGGCTTGGTCATCCACTCTACTAATTCCTCTGCATGTTGAGGTTCAACACGGCCAGCTCCCGAAAAGAAGGACGAGTGGCCACGGCCACGGCCATGGGCTAAAGAGGATGCACCACATCCACTACCAGCGTTACCTCTACATGCAGAGCCTGCTTGCCCTCATGACTCTCTGCCTCTCTTTGTTCTCCTTCCAGACATATTGAAGTGCTCAGGTGGTATGTAACAGCACAAGCGGAGTGAAACCAAATGCGCTCAGGTGATATATAACAGCACACGTACAGTGGCACTATCTGTGCTCAGGTGGTATATAGCAGCACACGTACAGTGGCACTATCTGTGCTCAGGTGTTATATAGGAGCACACGTACAGTGGCACTATCTGTGCTCAGGTGGTATATAGGAGCACAAGTACAGTGGCACTATCTGTGCTCATGTGGTATATAGCAGCACACGTACAGTGGCACTAACTGCGCTCAGGTGGTATATAGGAGCACACGTACAGTGGCACTATCTGTGCTCAGGTGGTATATAGCAGCACACGTACAGTGGCACTATCTGTGCTCAGGTGGTATATAGCAGCACACGTACATTGGCACTATCTGTGCTCAGGTGGTATATAGCAGCACACGTACAGTGGCACTATCTGTGCTCAGGTGGTATATAGCAGCACATGTACAGTGGCACTAACTGCGCTCAGGTGGTATATAGGAGCACACGTACAGTGGCACTATCTGTGCTCAGGTGGTATATAGCAGCACACGTACAGTGGCACTAACTGCGCTCAGGTGGTATATAGCAGCACACGTACAGTGGCACTATCTGTGCTCAGGTGGTATATAGCAGCACACGTACAGTGGCACTATCTGTGCTCAGGTGATATATAGGAGCACACGTACAGTGGCACTATCTGTGCTCAGGTGGTATATAGGAGCACAAGTACAGTGGCACTATCTGTGCTCATGTGGTATATAGCAGCACACGTACAGTGGCACTAACTGCGCTCAGGTGGTATATAGGAGCACACGTACAGTGGCACTATCTGTGCTCAGGTGGTATATAGCAGCACACGTACAGTGGCACTATCTGTGCTCAGGTGGTATATAGCAGCACACGTACATTGGCACTATCTGTGCTCAGGTGGTATATAGCAGCACACGTACAGTGGCACTATCTGTGCTCAGGTGGTATATAGGAGCACACGTACAGTGGCACTATCTGTGCTCAGGTGGTATATAGCAGCACACGTACAGTGGCACTAACTGCGCTCAGGTGGTATATAGGAGCACACGTACAGTGGCACTATCTGTGCTCAGGTGGTATATAGCAGCACACGTACAGTGGCACTAACTGCGCTCAGGTGGTATATAGCAGCACACGTACAGTGGCACTATCTGTGCTCAGGTGGTATATAGGAGCACACGTACAGTGGCACTATCTGTGCTCAGGTGGTATATAGCAGCACACGTACAGTGGCACTAACTGCGCTCAGGTGATATATAGGAGCACACGTACAGTGGCACTATCTGTGCTCAGGTGGTATATAGCAGCACACGTACAGTGGCACTATCTGTGCTCAGGTGGTATATAGCAGCACACGTACAGTGGCACTATCTGTGCTCAGGTGGTATATAGCAGCACACGTACAGTGGCACTATCTGTGCTCAGGTGGTATATAGGAGCACACGTACAGTGGCACTATCTGTGCTCAGGTGGTATATAGCAGCACACGTACAGTGGCACTATCTGTGCTCAGGTGGTATATAGCAGCACACGTACAGTGGCACTAACTGCGCTCAGGTGGTATATAGCAGCACACGTACAGTGGCACTAACTGCGCTCAGGTGGTATATACCAGCACACGTACGGTGACCCCAAATGCGCTCAGGTGGTATGTCACAGCACACTTACAGTGACCCCAAATGCGCTCAGGTGGTATGTCACAGCACACGTACGGTGACCCCAAATGCGCTCAGGTGGTATGTCACAGCACACGTACGGTGACCCCAAATGCGCTCAGGTGGTATTAAACAGCACATGCACAGTCAGAGCGACTGCGTTTCTGTGCAATTCAATAGCCCACTTGCATTAACAGCAACTGCCTTTCTGTGCAAATAAATAGCACACGTGCAGTAACAGTTAATGCATCTATGTGCAATTAACTAACACGTGTACACTAACATGTTAGAGCATCAAGCACAATCTCCTGCCTGACAGATACTAATAGCAGAACTAGCTAAGCTATACAGTTTATAAATATATTGACAACTCCTAGGGATGTCAATATATTCTCTACAAACTGTACATTTAACTATACTAACTAGTAGCCTCCCTGATCTATCTATATATCTATCTATCTATCTATCTATCTATCTGAAAAGACACTGTGGGGTAGATTCACATAGATCAGCGGATCTTTTTATCCGCGTGATCTATCTTTTTTACGATCCGCCTGCGCCAGTTTTTGAGGCAAGCGATATATTTAGAAAGCACTTGCCTCGTAAGTTGCCCTGGCGGATCGTAAATCCCCCGGCGGAATGCAAATTCCGCGGCTAGGGGGAGTTTACTATTTAAATCACGCGCGTCCCCGCGCCGATCGTACTGCGCATGCGCCACCGGCTACATTTCCCAACGTGCATTGCTTCAAATGACGTTGCAAGGACGTCATTGTTTTCGACGTTAACGCTATTAACGTATGGCCGTATTCCCGAACGACTTACGTAAACGACATAAAAAATTCAAAATTCGACGCGGGAACGACGACCATACTTAACATAGGATACGCCGCACTTACCCCGCATATAGCAGGGGTAACGATCCGCCGGAAAAAGCCGAACGCAAACGACGTAAAAAAAAAACGACGGCCGGGCGTTCGTTTCAGAATCGGCGGTTCTCCTCATTTGCATATTCGTCGCGTATAGTAATAGAAGCGCCACCTAGCGGACGGTGGGAGATTGCAGCCTAAGATCCGACAGTGTAACTCACTTACACCAGTCGGCTCTAAGGGAGATCTATGCGGAACCTGTAGATACAGTAGATACACCGTCATATCTCTATGTGAATCTACCCCTGTCTATCTATCTATCTATCTATCTATCTATCTATCTATCTATCTATCTATCTATCTATCTATCTATCTATCTATCTATCTATCTCTCTCTCTCTGTCTGTCTGACTTCTCTCTCTGAAAGCAAGCCGGAACACACTACACGAGGCCGCCCGGGAGGCGGCCTTTTATAGTGTGGGGCGTGTGCTAAAGCCCTGAGCCCTAATTGGCCAAAGAACCCAGGCTTTGGGTATGCATGGGGGAGCACAATACCGCCTCCTGCTTGTGATTGGAGAAATCATGAATCCTGCCTCATGTGTCCAATCACTGTGCTGTGATTCGTTACAGCACAAGCTAGTTTTTGGGAAGGGAGGGTGTGGTCACTGTGACGGATCTCAGACACCCCAGATGGGCACATCCGCCAGACCTGTGTCTCCTGTCCTCCAAACGCACCCGCAGCCTGGCGATTCGCCAAAACCAGCCCTTAACCCCTCAATCACGAGACAATCCACACATGTTGAGGGTTACACAACCAGAGCTTAACTGTTTATTAAAATCCAAACTATACAGTTTTACACACAGTTAGGGACACTCCCCTTAGCCTTGTCTATGAGGGGAGGGGGACAAGGAACAATAAATGGCAACAGAACATTTGGACATTGAAACAGTGTAGAGATACCTAATGAGATTATGGTAAGCAGGCAGCCTGGCTTCTCAATACACACCCCCTGCGGAGAGACGTCTGCAGTCCACTCTCCATTGTCTATGTGTCCAGCAACAAGAGGGGGGGTGGGGGGTGTAGGGCTGTAACATTACATTACATCACAATAATGCCAGCTTCAGGTCTCCAGTATCTTTCTGGGCCATAGACTGTCGGTAGGAGGCACGCCCACAATCCTTTCCAAGACATACAGTGACAGTGGGTTCTGTCACATTTCTCCCCTTTTAAAAACAGACTAACCAGGTTCCTGACCCTCAACTGGTCTGGACCTGCGTTAGTCACAAACTTCCACCCCAGGCAAACAGGAAAAGTAAAAGTACGACTCTGGAGCTGGGGAGCAAAACCGCACATACGGTCTCCTGAGAATAAAAACAGCCGCTGCAGAGTGGGAACAGCTGTCTGCACTCCTCTAATCCGGGGCGGGGTTGCAGATATTGGGGGAAGCTGAATAATCCTCTGCCCTGCTTCCAGCGCTTCAGCTGGTAGGGAACATAGGCTGGTAGGGCTATGCATTTGGGGAGGCAAAGGTACTTGCTTTTCTCCTGGTGTAGTTACCAGCCGCTGAGAAGGTATCTTGCAGGGACTATCTCCTGGGTTCTTCATCTCTTGTTCTGATGCTGGGCAGAGACCATTAGCGCTCTGTCCTGTAGCCAGCGCTTCTGCCGGGGGGACATATGAAAAAGTTGGGTACAGCTGCTGGAGAGGGGGGAGGGTTTTCTCCCCTGCCGGTTCTGTGACCAGCCACTGGGGTGACTTCTGACAGGGGCTGTCTCCGAAACCCTCCAAAAACATACTGAGGGCTGGGCAGGGACCATCAGAACTCTGCTCAATAGTCAACGCTTTTGCTGGGGGGAGAACCACTGGGGTAGTGTCCAATTGCTGGGGAGGGAGAATTGCTTCCTCTACTCCCGGTGAGAATATCTGCAGTTGGGGAAACAGCGCACGCAGGTCATTTCTCAGACTCTCCGGATTCAACTCTTTTTCTGATGCTAGGAAGAATATAGTGGCACTCTGCTCCATAGCCAACGCTTCTGCTGGGGGAATGAACATTGGGGTAGTGTCCAATTGCTGGGGAGGGAGAATTGCTTCCTCTACTCCAGGTGGAGATATCGGCTGTTGGGGAAACAGCTCACGCAGATCATCTCTCAGACTCTCCGGAGCCAACTCTTTTTTTGATGCTGGACAGATGCCAGGGGCACTCTGCCCTGTAGCCAGCGCTTCTGCTGGGGCCCCAGATGAGATACTCTGGACTTGCTGCTGATCACCATCAAACAGCCGCTTGTATGCAATTTCGAGCTCAAATTCCTGCTCAACCAGGAACTCCAATTCCTCCAGGTCACATGCCTCTTCAGGGAGGTCCAGCACCTCATCTCGGAAGTCCAAGATGTTTTCCCGCCGCCACTCCTCATCGCTCCCAAAGTCTGGGTCTCCGTACATTTTTTGATGGAGCAGCCCCACGCCGCCATAGCCAATGCCTTCTGTTGGGCTGCCATCTGCTGTACTTGGCCAAAGTTAAGCCGCGATCCACCGGAGGGCTCTGTAGCTGGCGTCTAGCTTCATCTCCTCCTGGACCAATCTTCTGAGCTCCGTCTTCCAATCATCTCGCGGTCGTTCCCTCAGGAACACCTCTCGCACACAGTACTGCGTCCAGTACATCTCTGAGGAGGAGGGAAGGATCTTCCCCTGCTGGCGCCGCTCGTAGCTTAGCACCTCATGCCAGAGTTGCCGGCGGATCACATCCTCCCAGCCGAGCATGGTGCACTCTGTCACTGGTCCCCGATGTTTCTTCCGCATGCCTTGCAGCCTCCTCCCGAACTCCGCTCTCATGCTGGCTGGTCCCCGTATCGCTCCTCGGCAGCTGCCCAGATCTTGAATCCTGGTGGTGGTTTGGATGTCCTGGACTGCAGGAGACATCCCACCGCTGCCACCACTGTGACGGATCTCAGACACCCCAGGTGGGCACATCCGCCAGACCTGTGTCTCCTGTCCTCCAAACGTACCCGCAGCCTGGCGATTCGCCATAACCAGCCCTTAACCCCTCAATCACGAGACAATCCACACATGTTGAGGGTTAGGCGGCGTACACACGACCGAGGTTCTCGCTGGAAACCAGCGAGAACCTCGCTGGAAGCTGCATTCCAGCGAGGACCTCGGCCGTGTGTACACTCTCGGCGAGCTTCCCGTCGGGAAGCCCGTCGAGCAGAAATAGAGAGCACGCTCTCTATTTGCTCGACGGCCCGCCTGGAAGAATGGCTGGTTGCCATTCCCGACGGGCGGGTCGCCGATTTCGACGGCCGGCAGGGAACCTAGACGGGCGGAACGATGTGTTCTGCCCGTCGAGGTTCCCTGCCGTGTGTACGCGGCCTCACACAACCAGAGCTTAACTGTTTATTAAAATCCAAACTATACAGTTTTACACACAGTTAGGGACACTCCCCTTAGCCTTGTCTATGAGGGGAGGGGGACAAGGAACAATAAATGGCAACAGAACATTTGGACATTGAAACAGTGTAGAGATACCTAATGAGATTATGGTAAGCAGGCAGCCTGTTTTCTCAATACACACCCCCTGCGGAGAGACGTCTGCAGTACACTCTCCATTGTCTATGTGTCCAGCAACAAGAGGGGGGGTGGGGGGTGTAGGGCTGTAACATTACATTACATCACAATAATGCCAGCTTCAGGTCTCCAGTATCTTTCTGGGCCATAGTCTGTTGGTAGGAGGCACGCCCACAATCCTTTCCAAGACATACAGTGACAGTGGGTTCTGTCACAGTCACATATTGGAAAGGGTGTATAGCAGTATGCAGAGGGCCGATCCATCATTTGTAGTGTTAATATGCAGTCACACCCCTTTAGAACATGCAGTACATGTACACGCTATTGGGATTTGAGCACAGGTATATCTTTTCTCTGTTCCCCATGAATGACAGCTCCCATGCCCTTGCAGCAGAATGTAATTAAAGGGGCAGGGTATCCTGGTTAATACCATTGACCAAATATTGACATATTTATTATCTTCAGTGCTCTGCTCTTTTGATAATAGCCTGCATGCCCTTTATCATTAAGGGTGTGAGTTGATAGGTCTATTTAAAAAAAAAAAAGAAGGGTTCTCCTACTTAAACACCTGTGCCCAATGCTAACAGGCACTGGGTAATTTGGAACAACCAGTGTCCACAAGTGGGGTCCTAGTAATGGGAGATTATTTACCTAAATTCCCCTATGGTGAACTGGTTTTATGAGTTCTTTGCAACCCCCTCATAACTATCACCATGGATGTGGGAAAGAAAGTAAAAAATAAACACACAACACCTTCAAAAATATTAAGATTAATACATTTTTAACCAATGTAAGAGTCCGATTTAGCATTGACTGCTCAGGGGAGGGAGGTGCACAGGTTGGCTTCCTACTGGTACATCACCTATTACAGCAATGTGACCAGGTTAGTGATCACAAACCCCAAAAAATGATGTCAGTAGCTGATTAGTTTTATTTCAAAGCTTTACTTATTAGCAATTTGCAATTACTTTTTTTAGTAGCCAATTATTCTTTGACTTGTTTAGGCCGCATACACACGATTAGTCCATCCGACGAGAATGGTCCAAAGGACCGTTTTCATCGGTTAACCGATGAAGCCGACTGACGGTCTGACGTGCCTACACACCATCAGTTATCTACAGCTTTTCCTTGGGTGTCAAGAGACTCTCTCAAGATCTAAAAATGTGGGGTTATCAGAAACTGGAAAATTAACTTTGTCCACTGGCATCAGAACTCATGACACGTGTATATTCAGGTGTGGTTCAAAAATTATACCAGCCGGAGCAGAAAGAAGTGTATTTAGAGATAGTATTGAGTGAAATGGCAATGAGTTTCTCCATTTCAGTAATCTTTTTGATTCTCTGGAGCCATTGCCATATTGAAGGGGCTCGTGTCGTACCCTAGAGAACCAGAATGCAAACATTGGTAGCGTTTAGCATATGCATGGCTAGAGATTTGAAAAAAGAATGTGTGGGTGAAGTGGTAAAAAAATAAAATAAGAGGTATTGGACTGGGGAGAAATCTAGGGTGAGGTTAGAAACTCTAGAGAGAAAATTATGAACTTGAGACCAGTACTTATGGATAGAGGGGCATGTCCACCAGATATGTATAAAGGAACCAAGTTCTGAGCCACAACTCCAGCAAAAAAAAAAGATGAATATTTATGGATGGTGGTCGGTACCAGCGTGTCAAAACCTTATAACCATTTTCTTGTGCTGTCACATTTATCAAACCTTTGTGAATGTTTTCGAATATGTGTTCCCATTGCTCTTCTTTGAGATCCAGGGTGAGTTCCTTCTCCCAGAATGGGAAAGGCCCTATTTTGTTTAGTGTTTAGCGAAAAAGAAAAAGGGGTAAAATGTTCTTTTAATTATGTATGCACACGTATGATGGCCTATGAGTGCCGCAATATAAGTTTAAATTTAGTGAAAAAGAGTGAGTATATAGTTGAGGCTGGGGTGTTATTTACTAACGGCAAATCCACTGTGTACTACAAGTGCACTTGGATGTGCAGTCACTGTAAATCTGGGGTGACATGCAATTTTTGCTTGCAGATGACTGGATGATAGAAATCAGGAGAACTTTCAAACATTTTAGATCTTCCACTCAGATCTACAGCATAAAAAAATTCATTTTTTGCTTGCACATTATTGAATGATAGAAATCAGCAGAGTTTCCCCTCTTTTCAGATCTTCCCCTCAGATCTACAGTGACTGCATTTCCAAATGTACTTATAGTGCACAGGGGATTTGCCTTTAGTACTTTAAATAAAACCTTTAGTGTCTTTGTAGAGTGATTTCAGAGCATAGTGACTCAAAAGTGGCAGGGCAGTGGGACTAGTGGGGCTTGTGATTTGAACCCTGAAAGAAATGTTGTATTTTGGAGATAAGTCCATTAGGAGAACTCATGGTCTATCATTTGGGAAGCAAGTTCTTCACGACTCAAGAATGTACCTCTTTGATAGAAGTGCTTGGCTAGAGCTTGCTTGTGTGGCCAAGAGCCAGATAAGAATTGTATGACAAAATGGTCAGGGTTGGGATGAAGCAGTGTCAAGGGACCAAGTGAGGATGAAAGTGAAGTTTTGTTGTTCACCTCTCGGAAACAACATAAGGTGGGTCCTATAAGTGGGTGTCCGTTGACAAGAGGGCAACATGTGTTTAGGGAGCAACCAAGATGTGGCAGGTGTTGGGGGATAATGAATCTTCTAACTCAACCCTTTGTTTTGCACAAGCATGCATGTTCTAGTCCACTATTCTAGTGAGAAGGCGGCTCTGTGGTAGTTGCGTAGATTGGGGAGGCCAATGTCTCCTTGGAGTTTGGTTAGGACAAGGAGATCATATTTGATGTGGGAGTGCATTTTGTGCACATGGCTTTGTAAGAGGAAAAAATGCAAAAGGTAAGTTGTTGGGGAGGGCTTGTGTATATCATTTGTATCCTTTAACATTTCTAATACATCAGAGACAACTGAAGTTTGTGATGTTCTATAATTTGTGGTAAACACTCTTATGCATGCATATTTAGACATAATTTTTCAACATTGTAATTATGTTTTATGTCTATACTTGTAGCCTTGATGAAGGGAGAGTGGGGTTGGGTTGGATGATTTTATGACTTTTTACTGGCAATTTAAACAATTTCAGGCTATTTCATTTGTTTTTAGGTCTTCCACGCCTGTATTTTTATAGTTTGAAATACTGTCAGGCGCCCATTAAGGTAGGCAATGCTTTGTGGGAACAAACTCACCAGAGCTATTGAGCTTCTTTGAATTTCTCTTATCTGACTACATTTTCAAGTCTAAAAATTACCACTGCCTCTTTGATTATGTTCTGAACACTACTTGGAGGGTCATTCTGCATACCACAAGATGAACAGTGCTACATTTAGAAATAAATGGCTTTTTTTCAGGTGTGAGGAACTCTGTAAATAGTCTAAATAACAAAGGTAAAATATCCTCTTGAGTTATTTTTTCTCCAATAAAATCTCAGTAGTATAATATAAGGTATTTATTATTATGTTTTGCAGAGTTTTGTACATTTTAGACCTGTGTATCTCTTATTTAAAAGATAACTTGAAAATGAACATGTAATATAAATAAATCAATCAATATTATTTGTGGTGATGAATATAAATATATGAATGAGATAATGATTAGAGTTTATTTTTAATAACCATGCACCAAGATGTCTGGCTTGACGGGGTTAACTTGTCTAATGCAAATACAAAGCCTTTGCCTTTGAACGTTTTAGGTTGTTACTACAAGGTGAACCACAAGGGGTCAGTGTGGTACTACAGAAGCTTCACACATGATTAGTACCTTAGCTCAGAGATGCATTTATTTGCCTTTTACAACTGCTTAGAATGATAGGCTGCAAGAAAGCCCTTTTGACCCTTGGTAAAATATTTGTTACTCCAGAAGTAAATATGTAGATGTGTATTTTTCAACTGCAGACCTGTACAGAAGAGAATAAATCCCTATCTTACCATTTTTATGTACCTAAGGCTCCCCAGAATACAGTCCTGTACAAGGAAGGAATATATTTAGTGCATTTTCCATGTTTGTCTATTTTTGGCATTTTCTAGTTCAGTTCAGTTAATCATTTTTAAATCAAGAAGACATCATTGCTTATATTAGGATTTGGGATAACCTGAATATAATTATACTGTATATCACCATACAATCTGACTGTACAATGTCCTTTAGACCAACTATGTAGTGTAAGGCCTTGTACACACGGCTGAATATATCCGCTGTGAACGGTCCCCGGACCGTTTACAGCGTATATTTACGCCGGGGTGTTTTGATCCGATGGCTGTACACACCATCGGATCAAATTCCCCGCCGACGGACAGCGCGGTGACGCGGCGGTGACGTTGACGCCGCCACGTCACCGCACCAGGAAGTAAACACTTCCGCGCGCATGCGTCGGATCCATTCACAGGATACGACGCATGTGCGGCAAGATATGTCCGCTGGTTTGCCGTACTAACCAGCGGACATATCTGACGGACAGCTATCCGGCGGAATTATTTCAAAGCATGCTTTGAAATTTTTCCGCCGGATGAATCCGGCAAAAAGCGTCCGTTTGCCCCTACAGACGAGGGGATTTTTCGGCTGAAATGGTCCGTCGGACCATGTTCAGCGGAAATATCCCCTCGTGTGTACAAGGCATAAGGGCCAGCCTGTTTTTACACATCGGTTTATTGCATGAGTTTGTTGAAACTAAATGAGATAGTAAAAAGATTGTACAATCAGATTATAAATTGTATGGCCAGCTTTAGAGGGACCTGTGAGTCTAAAAAAGCACCACAGTCCAGTGAATTGTGTTTGTTTTGTTCTGTGAAACAAAGACTGAATTTGAATGGACTGAACTTGGAATTCATCCTTACTCACAACACATTATATGCATTGGTACACTGCAGTGACATTCATTCCTACTGGCACCCCTATTTGCATTACTACTGCTCCACAACACACAATAATTCACCGCCGAGCATTGTGGTGCATTGCATTAGTAGGATAGTGCACTTTTGATGGGCTATACTTAGGGTTGCCACCAGTCCTACATTGGTCCTACATCCATCCGTTTTTCATGAACAGGATACTACATTGATCCAACTTTGTGATACCGGTAGTCTAACTTGTCCTTTGACCAATCAAAACAATCCCAGTGAGATAAATTCCTTTTACTGCTGTTGTAATCACATGTCGGCTGTCAAAAGTCGGATGGTAAGGACAAGAATCCTACTTTGATCCGACTTCAGTGATATTCAATGGGCTGAAGTAGGATCAAAGTCGGACCAAAGTAGTGCAGGGAGCATTTTCAAAGTCGGTCCGACTTGTGTTGGACCAGTTAAGACGGCTCTCATAGGGAAACATTGATTTTCACACGTTATGCGACATGAGCTCCCAATGTCGGAGTGTTTGTCGGACAAGTGTGAACCCAGGCTTAAAACCGAATACATATAAATTACACTGGGGCTAATTAAAGTAAGTAATTAAACTCACTTAGTGCCTCATCTGCATTAAATTAGCGCCTTTGTAATTACCTTTGTAATTCAGATGTGTTTGGGTTTAAAGGGATGAGGTGGCAATCCTAGCTATGCTGGGATTTTCTGGATCCTGCTCAGGTTCTTTTCTAGCAGCTGCGCTATTGCACATTGACCAGATGGGATCACTTGCTCCACACTTGAGAATGTCCCTTTGATGACGAAACACGTCTGGCAGGACAAGCAGTGACTTCACCACGCAAAGGGGAAGGGCTCCTACAATCTGCCGGCCGGCTGTTTTATTCGTTTTATGCTATTTTTACTATGTTGCTTGTAAGTACATTCATGCTTTATTAAATCATTTCCTTTCAAACGGAATTATGCTATGGTGTACCCTTTTTCCTATTTACATATCGGATGAGCTTGAGTTTGTTACTGCCGTGGTGTGCTGAGACCTGGTATGTTCATCGAACCTGGGAATATAAAGGCCGCGGCTGGACTATAGCCGATCGTTTACTGTGCTTGCCCTCTGGTAAGCGGCCTCATATTACTGGTGAAGGGATCACTCACAGTATTTACCTGTCACTTTGGTGGTGTGAGATTTTGGGACCATTCCAGGAGTATACTATATGAACTGTATTCAGGAAATTCATGCCGATCTTCAGTAATCTGCTTTGATGGACTTGATTTACCTTTTATCCCCCATAGCATTTTTGGGCTCTTGATCTCTGTGGCGCGGCTTTGTTTTTATATTTACTTGCTCCACACTGCTGCTATTGAAAAAAAGCTTTGTTGAATACAAGTCATTCCCTGATTGGACACGATGAAGAGAAGGGAAGGTGATGTCACTTTCAGAGAATGCCTTGTATTTGCAACAAAGTTTAGAATCATCAAATATGTATTTGCAGTTAAAGAATGTTTTTAGTACATAAAAGTGTGAAATGTATCATTATTTTCCAGTAAATGCAAAAGATTGCAATTACATAAATGGCAGAAACTACAATGCCAACAATTTTGAATAGGTGATGCATTATAAAACTTTAAAAGGATAGTGCTGGCATAAACTTTAAGTTTATGCCAGTGAAAGCATCAGGACAGAGAAATATGCAAAATTTTCCATGACATCATTCCGTTAATGATGGAAATGCTGCAGTAGCTTACTATTCAGTGAGGATTTGAAACTTTACCCACGTTCACATAGGGACGTTTTGACATGCAGTGCATTAAAATACATATAATCAAACAATAATAGGCTGCTGAATGCATATCAATATTGCACAGTGCTCCAAGCAAATACACAGGGCTAACACGTGTCTTCCTCAAGGGGACATTGTTTGATTTATGTACTGTCATGAGTACCTTCTGACCTTTGGAAATTGATTGCAACCAATAGTAGGGGAACCCACTGAGAGAGCTAACGCAATATGAGGAAGGACCTATTTGACATGTGTGCAATACACTGTGAATGTTGACTTTGATAAATAGGAAAACTGCTTATGGTGGGTGTATTTCAAGTTGGAAATATGGGTGCCAGTCACTTTTTGGAATGCAAGAAAAGAGATTTATTGTCTCTTAAACAGAACTGGGGGAGAGAGGGTTAGAGCCAGGACAAGCTCAGACAGATGCAATACTAATTGGCAGACTTTAAGACAAAATAATAGACAGACAGCTATAGGTAGAGGGCCTTTAAACTGGATGCAGCAACTGTATTTCAGAACTGCTGTAACTCACTGTAACCCATTATAGATCTTCCCTCACATCTGAGGCGGCGTACACACGTACGAGAACCTCGACGGGCGGAACACATCGTTCCGCCCGTCGAGGCTCTTGGCCGGCCGTCGAAATCGGCGACCCGCCCGTCGGGAATGGCAACCAGCCATTCATCCAGGCGGGCCGTCGAGCAAATAGAGAGCCTGCTCTCTATTCGCTCGACGGGATTCCCGACGGGCGGGGCGAGCCAGGAGCGTACACACGGCCGAGGTTCTCGCTGGAATGCAGCTCCCAGCGAGGTTCTCGCTGGTTTCTAGCGAGAACCTCGGTCGTGTGTACGCCGCCTCACAGTATCCTACTGTAGATCTTCTCTCACTGAGCTCCTGGTCTCTAACTAGACTTCAAGATCGTCGCTGAATCCCCTGAGCTCTTCCACAGCTGACCCTCTGTATACTCCTCAAACTTCACCCATGCTACCTGCTGGGTCCCTGGCTTGACACTCTGCTGAAGCTTTCTCACTTCTTCACTGTCTCCGGCTGGTGAAAAGGCTGCTCTGGTACTTCTTCAGACTTCCATATACTGGTCTCTGATAACAGGAATGGCTGTCCCTTGCTGGCGACTATTCCTCCCTTTACCTCTGGAATTTATCATCACTTTCCCCTGGTGAAAGGAGTGGTCATCCCTTGTGGCAACTGTTTCTACCTCACCGCTGGGGACCATCCAGTTTTCCCTTCCGAAGTGACCTCTGCAACTCGATTGGGCTTCCAGGCTGGAAGCCCCAACCCCATGCTGCCTCTGTTAAACCTGATTAGGTCTCAGACAGTCTAGCAGCCAGGTTCTCCCTGGATAGGCCTCAGGCTGTTGGCCTAGCAGCCCGGAGCCTTGTGACACACATCCATCTAAACAGCTGTCCAGGTGGCACAGAACCATGATGACCTGACTCCTCCTGAATAAATAGTCTCTCCCAGCAGGCCAAGGAACTAAAGAAACAAACCCTCCACTTCTAGTCTGAAATCACTATGCCCTGATCATTCTAATGCCACATGCAACAATGCCACCTAGTGACAGAAGAGAGCGGTACATCAAATCCAGAGTTAGGGAAAAGCCAGTGAATCCCCCATAAATACGCCAGGCTAGTTACCACCTAGCAAGCTTAATTTGTTAGCAACCCTGCCTACTACACATATATAGAAAGACGATCCACACACCAAAGCTTAGTCTTAAAAAATCTTCACCTTTATTAAAAAACCACAGTCCGCAACCAAAGATAATTGCTCTGACTCCTTTACCAATTCTTGCCATACACATATACAGTAGATTTTTTCCTTCAGCCTAATGCCACGTACACATGTTTTTCATGGCGAGAAAATTGCAATTTTTTTTAATTCTCGATGAGAAAAATGGGCGTTAAAAATTTAGAACCTGCTTGTGAAAAACGGTCGTGTGTACGTTTTAACAAGGGGGGAAAAAAACATGCATGCTCAGAAGTAAGTTATGAGACGGGAAATGAGCATAAGCAGCCCAAAGGGTGGCACCATTCGAATGGAACTTCCCCTTTATAGTGCCGTCGTACGTGTTGTACGTCACCGTGCTTTGCTCAAGCATTTTTTTCACGATCGTGTGTATGCAAGGCAGGGTTCAGAGGAATCACTTCGTTTTTTTCCATGACATGAATAACGGTGGTGTGTACGTGGCATCAGAATTAGGAAGTCATCTTCCCCCTCACATTCTGGACACAGAAAGTTTTTAAGAAAAACCATTGTCAGTCGCCTTTTATATAGGACAAACAAAACAATGACATAAGAAAGATGTTACATGTTCGCCTCTAAGTGAAAACTAATTTTGTTTATATTACTGCAGTAAATTAATGGCATTTGTATGCTATTACATGAACAAAGCTGTAAATCGGTCTGCTATCCCAACACATCAAACTATGCTAAGCAATCACCATCTATTAAAAAAACCAAATGACAGCACCATCGATTTCATTATGTCCTCATCGCAAATCAATTACAGCTCCTTAGGCTTCTGCTTGAAATATTAAAAATAAATACATGCAAAGAGAAAATAGGAAGACATGAACACCCTCCTCTGCAGCTTGCTGGTGTGTAGGAGGCAGCTAGACGCGTGCTCTCATTTATGCATTCAATACCTTGATTAAAATAAGTCTACTAAAAGACCAAGCACTATTTGTCAAGCAGATGAATGTGTCAGTGGAGCAGCCTGCACTCTCCAGCAAGCAGCATGAAAAATTAAAACCTTTTATTCTGTGATTGACTGAAAGCCATTCCTCAGAAGCACCAAAAAGTCCTGGGAAAAAGCGGGCAAAGAAAACATCACGCTGTGGCATTAAACAGAAAGGATGCAGAGAGTGACTAATAGCAGTACTGAGTAGACATGTTCTTGTGTTATGATGTATTATCAATGAAGTGAACCTATACTGAAATGTTAACATTAAGCTAGGTTAGGAGTCTTGCTGGCATTGATGAATACAATAGAGCAGAAGGGATTAAACAGGTTTTACTCCTGGTTCTCTTTAGTGCTGACCATGTGTGTGTAGGTCTAGACACTTGGTCATGTGATCTCTTCTAACGCTAAGGAACAGAATTCAGATTGGATGATAGCCATGTTAGCCCAGACTACATGACCAGATGCCTAGTCCACATATGTGACCAGCACCGAGGGCAACTTAAATATTTTTTCTTTCAAATCCAGAGCAGGCGTGGCACCATGCATATCTTTGAACCCTAACAAACAGATTCAGGATGCAGTTTTTAGAAAAGCCAAATTTACAAAAAAATGTGTCTGTAGGGAATGAGTAGTGCCGCGTACACACGATCACTTTATGTGATGAAAAAAAATGACGTTTTTAAAAACGTCAATTTCATTGACCGTGTGTAGGGGAAAACGTAGTTTTATGTCTTGTAAAAAACGACAAAAAAAAAATTGAAGCATGCTTCAATTTTATGTGTCGTTTTTCAAAACGTCGTTTTTTGTTTTCACAAAAAGTCACCGTGTGTAGCAAAAAACGTCATTTAAAACAACGTTTTTCAACTCGCGCATGCCCAGAAGCTAGTTATGAAGCGAGCTTCAATGGAAAAGAGTGGTGAACGTAACCTCACTTTTTGTGAAAAAACGATGGTGTGTATGCAACATCGTCTTTGAAAATTGAAGTTTCAAAAACGTTGTTTTTTACTTCACAGAAAACGTCGTTTTTTTTCATCACATAAAGGGATCGTGTGTACGCGACATAAGATTTGTCCCTTGGAAGTTTTCAATGTGTGGCTATGAGAGAAGAGTCTCCCAGTTTAAGGTACAGTTATCACCCCTTGGCTGTACAAGCTTGAGCATCAGGCATGGTACAGTGTCTTGAAAAAGTATTCATACGCCTTGAAATTTTCCGAATTTTGTCAAGGTACAACAAAAAACGTAAATGTATTTTATTGGCATTTTATGTGAACGACCAACACAAAGGCCCACATAATTGTGAAGTGGAAGAAAAATGATAAATAGTTTTCAACATTTTTTTCAAATAAATATGTGAAAAGTATGGCATTGTATTTAGTCCCCTTTACTCTGATATCCCTAACTAATAACTAGTGGAACAAATTTCCCTCAGAAGTCACCTAATTAGTAAATGAAGTCCACCTACGTAATTTAATCTCAGTATAAATACAGCTGTTCTGTGTAGCCTCAGAGGTTTGTTAGAGAACCTTAGTGAACAAGCAGCATCATGAAGGCCAAGTAACACAACCAACAGGTCAGGGATAATGTTGTGGAGAAACAGGGTCAGCTTATAAAAAAAATCCCAAGCTTTGAACATCTCATGGAGCACTGTTCAATCCATCATCTGAAAATGGAAAGAGTATGGCACAACTGCAAACTTACCAAGACATGGCCGACCACCTAAACTGACAGGCCAGGCAAGAAGAGCATGAATCAGAGAAGCAGCCAAGAGGTCCATGGTAACTATGGAGGAGCTGCAGAGATTCCCATCTCAGGTGGGAGAATCTGTCTACAGGACAACAATTAGTCATGCACTCCACAAATCTGACCTTTATGGAAGAGTGGCAAGAAGAAAGCAATTGTTGAAAGAAAGCTATAAGAAGTCCCATTTCCAGTTTGCATGACACCATGGGGGACATAGAAAATATGTGCAAAAAGTTGCTTTGGTCAGATGAGACCAAAATTGAACTTTTTGGCCTAAAAGCAAAACACTAAGTATGGTGGAAAACTAACACTGCACGTCACCCTGAACGCATCATCCCCACCGTGAAACATGATGGTGAAAGTGTCATGTTCTGGAGATGCTTTTCTTCAGCAGGACAGGAAAGCTGGTCAGAGTTGATGAGAAGATAGATGGAGCCAAATATAGGGCAATTGTAGAAGAAAACCTGTTAAAGTCTGCAAAAGCTTTGAGACTGAGGTGGAGGTTCACCTTCCAGTAGGACAATGACCCTAAACATACAGCCAGAGCTACAATGGAATGGTTTAGATCATAGGTGTCAAACACAAGGCCCGCGGGCCAAATCCGGCCCTCCAGGCCATTTCATGTGGCCCCTTACACCTCTCCTGCAGCTGTCATAGAGCTCCAGCCCTCCTCTGGTCCTACTCCAGACCCTTACTTTCTGCTTTCAATCAATGCTTTCAGCTTCTTTCCAGCAGCAGTATAAGGAAAGGGGGGTGTGCACTGATGTAAGGGAGAGTGGAGGACTCAACTTCTGATAGTGGGGTGGCTCTTGACATCTAATCTTACAGATACAACCGGCCCTTTTGAGGGCAATCGTAATACTGATGCGGCCCACAATGAAATTGTGTTTGACACCCCTGGTTTAGATAAAAGCACATCAAAGACCTAAATCCAATTGAGAATCTGTGGCAAGACTTCAAAATTGCTGTTCTCAGATGCTTCCCAACCTATCCGACAGAGCTTGAGCTATTTTGCAAAGAGAAATGGACAACAATTTCACTCTCTGGTAGAGACATCCCCAAAAAGACTTGCAGATGTAATTGTAGCGAAAGATGATTCTACAAAGTATTAACTTAGGGAATACAAATGCACGCCACACTTTTCAGGTACTTATTTGTAAAAAAATGTTGAACAACATTTATCATTTTTCTTCCACTTCACAATTATGTGCCACTTTGTGTTGGTCTAACACATAAAATCCCAATAAAATACAAGTATGTATTTGGTTGTAACATAACAAAATGTGGAAAATGTCAAGGGGTAAGAATATTTTTTCAAGGCACTGTATATTTAGTGAAGTCACACATAGATTTTCTCTTTTTCTTTTGAGAGTTCCTGTTGAGTAGTGTTGCTCACGAATATTCGCATTGCGAATATTCGTTACGAATATTGCATATTCGAGTATTCGCGAATAACTCGAATATCGCGGTGAATATTCGCTATTGCGAATATTCGTATTTTTTCAAATGTATTTTTAAAACAGATCACATCCTAGTGATCTCCATCGACGTCTAAAAGCATTGCTGGTATGATTAGAGACCCTGGGCCGAGTAGCTGAGGCGATCCTTTTATGTTGCCGAATATTCGCAATGCGAATATTCGTATTACGAATATTCGCAAATTCTTTCTCTGCCCTTCTGTGTTTTGTGTATAAAAAAAAAAAAAAATAGCTTTAGTTTAGTCATATAAGTTTGTGTAAGTAGAGTTAGTGTTTAGTGCATATTAGTTTAGTAGTCCAGGAAATGATCTCCGTTTTCGTGTGTTGTTCGCGCGCATGCGCATGCGCGGACGAGAATTTCGCAATCAATTTCGCATTCGCATTAGCGAAATTTCGCATTCGCATTAGCGAAATTTCGCATTCGCATTAGCGAAATTTCGCAAAATTTTTTTTTTTGATAAAATATCACGAATATTCGATATTAACGAATATTTCACGAATATTCTTCTATATATTCGTGAAATATTGCGAAATCGAATATGGCGTATTCCGCTCAACACTGCTGTTGAGTTTGCTACCTTAGCACAATAGGCACTGAGATCTGCTCTACTGGAGTAAGGCCATTATATGGAAGTTTCCTACAAGTCTGCACTGAAAACCACCAGGGTTGGATTGGCCAGAGAATAATGAAAGTGCAGAGCTGAAGGGTATGTCAACAAATGTATCTATGTTTTTCAGGAAACAAGTGGAAGGTAATTTTCCTGTCACCTGTGCACCCGATAGAGGATTTTAAGCTGGCTCAGTTGCTTAACTCCAAGAAGGAGTCTCTTCCATTTGCTTTAAGTCATGCCTCGCCTGTCCATGCTTCCACCTCTAATGCCGCGTACACACGACCGTTTTTTGGGTTGTAAAAAATGACTTTTTTAATGGTCTAGAAAAAAACAACAATTTTTTTAACCCGATCCTTAAAACAGCCTTGCCTACACACGATCGTGAAAAAAACGAAAAAACGATCGTGTGTACGAGGCATGATTTTTTTCAGGTAGTTTGGAAACTGCTGTTGTGTATGCAGCGCTACCCTGGTAGGGGCCGCTGGTGAATGTGTTTTGTCTCCCACCTCCCACCCTGCACAGCCAGTCACACAAACTTCCAAACATACCTGGCCAAAAAGAAGTCCTTGCACTTGTTTTTTTTTTTTTATTAGGGGAATTAAATTTGGATGGTGTACATATGGGATGCCCAATTGATTGAAGATATGTAAATAGGGACTGAACTATATACACCCCGGTATTTACAATTTCTTTTCTTTCACCTCCAGCACATACACTTGCAAAAATGTACCTACACTTAAACACCAAAAATCTACCTACAATTCCAGCACTAGAGGGTGCTACATATAAAAAAAGGAAAGATGACTGAAGTGGCTTGTCGCGCATAAAGGAAGGGTTTCATTTTTACCTCAACCTGCACAGATAGTGCCTCCCTTCCCTGCAAGGGCCGTAGTGCAAATTGATGCAAAAATGTGGTTCACCAAGTAGATTGCTGTTACCTGTCTGTATATGAATAATTGTTGCTGATTGCGTGACCCAATGATTCTGACATCAAGCACTTTGGAACGGTCTGGAATGAATTTGAAAGGATTGGGAAGATGGCAAATTCTCAGTAATACCTAAAGTAGATTGGACTGACAAATTCCTGTTGCAGTACTTGTAGTTTAGACAACTTATTATTGGACCCTTATGGAGGTTTATGTTTATGGGAGTCTGCAGAGACTTCAGAGTATTCACATGACTTTTTAGGTCAACAATTTTTTAGCCATCTAATTTTTTAGAAGAATTGACCGGTGAGCTATATATCACAATACTAGCTCTACATATAGACAAAAAGTGTGTTGTTTACAAAAGCACATTCTTTTTTTCGATGATTTTTTTCAAAAATCATGGGACATGATGGTAGATGAAAAGAGCAATGTGAAAAACATTATTTTGTGCCATGGGAATCCTAATATGTAATTACAGCCCTGCTCAGATACTAATCTTTATTTTTTTCTTATGCCCTTGCAGTGACATTGTAGAAATAACACAATATAGTAAGTAGAGATAAGCATGTGATTATAGTTAGTGTTGATCAAACACCAAGTTGTCCACGTTCAATTCATTAATTGTTCAATTGAACAAGCCCCCCCAAAAAAACAGCAAAAACAATGAACCTGAATACAAACACCATTGAAGCAAATTAAGTAAATGGTGACCAAATTAATTTTAGCTGTGACACTCCCACCACTAAATGACATACCACGAAATGTCATTTTATGATTATTTATAATGTCACCTATAAATCCCCTAGATTTTCTAGAGACATTTATTCTGTATTTAGACAATTGCAGTACACACACATGGGTGTGCACAGCCTATTGCATTCGGGTCTGCGCCACAAGGCTTAAACACATATGCATGTGTGTGCATGTGTCAGTAGATCAGAGATTGGTGTCAGTAGGACAGAGATTGGTGTCAGTAGGACAGAGATTGGTGTCAGTAGATCAGAAATTGGTGTCAGTAGGACAGAGATTGGTGTCAGTAGGGCAGTGGACGGTGTCAGTCGTTTTTATTAATTTTAAATTGTTTTTAAATTTCACCCATTAGGGGGCTTTGGTGTAATATCAGGGGTTTAAACAGGGGGCATCTGCACACACCACATGGGGTGATTAGGGCTAGCCCAGGCACACCTGGCACACCCTGTGCACATGTCTATGGCACCCACACACACACTCTATAGTTTCAATTATTGCAGAAAACACTCACCCTGTAGATGCAAATAATGTTAGTGCACAGCAGATATAGAGCCAGCCAGGCTCACTTGTATATAGAAAAACAATGTCTAGTCTGCATCCTTTTTTTTCAAACATCATGATGCTTTAATCAGTACAGAAGTTTTGGACCTCACACAGTTCCTTCATCACAGAGGCATTGGAACCTTCAGGGCCCCGGTACAATCAACCATAAAGGTCCCCCCGACACCCTTAAATCACAGTCCGCAGCGTTCCCCTTTACATCAGAGTGCTCCGTTACATCAGGGTCTGTAGCATTCCCCTTGAAGTCAGAGTTCCCCTTTAGATCAGGGTCTGGGCATGTCCGTTTACACTCACCTGTTAATAGGGTTGAGTGGACCATCCGATCAGGTCTGCCTGAAAAACTGACAGGCGGACCTGATCGGAGCTGCTGTGTGAAAGGGGACTTAGACCCCTTTCACACTGAGGCATTTTTCAGGCGCTAAAGGGCTAAAAAAAGCACCTGCAAAGCACCTGAAAATGCCTCCCCTGCCACTCCAGTGTGAAAGCCCGAGTGCTTTCACACTGGAGCGGTGCGCTGGCAGGACATTAAAAAAAGTCCTGCAAGCAGCATCTTTGGGGCGGTGGAGGAGTGGTGTGTACACTGCTCCTCCAACGCCCCATAGATGCTGTACACACCATTCCTCCACAGCCCCTATCCATTGAAATTAATGGGCACTGCTGCCGAAGCCCCTACAAAGTGCTTCAGTAGGGGTGCTACACTAACACTGTTAACCCATTTTTCGGTCACTAGCCACTTAAAAAGGGCCCCACTAGCAGCCAAAAAGCGCCGCTAAAATTACGGTAAACGCAGCTGAAACTGGCGTCGCTTTACCGCTAATGCGGCCACAATGTAAAAGTGCTCTAATACAAACATGCATTTAAATCATATCCTCAATTGACCGGGAATAATAAGCAACTGATATGCATTCATTCACAGAAATTGCTGAACTGAACCAGATAACAATTCCTGGAGATACTACAAAGTTACTAGCACACTCCATATGCAACCAAAAATCAAACAAAAAATAAACACAATATAAGAATATGTAAAAAAAAAAAGTATAACCAATATGTATCTCATAAAAAAGATGTAAATCATAATCCCCATTCAAACATTTAGGAATTAAACTGTCAAGGAATGCATCTAAGGTGCCGTACACACGGCAGAGAACCTCGACGGGCAGAACACATCGTTCCGCCCGTCGAGGTTCTCTCCCGGCCGTCGAATTCGGCGACCCGCCCGTCGGGAATGGCAACCAGCCATTCTTCCAGGCGGGCCGTCGAGGAAATAGAGAGCGTGCTCTCTATTTCGGCTCGACGGGCTTCCCGACGGGAAGCTCGCCGAGACCGTACACACGGCCGAGGTCCTCGCTGGAATGTGCATTCCAGCGAGGTTCTCGCTGATTTTCAGCGAGAACCTCGGCCGTGTTTACGGCTCCTAAGGGAAAAGTAAAAAGTCGCACATCATTTCAAAACCCCGTAAGGTATTTGACAGCCTCAGCCCGGGTTCCAACCAGGTCAGACCTCCAACGTGTTTACCTCCATTCATGGTGCTTATGCCACGTACACACGATCGGTTCGTCTGACGAAAACAGACCGTTTTCATCAGACGAACCGATCGTGTGTGGGCCCCATCATTTTTTTCCCATCAGTGATAAAACTTAGAACCTGTTTTAAAATTTGTGGGGGTTCCCCCAAATTCCATACCAGGGCCTTCAGGTCTGGTATGGATATTAAGGGGAACCCTGTGACAAATAAAAAAAAAGGCGTGGGGTTCCCCTCAAAAATCCATACCAGACCCTTATCCGAGCAAGCAACCTAGCAGGCCGCAGGAAAATAGGGGGGGTGAGAGAGCTCCTCCCTCCAGAACCCTACCAGGCCACATGCCTCCAACATGGGGAGGATGTCCCAATGTTGATGGGGACAAGGGCCTCATCCCCACAACCCTTGACCGGTGGTTGTTGGGGTCTGTGGGCAGGGGGCTTATCAGAATCTGGAAGCCCCCTTTAACAAAGTGAGGTGAAAATTCTATTGCGCTACTGCGAGTGTTGGAATGTGACAAATATCAAAGTGGATATATGTGAACTAAAGCCGCTGTATCTAAAGGTAACACAACCGCTAATGGATAAATAATATAGAGTGATAAGCGCTAAAGTGTATGTGTAAAGTGCACAAAAGATAAAGAAATATATAATAAATCAAATAAGACAAAGTGCTGCGACCATGTGACACTCACAGCCAACCGGAGGCTAGCAGACGTAAGACGGCGTTTGTATTCGCCGTGCTCTGTCACTTATCAGTTTCTGTTTGGCGTTTTTTACTATTTTGCATGTAAGAGGCTTATTTTTCATTAAACCCCCCTCTTTTTAAACGGGCTTCACTATTTGGTGTTATTTATTCCACGCTCTGACCCGCGTTCATGAGCTGCTAGATTTGAGGATCTACACCACGGATGACCATCCAACAAGCACAGCACCAAGGAGCCCTACAGATATAACAAGAGAAGGAACCAGCATTGCCCACCTGTTGCATTGTTACCACCACCTTAAGGTAAGGGCAATATGAGACCATATATCGGATGTGTTCACCCCCTATAGAAGACCCATCAGTCACCTCTGACCCATCGTGTCTTTTCATCATAGACTCTCATCACTGTCATCACTGTTCATTTATCCACACCCCGTGTGGGCTCTACTTACACTTATTGTGACAGTCTGCTCTACCACACACCAGAACAGCACTTTGTCGTATTTGATTTATTATATATTTCTTTATCTTTTGTGCACTTTACACATACACTTTAGCGCTTATCACTCTATATTATTTACCCCTTTAACAAAGGGGACCCCCAGATCCCAGCCCCCCCATGTGAATTAATAAAGGGGTACCTACCACTTCACCCAAAAAGTGACAAAAAAAAAAAACACAGACACAGCTTTGGAAAAGTCCTTTATTAAAAAAGGAAAACACTTCCAGCGATGCAATCCTTCCACAACCCAACGATACATGCCGCCAGAGAGGGGATGGGTTACCCGTGACGCTATGGGGAAACCGCCGGCAACCCCCGTTGCTTCAGAGGGGGCGGGGTCACCCATGCCCTCGTTATTTAAGAGCTGTCATGTCAGGTCTCGCATCATTCAGCGGGCGTCTCCCATGGAAGCGGAATCAATTGCAGCGGCATGTATCGTCAGGTTGTGGAAGGAATACATTGCTGGAATTTTTTCTTCTTTTTTAATAAAGGACTTGTCCCAAGCTGTGTCTGTGTTTTTTTTTACCATTTTTGTCACTTTTTTGTGTGAAATGGTAGGGGTAAAATGTACCCTGCTACCAAGTCACATAGAAGGGCCAGGATCTGGGGGTCCCCTTTGTAAAAGGGGGCTTCCAGATTCCGATAAGCCCCCTGCCCGCAGACCCCCACAACCACTGGGCAAGGGTTGTGGGGATGAGGCCCTTGTCCCCATCAACATGGGGACATCCTTCCCATGTTGAGGGCATGTGGCCTGGTATGGTTCCGGAGGGGGGGCCCCTTAAAATCCATATCAAACCTGAATGGATTTTGAGGGGGACCCCTACGCCATTTAAAAAAAATGGCACAGGGTTCCCCTTAATATCCATATCAGACCTGAAGCCTGGTATAGAATTCGGGGGGACCCCCACACATTTTTTTTTTATTTTGGTTCAGGGTTCCCCTTAATATTCATACCAGACACAAAGCGCCTGGTAATGGACTGGGGAGGAACCCATGCCAATTTTTTTCAATTACTTTTATGTGTACCAACAATTCATTATAGCTGCGAGTAGTTTTAAATTACTTTTTTTCCTATAGAAATGTCATTTTGTGCAGGGACTGTTCTAAACATGGGAAAAATGCGCCACTTTACAGGCATACTATAGACACCCGCCAGGTACGAAATTTAAAGGAATATTTCACTTTTATTGTTTCACTTTAACCATTATTAAAATCACTTCTCCCGAAAAAACTGCCATTTTTAAAACTTTTTTTTGCATTGATACATGTCCCCTGGGGCAGGACCCGGGTGCCCAAACACTTTTTATGACAATACCATGCATATTAACCTTTAAAATTAGCACTTTTGATTTCTCCCATATACATTTAAAGGGTGTTCCGCGGCTTTCCAAATTGCCGCAAACACCCCAAATTATTCGCTATTCGGCGAACAGGCGAACACCCGATGTTCAAGTCAAACTTACGTTCGACTCGAACATCGGGCTCATCTCTACTGTCATTTAGAGGCAGGAATGTGGCGGATGACAGGTCATTGTAAATTATGTGAACTATTTTCCTGAATGTCATGATTGCTGTAGATTAACTTGTTGAATGCAATGACTGATGTTGGACCTATTTCTGGCAATATTAAATGTTTTTTTAAAAGCTAGTAATTTTTTTTATTTTATTTTTATTTCTTTAATTAAGGTTTATTTTATTGATATGTCTTTTTTTTTACTGTTTCAGGAAATTGGTAAGGGAAGGAGTAAAGGAGTAAAAAGCATGCAGATTGGTGTGGTAATTGAATAGTGAGGCACATAAGATAAAAGATAGAAAACAAATATATATACTGTATATACGATTCTCTCACAAGTCATGTTGTAATCTATTTAAGTTATTTTTTTTATTTTTTTTATTTTTTATTTTTTTTAAACATTCAAAGTTTATTATGTCACACAAAATATAACAATGTGAATCGCAAACGTCAGAAGTTTACAGCTGCCTGCAGGTTAACACTATTAGCAGGAACATAACAAGGCAAGCATTCCAATATACCTGGGAATACATAAGCGGGGGAGGGGGGAGACAGAGCGCCCCACGTCAATTAACATAAGGCCAGGTACAAACAACATATTAAACATAGAGGCCCGCCTTATATCTGCAATGGCCTCCTGAAGGCCGGCCCGGACAGGCCCCCTGCAGGTCACGCCGTTCATCAGTGGCGCAGTAAGGCATAGTTACTAACTAGGCCAATATAGGCTAATTTTCAAGCAGCAAACTTTGAGCATCGAGATTCAAGCCAGAAACAGTAAAGAGAAAGACAGAGAAAAGATCTAGAGTAGGAAATCATGGTAACAGTCAATGTAGTATGTATGGGCCTGTGCCCAAAGCACCGCTTACGTGTGTCCTAGGTAGGCGCCCGTGTCAGGATCTCTGAGTATGTAGAGGAATATCTAAACTCCACCCATGGTCGGCACATCTCCTGGAGTTTGTCTACCTGATCGGTCGACTGGGCCAGGGTTTCTTCCATAGCATAGACGTCCGAAATTTTTCTGAGCCACTCAGCAATGGATGGGACCCTCAAAGATTTCCATTATAGAGGGACTAGGGATTTAGCTGCGTTCAGTAGATGTCTCGTCAGAGAGCTTTTATACCTCTTCAATGAGGTGTTTGTGACATGAAGTAAGCAAGAAGCCGCATTCAGGTCAATACTTGTGTCAGTAATTTGCTTGGTCAACAGAATGACCTTGTCCCAAAATGGTACAATGGATGGGCACTGCCACCAAATGTGGACTAAGGATCCCTTTCCGGTTCCGCACCTCCAACATTCGTCTGGGATTTGAGGGTTCCATCCATGCATTTTAGTCGGGGTATTATACCAGTGGGTCATGATTTTGTAAGCCGTTTCTTGCATTGTAGTACTTATTAAACATTTATGCATCATAATACAAGCGTACCGCCATTGTTTAGGGGTGATCTCAATACGCAGCTCCTTTGACCATCTCGCTCTGAGTGCCTCGGCCGCCCCATGTTCCTCGTCCTGCAACCATAAGTAGGCCATAGAGGTAGACCTTACGCAACGTGAACCCTCAAGACAGATTGACTCCAAGGCTGTAAATGGCCTGCTGCAAGCCTCTCTCCTAGACCCCCCTCCAAGATAACTACGCAATTGGAAATAAGCCCAAAGGGGCATCTGTGGGACATTTGCATCCTTTTTAAGAGCGGTCCAGTCCCTAAGTACCCCATCTTTGAAGCAATCTCCCGCCAGAAGGGGCCGTGAGTCTACCGACGTTCTGAAGTGCGGGTTATTCAGGCCCGGTATGAAACCCGGGTTGTCCCTTAGGGGAGTTAGTGGACTTGGTTGAGAAGTAATTGCAGGGGTCTTAGCAAGCTTGTGTATAATTTCCAAAGTGGGGCCCGTAATAGGGTGGGATTTCAGTTCTGGAGGGAAATCATCCTGAGAAATCCATGGGGCAAACTGGAGCGGAATCGGGCAAAGATCCGCCTCCAGTGACACCCAGTCTTTCAGGGAACCATGGCAATGCCAATCGATGACCCTGGTCAAGTGAGTAGCCTTATAGTATGACAGGAAGTCAGGCAGGCCCATCCCCCCTCGATCTTTAGGTTTTAGCATCAAAGAGTATTTAATCCTGGGTCTTTGCGAGTTCCATATGAACTTCAGTATTAGAGATTTCAGCGAGGCGAAAAAGACCCTGGGAATTTTAAGGGGTAGGGTATGAAAGAGATAGAGCAGACGGGGAAGAAGTACCATCTTAATGATGGCTGCACGACCGAACCAAGAAAAACGCCCGGATCTCCATTTCTCCAGATCTACCTCCGCATTTTTAAGGAACTGGGGGAAGTTTTGTCTATATGTGTCTGCTAGGTTTGGCGTGAGCTATACTCCCAGATACTTTAAAGATTTGGTTTCCCACCTAAAGGAGGACGACGCCCTCACCTGGGACAAGACATTATCCGGCAACGAGAGATTCAGGACTTCAGACTTGGCATAGTTAATTTTGAGGTTAGAAACATAACCATATATAGCGAACTCCTTCAGCAAAACTGGCAGAGATGTCACAGGATTGGTGAGAAAAAAGAGAAGATCATCCGCGTAGGCGGCTACCTTATATTCCGTATTCAGAATCTTGAAGCCCCGAATGTCTGCATTGTTCCTGACCATCCTAATGAAAGGTTCCAAAGACAGTATGAATAGGAGGGGAGATAACGGACACCCCTGTCTAGTGCCATTTGCAATCGAGACTCTCTCCGATAGGGAGCCATTTATCTTCAATTTAGCCGAGGGACTTTGGTACAATGCCGAGATCCTGGCCATCATGTGAGGGCCTAGACCCACCTTAGTGCATACGGCCAGCATGTAGTCCCACGCGACGCGATCGAAGGCCTTCTCCGCATCAGTGGACAGGAGAAGGCCCTCGATACCTCCGGTCCGAGCCGCCTGCTTTAGCAGCAAGGTTTTAATTACATTGTCCCGCGCTTCACGACCCGGCATGAAGCCCACCTGGTCCGGTCCAATCAAATCAGAGAGAACGGGACTCAGCCTGGACGCCAATACCTTTGCGTGTATCTTGGCGTCAAGATTTAAGAGCGATATGGGACGGTAGCTGGCACAGTCAGTGGGATCCTTGCCTTCCTTGTGTAAAACCGTGATGTGGGCTGAGAGAAAGTCTGGCGTGACCGTTCTAGGATCGGACAGAGAGTCCAGAGCGGCCCTGAGGGGCCCCACTAGGGTCTGGGCAAAGGTTTTATAATATATAGAGGTGAAGCCGTCAGGGCCTGGGCTCTTCCCCGGTTTAAGCTGCGTTATAGCGGTGGCTATTTCATCCTGTGTGATCGGGCCTTCTAGCAGAGCGATATCTGATTCTGAGATAGCGGGGAGGCCACTATCTAACAGGTAGTCCCTAATTATCTGAGCCCTATCTCCCTCTCGTCCCTCCGGTCTATGTCCAGTCGGTAAGTTATACAGCTTCGTGTAGAAGCTGTGGAAGTGTCCCGCAATCGCATCCGTAGTGACATCAAGCGCGCCATCGGCCCCGACGAATTCCGTGAATGAAATTCTTGTTTGTTTGCTCTTTCAGGGCCCGGGCTAGGAACTTCCCAGCTTTATTGCCAGACTCCTAATAAATCCGTCGTCTAAAGAAAAGGAACCTCCGCGAACGCTCATCAAAAAGCTGTTGTAGGTCTTTCCTTTTCTCTATTAATTCCGCGGCTGTCTGCACAGACAGGGACTGTTTATGAAGCGTCTCTAGAAATGTTATCCGATTCGCCAGGTTGCTAATGGTTACATCTCTATCTCTCTTGCGTTGAGCACCCATTTTCATTAGTTCGCCACGTATCGTACACTTGTGTGCTTCCCACACCACTAGGGGGTCAGCCTCGGCCGTTGCATTTCTACGAAAAAATTCGCCCAGCGATACAGTCAATTCTGATCTAAGTTCAGGGTCCGTCAGGAGAGACGCATTAAGTCTCCAAGCAGGCTGTCTATGTGGAGTGGAGAGTTCCCCCAGGGAGAGTGAGATCGGGGCGTGGTCCGAAAAGGACCGTATGCCTATACACGCCCCTGACACCTTCGTCAGATCCCTCTGGGATATGAAAAGATAGTCTATGCGAGAATGTCGGTCGTGCGGGGGAGAATAAAAAATGAAGTCCCTCCCATCTGGGTATAAAAACCTCCAAGCATCAACCAATTGTAGGGATTGAAGCAACGTTTTGATGCGCCTAAGGGTCCTATAGGTAATGCAGGTCTTCCCATTGGATGTATCTGATAGCGGGTTGAGTGGAACGTTGAAATCCCCCCTAGAATCAGGCATCCAGAGGAGAAGCCCAATAGCTCTCGGACTACCTGCTGACAAAAGGAAACATGAGCCTTATTGGGAAAATAGACATTAGCCACCGTTACAGGCGTACTACCGTATAGGCCTTTTAAAAACACGTATCTACCCCCTGGATCAATAACCTTTTCCTGGAGGACAAAGGGTGCGTGTTTGCTGATCAAGATAGACACCCCCCTAGCCTTGGAGTCGTCACTCGTGACATGGTATGCCTCCGTGTAACAGGAGTCCGTCATGCGGGGTACGTGATGTGTTTTGAAGTGAGTCTCCTGAAGGAGCACAAACTGGGGCTTACCTTTCCTGAGTTCCCGCAGGAGAGTGGAGCGCCGCTCAGGGATGTTTAAGCCCTTCACGTTGTGAGAAACCACGAATGGGTTCCGCCCGAGATCCGTGTATGCCATGGCCAGGACTCAGAGCGAGATGTGCCGAGCGCACCTGTAGTAAAAGAGAATCACAGGACACAGACAACCGTGAATTAAGATCAAATAGATACAACTAGCAAGATCGACTTTACCAAGAAAAAGGAGGAGAGGCAGTAGTGCCAGCAAGAGGAATTGAGAGAGAAGGAAGGAGAAGGAAGGAGAGAGAGAGAGGGAGTAAGAAGAGCCATGAAAAAGAGAGTATGAGATTTCCCTGCCCGGATGGGGGGTGAAACCCACCTCCGGGCGGAATAAGTCAGTGCGTCCGCAATCCCTCAGAGAATGCGGAGGCACTGGTTTGGGGGTAGAGGGAGGCAGTCAACAACGATGTAGACTGTCAGCTATACCAGTACAATCATAAAACTTGTAAAATAAACTGTATGCGTTACAAATTTCAACCACAAAACACACACGGCCTGCGAAAAATGGCTAACGTAGCTTCGTCTATTACTAGACGTGTCTTCCCGGACCCCCAAAAAAAAAAAGGGGGAAAAAAGAAAAAGGGGAAAAAAGAAAAAAGGGGCCCCATATGAACCACCACAATCCCCCCCATCACCAAGGGCAGATTAAGTCAATATATGTCAGCAGTCTGACCGCTAAGAGGATCCCCCCTGAGTCCTGCAGGTCACATTTCGCCGCCCACTAGAGGTCTCGCCTCTCCCTGCCAAGTCCTGGAATTTTTGATTCAGTCTCCACAAAGCATAGACATAGACCTAGAGTTCAGAATAAGGCAATAGCAGAGAGCATGCGTCAGTTCACTCACAGTGTCTATGCAGGAAGAGCCCCCTATCAACCGCCAAGTGGGCAATGTAAGTTAGGTAGAACCTTCACGTGATCAGCATAACAAACTAAACACAGACCAAAAACGTGGGAGGCAGGGGGGGATCTGTGAGTAGACAGTCCGGTGTATCACATCAGCAATAGGCAGTCAGTAAACCAAAAAAAAATAGTCAAAGCAAAAACAAAAACAGAGCAATTGCTGGAAGGCTGAGGTATGAGGTGGAAACTCAATGACGGCTAATACAATCAGTCCTCTCCTCGCCCCCTCCTGGAGGAGTGTGGAGTGCCCGCTTTAGAGTTGCCCGGGCGAAGGGGTTTTTGCCTTTTTTGGGGACGTTTCTCTGGCGTGGAGAAGGGAGATCTGGGTGGTGAGCCATCCGGCCGTGGGTCCCGGAATTCTGCATACCACTCAGGGAGAGGGACATAGTCCAGATCCAACGCAGCACAGAAATCCTGTAAACCATCTGGGTCCCGCAAAGTGTGTTGGTGGCCACCAGATGTCACTGACAGGGCAAAAGGGAATTTCCAGGAGTATCTCAGATCACGTTCCCTCAGCTTGTCCAGCAGCGGGCGCAGGGCCCTCCGATTCTTCAAAGTGATCTGTGAGAGGTCCTGAAACAGCATAATCGTGGCCCCATTGAACACAATTTGATAATTTCCCCTCGCTTTCCTCATTATCTCCTCCTTCAGTGGGAAGCTTTGTAGGCAGCAAATAATGTCCCATGGAGGACCAGAATCAGGCCCCCTCGGTTTGAGCGCTCTATGAGCCCTGACAAATTCAATTGCGACATCCTCCTGCCTCTCTAGCAGACTATTAAACACACGCTGTAAGGCAGGCATGATGTGGGCAGATTCTACAGTCTCAGGGATGCCCCTCACACGTATGTTCTTTCTCCTTCCCCTGTTGTCCAAGTCCTCCAAATGCCTGTTTATTTCTATGAAATGATAGTTGTGCGTGGAGGAAGCCTTTTCCAGGCGATGGATGGCCCTGTCCCTCTGCCTTCCAGCAGATTCTGCCCCCGCCATGCGCTCATTCAGGGCCAGGAGGTTGGATTTAATGTCAGTGATAGCAGTGGAGAACGCAGACTTAATGTCTGCAGCTATCACCGACATGTCAGCCAGCGTGAGGGGGTGGTTAGAGCGGGCCGCCTCCCTACCTGAGTCCTCCGGGAGGGATTGTGAGTCCTCACTGAAATCCTCCTCGTGGTGCTGCTCCAGCGCCATCTTGGCCTTCCCCATCGTGCTGCGGATCCCCGCCGATGGCTTAAATAGGTCCGTGATGATCCGGGCTGACGCTGCGGGAGTTCCTCTCCTCGAGCGGGAGTGCGGGGTGCTGTGTGGCCGTTTTCCGGGCATCAGAGAGCCGTGGGTCGGGGAAGGAGTCTGTTGCAGGCCGTGTGTGCCCCGGAGCTCTCCTACTAAGCGTCCATGTCCATTGCGTGCCAAGCCACGCCCCCTTTATTTTTTTTTTTACCTTCCTTGTCAATCCACGGTGTTGTAAGTTCTGATAAAATTCAGTGTAACCTGAATTTATTCTGTACACAGTTGATGTACAAAATCCCCCCCCCCCCCATTTTTTTTCTATGTATGTGATTGGCTTCCTAATTTTTCCAGAAACCTTCACCAAGATAAATGTCACATTTTAGGCACCCATTGAAATAGAAACACACATTTCTCCAAGAGTTTACCATGTAAATTGATGCAGACACTGCTACTTTTCCCATTTAAACACTGAAAATGCATTAGGTGATTAATAATTAATAATTAATTAATATTCAGAAGAGGAGCTATTACTTCACAGCAACAAAAGGTAGGAATCTGCTACATAGTTTGTTGCAAGTCCCTGCCGATGTGCATTGATCACCCTGATGGGTTCCATTTTTTATCAACAAAAATGTAGTTATTATTCAAATTTTAAACTGGCTTTTTGTTGGTTTCTAATTTAACACAAGTAAAGAGATCCTCACTAACTTTAAACAGTCATGCAAATAATAACATAAATATAATTATACACAGATTTTTGTGCATTTTTGTGCACCAAATCAGTGCACAGTGCAGTTGTTTGATTAACCACTTCCCGACGGCCGTACGAATATATGCGGCCGTCGGGCTGTCCTGAATCTCTGACAGGGCGCATATATGCGCCCTGTGCTTCTAATGGCCACTAGAAGGCGCGCGAGCGCCACCGGCGGCGCGCGTGCCCGCTGCATTCCAGAGATGCTGATGCGCGTGCCCGGCGGCCACGATGTTCGCCAGGCACTCGCAATCGGCGGTTACAGGGACAAGACATGCATCTCTGTGTGTAAACACAGAGATCCACGTCCTGTCAGGGAGTGAGGTGACCGATCTGTGTCTCTTGTACATAGGGACACAGCATCGGTCACCTCCCCCAGTCACCCCCTCTCCCCCCACACAGTTAGAACACACCCAGAATACATTTAACCCCTTCCATGCCCCCCTAGTGTTAACCCCTTCACTGGCAGTCACATTTATACAGTAATCGGTGCATTTTTATAGCACTGATCGCAGTATAAATGTGAATGGCGCCAAAAATGTGTCAAAAGTGTCCGATGTGTCCACCATAACGTCGCAGTCCCAATAAAAATCGCAGATCGCCGCCATTACTAGTAAAAAAAAAATTATAAAAATTAATAATAATTCTGTCCCCTATTTTGTATGCGCTATAACTTTTGCGCAAACCAGTCGCTTATTGTGATTTTTTTTTTTTTTTACCAAAAATATGTAGAATAATACGTATCGGCCTAAACTGAGAATTTTTTTTATTTTATTTTTTAAAAAATGGGCTATTTATTATAGTAACAAGTAAAAAATATTGACTTTTTTTCAAAATTGTCGCTCTTTTTTTGTTTATAGCGCAAAAAATAAAAACCGCAGAGATGATCAAATACCACCAAAAGAAAGCTCTATTTGTGGGGAAAAAAGGACGCCAATTTTGTTTGGGAGCCAATTCGCACGACCACGCAATTGTCAGTTAAAGCGATGCAGTGCCAGAAGCTGAAATTTCACCTGGTCAGGAAGGGTTATAAGTGCCCAGTAAGGAAGTGGTTAAAGCTTTTCAGCAACTCTAGTTATAGCCAGTAATCGTGAAAAGGGGCAAGGAAGTAATACATCATTCTCATTTTTTAATGGAATGCTACAATAAAAATTATTTCTTGCAAAAGATGGAAGAGTAATTGATGCTAAAGGTGCTCTTTAGAACTGTTCCAGCTCTTTTTAAAAGGGTTAAACAACTGAAGAGGTTTATGGTATTCTGCTTTAGAGTATTGTATGGCAATTATAGGCAGGGATTAAAAGAAAGCAGCTAAGGGAGGGAGATGAGAGAAAGACGCACTAAAGCACCAGTGGGCAGATGAAAATCTAATCCTTCAATAATAATGTCTCTTCCACCTGACTGCATTGTGTCACCAGCGCTCACGCAAAGGGATTACTTGAAACAGGTGACACCTGGGAGAAAATGAGATAACAATGCCTCATTTAAATGTTTCACAAGTGTTTAGTTCAAATTTCGGCATACGTTTTCTCCAGGTAAAACTCAAGGTGACTATCAGACTAAAGATACTGTAAGTCTGAATACTTTCAAATCTGTTAAATTCCTAGTAAAAGCTACATCATATATTGATATATATCTATATAGATATATCTATAGATATGTAGATGAATATATATATCTATAGATCTAATTTAAAGTGTTACTAAAACCAGGAGCCTACATTCACTATATCTGATATCCCACAGTACACAGAACGGGGAAATGCAATCATTATACCAAATATAATCTGCTAAATACCTTTTCTCATCAGCAGTATATATCAGTCTAGTGACCTCTATCTGTGCTTGGTTAAAGCTTGTTGGAGGAGTTTTCAGGATGCAGGACCCCTGGCCCTCTGTCTGGACAGTGCTGATTGGCCCTGTGCTGATCACTGCGGGGCTCCCTCCTCCTCCTCCCCTGCCCGTGGGGCTAATAGGAGAGAGGAGCAGGGCAGTAGGGTTCCTGGCATGAAGCCAAAAGGCTACACTGCAGGGTTCCCTTACCAGCAAAGGCGGGGGCAGTGTAGACTTCCGGCTTCACGCCGGGAACCCTACTGCCAACATCGCTGGACTGCAGGACAGGTAAGTGTCCATTTATTAAAAGCCAGCAGCTGCAGTATGTGTAGCTGCTGGCTTTTTTTTTTTTTTCCCAGACCTCCTCTTTAAGACAGTTATAAATTGACCTGGTCTCTATCAACTGAATCTGACAGCTACCATGTTTGTCCATAAGTTGCCTTAAAATATAAAAAAAATTTTTTATGGAAAAAAGTTTATTTCTCTTTATGGAACACCATCTAGTAGACAATAATTGCATATTTTTTTTTATGTATTCCACAGAGTGAAATATTTCTACCTTGTCTAAGAAACAAGATATTTGCTGTTCCATCCAGACCACAGATTGCCATGGGCTGTTCAACCAAGTTTCAGAAGTTTTCATTGTTTTATCAATGACCAAGACAGTGAAGCGAGGCATAAAAGAAAAGTCTAGAGAAAAGATACGCAGCGAGAAGTGCAGATGTCATGGAGTGCTGTAGGGTAAATATTCTGATATCTGTGCATAAATGGTATTTATTTAGCCTTGGTAGAAAAATCAATAGAGCAGAAAATGTCATTGTGCGCCTTTCTTTTTCTCCAAATTAACAAAGCTTCCATCAGGAGATGCATACCCTAATGGTAATTAATGAAAGTTCTGCATCAGAATTACCCTTCTGTTTCCTGTGCAAAGAATTAAAAAGTGTCACCCCTGTGGTTTATAATGCAAGTGTGCTATTCCCATGGGAACTTTCACATAATCTGTGATTAGTATCCTAGATATTTTACAAAGGTCTCAGTGCTTGAGAGCCCTATTTCAAAAGGATTATTTGTTTGCTAGTGCATCATGTCCCTAGAGCTCAGCAAACATACCTTTTCATGTGAAAGACAAACAATAAATTCCCTAAAAATCGATGGAAAAATACTAATTTTAAAACTTTACAATAATCCATTATATACAATTCCATCATCCTAGCAAACAGGTGAAATTTTCAATTGGGCTTCTAGTGGGAGTGCAATGATTGCAGAAATATGAGAGGGGGAGAAAAGCATTTCAAAAGGATTACTTGGTTGCTACTGAGTTATGCATCCCTAGAGCTCAGTACACATTTATTTTCATATGAAGGGCACAAAAAAAAAAAAAAATCATAAATAATGAAAAAATGCTAAGCTTGTTTTAGTACACCAGATAAATATTTAAGATAGCTTGACAGTGAAAGTGCCTGCAATGGATTCCAAAATGAGAGGGACATAAAAAAATAGAAATGCATAAGACAAGGGTTTCATTTCTAAAGGCAGGGAGTATGTTTTCTTGTATGTACACTTTTTAAAGTGAATATCTGGTGTTTTCATTAAACAACTTAAATCATGTGCAATTTTAGCTTGCACATGATTCAAGTATACATTTTTTGTTAAATGGGAGGGACACGGTAACTGCGCTTATGTATGGCTGCTCTCTGAAGGAGCAGCGATCTGACCAGGGCCGGGAGAAGGGGTGGGCAGAAGGAATGGCTGCCATGGGTGCAGTATGCATTGTAGAAATGGGGGCACCCTAAGTCCCTTCTACTATAAAGCTGACAGGAGGAGTAGTGATAGCAGCATCACTACTTCTGTCAGCTCAGTGCTGGAAGCAGCAAGGTGCGCAGGAGAGTGTCTAGATGAGGTGCATGCGGTTCTCTCTCTCTCCCCCTACTCCTCATAAGCTTGCACATAATGAAGGGGTGGGGGGCAAAATTTGGCAACTTTGCACTCGGTACTGGAAGATCTTATCCCAGCACTGGCTCTGGCACAGGGTATTAAGCACTCCTCATAATCTTGAACATAATGAAGGGGTGGGGGGCAAAATTTGGCAACTTTGCACTTGGCACTGGAAGATCTTGTCCCAGCACTGGCTCTGGCACAGGGTATTAAGCACTCCTCATAAGCTTGTACATAATGAAGGGGTGGGGGGCAAAATTTGGCAACTTTGCACTGGGCACTGGAAGATCTTGTCCCAGCACTGGCTCTGGCACAGGGTATTAAAGGGGAGTTCCACCCACAATTTCACTTTTTAAATATAAATACCCCTGTAATACACAAGCTTAATGTATTCTAGTAAAGTTAGTCTGTAAACTAAGGTCCGTTTTGTTAGGTTGTTACAGCGTTTATAATCTAGAAATAGACCGTGGCTATCTTAAGTGTGGGCATCATGAAGCCAGACTGTATGACTTCCTGGATTTCAGCTTTGCATATCCCGCACATGCTCAGTGCTGCACAAGCAATGTAATAGGTTTCAGTCAGGTTTGCAAGGACTACTGGGAAACATGATGCCTATCCCAGAAACCCTTGCAAATAGCCTTGTGACTTTAATAGCCTAGGCTAATAATGAGGGACTACAAAATAAAGGTATTTACAAGCAACAAAATAAATAAAAATTATCCATTCTGAACACTATGAGATTAGGGCATGCAGCACAGACAAACATAAAAAAATGGGTGGAACTCCACTTTAAGCATGACGTTTTAAGCAAGGTATTAAGGTGACGTTTCTCACCTGCTTTGTACACTGCCACTGAAGGAGCATCTCCCTGATTACTCAAAGGGATGTCCCCGAAGTGCAAAGAGCGGCCCAAGCTGACAAAACTATCCACATTCTTTGTGCCAGCTGGAAATAGGCCACCACAAAAGGGAAGTGATGGCCGCTCCCAGCACACGCACGCCACCGTTGACGGCTCCCAAGACTCTTCTGGAAGGTCCCAAGAATCATAAGTGTGAACCCTGCCTAACTCTGACAGAGCTTTATCTGTTACAGTGTCTGGATGAACATCATCATTGCTCTTTACAATGCCTTGCTAAATAGACCCCATAATGTCACAGGGAAATATGTCTTGTGTTGAAAGCTGTAGTAAGACTCAGTGTGGACAAGTAGTAATAGCAGCACATCTTATCAGTAGTTTGCCTGCATCCATCCAAGCCTTTATCATTTTGTAACACAAAGGTAAACAAATTAGCAGATGTTATTTTGTTTGAGCAGATGATTAATGTGGAGAAACAAAGTGTCGCTGTAACATCTGTGCAGAATCGAGAAGATGTTTATTACCAGACCTGTAGGCTAATTTGCTAAAATGAAACTAACAAGCAAACACCAATGTGCACAGAGAAAATGTTTATGTACTTCAAATAACTATCATACTGTCTTTAACAACAGCAGTTGCCATTGCCTTAAAGCCTAAGTCTAGTTTGGGCATAAAAGATGAAATGTGAATACACAGCCTCTTCTATAAATAAAAAAAAGCACCTCTGGCTGCTGTACTCACCCAATTTTTGTACTGTCCCTCAGACTTGGTGATGTAGTGTTGCTTCACTGATTCTCTTCCAGGCTGAGGCGGCGTACACACGACCGAGGTTCTCGCTGGAAACCAGCGAGAACCTCGCTGATAGCTGCATTCCAGCGAGGACCTCGGCCGTGTGTACGTTTTTGGCTCGCCCCGCCCGTCGGGAATCCCGTCGAGCGAAAAGAGAGCACGCTCTCTTTTTGCTCGACGGCCCGCCTGGATGAATGGCTGGTTGCCATTCTCGACGGGCGGGTCACCGATTTTGACGGCCGGCAGAGAACCTCGACGGGCGGAACGATGTGTTCTGCCCGTCGAGGTTCTCTGCCGTGTGTACAAGCAGCGGTGAGAAGGCATATGGGAATCGGTATGTACGGATTTTTTTTAAACGCCCGATTTTAATTGCATTTATGACATTAATGACAATGTTAAAAGTTTATTTTTAGGTGAACCTCCACTTTAACCTCCCTGGCGTTATGATTCTGTCTGGAATTTTGTACCAAAAGCGTTGCAATTGTTTTGCAAGGAAATGTGGTGTTATGTATTATAGGCCTGCAATTCTTAGTAAGTACTTACTTAAACCTGACCAAACAAGACTCTAGTAGACATCCCAGATGTGATAAAAGATGAAACACAAAATCATGAATTATAATCTAATAACTAATATTATTTTATTTATCTTGTCTCTTTTCGGACTTTTTTCCCCTTGCTATCTCTTTTTGAGCAGCACACTACGCACATTCTGGCAGGTGCTGCCTTTTTTGCAGTTGGTGGGATATAACCCAAAAAATGGCGACCCGTCAGACGCTCTGGATTCACCACATCAACAGCCCGACGTCCTGGTCTGTTTGCAGATACAGATGGCACCTGGTGGTTGACGAAAATCAGCTCAGCCACCTTCCAGATGAAGTCAGAGTGGACAAGAGGCTTGGCACTATATGCCCTGTGCAGGATGTAGGCGTTCCAAAGGCATTGTTCCAGAAGATGCCGGAATATTTTTTTGTAATATTTTTTCTGTTGTTTCCGCATAGCGGGGTAGTATGTCATAGCCTGATCGGCTCTATCGACTCCTCCCATTGAGCTGTTATAGTCGACCACGACTTGGGGCTTCAGCACGTCTTTTCCACCTTTTGTGTGGACCATGGCAGTGGCAGTGGAGGTATTGTGGACAGTGCTCATGAGGCACACGTCCTTTTTGTCTCTCCATCGCATTGCCATGATCTTACCCTTTTGCCAGGCAACAATTTCTCCGATTTTTAATTTTCTCTTCCCAAATGCAGATGGCATGTCACGGCGGTTAGGCCTAACGGTACCATAGGCATCAGTCTTATTCTGTATCAGGACTTCATATAGTTCCGGAGATGTATAGAAATTATCGGTGATCACACAGTACCCCTGGTTCAGCAATGGCTCCAGTAGTGTAAGCACAGATGATGTGGCCATCCCATAGCCGCTGTACCTGGGGTTGAACTTTGTGCCTTTACCAGTATAAATGACGGAGTTCCATATATACCCAGTGGATGCCTCGCAGAGCATAAATGACTTGATGCCAAACCGCGCTCTTTTTGAAGCGATGTACTGAATCCAACTCAGGCGACCCTTGTAGGCCATCAAGCTCTCATCCACACAGACATCCCTATCTGGCACATAGGTCCGCTGGAAATTACCAACAATAATTTGCCATACCTCCCATATTTTTTTGAGTTTGGGCGCAGGATGCGTGGCCTCATCGAACTCTTCATTGTTGGTGAAGTGGAAGTTCTTCATGATGAGAGAGAAACGGCATTCTGACATCACAGTGCCAAAAAATGGAGTGGCCAATAATTTTTTGGTGGTCCAGTACCACTTCTGGAGCGGTTTCCCCACCACGCCCTGCAGAATAATGAGCCCCAAAAACTGCCAGATGTCCTCTCTGGTCACCGGTTCCCATTTTCTGCTGCGGGAAAATTTGGCATGCGGCGTAGCGGATTGCTGCTCCTGGTAGCGGTTTGTCTACGTTACAATTTTTTCTATGACATCCTCTGTAACAAATAATTTTAGGTAGGCCAGAGGGTTGTCCTGCTCCACATCTACCTTCAGCCCTGGTGATCCGGTAAACGGAAATCTTGGGGGCGCAACCTGGTCCGTATCGGCAATAGGGCACCAAGTGCGCACATTACTGAGGCTAAGTGCAGGTTCTTCGCCTTCATCACTTGACAGATCAGTGTCGGTCTCAGGGTCAGATGACAAATCCCACGACTCACTTTCACTCTGTTCGGCGAGCATCTCTGCACCATTGTCGCTGTCACTCAGCTGCTCCAAAAGCGCTTTTTGTGAAAAGTGGCGCTTTTTTGATGTCATTTTTTTTTATTAGAGCACTATGGGGAAGGCAAGGGCACTGTCAAGTGAGTAGTGCTGTAACTACTAAAGGTGATAATCTGAGGGGATTGCACTGTATTGCACTGTATCACCTCTTTTGTGTAACTTTTTTTGAAATTCCCGCCTAGTTCCGCACCCGTGCGTCGCTACGTCGCAGAGAGCGGAACAAGGAAGTGACAGATCGAGCGAGCACAGCGTCGCGGGATCGCGGGATAAGGTAAGGCACTCGCTGTGCGCTCTGCAGCTCACCCCGTGTCTGACACGGGATCAACAATGGTAGCAGGAAATTTTTACCCCGTGTCAGACACGGGAAAACCACCAGGGAGGTTAAAGGAACGTATTTAGAAAATAAAAAACAAACCTTTACAACCACTTTAACATCTCAGGTGATCACAGGTGCAATGTCAGGCTCCTGCAGACAGCTGTCTTCCCGTATCACCATACCGTAGACTGTATCACTAGCTATTGAGGTGCAGGAAGAGTCAATAAACTGTGAGAGCGCTGATTGGTTGTCTTGTAGATAGTTGGGAACTACAAGCCATCTGACACAGTGGTAGATGGGACTTGTATTTCATTTATTCGCAGATCTTGGTGAATAAATTATTCAGTTCTATGGGCAGAACCCTGTACAACTGCCCTGTTTTCAAAATGTGACAGCAGCTACAGGGAGAAGATCCCTGCACCTGCTGTCACGGGGGGAACTCCAGGGGAGAGATCAACTGCTGCGTAGTAACATGTTGGGTATAACACGTAACATGTTACATAAGGTAAATTTATCCTTTAAAAAAGACAGGTTCCACCTGCATACTGTCAAGTCAGGAGTTAGATAGCAGAGATGACAGTTCAGATGTGCTGATTGTGCAGACAGTTTAATAAATAAGAGCACATACCATGAGCCGAACTGTAGGTAGAGCAGACTGGCTGGCACTTGTGTTGCACTGCTGCAAATGAGAACAGAGCAGCATTGAGACTGGTATGTAGCAGGAGCAGGCTAAGGCCGCGTACACACGATCAAATTTATCTGCTGAAACTGGTCCGACGGACCGTTTCAGCAGACATCTCCGATCGTGTGTACGGGCTAGTGGACAGGTTTGTCCATCGGACAAATTTCAAAGCATGCTTTGAAATTTGTCCGCTACAAACCTGTCCGTCGGATATGTCAGAACTGACAGAACTGTCCGCGCATGCGTCGAATGGATTTGACGCATGCGTGGAAGTATTTTACTTCCTGGAGTGGTGACGTGGCGGCGTCAACGTCATCGCCACGTCACCACGTCCTCAGACGAGGGGATTTTCGTCCGATGGTGTGTACACGCCATTGGACCAAAATCCGATGAGACATGTCCGCTGCAAACGGTCCGTCGGACATGTTTGAGCGGACATGTCTCATCGTGTGTACGCGGCCTAAGCAGTAACAGAGTCTGATAACACAGGAGGGTCAGGCAGAAGCATAATCTAGGTCATATATGAGTAGCATCCAAACAGTACACAATCACAGTGGAGAGAGAAGGGACAAAGCAAGCCAGGTCATAAACGGTAATACGCAGAGCTGATACAAGCTGTGTCAAGCAAGAGCACACAAGGGAGCATCCACTATCATGAGCACTGGTGGTGTGTTCAACAGGTGCTTGAAACATGGACAGCATGACGCCATCATTTCTAGGTAAGAGCTGTCTCGGGTGAGTTTTGGGACAGCTCAAATCCTTGCACATACCCCCTGAAGAGATTATAATCATTGGCACCTTACCTGGAACACCTGATTCTAACTTCATGGATCTGAAGTGGTGGTAAATATAGGGACGTGCTTATGTTTCCAATATGACAAATCTGCATTTTCAATTTAGATTATGAGAATGAATACACCATGTCAATATTATGTGAATTTGCTCAAGCGTATCCTCTTTATGTGTAGATACTTTGAATCAAGATTTACTGTTTGCCTGTTCAAATATGTTCAAGTATTGGATCTATTTATTTTTTCACATCACTGAAAATAGAGGCGTATGTGCCACTTAGGAGCATCTTAGAGAGGCACCTGAACAAACAGTGAGGGAAATGCTTAATAGAGGAGTATGTTCCATGTACTTACTATTACCAAGATCATTTTGCAAGGCATTCTAAAAAATTCAAAAAGCACATAAAGCACCTGTAAAATTGTTATTGGTCTAATTTTGTTTGCCTTGTGCTTTGGAAAACCCATAAAAGTGGATAAACTGTGACCATCTTGTGTTTCTTGTCTTCCTAGAAATGTGGTGTTGCTAATTTTGTTAGGATTTTTCTGTATGAGCAGTTATGTGATCATTCCTACCAGGGCAGATCCTAGGCAGGGTGCACAGGGTGCATTGCACCCAGGCGCCTGCAGAGGTGGGGGCGCCGAACATCTAACAGACTCTCTAACAGAAGCCTTCTCTGTGTCCGTCAGAGGCCCCCCTCCAGGTCCCAATAAAGTACTTTGCTTCTCTTCCTGTATTTTGTTTATTGTTAAGAGATTATGTAAGGATCTCATATTAATGAAGACTTTGTGGGGAAGCATTTCTGTGGTTGAGTCATTGCCATAGAAACATTTATAAAGAGGAGGAGTTAGTAAAATTACGACGCCCATGTGGGGGAGCCAGAAATATTTCTGCACCCAGGTGCCTGTGACCCTAGGATTGGCCCTGATTCCTATTGTTACTTTAAAAATGGCCTAGAAATTAATATGAAATGTGGATTTTGTAAAAGAAAATAGATAAATAAATACAGGAAGAGTCGGACAAGAGTCACAAAGACATGGTACAACCACCAGCAGTTCCAGCATTAGCTCATACAGAAAAGTCATAATTGTAGAGTCCTTGTCTGTATGTTGTATTTTTCTATAGCCAGTGGAAGACAATGGGTATTTGGCTAAAAATGAGCAAAACAATCACATTTTCTTCCATCGGTAGCACGCTGAGTTTATTTGTTGTTTTCTAACAAAATAACCAAGTATGATTTATTTTGCTGACTTGGTTTCTGCATGCATTCACAGCAGCTAATTAGACACTGACTAGAGATTATGGGTGGAAACCTGGTGTTTGTAATGCCTGAGTGCAGACAAGGGAATATATTTACCATGTTCTACCTCTCTGTATAAACATCAGCAGAAAACCACTGATAAACGTGTACATTGCTTTGAAAAACTATATTCTCATTTATTAGGTTTCAAGTTCAAATCTATTTGCAAGACTTTTCTTTCAGATAACAGGATGCACCAACGATGGCAAGGATGTGAAATGCTACTAGGAGGTATTTTAACAAATCAAAGCTAAGTAGAAATTGTAATAGTGAGAATACTGCAGCGAATATAATGAAATACCTTGTGATGAGGTGCTAAAAATGATTATTAAAACCATGTGAAGGCATCAAACTATAGTCACAAGCTCCCCAGTGTACATATTTTATCCATATTTTAATTCATAATATTCTTAAGGCAGATTTTTAAAATACCTCCTTTTCTGGTTTGAAATTATTCACGCATTCAGGGCATTTGCTTCCAATTATTTGTGAAGAAAGTTTTGGCATTAATATATATGTACGGTATTTTATTACGGGCTAACTCCACTCAATAATGGAGGATTAAATGATGTGTAAAAAGTTAGCGTTCTGTTTAAAATGTTATTTTATGCATTCACATACCTCTTTAGACCCAGTCTGTTCAGACTAAATGGTCACCTTCTGACTTGCCACCACCCACAGCAGCTTAACTCTGCAATAAGACACCAATGTTATAGCCAACATACATTTACATCAGCTAATTGCAGTACAGAGGATGTTTTTCCAGACTTTTAAAGTGTAAGAAGATGACTATCCTGAACCCTGTATCTGTAGGGCAGGGTTAAAAGCGCTAGTGACTAAAAAGTGCCACTAAAACTATGCTAAATCGCCGCTAAAAATAATTGTGCTTTAGCACCGACGCCCCCCATCCCAGTGTGAAAGTGCAATAATGCTCACCTAAGCTCCCTCTAGATTCAGCAATGTGCACAAGAGCTTTGACCACCCGCTCCTCACTGGCTGAGACGCCATTGGCTCCAACTGCTGTAAATGCCAGCCAGTGAGCTAATAAAGGAGAGAGTCAGGGCTGGGCAGAGCCATGGCTCTATGTGTCCTATGTATGCATAGAGCAGGGCTTAGGAGCTATTATGTACCAGTGCCCCCATACCAGCCGGAATGCTATTGGAACAAAGGGGAGGAGCACCGGTGGGGAATGCAAGAAAGAGGATCGGGCTGCTCTGTGCAAAACCATTACACATTACACAGTTCAGGTAGGTATAACACGTTTTAAAAAAAAAGCAAAACCTTTAATACCACTTTAAAATGTGTGTTACCCCAGCAGTTTGTATATGTGCCTGCTGTACCATGTGCTTATATGAAAAAGTCTCCTGTCCTCTTTATATTGATTCATTTGTGTGAAATCCCTGGTGTTCCTGCCAGTCCCTCTGATTTCCTATTAAAACTAACCGCACTAGGCAGGATATCACACCTTGGTTCATTTTCTAGCTATGCTCTTCTGCAATAATCAGGCTTGCACCCCCATTCACTGTGAAGATCAGAGTGTACTGCAGCTTCCCCCCCCCCCCATCTTTTATGCAGCTGAGAACAGAGGGAATGTCATCATTTATGAAAAAAGGGTATGTATATATATATATATATATATATATATATATATATATATATATATATATATATATATATATGTGTGTATATATTATCTATATACAAATGTGTTGCCCTTAATTTTAAACTGAATTATTTTATAATCTGATTATTTACAATCAATTTAAGGTAAAAAAACAAACAAAAAGAAAAACAGCCTTTACAGCCACTTTGTTGTTTATTTAGAACAAACAATGCTTTCTTTTAACAAAATCATTTTATTTCATTGCAATCTATAGATAAAAAAAGATTATATTGTAACACTAGTGTTATAGTGTTATTATTGAAAATGTATGAATTTAATATTGCTATTGATATTAACATTTTAATTCTGGTACAAAGCATTGCAATGCTATTTAACAAAGTAGATGAAGGCATTTCTTTAACTTTAATCTTGTTTTTCAATGAGACACACAAAATACCAAACAAAACAAATTAAAATAGAAAAAAAAAGTTTAAATATCAATTGTTAAAAAATTTAAAAGCAAAGCAGAAGAAAAATATAAGCTAGTGGGAGATAGGAGTTAATTAGGGTTAACTAAGAGTTGTGTGGAGTCTCTCAGTGAAGCTTTTAACCATATGCCATGTTCCTGTTCCCCTGCTGCTTCTGGGGCCCTGGTGTGTATAACTGCAGTCTCTGCTTTGTAAGACAAAGTTTCTGAATAATTTCCAAACAGTTCTAATTAAAAGCTTTGTCTTAAAACGCAGAGGCTGCAGTGATACAGACCAGGTCCCCAGCAGCAGAAGCAGGGGAAATGGAACAGGCCATATGGCGAACAGGTAAAGTTCTTCTTGTTGATTAGGGTGCATGCCAAGTTATTGACTGGTTAAAGTGGTGTTACCAGGCATGCTGTTATGAATAAATAATTGTATATATTTATAGAGAAAAGGCTGCTTTCAGCTCCCTTCAGTGAAGGTCACATGTTCCGATGCCTAGGCATTTGAGAAGTTTCATACTGTCTGATCCTACATTTTACCAGGGATCATGCAACCAGCTGTCAAAGCTTCTGAAAATTAAATTAGCACTGGAAATTCTGAGACATTCATTTACAAGACCTATAGATACAGTACGTATGTGTCCTAAAATAAATAATAAACATAAATTACAAAGCCAGAGATTTGTCAAATAAAGGTGGTGCGGGAAATGATCATATATTTAAACACACAGCTGTTTTTCTCTGCAGTAATCCTATAGAACAATCCGCAGGACGGATGGGGAATGGATCCCCCATCTGTCTGTTTTTGGTGGACAGGATCGAAACGGGTTTCCCAGCAGGTGTCAATGGACACATGTGAATGGTTCGATCAGGTCTGCCTGGAAAACTGACAGATGGACCTGATCATACAGACCACGTGAAACCAGCCTAAAGTGTAATGCCTTGTAAACGTGATTAGAATTTGCGATGGAAAAAGTCAGACGGAATTTTTTCATCGGATATTCCGACCAGGTGTGTGCCCCATCAAAAATTCCGACAGAATCGGAAATGTTTTTCATCGGAAAAAAAAAGATAGAACATGTTCTCTTTCTATCGGAAATTCCGTTTGTCTGTATTCTATGCATTAAGATAAAAAAAAAAACCTTCTGCGTGCATCAGCCCCCCTCAGCACTTACCCGAGCCCATATTGTCCAGTGATGTTGCACAAGAGCCTCGGCTGTCTGGGACTCTCCCTCCTGAGGGTGCCATTGGCTCCCACTGCTGTCAAAGTCAGTGAGCCAATAATCAGAGAGAGGGAGTGAGGCTGAGTCATGACTGTGTCTGAATGGCCACACAGAGCAGCGGCTTGGCTTGGGTGCCTCCATAACAAGCTGCTTGCTGCGGGGGCACTCGGCAGGAGGGAGGGGCCAGGAGCAAAAGCGAGTAACCCAAGAAGAGGAGGATCAGGGCTGCACTGTGCAAAACCAAGTATGACATGTTTGTAATTTTTAAACCAAAAAAAAACAAGACTATCACTTTAATCACACAATTTAACGTCATTATTTTGTGTCCTTAAAGCATTATTAAGCCCAAATACAAAAATGTAACATAACCGCATTTGTTTTCTTTTTTTAGGCTTTCCCTGGTGACGGCCAGTATCTGGATTTTCTATTCTGGATGGCAGTGCAACAGAGACAATCTTTGACAGCAGCCTTGTTAATCTGGGGAGAGGGTAGTGTTATGCCCCGTACACACGATTAGACTTTTGTCCGACCAAAATCACATCGGAAGTTCCGACGGAATTCCATCGGAGTAAAATAGAACATGTTCTCTATCTAAACTCCGACGAAATTCCTTGGAATTTCCAATGGAAATAATCCGATGGGGCACACACACGGTCGGAATTTCTGTCTGACTTTTTCCATCGGAAATTCCGATCGTGTGTATGGGGCATAAGATGTACAAGCACATTTAGATGGACTTGACTAACAAAAGAAATCCATTAACATGTCTTAAGCAGTTTGGAATAAGGTTTTACATAAATTAATAAAATCTGATGATTGAAAGCGACCCCGTCACTGTTAAGTGGCTTGTCTCAACCCTCTAACTTTTTCTGGACAACTTTGTTTATTAAAGGACAGACTTACCAACAGAATCATCATGTAAAAATAAAGTATAAAAAATAAAATGATTGCATGCATCACATTTGAGGACTGGCAAGCTGCAATATAATCATTTTGTTTTGGTGTGTAATACTACTTTAGAGGTTTATTTTTTTTCAATATCTATCATGTATTTTCCAAAGTGATGCAGATCTTATTCTTTATCATCAAAAAAACCTGATCACCACATGTTTGCATATTAAAACGTTTATGAATACACATAAACAGTAGACACAGGTGACAATGGCAAACTGTGTGCTAAGAGGATTAAATGACAGTCAAAGTTTTGCTAAGTAACAGATCTACAGCTGTGCTCAAATACAGTACACATCATTTGTTTCTATTGACTTTCCCCAATAATGCTATGCGCTACCGTTTATTGATTATCTGATACTGACGGTATATATAGTTCAAAATTATAACGTAATCCACAGGTCATTCTTCTACCTTCTATGGCTATTAAATAAGGAACCGTATTATATATTGTGGAGGAGCTTGTAGTTGCTTCTTGTGGATTTGACCAAAAATTAAGCTGATAATAAAATTGTAAATTGTGTATTTCAACATAAATGCAAAGAATTTGCAGTCCTGAATTGCACATCACACAGCCCCTACCACAGCCACAATGGACAGCTGCCAGAGAGGAAACAAAAGCCGCTTACCTCTTTGGCAACTGTACATTGCGTGTGAACTGGCAATCTAAGTGAACAGGAATTTAATTTTCACTTGACTGGATAACTAAATATTCACACAATTTATTGAGAGAAAATTCTCAACTCCTTTAGTAAATCAGCCTTACCAAGTGGAAAAACATATTTTCTGGGCTCTAGTGACCAAGTAAATACTAATATCAATGAATAAATCCAGTCTACTCAGCTCAGCAATTTTTTATAGACAGTAGTTTTTATTATGAATAATGGTGATGCAGTAAAAGGAAGGGGAGCACAGTAAAGAAAATCTCTAAACCATATTACTTCATAGCTCAAATTGCTTATAAATGCTACAACTGAAAGTATAAATAAAAACAAAATTTTATAGAAAATAACAACAGTGGTAGTTGAGGGGGTGGCAGCGATGGTGTTGAGGGGGTGGCAGTGGTGGTACTTGAGGGGGTGGCAGTGGCGATACTTGAGGGGGGCAGCGTCAGTACTTGAGGGGGTGACAAGTGGCAGTACTTGAGGGGGATTGGCAGCGGTGGTGTTGAGGGGGGTGGCAGCGGTGGTACTTGAGGGGGGTGGCAGCGGCAGTACTTGAGAGGCAGTACTTGAGGGGGTGGCAGCGGTGGTACTTGAGGGGTGTGACAGCTGTGGTACTTGAGGGGGGTGTGGCAGCAGTGATGTTGAGGGGGGAGGCAGTTGACGGGCGGCAGCGGTGGTGTCTTTCTCTCCCACCACCACCACATTCTGATTCCATCCCCCCACCACTGATCTCATCCTTACCCCCATCATCTTTGTTGTAGAAGTGAGGGGGTGATGGGGGAAGGTAGGGATGGGATCAGTAAGAAGCAGAGGTGGTGGAGTTTGAGATTGATTGCACTGCAATTTGTCACTTACTTCCATCACCGTGCCTCCAGGGATGCCTTTCCTCATGGGGAGAGCTCCTCCCTTTCACTTGATTGGTGTCAGCTGGTCAGGTGACTTTATTTTTCAGTGTCAGCACTATTCGGCCGATAGCGCCACGCTTTTAACCCCCGCTATCGGGCGAGAAAGGGTTAAAACCGCCTGCAAAGTGCTGATGCAGTGGCGCTTTGCCGGCGATTCTGGGGTGCTGCCCATTGATTTCAATAGGCAAGGGCGCTTTAAGAACAGTGTATTCACTGCTCCTACAGCGTCTCAAAGATGCTGCTAACAGGACTTGTTTTACCATCCTGCTAGCACAGGGCTTTCACACTGGAGTGAATGGAGCCGCTATTTCAGGGTGCTTTGCAGGCGCTATTTTTAAAGTTATAGCGCTTGCAAAGCGCCTCAGTGTGAAAGGGGTCTAACGGAACCATTAAAAAAGCTGCCAGAAAGGTAAATATATATCGTGGAAAAAAAGCTCCTTCAACAAGTGACCTATTTTGTAAAAGTGACCCTGTGGTGACCACAGGGTAGCTTTTTTTTCACTGTAATGGTAACCTGTGCTAGGGGGAAAATGGACGTCACCATTGATGTCCTCTTTCTTAATATTTAGTTTTTGTTTTTTGTTTTTTATATCAGGTATAAATTTCTTAAAGAAAGTCAACAAACCACAGAAAACATAGAAAAGGACATTCCAGAGAGTCCATGCACATTATACCATATCTCAAATGAAAAACAAAGTCATATCTGATTACATTTAGCAATATAATAGCTATAGTCATTTACCTCATATGCACCATAACAAGAAAAGAACATTATCTTACAGAGCAAATTCATGTCAACTGTCCTTCCATCATACTACCGGGTAGTTTCCTAGTGATATTACTTACATCACAGGTGTCAAACACAAGGCCTGGGGGCCGAATCCGGCCCTCCAGACCATTTCATGTGGCCCTCGCACCTCTCCTGCAGCTACAGGAGAGCTCCAGCCCTCCTCTGGTCCTCCTCAAGACCCCTACTTTCTGCTTTCAACCAATGCATCAAGCTTCTTCTCAGCAGCAGCATAAGGAAAGGGGGGTGCACTGTGATATAAGGGAGAGTGGGGGACTCGATTTCTTATGGTGGGGTGGCTCTTGACGTCTAATATAAGGGAAGTTGATGCGCTGGACATCTAATCTTACATATGGATTGGCCCTTTGGAGAACAATCGTAATGCTGATGCGGCCCACAATGAAATTGTGGGGGAGAAAAATTGGGGGGAGAAAAGGGTAGTCCGCCTCGGGTGACCACCAGGCATATGCAGGTATAATAAACATATCAAATAAAATAGAGCAATGGAATCCCATAATTTAAGATATAAGGTTGGCATACGTAGTAGTAAATTTGAAGGCAAACCAGTCAGCCCATATTTTGATCGCTAAATCAGATTTATTTCTATTAGAGAGTGTGAGATCCTCCATACGGTACGTATGGTCAACTACCTCCAACCATTGACGCAGAGTTGGAACCGTGGCTGATTTCCAAAACTTAGGAATTAGAGACTTCGCCGCATTTAAGAAATGCAGTGTCAAAGATTTCCTATATGAGCTAACTGGTCTGTCTGTACAATGTAACAAAACAACCCCAGGGTCACTCGGGGTCTCAAATCCCTGGATTTCCTTCATACCTGCAAGAACAGAACTCCAAAAGGGGCGTATATTTGGGCAATACCACCAAAGGTGAGCATGAGTTGCTCAGTTTCCACAACCCCGCCAGCAGAGAGGGGAAGTCTGAGGAAAAATCCCATGAAGTGTCGCAGGGGTGAGCTGCCACCTAGTGAGAATTTTGTAGTTCACCTCCACCGTCCTGGAAGAGATCGAAGAGGTGTGGGCCACACTAAGGATCTTGGACTTTTGAGCCTCCGTAAAAGATGTATTGAGATCTCGTTCCCAGTTGCGGAGAAAAATGGGCTGGTCTTTAGATGATATGGACATCAGTGCCTTGTAAAAGTAAGAGAGAGGTCTCTCCGGAGGAAGGTCCTCAGCGAAAGCTAATTCAATTAGTGACAGATCCGAGAGACCTCAGAGTGGACGTGGAAGGGAGCGCACAAAGGCTGAAAGTTGGTGATACTTCCAATGATCCATGTAGGGCACAGGGGGGGGACCCACCAGGTCAGATAAAGAGGCTATCCCAGTGGGATTAATCACTTGATGCAACATTGTCGCATTGCCTAAAGACCAAGTCTTTCCAGAGGTGTGGATACTCCCAGGGGGGAAGTAATTGTGTCCAGCAAGGGGCATCAGTGGGAAATTGTGCGGCCACCCATGGGATCTACACAGCGAGTCCCAGATTGTTAAAGTGGAATGCGTAAGAGGGGAAGTGGATACAGCCAAGGACCTACATCTTCTGGGGATCCATAACTGCGTAGAAAGTTCAGAGGTGCACATGGTCTCCTCTAGAGACACCCACAATTTAGAACTCTTATGGTACTTCCAGTCCAATATCCTAGTAAGTACTGCGGCTGTAAAATAACCTTTAGCATCTGGCAAGGCCAGGCCTCCGTCAGACTTAGGCCTGAGAAGGGTGGATCTAGCCAACCTGGGTCGCCTCCCATGCCAAATGTATGACCGAAGCACAGTGAAAAAGCCCACCGGGACCTTGAAGGGTATCATTTGGAAGAGGAACAGCAGTCTGGGCAATATGTTCATCTTTATAACACTGATCCTCCCCAACCAGGAATGGGCAAGTTGGGACCACCTCTGCAAATCGGCTCTAATAGTGTTTAATAAAGGGATGTAGTTTGCTCAGAATAGTGAAGAGGGGTTGGGGGTCAGAAAGATGCCTAAATATTTAAGGGACTGAGGCTGCCAATTAAAAGGAAAGGACTCTTTCAGGCGGGTGGCAAGCTCGCTCGGGACAGTGAGGTTCAGAATTTCAGATTTGGACATGTTAATTTTAAAATTAGAGATAATACTAAATTTTGAAAAGGCGGACATTAAGTTAGGGAGGGAGATAAGGGGACGTTGTACATAAAAAAGAATATCGTCCGCATATGCGGCATATTTATGTTCAACTGAGCCAACCGTGATCCCACGGATGTTTGGGTCTGCTCTGATCGTTGAAAGGAAGGGTTCAAGGGAGATGGCGAACAAAATAGGGGAGAGGGGACACCCCTGTCGGGTGCCATTATACAATGTAAATGGCTCACTCAGGGTACCATTTATACGAAGTTGGGCGGTGGGAGAGGAATAAAGGGCCGAAATACGGGACAGCAGGGAGGGACCAACGCCAAGATGGGAAAGGGTCGTCATTAGGTACTCCCCGTCCACCCTGTCAAAAGCTTTCTCAGCATCCGTAGATAGGAGAAGGGTGGGCTGGGAGAGCCGGCGAACATACGACATCAGTGAAAGGGTGCGGAGAGAGTTGTCCCGTGCCTCCCTGCCGGGAATAAAGCCCGTCTGGTCCATAGAGACCCAATGGGGGAGGAGCGGGAGAAGCATGTTCGCAATGACCTTAGCGTAAAGATTGGCGTCAATATTCAATAAGGAGATGGGTCTATAGCTCCCACAATTACAGGGATCCTTACCGGGCTTGGGGATGACCGTGATGTGCGCGTGAAGAGTTTCAGGTCGAAAAGTACTATTCTCTGAGATGGAATTGGCATAGTTGGTCAAATGCGGAATCAGTAAGTCAGCAAAGGACCGATAGTAGTGAACTGTGAACCCATCAGGGCCCGGGGCCTTACCAGAGGCCATAGCTTTTAACGCAAAACGCATCTCAGAGGTAGTAATCTCCCCTTCTAAGGCAGCTAACTTATCCACTGGTAGTTTAGGTAAATTGGATCGAGACAGGTATTCGCTGATGAGTCGAGACTTAACCTCCTTGTCTTCAACCGAACTATGTACATGGTACAGAGCCTGGTAGAACGAGCGGAATTCCTGAGCTATAGCAGATGTATCATGCACCATAGAGTCTTGTAAGGTTTTTATCCGTGCTACAAAAGTGGCTGTTTTTTTTGCTGCAGCGAACGGGCCAGCAGGCGCCCTGGCCTATTGCCCCATTCATGCAGGCGTTGAGCAACAATACGGTAAGATTGTTTCTGATCCAAATGATAGAGGGCCCATAGCTCCTCCCTCCTTTGGGTCAAAACATGGAAGATCGCTTGGGATCGATTAGACTTATGTTGGCGTTCCAGAGTCTCAATGTCCCTGATCAGTTCCTGCTGCTTAGAAGTATGTTCCCTCTTTTTTCTCGATGCCAATTCTAGAAATTTACCTCGGATGAAGGCCTTATGGGCCTCCCATAGAGTGCCCGGGGCAACGTCTGGGAGTTGATTATCAGTAAAGTAGTGAGATAAATCACCCTGAAGCACCTTCCTATCTACTTCATCCATAAGGAGATTATCGTTAAGCTTCCAATTCGTGGACCTACAAGGGATGGAGGGGACTTTTAGCGTAAGGATGATCGGGGCTTGATCCGAGATAGTAGTGGCGGCAATCGATGAAGCCGTCGGGAGGGAGAGATGGTGGTGATCAATGAAGAAAATGTCTATCCTGGAATGGGTACGGTGTAAATGAGAATAATGGGTATAGTCTTTCACCCGGGGATGCATGATCCGCCAAACGTCCATCAGTTGAGCATTATGTAAACATTTACGTAAAAACGCTAGGCGTCTCTGTGAAATACAGGACTGACCCAGGGATGTATCAAGTGATGGCTCTAAGGACACATTAAAGTCTCCGGCAAGGAGAATACAGCCCCGGGCGAAATCCCCCAATTTTTTAAGGGTAGAAACTAAAAAGGAAATCTGGTCTCGATTGGGGGCGTATAAAGTAGCAATGGTGCACTGCATATTACCCAGACTACCTCGCAGGAATAGGAAGCGGCCCAGGTCATCGCTAAGCATGGCATCTAGTGTAAAAGGAGTTCCCCTGCGAAACCCAATGGCCACATCCTTAGATTTAGGAATATCTGAAAGGCTATAGTACCACAGTGGGTACTTGGGGGAGGAAAGTTTCACTGAGGTAGTGTGCGTGAGGTGGGTTTCCTGCAAGAGCACAACATCCCCATGCAGGCGACCCAGCTCCCTGTAAAGGTTATGTCTCTTACCTGGGGAGTGTAGACCCCGGACGTTCAGGGAAACCAAATTAAGCGCAGCCATGGGGATTCGCAGAAGGGACACACAGCAACATCACGAGCAAGGTGGCACCTGCGGCGGAGACAGAGAATAAGTGGGGATGCTTATGACCCAACTGGAAACATTCTCTCATTTTCTGTCTCTGTGAGATTCATACAGGAAAGGGGTGCTGCAGTTGTCATCAAGCTAGGTGATCACATAAATAATTGGTATTGTAAGCAATTTTAACCTTTCTTAATTTTTCTAAATGTGTGCTTTTATTTTATCTGTGCCTTTGAAGAGATTTCCGTTCACTTCCTGCTTTGAAAGTGAGGTGAAATCTCCCCATTGGAGACACAGGTGGCAATAAAAACCTGCAAAAGACTCTCTTCCACTCTTTCCAAAATGGTTGTGGCTGGATTTAGACTTTAAATTAAATAATTTATCGTAGTGAATGAAGTCTATTACATTTTCATATTACCCACAGATAGAAGGAAACACTGCCACTAAATTTCAGCGAGGCTATTAAAAAGATTGTGGTTAGCATAATTTGTGATATCCCAAAGAAATTGCTTAATTATCTTTATAAATGTATTAGAGTATTACATTGTTGTGCAATTAAATGCATTGCCCATTTTCATTATATTTAATTTCACCTTCTAAAATTTGCATCCTTATAATTACTTTTTACTAAGACATAATTTTGTATTTAATTTGTTCTTACATTAAAGTGGCATCTTTAGATTGGCTATATATCTATACGTTTTATGCTGCCTGACAGGCAGTTTAAAAGAGAAGTGCAATCAAATTAAAAATTAACTGTGTTATATGTATTATATCAATAAACATGACCAGCTATCACTTTTTTCAACTTAACTAAATTTTTCCGCAAATAGGAGAAAAAAAGCTTTAAGTTGCATTTGTGCTGCTTAATTAGCCCACAAGTACCCTCTGCAGCAAATATCACTTTGTGGAGTCATAGAGGCTTGAGAATGTATAGTACACTTGCATACAGTATGTGCTATTTTTTTATTATGGCCAGTGCTAAACATTATACAGTTTTATATTTTGTATTAGGTTAATATGAAATACTGCATATGAATATTTCATATGTGTATTAAAAAGGTACTGAATTCTATAAAATTTACCCCCCCCCCCCCCCAAAAAAAAAAACAGGCAATGGGCAAACGAAAACGACTGATAACCAATATTTCCTGCAGTCCGCCATTACTAACTAATCATGCCTTGTTCTGCACTATGTCTCTGTGTGAAGGCAGCTAAAAATAACTACACATTTCTAGAAATGTAGAGTTACCTGGTGAACAGGCACAAAAAGGGGACTTTAAAATGATTTACCATATGTACCCGAGTATAAGCCAAGTTTTTCAGGCCTTTTATTGGGCTGAAAATTACCCCCTCGGCTTATACTCAAGTCAACGTACCTGAGTCCATTGCCGCCTGACCTCACCGTGCCCATTGCAGAATCCGATCTGTGTACCCAAGTTTGTGACATATTCAGACGGTGCCCATGCAGTTTTAAAAACTCACGCTCCTCCTTGTGCTGTTCCATGATAGGCGGAACACTCGGTTTCCCAGCAAACACTGTATTCAGCGTTCCGCCTATCACGATTGCCCTTTCGTCCTCTCATCTATCACGAACGAGGGGGCGATCATGATAGGCGGCACATTAAACACAGTCGGAACACTCCGTTTCCCAGCAAACACTGTGTTCAGTGTTCCGCCTATCACGATCGCCCTCTAGTTCGTGATAGACGAGAGGACAAGAGGGCGATCATGATAGGTGGAACACTGAACACAGTGTTTGCTGGGAAACCGAGTGTTCTGCCTATCACGGATCAGCACAAGGAGGAGTACAAGCTTTTAAAACTGCACGGCCACCATCTGAATATGTCATGGACTTGGGTACACAGATCAGATTCTGCAATGGGCACAGTGAGATCAGGCTGCAAAGGTAATGGGACCTGCCGGGGGAACCAACTGGATCCTTCCATTACAAACAGTAGAGAGAATGTAGGTGAGAGAATGGGCACAGTGAGGTCAGGCTGCAATGGGCACAGTGAGTTTAGGTTGCAAATGGGCACAGTGAGGTCAGGCTGCAAATGGGAACAGTGAGGTCAGGCTGCAAATGGGCACAGTGAAGCTGCAAATAGGCATTGTTGACACTCTTTTCCACTTACAGTAGCTGCTGAATTCTCACTCTAGGCTTAGACTTGAGTCAACAAGTTTTTCCATTGTTTTGTGGTAAAATTAGATGCCTCGGCTTATACTCGTGTCGGCTTATACTCGAGTATATACGGTAGTTAACATATGTAATCTACTTCATTGTTCGAAAATTTCTAGAAACGTTTGCACAAAAGCTGGGATTCTTGGTTAATATATATTGCAAGACGTGATCAAGCTGGCCAACTATGTCAAAATAATACCTCTCTTGTCAGTCCCTACCCTGCACTCCAAAATACTAAATATGTGCTTGCTTATAGACTTCTTTAGTGGACATATAGGGGTTGATTAACTAAAATGGGAGGGTTCAAAATCGGGTTCAGCTCTGCATAGTAGCCAATCAGCTTTTAACTTACAATAACACGTGAAAGCTGATTGGTTTCTATGCAGAGCTGCAGCAGCTTTTGCACTCTCCAGGTTTAATAAATCAACCCCATAGTGCCATTATGAGGCAAGCACCTGGTATAGAATATATACTGTATATATATATATATATATATATATATATATATATATATATATATATAGGATTTGAGCACAGACATATCACACAGACACATCAAATCAAATACAAATAAATATATATATATATATATATATATATATATATATATATATATGTATATATATATATATATATATATATATATATATATATATATATGTATATGTATATATATATATATATATATATATATATATATATATATATATATATATATATATATATATATATATATATATATATGTATGTGTATATATATATATATATATATATATATATATATATATATATATATATATATATATATATATAATATACAGTATATATACAAAAGTTTTAGGCGGGTGTGAATGAAAAAAAATGTTGTAAATAAAGAATGCTTTCAGAAATAGAAGCATTAAAAGTTTATTTTTTGTTAAATATCAAAATGTAAGTGAGTAGTAGGGAAGTGAAAAGGAAGTGAGTAGTAGGGATATTCAAATAAAATCAATATTTGGTGTGAGCACCCTTTTGCCTTCAAAACAACATCTATTCTTCTAGGTTTCTAGGTACACTTGCACACAGTTTTTGAAGGAACTCAGCGGGTAGGTTGTTCCAAACAACTTTGAGAACTGACCACAGATGGTTTGTGAATGTAGGCTACCCTAAATCTTGTCTCTTCATTTAATTCTAGACTGATTTCATGATGTTGAGATTAGAGCACTGTGGGGGTAAATTTTCACTTCCGGTCTGTTCTTCTTTACGTTAAAGATAGTTCTTAATGACATTGGCTGTATGTTTGGGGTCGTTTTCCTGCTGCAGAGTAATTTTGGGGCAAGTTACATGCCTCCCTGATGTAATGGCATGATGGTTAAGTATCTACCTGTATTTCCCAGCATTGAGGACACCAATAGTGTTGCTCACGAATATTCGCATTGCGAATATTCGCTACGAATATTGCATATTCGAGTATTCGCGAATATCTCGAATATCGCGGCGAATATTCGCTATTTAGAATATTCGCTATTTTTCAAATTTCGCAATAAAATTCGCAATAGCGAAAATTCGCAATTTATTTTTTTATCAAATATCACGAATATTCGATATTAACGAATATTCGCAACCGCATATGTGAAATTTCGCTTTTTTTTTATATAAAATATACCGAATATTCGTAAATATCGAATATTCGTGATATTTTATAAAAAAAAAAAAAAAAAAATCGCGAAATTTCACATTAGCGAAAATTCGCATTAGCGAAAATTCGCAATTTTTTTTTTTTTTTTATAAAATATCACGAATATTCGATATTAACGAATATTTGCGAATATTCTTCTAAATATTCGCGAAATATCGCGAAATCGAATATGGCGTATTCCGCTCATCACTAGACACCAAATCTCAAACTCAATTTCTGTATTTGCTTCCTGAGGTCAGAGTAAGCAGTGAGTAGCATGGTAGTGAACCAAATATGACTAAACCTCACTTCAAATGTCATGCAACTAGCATGCCATACTGCAGATATATACAGTGGGTAAAGTAAGTTTTGAAAATGTCACCATTTTTTTAGGTAAATATATTTCTAAAGGTGTCTATTGACATTAAATTGTCACCACATGTCGGTAACAAACAACCTAGGCAATCCATACATACCAAGAAACCAAAACAAATAAGTTCAGAAATTAAGTTATGTGCAATAAAATGGACTGACACAGGAAAAAAAAGTATTGAAGACGCCAACTGAAATGTACTTAATACTTCATACAAAATTCTGTGTTGGTAATGATGGCTTCATGACACCTCCTGTATGTAGAAACTAGTCGCATGCATTGCTCAGGTGTGATTTTGGCCCATTCTTCCACACAGACTTCAAATCTCTGGGCCTCTTCTATGAACTCTGATCTTTAGTTCTTTCCATAGATTTTCTTCTGGATTCAAGTCAGGTGATTGGCTGGGCCATTCTAGCAGCTTTATTTTCTTGCTTTGAAACAAATTGAAAGTTTGCTTTGTTTTTGGGATCATTGTTTAATATTTATACATTTTTCTATAACATAGAAAATCTTCACTTTTTGAATTTAGGTCCACTTTAAGCTTTGTCAAAAAGGTTTGTTCACCTTTACTGATTTTTGCCAAAATAATACCCAAGCATTACAGCATCCTCAGTACATTACTATGCAGTGCTTTTTTTGGGGGGTAAAGAACAAAGCCAGGAGCTCATTTGTGAGTTTCAGAGGCATTGCATCCAACGTTTGGTACATCATGCCATCTGTAGGACAGAGAGGGGAAGGTAATGAAACAAGCAGCTGAAAAAAGTAATCATTATTTTGAAAATGGAGTACTGCATTGTATTGTGTTGAGGACACTGTAATGGTCTGGGATTTTTTTGTGGAAAAAGTCAATAAAGATGAATTAATCCTTTACAAATTACTGTAGTTAACAAGGCTCATTAGCTGAAGCTACAGTATCACCTAATGAGTCATTGGAGTGACTAGTTTGCTCTTGCTCTGTTGCTGTGTTTAGCTCAATCTGTATGAGGTTTAAATAAATTGAATACAATTAAGTTCCTTTTTGATGTTTTGCCACAGCACCTATATTCTTGCCTAAACAAGAAGCCAACAGCACTCTTTTAGCTTATTACAGCACAAACACATACTCAGGGAATCTATGCACGCACAGATTTGCCACATACTTTGGGACCTGGCAGGGTTTTCCATATGTGTGCAAAGATGGCAAAGAAAATACAGCCATCAGCAGATGATGGCATGTTAAGGGTATTTTTACTAATTACTTACAAAAATTATTTAATAATGTATTAATGACTACATTAATGTGTATTTTATATCTGCCTGGAATTATGCTTTAAATGTTTATTTGTAAAATATTTGATAGAAATAGTGCAAAAAATATGGCACCTTAGTTTAAAAACAGAAAACAGAACTTAAAATGAATTAAAATTGACCCCAAACCATTATGCCGCGTACACACGATAGAATTTATCTGCTGAAAACGGTCCGACGGACCATTTCAGCAGACAAATTTGATCGTGTGTACGGGCGGACAGACAGATTTTTCCAGCAGACAGATTTTAAAGCATGCTTTAAAATCTGTCTGCTGGGAACCCATCCGTCCGACATGTCTGCTGTTCCTTGTTTCCACTGCTGTGACCCTATTTTTGTACATGCTGTCTATTGAATAAAAGACCACCCATCAGGTTTTGGAGTGCGGCTATCCATTTTTCTTTGTCTTCATTTTGCTTAGTGCACCGCCAGCACCCTCGGTATCCTGCACCACCTGTAACCATTTAGTGATCCCACCTGGAGCGGTGACTCTTTTCTCTCTATCATGTCTGCTGGTTAGTACGCTAACCAGCAGACATATCTGTCCGCACATACGTCGAATGGATTTGACGCATGCGCGGAAGTGTTTTACTCCCTGGTGACGGTGACGTGGCGGTGTCAACGTCACCGCCACGTCACCGTGCTGTCTGCCGGCGGGGATTTTGGTGTGTACACGATCAAACGAATCTATCCCAGCAGAGAAATCCGATCAAATCGGTCTGACAGACCGATTTGATCGGATTTGGTCGTGTGTACGCGGCCTTAGAGATTCCATTTACTATTTACAGCAAACCTTTTATGATCTTTCAGAGATAATTGCAGACAAGCATTCTTTATATTGTTGTATATGGGAGATGATCACTGTTGCTCTTCAGGAACATACTCCATCATACAATGACTACTTGATGTAAATATACTTTATAATGGGGAATGATAAGCATGATCCAATATAATGCATTTGATTACAGGGGAACTAGTTTTGTAATACTATATCTGAACGCACAAGGTTTGTAGCAGTATAATGTGCCTGCTGAGCTAGAATGACTTCAATCAACAGCTATGATATAAGGGTGTCCTGTCTCATACCTCTTTGTCCCACTGTTCTTGTCAGGCAATTACACATCTGCTGCAGGATGGAAACTCATCTATGAGCACCCCCCCAGGACACTCTGCTGAGCAAAGTGACCCATTTATTATAAGCAATAGCTAATATTTCTCCTCTCAGTGCTTTCTATCGTGGAAATGAAACCCATACGATGAAACACCAGACTAATAAATAACACGGGGAACACTTAGCAAGTGATTGAATATGCTGCGAGATGATTTCACTGCCTCTTAATGATCTTTACAATATACTGGGAGGTTCAGATATTGTAGACCGGTGCTGTTACTCATCATGGCACACATCAGTTTTACATATTATAAAAACTTGTCAGATCTACATGAATTTATTTTTTAATTCCACAGTGACTCTGTGTGATGGCCTATAGAGTCACAATATTTTTCCCGGCTTTCTATATAAACCTTTACCTTTTTAATTCCTACGTATATTGTCAGCTCTTGCATAATTGGATGTTCTTATATGTATGATTGCAGTTAGGTCTCACTCTCAAGAATTATATTATATTTTAATTCATATGCAATACGATCTTCATTTTGGCATTTTGGAAATAGCGTACATCAGTGTGATTAGATGTTATCTTGAATACATATTGTCATAGTTTAATTGGGGGTGAAACAATTGGCTAACTGAGGGCCACAGATATGGTTTTACCCTATTGATCTTTGAGGTCAGGGCAAGGATTTTTGTCTACACAGGGGTGGGAATTTTGCTGCACCCCACCCCATTGTCCCCCCGCCTCCCCCTCTCCTTCACAACTGCAGTGTGTAATGGGAAAGAAAGGGGGGCATGCATTCTGTGCTTCCCCTTACTGGCTATTACCAACTTCTATGCTGCGCCCATTAGGAGAGAGGGTGGAACAGAAGACAGGCATTGTAACTACTTGAGTGTCAGAGCTATTTTTTTTATTTTTTGTTTACATGCTTTAAAAGTTATTTTAGGCATTTGATGATAACTTAAAAACCTCAATATATGATATATTTTCTGAAAGTAGACACCCTAAAGAATAAAATGTTGGTAGTTCCGTTTTCTTATCTTACACAATGTCAACGGTTTATGAAATGAAAAATCTCAGTAAAATATTATAAAAAGTTCCCTGTACCTTTAATAGCAGACTCCAGTCCTGAGCACTCTAAAAACGGACTGCTTGGCGCAACATTAAGACCTTTAGCTACTGCAAACACAGCCTGGCTAGCTAGAGGGGTGGCACCCTCATTCACTGCCTGCCAACAAGTTGTGTTCCTAAGATCGCTGTCTATCCACGGAGGCTAGGTCCAACCCTCTGTGACCCAGTGTTAGCACTTCCTCTCCTCACCCAAATTCTTGGTAAAGAAAGGATAAATATTGTTGTGGAGAGTTGGGAACAGTGTGGCCTCGCCGCATGAGTGGAGAGGGGTGAATTGTCTGAAGGCACTGCCAGAACACAGAGGGTTATGAAGAAGGGGTTAATGGAGAAGAGGAGATTAACTGAGCAGAGGAAGATAATGGAGCATAAGAAGTTAATAGAGCCAAGGGGGCTGCTGGCATTGCTGATGATGAGGGAGGGATAGCAGAGATCATGTCCCTCAGCCATTCCTCTCTCTCCTCTCTCTCCCTCTCTCTCCTGTTGCTCTCATGAGTGGCGATAACATCCAATATGGGTGACATCGTCCTGCCTCCCATATCACTCTCTAAGACACACTGGTCCACTGCTACCCCTGACGTCGCCATGCTTAAAGACAAAGCATGATCCTTTATTGTTGCTTTGAGCCCACCCTTTGGCAGAAAGGAGGCTAGGTTATCCATTTCATAAAAGTGTTGGGTTTTGTGACTTAGCTGACCAGGGAAAAGGCTATGTACTGCAATATAGGTTGTTCCTTATTTCTGGTGGCAAAAGCCAGCAGTTTAGGAATCACAAACTTCATGATCCTCTGGAATCCAACATGAACCTATGATAGCGGCAAACCAGATCCTCATCCCTAGCTTGCACTGTGCCTTACTGACAGCCAGAGACTGTCCTGTTGATAACATCACTTGCTGACACTATAAATAAGGGACCTCTGAGGTGCTGCAGTGTTATATGGATGCAATTTTTTTAGGAAAGGAGCCTGGGTGGGACAATCTACCATTTGCTTGTGGGGGCAGTATGAGACTGCTGTTGTCACTGGCCCTTCAGGTATGCTTTTTTTCAAATCCTTGCATGTTTATCTAGTGTGGGGGGCTCCTTTCTGTTGCTATCAGCAACATTGACTTGACCCAGGTTTGAGAACAAAAAGAACTCTCACTTACTTGCTTACTCTGTTGCTATGCCTTCGGTGGCAAGAGAGATTCTTCTGCAATACTTTAGAAGAAGGTGGATAATCTCTTTTGCAATCCAAACACAGACAATTTGCTGCCAGCAGCAGAAATGCTAGTGTGCAATGACCATTAAAATTACCATTATAAAAAAAAAATGCCACAAGTACTGTACACATTGAAGTGGACATGCCCAATGATAAATCAGAGCCAGAGCTCTCCAATCGGCAAGGAGCATGAGCATTTCTAATTGAAGAGCTATTAGTCTGACTTAGTAGGGGGTGTGTCTATGTATGTATTAAAACCACTGATCCGCACAGGGAGCAGTGGTCACAATCTGCAGCTGCTGGCAGTGCACAGGCTATACTACAGTACTTAAGTTGTGACTGCTTTAGAAAGAACATTGACTGTTTTTTTGCACAAGAAATAAATGTACTTAACTAATTCACAATGGTTCAATTGGGCTTTAGTGCCTTTTGTATTATGCTAAATTTGGTGCTAAATAAGCAAACAACAATAAAACGAATATGCAAGCCAGCGAATGCATACTTACTTTTCATGTATTGCATATAAAGTAGAATATTTGCATTTGCTACATAATATAATCACATAAAAGTAAAGACATTTTGTGCCTCTGAAGAATCAGTTTATGTCACATTCACTCTAACAAATTTCTTTGTTGAGTCTGGAAACACATTTGCATTGCGCACTTTAGAAAACAACTTATTTTTTACATAACATTAAATATTGATTCCCTCTGTAAGTAAAGCATTTCACAAATGTTTGGTTTTTCTTATTTTGTGCAAGTCTCTGAGTGATCTTGGGTGCATTATGTACATTTATAATGATATTTCTTATTCTGCAGCACACGTTTTCACTGCTGTGTTGATTTGGGAATCCTAAGGCCATTGTTTATCTGTCTTCTTTGTGTGATGGTTCCATCGTACACATGTATTAACTTAAAAAAAAAAAAAAAAAAAAAAAGAAACAGTGACCTACAGTCTTTTCAATGATAATGGCAATGGAAATTGATGTGTCTTTCGAAAGTAAAGTAGATACAAGAGGACAGGAAAAAAAATATTGTGCAAATCAGATTTTTTTATAGAGTGTATTTAAAGCTGTGAATGATTGATTTAGTAAATCTTTGTTGGCCCTTAACAGCATTTCTAACACATGCACTTTAACCCCAGCATGCTTTCTTGAAGCATCAATTAACACATTTTTAGCAGATAATACAGATTTACATAAGGTTTTCAATATTTATAATGAGGCATTATACTTCTGTTTAACTTCTTCCTGCCAGGCCTATAGACGAATGACAGCCGAGCTTTTCTATTTAGGGTATACGTTATATGACATCCTCCCAGTCACGCTTTTTGCACAGTGGTGCGATCTGTCACCTGCCAGACACAGTGGATGACAGAGTATGGTACTGGGCTGGCCCTTAGGGCACATGTGAGAAATGTGACAGAGAGGGTGTCACATTACATCCACCCAGGATGGGAGAGCTCGGCCATCATTTATCTACCTGTATATTCTATCCAAGGGGAAATTTCTCGCGCTAAAGGTGTGTTACTTAATACAAAATCAATTAATGGAAATTAATCAACTAATTAATTGATTGATTAAAAATAGTGACAACAAAATTAAATAAATGAATAAACAAATATATCCAGCAGCAACAATAAACATGTAATATACACGAAAAGAACGAAATAGAAAGAGAAAAGTTGCGCTCAGAAAGCACAATATGACATTGTGAAGAAAAATAAATGAATAAATAAATAAATGAATGAACCACATCTAATTATAAATAAAGTCCATAAATGGTGGTATGATCAAGTGTAATAAGAGTAGTTCATTTTACAACCCAATCTTAGTTAGTCCATATGAGCTGGTATCACAGAAATATAATTGAACGGTATGTTTAAAAAAATTGTCCAATAATAACCAAAGAGCGATGATAGCCGTAGATTAGAATATCCTGGATAATCATTTATCTATAGGCCGGGCAGGAAGCATGTAAACAGAACAATAATGCCTCATTATAAATAATGCAAACCTTATAAAAATCTAGAATTTCTGCTAAAAATTAAGAACTAGGTTTTGTTTAACCTCAAATATTGTTTCAGAAGAGCATGCTGGGGTATAGAGTGATCACATGTCAGTTGTACACAATGAATGGCTTTCATCCATAGCTATTCATTGTGTACTATTGTGTTAATCTCTGTGATTGGTCACGATGATCACATGGTACAGTCTGGGCCAATCCCAGTGCATATGTACCATGCGATAGCTGTGGTCAATCAAAGATTTCACAATAGTGCACAATGAATGAATAGATGCCAGTCATAAAAACTATTGCGTATAACATTGATCATCATTGTTATATGCAATTATTCTGTAAAAAAAATAGTAGTTCAGTGTCCCTATAGTAACACTATACTGCTCTGGTCACGGTATTTAAAAAAAATATTGTAAAGAAACAATAAAAAAAAATTGTAAATAAATAAATAAATAATTTATACATACTGTATGTAACCAGTCAGTGTCCCTGATCACTGCCACAGCAGTGATATGATGACACTGTTCTGCTCTGGTGACAGTATTTAAAACATTTTGAAAATTGTATTGCATTTAATTTCTCAATTTTCCAAAAAAGGGTCATTTGGGGGATAACTGCCTCAAAAAATGATAGGTCATCGGTACCTCAGGATTGACCGATTTTCAAATATACTCTATATATTATAGTTTGAAGACTCTATAACTTTCCTACAGACTAAATTATATACACTGATTTGGGTTATTTTCACTGAAGAAATGTAGCAGAATACATTTCAGGCTACATTTATAAAGAAAGTTTATTTATTTGCAAAAAAAAAAATGCTAACAAAATATTAAAAACCCAGTGCTGATTTAATACCACCAAAAGAAAGCTCTATCCATCTAAAAAAATAAAAACAAATAAACATTTTTATTGGGGTACAGTGTTTCATGACTGCATACCTCCTAACTGTCCCTGATTTCAAGGGACTGTCCCTGATTTGGAGCAATGTTCCTCTGTCCTCCTCATTTTGGTCTGAGCTACATACTGTAGATGTATATAAAATGCACTTTTTATCTATCAAAAAGTGTTTTCCAGTGCTAAACCTTTCATCTGATTTCCAAATTGCTGCATTTGAAAATTCCAAAAGCCAATATAAAGGAATAGTAGCGGTAAAAACAGCACTTGTGGGTTTAACCAATCAAATTTTTTGTATGATTCCCCTTTAAGGGGGCATGGCAAGGGGGCGTGATTTATGCCTCCCATACTTTTGGTGATAGGTGTCCTTCATACCCATCTCAGAATGTTGGGAGGAATGTGACTCAGTATTTGTCATTCAAAGTGTGACAGGACGGTTGGGAGGTATGGCAAAGTCTGATCGGAAGTCGTGCGACTTTCATGTCAGAGCGGTGTGAACCTGGGCTTAAAGTCTACTGTAAGTTCACCTTTTTTTTTCTTCTAAATTTCAGCTCCCCTATGTACCAATATAGAATAAGTGTACTTATTTTTCAAAAAATAAAACAGATTTCCATAAATTCTTCGCCTGCTTACCTCACTCTCTTCATGGCTGTTTAAACACACTGCTTGATTACTTCTGCCTTACTTCCTGGACAGACTTTAGGTCATGACAGAGGTCACACCCACTGCTACACTAACCACTCCATGCCCCCAGAACAAAAACAAGCAGGCCTAGCATGCAGCCTAGGCCTGCCTAAATTTACCTGCCTAGCAGCTACCACAGAAATCCTCACTTCTAACAACTACCTATGGTAGAAGGTGCTACATCTGCAAAAATTAAAATATGCCATGGAATGGACAGGTGTGTGTGAAAAAAAATGATGTGTGATACAACGATCACCATAGGTGAACAGTCATAAATAGTTGAATAGGCCGCTGACAGTAATTTATTTGCATTTTATGGGATCAGTGGCCACAGCTATAACACACATCTATCCATTCCTGGTGCCATTGGAAATCACAGTGCGTATACAGGCGGTCCCCTACTTACAAACATCTGACTTACAAACGACTCCAACTTACAAACAGAGGGAGACAACAGAAGGTGAGATGAAATCTACCCCTAGGAAGGGAAATTCCCTCCTGTAAGAATTATTATTGGAAAAAGGTGTCTCCACTGATGCTTTAACACCAGTCCATGTTTAACTAACAATCTAAAATCAGCACGCCGCTCCTCCCTACGCCGTTTCGTCACAAATCTCACTTCTTCCAGGTGCCCCTCGTCACCATTGTATACCTTTGCTGCTATCCGGAAGGACGGGTGGATAGACGAGAGCCGGCCGGCTTCAGCTATTACACACGTGATTTTTTATTTTACTATATGTGAGTGCAATGTAACCCTTTTCTATTCAATAAATGATTTTAGTGACAGTATCACACTATTGGCACGTTTTTCTCCATTGGGTCACTTTGAATGTGAGCTCCGGCTGAGAGAACTCAGGAGAAACACATAGGGCCAGATTCAGGTAGATGGGAGCATCTTTGCTCTGAAGTAACGCTTCTCATTTACGTTACTCTGCCGAAATTTTAGGAGCAAGTGCTGTTATTCATGAAGCACTTGCTCCTAAAGTTGCGGCAGCGCATCGCAAATGAGCCGGCAGAATTCAAATTGGGCGGGTACGGGGCGTGTATTATTTAAACTAAGCGCGATCCCGCGGCGAACGTACTGCGCATGCGTCGAGTGTCAATGCATCCCAGTGCGCATGCTCCAAATTCTGTCAGTGAACATCAATGACGTCACATCCCCATTCATGAACGTTTTACGCAAGCGGCGCAAATTTTTTTTTTTCCGACGCGATGACGACGGCTATACTTAACATAGGATACTCCACTAGGGGGCTGCTTTATCTTTACGTCGCGTATTGCTTACGGAAACGTCGGAAAGTCACTGCGTCGCGCCCGAAAACGATCGTGAATTTCCAATTCCCGCTGATTAACATATTTTTTCAGCGTTAATCAGCGGGAACGCCCCCGGCGCCATTTTTAAATTAAATTTGTGATGCGATGGCGAAATTCAATTGCGCCGATCGCATCGGAACACCAACCCGGCGTTTCTTGTTTTCTGGTTACAGAAAACAGAAACGCCGGCTTAAAGTGACGGTTAGGCTGGAGTATCACAGATACTCCAGCCTAACTCTACCTGAATCTGGCCCATAGAGGGACATTACACAGGAGGCTCCAGGAAACCTATGCAGGGCTGCTAGCCACAAGCGTTTATGATCTCAGTCACAGAGATCTATTTAAGATTACCTTTTGGAGTTCTTCACTAAATTGAACATATGGACTTTATTGTCAATCATTTGTACTTGAGTCACGGTGTCTCACTTGCACAGTGCATTTTGTGAACATTATTTGTGTTTATTAATCCATCACTTGATTATTTTTAATATCATGCAGCGCAATTAAATTTTTATATTATGTTACCAATGTTTGTATCTGACATTATTTTTGTTGCAGCGGCACGTTATTGCACAATTGAATCAGTTGTGATTCAATATTTTTACCTTTTTTTATTATTTAATGTACTTATTATACATATTTGTACGTAATGTTAAGTATGGACGTCGGGCCAGCGTCAAATTTTCCGTCGTTCACGTCGTTTGCGTAAATCGTTCGCGAATATTGATTTGCGTAAGTTACGTTCACGTCATTTTTAATGATGTTTCGCGACGTGATTTGGAGCATGCGCACTGGGATACATCCACGGCCGGCGTATGCGCAGTTAAAAAAAAAACATAATTTACGTCGGGTCACAAATTATTTAAATAAAACACGCCCACCTCTTCCCCATTTGAATTGCGCGGGCTTATGCCGGCCCATTTTTGCTACGGCGGCGTAACTTAGGACGCAAGTCCTTTGTGGATATGGAACTTGCCTTCCTAGTGTACGGCGGCGTAGCAAAAATACTATACGCTACGCCGCCGCAGAGATACGCGGGGCTTTGTGGATCTGGCCCCTTGTCTTGTTTGTAACCCGGGGACCGTCTGTAAATTGCCCATGTGAATGACCCCTAATTGTCAGAGGGTTTAACTCCTGAACATCTACCAAAAAATAAATAAAGATTGACTTATTAACTGGTATAACAATTTCTAACTATACCTGTGACAACCGTGAAGTTTGATGAACCCCAAACTATTTGGAGAGAATGGGGGAGTTTTTATTTAGCACTTTGCCATCCTTACTTTCCTCAGTCAGTAACAACAATTGTCAGATTTAAATCTCATGCCTCTCCAACAGATCTTTACCACATTCCTCACACCCTTATTTTGAGTATAGTTTTTTCCTTGACACCCTCTACATTTACAAGAAAAGCTGTTGCATTAGTAAGCTCTGAGTTCTTGTTTTTAACATTGAAACCACCACTAAGGATACTGAGAGTGAAATACAGAGAAGAATAAGTGAAATAATAAAAGAGGTGAGGACTCCTTATGTTATGCTACTTATAGTTTATATACTGTTTTTGTGCTTGTTAGCAAACTTAAAGTGGGCCGGTCTGAATGAAGTCCAGGGCCAAATTTTGGTCTCAGTCCAGCCCTGGAGTGACATTAAGAGGGCCATTGACTAAGCCAGATCAGACTAGAATTACTCTGCAATTGATCTGAACTCTGCCCTAAAAAAAAAGACTAGGTACACTTTATTTAAAGTGGTATTAAAGGTTAGATTTTTTATTTTTTTTTAAAGAGCAAACATGTCATACTTACCTGCTCTGTGTGGTTGTTTATTACAGAGCAGCCCCAATCCTCCTCTTTCAGGTCCCCCTGCTTTCCTCCCCTTGACCAGCACCCTAAATATCAAGGGGGCACTGGTGTATGCCCACTCCCAAGCCCTTGTCTAACTACGTTGAACAAATAAACATATCTCATAAATTTCAGATGGAGATGTAAGGTTGCAAAGGCCTGTATCCCTACTGCTTCTAACCTCCCTCATATGACATAAAGAGGAGTCCCCCCCCCCTCCTCAAAAAAGATTGAGTGATTGCACGAATGCGTGAAGCTCGCTGCACTTTCTAACTGGCCCGGCAGCGGAGGAAAGAGGAGGGGGACGAGGTCGCAGTCTCCCGGAAAGGGTGATGGGTACCTGTCAAAAACAGCTACCCGCTCCCTCCCAAAAGGTCGGGGGGAGGGAGGAGACAGATAAATGCATCTTCCACTTTTGTGTGGAACTCCACTTTAAAGCCTAAACAGCTTAGCTTGCAAGTTCTGTCATTGTCAGGGTAATTGTAAGTGCCTTGTGTTATCAACATTTTCTATCAGTGAGAGTAGGTCAGGAAGATCGAACTACCAAACTGGAAGTAAAATCTGTGTATATAAGGAAAAATAATATATTTGTCTGCTTCCTACATGTCATTTTATACTACACATGGCAACAAGTCTTCAGTAAATGCATGCATTCAATACATACACACTAAATAAATATATATAGTAATGTTCCCTTTACATGTATATGTAAATACATAAAAAATGGCTTCATTGCTCCTTTAAGCTTTTAAAAAGATGCTTTAAAACTCTGATGTGTCAGCTGTAAAAGAAACTCAAATCAGCATACATTTTCTCTCACTGATTATTTCATTTTAATCCAACATTTTAATGTTCACAAGAGAAAACTCCATTCAGCCTGCAGAATAAAGTCAGCACATCACAAGCATGGTGCTGACTAGGTCAAATTATTTTTCTACTTCTGTACATGATAAAAGTTAAAATAAAACATGAGCTTGTAATTATGCACAGAGCAGTGCACTGAATAAAATATTAATGTTTGTGCTTTACTTGTTCCCACCCTGTCATCCACAATTATAGCATATGTCATGTATACACTTATCAAACGCTACTTCCTCTCCTATACTAGATCCTTCATCGCACAGTTTCTCTTTACTCCATTCTAACAGTACATCTTTCTATCTGTAACTCTGTACATTCTAACTGATTCCTTCTATATTCCCATACTATATATATATTTTTGTAATGCTGCTCATACAGTATATATTTATTATTGCCTAAAGGAAAATGTTACAATACATTGGATAGATGAAGGAGAGATACACATTGGGGGCCAGATTCAGGTAGATGAGAGTATCTTTCCTCTGGAGTAACGCTTCTCATTTACGTTACTCTGAAGACCCTTTCAGCGCAATTCCTGTAATTCACATAGCAGTTGCGCGTAAACTTGCGCCAGAGTAACGATAATGCGCTGGCGTAACCCGACGCAAGTGGAAGTGGGTGTGATCATATGTAAATGATGGGCGGAGCCCGGCGCAGAGGCTTACGTTCAGCGCATCATCCACGGAGCATGCGCAGTGAGTGCGGCTCCCCTCGCCCCCTTGTGCGCATGCTCACAACTTCCGTCGGCACCACTTCCTGGGAAACGTCAGCGCAATGCGTTCCGCTGGGCGCTTAAAAGCGCTGGCGGAAACGCCATTCCGGCGCAAAAGTAGTTCCGTTTCCCCCCACCCCAGGGAAGATACTTTTGCTCTGTGATGGCTGCTCCCGCTACCCCCAGAGAGAGGAGGAACCTCAATTTTAATACCCAGGAGGTCTCTGTCATTATATCGGCTATGGAGACGGAGAATGAATTTCTCCATGGCAAAAAAAGCCGCAAGACCAGCCGGGAGAGGAAGCAGGGCATCCTGGAGTCCATTGCTGCCAGGGTCAATGTCCTGGGCTACTCCACCCGGACTGCTGGGGACATACAAAAGAAAATCAATGACCTGCGGCGCAAGGTGAGGGACAAGGTGGCCTCCATCAGGAGGTATGAGAGGGGCACAGGTGGTGGTCCCCCATGTCCTGTCACCCTGACCGCAGAGGAGGAGGTGGTCGCTCGGTGCCTGGAGAGGGAGCAGGTGGAGGGGGTCGCAGGCTATGACTCCGTGGAGGAAGGCACAAGGACAGGTAAGTGTTTTATAATCCCCTATTTGATGTTTTGCATTTGGGGGGGGGGGGTACATGTGCCAAGTGTGTGGGACCACCAACATGTGTCTGCTTTGTGTCATCCACAGATGACGGAGCTGGGCCATCATCTGTCAGCCTGCATTCCACCCCATCCCCCCCACGCCATCATGTGCCCGAGCCACTGGGTGGTGAAGAGGTTGTTGAGGAGGAGAGTGGCCACACCACACCTGCCGAGGTGGTTGTGGAAGATCCTGCTGTGGCAGAGCAGGACTTTTCTTTGGTCTTGTCGGTCTCCTCCCCTTCTCCTGGCCCGTCTGTCGTCCCCTCCCCCATCCTTGGAAGCCCCTCAAGGGCGACACCTTCCACCCGAGGACATACATCTTCTGGCCCCAGGAAGGCGACCCAGAAGACCAGGGGGGTGTCTGATGGTGTCCAGGACCAGTTGGCAAGGGATCACACCAGACAGACAGAACAGATGGGGGCCATAGCGGACCACTTGCAGAAAGTCTCTGACAGCCTGGGCTCCGTTGCCAACATCAGCAACGCAGTGCAGGATGTCAGCTCTAACTGCGCTGCAGTGGTCACCACTTTGGGGGAGGTGCAGGGGGATATCCAGCACCTCACTGCAGCCGTCCAGGCCAACACTGCTGCCATCCATGGTAACAGTGCTGCCATCCGGGAGCAGGGGAGGCTGAGTCGGCGGGCCCAGCATTACCAGGTGACCCGTCAGCTCCGGATGCAGGCCCAGACCAACAGTTATCTTGGACGGATAGCCAGGGCCTTGGAGGGCACGCAGGCCACACCTGCCAGGAGTGGCCCACCTGGGGATCAGCCACCTCCAGATGCCCCCCCACCCACTCCATCCAGGCAGCTGCGGAGCCAGAGAGGGGCCCCCAGAAGAAGCCCCCGGCATCCCCGATGAGGCCTTTTTTTTGGTGCTGGTTTTATATTATTATTTTTGACATACTCAGGTCATGAGTTTATTTTATTTTTTTCTCAGGTTATGAGATTATTTTTCTTTTATTGGTCAGGATATGATCTTTCTAATTTATTTTTGTACTGCACACGGTCAGGAGTGCAGGGGACAGTGTGAATGGTGTGTGAATGTGAGAGGGTGGCACTCCTGAAAGTAAGGGGTGTCACCCTCGGCCGTGGTGGTGAAGTGAACCCCACGGCTGAATGAATGATGTGTGAAAGGTGTGTGAATGGACAGTGACATCATTGGGGCCTTGACGCGGCGTTACTGCTCCCAACTCCTACATGCTGGACTTGGGCTAATCCAATGCGATGTGCATGTGGTGTGTGTGATCTAGGGACATCAGTGGTGTACACGCGTGCACTGTCTGTGTTATTAATGTTTTGGTTTAGTGTCCAAAGATGCCTACGGCGAGGACCCTCCTGACTGCTCTTCCATCAGCAGACTGGGTGTCCTCTGGCAGGGGGGGACTGTGTGGGTCGGGGGTCAGGTCATCACGTATGTCAATATGCAGGCCTTTTTTCATAGCAAAGTTATGTAGTATGCAACATGCACCGATGATCTGACACACAAAGGTAGGGGAATACAATAGGGCCCCCCCAGACTTATCCAGGCATCGGAAACGGGACTTCAGGAGCCCGAATGTTTGCTCCACCACTGCACGGGTTTTGATGTGTGCTTCATTGTATTTTCTCTCTCCTCTGGTTTGGGGGTTCCGGAAAGGAGTCATTAGATGGGGTCCCAATGCATATGCAGAGTCACCTGGAAGGTAAAAGACAGGAGAATGTTAGTCATGCATGTGCGATTTCTGTTGTGCATGACGGGAGGGGATAGTCATGCCTGACTCCCATGTCACTCACCAACCAGCCAGCTGTCCCCATACATGTTCTGGTTAAATTCTGCTGGGATGGGGCTCTGACGGTATATGAAGCTGTCATGGCTGGACCCGGGGTGTTTGGCACGGACGTGCCATATGAGGCGTTGGGCATCGGCTATCACCTGTACGTTGATGGAATGCCAATGCTTCCGATTGCGGTATATGTGCTCTGTGGCACTGGGGGGCTGTAGGGCCACATGTGTGCAATCAATGGCCCCCACAGTGCGTGGGAATCTGGCAATGTTGTAGAAATCTGTCATTGCCTTCTGCCGCAGCTCCTCAGTGGTTGGTCTGATGAACTGGTTGGACATGCGTCTGAGGATTGCAGGGACAACCTGGTGCACACATCTGCTTATGGAGGACTGTGACATCCCAGCCACCACTCCACTTGTACGCTGGAATGATCCACTGGCAAGGAAATGGAGTGTTGCCAGTACCTTCACCAGTGGCTGCACTGCTTGTGATCGGTGTGTTGGGCTGGTGATGTCCTCCTGCAGGGTTGTGGTTAGTTCAAGTATTGCATCAGGGCTGAATCTGAATAGGCGATACACCTCCTCATCCCCCATGCCAAAGAGGTTCATACGTGTGCGGTATATCCTCTCACGTGCCCGCCTTCTTGGTTCCAGGGGACCCATCAGTAGTTCTAGGACCACGAGTGCCCCTGGCATGTTGGCACACAGAGGTGTTGTCCTTGCAAGTGGGGGTGCTCAGCTAGCTCTTATCGTCGGTAACGCTGCTGTAGCTGCTCTCCTGCTGACCTGTGACCGTCTGGAGTAAAGATAAAGCAGCCTTTTGTAGAAATAACTTTGCGCTGGACGGATCAGATACGCGCGGCGCATGTAGCCAGCGTATGGTGCTAATCCGTTCGTGAATTGGGAAATCTCCCTCATTTGCATATTTGCAGGGGAAATCAATGGGCGCGACTGATGCGGCCAGCGAAAATAAACGCTGACGATACTCTGGCGTCGGAACGTTCCGCCGGTCGCAAATGAGCCGTTATTGGGCGCATCTAGTTTGGTGGGTACGGGCACATAGAAACGTCGGCGCATCAGCACAGTTACGCGGCGCATATCCAAATACTCCAGCGCAAGTGTTCGTGAATCTGGCCCTGGGGTTGTTTATAAAAGGCAAATACACTTTGCATTAAAAGCTCAAACTGCATTTGAAAGTGCACTTGGAAGTTCAGTCGCTGTAGATCCGAGGGGGACATGCAAGGAAAATAAAAAACAGCATTTTAGCTTGCACATGATTGGATAATAGAAATAGGAGAGCTTCCCCTCATTTCAGATCTACCCCTCAGATTTACATCGACTGCACTTCCAAGTACACTTTCAGTGCAATTTTAAGGGTACTTTGCACTTGTAGTTTGCACTGGTAGTGCAAAGTGGATTTGCCTTTTGTAAATAATCCCCATTGTGTTGTGAAAGTATAAGCAGTTTACCTATTTTTGTGGGTTGACATGCATATCAGTATCAGTTGTTACATTTAGTTGCATGTGATTTACTTACTCTTGAATGAAAAATATATATTATTCTTTTCTATATCCACAAATGCACCATGACCCAGTAAGCATGGACGTAGCATAAGGGGTTGCAGATGTCACGATCGCAACCCTGCCCCTAGCTCCAGGGGGCCCTTCAAGCCTCCCTGTCATATTATCATATCCTCCACAAAGTTCAGCTCTGATCTGCCCTAGGGACCCACAGCCAGGCTCCAGTACTGGGCTTGCACTTTTCCTTTCACAGTCCAAACCCCATCCATTCCCATTGGCTGGGGAGAAGCTGTGACACATTTCCTGAATGGAGAGGAGCACGGGGTGAAAACAGCTCAGGATATAGAAGTGTCTGTGCTGTGTTCATGGAATGGTAACCAAACTCAGTGAGTTAACCTCCCTGGCGGTCTTCCCGTGTGTGGCACGGGGTGAGATTTTAAAGCTACGATCGGTAACCCCGTGCCACACACGGACTTGCCTCGCTGGATGCAGAAAAAAGTTTACTTACCTTTTCTCTGCGATCCAGCGATGAATCCCCGCAGTACACGGCGGCCGGATGTCCGCCTGATGCTGTGTGTTCCGCCGATTCCCTTCCCTGCGAGCGTCGCGACGTAGGGGGGGGAACGGCGCCAAATTTAAAAAAGTAAACAAACACTATACATACAGTACACTGTAATCTTATAGATTACAGTACTGTATGTAAAAAATACACACCCCCCATGTCCCTAGTGGTCTGCCCTGTACACTACATGTCCTTTTATATAATAAAAACTGTTCTTTCTCCCTGCAAACTGTAGATTGCCCATAGCAACCAAAAGTGTCCCTTTATGGCAAAAATTGTTTTAGAGCAACTAAAAAACAGCGATAATAAATCAGAATCACTTGCAGAATTTAGCGATAGCGATTTGTGGGGAAATTCGTCATAAAAAAAAAAAATAATGACAGCAAAAATTCTGCAACTGAGCAAATTTCAGTGATTTTGATTTGATTACATTATTGAATAATTTTTACTATAATTATATTATTATTTGTTATAATTTTTTATAATTATTTATTATATTATAATTTTTAATAAGAAAAAAAAAAAAATCATACCCAGGATGCCTATTAGACTCTTGTTTGGATAGATTTCAGTGAGTTATTCCTAAGAATTACAAGCCTACAGTATAAAACGCCAAATTCCCTTGCAAATAATGGTACCGCTTTCAGCACCTAAAATCTTAAAGAATCATACCGCCAGGGAGGTTAAAGTGGATGTAAACCCCAAATTTTTTTTTTTTTTAATGTCACAATGTAGAGTATAAGATTTTCCATCATCTGTGCCCAGTCTTGCCACACAGAGTTAATCCAGATCTGAGAAATCCACTCTTATGTTCAGTGAAAATGAACAGCCTTCCAGATAAAACCCTGCCTAAAGCAAAAGTCAGTTTTTCTCTCTTCTTGCTTTGAGTGAGAGGTTATTTACAAATATAGCTAGGACATGTTTATCATATGTTATGTTTTGTTTACAATAACATGAGGTGATATAACATCATAACACATCCTAGTAATATACAATGAACTTTGGATCACCTCTTGTTATGATAAACATGTCCACGCTATATTTGTAAATAACCTGTTACTGAAAGCAAAAACAGAGAAATGGACTTAACCTAATTTGGCAGGTTTTTATCTGAAGTCCGGTTAATTTGCACTGGACTTTAAAAGTGGATTACTCAGCACTGGTTTAACTCTGTGTGGCAAGACTGGGCACAGATGATAGGAAATCTTATACTCTACATTGTGACATTAAAACAAAAAAAAAACAACAAAAAAATAACAAAATATATACATCAGTGATGAAGTGTAGAAAACTAGCAAAATCATACCTGGGTCGCCATAGGCCTAGAGGCGATTTAGTTTGCATGTGCAGCGCTATACAAGTTCCTCACTCACTCACTCATAAAGACGAACATTGTTCAGGATAGTGAAGCAGAGTGTGTGTGGGGAATTCCAAGGAATGCTTCCCAGAGTGGACTGCAGTACAGAGACTGCAGTGATGGGGATAGCCGCCAACATCACGTCGCAGCACACGAGGAGGGACGGAGCCGGCGGACGAGTGAAACAAACCACCCGCCCGCCGTCTACCGCACCAGAAGTGTGGAGCTGATGTTTTGAAGCCTCACGCCGGCGCACCAAGGCCATCAATGATGACGCAGCGCGTGTGGCGTGGAACAGGGCGTGGCGTCGATCAGCGGCAGGATTGCCCTGCATCACACGAGGAGAGGATGGGGAAAGGGGAGGGCGCCTGGAGCCGACGCAGGTTCCGGGGCTCAAAAAATACTGGAGGAACATTTGCATTCATCAGCTAGGAAGCTGCGCATGGGACGTACTTGGACGTACTGGGACATTTCAACATGACAATGAGCTAAGTCGACCTGTCATTGGATACAGCAGAATAAAGTGAAGGTTCTGGAATGACCATCTCAATCTCCTGACCTCAATTTCATTGAGCCACTCGGGAGATCTCAAACCTGCAAGAGGGCCCAAGAATTTACAGAAAATTTTGGCTTTTTGCCAAGAGGAATGGGCTTTACCATCTGGAAAGATAAAGAGCCTCAAATACCACAAAAGACTTCAAGCTGTCATTGATGTTAAAGGGGGCAATACACGGTATTAAGAACTGGGGTATGTAAACTTTTAATCAGGGTAATTTTGATAGTTTCTGTTTTGATTATGATTTAACCACTTCAGCCCTGGAAGAATTTACCCAATTCCTTATCAGAGCACTGCGTCGCTTTAACTGACAATTGCGCGGTCGTGCGACGTGGCTCACAAACAAAATTGGTGTCCTTTTTCTTACCACAAATAGAGCTTTCTTTTGGCGGTATCACCTCTGCAGTTTTTATTTTTTGCGCTTTAAACAAAAATAGAGCGACAATATTGAAAAAAAATGCAACAATTTTTACTTTTTGCTATAATAAATATCCCCCAAAAATCTATAAAAAAAACATATTTTTTCCTCAGTTTAGGCGGATAAGTATTCTTCTACATATTTTTGGTAAAAAAATTACAATAAGCGTATATTGATTGGTTTGCGCAAAAGTTATAGCGACTACAAAATAGGGGATAGTTATATTGCATTTTTATTTTTTTATTTTTTTACTAGTAATGGCGGCGATCTGTGTTTTTTTGTGTGACCGTGACATTGCGATGGACATATTGGACACTTTTGACACATTTTTGGGACCATTCATATTTATACAGCGATTAGTGCTATAAAACTGCACTGATTTCTTTGTAAATGTGACTGGCAGGGAAGGGGGTTAATACTAGGAGGCGCTGAAGGGGTTAATATGTTCCCTGAGAATAATGCTTGCTGTAGGGGGAGGGGACTCAGAAGGGGAGGAGACCGATGTGCGTTCCTCTGTACTGGGAACACACATGGGTCTCCTCACCTGACAGGACCGTGGATCTGTGTGTTTACACACACAGATCCACAGTCTTGCCGTGATTGCGGGCAATCGTGGGTGCCCGGCGGACATGGCGCATGCACCCCAGATGGCCTGGAAGCCCAGGACGTCATATGACGTCCACCCAGGATGGGAAATCCCATCTGTGGACGTCATGTGTCTATGGGCGGTAGGGAAGTGGTTAAAAAGAGTAAACACAGTTAATTGATAATAAATTACTTCAGCCAAACACTAACCATGAGTGAAAGGAAAGTTTCTGTGTTATCATTCATATTCTCTGAAAAACGAAAATTGTAATGTAAACTTATGAGCACAACAAAATATTACTATGAGTATATGTATATATTTATGGAAAACAAAATGATCCAGTGCTTCACTAATAGCTATCTGGGAAAACCCACATATGAAATACCATTTTTATTTTCCTCTACATTGGCATGGTTGCTCTGCTGCTTTGCTCAGTGACCTCCCATATTCTACCTCACTACTCTTGTATTTACTCAGAAGGAGGAAACCTGAAGCAAGGGAAACAAACCAAGCTGACAGCGGGGGGCAGTGAGAAAAGAGCGATAGCTGTCAGACTGGGAAAAGCAAGTCATCCATCACTGCATTTGAGGGAACAGAATGGGAGGTCACAGAAAGAAAAGGCCTAGAGAAATCCCTTCACATTACATCAAGCGAGGAAAGAAGCTGATGCAGCATTATATTGAACAGTTTGATTCACATTCAACCACTGAATAAAAGTTTACTTTTCCCTCAATGAACAAAAGAAAAGTCACAAAAAGCCTGCATTTTCAATGTCCATGACATTTCCATTTTCTATAAGATTGTCTTGTATACATGTTTTGATTTGAACATGTTTAATATTAAAGGAGTTGTAAGGGAAACATTTTTTTTTTGCTGAAATGACTGTTTACAGGGTATAGAGACATAATAGTTAACTGATTCCTTTTAAAAACGACTAAAAATAGACAAAAATCAATCATATAATGTACCTGCAGCTTCAGTTTCATTTTTGCTGTTGTTTCCTGTCTCTCTGATGTACAGAGTCACAGAGCCAATACAGGGTAGTGATGGTTTGTAAAATGAAACTGATTGGTGCTGAGGGGTTTTAGACACACAGTAATCACACCTCCTTGATTAGTGACCACAGAGAGAAAGCTCCCAGTACTGTGGTGATCAGGAAACAGACAACCAGGAAGTGTGGAGATCAGAGAAGGATTACAGCAACTTGAGAGCAAAATGAACAATGAGGACATGGAAACAGCACTGTATTATGCATTATACATGTATGTGATAATTGGTGTAGGCGAGGATACAGCCAGTGACTAGGTCCTAAAGGGTAACTCCACTTTTGTGGGAAAAATATATAAATCTAAATAAAATAATATAGCATATACAATTGTTACACAAGACACTGTCTTTCCTTTTAAATCTGCAACGCTGTAATTTTCTGTAAAATGCAATGCAATATGGCAACCCCCTCCATGAAAAGTAATGTCCTGCTTGTGTGATTGGCTCACTGATTTTCCCAGAAGTCTGCATTAAGATACAAGACAGATGTTGTTGTGTATCCTCACATCCTCTGCAAAAAAAAACAATTCAGTTTTGGTGAGTTACTTTCAAAGGGTTAATCACATCTAAAATGATTCAGATCCTGACACTTTCCTCATTAGAACCCTCAAGTGCAGCAGCTGATCAATAATGAAAAAGTCTCTCCAATTCACATTCCCTTTGCAAGTGAATGCAGACAAACAGCTATTAATAAAAAATAGTGCTGCGCTGTAGAGATAGAAAATAATAGTATAAATCTCATAAATACAGTGCTAGATCCAAAATTGAAATAAATGCAACTAAACAGTGTAACAGTACACAACTTCAGTGATGCATAGTAACAAATCCAAAGTGAACACAATAGTGCTAGGTGAATAAGACAGCGGGCGCTGCTAAAGCCAGAAGGCTACAAAACTATACACATGGGTGATAGCAAACATATAAACAGTGAAAACACCATAAGTGTTCATGCAGGAGCAGCAGGCTGAAAGCTACTGGAACGCATGTAATAAAGTGCTAGTGCTGGTGCCAAATGTCCAAACATATAGTGCTTGCCAGGGAAGGGTTCCAATTTCCTTAAAAGTAGTGCAGATGTCTCCTTACCTTACTGCTGTAAGGTAACAGCATAAAACAGCTCTATATGGATAAGTGCAGCAACAACATTTCAGGCCATTGGAGGTGGCAATGGTCCTCACACGGAAAGATAAAGGAAAGCACCAATAGCGTAATAACGTAGGAGCAATTTAATAGTATAAAAACAGCTTATACACTAGGTACTCACAAAGGTAGTTTTAAAATACAGCATATAAAAAACGAGTGGCGGACTCGCTGGCATCACATCCGGTACCTCTTTAACCACTTCCCGACGGCCGTACGACTTTGTACGGCCGCACGATGGCTTTACTTCTCTGACCCGCCGTCTTTTTACGTAATTGGCTCCTCCAAGCCACTGGGGGGCGCGCGCGTGCCCGACGCATCACTGAGATGCCGATGCACGTGCCTGGCGGCTGCGATGTCCGCCAGGCACTCGGGATCGGCGGTTACAGAGACAAGGACATGAATCTCTGTGTGTAAACACAGAGATCCATGTCCTGTCAGGGAGAGAGGAGACCGATCTGTGTCCCTTGTACATAGGGACACATATCGGTCACCTCCCCCAGTCACCCCCCTCTCCCCCACAGTTACAGTAGAACACAATGCAGGGTACACATTTAACCCCTCCCTCACCCCCTAGTGTTAACCCCTTCAATGCCAGTCACATTTATACAGTAGTTAGTGCATATTTAAAGCACTGATCGCAGTATAAATGTGAATGGCGCCAAAAATGTGTCAAAAGTGTCCATGTGTCCGCCATAAGGTCGCAGGCCCAATAAAAATCGCAGATCGCTGCCATTACTAGTAAAAAAATAATAAAGAATAATAATAAATCTGTCCCCTATTTTGTAAGCGCCATAACTTTTGCGCAAACCAGTCGCTTATTGCGATTTTTATTTTACCAAAAATATGTAGAAGAATACGTATCGGCCTAAACTGAGAAAAACTATGTTTTTTTTTTTTAATTGGGCTATTTATTATAGCAACAAGTAAAAAATATTGATACTAAAGCCTGCCATATACGCATCAAAATTCAGATGGTTCAGCAGGGACTGGCTGAATTTCAATCCATCTATGGGCAGGCTGGTTGTACTGATGTTGATCTATCGATTGACTTCAGGAAAACCAGCCTGTCAGATTGCTTTTTCGCTCACTGCCAGTGGCTAGAGCTACAAGCAGTGATCATTGTATTCTGATGCTGGGAAACCTCCCACTGTCAGAATACAATAGTGACGTTGAAGGGATTCCCCCATCTACATCGACTGTGCCGATGGGGGAATCAAGCAATTTTCTTCCTTTAACCTGCAGTTCAAGAAAAGAAAATTGTATGATGTATGGCCTGCCTTAACACTGCAAATTGATCACCCTCCTCAACAAATAAATAGACTTCTAAGCATTCAGAGTCTAATCAAAAGTGCATGTTCCTTCCTGTTTATCAACTTTACATTTTTGATTATGATTCAGACTACTCGCAGCTACTGCTTCTGCCCCTCACCTGACATCCGGCTCATCTGTCTCCATTTTCACCTCACCAGGGGAGTATATGACAATGCAGGTGCACAATTAAGAGACAGTTGTAACCCTATAACAAGAAATGTCTGACTAAAGATTCTCATGGCAGCGAGAGCCCTGGGTCCTGTACTAAAAATCGGTACCTGGGTCTCCCCGGTTCCGGGTCGCCTGATTGCTGTGCCAGCCTCTCATTGGCTTGCACATAATTGGATGATAAAATCAGCAGAGCTTCCCCTTATTTCAGATCTACCCCTCAGATTTACAGCCAGGCCTAGATTTACTCCCTTTGCCACCCCAAGGCTGGGTCCTTCAATGCCGCCCCCCACCAAAAAAAAACCCTGAAAGTTCCCCATCCCATGCCCATCATTGGCGTCTCACCGTGCCCATCATTGTTGCCTCACAATCATTTCAGCCTTACCGTGCCCTGATTGCAGCCTCACCATCACTGCCACCTTACTGTGCCCTCATTGCAGCCTCCCTCACCATCATTGCTGCCTTACTGTGCCCTCATTGCATCCTCCCTCACCATCATTACAGCCCCCCTCACCATCATTGCAGCCTTACTGTACCTTAATGTAGCCTTACCAGTCAGTGTGTGCATTAAGCACATTGGGCATCTCCTGCTCCTGCTGTGTCACGGAGCTCACTGTAAAAAATGTGGGCGTGCTGTGATAAAAGTCCCGCCCTCCTCCTAGACCAGCTTGTGTGATAGACAGAACACTGCCTCTATCACGCAAGCTGGTCTAGGAGGAGGGCAGGACTTTTATCACAGCACGCCCAAACTTTTCACAGTGAGCTCCGTGACACAGCAAGTCTCCCACTGTGTGTTACAATCGGCGCCGCCCCTGCACCCACTGCCGCCCTGAGTCCCGACCTCTGTGGCTTTGTCCGGAATATGGCCCTGTTTACAGCAACTGCAGTTCCAAGTGCACTTTCAGTGCAATTTCAAGTGCACTAGTACAAAGTGGATTTGCCTTTTGTAAATAACCCCCATTGCATCTCTCTCCTCTTGCAGGGAGAAAAAAAAAAAAAAACAAACATATATATTTATTTTTTTACTATTTTGGGCCAGTTTTTTGATAATACAAAAAAATCAGGGGATATGCATTACCATTTATTACCAAACGAAAGGCCAATTTGAATGATGCCTGTAGCTGCAGGCATCATTCAGATATCACCGCACAAAGTCGAGGACGTATTTTCTTGTACTGCGGTTGGCAAGTGGTTAAAATAATAACATCCGATAATCCCATATGGCGCTCAGTGCTCAGAAGATGTCTTCTACAGATTGGTGCTCAGACTGGGTGCCCCACATAGATGTACACTCACCACTTGATATGGACCACCTATCTCTAGTATGGTCTTATGCGCATGTGGGGATCCCCCGAATGGTTAGGACGACTTCTTCTAGAGGTGTGCCTCATAGGGATGAATGGGGATAAGAGCCAATAGAGAGCCTCAGAGAGCCCTGAACGGATATGCCCCTGTGTTGGCGTCCTGGTGCACGATTCCCGGGTGTATTTGGTTGGGTGGAAGTAACGTGATGACGCAATATTACCTCAACGTTTCAGCTAATATAAAAGCCATCATCAGGAAGTAGTAGGTGTGTTAGTTGCATGATCATCAGATAAAAAAATACCAACACAGTATTTTTTTAATCTTGCAAAGACAACATTGTTGCCAGTAAGACCAGTAAGCAGTCACACAGTCAAGTGTAATGTTTTCTTTAAAAAAAAAAAAGTGAAATCTGGTTGGTTGCCATTGGAAACAAATCCAAATCTGTGCCCATTTTTTATTTTCTAGTTGTAATGCATCATCCCCAATGGCCTTTCATTCCACAAGCTGACATGTATTTTATTTGAGCATAATGGAATCACTTCACTGCAGATATTTAACCTATTCGGCTACAACACATGCTTTATGAAACACAGCAGAAAACTAGGAATTTGGTATTTTCTAAAGCCCATTCTTTGGAGACTGTAGTCCACTTACCCACACATTGTTAATTTGTTTTTCTAAATTAAAAGCAGTATTAAACCCAAAAGCAAACATGCACAGTATTATATTGCAGCTTACCAATTCTTATGCCGCGTACACACGATCACTTTTTGTGATGAAAAAAAAAACGAAGTTTTATGTAATGAAACAAAACAACGTTTTTCAAACTTAATTTTCCAAAACGACGTTGCATACACACCATCGTTTTTCCAAAATGCTCTAGCAAAGCGCGGTAACGTACACCACGTTAGACGGAACTCTGTTCCATTAAAGCTCCGTCTCATAACTTGCTTCTGAGCATGCGCGGGTTTAAAAACGTAGTTTTCAACATCGTTTTGCCCACACACGATCACTTTTTATGACACAAAAACTGATACGCCGGCGTACTTTCAAATTCCCCGAGTCGTATCTTTAGTTTGAATCCTCAAACCAAGATATGACGGCATCTGGGTTCGATCCGACAGGCGTACGCCTTCGTACACCTTCGCATCGTAGATGCAATACTTCGGTGTCCGCTGGGTGGAGCTCTCGTTGTTTTCCGCGTCGAGTATGCAAATGAGCTATTTCCGACGATCCACGAACGTACGCGCGGCCGTCGCATTCTCTTACGGCGTCTCTAGTTGGCTTTTTCCGGCGTATAGTTAAAGCTGCTTTTTTGCGGCGTATAGTTAGACTTGCCATGTTAATTATGGCCGTTGTTCCCGCGTCAAAATTTGAATTATTTTTTATTTTTGCGTAATTCGTCCATGAATAGGAATGTATGTAATTCACGCTAGTAAAAAAAATAACGTCGTTGCGACGTAATTTAGCGCAATGCACGGCGGGAAATTTCTGAACGGAGCATGCGCAGTTTGATCGGCGCGGGGACGCGCTTCATTTAAATGAAACACGCCCCCTACCCGCCCAACTTGAATTCCGTGCCGTTACGCCGCTTGAGATACACTACGCCGCCGTATCTTACGGCGCAAAATCTTTATGGATCCGACCTAAAGCCAGGTAAGGTACGGCGGCGTAGCGTATCTCAGATACGATGCGCTGGGGCAGATCTTTGTGGATCTGGCCCTTTGTTTCCAAAAGAAAACAAAACTCCTGCAGCTGAATATAAAGTGTGGCTTCAGTTTGTTAAGGGTTCTAAATCTGCTGATACATTTAACACTACCCTCACCCCAGACTGAAAATGCTGCTGTCTGATGTGCCAACTTTTCTCATTCATCCAGAGTGGTGTCTCACTAACACTTGGGGTGTTACTTGCCAGATCACGGAGTGAAAACAGCAGGGAAAAAGTCAATGAAAAAAATTGACGCAACCAACACATCTAATGTTTGGTAAGATGCAATATAATACATTTTTGGTTTTGGGTTAAATTCCCTGTCTGAATTACTACAAAATACTATTTAGCTTACATGTTAAAGTGTAGTTCCACCCAAAAATGGAACTTCCACTTTTTGGAATCCCCCCCCCCTCTGGTGCCACATTTGCCACCTTTCAGGGGGGAGGAGGGAGCAGATACCCGTGTAATACAGGTATTAGTTCCCACTTCCTGGCATAGATCACTGCGGTGATCACGGTGATCTACACCACTTCCTGCGCCTACACTGTCCTCCCCTGCTGTCTCCTGGGAAACACACAGGTCCCAGGAAAACAGCAGGGACCAGTGAGGACGCCCAGCGGGACTCGCGCGTGCACAGTAGGGAACCAGGAAGTGAAGCTACAAGGCTTCACTTCCTGATTCCCTCACTGAGAATGGCAGCGGGGGCAGCCGAGAGCCGAGTGACTGATCGGCTTTGGTCGCAGGCACCCTGGACAGGTAAGTGTCCATTTATTAAAAGTCAGCAGCTGCAGTATTTGTAGCTGCTGGCTTTTAATTAGGGTTGTCCCGATACCACTTTTTTAGGACTGAGTACAAGTACTGATCCTTTTTTTTATGTACACGCCGATACCGAATACCGATACTTTTTTTAAATGTCATGTGACAGTTTTCAAACCACAATACAGACTAAGGATATTTTCTTTAGAATTATGAAGAACTCTAACTCAAGACATTATAAAAGAATAAAAATTAGTAAAAATGAATAAAAATGTTTTATTTGCTTGTCACGCAGTAGTAAAAAACTCAAAGAATTTTCACAGAACATGTTGATAAATACAAAAAAAGTATTCTATTTAGGTATCGGGAGCATTTGCACGAGTACAAGTACTCCCGCAAATACTCAGTATCGGTCCCGATACCGATACTAGTATCGGTATCTGGACAACCCTACTTTTAATATATATATATATATATATATATATATATATATATATATATATATATTTTTTTTTATTAGGTGGACCTCCGCTTTAAGAAGAGCCATCAATTTCAAATACTGTAACATGAAACATATTGCCTCATCTATACATAAAGAAAGTGCTAGCATTAAGGCTTACATTATTAATCAATATAGAGGAATGCCTTTGGCATCTGCTTCATGGGTATATTTACAACTTTTCCCTGAACAACCATAGGGTGGAGAAATATGTTCAACTGCAGAGAAATGTTGATTTTTTTTATGTGATGTTTATATCGCCTTAGAATAGATTTCTACTTTTTCAAATAATTGTAGCCGGTTTGGCCAATATACGAGTTGACTTTAAAGGATCACTAAAGGAATTCTTTACCTTACTGCAGTACTGGTTTCATGTCCTTATTGTTCGTTTTTGCTTTGAAGTTGCTGTAATCCTGCTCTGTTCTCCACACTTCCTGCTTGTCTGTTTCCTTATAACCACCATACTGGGAGCTTTCTCACGGTGGTCTAAGCTGTCATTACTGTGTGTCTAAAACTTCCCAGAACCAATCAGATTCATTTTAAAAACAAAAAACTTGCCCTGGATTTGTTTGTTTTTGTTCTTTATGTCTATTTCTACTTCACAGAAACATAAAGCCAGTTCAAAAGTGAAACTAACCTGCAGGCACATTATATGATTGATTTTTATCTATTTTTAATCACTTTGAAAAGGAATCAGTTAACTTTTATGTCTCTATACCCTGTAAACAGTCATTTCAGCAACATTTTTTTCCCCCTTTAGTGACCCTTTAAGTTATTGTGCTGCTGTATGCAATCATAAGATGCTTTGTTTAAATAATAAATGTATTCTTTTAAAATAGTTACCTCATATTGTAAGTTCCAAGGTTGAAATCGACCCTTCTTTCTTTAGATTTCAATTTCAATTTTCTCTTGAATCTTTTTCAATGTTTGTCTGTTTTGTAAAAATATATTTCACAAAGAAAATGCACCCAACGTTGCGCCGGCATAGCGTATAGTTGTATAGGCTGGAAGTGGGCGTGATATATTAAAATGAAGCGTGACCCCATGCAAATGATGGGCTGAGCATCAAAAAACAAACCGCGAATGCGTTGTGTCTTGGACGCATCCCAGTGCGCATGCTCACAGTCACGTCGAAATAACTGCTTAAGATACATTGAAACACTGCCCAGCCCTATTCACGTACTACGTAAACGGAGTAAAAAATCGAATTGCATGGGTTGCGCCTCCTATATGAGGAATAACTTTACGCCGGACGTAACCCTTACGCAAATTGCTTAACCACTTAAGGACCCTGCACTGTATATATACGTCCTAACTTTAAAGATGGATATCTCAGTAACGGCAGCAGCTGCTGCCATAACCGAGGTATCCATCTTTAGTGTGCAGGGTCCTTAAAACGATAACAGCGGTCTCCGCGGCAGATTTGCCGCAAGATCGCAGTTATCGGTGGTGGGAGAGGCCCCCCTCCCGCCGCTCTCCCGCGCCCTCCGCCGATTACCGTTGCCGTCGGTAACGGCGGAGGCGATCGGGTCCTTTCGGTAGCTGACTGGGGATGCGAGTGAGGAAATAATGTCCCTCATCCGTCTCTATAGCTCTGCTGGGCGGAAGTGACGTCAAAACATCAGTCCCGCCCAGCATCTTAAAGAAATTTTTTTTTTTTTTTTTGTTATTTGACAGTTTCGATTTTTTTTTTTTTTTTGCATTTAAGCATGAATATGAGATCTAAGGTCTTTTTGACCCCAGATCTCATATTTAAGAGTACCTGTCATGCTTTTTTCTATTACAAGGGATGTTTACATTCCTTGTAATAGGAATAAAAGTGATAATTTTTTTTTTCAGTGTAAAAAATTATAAAATAAATAAAAATAAATAAGAAAACAAACACATTTTTTTTTAAAGCGCCCCGTCCCGACGAGCTTGCGCGCAGAAGCGAACACATACGCGAGTAGCGCCCGCATATGAAAACGGTGTTCAAACCACACAAGTGAGGTATCGCCGCGATTGTTAGAGCGAGACCAATAATTCTATCCCTAGACCTCCTCTGTAACTCAAAAGATGCAACCTATAGAATTTTTTAAAAGTCGCCTATCGAGATTTTTAAGGGTAAAAGTTTGACGCCATGCCACGAGCGGGCGCAATTCTTAAGCATGACATGTTGGGTATCATTTTACTCGGCGTAGCATTATCTTTCACAATATATTAAAAAATTGGGCCAAATTTATTGTTGTCTTATTTTTTTATTCAAAAAAGTGATTTTTTTCAAAAAAAGTGTGCTTGTAAGACCGCTGCGCAAATACGGTGTGACAAATGTATTGCAATGACCACTATTTTATTCTCTAGGGTGTTGGAAAAATATATATATAATGTTTGGGGGTTTTAAGTAATTTTCTAGCAGAAAAAACTGTTTCAGTCTTGCAAACACCAAATCTGAAAAACACCTAAGGTCCTTAAGTGGTTAAAACATGTGGCAGGAGCATCTACGTTCGTGAATCGACGTATCTCCCTCATTTGCATATCTGAATCGAAACTTCCATATGCATCCAGCGTAAATATGCGCCCACGATACGCCGGTGTGGGAAAGTTACGTCAGTCAGAAGAAGCCTATTTTTCGACGTAACTTAGTTTGTGGGTCCGGCGCATAGATACGACGGCACACATTTGTACTTACGCGGCGTATCTGTAGATACATTGGCGTAAGTGTTTTGTGAATCCGGGCCTTTGTGTTTTATTTTTAGCATTTGTACAGCTTTTTTTGCAGGCATTTTTGCAAAACATTTTTGGAAAAAAAAATGTTGCCTAAAATTAATGTCTGCAAGGTAGACAGACAGAATAGTGTAATGATTCTGTTAACAAACGAGAAAATACCTTTTAAATTCCTTCATCTATATCACCTCTGGCATTCTAGTTTCTGTTCTCTCATTCACTTCCTGGTTTGCATCATTTGTTCATGTAAGAACTACTTTTCCCAGTATGAATTGCGGCACGCCCAGTAATTTACACCTCCTTGAAGTCTCTAACACGTACAGCGCGTCCTGCCACACAGATGTAGTTCCCAGGAGGGGGCGAGCACGTCACTGACCACCGCAGTAAAGTCTCCCTTCATGGTGGTCACTAAAATCAGACAAGCAGGAAGTGAACAGAACAGAGAAGAAATAGAGCAACTTCTGAGCAAAAACAAACAATGAGAAAGTGAAAAGAGGAATGTCTGCGGGTAAATGATGCTTATTATGAAAAACATTTTTTTCCTTTACAACCCCTTTAATTCTTATCCAATGGAAAGCTTGTTACTAGGGAAGAAATAACATGATATGCAGCGATTTGTTTTGTGCATTTTCACACTGTTTTGTGTTTTTTCGGACATTTCTATTAAAGTCTATTGGGACCAAATTGCATGAAGCCTGAAGCTTACAGCTTAAAAGAAGCCTGTAGCTCAAAAGAAGCTCATACCTTTTTTCACTCTACAAGCTTGGAGATTAAAGCAACACTACGCTCAGGTGTGAACAGGCTAAAAAAAAAATGAGATTTTGGATGTTGACCCTTTTGGATCTTCGAGATACAAAATATTCAGGTGTAAATGTTGGCTCAGATACTGCTTCTCTACTTCATAAAACAAAACTGTCTGGTAAAACTGTAGCTGCTGACTTTAAAAAAAAAAAAGAAGATAATTACCAGTCTATGGAGTCCAGCTCTGTCTTCCCTGCAGATGATTCTTCTAAGGGCTGAGGATGTCTGGTACATCCATCTTAGATTTTGGAAGTGGGATGTGACTTTCTGATGATTCACAGCTTGTGTGCAAGATCATATGGTGCAGGCAGGAGAGGACTGACAACTCATGGGGCCCCCGGGCAATATGAAATTATGGGGCCCTCGGGCAATAGGAGATTATGGGGCCACACAGTACTGTATACACACACACACATACCGTATACATACACAGTATACACACACAGTATACACATACATAAACACAGTACACACACATTGTATACATACACACACTGAGGAGGTACTGGAGAGGCAGCTATAATCTTGGGATTTTTAGACCAAAAGGATGTCACTAAGGGACATTTCAGAGACAGATGTAAACAAATACAGATTTGTACATACTGTCCCTGGTTTTACTGAGGCTGGCAACCCTGATGGGGCCCCCTAGTGGCATGGGGCCCCCTAGTGGCATGGGGCCCTCAGGCAGTGCCCAAGTGCCCAAATGGTCAGTCTGCTCCTGGGTGCATGAGAATGCATCTGGCAGCCTCCTGGTATGTGTGATGTCACCCGTTCAAGTTGCAGGTGGGGTGGTGGAAGGGTGTGACCCAAGTTTACATCACCCTGTCATCAGCTTGTCAAAAAGGTACCTGCCCCCCCTCCAATCCCAGTACATTCCACATGGCTCCCCCCGTCCCTCCAATCCCTGTACATTCCACATGGATCCCCCCCCCCAAAAAAAAGGCAACGTCTCAATTTGGGACCAAAGGGATGAAAAAAATAAGAGGGACTTTCATTTTCATATGTAACTTCTACTTTAACTAGGACCATTTAACCAGCTCAGTGGGAAATAATGGTTTGCTGGTAAATCTTAGTTTAGATCCAGCAGATTTCACTATAATTTCCCTAATTTCTACTTGAAGATCGCTTTGTATATTTTTTCAACCATGTTATCTGTTAAAGGGTCACTAAAGGAATTTTTTTTTTTTTTTAGCTAAATAGCTTCCTTTACCTTACTGCAGTCCTGTTTTCATGTCCTCATTGTTGGTTTTTGCTATGATGTTGCTGTAATCCTTCTCTGTTCTGGACACTTCCTGGTTGTCTGTTTCCTGATCACCACAGTACTGGGAGCTTTCTCTCTGTGGTCACTAATCAAGGAGGTGTGATTACTGTGTGTCTAAAACCCCTCAGAACCAGTTTCACGTTAAAAACAAACACTGCCCTGTATTGGCTCTGTGTCTCTGTCCTTCACACAAGCATGAAACTAGATGAAAAACGAAACTGAAAGTGCAGGCACATTATATGATTGATTTGTATCTATTTTATTCATTTTTAAAAGGAATCAGTTAACTATTATGTCTCTATACCCTGTACACCATGGGTCTTCAAACTACGGCCCTCCAGTTGTTCAGGAACTACAATTCCCATAATGCCTAGTCATGTCTGTGAATGTCAGTGTGTTACAATGCCTCATGGGATGTGTAGTTCTACAACATCTGGAGGGCCGTAGTTTGAGGATCCCTGCTGTAAACAGTCATTTCAGCAAGAAAAAAAAAATCCTTTACAACTCCTTTAAAGTGCATTTAAGTCCAAAAACAAAAATGAAAGCAAAATGTAACCAAAAAGTAAAATATGTTGCAGCTTACCAGTCCTTAGATGAGACTGTATTCATTTTCTTTTTTCAGGCATTCTTTACTATAACAAGAAAGGTTGTGTGGTTCAAAAAAGAAGGCTTTGGTATTTCTCTTCAGTGCAAAGGAATTTACAAGGATGCTGGAATTTCTATCAAGATCAAGAGGAAATTGAGTACTGTCCATGATACTTTTTTTATTTGGACTAACATATAATTCTTCAGGAAAAGCTTTCGGGGTATGTTCCCTTCTTCAAGGTCCAAGCAGTACTCAGTACTGCTTGGACCTTGAAGAAGGGGATACTGAGTACTGCTTGGACCTTGAAGAAGGGGATACTCAGTACTGAGTACTGCTTGGACCTTGAAGAATGGGATACTCAGTACTGAGTACCGCTTGGACCTTGAAGAAGAGGATACTCAGTACTGAGTACCGCTTGGACCTTGAAGAAGGGGATACTCAGTACTGAGTACTGCTTGGACCTTGAAGAAGGGGATACTCAGTACTGAGTACTGCTTGGACCTTGAAGAAGGGGATACTCAGTACTGAGTACTGCTTGGACCTTGAAGAAGGGGATACTCAGTACTGAGTACTGCTTGGACCTTGAAGAAGGGGATACTCAGTACTGAGTACTGCTTGGACCTTGAAGAAGGGGATACTCAGTACTGAGTACTGCTTGGACCTTGAAGAAGGGGATACTCAGTACTGAGTACTTGCTTGGACCTTCAAGAAGGGGACATACCCCGAAAGCTTGTCCTGAAAAACTGTATGTTATTGCAAATAAAAAAAGTATAACAGACAGTACTCAATTTTCTCTGTCACAATTGCACTAATATGGCTACAATCACGTCAAGTATCAAGATCATCAATGTTTCTGTACTTGAAGATAAGAAACCTAATGGAGCCACCACATCCAAAGACTTGTAAGCTGCAATATTTTTTGTAGCTGGTTTTAAGTATACACAGATACCTTCACAGAGCAGTCCCCACACTATGGCATGTGGGCTAGTTATGGCCTGCTAGTTTTGCAGAGTTACGAGAAGAGCTGCTGTGTGGAGAATGGAACTGGGTGCTTGATCCTAGAAAGTAGTAAAGCATTTTTACTATTACTGATGCAAAGACATTTATTACTGCAACTGATCTCAGAAATGGGGGCATTTTTACTTCCAAAGACCTCCAACCCTCTGCATCATTTTACTGCTTCTGACCACAGTCCAGCTCTCAAACAATGTCATGAACAACAAACTGGCCCCCGGAAGTTAAAAGTTTGGGGACCACCAACCTGCTTGTCACCAAAATATGTAGATTTGCATTCAGTTTGACTGGATTGATGTCCTTTTCAGAGAAGAACAACACTCAACATTTTGCCCATTTCATGTCATCACACAGTACTGCAGGACTGAGACCTGGAGTGCCACCCAAATTTGGAAGAATGCTTTCCTCCTACCAATGCCAGAGGAAAAGAAGTAGTAGTTGTGTGAATAATGAGGTTAAATGAACCCCAAAACAAAGTGAAAAGATGAGGCGTTATACTGAACACAGGGTCATCATTATTTTTCCAAAATTCACAAATCAGCTTAAAACACAAAGCAGAATATCAAAAAATAAATAAAAAATTAAAGCATCTTGACTAGGTTTATGAACATACTGTACTGTAAATGGATAAATGGAGGTCAATAAACCTATTAGCAGGATATCTCTCAAGCAATCATGTTAATGGCTGCTAAAAAAAAAAATAAAAAAAATATTACATTTCCAGCAGTAACATAAAAAGCACTTAGAAGAGGTCTGCCAAGCTAGATCACTGATAGCCATTGTAAAACAGAATTAAAGGGATTGGAAGGGAAAAAAAAATCCCTAAATAGCTTCCTTTAACTTAGTGCAGTCCTCCTTCACTTACCTCATCCTTCGATTTTGCTTTTAATTCTTCTAAAAAATCCTCACTTCCTGTTCTTCTGTCTGTAACTACACAACGTAATGCGACACTTTCTCCCTGGTGTGGAGAAAGCCTCTTGAGGGGGGAGGGGGCGAGCAGGAGTGTCAGGGCCCACTAACACACAGCTTCTTTCTCTATCTGCAAAGTAGAGAGTGTCCTGATACTCCGGCTCGCCCCCTCCCCCCTCAAGAGGCTTTATCCACACCAGGGAGAAAGTGTTGCATTACTGTGTGTAGTTACAGACAGAAGAACAAGAAGTGAGCATTTATCAGAAGAACTAAGGACATTTAAAAGCAAAATCGAAGGATGAGGTAAGTGAAGGAGGACTGCAATAAGGTAAAGGAAGCTATTTAGGGATTTTTTTTTTTTACCTTTACAACCCCTTTAAGCAGAGACTTTTATCTAAACGCATTGTAATAGGATGTGGACTATTTTAGAAGGCAGTTAGGAAATAAACATTTCAGTCTAGTGCTTATGTAACTGACAACCACAATCTACACATATTCCATAAATCATAATATAGCAACACTACATTAATAACAAGCAACTACCTGACTGTATTTTAAATTAACAATTAATTACTTACACCGTCACGCTACACATGACTATGCTATAATGTACAGCAGACAAATGGGTAACATTAAATGTCCTTAAAGATATGTATATCAGAGGCATCTGGGTCTTTTTCAAATAATTATTTTGTTCTGTGCAATAACATGTTGGTTACAGGAATGTAAAATAGGGTCATCTGGAAATATGGATCCTGTTAGGAAAACTGATGTTTGCTGAACTATTGTAACATGGACTGTAGCTGATAACTGCTAAAAATGTTAAATGTTTTCCTTTGTTGCTGCTGTATTATTCTTCTGCAGTGTGAAAAGGGTTAAACTGAATATTCATTAATATGCAAAAGTGCAGCAGCAATGCTTGTCTATGGAGTGTATCCAGTCTCCGGTAGTAGCGGTCATCTTGGCAGGGTCTGATTCAACCCCGAACATGATTGGCTGATGCAACAGAGCAAATACGGAGGTCTGCAGGTTACTGAGTTGAAAGTAGAGGACTTGCTTGAAGCAAAAAGGTACAGTATATGGGGAAGAGATTGAGCTGCTGCTATTAGCTGAACAGATCCCTGTCATAGCTGCCCACAGTTGGGTGAGAGTTCAGAGAAGCAAACAGACCAATAACCTTTTCTCTGGGAGGGAGTGAGGTATGATTTGCACAACTGGTCAGATCAGACTGTGCTAGAGAGTGCACCTACCTCTTGTGAGGAAGAAAAGGAAGGATTGTCTCAGTGTTATAGAAAGAGAGAAATCACAGCAATTACTGTCCCTGTTTGAAAGGACTTAAACTGAACCAGAGCATGTGTATGAAGATCCGGAGAAGGGACTTTACAATATGTACATCAGACTATACAGAGTGAGGAACAAAGAGTACATAACTGATCTGCAACGCAACAAAAGAACTTGACATTTGAGAATGTGTAACATACAGCATAGTGCACAGTGAGGTGGTCAGGAATCTGTAAACTTCAACAGGAGTCTCTAGAGTGGTGCATTGTAGGGTATTATATAATGCACAGCAAAGTACACAGTGTACAATATAAATGCTGTGCTATACATTAAATTGAAAGTAGTATTCAACAAGCAGAGTATTTTAGTTTAACACATTGAGCGCAATAAAATAAACATTCCCCAGTACAACATTCGTTAGAATTCCCACCCTAGCACTTGCAGTTTACAACTTTCAAGCCTCCTGCCTCCATCTCTCTCAGTGTTCCTACCCTGGACTTCTGGTAGAGGTAAAAGCAGGCAGTGCAGTCTCCAGTTAAGCCCCATACACACTATCAGTTTTCCTGCAGGTTTTTCTCTTCAGATTTAGAAAAAAAACATCTAATATGAGGTCAAACCTTAAGGCCGCGTACACACGTACGAGAACCTCGTCGGGTTAAACCCATAGTTTCGCCCGACAAGGATCCCGATGAGCAGTCGGAAAAGCTTGTCGAGCCAAAGTCCTCATTGAACAACGAGGAAAAGGAGAGCGTCCTCTCTTTTTTGGCTCGACGAGCTTTCCGACGGGACGCTCGTCGGAAGTGTATACACGACCGAGAACCTCGGCAGAATATGTCTCCCAGCAAGCTTCTCGCTGGATTCTGCCAAGAAGCTCGGTCGTGTGTACAGGGCCTAAGAGTTTCAATTTGTATGCAATCAGGCAAGCCCTTGCACTACATGGTTTTGGTAAACCTGAAGAGAAAAACCTGCAGGAAAACTGATAGTGTGTATGGGGCTTCAGTCTCTAAACTTGGAGAAGGGAGTGGGGAGGAGAAGAGAGGAGCAGGGGAGTGCCTTGCCATCCTAGGCTACAGTGCTGCGTGTTTCTATTGATGCACACAATGTAGGGCAAAACAGCTCTAGTCCCTGCATGCAAAGAGGGCTCCATAAGATGCAACAACAAAAAGGAACTACCCTTACCCTTACTATCTAGGCCATCAGTCGTGGCACCAGAGTAAACTTGAATATAGGTACTGTAACGATTCAAAGATAAAGAAGCTGCATACTTTGTAAGTGAATAAATCAGCCAATGAAAGTGCTTAAAACTGAAAATGTCATGTCACTGTAATTGTTTTTTTTTTCATTCTTAGTACTGTACAGTCATTTCAGGTTGAAACTGAAACAATACTTGAGGTATGTAAACAGGCGCATGCAAACATTTCATAAGTAAATACTGCACAAGAACAGAAAAAGACTCAGGGGTGTCAAGGGTGGAAGCTGGGGTGAGTGGGTGTCATTTATTACTATGTCTGACATGTAAACATAATGGCTCTTTACATACAGTAAGTGTGCACAGCCCATTGCATTAGAGTGTGCACCTTAAAGCTGAAACACACATTCCTGTGTGTATGTATATGGTGTCAGTAGTGCAGTGGATGTGTCTGTAGAGAAGAGGTTAGTGTCAGTAGGACGTTGGTTAGTGTCATTCAGTAGAGACGTGAACATGTCAATAGCACAGTGGATGTTGTCACTAGGGTGGAGGATAGTGTCAGCAGAGCAGTCAATGAAGTCAGTAGAGCAGAGATTGGTTGGCAGTAGGGCAGTGATGGTGTCAGTATTTTTTTTATTTTTTTTTACAATATTATTGTTTTTTATAGGGGGTTGGCAAGGAAGAATTGCGGTCTACCTGTCCCCTCCCCATGATTGATGGGTAGACTGTGATCGATGGGTTGTTGAGCACTGGATGAGGGTGTTTTCAGGCACACACGGCACACCCAGCACACTCTGTGAGCACACCTATGGCTCCTTACATCAATTATGTGGGATTAATTTAGACCCCTTTCACATTGAGGCATTTTTCAGGCGCTTTTGGCTAAAAATAGAGCCTGTAAAGCTCCTGAAAAACGCCTTCCCTGCAGTCCCAGTGTGAAAGCCAGCGTGTTTTCACACTGGGGCACTGAGCTAGCACCGCTCCTCTACCACTTCTGTCCATTGAAATGAATGGGTACCGCTGCCAAAGCACCTGCAAAGTGCTTGGGCAGCGGCGCTAAGAATGCCATGCTAAAACACCAGTAAAGCGCTGCTAAAACTAGCAGCGTTTTACCGTCAATGCCTGCCCGTCCCAGTGTGAAAGCATCATTAGGCATTAATGTGGGATGTTAGTAAAGGTGTGTGTGTGGGGGGGGGGTTATATTTCTGCCATGGTGGTAACCTGTGATCCTAGTGCTAATGTTTTCATGCATTACTCATAGTCAAGCATTAGCACTCACACAATAGAAAGTACTGGTTGCTGTCATGAGAGAATCACTTCTGCTTTGCCTACCAGTTAACCCCCAACCGTATACAGCTTAATGTACACAGAACGTTTTAAAACCTCCACTGAACGATTTAACATTTAAAAACTTCAATTTTTCTGTGTTTAAATGCCGTGTTCAGCTGCTTTAGCTGCTTTCCGACCGCTCGCCGTCGTTTTACGGCGGCAGGTCGCCCCCTCTGGGCGAGAGCCCGTAGCTCTACGTCAGCACTAGGGGGCCCCCCGCTCGCCCCCAAGTCCCGATCGCGATCCCGATCGCCGCCTGGCACACACGATTGCTCGGTACAGAGCGAGGACCGGGAGCTATGTGTGTAAACACACAGCTCCCGGTCCTGTCAGCGGGGGAAATGCTGATCTTCTGTTCATACAATGTCAAAAAGTCACTTATTGGCCCCTCTAAGCCATCTGACCAAGGCTCAAAGGCAAGGTGGTGCATCACGATTACTATAACGGGTCCTTGCAATATTTCCACAGGTCCACAAACCTTGAACATGCAGGATCTGCTGCAAACCCATGGTAGCAGTAAACTCAAATCTCATCCCTATTGTGCATGCTGGTAGAAACTTGCACTTATCCTAATTGGTCCAACCTTTTTTTAAAAGGCAACCAAATCCCCACTTCAAATATCCAATGTTTATTTAACAAATTCACGTGCTTGCTGACCCTTTCTCAGTGTTTTCGATTTGGTGTCTGGTCAGTGCCATAACTTTGGCAATAACCCACTACATGATTGAGAAGCGAGGACTTTTTTCTCCAGTTACTACTGATGAGGCCTGGCCAGATTCAGCCACTTTGTTTTTACTTATTGCTGGAGATGAACCGTGTAATTACATCAAGGGCTGTCATGCATATTCTAGCCAAGAATCTCTAACTTAGCTAGATACTGTAGTCTGGACTCAAAATGTAATGTACACACGACCGTTTTTCATGACGAGAAGAATTCAATTTTTTAAATTGGTCTTAAAAAACGATTGTGTGTATGCTCCAGAGCAATTTTCGCAACAAGGAAAATGCCTGTTAAAAGTTTAGAACCTGCTCTATTGTTTATCGTTGTTTTTCACATTGTAAAAAACAGTCGTGTGTATGCTTTAACGAGGGGGGAAAAAATGTGCATGCTCAGAAGCAAGTTATGAGACGGGAGCGCTCGTTTTGGTAAAACTAGCATTTTTAATGGAGATAGCACATTCGTCACACTGTAACAGACTGAAAAGCACAAAGACTGAAAAGCGCTAATCGTCTCGCACCAAACTTTTACTAACACGCGGTACCACAAAATCAGCAAAAGCAGCCCAAAGGGTGGCACCATTCGAATGGAACTTCCCCTTTATAGTGCAGTCATACGCGTTGTTGTACGTGTTGTACGTCACCGCGCTTTGCTCAAGCATTTTTTTTCCACGAACGTGTGTATGCAATGCAGGCTTGAGAGGCATCACGTCAAGAAAAACTTCGCTTTTTTCCATGACATGAATAACGGTCATGTGTACGCGGGTCACCTGAATAGTGAACTATGCTTTTAAAGTATAATCAATAGCTAATGAAGCTTGCTGCAGCCATAAGCCATAGTTTTTGAGTTAGTGAATAGCCCTTACATCATTTGCTAGAAAAATTAATGCAATACAGTTAACAAAAAGAACACATACCTAGTATGCTTATAATCAGAATAACTAAACAAATAATTACTTCATATGGTTGTAAATTAGGTTAGACTGGCTCCAGGCAAGTTTAAAGAAAGAACATTTTTATTTAATTTTTCTTTTTTGAGCTATAGTTTGCATTCAAAATGAAAAGTCATAAACTTTACAATTATTCAAAATAAAATCTCACTTTTTTTATAAGCATGGCTTTAAAAAGGATATCATCAGCAGAATTGTAATTGGTAGAATGTGTTCTTGCCATAAAAGTTTCACTTACCTACAGGTTGAAGGAGTTATTGTGACAGACCTAGCCGGGACAGAGACTTTTGGAGAGGACTGAATGCTAGCCTCTTGCCTACCAATCATGGGTCCTTGCATTTGAGGCAATGGTGCTCTTTGTGAGGTGTATGCCTGGGGACCCTTGAGGTGGTGTTACTTTAGATTCGGGTCCATGTCCCCCAAGACTCACAGACTCTGGGAACCCTGTATATGCCATATTAGAAATAGTGACTGATTCATAATGTTGGGACACATACTGTTAGGAGATGCTGATGTCAACCCCAGCCACCTGTCTGTCTGTTGTCTGCTACAATGTAAATGAATCTAGTATGGCTTCTTAAGAGTCTTTCATCCATTGTTGGCTGTGCTAATTAACCCTGCAATTGTATGAAGGAGTCATATGTATGATAATGTGTATTGTAGTTAGGGAGTCACATTGGCTGCTTTAAGGGATTAGTTAAGTAGCTTATGTTAATTTATGTTTCTGGTTACAGGTGTATTGTTAGAGTAATATGAGCAGGAGGTAAGCTGTATATAACTGTATATAAGACTTGTATTCTTGCTCCATGTTCAGCAACCAAACGAGTATTGTCTTGTTTGGTGCTTGTCTGTGGTTGGAATATCTGCTATCTATATTCCGACTTGGAGGAAGTGGTATATGACGAAAGCACTCAAGCGGAGTGTGGGCCATTTTGTTACAGTTATTAAGCCTTGTTATATTTTTATTATTTCCCTTTATGGACAACTTACTAATTAGAAGTCTGCCACACTTGACTGACCCTTCCTCTGCACTGAAAACATATTCAAATATCAAAGCAAGGTAAATTAAAGGAACTTGTTTATTCATGAGAGAATAATAACCTATAGTTTCATAACTTTTTAGATTGCCACATTCCATGGTGATTGGATTAAGGTGGATGAGTTACCTGTTGGGCAGTAAATATGTGTAGCACCCTTGTCCCTAGAACAGGGCTCTAGGTAAATTTAGTGTGCCAGGTGGTCATTAGCCTGGCCAATTTCTAGTATTCAGTGATTACATGACTTCTGTTAATTCTATTCTAAGCATGGTTTCTCCCTTCTGTCAGTAGGTGGTGCAGTTGCCTTTGACATTAGAGTGATAAGCTACAGTGAAGTTCAGGTAATGATAAACATACTTTCTCAGCCAATCATATTTGCGGCTAAGCATGCTGGGAAAAGTTATTTAATGGAATGAAGTTAGGTGATCAGGCACTTTGTTCCTGCCCAGGGCATCGGCCTAGGAGGATGTGTGTATAGCTCCTGGCTGCTAGGCCCAAAGTCTGGGGCTTATCTAGGTGGCTGCCAGCTGCTAGGCCTAACCGAGGCCTATCTGGGTGTTCACGTTTCTGTGCAAAAAAGCCTGCCAATGATCCGGTAACCATTCTAGAGGGATGGAGTTCTAAGAAAGCACCAGAAAGAGGACCCTTCATGAGCAGGAGGCTATGAAGTGGCTGGGATGAGTTCAGAGAGAACTCATCCAAGGGAATCAGTGTATGAAGCAGTGAGCAAAGTTTAGTTGCTAGAGGAGACAGCTTGTCCTACAAAGTACAGATGTGCTGGTTCAGCTTAAAGGCTCTTTTTCCTGTACTGCTGTCTGCCTTACTTCACCTATTTTTGTCTAAGGAGTCTGCCAATCTGCCAGTTGCTGATCATTACTAAGGGTGTCCTGTGCCCTATTCCCCTCTCTCCAACATTTGTCCGGTTTGAGAAAAAAACGTCTCTATTGTTTAAAACATAAAAGTGACTGGTGTCCAACTTCTTTCTTGTTCATTACCCACCATGCCCACAAACCTGCACTCTGAGGATGTATGTCAGCCATCCCTAACCCCGATAGTCAACATCAGGCTCCCGCAAAGTCAGGGTCAGGGCTACATATGGGAATGTGTTTCTGAGATTTATTTGAACTGATGAAGCTGCTCGGATGAATGGTGAATGGCATTACAGAACAAGTCTAGTTGAATGTAGATATTGCTAGCTATATCAGATAGGCTAAATACAATGAAATATAGGTCTGCAGATAGCTTAACACCCAAGTCTAAACTAAGTGTTTTGTTTTCGAGTGAGGAAGGGTTGGAACCGCTCTCAAAGTTTTATTACAGTGTGTATCCCATTGACTCACTTCTTACCACTGGAACCAGAGATGATAATGATCAGGAACCAGTCTTCCTGGCTCTTGATCATTATTACAAAACCAGCAGCTGGGGGTGAAGTCTTGAAACTTGGGTGCAAAATCAAGTGCGCCAACACAAACAATGGGTTAAATGAGTACATTGAACTGAATTTTCAGCTTCACACACACAGGTTTAGGGTATCCACAATCCATATAGGATTTTTGTACTTGCCTTTTAAATTCCATTAAAAGACCCTCTCTCCACAGTATTTTAAAAACCTGTTTAGCATTAGCACATGTCTCCCATAGCAATGCCCAGCTACCTGCATTATGTCCTTTTTTTAATAAAAGCCTGCATATTAGCTCTGAAAAAGTCTGGAAAAAAATATCAAGATTAGCCTCATATAAACTTCAGTAGGATTTAGCGCTGTGGTCTGTACTTGCAAACTTTGCGATAGGTTTAGCAAACATGCAGCAAATCGAACTTTGTCAGTTCACTACTGGTGTTTTGGCACTTAATATAGCCCACATTATTATAGATCTTTACAGGTATATCTCTAGAAATGAATCAATTTATTATTACAGAGCTTTCTATAAAAGCATTTGCTTGTAATATAGCGTACTGAAAATATTTTATTGTGATGTTTCTCAAGACTCGGTTCAGTAAAGCTAAAATACAACTGTGACTGGAGAGATGAATGAGAGTTGATGCACCATCTATAAGTTTATATTCACATCCTTCAAGCTTGATTAAGGAAAGGCTCTTCTTTATTGAAGATGGCAGCTCACTGTAATAGATGTGCTCGCAATGCTGGATACATGCAAACACAAAAACATAAGACACATTAAACATATATTATCCAGCGGGCAGCTGGGTTTATGTCTGAAAGTAAAAATTTTCATGCTGGTATTATTTTCTTCATATCTCTTTCTGAGTAGAATTATTATTTGACAGTTGACTTAAACCAAGGATAAACTGTGTAACGCCAGGAATATACTGTATCTGAAGAGACAATGGTTGTGAGGATACAAAAAGGCTTACTGAAGATATGGAAAACAACCATAAACAGCTTTGAGCACACAGTTATAATGCATTTATCATCATTTATCATATTATATAACATGCTTTATTGAGCAAGGTGTTTTTTAGTACTTTTTGCTATTACATACATTTTTCTAAATAAACATATACTTTTTTCTTGTATATGAGTGAGCTTCTTCACCATTAAAAGACAACCCTGCATAGTACGTAAAATAACAATATTTAATAAGTAGTTGTATATAATGTATCACTTATAAGTATAGTTAAACCCACCATAGACATTTCTTTATCTTTTAGGCACGGTCTCTAGCAGGCATGCAGATTTGTATTTTTAATATTCCTTTATACTTATCTGTTTGGCATTAAAAGTCTAGGCTTCTTACCTATCCACCATGTTTATATTTGTAACTTCGGCTTTGTGCACCCTAACCATACATACAAGTGCATGTCTTCTTATGTTAAAGTGAATGTACCATGATGCCTTGTACTCTTTGTGGACTCCATGTTGTACACATGGTGCATTGCGTGTATCTGCATGTATCTGCATGTCAACATGAAGTCCACAGAGAGTGAGCATCCTCAGGGACTGAACTTATAACTGAACTATATATATATATATATATATATATATATATATATATACAGTATATATATACAGTATACAGCCCTCAAAATTTCCACTCGCCTACTAGCATTTGGCGAGTGGATTTAAGCTGGGGGCAAGTGATGACAGGGCTGCATGACCAATCTCCCTCCAATCTGTGCCTACATTTAGGGCCAGATTCTCAAAAGAATTACGACGGTGTATCTACAGATACACCGTCGTAATTTGAATTTCCCGCCGGCGTATCATTGTTTTCTATTCTGAAAACATGATACGCCAGAATTACGCTAAGATCCGACTGGCGTAAAATTCTTACACCGTCGGATCTTAAATGTAATGTTACGCCGGCCGCTAGGTGGCGTTTACGTCACTTATGCAAATAAGTGGCGTTTACGTCTCTTATGCAAATGAGAAAGATACGCCGATTCCCAAACGTTTTAACACCTGCCCTCGTCTGCGTTTACGTCATTTCCGTAAGCGTAAACTTACCCCTGCTATATGAGGGGTAAGTTTACGATGGTCCGTCATATGCAATGTTAAGTATGGCGTCGGGACAGCATCGTCTTTTTCCATCGTTTAACTAAGTCGTTCGCGAATAGGGCATTACGTAAGTGACGATCACATCGCTTTCACGCCGGTTTAATCTTCGTTTTCCGACGTGAGTTGGAGCATGTGCACTGGTTTTTTTTTCCGGGCGGTGCATGGGGCGCGCTTAATTTAAATACAAGCCGCCCCCTTCGATTTACGCGGGGATACGCTGGGCCGTTTACATTTACCGCCGCAAATTACAGAGCAAGTGCTTTGAGAATACGGCACTTGCTCCTGTAAGCTTACGCGCCGCTACGCCGAAATGTACAAGAATCTAGCCCTTAGAGTCCCGATGAGATTGATGGCCGAAGAGGAAAGGTGCATGCTTGGGAAAAGTAGTCTGGTGAGCTGCGCACAGGCAGAGCAGTACACAGGTGCTCTCCTTACAATTCTCATTAAGCCATGGGACCTAACAGTATGACCTCTCTGAGCCTGCCCCCCTCCCCCGACCAATGTAGCTGAAGAGCAGAAAGTAATGAGTGAGGTGGAGGATTGCGAAAATTACCACTCGCGGTGCAGCGCTGACTGAAAGTTGCCCTGACATGAGAGTGGCAGCCTTCCAGTTTGTGCAGTTTTCTTCTCCTTGTGCTCTATGTAAGTGTCCAACAGTTCAGCCTGAGCACTGTGTACAAACTGGTCTCAATGTGTGCTGTGCGGTGTCAGTGTGCGCTGTGCTATGGTGTCAATGGCTGTGCAGCTGTGTGGCTCTCAGCGCTGGATTGTACTCCCTCCCGCTGTGCTGCAGCTCCTCTCCTCACTGCAAGCCTGAATAAAAGGGGGAAGTGGGGACATGCAATCGTGGAGCCGCACACACAGGCTTCTGATGAAGAGATGAATGGGAGAGGGAGAGAGAGAGAGGATGGATGGGAGTTGCAGAGGAGACAGCAAGAGAATGGGGAAGAGAACCAGTTCTAGTGCCCTGTCCCTCTGGTGCCCCCAGCGCCATGTCCCTCTGGTCTGCCCCCAGCGCCCTGTCCCTCTGGTCTGCCCCCAGCGCCCTGTCCCATTTTGTTAAAGTTGTTGTTGGTAATATTTAATTTTCTAACTTGATTCTGCATAAAATATTTAACAGTGTCATTCCATGAGATAATCTACGAAGGCGCGTTTACAGGAGCAATTAGGCGCAGGGCAGTGTATGAATTATGTGGGGCAACTGGTGGCGAGTAACTCTTGAAGCCTGGCTAGTAGTTCAGGACTTGAAATTTTGAACCCTGCAGTATATATATATATATATATATATATATATAGTTCAGTTATAAGTTTAGTTCAAGCAGGGTATATATATAAATATATAAATATAATATATATATATATATATATATATATATATATATATATATATATATATAACATATTGTTAAGTGTTTTTTTCCACTGAGGCACCACCGACTCCTTTACAATGACCTCACCAGACTCATTCACTTAAATGACTAGGAATCCCCAGCAATGTAAGCAAAGAGGCAGGAATAACTAAAAAATAAAAAAAATAAGGCATGGACCCCCCTTATTACCCTTCAGGTCTGGTATGAATTTTAAGAGTGACTCCACAAAACAAAATGGTGTGAGGTTTCACACAACTTTTATATATTTTGGAGGGTTTGCATAGTGTTTTTAGGCAGTTGCAGTGCTACACAAAATACTAAGCAGTTAATTTACAGTCACCCATGCACAAAGCTGACACACATTGCAATGTTTTACCTTTGGCCACTTAATGTCAGTCCTAGTCCACCAGTTCCAGATGCTTAAAGGGTAGCAAAAACATCTGAGGTCCTGGACGTGCCCACATTCTCTGCTTTGTCACAGTTGCAAAAATGTTAAATTTTTTGTCAGGTAACATCCTACGGCCTGCAAGAATATTTAAGTACAAGGAACAATAATTCTCATTTTTGTTTTGTTTTTTCCGGCTGGCTAACTACTGCATTGTCCATTAATGTTTACATTTCACTCATGTGAATCATTATTTAAAAATGATTTTAAGTTTCCATATCTTTCTCATCAGTTTGGAAAAAGTTTTGCCTTTTGAAAGCTGTTTGTATCGATCTTTTGGACCTACTTTGTGATGGAGCTAAATAAAATGTCTCTCTCTCTCTCTTTTAACCACTCAAATATTACTTTCCTTTCTTTTTATAATTGTATTTTATTTTCTTTCTTGTTGCGATATGTATATATATATATATATATATATATATATATATATATATATATATATATATATATATATGTGTGTGTGTATTTCAGTATTCACATGAGAAACATTAGTATTATTTTCCTTGAATGAAAGTTATGACAGAGTTAATCATCCCAGTGAAGATGAAAACCAGATTTCAATTAACTAATACTCCATAGACCACGCCTTCCCTCCTCCCACCGAGCAAAGGGAATATGGCGACTGAAAGCCCTGGAATAGGAAGCCTCGTGGCCAGGAACAGATGTAATAAGAGAAGACCACATGAATGGGCCAATCAGATGCACCCATATGTGATGACGTTTGCTTATGTCACTTTGGCTATAAAAGCTGTAACCTTAAACAGGTGGTTCACCCTAAATAAACTCTCTCCCATGCGATCCAGCATACTGGCGTCAGCGCCAGTATGCTGTTTTTTTTTTTTTTAAATCCCCCACTTACTGCGTAATCTTTAATTTTAATTTCTTTCCCCCATGGTGGATGGCGCCTGTATAGCACGTCACATCTTACGAAAATACCCGATTTAGGACTCGGGTATTCTCGGCGCAATGCGGCGCCTGCGCACAGACCTAGGAGCTGACTGCGCAGGTGCCGTATTTCTCCGAGTCCTACGGCTATGGTGCGTCACACCCTCCGAAAAAAAGCCGGAATAGGACTAGGGGAAATACGGCGCCAGCGCAGTCAGCTCCTAGGTCTGTGCGCAGGCGCCGCATTGCGCCGAGGATACCCGAGTCCTAAATCGGGTATTTTCTTAAGATGTGACGGGCTGTATAGGCGCCATCCACCGTGGGGGAAAGATATAAAAATTAAAGATTACGCAGTAAGTGGGGGATTTAAAAAAAAAACAGCATACTGGCGCTGACGCCAGTATGCTGGATCACATGAGAAAGAGTAAATTTAGGGTGAACCTCCGCTTTAATAAAGGGTTTCCTGTTGGAGTTGATGATGGAGACTGAAGCAGTTTGATTTCTTATACATGCATGCATGCTCACATCATCATGAATTTGACTCGGCAGAATAGAACATGTATAGAACATGTATCCTGGAATTGGACCAGGGAAAAATCTACTACAACTTGAGTACACGGACAGAATTTTTTCAATACACATTCTTTAACCACTTCAGCTCCAGGTTTTACCCCCTTCCTGACCAAGCAATTTTTTTTGCGATACCCCACTGCGTTGCTTAAACTGACAATTGAGCGTTTGTGTGATGCTGTACCCGGATAAAATTGCCCTTTTTTTCCCCACAAATAGAGCTTTCTTTTGGTGGTATTTGATCACTGGTTTTAATTTTTTGCGTTATAAACAAAAAAAGGCAGACAATTTTGAAAAAGAAATAATATATTTTTAACATTTTGCCATTATATATATATATATATATATATATATATATATATATATATATATATATAAATCTTCATCGGTTTAAGCCAGTATGTATTCTTCTACATATTTTTGATTAAAAAAATTACCAATGAGCGTATATTGATTGGTTTTCGCAAAATATATAGCGTCTACAAAATAGGGGATAGATCGATTTTTAGTGGGATTGTGACATTGCAGCAGACAGATCAGACACTTTTGACACTTTTTTAGGGACCATTGACATTTATACAGCGATCGGTGCTATAAAAATGCACTGATTACTGTGTAAATGTCACTGGCAGGGAAGGGGTTAAACACTAGGGGGCGATCGAGGGGTTAAATGTGTTCCACGTGGGGAGATGGGACTGGGTGGAGGAGGAGAGAGATCACTGTTCCTGATCACTAGGAAACAGCATATCTCTCTCTCTTCCCCTGTCACAATGGGGATCTGTCTGTTTACATTGACAGATCCCCTTTCTGGCCCTCTGTGGAGTGATCACAGGTTGCCGGCGGACATCATGGCTTACAGCCACATGCATCTGCTCCAGCGTTTCGTGACTCCCACAGCTCTTAAAGCGGACGATGTACACCTACGGCCATTTGCGCAGCCGTGCCAACCTGCCCCTGTATAACTGTGGCGGCTGGTCGGCAACAGGTTAAGCTTTGACAATAAAACCTAGAAGCTCATTTCTGTGCAGTACTGCACTGGATTTTACATGCTTCAGTTTTAGTAAAACCCCTCTAATGCATAGTAAGGAAGAATAATGAAGAATAGTTGTTTTCAAACCATGATGTCGATTAATGTGCTGACCTATATCAACAAATCGAGGATGTGAAGGGTGCACTTAAGATGACAAGACTAACAAAAAAAGTACCTGTCACTTTCGTAAACAAAGCATCAGTTTTTGTATCAAATCAAATTAAAATAAGAGTGAATTATGCCTATTCACTAGGAGCCAATATCTCTTGAGTATTGGTCATGCTTCATGAATATTGATTACAGCTGCCTCCTGTATATTATTGGTTCCTAGTGAATTAATGGTTTTAATCTCATGGGTATTTGTTCATCTAACAAAATGACTGCCTGCAATCTGTTAAGTAATAGGTATGTTAATTATAAGAGAAACAAATAAAGCCCAGTCAAATGTGTCATGAATTCTCATGGCACAGGTCTATTCCTTAAATAGGAATATGCTAACCGCAGAACCGTTGTATACAATATATTAGCAGATTAGATGCCCTCATTTAAAAAAAATAGATTTGGCCTTATAAATTAAATTTATTTACTTGGGGTTTTCAATGTCTCCCTGAAGATATGCATCAAGAGATAGATCTGTTTTTTTTTTAAAAATAGTTGTTAATTTATTTAACCTTAAAATGAACCTGTATAGTACACAAAGTAACTAAAGTAGCAGCGCTATCTGTTGATTGCTAAAAAGGTCTTATAGGCCCCGGGTATTGTGAATGAAGGCAGGGGAAGGGAACAAAGCCTCATCTGCACTACTTAGATGTGAAGAAATATCAGGATCATGTCAGAGGAACAAAAGCTGACAGCTTATAATGTCAGTTATTGGTTGACATTGTTGTTCATATACAAAGGTGGCATAAGCCGTTTGACAGTGCAATACATTGAATAAAGTAGATCTATCTCTTCTAATCATTAATAAAATCAGTGCAGCATACAACCCACCACAAAACATCACACTGGGTGTTGTTTACCATAGCAGCGCATGCTAAGTTTTGCTAAATAGCACTCTCTTGATCGTGCTAAAACGGAATTCACTGCTAGTATAGCACTGGTGAAAAAAAATACTCCCAAAATCGAATTTACTGTAGCTCCCAGAAAATAGATACCACCCAATCTCTTACTCTGCTAGAACCTGGAGTATTGCACATGTAAATAATGTTTAGCGTATGATATGATCGCCTAAATGGTACTGAAATATGTGGTATATTGTTTAAAGATAATCTGGGATATAGGTAGTCCCAGACACATGAGGCTGTGTGTCCCTGAGTCACCCCCAGCTGCATCACATCGGCCTCTTTCTGTGCTGCCCACATCCGGGTTGTGCTCTCCAGTGCCCCTGTGACGCTTGGACGTCATTTCTACCTGGCTCCCTGCCATCAACATGGCATGGCGGGTTCGGAGTGCATGACCTTGCTCTGCACACCACGCCCCACTCTTCGAGGCTGTGTGGGATGGCGCAGTGCGCTGCATTCCCGGGAATATACCACAATGGCCCCTTCATTGTCGCAATAGATGGCAGGTTATTTTTGGGTAAGCTTCTCTCCTCCCCGTAATTCGTAGCAGCTCCAATTGATACACAGGTGCTTTAAAGGCACCAATGGTTACCTTCCGAGCTGAGTTTTTTTCTGTCTCCTATGGGGTAATCTCCTCTAGGATAAGGTGCGTGTTTCTAAACACATCTTTATCCTATTTACATACATGTGTGTGTAGCGCTCACCCCCGAAGGAGCCGCTGATTAGATTTGGGATTGGCGTATTTAAGTTACCTCTGTGATGGTGTCTAGGGGTGATGAAGGTGGGTGCCACACTGGAAAAAGAACCCTGCCAACATGGCGTCTGTTCCATAAGTACCCTCTCCCAGCATGCCCAGCGAGGCCCAAGCCTCCTGATTAGCCGCTGGGAGAAAACACCCAAACCTCAACTCCACTGCTGCCACCTACCGCACTGGGGTAGGAACAACACCTCAGTGAAACAGAATGAGCCCATAGCACAGCCAGGCTGAAACAGAGACCCTAGTTACATGATTGCAATTGGAATCAGCACACTTACACTCTGATTATACTCTAAATTTCAATAGCACCGGTACTTGGAAGTAACCCGGCGCTACAATAGTAAGGTATAGGATCTTAGCATTTATCAGTTTAGAATTATCAGAACATTGGCAGATGATTTCTAATTGGTTGCTAAAGGGCACAACACAGTGTTGCCCTTTGATGCTGAGCTTGATTAGTACATGTTATTATTAATATTATTAATTGTTTTTGTTTGTAAAGCAGTGGAACAAGGGACAAGGATTTGGTTAACTTTTACTTTAATACTTGATTTCACTATACCTGATGCAAAGGATTATCCTGCAATGTAAAATCAACATTTGATCTATTATTTAGCATGTAATACTGAAATGCATTCTACGTGGAAAAGAAATGAGAGTTCTTCAGGCAATGTGTATTAATTGAAGATCTTTGTCATCCCAGTCAAATGCATCATTTATTCACATAGAAAGCAAGAGACATTCTTAGAGCAAGAACTCTGTAATGAGCTAGATCAATAAACATGTATCTGCAGTCAGTTTCACAGAGTATTTATCAAATTATCATTACATTAAAAGTAAAATGTTATGCCATGTTAACTATTGCAAGAAGTTGGGGAGTAAACGTTATCAGTAGGAAGAAAAATGTGGACTGAGTAGCTCAAGTCCAACATGAAAAACCACCAGACTTTTTTAGCTCAGCACGGAGACAACACAATTACTTTATAAAACATAATAAATGATTAATGTTTTATAAAATAATTGTGTTGTCTCCCGTGCCCAATAAAGTCTGGTGGTTTTTCATGTTGGACTTGAGTAATTCAATCCACATTTTTATTTTTAGGAATTTGGATGTGGCTTTTGGAAGTCAAATGTATTTTAAGCATTATCAGTGTCACTTTCTATTAATTACTAAATTCATTTTAAATGTGTAGTCTAATTATAATTCATTCATATGTGTACAGGAAGTGTACCATTATACCTGGAATTCATTGATCCTGAGAATGGGGATGAAACATGGTGTGGAGCAGAGGCAGGGTTAACAGCAGTTTGCACGGATCACCAAAACATATGTAATGGTTGTGGCATGCTTTAAAATGGTACAAAAAGTTGTGTCACTAGAGTTGGACAAACAGTTTGAGCCAAGCAAACGTTTACCCAGAACATCAGTGAACTCAGCGGGATGTTCATCAATCAGGGCACAGTGAATAGCTGGTTCTCAAGGAGCGGGCTGGGAAGCTGGCTGCTCCGTCCTTAATAATGGATGAGTTATCAGCTGTCAACAGGCTTCCCCTCTCACAGCTAGATGAAAAAAGAAATTGCCGGCAACAGAACAAAGTGAGAAGAAATGGTGTGGGCCCCCCAAATCTATACCAGTCCCTTATCCAAGCATGCAGCCTGGCAGGACAGGAAAGGGGGGACAAGCAAGTGCCTACCCCTCCTGACCCATACCAGGTGTCAGGGTTGAGTTCACCTGCTAGTGGCACTGGGGTTCACTTTGCTGATGGCTGCAGTTCCAGTGTCCACCAGCAGGTGTCTCCCAGAAGCCAGCAGGTTCTGATCAGCCACACCTGGCTCCAGCTGTCAGGTGGATATTTAAGGCTATTCCTCCCTTCCCCCAGGGCGTCACTATCCTGTCTGATTGCTTCCTTGCTGCCAGATTGTGCCTGATACCTTTCCTGAACCTTCCTGTGTCCTGATCCGTCCTGCACCCCTCTTCCTTGTTCCATGCTCTTGTACCCAGTCGTGTTTCCCTTCCTTGCATCCCTGTTACCTTTGTCCCTTATTATGTTGTAGATATTGTATATAGATAGCAGTTAGGTTCGTTAGTTGTTCTTGTTTGCTGGGGTGGTTTATATTTTCATTGGTTGCTGTGTACGTTTATTGGTGTGTGTTCACTGTAAATTAATATCACTTTAATGATACATACTTTGTTTGGTCTCAGTTCCCTTGTGTCTGGTCTCCTTAGATGCTGATCCTGACATAATAGTGACGCCCACCAATGACCAGATCGGTTACACTTGGGAACTGGGAGCCAGTTGCTTTGGATTTGTGCTTTTTCCCTTGCTGAGAGCGCAGGTTATTTGCCATGTGCAACTTGCAGTAGAGGATAAGGATTTGTGTCATTCACTTTGGCAGGAGCTCACTGAGGATGAGCTGCTTTGGAAGCATTCTGACTGCACATGCCTTATCCGTTGAGGGTAGACTTTCATTTAGTGAAGTACAACCTTTTTTTTTTTATCCAACAAAAAGGTTTTTATTGATGAAAAGGTGTTATACAGCATATGGCATTCAACATTGCATTTCAAAACACTTACACTTCTCAAAAGGCAAACACAGCACGACATTACACTCACTGAGCTGTCTTCCCTCCCGCCAAAGTATGCATCCCCGCACATTGCAGCACTCATCCCATATTCAATCCCAATAGTCTGTCCATGACCAGGTCCACCGGGAAAAGCCCCGTGTATCCAGCCACGGGGCCCAAAGGTTTTCGTATTTACGGTTATACTGCCCCTGTGTTGGTAAATAAGCTTCTCCATGCGTATCATATCACCCATCTTATCAATCCATTCCTTCAAGGTCGGTGGATTCTCAGATTTCCAATGTACCATAATCAATTTCCTGGCCTGAAATAGCACTCTATGCACCGCTTCCCTTGTGTACACCTCCTCCACATATTCCTCCAAAACACCAAGTAAACATACCCTGGGGTCCACAGGTACGGATAGCCCGAACACCGAGTTAACAGTGCCCACCACCTCCGTCCAATACTTGTGCAATTTGGGACACCTCCACAGGAGATGTATGAGATCGCCATGGTCCCTCTTACATCTAGTACACGTGTCATCTGCTTGCATCCCCATCAGTTGCATCCTATGTGGTGTATAGTACACCCTAAAAATAATGTATAGCTGGGTTAGTCGCTGAGCCTCATTCAGGGAACAGGAGCTCACCCCTTGAAATATCTCCTCCCATTGTTCACTATCTAGTTGTCCCACGTCCCTCTCCCATTTTTCCCTCACCAGGACTGGATGCTGACCCAAGAAGTGTTTTAACAGGATGGCATAGCATTGAGAAATAAATCCCTTCGAGGTCACAGCATCACCTAGGAGATCAAACACCGGGGTTGGCGACAAATGCCACTCAGAGGACCTACTTTGGGCTCTCACTGCGTGCTGGAGCTGTATATATTGAAACAGCATTGAGGGCGGGAGTCCGTACTCCGCCCGCAAATCTGCGAAGGGCCTAAGCCTCCCATTCCTAAATACATGTTTAATATGTGTGATCCCATAGCCTTTCCACCCAGTCCCGATCTGCAATTTAGCCAGTTCCGTATAAGTATCGTTATGCCAGAGGGGGCTGTATTCAGTGTATCCGTCAGCATGCTGAATATATTTACATTTATTCCATACTTTTTGTATAAGATTGTATGTCGGGTGTGTCTTGTTGGGTTTGGCAAAGGCCAGGGCCTCCAGTGCCAAGGGGATGGGCCCATCGCCCACCGTGCGGAGCATCAGTGCACCTGAGGAACCAGCCGGTTCCCCCCCCGAAGCACCCCACCAGGTGTTGCAGCTGCGCCGCAAGATAATACAGCCACGGGTTGGGCAATGCCAGCCCGCCGCTGTCCTTGGGCCTCTGCAGATGTTCGAGCTTGATTCTGGGCGTTTTGTTTTTCCAGATCAGGGATCGGAAGATAGAGTTCACTATTCTAAAGATTTTAAGAGGAATTACCGCAGGGGCATTGTGGAGACAGTAAAGCAGTTGTGGCATTAAAATCATCTTTACCAAGTTCACCTTGCCCGCCACTGATATACGGAGATTATTCCATGATTTAACCCTTTCACGGAACCTCTGGAGCAAGGGAGATATGTTCAAATGGTTAAAATCCCTGGGGTTTGCCGTTACATAGACTCCAAGGTACTTAAAGGAGGTTGTGACTGGTATGGGGCAGGACGGTGTCACCGTTTGCGTGGCACCCCCGTCCAGCAGCAGCAAGGCCGATTTCGTCCAATAATCTGTAGGCCCGAGTACCCTCCAAACCTCACAATAGTTGCCATGGCCTCCCTCAGAGACGTGTCAGTATCTCCCAGCATGAGCAAGGTATCGTCCGCATAGAGCATCACTTTCTCCTGCAGGGGGCCATAGCAAAACCCAACTATACCCGGATTGGCCCTAATGTCCATGGCGAGGGGCTCAATGGCCAACGCGAATAGGAGAGGGGACAACGGGCAACCTTGCCTCGTCCCCCTCCCCCAAGGCGAAGCCCTGAGACAGACACCCAAAGGCCCTGATAGCGGCCTCCGGGCGGCTGTAGAGCAACCTGACCCAAGCTATGTATCTATCTCCAAACCCGAATCGAGACAGCACCTCCCACATATACGTCCAGTCAATGCTGTCAAATGCCTTAGCAGCATCTAAGGAAAGCAGAGCCCTGCTTCCTACATTGTCTGCGTCTGACTGCATGTTTAGAAATAACCGTCTAATATTGATGGCAGTGGACTTATTTGGCATAAACCCCGCCTGATCACCATGTATCAAGGACGTTATGACAGTGTTCAACCTAAGCGCCAATACCTTCGCCAGGATTTTTATGTCACATTGTAGCAACGAGATCGGTCTGTAGGAACCTGGTTCGACCGGATCCTTGCCTGGTTTAAGAAGCAGAACAATATTGGCCTTTGCCATGGAGGGCGGAAGGACTCCGTCCCCCAGGGCCGTATTAAACACCCGGAGTAACCTTGGCAACAAAATTTCCCGCATGCTGTTTATAGACCTCCATGGGGATCCCATCCTCCCCCGGGGCCTTACAATTGGGAAAGAGCCCCACCGCTCCCTGAAGTTCCTCCACTGTAAGGGGGGCATCCAACCCCGCCTTCTGTTCTGCCGTCAATCTAGGGAATGCCAACCCACCCAAGTACCGCTCCAGGTCGGCCACTGCATAAGCCGCACCGGGGCAGTACAGTTCCTCATAAAACCCCGCCAGTTCCTGCATAATAAGTTCAGGTGTGCTGACAATGGGCCCAGCCCTGGATTTTATGGCTCCTATAGCCGGGGACCTCTGTTGTGAATTCGCTATTCGTGCAAGCATGCGCCCAGTTTTCTCCCCCTCCTCAAAAAATGCCTGCCTGGAGAAGAACCGCTTCTTTTCGGCCCTAGAGGAGAGCACCCGCTCATAAGCAGATTGAGCAGCCTGCCACTCCTCCCTGGGCGAATCGGAGGGATCCAGGACAAACTGCCCCTCCAGAACCTCCACCCTTTCCTCCAGCTCCCGCACAAAAGCGGAAGAGGCCTTCTTAACTTTGTTAATTTCTGTGACCAGAGTCTTTTAAGGAACCCTTTGAAATCCTCCCATTGCTGTGTACAAGGACCCCGCGGATCCTGAGCAGTGAAAAACCTACGTATATTATCCTCTATGGCCTCAGGGGACTCAAATAGTTTTAACCAAAAAGCATTGAAACTTCCAGGGGGCCCTAAGGAA